>OZ024871.1:21986487-26986487 GCA_964017185.1 Rugalucina vietnamica
TACGTCCCTTTCAAGATTATTTCAGCTCATATGAGACGGGCCAATCAGTAGGTGGGCGAAAGCGGGAGAACCCCGAGAAAAACCACCTGACACACCCGCAAGCAGTACTTGGCTTGTCTCACATGTGGCCAGAGCGGGCCTCAAACCCACACCAGACACAGCGGTGAGATGATCGAGTGATTAAGAAACAGCGCTCTTAACCGCTCGGCCACGGAGGCCGCCCATTTTAAACTAGTTTTCGACTGAATGCCAAGTTTTAATACTAAACATATATTTCTGTAAAATCGCAAACAAAAAGATAGATAGATAGATAGATAGATAGATAGATAGATAGATAGATAGATAGATAGATAGATAGATAGATAGATAGATAGATAGATAGATAGAATCAATTTAAGGTATTGCGACTATAGATTATTGTCTCAGTTGCTTTTAAATTGTTTCGACTTAATACCATTTTAAACTAGTTTTCGACTTAATGCCAAGTTTTGATAATAAAAATATATTTCTGTAAAATCGCAAACAAATAGATAGATAGATAGATAGATAGATAGATAGATAGATAGATAGATAGATAGATAGATATATAGATAGATAGATAGATAGATAATAATTAAACTAGGATATGGCGATCATATATTATTGTCTCAGTTGTTTTTAAATTGTTTCGACTTAATACCATTTTAAACTTGTTTTCGACTTAATGCCAAGTTTAAATACTAAAAATATATTTCTGTAAAATCACAAATGGATAGATAGATAGATAGATAGATAGATAGATAGATAGATAGATAGATAGATAGATAGATAGATAGATAGATAGATAGATTAAACCAGGATATGGCGATCATAGCTTATTAGTTCAGTTGCTTTTAAATTGTTTCGACTTAATACCATTTTGAACTAATTTTCGACTTAATGCCATGTTTTAATACTAAAACTATATTTCAGTTAGATCGCAAACAAATAGATAGATAGATAGATAGATAGATAGATAGATAGATAGATAGATAGATAGATAGATAGATAGATAGACAGATTAAACAAGGATATGGCGATCATAGATTACTTTAACAGTCTTTCTTCTTAATACCATCTTAATCAAGTTTTCGACTTAATGTCAAGTTTTAATAATACATTTCTGAAAAATCGCAAATAGCTAGCTAGCTAGATAGATAGATAGATAGATAGATAGATAGATAGATAGATAGATAGATAGATAGATAGATAGAAAGAAAGAAAGAAAACAAAGAAAGAAAGATAGATAGATAGATAGATAGATAGATAGATAGATAGATAGATAGATAGATAGATAGATAGATAGATAGATAGATAGATAGATAGATAGAATCAAACTAGGATATTGCGATTATAGTTTATTGTCTCAGTTGCTTTGTAATTGTTTCGACTTAATACCATTTTAAACTTTTTTTTTAATTCAGTTTTACGTCCCTTTCAAGATTATTTCAGCTCATATGAGACGGGCCAATCAGTAGGTGGGCGAAAACGGGAGAACCCCGAGAAAAACCACCTGACACACCCGCAAGCAGTACTTGGCTTGTCTCACATGTGGCCAGAGCGGGCTTCGAACCCACACCAGACACAGCGGTGAGATGATCGAGTGATTAAGAAACAGCGCTCTTAACCGCTCGGCCACGGGGGCCGCCCATTTTAAACTAGTTTTCGACTGAATGCCAAGTTTTAATACTAAAAATATATTTCTGTAAAATCGCAAACAAAAAGATAGATAGATAGATAGATAGATAGATAGATAGATAGATAGATAGATAGATAGATAGATAGATAGATAGATAGATAGATAGATAGATAGAATCAAACTAAGGTATTGCGACTATAGATTATTGTCTCAGTTGCTTTTAAATTGTTTCGACTTAATACCATTTTAAACTAGTTTTCGACTTAATGCCAAGTTTTGATACTAAAAATATATTTCTGTAAAATCGCAAACAGATAGATAGATAGATAGATAGATACATAGATAGATAGATAGATAGATAGATAGATAGATAGATAGAATTAAACAAGGATATGGTGATTATAAATTATTGTTTCAGTTCGTTTTAAACTGTTTCGACTTAATACCATTTAAACATGTTTTCGACTTAATGCCAAGTTTAATACTAAAAATATATTTCTGTAAAATCGCAAACGGATAGATAGATAGATAGATAGATAGATAGATAGATAGATAGATAGATAGATAGATAGATAGATAGATAGATAGATAGATAGATAGATAGATATGAGTAATTTAGGATATGGCGATCATAGATTATTGTTTCAGTTGCTTTTAAATTGTTTCGACTTAATACCATTATAAACTAGTTTTCGACTTAATGCCATACTTAAATACTAAAAATATATTTCTGTAAAATCGCAAAGAAATAGATAGATAGATAGATAGATAGATAGATAGATAGATAGATAGATAGATAGATAGATAGATAGATAGATAGATAGATAGATAGATAGATAGATAGAATTCAACTAGGATATGGCGATCATATATTATTGTCTCAGTTGCTTTTAAATTGTTTCGACTTAATACCATTTAAACTAGTTTTCGAATTAATGCCAAGATTTAATACTAAAATATATTTCTGTAAAATCACAAACGGATAGATAGACAGATAGATAGATAGATAGATTAGATAGATAGATAGATAGATAGATAGATAGATAGATAGATAGATAGATAGATAGATAGATAGATAGATTAAACTAGGATATGGCAATCATAGCTTATTAGTTCAGTTGCTTTTAAATTGTTTCGTTGAACTACTTTTCGACTTAATGCCCAGTTTTAATACTAAAACTATATTTCAGTAAAATCGCAAACAAATAGATAGATAGATAGATAGATAGATTGATAGATAGATTGATAGATAGATAGATAGATAGATAGATAGATAGATAGATAGATAGATAGATAGATAGATAGATAGATAGATAGATAGATATGAGTAATTTAGGATATGGCGATCATAGATTATTGTTTCAGTTGCTTTTAAATTGTTTCGACTTAATACCATTATAAACTAGTTTTCGACTTAATGCCATACTTAAATACTTAAAATATATTTCTGTAAAATCGCAAAGAAATAGATAGATAGATAGATAGATAGATAGATAGATAGATAGATAGATAGATAGATAGATAGATAGATAGATAGATAGATAGATAGATAGATAGATAGATAGGATATGGCGATCATATATTATTGTCTCAGTTGCTTTTAAATTGTTTCGACTTAATACCATTTAAACTAGTTTTCGAATTAATGCCAAGATTTAATAGTAAAAATATATTTCTGTAAAACCACAAACGGATAGATAGACAGATAGATATAGATAGATAGATTAGATAGATAGATAGATAGATAGATAGATAGATAGATAGATAGATAGATAGATAGATAGATAGATAGATAGATAGATAGATAGATAGATTAAACTAGGATATGGCAATCATAGCTTATTAGTTCAGTTGCTTTTAAATTGTTTCGACTTAATACCATTTAAACTAGTTTTCGAATTAATGCCAAGATTTAATAGTAAAAATATATTTCTGTAAAACCACAAACGGATAGATAGACAGATAGATATAGATAGATAGATTAGATAGATAGATAGATAGATAGATAGATAGATAGATAGATAGATAGATTAAACTAGGATATGGCAATCATAGCTTATTAGTTCAGTTGCTTTTAAATTGTTTCGACTTAATACCATTTTAAACTAGTTTTCGACTTAATGCCAAGTTTTGATACTAAAAATATATTTCTGTAAAATCGCAAACAAATAGATAGATAGATAGATAGATAGATAGATAGATAGATAGATAGAAAGATAGATAGATAGATAGATAGATAGATAGATAGATAGATAGATAGATAGATAGATAGATAGACAGATAGATAGATAGATAGATTAAACTAGGATATGGCAATCATAGCTTATTAGTTCAGTTGCTTTTAAATTGTTTCGACTTAATATCATTTTGAACTAATTTTCGACTTAATGCCCAGTTTTAATACTAAAACTATATTTCAGTAAAATCGCAAACAAATAGATAGATAGATAGATAGATAGATAGATAGATAGATAGATAGATAGATAGATAGATAGATATATAGATAGATAGATAGATAGATAGATAGATAGATAGATAGATAGATAGATAGATAGATAGATAAACAGATAGATAGATATGAGTAAACTAGAATATGGCGATCATAGATTATTGTTTCAGTTGCTTTTATATTATTTCGTCTTAATACCATTATAAACTAGTTTTCGACTTAATGCCATATTTTAATACTAAAAATATATTTCTGTAAAATCGCAAACAAATAGATAGATAGATAGATAGATAGATAGATAGATAGATAGATAGATAGATAGATAGATAGATAGAGAGACAGATAGATAGATTAAACTAGGATATGGCGATCATAGCTTATTAGTTCAGTTGCTTTTAAATTGTTTCGACTTAATACCATTTTGAACTAATTTTCGACTTAATGCCATGTTTTAATACTAAAACTATATTTCAGTTAGATCGCAAACAAATAGATAGATCGATAGATAGATAGATAGATAGATAGATAGATAGATAGATAGATAGATAGATAGGCAGATTAAACAAAGATATGGCGATCATAGATTACTTTAAAATTTAGTCTTTCTTCTTAATACCATCTTAAACAAGTTTTCGACTTAATGTCAAGTTTTAATAATACATTTATGAAAAATCGCAAATAGCTAGATAGATAGATAGAAAGAAAGAAAAAAAAGAAAGATAGATAGATATATAGATAGATAGATAGATAGATAGATAGATAGATAGATAGATAGATAGATAGATAGATAGAATCAAACTAGGATATTGCGATAATAGATTATTGTCTCAGTTGCTTTTTAATTGTTTCGACTTAATACCATTTTAAACTTTTTTTTTAATTCAGTTTTACGTCCCTTTCAAGATTATTTCAGCTCATATGAGACGGGCCAATCAGTAGGTGGGCGAAAGCGGGAGAACCCCGAGAAAAACCACCTGACACACCCGCAAGCAGTACTTGGCTTGTCTCACATGTGGCCAGAGCGGGCCTCGAACCCACACCAGACACAGCGGTGAGATGATCGAGTGATTAAGAAACAGCGCTCTTAACCGCTCGGCCACGGGGGCCGCCCATTTTAAACTAGTTTTCGACTGAATGCCAAGTTTTAATACTAAAAATATATTTCTGTAAAATCGCAAACAAAAAGATAGATAGATAGATAGATAGATAGATAGATAGATAGATAGATAGATAGATAGATAGAATCAAACCAGGGTATTGCGATTATAGATTATTGTCTCAGTTGCTTTTTAATTGTTTCGACTTAATACCATTTTAAACTTTTTTTTTAATTCAGTTTTACGTCCCTTTCAAAATTATTTCAGATCATATGAGACGGGCCAATCAGTAGGTGGGCGAAAGCGGGAGAACCCCGAGAAAAACCACCTGACACACCCGCAAGCAATACTTGGCTTGTCTCACATGTGGCCAGAGCGGGCCTCGAACCTACACCAGACACTGCGGTGAGATGATCGAGTGATTAAGAAACAGCGCTCTTAACCGCTCGGCCACGGGGGCCGCCCATTTTAAACTAGTTTTCGACTGAATGCCAAGTTTTAATACTAAAAATATATTTCTGTAAAATCACAAACGGTTAGATAGATAGATAGATAGATAGATAGATAGATAGATAGATAGATAGATAGATAGATAGATAGATAGATAGATTAAACTAGGATATGGCGATCATAGCTTATTAGTTCAGTTGCTTTTAAATTGTTTCGACTTAATACCATTTTGAACTAATTTTCGACTTAATGCCATGTTTTAATACTAAAACTATATTTCAGTTAGATCGCAAACAAATAGATAGATAGATAGATAGATAGATAGATAGATAGATAGATAGATAGATAGATAGATAGATAGGCAGATTAAACAAGGATATGGCGATCATAGATTACTTTAAAAGTCTTTCTTCTTAATACCATCTTAAACAAGTTTTCGACTTAATGTCAAGTTTTAATAATACATAGATAGATAGAAAGAAAGAAAAAAAGAAAGATAGATAGATAGATAGATAGATAGATAGATAGATAGATAGATAGATAGATAGACAGAATCAAACAAGGATATTGCGATTATAGATTATTGTCTCAGTTGCTTTTTAATTGTTTCGACTTAATACCATTATAAACTAGTTTTCGACTTAATGCCCACCGGGGTCCAACTGGTGTTTTTCTTTTGCTCCGGAGTTAGTAGGTTATTCGGCGCCCAGGGATCTCCATCGTCGGGCAGCTTACTCAATCTGTGAGTCCTGGTTTTTTAATCATCAGGATGTTTATCATGATTTATTTGTTTGTTCTTGATGATTCATTGACTAGTTAGAGATTCACCACGAGGACCGAAGAACTAACTAAATGTTGTGAACCACTGCAGAAGCTGAGGGTGAGGTTAGGTACCTGTAAAACCGGTTTAAGCCCGCCAGTAACTTTGTGTTACTGATCGTTCCAAGTCGATACTTCTGTAGTGGTTCTTTATGTTTTATGTCTTGGTGTTTAAAATTTTTTGTGCTGTTGGCGCCTTATGTGTGTTTTCGTATTTTTAGTTAAGTTAAGGTAACTGAGTGGCCACCTGTTGGGAAAATAGCTGCTCATTCGGCTTACGGTGTGTTTCATGGTATAAGTACCTGATTGTTAGTTTGTTTTTTTTCCCACCTCGGTTTTTGGAGTGGGAATCTTTTTCTGATTGCGCCTTTTCCTGATCTTTGCCTACTTGTACCTTTTAATACTAAAAATATATTTCTGTAAAATCGCAAACGGATAGATAGATAGATAGATAGATAGATAGATAGATAGATAGATAGATAGATAGATAGATATGAGTAATTTAGGATATGGCGATCATAGATTATTGTTTCAGTTGCTTTTAAATTGTTTCGACTTAATACCATTATAAACTAGTTTTCGACTTAATGCCATACTTAAATACTAAAAATATATTTCTGTAAAATCGCAAAGAAATAGATAGATAGATAGATAGATAGATAGATAGATAGATAGATAGATAGATAGATAGATAGATAGATAGATAGAATTCAACTAGGATATGGCGATCATATATTATTGTCTCAGTTGCTTTTAAATTGTTTCGACTTAATACCATTTAAACTAGTTTTCGAATTAATGCCAAGATTTAATACTAAAATATATTTCTGTAAAATCACAAACGAATAGATAGATAGATAGATAGATAGATAGATAGATAGATAGATAGATAGATAGATAGATAGATAGATAGATAGATTAGATAGATAGATAGATAGATAGATAGATAGATAGATAGATAGATAGATAGATAGATAGATAGATAGATTAAACTAGGATATGGCAATCATAGCTTATTAGTTCAGTTGCTTTTAAATTGTTTCGTTGAACTACTTTTCGACTTAATGCCCACTTTTAATACTAAAACTATATTTCAGTAAAATCGCAAACAAATAGATAGATAGATAGATAGATAGATAGATAGATAGATAGATAGATAGATAGATAGATAGATAGATATGAGTAATTTAGGATATGGCGATCATAGATTATTGTTTCAGTTGCTTTTAAATTGTTTCGACTTAATACCATTATAAACTAGTTTTCGACTTAATGCCATACTTAAATACTAAAAATATATTTCTGTAAAATCACAAAGAAATAGATAGATAGATAGATAGATAGATAGATAGATAGATAGATAGATAGATAGATAGAATTCAACTAGGATATGGCGATCATATATTATTGTCTCAGTTGCTTTTAAATTGTTTCGACTTAATACCATTTAAACTAGTTTTCGAATTAATGCCAAGATTTAATAGTAAAAATATATTTCTGTAAAACTACAAACGGATAGATAGATAGATAGATAGATAGATAGATAGATAGATAGATAGATAGATTAAACTAGGATATGGCAATCATAGCTTATTAGTTCAGTTGCTTTTAAATTGTTTCGTTGAACTACTTTTCGACTTAATGCCCAGTTTTAATACTAAAACTTGTTTCAGTAAAATCGCAAACAAATAGATAGATAGATAGATAGATAGATAGATAGATAGATAGATAGATAGATATATAGATAGATAGATAGATAGATAGATAGATAGATAGATAGATTAATCTAGGATATGGCAATCATAGCTTATTAGTTCAGTTGCTTTTAAATTGTTTCGACTTAATATCATTTTGAACTAATTTTCGACTTAATGCCCAGTTTTAATACTAAAACTATATTTCAGTAAAATCGCAAACAGATAGATAGATAGATAGATAGATAGATAGATAGATAGATAGATAGATAGATAAACAGATAGATAGATAGATATGAGTAAACAAGGATATGGCGATCATAGATTATTGTTTCAGTTGCTTTTATATTATTTCGTCTTAATACCATTATAAACTAGTTTTCGACTTAATGCCATATTTTAATACTAAAAATATATTTCTGTAAAATCGCAAACAAATAGATAGATAGATAGATAGATAGATAGATAGATAGATAGATAGATAGATAGATTAAACTAGGATATGGCGATCATAGCTTATTAGTTCAGTTGCTTTTAAATTGTTTCGACTTAATACCATTTTGAACTAATTTTCGACTAAATGCCATGTTTTAATACTAAAACTATATTTCAGTTAGATCGCAAATAAATAGATAGATCGATCGATAGATAGATAGATAGATAAATAGATAGATAGATAGATAGATAGATAGATAGATAGATAGATAGATAGATAGATAGATAGATAGATAGAATCAAACTAGGATATTGCGATTATAGATTATTGTCTCAGTTGCTTTTTAATTGTTTCGACTTAATACCATTTTAAACTTTTTTTTTAATTCAGTTTTACGTCCCTTTCAAGATTATTTCAGCTCATATGAGACGGGCCAATCAGTAGGTGGGCGAAAGCGGGAGAACCCCGAGAAAAACCACCTGACACACCCGCAAGCAGTACTTGGCTTGTCTCACATGTGGCCAGAGCGGGCCTCGAACCCACACCAGACACAGCGGTGAGATGATCGAGTGATTAAGAAACAGCGCTCTTAACCGCTCGGCCACGGGGGCCGCCCATTTTAAACTAGTTTTCGACTGAATGCCAAGTTTTAATACTAAAAATATATTTCTGTAAAATCGCAAACAAAAAGATAGATAGATAGATAGATAGATAGATAGATAGATAGATAGATAGATAGATAGATAGATAGATAGATAGATAGATAGATAGAATCAAACCAGGATATTGCGATTATAGATTATTGTCTCAGTTGCTTTTTAATTGTTTCGACTTAATACCATTTTAAACGTTTTTTTTTAATTCAGTTTTACGTCCCTTTCAAAATTATTTCAGCTCATATGAGACGGGCCAATCAGTAGGTGGGCGAAAGCGGGAGAACCCCGAGAAAAACCACCTGACACACCCGCAAGCAGTACTTGGCTTGTCTCACATGTGGCCAGAGCGGGCCTCGAACCTACACCAGACACTGCGGTGAGATGATCGAGTGATTAAGAAACAGCGCTCTTAACCGCTCGGCCACGGGGGCCGCCCATTTTAAACTAGTTTTCGACTGAATGCCAAGTTTTAATACTAAAAATATATTTCTGTAAAATCACAAACGGATAGATAGATAGATAGATAGATAGATAGATAGATAGATAGATAGATAGATAGATAGATAGATTAAACTAGGATATGGCAATCATAGCTTATTAGTTCAGTTGCTTTTAAATTGTTTCGTTGAACTACTTTTCGACTTAATGCCCAGTTTTAATACTAAAACTATATTTCAGTAAAATCGCAAACAAATAGATAGATAGATAGATAGATAGATAGATAGATAGATAGATAGATAGATAGATAGATTAAACTAGGATATGGCAATCATAGCTTATTAGTTCAGTTGCTTTTAAATTGTTTCGACTTAATATTATTTTGAACTAATTTTCGACTTAATGCCCAGTTTTAATACTAAAACTATATTTCAGTAAAATCGCAAACAAATAGATAGATAGATAAATAGATAGATAGATAGATAGATAGATAGATAGATAGATAGATAGATAGATAGATAGATAGATAGATAGATAAACAGATAGATAGATATGAGTAAACTAGGATATGGCGATCATAGATTATTGTTTCAAGTGCTTTTATATTATTTCGTCTTAATACCATTATAAACTAGTTTTCGACTTAATGCCATATTTTAATACTAAAAATATATTTCTGTAAAATCGCAAACAAATAGATAGATAGATAGATAGATAGATAGATAGATAGATAGATAGATAGATAGATTAAACTAGGATATGGCGATCATAGCTTATTAGTTCAGTTGCTTTTAAATTGTTTCGACTTAATACCATTTTGAACTAATTTTCGACTAAATGCCATGTTTTAATACTAAAACTATATTTCAGTTAGATCGCAAACAAATAGATAGATCGATCGATCGATAGATAGATAGATAGATAGATAGATAGATAGATAGATAGATAGATAGATAGATAGGCAGATTAAACAAGGATATGGCGATCATAGATTACTTTAAAAGTCTTTCTTCTTAATACCATCTTAAACAAGTTTTCGACTTAATGTCAAGTTTTAATAATACATAGATAGATAGAAAGAAAGAAAAAAAAAGATAGATAGATAGATAGATAGATAGATAGATAGATAGATAGATAGATAGATAGATAGATAAGATAGATAGATAGAATCAAACTAGGATATTGCGATTATAGATTATTGTCTCAGTTGCTTTTTAATTGTTTCGACTTAATACCATTTTAAACTTTTTTTTAATTCAGTTTTACGTCCCTTTCAAGATTATTTCAGCTCATATGAGATGGGCCAATCAGTAGGTGGGCGAAAGCGGGAGAACCCCGAGAAAAACCACCTGACACACCCGCAATCAGTACTTGGCTTGTCTCACATGTGGCCAGAGCGGGCCTCGAACCCACACCAGACACAGCGGTGAGATGATCGAGTGATTAAGAAACAGCGCTCTTAACCGCTCGGCCACGGGGGCCGCCCATTTTAAACTAGTTTTCGACTGAATGCCAAGTTTTAATACTAAAAATATATTTCTGTAAAATCGCAAACAAAAAGATAAATAGATAGATAGATAGATAGATAGATAGATAGATAGATAGATAGATAGATAGATAGATAGATAGATAGATAGAATCAAACTAGGGTATTGCGACTATAGATTATTGTCTCAGTTGCTTTTAAATTGTTTCGACTTAATACCATTTTAAACTAGTTTTGATACTAAAAATATATTTCTGTAAAATCGCAAACAAATGGATAGATAGATAGATAGATAGATAGATAGATAGATAGATAGATAGATAGATAGATAGATAGATAGATAGATAGATAGATAGATAGATAGAATTAAACAAGGATATGGTGATTATAAATTATTGTTTCAGTTCGTTTTAAACTGTTTCGACTTAATACCATCTAAACTAGTTTTCGACTTAATGCCAAGTCTAATACTAAAAACATATTTCTGTAAAATCGCAAAAGGATAGATAGATAAATAGATAGATATATAGATAGATAGATAGATAGATAGATAGATAGATAGATAGATAGATAGATAGATAGATAGATAGAAAGATAGATTCTATAGATAGATAGGTAGATAGATAGATAGATAGATAGATAGATAGATAGATAGATAGATAGATAGATAGATAGATAGATAGATAGATAGATAGATAGATAGATAGATAGATAGATAGATAGATAGATAGATATGAGTAAACTAGGATATGGCGATCATAGATTATTGTTTCAGTTGCTTTTAAATTGTTTCGACTTAATACCATTATAAACTAGTTTTCGACTTAATGCCATATTTTTATACTAAAAATATATTTCTGTAAAATCGCAAACAAATAGATAGATAGATAGATAGATAGATAGATAGATAGATAGATATATATAATTTAACTAGGATATGGCGATCATATATTATTGTCTCAGTTGCTTTTAAATTGTTTCGACTTAATACCATTTAAACTAGTTTTCGAATTAATGCCAAGATTTAATACTAAAAATATATTTCTGTAAAATCACAGATAGATAGATAGATAGATAGATAGATAGATAGATAGATAGATAGATAGATAGATTAAACTAGGATATGGCAATCATAGCTTATTAGTTCAGTTGCTTTTAAATTGTTTCGACTTCATATCATTTTGAACTAATTTTCGACTTAATGCCCAGTTTTAATACTAAAACTATATTTCAGTAAAATCGCAAACAAATAGATAGATAGATAGATAGATAGATAGATAGATAGATAGATAGATAGATAGATAGATAGATAGATAGGCAGATTAAACAAGGATATGGCGATCATAGATTACTTTAAAAGTCTTTCTTCTTAATACCATCTTAAACAAGTTTTCGACTTAATGTCAAGTTTTAATAATACATAGATAGATAGAAAGAAAGAAAAAAAAAGATAGATAGATAGATAGATAGATAGATAGATAGATAGATAGATAGATAGATAGATAGATAGATAGGCAGATTAAACAAGGATATGGCGATCATAGATTACTTTAAAAGTCTTTCTTCTTAATACCATCTTAAACAAGTTTTCGACTTAATGTCAAGTTTTAATAATACATAGATAGATAGAAAGAAAGAAAAAAAAAGATAGATAGATAGATAGATAGATAGATAGATAGATAGATAGATAGATAGATAAGATAGATAGATAGAATCAAACTAGGATATTGCGATTATAGATTATTGTCTCAGTTGCTTTTTAATTGTTTCGACTTAATACCATTTTAAACTTTTTTTTAATTCAGTTTTACGTCCCTTTCAAGATTATTTCAGCTCATATGAGATGGGCCAATCAGTAGGTGGGCGAAAGCGGGAGAACCCCGAGAAAAACCACCTGACACACCCGCAATCAGTACTTGGCTTGTCTCACATGTGGCCAGAGCGGGCCTCGAACCCACACCAGACACAGCGGTGAGATGATCGAGTGATTAAGAAACAGCGCTCTTAACCGCTCGGCCACGGGGGCCGCCCATTTTAAACTAGTTTTCGACTGAATGCCAAGTTTTAATACTAAAAATATATTTCTGTAAAATCGCAAACAAAAAGATAAATAGATAGATAGATAGATAGATAGATAGATAGATAGATAGATAGATAGATAGATAGATAGATAGAATCAAACTAGGGTATTGCGACTATAGATTATTGTCTCAGTTGCTTTTAAATTGTTTCGACTTAATACCATTTTAAACTAGTTTTGATACTAAAAATATATTTCTGTAAAATCGCAAACAAATGGATAGATAGATAGATAGATAGATAGATAGATAGATAGATAGATAGATAGATAGATAGATAGATAGATAGATAGATAGATAGATAGATAGATAGAATTAAACAAGGATATGGTGATTATAAATTATTGTTTCAGTTCGTTTTAAACTGTTTCGACTTAATACCATCTAAACTAGTTTTCGACTTAATGCCAAGTCTAATACTAAAAACATATTTCTGTAAAATCGCAAAAGGATAGATAGATAAATAGATAGATATATAGATAGATAGATAGATAGATAGATAGATAGATAGATAGATAGATAGATAGATAGATAGATAGATAGATAGAAAGATAGATTCTATAGATAGATAGGTAGATAGATAGATAGATAGATAGATAGATAGATAGATAGATAGATAGATAGATAGATAGATAGATATGAGTAAACTAGGATATGGCGATCATAGATTATTGTTTCAGTTGCTTTTAAATTGTTTCGACTTAATACCATTATAAACTAGTTTTCGACTTAATGCCATATTTTTATACTAAAAATATATTTCTGTAAAATCGCAAACAAATAGATAGATAGATAGATAGATAGATAGATAGATAGATAGATATATATAATTTAACTAGGATATGGCGATCATATATTATTGTCTCAGTTGCTTTTAAATTGTTTCGACTTAATACCATTTAAACTAGTTTTCGAATTAATGCCAAGATTTAATACTAAAAATATATTTCTGTAAAATCACAGATAGATAGATAGATAGATAGATAGATAGATAGATAGATAGATAGATAGATAGATAGATAGATAGATAGATAGATTAAACTAGGATATGGCAATCATAGCTTATTAGTTCAGTTGCTTTTAAATTGTTTCGACTTCATATCATTTTGAACTAATTTTCGACTTAATGCCCAGTTTTAATACTAAAACTATATTTCAGTAAAATCGCAAACAAATAGATAGATAGATAGATAGATAGATAGATAGATAGATAGATAGATAGATAGATAGATAGATAGATATAGATAGATAGATTAAACTAGGATATGGCAATCATAGCTTATTAGTTCAGTTGCTTTTAAATTGTTTCGACTTAATACCATTTTGAACTAATTTTCGACTTAATGCCATGTTTTAATACTAAAACAATATTTCAGTAAAATCGCAAACAAATAGATAGATAGATAGATAGATAGATAGATAGATAGATAGATAGATAGATAGATAGATAGATAGATAGATAGATAGATAGATAAGATAGATAGACAGATAGATAGATAGATAGAATTAAACAAGGATATGGTGATTATAAATTATTGTTTCAGTTCGTTTTAAACTGTTTCGACTTAATACCATTTAAACTAGTTTTCGAATTAATGCCAAGTTTAATACTAAAATATATTTCTGTAAAATCGCAAACAAATAGATAGATAGATAGATAGATAGATAGATAGATAGATAGATAGATAGATAGATAGATATGAGTAAACTAGGATATGGCGATCATAGATTATTGTTTCAGTTGCTTTTAAATTGTTTCAACTTAATACCATTATAAACTAGTTTTCGACTTTATGCCATATTTTAATACTAAAAATATATTTCTGTAAAATCGCAAACAAATAGATAGATAGATAGATAGATAGATAGATAGATAGATAGATAGATGTGCCTAAACGTGAGAAAATGTACCTTTGGACAATTTCTTGAGTATTAGATAAATAGATTTAATACTAAAAATATATTTCTGTAAAATCACAAACGGATAGATGGATAGATAGATAGATAGATAGATAGATAGATAGATAGATAGATAGATTAAACTAGGATATGGCAATCATAGCTTATTAGTTCAGTTGCTTTTAAATTGTTTCGACTTAATATCATTTTGAACTAATTTTCGACTTAATGCCCAGTTTTAATACTAAAACTATATTTCAGTAAAATCGCAAACAAATAGATAGATAGATAGATAGATAGATAGATAGATAGATAGATAGATTAAACAAGGATATGGCAATCATAGCTTATTAGTTCAGTTGCTTTTAAATTGTTTCGACTTAATACCATTTTGAATTAATTTTCGACTTAATGCCATGTTTTAATACTAAAACTATATTTCAGTAAAATCGCAAACAAATAGATAGATAGATAGATAGATAGATAGATAGATAGATAGATAGATAGATAGATAGATAGATAGATATGAGTAAACTAGGATATGGCGATCATAGATTATTGTTTCAGTTGCTTTTAAATTGTTTCAACTTAATACTATTATAAACTAGTTTTCGACTTTATGCCATATTTTAATACTAAAAATATATTTCTGTAAAATCGCAAACAAATACATAGATAGATAGATAGATAGATAGATAGATAGATAGATAGATAGATAGATAGATAGATAGATAGATAGATAGATAGATAGATAGATAGATAGATGGGCCTAAACGTGAGAAAATGTACCTTTGGACAATTTCTTGAGTATTAGATAAATAGATTTAATACTGAAATATATTTCTGTAAAATCACAAACGGATAGATAGATAGATAGATAGATAGATAGATAGATAGATAGATAGATAGATAGATAGATAGATAGATAGATTAAACTAGGATATGGCAATCATAGCTTATTAGTTCAGTTGCTTTTAAATTGTTTCGTTGAACTAATTTTCGACTTAATGCCCAGTTTTAATACTAAAACTATAGTTCAGAAAAATCGCAAACAAATAGATATATAGATAGATAGATAGATAGATAGATAGATAGATAGATAGATAGATAGATAGATAGATAGATAGATAGATAGATAGATTAAACTAGGATATGGCAATCATAGCTTATTAGTTCAGTTGCTTTTAAATTGTTTCGACTTAATATCATTTTGAACTAATTTTCGACTTAATGCCCAGTTTTAATACTAAAACTATATTTCAGTAAAATCGCAAACAAATAGATAGATAGATAGATAGATAGATAGATAGATAGATAGATAGATAGATAGATAGATAGATAGATAGATAGATAGATAGATTAAACTAGGATATGGCAATCATAGCTTATTAGTTCAGTTGCTTTTAAATTGTTTCGACTTCATATCATTTTGAACTAATTTTCGACTTAATGCCCAGTTTTAATACTAAAACTATATTTCAGTAAAATCGCAAACAAATAGATAGATAGATAGATAGATAGATAGATAGATAGATAGATAGATAGATAGATAGATAGATAGATAGATATAGATAGATAGATTAAACTAGGATATGGCAATCATAGCTTATTAGTTCAGTTGCTTTTAAATTGTTTCGACTTAATACCATTTTGAACTAATTTTCGACTTAATGCCATGTTTTAATACTAAAACAATATTTCAGTAAAATCGCAAACAAATAGATAGATAGATAGATAGATAGATAGATAGATAGATAGATAGATAGATAAGATAGATAGACAGATAGATAGATAGATAGAATTAAACAAGGATATGGTGATTATAAATTATTGTTTCAGTTCGTTTTAAACTGTTTCGACTTAATACCATTTAAACTAGTTTTCGAATTAATGCCAAGTTTAATACTAAAATATATTTCTGTAAAATCGCAAACAAATACATAGATAGATAGATAGATAGATAGATAGATAGATAGATAGATAGATAGATAGATAGATAGATAGATAGATAGATAGATATGAGTAAACTAGGATATGGCGATCATAGATTATTGTTTCAGTTGCTTTTAAATTGTTTCAACTTAATACCATTATAAACTAGTTTTCGACTTTATGCCATATTTTAATACTAAAAATATATTTCTGTAAAATCGCAAACAAATAGATAGATAGATAGATAGATAGATAGATAGATAGATAGATAGATAGATAGATAGATAGATGTGCCTAAACGTGAGAAAATGTACCTTTGGACAATTTCTTGAGTATTAGATAAATAGATTTAATACTAAAAATATATTTCTGTAAAATCACAAACGGATAGATGGATAGATAGATAGATAGATAGATAGATAGATAGATAGATAGATTAAACTAGGATATGGCAATCATAGCTTATTAGTTCAGTTGCTTTTAAATTGTTTCGACTTAATATCATTTTGAACTAATTTTCGACTTAATGCCCAGTTTTAATACTAAAACTATATTTCAGTAAAATCGCAAACAAATAGATAGATAGATAGATAGATAGATAGATAGATAGATAGATAGATAGATAGATAGATAGATAGATTAAACAAGGATATGGCAATCATAGCTTATTAGTTCAGTTGCTTTTAAATTGTTTCGACTTAATACCATTTTGAATTAATTTTCGACTTAATGCCATGTTTTAATACTAAAACTATATTTCAGTAAAATCGCAAACAAATAGATAGATAGATAGATAGATAGATAGATAGATAGATAGATAGATAGATAGATAGATAGATAGATAGATATGAGTAAACTAGGATATGGCGATCATAGATTATTGTTTCAGTTGCTTTTAAATTGTTTCAACTTAATACTATTATAAACTAGTTTTCGACTTTATGCCATATTTTAATACTAAAAATATATTTCTGTAAAATCGCAAACAAATACATAGATAGATAGATAGATAGATAGATAGATAGATAGATAGATAGATAGATAGATAGATAGATAGATAGATAGATAGATGGGCCTAAACGTGAGAAAATGTACCTTTGGACAATTTCTTGAGTATTAGATAAATAGATTTAATACTGAAATATATTTCTGTAAAATCACAAACGGATAGATAGATAGATAGATAGATAGATAGATAGATAGATAGATAGATAGATAGATAGATAGATAGATAGATTAAACTAGGATATGGCAATCATAGCTTATTAGTTCAGTTGCTTTTAAATTGTTTCGTTGAACTAATTTTCGACTTAATGCCCAGTTTTAATACTAAAACTATAGTTCAGAAAAATCGCAAACAAATAGATATATATATAGATAGATAGATAGATAGATAGATAGATAGATAGATAGATAGATAGATAGATAGATAGATAGATTAAACTAGGATATGGCAATCATAGCTTATTAGTTCAGTTGCTTTTAAATTGTTTCGACTTAATATCATTTTGAACTAATTTTCGACTTAATGCCCAGTTTTAATACTAAAACTATATTTCAGTAAAATCGCAAACAAATAGATAGATAGATAGATAGATAGATAGATAGATAGATAGATAGATAGATAGATAGATAGATAGATAGATAGATAGATAGATAGATTAAACTAGGATATGGCAATCATAGCTTATTAGTTCAGTTGCTTTTAAATTGTTTCGACTTAATACCATTTTGAACTAATTTTCGACTTAATGCCATGTTTTAATACTAAAACTATATTTCAGTAAAATCGCAAACAAATAGATAGATAGATAGATAGATAGATAGATAGATAGATAGATAGATATAATTAAACAAGGATATGGTGATTATAAATTATTGTTTCAGTTCGTTTTAAACTGTTTCGACTTAATACCATTTAAACATGTTTTCGACTTAATGCCAAGTTTAATACTAAAATATATTTCTGTAAAATCGCAAACGGATAGATAGATAGATAGATAGATAGATAGATAGATAGATAGATAGATAGATAGATAGATAGATAGATAGATAGATAGATAGATATGAGTAAACTAGGATATGGCGATCATAGATTATTGTTTCAGTTGCTTTTAAATTGTTTCGACTTAATACCATTATAAACTAGTTTTCGACTTAATGCCATATTTTAATACTAAAAATATATTTCTGTAAAATCGCAAACAAATAGATAGATAGATAGATAGATAGATAGATAGATAGATAGATAGATAGATAGATAGATAGATAGATAGATAGATAGATAGATGGGCCTCAACGTGAGAAAATGTACCTTTGGACAATTTCTTGAGTATTAGATAAATAGATTTAATACTAAAAATATATTTCTGTAATATCACAAACGGATAGAAAGATAGATAGCTAGATAGATAGATAGATTAAACTATGATATGGCAATCATAGCTTATTAGTTCAGTTGCTTTTAAATTGTTTCGACAATACCATTTGAACTAATTTTCGACTTAATGCCATGTTTTAATACTAAAACTATATTTCAGTAAAATCGCAAACAAATAGATAGAAAGATAGATAGATAGATAAATAAATAGATAGACAGATTAAACAAGGATATGGCGACCAAAGATTACTTTAAAAGTCTTTCCTCTTAATACCATCTTAAACAAGTTTTCGACTTAATGTCAAGTTTTAATACTATATTTCTGAAAACTCGCAAATAGCTAGCTAGATAGATAGATAGAAAGAAAAAAAAAGATAGATAGATAGATAGATAGATAGATAGATAGATAGATAGATAGATAGGTAGAATCAAACTAGGACATTGCGATTATAGATTATTGTCTCAGTTGCTTTTAAATTGTTTTGACTTAATTCCATTTTAAACTAGTTTTCGACTTAATGCCAAGTTTTAATTCTAAAAATATATTTCTGTAAAATCGCAAACAAATAGATAGATAGATAGATAGATAGATATATAGATAGATAGATAGATAGATAGATAGACAGATTAAACAAGGATATGGCGATCATATTTCCTCTTAATACCATCTTAAACAAGTTTTCGACTTAATGTCAAGTTTTAATAATATATTTCTGAAAAATCGCAAATAGCTAGATAGATAGAAGGAAAGAAAGAAAAAAAGATAGATAGATAGATAGATAGATAGATAGATAGATAGATAGATAGATAGATAGATAGATAGATAGATAGATAGATAGATAGATAGAATCAAACTAGTATATTGCGATTATAGATTATTGTCTCATTTGCTTTTAAATTGTTTCGACTTAATACCATTTTAAACTAGTTTTCGACTTAATGCCAAGTTTTAATACTAAAAAATATATTTCTGTAAAATCGCAAACAGATAGATAGATAGATAGATAGATAGATAGATAGATAGATAGAACTAAACAAGGATATGGTGATTATAAATTATTGTTTCAGTTCTTTTTAAACTGTTTCGACTTAATACCATTTAAACTAGTTTTCGACTTAATGCCAAGTGTAATACTAAAAATATACAGTCTGCCCAGTGCAGTTTGGTACAATATATATATTTTGGGCTTCAAAAAATAGGAAATTTATGTCCAAAAAATAGGAGAAAAATAGGAAATTATTGGCCTAAAATGGCTTTCTTATAGCATTGAAAACCATAAATATTAACATATAGCAGCAAGATGGCAAATTTTGGTATAGGTGTGTGATCCATTATTTTAAAACCTACTCAGGTTGTAGAAGTAACTTCACGGGATTATCTTGTTTTCTGATGAAGAAAAAATACTTTATTTATCAAGTTACGAGCGAGCGAATGCCAAAGTCATCAAAACTGGCATTTCAAACCAAAATTCCATGATTTTTCCTTGATATTTCATTTTTATCTGTAGCATTTTGAAAAATATAGGAATTTGATGGAAAATATAGGATTTGGGATCAAAATATAGGAAAAAATAGGAAGCCCTGAAAATATATGAAAAAATAGGAAAAATAGGAGCACTGGGCAGCCTGAATACATTTCTGTAAAATCGCAAACGGATAGATAGATAGATAGATAGATAGATAGATAGATAGATAGATAGATAGATAGATAGATAGATAGATTAAAACTCGCAAGTTACGAGCGAGCGAATGCCAAAGTCATCAAAACTGGCATTTCAAACCAAAATTCCATGATTTTTCCTTGATATTTCATTTTTATCTGTAGCATTTTGAAAAATATAGGAATTTGATGGAAAATATAGGATTTGGGATCAAAATATAGGAAAAAATAGGAAGCCCTGAAAATATATGAAAAAATAGGAAAAATAGGAGCACTGGACAGCCTGAATACATTTCTGTAAAATCGCAAACGGATAGATAGATAGATAGATAGATAGATAGATAGATAGATAGATAGATAGATAGATAGATAGATAGATAGAATTGAACTAGGATATGGCGGTTATAGATTATTGTTTCAGTTGCTTTTAAATTGTTACGACAATACCTTTTTAAACTAGTTTTCGACTTAATGCCAAGTTTTAATACTAAAAAAAATATTTCTGTAAAATCGCAAACGGATGGAAAGCTAGCTAGCTAGCTAGCTAGATAGATAGATAGATAGATAGATAGATAGATAGATAGATAGAATTAAACTAGGATGTGGCGTACATAGATTATTGTTTCAGTTGCTTTTAAATTGTTTCGACTTAATTAATACCATTTTAAACTAGTTTTCGACTTAATGCGAAGATTTAATACTAAAAATATATTTCTGAAAAATCGCAAACAGATAGATAGATAGATAGATAGATAGATAGATAGATAGATAGATAGATAGATAGATAGATACGATAAATAGATAGAATTAAACTAGGTTATTGCGATTTTAGATTATTGTTTCAGATGCTTTTAAATTGTTTCGACTTAATACCATTTTGAGCTAGTTTTCGACTTAATGCCGAGTTTTTATACTTGTCAAATCCCAAACATATAAATAGATAGATAGATGTAAGATAGATAGATAGAAAGGATTTAAATGGGATATGGTATGATAGAAAGATGCCAAGTTTTAATACTAAAACTATATTTCTGAAAAATCGTAAACAGATAGATAGATAGATGGTTCGTGGAAAAGTTTTAAGATATTTCGACTTCACACTTCTAAGGGTTTTCGACTAAATACCTACTCATGGTTTCTCAACCTAATACCAGTTCTTTAGGAACTCAGTTCTTTTAAAACTAACAGCTTTGTTTTATGAAAGATAGATAGATAGATAGATAGATAGATAGATAGATAGATAGATAGATAGAATTAAACTAGGATATGGCAATTATAGATTATTTTTAATCTGCTTTAAAGATGTTTTTAAGCTAGTTTTCGACTTAATGCCCAGTTTTAATACTAATAACTTTTTTTATAAACTCGCAAATAGATAAACAGATAAATAAATAGATAGATACATAGATTGATTGATAGACAGAAAGACAGATAGAAACATAGATCGATATATGTGTCATGGGAAAGTTACGCCGTATTTCAGAGTTATTGTCTACTCATGGTTTCTCGACCTAATACCGCTCTTTAGGAACTCGAGTTTCCTTTAAAACTAGTTAGCTTTGTTTTATGAGATAGATAGATAGATAGATAGATAGATAGATAGATAGATAGATAGATAGATAGATAGATAGATAACCTCCCTTGGTAGAATACGTCAGCGTCTTCTGGAGAGCTAGTAGTAAGCAAAAATTAGTAACTCGAAACTTTGAAAAGCGAGTGAGTGTAGAGTTTATAGCGTAGTAAACCACACTTGGTGATTAGTATGTTTTCCACCGACGGGGTTTGCTGTGTTATGACTCGGCCGTTCGTTACACTGACAGATCGGAGATGCCTTATCCATGTGTTTCTGGACGAGTCTTCTCGGAGAGGGAAGCAATGTGATGGGATAGCCGCCCTTGGTAGAATACGTTGGTAGTAGAATACGTTGGTGCAACGTATTAGCGGCATCTGGAAAACTCAAAACTTTGGGAAGCGAGTAGGAAGAGAATATAAAGCAGTAAACCACCCTTGGTGAGTGAGCATGCTTTTCCACCGTGGGGTTTGCTGTGGCTTGGCTCGTCTGTTCGCTACACATAGATATATGGCGATTATGGGTTACTGTATCAATTGTTTTGTTTCAAATTAATACCATTTTAAAAGCTACACATAGATATATGGCGATTATGGGTTACTGTATCAATTGTTTTGTTTCAAATTAATACCATTTTAAAAGCTACACATAGATATATGGCGATTATGGGTTACTGTATCAATTGTTTTGTTTCAAATTAATACCATTTTAAAGTACTTTTCGACTTCATGCCCAGGGTTAATACTAGTTTTATCTTTTTATGATGTCATAGATAGATAGATAGATAGATAGATAGATAGATAGATAGATAGATAGATAGATAGATAGATAGATAGATAGATAGATATAATTAAACTGTGATATTTCGTTTATGGGTTTATAAAAAAAAATCGGCTTAATATAATTTTTAAGTACCCAGCTAACAAAGCAACGTTGTATAAACGTTGGCGCAACGTTTTATTTTGGTTGTGAAAACGTTTTGATTTAACGTTTAGGATAGTTTTCTAGGATAGTTTTCCTAATGTTTTCAAAACGTTTTCGTTCAACGGTGCAGAAAACCTAAAACCTTTCTACAACGTTGCCAAAGCCTTTGTAACCTTTACAAAACGCAAATGCAACCTTTCTATAACGTTTCTAGAACATTTTATGACCTTTCCTAGCAGCCACTTAAACTTGTGGGATTATATGGATTGGTTTTAAATGTTTCCAAAACGTATAGGTAGAGTTTAATTTTTCAAACACAGCAAACACATTACTGCAACCGTCAAGCATCTTCTCAGCCGTGGAGTATGCACCACCTCTTCAAGTTAGTTGTCATGAGGATCGCTAATAGACCACCTCTCCCAAACAAACCTGCATGAGGATCGACACATTCACACAACATACAAAGTGCACTAACCTTTACAATATGTGTGAGATGATGGAAAAGAAACTCACAACCCAGTCAGTGAAGGTACAGTTTATCTGTCAGTAGGACGCATGGAAACATTTAAACCAGAAATTTATTTAACAACATAAGACTAATTATGACGCTCTGTCATTTTATTTGATATATCTATGAACATCAACGACAGCAATGATATTCCCAAGTGTAGGTCATTTCATGTCAAACAACCACTCGTGTCACAGCTACCTGAAATAAATGCACAACGTTCAAAAAATGTTTGCACAACACTTTAATAACGTTTAGAGAGAGAACGTACAGGTTCGCAACGTTTTGTTTAAACGGAAGTATTTCCTACATTTTTTCTACATAAATGGAAGCTAGATTATCAGAAATCCAGACATATATGCTGAGCTAATCATATACGTATACGAAGAAGCCAAATACGCACGTTACAAGTACAAGACTTTACAAGGGATGCAAAAAGCCGTGGTCACGAAAACAAATAACAATCACTGTATTCGAAAAAGGAGTGCATTATTTCGATACTTATTTTTGTGGTGTTGGCGCCTTATGTGTGTTTTCATATTTTTAGTTAAGGTAACTGAGTGGCCACCTATTGGGAAAATAGCTGCTCATTCGGCTTACGAAATGTTTTCTTGGTATCAGTACCTGATTGTTGGTTTGGTTTTTCCCACCTCGGTTTTTGGAGTGGGAATCTTTTTCTGATTGCACCTTTTCCTGATCTTTGCCTACTTGGACCTTTGTCTAAAGTCTCGGAAAACTGCCAGAATAAACTGCATGAATATGCTTTCATCCTGATTGATTCAATAGCATACTGTGGTCTGAGGATGGCTTGAGCATTCATTATTAAAGAACAGCAACTGTCTTTTTCTTATGAACAGAACCAACTTTCCAGTAAAAGTAACCATTTACTTAACTAAATTTTGAAGTTTTTTTTTCTTTCTTTTTTTTTTCAGCCATTTCAACCGTGAGTGCTTTGAAGTTTCACTACATGGACTACAAACTGTCTTCCTCCCTTCCCAAGCAGGCCCCACATTAAATTTTGATATGCTCAGAGATCATCAAAAGCAAGTAACCTGAAGGGCAATGATCGCTCACCTGAGAACCATCAAGTTTATAAAGATTCATATCAGTAAAATCTGAGTTTGAAGTGCAAACCACTAATTGACAGCTAACTTATCAGATATGGCTGAATTTCGAACTTATCCAAGCTCTTGTACATGTCCTCATTCCTAGCAAGTATGGAAAAGATCTTATCAAAAAGGCAAATGTGTGGACATTTTTTCAATATAAAGACAATCAAGGGCAGGTAACCTCAACCTCCTAGTCTGCAGTCAGATCTGGCAGAATTTCGAACTCATTTGAGTTCTTGTGAATGTCTTGGTTCCCTGTAAGTATGTAGGTCATTCAAGAAGTAATGCAATATGTAGCATTTTTTTGTGTATTTTTATCTGACAGGGATAATCTTTTTAGCTTCCGAAAGTTTGATTCAATCTGCATTCAGGAAAATACCCATCAATTAAATCGGACCATATACTTAATGTTGCTTAGCAGCCATAGAATGGCAGAGAAGGTGTCGTTGCCGCGAAAACCACTTTTCAAAAATAAAATAAATAAACGTGAAGCTTTGGTATTTCTCTGATGTTGTTTTAAATAGCTATCTATTTACATGTTTGTGTAATGTCACCATAGCCAGAACTTTTAGACAACTGCAATGTTCATACAGCCCCACGTGTGTCAACTGTTGCTTAGCAACGCCAGAACCTATGCAATTTCGGTTTTATGCATTTTCCATAGATTTTGGTTGCTATGTTATTTGAGAATTGCATTTTATAGCAAGCAGTTTACAAAGCGTCACAGGCAGAAACAAATAGGCATATAAATGTTCGATTAAACAAAATAGATATCCAATTGTAGCAGAAATTGTATCTCTACCCCCATTTTCCACCCTTCAATCGAGAAATTTTTGTCAATTTTTCAACTTTCATTGGGTATCATTTTTATATATCTATCAGATTACATTATCTTGAACACTTAACACAACGGTATTAAGTTCGGTGTGAGAAAATAAAGTGAATACGTTTAATTTTGTTTTCCTGTCACCATGGCAACGGTTTTAAGAGTCGTGGCCAAGTGCCTTTTCCCAGTGTTCTATTGTTGCTAGGCAACAGAAAGCCAAGTATGTGACTATGTGTTGAACTGTCTCGCAGAGGGCGAATTGAATTAATGTTTCAAGAAAACTAAATCAAACTTTAATAACGTGTTCAAAGTAAAAATTATAGTTAATATTGCATTACTTATTGAATGACCCTCGTACAATGAAGATAGAATAAAAATAGCAAAAGGTATGGACAATGTTTTCCCCTTTATAAGCATATTGGGCTTTTTTTCAACGACTCAATGGCAGCTAACTCCGCAAATCTAAGGTCAGATCTGGCCAAATTTCAAACTCATCCAAGCTCTTGTGTATGTCCTCGTTCCTTGCAAGTATGGAAAAGATCTGATCAAAAATATCTGAGAAAACTCTAGAACAACATTTTCTCCATATATTTTAAGATGCTCAAGGGCAGATAACTTCCCTGTCTGCAGTCTGATCTGGCAAAATTTTGAACTCATCTGAGCTCTTTTGCTCGTCTTGGTTCCCTGCAAGTATAACAAAATTTGATAAAAACAGCCAAGTTAATACATGGACAAGCTTTCTCCCATAATAAGACTATGAGGGTTTTTTTTTAAACACACTAGGGCAGATCTGGCCAAATTTAGAACTCGTTCGAGCTCTTATGTATGTTCTCTTTCCTTGCAAGTAAGGAAATGTTCCGATCAAAAATAGCAGAGAAAACGCATGGACAGCATTTTTTTCCATACAATGTCTATGGGAGACATCTGTTACCATAGCAACAAGAATTGCTAACCAATCTGCTTCGAAATCTGATGCAGGCAATCCCCACCACAATGATGCTTCTGATAAAGTTTGAGTATGATTGGCCTGCTGGTCTTAGCGATATTCATGTTTGAAAGTGTGGATGCAAGGACACACATACGGACTGACGGCGGCTCAAGTTCCATCCTATAAACTCACCTTGTGAGCCTTCAGCTCAGGTGAGCTAAAAATGGTGGACAAGATGAAGTTAATGTTACACCCTATGGGTGGTTTGCCTTTATTACGTCAGGGTGAACATTTGTCACCAACATGACAGGCATATGTACCAGTCGGGTTTCATTTTAGTTGGTTGGGGCCGGAACTTCTCGTCTGTTGCTTGGCCCACCGGGGTCCAACTGGTGTTTTTCTTTTGCTACGGAGTTAGTAGGTTATTCGGCGCCCAGGGATCTCCATCGTCGGGCAGCTTACTCAATCTGTGAGTCCAGGTTTTTGATTCATCAGGATGTTTATCATGATTTATTTGTTTGTTGACTAGTTAGAGATTCACCACGAGGACCGAAGAACTAACTAAATGTTATGAATCACTGCAGAAGCTGAGGGTGAGGTTATGGCCATGTAAAACCAGTTTAAGCCCGCCAGTAACTTTGCGTTACTGATCGTTCCAAGGCAATACTTCTGTGGTGGTTCTTTTTGTTTTTTGTCTTGGTGTTTAAAATTTTTTGTGCTGTTGGCGCCTTATGTGTATGTTGTCATATTTTTAGTTAAGGTAACCGAGTGGCCACCTAATGGGAAAATAGCTGCTCATTCGGCTTACGATATGTTTCATGGTATAAGTACCTGATTGTTAGTTTGGTTTTTTCCCACATTGGTTTTTGGAGTGGGAATCTTTTTCTGATTGCGCCTTTTCCTGATCTTTGCCTACTTGTACCTTTCGAACCCACAACCTCTTGATTGCTAGGCAAATATCATATCCATTACATCCCCGCGGCTGTACAGATGATGACAGGTAACTATAAGCTTGTCTTATGAACCTGATGGCTCAGGTAAGCTAAACACCAAGATGCAAACAGAAAAATTGATCTGAACAAACCAGTTTTAAACTATGATCTTGCCTATCCCCTACTGCTGCAATTTTACAAATTTATTACATCTAACTCACGATAATATTACTCTGCTACTCTCTCTATTCCCCCATGAACGCCGACTTATTACCAGCCGTGTAAGACGCCGATACGTTTGTAACCCGTGTGAAATCAACCACCGTAAAATCATGCAAGTCATGAATCGATAACAGTAAACTTCCTCTTTTTGCTCGGCGCATTTATGGCGAAAGGACGTGTTTTTGAATTCAAGACATTTCCAAAATATTTTGGGTCTTGGTTTGTGTCCTTGGCTCGAGCAGCTCTTCTTCCCCCCGGGATTGCTGAACAAACTTTGTTTTGTATGTATTTGTTTCCATGCCATGTATTTCTCTTGTTATTTCAGAGTTTGCTTTGAAATTTGATGTCGATACAGGTAAGTGCAGACTGTTCCCGTTTCATTATGGGACAGTTTTTTCTTATGCCGGAATTGTTTTATGACAATTCATGCGAAGTATTTTTGGCTTTAACTTCCATTCTTCGACCACATTCGTCGGTTGTTGGCAGTGGTTGTTTTAGCGAAATAACTTATACGATGTTGGGGAGTTTATGCAGCCGGTTGAAATTTCTTGAGTTTCTCCTTGCCCTTTTCCGAGGGTAACGAGAATCCGCTGAACTTTGGTAAGTAGTTTGGTGTGAAATTTCTTCCTCTCAGGCTTTGGCCCTTAATTGGTCCAAACACTGGGGCATATTCTCTTGAGTATTCCACGTACATGTATCTGGAAAACTCTTCCCAACAGTTGTGTTCGGGGAATCTGTCTTTAGTTCAGGCTCCCATGGCTTTGATTCTTCTGATTAAGTTCATTGAAGTATCTAGCTTTTGAACATAACAGCCGGGTGCTTAATATGTAGGCCTGCCTTGGCAGTGCCATATTTGCACCGTATGAGCGCTCTTCTGAATGCTATATTCAGGAACCGCTCTTTTTCGGGCCATCCGTATCACATTGTGTGATTCTGTTCCGACATGAATTTGTTCTGGGACGTTTAGGCCTAATTTCGAACCTAACAGACACATTGTGTGATTTTGTTTGGTTGGGAAGGTGATGCGCCTTGAACTCGCGCTATAGCTAGTTGCTTAACGCTCGGGTGATATAGGCCGTTACTACGCACCGGCTGTCGTAACTAGTGATCTTGAGTCTAGACCGAGCGATGGCTCGTATGTCTTTTTTCTCAAGCACTAGACGGCTACATTGCACGCCTCGTGTGTTGCGAACTCAGGCGAGCATTGGCTTGTGTGTTCTTTTAGATGCTAGGCGTTTGCTTTGCACTCGCTTCGAGCGTCGACGGCTTCATTGCACGCCTCGAGTGTTGCGAACTCGGGCGAGCATTGGCTTGTGTGCTCTTTTAGATGCTAGGCGTTTGCTTGCACTCGCTTCTAGCGTCGACGAGTTTAACTCGTGTGCAGTTTTTGCTCGAGCAACACTAGACGATGAGTGGCTTCAGCTCAACACGAGCTCTGAGCTAATGGCGGCTCGTATGTCCATCGTCTGGTGCACGATAGATGCCTTGCAAACGATTGTATGCAAGTGACTGCCAAGTGCACAGAAGAGCTTCCTAAGGGTGTAGCACACGCTAATGGAAATGCTCATGTCTTTCGAAGCCATTCGATTGTATTTTGTGTTGTCGTCTGGCTAAGTTCGAGCATTGCACACATTTTGCTTTGTAACCACTGAATGCATGTGTAGTTACAGGCATTGAGGCGCTTATTGTTAGAACCGTTGTTCTGATATCAGATGATACGGCTAACTTGCGGCTTCTTTTTGGAATTACGCTCGTCGTAACGTAGTTTGAGCCGATTCCTTAATTTGTCCAGTGACACCAGCAGGTTGTGTCAGTCTGGAAACTTGGAATGTTTTTAGATCATTTCAATGACTCATACAATTTCAAGTTTATTTCCGATGCACGGTTTTTATCACTGTGTATAACGGGAAATGTTCAGTAGGAAGCGCTGATTTCTATATCTCGACTTCATTTCTGAACATCGCTTGCCACGGCTCACAACGAGCCATGGTCAGCCCTTATCGCTTGTACGATAGTTATTTGCCTTGCCATTGGAATTGTACACTCGTTTGTTGCGTAGTTTCAATTCTAATTGAGGCATTTTCTTTCTCCTTGAGCCATGGTTTTGGGTACCTTCGGCTCCCATTCGTACATCGTACTACGTGAGAAGATCTCGTTTTATGCAGATCGTTCTCCTTTTTGTCATGTGTCTGGATTATCTCACGTGTCTCATGACGATTTGTACCTTTTATTTTGACACCATCCCATGTGCTTGGTGGCAATTTTCTTGGGGCACTTTATTATGAACGTGCACCTAAGACGCACGGGGTACAACCAGACCACAGTTTATTTCGCTAATAATTAGTTTACGAAATACTCTTTCTGGTAGCCGAGAGACTTATTTATTTCATACTACTGATGAAATAATCAGGGTCTCATTTTTAAGAGCAGCATTTTGCTTGCTTCTTCCTCGGGTGCACATTTTTAAGACAAATTTGTTCCCCGCTATTTGAATTACAGGATCTCTACACCTGAAATTTAATATTTGGCTAAGACCTGATCGTGACTATAGATCCGAGATCAGTTTCTTTGTCATAAATTGGTTGGACATTTGTTATGGTAACATAACAGTCTTCGGATTGTAAGAGTTACTTTACATTTGATGAAGATAACATAGTTACATTGTACTATGTTTATTTTCTTTTTATGATTCCATACAAAGTTATTTTACTAACTTTTTAGTTGGAATCGTTTTCTTATTCAACTTATAAGATCATCTAGCTCTTTGTTGAGTAGTCTGACTTTGAATGTTGAATAAGAGGTGTCCATCTTTATGTTGCCAGGTATTCTTTTATGCAAATACAATAGTTCTTCCTTGCATACATCCCGGTTAAGTCTAATGACCGATTACCGGGCGGTTCATGTTTACCTGTCATCTCTTGTTCCTTCATATTTGAAGTTCAAACAGGAGTTATCTTCCCTGTGCTTCAGTTTCGCAAACTTGGAAGCTTGGGGAGTTGTTTTGTATTCGGCGCAGGCATGTTTCTTTTTAGTACGTGTTCTGCTTGAATACACCGTTGAGCACGTTTGGCGGGGTTTTATCTTGCATCCCTCGCTGTACGTTTCAACACTGACTTCGCACAGAACGTATCAGTTCGTGCTAGCAGCCATGTTTTTTCATGATTCATTGATGTAATTTTCAATGTATTCATATTCGTCCTTCGTCCCATTCTTGCCCATTAAATGCTTCTGGGCAGGAATGCCACTGCTATTTCGTATGCTGAAAGCTTCCACGGAATGTTGCAGTTCCTTGTATATCATTACAAGGTAGTGGGGACTTCCTTTGAGGGTTATCATGCACCTTCGTATAGACATTGCCTGGGGGTTCCTGGGGCTAGTGTTCTGTACAGGGTAGACCTCATCTTGTGGCTTCGGGTCTTTGTGAGATATCAGCTTCTGCTTATTATGTTTATATGGCCATTTTATGACGTTAGTCATTTTTCGACTAAGTTTCTTGGAGACTCTAGTCGTTTTGGTCTTATCTAGGAGCTGTAGTCTCACTTAGGTTCTAGATACAGTTCATGTGTCTGCGGGGAGTTCTCCTATCTATCTGAGAACATACCCAACTTCTACCAAAGATTCAATCTTCAATAGAGGTAGAATCTGTGAAGTTTATGCCATTCAACCTATCATTTCATTCTTATGAAGTAGCTAATTATAGCATTGATTGGTTCGTTGGTCATGAAATATACTTTCTGACTAAATGGGCATACACATTTTTTCCTCAACGGAACATTGGTATCAGCTCTTCTGCCTTTCGAGGTATGGGCGAGCTACTTATGTTGACCTGACGTTCCTTCCGGAATAGTTTCTTGTCAATGAGATATCTCTTTTCCTTTTCACGGGGAAAGGTTCCTTAATCTTTTCCCTTGGGGCCTCAAGACTTTTTGTATGTGCTCCCAAGAATTTCCTTCTGAAACAACATCTTTTTAGGATTTGTTTCTTGGATTGTCCTTTTTGTATGCGCAAGAATTAACTGGAGTATTGTTTCCGGTCATAGTTCTTGCAATGGAACATGCAGATTATATGCTGACCGAATTGTCAATTTTTATAATGTTTTCAATTCGGCTCGTCAGCGTGTTTCTGTTTCTGTCTAGGGTTTAAGTCGTTAATTCGGCTTCAACCTATCGACCAATCTCAGTTAATCAGACCTTGGTCGTAAACAGATCACCCATGAGTCGTATTACCATGTGTGTTTTAATCTGCATTGCTATCTTTTTTAGCCAATCACGAATTACCTGTCTTAATTCACTGTTTGGACTTCACCAGTCTTAGTTTACCTGGTATTTCGATAGCATTTTGTTCCTTCATTGTTCTGACCAATTTACATAATTCGTTAGTTCACAGAGCAGTGGTATTGACTATTTTCCCCTCCTTAAGAAGAAATGGTTTTCGTCCATTCTTCTTTATTTGGATGACCCATATTGCGGGTATAATTCAATCCTTCTGGAAGCTTTATTCTGTAGCACTTGCTATCTGTAGCATGTTACAGTTTTGTCTTCTTGAAAAAGGAGGGGGGGGGGCGATATTTCGAACTTGACGGTCATGCCTGTCAGTTTAACAGACTGGTACGAGTAGGCATAACGTAGTCTAGAACCTATAGACGTGTCTTAACGGTCATGCCTATCAGTCTGACAGACTGGTACGAGAAGGCATTACTTAAACCGGTACCCATAGACATGCGTCTTTATCGGTTATGTTCGTAATATATCTGCTGAATTATACCATTTCGCTATTTAGTAGGGCTGATTACCACTCGGAATAGTGTATATTCTGAGGTATTCCGGTTGCCCTTCTCATAGATGTGTTTGCTTTGGCTAACAGTCAATGTTTCATGTCTCATTCTTGACTCTGCCAATTATAGTGAAGACACATAATTGAATCCTGATTGGTTATGCAAGACTTAGTTTCCTGCGCTTCTTCTTGATGGTCACACCATCAATTTTAGGATTCTTCTTTCCTGCACAGTTTTTGTTCTGCAGGTTGTGTCAGTTTACTATTCTGATAGTCTCTATCTTAGAATATTTCCTGACAGCTTCCAACTAGTTCACGAATGTTTCAATGTTTTTAGTAAATATTGAACCTTTTTTATCTGTTTAGACATTGCATATGATCTATCCTTCGGGGGATCTTTGAGTTTCTGTAGAGACTCGGGCCATTCTGCATTTCTAAACAGCGTGAACGGTTTTTATTCTGATTTTTCAGAATTTGAAAAGTCATTTATTTAGATGTTAGCTTAGGCAACGTCTTTGATTAATTGTCTTTTTGTCACAGGCTATCTGTTTATGCCTTTTTTCCTGCAGATCAGAACAATTTTATGGCTGCATTTTGTTTTACCTGGGAAAGTAGCGAGAATTTTCTGCTACTTCCGGTTCTTTTAGCGTCTGTATCACTGTTTTCTGATACAGCAGCTAAATTGCTATATTGGACACAGATGTTCTTTGAGATCTGTGCCATTTTCAGTTTGACTGCATTGGACAATTTTGTCTCATACATGTCAAACTTAATAATGAGGACTTGTTTTAGACAGACACGTGTCTTATCGTTTTTCTCTGTTGCCGACTACAATGTAGTCTGCCGTTCTCATTATTGTCTTACATGTTATACAGGTTTCTTATTCATAGGTATTCAATATACACTGTGAATTAGTTTCACTGTGAAGCTCATTGATTTTGATTATTTTTCGCCTTTTTGGTGATATCTAGCGTTGCTCGACAATGGTTCCTTACCATTGCAGAGCGGCTATTTGCGCCCTTTTTCCAGTGGCGTTCTTGGGATCGAAAGGTCTCGAATACGCATACCTCCAAGTTTTTATTCCATGCGTGTATATACCGTGTTCCGGAAGTCAGTCTCTGTTGCTATGCAACTGGAGATAAATTCCGGTTCCGGTTTTGAACGTGTAATCGAGTATTGTTGACTTGCAACAAACTTCGTTTTTTCGGCTCGTTCTGAACTTTTTCTTGTTGAATTGTTCTGAACGTAGGTAGGCATCTTTTCTGGTGAGAACGTTTTGTCAAATGCTTCCGTTTGGACGCTAATCCGAGTCATCTCTAGCGTGAAATAGCCGTATTATTGCGGCTTTTCATTATGACTCCAGCCATAGACTGGGATAGTACTAGTAGACTCGAATTTGGCAATCTCCGGGTTGGCTTCATGTGCATTACCTTTGCCATGGACATTTCCAGCCCTGTTGTTCCTACACCGAATCTTATTGTAACCTAGTTCGAATGGTAAGTCTATGACTTGTTTTCCATTCAGTCCAGATTATTCCCACCATCCTTATAGATAAAATCTGTTTAGCAGAGTAATATTATCGTGAGTTAGATGTAATAAATTTTAAATGTTTGAAATAACATACATATTTATTAATCTATACTCACGATAATATTACGATAGGCCCGAGCAGACAATTACTCTGCTTCCCGCCTCCCCGCATATCTGTACTTTACTTATTTTCTCGCAAAAAGAGGAAGTTTACTGTTATCGATTCATGACTTGCATGATTTTACGGTGGTTGATTTCACACGGGTTACAAACGTATCGGCGTCTTACACGGCTGGTAATAAGTCGGCGTTCATGGGGGAATAGAGAGAGTAGCAGAGTAATATTATCGTGAGTATAGATTAATAAATATGTATGTTATTTCAAACATTTAAAATTTCTACCAAGTACATAACCCAAGTTCTCTGAGGTATCATGTTTTTAGCAGACAAATGCAGTGGCCTTTTAACATTATCGCGAAATTCAGAAAGTAGATCATCATCAACCCTTTAATCTGCTTTACTGCTTTTCATCTCTTCTGTAATTCCTGTACAGAAATCCTTGTAATTTAATGTAAGCCAAAGAAGAGCTTCTATTTCATTATACAGTTTCTTTCCTAGAAGTTTCAGATTCATTTCTGATGAAAGAAAACTAGAAAAAGTGCCTTGAGAGGCACGTATACCCCCGGCTGGTAGCCACCAAGCCCCCCCCTCCCTACCCCCTACCCATACAACCAGGCTCTTGCTCACCCCTGACATTGAACCTCAAATCCCCAATGAAAGAAGTACACTTTAGTATCAAGTATCAAGTACACTTTAGAAATAAGCACTGTAAAGCACTTTGCATATAAACATTGGGAGTGGAGTTTTAGAAAGACAGAGCTATTTTAGAGCAGTATACAGAGCTGACGTGTATACTCAATCTAGGACACAATCACGGACATTGTGGGTCAGGTCCTCAGTCCTAGATTGAAATGGAAATAGATTGTCATTCTTAAAAATTCTTAAAAAAAAAAAAAATTAAAATTCGAGACCTTGACCTCAAGTCCCACCCCCACCCCCATGCATGGACCCCCTTGGGTCTAACCCTTATATGGTACCTATGTTGTAAGCATGAATGCTTTCTGACATATGGTTGTCAAGATATAGACCTACAGACTATTAATCATTAATCTTGGAAACAATTGTATCTAATACATGTGTCCTAGATTTTGACCTCCAGCCCCGCCCCTAGAGTTTGGTGCCATGGAATTTAATTCAACCCTAAAGGGTATCTAAGATCCAAAAAGGAATACATTCCAATAAGTATTTGTTATATATGAACTTGGAGAACAAAAAACACTATGTATATAGCACACTTTCAAGGTGACCTAGATTTTGAACTCTAGCCCCACCCCCGGTCATGGACCCTGGGGTCTGAACTCATGGAAACAAAGCAAACCTTATAGGGTACCTAAATTCCAAATACTAATGGTTTCTGATAAATAACTCATGAGATGTACACTACCAGAGAAACTTTAACCAAAACTTTGATCAAAATTAAAGGTGACCTAGATTTTGACCTCCAGTCCAACCCCCGGGCATGGACCCTGGGGTCCGAACTCATGGAAGCAAAGCAAACCCTATAGGGTACCTATGGTCCAAATATGAATGGTGTCTGATCATTGGTTCATGAGATATACACCACTAGAGAAACTTTAACCAAAACTTTGACGTAAATTCTACAAACGTTCCGGAATTACGAACGAACTAACTAACTAATGAACATACGAATGGACGAACGGAAAAGCGAAAACTATATACCCGTCGGCATAAATGCCGGGGGTATAAATATCATTTTCGCAGTCATACAAGTTAACATATACACAAGAAGTGCTGATTCCTATTGCTGGAACAAGAAAAATTTTTAAATCACTTTTGTTCTTTTGTTGTATTTGTGTTGAAGGAAAGAACCAGAGGACCAATGGTCCTGTAAATGCTCACCTGAGTCTGCTGCATATACCAATAAACATGTTTGAATATTATGGTATTTAACCCCAGTGCAGGGGCAGATGAAACCCTTGCGCCGTTTTCTTTTTTCAGAATAATCAATATTCTGTCCATTTGCCAATTTCTTGCTGGTTTTTCCCTTCAAATGACATTTTAACAGTTTTTCCCATTCAAATGCATGGGCAACCCATGTTGACCTTACCATAAACTTGGTCAAGGTCATCACAGGGTCATGATTTATATATACATTGTAGTACTATAGCCATGGATGCTTCACGCCAAGTTTCATTGAAGTCAATCTATCGGTTTCAGAGAAGAAGATATTTGAAGGGTTTTTACCATATATGGGCATGGCGGCCATCTTGGTCATGTGACCTAGATTATTAATATATACATTGGTTCCCCCATCCTATAGATGCTTCACATAAAATTTGGCTTCAATTGGCCAAGTGGTTTTAGAGGAGAAGATGTTTGAATATTATGTTAATATTATACAATTATTGACTTCAATGAGGTAGATATAAGGATTTATCTACCTGAGAAAGTGATATTCACCGAGGCCGCAGGCCGAGGTGAATATCACTTTTGAGGGTAGATAAATTCTTATATCTACCGAAATTGAAGTCAATAACTGTTTTGTTATATGACTTTTCCACTGTTTTAATGTTTATTTTATATTTTCATTAAAAGAAATAAAAGAACAAAATCATAACAGATGTGAAAGAAGGCTAGATAACAAGGAGCATCTGATTATAATTGAAGAATAATTTTGTTAGTTCTTAATTAAACCTATGTTATGGGTACTCATAAAAATCACCACAAAGAGACAATTCCAATGAGTACCAACAACATATAGGGTTCTTATGAAAAATAAACAAAATTATTCCTTAATTATCACCAACTACACCTCATTATCTAGTGCTTTGTTTACCTGTAAAAGTTTGCTACTGCAAAGCATGTAGATTTCATGAACTGAAAGGAGTACAGGCTATTTATAGCTATCTGGCAGGTCTTATACACATACAGCAAATCATGTCAATTTCATCTAGCCCATGCTGATTTCATGGTAATGCTATTTTTGGGTACTCAGGAGGGTAATATAGATTTTGGAAGTTAATATAGAAAAACTGTCAAAATAATTAACCTCGAGGAACTGGTTTGATCTGGTTTTCATCAGTTTGGTCTTGTTTACAAGCAAATATTAGGATTTATTAAAACTGAAAGAGCCAATCAGGAGACAGGATTTTCTTCAGTCAAATAACAAACATGTATATTGCCCTGGGGTGTGGACATATGAGCCCTTAGGTCCATTTTTTTCAGAATCATTAATATTTAGTCCTACTACCCATTTCCTGCAAGATTTTCACTTCTAATGACTTTTTAAAAGTTTTCCCCATTCCAATGCATTGGCGACCTATGTCGACCTTGTCCTAAAATAGGTCAAGGTCACCACAGGGTCATGATTTATATACACATTGTAGTACTTCAGCCATTGGTGCTTCATGCCAAGTTTCTTTGAAATTGGTCCACCGGATTCAGAGAAGAAGATTTTTGAAGGGTTTTTACCTTATATGGGCATGGCAGCCATCTTGGTCATGTGAACTAGATAATTTATATATATACATTAATTCCCCCATTCCATAGATGCTTCACATAAAATTTGGCTTTGATTTGCCAAGCGGTTTCAGAGGAGAAGATGTTTGAATATTATGGTAATATACATGTATATTGCCCCGGGGTGGGGGCAGATGAGCCCCTGGGGTCCTTTTTTTCCGAATCATTAATATTCAGTCCTACTGCCCATTTCCTGCAAGACTTTCACTTTAAATGACATTTTAAAAGTTTTCCCTATTCAAATGCATTGGCGACCTATGTTGACCTTGCCGTAAAAAAGGTCAAGGTCATCACAGGGTCATGATTTATATACACATTGTAGTACTTGAGCCATCGATGCTTCATGCCAAGTTTCATTGAAATCGATCCACTGGTTCCGGAGAAGAAGATTTTTTAAGGGTTTTTACCATATATGGGCATTGCTGCCATCTTGGTCATGTGACCTGGATTATTTATATATACATTGATTACCCCTTCCTATTGATGCTTCACATAAAATTTGGCTTTGATTGGCCAACCGGTTTCAGAGGAGATGATGTTTGAATATTACGGTAATATACATGTATATTGCCCCGGGGTGGGGGCATATGAGCCCCTGGGGTCCAATTTTTTTCAGAATCATTAATATTCAGTCCTACTGCCCATTTTCTGCAAGACTTTCACTTTAAATGACATTTTAAAAGTTTTCCCCATTCAAATGCATTGGCGACCTATGTTGACCTTGCCGTAAAATAGGTCAAGGTCATCACAGGGTTGTGATTTATATATACATTGTAGTGCTTGAGCCATCAATGCTTCATGCCAAGTTTCGTTGAAATCAGTCCACCGGTTCTGGAGAAGAAGATTTTTGAAGGGTTTTTACCATATATGGGCATGGCGGCCATCTTGGTCATGTGACCTAGATTTCTTATATACACATTGGTTCCCCCTTCCTATAGATGCTTCATATAAAATTTGGCTTTGGTTGGCCAAGCGGTTTCAGAGAAGAAGATCTTTGAAATTGTGGACGGACGACAGACGGACGCCGGATCATGGCCATCCTATAAGCTCACCTTGTGAGCCTAACGGCTCAGGTGAGCTAAAAACAATTGTCTGTGCAATCAGCTGTGCTTCATCACTATCTGAAAAGAGATTGCCTGACTAAAGTCTAAATAAAAATCAAAACTGAGATTCTTTAAGAGTAGTGAACACATTAATGAGAAAAGTTTAGAAATTGCTGTATATATTAAAAGTCTGGCGTTTGTTGCCAGTTTAAAAAGGGCTACTGATGAGGGCTCATTACCCGAAATTGCACAATATAGTCCATTCTATATATCTGCCTTTGAATGTTTTTATTGCTTCCAAAGGATAAAACCATTATATTTTATTTGCTATTACTGCAGCTGGTGTTGTGCCGTGTGGCGGCCCTAAAAAGTCTCCCCGTACATCATCCATAGTGCAGATTATATTTTTATTTAGATCCTTTGAGATCTGTAAAGATATTCAGAGTGTTCAAAACACTCTCGTTTTGAAACATACTTCTAAGCAATTTTTTAATTGTGTCTTTGATTTAGACTTCTCGTGTAAAAATTCGAAATTGCGGTATATATTAATAGTCTGGCGTTTGTTGCCAGTTTAGAAAAGGCTACTGATGAGGGTTCATTACCCGAAATTGTGCAATATAGTCCATAATATATATCTCCCTTTGAATGTTTTTATTGCTTCCAAAGGATAAAGCCATTATATTTTATTTATTTCAATGGAAGAGGCTGATCATCCAGCTGTGTAGAGGTGAAAAGTTGGACTGGTAAAGTGTTTTCCAATAAAATATCTACTGAACCATGCCAGCCTTTCTCACAACCTGAAAAGAAAAACACATTGTGTTTAATTTGTAAATTAAAATTCAGCTAACATTTTATCTTGTTATCAAGTTGTAAAAGCATTGGGTATCTTAGATGTGACCAATACCATGCTTTCTGTAGATACTCTGTGGTTTTATCAAACAACCACCTTTGTTTTTTTTTTTCTTTCTTTTATCCCCGAAATATTCATATTGAACGTTAAACGGCTCATGAAAGTTGACCATGTGCTCATAATCTTGGAAAACTGCAGATTTTTTAATGTATTTCCATTATAAGCCTATGAAAGATTTTGGACCCCAGGGACAAGGTTGGCAGGATTTATAAACAGGACCTTTATACATTGCTACATCTCAAATGGTAGGTTACTGGCCGGGTCATTGTCGTAATGAGGCCTCCTCCCTCCCCCACCCCTACTGGGTTTACTTACTATATTGCCTACACCCAGCACCGCCAGACACTCCAGGATCTCCCTCTATAATCTCAAATGGTAGGTTACTGGCCGGGTTATCGTCACAATGAGGTATTCATCGAGAGGAGTGGTCTCTGTTCTCAGCTATTGAAGAATAAGGAATTACAACACTGTGAGAAAAACTGTTTGTACACATCCAGGCGAATAGAGCCAAATTATGCTAGCCTTCATTTTGTTCATAACAATTTCATGATATGAGCCTGTGCGTGAGAAAACCAACAATTTGGGTTCCCCACCAGGTCTGACACAAACCAGCCTGTACAGTCATAGAACATGGATAGAAGCTTGAAATTTAGGATTTAGATAGCAGAGGAATTGTACTATTCTAGTAACGAAAACAAAGGCACTGATCAGCTTTGCAGTTACCGCGAAGCTGATCTACGTCTTTGTTTTCGCAGATGCAGATTGTTGGTTTTCCTATTCGGCAGCTCATATCAGAGTTAAGCATGCAAAACATTGTGTCAGTACCTGATAGTTTTATGGTATATTAAAAGCTCTATTGAAATCTGATTTCATCCTACATGCACTAAACAAACCTACATTGCTAAGTTCAAAATGCTTTAATTTTACAAGGAAGTAAGACTTGATTTTAATGAGTCTACTGGGATCAGATTAATATCAGATTGTCTCATTAAAAGATGTGCTACAAGTAGATATGGTTGTAAAATTAACCTGCAGATGTCAATGAATGCATCAAGACAGTCTGGTCTAAAAATTTTACAAAGTCACCTTCCTAACATGCCTTTGATTAGGCTGTATCTTAAAGATGAGCAGCTGCATGAGAAACCCAATTTCATGTATAGGCAAAAACAAAAGGGCAGATCAGCTATGCAGTCACTGCAGAGCTACTAAGCACATTTGTTTTCCCTACATGTATAATACTAGGCATTTCCTTCTAAGCTCTAAAATTTCTGGCTTTTAGCCTTCTTCTGTCACTCTACAGTCTGATTTGTGTTGGACCTGGTCAGAACCCTGAAGACCAGTTTTCTTGTGTTGTAGCTTTTCCTATAGATTGGTGTGCGCGACAAGGTGGCGGCCAATTCAGAAAATATGGACAGTGAGTCAAATTTAGATACGCAAATAATTCCAGATGATGTGAGTAATGTTACGGATAGCTATAGAAGACCATAACTATGGAAAGAAAATTCGTAGAAATGGAAAGTAGCTTGGAAAAGAAGCTTAGTGACAGTATGTCAAAGGTTTGCGAGGCAAAAATCAGTCAGGTGAACAAAAAGAATTTCGCCAAGAAATCAAGAAAGTCACAGACCCTTTAACAGTCGTTGAAAACCGGGACAGTACTCAATGTAACGGTCATAGTGACCCACCTAAAATCAACTTTATTGTTAGAAACTTGAATAACCGGGAGGGTGAAAACGTCAGAAACCGAGTCAATGGTTTGATAAAAGATGGACTACACAATAATGACGTTAACATTGTCTCTGCAGTGCGGAAAACGAGCAGAAACAGAAAACCAGGGGTGATTGTTGCAACGTGTAGATCGAAACAGGACCTTGGTAAAGTTCTGAAAACCATAAATCATAAACAATACAAGCAAGAATCTGAATCTGAATAGTTTACTGGTGACATTATTTCACCAGGGGGTTCAGATGGGGGAGAAATTAGTCCCTTGAACGCAAGAGTGAAGCTAACTTGGACACACAGTCATCAGACATTTCAGCAGAGGAGATAAGTGAATCAGGGAGGTCATTCCAGTCCCTGATAGTCTGTGGAAAGAAACTACTTTTGTACGCTTCTTTGCTAGCTGAAGGTATCTGAAAAGCCAAAGAGTGTTGATTTCTACAATGCCTATTCTTTGGGATAAGGTCATCTGTGGGTATTCTGGCTTTACCCTTTAGACCTTTGTATAGCAATATAAGTCTACTATCCTTCCTCCTTTTTAGCTCACCTGAGCCAAAGGCTCACAAGGTGATCTTATAGGATGGCCATGCTCCGGCGTCCGTCCGTCGTCATCGTCGTCTGTCGTCGTCCGTCCACAATTTCAAAGATCTTCTCCTCTGAAACCGCTTGGCCAATGAAAGCCAAACTTCATGTGCAGCATCCTTAGGAAGAGGGAACAAAATTTTATATAAATGGTCCAGGTCACATGACCAAGATGGCCGCCATGGCTATAAATAGCAAAAACCTTTAAAAATCTTCTTCTCCAGAACCAGTGGGCCGATTTCCACGAAACTTGGTATGTAGCATCAAGGACGTGGGCCCATCATAGTTTATATAAATCATGACCCTAGGATGACCTTGACCTATTTTACGGCAAGGTCAACTTAGGTCGCCAATGCATCTAAATGGGAAAAAATGGTAAAATGCTATTAAATGGGTAAAACTTACTGGGAATAGGCAAATGGACAGAAGATTAATGTTAATGGAAAATTTTAGCCCCTAGGGGGTTGTCTGCCCCTGCCCCAGGGCTATATACATGTATATGACCATAATATTCAAACATCTTCTTCTCTGAAACCGCTAGGCCAATCAAAGCCAAACTTCATGTGGAGCATCCTTGGGAAGGGGGAATGAAAGTTTATATAAATTGTCAAGGTCACAAGACCAAGATGGCCGCCATGGCTATAAATAGCAAAAATGTTTAAAAATTTTCTTCTTCATAACAAGAAGGCCTATGATTTTGAATCTTGGTGTGAAGCATCTGGGAATGGAGCTCTACAAAGTTTATATAAATCATGACCCTGGGATGACCTTTACCTATTTTACGGCAAGGTCAACTTAGGTCTCCCATGCATTGGAATGGGAAAAAATAGGAAAATGTAATTAAATGGCAGAAAGCTTGCTAGAAATGAGCAAATGGACAGAAGATTTATGTTTAAGAAAATATTTTGGGCCCACGGGGTTGTCTGCCCCTGCCCTGGGGCTATATACATGTATATGACTATAATATTGAAACATCTCTTCTCTGAAACAGCTAGGCCAATCAAAGCCAAACTTTTTGTGGAGCATCCTTAGGAAGAGGGAATGAAAGTTTGTATAAATCATCAAGGTCACATGACCAAGATGGCCGCCATGGCTATAAATAGCAAAAGCGTTTAAAAACCTTCTTCAGAACCAGAAGGCCTATGATTTTGAAACTTGGTATGAAGCATCTGGGAATGGAGCTCTACAAAGTTTATATAAATCATGACCCTGGGATGACCTTGACCTATTTTACGGCAAGGTCAACTTAGGTCGTCCATGCATTTGAATGGGAAAAAATAGGAAAATGTCATGTTATGGCAGAAAACTTGCTAGGAATGAGCAAATGGACAGAAGATTTATGCTTCTGAAAATATTTTAGGCCCAGGGGTTGTCTGCCCCTGCCCCGGAGCTATATACATGTATATGACAATAATATTCAAACAGCTTTTTCTCAGAAACTGCTTAACCAATCAAAGCCAAACTTTATGTCAAGGTCACATGACCAAGATGGCCGCCATGGCTATAAATAGCAAAATTTTTTAAAAATCTTCTTCTTCAGAACCAGAAGGCCTATGATTTTGAAACTTGGCATGAAGCATTAAGGAACGGAGGTCTACAAAATTTATATAAATCATGACACTGGGATGACCTTGACCTATTTCACAGCAAGGTCAACTTAGATCGCCCATGCATTTGAATGGAGAAAATTGTTAAAATGTCATTTGAAGGACAAAACTTGCAGTTAATTGGCAAATGGACTGAATTTTTATGATTTGAAAAAGACATTGACTCCAGGAGTTATTCTGACCCTGCCCTAGGGTTATATACATGCATTGAAACCATTCTAGTCTAAGAAGTTTATTGGTACATGTATATATCTCAGGTCTCAGGTGAGCATTTACAGGACCATTGGTCCTCTGGTCTTAAGAGATTCCCATTTCAGTTGACCTAAAATGCCAGTCATGCTCCCAATTTCAAAAAACATAATTTCCCGTCACAAACCTTGCCACACGATTTTGGACCTTTTCCAGTTCTTCCTGGAGGCCATGAGTGTGAGTGTCCCAAACTGAGCTTCCATATTCCAAGACAGGCCGCACCAGTCCTTTTATAAGCTGCTTCTTTCACATCTGGTACTATATGTACAAGTACTATATGTAGAACCGGACATTTTGTTGGAGCAAAGAATTCAAATATCGAACTTTTGGAATACCTTGTCAGCAATTGGGGGAGACAAGTTGGAGGTGTGAGGTTCCAGGGTTTTCCCCAGGTCAGCTGACAGGTCAGCTGATAGGTCAGCTGATTATCGCCATGATGACCGTGACAACAGCGACAGTGGGCGGGAACAGGATCACAATGTGTGGCAGGTTCAGTCATCCAGGAAACGATGCCGATTGGATAGGAGTAATTCACGGGACAAAAGAAAATCACGTGACAGGGATAGTTCAACTGTTTCTGATAGGCGTGCGAACCAAAGCGAGTCGCGTGATAGGCAACGGGACGATGGTGCATGTGGTAATAGTAGTGGTTGACAAAATGACAATGGTAGACAAAACAGAAATTTGGCTCAGAAATTTGGGACACTGGCTCACCCTGACCAGGAATGTAGAAATAAAAACAATCAGAGAAACCCATGCGGTAGATTGCCCCACTAGTTAAGAGCAGGGTTTTGGAACATTAGGTGGTGGAGTAATAATATAAACTCAGATACTTTTATTTTACACTCATCATGTATTAACTTTGCATATCTTCATTTAATTGGTCTCACAGAAACACACTTGACTGGAAACAATGAAAAAAGTAGCCCAAGGGCAACGATCGCTCATCATTTTATCAAACTATAATGGGCTGAGGTCCTTGATGCTACATACCAAGTTTCGTTGAAATCGGCCCACCGGTTGTGGAGAAGAAGATTTTTGAGTGGTTTTTTACCATATATGGGCGTGGTGGCCATCTTGGTCATGTGACCTGGATTTCGTGATCAAGCTTTCGTCTCCCCTACCCATGGATGCTCCACATAAAATTTCACTTTGATTGACCAAGCACTTTCAGAGAAGAAGATCTTTGAAAAGTGTGTATGGACAACAGACTGTCCAAGGTCAAGAGATGACCTTGACCTATATTAATCACATACCTTCATCTACTCCATTAGTTGTTTGCATCTACCACTTTTCAGGCCTCAGGCTGCAATAGTTTTCAAAAAACCCATAGTTTTCACTTTTTCCCATGTAAAAGCCTATGTCGTAAAATAGGTCAAGGTCATACAAGGGTCATCATTTTATCAAACTATGATGGGCTGAAGTCCCCGATGCTACATACCAAGTTTCGTGGAAATCGGCCCACCGGTTCTGGAGAATAAGATTTTTGAAGGGTTTTTACCATATATGGGCGTGGCGGCCATCTTGGTCATGTGACCTGGATTTGGCGATCAAACTTGAAATGCCACCACCCAAGGAGGCTCCACATAAAATTTCAACTAGATCGGCCAAGCGGTTTCAGAGAAGAAGATCTTTGAAATTGTGGACGACGTACGTCGGACGGACAGACGCCGGATCATGGCCATCCTATAAGCTCACCTTGTGAGCCTTCACTCAGGTGAGCTAAAAATGCAAAATTATCTTGTAAAACATGTTTGTAACAAATACAATGAACAAAGCTGAAGATTAGTCAGCCCAACCATGCAGTCTGGGCATTTTTAGAAAGTTAAATGCATAACAGTATTTACAACTGGTACAGGCAAATAAAACATTTCCATCCTTAAATATTTAAGAGTGATAACCCTAATTCCAAAGTGTATGAAAAATGAGTCACTGCATAAGAAAACCAACAAAGTGCTTGGGCGAAAACAAAGGCGCAGATCAGCTTTGGGTAACCGCCAAGCAGATCAGCCCCTTTGCTTTCGCTACATAGATAGTACAATCCCTCTTCTACTTAAATACAAAATTTCAAGCCTCTAGCCATCTTCTGTGACTGTACAGCCTGATTTGTGTCAGACCTGGTCGGAACCCAAAGTGTTGGTTTTCTCACGCACAGGCTCAAATACAGAAAATAGCGACAGTCATACTTTGCCAATTCTTGGTCCTTGTCTACCAAATGAATCACTTGAAACACTGACTGACTGGTCTTGTTTAGGAGCTGCCACAGTCAAGATGAAGCGATATGAGCGGATTACCAGAAAATGACAACACCAGGGTATCCATAACAACAGTGTCCAAATCGTCTCTGTTGTCATGGAAACAGTTATCACCATATTTACCATCTTCAGTCACAAACCAGCAGGTCCAGTTGGAACTGAAAATTGAAAAGATGCTTTAGACCACTCAAAGATACCAGAGGACCATTGGTCCTGAGTACGCTCACCTGAAGCCTGATCTTGGAGTATTAATACTCACACACCTTTATTGACTTCATAAGTTGTCTGCATCTGCTAAGTTTCAGGTCTCAGGCTGCAATAGTTTCCAAACCCAGTGACTTCTGAGAAAACCATAATTTTAATTATGCCCCTAACTTCGAAGAAGTTGAGGGGGCATATATTGGTTTGGGTCTGTCCGTGCAGTCTGTGAGTCAGTCTGTCTGTCTGTCTGTGATGCGTGAGTAACGCTTAGCACTCGGTCAGGAACCGTTAGAGCTAGGATCATGAAATTTGGTATGTAGGTTGTATATAAAAATTAAGAGGACCAGTATTTTTTCTTACAGGTAAATTCAATGGGCTAGGGGCCCATTCTGTGAGAGTTATTCCCTTTTTAATTCTTGATAAAGTGAATAGATAGTGAGTACCTTGCGTGCGTTACTCCTCCTACAGTTTAATTCCGACTCTCTTGAAACTTTACAGATGTTGTGACCATGCTTTGAAGATATGCATGTGGTTTGGATATAATCCTCAGATTAATTTTTGTCACTTTTTTCGCAATTTGAACTTAGCCATTTTCGGGCATTTTCACCATGAAAGTGAATGGGCAGTGGGTACCTTGTGTGCTCAACTCCTTCTACAGTTTTATTCCAATTCTCTTGAAACTTTACAGATGTTGTGACCATGCTATGAAAATATGCATGTGGTTTGGATATAATCCTCAGATTTATTTTTGTCACTTTTTTCGAAAATTGAACTTAGCCATTTTTTGGGCATTTTGACAATGAAAGTGAATGGGCAGTGGGTACCTTGTGTGCGCAACTCCTCCTACAGTTTTATGCCAATTCATTTAAAACTTTACATGTGTTATGGGCATGGTCTGAAGATATGCATGTGGTTTGGATATAATCCTTGGATTATTTTTTTGTCATTTTTTTTCACAATTTGAACTTAGTCATTTTTTCGGGCATTTTAGTGAATGAATAGAGTGTACCTTGTGTGCGCAACTCTTCCTACAATTTAATACCGATACTTTTGAAACTTTGCAGACATTGTGACCATGCTTTGAAGATATGCATGTGGTTGGGATATACTCCTCAGATTAATTTTTGTCATTTTTTTTTTTACATTTTGAACTTTGTCATTTTTTGGACATTTTTACATCTTGAAAGTGACTTACCAGTTGGGGGCATAGTGTTTCATAAACACATTTTCTAGTTTTGATATTTAAATGACCTTGGGTCAAGGTCAAGAAATGACCTTGGCCTTAATGTATTACTTACCTTCATTGACTCCATTAGTTGTATGCATCTAGCAAATTTCAGGTCTCAGGCTGCAACAGTTTCCAAAATATCCATTGTTTTCGCCTTTTCCCATATAAAAGCCTATGTTTCCAAAATTGACCTTGCCGTAAAATAGGTCAAGATCATCCAAGGGTCATCATTTGAACAAACTATGATGGGCTGGAGTCCCAAATGCTACATACCGAGTTTAGCAAAAATCTGCTGGCCAGTTGTGGAGAAGATTTTTGAGTGGTTTTTACCATATTTGGGCGTGGCGGCCATCTTGGTCATGTGACCTGGATTTCGCAATCAAACTTTCCTTCCCCCTACCCATGGACGCTCCACATAAAATGTCACTTTGACTGGCCAAGCAGTTTCAGAGAAGGGATCTTTAAAAAGTGTGTATGGACGACAGACTGGCCGAGGACAAGAGATGACCTTGACCTAAATTAATCACATACATTCATCTACTCCATTAGATGTTTGCATCTACCACTTTTCAGGCCTCAGGCTGCAATAGTTTTCAAAAAATCCATAATTTTCACTTTTTTCCCATGTAAAAACCTATTTTTCCAAATTTGACCTTGCCATAAAATAGGTCAAGGTCATCCCAGGGTCATCACTTTATCAAACTATGATTGGCTGGAGTCCCAAATGCTACATACCAAGTTTCATGGAAATCAGCCCACCGGTTCTGGAGAAGAAGATTTTTGAAGGGTTTTTACCACTTTTCAGGCCTCAGGCTGCAATACTTTTCAAAATATCCATAATTTTCACTTTTTCCCATGTAAAAGCCTATTTTTCCAGATTTGACCTTGCCGTAAAATAGGTCAAAGTCATCCCAAGGTCATCATTTTATCAAAATAGAATGGGCTGAAGTCCCCAATGCTACATACCAAGTTTCGTCGAAATCGGCCCACCGGTTCTGGAGAAGAAGATTTTTTAAGGGATTTTACCATATATGGGATTGGCGGCCATCTTGGTCATGTGACCAAGATATCGCGAACAAAAATACAATGCCACTACCCAAGGAGACTCCAAATAAAATTTCAACTAGATCGGCCAAGCGGTTTCAGAGAAGAAGATCTTTGAAATTGTAGACGACGACGGACGGATGACGGACGGACGACGGATCATGGCCATCCTATAAGCTCACCTTGTGAGCCTTCGGCTACGGTGAGCTAAAAATAGCTCAAAAGTGAAATGCAGGCAAAAGCAGTTCTGTGTTGCTACAAACTTTGATCTGAGTCTTAATGCTTATCACATATTGTCTATATTAAAATGAAAACTTATCTAAACTTTTTTCCATGTCTCTTTCTTTGTCCTTCAATGGGTAATGCACAAATTACACATTAAACAAATTAATTCAAAACAATTTTCAAAACTAATTCAAAACGATTTACAAAGCCTTTCTTGTACCATTTTCTTGATTAGGTAAGCCTTTGAACCCAATTGAGCTCCACTCTGTCATAAAACAAGGGCACATAAAGATACCTAAATATTCCACCATCTGGATCTTTTGAATTGCTACCATCCAGTACAATAATGTCCTAATTGTTCATGTGTCTGTACACCCCACCTCTGATACTGCTCACAAGGGAGCTGGGAACCATCACTAATGCTACACCAGTGTTAGAATATACATGGGTCCCTTTCATAGATGATCATAGATACCTGCAGGAGAAAGCAGAAAAAAATGAGCTGCTCATGTTGGCGTTGTCAACACTGTGTAAAAACTCACCAAAACTAAATTGTTTATTGTGTATTTCCTGTGTTCTGCATTTCCTGTGTTTTATAATCTCAAAATCTACTTCCTTATTTACTGTTCTTTCATACTGTTTTACTCATCCTAACTTCCTTGACAACGACGCCAACGTTACGACGTAACGTCTAAATCTAACGTCATTAATTGTTTATACTACTAAATAGATGACCAACATACTTTGAGAGACCCATGAGATACACTTGTCACATGCACCCTCTTGCGTATAGGCAGATTCATACAGCTGTCAGTTATTACCAGCATTCTCTTTATCCTGCATCAATAGTCCTCTGGAACAGACTTCCTTCAGAGGTTGTCGTATTGGAAGATCAATCACTAGATGCTACATACCAAGTTTCGTGGAAATCGGCCCAACAGTTCTGGAGATTTTTGAAGGGTTTTTACCATATATGGGCGTGGCAGCCATGTGACAAAGATCCCTCGAACAAACTTTCTTTCCCCCTACCCATGGAGGCTCCACTTGATCGGCCAAGCTGTTTCAGAGAAGAAGAACTTTGAAATGATGGACAGCGACGGACGACGGACAGACGCTGGATCATGGCCATCCTATAAGCTCACCTGTGAGCCGAACTTAGGTGAGCTAAAAATACAAACATCCATGTAAAAACTAAGGCTTATATGTATGGCTAGTTGGACTTTTCCCGAGCAGCCTCAGATCTTCAAAATGGTTAACCATTATTCAGATGGTCAGCCAGTAGGTAATAAAGTTTGTCTGGTAATAAAAATTCTAACAGCCTCAATGAGTGGGGGCCCATCCGACAGCAAATTTTGTTGTGCTTTGTATAGTACCTTCATTTCACTCTCAGTCAGAAAAGAAACTTTTGGTTCATTACAGTATGGACTGTCCAGGAACAATGTCTGACGTATTGTAGAACTGCTCACTGGGTTCTTCCCAGTTGACGTGATGATATACTTGTCCTATCTGAAAGACAAAATAGTGCAAAAACAAAAGTCAGTTTTATGAAGTTGGAAGACACTAACAAGTCTAAATGGCTATTGAACTAAAGTTACTCCTTTGGGACTTCAACTTGCTGAAACAAAAATCAAGATTTCATCTTATTTAGGGACCAAACGGACTTGGCCGACAATAAAGAAACAATGGTAATATGTGTACATGTATGTGATTTTGTTGTTCAAAATAATTATTTTTTCACATTGACTTAATCATACATCATCATACATAAAATTTCAAAGCTTTTTAACTATGTATCTTACTTCGTTTTGGGACAATGTTGATGAACTTTATACTCCACACTGTCCAATTTGAATTACAAGATTATCAAGCTCCACCAACCTGTCAAAAGTATGATTCACTTCTCTATCAGTGGTCACAATATCTGGGCTCCCATCCCCGAAGGACCATGTCAAATTTAGTGCTCCGCCTGCATAGGCATAATACTCATATATATGGTTGGTTGACTGACCAGTTTGTTGACCTTGACAACAATTTCTAGGTTGATAATCTTCTCTATAACATGTATGCAGTATGTCAACACTGACTGATGTAGCATTGCTGATGACGTTCTGGGCACAAACACTTACTGTGCACCTGGCAAACAAAATCTTTTGTAAATCACAGTGAATTTTCTAATATGATCATCTTATGAACATGAACATAATGAATGACCACTCAACTCTCACATCAATGCCATATTGCAGGGTTTACATCGGTTTGCATTATTATTCCTATTCCTACATTCATTGGAGGTAGATGTAAATTATCCCAAACCATAAAACACTTCTTAATTCATCCAATTTTAATGCATTCTTCATTAACTTACCACCCCCCTGTCCTGAAGGTGTAGGAAGTCTTGCTGGATCTTGATGTATATTCCTGATAAATATATTTTGAGACTATCCCCCTGTAAGATGGGCTAACCACTGCACAGTATAGTATGGACTCCCCCACAGCTATGGTCGTCTTTTCAAAGATGACTTCCACACCTAATGAAACAAATCAAAATTTCAGACTCCCTAAAAGTGTAACTGTTAACTGTTTTAAAAGTGTAACAATTTGAAAAAGATAAGTTTCAGAATAAAAGCCTCTGTTATGTCTCCAAAGTGGTGAAACAGAATGGCAAAAGGTATGCAAACTGATCAAACTGATCACTCGAGTCCTTTGGCATCATCTGATCTAGATTTAATTCCAGATATAACAAAAGTGCTGCAGGCTGATACCCCGCAATGCAAATTAAATGTAGTACAAATGCACATAATATCTTGATGGCATTCACTGGAAACTGTATTTCAAAATTAAGGCAATACAAAGGGCCATAACTGTACTTATTTAACAACATTTATCCATCTACAATACCAAACCACACCTTAAAGATATGAACTCCTTTACAAAGTTTGAAGAAAATTGATCAATAAATGTTCAAGATAAAAAAAGGCTGCCATGCTCCATCGCAAACACAATTCCCTGGCATTTCCCTGTCAATTCCCTGACATAATTTCAAATTTCCCTGACAACATCTTTGCTTGCTGTCTCTAATGACAGCTCAATGGGACAATTCAGCTATTAATTACAATAAAACACGAATCAGAGATTAATTCAACATAAAATACACTTCTTGGTACCATTTGGTTAATGACTGCCTCAAAAGTATTGATGGGATGATGATGAATGCACTCAATAACAGGACTTGAATCTGGTATTTTCAAAATTCCCTGACAATTCCCTGACATTTATCAACAATTCCAAATTTCCCTAATACATGTAGTTTGCAAAATTCCCTGACCTTGCAAAAAATTTAAATTTCCCTGACTTTTCCCTAACGCATGACAACCCTGTAAAACCGAGAAACAAAATTTTAACATAAATCAACCCTGTATAACCCAGAAACAAAATTTTAACATACATCAAGAGCCAACTTTTCCTTGATGCATGACAACCCTGTATAACCCAGAAACAAAATATTTACATAAATCAAGAGCCATAACTCTGAACTTAGTAGATGAAATTTACCCATCTTTAATCATAAATCACTCCTTCCTGATATGAACTCCTACAAAGTATGAAGAAAATTGGTCAATAAACACACATGATAGAGCCCAGAAACAAAGCGCTGACTAACGGACAGATTGACACTTGAATGCATTTTTTTGCAGAGGGTGTAACATAATACCCCACACTTTTTCAAGTGGTGGGGTATAAAAAAGTGATTTAAAGAGTGTGTTCATTGTATGCAAAGTGAGATATAAATGCTTTTACTGTACTTCAATCATGCCATTCACAATCACTGTAAAGTTCTCACCTTGTATTTCATAGTTGACAAACACAATGATATTTCTCTCCAGTTTTTCAACTTGATTTTTTGCTGTAACATGAACAGTTTTCTTTCCTGATGTCTGATAGGTGTGGTGTACAATGGCACCTGAAATATTCATTTCAATCACTATTTTATCATGGTTACAATAATGGTCATCATCTATATATGCTATGCACCTAAGTTCTGTCTATAGTGTTTTTCACCTTTCATTTTCAGACAATTAAATTTAGCTTGGTATCTTGATTAAGAACATGTATAAATTTGTCAAACTGAGTCATCATTACACAACAATTGTATAATACAAGAGGACCAATGGTCCTGTAAACGCTCACCTGAGATCTGCTACATAAACCAATAAACATGTTTGAATATTATAGTATTTAACCCCAGTGCAGGGGCAGATGCAGCCCCTGGGGATTTTTTTTCTCAGAATAATCAATATTCTATCCATTTGCCAATTTCCTGCTGGCTTTTCCCTTCAAATGACATTTTAACAGTTTTCCCCATTTAAATGCATGGCCAACCCATATTGACCTTGCCATAAAGTGGGTCAAGGTCATCACAGGGTCATGATTTATATAGGTCATCACAGGGTCATGATTTATATATACATTGTAGTACTTAAGCCATAGATGCTTCACACCAAGTTTCTTCGAAATCGGTCCATCTGTTCCAGAGCAGATTTTTGAAGGGTTTATACCGTATATGGGCATGGCGGCCATCTTGGTCATGTGACCTTGATTATTTATATACACATTGATTCCCCAATTCTATAGATGCTTCACATGTAATTTGGCTTTGATTGGCCATGCGGTTTCAGAGGAGAAGATGTTTGCATATTATGTTGATATACATGTACAAGAGGACCAATGGTCCTGTAAACGCTCCCCTGAGACCTGAGATATATACCAATAAACTTGGTTGACTAGAATGGTAATATACATGTATATAACCCCAGGGCAGGGTCAGAGCAACCTCTGGAGTCAATTTCTTTTTTAAATCATAAAGATTCAGTACATTAGCAATTTACTGCAAGTTTTGCCCTTCAAATGACATTGTAACAATTTTTCCCATTCAAATACATGGGCAACCTAAGTTGACCTTGCCATAAAAAAAGGTCAAGGTCATCCCAGGATCATGATTTATATTAACTTTGTAGAGCTCCATTGTCTGATGCTTCATGCCAAGATTCAAACCCATAGGCCTTCTGGTTCTGGAGAAGAAGATTTTTTAAAGGTTTTTGCTATTTATAGCCATGGCGGCCATCTTGGTCATGTGACCTTGACCAATTATACAAACTTTCATTCACTCTTCCTAAGAATGCTCCATATAAAGTTTGGCTTTGATTGGCCAAGTGGTTTCAGAGAAGAAGATGTTTGAATATTATGGTCATACACATGTATATAGCCACGAGGCAGGGGCAGACAACCCTCTGGGCCGAAAATATTTTCAGAAACATAAATCTTCTGTCCATTTGCTCATTCCTAGCAAGTTTTTTTGCCATTTAATGACATTTTCCTATCTTTTCCCATTCAAATGCATGGGCGGCCTAAGTTGACCTTGCTGTAAAAAAGGTCAAGGTCATCCCAGGGTCATGATTTATATAAACTTTGTAGAGCTCCATTACCTGATGCTTCATGTCAAGTTTCAAAATCATAGGCCTTCTGGTTCTGGAGAAGAAGATTTTTAAAGGTTTTTGCTATTTATAGCCATGGCGGCCATCTTGGTCATGTGACCTAGACCGTTTATATAAACTTTTTTTCCCTCTTCCTAAGGATGCTCCACGTGAAGTTTGGCTTCGATTGGCAAAGCGGTTTCAGAGGAGAAGATGTTTCAATATTATGGAAATATACATGTATATAGCCCCGGGGCAGGGGCAGACAACCCCCAGGGGCCAAATTTTTTCCATATACATTAATTTTCTGTCTATTTGCTTATTCCCAGTAAGTTTTACCCATTTTATAGCATTTTACCATTTTTCCCCATTCAAATGCATTGGCGACCTAAGTTAAACTTGCCATAAAATAGGTCAAGGTCATCGCAGGATCATGATTTATATAACTTTTGTAGAGCTCCATTGCCTGGTGCTTCATGCCAAGTTTCAAGATCATAGGCCTTCCGGCTCTGGAGAAGAAGATTTTTAAAGGTTTTTGCTATTTATAGCCATGGCAGCCATCTTGGTCATGTGACCTGTATCATTTATGTACTTTTTCTTCCCCCTTCCTAAGGATGCTCCACATGAAGTTTGACTTTGATTGGCCCAGCGGTTTCAGAGGAGAAGTTGTTTGAAAAGTGTGGACGACGAGGACGACGAGGACGACGAGGACGGACGGCGGAGCATAGGTATACTATAAGCTCACCTGTGAGCCTTCGGCTCAGGTGAGCTAATAATGCCCCGGGGTTGGGGCAAATGAGCCCCTGGGGTCCAATTTTTTCAGAATCATTAATATTCAGTCCTACTGCCCATTTCCTGCAACACTTTCACTTTAAATGACATTTTAAAAGTTTTCCCCATTCCAATGCATTGGTGACCTATGTTGACCTTGCCGTAAAATAGGTCAAGGTCATAATTTATAAACACATTATAGAACTTCAGTCCCCGATGCTTCATGCCAAGTTTCGTTGAAATCGGTCCATTGGTTCCGGAGAAGAAGAATTTTAAAGGATTTTTACCATATATGGGCATGGCGGCCATCTTGATCATGTGACCTGGATTATTTATAAACAAATTGGTTTTCCTTCCCATAGATGCTTCCTATAAAATTTGGCTTTGATTGGCCAAGTGGTATCAGAGAAGAAGATCTTTGAATATTTTTGTAATATACATGTATATTGCCCCAGGGTGGGGGCAGACCATACCCTGGGGTCCAAATTTTTTTCAGAATTACCTACTTTCAGTCCATTTGCCCATTTCCTGCAAGTTTTGCCTTTCAAATGACATTTTAACAATTTTCCCCATTCAAATGCATGGGCGACAAATGTTGACCTTGCCGTAAAATAGGTCAAGGTCATCCAAAGGTCATAATTTATATACACATTGTAGTACTCTAGTCCCCAATGCTTCATGCCAAGTTTCATTGAAATCGGTCCAGTGGTTCCGGAGAAGAAGAATTTTGAAGGGTTTTTACCATATATGGGCGTGGCGGCCATCTTGGTCATGTGACCTGGATTATTTATAAACACATTGGTTCCCCCTTCCCATAGATGCTTCATATAAAATTTGACATTTATTGGCCAAGCGCTTTCAGAGAAGAAGATCTTTGACCAGAGGACCAATGGTCCTGTAAACGCTCACCTGAAACCTGAGATATATACCAATAAACTTGGTTGACTAGAATGGTAATATACATGTATATAACCCAAGGGCCGGGTCAGAGCAACCCCTGGAGTCAATTTCTTTTTGATAACATAAAACTGCAGTCCATTTGCCAATTTACTGCAAGTTTTGCCCTTCAAATGACATTTTAACAATTTTCCCCATTTAAATGCATGGGCGAGCTAAGTTTACCTTGCCGTAAAATAGGTCAAGGTCATCCAAGGGTCATGATTTATACAAACTTTGTAGAGCTCCATTGCCTGATGCTTCATGCGAAGTTTCAAAATCATAGGCCTTCTGGTTCTGGAGAAAAAGAGATTTTTAAATGTTTTTGCTATTTATAGCCATGGCAGCCATCTTGGTCATGTGACTTTGACCATTTATATATACTTTCATTCCCACTTCCTAACAATGATCCTCATAAAGTTTGGCTTTGATTGGCCAAGCAGTTTCAGAGAAGAAGATCTTTGAATATCACTGTAATATACATGTATATTGCCCCGGGGTGGGGGCAGACAGACCCATGGGGTCCAAATTTTTTCAGAATCATCAATCTTAAGTCCATTTGCCCATTTCCTGCAAGTTTTTCCCTACAAATGACATTATAACACTTTTCCCCATTCAAATGCATGAGCGACCTATGTTGACCATGCCGTAAAATAGGTCAAGGTCATCCCAGGGTCATGATTTATAAAAACTTTGTAGAGCTCCAGTCACTGATGCTTCACATTAAGTTTCAATATCATTGGCCTTCTGGTTCTGGAGAAGAAGATTTTTAAAGGAAGATTTTTTAAAGGTTTTTTCTATTTATAGCCATGGCGGCCATCTTGGTCATGTGACCTTGACCATTTATATAAACTTTCTTTCCCCCTTCCCAAGGATGCTCCACATGAAGTTTGGCTTTGATTGGCCAAGCGGTTTCAGAGGAGAAGATGTTTCATTATTATGGAAATATACATGTATATAGCCCCAGGGCAGGGGCAGACAACCCCCCAGGGGCTAAAATTTTCCATTAACATTAATCTTCTGTCCATTTGCATATTTCCAGTAAGTTTTACCCATTAAATAGCATTTTACCATTTTCCCCCATTCAAATGCATTGGCGACCTAAGTTGACCTTGCCGTAAAATAGGTCAAGGTCATCCTAGGGTCATGATTTATATAAACTATGATGGGCCCATGTCCCCAATGCTACATACCAAGTTTCATGGAAATCGGCCCACTGGTTCTGGAGAAGAAGATTTTTAAAGGTTTTTGCTATTTATAGCCATGGCGGCCATCTTGGTCATGTGACCTGGACCATTTATATAAACTTTCATTCCCCCTTCCTAAGGATGCTCCACATGAAGTTTGGCTTTGATTGGCCGAGCGGTTTCAGAGGAGAAGACCTTTGAAATTGTGGACGACGGACGACGGACGGACGACGGACGACGACGGACGGACGCCGGAGCATGGGTATACTATAAGCTCACCTGTGAGCCTTCGGCTCAGGTGAGCTAAAAATGGTGGACGATGGACGGACGACGACGGACGGACGACGGACAGACGACGGACGGCGGATCATGGCCATCCTATAAGCTCACCTTGTGAGCCTAACGGCTCAGGGTTAGGCTCAGGTGAGCTAATAAAGTGTGTTGCATCTTTGCCTCATTTATTGTTAAGTATAACTTTAGACCTATCCTTAGACCAGATAATTACCTGCTTTTATCATATCTGTTTGATACCCATCTTCCAGTCAAAGGTCACATTAATCCCTGACAATACACTGGCCTTGAACTCTAGCCTCTCTCCCACCCTCCCAGCATAACCGTTCAGATTCCAGTTATAGTCCTGGAATGTGAGGCTCATGGGTGGCTCCTGCACATAGAATGGGCTTCACAGGTCATAGGTCATGCTGCCAAGGTCAAGGTTACAGCTGTGACCTTGACTTTATATACGCCCTCTGAAAGAAATAAAGTTATCTTTGTTATATCTGAGCCTATATTCTATTTCTATTTATGCTGAGACCAGTGGACTTGCTATCAAAAATCCATACATGTGATGAGCTCCTGGTGTGGAAGTGGGAGATTTGGATTTCATTTCAGGAAGATTGGGGTCTACTTCAGGGAGATTATGTGTCAGCATCTAAAATGCACAATTTTGCATGTTTTCATGCAACACCATCATTTTTTTCTGTCAAATTTGAAGCAATTTGCTTTCCCCTATCTTTCCCCCCCCCACCCGCCTTAGTTTCAAAATGCATAATGGTGCAGTAATCAGCTTATCCTTGTGTCTCATGTAATCATGAAAGCTAAAGGGGTAACCTGAACAATAAGAAGAGGCAGGGGATATTCCAAGTGTTATACTGTTGAAGCAGCAATGCTTGATCATGCAGAAATCTGTCAACTGAATGTCCATTTTCAGCTGATTTTTCTGTCTGATTCCAAATAAAAGTTTGCAAGTGCAATTTTATACAAGTATATATCTATCTCACTTTAATAAGTTAAAAGAAATTAAACTGTATTGCCTGTACTAACCAAGAAAATGAAAAATCGATCCCAGACACAAATTTCTACTTTCATTTTTGAAATGTATACACTGGCCAAGGTCAAGGTCAACGGTGTACAGGTAAAATTTTTCCACTATCAATTTGACATATTGGCCGGAAATTTTACCCTGCGTTTACACTTTGAACAGGTACCTTTGTGGATGCTTGGGCCAATTTAACGCCTCGCTGCACCCAATACCCCTAAAGTGACACCACTAATTGTTGTTTCTCTCCTTTGTAATTACGTAACAGACACTACTTAATCCCTTTGTGACTTTCGTCTGTAAAGTGATTACCGTATTCTTCTGCCCTAAATGGACAGTTTGGAAAAAAATATGATAGGAAAATTCAGCATCCGGGAGATTCTAGAGGCTTTCCTGGAGGCCGGGATATGGTCCTCATTTCCTGGATCCTCCCGGACGATCCGGGAGGAATCACATGTATGAAAATCATGACAATGTGTATATGACCATTTTAGTTTTAAATCACTGAACCAGAGATAATAGGTCACCATGACCTCATTTCATTTTGGGTTATATGTTAAACAATCATCTAATACATCAGATTCTACCAACACACTCAGTTTAGCCTTTCTAGTTGGAGGGCAACTGTTCATCAAACATACACATAATATTCTAAAATGCTTCTTTTTTTCTTTCGAAGCCTTATGAACATACCTTCTGTATAGATATGGTTCTCTTTAGCAGCCATTGTCATGTCAACATACATCTCAGAGAGCTGGAAACCAGTCACTTCCTGTCTGATACTATCTCCATAGTCAAACACAAATTGAACATGGGAAATGGTGGACCTGCAAATATTGGTCATATGGGAGGATATTGGTGGTAGAGCTCCAGACTCGTAACTGTGAGGTCCTGAGTTAGATCCCCATTCGGGGGTGCCATTTTCTGATCTGTTATGTTCTTGAGCAAGACACATTAACTCCCAAGCATAATGCTTAATACCCAGGAAGCCGTGACTCAATCCCAACATTACTGGAAATTTGCTGAATGGGACATTAAACCTCATTTCATGCAAGCAAGCAATGGAACTTAACATATCTAAGCTTCTTTTTTTGGAGGTAGATGTGAATAACTGAGTAGAGTAGTGCATGTGTATTTCTCAACAAGTCAACTTAGAAGCGTTGGGCTAGTTTCTGGTATATGGGTAATTGGAAATTATGTACACCATTAATAAACTTAAAATGTACATGTATAAGCCATACTAGATAGACATCATTAACAGATTGGTCTTGTCATGGCTCATCTAAACGCAGTGTCAATGTCCAGACATTAATATCAGTACCAGAGGACCAATGGTCCTGAGAACGCTCACCTGGAGCCTGATCTTGGAGCATTAAATCATGAAATGACCTTGACCTTGAATATATACACACCTTTATTGGCTTCATAAGTTGTCTGCATCTGCCAAATTTCAGGTCTCAGGCTGCAATAGTTTCCAAAACCTGTGATTTCTGAGAAAACCATAATCTTAATTTTGATATTTAAATGACCTTGGGTCAAGGTCAAGAAACTGACCTTAATTAATTACACACCTTCACTGACTCCATTAGTTGTCTGCATCTAGCAACTTTCAGGTCCCAGGCTGCAATAGTTTCCAAAATATCCATTGCCTATGTTTCTTAAACTTGACCTTGCCATAAAAAAGGTCAAGGTCATTCCAGAGTCATCATTTGAATAAACTATGATGGGCTGGAGTCCCAAATGCTACATACCAAGTTTAGGGAAAATCGGCCTGCTGGTTCTGGAGAAGATTTTTGAGTGTTTTTTACCATATATGGGCATGGTGGCCATCTATGTCATGTGACCCGGATTTCACGATCAAACTTTCATTCCCCCTACCCATGGATACTCCACATAAAATTTCACTTTGATTGGTCAAGCATAGTGTGTATGGATGACAGACCTGCCAAGGTCAATAGATGACCTTGACCTAAATTAATAATATACCTTCAAGTACTCTATTAGTTGTTTGCATCTACCACTTTTCAGGTCTCAGGCTGCAATAGTTTTCAAAAAATTCATAGTTTTCGCCTTTTCCTATGTAAAAGCCTATGTTTCCAAAATAGATCTTGCTGTAAAATAGGTCAAGGTCATCCCAGGGTCATCATTTTTGCAAACTATGATGGGCTGGAGTCCCCAATGCTACATACCAAGTTTTGTGGAAATGGGCCCACCGGTTCTGGAGAAGAAGATTTTTGAAGGGTTTTTACCATATGTGGGCGTGGCGGCCATCTTGGTCATGTGACCAAGATCCCGTGAACAAACTTTCATTCCCCCTACCCATGGAGGCCCCACATAAAATTTCAACTTGATCGGCCAAGCTGTTTCAGAGAAGAAGATCTTTGAAAATGTGGACGGCGATGGATGGACGGACGCCAGATCATGGCCATCCTATAAGCTCAGGTGAGCTAAAATTGTAAACCTCACATGAGGCAAGAGCAAGGCATTTTCAATTAGCAATGAGATATACCAGAGGACCATTGGTCCTGAGAAAGCTCACCTGAAGCATGATCTTGGAGTTTTAAGTCATCATGAAATGACCTTTAATACTCGAACAACTTTATTGACTTCACAAGTTGTCTGCATCTGCAAAGTTTCAGGTCTCAGGCTGCAATAGTTTCCAAACCCAGTGATTTCTGAGAAATCCATGATTTCAATTTTGATATTTAAATGACCTTGTGTCAAGGTCAACAAATGACCTTGGCCTTCATTAATTACTTACCTTCATTTACTCTTTCAGGTCTCAGGCTGCAACAGTTTCCAAAATATCCATTGTTTTCGCCTTTTCCCATGTAAAAGCCTATGTTTCCAAAATTGACCTTGCCGTAAAATAGGTCAAGGTCATCCTAGGGTATCATTTCAACAAACTATGATGGACTGGAGTCCCAACTGCTACATACCAAGTTTCGCGTTAATCGGCCAGCCGGTTCTGGAGAAGATTTTTGAGTGGTTTTTACCATGGGCATGGCGGCCATCTTGGTCATGTGACCTAAATTTCGCGATCACACTTTCGTTCACCCTACCCAAGGACGCTCCACATAAAATTTAACTTTGATTGGCCAAGCAGTTTCAGAGAAGAAGATCTTTGAAAATTGTGTATGGACGACAGACTGGCCAAGGTCAAGAGATGACCTTGACCTAAATTAATCACATACCTTCATCTACTCCATTGGTTGTTTGCATCTACCACTTTTCAGGCCTCAGGCTGCAATAGTTTTCAAAAAAATCCATAGTTTTCACTTTTTCCCATGTAAAAGCCTATGTTTCCTAAATTGACATTGCCGTCAAATAGGTCAAGGTCATCCTATGGTCATCATTTGATCAAATTATGATGGGTTGGAGTCCCAAATGCTACATACCAAGTTTCATGAAAATCGGCCAGCCGGTTCTGGAGAAGAAGATTTTTTAGTGGTTTTTACCATATATGGGTGTGGCGGCCATCTTGGTCATGTGACCTGGATTTCGCAATCAAACTTTCGTCTCCCCTACCCATGGATGCTCCACATAAAATTTCACTTTGATTGGCCAAGCAGTTTCAGAGAAGAAGATCTTTGAAAAGTGTGCATGGACGACAGACTGGCCAAGGTCCATAGATGACCTTGACCTAAATTAATCACATACCTTCTTTTACTCCATTAGTTGTTTGCATCTATCACTTTTCAGGCCTCAGGCTGTAATAGTTTTCAAAAAATCCATAGTTTTCACTTTTTCCCATGTAAAAGCCTATGTTTCCAAATTTGACCTTGCCGTAAAATAGGTCAAGGTCATCCAAGGGTCATCATTTTATAAAACTATGATGGGCTGAAGTCCCTGATGCTACATACCAAGTTTCGTGGAAATCGGCCCACCGGTTCTGGAGAAGAAGATTTTTGAGCGGTTTTTACCATATATGGGCGTGGCGGCCATCTTGGTCATGTGACCTAGATTTCGCGATCAAACTTGAAATGCCACTACCCAAGGAGGCTCCACATAAAATTTCAACTAGATCGGCCAATAGTAAATTGGTTGGGAGAGACAGAATTCAATTGAGCTGTTTTATGTATATCGGTAGCATATAATTGATTGTCATAAACACAAATCGAGTTACCTTATCAAAGAGTTTCACTGGGGCTGCCTGTGATCTTATTGTCTACAGATAGTCATACCATTTAAATGGCTTGTTGTAACCTGAAACAGACAGTGTTTAAGATGCATACATGTACATATTGTTGCTTTTATATTATATAACTGTGATTATGTCAAAATCATATGTTACATTTATTTTGAGTAGCTAAGGTACAGCTATGTGACAATATTATCTTTACTTTTGCTTTATTGTCATTTCAGTCCTTTAATAAACTTTTACTTGCTTTCATAGATGGCACTGTGTGTTACTTAGTGCAGATTGCAGTTTTCCAGAAATCTATCTTTTTCAGAAGTCTTTCTGATGTGCTAACATTTATGAAATTTCATGTATAGTATCTTCATTATTCTCTTTCAAGAGTCACATACAGCATCAAAAAATTAAATAATTGAAACAAAGTTCAAGTAATACACTCACATCACCTATAAGATGATTACATGTGAGCTGCCACATCAGAAAACCAACAGCATATATGTGAAAACAAAGGAACAGATCAGCTGTGCAGTAAATGCACAGCTGATCGTTGCCTTTGTTTTCGCTCAACAGACAGTACAATTCCTCTACTTCCTAAATCCGAAATTTCAAGTTTCTAGCCTTTTTCTATGACTGTACAGACCGGTTTGTGTCGAACTTGGTCAGAAATCAAAATCGTTATAATTCCCATGCATAGGCTCATGTTATCTGATGTTAAAGCCTACCTCCAGGTGGTGTGAGATTGAGTCCATTAACTACACAGACAGGGAATATACAAGGTGATGATGCATGGTAACTGAACCAATCAGTGCCATTCTGGGCAATAGAACCATCTATACCAATCATCAGGTAGTTCTTCTTTAACACCTACAAATAGATTGCGGTCATTTAGTTAAATATATATAGCAGTAGTATTTATGTTGTTTTTTTTATTTGATTCTAAGTACATGTATCTCTTTCAATTTTATAGTAATGTCAGGATAGATATCTTGACCCTATAAGGCAGAGTTTTGTGCTTGCTCTTGAAGATTTTTGAAAGTTAACTTTCACTTCATTTTTGTCAAGGTTGGCCAATTCCCAGGAATTATGAGTATTTACCACCCTGCTGGGAAATACTGGAGAATTTCCCGAGAAATACTAGGGAATTCCCATACATTTCCCACACTTGAAAGACACTGTTTTATGATAAAGGCATGTCAAGTTAGGGTGTGAGCATTCATTGTATAATTTGCCACTGAATACTCAGTTTTGAGGTTTCCAAGTTCATGGAATTTTTGTCTGTTCAAATTTACTTCATCCCTGTTCATTAAAATTATCTATTGACTATGTTAAGTCAGTTCTTTCCAGTGGTAATATATTATTTTTCTTATGCTTACTTTCATAACCGTAGCCACACAGATTGCTGACAGATTCAGTGGGTCTATAACTTCCAGCTTCATACCAACTTGGAACTTGTAGCCCTCAGAAGGTAACTTAGGCTGAAACAAGCATAAACAAATGAGCCACCTCATGAGAAAATCAAGAATGTGGTTTCCGAACAGGTCTGACACAAATCAGCCTGTCCAGTCACAGAAGGGTCATGTAGCAAAAACAAAGGTGCTGATCAGTACGAAAGACCGGTGGTGACTTCACACTTCACAGTTCATACTTCACAGTTTTGTAAAACAACATTCTACCCTTGGAAAACAACGGAAGGTGACATTTCAAACTTCACACTTCATACTTCACACTTCACAGTCTTATAATACAGCATTTTACCTTTAGAAGACAATGGAAGGTGACATTTCAAACTTCACACTTCATACTTCACAGTTCACACTTCATACTTCACACTTCACAGTTTTATAAAACAGCATTCTACCCTTGAAAGACAACAGGAGGGGACATTTCAAACTTCACAGTTCATACTTCACACTTCATACTTCATAGTTCACACTTTATACTTCACACTTCACAGTTTTATAAAACAGCATTCTACCCATTGGAAGACAACGGAAAGTGACATTTCAAACTTCACACTTCACAGTTCACACGTCATACTTTACACTTCATAGTTTTATAAAACAACATTCTACCCTTGGAAGACAACTGAAGGTGACATTTCAAACTTCACAGTTCATACTTCACAGTTCACACTTTACACTTCATACTTCACACTTCACAGTTTTATAATACAGCATTTTACCTTTAGAAGACAACGGAAGGTGACATTTCTAATGTCACAGTTCATACTTCACACTTCACAGTTCACACTTCACAGTTCATACTTCACAGTTCAAACTTCACTGCTCTTAAAGGATTGCAGATTCTTGGTTTTCTCATGATACGGGTCAAATTATGAATATTATTTTTAATTCTTGTCACCATCAAAATACTGATAACTAGAAAATGTGTTTATGAAACACTATGCCCCAAAATGGTAAGTCACTTTCAAGATGTAAACATGTCCAAAAAATGACTAAGTTCAAATTGTAAAAAAGTGACAAAAATTAATCTGAGGAGTATATCCCAACCACATGCATATCTTCAAAGCATGGCCACAATGTCTGCAAAGTTTCAAAAGTATCAGTATTAAATTGTAGGAGGAGTTGCACACACAAGGTACCCTCTATCCATTCACTAAAATGCCCGAAAGTTCAAATTGTGAAAAAAATGACAAACCAGAGGACCATTGGTCCTGAGAACGCTCACCTGAATCCTGATCTTGGAGTATTAAGTCATCATGAAATGACCTTGACCTTGAATACTCACACACCTTTATTGACTTCATAAGTTGTCTGCATCTGCAAAGTTTCAGGTCTCAGGCTGCAATAGTTTCCAAACCCAGTGATTTCTGAGAAAACCATAATTTTAATTTTGGTATTTAAATGACCTTGGGTCAAGGTCAAGAAATGACCTTGGCCTTCATTAATTACTTACCTTCATTGACTCCATTAGTTGTCTGCATCTAGCAACTTTCAGGTCTCAGGCTGCAACAGTTTCCAAAATATCCATTGTTTTAGCCTTTTCCCATGTAAAAGCCTATGTTTCCAAAATTGACCTTGCCGTAAAATAGGTCAAGGTCATCCTAGGGTCATCATTTCAACAAACTATGATGGACTGGAGTCCCAAATGCTACATACCAAGTTTCACGTAAATCGGCCAGCCGGTTCTGGAGAAGAAGATTTTTGAGTGGTTTTTACCATAGTAGGGCATGGCGGCCATCTTGGTCATGTGACACAAATTTCTCGATCAAACTTTCGTTCCCCCTATCCATGAACGCTCCACATAAAATTTCAATTTGATTGGCTAAGCAGTTTCAGAGAAGAAGATTTTTGAAAAGTTTGTATGGACGACAGACTGGCCAAGGTCAAGAGATGACCTTGACCTAAATTAATCACATACCTTCATCTACTCCATTAGTTGTTTGAATCTACCACTTTTCAGGTCTCAGGCTGCAACAGTTTTCAAAAAATCCATAGTTTTCACTTTTTCCATGTAAAAGCCTATGTTTCCAAAATTGAAATTGCCGTAAAATAGGTCAAGGTCATCCCAGGGTCATCATTTGATCAAACTATGATGGGCTGGAGTCCCAAATGCTACATACCAAGTTTCATGAAAATCGGCCTGCCGGTTCTGGAGAAGAAGATTTTTGAGTGGTTTTTACCATACATGGGCGTGGCGGCCATCTTGGTCATGTGACCTGGATTTCGCGATCAAACTTTCGTCTCCCCTACCCATGGATGCTCCACATAAAATTTCACTTTGATTGGCCAAGCAGTTTCAGAGTAAAATATCTTTGAAAAGTGTGTATGGACGACAGACAGGCCAAGGTCAAGAGATGACCTTGACCTAAATTAATCACATACCTTCAACTACTCCATTAGTTGTTTGCATCTACCACTTTTCAGGTCTCAGGCTGCAATTGTTTTCAAAAAATCCATTATTTTCACTTTTTCCCATGTAAAAGCCTATGTTTCCAAAATTGAAATTGCCGTAAAATAGGTCAAGGTCATCCTAGGGTCATCATTTGATCAAACTATGATGAGCTGAAGTCCCAAATGCTACATACCAAGTTTCATGAAAATCGTCCTGCCGGTTCTGGAGAAGAAGATTTTTGAGTGGTTTTTACCATATATGGGCGTGGCGGCCATCTTGGTCATGTGACCTGGATTTAGCAATCAAACTTTCGTCTCCCCTACCCATGGATGCTCCACATAAAATTTCACTTTGATTGGCCAAGCAGTTTCAGAGAAGAAGATCTTTGAAAAGTGTGTATGGACGACAGACTGGCCAAGGTCAAGAGATGACCTTGACCTATATTAATCACATACCTTCATCTACTCCATTAGTTGTTTGCATCTACCACTTTTCAGGCCTCAGGCTGCAATAGTTTTCAAAAAATCCATAGTTTTCACTTTTTCCCATGTAAAAGCCTATGTTTCCAAATTTGACCTTGCCGTAAAATAGGTCAAGGTCATCCAAGGGTCATCATTTTATCAAACTACGATGGGCTGAAGTCCCTGATGCTACATACCAAGTTTCGTGAAAATCGGCCCACCGGTTCTGGAGAAGAAGATTTTTTAAGGGTTTTTACCATATATGGGCGTGGCAGCCATCTTGGTCATGTGACCTAGATTTCGCGATCAAACTTGAAATGCCACTACCCAAGGAGGCTCCACATAAAATTTCAACTAGATCGGCCAAGCGGTTTCAGAGAAGAAGATCTTTGAAATTGTGGACGACGACGGACGACGGACGACGGACGGACGCCGGATCATGGCTATCCTATTAGCTCACCTTGTGAGCCTTCGGCTCAGGTGAGCTAAAAATAATCCAAGGATTATATCCAAAGCACATGCATATCTTCAGACCATGCCCATAACATATGTAAAGTTTTAAATAAATTGGCATGAAACTGTAGGAGTTGCGCACACAAGGTACCCACTGCCCATTCACTTTCATTATGAAAATGTCCGAAAAATGGCTAAGTTCAAATTGCGAAAAAAGTGACAAAAATTAATCTGAGGATTATATCCAAACCACATGCATATTTTTAAGCATGGTCACAACATCTAGTTTCAAGAGAATTGGAATAAAACTGTAGGAGGAGTTGCGCACACAAGGTAGCCACTATCTATTCACTTTATCAAGAATTAATAAGAGCTGTCGCAGGACAGCGTGCTCGACTGCTTCTGACCTTTGTCAAACATAAGGCCAAACCCAACCAGTAAACCAAAGCATTATGCTCATACATCTTTTTGCCTTGATGCAATAAGGCAAAATCACTGAACCATGAAAGTTAACTATAACTACCTAAGATTTAGAGGTCTCACTCATATTGTGAAAGAAGTGTGTTCATATACCAACTGAGTGCCAAGACACAAGGCAAAATCACTGAACCGTGAAATAAGGTCACATTGACCTATAAGTATATATCAGGGTCAAAGGTCTAGTGATACTTACTCATAATGTGAAAGAAATATGATCATATACCCATTCAGTGTTGAGATATAAAGCAAAATCAATGAACCATGACATTAGGTCATAGTGACCTATAAGTATGTTTGGGTTAAAGGTCTGGTCACACTCATTCATAATCAGAAAGAAGTATGAAAAAATACCAACTGAGTGTCGAGATATAAGGCAAAATCACTGAACCATGAAATTAGGTCACAGTGACCCAGGAATACTTTACGGCCAAAGGTCTTGTCAAACTCATACATATCGTGAAAAAGTATGTCCATATACCAATTGAGTGCCGACATATAATGGAAAATCACTGAACCGTGAAATGAGGTCATATTGACCTAGGACTACTTTAGGGTCAAAGGTCTTGTCATACGCAAACATAGTGTGAAAGAAGTTTGTTCATAAACCACTTGAGTGCTGAGATATAAGGCAAAGTCACTGAACCGTGAAATTAGGTCACAGTGACCTATAAGTATATTGGGGGTCAAAGGTCTGGTCATACTCACTCATAATCTGAAAAAAGTATGAAAATATACTAATTGAGTGTCAAGATATAAGGCAAAATCACTGAACTGTGAAATTAGGTCACAGTGACCTTCAGGGTCAAAGGTCTTGTCATACGCAAACATACTTTGAAAGAAGTTTGTTCATAAACCATTTGAGTACCGAGATATAAGGCAAAATCACTGAACCGTGAAATTAGGTCACAGTGACCTATAAGTACACGTATATTGGGGTCAAAGCTCTGGTCATACTCACTCATAATCTGAAAAAAGTATGAAAATATACTAATTGAGTGTCAAGATATAAGGCAAAATCACTGAACCGTGAAATTAGGTCACAGTGACCTATACGTATATTGGGGTCAAAGGCCTGGTCGTACTCACTCATAATCTGAAAGAAGTAAGAAAATATACTAATTGAGTGTCAAGATATAAGGCAAAATCACTGAACCATGGAAAGTAGGTCAACCGACCCTTACCGTCATGACACACAAGTCAGTGTCACAAAGTCAAAAGATGAATGACCAAGCATCTTCTTAAGTTGTTTCTATTTAGAAATAAAAAGAAAAAAAAAATCGGGGAGTTCTAGATTTTGACCTCTAGCCCCGGCCCCCTGACTCTGACCCAGAGGTCCGATGTCATGGAACCTAAAGTGTATGAAGTATGAATGCTTTATGATAAGTTGTTGTCAAGATATGGACTCCTTGTAAAAGTTACACAGCAGTACATCTATTTTTTACAGTGTCCTAGTTTTTAACCTCCAGCCAAACCCCACAGGCATGGACCCAGAGATCCGATGCCATGAAATGAAACTCAACCCTACAGGGTACCTATGGTCCGAGTATGAAAGCCCTCTGATAAAAGGTTTCCAAGATATAGACTTCTAGAATACTATATCACAGAAAAGCCATTATTATCAATGGTGTTCTAGATTTTAACCTCTAGACCCATCCCCTGGCATGGTCCCAGGGATCTGATGCCATGGAATGAAAGCCGACCCTACAGGGTGTCAATGGCCCAAGTATCAATGCTTTCTAATGAGTGGTTGTCAAGGTATAGACTTCTAGAAGACGCGACGTCAAAAGTTGGGGTACATTTGTGAATAATGCTACTCACTGTAATAAACGGATCATATTTGTTTCTTATAAACAGCCACACAGGATAATTATATATCACCGGAACCCTGTTATTTTATGCTTTTCCAAAATATATCTTTCGAGTATTTTAGGCAACTATAACTGTCATTTTATTAATGGGATTTTTGCGCAATACAACAAAATTGACGTTGTAACTTGTAACACGATCGCGGTACATACTAAGTAAAGAAAACAATATAACTGTTCCGTGCATATTTATAAAAAATGCACGAAATTACAGTGCAAAATTGCACGGACTTCAGACAAAATAATGACGCAATTTTGACACTGGTGGCATCAACGGGTAGCAAGATGGCGGCGAAATATGACTCCGGTTAGTTTTGTAACTTTAAACTTTGTTTTAAGGGTTGATTATTAAAAGCAATAATATTATTGTTAGTTGTTATCATATTTACTAAATATTTGAATGTCAAAATACTTCTAAGCTATATCTGAGCTGACGTAAATATTGCTCAGATGATTTCATTGCAACATTCTTAATTTCATTATTTTATAGCGTTTCAAAAATGTCCCCGTCGTGTAAAAAATGCTAGAAAACCTGATGGTCGTTTTTTTTAAAATAGTGTTTTGTTGCCTTTATATTTACAATTTTTTAAAAACAACTTATAATAAAAATACTTCTGAACTATATTTTCTGCATGAAAATTTTCATCATGATTGGACGTAAAATAAAACAATACTTGTGTTTGAAGCAGCGTTTCACAAATGTCCCATTTTGAATAAAATACGTTAACGTCTGTAGCGCGGTGGCGTAGTGGTAGAGCATCGGACTCTGAATCGAGAGGTCCTGGGTTCGATCTTCACAAGCGGCACTGTGTTGTATCCTTGAGCAAGACACATTAGCTCCCTACAGAACTGGTTAAACCCAGGAAGCGTTGGCTCCGTCCAGACATTACTGAAAAATTGTTGACTGGGGCGTTAAACTTCAAGACAAACAAACAAATACAGGTGACGTTATATGACGTTCTGCAGTCGTACCCCATCTTTTGACGTCGCGTCAGAAAACTTTAACACAAGAATTGCCATTTTTGAAGGTGTTCTAGATTTTAACCTCCAGCCCCACCCCCTGGCCTGGACCCAGGGGCCCCGATGCCATGGAATAAAAGCTAACCCTACAGGGTATCTATGGTCCAAAGTATGAATGCTTTCTGATGAGTGGTTGTCAAGATATGGACTTCTAGAAAACTTTAACGCAAGTGTGACGAGCACGGGAACGCGCACGCGCACAGGAACGGGAACGTGGACGACCGAGGTGACTGCAATAGCTCTATGCACTTCGTGCAGTCGAGCTAAAAAGGGAAATAACTCTCACATAATGGGCCCCTAGCCCCTTGAATTTACCTGAAAGAAAAAATATGGGTAATCTTAATTTTCATATACAAACTACATACCAAATTTCAAGATCCTAGCTCTAAGGGTTCCTGACCGAGTGCTAAATGTTACTCATGCATCACAGACTGACTGACTGACAGACTGCACGGACAGACCCAAACTAATATGCCCCCTCAACTTCTTCGAAGTTGGGGGCATAAAAACTACATGTACTTTGCTCTGAGAAATTTTATTCAATGACATTTGTCTTTGGTTGTGGGAATTTAATTCTTGACAAGCCCATTAAGCTCAATATACTTTTTAGTAATTGACCACTAGGACTGACGCTGATGGAGTAGGGAATGGATATTTTGCTATTTTCATCACAATTTTTAACACATCTCTGAAATGAGTTCTTTTCGTAAATCATTAAGCTGAATTGTCTCAAGATACCCACTGCTGCCATATATTGGGACTATCAAAGTTACAAAGATTAACAATCATGAAATGTCTCAAAGCTTTAGCTAAAGGGCCAACTGTGGCCATAACCAATTTTTACCTAATTTAAACTATATATCTTGAAAATTAACTATAAACATCAATCATCAATTTAACATTGTGACTTACTGTAGTGAGCCATTCCGGTGTTGCATCAGTGCTGGTGTATTTGTGCATAGTTATCTTTCCAAGGCAGGTATTCTTGTATTCTAGAGAAACAAAATAAGTCCAAAACATGAAATACTGATAAAAGATTTTTAACTCTGGCAGCATCTTTTGAGTGTCAGATTTGCTTAACTATTGAAACATCAGGTGAAACATACATACTTTTTTAAAGGAAAGACACTTTGCACCTTTCCACATTGCAAAAACAAGTAGCATGCACATAAACCTTGAATCTTGCTCCCTGGAGACAAAACTTACAACATGTAATGCACTAGTCATTTGTAACCACGGCCCCCCAGGCCCGGGGGAGGGAATGAGTGGAAATCAGTGGGGCTTTGACCAAAGTGTTGCCACGGCAGTGTGGGGGAAATACCTGGGGTTTGCTTTATATAGGCAAAAAGGGCAGTGAAATGAAAAGATAGCTGGCTGTGGGGGAAAACAGCAGTGGTTTTACGAAACTTTTACCAACGAGCAGTCCCCGCAGGGTGGGGCTTTTAGCAGGGATTTGCTGGACCAAAAGTCAAAGTCCCCGCTATTCCCGGGGCCTGGGGGGCTGTGGTTACAAATGACTGGTGCATAATATACAACATACACAAAGAAAAATGAATAGCATATACCAGTTTATGTCCGACTAGTTGAGCCCAGCCTATAGGGTGTAGTACAGCAGATTCCATATGGCACCAAAACTCATCCCCTTCCTCCTGGAATGGGTGGGGTATAGAATTATTAATGTTTTCAAAGTATTATTTTCCTGAAATTAATGCCAATCTTAACATGTGATGTATGTAATTACTGTAAAATTTAATTGTACAGGATTTGCGACCGTTAGGGTGTGCTGGGCTCCTCTGGGGTCGGTGGTGACGTCGGCATGTATGGGGTCGTTGTTTCTAATGACGTTGATTTGTAACGTAGATTAATGCTTCAGTCCGATTTTGGGGAAAGAGCTATTTTAGTCAGTTTGTAACTGTAACCCGATTGCCCGAACGTTCCACCCAAAGAAGCCTCACACGAGACAAGATACCAACTTTGCAGATTTGGGGGAATTAGCTCACGTTGATATCATGGAGTGTCTCTGGTCACGGGGTCCGGTCTAGATGAGTTATGTCAAATACTCTGACTAGACACGTAAGGTTCGAATATCACAAGTCCGAACACAATCGTAGAAAGTTCCCAAAGTTTAATTATTATTTTTTTTTTTTTATTTTCAATTCTATTTTGTATTTTGGCACAATTCAAAGAGTTCATGAAATAACATATATCTTTCTAACTTGTAACCTGTAGTTCTGCTCATTCACAATTTTATAATAACAATGTCTGGATAATAATGTATTTCAAAATGCTGTTCTTATGACAATCAGTTTCTTCACATCAGTTTACTTTCAGTTTTGTTTCAAAGTTTCTTTGCACAATTTATTTCTAAGTTTATTCTTTAGTTCTGATGACTAAGTTATTTCAAAGTTCAGCGTATAAACTCAATTTGTACTTATCTTCAAAGTCCTTCCTCAGTTTCCACTATTCCAACATAATCCAGTTTCACAAAATTAAGCTATCTCAAGTTTGGAGTATAGCTGAGTCCACTACTTGTAGTAGGATTCAATAACTTTGCAAGTTTGATTCCTTTGCAAGACTGAAGTTACAATTTTTCCAAAGACTATTTATATGTTTTGGGCCGAAAGAGTGACATTACTCAGTTTAAGAAGCCAAAGTGCCAAAAGCTAATTTTTACAAAAGTGTTTGATTGTTTAGAAAGATTAGTGAACTGTGTCCTGTGAGCAAAGTGACACACATCAATTAGCTGTCTGAGATCAGTTATTGCTGCCAATCACTTAATCACTATTTTTCCTGCCAAACAATTCAAGTCACTCAAGAGGTGATAAAAACAAAACATTTCACACCTAAGTTTTGAAGCCAAACAGCTGTGACATAGAGTTGAGATCATTTATGCCAATTTAGAGTTAATAAACAATTTCCATTTTCCTGAGTAAAAGCAAAACTGTCAAAAATATGATATACAACTATGAGCAGAACTATCAAAATTAATCATTTGTTACAAAAGACATTTCTAAAAAATTCTAAATTTTGCAATGTAAAATATGTTCTTCTTTCTATTCTTCTTCTTCTTTTCTTTGTATGTTCTTCATTATATTTCTATATTATTATTATTTTTTTAAGATTTTTTTTTTTATTATCATTATTATCATATATACAAATTGGGCAGAATTGTCACACTGTGACAGATTCCCCCATACCTTTATTAAGTTTGTCCCCAAACTTTGTGTATGAGACAGAAAAACAACACTTTATTTACAATATGTACACCGATCGGTTTTCATTCTGCATAAATTTGGGTTCCAACCTCATTGCTTACTTTAACTTTATGCATAATATGCAATATATGTAATATCATTACATGACTTCATTAATTGCTGATGAATGATAAACAAGACAAATTTAAGCTTAGCTGAAACAAGAAGGTTATTAAAACATGATAAATGACAATATTGAGTTTGTTAAAGCACTGTTCATATCATGTTTATTCATTTTTCATTTCAAATTTATTCACTGTTCATACTTTACAGCAAACCATCCCTTGGGTTGTACAGTCCTTTGGGCAATATGCAGCCTCAAATCCCTGTTTTATCCTATATTGTGACCAAGATAATACACTTAAGTACATGTTTTCGAATTTCAATCATTATTAATTTGTATTCTTAAATATTCAATAAAAATCATTAATTTTCGAAGGTGGTGTTGGTTTTGAAATTTCTCTCTGATCAAATTTGATAAAGAATTACTAAAATCTGACAGAACAAGGGCAGGGGTTGAAGAAATGGGAGCTCTCCATAAACTTCATAGCACTATAAAACACCATAGTTAAACTAAGGTAAATAAATGTACCCTTGCTGTATCAAAGAATAGCCCACCAATAAAGTTTCTAATATTTTGTATATGGATCAGTTTCTACAAATGTTTCATACTCTTTTGAGAGGAATTTGATGAATTTCTCAGAAATGCCAGGGGGTATGTTCATCAAACTCATCCATCCAGGTGGAATTTCGGGTTTGCTAAAGCTCATAAGGCAATACCACTGGCCATCTTTGCGCAGTTCCATTTCATGTATGAACTTGACACAAGGCACATGATTTGGCTGATTTGGATCATGGTGCTTGGGGATGTTTGATTCCTGCGCTGCTTTAACTTTAAGCTGATAAAGTAGCTCTTTTCTTGATTTGTAAATGGTATCTATCATGTCAGCTGCAAGATCAAAGGCCATGCAAATTGGTTGCCATTGTGGTTCAGCATTACCACACTTAACAAGATAATAGGACCTACCATTCATTATCTTAACTGCTATAACTGCTGGCCTATGGTTAGCTTCAACTTCATTAAGGTTAGCTGCTACATTTACCTGCTTTTCCGTTTCAGTAAAGAACTTATGTTGCTTATCATGAAGTGGTTTCTTACGCTTTTTGCCTGACATGGTCCTATTTGCATGAAACTCCCTAATTAAATGACCTGGTATTTTACATGGGAAATACCAGTCTGTACTATTATCTTGCCACTTAAGCTTGTAGTACATTGCACGATTACTCCTTTGAGATGCAACAATTGCCTTAATGTCTTTTTCATCTATTGGTTTACAATTTCCTGCCTTACAATCAATACATGATGGGATGATACCTTTCTTGTCCTGTTTCTTTTGTTTGCCATTTGTATTTTGGTTAACCTTCTGTTGATTCTGATTTGTTTGATCATTTTGCTTACCATTGTTTGTACTAGCAGACTCTTTTGTAGGCTGTTTATTCCTATTCTTACTTGCTTCAGCTGTACTTGAGTTTTTACCACTGTTTTTACCTGAATTGCTTTGCCCTGTGTTATGATTATTTCCCTTATGGTTTTTAGTTTGAGGTTGATTTCCTTTTGGCTCTGCCGAATTTTGTCTATTTGAACCTAATCTATTCTGAGGTTGATTTTGTTTAACCTGAGTACCCTTATTGGTTGCTTTACCTTTTGTTTTACTTTCTTTTGAACCATCTGTTGGCTTCACAGTTTCATTACCTTTTGTGCTTTCTGATTCTTTGTTTTGCCTTTCAGGCACTGACATCTTGTGTTGTTGTTTTGAACTGACTGTTTCAGTTTGCTTTTGCCTTTCAGGCTCCGACCTTCGGTCTATTTTCTGTTTTCTTTCTACATTATCATCTTGTTGTTTTACACCTTGTTGTGTTTCTGCATTGTCTGTCTTACCTTGTATTTGTTTCTTTGGCTGATCTAGTTCTTCTGGATCAAGCTCATCCTCATTGTCAGCCAGTTGTTCAGGAGGGTTAGTAGGCCTGTCCTCAGGATCAAAGTATGGTTTCAGACGCATTGCATTAACTAGGGACTTTACCTCTAGATTTGTTCTGACATTTCTTAGTTTGTAGGTGTGGTTTGGTCCCAACATTGTGATGTAATAAGGCCCTACCCATTTATGATGCAGTTTCGGTGCCTTACCTACCGGAACTTTGGTGCAATACAGCCACACTCTTTGCGCTGGCCTGTATTCTGGGACTTTTGACCTTTTATCATATTGAAATTTGTACTTATCTTGAGCATCTTTGATATTTTCTCCTGCTATCTTTCTGCAAACTTCTAAGTTCTGTAAAATTCTGCTCAGATGTACCTTATGATCCTGAGGGAGATGATCCTTTGGTTGCAACACAGTGTCAATTGGTAGTCTCATTTCTCTGCCATAGAGCATGAAGAATGGACTAAACTGAGTAGACTGGGTGCATGGTGTTGACCGATAAGCCATCATAATACCTGGTAGCAACTCAGGCCAGTCGTCCTGCTGTCCTTTGCAGTAGGCTCTGAGAGCTTGCAAGATATAAATGTTCTTTGACTCTGTCAAACCATTGGTCATTGGGTGGTATGGACTTGTAAAGTGCCGCTTAATGTCAAACATTTCAGCTAAGGCTTGTACCAGCTTGCTCATGAAATTTCGGCCTCGGTCACTTAAGATTGACCTCATTGCCCCATACCGGCTTATTATTTCCCGAAAGATCACAGTAGCAACCTCTTGGGCTTCCTGTGTTCTCAAGGGAAATAACTCCACCCATTTTGAGTAACTGTCTACCATCACAAGAATATGTTTATACTTATCTTTAGTTGTAGGGAGACCACTCAAAATGTCCATCTGCCACCTACCAAATACATCATCTACAGCCTGTGGTTGCAAAGGAGGAGGCTTGGCATTAAAGGCTCTTTTGGACTGCTGGCACACCTCACAAGTCCTGACATACTGCCTTATGTCTTCATACATAGATGGCCAGTAGTACTTGTTTCGGAGCGACGCATAAGTCCGTTCGAACCCCTGATGCCCACCACCTGCTATGCAGTCATGATATGCCTTCAGCAGTTCATCTCTAAGGCAACGCGGAATCGCCATTTGTTTTACCAAACGCTCTTCCAAAGGTACATGCCTACCTCTCTTGGAGTAGAAGTGCATGAGCACTCCATCCTCCATTTCGTAGTTGTATGACTCAGCCACAACTGTGCGCGCTAACTGTGGGTTCTCTGGTACCTGATGATGAGCAAGATACTGATAGATATGCTTGAAGTCAGGGCAGTCCTGCTGATAGACAGATAGACCAATGAAAAGGTCTCTGTCTACATCAACTCCGTCCCGCCCTGGCTCAGCCGCAGCTATCATAATTTCAGTATCCTCTTCACCTGGGTAAATCAGAGTTGTCTGAGTATACTCACCAGAATTGAGAGAGAAGATATGATCGGCCAAATCATTTGATTCTGTTGAGCAAGAATCCTTGTACCTTTGCCTTGAGAGAAAATCTGCTGTGCAGTTTTGTGAACCAGATTTATGTTTAATGTCAAAATTGTAGCCTTGGAGAAGAATTCCCCAGCGACCTAGCCTACCTTGACTGTCTTTCAGTTTCTGCAGATACTTCACAGATACATTGTCTGTAAAAACTGTGAACTTACTGTTTGCCAGGTAATGCCTGAAGTGCTGGATACCTTCTACCAATGCTAGTCCTTCTTTGTCAGTAATGTGCCACTTCAGTTCATTGTCCCTGAGGGCACGACCACCGAAACATATGGGGTGTTGCTTACCTTCATGTTCTTGGCTAAGCACGAACCCAATGGAATAGTCTGAGCTATCGACGGATACCGTGAATTCTTTGTCAAACTGAGGAAACCTTAATATTGGTGCTTTTGTAAGCCTGTCTTTGAGATTGTTAAATGCACTTTCGCATTGATCTGTCCATTCAAATTTTGTTTCTTTCTTTAACAAGTCATTTAAAGGTTGTGCTATCTTTGCATACCCTAGAATGAATTTCCTATAGTAGCCCATCATGCCCAACGCTGATCTAACCTGTTTAACATTTGTTGGTCTCTGACAATTTTTGATCTTATCTATGTTCTCTGGATTTACCTTTAAACCTTGTTTTGAAACAATGTGTCCAAGATATTTGACCTCTTTAGTTGCCAATCTGCATTTCGAAGGATTGAGTTTCAAGTTTGCCAATCTCAAATTATTGAAAACCAAGTTCAAATGATGCAAATGTTCATCAAAGTTCCGAGAGAAGATAATGAGGTCATCAATGTAAACCAGAGCAATCTTGAAATTAAGGTTCTTCAGGACCTTTGTCATCAGGGCCTGGAACGACATAGGCGCATTGACCATTCCGAAGCTGAGGCGATTGAATTCAAATATTCCTTGATGAGTAATGAAAGCCGACTTTTCCTTACTTGACTTGTCCAAGGGCACTTGCCAAAATCCAGAGCGCAAATCCAAAGTACTGAAAATTTCTGCCTTTGACTCGGCCAGCGTATCAAACACTTCAGTCATGTGTGGTATTGGGAAGGCCATAAGCTCTGTAACAGCATTCAGCTTCCTGTAATCAACACAGAAGCGCCACTCATTGTTGGGCTTCTTAACCATGACAACAGGGGAATGCCAAACAGAGTTACTTTCTTCTATGATACCATGCCTTTTCATGTCTTCAAGCTGCCGTTCAAGTTCAGCTCTCATTTTTGGAGTCTGCCTGTATGGTGCAGAACTGACAGGAGGAGCATTACCAGTATTGATGGTATGAGTGTGAACATTTGTAACTCCAAGTTCCGAAATATCCTTTGCGAAAATATCCCTATTATTTCCAAGAAATTGGTACAACCTAATTTTCTGATCTTCAGACAAGTCAGTACTATCCAAGTTTATTCCCAAGTCCTTTATCACTTTTTCATGGTCAGCCTTATGGGAAGTTTCACCCATGCTGAACACATGAGCTTCATTTGGCTCTTTCATGTCAAACACCGAATTATGGTCAACAGAACTGACCTTGGCCAACCTCTGATTTGCTTTGAGGAACACTGGCAAATTTGTGGGGTTCATCAACCTATACACACATTTTGAATTTTCAACAGTGCACAAATTCTTTCCACCAACCAATGAAATATCACCCAAGTTGAGCTTTGACTCAATCAGAACAACCGATTGGTTAGCAAAACCTGAAATTCTAATGGGGACTATAGCCTCACTGTGTGGTGGTATAATTACCTCCTTTGTAGTGTATGCAAAGGCTGTCTGATCACTGGTGATTGGTGTCACTGGAACCTTAACACTAGAAACTGATGCTGCTTGACCTAAGGGCACTGAAATTTCGACCTCACCAAAAGTCAAGGTCACATTATTTGCATTCATGAAGTCTAAGCCAACCAAGACTGACACATGTAAATGTTCAAACACATAGAAACCTTGCTTAAAGAACAAGCCTTCACATTCAAATTCAAGGTCAACTTGACCAAGTACCTGGTGTATTTCACCACAAACACCAACAATATTTGTCAAAGTTGCAGGTTTAACAATTGCTTCAGGAGCTACCCTGCTAAGTAAATGCTTGCTAATTGCCGAGATCCCGGCGCCACTATCTACTAGGCATTGGACACTATGTTTGCCAAACTTAATGTTCATTTTGTTCTTGTTTAACTTTGGCGTGAAATTTAACACAGGGCATTCAGGGTCTACCTTGTCATCTGACTTACATGCTTGCCTTGAGCATAACCACTGTCTTCTGTTTTTCCACCTTGGAGCCATACTTAATTATTTACTGCCTTTACAATGTTTATATTGCTTTAACTTATTGGTATTTTACTGATTTAAGTAACACTTACTTATATTTTATATGACACTTATTTTAGTTTGACCTAGCAATTAAAAACAGCTTATGCAATGAAATTAAATCAAAAATACTTATATTGGCTTTGAAATTGTAGTTGTAAATATAAAAAGGTGCAAAAAATGCAGTTGTTGTTATACAAAATTTGACCAAAATGCAGCTGCAGTTGTAAAAATTAAAATGCAGTTGCAGCTGTAAAAATCAAAATGCAGTTGCAAAAATCAAGATGCAGTTGCAGCTGTAAAAATACAAATGCAGATGCAGCTGTAAAATACAAATGCAGTTGCAGCTTTAGAAATTAAAATGCAGTTGCAGTTGTAAAAATCAAAATGCAGTTGCAGCTGTAAAAATCAAAATGCAGTTGCAGCTGTAAAAATCAAAATGCAGTTGCAGCTGTGAAACTAAATTGCAGTTGAAGCTGTTGAACCAAAGTGCAGTTGCAGTTATAAAATTATTGTAGCTAAGTCTTGATGAAAATGATGCTGCAGTTGTAAAAGTATGCAGCAGTTAAAACTTATACTTTGTACTCACGTAACACTTGTAGTTGTTATTCAGTTAAAATCTTTAATTACACTTTCATTGATTAATAACTTTTATTCAATTTCACTTAATACAGTTACACTTATTTTAAATACTCGATTTTTTTATACACAGTGTGCAAAACACTATAATTTACTTGATGAAATTAAGTTTTGTTTACCGTCTAATTACTTTTGGTCCTCAATTTACCTTAAAGTTTTATCCCTTGATTTGAAACAATAATGATTTCAATATATCATCAACCTGTGGTCACATATATGGTCACATATAAAACAGACATATGAAGAAGCATGTATACAAAAGACTGTACTCACCAATCTAAGATGGATTGCTTGAGTTCTTTGGTACTGTATTCTTTTTGTCTGTTGCTCTGTGACTGCTGCTCCACCAGTAGAATGTTTATATCCTTTTTACTGTTATATTTATCACAATTTAATTATTGAACACTTATTTAGCACTTTCAGATTCTTAACACTAATAATTGATACACATTTATTTACTGATAACTTATTGAACACTTAGTTTTAATTACAATTGCCACTTTTGTTGATCTTTAATGAACTAAAGTCTTGAAACCATGGAATGTACCCGTTGTTTCTCCTACCACATGCGACCGTTAGGGTGTGCTGGGCTCCTCTGGGGTCGGTGGTGACGTCGGTATGTATGGGGTCGTTGTTTCTAATGACGTTGATTTGTAACGTAGATTAATGCTTCAGTCCGATTTTGGGGAAAGAGCTATTTTAGTCAGTTTGTAACTGTAACCCGATTGCCCGAACGTTCCACCCAAAGAAGCCTCACACGAGACAAGATACCAACTTTGCAGATTTGGGGGAATTAGCTCACGTTGATATCATGGAGTGTCTCTGGTCACGGGGTCCGGTCTAGATGAGTTATGTCAAATACTCTGACTAGACACGTAAGGTTCGAATATCACAAGTCCGAACACAATCGTAGAAAGTTCCCAAAGTTTAATTATTATTATTTTTTTTTTATTTTCAATTCTATTTTGTATTTTGGCACAATTCAAAGAGTTCATGAAATAACATATATCTTTCTAACTTGTAACCTGTAGTTCTGCTCATTCACAATTTTATAATAACAATGTCTGGATAATAATGTATTTCAAAATGCTGTTCTTATGACAATCAGTTTCTTCACATCAGTTTACTTTCAGTTTTGTTTCAAAGTTTCTTTGCACAATTTATTTCTAAGTTTATTCTTTAGTTCTGATGACTAAGTTATTTCAAAGTTCAGCGTATAAACTCAAGTTGTACTTATCTTCAAAGTCCTTCCTCAGTTTCCACTATTCCAACATAATCCAGTTTCACAAAATTAAGCTATCTCAAGTTTGGAGTATAGCTGAGTCCACTACTTGTAGTAGGATTCAATAACTTTGCAAGTTTGATTCCTTTGCAAGACTGAAGTTACAATTTTTCCAAAGACTATTTATATGTTTTGGGCCGAAAGAGTGACATTACTCAGTTTAAGAAGCCAAAGTGCCAAAAGCTAATTTTTACAAAAGTGTTTGATTGTTTAGAAAGATTAGTGAACTGTGTCCTGTGAGCAAAGTGACACACATCAATTAGCTGTCTGAGATCAGTTATTGCTGCCAATCACTTAATCACTATTTTTCCTGCCAAACAATTCAAGTCACTCAAGAGGTGATAAAAACAAAACATTTCACACCTAAGTTTTGAAGCCAAACAGCTGTGACATAGAGTTGAGATCATTTATGCCAATTTAGAGTTAATAAACAATTTCCATTTTCCTGAGTAAAAGCAAAACTGTCAAAAATATGATATACAACTATGAGCAGAACTATCAAAATTAATCATTTGTTACAAAAGACATTTCTAAAAAATTCTAAATTTTGCAATGTAAAATATGTTCTTCTTTCTATTCTTCTTCTTCTTTTCTTTGTATGTTCTTCATTATATTTCTATATTATTATTATTTTTTTAAGATTTTTTTTTTATTATCATTATTATCATATATACAAATTGGGCAGAATTGTCACACTGTGACAGATTTACCAATGATTTGCCACACTTTCCTTCAAGCCTTGCAAATGTGACTGCATCTTGATTGTTAAAGCAAGAGCTACTTCATGTAGCATTGTCCGGAGTAAATATTTTGGTTACAAGTAACTGATTGCATGTTTTTCACTTTTTTACATTGTTTTTAGAAAAAAAAAAAAGCCATACTATACCTTTGCAACATCATAATATAACCTCAGTCTTCCTCCTATCACCTCTTCTATAGTAGCAACCCTCATGGCCGATACACACATTCTGAAATCTGTCTACCACCTCAACATGGATACCTTTCATAAACTTGTGACCACTGATACATTCCTGAACCTACAAAGAACAGACAGCATATAACCATATTCAAAGCAGTGAACAGATACACTCAATGATTGTAATATTCAAAAGCTAATTGATTCCTTATATTTTGTGTTATACTGATAGAAGATGAGGTGTGGGATTGGTCAAGATCGCTTTTAAATTTCTAACTGTTGAAGTGAAATACTGCTTTTTAAAAATAAAGTAAATTGAATTGTGAAATCACATTCCAAGTCACCACATCCCTTCTTCAATGACTAGAGGACAAATGGTCCTGTAAACGCTCACCTGAGATCTAGGATGTATACCAATAAACTTGTTTGACTATTATGGAAATGGTTGGTTGATTGGGGTTTAATGTTCCACCAACAGCTGTCATATGGAGATGGGACCTCGGTTTGTATTCTCATCCGACGGACTGGAGAAGCCCGGGATTAAACCTGCGACCCCTAGTTTACAAGGCGAGTGACATAACCACTGCACCACTGAGGCTTCTATTATGCAAATGGGCGTCAACCTATATTGACCTTGCTGTAAAATGGGTAAAGGTCATTGCAGGGTCATGATTTATGTATACATTGTAGTACTTCGTCCCTCAATGTTACATGCAAAGTTTTGCTGAAATTGGTCCATCCGTTCTTGAGAAGATTGTTGAAGGGGTTTTACCATATATGGACATGGCGACCATCTTGGTCATGGCACCTGGATTATTTACGAAAAATATTGGTTCCCCCTTCCTACAGATGCTTCATATCAAATTTCGCTTTGATTGGCCAAGCGAATTCAGAGGAGAAGGTCTTTGAATATTATGGTAATATACATGTATATTGCCCCATGGTGGGGGCAGACTAGCCCCATCATAAATCTTCAGTCCATTTACCCATTTCCTTTAAAAGTGTTTCTCTTCAAACCACATTTTGACAATTTTCCCCATTCAACCTATGTTGACCTTGCAATGAAATAGGTCAAGGTCATCCCAAGGTCATGATTTATATAAAATTTGTAAAATTTGTAGAGCTCCTCACCCTGATGTTTCATGCCAAGGTTCTAGACAAGAAGAGTTTTAGAGGTTTTTTGCTATTTATAGCCATGGCGGCCATCTTGGTCATGTGACCTGGACCATTTATAAAAACATTTGTTCCCCTTTCCTAAGGATACTCCACATGAAGTTTGGCTTTGATTGCCCAAGCAGTTTCAGAGAAGAAGATCTTTGAATATTATGGTCATATACAATTCAATTCAATTCTTTATTCAGATTGCCAAATACATTTTAGCGCATCTACAAAACATTCAATACAAATACACAAACTTGACATATTCTTTCGTGAGTACTGGATGACCGCAAAGCAAATGTTGAGGAATGCTGATGCAGTGCCCAGAGCAGTTATACTAATACGGCATCCCTGATCTAGGCTGTGTCTGCCAGCAACCATAAAATTGCGATCAGATCGGACATCCAATACGCATGAAAAATAGATACATGTAGGATGATAAGCATATGAATGGTAATATAACAAGATTATGACATGACGTAGGTGGCATCTCCAAAGTAGTATATCAGTGTATATACATGCATATTGCCCTGGGGTGGGGCCAGACCAGCCCCTAGGGTCAAAATTTTTTCAGAATTTGCCTATTTCCTTCAAGTTTTCCCTTCAAATGACATCCTGACAAATTTCCACATTCAAATGCATGGGCCACCTATGTTGACCCTGCCATAAAACAGGTCAATGTCATCCCAGGGTCATGATTTATATACTATTTGTAGAGCTCTTCTCCCTGATGCTTCATGCCAAGTTTCAAAATCATAGGCCTTCTGGTTCTAGAGAAGATTTGTAAAGCTTTTTGCTATTTATAGCCATGGCGGCCATCTTGGTCATGTGCACTAGACCATTTATATAAACTTTTGTTCCCAAGGAGGCTCCACATGAAGTTTGGCTTTGATTGGCCAAGCGGTTTCAGAGAAGTAGATCTTTGAATATTATGGTAAATATACATGTATATTGCCCAGGGTGGGGGCAGACCAACCCCTGGGGTCCAATTTTTTCAGAATCATAAATATTCAGTCCATTTTCCCATTACCTTCAAGTTTTTCCCTTCAAATGACATAATATTTGTAGAGCTCTTCTCCCTGATGCTTCATGCCAAGTTTCAAAATCATAGGCCTTCTGGTTCTAGAGAAGAAGATTTTTAAAGTTTTTTGCTATTTATAGCCATGGCGGCCATCTTGGTTATGTGACCCAGACCATTTATATAAACTTTTGTTCCCAAGGAGGCTCCACATGAAGTTTGGCTTTGATTGGCCAAGCGGTTTCAGAGAGGTAGATCTTTGAATATTATGGTAATATACATGTATATTGCCTTGGGTGGGGGCAGACCAGCCCCTGGGGTCCAAATTTTTTCAGAATCATAAATCTTCAGTCCATTTGCCCATTTCCTTCAAAGTTTTTCCCTTCAAATGACATTATGACAATTTTCCCCACTCAAATGCATGGGCGACCTATGTTGACCTTGCTTTAAAATAGGTCAAGGTCACACTAGGGACATGACTAATATAAACTTTGTAGAGCTCGTATACCTGATGCTTCAAAGTCATAAGCCATCTGGTTCTGGAGAAGAAGATTTTTAAAGGTTTTAGCTATTTATAGTCATGGCGGCCATCTTGGTCATGTGACCTGGATCATTTATACAAACTTTGGTTCCCCCTTCATAAGGATGCTCCACATGAAGTTTGGCTTTGATTGGCCAAGCAGTTTCAGAGGAGAAGATCTTTGAAATTGTGGATGACGACGGACGACGACGACACCAGACGCCGGAGCATGGCCATCCTATAAGCTCACCTTGTGAGCCTTCGGCTCAGGTGAGTTAAAAATGGCTATAATGAAATTTCCAATCAGTTATCCCCCTAACTCACAGCACATATTTACCTTAGTGTAGAAGTTGCTCGGCAGAGTTCTTGCCCCTGTCAGTCTTTTCAACAGATAGTCCTTCCAGTCCACATACTTATGCTGGATAGCTGAAACAGGCAAATATTGACAAATATCATAAACATTACAAAACAACATTGATCTACCCAACAATGGACTATCAATATATTCACAGTCGTAGTTGTTACATGTATTGTACTAGATCTAGTCAAGTTTAATGGTTGGTTTGTTTCAACCTAACAATTTGGCATGGTCAGCCTAAAAACTCCAGAAGCTAATAATAGAAACCATCTAACAGTCATTCCAAATTCAATTCCAATTTTGAAGACTATTACGAGAGTTTGCACTTTTTCACTTTGCACAGTATCCTTGCATAATAATTTTGTTTGAATATTTGTTTTGTGGTGTATTATGCCAGTAAATAATTGTTTAGTCTGAGTCATGTCAGGACAGAGCCACATTTCCTGAGTATTAAAAAGTACATGTACTATGGGGAGTTATTAAGCCTTGCTCAAGGGCACAACCCGACCCCAGTGGGGGATCAAACTCCCGACTTATCAATCTAACACAAAATTACGAGGTACAGTCGGAAAGTTCCCGGACTGGTTCATTTCAAATAATATTTGACGTCAAATCACTTTGAAATTTTTCAAATAACAAATCCCATCCATTTTCTTTATTTTTCGGATAAATTAATAAAAGAATAAGCAAGAATTGTTTTAAAATGCCGAGTAACGTACAGCATATACGAGGGTACGGAGCACTTTGAAAAACCGCTAAATCGTATTTTTTGATATTTTGAATCTCTGCACATTCCTTTATAAAACAGCGCCATAACGGCGTGAATTTTTGCATGCTGTCATAACAACAGTATTTTGATGCAACTACAAAGATTCAGAGTGATAACATAACAATTGCAATTGTAACAGGTGGAAAAGATGCTAATCACCTTTTCGCCCCGGCCGAGGATCGAACCAGGGTCTCCTGCGTGCTAATCCAACACTCTATTGCGTCGCTGTAAAAGCCGGCTTGTACCGCAAGGCGATACAAGTGTGTATTATACCTAGCACTACTACATATTCCCCCTCCATTTTAGATTCGTCCCCGAATCTCAATTAGACATTCACGAACCTAAACTCGACACGGATGTGCTCCGAGCCATTGGGTGGGTCATTTAACGTTGGGCGCCAAATGTAACAGGTGAAAAAATGCTAATCACCTTTTTGCCCCGGCCGAGGATCGAACCAGGGTCTCCTGCGTGCTAATCCAACACTCTATTGCGTCGCTGTAAAAGCCGGCTTGTACCGCAAGGCGATACAAGTGTGTATTATACCTAGCACTACTACACAATTTTGACAGTATTTTGAACAGACATGGGTGAATTTTCAAGCGTTAAAATACCGACGTCGTGGGAACGTACGGAGCAGCGCACAGTCATCAAGTATGGTAAAACAGCAGAAAAGACCCTACAAACACTTGGAAATTCGTAAAACTCAAGGAAAGAGCAAAGAAAATGCTGAGGAGTCTTGTGGCACATTGGGATATGCTAAGGATGCGCGGATATTAATGACGATCACAAAAGCGAGAGGCATAGGGAGGAAATGGTCGGTATTTGACATATTCATAAAAAGTAGGATTTTTCACGCAGACAACACCATACGCTCATCGACAGTAAGATGCATTGACGACTATTAATTTCATAGGATACAAGAGACCATGGTATACGCCATATAGCCGCGATTTAGCCCCTTTGGATATTACCTCGTTTGAAATCTGAGTTTGACGACACGCTCAGGAATGAACGTTTATAACATAAAAGTAACGTTGTTAACGTCAAACTGCTCCGTACGTTGTTAGTGTCCATACTTTGAGCCCTAAATTTTAGGTGGTTTGATGAAAAAGCCCCTAAATGTATATATTGTTGTGTAGAAAAATGTTTTCTCCACTAGTGTACAAAGTTTTGACTTTCTTCTTTGAAAACAAATGACACAACAAGAACAGTCCGGGAACTTTCCGACTGTACCTCGTAGTACGAGATTCCATCTTAAACTTACTTTTAGGTGGTACAAGAGGTTTACCACTGGTGGCACACCACCCCACTGGGTGTATATCCTTGTTGCAGATGTTCACCCAGAAATCCTTGACAAAATAATTGCTAAAACCTTCATATCGCATCAATGCCTTGTAACCTGAAATAGGTTAACAATTTATTGAAATGGATTTACATTTGCAACTCTATAAATGTTATTATCTTCATAATGACATGTCAGATTATATACACATCAGCAGTTTTAAGTGTCATGTTGACATGAGCTCTCGTTGGCAGATTAGCATTCAGCAACAAATTGAACAATCCTTACATGATGTGGTGTAAATTATCTTAAGTCACTGAAAGGAGTTTAAAACATTTCAGCTTTTGATTTGAACAAAACTTTGTTATTGGCAATTTACAAAATGATTCTAGCAAAAACTACAAATATTTTTTTTTTATTTTAAGACCTTCAAGGAAATACACAAACCATAAATTTTCATTACAGTAGCAATCCAGTATACAGAGTTAGGCAGGTCACAGTCACAGTTGTATGTCTCTATCTTCATACCTACACCAATGTTCTCCCAGACATCTGCCATAGGTACCTAGCACAACATAAACATCCCATTGTAAGTTTCATACTAGAGTGTGTCTATTAGAGAGAAAAAGAAATTACCTTCTTAAGCTTTTCTTATAATTCTGAGCTAATTTCATTCTTCTACTTTGTCGAATATTTGTAAATAAGCATTATAATATAATCTGCATAGGTGAAAACAAAGGCACAGATCAGCTTCGCAGTAACTGCGAAGCTGATCAGCGCCTTTTTTTTCGCTACACGGATAGAACAATTCCTCTACTTTCTTAATCCAAAATGTCCAGCCTCTAGCCGTCTTCTGTGACTGTACAGCTCGGTTTGTGTTAGACCTGGTCGGAACCCAAATTGTTGGTTTTCTCATGCAAAGGCTCATTTTTAACCATCATTATGACTAATTATATATTTATAATATATATATATATAATCAGATGTCAAGAAGCCCTGCAAGACTAAGACCAAATTACTAACCTGAGTTATTTTTCGAAGATTTTCTTCTCCTGATCCTGGGTTTACCAGACTTTTTTGTCTCTTCACAGCTATCTGCTTCTTCTGAAAAACAGTGATCACATTTTGTTGAATCACATTTTACCATGTTTGTTTTCTTATGATGGCTAACACTTGAAATTGATGATCCTGTTTTAGTTTATTCAGATTATTTAATCTGACAGTATACTTTTACTTGAGCCGCAAAGCGAGAAAACAGGTCATCTGGGTTTACGACCTGGTCTGACACAAACCAACTTGTACAGTCACAGAAGCAGGCTAGAAGCTTGAAATTGCAGATTTAAGAAGAAGAGGGATTGTACTATCCGTGAAGCAAAAACAAAGGTGTTGATCAGCTTCTCAGTTACTGCGAAGCTGATCTGCGCCTTTGTTGTCGCATAGGCAAAAATCCTGTTTTCTCACGATGCGGCTTGTTATGTTGATATTCTTAGACCCCATAACGAACATGTAAAAAACTTGTAATATAGAATAATGCCTCCGCTTTAATGTTTTTCTGGTTCAGACCAGAAATCGTACATGAAACAATACATATATCTGCAAGATTTTCAAAAGACACTCACCAATATCTTAGGATCTTTATTATAATCATCAAAATCATCTTCTTTGGCCAGTTTAGAACAGTTAAGAGAGCAGAATCTCTTGGACTTAGAGTAGAAGGCACAGCTTGATTCCCACAGCACCACACCTCTCACAGGTCGCTGAAAATACAGGCAAATATAGCCAACTAAAACAACAATCAATCCTCATTCTTTTTGCTAGGGTGTATTTCATAGATTCAAAAAATTAAGAGAATTTTGGCACACAATAATTTTTTTTACTATATATAATATAGGGAAGATAGCAATTCAGTCGCTCGTTCTGGCATTTAAATTTGGGACAGACATGACAGGGTCTCTGCATTTTTGAAGGAATGTCCATACTCTTTATATCAAATATTGAATTTTGGCAGTCTGGTGCCCCTATAAATAATGTTGTGGTCCCTGTTTGACGTGAAGAGTTAGACAGGAACAAAACAATTCTTAACCCATATTTGATGAATGAATTTTCCCATCATTATCAATTGGGTGAGTCCACTTACATTTTTAGGGGCCACAGGTGTGATTTTTATTTTTTATCTCATTTTTCGATAAAATTTCTCTGAGCAAACAGAATAGCCCCAGATGGGACGTTGCGTTCTGGGGCATCACATCTGGGGCTATACTGTTTGCCTATGTCCCGTAAAAAGGATGCCAGGTTTTATATGAGTTAATAGCACAAAGCTGTTTTTTAATGCCTAAAGTGGTAGTCATCACCCTAGAATGAAACAAGATACGAGTAAGATTTGTGGACTGATACAGTATGTCATGTCTGAACTTGACAGTCTTTAAACACATTTTTCCGGCAATTACTGACTTACTGTTCATTTACACAGCCCTCATGCTATAAAATGTTTTATATTTTGGAAAATATCTCTATGATTCACAGCAAATTCTTGTATTATCAAACACCTTAACCGCTATTAGTATCCAAGTTTTTCCACAAAATGAGGGCCTAAATACATGTAGCATCATATGCAAGAATTGCCGATAATAGTTAAACCAGAGGACCAATGGTCCTGTAAACGCTCACCTAGGATATGTGAACCTAGCTGATCTTGCCATAAAATAGGTCAAGGTCATCCCAGGGTCAGGATTTATACAGTCATTGTAGAGTTCCACTCACTGATACTTCAGGCAAAGTTTCAAAATCATAGGTCTTCACGTTCTGAAGAAAAAGATTTATAAAGATTTTTGCTATTTATAGCCATGGCGGCCATCTTGGTCATGTGACCTGGACCATATATATTAACTTTCATTCTCCTTTCGTAACAATGCTCCACATAAAGTTTGGCTTTGACAACACCCTGGGGACATTCTTTTTCATAAACATAAATCTTCTGTCCATTTGCACACTCCCAGCAAGTTTACCCCCATTTAATTACATCTTACTAATTTTTGTTAAGGTTTGTTACACCATGTGGCTACTCTATAGGTTTCACTGGAGACAGAGCAAAATTGACAGCTAAGAAACATTATAAGAAAATGACAGAGAATGCAATTTCAAAGTGTTCATTGATGTACATAATAATTTGTGTGGTAAGACTTCGAAGGCAAATTCTCTGATAATTCTCAAATAAATCAATTAACATTTTAATATGAATTAACCACTGAATAGCAAATGAATGATGCAATCATAGCAGACTCAATTTACAAGGCAAGGAATGGAGGCCCTGCAAAATCAATTTAAGCACACAAGTATCTTTAGTGACCGTTTAAAGGCGGTTGTGCATCTAGTTATCTTTAAATATATAATGCTGTGTTTTTGGTCTGTCTTCTTTATTGCTGTCCTGGCCGTCTTTATTTTTGGTTAATACTAGCCAGATGGCTACCTTGCTGGTGAATAGCTAGTCATCTTGCTTGTCATACACATTGTTTTAGTACAGTAATTGCACAGCTGATCAATGCCTTTGTTTTTACCTACACAAAGAGTACAATCCTTCTTCCTTTTAAATTTAAAACTTCAAGCTCCTAGCCTTCCTCTGTACATGTATGCCAGTTTGTGTCAGAGCTGATCGGAAACCCCAGACAGGTTTTCTCATGTCTTGTTTCAAATGAGCTGTGACATGAGAAAACCCTTTTTTTTTGGTTTCCTACCTTGTCTGATTCAAACCGCACTGCGCAGCTACTGATGCTTGAAATTTCGGGTTTAGGAAGACAAGGAACTGTACTATCCACGTAGCAAAAACAAAGGCACTGATCAGCTTCACAGTTACTGCAAAGCTGATCTGCATATAGGCCAAATTCCTGTTTTCTCATATGGCTGCTCAAATGCTGACACCCACCTGTGCTGAGGTTGTGATGACCTGCTCCTCCAGCAACCATCTGTAGACCATGTGACTTCCTGATGACAGCTCCTCACGCCAAACACTCATCTTGTTCCTGAAATACAGGCCCAGACATCAGAAAACCATATGCGAAAACAAAGGCTCAGCTCAGCTGTGCAGTTACTGATCAGAGCCATTGTTTTCGCTCCATAGATAGTACAATTCCTCTCCTTCCTTCTCCTTCCTACATACAAAATTGGCTACAAAATCACTTAATGATACTTGTAAATCTGTTTAAGTTTGACTTCTTGAGCTGAGTATTTGCATCTAATCAGAGATGCCAGAAACATGTGGTCATTTATACACTAAAATAAGAAAACTTGTACCAGTCATATACTTGAGTTTGAAAAGAGGCCAGGGGGCTATTTGTACACCTTGTAGCTCTGATAAGGGGTGTGCGGGGATGACGCGATGTTTGTCTCTGTATTATATGGCAAACTGAACACTTCCTGTAAATCTCAATTGTGTTACTGACAAAGCAGGTATAGTTTTGCCTATATGCGAAAAAACAAAGGCACTGATCAGCAGCCTTTGTTTTTGCTGTATGGATAGCACAACCACTTTAGGCGGCCCCCGTGGCCGAGTGGTTAAGGTCGCTGACTTCAGTGCTCTTGATCATTCGATCATCTCACCGATGTGGGTTCGCGACTCGCACGGGGCACGAATTCATATGTGAGACAAGCCATGTTCTGCTGGGGGTGTGTCAGGTGGTTTTTCCCTGGGTACTCCGGTTTTCGCCCTAGCTACTGATTGATTCGTCTCGATATGAGTGAAAAAGCTTGAAAGGGTAAAACTGAATAAAAAATAAATAAAAATAAGAGCTGTCACAGGACAGCGTAGCTCGCCTGACTTGTGCTTTGCCACTAAACTTATCAAAATCTATGACCAATGCCCTTGACCTCAAGGTCGCTCCGGTGGGTTGTGATGGTACAGCATAAAATTTTAGACCAATATCCACAAACGTTCAGTTTCAACTTGATCCATATAGACTTCAAAAATCTTTAACCCAAAACTTTAACCAAAAATTTCTAAGGCCATGACTTTGACCTCAAGTTCACCCAGGGTGGGTCATAATGGTACAGTATAAAACTAATTCAGACCAATATCTACCAACATGCAAAGTATCAACTTGATCTATGTACATGTTCAAGAGATATAGACTTCTAAAAACTTTAACCAAAAACTTAAACAAAAAAAGTCTGTGACCTTGACCTCAAGGTCACCAAGGGTGGGTCATGATGGTACTGCATAAAACTTCAGACCAATATCTACCAACATGCAAAGTATCAACTTGATCCATCAACATGTTCAAGAGATATAGACTTCTAAAAACTTTAATAAAAAAGTCACTAGAGCATGAAATATAGGTCAAGGTCACAAGATCAATGTGGGTGCAAAGTCGGGACATCGAGGAGAAGCCATATGCAAGGTTTGATAGTTGTAGGCTTTATAGTTGATGAGATATTAAGGGTTGGCTTCAAAAATGACAAAGTCACTGGGGCATGAAATATAGGTCAAGGTCAGTAGGTTAATGTGGGTGCCGAGTCGGGACATCGAGGAGAAGTCATATGCAAGGTTTGATGGTTGTAGGCTTTATAGTTGATGAGATATTAAGAGTTGGCTTCAAAAATGACAAAGTCACTAGAGCACGAAATATAGGTCAAGGTCACTAGATCAATGTGGGTGCAAAGTCGGGACATCGAGGAGAAGCCATATGCAAGGTTTGATGGTTGTAGGCTGTATAGTTGATGAGATATTAAGGGTTGGCTTAAACAGGGTTCATACAGGCAAGGCCAAGTAAAATTGAAGGACTTTTCAAGGACTTTTCAAGGACAAATCTTACCATTTTCAAGGACTTGGGGTGGATGCTGTAGTAGGGGGTTCTGTCTTAACTTTAGTTTCCTTCTTGATAAAGAAGTTTGTGAAAGTCCCAGATAAAGACTGCTCATGTTTCTTATGTCGATCTCCACTCGCGTGTGAGCGCAAAGCACTTTCACCCATTTGAGCCACATCAATATCTTTATTACATGCACGACAATGTGCCTTGTGTTTATTGTCCGTTTCCTTGACCCAAGAATAACGTTTCGGCCAGTCCCTGCTGTACACGCACTTTTCCATTTTGTTAAGAAATGTTGAAATTAAATTTGTGCTCGAAAAAATATCATTTCGACGTCATTTTGGTTCCGTTTAGTCTGTATTCATCATGGATTTTCATTGCAGATAAAACAGATGCAATAAATCGTGAACCATTCCTCAAGGGAAGCAACCCAATTACAGTACGAACCGATTCGTGCCATATATTTTCGGCCCAAGTTTTTGCGACCATTTCGCAAGGTAAGCAACTCAATTACCGATTCGCGCCATACGTATTCGGCCTGTTTCTTAATTATGGCGCTCTCGCTGATCTTTTTGTATTCAAACATGCCGAACTTCTTAAATGCTCACATTTGATTTTGAAACCGAATCTTATTGTCTGGAATACCGGAAGAAGTGAAATTCAAGTGCTTTTCAAGGCCAATGGCTAATTTTCAAGCACTTTTCAAGGCAAATTTGGTTTTCAAGTACTTTTCAAGACAGCCCTTCATTTTCAAGTACTTTTCAAGCCTGTGCGAACCCTGTTAAAAAAATGACAAAGTCACTGGAGCATGAAATATAGGTCAAGGTCAGTAGGTCAATGTGGGTGCCGAGTCGGGACATCGAGGAGAAGCCATATGCAAGGTTTGATGGTTGTAGGCTTTATAGTTGATGAGATATTAAGGGTTGGCTTAAAAAATGACAAAGTCACTGGAGCATGAAATATAGGTCAAGGTCAGTAGGTCAATGTGGGTGCCGAGTCGGGACATCGAGGAGAAGTCATATGTAAGGTTTGACAGTTCTAGACTTCACAGTTGATGAGAAACTAACACAGCATCTGAGCATTGTACAAAGGTGTTCTAGATATTGACCTCTAGCCCCGCCCCCAGGCACGACCCCACGGGTCCCTTCACACTAAATCACAGAGGACCCTCATATGCAGCAATGTTCCAAATATGAATGATTTCTGATCAGTGACTATCAAGATATAACAATTTTAAAAACTTTAACCGAAAGTGTGACGCGGACGTACACGTAAACGTAAACGTAAACGGGTACGACCGAGGTGACAACAATAGCTCTGTGCACTTCGTGCAGGCGAGCTAAAAAAAAAAAAAAAAAAAAACCACTTTACTTTCTAAACATTACAAAACCATACCCATGCCATTATACAGATACTTTTTTTCAGGTATAAAAAATACAAAAAATCAGTTGCAAACTTTGATTATTTTCATATTTGTACTCAAAACATAGATTAAGGGTACATGTAAGAACCGCCTCAGCGAAGCGGTTCTAATGAGTACCACAATCTATGTTTAAGGCAAATAAGAATAAATAGGTATACCACAGTTAAGTTGAGTTAACCCCAGTTTTATCAGTGGAGTTTAAAGGTGTATACATTTTATGGATGGCCTAAAATCTAGACAGTCTATGTAACAGGCTTACATGTGGCTCGGTAGCTCAGTAGGCAGAAAGTTCGCACGGTAAACAAGAGGCCCTAGGTACGAGTCCCGGTCGGGCCCTGTTCTTTTTTTCTCGCCTGTGATATTTGTTGGCTCAGTGTGGGTCTGTGCTAGGGCTGCGAGCAGCAAAAGATGATTGTCTCGTCATTTCCGGCATGGTAACCTCGCCTGTGACATCTTAATAGTTTCTGATGCTGTACTGACTGGTTTGTGTCGGACCTGGTCGGAAACCACAATGCTGGTTTGCCGCTCCAAATTCATATGTCAACATTTCGTACAATCAAATAATTATATGGGTCGCTTTTTCTGAGGCCAGGTATATGACTGGGGTATGTTTTAAAATATTAGGCGCCAGTACCGTACCATCATAAAGTATGTATACGAAGTGCTCAACAGACCACATTTTCAGTTACATGCATCATTCAACTATTGCATAATAAGATGAATTCCTGGGCTTTTTTCTTTTACAAATGACCGTTTTTTAACATCATTGTATCAAACACATTTGTATGATCTCACCTCGACCGACCGTCCGTCCGACTTTAAGTTTGGTTCAATATTTGTTAGAGATGTAAGTGTGGCCAAGGTGACTAGAGGCCGCGAAGGCAGAGGGGCCAAGGTGTCCGATAACCGCTATATTTACAATTTTTGATGTTCAAAGTTCAAACGGATATCGCATGGCAATGAATGCCTTCCAAAGAGGAATGGGATCAAAACGAGCGAACAGACTAAAAACTTTATATTTATACATTTTCAAAGCGATTTTGATATTATTATTTAGTATTACCTGCTTTGCAACTCCTTCAGAAAATATTTCCTGCATTTTCTATCAAATATATTGTCTGTTGGACATCTATTTAGCCATTCAGGTAATATGTGACATCTTCCACGAATTAATCATACTTTTTAATAAGTGGCAATACTTTACCAGAAACTGAAACTAGGCGATATGAGCTTGGTGGAATATAATACTGTCGTAGAAAAGCGTTTTCACATTTTAACACCACAATTTGCTGTTCTTTTTTACTTAACAGATTTTGTGTTTTTTCCTTATATTCTTTCACTGATTTTAAGTAATTTTCTTCCTGAATTTCTAACTGATGAATGATATCAATTTCCTGCTCCACACATTCAACTAAGATATTAAATGCTGAAAGCTTCTTCTTGATTTGAATCTCAATGTGTTTCATTAAGTTTTTCTTCTCTTCCTCTAATAATTCCAGGGTGAGTTTCAATCCTGTAATTTCTTGCTCTAGAGACATTGTCAAACCTACTACTTTAAAAGAAAAATGCTTGCAATATAAACTGGCGCCATGCTTAATTTAACCTCGCATTATGAACTGTGCAAAACCTTAAAAAACAACACTCTGACAGTCAACTGGTATGATCAGTCTGATCGTTGTCGGCATGCAGAAAGCTAAGCTACATAGCGCGCAGCCGCCTATGTGTACACATAGTGCAAATGATGGACTGTCGATTACACTTATGGTTATACATCCGTATGGTGTGCAGTTACAAGGATTTTTTGCAATGCATAGACCATAATTAACATTACATGGCGGTGTAGCTCGACCAATTCATTCTATCATGTTCACACATTTCATGGTTTTGATAATACATGCCATGGCCTTGATGTGATCATTTTACCATTTATTTTTTGAAGTCAAACATTGTGCCATACTGATCCATTCATATAATTCAAACAAATAGCATTTCGCTCACAGGTATTGAACCAGATGATCTCTCTCTCTCTCTCTCTCTCTCTGCATTGGTAGGGGGGAAAGAAAGTTTGTTCGAGAAGAGAAACCCGTTCAAATGCTCTACATGACTGTTCAGTAATGGTAAATTCTGTGATGGCATGATAAATTTTGATAGATGAACTGCGACCATCTGTTGTGTACTATGTGGAGCTGTGTATCAAAATTCATAAATAAAGTGTATTCATCTACATTTAATGGTTAACCTAAGAGTAGATATAAAACGGAAGCACAACATAGTCATAAAGTAATAATGTGATGCTTACTCTTGATGATGCCAAAGAAAGGAAGCAAAAGAAACTGCACAAGAACAAATATTCATCAATATTGTTTCAACGCATGAAAGGTGTAACATTAAAGAGAGTACTGAAACATTAAAATCATTCATAAAATATATTTCATTTCAACCAAAATTATTTTAAGTCTGTCAGATGCCTGATCAGTGGAAATATATAAACAATTTCTGTTTCTGAACAGGAATCAGAATTATGAAAATAATATCATATTTTCATAATTAAATAACTTTTAAAACAGAAAAAAATATACCCTTCATCTTCAATCTTGCCCATTTTTCCAGATTAAAGACATCAAAGAAAACTTAAACCAAGAGACATTTCCACCTAGCATGCAGTTGGTACAGGTCACCGTTATTTACCTGTTCATGAAAAACATGGCATAGCCTTTTAAATCATCTATACATGAAATCATCTGCCCGATGATTTTTTATTTGGCTGTGAACACGAATACTACGACTCATTGTAACCGCAAATTAATTTTATAGCATATCGATATAATATTCACATACTTTTAATAGCGGCATAATGAGTTTTGTAAGTCATTGGAAAATAGTTATAGAAAAATAATACATCTACTTACAGAATGACAAGTTATTAGTATTACTCATAGGTCTCATTCATGCATTCGTGTGCAATTGGCACCCTAAATGAAAATTTGCACAACGTTATATTTTGGCCATGTGAACAGTGCTTTAAAGAATACATATTGAGAGGTTGTAAATGGTTCTTAATTCTTTCTAGTCATATCGAACAGAAACAGAACGAGGCAAACACAGAACAGGTATAACTGAGAATAACAAGATTTATATGAGGTTCAAATTAGCAAATTTCCTCCTGGTGAAAATTGAGCACATGAATACACAAGAACGCCGCAGAGGTCGTGATCGCACCTGCATCGGGTAAATACCATACACGTTGATGTAGCTGTAGGTCAAGGTCACCAGGTATACAAGGACCTTACTATGCAAGGTTTCAACATCGCAACTATTGTGACACGGTAAAACAACATGTAAATAGTTTAATATATATATTTAAATCCGGATAATATATTTGTTGATATGTATAAAATGTACTCTGAATTCAGTGAATTGTATATATGTATACTCCTGTGTTTAATGTATGTCTCTATGTCTATTTGTTATGTATGTGCATATTATATTAAGTTGAGATAGGGAGAGGTCACCAATTATAGTATATGGCATACTGGATGTTTTGAATTTTTTATGGAGAAATGTGTGTCTATGATTATGTCAGTCCCTGAACATTGCTTAATTTCATATTTAAAATATTTAAACATGCACCAATTTGACCTGGAATTGTGGTATAAAGTTTTTTTCTGTACATATTCTTGTAGGTTAGACATTGCCATTAAAGATTCTGGATGATGACAGCCTGTCATCATTGAGCATTTTGAGAAATTCAAGATGGCGTCCAAGATGTCAGAAAATAATGAGAATACATGTACTATTATACAATGTGCCCCTTAAAATGAATAAAAATGCTATGTTTCCTCATAACTTTAGCAGGTATTTTTATATATGACATAAGTTATTGTTTCCTGGTTTAAAGATAAAAAATGACATCCAAGATGGCCGCCAAAATAAGATTTCTTGACAAATTAAAATGTCTAAATAATAAATACATACATGTATTTGAACTTCTTATGCATATACATTTTAATCAGTTAGGCCTGAAAATGACTTATTAAGTTTTGTTTTCTTTATAATTGTGTAAGTAAGACCTTGTCAATGGAGAATCCAACTTCTGACACCCTGTCAGCATTTAACAATTTAACAAAATCAAGTAGACATCTGAAAATAATTTTATGCGCAGTTTTATAGTTTGTCTCTAACAGATAAAAATGCTATTTTGTCCTACTATTAAGTACATGTTGACATGTCTAACATTAGTTACCTTTTCTAGGCTTGAGTACAATATGGAGTCCAAGATGGCTGTCAGAACATTTAAATATTATAAACATTTTACTAATACATACACATTTGAACCTTTTGTCTATTTCTGATTTTAATGTATCATTATAAACGTTTAACTCTTAGAAATACTAATGAAAAAATGAACAAGAACTTCACTGTGTGACTGGCGCTCACATTGCATATCTGGTCAATAATATCATTGTGTACCAGATAGACGGCGATGTACGTTTTTGTTACTTTGAAGCTCAACACCTCATAATTCCTGGTATCATTTGAAAGCAAGAACTGCCATAGACATAAAGCCGACAGACTAAGTATGAAATAATGCTGAACTAACACCGGATTTAAATAACGTTTATGCTCTATAAGGATTGATTACTATTGCATGCTTCCATACTTTGAGCCCCTTAATAATTGAAAATGTCAAACATGCCCATTGCCGGCATGATTTATAGTCAGATCTACAAATTATGTTGCCAGAGTCATTTTGATGGCGCTGACAAATGAGACCAAACTTTACCCCCCCCCCCCACACACACACACCTTTAATTGCACCTCTTGATGACCACCAGATCGCCTTCTTAAATCAACTAAATTGCATCTTCGAAGTAAAAGTGAGAGTCATAGCGCCACATAGCGCTGTGGTTACAACAAAGCAAGATTAGGCTTGTAGGACATTATTCACACAAAAACTGTGAGACAAATGGTTTTAAGACTGCGTCCTGCATACATATGGTTTTAATGCATCTGCTTAAAGCACAGGTTGATATAGGAGTTAATTTTTCCAACACATTAATTTTCATAGGCTAGATCTACTGTCAAGTATGCATATTGACCAGGTATCCTTGATCTGTTTTGTATGTTCCATTTACTTTGACAGTGTTTTGTCAAACTTTGTTTAGTCTAGCATTAAAGTGTGTTTATTAGTAACTTAGATGTAATTTTTGAAACCTTGCTCATTTTTATAAGTATTTGTCCTTCGTGTTTTTTTTTTCAAGCACACACTTTAAGCCGGTGCCCTTGACATATACATATTTCATGCTCTTCTGACTCTGACCAAATTAATGTCAAATTACTTAACTGTCTGAAAGTGTAACTGTCTTTGAAAGGCACGTTCATAGACCTGAAACCCTTGATGTATCATTTCATGCCACACACTTGGCGTTGAAATCATAAATGTCGAGGCTTATACTTGGATTGTGTAACTATGCATATTAATTGTCATTGATATACCTTTGAAGCATGTACTTGCCCTGGTATCCTTGATCGAATTTTCACGCTCTGTTGACTTTGACAATATTTGTGTCGTGACTTGCACTAAGGTGTGTATTTCTCACATTTACTAGATAGCTTTGTGTGGGTAAGTGAATAGTAATTTTCCCCGGACATTGATCTACATAGTATGCTCCCTAGAGTTCGACACAATTTACATAGATTTTCGTTTAAGTGCGTAACATCATTATCCTTGGATATGAATGATCCTTTGCATATCCCTCAAATGAAGCAACATTACCCAAGGTACAGGTCCGTTCCATATGTTATGTACATAGCGATTTGTTTCGTAAGTATTAGCAGTACCCGTGCTTGAAGCGTGGCCAAATTTTATTGGGTGTTTGCAGAATTGAACGGATTTCGCTAGGTTAATCTCAATACATGGAACTATATACTGATTGTAACATTTTTGATTTTGCTTTATTAATATATAAATAGTAACACATTAAATATTACAACTAAAATAACATAACGTCTGGGATACAAGTATCAACTTTAACATTGATTTCAAACACTTCGAGAAAGTTTGAACCAAAACCAGATTATACTGTTAGATTAATATATCGCCTGGTAGGCTACACCTAACATTATATTTGGTATTCCCTGTGTATACTCTAGGTTATTAATGCTTGAAATATTACACCCTACCAACCCTTGTACACCATATAATGCAATCAGTCAGCCAAATATATGATCAGCAATTCTTAAAGGGGCTTCGATAGCATATAATTCAATAAATGGAACTGATGGACAGGGTTTAATTGTAAATACCATCGGGTGTATAATTTTGTCACAAATGACTACTGATTTTATAATATAATGTATAGAGTCTTGTAAGCCTTGTAAGATGCATGTTTTCAAGCTTCGATAGCGTTGACTACACAAAGGGTAGACCGAATATTATGTAAGGTGCAGTCTACAAGATGATAATTCATTTTATGGAATAATAATGTTTTAGTGAAATCTTCCCTGTAGGATGAGAAATCAATGTTAAAACTGATATTTGTGTGCCAGAAGGTATGCTAGTTCGCCTATCACATTATATGTTTTCTCTTGTTATAATCGAACAAAATCAAAAATGTTACAATCAGTGCATATCTCTATGTATAAAGACTGACATAGCAAAATCCGTTCAAATCTGCAAACATTTGGCAACGCTTCAAGTACGGGTACTGCTATGCCAAAACTTATGAAACAAATCGCTATGTACATAACAATTGAAACGGACCTGTACGCATGACCTTCACTGTGTGTTGTAATTATTTCATCCATTGCAGTTGCAAAATTGATAGTGACGTTCTTGCCATCATTGCTGTTGATTTTTGACAGTTTATATCTTCTAGATCTGAACCCTGTCTATTTGTTCTGAAGCTATATAAGTCAATATACTTTAAGTCAAGTAGCTAAGCTGGAGTATAGAACAAGTCATACATGACACGACTTATAAAAAAGTTTTTTACACAAGTTTCCACTGTGTATTTAATGCGTAAGCTAGTTTCTATGCTTTATTTGTGTATTGGTATTCAATTCAAGCGAAAACATCTTCATTTATACTAATCTTATAAATGCCAATTTGATGATTTTATCATACTGATGATAACTCTATGAATTAATGATAATGCTATTTTATCAACTTATTCACACTGTGGTGATTTATTATGGATCCTATTCATAATGTGTGTGAAAATAATCTGAAAATACATTTTTAAAATAGAATAACAGCACTGCATTGTGTTAAATCTGCACTTGTTATAGCTTCAAAGATAATTCAAAGCCTGAATTCCTTAACATCTTCTTAGCATTTGTTAAGAATATACAACAAGAGAAAAAAATTGGTTTGTTCTGGTGGCCATTTTGGATGCCATCTTTAATTTTTCATTTTACAGCTTGCAAAAATATATAAGCATCACAAGTCATTTAACTTCCGTTCAAGATTTAATCAAAATGCATACAAACATTCAAACAAACATTCATTTTCCAATCAGTGTAATTAACTCTATACATGTAGTTGGAAATCTGTAATTGGTAGACATTTTGGATGCCATCTTGAATTACTGACAAGGCTCAATGATGGCACGAGTCAATTATTTTGATTCTATAATGTCATTGTCTTATCCAGAAGAAGCTCAATTGTGTATACAAATGAGTAAATAAATATATGGTAAAACATGTGAAATCTTTTTAAAAAATCTGATTTTGGCAGCCATCTTGGATGCCATCTTTTCTTTTTAAACCAGAAAACATTAACTGAAGACAGCTGAGTTAATACCTTATAAAGTTATGAGGCAACATAGCATTTTTATTCATTTTGAGGGCAAACTGTATAGTAGACCATATGTATTTTCATCGTTTTAGACATCTTGGACGCCATCTTGAATTTCTGAAAATGCTCAATGATGACAGACTGTCATCATCCAGAATCTTGAATGGCAATGTCTTACCTACAAGAATCCATCAAGAAAAAAACTTTATACCCGACTTCCAGGTCCATCGAAAATATGCCATATTCGTGCCGGACTAGTTCACTTGGACAGCTAAAGGATTGATGATTAGCCTTGAGGCATTGTTCAATGATCCTCTGCTGTCTAGGTATTATAAGCCATTGCATGATTTTAAATACACTTCCTTTAAAATATGAATAGATTTCCTGAAATGAGGAGTATATATAAGGCTGCATAGCCTTGTACAAGTATCTCTGCTTTTATTATATACTATACCACTATTAAAGATACTTGGACCTCATTTCAGGTTAGTTCACATTTTCTTAGTTTTCACTATTAATTCTAATATATTTGATAAATTCTTAAAATCTCAGTATGATTCTTAATACATGTATTTCAATTGCTTAACTGAAAGTGTTTAGTAAAATAAAGAGTAAAATAATTAAAGTTCCTTAAGAGATTACTTATAAGTTACATTTTAAAGGTTTAGCTGTTTAGGTACTTCTCACTATTTATTAGCGAGTGTTTCCCCATAAAATGAAATTATGTATATTGTATTCATATGTATATTTAGATCTCTGCTTTTATTATATACTATACCACTATTAAAGATACTTGGACCTCATTTCAGTGTTCCTTGTCATTACAACTTTGCATATCACCAAAATCTTGGTGATACTATCACAGAAGTCGAGATTAGCCAAACTACCAGGTGAGTACTGTCGAAGTCACTGGAGCTTGAAATATAGGTCAAAGGCACCAGGTCAAGGTGTGTGCTTAAAGGGTATGTCAAGGACAATTACTATGCAAGATTTCAGCATTGCAGCTATCATAGTTGCCCAGATTCCAACAAACTAAAAGGTGAATACTGTCAAAGTCACTAGACATGAAATATAGGTAAAAGGCCCGGGTAAAGGTGCGTGCTTGAAGAGTATGTCAAGGGCAATTACTATGCAAGTTTTCAACCTCGCAGCTATCACAGGAGTCGAGATTTGCAAAACTGCAAGGTAAATATTGTCAAAGTCACTGGACCATGAAATATAGGTCAATTGCACCAGGTCAAGGTGTGTGCTCGAAGGGTATGTCAAGGGCAATTACTATGCAAGGTTTCAACCTCCCGGCTATCGCAGGTGCCGAGAACTGCAAAACTACGAGGTAAATATTGTCAAAGTCAATGGACCGTGAAATATAGGTCAAGGCCATTGGGTCAAAGTGCGTGCTTGAAGGGTATGTCAAGGACAAATACTATGCAAGGTTTCAACCTCACAGCTTTCTCAGGTGATGAGAATCGCAAAACTACAAGGTAAAATGTTGACAGACGGACGGACGCACGTCCGCACGGACGGACAGAAATAATTTGAACTCCTATATCCCATCCTGCTTTGTAGGTGCGATAATATAGGGTTATTGCACTGATATCAGTGGATATTGTCCCGAGTTCGGATATCGAAGGATGCGAGCTTGCGAGCGGCCGTAGATATCCCAACGAGGGACAATATTCACTGATATCAGTGCGATAACCCTTTTATTATATAGCTATACATATTTCTTTCCCATTCTTTTATGATTTTTTTTTAAAAAAAAAAATGAAAATTCTACAAAGGCAGCGGTAATATCCATGAGCGATATCAGTTTTGCACCAGTGCAATTTTAAATGATATCAGTTTTGCACTGTTACTATTTTGAAGCACATTTTGCAATGAAATCACTATTTCCGACATTTTATTTCTTCTTTCGACTTAAATTACTGAAGTCCGTAAGTGTCAAACTTCAGCTAACATTTCGTTTCGCTATGATGTCATTTTCCACGTAACGTCAGATAAAGATGACGTCATTAGAGATGAAGTCCCAAATTTACAACTATCAACGATTGTCGCCAAGTCAAAAATTTGGCAATGCTTTACAGATAGATGTTTTTGCTTTTAACAAAGTGTGCAATATCATGGACGATGGAAGTGTGCCGATATCATCTGAAATCTGCACACTTATTACTCAGCCTTTATCGCTAAATTTTTAATCATTTGATATTTATAGCTATATAATAAAATCATTTATCGTAACATATTTTATCGCCTGCTCGTTTTATTCGCGTGCTCGTTATATACAAGAACTTGTAAGAGTATCAGCACACTAATGTGAATGTAACCAAGGTATGCTTATAGCTGTATACCTTACAGACTTACTCCAGCAGTTTGCAAAAGTGAGAGTGTATTTTCCCTATATTTCATGTTGTGGTTTTACTACATTCTAGTAACTGATACGCCATATGTCCTAAAGGTATGTTTTCCTTTTTAATTTGCACGCCCTTGGGTCGGACCTCAGGCGCATTAACGTCCTGACCCCGATTTGAAGCTGTTATACAAATGGGAGGGACTATGAGTGTAGATGACGGGCTTAGCTATTGTCTCTAGTCGGATCCCACTTTGTTTCTTTTGTTCCGGTATTTCAGAGTCAAGATTACTGTTGTCCTCGTTTCTGCTACTTGTGTTGTTAATCTTCTCCATGCTGGATATTGCATTTTTCTAAAACTCCCTTAGATATTTAAGAAATGATTTCGATTTTTGCTGTTCATGGACTCATGAACGCATACTATCTCGTGCGAAATAAGCGAAGCACGAATAAGGATGTGTTTATGAGTCCATGAACAGAAAAGAAAACAGTTATCATGTTACTATGTTTCAGCTTTTCAGTTTTACTTAGCATCGCTACTTTTCTAGATACTTTGCAAATATTTACATTCCCGATGCAAATTCTTAATGGACCTTTAGCATTGAAATGCCATTCATAGTTCCATGAATGCATCGTGTTACGCAACGTCACCTGATCAGGTCATGACGGCAAAAAAGACCATGGCTCTCGCCAATGTGATTGGACGTTGGTAACGATTGGACGCTGGTAACGTCATTACGTCACTGATGCATTTCCGCTGTTTGAAGACACTCTGCGTGTAGACTTTCTATTTGCTTCTAAATGTGCTCGCCACCGTCATTTTTAACAAGCGAAAGAAAGAAAGAAGGAAGCGCGGTAGCTCAGTGGTTAACACACTCGACTCTAGTGCTAGAGTTCCAGGGTTCAATCCTCCGCGGCGGCATGGACAGTTCGGTGTCCGAACACGCCTCCCTTCGTGTCATTTGCAGGGATGACATGAATGGTAGAGCACCGTCCTTCGGATCGGGATGTTAACTGGAGGCCCCCTGTGCTGGGGCAGTCATCCCCGGGGCAGGTTTAAGATCTCTACACAGGTTCTATCCTCATGCACGTAGTCATCCTGCAAACATGCCACGGTGTACACCTTCCTACACTGAAAAGCTTTAAAAACGCAAAAGTTGTAATTCAATTGTATTTTCATACTTCTAGTAGTTCGATTTTTATGAAATTTGACACACATAAACATTGATATGTTTAAAAACTACGCTGTGAATTTCATATCAAAATAATGAGAACTGTGAGAGTTACAGTCCTTGCTATAGCTATACCCCTAAAATCCAAAACTGCAAAAGATATTGAGCACCACTAAAATGTGTTCCTTTGCACAAAGAGCATTGCTATTTCATTGAAAGCACAGGTTTTGCCAATTGCCTTGATTGCATGACAATAATGCTAGCTTGTCTGATTGGTCATTGTCGACGTAATCCACGTAATATAGCGTTTTTACGTCAAATCTCTAGAGACATTAGTGCCTTGACGTCAAAAGTTCGGTTGATCAGACCGGTGTCAACCTTTCACTGTCCCAATAGCCTCGGAGGGACAGCTGCAGTGCCGTATAGATGAAAAATGGTAATTATGACGTCACGTGGCGTCACATGTACGTCATAAAGTTAGTAAAAATTCAATTGTGCTGGATAATTCATTTTCAAAGACCCGTAGAATTGTCAAAAATGAAACAAAACGAAAACTAAAGTGTTTTTAGATATGGATTACTACAAGCTCCATGTGAAATGGTCAAATGTTTTTCTTCATTAATTCAACGTGACGCCACATGGCAAAAAGAATAAAATGGCTTTTTATTCCTGTGGGTGGTCAGTGACTTTACAAATGCCGGTTTCATGTAAAAATGGAAGCAGAGTACAGTTACTGATCCCTTTCACCTGTTACAGAAGACTTAAAATATCCTTGGTGCAAAAAATTACCAATTTTCTTTTTTTGCGTTTTTAAAGCTAATCAAAAATTGATTGAAAGGCTTAATAGGCAAACAAACAAACAAATATAAATAAAGAGTTTAATTTTTCTTAGGTTCATGGAGCTATAATTCCAACTTCACTGATTTCTCGCATTCTGATTGGTATGTTGGATGATTTTACACTACATGTAAGAATCGTCATTTTCACCTGTAATGAACGGCAGTGTGTCGCTAGAAAATTTACATTAACTCCTTCGGGGTCATTCACTTTGCACACGACCAATTACGGTTCATAGCTTCATAAACATTAAAAAAATGAAATTGATTTCTTAATTAATTGGGGCTTATTGCTTATTGGATGGTTGGAACAGCTAAAAAGTCAAATTTTCGCACTTAACGTCATGGCAATAAGCGAGGAAACGTCATGCAAAACGGAAGTAAACAAACAACTTAACTGGCTGGTGTTGACGTGGTTCCACCCAATAGTGCGGCCTCGATCACGTGACTTCGATGTAAACGTTCATGGAACTCTGAACACACATGAAAATCTAAAGGTTCATCTAAGGAAGTTTTAGAAAAATATAAATATAGTTCCATGAACGTTTACATCAAAATCATGTGATCTAGGCAGCGCCATTGGGTGTAGCGACGTCAACTCCAGCCAGTTACGTTTATTAACTCCCATTTGCATAACAACGGTCGCCTGACGTTATGTGCGAAATAAATGGCGTTTGGCTGTTCAAACCCTCCAGTAAGCCGAAAGTTAAAAGCTGAAACATAAACCAGAGGACCAATGGTCCTGTAAATGCTCACCTGAGACCTGAGATATATACATGTACCAATAAACTTGTTAGACTAGAATGGCACAATGCATGTATATAACCCTAGGGCAGGGTCAGAATAACTCCTGGAGTCAATGTCTTTTTCAAATCATAAAAATTCAGTCCATTCGCCAATTAACTGCAAGTTTTGTCCTTCAAATGACATTTTAAATGGGCGATCTAAGTTGACCTTGCCATGAAATAGGTCAAGGTCATCCCAGTGTCATGATTTATATAAACTTTGTAGACCTCCGTTCCTTAATGCTTCATGCCAAGTTTCAAAATCATAGGCCTTCTGGTTCTGAAGAAGAAGATTTTTAAAAATGTTTGCTATTTATAGCCATGGCGGCCATCTTGGTCATGTGACCTTGACCATTTATATAAACTTTCATTTCCTCTTCCTAAGGATGCTCCACATAAAGTTTGGCTTTGATTGGCTAAGCAGTTTCTGAGAAAAAGCTGTTTGAATATTATGGTCATCTACATGTATATAGCTCCGGGGCAGGGGCAGACAACCCCTGGGCCTAAAATGTTTTCATAAGCATAAATCTTCTGTCCATTTGCTCATTCCTAGCAAGTTTTCTGCCATTCAGCCATTACATGACATTTTCCTATTTTTTCCCATTCAAATGCATGGGCGACCTAAGTTGACCTTGCCGTAAAATAGGTCAAGGTCATCCCAGGGTCATGATTTATATAAACTTTGTAGAGCTCCATCCCTAGATGTTTCATACTAAGTTTCAAAATCATAGACCTTCTGGTTCTGAAGAAGAAGATTTTATTTCATTCCCTCTTCCTAAGGATGCTCCACAAAAATGCTGGCTTTAATTGGCCATGCGGTTTCAGAGAAGAAGATGTTTCAATATTATGGTCATATACATGTATATAGCCCCGGGGCAGGGGCAGACAACCCCCTGGGCCAAAAATATTTTCTTAAACATAAATCTTCTGTCAATTTGCTCATTTCTAGCATGTTTTCTGCCATTTAATTACATTTTCCTACTTTTTCCCATTCCAATGCATGGGAGACCTAAGTTGACCTTGTCGTAAAATAGGTCAAGGTCATCTCAGGGTCATGATTTATATAAACTTTGTAGAGTTCCATTCCCAGATGCTTCACACCAAGTTTCAAAATCATAGGCCTTCTGGTTCTGAAGAAAAAGATTTTTAAACGTTTTTGCTATTTATAGCCATGGCGGCCATCTTGGTCATGTGACCTTGACCATTTATATAAACTTTCATTCCCCCTTCCCAACAATGCTCCACATGAAGTTTGGCTTTGATTGGCCCAGCAGTTTCAGAGAAGAAGATGTTTGAATATTATGGTCATATACATGTATATAGCCCCGGGGCAGGGGCAGACAACCCCCCAGGGGCTAAAATTTTCCATGAACATTAATCTTCTGTCCATTTGCCAATTACCAGTAAGTTTTACCCATTAAATAGCATTTTACCATTTTTCCCATTCAAATGCATTGGCAACCTAAGTTGACCTTGCCATAAAATAGGTCAAGGTCATCCTAGGGTCATGATTTATATAAACTATGATGGGCCCGCGTCCCCGATGCTTCATACCAAGTTTCGTGGAAATCAGTCCACTGGTTCTGGAGAAGAAGATTTTTAAAGGTTTTTGCTATTTATAGCCATGGCGGCCATCTTGGTCATGTGACCTGGACCATTTATAGAAACTTTCGTTCCCCCTTCCTAAGGATATTTTCAATTTATAGAGGTTTGGAAAATAATCAAAGGGAAATAACTCCAAAGATATGAAAGCAAGAGTAATGATTCTTGTGCATCATGCTTTATAAGTGTACCATGTTTCATTGAAAAATCTCTAATGGTTTTTTAGTTATAGAGCAGAAATGAAATTGAATGAAAAATAATCAAAGGGAAATAACTCCAAAGATATGCAAGCAAGAGTTATGGTTCTTTAGCATGACACATCATCTCATCGTGCTTTATAAGTGTACCAAGTTTCATTTAAATATTTCTTATGGTTTTCAAGTTATAGAGTGGACATGAAATTGTATGGAAAAATAATCAAAGGGAAATAACTCCAAAGATATGAAAGGTAGAGTTATAATTCTTGTGCATGACACATCGTCTCATCATGCTTTATAAGTGTACCAAATTTCACTGAAATTTCTCTTACAGTTTTCAAGTTATAGGGTGGACACGAAATTGTATGGAAAATTATCAAAGGGAAATTACTCCAAAGATATGCAAGCAAGAGTTATGGTTCTTTAGCATGACACATAATCTCATCGTGCTTTATAAGTGTACCAAGTTTCATTGAAATAACTCTTACGATTTTCGAGTTATAAAGCGGACACGAAATTGTATGGAAAATAATCAAAGGGAAATAACTCATAAAATACTCAAGCCAGAGTTATGGTTCTTGTGCATGACATATCATCTGATCATGCTCAATAAGTGTACCAAGTTTTATTGAAAAATCTTAAACGGTTTTCAAGTTATACAGCGGACACGAAATTGTATCGAAAATAATCAAAGGGAAATAACTCCAAAAATACTCAAGCTAGAGTTATGGTTCTTGTGCATGACACATCGTCTCGTCGTGGTCTACAAGTGTACCAAGTTTCATTGAAAAATCTTAAACGGTTTTCAAGTTATACAGCGGACACGAAATTGTATCGAAAATAATCAAAGGGAAATAACTCTAAATATACTCAAGCCAGAGTTATGGTTCTTGTGCATGACACATCGCCTCTCGTCGTGGTCTACAAGTGTACCAAGTTTCATTGAAAAATCTTTAACAGTTTTCAAGTTATACAGCGGACACGAAATTGTATCGAAAATAATCAAAGGGAAATAACTCCAAAAATACTCAAGCTAGAGTTATGGTTCTTGTGCATGACACATCGTCTCGTCGTGGTTTACAAGTGTACCAAGTTTCATTGAAAATCTTTAACGGTTTTCAAGTTATTGAGCGGACACGATTTGTGACGGACGGACAGACAGACAGACAGACAGACAGACGCACGGGGAAAAACAATATGTCTCCCGACCATGTCGGGGGGAGACATAAAAATTCGCAATATAGTCTCTGATGGTGCAAAATATAGATCCCCTTCCAATATAAATTTTGACAGGTGTACGGAGGAGATTGCATCTGCATTGATTTTGTAAACGAGAGGGTGTTGAGTATAGTGCACTAAAGGAATGGAAACACAAAGTATAAATGTATTAAGTTTAAAATTATTCACAAAATACAAATCTTTTACCACTTAAACCTAAATCTCCAAAAATTTCATAAAAAGAATGTCTTGTCTCCAGCTGACAAGGCCGCAAACAATGCTGTTGTCATTTGTAGGCCACACTATATCGGGCACTATATTTACACCTTAATACAGGAGCTGAATGTATCAGGGCTTATCAGGAGACAGATACTGATGAAATGTCTGCAGTTAATGCCCACTTAGACGAATTGCCAATTAAGTTTTCTGTTTATGTAGAAAAAAGCCCAGATAAATGTCCTACAATGTATTGGTTACCTAAGCTTCATAAAAGACCATATAGTTCTTGCACTACTACTGAACTTTCAAAATTATTAACTTCCTGTCTTACTGCTATAAAATCTTTTGAATATTGACAACCCTTATTTTGAAAATATGGTAAGCCAGATTTGCCCACCAGAGCTACACCTGAATAAAGCCAACACTACGGACACCGAAGCCCCATTTTTGGATTTACATCTTTCTATTGCAAATGGTTTTGTTTCATCCTAAAGTGTGATGACTTTGATTTTGACGCTGTCAACGGTGACGTTCTTTGTCGTGCTTCTAATGCGGTATACATTTCACAGTTTATTAGGTTTGCTAGAGTCTTAACTCATGTGACAGACTTTATTACACGTAATAAATGTTTGACGACTAGACCTTTCCACCAAGGGTATCGGTATCATAAACTCCGAAAAGCATTTTCTAAAATTTATTGCCAACACAATGATCAGATTTCTAAATTTAATTTGGATAAATTCGTAACTAGCTGCTCCAGCTGTGATTCATTACGTTTAATGTTAGGTCTGTCTGCTTCTCAGTAATGTATACGCTTATTTTGGTTTTAATAAAAGCTAGCCGGACGGGCTGTAACCCTCCTGGAAAGAGCTATAGCTAGCTATCTTGCTTTTCATGTGTTTTGTTATATTTTATAAGTTGTCTGTCTTGTTTTGCTTTCCTTTCTCGCCTCGCGTCTGGTTTGGTTTTTAAGTTCAATTGTGTCCATTTCTGTGCGGTTCTGTTCTTACTTTACTGAAATTGAATAAGTATGGATAGTTATCTGAATAACAAGTTTTTGCTAATACTCGTGCTATTAAAATCAGGTCACCTTATTGTTTTTTAACAAATCACATGCATCAGAATTCTTTCCAATTTGGTCATTTTTTAAAAGAAATCTAGTGTGTCAACCATCTTTCAGCATGAATTGTAAAAACCTATTGCGCATGCTCCATATTAATGATTACTGTGGTACAATATGGGAGTTCTGGAAGGTCAACCCAACTCTTCCTGCATGTCTGCTCTGGACGCAACTGCAGTGTAACTTCTGTGGTGAAGTAATGATATAGTTACGCTAAATGAATTTTAACAAGGGTCGTTCGATCCGGGACTTGTACAGTCTTGGTGGGACTACATCAAAGTCCTGTCTCTGTATGATCTTTAGCTGTTCATGGCACGTAAACCCATAACACAACAACACTAATGCAGTCTTTGGGACAGGAATAAATTTTGTTGAGGGTGTGAGCCTATACCAGGCTAATTCATCAAACAGTATACATAATGAAACCAGGTTCAACTATGGATGACCAGATTTTTTAGCAGTCTGGACTCATTATATCTACATTATATATACAGGTCGATGTGCCTGTTTATGTTTTGTGTCTCGAAAATATTGAGATTATGTGACAGTCCTGTCGTACAGCCTGAATAGCCCCACACCATGCCACAGACATACCCAAGGATCATTTAGCTCTACCATTTGAATAAGAATATTGTCTTCTTTAAGAAGGTAAAAGTAGGCAAAAGAAACTGGAACTTTAAATGGGATTTAATACTTCTGAGATTTCCTCGAGAAGGGGTTTCAAGTACAGATAATGTAGGCTTTGAGAATCAACATCAATTCTTGTCATTTAACTTGATAATAGAAAACCATTTAACTTGTTAATTACACCCTGGATGTTAATCACATTCCAAAGCACAATCACGACAAGAATGCTGCTCTTATAAAAGACTATTTTCATTTAAAAATGCCTATGGTTTTAAGGAAAAATAAAAGTTGGCCATCATTCTCTTTATTCACCCATTAGCTTCCCTGAATAAGGGGCTGTGTGATAGAGGAATTTATTATTTCATTTTTGATGGCCCAGGATGTATATTTTTGGCTGGAACAATCACTTTTATATGAAATATATAGAAATCAGGAAAAGTTTTATAAAGTATTGTCCCCCCCCCCTCCCCCCCCGAGAGCCAACAAAAGCTTTTGCCTGCATGCCTGCATAGCGTAAAGGGACCAGTGATCAATCAAAAATAACCATGTTTTATAAATTTGCGGATCAGTCATGCACTGGAGAATGCATCTGTACATACCATATTCGCCATGTTTTCCAGTGTGTCAGTTTATGACGTCATCACGTCACGTTCTCAGTGACGCCACCCACCATCATGCAGCGTTTATCAGGGTCAGGTGGACCAGGGATCGATCACCTTCTTTTTCTCTCCAAAACCGCAGCTAACTTGGAAGGTATGTACATTTTTAGAAAGAATTACTGTTTACCTCTAGCCACGAAACACAGTTTGGAAATTTTCAGTGAGTTAAAAGAAATAAAGCAGCGAAATGAGGTGGTCGAAAAGTATAAATGTCCATAGAAACAATGGAAAACCGTTGAAAAAATAGCTCAAAAATCACAGAAATCGTCCATTAATCGCAGCGTTATCCTTTACAATTTGGAATGTGGATCAGATTTGTTTAGTATGCAGTTAAGTTAAAAAAGTTAGACAGTCGGAACAAATGCAGGTTGTTTCATCTTGAAGAATTTATTGAACAATCACCGCTTTTTAGCAGTACAAGTAAGACCCCCTCTTTGTGAAGTTCCAGAAAATGCAAGATAGAAAAGCTTTCCAAATAAAGTTATATTAATGGTCATGTGACCTTGAAACCCTACTTACATCAGCAGAAGAGCTCTTGTCTGGATTGTGTATCCTCTTTTCTGCCATTTTGGTTCATGTGAAAAAATCGTCTAACAAGGTAAGGGTCCTATAATGACCCGCGGGGCAGCGAGGGCCATATTTGACCCCAGGGGCAAAATTGGCAGGATTTATGTAGAGCTCCACATGACAATGTTGTATATCAAATATACAAGTTTTGTGTCATGCTGTTGCAGAAAAGATTTTTTCATATATTTCCATTATAAGTCTATGGTAGATAATGACATGCCTTGGGCGTGGCCTGTATGGACCCCAGGGGCACCCTTGGCAGCATTTATAAAGGAGAGGATTATACACTGGTCAACACAACATATGAAAGCTCTGGGGCATATGGTTTTGGAGAAGAAGATTTTTTTATGTTTTTCCCATGACGACCCGGGGCGGGGCACGTATGGACCCCAGGGGCACGGTTGGCAGGATTTATAAAGAGGACCGCTACACATTGCTAAAAACAAAATATGAAAGCTTTGGGCCTTGTGGTTTCGGAGAAGAAGATTTTTTAAAGTTTTTCCCATGACGCCCCCGGGGCGGGGCACGTATAGACCCCAGGGGCACCGTTGGCAGGATTTATAAAGAGGAACACTATACATTGCTACAAACAAAATATGAAAGCTCTGGGCCTTGTGGTTTCGGAGAAGAAGATTTTTTTATGTTTTTCCCATGACGCCCCCGGGGTATGGACCCCAGGGGCACGGTTGGCAGGACTAATAAAGAGGACAACTATACATTGCTACTGACAAAATATGAAAGGTCTGGGCCTTGTGGTTTCGGAGAAGAAGATTTTTTTATGTTTTTTCCCATTGTAAGTCTATGGGAGCTAATGACCCCCGCGGCAGGGCCATTTTTGATCCCAGGGGCATGATTGGCAGGATTTATAAACAGGATCACTACACATTGCTACATACAAAATATGAAGGCTCTGGGCCATGTGGTTTAAAATATGAAGGCTCTGGGCCATGTGGTTTCGGAGAAGATTTTTTTATGTTTTGCCCCATCACGCCCCCGGGGCGGGGCCTGTATGGACCCCAGGGGCACGGTTGGCAGGATTTATAAAGATGACCACTATACATTGCTACACACAAAATATCCCAGATAGCACGTATACATTGGCCCTCCATTGGCCCATCGGACTCCGCACGATTGGCCCATGGTTGTAAATATTGAATGGGCCAACCTAGCGTTTGCTCATCGGCCCATCTTTGGCCCATAACATTGGTTCGACATTGGGCCAATGCCGGGAGGTTTTGCATTTTTTGTTGGCCCATCACTGTTTGAATGTGCTCATTACAAGCTATCGACGATGTATTTCTATCGCATATGTCCACTCGGTACAGTTTCTTGGTCTGCAGCACCATGGTGACAGTCGAGCTTGGTCTCTTGTCTTTGGAGAAGGTAAACTCTTCATTTTTAGTTTTCTCTGTGCTGGATAACTTAGACGACTGGTCTTCTGAAAACAAACGAATAAATACAGCACCATGACAAAAACATAAACTAGCCTCATTTATGCAACATTTTAACGCGTGCATTTTAGCTCATAAAGGAATAGCTGTTAAGAAATACATGTTAAAACTAAAACCTCTTTGTTGCAACGAAGTGTGATGGCTAAAGGAAATAAAACATTGAATTATATTATATAAAATCAATTATATTTACGCAACTGCCTTTAATAAGATTGAGAAATGAGCTTAATAACTAATGCAAAAAATAAATAAAACTTACCTTCTAAACCTCAGAGTGTCTGTTTCCTAACATGCAAAACTGACTTCTCTAAAACTTCATGCGAAACACCTGTTAATAATTCTCACATGCCTGAGAAATTTTCTCGTTGCTATGACAACTGATGTACTCTTGTACTCTGGCTGGAGCAGCGAAGCAATTAATAAACCACAATATTATGAAAAGACGTGTTACAGTGAAAAAGGTGTTAACTTCAATTTTGCTCCCATTGCTTACTAAATATTTACAGATTAGATATACAGTAAGTTAAAATGGCCTGGTCAAGGCAGTAACTGCTAATGAAGATAATGGTTTGGTTTTAAATTCATAGATGGTGATTTACATATAAATCATAATAATTATTTATGATTGATATATAAATTGAAACTATGAGGAAACCAGACTGTCTCTTTATTGAATAAGATCTAAAGACAGTAATTAATCGATTACAAATTAACACCGGTCAGTATTTAATCATATACGAATCGGCCAATGATATGCCAACCATCGGCCAACGGAAAGTGTACACGACAAGTTTTTTATATATTTTCTCAGCCCCTTTGTATAAGCCTTGTCATACATGGTCACAACAGTTAACACTTTCCCTCAATTCGAACTTAAACTAGTATGCATTAATTACTAAACTATATAGAAAAGAAAACAAAAAGAAAAGAAAAAAAATCCTATACTATTTCAGCATGCACACAACATCAACGAACGTTGTGTGCCTACTGGGTATAAGTACATCGTTTATTACAATGGCTAACAAATATTGGGCCACTCTTTTTTCTGTGAAAGAAAATCACTTTCACGATCCGTTGCAGTAACAGATCGTTTGCCAAAGTTGGGCCAACGTCGGCAAATATTGCATGGGAATGCACTACCGCGCCAACATTGGCCCAATCATGTACATGCGACCACAACCAAATGCCAATTACCCAATCAATATGCAATGTTGGCCCAATGATATTTGCTATCTGGGTATGAAAGGTCTGGGACTTGTGGTTTCGGAGAAGAAGATTTTTTTATGTTTTTCCCATTGTAAGTCTATGGGAGCTATCTGTTGCCATGGAAACCAGAGTTCCAATCCGACCTGGCCCAAAACCTAATGCAACCTTTCCCCCTCCTCAATGATGCTTTAGATAAAATTTGATCACGTTCGGCCTTGTTGTCTTAGAGATATTTGAGTTTGAAAATGTGGACGCACGGACCCACGGATGCACGGACGCACGGACGGACGCCGGCTCGACTACTGTACTATAAGCTCACCTTGTGAGCCTTCGGCTCAGGTGAGCTAAAAATTGTGAGCATGCAGAAAAAAACTCAAAATTTTTATCTTTTGTTTATAGAAATTTAGACCCCCCCTCCCCCACTGGTACTTTGATTTCTACCAAATAATGACAAAATATGCACATATCTTAGCATGAATATCTTCACAAAACATGTAATGGAAGTATTGTCCTCAACATAAAGGAACAGTATCAGGAGCTTAATAACAGAGGGCTGCTAAAGTATAGGCATATATAGGCCATATAGTCAACGCTCCTTTAAATAAATAATCAGAAGGTTAAAGGAGTGCCACATTAATTAAGTAATGCATCCCATCCCAAGCACCCAGAAGAAGAGGAAACCGATACAAACAAAACAACAAAGGTACTCGTAAACATACAGCTCTCTCATAAAAAGTATGCTTTCACCGACCTTTGAGGTCAGGGGGGTTCTGGTTACCTGTATTTCCTTTATCGATTATTTTTAAGCTGGGAACAAGCGGGTAATGCAAAAATGGAGAATACAGTCTAACATTTCCCTGGGTTCAAATTAGATCAAAACGCACCACGAACGCACGAACAACGTAAGGTATTCGCATGGCTTCCTTGTGAATTCCACTATTCGCAAGACCACCTTCAATTTGCAGGAGATGTGATGCGTATTTTTGTAAATCGGGGAACGGTGGTACCGTAAATCAGCGAATCGAGCACTGGTGGGGGCAAATCTGAGATGGTCATGTTGGTCAATGTAAAAAGTAAACTTAATTTAATGCTTTATTTCTTTAACGAGGATTCCTAACATCCCGTGGGTCACTGGTAGGTCTCCTCACAAACATATGTACAAATACAAACAGAAAACAAAACATACATACACACAGTAACAACGAATATTTACATTTGTACAAGTCCAGTGGGATGTATCAGAGAGAGAGACAGAGAGAGACAGAGAGAGAGAGAGAGACTCATGTGATTGTATTTGTTTCAAACTAGATATGTACAGTCGAGTGCCCTGGAGTTGCGCGGCACACGGAGTTGCGCATATCGTAGTTTCATATCTCGGGACTTCTGCGGTGATTGTCAGCATCGTTTGCGAAGATTATTTTGTCAAAAGAAATCATTTAATACGCCAAACATGTAGAATATTATCGAGTGAAAAGAATACACTGAAAAAGCGTAAGTAAAACACACCTGTCAATCCCATTGTTTACATATTGCGTCACCCTCATTAATTATTCATGAGGCTTTCCATTGACCCAGTTTTTTCTCGCCAAGCAAGCGCCATTCAACTCGAAACAAAACACGTTTTCCCAGTCATCTTCCACAGTTTTTGTCAGACTTGAATAATAATAATCCAATTTGAAACTCTATTCCATTTCAAATAATCGTTTTGAACCGATAAAATCAAGCAAACAATGGTTTCCTCAAAATGACACAGACGATTTTCCCGCCATTGCTGTGTTTTGGAAGAGGCCCCGAACCGCGCATTGATTTTTAAAAGTACGGAAGCCAATAAGTGTCATAAAAAAAACAACTTTTTTTTCGATTTTCTTAAGGCAACAGTGCAAAGCAATTATTTTCCTGTAATTTATAAAACACTGCATGGTCAGTAAATATTGGCCCCATTTTTTTTCAGTCCAGTCAACATGTCCTCCAAGAAACAGCCCCAGAAAACTAAATATGGCTATCTACAATTGCATGATGCTTACAAGGCTGTCAAGGAAAAAGGTTTTGCTATAAGAAAGGCTGCTAAGCAACATGGGCTTCCAGAATCAACTCTCAGGTGGAGACTAGCTAACAGTAATGGAGAAAATGTAAAATGGGGTGGTCAAACCATATTTTCGAGAACCCAAGAGGAAATGTTAGCAGAACACTGTGTTTCAATGGCCCATCTTGGTTATGGTTTTTCTAGATGGCAGGTACTTGAAGTAGCTGAAAATATGTCCGAATCAATGGGTAGGAGTAGTGAGCCTGGGAAGCGTTGGTTCTATGGCTTCCTTAACAGATTTCCAGAGCTGAAGATGATACATCCTAAAAAGCGTGACAAAGCAAGGGATGACGCAGTGAACGAGGACACGTTACACACATATTTTGATGAACTTGAACATGTATTGGACAAGTATGACATCAAGAATAAGCCCCAATTCATATGGAATGTTGATGAGACAGGCATCTCCTTGGATCACAATCCTCCAAAGATCCTGGCAAGGTCGGGCAGCAACCCACACTGTGTCACCTCGGGAAAGTCGGCCACAACCACAGTCATTGCTGCTGTTAGTGCTCTCGGAGAGACAATTCCCCCTTTTGTTATTTTCAAAGGAGACAGACTGACAAAGGATATCAGAACGGGTGGTGTTGTTGGGACCGAATACAGGACCTCACAGACTGGGTGGTCAAATTCTAATCTGTTCTTAGATTTCTTTACCAACCATTTCATGCATGTGACCACCAGACCTCTTATCCTACTATACGACGGTCATTCAACCCACGTAACATGTGATGTCATAGAGGCTGCAAGACAGGAAGATGTCCATCTTTTTGTTTTACCCCCACATACTAGCCATTGCCTCCAACCCCTTGATGTTTCTGTCTTCAGTCCATTCAAAAAAAATCTGAATTCTGAATGCCACAAGTTTCTACATGCCCACCCGAGCCGGGTTATTGTGAAGGAGGATTTACCCAATATAAGTGGGGCTTCATTTAGCAGCTCAATGACTGTGAGCACCATTATGTCCGGATTCAGAAAAACTGGTATCTTCCCCTTTGACCCATCCTCACCCCATGTTTCACCCCCACAAATAACAAAGGAAAAACCTGCAATTAAACCAACAAGGAAAGAGCGGAAAGACAATAGAGTGGTGAAAATCTTATTCCAAGAAAAAACAGAAGAATTCAAGAAACTCAAAGAGAATGTGGAACCAAAGAAAAAGCGGAGTACATTTGTTCCTCCATATGGGGCGGCAATAACGGAAGATGACTTCTACGAAAAAAAGAAACTGATGGAGAAGGAGAGAAAGGAAAGGGAGGAGAAAAAGGAAAAGAATAAAAAGGAAAAAGAAGAGAAAAAGGAAAAAGAAGAGAAAAAGGAGAAAGAAAAGAAACAAGAAAAGGAACAGAACAAGGGACAACGTAAAAGAAAGCAGTTCACCCCACCATACACCCAACCAGACATTCAACGGCCAGGCCCAAGTGATGAAATAATAGTTGAGGATATTCCAGACAATGATGATATTGATAAGAGAAAGAAAGCTAAAACTGACCAAAAGCAGCATGAAAAGAAAACCAAAGGGAAAGGTAAAGGAACCATGCCTAATTCAAATAGAGGTAAAGGACCCGCAAAGAAAGGGAGTAAGAAGACTGTAAAAGTGGAGTCTGTGACTGTCAGTCGTGATGAGGAAAATGACACAGTGAATTGTGCAGTATGTGGCAAGTGGCAACCCGATGCATTAAATCTGCAGTTACAGATACAGTTGGTCACCTGGGGTCAATGTGATGCATGTGGAGACTGGGTTCATCTGAAATTTTGTACATCTGTTAGGGAGTTGAATGATGATGATGAGTTTAGGTGTCCCAGGTGTGAAAATGAGCAATAAACTAAACAGCTGTGATTCAATGTACATAAGTTTCCATGTTAACTTTTAGGAGTTTTCAAAATTGTTTTACATTTAAATTAGCATTTGATATTTTCAAAGTTATCTATTTAAATTTACTGTTTGAATGGGCCACCATACCTACAGAATTTCATGAGGACAGCCCCCTCCTGACGTCATATGAATCCACTGCGCAACTCCAGGAGACCTTTGACCTCTCGGGAAAACATGGTGGTAAGTTTGTTTTTGAAGGAAATTCAAGAAAACTTTTCAACATTTCCCAATTTTTTTTGACATTTCTTTACATAAGAAGTTCATGCAAAAAATAGAATATTTGTTTTATTCAGGCGGGGCTTTTATTATCACCCAAATGACCAAATAATGCTTCGGTGCGCAACTCCAGGGGACAGCATCGTAGTATAATTTTTCTGTATATGTATACTAGTCGTGTGAAACGCCCTAATTCGTCAATAAACCGAAAAACATGTTTAAATATGATTGTCTTTATTTTTTCCAGACTTAATGTTTCTGATCCTTTCATCAGAACACCGCAAAGATATTCAGGCATAAGGTTAACGATTGTATTTTGGTTGACACCTGGAAAAACAATTTCTGATATAGAAGATAACATTGTGTGTCGTATGTCAGCATATCTAGGACAATTTGATAAATAATGGGACGGCGTTTCGGCGACATGGTCACAGGTTTCATTTTCACAGAACGGAGTGTCAATAAGTTTGTAATTAAAAAGTTGGCCTCGGAGATGACTAAGACCCAGACGCATTCTACAATGGTTTATTGTTTAACTTGACCTCTATTGTTTAAACTTGACCTCTAATACTCAAATAATTAATGAAAATTTACCTTTTTTGGGGCCCCAGCAACCAATCAAAATAAGAGCTGTCGCAGGACAGCGTGCTCGACTGCTTCTGACCTTTGTCAAACATAAGGCCAAACCCGACCAGTAACCCGTACATCTTTTTGCCTTGATGCAATAAGGCAAAATCACTGAACCATGGAAGTTAACTATAACTACCTAAGATTTAGAGGTCTCACTCATATTGTGAAAGAAGTGTGTTCATATATCGTTTATTCAACTGAGTGCCAAGACACAAGGCAAAATCACTGAACCGTAAAATAAGGTCACACTGACCTATAAGTATTTCAGGGTCAAAGGTCTAGTGATACTTACTCATAATGTGAAAGAAATATGATCATATACCCATTTAGTGTTGAGATATAAAGCAAAATCACTGAACCATGAAATTAGGTCATAGTGACCTATAAGTATGTTTGGGTTAATGGTCTGGTCATACTCATTCATAATCAGAAAGAAGTATGAAAAAATACCAACTGAGTGTCGAGATATAAGGCAAAATCACTGAACCATGAAATTAAGTCACAGTGACCCAGGAATACTTTACGGTCAAAGGTCTTGTCATACTCATACATAACCTGAAAGCAGTATGTCCATATGCCAATTGAGTGCCGAGATATAAAGGAAAATCACTGAACCGTGAAATCAGGTCATATTGACCTAGGACTACTTTACACGCAAACATAGTGTGAACGAAGTTTGTTCATAAACCACTTGAGTGCTGAGATATAAGGCAAAGTCACTGAACCATGAAATTAGGTCACAGTGACCTATAAGTATATTGGGGTCAAAGATCTGGTCATACTCACTCATAATCTGAAAAAAGTATGAAAATATACTAATTGAGTGTCAAGATATAGGCAAAATCACTGAACCGTAAAATTAGGTCATAGTGACCTAGGACTACTTCAGGGTCAAAGGTCTTGCCATACGCAAACATACTTTGAAAGAAGTTTGTTCATAAACCATTTGAGTACCTAGATATAAGGCAAAATCACTGAACCGTGAAATTAGGTCACAGTGACCTATAAGTATATTGGGGTCAAAGGTCTGGTCATACACACTCATAATCTGAAAAAAGTATGAAAATATACTAATTGAGTGTCAAGATATAAGGCAAAATCACTGAACCATGAAATTAGGTCACAGTGACCTAGGACTACTTCAGGGTGAAAGGTCTTGTCATAAGCAAACATACTTTGAAAGAAGTTTGTTCATAAACCATTTGAGTACCTAGATATAAGGCAAAATCACTGAACCGTGAAATTAGGTCACAGTGACCTATAAGTATATTGGGGTCAAAGGTCTGGTCATACACACTCATAATCTGAAAAAAGTATGAAAATATACTAATTGAGTGTCAAGATATAAGGCAAAATCACTGAACCATGAAATTAGGTCACAGTGACCTAGGACTACTTCAGGGTGAAAGGTCTTGTCATAAGCAAACATACTTTGAAAGAAGTTTGTTCATAAACCATTTGAGTACCGAGATATAAGGCAAAATCACTGAACCGTGAAATTAGGTCACAGTGACCTATAAGTATATTGGGGTCAAAGGTCTGGTCATACTCACTCATAATCTGAAAAAAGTATGAAAATATACTAATTGAGTGTCAAGATATAAGGCAAAATCACTGAACCGTGAAATTAGGTCACAGTGACCTATAAGTATATTGGGGTCAAAGGCCTGGTCGTACTTACTCATAATCTGAAAGAAGTAAGAAAATATACTAATTGAGTGTCAACATATAAGGCAAAATCACTGAACCATGGAAAGTAGGTCAACCGACCCTTACCGTCGTGACACACAAGACAGTGTTAAAAAGTCAAAAGATGAATGACCAACCATCTTCCTAAGTTGTTTCTATTAAGAAATAAAAAGAAAAAAAAATCGGTGTTCTAGATTTTGACCTCTAGCCCCGCCCCCCTGACTCCGACCCGGTCGGATGTCATGGAACCTAAAGTGTACGAAGTATGAATGCTTTATGATAAGTTGTTGTCAAGATATGGACTCCTTGTAAAAGTTACACAGCAGTACATCTATTTTTTACAGTGTTCTAGTTTTTAATACTAATTGAGTGTCAAGATATAGGCAAAATCACTGAACCGTAAAATTAGGTCATAGTGACCTAGGACTACTTCAGGGTCAAAGGTCTTGCCATACGCAAACATACTTTGAAAGAAGTTTGTTCATAAACCATTTGAGTACCTAGATATAAGGCAAAATCACTGAACCGTGAAATTAGGTCACAGTGACCTATAAGTATATTGGGGTCAAAGGTCTGGTCATACACACTCATAATCTGAAAAAAGTATGAAAATATACTAATTGAGTGTCAAGATATAAGGCAAAATCACTGAACCATGAAATTAGGTCACAGTGACCTAGGACTACTTCAGGGTGAAAGGTCTTGTCATAAGCAAACATACTTTGAAAGAAGTTTGTTCATAAACCATTTGAGTACCTAGATATAAGGCAAAATCACTGAACCGTGAAATTAGGTCACAGTGACCTATAAGTATATTGGGGTCAAAGGTCTGGTCATACTCACTCATAATCTGAAAAAAGTATGAAAATATACTAATTGAGTGTCAAGATATAAGGCAAAATCACTGAACCGTGAAATTAGGTCACAGTGACCTATAAGTATATTGGGGTCAAAGGCCTGGTCGTACTTACTCATAATCTGAAAGAAGTAAGAAAATATACTAATTGAGTGTCAACATATAAGGCAAAATCACTGAACCATGGAAAGTAGGTCAACCGACCCTTACCGTCGTGACACACAAGACAGTGTCAAAAAGTCAAAAGATGAATGACCAACCATCTTCCTAAGTTGTTTCTATTAAGAAATAAAAAGAAAAAAAATCGGTGTTCTAGATTTTGACCTCTAGCCCCGCCCCCCTGACTCCGACCCGGTCGGATGTCATGGAACCTAAAGTGTACGAAGTATGAATGCTTTATGATAAGTTGTTGTCAAGATATGGACTCCTTGTAAAAGTTACACAGCAGTACATCTATTTTTTACAGTGTTCTAGTTTTTAACCTCCTGCCCCACCCCACAGGCATGGACCCAGAGAGCCGATGCCATGAAATGAAACTCAACCCTACAGGGTACCTATGGTCCCAGTATGAAAGCCCTCTGATAAAAATTTTTCAACATATAGACTTCTAGAATACAATATCACAGAAAAGCCATTATTATTAATGGTGTTCTAGATTTTAACCTCTAGCCCCTCCCCCTGGCATGGACCCAGGGACCTGATGCTATGGAATGAAAGCCGACCCTACAGGGTGTCAATGGCCCAAGTATCAATGCTTTCTGATGAGTGGTTGTCAAGATATGGACTTCTAGAAAACTTTAACACAATAAGGTGTTCTAGATTTTAACCTCCAGCCCCACCCCCCCCCCCCCCCCCCAGGCTGGACCCAGGGGCCCGATGCCATGGAATGAAAGCTAACCCTACAGGGTATCTATGGTCCATGTATGAATGCTTTCTGATGAGTGGTTGTCAAGATATGGACTTCTAGAAAACTTTAACGCAAGTGTGACGCACACGGGAACGCACACGGGAACGCACACGGGAACGTGGACGACCGGGGTGACTGAAATAGCTCTATGCACTTCGTGCAGTCGAGCTATTAAATAAACATTTCTGCAAAATCTCCAATCAGAGACTGCAGAAATAGCAAATTTTCACTTTTCCCCATTATAAGTCTATGGAAACTGAAAGTAGCCATAGCAACCAGAGTTCTTATCTGACTGGAACAAAAACATTTTTTTTGTAGAGGCTAATGCCAGGAACATGTATGCAAAGTATCAGCTTCATAAAGCAAACAGTTTCTGAGAAGAAGATTTTTAAAGATTTTTTTCGAAAATTTGCTCTTTTTGGGGCCCCAGCAACCAATTAAAATAAGCGATCAGGATGAAGGTCATCTGAAAGGTAGTGCATTACTCAATAAACATTTCTCTATAAATAACAAGAACTCCGCGGAGGTCGATATCGCACCTGCATCGGGCAAAGTCAATAGACCGTGAAATATAGTTCAAGGGCGCCGGGTCAAGGTGCGTGCTTGAAGGGCATGTCAAGGACAATAACTATGCAAGGTTTCAGACTTGCAGCTATCTCTGATGTCAAGAAAACCAAACTTCGACATAAAAATTTTCAAAGTCAGTGGACCGTGAAATATAAGTCAAGGGCACCGGGTTAAGGTGCGTGCTTGAAGGGTATGTCAAGGACAATTACTATGCAAGGTTTCAGACTTGCAGCTATCACTGATGTTGAGAAAACCAAACTTCGACGTAAAAATTTTCAAAGTCAGTGGACCGTGTAATATAGGTCAAGGGCACCGGGTTAAGGTGCGTGCTTGAAGGGTATGTCAAGAACAATTACTATGCAAGGTTTCAGACTCGCAGCTATCACTGATGTCGAGAAAACCAAACTTCGACGTAAAATTTTTCAAAGTCAGTGGACCGTGAAATATAGGTCAAGGGCACCGGGTCAAGGTGCGTGCTTGAAGGGTATGTCAAGGACAATTATTATGCAAGGTTTCAGACTCGCAGCTATCTCTGATGTTGAGAAAACCAAACTTCGACATAAAATTTTTCAAAGTCAGTGGACCGTGAAATATAGGTCAAGGGCACCGGGTCAAGGTGCGTGCTTGAAGGGTATGTCAAGGACAATTACTATGCAAGGTTTCAGACTCGCAGCTATCTCTGATGTTGAGAAAACCAAACTTCGACGTAAATGTTGACAAAACTTCGACATAAAAATTTTCAAAGTCAGTGGACCGTGAAATATAGGTCAAGGGCACCGGGTTAAGGTGCGTGCTTGAAGGGTATGTCAGGGACAATAACTATGCAAGGTTTCAGACTCGCAGCTATCTCTGATGTCGAGAAAACCAAACTTCGACGTAAATGTTGACGGACGAACGAACGAACGAACGAACGGACGGACAGAAATTTGGACTCCAATTCGCTATAAGCAGGTGCGATAAAAATGAGACTGTAGAAATAGCAAATTTTCACTTTTCCCATTACAATAAAAATAATTGTTAGATCCTTTGGAAGCAGAGTATACCCATGCTCCGTCGTCCGTCCGTTGTCCGTCCACAATTTCAAAGATTTTCTCCTCTGAAACTGCTGGGCCAATCAAAGCCAAACTTCGTATGAAGCATCCTTAGGAAGGGGGAACGAAAGTTTGTATAAATGGTCCAGGTCACATGACCAAGATGGCCGCCATAGCTATAAATAGCAAAAACCTTTAAAAATCTTCTTCTCCAGTACCAGAAGGCCTATGATTTTGAAACTTGGCATGAAGCATCAGGCAATGGAGCTCTACAAAGTTTGTATAATTCATGACCCTGGGATGACCTTGACCTATTTTACGGCAAGGTCAACTTAGGCCGCCCATGCGTTTGAATGGGAAAAAAATAGGAAAATGTCATTTAATGGCAGAAAACTTGCTAGGAATGAACAAATGGACAGAATATTCATGTTTATGAAAATATTTTGGGCCCAGAAGGTTGTTTGCCCCTGTCCCGGGCTATATACATGTGTATGACCATAATATTCAAACATCTTTTCTGAAACCGCTTGGCCAATCAAAGCCAAACTTTGTGTGGAGCATGCCAAACTTTGTGTGGAGCATTCTGAGGAAGAGTGAATGTTTGTATAAATGGTCAAGGTCACATGACTAAGATGGCGACCATGGCTATAAATAGCAAAAATTTTTATAAATCTTCTTCTCCAGAACCAGAAGGCATATGATTTTGAAACTTGGCATGAAGCATCAGGCAATGAAGCTCTACAAAGTTTGTATAAATCATGACCTTGGGATGACCTTGACCTTTTTTAGGCCATCTTAGTCATAAGACCTGCATGGCCATTTATACAAACTTTCATTTCGTCTTGCTAAGGATGTTCCACATAAAGTTTGGCTTTGAACGGCCAAGCGGTTTCAGAGAAGATGTTTGAATAGTATGGTCATATACATGTATATAGCCCTGGGGCAGGGGCAGACAACCCCCTGGGCCAAAAATATTTTCATAAACATAAATCTTCTGTCCATTTGCTCATTCGTAGCAATGTTTCAGCCATTAAATGACTTTTTCCTATTTGTTCCCATTCAAATGCATGGGCAAGTTGACCTTGCCGTAAAATAAGGTAAAGGTCATCCAAGGGTCATGGTTTATACAAACTTTGTAGATATCCATTGCCTGATGCATCATGCCAAGTTTCAGAATAATAGGCCTGCTAGTTCTGGAGAAGATGATTTTAATGTTTTTGCTATTTATAGCCATGGCGGCCATCTTGGTCATGTGACCTGGACCATTTATATAAACTTTCGTTCCCCCTTCCTAAGGATGCTCCACATGAAATTTGGCTTTGATTGACCAAGTGGTTTCAGAAGAGAAGATCTTTGAAATTGTGAATGACGGACGGACGCCGCAGCATGGGTATACTATAAGCTCACCTGTGAGCCTTCGGCTCAGGTGAGCTAAAAATCAGAAATAATTCTGTTGGCTTATAGCTGATCTATAGTTATCTTACAAATAAGTAGAATTGACTATCCCTTGAAAATCTGATCAAAATTGAAGATGCTGGAGTGGCCACAACACCAAAAATTGATTTTTCAAACATTTAAGGGCAGCTAACTCCGCAGTCCAGGGTTGAATCGGGCTCAAATTCAAACTCATCCAAGATGTTATGGTTATCCTTGTTTCTTCCAAGAATGAAGAAGATCCGATCAAAATTGAAGGCGCAAGAGTGGCCACAATACAAAATATTGATTTTTCCAACACTAAAGGGCAGCTAACTCCGCAGTCAGAGGTCAAATCTGGCCCAAATTTGAACTCATCCGAGATATTGTAGTTATTCTTGTTACCTGCAAGAATGAAGAAGATCCACTGAAAAACAAAGGTGCTAGAGTGGCCACAACACAAAATATTGATTTTTCAAACACTCAAGGGCAGATAACTCCGCAGTCAGAGGTTGGATCTGGTCGAAATTCAAACTCATCCGAGATGTTAAGAATGTCCTTGTTACTTCCAAGAATAAAGAAGATCCGAATAAAAATGAAGGCGATAGAGTGACCACAACACTAAATATTGATTTTTCACAGTCAAGGGCAGATAACTCTGCAGTCAAGGGTCGGATGTGGCTGAAATTCTAACTCATCCGAGAATTTATGGCTATCCATGTTACTTCCAAGTATGAAGAAGATCCGATCAAAATTGAAAGCGCTAGAGTGGCCACAACACTAAATATTGATTTTTCAAACACTCAAAGGCAGATAACTCCGCGGTCAGAGGTCGGATCTGGTCGAAATTCAAACTAATCCGAAATGTTACAAATGTCCTTGATACTTCCAAGAATAAAGAAGATCCGAACAAAAATGGCCACAACACTAAATATTGACTTTTCACACAGTCAAGGGCAGATAACTCTGCAGTCAAGAGTTGAATCTGGCTGAAATTCAACTCATCCAAGATGTTATGGCTATTCTTGTTACTTCCAAGTATGAAGATCCGATCAAAAGGATCGTTGACTATATGGCCTGTATATGCCTATACTTTAGCGGCATAGAACACTGTTATTAAGCTCCTGACGCTGATCTTTTATACTGCGGACAATAGTTCCATGTATTATGAAGGGATATGTGTTCAGATATTTACATATTCTGTCATCATTTGGTAGAAATTGAAGTTTTAGTGGGGTTGGGGGTCTAAATTTCATGAATATCAAAAGGTAGAAAAATTGTTTTTTCTTACATGCTGACAATTGTTATCACTCATTTTGTATTTTGGAACATTTAGTCGATAGAAACATGCAATAATCATGTAAAAACGCACCGAAAATGTTAAAAAATTTGCAGTATGAAATATTGTTAGAAAAACTTTTAGGAGGTACCTGTATACTGTACAGCATTTCTACCCATTGCCATATATACTCTATAATTAAAAGTTGCAAAAAGTGTCGAGTTTCCACTCTGGAATCAGTAAAAACTATTTAATAAGTCAAAACTCTATGTAGCTTGTTAAGTATGTTCTTGCAACAATTTTTTTTAACATTTTGACATTCAACAAGTACAAATTGAATTATTGTGGCCAAAAAATTGAATTATTGTGGCCAAAAATGTAAGATAAATTCTTCCTAGTTGGTCAAGGCCAATGTAGCATAACAGACATATACACCTGCTATACTAACACAGCTACATGTCTCCACAATTCAACAATGAATCTTCAAAAAACTCTAGTATCGAAAGCACCAAAAGTAGATTAACTGAACTGCATTTTAATACCATATGCCAGCAAAATCCATTTATTGAGCAAAAATCAGGAGATAGTACATTCAGATCTAAAAACCTGCCCTCATAGAATAGAAACGATAAAACAGAGATACAAATTTTATAGATTAGAGGCCGTGCAAAAAAACAAGGAACGTTTGTACAGTGTGTCTCCAAAATTTTGAAACACAAAATGATGGGGACCATAAATGTCTGTGGTCCAAATGATAAAAGTTGATTTTGCAGCATTCAGTTTCCAGTTAATAACATCTCTAATAGTGCATATCATTACAATTTTATACTATGTCATTTTCCATTACATCATATATGTTAGCTTTGCCTGAATGAGTAGCTATAACTGTTTATGACATTTGGGCTCTGGTTTTTGGGCTCTAGAGTATCGTTCCCCCCAAAGAACCAACACGCCACTTTCACATATTGTGCAATACATGGCAACACATACACATGCAAAAGCTTTTGTTGGTTCTCAGTGGGGAACAATACTTTATAAAACTTTTTCCTGATTACTATATATTTCATACAAAAATTGATTGTTCTAGCCCAAAATTCAGATCCTTTGGCATGAAACATAAAATACAAATTCTGGTATCCAATAGGAACTTAATATGTGCATAAGAAGACCGACGGCCAGGGTTTTGTTTTACCAAAAATCATAGGTATTTTTAAATAGAAATGGTCAACACTCCTTGAAGGCGCTAGAGTGGCCACAACACAAAATAATGATTTTTCAAACACTCAAGGGCAGCTAACTCCACAGAGGTCAGATCTGGCTGAAATACAAACCCATCCGAGATATTATGGTTGTCCTTGTTACCTGCAAGAATGAAGAAGATCCAATGAAAAACAAGTAGCCCAAGGGCAACGATCGCTCACCTGAGAGTCAACAAGTACAGTCACTGGACAAAGTAATTGGGGTTTTTACCATATATGGGTATGGTGGCCATCTTGGTCATGTGACCTTGAAACCCTACTTACATCAGTAGAAGAGCTCTTGTCTGGATTGTGTATCCTATTTTCTGCCATTTTGGTTCATTTGAAAAAAATCATCTAACAAGGTCAGGGTCCTATAATGAACCCCGGGGTGGGGCCATATTTGACCCCAGGGGCAAGATTGGCAGGATTTACATGGAGCTCCACATGACAATGTTGTATATCAAATATACCAGCTTTGTGTCATGCTGTTGCAGAGAAGATTTTTTCATATATTTCCATTATAAGTCTACGGTAGATAAGGACATGCCTTGGGCGTGGCCTGTATGGACCCCAGGGGTACCGTTGGCAGCACTTATAAAGGAGAGTATTATACATTGGTCCACACAACATATGAAAGCTCTGGGCCACATGGTTTCGTAGAAGAAGATGTTTTTGCCATGACGCCCCCAGGGCAGGGCCCGTATGGACCCCAGAGGCACGGTTGGCAGGATAAATCATGACCCTGAGATGACCTTTATCTTTTTTACGGCAAGGTCAACTTAGGTCGCCCAAACATTTGAATGGGAAAAAATAGGAAAATGTCAATTAATGGCAAAAAACTTGCTAGGAATGAGCAAATGGACATAATATTCATGTTTATGAAAATATTTTGGGCCCAGAGGGTTGTCCGCCCCTGCCCTGGGGCTATATACATGTGTATGACCATAATATTCAAACATCTTCTCTAAAACCACTTGGCCAATCAAAGCCAAACTTTATGTGGAGCATTCTTAGGAAGAGTGAATGAAAGTTTGTATAAACGGTCAAGGTCACATGACCAAGATGGCCGCCATGGCTATAAATAGCAAAAAACTTTAAAAATCTTCTTCTCCAGAACCAGAAGGCCTATGATTTCGAAACTTGGCATGAAGCATCAGCCTAGTGGTTTCAGAGGATAAGATCTTTGAAATTGTGAACGATGGACGACGACGGACACCGGAGCATGGGTATACTATAAACTTACCTGTGAGCCTTCAGCTCAGGTGAGCTATAAATACTGATTTTATATACAAGAAAATGTGTCAGTATTATGGAAAGCCAACAGCTTTTGAGCAAATATACATTTGCATCTGATCACACACTCCCATTATGAAACTTGCCCATGCAACGTACACACAGAACAGAGATGTTTTTCAGCCGTAAAAATTGAAAACAAATAGCCAAAATGGCAACAATCTCTCACCTGATAGTCAATATGATTACATACTATAAAAGCTCACCTTGTGAGCCTTCAGCTCACCTGATTTCATGTTCAACGTGGGTACACAATCTCTGTTTAGCGCAAAAATAGAAAAATATCAAAATTTTTCAACTGAAATTTTTCAATTTTTACAAAATTATACATTATTGCATGGGCATGTTTTCGTAATGCAAACATTTTGCATATGCCTATAATTATAGGAGAACTGTTGTATTGTGGGAAATCATGTCAGTTTTTCCCCAACAGAATAATGTGAATCAAATCCAGATATGTCTTAAAGAAGATTGTTTATACATGTATATACAATTTTGAAATTGTAGATGAGCGGCCTAATGAAAAAAAAAAACTAACAATCTGCATGTGCAAAAACGAAGACGGAGATCAGCTTCAGTGTAACCGCAAAGCTGATCAGCACCTTTGTTTTCGCTACACGGATAGTACAATCCCTCTTCTTCTTAAATACAAAATTTCAAGCTTCGAGCCATCTTCTGTGCTTGTACAGCTCTGTTTGTGTCAGACCTTTTCAGAAACCACATTGTTGGTTTTCCCACGAGGCGGCTCAAATGTAGGAAGCAGAAGCTTAATCTTTGCATTCATCATGAATCTGAACTACATGTACAGTTCAAACTCATTATAACGCACCTCATAATACTGTTTTCAAAATAACATGGCCAGGTAATGGCTCTTAAACAGATTATTTTGTTGTCTATATCAAGTAACCTCATTATAACACGGTTTCACTTATGACACAGTCTGTCTCTATGGACCCAAAAGATTGCCTTATAATGAGATTGACCTGTATAATGATCAAGTCCCATCATGAGAAAGCCTGTCTAAGTTTCCTATCAGGTCCAAAAATTCAAGCCTCTAACCTTTTTATAAATAGATGTACAGGCTGATATTAAGATGAGGGGTTACCCATTATACACATATATACAAAGCAAAAAGCACCGATTACTTGAACAACAGATCTGCGTCTTTGGTTTGGTTTACAATATTAAGAGCAGGTTTTCTCATGATGCGGCTCGTATATTGGTATACAAGATAAAAAATAAATGAGATTTGTAAAATAATTACACAAAAATAATATATTATTAAATAGGACTAGAAGTCTGCATAGAAAATGATGTCTCCTACATAGTAAATTTCTGCAGAAGTTTTACAAATAAACATTTTTCTATTTAAACCAAAACAGAGGCATGAGAAGTTTCATTGCAGACTGCACATATAATAGTTCCAGCAAAGTCTAAACCACAGCGGACAAGATTTAGTCTAGACATTGCTACTCACAAATGTTATCAGACCAATGAATATATTATGGCACATACATTTCGTCTTTATTTTCACGACCTGCTGCATATCGCATTTGTATAAAATATAAATTGATTAATTAAAGCAATCAATTTCATTTTTCCGAGGTTCATGGAGCATGACCTGCAGTGGGTCACATTCAAGGTTAACATATAAGCTTTGCTAGCTACGCCCATTTTCCGATTTAAGATCCAGATGTATGCATAAAAATCAAATTAGAAAAAAGATTTTGGCCATGTTAAAACTTCATATATGGTGAAGTTTTGGAACAGAATGATCATTTTTCTTCTTTGGTTGCTATGTGGACAAGAGCAGCATTATGAGCACTGTGCCTAGTAACAGGAGCGCAGACTGTACATCAGGAATTGAACCTGGAAAGAGACGCACATAAAATGATCATATAGCAGAAAAACAAACAAAACTATGGAAATGCCCTTGCATCAAACTTTCTAGCATCCTGAAGCACCATATTAATTGAGCTGTGACGCGAGAAAACTGGTCTTAGGGAGTTCCGACCAGCTCCGACATAAACCGGCTATACAGTCACAGAAGCAGGCTAGAAGCTTGGAATTTCGGATTTAAGAAGAAGAGAAATTGTACTATCCGTGTAGCGAAAACAAAGTTGCTGATCAGATTTGCAGTTACTGCTAAGCTGATCTGCGCCTTTGTTTTCGCATAGGCAAATATCCGGTTTTCTCAGACTGCGGCTCAATTAATTTCTTTCACTAATATGCAAAGTATCTGTATTGACTATCAAACTTATAGGGCAAAATGAACAAGGCTTTGTTCATGTTGATTTGTAACATGAAAAAGCCTTTAAAAACTAGAAAAAAGATCCAACAGACAAAATTCATGTAAACTCTGAAATTATGACTAAACTCGCCCATTTCTAAACATACTCGGCCAATGCTGCAGATTTCCGTTTCTTTGAAATGGCAGACTGTGAGACATGTTTAAGTATCACTTCCCTTCTTTCAATGCAGTTGCTGCTGTCGGATGAGATAAGAAATACATGTAAGTGGAATCAGAGCAATATCTTTGGTTTCTCTAGACATAAACATGTGAAATACAATAACAATAATCTTATTTACAGTCTTCTTGCAACACAATTGGGGAAACAGATTTGGACACACTGTATTTCAATAATCATAAAATGCACTGCAAAAGACGATTGTCACCTATCATTTCAGTGCATCACAATCATAATAACCATGTAAACAACTGCATTTTGGTAGTCCCGTAGTGCAACTGAATACATTTAAAATGACTTTTCAAGCACTTTAACTATCTATTCCGAGTTAGAATTAAACAAGATCAGGCCAAGTGTTACATACTTTTGATTTGACCTGCACATTGTTTTTAATCACTTGAGAGCTATTTCTGCAACAATTCTCTTACCAGTACTACGAGGTGCTGCTGTGACCTCTGGCTCTTATTCCTCTCCTCCTGTTGTAACTTCACCTAGAATAGCACTCTGATCTGCCGACATGGCAGCCCTCTGGTCAGCTGTAATTGTCACTGCCTGAACACTTACCAGTACTAGGAGGTGCTGCTGTGACCTCTGGCTCTTCTTCCTCTCCTCCTGTTGTAACTTCATCTAGAATAGCAATCTGATCTGCTGACATGGCAGCCCTCTGGTCGGCTGTAATTGTCACTGCCTGAACACTTACCAGTACTAGGAGGTGCTGCAGTGACCTCTGGCTCTTCTTCCTCTCCTCCTGTTGTAACCACCTACAATAGCAATCTGATCTGCCCACATGGCAGCCCTCTGGTCAGCTGTAATTGTCACTGCCTGAACACTTACCAGTACTAGGAGGTGCTGCAGTGACCTCTGGCTCGTCTTCCTCTCCTCCTGTTGTAACCACCTAAAATAGCAATCTGATCTGCCCACATGGCAGCCCTCTGGTCAGCTGTAATTGTCACTGCCTGAACACTTACCAGTACTAGGAGGTGCTGCAGTGACCTCTGGCTCGTCTTCCTCTCCTCCTGTTGTAACTTCACCTAGAATAGCAATCTGATCTGCCAACATGGCAGCCCACTGGTCAGCTGTAATTGTCACTGCCTGAACACTTACCAGTACTAGGAGGTGCTGCAGTGACCTCTGGCTCTTCTTCCTCTCCTCCTGTTGTAACTTCACCTAGAATAGCAATCTGATCTGCCGACATGGCAGCCCACTGGTCAGCTGTAATTGTCACTGCCTGAACACTTAGCAGTACTAGGAGGTGCTGCAGTGACCTCTGGCTCTTCTTCCTCTCCTCCTGTTGTAATGTCACCTAGAATAGCAATCTGATCTGCCGACATGGCAGCCCTCTGGTGGGCTGTAATTGTCACTGCCTGAACACTTACCAGTACTAGGAGGTGCTGCTGTGACCTCTGGCTCTTCTTCCTCTCCCCTTATTGTTACTTCACCTAGAATAGCAATCTGATCTGCTGACATGGCAGCCCTCTGGTCGACTGTAATTGTCACTGCCTAAACACTTACCAGTACTAGGAGGTGCTGCTGAGACCTCTGGCTCTTCTTCCTCTCCTCCTGTTGTAACTTCACCTAGAATAACAATCTGATCTGCTGACATGGCAGCCCTTTGGTCAGCTGTAATTGTAACTGCCTGACCACTTACCAGTACTAGGAGGTGCTGCTGTGACCTCTGGCTCTTCTTCCTCTCCTCCTGTTGTAACTTCACCTAGAATGGCAATCTGATCTGCCGACATGGCAGCCCTCTGGTCGACTTTAATTGTCACTGCCTGAACACTTACCAGTACTAGGAGGTGCTGCAGTGACCTCTGGCTCTTCTTCCTCTTCTCCTGTTGTAACTTCACCTACAATAGCAATCTGATCTGCCCACATGGCAGCCCTCTGGTCAGCTGTAATTGTCACTGCCTGAACACTTACCAGTACTAGGAGGTGCTGCAGTGACCTCTGGCTCTTCTTCCTCTTCTCCTGTTGTAACTTCACCTACAATAGCAATCTGATCTGCCGACATGGCAGCCCTCTGGTCGACTTTAATTGTCACTGCCTGAACACTTACCAGTACTAGGAGGTGCTGCAGTGACCTCTGGCTCTTCTTCCTCTCCTCCTGTTGTAACTTCACCCAGAATAGCAATCTGATCTGCCAACATGGCAGCCCACTGGTCAGCTGTAATTGTCACTGCCTGAACACTTACCAGTACTAGGAGGTGCTGCAGTGACCTCTGGCGCTTCTTCCTCTCCTCCTGTTGTAACTTCACCTAGAATAGCAATCTGATCTGCCAACATGGCAGCCCTCTGGTCAGCTTTAATTGTCACTGCCTGAACACTTACCAGTACTAGGAGGTGCTGCTGTGACCTCTGGCTCTTCTTCCTCTCCCCTTATTGTTACTTCACCTAGAATAGCAATATGATCTGCTGACATGGCAGCACTTTGGTCAGCTGTAATTGTCACTGCCTGAACACTTACCAGTACTAGGAGGTGCTGCTGTGACCTCTGGCTCTTCTTCCTCTCCTCCTGTTGTAACTTCACCTAGAGTACCAATCTGATCTCCTGACATATCAGCCCTCTGGTTGGCTGTAATTGTCACTGCCTGAACACTTACCAGAACTAGGAGGTGCTGCTGTGACCTCTGGCTCTTCTTCCTCTCCTCCTGTTGTAACTTCACCTAGAATAGCACTCTGATCTGCCGACATGGCAGCCCTCTGGTCAGCTGTAATTGTCACTGTCTGAACACTTACCAGTACTAGGAGGTGCTGCAGTGACCTCTGGCTCTTCTTCCTCTCCTCCTGTTGTAACTTCACCTAGAATAGCAATCTGATCTGCTGACATGACAGCTCTCTGGTCAGCTGAAATTGTCACTGCCTGAACACTTACCAGTACTAGGAGGTGCTGCAGTGACCTCTGGCTCTTCTTCCTCTCCTCCTGTTGTAACTTCACCTAGAATAGCAATCTGTCAACATGACAGCCCACTGGTCAGCTGTAATTGTCACTGCCTGAACACTTACCAGTACTAGGAGGTGCTGCAGTGACCTCTGGCACTTCTTCCTCTCCTCCTGTTGTAACTTCACCTAGAAGAGCAATCTGATCTGCCAACATGACAGCCCTCTGGTCAGCTGTAATAGTCACTGCCTGAACACTTACCAGTACTATGAGGTGCTGCAGTGACCTCTAGCTCTTCTTCCTCTCCTCTTGTTGTACCTTCACCTAGAATAGCAATCTAATCTGCTGACATGGCAGTCCTGCTGTGACCTCTGGCTCTTCTTCCTCCCCTCCTGTTGTAACTTCACCTAGAATAGCACTCTGATCTGCCCACATGGCAGCCCTCTGGTCGGCTGTAATTGTCACTGCCTGAACACTTCCCAGTACTAAGGGGTGCTGCTGTGACCTCTGGCTCTTATTCCTCTCCTCCTGTTGTAACTTCACTGAGAATAGCAATCTAATCTGCTGACATGGCAGCCCTCTTGTCAGCTGTAATTGTCACTGCCGGAACACTTACCAGTACTGGGAGGTGCTGCAGTGACCTCTGGCTCTTCTTCCTCTCCTCCTGTTGTAGCTTCACCTAAAGTAGCAGTCTGATCTGCCGACATGGCAGCCCTCTGATCAGCTGTAATTGTCACTGCCTGAACACTTACCAGTACTAGGAGGTGCTGCAGTGACCTCTGGCTCTTCTTCCTCTCCTCCTGTTGTAACTTAACTTCACCTAGAATAGCAATCTGATCTGCTGACATGGCAGCCCTCCGGTCGGCTGTAATTGTCAATGCCTGAACACTTACCAGTACTAGGAGGTGCTGCTGTGACCTCTGGCTCTTCTTCCTCTCCTCCTGTTGTAACTTCACCTAGAATAGCAATCTGATCTGCTGACATGGCAGCCCTCTGGTGGGCTGTTATTGCCACTGCCTGAACACTTACCAGTACTAGGAGGTGCTGCAATGACCTGTGGCTTTTCTTCCTCTCCTCCTGTTGTAACTTCACCTAGAATAGCACTCTGATCTGCCGACATGGCAGCCCTCTGGTCAGCTGTAATTGTCACTGCCTGAACACTTACCAGTACTAGGAGGTGCTGCAGTGACCTGTGGCTTTTCTTCCTCTCCTCGTGTTGTAACTTCACCTAGAATAGCACTCTGATCTGCCGACATGGCAGCCCTCTGGTCAGCTGTAATTGTCACTGTCTGAACACTTACCAGTACTAGGAGGTGCTGCAGTGACCTCTGGCTCTTCTTCCTCTCCTCCTGTTGTAACTTCACCTAGAATAGCAATCTGATCTGCGGACATGAAACCCTCCGGTCGGCTGTAATTGTCACAGCCTGAACACTTACCAGTACTAGGAGGTGCTGCAGTGACCTCTGGCACTTCTTCCTCTCCATCTGTTGTAACTTCACCTAGAATAGCACTCTGATCTGCCGACATGGCAGCCCTCTGGTCAGCTGTAACTGTCACTGCCTGAATATCCGTTAAAGCTTCTAGCTGGCTCACTGTCATTTCCTACAGAAACAACAATAATGTACTGAAAGAATAAACACTTTGATAAACATTTATGTCTAGTATGGGATTTTGAAACCAAACAGTTTTTTACGTTGTTGTGACGTGTACGCTTAACAAAGTTCTAAGTTGGATGACATCCTATATTACAAATACTGTTTTTTTTTTTTTGTTTTTTTTTTTTTCTTCTTTATGATGATGTCATCCCTACATGTAGAAGAGAAAACATGGGTGAGGTAACGAAAATGCACCCTTTCGGAAATCTGCTCTCTTTTTGTGCAGTATCTAGTGAGGTAGATAGAATACAACAGTGTTCAGTAGAGACAAGGATATACTAACCCAAGGGCCCACCATCCATGTGGGAAACAAGGCTTAAAGTGATTTTTTTCAGCATTTTGGGAATGGTACCAGTACCGTTTCAATTGGGAAAAATAACATAATTTTACCGTCAATTGGGAAAATCAGCGACATTTATCTAAAGACCAGTAAAAATGGTAAAATATCATGATAAGTGTTACAGTGATTTGTTCTCTAAAAGTAAACAAATATTAAAACAGTGTTTTCTGAGGAAAACTATGTCCCCCCAACCGTTTAGTAATTGAAGTGCAGTTACCTTGTGATATGAAGTTTTTCTATGGAAGACACCATGCCCATCTTGTTCTGTATGGTGTGGTAGTTTAAACTTGTTTTGGACCCTGTCTAAAATTAGGTCACGATCACCAAATTCTTATAAACTCTGAACCTCATCACAACAATGCTTCTATGCAAGTTTGGTTAAAATCCATCAATTGGTTTACAAGTTATCACGTCCAAAAGACTAATTTCAACAGTTATGAACTAGTGACCTTGGAAATTAGGTCAAGGTCACCAAAATCTTATCAACTCTGAGCCTCCTCCCAACAATGCTTATGTGCAAGTTTGGTCAAAATCCATCAATTAGTTTACAAGATATCGCATCAGAAAGACTAATTTCAACAGTTTGCTAGTGACCTTGGAAATTAGGTCAAGATCACCAAAATCTTATCAACTCTGAGCCTCCTCCCAACAATGCGTCTGTGCAAGTTTGGTCAAAATCCATCTATTAGTTTAAAAGATATCGTATCATAAAAAACTAATTTCAACAGCTTTTATGGACTCGTGACCTTGAAAATTAGATCAAGGTCATCAAAATCTAACCAACTTTGAGCCTCTTCCCAACAATGCTTCTGTGCAAGTTTGGTCAAAAGCCATCAATTGGTTTACAAGATATTACGTTGGAAAGACTAATTTCAACATTTTTTATGGACTCGTGACCTTGAAAATTAGGTCAAGGTCACCAAAATCTAATCAACTCTGAGCATACATGTGATATCTCCCGATCTCAGCGTATTTTAGGGATTTCAAGGGCCCACTCCCGACGGTCTCCCGATCTGCCGAAGTCACCTAATTCACCCTACAGATTCACTGTACGACAGAAAAAGAGAGAGGTAGCTGGCTGCTGTCACCAGTGGAGTAGCGCATTTTTCGGACAAAATTTGCGCGATAGTGGTAAGTATTTTGCGTGTTTTCTGGTAATCGGATTTGTTTATGTGCCACTTTTAACCTTTGATTTCTCTTACACATGCATGCGTGTCGTGCTATGGCAAAATTACCACAACAGATGTTTGTAGGAGCATGTGGAAGGCATTCGTTTTGGATGGCAGTCGAAAAAAAGTTGAAAATCGCAGCATTGTCTCTTCTAGTTTGACAATCGAACACTTTTGAAAAACTTGAATGAAACCAGAAATATGCGCCTCCTTGGATCTTTCAACATGCCAAATCGCAGTCTGGTGTGATTTGTCTATTTCGAGATTTTTCAGCAATTAATGACTGTACAGAAGATTAAGAAGAAGTGCGCGACTGGCGCAGTGGAGTAGAGCCATTGTACGAAGTAAGTCATATCTACTTAGTTGTTTTGTACCCAGTGATATAAGAAATCGTTTGTGTATTCCATTAATTCTGAAGTGATAAATGCTCACGCATCGAAAGAAATATGCGCAAATGGTATTTAATAGCATACACTATGGTGCTACAGTGTTTAGCAAGGTAATATTTGAATGCAGTTTGTATTATTTCTCATTTCTTCATATATTTGGATGCCATTCATATAACTTGACATTTAAATTCCATATTCCATGTAATCCTACTTTGCTTTCAGTTTAGCTCTCCTTAGCCGGCATCTGTCCGTCTGTGCGTCCATCCGTCCGTGGGATTTTCAGAGATCGTATTCGAAACCGTTGGGCAAAGAAAAAAATATAGGAAATGGGAATAAAAGGAGTAGGCCTATAAAAAAACAGGTCACATGACTACAGGAATATATATATATATTAAACATACTGCAGTTATGTTTATAGCATTTATAGGAAACAGAGTGCAGTTGTAGTTATAACACTTTATTGCAGTTGTGAAAGTTTTTATTATTTGTATACAGATGTCCGTTAATAAATAATTTTCAAGCCACATTCATATTTTGCGCAGTCTGGAGAGCCAAACCTTAAATATTGTAGCTTGCATTGATGAAGAGTTTCATAACTTGAAACTGTTCATCTTTTCATTAGAATGGGTACTGAATTTTTATAAAATCTAGTACTTGTTAATTTTTGGAAATGACCGGCTTGTTTCCCTTGAGCCGGGACAGTTTTCCGTTTCTTTGGAAATAACTGTCATTTCATTGCATTTTTATCATTTTGGTGTCTCTAGACACTTAAAATATGTTCATTTAATAAAGAATGTGTCGTTTTGTATTCTACTGTGGAGATTTCACAAATTTCGAAACCATGATGAAGAGACAGAGACAACTTTGTTTGGCAGCTTATAAACTTTAAATGCCTTCTGTATAAAATGTCATCATTTGTATTGAAGAATTGAAGAGAGGAGGTTGGGTTCTTAATGCGTCCTCTGATGGGAGGTTGGGTTCTGATGCGTTCTCTGATCTGACCCTTTATCCAAGTACATGTACTGGTTAAGGTGGACCCAGGAACGGTGTCAAACGAAAACCAAAATAAAAAACAAATTCAACCTAATACTGGTTTTTTACCCAGGAACGGTGTTACAAAAAACAAACCCCGGTTTGAGCCTTCTGGTGCTCGCCGGGAAAAGCAACTTCCTAGTACTGGTTCTATCCAGGAAAGGTAACCAAAAGCAAACCCTAGTACTGGTTGGACTCCCAGGAAGAAAAAGGTCTGATAAACAGTCAGAATTCAAAAGCATCTCAGTCTGATTAAGGTTTAAGGATAAAAGTTGCATAGCAGTCTGATCAAGGTTTGTCTGATCAAGGTTTAAGTTAATTTCTCATTAAATACTTTGGTAATTCTAAAGACTTAGAATTTTGTAGCAATTTTCATTGAAAAATATAGCTGCAATCTGAAATATTTCATTTTCATAGAATTTTGTCATTATTAAATGGGCCACAACGGGAGAAAATGTACCTTCAGACAATTATTTGAGTATTAGAAAAACAAAAATACGCTGAATGTATGATGTTTCTAGAGTCTGTTACTCTTTATTTGACCAGATTATTTCATTTATTTTGTAAGTTATGACCAATTTATCATATGAACCTTACAGACGTCATTTGTCCTGAAAAATGACGTCAAAGTTGCGTAATGCATTTCTGCATGTTAGTATAGCTTACAAAACTCATGCATTTGCTTAAAACTGTTTAAGCACTGGTCAGAACCTATTGCTAAGATAGAAGCATACCATCCTTACAGGCAATCTGTCGTAATTACAGGCAATCTGTCGTCTATTTTTTATGATGATGCGGTTTCTATGGTTACCGTTTAACGATACATACTGGAGAACTATGTGTATTATCGGCTGAAACAAGGGCAGATAACTCAAAATACTGACAGTAAATATGTTTTAAAACTCATTCATTTGGTAGCCCAGTGTTAAAAGATTACAAATACATTATTATTTCTATAATGCATATTACATCATTTTTCCCTTTTTTGCTGCTTGCTACTAGTAATGTCAGAATGTCCGAAGGTACATTTTGTCGCGTTGAGGTTCAAATAAATTTCACTTTGATTAAAATCATTTTAATTTCCACTCGTCTTTTATTTACTGACTAGTCTGCGTCTGCACAGTACCCAGTGTACGAACCTGAGTAGACTGTAACCGCTACTCACTCACTCTGTGCTTGGCTTCTTGCTCGGATGACCCAAAAGAGTCAACCGCCCAACTGGTTAAGCACAGCTATACGACTCAAAGGCGATTCGGGCAGAGTCAGGTAGCAGGTACGGGTTCAGGCCAGCCACAATAGACCTGGTTCGAATCGCTGCCTCATATATCGAGTGACCAGGCAGATTAGTGCCTGAGCACTCGGCCAAGCAGCAACATAATTTGACTAAGGTTTGATCTGTTCTGGTCGTCCATTCGTCAGTCCGTTACGTCACATGTGAAACAACAAGATAACTAGACATGGTATAGCCACTGCTCTGGTTGTCCATCCGTCAGTCCGTTCCGTCACTTGCCAGCATAACCATCTGGTATAGACTGTTCTGGATGTCTGTCGTTCTGTCTGTCACGTAACGAGCGTTGACACCCCCGCCTCCCCCCCCCCCCCCCCCCCCCCACACACACACACACTACGGTTACACAGTTACATCTGTAACCTAAGCAGTAGGAGTTATCTGAATGCTATTTGAACTAAGGTAGAAAACGTGGCCATGATAGAATTGAATTATTATGCAGATTATAATAACATAATCCAAGTCACAAAGCTATCTAGTGAACATGATCATGTAATTTGACGTATGTTATCATGATCACGCTGTATTGATTTGTCATTAACTTGAATAAGTAACGACCACAAACTAAAAAGAGCCACCTCCTGGCTGTAGTGTAAACAATGTGATCAGGGGCAGATCCAGAATTTGTGAAGAGTGGGGTCTAATGTACAGAAAGGGGGGTTTGTACCTGATTTTAAACAAAATTTAGTGAAATTCTCCATGAAATAGAAATAATTTGTTTCCGGTGTGTGTGTGTGGGGGGGGGGAGGGGGGGGAGGGGGGGGGTCCTGTTTACATGAGTGTTTCAGCTCAGGTTACTGGAGATATCAACCCCAAAGTACCTGGCACGGCTGCTGACAGCCTCTAGGACCTAAATATGCATGTCAGTTTCCAACCGATTCTGCATTCTTTGGCTTCTTGTGTCCACAATAAAAACAAATATTGAAAAATTTTATTAAAAACATTTTCACACCGTTCATCCAGATACAACAAACGCTGAAAGGTCTTCCAAACGCGGATATAAATAAACAAACAGCATTTAAATTGTTCTTATATAAAATGTGTTAATGCAGAGCTGATGCAAAATGGTTTATCTTGAGAATGGTACAGTATCATAACAAAAGATTTGTGTAAACTATAGATACAAGCGAATTTAATTCGTAAATCATGATTTTCTCGCCTACTTCCCGATTCTTTTCATATTTGTAGAATTTATTTGTTTGGTTTCGTGCAAATATCTCTTCAAAACTAATTTTCGACATCTATTGAATATATTAATACCATGCATCAAACTGGAAAAGTTTTTTTGGGTGCCGATATCCATGTTTAAAAAACAGCCTTGTTTACTTCAAGGTACAACTTACCACGGACATTGATACTACACAACGCGGATGATCCACATAATTTGGGTAAAACAAACACGGATTCGAAAATCTGGTTTTAACGTGCAAAACACTGACAGAACGTTTTCTAATAAAAATACAACGAAGAATCTAGATTTTTATAAAGTTAACGTGCAATAAATGCATCTTGTTGGCTTTTTAGTCGGTTATAACATCATATTATACAGCTTTTTTTCTATGGATAATTATTTCGTAGAATCAGAGAAATGATATATTCACATGTAAAGGTATTTGTTTGTACATGTGTGTTTGTGTTGTCAATAAACATCCCAGTTAAGGACTCTTCAGGCGTGTCAGGATGGAGCCGCCGCTTCCTGGTTACTAACCAGTTCTACGGAAATTAAAATGTCTTGCTTTAAGACAAAACACTGGTGCCAGCATGCAACCACCCCCACCCCCGACCTCGCCGGATCAGGAGTCAAACTATGCCACGTTGCTATAAGTTTTAGCTCACCTGAGCCTAAGCTCAGCTTTTAGGATGGCCATGCTCCGTCGTTGTCCACCATTTCAAAGATCTTCTCCTCTGAAACCGCTTGGCCAATCAAGGAGCATCCTTAGGAAGGGGGAAAGAAAGTTTATATAAATGGTCCAGGTCACATGACAAAGATGGCCACCATGGCTATAAATAGTAAAAACCTTTAAAAATCTTCTCCAGAACCAGAAGTCCTATGATTTTGAAACTTGGCATGGAACATCAGAGAGAGGAGCTCTACAAAGTTTATATAAATCATGACCTTGGGATGACCTTGACATATTTTACGGCAAGGTCAACATAGGTGGCCCATGCATTTGAATGGGGAAAATTGTCAAAATGTCAAAATGTCATTTTAAGGCAAAAACTAATAGGAAATGGGTAAATGGACTGAAGATTTATGATTCTGAAAAATTTTGGATCCTAGGGGCGGGTCTGTCACCACCCCGGGGGAATATACATGTATATTACCAAAATATTCAAAGGCCTCCTTTCTGAAACCGCTTGGCCAATCAAAGCCAAACGTCAGGTTGAGCATCCTTATAGTTTATATAAATGGTCCAGGTCATATTATCAAGATGGCCGCCATGGCTATAACTAGCAAAAGCCTTTAGAAATCTTCTTCTCAGAAGGCCTATGATTTTGAAACTTGACATGAAGCATCAGGGAGAGGAGCCCTACAAAGTTTATATAAATGACCCTGTGATGACCTTGACCTATTTTACGACAAGGTCAACATAGGTGGCCTATGCATTTGAATGGGAAAAACTGTCAAAATGTCATTTGAAGAGAAAAACTTGATTGTGAAAAAAATGGACCACAGGGGCTGGTCTCACCCCTTCCCGGGGTAATATACATGTATATCACCATAATATTCAAAGATCTTCTTCTCTGAAATCGCTTGGCCAATCAAAGCCAAACTTTATATGAAGCAGCTATAGGAAGGGGGGGACCAGTGCATTACAAAAACACCCCAATGCAAAAATACAGCGATTTTTGTTTTCACATAAAAAATGAAAATATCAGTGGAAAAGTGATTATATTTTCCCTATTTTTGCTCAAAACATAGGTTGTGGGTACACGTTAGAACCGCCTCATCGATCGAGGCGGTTCTAACGAGTACCCACAATCTATGTTTTGGACCAAAAATAAGAAAAAATCGTATGCCCCTGCATACCCAGTTTTACCATATAAAAGTAGGGTTGAAGGGGGTATTCATTGCACGTTTCTTGATGGTATACATAAAAAATCCGGGTCACATGACCAGGATGGCCGCCATGTCCATGTATGGTAAAACCCTTTAAAAATCTTCTTCTCCGGAACCGGTGGACAAATTTCAACAAACTTGGCACGTAGAATTGTGGACTAGAGTACTACAATATGTATATAATATATGAACCTGTGATGGCCTTGACCTATTTTCCGGCAAGTTCAAAATAGGTTGTCCATGGCCATAATAGTCAAAAAAGTTTATTGGTATATATCCCAATTCTCAGGTGAGCGTTTACAGGACCATTGGTCCTCCAGTTGTTCTTTCATTACTTACAGGATCAACGTTTGCATGGAGAAGAATTCTATCAGCTCTGCTTTCGTTCTAATCATTTTCGTCATGTACCTTTAGCCAATGAATGTAAATATGTTATTTGTGAATCTGAATAAAAATGTTTAAACTAAAACTTCAGGATCAACAGCCAAGGTCATATAGAGACGGTCAGTCATTATCATTTTCACACCAAAAGATTCCCAGAGGCATGGTAACGAGTTCGTTGTGCACATTTCTTTCACCACTAATAAATGCTCTTCTTGAATCTACGTAGTCTATGTACGTTTGTATTCATAATTTGTTTTACATGTTGTCATAGAGGACCTTTTACAAAGGATTTCAGTTCGCCACACTTGAGAGTGAGAGAGACAATCATGATAAAATATATTCTTGACCATATATTAATGAAAGAAATGCAGCCATACATTACACCATATGTTCTACAAACATGCGTAATTTAGTTGGTGTTTGAATATTAAAGGCGAAAGTATTTGGAGCTCTGCCTATATCTGACACTATCAAACTTCATAAAGCAAGCTGAGATTTAAATTGTCGAATTTAAAGAACGGAAACAAAGGCACGGACAGTTTCTCGGTTAACATGCACCTATCTGATATGGACCGTTCGCTCTATAAAACATGTTAACAAGGTTTCCTAACGTCGTGGCCAAAGCGTAGTGAAAGTGCTCATGAAGCCACCTTCGTTTTGGTTTTATCACGCCATAATAAGCCATAATTGGACTTCAACCAACTGTCTATGGACTCTAAACCATACAAAATTGGCTTTAATAATGACTGCGTCCAGTTTTCCTTAAAATAAGGCGAGAATTGTTTTTTTATTCGTTGCACCGAATGGTCCGAGTTTGTTTCACCTGCTTGAGAATTTGAACCGTGGTATGTTGCACCATATTAAATGAGAGTACCCAATTTCAAATAGTTCTTATTCTCTATAATTTTGTGTGGGTTCTTGTAATGGCAACAGTTGAAGCGACCCCCGATCCTCTGAAAAACGTCAGTTTGGTCATATTATCGTGCTTTGATAATGATTTACAGACATTTTTACCAAGATTTTTCTCTTTTCGTGCATCCAAGTCAGATTTAGAAGCCTATATTTCCCGAACTAATAGAATTTATGAGACAGGATTTTAAGTAAACATTTGCAAAGTTATGTCCTTTTTCATTGTATGTCAAACAAAAATCAACTCAGCCGATATTCATTATAATCAAAGATAATGAATACTCACTCTTTTTTCCCCGCCGTTCAAAATCAGTGCTTGCACTAACTTTTTGAATCAGGAAGTCATGACTTCCACCCTTTAAGATTTGGAAGTCACAGGCCCAAAATCTGGAAGTCATAGATTACTCGCAGTGCCGCGTGTCAAGTGTGCATCCGCACATTAAATTAATTTGTCACTACATCTAAGAAGACTTCCAAGGTGAAAATTCTGTTGTGGTTCTATTTGTTTCATGTTTTAGTGTTGTTTTTGTAATGTTTGCACCTTTGATGCATGTATTCATATGTTACTAGTTCATGTAACTTAGTGGCCACCTTTAGGGGAATAGTCTCTCACTTTGTTCAGACAGGGTATGTATTCTTTGTACCAATACAGCTAATGACTTTAAATATAGCTCATGAATGTGTGAAAATTATTATTAATTTATGTATTTCATTTTTTTTATTTTCATTATTATTATATATAGTTTGTTTGTTTTTATTTTCATTATTATTGTTATTAAATCTATTTCATTTTTATTTTAATCCTTATAATAGTAGATCTATGTTATTTTTCATTATCATTATTTGTTATTATTATTACTAGTGTCTGTTCAAGGTATTGAGTTACCTCCCTTAAATATTTTTTATTGAACATATTTTATTTTTATTTATTTATTTATTTTTTTTTTTTTTATTATTTTTTTTTTTTTATCCTCAACTTGCTTAATAAGTTTTGAAAAAAAAAATTGTGCCAATTAGTAAAGATGGAAATAGCTAAGTTAAAAAAAAAAAAAAAAAAAAAAAAAAAAAAAAAAAAAAAAAATATGCAAAGTTTAAATGTTTTAAAATTGTGTATTAATTAATTGTGATGAAATTCCTTCAATATTGATATTCCAACCTACAGTGGACTAGTTCAATTTTACCCAATATTTTACCCAATATTACAATGGATTAGTCCAATCCACCTCTCTAGCAGTAAATATTGATCACGCTTGACCTTGATCTGTTAATTGTTTTGACACAAGTTACTCTTCTCAACACTTTAAATGAGACACCTTTACACCCTGGAGGCATGGTCTGGCTGTCACTAATCCCTGAATAAACAGTTTTAAGATGGTTTTCAATACACTAAAATAGGTAAATTTTCATCTCTGACGATAGGTCGCGTGCCTTGCTGCAGGGCGTATGAGGATTTTTGTGGCAGTCAGCTGACGTCTGCTGTGTCATTTTTCGACGTACGGGAGTCATTTCAGGACGTAAAAACGCCCAAAACGTCCACTAGTGCAAGCACTGCAAAATACTAATGTTTATATCCGCGTTTTGAAGACCATTCCACGTTTGTTGTATCTGGATGAACGGTGTGATTTTATATATTTTTATCCAAAGTCTTGATTGTGGGTATACATTAGAAACGCCTCTTTGGCAAGGTGGTTCTAACAAGATCCCACAATCTATGTTTTGGATTAAAAATATTAAAAAAATCAGTTAAGCACCAGTTTTACTATAGAAAAGGTACATTGTACTAGGGATGAACATTACACGGAATTATTACCATGATGTATTAAATAATCACTTTAGTAAGTATTAGCAAGTTACATTTAAATATGAGACTTGTAAATATGCAATATGTTTATAAATTAAAGCAAGTATCTCACTGGCATGCAAATTTCTCGTGAGTGTTTTGCGAATTTAGTCGTGGACTTTCGCACGACATTTGTACTAGTGTTAAGTGAATTTTCCTTTGTCGCGAAGTGGATCTAACCCAGGACCTTTCAGTCCCAGTCCGATCCTATACCACCAAGACGTCCAACATTTTTTATGCAAACAGCTCAATAGATTATCGAGCAAGAACTAAATAATTACCAAGCGAATAACTGACACTTCAGTTTTGACTTAAATGGATTGCACTTACTATATATATATATATAAGTTGAAAAGCCTAAAGGCGGTAGTATTTTAGTGAAATATCGAAACTTCCACCACGTATGTCCGAGGTACACTTTAAACAATGTATATGTAACGATAAAAATAAAGCACAGACTTATGCACGTTTAGTAGAGCGTGTCTCTGGTCATAAAAACATGTACGGTGAATCGGAAATGTCGATTGATTTGTCGCAAAATGAAGTTCAGGTTATTATATTAACCGTATAACAACTTATCCTTGTTATTTTATATTAATTATATCGATTCAAGTATTATCTTATTGTTGCTAGCATTAATAAATGTTGTCTAATGCACAGACAAACTTTGAACAATAAAAAATGTTATTTTGGCTGACATAATGATATTTTGTCCGAAATTTAGGCAGATTTCTGCTAGTAATGCGCAAATTTCCTTACCAACAATCTCAATATTTCACACAGTCTGTAATCACTACTGGGTACAAAAAATAAAACACCCTCTACTCCAATGCGCCAGTCGTGCACTTCTTCTTAATCTTCTGTACAGTCACTAATTGCTGAAAAATCTCGAAATAGACAAATCACACCAGACTGCGATTTAGCATGTTGAAAGATCCAAGGAAGCGCATACTTCTGGTTTCATTCATTTTTTTCAAAAATGTTCGATTGTCAAACTAGAAGAGACAATGCTGCGATTTTCGACTTTTTTTTCGACTGCCATCAAAAACGAATGCCTTCCACATGCTCCTACAAACATCTGTTGTGGTAATTTTGCCATAGCACGGCACGCATGCATGTGTAAAAGCAATCAAAGGTAAAAAGTGGCACATAAACAAATCCAATTACCAGAAAACACGCAAAACACTTACCACTATCGCGCAAATTTTGTCCGAAAAATGCGCTACTCCACTGGTGACAGCTACCTCTCTCTTTTTCTGTCGTACAGTGAATCTATAGGGTGTAATTGAGCTATTTGCAGTTGTCTTTTTATCCAACAGTACAATTTTTAACTTATAGAATGGTAAATACGGTAGTTGTCCTGAAGATGCTGTGTGATATCTTGACCTAGATTATGTGTTTATTACCTGTGGCTATTTTTGGATGTGTCATAATGTGTGAATTGGATTATCAATACTACTTGATGTTTTTACAAGAGTGATTAAATCTGATTAATTGGTTTAACAAGTCTGGTGTCAGCTATTTAATTGCTCATCAACATGTGCATTCAAGTGAAATGAAAATAGACCTTGTAATCAATAATGGAATGACCAAAAACTATCAAGGAGTGTACCGCAGTGAGTCCAAAGAAAATCCCATTGTAGTACTGACATTGGATTAAAGCCGCAGCGCTTCAGTATTCGAATGTTTGTATGTACAATTTTTATTTTGTTATAATAAAATGGTTTGAATTTACAAGCTATTCATTTTTATTCTTCATTCTTCGGCTTCAAAAGCATATACAAAAAAAAGAGAATAAGCCTGATCAGCCTCAGTACAATTTGACCATGTTATATTGGTCATGACCACAAGAAAATAAACCTCCCGATATGAGAGCAAATATTACGATTTCAAACTGGAAATCCCCCGACCGTGGAGAAAGAAAATATCACATGTATGACTCTCTCAGCCTCCTCCCAACAATGCTTCTATGCAAGTTTGGTCAAAATCCATCAATTGGTTTACAAGATATTGCATTGGAAAGACTAATTTCAACATTTTTTATGGACTACTGACCTTGAAAATTAGGTCAAGGTCACCAAAATCTAATCAACTCTGAGCCCTCTAGCAACAATGCTTCTGTGCAAGTTTGGTCAAAATCCATTGATTGATTTACAAGATATTGCGTTGGAAAGACTAATTTCAACATTTTTTATGGACTGGTGACCTTGAAAATTAGGTCAAGGTCACCAAAATCTAATCAACTCTGAGCATACATGTGATATCTCCCGATCGCAACAATGCTTCTGTGCAAGTTGGGTCAAAATCCATCAATTAGTTTACAAGATATTGCTTTGGAAAGACTAATTTCAACATTTTTTATGGACTCGTGACCTTGAAAATTAGGTCAAGGTCACCAAAATCTAATCAACTCTGAGCCTCCTCCCAACAATGCTTCTGTGCAAGTTTGATCAAAATCCATCAATTGATTTACAAGATATTGCGTTGGAAAGACTAATTTCAACAGTTTTTATAGACATTAGGTCTGAGCCTCCTCCCAACAATGCTTCTGTGCAAGTTTGGTCAAAATCCATTCATTTGTTCAGAAGATATCGCGTCGGAAAACCAAATTTGATCAGTTTTCATGGGCTGGTGACCTTGAAAATGAAGTCAAGGTCACCAAAATCTAATCAACTCTTTCCCCCCTCCCAACCATGTATCTATGCAAGTTTGGTCAAAATCCATCCACTGGTTCAAAAGATATCGCATCGAAAAGAAGCTACGCGGACGCCAACGCGGATGCCGACGCCAACAGGATCCACACCAAAAACAATATGTCCCCCACCTTCGGTTGGGGGGACATAATGACTGGGACTCATAACAAGTAGCCCAGGGGCAACGATCGCTCACTTGAGAGTCAACAAGTACAGTCACTGGACAAATATACCATACTTACCATATATGGGTATGGTGGCCATCTTGGTCATGTGACCTTGAAACCCTACTTACATCAGCAGAAGAGCTCTTGTCTGGATTGTGTATCCTCTTTTCTGCCATTTTGATTCACGTGAAAAAATCATCTAACAAGGTCAGGGTCCTATAATGACCCCCGGGGTAGGGCTATATTTTACCCCAGGGGCAGGATTGGCAGGATTTATGTAGAGCTCCACATGACAATGTTGTATATCAAATATACAAGCTTTGTGTAATGCTGTTGCAGAGAAGATTTTCCCATTATAAGTCTATGGTAGATAATGACATGCCTGGGGCGTGGCCTGTATGGACCCCAGGGGCACCGTTGGCAGCATTTATAAAGGAGAGTCCACACAACATATGAAAGCTCTGGGCCATATGGTTTTGGAGAAGTAGATTTTTTTATGTTTTTCCCATGACGCCCCCGGAGCGGAGCCCGTATGGATCCCAGGGGCACAGTTGGCAGGATTTATAAAGAGGACCACTATACATTGATAAAAACAAAATATGAAAGCTTTGGGCCTTGTGGTTTCGGAGAAGAAGATTTTTTTATGTTTTTCCCATGACGACCCCGGGGCGGGGCCCGTATGTACCCCAGGGGCACGGTTGGCAGGATTTATAAAGAGGACCACTATACATTGCTACTGACAAAATATGAAAGCTCTCGGCCTTGTGGTTTCGGAGAAGAAGATTTTTTTTTATGTTTTTCCCATTGTAAGTCTATGGGAGCTAATGACCCCCGGGGCGGGGCCATTTTTGACCAAAGGGGCATGATTGGCAGGATTTATATAGAGGACCACTACACATTGCTACATACAAAATATGAAAGCTTTGTGCCTTGCGGTTTTGGAGAAGAAGATTTTTTTGTTTTTCCCTTGACACCCCACGGGGCGGGGCCAGTATGGACCCCAGGGGCACAGTTGGCAGGATTTATAAAGAGGACCACTATATATTGCTACAAACAAAATATGAAAGCTCTGGGCCTTGTGGTTTCGGAGAAGAAGATTTTTTTATGTTTTTCCCATTGTAAGTCTATGGGAGCTAATGACCCCCCGGGCGGGGCCATTTTTGACCCCAGGGGCATGATTGGCAGGATTTATAAAAAGGACCACTACACATTGCTACATACAAAATATGAAGGCTCTGGGCTATGTGGTTTAGGAGAAGAAGATTTTTTTATGTTTTGCCCCATCACGCCCCCGGGGCGGGGCCTGTATGGACCCCAGGGGCAGGTTGGCAGGATTTATAAAGAGGACCACTATACATTGCTACACACAAAATATGAAAGGTCTGGGACTTGTGGTTTCGGAGAAGAAGATTTTTTTATGTTTTTCCCATTGTAAGTCTATGGGAGCTATGTGTTGCCATGGAAACCAGAGTTCCAATCTGACCTGGCCCAAAACCTAATGCAACCTTTCCCACTCCTCAATGATGCTTTAGACTAGAAGGAGTTTTCAGAGGAAAACATATGTCCCCCCTCTCTGCCCCAACCCACTTTTAATTTTGTAAATTTTTACATATAGCCCTGAAGCAGAACTATACCAACAGACATTTTCAATTAAAACCAATATATTAAAATATCACATATTTCAGCTGTAAAAAGAAATGGACCACCTCGGCCCCAACCCTAAATTTTTACAAAACAGCAATTTTGAACATAAATCAAGGGCCATAACTGTAAGGTCGTTTCACAAAATTTACCCATCTACAATTCCAAACCAATCCTTGCCGGTATCAACTAATATGCAAAGTTTGAAGAAAATGGGTCTAAAACTACTCAAGTTAGAGAGCGGAAACGGAAAAAATGCAATTTTTAACCTCAATCAAGGTCCATAACTCTGAGGTCGTTTGACGAAATTTATCCATCTACAATCCCAAACCGCTCCTTGTCGGTATCAACTCATATGCAAAGTTTGAAGAAAATCGGTCAAAAACTACTCGAGTTAGAGGGCGGAAACGAACAAAATGCAATTTTTAACCTCAATCAAGGGCCATAACTCTAAGGTCATTTGACGAAATTTACCCATCTACAATCCCAAACCAATCCTTGTCGGTATCAACTCATATGCAAAGTTTGAAGAAAATCGGTCAAAAACTACTCAAGTTAGAGAGCGGAAACGAACAAAATGCAATTTTTAACCTCAATCAAGGGCCATAACTCTAAGGTCATTTGATGAAATTTACCCATCTACAATCCCAAACCAGTCCTTGTTAGTATCAACTCATATGTAAAGTTTGAAGAAAATCGGTCAAAAACTACTCAAGTTAGAGAGCGGAAACGAACAAAAATGCAATTTTTAACCTCAATCAAGGGCCATAACTCTAAGGTCGTTTGACGAAATTTACCATCTACAATCCCAAACCACTCCTTGTCGGTATTGTAGCCCCCCATGTCTGTCTACACCTGTCAGCAAACCAACATCGTTGTACATGAATTTTTTTCTTCATGTACATTTTGGACATGAAACTGGGTCATCGGGTCTGACTTCGAGACAGATTTATTCATCTTGTTAGAATAATTTCTTTGTTCAAAATACACTTTTTAGCATTAGTTACTTATGTACTTGTGCGCTATAACCTTTTTATTCGTGGCAGTTCTGCGCTTTTTAGAAATTCAGTCTACTTTCGTTTTCTCTTTCGTAACGTATGGTACTAGTATTCGGAAGACCGGAGTAGTTCGTCATTACCTGTTTCCCTTCGAAGTCCGTTTGTTTCACATAAATTAAATCCCATTTAAGTCCAATTCGCATCTTGTGAAGATGCTTTGTAGTCTGATATGCATAACTTTCCACTAGAAACCCTGTCCGATGAGTTTTTGTGCGAATTTGGATCGTCTACGAAACTGAGTGACAAAATATGGCGTCTGTTTCTTCTTGCTAAAGATATTCGGTCACTCTTGGCTCTCTTCGCCTAGCGCCGAGAGTTCCAAATGCTTTTTTTGTATCGTGACGTTTGATTGGTCACGTCACTTTGTCACGTGGTTTCCCAAGACTATATATACGGCAATTTTCCTCAGCTTCAGTTGGGCTGTTGTCTTCGTGACGATAACCCACTACAGTTGCGTCCCTTGGAACTACTATAGACCACTTCGACCAACGAACTGCTATATACTACTTCAACAACTTCTCCAACTACTATATAGTAGTTCAGCTCAGTCAGCTTACCCAACTGATATATACTACTTCAGCCAGAATCTGACAATGTCTAAACACTATGAAAGACACATTACTACCAATGAAGAGGTTAATAATTCAGAATTAACTATTGTTTACCATTCCCCACCCACTTAATGGTTGAGTAGTTCAGTAGTCCCTGAACTTCTACGTAGCACTTCGAACTACTACGTATTACTTCTAACCCTAATTCACCAATATGAACCACTACGTACAACTTCCAAATACTAATATACCTTTATTAACTGTTACGTACCACTTGAACTGCTACGTACCACTTGAACTGCTACGTACTACTTCGGAACTACTATATATCACTATGAACAGCCATGTAAGACTTCAAACCTTGGTAATGATCTCAAATGTGCTCAGTAGCACTTGAACTGCTACGTAGTACTTCACAACTGCTACGTACCACTTGAACTGCTACGTACTACTTCGGACCTGCTATATAGCACTTGAACTGCTACGTACCATTTGAACTGCTATGAACCACTTGAACCGCTACGTACTACTTCGGACCTACAATATAGCACTTGAACTGCTACGTATCACTTGAACTGCTATGTACCACTTGAACTGCTATATACCACTTGAACCGCTATGTACTACTTCAGAACTACTGTATACTACTATATAGCACTTGGACTGCTATGTACAACTTGAACTACTACGTAGTACTTGAACTACTACATATCACTTGAACTACTACGTACTACTTCAGAACTACTATATAGCACTTGGACTGCTATGTACAACTTGAACTACTACGTAGTACTTGAACTGCTACGTACCACTTGAACTACTACGTACTACTTCAGAACTACTATGTAGCACTTGAACTGCTACGTACTGTTTGAATCACTATGTTATACTTCAAAATGCTGTTTATTATCTGAACTACTACATACCACTTCAACGTCAAGTACTACTTGATTTTGTGACATAAGTAACAACTAATTGATAGTCTCGTTGTCACTCTCTGTTGACCCAGATACGTATATAACCTGATGATTTATTGCTCGTCTATATGCCATGTTCTGTTCACGTGTTCAGAGTTTATCGTTGGTTAAATTACAAAATTTAACTATTCTTCATTATATTTTCAAGTCCATCTCGCACCAAAGTCCAACACCAAGCGGACTCACAACTGTAGCTCTTTCCCGGAAAACCAGATAGTGCCTTGTCCGATACACTTATATTAATGTATAAATGAGATACTGGTTAAGCAACAAAACTGATTGTGACTCAGAAGCATGGTTGTGATAAAGGAGATCAAATCTGTCTAGATCAGACTCAAACCAAATAACGCCATCTGACAATTTTACCATCATCACCCCCCTTGCGAGCTACAGTATCAACTCATATGCAAAGTTTGAAGAAAATCGGTTAAAAACTACTCAAGTTAGAGAGCGGAAACGAACAAAATGCAATTCTTAACCTCAATCAAGGGCCATAACTCCAAGGTCGTTTGACGAAATTTACCCATCTACAATCCCAAACCACTCCTTGCCGATATCAACTTATATGCAAAGTTTGAAGAAAATCGGTCAAAAACTACTCAAGTTAGAGAGCGGAAACGAATGGAGACACCTGGATTTTCAAACAGTTAATTGACCTTTGTGACCTTGAAAATTAGGCCAAGGTCACCGAAATATAATCACTCCATTCGGCTGTCCCAATGAAGTTTCTGTGCCAGTTTGGTCTAAATCCATCCAGTGGTTCATGAGATATCATGCAGACAAAAAGCTACGCCGACGCCGACACCAACGCCAACGCCGACGCCGACGGGATCCACACCAAAAACAATATGTCCCCCACCCCTTCGGAGGGGGGACATAATAAAATTTGATCACGATCGGCCTTGTTGTCTTAGAGATATTCAAGTTTGAAAATGTGGACGCACGGACAGACGGACGCCGGCTCGACTACTGTACTATAGGCTCACCTTGTGAGCCTTTGGCTCAGGTGAGCTAAAAATTAGTGTTATTCCTTGTCACAAATATCTCAGATTAATTGGTGCTTTTAACAGTACATGTATAAATTATGGTTGCAGTTGTGAGCCTGATTGGGAAACTTTCTCAGATTGGGAATTTTAAACCTTGCATTTGGAAAAAAAAAAAAAAAATACTTTTTGCAATTGGGAACGACTCCTAAAACCAGAGTCGGTTTTATAGCAAAAAAAACAAGCAAATTCAGAGAATTTATGTCCCCCGCCTTAATTGTTTAGTTACACAAATATATCTGACAATAATGTATATCCAAATCACATGCATTTACTTCATGTCACAGTGTCAAACATTAATCTGAGGATTATATTCAAACCACATGCAAATCTTCAAATCATGGTCAGGACATCTGTACAGTTTGAAAAGAATCAGAATAAAACTGTCGGAGTAGTTTGCACACAAGGTACACAATGTCCATTCACTTTCATTGTATAAATGCCTGAAAAACGACTAAGTTCAAATTGCGAAAAAGTGTCAAAAATTAACCTGAGGATTATATCCAAAGCACATGCATATCTTCAAAGCATCATCAAGACATCTGTAAAGTTTCAAAAGAATCTGAATTAAAAACTGAAGGAGGAGTTGCGCACACAAGGCACCCACTGTCCATTCACTTTCATTGTCAAAATGCCCGAAAAATGACTAAGTTCAATTTGCAAAAAAAGTGTCAAAAATTAATCTGAGGATTTTATCCAAACCACATGCACATCTTCAAAGTATGATGAAGACATCTGTAAAGTTTCAAAATAATCGGAATAAAACTGTAGGAGGAGTTGCGCACACAAGGTACCCTTTGTCTATTCACTTTCATTATCAAAATGCCCGAAAAATGACTAAGTTCAAATTGCAAAAAAAGTGTCAAAAATTAATCTGAGGATTATATCCAAACCACATGCACATCTTCGAAGCATGATGAAGACATCTGTAAAGTTTCAAAATAATCGGAATAAAACTGTAGGAGTTGTTGCGCACACAAGGTACCCACTGTCTATTCACTTTCATTATCAAAATGCCCGAAAAATGACTAAGTTCAAATTGCGAAAAAAGTGTCAAAAATTAATCTGAGGATTATATCCAAACCACATGCACATCTTCAAAGCATGATGAAGACATCTGTAAAGTTTCAAAAGAATCGGAATAAAACTGTAGGAGGAGTTGCGCACACAAGGTACATACTCCTATAGGGGGACGGAAGGACGGACGGACGGAAGGACGGACGGACGGAAGGACGGACGGAAGGACGGAAAGCCAAAAACTATGTCCCTCCGCTTTTCTTCGAAAAGGCGGGGGACAATAAATGGCTTACCAAGTTTCCAACTGAAACAGTGGGCCAAAGGTTTGGAATTTCAAATTTCCTGTCTCTACTGAACACCAATGATCAATTCTTTTTCTCGCACACTCAGTTTACCCATGACATCGCAAACTACATGTAGCTAGTGTTTTGCCTTTGGTGCAGTACAGATTCCATACATCTGGTCAGCCAAATAGGGAGGCTGAAATTCAAAATTGGGAGATTTTCCCAAAAATAATGCAGTCCCTCCAAAAAAGGAACATATCACATGTATGACAGCCTCACATACAAATCATTTCGATCTATAATATTCCTTATTTTTCTGTTGAATATTGAGAATTCTACAAAACTATAGGCATTGTTACCTTAAGAGTGTTGACTGGTATTCTGGGTATGACCTCTGAACTCAATCCCTCTAAAGCATCAACACTGAGATCCTGAATTTCTGTGCCAACTAGTCCCGCTGGAAAAGAGAAAACAATCAAACCTGAACTGCACAAAATCAAGAAGTGAACAGATTCTCAAACTCGATGTCTTGTTTATCAGTTGGAGTTATTAAACTTTGGTCAAAATTTCATGCTTCAGTCTGTTTCAACCTGTTACTTCCAAAGATATTATTCACTTATCATAATGTTCATAAGTTACGTTTGTCAATCTTGCATAAATAATTAACTTTTTTTTCTTATTCTTCTTTTGTTGTAGCTAAACTAGCGTGTGTTATTTTTGTTGTTGTTGTTGTTATTTAAAAAACACAACAAAAAAACATAATAAAGAAATGCTCCAAAATAACTTTTGGAAATGGAGTGACTTTCATAAAAGGCCTTATATATAAAAGGCTCTTTCGTGGCACGTCATTTTTAAAATACCGCATTGTTAGTGCACAGTGTGCTTAACTATTGAAATTAAGGTACAGTTACGTGCCAAATTAATGTCCTCAACATCAATTTTCATGTTTACAAAAAAAATTATTTTGCCTCTCCCTGTCAACAGATTTTCATGTTTTTGGTGTCATATGAAAGTTAAATGAACCAGAGGACCAAACTCTCACCTGATATCTGGGATATGCGACCTCAGCTGACCTTGCCATAAAATAGGTCAAGGTCATCGGGGGTCATGATTATACAAACTTTGTAGAGCTCCATTTACTGATGCTTCAGGCACAGTTTCAAAATCATAGGTCTTGAAGTTCTAAAGAATAAGATTTATAGAGGTTTTTGCTATTTATAGCCATGGTGGCCATCTCGGTCATGTGACCATGACCATTTATATTAACTTTCATTCCCCTTCCCTAACGATGCGCCACATAAAGTTTGGCTTTGATTGGCCAAGCGTTTTCAGAGAAGATGTTTGAATATTATGGTCATATATATGTATATAGCCCAGGGGTAGGAGATACTGAGGACATTTTTTCCATAAACATAAATCTTCTGTCCATTTGCATACTCCCAGCAAGTCCCCCCCCCCCCCACCCCCATTTAATTACATTTTACTAATTTTCCCCATTCAAATGCATGGGAAACCTATGTTGGCCTTGCCATAAAATAGGTCAGTCATCTCAAGGTCATGATTTATATAAACTTTGTAGAGCTCCTCTATCTGATGTTTCATGCCAAGTTTCAAAATCATAGGCCTTCTGGTTCTGGAGAAGTTTTTGCTATTAATAGCCATGGTGGCCATCTTGGTCATGTGACCTTGATCATTTATATAAACTTTCATTCTCCCTTACATGACGTTTGGTTTTGGCCAGTTTCAGAGATGTTTGAATACCAGAGGACGTATGGTCCTGTAAACGCTCACCTGAGATCTGCTGCATATACCAATAAACATGTTTGAATATTATGATATTTAACCCCAGTGCAGGGGCAGATGAAGCCCTTGGGCCATTTTCTTTTTTTCAGAGTAATCAATATTCTGTCCAATTGCCAATTTCCTGCTGGCTTTTGCCTTCAAATGACATTTTAACAGTTTTCCCCATTCATATGCATGGGCAACCCATGATGACCTTGCCATAAACTGGGTCAAGGTCATCACAGGGTCATGATTTAATTACACATTGTAGTACTTTAGCCATTGATGCTTCACACCAAGTTTAATTGAAATCAGTCTATTGGTTTGAGAGAAGATTTTTGAAGGGTTTTTAACATATATGGGCATGGCGCCATCTTGGTCATGTGACCTAGATTATTAAAATATATATTGGTTCCCCCATCCTATAGATGCTTCACATAAAATTAGGCTTTAATTGGCCAAGTGGTTTCAGAGAAGATGTTTGAATATTATGGTAATATACATGTATATTGCCCCCGGGTGGAGGCATATGAGCCCTTGGGTCCAATTTTTTTTAGAATCATTAATATTCAATCCTACCTCCCATTTCCTGCAAGATTTTCACCTCAAATGACTTTTTAAAAAGTTTTCTCCATTCAAATGCATTGGCGACCTATGTTTAACTTGTCGTAAAATAGGTCAAGGTCACCACAGGGTCATGATTTATATACACATCGTAGTACTTTAGCCATCAATGCTTCATGCCAAGTTTCTCTGAAATCGGTCCATCTGTTCCGGAGAAGATTTTTTAAGGGTTTTTACCGTATATGGGCATGGCCGCCATCTTGGTCATGTGACCTAAATTATTTATATACACATTGATTCCCCAATTCAATAGATGTTTCACATAAAATTTGACTTTGATTGGCCAAGCGGTTTCAGAAGAGAAGATGTTTGAATATTATGGTAATATACATGTATAATGCCCCGGGTTGGGGGAAGATGAGCCTCTGGGGTCAAATTTTTTTCAGAATCATTAATATTTAGTCCTACAGCCCATTTTCTGCAAGACTTTCACTTTAAATGAATTTTAAAAGTTTTCTGCCATTCAAATGCATTGGCGACCTATGTTGGCCTTGCCGTAAAATAGGTCATGGTCATCACAGGGTCATGATTTATACACACATTGTAGTTAGTACTTGAGTCATCAATACTTCATGAAAGTTTCATTGAAATTGGTCCACCGGTTCCTGAAAAGATTTTTGAAGGGGTTTTAGCATATATGGGCATGGGGGCCATCTTGGTCATGTGACCTTGATTCTTTATATATACATTGGTTACACCTTCCTATTGATGCTTTACATAAAATATGGCTTTGATTGGCCAAGCGGTTTCAGAGGAGATGTTTGAATATTATGGAGATATACATGTATATTGCCTCGGGGTGGGGGCATATGAGCCTCTGGGGGTCCATTTTCTTTTTCAGAATCATTAATATTCAGTAATACTGCCCATTTCCTGCAAGATTTTCACTTTAAAATAAATGATATTTTAACAATTTTTCCCATTCAAATGCATTGGCAACCTATGTTAACCTTGCCGTAAAATAGGTCAAGGTCATCACAAGGTCATGATTTATATATACATTGTAGTGCTTGAGCCATCGATGCTTTATGCCAAGTTTTGTTGAAATCGGTCCACCGATTCTGGAGAAGAGTATATTTGAAGGGTTTTTACCATATATGGGCATGGCGGCCATCTTGGTCATGTGACCTGGATTTCTTATATACACATTGGTTCCCCCTTCCTAGCCATTGTAGATGCTTCATATAAAATGATGGTCAGATTGTTCAAATCTAGCTTCCACAGCAAGATGCAGTAGAAAGTGGTGTACTCACCTAGTTCAGCGATGTCATACATATGGAAAACGTCTAAAACAGAACAAAGAAAGTATCGGTCAGCTTTCTTTGAATGAGTGAATGTGATATTTAAGTAAGACGACAGATGCTCTTGATAACTTTCAAATGCGAAAACAATATTAAGGACCAGTCTCCATAAGGGGGTTTTGGTGGCAACTAAATATTTGAATAATATTTTGGTAGCATATAGCCACATAAAGAGGGCATGCACTGGTGGAAAGTTTGAGTTTAATGGGCTTTTGATTTGTTAGTTATGGGAAATTTAAGTAGGTGGGGTACCCGGTAATTCCATACCTGTTTTACCTGAAGGAGGAAATCATCAATTTTCATTATTTTTATATAGTGTGGGCAAAACGTTTTATCATACAATGAAAGGGCATTGGTCACATAGTAGATTGGTATGAGGATTAATTATGTGCCCCTAAAAAGTACCGAAAAATATTACATTGATACCAGGTCTTGAACTTTGAGTATTTTTTATCGACCAACTTTGCCAAAAACATGAACATGTCTCTACAAAGTTACATAATCCAACCATATTTGGAGGAAATATTGTACAATGCTTGGGTATTGCAGAATTATGGGGATTTTTGTGTAACTCGGTTAATTAATGAGTTATGTGCCCTTGAATGCCAGAATCTGATATGAAAATGTAACAAGAGGACCAATGGTCCTGTAAACGCTCACCTGAGAAGTGGGATATGCAGCCTAAGCAGACCTTGCTGTAAAATAGGTCAAAGCCATCCCAGGGTCATGATTTATATAAACTTTGTAGAGCTGTATTCATTGATGCTTGAGGCTAAGTTTCAAAATCATAGGTCTTTCGGTTGTGAAGAAGAAGATTTATAATGGTTTTTACTATTTATAGCCATGGCGGCCATCTTGGTTATGTGACCTGGACCTTTTATATTAATTTTCACTCCCCTTTCCTAACAATGCTCCACTTAATGTTTGGCTTTGATTGGCCAAGTGCTTTAAGAGAAGATGTTTGAATATTATGGTCATATACATGTATATAGCCCTGGGACAGGGGCAGACAACCCCGAGGACATTTTTTTTTCATAACCATCAATCTTCTTCTGTACATTTGCATACTCCCAGCAAGATTCCCCCCATTTAATAACATTTTACTAAATTTCCCCATTCAAATGCACAGGCAACCTATGTTGACCTTGCCGTAAAAAAGATCAAGGTCATCTCAAGTTCATGATTTATATAAACTTTGTGGAGGTCCATTGCCTGATGCTGGACATGCCAAGTTTCAAAATCATAGGCCTTCTGTTTCTGGAGAAGAAGATTTTTAAACATTTTTGCTATTTATAGCCATGGTGGCCATCTTGGTCATGTGACCTTGATCATTTATATAAACTTTCATTCTCCCTTCCTAAGAATGCTCCACATGAAGTTTGGCTTTGATTGGCCCAGCGGTTTCAGAGAAGAAGATCTTTGAATATTATGGTAATATGATAGTTCGTCTCTCACTAATGAGAAAGACCATCATTATTTCTTGAATAGTGCTGATGTGTGTTGGTGAGTTCTTTGATGGCTGACTAGGCCAATTCTGGCTCTAAACTGTCGGTTGCAAGTAGAGCAAGTCAATGTCATAGAGTCTGATGGTGGCACATTTGTTTTGGCTTTGCGCTCTCTTCGCTTTCTTTCAGCTTCACAGATTCTCTTCTTTTCATAATATACATGTATATTGCCCCAGGGTGGGGGCAGACCTGCCTCTGGGGTCAAACTTTTTTTTTCAGAATCATAACTCGACAGTCCATTTGCCCATTTCCATAAAGTTTTTCCCTTCAAATGACATTTTGACAATTTTTCCCATTCAAATGCATGGGGGACCTATGTTGACCTTGCCTTAAAATGGGTCAAGGTCATCCCAGGGTCATGATTTATATAAACTTTGTATAGCTCCATTGCCTGATGCTTCATGCCAAGTTTCAAAATTGTAGGCCTTCTGGTTCTGGAGAAGAAGATTTTTGAAGGTTTTTGCTATTTATAGCCATGATGGCCATCTTGGTCATGTGACCTTGACCATTTATATAAATTTTCGTTCCCCCATCCCAAGGATACTACATATAAAATTTGGCTTTGATTGGTCAAGTGGTAACTGAGAAAATTAAGTTTAACATTTAATTTGTAACTGACCTTTGGCCAAGGTCATGAAATGACATTGACCTTTAATACTCACAACACTTCATTGGTTCAAGATGTCTGTATCTACCAACTTTCAGGTCATAGGCTTCAAAACTTCCTGAAAATTTCAACATTTTCACTTTGTTCCATTGAAAAGCCTATGTAACCAAAATTGACCTTGCCATAAAATAGGTCAAGGTCAGCCCAAGGTCATGATTTATATATACTATAATGGGGCAGAGTCCCCGATGCTACATACCAAGTTTCATTGAAATTGGTCCACTGGTTCCAGAGAAGAAGATGGTTTTTACCATGTATGGGCATGGCGGCCATCTTGGTCATGTGACCTGGGCCATTTATATAAACTTTCGTTCCCCCTTCCTAAGGATGCTCCACATGAAGTTTGGCTTTGATTGGCCCAGCGGTTTCAGAGGAGAAGATCTTTGAAATTGTGGACGGACGACAGACGCCGCCCGACGGACGACGACGGACGGACGACGGAGCATGGCCATCCTATAAGCTCACCTGTGAGCCTTTGGCTCAGGTGAGCTAAAAATGTGTAAGCTTTTGGTTAAAGTTTCAGTAGTTGTGTATATCTCATCAACCAACACAAGCCATTATATTTGGACTATAGGTACCCTATAGAGTTTGCTTTCTTTCCATGAGTTCGGACCCCAGGGTCCATGCCCGGGTATTGGGCTAAAGGTCAAAATCTAGGTCACCTTTAAAATGTGTTGTTTTCAATGTTAATGTTTCTTCTCTAACTCTGTATCTTAAAACCAATCATAAGAATGTGCTCTTATTTGGATCATATATGCTCTGTAGGGTTTGCTTTCATTGCATGGCACCATATCCTAGGTACCAACTCCAGGGGTTGGGCTACATGTCAAAATCTAGGACATGAACAATTTTTGTAAGTCTATAACATGACATCTACAGTCTAGTCAAAAAGAATTCATACGTAGACCATAGATACCTTGTAAAGTTCGGACTCGAGGGTCCATGTTTGGGGATGGGGCTAGAGGTCAAAATCTAGAACTTCTCAAAAATGTATTTATTATACTTTTCCAAACAGATAGGTCTTAAGATCCTTGGTTTGATGCTCCTTTATATAGAACTTGGCCTGTAGAATTTGATGATAAACCCATAGTCAGATCTATATGCTCATGTCCATTCAGCTGATCGAGGGAAGACTGGCATATTTCAGATGAATCCATTGTCAAATGGTGCGTTTGTCCGACTTATTGCCTGTGACTTTTTGTTGCAGCCTATTGGGTGACTATGTTTGACGAAAGTGCATGGAATAACATGCATACTCTGAGTAATGTTAAGGAAAGGGTACAAGTAGGCAACAATCAGGAAAAGGCGCAATCAGAAAGAGAATCCTTCTCCAAAAACCGTGGTGGGGAAAAAATTAACAATCAAGCCCTTATACATGTACCATGCAAACATATCGTAAGCCAAATTGGGCTATTTTCCCAACAGGTGGCCACTCAGTTACCTAACCTTAACTAAAAATATGAAAACATAAGGCGTAAACAGCACAAAAAGTTTTAACACCAAGACATAAGACAATAAGAACCAACACAGAAGTATCGCCTTGGAACGGTCAGTAATATAAAATTCCTGGCAGGCTTAAACCGATTTTACAGGTATCTAACCTCACCCTCAGCTTCTGCAGTGATTCACAACATTAAGAACCTGCTTTATGTGTTTAGCTATAGATAATCCTTTTCCTAACTCAGCATTTCAAGCAAAATAAACATTTAACACTCATATCAATGAACTAGAACCAGAGGACCAATGGTCCTGTAAACGCTCACCTGAGACCTAGTAATCACTTTTTCGATGTTAAAGCATATGTTTCCAAAATTAACCTTGCAGTAAAATAGATCAAGGTCATCCTAGGGTCATCATATGTGCAAGCTTTGATGGGCTGAAGTCCTAAATGCTGCATACTGAGTTTCGTGAAAATTAGCCAGCCGGTTCTGGAGAAGAAGATTTTTGAGTGGTTTTTACCAGATATGGGCATGGCAGCCATCTTGGTCAGGTGACCCGGATTTCACAATCAAACTTTCATTCCCCCTATCCATGGATGCTCCACATAAAATTTCACTTTGATTGGCCAAGGGGTTTCAGAGATGAAAATGTTTGAAAAGTGTATATGGACGACAGACCATGGCCATGGTTAAGAGATGACCTTGATCTAAATTAATCACAAACCTTCATCTACTCCATTAGTTGTTTGCATCTACCACTTTTCAGGTCCCAGGCTGCAATAGTTTTCAAAAAATCCATAGTTTTTACTTTTTCCCATGTAAAAGCCTTTGTTTCCAAAATTGACCTTGCTGTAAAATAGGTCAAGGTCATCCCAGTGTCATCATTTTATCAAACTATGATGGGCTGGAGTCACCGATACTACATACCAAGTTTCTGGGAAATCGGCCCACCGGTTCTGGACAAGAAAATTTTTGAGTGGTTTTTACCATATATGGGTGTGGCGGCCATCTTGGTCATGTGACCTGGATTTCGCGATCAAACTTGAAATTCTGCTACCCAAGGAGGCTCCACATAAAATTTCAACTTGATCAGCCAAGCGGTTTCAAAGAAGAAGATCTTTGAAATTGTTGACAATGACAGACGGACGACAGACTCAAGGGCACCTAACTCAGCAGTCCATGGTCAAATCTCATGGAATTCTGAACTCAACCGAGATCTCATGGCTGTTCTTGTTACATGGAAGAATGAAGAAGATCTGATCAAAAATAACAAACTTAATGCGTGGACACCATTTTCCCATTATAAGTCTATGGGGATTTTTTAAAACGCTCAAGGGCAGATAACTCCACGGCCCGTGGTCAGATCTGGCTGAATTTCGAACTCGTCCGAGCTCTTATGAATGTTGTTGTTCCTTGTGAGTATGTAAAAGATCTAATTGAAAATAGCGGAGATAATGCGTGGACAACATTTTCTCCATACAAAGTCTATGGGGATTTTTTCAAACGCTCAAGGGCAGATAACTCCGCGGCCCGTAGTCGGATCTGGCTGAATTTCGAACTCGTTCGAGCTCTTATGTATGTTGTTGTTCCTTGCAAGTATGGAAAAGATCAAATTGAAAATAGGGAAGATAATGCATGGACAACATTTTCTCCATACAAAGTTTATGGGGATTTTTTCAAACGCTCAAGGGCAGATAAATCCAAAGCCCATAGTCGGATCTGGCTGAATTTCAAACTCAACCGAGATCTTATGTATGTTGTTGTTCCTTGCAAGTATGGAAAAGATCCAATTGAAAATAGCGGAGATAATGCGTGGACACCATTTTCCCATTATAAGTCTATAGGGATTTTTTCAAATGCTCAAGGGCAGATAACTCCGCAGCCCGAGGTCGGATCAGGCTGAATTTCGAACTCATCCAAGCTCTTATGTAAGTTGTTGTTCCTTGCAAGTATGGAAAAGATCCAATTGAAAATAGTGGAGATAATGCGTGGACAAGATTTTCTCCATACAAAGTCTATGGGAGTTGTCTGTTGCCATAGCAACCAGAGTTCTAATTCAATCTGCTTCAAAACCTTATGCAGGCAATGCCCTACTACAATGATGCTGCTAATAAAGTTTGATTGCGGTCGGCATTCTGGTCTCTTAGATATTCATCTTTGAAACTGTGGACGACGAACGGACAACGGACGACGGACGGACGCCGGATCATGGTCATCCTATAAGCTCACCTTGTGAGCCTTCGGCTCAGGTGAGCTAACCAGAGGACCAATGGTCCTGTAAACGCTCACCTGAGACCTGAAATATATACTTGTTAGACTAGAATGGTACAATGCATGTATATAACCCTAGGGCAGGGTCAGAATAACTCCTGGAGTTAATGTCTTTTTCAAATCATAAAAACTCAGTCCATTTGCCAATTAACTGCAAGTTTTGTCCTTCAAATGACATTTTAAATGACATTTTAACAATTTTCTCCATTGGGCGATCTAAGTTGACCTTGCCGTGAAATAGGTCAAGGTCATCCCAGTGTCATGATTTATACAAATTTTGTAGACCTCCGTTCCTTAATGCTTCATGCCAAGTTTCAAAATCATAGGCCTTCTGGTTCTGAAGAAGGAGATTTTTATACATTTTTGCTATTTATAGCCATGGCAGCCATCTTGGTCATGTGACCTTCCATTTCATTTCCTCTTCCTATGGATGCTCATAAAGTTTGGCTTTGATTGGCTAAGCAGTTTCTGAGAAAAAGCTGTTTGAATATTATGATCATCTACATGTATATAGCTCCGGAGCAGGGGCAGACAACCCCTGGGCCTAAAATATTTTCATAAGCATAAATCTTCTGTCCATTTGCTCATTCCTAGCAAGTTTTCTGCAATTACATGACATTTTCCTATTTTTTCCCATTCAAATGCATGGGCGACCTAAGTTGACCTTGCCGTAAAATAGGTCAAGGTCATCCCAGGGTCATGGTTTATATAAACTTTGTAGAGCTCCATTCCCAGATGCTTCATACCAAGTTTCAAAATCATAGGCCTTCTGGTTCTGAAGAAGAAGATTTTTAAACGTTTTTGCTATTTATAGCCATGGTGGCCATCTTGGTCATGTGACCTTGACCATTTATACAAACATTCATTCCCTCTTCCTAAGGATGCTCCACAAAAAGTTTGGCTTTGATTGGCCTAGCGGTTTTAGAGAAGAAGATGTTTCAATATTATGGTCATATACATGTATATAGCCCCAGGGCAGGGGCAGACAACACCCTGGGCCCAAAATATTTTCTTAAACATAAATCTTCTGTCCACTGCTTATTTCTAGCAAGTTTTCTGCCATTTAATTACATTTTCCTATATTTTCCCATTCCAATGCATGGGAGACCTAAGTTGACCTTGCCGTAAAATAGGCCAATGTCATACCAGGGTCATGATTTATATAAACTTTGTAGAGCTCCATTCCCAGATGCTTCACACCAAGTTTCAAAATCATAGGCCTTCTGGTTCTGAAGAAGAAGATTTTTAGAAGTTTTTGCTATTTATAGCCATGGCGGCCATCTTGGTCATGTGACCTTGACCATTTATATAAACTTTCATTCCCCCTTCCCAAGTATGCTCCACATGAAGTTTGGCTTTGATTGGCCCAGCGGTTTCAGAGAAGAAGATGTTTGAATATTATGGTCATATACATGTATATAGCCCCGGGGCAGGGGCAGACAACTCCCCAGGGGCTAAAATTTTCCATTAACATTAATCTTCTGTCCATTTGCCTATTCCCAGTAAGTTTTACCCTAAATAGCATTTTACCATTTTTTCCCATTCAAATGCTTTGGCGACCTAAGTTGACCTTGCCGTAAAATAGGTCAAGGTCATCCTAGGGTCATGGTTTATATAAACTATAATGGGCCCACGTCCCCGATGCTACATACCAAGTTTCGTGGAAATCGGCCCACTGGTTCTGGAGAAGAAGATTTTAAAAGGTTTTTGCTATTTATAGCCATGGCGGCCATCTTGGTCATGTGACCTGGACCATTCATATAAACTTTCGTTCCCCCTTCCTAAGGATGCTCCACATGAAGTTTGGCTTTGATTGGCCAAGCGGTTTCAGAGGAGAAGATCTTTGAAATTGTGGACGACGGACGGACGACGGACGGACGCCGGAGCATGGGTATACTATAAGCTCACCTGTGAGCTGAAAAAGTATCTTTAGAGGCACAAATTGCATTGAGAGGCATGTATAACCCTGGCTCCAGGCCCTTCCCCCCATCCCTGATCTCTTCCAGACATGTTCACCCCTGACACACTGAAACTCAATTCCCAAATCCCTCAACAAGTACATTTTAGAAATGTACATTTGCAAGAATCTGTGACATTCTTGGGGGTTTTATGCCTCGTTTTCAAAATACCATAACAATGTCTCAAAGGCTCTGGTGGTGGTATTTCATGATTAGGGCAAAAGCCCAATGTATTCTGAACCTATAACTATTAAAAGTTTTGACTATTTCCTCCAAATAGTGTAAAAAAGGCGATTTTAGCGGGGGTGGGGGTCAAAATTTCGTAGGTGAGAAAAATTTGATTTTTCGCTTTTCCTTGCTTGTAGTCCTTTAACTCCACTGTTGTATCAGATTTTGTGCATGCAACACTGTGTAAAGTGCGATAAACATGCATAATGCCATTGAAATAAAATTGAAATATTACGACGTCACAATTTTGGGTACAAACCTTTAGCAGTTACCTGTATAATATTATTGTCTAAGTACTACCAAACATTATACAAGGCACTGTTAACTCATATGAAAACCTGCTATCTGTTATATGCAAAACCTTATACCCAGATCAGCGATGACCAGCCAGCTACTCAGAATTGTGTCATTAATGAACACAACTTCAATCCATCTTCTATGTCTTGCACAGCTTGATTAGAGTTCGATCTCAACCAAAAGCATTTTCTCCAGACACGGCCCATTGTGACAAGAGCAACCTTGCATGAATATTTATTTACCTGTATAAACCTGTTACAACACGGCCTTCAATGTATTTATTTTTCTGATTCGCTTTAATGTCCCTTTCAAGATTATTTCAGCTCGTATGAGATTGACCAATCAGTAGGTGGACGAAAACATGAGAACCCAGAGAAAAAACTCCAGGCACACCCGCAAACAGAACTTGGCTTGTCTTACATGTGTCTCTTTTCAGTATAAGGGTTGTGTCGAAGTGATTATAATCAGAAAAGTTATTTTTGATTCGATTAGATTATGGCCGAGCATTTTCAATAGGAACAGTTTTTCAATCATTTTGGGATTGAGCCACATATTACTTCTTGTACCAAGTACTCAAGGGGAGGGAGGGGGGAGTATAGTGTGTCTCAGGCACAGCACGGCTCCCCACGATTGGATCAAACCCAGGGCCTCTATTTAGATTCACTTTCATTAAAGAACTGAAAGATTCTTGTTTTGATGCCTATCGTGATATAATAAGCAATTTTTTTTTTTTTGAGAATGAATGGAAAATTGAGTAAACACCCTTAAAGTTGATGATTTGAAACTTGTCGCTGTATTGTACCAATGACAAAGACATTTTACGTTCCCATGGTACTGGCTAATACCTAGACAGTGGTGGCATCGTACTAACTTGACTGAAAAGTTGTTGATTTGGAAGTTAATACATTTTTTTTTAAAAACAAAATAGGAAAACAGTCCAACAATGTTACTGTTTGTGGTGCAAGAGGTTATTGGCCGTGTAAACAAGTGGACAATATTAGTATAGAATGATTACAAAAGTTTGTTCCACAGAATGTACAGTACACTCATTTTCTGGGGAATGGAACATAAAAAGTGGTTATAACCCGTCTGTAGAAAGTCCATAGATTCCATGGACATCCTGGACACATTCCATGGGTTCCATGGACATTGTCCATGGAATCTATGGAATGTGTGGACAATGTCCATGGAACCCATGGAATGTGTGGACAATGTCCATGGAATCCAGGGACAATGTCCAGGGTACTGTGGACATTGTCCATGGAATTTTTCCAGCATCTCCTCATGAAAGAGTGGACAAATTCCATGGACATTGTACACTGTCGTCCATGGACAATTTCCAGTCTTAGAATTACCCATAATCCCATGATATCTGACATCACTTCCTTTTCCTGTTTCACATAATTTTAAAAAGTAAACAGAAATCTAGTCTGAACAAATCTTCAAACATCTAAGGCATCAGAATGCCAGCAAGCGAGAAACTTGAAGAATATACTGCAGACAGACTCAGAGATGCTAAATGAAAGAGAAAACTGCAAAAACATTGATGGGAACTGGTCAAGATAAAGCTTTTGTAAAAAGCATGTGTGGAATGAAAGAACGTTTCTAGACAGATAAATTGATCAAAACTAGGAGTTGCAAAAACAAGATTGTTACACTTGCTGCCTTTCAGGTAATCATTTTGGATATTGATGTTAAAGTATGAAAAAAAACAACATGTATGTGCATGTTGTATTTATCATACTGCAGAAGTGTCTGGTTGGGGCATGTTAGATTTCATAATTTGGCCTGAATGAGAAGTCATTTTCAGAAAGACTTCCCGTCTGTAGAAAGTCCATAGATTCCTCTAGCTTCATGGTTGATACTAGACTGTTGGCTACCTTGTTGAGAAAGAGCTAGTCATCTTGCTCTTGGTGCATGTTGTACATGTAATAATTATTCTTATATTTAAGACACAGAAATTGATCTTACATTTAGACACAGAAAATGATCATAATATTCATTTTTTAAAAAATCCCAACCCAGAAAAGATCTTTTTTCCGCCCCGTCTGGTGTCTGGGTAGGGATTTTAAAATCAATGTTATGATAAATTTCTGTGTCTGTGTCTTTTAATTTTAAGATCCCAATCCAGACACCAGGCAGGACAGAAAAATCTTTTCTGCCCCACCTGGTGTCTGGGTCTGGATTCTAAAATTAATGTTATGATCAATTTCTCTGTGTTAAATTCTTATGTAGTACATGAAATAATTTGTCCAGCTTTTCTGTCCCGCCTGGTGTCTGGTTTGGGATTTTACAATTAAGAATATGACCAATTTCATTGTCCTTAATTCTTAAATTTAAGACACAGAAATTGATCATAACATTAATTTGTGCATCATTCCTGTCCCACCTGGTGTCTTGGTTGGGATTTTGAAATTAATGTTTTAATCGATTTCTGTCTTAAATTCTTACATTAAAGACAAAAACTGATTATAGAATTAATTTGTACATCTTTTCTGGCCCACCTGGTGTCTGGTTGGGATTTTAAAATTAATGTTATGATCAATTTCTGTGTCTTAATTTCTTACATTGTAATTAATGTAAAGATCAATTTCTGTGTCTTAAGAATTTATGTTGTACATATAATTGTGCATCTTTTCTCTCCCGCCTGGTGTCTGATTTGGGATTTTAGAATTAAGGATATGATCATTATCTGATGATGAATTTTTGTGTCTTAAATTCTTACATTTAAGACACAGAAATTGATCATAACATTAATTTGTCCAGCTTTTCTGCCCCGCCTGGTGTCTGGGTTTGGATTTTAAAATTAATGTGTAGATCAATTTTTGTGTCTTAAATTCTTACATTTAAGACACAAAAATTGATCACAAAATTAATTTGTGCATCTTTTCTGTTCCGCCTGGTGTCTGGATTGGGATTTTAAAAATTAATGTTATGATCAATTTCTGTGTCTTAATTTCTTACATTGTAATTAATGTTAAGTCAATTTCTGTCTCTTAAGAATTTATGTTGTACATATAATTGTGCATTTTTTCTGTCCCGCCTGGTGTCTGATTTGGGATTTTAAATATAAGGATATGATCAATATCTGATGATAAATTTCTATGTCTTAAATTCTTACATTTAAGACACAGAAATTGATCATAACATTAATTTGTACAGCTTTTCTGTCCCGCCTGGTGTCTGGGTTGGGATTTTAAAATTAATGTTTTGATCAATTTTTGTGTCTTAAATTCTAACATTTAAGACACAAAAATTGATCACAAGATTAATTTGTGCATCTTTTCTGTTCCGCCTGGTGTCTGGTTTGGGATTTTAAAAATTAATGTTATGATCAATTTCTGTGGCTTAAATTTCTTAATCAAATTTATTACAATTAAAATATAGAAATCAAATTAATTACGATTGAAATATAATTCTTTTGCACTGGAATTTTGTTTGCTTTTAATAACAACTGTCAACAAGAGATACTGTTTGTGTTAACCAGAGATGCATCTTGCCATAATGTGCATGAAAGCAATATGATTCAAATGTCTTCTCAGGGTTTACACTGCACAGCCATCTGCTATATATCAGTGGACAATGTCCATGGATTTTGTCCACAGTGTACCTGGACAAATTCCATGGACATTGTCCATGGAACTTTTCCATGGACATTGTCCATGGAACTTTTCCATGGACATTGTCCATGGAACTTTTCCATGGACATTGTCCATGGATTTTGTCCACTGATTCCCTGGACAATCTCCATGGACTGTGGAAAAAGTCCATGGATTCCGTGGAAAAACTCCATGGATTCCATGGAAAAGTTCCATGGACACACTGGAAAAATTCCACGGACATACTGGAAAATCTCCATGGACATTTTCCATGGATTCACTGGAAATTGTCCAGTGTTTTCGTTCCAATACTCCAGCCGGACAATGTCCATTGATTCCATGGACTTTGTCCACTGATTCCATGGATTTTTTCCACTGGTTCCATGGACTTTCTACAGACGGGAAATCAAACAGATTAGGGTTATTTTTGGAAACAAATGTATATATCCATTTTTTGTACTTTATATATGGCATACAACTTAACTGCTGATTTCTTTTCTTTTTAATTTTAAGTTAAAAACACTTTCACATACATGGGCTCTAGTACTGAGATAACATTTTGGGCTGTAGGGTACTGTTCCCCACCGAGTCCCAGAACGCCATTCACATATATTATGTATAATATGACAATACATTCATATGCAAAGGGATTTCTTGGGCCTCGGGGGGGGGGGGGGGGGGGGGGAACAATGTTAAATAAATACTGTTCTATTTTTCTATATGTTTAATACAAAATATGCCCATTTTAACCCAAAAATAAAGCAGTACTTCTTTAGAAACAAGAACCTCAATCCAGTATCATAAACTATGGACTACCAGAAAACATGCATACAAAAACAGAAACATTTGACCAACATTTATTTTTATCAAAATCTGAGGCAGCTATACATTATGGCTCCCATTACCACCGTCAGAGGTCCTTAGCACTTTGCCTACAACCATGGGGAAGTGTGGTAGAATGACAGATCCATTTCAGAGCAATATACAGAGATATCTTGTTTACTCATTCTAGGACTTGCGGGTCAGGTCCTTGGTCCTAGATGGAAAATAAAAATATAATGCCATTCTTCGATAATAATAATAATAATAATAATAATAATAATAATAATAATACCAGAGGACCAATGGTCCTGTAAACGCTCACCTGAGACCTGAGATATATACCAATAAACTTGTTTGACTAGAATGGTAATATACATGTATATAACCCCAGGGCAGGGTCAGGGCAAACTCTGGAGTCAATTTCTTTTTTAAATCATAAAGATTCAGTCGATTTGCCAATTTACTGCAAGTTTTGCCCTTCAAATGACATTGTAACAATTTTCCCCATTCAAATGTGTGGGCAACCTAAGTTGACCTTGCCGTAAAAAAGGTCATGGTCATCCCAGGGTCATGATTTATACAAATTTTGTAGAGCTCCATTGCCTGATGCTTCATGCCAAGTTTCAAAATCATAGGCCTTCTGCTTCTGGAGAAGATTTTTATTGGTTTTTGCTATTTATAGCCATGGTGGCCATCTTGGTCATGTGACCTTGACCAGTTATAAAAACTTTCATTTACTCTTCATAAGAATGCTCCACATAAAGTTTAGCTTTGATTGGCCAAGCGGTTTCAGAGAAGAAGATCTTTGAATATCACTGTAATATACATGTATACTGCCCCGGGGTGGGGGCAGACAGACCCCTGGGGTCCAAATTTTTTCAGAATCATCAATCTTAAGTCCATTTGCCCATTTCCTGCAAGTTTTTCCCTACAAATGACATTTTAACACTTTTCCCCCATTCAAATGAATGAGCGGCCTATTTTTTTTTTTTTTTTTTTTTTTTTTTGATTCAGTTTAACGTCCCTTTCAAGCTTTTTCACTCATATCGAGACGAATCAATCGGTAGGTGGGGCGAAAACCGGAGTACCCGGGGAAAAACCACCTGACACACCCGCAAGCAGAACATGGCTTGTCTCACATATATGAGCGGCCTATGTTGACCTTGCCGTAAAATAGGTCAAGGTCATCCCAGGGTCATGATTTATATGAACTTTGTAGGGCTCCAGTCACTGATGCTTCACACCAAGTTTCAAAATCATTGGCCTTCTGGTTCTGGAGAAGAAGATTTTTAAAGTTTTTTTCTATTTATAGTCATGGCAGCCATCTTGGTCATGTGACCTTGACCATTTATATAAACTTTCTTTCCCCCTTCCCAAGGATGCTCCATATGAAGTTTGGCTTTGATTGGCCAAGCGGTTTCAGGGGAGAAGATGTTTCATTATTATGGAAATATACATGTATATAGCCCCGTGGCAGGGGCAGACAACCCTCCAGGGGCTAAAATTTTCCATTAATATTAATCTTCTGTCCATTTGCCTATTTCCAGTAAGTTTTACCCATTAAATAGCATTTTACCATTTTTTCCCATTCAAATGCATTGGCGACCTAAGTTGACCTTGCCGTAAAATAGGTCAAGGTCATCCTAGGGTCATGATTTATATAAAATATAATAGGCCCGCGTCCCCGATGCTACATAGCAAGTTTCGTGGAAATCAGCCCACTGGTTCTGGAGAAGAAGATTTTTAAAGGTTTTTGCTATTTATAGCCATATCGGCCATCTTGGTCATGTGACCTGGACCATTTATATAAACTTTCGTTCCCCCTTCCTAAGGATGCTCCACAGTCATGAAGTTTTTGGCTTTGATTGGCCAAGCGGTTTCAGAGGAGAAGATCTTTGAAACTGTGAACGACGGACGACGGACGGACTGACGCCGGAGCATGGGTATACTATAAGCTCACCTGTGAGCCTTCGGCTCAGGTGAGCTAATAAGATGCCCTAGATCTTGACCTCTAGCCCTACACTGGGCATGGATCCTAGAGTCTGATTTCATAGTAACAAAGCAAACATAATGGAGTACCTATGGTCCAAGTATGAATGATTTCTGAACGTGGTTGTAAAGAAAAGTAAAGAAAATACAATTTTTAATATCAATTCTCTGAAACCACCAAAAAATTTCGGCACGCATAGTCTCAGAATTGGATGAAACTTTCACACAACAATCAGTACCACTCAAAACCAAGAAAAAAGTTGTCAATATTTATTTTGCTTCTTCCGTTGCCATGGCAACTGCAAAAATCATTTTTTCCAAATTTCGGTAAAAAGTTGCAGATAATTTTCTTAAAAACTACACTTTTCATGGTCAAATTTTTATAGTTCCAAAAGGAGCTCAGGTTAACAAATGCTTTACGTATGACATCTATCTGCCCACTTACCTTCTGTATTGTTCATTTATAAATCTGTATGTGCATCTTGCAGCAGCAGCATCTTAAATTATGGTCATTTAGCAGTTTTACAGAAAATGTGAAAATCAGAAAAATAGGCACATTCTGAAAATAGATATCTTAAAAAGACTCGGGAGTTGAACATTCTCTTGAGACTGATAAGAAACTTTCTTGCATGGCAGTTGTATCTGTGAAAAAAATGGATTGGGGCAAGACCGTTTTCTTAAAATAAATTAGTACATATTTTATTGCACTTTTAAGCAAAATGGAAATTTAAGTTTTTAAGACAGTGGTGGTTGTCTGTGAATAGTTTTGTAGTAAAACGTGTTTAAAGCGTAGAAATTAATAATTCCCAATAGCAGATGAAATTTGTCATGTATTTTTCTGATAAATTTCTTAGTTTGAAGAAAATGTCACCTGATTTGCATGATTTTTAGCATTAAAATAAAAGAAAATAGGGGGTAGGGGAAGCATATCAGCTGTATATTTTTATTGACAATGATATGAATAATAACGATTATCTTAAATGAGCTTATTTCAACCCAACTTTATTTTAAAGGCAAAAAAGATATGAATTGTAAGAACTGGCATGCTGTCAAGGGCGATAACTCTTCAAAATTTGATGAAAATGGAAGGAAAATTTGAGAAAATCGGATTTTTATGTTAACTGACATATTTTTCTAAATGAAACACATTGACGAGCAATCCATTTGCATTTGTTAATAGAGGGAAACTACCATAGTGCAATTAATTAGAATCCGACGTTGTGCGTACAAAATATAATCTAATTTTATTGATCTTAGCTTTGAAATTGAGACAAAATAGGGGGTAGGGGTAACATATCAAACATACTTTTTTATTGTAAATGCTGAGATCAACTAAATTTTATTTACAAACATAACTATGGACTAAACCTTACTTTGAAGATGAAACAGATATGAAATGAATGTATGTGTATGCTATCAAGGGCGATAACTCTTGGAAATTTGATGAAAAATGAAGGGAAATCTGAGAAAATCAGTTTTTCTTGTTTATCTGACATATTTTCCTGAATATACCTCATTGGTGGCTAATAAAACTACAATTGCCAATAGTAGGAAACAATTTGAATGTAAATAATTGGAATCTGACCATGTGCTTACAAAATACAACCTATTTTTCTAGATTTTGTCTGTGAAATTGAGACAAGATACGGGGTAGGGGTAACATATCATACTTTTATTGTAAATGCTGACATGAACCAAACTTTATTTACAAGCATAACTTTGAACTAAACTTTACTTTAAAGACAAAATAAAATGGATTATAAGTATGTGTATGCTGTCAAGTGCGAAAACTCTTGGAAATTTGATAAAAAAAATGAATGAAAATGTGAGAAAATCAGATTTTTCTTTTTAAATGACACATGTTTCTGAATAAACCATATTTCCGGATAAACTAACTGTATTTGCCAATAAGAGGAAAACATTTCAATACAAGTAATTGGAATCTGGCGATGTGCTAACAAAATACAATCTACTTTTCTTGATTTTGGCTATCAAATTGAGAAAAAAATAGGGGGTATGGGTAACATATCAGACATATACTTTTATTGTAAATGCTGACTTGAACCAAACTCCATTAACAAACATAACTATGAACTAAACTTTACTTTAAAGACGAAATAAATATGGATTGTAAGTACAAGTATGCTGTCAAGGGCCATAACTCTTTGAAACTTGATGAAAAATGAAGGAAAATGTGAGAAAATCTGATTTTGTTTGTGATTAACTGACATATTTTTCAAAATAAACCACATTTGCGGCTAATTTTATATATTAATCATTAAAGTGCAAATAATTGGAATCTGACACTGTGCTTACTAAAACAACCTTCTTGATGTACTTGATGATTCATTGACTAGTTAGAGATTCACCACGAGGACTGAAGAACTAACTACATGTTATGAACCACTGCAGAAGCTGACAGTGAGGCTAGGGCCATGTAAAATTTTATATTACTGATCATTCCAAGGTGATACTTCTGTGGTGGTTCTTTTTGTTTAACGCCTTGGTGTTTAAATTAGTTTTGTGCTGTTGGCGCCTTATGTTGGTATAAGTACCTGATTGTTAATTTAGTTTTTTCCCCATCTCGGTTTTTGGAGTAGGAATCTTTTTCTGATTGCACCTTTTCCTGATCTTTTCCTACTTATACCTTCTTTTTTTGATTTCGGATGGGAAATTGAGACAAAATAGGGGGAGGGCAATATATATCAAACATATACTTTTATTGGAAAAAACTGAGATGAACCAATTCAAATTTACAAACATAACTATGAACTTAACTTTAAAGACAAAATAAATATGGATTGCAAGTGTTTGTATTCTGTCCAGGATGAAAACTTTTCAAAATTTGTTGAAAATTGATTGAAAATGTGAAAACATCAAATTTGCTTGATTCTAGCTTTGAATTTTTTTTTACACAAAAGGGATAAGGGTAACATATCAAACATATTACTAGCTCACCTGAGCCGAAGGCTCACAAGGTGAGCTAATAGGATGGCCATGCTCCGGCGTCCGTCCGTCTTCGTCGTCCGTCCACAATTTCAAAGATCTTCTTCTCTGAAACCGCTTGGCCAATCAAAGCCAAATTTTAGAAGAAGCAACTGTAGGAAGGGGGAACCAATGTATATATAAATAATTCAGGTCGCATGACCAAGATGTCCGCCATACTCATATATGGTAAAAACCCTTCAAAAATCTTCTTCTCCGAAACTGGTTGGCCGATTTCAACGAAACTTGGCATGAAGCATCGATGTCTCAAGTACTACGATGTATATATAAATCATGACCCTGTGATGACCTTGACCTATTTTACGAAAAGGTCAACATAGGTGGCCTGTGCATTTGAATGGGAGAAAACTTTTAAAATGTCATTTAAAGTAAATGTCTTGCAGGAAATGGGCAGTAGGACTGAATATTAATGATTCTGAAAAAAAAATTGGTCCCCAGGAGCTCATATGCCCCCACCCCAGGGCAGCATACATATTTCTATCATATTCAAACATCTTCTCTGAAACCACTTGGCCAATCAAAGCCAAATTTTATGTGAAGCATCTATAGGATGGGGTAACCAATGTGTATATAAATAATCCAGGTAACGTGACCAAGATGGTCGCCATGCCCATATATGGTAAAAACCCTTCAAAAATCTTCCTCTCCGGAACCGGTGGACCGATTTCAAAGAAAATTGGCATAAAGCATTGATGGCTAAAGTACTACAATGTGTATATAAATCTTAATCATGACATTGTTGTGACCTTGACCGATTTTACGACAAGTCGCCTATGCCTTTGAATGGGTAAAACTGTTAAAATGTCAGTTGAAGGGAAAGGCTTGCAGGAAATTAGCAAATGGAGAGGATATTGATTATTATGAAAAATAAAATGGCCCCAGGGCTTCATCTGCCTCTTTACTGGGGCTATTTTCCATAATACTAAAACATGTTTATTGGTAAATACATGAACAACAGATCTCAGATGAGCGTTTACAGGACCATTGGTCCTCTGGTTTTATTAGCTCACCTGGTAATCGAGCCGTCGTTCGTGGATGCGTTTGTACCTTCAAATACAAATATCTCCGCAATTAGTCAGCCAATTACAATCAAATTTTATCAGAAGCATTATTGGGGTGGGGGTTAGGTTGCATTAGGTTTTGTTCTAGGTCGGAAAAGAACTCTGGTTTCCATGGCAACAGATAGCTCCCATAGACTAACAATGGGAAAACATAAAAAAAAATCTTCTCCGAAACTTCAAGGCCCAGAGCTTTCATATTTTTTTGTGTAGCAATGTATAGTGGTCCTCTTTATAAATCCTGCCAACCGTGCCCCCTGGGGTTCATACAGACCCCGCCCCTGGGGCATCATGGGGAGAAAAAAATCTTGTTCTCCGAAACCACAAGGCCCAGAGCTTTCATATTTTGTACGTAGCAATGTATAGTCGTCCTCTTTATAAATCCTGCCAACCATGCCCTGGGGTCAAAAATGGCCCCGCTCCCACTGACTTACAATCTTCATCATAAAAATAGGAAAAAAACATAAAAAATCTTCTTCTCCAAAACCACAAGGCCCTGAGCTTTCTATTTTGTTTGTAACTACGTATGAAGGTTCTCTTTGTAAATCCTTCCAACCGTGCCCCTGGGGTCCATACAGGCCCCGCCCCGGGTGCGTCATGGGAAAAACATAAAAAAACACAACATTTTCTTCACTGAAACCACAAGGCGCAGAGCTCTCATATTTTGTGTGTAGCAATGTGTAGTGACCCTCTTTATAAATCCTGCCAACCATGCACCTAGGGTCATAAATGCTCCCACCCTGAGGGTCATTAGCTCCCATAGATTTACAATGACAAACATAAAACAATCTTCTTCTCCGAAACCACAAGAAGATTTTCACATTTTTAATCAATTAATTTCAACAAATTTCCAAGAGTTATTGCCCTTGACAGCATACAAGTACTTGCAATCCATATCTGTTTCGTCTTAGTGAGTTTAGTTAATAGAGATTTTTGTATATGAAGTTTGGTTGATCTCAGCCGAAATCAAGAAAAGAAGGTTGTTTTGGTAATCCCAGTGTCAGATTCCAATTGTTTGCATTTTTAGCAACCTGAGCCGAAGGCTCATAAGGTGACCTTATAAGATGGCCATGCTCCGTCATCCTCGTCGTTGTCGTCGTCGTCGTCGTTGTCCACACTTTTCAAAGATCTTCTCCTCTGGAACCCCTGGTCCAATCAATGCCAAACATCATGTGGAACATCCTTAGGAAGGGAGAACCAAAGTTTGTATAAATGGTCCAGGTCACATGACCAAGATGGCCGCCATGCCCATATATGGTAAAAACCTTAAAAAATCTTCCTCTCTGCTACCGGTGGACCGATTTCAATGAAACTTGGTATGTAGCATCAGAGATTCTGGCCCATCATAGTTTGTATAAATCATGACCTTGGGTTGACCTTGGCCTATTTTAAGGCAAGGTCAACTTTGATCACATAGGCTTTTCAATGGAAAAAAGTGAAAACATTGGATTTTTCAGGAAGTTTTGTGGCCTGTGACCTGAAAGTTGGTAGATACATATAACTTATTGATTTAATGAAGTCAAAGGAGTATTCAAGGTCAGGGTCATCTCTTGACCTTGACCATATTAAATTTAAAACTTAATTTTCTCAGGAACCACTTCACCAATCAAAGCCAAATTTATATGTGGTATCCGAAGGAGAGGAGATTCAAAGTTTGTATAAATGGTCTATGTCACATGACCAAGATGGCTGCCATGCCCATATATGGTAAAAACATTAAAACAACTTCTTCTCCGGAACTGCTTTACTGATTTCAATAAAACTTGGTATGCAGCATCGGGGACTCTGGCCCATTATAGTTTGTTTAAATCATGACCTTGGGTTGACCTTGATCTATTTTATGGCAAGGTCAACATTGGTCACTTAATGTAAAAAATAGAAAACATTGGATTTTTCAGGAAGTTTTCTGGCCTGTGACCTAAAAGTTGGTACATACATACAACTAATTGATTTAAGTCCTATGAATATTCAAGGTCAAGGTCATCTCTTGACATTGGCCAAAGGTCATTTACATATTAAATTTAAAACTTATTTTTCTCAGAAAACCACGTCACCAATCAAAGCCAAATTGTATATGTGGTATCCTTAGGAAGGGAGAACTAAAGTTTGTATAAATGGTCCAGGTCACATGACCAAGATGGCCGCCATGCACATATATGTGGTAAAATCCTTTAAAAATCAACTTCTCTGGAATCGGTGGACTGATTTCAATGAAACTTTGTTTGTAGCATTGAGGGCTCTTGCCCTTCATAGTTTATATAAATCATGATCTTGGGTTTACCTTGACCTAATAAACTGTAAATTAAAAAAAAGGTCAAATATTGCAAGACAGATTTGAAAGTTGGTAGATACAGACAGTTTATAGTGTTAATAATTATGTGAGTATTTGAGTTCAAGTTTACATTTTACGTTGGCCAACATGGCCTTAGCCATAGGTCAATTATCAAAGACAAAATCTCAGGTGAGTGATATCAGGACCATTGGTCCTCTGGTTATCGTTAATTTAGAAATAATAGCCGCAGATGAGGTTTATTTCGAAAAATATGTCAGTTAAATAGAAAAAAATCTGATTTTCTCACGTTTCCTTCACTTTTCATCAAATTTCAAAGAGTTATCGCCTTTTACATCAAACATGTACTTACAATCAGTTTTTGTTTCATTTTTAAAGTTAAATCTAGTTCCTAGTTATGTTTGTACATGAGGTTTGGCTCATCTCAGCATTTAAAATAAACGTACGAGGGGGGTTCAAAAATTTCGAGGAAAAGTACTGCCAAATGTGTAATTGTAATGGGAAATTTACGTTCTCTATGCTAGTTGTAAACTAACATATTGTTAACATATGCGAAAAATTTGAATAAAATCGGATGAAAATTAGGCAAAAAATCACGTGCGTTTCTAAAGTAACATTACAACAGTAAAACCGGCCAAACGTCATAACAACGTCATGCTATACGCATTCGTGCTGCTGTTACTACTTGTTGATTGCCATTTTCTTAATTTCCTTGTTGCCATATACGCTTTCTGCTCTTAGCAGTGTTTCTTTCCTTCCGTTCCAAACACACAATTTATCGAATGCCGTTGCTTCCTTCGCGTTTTAGGCATACCCACTAAACAGTATGCCTTTACGCCCAAATGACGTCACACACTAATATGATGTAATATGCTCACCGCAAACATATTGAACTTATCTCATACAAAGTTTGGTGAAAAAAAAAATCACCGTAAACTATCAAATGCATTGCCATCATTAAAAAGCGACGTTTTGCAAAAATGAACAAAAGTGGGCCGGAATCATGATGTACGGTTTCCATAGCAAACACTGTTAAAATTGTATTCATGCCAGAGCAGCAAAATTTGCTGTATAAGTACAAATAATGTTTGTCTATGTAACTGTAATAGTTTAATTCAGCTGATTTACAAAATAAGAATATGATGGCACTTTTCCGCGAACGTTGAACGCCCTTCTGATATATTACTTATACCCCCTTTTTGTCTCAATTTTATAGCCAAAATCAAGAAAATCAGGTTTTATTTTGTAAGCTCAGAGTCAATCCAATTATTTGCATTTTAATGGTTTCCTCTTATTGGCAAATTCAGTTATGTTATCCGGAATTGTGGTTTATTCAGAAAAAAAAAAAAAATCTGATTTTCTCATATTTTCCTTCATTTTTTTTTTTATCAAACGTCAAAGAGTTATCGCCCTTGACAGCATACATGTACTTACAATCCATATTTATTTTGTCTTCAAAGTAAGGCTTAGTTGATAGTTATGTTTGTAAATGAAGTTTGGTTCATGTCAGCATTTACTATAAAAGTATATGTTTGATATGCTACCCCTACCCCCTATTTTGTCACAATTTCACAGCCAAAATCAAGAAAAGTAGGTTGTATTTTGTAGGCACATGACAAGATTTCAATTATTTACATTTAAATGGTTTCCTACTATTGGAAATTGCAGTTTTACTAGCCACCAATGAGGTTTATTCAGAAAAATATGTCAGTTAAACAGAAAAATATGCTTTTTTTTCACATTTTTCTTCATTTTTCATCAAATTTCCAAGAGTTATTGCCCTTGACAGCATACACATACTTTCAATTCATATCTGTTTCATCCTTAAAGTAAAGTTTAGTTCATAGTTATGTTTGTAAATGAAGTTTGGTTGATCACAGCATTTACAATACCAGAGGACCATTGGTCCTGAGAACGCTCACATGAAGCCTGATCTTGGAGTATTAAGTCATAATGAAATGACCTTGACCTTGAATACTCACACACCTTTATTGACTTCATAAGTTGTCTGCATCTGCAAAGTTTCAGGTCTCAGGCTGCAATAGTTTCCAAACCCTGTGATTTCTGAGAAAACCATCATTTTAATTTTGATATTTAAATGACCTTGGGCCAAGGTCAAGACATGACCTTGGCCTTCATTAATTACTTACCTTCATTGACTCCATTAGTTGTCTGCATCTAGCAACTTTCAGGTCTGAGGCTGCAACAGTTTGTTTTCGCCTTTTCCCATGTGAAAGCCTATGTTTCCAAAATTGACCTTGCCGTAAAATAGGTCAAGGTCATCATAGGGTCATCATTTCAATAAACTATGATGGGCTGGAGTCCCAAATGCTACATACCAAGTTTCATGAAAATTGGCCTGCCGGTTCTGGAGAAGAAGATTTTTGAAACGTTTTTACCATATATGGGCGTGGCGGCCATCTTGGTCATGTGACCTGGATTTTGCAATCAAACTTTCGTCTCCCCTACCCATGGATGCTCCACATAAAATTTCACTATGATTTGCCAAGCAGTTTCAGAGAAGAAGATCTTTGAAAAGTGTGTATGGACAACAGACTGGCCAAGGTCAAGAGATGACCTTGACCTATATAAATCACATACCTTCATCTACTCCATTAGTTGTTTGCATCTACCACTTTTCAGGCCTCAGGCTGCAATAGTTTTAAAAACATCCATAGTTTTCACTTCTTCCTATGTAAAAGCCTATGTTTCCAAATTTGACCTTGCCGTAAAATAGGTCAAGGTCATCCAAGGGACATCATTTGATCAAACTATGATGGGCTGTAGTCCTCAATGCTACATACAAAGTTTCGTGGAAATCGGCCCTCCGGTTCTGGAGAAGAAGATTTTTGAGTGGTTTTAACCATATATGGGCGTGGCGGCCATCTTGGTCATGTGACCTGGATTTCCCGATCAAACTTTCGTCTCCCCTACCCATGGATGCTCCACATTAAATTTCACTTTGATTGGCCGCGCATTTCAGAGAAGAAGATCTTTGAAAACTGTGTATGGACATCAGACTGGCCAAGGTCAAGAGATGACCTTGACCTATATTAATCACACACCTTCATCTACTCCATTAGTTGTTTGCATCTACCACTTTTCAGGCCTCAGGCTGCAATAGTTTTCAAAACATCCATAGTTTTCACTTTTTCCTATGTAAAAGCCTATGTTTCCAAATTTGACCTTGCCGTAAAATAGGTCAAGGTCATCCAAGGGTCATCATTTTATCAAACTATGATGGGCTGAGGTCCTCAATGCTACATACTAAGTTTCGTGGAAATCAGCCAGCCGGTTCTGGAGAAGAAGATTTTTGAGTGGTTTTTACCATATATGGGCGTAGTGGCCATCTCGGTCATGTGACCTGGATTTCGTGATCAAACTTTTGTCTCCCCTACCCATGGATGCTCCACATAAAATTTCACTTTGATTGGCCAAGCAGTTTCAGAGAAGATCTTTGAAAAGTGTGTATGGACAACAGACTGGCCAATGTCAAGAGATGACCTTGACCTATATTAATCACATACATTCATCTACTCCATTAGTTGTTTGCATCTACCACTTTTCAGGCCTCAGGCTGCAACAGTTTTGAAAAAATTCCATAGTTTTCACTTTTTCTCACCTGAAGCCTGATCTTGGAGTATTAAGTCATAATGAAATGACCTTGACCTTGAATACTCACACACCTTTATTGACTTCATAAGTTGTCTGCATCTGCAAAGTTTCAGGTCTCAGGCTGCAATAGTTTCCAAACCCAATGATTTCTGAGAAAACCATAATTTTAATTTTGATATTTAAATGACCTTGGGCCAAGGTCAAGACATGACCTTGGCCTTCATTAATTACTTAACTTCATTGACTCCATTAGTTGTCTGCATCTAGCAACTTTCAGGTCTCAGGCTGCAACAGTTTGTTTTCGCCTTTTCCCATGTGAAAGCCTATGTTTCCAAAATTGACCTTGCCGTAAAATAGGTAAAGGTCATCATAGGGTCATCATTTCAACAAACTATGATGAGCTGGAGTCCCAAATGCTACATACCAAGTTTCATGAAAATTAGCCTGCCGGTTCTAGAGAAGAAGATTTTTGAAAGGTTTTTACCATATATGGGCGTGGCGGCCATCTTGGTCATGTGACCTGGATTTTGCCATCAAACTTTCGTCTCCCCTACCCATGGATGCTCCACATAAAATTTCACTTTGATTTGCCATGCAGTTTCAGAGAAGAAGATCTTTGAAAAGTGTGTATGGACAACAGACTGGCCAAGGTCAAGAGATGTCCTTGACCTATATTAATCACATACCTTCATCTACTCCATTAGTTGTTTGCATCTACCACTTTTCAGGCCTCAGGCTTCAAAAGTTTCCAAAAAATCCATAGTTTTCACTTCTTCCTATGTAAAAGCCTATGTTTCCAAATTTGACCTTGCCGTAAAATAGGTCAAGGTCATCCAAGGGTCATCATTTGATCAAACTATGATGGGCTGAGGTCCCCGATGCTACATACAAAGTTTCATGAAAATCGGCCCACCGGTTCTGGAGAAGAAGATTTTTGAGTGGTTTTAACCATATATGGGCGTGGCGGCCATCTTGGTCATGTGTCCTGGATTTTGCGATCAAACTTTCGTCTCCCCTACCCATGGATGCTCTACATAAAATTTCACTTTGATTGGCCACGCAGTTTCAGAGAAGAAGATCTTTGAAATCTGTGTATGGACAACAGACTGGCCAAGGTCAAGAGATGACCTTGACCTATATTAATCACACACCTTCATCTACTCCATTAGTTGTTTGCATCTACCACTTTTCAGGCCTCAGGCTGCAATAGTTTTCAAAACATCCATAGTTTTCACTTTTTCCTATGTAAAAGCCTATGTTTCCATAATTGACCTTGCCTTAAAATAGGTCAAGGTCATCCAAAGGTCATCATTTTATCAAACTGTGATGGGCTGAGGTCCTCAATGCTACATACCAAGTTTCGTGGAAATTGGCCAGCCGGTTCTGGAGAAGAAGATTTTTGAGTGGTTCTACCATATATGGGCGTGGCGGCCATCTTGGTCATGTGACCTGGATTTCGCGATCAAACTTTCGTCTCCCCTATCCATGGATGCTCCACATAAAATTTCACTTTGATTGGCCGCGCAGTTTCAGAGAAGAAGATCTTTGAAAAGTGTGTATGGACAACAGACTGGCCAAGGTCAAGAGATGACCTTGACCTATATTAATCACATACCTTCATCTACTCCATTAGTTGTTTGCATCTACCACTTTTCAGGCCTCAGGCTGCAACAGTTTTCAAAAAATTCCATAGTTTTCACTTTTTCCTATGTAAAAGCCTATGTTTCCAAATTTGCCCTTGCTGTAAAATAGGTCAAGGTCATCCAAGGGTCATCATTTTATCAAACTATGATGGGCTGAGGTCCTTGATGCTACATACCAAGTTTCGTGGAAATCGGCCCACTGGTTCTGGAGAAGAAGATTTTTGAGTGGTTTTAACCATATATGGGCGTGGCGGCCATCTTGGTCATGTGACCTAGATTTTGCGATCAAACATTCGTCTCCCCTACCCATGGATGCTCCACATAAAATTTCACTATGATTGGCCACGCAGTTTCAGAGAAGAAGATCTTTGAAATCTGTGTATGGACAACAGACTGGCCAAGGTCAAGAGATGACCTTGACCTATATTAATCACACACCTTCATCTACTCCATTAGTTGTTTGCATCTACCACTTTTCAGGCCTCAGGCTGCAATAGTTTTCAAAACATCCATAGTTTTCACTTTTTCCTATGTAAAAGCCTATGTTTCCAAATTTGACCTTGCTGTAAAATAGGTCAAGGTCATCCAAGGGTCATCATTTTATCAAACTATGATGGGCTGAGGTCCTTGATGCTACATACCAAGTTTCGTGGAAATTGGCCAGCCGGTTCTGGAGAAGAAGATTTTTGAGTGGTTCTACCATATATGGGCGTGGCGGCCATCTTGGTCATGTGACCTGGATTTCGCAATCAAACTTTCGTCTCCTCTATCCATGGATGCTCCACATAAAATTTCACTTTGATTGGCCTCGCAGTTTCAGAGAAGAAGATCTTTGAAAAGTGTGTATGGACAACAGACTGGCCAAGGTCAAGAGATGACCTTGACCTATATTAATCACATACCTTCATCTACTCCATTAGTTGTTTGCATCTACCACTTTTCAGGCCTCAGGCTGCAACAGTTTTCAAAAAATTCCATAGTTTTCACTTTTTCCTATGTAAAAGCCTATGTTTCCAAATTTGACCTTGCTGTAAAATAGGTCAAGGTCATCCAAGGGTCATCATTTTATCAAACTATGATGGGCTGAGGTCCTTGATGCTACATACCAAGTTTCTTGGAAATCGGCCCACCGGTTCTGGAAAAGAAGATTTTTGAGTGGTTTTTACCATACATGGGCGTGGCGGCCATCTTGGTCATGTGACCTGGATTTCGTGATCAAACTTTCGTCTCCCCTACCCATGGATGCTCCACATAAAATTTCACTTTGATTGGCCACACAGTTTCAGAGAAGAAGATCTTTGAAAAGTGTGTATGGACAACAGACTGGCCAAGGTCAAGAGATGACCTTGACCTATATTAATCACATACCTTCATCTACTCCATTAGTTGTTTGCATCTACCACTTTTCAGGCCTCAGGCTGCTATAGTTTTCAAAAAATCCATAGTTTTCACTTTTTCCTATGTAAAAGCCTATGTTTCCAAATTTGACCTTGCCGTAAAATAGGTCAAGGTCATCCAAGGGTCATCATTTTATCAAACTATGATGGGCTGAGGTCCTTGATGCTACATACCAAGTTTCGTGGAAATCGGCCCACCGGTTCTGGAGAAGAAGATTTTTGAGTGGGTTTTGCCATATATACGCATGGCGGCGATCTTGGTCATGTGACCTGGATTTCGCGATCAAACTTTCGTCTCCCCTACCCATGGATGCTCCACATACAATTTCACTTTGATTGGCCAAGCAGTTTCAGAGAAGAAGATCTTTGAAAAGTGTGTATGGACAAAAGACTGGCCAAGGTCAAGAGATGACCTTGACCTATATGAATCATATACCTTCATCTACTCCATTAGTTGTTTGCATCTACCTATTTTCAGGCCTCAGGCTGCAATAGTTTTCAAAAAATCCATAGTTTTCACTTTTTCCCATGTAAAAGCCTATGTTTCCAAATTTGACCTTGCCGTAAAATAGGTCAAGGTCATCCAAGGGTCATCATTTTATCAAACTATGATGGGATGAAGTGCCCGATGCTACATACCAAGTTTCGTGGAAATCGGCCCTCCGGTTCTGGAGAAGAAGATTTTTGAAGGGTTTTTACCATATATGGGCGTGGCGGCCATCTTGGTCATGTGACCTGGATTTCGCGATCAAACTTGAAATGCCACTACCCAAGAAGGCTCCAAATAAAATTTCAATTAGATAGGCCAAGCGGTTTCAGAGAAGAAGATCTTTGAAATTGTGGACGACGGACGACGGACGGACGGACGCCGGATCATGGCCATCCTATAAGCTCACCTTGTGAGCCTTCGGCTCAGGTGAGCTAAAAAATATGCGTTTGATGTTACCCCTACCCCCTATTTTGTCTCAATTTCAAAGCTAAGATCAAGAAAATTATATTATATTTTGCAAGAACAATGTCGGATTCTAATTATTTGCACTTTGGTACGGTTCCGTTTATTGGCAAATGCAAATGGATTGCTTGTCAATGTGATTCAAATAGAAAAATATGTCATTTAACATAAAAATGCGATTTTCTCAAAAATTCCTTCCATTTTCATCAAATTTTGAAGAGTTATAGCCCTTGACAGCATGCAAGTACTTACGATCCATATCTTTTTTGCCCTTAAAATAAAGTTGGGTAGATATAAGTTCATTTAAGATAATCGTTATTATTTATATCATTGTCAATAAAAATATACAGCTGATATGCTTCCCCTACCCCCTATTTTCTTCCATTTTAATGCTAAAAATCATGTAAATCAGGTGATATTTTCTTCAAACAAAAACAATTATCAGCAAAATCCATTAAAAATTTCATTATTAATTCTACGCTTTAAACATGTTTTACTACAAAACTATTCACAGACAACCACCACTGTCTTAAAAACTTAAATTTCCATTTTGCTTAAAAGTGCAATAAAATATGCACTATTTATTTTCAGAAAACGGTCTTGCCCCAATCCATTTTTTTCACAGATACAACTGCCATACATGAAAGTTTCTTATCAGTCTCAAGAGAAAGTTCAACTCCCGAGTCTTTTTAAGATATCTATTTTCAGAATGTGCCTATTTTTCTGATTTCAACATTTTCTGCAAAAGTTCTAAATACCTATACTTTAAGATGCTGCTGCTGCAAGATGCACATACAGACTGATAAAAGAACTAAAAAATGCTGTTGGCGGTTGCCATGGCAACGGAAGAAGCAAAATATATATTGACAACATTTTTCTTGATTTTGAGTGGTACTGATCATTGTGTGAAAGTTTCATCCAATTCTGAGACTATGCGTGCCAGACCCCCATGTTAAAATTTTGGTGGTTACAGAGAATTGATATTAAGAAGTTCTAGATTTTGACCTCTAGCCCCATCCTCACACATAGACCCTCGAGTCCGAACTTTACAGGGTATCTGTAGTTTAAGTATGAATTGTCTTCGACTAGACTGTGGATGTCATGATATAGACTTACAGTAAACTGTTCAGGATACTTTCACTGTATATATTATAAAGGTATCCTAGATTTTGACCTGTAGCCCCACCCCTTGAGATGTTACCTAGGACATGGTGCCATGCAATAAAATATGATATACTAACAAGTAGCCCAGGGGCAACGATCGCTCACCTGAGAGCCAACAAGTACAGTCACTGGACAAAGTAGTTGGGGTTTTTCCATATATGGGTATGATGGCCATCTTGGTCATGTGACCTTGAAACCCTACTTACATCAGCAGAAGAGCTCTTGTCTGGATTGTGTATCCTCTTTTCTGCCATTTTGGTTCACTTGAAAAAAAAATCATCTAACAAGGTCAGGGTCCTATAATGACCCCCGGGGTTGGGCCACATTTGACCCCAGGGGCAAGATTGGCAGGATTTATGTAGAGCAACACATGACAATGTTGTATATCAAATATACAAGCTTTGTGTCATGCTGTTGCAGAGAAGATTTTTTCACATATTTCCATTATAAGTCTATGGTAGATAATGACATGCCTGGGGTGTGGATTGTATGGACCCCAGGGGCACTGTTGGCAGGATTTATAAAGAGGAACACTATACATTGCTACAAACAAAATATGAAAGCTCTGGGCCTTGTGGTTTCGGAGAAGAAGATTTTTTAATGTTTTTCCCATGATGCCCCCGGGGCGGGGCCCGTGTGGACCACAGGGGCATGGTTGGCAGGATTTATAAAGAGGATCACTATATATTGCTACAAACAAAATATGAAAGCTCTGGGCCTTGTGGTTTCGGAGAAGAAGATTTTTTTTTATGTTTTACCCATGACCCCCCCCCGGGCGGGGCCCCTATGGACCCCAGGGGCACGGTTGGCAGGATTTATAAAGAGGACCACTATACATTGCTACTGACAAAATATGAAAGCTCTGGGCCTTGTGGTTTTGGAGAAGAAGATTTTTTATGTTTTTCCCATTGTAAGTCTATGGGAGCTAATGACCCCCGGGGCGGGGCCATTTTTGACCCCAGGGGCATGATTGGTAGGATTTATATAGAGGACCACTAAACATTGCTACATACAAAATATGAAAGCTTTGGGCCTTGTGGTTTTGGAGAAGAAGATTTTTTTTTATGTTTTTCCCATGACACCCCCGGGGCGGGGCCTGTATGGACCCCAGGGGCACAGTTGGCAGGATTTATAAAGAGGACCATTATACATTGCTACACACAAAATATGAAAGCTCTGGGCCTTGTGTTTTCGGAAACAAAGATTTTTTTATGTTTTTCCCATTGTAAGTCTATGGGAGCTAATGACCCCCGGGGCGGGGCCATTTTTGACCCCAGGGGCATGATTGGTAGGATTTATATAGAGGACCACTAAACATTGCTACATACAAAATATGAAAGCTTTGGGCCTTGTGGTTTTGGAGAAGAAGATTTTTTTTTATGTTTTTCCCATGACACCCCCGGGGCGGGGCCTGTATGGACCCCAGGGGCACAGTTGGCAGGATTTATAAAGAGGACCATTATACATTGCTACACACATAATATGAAAGCTCTGGGCCTTGTGGTTTCGGAGACAAAGATTTTTTTATGTTTTTCCCATTGTAAGTCTATGGGAGCTAATGACCCCCCGGGCGGGGCCATTTTTGACCCCAGGGGCATGATTGGCAGGATTTATATAGAGGACCACTAAACATTGCTACACACAAAATATGAAATCTCTGGGCCTTGCGGTTTCAGAGAAGAAGATTTTTTTATATTTTCATCATGACTCCCCCGGGACGGGGCCCGTGTAGAACACAGGGGCACGGTTGGCAGGATTTATAAAGAGGAACACTATATATTGCTACAAACAAAATATGAAAGCTCTGGGCCTTGTGGTTTCGGAGAAGAAGATTTTTATGTTTTACCCATGAACCCCCCGGGGCGGGGCCCGTATGGACCCCAGGGGCACGGTTGGCAGGATTTATAAAGAGGACCACTATACATTGCTACTGACAAAATATGAAAGCTCTGGGCCTTGTGGTTTCGGAGAAGAAGATTTTTTTTATGTTTTTCCCACTGTAAGTCTTTGGGAGCTAATGACCCCCGGGGCGGGGCCATTTCTGACCCCAGGGGCATGATTGGCAGGATTTATATAGAGGATCACTAAACATTGCTACTCACAAAATATGAAAGCTCTGGGCTTCGTGGTTTCAGAGTAGAAGATTTTTTTTATATTTTCATCATGACGCCCCCGGGCGGGGCCCGTATGGACCCCAGGTGCATGTATGGCAGGATTTATGAAGAGGACCACTAGACATTGCTACACACAAAATATGAACGCTCTTGGCCTTGTGGTTTCAGAGAAGAATATTTTTATATGTTTTTCCCATTGTAAGTCTATGGGAGCTATCCGTTGCCATGGAAACCAGAGTTCTGATCCAACCTGGCCCAAAACCTAATACAACCTTTCCCCCTCCTCAATGATGCTTTAGATAAAATTTGATTACGATCGGCCATGTTGTTTTAGAGATATTTGAGTTTGAAAATGTGAACGGACGGACGGACGGGACGCACGGACGCCGGCTCGACTACTGTACTATAAGCTCACCTTGTGAGCCTTCGGCTCAGGTGAGCTAAAAAGAGAGAGATCGTTTGCCGCTAAGGCATTGGCCAAGGTGCAGTTTTCTTACAGCATCTCTTTAGGTTATTATGAGAAAAAAAGAAGAAAAACAAAAAAGAGATTGTTTGCCACTGATGCATTCGCCAGGGTGCACTTTTCTTAAAGTTTCTCTTTATGGTACTTTGACGTGAAGTAGATATGCGAAAACAAAGACCGCGATCTTCTTTGCGCAACTCTCAAGTTCAAACTTCAACGCGACGGCGCCTGTCTGTGACGTAGCTAGGCCTAGGCCATCAGTTCTTCCTCTAGCTCTGGGTAATGTGCCTTGGAAACTCTGATCATACTAGACATGAGTACCTCATCAGTTCTCATTATTAACACCTTCTCAGGTGTCAGTTCGTTAATTGAGACAAAATTCTCACCTCAATGCAAACACCAATTAATGTGGGGTTCAGTTGTTTTGACAGCCAATTATTGCATTGTTGATTGCACACTTCCAATAATCTGCCACCTTTGATCATGAACACAGGTTAGGACTCCCAATTATCAGAGCTTGGTTAAGTTTACTTTGAGATTTTGAAACACAGAAGGAAACAAAAAAAAATTCTGCTATTTTCCGTTTCAAAGGGCCATAACTTGAAAAATATGCAATCCAGAGTTACAGTTCTTGTGTTCTGCACATCGTCTTATGTTGATTAGTGATCCTGGGAAGTTTCATCTCGATATCTTAAACGGTTTTCGAGTTACAGAGCGGACACGAAATAGTACAGAAAATAATCAAAGGGAAACAACTCGTAAAATACTCAAGCCAGAGTTATGGTTATTGTGCATGACACATCATCTGATCATGCTTAATAAGTGTACCAAGTTTTATTGAAAAATCTTTAACGGTTTTCAAGTTACAGAGTGGACAAGGGAAATCTCGTAAAATACTCAAGCCAGAGTTATGGTTCTTGTGCATGCTACATCGTCTGATCATGCTTAATAAGTGTACTAAGTTTTATTGAAAAATCTGTTAACGGTTTTCAAGTCACAGAGCGGACACGAAATTGTATCGAAAATAATCAAAGGGAAATAACTCCAAAAATACTCAAGCTAGAGTTATGGTTCTTGTGCATGACACATTGTCTCGTCGTGGTTTACAAGTGTACCAAGTTTCATCGAAAAATCTTTAACGGTTTTCAAGTTATAGAGCGGACACGTTTTGTGACGGACAGACAGACGCACGGGGAAAGACAATATGTCTCCCGACCCTGAAGGGGGGAGACATAAATACCAATAAAATATAGCAAAAAGGCCCAATGGCCCAGTGGATAATTCGCTTATTTAATTACCCCTAAGGGTTGCCATGGAAACCAGAGTTCAAATCCAATCAGCTTGAAACCTAATGCCCCACCACACTGATGCTTCTGATAAAGTTTGATTGCAATGGACCTGCTGGTCTCTGAGATACACATGTACATGTTTGAAAGTGTAGACTGATGCACGGCCAGACGTACGGACGGACGCTCGCTCGACTCTCATCCTATAAGCTTACCTTGTGAGCCTTCGGCTCAGGTGAGCTAAAACAGAGGATCAAATATGTAAGCGCTAAAGTTTTCACAACACTTTACAGCCATTTTCCAAAGCTCACAGGCACGTAACTCTGCAGTCCATGGTCGAATCTCGCTGAATTTTAAACTAATCACACATCTTATGGCTGTCCTTGTTACCTCGAAGAATGAAGAAGATCCAATCAGAAATGAAGGCGCTGGAGTGTTCACAACATCTTCCCCATTATAAGTCTATAGAGATTTTTTCAAATGCTCAAGGGCAGCTAACTCTGCAGTCCATGGTTGAATCTCGCCCAATTTTGTACCCATTCGTGATCTTACGACTGCCCTTGTCACATGAAAGAATGAAGAAGATTGGATCAAAAATGTAGGCATTAGAGTGTTGACAACACTAAATAGCCATTTTCAAATGCTCAAGGGCAGGTAACTCCGCTGTCCATAGTCAAATTTCGCCGAATTTTAAACTTATCTTAAATCTTATGACTGTCCTTGTTACCTGCAAGAATGAAGAAGATCAGACACAAATGAAGGCGCTGGAGTGTTCACAGCAGCTTTCACATTGTAAGTCTATCCAGATTTTTTAAAATGCTCAAAGGCAGCTAACTCCGCAGTCCATGGTAGAATCTCGCCAAATTTCAAACTCATCCAAGATCTCATGACTGTCCTTGTTACATGAAAGAATGAAGAAGATCTGATCAAAAATGTAGGTGCTAGAGTGAACATTGTTTTCCAAATGCTCAAGGGCAGGTAACTCCGCAGTCCATGGTAGAATCTCGCGGAATTTCGAACTCATCCTTGTATTGTGGCTGTCCTTGTTACATGAAAGAATGAAGAAGATTGGATCAAAAATGTAGGCACTAGAGTGTTGACAACACTTAACAGCCATTTTCCAAATACTCAAGGGCAGGTAACTCTGCAGTCCAAGGTCGAATCTCAACAAATTTCGAACTCATCCAAGATCTCATGGCTGTCCTTGTTACATGAAAGAATGGAGAAGATCGGATCAAAAATGTAGGCACTAGAGTGTTGACAACACTTAACAGCCATTTTCCAAACGCTCAAGGGCAGGTAACTCCACAGTCCATGGTCAAATCTTGCTGAATTTCGAACTCATCCAAGGTCTTATAGCTGTCCTTGTTACCTGCAAGAATGAAGAAGATCCGATCAGAAATGAAGGCGCTGGAGTGTTTACAAACTCTCTCCCATTGTAAGTCTATGGGGATTTTTTTAAACGCTCAAGGGCACCACACTCCATGGATGGATCTGGCTGAATTTCGAACTCATCCGAGACTTTATGGTTGTCCTCATTACCTGCAAGAATGAAGAAGTTTCTATCAAAATTGAGGCTGCTAGAGTGTTGACAAACTTTCCCCCATTATAAGCCTATGGGAGCTATCTGTTGCCATGGAAACCAGAGTTCTGATCTTATCTGCTTCAAAACCTAATACAGGCAATCCCCCACCACAATGATGCTTCTGATAAAGTTTGATTGCAATTGGCCTGCTTGTCTTCGAGATATACGTTTGAAAGTGTGGACGGACGGACGGACGCACGGACGCACCCACGGACGCCGGCTCGAGTAGTATACTATAAGCTCACCTAGTGAGCCTTCGGCTCAGGTGAGCTAATAAGAACACATTCCTATGGTTGTTTTTAAGATATGGAGTTAGAAAAGAAACATTAACATTGTAAACAACACATTTAAAAGGTGACCTAGATTCTGACCTTTAGCCCTATCCCCGGGCATGGACCCTGGGGTCCGAACTCATGGAAAGAAAGCAAAACCTTTAGGGTACCTATGGTTCTAATATGAATGGTTTGTAATGGTTGATTCATGAGATATACACAACTAGTGAAATTTTAACCAAAAACATACACATTTTTACATTTTCATGTCAGATTCTGGCATTCAAGGGCACATAACTCATTAAATATAAACTCAGCTACACAAAAATCCCCATAATTCTGCAATACCCAAGCATTGTACAATATTTCCTCCAAATATGGTTGGATTATGTAGCTTTGTAGAGACGTGTTCATGTTTTTGGCAAAGTTGGTCGATAAAAATACTCAAAATTCAAGACCTGGTATCAATGTAATATTTTTCAGTACTTTTTAGGGGCACATAATTAATCCTCATACCAATCTACTATGTGACCAATGCCCTTTCATTGTATGATAAAACGTTTTGCCCACACTTAATAAAAACAATATTAAGGACCAGTCTCCATAGGGTGGTTTTGGTGGTACCTGAATATTTGAAAAATATTTTGGTAGCATATAGCCACATAAAGGGGGCATGCACTGGTGGAAAATTGAGTTGAACATGCTTTTGGTTTGGTAGTTATGGGAAATTAAAGTGGGTGGGGTAATTCCATACCTGTTTTACCTGAAGGAGAAAATCATCAATTTTCATTATTTTTATAAAGAAAAACAACATTTCATTCCACTGTACACATACCCTTTGTTCCCAGACCTGTACAGTATTTTTTGAGAAATGTTGCATTCCATTGAAAGGGTATTCCAAATACTAATGGCGTGATTTTATGCTGGGGATTCCCATAAAATTCTGGATGGGTAGTCCGAGCGATGTCATCACAGCGAATTTAACATCACATTGTGCATAATTTAGCAAAGTGTGATGCGCTACATTGCATATACCACTTCAGAAAACTGGCTATCAAAATATAAACCACCTGTTTAAATATGTTAGATAGATATTTGGTCACAAGTCTCTCTCTCTCTCTCTCTCTCTCTCTGATATAGGGAAGGTGCTAAAAACCTAGTATGACACATGCTATATATATATATATATATATATATATATATATATATATATATATATATATATATATATATATATATATATATATATATATATATATATATGTGCATGGTCATAACTGGGTTAGGTGTTTTATATTTTGTATGACATTGTGTCATAAAAAACCTGGTGGACCCTTAGCTAATCTGACTGCTTCCTGGCAGAACCATACTTTCTAGTCTACAGCATCCTAATATTAAATCAAATGGTATATAGTATATTTACTCTGAAGAATTGATGATTAAAACTGATGTAATCTGGCACCTGGGATAACATTGCCCATTGAACTATGCAATTGAATTTAAAACTTTCTAGAAAATATATCCCACCTATAAACCATAAAATGGGAATGATCAAGGGTTGCTGATGTCGGTTCATTACCCGAAATTGCGCAATGTGGCCCATACTATCTCCCTTTTGAGAGTATTCACTGCTTCCAAAGGATCCTGTACAAAAAAAACTGCAATACTACAGCTATACTATCGCAATACTTCAACAAGACTCTTGGTAAAATTTGATTTTACAGCAATACTACAACAATACTTATATACTGCAATACTCACCATCTATCAACGTACACCGGATATAGCGATCAGCGACGCGAGGAAAACTTGACATGGTTTGGATCAAGGTCAGTAATTTCAATTGTTTTCGCGTAAATACTTGAAAATTCAATTTATGCAAATTTCACAGTTGTTGTTTAGACATTAATGAACGTTTCGTGGGTTCAATGCAACACTGTCCTATCTGCTTTTTTCAAAAGTTTTCAGGACGAAGAAAAAACTTAATTTCTTGAATACTCTTATTGATATTTTATAAATATTGATCTTGAAATATGCCCTAAGCTGCTTTTGTTTTTGACAAATTTTATTTTGAGAAGAATTCATTTCTAAAAGAGATATTTGCAATTATTTCACTTAAAACAGTTTTCCCACTCTAAACTGAAAATTTTGAGCATTGATTTTAAGGCAACACCGTCATATCTCAACTTAAAGCACTGTTGCATACAAAATAAATGTGTGTTTAATATATCACTCAGTGCAACAGTGTCCTAACTGATTGTCTTCATCAACTGCCTTTAAGATAATACAGTGTTGCATTAGAATTATATGGTTTTTACTAAGAGATTCAATGCAACAGTGGTGCTGCCAAGTGTATTAATAGGCATTTTACCATAAATAGATGATCTCACACAAGTGGTCATTTCATATGAAACAAGCCTTTGGCGAGTTTTCATAAATTTCATATGAAATGACCGCAAGTGTAAGATTCTTTTTATCATATGCCTACCTTTAAGGGGATTTTGATCGAAAACACTTTTCTGGTTATAGTGTAGGAATTGCTTTGAGATATAATACTTTATGCATTTTATTTTGATAATCACATCCCACTGCATGCTGTCAAGATACACTAAATGGAGTATATAGGCAAACAATGCATATCTAGATCAGAATGCACATCTGATCAGTCGCCACTTTCCATACTTTTTATGAAGCAACCGTGAACCACTAGTGACAAATGGACATCCAAAATATACTGAAAATCAACAAGAGGACCAATGGTCCTGTAAATGCTCACCTGAGAACTGGGATATGCAACCTAAGCTGACCTTGCCGTAAAATAGGTCAAGGCCATCCCAGGGTCATGATTTATACAAACTTTGTAGAGCTGTATTCATTGATGCTTCAGGCCAAGTTTCAAAATCATAGGTCTTCCGGTTCTGAAGAAGAAGATTTATAAAGGTTTTTACTATTTATAGCCATGGCGGCCATCTTGGTTATGTAACCTCGGGGTTCAACACTAAAGGGAGTCCGGGAGTCCGAGACTCCCAAATTATTATGCCGGACCCCTTGTTTTTACTTGTAGGCAGTCCGACGGACAATCAATTCAAGTTTGTTTTTTTTTAATATTAAATTTTATTTATGGATTAATTGACTGATCTTTTTTTTTTTCGGCTTTTTGGTTCTTTGTGCATTCTAAGTCAGATTAGTAAAGACTTCAAACCAAAGGTTGGCACCCTGTTAACATTTGGGCTAAAATTGATGACTTTGGGTTTTGCACATGTTTACAATTTGAAGCTTGTCTGTATATTGTTAAATCATGATGAATTGTGAAAATAAGCTGTTAACGTTTTCCCATGTTTAAATTTGGACTCCTAAATTTGTGTTTGGACTCCTTGATTTCTGAAGTTAGGAGTCCCATGGACTCCTTAAGCTAAAAAGTTAGTGTCTAACCCTGAACCTGGACCATTTATATTAACTTAGAGAAGATGTTTGAATATAATGGTCATATAGATGTATATAGCCCCGGGACAGGGGCAGACAACCCCCTGAGGACAATTGTTTTTCATAAAAATAGATCTTCTGTCCATTTGCAGACTCCCATCAAGTTTTCCCCCATTTAATAACATTATACTAATTTTCTCCCTGCAAATGCATAGGCAACCTATATTGACCTTGCCGTAAAATAGATCAAGGTAATCCCAAGGTCATGATTTATATAAACTTTGTAGAGCTCCATTGCCAGATGCTTCATGCCAAGTTTGGTGAGCTAAAAATGCTGATTCCAAGCCACGTAAGTACCTCCTCATGGGAACGGACGGACGGGCGACGGACAGACGACGGACGGACGCCGGGTGCCTACCTATCCTATAAGCTCACCTGTGAGCCTTCGGCTCAGGTGAGCTAATTAAGTTAATCAACAAATGTTTCTAGCAAAATGTTTAGCGTGTGTGTTTGCGGCTAAGGCAGTGTGCCTTTATTTCATATTATAAACTATGATGGGCCCACATCCCTGATGCTACATACCAAGTTTACTGGAAATTGGCCCACTGGTTCTGGAGAAGATTTTTAAAGGTTTTTGCTATTTATAGCCATGGCGGCCATCTTGGTCATGTGACCTGGACCATTTATATAAACATTTGTTCCCCCTTCCTAAGGATGCTCCACATGAAGTTTGGCTCTGATTGGCCAAGCGGTTTCAGAGAAGAAGATCTTTGAAATTGTGAACGACTGACGGACGACGGACGGATGCCGGAGCATGGGTATACTATAAGCTCACCTGTGAGCCTTCGGCTCAGGTGAGCTAAAAATTCAGTCCATTTGCCAATTAACTGCAAGTTTTGTCCTTTAAATGACATTTTAACAATTTTCTCCATTCAAATGCATGGGCGATCTAAGACCTTGCCGTGAAATAGGTCAAGGTCATCCCAGTGTCATGATTTATAAAAATTTTGTAGACCTCCGTTCCGTAATGCTTCATGCCAAGTTTCAAAATCATAGGCCTCCTGGTTCTGAAGAAGAAGATTTTTTTAAAAATTTGCTATTTATAGCCATGGCGGCCATCTTGGTCATGTGACCTTGACCATTTATATAAACTTTCATTTCCTCTTCCTAAGGATGCTCCACATAAAGTTTGGCTTTGATTGGCTAAGCAGTTTCTGAGAAAAAGCTGTTTGAATATTATGGTCATCTACATGTATATAGCTCTGGGGCAGGGGCAGACAACCCCTGGGCCTAAAATATTTTCATAAGCATAAATCTTCTGTCCATTTGCTCATTCCTAGCAAGTTTTCTGCCATCATGCTGAGAACATCCTCTTATAAAATTAAGTGCGGTTACCCGAGAAAATAGGTGCTAACTCGGGTTAGATAAGGAAGTGCGGTTTCGAGGCTTCCTGCTGATAACAGGTGGCTTTGATTCATTCTGTAGTAATTATTGCAATAAAATGTTAGAGTGGTCAGAGTCTGATATCTGCTTGGTCATTAAAAGGTAATCTGATACCACAATCAAAAGAATGGAAAATATATAAATTTTAAGTTTTTAAATTGTACCAAAAAATTAAGGCTATAGCTTTAAAGAGGGGGGAAAGTTAATTGAATTTTGTTTTTCAAACGTTAAATTTGACCAAAAAATAACATTTTTAATACTTTGTTGAGGTAAAGAAAATGAACAAAATACAGGTAAATGTAGCTGATAGTTGGGACGATGACCCCGATTTCTGAGGGATAAAATACACCCATGATTCTAAAGGACAAACTTGATCTCAAATTAAAGCTTATTACCTCTTCTATCGATTTCCGGTTGTTGTTGGTTCCAAAAAGTGTAGCGTCATATTGTAAAATGGGGAGATAACTCTATAACAAGCGTATTTTGAATGCAGACAGTATACTCACTAAATCAAGCATATCTCAGCCTATGTTCGTCTTAAATTAATAAATTTAGTATCAACAAAAAGGGTAGACATTGTGCTTCAAAATGGTGGTTAAATATGTAAATTACCTGATTTGCATATTAATGAATATGCAAATTTAACTCATCTATCACTCATTTTACGATAGATGACTCCTATGATTTACCCATTGAATCAGCTAATATGTCAATTTAAAGAACAAAAAATGTCTTAAATGGAAGCTTAGTACACCTTCAATCGATTTACATTTGTTCTTGGTTCCATGAAGTGTAGCGTCATATTGCAAAATGGGGAGATAACCCAATAGTACATTTTTATACATACATGCGGTCTACAAACACAATCAAGCATATCTCAGCCTACGTTCGCCTTAAATTTATAGGGTTAGTATCAAAGTAAAGGGTATGCGATTGTGCTCCAGAATAATGTTTTAATATGCAAATTATCTGATTTGCATATTAACAGTATGCAAATTTTACTTATCTAACACATATTATTCGATAGATGACCCCGATGTCTTACCCCATTAAATCAGGTAAAATATCGTTTTAAAGAACAAAAAAAGTTTTAAATTTAAGCTGGATACCTCTTCCATCTTTTTGACATTTGTCCTTGCTTCCAGGAAGTGAAGCGTCATATTGCAAAATGGGGAGATAATCCAGTAGTACAGTTTATGCATACATGCCGCTTACCAACAAAATCTAGCCTATCTCAGCCTACGTTCCTCTTAAATGAATAAATTTAGTATCAAAGTAGAGGGTAGCCATTGTGCTTAAGAATGATGATTAAACATGCAAATTACCTAATTACCTAATTTGCATATTAATAAATATGCATATTTTACTCATCTATCACTTATTTTACGATAGATGACTTCTATGTTTGACCCGTTGAATCAGATAATATATCGATTTCAAAAACAAAAATTGTCTTAAATTAAATCTTAGTACATCTCATATCGATTTACATTTGTCCTTGGTTCCAAGAAGTGTTACATAATCGTCATATTGCAAAATGGGGAGATAACCCAATAGTATATTTCATACACACGGGCGGTCTATCAGCACAATCAAGCGTATCTCAGCCTATACCCAGTGAGCTAATTTGACCTACCTTGCACCCCTGGACAATTTTTCATGGATGCCATATTGTTTATTGGGACCCCAGAAATGCAAAGAAATTTTGTCCTCAAAGAACTTATTTGCACATGAAAAATTTCATGGTTTCCATGGCAACCGTTAGCATGATTTTTGAGCATGGGGGTGTACATACAAAATTGCAGATATCTCCCATATTCAATATAAACGAATATAAATTAATTAAACGCGAACATCCGAAAAATCTATTTTTTCAAATTGAAATATACTGTGTTTGTTATCATTCCTTCAATGGCAATGCAATGATAGTTGGGGTTTCTAAAAGTGCCAACACCATGAAAATGCACAAATTTCGATAGAACACGTGATTGTGAGACGACTTCACGACAAAGATGGTAAGTAATACTATTATGACTTGTACCAATGCACTGTGCCTGTTGCCTGAAAAAATTACAACCTTCAACAGAGAGACGTATAAAATATAGCCGCTTTACGCATTACACCGGTTAACGGTATACCACGGTTAACGGGTGAGTAGCGATAAATGAAACAGAAGTTCAAAGTAACACGAAATGTCCCATAAATTATCATAGTTCGATTTTTTAACCAAATTAAAAATGTTTTAATCGTTTTTTCGTTGTATTGATTTAGGTGTCGAATACGTTGTATTGAAAAATCATTGATAACTTTACTGTCAAAAGACACTTTGAAACCAGAGGACCAATGGTCCTGCAAACGCTCACCTGAGGTATTTCATATAAAACACTAATAGAAAGCTATCAACTATTTTGGGGGACGTTCAGGTGCAACCAAAGCCTCTGTTGCGTGTTGGTTAAGCTGCTCCTCAAAATCCTGGGTTCAATCCCAGATTTCTCCAGTCTTTGGTCATGACTTTAAAAGTAAGCTCTGAATCCATATGCCCATAGCTATTGAGTTGGACATAAAACATGAAATCAACTGACCAAATCTGATGAAAGATTTGCATTACCTTCAAATTGTGCCAGTTCTTGTCAGCATTTTATTCAATATAAAATTGTCTATTTCTACTTGACATATGCTATTTTGTTTCATACTTAATGAATGCTGTAGAAGGTGGGCAGAAGTAAATTGTTGCATTTTTGTTATTTTTTATTTTATACCTCATCTTTTTGAACATAATATTAAGCTCATCTAAAATTAGTTAAATTACAGTAAACTTATATTGATGAGCTTTCACAGATGGTACTTTTACTGTGGTTCTCTCTAGTTTATGTTTCAGTGTGGAGTTTGGTCACCTTTTGGGAAACAGCTGTACACTCTGCTTACCATATAATGTTGTCTTTGTATCAGTACCTATTTGTAAATTTGGTTTACTATATGTTTTTTAGACTTTGTTCTCCTTGTGCCAGATATGATCATTGCTTTAATACCTTCTACTTCCCTGTCCTTTCATATCCAACTTTGTAATCAATAGGTCAGAATCAACTAACTGTCATCATTTCAACAGTGCTACCCAGGTAAGCAAAATTAGTTGGTGCAATTGGAGTTTCAGTGAAAACAACTAGTTCTTTTATCCAATACTTTTTATTTTTTGAATAACACTACACTGATTCTTATAGTTTTCTATTAAAATTAGACAATTACAACTAAAACACAAAAATACTACACAAATGAGAGCAATTGTAATCTTATGACAACATTTTAAAAAATGAAGAAAAAAGATGAAGAAATCCTGAATCTTGATTGATAGATTTAGAAGTCATGAGACTGTGTCTATAACATTAAGAGTCCGAAAACATTCCAAGACTGAACTTATGCTAGTACATTTCTGTGACTAAAATAGATACCTTGTAAAAACCAATGTAATGATACAGTTTAACACAATCTAACAATTATACTAGAGTAGACCACAACATAGAAAATAGGTAAAGTAATGTCACATTTTACTGGACAATTATATTCATGAACTTGTCAATGAACATAAGATTGTATGCAAGTTTTAACATAACAAAATACAAATACATGTACAAGCACTGATAGGATATTTCTATAATTTTTTCAATCTTGCATTTTCAAGTTCTTCATTTTCATTTAAATCTATATACCATGTACATATTTGCAAATTTTATATTCTTTGATCATGATGTACATTATGATAAACACCGAATCAAGCTCTGTGTACCTATACTTTTGTGGAGCAACATGAGAATCTGTCCAAAACTCACAGCCATCCATTAATAGCCAGATTCTTCAAAATATCAGAACAATGTCACTTGCTGTTCATCACAATGTAATAATATCTTTTTGCAGAACCCTGCAACAGAGCATATCTGCTTGTCAAACCTTTATACATTATCTATATAAAACTATAAAGCACTTGCTATATCAGTTATCACCGTATCATTACAATAAGATTTTTACAATGCATCAAGCTGCTTCCTTTAACTGAAATATTTGAGATTTTATTTAAATCAGATGTTATAGTCACAGTCTCATTAATTCTACATATAATTTGAGGAATACATTACAAACAATCAAATTCAAAGAATCTATGTCCCCCGCCTGTGTTTTTGTTTATATAATAGTGGCAATAAAATTGTAATTGCAGGATGTATGTGAACTGAAGGAGGAGTTGCACACACAAGGTAGCCACCATCCATTCACTTGCATTGTCAAAATGTGCGAAAAATTGACTAAGTCAAAATTGCAAAAAAAGTGTCAAAATTAATCTGAGGATTATATCCAAATCACATGCACATCTTCAAAGCATGGTCAAGACATCTGTAAAGTTTCAAAAGAATCAGAATAAAACTGTAGGAGGAGTTGCACCCACAAGGTAGCCACCATCCATTCACTTGCATTGTCAAAATGTCCGAAAAATTGACTAAGTTAAAATTGCAAAAAAGTGTCAAAAATTTATCTGAGGATTATATCCAAATCACATGCACATCTTCAAAGCATGGTCAAAACATCTGTAAAGTTTCAAAAGAATCGGAATAAAACTGTAGGAGGAGTTGCGCACACAAGGTAGCCACCATCCATTCACTTGCATTGTCAAAATGTCTGAAAAATTGACTAAGTTAAAATTGCAAAAAAGTGTCAAAAATTAATCTGAGGATTATATCCAAATCACATACACATCTTCAAAGCATGGTCAAGACATCTGTAAAGTTTCAAAAGAATCGGAATAAAACTGTAGGAGGAGTTGCGCACACAAGGTAGCCACCATCCATTCACTTGCATTGTCAAAATGTGCGAAAAATTGACTAAGTTCAAATTGCAAAAAAGTGTCAAAAATTAGTCTGAGGATTATATCCAAATCACATGCACATCTTCAAAGCATGGTCAAGACATCTGTAAAGTTTAAAAAAAATCAGAATAAAACTGTAGGAGGAGTTGCGCCCTCAAGGTAGCCACCATCCATTCACTTGCACTGTCAAAATGTCCGAAAAATGGACTAAGTTAAAATTGCAAAAAAAGTGTCAAAAATTTATCTGAGGATTATATCCAAATCACATGCACATCTTCAAAGCATGGTCAAGACATCTGTAAAGTTTCAAAAGAATCGGAATAAAACTGTAGGAGGAGTTGCGCGCACAAGGTAGTCGCCATCCATTCACTTGCATTGTCAAAATGTCAGAAAAATTGACTAAGTTAAAATTGCGAAAAAAGTGTCAAAATTAATCTGAGGATTATATCCAAATCACATGCACATCTTCAAAGCATGGTCAAGACATCTGTAAAGTTTTAAAAGAATCGGAATAAAACTGTAGGAGGAGTTGCGCCCACAAGGTAGCCACCATCCATTCACTTGCATTGTCAAAATGTCCAAAATATTCACTAAGTTAAAATTGCGAAAAAAGTGTCAAAATTTATCTGAGGATTATATCCAAATCACATGCACATCTTTAAAGCATAGTCAAGACATCTGTAAAGTTTCAAAAGAATCGGAATAAAACTGTAGGAGGAGTTGCGCCCACAAGGTACATACTCCTATAGGGGGAGGGAAGGATGGAAGGACAGAAGGATGGAAGGACGGACGGAATGATGGAAAGCCAAAAACTATGTCCCTCCGCTTTTCTTCGAAAAGGCAGGGGACAAAAAGTTACAATTGGACTCATACATAAAAAAGAACACATAAGGGTTAATTTCTCTCTCAAATGTGAAAAAAGTGAGAAATTATCCTAGTGTTTATCATCTATTCTCTCCAGATTTTTTATTTGAGAATATGTATAAAAAAAAAAAAAAAAAAAAAAAAAAAAAGGTAGCACCCCAAAACTTGTTAAACCACCAAATTTAAGACCTGGTGGAGTTACGCCTTGCAATTTTTCTCTTCAATTCTCTACTCTGTAATGATACACAAGCTGAAAAAAAATAGAGAGACAGTGATTAATCTGAACCAAGTAACAATTTAATAGCTTACCTGAATAAAAAACACAATTTAGTTCATTAAACATTCAGCTTTCCATCTTTGTGGGATTATGAATATGCCATTATACGTAAGAGAGATTATTTGTTTAGAATAAAAGGGTTAACACTGGTTGTACAGAAATAAAGATAAAATTGATATCCTTTAAGTACCAGTTATTGTACAGTTATTCATGTTTTGCATCACCTCATTTGAATATCTATTTGTCCAAGGCACAATATATAATTTTATGATCAGACCAATATGCCTCAATGACATCACAAAATCCTACAGAATTTGAGAATATCAAATCTAGTACTGATCCACAGTCAGTTGTACATTGTTTAATATGTTGCATACATCCAAATAATGTCTCCACAAAATCCACAAATCCTGTACTAGCACCATCTATCTGTATGTTGAAGTCCCCTAATATGACTAATTTAGCATTGAGGTCAATAACTGGCCTAAGATGACAGCGAATATCATTTCTAAAATCAGTCTGTGAACTTTTTGGGTATTTGTACAACACCACAACTTGAACATAACCTCGTTGAATGCTGAATGTGCCAGTGAATATGAATTCAAATGACTTACATTGCATTTTAACGACTTTCTGAATCTGCAAGTACTCCTTTACATACAATGCAAGTCCATGATATGGTCTGTGGTTTGCCTCTTTTACTGTATCATCAAGCCTAACAAGTCTGAACCGCTTCAGGGCAAAATGTACATTTTCATCCCTACTACACAACCTTGTTTCAGCAAATCCAATGATATCTGCTGCCAATACATTTGGTTCAGATTGAACATCTTTATAATGTTTATGCAAGGATCTAGCATTATTGAATGCGATTTTGGTTTTGTCTGAACCAATTTTATACAGCGGAACATAACATAGTTCTAAGGTAGCATCTGTGCGTAGCCTTTTCATTTCTGTATTCACATCATCATCTAATGCCATAGCAGCTTCATTCATATTCAGTATATATAAATCTTCCAGCTTTTTCACTCTACTAAACGCAACATAGTGAATGTGTGGTATTTTCCTTGTCTCCTTCTGGGACAAATCAACAACTACCTTGTCAACTGTTGCGCCTTCAGCTTTGTAGACTGTTTTACCTGAAGCTGGTGTCACTGGAAATTGGCTTCTCTGAAATGTTTTGTAGTTATGTATAAATGTTCGCTGTGTTTCAAATACAGGTGTCCAGTCTGCATGAATGCTTGAGTTGTAAAATTTCCTGTTTTTCTCACGTGTTGCTCTACCAACCCGAGGGTCATCAAACAATACCCAAATAATGCTAGGACGGTTTGTTCCTTCCATCCACCTGAAGTCAATGTGTTTTACCACACCAGTAGCACCATTGGTTAAACCGTCTTCTACATCTACATTAGCTGTATGAACAACAATCATTCCAACAACTACAGTCAATGATTTCTTTAGCTGGCCTGTTTGTGCATAGTCCTTTGGGAGCTTATCAATCAAGGACTGGTGCCTGTTGGCAGGAATGTTTGCTGAGACAACAATGTCATGGCATGATATCACATACTTTTCTCCTGGCAACTGACTCAAAATAGTGTCATTGTGTTGATCTACATAATAATTCTGTGCAAACAAACGAAGAGCATCCTTTGGATAGTCACCAGTTTCACGGTCAACAACACGTGTCTGCAGCTTTTGTTTATCTTCCTCTGTCATTTCATTCAATCGAAGTCGGTTTAATAACTGTGCGAATGCTAGATCGTCTTTCTGTCTCATGATATCAACCAATTCATACATTGTAAAGAGCTCTTTCCATAAGTTCCTTCCCAGTGAAGATGCTCCCTTTTTCAAATCAAGACTTATCAAGTAATCACCTACTGGCTTAAGTTGGTAAAGATCCCCAACAGCGATAACACTTAAACCACCAAAAACTTCTTTTGTTCCCATCAGCTGCTGTAAGCGAGTGTCAATAAAGCTTAGTGTCATGTTGCCTACCATTGATATTTCATCAATAATGATAATTTTCAGATGTCTGTATTTAATTCTGAATGTATTTAACTCATCAGCTGAAAGATGATTGCTTCCCTTTTGATACATTTTCCTGTGGAATGCAGAGTAAATGGTTTGGCCACTTATATTAAAAGCAGCAAAGCCCATGTATGCACACAGCAGAATTCTCTTATCATCAGGATTTTCTCCATCTTTCAAATTTAAAATTCTGAACAGACTTTGGTAAAGTGCTCGAATCACTACTGATTTACCAACACCTGCCCCTCCTGTTAGAAAAGCATAGACCGGTTCATCTTTACATTTGATCCAGTGCACAATATGGTTAAAGAATTCTCTTTGTCTCAAATTAAGACTTCTGAGTAGTTGTAAGTATTCATCTTCTGGTAATAAAATGCTACTAGTTTCTACTGGGGGCACTGAGCAAGTTGACTGTAGTTCAATGCCAATATCATAATGTCTCTGCTCCACAACTCTGCTTGGGTTAAAACAAACAAATTTTTCAGATTCTGCTGGCCCTTCTTCTTCTGTCTCTCTATTTTCTTGCTCTGCATTTGGTGCAATTTGATCATAATTCCTTTCCTCATTTTCCATCATTTGTCTTGCAACTTCAAGCTCTTCAGCATGATGCTCATATTCATTTCTCTTGGACACCAAAGATGTCTGCACAGAGTTATAACGAGCTTCATATGTACCAAAAGAACCCATCAAATCCTTCTGTTCATTTCGCCAAGGTACAAAAAGCATAAGCTGCTCCCTAAAGTAATTTTCTGGATCCCTTTTTTTGTTGTATTTAACATACCTTATTATTCTTGGTACTTTTCTTTTCTTGTATTTTGTGCCATTTTTGGCTTCGAACAGCAGGTCTGAATTTTGACTGTTATCGTCTTCAAAGCTGTCATCACTTTCATCACCAGATGTATCGACTAAACTGTCATCATCATTAGTGTCATCAACTTTCTTTGGAAACTTATTTCCTTTTGGATAAATAATGTCAACTTTAGAGACATAATCAGCTAAACAAAATTTCCCAAGCTGCCTGGGTCTTTTAGAATACCTCTGTATTACATTTTCAGATTCTACATCTGTGGATTCTGCAGGAAGTTCATCAAGAGCAGCTTTTGGCTTCAACAGAAAGATTCTTTCTTCTGGTATAGATGTGTTGATGAAAACAATATCCCTTGTGCATTTTGTCAAAGGAATTTGCAGATCAAGATAAACAGCTTCTTGAGCACTGACCTCAACACAGTTAGAAAATACATTCCCAATATGCCTGACTTGTTTCTTTAGGTCAAGATTTCCTCTTCTAGCCTCTTTTGCTGCTGCATCAAGCTGTGCACTCATACCTCTCTGTGATTTGCTAATATAACCTACTATATATGAGGCACAACCGTATGGTTCAAGAACAATCTGAATGTCAAGATTGGCCTTCCAGGCAAGAAGTATGTTCTCATTAAATGGATTTATTCTCATGTCCTTCATTTTTCGCTTTAAGAAAACCTTTGGTGCTTTCAAGGTGCTTCTTATGCAACAAATATAATCTTCGAAGTCCATTTTAGCAATTTTTTCTAGAAACTCTTCAAACGGCATATCTTCGTTTTCTTTACACTCATTCATTGCTTTTTGGAGCTCTACATTCTTTTTCTTGTACTTTTCAATGTTTTCTTCAAGAGGATACAGCAACATAGTATTCGGCAATGGTGGCAACGGAAATCCAAACCTACATATTGGTTTTCCTTTTTTTCTACAGGTTCTAGAATGTTTGTGACTTTGAAGGTTAACAAGATTTGCTGTTTTCTCATTATCACTATTGCATGTAAGATATTGATCAACAAATTCAATTATTTCCTCTTTCGACCTTGTTTCTAAAGTTGGAGCATTTTCTACCCAAACAAGCATGTGAATATGAGGAGAGCCACGTTGCTGAGACTCAACTCTATAAAAATAATCAAGTACCTTTCCAACTGGCTCAGAACTGCTTTTTAGAATTGTATTGAGGAACTCTTGAACCCTATGATCAAAGTACCTTGAACATGTAACTGGGTCTTTCTGAACTAGCTTTGTTTTCTCTTGCCAAGTAAGTTTTTCTAATTCTGTTTCAGAATATTCAGTACCATCATTCAATTTTGCTAACATTTTCAACAGATCTGTCCATCTAGTATCGGCAGCTGACAATGACATAAACCAAGTAGGCAAAGAAAGTTGTCTAATCATTGCAAAAATGTCTTTCTTGCGCATTTCTAAATAGGCAGGTGAATTTCTCAGTTGGCGAAATATATAATAGCCTTCATCAAGATTTACAAGTTTGTCCAAATAATTTGCATCTCTAGCTTCAGCTGCAGTTATTTTTTTACCTCGCTTTTTACATCTTCTAACAGCTAAATTGACTTTATCACTGATTTGTTTCATCTGTAGCTTTTTGTGTTTAAAGAATATATTTGGAACTGACTGTGCAGCTCTCCTGTCAATACTTCTCAATTCCCATTTAACAATGTCACTATAATGAACTGGAACAATTCGTTCTTCCTTACTAGGTGGTGTTTGTCCACAAAAAATGGATGGGAAGCACAAATACTCTGCATCTTTATCATTATATAGACTTAAAGGATGTTGTCCTTCACCTGGTGCGAAAGTGAAAACTTTGTCACACTTATTGTCAATATCAGCATCATCCACTAATGTATCTATATTGCCAACATGGTCATTAGCATCTACCTCACTGTAATGATCAGAATCATAACCAGCTGGTGCATCAGTGTCCTGCTTACTTGTGGATTCTTCCTGCTTTTTATTTTCGACACTATGGTTGCCATTAGTTGATTCTCTTGAATTTCCTAAAAATTCTCTGACTGTTTCCTCTGCACTTTCAGTAACTTCCTGAAACCAGTCATCATCAATTACTATGCCAGAGTTCTTATATAGCTTGCTGTTGTTCATAAGCCAATGTAGAGCAGTCAAAACTCTTAATGGTCTTGCATTTTCTTTAAAGTCAACCGTTTTATAGGAAAGTTTCTTTTTCAGCTGGATAGCAACTGTAAAATCATCATTCATTGGCCTTGGTAGACAGTTTATAGTAGGCTGAATATCAACAGGTACATTTATTACATTCCCTTTCAAGGAGTACTGTCCACCACGTGGTAATTCTCTTATCTGCATAAATGGAATACGCAGTGCTATTAACCGTTCTTCTAACTGATGTAAGTTTAACTCTGGTGGCTTGATTGGCCACTTCATGCCATTAGTTACTGACAGCTTTGGAATTTTACTATCTCTTAAGGCACTTAAGCAAGTGTGACATATCCATTCTTCATTATTGACAGATATAAAGTCTGTACAATGCAGTCTTTTACTTTCTGCTGGAATATGGGTATTCTTTAGCATAGAAACACTTTTCCTGAACCATGTTTGGTGACAACATGAACAAACATACAAAGGTCCAATAGAAATATCTAAATGGAATTGTTTGATAGCTTCTTTAATAGTTTTTAAGTCTTTCCTGTGAGTTTCTGGAAAATTATCTGTGTCATGCTTATATCTTTTTCTAGGACTAATGATTTCTGAAATGCCATCAAATTTTCTTTTTTCCTGCCTAACTTGCTGCTTCTTGATTCTCTCGCACTCGCGAACATAAGCATTTTCCCTTGCCTTCTTTTTTGATTTATTCTGGAATACTTTCTCATGTGTTTTATAAGCCTGATTTTCTCTTGCTAACTGCTTTGATTTTTTCTGATACACAGTTTCTTTGGCCTTAAAACTAGGATCTTTTCTTGCAGATTGCTTTAATTCTCTTTCTCTTGTTTGAAACATTGGGTCTTTTCTTGCAGATTGCTTTGATTCTTTCTGGTACACAGTTTCTTTAGCCTTAAAACTAGGATCTTTTCTTGCAGACTGCTTTAATTCTCTTTCTCTTGTTTGAAACATTGGGTCTTTTCTTGCAGATTGCTTTGATTCTTTCTGGTACACAGTTTCTTTAGCCTTAAAACTAGGATCTTTTCTTGCAGACTGCTTTAATTCTCTTTCTCTTGTTTGAAACACTGGATCTTTTCTTGCAGATTGCTTTGATTCTTTCTGGTACACAGTTTCTTTAGCCTTAAAACTAGGATCTTTTCTTGCAGACTGCTTTAATTCTCTTTCTCTTGTTTGAAACACTGGATCTTTTCTTGCAGATTGCTTTGATTTTTTCTGATACACAGCTTCTTTGGCCTTAAAACTAGGGTGTTTTCTGGCAGATTGCTTTGATTCCCTTTCTCTTGTTTGAAACACTGGGTCTTTTCTTGCAGATTGCTTTGATTCTCTTTCTTTTGTTCGAAATGCTTCATTTTGTCTACATTTTCTTTTGTAATTTTTATAATATTCAGTGCGATGCTTAAATTTGCTTGTCCTTAATTCTTTCCTTGATTCTTTAATTAACGTGTTTGATGTACAATTGGATATGCTTTGTACTTTACTTTGTGTTTTGTTAGCTTGTCTCAACTTTTGATCCCTGAAGTAGGCTTCCATACTACTATCCATTTGATCTTTATAGCTCTGTGTTTCTTCATTCTTCTTAATCTTGATAGGCAAGAAGTCAAACTGTAAGTTAGTGTTTAGATTTAAACTATCATATAATGCATACATGTATGTAACTAGATCATCTATACTTGAAAAGGTTATCAAACAGGATGACCCATCAATTGACGAAAGTCCATTTTCACCATGGGAATGAGAATCAAAAAATACATACATGTCATTCTTTCTAAAAACAGCAGAGCATATGGCCCCAATAGTTATAAGACCAAATGATACAGACATGAATGCTAACTGCAAAGTATCATGAAGTGTTGGTAACCCAAGATTTTGAGTATCAATAAGAGGGCCACATAATATTGGCATTTTTTCTACTGTGAATTTTCCCATCTTTATTTCAAAATTATCTGGGATTTCTTCCAAGCTCAACAGGTGATGAACAAATTTTCCTTTTGATTTTAATCTGTTGATTACAGTTTGATAGAGAACATCTCCTTCACAAAGCACTTCATCTAATATCAAGCTAGTGTATACATTATAACAAAGAGAGTATGACAACATACATAATGCATTGCATGTACACTGATATCCTCTTGACTGCTCAGAAAATCTGACATCATTTTGATGAAAACTTCCAAAGACCAAATCACCTGCATTCCACAACTGTTCAGATGATCTTATTGCTTGATAACAAACCATTTCATTGTCTAAACATGTTTCTGACGAATCACTGTTGAAATGATGCTGAGCAGTAATTTTTTTATTATTCTGTGTATGCATTTGCAGCATTTCATTTTGAGGAGAAGAAGCTATATTCTCTCTTTCAGATGGGTTTTCAATGACTCCAGATTGACATTTGGGAACCACATCAGGAAAAGATTCCAGAATCACTTTATCAAAATCTGTCTGCATGTTTGAGTTAATAGTTTCTTTGAGATCAACAATTATCTGTTTAAACTGACTAATATTTGTATAAACCAAAGTATCAGGCAAAAGTTTAGTTTCAGTAATGTTTGAGCTAGACATTGAATTTGTTTCAGTAACAAAATTGGCAAAATGATTGGCAACAGTCTCAGTACAATGCTTTTTGGCAACAGTCTCAGCACAATGCTTTTTGGCAACACTTTCAGTACAAGGATTTTTGGCAAAATCATCAATGCAAGGCTTTTCAACAACACTATCAGTACAAGGCTTTTTTGCAACAGTATCAGTACAAGGCTTTTTGGCAACACTATCAGCCTTTTTCGGGAAGTTTAACCCATTCTCAGCCTTTTTCGGGAAGTTTAACCCATTCTCAGCCTTTTTAGGGAAGTTTAACCCATTCTCAGCCTTTTTAGGGAAGTTTAACCCATTCTCAGCCTTTTTGGGGAAGTTTAACCCTTTTCTTTCATTTTCAGTTAACAAATCATCGTTCTCTTTCCTATCCATCTGTCTCATTTCATTCTTGTCCTCCAAACTTTGATGTGCCTTCCCTTTCTTCCAATACTTTGTACGAGGCATCGTCCCGCATTCAACAGAATTCACAAACACAAACACTGTAGGGAATTATAAACAAAGTGTCACGAGGCACTATAAACACACTAAGTTACTATCACAGAACACTTTAAACACAGAAAGTAATATTGTAATTATTCAGTGTCACGTAGCACTTCAATTTTGCAAGTATAAATCCACAGAAATAATGTCCAAGGTGTATATATATCGATTTGTTCAGATTTCAACCTAAAATAGAAAATGTAGAGTCAATTCTCATTTGTCAAGAACAATCATCAATGAAAATAGCAAAATATCAATGACCAATCACACGCGTAATAGGAAAGTAATAGCAATTATAAAATCCACATTGATCAACAAGGCGGTAAAGCTCCCAAAGGAAGAGGCCCTCCGAAAATTCTGGTGATTCTTTATCTGAATAATAATTTTCAAAATTTTGCTAAATTCGATCATAACATGATAAATAAATTTACAAAAAAAAAAAAAAAAAAAAAAAAACAAAGAGACATAAAAAGCTATTCATGCTGTTTTCACCAGATAAAACTTACCCGGTACAGGTTGACGCCTTTATTAAAAATATTTTTTTATAAAAATGTATTTATTTATCACGCCACACCAGGCTAAAAGGTTTGTGTAATGTACACCCTTTTACACCAACATTTTATACAGTCAAACTAAGGTGTACCGGGTACGCATGTCTTTCTTAATTTTTGCTCTAAACATAGATTCTGGTTCAGGTTAGAACCAGCCCATTGGTTTCTGATTTTGTGAGTGAGCTTAGGAAACCAGCATCAGGGATCCTGTAAGAAAAGGAAAAAAAAGCAGGTTACGAATGTTTCAACGTTAGGAAAAATTTGAACAAGATTCATGAAAATCTGACAAACAGTTCTGAAGAAGAAGATTTTTTAAATGATGCTGAGCATGGTAATGAGCATGGAAGCCAAAATTTGGCAAACTTTTGTTCCCCCTACCCATGGATGCTCTACATAAAATTTGGCTTTCCTCATTAAAACAGTTTCATGGAAGATCATCTTTGAATTTCGATACATACATGTCATGACCAAAACAAAAAATGACCTTGACCTTAATAACTTAAATCAAGTGCATCAGTTGTCTGCATCTCAACTTTTTCCGGTCTCAGGCTGCAAAAGTTTCCAGGGGACCATTGGTCTTGTTAACGCTCACATGTTATCTAGTTGTTAAGCATCATTTTTATAATAGACTTAAAAAAATGATTTTCATTTTTACGTACGTTAAAGCCTACGTATCCAACAGTGACCTTGTCGTAAAATAGATGTTGGCCATCTTAGGGCCATAATTGTTCAAATTATAATAGATTTTGATAGGCTGTAGTTCAAAATGATACAAACCAAATTTCCTGAAAATGGGCCCATCAGTCCTGGAGAAGAATATTTTGGGCATTTTTATGCATATGTGAGTGTACATGTGGGCTTTGTGACCCAAATTTCATGATCCAAGTTCTCTGTATCCACAGAGGCTTCCAATGATTTTTCACTAACTTAGAGGCCAAGTGGTTTCAGAAAAGCAGACCTTTGAAAACTGTGGATAGACGACAGACCTGCAAAGGTCAAGAGATGACCTTGACCTGAATTAATCACATACCTTCATTTCCTTCATAAATTCTCTGCATCTAGCACTTTTCAAGTTTCAAGCTGCAGAACTTCTAAAAAAAAAAACAACATTGTTTTCACTTTTCCAACGAAAAGCATAAGTTTCCAAAATTGACCTTGCCATAAAATAGGTCAAGGTCATCATAGGGTCATCTATAATGGGCTGCAGCCCAAAATACTACTTACCAAGTTTCGTGAAAATTGGCCCTCCAGTTCTTGAGAAAAAGATTTTTGCATTTTTTGATCATTTAAGATTATGGCAGCCATTTAAAGCATTCAACCCAGATTTTGCACCTAAAATTTTGTTCCTCCTAATCATGGAGGCATCTCATAACATTACACTTTTATAGGCCCAGTGATTTCTGAGAAAACCATAATCTTCATTTTGATATTTAAATAACCTTGAGTCAAGGTCAAGAAATGACCTTGACTTTAATTTTAATTAATCTTTCATTAACTCCCTAAGTTATCTGCATCTAGCAACTTTCAAGTCTCAGGCTGCAAAAGTTTCCAAAATATCCCTATTTTTCACCTTTTCCCATGTAAAAGCCTATGTTTCAAAAATTGAACTTGCTGTAAAATAGGTCAAGGTCATCCAAGGGTCATCATTTGATCAAATTGTGATAGGCTCGAGTCATCAATGCTACATACCAAGTTTCATGGCAATCGGCCCATCGGTTCTGGAGAAGAAGATTTTTGAAGGGCTTTTACCATACATGGGTGTGGCCGCCATCTTGGTCATGGTACGAAGATATCGCAAAAAAAAAAAAAAAAAAAAAAAAAAAAAAAAAAAAACTTCAATGCCACTATCCAAGGAGGCTCCACATTAAATTTTAACTGGATCGGCCAAGTCCTTTCAGAGATGAAGATCTTTGAATTAGTGGATGACGACAATGGACGGTAAATGACCTTGACCTTAATTAATTCCAAACATTCATTGACACCAATAATTGTCTGCATCTAGCAACTTTCAAGTCTCAGGCTGCAAAAGTTTCCAAAATATCCATCGTTTTCACCTTGTCCCATGTAAAAGCAAATGTTTTCAAAATTTACCATGCCGTAAAATACGTCAAGGTCATCCCAAGGTCATCATTTTATCAAACTATGATGGGCTGGAGTCCCCAATGCTACATGCCAAGTTTCATGGATATCAGCCCACCGGTTCTGGAGAAGATAATTTGAAGGGTTTTTACCATATATGGGTATGGTGGCCATCTTGGTCATGTGACCAAGATATTGGGAATAAAATTTAAAAGCCACTACCCAAGGAGGCTCCATAAAAAATTTCAACTTGATCGGCCAAGCGGTTTCTGAGAAAACCATTTTCTTAATTTTGATATTTAAATGACCTTGGCTCCAGGTCAAGAAATGACTTTGACCTTAATTAATTATATACCTTCATTGGCTCTATCAGTTGTCTGCATCTAGCACATTTCAAGTCTCAGGCTGCAACATTTTCCAACATATCCATTTTTTTTTTCACATTTTCCCATGTAATTTTTAAAGCCTATGTTTCCAAATTTGACCTTTCCATAAAATAGGTCAAGGTCATCCCAGGGTCATCATTTTATCAAACTATGATGGGCTGGAGTCCCCGATGCTTCATACCAAGTTTAGTGGAAATTGGCCCACCGGTTCTGGAGAAGAAGATTTTTGAAGGGTTTTTACCATATATGGGTGTGGCGAACATCTTGGTCATGTGACCAAGATATCACGATCAAAATAAAGATATTGGGAATAAAATTTAAAAGCCACTACCCAAGGAGGCTCCATAAAAAATTTCAACTTGATCGGCCAAGCGGTTTCTGAGAAAACCATAATCTTAATTTTGATATTTAAATGATCTTAGCTCAAGGTCAAGAAATGACTTTGACCTTAATTAATTACATACCTTCATTGGCTCTATCAGTTGTCTGCATCTAGCAACTTTCAAGTCTCAGGCTGCAACATTTTCCAACATATTCATTTTTTTCACATTTTCCCATGTAAAAGCCAATGTTTCCAAATTTGACCTTTCCGTAAAATAGGTCAAGGTCTTCCCATGGTCATCATTTTATCAAACCATGATGGGCTGGAGTCCCCAATGCTTCATACCAATTTTAGTGGAAATCCGCCCACCGGTTCTGGAGAAGAGGATTTTTGAAGAGTTTTTACCATATATGGGCGTGGCGGCCATCTTGGTCATGTGACCAAGATATCACGATCAAAATAAAGATATTGGGAATAAAATTTAAAAGCCACTACCCAAGGAGGCTCCATAAAAAATTTCAACTTGATCGGCCAAGCGGTTTCTGAGAAAACCATAATCTTAATTTTGATATTTAAATGACCTTGGCTCAAGGTCAAGAAATGACTTTGACCTTACTTAATTACATACCTTTATTGGCTCTATCAGTTGTCTGCATCTAGCAACTTTCAAGTCTCAGGCTGCAACATTTTCCAACATGTCCATTTTTTTCACATTTTCCCATGTAAAAGCCAATGTTTCCAAATTTGACCTTTCCGTAAAATAGGTCAAGGTCATCACAGGGTCATCATTTTATCAAACTATGATGGGCTGGCGTCCCCAATGCTTCATACCAAGTTTAGTGGAAATCGGCCCACCGGTTCTGGAGAAGAAGATTTTTGAAGGGTTTTTACCATATATGGGCGTGGCGGCCATCTTGGTCATGTGACCAAGATATCACAATCAAAATTTAAATGATACTACCCAAGGAGGCTCCACATAAAATTTCAACTAGATCGGCCAAGCGGTTTCAGAGAAGAAGATCTTTGAAATTGTGGACGATGACGACTGACGGACGGACGCCGGATCATGGCTATCCTATTAGCTCACCTTGTGAGCCTTCAGCTCAGGTGAGCTAAAAATCCATAGTTTTCACTTCTTCCTATGTAAAAGCCTATGTTTCAAATTTGACCTTGCTGTAAAATAGGTCAAGGTCATCCAAGGGTCATCATTTTATCAAACTATGATGGGCTGAGGTCCCCGATGCTACATACCAAGTTTCATGGAATTTGGCCCACCGGTTCTGGAGAAGAAGATTTTTGAGTGGTTTTTACCATATATGGGCGTGGCGGCCATCTTGGTCATGTGACCTGGATTTCGCGATCAAACTTTTGTCTCCCCTACCCATGGATGCTCCACATAAAATTTCACTTTGATTGGCCGCACAGTTTCAGAGAAGAAGATCTTTGAAAAGTGTGTATGGACAACAGACTGGCCAAGGTCAAGAGATGACCTTGACCTATATTAATCACATACCTTCATCTACTTCATTCGTTGTTTGCATCTACCACTTTTCAGGCCTCAGGCTGCAATAGTTTTCAAAAAATCCGTAGTTTTCACTTTTTCCTATGTAAAAGCCTATGTTTCCAAATTTGACCTTGCCGTAAAATAGGTCAAGGTCATCCAAGGGTCATCATTTTATCAAACTATGATGGGCTGAGGTCCTCGATGCTACATACCAAGTTTCCTGGAAATCGACCCACCGGTTCTGGAGAAGATTTTTGAGTGGTTTTTACCATATATGGGCGTGGCGGCCTTCTTGGTCATGTGACCTGGATTTCGCTATCAAACTTTCGTCTCCCCTACCCATGGATGCTCCACATAAAATTTCATTTTGATTGGCCAAGCAGTTTCAGAGAAGATCTTTGAAAAGTGTGTATGGACAACAGACTGGCCAAGGTCAAGAGATGACCTTGACCTATATTAATCACATACCTTCATCTACTCCATTAGTTGTTTGCATCTACCACTTTTCAGGCCTCGGGCTGCAATAGTTTTAAAAAAATCCATAGTTTTCACTTCTTCCTATGTAAAAGCCTATGTTTCCAATTTGACCTTGCCGTAAAATATGTCAAGGTCATCCAAGGGTCATCATTTTATCAAACTATGATGGGCTGAGGTCTCCAATGCTACATACCAAATTTCGTGGAAATCGACCCACCGGTTCTGGAGAAGAAGATTTTTGAGTGGTTTTTACCATATATGGGGGTGGTGGCCATCTTGGTCATGTGACCTGGATTTCGCGATCAAACTTTTGTCTCCCCTACCCATGGATGCTCCAAATAAAATTTCACTTTGATTGGCCAAGCAGTTTCAGAGAAGAAGATCTTTGAAAAGTGTGTATGGACAACAGACTGGCCAAGGTCAAGAGATGACCTTGACCTATATTAATCACATACCTTCATCTACTCCATTAGTTGTTTGCATCTACCACTTTTCAGGCCTCAGCATGCAATAGTTTTCAAAAAATCCATAGTTCTCACTTTTTCCTATGTAAAAGCCTATGTTTCCAAATTTGACCTTGCCGTAAAATAGGTCAAGGTCATCCAAGGGTCATCATTTTATCAAACTATGATGGGCTGAAGTCCCCGATGCTACATACCAAGTTTCGTGGAAATCGGCCCACCGGTTCTGGAGAAGAAGATTTTTGAAGGGTTTTTACCATATACGGGCGTGGCGGCCATCTTGGTCATGTGACCTGGATTTCGCGATCAAACTTGAAATGCCACTACCCAAGGAGGCTCCACATAAAATTTCAACTAGATCGGCCAAGCGGTTTCAGAGAAGAAGATCTTTGAAATTGTGGACGACGACGGACGACGGACGACGGACGGACGCCGGATCATGGCTATCCTATTAGCTCACCTTGTGAGCCTTCGGCTCAGGTGAGCTAAAAAAAAATGGATGAAATCGCCTCAATTGATCAGTGCCTATGTTCGCAATAAGAAATCAAACCATAAATTGTCGAATTTGAGCTGCAAAATAGGCATTTCTTCACGATGACTTACAAAAAGCTTGCTCTTGCAATCACCTGTCGAAGATTTGTTCAACATTAAAATTCAATGCGTGGTAACCTGCAGAAAGTAAGGGTCTAATCTAATAACATGATGATTTTAATGGTCCGTAACGTTTGTTTTGTGCGGATTAACGAAAATAGATGCTCATAATTTAATAAAACAAATTTTACGAACTGATTCGCTCCAAACAAAATCCGCCATATTTTTAATTTCCTATACGCTAAAGTTTAGCTCGCTGTACGGATTTTTAGTTTACTGTTATGAAAGATGGACCAGTGTGATATTACTTATCCTAGACCACTGCACCTGATCTCATTTTAAAGCTTAGACATTGCCCATTCATCATATTGTAGGTAATGCAATTTACCTAATTTGCATATTCAGTTTATATCGTATAACTAATTTATTGATGTCATGGGCCTAAATGGAAATGATCTCATTTGCATATTCATGAATATAAATAAAAATGTCGAAAATAGAGGAAAACCCAAGGAAAAAATATAGTCATTGCAAGGTTTTGGATGGGTCATAAGATCAATCTTGCATCCCTGAAACCAATATTTATGGCCCCCAGTGTGGTCAGAGGGACCACCTTAATGTCATAAAATATTGTCCTGAACAGTGAATACATTTGCATGATTTAAAATAACATAGTTTCCACACCAACCCCTAGTGTGATTCTAAAGAATATGGTGCACTCACAAAAATATTCGTATATCAACAATAGCATGCTCTTAAATACTATAATTTGTTTTATAGTGATGCATGGACCTAGCAAGTTAACCTTAATACCTATTATTCAAATCGTTCGTGAAAATTGATTAAACACACAAGATGTCGGAGGAAAATATTGGAAAAATAAGGGGTATACGTACAAAATCACTTGTACCAGAGCTGTTAACAAACCCATGATGCTGAAAGAAGTATCAATTGAATGCTATGGCAATATACTATGACCCTAAAGTCTCATATAAGAATAAGCATGTTAGGGCTTTAGGGTCATAGAAGATTGCCATAGCATTCATTTGATACTTCTTTTAACATCCTTGGTTTGTTAACAACTCTGGTACAAGTGAGTTTGTACGTATACCCCTATTTTTCCAAGATTTTTCTCCGATTGCTTGTGGGCTGTATTAGTTAGCATGAATAAATGAATAAGCAAACTCAACGATTTGCATAATAGGTTAAATCGCTAGGTCCTTGCATCACTATCAGACCAATTATAATATTCCAGAACATGCTATTGTTGGTATATTAATATTTTTGTGAGTACACCCTTTTCGTTAGAATCGCACTGAGGGTGGGTGTGGAAACTATGTAATTTTACATCATGAAAATGTGTCCATTGAGGACAATATTTTATGGCATTAAGGTGGCCCCTCTGACCACACTATTAGTCATGAAAATTGGTGTCAGGGATGCAAGATAGATCTTATAACCCATCCAAAACCTTGCAATGGCTATATCTTTCTCCCTCGTTTTTCCACATTTTCGATATTTTATTAATATTCATGAATATGCAAATGAGATGAGGTGATGATCAGAAATTGATCGACTCAGTATCAGAAGATAGATAGAGATAATCTTCATTTAGGCCCATGACATCAATTTATTTGTTATATGATATTACTGGTTCAATAACAAAGTGTCACAGTCATAGTTTGGGCATGAAATCAGTTCATGGGTTTTGAACAATTTTTCTGTCATTTTAATGTTTTCACTAAAATTCATGAATACGCAAATTAGGTAAATTGCATTACTTACAAACGGATGAATGGGTAATGTCTAAGCTTTAAAATGAGACCTGGTGAGGTTCAGTGGTCTAGGATAAGTAATAGTGGAGACATTAGCAATTTTGTATGTACACCCCCATGCTCAAGAATCACATCAGCGGTTGCCATGGAAACCATTCGTTTTTTATAGTGCAACTAAGTTTATCTTTGAGGAAAAAAATTCTTTGCATTTCTGGGGTCCAAATGTACGATTTGGCATCCATGAAAAATTGTCCTGGGGGTGCAAGGTAGGTCAAATTAGCTCCCGTGGTAAAATAGGATAATTAGTATGCAAATTAGCTGGTAGTTACGTTAGAAAAAGCACACATATTAGTTTCATTATATATTTTTGACATACTGGAAGAACTTCTTGTTGTATTTGTTGAATATATCTATTGCATTAGCTTCAAACTATGCTTAATTTGAACATTTTTATCAATATTTTGATAAAATCCTCAGTATTTATGAGTATTCATGAATATTCATAGATTCAGAATTATGAATAATTTGCATAATTTAATTCAGATGAAGGATAAATGTCTTCACTTTAATTTGGTACCACGTTTGCTGATCTATCTTGAAGATTGGCTGAGATATATCCATTTTACAACACATTCTAGCACATATGAAATGTAGTGCAGTACAGAGTTATCTCCCCATTTTCCAATATGATGCTACAGTTTTTTGACCCAACAACAACCGGAAAATGAAAGGAGACATAATTACCTTTAATTTGATACCCAATTTATCCTTTAGAATCATGGGTGTATTTTTCGTCAAAACTAAGCGTCGTACGAGTTTCATCGTCCCAAATATGAAGACTCTAGGCGTTAATTAGTTCATTTACATAATAGGTGCATAACTGCAAGATAAGAATTCTTGTTTACAGATATAAGAGATGTTCTCATCATGATTACATGACCTTTTCCTATTTTTTCCCATTCAAAAGCATGGGCCACCTAAGTTGACCTTGCCGTAAAATAGGTCAAGGTCATCCCAGGGTCCTGATTTATATAAACTTTGTAGAGGTCAATTGCCTGATGCTTCATGCCAAGTTTCAAAATCATAGGCCTTCTGGTTCTGGAGGAGAAGATTTTTAAAGGTTTTTACTATTTATAGCCATGGCGGCCATCTTCGTCATGTGACCTTGACCATTTATATAAATTTTCATTCCCTCTTCCTGAGGATGCTTCACAAAAAGTTTGGCTTTGATTGGCCTAGCGGTTTCAGAGAAGATTAGGGCTGTAACGATACGGCTGTCATCTGATACGATACGTATCGCGATACAGATAAACTGATACGATACGTATCACGATATATCGATATGTCAGCCATGTTGAATGAATTCTTTTAAAAAATCATCAAAAAAAAAACAAAATTTGGATATGTTTTATGAATTTTCAAATGGAGGTGTGTTTATTATTTTGTTTTACAGTGTTTTACACCATTTGTTTTGCATAAAAACTTGTAATTCTGTAAATAATGGCTTTCACCCAAAAGTGGCTGACAGCTTGGCTTTTTGATAATGTGCTGGAGTCAGACGGCAAAATGAACCACTGGGTATGATACTTCATTTTGACGGCTGACTAGTCAGACTAATTTTGCTCATAAAAACGAAACAGTTTCACGGCGACAATTTCTCCCAAAGTCTCGTTCAAAGGCCAACAGATTAATAATTTGCAGTTATTAAATCACAGTACCGTGTCTTCTATTCTATTCAATAATTCATGACTCCACCCCGTTGTCACGGACTGACTCTACTTAATATAAAGTCAGAGGATACAATGGCTTGTTGTGCCCAACAAATCATGTATCGAATGACCAAGGGTATACGCTTCCTGCTATGAATGACCAGCAAATCTATGGGAGGGTTCAATTAAACAGAATTTTCAAATTATGATGATTTATTTATAATGATGTTTAAAGTGAGAAGCAAAGAAGGAGAAAAAAGATAGAAAGAGACTACAAAAAGAAATTACTGAGAAAAGAAAAAAAAAAATACGTCCTTTGTTCATCAATGTCCCACACACTTTCCCATTGGCATCTCCGGGTATACTGTCACACGTTCGTCTCACTAGTACACTCGACACCACTGCTTGCAAAACAGTCCAGTGTTCCCAAAACGAACTGTAGACCACGCCCGTCCATTGTAAATCAAACACCAATGATTTTATATCGTCCCGTTTATACCGTCACTGCCACCCCATATAGTTTAGCCCAGTTTAGTTTCAGGAATTCAGATTACGTCCATAAATTACAATTTCAGCTTCAAGGCCTGAAATAAAGTAACTGTGTCTTAACAACAAAATAACTGATAGTGTCGCAATTTATCATAACGAAATCTCCTGCAGCTATGCACGTCACAACATCCAATTGCAAATAACCTCCCACAATTCCGTACCCCGGAACTGTATTAGTTTATTCGCTAGATTGCTTGTACTATACATATAAACCATAATACTCCAGTATCTACATTGAAACATTTATTCACATGTACGATACAGTTAAACCACATATGTCGCGAACTAACCCTAGTTCCTTTCCCAGCGACATCACAAGCAAATCTCCGACATGCATCCACAATTCCTCACCCAGGAATTGGTCCTGCCAATCTATGACCAAATTCATAGAAAGCCATTTCTCAGAATACGATAAATCTTGCGAGACAATCTTGTTACAATATTAAACCTTTCTTAAATGACATCACTAATTTCAGTAATAGCGAATATTCTTAATGACGTCATTAACGTCAAATCTAAGCGTTACGTTACTATAACGTAAAACTTAAAATCTGAAATTTCCAGCCTTACAGCTTTGTTCCTTTAACTTCCTTTATGATGAGATGATTAGATAACATAACATAACATGAAACTAAATGTACGTCAACGACAATAACGTCGCTACAAGTAACGTAGCACATAACAGAAATTTCCATTTTACAACTTTGGTTGACATACATACCGCGCAATGTCATTCTTACGCGAAATTTAATACATAAAAACTAAACCAATGCCGCTTCACGGCAACGTAGCGTGCAGAAATATAGAAATCTTCATTTTTACAACCCTATCAATGTGCTTTCCACCATAATGAGCTACATTATTATGGCTATACAATCTCACTGTACAAAATGTATATTTATGAACTGTTATAACTTACCGACGGCCGACTACTCAGACTGGCGCTGACCATAACCAGGTGTACCAGATAAACCCATATCCAAACATCTCAAATTCATGCCCAATCTTTACATTCTTCCGATAATTCATATTGATTTCACACAAAATAAGCTGCCTATTTATACGCATAAGTTTGTGAACATTTCCCTGAAAACCATACCGTTTTCCATCATATATTCCAAAACCATTCATCAGAACATGTGAATAACCCACCGTGAGCAAGTGAATAACAATTCTAAATGCACATCCACTGACAACCACACCCAGATCAGCTTGCAAAAAGTTATATTGCTAACCATAAAATCGGCAATACAAATTTTCTCTGGATTATACCTCAAGGTGTAAATCATATGATTCAAATCCCCGGACTTCATGTTTTCGTTAAAGCCGTGTCACTCTCAGAAACCATTTATGGCAAACTGATAAAACACGAATCTGAGCCCAGTACAGAATCCAATTAAACTGCACATAATGCCAATTTCCACGCCACAAATCAACAAATACCATAACACAAAAAGAATGTTAAAATATCACAATTGAGCATAAAATTCTTCATGGCACAAATATTTTTTGCCGTGTCTAACATACATAGATATCCTTGACAATGCAGTAAACATGTCATGTTTACTCCTGTGTAAGAGTTTCCAAATACCTATTATGCTCAACTAAACATTTAAAAAAATCAAACAAATTATCCAAACCCCACAAACAGCAAAAGTACATTTTTTATCGTGACATACCTTCCCCCTTTTGAAGTGTGAAGCATCTCAAAAATGCGTAACACTAGATCTACGCGATAAAAAATTTACTAAATGAAGTCATATCTAGAGAATCATACTTGCAAAAACCTGCTTCCACGTATCGCAATCTAAATCTTTTATGATAAATGGAACATACTCGGATCTCGGAGGAAACTGCAAAGCTGCTTTCTTGCCCTTGATTCACTACATACGCAACAAATAGATAACCTTAATGCACAATACTCATGTTTCACAGAGTAACACTAATTGAAGTCATATTTAGAAGATTATACTTTCAAGAACCGTACCCCGATTACCGCGAACTTAAACTTTCCATGACAATCGGATCTATACTCGGATTCCGGAGGAAACAGCAAAAGCTATCGGCGTTAACCGTAATCCACTAAATACGCGACAAATAGTCTGTTCCGCCTTCCTTGCTTTCCATCTTACATATTTCCATTCAACGTCACTGGAACACTCCGCATTACTACATGTAGTATTAACCTTATTATTGGGCTTCCGTCTATGCGGCCACAGCCACCAGTTAGTCATTACACTGACTACACTTACCCAAATAAAAGATATATGCCAGTCAGTTACAATACTGTCTACCCGCAACGCCACGGTAACCACCGCAACAAACGTGATCACGTTATTACATATCGACAAAAACCAAACCATGAATGCCAATATATCTCCTGGACATTGGGAAGTAAGGAACAACATTATACTGATACAAATGTGTACCCAACCTGTGAAAGTAAGATATTGTCTACCTGCCAAACTCTCGTTAAATCTTAAACCTGGATGATATCTTGTCTCTAAACTACAACTTCCGGTGTCGGTCTCGTTAACGTCGGAGCTGAAAATACCAACCATACTTTGAGCATAACACTGTGTTACATCCTTTGCCGGCTTTTCTTCTGTCAATCTTTCTGGTAACAAACATGCACTCGCTCCCACTGGCAACGTTGCCACACAATCTCCATCTCGGCCATTCTGACTCTCCATGTTTCTGTAAATGATAAATGGTAACTTACCACAATCTGCTGATTTCTCCGTATAGATTCTTATCAGCATGCTGTTTATCGTCCACCTGAAATGTTCCACAAATACGTCATGTACCGTAGAATACATGGCGGTACACGGGACGGTATACAGAGCGATGTACGGGTTGATGTACGGGTTGGTGTACAAGTTGGTGTACGGGTTAGTGTACGGTGTAGAGTGCGGTGTAGAGTGCGGGCCCGTCATTGATCGCCTGAAAAACATCCTAGTACTCACTTCCTTCATAATGGATGACGTAAATTGTGATCCTAAGTCTGAGCTGATCTCATCGGTTACTCCAACTTGATTAAAAATACTTACCAATGCATCTGCAACAGTTTCCGTGTCAATTGACGCCAATGGCACTGCCTCTGGATATCTCGTTGCATAATCAACTACTGTAAGTATGAATCTATTCTTACTGTATGTCACAGGTTTCAAAGGTCCTATCAAATCAGTTGCAACTCTCTTGAATGGTACATCTATTCTAGGCATCTTTCCTAAGGGTGCTCGAATTATCTTACCCTTGGGTACAGTACGTTGACAAATGTCACATGACTGACAAAATCGTTTTATGTCGCTACTGATGCCTGGCCAATAAAATTCTGAGAGAACCTTTTGTATGGTTCGTTTAACAGCTAAATGACCTGCCATTATTGACTCGTGAGCCAACTTCATTACCGTTTTGCGAAATTGCTGTGGCACTATAAGCTGTGTAAATAACCTACCTCGCTCAATGTTCGGCGAGCTAAACTTCCGGTACATCAAGTTATTTTTAATAAAATATGATGCATTCTTAAGACACTCCTTGGCTTCACACCGTGCCTTCATTACCTTCAAACTCTGATCTTCATTCTGGGCCTTCCGAATTTGATCCGGTGTAACTTCTTGTATAACTATTTCTGGTGTCTTCATACTCACATGTGTTCCTTCCTGTTTCTTCTGTGCCCTAGTTTGCACTGCTAATGTTGGCACCCAGTCTATATCCGGTTTGTTGCGTTCCCGTGCACCTGGAATATTACCTATGATTAAATCAACCAATGGCTTTTCCACACATAGTGCCAATACTTCTCCTTTGTAATATGGTGTGTCAATATTTACCTTCACTTCCGGTACAACTCTTGTAGAATAATCTACCATTACCATAGTTTGATTTCTTCCTGTATATGCACCTTCCGGGACTACATGTTTACTTACTATCACGCCCGAACATCCAGTATCTCGTAAAACCTCAACCGATTTCTCTTCAACCATTCCTTGTACAGTACTAAGTTCTGAAAGAGATGATACTGAACTCACACTTACTTGGTGTTTCTCATGTAAGTTATCCTTACTCTCCATTGCTGCTTTGGAATAACTGACAGTATTTGTATACGTCAAGCAAGCTCCACATTTCTTAACATCTGTTGTTGTATCCTCATGACTGTCTTCATATGTAGTCTGTACCTCCGAATCTTTGCTCTGAAAAGTAACTTTCTTTGTTGGTGATCTACCTCTATGTCCTACCGCACCTACTTTCATGATACCGGGTTTTAGTTCCGGACACTCCCTCCTGTAATGTGTTCCACCACAATTATAACATTTCAAACCTGGATAGTATTTACCTCTTCCTCTTCCATATGAGTTTTGATTATTAGGAATCTGGTCTCTTTTCACTGGTGACCTTGATCTGGATGCTGAATTAGAACGAGATCTACCTCTGTCATTCTTGAAAGTCAAATTAACAATATCCACATACCTAGCTTCCTTGTAGGAATCCGCCAATTTACTAGCTTGCTCCAACGAAGTTGGTTCTCTCTCCCGTAGAAATAACTCTAGTTCTCTGTTACAAATAAATGTAAACTGGTCTCTCAACATGAGATCCTGCAAACCTTCAAAAGTTTTAGGAATACCTGACATATCTATCCATCTTGTAAAGTAGCTCTTCAACCGTGCTGAAAACTGCTGAAACGTTTCACCGGTTTCTGGTCTACACTTTCTGTACTTACGCTTGAATCCTTCCTCTGTTAATTGATACCTTTGTAACAATGCACACTTCAACTTGTCATAGTCCATTGCATCCTCCTGTGGCATCAATGCGTACACATCTAACGCTTTACCCTGTAATAACGCACTCAAATCAGTTGCCCATGATTCTCTTTTCCACCCTTGTGCTGTAGCATACCGTTCAAACCTAAGTAAATATGCATCCATTTCGTCCTTACCTTCATTAAATGCCGGGATTTTAGGCGTTCTTGCCTTAATAGTGTCTCTTGGCGCTGGAATTGGCCTCTCCGCCCTTTGCGCTGTGATCCTCTCCATTTCTGCGAAATGTCTTCTGTCCTGTAATTCAATCTGCATTTCATACTCACGTTCTAATTTCTCTCTCTCTGCTACTAACCTCTCTCGTTCCAATGCAATCTCTGCCTCATACTTAGCCCTATCTGCAATTCTGATCTTACGCTCTTCATCTGCCTTAAGCTCCATTTCTTCATTTGCATGCCTGTATTGTACTTCCAGTTCACGCTCTTTTAATTCTTTCTGTCTTACCTTTTCAGCTTCTTGCGCTAGCAACTCATTCCGCTTCAGTTCAATTTCCTGTTTCTTAAGTTGTAATTCATACTCCTTAATTTCTCGCTGCTTTTCTTGTTCATCAGCTTTAGCTTTTAACTCGCGCTCATGGCGTTCGCGTTCAGCTCTTACTTCCATCTCGCGGATTTCGCGTTCTGCTTCTCGACGCTCACGTTCTGCATCACGCGCTGCTTGACGTTCATCACGTAATATTACTTGTTGCTCTGAAACAAACGTATTAAGTGCTTCACCTTCAAGACCTAAATCTTTCCCCACTTTGGTTAACTCTTTAACTACATCCATGATTATTTCCCTTTTGAAAAATTATTACTGTTTGTAAGGATGGTCACAATAAAACGAAATCTGAGTTATCAATTGATTCTGAACAACGTAAACTTCACAGTATTCACATCAATAAATAAGCAAAACCCAATGCTTACCAAGCTTCAACTTTTGTTTACCAATTGCCTCAACGCAACCTATTCTTAATAACCCATTAAGAATCACCCAGACATTCTACCACAATCAACTAATGCCTTTAACTGTTGCGTAACAATTTACAAAAGTAAGCCCATACTCATGAATACTTTCAACAAACCGTTCAATTGACAAACCTCAAATTTCAAGATCACCTGGTGCTTCACTGGTACACCCCGTCTCTGGTGCTCGCCAACCCTGACAGTCGGTCGACGGGAATATGAATTATCGGAGGACTCCCATCAGTCTAACCATCGGCCCTCATAACTGAAATATACTTTGATATCTTGTTCTTAAGTGACAGTGTGACTGTAACATATACCAGTACAATGAAATTTTAGAAGTTACATTTGCATTATTTTAAACAATTACTTTTACTTTGCTTAAGCATTGCTTACTTTGGTACACTAGAGAATTTCACTGTGATTCACATTTGGTTCTCTAAATCCTAGCATATATAAACACCTCCAAGAGTTACTGATATCCAATGCAGAAATGTTGGGCGTATCCCACTTCTGACACCAAATGTCACGGACTGACTCTACTTAATATAAAGTCAGAGGATACAATGGCTTGTTGTGCCCAACAAATCATGTATCGAATGACCAAGGGTATACGCTTCCTGCTATGAATGACCAGCAAATCTATGGGAGGGTTCAATTAAACAGAATTTTCAAATTATGATGATTTATTTATAATGATGTTTAAAGTGAGAAGCAAAGAAGGAGAAAAAAGATAGAAAGAGACTACAAAAAGAAATTACTGAGAAAAGAAAAAAAAAAATACGTCCTTTGTTCATCAATGTCCCACACACTTTCCCATTGGCATCTCCGGGTATACTGTCACACGTTCGTCTCACTAGTACACTCGACACCACTGCTTGCAAAACAGTCCAGTGTTCCCAAAACGAACTGTAGACCACGCCCGTCCATTGTAAATCAAACACCAATGATTTTATATCGTCCCGTTTATACCGTCACTGCCACCCCATATAGTTTAGCCCAGTTTAGTTTCAGGAATTCAGATTACGTCCATAAATTACAATTTCAGCTTCAAGGCCTGAAATAAAGTAACTGTGTCTTAACAACAAAATAACTGATAGTGTCGCAATTTATCATAACGAAATCTCCTGCAGCTATGCACGTCACAACATCCAATTGCAAATAACCTCCCACAATTCCGTACCCCGGAACTGTATTAGTTTATTCGCTAGATTGCTTGTACTATACATATAAACCATAATACTCCAGTATCTACATTGAAACATTTATTCACATGTACGATACAGTTAAACCACATATGTCGCGAACTAACCCTAGTTCCTTTCCCAGCGACATCACAAGCAAATCTCCGACATGCATCCACAATTCCTCACCCAGGAATTGGTCCTGCCAATCTATGACCAAATTCATAGAAAGCCATTTCTCAGAATACGATAAATCTTGCGAGACAATCTTGTTACAATATTAAACCTTTCTTAAATGACATCACTAATTTCAGTAATAGCGAATATTCTTAATGACGTCATTAACGTCAAATCTAAGCGTTACGTTACTATAACGTAAAACTTAAAATCTGAAATTTCCAGCCTTACAGCTTTGTTCCTTTAACTTCCTTTATGATGAGATGATTAGATAACATAACATAACATGAAACTAAATGTACGTCAACGACAATAACGTCGCTACAAGTAACGTAGCACATAACAGAAATTTCCATTTTACAACTTTGGTTGACATACATACCGCGCAATGTCATTCTTACGCGAAATTTAATACATAAAAACTAAACCAATGCCGCTTCACGGCAACGTAGCGTGCAGAAATATAGAAATCTTCATTTTTACAACCCTATCAATGTGCTTTCCACCATAATGAGCTACATTATTATGGCTATACAATCTCACTGTACAAAATGTATATTTATGAACTGTTATAACTTACCGACGGCCGACTACTCAGACTGGCGCTGACCATAACCAGGTGTACCAGATAAACCCATATCCAAACATCTCAAATTCATGCCCAATCTTTACATTCTTCCGATAATTCATATTGATTTCACACAAAATAAGCTGCCTATTTATACGCATAAGTTTGTGAACATTTCCCTGAAAACCATACCGTTTTCCATCATATATTCCAAAACCATTCATCAGAACATGTGAATAACCCACCGTGAGCAAGTGAATAACAATTCTAAATGCACATCCACTGACAACCACACCCAGATCAGCTTGCAAAAAGTTATATTGCTAACCATAAAATCGGCAATACAAATTTTCTCTGGATTATACCTCAAGGTGTAAATCATATGATTCAAATCCCCGGACTTCATGTTTTCGTTAAAGCCGTGTCACTCTCAGAAACCATTTATGGCAAACTGATAAAACACGAATCTGAGCCCAGTACAGAATCCAATTAAACTGCACATAATGCCAATTTCCACGCCACAAATCAACAAATACCATAACACAAAAAGAATGTTAAAATATCACAATTGAGCATAAAATTCTTCATGGCACAAATATTTTTTGCCGTGTCTAACATACATAGATATCCTTGACAATGCAGTAAACATGTCATGTTTACTCCTGTGTAAGAGTTTCCAAATACCTATTATGCTCAACTAAACATTTAAAAAAATCAAACAAATTATCCAAACCCCACAAACAGCAAAAGTACATTTTTTATCGTGACACCCGTGAACTGCCAAAGTTGCTTTCGACACGTGACGCTAATTAGCCAATCAGCATTGGTGACGAATCGGCTGACACTTGCCTATATACATGTCGGCGTGAAATAATGATCAAAGGTGCACGTGTTGTTTATTGAGGCAATTATCCGATAATTGCATAGGGATTAATCAATAAAGGTAATCTGTTTAATGTCACTTGACAATCACCAGTGTCGCTGTGGGCGAAAACTGGCGTTATTCGAGAGCTGTAAACAATCAAACAAGTGAAAAAATAGGGCAAGTCGACTTCTCTTTCAATGTTACATAAGGCGAAATCTCGCAACTTTCGGCAGTATTTTTCGCCGTAGAGCCCAGTAACTGGACCCCTGGATACAGAGTCTTTGCTTATCCAATGAAATGCGCTTTGAAAATGTCATTTTGCAGACCGGACAAACGGATGTAATGAACACAAAAACCTGAATCTGAATAGAAGCGTTCAACGTATCGATACGGCACCACGTGTATCGATACGTGTATCGCTGTTCTGCATATCGCGATGCACCGATGCATCGATGAATCGTTTCACCACTAGAGAAGATGTTTCAATACTATGGTCATATACATGTATATAGCCCCGGGGCAGGGGCAGACAACCCCCTGGGCCCAAAATATTTTCTTAAACATAAATCTTCTGTCCATTTGCTCATTTCTAGCAAGTTTTCTGCCATTTAATTACACTTTCCTATTATTTCGCATTCCAATGCATGGGAGACCTAAGTTGACCTTGCCGTAAAATAGGTCAAGGTCATCCCAGGGTCATGATTTATATAAACTTTGTAGAGCTCCATTCCCACAGATGCTTCACACCAAGTTTCAAAATCATAGGCCTTCTGGTTCTGAAGAAGAAGATTTTTAAATGTTTTTGCTATTTATAACCATGGCAGCCATCTTGGTCATGTGACCTTGACCATTTATATAAACTTTCATTCCCCCTTCCCAAGGATGCTCCACATGAAGTTTGGCTTTGATTGGCCTAGCGGTTTCAGAGAAGAAGATGTTTGAATATTATGGTCATATACATGTATATAGCCCCGGGGCAGGGGCAGACAATTTGTCCATTTGCCTATTCCCAGTAAGATTTACCCATTAAATAGCATTTTCCTATTTTTTCCCATTCAAATGCATTGGCGACCTAAGTTGACCTTGCCGTAAAATAGGTCAAGGTCATCCCGGAGTCATGATTTTTATAAACTATGATGGGCCCTCGTCCCCAATGCTACATACCAAGTTTCGTGGAAATCGGCCAACTGGTTCTGGAAAAGAAGATTTTTAAAGGTTTTTGCTATTTATAGCCATGGCAGCCATCTTGGTCATGTAACCTGGACCATTTATATAAACGTTCGTTCCTCCTTCCTAAGGATGCTCCACATGAAGTTTGGCTTTGATTGGCCAAGCGGTTTCAGAGGAGAAGATCTTTGAAATTGTGGACGGACGACGGACGACGGACGACGACGACGGACGTACGCCGGAGCATGCCATCCTATAAGCTCACCTTGTAAAACCAGAGGACCAATGGTCCTGTAAACGCTCACCTGAGACCTGAGATATATACCAATAAACTTGTTTGACTAGAATGGTATTATACATGTATATAACCCCAGGGCAGGGTCAGAGCAACCTCTGGAGTTAATTTCTTTTTTAAATCATAAAGATTCAGTCCATTTGCCAATTTACTGCAAGTTTTGCCCTTCAAATGACATTGTTACAATATTCCCCATTCAAATGCATGGGCAACCTAAGTTAACCTTGCCGTAAAAATGGTAAAGGTCATCCCAGGGTCATGATTTATACAAACTTTGTAGAGCTCCATTGCCTGATGATTCATGCCAAGATTCAAAATCATAGGCCTTCTGGTTCTGGAAAAGAAGATTTTTAGAGGTTTTTAATTACTATTTATAGCCATGACGGCCATTTTGGTGACCTTGATCATTCATGCAAACTTTCATTCACTCTTCCTAAGAATGCCCCAAATAAAGTTTGGCTTTGATTGGCCAAGCGGTTTCAGAGAAGAAGACGTTTGAATACAGTATATAGCCCCGGGGCAGGGGCAGACAACCCTCTGGGCCCAAAATATTTTTATAAACATAAATCTTCTGTCAATTTGCTCATTCCTAGCAAGTTTTTTGCCATTAAATGACATTATTCTATTTTTTCCCATTCAAATGCATGGGCGGCCTAAGTTGACCTTGCTGTAAAAAAGGTCAAGGTCATCCCAGGGTCATGATTTATACAAACTTTGTAGAGCTCCATTGCCTGATGCTTCATGCCAAGATTCAAAATCATAGGCCTTCTGGTTCTGGAGAAGAAGATTTTTAAAGGTTTTTGCTATTTATAGCCATGGCGGCCATCTTGGTCATGTGACCTTGACCAGTTATACAAACTTTCATTCACTCTTCCTAAGAATGCTCCACATAAAGTTTTGCTTTGATTGGCTGAGCCGTTTCAGAGAAAAAGATGTTCGAATATTATTGTCATACACATGTATATTGCCCCGGGGCAGGGGCAGACAACCCTCTGGGCCCCAAAATATTTTTATACACATAAATCTTCTATCAATTTGCTCATTCCTAGCAAGTTTTTTGCCATTAAATGACATTTTCCTATTTTTTCCCATTCAAATGCATGGGCGGCCTAAGTTGACCTTGCTGTAAAAAAGGTCAAGGTCATCCCAGGGTCATGATTTATACAAACTTTGTAGAGCTCCATTGCCTGATGCTTCATGCCAAGATGCAAAATCATAGGCCGTCTGGTTCTGGAGAAGAAGATTTTTAATGGTTTTTGCTATTTATAGCCATGGCAGCCATCTTGGTCATGTGACCTGGACCATTTATACAAACTTTCGTTCCCCCTTCCTAAGGATGCTCCATATGAAGTTTGGTTTTGATTGGTCTATCAGTTTCAGAGGAGAAGATCTTTGAAATTGTGGCCGGACAATGGACGGACGACGGACGCCGCAGCATGGGTATACTGTGAGCTCACCTGTGAGCCTTCGGCTCAGGTGAGCTAACAATTGCATTTGAATAAATTTCCTTATTTTGTTAGAACATCATCTGAACAAACTTACAAGTACAATGTATGCCTTCACCTCCAAATTATTGTATCAAATTTGTATTTTCATACCCATTTATTGTTCTATGTGTCTCTATACACCAGAGGACCAATGGTCCTGTAAACGCTCACCTGAGACCTGAGATATATACATGTAGCAATAAACTTGTTAGACTAGAATGGTACAATGCATGTATATAACCCTAGGGCAGGGTCAGAATTACTCCTGGAGTCAATGTCTTTTTCAAACTAGAAAATGTGTTTATGAAACACTATGCCCCCAACTGGTAAGTCACTTTCAAGATGTAAAAATGTCCAAAAAAATGACTAAGTTCAAATTGTAAAAAAAGTGACAAAAATTAATCTGAGGAGTATATCCCAACCACATGCATATCTCCAAAGCATGGTTACAATGTCAGCAAAGTTTCAAAAGTATCGATATACAATTGTAGGAGGAGTTGCGCACACAAGATACCCTCTATTCATTCACTACAATGCCCGAAAAAATGACTAAGTTCAAATTGTGAAAAAAATGACAAAAAATAATCAAAGGATTATATCCAAACCACATGCATATCTTCAGACCATGCCCATAACACATGTAAAGTTTTAAATGAATTGGCATGAAACTGTAGGAGGAGTTGCGCACACAAGGTACCCAATGCCCATTCACTTTCATTGTGAAAATGCACGAAAAATAGCTAAGTTCAAATTGCAAAAAAAGTGACAAAAATTAATCTGATGATTATATCCAAACCACATGCATATTTTCAAAGCATGATCACAACATCTGTAAAGTTTCATAAGAATCGGAATAAGACTGTAGGAGGAGTTGCGCACACAAGGTACCCACTATCTATTCACTTTATCAAGAATTAAAAAGGGAAATAACTCTCACAGAATGGGCCCCTAGCCCCTTGAATTTACCTGAAAGAAAAAATATGGGTCCTCTTGATTTTCATATAGTACAAACTACATACCAAATCCTAGCTCTAATGGTTCCTGACCTAGTGCTCACGCATCACAGACAGACAGACAGACAGACAGACAGACTGCACACCACTCAACTCACTGCACGGACAGACCCAAACCAATATGACCCCTCAACTTCTTCGAAGTTGGGGGCATAATCATAAAAATTCAGTCCATTTGCCAATTAACTGCAAGTTTTGTCCTTCAAATGACATTTTAACAATTTTCTCCATTCAAATGCATGGGCGATCTAAGTTGACCTTGCCGTGAAATAGGTCAAGGTCATCCCAGTGTCATGATTTATACCAATTTTGTAGACCTCCGTTCCTTAATGCTTCATGCCAAGTTTCAAAATCATAGGCCTTCTGGTTCTGAAGAAGAAGATTTTTAAAAAATTTTGCTATTTATAGCTGGCCATCTTGGTCAGGTGACCTTGACCATTTATATAAACTTTCATTTCCTCTTTCTAAGGATGCTCCACATAAAGTTTGGCTTTGATTGGCTAAGCAGTTTCTGAGAAAAAGCTGTTTGAATATTATGGTCATCTACATGTATATAGCTCCGGGGCAGGGGCAGACAACCCCTGGGTATAAAATATTTTCATAAGCATAAATCTTCTGTCCATTTGCTCATTCCTAGCAAGTTTTCTGCCATTACATGACATTTTCCTATTTTTTCCCATTCAAATGCATGGGCGATCTAAGTTGACCTTGCCGTAAAATAGGTCAAGGTCATCCCAGGGTCATGATTTATATAAACTTTGTAGAGCTCCATTCCCAGATGCTTAATACCAAGTTTCAAAATCATAGGCCTTCTGGTTCTGAAGAAGAAGATTTTTAAAAGTTTTTGCTATTTTATAGCCATGGCGACCATCTTAGTCATGTGATCTTGACCATTTATACAAACTTTCATTCCCTCTTCCTAAGGATGCTCCACAAAAAGTTTGGCTTTGATTGGCCTAGCGGAGAAGAAGATGTTTCAATATTATGGTCATACAGTCAGAATTCTTTATAACGGTGAACGCTATAACGGAATATTCGACTTCCGACAAAAATTTCGTGGGGACGGATTTTTCCCTATTAAAATTACTATGTTATAACGGAAAACACGCTTACCGACACCGACAGTAATTATTGGGAACAAATATGACCTTTGTACACATTTTTCTGCCTTTACAACGTCACATGTGCAGACAATTTTCCGAAAATGTGTTTATTGAATTTTGAGACATACCGCAAACCAGCAAAGTGATTGACAGGTAATCAAGGGAGACTAATCTTACAGTATCGGATTAATTAGTCGGAACGCCAATACAGTATCGATTGATGTTTTAACAATACCGCATTAATAGGTGTTCATCGCTTTAAGGTTATCAATTATCAAAATTAAGAATTAATTGATATAATTTGCGTTCTTTAATTGAGAGACAAGATGAGATCTTTGAGTACAGTTGTCAAAGTGGGGTAGAAATATGGAGCGATTGCCGTTAAATTTATCAATCTTTTGAAAGTGTAAAAACCTTTATAATGTCTCAGCCTCCAGCAAAACGACGAAGAACACAGTTTTCCGTCGCCGAGAAAAAAGAGATTGTCGCCTACCGACCATCCGACAGCAACCCAAGATGAGATTGCAACCCGTTCCGCCAGAGACTGGGGGAAGCATGTCGGCAGATCAACCGTGAGCGACATTCTCCGTGACAAAGAGAAATGGTCTAGCGTGCCGAAAAATGGTGACTCATTTCTACGACAGCGTTCCGGCAAGCACGAGAAACTAGAGCAAATGCTGTACAGGTGGTTTACCGACGTTCGATCGTCAATGACGACATGTTGCTTGACAAAGAATGTGCATGGGCAACGGCTTTCTTGTTCTAAATTGTTATGTGGATGTTGTTAAATGAAATGTATTACATGCAATAAAGTATTAATTTATATATGTTTTGTTTTATTTTTGTCATCCTTTTTAAGCCATACATCTTAACCACGATGTGAAATAAATATGTTTTTGCAACTAATATGTACACCTAGGATAATTATGGGAGCATATCTAAAGCAGTTCTTGTTTGTCCGTCAGAAGACCCAATTTCCTTATAACAGCAAATTCACTTTAACGTCACAAAGCACTGGCAACAAACACCGTCATTGTAAAGAGGGTTGACTGTATACATGTATATAGCCCTGGGGCAGGGGCAGACAACCCCCTGGGCCCAAAATATTTTCTTAAACATAAATCTTCTGTCCATTTGCTCATTTCTAGCACGTTTTCTGCCATTTAATTACATTTTCCTATTTTTTCCCATTCCAATGCATGGGAGACCTAAGTTGACCTTGCCGTAAAATAGGTCAAGGTCATCCCAGGGTCCTGATTTATATAAACTTTGTAGAGCTCTATTCGCAGATGCTTCACACCAAGTTTCAAAATCATAGGCCTTCTGGTTCTGAAGAAGATTTTTAAACGTTTTTGCTATTTGCAGCCATGGCGGCCATCTTGGTCATGTGACCTTGACCATTTATATCATTCATTCCCCCTTCCCAAAGATGCTCCACATGAAGTTTAGCTTTGATTGGCCTAGCGGTTTCAGAGAAGAAGATGTTTGAATATTATGGTCATATACATGTATATAGCCCGGGGGCAGGGGCAGACAACCCCCCCAGGGGCTAAAATTTTCCATTAACATTAATCTTCTGTCCATTTGCCTATTCCCAGTAAGTTTTACTCATTAAATAGCATTTTACCATTTTTCCCATTCAAATGCATTGGAGACCTAAGTTGACCTTGCCGTAAAATAGGTCAAGGTCATCCTAGGGTCATGATTTATATAAACTATGATGGGCCCACGTCCCCAATGCTACATACCAAGTTTCGTGGAAATCGACCCACTGATTCTGGAGAAGAAGATTTTTAAAGGTTTTTGCTATTTATAGCCATGGCAGCCATCTTTGTCATGTGACCTGGACCATTTATATAAACTTTCGTTCCCCCTTCCTAAGGATGCTCCACATGAAGTTTGGCTTTGATTGGCCAAGCGGTTTCAGAGGAGAAGATCTTTGAAATTGTGGACGACGGACGACGACGGACGACAGACAACGGACGGACGCCGGAGCATTGGTATACTATAAGCTCACCTCGTGGGTTCGGCGCAATACGGTCGTAACTGCAATTTTTTTCAAAACTCATGTTTTTGCATCAATGAATTTATCATTCATAAATACATAACCTGGTGAAAAGCATAAGTTCACAAATGACACTTGTTTCCATGGAAACCAATATTGTTCCAAAGGTTGTAACTGCAAGAGGCACTAATGTTCGGCGCAATAGGGTTGTGACTCAAGTTACAACCCTATTGCGCTGAAATACGTACTACTTCTTGACATTTTTCTCAGTGCAATACAGTTGTAACTGAAGTTTCAACCCTTAATTTCTCTTTGATATTGACCTTAAATATAGATCTGTGACTTTGATAATCTACATTCTAAATCACTTTTAAAATTAGATGCTTAGAAAATTCTAAAAGTAATGATTTTTGGATATTATTTTGGCATGGATGGGTTGTTACGATGGTCAGTTAACCTGGATAGGTAAGCTGTTATGATGATCAGTGAGTTAGCCTGGATAGGTAAACTGTTACAATGCTGGGTGAGAGCCTGGATAGATAAGCTGTTATGCACTCAGGCGAATAAGCACACAAAAGAGGACCATTTTTGGCCCTCCTTCAGCTTAATTGAATAATTGGACCAACACTTCATTAACACAGCAGGCACTGGACCCCAACCAGTAGAGACCCAGTTATCTTATTACTCAAAGGTGGCTGAGAAAGATAAGGAATTCGTTAACATAAGAATCAATCTCTTATCCAGAAAATTCAACATCACACTGAAACCATGATAATTGTGTGAATAAAAAAAAATGTTTTGCATTTTTCCTAGTTTGTACACAGGGATCAGCTTAAGTTTTGACAATCCCCATGCAAGATGAAATTTTGAGCTTAAAACAATAAGCCTGAATATCGGTATTCAAGTTTTGTGAAGTATTTCTTTGGTAGCCTACGGAAAGGACAGGTTGTGATTTGTTTAAAGCAAATCCACATCAATATGTCACATTTACATGTATGTGACATTTGGGAAATGTGACGTTTATGTACATGTATGTTCGATTTCAATACTTTTGGGAATTGTAATTTACTCTCAATATTTAAAACTTTTAAGGTTTAACGTGTGATGAATTTGCATTTATATTGATCCTATCTGTGCAGATCTTGTAATAAGTTTCACATTTGAAGAAAATTGGTACCAAAGATTCACATATTATATGTGAGTTTGTATAGATTTAGTATGAATTTATCCAATACATGAAGAACTGGTAAAGATGTTCCTTAGTACATGTAATTTTTTTTTTTTTAAATGTACCAAATTTTCACATGTCATGCTGTGAAGAACTAGAAACTTCCTATGAGTGTTTTATTAGTGTGAAGAATATGCATGAATGCCACATGAAATTTTACTGCATGCATATTTTTCATAAGCACATGGATGTTTTTAAATGAAATTCTTAACAATTACATAATGGCTGCGAGTACACGTATGTGGTACCAATAACTCACAATGTGAATTTTGTATAAATGTCACATGAAATTTGAGTGCATGTTCATTTTTCATAGGCATGTGAATTTTTCAAATGAAAAGGTACAAGTAGGCAATGATCAGGGAAAGGCGCAATCAGAAAGAAATTTCCACTCCAAAAACAGGCGGGAAAAACTAAATTACCAAATTGACAATTAGGTACTTTTACTTAGCGAACACAGTCATAAGCCGAGTGAGCAGCTATTTCTCAATGGGCAGTTACTCAGTTACCCGAACTTAACTAAAACTATGAAAACGTACATAAGGTTCAAACAGTACAAAAATCGACTCCAAAACATAAAACAAAAATAGAACCACAACAGAAGTATTGCCTTAGAACGATCAGTAATATAAAACTACGGGGGCTTGGACCCTAATTTTTGAAATTTGTGATGCATTGATACCAATTTTTAAGGACTGTGAGTACATGTATTTGGTACCAATAATTTATAATGTGAATTTTGCATGAATGCCATAGGAAATTTGACTGTGTGCGTTTGATTTTTTCTTAAATGGAATTGTCAGAATTTGATACCAATATTTTACAATGTGAAGTTCGTGAAATATAATTTGCAGCTAAACTGAGCTATAACACTGAGAACAGGATATTCGCAATAAATTTGAAGGTCAGGCTACATTTATGTGCACAAAATAAAATAAAATTACAAATTTCCAAAATCAAAACTCAAACTCCATATTTTTGATATTCAAATTGTAATGTTTTATTTGAGTATTAATGTTTTGTTTGTTGAGTACTGACATTGTATACATAATATTCACAATGAGCTCACATGCCAACCTACATAAACACCAAAAGCCTAAATATCAAAAATAAACAAAAGTAAAAAGTTGAAATAAACTATAAACTATAATGACCAAAGGGGGATGAACTTTAACTTTTATATTACATTCACAATAAGTCCATATGCCAAATTAGATCTGGGCCCAGATATCGAGAAATGAAAAAGGTCAACGAAACATTTTGTTTTTTTATTTGATGATCGAAAAAAGAATAATGAACAAACTTCTCATTGCTTCATAAATGTTCCAATGCAACAGATTCATTTTAACATTAACTCTTTGATTTTAGTGATTTAATCATAAGGAATCCATTCAATTTGGCTTGTTCAATAGAGAACAAACACTTTTGAGGCTCTGAGTTTAGTTGAGCAAGAATATGCTGACAAAAACTGAAACAGTTGCACAGTTATGATGTGCATCATATTGCAATCAGGAAGTGGTAACATATAGTATATGTCTTACTGACCATCTGGCACTTATCAGCAAGGTAATTAACAAGTTATTGTAAAGCCACAGTGTGACACTGTTTAATCTCTATTTTATTACCTTTAATGAACTCTTGTTTTCCTGGAAATCAGAGAGATTGTGTTGCTTGTGCAGAAGGGTGTATGATGGTCCGTTAGTTAGCCTGGCTAGGTAGGCTGTTACGATGGTCAGTTAGTTAGCCTGGATAGGTAAGCTGTAAGGTGGTTGTTTAATTAGCCTGGATAGGTAGGCTGTTATGATGGCCAGTTAGTCTGGATAGGTAAGCTGTTATGATGGTCGATTATTTAGCCTGGATAGGTAGGCTGTTACGACGGTCAGTTAGTTAGCCTGGATAGGTAAGCTGTAAGGTGGTCGTTTAATTAGCCTGGATAGGTAGGCTGTTATGATGGCCAGTTAGTCTGGATAGGTAAGCTGTTATGATGGTCGGTTAGTTAGCCTGGATAGGTAGGCTGTGACGATGGTCGCTAAGTTAGCCTGGATAGGTGGACTGTTATGATGGTTGCTTAGTTAGCCTGGATAGGTAAGCTGTAAGGTGGTCATTTAATTAGCCTGGATAGGTAGGCTGTTATGATGGCAGTTAGTCTGGATAGGTAGCCTATGCTGTCATGATGACGGTGTAGTAAGTCCAGGTAGGTAGCTGTCATGATCGTTTGTTAGTAAGTCTAGATAATATTATGCTATCTTGATGGCTGTTAGAGCAGATAGATAGTCTGTCATGATGGCTGGATAGTTAGCTCTGGATTAGGAGGCTGTAATGATGGCTGGTTAATTAGCCTGGGATAGGTAGGCTGCCATGATGGCCGTAAAGTCCAGATAAGTAGGCTGTCATGATGGCTGGTTAGTGAGCAGGGATAGGTAGGCTATCATGACTGTCAGTTAGTTAGCCTGATAGGTAGGCTTTCATGACGGGTGTTTAGTTATTCCGGATAGGAAAGCTGTTATGATTAACAGTATTTAAAGTAGGCTACCGGTTTGTTACATTGTATAGGCAGGCTGTTATAACAGATGGCTGGATAGTTAGCCAAGACAGATACGCTGTTATGATGGCCTGATAGTTACACTGTGTAGGCAGTCTGTTATTATGGCCAGATAGTTATCCTGCATAGAAAGGCTGTTATGATGGCCAGATAGTATGCTATTACAGGTGCAGCTATGATGGTTGGTTAGTTAGCCCAGATATGTAGGCAAGTTATCAAGGATAGGTAGGCTGTCGTGTTGGTTGAATAGTTAGCCTGAATTGGTCAGTTTTTATGATGACTGGTTAGTTAGATGAGATAGCTGGGCTGTCACGATGGACAGTAATTTACCCAGGCTGATAGGTAAGAGGGTATGTCGGCCAGTTAGTTGACCCATACATAATACATAGATATGGTTGTATGATATTCAATTGGTCAAGCCAGATAATTAGCCCTGTATGATGACTGGTACATCATCTCAGTAGACATGTTAATATCATAATTGGTAAGTTGAACCAAATAGGGTTACTCAGCTCGGTAGGCTGGTATGATTGCTGGTTAGTTAAATTATCCCTCATAATGGCTTGTTTAGGTGGTCAGTTACTTATCCTTTACCATTCTAATTTTGGGGTAGTCCAGATAGGTGAGCTTTTTTGGGTACAAATTGAATTCTCTTTGGTAAGCATTTGAGAGATTCATGTAGGGTATCAAGAAGTTGAAAGGGTAAGTTGATCTATATGGTCACACAGAAAGGTAGGATGGCATGCACATTGTGTTTTTTTCCAGAAAGACAGGAATGCAAGCATGTCTCTAGTAAAACCAAGATAAGTAGGCTTAAACCACCAAAATAAATGCAGGTAGTAGTACCGCAGGGCACGAGAGTCATGGTTAAATAGTTGAAGCCAGCATACCATCCTATCTATCTGGGGTCACTTAACTAACCAACATAACTATACCCCCCCCCCTATCTGGGTTACCAATCTATCCAATATACCATCCTTCATGCACCTGCCTGGGACACCTTACCAACCATCATACTAACCTACCTAACTGACAAGTATATCAACCTATCTTGGTTACCTATCAGCCTATCTTGGTTACCTTTCAAACCAGTATACTTACCTACCTATCTGGTTTATGTAATTGACCAACTTACCAATATACCAACCTAGTTATCTGGTTAATCTAACCAACCAGTAAACCAACCTACCTATCTGGTTTATCTAACCGACCCAAATACCAGCTTATCTATCTGGTCAATCTAACTGACTAGTATACCATCCTACCTATCTGGTTAATCTAACCAACCAGTATATCAACCTACCTATCTGGTTTACCTAACCGACCAGCCTACCTATCTGGTCAGTATACCAACCTACTACCTATCTGGTTCATCTAACCAACCAGTACAGTGTATACCATTATATGGTTAATCTAACCAACCAGTATACCAACCTACCTATCTGGTTAATCTAACCAACCAGTATACCAACCTAGCTACCTGGTTTACAAAACAGGTCCGTATACCAACCTACATCTTTGGGGTCACCTAAAAGACCAGTATACCAATCTACCTATATGGTTAATCTAACCAACCAGTATACCAACCTACTGATATGGTTAATTTAACTGACTAGTATAGTAAGTATACCATCCTACCTATCTGGTTAATCTAACCGACAAGTAAACCTACCTATCTGGCCTACCTAACTGATCCATATACCAACCTACATGTTGGGGGGGCACTTAACTGACCAGTATACCAATCTACCTGTATGATCAATCTGACCAACCAGTATACCAGCCTACCTATCCGGTTAATCTAACCAACCAGTATACCAATCTTCCTATCCGGTTAATGTAACTGACCAGTTAACCAACCTACCTATCTGGTTTACCTAACAGATCCATATACATGTACCAACTACCTATCTGGTTTACCTAATTAACCAGTATACCAATATCTACATCTTGTGGTCACTGAACAGACCAGTATACCTATCAACAGAATGGTTAATCTAACCAACCAGTACACCAACCTAAGTATCTGGTTTACCTAACCAACCAGTATACCAACCTACCTATCTGTTTATTAATCTAACCAACCAGTATACGTACCTACATGTGGCTGGATTATTTTAACTTTGGAAATGTTCATGTGACTATTTTAATAGTGTACATTTTTAATTGTTTAGCAGGTTTTTCAAATAGTAAATGAATACACATGTAATCTTTAAAGCTTTTAGTAACTCTTTATTAGCAAGAACTCTGAAATCAGGAATGTTAGCAACAATTATGTTGTCACAAACATTTCCCAATTTACTTGCTTTTAAAATTAATATGTGTACCAACAGTTACTTATCTGGTTTACCTAACTTGCCAGCGTATCCACCTATCTACATGTATCTGGATTACATATTGTTATACCCAATATACGAACCTACTTATCTGGGTTACCTAATTGGCCAGCATACCAGACTTCTTGCATTTTGTTTCACTAACCCACCAGTATACCTACCTACCAGGTGCCATGGTTACCAAATCGTCTGGCATATCAAGCGACCTATGTGGCTTACTTTACCTAACAGTTTACTATCCACCTATCTGGGTAATACCTATTTAGCATATGGCTATATGCATGTAAAAAGTGCTAATGGTAAGAAATAGATACATCGGCAACAGTTTTTTTCTCTCCTTGAAGCATCTTAAAGAGCCAAACAGTTATAGTTTGCGTACCACAGAAGCAGATAATTAAAATTTTATGCAGATCACAATTACTGACATACCATATTTATTCTAATTAGTGCACATGGTCTTATAAGCACACACCCTGGCCATTAACAAAAAACCATGCAAAAGCGCACATTTCTGGACTAGTAGATTGGTATTTATACCAATGCTACGCATTAATATCTCATTTAAACTTATGGTTAAATAGTCAAGAACTATTTTACAACAATAAAAACACCTAAATGATATCATCATTGATATTTTGACATGGTTATTTCAGCATATTTATGTGTTGTCTTCGTTCATAGTGTGCGCTAAGTAGAACAATATTTTATTACCTAATCTTCCAGTTATTTTGAAAAGTTTAAAAGCACACTGTGCGCATATTAGAATGAAAATGGTAATTTTGTATTAGGTAAATGAAAAATGTTTAGTTCAACAATTTAGCTCTGTAAAAATGCAGTATGTTTAAGAAGAAAACAGTTGTAACTCGGTTAACTTTATGCTGATTTTAGGCTAATTTGCAACGCAATATGGTTGTAACTTGAGTTACAACCATATTGCGCCAAAATATAGCACTGGAAAATGTTGCATTTCGGAGGGTAAAAGGTTGTATCTCAAACATTTAAAAATATCTCCTTTTAAATTCAAAATCTATACAAAAATATGTTTTGCCATTAATTTAATTGCAATTTAACATCTAATAGCTAAATTTCAATACATTGCAATCTTTAAGTGCAAAACAGCAAAGTTTTTTGTCTCTCCTGAAAAATTTTGAAAAATTGAGTTACAACCGTATTGCGCCGAAGCAACGACCTGTGAGCCTTCGGCTCAGGTGAGCTAATAATATGTTCATGTTGTTGTTGATTTATTTGTATTTTGAGGGCCCCATGGAAGATTGGATACAACCAAATGGGTCACCCTCGTAAAATAAAGAAGCTACTTACTTACTTACTTATAAGCTCACCTGTGAGCCTTCGGCTAAAAATTGCAGCTTTACTAGAGGACCATTGGTCCTGTAGCTCACCTGAGAGATTATCACATTGTAAGCTCATGAGATTTAAATTAATTGAGAATCGACCAATGAAAGTCTATGCATGGACACTATTGACCCCCGGGGCATGGCCAAATTTGACCCAGGGGCAGTCATGATGACTGGCACAATTTATAATGGGGACTACCAAACATTGCTACATACAAAATATAGAAGCTCTGGGCCTTTTGGTTTCAGAGAAGAAGATTTTTTTAGTTTTTCCCATTGTAAGTCTATGGAGACTATCTACCCCCGGGACGGGGCCAAATTTGACCCCAGGGGCATGGCTGGCATAATTTATGTAGAGGACCATTAGCCATTGCCACATACAAAATATCAAAGCTGTGTGCCCTGTGGTTTCAGAGAAGAAGATTTTTGAATTTTTTTCCCATAGCAAGTCTATTGAGACTATCAACCTCCGGGACCTGGCCAAATTTGACCCCAGGGGCATGAATGGCACAACTTATGTAGAGGACCATTAGCCATTGCTACATACCAAATATCAAAGCTGTTGGCCTAGTGGTTTCAGAGAAGAAGATTTTTTTAGTTTTTCCTATTGTAGGTCTATGGAGACTATCGACCCCCGAGCGTGGCCAAATTTGACCCCGGGGACATGATTGGCACAATTTATGTAGAGGACCATTAGCCATTGCCACATACAAAATATCAAAGCTGTGGGCCCTGTGGTTTCTGAGAAGAAGATTTTTTATTTTTTTTCCCATAGTAAGTCTATGGAGACTATCAACCCCCGGGGCATGGCCAAATTAGACCCCAGGGCCATGATTGGCATAATTTATAATGGGGACTACCAAACATTGCTACATACAAAATATTGTAGCTCTGGGCCTTGTGGTTTCAGAGAAGAAGATTTTTTTAGTTTTTCCAATTGTAAGTCTATGGAAACTAAGTGACAGGCTGTCAACCAAGTCTTGTAAAAAATATAGGAGTTTATATAGGAAGTTTTTCTAGGAAATATAGGAGGTTTTAGCTCATTTTAAGGGAAAAATATAGGAGTTTTATCGTGAAAATCGCTTCATTCTATGCTCTTATACTAACAATCCTTACCTCCACACTCACTTTTTCTACATTAATGTCTAAAATATCTAGATTAAGTAACCATTCAGTTCCAAAGCATCACAATCCAGACAGGTGACCATTTATGTGATGAAGCATTATGCAGGACAGTGATACTACACAGGCCCATTAGCTGACTCTCACAGAATTTCATTGAAAATATATATATATACAAAGAATAAACAGAAAACTAAGGTCAACTTTTTCTCTATTTCTTAGACCTACTTTTATTTTCACACTGATCATTTATAATAGTAAAAAATATAAATTTTCCATTGTGAAAGAGTGAGTTTATCATATTGTTTCTCAAAGATAAAATAAATCCACACCTCTGAATCATAGCTGAATTTTACAAGGACCATAATGTAGAAACATAGTGTTATTAATACAAGTACTGTATGTAATTAGGCGGAGGTCTGGGGGCCGCCTAGGCCCCCAGAAGCTCTAGAGTACATACCCTTGTCTTCTGTGATCTCAGCCTTTCCTTGGATCAATTATACACTGTACAGCTATCGCCGGGGAATTATATAGATAATGGAGACTGTATTGTTTTGTTATTTGAATTTTTAATTGTTTTTGATTACTTAATTTCTATGTCCATCTTTGGCCTTTCTCTCAAATACTCAAAATACAAATTCAAAGTTTACTAAACAATATGCCAAATTTTCAAAGTACAATTTCGCACTTTTGGATCTTAATGTTTTGCCTAAACTTTCTCAACTTAAACTCTTAACACTTTTCCTAAACTTTCTAAACATGAACTTCAACTTTTGACACTTTCTCTAAAATTCCTAAACATGAACTGACTAAGATTTCCAAATTCTAGTTTGTGTCTGCTGACCTGGTCACATGATACATTTCTCTCCGCCTCCTGCAATCATACCAAATCATAGCTTCTGTCTCTTACTGACTCCCTAATTAACTAATTAACAAGTTTCTTATCTTGGCTCTGAGTGGTCAGTTTCAAATCATAATTGGCCAGCCTCCAACAGAATGATTGTTTATCTTATAGCTCATTACACATCAAAGGAAATTAGCATGTACTTGCAAATGTCTTTTTGACTTCAGATTCCAGACAACAGGCTGAAAACAGTTCCACCTGATTTGTATAATAGCATTTTGATGATGGTCTAACCATTGCAATATGTGGCTTCTTCCTAATGACAATGCCATATTTACATGACCACAAAAACTTAATAACTATGTACATGATCTTTGCATTATTTCTATTTTCTAAATTATTTTTCTATTTTTATTTTATTTTCTAATTAAACTCATTTACTTATTTAATGACTCTGTGACACATGCCTTGGCTCCCAATAAGTTTGCTCCGCAAACTTCGATAAATTTTTCATAAACTTTAAATATTACTGTTAACATTTTACTATAAATAAATTACATACACTCTTGTCTCTCTATCCAACACTTTCTCTCCAGATGGACAGTTACAATACATGCAATTATAAGAAAAAATTATATACATGCACACAACATAATATGATTGTGAAGCAAATCTTTAAATGTCCTTCACATTAGCCCTGTCAAATTGTTTCTTTCATTAAAGATATTTGTAGTCCACTTCACTTCTACATTTCAACTTTTATGTTTTAAGATTGTGTGGATCTTTATGGCACTGGCTTTCATTATAACAGCGTCCTTATCACTGTAAGAAACAGTGTCCATATATCACTAGATATTTCACATTGTGTCACTTCCACACAAAGAATTTATCCTTATTTACAAAATTCACTGTTTTTCACTGGTTCACTTAATTTTCACCATACTGCAGGTACATTCACATGCTTCGCATACAATTTTAAGAATGCTTTGTGCTCAAAATAAAATCTCCATACATATGTCTTTAAAATTGCTTACTACAATAATAACACAATGAGCATAACTATTTGCTGTCATCTTAGGGTTTTCCCTTATCAGTACCCTTTCTCTAAGTCCTACATAAGTACCAATTCCCCAGGGTGCATCGGTCAGGTGCCATGTACTAATAATCAAATTTAGAAATATCACATGCCCTGTACCCTTATTCCTCATAATCATGGACTCTTAATCATACTCTCATCTCTTATATGTTATCTTCTCCCTGGAAAATTCTTCTATACAGTAACTTATGCTTGCATAATGCAATTTATTCCTATATTGCAAAGTTGGAAATAACCAAGAAAGGTCAGAATTTCAATTGGTTTTAGATATAACCCACCCCCTACAAAGATGTTTGAAAATGCAGATCTGCCTTAAAATTTTGAATTAACATATATATCAAAACAAATTTAGTCTAACCAAACTTGAGCCATTTAACACCTTACATATGGATATTGCTGCTGAGACTCCTTATCTGTCTTGTCTTATCGTGCTCTTAAGTATGATGTGCTAATTGTCAGTATTATGGAGTATAGTAATGGTGTGCTGATTTGTGTATTTAAGGCTGAAGGTCTGGGCTTGACCTTTTTGCGGCACTTCCCAGAGAATGTGTATTTGATGTGGAAATCCTTTCTCATTTCCAATGGCAAATTGTCAGCATACACCCATTCTGTCTTTGAGCTTCCATTCTTTCTGTCCTTGAATTTGACTTTGTAGACCAAGCGTCCTCTGTAATTTGAACCCTTAATGATCTTTTCTGGTTCCCAGTCCTTAGGGTCATCAGCAGGTACTGTGGTCTTTGGTTTTTCCTTGTGAATGTCCTTTTTCTGATTTTTCTCCTGATTTTCGACTCTCTTCTGTGCATCTTGTGTCTGTGCATTCTGCTCTGGCTCATCATCTTCCAGTTCTATTGGCTCCGGCGGTTGCCTGATATATGCCTCTGGAATATTAGTTGGTCTGTGAGCTGGATTGTAGTATGGCTTGAGTCTGTCGGAATGAACTACATTTTTAATTGCCTTATGGGTATTCATGTCCCGCAATTTGTAGTTCGTCGGCCCAGTCTTCTCTATGATGTAATATGGCCCATACCATCTTGCCATCAATTTTGGTGTCAACCCAGGTTCTGTCTTTGGATTGTACAGCCATACACTGTCTCTGACCTTGAAATCTGGTGTGTTAGCCTTTTTGCCATACTGCTTCTTGTACTTGTCCTGTGCAGCTTTGATGTTCTCTTTCACCAGTTCTCGGCATGCTTTCTGATTCTCAATGATACGCCTCAAATGGTCCTCTGCAGTGGTGCCTGCTGTTGCTATTGGAATAAGTGCTGTGTCCAAAGGAAGATTGCATTCTCTACCAAACACGATGTAGTATGGCGAGTACTTTGTTGAGTAGACAGATGGTGACATTCGATAACTCATCATTATGCTGGGAAGGAGCTCTGGCCAGTTAGTCTGCTTCTTGTTGCAGTATATCCTCAGCTTCTGCAGTATAACACTGTTCATCTTTTCTGCGGCCGAATTTGTTGCTGCGTGGTATGAACTTGTGCTGATTTTGCTGATCCTGAATATACTACACAGTTCTTTCATGAGTGCTGACATGAAGTTACTTCCCCTGTCTGTTAAGATTGAATTCATACAGCCATATCTACATATCCATTCGTCGTAGAGTTTCCATGCTACTTCTTTAGCTTCCATACTGTACAGCGGATATGCCTTCACACCACTTCGAGAAAGAGTCACAAACCAAGAAGATGTAGCGATACCCTTTTTCGCTCTTTGGCAGTGGTCCTAGAAGATCCATATGGACTCTTGAGAAAACATCTCCTACTGGTAGAGGTTGAAGCTCTGCTCTTCGCTGGTGAATGTATCTCTTGGTACGTTGACATGGTTCACAACTTTGACAATATATCTGAATGTCCTTATACATGGAGAGCCAGAAATACTTCATGCGTACAGCTTCATATGTTCTCTCTATGCCATAGTGTCCTGCCGATAATGCATCATGGTATGACTTCAATACCGCATCTCTTAGCAAATGTGGGACCACTAATTGTTTCTTCACATCCGTCCACTTGTGACCTTTTGTCCTTGGAAAGTACAGATGGTAGAGAACACCATTGTCAATCTCGTAAAACTGTGATTCTGCCACTAGCCTGTGGGCATCATCCCTTTCTGTTGGTACTTTTCCGTCTTCTTTGTAGGCGAACATTGCCGTAAAGTTGCTGTCTGCAATTTGGGCTTGCCTAAGTTTCTCGGGTGTCATGTCACTGATTTCGGACAAGTACTTTATAGGATCCATCTGCTGATAAGTATCTATGGCACAAATCATCTCAGATAAGGTGTCTGGCTTACAGGTAGTTGTCAAGTGGTTCACCTGGGGCTTATCTGTGTCTTCGAAGTGTAATGTGTATTCCTTACATTCAGCTTCTTTGGATACACTGACTGAAGATACCTGAGGGTCAATTGGAGGGTCATCTGCTTCAAAGGCTTTGTCACTGGGCGTCTCATCTGGGTACTTTCGGCGGCTCATTGCGTCTGCATTTCCATGCTGTTTACCACTTTTGTATACTACTTCATACTGATAGCCTTGCAGAAACACTGCCCATCTTCCAAGGCGACCTGTTGACTTGTTGTCCTTCAATGTCCTCAAGGCAATATGGTCGGTGTACACCGTGAATGGTCTGTTGGCTAGGTATGTATGGAAATAGCGGATCCCTTCAACTAATGCTAACCCCTCTAAATCACTGATACCCCAGTTTTTCTCAGCTGGTCGTAGAGATCTTCCTGCATAGCCAACCACAACTTCACGTCCCTTCTTGTCACGCTGTCCAAGCACATAGCCGACTGACTGATGACTAGCATCGGTGTAGAGGAGGAACCTTGAATCTTCTGAGAAATCTGGAAAGGCTAAGATTGGAGCTGACGTCAGTTTCTCTTTGAGCTTCTTGAAGGCTGCGTCACAAGCATCTGTCCACTGGAATTTGTGATCCTTCTGCAGCAGCTGGTGTAATGGTCTTGCAATGCCAGCATAACCTTCTACAAACTTCCTGTAATAGCCTGAAAGACCGAGGAAAGCTCTCACATCCGTCTGGTTCTTTGGAGTCGGAAAGTCAACGACGGCCTTGATTTTGTCATTGTCTACACCTATACCCTCTTGCGTGAATCTATGACCAAGATACTTCACTTCTTGAGCGGCGAAATGACACTTGCTTGGTTTCAGACGTAAGTTCGCTTGTCTAAACCGATCAAAGACCTGTGAGAGGTGAACGAGATGTTCGTCAAAACTCTTGCTGAAAATGAGGCAGTCGTCTATGTAGGTCAGCGCGAATTTGTAGCTGATATTGTGTAAAACTTCAGAAAGAACGGCGGAAAAGGCCATAGGACTGTTCATTAAACCAAATGGTAATCTGTTGAACTCCCATACTCCTTGATGAGTTACAAAACCTGTCTTGTGTTTCGTCTCAGGATCCAACGGTATTTGGAAAAATCCTTGCGCCATGTCGAGAACAGAGTATATACTAGCTTTTGCTTGTCCTAGGCAGTCAACTACATCTTGGAAATGTGTGATTGGGAAATTGATAGGGTGTGTAACCTTGTTCAGCCCTCTAAAGTCGACAGCAAATCTGTAATCTCCACTTTTCTTCTTGACGAGTAATACCGGAGCTTGCCATAGGGTGTTCGACCTTGAAATTATGCCATGTTCCTCAAACTCTTTGGTCTGTCTTTCAATTTCTGCCTTCTGTTCGGGTGTGGTTCTGTACTGTGGCCTTCTGACAGGTGGAACATCCTGAGTAACTATTTTATGTGGATGTAGATCAGTGTGTCCTAGTTCTGCTGTACAGGTGGCAAAGACATCCCTATTCTTTCCAATTAGCACTAATAATTTCCTTTTCTGCTCTTCAGATAAGTTGGAATGTGATAAGTCGACCCCTAGTGTGTTTGCTATTTGAATGTAATGCTCCTCTGTCTGCGCTTCATTGATAAGTGGAATGTCTGTCTCAGCATGAGATTGTGTATTGCCAGATGTAGGTTGTGTATTGCTAAGTGTACCTGTTGATTGTGTATTGTGTGTATCTGACTGTGTATTGCCTGTGTGTTTATGTTGGCTGATAATGTCTGATACATTTTCTGGAGAACTGTCACCAATTTCACACAATAAATCACTATTTTCAATACTATCAATTCTAGCAACAGGCTCATTTGCCTTCAGATATACCCATTCATGTGTAGGATTCAATATTTGTACACAAGTTTGGTCATTTTGAATGTCTGCAATAGCTCGGGCTCCTATAACTTGATGCTTGGAGGGTAAGGTCCTAATTGGCTCTATTAATGAAGTACCCTTTATACTTGAATTTCTGACCTTTACCTTGGCTACAGTAGCCGATTGTGGTGGAATGCTAATTCTGTTTATTAAACGGGCTAGTCCTGACTTATGGGGAGAAGAAAACATTTGAGCATAAACTAAACCTCCTTGAATTTCAACAGTGTCTCTGTCATAATCAACATGTGCTTTCTGCTCTTTTAAGAAATCTCTCCCTAAAATGACTGATTGATTCAACTTCTTGAAAATGTAGAAGGTTTGAGTCAGAGTCAGCCTACAGATGGTCATTGGAATGCTAATTTTCCCTAATATCTTCATATGACTTCCATCTACTGTCTGAGCACCTTGGATATCGGACACTTGCATTTCATACTCTTTCGACAAGCCACTTCTTTTATACATGTCTATGCTCAGACAGGAAATTGAAGCTCCACAGTCCAGCATGGCTGCAACAGAGAATTTCCCAAGCCTAACATCAACTAAATTCTTATCTTCCCCCAATTTATAGGCCTTACCAATACAAACCTCAGACTCGGGTGCAGGGTTTGCATTATTTCCCCTTTTGTGCCCATCCCCAGAAGCCTTAGGGACAGGCGCGTGTCCCTATTTCCTATAGTACGGGCGATGCATCCTAGCAAGATGACCATATTCATTACATTGGTAGCACTTAGCATTCTTAAATTTGCATGCAGAAGAAATGTGACTGCACCTACCACAATGTTCACAAGTGTCTTGGAATGGTCTCCTCTGCGGTCGTCGGCCCTGGTAGTGTCGTCGGTCATCTCTCCTAGCTGGCGTTGGTTCCCCACGGTCTGATGTTGGTCGTATCTGCCCGTAGTGACTCCGGTTGGAATCACTGTATTGAAAATTGTCCCGGGAATGTCCGTTTGATCGCATCCCACATACACTAGAAGATTCACTACTAGTTAGTGACTGTCCCATTCTGGCGTATTTGGTCACATGTTCTAGGGTTTTGGCCTCTTTCATTATGACAAAGTTCCTCACTTCTTTGTCAAGGCCATGAATTATTTTGTCCATAAGCTCACGGTCATTTTTCTTCAGTTTTCTGCCACATTTTAGCACTTTCTCGATGTAAGTGTCCACATTGTCAGAACCCTGAGTTATGTCCAAGAATTCAGAGTAGCTGAAGACTCTGTCTGTAGTGCTCTCAAATCTCGCGAGAAAGCTTGCTTGCAGCTGATTAAAGTTATTTTTCACATCCTCTGTCAAACTAGTGTACCAGTCTTCAGCATGGTTTCCCAATGCAAAACAGAAATGTATACACTTCTCTTCATCTTTCCACTTTTTCAGTGTCCCTGCTTTATTAAATTTCTCCAGCCAAAATTTAGCACTGTCTCCTTCATCGAATTTCGGCACTGACAATCCACTATATTTCAAATCCTCTGACTTTTTCACTTTAGCCATTTTCACAATTTTAATCCAATAACTTTGAGCACTTTAATTCTGGTACACAAGAATCATTACCGCGGACTCTCTCACCATTATATCGCCGGGGAATTATATAGATAATGGAGACTGTATTGTTTTGTTATTTGAATTTTTAATTGTTTTTGATTACTTAATTTCTATGTCCATCTTTGGCCTTTCTCTCAAATACTCAAAATACAAATTCAAAGTTTACTAAACAATATGCCAAATTTTCAAAGTACAATTTCGCACTTTTGGATCTTAATGTTTTCCCTAAACTTTCTCAACTTAAACTCTTAAGTGCTGACTCAGATAAAAATCATGCAGGTGACTCCACATGGTGGGTAACGGATTTGGCTGATTTTCATTTTTCTGGGAGGTTTTGATGACAGAACAAGAAAAATAAGGTTTATTTCGATTTTTTTCATTTCTCGTCACCATGGCAACGGGAACTAGAATTTTGCCTAAAAATCGCTAAAATCTGCTCTAAAAATGGCCAAATTCAAAATAATATTTTATGAATGTGATAAATGTTAAGTAGAAATGAACAATTCGAATAGAAACACTTAACATAGCTTGAAGCTTTGCAGCCAAAAAAACATTGATTTTATTCAGCTTGGCGTTGCCATGACAACGCATATTATACCACTAAGTCAAAAAATATGAAAAATGCATTTTTGGCTGTTTTCAGATCAGTTTATCGCAAATTCAGGAGACTGATATTGATATGCAGTAACACTTAATTTATAAAGCAACTCTTGTATTACATGTTTCCACAATAAAACGCTTTGCCTTTTCATATACACGGTTGCCATAGCAACAAATCGAACACCACAGAAATGAAAAACCTAAACTTTACATTTTGGAGGGTTTTCAGGTAAGCTTATATCAGCTTCTAATCACTGGTGGATTTATTTTGTAGCAGCGTACCAAGAAAGGAAGTTATGATTTATCATATACAATAATAGAAAATACAGCTTGGTAATTTACCTGGTTGCCATGGCGACAACCATAATGCTACAAAGGAAAAATATCTAAAATATTGATTTTTGGGTTGTTTTCACACCAAATTATTAACAAATCGGTAGACTGATGTAAACATGATACTGCAGTTTAATTGTAAAGTAGGTATTATATTACAAGTTTCAACAATAAAACCCTTTGCCTTTTCATATACACGGTTGCCATAGCAACAGATCGAACACCACTGGAGGAAAAAAAGTAAAATTTACAATTTGGAGGGTTTTCAGGTAAGTTTATGTCAACTTCTAATCACTGATGGATTTATTTTGTAGCATTGTACAAAGAAAGCAACTATTGATTTATCATATTCAATAATAAAAAAACAGCTTGGTCACTGACCTGGTTGCCATGGCGACATTTATAATGCTACAAGGGAAAAATATTTAAAATATTGATTTTTTTTTTGTTGTTGTTTTCACACCAAATTATTGCCACTTCAGTAGACTGATGATTTTAACATGATATTGATTTATAATTATAAAGTAAGTACTATATCACAAGTACAACACTTCGCAAATTAATACATGTGGTTGCCATAGCAACGAACCGAACACCACTGGAGGAAAACAAACGGCTAACATTTACATTTTGGGGGTTTTATACAGGTAAGTTTATATCAGCTTCTTTTCACTTGTGGATTTGTTCTATAACAATGTACCAAGAAAGCAACTATTGATTCATCATACCTGTTGATAAAAAAAGACAACTTGGTCACTTACCAGGTTGCCATGGCGACAACTAAAACGTTGCAGAAGAAAATATCTAAAATAAAGAATTTTTGGGTTGTTTTCACACCAAATTATTGCCATTTCAGTAGACTGATGTTAACGTGATATTGAACATTTATTATAAAGTAAGTATTTTATTACAAGTTTATATAATAAAACGCTTTGCAAGTTAAAATGCATGGTTGCTATAGCAACAAGTTGAACACCACTGGAGAAATATATTTAAACGTGACATTTTAGGGTGTGTGTGTGTGTGTGGGGGGGGGGGGGGGGGGGGGGGTTCTGATCATTTATATCGGCTTCTGGAAATTGTGTATTTATTTTGTCAAATTGTATCAGTAAAGCAACAATTGTTTTATCATGCTCGGTGATGAAAAGACAGTATGGCCACTTTCCTTGTTACCATGACAACAACAAAGTCACACCTGAAGATGAATGTCAAAAATTGGAATTTTCTGCTGTTTTGAGACTCAATTCTCGTAAATTCTGTAGACAATTTTTGTTATGAAAATGTATAATGATCTAGAAGTATCAAATATATCATTTGTTCCAAAGTTTTAACCATTTAAAAAATCAAATACTGGTTACCATGACAACAACAAAGTCATTCTTTGACAGCCGCCCAAAATTGACATTTTCTGCTGTTTTGAAACTTGTTTATATCAAACTCAGCAGACTGATATTGAAATTAAGTTATGTCATGTAAAGTGTCTCTAATATTACGTGTCCAGAACAATAAAACCCTTTGCAAACTCAAATACCTGGTTGACATGAGAACAAAGAAACACCTGAAGACAAATGTCCTAAACTATATTTTTTCTGCTGTTTTGAGACCAAGAGCTTGTAACCTAAGTTGTCTGGATACCGATATGAAATTCTATAATTGCGAATCAACTAGATCTTCAAAAGTGTGTTGCCTGTATTTCCAGGTACGAGTGAAAGTGCAAAAAACAAGCACAATTAAAATGCTCCTGAATTTATTTTTTTTTCTGTATAACTTTTGTTAATTTTAAAAAAAAAGCTTTAACTTGAAAAATGAAGTTGTTCCCCTTGAAAATAAGATTTCTTTAAATTTTAGTCATTCTTGAATTTTCAGAAAATATATAACTACTTTTAAGCTGAAAACAAACAAATTTCATAGTAAACACTTCAATAGATTTTTTTTTTATATTTTTTCCCTTTATACTCTTAATACTGTTCTTCTAAATTCTTTCCAACGTGCACTTCTGTGTAATAAAAGTTACATTGTACTTGACACAATTGTTTTGTGATTTTCCTTCGCAGGCTTTAGCTATCCTGTTACAAGTGTTTATAAACGTAAGACCGTTACCACGCCGTATGGAAGCATCGTCCGGAGACGCTGCGATGATCTTGCGGCCACTGCATGTTTTTTTATGATAATTTGGTGACAAAAAATTGTACAGTCATCGTTTGTTTGATGTTAAAATTGATGCTTAACGTCCCCGGCAGTCAACGGCTAAGATCAGGTCGGGACGTTGTCTCCATTTACGGGACTTTTACCCAAAACATCCAACAACTGCTTGATATATTACCATCCAACAAAGCCACAACCGCTTATAGGTGTGGATGCTTTGACTTGAAACCACTTTTACTGGGCAGGCTCATCCGGAGCGGTTAACCTTAAGATAGTCATGCAGTCAGCAGTGTAAAAGCTTTGCCTGGAGGCACAAGAATCACATCTATTTCTTCGGGCCCCAATGGGCGGGGCCCGTACAGTGATCGTAAGAAGACCGAAAAGGCTCAGTCAGAAATCGTAGGGATTCGTCATGGACATCTTCCGACGATCTCTGTATGGTTTTCACTCAGAACGCGGACGAAAGTCAGAGCAAGAAACTGTACGATGAATTCTAAACATGCCCGTGATCACCTTCATGTACGATGTCTAAAATAGCAGACCAAAAAATGCACGATGATCGGGGCAAATGTAACCCAGGCATTGAGGAGGACCCAGGAATGGATTCAAACCACAAACAAAAAAACATAAAGACCAGTGAGTGACACACTGGTCTATGGACAAACGCGCGCCAGGTGTGTTGAAAAAAAAAAAAAAAAAAAAAAAACGCTCAAAGCAAGTTCAACGAGAGACACACATAAGCGTTGTCAGGTGGCGCGAATTCGCAATGTAGGCCTACTCGTAATGGCTCAGATGCATTGCAAATCGTGCAAGTCGAAAGACTGTCTTGTAATTTATGTGCGATCTCTTACGACAGGTCGCGATTCACACGATCGACTGCCCCGCCACGGAATGCGATTGTTTTGTTTTCTACCCGTTCTCCGAGGCTGCAAACCGTGACCGGCGTGCGACTTTCAAGGTACAGCTGTCTTGTCATGATGTCCGTTACGACATTATCTGTGACCTGAAGGTAGGCCTACCATGGAACAAGACTGGTGTGAATTCGTTGACCAGCAGCGCATATCAACATCGTCATTCAATATCCAACACTTACCTATGATCGTCAAATATACAGTTTTATGTTGGGGTTTATGTCGATACATGTTGCTTTTATAACAGTTAACTTGAATGTATATATGTACTCAGGGTATTCTTGAATGGAATTCAGTGAGGCGGAGCCAACTCCGTTCCACGCCGACGGTTACAGCCTCATGTTCGCGGCCGAATGGTTTAGCTACTCGCCGTGTGAATCGTGGATTGCTGGTTCTACCCCGCTCTTCTTCAGTCTTTCGGATGAGTCTTTTAACCCATGTCACGACCTAAGCTGTCGTGACACTGATGGAATACAAACCGAAGGTGGAGGTGTAGTTATACGCGATCAAGTCAAAAATGCGTACTACTTTTACTAAAGCATAATCTTTATGATAGATTTCAAGGGAAGTAACTTAAAACAAAACCTCAATATTTTAAGATCAAGAATATGAACAAATTTTGATTAATCTTATTATATTTCATAGATTAAAATCAATCAATTTTATTTTTCAAGTATACTTTTAATAGTTTAAAAGTGATATACGCGTTTACAATTGAAAATATCAATTATAATTCTAAGTAAGTTTAACATGATAATACAGTTTATTTTTGCTGCTATATATTCATGATTTTACGGTGTTATATTTTAACGAATGTAGACCGTTCAGCCCGGCATTACGTAAAACAGCCACTTTCTATTACTTCTACTGTTTAATTTTAAAATAATAGAACGTCCGTCCTGGATTAACTTCGTGTCAGTGTACTGAAATATCACGCTGACGAAATGAATAACTCGTGTTTTAACGGGAGACGTTATCCCCACATTGTTGCATGTTCAAATTTGCATGACGACATTTTTCGTGTCTTAATTGTCAATTAAAGGTCCACACGACTGGGCACGTGAGGATGAAAGCACGTGGCGACTGACGTCACGTCATACTTAACTAACGTCTTGTGACGTCAAATGCGTTCCATCTTCCTATTCTGTTCCGTCTTTTTACTTATTTCGTAGCTACTTAAAAAGCACAAGAATTTCACGTTGTGTCTTAAAGAAGTAGTGTCACATGATTTTTGTCACATGACGCTTTTCATAGCAACGTCGCGCGGTTTGGTCACCGGCTTCAAGAAGAAATTCTACTGCTAAACGGGACACCAGCACTGTAAGAAATACCTAGGCGTAAACATGTACAAAATACGGCATCAAAAGTGATTTGGCAACGCGTTTTATTTTTGGATATTGTAGAAGAGAGGTTAAGCTTCATTTTCATGTATATTATGTATAGAAACTCGTCTACTGAAGTGACCAAAATTAGACTTGAAAATTGACGACATTTTCCCATAGACTTCAAGCCAAACTTGTAAAAATGTGTCTAAAACTTCAATCTTAATTTTCTCTATAACTGCTGGACAATATTCAAAAATATTTCAGAGGTCAAATACTACCATTACGCCCTTCATATAAAATAAATTTCATCAAAATCTGTTAACCTCGATGTGGAGTGAATTTTCAATTTTGCATGATTTTTATCTGAACCGGCACTTAACACTTTTCCTAAACTTTCTAAACATGAACTTCAACTTTTGACACTTTCTCTAAAATTCCTAAACATGAACTGACTAAGATTTCCAAATTCTAGTTTGTGTCTGCTGACCTGGTCACATGATACATTTCTCTCCGCCTCCTGCAATCATACCAAATCATAGCTTCTGTCTCTTACTGACTCCCTAATTAACTAATTAACAAGTTTCTTATCTTGGCTCTGAGTGGTCAGTTTCAAATCATAATTGGCCAGCCTCCAACAGATTGTTTATCTTATAGCTCATTACACATCAAAGGAAATTAGCATGTACTTGCAAATGTCTTTTTGACTTCAGATTCCAGACAACAGGCTGAAAACAGTTCCACCTGATTTGTATAATAGCATTTTGATGATGGTCTAACCATTGCAATATGTGGCTTCTTCCTAATGACAATGCCATATTTACATGACCACAAAAACTTAATAACTATGTACATGATCTTTGCATTATTTCTATTTTCTAAATTATTTTTCTATTTTTATTTTATTTTCTAATTAAACTCATTTACTTATTTAATGACTCTGTGACACAGCTGTGCCAAGGCCCCCAGAAGCTCTAGAGTACATACCTTTGTCTTCTGTGATCTCAGCCTTTCCTTGGATCAATTATACACTGTACAGCTGCATCAATTTACCGCAAAATTAAGGCAAAGGAAGGAAGAAAACAGATAAAAAAGACACAATATAAAAACATTACAACTTTCATGGAAACTAGGATATATGAAAAATTAACAGTGATTCAGTTTGGTGTCGGCCCTCGGACATAGTCCGAAACAAAATCAAAATGTCCGGGAACTAGTTGGTTTTGTCCGAGAGCATTATTTAATTTCAGTTTCGTTTTGCAGTCTGCAATTTCAAGGCCCATATATCTCAATTTTGATCTATCAGATTTGTTTCACTTTGTAAATTTTACTGGCATACCTTTTTATGGCTTTACCAAAAACTTTTTATTAAAGGCATTGATGCGTTAACTCTATCTCATCATCAGTAGCTCAACAAACTCAAATTACTTCTGCTCAAGCTTTGAGTCCAGCCTAACTTTGACTCGCGCATAATGAACAGAATTGTAGCATGTTTTACATTTGATAAGACTGAGAAAGAGCCATTGGTGATGACAATAATGATTAACTAAGTCCCCTATCATCTCTACTGTAACAGAGTCTTCTCCTCCCTTGCACAAGCTTTTCTATTGTCCGGAAGAAATGAAAAATGTCCGACTGAAATGGATGGTGTCCGGCCATTTTGGCCGGAAAGAAATTTAGTCCAGCAAAATCACTGATTTATTAGTTTTTATGAAAATGGAACATGGGACATAATGACCATTAAATTTTATGCAGTATTTAATAAACAGTATGACTATGATTTTATTTTAAAAAATAAAGAATGAAAAATAAAGAGGCAAAAGGCAGTATCAGAGCACTACTTTTTACCATATATTCATCGGCAACAAATTTTCCTAAAAATATAGGAAATGTTTTCAAAATATAGGAGAACTTATAGGAATATAGGAGGTGCTTAAAAATATAGGATTTGGACCTAAAATATAGGAGTTTAATAGGAATATAGGAATCAGTTGACAGCCTGAAACTATCCACCCCCGGGGCGTGGCCAAATTTGATCCCAGGGGCATGGCTGGCACAATTTATGTAGAGGACCATTAGCCATTGCCACATACCAAATATCAAAGCTGTGGGCCCTGTGGTTTCAGAGAAGAAGATTTTTGAATTTTTTTCCCATAGTAAGTCTATGGAGACTATCGACCCCCGGGGCGTGGCCAAATTTGACCCCAGGGGCATGAATGGCACAATTTATGTAGAGGACCATTAGCCATTGCTACAGTACCAAATATCAAAGCTGTGGGCCTAGTGGTTTCAGAGAAGAAGATTTTTTTAGTTTTTCCCATTGTAAGTCTATGGGACCTATCTGTTGCCATGGAAACCACAATTTTGATACGATCTGCTCCAAAACCTAATGCCATCAATCCCCCAACCCAATTATGGTTCACATTAAATTTGATCAAGATCGGCCCACTAGCTTCAGAAATATTCTTCTTTGAAATTGTGGACGGACGACGGACGGACGGACGGACGACGACGGATGCCTGCCTATCCTATAAGCTCACCTGTGAGCCTTCGGCTCAGGTGAGCTAAAAATGCATGGATAATACCTTGTTTATTGTTTTATTCATTTGCCTTTCAAATGACACCAAAATCATGAAATACATTGAAGTCTAAGGAGTTTAATTGTAGAAAAAAAAAATCTAATGAGCACGAACTACAAATAAAATCAACACAAAGATTGCTGAAAAAATCATGTCAAACATATCAATGATGATATTATGAAAGTGTTCGAACTGATGCAAAATAGTGGTTCATCATTTAAAGTTAAATTTTAATGCTGCTAATATGTATCGATTGATGTAAATTACCAATATAGTAGATGAGCAGTGTGTGCGTATTATGCACATCATTGTGACATGCTATTCAGAAATGACCAAGGTGTGTGCTTATTGGAGCATGTGTGCTAACTAACTTTTCATGCAGCTAATACACAATTTATATGTAAAATTGTTGATGTAAAATACCAAAATGCTAGTCAAGCAGTGTGCGCTTATGCGATGCACGACATTTTGTCGAACAAGTGTTTTGTCGAAAATGTTGCAACTTCAAAAATATTCACCGCAAAATTTTGAGATTTATTCCGTAGAAGACTAGCCTATAGGTCCACATTTTGAGCCACCAACCACTAGGGTTAGGGTAAGGGTCTGGGCATGGGGACATTTTCGACAAATGTAATTTTCGACGAAATGTTGCGGAGGCTCGCTTATGCACATCATCTGACATATTTTTCAGAATGAATACAGTATTTTAGAGATGAGAATGACTGATTATTCACTATGCGTTTATTGCTTTTAACCCTTGTCCTGCGGGACCCGCATGTATGCGGAATCGTAGTGCCAGGCTGTATGGCTGCACCCGCATATATGCGGATCCGCAGGTACCGTATTTTAGTCATACAAATCTCTTGACCAATCAAAATCAATGTACTATCGTTGTTCGGGTCGGTTGCTATAAGCAACGGAAAAAACGTTTTGCCGTTATATGGGACATTATTATTGGTTTTACAGGTAAGTCACGTGACTTTTAGAGAGATTTCAGCAGCTGATCAAGATGGCAAATTACTCGCTACAAATTGGGACGTTTTTCAGCGATTTAAACGCCGATTCTGATAGCGGAGATGAATTTTGGTCTTCAAGGTGTACGACATTGTTATTGACCGACAGAATCAAGACGATTCTGACGATGAATGGGCATTTCCATTTGACATTAAAAAATCGGCTGAGGGCGACCCAGAACCGACACACATTTAGTTAACAGGTGTGCCTGGGGTCACTGGCTCTACCGCGCTTCTTAATAGTTAGTTTCTAGTTTCTAAACTATAACTGTTAAAAAAAAGAGAATATTTTTGTGTTCAGTACTTTAAAAATTAGCAATTTTAAAATTTTTGGAAACACACCTGGACGGTCCCTTTGATGTTTCTTTGATGTTGATAAATTATTTCCTACCTGAGAAACTGAAAAGTGCATAAAAGTGTTTGAAAATACATGTATTCATATTTTATTAAGATTACTTAGTATTTCAAGGAGCAGCAATCACATTTTTATAAGTAATTGTATGTTTTATCATTTTTCACATATTTACCTTAATTAATCAATTAATTTTACAGGTAAATGGTGCATGTCCATAATTGGGCAGCCAAGTTAAAGAAGAGATATCACATACTATTTTGGTCAAAAATCGAAAGAAATCGTATTAATGTATCGATTCATTCCCTAAAAGTCAAAATTTAATATGATGGTAAGTGATTATTTACTTTTTATAACCCTACCATACCGCACGACTTTATCGGCAGTTTTCGTTTTTTTTCCGGCAAGTTACCTGTGTGGGCGTGGCTAACGATGTGTGACGTCATCTCGTACAAGCAAAAGGAGGCTGACCATTAGGGGCCCTGTTATAATACCTGTGACCGTGATTGATATTAATATACTTTATAAAAATTGCTTGTGTACTAAATTTGGAATAATATTGTGATTCTTGAATATACGTATTTATTATCTCGTGAATCAATTCTATTTATTGTGTGCATAAAATTCAGCCTCTTTGGATGAAACATGGTTCAGTGCGCGATCGCCGGCTGTACCAACGAAAGTAGAAAAACGGGCAAAGAAATTAGTTATCACAAATTTCCAAACAAGGACAGCTAGGGATAATTCTCAAATACGGAGACAATCTCCATATCGGGGGATTGTCTCCGTTTTAGGAGACAATATATTATGTTAAACAAGAAAAGATATGACACAAGTGTCATATCAATAGCTTCAATTTTCTATCGCAGTCAATAACGTATAAGACAAAACGCGCACCGAGCGTGTGGAAAAATATGCCGCAAATTCAACCAATGTATTTCCATAGACATACATACGTGGTTTGTCAGAAAAGTTCGTGTACACCATTTATATTTTCAACAGAAAAATGAATATACAGTCTAACCTGTCTTAAGCAAGCGGCCAAGGGAAATTGCAAAATCGCTTGCTTAAGACAGGTGCTTGCTGAATAGAGGGTCGATTTAGTCAAAGTTTTCAAGATTCTGTTTCGTCCCGGCTAAGGGTACTCATCAGATGGCTTATATGGCTACCATGACAGATTTTATTTTTTCTTTTTCTTTTTCTTTTTTTTTTTTTATTTTCTTGTTTTATTTTTTAAAGCAATTTGAATGAAAACAAAGGAAGCCACACCTTTTTCCTAAACACATTTCAATAAACTACCAGATCAGAGCCTCATTGGACAACTTGGTTAATCACACACACAAACACACACGCGCACACATGCTGAAACACGTGACAGCAATTAACGAGACACAATTATCAGGATTATCGGTAAGCATGGCCAATTTGTTGACAATGCTTTGATCATTGTCACCTTATTCAATCGACTTTTCTCACCTTTACGATGACACTATTGAATTTTCTCACCTTTAACGATAGTAAAACAAACATGTGCTGATTGGCAATTAACCTCACCTGGCTAATTATGCGGTCAGTGAAGAGCAATAATGCTTCAAACGATCCAAAACTTCTTTTTATGTCGCCGAAAAAATCCCAGCTGGTATGGTTCTCTTTATCCTCTAATTTCAAGGGCAATCAGCGTTTAACGCCGGGATACAGTCATAGGCCTTTGCTGGTTACCGCTTTTACAACAATTTTTTTTTAATGAAACCGGTAACCGCAAGCCGTGCTCCATTCATCGACTATGTAAAAAATCAAAAATTTCCTCCAATTTCGGGTGATCGTTTTACCCGAAACCATTATTTTGGTCGCCGCACAGCGTAAACGGCTTACACTTTCAGAAACAAACAAAATTGACCGCAACAAAAAAAAAAAAAAACATGGCCGCTTAAAGCGAAAATTTAGCGATTTGGGACAATTTTTGCTGACCGTTGACCGTGTTTGAGAGGATAAAGGTGCATTTGCGTTAGAAATCGTTCGGGGGGACCCGGAACTGACCGCTGACTGCAGGGTCACGCTGAACAGAGTTGACCGGATCGGCAGTTTAGACTGTATCTGCTTTTGCTATTGAAATCTGACAAAAATACGTCATCTACAGCCTTTTCCCTGCACTTCCGAACCGAGTGCGGGGCAAAGGTCAACGTCTCTATATGACGTTACTTGACATTTTAAACCGCCAGCACGTTATACATTTGTTTCAGGGTGTTTTTTTTTTTTTTTTTTTTTTTTTTTTTCTTTTTTTAACAAAAGATCCTTGGCTATCAACATTTTTATGTCTGTGTATCCAGCTGTCAAATGCAGATACGCCGTACCAATTCTCGCAAAATTGTTTGTCCACCTGTTGAACATGTGTAACAATTTCTTGCGGCGAGCATGCCAGACAGGTGATCTTCCGTTTATCATCATAGGTGGACTTCTGAGCAGCTGAAAATCGTCTGTGCCACAACTACTGAGAACTAAATAGTAACTGACAGACCGAAGACGTTTCTGTTGTTTGTAACATTTTCATCGTATCTGTGGGTGATTTCCTTAACGAAACATACAATCGGCGTCGGCTGTTCTCCGACGTCAAATTACGCCATTATTTCAAACAGATTTTTCGGTCTGCTTCTGATTTTTTTCACATAAATCAAACAACACTGCCGCCAAGTCGGAATCTTTCTGAAACTGAAGTCAGTGTTGTTTGGTTTTAGGACGAAATGTTTTAATGTTATAACATATTTAAGTGCCGTTTGACAGGGAAAAAACACAATATGAAAATTGTCACATTTTGTTGACGTTTTGGCACCTGTCCCGTGTGGCCCTACGTACGCTTAAGTAGAAAATATGTCATATTTAACGTGTTGATACTTCAAATTGAAACAAATTCCTCAAATATGCTCATAAGATATTGCTGCTTATATTTATACAAAAACAAAAAAACTTAAACAACAGCACTTTACTTTTCCTGCTAGCCAAGGTGTCCACAAACCTCGTACATGTGCGTTCTGTACGCTTGGTGTACGTTAAAGTGTTTTAAGCATGCAGCATGCTTAAAGCTCGACATGTCTCGGGTATGTGTCTTATACGAATAAGTTCAACACGCGTTACATTAAACGTTTGATACGCGCCTATACTGTATTGTGTGCTTAACATAACTGTACAAAAGTACATGCAATCCAAAATTTTCAGCATGCTGAGATCATTATACGACCTGTACACACCTTAGACACACGCTAATCATTTGTGACTGTTATTTTCACCATAGAGACTATGGGCCCCCCTCCCATTGGGGCCTAAAGAAATAGATATAGGCTACTTGTGCCTTCAGGTAAAGCTAAATACACTGCTGACTGAATACTGGTTAACCGCGCTTGTCTGAGCCTGCCGAGGAAACATTTCAAGTCAAACCATCCATACGTATAAGCCTTTTTTGTCTTAGTTGGATAGTTATATTTCAAGCACTTGTTGGATGTGATGACATCCTCATTTTGGGTAAAAGTCCTGTAAAATGGAGGCAACATCCCAACATGACCAGTCCCCGAAGCAGCATAGAAGCTTGAAATTTCGGATTTAATAAGAAGGGAAAGTGTACTATCCGTGTAGCGAAAACAAAGGCGCTGATCAGCTTCGCAGTTACTGCGAAGCTGATCTGCGCCTTTGTTTTTGCATAGGCAAAAATCCGGTTTTCTTGTGACGCGGCTCATTTGATAATGCAACATTCATCTGTCTGGGTCTACCAGTTATCGCCAGTACTGAACAACTTTTTTCAGCGTACTGCTAAATAGACTCCATAACCAGAGGACCAATGGTCCTGTAAACGCTCACCTGAGACCTGAGATATATACCAATAAACTTGTTTGACTAGAATGGTAATATACATGTATATAACCCCAGGGCAGGGTCAGAGCAACGTCTGGAGTCAATTTCTTTTTTAAATCATAAAGATTCATGATCAGTCCATTTGCCAATTTATTGCAAGTTCTGCCCTTCAAATGACATTGTAACAATTTTCCCCATTCAAATGCATGGGCAACCTAAGTTGACCTTGCCGTAAAAAAGGTCAAGGTCATCTCAGGGTCATGATTTAAACAAACTTTGTAGAGCTCCATTGCTTGATGCTTCATGCCAAGTTTCAAAATCATAGGCCTTCTGGTTCTGGAGAAGAAGATTTTTAAAGGTTTTTGCTATTTATAGCCATGGTGGCCATCTTGGTCATGTGACCTTGACCAACTTGACAAACTTTCATTTACTCTTCCTAACAATTCTCCTCATAAAGTTTGGCTTTGATTGGCCAAGCGGTTTCAGAGAAGAAGATGTTTGAACATTATGGTCATACACATGTATAAAGCCCCTGGGCAGGGGCAGACAACCCTCTGGGCCAAAAACATTTTCATAAACATGAATATTCTGTCCATTTTCTCATTCCTAGCAAGTTTTTGCCATTAATTGACATTTTCTTATTTTTTCCCATTCAATTGCATGGGCGGCCTAAGTTGACCTTGCTGTAAAAAAGGTCAAGGTCATCCCAGGGTCATGATTTATATAAACTTTGTAGAGCTCCATTGCCTGATGCTTCATGCCAAGTTTCAAAATCATAGGCCTTCTGGTTCTGGAGAAGAAGATTTTTAAAGGTTTTTGCTATTTATAGCCATGGCGGCCATCTTGATCATGTGACCTTGACCATTTATATAGACTTTCATTCACTCTTCCTAAGAATGCTCCACATAAAGTTTCGCTTTGATTGGCCAAGCGGTTTCAGAGAAAAAGATGTTTGAATAATTTGGTCATACACATGTATATTGCCCCGGGGTGGGGGCAGACAGACCCCTGGGGTCCAAATTTTTTCAGAATCATCAATCATAAGTCCATTTGCCCATTTCCTGCAAGTTTTTCCCTACAAATGACATTTTAACACGTTTCCCCATTCAAATGCATGAGCGACCTATGTTGACCTTGCGTAAAATAGGTCAAGGTCATCCCAGGGTCATGATTTATATAAACTTTGTAGAGCTCCAGTCACTAATGCTTCACACCAAGTTTCAAAATCATTGGCCTTCTGGTTCTGGAGAAGAAGATTTTTAAAGGTTTTTTCTATTTATAGCCATGGCGGCCATCTTGATCATGTGACCTTGACCATTTATATAAACTTTCTTTCCCCCTTCCCAAGGATGCTCCACATGAAGTTTGGCTTTGATTGGCCTAGCGGTTTCACGGGAGAAGATGTTTGAATATTATGGTCATATACATGTATATAGCCCCAGGGCAGGGGCAGACAACCCCCAGGGGCTAAAATTTTCCATTAACATTAATCTTCTGTCCATTTGCCTATTCCCAGTAAGTTTTACCCATTAAATAGCATTTTACCATTTTTTCCCATTCAAATGCATTGGCGACCTAAGTTGACCTTGCCATAAAATAGGTCAAGGTCATCCTAGGGTCATGATTTATATAAACTATGATGGGCCCGCGTCCCCAATGCTACATACCAAGTTTCGTGGAAATCAGCCCACTGGTTCTGGAGAAGAAGATTTTTAAAGGTTTTTGCTATTTATAGCCATGGCGGCCATCTTGGTCATGTGACCTGGACCATTTATATAAACTTTCGTTCCCCCTTCCTAAGGATGCTCCACATGAAGTTTGGCTTTGATTGGCCAAGTGGTTTCAGAGGAGAAGATCTTTGAAAATGGTGGACGACGGACGACGGACGCCGGACGACGGACTGATGCCGGAGCATGGGTATACTATAAGCTCACCTGTGAGCCTTCGGCTCAGGTGAGCTAAAAAAGAATAAAAACGAATGAAGAAAGAAAAGAGGCTTATTATGATAACAAAAAAAAAAAAAAAAAAAAAAAAATGAATAGCGGATACTCGGCGAGATTCGAACCTGTAAGAGTCTGATTAGAAGATCGATGCTTAACACACTGAGCTAATGGGGCCAACGGACTTTTAACGGCATTACTCATGTTATCATTAATATTTATGGTCTATAAATAATAATCTAAAAATAGTTGCCATTATCGGCTGGTTTCCCGTTATCAGGTTTATGTTATATGTAAATATATTCGGAATACGAGGGTGGTTCAGAAAGTTCTGTCATAGGTGTTATAACTTTGTTAATATACATGATAGGTTGCTGTATTATACCTTGATTGAAAGGGTTACATTTCTCCTTTATAATGATGCCAAAACAATGCACGAACGAAATAAATACTTCGAAATACATGCCTTGAAAGACACCTGGGGTAAAACCACTGGCACATTTTCTTGAATTTGTGAATATTATTGTGTGCGTTTCATGCGTTATATCTTTATAACTTCCGATCAAATTTTCTCCAACTTTACAGTTATAAGTAATAATATATTTAGAAAAGCAATGTGACAAAAATTGCCGTTATCGATGCTATGCTGACTTTATAATAAAGCAATGTATATGACGTCATTAAAATACGTACCCCTATAGCGTTTCTGGCACCGCTGCACCATTATATGTGTTTGCATTTTTATAAGTTTACTATAGAGCACACAAGGATGAAACAATAAAATGGTTAAATGCATTTTAAGCTCCCTGGACTACGTGTAGATGTCAATAAATGTCATTTGAATTTAAACTGTATTTTTAATGTATGTACAACAAGCCAATTTCAATATTTCATTTTACTATAACTCAATTAAATTCAGCTGAATGATTTTGATTTTTGCAGGATATATTCATCTATGTTTCAAAAATATATTACATGGATTATATTTTTTCGAAGTCGATTTTCTTTAAATAATATTCACAAATTTAAGAAAACGTGCCAGTGGTTTACCCCTGGTGTCTTTCAAGGTGTCTATTTCGAAGTATTTATTTCTTTTCGTGCATTGTTTTGGTATCATTATAATGAAGAAATGTTGCCCTTTTAATCAAGGTATAATACAGCAACCTATTATGTCTATTAACAAAGTTATAACACATATGACAGAACTTTCTGAACCCCCCTCGTAGGAACCAGTGCCATGCTTAATTGATACCGAATCATTTTCCTGCCCTTGATTAGAAGAGAAAAGAGAATCAGGCTATCTCGGCTTCATTCGTACCTTCGAGGTTATCATAAAAAAAACTATTGAAGTGACCACGGCAGTGTAGCGCTAAATACAAACAGCGATGAACTATTATTATTATGAAGAACAGACAGGCACTACAGGCATAATCAATGATAGAAATCATGTCTTAAGCATGTCGTTTATAGATTAGAAACCGAAATAACAATTTGTATCGAAATAATTGGGGACGAATATGCCTAAGGCTTGCAAAGACCGCAGACTGATGACCGCCGACCGAATCACTACCCATGGCCTCTAAGCAGTCTTTTTAATTTGAAACGTTAGTAACTTTCAAACTTTTAAGTGTCCCCGTTGAAAAAACAATCTATTTACTTTTTGTATGTCTACAGCTTTACATCCTAAAATAATCATATTGACGAATAAACAATCTTTTAAAACCGGACTTCTTTTTTTCTCGGATGGATATCTACATGGAACTTTTCCATTACAGTTATAGCTATAGAATAATACATTGAAGGGTTGAAGCTATAAAAATTGCTACATTGCCAAAAAGTAAGATGTCTCTCGATCCGTTTTGGAGACAAACTTGTCTCCGATTCTGGGGGCATTCTCCCTATCTGGAGACAGTATGAAAAAATGTCATATTTTAGGCATTTTCAGACTGTCCTGCGCATTTTACTACGAAAAAACGCATGTTAAAACAAGTTGGGAAGACACCAGTCCATCAAGACCTAAATTTAATCCGTTGCATCAAAGAAATTAACCATTGCGATTAGTACAGAGATATGGGACAGACCCTGGTATAGTCACTAGATTAAAGACTTGGAAGAATTGTTTATTTTCTTCGTGATTTTATTGTTAAGCATGGTTACTTTTACGATAAATTTTCAATCAGAAGGGATGAGCTTTAATCTGAAACTTTTTATTTAGGTCATTTCCTGTCTCCCGATCAGGGGACAAAATTTTAACACATGATGTATAAATTGATCAAAATGCATTAGACTCTATGGCAGTGTCTCCCGATCTAGAGAATGTCTCCATTTTTGAGAATTATCCCCAGCTGAAGGAAAAAGACAACAAAAGGTATAAAGTTTGGGTCGAACGTTGTCGGCGTAAATATGTGACTGCTGGGTTTGAAGGGAAGAAGTGGGAACCAGCAAAAAGTGTGGTTATTTGTGGATTACACTTTTTCTCTAGACGCATTTGAAAGACGCCCCTTAGTGCAATTGTCCATGATCCCAAATTATTTACTTGGTTTCAAGGGATATTATTTGCCCAAATTAGCTGGTTTTAATATATGCATAAGTTTGAAATATTTTGCAAAACAATCTTTAACTCACCTGAACCTTTGTCACACCAGTTGTCACATTTTTTTTTCTCTAAAGATGACAATGTTCGATGGGGCACATAAATGTCACAAAACAATAAAGGTATTGAGTAAAACAACACAGATTTTACAGCTGTTTTTGTATTTTATTACTTTTTCACACCTTTACCTCAGTTAACCTTAAGCATGCTGTAGGCGACTGCGGTCGACCGTGGAATACCTATCTGTGCCAACTAGAGGCGACTGCGGTCGACAAGAAAAACCGCTTTCAAATTTCCCGCACTTTTCGCCCACTGCCTACTTATGAATATTAATGAGCGATGCCCAGACAGTTGCGCATAAAACAACATGGCGGCCTCTGGTTTTGGGACCGATTTGTCAGCCGATTTTGATCAGATTTTCGTTATTTTTGCATTAGAAATGCATTTTCAGCGCTTTTTTCGCTGGTAAATGGAAAATTGGGTGCATTTACACCCGAAATATGACATCGTAACGGTACGTATGATGAATTTTTACGCTAGAAATCGGCGTAACAAAGACTTCTGAAACCGAAAGTAGATTTGTTTACTGCGTTTGTTGAATTTATTCAGCTGTTTTTATGGCTCAAAAATTAAGAAAACACGGAAAAAAAATGGCAAAAACGTCAGTGGGCTGCGATATCGATTTCACTATATTGCTCAGCATGCTAAAGGTTAATTAATTAATATTTCACAGGTAAGAAAAAAAATAACGGCAAAACATGAAAAATCTTGAAGATCAAAGCAATTCCTTTACAATGATGTACAACATGTTAACATACCAGAATAAAATAATACAGTACAATACATGCAAAACATGATACTCACATTTTACAAAATTACAAAAAAATACTCAGCCAGCAGCACTGGAGCTATATAGAATACTCAGCAGGACAAGGGTTAAAATCTTACCAAGAACATGTTTGAGTTCTCCAACTTCAGCAGCAGTCCAGTTCACTATAGGCCCATAAGCATCAGGATCTATTGCCACTGTCTTCAACGATACTAGCTGGGATATAGGACAATGTGATAGTGATCCAAGCTGGCTACCACTGGCACTGTAAATACAGAATGATGTCTTTGACAAGCTTATCACGTAAATAACTTTTAAACTCTAGGTGCTGGGGGGCTAATGATAGCAGTACCTTAATTAGGCTGCGTATTTACCCAATTAAAATATGAAAAAAACGCAATTAATAACGATCTGGTAGCGTAAGAAAACGCAAAAGAAATCGCCGATACGCAATACCGGAAAAATCAATGGCGTACCGGTTTTTATCGGTGTGCGCCGCACAACGGCTTACGCCGTCTACATTAAACAAAAATGTCATTGGACATGAGCAAATCGATCGATTGGAAGCCATTTCTTTTCTGTTTTTTCCTTGGTTGATTGCGATTATAGTCAATTCTCTCAACCAATCAATGTTTCCCTTTTATTTTATGCTCTGCAAAAGCGAAAGTAGAAGAAAATAAGGAAAGTACACATCGAACATCATTTTTACCAAATTGTTTTCCATTTTACCCAATTGATTGAAAATAGACTGCGTAACAGAATTGAACTTACCCAATTAAAATTCCAGATACGCAATTGAATGAAAAAGGGGTGCGTAAATACCCTATAGGCAAAAAAATTAATTAAGGTACTGTGATAGTGATGAATTTTTCATGTAAATAGCTTATAAACTCATAGGTGCTTGTCAGGGGTCATGTTGACTTGATGAAAGGGATTATCACATATATAGCTTATAAACTTATTTTCACATATACGGGGGATGATCAAAAATAACGTAGACTTTTGCTGAAGCTTCTATACAACTCATTCAAATGCTTGTAAAATAACATGAACATAAATCGGAATATGTCTAGTATATCGTGGCAAAATATGAGGCAAAAATAACGCCTCGTTAAAAATCTACAGTCAAAACAAAAAGGTCACTATGGTCTACCCGGCACACGTCATCTTTGATTTCGTAACGTCGTTGACGTTTTTATTCATTAACACCCTCTCAGCGCTCACGGCCATCTTTTCAACATGTACCAAAGATAAAAGATTGTTTGCTTATTGTGCATTGTACTTCTCAAATTTTCCGTCAGTATCCAAAACTTCAAACAAATACTTACTTTACATTGCTTCAAAATCGCCTCATCATCAGCCGTCTGCATGCGGTCAGTGCATTACGCATTTACGTCACCATTGACGCGCGTTATTTTTGTTTCTTTTTCCATCTTTGGTATGCTATTTTATCCTCAGGATCACAACGGGAATATTTCTATACACCTGATTTATTCATTGAATATTCCCGTTTTGTCAACATTTAGTTATTTTCGGTCTTTGTGTTGGCGCTTTTAAAAGTCGCGACAAGTTTAGTTATAACATAGATTTAAGCTGTGTCTGGCGACGACGTTTTCAACGTTAAATAGACTCAAAAGGCGCACATTTGATATAAATAGTTCAAAAACACACCACTCAGATTTGTTGAAACTTATGCACAGCATTATCTAAACACCAAGCTTTTACTGGACTAAGTTTGGCGCGATTCAAAAGCTTATTTTACATTTTGTCGAGACATGTATGACACGGGACAGGATCGAAAATTCGCATGCGCTGCCTATGCATCACCATGGTTTTAAAATGGCACGGCGTTTTTCAGGTACTTATGAAATGTGTAATTGTTTTACCTTATCTTGTTATACGAATGTTCTGATTTATCGCAGATTACATTTTTCTAAAATTTATTTACGTATGTTAAAGCTACAGCAAAAGTTTACGTTATTCTGGATTTTCCCTCGTATATTTTATAAACTCATAGATGCTTGTTGGTGGGCATGTTGATCTAATGATAGTGATTAGCTTTCAATGTATACTCAGAGGAAAAAGTTTTATTGGTAACTTTGACAAGCCCGTGATGCTTGCCTGAGATATCCCCCTTCATTAAATTTGCAAAGTCAGTTTCTTTCTTATTTTGAAAAGAAACTCTACCAGTTGTCCATTTCGACAGTTATTGGCCTTTTTTGTATAACACCATTTTTGTAATTATCCGATAAATGACAAAATCAGCGCTTTGATTAATAGCACTTTCTGATAGAGGTTGTTGCCATTGACAAAAATCCGAAAAAAAAATCTTTTTAAAATTCATCCACAGTTTCGAGAAATAACGTCAAATATTCATTATTTTGAGATTACCTCCCTTTCACTTAAAATAAGAGCGAAAATCAGTGTATGCACTCTAGCAAAACCACATGCGATATTTCAATCTTTTTTATCGGAAATGTTAGGTTTTATTCACAGTTTTATGACTGGTAATTTTAATCCCAAAATGTCAAGGGGTTTTGAAGCTATAACGATTCAAGCAGTCCCAATGGGATTTTACATGTATTTTCACTGACTAAACTTTTGCTGGTGAGCATAAATAGCTTATAAACACATAGATGCTTGTCAGGGGAGCATGTTAACCTAATGATAGTGATCGTAGAAAGTCGTAGCAACTCGCCGTCTTAAAGTGGGTGGGGCATGGGCGGAGCATAATTCGTACAAATCTTGTAGCTTATCATACAGAACTCGTTGTAATGTTGTGGGATGTCGTGCGTTCTCAGCATCTTGTCAAACATGGCAAGCTGCCTACGAGATACCTACGTGTTGCTACGACACTGAAGGCGACTTCTCACAAGTTCCTACAACATCTCAAAAGTTTACTACGACATTCCTACGAGTTCCCACGACTTATATCGTAGAGATGTTGTGTAGAACTCGTAGGGCATTATAACTCGCGGCAACTCGTGCGACAAGTGGCGAGTTATGATTTGCGCTCACTCGTAGCTTCAACTCGTGAGTGTGTGACAGCTTTTTAAACTTTTTCAGCATAACTCGTGGCAACTGGCGCAACAAGCGGCGACTCGTACCAACTCGTAGAATGTCCTAGCTTCAACTCATGCCTGTGTGACAGGCCCTTAATGATAGTGATGAGCTTATCATGTACATATATGAGCCGCCTCATGGGAAAACCAACAATCTGCAGAGGCGAAAACAAAGACGCAGATCAGCTTCATGGTAACCGCAAAGCTGATCAGCGCCTTTGTTTTCGCTACTCGGATAGTACAATTCCTCTTCTACTTAAATCCAAAATTTCATGCTTCTTAACAGGGTTCCCACAAATCATAAAAAGTAAAATTCCCTGACTTTTCACTGACTTTTCAATGACCAAATTCCAAAATTCCCTGACCAAAATAAGCAGCATTTTTCCACTATTTCTGAAGTTCATCGATGCTAAAATTCCAAAAAAGGTAAGAAATAGCCCCGTAAAATACACATTAGGTAAGAATCCTTATCTAGAGCACTCAATTGGCTTCATGAATAGCATAGCTCACCTAAAAGTTGGAAATCATTAGAATTTATTGATTTATAACTGTAATTATCATCACTGAAAAATATGATTCTGACTTTTGATTCTAAAATTCCCTGACTTTTCCCTGACTTTTGCCAAAATTTCAAATTTCCCTGACCAAAAACAAAATTCCCTGACTTTTCCCTGACCTTGAACTTTTTTGATTTTTCCCTGACTTTTCCCTGACCGTGGGAACCCTGTAAATCTAGCTCTTTTCTGTGATTGTACAGGCCGGTTTGTGTCGGACCTGGTCGGAAACCACATTGTTGGTTTTCCCACGAGGCGGCTCATATATAGCTTATAGATGCTTGTAAGGGGGTGGGTGCTGTTGACCTAATGATAGTGTCAGGCTCTGCAGAGATCCTGACGTTGATCCCATTGTGCTGCATCATTAAGCTCATCAAATTTAGAACTGTTGGATGGTGCCAAATAAGATCTCATGCTTCAACTGACCATGATGTTTATCATGCATCAAATAAAACTTACTAAATCATTTCCCTGACTTAAATACTAACCAATACTCACCCAATGGTGGCAGCAGGTATAGCAGCAAGCTGAACGGGCGTAAACCCACACAGTAGATGACCAACCACAGAAATATCAGAGAAGGTAAAACCAAAGATATATGACAGGCCTCTCACACTTAAATATCTAGTCGCAAAGGCTCCAAGCTAAACATAAACAGAAATACCGGTAGATATCAAAGGAGGTAAAACCAATGATATCTGACAGGCCTCTCACACTTAAATATCTAGTCGCAAAGGCTCCAAGCTAAACATAAGCAGAAAAAGATATCAAAGGAGGTAAAACTACTGATATCTGACAGGCCTCTCACACTTAAATATCTAGTCGCAAAGGCTCCAAGCTAAACATAAACAGAAATAGATATCAACGGCTAAAATACAATCAGGGTGGACATTTGGGTTTCACTTTTGTCAAACAAGTAGCCCAAGGGCAACGATCGCTCACCTGAGAGTCAACAAGTACAGTCACTGGACAAAGTAATTGGGGTTTTTACCATATATGGGTATGGTGGCCATCTTGGTCATGTGACCTTGAAACCCTACTTACATCAGCAGAATAGCTCTTGTCTGGATTGTGTTAGACGGAATATTTCCATCGGTATTCCGTTAATCCTCTCCATACCGACGGAAATGGGATATATTCATCCCATGGTTGAAAAATGAAAATTTAGCAAAACTGCGAAACTGTGTTATTCTAACTTATGTTAGATCTTTTCTTACATAAATGACATAAATTATAAATATTCTAGTTGCTAAAGTACGCAGAATCATGAAATACTTCATTTTTTCTATGGGAAATTCCAAAGATGTCTATAAATAGATCAGGGGAGACTACTGTAGAATTAGCGACTTAAAGTCGAAAATCGTTTGTTTTTCTACATTAATTCAAATGTTTTAGACAATTTTATGTGTTTACTGGAAGATCTTCGGCACTGGTACAAACACAGAACAAAAATAATATGATTAATAACAAAATAATATAGCTGCAAGTCGCTTACAAAATCCGCAATCAGTTCGACACTGGTTTAAATGCAACCTATGCTAAGCTGTCAGAAGTGGAACAAGTTACCGAAGTGGAGCGGAGTGACAGTTAGCCAGCTGATCTAGGATTGTGTATCCTCTAGTCTGCCATTTTGGTTCACGTGAAAAAATCATCTAACAAGGTCAGGGTCCTATAATAACCCCCGGGATGGGGCCAGGGGCATGATTGGCAGGATTTATGTAGAGCTCCACATGACATTGTTGTATGCCAAATATACAAGCTTTGTGTCATGCTGTTGCAGAGATTTTTTTCATGTATTTCCATTATAAATCTATGATGATGACATGCCTTTGGCATGGCCTGTATGGACCCCAGGGGCACTGTTGGCAGCATTTATAAAGGGGAGTATTATACATTAGTCCACACAAAATATGAAAGCTTTGGGCCATATGGTTTCGGAGAAGATTTTTTTTTTTATGTTTTTTTTTTTGTGTGTGTGTGTTTTTTGTGTTTTTTTTTTTTTTTTTTTTTTTTTTTTTCAAATTGTAAGTCTAAGGGACCCCCCGGGGTGGGGCCATTTTCTGACCCCAGGGGCATGCTTGGCAGGATTTATGTAAAGCTCTACATAACAATGCTGCATGCCAAATATATATAGAAGCTTTGGCTGTTGTGGTTTCAGAGAAGATTTTTTAATGTATTTTCCATTGTAAGCCTATGGCAGATAATGATGCCCCCAGGGCGGGGCCTGTATGGACCCCAGGGCCACGGTTAGCAGGATATATAAAGAGGACCACTGTACATTGCCACACACAAAATATAAGAGCTCTGGGCCTTGTGGTTTCGGAGAAGATTTTTTTATGTTTTTTCCCAAGACTCCCCAGGGGCGGGGCCCGTATGGGCCCAAGGGGCATGGTTGGCAGGATTCATAAAGAGGTCCACTATACATTGCTACACATAAAATATGAAAGCTCTGGGCCTTGTGGTTTCGGAGAAGAAGATTTTTTTATGTTTTTCCCATGACGCCCCCGAGGCAGGGCCCGTATGAACCCCAGGGGTACAGTTGGCAAGATTTATAAAGAGGACCACTATACACTGCTACACACAAAATATGAAAGCTCTGGGCCTTGTGGTTTCAGAGAAGAAGATTTTTTATGTTTTTCCCATTGTATGTCTATGGGAGCTAATGACCCCTGGGGCGGGGCCATTTTTGACCCCAGGGGCATGGTTGGCAGGATTTATAAAGAGGACCACTACACATTGCTACACACAAAATATGAAAGCTCTGGGCCTTGTGGTTTCGGAGAAGAAGATTTCTTTTATGTTTTTCCCAAGACGCCAATGGAGGGGGGGGGGGGGGGTGTATGGACCCAAGGGGCACGGTTGGCAGGATTTATAAAGACGACCACTATACATTGCTACACACAAAATATGAAAGCTCTGGGCCTTGTGGTTTCGGAGAAGATTGTTTTATGTTCTTCCCATGACGCCTCCCGGTCCGGGGCGGGGCCTGTATGGACCCCACGGGCACGGTTGGCATGATTTATAAAGAGGACCTCTATACATTGCTACACACAAAATATGAAAGCTCTGGGCCTTGTGATTTGGGAGAAGAAATTTTTTTTATGTTTTTCCCCAAGACGCCCCCGGGGAGGGGCCCGTATGGACTCAAGGGGCACGGTTGGCAGGATTTATAAAAATGACCACTATACATTGCTACATACAAAATATGAAAGCTCTGGGCCTTGTGGTTTCGGAAAAGAAGATTTTTTTTATGTTTTTCCCCATGACGCCCCAGGGGCAGGGCCCGTATGAACCCAAGGGGAACGGTTGGCAGGATTTATAAAGAGGGCCACTATACATTGCTACACTCAAAATATGAAAGCTCTGGGACTTGTGGTTTCAGAGAAGATTTTTTTATGTTTTTCCCATTGTATGTCTATGGGAGCTAACGACCCCCGGGGCAGGGCCATTTTTGACCCCAGGGGCATGGTTGGCAGGATTTATAAAGAGGACCACTACACATTGCTACACACAAAATATGAAAGCTCTGGGCCTTGTGGTTTCAGAGAAGATTTTTTTTATGTTTTTCCCATTGTATGTCTATGGGAGCTAATGACCCCCGGGGCGGGGCCATTTTTGACCTCAGGGGCGTGGTAGGCAGGATTTATAAAGAGGACCACTACACATTGCTACACACAAAATATGAAAGCTCTGGGCCTTGTTGTTTTCAGAGAAGATGATTTTTTTATGTTTTTCCCCATGATGCCCCCGGGCGGTGCACGTATGGGCCCCAGGGGCACGGTTGGCAGGATTTATAAAGAGGACCTCTATACATTGCTACACACAAAATATGAAAGCTCTGGGCCTTGTGATTTCGGAGAGGAAGATTTTTTTATGTTTTTTCCCATTGTATGTCTATGGGAGCTAATGACCCCCTGGACGGGGCCATTTTTGACCCCAGGGGCATGGTTGGCAGGATTTATAAAGAAGACCACTACACATTGCTATATAGAAAATATGAAAGCTCTGGGCCTTCTGGTTTCGGAGAAGAAGGTATTTTTTTATGTTTCTTATGACGCCACTGGGGCGGGGCCCATATGGACCCCAGGGGCAAGGTTAGCAGGATTTATAAAGAGGACTATTATACATTGCTACACTCAAAATATGAAAGCTCTGGGCCTTGTGGTTTTGGAGAAGAAGATTTTTTTTATGTTTTTCCATTGTAAGTCTAAGGGAGCTATCTGTTGCCATGGAAACCAGACTTGAACTTCTGATCCGACCTGGCCCAAAACCTTACACAACCTTTCCCCCTCCTCAATGATGCTTTAGATAAAATTTGATCACGATTGGCCTTGTTGTCTTAGAGATATTGAAGTTTGAAAATGTGGACGCACGCACGGATGCACGGACGGACGCCGGCTCGACTACTTTACTATAAGCTCACCTTGTGAGCCTTCGGCTCAGGTGAGCTAAAAATGAATCTTAAGTGGGGCATATTTAGATGGCATTTCTGTTAATCAGAGACATCTTGTAGGTGCGAAAACGCAGAAATTTTCATTTTGTTTTCAGGCTTTCAAAAATTTCACCATACCTATGCATTTAGGGCCTACGGGCCTAAATATCTGAAAATATAACATGCATTTTGGCTAATGCAATTTATCTTGTATTGATAATGTTTACTTTTAGGGCACTTTTTGGTGTTAGATAGCAGATTTTATCTGGAAAATCTGTCCAAATTTTTAACACATGGACAAATATGGAAATGTGTCGTGTCCGTAGCCCTATCAGTTTTAATACAGTTTTGTCACAAGTATTAAATTGTAATATTCATATCTACTGGTACATTTATGACTTTTAATGGTGTTCCTGTTTGTTTAAAACCCAAACAAAATGAGATTAGCTAAAAATGATCATTTTAAGCAAACAACAAAAATGGGGGGCTACGGACACGACAGGACAGCATAGTTACCGCGATATCTGATGAAACCATTCAGCTAGCCACAAAATGTATCTTATAAAACTTTTAATGGCTGGACCTGCAACGGAAAGTGAAGGTCATGTTTATATAAAGCATTGTTAACATACTTTAATAGGGGCATGAAAATAGGGGGCTACGGACACAACATTTTACATTAGAGCTGTCATTGATATCGACGATATCGATGTATCAATGCAGATGAGCTGTATCGATATAGAAAATGACATGTCGATACATATCGATATTGTAAAGTGAAACTTCTCACATTTAAATATGCTGGCTGTTTAGACAGATAACATTGATTGGTTAGTATCAATATTCAATAACTATTGCAAATTGCACACAGTATGAACATTTTGGATCCCCAGAGAGCAATAAATGACAAAGCATCAGATAAGCACCAATTGATAGTACTCACACATTTTTTTCAAATAGTTTGTCAAGGAATAAAAATTCAGTGGATAATGATCTTGCTTTTAAAAGTGAATTTGCCAAGTAATTTTGAGCCAAACTTGGGCCACAAAAATTCAGTCAAACTCTGTCATAATTTGATGTTAATGTTTTTTTCTTCCTGATCTATACTGATTTATGATTGCCAAATTGAATGAAATAAATAGTCATGGTGTAATTATCATCTGTTGACAGCACTTCCTTGAAATTAAGTTGAAACTTTATCTTAAACTTGTTGTTGACCTTAAAAGAACTTTAAGGTGTTTAAAAGTAGTATAAAATGACAATAATGGTCTATAAAAGTTGCTTTCAAACACCTTTTAAAAAATTAAGTATTATATCGATACATATCAATATATCGGTATATGTCCCATCGATATATCGATATGTCAGATGCCCAACCAATGACAGCTCTATTTTACATGATGTTACAAAATTGCATCTGACAGATTCCACAATCACTTTATATTCAATAAGGGCTTTTCCATCAAAATTCAAAAAGTATCTTCGGCTTAATATGGCATTAATTTTGTGATTTTATATTTTGCAGTTTATTAAGTTTGGAAGCCCCTGATTTGGGGATATTAAACCAGAGGACCAATGGTCCTGTAAACGCTCTCCTGAGACCTGAGATATATACCAATAAACTTGTTTGACTAGAATGGTAATATACATGTATATAACCCCAGAGCAACCTCTGAAGCCAAATTATTTTTTAAAACATAATGATTCAGACCATTTGCCAATTTACTGCAAGTTTTGCCCTAACAATTTCCCCCATTCAAATGCTTGGGCAACCTAAGTTGACCTTGCTGTAAAAAAGGTCAAGGTTATCCCAGGGTCATGATTTATACAAACTAAGAGCTCAATTGCCTGATGCTTCATGCCAAGTTTCAAAATCATAGCGTGGGCTCAGCGCGAAAGGGTTGTAACTGTGTTTTTCATAATTTTTCAGGAAAGACAAAACACATTCTCATTTTTCTTCAAAGCGAATCCAAGGGATGTAAACTAGATGTAAGATGTAAAATGTCATTAAAAAACATTGGAAAATTTAAGTTTGCAAAAAATTTAATTTTTAAAAGAGTTATTTGATATTATTTGAGTTACAACCGTTTCACCGCTGAAATGTTGTATAAATCCATTGCATTCTCAGCGCGAAACGGTTGTAAGTTGAGTTACAACTGTTTCGCACTGAATATGCATACAAATCATGGTTGTAACTTGAGTTAATGTAACAACAGCCAAATACCATAAAACATACTAATGTCTTTGAGTGGATAGCTTTTGTATCTTCATTATTTTATAAATTCAATACATTTTGCATTTTTATAATTGATACATGGTATAATTATAGCACCATGTCCATCTAGAAACTTACAACAGTTGCCTGGAAACTAAATGACCACATAATTTCTGTCAGAGTTTAACTTTATTCAACATGAACATTAGATAAGCAAAAGTGAATTCAGGAATCATAAGTATTTCATTTTAAAACAACATAAGAATAAATATTAGTCTCAGTGAGAGAAAATACCCCTTTCGGCATGCAAAAAGCAATGGTTCAGGTGAGCCTATGCATCCATAATCTCATCAGAATCATTGCTTTTCTCTGAGGTAATCTGTGGACCAAATGGAAGCTATTGCCCCAATAACAGAATGAGGCCTGAACCCCTGGAAGGGGTCATTTCAGATCTTCTGAAGGGACTTTCTGCATTGAGGCTAATATACAATGCAATACAGTAAAGCTCCTAATGATTTAGATCTATGATTGAAAACTGTTTCTATCGATCATGTTTAATGTGATTAAAAAACAACAGTTTCATGTTTTAAAAAAGATAGCAGTTAGTGCTGAAACAGATAAGACTGATGCATATTTCTGCAAATATGCGAGCCGGGATACTACTTAATTTAAGGAAATTTTATTCAGTTATTCTCCAGTTAGGTATCAAAATACCTGGAGCCTGGAAATTCTCTATGAAACTAAAAGTGCAGGATTTTTCTTGCTCATAGAAAGTATCCATTTGACCCTTTTCATGTTATTTTCAAAGTGGTTAACAGGTCATAATTAATTATGTGGAGTGTGTATACATTAAACAGGTATGGCAAGCCAAATGCACACTAATTCGAGAAACCTAGGATATGTCCGTTAAACCTGGTTTATCTATTACATAAACCAGGTTTAACGGACATATACCAGGTTTAACAGACATATACTAGGTTTCTCGATCGTTATCCTAAGTTTCATTACATAAACCAGGTTTAACGGACATATACTAGGTTTAACTACAAAACCTATGATAACAGTTGTTAAACCTGGTTTATGTGATGAAACCTAGGATAACGATTGTTAAACTTGGTATATGTCCGTTAAACCTGGTTTATGTGCGATAAACCTGGTTTAACAACTGTTATCATAGGTTTGGCAGTAAAACCTAGTATATGTCCGTTAAACCTGGTTTGAGTGAGGAAACTTAGGATAACGATCGAGAAACCTAGTATATGTCCGTTAAACCTGCCCGTACGAAATTGTCCAACAGGAACACAGCAGTATTACCACAGGAAAATGAGACCAGATTCCTGACAGGAATCCCTATGACTATTTGATTTTTCTTATAAAGATTACGACAGGAGTCACTGTGGACTCCCTGTGGAATCTGGAGCGAAATATTTAAATTAGCAGGAATCCTGCCAGGAATCTGAACCAGATGGCAGGAATCCTGCCAGGAATATGAACCAGAAATTTTGGCAGGAATCCTGACAGGAATTTTGAGCAGATTCCTGGCAGGAATCCTGTTAGGAATATCGAGCCAATTCCTGCTATATGTCTGCATAGAAATGACCTCTTTGAAAACACATGCATATGAAAGTTTTTGAACAAAGGAAATGTAAGGGGCTAGTGTATCATATATCCATAGACACAGCCATTATATTTTGTTATAAAAATGCTTGTATCAATGAGTAGTAATGATAAATGTCATTTTCAATTACAATTCTTAGAAACTTCCTTAAATAGACTGATTAAAAATTGTACATGATCAGAGGTGGGTGGGGAATATTTTGAAAACAAAAAGCATAAAGAATTTAGTTAATGATTACAAAGATCAATGAATGAATAAAATGGAAGAAAAACATACCTTACTTTTACTAAAAAGTGTTCCTCATTTATTTTTACCAAAATTTGATAGCAAACATAGTGTCAGTGTCAAACAAATTGAATAATGACTATCTTGTTTAAAAAAGCCCAACCTCATGGCTTCCTGTGTGTACCACCTAATTGTTTACACATTTATGAAAGACAGATTTAGGTCGGCAGTATTTTTGCCAAGCAGGAATCCTAACAGGAATTTTGTTTATTTTCCACGTGGAAAAGTAAAAAATTCCACGTGGAAAATGCAAGCATCTCACTGTCCTGTTAGGAATCAGGCTGAAAATCAGATTCCACACTGACTCCTGTCTTTGTCCAACTGGACTACCAGTGGAATCCTGTTGAATTTTTCGTACGGGCGGTTTATGTCCGTTAAACCTGGTTTATGTCCGTTATCGTAGGCTTTTCTGCCAAAACCTATGATATCAGTCCATAAACCTGGTTTAACGCACATATACCAGGTTTATCTAGTAAATGTGGAGATAAACCAGGTTTTACAAACTTTGTCATATTCTTTAATATAGTAGGCAAGCCAAATGCACAATAATTCGAGAAACCTATCCTCCGCCTAGGTTTAAGGAAGGAAACCTATCCTTCGTCACGTGATTACATATACCAGGTTTCTCGATTTTTCATTGGTTCTAGCCTAGATATTGCCAAAAACGTTAAACCTGGTTTCTATGAATCCGATTGGCTAGCTATCTGTTCGGGAAATCTGCGTCATATCTGTTTTTGTCCCATACAGGCCTTACCTGAGCTAGCCCAGGTAATTATAAGCATACTATCTCCGGTAATTTTACGAGACTTCACGAGAATTCCCGATGATGACTTTAATCCATTTATCTCTAGTGTTTTTATAAGGATGTAATCAACATTTTTATGGCTTTCACTGCGATTTAGTATTTTGAAGATGTTAATTGTTTAATTGTAACATAGAATGTAGGTTCCCGCGATTTGACTGCAATGAAACTATAAATTAACAAAGTAGTTTTGGAAAATGTTTGTAACAAAACCAAGGACGCTGCTACATGTACTTGGTGGTTATATCAGGGCTAAGCACAAAATATGCACAATGCCGATTCTTGTTTAACAATGCGTATATAATCCTCTCTCTTTTTCTTTCTCTCTCTCTCTCTCTCTCTTTGTTATTTTTTGTCTTTTTTTTCAATTTTAAGACACCCGGTGCCAATCTGCATCATAATGTTCGCATTTAGAATTAGCATGAAGTCGTAAATCAATGTTTGCGACTATGCTCTTTCTTTATGTGACCTTTTCTTTCTCTCTCCTTCCTTCTCTCTCTGTCTCTGTCTCTGACTCTCTCTCTCTTAAACAGCAATCACACATTAGCATATAAGCCAAACGCGTGCCGGGCGTGTTGACAAAAACAGTTAAATTCAAGATACGCCAGGCGCACGTCGGAGACACGTTAGAAATGCATTACTCCGCGTTTTGAACGCTTGGTTTACGCTTGATGCACATTGATATACGTCGCTGTGCGCTCCAGGCGCATTTTGGGCCCATTTTTTTTAACATGCTTAAAAAAATTTCTACAAGCTCAGCGTGTCCGGGCGTGTGTTTTATATGTTTCGAATAAGTTTTACACACGCGCATTACCAGGCGCGATGAATACGCTTCGAACGCGTTCGGTGCAGGTTTTAGGCACGCCAGTGTACGCTTCATGCGCGTTCCGATTTTATGAGATAGTGCTCCAGTAGCGTGTCCCCAGCGTGTGTAAGACGCGCAATGGACGTTTGTTGTGCGGCATGTAGCACGTGCATATCGTGTTTAGGACATACACAAAAACGTACTCAAAAACTTTGAGATTTTTAATACGTCAGGCACACACGCCTCAGTCACTTGCTACTGTGTGTGTGACTGCTAAAGCGAGTAAAAGGAACAAATTAATTTTTATACGTCCAAAATCTTCAGCGTGTTGAGATTTTTCATATGCCCGGCGCGCGTTTGTGTCATACGCTACAGTATGACTGCTGTTTTAGTTTAGTTCAATTTTGAGATCCCCAGTGCTAATGTGCACCATAATGTTCACATTTAAAATTAGCATAAAGTCGTAATTCAATGGTTGCGTCTATGCTCTTTCTTTCTTTCTTTCTTTCTTCGCATACAGCACTCTGTATTTATCCAAGATTTTTTTTTATATTAAAGAGCAAACATTTCATTATTTTATAGAAACACGCGAAAAGCGGAAAAAAAAAAAAAAAAAAAAAAAAAAAAAAAAAAAAAAAAAAAAAAACATGGGCCGGTTATCGCTAAAAAAACTAGAAAAAGTGCCTTGAGAGGCACGTATACCCCCGGCTGGTAGCTCCCCTACACCCCTAGGCCCACAGCCCCCAACCCATATATGCTCACTGATGCTAATACAATGAACCTGCATTCCCGAATAAAAGAGAGCAAACCTCAACAAGTACTACTTATAAATTTGTATTTGCAAAAGCACTGTCTAAAACCATGGGGAGGAGGAGTGTAGTAGAATGACAGGTCTATTTCATAACAGTATACAGAGCTGACTTGTATACTCAATCTAGGACTTGATCGCGGACATTGAGGGTCAGGTCCTCAGTCCTAGATGGAAAATAGAATGTCATTCTTCAATAATATTAATTAATTAAAAAAAAAAAAAAAAAAAAAAAAAAAAAAGAGATGTCCTAGATTTTGACCTCTAGCCCCACCCTGGGCACTGACCCTAAAGTCTAATGTCATTAGGCACAAGGCAAACCTTATAGAGTACCTATGGTGCAAGTATGAATGATTTCTAAACATGGTGGTGAAGAAAAGTACAAAAAATAAAATATTTAAAGAAGTTCTAGATTTTGACCTTTAGCCCCACCCCCACACATGGACCCTAGAGTCTGAACCTTACATGGTGCCTATGTTCTAAGTATGAATGCTTTCTGACAAGACTTTGTGATCCTAGATGTCAAGAAAATAGACTTACAGAAAATTTATCATGGTATCTATCATATTACAAATGTGTCCTAGATTTTGACCTCTAGCCCCACCCCTTGGGATGGTGACATGGAATATGAAAGCAAACCCTATCTGGTATCTATGAACTAAATAAGAGCACATCCCTATGATTGAGTGTTAAGATATGGACTAAAAGAAGAAACATTAACATTGAAAACAGCAAATTTTAAAGGTGACCTAGATTTTGACCTCCAGCCCCACCCCTGGGCATGGACCCTGGGGTCCGAACTCATGGAAACAGAGCAAACCCTATAGGGTACCTATGGTCCAAATATGAATGGTTTCTGACCACTAGTTCATGAGATATACACCACTAGAGAAACTTTAACCAAAACTTTGACGTAAATTCTACGAACGTTCCGGAATTACGAACGAACTAACTAACTAACGAACATATGAACGGACGAACAGAAAAGCAAAAGCTATATACCCGTCGGCATAAATGCCGGGGGTATAATAAGTATGTGATCAATGTTGTTATTATGTCTTAAAATGTATATATTGTATGTATTTGATATGTGTCACTCAAATAAACTATTAAACTATCAAACTTTAACACGGGGATGGCTCATATGATGCTTCAAACTGTGGGTTTCCGGTTAATACGGGGTTAGGGCATGAAGCGACTTGATGAAACGAAGTTAGTGTTTCAAGTGAAGATAGTGTTTCGGTCCCAACTACATGTATATAACAATATATACAGTATAGTTGCCAAACAGATCGATCTTTACGACATGTTGGCAAAACAATTGGGCATTGATTAATCATATCCCCATATTCCCATAAGGCGCGAAGGTGTGAATGTATAATGACACATTAGTAATTGCCAACTATGACATTTGTTAAATATGACCGCATCAAGGCAGATCACAGCTTTATTTTTCAATATACCGTATATATTTTGAATGCGGTGTAAATTTTGCGGCTCCTGTTAATTTTTATTTCCTTTGCGCTCTATCATGCTTTCCTATTTATTATGACCTACTGTTTTCAACTAAAAATAAAATCTGGAACCTCGGATTCTAACCGACGTAGCATCTTTTTTTACAGAAGCTGCGTAATTTACACCATATCGAAACTTATTTATTTATTTATTTATTTATTTATTTCAAAGAGTTCATTGATATATTTTGTAAAGAATTCGCAGGGACAAGCATATTGACCAATCAGATTGTGAGAAACCTGGTTTAACGAAACATGTGACATATTTACCTGGATGAACGATCCGACCAATGGAATACCGAGAAACTTGTGATATGAAAACACATGACCTTGGAGAAAAACCTATGCTCGGGATAGGTTTATGGAAACCTATCCTCCGCACAGGTTTAGGGAAGGTAACCTATCCGGAGGACAGGTTCAATAGAATTAGTGTGCATTTGGGCCAATGGAATACCGAGAAACTTGTGATATGAAAACACGTGACCTGGGAGAAAAACCTATGCTCGGGATAGGTTTATGGAAACCTATCCTCCGCACAGGTTTAGGGAAGGAAACCTATCCGGAGGACAGGTTTAACGGAATTAGTGTGCATTTGGCTTGCAGCCTAACTAGAGATTTTACGAAAGGGTTGTTAAACCAGGTTTAACACTTTTTTACCTGTGATATCGCAAGTTTTATGTAAAACCTATGATAACAGTCCATAAACAAGGTTTAACGCACATAAACCAGGTTTAACGCACATAAACCAGGTTTAACGGACATAAACCAGGTTTAACTAGGTTTATGGGTCGTTATCCTAAGTTTCATTACATAAACCAGGTTTAACGGACATAAACCAGGTTTAACGGCCTTATACTAGGTTTCTCGATTGTTATCCTAAGTTTCATTACATAAACCAGGTTTAACAGACATATACTAGGTTTCACAAAGAGAAACCTGGTATAACGATGATAAACGATCGGAAACATAGGTTTAGGGAAGAAAACCTAGGATAACGATCGAGAAACCTCGTATATGTCCGTTAAACCTGGTTTATGTCCGTTAAACCTGGTTTATGTAATGAAACTTAGGATAACGATCGAGAAACCTAGTATATGTCCGTTAAACCTGGTTTATGTCTGTTAAACCTGGTTTATGTAATAGATAAACCAGGTTTTACGGACATATCCTAGGTTTCCCGAATTAGTGTGCATTTGGCTTGCCATAATATGGTTAATGATGAGTTGCTTCCCTTCATACATACTGGATTTTCAGTGCGAAAAGGTTGCATCTTGAGTTACAACTGTTTCGCACTATATTTGCCTTATTATTGTTCTCAGTCGGCTCAGTGCGAAAGGGTTGTAACTCAACTTACAACCCTTTCGCACTGAACAAACTATGGATTTTAGTTACAACCTTAGGACAATTATTGGTTTTTAGGGGTCAGGAATGGGTTTCCAGCTAAATTATTTTTACAGTACTTGTATACATAAAAAATATGACAAACCATGCAAAAAAGTGATTTTCACCAAAAAATGTAGTTACAACCCTTTCGCGCTGAGCCCACGAATTATTAGGCCTTCTGGTTTTGGAGGAGAAGATTTTTAAAGGTTTTTACTATTTATAGCCATGGCTGCCATCTTGGTCATGTGACCTCAACCATTTATACAAACTTTTATTGCCCCTTCTTAACAATGCTAGAGAAGAAGATCTTTGAATATCACTGTAATATACATGTATATTGCCCCGGGGTGGGGGCAGACAGACCCCTGGGGTCCAAATTTTGTCAGAATCATCAATCTTAAGTCCATTTCCTGCAAGTTTTTCCCTACAAATGACATTTTAACACTTTTCCCCATTCAAATGCATGAGCGACCTATGTTGACCTTGCCATAAAATAGGTCAAGGTCATCCCAGGGTCATGATTTATACAAACTTTGTAGAGCTCCAGTCACTGATGCTTCACACCAAGTTTCAAAATCATTGGCCTTCTGGTTCTGGAGAAGAAGATTTTAAAAGGTTTTTCTATTTATAGCCAGAGTCCCTGATGCTACATACCAAGTTTCGTGGAAATCGGTCCACCGGTTCCAGAGAAGAAGATTTTTTTTAGATGGCCTCCCAAGCCATCAAAATATTATTCCGTTGGCATTTTTGAGTACATTTTGGCATCCATGCCAAATGGGTTCCTTGATGTGTAAGAATACACGCTAGGGTGGATGCCAAGTCTGAAACAAAAAGTAGGTCAAAGGTCAACTAAGTGCAAAAATTTCATATATTTCAACATATCAGCAATATCTTATGTAATATTTTCAATTCTTTTGTAAAGATAACCCCTAAATTACATCTAATACATTTGTGAGGTTTAATCAGCAACAATTGTTACAACAAAGTGATTCGGATTTAGGTGAAAGGTCACTTTAGTGCAAAAAAAAAAAAAAATATTTTCATGCCTTTTTACAATTGTCTGTATATACATCAGTGTCAGTGGTATTCTGATGGGGATAAAGTTTACAGGAGAGGATGTTTATAAGCCAAATGACTTGCTTTCCAATCCTGACACTTTATTTGTTATGCAATGTAAATTGATATGTTATTTTTGATTCAAAATAAATATTGTTTAAACCAAAGTTATTTTAGGTACTTCTTGAGGCTACTGTTTGATTTTGTAGTTTTTATCATTTCAAGATGGTGTTCAATATGGCTGCCAAAAAACAAGAGAATACTGTAACAGTTGATACATGTACAAGTAATTTACGTTCATCATCTAAAAATCTTCATACACATCCAATTTTGTTGTACTTTCTTATATTGTGATCGATCAATTTTGTTAAACCAAGAAACATTTGATACATTTATGGTGTTGTTTGCCATCAGTTTGTTTGGATTTATAAATGGTATTGATTTATATACTCAGGTTCAATGTCATGTAAGGACAAAATAATTATTTTTCATGTTGTTTTCTAATTTTGACCCAGAGAAAAGTGATGATTCAAAATAATAGTATTGATGGTAATCAGAGTCATTTCAAATGAGTCAGATTGAAACTAATGTTTCATTTTTTTTTACTTATTATATAATGGTGGTGGTCAAGATGGCTGCCACAACAGCAATAATTAAATATGTGTTGGTAAAATTTTATTACCTTACGTATGGATAACATAAGTTATCTTGATTTCATCGCAAGCAACTCTGTTTAGGGCATATTTTCTTCAATAATTTAGTTGTCAAGCTAATCTATTCTTCGAAACTGCCAGATCAATAAATAGTGTATTAATGATGAATATACAGCTCCGTTTCATTAATAACATACCCCTGCAATGTCGCAAAATAAATTGACCCCGCACCCTGCATTGCATGGCTCATTGCTGGATGGTTATTAGTCTGGCCTGGATGAAACTTCTACAATTTGTGTATACATTTATGTGTGTTAAACTGGTAGTTTGTTTATATTGATCGTGAGCAGTCTGATTGGACAGGAAGCTGTTTTCGGCATGTACCAAAATTCCAACAGAATTAATGTCAAGTTTTCAACTTTCGGCGATTGGTATTATGTAAGGCCAAAAAAAATAATACCATTGTTTCTCAGGCCACTTTTTGGAGAAACAGATGCGGGCGGCAGGTTCTTTATTTTAATTTTTATTTGAACAAAAACGAATGCGGGCGGCGGCATTTTTTTTTTTTTTTTTTTTCTTTAACTTTTTTTTCCGAGGGGGGGGGGGGGTGGAGGGGGGTAGGGTCGGTATGGAGATATGGCTAGTGAGTGATAAACGGACAATATGCTTCCGGCGATCTATGCCCGAGTCACCGTACGGTAACTCTCGTTTAATTTATGATCGATATTTTACACCTAATTTGTGATTGCCAAAATTGGTTGAGTATTAGTAATTCGGAAACAAATGAATATCATACCTATTGGTCTAACACTTAATCCGATAACAATAGATTTGAGAACATCAGTCAGCACGAGTTCCCCCCAATTATCATGATTATCACGCTCTCTGAGTACATCTCAACACAAGTCATAATCTCCGCCCATTGGCCCATGAGATAGCGAATGACGACGTCAATTAGTAATTATTGTCAAGACATTTTATAACTTGTCGGAAAAGAATCGAAATCCACTGTATGTTGTGTCAGCAAGTATCACATTCTATTCTTGTCCTTATTTTCTAATTTCACTCGAATGAAAGTTTGAACATTGTACCGATCACACATCGGTGATCATATGATAGCGAAATGATTAGAGCATTCGCTTCGGGCACGGGAGGTATCGGGTTGGATCCCGGGCCGCGTGATACCAAAAACGTTAAAATGGTACCAAAAATACCTTGCTAGCTTGGCGCTCATCATTCTTAAAGCAAGCACTGGCATCTCTTCTCCCAAAAAAATAACTTCAGTGATGGGAATACAATTATTGAGGTGGTGGTTGGTTACGGGCAGTTTAGTTCTATCATTAGATGATTAGAGTCTGGTGATTGCAATACCCTTACTCGGTGTTAAAACGAGGTGTGCCGGTAAGTCAGCGGCGGAACACTATACGAACATACAACATACATGGCATGACTAATTATACTATTCCACAAAGGATTCTTGCGGATGCTCAAAACACTCATTTTCCCAGCGGGAAAGTAAAGAAATCACATTTGTTTTTCAGCGTGAACTTTTACATACCTTCCCGGACATTACCGTTCTCAATCGCGAATATTAAATGTAGGTGTCCTAATGTTTTGGACCATAATAATTGTTGACGAAATTATTGACCAACGTGTCATCAATAGCCTATAATAACCGAATGTTTACGGTAACGTTACGGTCTACCAATAATCCCCTAGTCACGAGTGCGATAACATGCATCGCTCGGCTTATTTTCAAAACTATTGTGGATTAATATAATTTGAGTGTCATTCACGCTTCGCGAGCAATGGATTGTGTCACCTAAACATTAGTGAGATGACAATTATCACTCACGAGTATGTATACACGAATTTTGAGCAGACGACATGGTTCATACACATTAGGCTATCAAAAACACAATTTTCCGTTTCAAATGTGTTTATTCATTTTTAAAGTACTTAAAAGAGAAACTGTAAGAAAACTGCGCCTTGGCGAATGCCCGGGAAACGATATTTCATTTTTCCTCTCCTCGAGTTTTGATTTTTTACTTGCACATAAATAAATTAGTATAAAGGAACACAAGGGTAAAACGGCGCCTTGGTACCGCCGTCGCGATATTTGAGTGGATGAAATTTTGGTTTACCATGCCAGGCTATACAGGTGTCTACATGTTTAATACAATTATTCAGTGGCTATCCTAAACCTTATGATATAAACAGCTGAAACAAGCATCAGAATATCTACATCGGTACGTTGAACCGTCACGTTTTGACTATTACTCAACACGACCGCATGTAATTTAGCCCAACTAAAGTTCGTACGTAAACTGAACATGGACAATAGAACGCGGGATTGCTACCTAGACCCTATGTGTTTTTGACTAAAAATTGAATACCTCTAACAGACATTACCATATACTGTACCTGCACATCATGACGAAGCAGTTCGGTCCTTTGGTAAAGGCTCGAAATGTACCGGAACCGTGTCACAACGAATACCGTGTTACTAGCCGTCATGCGCAGACTGCATGCGCAGTCGTTTTTCTGAAAACGCGAACGGAAAAAAGTGACAAGAGTGAAGGTTTCAAGACAAATGCGGTGGTTTCTGTATTTTTTTTATTTTGAGCAATAAAAAAGGGTAATGCGGTGGGTCTGAAAGAGATGCGGCGGGGCCTGAGAAACATTTATATTTTTTTTTTTGGCCTAAGTACTGTGAATACTGCCACTTTCTGACCTGAATGTTATTCATTGACATCTATTTGATATACATTAAAACTTGCACCACATTCGCAATACATATAAAGTTCAGAAATAATGATTAAATAGACGCTATTTCCTTCATTACAGACATATTTCAAGGAAGCAAAACTGCTCTTAATGTCTACTTCCATCTTAGTGTGCTCTTGCGCGTTTAATATTTGATTCGTTGAAGTTTCTCTTGGATGATTACTAATATAAGCCGTCTTGTTAAAATCGCCAGTCACACTATTTCAATCAATTGTATTCAAAAACCATCAAATGTCCTTAATAAATATATGTTTAAGAATGTCATTACATAACTTAAAACATTGTCATAGGCAGGTACACAATGCATTAGATACAAGGCTATCGTAACTCTCTTTAAATAATCATGTCAACTGTTAATGATATTCTCAGATGTCCAGTTTTTAAATTTGATTAACTTTCAGACAATTTATGTGCTGAAAACATGCATTTGCATGGTAGCATTATACAGGGTAGTAGGTATAGTTAGATATTCCATTTCTACTTCAGTACTTTAGCGAATGTGATGTAAGTTTTAAGGTATCTACAATAGATGCCAATGAACAACATTCATGTCAGAAACTGGCAATATTCACAGTACTTACATAATACCAATCGCCGAAAGTTGAAAACTTGACATTAAATCTACCAGAATTTTGGTACACGCCGAAAGCAGCTTCCTGTCCAATCGGACTGCTCACGATCAATATAAACAAACTACCAGTTTAACACACATAAAGATATACACAAATTGTAGAAGTTTCATCCAGGCCAGACTAATAACCATCCAGCAATGAGCCATGCAATGTAGGGTGAGGGGTCAATTTATTTTGCGACATTGCAGGGGTATGTTATTAATGAAACGGAGCTGTAAACTGATTCCTCAAGGTTCGGTACTTGGACCAGTGCTTTTTCTCATTTACATAAATGATTTGCCTTTATCGATTCAAACTTGCATCCTAGACTTGTTTGCAGATGATGCCACTCTAACCTGTTCTGATCCATCAGTTCTTAATCTGACAAGATGTCTAAATGAAAATCTACAGAAACTCCTTGACTGGTGTGTCAGAAATAATATGGTAGTAAATGTGCCCAAGACCAAAGCAATGTTCATTGCATCGCAGTATGCAGCAAATAAGATTCTTGAAAATAAGCAAAGTTTGAAACTTGCAAACGAGACCATCCATATATCAACCAATGAAAAGCTTTTGGGCGTCCACATAGACAGTACACTGTCCTGGACTACACAAGTTGAAAGTTCAATTAAAAAATGCAATTCCCTACTACACTTACTCAGCAGAATTAAGCACTACCTCCCTATACCCACAAAAAAACTTTTCTTTAATGCGTATATTCTACCCCATATGGATTACTGCTGCACTATATGGGGAAACATCAATTGCAAACTCATAGAATGTATGGTGAAATTTCAGAAACGGGCAGCTAGAATTATTCTAGATAGAAGCATAGACACACCCTCAGCAGATATGTTTACCGAATTAAGTTGGATGTCATTTCCAGACAGAGTTAAATTTCAAAAATCAATTATTATGTACAAGATCTTAAATAATCTCTCTCCATCATACCTACCTGACAATTTCAATTTGACATCAGAGGTTAATCAAAGATCACTGAGATCAACAACAGAAAACTCACTGTACATCCCTAAACCCAACATTGAATTATTTCGTAAATCCCTGTCATATTCTGGATCCAAAATATGGAATGCCATCCCAGATTTTGTTAAAGGAAGCACCACAGTTGCTAAATTCAAAACAGAGTATCTAAGATGGACTTACCAAAGCTAAGAAGTACCATTTCCAAGTGTGTTTTTTTCTACTATGTATATTGTTGTTGTCTTATGTATGTGAATATTGTATATAATTGTTTGTTTCAAATGAGGACCCCAGGGAAGATTGGATGTTAAGCCAACTGGGCCTCCTCTTTAAATAAAGTCATTATTATATTATTATTGAAATCCAGGCTGTTTTGATGTTGTGAAGCCCGAAGGGCCTCTCGAAGACATTAAAACTGCTGTTTTTCATCATCCATTGAAAGCTAGACATCTGAATTTCATTACTTATATTCACTTTTTTATTATCAATCAAGTATCTTTCTTTAGTTCCAAAAACTGTTGCTAATTTTCCGGATATTTGACATTTTTTATTAAATCAGACTTTTGGAATTTTGGAACATCCCAAATGCTACATTTTCGTGCTTAACATCATGGGAATATGCGATAGACGTCACGCTGAGTTAACAAATGTGGACACTGGCTGACATTGACATGACTCTGCCATCAGGCTTGGCTTACTGTCACGTGATATGGGTTGTCAGCAGAGTGATCAGAGTGTAATGGAAAGAGCAAAACATTTTCATGAATTAAGCCTTTCCACATGAAAGATCTTTATATTTTAGGAGACTCTGATTATGTAGAAATGCCTTGCACTTGTAGAGAGACGGGCTTGGTTGTGCTGGCACTGAGATGCTAGCTTTTACTTAGGCATTTGTACATACATCCATTCATTCATCATACAGCAACTTAGGGAATTTTACACAATCGAAAATAGAGTATGGTATAAAATCATAAGATGTATGTTATAGCGTGATAATCATTACTTCATTGATTAGCTGCTGCTTTTTATCATTTGATGAGACTACTCACATTCATATTTTACTTATGATGTAAATTAACTTGTGTATGTTTGGTGTTGAGACAGATAAAATTGATGAGACTACTCACATTCATATTTTACTTATGAAGTAAACTAGAATTGTCAGAGGATCTGACTATAGCCCCGCTTCTGAGCTTTTTGCCAGGGTGAGACAAACAATGATGGGCTAGATCTTGTTAATGTCGATGCACATAAAAAGATTGGTCAGACTCTGACAATTTGTTCTCATGGTATTGAGCAGAAACAAAATTCTGACATCAATCAAGGGCCAAAACTCTGTCAAAAGTTTGCAAAAAATGACAGGCAACAATCCCAAGCTAGATCTTGTCAGTGTTGATGTGCATACAAAATTTAGTCAGATTCTGTCAATTCATTCCCAAGATATTGAGCGGAAACAAAATTCTGACGTCAATCAAGGGCTGTAACTCCGTCAAAATTTTGCGAAAAATGACGGGAAATAATCCCAAGCTAGATTGTGTCAATGTTGATGTGCATACAAAATTTGGTCAGATTCTGTCTATTCGTTCTTGAGATATTGAGCGGAAACAAAATTCTGATTTCAATCAAGGACAATAACTCTGTCAAAATTTTGCGAAAAATGATGGGCAATAATCCAAAGCTAGATCTTGTCAATGTTGATGTGCATACAAAATTTGGTCAGATTCTGTCAATTTGTTCTCAAGATATTGAGCGGAAACGAAATTCTGACATCAATCAAGAGCCGTAACTCTTGTCAAAATTTTGCGAAAAATGATGGGCAACAATCCCAAGGTAGATGTTGTCAATGTTGATGTGCATACAAAATTTGGTCAGATTCTGTCGATTCGTTCTCAAGATATTGAGCGGAAACAAAATTCTGATGTCAATCAAGGGCGGTAATTCCGACAAAATTTTGCGAAAAATGACCGGCAACAATCCCAAGCTAGATCTTGTCAATGTTGATGTGCATACAAAATTTGGTCAGATTCTGTTAATTCGTTCTCAAGATATTGAGCGGAAACGAAAGTCTGACGTCAATCAAAGGCTGTAACTCTGTCAAACTTTTGCGAAAAATGACGGGCGACAATCCCAAGCTAGATCTTGTCAATGTTGATGTGCATACAAAATTTGGTCAGATTCTGTTAATTTGTTCTCAAGATATTGAGCGGAAACGAAATTCTGAGGGCCGTAACTCCGTCAAAATTTTGCGAAAAATGATGGGCAACAATCCCAAGGTAGATGTTGTCAATGTTGATGTGCATGCAAAATTTGGTCAGATTCTGTCAATTTGTTCTTAAGATATTGAGCGGAATCAAAGTGTTCACGGAATGACGGATTCACGGAATCACGGAAGGACAGGGTGAATCCAGTATAGCCCCACTTTTCCAAAGTGGGGCTATAATTAACTTGTGTATGTTTGGTGCTGAGACAGATAAAATTGAAAAGTCACTGCAGATCCAAACTAATGTCTGGTGTGGTTTAACTAAGGTCACTGCTCATTCTGTAATTTAAAAGCTAAAACATATTGTTAGTACGCTATTTATGCAACATGCGCCATACTAACAACAAATCCTGTCAATGAAAAGTCAATCTCATTTACCTAGTGTGGAGTACTGCACATATATATATGCAAGCTTTACTTGTGTCTCAAGTACTGAGTTTCTTATATGTTAATTTCATCAGGGCTCTCATAAATTGTTCCAGGGTATCATATCTATGACAGTGTCACATTACTTCCTTGTCCCGAGACTTGGCCTAGGAATAGCAATTCTGGCATGACACTTGTTATCATCTAACCACTGCAACCACAAAAAGTGGTTTACTGCACTTATGCATGCTATCTTTGCTTGTATGCGAAGTACCAAGTTTCTTATTTAAATATTTTACCATAATTCTCAAGCATGGTGTAAATGAGGTTAAAATATCATTTTATTAACTCTTAGCTTACCTCAGCGCATATTAAGTGAAACCATACTCAGAGGTTAAAGTTTTGACATTGTTATTAACTTTGACTAGCCCCTGACTAGCCCCTGGCTAGCCTTAGCTGTTCCTTCTTGTTGCATTTGCAACGATTCTTTCTTTCTGATAAGAAATTACCCAAGTTGCACATTTTGATACAGTCATTGGCCTTATTCGCAATACATAATTTCTGCAACTACCCGATGAATGATAAAATCATTACTTGTGGAATAGAAGTTGTAGCTAGTGGCAAGAATCCGAAAAACTGTCAGCAAAATTCAGCCCCAGTCTCGAGATGTAACATGTCAAATGTTAAGACTTTGGAGATTGCCTCCCTTTGATTTAAAATAAGAAGGAATATGGTGTATGCACTCTGGCAAAACCACTTACGATAATTCAGTTGTTTATATTGGAAATAATAGTTAATGTGTTCAACCCATAACTATCAGGGAGGTTTGAATAAACGTTGATTTAAACAGGCTCAATGGAATTTTACATGTATTTTCAATGGCTAAACGTTTGCTTCTGAGCATATGTAGAGAAGCATTGTCTACTTGGAACGCTGCAATACCTATCAATTTTGCAGTTGTATTTGCTAAATACTGACTGTGAAAAGCTATACCAAAATTATGTTATCCCATTATCAACCAGAGGACCAATGGTCCTGTAAACGCTCACCTGAGATCTGTTGTATATACAAATAAACATGTTTGAATATTATAGAAACCAGAGGACCAATGGTCCTGTAAACGCTCACCTGAGACCTGAGATATATACCAATAAACTTGTTTGACTAGAATGGTAATATACATTTATATAACCCCAGGGCAGGGTCGGAGCAACCTCTGGAGTCAATTTCTCTTTTAAATCATAAAGATTCAGTCCATTTGCCAATTTACTGCAAGTTTTGCCTGTCAAATGACATTGTAACAATTTTCTCCATTCAAATGTGTGGGCAACCTAAGTTGACCTTGCCATAAAAAAGGTTAAGGTCATCCCAGGGTCATGATTTATACAAACTTTGTAGAGCTCCATTGCCTGATGCTTCATGCCAAGTTTCAAAATCATAGGCCTTCTGGTTCTGGAGAAGAAGATTTCTAAAGGTTTTTGTTATTTATAGCCAGGGCGGCCATCTTGGTCATGTGACCTGGACCATTTATATAAACTTTTTTTCACTCTTCCTAAGAATGCTCCACATAAAGTTTGGCTTTGATTGGCCAAGCGGTTTCAGAGAAGAAGATGTTTGAATATTATGGTCATACACATGTATATAGCCCCGGGGCAGGGGCAGACAACCCTCTGGGCCCAAAATATTTTCATAAACATGAATATTCTGTCCATTTGCTCATTCCTAGCAAGTTTTTTGCCATTAAATGACTTTTTCCTATTTTTTCCCATTCAAATGCATGGGCGGCCTAAGTTGACCTTGCCGTAAAAAAGGTCAAGGTCATCCCAGGGTCATGATTTATACAAACTTTGTAGAGCTCCATTGCCTGATGCTTCATGGCAAGTTTCAAAATCATAGGCCTTCTGGTTCTGGAGAAGAAGATTTTTAAAGGTTTTTGCTATTTATAGCCATGGCGGCCATCTTGGTCATGTGACCTGGACCATTTATACAAACTTTCGTTCCCCCTTCCTAAGGATGCTTCGTATGAAGTTTGGCTTTGATTGGCCTAGCGGTTTCAGAGGAGAAGATCTGTGGACGGACGACGGACGGACGACGGTCGACAGACGACGGACGCCGGAGCATGGGTATACTATAAGCTCACCTGTGAGCCTTCGGCTCAGGTGGGCTAAAAAGCCCCAGTAAAGGGGCAGATGATTCCCTGGTGTCCATTATTTTTCTCCATAATAATCTATATCCTGTCCAATTGCCAATTTCCTGCAAGTCTTTCCCTTCAACCAACAAATAACAGTTATCCCCATTCAAAGGCATAGGCAACCTATGTTGACCTTGTCGTAAAATAGGTCAAGGTCATCACAGGGTCATGATTATATACACATTGTAGTACGTGTACTTAAGCCATTGATGTTTCATGCCAAGTTTTGTTGAAATTGGTCCACCAGTTCCAGAGAAGAAGATTTTGGAAGGGTTTTTACCATATATGGGCATGGCGGCCATCTTGGTCATGTGACCTGATTATTTATATACACATTGGTTCCCCCATTCTATAAATGCTTCACATAAAATTTGGCTTTGATTGGCCAAGTGGTTTCAGAAGAGAAGATGTTTGAATATTTTGGTAATATACATGTACAATGCCCCGGGGTGGGGGCATATGAGCCCTTGGGTCCATTTTTTTTTTTCAGAATCATTAATATTCAGTCATACTACTGCAAGATTTTCACCTCAAATTACTTTTTAAAAGTTTTCCACATTCAAATGCATTGGCGACCTATGTTGACCTTGCCATCAAAAAGGTCAAGGTCATCACAGGGTCATGATTTATATATACATTGTAGTACTTGAGCCATCGATGCTCCATGCCAAGTTTCTTTGAAATCGGTCCACCGGTTCCGGAGAAGATTTCTAAAGGGTTTTTACCATATATGGGCATGGCGGCCATCTTGGTCAAGTGACCTTGATTATTTATATATACATTGGTTACCCCTTCCTATTGATGCTTCACATAAAATTTGGCTTTAATTGGCCATGCGGTTTCAGAGGAGATGATGTTTGAATATTAATATACATGTATATAGCCCCGGGGTGGGGGGCATATGAGCCCCTGGGGTGCAAATTTTTTTCAGAATCATTAATATTCAGTCCTACTGCCCATTTCCTGCAAGACTTTCACTTAAAATGACATTTTAAAAGTTTTTCCCATTCAAATGCATTGGCGACCTATGTTGACCTTGCCATAAAATAGGTCAAGGTCATCACAGGGCCATGATTTATATACACATTGAAGTGCTTGAGCCATCAATGCTTCATGCCAAGTTTCGTTGAAATCGGTCCACTGGTTCTGGAGAAGAAGATTTTTGAAGGGTTTTTACCATATATGGGGATGGCGGCCATCTTGGTCATATAAAATTTGGCTTTGATTGGCCAAGCGGTTTCAGAGAAGAAGATCTTTGAAAATGGTGGACGCCGGACGGACGATGCCGGACGGACACCGGGTGCCTACCTATTCTTTAAGCTCACCTGTAAGCCTTCGGCTCAGGTGAGCTAAAAATGGACCAGTAAGTTTAGCATAACCATATTGTTCTCCTAATGCCAAGCATTTTATGTTGGCAGCCATTTTGCGCCCCATCTTTGAAAGTTTCATAATTTCCAAATTTTATATCATGTCTTAAATTCTGGAAATTGCTACAGTTCTTAAAATGGGCAAAATGAATAATGCATTTGTATGGTTCGTTTTGTCGTTTTGCTTGTTTGTTTTCTTGCGGGGGTTGGGGGTTGGGGGGGGGGGGGGCTGCAATTAAACTCACTAAGGACGGGATCTTCGCATCGTGTACAAATGAAATGAACATCCTATGGTATAATCTTTACAAAAGTAGTTTAGGTTGAGAAAATTTATTTTTGTGTGTAATAGTGAAACATGCTTGTTTTAATAATTTAGTCTTGTTTTGCTACACTTTCATACTAAGGGAAACAGTGAAATGGAGCACAAATAGACCTGCAAGAACAGATGTAGTCCAGATTTGCATTTCATACGTAAAAGTATCAATGCCAAACAAGCACAGCAAGACCTCCTATCTCTTTCAGCTACTTTTACAACTGAAATGTTCCAGTAACTGAAATTGTGAATGCATTTTCAGGGTATACCCTGTTTTGAATTGATGACCTCAACTGACCCTTGACCTCAATGACTGACACGCATTATTTTCTAGATTAGCCTTAAATCATCTCAGAGATGTACTAAAAATGCTTTGGGAAGCTTTCTTCAAGCCAGCCCATGATTTTGTGATAGAAATGCATTATTTAGTAATCATGACAGGTTTTGATATTTTTTGCACTCATATGACCTTTGACCTAATTCTGTGAACCAGAGGCAGTAACAAACTTGGAATATACCCGTTTGAGTTTAAGCACTTGTCAATAAATAAACTTAGCACATGCTGCTTTAAGTCAGTCCATGTTTGATATTCAAATTACTTGATTATTGTAAAGGGTGTTTGTTATTTTGCACTCATTTGACTTTTGACCTAATTATGTCACCCAGGAGCATTTACAGTCTTGATATTCACCCCTATGTCTTTGGACTCATGTCAAGGAATAACATGGGTACAAGTTACCTAAAAACACTCCATGATTTTCTAAAATAATAATGGTTATTTTTATTTTTACAGATTTTTGCTATTTTGCACTCATTTGACCTTTGACCTAGTTCTGTGACCCAGGGTCACTTACAGACCTGGCATCTACCCGTACGAGTTTGGGCACATGTCAAGGAATATTATGAGCATAGGTAGAATAATGTACTCAAAAATGCCAACAAAACGAAAACTAAGCGTCTTTTATGGATTTGGACTGTCAAGTATTTATGGTTTTTACCATATATTGGCAAATTTTCCATTAACATTAATCTTCTGTCCATTTGCCTATTCCCAGTAAGTTTTACCCATTAAATAGCATTTTACCATTTTTTCCCATTCAAATGCATTGGAGACCTAAGTTGACCTTGCCGTAAAATAGGTCAAGGTCATCCTAGCATCATGATTTTTATAAACTATAATGGGCCCGCGTCCCCGATGCTACATACCAAGTTTCGTGGAAATCGGCCCACTGGTTCTGGAGAAGAAGATTTTTAAAGGTTTTTGCTATTTATAGCCATGGCGGCCATCTTGGTCATGTGACCTGGACCATTTATATAAACTTTTGTACCCCCTTCCTGAGGATGCTCCACATGAAGTTTGGCTTTGATTGGCCAAGCGGTTTCAGAGGAGAAGACCTTTGAAAATGTGAACGGACGACGGACGGACGAACGCCGGAGCATGGGTATACTATAAGCTCACCTGTGAGCCTTCGGCTCAGGTGAGCTAAAAAGCCAAAATTTATGACAAAGGGCTACTTTTAAGACAAGAACTCCGCGGAGGTCGATATCGCACCTGCATCGGGCAAAGTCAACAGACCACGAAATATAGGTCAAGGGCACCGGGTAAAGGTGTGTGCTTGAAGGGTATGTCAAGGACAATTACTATGCAAGGTTTCAGACTCGCAGCTATCTCTGATGTCGAGAAAACCAAACTTCCATGAAAAAATTTTCAAAGTCAGTGGACCGTGAAATATAGGTCAAGGGCACCGGGTTAAGGTGCGTGCTTGAAGGGTATGTCAAGGACAATTACTATGCAAGGTTTCAGTCTCGCAGCTATCTCTGATGTCGAGAAAACCAAACTTCGACATAAAAATTTTCAAAGTCAGTGGACCCTGAAATATGGGTCAAGGGCACCGGGTTAAGGTGCGTGCTTGAAGGGTATGTCAAGGACAATTACTGTGCAAGGGGTCAGTCTCACAGCTATCTCTGATGTCGAGAAAACCAAACTTCGACGTAAAAATATTCAAAGTCAGTGGACCGTGAAATATAGGTCAAGGGCACCAGGTTAAGGTGCGTGCTTGAGGGTATGTCAAGGACAATTACTATGCAAGGTTTTAGTCTCGCAGCTATCTCTGATGTCGAGAAAACCAAACTTCTACGTAAAAATTTTCAAAGTCAGTGGACTGTGAAACATAGGTCAAGGGCACCGGGTTAAGGTGCGTGCTTGAAGGGTATGTCAAGGACAATTACTATGCAAGGTTTCAGTTGATGTCCAGAAAACCAAACTTCGACGTAAAAATTTTCAGTCAGTGGACCGTGAAATATAGGTCAAGGGCACCAGGTTAAGGTGCGTGCTTGAAGGGTATGTCAAGGACAATTACTATGCAAGGTTTCAGACTCTCAGTTATCTCTGATGTCGAGAAAACCAAACTTCGACTTAAATGTTGACAGACGGACGGACGGACGAGCGAACAAACGGACGGACGGACAGAAATTCGGACACTATATCACACCCTGCTATAAGCAGGTGCGATAAAAAGCTCTTGAGAATTTATGCAAAGGCATGTGCCAATGTATTTATCACCTCGAATAAGAGTTAGGATATTCCTTTTGAATTTCTGACATAAACTTATTGGCTAAAGATTAAATTATAATAGCTGGAGTCTTGTAAAATATTTTGACATGAAACTTTATAACACTCAAAAATGGCCAAATTTTAGCCTTTTGACTAGGCAGTAAACCGTTCCGCTACTAATTACCCACACATATTATAAATCACTGGAAAGCTTGTGAAGTTTCCTATTAAGCTATGACAATAACATCATTCTAGGAGTGCACCAGGGCAAAATACTGGCCTATAACATGTATTTTGTGAAATGTCCACCCTGATTGTGTTTTAGCCGCAAAGGAGGCAAAACCACTGATATCTTACTTAAATATCTAGCTGTAACGGCTCCAAGCTAAACATAAACAAAAATAGATATTAATTCAAAGGGCGATAAACTACAGTTTATACACAAAAAACAAGTTGATAAATTTAGACATGGTTTATTCAATTATCACAAACAAAATACTAATCATATCTCTAAAGCTTAAAACTTAACACAAGAAACAATATGTACACACTTCTACCATTTACATAAAATAAAAATAACAACTTTGGCTCTTTCTTGGGGGCAGCTCACTTCTACTATCTTGAATTGCTTTGGCTAACCTGGGGATCAACCCTACAGTCGGACTACTAAACTATGAATGCCGTTCAGCATCAGTGAATCGATTCCTCTTTTAGGCTGTAGCAAGCATGAAACGGTGCATGAAAAGTGGTCTTTCCAAGCATAATAGCGATGCATGTCATGGTATTGTCTGAGTATGAACAGATGTGAATAGGTCATCTAGACTTTGATTGTTAATGCTTGCTTGCCTTTTATATATAAGCTCGACTCCGAATTGCGGTATCAGACATGGTACTGAATTGTTGAACCGAAAGAATTGCATGTGACCTGAAAATTGCTACTGCGTAGGTAAATCCCATACTCAGGTTAGCCTGACTTTTGCATACTTGCTTGATAAAGCATGATATTTTGGGGTAAAAAGGCCATGCTGGCAGATAATAGGAGAAAACCACCCCAAAGACTGAATCAGAGTTTCCTTGAATTTCATATCTGTAAATTAATAATAAGCAAACTAAAGATATCTCATCCTATAATTGTGAAAGAAGACTAGCTAATGGTGGTGTTGGGGATGGCAGGCGGGATAGCTTAACAGACATGTTCATTGAACTAATCCAATTTGAACACTGAACCAAGAAACTGCTTATCAGTAACCTAGTACCATCTAGACAGTTATACATAGTGACATAAGAGAATTCTTTGATGTTGACTCAGCATTGCATTGGCCAGACAATTATTTATAGTTACATAACAGAAACTGTTTGATATAGAATCTGAATTGCATAACACCACTAAGAGGCTATCCAACTTCATGCAGGTGTGTGATGCAGGTGTTGTCACCAAATTATCAATGTTAACCTTTAGCATGCTGTAGGCGACTGCGGTCGACCGTGGAATACCTATCTGTGCCAACTAGAGGCGACTGCGGTCGACAAGAAAAACCGCTTTCAAATTTCCCGCACTTTTCGCCCACTGCCTACTTATGAATATTAATGAGCGATGCCCAGACAGTTGCGCATGAAAACAACATGGCGGCTTGTGGTTTTGGGACCGATTTGTCGGCCGATTTTGATCGGATTTTCGTTATTTTTGCATTAGAAATGCATTTTCAGCGCTTTTTTCGCTGGTAAATGGAAAATTGGGCGCATTTACACCCGAAATATGACATCGTAACGGTACGTATGATGAATTTTTACGCTAGAAATCGGCGTAACAAAGACTTCCGAAACCGAAAGTAGATTTGTTTACTGCGTTTGTTGAATTTATTCAGCTGTTTTTATGGCTCAAAAATTAAGAAAACACGGAAAAAAATTGGAAAAAACGTCAGTGGGCTGCGATATCGATTTCACTATATTGCTCAGCATGCTAAAGGTTAAACAGTCTGATCATGATTCCTGTTGAGCATTAAAGACCTTGATAGATATTATATCAAACCATAAACCATATCTAAAACATGAACATGAGCAAAGAAAAACAAAAATTGTGTATAAACTGTAAATAAAATTATTCTCATATATCTGCCGGGCCTCTCACATTTAAATATCTTAGACAGGGCTTTTTCTGACCTTTTTGGGAAAATTTTGGTACCCATGAAATTGGGAAAAATAGCACAATTTTGGGAAAAACATAGAGCAATTTTTGGCCAAATTGGGAAAGTGTACCTTTTAAATTTGGATTTTTCTGCTACATGTTATTGGGAATGTTTCAGCTTAACTAAGAATTTTTTCAGTCAATTGCCGGAAACCTGACTCAGTGTTATATAGAGAAAAGGCCCTGATCTAGTAGCAAGGGCTCAAAGCTAAACACCAGAGGACCAATGGTCCTAATATCGCTCACCTGAGATTTGGTCTTTGATAAATGACCTTTGGCTAAGGTCATGTTAGTCAAGGTAAAAAGTAAACTTGATCTCTAATACTCACATAATAATTAACACTGTAAACTGTCTGTATCTTCTACCAACTTTCAGGTCACAGGCTACAAAACATTCTGGAAAATCCAATGGTTCCACTTTTATCCATTGAAAATCCTATGTGACAATATTCAGGTTTCATACAGAACTGGAAAAGCAAAGTTCCAGGACTTTTCCAGGATATTTTTACATTTTTCATGGATAAAATTAATCTGATTTTTCAACTTTTCTTTCTTTGGCGGAAATTGCAAAACGGACTAAAATTGACCTTTCCATAAAATAGGTCAAGGTCATGGTTTATACAAACTAATGAAACTATGATGGGCTGGAGTACCAAATTCTATCATCATCATCATATCCGTTTTATAGTCCGTTGTCCTCTACTGAGGGTTGGACTTGTTTGACAAGTCTCCTTCTTAGACGACCTCTCCACTCTGAGCGATTCTGAGGATCAGCAGTATTCATTCCTATCTTTTTTCTGTCGTCTAATTACTCTTCATCCCATGATTTCCTTGGCTTGCCAGATCTTTTCTGTGCAACTATGCTTAGCTTGCGTACTTGAGCAATCCAGCCTTTGCTGCGCTCTACGTGTCCATACAAAGGGCAAAGGAGATGCTCTGAACAGGGGTAACTACAGGGGCTTGAAGCTGAGTGAACAGACAATGAAAGTACTGGAGCGTGTAGTAGAAGGACTCATCCGGCCAAGAGCTGAGATTGATGAGATGCAGTGTGGCTTTATGTGGCTTTACACACCAAGTTTCATTGAAATTGGTCTACCGGTTCTGGAGAAAAAGATTTAAGATTTTTACTATTAATAGCTCTGGCAGCCATCTTGGTCATGTGACCTGGACCATTTATAAAAACTTTGGTTCCCCCTTCCTATGGATGCTCCACATGAGGTTTGGCCCAGAGAAGATGCTTGAACATTGTGGACAATGACAACAACAAGGGATGCCAGAGCATGGGTATTCTATAAGCTCAACTATGAGCTTCGGCTCAGGTGAGCTAAAAACTAAGATTCCTCATATATAGTAACACATCTTATTCTAACCTGATCTGTAGTCCAACCAGGCATAGCACCAAAACTGGCAACAATATCGTCCTCATCTAAAGGAAGGCAGCTGATCTGAGATGTTGACATAGCCTCACCAATTTCTCCCATGTTGAGAAGATCTGTTGTTGTCAAATTACATACAGATACTCCAAATGCCTAGAGAATAAATAAAACATCAGTTGCTAGCAGTTGTATTACAAACAGACACGGCCAAGGGAACTGTTAAACAAAACAAATAATAAATCATTAATTCAGGGTATAAAACAGAACAAACAAACAACAACGGTACATTTAACTGTTTGTTTAATGAGATCGACGCGTTTCGGTCTTTCAAAGACCTTCTTCAGGATGGTTTGCAATACAGATTTCATTCCCTGAAGTACAGATTAGCGGTCGTCTTTGGTCACGTGATCGTATTGTTCTAAAAATAGTATTGACGTTACTTAGCAACTGAAGAAATAAGGTACATGTAAAGAAAGACTTGGTCGACAATAGTGAAATGAGTGTCTTGGTTAAGAATTAGACAATGTCAAATGATCGTATATAGTTCCTATTTTAGACATCAGTTATATTATATGCAAAGGACAAATTTCAGTAGACTCAGGTAAGAAAAACGTAGAAGTTTTATGGCTTAATGATTACGTGAATAGCGTGATATGTTAACAGGAATGTCTATCAAATCTTGTGACGTATACTGGTCATAAAACGGGAGATTTACTCCTCAGGCTTTCTCGACCATATCATAATGTCATCATCTAGGTATCTGATAATTAAAAATGTTTTTCCATCCGATTCTTTCATAAGTTCAGTAGCTATATTGTTCCTCTGACTGTTTTGATTCATCGTTAAGTTAGACTTCAATACTGTAGTAGTGTACAATTTATATCCATGAGGTAGTCGTTGGTTGTTATCAAGTTGACGAATTTTATGGGCGTGGGTATCTTCTTGGAGTGTCTCAGTCGGTTTCTCGCTAACTGACCCGGTCATTGCCGTTAGATCCCGTCTGTTAGTACATCGGTAGATCGTCGAGCCTCTTAGCGGTAGTGTCGTCAGGGCGACGACGGAGACGTCGGTGGATGCTATCGTAGCGTTGAACGGTATATTCTTACCATGCGAACTCATTTTTAACGTCAATGCCGTATTTGAACTTATCAAAAGTTGCAGTATGGCTGTTGCGGCGGATCCCTCTGTAGGGATTCTGGGCGGAACGCTGGTAGCTTTAATGTCCGTCCACACACCACCGCGTTTGACGGTTGTTGCGACCGCTGCTGTTGGATCCCGAGGATACAAGCTCTGCCTTCGATTAAATCATTAATTCAGGGTATAAAACAGAACAAACAAACAACAACGGTACATTTAACTGTTTGTTTAATGAGATCGACGCGTTTCGGTCTTTCAAAGACCTTCTTCAGGATGGTTTGCAATACAGATTTCATTCCCTGAAGTACAGATTAGCGGTCGTCTTATAATAACAAATAATAATTCTAACTTGCAAAATGGTAAAACAAACATTATCAAACACCTAATCAGTGACAGTGTGTGCATTTCTTAGTGCACAGTTCTTTAACCATTGGCATTAAGTTTCTTAATTCTGCATGAGAGAGAAAATGCCAATAGATATACTTAAGGAATTAAGAAACGCAACAAATACTTTGTGTCACTAAAAACAGCTTTGTAATGCAAGTATGTGGTATTACTGAACGAATTATATAAACACAATATCTAAACGTCAAATTGCAGCAGGTTGAGCCACTATGTCGGTTACGTAAGCTTATGACGTGCGCGTAACCACCCTGACCTACAGTAGCACACACTCTAACCATGACCAATAAATGTCAAATTTGAAACCAAAACCAATATTTTGGTTCCAAATCCCCTAAAAGTGATTACAGGTGTAACCATTGATCAGTTGGTAGCATTTGATTATGTTATGGGACGTTTAACGTCACCAATGTCAATCGAAAACCAGAGGACCAATGGTCCTGTAAACGCTCACCTGAGATCTGCTGTATATACAAATGTTATAGAAAATAGTCCAAGTATAGAGGCAGGTGAAGCCCTTGGGCCATTTTTTTTTCAGAACAATCAATATACTGTCCATACAAGTTTTTCCCTTCAAATGATATTTTAACAGTTTACCCATTCAAATACATAGGCAACCCTTGTTGACCTTGCCTTAAAATAGGTCAAGGTCATCACAGTGTCATGATTTATAAATACATTGTAGAACTTGAGTCATCGATGCTTCATGCCAAGTTTCTTCGAAATCCCTTCAAATGACATTTTAACAGTTTACCCATTCAAATACATAGGCAACCCATGTTGACCTTGCCTTAAAATAGGTCAAGGTCATCACAGTGTCATGATTTATACATACATTGTAGTACTTGAGTCATCGATGCTTCATGCCAAGTTTCTTCGAAATCGGTCCACTGGTTCCCGAGAAGATTTTTGAAGGGTTTATACCATATATGGTTGGTCATGTGACCTTGATTATTTATATACACACTGATTCCCCCATTCTATAGATGCTTCACATGAAATTTGGCTTTGATTGGCCAAGCCGTTTCAGAAAAGATGTTTGAATATTATGGTAATATACAGGTATAATGCCCCGGGGCTGGGGCAAATGAGCCCCTGGGGTCCAATTTTTTTCAGAATCATTAATATTCAGTCCTACTGCCCATTTCCTACAAGACTTTCACTTTAAATGACATTTTAAAAGTTTTCCCCATTCAAATGCATAGGCGACCTATGTTGACCTTGCTGTAAAATAGGTCAAGGTCATCCAAAGGTCATAATCTATAAACACATTGTAGTACTTCAGTCCCGGATGCTTCATGCCATGTTTTGTTGATATCAGTCCATTGGTTCAGGAGAAGAAGAATTTTAAAGGGTTTTTACCATATATGGGCATAGCGGCCATCTTGGTCATGTGACCTGGATTATTTATAAACACATTGATTTCCCCTTCCCATAGATGCTTCCTATAAAATTGGGCTTTGATTAGCCAAGTGGTTTCAGAGAAGAAGATCTTTGAATATTTTTGTAATATACATGTATATTGCCCCAGGGTGGGGGCAGACCAACCCCTGGGGTCCAAATTTTTTTCAGAATTACCTACCTTCAGTCCATTTTCCCATTTCCTACAAGATTTGCCTTTCAAATGACATTTTAACAATTTTCCCCATTCAAGCGCTTGGGCGACCTATGTTGACCTTGCTGTAAAATAGGTCAAGGTCATCCAAAGGTCATAATCTATAAACACATTGTAGTACTCTAGTCCCTGATGCTTCATGCCAAGTTTCGTTGAAATCGGTCCAGTGGTTCAGGAGAAGAAGAATTTGAAAGGGTTTTTACCATATATGGGCATGGCGGCCATCTTGGTCATGTGACCTGGATTATTTATAAACACATTGATTTCCCCTTCCTATAGATGCTTCATATAAAATTTGGCTTTGATTGGCCAAGCGGTTTCAGAGAAGAAGATCTTTGAAAATGGTGGACGACGACGGACGATGGACGGACGACGGACGGACGCCGGATCATGGCCATCCTATAAGCTCACCTTGTGAGCCTAAAGGCTCAGGTGAGCTAAAAATGCGTTAAAACAGCAAAATTTCATTCGACTTGCATTTTATTCAATAAAATGATTATTTCTGTAAACACTATGACATTCAAACTTCAGACGTCAATAAAACGTTCATAAAAACGTAAAAATCCAACATCATACACTTGAAAGACTCTCATAATTTTTTTTTCAAATTTTCTGCTTTAAAAATGATCAATGGCCACTTTTTTTATTTAAGTGTGTAAATCGAGTGATTACTCAACGCATATTATCCGTTTCGCTCATTTACATAACGTCATGTTGTTTTACGAGCGTCAAAACAAACGCTCCGGTGACCAGTTTCTACAGTACCTGTGACGTCACTGTTGATTAAAAAGCATGCCGTGTCATGTGTTAGTTCGATATACACCGTTTAGGTACAAATGGCCCACATTGAATAATTTTAATGACATTTATTGCTCATTCTTCCCTACTGTAAACTTCATCATTCCGTTAACCAGTTTTAACGCAACATGGGACGGCACTTAAGTATGCAATGACGGTAGTCTTTATTGCACATTATCAAGTCGACAGCACGTAACCCAGCATGCAAAGAATTTGGCATTTTTACCTTCACCCCGACGTTGACGTCACAGTTTTGTTTTTCATGGTTTTTGACGTTTTGTCGTTAAGTTGGTCAATAAAATGACGTTTTCTCTTTTCATTACGTGCAAAAAGCAGTCAGTAGGTCATTTCAAAAAAAGATTTTATCAAAACGTCAAATTCATACACAAAAGATGAAATTCATTGTGTTGCGTATTTTAATTCCTTAAGTATATATTCTTAGGACCAACATTTGCATGAAAGATGTTACATGTGTGGTGTCTATCTTGTTTTTTTACCATGTCAACTCAATCATATTGAGTTTAGCACATTAGATTTCAACCTCATTATAACGTGCCTCATTACAATGCGGTTTTTCAATATAACACAGCCACATCCTGGCTCCCAAATTGACTATTTTGCTATATGTCTATAGTAAGTAACCTTATTCTAACATGGTTCACTAATAACACTGTCTCTTTTGTATGAAGCCCAAAGATAGCATTATATTGAGGTTGGCCTGTATTTAAACTTATCCTGTGGAAAAATCATTAATTTAGTCTGAGTGTGCCAGCTGGGTCTTGTAGTGTACTGCCACCATGAAGGCATAATACAGCAAACTCAGTTCCTTTTAAAATACTCACAGATTCTGTTTTAGCCAGCAGAAGAGTTTTCTGGGTGGCACTCCATGATGTAAGAGAGCCAATGTCAGCCAGACAGTCTATAAACTCTGTGTTGTTCATGTTGTTGATATCTGCATCTTCCACTGTAGTGAAGGCCTCAGATACGAGCCGCACATTTTCACAGGTCCATGACACTGGAATACCAGAGGACCATTGGTCCTGAGAACGCTCACCTGAAGCCTGATCTTGGAGTATTAACTCATCATGAAATGACCTTGAATACTCACACACCTTTATTGACTTTATAAGTTGTCTGCATCTGCAAAGTTTCAGGTCTCAGGCTGCAATAGTTTTAATTTTAATTTTGATATTTAATTGACCTTGGGTCAAGGTCAAGAAACTTCCTTGGCCTTCATTTATTAATAATTACTTACCTTCATTGACTCCATTAGGTGTCTGCAGTTAGCAACTTTCAGGTCTCAGGTTGCAACAGTTTCCAAAACATCCATTGTTTTCGCCTTTTTCCAAGTAAAAGCCTATGTTTCCAGAATTGACCTTGCCGTAATGGGTCAAGGTCATCCCATGGTCAGCATTTCAACAAACTACGATGGGCTGGAGTCCCAAATGCTACATACCAAGTTTTGTGTAAATCAGCCAGTCGGTTCTGGAGAAGAAGATTTTTGAGTGTTTTTTACCATAGTTGGGCATGGCGGCCATCTTGATCATGTGACCAAAATTTCGCGATCAAACTTTCGTTCCCCCTACCCATGGACACTCCACATAAAATTTCACTTTGATTGGCCAAGCTGTTTCAGAGAAGAAGATCTTTGAAAAGTGTGTATGGACGACAGACTGGCCAAGGTCAAGAGATGACCTTGACCTAAATTAATCACATACCTTCATCTACTCCATTAGTTGTTTGCATCTACTACTTTTCAGGTCTCAGGCCGCAAGTTTTCAAAAAATCTATAGTTTTCACTTTTTCCCCATGTAAAAGCCTGTTTCCAAAATTAAAATTGCCGTAAAACAGGTCAAGGTCATCCTAGGGTCATCATTTGAACAAACTTTGATGGGCTGGAGTTCCAAGTGCTACATACGAAGTTTCATGAAAATCGGCCTGCCGGTTCTGGAGAAGAAGATTTTTGAGTGGTTTTTTACATATATATGGGCTCGGCGGCCATCTTGGTCATGTGACCTGGATTTTGAGATCATACTTTCATTATCTCTACCCATGGATGCTCCACATAAAATTTCAGTTTGATTGGCCATGCAGTTTCAGAGGAGAAAATCTTTGAAAAGTGTGTATGGACGACAGACTGGTCAAGGTCAAGGTCAAGAGATGACCTTGACCTAAATTTATCACATACTTTCATTAGTTGTTTTGCATCTATCACTTTTCAGGCCTCAGGCTGCAATAGTTTAAAAAAAAAAACAACAAAAAACATAATTTTCACTTTTTCCCATGTAAAAGCCTATGTTTACAAAATTGACTTTGCCGTAAAATAGGTCAAGGTCACGCTAGGGTCATCATTTGATCAAATTATGATGGGCTGTAGTCCCAAATGCTACATATCAAGTTTCGTGAAAATCGACCTAGCAGTTCATGAGAATATTTTTGAGTGGTTTTACCATATATGGGCGTGGCAGCCATCTTGGTTATGTGACCTGGATTTCGCGATCAAACTTTCGTCACCCCTACCCATGGATGCTCCACATAAAATTTCACTTTGATTGGCCAAGCGGTTTCAGGGGAGAAGATCTTTGAAAAGTGTGTATGGACGACAGACTGGCCAAGGTCAAGAGATGACCTTGACCTAAATCAATCACATACCTTCATCTACTCCATTAGTTGTTTTCATCTACCACTTTTCAGGCCTCAGGCTGCAATAGTTTTCAAAAAATCCATAATTTTCATTTTCCCATGTAAAAGCCTATGTTTCCAAAATTGACCTTGCCATAAAATAGGTCAAGGTCAATCCAGGGTCATCATTTAAACAAATTATGATGGGGTGGAGTCCCGGATGCTACATACCAAGTTTCGTGGAAATCGGCTCACCGGTTCTGGAGAAGAAGATTTTTGAAGGGTTTTTACCATATATGGGCGTGGCAGCCATCTTGGTCATGTGACCAAAATATCGCAAGCAAAATTTCAATGCCACTACGCAAGGAGGCTCCACATAAAATTTCAACTTGATTGGCCAAGCGGTTTCAGAGAAGAAGATCTTTGAAATTGTGGACGACGATGGACGACGCCGGACGGACGCTGGATCATGGGTATACTATAAGCTCACCTGTGAGCCTTCGGCTCAGGTGAGCTAACAATATCAGTGTGTTAAACACCCTTATTGGATATATACAGACACTAGTCATATATTAGCACAGGTCTATGGCACTATGCACCTTGAATATAATAACATGTTTAACACTTTTACGGCAACGCCTCTCAAAACATCAAAATCTCAATGCCAAGGATTTAGTTTTAGTCTTTTATTATCGATTCATTAATTTATTCATTAACTAGAATTTGTTTTCTATGTGAAAACTGATGTCCCCCCCCCTTTCTACGTGCATGTCCAAAATATGCAAGCAAGAGTTATAGTTCTTGTGCATCACATATCCTGTCATTCTGTTTTGTAAGTGTACCAAGTTTCATTGAAATATCTCTTACGGTTTTCAAGTTATTGAGCTGGCACAGAATTGTATGGAAAATAATCAAAGGGAAATAACTCCAAAGATATGAAAGCAAGAGTAATGATTCTTGTGCATGACACATCGTCTCATCATGCTTTATAAGTGTACCATGTTTCATTGAAAAATCTCTAATGGTTTTTGAGTTATAGAGCAGACACAAAATTGTATGAAAAATAATCAAAGGGAAATAACTCCAAAGATATGCAAGCAAGAGTTATGGTTCTTTAGCATGACACATCATCTCATCGTGCTTTATAAGTGTACCAAGTTTCATTGAAATATTTCTTATGGTTTTCAAGTTATAGAGCGGACATGAAATTGTATGGAAAAATAATCAAAGGGAAATAACTCCAAAGATATGAAAGCAAGAGTTATATTTCTCGTGCATGACACATCGTCTCATCATGCTTTATAAGTGTACCAAGTTTCACTGAAATTTCTCTTACGGTTTTCAAGTTATAGAGTGGACACGAAATTGTATGGAAAATAATCAAAGGGAAATTACTCCAAAGATATGCAAGCAAGAGTTATGGTTCTTTAGCACGACACAGCATCTCATCGTGCTTTATAAGTGTACCAAGTTTCATTGAAATATCTCTAACGGTTTTCGAGTTATAGAGCGTGTTATATATAATTGATTCAATAATATTGATTCTTTTTAAAGCTATTACTTATAATTTATATATATATATTCTAAAGGGGAGTAACCCAATTAATTAATATCAAAAGCCTATGAAGGCGAAAGCCTGCATCGGCAATATGTTGAGGAAACACATGTGACTAATTTCCCTGGCTTCCCGCGCAGAAATTTGTTCTATAATTAGACGAGTCATTGCGAAGAGAACATGTCGAGATAGCAGCAGGAGTTGATCAACGATTACATGGACTCTTATAAATGATAATTAACATGTACCTGATAATCAGCGATAACCAGAAGCAATTGTGGTGGTATGGCGATATACAAATGAATGTTAATAAAATATTTAAATATCAACCAACATATCCTAAAGGAGCATCATACATGTTACAAATCTTTAAAATTGAATTTTAATAATTGCATCACAAAGGGGTGTATATCAGCGAGCATCTGTCTGAACTTTGAGAGAAGCATATGGGCCGCCTCGTGAGAAAACAAACAAACTGCATATGCGAAAACAAAGGCGCAGATCACCTTCGCAGTAACTGTGAAGCTGATCAGCGCCTTTGTTTTCGCTACACGGATAGTACAATTCCTCTAATTTTTAAATCCAAAATTTCCAGCCTCGAGCCATAAGTTCTGTGACTGTACAGGCCAATTTGTGTCGGGCATGTTCGGAAACCACATTGTTGGTTTTCCCACGAGGCGGCTCATATAATTAATGAAAGACTTTAACGTTATGACAAAGTTGTGAACTCAAAATGTGTGATTTGCTCGCGATTTTCAGCTTCATGCATTAGCGAATATCATGGCTGATCTTAACTTTTGAAAGTCGCACATGTATTTTGCATGTGTTTGAAAGATTTGCTGATTCAGTCAATGTCGGCATAGAGCATGCTTCTGTTGAATTTCGTATTTTAAATGCATGCGTTTTATAAGTATACAAACAAGAAGTTTCTACACAGAAAAGTCCTTGATACGATGTATATAGTCAGCTTAACTAAATTGTCTTCACGTGAAGGTAACATAGCCGTTGCCAGCAACATGTTTTCAGTTTTCTCTATAGGAATCATATTGCACTGCGTCATTGGAATTCATGATAACGGTCTTGACAGAACATACATATTAACAAATAATTGGTCTAACAACATGTTCAATTATGGCCAATTTTATGCCTGCTGTGCGATACAGATGGCGCTGCAGAGGTGCGATTTACCTATCCCATGAGCCGTTTCTATTTATAGTAACACCGTTTCAGGTCTGCTACGTCATCACATGTTATCGGTATGGGGGAAATTAGTACTGTGCCTTTCCAATACCTATTATCAGCAGATGCAGACTTTCCCCTATTCATTTACTTTTGTTAATATATATTTCTTTTTATGTTTCTACAATTTATTATCTAGAACTTTATAGAAGAATGTCATTGATTATTTTTATAACTGTTATATAATTTAGAAGTATAGAAAATTCTATGAGCACTTTGTGGATAATTCCAGATGAAAATGGAGTGAGTGTTTTTTTTACCATAAGTTAAAAATATATTTGGACTATGTATACTACTACTGAGATCTCGAAGGATCTAGTAGACTTTCGTTTAGTCTTGATGGTCGTTGCGGCCTTGAATTCTTCTCTGGAGAATTCTAAATTCTCTTTGGAGAATTTAAAAGAACTTTCGTTTAGTTCGTTTCTTTTCTAGAGAAAAGTTTATTATATCATTCTCTAGAAACCTGTAGAATTTCCTTAGATGTATAAATATAGGTCCCAATTCAGTCTTAGGCATTCAGAAATTTGAAGTGATTTAAAGTATATAATTTTGGTTGTTTCACTAGTGTTTTGGATTAGAAGAAAAGTGTGGATTAAAATATACATGTGCACATATTCTGGTTACTGGATTGTGGACTTACATTTGAGGGACAAGGACTTATTTGACATTAACTTTGTAAGTTATTTATTTATTTATTTACTTATCTGTTTGTTTGTTTGTATGTATTTGCAGCATTTATTTGTTTGATTAAATATTGTTAAGTTTAAATTACTTGGTTGTTTTTCGCTGTACCTGTCTAGTTACGCTAGGTCGTAACAGATTTTGGGGGCTCTGAGCCGGGATTGAACATTTTGTGCACCTATTTTATTCTGAATTTGAAAAGATATTTATTGTTTGTCATACCAGCAAAAAGCAACCATGTCATTCAAACTTGGAGATTTCATTGCTGCGCCTTCTCAAGAGCTGTTAAACTTGGCCAAAAAGAGTGATCTTTTAGACATTGCTAGTCATTATAGCATACCTGATGTCAAAACATCTATGTTAAAACGTGAAATTAAGAATGTTATCATTCAGTTTCTTGTTGATGAGGAATTTTTTGAACCCTCAGCTACATCTCTAATTATGGTCTCACAAACCGACATACAGCTGAAAGAGTTAGAATTAAAAAGGCATCTTGAATTGGAAAAATTAAGATTAGAATTTGAAGAAAAAAGAAGGGCAGATAAGGAAGAAAGGGAAGAAAGAATGCAAAAAGAAAAGTTAGCATTTGAAGAAAGGGAAAGAGAAAAACAAAGAGAAATGGAAGAAAGACAGAAAGAAAAACAAAGAGAAATGGAAGAAAGAGAGAAAGAAAAACAAAGGGAAATGGAAGAACGAGAGAAGGAAAAACACAGAGAAATGTTAAAAGAAATAGAACTTGAAAAGAAAGAATGCATTATGATATTAAAATGAAAGAGCTTGAATTAAGCAGTAAATCAATGCCTCCTGTGTCTTTTGATCCTAGTAAAGTATTTGATGTTACAAAGCATATCAGGCTCGTTCCTCCATTTCAAGAAAAAGAGGTAGATAAGTACTTTTTACATTTTGAGAAGGTAGCAGAAAATTTGAAATGGCCAAAAGAGCATTGGACCTTGCTTCTACAGAGTGTTGTTATTGGTAAAGCTCGAGAAATTTACACTCAGCTTCCACTTGATCAAAGTTCAGATTATGACACAGTCAAAAATCTGATTCTTAAGGCTTATGAATTAGTACCAGAAGCTTACAGGCAGAAATTCAGAAATTGTAGGAAAGAACATGATCAAACCCATGTAGAATTTGCTAGAACTAAGGAGCAATTATTTGATAGGTGGTGTTCTTCAAAGGATGTGAAGTCTGATTATGCAAAATTAAGACAGCTCATGCTTGTTGAAGAGTTCAAACGATGCATACACTCTGATGTCAAATCTTTTCTTGACGAAAGGGAAGTAGAAACTTTAGATGTAGCAGCACGATTAGCTGATGATTATGCTTTGACTCATAAAGTGTCTTTTGTAAATAAGCCTTACAAGAAACCTTTTAACCCTCAATTCAAACCTAATACACCTCAGTCAAAACCATTTAACCCTCAACAGAGAAATAATTCTCCTCAACCTAATCCACAACCACAGGCTGGACTAACAGCTGATAGTTCCAGTCCTTCACATAATCCTAAAAATAAAGATACTAGTGAAAACAAAGGTCAAAGATCCTCATACTCACCCCAGCTGTTTTGCAATTATTGTAAAGGTGACGGTCACGTCATTTCTGAATGTGAAACTTTGAAAAGAAGAAAAGAGAGACAAAATCAAAATAATTCTAGACCAACAGGTCTTACTTCTTTAAGGTCAAAACCACAGTCGATTATTCAGGATGAAAATCCTATTTTGGCCAAAACGTCTGCGACTGATTGTATTATGGAGATTTATGAACCATTCTTATCAGAAGGTTTTGTGTCACTTACTAGTGATTCTGCCCAGTCTACCCCTATTAAAATCTTACGAGATACCGGAGCTTCTCAGTCTCTTATTTTAGCAGATACCTTGCCTTTTTCCGAGAAGACTTCAACTGGGACAAGTGTCCTTATTCAGGGAGTAGAGTGTGGATTTGTTAATGTACCGCTCCATAACATTTATTTGTCTTCAGACTTAGTTTCTGGTCCTGTGGCTGTAGGTATTAGGCCTTCTTTACCTTTTAAAGGTGTTCACTTGCTATTAGGCAATGACTTAGCCGGAGATAAGGTTGTGGTAAACCCACTTTTGACCAATACACCTTTTGAGGATCAATTGCCTGATCCCATTGAGCAGGAAATTCCTGATCTTTACCCTTCATGTGCCGTTACAAGGGCTATGGCAAAGAAAGTCAAATTGAATGATGGGATACAGGATATTGACTTAACTGACACTTTTATAGGTCAGTCTTTTCATGATGAGATTACAAAATCTCTTTCTTCAAGTCAAACTGACTTCAACAATCAAAGGTCAGACAATGACCTTACACCTTCAATTTTAATTGACCAAGGTCACGACCAAATGTCAAGGTCACAACTTTGTCAAGAACAGCACAGTGATCCTGAAATCTCGCCTTTATTTGAAAGGGCTTTAGATGAAAATGAAATTTCTCAGGTTCCTGTTTGTTTTTATGTCAAAAATGACATCTTAATGAGAAAATGGCGTCCTCCTGATGTTTCAGCGGAAGACGAATGGACCATAAATCACCAAATTGTGGTTCCTAAGGCTTATCGTCCTGAAATCTTAAACTTGGCCCATGAAACTCCCATGTCAGGTCATTTAGGGATAAATAAGACTTACCACAAAATTCTCAAGCATTTCTACTGGCCAGGATTAAAATCTGATGTTTCACAACATTGCAAATCCTGTCACACTTGTCAAATGGTAGGAAAACCTAATCAGACTATTCCAAAAGCTAATTTACAGCCTATTCCTGCATTTGATGAACCATTTAGTAGGATTATCATTGACTGTGTAGGTCCGTTACCCAAGACTAAATCAGGTTGCCAATATCTCTTGACTATAATGTGTGCTTCAACACGTTTTCCTGAAGCAATTCCACTCAGGAATATCAAGACGAAAACAATAGTTAAGGCCCTTGTGAAGTTTTTCACACTTGTAGGTCTTCCAAAATCAGTCCAATCAGATCAGGGTTCCAATTTTATGTCAGGAACATTTCAGCAAGTAATGCATGAACTTGGCATTAAACAATACAAGTCATCAGCTTATCATCCTGAAAGTCAAGGTGCTTTGGAAAGATTCCATCAAACTTTGAAGAACATGATCAGATCTTACTGTTTTGACACCGAAAAAGATTGGGATGAAGGCATACATTTGCTATTATTTGCTGTCAGAGAGTCAGTACAAGAGTCTCTTGGGTTCAGTCCGTTTGAACTTGTTTTCGGACACACTGTTCGTGGACCTTTAAAACTTATGAAAGAGAAGTTTCTTTCAAGTAATGACAGTCCTTTGAACTTACTTCAGTATGTGTCTGACTTCAAAACTAGATTGACAAAAGCTTGGGAAGTTGCTCGGTCCAATCTTAAGTCAGCTCAGAACAAAATGAAGTTGCATTTTGATGAAAATGCTCAGAACAGAAATTTTGACCCTGGAGACAAGGTGATTGCTCTTTTGCCCATTCCTGGCAGGCCATTACAAGCTAGATATTATGGTCCATATACTGTTGAGAAAAGGTTAAGTGATGTAAATTACATTGTTAACACTCCTGGGAGGCGCAAGCAAAAACAATTATGTCATATTAACATGCTTAAAAAGTACATTGATAGGGATAGTGATAATGATAGTTCAGTTATTTCCTCAGTAAGCATAGTTAATTCTGTCCCTCATGAACAAAATCAGACAGACTTTGAAGAAATGAACTCTGTGAACTGTGAACCATTATCCTCAAAACTCCAGAATTCTGACATTCTGCATGACCTCGATCAGAAACTGTCACATCTAGATCCGGACAAGAAACATGAACTAAAACAATTAATTCTTGAATATGAGCACTTATTTCCGGACATTCCATCCAGAACCGATAAAATCTACCATGATGTAGACATTATTGAAGGAGCAAAACCGGTGAAACAACATCCGTATAGACTTCATCCTGAAAGACAACAATATCTCAGGAAAGAAGTTAAGTATTTGCTGGACAATGACTTTATAGAACCTAGTCAAAGTGAATGGAGTTCTCCTTGTATACTTGTGCCAAAATCTGATGGGACATTTCGAATGTGCACAGACTATAGAAAAGTAAATTCTGTCACAAAAACTGACACATTTCCCATACCAAGAATTGATGACTGCATCGACAACATTGGTCACGCCAAATATGTGACGAAATTCGATCTTTTGAAAGGGTTTTGGCAGATTCCACTTACAGACAGAGCAAAGGAGATCTCGGCATTTGTTACTCCTGATGGACTTTATCAATATAAAGTGATGCCTTTTGGCATGAAAAACTCTCCAGCAACATTTCAGCGCTTGGTTAATAGTTTGATTTTCGGTCTGGATGGGTGTAAAGCTTACATCGACGATGCCATCATCTACAGTGAAGAGTGGAAACAACACCTGGAGATCATCAGAGAATTCTTCAAAAGACTCAGTGATGCTAAACTGACAATAAACTTACCGAAAAGTGAATTTTGCCATGCTAATTTGACATTTCTAGGACATATTGTTGGACAAGGTCAGGTCAGACCTGTAGAAGCCAAAGTTGAGGCTATATCAGATTTTCCTGTACCTACAGGAAAACGGCAACTGATGCGCTTTTTGGGTATGGCTGGATATTACAGAAAGTTCTGTAATAATGTTTCAGTTTTAGCTGAGCCTTTGACAAACTTACTTTATGATAAGAAGGTCAGGTATGTTTGGAATAAGGCTTGTCAGAGTTTTTTGTTCAGTTTGGGCCATACTTAAAAGTGTTTCAGCTCTATTTACACTGTTAATCTGAAAAATAGACTCCATCTGAGTATTAGCTAGAGCATAAGTCTCATGTTGCAAGAGCACAATCTTGACATTAGACACATAAAAGGTAGAGATAATATAATTCCAGACACCCTTCCAAGAGCTTGACAGTTTTGCCTTGTATGTTTGCATATGTGTATTGCAAAAGAAAGTTTTATTTCATAAAACTTTCTTTTCATTGAAGAGGGGAAGTGTTATATATAATTGATTCAATAATATTGATTCTTTTTAAAGCTATTACTTATAATTTATATATATATATTCTAAAGGGGAGTAACCCAATTAATTAATATATATTTCTTTTTATGTTTCTACAATTTATTATCTAGAACTTTATAGAAGAATGTCATTGATTATTTTTATAACTGTTATATAATTTAGAAGTATAGAAAATTCTATGAGCACTTTGTGGATAATTCCAGATGAAAATGGAGTGAGTGTTTTTTTTACCATAAGTTAAAAATATATTTGGACTATGTATACTACTACTGAGATCTCGAAGGATCTAGTAGACTTTCGTTTAGTCTTGATGGTCGTTGCGGCCTTGAATTCTTCTCTGGAGAATTCTAAATTCTCTTTGGAGAATTTAAAAGAACTTTCGTTTAGTTCGTTTCTTTTCTAGAGAAAAGTTTATTATATCATTCTCTAGAAACCTGTAGAATTTCCTTAGATGTATAAATATAGGTCCCAATTCAGTCTTAGGCATTCAGAAATTTGAAGTGATTTAAAGTATATAATTTTGGTTGTTTCACTAGTGTTTTGGATTAGAAGAAAAGTGTGGATTAAAATATACATGTGCTCATATTCTGGTTACTGGATTGTGGACTTACATTTGAGGGACAAGGACTTATTTGACATTAACTTTGTAAGTTATTTATTTATTTATTTACTTATCTGTTTGTTTGTTTGTATGTATTTGCAGCATTTATTTGTTTGATTAAATATTGTTAAGTTTAAATTACTTGGTTGTTTTTCGCTGTACCTGTCTAGTTACGCTAGGTCGTAACAAGCGGACACGAAATTGTATGGAAAATAATCAAAGGGAAATAACTAATAAAATACTCAAGCCAGAGTTATGCTTCTTGTGCATGACACATCGTCTGATCATGTTAAATAAGTGTACCAAGTTTTATTGAAAAATCTTAAACGGTTTTCAAGTTATACAGCGGACACGAAATTGCATCGAAAATAACGAAAGGGAAATAACTCCAAAAATACTCAAGCTAGAGTTATGGTTCTTGTGCATGACATATTGTCTCATCGTGGTTTACAAGTGTACCAAGTTTCATTGAAAAATCTTTAACGGTTTTGACATATCGTCTCGTCGTGGTTTACAAGTGTACCAAGTTTCATTGAAAAATCTTTAACGGTTTTCAAGTTATAGAGCGGACACGATTTGTGACGGACAGACGGACGGACGGACAGACAGACGGACGGAGGGACAGACAGACGGACAGACGCACGGGGAAAAACAATATGTCTCCCGACCCTGAAGGGGGAGACATAAATATTATATCTATACAGGTGCGTTCACTTATTAATATACCCCTGTGATATTTAGAAATAAATTGACAACTTTTAATGTTTTTGAACAATCGTCACTGGCACGAAATAGACAACTGGATGAATTTGTTTATATAATATGTTAAGTATGTCTATAAATGTTTGCTCTGTATATAAAACTTTCAGATCGTGTGATGTTGTATGCCTAAATTGATTACATAACATATGGAGCCAAATTTTTAACAAAAATTTCACTGATATTCGAGTTTCAATGATTCCACAAGGAACCATGGTAAATGGTTGGTAATTTTGTTTGTACATTAAGAAAGTATAGCCAGTTTTGTGCTACGGCTGAAAATTTGGTGTGTTTACGAGTACTATTAACAAAGTTACACCATGATTTTTATTTATTGCACATTTTAGAATTTCATGGTAAAACGGTTCTTACAATATAAAACTAAGCATGTCAGTGTCATTTTGCAAGAAAACTAGTATTCTACCAGGACGGGTTTACAAACAAAGCTTGCTGGTAGGTTCCTTCATGAGGTAAGCATGCATTAAAGCACTGTGGAGTCACCTATGGCTTTGTATTCCGCCAAAACGTGGGTTGACATTTCATCATAGAGTTTCATGATTTGTTTCTTCGGGACAGAATACCACAGGGAACTTGGACCTTCACAGATAATGTTTAATAGTTAGGCTTTCTCTCTTTGCTCATATTCATGATATCCAAAACCTTTCGTATATGCATAAATTAAGGAAATCACCAGGACATTTAAAGACAGACATTCCTCTTATATCAATAATGTGTTTGCGGATTAAGGATGAATACAAAGAACATTGCCTTGCATAATTTTTTTGACCTTCTTTAATGGCATGTTAATTTCCATGACTTAAACGCTATAGAAGAGGTTTGAAATATCACGAAGAGGAGATGAGAGACATTGCCTAACAATATATTTAGCCAACTTAGCCCCTCGGTGCGTAGGAAACAATCATAAAACTCTATGATGAAATGTCAACCCACGTTTTAGCAGAATACAAAGTCATGTGTGACTCCACAGTGCTTTAAGCCATGCTTAATTCATGAAGGGACCCACTAACAAGCTTTGGTCGTAAAATCCTCCTAGTAGAATATTAGTTTTCTTGTCAAATAAGACTGACATGCTTAGATTTATATTGTAACAACCGCTTTATCATGAAATTCTAAAATGTATAATGAATGAAAATCAGGATGTAACTTTGTAAAGACAGCTCATAAAGACACCAAATTTTCAGTCGTAGCACAAAAATGGCTATTCTTTCATAATAAACAAACAAAATTACCAACCATTTACAATGGTTCCTTGTGGAATCTTTGAAACTCGAATATCAGCGAAATTTTTGTTAAAAATTTTGCTCCATATGTTATGTAATCAATTTAGGCATACAGCATCACACGATCTGGAAGTTTTATATACAAAGCAACTATTTAAAGACATACACAACATATTATATAAACAAATTCATCCAGTTGTCTATTTCTTGCCAGTGACGATTGTTCAAAAACAAGAAAAGTTGACAATTTATTTCTGAATATCGCAGGGTCGTATTAATAAGTGAACGCACCTGTAGATACATACTCATATCATATTATTATTAAACCTCAACCTCTTTACATATATATTATTGCTGGGGTCCAAGCCAATTTCCGTGTTAGCTATTCAATCTGTGTTATAACGAGAGTAAAATGTAGAGACATATAGCAGTAGTCCAGATGGGGTCCAACAATGATCAGTGTTGTATCCAAAACAGTGTTGTAACAAACCGTGTTATAAAGAGGTCCAGGTGTATCTCACTGAAAAGTGGAAAGGACCTTTTACGCTGCATAATATGATATAAATTACATTTAGGAGATGAACTTTATAAGCCATAGGCTTTCGTTCAAATCCTATTCTTTTGATATTGTATGTTTCATATATATGCATGTATCATGAATTTGAAATAAATACGTTTAAACCAATTACATTTACCTCCCTTTAGAACTTTCAACTATAACGCGAAACATGCCGGTATACCCGTAAAACGACTACAGTGAACAGTAAAAACGACTAGTCGTCAGGGGTAGTAAAAGTGTTGAAGAAGCACCTTGGATACATCCCGGAGGGGGTACTCCCATATTAAAGCAGTACAGGTATGTGCCGCGGTAAAGCCCCCCTTTTTTGAGTTTTATTAGCTCTGAATGCACCTACTTTTCAAGGCCGTCGTCGGCGGTCCGGCCGGTCCGGCCATGGCCGGACCACATTTTTGGCCGAAAATGGTTTTGGCCGGACCACAATTTTCGATTATTCGGCCGAAAACATGTTGGCCGTATATCAAATGCACAGAAATCATACTGTGACGTTGCCTTTTCTACTTTTTTTTAAGCGCGGTGACCCAATTTGATATTACGCGTGCTCGGTGAATCTGTCCAAGGTCGTTATTAAAACAATCACGAAAATGACACCTGTATTAAAGACTGGTATTTCATGTTTTTTGATTTTGACGGATTATCGTTTGAAGAAGGTGCATAGAAGTGTTCTTTAATTCATTGTGAATAAAACTGATTCTCTGTAATCTTAGAACATTTTCTTTTTGAAAAAATATTTTTAAGCTGTATTCCACAGTTGAAATTTCGACTTATTAAACATAATTTCACAATAACACAATCACTGTTTATAATTTCATTAAATCAAAAATGCCGAAAAATCGTATACGTATAAAATTTTCTCAAACATTATTTTTCTTCATATTCCAAAATTTGTTATACGTGCATGTTATAATTTTATCCTGGAACATATATCGCCGATTCCTAATCAACCAACGTCTTTCTAATTCCGGCAAGGCCTCATAGTTTTCGACCAGTACGTGGCTTCATCATGTCTCAAAAATTGTCTCAAAGTGCATTAAAATCGTTTCTACGAACGTCCGGAAATATAAAATTTTCTCGGGGGAGATCCCCCCAACCCCCCTTACGAGAGGGGGTAATGCCCCCTCTCATGCTCTTCCCCTACTCGTGCCTTCGGCACTCGTTAATGTCTTTTCATGGCCGGACCACTTTTCAAATGTCGACGACGGCCCTGCTTTTTCAGTTCGATTAGCTCTTAAAGCACCCACTTTTTCTGAATGCACCCATTTTTCCCAGTTTGTTCAGCTCTAAAGGTACAACTTTTACCGTTCTTTCAGCTCTGAAAGCACCCACTTTGACAGTTTGATCAGCTCCATAAGCCTCCTTCTTTTTAACATAGGCAGCACATACATACCCATTCTATATGTGAGTACCCCCCCCCCCCCCCACGGGGATACATGATTCAAAACACACTTGCTGTGAGAAGCCTCTGTGGTGAGGTGGTTAAGCCTTGTCAACCAGGGGTTGACTCAATCCTGGGCTTCTCAGAGTTTTCACTTAAAGGTGTAATGTAGGTGACCAATGACCCACTACAAGCAGCTTCTGAGGGACATTTTTACAGTACTAAATGGGTTGAGACTTTGGGGGACATTAACTGTAAGAAACAGAAATATTCAAGAAATTTTGGGAGGCATCACTGTCCTCTCACTGGGCAGTTCTTTGGGTCATTGGGGGCCAAAAGGGGACTAAATGCACATTTTTGTGTGCAAGGAAAGACCCTGAGGTCTCTAGTCTTTTTGGATGATACTTTAACCTGAGAACCCATCTCCTTATGAACTTAAATCTACCATAATGGTGAAACATTAAACAGGAACGAAACAACAACTATTGCTGTATCTACAGGCCTTTTCTGTTGTGATACCTTCAATTACCATCAATTACATTCTTCAGCAGTACAGTACCTATAGATGTTCAATAACAGGGAAACATTTCGTGGAATGAGACAAATCCTAAACAAGTAGCCCAGGGGCAATGATCGCTCACCTGCGAGTCAACAAGTACAGTCACTGGACAAAGTAACTGGGGTTTTTACCCCATATATATGAGTATGGTGGCCATCTCGGTCATGTGACCTTGAAACCCTACTTACATCAGCAGAAGAGCTCTTGTCTGGATTATGTATCCTCTTTTCTGCCATTTTGGTTCACATGAAAAAATCATCAAACAAGGTCAGGGTCCTATCATGACCCCCGGGGTGGGGCCATATTTGACCCCAGGGGCAAGATTGGCAGGATTTATGTAGAGCTCCACATGACAATGTTGTATATCAAATATACAAGCTTTGTGTCATGCTGTTGCAGAGAAGATTTTTTCATATATTTCCATTATAAGTCTATGGTAGATAATGACATGCCTGGGGCGTAACCTGTATGGACCCCAGGGGCACCCTTGGCAGCATTTATAAAGGAGAGGATTATACATTGGTCCACACAACATATGAAAGCTCTGGGCCATATGGTTTCGGAGAAGAAGTTTTTTTTATGTTTTTCCCATGATGCCCCCCGGGCAGGGCCCGTATGGACCCCAGGGGCAAATTGGCAGGATTTATAAAGAGGACCACAAAACGTTGCTAAAAACAAAATATGAAAGCTTTGTCCTTGTGGTTTCGGAGAAGAAGATTTTTTAAAGTTTTTTCCCACGACGCCCCCGGGGCGGGGCCCGTATGGACCCCAGGGGCACAGTTGGCAGGATTTATAAAGAGGAACACTATACATTGCAACAAACAAAATATGAAAGCTCTGGGGCTTGTGGTTTCGGAGAAGAAGATTTTTTTATGTTTTTCCCATTTTAAGTCTATGGGAGCTAATGACGCCCGGGGCGGGGCCATTTTTGACCCCAGGGGCATGATTGGCAGGATTTATAAAAAGGACCACTAAACATTGCTACATACAAAATATGAAGGCTCTGAGCCATGTGGTTTCGGAGAAGATTTTTTTTTATGTTTTGCCCCATCACGCCCCCGGGGCGGGGCCTGTATGGACCCCAGGGGCACAGTTGGCAGGATTTATAAAGAGGACCATTATACATTGCTACACACAAAATATGAAAGGTCTGGGACTTGTGGTTTCGGAGAAGAAGATTTTTTTATGTTTTTCCCATTGTAAGTCTATGGGAGCTATCTGTTGCCATGGAAACCAGAGTTCCAATCCGACCTGGCCCAAAACCTAATGCAAATTTTCCCCCTCCCCAATGATGCTTTAGATAAAATTTGATCACGCTTGGCCTTGTTGTCTTAGAGATATTTGAGTTTGAAAATGTGGAGGCACAGATGCAGGGACGCACGCACGGACGGATGGACGCCGGCTCGACTACTGTATTATAAGCTCACCTTGTGAGCCTTCAGCTCAGGTGAGCTAATAACTCAAAACAAGTTGAACTTCTAAGAATTAGATATCAAAAGTATTTAACACTACAGTCAGGTCCCCTGAATTGCGCAGCCTGCAACATTGCACATATGGCATGTCAACCAGATTTCTAACAATATTGGACTGCCAATCCTTTTTTCTCATATGTTACACAAACAAGTGTGTACAAGATTAATTTAAAGACAAAAATGATTTTCCTTCCTTTTTGATTGAATAGTTTAGCACAATTATGTGATTTTGTTTAATTTTGAAATACTGTGGGGTGACATTTTTGTGCCACCATACACAGCATGATTTTCTTTGAACTTTCTTGTGTTTGTAATTTGTCACATGCATGCCATATGTATTGACAATAATACAACTGCTGTGGATATATTGCAGGTTGCTATAAAATATACATTTGATTTAGCAGTGCGCAACGTTAGGGGACAAATTGCCTCAATTTTTTTTCAAGGGGGTGCATATGTTTAGCCACAATATTTCTAAAGCTGAAATAAATTGCTAACATTTTATATTATATTTTGATACCTGAATCACTAAAATGTCTCACGCTAATTGATGTTACAGTGTTTATATTTGATGTCGGACCTGGCATGAACTACCTTAGGTGCGCAATGATACCGGACTGCACCGTATTATATCAAAACCGATAGAAAAGAGAAGTTGCATTATGGGCCACCACAAGGCCTCATAAAAAGGAAATTGTACAGAGGTGAAGACTAAAAACACATTGGCTAGCCCATAACCATCCCAGGCTCTCTAAAAAAGTGCCAATCAATATCATTATTATCAATTACAATGAGCACATACCAACTTGTCTCTTCTTTCTTGCAGAGGGATTCTGCATTTTATCTATAATGGCATCCTTGACCGCAATCAAGAGGTTTTGTTTCAGCTCATTATAATGTGTAATATCATCAGCCTGTAGCCATCTTTCACAACATTGCTGGAGTTTCACCAGAACTTCATCAGTGGGTGATATCTCGGAAACAAACGTCTCTGCAAGCTCGGCTACATAGGACTGAAGAAAAGGATGAAAATGGAATTCTGAAATAGTTGGGGGTTTCCGACCAAGTCTGACATAATCCATCCTGTACAGTCTCAGAAGAAGGCCAAAAGCTTGAAATTTCAGATTAAAGTTGAGGGATTGTACTATCCATAAAGCGAAAACAGAGGCGAAAACAAAGGCGCAGATCAGCTATGCAGTTACTGCACAGCTGATCTGCACCTTTGTTTTTGCCTATGCATGTTGATGGTTTCCTTATGCACTGGCTCAAATATGTTTTAAATGATCTTCTTTAATATCTGGTTAAGCTTGCTTGTGTAGAATCATTCAATTTGTATTACTATCTTGTAGCTATGAAAACAAAGGGTTCAATAACATTGCAATGAGGCTACTTGCATTTGGGCATCTTGAAAGATTTTACACTCAAGAAATTAGTACAGTAAAGTGATATTGTCTCTATGCATGTCTGGGTGCATTTATTATCTCTTGGTTAAAAAGGTTTATGACCCAACATTTTGTCTAAACTTTCTAACTCTGAATAGATCTGTGATCTTTCCTGTTTCAATTAATTTGATTTGCTGCTTAAATTATGTCCCAGTAAACAGCTGTGATTATGTTGGGTCATCGCCTCCATTTTATGGGACTTCTACCCAACACTGGGAACATGTCATGACATGCAAAATGTATTTAAAAAAAAAAACAAAAAAAAAAAACAAAAAAAAAAAAACAAAAAAACACTTAAACATTACTAAAGTAAATATAATATGTTTGACCACTTTTGCTGGGCAGGGTCAGTCCTTCAAAAATGTTAAAGTATTCTGGTGGTCAGGCAGACTGCAGGAGGCACAAGCAGCCCAGGTCCAACCACCCCAATGAGCAGGAGTAGATACACGCACAAAGAGATTACTTCACAAAGAGAATACTTTGCCTTACCAAGTTCATATTTTGCAAGGCGGTCTCAGGAAACATCATAGCACCACTTCCCAACATTGTAAGGGTATCATAGTCAATACCACTGAAAAGAAAAACCAAGGACATCTGAGCCGCAACATAGAAAACCGGTCTTTAGGGTTTCTGACCAGGTCTGACTGATACCAGCCTGTACAGTCATAAACAAAGGCTAGGAGCTTGAAATTTTGGGAATATGTACATGAGGAATTTTACTATTCGTGTAGTGAAAACAAGGATCCGGTTTTCTCATGATGCGGCTTTGTCTTCTCAGTAAACAGGGATCATACGTACAGCAGGCCTGTGGAAATAGCATGGCCGACTTGTCCACCCTGGTACTACCAGGGTTCCCACACTTTTTCACTGGTGAAATTCAAGGGTATTTCCAGGTTTTCAAGGGCCATTTTTTTCGTTTTCAAGGGCCATTTTTTTTTCATTTTCAAGGACGAGAATCGCGTTCGAAATTGCAGTTGCAGTTGTGGTGAAACCTTAAAAAGTTGAAATAGGTAAACAGTAGGGCTTAAAATTATACTCAGTATACTGATTAATCTCCATCCCATCAGGATAACAAGCCTATATACTGAATACCCCAGTAAACCCCAATGGGCGTGAAGACTGGTGTGGACGCCATTCAGAAACATGTGGTCGTGGTCGCATTTGCAAGCGCCTATTCAAACCGGACTTAACTGTCTTAAGAATTCAATATTATTTACAACTAATTTGAGACCTTGCCGCATTATTTTCGGCCTGAATACGTTTTCAATAAATCAAAATATAAGACCATCTCATATAATCTTCGCAACTACATACCAAATCAACTCACCCGCGATAAAAACTCAGTAAAAATGACAGTACGATGTCACATCCGTAAAACGCTGTTAATCTGTTTTATCTCCCTTAGATAAGTTTGGGCTGAATTCCTGGTCCAAATTAAAGTCATACTACTTACCGAAAAAGCGCTTGTAGACAAGACAAGACAAACTAACCTACCGAATTTGCAACAAACTCGCAAAAAAAAAAAACAGTTTAAAATCGCCGATTTCAGTGCGATCAAGCGGGAATATTAAATTAAGCACTTATTCCCTTTTGGCATTTACTGGTAAAGAAAATTCCAGGTTGAATGAATTTCCCGGATGCTTCCCGGTTTTCTATCCATTTTGTACTAAATCCCGGACTTTTCCCAGACCGGAAACAGTACTTTTAAAATCCCGGCTTTTTCCCAATTTTCCCGATTTTCAAGGAAGCGTGGGAACCCTGTACTACAGAATGCAGGAAAAGTTGATTTTAAAGATAAGCTTGTTCTTGGACTATTGAAATATTTAAAATTGCTGAAAACAACAAGTTTGTTTAAAGTGTTACATAAAGATTTTTCAACATGTATTCTTCAGTTTTTAGTGAACAGAGGCAAGCATGAGCAAGACAAAAGTTTTTCAGTGAATCCATATTAAAATTTTTCTTGACGAAATAAAGATTAGTTGTCACCTTATTGGACAGATAAATTTGGACAGGCCAAGTAAATTTTCCCAATTTACTTGTCCTTGAACAAGAGGTTTTTGTAGTATCTCCACAGCTCTGCTTGCAGGCAAGAATAAGTAAAAATCGTTGAGTTTGTGTTTTCAAGGACATTTTTATGATTACAACTTACATATATTCGAAAATTCAACTGGATTTCATGAACAATTTTATTTGTACAACTGTTTGCATCTTTTTTGATACATATTTGATGATGGTTTATATTTTTAGACAAAGGGGGTGTTACAAATCTGCCCACGCATGGATTTTCTTTAAATTTTACACATACGTAGATCATCATATATGAGCTATGAAAACGTATATATTGAATTAAATAATTAATCATAAGACTCAGGAGGCAACCTTGGCTCACTCCCACAATGACATGATACATGCCCTCATTTTTGTGTGCCCTAAATCTTAAGTTTTATTATTTTCTAAGATTTGTCATGTGAATTGGCTCGAGAACATCCCAGGCATTATACTTATACCGCAAAAACAATTTACAGAAGTAGTATATTGATTTCCTGATAAAAAAATTATAAAATTTTTCGATTTTATCTCTAAAATTTACAAAAAATACCAAATTCAACTTCAAAAATAAATATGTTCCATTCTTTGTCAAGATATCATATTTGCATAAAAACATGCCATATATAATTATCATCTTGATTTGAGCAAAATTTCATGATAATCTAAAACCGGTAACATTGTCATTTTTTACATTAAATACATGTAGGTCACTTTTCATAATTTTCAAAAATGTTGAAATTGCTACAAAACATCACAAAAAGGTTTTGGATTATGATCATAATGCTCCTTTCTGACACACATTGTGCTAAGACAATCCTGAATGGCAAAAATTTAATTACGTTCTTGTAACTGAGTGGCCACCTGTTGGGAAATAGCCATTCTTTTATCAAACTCTACATTCTCTTTGAACAAGTTACTATTTGTTATTTTGCTTGTTTGCCACATGGAAGTTAAGGTGGAACCTTGGTTCTAATTGCAGCAGCTCCTGGACAAAAAGATGTTATTCGTGATGGTCTTCTACCATATGATTTTCACTTTTGGCTGTTTTCTTTAGGTTTAGAACGATATAAAGTAATTATAAAATAGCAGTGTGACGTTTGCCTTTAGTTGAATCAATTCTAAAAGCTCTGAATTATTCTAATGAGGAAATAATAGAGAGTGTTTAACTGTGTTTAACTGATAATCAGATGTTATGCTTCTCATATAGGAGTGAGACAGGGAGATCCACGTGGAATTTTCTTGTGATAAACTGAATCTGATATTACAATTTCTTACTCTTGGACCAATAGTATTTTATTGTAAAACGACACAAGTGGAAATATAGACAAATGTTCGCTGTATATTACTTTAACATACCAATGCCATGTTTTAAGTTTTTAGAGGGAAAGCTAGAGTACCTCTTTTATCGCTTACTGTACCCAAATTTTAAATCTTTGATTTTCAACATAGATCTGATTTTGATCTTTATATGAGATTAAAACAGACCATAAATTCTGTCAAGTGTAAAGTTATATGTCATGAGTATTTTAAACATTTGGCCTTCACTCAAATGCAACATCACTGCATTACATATATTACCCACATAAATGCTTGCATAATAAACATCAAACCAAAATCTCCTATAAATGTATGCCTTTAGGCTAATTATGAAGTATGCTTCATCGTTAAGGCAAGTTCACTTCCTATATTCACATTCCTATGGATCTTATTCAGCCTTTTAAACGTATATTATACGTTACATACATTACATCATTCAAAACTGAACATTAAAGTTAATATTTTCTCTGTAAAAATTAAATTTAGTAAAGTACGTTCTGTCATATCATGACAAACGTCTTGTAGACAATGATTTTCCTTTCATACAAATACAAACATTAATCTTGAATATTATGTGTTCTTATCGTTTACACAGTCCTGCAAAAGTACTGAGATAGGGTTTGCATCAAAATAAAACATTGAATGATGAAAAAATGTCAGAAAAACAGATTGAGTAATGAGCTTATAATCTTTCCTTGAGATTAATATCACGGTACACGTATTGTGATGTTCAAGGAAATGTAATTTCTTAATTTGTGACTTTTGTAACATGCTAATTAAATAAGGATAAGATGAATGTAATTGAACAACTCCGTGATTTAGCACGTGAATTAACTAGTTACATACAACATCCTTTTAAAATAAGAAGAAAAAGTTCAACTCATAAAGATAGTATCATATGAAAATTGTTCCCAGTACATGTTTGCGCTAAATGTAACTTATGTAACAAATTGAAGGGCTTTTGAATGCAGGAAGATCAATAATATTGCATTTTAAATCTGCAGTTATACTAATGTGATGTTTAAAACACAAAACTTTATTGAAAACTTTAAATTCTTTTATGTCTGTCCAAACGGTAACTTATGTAACAGGCGTTTCATTAAAAACATGCTATAATAGTGTAAATTGCTTATAATAAGCTTACAGGAAAATCCTACAGTCATAAATCATTTATTAAAGTACTTTGTAATTATTAGTGAACAAGTTCACATTTTGATGCATAAGGTTCGTGTGTAATTAATGTAACAAAGCACCATGTTACCGGTTCACGATTTTTGTGAAATTTCACGAATATATTTCTAACATATGTGGGCAGTTTTTATATTAAAATGGTGTCTTGACAAAGACTGCAACACAGAATTTTTTTAATTAAAGTTCTACCTCTTTTAAAATAAGCAGGCGAAAATTGGCATTACATGTACATAAAAATGACTGCTCTGCCACTATCTTGATACTAACAAAGTCATTTATAGTATCAGCAAACTTACCAATGACTACTTTAATTCTGGAAAGATTTCAACATTTGCTTTATGAATCATTCGTTACTATAGAAATGTTTAAAGTGGGGTACCCTCAGCTATGGTAGTGACGTCATATATTACGTCATAATTTGTCAATGGAATTACATTTACAAGGGAATACACCATTATTATAGCAGTCATAACCAAGACAACTAATGCACATAAATTCATAAAATTTCATGCATGGGCAAACTCCCATGTTAATTTCCCATACCCTGTAACAGGCCCTTTCCAATGTCTTAAATACAAAAAATAAAACAGGTTGTCTTGCAATAGGGCTGGCTCACATTAAGCTGTTGTGGCACAAAGAAAGGCAACCTTAAGTTTTATGAGCCGAGACGCGAGAAAACAGGTCTTCAGGGTTTCCCACCAGGTCCTACACAAACTGGCCTGGACAGTCACAAAAGCAGGCTGGAAGCTTGAAATTATGGATACAAGTAGAAGTGGGATTCTACTATCTGTGTAGCGAAAACAAAGGCGCTGATCAGCTGTGCAGTTACTGCACAGCTGATCTGCAGCTTTGTTTTCGCATATGCAAAAATCCAGTTTTCTCATGACATGGCTCATATACTGATTACTGTTCAAAACACACAATTTATTTTCTGGTATCTCTTCCGCTGAAAGCATAAAGTTTCCATATGCCTGATATTTTGTAATTAAAGATGGACCCTTTATCTATGGAGCATTAAACTTTAAACTGCACTCAGCTTATTTTCATTTTATCACACTGCAACGCATCTCCTCTTACCTTCCATAAACCTCCATAAGTTTGGCAGCAATAGTTGCTCTGAAATCTCTGGTCATGCACATCTCCTTGAAGCTGCCCATCTGTGTCATGAGCACACTGCTGGGTACCAGGGTCGAGACTTGGGATCCAGACAACTGAGATATCAGGTTGGGGCCTAACTCGTCCATCTCTGCCTCAGTGAACACATTCACCCCTAGATCCTGTCCAAAACAATTGAGCCGCCTTGTGGGAAAACCAACAATGTGGTTTTCGAACAGGTCAGACACAAACTGGTCTGTGCAGTCACAGAAAAGAGCTAGAAGCTTGCAATTTCAGATTTAAGTAGAAGAGAAATTGTACTATCCGAGTAGCGAAAACAAAGGCGCTGATCAGCTTCGCGGTTACCACGAAGCTGATCTGCGTCTTTGTTTTCGCCTATGCAGATTGTTGGTTTTCCCATGAGGCGGCTCAATTTTAACCCATTAGTGATGAATCAACTTATCTATCATTTTCATTTTAATGGGCAGTACAAGGGATTTTAAATTGTTATTTCATTTTTCAATTAAAGGAATGGATTCGGAACCGCATAAGACGCCGTATATATATATATGTAAAATACCATCAAAAATTCATTCCTGGTACAAGAGAATGCATATTGGGTTTGTTATGCAAAATATTTCTATTCAAAGTTGGGAAACCTTCGGTTTTTCCTGCATCTGAGTGAATCGCCATCTTTATCGGGTATGGTTCCCTGTTTATCGATAATTACACGGTGGACGTGGTAACCAGTATAAAGCTGTGACGTCACTCCCTCACTTTCTCTTTAAGCTTCAGCTATTCCCGCAAATTTCAATTACAAGACGTTCAAATATTCTCGTGATAATTTCGTTATTTTATTTTGTATTTGTGGATATTTTCTGTATTATATCTATTGTAAAATACTAATACAAATGCAAGAGCTTTTGTTTTTACCTGGGACTGGTTTAAAAATGCACAACTACTATATGGCTAAAACACATGTAGCTTGCTTACTGTGCAACCTGTGCGCTCATTTATTTTGTATACCTGTGTGACATTATATGCTCTGTCATGTCTTGAAACACAATGCCATGTTATTTATTTATTTATTTATTTATTTATTTATTTATTTATTTTAGCTTATAAAGTTGCTAAGTTTGAGTGCATGAATAAGAAAGGAAAATGATAAAGTATCCCGTATAAAACCTAAAGGAAGCCTCATTCAAACCTTGTATTACAACATTTTAGAGAGAGAGAGAGAGAGAGAGAGAGAGAGAGAGAGAGAGATGATCTTTTTAATTTCTTTTAGCCTTCTTTTGAACAAATTTAAGATCTATCAAGAATCCTCATTATTTTATGCAGGACAAAATTTTGTTCAATAAAATTAAAGAAGATCAAACTGAATGGTTTTTGGTCTTTTGATCCATTTATTACCTGTCATAAAATATGAGCCATAACTCACCAGTGGGAGTGTGTCTCATATACAATAATACAATTAAAGAGAGCTTTTGGTTTTACCTGTGTCTGGTTCAGTAAATATTCAAATGGTTCTCAGGTAAATGTTGACTGGTTATCTAGACAGGTAACTGTGTGAAATTCAGATATATGATTTTAAAAATGCACTGCAACTATGATGAAAACACATGTAGTGCGCTCATTTATTTTGTACAAGAAACAAGAAGCAGTTTGCTCATGACACAACTCAAACGGTATGTAAGGCAAATTCCCACATCACTCATGAAATATCTTGCATTCACTAAGTCTGCTTTGCGACTATTTTTTTTATATAGATACATTGTTTCTCATAAACTTGTAAAACAAATCAGCATTATTTTGTTCAATTAAATCATTTCAGTTTCCAATTACATGCATTGGTTTGATTGTCACACAAATGAATCCTATGATATTTACCTGTAAAATTGAAATAACACCTGAGCTAACAGCAAGTGCACTTTTGGCTCATATATGTATCGTGCACCTGGAGTTCTAGGTAAGTGCACTTGACTCTCAGAGCTCGTGCAAAGTAATGTGCACCTGAAGTTCAGAGAATGTGCTCACCATGTGCACTTTCTGTATACTTTAGTTCAGACCTTACTGTAGTTGGGCATGGCGGCCATCTTGGTCATGTGACCCAAATTTTGCAATCAAACTTTCGTTCCCCCTAACCATGGACGCTCAACATAAAATTTCATTTTGATTGGCCAAGCAGATTCAGAGAAGAAGATCTTTGAAAAGTGTGTATGGACGACAGACTGGCCAAGGTCAAAAGATGACCTTGACCTAAATTAATTACATACCTTTATCTACTCCATTAGTTGTTTGCATCTACCACTTTTCAAGTCTCAGGCTGCAACAGTTTTCAAACCAGAGGACCATTGGTCCTGAGAACGCTCACCTGAAGCCTGATCTTGGAGTATTAAGTCATCATGAAATGACCTTGACCTTGAATACTCACACACCTTTATTGACTTCATAAGTTGTCTGCATCTGCAAAGTTTCAGGTGTCAGGCTGCAATAGTTTCCAAACCTAGTGATTTCTGAGAAAACATAATGTTAATTTTGAGTCTTGGCTCAAGGTCAAGGTCAAAAAACGACCTTGGCCTTCAATAATAACTTACCTTCATTGACTCCATTAGTTGTCTGCAGCTAGCAACTTTCAGGTCTCAGGCTGCAACAGTTTCCAAAATATCCATTGTTTTCGCCTTTTCCCATGTAAAAGCCTATGTTTCCAGAATTGACCTTGCCGTAAAATAGATCAAGGTCATCCTATGTTCATCATTTCAACAAACTATGATGGGCTGGAGTCCCAAATGCTTCATACCAAGTTTTGCCTAAATCAGCCAGCCGGCTCTGGAGAAGAAGATTTTTGAGTGGTTTTTACCATAGTTGGGCATGGTGGCCATTTTGCGTCATGTGACCCGAATTTCGCGATCACACTTTCGTTCCCCCTAACCATGGACACTCCATATAAATTTCACTTTGATTGGCAAGCAGTTTCAGAGAAGAAGATCTTTGAAAAGTGTGTATGGACGACAGACTGGCCAAGGTGAAGAGATGACCTTGACCTAAATTTATCACATACCTTCATCTACTCCATTAGTTGTTTGCATCTACCACTTTTCAGGTCTCAGGCTGCAACAGTTTTCAAAAAATCCATAGTTTTCACTTTTCCTTTTCACTTTTCCCATGTAAAAGCCTGTGTTTCCAAAATTGAAATTGCCATAAAATAGGTCAAGGTCATCCTAGGGTCATCATTTGATCAAACTATGATGGGCTGGAGTCCCAAATGCTTCATATCAAGTTTCATGAAAATCGGCCTACCGGTTCTGGAGAAGAAGATTTTTGAGTGGTTTTTACCATATATGGGCGTGGCGGCCATCTTGGTCATGTGACCTGGATTTTGCGATCAAACTTTCATTATCACTACCCATGATTGCTCCACATAAAATTTCAGTTTGATTGGCCACGCAGTTTCGGAGAAGATCTTTGAAAAGTGTGTATGGACAACAGACTGGTCAAGGTCAAGAGATGACCTTGACCTAAATTAATCACATACTTTCATTAGTTGTTTTGCATCTATCACTTTTCAGGCCTCAGGCTGCAATAGTTTTCGAAAAATCCATAATTTTCACTTTTTCCCATGTAAAAGCTTATGTTTACAAAATTGACCTTGCCATAAAATAGGTCAAGGTCATCTTAGGGTCATCATTTGATCACACTATGATGTGCTGTAGTCCCAAATGCTACATACCAAGTTTCGTGAAAATCGGCCTTCTGGTTCATGAGAAGAAGATTTTTGAGTGGTTTTTAGCTCACCTGAGCCGAAGGCTCACAAGGTGAGCTTATAGGATGGCCATGATCCAGCGTCCGTCCGTCCGTCCTTCGTCCACAATTTCAAAGATCTTTTCTGAAACCGCTTGGCCGATCTAGTTGAAATTTTATGTGGAGCCTCCTTGGGTAGTGGCATTTCAAGTTTGATCGCGAAATCTAGGTCACATGACCAAGATGGCCGCCACGCCCATATATGGTAAAAAACGCTCAAAAATCTTCTTCTCCAGAACCGGTGGGCTGATTTCCACGAAACTTGGTATGTAGCATCGGGGACTTCAGCCCATCATAGTTTGATAAAATGATGACCTTTGGATGACCTTGACCTATTTTACGGCAAGGTCAAATTTGGAAACATAGGCTTTTACATGGGAAAAAGTGAAAACTATGGATTTTTTGAAAACTATTGCAGCCTGAGGCCTGAAAAGTGGTAGATGCAAACAACTAATGGATTAGATGAAGGTATGTGATTAATTTAGGTCAAGGTCATCTCTTGACCTTGGCCAGTCTGTCGTCCATACACACTTTTCAAAGATCTTCTTCTCTGAAACTGCTTGGCCAATCAAAGTGAAATTTTATGTAGAGCATTCATGGGTAGGGGAGACGAAAGTTTGATCTTGAAATCCAGGTCACATGACCAAGATGGCCGCCACGCCCATATATGGTAAAAACCACTCAAAAATCTTCTTCTCCAGAACTGGCTGGCCGATTTACGCGAAACTTGGTATGTAGCATTGGGGACTTCAGCCCATTATAGTTTGATAAAATGATGACCCTTGGATGACCTTGACCTATTTTACGGCAAGGTCAAATTTGGAAACATAGGCTTTTACATGGGAAAAAGTGAAAACTATGGATTTTTTGAAAACTATTGCAGCCTAAGGCCTGAAAAGTGGTAGATGCAAACAACTATTGGAGTAGTTGAAGTTATGTGATTAATTTAGGTCAAGGTCATCTCTTGACCTTGGCCAGTCTGTCATCCATACACACTTTTCAAAGATCTTCTTCTCTGAAACTGCTTGGCCAATCAAAGTGAAATTTTATATGGAGCATCCATGGGTAGGGGAGACGAAAGTTTGATTGCGAAATCCAGGTCACATGACCAAGATTGCCGCCACGCCCATATATGGTAAAAACCACTCAAAAATCTTCTTCTCCAGAACAGGCTGGCGGATTTTCATGAAACTTGGTATGTAGCATTTGGGACTCCAGCCCATCATAATTTGATCAAATGATGACCATAAGATGACCTTGACCTATTTTACGGCAATGTCAATTTTGGAAACATAGGCTTTTACATGGGAAAAAGTGAAAACTATGGATTTTTTGAAAACTATTGCAGCCTGAGGCCTGAAAAGTGGTAGATGCTAACAACCAATGGAGTAGATGAAGGTATGTTATTAATTTAGGTCAAGGTCATCTCTTGACCTTGGCCAGTCTGTCGTCCATACACACTTTTCAAAGATCTTCTTCTCTGAAACTGCTTGGCCAATCCAGGTGAAATTTTATGTGGAGCGTCCATGGGTAGGGGGAACGAAAGTGCGATCGCGAAATTCGAGTCACATGACCAAAATGGCCGCCATGCCCAACTATGGTAAAACCACTCAAAAATCTTCTTCTCCAGAACCGGCTGGCCGATTTACGCGAAACTTGGTATGTAGCATTGGGGACTCCAGCCCATCATAGTTTGTTGAAATGATACCCTAGGATGACCTTGACCTATTTTACGGCAAGGTCAATTTTGGAAACATAGGCTTTTACATGGGAAAAGGCGAAAACAATGGATATTTTGGAAACTGTTGCAGCCTGAGACCTGAAAGTTGCTAGATGCAGACAACTAATGGAGTCAATGAAGGTAAGTAATTAATGAAGGCCAAGGTCATTTGTTGACCTTGACCCAAGGTCATTTAAATATCAAAATTGAAATTATGGTTTTCTCAGAAATCACTGGGTTTGGAAACTATTGCAGCCTGAGACCTGAAACTTTGCAGATGCAGACAACTTGTGAAGTCAATAAAGGTGTGTGAGTATTCAAGGTCAAGGTCATTTCATGATGACTTAATACTCCAAGATCAGGCTTCAGGTGAGCGTTCTCAGGACCAATGGTCCTCTGGTTACCATATATGGGCGTGGCGGCCATCTTGGTCATGTGACCTGGATTTCGCGATCAAACATTTGTCACCCCTACCCATGGATGCTCCACATAAAATTTCACTTTGATTGGCCAAGCGGTTTCAGAGGAGAAGATCTTTGAAAAGTGTGTATGGACGACAGACTGGCCAAGGTCAAGAGATGACCTTGACCTAAATTAATCACATACCTTCATCTAATCCATTAGTTGTTTGCATCTACCACTTTTCAGGCCTCAGGCTGCAATAGTTTTCAAAAAATCCATAGTTTTCACTTTTTCCCATGTAAAAGCCTATGTTTCCAAATTTGACCTTGCCGTAAAATAGGTCAAGGTCATCCAAGGGTCATCATTTTATCAAACTATGATGGGCTGAAGTCCCCGATGCTACATACCAAGTTTCCTGGAAATCGGCCCACCGGTTCTGGAGAAGAAGATTTTTTAGCGGCTTTTACCATTTATATGGGCGTGGCGGCCATCTTGGTCATGTGACCTGAATTTGCGATCAAACTTGAAATGCCACTACCCAAGGAGGCTCCATATAAAATTTCAACTAGATCGGCCAAGCGGTTTCAGAGAAGAAGATGTTTGAAATTGTGGACGACGACGACGGACGGACGACGGACGGACACTGGATCATGGCCATCCTATAAGCTCACCTTGTGAGCCTTCGGCTCAGGTGAGCTAAAAATCCATAGTTTTCACTTTTCCCATGTAAAAGCCTATGTTTCCAACATTGAAATTGCCGTAAAATAGGTCAAGGTCATCTTAGGGTCATCATTTGATCAAACTATGATGGGCTGGAGTCCCAAATGCTCCATGCCAAGTTTCATGAAAATCGGCCTGCCGGTTCTGGAGAAGAAGATTTTTGAGTGGTTTTTACCATATATGGGCGTGGTGGCCATCTTTGTGATGTGACCTGGATTTCACTATCAAACTTTCGTCTCCCCTATCCATGGATGCTCCACATAAAATTTCACTTTGATTGGCTAAGCAGTTTCACAGAAGAAGATCTCTGAAAAGTGTGTATGGACGACAGACAGGCCAAGGTCAAGAGATGACCTTGACCTAAATTAATCACATACCTTCATCTATTCCATTAGTTGTTTGCATCTACCACTTTTCAGGCCTCAGACTGCAATAGTTTTCAAAAAATCCATAGTTTTCACTTTTTTCCATGTAGAAGCCTATGTTTCCAAAATTGACCTTGCCGTAAAATAGGTCAAGGTCATCCTATGGTCATCATTTGATCAAACTATGATGAGCTGAAGTCCCAAATGCTACATGCCAAGTTTCATGAAAATTGGCCTGCCGGTTCTGGAGAAGATTTTTGAGTGGTTTTTACCATATATGGGCGTGGCGGCCATCTTGGTCATGTGACCTGGATTTCGCAATCAAACTTTCGTCTCCCCTACCCATGGATGCTCCACATAAAATTTCACTTTGATTGGCTAGGCAGTTTCACAGAAGAAGATCTCTGAAAAGTGTGTATGGACGACAGACAGGCCAAGGTCAAGAGATGACCTTGACCTAAATTAATCACATACCTTCATCTACTCCATTAGTTGTTTGCATCTACCACTTTTCAGGCCTCAGGCTCCAATAGTTTTCAAAAAAATTCATAGTTTTCACTTTTTCCCATGTAAAAGCCTATGTTTCCAAATTTGACCTTGCCATAAAATAGGTCAAGGTCATCCAAGGGTCATCATTTTATCAAACTATGATGGGCTGAAGTCCCCGATGCTACATACCAAGTTTCCTGGAAATCGGCCCACTGGTTCTGGAGAAGAAGATTTTTGAGCGGTTTTTAACATATATGGACGTGGCTGCCATCTTGGTCATGTGACCTGGATTTCGCGATCAAACTTGAAATGCCACTACCCAAGGAGGCTTCACATAAAATTTTAACTAGATCGGCCAAGCGGTTTCAGAGAAGATCTTTGAAATTGGTTTCAGAGAAGATTTTTGAAATTGTGGACGACGACGACGGACGGACGACGGACGGACGCTGGATCATGGCCATCCTATAAGCTCACCTTGTGAGCCTTCGGCTCAGGTGAGCTAAAAATCCATAGTTTTCACTTTTCCCATGTAAAAGCCTATGTTTCCAAAATTGAAATTGCCGTAAACTAGAAATTGGCTGCAAGCAAGGCTTTCAGTATACCCCCCGCAAAATTAACTAAGGCCAATAACTTAAAGGCCTTTAAGTCAAACATGCAGAATTTGTCAAAAATATCTTTTCAGCATTATAATCCTTCATGAAAATCCTCCGTATGTCTGACTCATGTCTGTAAGGTATTAAATAATATACTGAAAGCTCAGGGAGTAAAATTATTGTTGATTTCACTGTACACTGTTGATCATTATTTATCATGAGAAATGGTCAAAAATTGGCTACGCTAAAAAAAAGCTGTAAATTTGTCAAAAATAAATTATTCAGCATAAGAATTATTCATGCACATCTGAAATATATCTGGAACAAGTGTGCAAAGAATTCAAATGAAACAATGAAAGCACTAGGACTTGATTTCATGAAGTATGCACTACCAGCCGTATTGTATATTAGCGATGGTTGAAATATGTCTAAGTTGAAAAATGCTGTAAATTTGTCAAAAATTATTTTTTCACCAATAAAATTCTTTATGCACATCTTCAATATGTCTGTAACATGTCTGCAAAGTATTGAAAAGAATTACTGAAAGCCCCAGGAGGAGTTGGATTTCACAAAGTATGTACTATCAACCATAATTGAATATAAGCAGAAATGGTCAAAATTGGCTAAGTTTAAAAAGCTGTAAATTTGTCAAAACTAAAATTTTCAGCATAAAAATTCTTCATGCACATCTTCAATATATCTGGAACAAATCTGCAAAGAATTAAAAAGAAACAATGAAAGCCCTAGGAGGAGTTGATTTCACAAAGTATGCACTACCAACCATTATTGTATGTAAGCAATAGTCGAAAAATGGCTAAGTTAAAAAATGCTGTAAATTTGTCAGAAATTATTTTTTCAGCATTGTAATTCTTCATGCACATCTTCAATATGTCTGTAACATGTCTGCAAAGTACTGAAAAGAAATACTGAAAGCCCTAGGAGGAGTTGATTTCACAAAGTATGTATGTAAGAAATAGTCGAAAAATGGCAAAGTTAAAAAATGCTGTAAATTTGTCAAAAATTTTTTTTTTCAGCATTATAATTCTTCATGCACATCTTCAATATGTCTGTAACATGTCTGCAAAGTACTGAAAAGAAACACTGAAAGCCCTAGGAGGAGTTGATTTCACAAAGTATGCACTACCAACCATTATTGAATATAAGCAATTATAGAATATTTGCTAAGTTAAAAATGCTGTAAATTTGTCAAAAATGATTTTTTTCAGCATGACAATTGTTCATGCACATCTGCAATATATCTGAAACATATCAGCAAAATATTAAAAGGAAACATTGAAAGATGTAAGAGGAGTTGATTTCACAAAGTATGTACTTCAGTACTATGGCAAACATGTTAAAGGAAGACTTAAAAAGTCCCATAACTCTTGCAATACTTACCCTTTGGCCCCTAAATTCATACCACACATGTATTGTCTAACTAGAAATTGGCTGCAAGCAAGGCTTTCAGTATACCCCCCGCAAAATTATCTGAAGCTGGCCAATAACTTCCTAAGTCAAACATGCAGAAAATTTGTCAAAGATATCTTTTCAGCATTATAATCCTTCATGTACATACCCAGTATGCCAGTCACATCTATAAGATATTAAAAGAATATATTGAAAGCTTGAGGTTGATTTCACAGTATGCACTATGATCATTGTTTATCATGAGAAATGGTAAAAATTGGCTAAGTTAAATAAAAGCTGTAAGTTTGTCAAAAATTAAATTTTCAGCATGAAGATTATTCATGCACATCTAAAATATATCTGGAACAAATCTACAAAGAATCTAAAAGAAACATTGAAAGCCCTAGGAGGAGTTGATTTCACAAAGTATGCACTACCAACCATTATTGTATATAAGCAATGGTCAAGAAATAGCTATGTTGAAAAATGATGTAAATTTGTCAAATATCACTTTTTCAGTATTATAATTATTCATGCACATCTTCAATATGTGTGGAACATGTCTGCAAAGTATTGAAAAGAAATACTGAAAGCCCTAGGAGGAGTTGATTTCACAAACCATCATTGTATATAAGCAATGGTCAAAAAATGGCTATGTTAAAAAATGCTGTAAATTTGTCAAAAATTAATTTTTCAGTATTATAATTCTTCATGCACATCTTCAATATGTGAGGAAGATGTCTGCAAAGTATCAAAAAGAAATACTGAAAGCCCTTGGAGGAGTTGATTTCACAAAATGTGCACTACCAACCATTTTTGTATATAAGCAATGGTCAAAAAATGGCTATGTTGAAAAATGCTGTAAATTTGTCAAAAATTATTTTTTCAGCATTATAATTCTTCATGCACATCTTCAATATGTGTGGAACATGTCTGCAAAGTATTGAAAAGAAATACTGAAAGCCCTAGGAGGAGTTGATTTCACAAAATATGCACTACCAACCATTATTGTTTAAGCGATGGTCAAAAAATGGCTATGTTAAAAAATGCTGTAAATTTGTCAAAAATTATTTTTTCAGCATTATAATTCTTCATGCACATCTTCAATATGTGTGGAACATGTCTGCAAAGTATTGAAAAGAAATACTGAAAGCCCTAGGAGAAGTTGATTTCACAAACTATGAACTACCAATCATTATTGTATATAAGCAATGGTCAAAAAATGGCTATGTTGAAAAATGCTGTAAATTTGTCAAAAATTATTTTTTCAGCATTATAATTCTTCATGCACATCTTCAATATGTGTGGAACATGTCTGCAAAGTATTGAAAAGAAATACTGAAAGCCCTAGGAGGAGTTGATTTCACAAACTATGCACTACCAACCATTATTGAATATGGCAATTATCGAAAATTGGCTAAGTTCAAAATGCTGTAAATTTGTCAAAATTCATTTTTTTCAGCATAATACTTCTTCATGCATATCTTCAATATCTCTGGCACATATCTGCTAAGTATCAAAAGAGAATATTGAAAGCTGTAGGAGGAGTTGATTTCACAAAGTATGCACTATTAGCACTATGGCAAACATTCTATGTATAGGCTTAAAAAGTCCCATAACTCTTGCAAAACTGACCCTTTGGCCCCTAAATTCATACCACACATGTGTTGTCTTATGGTGCAGGTGTGTTGAAAATTTAAAGAACATCGGGCAAAAACTACTTAAGTTATTCAGCAAAGATGTCAAAATGTTGACGGAATGACGGAATGACGGAATCACGGACAGACTGAAAACAGTATACCCCCCTAAAACTTCGTTTTGCGGGGGGTATAATGATGCAAGTGTGGTGAAAATTTGAAACAAATCAGGCAAAAGCTACTCAAGTTATTCAGCAAAGATGTCCAAATGTTGACGGAATGACGGAATGACGGAATCACGGAGTCACGGAATCACGGAATGACGGACAGGCTGAAAACAGTATACCCCCCTAAAACTTCGTTTTGCGGGGGGTATAAATAGGTCAAGGTCATCTTAGGGTCATCATTTGATCAAACTATGATGGGCTGGAGTCCCAAATGCTCCATGCCATGAAAATCGGCCTGCCGGTTCTGGAGAAGAAGATTTTTGAGTGGTTTTTACCATATATGGGCGTGGTGGCCATCTTTGTGATGTGACCTGGATTTCACTATCAAACTTTCGTCTCCCCTATCCATGGATGCTCCACATAAAATTTCACTTTGATTGGCTAAGCAGTTTCACAGAAGAAGATCTCTGAAAAGTGTGTATGGACGACAGACAGGCCAAGGTCAAGAGATGACCTTGACCTAAATTAATCACATACCTTCATCTACTCCATTAGTTGTTTGCATCTACCACTTTTCAGGCCTCAGACTGCAATAGTTTTCAAAAAATCCATAGTTTTCACTTTTTTCCATGTAGAAGCCTATGTTTCCAAAATTGACCTTGCCGTAAAATAGGTCAAGGTCATCCTATGGTCATCATTTGATCAAACTATGATGAGCTGAAGTCCCAAATGAGCCGCATCGTGAGAAAACCGGTCTTCGGGGTTTCCGACCAGGTGCGACACAAATCGGTCTGTACAGTCACAGGAGCAGGTTAGATACTTGAAATTTTGGCTATGATTAGAAGAGGAATTATACTATCCGAGTAGCGAAAACAAAGGCGCTGATCAGCTTCGCGGTTACCGCGAAGCTGATTTGTGCCTTTGTTTTTGCCTAGGCAAAAATCCGGTTTTCTCACGATGCGGCTCAAATGCTACATGCCAAGTTTCATGAAAATTGGCCTGCCGGTTCTGGAGAAGAAGATTTTTGAGTGGTTTTTACCATATATGGGCGTGGTGGCCATCTTGGTCATGTGACCTGGATTTCGCAATCAAACTTTCGTCTCCCCTACCCATGGATGCTCCACATAAAATTTCACTTTGATTGGCTAAGCAGTTTCACAGAAGAAGATCTCTGAAAAGTGTGTATGGACGACAGACAGGCCAAGGTCAAGAGATGACCTTGACCTAAATTAATCACATACCTTCATCTACTCCATTAGTTGTTTGCATCTACCACTTTTCAGGCCTCAGGCTCCAATAGTTTTCAAAAAATTCATAGTTTTCACTTTTTCCCATGTAAAAGCCTATGTTTCCAAATTTGACCTTGCCATAAAATAGGTCAAGGTCATCCAAGGGTCATCATTTTATCAAACTATGATGGGCTGAAGTACCCGATGCTACATACCAAGTTTCCTGGAAATCGGCCCACTGGTTCTGGAGAAGAAGATTTTTGAGCGGTTTTTACCATATATGGGCGTGGCGGCCATCTTGGTCATGTGACCTGGATTTCGCGATCAAACTTGAAATGCCACTACCCAAGGAGGCTCCACATAAAATTTCAACTAGATCGGTCAAGCGGTTTCAGAGAAGATCTTTGAAATTGGTTTCAGAGAAGATGTTTCATTACGTGTTCTCGCGCATATTGTTAAAAGAAATACGCGACCGAACTTCTTTAATTTTAGCCCCGCCCCTACTTACGTCAGGTGACCAAGATTAAAGAAGCAACTACACCGGCGCATATTGTCTGATTTTATGACTGAGATTTATTGCGTTTTATGTTTTGATCAAAGCATTTTTTGGTTCCGCATACATCTTATTCCAGTTTGTGTGCGACTCTTTGATGATGCCGAGTGGTATGTCACATAATATCCCCACGTGTCATATGGTTTATTGGCACGCTTTAAAGGAATGTTTCGATCATATTAAATCTTGATAAATTGATTTTATTTATTTCTTTTTAATTGATCTTGTATCATTTCTATTTCTTTTTTCATGGTGATCTATCGTACAGAGTCGGGAATTGGAAATGAACTTTGAAAATTTAATTGACATTATGCTACTCATAAGTTTACAACGATTATAATGGATAGTAAAAATTAAAATGATCTTCAAGTGTGTGCCATAAATGCGATATTCCGAAGAAAAATCTGCAACTTACGCCTAACCTTCAGGTGCGACACAAACCGGTCTGTGCACTAACAGACGATGGCTGGAAGCTTAAAATTATTAATTTAAGAAGAAGAGGAATTGCGCTACCCTTCGAACGAAAACAAAAGCGCTGATCAGCTGTGCAGGTACTGCATGGCTAATCTGCGTCTTTGTTTTCGCATAGGCAAACATCAGGTTTTCTCACAACGCGGCTCATATTACATCTGCTGATCACCTCGGTGTAACTTTAGTTGTATTCGGTTGTACGCATAAATGTATTACCAAAGACATTTGAGTCCTAAAGTACGTTACATACGATCTTCTAACTAAACGTGTACTATAATGGGCTTTTAATACCACAGACATAAAATTAGCATTAAAAGTCCTTTTTTTTCTTTTTTTTTCCTTTATAGATCTATTATATAATTAAAAGTCTTGAAAATAAGGAGATACGCTGAATTTTGATTGTCTATGTGATGATGTCGTATTTCAATACTAACTATGTTTTTTATTTTACATTCTTCTTGTTAAAGAAACGAGTTTAAAAATATTTCGTTTCTAAATTTGACTGGGGAGCTTTTGCATGTTTTGATTGATTCGGTTATTTTGATTTTGCATTACTTTTATTACTGTATTGTTTCATATTGCACTTTAATTCTTTCAGATATTTATTTTGGTTTTTTAATATAATTATTACAGATTGCTTCCCTTAAGAAATGATACAAGTATCAGCTTTTTTGTAAACAGAAGCAAATGACCGATGACTAGGTAGTAGCGAAATGATTGCGTTTTATCTTTTGATATACGAAATTGTGAGCTATTTGACGACAAATCAAAATCGAAAACATTTCTCATTTATCATGCAAACTTATTTGTTGTATGTCGTGAAGCATGTTTGCGACCTAAGGATCGCCAAGATGATAAAGTCGTTATGCCCTGATGCTAAACCATTCTGATCAGCTAATTGCCTAGCAGATGCATGCATGGTATTGATTAAAAAGAAAGAAGAAAACTATTACAGCATTGTTTGTTTTTTCGTTTGTCGCTCGTCGTACATTTACTTCGTGTACCCGAACACAAAAGCCGAGAAAATGTACACTGCCCTAACGCGTACAAGTGCCTCTTCACGTATAATGCATGCAATCGGAATTCGAGGGCCTGTCGCTTAAACCATAAACTTTTCAATAGATTCTCGCAGATATTTTCTTTTCTCTCATCAGGAAAACATGTCCGTGCAAAATATACCCCCTTAAAACCACTTTTATATTATAATTGAGCCACCGCATGAGAAAACCAACAATCTGCATAGGCGAAAACAAAGGCGCAGATCAGCTTTGCATTCACTGCGAAGTTGATCAGTGCCTTTGTTTTCGCTACACGAACAGTACAATTCCTCTACATTCTAAATCCAAAATTTCCAGCCTCTAACCATCATCTGTTACTGTACAGCCTGGTTTGAGTCGGGCCAGGTCGGAAACTCAAATTATTGGTTTTCTCATGCACTGGCTCATATAGTAAAACTGGGGTATGCAGGGACATACCTATTTTTCTTATTTTTGCTCCAAAACATAGATTGTGGGTGCTCGTTAGAGGCAGTTCCAACTTGTACCCACAATCTATGTTTTGAGCAAAAATAAGAAAAATATCAAAAATTGTCAGTTGAAATTTTCAATTTTTACAGCTGAAAAAAATCTCTGTATATTGCATGGACAACGTTTCGTAATGTTGCTCTTAAAAACGCCTCACTTACTAAGAAAGGGTCCGTTAACCGCCTGGATGATTAATAATATACATGTACGTTCATGTATAATTATTAATATACATGTACGTTCGTATGAATTGTGGAAACAATAATTTGATCACGCATTCCTCGCACTTGAACCGCTGCTTCAGAAAATCAACAAACCAAAGGCGCAGATCAGCTGCATGCACAGCTAATCAGCACATTTGTTTTCACTACATGTTTAATATAATATTCCTCTATTCTCTAATCGAAAACATGTCAGTGTAATGCATACCCCCTTGAACCCCACTTTTATATAGCAAAAACTGGCGTCTGCAGGGGTATACCAATTTTCTTATTTTTGCTCCAAAACATAGATTGTGGGTAAGAACCGCCTCTAACGTATACCCACAATCTCTGTTTTGAGCAAAAATAAGAAAAATATCAAAGTTTTTCAGCGAAAAAAATCAATCTTTAAAGCTTTAAAGCTAAACAATCTCTGTTTATTGCATGAGCAAGTTTTTGTAATGACTCGTCTCTAGCCATCTCCTGTGCTTGTACAGCTTGTACAGCTTTATTTGTGTGGGACCTGGTCGAAAACTCAGATTGTTGGTTTTCTTATACGAAGGCTCATTTAAAATTGGGCCAACAAATTTCACCATTTCAAACTCCAATCATGGGAACCAGGTCTATTTTGTTTTGTATTATCTTGATCCTCGGATGAGAATGTGCTAGTGATATTTGTAGTAGTAGTGATCTTTGCCTACTTGTACTTTTTTTCTCTGTGTAGAGAGCTTACATGTACTTAAACATTGTATTACTAGCGTTTATGCGTTAGACACACACAGAAACAAACATGCATGTGAGGGCCTCATGGAAGATTAGTCAATGCTAAATGTTGTTACCCTCTATAAATAAAGTCTTTACTTACTTACTTACTTACTTACTATGTGCACGCACACGATATAGGCATCCTACATAGCAATATATGTTGAACTGACCAAGTTTATATTATAATAATTTTATTAATAAAGGGTGGTCGGTTCGGTCCCGCGCACTGGGACCTAAATAAATAGATACGCTGTCTGTGCCTTCAGTTTTTGGGTGAAAGTCACATAAAATAGGGGCAACGTCCAAACATGACTATGGCTGTTGACTGGGACGTAAGGCATCAATTCAAACAAACACGTTTTATATATGAAAAACTTTCACAATGAAGGGAATGTTCTTTTTTATGACGAAACATTGCGAACAATATTTTTGTTTTGTGAGCCAAATGCAAATTATACTGCTATAAACTGACGTGTTTAATTATATCAGTCATTCCAAAAATAATGTGAATTCCTATGTCCCTGTGGTATTTATCACGATATATCACAAAATAAGCAAACTAAATTGAAATTTGCTATGTGTTTCATTTAACTAATACACATACGTAAATCTAAATATGCTTGTTTTGCAATAGGCAACATTTTCTAAGAAAGCCACTGACGGAACAACCCCCACATAATTATGCAAAAACAGCATGTCCCTTTCACAGGTTTTCTGGATGTTTGAGTATTTCTATCAGATAAATTATCAAAATGATGCCGTGTTTTGCCAGTAATTATTAGTTAAGATGCAATCTAAGCTAAATAACTTCAGTAAATCAATGCTTGCCTTTGTATGTGTGATTTATCACATTCGTGACATATGTCCCTCACTTTTATGTCAACTCCGTTACGGTCGATATTTTTGGCCAAAATTTGGTAATTATTTATTTGTAAACAAAATTGTTGATCAGTATGTGCAGATTCTGTACTGTGGAAATAGGAAATCATATGCTAGTGAAGACTCTTGCGTAGCTATTAGTGAAAAAATTTGCTTTTAAGTGATTCCTATGTTGCGTATATTAATTTTTGGTCCACTCCGTTCATACTGTTTCATACAGATAATATGCAGCAAGTCAAATTCAATGAAACACATAGCATAATGATCATACCCAGGTGTGGTTAGTGTTCAGTTTCCAATAACACTTCCGAATAAAGAAGCTCAGTCATAAAATGTTATTAAATTGTCAACTCCGTTACGGTCAACTCCGTTACGGTCAACTCCGTTACAAAAAGCCAAAAATGTCAACTCCGTTACAGTCAACTCCGTTACAATGAGTTTTGTAACGGAGTTGACAGACTTTACTTTTAACAGTCTGCTGACAACCACATGGCAGTTTATGAGTGATGCACATGTGATTTACAGTCAAACAAAAGTAAGTAGAGTAAAATAGATAAAAGAAATTAAATGAAACATTTACATCATTTGTTGAAAAAGCCGGTTTACAATTGTCAACTCCGTTACAATGTCCACTCCGTTACTAAAATGTCCACTCCGTTACACGGGGTAAAATATTTAAAAAATATAAAATAGCTTACTTAAAAATATAAAAATGCTTTCATTTTCTTATCTCTACTATGCAATCATTATCAAAATGTTGAAATTCCACTTTAAATTTATTTCTTGTGTGCAGCAATCACCATTTTGGACAACAAAACTGACCGAGTTTCCCTAAATATTGATAATCGTGGTTGTAAAAGTGAAAAATTTGCTTCTTAAGTAATCTGGAATTGTTTCTTTTGCATTTGTACATTAAAAAAAAATGTAAACTCTTATTTCCTAACAAATTGTTTTATGTATTTCATTAACATGTAGTGATTTATAGACAAGAAAATGTTCGTAACTGAGTTGACACTTGAGGGTCAAGACCATACATAAAATTTTTGATATAGATCAAATCAATCAAGAACAATAAAACATTCGAGTTATTTTGGTTTCTGAATGGATGCATCTAATGATATGAACCACCAGGGGTACAATTAGTTGTCATCACCTTTGATCCATTTTCATTACTCAGAATGCACGTTATTTCTGTGACTGATATACGTTAACAATACCATTAAAATGAAACTCCTCGCGTTCAGATTTCTTTTTTTTTCTCGCCTTTAAGTAAGCGATATTAGCAATTGAAAATGATTTTACACAGCGAAGAAAAAAAAATCCCAAACCACCTATATTATCTACTTTAATATTTTTATAACTTTTTACAATAAAATTTTCGAAGAATTATTTACTTAGTTGAAAATCTAGCCGATGCATCGTTTTCACATAGCCAAATAAAGCGATCTTGTTAGCAAAATCGAAAATATATTTTACAGCGAAAAAAAAAAAAAAACAAAAAAAAAAAAAAAAAACAAACCCAAGATGACATATATTTATTTTAAGAAATAATATAATGTTCTATTTTTTAAATTATCGTTTTCTTTTGATATCGATAAGTTTTTTGACCAGATATTTGCGCCGCCCACTTGTCGATTTGATTGGTCGGCTGTATCACTACGTGCGTATATCACAACGTGTAAACAATTTCAATGCCAAAGCGCAAATAGTTCACATTAAAAACATATTTTTATAAGGCATGGAATAGCGAAATTGTTCTAATATGTCATTTTAGTGATCCCAAAGGAATAGCAATGTTTTAATTCATATATTGATGCCTGTGGTAGGTGTAATTGACGTTTAAATTTCAAGCCCCCTCGAATCCACCATTCTACTATATAATGTGGTGAAATAGGGGGGGTTAAACATATGAGGCCGGAAACGTAATGTGAAATTTGGACGACAACGACGGACGGACGACGGACGGACGCTGGATCATGGCCATCCTATAAGCTCACCTTGTGAGCCTTCGGCTCAGGTGAGCTAAAAATCCATAGTTTTCACTTTTCCCATGTAAAAGCCTATGTTTCCAAAATTGAAATTGCCGTAAAATAGGTCAAGGTCATCTTAGGGTCATCATTTGATCAAACTATGATGGGCTGGAGTCCCAAATGCTCCATGCCAAGTTTCATGAAAATCGGCCTGCCGGTTCTGGAGAAGAAGATTTTTGAGTGGTTTTTACCATATATGGGCGTGGTGGCCATCTATGTGATGTGACCTGGATTTCACTATCAAACTTTCGTCTCCCCTATCCATGGATGCTCCACATAAAATTTCACTTTGATTGGCTAAGCAGTTTCACAGAAGAAGATCTCTGAAAAGTGTGTATGGACGACAGACAGGCCAAGGTCAAGAGACGACCTTGACCTAAATTAATCACATACCTTCATCTACTCCATTAGTTGTTTGCATCTACCACTTTTCAGGCCTCAGACTGCAATAGTTTTCAAAAAATCCATAGTTTTCACTTTTTTCCATGTAGAAGCCTATGTTTCCAAAATTGACCTTGCCGTAAAATAGGTCAAGGTCATCCTATGGTCATCATTTGATCAATCTATGATGAGCTGAAGTCCCAAATGCTACATGCCAAGTTTCATGAAAATTGGCCTGCCGGTTCTGGAGAAGAAGATTTTTGAGTGGTTTTTACCATATATGGGCGTGGCGGCCATCTTGGTAATGTGACCTGGATTTCGCGATCAAACTTTTGTCTCCCCTACCCATGGATGCTCCACATAAAATTTCACTTTGATTGGCCCAGCAGTTTCAGAGAAGAAGATCTTTGAACAGTGTGTATGGACGACAGACTGGCCAAGGTCAAGAGACGACCTTGACCTAAATTAATCACATACCTTCATCTACTCCATTAGTTGTTTGCATCTACCACTTTTCAAGCATCAGGCTGCAATAGTTTTCAAAAAATCCATAGTTTTCACTTTTTCCCATGTAAAAGCCTATGTTTCCAAAATTGACCTTGCCGTAAAATATGTCAAGGTCATCCTAGGGTCGTCATTTTATCAAACTATGATGGGCTGGAGTCCCAAATGCTACATACTAAGTTTCATGAAAATCGGCCTGCCGGTTCTGGAGAAGAAGATTTTTTAGCGGTTTTTACCATATATGAGCGTGGCAGCCATCTTGGCCATGTGACCTGGATTTCGCGATCAAACTTTCGTCTCCCCTACCCATGGATGCTCCACATAAAATTTCACTTTGATTGGCCCAGCAGTTTCAGAGAAGAAGACCTTTGAAAAGTGTGTATGGACGACAGACTGGCCAAGGTCAAGAGATGACCTTGACCTACATTAATCACATACCTTCATCTACTCCGTTAGTTGTTTGCATCTACCACTTTTCAGGCATCAGGCTGCAACAGTTTTCAAAAAATCCATAGTTTTCACTTTTTCCCATGTAAAAGCCTATGTTTCCAAAATTGACCTTGTCGTAAATTAGGTCAAGGTCATCCTAGGGTCATCTTTTTATCAAACTATGATGGGCTAAAGTCCCAAATGCTACATACCAAGTTTCATGAAAATCGGCCTACCGGTTCTGGATTTTTGAATGGTTTTTACTATATATGGGCGTGGCAGCCATCTTGGTCATGTGACCTGGATTTCGCGATCAAATTTTCTTCACCCCTACCCATGGATGCTTCACATAAAATTTCACTTTGATTGGCCAAGCGGTTTCAGAGGAGAAGATCTTTGAAAAAGTGTGTATGGACGACAGACTGGCCAAGGTCGAGATGACCTTGACCTAAATTAATCACATACCTTCATCTACTCCATTAGTTGTTTGCATCTACCACTTTTCAGGCCTCAGGCTGCAATAGTTTTCAAAAAATCCATACGGCCGAGACACAATCAGGGTTGCCTTTTGTGTTGCACTTGAGGCAAAAATGTAACCTCTTTGTATTTTCATTTTTCTTGGTTTATAATAACTTATGACCTATCAGGTTTATATTCCAGAAATAATTCTTTTGGCTCTCGCGTTTTTCAAATTTCACCATAGTGGGTAATGGGAATAGTTCAGAAAAGGAGCTTCAAACCAGTGTTTTGGGCTGCTTAAATAAGATCATATGCAGCCTAGATAAGTCATTGTTCCATGCTGCAGTTAATTTAATACAATGTAACATGTGTGTGGTTGCATATGAAAAGTTGAAGGAAACCTTGACTGCAACACACATTTTATTTCTAGGCTGTCTCTTAACATGGGGCTACGGACTCTACAGGCCATGCAAAAAATATATTTGACCACATCAGCAGTCCTATACAATTTCTTGACAAAACCTTCAGCCATGTTTTACTAGTCCTCAGTCTGAAAAATAATAAAACCATTTCATCCTTTTTAATAGGAATCTGGCTTTGAACATCCATTATGAAAATAGGGGCTACGGACTCTACATAATAATGATGATTTTTTAAAAAACAAGTACTCTTCACTGTGAGGATAAATTCATCTTCCATTGATTCTAAACTTTCTATTGTCTTAACAACGAAAGACTAGATACCAAAAAATCATGTTCTAATCATGGGTGTAATTTTTTTACCTGCCAACTAAAGACACCATGAAAAATTGAAAAACATAAGAAAAGTAAAGAAAAGTACTGTGTCACTTCATACTCCATATTTTCATTAATTTTAGTCCAAATTCAAAGCCGTAAAAAGTATATTACAGGGGATATATGTCTCCTTAGTTCTAGAGCCATATGCAACATATTTCATTCATGAACATTAAAGCAAACATGTTTACAAAACACCCCAAATAAAAGTGCAACATCATAACATGTTAAAAACCGTGTTTTTTTAGCATATAATCTCTCACTGACGCAAAATATTGTACACAATATGGTATCATTATATATCGCCAGAAAGCTTATTATCCCAGTGTTATGATAAAATAAAAACAATAGGTATTGGATAATATCACAATGAATTACAGATGCATAACATGACCAAGGTAGTAAAGGCAACCCTGATTGTGTCTCAGCCGATAGTTTTCACTTTTTCCCATGTAAAAGCCTATGTTTCCAAATTTGACCTTGCCGTAAAATAGGTCAAGGTCATCCAAGGGTCATCATTTTATCAAACTATGATGGGCTGAAGTTCCCGATGCTACATACCAAGTTTCGTGGAAATCGACCCACCGGTTCTTGAGAATAAGATTTTTGAAGGGTTTTTACCATATATGGGCGTGGTGGCCATCTTGGTCATGTGACCTGGATTTTGTGATCAAACTTGAAATGCCACTACCCAAGGAGGCTCCACATAAAATTTCAACTAGATCGGCCAAGGCTCACCTTGTGAGCCTTCGGCTCAGGTGAGCTAACAAAACGAAAAAAAAAGTGATCCTTAAATGTGAAGGACTACTCAATAAACATTTATGTAAAAACAAAATTCAAATATCCCCAGCCTGACAACGGAAAATGCCAATTTCCACTTTTTCACCATACAAGTCAATGGAAACTTCAAGTTGCCATAGCAACCAGAGTTCTTATCCGATCAAGATAAACCAGAGGACCATTGGTCCTGAGAACGCTCACCTGAAGCCTGATCTTGGAGTATTAAGAAGATTTTTGAAAGGTTTTTACCATATATGGGCGTGGCGGCCATCTTGGTCATGTGACCTGGATTTCGCGATCAAACTTTCGTCTCCCCAACCCATGGATGCTCCACATAAAATTTCACTTTGATTTGCCAAGCAGTTTCAGAGAAGAAGATCTTTGAAAAGTGTGTATGGACATCAGACTGGCCAAGGTCAAGAGATGACCTTGACCTATATTAATCACATACCTTCATCTACTCCATTAGTTGTTTGCATCTACCACTTTTCATGCCTCAGGCTGCAATAGTTTTCAAAAAATTCATAGTTTTCACTTCTTCCTATGTAAAAGCCTGTTTCCAAATTTGACCTTGCCATAAAATAGGTCAAGGTCATGCAAGGGTCATCATTTTATCAAACTATGATGGGCTGAGGTCCCCTATGCTACATACAAAGTTTCGTGGAAATCGGCCCACCGGTTCTGGAGAAGATTTTTTAGTGGTTTTAACCGTATATGGGCGTGGTGGCCATCTTGGTCATGTGACCTGGATTTTGCTATCAAACTTTGGTCTCCCCTACCCATGGATGCTCAACATAAAATTTCACTTTGATTGGCTGCGCAGTTTCAGAGAAGAAGATCTTTGTTAAACTGTATATGGACAACAGACTGGCCAAGGTCAAGAGATGACCTTGACCTATATTAATCACATACCTTCATCTACTCCATTAGTTGTTTGCATTTACCACTTTTCGGGCCTCAGGCTGCAATAGTTTTCAAAAAATCCATAGTTTTCACTTTTTCCCATGTAAAAGCCTATGTTTCCAAATTTGACATTGCCGTAAAATAGGTCAAGGTCATCCAAGGGTCATCATTTTATCAAACTATGATGGGCTGAGGTCCTCAATGCTACATACCAAGTTTCGTGGAAATCGGCCAGCCAGTTCTGGAGAAGAAGATTTTTGAGTGGTTTTTACCACATATGAGCGTGGCGGCCATCTTGGTCATGTGACCTGGATTTTGCGATCAAACTTTCGTCTCCTTTACCCATGGATGCTCCACATAAAATTTCACTTTGATCGACTGAGCAGTTTCAGAGAAGAAGATCTTTGAAAAGTGGGTATGGACAACAGACTGGCCAAGGTCAAGAGATGACCTTGACCATATATTAATCACATACCTTCATCTACTCCATTAGTTGTTTGCATCTACCACTTTTCAGGCCTCAGGCTGCAATAGTTTTCAAAAAATCCATAGTTTTCACTTTTTCCCATGTAAAAGCCTATGTTTCCAAATTTGACCTTGCCGTAAAATAGGTCAAGGTCATCCAAGGGTCATCATTTTATCAAACTATGATGGGCTGAAGTCCCCAATGCTACATACCAAGTTTTGTGGAAATCGGCCCACCGGTTCTGGAGAAGAAGATTTTTGAAGGGTTTTTACCATATATGGGCGTGGCGGCCATCTTGGTCATGTGACCTGGATTTCGCGATCAAACTTGAAATGCCACTACCAAGGAGGCTCCACATAAAATTTCAACTAGATCGGCCGAGCGGTTTTAGAGAAGAAGATCTTTGAAATTGTGGACGACGGACGACGGACTGACGACGGACGGACGGACGCCGGATCATGGCCATCCTATAAGCTCACCTTGTGAGCCTTCGGCTCAGGTGAGCTAAAAAACACAAACTTTCGTTCCCCCTACCCATGGATGCTCCACATAAAATGTGGCTATGATCGGCCAAGCGGTTTCAGAGAAGAAGATCTTTGACCTGAAGCCTGATCTTGGAGTATGGTCATCATGAAATGACCTTGACCTTGAATACAAACACACCTTTATTGACTTAACAAGTTGTCTGCATCTGCAAAGTTTCAGGTCTCAGGCTGCAATAGTTTCCAAACCCAGTGATTTCTGAGAAAACCATAATTTTATTTTTGATATTTAAATGACCTTGGGTCAAGGCCAACAAATGACCTTGGCCTTCATTAATTACTTACCTTCATTGACTCCATTAGTTGTCTGCATCTAGCAACTTTCAGGTCTCAGGCTGCAACAGTTTCCAAAATATCAATTGTTTTTGCCTTTTCCCATGTAAAAGCCTATGTTTCCAAAATTGACCTTGCCATAAAATAGGTCAAGGTCATCCTAGGGTCATCATTTCAACAAACTATGATGGGCTGGAGTCCCAAATGCTACATATCAAGTTTCGCGTAAATCGGCCAGCCGGTTCTGGAGAAGAAGATTTTTGAGTGGTTTTTACCATAGTTGGGCATGGTGGCCATCTTGGTCATGTGACCCAAATTTCAAGATCACACTTTCCTTCCCCCTACCCATGGATGCTCCACATAAAATTTCACTTTGATTGGCCAAGCAGTTTCAGAGAAGAAGATCTTTGAAAAGTGTGTATGGACGACAGACTGGCCAAGGTCAAGAGATGACCTTGACCTAAATTAATCACATACCTTCATCTACTCCATTAGTTGTTTGCAGGTCTCAGGCTGCAACAGTTTTAAAAAAAATCCTTAGTTTTCACTTTTCCCATGTAAAAGCCAATGTTTCCAAAATTGACCTTGCCATAAAATAGGTCAAGGTCATCCTAGGGTCATCATTTGATCAAACTATAATGGGCTGGAGTCCCAAATGCTACATACCATGGAAATCGGCCTGCCCTTTCTGGAGGCTGCAACAGTTTTAAAAAAAATCCTTAGTTTTCACTTTTCCCATGTTACCCTAGAATCCAGCCAGGGTAATTTTTGAAGGAGGTGACATCTTCTGCTATAGTTGGTTTGAATGCATTTTTGATTAAAACAGTGTTTTCTGAGGAAAACTATGTCCCCCCAACCGTTTAGTAATTGAAGTGTAGCTACCTTGTGATATGAAGTTTTTCTAGGGAAGACACCATGTAAGGTCTGATAGTTTAAACTTGTTTTGGACCCTGTCTAAAATTGGGTCACAATCACCAAATTCTTATTAACTCTGAACCTCCTCACAACAATGCTTCTGAGCAAGTTTGGTCAAAATCCATCAATTATTAGTTTACAAGATATCGTATCGGAAAAACTAATTTCAACAGTTTTTATGGACCCGTGACCTTGGAAATTAGGTCAAGGTCATCAAAATCTAATCAACTTTGAGCCTCCTCCAAACAATGCTTCTGTGCAAGTTTGGTCAAAATCCATCAATTGGTTTACAAGATATTGCAGTGAAAAGACTAATTTCAACATTTTTTTATGGACTCGTGACCTTGAAAATTAGGTCAAGGTCACCAAAATCTAACCAACTCTGAGCCTTCTCGCAACAATGCTTCTGTGCAAGTTTGGTCAAAATCCATCAATTGGTTTACAAGTTATCGCGTTGGAAAGATTAATTTCAACATTTTTTATGGACTCGTGACCTTGAAAATTAGGTCAAGATCACCAAAATCTAATCAACTCTGAGCCTCCTCCCAACAATGCTTCTGTGCAAGTTTGGTCAAAATCCGTCAATTGATTTACAAGATACTGCGTTGGAAAGACTAATTTCAACATTTTTTATTGACTTGTGACCTTGAAAATTAGGTCAAGGTCACCAAAATCTAGCCGACTCTGCGCCTTCTCGCAACAATGCTTCTGTACAAGTTTGGTCAAAATCCATCCATTCGTTTACAAGTTATCGCGTTGGAAAGACTAATTTCAACATTTTTTATGGACTCGTGACCTTGATTATTAGGTCAAGGTCACCAAAATATAATCAACTCTGAGCCTCCTCCCAACAATGCTTCTGTGCAAGTTTGGTCAAAATCCATCGATTGGTTTACAAGATACTGCATTGGAAAGACTAATTTCAACATTTTTTATGGACTCGTGACCTTGAAAATTAGATCAAGGTCACCAAAATCTAATCAACTCTGAGCCTTCTTGCAACAATGCTTCTGTGCAAGTTTGGTCAAAATCCATCTATTGGTTTACAAGTTATCGCGTTGGAAAGACTAATTTCAACATTTTTTATGGACTCGTGACCTTGAAAATTAGGTCAAGGTCACAAAAATCTAATCAACTCTGAGCCTCCTCCCAACAATGTTTCTGTGCAAGTTTGGTCAAAATCCATCAATAGGTTTACAAGATATTGCATTGGAAAGACTAATTTCAACAGTTTTTATGGACTTGTGACCTTGAAAATTAGGTCAAGGTCACCAAAATCTAGCCGACTCTGCGCCTTCTCGCAACAATGCTTCTGTACAAGTTTGGTCAAAATCCATCCATTCGTTTACAAGTTATCGCGTTGGAAAGACTAATTTCAACATTTTTTATGGACTCGTGACCTTGATTATTAGGTCAAGGTCACCAAAATATAATCAACTCTGAGCCTCTTCCCAACAATGCTTCTGTGCAAGTTTGGTCAAAATCCATCGATTGGTTTACAAGATACTGCATTGGAAAGACTAATTTCAACATTTTTTATGGACTCGTGACCTTGAAAATTAGATCAAGGTCACCAAAATCTAATCAACTCTGAGCCTTCTTGCAACAATGCTTCTGTGCAAGTTTGGTCAAAATCCATCTATTGGTTTACAAGTTATCGCGTTGGAAAGACTAATTTCAACATTTTTTATGGACTCGTGACCTTGAAAATTAGGTCAAGGTCACCAAAATCTAATCACCTCTGAGCCTCCTCCAAACAATGCTTCTGTGCAATTTTGGTCAAAATCCATCAATAGGTTTACAAGATATTGCATTGGAAAGACTAATTTCAACAGTTTTTATGGACTTGTGACCTTGAAAATTAGGTCAAGGTCACCAAAATCTAGCCGACTCTGCGCCTTCTCGCAACAATGCTTCTGTACAAGTTTGGTCAAAATCCATCCATTAGTTTACAAGTTATCGCGTTGGAAAGACTAATTTCAACATTTTTTATGGACTCGTGACCTTGATTATTAGGTCAAGGTCACCAAAATATAATCAACTCTGAGCCTCCTCCCAACAATGCTTCTGTGCAAGTTTGGTCAAAATCCATCGATTGGTTTACAAGATACTGCATTGGAAAGACTAATTTCAACATTTTTTATGGACTCGTGACCTTGAAAATTAGGTCAAGGTCACCAAAATATAATCAACTCTGAGCCTTCTTGCAACAATGCTTCTGTGCAAGTTTGGTCAAAATCCATCAATAGGTTAACAAGATATTGCATTGGAAAGACTAATTTCAACAGTTTTTATGGACTCGTGACCTTGAAAATTAGGTCAAGGTCACCAAAATCTAATCAACTCTGAGCCTCCTCCCAACAATGCTCTTGTGCAAGTTTGCTCAAAATCCATTCATTTGTTCAGAAGATATCGCGTCAGAAAACCTAATTTGATCAGTTTTCATGGGCTGGTGACCTTGAAAATGAGGTCAAGGTCACCAAAATCTAATCAACTCTTTCCCCCCTCCCAACCATGTATCTATGCAAGTTTGGTCAAAATCCATCCACTGGTTCAAAAGATATCGCGTAAGAAAGAAGCTACGCGGACGCGGACGCCGACGCGGACGCCGACGCCGACGCCGACGCCGACGCCGACGCCGACGCCGACGGGAACCGCACCAAAAACAATATGTCCCCCACCTTCGGTTGGGGGGACATAAATAGTTTTAACCTTCCCATAAATGGTTTAGGTGGGCTGCTCTGGAAATTTTTTTGGCAGATAGGTTTACTCACACCATGTTCTGAGGTACCATGGGAATATATGCATTCCATACAAAGCAGATTTTTACATCATTTATGGGGTCATTGTGCTTTTTTGATAAATAAAACAATGCACATTTATGCAAAAACTTTGAATATGAATAACTTCACACGATTTAAAATGTATTTAACAATCATAAAGTGCTATAAATCCTTTATAATATAGGGTTTTGTCATGCCAAGTTACCCCACCCACTTTCAAGCAATGTGCGTGTTCGAAATTTATCTATAGCTTTGCGTTTTAGATACTTTTATTTGAAACATTATCATTGATCGAGATTACACTCTGTCTTTGTGCCTATCTTGGAATGTGTATATACAGCTGACCGTTTTCGGTCTGTTCAAAGTTATTGTACTTCAGCTTCTCACGGTAAAGGCTGGAAATGGTATCGAAAAAAATGTTGAAACAATGCAAAAACGGTCACTGTCAGATATATAATCATGAGGCTTAAAGTGTCAAGAAAAAATTATGAAACAAACAAACACGCAAAATAATGGAAAAAATAAAGAGGTATACCTACAAAAGTTCTTGTATCTCTGCCTCTGACAGCTCTAAATAGCTGAAATGGTGTTTTTATGATTACTTAGACTTGGTTCTATAGGCTGGTTTTCAGATAAATTAATCTTATGGCTTAAAATATTAATATTTTTGATGAATGCATTGAAAACAGAGGAACAATGCGAACAAATAAAAGGTGTATACACAGAAAAGTTCTTGTTTCTAGGCATTCAATGCTCATTTAGAGCTGAAAATAGTGTAAAATAATTGCTGAGATAATTATCTTTTGGTATGAAATCGGATTAATTAATCATTATGATTTAAAAGTTTAAATCTAATATTGAAATCATAGATAATTGAAGAAAAATGAGGAAAAATAAAAGGGGTATACTTATGAATTGCTGAAAATGGTGTCAAATGATTGCTTTGATTTTGATGTATAAGCTTATATTCATATACATAAATCATGTGACTCTTTAGAGCCTCCATTGTCAAAGTGTTTTACATTACCTCATATTACCATTTATATGATGGATTGAGTGAAATAAATTTTGAATTGAATTGAATTGACTCAAAGTTGTAATATTTTTATGAGGGCATAGAAGATATGGGGAAAATGTGGAAAAGGTAAAGGGATATACGCACAAAAAAGCTTGTATCTTGGTCTCTTACGAGCCTGAATAGCTGAAAATGGTAACAAATTATTGCTTTGACGTTGTTCTTTAAGATTGTATTCATATGATATTATATAAATCAGATGACTCTAAGTGGTGATAATTTTTTGAAGGCATAGAAGATGGATGAAAAATGTCAAAAAAATTAGGGGTATTCTTCTGTTTCTAGTCAAACAATGATTATATAGAGCAGAAAATGGCATCAAACAATTGTGTAGACAACTATTTATTGGTTTGTTATCAGATAAGTTAATCATATGATTTCAAGTTTCAAAAATATTATTGAAATCATAAATAGTTAAAGAAAAATTGAGGAAAAAAATAAAGGGGTATACTTACTTAAGTTCTTGCATCTCGGCCTCTGGTGGCACAAAATGGCTGAAAATTGTGTAAAATGATTGCTCTGACATAGGGAAGTTGGTTGGTATTCAGATATATAAACCATATGATTAAATGTATTAATGATTTTTATGAATACGTAAAAAATATAGAAGAAAAATGTGGAAACGATGGCAGAGTATACATACAAAAGTCCTTGTATCATGGAATCAGATGACCATTAAAAGCTGAAAATGGTGTTAAATAATTGCTATGACAATTATCTTTTGGTTATGAAATCAGATGAATTAATAAAATGATTTCAAGTTTAAAAATATTATTGAAAACATAGATAATAAAAGAAAAAGTGAGGGAAATAAAATGGGGTATACCTACAAAAAATCTTATATTTTGGCCTCTGATGGGCCGGAATAGCTGAAAGTGGTGTCAAAAGATTGCTTTAACTTTGTTCTATTAGTTTGTATTCATATATATAAATCAAAGTGACTCTGAGTGCTAATAATTTTTGTGAAGGCATAGAAGATGGAGGAAAAATGCGGTAAAAATAAAAGGGTATACTTACATAAGTTCTTGTTTCTAGTCAACCAATGATTATAAAGAGCTGAAAATGGCATCAAATGATTGTTTAGACAATTATCTATTTGAGTGTAATAATATAAATTATTCATATGGTTTCAAGTTTCAAAAATATTGAAAACATAAATACTTAAACAAAAATTGAGAAAAAAAAAAATGAAGGGGTATACCAACATACGTTCTTGTATCTCGGCCTCTGGTGGCCCCAAATAGCTGAAAATGGTGTTGAATGATTGCTTTGACCAAGGCTCATTAGCTGGTATTCAGATATATTAACCATACGATTAAATGTTTTTATAATTTTATGCATGCGCAAAACTTATTGGGAAAAAATGCGGAAACAATAATGGGGTGTCCATACAAAAGTCCTTCTATCATGGCCTGAAATGGCCATAAAGAGCTGACAATGGTGCAAAATGATATCCAAGACAACTGTCTTTTTTATATGTTCAAACGAATTAATTATGTGATTTCAATTTTCAAACATATTTATGAAAACTTAAATAATTAGAGAAAAAAATTGAGAAAATATTGAAGGGGTATACTTACAAAAGTTACTGCGTCTTGGCTTTTTATGGCCCTATAGAGATGTAGATGGCATCATAAGATTGCTAAGACATTGCTCCATTGGTCCATATTCAGATATATAAATTGTGCGACTTTATCTTTCAATATTTTTAAGAAATAAGAGCAAAATGCAGACAAATAAGACATTGACACACAAAATTACCTGTAAATTGGCTGCTAATTGACCTGTAAGGCTTCAAATGGCATCCAATTACATGTATTGCTAAGGCATTGCACAGTTGCCTGTGATATATAATAACATAATATTAAAATTAATGTTTCACATTAATTGCAGTTTATGGGAAGGTAGCTTTCTGTATGTCTTTTAATCTAACATTTACATACATAGTTTGCTTAAATACCTTTGACATGCAGATTCTGTTTCAGTTTTAATGATACTGATTTAGGCTATTACTGCTTGCATTTAATATTGAAATGCATTCATATTTATATAATTGAATTGAACTTGAGAGGAACTTAATAATAATAACACAAATGGATTTATTCAAATTTTAATTGAATTGTGTTAAACTTTGCTTATGGAATAAACTAGAAACAGAGTGAAACAATTTAATATCATGGAATTAGAGAAGTGCAAGTTCTGTTTTACTTGACAACAATATAAAGATGCCTCCAACTAGGAGTAAGAGAGCAACTAGACACAGTTCTGCTCCCTATGATATGGGGAACTTAAATAACTGGTATTCAGAACAATTTCGAGCCAAATTGGCTGAATGGAACATAGTTGCACCTATTAATTATACAAAAGCGGAGTTAAAGAGCTTATATGTGGCAAACTTGAGTGCTAGGAGCGATCCTAGCCAAAACACGCAGAAAGACAGTGCTGTGCCTACCCCCCAGGACTTACCCCCTGCTAATGCTAGAATACAGGCTGGCAATGAACTACTTCCTAATGTACAACCAGTAACATCACCTCAGTCAAATGTGATTGGGAACAGTGCTGTCCCTACATTAACAGAACCACAGGGCACCATCCAAAGCAACATCATGGTCAACATCATGAACACCATGACGTCCTTGATGCAGAAAATCTTAGATAAAGATAATAAAGACAACAGTAGCAGGAAGACACTGGACAATTTTTCAGCAGGTAACACCACTCAAAGTATTTCTGCTAGCAATATTTCATATGGCTTACACCCAGAGCAGATTAAAGATAATGATTACGTGTCAGAATCTCTCCGAGAGAAAATTGTCAATGGCAAATATGTGAACATGGTGCTCCTGCTTATACCAGAGTTTGAACAAACCAAAGATAGGAAAGATCGTTACCGGGATGCAAGGTTGAATAGATCTTTGAGCATAGAGGAATTTATTGTAGCTTTTGAGAAATATAAGAGAATACACTGCTCTAGCCATCCATGGAGAAAGGAGGAACTGGACACTTATGAATCAAACCTAATTGAGATAGCTAGAGTGTACGGTCGCAAGTTCTATGAATATCATAAAATCTTCTCTCAGAAATGTGCCGTAGCCCTCGAGCAGGGCAAAAAAGTGAATTGGGCTGAAAAGGATAAGGACCTTCTACAAATGATAATTGGGGGCACTCAGTGCAACACATGTAACATCTGCCAGGAAGTAACTCATGTCACCCAATTCTGCCCTCAAACTTTTTCACAGCTTGGTACGTACAAGTTCCAGTACCCTCAGTCCTTTTCAACACCAGTTGCCAATTCTACTGACAACCAAAGGAAAACTGTATTATGTTCTTGGTTCAATGCACAGGGCTGTAAGAAAGACAAATGCAACTACTTCCATGCTTGTAGTCTGTGCAACTCTGTTACTCATGGTAAAAAACAATGTTCAGCCCAGCCTATTCTTAATCTAGGTAAAAGTGCTCATTCAAAAACACAGCTAGGCAAAAGAAACTGACTAGATGATAAATTTCCCTCAACTCAGATAGACTTTCACAGACTTCGCGAGGAGTTGCTATTTCATCCAGATAGCAACTTTGTGGACTATTTATGTTCTGGGCTAGAACATGGTTTTGATACACTTGTTTCTGATACAAAATTAAAAACTAAAGAATGTAGAAATTTGCTTAGTGCTCGCGAGAATGCTGACACTGTGCAGGAACTTCTCGATTCAGAATGTGCTAACGGGTATGCTTATGGACCATTTTCAAATGCACCTTTTGAAACCTATAGGGTCAGCCCTATCGGGATAGCCACTGGGAAATATTCAGGGAAAAAGCGATTGATTGTAGATTTATCATCACCTCATAACTCAAAGAATCATAGCAGTATTAATAATCTCATTGACAAGGATCAGTGTACCCTGAGTTATATTAGAATTGATGATGCCATCAGTAAGATTTGTGAATTTGGTAAAGGGGCAGTACTCTGTAAGTTTGATATAAAACAGGCCTTCAAGCACTGCCCAATCAAAAAGGACCAATGGCATTTATTTCTTGTGCGCTGGGATGGAATGTATTATGTTCTGACAAGACTTGCATTTGGATGTCGGTCATCCCCTAGGATTTTTGACAATTTAGCACAAGCCATATGTTGGATTGCGGAAAACAATTATAACATTCGCTGTATCCTGCATCTGCTGGATGATTTTTTGACAATTGACCCACCCAGTGCTGATGGTGAAAGTACATTTTCAACAATGATGTTCATTTTCAATAGCTTAAAAGTACCTTTGAGTGAGAACAAAATTGAAGGTCCCTGTACTTGTCTGGAATATTTAGGAATTATCCTTGATTCTGACAGCATGCAGTGCAGACTGCCTAGGGATAAAGTTGAAAGGATTATGAAATTTATTAAGGAACTTCTATCTAAAAGGTCCTGTACAAAAAGAGAACTCCTACAGTTGCTAGGACACATGAACTTTGCCTCTCGTGTCATTTTAGCTGGCAGAGCATTTGTGTCCTATCTTCTGGCACTGGCATCATCTGTTTCAGAACTGCATTATTATGTTCATTTAAATTCTGAGTGCAGGCAGGACCTTTTTATGTGGATGGAGTTCCTTTCTAATTGGAATGGAATTTCCCTGTTCTATGAGAGTGAATTTACTTCCTCATTTGATAGAGTTACATACTGATGCTGCCTCAACAAAAGGATTCTCAGTAGTATACAAAACCCATTGGATCAGTGAGAAATGGCCGAAAGACATGCCCTCTTTACCAGATAATTTAGCCTCTATGGCCTTTATGGAACTATATCCAATTGTTGTGGCAGCATATGTTTTCGGAGGAGAGTGGCAGCAAAAGAAAATAATGTTTGTGTGTGATAATCAATCTGTGAATGCAATTTTGCGTAAAGGTAGATCACGCTGTCCTCATATTATGAAATTAATGAGGACACTGACATGGTTAGCACTCACTAACAACTTCCATTATTCTTCCATTTACATTGAAAGTCGACAGAATTTATCAGCTGACCTACTTTCGCGTCTTCAGGTGGAGAAATTCAGGGACCTCCGGCCAGATGCGGACCCACGACCCACTCCATGTCCCAGCCCCGACAAGCTGCTGTGGAATTACAGAGTTCAGTGAACAATATTCTGGCTAACTCTGTCAGTAACTCTACCAGAAAGGCTTATGACACTGGTATACGAACATTCATACAGTTTTTGTTGTTACAAGGTCTTGCATTTGACTGTACTCTATTACCAGTTACAAGTGAGAACAATTTAGTAGACTTTGTAGCATACTGTTTTGAACACCTTAAACTGAAGTTTACTACAATTAAACTTTACTTATGTGGTATACGTTATAGTTATATGATTAATGGGGTCGAATCCCCTTTTGACAAGATGCCATTACAACGTTTGCATGCTGCCCTTTCGGGTATCAAAAGACTGCAAGGCTTGCATCGTAATCCTAAACTGCCAATTACAGCTGACATACTTCTTAAATTATGTCAATGTTTAGATTCAGGTTATTTTGACTATTTCACCAATACTTTAATGAAAGCTGTCCTTCTAGTAGCTTATTTTGGTTTTTTACGTTGTGGTGAATTTGCTGTAACAAACACTTTTCAGCCAGATGTAAATTTGACTTTTGATGATGTAAAAATTTTTGACGACCATTTAACTATACATTTGAAACAATCCAAGACTGACCCTTTTCGCAAAGGCATCACACTTATGATATTTAAAGTAGCTACTTATTTATGTGCCTACCAAGCAGTTGTCAAGTACATTTCTGTAAGACGCAGCAGCTTTCCTAATCTAGTAAATCATTCTGATCCATTTTTTGTTACCAGCCTCGGTATACCTTTGACAAGGGCATTTTTTGTTGGTAATTTAAAGCTTTTAGTAAGTTGTATTGGTCTAGATAGCTCTAAGTTTGCAGGTCATTCGGTAAGACGAGGTTCAGCTACTGCTTGTGCACTTCACCGTATTGAAGATCATGTCATACAGAAGTTAGGCAGATGGTCATCAAATTGTTATCAAAGATATATTGAAACTCCTAAATCTGTAATTAAAGATACCCAAATTGCAATGTCTACAGTTCTACAGTAATTCATTAGCTGTCATTAGTGTAAATACACTTCCTGGTGTACTCTTGCAGCTGGGAGCTTGTCTACCATATATACTAGCATATTCATATTTGACAACACAGTGTCTGCAATGGCAGATGGTATAGTTCTCTGCAAGTTTTATGCAGGTTTGCCTTTGTGATTCCTGCACCTCAGCCTCTTTTGAACATGGTTCATTATGTGGTATGGTTTGGATATACCATAGCTCATTACAGGACCCCTTTTGGTCAATAATGCCATATTTGATCTACTTGTACACTTTCTATTCTCATTTTAACTAGGATTGACTAATTTATACTGATATTAGTTAGACATCAACAGTGTTATAAAGAGATTGTGGTGTAATGCTTAACTACCCATTTCATTTTATGATTAGTTTGTCTTTTTCCTTGCTCTATTAGCATAGTTTTGTGCCATTTTGACATTTAGTTTGTAATTGAAACATGCAGCAGATTTTGATTTGTATAAAATTTGGTACAGGCTTTACTTTAGTCCATTTTTCTTTTTCTGTGTTAAATGTACAGGTATATAGTTACATGTAGTGACCCGTGTAATGTTTAGCACTGCTGGCTAAACAGTTTTACTCCTTGGCAATGACCAGGTGCATTCTGTCTATTGACCACCAAACATGCAGGCCTTAGATTCAAGTATTTTACGGTATTTTAGGATTGAGCTTTAATTCAGTATCACAACAAACTGGCTGTCAACAAATGTTTTCATCACAAGGTTGTTTATTTTCCTGTACTTGGTAATATGTATTGACATATTTCATATTGGCTGTTGGTATGAGCCTTTGTTCATATAACATGTCTGACATTTGCTATTTTGTCATTTTGTTTGAAGAGTAAGATCAAATATTACACTTTTCTGTCTGTGATGTAGGTCAATTTGTCTGCAGTACTTCCCAAGTAAGATAATCCTGTCCGGGCTAAGAGATTAAGTCAATTTACTGGGATGTCCGTAACAAACCAACAAACAAACAAACCAACAAATACTTCTATTTAAAACAGTTTATCTACACTTTGTGAAGATTTCTAACATGGAATCTGCTTGTAAAGGTTGCCTAACAAGGGACCTCTCTCTGTTAAGACTTCTAACATGAGGTCTAAAACTAAATAAAAAAAAAAAAAAAAAAAAAAAAAAAAAAAAAAAAAAAAAAAAAAATAGTAGTAATGTAAAGATTCCTTACATGGAATCTGCTTGTAAAGGTTGCCTAACATGGGACCTCTCTCTGTAAAGACTTCTGACATGTGGTCTGGTAAAGATTCCTTACATGGAATCTGCTTGTAAAGGTTGCCTAACAAGGGACCTCTCTCTGTAAAGACTTCTAACACGAGGTCTAAAACCTAAAAAAAAAAAAAAAAAAAAAAATCAATAAATCTACTGAAGGTTGCCTGTTAAGCTAATAGATGGCCACAACCATTGATCACTATAATACCAAGACCATATTATAAGGTACTTGATAGTACTTATGGTAATAATCAACTATAATATTAATTATTTGTTTGTAGAGATTTATTTCTGTAAGATTACCTAACATGGGGCCTGTCAAAAAAAAAAAAAAAAAAAAAAAAAAAAAAAATCTTCAATACTTGGTAATATTTCTTCCAGTGGTCTGATTGCAATTACACATTTCTGGCTCATTTGATTTATAAAATGACCTATTTTGTAGGATAAATGCTTGTAAAGACTTCTAACATGAGGTCTAGATACATTTTCACCTTTTATTTTTGTTGTTGATGTTGTTTTGTGATGACTTCTAACAATCATGATGTCTATTATCATACTGTTGACTCTTATGAAAATGATTAGTACATGTATTAACAAACATAATCACTATAGCTCCTACTACTATTATTTCATTATGATGATGGTGGTGGTCTTTTATCATCGAATTCTGCCTTGGCTATTTGGGGATATCTCCTGACACAAGTCAGTCGATTTGGCCAATTTCACAAATAATTATTGATTATTTGTTCTTTTAATACCCAAATATCCAATTCTGAGTTCCCCGCTGGTTTAGCAGACTCCCGTCATTGTGGCTTTTGACGTGAGCCTGCATTCTGGGGGGACCAGTCTTTGGACTGACCCCTTATGGCCAAGGTAATTAATTATGTTTTACACTTTTCCTATTTCTGTAGTTTTTGTAGCTTTTATGTAGTCATCAATAAATATATATGTAATTGCATAGCTTTTTCATCTTTTATCATTTCCCATAAAATTAAAATTAATGTTTCACATTAATTGCAGTTTATGGGAAGGTAGCTTTCTGTATGTCTTTTAATCTAACATTTACATACATAGTTTGCTTAAATACCTTTGACATGCAGATTCTGTTTCAGTTTTAATGATACTGATTTAGGCTATCCATCCACCTCCCCACCACCACCATTGTCATAGTGGACCAAGGGGTTCAGTCGGCCAATTTCACAAATAATTATTGATTATTTGTTCTTTTAATACCCAAATATCCAATTCTGAGTTCCCCGCTGGTTTAGCAGACTCCCGTCATTGTGGCTTTTGACGTGAGCCTGCATTCTGGGGGGACCAGTCTTTGGACTGACCCCTTATGGCCAAGGTAATTAATTATGTTTTACACTTTTCCTATTTCTGTAGTTTTTGTAGCTTTTATGTAGTCATCAATAAATATATATGTAATTGCATAGCTTTTTCATCTTTTATCATTTCCCATAAAATAATTTATAGCTTCATTTAAATGGGAGTAATACTTCGGAAATTTTTAGACAGAGTATCAATTATATGCAGAGTTTTAAAGTTGGTGGGGTAATTCTGTGTGAAATAATGCCATACTTTCAAAAGATCATGAGGTTTTTAGTGTAAAATGAGACTGCACTTTATACTTTTGCTTTACAAACAATATACAATGCATTAGAAAGTAACTAATAAATAAGAAACAATAACCAATTTATATACTACATATTAGCAGACTATTCATAGGATAATAGCACTACCTCCATACATCAATGAATTTGAGCAGTATGCCAAATAAAACACTTGATCCTTCATCGGGAAGGTAAGGACTACTTAAAAACATTCAAACCAACTATAGCAGATGTCACCTCAAACTCAAAATATGAGAGATACAGGTTTGTGTGTTCTAGGATAAGAGACAATATTTGATTTCAGTGTATAGTAAGGTAAGTATCAGAAATAATCCAAAATAATGCTTAAGCGTCCATACAATTGGTATCTTGTGTTTGTACTGAGCTTGACATTACCAAATATACCTAAATGGATTTAATATGCATCATACAGCTCTAAGAAAATGCCACAAACTTCACTTTTAATTATAGTCTTGATTGTTTTAATGCATTACACCCTCGGTAACTAGTTATGGTCTTGTCGGGCTGTCAGTCACGTAGCAGCCACAGCTCCTGTGCATAGAGGCACATACATGTGATACCTCCCTCATCATCAGGGAGACTCCAGGAAATGAACCGTAAAATTGGTAAAAATTCTTCTAAAATGTACCACTTTTTAACAAAAAATCAAAATCTCCCTGAAATGAATCAGGAATTTTCCTATATATTCTATACATTTTTCAAAAATCTCCCTGAAATGGAAGAAAAATCTCCCTGATTCATCTTTCAAACTCATCACATGTATGGAGGCAAGTTATCAGTTCTTAGTTCACATTTTTTTTGCCATTAACTTGAATCAGTCATTGAAAAAGAAGAATGTCTAATTCAGAAAGATTTTCAAGTCAACACTTCGTGAAAATATTCACTAGTACAAATGCGCATGTAGTTGATTTTACGCTGTTTGATACCATTGATGCATTACCACATTTAGGTATAACCTTAAGTATAGTTCCATACAGTTTAGTAAACAGTTTTTATTGCTTTTCAGGCTATTGTTTAAGCATGTTAAAGAGGATAGATTGTTAAAAACAAACTAACCATAAGAAGATTAACATTAAAATCGCATACATGCATATTATTAAGGTGGGTGGGGTAATTTTACATGTTAAGTGGTAAAAATATTAATACAGAAATATGTTTGAACAATACAGGTGTTTCATAATCAAATCAATAGTTTCTAAAATTGTTTAAAATACAAAAGCAAGTCATACAGACAGGGAAAATGACTGGATAATGGAAAGGTATGTAGTTGTCTGTTTATTAGATTTAAAGCTTATTTCATAGCAGTACCATACAACATCGCCTGATTAGACTATCGTGCCAAACAAATTTCCAGAGCAGCCCACCTAATCCTTCTTAGGGAATGTTAGGACTAGCCAAAAATGCATTCAAACCAACTATAGCAGGAGATGTCACCTCCAACGCTAAATATGCGAGATACAGGATTTCGGGTTCTAGGGTATGTAAAAGCCAATGTTTCCAAAATTGACCTTGCCATAAAATAGGTCAAGGTCATCCTAGGGTCATCATTTGATCAAACTATGATGGGCTGGAGTCCCAAATGCTACATACCATGGAAATCGGCCTGCCGTTTTTGGAGATGATTTTTGAGTGGTTTTTACCATATATGGGCGTGGCAGCCATCTTGGTCATGTGACCTGGATTTCGCAATCAAACTTTCGTATCCCCTACCCATGGATGCTCCACATAAAATTTCACTTTGATTGGCCGCGCAGTTTCAGAGAAGAAGATCTTTGAAAAGTGTGTATGGACGACAGACTGGCCAAGGTCAAGAGATGACCTTGACCTAAATTAATCACATACCTTCATCTACTCCATTAGTTGTTTGCATCTACCACTTTTCAGGCCTCAGGCTGCAATAGTTTTCAAAAAATCCATAGTTTTCACTTTTTCCCATGTAAAAGCCTATGTTTCCAAATTTGACTTTGCCGTAAAATAGGCCAAGGTCATCCAAGGGTCATCATTTTATCAAACTATGATGGGCTGAAGTCCCCGATGCTACATACCAAGTTTCATGGAAAGCAGCCCACCGGTTCTGGAGAAGAAGATTTTTGAAGGGTCTTGGTCAAATTTCAACTAGATCGGCCAAGCGGTTTCAGAGAAGAAGATCTTTGAAATTGTGGACGACGAACGGACCGACGACGGACGGACGGACGGACATTGGATCATGGCCATCCTATAAGCTCACCTTCAGGGTTCCCACGCTCCAGCGGTTTCAAAATTCCCTGAATTTCCTTGACTTTTCCCTGACAAAAATCTAAATTTCCCCTTCTTATTCAATAATACTAAAGCTAATGTTTTGCATGAAATATCTATTAAGATACATGTAACAGCTATAAAATTGCTCACATGGAATGTACTCATTGTGAACAAACAAAACCCTTATTATTGTTAGTTTTTATCCAGCTTCTTTTGGAATGACTGCGAAGAGCATGTTTCTAATACTATCAGAATATCAGACTACATGTAAACATGATGCAATGAACTAAAATCATTCAAAAGGAGTTCCACCTCTACATTTGCATTGCTTGAGGTAAGGCAGTCCCTGCTGATCATCCCAGTCAATGACTTTTGGACAGACAGTAGCTCAATATGAATCAAAACAGAGCATATATTCTACATTATATTGAACACATTTAAGTGATGCAAAACTTGAACCAACACAGGAGGCAATCCATTCTATTTTTATTACTCTTTAAACAATATCAAAGTTCTAAAAGAATTTACATGAACTCTTTTATATAAATATAAGGCTTAAAGCAAAAAGTTAAACATATGAGTCTGCCTTAATTGGCTTAGAAAAAACTGGCACACATGAAACTAGATCCCAATGGATGAAAATTCCCTGACAGTCTGCTCAAAATTCCCTGACATTTCCCTGACTTTTGCCTTATTTTTCAAATTTCCCTGACACTCATCAAAATTCCCTGACATTTCCCTGACTTTTGCAAAATTCCATTTTTCCCTGACGCGTGGGAACCCTGAGTCCTTGTGAGCCTTCGGCTCAGGTGAGCTAAAAATGTGAACGGACGCACGCACTGACGGACGCCGGCTCAACTACCATACTATAAGCTCCCCATGAGCCTTCGGCTCAGGTGAGCTAAAAACCTATGGCAGGCAATCCCCAGCCCAATGCTGCTTCATGTAAAATCTGATTGCAATCAGCCAGCTAGTCTCAGAGATATTCAAGACTGAAAGTGTGAACGCACGGACGGACGGACGACGGCTCGTCTACCATACTATAGGCTCACCTTGTGAGCCTTCGGCTCAGGTGAGCTAATAAATGTCAGACTTTGCTTGACGACCATAGGATGCCACTACTGTGACTTCCAGTTTTTCAAGCTTAGTGCAAGCACTCTCATAGAATATATTGTGATATTTCATGACCTGGGGTTTTCCCCATTGAATACTGTATAATGTTACTTAATTTATATATCATTGGAAATGTACAGTGAAGGCAGCAGTTTAAAGGATAGGTTATTTGAATTGTCCCAATATTTTAGCCATGCTGGGACTATATGTGAGTTGTAAACAATTCCTTTTCAGATGAAAACTATTTTTTCTGCTCATTGTTTTTAAAAGTTATGTATAAAAAGAAAGTGTTATACAATAAAACAGTTGTTGACTTACTGAGTCATTGAATAAAAGGGAAACAAAGCAGATATCAATAACTACCGCCCAATCTCAGTCCTGCCTATCATAAATTCCATATTTGAACGCCATATATGCAACTATTTGATAGACTATATGGAATCAAACAGACTACTTTACAATCGTCAGTCTGGGTTCAGAAGACATCACTCCTGTCAGACAGCACTGACCAAAATAGTAGACACATGGCTCAATGCACTGAATAACAAGGAAACTGTAGGTGCAGTATTTCTTGATCGACCTTGTCAATCACAAATTACTGTTGCAAAAGCTAGCATCCTATAAATTAAGTAGCAGCGCCCAGTCTTGGTTTCAGTCATATCTAACCAACCGTTCACAGCAAGTACATATCTCGGGTAAATTATCAGACCCAAAGCAAATAGCAGCTGGAGTGCCTCAAGGTTCAGTACTTGGACCATTGCTTTTTCTCATTTACATAAATGATTTGCCTTTATCGATTCAAACTTGCATCCTAGATTTGTTTGCAGATGACGCCACTCTAACCTGTTCTGATCCATCAGTTCTTAATCTGACAAGAAGTCTAAATGAAGATCTACAGAAATTCCTTGACTGGTGTGCCAGAAATAATATGGTAGTAAATGTGCCCAAGACTAAAGCAATGTTCATTGCATCGCAATATGCAGCAAATAAGATTCTTGAAAATAGGCAAAGCTTGAAACTTGCAAACGAGACCATCCATATATCAACCAATGAAAAGCTTTTGGGCATCCACATAGACAGTACACTGTCCTGGACTACACAAGTTGAAAGTTCAATTAAAAAATGCAACTCTCTTCTACACTTACTCAGCAGAATTAAACACTACCTCCCTATACCCACAAGAAAACTTTTCTTTAATGCGTATATTCTACCCCATATGGATTACTGCTGCACTATTTGGGGAAACATCAATTGCAAACTCACAGAATGTATGGTGAAATTTCAGAAACGGGCAGCTAGAGTTATTCTAGATAGAAGCATAGACGCACCCTCAGCAGATATGTTTACCGAATTAAGTTGGATGACATTTCCAGACAGAGTTAAATTTCAAAAATCAATCATTATGTACAAGATTTTAAATAATCTCTCTCCATCATACCTACTTGACAATTTCACTTTGACTTCAGAGGTTAATCAAAGATCACTGCGATCAACTACAGAAAACTCACTGTACATCCCTAAACCCAACATTGAATTATTTCGTAAATCCCTGTCATATTCTGGATCAAAAATATGGAATGCCATCCCAGATTTTATTAAAGGAAGCACCACAGTTGCTAAATTCAAAACAGAGTATCTAAGATGGACTTACCAAACCTAAGAAGTACCATTTCCAAGTGTTTTTTCTACTATGTATATTGTTGTTGTCTTATGTATGTGAATATTGTATATAATTGTTTGTTTCAAATGAGGACCCCAGGGAAGATTGGATTTTAAGCCAACTGGGCCTCCTCTTTAAATAAAGTCATTATTATTATTATTATTATTATTATTATTATAATGATGTCGTATTCAACAGAGACTATATGAGCCTCGTCATGAGAAACTCTGTTTTTTGCGTATGCGAAAACAAAGGCGCAGATCAGCTTTGCAATAACTACGAAGCTGATCAGCGCCTTTGTTTTCGCTAATCGGATAGTACAATGTCTCTTCCGTTTTAATCAGAAATTATGAACTTCTAGCCATCTTCCGTGCTTGTACAGCTCGGTTTGTGTCAGACATGGTCGGAAACCCCGAAGACAGGTTTTCTCGCGCCGCAGCTCATATATGCCTGGGTCACTGAATATTGGTAGTCTCTGTTAGATATCACATCATATTGAATGCCTCAATAGTCAATAATTGTATAATATTCAATTTGATACCCTGACATACTCTACATACCTTGCAAGAGAGGCAAGCCTGAAGGAAATTCTTCTTATGTCTGTTATTTAAGCACCTGAAGTTATTGCAATAGCCAACTTTCTCACATACTGCTGAGCAGATAGGCTTATCCATTTCCATAAGTTCTTCTGACCTGAAGGTAAATGGAAACTTTAGAAAAATGGCCCCTGGATACTACTTATCGGGCAACTTTAATATCGATTTCTCAGCTTCACAAGGTCCCTCAGGTAGTGTTGTAAACCTCGGACTGCACCCTCTGTTTTCAACACTCTCCTCGGGACCTAGCAAATGTTAATGAATGGAAAATTATGTTTTGTCCTTCTCCTTCTAAATATACACACAATACACATCAAAGACCCTGGTTATCAAACAATTTTGACCTTGTGTAGTAGAAATGATTTTCCGTAAAGATCTATTTTTTTTTATAGTATTCATGTCTTATGACTACCTAGTACCTACATACATGTAAATTTAAACACTATCTTCTTGTGACAGAACTTCAAGTATACAGACCCTTTCAAAAAGCAAGATGTTGTGTGTTCTTGTAACAGCAGTATAATGACTCCATTCACAAGGATCGAATATGAGCCACGTCATAAGCAAACCAACCATGTGGTTTCCAAGCAGGTCTGACACAAACCGAGCTGTACAAGCACATAAGATGGCTAGAGGTTGGAAATCTTGGATTTAGAAAGTAGAGGAATTGTATTATCCGTGTAGCGAAAACAAAGGTGCTGATCAGCTTTGCAGATACTGCGAAGCTGATCTGCGCCTATGTTTTCGCATATATGCAAAATGTTGGTTTTCACATGACACAGCTCGTATATGAATTGCTAAGAACAGACAGAGAAACAAAATCAGAGAAAAGGAATCAACATACTTGAAGTGCATGAGACATTCACAGCCGATAGAAGAAACATCCACTTCCGTCAATGCTGCCATAGGATGTGTAGAGTTGCGAGCCTCCAGAGATTTCTTGATCATGTCTCTGTTAATGGCTTTCAGCTAAAATAAAATAAGACTATGAAATGGGCTGATACACCTATGTTCCAAGTTAATGTCATCAACATCCGAAAATACATAGCTTTCAATATATTTTCATGTTTGAAAGACAAAGTTAAGGGTACCACATATAATTCACAGCTCAAGACATAATATTTTGATGGTCATTAAACAAAATTGCAAAGCAGTCTACTGTCTTATTTAGTCGGTAGAAGTGGCCTTTATTAGGTCTGAAGCTAAATAATGGAGCTATTTATGAAACCCCTTCATTATGAGGTATGTAGGGTCATTGCATTATAAATTTCTGTATAATCATTAAAATAAAATCAAGAAATGCCACTATTTCAAAATGAGACGATGCCTTGAAATAACTACCAGAATATATACTCACAGGTTTCAATGGCCAGTTGGTTTGTTCACAGAGGGCTTTTGCCAGTTCTATACCAGAATCATTGTGAGCCTGACCCATTCTATGAATATCTTTAGACAAGAACCCCTTCACAAGTGACTTCTTGGACCTAAATAGACATCACAGAATATACAAGATGTGACGCATAAAAAGTGGTCTTACTTGAAATATGGGGTATAAGATGAAATCTGGTGTCAGAGTCAGAAACCAGAGGACCAATGGTCACCTGAAACCAGAGATATATACCAATAAACTTGTTTGACTAGAATGGTAATATACATGTATATAACCCCAGGGCCGGGTCAGAGCAACCCCTGGAGTCAATTTCTTTTTGAAAACATAAAACTTCAGTCCATTTGCAAATTTACTGCAAGTTTTGCCCTTCAAATGACATTTTAACAATTTTCCCCATGCATGGGTGACCTAAGTTGACCTTGCCATAAAATAGGTCAAGGTCATCCAAGGGTCACGATTTATATCAACTTTGTAGAGCTCTATTGCCTGATGCTTCATGCCAAGTTTCAAAATCATAGGCCTCTGGTTCTGGAGAAAAAGATTTTTAAAGGTTTTTGCTATTTATAGCCATGGCAGCCATCTTGGTCATGTGACCTTGACCATTTATATATACATGTACTTTCATTCCCACTTCCTAACAATGCTCCTCATAAAGTTTGGCTTTGATTGGCCAAGCAGTTTCAGAGAAGAAGATCTTTGAATATCACTGTAATATACATGTATATTGCCCTGGGGTGGGGGCAGAAAGACCCGTGGGGTCCAATTTTATTCAGAATCACCAATCTTAAGTCCATCTGCCCATTTCCTGCAAGTTTTTCCCTATAAATGACATTTTAACACTTTTCCCCTTTCAAATGCATGAGCGACCTATGTTGACCTTGCCGTAAAATAGGTCAAGGTCATCCCAGGGTCATTATTTATATAAACTTTGTAGAGCTCTAGTTACTCATGCTTCACACCAAGTTTCAAAATCATTGGCCTTCTGGTTCTGGAGAAGAAGATTTTTAAAGGTTTTTTCTATTTATAGCCATGACGGCCATCTTGGTCATGTGACCTTGACCATTTATATAAACTTTCTTTCCCCCTTCCCAAGGATGCTCCATATGAAGTTTGGCTTTGATTGGCCAAGCGGTTTCAGGGGAGAAGATGTTTCATTATTATGGAAATATACATGTATATAGCCCCGAGGCAGGGGCAGACAACCACCCAGGGGCTAAAATTTTCCATTAACATTAATCTTCTGTCCATTTGCCTATTCCCAGTAAGTTTTACCCATTAAATAGCATTTTACCATTTTTTCCCATTCAAATTTATGCATTGGCGACCTAAGTTGACCTTGCCGTAAAATAGGTCAAGGTCATCCTAGGGTCATGATTTATATAAACTATGATGGGCCCGCGTCCCCGATGCTACATACCAAGTTTCGTGGAAATCGGCCAACTGGTTCTAGAGAAGAAGATTTTTAAAGGTTTTTGCTATTTATAGCCATGGCGGATATCTTGGTCATGTGACCTGGACCATTTATATAAACTTTTGTTCCCACTTCCTAAGGATGCTCCACATGAAGTTTGGCTTTGATTGGCCAAGCGGTTTCAGGGGAGAAGATCTTTGAAATTGTGAACGACGGACGGACGACGGAGCATGGGTATACTATAAGCTCACCTGTGAGCCTTCGGCTCAGGTGAGCTAAAAAGGAGCTGTGCAGTTATTGACTGTTAATTCTGATCATTCTTTTTTACATCAATGGTTTTTAAATCTAGTTTTCATATACTCTATTTTTGTTTTGAAGAGGTTCTTATAATATATTCAAAATGACTGCCAAAGGCTTATGTGGTCTAAATATTCAAGAGTAGAGATCTCAATTATTCTTGCATCAAACTGTTTTGTTAAATGAGATTTGAGTTCTTTAGTTTGGAAGTTGCTGCTTTTCAATTCTGAAACTTTTCCTGTATTAAATCCAAACCAATTAGCAAAGAAAGCTCTGAAAAGTTTCACTTGAATCAATTAAGCAGCAAATTTGTCTATACATAATGCACAAGCTGGCCTTAACACTCGCAAGAAAAAGCTAAAACATTGATTTTTTTTATTTAAGAAGAAGAGGGATTGTGCCGTCCCTGAAGCGAAAACAGAGACACTGTGCCTTTGTTTTTGCATAATGGCTCACCTGATGTCATTTGCAGAAAAGTTAGCAGCTTGTTTATTCTTCAGTATCTTTCTCATAACCCATTTGTTCTGAAAAAAAAAAAAAAAAAGATCACACAATCTTCATATACTTTCTATACTTATTTTGTAATCATAAAATTATGTAATATAAAAATCATATGATTCTAATGCACAGATAATTTTTTAAATTACCATGATTATAATTTTTTTAACAGTTTGTCAATTCCTCGTTTGGCTATTTGAAGAAATGAACACATTTTTTTCCTCCTATATTTAAACTGCACTTGCATGACTCTTGTCAGCTGTCTGTCCCGTTTTTGACAACAGGTTTTTCGTTGTTTGAAACATACGTGGGTGATCCAAGAAGTAATGCGAACACAACTGTATTTTAGTAACCAACACAGATACAATTAAATAATTTGGCATGTGTACACGTGTATATATGTGCAGTTATTAGGTGTAATATCATGAAGTTCGGATGACGAATTGAGATTTAAGGAATATTTGATTTGTCGAACCGAAGTCGACATGGACGCGAAATTGACTGAAAACGTCAATTTTGTTAGGGGTACAGGGAAAGATTTTGTGCTCCAATTTATTAAATTGACATTTATATGCATATAAATCATATCAGTTGTGTTATATATGCCTTATGTTTGGAAATAATAGAGACAGCGAAATGCAAAGATCAGCAGGGACTATTCTATGTTGCCTAGCAACGGCATCTGACAAAAATATCACAATTTCGACAAAGTACGACAAATACCTATAATTGGTGGGTATATTTGACTCTGATAAGATTGTATATATCGATATTTATGCCCACAGCCTATCACAACGAAGAATTTTTATTCAAAAAATAAATATTGTATGGAATTTAACCTTTTTGGTTAAGTAGACGTTGATGAAAATGTGGAGATTTTGAGAGATCAAAATTGACTCAAATTCTAGGGGGTACAGATAGCCAAACCTCAATAATTTGCGCTGTGTAAAACTAATAAAGGTATGTACTGTAAATCTATTCAAGGGATTATTGTACTTTGGAATAAAACGCTTATTGGCATAATTGTGCTTTGCATATGACACTGCAGTACATAAATAAAATCAATTTTAACCGTGGCCAAGGTCGTTTACCTTGCATTCTCTTGTTGCTAGGCAACGAGGGTTGATATGTGATTAAGTCAAAATAGTAATCGGATCTGGAAAATTCGATAATGCATCATAATTCTGATGTAAACTATCTTGAAAAATGGCAATGGTAAAAGAAATTACACACTAGTTCGCATTACTTCTTGGATCACCCTCGTATGTATTGCTAAACTGGTAATTGCATGGTTGTACATCCATGACATATGGTACTACCTGAGAGTCTGAAAGATGAACATCATGCTCAGCTATGCCAAGGTCTTCTTCTATGTTGGCAGTAACAGCATTCTTAAGATCCTTCAGAGAAACTGTTTTCATCATATCTTCCGAATCTGTTATAGCTTTCAAATCACCACTGCTTGCCATCTGTAACGAAACAAATTGCACTTCGAGTCCCATTTTTTTCCTTTTTTTTTTTTTAAGTGAGATGATCAGTAATGCAGTAATGAAATATCAGCGCTCTTAACTCGCCCATGGTGGCTGCCAATTTGTGGCTTAGTGTCTCAGTTAACAACTATGGTCACGTCTGGGCACTGCCTCTGCTTTATGGGACCTCTATCAAACATTAGGATCGCATGGCATCCAATATGTGCTTAAAAGATATAACCAACCAAGTAGGCAACTAAGGCTCATATGTATGGTATATGAGCCTGTGTGTGAGAAAACCAACAATTTGGGTTCCGACCAGGTCTGACACAAACCTGCCTGTACAGTTAGAGAAGCAGGCTAGAAGCTTGAAATTTCGGATTTAGATAGTAGAGGAATTGTACTATCCGTGTAGCGAAAATAAAGGCGCTGATCAGCTTCGCGATAGCGAAGCTGATCTGCGCCTTTGTTTTCGCCTATGCAGATTGATGGGTTTCCCATGGGGCGGCTCATATAACCAACCAAGTAGGCAACTAAGGCTCATATGTATGGTATATTATACCACAGGCTTGAAATTAAAATAAAAAGAAAACAACTCCAATTCAACTCAAGTTTTACCTTTTTTGCTATTGTTCTTGCTATAGCCTTGCGCCTTGGATCACGCTTTCTCTTTGATTTAGTAGCCTGGTAATCTTCTTTAATGCTCTCTACCGTTTGGCCAAGGTCAGCTGCTGACACGGTCTCGAGTCTGTCTATTGGAAGCTTGGTTACCATGGCTCCAAGGTCTTGTACGACTTGAGATGTGATGACAACATTAGTGTCTCCGTAACATCTGTTCATTATGCGACTTTTCTGTAAAGATATGAGATGCATCATCGGAAAACCTACAATGTGGTTTTCCAAAAGGTCCGACACAAACTGGTCTGTACAGTCACAGAAGATGGCTAGCGGTTGAAAATTTTGGATAGTAGAGGTATTGTACTATCAGTGTAGTGAAAAGAAAGGTGCTTATCAGCTTCGCGGTTACCGCGAAGCTTATCTGTGTCTTTTGTTTTCGCATATGCAAATTTGTTGGTTTTCTCATTCTGCCGCTTTTCTGTCAAGATATCAATGATAGCTTTGATGTATGAAATGTCATCACGACATTACGAACTCCCTCAGAAGTTAATACAAATGCAGTCATATAATGTTATTACACAATGTCGTTAGCTACTTAATAACAGCTACATCATGTGATAAAGACATTTTTGTCTCCTACGTCCAACCAGTCAAGACCATTTAATACGATATCAAGACTTACCACGTTTGATGGCAGCTCTACCCTCTTGAAAGCCTCCATACACATGGAATCACACAAGACTCCCGAGGGTAAATCACTCCAAAATTGGTGGTCCAAGTACTTCAGAAGAGGTCCAAAGTTGAATGTGATGTTAATACATGTCAAATCATTCAAATTTGTTGGAATTGTCAGGCATCTTGCAGCGACAAATTTCTCCATCTGAAATCACAGGTATTCTTTTAAGTTTGTTAAACATTATGAAGTTTTCAATTGGTGATGTTACAGCCTATACAACCAATGTTATTTGAGCCGCGACACGAGAAAACCAGTCTTCAAGGTTTCCAACCAGGTCCAACACAAACCGACCTTTACAGTCACAAAAGCAGGCTAGAAGCTTCAAATTTTGGATTTAAGAAGAGAGATTGTACTATCCGAGTAGCAAAAACAAAGGCGCTGATCAGCTTTGCAGTTATGCGAAGCTGATCTGCGCCTTTATCTTTAAGATGACGTCATCCCTGGGTGAGATATCCTGTGTGGGATATCATAGGTGAGATAAGGTTAAAACATGGGATTTCTCCATCTGATGTGCAAAAAAAAAAGTTACCGTGGAAACAGAATTGGTTTCTTGCCTTCTGGGAGAAAATTCCATTTGAGAGACCCTCCAGAGCCATAGGACAGCCAACCATGTCTACTCCTCTCATCAGATGTTCATCTGGCAGACAAAGACTCAGACTTCTCAGACTGCAACAGAAATCGTTAACCCATATTTCATGAATGGATTAGGGGCATCAGGTGTGATTTTCAATTTTTAAATAAATTTTTGATGAAAATCCTCTTAGCAAACAGAATAGCCCCAGATGGGACGCCGCATTCTGCAGCGTCACATCTGGGGCTATTCTGTTTGCCTATGTCCCATAGACGCCAGGCTTCAATGAGTTAATGAGCTGGCTCATGAAAATGCATAAATTTCCGATGTTGTGGTTTCTGACTAGGTCTGACATGTACATGGCTGTACAAGCAAAGATGGCTAGAGACTGGAAAAATTAGTTTGAATTGCCCTGTTAAAAATAGAAAATTATTTCATCAATATATACTCAACAAAACAAGTTAAGGAAAATGTGTTCAAGTGCTTATTACAATAAATCTAGCAAAGTTTTGGAAAATTTAAATTTCAGAAGGTTATAAAGTGTCTTTTAATCTTTCCAATGAGACCTTATTTGGCCTGATAGCACCTGCAGTGGCTGGGAAAATCAATTTCAAAGTTGACTAGTCGTCAGTCCAGTTTTCACAAAATTCCAAAATTGTTTGGTTTTGAGTAAAAAGTGTCATTGTAGACTCTTTCCTTAAAAGCATAGACTCTGAAGACAAGGTTTCTAAAGACAACTGACCAGTGCACAAAACAAGAAGTTGAGGCATGCTAGCCTGCTTTTCCTGCACCAGCATCAGTTCCTAGATGACAGTATCACGCTGCAACGCACCATGACCAACTGACATTTCGTTAATCTGACCAACAAACGCCCAATTAGGTGCTGAGAAATCAGCCTCATTTCACGATGAAGCATCCCAGCAAGAGCCTAAAGAGTTCTTGGTGCCAATATTCCACACCAAACCCTACCAGGCTGCCCTAGAATGTGCAACACTTGGTCAACGGGAGGCATGTCTGTTTAGTGGCTTGCCTTATCCTTAACCACAACGTTGTTCTGACGAAGGTAATCTTGGGCGATCCTGTGGCGATTTTCATCTGACATTGTTATCATGGTACCAACAATGACTCTAGTGCTGAAAAAAGGCTTTACAACAGGTCTGCTCACCTCAGCATATGCATTGTGCAGTTTTTCATGAGAAAATGTGCATATTGGGATACGGTTATTGTGTGATAAAGCTCCAGTGACAACTGATACACAAACCGAACAACATGGCAATTTTGTGAAAAGTGGAGGGACGACCAGTCAACTTTGACATTGATTTGCCAAGCTTCTGTAAAGGCTTACCGCTATCATCTCAAATAAGCCCTCATTTGAAAGATAAAAAGACAATTTATGATAATATGAAGTTAACATTTCATGCCATATAACAGTTCTTGTGTTACAGGCTCTCAAACACATATTCCTTAACTTTTTTTGTTGAGTATATGTACGTGTCAAGCAAGTGAAGCAAGAGGATAAATTAGTGACATCCAAACCTGCATAGTTCTCATAACAAAATGTCATGATTTTTCAATGATATATTTCATCTATTCAAATTCCATGTCTTTTCGTTCCATGTTTTCTAGAGGCCGTGGGAACCCTTGACTGTAGTGATGTTTACCAAACTTCTCTACATCCCTGCTTGTAATTACTGCCTGTATGTTCAGGGATGTACCTCCAAAAACTTCAAACAAGAGACATGAGATGATGACAATAATTGGGTTCAAGTAAAATCAAAACAAGACAGGGTTGCCACTCATTCATTATTTCAAAATTCCCTGACTTTTCCCTGACATTTCCCAGTTTTTCAGATTCTTTTATCAGCCTCTCAGCGCCATTTATCATCTCTTTGAAGCCATCTCAGCTATAAAAGCATAAGCTGCAAGGCTCTTCTTTACTTCTGCCACATTAGAACTTTTCTAGACTAGCTACTAGTCTGTAAAACACATTAATGTCATATGATTATTGTTTTCATTTTTATTATTTTCTCTATATTGAAATTTCTCGAGTCTCTAAGCTAGTCTATCAATGAATTTTTCTTCAATCCTCTTGGCTGAGTTTTACAGACTAGTAAAAAGCAAAATCCCTCTGAGAAATGATTGACAGTAAATGGCTATCAAATTGACCATCTCTAATTCCTTGATGGAGATTAACACCAGTGTTTATTTATATTTCGGTAGGTTGATGGTTTTACAGCCTTGAAAGTTTCTATGATGAAATGAATTGAGCATTCAGAAACCAATCTGGCCTCATGAAACAATGAATGAGAATTTTTTAAATTTTTACTTATTGTTTTCCCAAAATACTTCGCACTTTTTACATACACTGATATTGGTGCAATTTTGAACGTAGTTCTTGTCAGAGAACAGCAACAACACCAATAATTATAATATCTATTATTAATGATAATACAGGTCAACCTCATTATAACGCTATCTTTGGGGTCCATGGAAACAGACCGTGTTATAGGTGAACCGTGTTATAATGAGGTTATTTACAATAGGCATATAGCAAAATAATTAATTTGGGAGCCATGACATGGCCGTGTTATATTGAAAACCGCACTATAATGAGACGCGTTATAATGAGGTTGATCTGTATCTTTACTTTAGCATTAATGCCAGTCTTACATACGGTCCTCGTGTTAATACAGACATTTGCATTGTTATACCAGACTTTTTATTTGTTTGTTTGTTTGAGTTGTGAACTTGTGGTTTAGCGTACCAGTCAACAGCAATGGTCATGTCGGGACATTGCCCTTGCACCTAAAATTGGACGTCATGACATCCAAAACGTGCTTCAAATATAACCACCAAACTAAGCCAATAAGGCTTGTATATGAGCCATCTCGTGGGAAAACCAACAATGTGGTTTCCGAACAGGTCCAACACAAACCGACCTGTACAGTCACAGAAGCAGGCTAGAAGCTTGAAATTTCGGTTTTAAGAAGAAGAAACATTGTACTATCCGTGTAGCGAAAACAAAGGCACTGATCAGCTTCGCAGCTAATGCGAAGCTGATCTGGTCTTTGTTTTCGCCTATGCAAATTGTTGGTTTTCTCACGTGGCTGCTCATATGTTTTCTTGGGTAGGCTCAGACCTGGGCAGGCTCAGACCTGAGCGGTTAACCAATAATCAGATGGACATTTTGTAGTGTGGCAGCTTCACCTGGAGGCACAAGCAGCCCATCCATTTCATTAGGGCCCAAAGGGCAGGGGCCAAAACTTTTTAGACATTGTAACTTGTTATGCATATAACAGCTATATCACAGTAAGCAAATGCAAAATGCTGCATTGGTTTGGCCCTGAAAATAGCTTTTTGATGATCAATTTTTAAAAGAAATATGCACTAAATATTGGTAATTGCCTAGAAACTGAGTTATTTGCATAACTGACCTCAGGCTGCTCAGCTGATGACAGTGGGTATGAAGCATCAAATCAAACCAGACAGACAGACGGCAAACAGACTGACAGACATGCAAGCAGGCAGGCAGACAGACAGACAGACAGACAGACAGTGTACACCCTTACTGATCAGCAGCATAATAAAGCATTACTTTGTATTATATATTCTTCTTATTTGTTTGCCTAAATCAATAAGCCATAAAAATTAGAAATTTCATCAGTGCATGAAATGCACACAATGAAATTAAGATTTCATGAGCAAACCGAAATAAGATATAATCATGTATTACACGGCATTCGTGCTACTAGCAAGCCAAATTCAAAGACTCGCGAGATCTCGCGAGAAGCGTCACTTTTACAAATGGAGAGAGGTAAACACAATCGTTGCTTTGTAAATGAAAACAATGTTGTACCTACAAACGTTTAATATGTCTAATATTAAACCAACTACAGAGAAAATGAAAAAACTAAACTACTGTAAATGAAAATGCATGTATGATCCCTGAGGACTAGCACAAAGTATTATCAGCTAAAGTATGATAAAATGTCTTTAGCATATCAGTATGACCTGACATTGATTATGTCTTTGGCACTGGCATGACAATATGACTAGTATTATGTCTTTGGCACAAATGAATAATATTTAAGCTCCCATGTTAGATTCAGATCCTACTTCCGAAATGTCTCCAGTCCATGGACATTGAATTACTTCCAAAATCGCTTAACGAAAGTGTAACTTGGATCAAAATTATATAAGCAGCATGCTCTCAGAAAATGCAACATTAAAGGATGAAAGTTTTCTATTCACAGATCTATTTGATGTTAATGAATCCTGAGATATTGAAGAAGCTCCATCCAGTGGACCCTGGTAGTTGTGACCCTGAGAACTGACACCCTTCTCACAGCTGCATATGATGTCCAGTCATATCGATATCTACCGAGCACCTCCTCTTCCTGAAGAAAGAAAATAGAATGTGTCAGCAGTTAACTGAAGCAAAAAAGATTATAAAGTTCTGCATAATCTACTATACATGTGCAAAATAAATGCTAGTCGAGTAGAAATATATTGTAAAATTTCTCATGTTGTTAATTCCCTTGTGTAACCTGAGCAAAACAAAATCATTTTTTTTTTTTTTTTTTTTTTATAGTATTACTACTGATACATCAGTAGTTTTGTTATTTCAGTGTTGTTTTGTCAATATCTCTGGGTGGGAGTAGAACCAAATGGGCGGGGATTATATCTTATTTCGGTTTGCTCATGAAATCTTAATTTCATTGTGTGCATTTCATGCACTGATGAAATTTCTAATTTCATTTCGCAAACCTCCATAAGATATAATCATGTATGTTCAAAGTTATGACAAAACCGTATGCTGAAATTTGTTCCTAGCTGGAACTTCTGGTGCCTGCCTCAGATAATGCCTTTTGAAGGTAGTCATATTTGACCATCTTGCTGCTTTCAAAATTTCCCTGCATGAGAGACCCAAAGCTTTAGCTTTTGATGTAGACGCTCCTCGAGTGGAGTGAGCTTTAAATTGATCAGTGTCAATGCCAGCTGCCTTTAAGAGGCTTACTAACCATCCAGCAATTGTGCATGAAACCACTGGTTTGTGAGGCTCCACATGACTAAGCAGCAGTTGATTTCGTTCCAGGTTTTTACGCCCTCGCCAAGGCAATGACCTAGATAGATAAGCTCTAGCTGTACGAACAACACATAGAGTTGGTTCTTTGCTGAATATGTCAAATGTGATTGAAAGCGGAGGCTGACCAATTTTTCGAGATTTCGTAAGCTTCGCCAAACGAAATGTTATGGAGTCCCCACCATCAGACATGTATCTTACATCAAAGGCACACAACTCTGATGTTCTACCAGCGGACCCTAATGCGAGTAGCATGGTTAGCTTGTGAGTCAGCAACTTATCGGACAAAGAATCATTTGGACCAAGGGAAGTTATATATTCCAGTACAATATCCACATTCCATTGCGATGTGTAACGAGGCTGGGGTGGTTTCGCATTGAAAGAGGCGGTCATAAGGCGCCTAACAAGTGGATGCTGACCAACTTTGACTCCATCAATTGGTTCGTGGAAAGCCGAAATAGCAGATCTATGAGAGTTTAGGGTACGATAACTGTCCCCCTTGTCAAACCTTTCAGTGAGATAATTAACTATGTCGACCACAGGGGCACAAAATGGATCAGTCTGTCTTCCATGACCCCAGCTACACCATTGTCCCCAACAGCTGTTGTAAGCTGTGATGGTGCCCTTTCTCCATGAATGTTTCGCAAGCAACTCGGCTGCCTCTTTAGAAACTCCTCGATCAATGTCTCTTTTCCTGAGATTCTCCAGACCGCTAGGCGAAACTGTCTCTGTTGTGACAGAGGATGCATTCCCTGTGACGGGGACGTTAAAAGGTCCTTGCAAGGAGGGAGGAGGATCGGGTTGTCTATCAACATCGATAATAAAGTTGGGTACCATGGCTGAGTTTGCCAAGGTGGTGCCACCAGAACTACAGAGGCCTTCTCTTGTCTGACCTTCATCAGACACCGTGCGATCATAGCGAACGGGGGAAATAGGTAGAGACCTTTCTCGTTCCACGGTCTCTGAAAGGCATCCACTGTCTGTGCGTATGGATCCGGGTACCAGCTGACATAATTTTTCAGCTGTGTATTGTGGCGGTTCGCAAACAGATCCAGCTGGAATGGACCCCAGCGACTGTCCAGTTGAAGGAAAAGGGTCCTCTTCAACTGCCAGTCGCTGCTGTCCTTGAAATTCCTGGATTGCCAGTCGGCTTCTGTGTTCAGAGAGCCCGGTAAGTATTCGGCTGACAGCATTATCTCCCTGTCGAGGGCAAACTCCCAGATTTCCTGGGTTGCCGGTAGCATGCGTGCTGACCGGGTTCCCCCCATTTTCTGGATATAAGCTACTGCGGTCCTGTTGTCCATCTTCAAATGGACGTGAACATTTTTCATATCCTGGGCAAAGGTTCTCAAAGTAAACAGTGCTCCTTTCAGCTCCAGTACATTGATATGGAGGTTGGATTCCTCCGCAGTCCAGAGGCCCTGCACACGCCTGGGGCCGCAAGTCCCGCCCCAACCTTTCTTGGAAGCATCGCTCGTTATTGTGATGTCCGGTCCCGCGGAGATAATGGCCCTCCCGTTCCAACTCTGCATCTGCAAAACCCACCATCTGAGTTCTTGTATGCATTGGAGGGACAAGGTCACCTTCGCCTGATATGACCGATTGACCAGCAATGCTCGTATCTGGGTCATTTGTAAATGACGATAATGGAGGGGAGCTGGGGCAACTGCTTGCAAAGATGAGGTCATTAAGCCCAATACTTCCGCAATTTTTCTCACGCTTGTTACCCTCAGAGAGATAAGGCGCTGGCATTTTCGAATGATTTTCTGAATCTTGTCTAGGGGAAGACGGATAATCATTTCTACAGAATTTATTTGAAATCCCAAAAACTGGATTTCCTGAGCCGGGATATACACCGATTTCTTGGTATTTATCAAGAAACCTAGGTTCTCCAGAATCCATTTCAGTGAAGACAAATCCTTGAGTAGCATGTGTCTGCACTGGTTCAACAATATCATGTCGTCCAGATAAATGATCAATCGCACCCCGATTCTCCGGAGAAAGGCTACGACTGGTTTGAGTAGCTTGGTGAAATAGCGTGGCCCTACCCCTAGGCCAAAGGGGAGCGCTCGGAATTCGTATATCTTCCCTTGCCAAGAGAAACGAAGAAACTTCCGATGTGATTTCGCAATTGCGACGCTGAAATAAGCATCGCTCAAGTCCAGTTTGACCATGTAATCCCCTTTCTTTATAAGAGACTTCAAGGCCTGGATTCCCTCCATCTTGAAATGTTGGTACTCCACATACTGATTTAGCCTTTTTAGGTTTATGACCGGTCTCTGACCCCCATCTTTCTTTGGGACTAGGAAAACAGGGCTCAGAAATTGATCTGGGCAAGCTGAAGCTTCCTCGATTGCTCCTTTCTGAATCATTTCCTGTACTTCCTGGTCTATTAATAGGGCATTCTTTCTGCCTGGTTTCTGGGGGAGAAAACTTGTCTGTGTTGGAGGTTCCAGAAATGGGATCTCCATTCCCTGAACAATTTGCAGGATGAAGGTATCTTGTGTTATCAACTGCCAATTGTTCAGAAAATGCTGCAGTCTTCCTCCTATGGGATGATTTACGTTTGACGGGATGAGTTGCAGATTTTTTACTGCGTCGTGAATAAGCTCTGGTCCTAACATCAGATTTGGATGGGATGGTGGTTCTATTCCCACTACCAGAGGGCTTGACCTGGTTTGTGGTACAAGACTCTGTAATTCTGGTAAATGACATGCACTTACCTCTTTGGGATTTCTGTGATCCTCGTTTGAAGTTGATTCGGCCCCCACCTCTTCCACCACGAGATGGGGCCTCCGATCGAAAGGGCTGGTTGCCCTGCTTATGACCGTTGAAGCGGTCTCTATCACTCCTCTTCCTCTTTTTCGGTGTCGAACCAAGTTGTTGGGAAATTTCTTTTGATCTTTTCCTGACCCTTGAGGACTTGGCCAATGCTTTATAGAACTTCTTCCCGAAGAGTTTCTGTGAAGAAGCGAGGTCCTCGGAATTGGACTTTAATAGTTGTTTAGCCTTCTTAACATCCTTTGTTAGATTATAAAGAATGTTCATTCTTCTATGATATGTTGTGGTAGTAAAGGCTTGGCCCAAAAGTGTGATAGTTTTTTCGATTATGTCCAGCCATTCAGATGGGTCCAAATTTTGTCCCGACTCCCTTCCTGAGTCAATATTGTCCAGGTCCAGCCAAATACGGCTCAACGGACCCATGACTAGACCAATCCTCTCCTGTATCTGCTGGAGATTGGACTCATACGATTTTCCATATGACGATCTCGTAGCGGTGAAAATATCTGGAACATAATCGTCCAGGGCGGGTGCTTTAATGCACGAGGCAGAAGGAAGTGGAAGCTTGTCCAGGATTTTCTCCTTCAAGGACTTGTCTGGTATAAATTTATTGAACTTTGTCAATAGATATTCGTTCATGTCCTTTGGCAAGTCCAGTTTGGACTGAGAGTCCGCCTCAATCCCAAAACGCTGACGTGTGCTATCCTTTGAGCTACTAGCGTTACTGGAGGAGGGTTTTTCTCTCTCCGCCTCGGAATCACTCTCCTCAGATTGTGAGGACGAATCCGCTGAGGACGAATCCGACGAGGCCGAATCTGACGAGGCCGAATCTTGAGATCTGTCATTGGAGCTATCGGAGTCAATTTCCGATTCTGAATCGGAGGAGCTCGACGATTGATCGTGCCTGCGCCTCCTTCTGCGTCGTCTCTGATCCTTTGACAAATGTCTTTTCCTTCTCCTTGACGGAGATTGGCTCCTACGAGCCGCATTTGCCTCGACATTGGTCGGGCTTTGGCTCTCTCGCCGCTCGATTAAATCGGCGGTTTCGGCCAACGGCGGATCAGAATCTGCCATACAAAATGCAGATTAATTATCCTGAAAGATAAAGCGGCTATCAAAAGCGATAGATGCTTCAGTGAAACGCAGATATAACCGGATTTGAAACTTAGTAAAGTGACGATGATTGTTTTAGCACGAAGCCATTTGTAAAAGTGACGCTTCTCGCGAGATCTCGCGAGTCTTTGAATTTGGCTTGCTAGTAGCACGAATGCCGTGTAATACATGATTATATCTTATGGAGGTTTGCGAAATGAAATTCCTGAATGCACTGCTTCTCCAATGTTCTACACCTTTGTAACTTGCATAATGACAAAAAGGTCAAACTCACTTTACAATTCTTCATGTGGAATATTCAGGAAGTAATTCTTATCAGGTGCAAGATGGTGTTAAATATCTGCCTAAATACAGGGTCATAAACCTTTGAAACCACTAAGCACTTTGCTGTTAAGATTCTGACATTGATAAACGTGCCCTACGATTTCTGAGGCTGTTGATTTCGGATTTTACAAGGCTTAGAAATCGAGCCCCATCTATAGACTAGACTAGCCGCAGAGATTTATAAAAAATGAAAATTACGAAAGGCGTTTTTCTTTATTTTTAAGCCTTGGGCAAGGCTAGAACTTTTCCTATGTAGAGAAATTATTTTCACTATTATTACAGTTATCCCCATAACAGAACAAAGTATTGATAAAATGGCTTCAATGGCTTTTTTGTTTGTGTTTTGCGAAACACAAACTCTCATTCGGTTTTTTACGGAAATCCGGTGATAGTTTGCGCATGCGAGTTTTCATCAATATTTATATACATATTAATTCTAGTCTTTTGACCTTACCTTGACTTCTGCGTAACCTCAATTCGTTTTCGTTATGAAAGTAGACAATAATAAAGACATGATGTAAGAATAACAAAAAGATCAAACAAAATGTTGATAGAAGTAACATTTTTAATAGTAAAATATGCCTTGTCAATATCAAGGTTACTCCGATCAACCTTTTAAATGTAAGCTGATCTGTGTTTTGTTGCCCCTATGTAGCCAAAGTTGTTTTTCTTTTGCTGTGCCTCAGTGGCTCAAATTCTGTTTCTTTATACTGAAATCTTCAACAGATGTTTTGTAATTGGGTATCTCGGGTTTCCGATCTCCGTTATGAAAGTTGGCATGACGCAACGAATCAAAGCTGGCTGATGCAACGTCTAATATCGTTGCTGGTACATGTTTATACACTAGAATTCTCTGAAGCAGCCTTCTCACGAGAAAAATTTTTGAGGTTTCCGAACTGTTCGACACAAACCAGCCTCTACGACTATATTTAAAGTTAAACATTTGGGATTAAAGAAAAAGTGCAATTGCACTGTTCGTGAAATGAAAACAAAGGCGCTTGTTATTACACAGCTGATCTGTGCAATTGCGCATCTGTAAACGAGTTTTCTCATAATGCGGCTCCAATGCATTTGTTTATGTTACCCTAGAAATACATTAGCTATTTTTAATTTATAAGAATGAAATCTGTAAATGCATATTAAGCAGCACCAAAACGAAATGAATATGAACTTAAACAAACACCACCCTGTGAACGTTCTGCGTATTGTTTGCGTCAGTTTAAAATGATAACGCACTTGGAAAAGAATAAGGTACTGGGATTAACTACGGAGCGTATACTCGTATTTTGACTCAGTGTCCTGTCACAAGTTTTGAACAGCGTTAGACTGTGCGGTGAAACAGATCTATTCCGGATTTACAAAGGAGATCGATATACTTTCTGTGAAGCGAAAAACAAATGCGATGATCAACACGGTCTTTGTTTTTGCATTATGTTAAATACAGGGTTACTTTTCACGGTGCGGCTTACACGACGCGACTCATGATGGCTATAAATAGCCATCCTCGGTCATCCAGGTGCACTGACTTTCGTACGCTGGACGAACTTAAATGTAATGGGTCGCGCCCGGGTCACTGAGGATGGAAATAGTCTTGCCTAGACCATTCTAGAACACTGTCTCGAAAACATTGCATCAGAAATCTATGAAAAGGTTTTCACCATGTAAGTACGAGAATGTTATTCGCACACATTATCATCACTTATGTACTAAATGTGATAATGTCTGTATTATTATTATTATTATTATTATTATTATTATTATTAAAAGGACACTTTTCAAGATGCTCCTCATATTAGCAGCATCGTGACAAAACAAGCATTTTACACAGCACAGCTAATCGGCGCAGTTTCCGCTAATCACGTCTAGAACAATCATCCGAAATAAGCTTTTTGCGTTCTTCTATAACAACAAGCTAGTTTGTGTCGGACCTGATTGGAAAAAACGCGGACATGTGTCTTGTGGCGCGTTTTAAAATATATTAGAAAGCATGTTTTGAAATTTGGCAATAGAGCTGATCAGAGACGGCTAAATCCTTGACATTCTGGATTCAAGAAAGACTGCTAACTGCCTAACCACCATGAAACATTCACTGTAGGAGAACATGATTTGACAAATCAATCGAGGGATTCGCTTAAATTATAATCACCTGTACAGTTTAACCCATTTCGAAATTCGTGATTCATTCTTCTAGAAACTTTTGCAATCTTTCAAGCAAATGCTATTACACAGGTTGCGTCATGCTGCTGTGACAAGGGAAAAATAGTAAACTATGCTATTGATGTAAAGTTGGTACATCTATGCATTTCAGAAGAGAAATGGTGGTACTACTTGTCCAATATGAGCAGAAGTAGTAAACAGATGTACAATAATTGTTTAAGTTGAACTCTAAAGATACCTAATTTATAACATATAAGTGTTGAGCTATTAACAAAAGAAAATGTATAAAATACTAAATTATTCATAAGTGACAATCTGGGCAATATGTCCATTCTCCAAACAAAAGAAATCTTTGTAAAGAAAGTTTTACTCTCCGCATCTGGATCAGTCTTAGGCTAGATTTTGGAAAGGCAACATCTTATTTTAAAGAGGAGAAAATCATAAATACAAATATGTGACATTAAAGATAATTTAGCAAATGCAAGGGCTTCTGCCCTTGCCTAGAAATTATGATTATGTGGAAACACGACATGTACAACTACATTTAGATAAGAAGTGTTTAAGAAGTTTTATGATGTATAAAAGTTTTTCCTTAGATCTTCTTCTTGTTTAGATTTCTTCTAATTGCACAAATTAGCTGACACTGAAGTTGAATTGACACATAAGTCTTTCTTCTGTTTTCATTTTTATTCTTTTAACCCTTGTGATAAAACTTAAGTTCATGTCAAAACATTTTAAACACAGATTATGGATGTAGTTGTACATGTCCTGTTTCCACATAACCATATTTTCTAGGCAAGGGCCGAAGCCCTTGCATTTGCTAAATTTTATTTACTGTCACATTTTTGTATTTATTATTTTTTCCACTTTGAAATAAGATGTTGTCTTTCCAAAATCTATCCTAAGACTGATGCTGATGCAGAGGGTAAAACTTTCTTAACAAAGATTGCTTTTGTTTGGAGAATGGACATACTGCCCAGATTGTAACTTATGAATAATTTAGTATTTTTATATATTTTCTTTTGTTAATAGCTCAACACTTATATGTTATAAATTAGGTATCTTTAGAGTTCAACCAAACAATTATTGTACATCTGTTTTACTACTTCTGCTCATATTGGACAACTATTACCACAATTTCTCTTGTGAAATGTATAAATGTACCAGCTTTACATCAAAAGCATAGTTTTACTATTTTTCCCTTGTCACAAATTTCCCGCCCCTTTTGAAAAAGTTTTGTCCTCAAAACAGCATTTGATAATAAATACTTTTGTTTATATTTTTCACAAAACATACATTTTATGCAACTTGTTAGAAGGGATAGTCCTATCGTCTGTGATATAATATCGTTGCAAGACATTCAGGGTAACTTTCAGTGATCCACTTTATTTATTAATTATTTTTATTTTCTATTAAAGGCATTTCTCGGCAGTGCCACCTTTAATCAACCCATGACTGCTCATCCTCTGCATTACAAACCATTACTTTTTAATTTTTATGTAATATCTTTGGTCTAATGCATTAATGGCATCATCTTTAATTTTACTGTAAAGTTCACCCTTCATTGTTTTGAACATCACATTTCATAAAATATACAAAAATTATGAGACAACTATCCAGTTCTTTAAATTACATATTAAAAAGATGTTTCTGCGATATATGTAATTATTGCGCATGATATGAAGGTGGACCGATTTTAGTTTATAGGCAGGATGATCAGTCCTCTACAAACCAAATTTCAGATAACAACATAATTATTTCACTCCGGTATGAAAAAATATGCTGAAATCACCTTATACCATGTTCAAAACCTAAAACTACATATTATGAAGTTTACATATTGTCATTTCTTATTAATATATTCTGCATTTCACTAATTCATATTAAAAATTTAGTTTTGTTAAGTTAGAATTTATTTTAGAAGTTTGCTTTTTTATTTTGACTTCATATATATTCCAATATGGCATTGAGGACATGTCCAACATGTACAACTACAAATGAAAACATAGGCATAAGACATACATAAAATACAAGATATAAAGCATACATGTGTGAAAATGATAAAACATTGGTAAATTTGAATTTAAGTCATTGATATTAACAGAATTATAAATGAAAGTTCCAGTATAGGTATTAAACAGTTTCTTAATTGTTTCTTAAAATTTTCCAAACTGAATTTCTCATCACTGTCACCCAAGGAAATTTCACTTTTAACATTGAATATCATCTTCCCGAAAATAGTAACATATATTGTTTGTCCAAAGAATGATTGTAGGTGCAATTTTAGTATAAAATGTCCTCCTCGAACAAAGTGAATCCTTGATCTCCAAAATAGCTTAGCTCATCACCATCATTTAAAATTTCTGTCAAGATCTCCATGTGAGTTAGTTCTGTACCTTTGTTGAGTTCTATCATGATACCATTTAAAATTTTGAGTCCTGGGGAATTAAAAATTTTGATTATCCTTTTGTAGAGCTGTCCCGGAATCGTTGAAAGAGCTAAAAAGTCTTTCGACCACGGTTCATCCACCAAAATTTATAAAAGTTTTTCCTTAGATCTTCTTCTTGTTTAGATTTCTTCTAATTGCACAAATTAGCTGACACTGAAGTTGAATTGACACATAAGTCTTTCTTCTGTTTTCATTTTTATTCTTTTAACCCTTGTGATAAAACTTAAGTTCATGTCAAAACATTTTAAACACAGATTATGGATGTAGTTGTACATGTCCTGTTTCCACATAACCATATTTTCTAGGCAAGGGCCGAAGCCCTTGCATTTGCTAAATTTTATTTACTGTCACATTTTTGTATTTATTATTTTTTCCACTTTGAAATAAGATGTTGTCTTTCCAAAATCTATCCTAAGACTGATGCTGATGCAGAGGGTAAAACTTTCTTAACAAAGATTGCTTTTGTTTGGAGAATGGACATACTGCCCAGATTGTAACTTATGAATAATTTAGTATTTTTATATATTTTCTTTTGTTAATAGCTCAACACTTATATGTTATAAATTAGGTATCTTTAGAGTTCAACCAAACAATTATTGTACATCTGTTTTACTACTTCTGCTCATATTGGACAACTATTACCACAATTTCTCTTGTGAAATGTATAAATGTACCAGCTTTACATCAAAAGCATAGTTTTACTATTTTTCCCTTGTCACAGATGCATTAAAAGAATAAAAAGAAAACAGAAGAAAGACTTGCTACTCAATTCAACCTCAACAAAATAACAACAAAAACAAGAACTATGCAAAAACACTTTTATACTGCCGTAGGATGACTGATCATTTAGGTCATGTAGCGAACAAAGTTCAAGATACCAAATACATGCTGAAAAAATTGTTGAATGAAAAAATGACTAGTTCTCTTGGACGAAATAACATTAATATATGTACAGGCCTTTTGGCATTTTTTTTCTATTTTAATACTGGACAAACAATTCCTTTTAAAAGGAAACTTTTATTTTTTTTTTTTTTTTTCGTTTTTTTTCCGCGCCCATGCTTCACTTTACATGGTAATGTTTGATGTGAAAGGGAAAATGGAAAATGAATTTTGGCTGGGGTCTGGGGGCCGCCTAGGCCCCCAGAAGCTCTTGGGTTTATAATGCAATCTCCTCTGATGTTGGCCTCTCCTGAGATCATTTATCATATTTTAGCATGCAGCCAAAATGAATTGAGGGATTAATTAAAGAAAACAAGTAAGATACAGAAAAGGTAGGTCTACTTTGAAGCTCAACCACTGTAATAAGAGCTGTCGCAGGACAGCGAGCTCGACTGCTTCTGACCTTTGTCAAACATAAGGCCAAACAAGACCAGTAACCCAAAGCATTATGCTCATACATCTTTTTACCTTGATGCAATAAGGCAAAATCACTGAACCATGAAAGTTAACTATATCTACCTAAGATTTAGAGGTTTCACTCATATTGTGAAAGAAGTGTGTTCATATACCAACTGAGTGCCAAGACACAAGGCAAAATCACTGAACCGTGAAATAAGGTCAGACTGACCTATAAGTATTTCAGGGTCAAAGGTCTAGTGATACTTACTCATAATGTGAAAGAAATATGATCATATACCCATTCAGTGTTGAGATATAAAGCAAAATCACTGAACCATGAAATTAGGTCATAGTGACCTATAAGTATGTTTGGGTTAAAGGTCTGGTCATACTCATTCATAATCAGAAAGAAGTATGAAAAAATACCAACTGAGTGTCGAGATATAAGGCAAAATCACTGAATCATGAAATTAGGTCACAGTGACCCAGGAATACTTTACGGTCAAAGGTCTTGTCATACTCATACATATCGTGAAAAAAGTATGTCCATATACCAATTGAGTGCCTAGATATAAAGATAAATCACTGAACCATGAAATTAGGTCATATTGACCTAGGACTACTTTAGGGTCAAAGGTCTTGTCATACACAAACATAGTGTGAAAGAAGTTTGTTTATAAACCACTTGAGTGCTGAGATATAATGCAAAGTCATTGAACCATGAAATTAGGTCACAGTGACCTATAAGTATATTGGGGTCAAAGGTCTGGTCACACTCACTCATAATCTGAAAAAAGTATGAAAATATACTAATTGAGTGTCAAGATATAAGGCAAAATCACTGAACCGTGAAATTAGGTCACAGTGACCTAGGACTACTTCAGGGTCAAAGGTCTCGTCCTACGCAAACATACTTTGAAAGACGTTTGTTCATAAACCATATAAGTACCGAGATATAAGGCAAAATCACTGAACCGTGAAATTAGGTCACAGTGACCTATAAGTATATTGGGGTCAAAGGTCTGGTCATACTTACTCATAATCTGAAAAAAGTATGAAAATATACTAATTGAGTGTCAAGATATAAGGCAAAATCACTGAACCGTGAAATTAGGTTACAGTGACCTATAAGTATATTGGGGTCAAAGGCCTGGTAGTACTCACTCATAATCTGAAAGAAGTAAGAAAAAATACTAATTGAGAGTCAAGATATAAGGCAAAATCACTGAACCATGGAAAGTAGGTCAACCGACCCTTACCGTCATGACACACAAGTCAGTGTCACAAAGTCAAAAGATGAATGACCAACCATCTTCCTAAGTTGTTTCTATTAAGAAATAAAAAGAAAAAAAATTCGGGGAGTTCTAGATTTTGACCTCTAGCCCCGCCCCCCTGACTCCGACCCAGAGGTCCAATGTCAAGGAACCTAAAGTGTATGAAGTACATATGACTGCTTTATGATAAGTTGTTGTCAAGATATATTGGACTCCTTGTAAAAGTTACACAGCAGTACATCTATTTTTTACAGTGTTCTAGTTTTTAACCTCCAGCCCCACCCCCCAAGCATGGAACCAGAGATCCGATGCCATGAAATAAAACTCAACCCTACAGGGTACCTATGGTCCGAGTATGAAAGCCCTCTGATAAAAAGTTTTCAAGATATAGACTTCTAGAATACTATATCACAGAAAAGCCATATTAATGGTGTTCTAGATTTTAACCTCTAGCCCCACCCCCTGACATGGACCCAGGGATCTGATGCTATGGGATGAAAGCCAACCCTACAGGGTGTCAATGGCCCAAGTATCAATGCTTTCTGATGAGTGGTTATCAAGATATGGACTTCTAGAAAACTTAAACACAAGAATTGTCATTTTTGAAGGTGTTCTAGATTTCAACCTCCAGCACCACCCCCTGGCCTGGACCCAGGGGCCCGATGCCATGGAATGAAAGCTAACCCTACAGGGTATCTATGGTCCAAGTATGAATGCTATCTGATGAGTGGTTGTCAAGATATGGACTTCTAGAAAACTTTAACGCAAGTGTGACGCGCATGGGAACGCGCACGCGCACGGGAACGTGGACGACCGGGGTGACTGCAATAGCTCTATGCACTTCGTGCAGTCGAGCTAAAAAGGAACCAGAGGACCAATGGTCCTGTAAACGCTCACCTGAAACCTGAGATATATACCAATAAACTTGATTGCCAGAAGAATAGTAACATACATGTATATAACCCCAGGGCCAGGTCAGAGCAACCCCTGGATTTAATTTCTTTTTCAAATCATAAAACTTCAGTCCATTTGCCAATTTACTGCAAGTTTTGCCCTTCAAATGACATTTCAACAAATTTCCCCATTCAAATGCATAGGCGACCTAAGTTGACCTTCATGTAAAATCGGTCAAGGTCATCCAAGGGTCACAATTCATTTAAATTTTGTAGAGCTCCATTTTGTGGATGCTTCATGCAAAGTTTCAAAATCATAGGCCTTCTGGTTCTGAAGAAGAAGATTTTTAAAGATTTTTGCTATTTATAGCCATGGCAGCCATCTTGGTCATGTGACCTTGACCATTTATATCAATTTTCATTGCACCTTCTTAACGATCCTCCTTATAAAGTTTGGCTTTGATTGGCCAAGCAGTTTCAGAGAAAAAGAGATCTTTGAATATCACTGTAATATACATGTATATTGCCATGGGGTGGGGGCAGACAGACCCCTGGGGTCCAAATTTTTTCAGAATCATCAATCTTATGGTCTAGGAGCCAAACCGAAAAAAAATCGTCCCGTTTCCCCCCCTAGGAAGAAAAGTTCCATTGGTACCATGCATCAGGCATACATCTAGGGTGCTTAGAAAACCATGTTATCTGTGGTCATAAGTCTGTAAACGGCTTGTAATCTATGTAACCCGCAAACCTCATGTTTTTGTGCAGTGAAAACACACAATACTTGATTTGTTTGTTTAAGGTCAGAAAAAACAACACTCGCGTCATATTTTATTGTACACATAATAAATCAATGTGTCGAATCAGATTTGAAAGTTTTCCTGCTCAGATATGTTACATATATTACATCTTTCCATATGGCAGCAGAAAAAAGCATCTCAATTTGCATATTATTTTTAGCAATCTAAATTAAAGATCTGTGATTGATATAAGGCTATCATTGTACTGTTCTGTCACTAAATTAATAGATTTATCCAACAAATTGATTGCAATTTTTTTTATCTTGTGGTCAATGTAAGATTGCAAGAATCAGACAAAAATGACATACATATACATATAGGTCTACTAATACAAGAAGTTTAGTTATTTAAGGTACAAGATTGGTTTAAATTTTCCTTACAAATGCAGTGTACATGTACATTGAATAGAAGGATAGCTTTCCATATATAATTGAATTCACAGGCTGTGAATTTCAATTCGGTCACATATGTAACATACATAATAAATGACTGTGTTTTGACTGTCAGCTTTATATATGTAAAAAATGATTTGATTATTGAAACCCATTGCCTGCAATACAAAGTAAGAAGGACACATATATAAGTTCCATAAGCTAGATGTGTATAAAATTGTGACGGTGTAACACCAAAGTTATTTATATTTTTTTTTGTAATGTAACAATGTTACTTAAACCCTTGTGGCCAATTTGACCTATACAATTGATTAAATATGAAGCTATAACTGTGATTCAAGATACTTTAGCTTTAGAAAGATAATTTCTATACAAAATTGAATTCATAGGCTGTGAAGTTCAATTCGGGCACTCTGTTACATACATGATACATTACTGTATGCTACAGACTTTGTTATTGGAACTCATTGCTTGCAGTGTAAATTTAGGAGGACACATGTATTTTTTTCATGTTCTCGTATATATAACGTTCGTTGTAATGTTACAATGTCACTTATACCCTAGAGGCAAACTTGATCTACAAAACTGATTTAATATGAAGCTACATGTATGATTGTGATTCTAAATATACTAGCATTACACAGGCAGTGAGTAAACAACGCTTATTTGATTCATAATGTCTTAACAAAGAGGCACATGTATAATTATCAGAAATGAATGAGCATTTTTGTTTACACCAAATACTAAATCACTTACATGACAATGTCAAGTTGTGATTTTCATAATAGATATGTTAATAAAATTAAAACTGAGATCCTTAAAGTATGACACCGCATTGATTGCAATAAATAAAAATAAAATCAGATCCTTTAAGAGCAGTGAGCATATTAATGAGAAAAGTTAATGGGCCGTTATAAAGTATAAAAGGGCATTATGTGAATAATAATTTACTATTGGTCAATTTTACAGAATAATAAATTACTGTTTTGTGTTCATATGCTTAAAATATAATATAATCAATGCAAATTTTGAAACATTTGGTCAGTCAGGCATGTCACTTACATGCACCTAGTTTTAAGACGGCACTTGAAACAGTTTCATTTTTGTGCATGTGAATATTGTTTTTTTTAATTTATTTATCTAGGTACAGTGTATTTACAACTCTTTTATAAGAAAACAAACAGCTTTATAGAACACAGTTCAATAATAAACAAAAATCACATGTGTAATTATAAAACACCAATTAAAACAAACACTGGGTTACAGGATAATAACTATACATGCATTCATTGCGTACAATGCTGTTTCATTGGCTAGACAAGTGTGAATTTCAGGTTTGTTTTTAACCATCATGTATTGTGCTTGAGTGTTTGAATTATCACTTGTAGATAGTAACGTATATAACATGTATGTTCATATATATCATGATAAATGAGATCTAGGCAGCAAGCCTGAGGGTCACGATCAAATACCCCGCCTACAGAAGGGAGTGTGACTCATGATTTATAGCTAGTAGCGTATATAACATGTTTGTGCATATAATATCAAGATAAATGACATCTAGGCAGCAAGCCTGAGGGTCACAATCTAATGCCCTGCCCACAGACATATCCTATCTTGAAATACACATAAAGCTGTGTCAAATAAGAGATGTTAGGCTTTCGCTTCGAAAATTGGGTGTTATCCTGTAACAACCTGTTACATATGCTACCTTTTTAAAATTAAGTAATTATGATATGATCTCTTGACTACAGAAATGTTAATTCTTAATCATTTTACTCAACTTCTTCATATAGTCTGCATGCTCCATGCCTATTCTACCAATCAAAGTTGTTTGAACAAATCTTTGATCCCCACTGTCTGTAATGAATGTGTGTAAATTAAAATACCTTTTGAAAATAATAGTTTTGAGTGGTATTATTTACTTTTATTGTTGCTCCATTCTATCAAATCTATTAGATTTATTGTTATAAGCTTAGATAGCTTAGATAAAAAAAAACGAGGTTTAGTCCCAGTGTGTTATACATTATCTTAAATAAGTGATACATTAAGTAACCCAAACCCCAGTTCCATATGTCGCTCAAATATTGTATTGCTATGCATGTGAAGCATGTAAAAAACATACTACTGGGGTTTATACTTAATCGTTTCATACTTTCTTGCTTATATCATTATGAACCAAACCTCTGAAAGCCTGTAACTAAATAGATGTATCTAAATTCAAAGCTGTTTCTCCGGAGTGTAACATATGTAACATTAATGTGCATGTTATGAATAATGAAAGACAATATGCCATGTACATAGCCGAATGGCAAAAGGTCCAAATCATTATACAGGAAATCTTAAAATCAACTGAAGCTATGTCTAATGAGTGACATTTATTCTCTGTGCGTTTAAGCAGTAGCCTGTAACAGTCTGTTACATATACGAACTCATCTTTTTCCAAGGCGGTACCTCTACAGTGGTTCACATTTATCCAAGTTATTCCAATAACAAGTCTTATGTCGGATGACTTTGTGGCCACCCAAATATCATTTTGATGTTATTTTAGCCCTGTCCAAACTATCACTGTGACCACCTCACTTCTAAAGCTGCTCACCTGACAATCAAAACTTTTATTGTGGCACCATACAGTAATTTATCATGTGTGTTACATATGTGCCCGAATTGAAATTAACGGCCTTTGAATTTGATTATGTATAGAAAACTATCATTGTAATGCCTAAATATGTTGAATCATAATCATAGCTTCATATTAAATCAATTCTTTAGTTCAAATTGGCCTCTTTGGTATACGTAACGTTGTAAAATTACAAAAGAAATATAAACAACTTTGGTGTAACACCGTATAAACATTATACACATCTAGCACATGAAAAAATAAATGTGTCTTTCCTAAGTTTGCAATGCAAGCAATCAGTTTCAATAATCAAATTTGATTTCAAAATATTTAACAGTGACAGTCCAGATGGCACACAATCATTTATCACGTATGTTACATACGTGACCGAAATGAAGTTCACAGCCTGTAAATCCAATGGAAAATAATTTTTCCAATTGCATGTACACTGCATTCGTTAGGAAAGTTATACCTATCTTATACCTTACTTGTATTACTGGACATACATGTACTACATTTTTGGACATTTTTGTCTGATTCCAATATAGTGTTTGCATCTTACATTGGCTAAAAGATAAAAAAATCAATTGCAATCAATTTATTGAATAATGATAGAACAGTACAATGATAGCCTTATATCAATCGCAGATCTTCAATTAAGATTTAAAAAAAAATAATATGCAAATGGAGATGCTTATTTCAGCTGCCATATTGGAAAAATGTAACATATGTAACAACTCTGGACAGCGAAACTTTCAAAGCTGGTTGGAAACATTGATTTATTAAGTGTACAATAAACCGTGACAAGAGTGGTGTTTTTCCATGACTTTTAATAACAAAGGAAGTATGGTGTGTTTTCACTGCATGAGAATGCAAGGTTCGCGGGTTACGTAGGTTACAGGCTGTTTACAGACTTATGACCACGGAGAACTTAGTAAAACATGCTTTTCTAAGAACCAGAGGCATGCCCCTGACTACTGACAGTAACTAAGTTTTTCTTCCTAGGGGGGGAAACGAACTTCAAAAATAAGCCATATATCTCAGATTGGCTCCTAGACCATTAAGTCCATTTGCCTATTTCCTGCAAGTTTTTTCCTACAAATGACATTTTAACACTTTTCCCCATTCAAATGCATGTGCGACCTATGTTGACCTTGCCGTAAAATAGGTCAAGGTCATCCCAGGGTCATGATTTATATAAACTTTGTAGAGCTGCAGTCACTGATGCTTCGCACCAAGTTTAAAAATCATTGGCCTTCTGGTTCTGGAGAAGAAGATTTTTAAAGTTTTTTTTCTATTTATAGCCATGGCAGCCATCTTGGTCATGTGACCTTGACCATTTATATAAACTTTCTTTCCCCCTTCCCAAGGATGCTCCATATGAAGTTTGGCTTTGATTGGCAAAGCGGTTTCAGGGGAGAAGACGTTTCATTATTATGGAAATATACATGTATATAGCCCCGGGGCAGGGGCAGTCAACCCCCCAGGGGCTAAAATTTTCCACTAACATTAATCTTCTGTCCATTTGCCTATTCCCAGTAAGTTTTACCCATTAAATAGCATTTTACCATTTGAAGAAGATTTTTTAAGGTTTTTGCTATTTATAGCCATGGCGGCCATCTTGGTCATGTGACCTGGACCATTTATATAAACCTTCATTCCCCCCTTCCTAAGGATGCTCCACAGGAAGTTTGGCTTTGATTGGCCAAGCGGTTTCAGAGGAGAAGATCTTTGAAAATGTGAACGACGGACGACGGACAAATGACGGACGGACAGACGCCGGAGCATGGTTATACTATAAGCTCACTTGTGAGCCTTCTGCTCAGGTGAGCTAAAAATCAAACACTTCTCAAACAATATCTTTAAAGACTTTAACTTAATTAATTAAGAAATTCTGAGAAACTGAAAGCCAAGTAACTTTAGGGGAAAAGAGTTCACTTTTTTCAAATTCTTTTAAGACATTGATACATTGCCAAAGACCATCCCTTTTGAGAAAATTTTGAAATTCCCTGACTTTTCCCTGACTTTTTCACTTTCTGCAATTTTCTCTGACTCATTTGAACTCAAATTCCCTGACTTTTCCCTGACCGTGGCAACCCTGCAAGACTAAACTTGGAAATAATTTACCTCATTAAAACCTCAGCAGTGTCAATAATCAGCTGATTAGGCCCTGGACCGACAATGCTGCTGGCAAGGTGTCTTCCACATATGGCTAATCCAGGAAAACTTCGGATGAAATTCTCATAATGTTCTGTAAAATTCCCTGCTTCAATATTTCCAGAGTGACATTTCCACAAAGGAAATCCAACTAAGGTGTCTCTATTGTTCTGAATCTAAACCAGAAGAAAATTCAAGGCAATTACAATCATATCTCAAACTTCAATTTTTATTGATTGTTACCAATTAAATTCAAATAGCTATTAGAAATGTCTTCTTACAACTAAATGCCGTCAAGCATAGGTTGTATTGTGGTGATTTCATTTGTTACACATATTAGTCATATACGAGCCACGTCACGAGAAAACCGGATTTTTGCCTTTGCGAAAACAAAGGCGCAGATCAGCTGTGCAGTTACTGCACAGCTGATCACCGCCTTTGTTTTCGCTACGCAGATAGTACAATCCCTTGTCTTCTTAAATCGGAAATTTTAATCTTCTAACCACCTTTTGTGACTGTACAGGTCAGTTTGTGTCAAACATGGTTGGTAATTCCAAAGACCGGTTTTCTCACGTCGCGGCTCATATGTATTAAGAAGAAACAACCACCAAGAAATTTTTGCCAGTCTTCACGAAAAGTGTCGGTCTCTCGGTCATTTCCGACAAATTTTGAAACTGACCGGCGATTTCTGTCATGTTCCCGGTCGATCCATCCGACGAGAAAAAGGCCAATTCATACTGTCATCTCGTCTTTTCAGCGACGAATGATAAAATAAATCAACTTTGTTCCGATTGTTTTCTGCAGTTTGTTGAGATGCGTGCAGGCGACAATGTTGGTTTCATGTTTACTATTTTGATCGGTCAGCCAAGAATTTCAGCCAATCGAATACATTCCTACAGAAATATTCCGTCAGGTATGAAACCTTCAACCGCGCTGCGCCTGCCATGCTGGGTATGCCGAACCTAGAATGACCATTTAAAGTGTGAAAATAATACATGGTTGCAATATAACTAACGCGGTTTATATGAGTCAATTATTTTGAAATATTGATACACACGGAATAATGTAAAATCGTTTTATTTCGTGAAAATGCACATGAATATTACAGCTGGTTCGGAAGAGCAGGCACTGCGTGGTCATGGCTTTCATACCTGACCCGAAGAGAAGGGAAATAACTCTTAAAGCACTGGCCTTGACCTTCCTCCGATTGAAGTCGCGTAATTTTGTTGTAAAATTCTTGAATAATTTGAGAGCTGCCGTAATTTCCCTACAGGTAATTCAAATGCCCTAAAAAGAGGTTCAAACGATATTCTTCAAAGAGTAGTAAACAGGAAAACGAATAATTCTTTTGCTCATTCGTGGAAGACAACAAGCTTATGAAGCTCTATTTTTTTTTTTTTTTTTTTTTTGGTGGGGGGGGGGGGGGGGGGGTCATTTTTTCTGTCCGACAAATTTTTTTTCGGACCAGCAAAAATTTTCAGTCTGTCAGACAGCTGTCCAGCAGCTGTTTTGAAGTTTTCAAAGTTTTGAAGTTTTTTCTGTTTTGCAAGCATTTATAGGACCATTTTTCCTGTAATATCATTTTGGACATTTTTCTTCAAATTTCATTCGGTTCTGCCTCTGACATTATACACATTACAAAATCTTGCTCAGCGGTAAAAATTAAAAATTTCATGGGAAAAAAAATTGATATTGTTTATACTTTTGCTCAAAACATTGTGGGTTCATGTACCCACAATCTATGTTATGGATAAAAGTTAAGAACAAGAACACAGTGGAGGTCAATATCGCACCTGCATCGGGCAAAATAGCTAAAAACGTGAAACAAAGGTCAAGGGCACCAGGTCAAAGTATGCTCTGAAAGGATATGTCGAGGGCATTTACTATGCAAAGTTCCACATTCACAGCTACTTTAGGTGCAGAGAAAACCAAACTTTGATGCAAAAATTAATAAAGTCAATGGACCGTGAAATATAGGCCAAGGGCAATGGGACAAGGTGCATGCTTGAAGGGTACATAATGGGTCAAGGTCTGTGCTTGAAGGTATGTCAAGAACAATTACTATGCAAGGTTTCACACTCGCAGCTATCACTGATGCAGAAACCAAACTTTGTAGGACAGTTCTATACTTTATCATCGTAAATTTGGTAATTTTTGCTGGACATTTCTCTGACAGGACCCTTTCTGCTATGTATTCAAGTTTTAGAAACTTATCTCAAGTATACAAATGAATATTCTTGTTTATCATCATCATTCATGTAAGGGCATGTCGTTCTTACATTTAACATTGTTTAGGCAATATCAAAAACAAGCTTACAATGTCAGCACTAAGACCTCTGCACACGCTCTGTGGGGCACAAAAGAGAAGGATCCATGTCTTGTTAAAGGTCCTGTCATCTGGTATATTTCTGTAGTAACGCCACACTGTTCTACAAAGAGCCTTCACACGGCCAACATCCATCATCAGCGAAGCCAGTGATGCAGCAATGTCATAAGGTGGTAGCCCGTGTGGATCTCCGCCTTCCATAGGCATAGGATTAAAAGATGCCACTGTTGCTGTGGTCATATACTCTAGACTAAGGTGAGAAACAGAAGAAAAACATGTCCATGAAAAGTATATCCCCTTGAACCCCACTTTTATATAGAAATACTGGGGTTTGCAGGGTATACCTATTTTTCTTATTTTTCTTCCAAAACATAGATTGTGGGTACTCGTTAGAACCGCCTCACCGAGGTGGTTCTAACGTGTACCCACAATCTATGTTTTGAGCCAAAATAAGAAAAATATCAAAATTTTTCTACTGAAAATTTTTAACTCTCTGTATATTGCATGGGCATGTTTTTATAATGAGAAGGAAAAAAAATACTTCCATGTCTGCATCAGCATGGGTAGTAATTTTACATACAAATTCCGCAGTAAAAACTTGTAAAACTTGTTCACAGTATCTTCCAGAAACTGCAGTTTTCCAAATCTCAATTTTCTGAAAGACCTCAAGAGTATTACCATGTTATCATTTTGCATTCAAAAAGGCGTAAAAAGTGCCAAAAAAAAAAATTGAAAATCGGTTAACAAATATAAATTTTATGCCAGAAAATAATTTTGAATGGGGCTTTTTCCATTGTAAAAATGTCAGCAAGAGCAGTATATATTTTCCCTGAAAAAATCTAAAGGCCTAGGGAATTTAAGGCCTGATTTCGGCCTCGTGTATTGGTAAAAAATTGAGTTTTGGAATTTTGAGGAGATAAGTATTGCAAATAGCAGGTAAAGGTCCCTGCTTATAAATTCTAGCGCAACTATCACATTCAAATTATACATGTTGCCATGGCAACGCTCCGAAAAGCATAAAAATACCATGTTTTGCACTTTTGGGCCTATTTTTCACCATTCAACATCATTTGCAACTACCGGCCCACGCGAGGAACAATTTCTTATTATGAAATAATTATGAAGTATCATCCAGAGATGTTGTATGATTTTGTTGGGGGTGTGGGCTGGCACTTAAAAATTAAAAAAATATGTCACAAAATAATGTGCAAAAATGGTCAAAAATAGACCAAAAAGTGCAAAATGTGCTCTATCAATGGTTCTTCTGGGCGTTGCCATGGCAACCCTTGTAGGATAAATGAAGTATTTGTTCTTGTTTTAAATACAGGAGGCATATGACTGTTTTAAGGAATAATTTTCTCACCTAAATTCCAAAATTTATTTTTTAGCAAAATCTGAGGCCAAAATCGGGCATTAAATGCCCTAGTCCTTTGTTATATATCATTTAAAATGCATCAAATCAAAACAAAATTGTATTGTATGCATAGCTGAGCACCAAACTCTTATTTTTTTTTCACAGATTTGCTTGATTTTCAATTTTAAGGTGTTTGGATTACATCCCTTGCACATGTATGCAAAAGCTATTCAAAATAATTTTGCACATAACTATTTTATTAGTGAACCGATTTTCAAAATTTTTGTGGCACTTTTTACAACTTTTGGGTTGCAAAAATGCAGGTTCTGAAAAATGGTGTTCAGACAGTAAGGTGATGTATCTGATTCAATAATTCATGATTAAAATGCCATGATAGCGAAACAACGCAAAAGGGTACTTATATGTAAATGGGTCGTCGACTCAAATCATTTTTTTTTGTAAACTTACATGCTATCAATAACTTCCCTCGACATCTGATCCAGATCATGTGTTGGAATGGAGTACACAATTGTTGACCCCAAGAAGCTTAACTGTTCAGTGGTGATTGACCGTAGCCCTCCTAACCGTTTGATATATGTGTCAACAATGGCTTGTAAAGCACCCTGCATTGGGCTTCCATGCTAAAATCAAATGAATTGTGTCGTATTAAAGGACACCTATCTTAATGATTTCCAACCAGATCTGACAAAAATAGTCTTTACAGATACAAAAGAAGGCTAGAAGCTTGAAATTTGGCATATAATTTGAGGAGTGAGATTTTACTGTTCATGAAGCAAAACCGAAGTTGCTGACCAGCTGTGCAGTTACTAGGCTTCTCTATTGTGCACAAAAGCTTTGCTTCTTTTTCCCACACTGCAGATGTTTTGTGTCAGTTTCAACATCGTGTAGCCACAACTTTTTTCAATCATACGAGCCGCATTGCGACAAAACCTGTCTTCGGGGTTTCCGACCAGGTCTGACACAAACTGGCCTATGCAGCCACAGAAGAGGGTTAGGAGCTTGAAATTCTGGATATTAGTAGAAGTGGAATTGTACTATCTGAGTAGCGAAAACAAAGCTGCTGATCATCTGTGCAATTACTGCACAGCTGATTTGTGCCTTTGTTTTCGCATAGGCGAAAATCCCATTTTCTAGAGTCACGGCTCATATAATGTCTTGTGTATTGACCAGTAACATGGTGTCACAGTCATCTTGATCATGTGACCTGGACCATAAATAAGATATTAAAGAAAATATTACCACTCCCCATGCCATCTTTGAGGCATTGAAGATGATTTCCCGCAGCATGTCTTCAGAAATTTCTCTGGCTATAGTATATATTCCTCTGGGGTCATTAAGGCTCATGTAAAGCATACCCATAGCATCCTCTCTTGACAAATTTCGGTACTTAAAAAAATATAATGCAGTATTTATGTCACAAGCTGGCTTTATAGCCATGTGGTAGAGTGTTGGCTTAGTATGCGAGAGAAACAAGCTTTAATAAGTCCATACCCTTCAGTTCAGCATCAGGTAAGAAATAATTTTTCTTCAACCGTCACCAAATGTAAATTAAATCTATGACCCATGGGACTCCACTGTATAAGCCCAATGTGGTTGTGGACAATCCAGCTAAAAGCAATGTGGTTGAGATCGAGTTGCTTTCAGAATCCAAAGTTTTTGCTAAGGGATACAGACTTACCATAAGATTTACAAACTTATTGATTCAGGAACTGAATTACTGTAAATTCGGAAATTTTTGCGAGACTTTTATTTTGCGAATTTTCGATTTCTGAATTATTAGCGAGTTCTTGAATTCATGAGCGAGTACTCGTGCAGTCTATAAAGCTTATAGTAATTCTTTATTAGCGAAAACTTTATTTTCGCGAGGCAACGAATTCGCGAATATTAGAAAAAAATTAAGTTTTCGCGAAAATTTCCGGATTTACAGTACTTATTCAGAAATAGAAGATTCGAAAAAGTAAAAGCCATACAAAATTTACGAATTAACAGTATTACATAGTCCATGAATAGTTCACATAGCCGTGACATAAGTATGTAAATTTTACACAGGCGCTTGAAGTTATGGCCATAAATCATTAAAATAAGCCCTTCATAGCAATACCGTAGGTATTGCCAGGTATGCAAGTAAAACATACCAAAATTGGAGGTTCTTTTGCGACCTTACCTGACCCTGTAGGGAGGTTTACTTTGTTTTCCTGAAGAATTAGATCAAGAGCTTTTCGGAGGCATGGATAACTTTTTCAAATCTGCTCGCAAGCAGACGTAGTTGGAACTAAAATTTTTGTCCAAATTTTCCTAGCCATTCGCTCAGTAAGTTCCGATTTGGCTCCAGATTCCGCAGTAAATGAACACGGCTGCCAGATGTGGCTTAAATTTATTTACGTAATAATCAAGGTAACCAAGAAAATTTTTTTGCTCACTTCTTTATCATCTAAAATGCTATCCCAAAACACTTGTTTGCATTCAAATGCGCTTAAAACATGACTTCCACTTTTGTTTGTTGTTTTGAATGCGTCAAACGTCACGAGCTACCTCTGTGAGGCATACAAACTTGCCGACGTCACCGCACGCACTGTGACGACATGAAAAGGTCAAAGGGAAGCCATACTGTCAATAAAACAGCACGACTGGACAAATATCATGAAAAACGTTGATAAAATGGACATTTTTAGGATTATCCATGACTTCTTTTGTTTGGACAGAGAAAAAAGTGTCAGGTAGGAGCTGATTGAACCCATTTTGATTTGCAATCGAACGTTTTAGGTTGCCGTGCAACATTTGCTCCGACTCCAAGAACCTTGCCGGAAATGCCACTACGTAATGGCTCCTAAAACGTGGCTTGCACACCTGGCAATACTTCGTATTGCTATGTTGGCACTTATTTGAAGCATTACTTTTATGATTTATGGCCATAACTTCAAGCGCCTGTGGTAAATACAAAGCAGATGGACATCAGCTGTAATTTTAACAGCAGAGACTGTTATATCATATCATAAATCTTAATTTGCAAGCTCTACTTCAAAAATTATATCATGATCACACAGCATACTGGTTTGTGACTAGATAACAAACAATAATCATGAAAAGTTTTTGTATGATGTCATACTTACAGTGAAAGAGTCTGCTTCCTTACATTCTTGTGGGTAGGCACTCTGGAACTCTGCTGACTGCTCTATCTCAGCTCTGAATCAAATCATGATTTAAAGAAAAGATGCTCATTCAGATAAAATTATTCTATAAAAACTTCAGATTCTTTAGCAGCAGGGGAAATATTAGAGAGAAAAGAGGTTGGGTCAGACTGTGGTTTCATACATTACATTACATTTGTCGAAAATGTCCCAATACCCAGACCCTTACCCTAACGCTAGTGGTTGGTGGCTCAAAATGTGGACCTATAGGCTAGTCTTCTACGGAATAAATGTAAAAATTTTGCGGTGAATATTTTTTAAGTTACAACATTTTCAACAAAACACATTTTCGACGAAATGTCGTGCATCGGTAAGAAATGAGCCGCCTCATAGGAAAACCAACTATCTGCATAGGCGAAAGCAAAGACGCAGATCAGCTTCGCGGTAACCGCAAAGCTGATCAGCGCCTTTGTTTTCGCTACTCGGATAGTACAATTCCTCTTCTACTTAAATCCGAAATTTCAAGCTTCTAGCTCTTTTCTGTAGCTGTACAGCCCAGTTTGTGTCGGACCTGTTCAAAAACCACATTGTTGGTTTTCCCACGAGGCGGCTCAAATATGTGAAACAAGGCCTCAATGCCTCTAGTCAGCTGTATAGTTTATCTTCACCTTCAGTGTGTTGCTTTATGGTCCAGTCAACAACTACAGTCATGTCAGGAAGTTGCCTCAATTTTACAGGACTTCTACCCAACATATGGATAATATGAATGCAAAATGTGCTTTAAAACATGAATGCAAAATGTACTTGAACAAAATATAACAACCCAAGTAAACATATCAATTAAAGCTTATACATATGGATGGTTTGACCTAACCACTTTTCTGAGCAGACTCAACTGTCTAAGCAATTTTAAAACCAGTAATCAGATGGTCCGTGAGTTATAAGGTTTGCTGGAGGCACAATAAGCCCATCTGTTCCCCAATGGGCGGGGTCCTAGGAAAGATATGAAGTCTTAAAGTAGAGTGGGCCACTTGGTTGCTTGAAATCTACACATACTTTGAATTAATATGCAAAATTAGTTTTATCAAAAAAAAAAAAGTAGATGGATAACTGACCTACTAGTAGTAGTTCCTTGCTGTGGAGGCTGTCTTGCAGCACCTCCAGCCCGCTGAGCTGATTCTTGTCCACTTTGGGCACTTATAAACTGATCAATCATTTGGTTTTTCAACTGTTTGCATTGTTCTGAAAGAAACACCTTTATCATTATAAGTAATCAGAGTCTGACACTAAGACCATCAGTCTCAGTGAGAATGATGAGGCAAACATGAGACACCAAAGGCCTTAGCACTTTTGAGAAAACCAGTCTTCAGGATTTCCAACCCCTCGGTTTGTGGAGTGGGAATTTCCTCCTTTCGTCAAAATCGGCCAGCCGGTTCTGGAGAAGAAGATTTTTGAGTGGTTTTTACCATAGTTGGGCATGGCGGCCATCTTGGTCATGTGACCCAAATTTCACGATCAAACTTTCCTTTCCCCTACCCATGGACGCTCCACATAAAATTTCACTTTGACTGGCCAAGCAGTTTCAGAGAAGATCTTTGAAAAGTGTGTATGGACGACAGACTGGCCAAGGTCAAGAGATGACCTTGACCTAAATAAATCACATACCTTCATCTACTCCATTAGTTGTTTGCATCTACCACTTTTCAGGTCTCAGGCTGCAACAGTTTTCAAAAAATCCATAGTTTCACTTTTCCCATGTAAAAGCCTATGTTTCAAAAATTGACATTGCCATAAAATAGGTCAAGGTCATCTTAGGGTCATCATTTGATCAAACTATGATGGGCTGGAGTCCCAAATGCTACATACCAAGTTTCATGAAAATCGGTCTGCCGGTTCTGGAGAAGAAGATTTTTGAGTGTTTTTACCATATATGGGCATGGAGGCCATCTTGGTCATGTGACCTGAATTTCGCTATCAAACTTTTGTCTCCCCTACCCATGGATGCTCCACATAAAATTTCACTTTGATTGGCCGAGCAGTTTCAGAGAAGAAGATCTTTGAAAAGTGTGTATGAACAACAGACTGGCCAAGGTCAAGAGATGACCTTGACCTATATTAATCACATACCTTCATCTACTCCATTAGTTGTTTGCATCTACCACTTTTCAGGCCTCAGGCTGCAATAGTTTTAAAAAACAAGTAGCCCAAGGGCAACGATCGCTCACCTGAGAGTCAACAAGTACAGTCACTGGACAAAGTGTTTTTTTGTTTTTTTTCCATATATGGGTATGACGGTCATCTTGGTCAAGTTTCAGTCCTATGGCTGCAATGGTTTCCATAGGATCATTGGTCCTGTAAATGCTTACACAAGACCTAGTTGTCACTTTTTCCCATGTTTCCATGTTTGCCTATATGTTTCCAAAATCGACCTTTATCTACATTAATCACATACCTTCATCTACTCTATCAGTTGTTTGCATCTATCACTTTTCAGTTCTCAGGCTGCAACAGTTTTCAAAAAATAACATTTTAAAAGCAGAAGGGCTCCTGGGGTCCATTTTTTTCAGAATCATTAAAAATCAGTCCTACTGCCCATTTCCTGCAAGACTTTCACTTAAAATGACATTTTAAAAGTTTTTTCCATTCAAATGCATTGACGACCCATGTTGACCTTGCCATAAAATAGGTCAAGGTCACCACAGGGTCATGTTTTATATATACATTGTAGTACTTGAGTCATCCATACTTCATGCAAAGTTTCGTTGAAATCGGTTCACCGGTTCTGGAGAAAAAGATATTTTAAGGGTTTTTACCATATATGGGCATGGTGGCCATCTTGGTCATGTGACCTAGATTATTTATATACACATTGGTTCCCACTTCCTATAGATGCTTCATATAAAATTTGGCTTTGATTGGCCAAGTGGTTTCAGAGAAAAAAATCTTTGAAAAGTGTGTATGGACGACAGACCGGCCAAGGTCAAGAGATGACCTTGACCTAAATTAATCATATACTGTAAATCCGGAAATTTTCGCGAGAACTTAATTTTCGCTAATATTCGCGAAGTCGTTGCTTCGCGAAAATAAAGTTCCTGCTAATAAAGAATTACTATAAGCTTTATAGATTACACGAGTACTCGCTCGAGAATTCAAGAACTCGCTAATAATTCAGAAATCGTAAATTCGCGAAATAAAAGTCTCGCGAAAATTTCCGAATTTACAGTACCTTCATCTAATCCATTAGTTGTTTGCATCTACCACTTTTCAGATCTTAGGCTGCAATAGTTTTCAAAAAATAGCTAATTTCCACTTTTCCCATTATAAGTCTATGGAAACTTAAAGTTACCATAGCAACCAGAGTTCTTATCCGACTGGAATAAAAAACACAAATTATGTAGAGGCTACTGTCAGGAACATGTATACAAAGTACAGGATTCATCCACTTGACGGTTTCTGAGGAGAAGATTTTTTAATTTTTTTTTTTTTTTTTCAAAATTTTGCCCTTTATGGGGCCCCAGCAACCAATCAAAATAAAGGATTAGGACATAACTTGCAAGAAACTTCAAACAAAACTCAATAAATATTTCTGCAAAAACAAAATTCAAGTGTCTGCAATTTTAGCGGAAAAATAGCCGATTTCCACTTTTCCCATTACACTTCAGACCCGTTATAACGCGCTGGTCGGGGTCCACAAGTTGCATGCGCGTTATAGGTGAGGCGCGTAATGCAAATCTACTGAGTCGGACCAGGCTGATCGCAGTTTCTGTAGTGTATTGGTGGGTGGGGAACCTATACGACGTGTGTATTGGCTTAACCGAGCTTGGCGGTTTGTCGCAGAGTCCTTGTAAAATGGAATAAACAAAAGTGAAGTATTGCGTGTTCCACAGTTTTATCAGTTAAAAACGATCTACAATGATAAAATTTGTTTATTTACAACGTACGATTTTATGTGAAAAGAGCGTCCACGGGCTTATGTTGCTGTTGTATTGTAGAGTTCCGCCTTTGACTTATTGGCGCACCCGGACAAGAGCATTTTGCCGATACCGTATTTACAGTTATTTTAATTCGCCTTTCTTAACTGAATTTTCTGATCGGATAGAATTATACAAGATATAGGTGTCCCAATGCTTAGACAATCTTTGGTTTGTGTCGCCGACGAAAATGAGCAATGTTGCGTAACAGGTGTCATCAGTAGCCTACAGCAACCTGTGTTTACGGTCTCGTTACGGTCTATCGATAATCCCCTAGCTCATTGGGCTTATTTTCACAACTTTTATGGCTTATCTTAAGAAAACAATGTGTCATCCACGCTTCGCGAACGGTGGATTGTGTAAGTCTAAAAATTACTGACATGGCAATTATCACTCTTGAATATACACGCAGCCGACACGGTTCGTAAACACATTATGCTTTCTATAAGAAAACTGTTCTTTCAGTTTTATATATGCAAAAGATAATTAACATTAATTGTTCTCAATGTATAATATAGAGAAACTGTTAGAAAATAGCATCTTGGCAAACGCCTGACAACTGCTTTTAATTCTTTTCTCTCGAGTACCATAAAGAGAAACTGTAAGAAAACTGAACCTTGTTGAATTCCCTGCAAACGATCTTTTTAACTGTGAATTCATCCGCACATAAACGCATTAAACTGTAATATATAAGGGTAAAACGGCGCCTTCGCGTCGCCACGATTTTTTTTTTTTTTTTTTTTTTTTCTCAAAAGAGGGTGGGCGAAATTTTGGGATCCAAGGTGCCCTCGCGTTATATCCAACACCGCGTTAATTCAAGGCCCGGTATAGCGGGTCTGTCCTGTATAAGTCTATGGAAACTTTAAGTTGCCATAGCAACCAGAGTTCTTATCCACCTGGAATAAAAAACACAAATTATGTAGAGGCCACTGTCAGGAACATGTATACAAAGTATAGGCTTCATCCCCTTGACAGTTTCTGAGAAGAAGATTTTTGAATGTTTTTCGAAATTTTGCCCTATATGGGGCCCCTGCAACCAATCAAAACTAGAATTGTCAGAGGATCTGACTATAGCCCCACTTCTGAGCTTTTTGCCAGGGTAAGGAAAACAATGGCGGGCAACAATCCCAAGCTAGATCTTATTAATACAGATGCACATAAAAAAATTGGTCAGATTCTGTCAATTTGTTCTCAAGGTATTGTGCCGAAACAAAATTCTGATGTCAATCAAGGGCCAAAACTCTGTCAAACGTTAGCAAAAAAATGACAGGCAACAATCCCAAGCTAGATCTTGTCAATATTGATGTGCATACAAATTTTGGTCAGATTCTGTCAAATCGTTCTCAAGATATTGAGTGGAAACGAAATTCTGATGTCAATCAAGGGCCGTAACTCCGTCAAAATTTTGCGAAAAATGACAGACAACAATCCCAAGCTAGATCTTGTCAATGATGATGTGCATAAAAAAATTTGGTCAGATTCTGTCAATTCTTTCTCAAAATATTGAGCGGAAACAAAATTCTGACATCAATCAAGGGCCATAACTCTTTCAAAAGTTTGCAAAAAGTGACAGGCAACAATCCCAAGCTAGATCTTGTCAATGTTGATGTGCATACAAAATTTGGTCAGATTCTGTCAATTTGTTCTCAAGATTTTGAGCGGAAACAAAATTCTGACTCCAATCAAGGCAGGGTTCATACAGGCAAGGCCAAGTAAAATTCAAGGACTTTTCAAGGACAAATCTTACCATTTTCAAGGACTTGGGGTGGATGCTGTAGTAGGGGGTTCTGTCTTAACTTTAGTTTCCTTCTTGATAAAGAAGTTTGTGAAAGTCCCAGATAAAGACTGCTCATGGTTCTTATGTCGATCTCCACTCGCGTGTGAGCGCAAAGCACTTTCACCCATTTGAGCCACATCAATATCTTTATTACATGCACGACAATGTGCCTTGTGTTTATTGTCCGTTTCCTTGACCCAAGAATAACGTTTCGGCCAGTCCCTGCTGTACACGCACTTTCCATTTTGTTAAGAAATGTTGAAAATAAATTTTTGCTCGAAAAAATATCATTTCGACGTCATTTTGGTTCCGTTTAGTCTGTATTCATCATGGATTTTCATTGCAGATAAAACAGATGCAATAAATCGTGAACCATTCCTCAAGGGAAGCAACCCAATTACGGTACGAACCGATTCGTGCCATATATTTTCGGCCCAAGTTTTCGCGACCATTTCGCAAGGGAAGCAACTCAGTTACCGATTCGCGCCATACGTATTCGGCCTGTTTCTTCATTATGGCGCTCTCGCCGATCTTTTTGTATTCAAACTTGCCGAACTTCTTCTTAAATGCTCACATTTGATTTTGAAACCGAATCTTATTGTCTGGAATACCGGAACAAGTGAAATTCAAGTGCTTTTCAAGGCCAATGGCTAATTTTCCAGAACTTTTCAAGGCAAATTTGGTTTTCAAGTACTTTTCAAGACAGCCCTTCATTTTCAAGTACTTTTCAAGCCTGTGCGAACCCTGCAAGGGCCATAACTCCGTCAAAATTTTGCGAAAAATGATGGGCAACAATCCCAAGCTAGATCTTGTCAATGTTGATGTGCACACAAAATTTGGTCAGATTCTGTCAATTTGTTCTCAAGATTTTGAGCGGAAACGAAATTCTGACGTCAATCAAGGGTCGTAACTCCGTCAAAATTCTGCGAAAAATGAAGGGCAACAATCCTAAGATAGATCTTGTCAATGTTGATGTGCATACAAATTTTGGTCAGATTTTGTAAATTCATTCTCAAAATATTGAGCTGAAACTATATTTTGACATCAATCTAGGGTCGAAACTCCTTCAAAATTATGCAAAAAATAACAGGCAACAATCCCAAGCTAGATGTTGTCAATGTTTATGTGCATACAAAATTTGGTCAAATTCTATCAATTGGTTCTCAAGATATTGAGCGGAAACGAAATTCTGACATAAATCAAGGGCCTTAACTCTGTCAATATTTTGCCAAAAATGATGGGCAACAATCCCAAGCTAGATCTTGTCTATGTTGATGTGCATACAAAATTTGGTCAGATTCTGTCAATTCGTTCTCAAGATATTGAGCAGAAACAAAATTCTGACATCAATCAAGGGCCATAACTCCATCAAAATTTTGCGAAAAATGATGGGCGACAATCCCAAGGTAGCAATCCGCAGTTTTTAGAGCATTTTTCAGTTAATTTAGCTAGATCCGCCAAAACTGATAATAGTGTAATAGTGTATCTGTCCAATCTGGCGAACAATCCGATTTCTCCCATAAAATCATTAAATCAAAATGTCTAATAACAAAATGACATCATTTAAATCGCCTAGCACTGACTATCACCCTACCTGTATTGGGGATATTTTCCCCTACCCCCCTTTCAGACCAGTGAATTTTCGTGAAATATGCCTAAAGTCTGGGCCCCCATGCATATTCAATGCAAAAGCACGCCCCATAAATATCATGCGAATACTTAGAGAATCAACCCAGGAACATAATGAGCTGTGCACAAATATGTGCCATCCATCTACTTTTTTCGCTATTTGTGAACAAAGATAACCCCTGCAAAGTCGACAGTGAAGAGCGTCACCGGCTATGACTGGTGAACGATCCGGGATCCTTATATATAATCCCGGTTTTTACAAGTCTAAAAATAGAAAATAAGTGTTTTTCACATGTTTGAGGCATAATTGATCCGATTTGGGGAAAGATGTCGGCAAACTATTGAAAGAGGATAATTTACAGCCCAATTTCATGCCCTACCCCTTAATATTGAAATTTTTGGACCACCTCAAAAGTACGAAACTGTGAACGGAACCCAAGCTAGATCATGTCAATGTTGATGTGCATACAAAATCTGGTCAGATTCTGTCCATTCGTTCTCAAGATATTGAGTGGAAACGAAATTCTGACATCAATATAGGGTCATCCAAGGGCAATAACCCTTCTGCAAATTTGGGGAAAACAACATGCATAGATACATAAGTAGATATTGTCAATATTGATGCATATGCCAAATTTGGTTAAAGTTTTACAACTGGTTCTCAAGTTATGAGTGGTAACAGAATTATGGACGGAATAACGGAATGACGGAAGGATGGAATAACGGAAGGACAGAACGACGGAAGGACAGGGTGAATCCAGTATAGCCCCACTTTTTCAAAGCGGGGCTATAATGAAGGATACGGACAAAAGTCACATGAAACGTAGAGGACTACTCAATAAACATTTCTGCAAAAACAAAATTCAAATATCTCAAACAAGACAGCAAAAATAGGCAATTTTCACTTTTCTCCATTATAAGTCTATGGGAAGCATAAGTTGCCATAGCAACCAGAGTTCATATTCGATCGAAATAAAAAACACAAATATTCGTTCCCCCCACCTGTAGATGCTATATGTGAAATATGAAAAGATTCGGCCTGGCAGCTTCAGAGGAGAAGTCGTTTGAAAATGTTGATGACGACGGACGACACACAGACGCCGGCTCGACTACTATACTATAAGCTCACCTTGTGAGCCTTCGGCTCAGGTGAGCTAAAAACCATATAAATAGGTCAAGGTCATCCAAGGGTCATCATTTTATCAAACTATGATGGGCTGAGGTCCCCAATGCGACATACCAAGTTTCGTGGAAATCGGCCCACCGGTTCTGGAGAAGATTTTTGAGTGGTTTTTACCATATATGGGCGTGGCGGCCATCTTGGTCATGTGACCAAGATATCGCGAACAAAATTTCAATGCCACTACCAAAGGAGGCTCCACATAAAAGTTCAACTAGATCGGCCAAGCCGTTTCAGAGAAGAAGATCTTTGAAATTGTGGACGACGACGAGGGACGACGGACAGACGCCAGATCATGGCCATCCTATAAGCTCACCTTGTGAGCCTTCGGCTCAGGTGAGCTAAAAATTCATAGTTTTCACTTTTTCCCATGTAAAAGAACATGTTTCTAAAATTGATCTTGCCATAAAATAGGTCAAGGTCATCCTAGGGTCATCATTTGATCAAACTATGATGAGCTGGAGTTTCAAATGCTACATACCAAGTTTCGTGAAAATCAGCCTGCAGGTTCTGGAGTAGAAGAATTTTGAGTGGTTTTTACCATAGATGGGCGTGGCGGCCATCTTGGTCATGTGACCCAGATTTTAAGATCAAACTTTCGTTCCCCCTACCCATGGATGCTCCATATAAAATTTCACTTTGATTGGCCAAGCGGTTTCAGAGAAGAAGATCTCTGAAAAGTGTGTATGAACAACAGATTGGCCAAGGTCAAGAGATGACCTTGACCTAAATTAATTATATAACTTCATATACTCTATTAGTTCTCTGCATCTACCACTTTTCAGCTCTCAGGCTGCAATAGTTTTCAAAAAATCCATAGTTTTCACTTTTTCCCATGTAAAAGCTTATGTTTCCAAAATTGGCCTTGCCGTAAAATAGGTCCAGGTCATCCCAGGGTCATCATTTGCGCAAACTATGATGGGCTGGAGTCCCCAATGCTACATACCAAGTTTCGTGGAAATGGCTTGCTGGTTCTGGAGAAGATTTTTGAGTGGTTTTTACCATATATGGGCGTGGCGGCCATCTTGGTCATGTGATCCGGATTTCGTGATCAAACTTTCATTCCCCCTAACCATGGATGCTCCAAATAAAATTTCAGTTTAATTGGCCAAGCGGTTTTAGAGAAGAAGATCTTTGAAATTGTGGACGACGGACGGACAGACGCACGATGGACTGATTGGTATACTATATTATAAGCACACCTTGTGAGCCTTCGGCTCAGGTGAGCTAAAAATATGAAAACATACATAAGGCGCAAACAGCACAAAAAGTTTTAACTTAAATTAACACCAAGACATAAAACAATAAGAACCACCACAGAAGTATCGCCTTGGAATGATCAGTAATATAAAATAAGTCGATTTTACAGGTACCCAACCTCACCCTCAGCTTCTGCAGTGGTTCACAACACTAAGATTAGACTAGTGATTATACTGAGCCAATGCTGAATATACATGTATAATCATTTTACCATTATTAAAAAGAGAAAAGCCTAAAGTGGTTTAACGTGGATTGATATATTTACAAAGTCCCTAACCCCCCCTAAACTTTGAACATGTTGTTCTCAGTCCTGGGATACAGATCATTCATGATATTACATCTCCTGAAAGGGCTATGAATGACAAACGTTATCCTAGTAATATAACCAGAATTTGTATTTGCATTTTCGTGCATGTTGGTAGTGAAATGCACTGTTAGTTTGAAAACTGCTTTTATTTTTCTTGCATTGTTTTACACTTAAATAAGAAATATTGTGGGATGAGTGTTGGCACGGTAGTTAGTAAGTAGAAAAATCTATCAACTGCTATCATTTTTGTTCTGTTTGAAACAATTCTTACCGAAATATCTGCAGACAAAAAGCCCGTTTTTTGAGACTAATCAAGGTCAAATTAATGGGCTTATTTGTTATGTAAAAAGGCTATGGAAATATACTGTATATGTATGTTCTACCTGAATGAACAGACTACCTGTCCTATTTTAACAGGTATACACAGCGTGTACATACTATAATGCATATAAATATACTGTACAAAATAATTTTATCTATGTTTTATTTGAGACATGTCTCAGAGGACTTTAAATCCAACGTTACTTCAACACCACACAACAATTGTTTTTACCCTTATTAGATATATAAAAGATATTGTCAGAAGAACTTCCCTAATGTCTAAAACGTATGAAGACACTGTTCAAAGTAAAAGTTGCTTAATTTATTTGGCATGGTATATTTAAGGTACAGGTATTTGCATAAGTGACGGACAATATTATTTAAAGTAATAAATCTGATAAAGATGATGCACCTGCTATTCATGCAAATCGTTTGTAAGCTAATTTTTCAGCTTGCAAATTAGTTGGAGAACATTATTTAGACCTTCACAAAGGTTTCTATCAATTAAAATCAAAAATTTATTTTAAAGGATTATTTATGGAAATTTATTAGAAAAATAGGTAATTTCACTAAAAACTTCTATTACAATGGCTTCCCTTTGGAAAACATTATCATTCATAAGAAAGTTTAAGGTTTAGGGATTATTCTGGTATGTAACATGCCACATTTTTTTAAAAAAATCTATGAAATATTTATGAGCAGAAAACACTATTATTATAGTAATAAGGAACCTTAATGTGGTGTTTCTTTCCTTTTCTTTACTTCATTCTTTTAGACATCTATTTATTTTCAAGAATAAAATTATAATAAAGTCCAAATCAGGGGCAATAAATGGCACTTTTTTCAATACCTTTAAATCTCTGTATGAGCATGGGGGATGGTGGTCCATGGAGGCCACCCCCAGGAGGTCCATAGTGGTCGCCCCCAGGTGGTCCATAGGGGTCACCCCCAGGTGGTCCATATTGGTCACCCCCGTATGACCCATTGAAGCTGGCTGACCCATTGAAGCCACTCCCATCAGGTGGGTATGGGTATGATGCACCATTTTGACCGTAGGTTGTGGACAAACCTGGAATTGTTAAATAGACATGCATGTTTACGAGTACTTGGTCAGACTGGTCCTCCCTGGCCTATCACAATAGGGCTCTGGATTTCATGTAAGAAATCAGAGGACTTAACAGCCATCTATGAAGTGCTCAACTGATACCTTGTCCTCAATATTGGCCCACCAACATCAGCTAAGATCAAAGACTGATACCTCGGTAACCTGGCTCATGAGGCTGTAAAACTTTTTTTCATGCTAAGCTGAAAACTATGTATTTGTACAAAGCAAACATCTTGTACATGGTCAAAAATAACAAAGTAGCATAACTCTCACTTTTTTTGGTCATGGCTTAACACCCCATTCAACAACTTTTCAGTCATATCAGGAAAAAGCCACCGATTCCTAGGTATAACAGTATTGCACAGGTAGGTATCAGATCCAGAATCCTCTCACTTCAATGTCTGGCACGTCTCTACAGTGATCGAAATTAGTGCTAGCCCAATTGCCTGACACTTAAGCCAGACAGCTGTCGGGCTAGGGAGAAGCCCAACTGGCTAGTGCTATTTTTCTGTTTCGAGTACCTTCTCCTGTCCAAAACTTTTATAAAGCGATCAGATGCTCGCTATTGTGTAGCTTCAGGGCTTTTTCTGTATACAAAACTGGGTCCGGTTTCCGGTACCAAATTTTTTCCCAATTGGCTGAAACAATTCCCAATTGACCTGGAACATTCCCAATTAGCAGAAAAATCCGAATTTAAAAGGTAAGCTTTCCCAATTTTGTTAAAAATTGCACTATTTTTTCCCAAAATCAGCATATTTTTTCCCAAAATCACACAAATTTTTCCCAATTTCATCGGTACCAAAAATTTCCCAAAAAGGTCAGAAAAAGCCCTGAGCTTAAAACGACGATGTGTAATCCTTTAGCCATGTCAGCTGTATAGGTGACCAGTAGTAGAGTTTTAAGTTTTAGAGAGGGCAGGGAGCATATTGTCAGTACAAGGGCACTTTGTGCGTGAAATTCTGCTATGAGGGCACAGAAAGCGCAATTTTCTAATTTTAAAGGGCACTTTTTGGCTACTTCTAGATATTTCCTCTGATTTTAAGGCTTTTTAATCAAAGATAAAACAAATCTTGAACAAATTGGTCAAATATTATGTATTTTCCAATATTTAAATGTTCTGTAAAGGACAGGGTGCCATCCTCCGATGCACGACATTTCGTCGAAAATGTGTTTTGTCGAAAATGGTGTAACTTAAAAAATATTCACTGCAAAAGTTTGAGGTTTATTCCGTAGAAGACTACTATATAGTTCCACATTTTGAGCCACCAACCACTAGGGTTAGGGTAAGGGTCTGGGCATGGGGCCATTTTCGACAAATGTAATTTTCGACGAAATGTCACGGAGGCGCCATCCTCTGGAGTTTAAAAGGGCAGGGTGCATTTCCCATTTTCAAATTAAGAGAGCAGGGTGCTCCCCCTTTGACGACCTTCTATCTCTACCACTGGGTGACGTCATTGAATGTTCTTATTGACATCTCGCCTCTCAGATACATGAGATAAATCTGATTGGTCAATATTGGAGCTGTCTTCGTTTTTAGTTTATAATATTGACAGTTTCGAGTCACCAGATAACCGCTATCATTTTAGCATTTAAATCATTTGACCCGCTGAATTATTTTGGGATTTGCGAGAGAGTAGGATTTATTGGGTGAGTAAACTATGGTAGGTACAGTTTTAGCACACACACACACACACACACACACACACACAAACTAGTTCCCTTACTTGTCCTTATTCCCCCTTTTTCAGTGATTCGTGCTGTCACTGTGCAAGCGTCTCTCTCACGTGAAACAAATATGGGAACATTTTTAAGCAAATACAAATATCTAATTATGGGAATGAATTGACTCCTTTTTGCCTTTCGGTATTTCGTTTGACCTTGTGTTTAAATCTATTTTTAATACTTTATAGATGTATGCAATTAAGAAAAAAAAAATCACTCAAAAATACTTACATGCAATATAAATTAGTAGTATCAATGTGATTCGTTTAGAAGACATCATCATGTCTGTGTTGCAGTCACACCACCTGAAAATGGAGTTTTCTAAATAAACATGGAATACCAGTCATTTGAACAAGTAGCTCAAAGGCAACAATCAATCACTTGGGTCAACAGGTACAGTCACTGGACATTTTTCTGCGGTACTCTGTTAGACCCCAGGAACATGGATGCAGGGATAATTCTGGCCTGCAAACATGATGCCCTTTTTGACAAATTTCATTAACATTTTTGGGCCAAGTACATTGTGAAAAGGGCCCATACCTTTCTACAGAAGCACACTGTTTTAGGTCCGTCACAGTGTGAGTGATTCTTTATGATATCTGCTACTGATTCTTGATGATATCAGGTAACGGATTCTTGACAAATGCTACGGATTCTTGACAAGGATTGATACTCCCAATTGCAAACAGCAAAAAATGGTAATTTTAGATAGTTGTAGATCTAAATTTTGTCAGGAGACAAATTAGTAGCATGGTTCATGATAATCTATGTATATATTCTACATGTTAGGGTTTCAAAATAAAACCAATTAGATAAATTGAGCAAATATGAAAAACATGGCAATTCGGTATAATTATGTGAATTCCTAAGCAAACATGTTTGGAAACATAGAAACAGTTAATAAAAGTGATATGAGGACCTTCAAATTCTACATTACCCTACGTAATAACCCTTTTTCATTTTTTTGCATGCTACGGATTCTTGATGATATGTTACAGATTCTGTATGATATCAAAATGTGGGTAACGGATTCTTTATGATATATGTTACTGATTCTTTATGATAAATGTTACAGATTCTTTATGATTTAAAGCAAGTTTATGATGTTCTACAACTTGAAATGCAGATTTGTACCCATGGTCCACCAATGAACTGTGTTTTTATCAACTCCACACTGCAAGAAATGTGATGTGCAGTGTAAAATTCGATCAGATTTATCATAAACCAATTAATAATTGTGATTAATGTAGAACCATGTTATATATTTGTGTATATCACAAAACACTATTATTTATTTATTTATTTTTTAACTTTTTGGTAAAATCAATTAAATTTTTTTCAATCAGAAAGACTGACAATCTTATAAGTAGAATTCATGTGTGTACAATTTTACATTTTTTTTCTGTTTTGGCTCTCACAAGGATGGGCATTGATCCCATTTCTAACCACCTTACCGCTTCGCTATGTCACCTTATGTATGTTTTCATGTTTGGGTAACTAAGTGACTGACTAGTGGGAAAAAGCTACTCACTCAGATTACAAAATGTTCCCTAAGTATACCAAGTACCTTATTGTCAATGTAGTTTTTTTTCACATTGGTTTTCGGAGTGCGAATTTCTTATTGCACCATTTCCTCTAATCATCATCATTGCATACATTTTTCCTTTTCGGTGCCACTTCAGAGAGGTAACATTTACTGCCAGACTGGAATTCAGGAAATACAAATATTCAAGGCCACTAACAAGTATTGATTATTTGAAACAGATCCACATTCCTTTCACTGCTGTTTCAGGATCTCATTTCTAAGGCAAACCAATTTACTGTTTATTCAAGAAAGCAGATATCTGTTATGCAATATTAGATATCTTGTTTAATAAATATGATATTTATTTCAATTTATTAGTTATCTATTATAAAGAAGATATCTTATATAACAAATATGATATTCATATATAATAATTATATTAGGTATCCAAAATGTTAATATTAGCTTGGCCCACCGGGGTCCAACTGGTGTTTTTCTTTTGCTCCGGAGTTAGTAGGTTATTCGGCGCCCAGGGATCTCCATCGTCGGGCAGCTTACTCAATCTGTGAGTCCTGGTTTTTGATTCATCAGGATGTTTATCATGATTTATTTGTTTGTTCTTGATGATTCATTGACTAGTTAAGAGATTCACCACGAGGACGGAAGAACTAACTGAATGTTATGAACCACTGCAGAAGCTGAGGGTGAGGTTAGGTACCTGTAAAACCGGTTTAAGCCCGCCAGTAACTTTGTGTTACTGATCGTTCCAAGTCGATACTTCTGTGGTGGTTCTTTTTGTTTTATGTCTTGGTGTTTAATTTTTTTTTGTGCTGTTGGCGCCTTATGTATGTTTTCATATTTTTAGTTAAGTTAAGGTAACTGAGTGGCCACCTATTGGGAAAATAGCTGCTCATTCAGCTTACGATATGTTTCATGGTATAAGTACCTGATTGTTAGTTTGGATTTTTTCCACCTCGGTTTTTGGAGGGGGAATCTTTTTCTGATTGCGCCTTTTCCTGATCTTTGCCTACTTGTACCTTTTTAGATATCTGCAATGTTAATTTAGATGTCTTATATAGTATATTTAGATATCATTCAGGCTTAATAAGATATGTTATTTGTAAAAATAGATATCTAAATTGACAAATAAGATATCTTAAAAATTATATTAGATATCTTATTTGTAAAAAGTATATAACATATCTTAATTCATAATTTGTCATAAAGATATCTGATATAGCAATTATGATATACGATATTAGATTTTTTTTCTTAATATGACATCTTAATCAGCATTTGAGAATATGACATCTTAATCAGCATTTGAGATATCTAAAATAGTTGTATAGATATCTATGTTAACATGTAAGCGTTTTATATTTGTCAAATAAGATATCTTCTTGAGTATATAAGATATCTTTATTACATAAGATATCTAATATGCTTCAGTAGATATGGTTTTAGACAAATAAGACATCTTATATCCTTTATTAGCTATCTTATTGAGCTAAACAAATAAGACACCTTTAGTTTATAATATTTCTTATTTATTTTGCCCAATCACAACCTATTTCTTAAAATACTTAAATAAGATATCTACTATGTCAGTACAGATATCTAATTTATAGCCTTAATTAAGATATATTGTATTAATTCATATATCTGAATTATAAATTAAGATATCGTTTTTCTAATTAAGATATCTAATTTACCGTAAAAGATATCTTATTGACCACTGTATATAAGATATTTGTTTTACCAATTTAGATATCTTATTTGCTAATTAAGATACCTAGTTTAGCAATAAAGTTGTCTTATTAACCAAAGTAGATATCTTGATTTTTCTTGTTAGGAAGATATCTTGATTTATCGTGTGAAGAAGATATCTTATGTAGGTATAGCAGATCTCTCATTTAGTATATAAGATATCTAAATTATATTAGTTTCATAATCACTCAATCATCTCAGCGCTGTGTTTGGTGTGGTTCAAGTCCCGCACTGGGTAATTGTGAGACAAGCGCGGTGGCATTATATAAGTGGTAGAGTGTCGGACTCCAAATAGAGAGGTCCTGGGTTCGATCCCCACAGGCGTCACCGTGTTGTGTCCTTGAGCAAAACACATTAACTCCTTACAGTACTGGTTAAACTCAAGAAGAATTGGCTCTGTACCTACATGACTGAAACATTGTTGACTGGGACATTAAGCCTCAATACAATTTGAGTTCATTTCATTTAAAAAAGGAAGTGCAGTGCGGTAGGGGTAGACTACAGGACTCCGATGCGGGAGGCCCTGGGTTCTAAACATAACTCTACCATGCAAGCTGTGTTCATGGATCTATAGTATTGTTTAAAACACAAGAAGTGGTGGCCCTTTGCCCCAACATGATTCAAAACTTGTTTACTGGGACGTCTAGTCATAACTTAACCAAACCATATGGGCTACAACGTGACAAAATGTATCTTCAGACAATTATTTGAGTATTAGAAAAACAAGGTTGCGCTGAATGTCTGATGTTTCTAGAGTCTGTTACTCTTTATTTGACCCGATTATTTCATTTATTTTATGAGTTATGACCAATTTACTGTATGAACCCTACAGACGTCATTGTCCTGAAAAATGATGTCAAATAAAATATAAAGGTTTGATCCTTTGGAAGCAGTAAAAACATTAAGAGGGAGATAGGATGGACTATATTGCGCAATTTCCGGTAATGAACCCTCATCAGTAGCCCTTTTAAAACCGGCAACGAAAGCCAGACTACAGGGTGTTAAGAAAGTTCGAAGACATTATTCAAAAGGACACTGGGTGTTAGATAAAGCATTTAGATATTATTATATACTGTTATTTTTTATCTTGAAAATATGTCATACAAGATATTATGTACAAAACTTTGCTTTATAGCAAACTGATAAGAAAAATATACGTGGAAATAAGTGACCCCTCTTCTGAATTGAGCGCCATAAAATGCAAAATGTGGGTTTAACCAGTGCTTGTCCAAGAAACAGTTTAAATTTCGAATACCATTGGATTCCCATTGAATACATTGATTACACATATTCAAGAATGTTTTATGCTAATTTGAGTCATCATTTTCTGTTGTCTAGTGAACTATATGGAATTGCTCAGCAAAGTCTTAGGGTACCCCCATTCTTGAAATAGGCCACAAATAGTAGGGGGTATAGGTAAATATTTTATGAACATTTGAAACTGCGTGGTTATTGTCATTTCTTTTTCTAATATAATGTTATTAGATATGTTGTTGCATAACGGAAAATCATTTTTGATGACGCTCCTTCCTTATCTTTGAACAAAACTCCATGAAAAACATGTTATACCTTAGCCTGTCCCTCACTTTCGTCAACATGAAATTTTGCATTAAAAACGTCATTATTTTGAATATAACATATACATACAGTAGTTTATTCAGAATTGTGTGGTAATCTTTGATACAGGGATGCGTATTGTTGTGGTTTACGGTACCCATGCCAGTAAAAATGTTATATTGTTAACAAAATTCTCAATTTTTCGTCATTTTACTCTATTTTCACAACCTTTTAGGGTCAACCTTAATGTTTGATGAATTTTAACCTTATAATCTAGAAAATGAACAGATTTAACAATTCTGTTAACTATCCGGACACTTCATACATAATGTGAAATATTTTATGGATATTATTTGCATCTTTTTTTGTTTCCGTATAGTCTTGATTACCCCTACCCCCTATCAAAACACCCACAGTTTTTCAGATCACAAATCATGTTTTTTCATCTGATGAAAAATTATGTGTTCTGAACTATCTAAAAATAACTATTATGTTCATCGTGATCTTTAGGACAGTGACTATCACTTAAAGATATTTTATGCTCCCTGATATAAATTGTGAATATTTTAAATTATGTTTAATATGCCACCCCCCTTTTACGCAAATCTCATAGAAAATGCGGAAAGCTGTGGCACCCTGACTTAGAAATTGTAATATAAATTAGTCAAAACAGAAGTTGTAGAAGTTCTATTATACTGTGCAAACTGATATTGAAATGGGTTTTAACTGTGTTGATTTTTGAGATTGTGCTATTATTCATTGTGAAGTTATAAGGAATATTCCAATGTCTTCGAACTTTCTTAACACCCTGTATTGTACTGTAATTTCGAAAATTTACACGAGAAGTCTAAATCAAAGACACATTCCTAAACGAGGTCAAATAATTTAAACATTGCTTAGAAGTATGTTTCTAAACGTGAGTGTTTTGAACACTCTAAATATCTTTACTGATCTCAAAAGACCTAAATAAAAATATAATCTGCACTATGGATGATGTACGTGGAGACTTTTTAGGGCCGCCACACGGCACAACACCAGCTGCAGTAATAGCAAATAAAATATAATGGTTTGATCCTTTGGAAGCAGTAAAAACATTAAGAGTGAGATAGGATGGACTATATTGCGCGATTTCGGGTAATGAACCCTCATCAGTAGCCCTTTTAAAACCGGCAACGAAAGCCAGACTATTGTACTGTAATTTCGAAAATTTACACGAGAAGTCTAAATGAAAGACACATTCCTAAACGAGGTCAAATAATTTAAACATTGCTTAGAAGTATGTTTCTAAACGTGAGTGTTTTTAACACTCTAAATATCTTTACTGATCTCAAAGGACCTAAATAAAAATATAATCTGCACTATGGCTGATGTAGCAGAGCTTACAAAACTCAATGCATTTGCTTAAAACTGTTTAAGCACTGGTTAGAACCTATTGCTAAGATAGAAGCACACTATCCTAACCGGCAATCTGTCGTAATTATTTTGTCTATTTTTATGATGATGCCGTTGCTATGGTTACCATTTAACGATACATATAGGGAAATTATGTGTATTATGGGCTAAATCCAGGGCAGATAACTCAAAATATTGACAATAGATATGTTTTGAAACTCATTCATTTGGTAGCCCAGTGTTCAAAGATTACAAATATAGTGTTATTTCTGAAACGTATATTACATCATTTTCCCCGCTTTTTTAGCTCACCTGAGCCGAAGGCTCACAAGGTGAGCTTATAGGATGGCCATGATCCGGCGTCCGTCCGTCCGTCTGTCGTCCGTCCGTCGTCCACAATTTCCAAGATCTTCTTCTCTGAAACCGCTTGGCCGATCTAGTTGAAATTTTATGTGGAGCCTCCTTGGGTAGTGGCATTTCAAGTTTAATCGCGAAATCCAGGTCACATGACCAAGATGGCCGCCATGCCCATATATGGTAAAAACCCTTCAAAAATCTTCTTCTCCAGAACCGGTGGGCCGATTTCCACGAAACTTGGCATGTAGCATTGGGGACTTCAGCCCATCATAGTTTGATAAAATGATGACCCTTGGATGACCTTGACCTATTTTACGGCAAGGTCAAATTTGGAAACATAGGCTTTTACATGGGAAAAAGTGAAAACTATGGATTTTTGAAAACTATTGCAGCCTGAGGCCTGAAAAGTGGTAGATGCAAACAACTAATGGAGTAGATGAAGGTATGTGATTAATATAGGTCAAGGTCATCTCTTGACCTTGGCCAGTCTGTTGTCCATACACACTTTTCAAAGATCTTCTTCTCTGAAACTGCTTGGCCAATCAAAGTGAAATTTTATGTGGAGCATCCATGGGTAGGGGAGACGAAAGTTTGATCCCGAAATCCAGGTCACATGACCAAGATGGCCGCCACGCCCATATATGGTAAAAACCACTCAAAAATCTTCTTCTCCAGAACCGGTGGGCCGATTTTCACGAAACTTGGTATGTAGCATCAAGGACCTCAGCCCATCATAGTTTGATAAAATGATGACCCTTGGATGACCTTGACCTATTTTACGGCAAGGTCAAATTTGGAAACATAGGCTTTTACATAGGAAAAAGTGAAAACTATGGAATTTTTTTTAAATCTGTTGCAGCCTTAGGCCTGAAAAGTGGTAGATGCAAACAACTAATGGAGTAGATGAAGGTATGTGATTAATATAGGTCAAGGTCATCTCTTGACCTTGGCCAGTCTGTTGTCCATACACACTTTTCAAAGATCTTCTTCTCTGAAACTGCGCGACCAATGAAAGTGAAATTTTATGTGGAGCATCCATGGGTAGGGGAGACGAAAATTTGATCGCAAAATCCAGGTCACATGACCAAGATGGCCGCCACGCCCATATATGGTAAAAACCACTCAAAAATCTTCTTCTCCAGAAGTGGCTGGCCGATTTCCACGAAACTTGGTATGTAGCATTGAGGACCTCAGCCCATCATAGTTTGATAAAATGATGACCCTTGGATGACCTTGACCTATTTTACGGCAAGGTCAAATTTGGAAACATAGGCTTTTACATAGGAAAAAGTGAAAACTATGGATTTTTTGAAAACTATTGCAGCCTGAGGCCTGAAAAGTGGTAGATGCAAACAACTAATGGAGTAGATGAAGGTATTTGATTAATATAAGTCAAGGTCATCTCTTGACCTTGGCCAGTCTGTTGTCCATACACAGTTTTCAAAGATCTTCTCTGAAACTGCGCGGCCAATCAAAGTGAAATTTTATGTGGACATCCATGGGTAGGGGAGACGAAAGTTTGATCGCGAAATCCAGGTCACATGACCAAGATGGCCGCCACGCCCATATATGGTTAAAACCACTCAAAAATCTTCTTCTCCAGAACCGGTGGGCCGATTTCCACGAAACTTTGTATGTAGCATCGGGGACCTCAGCCCATCATAGTTTGATAAAATGATGACCCTTGGATGACCTTGACCTATTTTACGGCAAGGTCAAATTTGGAAACATAGGCTTTTACATAGGAAGAAGTGAAAACTATGGATTTTTTGTAAACTATCGCAGCCTGAGGTCGAAAAGTGGTAGATGCAAACAACTAATGGAGTAGATGAAGGTATGTGATTCATATAGGTCAAGGTCATCTCTTGACCTTGGCCAGTCTGTTGTCCATACACACTTTTCAAAGATCTTCTCTGAAACTGCTTGGCAAATCAAAGTGAAATTTTATGTGGAGCATCCATGGGTAGGGGAGAGGAAAGTTTGATCGGGAAATCCAGGTCACATGACCAAGATGGCCGCCACGCCCATATATGGTAAAAACCTTTCAAAAATCTTCTTCTCCAGAACCGGCAGGCCGATTTTCATGAAACTTGGTATGTAGCATTTGGGACTCCAGCCCATCATAGTTTGTTGAAATGATGACCCTATGATGACCTTGACCTATTTTACGGCAAGGTCAATTTTGGAAACATAGGCTTTCACATGGGAAAAGGCGAAAACAAACTATTGCAGCCTGAGACCTGAAAGTTGCTAGATGCAGACAACTTATGGAGTCAATGAAGGTAAGTAATTATTTAAGGCCAAGGTCATGTCTTGACCTTGGCCCAAGGTCATTTAAATATCAAAATTAAAATTATGGTTTTCTCAGAAATCACTGGGTTTGGAAACTATTGCAGCCTGAGACCTGAAACTTTGCAGATGCAGACAACTTATGAAGTCAATAAAGGTGTGTGAGTATTCAAGGTCAAGGTCATTTCATTATGACTTAATACTCCAAGATCAGGCTTCAGGTGAGCGTTCTCAGGACCAATGGTCCTCTGGTTCTGCTTTCTACTAGTAATGTCAGAATGTCCGAAGGTACATTTTGTCGCGTTGAAGTTCATATCATAATATTTGAAAATAAATGCTCAAATCTCAGTTTACCTGATAAAATAATGACTTGTTTACCAAATCGCATAGTACAAACCTGCTTTGTAGATCAGAGACATTAATAATTGCTCCCTGCTCCCTGAAAGAAAAATGACCTTTCTCCCAGCTCATAAAATGTTTTCCTCAGCCCCCTACTCCCTAAAACTCCAACAAGTTATGCTTTCTCCCCAAATCCCTTAAAATAAATGACCCTTCTCCCCAAATCTCTGAAAATAGATAGCCCTTCTCCCTGAATCCCCGAAAACCCTGGGAGAGCCTCATAATTGGTAGTTTATCTCGATAAAAGAGTGTCATAAAGAATCTGTAACATATCATAAAGAATCCGTTACCCATCATTTTGTATCATACGGAATCCGTGACAAAATTTTGTCACAGATTCTTTATGATATTTTTGATGCTTTAAAACACAAAAGTCTGCAAAACAATTCCTATGAAGATTTACATGCATTGAAAAGTGTTAGTTCATAGATAATTACTTAAATTTCTAAACTGATGATAAAATGTTTTGATGTGTTATGTATTTTAATATTCATTTTCTATTTTCCTTGCTTAATTAACCATTTTAAGGATTTAATCACCCATTAACTTTCAACCTGTATACCAAAATTGCTAAAATTGATGGAGAACAATTTCCAGCTCATATATACGTACTATGTATGTGTGCCAAAAAGGTCATTTCAGGCATCAAAAACCTTAGAAACGCCGCTTTCTCATCACCTACCAATAGATGAGCTAAGAGAATCATAAAGAATCTTTAACGCTATCATAAAGAATCAGTAGCTGATATCATAAAGAATCATCTCGCACTGTGACGGACCTAAACCCCTGTGAGAAGGGGCCTTTTTGAAAAATCATGGGCCTTTTAATTCAGGGCCCCTTCCAGGTGGTAGGATTCATAAAGGGGAAACTAGCCAATTCTTAATTTCTATTATGCTACACACAAGATGTAAAAGCTCTAGATAGGCCTTGTGTTTTCAGAGAAGACTTTTTCATGTCCTTCCCATTATAAGCCTCAGGTCTGTTAACACCCCCTGGGCTTGGTCAGTTTGGACCCCAGGGGCATGGTTGCAGGGGATGAGGGATTATTTTATGGGGAGATTGTGAGAGATTTACTCATTTTTTCCCCCAAAAAATCTCATTGATATTGGCCAAATACGAGGAAAATCGTATCAATTTCAGTTGAATTAATGATTTTGTCTCGTGATAAAAATTTCTTTCAAGCCAGACTAGCTAGGATACCAGGGCTTCTCTGTTTGCCATCACCCGACCGACCCACCAAAATTGCCACTACCCAAAAAAATTTATTGACATTCAGAATGAAGATTTGAATGTCTTAACCCAGCAGACATTTGACGTCGGTTGGACGTCAGATTGACGTCAGACTCCGACGTCATAATGACGTTGGATTTAGGTTGATTTTGAAAGTTTGTTTGACGTCAAAAACAGACCTCATTCTGACGTCAAAAACAGACGTCATTCTGACGTCAGAAAAACAACGTTGGTTTGATGTCTCAAATGTGACGTCATAATGACGTTGGGGTTAGGTTGATTTTGAAAGTTTGTTTGACGTCAAAAACAGACGTCAATCTGACCTGCTAAAACCGATATCGTGAATGTTTGTTCACAGTTAAATTAACATTCTGAAATCCTGAAGTGGATTCAGTAGTGCGGTGATGCACTATTGTTATTCCCTTTCACTCCTTTGATAGAGTTATTCGGGATATACAAAACATCACTCTGATGTTGGTATATCTTATTCATGTCAAATTTTATTGCTATATGGTGCTAAAACAAATAAGACATTAGTGTAAATAATAAGACTATTGTGAACAATCAATAATTTAAAATGGTGAAATAAGTATTAAAATATACAAATTTCATTTTCGTCTTAATAGAAGGTTTAATAATTTAGTGAAAGACTTTATTTTGATTAACAAATAATTATTTTTTTCTAAATTAATTAAGCATGGTGATTTCCGATACGAGACCTAGATATGGCTTTTTTAAAAGTGGCTATGTTGAAATTATTATTTGAATTTGATGTTGTTACTTTTGCGCAAGAAATTATGTCAGTTCAAGGGCAGCTAACTCTGTCCACATATGACGTTAGACTTACGTTTGAATCCGGCGTCATTTCGACGTCATATCAATACGTCCACTGACGTCAGGACTGGACGTCAGGTGGACGTTGGTTATTGGTTGTATGACGTCGTGACCAAAATACAACCAATATCCGACGTCAAGTTGACGTCAGATGCCTGCTGGGGACGTGTTTTTCATATACACGGCTAACAAACCTTTAAATGCGTAACCGCGGTTAAGAAAAGAAATCCGATTCATGTCCTTCCGGTTTCGCATCAGATGGCCAACAAAAGGTAAACAAACATTTGCAGCTCGTGTTTCCGAGTAAAATATTTCGATTCGAAGACAAATATTATTATTCTCTCAATGCTATTTTATTAGTGAGACATTGCTATATTTGGACCCCAAAGGATTTCCAGAATTTTTTCTTTATAGTCATGATTTTTATTCCCTACCCCAAAACACATGTTGGGATTGCATTGTACACGACGAAAATGTGGGTCAGTCGCAGGGATATTTTTAGATTTCCGCTCATTACGTCCATATTAACGGAAAGCAATACAGTGCGCAGATGATTTTAACATTGTGTGAGGTCTGGTGACAGTTTCGTTGCCTCTGGCCAATGCATTTTATGCATATGTGGTTAAAAGCTGTGTCAACATTTCGGTTACGAATTTGATCATTAGAATGATAGCAATATAGTCATTATAGAACATATGTATAAAAGTTTTTGTTTTTGTTAATTGTTTTACGCTGAAGATTATTGTCACATTCTCTCGTCCTTTTTTAATAGTTGGTGTGTTTGTGATATTTGCAGTGAAAATGTTTGATATAAAATAATACAAACTGTCTATGAAATACATGTAATACAATAGTTCACATGCATGATATTCCTGTTCATGAAGACGATTTTTTACAGCATTCTGTATACTTTAATTTGTTTTTTCTTGGTTTTATGTCTTTCAAAACGCTTTACAGGGAAATAAATACCATAACTTGAACAGGTTGAGGTTTTCAAACGTATCTTGAAATATATCCTTCATATTTTAATGATTAAATGCGTACCCATCTTTTCCTTCCCTTCAAATCGATAATGACGGGCACTAACACAATGAAATACTGGCACAGACATCAGATGCAATTTAGTTAATACATATCTGTAAATTTGTCGTGGAACAATCACTAAAATTTGATATTTACCAGCAAATTGTCCAATTTTTAGTTGTATTTCGCCGACTTTGGCCTTGTCGGAACACCAGGTTCGAAGAAGGAAATAAATAACTCAAAGACCATCAAATTATTTTGCGAGCTACTTTGGTGCTGAGTTACAATAGTAAATAAGTGACAAAATAGCATTCATAGATAATCGATATATTTCTGTACTAAAATATAATCATTAATCGATCCTAGTAGTGTATGTTTTGTTTACCTTTTCTTGGTCTTCATATGCGGAACCGGAAGGGCGTGAATCGGATTTTCTTTCTTAACCGGCGGTTACGCATTTAAAGGTTTGTTAGCCGTGATATATGTCGACAGAGTTAGCTGCCCTTAAACTGACATAATTTCTTACATATATTATGTATTATCGTATGACGTCGCTGTTTTCCAGTGGATAACGTCATGTCATCAAAATCGTATGACCACACGTGTAATAACACTTTTGCGGGAATACGTAACGTCATTGACGACGTCCGTAACAACAATGTAAATTTTCATTGAAAATATGTCCACTTCGAAGGCGATAAAATCCTATTTTAGAAGTCATATGATAAAACGAATCTTACACTCGTGTAAGATCCTCTATATAATATCAAATTCAAATAATAATTTCAACCTTGCCACTTAAAAGTCATATCTGAGTCTCGTATGGGAAATTCCATATTTCGCCCTCATGCTTAATTAATGTAGAAAAAAATGATTATCTATTAATCAAAATAAAGTCTTTCGCTAAATTATCAAACTTTCAATTAAGATGAAAATAAAATTTGTATATTTTAATATTTATTTCACCATTGTTCAGAATAATCTTATTTCTCACACTAATGTCTTATTGGTTTTAGCACCATAAAGCAATAAAATTTTGCTTAAATAAGATGTACCAACATCAGGCTGAATTAATATCTTGAACATTTTGTATGTTCCGAAAAACTCTATCAAAGGAGTGAAAGGGACTATCAAAAGTGCATCACTGCTCTTCTGAATCCACTGTTATTCAAAAATGCGAAAAAATATACACCTTAAACTATTTATATGACATGAATTCAAACGTCGTTTTTAGGACGTCAGATTGACGTCAGCTTTCAGACGTTAAACCGACGTTGGCTTTAGCACGTCGGATTGACGTCTAGTTTTGACAACAAACAAACTTAATCAACCTAACTCCAACGTTATTATGACGTTGGAGTCTGACGTCAATCTGACGTCCAACGGACGTCAAATGTCTGCTGGAAGTAACATAGAAAAAAAAGAAAGAAAGAAAGCAAAAGAAACACACGAAACGAATGATCTGATTTTTATCCAAAGTGAAGTTTCATTAATTTGCACACCATACATGGTCAGAAGTATGAAAAACACAAGGTCTAAATCACGTCTTGATTACGACGTCTAACTGACGAACTAGTTTGACGTCAAAACAACGTCCAATCCAGACGTCCAAAAGACGTCAGGAAATGACGTCTGATAGACGTTGGAAATTGGTTATATGACGTCGCAACCAAAATATAACCAATATCTGACGTCAAACAGACGTCAGGTGCCTGCTGGGAAGTTACAGTCTCTGAGTTGCTTATTTTTCAATATATATTTTGTATGAAGACAATATTGTGCAGTCCTACAGTATGAAGAGGTAGGCAGCTACAAGATTCTGAACAGAAATTTAAATCTATCCACTGTAAAAGTCAAATGAAAAATATTATCTTTCAGTTCTGTCCAAAAAAAAAAAAAATACAGACCGACCCCTTAAACCAGCGTGTTTGCAAGACTATCTCTGAGCCAGAATAACCCCTGTGGTTGGCAGAATTTATATTCTAACACACCTCGCCTATATAGCCAAATTATGGTAAAAAAACGTGTTATATTGTGCAACAATTTCACTGGGCGAATAAGCGTGACGTTACTTTGCGGCATTTGTGACGTCAGTTATCCAACAAAGCAGCGTTAGACGGTGAAACGTCGTTTTAGTGCACAACAAACGTAGTAAGTGTGTGTAAATACCAGCATTACAGTCAAATATTTGGCGGGATATCTGCAATGCAATGGCGGAAAACTGAACGATATCGACGGTTTCAGCAACATTTATTCCGTTTATTATGTGTTAGAATCGAAATAGATCAGCTCAAGTGCGTGAATTGTTGAGTAATAATTCACTGTTTGTCGGTCAGTTGTAAGAAGATAAATCACTCGCGCTACGAGCTCGTGATTTGATCTTCTTTACAACTGACCTCCAAACAGTGAATTATTACTCAACAATTCACTGCTAGAGCTGATCTATTTCTTAAGCAAAGACGCAAAGACACATTTGCTTTACGATATACTAATTGTTACATACATAGCTAGTAATGGTCGGCATAAAAATTTCATAATCGATCAGTACCTTAATTAGGCTGCGTATTTGCGTAATTACCCAATTAAAATATGAAAAAACGCAATTAATAACGATCTGGTAGCGTAAGAAAACGCAAAAGAAATCGCCGATACGCAATACCGGAAAAATCAATTGCGTACCGTTTTTTATCGGTGTGCGCCGCACAACGGCTTACGCCGTCTACATTAAACAAAAATGTCATTGGACATGCGCAAATCGATCGATTGGAAGCCATTTCTTTTCTGTTTTTTCGTTGGTTGACTGCCATTTTAGTTAATTCTCTCAACCAATCAATGTTTCCCTTTTATTTTATGCTGTGCAAAAGCGAAAGTAGAAGAAAATAAGGAAAGTACACCTCGAACATCATTTTTACCAAATTGTTTTTCCATTTTACCCAATTGATTGAAAATAGAGTGCGTAACAGAATTGAACTTACCCAATTAAAATTCCAGATACGCAATTGAATGAAAAAGGGGTGCGTAAATACCCTATAAGCTAAAAAATTAATTAAGGTACTGATCGATCATTGGAAGATGTAAGTGACCAATGATCGATCATTAATCAATCAAATATAAAATGTTTTGGTACACTATATATATGAAGTAATTAGTCAACTACTCTATTATCTGTTCAGTTTTTTGTCTGTAGATCATGTTCATTATCATATTCATTGTCAAATGCATCATTTTAGTTCCCTTAAATCAGTCATTCAGAAAATTCAGGCGTACTCTGAATTAAAATTGAAATTTTGGGTGTTCATGTGCACATGTGATACATCTGAGAAGCCAAATAGGGAGAATAGGAAGAATGGGATTATTTTTATTATAAAAATATTTAATTATGGGACTGAACTCGTTTTCGTTTTTAAAGTACACAGTTTTACGCTAAAGGATTCGGCTTCGGTTTCTTGGCACACAAATTTGTCGCAAGTTTTCTAACAAACTTTGCGATTGGTTGATTTATTTACAAGAGTTTTCATTGGTTAAAGTTGAGCATATTCGGAATCCTTCGCGCCTTTTCTTCACAGTTTTTCGTTTTACTCAAGAGTGGACGTCAAGATTTTGAAAAAGACTTTTTCCGAGTGTTTTTTCCTCGTTATTTAAGAGAGGACATCGCTTTTGAACTGGGAGCGAATCTTTATTGACGTTTTAGTTATTACCAATAACTGTCATTCTTCAGAAGTCATTTAGAATGAAATTCTAGTTGTTTATGACTTGACACGTGGTGTGTTGATCAGCTGATGCACTCATGAACTTTCGTTTTCTTCGAGTTGTGCTTTCATACAAACTCTTTTTGTACCTTTGAGTTGTGCTCTCACAAACTCTCAGTTCTTATTATTGTACTTTATACCTTCACTCAAACTTTCAAAGTTCTGTCAATGTCCAAAGCTCGAAAGAGCAAAGTCAAATTAAATTACAGAGTCATGGACAAAGAAGGACTACAGGGGAGTGTCGAGTCTCTGGTGGCTGGGAACTCTGATAAGAAATCCTCAAAAACTAGTGAAAACAAGTCTTCAAAGGACGGTTCTCCTAAGGGTGGTATTTCGGGTGGCAAGTCAGCGGCCACTCCTTTGGCAGGGACAGGTTCCAGTGGTAGTCTCAACTTCACTCTCAAGGGGGCGAGTAGTAAATCTGTGGTTACTCCTAAGGCGGGAACAAGTTCCAGTGGTGCTGGTGCAGCCAAACTCACGGTGGCTGAGTCACTAGCTAAGACACCAATGACGGGAACCAAACCAAAAACAGGGTCACTTCCGGTTGAAAATGAAAGTGACATTGATGAAGAAATGGGTTTGATTAAGGAACAAATGAAGCAGTTGGATGACGAAGAAAGACGTCTTAGTAAATCCAAGAAGTTACAGGAAATGAGAGAAGAACTGAAGGCTAAGCAACAGAAAGTCAAAACTTTAAGAGGTAAATCAAAAACTGTGCCTCCTGTGCTTCCTTTGATTGAACAATCTGTGAAAGATGAAAGTGACGGTGACGAAATCATAACGATTGATAATTTAAGGAAGAATAAACATTTAAAAGCTAAGGTTCATAAGCTTATGAAGCAATTTGCTTTAAATGACGAGGTTGAAGACTCAAACCCAGTAGACTCAGAGTCAAATAGCAGTTATTTTGAATCAGAAAAGTCTGATAGGGATAGTGATGATAGTAAGAAGAAGAAAAAGAAGAAGAAAGTTAAATCTGGCATAAATGCGAAGGCAGCTCACATGTATGTAATATGGACCTTGCTTGATGAAGCTTATTATAAATCTATCTATCTCTATATAAGTCCAATAAGCAAGGCCCATTACAACACATGAGCACCCAAAACTACAATTTTAATTCAGAATACGCCTGAATTTTCTGAATGACTGATTTAAGGGAATAAAATGATGCATTTGACAATGAACATGTTAATGAACATGATCTACAGACAAAAAGCTGAACGGATAATAGAGTAGTTGACTAATTACTTCATATATATATAGTTTACCAAAACATTTTCATTTGTCAGATCGATTAATGATCGATCATTGGTCACTTACATCTTCCGATGATCGATCATGAAATTTTTTCTGACCTCGACCAGACGACCACTATGAAAAGCTTTCTGAAAGTGCTTTTGCCAGTAAAAATGAATTGATCTAAACTAAAGTCCAATTCGCATGCGCCAAAAATACATGCGTGTAAATATACTCCGGTGTGCAAATTTTACATGGGGTAAGCAAATGGCGCATGCGAAAGAGTATATTTAGTATTATTTACATATGGGTAAATTTACTCCTGGGTATGACCACCTGCAAATTTTATTTTTACAAATTAGTTTGTACTAATTTACTATTATGTCCCATGCGAACATAAAGTAAAATTTACCCTGGAGTATTTTTATTTCAAGTCAATATTCAGCTTTTAGATAATGAATTTTCACATTTTTTGTTCTTAACTGATTACATGACAGTCGCTGAAACTGTGGACATTGTTGCTAAATAAGAGTTTATTGCCATTCAAAACATTTTAGATCATATGGAGTGCAAACAGCCACACTATTTCTTCATCATTCTTGGTGAGGTTTCTTGGGGCATTTTAACAGTAATTCCTTGTGAAAGGATGATAATAGGGAACTGTATAACTTCTAGGGTAAAACCTGTCAGACCTTTACATGATTTTCCTCTGTTGCCAAAGTCCTACAAGAACACCTTGAAGCAGCTCTTCTTGTTTTGCAAATACAGAAAACTTAAATGAACAGGTTTTAATCCAGAAATGATTTACAGTAAAAATTCTGCTAACAACCACCTACGTTTAACAACCAGTTTCGAAACTTTCAATTCCTCCCGACGATTTTCACTATATTTTATCACTGGATTAAGTGACCGCCTCGTTTTAGCGACCAACGACCACGTTTTTGACTAAAATTTTGCATTCTTCACTTGTGACCATATTTAGAGCCAAAATTTTGATCGTTTTCTTGAACGGTAACTTCAAGTTCATACCTGTTTCAAGGCTATTTACCCTGGCTTAGGTTTTCATTATACTATCGTTCAATTGTTTATTGTATTTATAACAAAGTCACTGACGCGTGGTAACGTAATTGGTCTAATTACAGAAGCATAAAACCTTCTATTATCTGTCTCCTCGTCGCAACGGTTGATCAGCACAAGAAGTACAATACAGTAATTAAAAGTGAATAAGCGTTAAGAGCTTGTGTGATTATTTTGTTGATTCTGCAATGTTCAGGCAAAAAAAAAAAAAAGAATGTTTCCCGTAACATGCCAGAAAAAAAATGGGTCGATAGGTAGGGATTTTTTTTTTTTTTTGAGGGACGCCTTACCATGTAAAATACCTGAACATAGATATACAGTTTAATCAGAATTAAACTGTTTTCTCCTCCAGTGCACATGCACAGCTTCTTAGTTAAAACTTCAATTCAACATTTTTTATTTGGATGAAGCTTCCACTTGGTCCACATGATACTTCAGCAAACACTTAAGGTACAGGTGATAATGCATTACTGTTTCAAAGCACTCAATCTATGCATGGTGAATTGTGCCTGTAAGCATACATAGTGATACTGCAAATGGCAATATTTTACTGCTCACAAATATACGGCTCAGCCAAGCTCAGATGCAATTTTTGTACTTGTGCCTTGTTATATGCTTGTAATTTGCACACCAATACACTGACACACTTTGTTTTTTGTTCAGGGAAGAGCTGATGTATTGTCCCAAGTGGCCCCAAAAAGAAAAAAACTTCTCGAGCTTCATTATTGTCGCAGTATTGATCGAAGTAGTCCAAAAATGCCCAAAAATAAGCGTTATGCTGTTTCATTTAAAAAATGGCTTTTTTGGACACAAATTTTCACATAAATGCATTTTCATGTGTTTGTTTTGCTTTCAATATTTGTATAGCTAATTATGTCTTCTTTCTTTTGACGGTTAAATAAACAGTCTATGTTAAACGAGTCACAAATGGCAACCAAAACAACAAATGTCTTCTTTGTTATACTTTTTCCCCAAACTAAAACCTATTTGTTAGCATGACATCCCAGTCTCAGCTCCAGCAATGTATACAACACTGATCAAGTGAAATGTGTGTTGTTTTATATCAGTTAATGAAATCATAAAATGCTGACCCCATCATCAGACACACCGGTTCACAATTTACTCATTAAGTGTATGCTACCAAATGTCCCAAAAATCTGTCTTGTCCGTAGACACCCTTTCTTTTATAGAAGGGGTTGAGAAATACAGGTTAAGTTTTTGTGTGTGGTGTATGCTTTCATAAAGACTAAGTTTACATAGAAAGTGTGTAGATGACAACTGTAAACAAAAACATACAAACAAAAATGCTTTGTCCGTAGACATGTCTTGTCCGTAGACCCCAACATCTATGGATAAATTTTAGCAAAAAACTGACTTTTTATCATCCAATCTGGTTTAGTTTTCTTGTCAGGGCTCATTTATACAAATTTGGAAAATAACTTGTGAGAAGGTCTCCATAATTTCTCTTCAACATACGATGGAAAGCCATTTTAGCACAAAAATAATCACTTATAAGTGGATATACAAAGAATCATGGGTCTAAATTTGTCCTTTCCTATGATTATTGTAAAACTTGTGTTTTCATACTGAAATGCACAAGGCAAGTAGCAATTAGCATTAAATCAGCCAGCAAACTTGAACAGAAAGGGGTGTCTACGGACAAGACACAATTACGCTTTAACATAGCATTTCTTTGTTCTTAAGAAAAATTGGTGCTACTTTGCTCCCAAGACAATGGATAACACCTTAAACAATGGAGATGGGAAAGGAATACCAATACGGCGATCACGCTGTACAGTGTTTGAACCAGAGGTGCCCTAGAAGATAGTCGATAATTGTTCTATGTCTGATTATTAAATAAGGAATGGGAATCGTATTGCGTACATTTTTAATGCAGGTATATAGAGAAGCACTTTCTGATTTGTTAAAAAAGCAGAATGATGAGACCGTGTCGCGCAGTCAAGGTATCAGTTATCAAAATGAAGCCGTCCTATGCAGTATCAATTCATGCTATGGAAAAACATCTTGATCCTTATAATATTCACCCATCCGTCTTATGCAGAACTATGCACAACAGTATACAAGAATGTTTGAACCAACCTGATGTAACCATCGATTGCAGAAAAAGATATAAACACACAAAAAACTTTTACTTAGAACTAACTTCAGTTAGTTGGCATTTTCAAGTAGATCGAGCAACACTATCAAGATGGTGTATACTAAAACAAAAAGATTGTCATTTTAGTTCTCACGCTTTGCGCTACAAACTTTGAACTGTTTTGAAATCTCTACTAATTGTTGTCATACAGTCATTTGTATTACCGGTCCCTACAGGTCAGTGGTTAACAGGGACATAGTAAGAACAGACTAATTCGTAAAGAGCGTTCAAAGATCAGTAGTCAGTAGTGTCGCATAAAAATGCTAAGCTGTAATGCTTAAACTTATTATTTAGACCAGAAAGAGTTTAAGGGTCATATTAAATGAGTAAAATTTATTGTCTTAATTGTGTCTACCTCTGGTATCTGTGTGCGCATTGATCTTTGCTTTAGCAAGTACGAAATGGTCAAATTATAATCCCAATGAGGCGAAAATGGACGTCAATCAGACAGCCTGCTCCTATTTGAAACAATTTGATATCGAAGACAATGTGATATTATCAGTGTGTAATACTAACAGGCACATTGTTTTAGATTTGTATACACTTCTATTACTTGTGGCATTGTGTTAAACCTCAAACAACAGAAGGTATTACCTTGAGTATCGGACAGTATTAACAGAGCTGTTGAAGAAGCAAAACTCTTGTTAGAATAAACAATGGATAAAAAAAATCGCCATAGAGCTTTCAAGCGTTTTTAATCGAATACATTATCTGGTAGAGCTGAAGGATGCGACAAAAGAAGATAGGATCATCATGTTACAAAGCAAACATGCATCTTCAGGATGTTACAGAGTGCATAAACTTGCTTCTTTAGTTCCAATACACCTTTCTTGATGTTAGTTGTGAGTTGACTGTTATATATTATTGCAAATTTCATTTTAGTTATTTTCTTGTTTTCATCTTTTGTCTTGTCCGTAGACAACCAGATTGTTCGGATTGATCTGCTTTTGCATTGTATGATGGCAGCTGTCATAGACAAACCTACAGAAAATAGGTTTTAGCTCTTGGAATCAAATAACTATCTTTTGTGCAATCCCTGTCCTGTCTGTAGACACCTGAGTTAGCGAGAAAAGCCCGCATGATTGAATGATACAGGAAAAATCCTGGTTTACTTAGTATCTCTTAAAAACCAATTAAAGGATCACAAAATATGTAAAATGATTAATGATTTTTTCTTCATTTTTTCATAGAATAGCTTGATAAAAGCCAAATCTAGAATTGATATACTTACATTTTTATGTTGACAAAATTGGACTAAACAGTTTCCTGTATTTAATATTTCCTTACCATTTCTTATTGTGTTTTAATTTGAAAATATGGTTCATAAAATGTTTGTATGTTTTATCAAGCTTACTACAAAAGAACATACCAATTTGTATTGTCCGTAGACGTTTTAGCTAAATTTTAGGTGTAATTTTGAAATCATGATTTCTTAGGTTTAAGAAGACATAGAATAACAAACAAGGTCTCGTTTTGTTCAGTATGACCTACAGTTTTTTAGCAAGTGGGTTATTTATCTTACTTAAGCCTGAAGCATAATTTATAGAAAATGACATGAGGTATTTCTATGTCAATACAGGACTTTTTGTTACTTTCTTTGCCATAAAAAGAATAAAATGTATGAAAACATAGCACATATACTACCAAAATTGTTCTTATGATGTACCCATCAATGTATGAAAACATTTAAACCACTGTAAGAGATTTGAAATCAATTAAAGTCCATTTAAATTTTATTGCCTTTTTGTTTTATTTTCACTTTAAATTCATTTTCAACCCAAAATCATTAAGTTACAATTTACACTAGTCCAAAATACCACTTGGATTCAGGCATGTCAAAGTACATACTGAATGGAAATGCAAACAAAAACTGAAATGAAAGAACTTGATTTTTGACCTCTGGTGAAACAAAAAATTGCATCTAAGCTTGGCTGAGCCGATAGTATATGTTATAAATAAAAAAAAAATATTGTCATTTCAACTCATTTGTCCTTTGCTATCATTTTATGCGAAGTGCGAGAATTTGTTGGCCACTGCCACTGGAGGCCGCCATTTTATCAGTACTGCACATGCGCATGTATTGATCGTATAATTGACGGTAAGCTAACTGTGATATCATCTTCTATGGTATTCTTTTGCCGGTCCGGTACTTGAAAAACACAATCTTTTTTCGATTTTCGAGTTTTTATTTTCGGAAAACAGGAAAAAAATATTAGAGTCGGGGAGTTTTTGACAGGGTCGGTCGGGTTACCAGAAACATTCTTTTTTTTTTTTTTGGCCTCATGAAATCACCAACGTTGATTTGTTTTTTCCACCATACCGGCAGAAAAACGCAAGTATCCTTTTTTCCAGTAAATTTGGCTATTAAATTTTAGTCCACTACTGTAAGGGAAGCAACTCTTAGACGCTCCATTCCGGCAAATCGTGATACCACGCCCCGTTTTGAATCGAAAGTAGAGTTGAAAAATTAGACCGGAAATCGTTCGAAAGGTAGATTAAATTTGCTGCAGTTTCCGATTCTTTTTACGTTTTTTGTTCTTCCATCTCTGTTTTCTCGCATTCAACGTCAGTACAGTCGTTCTGAGGGTAGTTGATAGAGCAAGATGCACTGTTTGACAAGGTCCGTGAGATTTGTCAGGTGTTTCCCCTCGGGATGCTCCCCATGTATTATTTCGCGGATTCGTCTAGATATGAGTGAAATAATTCAACAGGGATAAAAGTGATTAAAAATATCCTTGCCCAAGCAAAACACTCCCTTTTGGTTGGAGAACAATACAATAAAAACAATTAAAGAACCAATTAAAGAACCACAGAAAAAAAAACACTAAGAAATCACACTTCTTGAAAAAAAAAAATAAAAGGCACATATGCCTCCAAAAAGCATTTCCTAATTTAAAGACCACCTTGATTAAGAGACCATTTTCCATCCTTCCCTTGAGCGGTCTTTTAATACAACTTCTACTGTATTTACATACAAAAATACTCCAGTCCTGCTGATAAAACCCATGTGAACGCAATTTAAATTTACTCACAGGTTGATTTGCAGTTTTTGCACACAGGAGTATATTTACACACCGGAGTATATTTACATGCATGTATTTTTTGCGCATGCGAATTGGATTTAAGTGCAACATTCAAATGCTATTAAAATTTGGAACCGATTATACCCAATTTCATTTGACCGCGCCGTTTCAGTGTTTACGTCATTTGAATTGATTGTGTAAACCATGTTATCGGTGTACTATAGCTGGCGATCAATATGTGTATCCACAGTGTCGAATGTCACTCCGCACTATTTGACCATGTAAAGTTTTACTACATATTTAAACACTTAATGTAGATTGAATGAAATCGTGCGATCAGTCCGGAGTCACACGTTTTGTGAAAAGTGCCTTTCCGAAATCTTATACTGTGCATTTGCAAAATTGGTGTCCTTACCTCGTATCACATGATACCGTGTACCAAATAACTTGTAAACTTGAAATAAAATGTTTTCCAACAAGAGGTGATCCATGAAATAATCGCTGAGTGAGCTCGAGCAATCGTTGGCCCCACCTAATTGGTACGTAATTGTATTTAAATAAAGTTTGTTAGTTTTATGAAGCAATTTCAATTCGATAGTCAAACGAAGAAAACTGCTTCATCAAACTACATGGACGTATATGAATGAAATTCCCTGAACGAGATTGCCTCGTTCAAAAAGGGTGACTTCGACAGCTTTCTGACAAAGCATACTGCTTGTTGTGGGTCCATAAAACATACACCATAGACACTCTTTGCACACTGGCGAAACGGATCGTCAACTTGCAATCGAAAACGTTTCAAATGTCCCTATGTAAACGTCACTGAAATCGACATTATTTGATCGGTCGTGTGTCTAAATTCACTTCAATCGTAAGAGCTACCGACTTATATTCTTGTTCTTCTCATAATTCAAGCGAAGAATATGCACTGAATAGTGGCTATTTGCCTGCAGGTGGTTGGCTCAATTATAGTAGCACAAACCACTCTCAATATAACATGAAAGGTTTAGATGTGCCATAACTGCCAGATTATTATCGTACATGGCACAACCAATGAAAACGCACATCAAAACACTATCCTTTGGAAATGGACGATGTGGTTGGTTATTTTCAAAACCTTGAACTTTGCATGATATTCTGTAGCATAAAATCGTACTGTGCATGAATTCATCACATTTTGTCAGAGCTAGAAAGCTTGCGAAAACAACTGCGCATCTTTTTTTTTTTTTTTTTTCTTTTTTCTTTTTTTATAGTTTGGTACTTTTGAATTTTGATTTGTGTTTGAACTTTATCTAAGATTTTTATGACATTTTATACTATGGTTGTACATGTAATTAAGGTGATCGCGGTTGTTAAGTACACGTAACTTGTCAATTGTTGATATGCATCGATCAAAGTAAAGTTGAAGAGGGCCAGCCGAATAGTGTTTGTATATAATCCACGCGAGTCAATTTAGCCAATTCAGCGGAAACAAATAATTGTATTGCTTTAATCCAGGTGCAAAGTACACATGAGCCGCCTCGTGGGAAAACCAACAATGTGGCTTCCGAACAGGTCTGACACTAACCGGTGCAAAGTACACATGAGCCTCCTCGTTAGCCTGCGTCCAGTCGTCAATATAATTATTTTTCCAACGTGAGAAAACCAATATTGTGGCTTCCGAACAGGTCTGACACTAACCGGGCTGTACAGTCACAGATGCATGTTCTAAGCTTGAAATTTCGGATTTAAGAAGAAGAGGAAGTATACTGTCCGTGAAGCGAAATCAAAGGCGCTGATCAGCTTCATGGTTACCGCGAAGCTGATCTTTGTTTTGGCATATGCGGATTGTTTTCTCACGAGTCGGCTCACATCTTATTACAGTGACATTTGGAGAAAACATTGTCATGTTTATTTTATTGAAAATATCCCGCAAAAAGCGACCATAAGAGTCCCTTGTCTAAAAATCGCAGTTCGATATCTGACATTTGTATAAAATAAAATAAACGAATAAACAATGACCAGGAATAAACACGAACATCTCTTCTTGAAACCAAAGTGGTTGGCTGCGTTCGTGTTTAAGATCCTGCTCAACAGCTTATGTAATATGGAGGCGGGATCTCGGCTTAAAATCTCACCGTAGAGACTGGCCTCGAGAAGCCCATCCGGCTGCAAATTCACGACCCCTGAATTACAAGGCCACTAAACCAAGTAGACTTCTAAATAAAACCAACATCCAGAGGAAAAACTAAAACAATAAACATGTCAGATCTAAAAGTAAAAACCGCGCACAACATGAGTGTTGTGAAAATCTTGTATATTCTAATGCACTTGAGAATTTAACGCGACGTCTGATATGATAACGTCAATACTTTGCAACAGTATATTTGCGACATACCGTCGGAAACCAGACGTCACTAGCAACGTTGCTTATAATTGGTCAGCGCGGTGGTCATACGTCGCTGATGACGCTAACGTTTCGCGAAAAAATAATGCATGTTTCATGTTTGAAGTACAAAGTACATTAAACTAGGGATATCCATCTATTCAATTTTTCATAATCGTATATACGGTCAGAAATCACCGCATATTTTACAAAACTTTAATCATTTCCGAGAGTAGATCCGACATTCTAATGCACTTGAGAATGTAACACGACGTCTGATTTGATAATGTCAAAAATTTGCAACAGCACAGATGCAGGGGCGATATCGACCTCCGCTGCAAACGTTTAGAGAAGGGGATTCTAAGCGACAGTTTTAGAAATTTATAATGACAGTAACTTGACTTTAATGGGAGTTCGATTTTTGTTTCTGTGTCCCTGCGGATGTCACAACATAATGTGGTATGCACAGGTCAGCCTTAATCTATTCTGATGAAATTTTGTATTACGAAAGCGCACCAAAACCTTGAGGAAAAAACAACGAAACTTCATCGGGATGAGGTGGATTTAATCGACTTTTTGGTTGTTGAAAAGCCTTCGATTACGAAACTTTGCCCATTCCATAAACAGAGAATTTTTGAGCTTTAGAAATTGAAAATTTTCAGCTGAATACTTTTGATATTTCTCTTATTTTTGCTCAAAACATAGATTGTGGGTACACCTCGCCGAGGCGGTTCTAACGAGTACCAACAATCTATGTTTGGGAGCAAAAATAAGAAAAAAAGGCATACCCCTGCAAACCCCAGTTTTGCTATATAAAAGTGGGCTTTGAGGGGTTCCACGGACATGTTTTCCTGATGTTTTTCTGTTGGAGACATTTAAAAAATGGAAACACATTGTATGTCAAGGTAAATTTGGTCACAAACCTTGCCGTACAGTCTCAGAAACCACCAATTGTACTCCAAACAAGGATGACACTGGTATTGCAAAGCAAGCAATGTCACGACATCCTGTGTTCAGGGTTTCCTACACAAACCGACTGTAACCTGTTTCCATATGAGCCGCATCGTAAGAAAACCGGATTGTTGCGAAGCTGATCAGCGCCTTTATTTTCGCTACATTGATAGTACAATTCCTTTTCTTTCTTTTACCGAAAACTTCCAGTCTCTAGCTATCCCCACCATTGCACTAAAGAAATCCCGCCAAACTTTTGACTGTACTGCAAATAGTTACATATGTTTGTTACGTATTGAACGGGTTGAAATGACGTTACACCGTCTGACGTCAAGGTAACGTGACTTATGGGATAGCTGACGTCATACTCTAATCAAAATGGCGTCCAAACGGCGCAAAGTAACGTCACGCTAATCCGCCCAGTGAAATATCATTCAATATATCACTGCACTTTACCATTGGCTTTTATAGGCAGGGTGTGTTAGAATTGTTATTAAAGTTGGGCGCGTACAACACGAAATAAACCAAAGCCTGTCTACATGTACACTACAGTTACAGACTGTGACATTATTGGGATGATCGCGACACAAACCGACTGTGCGCCTCCATACGACATTAGCTGTTAAGTGGGACAAAAGCGATGTTTATAATACTGTCCGGTTCCGTTGACGAGATGTTTTAGCTACAATAGCCTTCTTTATTTTAGCTCGCCTGTGCAGCTATTGCATAGTCACCTCGGTGTCTGTGTCCGTGTCCGCAACACTTTGTCAAGGAATTAAGATCAATACAAACCAAGCGTGTTTTTGATTCAAACATCAAAAAACTTATATTCTGCCATTGCATTACGAAAACATGCCCATGCAATATACAGAATTTTTTTTTGGTTTGTTAAAATCAAAATTTTCACTGGAAAAAATTTGATATTATTTTTCTTATTTTTGCTCACAACATAGATTGTGGGTACACGTTAGAACCGCCTCGACTAGAACCGCTTCGTCGAGGCGGTTCTAACGAGTACCAACAATCTATGTTTTGGAGCAAAAATAAGAAAAATAGGTATACCCCTGCAAACCCCAGTTTTACTATATAAAAGTGCGGTATGAAGGGGTATACATTACACGGACATGTTTTCCTGATGTGGCCCACAGGTGTCTCAGTTACCATATCCAATTAAAAGATTATAATCTATTTCGTGATCTTTTGATCTTGTTATCTATTTCCAATAAAGACCATTCATAACATGGTTTAATGATGCTCCGTGCTGCTGGACACGACATTCGTTATAAGTTAATTGCAAAATATCAACATCTTTTTCATGTTGACATTTCTTAAAAAGCGTGTCATTACACCAGTTCATAAGTTGTTACGAGGCATTTCTACACAATACTCTTGAGCCGCATCATGATAAAAAAATCAATCTGCATAATTATGCGAAAACAAAGACGCAGATCAGCTTCGCTGTAATCGCGAAGCTGATCCTTTGTTTTCGCTACACGGATAGTAGAATAAATAAGACATTTCAAGCTGTGCTTGTGTAGGTCAGATTTTGTTAAAAAAAACAACAACAACACATTGTTGGTTTTCCCACAAGGCGGCTCGACTCTGAGTACTTTAACAATCGTGATCGGTCACATACGGAAAAGACAGGTCAAATTACTGAGGTAATAGATTTTCTTGTGCATACGCCCAATTTTAGATGTCTCTACCCTAAATTCGAGTTTTACTTTTTTTGAATTGCGTCGCGAAAGAAACCTGTGTTGAAATCAACGAAAAAAAAATGATCAGCTGTTTTTGCGCTGGCTGATGAGTGACTTTTCCTCCGCATTAAAACTCCCTTGAACTTAACATGAATCATTTTTCAGGATCGAAACTTTATTCATTCACTATGCATCCGATATTATAATGTCCGACTTGGTCGGAAACTCGGCAGTTACCTCGTGCAAAAATATCCGGACTGGGCAGGTTTAAATATAATGAAGCTGTGCATAATTTAGGAGTGCTTACTTAGCAGTGGATTCTATATACGATCTCTCCTTATTACTTTGCCGTGCTCCGGCCCACAAGGTTATACACCTGAACACCTATACACGCAAAGAAACGACATCTGATTAGACTTTGGGTGGCCCAACTGTTGAAAAACTGGCAATCGATCGGACGTTTTATCTGTCACTCCAATAGTGGTTTTCTGTTGGCTGCCACGTAACAAGATCAATCGATGGGGTCAGACAATTTTCGAATAGTTTCGAAAAGCAGTCTGTGCGATACGACTGAATGGAATGAGTTCAACAGATGTATTTACTCTAAATTCCAACACGGACATGACACATCACTGGTATATATTTCACTTGGTTTACACAAAAACCTCGCGTGACGTCAACACCGAAACGGCGCGGTCAATTGAAATTAGCCATAATCGACCATAGGAAAAAGGAACGATCATCAAATCGGAAGCCCAAAAGCGAGTAATGCTTGATGAACTACCATTAAATTAGCTAGAAATTCAACTCGCATGGTATAAGCTGTACATGGCCATTTTTTGTCGACAATCCGGGCTCTCCATATCTAGTGAAATTTTTAATTTCTTTTTCTATTCTTGACTATACATTTTTTCTTTGTGAAAAATATTTCTATATATCCTATTTCAGATCAAATTTGTTTCCCAAATCGAAAAATAAGATATTTAAAACAAAATTTACAAATGCAGATGATGATCTGTCCAGGGAAGTGTAATATAAAAGGAATAAGCTCAGAGCGACTTCAAACGCCCCATCATTGTAACCGACATTTTATCATCTTAGTACTTGTCATAAATTGATAAGTACTTGTGATAATTGCGCAATATTGCATTCTTTTGCGTTATCCGATCTAGAAAATTGGCCTTATCTGGCCAGTACAGCATTCTCATGCTTTCTCAATAAAGCGGTGCAATTGGCATTTTAAAACATAAAAATTTCAGCATTGCTCAGTACCAATGAAAATAACATTTTCCTCAAGGAAAATGCATTAATTTCTAATATCCAAAGTATTTTCAACATGAACACATTAATATTCTTACAAAAATGACTTGAATTTTCCCCAAGATGTAAGGTTCGTTGTAAGGTTCGTTATGGATACAACTTTGTTCTAGAATGCCAGTTCCCTATATCTTTAATCGTACGGTAGCTTATTGCCCTTAGCCACACTGTACATGAAATTTCCAATCGCAAGTGCATGTTTATTTCAAGGTTTGTGCATAGAAAACAAAAGATTTTTTGTTGTAAAGTTCGTTACCTTTCCGTAACGAACCTTACTGAAAGATCTTCCATGGTTTATACCATATAGTCTTCTACATAGACATATGTTGAGTGTAGAGAGAGGGAGAGAAAGAGCATACTAGTTCTAAAAACACAGATTTGCATGTTCTCAGAATAATTTGACTCCCACATACTCCATGACAAAGCATGCATAGAAATGCCTAGCTTGCAGGTACAAATTATCGTTCTTTTAGAACCATAAAATCGAACAAGAACAAGTCCTGTCAGGGTCCTACCAAAAGAATGTGCATTAATTTAACAAACCATAATAATGAATACATATTTTATTCATAGTAAATATAGTTACACGATTTAAAAATGCTTGGTAAGGTTCGTTACATCTGGTAACGAACCTTACTTTAACTTTTATGCCATCCTATGACTACCTCCTCTAGCAAACATAGTAAATCAAACTTCGTTTGAAATTCATTTTATTTGAAGATAACATAAAATGAAATCATCAGATCAGGGCGTTACAAAACTTTATTTTGAATGTTACATTGTCTGTAAACAGTAAATCCCGGGGCTTCGCCAAAATCATACCAAATCATCCACAAAACGGTGGCTGCGATAGCGTGTAAGTATCTCTGGTGTCATTTCCCTCCAAAATATGAAGAAAACATTGGCGCGAAAGTGTGTGATATCAATTAAAGAGCTAATTGACAATATTAGGTAACGAACCTTATAAAACGAACCTTACATTTTTTCTCTTTATGCTTATTATCTGGACCTTAAACCATGCACATATACGTTCTAGTACCAAACCAATGTGAGAGGGATAACATGGAATAATTTGACGGCTTCTGTCTTTAGTATTACAAATAGTTTCGTAAATATTGCGGTAACGAACCTTACTTTCTTAAATCCACACACAAGAGGGGAACTGAATTCACTCCTTTGCATCAACACTATAAGCCCCATTCCAATTTACATGTTTTTAATGTCAAGATACCGATACGATCTTAATATGTAAGTAAAGATTTTTGGTATTGGCTGGTCCGGAACGGGGTAGATGCAATGCATAAGTCAGATAATAGAAATTACAGAAACTACTTCGACAGATGCAAAACTAGAAATCGTGCTCATAGAAAGTTATAAACTGCAAAGTATTTTATGCGCTTGTTGAGGCCTACATACATGTTGATAATAAAAATACAAAGTCTGCGTGTTAGAGGACCACAGCAGCACGAAAAATGCATTTTAAAGCCACCTATAGCAGTGGCGACAGTAACGAACCTTACCATATCGCACAGTAAGTGAGTTGTAAAACACAAATAAGATAGTAGATAAGAAGTACGCACATCGAATTTTTATCGACACTTACCCTGCTTGTATTGCATAAATAAATTAAGATGGGGAGCATTATACAAAACTATTTATAATATGACGACACGTTAAAAAGCAAATTGCACCGCTTTATTGAGAATGCATGTCTGTCAAGCTGTAAAATCACGCCATTGTATGCAAACCGTTTGCCAAACTCACAAGCAGAATTTCACGTAATTTTATCAAAACGTATCTCCATGGGAATAATTTCATGCACAGCCTTCAGTTGTGTTACGTTTTACATGACACTTAAGCGAAATTCAATGTGCGTATTTCACACTTATAAGCCCAGTCTGTGAATACGAAAACAAAAATAATTTTATCCTAGATAAAAACATGTATGTAAGCCTTTCACTGGTACAAAAAAAGATATTGTTACCCTTTCCTGTTCAGTACATTTTATCTGTAAATCTTAAGCATATAATAATTGAACGATACTGATGATACAAGGTGCAAATTCGTTTCAAACACATAATCTCTTCGAGGTTTTCATTCTTTCTTTCCGTGGTACTAGGTCGATAGTTAGAACAAGCACAGTATAGAACCAATATTTTATTTTAAATGCACGTACATCTCTCATTTGCACTCGGTTTCACACACTGGCAAGTGTTTTTATCGTTGATGAACGCCCAACTTGAAATTAGATTTAAAGCATGTGCACACCTGTGCCCACTGAAGGCATCTAGACTGATGCTACCGTAAAACCTTCTTAAATAAGAACCTACTTTCATTTCCAGGACTTAATCGGAAGGCCCCGAAAACTTGATATTAAAATTGGTTAAATTTACATTTTTGCGCATGCACAAATATTTTGAAACGCTGTTGCGTCACTATTTGTAGATCGATTTCGGTGATAAAAAGTCTGCATGACGCAGATTTACACCCCGCGTGTCAATATGATAAAGTGCATTCTTAATAATTTGTCCTTATTTAATAAAATTAAGAAATTTAACAAGTGCCTTACTCGATTAATTAGTGGAGACGTGATAAGATTCGATCCTTTGTCTAGGTAGCGCGGTTACGATGATGGGGTTCAAGGTTATCAAATTGATTAGCACCTCTCTACGCAGTCCCCGTAGAGATTCTACATAAATTGGTCCAATTAGTCTGTACTTATTCCTCCTCTCTTACAGGACACTTCCCTGATCTGACATCATTTCGGCCGCGAATCATTTCACTCTTGATTATGCTGTGCGGAACATCTGTAACAGGTCATTTCAGCCTCATGGTCGTCACACAGTCGTTTCAGCTTTTAGTCAGTACTCGGATAGACTCAGACCATCATGCATCAGCTGTTGTTTACAATCTACGTGTAGTATGTTAACACACTCCGAATGTTGCAGATATTTTTGGAGTTTTAGTGAACATGGAGCAAGAATCACAACAGTGGCCCAGTCAGATTTATTTAACGCCATTTACTACTACCAACAGAAAAGCATTTATTCAATCCCATGTTCTTCCGAAACTGAAAAAGACACGAAAACTAGTGACCTTTTGAATTTCGATCATTATAACATTTCTTCTGTTTTCCACAAGTATTTGTGACTAATTTCTAAAACGTATATTGTTTAGTCTTACCTTACCTCGAAAAATATTAATCCAAGCCTTTGCCTAACAGAAAATGAAAACAAAATCAAGTTTTTCTAGCGTAGGGGAAAAATGCAGACGACTTTTTCGGATAGCCTAGGAAAAAAGGGACGTTTCGGTCAAGCAGAACAGTGATCTATCCTTGAACCCCCATAAGTCGATACCATAAGAAGCAATTGCTTATAAAAATAAGAATCAAACGATAAAAAAACTTAACCGCGTTCCCCAAAGAAGACCAACTATTTGCCAATTATTTTTCATCAATAAACTTGACATAACCCCGTAAGACACCTCAATGCAAGCTTTTATCTGGATGACCCCAAATTCAAGATGGCGACTTCCTGCACCCCTAAGGTCGATACCTCGGGATGTCGCACGTTCTTTAGGAGCTAAACAAACTGTTTTTAGTTTAAAGTATTTTGGTGATATTGAAGACACACCACATCACAAAATAACAAATAAAAATGGTTTTAAGCGTGAATATGGGCAAGTATTCATGCAAAAGTAGCAGTACTTTGTTAAATTTGTCTAAAAGTTTATCTGTTCGGCTTGAGGGTGAGCAGAGATATTATCGATAGCTGCAAACTGTGTTTTATCAAGCTATAAACACTATCATTTCTCTGAATTATCACAACAATGCCATTTACTTGGCTGAATGCAAGATTCTGTTATGGGATGAATTGAAATGTGTGGAAATTGCATGGCCTTTCCAGGTCCAAAATTTCACCCCCCACAAATAAGCAGCACTAAGACCAATAAGCACATATTTTTCTTCAAATGCTTGATTTTTTTTTACATTTTGTGCGTGATTGTTATGGCTGAAATATAAACAAAAACAGATATACAGAGAGCAAAATATTTCTGTTGTTTACAACTGAAAAACCCAATACTTAGCCTGGGGTACAAAAAGTAATAGTGGAAATACTTAAAATAGGCATGCGAATAAGTTTTTGATATGGAACTTGCCTCCTTGAAACAGATTTTCTTTCATTCATTTGTAAATGAAGACAATATGACAGTGAAAAAATTTCCCAATGACACATGACAGAAGGTGATTTTGCTACTTGAAACGGAACAAAACAAACATGGTATCGACTTACGGGGTGTATCGACTTTAAGGGGTTGAACGCTATAATACAATCTGTCCCGAGGGTCACAATTTGGCAAAATGTGACCCTCGGGACAGATTTGTCTATCCATACCTGACACTCATGTAAGATTCTTATACTATCTTCATATACTGAGTCGATCAATTTCTGGGTGCACACAAATCGGTGGGATCCTACTTTCTCCACCTTATCTGTCTCAGTATCATTATAAGGAGTGCCAAATAGGAGCTGCATACTCGAGCTGAGGACGAACCAATGTTTTGTATGCAACTTCCTTTGTATGCCGAGGTGCAAGAACCAAATTGCGCCGAAGAATACCCAATGTCTTAGTTGCTATACAAGAAATTTCAGAAACATGTTGACCCCATTCCAAGTTGTCAGTGATAGTAAGTTCGGATCGAACCTGTTCCAATGTTTGTTGGTGTGATAGTTCGTCTCTCACTAATGAGAAAGACCATCATTATTTCTTGAATAGTGCTGATGTGTGTTTGTGAGTTCTTTGATGGCTGACTAGGCCAATTCTGGCTCTAAACTGTCGGTTGCAAGTAGAGCAAGTCAATGTCATAGAGTCTGCTGGTGGCACATTTGTTTTGGCTTTGCGCTCTCTTCGCTTTCTTTCAGCTTCACAGATTCTCTTCTTTTCATAGAGAGCTGCTCCTTTGTTGATGAGACCTCGCCACTTTGATCGCTCCTGTGCAGTCTGTTCCCAGGACCCCATTGGTATTTCGAAATCCTTCAGAGAGGCTTTGAGAGTGTCTTTGTAGCGTTTCTTCTGGCCACCTTGAGAGCGCTTTCCCTCCTGTAGTTCTCCATAGAAAACTTTCTTTGGAAGTCGCGCATCAGGCATTCTTATAACATGGCCAGTCCATCTTAGCTGTGCTAGCTTTAAGACTGTATGCATGCTTTGCATCCCTGCTTTCCTCAGGACCTCTGTGTCTGGAATCTCATGCGCGGATCCAGAGGGGGGGACCGGGGGTCCGGACCCCCCCCCCTGGAATTTGAAAATTTTACCTAAAAAAAGATAATTTAGGGATTTTTTGGGGGTTGGACCCCCCCTCGTCTGTGACCAAAAATTACCATTTTCGTTGGACCCCCTCTCATGAAAATTTCTGGATCCGCGCATGAATCTTGTCCTGCCACTTGATTTTTAACAACTTTCTCAAACAGCTTAAGTGGAAATGGTTAAGTCTCTTTGCATGGCGTTGGTATACTGTCCAGGTCTCACATGCATACAAGAGGGTTGGCAGTACCACAGCCTTGTAGACTTTCAGCTTGGTGTCAAGCTTGATTCCATTTCGCTCCCAGACATTTGGAGTCTTCCGAATGCCACACTAGCTTTTGCAATTCTGGCAGTGATCTCATCATCAATATGCACTGCTCTGGAGAGAGTGCTTCCCAGGTAAGTGAACTTGTCAACAACTTTCAGTTTTTGCCCATTCACAGTGATGGTTGGTTCATTATATGGTTTTCCGGGGGCTTGTTGGTGTACATCCTCTGTCTTTTTTGTGCTGATTGTGAGATCATAGTTATCACATGACTGTGAGACTTGATCCATGGCTCTTTGCATTTTTGCCTCTGTGTTGGCATTCTTATCCATATCATCTGCATAGAGGAGCTCATCTAGCACATCAGTCTGGACCTTAGTTTTGGCTTGCAACCTTCTGAGGTTGAATATGTTGCCATCAAAACGGTACTTGATTGGAAAACCAGTGTCACTGTCCTGAAAAGCATCCATAAGAATGGCAGAAAACATCATGCTGAACAGTGTTGGTGCCAGAACACAGCCTTGTTTGACCCCATTTGTTACTTCAAATGGTTCAGAGAACTCTCCATCATTCTGCACACGTGCCTGCATGCCATCATGAAACTGCCGCACCATAGCTATGAATCTGGGTGGACAGCCAAACTTGGCCATGATTTTCCAGAGTCCATCACGACTAACAGTGTCAAAAGCTTTGGTGAGGTCAACAAACGTCATGTATAGATCTACATTCTGTTCTTGGCATTTCTCCTGAAGCTGTCTTGCTGTGAAGATCATGTCTATTGTCCCTCTGTCTTTTCTGAATCCACATTGACTTTCAGGGATAAGTCCCGTCTGATCAAGATGAGCATTCAGACGATTCAACAGAATTTTTGCAAGTATCTTCCCAGCAATTGATAGGAGGGAGATGCCTCTGTGATTGTCACAGACTTGAGGATTTCCTTTCCGCTTGTATAGGTGGATTATGGATGCATCCTTAAATTCTTGTGGGATAGCCTCCTTCCTCCACATACAGTGAAACAACTCTGTCAGTTTCTCTGCCATGGGTAGCCCCCCCCCCCCCCCCAGCCTTGTAAACTTCGGCAGGAGTTGCGTCTGCACCTGGGGCTTTGCCAGATGATAGTTGTTGAACTGCGTTTCTAGTTTCCGTAACGGTAGGAAATTCATCTAACAGATTATTGCACTCTATCTGTGGAAGTCTGTCGATTGCATCCTGATTGATGCTTGATGGTCGATTAAGCACACTATTGAAGTGTTCTGCCCACCTTTCCAATATAGCTTCTTTATCTGTGAGAAGAGTGTTTCCATCTGCACTGAGCAATGTGGTGGCTCCAGAACTCTTTGGACCATAAATGGTTTTCAGTGCATCATGAAATTTCTTCATGTCCTTTCTATCCGCAAAAGACTGAATTTCTTCTATTTTCTTCCTCAGCCAGGAATCTTGCATGTCCCTAAGCTTGGTCTGGACTGTCTTACAAATGTTGCTGTAGGCTGCTTTCTTTGATACTGAGCTAGTATCATCTTGATGTGCCTTGAGCAAACGGTGCTTTTCTTCAAGAAGCCTCTAAATTTCATCATCATTCTCATCAAACCAGTCTTGATGTTTGCGAGATGGATGGCCTAAGGTGCTTGCAGCTGAAGAAAGAACTGTTTTATGGAAAACTGTCCAGTTTTCTTTGGGGTCCTCTGAACTGAGATTCATTGCATCCAGTTGGTTGCAAATGTCTGTTAAGAAATCTTGTCTCATGCTGTCTTTATTCAGCTTTGAGACATCCAGTCTCTTAGGAGCTTTCTTGCCTTGAGGTCGCCTCGCAGGCTGTATTCTTAGGTTGAGTTTGCTGACAACCAGTCTATGATCTGTCCAGCAGTCTGCACCACACATAGTCTTTGTCACTTTAACATCCTGCCTGTCTGTTCTCCGCACTATGACATAGTCTATGAGATGCCAGTGTTTGGAACGGGGATGCATCCTGGATGTTTTGTTCCTATTAGGTAGACGGAAGACTGTGTTGGTGATTAGAAGATCATGTTCAGCACACTTCCTGAGAAGCAAGAGACCATTGCTGTTGCACTTTCCAACCCCTTCTGGACCTATAACTCCTTCCCAGGTCTGGTGGTCTGTTGGTGTAGAGAGTAGCTGAAGTGTCTGTGATTGCTAGGTCACCCTCATTGAGTGACATTTGGCAACGTGAGTGACATTTGGCAACGTTGAATTTCTTTTGCCAATCGGTCTCCCATTGTGCAAGGCTATTCGGGTCATCTTGTAGAATCTGGCAATCAGTGAGTGAATTGATGTTCCTATATAAAACACAATCGTCCGCAAAGAGAGTCCGGAAGGTCGTTAATGAATACCAAGAAAAGGACCGGTCCCAAGACCGATCCTTGCGGGACTCCAGATAAGACCGGGACTGGATCTGAGGCTTGGCCATCTAACACCACTTTTTGATAGCGCTCAGAGAGCCATGAAGCGAGCCACTTGTGAGTAGATCCTCTAATCCCGTAGAGGTGCAGTTTGTAAAGTAACCTCACGTGGTACATCGTCAAAGGCCTTAGCGAAATTTATGATGATCACATCCGTTTGTCTGTGACCCCGGTTCAGAGCTCGATCCAGGTTACTAACCATGTCATGAAAGAACTGAACCAGCTGTCTGAATACGGAAACCGTAGTTCACTTCACTATTGAAGATGTGAAAATTGCTGTAAAGATAATTGTAGGCTACTAATAAGTTATTGCACCTTTAAGAAAACATACAACTTTGAAAATTATTCATTAGGTGTGTCAGTTGAGAAGAAAATTGTTTCACATGTTACGAGCAAGCGTAACTAGACAATACAGGTTCAGCGAAAAACAACCAAGTAATTTAAACTTAACAACTTTAATTAAACAAATAAACAAATAAATGCAGTAAATACATACAAACAAATGAACAAATAAGTAAATAAATAAATAAATAACTTACAAATTAAATGTCAAATAAATCCTTGTCCCTCAAATGTAAGTCCACAGGTATCCTCAATCCAGTATCCAGAATATGAGCACATGTATATTTAATCCACACTATTATTCTAATCCAAAACACTAGTGAAACAACCAAAACTATAAACTTTAAATCACTTCAAATTTTTGAATGCTTAAGACTGGATTGACACCTATATATATATATATATATATATATATATACATTTGAGGAAAAATCAACTACCTTCTAGAAAATTATATAATAAACTGTTCGAGAACAGTACAGACGGATCTGTTTTGTTCTGTTTTCTTCAAAGTACCAGAGTACTTTGATTGAACGATATTTTTAAGAAGATATAGAACATGTAATATTTCTGTTATATGGTGACAATAATAAATTACCCAGTTCGAATCACACAGATTCAACCAGAAGCTTCTATAATGAGCTAATAACTTCTTAATTATAATAATAGTTATAAAAATAATCAATGACACAATTCTGTGGAGTTCTAGACAATAAATTCTAGAAAAATAAAAATGAAATATATATTTATCAAAGTTACTCTCCTTTAATTACATTAAACAACAAGTAATAGTTTTACAAAGAATCAATATTATTGAATCAATCATATATATATATATATATATATATATATATATATATATATATATATATATATATATATATATATATATATATATATATATATATATATATATATATATATATATATATATATTCAAGATTTAGATTGTCAAATCACCGATTAAATTATTGAAGTTGGTAGATTTTACCAAATTCAATAATTTAATCGATGATTTGACGTATTCTAGAACAACAGTTACCCTACGAACATGCAATATATGTTCTTCCTCTGAAATCGAGGATGAATTTCATTTGTTCAAAGTATGCTAATCTGAGAAATATTTTTTTTTTCGAAGATATTGATACATTAAGTTTACACGAAAGATTTGTGATGTTACTCAGTTCTCAGCAATCTGATGTTAACTTGCTAGTTGTAAATTATGTAAATAAATGTTTTGAACTTAGGGCCATGCATCAGGAGTAATGACACGACTATTATAGAAGTATTATACAATTATTTCTTTTTCAAACAAAATTGAATTTGCAATTTGTTAATATTTAGTTTATGTGACATCGATAGGTTCAAGCCTCATATGATAATATAGGGATCAAACATGATTTTCAATTCATCAACATTAGCTAGCCCTGTCCCGAGGGGAGTGTTGAAAACCGAGGGCGTAACTCCGTATTGCCATGTAGCCCATGTAGACACTCATCTGAAGCATTATTTTTGTTTTATGGCTATAACTTCAAGTACATGTGATATCACTATATACAGTGACACAGCACACAACCATGAAACATGATATAAAGTAAAATAAGAGCTGTCGCAGGACAGCGTAGCTCGCCTGACTTGTGCTTTGCCACTAAATTTATCAAAATCTATGACCCATGACCTTGACCTCAAGGTCGCTCAGGTGGGTCATAAAAGCATAAAATTTCAGACCAATATCTACAAACATGCAAAGTATCAACTTGATCCATCAACATGTTCAAGAGATATAGACTTCTAACAACTTTAACGAAAAACTTCAACAAAAAATTCTAAATCTGTGACCTTGACCTCACGGTCAACCAGGGTGGGTCATGATGGTACTCCATAAAACTTAAGACCAATATCTTCAAACATGCAAAGTATCAACTTGATCCATCAACATGTTCAAGAGATATAGACTTCTTAAATCTTTAATGAAAAACTTTAACATAAAAAATCTAAGTCCGTGACCTTGACCTCAAGGTCACCCAGGGTGGACCACAATGGTACTGCATAAAACTTCAGACCAATATCTACCAACATGCAAAGTATCAACTTGATCCATCAACATGTTCAAGAGATATAGACTTCTAAAAACATTTATGAAAAACTTTAACATAAAATTTCTAAGTCTGTGACCTTGACCTCAAGGTCACCCAGGATGGGTCATGGTGGTACTGCAGAAAACTTCAGACCAATATCTACCAATATGCAAAGTATCAACTTGATACATCTACATGTTCAAGAGATATAGACTTCTTAAAAACTTTAACCGAAAGGGTGACGCGGACGTACACGTAAACGTAAACTCGGACGACCGAGGTGACAACAATAGCTCTGTGCACTGCGTGCAGGCGAGCTAAAAAGCAGGAATTCAATTGTTAGATTCGTATTGACATTACGCGTAATTTTTGGGCATTGATAAGATGTCTGAATCAGGCAGTCATAATACAGTAACTGTCATATAACTGTCACATGAGCCACGATGCAAGAAAACCGGTTTTCAGGATTTCCAACCGGGTCTGACACAAACTGGACTGTGCAGCTACAGAGGATGGCTAGAAGCTTGAAATTTCGGGTTTTGGGAGAAGAGGCATTGTACTATCCCAGCAGGCATTTGACGTCCCATACACGTTGGGCTGACGTCAGACTCTAACGTTGGACTAACGTTGGATTGACATTGAATTTGAAAGTTTTTTGACGTCTTAATGGTGATGTCAGATTGACGTATGCTTTACAACGTCAGTCTGACGTCCAGGGACATACGTCAAACCAATCATCTCATCCGACATCTACAGGACGTCAAAACGTCAATTTTACGCCCATCCCAGCAGGCACATAAAGTCAAAACGACGTCAGATCGATGTCGATGCATCGACGTTGATATGACGTCATTCTGACGACATGTGCCCGCTGGGTAGTTCATCGTGAATATTTGTTCGCAATGTTTAATTAACATTCTGAAGTCCTGGAGTGGTTTCAAAAGTGCGGTGATGCACTCTTGTTATTCCCTTTCACTCCATTTTTTTTTTTTTTTTTTTTTTTTTGATAGTGATAGAGTTATTCGGGATATACAAAATGTTTAAGATGTTAAATCACCCTGATGTTTGTACATCTTATTTATGCAAAATTTTATTGCTATATGGTGCTAAAACCAATAAGACATTAGTGTAAAAAATAAGAATATATTCTGAACAATGAATAATTTAAAATGGTGAAATAAGTATTAAAATATACAAATTTTATTTTCATCTTAATAAAAAGTTTAATAATTTAGTGAAAGACTTTATTTTGATTAATAAATATTTATTTTTCTAAATTGATTAAGCATGGTGGGCGAAATATGGGATTTCCGATACGAGACCCAGATATGACTTTTAAGTGGCAATGTTGAAATTATTATTTGAGTTACATAATATGCGTAAGAAATTATGTCAGTTCAAGGGCAGCTAACTCTGTTGACATATGGCGTTAGACTGACGTTTGAATCTGGCGTCAGTTTGACGTCATATCAATACGTCTACTGACGTCAGAACTGGACGTCGGGTGGACGTTGGTTATTGTTTGTATGACGTCGTGACCAAAATACAACCAATATCCCACGTCAAGTTGACGTCAGGTGCCTGCTGGGATCCGTGTAGCAAAAACAAAAGCACTGAGCAGCTTCACAGTTACTGCGAAGCTGATCTGCACCTTTGTTTTCGCCTAGGCAAATATCCGGTTTTCTAATGATGCGGCTCATATAGCAATGATCCCTTTCTTCAGCAATGATGCCATGCAGCCAAGATTTTCTGCAAGATTTGGCAATCATTTGCAGAAAATGGCAGTCAATGTCTGATCCAATGCACCATAGTCAATGAAATCGGTCCAGTATTTTGCTGTATATTTTTCATTTGATGGTGAGTAACCATAGAGACAAATAAAGGAAGTGCAGATCCAAACAAAATGTATATAAATATTTTTGAACACATGCATGTGATTATGAAAGCAAGGTACATGCATCTAAACAAAATATAGTCAAGTGGACAGTTAGGAGCATTAACATTTTTTTTCACTAGATTTTAAGTAATTATACTTTTGGAAAAGTTCACTGTAATATTGATGGCTTTCAATACAATATTTGAGCCTTCACGTGAGAAAACAAATAATGTGGTTTCCGAAAAGGTCAGACACAATCCGGCCTGTACAATTACAGCAGGCCAGAGGCTTGAAATTTTGGATTCAGAAACTAAATGAATTATACTGTCCCTGTAGCGAAAACAAAGGCGCTGATCAGCTTCGCAGTTACTGATCTGCACCTTAAGTTTCGCATATGCAGATTGTTGGTTTTCTCATGAGGCAGCTTATTTACATGGGTAGAACAAAAGATTCGAATTTGACTATGACAAAGTGAACATGCCATTGCATTTCAAAGGTGAAAATGAAATTACAAACCTTCTTGATGGCCTAATTGTATAAGAGCTGTCGCAGGACAGCGTAGCTCGCCTGACTTGTGTTTTGCCACTAAGCTTATCAAAATCTATGACCAATGACCTTGACCTCAAGGTCGCTCAGGTGGGTTGTGATGGTACAGCATAAAATTTCAGACCAATATCCACAAACATGCAAAGTTTCAACTTGATCCGTCAACATAGAGATATATAGACTTCAAAAATCTTTAACGCAAAACTTTAACCAAAAATTTCTAAGGCCATAACTTTGACCTCAAGTTCACCCTGGGTGGGTCATAACGGTACAGTATAAAACTTCAGACCAATATCTACCAACATGCAAAGTATGAACTTGATCAATGTACATGTTCAAGAGATATAGACTTCTAAAAACTTTAACCGAAAACTTTAACAAAAAAATCTAAGTCTGTGACCTTGACCTCAAGGTCACCATAGGTGGGTCATGATGGTACTGCATAAAACTTCAGACCAATATCTACCAACATGCAAAGTATCAACTTGATCCATCAACATGTTCAAGAGATATAGACTTCTAAAAACTTTAATGAAAAAGTCACTAGAGCGCGAAATATAGGTCAAGGTCACAAGATCAATGTGGGTGCAAAGTCGGGACATCGAGAGGAGAAGTCATATGCAAGGTTTGATGGTTGTAGGCTTTATAGTTGATGAGATATTAAGGGTTGGCTTAAAAAATGACAAAGTCACTGGAGCATGAAATATAGGTCAAGGTCAGTAGGTCAATGTGGGTGCCGAGTCGGGACATCGAGGAGAAGCCATATGCAAGGTTTGATGGTTGTAGGCTTTATAGTTGATGAGATATTAAGGGTTGGCTTCAAAAATGACAAAGTCACTAGAGCACGAAATATAGGTCAAGATACAAGATACAAGATACAAAATATTTATTTCGTAAGAGGCCACCGGCCCAAAATACATATTAATTATTATACAATCAATGAGTGACATACATGTATATTATTGAGATTACAATCAACAAAATACTGATATATTATAAGACCATTGATCACATAGATAAAGCATAAGCTATCAAGGTCACTAGGTGAATGTGGGTCCGAGTCGGGACATCGAGGAGAAGTCATATGCAAGGTTTGATGGTTGTAGGCTATATAGTTGATGAGATATTAAGAGTTGGCTTCAAAAATGACAAAGTCACTAGAGTACGAAATATAGGTCAAGGTCACTAGATCAATGTGGGTGCAAAGTCGGGACATCGAGGAGAAGCCATATGCAAGGTTTGATGGTTGTAGGCTGTATAGTTGATGAGATATTAAGGGTTGGCTTAAAAATGACAAAGTCACTGGAGCATGAAATATAGGTCAAGGTCAGTAGGCCGTCAATGTGGGTGACGAGTCGGGACATCGAGGAGAAGCCATATGCAAGGTTTGATGGTTGTAGGCTTTATAGTTGATGAGATATTAAGGGTTGGCTTAAAAAATGACAAAGTCACTGGAGCATGAAATATAGGTCAAGGTCAGTAGGTCAATGTGGATGCCGAGTCGGGACATCGAGGAGAAGTCATATGTAACGTTTGACAGTTCTAGGCCTTACAGTTGATGAGAAACTAACACAGCATCTGAGCATTGTACAAAGGTGTTCTAGATATTGACCTCTAGCCCCGCCCCCAGGCACGACCCCACGGGTCCCTTCACACTAAATCACAGAGGACCCTCATATGCAGCAATGTTCCAAATATGAATGATTTCTGGTCAGTAACTATCAAGATATAACAATTTTAAAAACTTTAACCGAAAGTGTGACGCGGACGTACACGTAAACGTAAACGGGTACGACCGAGGTGACAACAATAGCTCTGTGCACTTCGTGCAGGCGAGCTAATAACCCTCCGCCAAAGTACTGTAACGAACAGCGTATCCAAGCCACCAACTCCGTCGGTGGAAAAGCATGCTCATCCACCAAGGGTGGTTTACTGTGCTATATATATTACCTACCCAACACTTAACTTACTCGCTTCTCAAAGTTTCGAAATTATATTTTGCATATTACTAGCACTCCAGATGCCGCTAATACGTTGCACCAACATATTCCACCAAGGGAGGCGATCCCGTCGCATTACTTCCCCCTCCGAGAGGACCCGTCCCGAGTCTTGGCTTGGGGACTACATGGTATATAATTGCAACTCTGCTCTGGTAACCGCTGCCACCAAATGTAACGTACAGCCGAGCTAAGCCACAGCAAACCACATCGATGGAAAAGCATGCCCATCTACTGCGCTATATACCCAACAAGCTTCACAAAGTTTCGAGTTTATAATTTGCATATTACTAGCACTCCAGATGCCGCTAATACGTTCCATCAACGTATTCCACCAAGGGAGGCTATCCTGTCACAATACTTTCCTGTGGTAGAAATTTCAAGGTTGTTTACAGTTTTGTGGCCGACGTCTTAGCCACAGCGGAACAGGCAAACTGGTGACTGAAAATTCCAATCTTTTGAATTTCTCTGGCACTCAACATTACAACAGCCAGTAATTTGACAACGCGAACACCGCTGAAGGTCCTCTTTTTAGGTGGATGCTTACAGTAGAACAAACGTTATTGAGCCGCGACGCGAGAAAACCGGTCTTCGGGGTTTCCGACCAGGTCCGACACAAACCGGCCTGTACAAGCTCAGAAAAGAGCTAGAAGCTTGAAATTTCGGATTTAAGTAGAAGAGGAATTGTACTATCCGTGTAGCGAAAACAAAGGCGCTGATCAGCTTCGCGGTTACCGCGAAGCTGATCTGCGCCTTTGTTTTCGCCTAGGCAAAAATCTGGTTTTCTCACGATGCGGCTCAAAATTTTATAAGAACACTGCTTACATCATCGTCGCTATCAACCTCACTATCACTAAGAGTGTCTAGAGATTCTTGAAGGCATGATTGCCCGCTCTGATAGTTAAAGATCAGATAATTTCCAGAGACACTGGATCCTTTTTCCTACCACAGGTAGGACTGGCGTTTTCCAGTTCCTTTATCTTTTCACTCACAACACTCTTAGATTTGAGCCAGTGTGTGACAAAACCAACAATTTCGGTTTCCGCCCAGGTCCGACAAAAACCGGGCTGTACAGTCTTCACAGAAGATGGTTTGAAGCTGGAAATTTTGGCTTTAAAAAGTAGAGGATTTGTACTATCCTTGTACGAGGGTGGGTCAGAAAGTTCTGTCATAGGTGTTATAACTTTGTTAATAGACATGATAGGTTGATGTATTATACCATGATTGAAAGGGCTACATTTCTTCTTTACAATGATGCCAAAAGAATGCACGAAAGAAATCATTACTTCGAAAAAGACGCCTTGAAAGACACCTGGGGTAAAACCAATGGCACTTTGTCTTGAATTTGTGAATATTATTGAAAAAAAAACGACTCGAAAAAAAAAATAATCCATGCAATATATTTTTCAAACATAGATGAATATATCCTTTAAAAAATCAAAATTATTCAATTGAATTTAATTGAGTTATTGCAAAATGAAATAATGAAATTGGCTTGCTGTGAATACATTAAAATTACAGTTTAAATTCAAAGGGCATTTATTGACATCTACACGTAGACCAGGGACCTTAAAATGCGTTTAACCATTTTTATCGTTTCATCCTAGTGTGCCCTGTAGTAAACTCATAAAAAACAAGCAAATATAATGGCCCAGCGGTGCCAGAAATGCTATAGGGATATGTATTTTAATGACGTCATATATATCGCTTTATTATAAAGTCACCATAGCATCAATAACGGTAATTTTTGTCAGATTGTGTTTGTAAATATACTATTATTTATCACTGTAAAAATGGAGAAAATTTGATCGGTAGTTATGAAGATATGACGCATGAAACGTACACAATAATATTCACAAATTCTAGAAAACGTGCCATTGGTTTTACCCCAGGTGTCTTTCAAGGCGTCTATTTCTAAGTATTTATTTCTTTTGGACATTATTTTGGCATCGTTATAAAGGCGAAATGTAGCCTTTTCAATCAAGGTATAATACAATCAATCAATCAATCAATTCGTTATTCAGATTGCCAAATACATTTTAGCGCATCTACAAAACAATCAATACAAATACACAAATACACTAACTTGACATATTTTATCGTGAGTACTGGATGACCGCAAAGCAAATGTTGAGGAATGCTGATGCAGTGCCCAGAGCAGTTATACTAATATGGCATCCCTGATCTAGGCTGTGTCTGCCAGCAACCATAAAATTGCGATCAGATCGGACATCCAATACGCATGAAAAATAGATACATGTAGGATGATAAGCCTATGAATGGTAATATAACAAGATTATGACATGACGTAGGTGGCATCTCCAAAGTAATATAATTATCAGTGTGTTTCAAAAGTTACACATAATATGAACTAAGCTATAGTGAACTGACATAGACTGAATTGAAAAATTGAAAATGTTACAGTTCCCTACGACATGACTATATGTATATATTTAAACATATATATTAGTAGTTACTACTTCATTGTAACAAAATCTATCAGAAAAACAGATGATTCTATGTAGCGGCTATTATAAGAAAATAACAATAGCCATACCATCTACTTATTTTGTGGACACTTTCTAATATGTAAAGCGTCACCAATAAAATTACAAATGCTTTTACAATTTTGTTTAGTTTGTGGGTTAAGAATATGTTTAACTGCGTCTATTCCTTTGCCAAAATCATGTACAATTTCTGATATAAACCTATTGTTTTTGCGTTTGGAATCATACTTATTGCAGTTTAAAAGGAAATGTTCCTCAGATTCTATTGTGTCCGGACAGAAGGGACAGAATCGTTTCTGTCTCACAATTTTCGGTCTACAATAACGCATTGTTTCAATATTAAGTATATGACAACTAAGCCTAAGTTTGGTAATTAAAGATCTCTTAGCTTTACTAAAATTCATGTTTAAATAACATGGTACACTGAAACTATTATAAAGGGTACTAAAAAGTTCGAGTTTACTATCAGAAGATTCCTTGATATGTGCTAAGTTAGTCTCTACTTTGTTCTTATAAAATACTTGTAAAGTCTGAATAAAGGCACCTTTACTCAAGCTATTAAGTTCTTGTATATTCAGAAGCTTTTCCAAGTGTCTAATGTTTGTGAGCCACGAAATACTACAAAACAGCTGTTTGTCAGTTTGATATAATACAGCAATCTAACATGTCTATTAACAAAGTTACACCACCTATGACAGAACTTTCTGACCCACCCTCGTAGCGAAAACAAATACTGCGAAGCTCATCTGCGCATTTGTTTTCGCCTATGCAGATTGTTGATTTTCCCATGCGGAGGCTCATTTCTCTTTACGTGATTGTTGAACGGCCGTAATGCTCTGTTTGTCTTCTGAATCGAATAAAAATTAAAAATGAGATCTTATAAGAGCAGCAGAAGGGATGGGTCTAGTCTTAAGCCTCACCAGTGACCCTATAGATTTGACAATTTGGAGCCAAAGAGAATTACTGTAATTAGGGTAGTCGATACAAAGACTAGTATTATTAGCTCACCTGAGCCGAAGGCTCACAAGGTGAGCTTATAGTACAGTAGTCGAGCCGGCGTCCGTCCGTGCGTCCGTCCGTTCACATTTTCAAACTCAAATATCTCTAAGACAACATGGCCGATCGTAATCAAATTTTTATCTAAAGCATCATTGTGGAGGGGGAAAGGTTGTGCAAGGTTTTGGGGCAGGTCGGATTAGAACTCTAGTTTCCATGGCAACAGATGGCTCCCATAGACTTACAATGGGAAAAACATAAAAAAAATCTTCTTCTCCGAAACCACAAGTCCCAGACCTTTCATATTTTGTGTGTAGCAATGTATAGTGGTCCTCTTTATAAATCCTGCCAACCGTGCCCCAGGGGTCCCTACAGGCCCCGCCCCGGGGGCGTGATGGGGCAAAACATAAAAAAAAAAAAAATCTTCTTCTCTGACACCACATGGCCCAGAGCCTTCATATTTTGTATGTAGCAATGTGTAGTGGTCCTTTTTATAAATCCTGCCAATCATGCCCCTGGGGTCAAAAATGGCCCCGCCCCGGGGGTCATTAGCTCCCATAGACTTACAATGGGAAAAACATAAAAAAAAATCTTCTTCTCCGAAACCACAAGGCCCAGAGCTTTCATATTTTGTCAGTAGCAATGTATAGTGGTCCTCTTTATAAATCCTGCCAACCGTGCCCCTGGGGTTCATACAGGCCTCGCCCTGGGGGGGGGGGGGGTGTCATGGGTAAAACATAAAAAAATCTTCTTCTCCGAAACCACAAGGCCCAGAGCTTTCATATTTTGTTTGTAGCAATATATAGTGATCCTCTTTATAAATCCTGCCAAGCGTGCCCCTAGGGTCCATACGGGCCCCGCCCCGGGGGCGTCATGGGAAAAACTTTAAAAAATCTTCTTCTCCGAAACTATAAGACCCAGAGCTTTCATATTTTGTGTGTAGCAATGTATAATGGTCCTCTTTATAAATCCTGCCTAATGTGCCCCTGGGGTCCATACGGGCCCCGCCCCGGGGGTCATTAGGAAAAACATAAAAAAATCTTCTTCTCCAAACCCACAAGGCCCAAAGCTTTCATATTTTGTATGTTGCAATGTGTAGTGGTCCTCTATATAAATCCTGCCAACTATGCCCCTGGGGTCAAAAAATGGCCCCGCCCCGAGGGTCATTAGCTCCCATAGACTTACAATGGGAAAAACATAAAAAAAAATCTTCTTCTCCGAAACCACAAGGCCCAAAGCTTTCATATTTTGTCAGTAGCAATGTATAGTGGTCCTCTTTATAAATCATGTCAACCGCGCCCCTGGGGTCCATACAGGCCCCGCCCCGGGGGCGTCATGGGAAAAACATAAAAAAGTCTTCTTCTCCGAAACCACAAGGCCCAGAGCTTTAATATTTTGTTTGTAGCAATGTATAGTGTTTCTCTTTATAAAACCTGCCAACCGTGCCCCTGGGGTCCATACGGGCCCCGCCCCGGGGGCATCATGGGAAAAACTTTAAAAAATCTTCTTCTCCGAAACCACAAGGCCCAAAACTTTCATATTTTGTTTTTAGCAATGTATAATGGTCCTCTTTATAAATCCTGCCAACTGTGCCCCTGGGGTCCATACGGGCCCCACCCCGGGGCGTCATGGGTAAAACATAAAAAAATCTTCTTCTCTGAAACCATATGGCCCAGAGCTTTCATATGTTGTGTGGACCAATGTATAATCCTCTCCTTTATAAATGCTGCTAACGGTGCCCCTGGGGTCCATACAGGCCACGCCCCAGGCATGCCATTATCTACCATAGACTTATAATGGAAATATATGAAAAAATCTTCTCTGCAACAGCATGACACAAAGCTTGTATATTTGATATACAACATTTTCATGTGGAGCTCTACATAAATCCTGCCAATCTTGCCCCTGGGGTCAAATATGGCCCCACCCCGGGGGTCATTATAGGACCCTGACCTTGTTAGATGATTTTTTCATGTGAACCAAAATGGCAGAAAAGAGGATACACAATCCAGACAAGAGCTCTTCTGCTGATGTAAGTAGGGTTTCAAGGTCACATGACCAAGATGGCCACCATACCCATATATGGTAAAAACGCCAATTACTTTGTCCAGTGACTGTACTTGTTGACTCTCAGGTGAGCGATCGTTGCCCCTGGGCTACTTGTATTAGATGTTGGTTAGAAAATGTATCTCTGATTTCTTAGAATATCCTCGCTGATCTCAAAGGACCAAAAGGAAAACATAATCTGCACTATGAATGATTTATGGGGTGACTTTTTAGAGCTGCCACAACACCAGGTGCAGTAATAGCAAATAAAAATTAAAACTGACTCCTTTAAGAGCAGTGATGAGTAATGGAACACAATGGCTCATGAGTTTTTTTATGAGCATGATAAATCTAATTCTCAGCTTAGCTGAGCATGAAAAAAAGTTTTATTACCTCGGGACCAGGACGGAGTTGCATTCCGGAATTGTTTAAATTATTTAATATCATTGCAGAACTTTGAGAGCTTGATATCTCGGGTCAGCTAAGATCAGATGACAATTTTAAATTTACCAAGTGTTATGCGGTTGTGTAACAAATTCTTCGACACTAACTTACTTAAATTGAATTGCAGGATGTCAAGATCAATTAATTCTCACTGGCCTAAAAAATCATATTACCCAGGGAGCCAAAAGTCTCTATCTCGCAAAAAAAAGGTTGGAGGTGACAATGAAAAATCATTGGCAAATGAAGGGGATATACCAATAAAATTGAAAATATCTCAGTGACCAAAAGCTCTAGATAGCTGAAATTGGTTTCAAATAATTGCTATAACAATGTTATATAATCATGTGATAAGAACCATAAAAATACTACTTTCTTGTTGTTGGAATATTGATGAGAACTTTAAATATTAGATAAAAATCTAAAAAAAATATAAGGGGTATACCAATAGAAACGTGTATATCTCAGCAATCAAAAGCCATAGAGAGCTGAAATTGGTATCAGATAATTGCTATAAAAATACTACTTTCTTGTTGTTGGAATATCGATGAGAACTTTAAATATTAGATAAAAATCTCAAAACAATATAGGGGGTATACCAAGAAACGTGTATATCTCAGCAACCAAAAGCCACAGAGAGCTGAAATTGGTATCAGATAATTGCTGTGACAATATTCTATAACTATGTAAAAGGTATATTAACAAGCTGACTTTCTTGTTGCTCAAATATTTAAGAAAACTTAAGATATAAGAGAAAAAAATCATTGGCAAACGAACGGGGTATACCAATAAAATTGAAAATATCTTAGTGACCAAAAGCTCTAAAGAGCTAAAATTGGTTTCAAATAATTGCTATTACAACGTTCTATAATCATGTGATAAGAACCATAAAAATACTACTTTCTTGTTGTTGGAATATTGATGAGAACTTTAAATATTAGATAAAAATCTAAAAAAATATAAGGGGTATACCAATAGAAACGTGTATATCTCAGCAATCAAAAGCCATAGAGAGCTGAAATTGGTATCAGAAAATTGCTATGACAATATTCTATAACCATGTAAAAGGTATATTAACAAGCTGACTTTCTTGTTGCTCAAATATTTAAGAAAACTTAAGATATAAGAGAAAAAATCATTGGGAAACGAACGGGGTATACCAATAAAATTGAAAATATCTTAGTGACCAAAAGCTCCAAAGAGCTAAAATCGGTTTCAAATTATTGCTATAATAATGTTCTATAATCTTGTGATAAGAATCATAAATAATACTTCTTTCTTGTTGTTATCATATTGATGAGAACTTTAAATATTAGATGAAAATCTCAGAAAAATAGAGGGGGTACACCAATAGAAACGTGTATATCTCAGCAACCAAAAGCCATAGAGAGCTGAAATTGGTATTAAATAGTTGCTATGACATTATACTATAACCATGATAAAAGATATATTAACAAGCTGACTTTCTTATTGCTCAAATATTTAAGAAAACTTAAGATATAAGAGAAAAATCATTGGCAAACGAAGGGGGTATATTAATAAAATAGAAAATATCTCAGTGACCAAAAGCTCTTAAGAGCTGAAATTGGTTTCAAATTATTGCTATAATAATGTCCATAATCTTGTGATAAGAACCATAAATAATACTACTTTCTTGTTGTTGGAATATTGATGGGAACTTTAAATATTAGATAAAAATCTCAGAAAAATAGAGGGGGTACACCAATAGAAACGTGTATATCTCAGCAACCAAAAGCCATAGAGAGCTGAAATTGGTATCAAATAATTGCTATGACAATATTCTATAACCATGATAAAAGATATATTAACAAGCTGACTTTCTTATTGCTCAAATATTTAAGAAAACTTAAGATATAAGAGAAAAATCATTGGCAAACGAAGGGGGTATATTAATAAAATTGAAAATATCTCAGTGACCAAAAGCTCTAAAGAGCTGAAATTGGTTTCAAATCATTGCTATAATAATGTCCATAATCTTGTGATAAGAACCATAAATAGTACTACTTTCTTGTTGTTGGAATATTGATGGGAACTTTAAATATTAGATAAAAATCTCAGAAAAATAGAGGGGGTATACCAATGAAAACGTGTATATCTCAACAACCAAAAGCCATAGAGAGCTGAAATTGGTATGAGATAATTGCTATGACAATATTCTATAACCATGTTTTAAGATATATTAACAAGCTGGCTTTCTTGTTGCTCAAATATTTAAGAAAACTTAAGCTGTAAGAGAAAAATCACTGGCAAATGAAGGGGGTATACCAATAAAACTGCTAATTTCTCAGTGACCAAATGCTCCAGAGGGCTGAAATCGGTATCAAATGATTGCTAGGATAATGTTCTATAACCATGTGCTAAGACACACAAACAATCTGACTTTCTTGTTGTTTAAATATTGATGATAACTTAAAATATTAGATACAAATCACACAAACATAGAGGGGGTTTACCAACAGAAACGTTTACATCTCAGCAACCAAAAATCCTACAGAGCTGAAATTGGTATCAAATGATTGATATGACAATAATGTATAACTAACTAGATACAATTGTAGTATTTCATAGCCGCTTGCTTAAAGGTGTGCATGATCCAGCCTATGGAACAATGAGAACTTACATCTGACATTTTAAAGGAAACGGTAATCTGACCATGGACTTGGTCATAATAATGATGAACAGATGTAAATTTATAAAGAAACTGATTGACAAAAATAAATATAAATACATGTATAATGTTTATGAGCACATCACATATTTATTTGTTCTTCAATGTCTCACGAATCACTATGCATTTATTTAAATTTCATGATTCATATTATTGTGTAAGTGGGTGGGGTAATTCAACATCATAAATACTAAAACAATAGCTGCAAAAGTATGAATTAAAGAATATAATAAGATTACTGCTTTATCTGTGATTCCTAGCATTGCACTAGACTAGAAAGTTCAGCAGTTTATTATCTGAAACACAAAGGATATGTTCATATATCTAGAAAACGTTTGTAATACGTAGGCAGCTCAAATAGCATGAAACAATGTGTAATTTAACCATCGCGCCAAAACAATTTCGTAAGCAGTCCACCCAGGCCTTCAATAGGATGGCAAAGCCTAATCAAAATTGTATTCAAACCAACTATAGCAGGTGATGTCACCTCCTCTCCCCAAAACGGGGCTTGGCTCCCTGGGTATATTGATTGGACAAGCCATTTTTTCACAGTATAAGTTTAAATAGCCAGAAATACCCCCAAAACAGTTGTTATACTGTCTCACTTGAAAATTGCTTCTTTTTTATGTGTAAGGGGATTGAAACTGACACTTTATTTGCATATAAAATATTCTGTGGCTAGTAAGTGGCCATATCCCCTTTATTCTGCCGTTTATTTGAATGAGCTACGACTGTTTGTTTTTGAGTTATGCCATGATTACTAAAGCTGATGACATGTGCCAAAATGAGGTATTTTAAAGTGAGAAAAGTGACCCGCCAGATAAGTCAGACTGTTACATCCAATACTACTTCCAATGTGTTAGAAACAATATTTGGACATACCTTATCGATAAAAATAACCAGTCGCGTGACTTACTTTTATCACTGGATAGATATTTATATCCCAAATTACTGAGGACAATGTAACAAAAAAGTGTCCTGTCCGTAAGATGTCATTTCTCTATGACGTCACGTACTTCTGGAAGTTTAAATCACATTGGGAAATGGAGTCTTATGAACTGATAATTGTCATGAGAAAAATATTATACCAACGCCAATGACAATGTAGAATTATAGAAATTATATTTTGGTCAAAAATGTCCTGTCCGTAGAGAAAAAATCTACAACAAAAAGTGCAAAATTTCTAAAACCAATGAACCCAGAACCATCAAATTTCACGCATCTTTTTATCAGAACACAACTTTTATTACAATATAGGGTGGATTGGATCAAAACTCTGGTTACCATGGCAACGGATAGGTCCCATAGGGTTATAATGGTGAAAACAATGTTTTCTTATTTTCTAGCTAGCTATTAATCTGATTCTGTTCAAACTTATTCATAACCAGGATATACACACCAGCTTTAATTATATTAAGTTTCGGCCAAATCCGATTCCTAAGTAAGAAGTTAGCTCCCCTTTCTTAATTTTTCATGATTTTGAAGATGAAATAGAGTTTTGGATATAACGGAATTCTGTGGCATAGAATGATAAAAAGGTATATATTTTCCGAAACTGTTTAACTTACAGATTTCGGAAAAAGTGAAACATAGCCAAGGGTACAACTTTTACAAAACACCTCTGAAAACAGGTGAAACAAAATTTTTTCTGATCGTAGCTGAGACGATCTGTGAGTTCATTGTACTGTTAAAAAGGAATTTTACTTGATAAGCAATCGGCTTATCATCGTTGGTGTTTTGAAATAGTACAGCAAACAGATCACAATAACTGTGTTGTTGAGGGAATAATAAGAATCACGATAATGATAGCGACATTTGTATTGGTATCGTCACTTCTAGGTAAATAAACATGATATCTCTCTCTCTCTCTCTCTCTCTCTGCGTGTGTGTTTCTGGTCAGTTCTGTGTCTGCTTGTGCTTAGTATAGTAATAACGTCGTCTTTTTATTCTGCCTGTTTCTCATTTGTGTTGCATCTTTGGTTTTGTTTGATGCTAGTCAAATGTCTTCATTGTTAAAACAGATCTGGATATCTTGCTCTTCACGAGTCTTTTCATATTTTGTATTTCTTTGGAGGGATTTTAAATTTAGTTGTACAACACTACAAATTCCTGCACTTCCTATTCTTCTTTCACCTTACTTGTATTAGCCATTTCTCTTAAGTACTAAACCCATAACATAAAACAGTTTTGTGTCTGTTTTGTGTATGTATTTTGTTTCACGAATCAGTTTTATGAACAGTTTTCATGTCTACAGTGTTTCTAGTCAGTGGCGAAGTTAATAGATCAAGTCATTCACTTGGCAGTTTTGTAATTATTTGATGTACAATAAAGTTCTCTTGGTTTATGAATCTGCATCTGTTCCAGACTTCCAGTACGATCACTTGTCAGTTCTCCGTGCAGTTTTGTCCCAGTGGTCCAAATTCCAGTTTTCCAGGCAGCAAACTCTCTCTGAGCAGGTCTCTGTCTGTGCACAGAGAGATACTTAGGTTTATTCAGTCTATTTCTCTGTTCTGCTTGCCATGGTTTGGTTTTGACTGATACTACACTGTAGCCTTATTGCGCGCGCAGTGTGTGTACACGTGCTTCTATGACCGGTAACAAAATTGGTACAACTCAAAAGGTTTATGTCCTTGTCTCAGGAGAGAATTTTGCTTATATATCTAGTTCTCTGATCAGTTTTTTTATGTTTCAGTCGCGGGTGCCTCTGGTAGTCATGGTAGTAGCTGTACCAGACACTGCAGCCATTCTACACACACTGTTTGTGGGACAGATGGGAAAAATTATAGTAAGTTCACCATTCGAAACCAGGAAAACAAGACTATATTAACTGAATTCGCCCATCTTTATTAATTGGATGAGTCCACTTTCATTTTTAGGGGCGTCAGGAGTGATTGTTCTAAATTTTATTCACTTTTTCGATGAAAACTCTCTATAAGCAAACAGAATAACCCCAGACGGGACGCCCAGACGGCGTCACATCTTTGGCAGTTCTGTTTGCTTATGTCCCACAAAAAGGACGTCAGTCTTAAAGGAGCTAAATTCATAGACGTATTAATCCTCAGTGACAAAGATGCATTGAAATAAACCGTTGTGTAAAAGTAAAGCACGAATAAAATCGTAAATATTACGAACATTTCGAGCAAATTCACGATCAATATTCGGAAAATAGCGGGTGCAATAATTCGTTTTTCTGGAACTTGGCTAATTAAAATGTAATTTTACCGTCCTTTAGGAGATGATGTTTATAAGCTTTTGCTTTTTATCAGATCCCATAGTTTATAATACTATGATGTATTGTATGAATGGCTCGATTACGAATAAATATGGTTTAATAAAAAATTTCCGCCTTTAATTTACAGAAAACCTGTGTTATCTTAACTGTGAGGCGCTTCACAATAACCATCTAGCATTTCATCACAATGGTTCCTGTACCGCTATAGACACATACGCAAATTACAACTGTGACAAAATTTGTGACGACGAAGGTCAGCAAGAATATTGTGGCAATGATGGAGTAACATATGGTAAGAAATGAGCCGCCTCGTGGGAAAACAAACAATGTGGTTTCCGAACAGGTCCGAAACAAACCAGCCTGTACAAGCATAGAAAAGAGCTAGAAGCTTGAAATTTTGGATTGATAAAGTAGAGGAATAGTTCTATCCGTGTAGCGAAAACAAAGGCGCTGATCAGCTTCGCATTTACTGCGAAGCTGATCTGCGTCTTTGTTTTCGCCTATGCAGATTGTTGGTTTTCCCATGAGGCGGCTCAAATATCGTGGCGTGTTAAGGCGGGACAGTGAAGGAGAAAATTGGAGCAAAGTGAATAATAGCTTAAATACATGTATAAACACCATTAAAATTTTGGCACCCTTTTGACAGGACGACAAAAATGACGAAAATGTGTACTCATACAGCTTTTTTCTCGTTATTTTTGTATGGTCGAGGTACCCGCAAAATCAGGAGTTCTAACTCATAAGATCTATTTGAAGAGTTCTAGTTTCACAGATATCGTCACATTGGTGTTTTCTTTCTTTCTTTCTTTCTTTCTTTCTTTCTTTCTTTCTTTCTTTCTTTCTTTCAAGGCTATCTTTCTTATTTTAACGACCTAGCCTATATTGGTATTAACCGCAACATAGTTGATTGTATCGACCTCATGGACTTAGCCAACAATTCCCAGTCCGACAAGACATTGATCTTCATGCTTAATTGCCGTGGGATATTCCTAAAAATGTTTCCACAAAGTTTATTATAATTGTGCATGCATTTCTCCCACAGAGAGTATGTGTGACCTACAGAACGCGGCTTGTTTAGCCTCCACAAACCACCAGCACTATGTGACAGCAGTCCATCCAGGAAAATGTTTGACTCTGGGTGGTGGTTGTGCGTTCTACAACGCTTCATGTCCCAGTACAACGGACTACAAATGTGGATCCACAGGATATACCTACCGTAGGTCTTCTCGCGAGACTTTCACCTACATGTATACTGGACCCAGTTGTTCAAAGCATCGTTAGCTTAACGATATCGTTAAGACATAAATTTGTTAAGCAAATATCAGCAAAAGTAACAAATACATTGTTATTTTTTTGTTGATAAAATGTGAAACTCCTTTGCAATGCAAAGGATTCTCACATTTTTTCAACAAAAATTAACAGTGTATTTGTAATATTGCCATTTGAAATTTTAACGAATCGTTAACTAACGACATCGTTAATTTTGAACAACTGGCCCAAGATCTTCCAGTTCCAGGGGATTGCTGCCACTGATTGTCGATTCGTTTTGAGCTTTTAAGAATTTTTTTCCCGATGCTTTTATACGCAGAAGAAAGTATTAATCTTTACTTCTGTAATGTGTTCTCAATCCACAATCCACAATCCGAATCAGTTTGGGTAAAGGTATTTGCGAACAAAACTTCCCATTTTGTGGCAAGTTGGTATCGACCTCCAGATGGTAAGATAGAGGAACTTGAGTTATTCAAAGACCAACTTGAAAAGGTGAAAACTTTACATAAAGGAAACAAACCCCCCTCGGTCCATGTCATGGGTGATTTCAACTTCAGAGATATTGTTTGGCCAGATAGACTCAACAAACTAGGTTTTTCATTGAGCGTGTCTGAAGGTGCAAAGTTGGTAGAACTTATAAGTGACCACGAATTGGAACAGGTAGTGCACTTCCCCACAAGAGGACAAAACACATTGGATTTGATTATCACTTCACTTCCCGGACAATTTGTTGATATTCATTCCCCGGACAGGCTTAGTGATCATGACATTGTCTCTGGAACTTTGAAAATAGTTATTCCCCCCATCAAGAAACCTAAGAGAAAGGTGTATAAATATCAGAAAGGTGATTATGAATCTATGAAAGGTGATGCCCTTAAATTTGCAAAGGAGAAATATTTCAACGGTTACTCTGGCACACGGTCGGTTCAAGAAAACTTTAATGATCACATCTTTTATCCAGGAATCAGTGGATAAACATATCCCATCAAAGACTAGTCGCTCAGTTTCCTCAGTCCCATGGTTAACTCCTGAAATAAGAAGAAAGATTCGTAGAAAAAATGCAACTCACGCTAAAGCGAAGAAAACTGGGAATGCAAAATTTAGAACGAAATTTGAAACTTTGAGAAGAGAAATCAAAACAGATATCAGAAAACAGCATGAGTTGTATGTAAATAACTTGGTTGGTGATGTTAAGGCTAATCCAAGAGATTTTTATCGGTACATAAATAGTCAGAAAAAAGATGTTCAAGGTATCCCCCCTTTGAAAAAGCGAAATGGAAGTGGTCTTGCTGAATCAGATTTTGAAAAGGCTGGTGAATTCAATGGTCAGTTTACGGATGTGTTCACCAAAACTGAACATAGCCAGGTCCCTCTTCTGAATAGAAAAGCCCCGTTTATGGAAGACATAGTGGTATCCAAAGAAGGTGTCACAAAACTTCTGAAAGGTTTGAACCCGTCGAAAGCTTTAGGTCCTGATGAGCTTCATCCTAGAGTCCTTAAGGAATTGGCATCTGAGCTAGGTCCTGTTTTTGCACATCTTTTTCAACAGTCAATAGACTCGGGTGAAATCCCCAAAGAATGGTCTTTAGCAAACATTTGTCCCCTGTTCAAAAAGGCTGACAGGTCTCTTGCTTGCAACTATCGTCCAGTTTCCTTGACCTGCGTACCCTGCAAACTTCTGGAACATATAGTGTGTTCTAATATCATGTCCCATTTGGATCATCATAAACTTTTGTCAGACAGGCAACATGCATTCAGGAAATCCCACAGTTGTGAAACCCAGTTAGCTACAGTGATTGATGACTGGGCAAAAATCTTAGACAATCAAGGTCAGGTTGACACATTTATCTTGGATTTCGAAAAAGCTTTTGACACTCCTCCGCATGAACTCCTTAAAAGCAAATTGTTCAGTTATGGAATTGGTGGGAAGACAATTAAATGGATTGATGCCTTCCTTTGCTATAGACAACAAAGAGTTGTGGTTAATGGCGTTAAATCAGACTGGGCTCCTGTTGTATCTGGTGTCCCACAGGGCACCGTTCTTGGCCCCTTGTTGTTTTCGTTGCATATAAATGATATCACCTCAGATATTGAATCGGAAATCAGACTCTTTGCTGATGATTGTGTTTGTAATCGTGAAATTAAGAATGTGGAGGATACAGTGAAACTTCAGAAGGATATTGATCGATTAGGTAGTTGGGCCAGGAAATGGGGTATGAGATTTCAACCTGTCAAGTGCAACATGATGCAGCTGACAAATAAACGTACTAGTAAAATTCAGGCTTCTTACAAGCTTGAGGGTACTGTGTTGGAAAATGTTGAGAGTATCAAATATCTTGGTGTAACAATAACTAAGGATTTAAAATGGAATACTCACATCAGCAATGTGTGTACCAAAGCCAATAGGACCCTTGGTTTTTTTAGACGAAATCTGTTTTCTTGCCCCCAAGATGTGAGAGAAGCTGCCTATAAAGGTCTGGTGAGACCAATTCTTGAATATGGTAGCTCAGTTTGGGACCCTCATTATGAAGGTTTGATAGATGATTTGGAGAAGGTGCAAAAGCGTGCGGCTAGGTTTGTAACTAGGAACTATACGTATGAAAAAGGTAGTATGACTGGCATCCTTAAAAAACTAAAATGGGAATCCCTGCAGAAAAGAAGGAAGGATAATAGAATTATATTACTTTACAAAGGTCTAAAAGGGAGAGCAAAAATACCCACGGATGACCTTATCCCCAAAAATAGGCGTTGTAGGAATCAACACTCCTTGGCATTTCAGATACCTTCAGCAAGTACAAATGCCTATTTACACAGTTTCTTCTCCCAGACCATTAGAGATTGGAATGAACTCCCTGATTCTCTGATCTCCTCTGCTGAATTGTCAGATGATTGTGTGTCTAAATTTACTTCTCTTGTGAGAGCTCGGGACTAATCCCCTCCGGTCAAGCCCCATCCCCCCTGGTGTAGTATTGTCAGTTTGACGTTTCACCAGTAAACTATTCTGATTCTGATTCCACTCTTCGTGATTTTCGCGCTACTATAGCCACCGCATGGGTATCTGAAGCTTCTTTTCAGATAACACAAAACGATTTGAAAGAAAGATAAAATACTTTTGAAGTGTTTTGGTGGGATGGACCCGTGGTCACCAGCCAAGTGAAGGACCGTCCTTGACTGGTTGGAAGATTGAAATTAACGATAAAAACTTCTGAGCAAGAACATGACCGAGATAGGCTAGATCATTTTCACAGTTTTTATGCACCTGTGTGCGCGTGAATGTGCTTGCATGAAGAGTGTATGTATGCTACCCATTATCATAATGTCCATTGTTAGGTAACGGTTGCTACCTTCAGAAGGCCGCGTGTCAACAGAAAGCGGCAGGCTCGGCATCACCCGTTACTCTGCTACATGATGGAAAATGCGGCTACGCCTCCACAAATCACTCCAGAAATGTAAGCAATGTTCTTGCAGTATAAAATATGCACCAGTCATTTGTAACCACTGCCCCCCTCCACACACACACACACACACACACACACCTACAGGGAAGGGTGGGGTACGGCCGTGCTAAAGTGCGGGGCAATCACTTTTTAGTATCCCCACAGTGCAGGGGAAATGATGGGGTTTTGACTCCAGGGAGATTTTCTATTGCGGAGGGCAGGGCAAACGGAGCAGAGTTTTGACATCCAGTTTGTGCCCTGGGAGTGGGGCGGGGAGCAGTGGTTACAAATGACTGATGCAATACTGCTAACTGAATCATAGCTCTGAAATTTATTGGTTGTTATGTTAGAAGAACGTTGAATTCTGTTGTCCTGGCTGGACTCTTTATACATAAACTGAGCGATAGGCCTCGTTATATTTCTTGGTACACTTGTTAGGCTGAGTGACAGTTCACTGGGACATCAAATGATAACATACTAATGAATGCATAAATGTTTGTTTTTGAATTATATTTTACACTGTTTCAAGAAATTAACATAAATTTATATTTCAGGTTAATTGTACAGAATATGCTGACATGAGTCTTGCGGGCGTCGCCATTGAGGGTCTGTCGGTCCGGATTTCAGCCCACTGTTCTCATTATCATAATTCTATATGCGTGGATGGTATCACATACTCTAGCGACTGTTATGTTTGTTACAAGTATGCTCAGTCCGGAAAAATAAGTAAGCTCAGCATTCACGCCATTAACTTTAATACATTTTCCGCTGCCTGCTTTATTACAATATGAGCTATATTTTTAGTAGGCTGAAATGATTAAGGATGGTCTTTCAAAGTATTAAAGAAGGAACAATTATTGTATACTTAATGATCTTAACCATTCGATCATCTCACCGCTGTGTCTGGTGTGGGTTCGAGCCCCGCTCTGGCCACATGTGAGACAAGCCAAGTTCTGCTTGCGGGTGTGTCAGGTGGTTTTTCTCGGGGTTCTCCCGTTTTCGCCCCACCTACTGATTGGCCCGTCTCATATGAGCTGAAATAATCTTGAAAGGGACGTTAAACTGAATAAAAAAGATCGTTTATACAGGTCTACATAAGGTCTAAATAAAGTACTAGTAATTAGACTGACTGTCTGGAAAGGTTCGTCTCCACACATCAGGAAAACATGCCCGTGCAATGTATACCCCCTTATACCCCACGTTTATATAGCAAAACTGAGATATCCAGGGGTAAATGTTTTGGAGCAAAAATAAGAAAAATAGGTTTACCCCTGCAGTAACTGCGAAGCTGATCAGCGCCTTTGTTTTCGCTACTCGGATAGTACAGTTCCTCTTCTACTTAAATCCGAAATTTCATGCTTCTAGCTCTTTTCTGGGACTGTACAGGTCGGCTTGAGTCGGACCTGGTCGGAAACCACATTGTTGGTTTTCCCACGAGGCGGCTCAAATGCTTTCTACCGTACTGGTAACATAACCCACTTTTCTCTTATTTTCAGCATATCAGAACCTGCTGATACCTATATCACACGATGGAAGCTGTCACTACCAGACAATCATTGGCTAACAGGCTGATCTTGATGTGTCAATTCATGTTGTAAAATCATTTGCATAATAAACTCTTTTCCATATATAAATATTTATCTCACGAATAACTATTCAAAACCACTTCTAGATCTTCAAAGCTGTCCCCATTCTCACCTTTCCGTTCCTTGGAGATGTATTGTGTTGCATTTCTTTCCCACCTGGTGTCTAAGTCGGGATTTTGAAGGCGCTACAGTGTTGAAAACACTTCATATCAGTTTTTTCAGATGCTCAAAGGCAGCTAACTCCGCAATCAGTAACGGGATCCGGCCAACTTTGGAACTCATCCGAGATCTTAAAGTTGTTCTTGTTTCTGCCAAGACTGATAGAAATCAGTTCTAATCATAAATGTAGGGGCTAGAGAGTTGACAACAGTAAATATCATTTTTTCAAGCACTCAAGGGCAGCTTACTCCGCAATCAGAAATGGGATCTGGTCGAAATTCGAACTCAACCGAGATATTGTGGTTGTTCGATGCAAAATAACTCTAGTTAATGTTTTGACACCACTTTTCCCATTACAAGTCTATGTGATTTTTCAATCACTCAAGGGCAGCTAACTCCCCAATACCTGATCATGTCGGATCTGGCCGAAATTCGAACATATTCGAAATATTATGAAGTTGTGATCGTAACCTGCAAGAATGAAGAAGATTCGATCAGAAATGTAGGGGCTAGAGTTTTGGCAACACTATCAATTTTTCAGTCAGACACTCAAGGGCAGCTAACTCTGCAATTAAAAATGGGATCTGGTCGAAATCGGAACTCATGCAGATAATGTGGTTGCCCTTGTTACACGCAAGTATGAAAAAGATTCGATATAAAATAAATGTGGTGACACCACTTTCTCCAGTTATAAGTCTATGAGGATTGTTCGAAATGCTGAAAGGACAGTCCGTGATGGGATCTGGCCGGAATCCATCCGAGACAACATGGTTGGTGTCGTTACCTGCAAGAATAAAAAGATCCAATCAAAACTGTAGGGGCTAGGGTGTTGACAAGGTTTTCTCTATTATAAACCTACGGGCGGGAGCTACATGTTACCATGGAAACCAGAGTTCTGATCCTGTCTACATTAAATAAAAATAATTGCTAGATCCTTTGGAAGCAGTAAAACATTCAAAGCTAGAAGATGGGCCATATTGTACAATTTCGGGTAATGAACCTTCATCAGTGACCCTTTACAAAACTGGCAGGGAAAGACAAACATTTTTGCTGCGATTTCAAGAATTTACATCAGTGTAGTCTAAATCAAAGACTCATATTCCCAAAGGGGCCAAATAGTCAAAATACTGTTAAAAAGATGATAACACCTTATGCAGGCAGTTCTCTACCACAATGACGATAAAGTTTGAATATAATTGGCCTGCTCGTCTTCGAGATATACATGTGTGGACGCACAGACGCACACACGGACGCCGGCTCGTCATATCCTGTAAGCTCACCTTGTCAGCCTTCGACTTAGGTGAGGTAAAGTTTAGGTCTATTTATTATACAACTCGTAGTGATAATACATTTTACGGCGATCTTTGAATTCGAATTATTGAACTTGCACTTCTAAATGGAATTTGGAACTTTTGCGATTTATGTAAATGAGGCCAAGACTTCGGACTGATAAAGTGACACAGATGATAACCACAGACGGTATGGTTATGAAGCATTGTGTAAGTCTTCAACTTGGTTTTCAACTTGGTTTACGATTCACATATCAAGGATAAATTTTCACGAAAACATGTTGAAAACGATTCTTCTTGGAGTGGTGTTAAGTATGTCATATTTTAGCAGCATCAGGAAAACATGTCCATGCAAAAAATACCCCCTTAAGCCCCCACTTTCATATAGTAAAACTGGGGTTTGCAGGGGTATACCTATTTTTCTTACTTTAGATCCAAAACATAGATTGGGGGTACTCGTTATAATCGCCTCGGCGAGGCTGTTCTAACATTTACCCACAATCTATGTTTTGAGCAAAAATATTAAAAACTAGTATCAAAATTTTTCCAATGAAATTTTCATTTTTTTCAGCTGGAAAAAATCTCTCCATATATTGCATGGGCAAGTTTTCGTAATGGTTTGAAAATAGGCCTGTTGATGCGAGGGCTACACGCGAAGTTTGGAGTCATATTTAGCTACTCGCGAAATACTTGATTTCTCTTATCAAATGTATCTAATGCTTGTTCGTACTGGAGTCAAGTTTCTATTATTTGCTGGTTTTTATATCAAAACATCCACGTGCAAACCCATAAAACAAGTATACAATAAGCTGTATGGCTTACAGAAATAAAGAATTGAATTTAATACACATATACAATCTGCTTTTCTTTTCCCTGTTTAGTTTCCACAGTTTGGTCCGACAAGTGTACGAAACACTGCAGCCATCATGGTCCATCAGTTTGTGGGACGGACGGCCATACTTACAGTAAGTATAAGAAGGCCGTTCTTTATAAATGAGCCGTCTCGTGGTAAAACAAACGATGTGGTTTCCGAACAGGCCGACACAAACCGGGTTGTACAAGCACAGAAGATGGCTAGAGACTGGGAAAAGATAAATTTAGAAAATAGAAGAATTGTACTATCTGTGTAGCGAAAACAAAGGCGCTGATCAGCTTCGCAGGCTGCGAAGGTGATCTGCGCCTTGGTTTTCGCATATGCAGATTGTTGGTTTTCTCATGAGGCGGCTCAAATTATGTTTAAATTTTGTTCACGAACTAAATATGAGCGTACTTGTTTAGATTCGGTTTCTGAACCTGATTGCTTCATTCAAATTGACAGAAGTGCACCAATCTGAAAGTGTACCAACCTACAATCGACAAATCTGGAACGTTTAACATGCAAATTTTGAATGCGCATTCATCCGCTGTCACCCATTTATCATAAACAATTACTTGGAGCATGCCAGTGCTCAAGACACTGGTGCCTATGATGTGTATTTCCATCGACCTCTTGTATAATTTCAGATAACCAGTGTCAACTCGACATAGCTATCTGCCAGGCCAGGAGGCATGGATTCACGCTCACACTGGCCCACAACGGCACGTGTAATTCACTGGACAAAGTAGATTTTCACTGTGACGCTCTATGTGATGAAGAGGGACAAACATCTGTATGTGCCAGCAATGGAAAAACTTACGGTTCGTATCAAATGAGCCGTGACGCGAGAAAACCGGTCTTCGGGGTTTCCGACCAGGTCCGACATAAACCGGTCTGTGCAGTCTCAGAAAATGGTTAGAAGCGTGAAATTTCGGAATTAGGAAGAAGAGAAATTGTACTATCCGAGTGGCGAAAACAAAGGCGCTGATCAGCTTCGCAGTTACTGCGAAGCTGATCTGCGCCTTTGTTTTCGCATAGGCGAAATTCCGGTTTTCTCACGATGCGGCTCAAATAAAATTCAGAAGAGCACCGTATCCTTATTTCTTCAAAAACATTTTCCAGATTGTTACAGCCAGTAACCCGAAGTCATCTCCACTAAAAAAAGCACAGATTCACTATTACTTTTACTTTGTTTTCAAGAAAAACGATTGCCTGTATTCCTCGCGGTATTTTCCAAACTGAGCAAATAAAAACAACACTTTTTGATGCTTTGTGCTGTGCTTTCTTTCCCGCCTGATGTCTGGGTTGGGATTTCAAAAATTTAATTGCATCAATTCTTGTGCATTACAATATAATTTTGTTTGCCTCTAGAAAGTGAGTGTGACTTGAAGAACGCGGATTGCGTAGCAGCACGCCATGGCCACCATTTGACCGTTCTCCATAAGGGACCGTGCCTCACTCTCAATGGTACCTGTGCCAAATACAACTCCACCTGCCCAAGGACCCATGATTACAAATGTGGTACTACAGGCTACACGTACAGTAAGTAGTCCCGCATTGCATTCTGCGTGTGACACTGGCTGTCATAAGCACACAAGAACAAAAGTACGCAAAATTTAAAAGAAAATTTGGACTATGTTGGTAATGTCCCTAACGTTACTGAGAGTTTAACTTTCAGGGGCCAGTTGTTCAAAACTTTGTTAGCTTGACGCTTTCATTAAGCCTTCAGTTTGTTAACTATATATCAACTTCAAAAGCAAATACACTGTTATTTTTTTGTTGAAAAAATGTGAGAATCATTGCAAAGGATTCTCACATTTTATCAACAAAAAATAACAGTGTATTTGTAATATTGCTATTTGAAATTCTAACCAATCGTTAACTAACGACATCGTTAATTTTGATCATTTAATTTAATAGCGCAGTATTGTGATCAACCTTTCTTTAAGTCTTTGCCGTTTCAAAAGGCAAAAGTAGCGCCATTCCCAAATGGGATCATTGGCTGATTTCTGCATAAGTAAATGAAACGGAGGCTGATTTGGATCTTTGCTCGCCGTGCTGATGGCTCAGACTTATGTTTGGTTTTGATCTTCTTTGTCCAGTGAACGAGTGTTACCTGAAAAGAGCGCAGTGTCAACAACTAGCTGCCGGTGTAACAAACCCGGTCACCTTGTTACATGATGGAAAGTGTGACTATAATTCCACATTGAAGTCCAGAAGTGTAAGTACCGAGTAGTTGACTGTTGATCTGTGTTCATGGTGTCACCAACTTGACACTGGTTCCACCGACAGTCACCTTGCTACATGATGGAAAATGTGATTATAATTCCACATTGACGTCCAGAAATGTAAGTTTGGTTGTAACTAGAAGTGAAAATTACAACCATACCCTCCCTAATGGACAATAATTGTAATGAAACTGAGGGACCCATTTACTTTCTATGTATATTATGACATATTTTGTGGAATTGTTTCAGTTTTTCACTGATGTAATGTGACTCTATGTCCGTGAAAGCACAGGCGCTTAAAGTCCTATATATTGACCTTAGACACTAGTTACCGTAAATCTGATCATTTTGGGGCACGTATATAACTTCAAGCGCCTATGATGAAAGCGAAAAACAAGATTTCAAAAGCAGCTCTATGCCTTTATGCTGACACGATGAAAACAACCCATTAATATTTCCGTTTTGCTTCTAGGTGGACTGTTCACAATACGCAGACTTGAGTCTTGCAGGCGTTGCCATTGAAGGTCTGAGCGTGAAAATTAACGCTTGTCCGTCGACCCATAACCAGCAAGTCTGTGCAACGAATGGAATAACTTTCTCCAGTGAATGTAACTTGTGCTACAGAGCAGCAAGGGCAAACAAAATTAGTAAGTCACAGAAAAGCGTTATGGTTAAACCCTTGGACGAATATTCAAAATTCTTTCCGAGACCGCCGTAGTCCATATACCACAATTATTTATGAGTATATACGTAGGACTCTAATCTGTACCCAGGCCCTGATCTGTACACTCTCTGATCTGTACCCACACGTTCTCTAATCCGTATCTACAATAAACTACGTTCTCCTATCTGTACCCACGCTTTCTCTGATCTGTACCCATGATTACCTACATTCTCTGATCTGTACCCACGCTTTCTCTGATCTGTACCCATGATTACCTACATTCTCTGATCTGTACCCACGCTTTCTCTGATCTGTACCCATGATTACCTACATTCTCTGATCTGTACCCTCGCTTTCTCTAATCTGTACCTACGAGAATTTGTGTTCTCTGATCTGTGCCCACGCTTTTTCTGATCTGTATCTTTCATGTTTATACCCTAACACGTAAAAGGGGCGTCGTGGGTACAGATCAGAGAGTGGATACAGATCAGGGACCGGATATAGATCTGAGCTATACATACATACTCCTCAAAAGTAGTTTTGCACCAGTTCGGTTTTTTCATATTTTTATGTGACATTTTGACTAACAAATTTTAAACCTACCTTTTTGAATTTGCGCAGTCTGAAAGAGTTTGATAACGTGTGTGATAAGACAAAAAAAAATGCGGAAACGATTTTAAGAAAAAAAATGAAAATTCTCATTTTCTGTAAATACTAAAAATTTGAAAAAACTAAAAACTGAAAAAAAAAATCCCCCTAAAATGTCACAGTGTTCAGAAAAAAATTTTGTTTCCAAATTTACACACAAGAACTCCAAAGCAAATGATTAACACTGTGGCATAACTCGCTAATAAGGATTTCAACATTTCGTGAATTTCGGTCACAACAATTTCACGAAGGACACAACTTATTCGCGAATTGCAGGTGGAAACATGGATGTGACTCTCTTTTTACGTGTTTTTCTGTGCTTTAAAGATATATTATTGTTTAAATCACCTATTTTTCTGTGGCACATACTCATTGGGGTATGGTTTTAAAGCAATAACATTCTGCAGTCGCATTTGCTGTTTTCTTTTTACCTTTTTATGCGAAAAATTTCTGAAATTCATGCTCTGTTGGGGTTACACACGAATATCTTTGACATTTCTATAATGATTTTGCACTGAAAATGAACAAAAATCAATTGCAAAGACACCTGTCAAAAAACTGTCTTAAAATAATACGCATAAGTCATGAAATAAAGAAGAAAAGATGACTACCCTTTGTTGATGCGGCTACAACTATTTCTTGAGAAGGCTATAACTGTTTCATGAGTCTGTTACAACTGTTTCTTGATCTTAATGACTGTTGGACACAAACGTTTCGTGATCAATGATTTGCAAAAACTTTATAGTCAAACAAGTTTATTGGTATATATCTCAGATCTCAGGTGAGAGTTTACAGGACGATTGGTCTTCTGGGTTTTTAGCTCACCTGAGCCGAAGGCTCAAAAGGTGAGCTTATAGGATGGCCATGCTCCGTCGCCTGTCGTTGTCGTCGTTCACACTTTTCAAAGATCTTCTCCTCTGAAACCCCTGGTCAAATCAATGCCAAACTTCATGTGGAGTATCCTTAGGAAGGGGGAACTGAAGTTTATATAAAAGGTCCAGGTCACATGACCAAGATGGCCGCCATGCCCATATATGGTGAAAACCTTAAAAATCTTTTTCTCTGGAACCGGTGGACCGATTTCAATGAAACTTGGTATGTTGCATTGAGGACTCTGTCCCACTATAATTTATATGAACCATGACCTTGGATTGACCTTGACCTATTTTACAGCAAGATCAACTTTGGCCACATAGGCTTTTCAATGTACAAAAGTGAAAACATTGGATTTTTCAGGCCGGTGACCTGAAAGTTGGTAGATACATATAACTTATTGATTAAATGAAGTCATAGGAGTATTCAAGGTCAAGGTCATCTCTTGACCTTGGCCAAAGATCATTTACATAGTAAATTTAAAACTTAATTTTCTCAGGAACCACTTGACCAATCAAAGCCAAATTTTATATATGTGGTATCCTTAAGAAGGGGGAATCAAAGCTTGTATAAATGGTCTAAGCCACATGGCCAAGATGGCTGCCATGCCCATATATGGTAAAAACCTTAAAAAATCTTCTTCTCTGGAACTGCTGGACCGATTTCAATAAAACTTGGTATGTATCATCTGGAACTCTGGCCCATCATAGTTTGTATAAATCATGACCTTGGGTTGACCTTGACATATTTTATGGCAAAGTCAACATTGGTCACATAGGCTTCTCAGTGGAAAACATTGGATTTTTCAGAACGTTTTGTGGCCCGTGACCTGAAAGTTGGTACATACATACAACTTATTGAGTTAATGAAGTCCTATGAGCATTCAAGGTCAATGTCATCTCTTGACATTGGCCAAAGGTCATTTACATATTATATTTAAAACTCAATTTTCTCAGAAACCACTGCACCAATCAAAGCCACATTTTATATGTGCTATCCTTAGGAAGAACCAAAGTTTGTATACATGGTCCAGGTCACATGACCAAGATGACCGCCATGCCCATATATGTGGTAAAATCCTTTAAAAATAAATTTCTCTGGAATAGCTGGACCGATTGGTATGTAGCATTGGGAGCTCCCTTCATAGTTTATATAAATCATGACATTGGGTTGACATTGACCTATTAAACAGTTAATTTAAACAGAAAGGTCAAATATTGCCAGAAAGATCTGAAAGTTGGTAGATACAGGCAGTTTATAGTGTTAATAATTATGTGAGTATTTGAGGTCAAGTTTATATTTTATGTTGGCCAACATGGCCTTAGCCAAAGGTCATTCATCAAAGACAAAATCTCAGGTGAGCGATATCAGGACCATTGATCCTCTGTTTTTTCTTTCTTTTTTTAGTCCAGTTGCCAAACATGGATTTGGCTTGTGACCTGGAAATGTGTGCCGCATAAAATGTTTTTATGGATTTCACTTCTTGATACCTTTCAGATGAAAAATCCGAGTGATGCCACCTTGGCATCATTGAGCATTTTGAAATATTCAAAAATTCAAAATGGCGGAAAATATTGCAAAAATCAATTTAATACATGTATTTGAAGCAAAAATCTCACTTCTCTTGTTGTCCTAAATGTCTTCTTCTGGTTCATCAGACCATGCCAGTTCAAAAACTGCATAATTAATTGTTTGAAAAAAATCAAAAATCAAGATGGCGTCCAAAATGGTTGGCATAAACAAGAAAACAGCATCCCAGAGTTGCGTATACTCAATGTTTTGTGTTAAAATGTTCATTTTATATTCTTACTAACAAAAACATCATAATTTAGATTTGTTTATGTTTTGACGCTCCAATCATAACAAAAAGGCAAGATGGTGATCAAAATGGCCGCCGAAAAATGATGTAGAGAACTTGGTCTTGAATAAACTGTCTTAACTGTCTTGTTTTTGACTTTACTTTATTTTGTTAACAGTTCAAGTTTGAGTTTAGTTCTGACCCAGCATCATAGCAATGATGCAAGATGGTGGTCAAAATGGCCGCCTTAATCTTAGTATAAGGGAAAATGGCCTCTGATTCAAAAAGCTTATCTAAATGTATATTTGTTAAGTTTTTAAGTAAGCAGTATAAACAGAGGGATGCAAATCTACATCATATCATGAATGATAGAATATGAATTTTATTCTAAAACCAAGAGAAGGTATTCGTCTGTGTCATTATCATTGTAAGTAATAATTAGCAAAGTCACCAGCTATATTGTTCAACTATTGCAACAATTGTTTCTTCAATTCAATTGCATTTGCAAAGCACTGTACAGGCTAATTGATTAATGAAGCGCCTATATTTCGATGATGAGCATGGTTGTTCAGAAGCATACCCACAGCAAATCATTCTACTTGAAGTATACTATACTACTGGAGCCACACTGTCTGCTGTTGTAATTGGCACAAGCGCTCAGAACCCTTCAACATAATTTCGACTACCTGAGACTTAAGTTGGATATAAGACCACACACCCTTGACCAAGCGGGGATTATCAAATGGATGTCTGGACATGTGTTGGTTTCACATTGTTTTGGTAAACGACTGTGTATATGGTGATTATATGCATTAAGCTTGGGAGTGTTTATCAGCTTTTGCTTACCAGTTTTACATTAAACCATATATCTTACAGAAATGATTCTACGTTGCTGACATAACATCATCCAAATGCGATAATTCCCCTGATGTTATCTGGTAATAAGCTTGTCAGGTGGTATGAAACCCTTTGACATTGATTTCAAACTGGACTGCAAGAGGGAAGCAGACTTACGGTCTGATGTTTTACCATTTAACCCAATTTTTATTTCATTAAAATGTCCCTTTTATATGACCCATTCCCTTTCGCATTTTATTCTTTTCGGTTTACATTGATTGTAGATATTTTAATCTTGAGCAATACATAGACGTTCGTGATTGACGCTTACACATTTTCCTCAATGGTTCGCAACCATCTCACTTCTTGCCACTGTTACACTATTTTATCACAGCCCTTTTTCAATGTGAGATGGTCACAATTGCATGCACAATCATGTAATACCTAAATCATCGTATCTTCGAATGTAAGTTCGAATAGTGTTAAGAGAATGCTTGTGGTTTTTGTCAAACCTCTTGATTTGCTGGAGAAGTTTTGGTTATGCTTTAAATGCTACAGTCAAAGTGACAATGTTTCGTCCACAGAATAGCACAGCCCATCGGTGACGACTGTATCAGGCCAGCGCAGTGTATGTGGATTTCTCAACTTGTACATTTTGCTTCCAAACATATTGTGTGTTCATAATCCTCTTGTCCCCGCTGTCCCCCAACATTGAAGAATGCTGGGAGCCAACTCCGAGGGTATACCATGGCAAGGTAAATCTACCTGGAAGTGTCTTGGATAAATAATCTTTGCGTCAAATGCGTACCGCCATTGTAATAGCCATAGAAGTGATCAAGCGATCAGCGTTTGGAAACTTTCCAGCCAACTTTTTCCAATTCATCCACCAATTTAAATTCATGCGCTAAGAAGACTGGGTCAAGGTTTACACGTGTATTTATTTGAAATGTGACAACAGCATATTGTATATAAAGTTGTGATGTTGTATTTCATAATATTCAGAGTTACTTTACATGTTTTAAACTTTTTTTTCTGTTCTTAGCATTAGCGTCGGTTTGACTCTTCCTTTCATCTTTGTGAACCAGCTTTATCTGCTTTTTTCCGTCTGTTACATCCTTTCCTAATATGCTTCAGACCAAGCGCCTAGCGTTTTTAGCTCTACTGAAGGATTCACTAAATTGTCTTTAAAAATGCAGTCCTCTTTTCTTCTTTATTATATTTAAACTGTAAATGTTACGACTACTTTCATTTAGTGATGTATATTGATTTGCTTCCCTCCCTTTATTCTGCTAAATCAATGTGTAACACTTACACTAAAATGGTGTTTTGATCAGTGAAGAAGATCTGAGTCGTATTATAACTTTGTAGGACACCTACGCCCCAGTATCATTTTGCGGTGTCAAAACAAAACACGAACATTAAATTGCGATGTTAACACCATAAAATGATCATTTCAAATACAAGGCATTCAGTTCTTGCAGCACTGGAATGCTGCTGTAGCCAGAGATCATTAAAGCATGAATAAGGTGGTCCTCTTGGTCATCATCTTGTTTTATTATTATAATGTTGGGTCAAATATAATACAAAAACACTTGATTTGTCAACATAGTTTGGACATTTGAATCACAAAAACATTGAGCAAATGCAGCACTGGAATGCTGATTCAATCAAAAATTATGTACTCATATATTATGATTATGGCGGCCATCTTGGCCACCATCTTGGCTCATTTTTATAATGTGAGAATAAACAATAAACCATGCTGCTCAAAACATTATATGAGCATTTCAAGCGCGTTACATTAAGTATATTCTGCAAAGGAATGTTGTTTTAATCAGAGAACACACTCTTTTAAATTATAATTATGGCGGCCATTTTGATCGCCATCTTTTTTCGCTGTTATGATGTGGGGTCATAATTGAAAACCGAACACTTAAGTTTTATGCGTACAACAAAAATGGACTTCCAAACACAATACACTGTTTTATGCTGCACTTAAATGCCGTTTTATTACGAAAATATTGCTTTTAGTATGATTGTGGCAGCCATCTTGTCCACCATCTTGCCTCATAATAATGACATGGGGGTCAAAACTAAGAATTATCTTTTTAAAATTGTTTACAGCATAAAATGAGCTTTTAAACGCAGGAAAATGAGTTTATCGAACCCTGGGGTGCTGTTTTCTTGTTTATGGCGACCATCTTGGACGCCATTTTGATTTTTTCAAAACGCTCAATGATGCCAGGGTGGCATCATGCAGTTTCTGAACTAGCATGGCCCAGTGAACTGGAAACCACAATAAAATTTCATGCGGCACCATCTTCCAGGTTATGCTGATGGCTACTGGACTATTTGTTTGTTTGTTTGTTTGCTTATAAATGATATAAACCCCTTTTGCATAAGGACGGCATTGTTACGGCGATCACATACGTACAGCGTTCTAGGAAAGTTGGAACGCCGAGGTGCGCGCAGTACGATCGCAAGTAAGTCTGTTACAATACTTGAAAAGCAACACAGTTACATCGCCGATAAGCACCATAAGGTCGCATAGAAGGCCACGGTGAGTTGATTAGACCTAGCCGTGTGATCACGGTAGCAGCACCCTGTGATCAATATAATATTTATTACAGGCTGCTCAGCTCTTTGTACTGCGCGTTGTTCGGCCCCTTAACGCGAAAAAAGAAAGAAAAGAAAAAAAAGGGTTTGGCGGACATAAACGAAAGTTGCTCTGCAAACACTGTGGTCAGCCGTGCGGTTGTATGGAGATTGTACAGCGCAATGTTAAGGCCGCACAAGAACAGTGATCTGCACTGCGCGCACCATGAGCACCAAAAAGTTAGGATGATTGATTATTTTATTTCCTCCTTTGAAAATTCACTCCTCTTAAAGAGTTTGGATCTTATTAACAATAGAAAAAAATGATATTGCGGTGATTCGTAAGTCAAAACAAGGTTATGTCGTGTTCTATGTGAGGTTTTTAATTATAAATCTTCTGTGCTCATCACGATTATGGTTTGTACCATGCCTGTATATTCAAACTGTACGCACTGTCTTTTCCAGTGCTTTATGTGTACAAATGTTGAAACTTGTATGCTAAATACTGTGTATTGCTCAAGAAACAGTTGTGACTGACTCAAGAAACAGTTATGACTGACTCAAGAAATGTTTGTAGCTTTCTCATGGCTCACTCCTGAAATAGTTGTGTCCACTAGCTGACTTGGTACATGGGATTCTCGGTGTATTATAGACTCTATTGTTACAAAAGTTTCAATCTATTTATACCAAGAAGTTCTTTAGGTGTCCTTTTATACATATAGCATGCCCAAATTCTGGTGCAAAAGGATACTTTTACTGGATTGGCAATTAAACTAGGAAAACACCTAATTTTGTTAGAAAAATAAGAATGAGTATCCTTAATTAGCTTTCCCAAATATAAAAATTACATATTCATTCACCCATATGTCTCGCCAAGGCATATGAAACTATTTCAGTTTAGATTTCTTCTTAATCACTTCAAAGCGTGGCTTCAAACATAGCAGGTACATCTTCATCCAGGTAATTCGCGAATAAGTTGTGTCCTTCGTGAAATTGTTGTAACCGAAATTCACGAAATGTTGAAATCCTTATTAGCAAGTTATGCCACAGTGATTAAGCCAAACAACAATTGAAAAATCTCAAAGTTTGAGTAAAAATGCATTTTTTTGACAAAACTGCATTTTTTCCCCATAAAATATTCCTCTTAATTTTGGGTCAATAAGAGATGTTTCCACACCAAAACCTACAGCCTATTTTCTTTCTGTTAAAGGCGATCTCATGTCAAAGATATTGCAAAAACATTTTTTTGGATATGCAGCTTTTTAAAAAGTCGGAATTTGGATGGGTTGGAGTGCTGCATGCTGTGTTTGAGGGTAAAACAACCCATTTTGATGGAGAGACTAAGTTTTATCTGAGAATTTAAAGAAAATCTAAAAAATCATTATTTTTGGTTAAAACTGGCATTTTTGTCCCCCAAAAATCATTATTTATTTATCTATTTATTTATTTATTTATTTATTTATTTATTGCTTTAAACGATTGTTTTCATTGTCTCGAGTGAGGATGTGAAGCGAATTCAAGTTTGGAAGCCCAGAAATAAAGGTGTTGGCTTCAAAGTTTGCTGCAACCCAAATTGTGATGTTTTCAAAAACATGCATTCAAAAGTTTGCATATTTTTACTTAACCTTTTCAATTAAGGATTGAAATTCAGATTTTTGCTTTCACTGGATGATGAAAAACATTAGGCTGTGAAGCCCGAAGGGCTTCTCGGAGACATTAAAACAGCTAATGATTTTCATCATCCAGTGAAAGCTAAAATCTGAATTTCAATACTTATATTTACATTTTATATTATCAATCAAGTATCAGATTTTAATTGTGCATATCACCGTTCAGTCTCATGTTACTTGACATTAAATCCGACTTAACGTAACGTTGGAACAGCCAAAACGTCAAATTTTCGCGCCTAACGTCATGGCGATACGTGACCAACGTCACGACAACAAGAGTAAACAAACAACGTCACTGGACGGGTTTTGACGTCGCCCCACCCATAGGCGTGGCTTCTAGATCACGTGACTTAATGTTTTTTCATTGGAAATGAAGAACATCAAGAAAGATACTTTCATCTAGGGCGATTGCAATAAAAATGTAAATATTACAAATTATTGCTTTGTTATTCACGAAATCCAGCCCTTTAAGATAATATCAGTTTTTTTTTTAAAGTTTATTTGAAAAAGATATATACTAAACATTATTTTAAAATGACACAAATATTAACTGGTGCAAAACTTCTTTTGATGGGTATATGTAGTCTTTATTTAGTAAATATGGTATCAACACTATTCTGATGACCATGTATAGCTCAAGATTTGTTTTAATTATTTATTAAAAAATGCATGTATCCAGTTTTATATGTAATTATGATTTTGTTTCTGGAATATGATAAGATACGATGATGTTTATTCCATGCCAACGGCCCTTGAGCATATACTACAAATACACCTGCATGCAAAGCGATGTGACAAAATCAACAATATTATATTGTAAATATTAAATTTTGTCGTAAGTGCCTAAACGCCTCCATAAGGAGAAGCACAATCTATTCTATATATATCAAACTGCATATACAAGAACATTTACCAATTTTACACATAAACAAAAAATCAAAATGCCCTTCATAAAACATTTAAAACGTGGTACAGGCAATATGCAAATATATATTGTTGTAATTTTTTTTTTTCAGTAAAATATTGAATTTCTCAGGTCGAAAGCTTTACAGATGAAAATTGACAAATCTTTTTATTTGATTTTCACATGTGCTTAATATGTAATTAGACTAATTACATGACATGTCTTTCTCAACATATTGAAGCGAATTTCGGATGTCATGACACCCTACGCTGGGTAGAAATTCCATCATGAAAATAAGAGGCAAAGCCCGGTCATGACCATAGTCCATAGTTGACAGGGACGTAGGGCATTAAATAAAACAAGCAATCATATTGAAGCGATATTCTGACAGAATTCAATGTTTCTGCATTACGAAAACTTGCCCATGCAATATACAGTGATTTCTAAAGTTGTAAAAAATGGAAATTTTCAGCCGAAAATTTTCGATATTTTTCTTATTTTTGCTCAAAACAGAGATTGTGGGTACCGGCGAGGCGGTTCTAACGAGTACCCACAATCTATGTTTTGGTGCAAAAATAAGAAAAATAGATATACCCCGGCATACCCCAGTTTTACTATATAAAAGTGGGGTTTTAAGGGGTATACTTTACACGGACATGTTTTCCTGATGGAATAAATGTCCTTGAAGTTACGTTCAGATTGACATTCCTTAAATGTTAGAAGCATCATTCAAGTTAAAATGTTCGCTGCGCATTATTTTTGAGTCGCGTCATGAGAAAACATATGCAAAAACAAAGGCGCAGATCAGCTTCGCAGTAAACATGCTAAATGCGAAGCTGATAAGCGCCTTTCTTTTCGCTAAATCCAAAATGCCCAGTCGCCAGCCATCTTCTGCGCTTGTACAGCTCGGTTTGTGTTGGACCTGTTCGGAAACCACATTGCTGGTTTTCTCATGACGCGGCTCATTTTGTTTCATTTCTATAGGTTACAGTAACCTGGTATTACCTATTGCCCACGACGGAAAATGCCAGCACATGCCCGTGGTGGGCTAAAGAATTGTTCTCAGACTAGTGTGAAAATGTACGTGTTTCTATTACAAAATAAAAATTGTGCATGAACATTCTAACGTTATTCAAGCTTGTTTTATGTAGGGAAGATGCCCTAGACTTATGTAACAAGGATGACAAAATATGTCCGACTATTTTCGTCTGGGTATCGAGAAAAGAAAGAGAGAAGAAAAGTCATGTTTTTCTACACAAACAGAAGATAGAGTAAAAATGCTTTCCTACTATCACTCCCGCCTCAACATTAAATGCGGTTTGAACGTTCAGTTGTCCCACGCTAACGTCAAAAATTTCTTATTCTAACACACCGCGCCTATATAGCCAATGATTTGAAAACGTGTTTTATTTTATACTTTACAGTGAAAACCAATGTATATCAAAACTTGATAAAATTGGTATTTTCATTGATATGAAATTTCACTGATATCAAATCTCACTGATATCAAAAGTCACTAGTGACTGATATCAGCCTATATCGTCACTGTAGATTTTGGATTACTTCTGACGTTTTCATTTACTTGACGTCATTTAATGTGTCTCACTTCAGAAATTCAAACGCCTATAACTCCGTTATTTATGAACGAAAACATAAAGTGTGTGTATTCATTTTCTTAGTTAGAACGTAAGGAATAATGTGGTACCAAAATTATTTGTGTTTTCAAAAATTTTTGGTTTTTGCATTTTCACCGCCTGCCTTGTGAATTGGAAAATGCCCATGTATTGTATAAAATAAAAAGAAAATTTGCTTTTTTTCGGTGAATACCAAATATATTTCATCTCGTGAGTTGAAAACATAAAAATTTTCACTCGTGCTGCGCACTCGTGAAAATTCTGATGTTTTTAACTCACTCGATGAAATATATTTGGTATTCACCTCAAAAAAGCAAATATCCTCTATATATTGCACAATCACACTTTGTCAGCGCGGGAGCTATGACGTCAATTTCAAATGCAAATGTGACGTCAGTTATGGCGACAGACGGGCGTAACGTCATTTTTGCTCAAAAGACGTGACAAATACATGTAGACGTTAGTGAAACAGTCTAATTTTTGGCGGGACTTCTTTAATGCAATGGCGTCGAAATGGTAGCAAAACGGAAGGCTTCATGTGTATTTTCGTCCATGATTGTGTGTTAGAATGGAAATAGATCAGCTCTAGTGCGTGAATTGTTGAGTAATAATTCACTGTTTGTCGGTCAGTTGTTAGCAGATAAATCACTCGCGCTACGCGCTCGTGATTTGATCTGCTTTACAACTGACCTCCAAACAGTGAATTATTACTCAACAATTCACTGCTAGAGCTGATATATTTCTTAAGTAATGCATATGAACTAGATCTATTAAAGGTTGTCAGTTAGTGGTATAAATAACATAAGAACAAGGTCGTCCAAAATTTAGTATTTGATTAAACATGCGCGACCGTCCCGCGTTAACGGAGAGAAATGAGCCGCCACATGGGAAAACCAACAATCTGCCTATGCGAAAACAAAGGCGCAGATCAGCTTCGCAGTAACCGCGAAGCTGATCAGCGCCTTTGTTTTCGCTACTCGGATAGTACAGTTCCTCTAAATCCGAAACTTCAAGCTTCTAGCTCTTTTCTGTGACTGTACAGGTCGGTTTATGTCGGACCTGGTCGGAAACCACATTGTTGGTTTTCCCACGAGGCGGCTCATATTAATGACGTTCATGCCGAGCCGCCTCATGAGAAAACCAACAATATGGTTTCCGAATAGGTCCGACACAAACCGAGCTGTGTACAAGCACAGAAATTTTGGATTTAGAAAGTCCCCACCCCGAAAAAATATACATGTTGAATAATCTATGAAATGTAGGTATGAGTGATACACACTAGTATTGAACAAGTGGTTGGCTTGTTTGAAGTACGCTTTCTCATGTACGATGCTCAAACGCTGTAGCCGGGATTTCGTATAGTTTCGACGTGACCTAAACCTGTTTTTTGTTGTTTTTTTCTTGTAGGTCTATGACACATGTGACAAATATACAATGTTTTTATCACAGGTGTATATGTAGTACTTTTATTATTGAAGTCAAGCGTCCGAGTGCGAGAGAGAGAGCACGAATAATTTACAATACGGCGTCTTTATAAAGCCGGACAAATATGTCTTTGGGCTCACGCTCAATGTTTTCCTCCAAATGGCTGGGGTGCAATTAACCTGGGGCGCTACTTACTCAAAAACAGGACCAGTTGTCCCTCGACTGAAAAGTTCTTGGCCTAAAAATAAAATCCATATTAATTCATATTAACGTACGAGGCATATTATACATGCTACATGTATATGAAACAGGAAGGAGATCTAAATCATGCCGTTTGATTTTCCATTGTTCATTATAAAGTTTTCGGTTTCTTTTACTGGTCTGTCATCATTTTGCTCGTGTTTTGCTAGGATTGTGCTCGTTAAAGCACACAAACGCAATCCATATCCTGTACAGTTGACGCTGAGAGATACGTAACGTGTAAATAACGTTACGATACGTTAGTTTACATCTTCAAGCACTTGGTATTTAATGGCTGGGTCAAAGTGGGGTTAATTCGCCGAAAAACAATGGATGCAATTTATATCAGCGCCGTTTTACAAGTGTATTTTTTCAGCGTGTGTGCAATTCAATGGAATTTATTCTCCACAAAAACTTTGTATGAATGGTCGCATGACGTTCATGCACCGCTTGGGGATAATGGTGAAATGTTGACGTCGCACAACAACCAACTTTGCAACGCCGTACACATTAACGGTGTCATAAGGCATGGAGCAAGAAACCCAAGTCTTAAGAATATTAAAAAGATGGACAGACTTCGCGATAAGCTCGTAACGAATAAACGTCCTGGCGTCGCCGTGTATTTAGACTTGTGGCAGAATTTATACGACGTTAAGGAAGAAAAGGAACTTGTTGAAAAGGGGATTAAAGAACAGTTTGATCTAGGGCGGCGCTTCGGACGGAAATTTTTCAGGTTGCTAGACGCTGCGCGTGAGGAAGATATAAAGTTTGTCTCCTCCAGCAAATCTAGAGCTAAGGATAGTTCTGAGTACTTCTACGGAGGGCTTTCGGCAATTTTGAGCAAATTAGAACACCATGACAACGAGGTAAAAGACGATCTTATACGTTTCTACGATGACTGCGGTAACTATGAGAAATTTGTGGAGAATAATAAAACCAACTTTAAGGAATTTGATGACTTTCACAAGACAGAAGAATATATCAACGTCGCTAAGTCCATCCGAAGAGATTTGTCTCTGAATGCATCTTTGGAGCCAGGTATACGTTTGCACGATTTTCCTAGGATCAGTTCTTAGAACTTATATTAAAAAAGTAAATCTAATACTTCTGTATTTTGATGGTTTGGTTTGGTTACGTCTTAACGTCCAAATCAACAATTTTTCAGTCATATAGGGACGGAATGAGTACTTTTGACGACTATATTTGAGCTGCCGCATCAGAAAACCAACTATCTGCATATGCGAAAACAAACGGCACAGACCAGCTTCGCGGTATTATATTAGCTAGCCATGGGGGCCGTTCTTCATAATTTCTGCGTGCTAGCAACAGTTAAGGTTATTACAAAGGAAAACTTTCATAGTTGATTCTATCGAACCACTGGTTTAAAAGAAAGATTTTAGAACAGATTAAGTATATCCCATCATAGCTTAATTAATACTCAACGTAACTACACTAGTGTCAAGGATTTCCTATATGCTGTGAATAATAAAATCAACGTAAAACTTTTATTTATGGCCTATCTTCTGTCTTATTTTTTTATGTTTTTACGCTTTAATTTATTAAATGTGTCATAGGATTACTCTAGCCTGTGACTTTTACTTCACATCAATTTGGTTTATTATCTGTTAGCAAATTTTGTACTCGACTATAATATGAAAATGATGATGGTCTTGCATAAGTAAGCCTTTGTAATGCAAGCTTTAAGTTAAATGGGACGAATGACGATGAGCTGCAGTATATTCCTAATCTACTGCATATGCATAGGCTGTTTGAAATTAGGTAAAAAAGACTGCATCACTAAAATTCTGGTTATGCAGACCTGTCCAAGTTAGGTTTGAACATTAGAGATTCCAAAAATCCAAAATCTATTCTAAAATGTAATTAGCCGCGACGCGAGAAAACCGGTCTTCGGGGTTTCCGACCAGGTCTGACACAAACCAACCTGTAGAGACACAGAAGCAGGCTAGAAGCTTGAAATTTCGGATTTAACAAGAAGATTGTTCTGTCCGTGTGGTGAAAACAAAGTCGCTGATCAGCTTCGCAGTTACTGCGGGGTGCTAAAGGGTGCTAATAGGCAATTTTTAACCTTGTAGATTAAAAAGTTGCATTGTATTCCAAAGTGTTCCAAAGACATGTAAATGAATGATTGTTATTGTTGCAGATGAAGTGTACTTGTTGTATGAGATGTGTGCCTATGAGAAATACATCTACAATAACAGTCAGTGGTGTAACCTGATGTCAGATGCTGACAGACAAGTCCTGGAATATGGACAGGACCTAGAGGTATAAAATGAGCGCTGACGCGAGAAAAACGGTCTGACACAAATCTGACCAGGCGTGACACAAATCAGTCTGTACAGTCTCAGAAGCAGACTAGAACATTGAAATTTCGGATTAAAGAAGAAGAGGAATTGTACTATCCATGTAGCAAAACAAAGGCGCTGATCAGCTTCGCAGTTACTGCGAAGCTGATCTGTGCCTTTGTTTTCACATAGGCAAAAATCCGGGGGCTGAAATAATGTGACACTTGAAATCACAAAGTCAATTCATATCAGTCTGTACAAATGCTTATGTGAGTCTTTCTGTACTTGATGAAGAGCTAAGGCATACACCTAATAAGCTTTAAACTAAAAGTGGCATTAGAGAACCAACAATTTGGGTTTCCGACCAGGTATGACACAAATCGGCCTGTACAGTCACAGAAGATAGCTAGAGGCTTGAAATTTTGTATTTAAGTAGAAGAGGGATTGTACTATCCGTGTAGCGACAACAAAGGTGCTGATCAGCTTCGCGGTTACCGCGAAGCTGATCTGCGCCTTTGTTTTCGCCTAAGCAGATTGTTGGTTTTCCCATGGGGCGGCTCAACTAAAAGTGGCATTAGAGAGATAATGAGCTTTAACAACACATATGAAAATTGGAGAAAAATTTGAATTAGCATGGGGATAATTCGCATATTTTTACAGCATTCGTGACTTCAATTTGTGACAAAAGATGTGAATTGCAAGCTAATGGATACTTCAGTATGACTAAAATACTATTGCTTTTGTAAAATATCATTGTCTTTCTTAATATATATTCAATATAAAGACAAAATAGTGTCTTTCATGTTTCATGAACAAAATTCCATAATTAATGCTATTTCAGAAATTTTACGAGTCCTCATATGGCCATCAACTAAACACCAAACTATCGTGTCCTCTGATAGATAAAATATTTGACACACTGGATGATGTCATTGATGACATTGACCATGATGACAAGTAAGTATACATACCAGGCCCGCGGTTATAAAGCTCTTTTCATGCTCAACTCAGCTGAACATGAAATTTAAACTGCTCATACATACTGAAATAGCCAAAGTTAATTTAAATTTTAGGTCTAGATCACAAAAGTTGGTAATTTATTCTGCAAATAAATGTTAAAAGGCATTTTAACATTTATGAGCAGGATAAATTTGAGACTAAGCGGAGTTGAGCCTAAAAGTTGGTAATTTATTCTGCTAATAAATGTTAAAATGCCAACAACTGTTGGCATTTTAACATTTATGAGCAGGATAAATTTGAGACTCAGCGGAGTTGAGCCTGAAAGTTGGTAATTTATTCTACTAATAAATGTTAAACTGCCAACAATTGTTGTTGTTACATGTGCTATTTTTGTCTGATCCCTTTTTTAAAATGCTCTTAGCACATCTTTTTATCCACCCACTTCCACAGAAATAAATCAAAGTGGAAGTTACAGAGAAAAGGCTAATGATTAGTGTGATGAAAAGGGGCAAACATTCGAGGTAGAATATAGTAAAACTATGTGTAGCATTTTTTGTTCATATAAAATATATGAGCCACCTCGTGAGAAAACCAACAATCTGCATAGGCGAAAACAAAGACACAGATCAGCGCCTTTGTTTTTGCTACAAGGATAGTACAATCCCTCTACTTCCTAAATACGAAATTTCATACTTCTAGCCTGCTTCTGTGCTTGTACAGCCCGGTTTGTGTCGGACCTGTTCGAAACCACATTGTTGGTTTTCCCACGAGGCGGCTCATATCTCTATTCCAGCCATACAGCTGCTATATTCCAGTTTGGTCACTCTGAGACAGTAGTCCAAGTCTTCACTGCTCTCGGCCTTTTCAAAGACCAAAATCCACTTCTAGCTACTAATATGCTCCAAATGAGGGACCGTGAATTCAGGACAAGTAAAATCAGCCCATATTCTGCAAATATAGTCTTTGTACTGTACGCATGTGAAGAAATGCGACATGCTGATGACAAAGACCGGGATGTAAAAGCATGGGTCATGAGGATCCTGGTTAATGAGAAGCCTGTTAGGATACCGGCATGTAATGCGGAACAATGTTTATACTCGGTAGTTAAAGAATACTATCACGACCTAATGGATGACTGTGACCGTGATGAAATATGTGGTGATGATCATGACCATGATGATCACGACCACGACCATGATGATGACGATGATGGGAATGTTTCATCAAGGATCACATGGTCATTTTGTATTCTACCTTTTATCATTGTGCTATCTTTTTTGTAAGACCTTTACAGTGATGATACTGAATATGTGGACAGACTACGGTATGCAGACCAAGATCATAGTCTACATCATTTGAGCTGCAACGTGAGAAAACTGGTCTTACGGGTGTCCGACCATGCCCAAAACAAACCAGTCTGTCCAGACGCTGAAGACTGCTAGATGCTTGAAATTATATATATATAGGGATCAACCATGGTTTTCAGTGTTCAAACATTTGATGGATCACGAGGAAGGTGTTTGAACACAAGGCCACTGGCCACGTGTGCAAACCCCTTCTGAGTGATCCAGCAAATGTTTGAACACTGAAACAAACCAAGGTTGATCGCTATTCTTGCATTTTCATTCTAATCCACTTAAAATCTCTTGAAAATAGCAATAAAAACGTAAAATGTTTTAATGTTGGCCATTTTGTTTCTACAAAAAACATGACGTCACACTGCATTGACCAATGACGTCGGCCAAAATCCATTCAAACGGCACATGAATTTCATGATTTGAACATGCGTTTTGCTGTTTAAACATGGCTTTCGACCAATTGAAAACAGCTTCAAACAGCTATGTGTATAGATTTAACAAGAAAAGGGATTGTTCTTTCTGTGTAGCAAAAACAAAGATGCTGAACAATTATTGAACAGCAGATCTGTGGCTTTGTTTTCCCATGATGCAGCTCATTTGAGATGTGCGAGGAAATCTGTCTTCTGCTTTCAAACAAGGTCAGACTAAACCAAAACTGCACAGCCTAGTAATTGAATGCTTCAATCTTAGAATTCAGACAGCAGAGGGGTCTACATTGTAGCAAAAATAATTTGTGTCTTCAGTTCCTGTCTGTTTTATCAAACTCAATTTTTTTCTTCTTTTCATTAGAAACCCAAGATGTTAATGGCATAAATTTTAGATGCAGACTCTGAACTGCTCTTGTAGGGACAGTTCGTAAGGCCATGCTGTGTACCAGTTGCAAATTGAATAAGACTATTCGTATATTGGCTAATTGCTATATTTTGCTTGTTTTATTATAACACATATAATAATAATGAAATTATAATGCATATTTTCTATAGCTTTATATATTTCATGTTTCCTATGTAATTTCTTTCAGGATTCAAAATTGGTATATTTTCCTGCATGCTTTTAAAAATGAGCCGCTTCATGGGAAAACCAACAATCTGCATAGGCGAAAACAAAGACGCAGAGCAACTTCGCGGTAACCGCGATGCTGATCAGCCCCTTTGTTTTCGCTACTGGAATAATACAATTCCTTGTCTACTTAAATCCAAAATTTCAAGCTTCTAGCTCTTTTCTGTGCTTGTACAGGCCGGTTTGTGTCGGACCTGTTTGGAAACCACATTGTTGGTTTTCCCACGAGGCGGCGCATATGGTGACTCTTTACTCTCCATCAAGGTCCAGACTCTGGATTGGTTTAGGAGTTTGGCATCTAGGTACTACATCATTAGAAACTGGCTTTTCGCCTGTATGAAAACAGATACACAGATCAGTGCCTTTGTTAGTACAATTCCTTTTCTTCTTAAATCCAGAATTTCAAGCTTCTATTCTTCTTCTGTGACTCCACAGTACGACTTGTCGGTAGGTTGATATGGGGCTTACGTCTCACCAGCACTTTAACAGGTGTCCACATTTTGAGCAAAGCAAAATTTCGACAATTCCCTGATTTTTCTCCCCGACTCGAATCAAATTTCCCTGACTCAAGTTTGTGTATTTTGCATGTAATTTTCTCGCATCTGGGGAGGCTCGGCGCGGCACTCTGTTCAAATTCGTAACAAAAAGATTTGAAATATAAGGAATAATGTTTTATTTTTAATGAAAACATGATTCTGTTGTTGTTAGTCAATTTAAATTATAAAATCTAAACATGAAGAAAATACTTTAGCCAATGTTCTTGATATCTTTTGCAATTCATAAACTTATCTTTCAAAATTGCCTGACTTTTCCGACTTTTGGCTAAAAATGCAAATTTCCCTGACAGCTGTCAAAATTCCCTGACAACAGCTGTCAAAATTCCCTGACAATTCTGACCTTGAAAAGTTTCATTTTTCCCTGACTTTTTCCCTGACCGTGGACACCATGCTTTATATGAAGACATGACCTCAGTTTAAAGTCTTATCTGATAGACTGGAGAAGCCCAAGATCGAACCTGCCACCACTGGTTTACAAGGCAAGTGATTTAACCACCACGCCACGGAGTACTGATTGTGTCCTTAGTGTCTGAACAGGTCTGAAACCCCAAAGACTATTCCACAGAAATCTATTGTTTCCTGACCAATGGAGATAAAACAATACATGTGTAATATCACAGTATTTTGAGAGGCACAAAATCACACTTAGTTCTTGATATTAAATAAATAAGCACCACTGTCCTTTTCACTTTCAAATCCGACTAAGACATGAGGTTCAGTAGCATGCCGCTCTAATAAATGAGCGGCCACATGGGAAAACCAACAATCTGCATATACGAAAACAAAGATGCAGATCAGCTTCGCGGTCACCGCGAAGCTGATCAGCGCCTTTGTTTTCGCTACACGGATAGTACAGTTCCTCTTCTTCATAAATCCGAAATTTCAAGCTTCTAGCCTGCTTCTGTGACTGCACAGACCCGTCTGTGTCGGACCTGTTCGTAAACCACTTTGTTGGTTTTTCCACAAGGTGGCTCAAACAAGTTCTGTCCTAAACATCAACCCGTCATCTTCTTCCACCTCTCACTATGTAAGGTTCAGCTGTATGTGACTTATCCTCAGTGGCTGAAAAATTTAGAATCATTACTTCATTGCTTTCATATGTTTCCTTGCCAATAATAAGAGAGCCGCCTCGTGATAAAACCAACAATGTGGTTTCCGAACAGGTCTGACACTAATCAGGCTGTATAGTCACAGAAGATTGCTAATTTCGGATTTAGAAAGAAGAGGAATTGTACTATCCATGTAGCGAAAACAAAGACGCTGATCAGATTCGCAGTTACCGCGAAGCTGATCTGCGTCTTTGTTTTCGCATTATGCAGGTTGTTGCTTTTCCCATGTGGCGGCTCATATGTTTCCTCGCCAATGATAAGAGAAGTGTAATCTAATTATATGAAAGCAATGTGAAGTGTATTATAAGCAACTTGTTGACAAAACATTGCTGCTCTGCAAGATTTTTTTAAAAGACACAAACACCAACAGAAAAGTGGACATAAAAGAATGATCAAATGTTTATGTTTTATTACAAACAATCTATTTTTTTTTACTTTGAACATTATTATTTTATAGATTAAGTAGAGACAACACAGTGAATAAAGACTAACTTGAAGCTTTACAGACTGCAAAAGGACTTACTTGCCACACACTAACAACTCAACGGCAGTAACGCAAAAATATCTGAATTTACAGTAAATGAGCCACGTCATAAGAAAACCGGATTTTTACCTACGAGAAAACAAAGGCGCAGGTCAGCGCCTTGTTTTCGCTACACATACGTATAGCACAAGTCATCTTCTCAAATCCAAAATTTCAAGCTTCTATCCATCTTTTGTGGCTGCACAGATTGGTTTGTGTTGGACCTGGTCAGGAACCCTGAAGACCGATTTCCTCGCGCCGCAGCTCAAATCTTACCCATATCATTTTCTAATTCTTCTAAAAACTGGCTTCTCTGTCCTCTTGACTGTAAAGCTGACATTGTGGTTTTTCCTCTGTTCTTACTCATGAAGTGAGAGACTAGACCATACAATAATGGCCTGAAATGAAATTGCTCATTAGTCAATAATCATTTAAGCCGTAACACGAGAAAACTGGCGGGGTTTCCGATTAGGTCTGACACAAATCGACGATCACAGAAGAAAGCTAGACGCTTGAAATTTCGGATTTAAGTAGAAGAGGGATTTTACTATCTGCGTAGTGAAAACAAAAGGCACTGATCAGCTGTGCAGTTACTGTGTCTTTGTTTTCGCATATGCAAATTATTGGTTTTCTCATCCAAAAGCTCAAATGCTCATTAGTCAAGAATCATTTTTCTCATCAATTTACAAAAAAAAAACAACAACAAAAAAACCAAGTAGCCCAAGGGCAACGATCGCTCACCTGAGAGTCAACAAGTACAGTCACTGGACAAAGTAATTGGGGTTTTTACCATATATGGGTATGGTGGCCATCTTGGTCATGTGACCTTGAAACCCTACTTACATCAGCAGAAGAGCTCTTGTCTGGATTGTGTATCCTCTTTTCTGCCATTTTGGTTCACTTGAAAAAATCATCTAACAAGGTCAGGGTCCTATAATGACCCCCGAGGTGGGGCCATATTTGACCCCAGGGGCAAGATTGGCAGGATTAACGTAGAGCTCCAAATGAAAATGTTGTATATCAAATATACCAGCTTTGTGTCATGCTGTTGCAGAGAAGATTTTTTCATATATTTCCATTATAAGTCTATGCCGTATGGTAGATAATGACATGCCTGGGGCGTGGCCTGTATGGACCCCAGGGGTTCCGTTGGCAGCACTTATAAAGGAGAGTATTATACATTGGTCCACACGACATATGAAAGCTCTGGGCCATATGGTTTCGGAGAAGAAGATTTTTTTTATGTTTTTCCCATGACGCCCCCGGGGCGGGGCCCGTATGGACCCCAGGGGCACGGTTGGCATGATTTATAGCAGAATTTATAAAGAGGACCACTATACATTGCTACACACAAAATATGAAAGCTTTGGGTCTTGTGGTTTCCGAGAAGAAGATTTTTTATGTTTTTCCCATTGTAAGTCTATGGGAGCTAATGACCCCCCGGGGCGGGGCCATTTTTGACCCCAGTGGCATGATTGGCACGATTTATAAAGAGGACCACTATACATTGCTACACAGAAAATGTGAAAGCTTTGGGTATTGTGGTTTCGCAGAAGAAGATTTTTTATGTTTTTCCCATGACGCCCCCGGGGTGGGGCCTGTATGGACCCCAGGGGCACGGTTGGCAGGATTTATAAAGAGGACCACTATACATTGCTACATACAATATATAAAAGCTCTGGGCCTTGTGGTTTCGGAGAAGAAGATTTTTTTATGTTTCTCCCATTGAAAGTCTATGGGAGCTAATGACCCTCGGGGCGGGGTCATTTTTGACCCCAGGGCCATGGTTGGCAGGATTTATAAAGAGGACCACTATACACTGCTACACACAAAATATGAAAGCTCTGGGCCTTGTGGTTTCAGAGAAGAAGATTTTTTTATATTTTCCCCATGACGCCCCGGGGCGGGGCCCGTATGGACCCCAGGGGCATGTATGGCAGGATTTATGAAGAGGACCACTAGACATTGCTACACACAAAATATGAAAGCTCTTGGCCTTGTGGTTTCAGAGAAGAAGATTTTATATGTTTTTCCCATTGCAAGTCTATGGGAGCTATCCGTTGCCATGGAAACCAGAGTTCTGATCCGACCTGGCCCAAAACCTTTTACAACCTTTACCCCTCCTCAATGATGCTTTAGATAAAATTTGGTCACAATTGGCCTTGTTGTCTTAGAGATATTCAAGTTTGAAAATGTGGACGCACGCACGCACGCACGGATGGACGCACAGACGAACGCCAGCTCGACTACTATACTATAAGCTCACCTTGTGAGCCTTAAGCTCAGGTGAGCTAAAAAACAAATGACAAGCTCAGATGGGAGTAAAAAGCATAATTGAACAGCACCTTAGTTTTTGTTTTTAGCTCACAGGTGAGCTTATAGTATGGTAGTCGAGCCGTCGTCCGTGAGTGCGTCCGTGCATCCACACTTTCAATCTTGAATATCTCTGAGACTAGCTGGCCGATTGCAGTCAGATTTTACATGAAGCAGCATTGGGGTGGGGGATTGCCTGCCATAGGTTTTTAAGCAGATCGGATCGGAACTCTGGTTTCCATGGCAACAGATAGCTCCCATTGAGTTATAATTGGGAAAATGTTGTGGCCACTCTAGCAACTTTATTTTTGAATGGATCTTCTTCATTCTTGCAGGTAACAAGGACAACCATAACATCTCGGATGAGTTCGAATTTCGGCCAGGTTCGACCTCAGATTGCGGAGTTAGCTGCCCTTGAGCGTCTGGAAAAATCCCCATAGACTTATAATGGGAAAAATGTTGTGGCCACTCTAGCGCCTTTATTTTTCATTGGATCTTCTAAATTCTTGCAGGTAACAAGGACTACCATAATACCTCGGATGGGTTCAAATTTCAGCCAGATCCGACCTCTGACTGTGGAGTTAGCTGCCCTTGAGTGTTTGAAAAATCATTATTTTGTGTTGTGGCCACTCTAGCGCCTTCAATTTTGATCGGATCTTCTTCATACTTGGAAGTAACAAGGATAGCCATAACATCTCGGATGAGTTCGAATTTCAGCCAGATTCAACCCTTGACTGCAGAGTTATCTGCCCTTGACTGTGTGAAAAATCAATATTTAGTGTTGTGGCCACTCTAGCGCCGATCTTCTTTATTCTTGGAAGTAACAAGGACATTCGTAACATCTCAGATGAGTTCGAATTTCGACCAGATCTGATCTCTGACCGCGGAGTTATCTGCCTTTGAGTGTTTGAAAAATTAATATTTAGTGTTGTGGCCACTCTAGCGCTTTCAATTTTGATTGGATCTTCTTCATACTTGGAAGTAACAAGGATAGCCATAACATCTCGGATGAGTTCAAATTTCAGCCAGATCTGACCCTGGACTGCAGAGTTATCTGCCCTTGACTGTGTGAAAAATCAATATTTAGTGTTGTGGCCACTCTTGCACCTTCATTTTTATTCGAATCTTCTTTATTCTTGGATGTAACAAGGACATCCATAACATCTTGGATGAGTTCGAATTTCGACCAAATCCGATCTCAGACTGCGGAGTTATCTGCCCTTGAATGTTTGAAAAATCCATATTTTGTGTTGTGGCCACTCTAGCATCTTTGTTTTTCAGTAGATCTTCTTCATTCTTGCAGGTCACAAGGATAACTACAATATCTCAGATGAGTTCCAATTTGAGCCAGATTCGACCCTGGACTGCGGAGTTATCTGCCCTTGAGTGTTTGAAAAATCAATATTTTGTATTGTGGCCACTCTAGCATCTTTGTTTTTCAGTGGATCTTCTTCATTCTTGCAGGTAACAAGAATAACTACAACATCTCGCATGACTTCGAATTTCGGCCAGATCTGACCTCTGACTGCTGAGTTAGCTGCCCTTTAGTGTTTGAAAAATCAATTTTTTGTATTGTGGCCACTCTAGCGCCTTCAACTTTGATTGGATCTTTTTCATTCTTGAAAGAAACAAGGATAACCATAACATATTGGATGAGTTTGAATTTGAGCCAGATTCGACCCTGGATTGCAGTTAGCTGCCCTTGAATGTTTGAAAAATCTATTTTTAGTGCTGTGGCCTCTCCTGCATCTTCAATTTTGATCAGATTTTCAAAAAAAAACAAAAAAAAAAAAAAAAAACACTTTGTCCAGTGACTGTACTTGTTGACTCTCAGGTGAGCGATCGTTGCCCAGGGTCGAATCTGGCTCAAATTCGAACTCATCCAAGATGTTATGGTTATCCTTGTTTCTTCCAAGAATGAAGAAGATCCGATCAAAATTGAAGGCGCTAGAGTGGCCACAATACAAAATATTGATTTTTCAAACACTAAAGGGCAGCTAACTCCGCATTCAGAGGTCAGATCTGGCCGAAATTCGACATTATCCGAGATATTGCAGTTATCCTTGTTCCCTGCAAGAATGAAAAAGATCCACTGAAAAACAAAGATGCTAGAGTAGCCACATCACAAAATATTGATTTTTCAAACACTCAAGGGCAGATAACTGCGCAGTCAGGGGTCGGATCTGGTCCAAATTCGAACTCATCCGAGATGTTATGAATGTCCTTGTTACTTCCAAGAATAAAGAAGATCCGATCAAAATTGAAAGCGCTAGAGTAGCCTGGCATTCAGGCTCTGTATTTAAACTATTACACCTCAAGAGGGACTACCAAAACTGATACACTCTGAAAGACATTTTGTTACTTGCCTCTAAGCAGAAATACAGGTACTAAATCTGACATTGATAGTAAATTTGTGTATCTTGTGATTTTTTTTTTATTTATGTTTTTGATTTTTTATAAATTTATTGTTTTATTTAGTAGACTGAGACCAGTCTAGCGCTAGAGTGGCCACAACACTAAATCAGAGGTCCGATCTGGCTAAAATTCGAACTCATCCAAGATGTTATGGCTATCCTTGTTACTTTAAAGTATGAATAAGATCCGATCAAAATTGAAAGCGCTAGAGTGGCCACAACACTAAATATTGATTTTTCAAACACTCAAGGGCAGATAACTCTGCTGTCAGAGGTCGGATCTGGTCGAAATTCGAACTCATCCGAGATGTTACGAATGTCCTTGTTACTTCCAAGAATAAAGAAGATCCAATCAAAAATGAAGTTGCTAGAGTGGCCACAACATTTTCCCGATTATAACTCAATGGTAGCTATCTGTTGCCATGGAAACCAGAGTTCTGATCCAACCTGGCCCAAAACCTAATGCAACCTTTCCCCCTCCTCAATGATGCTTCAGATAAAATTTTATTGCGAATGGCCTTGTTGTCTAAGAGATATTCAAGATTGAAAGTGTGAATGCACGGACGGACGCACCCAGGGACGCCGGCTCGACTACCATACTATAAGCTCACCTTGTGAGCCTTTGGCTCAGGTGAGCTAATAATGCAGCTATTAAGTCATAAATTATAGTGAGCCTTGCTATATGGCAAAAGGAAACCTACTTTTAGCATTTGTGAAACAAAAGTGTAGCTATTGTGCAGCCAATCTATGCCTTTGTTTTTACTTCATACGTCTATACTCTAAATCAAAATTTTCAAGACTTAGTCATTTCAGTAGGCTGATTGGGGCCTCATCAGACACCGTAATGCTGTTCAAATTAACTGAGCCACCACATGAGAAAACCAACAATCTGCACATGCGAAAACAAAGGTGCAGACCAGCTTCTCGGTAACCGCAAAGCTGATCAGCGCCTTTGTTTTTGCTACACACATAGTAATACAATTCTGTTTCTTCTAAAATCCAAAATTTCAAGCTTCTAGCCTGTGACTATACAGGCCGGTTTGTTGGTTTTCTCATGACGCTGCTAACCTACACTTGACTACTGTGTCTGTCCTCTTCTATATTCAGTTCCTCTGCCACAAATCGTCGGTCCAAGGGCTGTCGTGGCTGACCAGATTCTGAAAATGAAATATTGTACATATTTTGAGGCAAAAGTTATAGAACAAGAACGCCGCGGAGGTCGATATCGCACCTGCATCGAGCAAAATAATTAAAAACATGAAATAAAGGTCAAGGGCACCAGGTCAAGGTGCGCAATTAAAGGGTATGTCAAGGACAATAACTATGCAAGGTTTCACACTCACAGCTATCACAGGTGCGGAGAAAACCTAATTTTGATGTGAAAATTTACAAAGTCAGTGGACAGTGAAATATAGGTCAAGGGCATCGGGTCAAGTTGTGTGTTTGAAGGGTATGCCAAGGACAATAACTATGCAAGGTTTCACAATCACAGCTATCACAGATACAGAGGAAACCTAACTTCGACGTAAAAATTTAAAAAGTCAGTGGACCATGAAATATAGGTCAAGGGCATTGGGTCAAGGAGCGTGCTTGAAGAGTTTGTCAAGGACAATAACTGTGCAAGGTTTCACACTCATAGCTATCATAGGTGCAGAGAAAACCTAACTTCGACATAAAAATTCCTAAGTCAGTGGACCATGAAATATAGGTCAAGGTCATCGGGTCAAGGTGCATGCTTGAAGGTGTGCCAAGGACAATAACTATGCGAGGTTTCACACACACAGCTATCACAGGTGTAGAGAAAACCGAACTTCAATGTAAAAATTAACAAAGTCAGTGGAACGTGAAATATAGGTCAAGGGCATCGGGTCAAGGTGCTTGCTTGAAGAGTATGCCAATGACAATAACTGAGCAAGGTTTCACACTCACAGCTATCACTGATGCAAAGAAAACCTAACTTCGACGTAAAAATTAACAAAGTCAATGGACTGTGAAATATAGGTCAAGGACATCGGATCAAGGTGCGTGCTTGAATGGTATGTCAAGGACAATAACTATGCAAGGTTTCACACTCACAGCTATCACAGGTGTAGAGAAAACCTAACTTCGACGTGATTGTTGACGGACGGACGGACTGACGGACGGAAATTTGGACTCCTATATCGCACCCTGCTATAAGCAGGTGCGATAAAAAAAGATCAAAGTTGAAACTGTTTATGGAGTAATCAAGCTAATTAATTCAATTCATTAGAATAATGACATGGCTTTATCCTGGCTTCATGGTACATGTATATAAACTTTATTTTGGCTTCATGCTACATATTTATGATTATTGTTTTTTCAAAAGCAGAAATAGCATAATATTACCTGCCCAGTCAGATAAACCCACCCCCATAAAACTTGCTGGGCAAACAGATTGCCTACTTTGATATTTTGTATTATGTCAATTTTAACCAGAGGACCAATGGTCCGTTAAACGCTCACCTGAGATCTGGGATATGCGACCTCAGCTGACCTTGCCATAAAATAGGTAAAGGTCATCCTGGGGTCATGATAACCGGTATACAAACTTTGTAGAGCTCCATTCACTGATGATTCAGGCAAAGTTTCAAAATCATAGGTCTTCCGGTTCTGAAGAATAAGATTTATAAAGGTTTTTGCTATTTATATAGCCATGGTGGCCATCCTGGTCATGTGACCTTGACCATTTATACTATCTTTCATTCCCTGTTCCTAGCGATGCTCCACATAAAGTTTGGCTTTGATTGGCCAAGAGGTTTCAGAGAAGAAGATCTTTGAATATTATGGTCATATATTGTATATAGCCCAGAGGTGGGGACACATAACCCCTAGAGGACATTTTTTCCATAAACATAAATCTTCTGTCCATTTGCATAATCCCAGCAAGTTTCCCCCCATTTCAATTTTCCCCATTCAAATGCATGTGCAACCTATGTTGGCCTTGCCATAAAATAGGTCAAGGTCTTCCCAGGGTCAAGATTTATATAAACTTTGTAGAGCTCCTCTCCCTGATGCTTCATGACAAGTTTCAAAATCATAGGCCTTCTGGTTCTGGAGAAGAAGATTTTTAAAGGTTTTTGCTATTTATAGCCATGGCGGCCATCTTGGTCATGTGACCTTGACCATTTATATTAACTTTCATTCTCCCTTCCTAAGAATGCTCCACATCACGTTTGGCTTTGATTGGACAAACGGTTTCAGAGAAGAAGATATTTGAATATTATGGTAATATACATGTATATTGCCCCGGGGTGGGGGCAGACATGCCCCTGGGGTCCATTCTTTCAGAATCATAAATTTTCTGTCCATTTGCCCATTTCCATATAAAGTTTTTCCCTTCAAATGACATTTTGACAATTTTCCCCATTCAAATGCATGGGCGACCTATGTTGACCTTGTCTTAAAATAGTTCAAGGTCATCCCAGGGTCATGATTTATTTAAACTTTGTAGAGCTCCTCCCCCTGATGCTTTATGCCAAGTTTCAAAATCATAGGCCTTCTGGTTATGGAGAAGATTTTTAGAAGGTTTTTGCTATTTACAGCCATGGCGGCCATCTTTGTCGTGTGACCTTGACCATTTATATAAACTTTTGTTCATCCATCCCTAGGATACTACATATACAAACTGAGAAAATTAAGTTTTACATTTAATTTGTAAATGACCTTTGGCCAAGGTCAAGAAGTGATCTTGACCTTTTATACTCACAACACTTCATTAGCTCAACATGTCGTCTGTATCTACCAACTTTCAAGTCACAGGCTACAAAACTTCCTGAAAAAATTAATGTTTTTACTTTTTTCCATTGAAAAGCCTATGCAACCAAAATTGAGCTGGACGTAAAATAGGTCAAAGTCAACCAAAGGTCATGATTTATATAAAATATGATGGGCCAGAGTCCCCAATACTACATACCAAGTTTCGTTGAAATCGTCTATCGGCTCTAGAGAAGAAGATTTTTTTATGGTTTTTACCATATATGGGCATGGCGGCCATCTTGGTCATGTGACCTGGACCAATTATAATTACTTTCGTTCCCCCTTCCTCAGGATGCTCCACATGAAGTTTGGCTTTGATTGGCCTAGCGGTTTCAGATGAGAAGATGTTTGAAATTGCGGACGACGGACGCTGGACGGACGCCTGAGCATGGCCTGGCCATCTCACCTTGTGAGCCTTCGGCTAAGGTGAGCTAAAAATACCATCTCTGAATATCATAAGGTGTTCCCAACATTTCAAGATTCTAGCTGTCTTCCGTGACTGTACAGGCTGGTTTGTGTTCAACTCTCAAATACTAATTCTTTACATATTATATTCTGTGACTAATCAGCCTGAAAAGCGCCACATTTTACACATCAGGATCACATGCCCTGAAGCCTGTCTTATTATTAACCCCTTAATGTGTACCCAAAAGTCTATGTTTCCAGTAAATATTTTATGGTCATGTTTTCCTACTGACACCTACCTGCAACCAACACTGAGGCAGAATATTTGTATTTGTTGAACTCCAGGTATTCCCTGATCAGCTCATTGATAATCATGTTTTCATTGCTTAGTGGTGGCTTTGAGTCGGCATGATCATCTAGAGAATTGAACACTTCTGCTCTGATCCTTGCTTTAATCTGTCCTAACACACCTCTGTTTTCTAGAGTTTCTTTTATCACTGAAAAGACATGAGCCGCCTCGTGGGAAAACCAACAATGTGGTTCACGAACAGGTCCAACACAAACCGACCTGTACAAACACAGAAAAGAGCTAGAAGCTTGAAATTTCTGATTTAAGTAGAAGAGGAATTGTACTATCCGAGTAGCGATAACAAAGGCGCTGATCTGTGTCTTTGTTTTCGCCTAAGCAGATTGTTGGTTTTCTCACGAGGCGACTCATATATAGAATAAAACCTCTTCACAAATGAGCTGGGACATGAGAAAAGCAGTCTTTGGGGTTTCCACTTAATAAAATACATAGGAAAATTTCCTGATCCATTTCAGGGAGACTTTGAATTTAAAAAAAGTGACTGTCTGAACACCATCTTTCAGAAACTTTTTTTTCTTCTTTGATTCAGTTTTATGTTCCAGGTTTCAAGTGTGGGGCTGGTGGTGGGGGTTCCATTTTAAATATTTGTAATGTCCGAAAATGATCTTGAATACCTGGAGGTCTTTTGCATGTGCAAGGGAGGTAATCACTGAAGCCTCAAAATTGATATTCAACCAAATCAGTTGGCAGTTTTAAGAGTTTGCAGCTCAGATATGTATACTTAAAAAATTGATTTGATTCAGTGCATTTAAATGAAAAAATAATCATTTTTCATTTTACGGAAAAAAGGTTACTTCCCTTTATCACATTTCCACAATGGAAAAAGCCTATTTAAAAAAAAAAAATTCTGCCAGAAAATGTTTATTTGTGAAATGATTTTCTTTCTTTTTTTTTGGTGACACTTTTTAAGACTTAGAATTCAAAAGGGTGACATAATCAAATTTTTCCTGAGGTACGAGGGACATTGAATTTCATTAAGTCCTGAAACTTACTTATTTCTGACTTCATGTGTGAATTAAAGTGTATATATGTATACATATTTGTGAAGTAACATCCTTCGCATAGGTGAACACAAGTGCAAATATGGCGCAGTGTATTATGTATCAGAATTATCTCCCTTAGAAGTACCCACTGTTTTGGCTATTGAAAATGCACAAAATAGCCATACAAATTAGAAAATTGCATGCTTAATTCCAAATCAATAGGCCGAACATTTACGCAACAACAGTGGTTCGTTTAAAGTAGCTAGAATTATATTTTAGAATATTTGGCTCAGCAAAAAAGCACACAAATACATGCTTTATGCCAAAAATCTAACGCTTATTATTGACATTTCAATTTTTCTTTTACATTATATATATCAGGCAAGAGTTAAACTGATAATATGGATATATCCCAAGTTAAATTTCGATTATCATGTATCTATGTCATGGGTGGGAATCTATACATGGAACCTCGAAAAATGCCTGCTTATGAAGGCAAACACATATTTTGAGCAAAGAAATAATTCTATACCGGTATGTATCAGGTTTATACCGAATATACATTTTATAGACTGTGAGTCACATTTTGAGCCAAGTTAGATATACTTTACATCATATTTTGCACTTTTATAAGGGGTCAAATTACCCCACCCACTTATGAAAATTTGGGGATTGACTTGAAAATTCTGTCACTGTCCTCTAAGAATACGCTAACTATTCTCCTTTAGTCCCTGAATAAAAAGTCATCCATTTTTCTGGCAAATGGTACCAATAGTTTTCATAGGATCATTGGTCCTGTAAACACTTACCTCAGTCTGAGGTCCTCAGACCTAGTTGTCACTTTTTCCCATGTAAAAGCCTATGTTTCCAAAATTGATCTTGACCTAAATTAATCACACACCTTCATCTACTCCATTAGTTTTTTGCATCTACCACTTTTCAGGTCTCAGGCTGCAATAGTTTTCAAAAAAATCCAATGTTTTCACTTTTTGCCATGTAAAAGCCTCTGTTTCCAAAGTTGACCTTGCCTTAAAATAGGCCAAGGTCATCCTAGGGTCATCATTTGATCAAACTACGATGGGCTGAAGTCCCAAATGATACATACCAAGTTTCGTGAAAATCGGCCTGCCGGTTCTGGAGAAGAAGATTTTTGGGTGTTTTTTATCATAAATGGACATGGCGGCCATCTTGGTCATCTGTCCCGGATTTCACGATCAAACAATTCGTTCCCCCTATCCATGGAATGATGAATGCTCCACATAGAATTTCACTTTGATTTGCCAAGCATTTTCAGAGAAAAAGATCTTTGAAAAGTGTGTATGGATGACAGACTGGCACATTCAAGGGCAGCTAACTCCGCAGTCCAGGGTCAAATCTGGCTCAAATTCGAATTCATCCAAGATGTTATGGTTATCCTTATTACTTCCAAGAATGAAGAAGATCCGATCAAAATTGAAGGCCACGATATAAAATATTGATTTTTCAAACACTAAAGGGCAGCTAACTCCGCAGTCAGAGGTCGGATCTGGCCAAAATTTGACCTCATCCGAGATATTGTAGTTATCCTTGTTACCTGCAAGAATGAAGAAGATCCACTGAAAACAAAGATGCTAGAGTGGCCACAACACAAAATATTGATTTTTCAAACACTCAAGGGCAGATAACTCCGAAGTTAGAGGTCTGATCTGGTCGAAATTCAAGAAGTAACAAGGACATCCATAACATCTCGGATGAGTTCAACTCATCCGAGATGTTATGGATGTCCTTGTTACTTCTTGTTATAAAGAAGAACCAAATAAAAACTAGAAAAAGTGCCTTGAGAGGCACGTATACCCCCGGCTGGTAGCTCCCTCCAACGCCCCCACCCCTCAGCCCACCGCCACCAATCCAGACATGCTCACTGACAGTGACACATTAAACCTCAATTCCTGATGAAAGAGAGCGCCCTCAACAAGTAAATCTTATAAATTTGTATTTGCAAAAAACACTGTCTAAAACCATGGGTGGGGGGGGGGGGGCGTGTAGTAGAATGACAGATCTATTTTAGAGCAGTATACAGAGCTGACTTGTATACTCAATCTAGGACTTGATCGCGGACATTGAGGGTCAGGTCCTCCGTCCTAGATGTAAAGTAGAATGTCATTCTTCAAAAATATTTAAAAAAAAAATAAATAAGATGTCCTATATTTTGACCTCTAGCCCCACCCTCAGGGCACAGACCCTAGAGTCTAATGTCATTAGGAACAAGGCAAACCTTATAGTGTACCTTTGGTGCAAGTACAAATCATTTCTGAACATGGTGGTAAAGAAAAGTAAAGAAATACATTTTTTTAAAGAAGTTCTAGATTTTGACCTCTAGCCCCAACCCCCGCACATGGACCCTAGTGTCTGAACCTTACATGGTACCTATGGTCTAAGTATGAATGCTTTCTGATAATACTTTGTGGATGTCAAGAAAACAGAATACAGAAAATATTTATTATGATATTTATCATATTATAAATAAGTCCTCGATTTTGACCTCTAGCCCCACCCCCTGGAGATGGTACCGAGCATGGAGTATGAAAGCAAACCCTATAGGGTATCTATGAACTAAATAAGAATACATCCCTATGATTGTTTGTTAAGATATGGACTTATAGAAGAAACATTAAAATTGTAAACAGCATATTTTAAAGGTGACCTAGATTTTGACCTCCAGCCCTACCCCTGGGGATGGGCCCTGGGGTCCGAACTCATGGAAACAAAGCAAACCCTATAGGGTACCTATGGTCCAAATATGAATGGTTTCTGACCATTGGTTCATGAGATATACACCTCTAGAGAAACTTTAACCAAAGCTTTGACGTAAATTCCACGAACGTTCCGGAATTACGAACGAAGAAACTAACTAACTAACTACAGGGATCTCACTAGGATTTTGAAAACAGGAGTCCGGGACTCCTAGAAAAGAAAAAATAGGAGTCCCAGACAAAATTTAGGAGTCCCACTATAGAAACTATATTACAAGCCCAAATTTATTCGACCGAAAAATCATTAATTTGTTACGCTACTTAAAAACAGGGTTTTGGGCTCTTTTTACTAAAGACAATTATATTGACCATGGCACTTACCTAAACCTTACTAACTTGATGTTATAAAATGACATGCTATCAATTGAAGAATCAGTTAAACGTACTTAGTAGTGTGGTTTAATAGGTACATGTATGCTTGAGTGCAGCAATGCTGTGTGCGTGGGTGTCTAATCTGCTAGACCAGACCTAGAATGTGTGTAATGCACATCAGAATAAGTTCCATTTGAAGCCACAGCCTTTTCATGACATCTGTCTAGTATACAATGTTAGGTGTATTTCATTTACTTTCACCTGTGAGTTTGGGTCAATACGGGGTGACCCCTTCAAAGGAGGAATATCAACAATAAGGAATTTCTATTTGGCAAGTCATTACAGTCTTTATTACTATCGGTAAAACATTGACACTAAGCCTCTTTTGAACACTTTCAACAAAGTTTTACCAACAATTTATGATTTAGAGGCAACTGAAACAAAATAATCACGATCTCATCAAGTCACGAAAACTAATGACATTTCAAAAATCGCTCCAGAAGTGTAAAATATTTGCTTCTTTCAATTGTTTAGGTAATTCAATTGATGTTTTAATGAAAACCGCTAGGTTTTTAAAAGATTTTATGATTGATTAAGAGGTAAATTGTTTCATTGTAGTTGACCGATCATGCGTTATTTGTATACACAAAGACGTGTCATGAGCTGTTATGAAAACACATTGCCCGAAGGTGTGGAAATTTATAGCATGCCTGATTGCATTGGGACAACATCTTTATTTGAGTAATCCATTTCTTGATTGGAGATAATTGATTCATGGGGCTAATAAACAACAAAGCCAAGGTAAAGAGACATTTTCAAAATGATTTTGGGACGTATCATGGCAAAAAAATCTTGCGTCCGGGAATCATCTATTAGCAGAAATATGCGTCCAAGCCCAAGTTTTCTCGTCTAGCTGAAATTTGAACCCATCCGAGATATTATAGTTGTCCTTGTTACCTGCAAGAATGAAGAAGATCCACTGAAAAATAATGGCGCTAGAGTGGCCACAACATTTTCCCATTATAAGTCTATGGGGATTTTTCCAGACGCTCAAGGGCAGCTAACTCCGCAATCTGAGGTCGAACCTAGCCGAAATTGGAACTCATCCAAGATGTAATGGTTGTCCTTGTTATTCCCAAGATTGGAAGATCCAATCAAAAATGAAGTTGCTAGAGTGGCCACAACATTTTCCCCATTATAACTCAATGGGAGCTATCTGTTGCCATGGAAACCAGAGTTCTGATCCGACCTGGCCCAAAACCTAATGCAACCTTCCCCCTCCTCAATGATGCTTCAGATAAAATTTGATTGCGATTGGCCTTGTTGTCTTAGAGATATTCAAGATTGAAAGTGTGAACGCACGCACGCACGGACGACAGCTCGACTACCATATTATAAGCTCACCTAGTGAAACATCAAATTTACAATCTAATGCACTTGAGAATGCAACGTGACAATAAATTAACGGTGACATCTGACTGGACGTTAGAAATTTGCAACAATATGTTCTGCGATATACTGTCAGAAACCTAAGTAATGAGCGAGCAGAGCAACATTGCTAGTGATTGATTAACGTTGTGGTTATACATCCCTCTTGACAAACACATTCACAATATGTGAAACAGTGCATATTCATAGTTAAAAAGTACATTAGAATAGGCAGAACAATATTCAATTCAGGCTGAGTTTTGTTTGGGGTGGTATATCATCGTACGTATGGACGGAAATCATGTTTTATGGCTCCACTGACACGTCACCGTCAAACAAAATTTCTGACAGTATATGTAATGATATACCGCCCCAAATAAAAAAATTGAAAACAGTTATCCCCTAATTACCACACCAGGGGAATGGGGCTTGACCGGAGGGGAGTAGTCCCAAGCTCCCCGGAAGATGGTGTAAGGACAGTCTTTAGAAAAATAGGTATATCTTCAGAAAGCCTAAAAAAAAATCATGATTAATTTTCTTGAGTCTCCCAGATGACCAAGGAGATAACACATGTATATATGCAGATGGCACAATTCCAATCGGATCTATAACCCACCTACTAAGACAAAATAACCCAATCCAAAACCCAAGCACCCAAAACCCTGCAACCAATCGACCCAAGCAACCCCAAATCTGTCAGACCAAACAAGATATATCAATTATTATGTACTCATACGAAGTGCCAATTAACTTAGGCTGAGGCTATCCGCATGACAGTCCTGCCCATAATGCCGCTTATGAATTGGCTATTGGCACAATGGGAGTATGAGATTTTCTAACAAGCTTATGTATGCATTAAAATATTAATTTGTTAATAAATGAATTATGTGTTTAGCTATTGAAATACATTTGAATTTAACATTTATGTTAATTATGAATAAGAAAACTAGTTTGATTTGATTATTCCAACTGATGTCAACTGAATCACAGTAGATTTTTAACAACAGAGAAAAATATAACCATTATTAATGTTGTTTTTTTTTTTTTTTTTTTTTTTTTTTTTTTTTTTTGTGTGTGTGTGTGTGTGTGTGTGTGTGTGTGTTACTGAAATGTTTCCTTACTCCATTGTTGAAATCAAAGGCAGTTTATTCTTTTGAATTAACAAATTCTTTTATTATTTAGGTTACAGGGTATTCCCTGGCGCACAAAAACAGACATTTTGACCCCTTTTTTGTCTATCATGACCCCCAAAATTATTCAGAGAGGGGACAGGTATGTCCCCCTAAATTCGAAAATATTTCTTCATAAGTAAATGTCCCCTAAAATCTCAACAGTTTGGTCAAAATGTCCCTCAGGTGCCGCCATTAGTGGGGCACTGGTCCCCTAAATTAAAACTCTGAGGGAAAACCCTCGGTTATAATAATTACTTTCTCATTTACACATACGCATGGCTGATTTTTACGGGTAAATTCACAGGTTCTCTTGTAAGCCAATTTCAGCAAAACTTAATTGAAAAGTAAAACTTTCCTGCATGGGTAATATTCTGTCTCAGTTTTGAGAAAAAGAAAAAAAAAAATGTATACTAGTATAATACTACATGAATTTGACAACTTAACATGCATCCATTTTCTATAAACATTTAACATGAATATCGATTTCCCTGTCAAGCTGATAACACCGCTTATCTGCACGATGCTCGCCGGTAAAAGTGGCGTTATCGGCACGACCGTCTTGCGGATAGCCAGTGTCACAACCTTAAGCTATGACCGAGTTTGGGAGGGTCTATATCTGTGGCTGTAAGCAGCTATTCCATTATTTGGTATCCCCCCCCCCCCCAAAAAAAAAAATCATTCAATCAGCAAGGTTGTATCAAAAGTAGTTGCAGAAATCCAAGGGAGCCTTCTCTATCTATCTATAGAGATAGGTACTGCAACATCCTCATTACTGAGTATTATGCGCAGGGCTGCCTGAGGTGGAGGAAAGCCAGGTCACATCTCGGCTTCCCGGAATGTGCCAGACCACATATTTTACGTCGGGTTCTTCATTAGTTTCTTTTGTATTTCTATTCAGAAATATATTTGTCAAAGCCAGGACGCGAACCCACAACCTACAGAATAGCTATGTAGCTCAGAAACTCCTGTACGAAACCACTGAGCTATTCCGACGCCCCATTTGATTGGTCAATAAATGTTTATCTGGGCATTTCTTAGCTATAGCCGCTTAGGTACTTCTTAGCATGATCGCGGCTATAGCTCGAGCCACAGCCCTTCACTTGAGGCAATAACCAGGGTTATCTCCACAAGCAAACTTCGCCTAAATCTATTAGTAGTCAAGTTAAGACTTGTTTTAGAAACTATTGTTGTTTTCTACAATTGTTCGACCTGTATTACGAACGCATTAAAGAATTTACTGTGGAAAACTATTCTTTAGAAGTTTTAGGATATCATGAAGCAAAACCAAATTCACATATAATGTGAAAATACAAATTACCATCCTTTAATTCATTTGTTGATGCCATTTCGAAGAAGGCGCTTGTGTACTACGTCAATATGTTTGGTTTCGAGCGTCTTACTGACATGGAATACACAAAAATCGGTGACGTCAGAGTACTCTCTGGCCAACTTGTTCTTGTTAGTACATCCCTCCTCTTCCAGGAGAACCACGTCGATATATAACGTGTAAATTTCTTAAACCACGTCGATATATAACGTGTAAATTTCTTAGATTTAATACTTCGAGGCTTAATACTCGCACCCCACCGATTTCAAGCTCTTATTGAGCCGCGACGCGAGAAAACCGGTCTTCGGGGTTTTCGACCAGGTCTGACACAAACCAACCTGTACAGTCACAGAAGCAGGCTAGACGCTTGTAATTTCGGATTTAAGAAGAAGAGAAATTTTACTATCCGTGTAGCGAAAACAAAGGCGCTGATCAGCTTCGCGGTTACCGCGAAGCTGATCTGCGCCTTTGTTTTCGCATAGGCAAATATCCGGTTTTCTCACGATGCGGCTCATTATTATTGTTCTTGCTATCTAACGTTTTCCCATGCACCACGATAAACAGGATGTAGCAGGAATGCTTCCAGGGGTAGCACACTGTTAGGATCAATCAGCACTGTACAGTTCAGGAGAATAGCAGTGAACTCTGTATCATTTATTTTAAAGTCATTCAACTTTGCCACACCCAAGGAATTCTGAATTAACTTATAGATCTTATCCAGAAATGGTTGTCTTATTTTGTTAAGTGACTCACATCTAAGTAAAAAATGCTCAATATTTTCTGGTTCTTTGCAACATAACAAGCACGTTGGATCCACCGCAAACAGATTAAACCTCACAAGTTTGGCCTGTAGCATATAAGTACCAGACATTAACCTGGCCTTCCAACCAGCCCTCTGGACCGACATGATATCAAAACCAGCATCGATACTGAGTGTTTCAGCCATTTAGGATCATTTAGTCCTGTTGCTGGCAGTTTACGCACAGGTATGAAAGGCGCAGTGGTTGTTGAGAGAAAGGCCAAGTCTCAATGATTAGATTTGATCATTTATGTAAATATTAAATACTTGTGGATACAATTGTTTCTGTGCTGAAGGATCTCCGAAGACTCTATAGGTTTTCCGTCCAAAGTTTGAGTGTTTCTGACAGCTTCTGTGTTGATCGTATACATCATAAGTTGCATTCTCCGTAACATAAAACATTTTGTAACGAACAGCCAAGCCAAGCCACAGAAACCCCGTCGGTGGAAAAGCATGCTCACCCACCAAGGGTGGTTTACTGCGCTATATACCTAACACTTACTCGAATCACAAAGTTTCGAGTTTCTAATTTGCATATTACTACCCGCTAATATGCCGCTTATACGTTGCACCAACGTATTCTACAAGGGAGACTATCCCGTTACATTACTTCCCCGTTCGAGAAGACTCGCCCCGAGTCTTTGCCTGGGGACTACATGGGTAAGGCAACTCCGTTCTGGCAGTTGTCATCATCCCACCGCTGCCACCAAATGTAACGTTTAGCCGAGCCAAAGCCACAGAAACCCCGTCGGTGGAAAAGCATGCTCACCCACCAAGGGTGGTTTACTGCGCTATATACCTAACACTTACTCGAATCACAAAGTTTCGAGTTTCTAATTTGCATATTACTACCCGCTAATATGCCGCTTATACGTTGCACCAACGTATTCTACAAGGGAGACTATCCCGTTACAATTTGATAAATGCAACAAGATGGTGAAGACCTATTGATGTTAAATACCTGCAGCATAATTCTTTGTCAAAGGGGGATGGGTCAGATTTTATTTTATTTTTTTTTTTTTTAAATTATTTTGTCAGAAAACACATTTTTGCCATAGATTGTCAAGAAACTATAGAATATGCTCATTTCAAATTAAAAGTTTGAGTAGGAACTATTCATACACGGATAACAGGTACACCATCTTGATCAGATTTAAACTCTAAATAATAATGTCCATCACATTTGCAAAACCTGTACCTTAAATATAATAATAAAAAAATAAGCAACTTTTTAATTTACTTTGAACAGTGTCTCCATATGTTTTGTAGACATTAGGGAAGTTTCTCTGACAATGAATCTGAATCTGAATAGTTTACTGGTGACACGCCAAATGCAAGTATCAACTTGCGGCAATGGCTTGCAAGTATCAACTTTAGGCAATTGTTGTGTGGTGCCGAGTTGAACCGAGGCCGAGTTGAGTGACCCGCTTCCCGAAACGATTAGGGGTCGAAACAATTTATGATATTGAGGAGAGAAACGACCTACATTCATCAGTTTTATTAAAATGTATCCATTTATAAACATTTTTAACATTGTATCGATTTCCCTGTCGTGCGGATAACGCCGCTTATCCGCACGACGGTCGTGCCGATAAGCGGCGTTATCGGCACGACCGTCGTGCGGATAGCCAGTGTCGTTATTAAACGCTTGCAAAAAGTCTACTTTCGGTTTGCAATGGCGCTATCATTCAAACAGGTATTGTAGCAGGTACATGTAATGTATCAATTGATATGATTCGATTTCTTAACGCCTCAGCATTGTGACATCAGTATTGAAATTAATATAATGTCCACATTTGTAAATTGAAGTTGACTGTCTTCAGACTCTGAAGTCCTCTAAGGAGGATAAGAATTATTGGCAAATCAAGTTCGGATGGGATTACTGAAGTTTTTGAATCTAGTCAAACTATTAATAGCGATGAAACTGAAACTCAGAATCAGAATCAGAATAGTTTACTGGTGAAACGTCAAACTGACAATACTACACCAGGGGGGGGATGGGGCTTGACCGGAGGGGATTAGTCCCGAGCTCTCACAAGAGAAGTAAATTTAGACACACAATCATCTGACAATTCAGCAGAGGAGATCAGAGAATCAGGGAGTTCATTCCAATCTCTAATGGTCTGGGGGAAGAAACTGTGTAAATAGGCATTTGTACTTGCTGAAGGTATCTGAAATGCCAAGGAGTGTTGATTCCTACAACGCCTATTTTTGGGGATAAAGTCATCCGTGGGTATTTTTGCTCTCCCTTTTAGACCTTTGTAAAGTAATATAATTCTATTATCCTTCCTTCTTTTCTGCAGGGATTCCCATTTTAGTTTTTTAAGGATGCCAGTCATACTACCTTTTTCATATGTATAGTTCCTAGTTACAAACCTAGCCGCACGCTTTTGCACCTTCTCCAAATCATCTATCAAACCTTCATAATGAGGGTCCCAAATTGAGCTACCATATTCAAGAATAGGTCTCACCAGACCTTTATAGGCAGCTTCTCTCACATCTTGGGGGCAAGAAAACAGATTTCGTCTCAAAAAACCAAGGGTCCTATTGGCTTTGGTACACACATTGCTGATGTGAGTATTCCATTTTAAATCCTTAGTTATTGTTACACCAAGATATTTGATACTCTCAACATTTTCCAACACAGTACCCTCAAGCTTGTAAGAAGCCTGAATTTTACTAGTACGTTTATTTGTCAGCTGCATCATGTTGCACTTGACAGGTTGAAATCTCATACCCCATTTCCTGGCCCAACTACCTAATCGATCAATATCCTTCTGAAGTTTCACTGTATCCTCCACATTCTTAATTTCACGATAACAAACACAATCATCAGCAAAGAGTCTGATTTCCGATTCAATATCTGAGGTGATATCATTTATATGTAACGAAAACAACAAGGGGCCAAGAACGGTGCCCTGTGGGACACCAGATACAACAGGAGCCCAGTCTGATTTAACGCCATTAACCACAACTCTTTGTTGTCTATAGCAAAGGAAGGCATCAATCCATTTAATTGTCTTCCCACCAATTCCATAACTGAACAATTTGCTTTTAAGGAGTTCATGCGGAGGAGTGTCAAAAGCTTTTTCGAAATCCAAGATAAATGTGTCAACCTGACCTTGATTGTCTAAGATTTTTGCCCAGTCATCAATCACTGTAGCTAACTGGGTTTCACAACTGTGGGATTTCCTGAATGCATGTTGCCTGTCTGACAAAAGTTTATGATGATCCAAATGGGACATGATATTAGAACACACTATATGTTCCAGAAGTTTGCAGGGTACGCAGGTCAAGGAAACTGGACGATAGTTGCAAGCAAGAGACCTGTCAGCCTTTTTGAACAGGGGACAAATGTTTGCTAAAGACCATTCTTTGGGGATTTCACCCGAGTCTATTGACTGTTGAAAAAGATGTGCAAAAACAGGACCTAGCTCAGATGCCAATTCCTTAAGGACTCTAGGATGAAGCTCATCAGGACCAAAAGCTTTCGACGGGTTCAAACCTTTCAGAAGTTTTGTGACACCTTCTTTGGATACCACTATGTCTTCCATAAACGGGGCTTTTCTATTCAGAAGAGGGACCTGGCTATGTTCAGTTTTGGTGAACACATCCGTAAACTGACCATTGAATTCACCAGCCTTTTCAAAATCTGATTCAGCAAGACCACTTCCATTTCGCTTTTTCAAAGGGGGGATACCTTGAACATCTTTTTTCTGACTATTTATGTACCGATAAAAATCTCTTGGATTAGCCTTAACATCACCAACCAAGTTATTTACATACAACTCATGCTGTTTTCTGATATCTGCTTTGATTTCTCTTCTCAAAGTTTCAAATTTTGTTCTAAATTTTGCATTCCCAGTTTTCTTCGCTTTAGCGTGAGTTGCATTTTTTCTACGAATCTTTCTTCTTATTTCAGGAGTTAACCATGGGACTGAGGAAACTGAGCGACTAGTCTTTGATGGGATATGTTTATCCACTGATTCCTGGATAAAAGATGTGATCAAATTAAAGTTTTCTTGAACCGACCGTGTGCCAGAGTAACCGTTGAAATATTTCTCCTTTGCAAATTTAAGGGCGTCACCTTTCATAGATTCATAATCACCTTTCTGATATTTATACACCTTTCTCTTAGGTTTCTTGATGGGGGGAATAACTATTTTCAAAGTTCCAGAGACAATGTCATGATCACTAAGCCTGTCCGGGGAATGAATATCAACAAATTGTTCGGGAAGTGAAGTGATAATCAAATCCAGTGTGTTTTGTCCTCTTGTGGGGAAGTGCACTACCTGTTCCAATTCGTGGTCACTTATAAGTTCTACCAACTTTGCACCTTCAGACACGCTCAATGAAAAACCTAGTTTGTTGAGTCTATCTGGCCAAACAATATCTCTGAAGTTGAAATCACCCATGACATGGACCGAGGAGGGTTTGTTTCCTTTATGTAAAGTTTTCACCTTTTCAAGTTGGTCTTTGAATAACTCAAGTTCCTCTATCTTACCATCTGGAGGTCGATACCAACTTGCCACAAAATGGGAAGTTTTGTTCGCAAATACCTTTACCCAAACTGATTCGGAGCCGTTTTCCAATTCAGTGATCGGCATATGAGGAATATCTTTGTGTATAAGTAACATCACACCACCGCCGTCAAGAGTTCTATCTTTTCTATACACATTGTAAGGACAAGTTTCTGGGAACAATTCTGAAGTTGAAATAGTGTTGTCAATTTTAGTTTCTTGAATTGCAACAATCTGAGGTTGATGGAGATCAAGAAATGCCAACAACTCAAGTTTTTTACCTCTAATACTATTGATATTTATGCTTGAGAATTTTAACCCACTGATAAATTTATTAAACTAGTCATAACTTTAATTCTAGTCAGAGCAGGTAGCGTTTGACACCAAGTCAGGATTCTAGTGGAATTGCATCACTGAAGGCCAACAATAAAACTTATACTGAAGACCCGGATAAGGCCAATGCCCTAAATGCCCAATTTAACTCAGTCTTTAGCCCCAAAAGCCCGATAAGCCTTAAGCAAATTGCTCAGAGGACACTACAGGACTTACATGATTCTGGCACAAAGCAACCCTTCAGACCCAGCCCACACCCCAAAATGCCTGATATCCACATTTCTGTGCAAGGCATAGAGAAACTGCTCAAATCTCTAAACCCCCACAAGGCCGCTGGCCCAGACAAACTTAAGCCAATTGTCTTACAGACCCTCCATAAGGAACTTGCTCCAATACTGCAAGTGATTTATCAAAGATCCCTTAACACAGGAAAGCTCCCTTCCATTTGGAAAGAGGCAAATGTATCCCCTATCTTCAAAAAAGGGGATAAAACCGACCCATCCAACTACCGTCCTATCTCCCTGACCTGTGTCCTCTGCAATGTGCTTGAGCATGTCGTGGCTTCTGGAATCTCTAAACACTTCACTGACCAACACATATTATTTGAACTGCAGCATGGGTTCCGAGAAAAGAGGTCCTGCGAGACACAATTGATAATGCTGGTCGATGAACTCGCCAAAAATATGCAAGCTAAAAAACAGACCGACCTCATCCTCCTTGACTTTAGTAAGGCTTTCGACAAAGTAGCCCATGAAAAATTACTTCTCAAACTTCACTTTTATGGTATAAGGGGGAATACTCTAAATTGGATAAAAGATTTTCTTGACAATAGATCACAATCAGTTCTCCTAAATGGTTCCAATTCAGATAACATCCCAGTATCCTCAGGTGTCCCGCAGGGCTCAGTTCTCGGACCCATTCTGTTTTTAGCCTACATCAACGACCTCCCGGATCAGGTTAGATCAAGAGTCCGTCTATTCGCTGACGACACAGCCATGTACCTTGCACTTGATAAGCAAGATGACTCAGAGATCCTACAAAAAGACCTTGAAAGCCTTGAGAAATGGGAAAAACTCTGGGATATGAGTTTCAACCCTTCAAAATGTCAGGTCATTCATGTGACCCGACGCCAAACACCACACGAAACTAAATATTATCTTCATGGCTGTGTACTTGAAAGTGTATCCTCCGCTAAATATCTTGGGGTCACTCTATCAGAAGACCTCAGCTGGTCAAATCATATCAACACTATTACTAAAAAGGCAAACCAGACTCTCGGCTTCATCAAACGTAATATCCGGGTCCATAACAAGGACCTGAAGTCCACAGCATATAAAACCCTCGTCCGCCCACAGCTAGAATATGCCTCTACTGTGTGGTCCCCTCACACCGACCAAGACATCAAGAAACTTGAAGATGTGCAAAGACGGGCCGCTAGATGGGTAATGAGAGATTACCAACAAACATCTAGTGTGACCGCGATGCTACAGGATCTCAACTGGCGCACCCTCGACCAACGACGCATAGATAGTCGATTGGTCCTCCTATACAAGGTCACATACGACCTTGTAGCCATCCCTGCTCAAGACTTCCTGATCCGGAACACCCGACAATCATCCAGAAATCACCCCATGGCATACAGGCAGATCCTAGCTCTAAGAGACTACTACAAGTTCACATTTTCCCCCCGGACAATTATACACTGGAATGCCCTACCACTGCATATCCCCGTACTACCCACTCTGGCTCAGTTTAGCACAGCTGTCTGCCAGATAAACCACAAAAGTCCTTGAACACCAGCATCTGTTTTTATCTTTTAACTATACTAACACTCTTGATCGCACTGTACAAAGTCTTGTCACCCACTTTTCATTGCTTTTATTTCAACTAACCCCCTTCAGCTCTTGGTATACCGGAACACCATCTGAAGTCCTCCTCGGAGGTTAAGATGTAAAGGAAGATAGATAGATAGATAGAAGTCAAAATACAAGCATGCCCTTTGAATTTAAACTAATTTTAATGTATGTACAACAAGTCGTTTTTCTTTAAATAATATTCACAAATTCAAGAAAAAGTGCCATTCGTTTTACCCCAGGTGTCTTTCAAGGCGTCTATTTCGAAGTATTTATTTCTTTCGTGCATTCTTTTGGCATCATTATAAAGGAGAAATGTAGCCCTTTCAATCAAGGTATAATACAGCAACCTATCATGTTTATTAACAAAGTTATAACACCTATGACAGAACTTTTTGACCCACCCTCGTACTATCATAGCAGCTAAAATAAAGTTTAAGATAGTGTTGAAATTTTGTAATAGCTTTTAATTTCTGTTCCAAACATCTTTAGAAATCTTTTTTCAGCTGCAGGACAGCTGCCTGGCACGCTGCAATATTTTGCAGGATAAAACTCAGTTTTGTAGGACAGTTCTATATGGTAATTTTTGCTGGACATTTGTCTGACAGTATAAAATATTTTGTCAGACAGAATGAAATTTGCTAGTTTTGACTGACAGACCAGTACTTTTCGTGAAAAAAAAAAATAAAAAAAAAATGAACCTATGGCTCCACTTTAATGAAGGTTTTTGAAAATCCTACACACTATTTTTTGCTGACAGTAAACTTTAAGACAATTTTAATATTTAAATTGTATCTACATGTATTTCAGAAAACTGTACAAATGATTCTTCAGCAGTTTTTTAAAGATGAGAAGACAAAAGGTAAGGTAGAAACAGAGCAGAAATTTACTTTTTTGAGCCGCCTCGTGGGAAACCCAACAATGTGGTTTCCGAACAGGTCCGACACAAACCGGCCTGTACAGCTACAGAAGCAGGCTAGAAGCTTGAAATTTTGGAGTTAAGTAGAAGAGGGATTGTACTATCCGAGTAGCGAAAACAAAGGCGCTGATCAGCTTCCCGGTTACCGCGAAGCTGATCTGCGCCTTTGTTTTCGCCTATGCAGATTGTTGGTTTTCCCATGGGGTGGCTCATTTATAAATCTGAGACACAAGAAAACTGGTATTCATGGTTTCTGACCAGGTCTGACATGTTCCTAAATTTAAGAAGTAGAGGGATTTTACTGTCCAAGAAGTGAAAAAAAAAAAAAGAGGCTGCACATCTGATCTTTGTTTTTGTATAGGCAAAAAGCTGGTTTTCTCATGATATGGCTCTTATGTCCCCATACTAGATCTGATTAAATTTCCAGGACTTTGTGGCTTTGTCCAAACATGACTGAAAAACTGTTGACTGGTATGTTATACATCAGTTCAAACCAACAGAATTTTTCTTAAAATCATATACTGCACGGAAATTTTTCATATTTTCTTTTTTCTTTTTTAGCTCGACCACACTCTGCATGCCAATATCGATATTTGACCAACGCCGGAGTGGGATAGCCAACTCCGAGGATAACGCCTACGCCTGAGGAAAGTAGAGAGTGCTGTTCTTCTAAAAATGTCAAAATAAATTGGAAAACACGCTCTTTACTCAGTTTCCCTAATTCTATATCTTCCTATGACAATGAGCTTGCTGTTCAAAACAATTTTAGGCGCAAAGATATTCGTATTATTGATAAATTTATGAAAGATGTACGTTAATACAACAACCTAATGTAAACAGCTAAACGCGTGTTTCTGTACGAAGATAGTGGTTGAAATTGTGCATATGGAAGAGACAATATATATCAGACATTAACAGAACCAAAGCACGCTTGAATTTGGTATATTTTGAACATTTTCATGCATTTAATTAACAGACCCTCTTTAGTGAGGAAATGAGGGTAACGTTAACGCCGGAGTAAGATACGACTGCAGCCGGAGGAAATGTTAGAGAAGAGATGAGACCAAGTACGACGCCCGATTTTGTTCTCAAAATTTGATGGTATTTTTTTTTATCAATTAATCATATTTACTTTCACCCTATAATGGTCTGTAATGCCTATAATCTCCTACAAGATGCTTACCTTCTGGCGTGGGATCGCGCGCGCACGTTTCTGTTACACATAGAATTGAGGACATCTTGTTACACTTATTGTCTCAAATTCGTAGTTTATCAGAAATAAAAAAAAATCTGTACACGAAGAAACAAACGAGCAATAATTGAAACAATTCATGGCTTGCTAGATTCGCCACAGACATACAATGCAACATACACTAAAAGAGCACAATTTTATTTTCTTTTGCAGGCATTTAGATTGTTCAGTTTCACTCGGTCGAGTCATTCATATTGATTCAGAAAACCTTTCGTTACAACGCATAACTTAAATATTCATGTCATGCTTTTTAAATACGAATAGTATTAAAACACGGTAATGGACATTCGCATGTGCTTTAAGGATGTTCGCTGCCAACATTTGACATTTCGGAACATCCGGTTTTTCTTTTCCCGAATATCTCATAAACGGTTGCAGATATTTTCTTAATATTTTATATTTGGATACATATTGATGATATGCATTGAATGAGCCATGAAAATTGTCAATCTAAGAAACTTCATTTTTTCACCCCATTTTCTGCAACTTTTCAGAAAATTTTAGTTGTCAGTAAAATTTAGGGGGTAGGGTAGATTAAACTGAAATATTACACATCTTCAAATTAATTGCACTAGTTCGATGTTTATTTTAGCAGCAGTATATGTGTACATGGTCTTCTAAGTAAGTCTTTGTATCTTTGGTGTGCTGGTTTTAAAATTTTAGGTGGTTTTATGAAATGGGCTTTTAGAAACAAAACAGTCGAAAAAAGGCTGAAAATGACGATTTTCAAGTTGTTGGATCTCTCTTATATGCTCACTACCCTATATATTTCTTTATTTTATTCGAACAATATTACCAAGTTCTATGTTGTGTGAAAATACAAGAAAAAGTTTGAATCAACAAATACTGGTTTGACAAATTTCAAAATATTGATGTTTTCCGACTTTTCAAGTATGGGGGTAGGGTTGGAAAAGGAATCGTAAAATTTTGTCATCCACTTTAAGTTGCAAATTTTTCTATGCTTTTGGTCCAAGATAGTCTGCGTAACATAATTATTATGACTTTTGGAAGCATTCTAGGTGTATTTTTGTTCAAGAGAGGTATGTTTCAAATAATTAAAAATCAAATTAATTTTACTTTATTTTAGAGATGGTGCTCAGAGGTCTCATTCAGAGGCCTGTAGCTTGAAAAAATGCACACTACCCTATATTTATTTTGTTTTCAAATGTCTTGTGTTGTATTTTGGAATCAAAAAAGAGTGGTTAGAAAAAAAGTTTGAATACTTTTTCATTGGCAGCGAACATCCTTAAACGGGAGAAAAATGCATCACGGTATTTCCATAACCTTGCACGTGCTTCCACGTATGTATCATTATACAGGTGTAGCTGCCAAATATTGTTGCTACCACTCTATCAAGTAAAAGTCGAGAAAAAATAGTTTTTGTTTTGAATCAGCATTCTGTGCAAACGTTATCATCCTCAGGCGTTGGTCATGTCCATATCTAACCTTCCTCCGGCATTGGCGATCCCATTCTTTTTTCCACAAGGAGTCTTTGGTGGCGAAAAATGTCTAAATGCTTCGTCAGAAATGAGCTTTAAGTAAAACAGTTTGTACAGCGAATATGAGTTATAAATTATAGCATGAATAGAGAATGAAAAGTTTTGACTTTAAAGAATTGTTGACTTCTAAATCAATCTTGACGGACAAAACCACAAAATTGTGCGTGTTTCCTTGTAGTTTGTATGTTTCAGACAAAGTATTGTAACATGATGTCAATTTTATTTGGAAGCAAATCCGTCTTACAACATTAACTTATCATTACAAATACATTATCCGCTTGCTTTATAAAATATTTTCATAGTTTTGTTGACAGCCCTTCACACACTGTTCCTCAGGCGTTGGCTATTGCCTCGGAGTTAGCTATTTTTCACTCCGGCGTTGGTCAAATATCGATAATTGGCATGCAGAGTGTGTCGACTGCACGAAGTGCATAGAGCTATTGCAGTCACCCCGGTCGTCCACGTTCCCGTGCGCGTGCGCGTCACACTTGCGTTAAAGTTTTCTAGAAGTCCATATCTTGACAACCACTCATCAGAAAGCATTCATACTTGGACCATAGATACCCTGTAGGGTTAGCTTTCATTCCATGGCATCGGGCCCCTGGGTCCAGGCCAGGGGGTGGGGCTGGAGGTTAAAATCTAGAACACCTTCAAAAATGGCAATTCTTGTGTTTAAGTTTTCTAGAAGTCATATCTTGACAACCACTCATCAGAAAGCATTGATACTTGGGCCATTGACACCCTGTAGGGTCGGCTTTCATTCCATGGCATCAGATCCCTGGGTCCATGCCAGGGGGTGGGGCTAGAGGTTAAAATCTAGAACACCATTAATAATAATGGCTTTTCTGTGATATAGTATTCTAGAAGTCTATATCTTGAAAACTTTTTATCAGAGGGCTTTCATACTCGGACCATAGGTACCCTGTAGGGTTGAGTTTCATTTCATGGCATCGGGTCTCTCGGTCCATGCCTGGGGGGTGGGGCTGGAGGTTAAAAACTAGAACACTGTAAAAAATAGATGTACTGCTGTGTAACTTATACAAGGAGTCCATATCTTGACAACAACTTATCAAAAAGCATTCATACTTCATACACTTTAGGTTCCATGACATCGGACCTCTGGGTCGGAGTCAGGGGGGCGGGGCTAGAGGTCAAAATCTAGAACTCCCCGAATTTTTTTTCTTTTTATTTCTTAATAGAAACAACTTAGGAAGATGGTTGGTCATTCATCTTTTGACTTTGTGACACTGACTTGTGTGTCATGACGGTAAGGGTCGGTTGACCTACTTTCCATGGTTCAGTGATTTTGCCTTATATCTTGACACTCAATTAGTATATTTTCTTACTTCTTTCAGATTATGAGTGAGTACGACCAGGCCTTTGACCCCAATATACTTATAGGTCACTGTGACCTAATTTCACTGTTCAGTGATTTTGCCTTATATCTTGACACTCAATTAGTATATTTTCATACTTTTTTCAGATAATGAGTGAGTATGACCAGACCTTTGACCCCAATATACTTATAGGTCACTGTGACCTAATTTCACGGTTCAGTGATTTTGCCTTATATCTCGGTTCTTAAATGGTTTATGAACAAACTTCTTTCAAAGTATGTTTGCATATGACAAGACCTTTGACCCTGAATTAAGCCTAGGTCACTGTGACCTAATTTCACGGTTCAGTGATTTTGCCTTACATCTTGACACTCAATTAGAATATTTTCATACTTTTTTCAGATTATGAGTGAGTATGACCAGACCTTTGACCCCAATATACTTATAGGTCACTATGACCTAATTTCACGGTTCAGTGACTTTGCCTTATATCTCGGCACTCAAGTAGTTTATGAACAAACTTCTGTGACACTATGTTTGCGTATGACAAGACCTTTGACCCTAAAGCAGTCCTAGGTCAATATGACCTTATTTCATGGTTCAGTGATTTTCCTTTATATCTCGGCACTCAATTGGTATATGAACATACTTCTTTCACGATATGTATGAGTATTACAAGACCTTTGACCGTAAAGTATTCCTGGGTCACTGTGACCGAATTTCATGGTTCAGTGATTTTGCCTTATATCGCGACACTCAGTTGGTATTTTTTCATACTTCTTTCTGATTATGAATGAGTATGACCAGACCTTTAACCCAAACATACTTATAGGTCACTATAAACTAATTTCATGGTTCAGTGATTTTGCTTTATATCTCAACACTGAATGGGTACACTGAAAAAAAGTTATAAGAGGCCACCTCATATTTTTTCTTCTAGTTCAGAAAGTAAAATACAATCAATTAAAATTCATGATCATATGAATAAACCAATGTCTAACAGTGTCTCTGTGAGTTTCTGCATTCCAAAATGCGTGATACTTCTCACACAGACGAAGCATGTGTAAAGGTACCTCATTTCAAAAGGTCACACTTTATTAACATCAAATTAAATGTCATATTATGACGTTGTGTTTTTACATTTTAAATTATTTGAAAGTGCTACTGACTGCCATGATGCAAGATAAAATTAAGTCAAAAGTGTTGCTGCAATAAGAATCTTCGTTTCTGTTTTGTACATGCAAGAAGACAACAACCTGAATAACAGGAATTCAGCTTTTGTATGCAATTTGCATACCAACTTTGTTCTTCTCCAGTTGCGTTATTATCAGCAGCACGGCATTGAAATTTTCAGCGATTATTTAGGTCAAATACTAGACTCTGATAAACTTTGAAAATTCAAAAAATCGTCCACAAATTTTGTTATTTTGTTCGTTAAAAATTGGCATTGAAACCGGAAGTGTGCGGCAGCCTTGACCTGTTGGTCCTCGAAAATGGTCTAAAACAATTCAGTCGAGTTATATCTCTCATTTCCAGGCCTCATCAAGTGAATTTAACAGGGGTAAACATGTTTAAGAGGCACATTTATGAATTTTCCAAAAATTCTCAAAATTGGCGATTCTTAAAAATGCATAAAAATTCTACCAGTAGAGAAAATTCGAATGTTTGATGTTTTTCCGAGCCGTAACGACCCCTTTGATGACACCCGTTCCTAATTTCAATTAATGGTGTGCTGTATCCAATTTTTTATTTAAAAACATTGTTTTTTGCATTTTTACTCCAAAAACGCTTTTGGTGAAAGAAAATTATTTCTTAACACTTTGGAACTTTACTTACTTGAAAGACACGTCTTTCGGCAAAAAATCGTGCAATTTTGAACATGGCTTAGAAACAAAAAATGAGTTTGAAAAGTGGCCTATTATAACTTTTTTTCAGTGTATATGATCATATTTCTTTCACATTATGGGTAAGTATCACTAGACCTTTGAGGCTTTGACCCTGAAATACTTATAGGTCAGTGTGACCTTATTTCACGGTTCAGTGATTTTGCCTTGTGTCTTGGCACTCAGTTGGTATATGAACACACTTCTTTCACAATATGAGTGAGACCTTTAAATCTTAGGTAGTTATAGTTAACTTTCATGGTTCAGTGATTTTGCCTTATCGCATCAAGGCAAAAAGATGAATGAGCATAATGCTTTGGGTTACCGGTCGGATTTGGCCTTATGTTTGACAAAGGTCAGAAGCAGTCGAGCACGCTGTCCTGCGACAGCTCTTATTTTTTTTTTTTTTTTTTTTTTTTGCTGAAAACATAGATTGTGGGTTGTACTGGGTACACATTAGAAAAGCCTCGCTGAAATGGTTCTAACAAGTACCCACAGTCTATGTTTATACCCCTGTATACCCCATTGTCACTACCGGTATATAAAAATGGGGTGTAAAGGGGGTACATGTATTTTTGTCAAGGACATGTTTTCATGATGAGTTCTTATGATATTCTCAATTCTTTTTCAGTGAACAGTGAAGCCCTTGAGCTGATTACAGAAGTGATAACATTGTTTGTGGAAGGTTTGTTTCTACACTGACAGTTTGAGCTGTATTGTGAGAATACCAGTCTTCAGGGTTTCTGACTAGGTCTGTCACAAACCTGCCTGTACAGTCACAGGAAAGGGCTAATAGCTCAATAGAAAAATAGAAAAGGAATGGTACTATACTACGTAGCAAAAACAAAGGCGCTACTCAGCAGACCAGTTACTGCACCTTTGTTTTCACATATATGTGAAAATCAAGTTTTTTTTATGACACGGCTCAATCTAGTTTACATGGGGTATATAATCAAAATCACAGCTGCATCAGATGTTTGCTTTTAAACATCTTCATTTCAATGTATTTAATGCAAAAATATCCAATGAATCTTCTGTTGTATGTTATGGTACTTGTATTCTTAATTGCAATTCATGGAAATGGTGAACAGCCATATGAGCTACGCCATGAGATAACCGGATTTATGCTTATGCGAAAACAAAGGTGCAGACCAGCTTTGCGGTAACCGCGAAGCTGATCAGCGCCTTTGTTTTCACTACACGGATAGTACAATCTTTCTTCTTCTTGAATCCAAAATTTCAAGCTTCTAGCCTTCTTTGTTTCAGACCTGGTCGGAAACTCCGAAGACCAGTTTTCTCATGGCACGGCTCACATTATTAAGTTTTCACCCAGGCCAAATAGCTATGTTTATAAGAGAAACACTACCATATGACCCACATCATGAGAAAAGGGAGTTTCTGTATATGTGAGAAGAAAGATGCAGATCAGCAGTGCAATAACTGCACAGCTAATCAGCACTTTTTTTGCTACATGACATGGAGTTATTCTTGCATCTGACTCATATAACACACTCTGATTAGGTAGCGACCATTTGATTTTTATGGGGGGGGGGGACCTGGAAGATGTTTTTGGGCCTGGATTTTTTTTTCACTCGCTACACGATCCTGTCTTTTTATTTCTACATAATACAATAGAATTTAACCTGTCCTAGATATTTTTTGTGGCAACATTCGGTCCTGGAATTAAAAAAAAACCTTCCAGAGCCCCCCCTCCCCACCTCTAAAAATCAAATGGTCGCTCCCTTAGTCCAAAGCAAAATCTGGTAAATGTTTGAAGTGTGTAAGCGTGAAAAGGGCATTGCAAAATACACTTATACAATACACAATCATGTTTTCATGTGTGAAAATTGATAATTTTCCATTGAAAATTTTTGATATTTTCTTATTTTGTGTTCAAAATATTGATTCATTTGTTTACATGTTAGAACTGCGTCGCCAACTGTGTCGCCCAAGGGGTTCTAACGAGTACCCACAATCTGTGTTTTGGGACAACGAAAAGAAATGTTTACACCTGTTCAACCCTGTTTAAAAATATAAAAGTTGGCATGTTATCATGATGATAAAATGTTTGACGATATTTTTCAGAAGCCATAGGCAGAACATCAAATCAGGCCAAGGTAACGATTTTTCTTTCAGTTTTGTATACATGGTATACATGTGAATAAAACAAACAATTTGAGCCGCATCGTGAGAAAACCGGATTTTTGCCTATGCGAAAACAAAGGCGCAGATCAGCTTCGCGGTAACCGCGAAGCTGATCAGCGCCTTTGTTTTCGCTACACGGATAGTATATTTCCTCTTCTACTTATATCCGAAATTTCAAGATTCTAGCCTGCTTCTGAGCTTGTACAGGCCGGTTTGTGTCGGACCTGGTCGGAAATCCCGAAGCCCGGTTTTCTCGCGTCGCGGCTCATTTGTTTATCTGTGACTGGAGCCTAGGATCAGCCTGAGCTGTCACCCAAGTCAACCAAAGGCATTGCTCATAAAATTGACAAATTCAAGTGTTTTATGTTGTATAGATGAGATGTAAAGCTATTTTATTTTCATATTAAGAGGAGAATAGTAAAGATGCTGGGTAAAGGAGGGGCTGGGTTACTTGGTGGTAATTTTGGTACAGCTTATCTTGGCAGAACATATACATTTAAGCAGGTACATGTATTATTTACGTGACAGAATAATTGGGGCCAGCTATATCCGTAAGAAAACTTGCCCTACAATATATAGATTTTTTCAATCATAAAATTTGAAAATTACATTGGAAAAAAGATTGATGTTTTTAACTTTTTTGCCCAAAACATTGATTGTGGGCACACGTTAGAACTGCCTCGACGAGAACTCACAATCTATGTTTTGGATCAAAAAAAAAAAAAAAAAATTAGGTATACCCCTGTAAACCCCAAGAGGTATACTTTTCATGGACACGTTTTCCTGATATCCTTTGTTTGAAAATGCGACCATGAATGAGAGGCTATTTGGGAAGCACATCTGTACATGTACTAGGTTTTTTATGTATGAGCCACATCATTAGAAAGCCCGCTTTTTGCATATGCATAACCAAAAATGCTGTTCAGCTGTGCAGTAAGTGATCAATGTCTGAATGATTTAGCTTCATGATTAGTACAATACCTCTTCTGAAATCTGAAATTACAAGCCTTCTGTGAATGTACAAGCTAGTTTGTATCATTACCTGGTGGGGAGCCTCAAAGACCCTTTATCTCGCATCACAGCCCATAATATAGGAAGCTATCTCCCCTGGATTATTTAATTCTTCCTTAGGTGTGCATCATTTTTAGCTCGCCTGCACGAAGTGCACAGAGCTATTGTTGTCACCTCGGTTGTCCGCGTTTACATGTACGTCCGCGTCACACTTTCGGTTAAAGTTTTTAAAATTGTTATGTCTCCCCCCGACAGGGTTGGGAGACATATTGTTTTTCCCCGTGCGTCCGTCCGTCCGTGCGTCTGTCTGTCTGTCTGTCTGTCTGTCTGTCTGTCCGTCACAAATCGTGTCCGCTCTATAACTTGAAAACCGTTAAAGATTTTTCAATGAAACTTGGTACACTTGTAAACCACGATGAGACGATGTGTCATGCACAAGAACCATAACTCTAGCTTGAGTATTTTTGGAGTTATTTCCCTTTGATTATTTTCGATACAATTTCGTGTCCGCTGTATAACTTGAAAACCTTTAAAGATTTTTCAATGAAACTTGGTACACTTGTAAACCACGACGAGACGATGTGTCATGCACAAGAACCATAACTCTAGCTTGAGTATTTTTGGAGTTATTTCCCTTTGATTATTTTCGATACAATTTCGTGTCCGCTGTATAACTTGAAAACCGTTAAAGATTTTTCAATGAAACTTGGTACACTTGTAGACCACGACGAGACGATGTGTCATGCACAAGAACCATAACTCTGGCTTGAGTATTTTTGGAGTTATTTCCCTTTGATTATTTTTTATTCAATTTCGTGTCCGCTGTATAACTTGAAAACCGCTTAAGATTTTTCATTGAAACTTGGTACACTTATTGAGCATGATCAGACGATGTGTCATGCACAAGAACCATAACTCTGGCTTGAGTATTTTATGAGTTATTTCCCTTTGATTATTTTCCATACAATTTCGTGTCCGCTTTATAACTCGAAAATCGTAAGAGTTATTTCAATGAAACTTGGTACACTTATAAAGCACGATGAGATTACATGTCATGCTAAAGAACCATAACTCTTGCTTGCATATCTTTGGAGTAATTTCCCTTTGATTATTTTCCATACAATTTCGTGTCCACCCTATAACTTGAAAACCGTAAGAGAAATTTCAGTGAAACTTGGTACACTTATAAAGCATGATGAGACGATGTGTCATGCACAAGAATTATAACTCTTGCTTTCATATCTTTGGAGTTATTTCCCTTTGATTATTTTTCCATACAATTTCATGTCCACTCTATAACTTGAAAACCATAAGAAATATTTCAATGAAACTTGGTACACTTATAAAGCACGATGAGATGATGTGTCATGCTAAAGAACCATAACTCTTGCTTGCATATCTATCTTTGGAATTATTTCCCTTTGATTATTTTTCATTCAATTTCGTGTCTGCTCTATAACTTGAAAACCGTAAGAGATATTTCAATGAAACTTGGTACACTTATAAAACAGAATGACAGGATATGTGATGCACAAGAACTATAACTCTTGCTTGCATATTTTGGACATGCACGTAGAAAGGGGGGAGACATCAGTTTTCACATAGAAAACAAATTCTAGTTATATCTTGATAGTCACTGACCAGAAAGCATTCATATTTGGAACATTGCTGCATATGAGGGTCCTTTGTGATTTAGTGTGAAGGGACCCGTGGGGTCATGCCTGGGGGCGGGGCTAGAGGTCAATATCTAGAACACCTTTGTACAATGCTCAGATGCTGTGTTAGTTTCTCATCAACTGTAAAGCCTAGAACTGTCAAACCTTACATAAGGCTTCTCCTCGATGTCGCGACTCGGCACCCACATTGACCTACTGACCTTGACCTATATTTCATGCTCCAGTGACTTTGTCATTTTTGAAGCCAACCCTTAATATCTCATCAACTATAAGGCCTACAACCATCAAACCTTGCATATGGCTTCTCCTCGATGTCCCGACTCGGCACCCACATTGACCTACTGACGTTGACCTATATTTCCTGCTCCAGTGACTTTGTCATTTTTTAAGCCAACCCTTAATATCTCATCAACTATAAAGCCTACAGCCATCAAACCTTGCATATGGCTTCTCCTCGATGTCCCGACTTTGCACCCACATTGATCTAGTGACCTTGACCTATATTTCGTGCTCTAGTGACTTTGTCATTTTTGAAGCCAACCCTTAATATCTCATTAACTATAAAGCCTACAACCATCAAACCTTGCATCTGGCTTCTCCTCGATGTCCCGACTTGGCACCCACATTGAACTAGTAACCTTGACCTATATTTCGTGCTCTAGTGACTTTGTCATTTTTTAAGCCAACCCTTAATATCTCCTCAACTATAAAGCCTACAACCATCAAACCTTGCATATTGCTTCTCCTCAAGTCCAGACTCGGCACCCACGTTGACCTACTGACCTTGACCTATATTTCACGCTCCAGTGACTTTGTCATTTTTTAAACCGACCCTTAATATCTCATCAACTATATAGTTTTATTCAGTAGTTTGGCTGTTTTCTGTTTCGCCATGTATTATATTTAAGCATAGCATCCCATGAATGAGGCAAAGGCAAGCAGAACCATATCTCCTGCTAAACATTTTGGCAACATATCAATGTGTTCATTGTTAGCTTATTTATGCAAATAGCTCCCTATACAAAATGCATCTACAGGCAAGGTCAAGGTCACGGGTCATAGATTTTAACAAATTTAGTGGCAAAGCACAAGTCAGGCGAGCTACGCTGTCCTGCGACAGCTCTTATTAGCTCACCTGAGCCGAAGGCTCACTGGTGAGCTTATAGTATACCCATGCTCCGGCGTCCGTCTGTCCGTCGCCGTCCGTCATCCGTCGTCCACAATTTCAAAGATCTTCTCCTCTGAAACCGCTTGGCCAATCAAAGCCAAACTTTATGAGGAGCATCCTTAGGAAGGGGGAACGAAAGTTTATATAAATGGTCTAGGTCACATGACCAAGATGGCTGCCATGGCTATAAATAGCAAAAAACCTTTAAAAATCTTCTTCTCCAGAACCAGTGGGCCGATTTCTATGAAACTTGGTATGTAGCATTGGGGACACGGGCCCATCATATTTTATATAAATCATGACCCTAGGATGACCTTTACCTATTTTATGTCAAGGTCAACCTAGGTCTTCAATGCATTTGAATGGGAAAAAATGGTAAAATGCTATTTAATGGGTAAAACTTACTGGGAATAGGCAAATGGACAGAAGATTAATGTTTATGGAAAATTTAAGCCCCTGGGGGGTTGTCTGCCCCTGCCCCGGGGCTATATACATGTATATGACCATAATATTGAAACATCTTCTTCTCTGAAACCGCTAGGCCAATCAAAGCCAAACTTTTTGTGGAGCATCCTTAGGAAGAGGGAATGAAAGTTTGTATAAATGGTCAAGGTCACATGACCAAGATGGCCGCCATGGCTATAAATAGCAAAAGTGTTTAAAAATCTTCTTCTTCAGAACCAGAAGGCCTATGATTTTGAAACTTGTTATGAAGCATCTGGGAATGGAGCTCTACAAAGTTTATATAAATCATGACCCTGGGATGACCTTGACCTATTTTACGGCAAGTTCAAATTAGGTCGCCCATGCATTTGAATGGACAAAAATAGGAAAATGTCATGTAATGGCAGAAAACTTGCTAGGAATGAGCAAATGGACAGAAGATTTATGCTTATGAAAATATTTTAGGCCCAGGGGTTGTCTGCCCCTACCCCGGAGCTATGTACATGTAGATGACCATAATATTCGAACAGTTTTTTCTCAGAAACTGCTTAGCCAATCAAAGCCAAACTTTATGTGGAGCATTCTTAGAGTTTATATAAATGGTCAAGGTCACATGACCAAGATGGCCACCATGGCTATAAATAGCAAAAATTTTTAAAAATCTTCTTCAGAACCAAAAGGCCTATGATTTTGAAACTTGGCATGAAGCATTTAGGAACAAAGGTCTACAAAATTTATATAAATCATGACACTGGGATGACCTTGACCTATTTCACGGCAAGGTCAACTTAGATCGCCTATGCATTTGAATGGAAAAAATTGTTAAAATGTCATTTGAAGGACAAAACTTGCAGTTAATTGGCAAATGGACTGAATTTTTATTATTTTAAAAAGACATTGACTCCAGGAGTTATTCTGACCCTGCCCTAGGGTTATATACATGCATTGTATAGTCTAACAAGTTTATTGGTACATGTATATATCTCAGGTCTCAGTTGAGTGTTTACAGGACCATTGGTCCTCTGGTTATAAATCTGTGCTGTTCTGTTCCTCAGTAAAAAAGGATTATACACTCAAATCAAAATCTTGATTTTTTAGCTCACCTGAGCTGTTAGGCTCACAAGGTGAGCTTAACGTTAGGCTCACACGGTGAGCTTAAAGGATGGCCATGATCGGGCATCAGTCAGTCGTCTGTCTGTCCATCCACACTTTTTAGCTCACCTGAGCCGTTAGGCTCACAAGGTGAGCTTACAGGATGGCCATGATCCAGCGTCCGTCCGTCGTCCGTCCGTCCGTCCGTCCACAATTTCAAAGATCTTCTCCTCTGAAACCGCTTGGCCAATCAAAGCCAAATTTTATATGAAGCATCAATAGGAAGGGGGAACCAATGTATATATAAGAAATCCAGGTCACATGACCAAGATGGCCGCCATGCCCATATATGGTAAAAACCCTTCAAAAATCTTCTTCTCCAGAATCGGTGGACCGATTTCAACAAAACTTGGCATGAAGCATAAATGGCTGAAGCACTACAATGTATGTATAAATCATGACCCTGTGATGACCTTGACCTATTTTACGGCAAGGTCAACATAGGTCGCCAATGCATTTTAATGGGGAAAACTTTTAAAATGTCATTTGAAGTGAAAGTCTTGCAGGAAATGGGCAGTAGGACTGAATATTAATGATTCTGAAAAAAATTGGACCCCAGGGGCTCATGTGCCCCCACCCCGGGGCAATATACATGTATATCTCCATAATATTCAAACGTCTTCTCCTCTGAAATTGCTTGGCCAATCAAAGCCAAATTTTATGCAAAGCATCAATAGGTAGGGGTAACAAATATATATATAAAAAATCCAGGTCACATGACCAAGATGGCCGCCATGCCCATATATGGTAAAAACCCTTCAAAAATCTTCTTCTCCAGAACCGGTGGACCGATTTCAACAAAACTTGGCATGAAGCATCGATGGCTCAAGCACTACAATGTGTATATAAATCATGGCCCTGTGATGACCTTGACCTATTTTAGGGCAAGGTCAACATAGGTCGCCAATGCATTTGAATGGGGAAAACTTTTAAAATGTAATTTAAAGTGAAAGTCTTGCAGGAAATGGGAATTAGGACTGAATATTAATGATTCTGAAAAAAAATTGGACCACAGGGGCTCATGTTCCCCCACCCCGGGGCAATATACATGTATATTTCCATAATATTCAAACATCTCCTCTGAAACAGCTTGGCCAATCAAAGCCAAATTTTATGTGAAGCATCTATAGAATGGGGGAATCAATGTATATATAAATAATCTAGGTCACATGACAAAGATGGCCGCCATGCCCATATATGGTAAAAACCTATCAAAAATCTTCTTCTCTGAAACCAATAGACTGATTTCAAGGAAACTTGGTGTGAAGCATTGACGGCTAAAGTACTCCAATGTATATATAAATCATGACCCTGTGATGACCTTGACCAAGTTTATGGCAAGGTCAACATGAGTTGCCTATGCATTTGAATTGGGAAAACTGTTAAAATGTCATTTTAAGGGAAAAGCCAGCAGGAAATTGGCAAATGGACAGAATATTGAAGATTCTGAAAAAAGAAAATGGCCCAAGGGCTTCATCTGCCCCTGCACTGGAGTTAAATACCATAATATTCAAACATGTTAATTGGTATATGCAGCAGATCTCAGGTGAGCGTTTACAGGACCATTGGTCCTCTGGTTAAGATCTTCTGTCTGCCCAAGCCTCGGGGCTGTATATTTCCATAATATTCAAATATCTTCTCTGAAACCGTTTGGCCGGCCAAACTTAATATATATAAATAATCCAGGTTACATGACATGCCTATATAATTATGGTAAAAACCTTTAAAAATCTTCCCCAGAACCTGAAGGCCTATGACTTTGAAACTTGTCACGTAGCATCAGGGACTCGAGGTCCACAATTTATATATAAATCATGACCCTGTGACGACCTTGACCTTTTTTACGGCAAGGTCAACTTAGTTTGCCAATGCATTTATATATAGGGAAAATTGGTAAAATTAAATGGGGGAAAACTTGCTGGGAGTAGGCAGATGGACAGAAGATTTATGTTTATGAAAGAAATTTGCCCTCAGGGGGTTAGTATGCCTCAGCCCCTGGGCTATATACATGTATGTTTCTATAATATTCACACATCTTCTCTGAAACTGTCTGCCGATCAAAGCCAATCTTTATGTGGAGCATCCTTAGGAAGTGGGAAAGAAAGTATATATAAATAATCCAGGTCACATGTCCAAGATGGCCACCATGCCCATATATGGTAAAAACCTTTAAAAATCTTCTTCTCCAGAGCCCAAAGGCCTATGATTTTGAAACTTGGCATGTAGCATCAGGGACTGGAGTTCCACAATTTATATATAAATCACATGCCTGCGATGACCTTGATCTATTTTACGGCAAGTTTAACTTGGGTCACCTATGCTTTTGAATGAGGAGGATTGGTAAAATGTAAGCAAATTGGGGAAAACTTGCTTTGAGTAGGCTTATGGACAGAAAATTTATGTTCATGAAAAGGTTTGGCCCCTGGGGGTTATCTGCCCCCTGCCCTGTGGCTATAGACATTTATATTCACATGTATAATATTCAAACATCTTTTTTTTCTGAAACCACTTGGCTGATCAAAGCCAAACTTTATTTGGAACATCCTTAGGAAGTAGGAACTTAAGTGTATAAACATACAGGATCACTTGACCAAGATGGCTGCCATGTACATATATTGTAAAAGCCTTTAACAATATTCTTCTTCAGAACCCAAAGTCATATGATCTTGAAACTTGGCATGTTGCATTGGGGGCTCAAGCTGCACAATGTGTATATATACCAGACTCAGGTGAGCGTTTACAGGACCATTGGTCCTCTGGTTGTAGTTTTCTTGCATATTTTTTTATGATTTCAGAAAGATGGTGATACAGAGCTTAGTCTGGAACATTTTGAAAAGATTCTACCACAGCTGGTAAGATAATGTTTAATTGGTTGAACTTGATTACAAAAAAAAAAAATCTATACTACACACATTATTCTGACAACTAAAAACCAGGGGCCAGTTGTTCAAAACTTTGTTAGCTTAACGTTATCGTTAAGACCTCAACTACATGAGCAAATACACTGTTATTTTTTGTTGAAAAAATGTGAGAATCCTTTGCAATGCAAAATTTTTTCAACAAAGAAATAACTTTGTAATATTGCCATTTGAAATTTTAACCAATCGTTAACTAACGACGTTGTTAATTTTGAACAACTGGGCCCAGATGTTGGTTCCATTTAGTTAACTAGAAGCCCCAAATGGAAATATTTTACCTGCGGAGTGCAAATACTTTGACACTGCCGCTTAACCTCTGACATAGATATGCATTTGTAGATCAGACTGCTTAAATAACTATGTTCTCAATAGTGCGACTGATGGTAAACAATATATGACCACATGCTTCACATGGCTCTGGAAAAAAATGTGTAAAACAAATAGGTACCCCTTTTCTGTGTTTACAAAACTTTGTCATGTGAGGTCAACCGGCACAGTCAAAGTATACCCTCAGAACATTTTGTGATTAGTGTATTGGTAAAAGTGTAAATGAACAAAGGTTTATGTGTCAGTATACTTGCAGGGCTTTCGCTGACATTTTTGGGAATTTTTTTGGTACCAATGAAATTGGGAAAAAATAATATGATTTAGAGAAAAATAGCCTGATTTTGGGAAAAATAGTGCAATTTTTTGCCAAATTGGGAAACTTTACCTTTTAAATTTGGATTTTTCTACTAATTGGGAATGCTTCAGGTCAATTGGGAATTTTTTCAGCCAATTGGGAAAAAATTTGGGACCAGAAACCGTACCCAGTTTTGTATAGAGAAAATGCCCTGACTTGACTCAAGCTATCAAGCTATAGTTGATGTTTTTATACATTGCAGCTCTTGGACATCTGAAGACACACTTGTGACTACCTGACTATAGGAATGGGTGAAAAGTCTATGTCCTGATACAGTGAATCATCACTGCGGATTAATTTTCTTGTTCTATTGTGACTACCTGGGCCCAGTTGTTCAAAACTTCTTTAGCTTAACGCCTCAACTTGTTAAGTAAATGCAGACTACATAAGCAAATACACTGTTATTTTTTGTTGACAAAATGTGAGAATCCTTTGCAATTTATTTTTCGTTGACAAAATGTGAGAATCCTTTGCATTGCAAAGGATTCTCACATTTTGTCAACAAAAAATAACAGTGTATTTGTAATATTCATGTTTGAAATTTTGACGAATCGTTAATTAATGATGTCGTTAATTTTGAACAACATGGCCCTGTTTGACTCACCCATGCTTTGCATTGCCAATTTGGAGGTTGATTTGATGATTTACATTCACATTCAACAACTGAGGTCATGTCAAGACTTTCTTGGAGCCGCATTACAAGAAAACCGGTCTTCGGGGTTTCAGACCATGTCTGACACAAACTGGCCAGTACAGTCTCAGAGAAAGGGAAAAAGCTTGAAATTTGCATATAAGAAGAGGGATTGAACTGTCCATGAAGTGAAAACAAATACGCTGTTCAGTTATGCACAGCTGATGTGCGTCTTTGTTTTTGCATATGCAAAACATTTTTTTTCATGATGCAGCTCCTTTTATCCTTATCATACTGTTACTAGGTACCAAACAAACAAATGAGCTGCCTCATGAGAAAACAAACAATCTGCTTCTTATCTCAAGAACATAGGGTGATGTTTTACAAATCTTACATTCAGCCTCACATAGATTTCTGTAATATTGTTTGGGCCAGCTCATCGATGTCAAATAAAGAGAAGATTTTTAAATTACAAAAACTGGCATGTCGTGTTATTTTAGATTGTGTTGAAGATTCAAATGAGGCATTACAGTCCCTCAAAATTTTATCAGTTTATGATCGCTTGTTCCTACGAATAGCAAAATTTATAAGGTACATCATGGTATAGCACTGGCCTATATTTCAGAAAATTTCGAACTCAGAAATGAAAGGGATATGTCAATTAATTTGAGGTCAGCATCTTCAGGATGTTATGTTCCACCTCTTCCAAAGAAAGAATGTTTCAAACAAAGTATGCGATATTCTGGCTGCCTGATATGGAATAGTTTACCAACTCATGTTAAAGGGGCAGAAACACCCGAAACTTTTCATAGCTGATGTTAAAATGGCTGACACAATAGAATGTCAAGTGAAAATCATCTCTCAGTCCTGCCATTTTCTTATGTCTATTTTGTATTTGTTATATTCTTGTGCATATATACTAGGCAAATTAAACTTAGCAATTTTTGATGTTACATATATTTTTTATCACCTCAGAGCAATTTTGGACATTTCTTTTATTTAAATAACAAGAACAGTGTCTTAGGCACATGATAAGATTAATTTCAAAACGCCATCCTTTAAAGAGGCTTCTGGAACAACCAACAAATACAGAAAGGGTGTGGATGCAAAATTCTCAACCATTGAACACAATGCAAACAGCTGACTTTTGTTGAGTTCATTAGGCCCATCCTTTTCAACCCCTCTTTATGAACGTTGTTGATGATGTTGATAAGCCGCAACTTACCATAAAGTATATCTCCCAGGCTCCAGTTGTCTCGAGGACGTCTGTTCAGTTGTAGAGCTAGGAATCGAATGGCCGTCTCTCAGGTTTTGCACGTGGTCGTCACTCGGGAATCTCTGTCATTGGCCGGAAACATCCGATGTTGCTGTTGTGGCAATCTCCTCCTCAGAAGGCACTCCTTGTCAAGCACTCGTTCACGGGCCTGTCACTGTGACAAGTGAGATTGGGCTTTTTCGGTACAAACTTTACCTGCCAAAAAACGACGTCAACGCGCTGTCAATAGGTTGAAATTGCCTTAATTTTTGGTAACTTGGTTTCCATTGATTTTATAAAAACAAAACAAGACAAACAAAGCACAATGCAGCCAATACTGTGGTCAGTAACACTTGAAAGATTCAGAGCCATAACGCATCATGCTAGCGAGATAACGCTGACGTTAAACTCTTTATTTAAGCTCACGTTATAAAGCCAAGATAGGGAATTTGGCAAACTCTCTTTATTTTAACATATCGGTATGTATCAGGCATTTAAACTCATTGCTGATTTTCGGGAAATTCCAGTTAGAAATGTAACTGTAAGGCGATACTGTAGGAGCAAAAGAAAAAACGTCGAATCCAAAAACTTACGATCTTAATTCTCGGCGATAAAATTTTGTTTCCAAACGTTTTAAACGTTTTCCTTTGTTTTGATGACTAAAGAGTTGCTTAAGCATGATTTTGGTTTCCCAATTTAAGCAGACCTACAAGTTTTGATCATGTGTCTTAAATTGTAACGTCACGTCAGTATCGCCGTAAGATTTGATTTTTTCGAAATGTTTCACTTGGAAGTTCTTGCCGAAAGGTTACCACTTACGTCCATATTCCAAAATATCACTTTTATTGCTTATGTGCAGAGACTGGCGAATGTTACGAAAATTGCTAAACACTGGTGCCGAGTCCTCCAACATAACATTGACTCCCCATAGCACTCTCTCTTTCTCTGTTTCCACATTGATATTTTGTTGATTATTTTATGCTTCATCACTATGTATCCATGACATTATTGTCTGTATGTTGATTGTATTTTGAGGGCCCCAAGGAAGATTGGTACCATACCAGTTGGGTTACCCTCTTTAAATAAAGTATTTACTTACATACTTACTAATACACAGGTCCAGACAAGGGTGTAAAATAGTTGACTCTGGGACATAAGATAAAAACATTTGACTGATTTTATATTTTTATTTTATCACAAGGAAACAGCCCCTTTTCAATAACCATGCCTGATCTAGTGACATGATTGAGCCGCCTCATGGGAAAACCAACAAACTGGTTTCCGAACAGGTCCGACACAAACCAGCCTGTACAAGCACAGAAAAGAGCTAGAAGCTTGATATTTTGGATTTAAGTAGAAGAGGAATTGTACTATCCAAGTAGAGAAAACAAAGGCGCTGATCAGCGGTTACCGCGAAGCTGTTCTGCGTCTATGTTTTCGTCTATGCAGATTGTTGGTTTTCCCATGAGGCGGCTCATTTAAGTTTCTTAACTGAGGCATGATTCAAACTAAGTACAACCTCTTTATAACACTATTGTTGGGGTCCAAGCTCATTTCCGTATTAGGTATCCAATCCATGTTATAACGAGAGTAAAATGTATGGACACATAACAAAAATAGTCTAAAATTGATTAAGAGTTATATCCGAAACAACAGTGTTGTAACAAAGCATGTTATAAAGAGGTCTGGGTGTACATATAGCTAGTTGAGTATTGAAAGTGGAGTTATACCAGTACTTTATGAGCAGGGATCAGCAAAGGCATTGACTGTTATATGAGCCACCTCGTGAGAAAACCAACAATCTGCATATGCAAAAACAAAGACGCAGATCAGCTTCGCGTTAACCGCAAAGCTGATCAGCGCCTTTGTTTTCGCTTCACGGATAGTACACTTCCTCTTCTTAAATCCGAAATTTCAGGCTTCTAGCCTGCTTCTGTGACTGTACAGGCTGATTTGTGTCAGACCTATTCGGAAACCACATTGTTGGTTTTCCTACGAGGTGGCTCATATGTTGATTTGGCTGATCTACATCTTTACCACACATGCAAATCAGTGATATTGCTCATTTGGACAGCATTGCATCATTATTAAGGTGGGTTTGTAATTTGTTTGGCTTGAAATAAAAGACAAGAATTAGTAGTGCGGATTTTAATAACAAATCCATAACATATTTTTAGCAAGAATTTTCTATCAACACCATAAAAAGTAGCTGTGGCGCAGAATAAAAACCACTTGCCTTGTCTCAAAACTTTCAAAGAGTTTGGCAAACAGTTCTGATGAAAAGTCAATGATAGTATTTGGCTCATTTCATAAAAATGCCTGCACTGGAAGTTTTTTCAAAAATAATGAACATGTTCAGGGTGTCCACAGTCAGGGGAAAAAGTCAGGGGTGGGGGAATATTTTTTTTAAGGTTAGGGAATTTTGACACCAGTCAGGGAATTTTGCATTTTCAGCCAAAAGTCATGGAATTAATTTCAAAAGAAGTAATAAAAGAATTATGGTTTAAAATAAAGCATTATACATTTCCACTTATTCTTTGCAGATGCCAGAAAATTACACACAAAATAAACAAACACGAGTCCGGGAAATTTGATGTGAGTTAGGGAAAAGTCGGGGACTTTTGCTTTGCCGAAATTGTGGACACCCTGAATTTATAATTGAGCCGCCACGTGGGAAAACGAACAATCTGTGTATGCAAAAACAAAGACGCAGGTCAGCTTCGCGGTAACCGTGAGGCTGATCAGGGCCTTTGTTTTCCCTACACGGATAGTACAATTCCTCTTCTTTCCAAAATTTCAAGCCTCTAGCCATCTTCTGTGACTGCACAGGCCGGTTTGTGTCAGAACTGGTCAATAACTACACTGTTGGTTTTCCCACGAGGCGGCTCAATTGTTTCCTGTTATGCCATGCTCCCTTCCCTTTACATGTATCTGGTTTCACTACATGAGCCGTCTTGTGGGAAAACCAACAATGTGGTTTCTGAACACACACACGTCTGACACAAACCGACCTGTACAGTCACAGAAAAGAGCTAGAATCTTGAAATTTAGGATTTAAGTAGAAGAGGAACTGTACTATCCGAGTAGCGAAAACAAAGGAGGTGATCAGCTTCACAGTTACTGCGAAGCTGATCTGCGCCTTTGTTTTTGCCTAGGTAGATTGTTGGTTTTCCCATGTGGCGGCTCAAATTTCATTTGTTCATAGGCACAATTCATCTTTTAAAAAATATAAAATTAGTAATACAGTCGAAGTTCGATAATTCGAAACGCAAGGGACCGCAGGAAATCTTTCGAATGATCGAGAGTTCGAACTTTCGAAAATCATCAAAAATCGGAAATGTTTGGTCATTTTCATTCAGACAATGGTATGGTCAGATTTGACAGCTTCAATTCGGCATTTTGGCGCATATATGAGAATCTGAGCACATGGAATGAAGAAAATGTGTTTATAAGAGTTTTATCATAATGTCATTTACGACCAACAGATTAAAACAAACGCAAAACAAAAAAGACAATGGAGACTCACTTTGTCAACAAAGAAAGATGGTTGAGTATAAAACAATGAATCATTTATTGACGAAATATTTAACATATAAAAACGAGCATGAATTGGCAAATATTGTCAAATAGCAAAGATCAGTATCAGACTGCAGCACACTTATTGGTACAAAACTAAAAGTCTAATTTAACATTAATAGACAGTCCTTTTACACTTTTTACCCCTACTTTCACTATCACAAACGCCCGATAAAAATTCGTCCATTATCACTTTTATTGGAATTGGTATTTTTGATACAACCACACTTCTACAGCCAGTTTATTTTACAGCCTCTTTCATATTGATTACACATTACGAATCACTGATTGTCTCTACACTGATTTTTTTAATCAAACACGGTAATTGTTGCAATTGATCTCAATTAAAGACATCAGTTACTCAATTTATGGATCAACACCTAATAGTGTGACCGTTAATCCGATGTCTGTTACCTGAAGCGAATATACCTGTGAATTCACTCGAGTGTGTAATAATTGAGCTCGCTCTTCAACGAAATCATGTTCATCGCGCGTGACTTTGATTGGCAGTTTGCGGCTTCGAATTTCAAGGGGGGTTTTGATAGGAATTTCTTTGATCGGGACGGCAAAATTGTTCGAAAAACTGAATTTTTCGAAAAATCGAAATTCGAAAAATCGGTAATAATTTAACAATAAACAATAGAAAAAATTTCTGGACCGTCAGATGTCTTCGAAAAATCCGGTAGTTTCGAAAAATTGGTGTTCGAATTATCCAAATTGGACTGTACATGTAAACTGTACAAAAATATCAAAACTCTGGTTATTCAAAAAACTTTTAACAGTAACATATACAAATCTCATAGATGTTAGAATGTCTAAAAACACTAACATGAGTATATATTATCACATTTATTCGTAAAGACATGCACCAAATGAGTATTGGAATGCTCAAAGCAAGAAAATTCATATATTTGAGTATTTACATGATGACATATATCTTTGTCTAAGTGTTAAAAAGATGATAGAGCCGCATCTTGAGAAAATCGGATTTTTGCATATGCAATAACAAAGGAGCAGATCAGCTGATTAGTGCCTTCGTTTTTGCTACACGGATAGTACAATTCTTCCTAATTCTGAAATTTCAAGCTTCTAGCCATCTTCTGTAGCTGCACAGGCCGGTTTGTGTCAGACCTGTGTGGAAAACCTGAAGATTGGTTTTCTCGCGTTGCGGCTAAATACATGTATAATGTTTTAAAAATATTTGAGATTCTGGCAATCATTCATTTTGAGCTAGACTTGTTAGCCTGATGGGATTATTGGCACAATGTACAGGTAAGTTTTCATTTGCACAGAGTTTTGGATGAACATTTGGATGTGTGATGGCCCAGTATTAGAGTGTCAGACTCCCGAGTGAGTGGTTGGTGATTCGCACCACATCAGTACGCATTTTGTCCTTGGGCATGACTAACTCCCATATAAATACCCATGAAGTAATGGCTCTGTCTTGACATGACCAAAAGATTGTTGATTGGGATATTAAACCAATAAAACAAAAATAAAAACTGTATATGAGCCACTGCATGGGAAAAACCAACAATCTGCAAAGGCGAAAACAAAGGTGCAGACCAGCTTCTCAGTAACTGCGAAGCTGATCAGCGCCTTTGTTTTCGCTACAATCCAAAATTTCAAGCTTCTGTCCATCTTTTGTGACTGTACAGCCCGGTTTGTGTTGGACCTGGTCGGAACCCAAATTGTTGGTTTTCTAATGCACAGGCTCATATTGTATTTGAGGTTCTTTGTCACTTCTTTCTTTAGGCCCCACAATTTAATGTGGAGAACATGTTGGAAGCACTTTCTGATAAATAACTTATCTATGCATTTAAGAGACAGATATAATTGGAATATATAAACCAGAGGACCATTGGTCCTGAGAACGCTCACCTGAGATTTGGTCTTTGAAAAATGACCTGTGACCAAAATGACATTGACCTTGAATACTCACTTCATATTGTCAATGACAAAAATCCTTCGTTGACACTTGTCTCCATTGAAAAGCCTATGTGACTAAATTTGACTGCTGTAAAATAGGTCAAGGTCAAACTCAAGGTCATGATTTATATAAACTACAATGGGCCAGCGTACCAAGTTATGTTGGAATCAGACAACCCATTACAGTGAAGATTTTTTAAGTTGTTTTTTTTTTCCTATTTATAGCCCTGGTGGCCATCTTGGTCATGTGACCAAGACCATGTATAGAAGATGTTTGAACACTGTGAATAACGACGACGAACGCAAGAGCATGGTTATACTATAAGCTCACCTGTGAGCTGAACCTTCGGCTCAAGTGAGCTTAAAATGAAAAATCTTCATTCCAAACAAAATTTTGGATAGCGAGTAAGCCCTATGAGTCAGTAGAAGGGGCAAACGTGCAATTATAGCACATACACAAAGTACAAATACTATAGCGCTTTTGTGACCTTTGGCGCATCAAAAGTCAGGCAAGACCATGAAATAGCATGAGAAAGGGTGTTCCCAGCAGGCACATGACGTCAGATGATCGACGTCGATGCGACGTCATGACGTCGATCTGACGTCATTCTGACATCATGTGTCCGCTGGGTTCAGATTGCAACAGTATAAATACTTTCTGTGTGTAATGGAGAATTTGTGGCATTTCATACTAATTTTCCTTTCACATGCCACGCTTGACTTTTGATGCGCCAGATGTCAAAATCGAGCTATGCTAAACAGCAATCAGAAAAATCAAGCAAATATTGTTCTGCTTCCAGGTGTATCTCATTTTATAATAATGAGTATAGGTATTATCTAAAAAAAAATAATTTTTTATGAAGGCCAAACAATATGAAAACCTGTCTTCAACAGTTGTTGATATGGTGCATTAAAAATGATGCTGTTAATTTAATGAAGTTCCATTACTTAATACATTGTATTAAGTAATAAAAAGAACCCCTAAATTCATACTACAAATGTATTGTCTGATGGTGCGTGATGAAAATTCGAAACAAATCAGGCAAAAGTTACTCAAGATATTCAGCAAAGATGTCCAAATGTTGACAGAATGATAGAATTTATTTGATCTGTGCCTTTGTTTTCGCATATGCAAATTGTTGGTTTTCGCATGATGCGGCTCATAATTTCTCAAACAGCCAGTACAGGAAACCAGATTTGCTAATGGCTCAGTTCAAAATCAAAAACTGCAAAGTCTACCCAGTTACCAAATGACCTGAATCGGGTGAAAGCTGACTTTTCATAGGCTAAATAAAGAACCTGGTCAGTACCACAGCAGATCAAGCATCAGCACTTTGATTTTTGCTACATAGTAGAAAGTCTCTCAGCTTTCAAAATCCAAACTTTCAACCATTATTAGCTCACCTGAGCCGAAGGCTCACAAGTGAGCTAATAGGATAGGTAGGTATCCAGCGCCTGTCCATCATAGTCCCCGATTTTCTGTTATGCATGGAAACATGCCTTTTTATAATGCAAATAGCCAAGCAATGCAGCCATAGGAACAATAACATCTTTGGTATGACGCTGCCTGGGATCTAATCCATGACCTTCTGCTTCCATAGTGGATGTTTTAACCATTAGGCTAAATGGAACATCTTTGTTGCTATATGAGCCGCATCGTGAGAAAAACAGATTTTTACCTATGCAAAAACAAAGGTGCAGATCAGCTTCGCAGTAACGGCGAAGCTGATCAGCGCCTTTGTTTTCACTACACAGTACAATTCCTCTTCTACTTAAATCCAAAATTTCAAGCTTCTAGCCTTTTTCTGAGACTGCACAGACCAGTTTGTGTCTGAAACGTCACGGCTCATATAAAAGCAGGTTTTCTAATGAAATCACTAAATATTCTATTAACATTCTAAAAAGTAACAGTAACACTATTAAATAGTATGTATCACAAGTAATCACTAACAAACTTTGTTAATTAAATACATGTATGCAAAAAAATATAACTCTGATTATGTAAGATCTTACAAAAATAAAATGGAGTCATTAAAATATAACCGGGTGGGTTCAATATTGAATAAACATAGCCATTTTTTAAGAGTTTTGATAAATCTCAATTATTTCTATACAAAACAACAACAGGGACAATAATTATATAATGTGTCAAAGGTTGACCAGACATCTGCCTCTAAACAGATAGCACAGTCATTGTTCTGACATGATTTTGACAACCATATGCCCAAGGTATATGAGGATCGATCAAAAAGTAATGAAACTCGCTTTTTAACTCTGTTCTGGAAATGTGTTTTCAAGTGATAATTCATTATGGTTAACTTTAACATATATGCAAAAAATATACCAAGTTTGGTTGAAAAATATTCAATGAGCACAAAATGATAGCTTTATTAGTATCACCACCTTTCAGACGTCGCAACATGCCAAAGTTACGTTTGTTCTTTTAGGGGGTACACAAAAATTATCAGATTGAAACTTTCACAAGTCTACGAGAGTAAGTAAATTGGGGTAAAAGAAAGGTCTTCTTTCCTCAGCCTCTATCCAAACAAAGGCAATGTGCAAAAATATCCATCTGTCGCTTAATTTCTGTCCAGAGATGCTATTTACGCAAGCTGTTTCAAATCATTGTCAGCTTGAATTATAAATGCTTTAATCAGTTAAAAGATGAAAAACTTAATTAAAAGAAATCAATTTACGTCTGGTGAATACAGAATGCTGAAGTAAATGAACAGAAAAAAGAAATTTACGATTACGGAGGACTTGCTTGTGATTACTGTAAATCCGGAAATTTTCGCGAGAACTTAATTTTTGCTATGTTCCCGAATGCGTTGCCTCGCGAAAAAATAAAGGCCTTGCTAATAAAGAATTACAATGAGCTTTACAGACTGCACGAGTACTCGTTCGCAAATTTAAAGACTCGCTAATAATTCCGAAATCGAAAATTCACGAAATAAAAGTCACACAAAAATTTCCAAACTTACAGTATATGTGAATGTTTACAGCTGCGGTATTTCCAGAATTTTACATTTTAAGATATCTTTCATTGACTGTATATTTTTTAGAATATCTTTTTACTATCATACTTGTGTCTCTAACGCACGAGTACTCGTTCGCAAATTTAAAGACTCACTAATAATTCCGAAATCGAAAATTCGCGAAATAAAAGTCACACAAAAATTTCCAAACTTACAGTATATGTGAATGTTTACAGCTGCGGTATTTCCAGAATTTCACATTTTAAGATATCTTTCATTGACTGTATATTTTTTAGAATATCTTTTACTATCATACTTGTGTCTCTAACGCATTAAATGACAATTTTTAGCATCTTAACCTGTCAGCTAAAATTTCTTAACCGGAAAATGATAGAAGCTTTGGTTTCTTGAAAATAACAGCAATCGCGGCGCAAGGTGTGCGGCCATTTTCGCATGGTAGTGTTACACATCACTATTTTGCTGTTAGTGGTTATTTTTCATCCAAACTGCGCATAAAACTCACTAAAGGTTGAATTTCATCGCTTCTGGTCAGAGATATATGGTGAGTTTCATTACTTTTTTTTATCAACCCACGCACACTAAGTATAAGAGACATTTGCCATGCTAATCATCAGACTTGTAGGTCCATGTAATCTGGGCCTTGCCAAGCCCTAAATTTGTATTGGCAAACTTGGGTGGAATTCAGTAGTTTATGCGTCTATGCCAATAAAAAAGGCAGTTCTAAACAGTGCCTGCTATCTATGCTTTTAGCAAAAAATAGTACACAACGATAAGTCAAAATGACCTTGAATCCAGCAAAGATGTGCACCATGGATTCAACCTGAAGTAACCAAATGTTTTGTCACATAAAAATAAACTTATCACAAAATCGTGATCAAAATGTTTAGAATTTCAATAATGCACCAGTCATTCATAACCACTAACTCCCCCCCCCCACCTATGGGGAAGGGTGGGGGATAGCTGGGCTAAAGTGTGGGGCAATTACCTATTGACTGTCCCCGCCTGGCAGGGGATATTACTTGGTTTTGCCATTAGAATCCTTAACCAAGGGAGATTTTCTATTGTGAAGGGCAGGACAAAATTTGACCTCCAGCTAGCCCCCTGAGGGTGGGGCTTATAGCAAGGCACTGAAAGCTGAAAAGTCAAAATCCCCGCCCTTCCACATAGGCAACATAAAAAATTCATTGAGATTCAAGAGCATGTTTTTGTAAAGAGCCTAGAGTTTCAATCAATAACAAGTAGCCCAAGGGCAACGATCGCTCAAGTACAGTCACTGGACAAAGTGTTTTTTTTGGTTTTTTTTTTTACTGAAGATCTGATCAAAATTGAAGATGCTGGAGTGGCCACAACAGTTAAAAATTGATTTTTCAAGCATCTAAGGGCAGCTAACTCCGCAGTCTAGGGTGGAATCTTGCTCAAATTCTAACTCATCCAAGATGTTATGGTTATCCTTGTTTCTTCCAAGAATGAAAAAGATCCGATCAAAATTGATGGCGCTAGAGTGGCCACAATACAAAATATTGATTTTTCAAACACTAAAGGGCAGCTAACTCCGCAAGATAACTTCAAATTTGGTCAGAGGTCGGATCTGGCTGAAATTTGAACTCATCCGAGATGTAGTTATACTTGTTACCTGCAAGAATGAACAAGATCCACTGAAAAACAAAGATGCTAGAGTGGCCACAACACAAAATGTTGATTTTTCAAACACTCAAGGGCAGATAACTCCACAGTCAGAAGTCAGATCTGGTCGAAATTCAAACTCATCTGAGATATTGTAGTTATCCTTGTTACCTGCAAGAATGAAGAAGATCTACTGAAAAACAAAGATGCTAGAGTGGCCACAACACAAAATATTGATTTTTCAAACACTCAAGGGCAGATTACTCTGCAGTCAGAGGTCGGATCTGGTCGAAATTCAAACTCATCCAAGATATTATAGATGTCTTTGTTACTTCCAAGAACAAAGAGGATCCCAATAAAAATGAAGGCGCTAGAGTGGCCACAAAACTAAATATTGATTTTTCACAGAGTCAAGGGCAGTTAACTCTGCAGTCAAGGGTCGGATCTGGCTGAAATTCAAATTCATCCGAGATGTTATAGCTATCCTTGTTACTTCCAAGTATGAAGAAGATCGGATCAAAATTGAAGGCGCTAGAGTGTCCACAACACAAAATATTGATTTTTCAAACACTCAAGGGCAGGTAACTCCGCAGTCCATGGTCGAAACTTGCTGAATTTCTAAATCATCCGAGATCTTATGGCTGTACTTGCTGCCTGCAGGAATGAAGAAGATCCCATTTGAAATGAAGGCGCTGGAGCGTTCACAACATCTTTCCCATTGTAAGTCAATGGGGATTTTTTCAAACGCTCAAGGGCAGCTAACTCCGCAGTCCATGGTGCAATCTTGCCGAATTTCAAACTCATCCGCAATCTCATGGCTGTCCTTGTTACATGAAAGAATGAAGAAGATCCAATCAAAAATGGAGTTGCTAGAGTGTTCACAACACTTAACAGCCATTTTCCAAGCGCTCAAGGGCAGGCAACTCCGCAGTCCATGGTCGAATCTTGCTGAATTTCGAACTCATCCAAGATCTTATGGTTGCTCCTGTTGCCTGCAAGAATGAAGAAGATCTGATCAAAAATGAAAGCGCTGGAGTGTTCACAACATCTTTCCCATTGTAAGTCAATGGGGATTTTTCCAAACACTCAAGGGCAGCTAACTCCGCAGTCCATGGTCGAATCTACCCGAATTTCGAACTCATCCGAGATCTTATGACTGTCCGCATTACCTGCAAGAATGAAGAAGATCCTATCAAAAATGTAGGCGCTAGAGTGTTCACAACATTTTTCCCATTGTAACCCTATGGGAGCTATCTGTTGCCATGGAAACCAGAGTTCTGATCCGACCTGGCCCCAAACCTTATGCAACCTTCCCCCTATCCCAATGATGCTTCTGATAAACTTTGATTGCAATTGACTGACTAGTTGTGGATATATTTGTTGTTGAAAGTGTGGACGGACGCACAGACGGACGCACGGACGACGGCTCGACTACCATACTATAAGCTCACCTTGTGAGCCTTCGGCTCAGATGAGCTAAAAATATTGTAATTTTGAGTCAAATAGCACCCATCACCAATGTAAACTACAAAATGATAATGCCTTACTACTTTTTACTTCTTTCACAATTTGAGCATACATCAGGAAAACATCTCCGTGCAATGAATACCCCCTAAACCCCAATTTTATATAGTGAAACTTGGGTATGCAGGGGTATACCTATTTTTCTTATTTTTGCTCCAAAACATAGATTGTGGGTACTCGTTAGAACCGCCTCGGCGAGGTGGTTCTAACGTGTACCCACAATCTATGTTTTGAGCAAAAATAAGAAAAATATCAAATTTTTTCCAGTGAAAATTTTCATTTTTACAACAAGATTTTTTTCCTATATATTGCATGGGCGCGTTTTCGTAATGTTCTTGAAATGCTTTTCTACATTATAGTGTACAAAAAGAACGGCATTTCAACATTCAAAGTCGAGTATTTTCTATGACATTGATCATTTCATTCATGTCGGTCCTAGTCTGAATCTGCTCATTTTCCCTCCTACTTGATGCCTTGATGTGACTCAAGATATCATCCCGTCCCATCTCATCCAGGAACATCAGTAGGTTGGCTCTGTTGCAATGTTTGTTTAACAATTTTCCTCTCTTTTCCTGCATGACCCAGTGTGATAGAACAATCTCCGCTGCCAGGTGCTTGTAGGTGTAGCAGAAATGTTCTATCACCGAGATGTCCTCAGAAACCAAGCCTGCAAACAGACGCGTTATCATCAGGATCACTTGTCCCTGTAATATATGAGCCTCGACGCGAGAAAACCGGGCTTCAGGGTTTCCGACCAGGTGCGACACAAATCGGGCTGTACAGTCACAGAAGCAGGCTAGAGACTTGAAATTTTGACTTTGAATAGGAATTGTGCAATCCGAGTAGCGAAAACAAAGGCGCTGATCAGCTTCACAGTTACTGCAAAGCTGATCTGCGCCTTTGTTTTCGCATAGGCAAAAATCCGGTTTTCTCACGATGTGGCTCATATACCACCTTATACCCCACTTTTATATAGCAAAACTGGGGTATTCAGGGGTACACTTATTTTTCTTATTTTTGCTCCAAAACATAGATTGTGGGTACTCGTTAGAACTGCCTCGGCTGCAAAAAGACATGCTTTGTGACGTAGCATGAGAAATCTGACTTTGGGGTGTCTGACCAGGTCAAATACAAGCATAAAACATGGCCAGTAGCTTGAAATTTACAAAGTATAGGGACTGCCCTATGTATGTATCAAAAACAAAGATGCAAATCTCATATGCAAAGTTAAGGTTTGCTCATGTCACAGCTCATACAATCTAAGAGATCTGGCAAATTATAGTGTGAAACTTAATTGTTGAAAACTGATCCAAATACCTTAGTCCCAGCCCTTAACCAAAGTTAACAAATCTTCAATAGGTGGATGAAATCAGAATTTTAAATTTCATCAAGTAATGGAAAATAATTCGTGATTGCATTAAGTATAAATGAAAAACTGAAAAACATAAGCTAACAATGCAACAGTTTAGTCTCCCTGTATACCTATTTAACATTGTGTTGATATTTTTCAGGTATGTTGGGTTCACAACCCTTTTTAGCTCGCCTGAATGAAAGTACAGGAAGAGCTATTGCAATCACCCCGGTGTCGGCATTCGCGTTCCTCAAATGTAAAAGTTTTTTGTTAATTTTTTTAGTAATCTATATCTCTTGAACGTGTTGATGGATCAAGTTGATACATTGCATGTTGGTAGATATTGGTCTGAAGTTTTATGTAGTACCATCATGACCCACCCTGGGTGACCTTGAGGTCAAGGTCACGGACTTGGAAATTTTGTATCAAAGTTTTGGTAAAACTTTTTATAAGTCTATATGTCTTGAAAATCACACTGGTAAACGTAAACGTACTGGCTAAGGCACGAACGTATAGGCTAAGGCAATTTCAATGCTATGGCTAAGAAAGAAAATGGTGGATAGTGAGACACATTTGCAGGTTTGTTGTTGTTTTACAGTTTCATTTTTCTGTTATCAATGATGACGGCTACTGTCTTGACGGCGCGGGACCCACAAATGAGTCACAAACTTACGTTCGATGGCACGATGTCGCCAGCTGCAGCCAGTAAAAGAGTAACCTCGACAAAGTGGAGACACTAAACCACGAAATCTCATGATTGTTCATGAATTTCTGTTTTTCTCTGATATCGTACGCTGTCTTGTAGTTTATACATATGCAAATGACAAATCGGACGCGTTTGAGCACGATTCATGAAAAAAATGACATTGAAGGGGCCCCAGCGTGTGTCAGTACTTGAAGTTTCATTACAACGCTATTGGCTAAGGAACCTGAAACAACGTAGTGGCTAAGACCCCAGAGTTTCTCGGGGAGAAAATGTTATAATATGGTTGTTAGACTCGTAAACTTAAATTGTGTCTTTCTCAAAGTATGTTTTGAGGTCTAAATCATTTTTCAAACATGGTTGCTTTACTAGGAAATTGTACATGAAAATATGCAGCGAAATTGATGACCCACGAGGGGATTTAGGACATCACAATGCGATCAATGATTGGGGAAATAGACCATTTTTTTCAAAATTGTTTAATTCCAACTGGAAATCCCGTCGCCCCCTCCCCCCTCGAAAAAACATCCGTCGCGAACAGTGGCAGAGATTTATCGTTATTGACGTACAGGAGGAGCAGGGAATAGTAATTAGTAAAAGTAGGCAACTATCAGGAAATGGAGCAAGCAGAAAATAATTCCCACTCCAAACACCGAGGTGGGAAAAACCTAAATTTACAATAAGGTACATGTACTTATACTAAGAAAACATAATGTAAGCTAAATGGGCAGCCATTTTCCCAATAGGTGGCCACTCAGCCACTCAAACTTAACTAAAAATATTGAAAACGCACATAAGGTGCTAACTGCTCAAAAATTCAACACCAAGACATAAAACAAAAAGAACCACCACAGAAGTATCGCCTTGGAACAATCAGTAATATAAAATCACTGGCGGGCTTAAATCGATTTTACATGATCATAACCTCACCCTCAGCTTCTGCAGTAGTTCATAACATTTAATGCCAAAAACTATTTAATGTCAAAATGCATGTAATAGAAAAAGAAGCAGCCAGTGCATGTCCAACACATCTAGTCAGATAAGAAAACTCAGTATGTGACAACAATACATACTATCTTAAAGAACTACCCTTTTATTTCTTTGGAAGCACACTCCTTCTTTCTGACGGTACATGGAGGGATCTGTAACTTTACCATCACCTATTGTGAAGAGTTCTATTTTGTGCTTCTCCGTTCATAGTTGAACCTCAACGCGACAAAATGTACCTTCGGACATACTGACATTACTAGTAGAAAGAGGCAAAAAAGTGGAAAAATCATCTATTCCATGTTTTAGAAATAACACTGTATTTGTAACCTTTGAACACCGGGCTACCAAATGAATGAGTTATGCAACAATTTTATTTTCAATATTTGGAGTTATCTGCCCTTGTTTTAGCCCATAATATACATACTTTTCCTATATCTATCGTTAAACGGTAACCATAGCAACCACATCGTCATAACATACACAAAATAATTTCGACGGATTGACTGCAATGATGATATGCTTCCATCTTAACTAGAGATAAACAATTTTAAGCAAATGCATCGAGTTTTGAAGGCACTGCTAACATGCAGAAATGCATTATGCAACTTTGACGTCATTTTTCAGGACAATGACGTCTGTAGGGTTCATATAGTAAATTGGTCATAACTCACAAACTAAGTTGAATAACCCAGCCAAATAAAGACTAACATATTCTAGAAACATTATACCATTCAAAGTAACATTGTTTTTCTAATACTCAAAAATTGTCCGACGGTACTTTTTCTCACGTTGTGGCCCAGTTATGTTGTGTTTAAAATGGCCCAGGTTGCTTCGATTTTTTTAAACAACTAATTCAAATTCTTTGGCTTTTTTGGCTGTGAAACTGATTTTTGAAATTTATAATGCATACAACATAATAATAATGAGCCAAGTTGTGAGAAAACCAACAATATGCATATGCGAAAACGAAGGCGAAGATCAACCTCGCGGTAACCGCGAAGCTGATCAGCCCCTTTGTTTTTGCTTTACGAATAGTACATTCCCTCTCCTTTCTAAATACAAAATGTCATGCTTCTAGCCATATTCTGTCGCTGCGCAGTCCGGTTTATGTGGAAAACGAAATTCAAACGGTTTAACAAAGCTCTAAAAACCACGTTTGAACTATAATTTAGACCTCAAAACCTACTTTGAGACAGACACTTACGAGACTTACGACAATATTATATCATTTTCTCCCCGAGCAACTCTGGGGTCTTAGCCACTATGTTGTTTCCATTTCCTTAGCCAATAGCGTTGTAATGAAACTTCAAGTATTGTCACACGCTGGGGGCCATTAAATTTGATTCTTTTCATGAATCGTGCTCAAAGGCGTCCGATTTATCATTTGCATATGTATAAACTACAAGACAGTGTATGATATCAGAGAAAAACAGTATTTCATGAAAAATCATGAGATTTCGTGGTTCAGTGTCTCCACTTTGTCGAGGTTACACTTTCACTGGCTGCAGCTGGCGACATCGTGCCATCGAACGTAAGTTTGTGACTCATTCATGGGTCCCGCGCCGCCAAGACAGTAGCCGTCATCACTGATAACCGGAAAATGAAACTGTAAAACAACATCAAACCTGCAAATGTGTTTCACTATCCGCCATTTTCTTTCTTAGCCATAGCGTTGAAATTGCCTTAGCCTATACGTTCGTGTCTTAGCCAGTGCGTTTACGTTTACCAGTGTGAAAATGTAGATGTATCAAGTTGCATGTTTGTAGATATTGGTCTTATGGTGTATCATTAAGACCCATCTGATTGACCTTGAGGTCAAGGTCATGGATCATAGATTTTGATAAATTTAGTGACAAAGCAAAAGTCAGGTGGGCTTCGCTGTCCTGCGACAGCTCTTATTTATGGTAGAATAGCTCTCAACCTGGGGCTAAGTAGCATGAGAGATGCTGCATCTGCCAAAAGAACAAACTCAATCAAATCAAGATCACCATGTGAAAATCTCAATCTCAAGAGAAAATCAGCTTTTTGCATTTGCAATAAGAGCTGTCGCAGGACAGCGTGCTCGACTGCTTCTGACCTTTGTCAAATTTAAGGCCAAACCTGACCAGTAACCCAAAGCATTATGCTCATACATCTTTTTGCCTTGATGCAATAAGGCAAAATCACTGAACCATGAAAGTTAACTATAACTACCTAAGATTTAAAGGTCTCACTCATATTGTGAAAGAAGTGTGTTCATATACCAACTGAGTGCCAAGACACAAGGCAAAATCACTGAACCATGAAAAAAGGTCGCACTGACCTATAAGTATTGCAGGGTCAAAGGTCTAGTGATACTTACTCATAATGTGAAAGAAAAATGATCATATACCCATTCAGTGTTGAGATATAAAGCAAAATCACTGAACCATGATATTCGGTCATAGTGACCTATAAGTATGTTTGGGTTAAAGGGGTGACCATCCTCATTCATAATCAGAAAGGAGTATGAAAAAATACCAACTGAGTGTCGAGATATAAGGCAAAATCACTGAACCATGAAATTAGGTCACAGTGACCCAGGAATACTTTACGGTCAAAGGTCTTGTCATACTCATACATATCGTGAAAGAAGTATGTTCATATACCAATTGAGTGCCGAGATATGAAGGAAAATCACTGAACCGTGAAATTAGGTCATATTGACCTAGGACTACTTTAGGGTCAAAGGTCTTGTCATACGCAAACATAGTGTGAAAGAAGTTTGTTCATAAACCACTTGAGTGCCGAGATATAAGGCAAAGTCACTGAACCGTGAAATTAGGTCACTGTATCTATAAGTATATTGGGGTCAAAGGTCTGGTCATACTCACTCATAATCTGAAAAAAGTATGTTCATATACCAATTGAGTGTCAAGATATAAGGCAAAATCACTGAACCGTGAAATTAGGTCACAGTGACCTAGGACTACTTCAGGGTCAAAGGTCTTGTCATACGCAAAAATAAAAAAAAAAAAAATAAAAAAAATGAAAAAAGAGACAATAAGCAATGCTTATTAAATACCCCCCGCAGGGTAACTGTTTACCACAAAAAATATTTTTTCACAATAACAATTCTTTATGCAATTGTCCAATAGGTGTACATCATGTAGGCATGATATCAAATTTTTCCATCAAAAACTGTGGTAGGAGTTGATCGGCCCGTGAAAGCCCTTACCTGAGAAAAAAAATAAGAAAAATTGTCTAAGTTCTCATTGCTGTAATTTTAACAAAAATTAATTTTTTCACAATAAAATTTCTTCATGCAAATGTTCAATGGGTGTACATCATGTAGGCATGATATCAAATTTTTCCATCAAAAACTGTGGTAGGAGTTGATCGGCCCGTGAAAGCCCTTACCTGTAAAAAAAACTAAGAAAAATTGTCTAAGTTCTCATTGCTGTAATTTTAACAAAAATTATTTTTTCACAATAACATTTCTTCATGCAAATGTCCAATGGGTGTACATCATGTAGGCATGATATCAAATTGTTCCATCAAAAACTGTGGTAGGAGTTGATCGGCCCGTGAAAGCCCTTACCTATCAAAAAACTAAGAAAAAATTTCTAAGTTCTCATTGCTGTAATTTTTACAAAAATTATTTTTTCACAATAACATTTCTTCATGCAAATGTCCAATGGGTGTACATCATGTAGGCATGATATCAAATTGTTCCATCAAAAACTGTGGTAGGAGTTGATCGGCCCGTGAAAGCCCTTACCTGTAAAAAAAGTAAGAAAATTGCCTAAGTTCTCATAGCTGTCATTTTGTCAAAAATTATTTTTTCGCAACAGCATTTCTTCATGCAAATGTCCAATGGGTGTACATCATGTAGGCATGATAACAAATTGTTCTCATTGCTGTAATTTTTACAAAAATTATTTTTTCACAATAACATTTCTTCATGCAAATGTCCAATGGGTGTACATCATGTAGGCATGATATCAAATTGTTCCATCAAAAACTGTGGTAGGAGTTGATCGGCCCGTGAAAGCCCTTACCTGTAAAAAAAGTAAGAAAATTGCCTAAGTTCTCATAGCTGTCATTTTGTCAAAAATTATTTTTTCACAACAGCATTTCTTCATGCAAATGTCCAATGGGTGTACATCATGTAGGCATGATAACAAATTGTTCCATCAAAAACTGTGGTAGGAGTTGATCGGCCCGTGAAAGCCCTTACCTGTAAAAAAAAGTAAGAAAATTGCCTGAGTTCTCATAGCTGTCATTTTGTCAAAAATTATTTTTTCGCGATAACATTTCTTCATGCAAATGTCCAATGGGCCTTCATCATTTAGGCATAATATTAAAAAGTTCCAACAAAAACTGTTGTAGGAGTTGATCGGCCCATAAATACACTATCTTCACTGTATACAAAAGCAATCAAGAACTATAAAGGGAAGTAACTCAAAAGGGACTGGCCCCTAGCCCTTAATTTTTGCATGTACATATTTGCCCCATAGATATACAGATGCCTGCAAAGTTTCATGAAATTCCATCAATGGGTCTTCAAGATATTAAAGAAACAAAACGTTACGGACGGACGGACGGACGCACGGACGGACGCACGGACGGACGGACGGACAACGTGAAAACAGTATACCCCCCTTAAAACTTCGTTTTGGCGGGGGGTATAAACATACTTTGAAAGAAGTTTGTTCATAAACCATTTGAGTACCGAGATATAAGGCAAAAATCACTGAACCGTGAAATTAGGTCACAGTGACCTATAAGTATATTGGGGTCAAAGGTCTGGTCATACTCACTCATAATCTGAAAAAAGTATGAAAATATACTAATCGAGTGTCAAGATATAAGGCAAAATCACTGAACCGTGAAATTAGGTCACAGTGACCTATAAGTATATTGGGGTCAAAGGTCTGGTCATACTCACTCAGGGTCAAAGGTCTTGTCATACGCAAACATACTTTGAAAGAAGTTTGTTCATAAACCATTTGAGTACCGAGATATAAGGCAAAATCACAAACCGTGCAATTAGGTCACAGTGACCTATAAGTATATTAGGGTCAAAGGTCTGGTCATACTCACTCATAATCTGAAAAAAGTATGAAAATATACTAATTGAGTGTCAAGATATAAGGCAAAATCACTGAACCGTGAAATTAGGTCACAGTGACCTATAAGTATATTGGGGTCAAAGGTCTGGTCATACTCACTCATAATCTGAAAAAAGTATGAAAATATACTAATCGAGTGTCAAGAAATAAGGCAAAATCACTGAACCGTGAAATTAGGTCACAGTGGTTGTACTAACTCATAATCTGAAAGAAGTAAGAAAATATACTAATTGAGTGTCAAGATATAAGGCAAAATCACTGAACCATGGAAAGTAGGTCAACCGACCCTTACCGTCATGACACACAAGTCAGTGTCACAAAGTCAAAAGATGAATGACCAACCATCCTCCTAAGTTGTTTCTATTAAGAAATAAAAAGAAAAAAAAAATTCGGGGAGTTCTAGATTTTGACCTCTAGCCCCGCCCCCCTGACTCCTACCCAGAGGTCCGATGTCATGGAACCTAAAGTGTATGAAGCATGAATGCTTTCTGACAAGTTGTTGTCAAGATATGCCACCTTGTAAAAGTTACACAGCAGTACATCGATTTTTTAGTGTTCTAGTTTTTAACCTCCAGCCCCACCCCCCAGGCATGGACTCAGGGGCCCGATGCCATGGAATGAAACTCAACCCTACAGGGTACCTATGGTCCGAGTATGAAAGCCCTCTGATAAAAATTTTTCAAGATATAGACTTCTAGAATACTATATCACAGAAAAGCCATTATTATTAATGGTGTTCTAGATTTTAACCTCTAGCCCCACCCCCTGGCATGGACCCAGGGATCTGATGCCATGGAATGAAAGCGACCCTACAGGGTGTCAATGGCCCAAGTATCAATGCTTTCTGATGAGTGGTTGTCAAGATATGGACTTCTAGAAAACTTTAACACAAAAATTGCCATTTTTGAAGGTGTTCTAGATTTTAACCTCCAGCCCCACCCCCTGGCCTGGACCCAGGGGCCCGATGCCATGGAATGAAAGCTAACCCTACAGGGTATCTATGGTCCAAGTATGAATGCTTTCTGATGAGTGGTTGTCAAGATATGGACTTCTAGAAAACTTTAACGCAAGTGTGACACGCACGGGAACGGGAACGGGAACGTGGACGACCGGGGTGACTGCAATAGCTCTATGCACTTCGTGCAGTCGAGCTAAAAAGAAAGATGCACTGTTACTACTCAGCTGATCAGTGCCTTTCTTTTTACTTCACATATTACAACCCCTCTTCTTAAATGCTTCAAGCACTCTTCTGTGACTGTACAAACCAGTTTGTGACTGGTAAACCCTGAAGACCAGTTCTCTCATCATGGCTCAAAACAAGCTCCACATATTACAAACCCTCTTCTTAAATGCTTCAAGCCCTCTTCTGTGACTGTACAGATTGGTTTGTGTGGGACCTGGTCAGAAAATTGAAAACAGCTTTTCTCATGGCGTATTCACTATTCATTTACCTCTACCTACCTATATGCTCTGCAAGATTTCTCCAGTTACTCTGAGCTGGAACCAGACTGAGCAGTACTTGTAGTTCTATCAACTGTTCCTGTGTCAAGTCAAAGGCTTCCCCAACCCCAAGGGCACGGTCCTGCAGCTTGGCTTGAATAGTTATTGACAACTGAAATCAGAAAATATGCCATTTTTAAAAGCAAACCTTAATACATGTTTCAATAAATATCAATTTCCATCTCTAACACTTTGTCAAAAGATTTAATTATGGAATATATGCAGATCTTCAATTTACATCCAATGTAAAAGACTTTGGAATTATCTATTTTGTTGTAATAATAGTACAGTATTGTTATCTAGGAAATTTGATTTTAAGTACGAAAACCGGACTAAGCTAAAACAAAGACGCAGCTCAGGTGAGGCTATGGTGAGCTAAAAATAAGGAAACCGTGTAAAGTTTGTCCAAGTACACTGTGACTTACATCACTGCTCCAGTATGGATCATCTTGCACAGGCTCATCAGGTTTTACCCTGCTGTAGGGGGACATACCCGTCGCAGAGGGGCTTGGGCTGACAGGAATGTTCATCTTGGTTATCCTGTTAGTGACATATATGGTATGTTTAGAGTTTTTATACCTTGAAGTAATGTTTTTCTTCATTTTGCATATGCCAGAAGAAAGGCAAATATCAGGACCTGGTGTGAAGTAACTGCACAGGTGATTATGACCTTTGTTTTCAGTCTCAGATAGTATAACCTCTTTTGTTTCAACCCAAAATTTTAAGCTTCTATCAGGAAAACATGTCCTTGAAATGTATACCATGTAAACCCCACTTGTATATTAAACCAGAGGACCAATGGTCCTGTAAACGCTCACCTGAGTCTGCTACATATACCAATAAACATGTTTGAACATTATGGTATTTAACCCCAGTGCAGGGGCAGATGAAGCCCTTGGGCCATTTTCTTTTTTCAGACTAATCAATATTCTGTCCATGGATGCTTCACGCCAAGTTTCATTAAAATCAGTCTATTGGTTTCAGAGAAGAAGATATTTGAAGGGTTTTTGCCATATATGGGCATGGTGGCCATCTTGGTCATGTGACCTTGATTATTTATATATACATTGATTACCCCTTCCTATTGATGCTTCACATAAAATTTGGCTTTGATTGGCCAAGCGGTTTCAGAGGAGATGATGTTTGAATATTATGGCAATATACATGTATCTTGCCCCGGGGTGGGGGCATATGAGCCCCTGAGGTCCAATTTTTTTCAGAATCATTAATATTCAGTCCTACTGCCCATAATTTCCTGCAAGACTTTCACTTTAAATGACTTTAAATGACATTTTAAAAGTTTCCCCCATTCAAATGCATTGGCAACCTATGTTGACCTTGCCGTAAAATAAGTCAAGGTCATCACAGGGTCATGATTTATATATACATTGTAGTGCTTGAGCCATCGATGCTTCATGCCAAGTTTCTTTGAAATCGATCCACCTGTTCTGGAGAAAAAGATTTTTGAAGGGTTTTTACCATATATGGGCATCACGGCCATCTTGGTCATGTGACCTGGATTATTTATATACACATTGATTACCCCTTCCTATTGATGCTTCACATAAAATTTGGCTTTGATTGGCCAAGCGGTTTCAAAGGAGATGATGTTTGAATATTATGGTAATATACATGTATATTGCCCTGGGGTGGGGGCATATGAGCCCCTGGGGTCCAATTTTTTTCAGAATCATTAATATTCAGTCCTACTGCCCATTTCCTGCAAGACTTTCACTTTAAATGACTTTAAATGACATTTTAAAAGTTTTCCCCATTCAAATGCATTGGCGACCTATGTTGACCTTGCCGTAAAATAAGTTAAGGTCATCACAGGGTCATGATTTATATACACATTGTAGTGCTTGAGCCATCAATGCTTCATGCCAAGTTTCGTTGAAATCAGTCCACCAGTTCTGGAGAAGAAGATTTTTGAAGGGTTTTTACCATATATGGGCATGGCGGCCATCTTGGTCATGTGACCTGGATTTCTTATATACACATTGGTTCCCCCTTCCTATAGATGCTTCATATAAAATTTGGCTTTGGTTGGCCAAGCGGTTTCAGAGAAGAAGGTCTTTGAAATTGTGGACGGACGGACGGACGACGGACGGACGGACGGACTCCGGATCATGGCCATCCTATAAGCTCACCTTGTGAGCCTAATGGCTCAGGTGAGCTAAAAACGGGGGGTTGCAGGGTTATACCTAATTTTATTATTCATGATCCAAAATATACATTGTTTACTCGTTTGAACTGCCTTGCTGATACCGTTCTACTATATACCCACAATGTATGTTTTGAGCAAAAATATTAAAAGTATCAAAAATTTTCTAGTGAAATTTTCAATTTTTACAGCTGAAATAAATAACTGTATATTGCATGGGCATGTTTTCGCAATGTAGCCTTCTTCTGTTGCTGTACAGACAGGCCTGTCAGACCCTATCGGAAATCCTAAAGACCAGTTTTATCATGACATGGCTCAAATTATTCTGTACCTGTATATCATTTTCGACTTCTTCTATGTGTCAAAATAGCATTCAAATTAATGTATAAAACTTGAATTACCTTAAAAATTTCAGATCTTTATCTCTTGACTTGTAACACCGGTCAAACCACTGTTCGTGCTTATCAAGGAGGTTAAAGTCCACGTCATCAATATGTGAACTCAGTCGACTTCTCCGCTCTATCTTTTTACTCATTCTTGCATCCATCATTCTCACAAACCCAGTGTTATAGTAGAATCGGAAGTACACTGTGTCGTCAAGAGCATGTCTCATTTGCACTGACTGTAACTCCACATTCACATACAAATGATCCGAAAAGTCTAACAACTCCAAACTGTGAGCTCTCATCAAAAACGGCTTTGGTTTTCTTGGAAGTGGATGAATATATTTGTCATTGTCTGTTTCAGATTTAAGAGTATACGATTTAGGAAGTGGGGCCGGAGGTTTGTATCTGAATTCCTGTAGATGATGTGCTGTATTCCCACATGGAGTGGGTGGGGCATGTAGACTAAGGTAAGGATCATGCTCATTCTCGAAATCAAATTCAATAAAATCTAAATGATCCTCCAAATCATGAACCAGATCAGCCTCTCCAGAAGATAACCTTGACCTCTTCCATGTATCGAATGCAGTTGTAGTTACGGGGCTTGAATCACAGAGTTCTTTTGCAGGGGTCATGGGTGAATGACCTCTGGGAGGTGAAGGACACTGCTTCAATTGGGTCTCCTCTTCTTTTTCTATAACACTCATACTCTTGCCAATAGTCTGTGGCCTTTCAGCTCTTATGGCATTCTCCATTGTTACGTTCATTATTTTGGGGTCGGGAGAACATCCCCGACTTACTAATATGTCATTATTATTCATTTCAACCCCTGAGAATATGTTTGGATTTACATGTGTATCTTTGATCTGGTGAATTTCTTTCAAAAATGTTGCAGAGTCACTTCCTGAAACCATACCATTACTACCCGAGGAAGACATGCCTTGAAAGTGAGGGGGTGGGCTGGGGTGGGAGTGAATGACTACATTGTCTGAGAATGTTCTGGGGTCATTTGGTATATGACCGTTGCTATGGCTACCAGATGAGTCTTCAGTGAAAGCTGGATTTGAGTGGAAGGGGACAACTGAAAAGTTGTCGGATGCTGTTCCTGGAACAATACCAGAGTTACTGGTCTCTCTGCGGCGAATGTTGAAGTGAGGTACTGGCAAAGTAGACTGGTTTTCACTGTGTTTCTGCAGTGCTAGTAGACTGGCTTCTATAGACTTGGCGTGTGGTGTTTGAAAGACGTAAGTTGTAGATAAGGAAAAGTCTGAAAATTTATATGGATGGTTAGAAATCATAGTATGATTGATAAAAAAGACCAGAGGACCATTGGTCCTGAGAACGCTCACCTGAAGCCTGATCCTGGAGTATTAAGTCATCATGAAATGACCTTGACCTTGAATACTCACACACCTTTATTGAATTCATAAGTTGTCTGCATCTGCAAAGTTCCAGGTCTCAGGCTGCAATAGTTTCCAAACCCAGTGATTTATGAGAAAACCATAATTTTAATTTTGATATTTAAATGACTTTGGGTCAAGGTCAAGAAATGACCTTGGCCTTCATTAATTACTTACCTTCATTGACTCCATTGGTTGTCTGCATCTAGCAACTTCCAGGTCTCAGACTGCAACAGTTTCCAAAATATCCATTGTTTTCGCCTTTTCCCATGTAAAAGCCTATGTTTCCAAAATTGACCTTGCCGTAAAATAGGTCAAGGTCATCCTATGGTCATCATTTGATCAAACTATGATGGGCTGGAGTCCCAAATGCTACATACCAAGTTTCGCGAAAATTGGCCTGCCGGTTCTGGAGAAGAAAATTTTTGAGTGGTTTTTACCATATATGGGCGTGGCGGCCATCTTGGTAATGTGACCTGGATTTCGCGATCGAACTTTTGTCTCCCCTACTCATGGATGCTCCACATAAAATTTCACTTTGATTGGCCCAGCAGTTTCAGAGAAGAAGATCTTTGAAAAATGTGTATGGACGACAGACTGGCCAAGGTTAAGAGATGACCTTGACCTAAATTAATCACATACCTTCATCTACTCCATTAGTTGTTTGCATCTACCACTTTTCAAGCATCAGGCTGCAATTGTTTTCAAAAAATCCAGTTTTCACTTTTTCCCATGTAAAAGCCTATGTTTCCAAAATTGACCTTGCTGTAAAATATGTCAAGGTCATCCTAGGGTCATCAATTTATCAAACTATGATGGGCTAGAGTCCCAAATGCTACATACCAAGTTTCATGAAAATCGGCCTGCCGGTTCTGGAGAAGAAGACTTTTGAGTGGTTTTTACCATATATGGGCGTGGCAGCCATCTTGGTCATGTGACCTAGATTTCGTGATCAAACTTTTGTCTCCCCTACCCATGGATGCTCCACATAAAATTTCACTTTGATTGGCCCAGCAGTTTCAGAGAAGAAGATCTTTGAAAGTGTGTATGGACGACAGACTGGCCAAGGTCAAGAGATGACCTTGACCTACATTAATCACATACCTTCATCTACTCTATTAGTTGTTTGCATCTACCACTTTTCAGGCATCAGGCTGCAATAGTTTTCAAAAAATCCATAGTTTTCACTTTTTCCCATGTAAAAGCCTATGTTTCCAAAATTGACCTTGCCGTAAATAAGGTCAAGGTCATCCTAGGGTCATCATTTTATCAAACTATGATGGGCTGGAGTCCCAAATGCTACATAACAAGTTTCATGAAAATCGGCCTGCCGGTTCTGGAGAAGAAAATTTTTGAGTGGTTTTTACCATATATGGGCGTGGCGGCCATCTTGGTCATGTGACCTGGATTTCGCGATCAAACTTTCGTCTCCCCTACCCATGGATGCTCCAAATAAAATTTCACTTTGATTGGCCCAGCAGTTTCAGAGAAGAAGATCTTTGAAAAGTGTGAATGGACGACAGACTGGCCAAGGTCAAGAGATGACCTTGACCTAAATTAATCACATACCTTCATCTACTCCATTAGTTGTTTGCATCTACCACTTTTCAGGCCTCAGGCTGCAATAGTTTTCAAAAAATCCATAGTATTCACTTTTTCCCATGTAAAAGCCTATGTTTCCAAATTTGACCTTGCCGTAAAATAGGTCAAGGTCATCCAAGGGTCATCATTTTATCAAACTATGATGGGCTGAAGTCCCCGATGCTACATACCAAGTTTCATGGAAATCGGCCCACCGATTCTGGAGAAGAAGATTTTTGAAGGGTTTTTACCAAATATGGGCGTGGCGGCCATCTTGGTCATGTGACCTGGATTTCGCGATCAAACTTGAAATGCCACTACCCAAGGAGGCTCCATATAAAATTTCAACTAGATCGGCCAAGCGGTTTCAGAGAAGAAGATCTTTGAAATTGTGGACGACGGACGACGGACGGACGGACGGACGCCGGATCATGGCCATCCTATAAGCTCACCTTGTGAGCCTTCGGCTCAGGTGAGCTAAAAAGGATTAAATCAGCCAGGTTTACCAATGAGCAGATGAGGAATATGACTGATGATAACTTCTAAGAATTTTGTGTCCATTTTGTTTGGAGTGGGAGGAGGAGTGGGGGCATGAAAGCCTATTTGGTAAATGACCACTATAACCCTTCAACTTTAATATTTTTCACGGTAATTTGTGTCCAAAAGCACTTACTACTTTGCAAATTTTCCTCCTCAGACTGTACTTTACTGGTAACTGCTATGTGTAATATATTGCTTTCCTCATAACAGATCCCGAAGTCATTCTCCAGAAGATCGTGGTATGCCACTATGCTGTGGTCGTGCAGCAGGACGAGGGCATATCCCGTCAGGGCCAGGAACATTCTAGAGCCGGGTGATATGGCACCACACTGTACTGCTAGAACCTGCCAGTGCTTGAGCTTATCTGGAGTAAACAAGACATGCAAGGTCATTCTGCAAAATGCTTTTCAACAGAATGTTCTGCAGCCAGTGAGTTGACATCATACATGTCAATGACATGTATGATGATCTTTCAATGGTATGAAATATGAGCCACGAAGCGAGAAAAACGGTCTTTGGAGGTCCGACCAAGTCACAGAAAAAGGCTAGAGGCTGGAAATTTTGGATTTAGAAAGAAGAGGAATTGTACTATCCGTGTAGTGAAAACAAAGGCGCTGATCAGCTTCGCAGTTACTTAACTGCGAAGCTGATCTGCGCCTTTGTTTTCGCATATGCAAAAATACGGTTTGCTCATGACACAGCATATATGTTACAAACTAAGATCTTAGGAGAAAATCTTGCAATTATTCTAGCATTCATTTAAAAGTTTTTAGTGCTTATGGTAAGTTTCATGATATTGGATAAATTACAAAAAATACAGCCCCTTTCACTCGAGTTTGCCGTTTGAGCATTTAGGTCAATCAAGTTTGTGTGTAAGTCAGGTAGCTTTTTATTCTATTTTAGAACTGAAACAGTGTCCCAGGTACCAGGTGTTCTTAAAATCTATTCAGAATTTATCTTTAGGTAATGATGTCACCTCTTCTGATAAAAAACAGTGTAATTGTTTGGTTAAAGCACATTTTGATTTCTAAATTCTTTGCACAACATATACAAATTTGCATATTAAGAACACACATTTGAAATAGGATAGGGACAAAAGCAGAATTTTATCAATTTTAGCAGTTCCATTTTGGTATGTGTATCTACATGGCCAAAATTCCACATAGTAAGATTAAAATTTCACTTGAATTTGCCGTTTCAAAGGTCATTTAGTTTGCAACTGTCACTCAAATCAGCAGATCAATCAATCTAGATGTCTTTGCGGACAACATGAAAAGAAACTCAGATCTTCAGAACACATGGTCTTCTTGTGTAATGCAAATGCTCAAATGGCCAACTCGAGTGAAAGGGGCTGTAACTTCGAACATGATTTGTTATTTATTTTAATACACAACATTTCAGCCTCATTGCCTTTGTGAAAACAAATAGACAGGATTTTTTTATGAAGGTAAGCTTCATACAAGTTTATCACCTATCTTATGCAAAAACATCTACACTACAGCCTCTTTATAACACTTTTGTCGGAGTCAACAATTTCCATGTTCAATATAGTATCTAATCCATTTGGCATGATAATAAAAGTTTTTGTCAAGGGTAACATGTATATAGAAAAAATGGTCTAAAATGACCATTTGGGGTCCATGGATGATCTGTGCTACCCTTTTGAACTATCCAAAACCGTGTTGTAACAATCCGTGATACAGGTCAACCTCATTATAACGCTATCTTTGGGGTCCATGGAAACAGACCGTGTTATAGGTGAACCGTGTTATAATGAGGTTATTTACAATAGGCATATAGCAAAATAATTAATTTGGGAGCCATGACATGACCGTGGCATATTGAAAACCGCACTATAATGAGACGCATTACAATGAGCTTGAACTACTACAAACCATGATATAAAGAAGTTGAGATGTAGTGCCAAATAACTATGTTGTGTGAAGCATGTTGTCAAAGCTGAAATTGGTTTGATTAGTTATAAGTTGTCTATACCCTCTAAAAGGAAGAGATTTTTTTAATGTAAAATGTTATGTTTGGGGTCCATAGAACAGTAGAATGACATTGTAAAGGAATATACACTAGTGACTACGCATCCACTAAAATTATATAATTCACTGAAGTGAAAGCCAATAAGGTTCTCAGACTATTGCTATGCCTAATAAATGTTCTTTGTACAGACCATATTATGAAAAGGTACAAGTAGGTTATGATCAGGAAATGGCATCCATTAAAGTATCCATTAAGGAGCAAAAGAAAACAAAAAATAGAACTATAAAGAAGCTTCCAAGTAGATACCTGCACCCACGACTTGACTATACACGATGCTCTCTAATCTCTTCAAGGCGGTGGCAGCGTACGCATTACCCTGCTGCATTAATGGAACCTTGATACAGCTCGCCTCACCCGAGCTCTGGTTCATGGAGTACCACATCATGATGAGACGTGTGTAGACTATATTGGGATAGAAGTTACGATTCAGGCACGAGAAGCAGGATGGATTGTGTACGTTTTCTTGCTTTTCCTCGCATCGCATGAAGCACAAATCCTTGGCATCAAAGTCAAAAGCAAGATGATCTTTATGGCCTTTGCCACCAAGTTCAAAATTGTAAACTGAAAAAGATACCAGCAGAAATCATTAATGATTTATTTAACTTATCATATATTATAACGGGATCTATATATAGGCTAATATAGCACCGATCAAATGAACCAAAGCAAATAACAACCCATGCAAAAATATCCTATATACTCTTTGTTTTGTACTTCTACACTTAATGTGATCATGAATTATTAATATTTTAAGCATCATCATGGTATGCGATTTTTACTTTTAAGTGATAAAAAATTTTTGTCATGCTTGACAGGCTACTGTGACAGAACCAATTTTAATCATTAATTCTGAAGAAAACCAGAACCTGGATATGTCTCAATTAAATCTTTATTTTAGCTCCATACGTAACTGGTAGAATGTTTTTTTTTCACTAAATTTTATTTCTTTTATTTCTGTCTTCTTGCCATATGGTGTCATCATGAAAACATATCCGTGTAATGTGAACCCCCTTGAACCCACTTTTATATAGCAAAACTGGGGTATGCAGGGGTATACCTATTTTTCTTATTTTTGCTCCAAAACATAGATTGTGGGTACTCGTTAGAACCACCTCGACGAGGCGGTTCTAACGTGTACCCACAATCTATGTTTGAGCAAAAATAAGAAAATATCAATATTTTCCAGCTGAAAATTTTCAATTTTTAAAGCTCAAAAATCTCTATATATCGCATGGGCAAGTTTTCGTAATGTGATATACAGCCCAGCTTGTGTTGAGCCATGATCTGGGTCTGAGGTTATAAAGCTTTTGAAATGCTCAATTCAGGTGAGACTAACATTTATCCTGCTCAAAAATGTTAAAATGCCAGGCTTTATTATATATATAATGAGCATTTTAAATTTTAGTCTCATCTGAGCTGAGCATGAAAAAAGTTTTATAACCGTGGACCCTAGCCAGAAACCCCAATTACATTGTCTTCTCATAGTCTACCTGGAGTTCCATCAATGCTGCTGCTCCTTCTCAATACCACCTTAACCTGAAGATAATAAGAGAAGATATGGTTATGAAAATTTTGTGATGTCTAAATGTCATCTTTGGATGTGATCTTTTCAAAAAGAGCAGTTGTTAGTGTTTAATGAATGTGCAGTAAGTACATCAGTGGTTCTCTTTATAACATGCTTCGTTACAGCAAGGTTTTAGATATATATATCACTGATCACCGTTTGACCCCTGTTAGTCATTTTTGACTGTTTTTGCTATATGTCCTATATATTTTACTCTCATTATAACATGGATTGGATAGCTAACACGGAAATTGGCTTGGACTCCAACAATAGTGTTATAAAGAGGTTGAGGTGTGCTGGTAATCTGCCTGTGGTAGACCTGTGTACCAAAAAGCTAAAACCGATTAAGATAATTGACCACCCAAACATAACATATTCGCTGTTTACCATGGAAACAAAGCATAAAAAATAAATGTGCTCTGACATCAGAGAGATTATAAGCCCCTAGCAAATAGCGCATATCTGTACATGTATCTGCTCTCAAAAAGATTAAGGCACTATAAAAGTGTCAATGTTTTCTGTCCAAAGATAATGAAATATTTAGACAAACTCTTAAATCTTGTAAGTCTTTGATGTATTTTTACCTTTTTGAACTTGCTATTGATCTTTTCACACAACACCTCATTATACAGCACTTTGTCTGGAGGAATTTCTGTCAAGGTCAGGTCGGCAAACTCAATGGTTTCCATGGCAACTATCTAGTCTTTGTCATGACTTTTTCCATCTTATAGGTTTTCAAAGGCAGGCATTCCAATGGACTGAAATATCTGCAAACAATTTGGACAACAGTACTAGACCTGTGCTAGCCACTACATACTAAAAGAACCCAGTATGAAACCAATTCTGATAATTTAAATGAGAAATGTTTTGGTGTAAAGCTTATCAAACTTGAATCAAACAAAATTAACATCATGCATGTAGCAATTGTAAGTTGTTTTTTGTCCAAACCTGCCAAAACCATTTTACATTATGTGACATATAGAATCTTGTTGAATAAATTGTCACAGATGACAGTAAAATGTTGTTCTTCAAGTTCAGTAAACTAGTAGTTCTAGAAAAAGAACCGATCAATTTTATATTCACAACATGCTATCAGGCTACAAGTTCAGTAGTTTATTAAATAAAACGGGAAATAGTTGGGACAACAGGGTTAAGGTGCAGGGCAATTACTCATTCACCCCATACTTAGTTTATTTCCTATCATTTTCTGTTATGTTGGGCTGATCAAAGAGTACAGTAATAAAAAACTGAAAATGTTCTAAACAACATAAACATTGTTCATGTAAGTGCATGTTCTACCAAAACTCATTGGCCACACAAGACATTGTTATGACCATTCATGAGGCTGTCACTCAAGATGACCTACTACTGTACATGTTGGTTTGCCATTTTAAAGGCCTATTTTCCCCAAAAACCATGAAAATGTTAAAAGCAGGAAGTAAAATTATGCAGTGGAAAATATGTTTTACCTGTACAATTACTCAGCTGTGAAAAATCAACTGGAATAACTGTTTTCTGCAATTGACAGATGTAGGCAATTGTTGAATCATTGAGGTAAATGCATGATGACTAAAGTCTTTCTGATTAAATGATCTCAGATCCATTTTTAACCAAAATTCAAAGAAAAATTTGTATTTGTTTACCTGTGACTTTTGCCTGCCATGTTTGTTTACAAGTGACTTATTGAAAAGTAACTGAAAGTTTTGAACGAAAATATTAATTTTTAATATATAAAATATGTTGCTTTTAATGTGATTTCGTTTTTTAAAAAGAGAATTTACTGATTTTAATTAAGACACAGCAGATTTTGTATGTGAAAAAATGGTTTTCCATCAGTCTATCACAATGAAGATATTAATTTTGTATTTGCCAAAACTAATTGCATTTTTGCTTTTACCAGAAATACTTATTTGAGCCTGAGGGGTGAATACAACTGGATGTTGACCTTCTGTACTGCCTTAGCGACATTTTTACTAATTCATTAAAACAGCTATCTTTTATTATTATTTTAATTATTATTATTATTATTATTTTGTATTTAATATGATATATAATTTATTATATCTTGGTTGATATAATTTACTGACCCCCTTTTAGAAATGGAATAGCCCGATTGTCATGTGACAGAGGCTTATCACATGACATGCTAAACCGAAAGTAGACTCAGAACCGGTCTTGTGACTGTGTCAACCATGTATTCTAGTAGTTATTGTGCCTTGGTTGCTGTTTTGATTTGTCATTCTTGTGCAGGTAGTCAGTTAATGACTTACTGTTTCACACTAATTTGGTAAAATCATTATTATTATTGTAAAAAAGTATATTGATGACAGGAATTAACTCTCAACTGGTCAGCTGGTGTATCAACTATTTCATTTTCAAGAAAGGCTAACACTTCGATCAAATCTAATAGCATCCACTTATTATATGAACATGAAATTACCTATGCATGTCAAAGCCCGCCATGTATGATCCTTACTTTCACATCAAGAACCTCATTATGTAACACAGTAGGGGTGGGAGGCGGAACCTTCTGATATATAACATCTCAAGAGCCAGGACTTTCCATTCAGAAGCAATAATTGTCTGTTCACTTCCACTATCCTACTATGGACAAGTTGGATCAATCTGTAGTGACTTTTTCTTACAGATCCTCTGAAGTTTAAACCACACACAAAGGATGATCCGAAGGAAGTGTGGGGATATATTGATGTACGACCCTCTGCACATATGTTCTACTGGCTGTACTACACAACAAATTTTGGTGGATACAAAAACAACCCTTTGGTCATGTGGCTACAGGTATTGTGTCATTAAAAAAGTGCTTGAATACTGTACAGGTAATTTTAGCTGTGACAAAACCACCAGTCACTTTTCATTACGAAAACATACCCATGCAATATACAGAGGTTTTAAAAGTTGTAAAAAATGAAAATTTTCAGTAGAAAATTTTTGATATTTTTCTTATTTTTGCTCAAAACATAGATTGTGGTACACGTTAGAACCGCCTCGCCGAGGCGGTTCTAACGAGTACCCACAATCTATGTTTTGGAGCAAGAATAAGAAAAATAGGTATACCCTTGCGAACCCCAGTTTTTCTATATAAAAGTGGGGTTTAAGGGGGTATACATTGCACGGACATGTTTTCCTGATGTGCAAGCATCAACCTAGGCTGAGTGCTAAGACTTCATTAGGAAAACATGTCCATGCAATGAATACCCCTTTAAACCCACTTTTATATAGCAAAACTGGGGTTTACAGGGGTATACTTATTTTTCATCCAAAACAAAGATTGTGCGTACTCGTTAGAACCCCCTCGGTGAGGCGGTGTACCCGCCTCAGTGAGGCGGTCTACCCACAGTCAATGTTTTGAGCATATAAAATAATTAAAAATATCGAAATTTCAGTTCTTACAAAATTTTTTATTTTTACAGCTGAAAAAATCTCTGTATATTGAATGGGCAAGTTTTCATAATGTCCTCTTGCAGGCAGTCACACTTAACAGATCTAAATCTTTGCTGAACATACAGCATTATCAAAAGACACCAAACAATACATAGTATTTTCTTATCCGTGAAAATGATAATCTTCCATTGAAAACAATCATATTTTCTTATTTTGTGTTCAAAACATTGATTTTAGGTACACAACTAAATGTTAGAACCACCTTCGGTTCTTACAAGTACTCACATTCTATGTGTTTGATCAAAACTAGAAAATCATATTCTCCTGTATACCCCAGTTTCAACAATGCAAAAGTGGGATGTAAGGAGTATATATTTCATGGGTATTTAATCTTGTTTTGTTATAGTGTTCGTGGACCCCAATTTTAAAACAACCCTAATTTTCTTGAATTGTCTTTAATATTTCATGTCTGTGCAGGCAATTTAACACCGTCCAAAGTTGATACAATATGTACATTACGGAAAAAATATTTTGTATTTATCTTACATGATGTACATGTAATTGAATAGACATTTTGCTGAATGGACTGTTATATTTAATAGATGTATGTTAATAAAATAATGCAAAAATATTATAAAAGCCGCCGCATTAGAAAACCAACAATCTGTTTATGCGAAAACAAAAGCTGATCAGCACCTTTGTTTTCTCTACTTGGATAGTACAATCCCTTTTCTACTTATATCCAAAATTTCAAGCTTCTAGCCATCTTCTGAGACTGTACAGGTCGGTTTGTGTCAAACCTGGTCGGAAACCCTGAAGACCAGTTTTCTCGTGTCACGGCTCATTTAATAGAATGTACGTTTTTTTTTATTAACTTAATATAATAATGCAAAAACAAAATGTTTGTTTTACAGGGTGGTCCCGGGGGTTCAGGTACTGGGTTTGGTAATTTTGAAGAGATTGGACCATTGGATGATGACTTAAACCCCAGGAAAACCACATGGGTGGGTATCTATCTATCTATTGATACTGGGTCACCCTCATTACTGAATATTATGCGCAGGATAATATACAAACTTAAAAGATATTCCAAGAAAGGCTGCTATATCAGTTTTAAACATTGGTCTCCCAATATTCTTAAGCTTTTTGACATGCAGTAATGGGCGAATAGTGAAGCTTAGACTTTACAGCTGTCTTCTTGAGGTTTTAATCCGAATATCTGAAGTCATTTTGTTAAAGTTTTTATGAATGATTACATACAATATATTTTCAGGTATGCATGAGACAACATTTTGTAGCCCAAACAAAAACTGTTTCTCCCTTATGAGATTGATGACAGTGTCAAATTTCCCAAAGTGAATAAACACATTTGAGCCGCCTCGTGGGAAAACCAACAATGTGGTTTCCGAACAGGTCTGACAGAAATCAGGCTGAACAGTCACAGAAGCTGGCTAGAAGCTTGAAATTTCGGATTTAAGAAGAAGAGGAACTGTACTATCCATGTAGCGAAAACAAAGGCGCTGATCAGCTTCGCGGTTACCGCGAAGCTGATCTGAATCTTTGTTTACGCATATGCAGATTGTTGGTTTTTCCATGAGGCGGCTCATTTGTACCTTGCTGCATATCAAAATAACCCATGAATGACAAATGGACTTTCCCATTGGTATTATTTGGGTGAGCCCAATTTCATTTTAGGGGCATCAGGAGTGATTTTTAATTTTTAATCCATTTTTCGATCAAATTCCTTGAAGCAAACAGAATAGCCCCAGATGGGACGCTGCGTTCTGCAGCGTCACATCTGGGGCTATACTGTTTGCCTATGTTCCCACAAAAAAGACACCAGGTTTATATGAGATAAATGATTTACTTCAGCCAAAAGGTGAAACTGCCAGTGAAACCTGAGAAAAGGTTACATGTACCAGTATGTTTATACAGTAGCAAAAAATTATCCCATGTGAGCTGATGAAGCCCTTGCTGACATCAGTAATACATTGGCTATATAGATCCAACAAATTCCACATTTATTAAGTCTGACATTGTCCTTTTACAGCAGACACACAGGATTTAAGTTTGGAACAACCTTTTCCTAGATGAATTGCTGGCCATAGCTGAAGAGTTCCACCCTTTCCAGGTTTTGTTTAGAGACCTGCAAACTCCTTGGAGGACTGTCAGCCCTGCCTCCGCGACATTTCGTCGAAAATTACATTTGTCGAAATTGTCCCCATGCCCAGACCTTTACCCTAACCCTAGTGGTTAGTGGCTCAAAACATGGACCTATAGGCTAGTCTTCTATGGAACAAATCTCAAAATTTTGCAGTGAATATTTTTAAAGTTACTACATTTTCGACAAGACACATTTTCGACGAAATGTCGTGCATCGGTCAGCTCTAACTAATGAGTTCCTTTTGCCCAGCTAGATTTTGTGTAGAGATCTAGCAAACTCTTAGATGAGTTGCCACCCAAGCTAACGAGCCCCATCCATACACAGTACAGTAGCAGTGAACTTGAACTGACATATTATTCAATGTATTTGGTGCTACAGCAATACATTGCATAAAATACAGGTGCCGGCCATCGCTATGTTTACGATGACAAGGCTTTTACAACAATCCTTACGTAGGTCATTGACAATTGAGCCTTCTCATGAAAAAACCAACGATTTGCGTATGCGAAAACAAAGACACAGATCAGCTATGCAGTAATTGCACAGCTGATCAGCACCTTTGTTTTCACCACATGGATAGTACTATTCCTCTTTTACTTATATCCAAAGTTTTAAGCTTCTAGCTTTATGCTGTCACTGTGCAGCCTGGTTTGTGTCGGACCTGGTCGGAAACCCAAATTGTTGGCTTTCTCATGCACAGGCTCAATTGTTAATTGGGTTATATTATGATTTTTTCAGCTTCAAGCTGCCAGTCTTTTGTTTGTTGACAATCCAGTAGGTGCCGGCTATAGCTATGTTGACAACGACAAAGCTTTTACAACAAACGTAACGGGAATCGCTGATGACATGATGGTGCTATTGAAGAGTCTCTTCACAGAGAAATCCTTAGTTGACTTTCAGGTAGTAAGATACTGTAAATTCAGAAATTTTCGAGTGACTTTTATTTTGCAAATTTTCTATCTTTAAATTATTAGCGAGTTCTTGAATTTGTGATCGAGTACATGTACAGTCTTTAAAGCTTATTATATATATATTATTTTTTATTAGTGAGAACTTTGAATTCGTAATGCTACAAATTCAGGAGTATTAGTGAAAATTATGTTCTCATGAACATTTCCGAACTTAAAGTATTTAACTACAATTCTGATCCTTCTTGTATGATTAGATTTTGAGTCAAACATACTAATGAGCATATGTGTTGTGAAGCGAGAAAACCAGTGACGGTCTTCAGGGTTTCCAACCAGGTCTGACACAAACCGGTCTTTGCAGCCACAGAAGAAGGCTAGAAGATTGAAACTTTGGAAATATGTAGAGGAGGCATTGTACTATTGTATAGCGAAAACAAAGGTGCTGATCAGCTGTGTAGTTACTGCACAGCTGGTCTTGTATGATTAGATTTTGAGTCAAACATACTAATGAGCATATGTGTTGTGAAGCGAGAAAACCGGTCTTCGGGATTTTTGACCAGGTCTGACACAAACCAACCAGTACAGTCACAGAAGCAGGCTAGAAGCTTGAAATTTTGGATATAAGTAGAAGAGGAATTGCACTATCCATGTAGTGAAAAGAAAGGTGCTGATCAGCTTCGCAGTTACTGCGAAGCTGATCTGTGTCTTTGTTTACGCATAATTATGTAGATTGTTTGTTTTCCCATGCGGTGGCTCATATAGAATCTGGCAGAATGTGTGAAAATGTGTTTTTTTAAGTAGAGGTACTGTACTATTCTGTGTACAGAAAACATGGTGTGATCAACTGCAAATGTTTTTGAACAATCAATCTGTGCTTGTTTTCATATATGAAAAAGCAATTTTTCAAATGTGTTTTGAAAGTTGCAACAAAAACCTTGTAAGTGAAGTGGTTGACAGATATTTTTGTTTGGTATTACAGAAACGAATAAAGCATATGAAGTATTAAAATATATGTTTGGTGCTACATAAAAACTATTTTATTATTAAACTGGTTTGCGTTTTTACAGAAAGTCCCATTTTATATATTCTCGGAGTCATATGGCGGAAAAATGACTGCAGCCATCAGCCAGGCTTTAAATAAGGTATGATTTATAACTTTGGTATTAGCTACACCACTGCCCTTGGCCTCATTTTTGCCATTTATTGGATAATCATTTGTTCAAGATTTTTTTTCAGACACTTTAAAGTTAAAACTGTTATGTATCTATTCAAATCATTTTCTTCAAATTAGCAATTAAAAGCGTATAGTCAAAATTTTGCCATTCCATAGATGCTTAATATACTGCTACAGTCACATTTTACAGTATCAGTCACATTTTACAGTATATAAACTAACTTTATTTACAATTTACAACAATTTACCAATATTTCTACCAAATACTATTTAGGGCCAAGTTGTTCAAAATAAATGATGTTGTTAGTTAACGATTCGTTAAAATTTCTAATGGCAATACATGTATTACAAATACTGTTATTTTTTGTTGAAAAAATGTGAAAGGATTTTCTCATTTTCTTAACAAAAAATAATAGTGTACTTGCTTTTGAAGTTAATATATAGTTAACAAATTGAGTGCTTAACAACAGCGTTAAGCTAACAAAGTTTTGAACAACTGTGCCTAGGTTTTTTTTTTTTTCACAAACCATTTCAGGCAATAGCGTCAGGTGAGATTAAGTGTAACTTTAAAGGTTTAGCAATGGGAGATTCCTGGATCTCACCAGAAGATTCTACAATCATGTGGGCACCCTACCTCTACACAAATGTAAGTACACCTGGACCTTTTTAACCATAAGTAGCTAAATATGAGCCGCCACATGGGAAAACCAACAATCTGCATAGGCGAAAACAAAGGCGCAGATCAGCTTCACAGTAACTGCGAAGCTGATCAGCGCCTTTGTTTTCGCTACACGGATGGTGTCAGGTGAGATTAAGTGTAACATTAAAGGTTTAGCAATGGGAGATTCGTGGATCTCACCAGAAGATTCTACAATCATGTGGGCACCCTACCTCTACACAAATGTAAGTACACCTGGACCTTTTTAACCATAAGTAGCTAAATATGAGCCGCCACATGGGAAAACCAACAATCTGCATAGGCGAAAACAAAGGCGCAGATCAGCTTCACAGTAACTGCGAAGCTGATCAGCGCCTTTGTTTTCGCTACACGGATGGTGTCAGGTGAGATTAAGTGTAACATTAAAGGTTTAGCAATGGGAGATTCGTGGATCTCACCAGAAGATTCTACAGTCATGTGGGCACCCTACATCTACACAAATGTAAGTACACCTGGACCTTTTTAACCATAAGTAGCTAAATATGGGCCGCCACATGGGAAAACCAACAATCTGCATAGGTGAAAACAAAGGCGCAGATCAGTTTCGCAGTAACTGTGAAGCTGATCAGCGCCTTTGTTTTCGCTACATGGATGGTGTCAGGTGAGATTAAGTGTAACATTAAAGGTTTAGCAATGGGAGATTCGTGGATCTCACCAGAAGATTCTACAGTCATGTGGGCACCCTACATCTACACAAATGTAAGTACACCTGGACCTTTTTAACCATAAGTAGCTAAATATGGGCCGCCACATGGGAAAACCAACAATCTGCATAGGTGAAAACAAAGGCGCAGATCAGTTTCGCAGTAACTGTGAAGCTGATCAGCGCCTTTGTTTTCGCTACACGGATGGTGTCAGGTGAGATTGAGTGTAACTTTAAAGGTTTAGCAATGGGAGATTCTAGCAATGTGGATCACACCTGAAGATGCTACAGTCATGTGGGCTCCCTACCTCTACACAAATGTAAGTACACCTGGATCTTTTTAACCATTAGTAACGATATTTTAGTCTCAATATGAGCCGTGACGCGAGAAAACTGGTCTTCTGGGTTTCCGACCAGGTCTGACACAAACCGGCCTGTGAACCTATAGAAGATGGCTAGAAGCTTGAAATTTTGGAATTAAGAAGACGAGAAATTGTACTATCCGTGTAGTGAAAACAAAAGCGCTGATCAGCTTAGCAGTTACTGCGAAGGTGATCTGCGCCTTTGTTTTCGCATGGGCAAAAATCCGGGGTTTTTTTCACGATGGGGCTCATATAATGATGGGATCCACTGACTGTTTCATTCATACCACAGCAATAGTGTGGTGTTAACCACAGTGCTTATCACCAGTAAGACTTGTGACACTCAGTAGAAACGCCAAGCTAGGGAGTAGTAATATTTTTAAAAGCATAGCAACCAAAAAACGTTCGAAATCTGGCTGATTCAAAATGAATCGACGATCAGTACCCTAATTTAACCCGTTCGTACACGATAAAAACACAAACAATCTTAACCAAACTCGCAGCCCATTTTGACAACAGCTAGATCTATCCGCCTCATTATTGTACAAACTACACATACTGAATAGAATAGAATAGAATAGAATAATTTTATTGCACAAATATACCCAACATTGGGTTATAGGCAAACAATGCATTTTATATTTTATAACAACAATAACAATCACACACACACACACACACACACACACACACACACACACACACACACACACACACACAGACACACACAAAAAAAAAAATGAAATAGAAAACTTAATGAAATAGCAATGATCCGGAGTGTAAGAGTGCAGTTCAAAATTTAAGTTATGTGACATTACAATCCTGTATATATTTTCCTACTGCATGTAATACATACTTGTTATAGCCCCGCTTTGAAAAAGTGGGGCTATACTGGATTCACCCTGTCCTTCCGTCGTTCCGTTATTCCGTCATTCCGTTATTCCGTTATTCCGTTATTCCGTCCATAATTCTGTTACCACTCATAACTTGAGAACCAGTTGTAAGACTTTAACCAAATTTGGCATATGCATCAATATTGACAATATTAACTTATGTATAAATGCATGTCAGTTTCCCCAAATTTGCATAAGAGTTATTGCCCTTGGATGGCCCTATATTGACATCAGAATTTCGTTTCCGCTCAATATCTTGAGAACGAATTGACAGAATCCAACCAAATTTTGTATGCACATCATCATTGACAAGATCTAGCTTGGGATTGTTACCCATCATTTTTCGCAAAATTTTGACGGAGTTACGGCCCTTGATTGACGTCAAAATTTCGTTTCCGCTCAATATCTTGAGAATGAATTGACAGAATCCGACCAAATTTTGTGTGCACATCAACATTGACAAGATCTAGCTTGGGATTGTTACCCGTCATTTTTCGCAAAATTTTGACAGAGTTACGGCCCTTAATTGACGTCAGAATTTCGTTTCCGCTCAATATCTTGAGAACGAATTGACAGAATCAGACCAAATTTTGTGTGCACATCAACATTGACAAGATCTAGCTTGTGATTGTTACCCGTCCTTTTTTGCAAAATTTTGACGGAGTTACGGCCCTTAATTGGCGTCAGAATTTCGTTTCCGCTCAATATCTTGAGAACGAATTGACAGAATCAGACCAAATTTTGTGTGCACATCAACATTGACAAGATCTAGCTTGGGATTGTTACCCGTCATTTTTCGCAAAATTTTGACGGAGTTATGGCCATTTATTGAGGACAGAATTTCGTTTCCGCTCAATATCTTGAGAACGAATTGACATAATCAGACCTAATTTTGTATGCACATCATCATTGACAAGATCTAGCTTGGGATTGTTACCGGTCATTTTTCGCAAAATTTTGACGGAGTTACAGCCCTTGATTGACGTCAGAATTTTGTTTCCACTCAATATCTTGAGAACAAATCGACAGAATCCGACCAAATTTTGTGTGCGCATCAACATTGACAAGATCTAGCTTGGGATTGTTACCCGTCATTTTTCGCAAAATTTTGACAGAGTTACGGCCCTTAATTGACGTCAGAATTTCATTTCCGCTCAATATCTTGAGAACGAATTGACAGAATCCGACCAAATTTTGTATGCACGTCATCATTGACAAGATCTAGCTTGGGACTGTTACCTGTCTTTTTTTGCAAAATTTTGACGGAGTTACGGCCCTTGATTGACGTCAGAATTTCGTTTCCGCTCAATATCTTGAGAACGAATTGACAGAATCCGACCAAATTTTATATGCACGTCATCATTGACAAGATCTAGCTTGGGATTGTTACCCGTCATTTTTCGCAAAATTTTGACGGAGTTACGGCCCTTGATTGACGTCAGAATTTCGTTTCCGCTCAATATCTTGAGAACGAATTGACAGAATCCGACCAAATTTTGTATGCACGTCATCATTGACAAGATCTAGCTTGGGATTGTTACCCATCATTTTTCGCAAAATTTTGACGGAGTTACGGCCCTTGATTGACTTCAGAATTTCGTTTCCGCTCAATATCTTGAGAATGAATTGACAGAATCCAACCAAATTTTGTATGCACATCATCATTGACAAGATCTAGCTTGGGATTGTTACCCGTCATTTTTCGCAAAATTTTGACGGAGTTATGGCCATTTATTGAGGACAGAATTTCGTTTCCGCTCAATATCTTGAGAACGAATTGACATAATCAGACCTAATTTTGTATGCGCATCAATATTGACGAGATCTAGCTTGTGATAGTTACCTGTCATTGTTTTTTCACCCTGCAAAAAAGCTGAGAAGCGGGGCTATAGTCAGATTCTCTGACAATTCTAGTTACTATTTGTCAACAAATTAAGAAACGTTTTCTTATGATCTTCTGTAGATATAATCTGCATATCGCTTAAATTATCATATAATAATGTCCTCTCATTTTCATATTTTTAGCTCACCTGAGCCGTCAGGCTCACAAGGTGAGCTTATAGTATACCCATGCTCCGTCGTCCGTCCGTCCGTCGTCCGTCGTCCGTCGTCCGTCGTCCGTCCGTCGTCCACACTTTTCAAAGATCTTCTTCTCTGAAACCGCTTGGCCAATCAAAGCCAAATTTTACATGAAGCATCTATGGGAAGGGGGAACCAATGTGTATATAAATAATCCAGGTCACATGACCAAGATGGCCGCCATGCCCATATATGGTAAAAACCCTTCAAAAATCTTCTTCTCCGGAACCACTGGACCGATTTCAACCAAACTTGGCATGAAGCATCGATGACTCAAGCACTACAATGTGTATATAAATCATGACCTTGCGGTGACCTTGACCTATTTTACGGCAAGGTCAACATAGGTCGCCTTTGCATTTGAATGGGAAAAATTGTTAAATTGTCATTTAAAGGAAAAATCTTGCAGAAAATGAGCAGTAGGACTGAATATTAATGATTCTGAAAAAAATTGGGCACCAGGGGCTCATCCGCCCTCTCCCCGGGGCAATATACATGTATATTATCATAATATTCAAACATCTTCTTCTCTGAAACCGCTTGGCCAATCAAAGCCAAATTTTACATGAAGCATCAATGGGAAGGGGGAACCAATGTATATATAAATAATCCAGGTCACATGACCAAGATGGCCGCCATGCCCATATATGGTAAAAACCCTTCAAAAATCTTCTTCTTCAGAACCGGTGGACCGATTTCAACAAAACTTGGCATGAAGCATTGATGGCTCAAGCACTACATTGTGTATATAAATCATGACCCTGTGATGACCTTGACCTATTTTATGGCAAGGTCAACATAGGTCACCAATGCATTGGAATGGGGAAAACTTTTAAAATGTAATTTAAAGTGAAAGTCTTGCAGGAAATGGGAAGTAGGACTGAATATTAATGATTCTGAAAAAAATTGGACCCCAGGGGCTCATGTGCCGCCCACCCCGCGGCAATATACATGTATATTTCCATAATATTCAAACGTCTTCTCCTCTGAAACCGCTTGGCCAATCAAAGCCAAATTTTTTGTGAAGCATCTATAGAATGGGTGAATCAATGTGTATATAAATAATCTAGGTCACATGACAAAGATGGCCGCCATGCCCATATATGGTAAAAACCCATCAAAAACCTTCTTCTCTGAAACCAATAGACTGATTTCAAGGAAACTTGGCATGAAGCATTGATGGCTAAAGTACTTTAATGTATATATAAATCAGGACCCTGTGATGACCTTGACCAAGTTTATGGCAAGGTCAACATGGGTTGCCTATGCATTTGAATTGGGAAAACTGTTAAAATGTCATTTGAAGGGAAAAGCCAGCAGGAAATTGGCAAATGGACAGAATATTGAAGATTCAGAAAAAAGAAAATGGCCCAAGGGCTTCATCTGCCCCTGCACTGGAATAAAATACCATAATATTCATACATGTTTATTGGTATATGCAGCAGATCTCAGGTGAGCGTTTACAGGACCATTGGTCCTCTGGTTTACATTTACAAATAAAGTGAATCTCATCTTCAATTGTATTACATATTAAACAAAGTCTTTTTTCTAAATCTTCCCGCGGCCGGACATATCAACCCCGTTCAATTCTAAGCTTGTGCGCACTAATTCTGAAGGAACTTAAGCATTTTCTAATCATTTTATCATCAATAATTTCTAGGTAAGTTTCAATTCCAAAATTCTGTTTTAAAAGTTTGTATGTTCTTAGCTTTTTGTTTGTTTTATCACCTAACATTCGTTGTTTCCAAAATGATACGAATCTTTCTTTAAGTTTATTCTTTATTGAAGCCAGCAAAGCCACTGGGTTAAATGTACTTTGATTATTCCAAACATGTGAAAATCCTAGATCACACAATATGTTTTTAATAAACTGTATCCATAAACGTTTATCAGACGAACTATTATACTGTTCAATATACGCTTTTGATAATAATGTTTCACTATCAGACTGTAGTATATGTAACCAAAAATTGACACAGCTGGAAATAGTCGACAGTAACAAAAGTAAACGACCAAGTTCACTTAAAACTGCAAAATTACTAGCTTTAGAGTGTACACCAAGGATATATTTACAAAACTTGATATGTATTTTGTCAAAGTCACAGTTACTTTTAAATGACATTTCAAACATTTCGTCCAGTGTTTTGCTTTTATAACATGTCTTATACGGAACCCAGATTTCACTCCCATATAATGCGATAGGCTTAACAAGACTTTCAAATATATTAAGAATAACTGAAGGTTTTAAGCTTTTATCAAAAATACTTTGTTTTATAGAAAATAACGCCCTGTTTGCCTTTAAACTTAGGGTCTTTTCTGCCACTGCAAACTTTCCTGTATTTGTTAAGTTTACTCCGAGGTATTTATATTGCTTGACATATTCTATTTCCTCTCCGCTAAGATTAAACCTAAACGCATCCTTCTCAACACCACCACTTTTAGAAAATACCATTATTTTTGACTTATTTATGTTAATAGCAAGGCCCCAATTCTTACAAAATGTGTTTACTCTATCAATATTATTTTGCAGTTCATTTTCTGAAGTTGAGAACAAAACTAAATCATCTGCATACAATAAATGGCTAATCCTAGACTCATGTAAAATGGGTGCACCATCAAGTAACAAATTATCACCAATATCATTTATAAATATATTAAACAATAAGGGACTTAACACACTTCCCTGGTGAACTCCTTGTTTTATTGATATAGGTTCTGTTAAAACACCTTTGCATTTAACCCGTGAATAAGAACCCTGATACATTGATTTTAGTACGTTATACACTTTCCCATTTATCCCTGCCTTTTGTAACTTTAATAGTAAACCTTCATGCCAAACTGTGTCAAAAGCTTTTTTAAGATCAATAAAACAGGTATATAGCTTATTCAGTGTACCATTCTTCTGAGTATATTTATCAATTATTGTTTTTAGAATAAATACCTGATCAGAAGTACGAAAATTTTTACGAAAACCTGCTTGTTCCTTTTTAAGAAAAGATCGACTATCTAAATAATTAGCTATTCTAGTATTCAAAACATGACAAAATAATTTCCCTAAACAGCTGTTCAAAGTTATGCCCCTATAATTATTTGGATCTGTGCAACCACCCTGTTTGTAGATTGGAATTATGATTCCCTCAGTCCATGAGGCTGGAAACTGACCTTCTCTAAGAAGCACATTAAACACCTTAACAACAGTGTTCTTTATAAATGGAAGTACATATTTTATCATTTCATTTTTAAGCATGTCATAAGCACCTGCTTTATTATTTTCCAGTTTTCTACAAGCTTCCATAATTTCCCTTTCAGTAATTTCATAATCTAACAAACAATCTTGAAACAAGTTTTCATATTGACTTAATTCTTCTTTTATGTTATTTTGTCTCTCATCATTTATTTCACTTGAAGTGTTATGCAATAAATCTCGAAAGTGAGTAAACCATTGAATACGATTAATTTTTTCCGCTTTATCTGCAGGTAAAGAATCATTTTTCAGCTCATTTATTACTTTCCATGCTGTTTGTGGATCATTCTCCATTGCATTATTTAACACACTTGTAAGATTTTCCTTGTATTTCCTCTTTTTAAATTTAACCAATTGCTTATATTCTTTAAACTTACTGTAGTAATGCATACGTAATGTACTGTTGAATGTATTTCTGTTAAAAGCATTTTTTGCAGACTTAACCTCCCTTAAAACACTTCTACAATCTTTATCATACCATTTCTTGTTTATTTTACAAACATATTTTCTTTTTAACTTGAATGTTTTCCTGAATAAAGTTTTATTTCCTGCAGTTATCATAACATCGGTTAGTTTATCAATCATAGATTGAATATGTATATTATGTGAATCAACTTCCTTTTCAATGTCGGCAATTTTACTCTTTATTTCTTCAGTTTCAAAAACTTTTTGATACAATCGTTTTGCATCCTCAGACCATACAAAGTTATCAGGGAGTGGAATACAATTTTCATCTATGCCATCATTTAAAATATTATCATCAATTAAATTATCTTTACATATTTTCAACTTCATCGATACTGCACAATGGTCGGAAAAAAGGCTAATATCATGAACAAACATGTTAAATATTGAATTTGATAATGATTTACTAGCTATGATATAATCTATAACACTACTGCCTCTTGATGTATGACATGTAAATTTACCAGTGAGATCACCTAAAGTACGCCCGTTTAAAATATACAGTTGATTGTCTGAGCATAAATCTGTCAACCATTTACCATATTGATTTGTAGTCTTATAATCACATGAAACGCGGGGTAAAACAAATTCATATTTACCGTCATTCGGTAAAGGTACATGAGGTTCATCCTCTTTCTCTAAACTATCAATTAAATCGCCTACTCTTGCATTAAAATCCCCACATATGATAACCTTGCCTTTACATGAGAAAAAATCAATATGTTTTTCAAGTTTTTGTAAAATTTCTTTGCCATTGGCTTTACCATAAGTAGAATTACAAGGTGGCAAATATACAAAAGCTAAGTACAAGTCACTATTAAGCTTAGTTATGTTTTTATCAACTTTTACCCATACAACATCACTGTCAGAAATTGGGTCAAATTTGCATGATTTTCTAAGAGATTCCTTAACTAGAACAGCTATTCCTCCAGACGTTTCTCGCTACGCGATCGGCGCTGCCGATACACACCCAATTTGAATCGTTTATTTCAGGAATATAAGACTTTCTCCAGCTTTGGCACCTATGCCAGACAAAAATTTGGAATTTCTTCTTTGCATTCAGGCTGTATCATCAATCAGGGTGGCCACACACTCTGGAAAACAGGGAAAACAGGGAAAATGATAAATAAAAATTCCCTGCAGGGAAAAATCAGGGAATTTGAAAATTTTCAGAAAATCAGGGAAAAATCAGGGAATTTTGAAAATCTTGTGTTGATAAGATGTAACTTGTGAAGTAATCATCATGCTTACTGGTGGTTTTTACCTGATTTAACATTAGTGAATTTCTCAATTTAATAGTTGTAAGATATACAGTGTAATTACGGGGTACATGGGAAGTAAATAAAAATATGCCTTCTTTAACTATGCTTTCAAACCTTTATGGACATGTTTACAATTCCAGAGGCACTGGTTTGTAAAAATCATTTTAATTTTTTTTTCTGAGAAATAACCTTATTTCTATTTTTAAAAACACATTCCATGTACCATTTGGCAACAAAATTTAGCAAAAGGCAAAAGTAACAAAAATTGCAGTTTGTAAATTCTGCTATTAAAGATGCATAAATGCAACAAATATCACATATATTGTACTTAGCCCTGAAGTTGTTTCCAGTTTTTGTGGTTTACATGTTTTTCAGCTGAAACTGTGTTTGCTCAAGTTTTCCAGTTTAACAGCATCCATGTAAGATTTTTTTCTTTGAGGGTTGTTCAATAATTGTCTTGATCTGAATTTGAATATGGGACATATGCTTTATTCAAAATTAGTAGATGCCTTGAAAATGCTTCCAGTATCACACCTGACAATGCATTATTTTCAAAAGCACTTTTTACAATTCACAAGGTGTAATAAAATAATGAAACATTAAAATATTACAGGAATTGTTTTAAGCATTGAAATTGTCAGTCATTTTTTGAATGACCCACAAATTTCGGTGCCTTGCTTTTAATGACATCAAAGGTCAATATGTCTTTCAAAATGGCATCTATACAAGCTTCCATGACTGGATAAGGAAAGCTGGACATTACATGCCAAAGACTATCATGCATCATTCTACAGTTATTTAAGATCTGTTTCTATCATCCTGGAGTTGCCAATGAATTATTTTAATACCACAAAAACTGGACCAACCATCATACTAAGAATGGTCAAAAGTTAAAGTTAGAAAGCTAAACAGAAATAAACCAGAAGGCTATGCATGCATGCCATAAAATGGTTTTACAAAAGGTAACCCCACCACCATATAGTAATGTTACATCTGTTGAATATTTTTGTTACCAAAGACACACTTCAGTAATGCTGCAGTACAAATTGCCTTCATAAATTTTGTTTATGAATTTTAGACTTGATGCTAAAATGATGTCAATGTTATTTGTTGATAAATTCAGTATAGTTCTTGGGTCTAGGATATGCTGGGTCTAGGGAACACATCTAGAAATAAACTGTCAGATTGTAAATTAAAGATCTTATGCACTCAGCTAATTTGTCTTTCAAAATAAACTTCAAAACACAAAACAACATCAATGTGTGTACATCTTTCAGTATTTATTTGTATGGCAAGTAAGCCCATATTTGTTTGCTTGAAAAATGCTGTTGACAAACAACTGCAAATCAGTCGCAAGTCTAATGGTTTATTTTGGCCATATTTGGGGTGGGTTGTGAAATTATTTAGTTGCATTATCTGGGTTCTGTTAAATGTGCCAAACAGTTTTATAAACAAAAGTGTAATATTGTTTTTCCTATAAATGCTAACTAAATTCAGCCCCAAAGTCATAACTTGAAAATTTTGTCCTCCCAAATCTGTGATTTAGGGAATTTTTACATCTTATGCATAGAGATCCTTATAAGCACTTGTATGATTTTGAATGATTTTGATCAGTGTATGTAAAAATGCATATAAGAAGGTACCATGTATAATTTAACATAATTGGAGGTTTTGATAGGAAAATGAAAACACTTTTTGTCAAAATACCCAAATTTAAAGTAAAACAATTTGTCACAGTATGAGTAAATTTCATCAGGGAAAATTGAGTCGGGATCAGGGAAAATTCAGGGAAAAATCAGGGAATTTGATTATCAAAATTGTGTGGCCACCCTGATCATTCAAAATCTGTGATGACACGTTGTGGCTTTGCAAAATAACTTTTGGGGACTGAAAATCATTGGAGACAAGATGGCGGCTTCTTGACAAGAATGCAGTGGCTTATGACACTTTATAAATGGTGCTTAAATTGCAAGAAATCAAAATCAAATCTTTACCAGTACATTTATCATAAGCAAAAATAGTGCAGAAACCAGTTTTTATATTAGAATAAGGTGACACCTTTTATTTATTTCAGAAAATCACACAATGTCTCTGAAATGCAACCAAAAAACTGTGTGACAGCCTGCCTAGGCTGATTTTAAATTGCTAATATTAGGAATACTAGACTTTCTCCAGCTTTAGCTCCTATGCCAGACAAAAATTTGGAATTTCTTCTTTGTATTCAGGCTTTTTCATCAAAATCTGTGATGACACGTTGTGGCTTTGCAAAATAACTTTTGGGGACTGAAAATCATTGGAGACAAGATGGCGGCTTCCTGACAAGAATGCAGTGGCTTATGACACTTTACAAATGGTGCTTAAATTGCAAGAAATCAAAATCAAATCTCTACCAATACATTTATCAAAAGCAAAAATAGTGCAGAAACCAGTTTTTATATCAGAATAAGGTGACACCTTTTATTTATTTCAGAAAATCACACAATTTCTCTGAAATGCAACCAAAAAATCTGTGCGACTGAGCCTGCCTAGGCTGATTTTAAATTGCTAATATCAGGAATGTAAGACATTCTCCAACTTTGGCACCTATGCCAGACAAAAATTTGGAATTTCCTCTTTGTATTCAGGCTTTTTCATCAAAATCTGTGATGACACATTGTGGCTTTGCAAAAAAACTTTCAAGGACTGGAGACAAAATGGTGGCTTTTTGACAACATGACACTTTATGAAAATTGCTTAAATCAAAAGCAAATCTTCACCAAAATATTTATTCTATGCAATAAAAAATGTAGAAGCAAGTTTTTATTTTAGAATGTGGTGACATTTTTTTTTTCTTCAGAAAAGAATACTTTCTGTTCTCTTTAAAAGGCAACCAAAATCAGAGTGACAGCTTGCCAGGTTTATTTCAGGAATATAAGACTTTCTCCAGTTTTGGCACTTATGCCAGACAAAAATTTGGGATTTCTCCTTTGTATTCAGGCTTTATCATCAAAATCCGAGATGACACGTTGCGGCTTTGCAAAAAAACTTTTGGAGACTGTAAATCCATGGAGACAAAATGACGGCTTCATGGAAAAGATTCTGGCTTATGACACTTGAAAAAAAAATCACAAGCAAGTCTTTTCCAATACATTCAGAGTTCTAAACAACTGGAAACATTTAGAAGCGAGCTGTTCTCTTAAAATGTAATGACACAATTTATTTATTTCAGAAAATATTACTTTCTAGCATCAAATTAACAGAAAACTAAAATTTAAAACAAAAATAATCTGTAGAATGTGTTCAATCTGAATCCTTTTTTTTTTTTTTTTTTTTTTTTAGGAATATAAGACTTTCTCCAGTTTTGACACCCATGCTGGGCAAAAGTTTGAAAATCTTTTTCATATTCACACTTTATCATTAAGATCCGAGGTAACATGTCACAGCTTTGTAAAATCTTTTTCGGGTGTAAATCCTAGAAACAAAATGGCAGCTTCGTCTGCATAACTGTTTCGGAGAATTAAATGTCATTAAAATTGTAGATGGACAAAGAGACAACAGATCACGGGTATACAATAAGCTCATCATGTGAGCCTAAAGGCTTAGGTGAGCTAACAAAGAGGCCCAGCCAATGTATTCATTGTGTACCCCATTACCATGTGGATTTTCTTTAAAATAAGTCTGTTGGAACTTCTGATATACATATAACATGCATTGGTTCCTTGCCATTGCTTACTTTTTTTATATACATTTGTTTTTGTCCCACCCACTAGGGCTGTGACAAGTGAGAAGGCACTTAATGCTTGCCAAGAGTGTTGCTGACCGACTGAGTAGCTTAGTGGTTAAGTCAACCCACAAAGGAATGTGATTGAAGTAAAACAGCCCTGCAACATATAAACCTGAAATTTTTCCCGGTAGAAGTCCGGCCATGTCCCAACATAATCATAGCTGTTTACTGGGATGTCTCAACATGATGATGGCATTTTCTGGGACATTTAGACACAAAACAAACAAAAACATTCTACCGTTTTGTTCTAATTAGCGCACTGTGTGCTTAATTTTTCAAAATAACTTAAGTTATGGTTACAAAATATTGTTCTAATTAGCGCACACTAGGAACGACCAGAACACATAAATTGATGTAAAAAGTCCTGTCGAAAATAACATTGACGAAGTCATTTAAAGTGTACCAGTCATTACAAAATAACATTTGATCATTTTAGGTTATGCTTTAATGTTGTTAATAAAATATAAATGTGTAAAATTGCGGTAAAATATAAATATGATAGTAGAGCAGTGTGCGCGTACACACATATTTTTCGGAAACGGTGAGGGTGTGCGCTTATTGGAGCATGTGCGGTTATTAGAACGAATACGGTAAATCTAAAATATCAAGGCTTGAAAAAGGTAAAAGTATTAAAGCCATGTGAATGATGATGAAATGGCACAATCAGAACGAAAGTCTCACTCCAAAAACACTCACAGAGATGGGAAAATGAATCAAACACCATTTCCTTGTACATGTAGCGCTGTATAACTTAGAAAGAATTAAAAGACACAGATGAACACAATATTTGATGATCATCCTGAATGCATTACATGAACACAGTAAATACTTTTCATTTTCTTGCCTCATCTGTCCATAAAACTTCACTGTCATGCTATTGACAGATAATCTGCTCGAGAACTGAGATGTGAAACACAGAGTCCACAACTGACTGAGAATCCGCTGTTTAATCCTACATGTAATCTTAGTACACTAAAAGTAGTTGTGTACATTGTGGGCATGTACTCTTTGACCTTTCAAGTTTCAACATCCAGCCACGAATTTCCTCACCATTGTTTATTATAACATAATCCTGGCAGGTCACAATTTTACTGTCTTTCACAGATTTGGTCATTAAAATCATGGACTTTAGATTCCACTTGATATTTTTCTCTGTCCTGCATGGCACAAGATTCTGAAAAATAATATAGATGCATGGTGGTTATAATACATATAACATTTCTCTGTTAGGTACATGCATTTATGACTGCTGTTTAATTTAAATGAGCTGTGTCATGATAAAACCAACATTTTGCATATGCAAAAACAAAGGCGCAGACCAGCTTCGTAGTAATTGCGAAGCTGATCAGCCCCTTTAATAGTACACTTCCTCTGCTTTCTAAATTAAAAAATTTCCAGCCTCTAGCCATCTTCTGTGCTTGTACAGCTCGGTTTGTGTTGGACGTGTTAAAAAGCCACATTGTTGGTTTTCTTATGACATGGCTCAATTATATTAAAAGAATGTGAAATCGAAGGGTAGATCAGCTGCACCACCAGAAGATGTGCAACTTCAATTTGCAAAGCATCCAGAGACAACCAACACTACTAAGTACAACCAAGGCGGATAATCCATGGTGGGATACTCTGGACTTTTGCATCTATAGGCTGGGCCCCAGCATTTGTTTCTGAGTGGGGGTGGGGCACTGAAAGCTGAAAAGTCATAATCCCCACACTTCCCCATAGGTGGGGGAGCAGTGGTTACAAATGACTGGTGCAGAGCAAGGGAAGTAACTATTTTCCTTGGAAAAAAGTCAGACTTTGGTTACTTTTCTTTGAAATGCACCAAATCTAAACAAAATTGAAAAGTATACCAAGTTCCAAAAACTTAAAATTACAAAGATTTGCTAGAATTTCAATTTTGTCCAACTTTATGGTTGTTTGATTACAGAAGATCAGAGACAATAGAGGCAACAGAGAACACCCAACACAGATAAAATCAATTTTCATACGACATCAGGTTTTAATAATTGCATGTATAGATACCTGGCTGGGAACAACTTTTTATGGATCAAAATGATCTTTTGATAGTTGTTCCCAAAACGAAGCTGTGACTGTGTTTATGCAGACTTCTGTGACTGTTAATATTTATTTCATCCGTGTTAATTGTTCAATTGTTCTCAGTCGCAGTAGTTGTCTCTGGACTGGGGAGGGGATACCATGGGTATGCATATTAAATAGGGGGCATATGAGCCGCAACATGGGAAAAACTGGTCCTCGGGAGTACTGACACAAACTGGCCTGTACAGTCACAGAAGCTAGAAGCTTGGAAACATGAATAAGAAGAGCAATTGTTCTATGCATGTAGCAAAATCAGTTGTGCAGTTACTGTATAGCTGATCTGAGACTTTGTTCTCGCACATATTGCAAAATTCTGATTTTCTCATGACACGGCTCAAATAGATATGGCAAAGTAAATGAAAACATTCCAGACTGCAATACTACATGGGAAATGGCAATGATTGTTTTTCTCAGTTTTACGCCCCTTTCAAGATTATTTCAGCTAATGAGTCTCGCTAATCGGTAGACCTGTGGGGCAAAAATGAAAGAACCACCTGGCACGTACGCCCACAAGCAAACTTGTGCCCTGAATGATTGGGCAAACCCGACAAAGCGGTGATGATCAAATAATTAAATGCGGGTATCAAATTCAGCATTCTCAACCACGGGGGCCGATGACCATGATTTTGTCAACTGAATGTTCCTGCAGCAGGGGATGCTTGACAATGTCAAATCCACCCCCCCCCCCCCCCCCCAACACACACACAACCCTGTTTCCAATTACCCGGAATGGGGGGGCATGCATACAAATGACTGGTGCATAATTTACATCTCGAACAAACCTGGTAATTCTTTTCTTGTGGCTGTGGCCAGGGGCTGTCCGTGTATCTTGATTCTTGATTTGAAGAGTCTTGAAAGCTCATTTGAGCTTGTATACTCTCTCTAAACTTTTCTCTAACCGACTTCGCGTTTCCGGTTCCTGTATTTATAGGTTAAAATAGTCCTTTCAGTATATCTCAGCCAAATTAAATCTATCTGGCTGTAGGTGTCTGTCTAATCTTGTTTTGAATTTGAGCACTGTGTCACTTGTTACAATTTCCTCAGTAAGAGAGTTCCACATATTTATGCACCTCACTGGAAAAGCGTTTATTCTCAATTTCTTACGACAACTCGGTTTCTGAATCTTAAACAAGTGGCCTCTCGTACAATTGTCATTAAATTCAACAAATTTTCCAGGCTCAATATCTTCAAATCCATGAACTATTTTATAAAGTTGTATCAAATCGTAGCGCTTTCTTCTGTAATGTAGCGTGGGAAGATTTAATCCCTCTAGTCTTTCACTATATGTTAGATCCTTTAATTCAGGCAATAATTTAGTAGCACGCCTCTGAATGTTTTCTATTAACTGTATATTCTTCTTAGTGGTTGGAAAATAGACACTCCCGCCATAATCGATTATTGAACGCACTAAACTCTTATAAAGAGTTAAAAATGAGTCTTTATCAAGAGACTTGAAGGATCGTTTTATAAGGCCCAGTAATTTGTTACATCTATTCACCACATATGTGATATGTTCATTAAATGTCATATTGTTTTGAAACCATATGCCTAGATCTTTCTCAGTAGAGTCTTTTGGTAATGATTTGAGATTTCCATCTTTGTCAATCAGTTTATAATCATAATCAAATTGTTTGTTTCCATATTCAACCACTTTGCATTTCTGAACTGAGAATTCAAGCAACCACTTCTTACTCCATTTACTTAACTTTATTAGGTCTCTTTGCAATTTCTCCTGATCCTTTCTCTCAGCAACTGATGTGTAGACTTTGGTGTCATCTGCAAAAATCTTGCAGAAGCTCTCTAGACTTTCTGGAATATCATTGACGTATATTATGAAGAGGACCGGCCCAAGGACCGAGCCCTGGGGCACACCAGATGTAACGTCTTTCCAACTGGAGCATTTACCATTAAAAATAACTCTTTGTCTCCTTTCACTTAAAAAGTCTTCAATCCATTTCAGTAAATTTCCGTCAAACCCGTAGTTTTTTAATTTCAGCAACAGCCTACGATGCGGTATAGAATCGAACGCCTTTTTTATATCTAAATAAACAGTGTCAATTTGTTTACTTTCATCAAAATATTTGCTCCAATCATCCAAAACATCTAATAGCTGGAGAATACAACTTCTTTTATGTCTGAACCCGTATTGACAGTCTGTGAAAAGCTTATTCTTGTACATATGATTCATAATCGTGTCTCTAACTGTTTTTTCACAAATCCTGCAAGGCAAACAAGTAAGGCTCACCGGCCGGTAATTTGTTGTTTCACTTTTGTCGCCTTTATTCTTGTATAAAGCAGAAATATTTGCGTCTTTCCAGATACTAGGTATTCTACCTTCAGCAAAAGTCTTATCAAATATAGTTTGTAATAGTACATTCAATATATCCGCTGTCTCTTTTAATACTCGTGGATGACAACCATCAGGTCCCATAGACTTACTAGCGTTCAGATATTTCAAACGTTTAGTTAAATCTTGTAAATCAGTTTTCAATTCTGTTACAGGTGTTCCATGATAACGAATGTCAAAAATAGGCAACTCTCCTGTAGGTTCATTAACAAATACTGAAGCGAAAAATGTATTCAGTAAGTCCGCCTTATCAGTGTCATCACAAACAATATTGCCATTAATGTCTTTCAAGTCTGAAACAGTAGTCTTTGACTTTGTTTTTTCTCGTACGTATCCCCAAAACCCCTTGGGGTCAGTCTTCACATTTTTAATCACACTTTGTTCAAACTTCTTTTTTGCTGTTCTGGTTATCTTTGTGCATTGATTTCTTGCCTGACAATACTTAAAATAGTCTGTTCTGTCTTTTGTATGTATATATCGGTTCCATAGTTTTCTCTTTAATCTTACACTGGACAAACAATTGGTATCAACCCATCTTTGTTTCCTTCGTCTTTGATGATTTCGTTTTAATGGGACATGTTTTTCTATACTGTCATTCAGTTTATTAATAAAGAACTCCCAACTTTCTTCCATGTTCATATTATCCATTTCTCTCCAATTTACAGTAATTAGCTCGTTCCGAATCTCATCGTAATTGCCTTTATAAAAGTTTCTTTTCACTGTTTCTGAGTCCTTCATAATTACACTACAGTTAAGCTCTGCCATAAAGGAGATGTGATCACTTACTCCCAAATTGGAGCCATAGACAATCTTTGTTACAATTTCATCCTTATCAACTATAAATAAGTCCAATATATTTGCTTGTTGACCTTCTCTGTACCGTGTTGGCCAGCTTACATACTGATTCAGATAATTATCACGTAAACATTCAATAAACTGAAAGTCTGGGTGATTATGGTTATTTGGTGTTGTCCAATTTTTCCATGAAATTTGAGGATAATTAAAATCTCCTACCAAAACTGTATAGTCAAACTTCAGGTTAACAGCTTTAGTGATCAAGTCATTTAAATGTCTGGAATTAATAACAGTACTTTGGGGACTTCTGTAGATACCTCCAATCAACATTTGTTTGTGATTTTCAAGTCTTAAAATACACCAACATGATTCAACAAATGAGAAATCATTTAAAATTTGGCATTCACAAAATGATAAATTATTTCTAACGTATATACAAACACCCCTACATTTCTCAGTAACCTTTCCAAGTACCATATTATAACCATCGATCTTCAATTCTTGTACCAATATATCAGTTGATTTGATACTTTTCGGAAATATTTCTGTCAGTACAATAACATCTGGTTCATAACTTTCAATTTCAAGTTCCAACTCATCTCTTTTGTTTAAAACACTGTCACAATTTGTGTAATAAATATTTATCTTCCCTTTTTCATTTTCAGTCTGGTTAAAATATTCTTCCCTAGCAACAAACTGTGAATTATCTGATGATGACTCATATATATATGTTACCTCAGAATCTTGGTTAGAACTGGAACCATATCTATCTGTGACACTTGTGTTACAGGAAGTCTCTGTACTATCAGAATCAAATGATTTCTCTAAACTTAAATAGGAATTCTCTGTACTTGTATATTGTTCATTTGAACTGACATTGTATCTACATGTATCATCACTTTGGTCTGATACCATCTCTAAACTATTCACAAGTGGACTGTCACAAATAAACGAGATAAAGGAGTCATTTTCACTATCAGTCTCTCTCCTATCAGATTCACTGTCTTTTATGTTGTTACCCTGTAAATAGTCCCGATTATATACTTCATGGTTACTACTGGAATGTTCTGCTGCACTAAATATATGCGTTACTGGAAATGTTTGTGGATTAAGTAACACAGAACTTGAACTCGAAACTGAACTATTGAACGATAAACAGTTTTTTAACATATGTACATGATGAAGAGAATTCTGTGATACATCTCTAACTTTGGGAACCCTGAAAAGGATCCCCACTATCCTTTTCTACCGGTTCTGTAGACGACCGCCTCCCTTTTCTTTTTTCTTTCCTCCTACTTTCTCTCTTGGCAAATGCTTCTGCCCTTTGTTTTTTGGTCAAGTCTGATTTGAAAAATATGTCTTTCAATCCAGGTTCAGTTTGGTCCTTTAACTTTATCCTAGCAGATTCTAGTAGCTTTTTCTTACTTTCAAATGACAGAGTAAGTAAATCCACTAGAAATTAGAATTCATGGTTCTGAGACTGATGTCAATTATTATCCCTCTCTCACTGAATGAATGGTTTAAAAACAGCAGAACATGCACCAATTTATTTAAATAAAACAGTAATTATACGTTAAATCCACAAAAATCTATTTAATTTCCTTGTTTGCACCATTTTACTGCAAATTACAAAACAAATGACCAGCACATGTTTATATGCTGAAGCTGTCAGCAGTACACGACTGCTGTGTAAATGGAAAATCGATTCCGAAAATATGCCATCAATCAGATGTCAATTTTACGATTATCAGGTCTTCTCCAGCAATTTTACAAAGAAGTTACACGGAATAGGGTTTAATGAACATTTAATGCAAAAATTAGCCGAATCTGCGATGACACGTTGTGGGTTTGCAAAATAACTTAGACCAACTAAATGCGACATAAACACGGAAGTCTTTCACCCCTTTCGGTATTTATTTATATACGTCGCCCCAGTGATTTGTCACGTGACATGTGTTTCTAAATGACCCTTCAAACTATCGGGGTATTGCTATGTCAAGCTGCCTTAGTAAATTATTTTGCAAAATATTGGATAGTAGATTGCAAGCTTATCTTGAGGAGTATATGACATTATCAATAGATGTCAAATAGGCTTTCGACCTAAGTCTCGTACTTCTGACCATATTTTGGTTCTTACATCCATTATAAACAAGTTTATCTCAAAGAAAAAGTACTTATTTACTTGTTTCATAGACTTAAAAAAGGCCTTTGATACAGTGTGGAGAGATGGTATGTTTTTCAAATTAAAAATGTATGGAATTAATGGAAGATTTTTGAATGTTATTGCTGATATGTATAAAGAGGTAAATTATAATATAAAACTTAAGGACGGTTATACAGAATCCTTTAATACCTCTATTGGGGTTAAACAAGGTTGTATTCTCAGCCCAAAACTTTTTAATATATATATCAATGATCTACCATTAATATTTGATGACTCTTGTGATCAAGTTAGTATCGATGATTATAAGCTTAGTTGCCTGATGTATGCTGATGACATAGTACTAATGTCCTCTTCAGCAGCAGGTCTTCAAGTTGGCATTAATAAATTACAGCTGTACTTGTCTGAATGGCATTTAGAATTAAATACTTCAAAAAGCAAAATTATGATTTTCAATAAATCTGGTCAAAAACTTAAACAGTATAAGTTCTATTTTAAAGAACAGGAGCTAGAAATAGTTAATGAATACAGGTACTTAGGCATAGTCATCAAAACATCTGGAATTATTGACATAAAAAAACTATCACATAAAGGTATGAAAGCCTTGTTTGCTATGAAACAAAAATTATCATCAAAAGAGATAAATGTACAGATTGGTATGAAGCTTTTTGAATCTATGATCAGGCCAATTATAACTTATGGTTCTGAGATTTGGGGTCCATCACATATCAAATTTCATAAGGTCAATAATGCTAGAGATATGGAATCTTGTTATGACAAAAATTGTTATGACACTTTAGCTATCAGACATTTTAAATACCTTTTACAAGTTCACAAAAATAGTACAAACTTAGCAGTAAGAGGTGAACTTGGTGCATTCCCTTTAGATATATACATAATGGTTCATTTGATAAAATACTGGCTTCGTTTGCTACAAACTGATAAGCAGTCACTTGCTTATAAATGTATGAATGAGCAGTTGCAGACAGAAGATTCACAATGGATTTTAAGTATAAAAAAGATTTTGTACATAAGCGGTTTCCAGCATGTATGGGTTAATAAAAGCACCTTTAATATTGAGAAATTAGCCTTTGCTTTGAAAGGTAAGTTAGAGTCAAAATATAAATCTTGGTGGAAGTCAAAGTTATCAGAAAGTAGTAAATTAGAATTTTATAGGATTGTCAAATCAGAGTTTTCACTCGAAAGGTATAAATTTACTCCTCCCACTAGAGGCCAAAGTTAAATGTAGATTTACCCAGTTAAGAATAAGTGCACATAGTTTGGCCATTGAAACTGGGCGATATAGCAGACCTCGGATATCTCGAGAGAGACGATATTGCTTCTCATGTAAGGATGCAATTGAGGATGAAAGACATTTCTTGCTCCAGTGCAAACTTTATAACACTTTAAGAGAGGAATTAAACTTAGAATTACACAAAATTGTAGGTAATTTGCTGCTACACGATCAGACTTTAATTGAACTTTTCTCTACATTTGACAGTGATTTCACACCACTATTTATGGATTATGTTTATAAGGCTTTTGAACATAGAAACACAGTTATTTAAGTAAGATTGTATGTATTATTACATAAAGATATTTTACATGACTTGATAAATTGTCGTGTCATTTTGGGGACGCGTCTGTGCACTGTATAGTTTTTTTTTTGTTGTTTTTTTTTGTTTTTGTTTTTTTTATTTTTATTAAAAATTGACAATTTTCAGCTGCAAGAACTGGTTGTGTCAGGTATGTGTATACATTGCACACACGCGTTGTCCTTCTGTCACGATTACTTGTTAGGTGAAACTGGTTCATATACTTTTCAAAGCAATACTATACCATCGGAATACATCATCAAAGTGGTTATCATTATGGTAAAATGTCTAGGTAATATATAAAGATATTGTGTGTATGCATTGTTTCAGTTAATATGGTGCACTCATGTACACCCTGGTTTTACTTTAAAGAACAGGGATGTTCAGTGGTTAATATTGCATAGACAGGTTACCGTGATGTTATTTAAGGCCACAGTAGGGGTAGTGGAGAGATTATGTATGATTATGTTGTTTGGTGTGCTGCCTTTGTATGTACTTTGTCATGTCTTAACTTGTATTGGACAAGAGACAATAAACTATCTTATCTATCTGTGTTTCGATTTTGATTTGACAAAAAATCGTAGTTGGCGGATCGAGCTTTGATTTAGTCCGTGTATTATTATTATGCCTTCTTTCAGCGCTGTATTTTAGTGGAAATTTCGACGTCAATTCGGCCGCCATTTTGGTTAGGGACTACTTGACGTCGAGTAACGCTTCAAAATAAAATACAATTACCGCTTTTTCGCTCTTGGCGCTCCTACTGACTGTTGTGGTCATTATTTCAAGTGATTTTCCTAGAATTCTTACCACAAAATAGCAGATCACAACAGGCATATACTGCTTCAAGAATGTGTACCCTTATGAAAAGGATTTTCTGCAGTAAAGCTACAATAACCTTACTGCAAGGTTGCAGCGAAGAAAAAGTTTGCCGCAAAATGATCTACGACTTCGCCGCACTTCGCCACTAGCGGTAATGTTCTTGCGAAGTGCTTTACCGCTAGCGGTGAATTCGCCACAGATTCACCTTAATGTATCATATTACAATTGATTGGCTACAAGGTTGCCACAAACTTAGCATTTTCAACTGACATCGCCATAACATTACCAAAAACTTGCAAGTTTTAAATTGCACTTTTATTAATATATCCTGTCCCAAGAACATGCAGGTAAAAAACAACAACATACACTAACAATGTGATTTTAAATGATTCAGTTTTTTTTGTTTTTTTTTTTTAATCATTTGACATCATGTCCGACCAGACTAAGACTAGCAAAGGATTTTAGTGCTAAGAACTTATTTCAATATTGTATACATGCTACATTACTTGGCAGTCCAAATCCAAAAAAGTGGCTTAGTTTTGGTTTTGTTGGCATTTTTGAGTACATTATTCTACCAATGCTCATAATATTCCTTGGCATGTGCCCAAACTCGTACGGGTGGATGCCAAGTCTGTAAATGACCCTGGGCCACAGAACAAGGTCAAAGGTCAAACGAGTGCAAAATAGCAAAAATCTGTAAAAATGAAAATAGACATTATTGTATTGGAAAATAGTGGCCTGATTATAGGCAACTTGTACTCATGTCATTCCTTGACATGTGTCCAAAGACATAGAGGTGGATGCCAAGACTGTAAATGCTCCTGGGTGACAGAATTAGGTCAAAAGTCAAATTAGTGCAAAATAACAAACACCCATTACAATAAACAAGTATTTCTTAAATCAAACATGAACTGACTAAAGGCAACATGTGCTTATTGTGCTTATTTTATTCATTGACAAGTGTTTTAACTCATATGGGTATATTCCAAGTCTGTAACTGCCTCTGGGTCACATAATTAGGTCAAAAGTCATATGAGTGCAACAATATCAAAACCTGTTATGATAACTAATAGTCTTCCAGCTACCCATACCCCCTTCCCCAAGGGGGAAGGGGAATTTTCTACACTATGATTTTCTAATTTAAGTACATTGAAAAAGCTATCAGACCCTGTTTTCTGCCAGTGGAAGCGTTTTCATTTTACGCTATGTTCTATTAAAGTACCCTAAATATTCATTTTTTTCATTTTTATAATGGGGATACACATCGAAAATTGAATATATCTCAATTATTTGTAATTCTAGACCATTGAACTTGGTCTCATCTTAAAGCTTAGACACAGCCCTTTTTTCCTATAATAAGTAATGGAAAATATCTAATTTGCATATTCATGCATTTTCATTAAAACTTTAAAATGAATAAAAAGAAACAATTAAAAATCAATTATCCCATAAAAACTAATGTCATGCCTAAACTATCATTTTGGCTTATTGTTATTGTACCAATAATACTATTTGACAAATTTGTTGATGACTCATGGGCCTAAATAAAAATTATCTCATTTGCATTTTCATGAATATTAATGAAAATGACGAAAATCAAGATATACAAAGGGAAAATCAATTGCCATTTGAAGGGTTTAGGGTGGAATATCTATAGGATGTACCTTGCACCCTTAGAACAAATGCCCATGGGTACCAGTTTGGTCAGAGGATCTCTTTATTGCCCATGTGTGTCACGTAAAATCATAGAGTGCTCACCCGCACCTCTAATAAGCAGAGGAAGTAGTGTGGTACACCTATATTACCACATGTTTCTTGGCTACAGATAGACCTTAAGAGAGCATAAATATACTTAAAACCATTAAAAACGCAACTGATATACAGGTTATTTCTACCTTTCAGGGACACCTTGTGCGCTTTGTTTATAGCGAAGTCAGCTTGCCCCTCGCCCGAGAATCGTTCAGCGAAAACTGAACTCAATTTAGCACTTCTGGTTGATTTTTGGGTGAAAAATGACAAAATCATTAAAATTTGATTTTAAACCCATTCAACCTTGCAAAGCAACCCAATTTCAATGCGGAAGTATGCGGCCGAATACCAGCAACAAAAAAAAACGGTGTAATACCGACAATTCCACCTGATGGAACGACCAAGATTAATTTCCAAATGTTCAAATTTTCCAAAAAATACCACAGATTTTGAGAATCTACCGAACTTCAATAAAACAGAATCATTCCATAGTTTGGAAACAGGAGATGTTACGTTCTAGCATATGGGTCCATTTTATGACAGTTTTAATTTTTAAAAATGGCATTCTTGAATTCACTTCCGGTTTTCATGTACTGACTTTGATGGCCTTTTATAAGATCAAAACTTGAAAAAAACAATCTACGGAATGGTTTACATAGACTGTAGAGCAATATTGGCATTTACCGAAAGTTTGAACACAAAAGAGCTAGTCAAAAAGGTTATAACGTATAGCTGGATTGATAAGGTGCATTTGCTTTTGTTTTGTCCATGTTTGAGTTGTGTCCCTTAATCGACAAACGCAGATCGCTTTACTTAACTTGCTAATTTAGCACAAGACGAATATGGCCTTCATATCGGGACGACAATTTCATGATTTTATATAATAACATTGTGAAAATATCCAAGAATCGTTGGATAGGTTATATGCTGAAAGTTGCGTTTTTACTGGCTTCAAGTATATGTATCAAATGATTGGTTTGACAATGCTTGATAACCATGTAATAAGATTTAAATATCAAACTGACTTCCTGGTGTTCAAATATTAATGAGAACTTTATATATTAGAAAAAAAAAATCACAGAAAAATGGAGTATACCAGCACAATTTCTTATATTTCGTCAACCAAAAGCCCTAGAGAGCTTAAATTGGTACCAAATGATCGGTTACCCTAAATAGCACAAAGGACTCCTTTTCGCGAAAAGGACATTAAACATGTTAAATAGCGAAAAGGAGTCCTTTTCGCTATATCATCTTACCCTAAAATAAGAAAAGGACTGATGTTTGTAGAAAAGGACTTTAATATAGCGAAAAGGAGTTGATATTTGTGTTATTGCTTCTCATAATCATTTCAACAGAATGTGTTAGGAAATTTAGTTAGATCTGCCAAGTGGCGCGATGTCACTCAACTGATACAGCAAAGTAGTGCAAGGTGGCGTAAAGAGGAGTAAAGTAGCGTCAAGGGGTGTAAAATGGCAATTTAAAGCTACTTTTTATCAAATATGAGGTAGATGATGATAGTTCGTCTCTCACTAATGAGAAAGACCATCATTATTTCTTGAATAGTGCTGATGTGTGTTGGTGAGTTCTTTGATGGCTGACTAGGCCAATTCTGGCTCTAAACTGTCGGTTGCAAGTAGAGCAAGTCAATGTCATAGAGTCTGTTGGTGGCACATTTGTTTTGGCTTTGCGCTCTCTTCGCTTTCTTTCAGCTTCACAGATTCTCTTCTTTTCATAAAGAGCTGCTCCTTTGTTGATGAGACCTTGCCACTTTGATCGCTCCTGTGCAGTCTGTTCCCAGGACCCCATTGGTATTTCGAAATCCTTCAGAGAGGCTTTGAGGGTGTCTTTGTAGCGTTTCTTCTGGCCACCTTGAGAGCGCTTTCCCTCCTGTAGTTCTCCATAGAAAACTTTCTTTGGAAGTCGCGCATCAGGCATTCTTATAACATGGCCAGTCCATCTTAGCTGTGCTAGCTTTAAGACTGTATGCATGCTTTGCATCCCTGCTTTCGTCAGGACCTCTGTGTCTGGAATCTTGTCCTGCCACTTGATTTTTAACAACTTTCTCAAACAGCTAAAGTGGAAATGGTTAAGTCTCTTTGCATGGCGTTGGTATACTGTCCAGGTCTCACATGCATACAAGAGGGTTGGCAGTACCGCAGCCTTGTAGACTTTCAGCTTGGTGTCAAGCTTGATTCCATTTCGCTCCCAGACATTTGCACGGAGTCGTCCGAATGCCACACTAGCCTTTGCAATTCTGGCAGTGATCTCATCATCAATATGCACTGCTCTGGAGAGAGTGCTTCCCAGGTAGGTGAACTTGTCAACAACTTTCAGTTTTTGCCCATTCACAGTGATGGTTGGTTCATTATACGGCTTTCCGGGCGCTGGTTGGTTACAGGTCAGGTCAGTTTAACTGCTACTGTAACATGTAATCAGTACTACCTGTTGTCATGCGGTGCAGATGGGGCTCGTTAGCCTTGGAAGGCAACTCATCTAGGAGTTAAGCTAGTTCTCTACACAAAAATCTAGCTGGGCAGGGGGAACTCATTAGTCTTGGTTGACAGTCCTCATAGGAGTTTACAGGTCTCTAAACAAAACCTAAGGAAGGGTAGATGGAGCTCTTCAGCTGCGGCCAGCAATTCATCTAGGAGAAGGAAACTCCAAAATCAAACCTGTGTGTCTTGGTTGACACACAGGGTTGACGTTGCGCACCTCTTCCTCACTATAATCCAATTTCATAGCGCAATAGGTAGATGATACACATGTATGTAATACGCATGTATGTGTGGGGAGAGAGTGGTTGGGTGCAAGGAGTGTCATTGATCTGACGGACAGAAACTTTGGTGCAGTATTTTGGCAATGTTTTCTTGTTTTCTTAAGAAGACAATATTTTCAAATGAAAATGATTCTTCTCAAATTCTTCGGTCCTAGCTTACAGTTTCCATGTAAGAGTAATTTTCTACACAGGGTGATGGTGTGGGATTCAGATTTTATGCAAAATTTTACTGAAAGAAACATTGCGCAAAGTAATGATCTGCAGAAGACTTAAAACTTGTCTGCATGTGTGATGGAAGGTATTATAGAGGCATTTATTTTATGACGTTTGGCTCTTTCTTATACGTGGCGTGCAATATTTTAGAGATAGGCAATGTTGCTGGTAAAAACTACAAAGTGTAATGCATGTGGTGAAATATGTCAAATATTGTTTGGAAACTGGTCGTTGTTGTCTCTTTGTTCTAAGAAATCTATAGGTGTATCTTATAACACGGAGAGAAAGAAGAAAGAAACAATTTCAGTGTGTATTGACTATTGAGAATCGTTTGTATATTAAGATCATATGACTGAGCAATAAAAGGTGTGAAAACGTGTGTCAAGTTACCGTGCGGTAAACGAATTATCAGTCACGTGTTTGCGAGGTGTTAAAACAATCGGCTTCTGTAGTTGAATTAATCTCTAATAGCGCGTGTCATTAATAAGATTATCAAGTATTTCGTGTTAACTGAAATTGGAATGTTCCCTAATTTGAAATTTATTAGAATGTTTCATATCGGTCGTGGTAGTCTAATGGATAGCGTATTAACTTTTAATACTTTTATTCTCGAAAAAGAACATGTTATAAACAAATAATTTTAAACCATGTTAGCTTTTGCAACTAACATGTTTGCGCAATGTTAAATTTAATTAATTTAAGCATGTTTTAATGCGCGGCTATAATGATACGTTCAAAAGCAAACTGTTTTTTGTTGTTGTTTTTTTTAACCAAAGTTAGTACCAAAATTAGTTTTCGCTAAAAGATCATTCTCAGAAATTTGGGCTTTGCCATATGATTGTGTCAGTTATGTTTTCCGGCGTTATCATATATATGAGGAAGCATCTATACTAGTTGTATAGCGCTCAATTGGTCGCATGTTTAGCGCATGTTGCAGTTATAGTTGCGCTTCTACGGAAAACTTACTGGCTACGGTTTCGTTTCAGTTAATATTCGTCTGTGTCTTACATGTATTCCTTGTTTATGATAAAGTATGAATATCAAAGAATACGCTTTACAGCCTGTACACATTTGTTTCCATGGGTAACGGGAAATGCGCACGTAATACCTCGCCACTAAGATAGCTTTTTTTTTGGGGGGGGGGGGGGGGGTGTAATGGGGGGGATAAAAGTACATTTCAAACCTATGTGTATTACAATTAAATTGTATCAAATTGTTAGAACAAAACATCAGGAAAGCATGTCTGTGAAGTTTATATCCCCTTAACCCCCACATTTATATAAAAAAGTTTGTGACTGGGGTTTGCAGGGGGTATATCTATTTTTTATTTTATTTTTTTTCTTCTTATTTTATAACACAGATTGCCGGTACTCGTTAGAACCGCCTCGGCGAGACGGTTCTAATGTGTACCCACAATCAATGTTTTGAGCAAACATATTAAAATTAACCAAATTTTGCCAATGAAATTTTCAAATTTTAATGCTGAAAAAGTTCTCTGAATATTGCATGGACATGTTTTCGTAATTTTATTGCATGAGCATGTTTTCGTAATGGTGTGTCTGAGTACCTTCTGGTTAACTGAAAAGTTCCAACCGCCCAATTACCGTTGACGAGAACAAGAAAAGCGATGCAAAACTTACGTTAATTTAACAATGAATCCCCAATCTGATTTTTGACTAATTTTTCTTGAGCACATTTCGATCCCCAGTTTCAAATGCTATATGCAGTTGCACCGGCGAGTAATATATCTTTGAAAAAAGAACTTTATGAAACTGTCTCATCATTTAATTGTGATCTTTTTGTAACATTGAGCACAGCCGGCCAAGAAAAGTCAAGATAAACGCATACATGTACATACATGTATGGGTGATAGTCTTGATATGCAGGAAAGAGGTTTTCGTTTATCACCATGAAATCATGATAACGCTACAAATATAAAAATAGAATTAAAAAGAAATATATTCAAATTAAAAAATGGCTGGTAAATGGTCTTCAGAAAACAGCACAGCCGATAATAGATTTTATGTAGTTTTGTTTCTTAACAACAAGTCCTAGTCACACAGACAATACTACACTGCGCGTTGCCAGCTGGAAACAAAGGATACAATTTTATCCTTTGGCTAATATTTAGGCAGTGCAAAAATCAAGTATATATATCTCGTCAACGGTAGCTATGTCCCTTTTTCCTATACAGTCATTATATTTCTCTCATTACATTAAAGTCCTTTTCGCGAACAGAAGTCCTTTTCTTATTTTAGGGTCAGTTGATATAGCGAAAAGGACTCCTTTTCGCTATTTGAAGTCCTTTTCGCGAAAAGGACTCCTTTGCGCTATTTAGGGTAACCCCCAAATGATTGCTATGACAATGTTCTAGAACTCTGTAATAAGTTATATAAACAAACTGGCTATCTGAATGCTCAATATTAAAGAGAACTTCAGATATTAGAGAAAATAACAGATAAATGAAGAAGGTCTACCAACAAAATTGCTTATATCTCAGCAACCAAAAACTCTAGAGAGCTGAAATTTATATCAAATGATTGATATGATAATGGTTTATAATAATGTGATAAGACACAGAAAGAATGTGACTTTCTTGGGGTTCAAATCTTGATGAGAACTTTCAATATTAGAGAAAAATCAAAGAACAGTGGAGGGGGTATACCTACAGAAATGCTTATAGCTTAGCAACCAAAAGCCATAGAGAGCAGAAATTGGTATCAAATAATTGCTACTACAACATTCTAAAACCACAAAATATAAATATAAATATAAATAATCAGACTTTCGTTTTGTTCGAATATTGATGAAATCTTTATGAATATAATATTTGAGAAAAATGACAGCAAATGGAGGGGTTATACCTACAGAAACGTTTATATCTCTGCAACCAAAAGCCATAGAGAGCAGAAATTGGTATCAAATGATTGCTATGACGAAATTCTATAACCATGTAATATGGCATATAAATAAGCTGACTTCCTTGTTTCTCAATTTTTAAGAAAACTTAAGATATAGGAGAAAAATCACTGGCAAACGAAGGGGTTATACCAATAAAATTGCCAATATCTCAGTGACCAAAAGCTCTAGAGAGCTGAAATAGGTATCAAATAATTGCTATAATAATGTTCTATAATAGTGTAATATGACGCATAAATAATCTGACTTTCTTGTTGTTGGATTAATGATGAGAACTTTAAATATTATATAATAATCTCAGAAAAATAGAGGGGGTATACCAATGCAAACGTATATATCCCAGCAACCAAAAGCCATAGAGAGCAGAAATTGGTATCAAATGATTGCTATGACAAAATTCTATAACCATGTAATAAGGTATACAAACAAGCTGACTGTCTTGTGTCTCAAATATTTAAGAAAACTTAAGATATAGGAGAAAAATCAGTGGCAAACGAAGGGGGTATACCAATAAAATTGCTTATATCTCAGTGATCAAAAGCTCTAGAGAGCTGAAATAGGTATCAAATGATTCCTATAATAATGTTCTATAATATTGTGATAAGACGCATAAATAATCTGACTTTGTTGTTTTTCGAATAGCGATGGGAACTTTAAATATTAGATAATAATCTCAGAAAAATAGAGGGGGTATATCAACAAAAACGTATATATCTCAGCAACCAAATGTCCTAGAGAGCTGAAATTGGTATCAAAAGACTGCTATGACAATATTCTGTAATCATGTGATAAGGTATATAAACAAGCTTTCTATCTTGTTTCTCAAATATTTAAAGAAACTTAAGATATAGGAGAAAACTCCTTGGTAAACGAAGGGGGTATACCAATAAAACTGCTAATATCTCAGCGACCAAAAGCTCTAGAGAACTGAAATTGGTATCAAATGATTGCTAGGATAATATTCTATAACTATTTTGTGAGACACACAAACATTCTGACTTTCTTGTTTTTTGAATATTGATAAAAACTTTAAATTCTAGTGAAAAACCACAGAAAAGTGGATGGGGTATACCAACAAAATGTTTTATAACTTAGCAACCAAAAGTTCTAGAGAGGTGAAATTGATATCAAATTGCTATGATAATGTTCTGTAATCATGCGATAAGACAAATGAATAGTTTGACTTTCTTGTTGTTTGAATATTGATGAAAACTTAAAATATTTGATAAAAATCACAGAAAAATAGAGGGGTATACCCATGGAAAGGTTAATATCTCAGCAACCATGAGTCCTAGAGGTCTGAAATTGGTATCAAATGATTGTTATGACAATAATGTATAAACATGTAATAATATATATGACCAAGCTGACTATCCCCGTTGCAAAACATTAAGAAAACTTAAGATATAAGAGAAAAAACACAGACAAATACAGGGGAGTGTATCAATAAAATTGACAATATCTCAGCAATCAAAAGCTGCAGATAGCTATAATTGGTATCAAATGATTGCTACGATCATATTCTATACACAATTGATATAAAAAGTACCTAAAATAACTTTATCCCCATCAGAATACCACTGACACTGATGTTTATACAGGCAATTGTAAAATGGCATGAAAATAAGCATTTATTTTTGCACTAAAGTGACCTTTGACCTAAATCTGCATTACTTTGTTGTAACAATTGTAACTGATTACACCATACAAATGCATTAGATGTAATTTGGGGCTTTTTTTACAAAAAAAAAAAAAAAAAATGAAAATATTTCATAAGATACTGCTATAATGTTGATATATCTCAAATTTTGCACTTAGTTGACCTTTGACCTATTTTTGGGACTCTGGGGCATTTTCAGACTTGGCATCCACCCTAGCGTGTATTGTTACACATTAAGGTACACATTAGGCATGGATGCCAAAATGTACTCAAAAATGCCAACAGAAAAATATTTGGGGGGCTTGGGAGGCCAACTACATGCTAATATTTGCTTGGAAAATATATCTTTTTGGCAAAGTTATGGCGAACTTCGCCAAAGCATTACCACATCATAATTGCAATCATGTGCAAATGTTGCATGAAGAGACAGATGGTCTTGTTACCATGGCTGCAATATGTTATTAATTAAGATATCATAAAAGTGGTCATTTGATTACTTTTTGGAACAAAACTGCAGACACTTATAGAATGTTAGTGATGGAATGAACAATCAAATTATAGGGTGTTCTCATGTTTTTGTTCTGTATTTGTGTACTGTTAAATGTTTGGAATTGTTCTGCATTTCAAAAATTTTGGATACATCATGTACATAAAGAATCATGAGAAGACTTTAAAGCATTTAAAATGGTATGTTAGCATTTTCTTTCCCACCCGCTGTCTATGCTGGGACTTTAAATTGAATTGCATCAATTCCTTGTCCCTCTATTCTTACTTTATTTTATTAAAAGAAAGAAATAGATTATGGTATTCAACATCTAAAATGATTCATAGGCTATGCTCAGATTTTATGGGCACAAAACATTTCAACTTTATTTGGAAAGCGTATAGAAAAGACATTTGTGCTGTTAATGCATGTAAATGTCTTATTACTGTGGTTAGAAAAAAATGTACAATTATCTGCTGATAATCCCAAGCCTTGTATACTATGTGTCTTGGATTTCTACATGCCCTTAACTTAAAGTGATGTTCCTGCTCCCATTTCGTATTGTCTATATCAAAATCTAACACCTTGACATGTACTTATTTAATTTCTATAGCTCATTTAATCATCTGCCGAGGTAATTACAGTCCAGTTTATTGCTCTTATCAGCAATCTCTCACAGCAGACATTATTTTGATCTCGATGGTCTAACTGATTGAAACAGCTGGATTTCAAGACCCTGGCTACCGGTACCTGGATTCTGAACGCATGGCAGCATTATAGTGCTGAATGCTACTGGGGAAGAATACTGTGACCCCCAGAGATTAATTGCAATTAGCTGACTATTAAAAGTGCAGTGTTCAGTGTCCTGAGAAAACCTTCTTTACAAATACAAATATGCGAAAGTGCATTGCAGTAGTAAGGTGCAGATCAGTTGCATATATTGATCAGTGCCTTTGATTTGAAAGTGAAATTTTAATTATGATATTTTAATATAATTATTGCGTACTTGATTTAACAGCTTAATTAGTTTTCTTGGGACCTGGCCTGAACCAGCGGCTGTAGATTTTCTCTAATCATATAGAATATTTAACATATTACTGTTTTACATGAAATTAAATAAGGATTTGGAATAATTTCTACATGATAAGTACTGCAAGTATATTTAACATGTTTAAGTGGCGGGCATCAAAGAGGAAAAAAAGAACTTCAACCAGGATAAATGTCATAAATGAATAAATAAATAAATAAATAAATAAATAAATAAATATATAAATATATAAATAAATAAATAATGAGTAAAAAAACAATGTGTAGATCAGCCTCTTTGCCTATTTACCATATACCTTTATGAATACGCGAAACATGTGCATGTACCTGTTACTCAACTATACTTTCACATAGCCAGGCTGGTTTGTGTCTTGCCTTATTGAAACACTGGCTATTGGTTATTGAATGGATACATTGGTGCAGTCCAGTCCTTATGTACCTTTTTATCTCTGTTTATTTCCTTCGATCAACTGATTTAAAATTGGAAAACCAATGTGCTGCCAAGGAAGATTTTATCAGATTATTCTGGAGGTAAATGGCGCCTGCTGTGGCATGTGAAAGTAATAAATTAATATGCTAATTAAGCCAGTTAGAGAAAAACCTTTTGGACTGTTTGATTCCTGATGCATTTAACCAGCATTATAATCATAGGAAAAAAGTGGTGAATATTCACTTTAAGCCAAGTCATTGAATTAAACTAACCTGTTCACTTTTTAGCTCACCTGAGCCGAAGGCTCACAGGTGAGCTTATAGGATAGGCAGGCATCCGGCGTCCGGCGTCGTCCGTCGTCGTCCGTCCACAATTTCAAAGAAGAATATTTCTGAAACTAGTAGGCCGATCTTGATCAAATTTAATGTGAACCATAATTGGGTTGGGGGATTGATGGCATTAGGTTTTGGAGCAGATTGTATCAAAATTGTGGTTTCCATGGCAACAGATAGGTCCCATAGACTTACAATGGGAAAAACTAAAAAAATCTTCTTCTCTGAAACCACTAGGCCCACAGCTTTGATATTTGGTATGTAGCAATGGCTAATGGTCCTCTACGTAAATTGTGCCATTCATGCCCCTGGGGTCAAATTTGGCCACGCCCCGGGTTGTCGATAGTCTCCATAGACTTACTATGGGAAAAAAATTAAAAAATCTTCTTCTCTGAAACCACAGGGCCCACAGCTTTGATATTTGGTATGTGGCAATGGCTAATGGTCCGCTACATAAATTGTGCCAGCCATGCCCCTGGGGTCAAATTTGGCCACGCCCCGGGGGTGGATAGTTTCCATAGACTTACAATTGGAAAAACTAAAAAAAATCTTTTTCTCTGAAACCACTAGGCCCACAGCTTTGATATTTGGTATGTAGCAATGGCTAATGGTCCTCTACATAAATTGTGCCATTCATGCCCCTGGGGTCAAATTTGGCCACGCCCCAGGGGTTGATAGTCTCCATAGACTTACTATGGGAAAAAAATTAAAAAATCTTCTTCTCTGAAACCACAGGGCCCACAGCTTTGATATTTTGTATGTGGCAATGGCTAATGGTCCTCTACATAAATTGTGCCAATTATGCCCCTGGGGTCAAATTTGGCTACGCCCCGGGGGTCGATAGTCTCCATAGAATTACAATAGGAAAAAACTAAAAAAATCTTCTTCTCTGAAACCACTAGGCCCACAGCTTTGATATTTGGTATGTAGCAATGGCTAATGGTCCTCTACATAAATTGTGCCATTCATGCCCCTGGGGTCAAATTTGGCCACGCCCCAGGGGTTGATAGTCTCCATAGACTTACTATGGGAAAAAAATTAAAAAATCTTCTTCTCTGAAACCACAGGGCCCACAGCTTTGATATTTTGTATGTGGCAATGGCTAATGGTCCTCTACATAAATTGTGCCAATCATGCCCCTGGGGTCAAATTTGGCCACGCCCCGGGGGTCGATAGTCTCCATAGACCTACAATAGGAAAAAACTAAAAAAATCTTCTTCTCTGAAACCACATGGCCCACAGCTTTGATATTTGGTATGTGGCAATGGCTAATGGTCCTCTACATAAATTGTGCCAGCCATGCCCCTGGGGTCAAATTTGGCCACGCCCCGGGGGTGGATAGTTTCCATAGACTTACAATTGGAAAAACTAAAAAAATCTTCTTCTCTGAAACCACTAGGCCCACAGCTTTGATATTTGGTATGTAGCAATGGCTAATGGTCCTCTACATAAATTGTGCCATTCATGCCCCTGGGGTCAAATTTGGCCACGCCCCAGGGGTTGATAGTCTCCATATACTTACTATGGGAAAAAAATTAAAAAATCTTCTTCTCTGAAACCACAGGGCCCACAGCTTTGATATTTTGTATGTGGCAATGGCTAATGGTCCTCTACATAAATTGTGCCAATCATGCCCCTGGGGTCAAATTTGGCCACGCCCCGGGGGTCGATAGTCTCCATAGACCTACAATAGGAAAAAACTAAAAAAATCTTCTTCTCTGAAACCACAGGGCCCACAGCTTTGATATTTTGTATGTGGCAATGGCTAATGGTCCTCTACATAAATTGTGCCAATCATGTCCCCGGGGTCAAAATTGGCTACGCCCCGGGGGTGGATAGTCTCCATAGACCTACAATAGGAAAAACTAAAAAAATCTTCTTCTCTGAAACCACTAGGCCCACAGCTTTGTTATTTGGTATGTAGCAATGGCTAATGGTCCTCTACATAAATTGTGCCATTCATGCCCCTGGGGTCAAATTTGGCCAGGCCCCGGAGGTTGATAGTCTCAATAGACTTGCTATGGGAAAAAATTAAAAAATCTTCTTCTCTGAAACCACAGGGCACATAGCTTTGATATTTTGTATGTAGCAATGGCTAATGGTCCTCTACATAAATTGTGCCAGCCATTCCCCTGGGGTCAAATTTGGCCACGCCCCGGGGGTAGATAGTCTCCATAGACTTACAATGGGAAAAACTAAAAAAATCTTCTTCTCTGAAACCAAAAGGCCCAGAGCTTCTATATTTTGTATGTAGCAATGTTTGGTAGTCCCCATTATAAATTGTGCCAGTCATGCCCCTGGGTCAAATTCGGCCATGCCCCGGGGGTCAATAGTGTCCATGCATAGACTTTCATTGGTCGATTCTCAATTAATTTAAATCTCATGTGCTTACAATGTGATAATCTCTCAGGTGAGCTACAGGACCAATGGTCCTCTAGTATTAATATGTTTTTGTGAAATGGGTTCTGTGATATTTCAGATTCGAAGTTAGACAGTTACCAAATGTATCACTCTATTAGCTTTACATTTATTTTATAAATCAAAAATTTAAAATGTTTTTTCATGTAGTTAACAGAGAATTGGATAGTAATAAGAGCAGTCATAAGAAAATTTGTCGATTTCTGGCCAGGTCTTTATTGTCATTGCCATTTCTGTACAGCGACAGAAGACAGCTAAATGTTTTTTAGGAAGATGGACTGTATTTAAACAAATATGCTGATCAGCTGTTCGGTTACTGCACAGCCGATCTGCACTGTTGGTTCTAAAGGGGGTTTTCTGTGACATGGCCCACCTCATGAATATGCATTATTCAAATTATTTAGCTGGCTGTAGTCAGTCCCTATATAAGGTGTGGCAATGCTGCGGCTAAGTTCGCTGCAGCATTGCCGGTGGCCCTATGAATATTCATTAACCATGAAAAACTTTTGGTGAAGTTGCTGCAGAGTTACATCTTTCCATATTTGGAATCTGGTGCATCACCAGAACATCACCACAGAGATTTTGTGAATTAATTAGACTGCGGCAACCTTACTGCAGTCTTCATTTGCATGGTAAAAAGTTTGCGGTAGCCTTGCAGCAATGTTTGCGGCTAGCCTACCGCTACATTATGGTAGCTTTGCGGTTTTGTTTGCAGGAGGCCTGTTTTTTTCATAAGGGTAAATAATGCTGTTATCCCAAGTAGAAGGGGGACATTCAGAGGAATCTGACAATTTTGAAAATCTAGGGACAAAATCTGCATCCATGGGTGAAAATATATTGCCTAAAGCTCTGGTCGGGCCATCCTTTTTAGCTCTCTTGAGCCAAAGCTTATAGGCTGAACATGCTCCGGCTTATGTCCGGCTTATGTCCGTCGTCCACAATTTCGAAGATCTTCTCTGAAACCTCTTGGCGAATCAAAGCCAAACTTCATGTGGAACTTCCTTAGGAAGGGGGAAAGAAAGTTTATATAAATGGTCCAGGTCACATGACCAAGATGGCCACCATGGCTATAAATAGCAAAAAACTTTAATAATCTTCTGCTCCAGAACCAGGTCTATGATTTTGAAATTTGGCATGAAGCATCAGGGAGAGGAGCTCTACAAAGTTTATATAACTCATGACCCTGGGATGACCTTGACCGATTTTACAGCAAGGTCAACATAGGTCGCCCATGCATTTGAATGGGAAAATTATCAAAATGTCATTTGAAGGGGAAAACAAGGAAACGGGCAAACGGACTGAAGATTTATGATTCTAAAAAAAAAAATAATTGGACCCAAGGCTGGTCTGCCCCCACCCCTGGGCAACATACATACATGTATATTACTATAACATTCAAAGATCTTCTTCTCTGAAACTACTTGTTCCAGGAAATGGGCAAATGGACAGAATATTTCTGATTATTATAATAGCATTGGCCCCAGGCATTCATCTGTCCCTTCCCTGGGGGTATATATGTGTAAATGGATATGACCATAATCATCAAACATGTTTATTGATACATGAGTATATCCCAGGTGAGTGTTTACAGGACCATTGGTCCTTTACAGGACCATTGGTCCTCTGGTTTTTGTTATATAGTTTGATTTAGAACTTCTTGAAAAGGTACATGTATCTAATTTCCACCACTGAATCTAGGGGCTTTGTCTAATTCCCAAGGGTGGAGAATGTTTTGGTGTCTAAATCCTTGTTTATCCCACCCTCTTTGGGAAAATATTGATAGTTGAATTCTGTTAAAATGACAAAAAAAAACAAAACAATAAACTTTCACTATGTTTCCAGTCTTTGGTTGATCAGTCCGGCCTGAAGGCCATCAATGCCAGTGCTATGACGGTTGTGAAGTGTATTCAGGAGGGCCGCTGGGCCGATGCTACCGAGGCCTGGGGTCAGACACAAGAGGTTATAGAGAAGGCAACCAATGGTGTCAACTTTTACAACATACTGAAATGGGGAGGCACAGAACCTAGCACACTTTTTGCAGGTACATGAGCCACGTAATGAGAAAACCAACAATGTGGTTTCCGAACAGGTCTGACAAAAACCCAGCTATACAAGCACAGAAGATGGCTAGAGGATGGAAATTTTTGCTGTAGAAAGTACATGAATTGTACTATCTGTGTGGTGAAAACAAGGACGCTGATCAGCTTCACAGTTACTGAGCCTTTGTTGTAGCATATGCAAAATGTTGTTTTTCTCATGATGTGGCTCATTTTGTTTATTGCCTTTTAAGACTTTTTTTTGACAATAGTTAAGTTCCTAAATGACTCATGAAATATGAGCTGCAACACGAGAAAACCGGTCTTCGGGGTTTCTGACCAGGTCTGACACAAATCGGCCTGTGCAGCTACAGAATATGGTTAGAAGCTTGAAATTTCAGATTTACGAAGAAGAGGAATTGTACTATCTGAGTATCGAAAACAAAGGCACTGATCAGCTTTGCAGTTACTGTGAACCCGATCTGCGCCTTTGTTTTCGCATAAGCAAAAATCCGGTTTTCTCATGATGCGGCTCAAATATGTAAAGCATTTTTAAAACTTTTTCAAATGGTGCTTTAAAATTATAATCAGAAATTATCAAATATTTCAGTCATGTGGCACATCAGGACCATGCCTCTTAAATCAAACACTTAGCCATCAGCAATTGTCTAATGTCTGTATAATGTATACCCCCTTATGTCCCACTTTTATATAGTAAAACAGGGTTGTACAGGGGTATACATATGTTTCTTGTTTTCAATCCAAAACAGACTGTGGGTACTTGTACATGTACTGACAAACAGTGTTTTGAGCAAAAAATATTATAACTATCAAAAGATTTTCTGATAAAATTTTCATTTTTTACAATTGAATAAATATCTGTATATTGCATGGGCAAGTTTTTGTAATGAAAAGCACATGACAACTACAAAATGTGCATAATGTAAAATGTTGTGTGTGTTTATCAGGTGGCCTTTGTCATTTTTAAAGGCAGTTTTTGTTCTTTAAGAATTGTATATGTTCGGCTACATTTACGAAACTTGCACATTTCACAAACACTGACAACACATTTACAAGTTAACCTCATTGTAAAAAAAAATTAGGAAAGTAATGGCCAGGAAATACTCCATCAGAAAAGAGGTGCTTTAGGTTTATTATTCACTTTGATAGAGGTGAACCACCAGGCAAACATTCTATATACTAAGACAAGTGAGCTTAAAACTTCAATTTTACATATTTTACAATTTGAAAAACTGTTTCTTTTGGTTCTCATTTCTGTTAATAGATAAATGAGACAATGCAGGTCACATGGAGATGATGTTGCAAGCAGTATATACCGTTTTTATCAAAACATAAGACTTGCTATCCTTTATAGCTAACTATTTGTGGTACTTCTGAACAGTATGTGCCATCTATGTTTTGAGCAAAACAAGCCAACATGTTAAGACAGTGAAACTTACCTTAGCTTGTTCATGAATGAACCTCCTTCCTACTGCTTCGATTGTTTCAAGATGAGAAGCCAGTGACAAAGAGAATGCTGGGACAACTCCATGAAGATAAACTGACTAAACTGATGAATGGTGAGATACGAGAAAAACTACAAGTCATTCCTAAGCATGTCACTTGGGGAGGTAGGTAATCATTTACAATATTGTTAGACAGATTGTCAAAATCAGATCCTTTTTCAGTCTATAAGGAAATGTAGACAATCCTATAATTTCAAAGTTTAATTGCTAAGAATTTTGCCTGTCCAAATCATATAAAAGTTAGTGTCATGGTTATTCTGTGATTATCACAGAATTTTAAAGATTAAGAGAGAAATGACACCGACAGGACCAATAATCACGGCTAACAAACCTTTAAATTCGTAACCGCGGTTAAGAATAGAAATCCGATTCATGTCCTTCCGGTTTCGCACCAGATGGCCAACAAAAGGTAAACAAACTTTTGCAGCTCGTGTTTCCGAGTAAAATATTTCGATTCAAAGACAAATATTATAATTCTCTCAATGCTATTTTATTAGTTAGACATTGCTATATTTGGACCCCAAAGGATTTCCAGAAATTTTTCTTTATAATCATGATTTTTATTCCCTACCCCAAAACACGTTGGGATTGCATTGTACATGACGAAAATGTGGGTCAGTCGCAGGGATATTTTTTAGATTTCCGCTCATTACGTCCATATTAACGGAAAGCAATACAGTGCGCAGATGATTTTAACATTGTGTGAGGTCTGGTGACAGTTTCGTTGCCTCTGGCCAATGCATTCTTTGCATATGTGGTTAAAAGCTGTGTCAACATTTCGGTTACGAATTTAATCATTAGAATGATAGCAATATAGTCATTATAGAACACTTGTATTAAAGTTTTTGTTTTTGTTAATTGTTTTATGCTGAAGATTATTGTCACATTCTCTCGTCCTTTCTTAATAGTTGCTTACTCAAATTTGGTGTGTTTGTGATATTTGCAGCGAAAATGTTTGATATAAAATAATACAAACTGTCTATGAAATACATGTAATACAATAGTTCACATGCATGATCATATTCCTGTTCATGAAGACGATTTTACAGCATTCTGTATAATTTGTATTTTCTTGGTTTTATGTCTTTCAAAACGCTTTACAGGGAAATAAATACCATAACTTGAACAGGTTGAGGTTTTCAAACGTATCTTGAAATATATCCTTCATATTTTAACGATTAAATGCGTACCCATCTTTTCCTTCCCTTCAAATCGATAATGACGGGCACTAACACAACGAAATACTGGCACAGACATCAGATGCAATTTAGTTAATACATATCTGTAAATTTGTCGTGGAACAATCACTAAAATTTGATATTTACCAGCAAATTGTCCAATTTTTAGTTGTATTTCGCCGACTTTGGCCTTGTTGGAAGACCAGGTTCGAAGAAGGGAATAAATTACTCAAAGACCATCAAATTATTTTGCGAGCTACTTTGGTGCTGAGTTACAATAGTAAATAAGTGACAAAATAGCATTCATAGATAATCGATATATTTCTGTACTAAAATATAATCATCAATCGATCCTAGTAGTGTATGTTTTGTTTACCTTTTCTTGGTCTTCATATGCGGAACCGGAAGGGCGTGAATCAGATTTTCTTTCTTAACCGGCGGTTACGCATTTAAAGGTTTGTTAGCCGTGAATAATGCAGACTGTCTGATTGGAGACCTTCGTTTTGTTCTAATCAACCTTTCCAAAATGAGCTACAATAAATGCAATGACAATAGTTAAATGAAATGAGCCGCCTCGTGGGAAAACCAACAATGTGGTTTCCAAACAGGCCTGGCACAATTCAGGCTGCAGTCACAGATGCAGGCTAGAAGCTTGAAATTTCAGATTTAAGAAGAAGAGGAAGTGTACTATCCGTGTAGAGAAAACAAAGGCACTGATCTTTGTTTTCGCCTATGCAGATTGTTGGTTTTCTCATGAGGCGGCTCAAATGCTATGTAAAGAAAAGCTGACACTACCAGAGGAACTGTTATGCATTCCAACCATGTCACAAACAGGCTGTAGAGTCACAGATGATTGAATTGTATTATTGAAATTTGGGATTAAAGAAACTGGTTTACTTGGTTTGAAAACAGAGGCACTGAACTGGTTCACTGAACTAGTAGCAGTTACAATGCTCATCGAATCTGTGCCATCCATTTCGCATATTTAAAAAGCAGGATTTATAATGTTGTATAATATTTGAACCACGTCATGAGAAAATCAGATTTTGCCTATGCGAAAACAAAGGCGCAGATCAGCTTCACAGTAACTGCGAAGCTGATCAGCACCTTTGTTTCCACTACACGGACAGTACTATTCCTCTTCTACTTATATCCAAAATTTCAAGCTTCCAGCCTGCTTCTGTGCTTGTACAGCACAGTTTGGTTCAAACCTGGCCGGAAATCCGGAACACCGGTTTTCTCCCATCACAGCTATTTTTGTCTCTTCTCATTTAGGACAATCCAGTAAGGTGTTTGAATATATGGCAGAAGACTTTATGAAACCAGTTGTGGAAACAGGTAACATTACGAAAACACGCCCATACAAAAAACAGAAAATTGTTTGGTTGTAAAAATGAAAAATTTCACTGGAAAAATTTTGATATTTTTCTTATTTTTGCTCAAAACATAGATTGTGGGTACACGTTAGAACCGCCTCGGTGAGGCGGTTCTAAAATCTATGTTTTGGAGCAAAAATAAGAAAAATAGGTATACCCCTGCATACCCCAGTTTTTCTATATAAAAGTGGGGTTTAAGGGGGTACACATTTCATGGACATGTTTTCATGATGATAGTAAAAATTTAGCTGCCACATCAGAAAACCAACAATCTGAATATGCAAAAACAAAGACACAGATAAGCTGAGCAGTTACTTTACAGCAGTTTCTTTACAGCCTTTGTTTTTGCTCCATATATTGTACAATGTCTCTTAATCCTAAATCTGAAACTTCAAGCTCCCAGCAGCTATTTTGTGTGACTGTACAAGCCACTTTGTGTCCGACCAGGTCGGAAACCCCGATTGTTGGGGTTTTCATGCAGTGGCTCAAATTATTCCATAGGACCAAAGATATTCTGATATCTCAAATTTCCTAACCATGTTTTAAAGTAATATGAGCCGCGACGCGAGAAAACCGGTCTTCGGGGTTTCCGACCAGGTCCGACTCAAACCGGCCTGTACAAGCTCAGAAAAGAGCTAGAAGCTTGAAATTTCGGATTTAAGTAGAAGAGGAATTGTACTATCCGAGTAGCGAAAACAAAGGCGCTGATCAGCTTCGCGGTTACCGCGAAGCTGATCTGCGCCTTTGTTTTTGCCTAGGCAAAAATCCGGTTTTCTCACGATGCGGCTCATATGATGTCTTTGGCACGATGACTTGTAAGAAACATTAAAATTCCAAAAGTGAGATCAGATTATCATAATTATGTATTCATTTGCTTCAAGTGATTGTTCGTAATTCATACTTTCCTTCTATATGTATAAAGTCAAGGGCTATTTCTCTGTGCATGATCACAAAAGCAAACAAAATAAAGCAAAGCATTACGAAAACACACACGGATTTTTCATAGTAGGTTGTAAAAATCAAAAATTTTCTGTAGAATTTTTTTGATATTTTTCTTGTTTTTGCTCAAAACATACATCGGCGAGGCAAGAGCGGTTACAACAAGTACCCACAGTGTATGTTTTAGACCAATAATAAGAAAATTAGTTAAACCCCTGCAAACCCCAGTTTTTCTTTATAAACAAAGGGTATAAGGGTATTCATCGCACAGACATGTTATCCTGATGAAGAAACATGTTTGAGGCTGTGATTCTAGTTTACACAAGCAGTTTTTCGCACATTATTTTTACTTTACAGTGGATGAACTAGTCCAGTTAACCAAGCTGAAGGTTGTGGTCTATAACGCTCAACTAGACTTGATAGTAGAAACTTTAGGTAGGTATCTTCGAGATTCGAAACCTATTTCAACCCATAGGAGCACCTCAAACAACATATATGCCCCTATGAGTAGACAGCTGTTTAACAAATGAGCTGTGTCATGAGAAAACCACACAAACTGAGCTGTACAAGCACAGAAGATGGCTCAAGGCTCGAAATTTTGGATTTAGAAAGTTAAAAAATTGTACTATCGGTGTAGTGAAAACAAAGGCGCTGTTCAGCTTAGCAGTTACTGTGAAGCTGATCTGCACCTTCTGCACCTTTGTTTTCATACATCCAAATTTTTGTTTTCTCATGACGTGGCTCAAATATTAATGTTTCAAATTATAGCGGATGATTACTTGTACACATACTACATGCATTTCTTTCTTTCAGTTGAACTATCTTGCCAGTATTAGATTAGTGTTTGCTATAAGTTTACTACAATAGACAGTGTTTATTGTTGTATCCACAGTATTGTCCTATATTACCTGTTTATGGAACTTGGACCAAAAACGACCTTTTTATACATTTACAAAATCGATTTATATCCATTAATTTTGTAGGTACTGAACAGTGGGTATACACACTGGATATTGCTGATGATTTTAAGAAAGCTACAAGGACACCTCTTCTTCACCCGGTCACAATGCTAACCTCGGGCTACTATAAAACTGCCAGGAATTTCTCTTTCTACTGGCTACTAGATGCTGGACACATGGTATGGCCTTTTAAGCAATACTTCCTCTGTAAATTCCTTCTACAAAATGTGACGTACTATATTTTTAGCTCAAAATCAACTAATTTTCAACTTATTTTATGTTTTGGTAAGATATACTGAGTTCCACAGCCTTTCTTCATTTAAATTTGAACAAGGACCCTATATTGAGAGGACGGCACACTGATTATTTTGCCCTTTATCAACTGGGACATGATTTTGGACCAAAACGACCTGTTGCCCCATGTGATCCTGCAAACGAGAGTGGTAGTTTCAAAATTAGAATTAATTGCATGGAATTATCTTCTCTGAGCCAGTAAGTAGAATCTTTTAACAATTAAATCCATTTACCAGATTAAAGGCCTTTTAATTATCTTTCATCTGACATATTTATTTTTTCCCCTAATTATCACATTACAGGTAATTTTAGTGTTTAGTGCTTTTCTTCACCCTTATTTTGTTTCTATTTTTGGCCTTAAAATGGTGTCATGGCGACCAATTTTCACAGTCGTCATAAATCGGAACCAATTACTTAGATACAACCTGTGTGCCATTAGTAAGTATAATATTTATGAAAAGCAGATACATGAAAGTTTCGGAAAATTTAAATACGAGTTTGATATTTTGAAATTTGTAGTAGTAAATTTATAAGAAATTACAAAGTCCGCTTGACAAAATGGCGGACCATTTTTTGAAAACAAAAATTGATGGTCGCGCTTCGGAACACTTTACAACTTTCTACCAATAATTATTGTGTTTACTTTGTATGTTAAAGGTAAATCTTAAAGTTAACTTATGCGAAACCTTAGTTCAAGCTAATTACTCTCAGTTCGTCAGGACGATTTTTTTCCGGGAAATTTACGGCTCACAAATTTGTTTTAAGGGTTTCTTTTTCTTACGTTTTTGTCTAAATTGAAAGGTTTTCATTTGAAATTTGGTTTTAAAACTGTCTGTTTTGATGGTGGTAGACTTTGTGCACTTAATTTTCTTTATTTATCAATTTGAATGCAACCAATCTTTGTAGTTATTTAACAAAAAAACTCAACTTTTTATTTCAAAATGGCGACAATATCGACTCCTGCGGCTTAGTGGACAGGTAAAAGAGGCATAGTACAGTCAATATTTCATGAGCGATCTCCATAGAGTGTACCGTCCTCTCGATATAGGGTCCTTGATTTGAATAAATTTTTGTGGTTTCATTCCATAAACTGGAAATTCTGCATATATGAGCCATGTCATGAGAAAATTGGATATTTGCCTAGGCGCAGATCAGCTTTGCAGTAACTTTGTTTTCACTACACGGATGGTACAATTCCTTTTCTTCTTATATCCGAAATTCCAAGCTTCTAGCCTTAGGTTTCAACATTTAAATTGCTATAAACTCAATGGACAATCTTCAAAGATTTGAAAGGTGTTTAGTTTTGAAAAAATCTTGAACCTTTAATCTTTTGCACCCAGAGGCATTTGCCTGTGCATGCGCACACTAAAACCATGGATTTTATAACACAAAAAGATTTTCAGGCCATTTGGATACTGGATACATTTGGGCACGTCAAGTTTTAACTTTTAAGATAAAGAATGAAAGGAAAAAATAAAGTTGTGTTGGCTGTGGAACTCGGTAAAGCAATGAGGTTACCGGTACAGTCCAACCTGTCTTAAGCAAGCCCTGTATTAAGCAAGCACCTGTCTTAAGCAAGCACTTTCATCCCCCCCCCCCCCCCCCCAATTGATTTTACATGCAAATGGACCTCTATTAAGCAAGCACCTGTCTTATGTGGCCAGAGGCCTCTAGTTTCTGTCCCAATTTTGGCTTTAAGCAGCCACTCATTTCATCAGTTATATAAAAAAGAAATATTTTGGCATGGATATTTACTCTGCCAGGTGTCAAAATTGTCTTCACACCTTCCAGATGTCATAATTCATTGTTTATTGTCTCAAAAAGATAATCCTAGACAACTTGTCTGGGCATTTTGGAGAACTTAGTGACAATTACCACTGACAGTGGCAGTGCTGTTATTTATTTCTAGCTAACATGGTTTGGTTAGGATGCCCACAGGTGACCCTAGTGTTGAACATAACCTCTATTAACCAAGCACCTGTCTTAAGCAAGCGATTTTAGTGTTTCCCTTAGCCGCTTGCTTAAGACAGGTTGGACTGTACTTACCAACACTTAAGGTTCATCTGGATAAGAACCAAGTCCTTTGTGTACTTAAGATTGAATCCAGGTTTTGAAATTTTGATTATCTCAAAAGAACATTATTTCTCTCTTCAATGACAAGTCAATAAGCAAGACAATAGTGTAAGGTATGAATACATATGAGCTGCCTCATGGGAAAACCAACAATGTGGTTTTTGAACAGGTCAGACACAAACCGAGCTGCACAAGCACAGAAAAATGCTAGATGCTTGAAATTTTGGAGTTAAGTAGAGGAGGAATTGTACTATCCGAGTAGCGAAAACAAAGGCGCTGATCAGCTTCGCGGTTACCTCGAAGCTGATCTGCGCCTTTGTTTTCGCATATGCAGATTGTTGGTTTTCCCATGGGGCGGCTCATATTAGCTTAGTAAAACAAAAAAATAAAAAAAAAAAGATCATTTTCCATAAGTGTGAGGTAGATCATTTTCCATAAGTGTGAGGTAGATCATTTTCCATAAGTGTGAGGTATGAATACAGATTACCATATTACCATTCGCTACATGTACTCAGCGTCAATGAAGTTACCACCACTAAAATTTTGATATTTTGAAAATAAAAGATTTCTTTCAAAATTCATTCATGATTCTGGTCAATAGCAAATTGATCTAGAGACATTCAACAGTTCCACTAACCCTAGAACTATGGTGCAAGTGCAACACATGCAATGTGTGACTTTCGAATTTTTTGAGAACAAGAAAGCCTTATTTTCACAAGTCGTCAGGTCTTCTTCACCCGCAGTTAAAATGCTGCCGAATTGGTTCAAATTTTGGCTCAAGTACAGTATTGGGGACCCTCCCCACAAAAACACCGACACCACACCACATTACTTTGTAATGTATATGTAGGTCCATATTAGTTCCGACCTGCCGTCTTGTCTCCCCCCCCCCAAGGTGCCGGCAGGTCGGCACTAATAAGACAGATCTAAATATAGATATATATTTATATGCATAGCCATATACTTAAATTGGTGCCGACCTGCCGACCTGCCGACCCGCCGACCTTCCAACCTGCCCTCCTACCGGCACATCCCCATGCCAATACGTTGCAATATAATATATTCGGGAGGTTGACAGGTAGGCAAGCATGTGTATATCCAACAGGGTTATTATCAATGCCCGATATGGAGTATCTATTCTGTTGTGGGGGGTCTGGGGCGCTTGCCCCCCAGGCATCGTCTAATGACAGGGCCACTACCAAAAGATGGCGTTGACTTCCGACCAGTGCCGGTAGGTCGGCAGGTCGGCACTAAGACAGATCTAAATATAGATATATATTTATATGCATAGCCATATACTTAAATAGGTGCCGACCTGCCCTCCTACCGGCACATCTCCATGCCAATACGTTTCAATATGGTATATTAGGGAGGTTGACAGGTAGGCAGGCATGTGTCTATCCAGCAGGGTTATTATCAATGCCCGATATGGAGTATCTATTCTGTTGCAAGGGGTCTGGGGGTCTTGCCCCCCCCCCCCCCCCAGGCGTCGTGTTATGACAGGGCTACTACCCGAAGATGGCGTCCACCCCCGGCCAACATACTGGTGCTGACCTGTCGATCTGCCGACACACCCCATATTCATTCTTTATAATGTATATGTAGGTCCATATTAGTGCCGACCTGCCGACTACATCTACTTGGTTTGATGACAGTTAATCTTGTTGACATCACCGAATATTTTATACCTTTACATAGCCACATACTTAAATTGGTGCCGACCTGCCGACGTAAAGGCAAATCCCCAATTCCAAGACTTTGTAATATATATTTAGGTCCATATTAGTGTCTCTATCAGCTGTTAGGTCGGCAGGTCGGCACTAAGACAGATCTAAATATAGATATATTTATAAGCATAGCCATATACTTAAATTGGTGCCGAGCTGCCGACCTGCCCCTTATTCATACTTTGTTATGTATATGTATGCCCATATTAGTGCCGACCTGCCGACCTGTCGACCTGCTGATCCCCCTACTATATTGCTCTTGCTTTGTATATGTGAGATGGCATCCACCCCGGCTAACATACTGGAGCCGACCTGCCGACCCACCCCATATTCATACTTTGTAATGTATACGTAGGCCCATATAAGTGCCGACCTGCCAACTTGCCCCCAGGCGTCGTGTAATTACAGGGCAACTATTGAAAGATGGCGTCGAACCCCAACCAACAAACTAGTGCCGACCTGCCGACCCACCCCTTATTCAATACTGTGTAATGTATATGTTGGCCCATATAAGTGCCGACCTGCCGACCTGCCGACTACATCTACTTGGTAAAATGGCAATTGAGTTATTATGGATAATATTTTTATTTAATTGCCAACCTGCCGACCTGCCTACTATATTGTTCAGGTTCTATGTATATGAGAGGGCATATATCTCAAAATGGCCATTGAGTTATTATGAGATATATATATTTATATATTTAAGTGCCGACCTGCCGACCTAACAACTCAGAGTTACTGATTATAGTTATGAACACTATGTCAGGTATATTTATATACTGATGAGATCAAAGTAAATACGTGGCAAGTTGTCGAGCTGCCGAGCTGCGTTGTGTTATATGTTTACAATGTTGCATTTTATTAGCCAGTGTCGATCTGTAAGTCACATATGTGATGTCTATTTTAGCTTGATGTACGTTCTTTCAATATTCTTAGTCATTTATTTAGTAGATCTTCTGAGTACTCAGTCTTTTTAATAAGTTTGTATGTATATGCAGTATACTGTAGTATATTGGAGTAATATTGTATTTTTAGTTGATGTACATTGTTATATAGTCTGAGTGTTTCCGCATTGTATGCGTATGTATTATATAGTAGATAATAGGTAGTAGGTATGGCCTACATATATATAGCACATATAGTAGATATGTTATATAGTAGATAGATAGGTATAGCCTCTAGGCTAGTATGCTAATATCCATTATATCTGTATGTTGTCATATTTTCTTGGGTCCCCAATACTGTACTTGAGCCCAAATTTTTAGCTCACCTGAGCCGTTAGGCTCACAAGGTGAGCTTATAGGATGGCCATGATCCGGCGTCCATCCGTCGTCGTCCACCATTTTCAAAGATCTTCTTCTCTGAAACTGCTTGGCCAATCAAAGCCAAATTTTATATGAAGCATCTATAGGAACGGGGAACCAATGTGTTTATAAATAATCCAGGTCACATGACCAAGATGGCCGCCACGCCCATATATGGTAAAAACCCTTCAAAATTCTTCTTCTCCGGAACCACTGGACCGATTTCAACGAAACTTGGCATGAAGCATCGGGGACTAGAGTACTACAATGTGTTTATAAATTATGACCTTTGGATGACCTTGACCTATTTTACGGCAAGGTCAACATAGGTAGCCTATGCATTTGAATGGGGAAAATTGTTAAAATGTCATTTGAAAGGCAAATTTTGCAGGAAATGGGCAAATGGACTGAAGGTAGGTAATTCTGAAAAAAATTTGGACCCCAGGGGTTGGTCTGCCCCCACCCCGGGGCAATATACATGTATATTACAAAAATATTCAAAGATCTTCTTCTCTGAAACCACTTGGCCAATCAAAGCCCAATTTTATAGGAAGCATCTATGGGAAGGGGGAATCAATGTGTTTATAAATAATCCAGGTCACATGACCAAGATGGCCGCCATGCCCATATATGGTAAAAACCCTTCAAAATTCTTCTTGTCCAAACCACTGGATCAATTTCAACGAAACTTGGCATGAAGCATCGGGGACTAGAGTTCTACAATGTGTTTATAAATTATGACCTTTGGATGACCTTGACTTATTTTATGGCAAGGTCAACATAGGTAGCCCATGCATTTGAATGGGGAAAATTGTTAAAATGTCATTTGAAAGGCAAATTTTGCAGGAAATGGGCAAATGGACTGAAGGTAGGTAATTCTGAAAAAAATTTGGACCCCAGGGGTTGGTCTGCCCCCACCCCGGGGCAATATACATGTATATTACAAAAATATTCAAAGATCTTCTTCTCTGAAATCACTTGGCCAATCAAAGCCCAATTTTATAGGAAGCATCTATGGGAAGGGGGAATCAATGTGTTTGTAAATAATCCAGGTCACATGACCAAGATGGCCGCCATGCCCATATATGGTAAAAACCCTTTAAAATTCTTCTTCTCCTGAACCAATGGACCGATTTCAACGAAACTTGGCATGAAGCATCGGGGACTGAAGTACTACAATGTGTTTATAAATTATGACTTTTGGATGACCTTGACCTATTTTACAGCAAGGTCAACATAGGTCGCCAATGCATTTGAATGGGGGAAAACTTTTAAAATGTCATTTAAAGTGAAAGTCTTGCAGCAAATGGGCAGTAGGACTGAATATTAATGATTATGAAAAAAGTGGACCCCAGGGGCTCATTTGCCCCAGCCCAGGGGCATTAGACATGTATATTACCATAATATTCAAACATCTTCTCCTCTGAAACCGCTTGGCCAATCAAAGCCAAATTTCATGGGAAGCATCTAAAGAATGGGGGAATCATTGTGTATATAAATAATCAAGGTCACATGACCAAGAATGCCGCCATGCCCATATATGGTATAAACCCTTCAAAAATCTTCTTCTACGGAACCGGTGGACCAATTTCGAAGAAACTTGGCATGAAGCATCGATGACTCAAGTACTACAATGTATATATAAATCATGACCCTGTGATGACCTTGACCTATTTTAAGGCAAGGTCAACATGGGTTGCCTATGTATTTGAATGGGTAAACTGTTAAAATGTCATTTGAAGGGAAAAACTTGTATGGACAGTATATTGATTATTCTGAAAAAAATGGCCCAAGGGCTTCATCTGCCCCTATACTGGGAAAATTTTCTATAACATTTGTATATACAGCAGATCTCAGGTGAGCGTTTACAGGACCATTGGTCCTCTGGTTCCATTGATTGCCGGAATTGAGGACCTTACTTTTAGGTAGTAACCAAATTCTGCATTTCCCCATACATTTCAGTGGAAGCTTCTGACATTTGTCCAGGACTGCCTATATTATTTTCAGCTGTGATGAGCACCGTTTTCAATAGCAATAATGGATGGCATTTTATGCCATCAAAATGAATGCTGAAGCACCAGCAGTTTTCTTTTCAGAATGAAGAAAATGTCGCGTTTATTGAACCTGATTTACTGTAACTTTTCATTGATGCTTTGCTTGCTTCGTGGCTCAAAATACATTCTTGGTGTTGCAGGTGCCTTATGATCAAGGCGAGGTTGCTCTACAAATGCTCAAGAACATCATCCGCTCTTAAGACCCGACTCAGATGATATAAATCCATACCAACAGAAATTCAGATTTTATTTTTTCATATTACATGTAATTTTATTTACTGAGATTAATTTTAAAAGCACATTAAAGTCTATTTCATATTTATGTTTAGATAGTGATGTATTGATATTTTAGTACATGAGCCGTGGGACTCACAAAGTAGGCTTAGAGATATCAATTGAGCATTTCAAGGCTATTGGTTGTGTGAGGTAATTTTGGTTCAGTGTTCTGTTAACAGTTAAAATGGGACAAAGCCGATCACGGGAGGGTGACAATAAACAAAGCGGCCATTGTAATATTTTGGTCTTTTTTGTCCCAGTCAACCATTTTTCAATGATATTGAGATGGATCCTGCTTCCTGTGAATTAATTGGAGCTATGACCAACAGACCAAGGCTTGTTCCTAAAGGACACAAATGAGCGACTGTGGTTTGAAACTGTTCAACAGCTAGGCCACCATGTACCCTGAGCCACAACGTGAGAAAACAGGCTTCGGGGCTTTTGACCAGGTCTGACAAACTGGCCTACAGAGTCACAGAAGGCTAGGAGCTTGAAATTTCGAAGTTAAGAAGAAGAAGAAAGGTACCGTCCATGTAGCGAAAACAAAGGCACTGATCAGCTGTGCAGAGCTGATCTGCACCTTTGGTTTCGTTTAGGCAAAAATCCGGTTTTCTCATGACGCGGCTCCTATATTAACATTGGAGGAAAGCCATTCTAACCAAAATTGTTGTGCATAATCAGTTATTTTTACAAATAAATATTTTACATTTCTGAAGTGTTGTATATTCCAGCCTTTTTTAGTTCACAACACCTTTGGCTCAGTGGGGAGCATATGAGAGCTGGGATGGATGCTGTTCATTTGTATGCTAGTTAAGATGCTTGAACATTCTAGAGACCAGTTGGCCAAACCCACCAAATTATAACCGACATTGAAGTCTGAGAAAAGTTATGTTGGGGTTTATGGTTGGTTGGCTGACTGGGGTTTAATGTCCCACCAACAGCTAAGGTCATATGGAGAAGGGACCTCGGTTTATAGTCCCATCCGACAGACTGGAGAAGCCCGGGATCGAACCTGCGACCCTAGTTTACAAGGCGAGTGACATAACCACTGCACCACGGAGGCCTCTATATTGGGGTTTAGTCGGATCCTATTTACATAATTAGCTCATTGTATGAGGTTAGTTTATACGGTAAAACAGATTTAACACAACACCGTAATTTGCCTGGTATAGATCCCGAACGATCGTAGTAGACTTTCGTCACAGATTTACTGTTATTATACCCCCGGCATTTATGCCCATGGGGTATATAGCTTTCGTCTTTCCGTTCGTATGTTCGTTAGTTCATTCGTTCAGTAGAATTTTTGTTAAAGTTTCTCTAATGATGTATATCTCATTCACCAATGGTCAGAATCCATTCATATTTGGACCATAGGTACCCTATAGGGTTTGCTTTATTTCCATCACTTCGGGCCCCTTGGAGACCATTTTTTTTTTTCAGAATCATTAATATTCAGTGCTATTGCCCATTTCCTGCAAGACTTTCACTTTAAATGACATTTTAAAAGTGGTCCCCATTCAAATGCATTGGCCGTAAAATAGGTCAAGGTCATCAGAGGGTCATGATTTATGTACACATTGTAGTACTTGAGTCATCCATACTTCATGCCAAGTTTCATTGAAATAGGTCCACCAGTTCCAGAGATTTTTGAAGGGTTTTTAACATATATGGGCATGGCAGCCATCTTGGTCATATGACCTGGATTATTAATTTATTTAGATACACATTGGTTACCCCATCCTATTGATGCTTCACATAAATTTGGCTTTGACCAAGTGGTTTCAGAGTAGAAGATGTTTGAATATTATGGAGATATACATGTATATTGCACAGGAGTGGGGGCATATGAGCCCCTGGGGTCCATTTTTTTGCAGAATCATTAATATTCAGTCCTACTGCCCATTTCCTGCAAAACTTTCACTTTAAATGACATTTTAAAAGTTTTCCCCATTCAAATGCATTGGCTACCTATGTTGACCTTGCCATAAAATAGGTCAACATGATTTATATAAACATTGTAGTACTTGAGTCATCCATACTTCATGCCAAGTTTCGTTGAAATCGGTTCACCGTTCTGGAGATTTTTAAAGGTTTTTACCATATATGGGCGTGGTGGCCATCTTGGTCATGTGACCTGTATTATTTATATACACACTGGTTTCCCCTTCCTATAGATGCTTCATATAAAATTTGGCTTTGATTGGCTAAGCGGTTTCAGAGATCTTTGAAATTGTGGACGGACGGATGCCGAATCATGGCCATCCTATAAGCTCACCTTGTGAGCCTAACAAGGATAACTGAGCCCTGGCATGACCTTGGGTGTTGACAATTGGAGATTTAAAATGAACGAAATGTGACTGGTTGAAGAAAACCAGTTGTCTGAAAACCCCATTTGTTTGTTTTGATGTTAAATATCCCTGTCAACAATTTCTCAGGACAGAGCCACCACTTCCTTGGTATTAACCCATACTCTTGGGAGTTAATGTGCCTTGCTTAAGGACACAACACGATACTGTCAGCTGGAATCAAACTCAGGACCTCTCGATTCGATGCTCAACCACTACACCACCGCGGGCCCTGCATAAAAATCCTGTGTAGCTATGCAAGACTAGATTTGATATTGCCTATTTAAAAGCCAATACAGAAACTATTAACAATAAACAGTGATGTCAGTACTCTTATTTTTTCCTATGATGAGTCAATGAGTTAAGGAGCTTCTATTTGAACCAAACATTTTTTTTTGTTTTAAATTATGGCACAATTCATGTTTTCTGTTTATTCTGTCTACTCATCACCTTTGATTTTGGTTGATGCTAACCAGATGACTACCTTGTTGGGAAAAGAGCTAGTCATCTTTGTTTTGGTTGATGCTAGCCAGGAGCCGGTTGTTCAAAACTTTGTTTGCTTAACGTCATCATTAAGACCTCAACTCGTTAAGTACATGTACCTAAATGCCCACTACATAAGCAAATACACACTGTTATTTTTTGTTGATAAAATGTGAGAATACTTTGCATTGCAAAGGATCCTCACATTGTATCAAAAAAACAAACAAACAGTAAGTGTAGTTGTAAATTCATGTTTGAAATTTTAATGATGTTAATTTTGAACAACTGAGCCCAGATGACTACCTTGCTGGGAAAGAGCTAGTCATCTTGCTCTTCATGCATGATGTTAAAATTTGGCGATGTCTTGAGTATTCATTTCTATTCTTAATGTACAAAAGGGCTACAAAATCAGAAACTTGTGCTGTGCTTGTAATTTCACTTTATGTGACAAGCCTTGTAATGCATTTCATAATTTTTACACGGGGTAATTAAGAAACAAGTCTAAACACCATTTCTGATTTAAAATTTTAACATGAGGTACTGTCATTGATTACAAATGTTCTCGAGTTGTACATTTCATTTTAAAACTATCAAAGGTAAGGTTTATTTTTCTTTCAAATAATCACAGTACTCTCATTCAATCACTTTCAACTCAAGCTTAAACAGATACGAGTCACGTCATGAGAAAACTAAATTTCTGCATGTGCAAAATCGAAGACGCAGATCAGCTGTGCAGTAATTGCATAGATGATCAGCGCCTTTGTTTTCACTACACGAATAGAACTATTTCAATGTACTCCTTAAATCCAACGTTTCAGCTTTCTATCCTTCTTCTTTGGCCGCATTTGTGTCAGACCTGGTCGGAAACCCAGAAGACTGCTTTCCTCGCTCATATGTACATACATCATCCCTGAAGGCAAATGCATAGAAGCCAAAACAAACTGAGTCATGTCATGAGAAAACCCAACATTTTGCATAATTATGAAAAAAATAACCAAAGGCGCAGATCATTACTGCAAAGCTGATCAGTGCCTTTGTTTTCGCTGCACGGCTAGTACAATTCCTCTCAAGCCATCCAGCCATAGTAAATTTCTAGCCTCAAGCCATCTGTGCTTGTTCAGCTTGGTTTGTCGAACCTGTTCAGAAACCACATTCTTAATTTTCTCATGATGCAGTTCAACAGTCCTCTATGGATAACTTCATTACAGACAAACTTCTCCTTGGCAAATCCTGTTGAAATAAGATGTCAACTTGAGTAGCTCTATCAGTCAGCAGCTAATACATTTTTTTTTAACTTTGTATAGGCACTAAATTGTGCTGAAATGAAGATGGATTAGCAACAGAGAGCATATGCTTAATTATAGAAACTGCCCTTTAGTCAAAACAAATTCTACCAATGAACTAATTCAGATCATATGAAGATTTTCTGTGAAATTACCATTAAAACAATCCTTCAATTCTTTGTTTGGTTTTTGTTTGGGTTCATTTAATTTTTTTTTATTCATGCCTTTCATGTTATTTTTTCTCTCTTTTTTTTAATACATGGATGACACTTACTTGGCTGTGTACATACCTTACACGCAAAACTAGTCATGGTTTCTCCCCATTTTCTGTTGTTTCAAATTTCAAAGTTTCTTGAAAAGAAACTAGATACAAATTAGTGGTGAAAAGTCACCAACAACAGTTGGGGGCTAGGGGCCCAACAGTGAATATTCACTGTGACTTTAGCATTCATAGGTCATCAATGCAATATATAACTTGTACATTTCTAAGATGCAGCACACAGATTAAATTCCATTTATCTTCCAAATTTTTATGCTAATTTAGGTGTCACCCTAAAATTACATCTATGAAGTTTTAAGGCATGTCTGAGCAACTATTATTCTGACATTGAAAACCCTAACATTAAAACTTAGAAAATTTTGTTAATGGACTACATTCAAGACATCAAAAGGAGGTAATTTAGTTTCTAAGACATTATTCAAAAACCTCATTTTGGATCCACTCTTTTATTAGTCTACTTTCTTGAAAGAGGTAGCACTTACTTGGTTTTGTACATACCTTAAACAAGTCTGTATTATCAAAATTCTCCCCATTTTCTGTTGTTCAAAGTTTCTTTCAAAGCTTCTTGAAGAGAAACTAGATACCAATTAGTGGTGAAAAGTCACCAACAACAGTTGGGGGCTGGGGGCCCAACAGTGAATATTCACTGTGACTTTAGTACTGTACATGTATTCAACATCTTCATGTGCACATGCATTGGTCGAATTTAAAATGAATTCAACACAAGAGAAGTGTATTTTATCATTTTTTGAGCAGTCTTTGTGTTTCATTAATGAGCCGCCTCATGAGAAAACCAACAATCTGCATATGCGAAAACAAAGACGCAGATCAGCTTCGCGGTAACCGCGAAGCTGATCAGCGCCTTTGTTTTCGCTACTCGGATAGTACAATTCCTCTTCAACTTAAATCTGAAATTTCAAGCTTCTAGCTCTTTTCTGTGCTTTTACAGACCGGTTTGTGTCGGACCTGTTCGGAAACCACATTGTTGGTTTTCCCACGAGACAGCTCATTAAATAGTGATTTTGTTTAGCTTTTTTTCAGTTTGATGTGCTTACTTTTAGTATATGAGCCGCCTCGTGGGAAAACCAACAATGTGGTTTCCGAACAGGTCTGACACAAACCGGACTGTACAGCTACAGAAGCGGGCTAGAAGCTTGAAATTTTGGAGTAAAGTAGAAGAGAAATTGTACTATCTGTGTAGCGAAAACAAAGGTGCTGATCAGCTTCGCGGTTACCGCGAAGCTGATCTGCGCCTTTGTTTTCGCATATGCAGATTGTTGGTTTTCCCATGAGGCGGCTCATATGGCAATATTTCAATATCATCTTCAAAGAACTGCAGTCTTAAAAATAAAATTTTGAACACCCAGCTACACCATTGAAAATGTTTGCGAGAGATTTTGACCACCTACCGGTGAGGTTGCCTGCCCTCTCTCTCGTCACCTCTCAGTCATGACTCACATTTGACTGTTAAAGAGAAACACAGCCCGATATCAAAACAGCTATTTCTCAGTATGAATTTCCATTAAATGCATATATGGTACAACTTGTGTAAATAATTTGAGTATTTGAGTACAATAGTAAGCTGTAAATAATAAACTTTCCCAAATGTATTATTTTCAGTTGTAACCATTGTCATATTGGTGGAGAGACTACTTGTCATTATTAACATTATTGACCTGAACATATGTATTTTTAAATTGTATTATTCAAACAAAGCTTGTTCAAGTTGTCAAGACGGGCATTTTTATCAGAGAATGCTACCAATTTTGTACCATAAACATATTTTTGGGCATGCTAATTATACAAATGTCGCCATCATTTCTAGCTCTTCATATTTAGACCTGCTGGAAAAACATTTTTGTGTGTGTGTGTGTGTGTGTTTGTGTGTTTTGGACCAAAGTTCACAAAGTAGCTTTTCTTGAAATTTCATACACAAATATATAAAGTAGGAAAATGCCATTAGTTTAAATCAGTCTCGACTTACTCACAAGAGCCACCCCACAAGAAAGAATCTTTTCTTTGTTTGATATTTTTCTTTCTTTGTTTTTAGAAACCGAGCTGAAATGATGGGTGCTATTTCTAGCCCAACAGCAACAACACAATACTGTGATCACTTGCCTTTATCCATTTACATCCCAGTTTGTATTTAACAACACTTAAATGAAAATAAAATCTTCACCAACACATGTTGGGGGCTTGAAGCCCAACAGCATTTCCTAATGCTGTGAACACTTGCCTGGTTCTGTTGATGTTGTTTTTTTTTTTGCACAGAATCCATCATTTATACAGAAAATAAACATCGCCAACTACAGTTGGGGGCTCTTAGCCCAACAGCAAATTGCTGTGACCACTTGCCTTTGAAGATGTCTTTTTTTCAGCTGTAATGGAACTTTTCCAAAGAACACATGTTCAGAACAACAAAACATTAACATACCAGTTACATTATATTAATAAAATATTGATTTCGTTTTTTTATTCACTGTCCCTACCTTGGCTTTTCGTGATAACAGGCATTTTTAGACAGAAATGAATTCTTTGCATGGCATGGCCAAATTGGATACATTTCATTCCTGCCTATTGTGTGAGTATGACTTTAAATTGAATCGATTCCTGGGCCCAGTTGTTCAAAACTAACGACATCGTTAGTTAACGTTTCGTTAAAATTTCAAACATTAATATTACAAATACAGTTATTTTTTGTTGAAAAAATGTGAGAATCCTTTGCACTGCAAAGGATTCTCACATTTTTTCAACAAAAAATAACAGTGTATTTGTTACTTTAGCTGATATTTGCTTAACAAATTTATGTCTTAACGATATTGTTAAGCTAACGATGCTTTGAACAACTGGCTCCTGGACTTTCAAATCTTTCTTTCAGAACACAGCTCCACAACTCAGATCTATGAAGAACTAAAGCATCAACATTTTTCTATGACTGAGCGAAAAACCCAAAATATTTATTTACACTGCAGACCATTTCACTACAATTTTCAGAAATGGTTTCGCAAAAAATATTTTCTGCTTCTAAGCAACATTTGCAAAGTATCATTTAGAGATAATTTACCAGTTTCTAAAGAATCAATGATTCTTAAGAAACCAGTAAACGGTCCCTGTTACCATTACACTTGTGTTTACAAACCTGATAAACTTTTTTCCAGGATATCAGAAGTTGTTTAGAAAAATATGTTTTACAAGGTATGTTCCTTAACTTTTTAAGACATCAAGAAATGCATACTTTCTAATAATCTATGGCATATGGAACAAAACAAAAAACAATGATGAATTGATGGTTTATTTTACAATGAATTACAGGATATTTACATACCTCATTTTGCATAATGTACAAATCTAGAAACCTCACATAGTACGAATCATGATAAAATATAAAACTTTCTTCTAGAAATTCTAAGTGTTTAAATTGATTTTTCACACACTTACCGGCCTGTTTTCAAAGTTTTTACATGAATGTCATCTGTCCCTATCTTCCCATTGATTCTTACCTGACTTCACTTTGAAACAGGTATGATTAAAAACTAAAATTGAAGCACAATCACTGTGTCAGTAAGCCTCCTGCCGAAATCTGTTAAAATATGATCACTATCGAGACATTCAATAAATTCATTGCAACTTGGTGACTTAACTGTTTTGGTGCGGAAACATGAGCGCGAGTCCAGCTCCGAGTGGCCAGTGATGTCACAATGTCACATGATTCTGGTTTAACTCCACTGCATATTCGTCTGTCGGCGTTCAGTATCGGCCGGGTACAGGTCGTGAGAACTGGTTCCCCCCCTGGAAAGGCATGTTGTACATCCCGCCAGGACCCTGCATACCCATCATACCACCTGGAAATACAGGGATTGGGAAAACTTTTCTAGTTTATTTTTCTAGAATACACTTACTGAAATGCCATGAACAACTAGGCCCAGTTGTTCAAAATTAACGATGTTGTTAGTTAATGATTCGTTAAAATTTCAAACATAAATTTTACAAATACACTATTAATTTATGTTGATAAAATGTGAGAATCCTTTGCATTGCAAAGGATTCTCACATTTTATCAACACAAAATAATAGTGTATTTACTTATATAGTCAGCATTTACTTAACAAGTTGTCTTAACGATGATGTTAAGCTAACCAATTTTTGAACAACTGGCCCCTGAATTTAGTACAAACAGGCTTTGCTAGTACACATACAGTTCAACCTCATTACAATACGCCTCACTATAATGTGGTTTTCAATATTACATGGTCATGTGATCGCTCCCAAACTGATTATTTCCCTACCTGTCTCTTGTAAGTAATCTCATTATAACACCATTTCACGTATACCTTAGTCTGATATGGCCCCAAAAGATAGTGTTATAATGAGGTTGGTCTGTATTGGGCAATGGAATCCTAACAGCTACAAATAAATACCCACCTTTTACAAAACTGGGAATTATAACGCTTTGTCTTCAGAATGCAACACGTAAGCGGTTATTTTTTGTGTAATAATTAAGATCTGACATTTTATCATTTACTACTATTTAGTATTACTAAACAACAACATGATCAGACTGTCCAGATGCTTAATTCTTATAAATTAAATGTATTAATCAATATAAATGTATTAATCAGTGAAGTATTAAAGATTTTACCTTGTGGCCCCATGGGTGGTCTCATCATCTGACCCCCGCCACCTACAACATGAAAAAAAATCATCGTAATACAATATCAAGGAAATACATTTTTCTTCACCTCCATTTTTATTACCTAGGTATAACTTTGTAGAAAATTAATTCAAAAAAGAAAGTAAGCTCTAGCTGGCATATTCTCCCCAGCTATATATTCAGTGAAAACTAAGAACAATTTTTCAGTCGAGAAACAATATGAACTATCAAATAACTGGAATATACCCTTAAAGATAACATATGTATATTTTAACTTACCCATAGGCATCCCCATGGCCCCTGTGGAAGCCGGTGTAGACTGCTGTGGCATGAAACTTTTACCTGTAAATCCTGCATACTTTGGTAATGATGCTCTCTTCTCCTCCTAGTAACAATAACAAAGTCATAAAACTCATCATTAGAAATGTCAAAATTATATCAAAAGACAAGAGAAAACCGGTCTTCGGGGTTTCCGACCAGGTCTGACACAAACCGACCTGTAAAATAACAGAAGCAGGCTAGAAGCTTGAAATTTCGGATTTAAAAAGAGGGATTGTACTATCTGTGTAGCGAAAACAAAGGTGCTGATCAGCTTCGCAGTTACTGCGAAGCTGATCTGCGCCTTTGTTTTCGCATAGGCAAGAGTCCGGTTTTCTCACGATGCGGCTCATTTGTTTCACAACATACTTATACTTACTTGTCTCTCGAGTGACATTATTTGTCTGGAAGCAAATTTAATAAGAGCTGTCGCAGGACAGCGTGCTCGACTGCTTCTGACCTTTGTCAAGCATAAGGCCAAACCCGACCAGTAACCCAAAGCATTATGCTCACATCTTTTTGCCTTGATGCAATAAGGCAAAATCACAACCATGAAAGTTAACTATAACTACCTAAGATTTAAAGGTCTCACTCATATTGTGAAAGAAGTGTGTTCATATACCAACTGAGTGCCAAGACACAAGGCAAAATCACTGAACCGTGAAAAAAGGTCACACTGACCTATAAGTATTGCAGGGTCAAAGGTCTAGTGATACTTACTCATAATGTGAAAGAAAAATGATCATATACCCATTCATTGTTGAGATATAAAGCAAAATCACTGAACCATGAAATTAGGTCATATTGACCTATAAGTATGTTTGGGTTAAAGCTGTGGTCATACTCATTCATAATCAGAAAGAAGTATGAAAAAATACCAACTGAGTGTTGAGATATAAGGCAAAATCACTGAACCATGAAATTAGGTCACAGTGACCCAGGACTACTTTATGGTCAAAGGTCTTGTCATACTCATACATATCGTGAAAGAAGTATGTTCACATACCAATTGAAAGCCGAGATATAAAGGAAAATCACTGAACCGTGAAATTAGGTCATATTGACCTAGGACTACTTTAGGGTCAAAGGTCTTGTCATACGCAAACTTAGTGTGAAAGAAGTTTGTTCATAAACCACTTGAGTGTCGAGATATAAGGCAAAGTCACTGAACCATGAAATTAGGTCACAGTGACCTATAAGTATATTTGGGTCAAAGGTCTGGTCATACTTACTCATAATCTGAAAAAAGTATGAAAATATACTAATTGAGTGTCAAGATATAAGGCAAAATCACTGAACCGTGAAATTAGGTCACAGTGACCTAGGACTACTTCAGGGTCAAAGGTCTTGTCATACGCAAACATACTTTGAAAGAAGTTTGTTCATAAACCATTTGAGTACCGATATATAAGGCAAAAATCACTGAAGCGTGAAATTAGGTCACAGTGACCTGTAAGTATATTGGGGTCAAAGGTCAGGTCATACTCACTCATTATCTGAAAAAAGTATGAAAATATACTAATCTAGTGTCAAGATATAAGGCAAAATCACTGAACCGTGAAATTAGGTCACAGTGACCTAGGACTACTTCCGGGTCAAAGGTCTTGTCATACGCAAACATACTTTGAAAGAAGTTTGTTCATAAACCATTTGAGTACCAAGATATAAGGCAAAATCACTGAACCGTGAAATTAGGTCACAGTGACCTATAAGTATATTGGGGTCAAAGATCTGGTCATACTCACTCATAATCTGAAAAAAGTATGAAAATATACTAATTGAGTGTCAAGATATAAGGCAAAATCACTGAACCATGAAATTAGGTCACAGTGACCTATAAGTATATTGGGGTCAAAGGCCTGGTCGTACTAACTCATAATCTGAAAGAAGTAAGAAAATATACTAATTGAGTGTCAAGATATAAGGCAAAATCACTGAACCATGGAAAGTAGGTCAACCGACCCTTACCGTCATGACACACAAGTCAGTGTCACAAAGTCAAAAGATGAATGACCAACCATCCTCCTAAGTTGTTTCTATTAAGAAATAAAAAGAAAAAAAAATCGAAGAGTTCTAGATTTTGACCTCTAGCCCCGCCCCCTGACTCCGACCCAGAGGTCCGATGTCATGGAACCTAAAGTGTATGAAGTATGAATGCTTTATGATAAGTTGTTGTCAAGATATGCCTCCTTGTAAAAGTTACACAGCAGTACATCTATTTTTTAGTGTTCTAGTTTTTAACCTCCAGCCCCACCCCACAGGCATGGACCCAGGGGCCCGATGCCATGGAATGAAACTCAACCCTACAGGGTACCTATGGTCCGAGTATGAAAGCCCTCTGATAAAAAGTTTTTAAGATATAGACTTCTAGAATACTATATCACAGGAAAGCCATTATTATTAATGGTGTTCTAGATTTTAACCTCTAGCCCCACCCCCTGGCATGGACCCAGGGATCTGATGCCATGGAATGAAAGCCGACCCTACAGGGTGTCAATGGCCCGAGTATCAATGCTTTCTGATGAGTGGTTGTCAAGATATGGACTTCTAGAAAACTTTAACATAAGAATTGCCATTTTTGAAGGTGTTCTAGATTTTAACCTCCAGCCCCACCCCCTGGCCTGGACCCAGGGGCCCGATGCCATGGAATGAAAGCTAACCCTACAGGGTATCTATGGTCCAAGTATGAATGCTTTCTGATGAGTGGTTGTCAAGATATGGAGTTCTAGAAAACTTTAACGCAAGTGTGACGCGCACGCGCACGCGCACGGGAACGCGCACGGGAACGGGAACGGGAACGGGAACGTGGACGACCGGGGTGACTGCAATAGCTCTATGCACTTCGTGCAGTCGAGCTAATAATATGATTCCAAAGATTGTAATGTGAGGTAAATAGCAAATCAACAGATCTTTCGCTAAGCTCACCTATTTTGTTCTTCTGTCCTAGTTTCTGTAAAACAAAGCTTGTTTGTGTTTGATATGGTAAGAAACCTGGATTTTTGTTGTTGTTGTTTTTTTTCCTCAAAGGAATGTGATAATAGACAATTTGGAGTCAATTCTCTAAAGATGAAATGAGCCACCACATGGGAAAAGCAACAATCTGCATAGGCGAAAACAAAGGCGCAGATCAGCTTCGCAGTAACTGCGAAGCTGATCAGCGCCTTTGTTTTCGCTACTCAGATAGTACAATTCCTCTTCTACTTAAATCCGAAATTTCAAGCTTTTACTCTTTTCTGTGCTTGTACAGGTCGGTTTGTGTCGAACCTGTTCGGAAACCACATTGTTGGTTTTCCCACGAGGCGGCTCAAATATTTATGAAGTAAAAATCTTTAGGAATTCAGTGTCAATTTCTATTAGCAAACTGGTGAATTAGTATCTTGGCAAAGCATGCAGACTGGCCTACCTTTTTTATTTCCCTTTAGTGTAGTCCAATTAGTGCAATAACAAGACCCGTAAAAAACTTACCAATGAAATATCTTCATCAGGGTGCATCAATTTTGATGTCAAACCTGAACTAGACTCGGGTTTCTTGATCTGTGGGGCCCCGGTGATTGTCGCACCCGGGCTGGCGGACTCTGAGGTCGCTGATGAGGTCATGGCAGCTGCTGATGGGAATGTGGGTTTGGGAGGGCCGTTTGTGGAGGAGGATGGTGGAACTGAACTAGACTTGAAAATAGACAAGAATAATCATAATTAACTAAAAAATATACTAGTCAGATCCTTTAGCAGCAGTAAAAACTTTCAACGGTTGAAAGTGTGCTTTATTGTACAATATCTGGTATGAAAGCCAAATATAAGTTTCTACAACTTGATTCCAAACATTCTAGTACCAGTACCTCTTAATTTGGATTTTCTCGAGACAACTTCTTACGGATTAAAGAAAATAATCAAAGTTTAACTTACTGCTGCTTCAACTTCTTACGGATTAAAAAAAATAATCAAAGTTCAACTTACTGCTGCTGCTGATGGGAAGAGAGGTCTCGGTGGGTTCAGAGGGCCTCCCATACCAGGCATTGGTCCCGGTCCCGGTCTGGGGCCAGGACCCATCCCGGGCATCATACCAGGACCTGGGCCCATGAAGGGACCTGGGGGCATTGGACCCATGCCAGGGCGCATTCTGAAAACATCATGAAGACAGTGAGCATAATATAGCCTGGAGGTAAATACTGCTTCAGGGGATGCCATCACAATAGAAACTTGTCAAATAAGGCAAATGAGCCGTCTCATGGGAAAACCAACAATGTGGTTTCCAAACAGGTCCGACACAAACCGGGCTGTACAATCACAGAAGACAGTAATTTGTTAGAGACTGGAAATTTGGGATTTAGAAAGTAGAGGAATTGTACTATCCAAGTAGCGAAAACAAAGGCGCTGATCAGCTTCGCGGTTACCGCGAAGCTGAGCTGCGTCTTTGTTTTCACCTATGCACATTGTTGGTTTTCCCATGAGGCGGCTCAAATCTTGGTAGAGAAAAATAGGCTTTAAAAAGTGATTATGATTTAATCTAGGAATTGGTGAATACAGCTTCACAAGAAAAGCTATAAATGTGAGATGAATATTTCTAATAACACACACAAAAACACCAACACACACTTATACAAAAACATATTAAACTTACCCCATAGGTCCCATGGGGCCTGAAAAAGAGTAAAATACATGTTTTGTGTTTAAGTGTTTAAAGATAATTTCACAAATGCCATTATTTGGAAACATGTCTTCAGGATTTTTTTTTCTAAAATCTTAAGACACAATCCAATCTTGTCAATTTTAAGCTAGCTGCACACTTGATATTGAAAAAAATATCATTTGAGAGTACTGAAGATGCTAAAAATGGTACCACTGGACTCAGCATTACAAGACAAGCACTGGGACATGCCTATCATGTTGGTGACTAATGTTCATCCTAACTTAATAAAGGCAAACATAGGGTGTAACATTTTTTAGAGAATTAGAACTGTATTGAAATTCAAGATTGTAGAAAATTTAACTTACCCATAGGCCCCATAGGTCCCATTGGCATCGGCCCCATCGGTCCCATAGGTCCAGGACCCATAGGACCTCCAGGCATGGGGGGCATGAATCCTGGCCCCGGCCCTGGTCCAGCAGGGGGCATGCTGGGTAGTGGGGGCTGTTGAGGGGGCCCTGATTCTGAGCTAGGGCCTGGGGTCTCGTCTTCATCGTCTGATAGTGGTTTATTACTGGCCGCATCTGAAAAGATACCTCTTCTTTATCTCCATTTGCTATTATTGAGCCGTGAAGAGTTTCCAACTGGGGTCGACAAAAACCGGCATGTACAGAAGTACAGTCAGAAGCTTGACATTTCAGAATTAAGAAGATGGGGAATTGTACTATCTTTGAAGGCAAAAACAAAGGCACACGGCAGCTGTACAGAAAACAAAGGCGCTGGTCAGTTGTGCAGTTACTGCACAGCTGATCTGTGCCTTTGTTTACGCATATGCAAAGAACATGTATTCTCATGATGCAGCTCAATTTAAAAGCAAGCAACTAAAGTTGAATGCACAATACGTAACAAAATGGTATTACCCACTTTAAAAAGCATAAAATAACAGACTTCACTTTCAGTTTTAACAATAAATTGCAATCATAATAGATCACTATTTCTATGCTGTATGGACCTGCAATACTACCTCTCCCAGCCGCGACCCAAGGCCTTACCACCCCTCACCCCAGCCCTTCTATATCAACTTACTGGCTCTACTATTCATCTGTCTTTCACATTCTTTAAGATCTTCAAGAATACCTTCCATATACTGTATATCTCTATTTCTATGTTGTGTTGACGTGCAATACTACCTCCCTCCACCACGCCCCAAGGCCCTACCAACCCTCACCACAGCCCTACAATATCAAGACAACTTACTGGCTCTACTATTCATCTGTCTTTCATGTTCTTTGAGATCTTCTTCAGGAATACCTTCCATACCGTATATCTCTATTTCTATGTTATGTCGACCCGCTATACTGTTGGGAACTTTGTCTACTTTTTCTTTATGTACCTGTGAAAAAAGGTTTTTGAAGCACATGCTGCGTAATAATGCTTATCATTTGGAAGCAAATATGAATGGTTTAGATCATCAAGTCTGGTATAAAACAGGCTGTACAGTCAATAAAATTAGTTAAAGATTAAAACTTCAGATTAAGATGTTCCACCTGAGGCTATTTTGTTTGCCTAGAGGAATTACATTGAAATTGAAACAGCAAATTAAAATGCCTAATGCTCCATACCACCCAAATGATTATGAAAGTCCAGTCCATTGTCATAGTTGGGTTAACTAGAAATTGGCTGCAAGCAAGGCTTTCAGTATACCCCCCGCAAAATTATCTAAGGCTAATAACTTCCTTTAAGTCAAACATGCAAAACATTTGTCAAAAATATCTTTTCAGCATTATAATCCTTCATGAAAATCCTCCGTATGCCTGACTCATGTCTGTAAGGTATTAAATAATATACTGAAAGCTCAGGGAGTAAAATTATTGTTGATTTCACTGTACACTGTTGATCATTATTTATCATGAGAAATGGTCAAAAACTGGCTATGCTAAAAAAAAGCTGTAAATTTGTCAAAAATAAATTATTCAGCATAAGAATTATTCATGCACATCTGAAATATATCTGGAACAAGTGTGCAAAGAATTCAAATGAAACAATGAAAGCACTAGGAGGACTTGATTTCATAAAGTATGCTCTACCAGCCGTATTGTATATTAGCGATGGTTGAAAAATGTCTAAGTTGAAAAATGCTGTAAATTTGTCAAAAAATATTTTTTCACCAATAAAATTCTTTATGCACATCTTCAACATGTCTGTAACATGTCTGCAAAGTATTGAAAAGAATTACTGAAAGCCCCAGGAGGAGTTGGATTTCACAAAGTATGTACTATCAACCATAATTGAATATAAGCAGAAATGGTCAAAATTGGCTAAGTTTAAAAAGCTGTAAATTTGTCAAAACTAAAATTTTCAGCATAAAAATTCTTCATGCACATCTTCAATATATCTTGAACAAATCTGCAAAGAATTAAAAAGAAACAATGAAAGCCCTAGGAGGAGTTGATTTCACAAAGTATGCACTTCCATCCATTATTGTATGTAAGCAATAGTCGAAAAATGGCTAAGTTTAAAAATGCTGTAAATTTGTCAAAAACTATTTTTTCAGCATTATAATTCTTCATGCACATCTTCAATATGTCTGTAACATGTCTGCAAAGTACTGAAAAGAAATACTGAAAGCCCTAGGAGGAGTTGATTTCACAAAGTATGTATGTAAGCAATAGTCGAAAAATGCCAAAGTTAAAAAATGCTGTAAATTTGTCAAAAAATATTTTTTCAGCATTATAATTCTTCATGCACATCTTCAATATGTCTATAACATGTCTGCAAAGTACTGAAAAGAAATACTGAAAGCCCTAGGAGGAGTTGATTTCACAACGTATGTATGTAAGCAATAGTCGAAAAATGGCAAAGTTAAAAAATGCTGTAAATTTGTCAAAAATTATTTTTTCAGCATTATAATTCTTCATGCACATCTTCAATATGTCTGTAACATGTCTGCAAAGTACTGAAAAGAAACACTGAAAGCCCTAGGAGGAGTTGATTTCACAAAGTATGCACTACCAACCATTATTGAATATAAGCAATTATAGAAAATTTGCTAAGTTAAAAATGCTGTAAATTTGTCAAAAATGATTTTTTCAGCATCACAATTGTTCATGCACATCTGCAATATATCTGAAACATATCAGCAAAATATTAAAAGGAAACATTGAAAGCTGTAAGAGGAGTTGATTTCACAAAGTATGTACTTTCAGTACTATGGCAAACATGTTATAGGAAGACTTAAAAAGTCCCATAACTCTTGCAATACTGACCCTTTGGCCCCTAAATTCATACCACACATGTATTGTCTGATGGTGCAAGTGTGGTGAAAATTTGAAACAGATCAGGCAAAAGCTACTCAAGTTATTCAGCAAAGATGTCCAAATGTTGACGGAATGACGGAATGACGGAATGACGGAATCACGGAATGACGGAATCACGGAATCACGGACAGGCTGAAAACAGTATACCCCCCTAAAACTTCGTTTTGCGGGGGGTATAACTAGTAACACAATATCCAAGGCAAAATTTGTTGCCGAAACTTCAACTTACCTGTGACCAACTGTAACTTATACACGAGCCTGTGCATGAGAAAACCAACTATTCGGCGTTCCGAACAGGTCCGACACAAACCAGCCAGTACAGTCATAGAGTAAGGCCAGAAGCCTGAAATTTTGGATTTTAAGAATAAGAGGGATTGTACTATCCGTGTAGTGAAAACAAAGGCGCTGATCAGCTGTGCAGTTACAGCACAGCTGATCTACGTCTTTGTTTTCGCCTATGCAGATTGTTGGTTTTCCCATGCGGTGGCTCAAATATCTACTTACTTGTGCACAGTGTATAGAAAGACCTGGTCCTGTCCATAAACGCCTATGACATACATGGCATTTAAAATGTTTCGCTTTCTGATGTTGAAGTAAAATTTTTTCGTCATCAAAGTCTCTATTGCAATACCTAAATTCTGGTTAAGGAGTCAGCTTAATTTTTAAATGCTTATCACACACAAAAATACATGATGTCGCTGTTACAGCTTGTCAGGTTCTTTATCTTTTGTCTGACTCACTACAGCTTTGGTTACCTGTAGTGCACGATAAGCAATGAGCTTGAAAGACCCAACCAAAACTTTTCTATATTCAGACATGAAACAAAATCAGGCTGATGGTTAAACTGTTATTTCCTTGCTTATTATTGAAAAAAAAAACAAAAAAAAAACAAACAAACTGAGAATGATTTGAACATCAGCTTGAAAAATCAAAACCGACTGCATTAATTTGCTTGACCAGTGTCAGGCCACATAGATTTGTCACATGGATCTCTTTATCTAGAAATGTTTTGGTTTGGCAAAAACACAAACAAATCAGAAACAGAAAGCCAACCAATACTCACCTGCATGCAATGTATTGACAGCCCCGGCCCTGTATACAATCCCCTATGACATACATGACACTTAAAATGCTTTGCTTTTTGGTGTTTCAGCAATATCTTTTCATCAAGAAATTCCCTGTTGCAGTACCTAGATCACGGTTAAGGATTGATTATGTCATAACTTATTGCATAGCCTCTTTTTGTACAGGTCACTGAGCCCAGAATTGAAGGCAAAAACAGGAATATGACAGAGCCGCGTCATGAGAAAACTGGATTCTTGACTATGTGAAATCAAAGGCGCAGATCTGATATGCAGTATTTGAGCAGCTGATCATGCCTTTGCTTTCACTACACGGATAGTCCAATTCCTCTTCCTCTTAGATCCGAAATTTCAATGTTCTAGCCCTTCTCTTTGACTGTACAGGCAGATTTGTGTCAGACCTGGTCGGAAACCTCAAATGTTTTTTTTTTCTCACGTCATGGCTCACTCAGTCTTGATGAAAACTTTTGTGTGAGAGGACTGTATTTTACTGCTTTGCACAGCTTACCTGCATACAATGTATGGAAAGACCAGGGCCGGTGTATAATATCCTGTAGCATATGCGACATTTGAAATGTTTAGCTTTTTGATGCTGTACAAGTATCTTCTCTTCACTAAATTCTCGGTTACAATACCTACAGCCGTGTTAAGGACTTTAAGGGAAAATGAAGCTTGCTTCTAAAGGCCTTCACAAATCTGCATGATATCCATTAATTTTCAATTTTCAACAAAGAAAACTGGGACAAGCCATGAAATGATAATCATCAATTTACTCTTTAAGTATGTACATCTGATTTTAGGGCTGGCACAAATGATAGATACTTTATATTGGTAAATAAATACAGTTTAGAAGATTATTGGTCAGCAAAATGAAATAGATGATATCACCTAATGGCTAAACTGTTGTCAAGAGCTGTCTGAAACTGAAAATGACAACCCTTTATTGGCTGTTAACCCTTTTCTTAAATCTAAATGCTTTTCTTATGTTCTCCATATAGGAAACAGAAAAGGTTATAGAAAGCAGTGGTATAAACTGCTGAGATAAAAACAAAAACATCAAAATTAAAAGTGTCTTCTGAATGTGTTGGTCCCAGTTCAATTCCTCCCATACACTTTAGTTACAAACAAAATATACTTAACACCAAAAGTACTTTACAATTTTCATTCATAAATATATTTTCAATTTCATTCTTTCTGATTGTAACAAAGCATCTATTGGAGTGTGTCTTCAACACGTGTTTGAGCATAATGCATGTAACGCGGTCGATATAACTTAATCCAATAATGAGTTATCTGTTCTTTCATTATACGCACAAAATTGACATTTTTGCACCAAATTCAAGGTAGACATGATTTGAACATGCTGTGCTAAGGACCACTTATTGTCCGTTAAAAATACTGCCCGACATTTTCACTCCGACAATTGATACTGCCCGACATTTTCGCTCTGACATTTGGTTAAGTTTTTGCAGGCTGTTAAAATTGCTTTTCATCGAAATTACCTCCCTTTGAAATAAACCAATAGTAAACTTTAACCATTTCTGAAAGCTTTTCCTTTTAATGTATTGAACCTTTTTTCATCACAAATCGTTGGGGCCTCAATTGAAATGTGTGGCTTCACTAGCTGCTGAAAAAAATCCCATCAGTTTCAAAGAACTAGAGGACCATTGGTCCTGTAGCTCACCTGAGAGATTATCACATTGTAAGCTCATGAGATTTTAAATTAATTGAGAATCGACCAATGAAAGTCTATGCATGGACACTATTGACCCCCGGGGCATGGCCAAATTTGACCCAGGGGCATGACTGGCACAATTTATAATGGGGACTACCAAACATTGCTACATACAAAATATAGAAGCTCTGGGCCTTTTGGTTTCAGAGAAGAAGTTTTTTTTAGTTTTTCCCATTGTAAGTCTATGGAGACTATCTACCCCCGAGGCGTGGCCAAATTTGACCCCAGGGGCATGGCTGGCACAATTTATGTAGAGGACCATTAGCCATTGCCACATACAAAATATCAAAGCTGTGTGCCCTGTGGTTTCAGAGAAGAAGATTGTTGAATTTTTTTCCCATAGCAAGTTTATTGAGCCTAACAACCTCCGGGACCTGGCCAAATTTGACCCCAGGGGCATGAATGGCACAATTTATGTAGAGGACCATTAGCCATTGCTACATACCAAATATCAAAGCTGTGGGCCTAGTGGTTTCAGAGAAGAAGATTTTTTTTAGTTTTTCCTATTGTAAGTCTATGGAGACTATCGACCCCCGGGGCGTGGCCAAATTTGACCCCCGGGACATAATTGGCATAATTTATGTAGAGGACCATTAGCCATTGCCACATACAAAATATCAAAGCTGTGGGCCCTGTGGTTTCAGAGAAGAAGATTTTTGAATTTTTTTCCCATAGTACGTCTATGGAGACTATCAACCTCCGGGGCGTGGCCAAATTTGACCCCAGGGGCATGAATGGCACAATTTATGTAGAAGACCATTAGCCATTGCTACATACCAAATATCAAAGCTGTTGGCCTAGTGGTTTCAGAGAAGAAGATTTTTTTAGTTTTTTTCCTATTGTAGGTCTATGGAGACTATCGACCCCCGGGGCATGGCCAAATTTGACCCCAGGGGCATGATTGGCACAATTTATGTAGAGGACCATTAGCCATTGCCACGTACAAAATATCAAAGCTGTGGGCCCTGTGGTTTCAGAGAAGAAGATTTTTTTATTTTTTCCCATAGTAAGTCTATGGAGACTATCAACCCCTGGGGCGTGGCCAAATTTGACCCCAGGGGCATGAATGGCACAATTTATGTAGAGGACCATTAGCCATTGCTACATACCAAATATCAAAGCTGTGGGCCTAGTGGTTTCAGAGAAGAAGATTTTTTCAGTTTTTCCAATTGTAAGTCTATGGAGACTATCCACCCCCGGGGCATGGCCAAATTTGACCCCGGGGACATGATTGGCATAATTTATGTAGAGGACCATTAGCCATTGCCACATACAAAATATCAAAGCTGTGGGCCCTGTGGTTTCAGAGAAGAAGATTTTTGAATTTTTTTCCCATAGTAAGTCTATGGAGACTATCAACCTCCGGGGCGTGGCCAAATTTGACCCCAGGGGCATGAATGGCACAATTTATGTAGAAGACCATTAGCCATTGCTACATACCAAATATCAAAGCTGTTGGCCTAGTGGTTTCAGAGAAGAAGATTTTTTTAGTTTTTTTCCTATTGTAGGTCTATGGAGACTATCGACCCCCGGGGCATGGCCAAATTTGACCCCAGGGGCATGATTGGCACAATTTATGTAGAGGACCATTAGCCATTGCCACATACAAAATATCAAAGCTGTGGGCCCTGTGGTTTCAGAGAAGAAGATTTTTTTATTTTTTCCCATAGCAAGTTTATTGAGCCTAACAACCTCCGGGACCTGGCCAAATTTGACCCCAGGGGCATGAATGGCACAATTTATGTAGAGGACCATTAGCCATTGCTACATACCAAATATCAAAGCTGTGGGCCTAGTGGTTTCAGAGAAGAAGATTTTTTTTAGTTTTTCCTATTGTAAGTCTATGGAGACTATCGACCCCCGGGGCGTGGCCAAATTTGACCCCCGGGACATAATTGGCATAATTTATGTAGAGGACCATTAGCCATTGCCACATACAAAATATCAAAGCTGTGGGCCCTGTGGTTTCAGAGAAGAAGATTTTTGAATTTTTTTCCCATAGTACGTCTATGGAGACTATCAACCTCCGGGGCGTGGCCAAATTTGACCCCAGGGGCATGAATGGCACAATTTATGTAGAAGACCATTAGCCATTGCTACATACCAAATATCAAAGCTGTTGGCCTAGTGGTTTCAGAGAAGAAGATTTTTTTAGTTTTTTTCCTATTGTAGGTCTATGGAGACTATCGACCCCCGGGGCATGGCCAAATTTGACCCCAGGGGCATGATTGGCACAATTTATGTAGAGGACCATTAGCCATTGCCACGTACAAAATATCAAAGCTGTGGGCCCTGTGGTTTCAGAGAAGAAGATTTTTTTATTTTTTCCCATAGTAAGTCTATGGAGACTATCAACCCCTGGGGCGTGGCCAAATTTGACCCCAGGGGCATGAATGGCACAATTTATGTAGAGGACCATTAGCCATTGCTACATACCAAATATCAAAGCTGTGGGCCTAGTGGTTTCAGAGAAGAAGATTTTTTCAGTTTTTCCAATTGTAAGTCTATGGAGACTATCCACCCCCGGGGCATGGCCAAATTTGACCCCGGGGACATGATTGGCATAATTTATGTAGAGGACCATTAGCCATTGCCACATACAAAATATCAAAGCTGTGGGCCCTGTGGTTTCAGAGAAGAAGATTTTTGAATTTTTTTCCCATAGTAAGTCTATGGAGACTATCAACCTCCGGGGCGTGGCCAAATTTGACCCCAGGGGCATGAATGGCACAATTTATGTAGAAGACCATTAGCCATTGCTACATACCAAATATCAAAGCTGTTGGCCTAGTGGTTTCAGAGAAGAAGATTTTTTTAGTTTTTTTCCTATTGTAGGTCTATGGAGACTATCGACCCCCGGGGCATGGCCAAATTTGACCCCAGGGGCATGATTGGCACAATTTATGTAGAGGACCATTAGCCATTGCCACATACAAAATATCAAAGCTGTGGGCCCTGTGGTTTCAGAGAAGAAGATTTTTTTATTTTTTCCCATAGTAAGTCTATGGAGACTATCAACCCCCGGGGCGTGGCCAAATTTGACCCCAGGGGCATGAATGGCACAATTTATGTAGAGGACCATTAGCCATTGCTACATACCAAATATCAAAGCTGTGGGCCTAGTGGTTTCAGAGAAGAAGATTTTTTTAGTTTTTCCAATTGTAAGTCTATGGAGACTATCCACCCCCGGGGCATGGCCAAATTTGACCCCAGGGGCATGGCTGGCACAATTTATGTAGAGGACCATTAGCCATTGCCACATACCAAATATCAAAGCTGTGGGCCCTTTGGTTTCAGAGAAGAAGATTTTTTAATTTTTTTTCCCATAGTAAGTCTATGGGGACTATCGACCCCCCGGGGCGTGACCAAATTTGACCCCAGGGGCATGAATGGCACAATTTATGTAGAGGACCATTAGCCATTGCTACATACCAAATATCAAAGCTGTGGGCCTAGTGGTTTCAGAGAAGAAGATTTTTTTAGTTTTTCCCATTGTAAGTCTATGGGACCTATCTGTTGCCATGGAAACCACAATTTTGATACAATCTGCTCCAAAACCTAATGCCATCAATCCCCCAACCCAATTATGGTTCACATTAAATTTGATCAAGATTAGCCTACTAGCTTCAGAAATATTCTTCTTTGAAATTGTGGACGGACGACGACGGACGACGGATGCCTGCCTATCCTATAAGCTCACCTGTGAGCCTTCGGCTCAGGTGAGCTAAAAATAAAAAAGGTAAATTCACTGTCAGTATAAAAAGTAACTGAGTGGCCGCCTATTGAGAAATAACTGCTCACTCGGCTTACGATATGTTTTCTAAGTATAAATATCTAATTGTCAATTTAGTTTTTTTCCCACTTCGGTTTTTGGAGTGGGAGTTTCTGATTGCACCTTTTCCTGATCATTGCCTTCTTGTATCTTTTCCAACACTAGAGGACCATTGGTCCTGTAGCTCACCTGAGAGATTATCACATTGTAAGCTCATGAGATTTAAATTACCAATGAAAGTCTATGCATGGACACTATTGACCCCCGGGGCATGGCCAAATTTGACCCAGGGGCATGACTGGCACAATTTATAATGGGGACTACCAAACATTGCTACATACAAAATATAGAAGCTCTGGCCTTTTGGTTTCAGAGAAGAAGATTTTTTTAGTTTTTCCCATTGTAAGTCTATGGAGACTATCTACCCCCGGGGCGTAGCCAAATTTGACCCCAGGGGCATGGCTGGCATAATTTATGTAGAAGACCATTAGCCATTGCCACATACAAAATATCAAAGCTGTGTGCCCTGTGGTTTCAGAGAAGAAGATTTTTGATTTTTTTTACCCATAGCAAGTCTATTGAGACTATCAACCTCCGGGGCCTGGCCAAATTTGACCCCAGGGGCATGAATGGCACAATTTATGTAGAGGACCATTAGCCATTGCTACATACCAAATAACAAAGCTGTGGGCCTAGTGGTTTCAGAGAAGAAGGTTTTTTTAGTTTTTCCTATTGTAGGTCTATGGAGACTATCGACCCCCGGGGCGTGGCCAAATTTGACCCCGGGGACATGATTGGCTCAATTTATGTAGAGGACCATTAGCCATTGCCACATACAAAATATCAAAGCTGTGGGCCCTGTGGTTTCAGAGAAGAAGATTTTTGAATTTTTTTCCCATAGTAAGTCTATGTAGACTATCCACCCCCGGGGCGTGGCCAAATTTGACCCCAGGGGCATGAATGGCACAATTTATGTAGAGGATCATTAGCCATTGCTACATACCAAATATCAAAGCTGTTGGCCTAGTGGTTTCAGAGAAGAAGATTTTTTTAGTTTTTTTCCTATTGTAGGTCTATGGAGACTATCGACCCCCGGGGCGTGGCCAAATTTGACCCCAGGGGCATGATTGGCACAATTTATGTAGAGGACCATTAGCCATTGCCACATACCAAATATCAAAGCTGTGGGCCCTGTGGTTTCAGAGAAGAAGATTTTTTAATTTTTTTCCCATAGTAAGTCTATGGAGACTATCAACCCCCAGGGTGTGGCCAAATTTGACCCCAGGGGCATGAATGGCACAATTTATGTAGAGGACCATTAGCCATTGCTACATACCAAATATCAAAGCTGTGGGCCCAGTGGTTTCAGAGAAGAAGATTTTTTTAGTTTTTCCAATTGTAAGTCTATGGAGACTATCCACCCCCGTGGCGTGGCCAAATTTGACCCCAGGGGCATGGCTGGCACAATTTATGTAGAGGACCATTAGCCATTGCTACAGACCAAATATCAAAGCTGTGGGCCCTGTGGTTTCAGAGAAGAAGATTTTTGAATTTTTTTCCCATAGTAAGTCTATGGAGACTATCGACCCCCGGAGCGTGGCCAAATTTGACCCCAGGGGCATGAATGGCACAATTTATGTAGAGGACCATTAGCCATTGCTACATACCAAATATCAAAGCTGTGGGCCCTGTGGTTTCAGAGAAGAAGATTTTTTAATTTTTTTCCCATAGTAAGTCTATGGAGACTATCCACCCCCGGGGCGTGGCCAAATTTGACCCCAGGGGCATGAATGGCACAATTTATGTAGAGGATCATTAGCCATTGCTACATACCAAATATCAAAGCTGTTGGCCTAGTGGTTTCAGAGAAGAAGATTTTTTTAGTTTTTTTCCTATTGTAGGTCTATGGAGACTATCGACCCCCGGGGCGTGGCCAAATTTGACCCCAGGGGCATGATTGGCACAATTTATGTAGAGGACCATTAGCCATTGCCACATACCAAATATCAAAGCTGTGGGCCCTGTGGTTTCAGAGAAGAAGATTTTTTAATTTTTTTCCCATAGTAAGTCTATGGAGACTATCAACCCCCAGGGCGTGGCCAAATTTGACCCCAGGGGCATGAATGGCACAATTTATGTAGAGGAACATTAGCCATTGCTACATACCAAATATCAAAGCTGTGGGCCCAGTGGTTTCAGAGAAGAAGATTTTTTTAGTTTTTCCAATTGTAAGTCTATGGAGACTATCCACCCCCGGGGCGTGGCCAAATTTGACCCCAGGGGCATGGCTGGCACAATTTATGTAGAGGACCATTAGCCATTGCCACATACCAAATATCAAAGCTGTGGGCCCTGTGGTTTCAGAGAAGAAGATTTTTGAATTTTTTTCCCATAGTAAGTCTATGGAGACTATCGACCCCCGGAGCGTGGCCAAATTTGACCCCAGGGGCATGAATGGCACAATTTATGTAGAGGACCATTAGCCATTGCTACATACCAAATATCAAAGCTGTGGGCCTAGTGGTTTCAGAGAAGAAGATTTTTTTAGTTTTTCCCATTGTAAGTCTATGGGACCTATCTGTTGCCATGGAAACCACAATTTTGATACAATCTGCTCCAAAACCTAATGCCATCAATCCCCCAACCCAATTATGGTTCACATTAAATTTGATCAAGATCGGCCTACTAGCTTCAGAAATATTCTTCTTTGAAATTGTGGACGGACGACGACGGACGACAGACGACGGACGACGGATGCCTGCCTATCCTATAAGCTCACCTGTGAGCCTTCGGCTCAGGTGAGCTAAAAATGACAAACAATTTGTATTAAATGGAATTTTCCACAGAAACCATTGTTAATTAATGTCACAAAAAGCCTTGGACCTGTAAAGATCACTCCAATGTGTTGTTCAAGTAGGAAAATTTGAGTTATTTCGAAATTAAACTAGAATTGTCAGAGGATCTGACTATAGCCCCGCTTCTAAGCTTTTTGCTAGGGAGAGACAAACAATGACGGGCAACAATGCCAAGTTAGATCTTGTTAATGTTGATGCACATAAAAAGATTGGTCAGATTCTGACAATTTGTTCTTAAGGTATTGAGCAGAAACAAAATTCTGGCATCAATCAAGGGCCAAAACTCTAAGATTTTGCAAAAAATGACAGGCAACAATCCCAAGCTAGATCTTGTCAATGTTGATGTGCATACAAAATTTGGTCAGATTCTGTCAATTCATTCTCAATATATTGAGTGGAATCTATATTCTGACGTCAATCAAGAGCTGTTACTCCGTCAAAATTTTGCGAAAAGTAACAGGCAACATTGCCATGCTAGATCATGTCAATGTTGATGTGCATATAAAATCTGGTCAGATTCTATCAATTTGTTCTCGAGATATTGAGCGGAAACAAAATTCTGACCTCAATCAAGGGCCATAACTGCGTCAAAATTTTGCGAAAAATGACGGGCAAAAATCCCAAGCTAGATCTTAACAATGTTGATGCGCATATTAATTTTGGTCAGATTCTGTCAATTTGTTCTCCAGATATTGAGCGGAAACGAAATTCTGACGTCAACCAAGGGCCATAACTCCGTCCAAATTTTGCGAAAAATGACGGGCAACAATCTCAAGCTAGATCATGTCAATGTTGATGTGCATATAAAATTTGGTCAGATTCTATCAATTTGTTCTCGAGATATTGAGCGGAAACGAAATTCTGGCGTCAACCAAGGGCCATAACTCTGTCCAAATTTTGCAAAAAAAATGACAGGCAACAATCTCAAGCTAGATCATGTCAATGTTGATGTGCATATAAAATTTGGTCAGATTCTATCAATTTGTTCTCAAGATATTGAGCGGAAACGAAATTCTGACGTCAATCAAGGGCCATAACTCCGTCAAAATTTTGCGAAAAATGACAGGCAACAAACCCAAGCTAGATCTTGTCAATGTTAATGTGCATACAAAATTTGGTCAGATTCTGTCCATCGGTTCTCGAGATATTGAGCGGAAACGAAATTAGGACGTCAATCAAGGGCCTTAACTCCGTCAAAATTTTGCGAAAAATGACGGGCAACAATCCCAAGGTAGATGTTGTCAATGTTGATGTGCATACAAAATTTGATCAGATTCTGTCAATTTGTTCTCGAGATATTGAGCGGAAACAAAATTCTGACATCAATCAAGGGCCGTAACTCCGTCAAACTTTTGTGAAAAATGACGGGTAACAATCCCAAGCTAGATCTTGTCAATGATGACGGGCATACAAAATTTGGTCGGATTCTGTCAATTCGTTCTCAAGATATTGAGCGGAAACGAAATTCTGACGTCAATCAAGGGCCGTAACTCCGTCAAAATTTTGCGAAAAATGACGGGTAACAATCCCAAGCTAGATCTTGTCAATGTTGATGTGCACACAAAATTTGGTCGGATTCTGTCAATTCGTTCTCAAGATATTGAGCGGAAACGAAATTCTGACGTCAATTAAGGGCCGTAACTCCGTCAAAATTTTGCAAAAAATGACGGGTAACAATCCCAAGCTAGATCTTGTCAATGTTGATGTGTACACAAAATTTGGCCGGATTCTGTCAATTCGTTCTCAAGATATTGAGCGGAAACGAAATTCTGACGTCAATCAAGGGCAGTAACTCTGTCAAAATTTTGCGAAAAATGACGGTCAACAATCCCAAGCTAGATCTTGTCAATGTTAATGTACATACAAAATTTGGTCAGATTCTGTAAACTGGTTCTCAAGATATTGAGTGGAAATGAAATTTGGACGGAATAACGGAATAACGGAATAACGGAAGGACGGAACGACGGAAGGACATGGTGAATCCAGTATAGCCCCACTTTTTCAAAGCGGGGCTATAATAAGCAATACAATAAAATGTCTTAAAGACTTGGTCTTCAAACTTTAAAATTGTTAATTCATAAAACTACAGTAACACTATAAAAGTGATGTGATTTGGAAAAAACATTATTTTGACCCCTTGCATGCTTTATGGGCTGTCATTAAAATCCTTCACTTTTCGCATACCTAATGTGTAATTGATCAGACTTCAATACATACCAAACACTTTTAAAAGCAGCAATAATTCTGGCTCCAAAATACCTTGGTAGAAAATCTCTTGCCAGGCCAAAACTAGCGAGACATGAATTTTCTGCGGGGAAAACTGGCAAAATGGTTTGTGAAAATAACTGTTTTGTATATGATATTTCCTCCCATTTAGCCAATTTCAATGAGATTTTCTGCCAAAAATCGAGAGAATCTCTCACAATCTCCCCAGAGAATAATCCCTGCAGTAAAGTATTACACACCTATACCCGAACAGACTATCTACAAAACAGAGTAAAGTTACTTTTAGCTTCGAGTATATATCTCTATCCACAAACTTTATAACAAGTGTACAATAGTTCATATTAAACAAGTATCCCAAGGGCAACGATCACTCACCTGAGAGTCAACAAGTATAGTCACTGGACAAAGTGATTTATTTTTATTTATTAGCTCACCTGAGCCGTTAGGCTCACAAGGTGAGCTTATAGGATGGCCATGATCTGGCGTCTATCCGTCCGTCCTTCGTCCACCATTTTCAAAGATCTTCTTCTCTGAAACCGCTTGGCCAATCAAAGCCAAATTTTATATGAAGCATCTATAGGAAGGGGGAACCAATGTGTTTATAAACAATCCAGGTCACATGACCAAGATGGCCGCCATGCCCATATATGGTAAAAACCCTTCAAAATTATTCTTCTCCGGAACAACTGGACCGATTTCAACGAAACTTGGCATGAAGCATCGGGGACTAGAGTACTACTATGTGTTTATAAATTATGACCTTTGGATGACCTTGACCTATTTTACGGCAAGGTCAACATAGGTCGCCCATGCATTTGAATGGGGAAATATACATGTATATTACAAAAATATTCAAAGATCTTCTTCTCTGAAACCACTTGGCCAATCAAAGCCCAATTTTATAGGAAGCATCTATGGGAAGGGGGAATCAATGTGTTTATAAACAATCCAGGTCATATGACCAAGATGGCCGCCATGCCCATATATGGTATAAACCCTTCAAAAATCTTCTTCTCCGGTGGACCAATTTCGAAGAAACTTGGCATGAAGCATCGATGACTCAAGTACTACAATGTATGTATAAATCATGACCCTGTGATGACCTTGACCTATTTCAAGGCAAGGTCAACATGGGTTGCCTAACTGTTAAAATGTCATTTGAAGGGAAAAACTTGGATGGACAGTATATTGATTATTCTGAGAAAAAAAAATGGCCCAAGGGCTTCATCTGCCCCTATACTGGGACTAGTTTCTATAACATTCGTATATACAGCAGATCTCAGGTGAGCGTTTACAGGACCATTGGTCCTCTGGGGTTTTTTTTACCATAAATAGGTAAACGGCCATCTTGGTCATGTTTCAGGTCTATGGCTGCAATAGTTACCATAGGATCATTGGTCCTGTAAACGCTTACCTGCAGAGACCTAGTTGTCACTTTTTCCCATGTTTCCATGTTTGCCTATGTTTCCAAAATTGACCTTGACCTAAATTAATCACATACCTTCATCTACTCTATTATTTGTTTGCATCTATCACTTTTCAGGTCTCAGGCTGCAATAGTTTTCAAAAAATCCATAATTTTCACTTTTTCCCATGTAAAAGCCTATGTTTCCAAAATTGACCTTGCCATATATCAGGTCAAGGTCATCCTAGGGACATCATTTTATCAAACTTAGATGGGCTGTAGTCCCAAATGCTACATACCAAGTTTCTTGAAAATCGGCCTGCCGGTTCAGGAGAATATTTTTGAGTGGTTTTTACCATATATGGGCGTGGCGGCAATCTTGGTCATGTGACCTGGATTTTGTGATCTAACTTTCATTACCCCTACCCATGGATGCTGCATATAAAATTTCACTTTGATTGGCCAAGCGGTTTCAGAGAAGATCTTTGAAAAGTGTATGGACGACAGACAGGCCAAGGTCAAGAGATGACCTTGACCTAAATTAATCACATACCTGTCCTTCATCTACTCCATTAGTTGTTTGCATATGCCACTTTTCAGGTCTTAGGCTGCAATAGTTTTCAAACAAGAGGACCAATGGTCCTGTAAACGCTCACCTGAGATCTGCTGTATATACGAATGATGTAGAAAATAGTCCCAGTATAGGGGCAGATGAAGCCCTTGGGCCATTTATTTTTTCAGAATAATCAATATACTGTCCATACAAGTTTTTCCCTTCAAATGACATTTTAACAGTTTACCCATTCAAATACATTGGCAACCCATGTTGACCTTGCCTTAAAATAGGTCAAGGTCATCACAGGGTCATGATTATACATACATTGTAGTACTTGAGTCATCGATGCTTCATGCCAAGTTTCTTCGAAATCGGTCCACCAGTTCCGGAGAAGATTTTTGAAGGGTTTATACCATATATGGGCATAGCGGCCATCTTGTTCATGTGACCTGGATTATTTATATACACATTGATTCCCCCATTCTATAGATGCTTCATATGAAATTTGGCTTTGATTGGCCAAGCGGTTTCAGAGGAAAGGATGTTTGAATATTATGGTAATATACATGTATAATGCCCCGGGGCTGGGGCAAATGAGTCCCTGGGGTCCAATTTTTTCAGAATCATTAATATTCAGTCCTACTGCCCATTTCCTGCAAGACTTTCACTTAAAATGACATTTTAAAAGTTTTCCCCATTCAAATGCATTGGTGACCTATGTTGACCTTGCCGTAAAATATGTCAAGGTCATCCAAAGGTCATAATTTATAAAGATATTGTAGTACTTTAGTCCCCAATGCTTCATGCCAAGTTTCGTTGAAATCGGTCCAGTGGTTCTGGAGAAGAAGAATTTTAAAGGGTTTTTACCATATAAGGGCATGGTGGCCATCTTGGTCATGTGACCTGGATTATTAAGAAACAAATTGGTTCCCCCTTCCTAAAGATGCTTCATATAAAATTTGGCTTTGATTGGCCAAGTGGTTTCAGAGAAGAGGATCTTTGAATATTTTTGTAATATACATGTATATTGCCCCAGGGTGGGGGCAGACCAACCCCTAGGGTCCAAATTTTTTTCAGAATTACCTACCTTCAGTCCATTTGCCCTTTTCCTGCAAGATTTGCCTTTCAAATGACATTTTAACAATTTTTCCCATTCAAATGCATGGGCGACCTATGTTATCCTTGCCGTAAAATAGGTCAAGGTCATCCAAAGGTCATAATTTATAAGCACATTGTAGTACTCTAGTCCCTGATGCTTCATGCCAAGTTTCATTGAAATTGGTCCAGTGGTTCCTGAGAAAAATTTTGAAAGGTTTTTACCATATAAGGGCATGGTGGCCATCTTGGTCATGTGACCTGGATTATTAAGAAACAAATTGGTTCCCCCTTCCTATAGATGCTTCATATAAAATTTGGCTTTGATTGGCCAAGTGGTTTCAGAGAAGAAGATCTTTGAATATTTTTGTAATATACATGTATATTGCCCCAGGGTGGGGGCAGACCGGTCCAAATTTTTTTTACAGAATTACCTACCTTCAGTCCATTTGCCCTTTTCCTGCAAGATTTGCCTTTCAAATGACATTTTAACAATTTTTCCCATTCAAATGCATGGGCGACCTATGTTGACCTTGCCGTAAAATAGGTCAAGGTCATCCAAAGGTCATAATTTATAAAGACATTGTAGTACTCTAGTCCTTGATGCTTCATGCCAAGTTTCGTTGAAATCAGTCCAGTGGTTCCGGAGAAGAAGAATTTTGAAGGGTTTTTACCATATATGGGCATGGCGGCCATCTTGGTCATGTGACCTGGATTATTTATAAACACATTGATTCCCCCTTCCTATAGATGCTTCATATAAAATTTGGCTTTGATTGGCCAAGTGGATTCAGAGAAGAAGATCTTTGAATATTTTTTAATATACATGTATATTGCCCCAGGGTGGGGGCAGACCCACCCCTAGGGTCCAATTTTTTTTATAGAATTACCTACCTTCAGTCCATTTGCCCATTTCCTGCAAGATTTGCCTTTCAAATGACATTTTAACAATTTTTCCCATTCAAATGCATGGGCGACCCATGTTGACCTTGCCATAAAATATGTCAAGGTCATCCAAAGGTCATAATTTATAAACACATTGTAGTACTCTAGTCCCCGATGCTTCATGCCAAGTTTCGTTCAAATTGGTCCAGTGGTTCCGGAGAAGAAGAACTTTGAAGGGTTTTTACCATATATGGGCATGGCGGCCATCTTGGTCATGTGACCTGGATTATTTATAAACACATTGATTCCCCCTTCCTATACATGCTTCATATAAAATTTGGCTTTGATTGGCCAAGTGGTTTCAGAGAAGATCTTTGAATATTTTTGTAATAGACATGTATATTGCCCCAGGGTGGGGGCAGACCAACCCTGGGGTCCAAATTTTTTTTAGAATTACCTACCTTCAGTCCATTTGCCGATTTCCTGCAAGATTTGCCTTTCAAATGACATTTTAACAATTTTCCCCATTCAAATGCATGGGCGACCTATGTTGACCAGGGGTCCAGTTACTGGGCTTTAGGGCGAAAAACTTCGCCCTAGGAGCCCAGGAATCGCCCTGTGAAGCCCCAAGGGCTACTAAAACTTTGCCTGCTAATTTCTGCAACTTTTTTAAAAGCTTTACTTGTGTAAACAAATGGGTCATCAAACGATGTCTAGTGCAATCAACTGGAACATTATTCCTACCTGTCAACACTTCAAACAGCTGGCAGTTGGTTTGCTAATCCCTTCAGCATATCAATTATCATTGATTAGGTCATAATTGTGTTAAAACTGACACATTTCAGTGATCATTGCACATGTGAGTGGTCACAGATTTACCTGTCATTTTTATCCGGGCCTATTTATCCATGCATTCAAATGAGATCAATAAAGTCAAAGAAGCATTTGAAAAGTTTTCTCCACAATTATGCCTTTTTGATGTGGACAGTTATGTATCATAGTAATTGACATTTTGTGCACAGAAGTTGTTTTTATTTTTTTTTTAAAGATCGTTTTACAAGTTTTAGCTTTTACAAAATTGTTGACCTTTCTATTTAGAGGTTCTTTATGTTTGTAAAATGATTTCACTGTTTCCCTAACTCCAAAATGCAGTCTAATATAGAAATATTAATAGAAGATTAGCAGAATATTTCCTTTCTTTTTTATTTGGTCATTAAAAATAACTATGTTGTATTTCAAATCAAGGATTTCATTTTAAACCGAAACAATCCAATTCCGTATCATAAGTTGCTTTATTTGTCACTTCTCCCTAGGTCCCAAAACTTCTCCCTAGCTTTCTTGGAGGGAGAAGTGATTTCTCCCTATCTTTCAAGGCCAGCAGGACCCTTGATGTTGACCTTGCCGTAAAATAGGTCAAGGTCATCCAAAGGTCATAATTTATAAACACATTGTAGTACTCTAGTCCCCAATGCTTCATGCCAAGTTTCGTTGAAATCGGTCCACCGGTTCCAGAGGAGAAGATTTTTGAAGGGTATTTACCATATATGGGCATGGCGGCCATCTTGGTCATGTGACCTGGATTATTTATAAACACATTGGTTCCCCCTTCCCATAGATGCTTCACATAAAATTTGGCTTTAATTGGCCAAGCGGTTTCAGAGAAGAAGATCTTTGAAAATGGTGGACGACGGACGCCGGACCATGGCCATCCTATAAGCTCACCTTGTGAGCCTAACGGCTCAGGTGAGCTAAAAATCCATAGTTTTCACTTTTTCCCCATGTAAAAGCCTATGTTTCCAAAATTGACCTTGCCGTAAAATAGGTCAAGGTCATCCCAGGGTCATCATTTGCGAAAACTATGATGGGCTGGAGTCCCCGATGCTACATACCAAGTTTCATGGAAATCGGCCTGCCGGTTCTGGAGAAGAAAATTTTTGAGTGGTTTTTACCATATATGGGCGTGGCGGCCATCTTGGTCATGTGATCAAGATCCCGCGAACAAATTTTGTTTCCCCCTACCCATGGATACTCCACACAAAATTTGGCTTCCATCGGCCAAGCGGTTTCAGAAGAAGAAGATGTTTGAAAATGTGAACGGACGGGCGTTGGCTCGACTACTATACTATAAGCTCACCTTGTGAGCCTTCGGCTCAGGTGAGCTAAAAATGTGTTTGTTAGGGCTGCACGGTAAAACCGATGCACTGGTAGACCGTGTTTTTTCTTATCTGCCAGTATGCACCGCTCGTTCTGCGGTACGTACGGGTACTTTCGGCTGCTTGGCGAAGTCGCTATTTTCATACAAGTACTTACGGTAATTCAGTAGTCTAAGTAACTGTTTAATCCGTTATCGATTATTGACACCTATACTGTGATTGTCAAATTATCGCCCATCATTAATCTGTGATTAAAAATTATATTACATCAATCGACACATGTTTTGCCTAATTATCATGATTACGGGTCGTGATACTTTACAACTTGGGCATGCGCACCTTGACACCTTAGCTCCGCCTATTTTACATTCAAATTTTTGCTTCGTCCAATGGCATTGTTAGACCAAAGCGACTTGCGACCAGAAATATTTCCTAAATAAGATTGTGTAATGTGTAATTGTGATTCACCTACGTGTGTAACGATGTAAATAGTTAGTCAGTCTTTTCTTTGAAAATTTGCGGACGCATATTGTAAAACAAAGGTCATAATGTTGTGTCGTTTGGAGGACGCAGCGTTTCAAGCGGAGTATTCAATACACATAAACATAGCAGCATGCCCACTTCAATTTTAAGCTGAGGGTACATGTACCCTTTGTGTCCCCATTTTGGGGGTACAGGCCAAAATTTGAGGGTACACCATGTTTTTGAACTGAAAACTCACACTATGCATTAATACGAGATCCATCCTTTTTTCCGAGTTGTCCAATGAATGCTGAGGTTTTCAGTAAAACAGATATTGGTATGTCTTTGTGGTTAAGTTTTTTCTCTAAAAGCTAATACTTGCATTTCAATTTTAAGCAATAAGAAATACAAAAATCCACATTTCAAATGACACAAAATATTTAGAATGCTAATTCCTCTCGTAAAAAGTATTTTGCTCAATGAGCTAATATATGGAAATTATCTAAGTTTGATATTTAGACTCCTATTGCAACTAAATGCAGCAATCACGCTGTCTATAATACAGCCTAGTGTGTGGGGTACGATTAACAGAGATCGTAAGTTGCGCCAGATTTTAGGGTGCCCATTAGCTTTTAATTGCAGAATCAATCGTTTGCATAGAAATAATAAAAAATAACACTTTAGCAAGTGTTCTTCAACTTTACATATAATAAAACAAAACGAATGGGTCATAATTGAAAGAAATAGGCTAAGAAATTGGACATCATTTTCTGCCAGTGAAACTGAAAGTGCAATTCAGATTGCGCAAGTCTTAGTATTCTCAGGCCACCTGGCGGTGAAAATCGATTGGCTAAAATTCTTGGCTGACCAATCAAAACTGTAAATCTTAATTTAGAACACAAAAATGGAAATTTTTCAGCTATATTTAGAGCTTTATACTTAGACATTTTGAAAAGCCGCTCGCACAGGTATTTTAATTTCTGCGTGCATCATTTCTTTGTATACGTTTTTGCTCGTAAGCAGTAGGTATTTTGTGCGTGCAGAGCAGTTTCTGTATGTGAATTACGTACTGCAGTATGTGAATGGGCATGCTGCATATGTATATTGTGTAAAATGCATACTATTTGGATTTGTATTAGGCCAAAACAAAATATATTCGTGGTTCCGGTCCCCTGACCGTGCCTAGATTTGATGCTCGACCCTAAACATTTTTTTCAGGCGTCAAATTCCAATTTTTTTTTTTTCACTCGTTTTTTTCCGGTAGTCCCGGTTTTTATCAATCTCGGCTCGGATGGGGCTTTCATACCCCACCAGAATCCGGTGATTAGTTGTACCATTTCCTGTTTTAAATAGAAGAAGATGGCCGCTTGCATCAGACCACATTTTCTTCTCGCCTGTCGAATGAAGAAATGCGACAACATCCCTGAAGAGAAGAAGACGTTTCTGTATGTCGCTATGAATGAAGCAGTCACTGACATATTTCGTAAATGCCACGACGATGCAGGCCAGAATTACGATGAAAAACACTTCTGTTTTACTGCAGAATGCAGTTTGGGATTGACCAATTCCAACGAGAAAGCCAAAGGTGGAAATCTAGCTATCTAAACCCAAACAATAAAACAAGAAACCCCAACAAAAGTCTCAAAGCATTAACTTGAAAAGATCTGTTGATGCTTTGATGCATTTTTTGGTGTCTTTTTTGGGGTCTATGTTTTCATATATCAAAAATTCAATTGTGGAACAACATTTGGTTCATGTAAACATGGTGTAAAAACAAAAGCGAAAACCAAGGAAGATACAAGTTTTATTCACATTTATATTGTGACAAACAACACTATTATAAGAAAAACAATGAAAATGCAACAGTTTATTAAAATAAACTTTATAAAAAACAACGTTATTACAAGATACTTGATTCAAAAAAAAAAAAAAAAATAATTTTTAAAAATAAAATAATTTTCCTACCACCTACCCTATTTTTCAAAACCATGTAATAGGAACCACATATATATTTTGTTTTGGCCTTATCTATCCTGTTATTTTCCTAAATTTCAAATGAATGCTGTCATAATAATTTTCAGTGTTGAAATGATTCATCGCGATGCAACGAAAAACCGGGTTCTCTGCCGTCGGTTCGATTCACGATTCACACTCATGGTGGTTCGGTTCGCTCGCATGCTTTCCAGGGTTGTATTTTATATGTAAGCTTATTAAATCGAAACCAATACTATGCGCGATTTGATAAATATTGGTCAAAGTATCGAATCAGTATCTGTCTGTTTTGTGATGTGTTTAGCCCTAATCCTATTCATTTCGTGAGTGATAAGGCGCTTATAGGCAAGTCGCGGGTAACGCTATTTTACCAAGTCCGACCAGGTTGCGCGCCGTTTCTGTAGTTCCGGACATCAATTCTAGCTTCATGCATTCCTCAAAAATCAGGTGCAACCCGCTATTAAGGTCTGTTTGATCTACAGCTTTGTAAAGTCATATGTGCGTTGAGTTTTGTAGTGACTTTCAGAAAAATCGATTAGCCAATCAGCGCTGGTGTTGAACTTCAGACCGCGCTGACAGATTTGATTGACAAGTGGATTACTGTGTCTTTGTTTACGTTGTGAACTTTTCATCCACACGTGGTCAAGTGATAATTGATTTCTTTACTGTAAATATTTAGAGTCGCGTACACATTTGACCGATATCACGTCCGTGTATTGTTTGGCGTGCATGAATAATTGATGGTGATTATCTGATTTAATAGGAATAAAAGGACAATTACTTGAAGAGATGCTGTGTATCGCTTGGCTTGTTTTCACAACATTTTGGCCTATCGCAAGAAAACAATGGGTGTCATTCATGCTCGCTGGCAATGAATTGTGTCACATCCGTACGGAATAGAAATGCCATTTCTCTGACAATGTTACGCACGGCAAGGTGTGTATGACACTTGGTGTAATCAAGATGGCAATGCAGGGCTCTCATTTGCCAAAATTTGGGGCCGAAATTCGGCCCCATTCCCAATGCCAAAAAGTATGTTTTTTTCCCCATCGAAAGTTAAAAATCCCCAACTGTACCAAGACTATACTTGGTCCCAGAAAATTGCATTTATCTTCAAAGCAAATAATAATTAATTGTATTTAAATACTTGATTACTGTGAGAGAACTCCATGTATTCTGTTTGGAACAAAAAATACTTCCGATTGAAATATCATCTTGTTAAATATCTTGTTGGGAGATGGCTGATTTTCGCAGAAACGATCTTTTTGGTCAAGACCGGTAGACTGTTCCAGATTTTATACTGACTGCTAGAGTAATTTCCCTTCTACGCGAGAGCGAATCGCATTGCTTTCGAAGCGATATCGATACTAATTTGCAAATTTGACAGCAAGTATCGCTGTGGTACACTACAAATTTAATATTTTTTGTGCTGTATGAAATGAACTCATTTAATTCTGGTAAATAATGCAGACCAGGAGTTTTCTTTGTTAATTTATGTGTATTATTTTATTCGTACCCAGGTAGATTTTGCACGGTACCGTTCGGCCATTCCTTCTTGTAAAGCTGTTGCAAAAAAAAACGGTGAAGACATGGTCTGTGAAAGAGGCGGGAAACTTGTTATACATTTCAAAGAATAACTTTCTTCACTTTTATGACCCAAACTACTTAAATTTCTTAAACTTTAACAAAGCTATTATGCTGTGTCTTAAATGACTATCATAGGCGTACCGCCCATTACGCACAGTGCGCATGTGCGTAATGTAAAAAGTTAAAAGTAGCTAATTTATGGTGTTTTTTTGCCATTTTTCAATACACATTTAGCTTTTTTTGCCCTTGGTGCGTATAAATTGAAATTTTCTGGTTACGCCTATGACTATTCCACTGACATTATCACAACAATAAAAATGAGTTTACTTGCAATGATCATTTTATTGTCTGCCTCTATACTGCTCATCTTTCTTTGTTTGCCTATTTACTATTTTCCCAATTTTAACCGAAACACCACCAATTTTCCCAATGCCAGGGGCCCTGGCCCCATTCCCAAAAATAGTAGTGAGAGCCCTGCAATGACTTGTTAAGTCTGCAGTATACTGTGGTATGTACCGTGGTACAGGTGTCCGTACTGCGGTACAGTTTCATACGCGGTACCCAGCCCTAGTGTTTATAGACAAATTTGGTGAATATGAAGTTTTTATAATGTACGCAAATGAAAGACAATAAGACACGATGATTCTTATTATATGCAAAGTCATGAAATATAGAAAAATATTCATCAAATATAATATATATTTGAAAAAGTTATACAGTGCTCCAGAAAGCGTCATACAGTTGTAATTTACGGACTGTATTTCACAAATTCACATACGGCTAAAATTAAAATTTTGCCAGTACCAAATACAGAAACGAAATGACGATACGATTAGGTCTCTTCAGTAGTCCTTAATTCCACAACCGGATTTTATGTCAATGAACAATTTTACAAATTAAGTCATCCCTACATGCCCTATTCTGGTGTGGTATTGTCAGTTTGACGTTTCACCAGTAAACTATTCTGATTCTGATTTTCATGTTTCACCTCAAGTCAACCTGTTTATTTCCAGTACCTGTCCTTTCCTGTTCCCGCTTAGACCAAAACATAGAGCTGTCTTAACGCCAATACGTTCCATGTCGTTAGACAGCCCTAACGCAAGAATTTCCCTCATCATGACATCATTTCCCAGCTGAAATTATAACCATTCCTGTGCGTCAACCTTCAAAATTATTTGGCCGTAACATTAAAAACATACAATGCCACAAATGTACCTGGAAAAGAATCATTGAATCTCTTTGGATTGAGAATTGTTGCTGTTTTTTTGTCATTCGCGAAGATGTCAAGTTTCGTGCTGCCATCTTGTTTCTAACGTGGGAGAAGGTTGTTTCCTCGTTGTAAACATAAAATGACATAGTAAATGTTGCCGGAAGCAACGAATTACGTCATGCGCGTGTTTACAGCAACATGGCCCGTGATTGATGTAAAACGCTTTTTGACTGGTCGATCGATCCGAGCGGTAATACTAAATGACCAATGACAACATCGAACTGAAATTGACCAAAACAAACATGGCGGTGCCCAACGAGTCAAAGCATTAAAAACGGGCCTTGAAATTTAGTGATTTTAGGAGTCTTCAATTGCTGTTAGTCCCGAAAATATATGGCGAGTTGCAGTAGGGAAAACAAGGAGTTAAACCGCTAAGTAAAAACGCTGTAGTGCATACAATGAAATGATTTTATGATTACTTTTTTTCGGCTATATGGCGATGTTCTTACACTCGCCATATCCTTATATTGCTAGTTCCCGCTATGCTACACCACAAATGGCCCTGCCACTGAATCAGTATGTCAGATTAACGCCCTTTGACAGTATACAAAATCAAACATTCACATCATTTTATTTATGAAACAGTAACCAGTCCTCCAGTAATGTTTTTTAGTTTATCAGCACCCCACCCACTGCTGTTAGCACTGCCGCTGAAAAGAAAATCGCCAATCAATAAGGTTTCAGACTTTCAGTGACAAAATGAATGTAAAATCGACACGGAAAAGGATACCAGCACCATGGTTTCAACTGCTTCTTCTTCTTTCTACCCATATTTGTCTATTTGGGGGTATAATTTCGGGTAGAAATAGCAAAAAATCACTTTTTCGATTTCGTGGCGTGCGTAATTTCAGTTCCCGGATGTTCAATTAACCAAACCGACAAGGAGGTGATGATCAGAAATTGATCGACTCAGTATCAGAAGATAGATAGAAGTTATTGACCGAAATCCGTGGTTGATTTCTGGTCAACTTGTTCCTTGGCTTGAACCACAACAACGATAATATCACTCACTTCGCTGTAACGTTGATACTCGGAATTGTAAACAAATCTGAATCTGATCTGGATCTGAATAGTTTACTGGTGACACGCCAAATGACATTATTTCACCAGGGGGTTCGGATGGGGGAGAAATTAGTCCCTTGAATGCACGAGTGAAGCTAGTTGCGAGATCTCACTCCGCTATATTACACATATGTTCCATATCTCTTCATTCGGAATGGTGAAGAGACGTTTCGCTCCATGAAGATTGTACTCATCAGCTGAGTGTGCGAGTCTAGAGTGAAGCGAACTTGGACACACAGTCATCAGACATTTCAGCAGAGGAGATAAGTGAATCAGGGAGGTCATTCCAATCCCTGATAGTCTGTGGAAAGAAACTACTTTTGTACGCTTCTTTGCTCAGAATCAGAATAGTTTACTGGTGAAACGTCAAACTGACAATACTACACCAGGGGGGATGGGGCTTGACCGGAGGGGATTAGTCCCGAGCTCTCACAAGAGAAGTAAATTTAGACACACAATCATCTGACAATTCAGCAGAGGAGATCAGAGAATCAGGGAGTTCATTCCAATCTCTAATGGTCTGGGGGAAGAAACTGTGTAAATAGGCATTTGTACTTGCTGAAGGTATCTGAAATGCCAAGGAGTGTTGATTCCTACAACGCCTATTTTTGGGGATAAGGTCATCCGTGGGTATTTTTGCTCTCCCTTTTAGACCTTTGTAAAGTAATATAATTCTATTATCCTTCCTTCTTTTCTGCAGGGATTCCCATTTTAGTTTTTTAAGGATGCCAGTCATACTACCTTTTTCATATGTATAGTTCCTAGTTACAAACCTAGCCGCACGCTTTTGCACCTTCTCCAAATCATCTATCAAACCTTCATAATGAGGGTCCCAAACTGAGCTACCATATTCAAGAATAGGTCTCACCAGACCTTTATAGGCAGCTTCTCTCACATCTTGGGGGCAAGAAAACAGATTTCGTCTCAAAAAACCAAGGGTCCTATTGGCTTTGGTACACACATTGCTGATGTGAGTATTCCATTTTAAATCCTTAGTTATTGTTACTCCAAGATATTTGATACTCTCAACATTTTCCAACACAGTACCCTCAAGCTTGTAAGAAGCCTGAATTTTACTAGTACGTTTATTTGTCAGCTGCATCATGTTGCACTTGACAGGTTGAAATCTCATACCCCATTTCCTGGCCCAACTACCTAATCGATCAATATCCTTCTGAAGTTTCACTGTATCCTCCACATTCTTAATTTCACGATAACAAACACAATCATCAGCAAAGAGTCTGATTTCCGATTCAATATCTGAGGTGATATCATTTATATGCAACGAAAACAACAAGGGGCCAAGAACGGTGCCCTGTGGGACACCAGATACAACAGGAGCCCAGTCTGATTTAACGCCATTAACCACAACTCTTTGTTGTCTATAGCAAAGGAAGGCATCAATCCATTTAATTGTCTTCCCACCAATTCCATAACTGAACAATTTGCTTTTAAGGAGTTCATGCGGAGGAGTGTCAAAAGCTTTTTCGAAATCCAAGATAAATGTGTCAACCTGACCTTGATTGTCTAAGATTTTTGCCCAGTCATCAATCACTGTAGCTAACTGGGTTTCACAACTGTGGGATTTCCTGAATGCATGTTGCCTGTCTGACAAAAGTTTATGATGATCCAAATGGGACATGATATTAGAACACACTATATGTTCCAGAAGTTTGCAGGGTACGCAGGTCAAGGAAACTGGACGATAGTTGCAAGCAAGAGACCTGTCAGCCTTTTTGAACAGGGGACAAATGTTTGCTAAAGACCATTCTTTGGGGATTTCACCCGAGTCTATTGACTGTTGAAAAAGATGTGCAAAAACAGGACCTAGCTCAGATGCCAATTCCTTAAGGACTCTGGGATGAAGCTCATCAGGACCTAAAGCTTTAGACGGGTTCAAACCTTTCAGAAGTTTTGTGACACCTTCTTTGGATACCACTATGTCTTCCATAAACGGGGCTTTTCTATTCAGAAGAGGGACCTGGCTATGTTCAGTTTTGGTGAACACATCCGTAAACTGACCATTGAATTCACCAGCCTTTTCAAAATCTGATTCAGCAAGACCACTTCCATTTCGCTTTTTCAAAGGGGGGATACCTTGAACATCTTTTTTCTGACTATTTATGTACCGATAAAAATCTCTTGGATTAGCCTTAACATCACCAACCAAGTTATTTACATACAACTCATGCTGTTTTCTGATATCTGCTTTGATTTCTCTTCTCAAAGTTTCAAATTTCGTTCTAAATTTTGCATTCCCAGTTTTCTTCGCTTTAGCGTGAGTTGCATTTTTTCTACGAATCTTTCTTCTTATTTCAGGAGTTAACCATGGGACTGAGGAAACTGAGCGACTAGTCTTTGATGGGATATGTTTATCCACTGATTCCTGGATAAAAGATGTGATCAAATTAAAGTTTTCTTGAACCGACCGTGTGCCAGAGTAACCGTTGAAATATTTCTCCTTTGCAAATTTAAGGGCATCACCTTTCATAGATTCATAATCACCTTTCTGATATTTATACACCTTTCTCTTAGGTTTCTTGATGGGGGGAATAACTATTTTCAAAGTTCCAGAGACAATGTCATGATCACTAAGCCTGTCCGGGGAATGAATATCAACAAATTGTCCGGGAAGTGAAGTGATAATCAAATCCAATGTGTTTTGTCCTCTTGTGGGGAAGTGCACTACCTGTTCCAATTCGTGGTCACTTATAAGTTCTACCAACTTTGCACCTTCAGACACGCTCAATGAAAAGCCTAGTTTGTTGAGTCTATCTGGCCAAACAATATCTCTGAAGTTGAAATCCCCCATGACATGGACCGAGGGGGGTTTGTTTCCTTTATGTAAAGTTTTCACCTTTTCAAGTTGGTCTTTGAATAACTCAAGTTCCTCTATCTTACCATCTGGAGGTCGATACCAACTTGCCACAAAATGGGAAGTTTTGTTCGCAAATACCTTTACCCAAACTGATTCGGAGCCGTTTTCCAATTCAGTGATCGGCATATGAGGAATATCTTTGTGTATAAGTAACATCACACCACCGCCGTCAAGAGTTCTATCTTTTCTATACACATTGTAAGGACAAGTTTCTGGGAACAATTCTGAAGTTGAAATAGTGTTGTCAATTTTAGTTTCTTGAATTGCAACAATCTGAGGTTGATGGAGATCAAGAAATGCCAACAACTCAAGTTTTTTACCTCTAATACTATTGATATTTATGCTCGAGAATTTTAACCCACTGATAAATTTATTTTTGTTTGTACCTGAACCGCATGTTTTAGTACCACAGCTACTATCGTTTGACAATGGAGCAAATCTATTTTGTTCTTCCAAGTTTAATTGATCAGAAAAGAATGAATCCGAAAAGTTGAAGAAGTCACATTTTGGGCAAATCCATGAACAATTTGAATTTTGTATATTTTCATACTGGTTATCTGAGACAAGGGAGCATTTATTGTGGACCCACATTTCACATTTGTCACATTGAACAGCCTTGTGACTATTTAAGACAGCCCCACTGCAAAGACCACAGTCTGCTTTGCAGTCTGAACAATACCAAGGTTCATTTTCATTTTCCAAACTGGAAAGTTCTTTTTCGCTGGGATTTGCACATGTCGCATGAAAGCGCTTTTCGCAGTCATTGCATGTGACAAATTTGTCGGTAGCTTTACAGTATTTTTTGCATAGCCGACACAGGAACCTGGGACCTGGATTCATTTCAATGTCTCCAGCCAGGATGATGAGGGTGAGCAGGTTGGTTCCCTTGGAGGGCTTAAAACTTTGAAGACCTTCAGAACTCCTGCGATTGCCAAGCTTCCTTGAGTATGCCAAAAAGTGTGAAATATTGCCAGAAGTTTTTTCGGTACCAATGTTGCAGTCATGGTTCGGGTCCAAGGAACATGTAGAGTTAATCCACTTCCAAAAACAAAAGCCTAAAGCAAGGAACAAGGCCAACCTGTAGAACATTATGTGATAAATACAATTTGAACAACAACAACAACAATCTGAATAAGCAACCACAAGTGACAGTCAAAATATCTAAGATCTACCGGGTTACTTGGGGGGGGGGGGGAGCTCACAATTCACAATACCAGCCGGTTAGCGATCTAGCTGACCAAACGCGCAAGTTGGCTGGCACTGATCAATGAGCAAGAAATCTTGACAGAAATCCAAAGCACTTCAAACAAGCTGCAAGTAAACACCTGGCTGGGTGGTTTCCCTACCTAATGTGTCACTTACAGGAAATGCAAGAACTGATAAACTCAAAATCCAGTAAACTATTCTGACTCAAAGACTCTGACAGAGCAAAGTCAATTTCTGCACTTATTTTTTTTTTCTCGAATACCCCACCCACTGTATAGTGAATGGCGGGAAAATTTTCAAAGGGCAAAAATCCTCAATAAGCTTTGAATTTGTCAATAAATCGGCGACCAGCAAGTATATTTCACTGGTCTCAATCAACCTAAGCTGAAATCTGAACAATTATAAACACAAATAAAGAAAGAAAACTTCTCTTTTGTGAGAGAGAATTCTGACGATCCTTCTTCGCCGGAACCGGAAGCGATCCTAGCTGAAGGTATCTGAAAAGCCAAAGAGTGTTGATTTCTACAACGCCTATTCTTTGGGATAAGGTCATCTGTGGGTATTCTGGCTTTACCCTTTAGACCTTTGTATAGCAATATAAGTCTACTATCCTTCCTCCTTTTCTTAAGAGATTCCCATTTCTAGTTGACCTAAAATGCCAGTCATGCTCCCAGTTTCAAAAACATAATTTCCCGTCGCAAACCTTGCCGCACGATTTTGGACCTTTTCCAGATCTTCCTGGAGGCCATGAGTGTGAGGGTTCCAAACTGAGCTTCCATATTCCAAGACCGGCCGCACTAGGCCTTTATAAGCTGCTTCTTTCACATCTGGGGGACAAGAATACAAATTTCTACAACAAAATACCGAGGTCTGTAGATCTGTACTTCCGCCACTACCCAAAGTCAAACCCACTGAGCAATAGTCAAACATGACGGTTCAACGTATAGATGTACACCAATCAAGCTTGGTTGCGAAATCTCACTACGCTATAATCTTGAATGTTGAATCTTGATTAGAAATTCTGCCAATCCTGGCACACCTCCACACGCTGGAGTAGCGAATAAAAGGATCACTTCTAAAATGGTATTCCACCACCCTATTTACAGTTTATATATCATATAAAAATATAAAATAAATAATAAAAAAAAGACATAATATGTCTTTTTTATTATTCATTTTATATTTTAATTTATGTTTATTTCCTTATTTTTTTTTTCCTTTTCTTTTTTATTATATTTTTTATTTATTTTTTAATGGGGGAGAGGGGGGTTGACCGTATGATGGTCTCGGAGTGTTTGTGACCACCGTGTAGCAATTCTCTGGCATGAAAGGTTGAAGAATGGTTACAACAACTACGACGACGACGACGGCGACTTCTGGCATCAGGTTCTTGCACGTAATAATGTATGACTTACTCGGTCGACAGAATTTGTAGCACGATTTGATTTACCCCGTACATTTAGAGTGTATTAAAAGGAAAATCATTTAAAGCAAAAAACTAAAAACTGAATTTTTGGACAAAAGCACTATTTTTGACCAAAAATAACAATTTTTGAGATTTTGTTTAAATTCTCAGATAAAGCTTAGTAACTCATCTCTCCAATAAAATGGGTTGTTTTTCCTTCAAACACAGCATGCAACACCCCTTAATGTTTAACTGGAGGTACTGCTTTTCAACCCATCCAAATTCCGACTTTTTTAAAAAGCTGCATATCAAAAACATACTCATGCAGCATCTTTGACATGAGATCGCCTTTAACAGAAAGAAAACAAGCGACAGGTTTTGGTGTCAAAACATCTCATAGTGATCAAAAATTGAAATGAATTTTGATTTTACTCATTTTCTCCAATATTTATGATTTTTTCTCAAAAAATGCAATTTTGTCAAAAAATGCATTTATTCATAATACCAAATTTTTGAGATTTTTAAAATCGTTTTCTGGCTTAATCATTAGCTTTGGGAAACAAAAATGTGTTCTTAACTCTGTGTCATTTTTGGTGGATTTTTTTTTTTTCGATTTTCCAATTTTCTGTATTTACAGAAAATGGGAATTTTCAAATTTTTCCTAAAATCGTTTCCGCAACTTGTTTTGGTCTTATCACACACATTATAGGGCCTCGGGGAAGATTGGTGAGGGCCTCGGGGAAGATTGGCCTAGCCAACCGTGTTACCCTCTCTAAATAAAGAAATTACTTACTTACTTACTTACATTATCAAACTCTTTCAGACTGTGCTAATTCAAAAAGCTAGGTTGAAAATTTGATAGTCAAAATGTCACTTACAAATATGAAAAAATCTAAATGGTTCAAAACTTCTTTTGATGGGTATATATATTCATCATACGCAGCGTATTGTGGGCATTAGATACCAGCGATATGATATGAGCCTGTGCGTGAAAAAACCAACAATTTGCATGGGCGAAAACAAAGACGCAGATCAGCTTCGCGGTAACCGCGAAGCTGATCAGCGTCTTTGTTTTCGCTACACGGATAGTACATTTCCTCCTCTACTTATTCCCAAATTTTCAAGATTCTGGGTTTCTTCTGTGACTGTACAGGCTGGTTTGTGTTGGACCTGGTCGGAAACCCAAATTGTTGGTTTTGTCATGCACAGGCTCATATGTGCTTTCATTTGTCACACTTCGCGACAATAAAGTTCTTGATGTGTTCTCAGCGACGAGACAAAGGATATTGACAGTTTTTGCAGTTATAGAATCAAGAATATAACCTGCGTATGATAGGATGATAGGTCTAAGTTTAAAAAGAAAAACTTAAAAGCGAGCGGAAACGCATATTTTACGAGCTTCCTTCTTGTACACAAATGATAGCTTGCACGTAGTTTGGTTTTTATCTCACTTTTCATCATGGTACGCCTATATATCATGTCCTCACAGTGTGGATAGGTAGGCAGCAATCCTAAACGAAAAGTTGCGCTTCTACGTTTGCGATTGCCAACACGCGTTTTGGCAATCGTAATCTCATTTTGCGTTCGTTTTTGCTATCTTCTTTTGTACACGGAAATGTTCACGATTGCTGCCTACCCTGTGTGGTCTTTATGAAAGTTAAGAATAATGAGCTCCGCATCTGGAGCATCTTTTCTCCATCATAAGAAAGCAACACAACAGGCCGATAGGAAAGAACACGATGGCCAGAATGACCCCACATATGGTGAAGTTGTCCTCGAGCACGCCCTGAAAATAGTGGGACAAAATATAGAATTATAATTATGAGACTTTTAAAATCAAGTTTGCGTCGATAATGCTATTGGGTAGGGTGAAAATAAAAAACATTTTCAGTCAAAGTATTGATAGTTGGTTCAGCACCTACATTTGCACCATGATAATTTCTAGAATGCTAAGTACACTAACTGCTTTCATAACTTGATGAATTCCCGCTATATGACATAGCTTACTTGTATACATGTATATGGCAATCTGGATATAAAAATGATGATTTTATATTAATTTCATTATTTGAGCCGCCGCATGGGAAAACCAACAATCTGCAAAGGCGAAAACAAAGGCGCAGATCAGCTTCGCAGTGTAGCTACGATCTGTGTCTTTGTTTTCGCTACATGGGTATTACAATTAATCTTCTTTTTAAATCCAAAATTTCCAGCCTCTAACCATCTTCTGTGACTGTACAGCCCGGTTTGTGTCAGACCTGGTCGAAACCCAAATTGCTTGTTTTCTCATGCAAGGGCTCATTTTAAAACTACTCACGCCACAAGCCCTACATCCTCCTGTTATAACGACGGTAGTAGGCTGCTGTACAACCACATTACTACTAGTCGTAGCTTGGTAACCTGACAATGAAATGTACAAAATGAAAAGTCAAATTGATGCTAGGATTGTTTTTTTTTTTTTTTTTTTTTTTTTTTTTTAATTCAGTTTTACGTCCCTTTCAAGATTATTTCAGCTTATATATGAGACGGGCCAATCAGTAGGTGGGCGAAAACGGGATAACCCCGAGAAAAACCACCTGGCACACCCGCAAGCAGAAATTGGCTTGTCTCACATGTGGCCAGTGCGGGGCTCGAACCCACACCAGACACAGCGGTGAGAATTGCGTTATTTGATACAACGAAGTCATCTATAGAGTTTTCGGTGGATACGAACAGGACGTCTCGCATTACGAAAACTTGCCTATGCATTATACAGAGATTTTTTTTTCACCTTTAAAAATTGAAAATTTCATTGGACAAATTTTGATTATTTCTTATTTTTGCTCAAAACATAGAATGTGGGAACCGAGGCGGTTCTAACGAGTACCCACAATCTATGTTATCGAGCAAAAATAGGTATACCCCTGCACAAGCCAGTTTTACTATATAAAAGTGGGGTTTAAGGGGGTATTCATTGCACGGACATGTTTTCCTGATCGACTGGTGTCTAGATTGCCGCCAAAATATGTAAAATTAAATGTGATTTGTTGTGGTAGAACGTCTATTATAGGCTATGAATAATGCGATTGTTTGGGTAGTCCCAACGTTATTTTTCATGCTCAACTCAATTGCGAATAACATTTCTCAGGCTCATAATGTTGGCATTTTAACATTTATGAGCAGGAGAAATTACTGGATTTGTTGATCAAAGCATAGAATTTCATTAATTCAGGCTGTCCAGTATTTATGAGTTAGATCTAAATTAAACTCTCAGTGAAGGGCCTGGTCCTAAACTTTTGAGACACGGGCTTATCATGACTGTGATGATACTCGTATAATACAAGATAAAACTTACCAGGTGGGGGCATTTGTTGGTACTGTGGCTGAGGCATTTGTTGATACTGTGGCTGTGACATTGTGTTGGTTTAGGGTAGTTAAATTATCACCTGAAACGTTACCAGACCTTTTGGGTGACCCAAATTCACATGTGCCGCGTTCTTTATTTTTTCGTGACTTTTTCGTTATTATCGTAACGCATGCATTTTGCTCTTACATGGATGGATTTTTTCTCAGTGGTCGGTGGTCCATGATACCCTTTGTCATGGAGAAAAGCCATGTATCGACGTGAAACAGTGTGCGGGTAAAGGTGAGAAGGATCCCTGAGGCTATGATTACAAAAATATGCTGAAAACTTGATTTTGCAGTCTTGCAATTCGCGATGTGTAAGAATTTTTTAGGGATTTTTCATAAATAGGTAAATATTGTTCAGGGAAGAAATGAAGGCAATAACTTCCGCGTTTGAACATGTTTTAAGTGAAGGTTTAAGAACGTAGTATTTATCACTCAATGTCGGAATTTATGTGGGCTAAAGTTAAACAGAAAACGGCTATAGAATGAATTTTAAGTTGGCTTACCAGTGATTCAGGCGCACATTCACTTTTGACTGAACAACTACAACAATCATGTTTGTCATATGACTTTCTGTTTTTCCTTTGAAGTCTTTTTTTTTTTTTTTTTTTTTTGTAAAATTAAATCCAATACAAGTCAATATCAAAAGAGACGGGCCCCAAATATGAATACCGTACAATAACTTCCTGATATTGGAAGTTTCGGTACGGATCTGCCAATTTGTGTTTTGTGATACAAAGACCTCGTAGAAAAAAAAAATCAGCTCGTCTTCGACTCGCTTTATTTTTTCTACTCGATACTTTTTAACTATAACTTATTTCCTGATAGCAACACCATTTGGCCCAATATAGGCCACGACTTACATATAGCTGGTCAGCTTTTGGTGGAGTACATAATTCGCTTGACCGGACGAAACATGTTTTAAAATATTGCGTGTTCTTTTTTCTCTCGGATTCAAAATAATTGTTTATTGGATCCGCGTTTCTTCAACACGGACCTGGACGAATCCCCAGTAATGGTAATGGTGTGCAGGGCACAGATCATTAAGCTCAGTGTTCTGTATGGTTGGTTTAGTCAAACCACCCATACACACAAGCCTTATTAGTTTGCTTGGGTGGTTATATTTATGAAGCACATTTTGAGTGTCATGACATCCTAATGTTGGAAAAAAATTGCCATAAAATGGAGGCAACATCCCGACATGACCATTGCTGTTGACTGGGACGTATTTAGTGTCAATTCAATCAAAAAGTTCAAACAAACAAGGTTAAAAAGCTCATTAGAGCTTATGTTTAGGCTATATACTGTCATGTCGTCTTAGGCCGAGTGGTTCTCCCGTTTTCGCCCCACCTACTGTTTGGCCCGTCTCATATGAACTGAAATAATCTTGAAAGGCGGACGTAAAACTGAATAAAAATCATCAAGTTGCCGAGATTTTTCAAGAAAAACTTAAACATGGTTGTATTCCTTCCACATTATGTGATTTCAACAATTACATGCTTATTGAAACAACAGGCCTAGTTAAGCGTATACAGCAGAATGGTAAAGTTCTTACCGGGGTTATGTTACTCTTTGGAAACTCGTTGATATGCTGCATTATTACGCACATGGCAAATAATAATAATGATAATAAAATAATCGAAATACGTACTTACCAATTTTTTTAAAACTAAATCGGATCATATAAATCTGAGTCACACGCCCTTACCAGGAAGTATCACAATACATTCGACAAGGACGTAAAATTATGCGTATCAATTTTATTAAGTTTCGAGATATATTTTCTAACTATGGTATCAATTCAACATAATCGAAAACAGATAGGTATATACAGGTCATTCGCGACAAAGAAAGAAAGAAAGAAAGAAAGAAAGAAAGAAAGAAAGAAAGAAAGAAAATGAGAAAGAAAGAAGAAAGAAAAAAGAAAGAAAGAAAGAAAGAAAGAAAGAAAGAAAGAAAGAAAGAAAGAAAGAAAGAAAGAAAGAAAGAAAGAAAGAAGACTCATATATGAAATAGTATCGCATCGATGCTTAAATAAGTTATAAATCTGAAATACAATTTATATCACATGAGTGTTCTAGCAGGAATCAAGAATTGACGCCAAACGAACGTTTAATAATGTAGCAATAATTGTTGTCGAAGGATTAAAATGCCTAGTCTAGTAGAGTGTTTAAGGCCTGTTTTTGGCCTCAGATTTTGGTGAAAATAAAGTTTTTGAATTGAGATGGGAAAAGTATTTTTGAAAGCAGCTGTATTTCTCCACTTTTAAAAAACAGACAACTCTTCATTCATCCTATAGGTATTGCCATGGTAACGCACAGAAGTTTTAATTTTAACTACCGGCCCACATGACAAACAAAACGATACTTGGCACTGATACTCCATAATCATTTCGTAATAAGAAATTGTTTGTCGCGTGGGCCGATAACTGCAATAGACATAAAAGTGCAAAATCATCGTGGTATTTCTATTTTTTTCTGAGTGTTGCTATGGCAACGTTTGTAATCTGAAATAATTGTGTACGGTTGTAAAAACATGGTCATATATATCTGATATTTGCAATCTTTTCTCATTAAAATTCCAAAATTCAGCCAAAGCATGTCCGAAATCAGGCCTTAAATTCCCTAGGCATTTGCAATGAAAACGAACATATTTGACCCCGAGGTTATGAAACGTTTTTCATGCTCAGCTCAGCTGAGACTAAAATTTAACCTGCTAATAAATGTTAAAATGCCAACAAATCATTGGCATTTAAACATTCATAGGCAGGATAAATTACTGGCTTTGGTGATCTGAACCTGAAATTTAAATTTGTTTTGGCTATTTCAGTAGTCATGAGCACTTTACATTTCAAGCTCAGCTGAGCTGAGCATGAAAAAATGTTTTATAATCTCGGGTCCCAGCTCCATCGTTCTCCTCCCAGTCGGGTCAACTTTGAGTCTCATCATGAGAAAACCTGTCTTTGTATATTTGCAACTATCTGCAACTTTGTTTTCGCAACCAAACTAGTACAATAAGCATACATCCGCTCAATCCAAAATCTCAAGCTTAAACTCGGGTTGTGTCGAACCTTGACGCGGAGAACCCCACAGGACAGGTTTTCTCGCGACACAACTCATTTTATCGATACGTCAGCCCGCACACCGAGCACCGTTTTTCCAAGTCCAACAAACAGAAGATAATTCCAAACGGGAAGAAGAAGATGGCACAACATATTCCAAACGCCGTTGGAGAGGATCGAAACGTCCCGGACTGAAAACAGATTGAAACATACATCATAACATTACATAATACTCAGTCCGATATGGCATTGCTGACTAGAACGAAAATGTGAAAAGCAGAAGCATTTTAGAGCAGGATCGACTCCACATTAGTAATACTTCAAATACACGTGGACGCGCGCACATGGACACGCGCACGCACAGAGACTAGAGAGAGAGAGAGAGAGAGAGAGAGAGAGAGAGAGAGAGAGAGAGAGACCTACCCCACATCCTCTACAGGTTCCGGGCACTGCCTGTGTAGGTTGCTGTATTGTTACAACATGGGTGTGGGTTTGCTGTGGCGGGGGTGGTCCGTACTGTGATGGTGGGGGTGGTCCGTACTGTGGCGGTGGTCCGTACCCTGGTTGTTGTATTACTGTTACACCTGGTATGTGTTAAAATGAGCCGCTGAATGAGAAAACCAACAATAGGTCTGACACAAACCGACCTGTATAGTCACAGAAGCATGCTAGAAGCTTGATATTTCGGATTATGGAAGAAGAGAGATTACGGTACTATCCGTGTAGCGAAGACAAAGGCGCCGATCAGCTGCGCAGTTACTAGCGAAAACATAGGCGCTGATCAGTTGTGCAGCGCCTGCACAGCTGATCTGTGCCTAGTTTTACGCATTTGCAAATTGTTGGTCTTCTCAATGCGAAGGCTCATATACTATTGGATTCACATGCATAAGATATCTCGGTGGCTGTTAGTTTAATATTCACAGAAAATGATGATTTAAATTTTAACATAAGGGACGTTTTAAATTGGTGAATCGTAATCTGCAAACAACACATACACCGGTCAACGCAGACTTGAACAAGTCTACTACTTTTTCTGTCTTTTTTATTTTCCTCTCATTAATATAAGAATACCTTTTGTTGAAAGCAGTAATTCCCGGCAAAGCTATCAGAGAGGTATACCAAGATACTAGAAAATTATTGTGAAGATAGGATTTAAAATTCTACGGTCAAAGTTGCATTCGCAAGTTTTAGTTTGCTGAATTACAAGCGCTGAAATTGGTTGCTACATCATCCCACTTGAATTACGAAAACTTGCCCATGCAATAATATTTTTTGAGCTTTAAAAATTGGAAATTTTTATTAGAAAATGTTTGATATTTTTCTTATTTTTCCTCAAAACATAGATTGTGTGTACACGTTAGAACCGCATCGCCGAGGCGGTTCTAACGAGTATCCACAGTCTATGTTTTGGAGCAAAAATAAGAAAAAAATAGGTATACCCCTGCATACCCCAGTTTTGCTATAATAAAAGTGAGGTTTGAGGGGGTATACATTACACGGACGTTTCCAACTTGTACATACTGACTTGTCCGAAGGCAGCATGATTGTATACATACCTTGTTGTGGATATACTGACATGGTTGCCAGGGAAACCGATCTGTAGTATCAGAAACTGAAACCAGAAAACCAATGGTCCTATAAACGCTCACCTGAGATCTGGGATATGCGACCTAAGCTGACCTTGCCATAAAATAGGTCAAGGTCATCCCGGGGTCATGATTTATACAAACTTTGTAGAGCTCCATTCACTGATGCTTCAGGCAAAGTTTCAAAATCATGGTCTTCCGGTTCTGAAGAATAAGATTTATAAAGGTGTTTGCTTTTTATAGCCATGGCGGCCATCTTGGTCACGTGACCTGAACCATTTATATAAACTTTCATTCCCCTTTCCTAACGATGCTCCACATAAAGTTTGGCTTTGACTGGCCAAGTGGTTTCTGAGATGTTTGAATATTATGCCCATATACATGTATATAGTCCCGGGGCAGGGGCAGACATTTTACATTTTACTAATTTTCCCCATTCAAATACATGGGCAACCTATGTTGGCCTTGTCATAAAATAGGTCAAGGTCATCCCAAGGTCATGATTTATATAAACTTTGTAGAGCTCCTCTCATTGCTGCTTTATGCCAAGTTTCAAAATCATATGCCTTCAGAAGATTTTTAAAGGTTTTTGCTATTTATAGCTATGGCGGCCATCTTGGTCATGTGCCCTAGACCATTCATATAAACTTTCATTCTCCCTTCCTAAGAATGCCCCACACGAAATTTGGCTTTGATTGGCCAAGCGGTATCAGAGAAGAAGATCTTTGAATATTATGGTAATATACATGTATATTGCCCCGGGGTGGCGGCAGACCTGTCCCTGGGGTGCATTTATTTTCAGAATCATATATTTAGTCCATTTGCCCATTTGCATAAAGTTTTTCCCTTCAAATGACATTTTGAAATTTTCCCCATTCAAATGCATGGACGCCATATGTTGACCTTGCCAAAAGATAGGTAAAGGTCATCCCAAAGCTCCTCTCCCTGATGCTTCATGCCATGGCCTTCTGGTTCTGGAAAAGATTTTTAAAGATTTTTGCTATTTATAGCCATGGCGGCGATCTTGGTCACGTGACCTTGACCATTTATATAAACTTTCAGTCCCCCATCCTAAGGATACTACATATAAAATTTGGCTTTGATTGGTCGAGTGGTTACTGAGAAAATTGAGTTTTACATTTAATTTGTAAAGACCTTCGGCCAAGGTCAAGAAATGACCTTGACCTTTTATACTCACAACACTTCATTAGCTCAACATGTTGTCTGTATCTACCAACTTTCAGGTCACAGGCTACCAACCTTCCTGAAAAATGCAACTGTTTTCACTTTTTTTCATTGAAAAGCGTATGTAACCAAATTTGACTTTGCCGTAAAAAAGGTCAAGGTCATGATTTATATAAACTATGATGGACCAGAGTCTCTGATGTTGCACACCAAGTTTCGTTGAAATCGGTGCACCGGTTCTTATGGTTTTTACCATCTTGGTCACCCTTCCTAAGGATGCTCCACATGAAGTTTGGCTTTGATTGGCCAAGCTGTTTCAGAGGAGAAGATCTTCGAAACTGTGGACAGACGACGGACGGAGCATGGCCATCCTATAAGCTCACCTTTTGAGTCTTCGGCTCAGGTGAGCTAACCAGAGGACCAACGGTCCTGTAAACGCTCACCTGAGATCTGCTATATTAACCAAGTATTTATATAAAAAAATTGCCTTTTATGGGGCCCACCAACCAATTAAAATAAAGGATTAGGACAAAAGTCAGCCAAACTGTAGAGGACTACTCTATAAACATTTCTGCAAAAATAGAATTCAAATATCTGCGATTGGACCAGAAAAAAATAGCCAATTTCCACTTTTCCCGTTTTAAGTCAATCGAAACTTTCTTATCCGACGGAAATAAAAAACACAAATTATGTAGAGACTACTGTCAGGAACATGTATACAAAGTACAGGCTTCATGCCATAGACAATTTCTGAGGAGAAGATTTTAAAATGTTTTTCCAAATTTTACCCTTTATGTGGCCCCAGCAACCAATCAAAATAAAAGATTAGGAAAAAAGTCACATGAAACATAGAGATATTCTCAATAAATATTTTTGCAAAGACAAAATTCAAATACCTTCAATTGATCCAGAAAAATAGCTAATTTCCACTTTTCCCATTATAAGTCTATGGAAACCATAGCAACCAGAGTTCTTATCCGACTGGAATAAAAAACATAAATTATGTAGAGGCTACTGTCAGGAACATGTATACAAAGTTCAGGATCCAGCCACTTGACAGTTTCTGAGGAGAAGATTTTTGAATGTTTTTTTTTTTTTTTTTTTTTTTTTTTTTTTTTTTTTTTTTTTAATTTTGACCTTTATGGGGCCCCAGCAACCAATCAAAGTAAAGGATTAGGACAAAACTCACAAGAAACGTCAAACACTACTCAATAAACATTTCTGCAAAAACAAAATTCAAATGTCTGCAATTTTAGCGGAAAAATAGCCGACTTCCACTTTTCCCATTATAAGTCTATGGAACTTTAAGTTGCCATAGCAACCAGAGTTCTTATCCGCCTGGAATAAAAAACACAAATTATGTAGAGGCCACTGTCAGGAACATGTATACAAAGTACAGGCTTAATCCCCTTGACAGTTTCTGAGAAGAAGATTTTTGAATGTTTTTCGAAATTTTGCCCTATATGGGGCCCCTGCAACCAATCAAAATAGAAATTAGGACAAAAGACACATGAAACGTAGAGGACTACTCAATAAACATTTCTGCAAAAACAAAATTCAAATGTCTGCAATTTTAGCTAAAAAAATAGCCGATTTCCACTTTTCCCATTATAAGTCTATGGAAACTTTAAGTTGCCATAGCAACCAGAGTTCTTATCCGTCTGGAATAAAAAACACAAATTATGTAGAGGCCACTGTCAGGAACATGTATACAAAGTACAGGCTTAATCCCCTTGACAGTTTCTGAGAAGAAGATTTTTGAATGTTTTTCGAAATTTTGCCCTATATGGGGCCCCTGCAACCAATCAAAATTAAGGATTAGGACAAAAGTCACATGAAACGTAGAGGACTACTCAATAAACATTTTCGCAAAAACAAAATTCAAATATCTCCAACAAGACAGCAAAAAATAGCAATTTTCACTTTTTTCCTTTATAAGGCTATGGGAAGCATAAGTTGTCATAGCAACCAGAGTTCTTATCCGATCAAAACAAAAAACAGAATTATTCTTTCCCCCTACCTGTAGATGGTGTATGTGAAATATGAGAACAATCGGCCCAGCGGTTTCAGAGAAGAAGATCTTTGAAATTGTGGACGACGACGGACGGACGACGGACGGACGCCGGAGCATGGGTATACTATAAGCTCACCTATGAGCCTTCGGCTCAGGTAAGCTAAAAATGCAGAACAGGAATACCATGTGTATTAAGTATACTCAATTTATACGTTTAAAATGCAAAATTAAATGCTTGCAGAAGTTCCTGTCTTTCAATTCTATTTGTTATCATTTGTTTTTGTAAAAGGTCGGATCTAACGCGTTATCTGAAAATTCTATCTATTCGTACAAACATTGTCTGAATTACTTAAGAACCCGTTGAAACATTAACAGAAGACTTCACAAATGAGCCGCCGCATGGGAAAATCAACAATCTGCATAGGCGAAAACAAAGGCGCAGACCAGCTTCGCGGTAAAACCGCGAAGCTGCTCAGCGCCTTTGTTTTCGATACACAGATAGAACAACCCTTATTCTTCTTAAATCCGAAATTTCAAGCTTCTAGCTCTTTTCTGTTCTTGTACAGGTTAGTTTATGTCGGACCTGTTCGGAAACCACTTTGTTGGTTTTCCCACGAGGCGGCTGAAATATTGCGCTTCATTCGGTGCATTTTCACTTACTTTGATATTCCAGAAACAAAATTATTTTGCTTTTGCTTTTCTGAGATTAAAACTCTCAGAATTTTATCACATATCCTTATACGATGTAAAAACATATAACAATGATTTTCAAAAGCGCTTTGAAAACAAAGTTCAATATTTGTTTTATTTCTAATATCGACCTGCGAAACGGACTAAAACAATACCCAATTCAACAATGTCAAAAAGCTAGGGTATCGTGTGCCTTGAAAACTTAACCCACAATTGATTTCCTGTCAAAGATAACTATTTTCGATCTACCATTATAAGTTGTATACACATAATTATACTAATAAGTAAACCCATAAATGCCAGCATTGACACCTTAATTCATGACGAAATCTCATTTTAAAAAGGTAAAGAACAAGAGAGTCTAAACAATTAGAAGTATAAGAAGAAAATTGGTGGTATACATGGATTTTTAATATCGTAGTAGAAATTGATTATTATAGCGAACATATATAAGATAAAACTTTACTATCGACGGCAAAATTTGCTTCAAAACATAGACATTGTAGAATCCTAAATATACACTATATGCAGTCAGTTATAAAGACAAAGACGGAGAAGGCAATTATAGGCATGCCTACGTCTAATCCGAGTCACATGTACAATAATATTCTTCCATTTTATTATGTAAACACTTGTATGTCTGTAAATATGTTTACTAAAATTTAGGAATAAATGAATAAATTAAAGACAAAGTATGATGAACCAAAACAGATGTAACACTATAGACATAAACTATATATATAAATGGGAAACATGTTAATAAGTTCGTATACAACGCATTTAAAGCAATATAATAAACCATATTATGGTACACTCGTTGTAGCCATAGCGGATCTGTCGATGATCCGGATCAAAATAATTTTCAAAAGAATTTTACAAAAATATAAAACAAGAATTTTATAAAGCGAACTTGGCCATTTGACTCTTGATTCAAACATGTTTCATTCCATCGCTCATGATCGTAGATAATGACGTCAACATCTTGTTCACGTCGATGGTTCCCGGCTCATATACTGAAACACGGTGGAAAAAAAGCTTTGTTTTACACAAGGTTATCAAACGCGGTTCGCCGAATCATGAATGGGTAGAATAATTGTATATAAGCAGATGACCATCGTTTTGTCCTTCCTCTGTTGTGTGTCCTCGTATCAAGATCTTATACTTTGGAAGCATCCACATTTGAGCCGTCTCGTGAGAAAACCCACCATGTGGTTTCCGAACACGTCTGACACGAACCGGACTGAACAGTCACAGAAGCTGCCTAGAACCTTGAAATTTAGGATTTAAGAAGAAGAGTAAATGTACTATCCGTGTAGCGAAAACAAGGCGCCGCGCGATCAGCTTCGCGGTCACCGCGAAGCTGATCTGCGTCTTTGTTTTCGCATATGTATGCAGATTTTTTATTTTCTCATGAGATGGCTCAATTTTTATAATCATGATAATAGGGTGTTATCAAGCAATTGTATTAAAACCACATATCATTCATAGCTTAATCATTTCTTCAACCATCATTCATAGCTTAAAATCATTTCTTCAACCATATCTTAGCCCGCACACCGAGCATCGTTTCTCCATGTCCAACAAACAGCAGATTATCCCGAATGGAAAGAATAAGATAGCACAACATATCCCGAATGCGGTTGGGGTGTCTCTAAAAGTCCCAGCCTGAAAACAGATTCGACGTAACAATGATTGTTACACCGAGAAAATGTATGTAGATAGTCTTACTATTTTGTCCGTAAGTCAGGTCTGAAGACATTTTTCTTTTTTTTTTTTTTTTTTTTTTTTTTTTTTTTTTTATTTATTTATTTTTTATTTATTTATTTTTTTATTATTTTTTCTTTACTTCACATGATTTTTAACTGAATAGACTAAATGACTTTTTCTTTCTTTTCTTAAAGACACTTTCATTAAATATTCTCAGTGCCCTCACGCGTCGATCATAGTTCTAGCCGAATAACACATTGCTGGGAAAGAGATATCTATACTATGCAAATTAAATTTAGCAATTTTCGCAACATTCGCATGTATCTGCATATAATTAATAAAATTCTTGGAATATGGGCGTAAGTGGTAGCCTTTCGACAAGAACTTACAATCAAACCTTACGGCGATACTGACGTGGCGTTGCAATTTAAGACACATGATCAAAACTTGCAGGTCTGCTTAAAGTGGGAAACCAAAATCATGCTGTTTAGTCATCAAAACAAAGAAAAACATTTTAAACGTTTGGAAACAACATTTTATCGCCGAGAAATAAAGATCGAAGATCGCAAGTTTTTGAATTCGACGTTTTTTCTTTTGCCTCTGCATTATCGCCTTGCAGTTACGTTTCTTATTGGAATTTCCCGAAAATCGGCAGTGAGTTTAAATGTCTGATGCATACCAATATGTTAAAATAAAGAGAGTTTGCAAAATTCCCTATCTTGGCTTCATAACGTGAGCTTAAATAATGAGTTTAACGTCAGCGTTATCTCACTAGCATGACGCGTTATGGCTGTGAAACTTTCAAGTGTTAATGGCCACGGTATTGGCTACATTGTGCTTTGTTTGTCTTGTTTTGTTTTTATGAAAATCAATGGAAACCATGTAACCCGAAATTAAGGCAATAATTTCGACCACTTGACATTGCGTTAGCAAGTAAAGTTTGTACGGAAAAAGCCCAATCTCACTTGTCATATAATCAACAACGTTTATAAAGAAGGGGTGAAAAGGATAGGCCTAATGGAGATAAAAAAAAAGTCAGCTGTTTGCATTGTGTTCTATGGTTGAGAATTTTGCATTCATACCCTTTCTGTATTTCTTGGTTGTTCCAGAAGCCTCTCTAAAGGATGGCGTTTTTAAATTCATCGTAGCATGTGCCTACGACACTATTCTTGTCATTTAAATTAAAGAAATGTCCAAAGTTGCTCTAAGATGATCAAAGACATATGTAACATCAAACATTGCTAAATTTATTTTGCATAGTATATATTTCGATCTTGCCTTTCATACGTTTCGTAAATGATCTATGCGTCTTTCTCGCCTGCAGTTACTTCAAGTTGGTAGTTGGGTTTCAAGTTTAATTGGATGTTATTTATTCCAATAAGTTTTTACAATGACATCAATTGCTTTATAGTCTTGTAGCACACACGTTTAGCGAAACATCTGAGCCGCCACATGGAAAAACCAACAATCTGCCTAGGCGAAAACAAAGGCGCAGATCAGCTTCGCAGTAACTGCGAAGCTGATCAGCGCCTTTGTTTTCGTTACACGGATAGTACATTTTCTCTTCTACTTAAATCCAAAATTTCAAGCTTCTAGCTCTTTTCTGTGACTGTACATGCCGATCTATGTCGGACCTGGTAAAAAACCACATTGTTGGTTTTCCCACGAGGCGGCTCAATTCTATCAGTACCTACCCCGCACCCTCGGCAAGTGCCGGGAACGGCCCTGGTAGGCTGTTGAATCGTCACAATGTGCGTCTGTTGTACCCCGTGTGGCGTGTAGCCGACCTGAATATTGGCTTGTGGCTGCGGCGCTCCATATGCGGGCGGAGGGCCATATGCGGGCGGAGGGCCATATCCCGGCGGAGGGCCATATCCTGGTGGAGGGCCATATCCTGGAAGAGGGCCATGTCCAGGTTGTGGTTGCTGACAATAGACTTGCTGCGAGATTTGGAATTCTTGAACTCATGAAAAATATAAAATGACACGGTATATCAGTGTAAATGCGACGTACATAGAATATGCTCTAAGCTAAAGTTAGAATAGTCCAGGAATTGATACAATTACTTGCCGGAAATCCCCGCCCAGACACCAGGTGGGAAAGAAAAGACAGCATAAAACATTATAAAATGAGCCTTCTCGTGAGAAAACCAACAATCTGCATAGGCGAAAACAAAGGCGCGGTGACCGCGAAGCTGATCAGCGCCTTTGTTTTCGCTACACGGATAGTAGATTTCCTCTTCTTCTTAAATCCTAAATATCAAGCTTCTAGCTGTCTTCTGTGGCTGTACAGCCCGGTTTATGTCGGACCTGTTTGAAAACCACATTGTTGGTTTTTCCACGAGGCGGCTCAAAATTATACAACAGGCACGAAGAGCAAGATTACAAGCTCTTTCCACATGATTAAGTAATTTCTTTATTTTATGAGGGTGACCCATTTGGTTATATCCAGTCTTCCATGGGGCCCTCATGTATGAGACATGCCCTACAGTTTTAACAAACCAGAATCCTTGTCCCGCGTTGTGCTATTTACATTTAGATTACGGTCCTTACTCCTAAGCAACACCATTAGAACCAGGTACACCAGTTTTTTCCATGCTCTTTACTAAATGACGACATACTTTGTTGGGGATAAACCAATGCCATCATTGAAATGGATCTTTACTACTGGAACCCGCAACAGCTGAAAAAGTTTCGACATTGTTTTAAAACATAACGTCGGTGACATTTAATTGATATTCCATGTTTTCATTACATATTGCAAGTGCATGCAACGTTGGCGACCGGGTTTTGTCACAATTTGTACTTTTCATTTTAAATTATTATCAAATATTATTTTAAATAAATCTTATCTTGTTTAAAGAACCCTTGTTTTGTTTTTACTAGGGCCGAGATTGTGCAGTGGCGTCAAAAGGAATTTCCGTTGAAGAGAACGACCTTGATATACAGTATACAAACATTGATTGACGTTGAAAAGAAATTTAAGAAAGGTTGGAAAACTATTTGTGATCCTCATTTGTGCGCATTCAAATTATGCAAATATTTTGTTTTCATCATTATTTTTTCATTACAATTGTAATCATTACTATTTTCCCTCATCATTATCTGGAGAAGTTCTGAATATAGATACTGCAATTCAGTCATCTGAACAATTTTAATCTATGTAGATTTGCCCGTCTATGTATTGACATCCCAAAATTGCAATAATTGTCTCTGGCTCCATGTTACCAAATTTATAGGGTCACTGATGAGGCATGAGTGGCCGAAACCGCGGTATGGCCCATCCCCTATCTCATTAATGTTTTCCCTGCTGTTAAAGGAACTCAGTTTTACTTTTTTATTTGCTACTACTGCTGCTGGTGTTGTGTCGCACGTCGGCCCCTAAAATGTCTCCCCGTACACGTCATCTATAGTGCAGATAATGATTTCCTTTCTAAGCGGTTCTAACGTGTACCCACAATTTATGTTTTGACCAAAAATAAGAAAAACATCAAAAATATTCTATTGAAAATCTTCATTTTTATTCTACAGGGGCACAATTCGTAATGTTCTCGGATTCCTTATCATCAGTGGATCCGAGTTGTATTCCAATGATTTTTAAATCTCTCCGCAACGGAAGCTGTCAGCTGACGTTTTTGACGGTTTCGCTTACCTCTCGAAACGGCTGCTTATATCTTTTCAGAATAAACTATGAATTATAAAAACTGGGCTTCTTTCTTTGTAGTTCCACATATAAAATACTACACAACAACAATTATGATCTAAAATAGGACAAAGACTTTAATACAAAGAATTTAATAAAACCTAAAAATAAAATTACATGATAAAAACAATGAATTGATTTTATTGCACCATTCAGGTGTCTTAACATCAGATAAATCCACTGTTTGCACCTTTTTTTTTTTTTTTTTTTTTTTCTTTTTTTTTTTTTTTTTTGCAATTAACCCATATTTGACGAATGGATTCTCCCACCATTATCAATTGGATGAGTCCACTTTAATTTTTAGGGGTGTTAGGAGTGATTTTTAATTTTTATCTGATTTTTCGATGAAATTTCTCTAAGCAAACAGAGTAGCCCCAGATGGGACGCCGCGTTCTGCGGCGTCACATCTGGGTCTATTCTGTTTGCCTATGTCCCACAAAAGGGACGCTAGGCTTAAATTCAATAGCATGTACATGTATGACCAAATTTGACCTTGCCTTAAAATGGGTAAGAGTTATAAATTATATACCAGAGGACCATTGGTCCTGAGAACGTCAACAGGAGATTTGGCCTTTGAAAAATGAACTTTGACCAAAATGACCTTGACCTTGAACATTAACACATAACTTCATTAACTCGATAAGTTGTCTGTATCTACCTACTTTTGGGCCACAGGCTACAAAACATTCTGGAAAAAAAAAAAAAAAAAAAAAAAAAAAAAAAAAAAAAAAAAACTTATGTGACCAAATACCTTGCCTCCAAATAGGTCAAGGTCAACCCAAGGTCATGATTTATACAAACTATGATGGGCCAGAGTCCCTGATGCTGCATACCAAGTTTCTTCGAAATGTGTCCACAGACTCCAGAGAAGTTGATTTTTAAATTTTTTACCAAGTTATGAGCATGGCAGGCCATCTTGGTCATGTGACCTGGACCATATATATATAAACTTTGCTTCGCCCTTCCTAAGGATGATCCACATGAAGTTTGGCTTTGATTGGTCAAGTAGTTTCTGAGAAAATTAAGTTTCAAGAAATTACCTTGAACACTCGCATAACTTCATTTACTCAAGAAGTTGTCTGTATCTACTTATTTTCAGGTCACAGGCTACAAAACTTCCCTGAAAAAAAAATATATACGTAGTATATTTTCCCTTTATTCATTAAAAAGCCTATGTGACCAAATTTGACCTTGCCGTAAAAATAGGTCAAGGTCAACCCAAGGTCATGATTTATACATACTGTGATGGGCATGAGTCCTCGATGCAACATAACAAGATTCATTGAAATTGGTCCACCGGTTCCAGAGAAGATTTTTAAGGCCATCTCGGTCATGTGACCTGGACCCATTTATATATACACCTCGCCAAAAGTTTAGCATATTCTAGTTTTATAGTGCTAAAGTAAAATGTCTTGAAAATATTCCCAAAGCATATTACGACTTAAGCATTCATTGACTTAGAAAGAAAACATGTCGTAGCAAAGAACAAATGACAGTTTTATCTCGGCCTGTCTGAGTTTGTAAATTTTTGGATATGTTAATAATGCATTATTTTAATGATAAGCCGTGTTTCTTAATGCTGAATTTTGCACACTATACACTATGTCCGAACAAAATTGGCCACATTTCATGAAAGAGTATGTTGGAACGATCTGTTTTAAACAAAAAGTGGAGACCTGGCATCAAACACTAGAAGACACAAAAATGTTAAGAAAATATAATAAAATTTCAATGTTTAACATTTTGAAAACAAGTTTGTCTTTAAAGATGCCTAATGCCTACATCTCAAATGACATGATAATAATGTTGTACCACATTATTATTCTATCTATTGTCTACAAATTTTTATAACTTTTGATTGAAAATACTGAAATTGAGTACTTTTAGACAAGATTTTAAAAAGAAGTGTCGAAAATAACTTTTTCAAACTAGTGACTTATCTTTTGTCATTCAGTATTTAACTAACAGCCAATTTTGAATCCGTAAAAGTCCTGACATCGAATAGGAACAATTGCGTCGAAATATTTATTCACTGGGATTAGTTCTAACCATATATTGTTGCCTCCTTATGCTAAACTTTTGACGAAGAGTATATAAACTTTGATTCCGCATGCCTGAGGATGCTTCACATGAAGTTTTACTTTGACTGGCCCTGTGATTTCAGCAGAGAAGATGTTTGAAAATTGTGAACAAAGACGACGACAGAGCATGGATATACTATAAACTCACCCTGTGAGCCTTGCGGCTCAGGTGAACTAAAATATGACGGCCCAAAGTCCCTGATGCTACAAACAAAGATTGTTGAAATCTATGTATCTATTTGCTGGTCCAGAGATTTTAGGGGCTTTTAACACATTTGGTCATGTGACCCCCTTAATAATAGTGAATTTAAATGTCCTTGTATTTTAAAGCAGAAATACAATTAGCTAAAGAGAAAACCAAGCTTTAAGTATAAAATGATAGTGTACCATGGTCAATAACACGGGGACCCAACTGTTAATCGTGATTATTGATGCGACGTGGAATGTTAATGCATGCTAATATGAAGTTTCGTATGCGTCGGCAATATTGTTACGAATGCGACGTTCCACATCCTCTGCCCTTGAACGGTAAGTATCGCATGTTTATAAACAAAGCCAAGTTTACAAAATCGGCGTCCACTATGATCTGCAAAATTCTGCTATGTTCCCACTTGAAGTCAATTGGAATACTTACGGCACTTTTGTTTTTCAGCTAATGGTTTATAAAGTTTACATGTAGATACAATTTTGCCACGGAAACTAATTACATTCTTAAATTATTCCTTTTGTTTTTCTTTGTCTTGGTCGTAAACTAAAAAGCATAACAAAGTCATGTGGGTGTCTTTATTGAAATATGTATCCAAACGGCTTTGTAAATTTATCTACTGAGCGTGAAAAACAGTAAGATAATAAGCATCTGTTGTATGCATCGAAGACGTTGTTAAAATTTAATATGCGACACAGAAATGCATCGTGGAAGAATGAGACTGATGATTCAGTAAAATAAAATAGCAAATGTTGTGATATGGCGACAGTGATGCATTTTCTTCAATAAATATTTTTAAATACATGTGAAAGGGGTCAACCATATTTTTTATACTGCATTATTACTTGCAGAGGCTGGAGAAAGCTGTTTGAGCCCGAGGCCGAGTGTTCAAAGTGCTCCCGAAGATTCTTCTAATGTTAATACAATGAAATAACCATAGTTGATTGCTGTTCTTGTATAACACACCATTCCAATGGAAAACTGCCTCGCAACCGCACCTAAAAACCATATAAACCCCTTTAATTCTGTTGTTTTTCTCCCTGCTTATTAGAAATGCATGGAACCACCCATATTTGGGCCACAACGTGAGAAAATGTACCTTCAGACAATTTTTTGAGTATTAGAAAAACAAATTTACTTTCAATATATGATGTTTCTAGAGTCTGTTCGTCTTTATTTGATCAGATAATTTCAGTTATTTTGTGAGTTATGACCAATTTACTATATGAACCCTTCAAACGTCATTGTCCGGAAAAAATGACGTCAAAGTTGTGTAATGCATTTTTAGCTCACCTGAGCCGAAGGCTCACAGGTGAGCTTATAGTATACCCATGCTCCGGCGTCCGTCCGTCGTCCGTCGTCCACCATTTTCAAAGATCTTCTCCTCTGAAACCACTTGTCCAATCAAAGCCAAACTTCATGTGGAGCATCCTTAGGAAGGGGGAACGAAAGTTTATATAAATGGTACAGGTCACATGACCAAGGTGGCCGCCATGGCTATAAATAGCAAAAACCTTTAAAAATCTTCTTCTCCAGAACCAGTGGGCCGATTTCCACGAAACTTGGTATGTAGCATCGGGGACGTGGGCCCATCATAGTTTATATAAATCATGACCCTAGGATGACCTTGACCTATTTTATGGCAAGGTCAACTTAGGTCGCCAATGCATTTGAATGGGAAAAAATGGTAAAATGCTATTTAATGGGTAAAACTTACTGGGAATAGGCAAATGGACAGAAGATTAATGTTAATGGAAAATTTTAGCCCCTGGGGGGTTGTCTGCCCCTGCCCTGGGGCTATATACATGTATATGACCATAATATTCAAACATCTTCTCCCGTGAAACCGCTAGGCCAATCAAAGCCAAACTTCATGTGGAGCATACTTGGGAAGGGGGAAAGAAAGTTTATATAAATGGTCAAGGTCACATGATCAAGATGGCCACCATGGCTATAAATAGAAAAAATCTTCTTCTCCAGAACCAGAAGGCCAATGATTTTGAAACTTGGTGTGAAGCATCAGTGACTGGAGCTCTACAAAGTTTATATAAATCATGACCCTGGGATGACCTTGACCTATTTTACGGCAATGTCAACATAGGTCGCTCATGCATTTGAATGGGGAAAAGTGTTAAAATGTCATTTGAAGGGAAAAACTTGCAGGAAATGGGCAAATGGACTTATGATTGATGATTGTGAAAAAATTTGGACCCCAGGGGTCTGTCTGCCCCCACCCCGGGGCAATATACATGTGTATGACCAAATTATTCAAACATCTTTTTCTCTGAAACCGCTTGGCCAATCAAAGCGAAACTTCATGTGGAGCATCCTTAGGAAGGGGGAACGAAAGTTTATATAAATGGTACAGGTCACATGACCAAGATGGCCGCCATGGCTATAAATAGCAAAAACCTTTAAAAATCTTCTTCTCCAGAACCAGTGGGCCGATTTCCACGAAACTTGGTATGTAGCATCGGGGACGTGGGCCCATCATAGTTTATATAAATCATGACCCTGGGATGACCTTGACCTTTTTTACAGCAAGGTCAACTTAGGCCGCCCATGCAATTGAATGGGAAAAAATAAGAAAATGTCAATTAATGGCAAAAACTTGCTAGGAATGAGAAAATGGACAGAATATTCATGTTTATGAAAATGTTTTTGGCCCAGAGGGTTGTCTGCCCCTGACCAGGGGCTTTATACATGTGTATGACCATAATGTTCAAACATCTTCTCTGAAACTGCTTGGCCAATCAAAGCCAAACTTTATGAGGAGAATTCTTAGGAAGAGTAAATGAAAGTTTGTCAAGTTGGTCAAGGTCACGTGACCAAGATGGCCATCATGGCTATAAATAGCAAAAACCTTTAAAAATCTTCTTCTCCAGAACCAGAAGGCCTATGATTTTGAAACTTGGCATGAAGCATCAAGCAATGGAGCTCTACAAAGTTTGTTTAAATCATGACCCTGAGATGACCTTGACCTTTTTTACGGCAAGGTCAACTTAGGTTGCCCATGCATTTGAATGGGGAAAATTGTTACAATGTCATTTGAAGGGCAAAACTTGCAATAAATTGGCAAATGGACTGATCATGAATCTTTATGATTTAAAAAAGAAATTGACTCCAGACGTTGCTCTGACCCTGCCCTGGGGTTATATACATGTATATTACCATTCTAGTCAAACAAGTTTATTGGTATATATCTCAGGTCTCAGGTGAGCGTTTACAGGACCATTGGTCCTCTGGTTGCATGTTAGTAAAGCTTACAAAACGCGATGCATTTGCTTAAAATTGTTTAAGCACTGATCAGAAACTACTATCAAGATAGAAATACACTGTCCTTACAGGCAATCTGTCGTAATTATTTTGTCTATTTTATGATAATGTGGTTGCTAGGGGTTACCGTTTAACGACCTATATACGAAAAGTATGTGTATTATGGGCTAAAACAAGGGCAGATTACTCCAAATATTGAAAGATAAATATGTTTTAAAACTCAGACATTTGGTAGCCCAGTTTTCAAAGATTACAAATATAGTGGTATTTCTAAAACGTATATAACAACATTTCTAAAACGTATATAACAACATTTTTTCCGCTTTTTGCTGCTTTCTACTAGTAATGTCAGAATGTCCGAAGGTACATTTTGTCGCGTTGAGGTTCATTTAATGATCAAAAATTATTTGGTTTAGCCTTAATAGATTCATTTAATGTAAGGAAACATATAAGCTCTGTCAATGATATGTCTGAAAATGATTTGCTGTTACGAGGCAAGAATAAATCAGTTGTGTCACTCGAATGTTGACAAAGCCAAATCAGAAACCCCACTCTGTGCCCTCATTCAAAATAAAAGAGGTATATGCTTTGAAGCTCACTCAACGAAGTGCATGTAGTCCAAGGAAAAAACGCCATGCAATAAGGCACTCGTTATGCTTCTGCATGTACGTAAATAACTTTTGAAAGAGCACAGCAAAAATGCTAATTCTTCCATGGCTCATTCTAGTAGTATGTACCTTCGTCTTCGATGCATACAAAAGATTCTTATCTTACTGTTTTTCACAATCAGTAAATAAATGTGCATTTACAAAGCCGTTTGGATACATATTTCAATAAAGACACCCACAGGACTGTGTTATACTTCTTAGTTTACGACCAAAACAAAGAAATACAAAAGGAACCAGAGGACCAATGGTCCTGTAAACGCTCACCTGAGATCTGCTTCATATACCAATCAACATATTTGAATATTATGGTATTTAACCCCATTGCAGGGGCAGATGAAGCCCTTGGGCCATTTTCTTTTTTCATAATAATCAATATTCTGTCCATTTGCCAATTTCCTGCTGATTTTCCCCTTCAAATAACATTTTAAAAGCAGATGAGCCCCTGGAGTGCATTTTTTCAGAATCATTAAATTTCAGTCCTACTGCCCATTTCCTGCAAGACTTTCACTTAAAATGACATTTTAAAAGTTTTCCCCATTCAAATGCATTGATGACCTATGTTGACCTTGCCATAAAAAAGGTCAAGGTCACCACAGGGTCATGTTTTATACATACATTGTAGTACTTGAGTCATCCATACTTCATTCAAAGTTTCGTTGAAATCGGTTCACCAGTTCTGGAGAAGAAGATATTTTAAGGGTTTTTAACATATATGGGCATGGTGGCCATCTTGGTCATGTGACCTGGATTATTTATATATACATTGGTTCCCACTTCCTATAGATGCTTCATATAAAATTTGGCTTTGATTGGCCAAGTGGTTTCAGAGAAAAAAAATCTTTGAAAAGTGTGTATGGAGGACAGACTGGCCAAGGTCAAGAGATGACCTTGACCTAAATTAATCATATACCTTCATCTAATCCATTAGTTGTTTGCATCTACCACTTTTCAGATCTCAGGCTGCAATAGTTTTCAAAAAATAGCTAATTTCCACTTTTCCCATTATAAGTCTATGGAAACTTAAAGTTACCATAGCAACCAGAGTTCTTATCCGACTGGAATAAAAAACACAAATTATGTAGAGGCTACTGTCAGGAACATGTATACAAAGTACAGGATTCATCCACTTGACAGTTTCTGAGGAGAAGATTTTTGAATGTTTTTTTTTCAAAATTTTGCCCTTTATGGGGCCCCAGCAACCAATCAAAATAAAGGATTAGGACAAAACTCGCAAGAAACGTCAAACACTACTCAATAAACATTTCTGCAAAAACAAAATTCAAATGTCTGCAATTTTAGTGGAAAAATAGCCGATTTCCACTTTTCCCATTATAAGTCTATGGAAACTTTAAGTTGCCATAGCAACCAGAGTTCTTATCCGCCTGGAATAAAAAACACAAATTATGTAGAGGCCACTGTCAGGAACATGTATACAAAGTATAGGCTTCATCCCCTTGACAGTTTCTGAGAAGAAGATTTTTGAATGTTTTTCGAAATTTTGCCCTATATGGGGCCCCTGCAACCAATCAAAATGAAGGATTAGGACAAACGTCACATGAAACGTAGAGGACTACTCTATAAACATTTTTGCAAAAACAAAATTCAAATATCTCCAACTAGACAGCAAAAACTGGCAATTTTCACTTTTTTCCATTACAAGTCTATGGGAAGCATAAGTTGCCATAGCAACCAGAGTCCTTATCCGATCAAAACAAAAAACACAATTATTCTTTCCCCCTACCTGTAGATGGTGTATGTGTAATATGAGAACAATCGGCCCAGCGGTTTCAGAGAAGAAGATCTTTGAAATTGTGGACGACGACGGACGACGGACGGACGGACGGACAGACGCCGGAGCATGGGTATACTATAAGCTCACCTATGAGCCTTCGGCTCAGGTGAGCTAATAATTTAAGAATGTAATGAGTTTCCATGGCAAAATTGTATCTGCATGTATACTTTATAAACCATTAGCTGAAGAACACAAGTGCCGTAAGTATTCCAATTGACTTCAAGTGGGAACATAGAAGAATTTTGCAGATCATAGGGAATGCCGATTTTGCAAACTCGGCTTTATTTTCACGAGAGCAAAACATGTGCTACTTACGGTCCAAAGGCAGAGGATGTGGAACGTCGCATACATAACAATATCGCCGACGCATACGAAACTTCATAATAGCATGCATTAACATTCCATATCTCATCAATAATCACGATTAACAGTTGGGTCCCCGTGAATAAATGACCAACACCCACCCTTCCGCCAGTTTGAATACTCACATGCTTCGTTAACTCAGTAGTATCTGTATCTACCAATTTTCAGGTCACAGGATTTAAACATTTACTGAAAATTTATTGTTCACACTTTTGCCATTGAAAAACCATTGTGACTGAATTTACAATACCATAAATTATTTCAAGGTGAAGCAAAGGTCATGATTCATACAAGGCTTGAGTCTCCGCTGACATATACCAAATTTTGTTGAAAATGATTCCGCATTTCCCTAGACTTTTAATGTATATGTGCAGGAAAGCCATCTTGGTTATGTGACCTGGACCATTCATACAGACCATTCATACAGTTCCCCTGGACCATTCATACAGTTCCCCCTTCCAACTGGCCGAGCAGTTTCAGAGCATTTTAACTGTTTCACTAGTCTGGCAGTCTCAGCCTTCTTAAAAATGCAGCATAATATCATGTTTGTTTGTTTGGGTTTAACGTCGCTTTCAACATTATCTGTCATATCACGACGGTGTCTGGTTGTGACAGGGAGCTCAATGCTCACTTTTATAGTGCTGCCTCACTGTGGTATCAGATCCCAGACACTTTTACCTGATACCACCCCCAGTCACATTATACTGACACCGGAGCAACCAGTCCTAGCCCCCTACCCTGAAAATTCGAGTGACAAGCAGGGAGCAACTAGTACCATTGTTAATGACTTTGGTTTGTCGCAGCCCGGGATCAAACCCGGTACCTCCCGATCTAGGAGCGGACACTCTACCTACTGAGCTACCGAGGCCGGTAAAGTGTATCCGCTTTCAGATCACATTTATATAGTAATTTCTAAAGTGCAAATTTTTTCAAAACAGATTGAGGGTACTCACTGGCTGAGGCAATTCTAACACCCACAATCTCTGTTTTGAGCAAAAATATCAAAATTTTCAAACAAATATAATCATTTTTCACACCTGAAAAAAAAGGCTGTTTTTTTCTTAAGTCTCGGTCTGTATGACTCGACAATTTTTTATGCTTAGGGCACAGAAAAACAAGAAAGATTTCATGATTTTGTCTGTTTATTTGTTGCATGATGTGGAATAAACATCAGATACCATATTCAGTAACCATTCATGGTTGTACATGTATGTAGATACTTGTAGTGATGCAACTTTGAGGTGAAATTTACGAAAAATTGCCCATATATAAAGAGATTTTTTCCAGAAGAAAAAATTGAAAATTTCATTGAATTTTTTTTTTATTTTTTTTTTTAACATTTTTGCTCAAAACATATATTGTGGGTACATGTTGGAATCGCCCTGGCGAGGCTGTTCTAACAAGTACCCACAATGTATGTTTTGAACTAGAATTTAGAATATGTGAAAACTGATGTCTCCCCCCTTTCTAAGTGCATGTAACCAAGCTTAGTCTTCAATAATATTACCACAGATGGTTACAAAGATTCATAACCACTGAGAAGTGTAATAGAAGAGTGGCACAGAAGAGAACATGTCTAAATATACAAAACAGATTAAATGAAAAAAGAGTCAATAAGCAATGCTTATTAAATACCCCCCGCAGGGTAACAGTTTACCACAAAAATTATTTTGGCAATAAAATTTCTTCATGCAAATGTCCAATGGGTGTACATCATGTAGGCATGATATCAAATTGTTCCACAGAAAACTGTGGTAGGAGTTGATCGGCCCGTGAAGGCCCTTACCTGTAAGAAAAAACTAAGAAAAATTGTCTAAGTTCTGATAGCTGTCATTTCATCAAAAATTATTTTTTCACAATAAAAATTCTTCATGCAAATGTCCAATGGGTGTTCATCATGTTGGCATGATATCAAATTGTTCCATCAAAAACTGTGGTAGGAGTTGATCGGCCTGTGAAAGCCCATACCTGTAAAAAAACAAAGAAAAATTGTCTAAGTTCTCATAGCTGTAATTTTGTCAAAAATTATTTTTTCATGATAAAATTTCTTCATGCAAATGTCCAATGGGTGTACATCATGTAGGCATGATATCAAATTGTTCCATCAAAAACTGTGGTAGGAGTTGATCGGCCTGTGAAAGCCCATACCTGTAAAAAAACAAAGAAAAATTGTCTAAGTTCTCATAGCTGTAATTTTGTCAAAAATTATTTTTTCATGATAAAATTTCTTCATGCAAATGTCCAATGGGTGTACATCATGTAGGCATGATATCAAATTGTTCCATCAAAAACTGTGGTAGGAGTTGATCGGCCCATGAAAGCCCTTACCTGTAAAAAATAGTAAGAAAATTGCCTAAGTTCTCATAGCTGTAATTTTGTCAAAAATTACTTTTTCACAATAAAATTTCTTCATGCAAATGTCCAATGGGTGTACATCATGTAGGCATGATATCAAATTGTTCCATCAAAAACTGTGGTAGGAGTTGATCGGCCCGTGAAAGCCCTTACCTGTAAAAAAAAGTAAGAAAATTGCCTAAGTTCTCATAGCTGTAATTTTGTCAAAAATTACTTTTTCACAATAAAATTTCTTCATGCAAATGTCCAATAGGTGTACATCATGTAGGCATGATATCAAATTGTTCCATCAAAAACTGTGGTAGGAGTTGATCGGCCCATGAAAGCCCTTACCTGTAAAAAATAGTAAGAAAATTGCCTAAGTTCTCATAGCTGTCATTTTGTCAAAAATTATTTTTTCGCAATAACATTTCTTCATGCAAATGCCCAATGGGTCTACATCATTTAGGGATAATATCAAAAAGTTCCAACAAAAACTGTGGTAGGAGTTGATCGGCCCGTAAATGCACTATCTTCTTTTTATACAAAAGGCATCAAGAACTATAAAGGGAAGTAACTCAAAAGGGCCTGATCCCTAGCCCTTAATTTTTGCATGTACATATTTGCCCCATAGATATGCAGATGCCTGCAAAGTTTCATGAAATTCCATCAATGGGTCTTCAAGATATTAAAGAAACAAAACGTTACGGACGCACGCACGGACGCACGCACGGACGGACGGACGGACGGACGGACAACGTGAAAACAGTATACCCCCCTTAAAACTTCGTTTTGGCGGGGGGTATAATGAGCAGCAGCATGAGAAAACCTGTGTTTTGCCAATGCAAAAAACAAAGACAGATAATCAGCGCCTTTGTTTTTGCTATCTAGATAAAACAGCCACTCCAGTATTACAGTTCTTGTGTTCCGCATGTCGTCCCATGTTGGTTAGTAATCCTACGAAGTTTCATCTTAGTATCTTAAACTGTTTTCGAGTTACAGAGCAGACACGACAAGAATGCAAATTCTGCTAGTTTCCATCAAAGGGCCATAACTCAAAAAATATGCAATCCAGAGTTACGGTTCTTGTGTTCTGCACGTCGTCTAATGTTGGTTAGTAATCCTATGAAGTTTCATCATGATATCTTAAACGGCTTTCGAGTTACAGAGCGGACACGACTTGAATGTAAATTCTGCTATTTTCCATCAAAGGGCAATAACTCAAAAAATATACAATCCAGAGTTACGGTTCTTGTGTTCTGCATGTCGTCTCATGTTGGTTAACAATCCTATGAGGTTTCATCAAGATATATTAAGGATGTTCGCTGCCAATGAAAAAGTATTCAAACTTTTTTTCTAACCACTCTTTTTTGATTCCAAAATACAACATAAGACATTTGAAAGCAAAATAAATATAGGGTAGTGTGCATTTTTTCAAGCTACAGACCACTGAGCACCATGTTTTAAATTTAGTAAAATCAATTTAATTTTTAATTCTTTGAAACAAACCTGTCTTGAACAAAAATACACCTAGAATGCTTTCAAAAGTCATAATATTTACGCAACGCAGACTATTTTGGACCAAACGCATAGACAAAATTGCAACTGGAAGTGGATGACAAATTTTTACGAGTATTTTTCCAACCCTACCCCCATACTTGAATAGTCGGAAAAATCAATATTTTGAAATGTGCCAAACCCATATTTGTTTATTCAAACTTTTTCTTGTATTTTCACACAACATAGAACTTTGTAATATTGTTCGAATAAAAGAAAGAAACATATAGGGTAGTGTGCATATAAGAGAGAACCAACAACTTCAAAATCACCATTTTCAGCCTTTTTTCAGCTGTTTTGTTTCTTTAAGCCCATGTCATAAAACCACCTAAAATTTTAAAACCAGCAAACCAAAGACACAAAGACTGACTTAGAAGACCATGTACATATATACTGCAGCTAAAATAAACAAAGAAATAGTGCAATTAATTTGAAAATGTGTAATATTCAAGTTTAATTTACCCTACCCCCTAAATTTCACTGACAACTAAATTTTTCTGAAAAGTTGCAGAAAACGGGGTGAAAAAATGAAGTTTCTTAGATTGACAATTTTCATGGCTCGTTCAATGCATATCATCATTATGTATCCAAATATAAAATATTGGGAAAATATCTGCAACCGTTTACGAGGTATTCAACAAAAGAAAAACCGGAAGTTCCGAAATGTCAAATGTTAGCAGCGAACATCCTTAAACGGATTTTGAGTTACAGAGCGGACACGACTAGAACGCAAATTCTGCTATTTTCCATCAAAGGCCAATAACTCGAAAAATATACAATCCAGAGTTACGGTTCTTGTGTTCTGCACGTCGTCTGATGTTGGTTAATAATCCTATGAAGTTTCATCATGATATCTTAAACGATTTTCGAGTTACAGAGCAGACACGACTAGAGTGCAAATTCTGCTTTTTTCCATTTCAAAGGGCCATAACTCGTAATATGCAATCCAGAGTTACGGTTCTTGTGTTCTGCACGTCGTCTCATGTTGGTTAATATTCCTGTGAAGTTTCATCGTGATATCTTAAACGGTTTTCGAGTTACAGAGCGGACACGATTTGTGACAGACAGACGACCAGGGCAAAAACAATATGTCTCCGACCCCTTCGGGGGGAGACATAATCAAAAATAAGAAAATTAGGTATACCCCTGCAAACGCCAGTTTTTTTTTCTATATAAATGACTCATAAATGTGGGGTTTAAGGGGGGTATACATTTCACAGACATGTTTTCCTGATGACTTTTTTACTTTTTTTTATTTTTGAAAGTGAATTTTTGTTTTGATGCTACCACTTATAATCTCATGCACAATGTGACAACTATACCTGGCCTATATTCTCTTTGCTAGTTTGTTTGATTTGTTGCTTTACATGCCAGTCAACAGCTATGGTCATGTCGGGACATTACCTCCCTATATTCACTGCGACTGTTTCCTGAAATAAATTAATGTCCAGGAAACTGCAATGAGTGGTTTACTGTGAATTACTCATATTTCAGACCAGGCCCCCCGAGGTTATAAAACTCTTTTCATGCTCACCTCTGCTGAGACTAAAATTTATCCTGCTCATAAACGTTAAAGGTCATATCTAAAGGTTTTGATTTTGTGAATATGAAATAGACATTGGTGATAGGCATTGATCGCAGAAAACCTCGCCAAATTGTCATCACTGGTTTCGGAGATAGCTTGTTTTGAAATTTGACATTTTATCTCATGAATATTCATTAGTGCAACTATGACGTCATAGAAGCACATTCAATATTTTGAATATCATCAAAACCAACAATTTAAACTACAACTTATCATTTGAAAACAATTATAAAACATTTTTACAACTCATTGTTTCAGTTTCAAAACTTTTTATGACCATTTAAGTGAATTATTTTGATTTTTATTTTTTTACCAAGGGAAAGTGCTCTTACATGAAAATAGTGATGTCAATTAGATAAAGTCCCGTATCTTGGGAGCCAATGTGTATTTTGGGGTTTAGTTTTCAATAAACAAGTCCAAAGAACAAATGGGACCAGCAGACAAAGAATACAAATGATATAGAAGAATGTTTGTATATTCCCTTTAAAATGCCGACAATTGCAGGATAAATTACAGGCTTTGATAATCTTAACCTGAAATTTCTACCAAATTTGGTTATTTAGAAATCAGCTGAGTTGAGCATGAAAAAAAGTTTTATAACCTCAGTCCCAGGTTTCAAGATTCTATTAACAGTTGCAGACAGTGAAATATAGGTCATCACACACTGTCTACATGTCAATAAGTTTATAGATAAAAGTTCACAAGTGCTCATTTTACCTAAATCCAGACTTAAGAAGACATTAAAACAATAATACAAGAGGACCAATGGTCCTGTAAATGCTCACCTGAGATCTGCTGCATATACCAATAAACATGTTTGAATATTATGGTATTTAACTCCAGTGCAGGGGCAGATGAAGCCCTTGGGCCATTTTCTTCTTTTTTTTTTCAGAATAATCAATATTCTTTCCATTTGCCAATTTCCTGCTGGCTTTTCCCTTCAAATGACATTTTAACAATTTTCCCCATTTAAATGCATGGTCAACCCATGTTGACCTTGCCATAAACTGGGTCAAGGTCATCACAGGGTCATGACTTATGTATACATTGTAGTACTTAAGCCATAGATGCTTCACACCAAGTTTCTTTGAAATAGGTCCACCGGTTCCGGAGAAGAAGATTTTTGAAGGGTTTTTACCATATATGGGCATGGCGGCCATCTTTGTCATGTGACCTTGATTATTTATATATACATTGATTCCCCCATTCTACAGATGCTTCATATGAAATTTGGCTTTGATTGGCCAAGCGGTTTCAGAGAAGATGTTTGAATAGTATGGTAATATACATGTATAATGCCCCGGGGTTGGGGCAAATATGCTCCTGGGGTCCAATTTTTTTCAGAATCATTAACAGTCAGTCCTACTGCCCATTTTCTGCAAGACTTTCACTTTAAATGACATTTTAAAGGTTTTCCCCATTCAAATGCATTGGCGACCTATGTTGACCATGCCGTAAAATAGGTCAAGGTCATCCAAAGGTCATAATTTATAAACACATTGTAGTACTTCAGTCCCCGATGCTTCATGCCAAGTTTCGATGAAATCGGTCCATTGGTTCAGGAGAAGAAGATTTTTGAAGGTTTTTACCATACACTGAAGAGCTTTAAAAACGCAAAAAAGAAAATTGGTAATTTTTTGCACCAAGGATATTTCAAGTCTTCCGTAACAGGTGAAAGAGATCAGTAACTGTACTCTGCTTCCATTTTTACACGAAACCGGCATTTTTAAAGTCACTGACCACCCACAGGAATAAAAAGCCATTTTATACTTTTTGCCATGTGGCGTCACGTTGAATTAATGGAGAAAAACATTTGACCATTTCACACGGAGCTTGTAGTAATCCATATATAAAAAACACTTTAGTTTTCGTTTTGTTTCATTTTTGACAATTCTACGGGTCTTTGAAAATGAATTATCCAGCACAATTGAATTTTTACTAATTTTATGACGTAAATGTTACGCCACGTGACGTCATAATTACCATTTTTTATCTATACGGCACTGCAGCAGTCCCTCCGAGGCTATTGGGACAGTGAAAGGTTGACACCGGTCTGATCAACCGAACTTTTCACGTCAAGGCACTAATGTCTAGAGATTTGGCGTAAAAACGCTATATTACGTGGATTACGTCGACAATGACCAATCAGACAAGCTAGAATTATTGTCATGCAATCAAGGCAATTGGCAAAACCTGTGCTTTTAATGAAATAGCAATGCTCTTTGTGCCAAGGAACAAATTGTAGTCGTGCTTAATATCTTTTGCAGTTTTGGATTTTAGGGGTATAGCTATAGCAAGGACTGTAACTCTCACATTTCTCATTATTTTGATATGAAATTCACAACATAGTTTTCAAACATATCAATGTTTATGTGTGTCAAATTTCATAAAAATCGAACTACTAGAAGTATGAAAATATAATTGAATTACAACTTTTGCGTTTTTAAAGCTTTTCAGTGTATATGGGCATGGCGGCCATCTTGATCATGTGACCTGGATTATTTATAAACACATAGTTTCCCCCTTCCCATAGATGCTTCCTATAAAATTTGGCTTTGTTTGGCCTTGGTTTCAGAGAAGATCTTTGAATATTTTTGTAATATACATGTATATTGCCCTGGGGTGGGGGCAGACCAACCCCTGTGGTCCAATTTTTTTTACAGAATTACCTACCTTCAGTCCATTTGCCCATTTCTTGCAAGTTTTGCCTTTCAAATAACATTTTAACAATTTTCCCCATTCAAATGCATGGGCGACCTATGTTGACCTTGCCGTAAAATAGGTCAAGGTCATCCAAAGGTCATAATTTATAGACACATTGTAGTACTCCAGTCCCCGATGCTTCATGCCAAATTTCGTTGAAATCGGTCCAGTGGTTCTGGAGAAGAAGAATTTTGAAGGGTTTTTACCATATATGGGCATGGCGGCCATCTTGGTCATGTGACCTGGATTATTTATAAATACATTGGTTTCACCTTCCCATAGATGCTTCATATAAAATTTGGCTTTAATTGGCCAAGCGGTTTCAGAGAAGAAGATCTTTGAAAATGGTGGACGACGACGGACGGACGACGACGGATCATGGCCATCCTATAACCTAACGGCTCAGGTGAGCTAAAAATAGAGTTCAGCATAGACTGATCAGTGCACTTCACTTCTATGAATTGTCTGATCACACTGCATGCACTAATGGGTCAAACCTATTACATTTTTTTTTTGTTTAACAAAAAATAACTTTTAATAGCACTTGAGAATTAACTAGAGTGACTCCTGTTTTTGCTGTAGTTGTTACAAAGCCAATAAAATTTGAGCCATGTCATGAGAAAAAAAAAATGTGGTTTCTGAACAGGTCCGACACAAATCAAGCTGTACAAGCACAGAAGATGGCTAGAGGCTGGAAATTTTGGATCTAAGAAGAAGAGGAATTGTACTATCTGTGCAGCGAAAACAAAGGCGCTGATCAGCTTCGCAGTTACTGCGAAGCTTTGCAGTAAAAGCTTATCTAACTGTGAAACTGATTTGCCCCTTTGTTTACGCATATGCAGATTGTTGGTTTCTCATGTAGCAGCTCATTTATAAGTGAATATTTTAAAATAAACAAATTATGCTTCAATTTTGAAGTATCTAACCTTTTCAGGTGCCAAATATTGCTGCAATCTCCCTTAACCCAACCCATATGTGATGAAAGGACTGGACCATCTTTATCATTTGAGCGAGTACACTATCATTTGAGCCGCCTCATGGGAAAACCAACAATCTGCATATGCGAAAACAAAGACGCAGATCAGCTTCGCGGTAACCGCGAAGCTGATCAGCGCCTTTGTTTTCGCTACTCGGATAGTACAATTCCTCTCCTACTTAAATCCGAAATTTCAAGCTTCTAGCTCTTTTCTGTGCTTGTACAGGTCTGTTTGTGTCGGACCTGTTCGGAAACCACATTGTTGGTTTTCCCATGAGGCGGCTCATTTTTCTGATGAAATTCCTCTAAGCAAACAGATGGGATGCGACATTCTATGGCATCACATCTTGGGCCATACTAATTACCTATGTCACATAAATAGAGCACCAGGCTTATACGAATTAAAGTTAAACAAAGTCTTACCTTAGTAAAAAAGTACAAGTAGGCAAAGATCAGGAAAAGGCGCAATCAGAAAAAGACTCCCACTCCAAAAACCAAGGTGGGAAAAAACCAAACTAACAATCAGGCACTTATACCATGAAAACACTTCGTAAGCCGAATGAGCAGCTATTTTCCCAATAGGTGGCCACTCAGTTACCTTAAATTAACTAAAAATATGCAAACATATATAAGGCGCCAACAGCACAAAAATATTTTAAACACCAAGACATAAAACAAAAAGAACCACCACAGAAGTATCGACTTGGAACGATCAGTAACACAAAGTTACTGGCGGGTTTAAATCGATTTTACACGGCCGTAACCTCACCCTCAGCTTCTGCAGTGGTTCATAACATTTAGTTAGTTCTTCGGTCCTCGTGGTGAATCTCTAACTAGTAAATGAATCATCAAGAACAAACAAATAAATCATGATAAACATCCTGATGAATCAAAAACCAGGACTCACAGATTCAGTAAGCTGCCCGACGATGGAGATCCCTGGGCGCCAAATAACTTACTAACTCCGGAGCTAAAGAAAAACATCAGTTGGACCCCGGTGGGCCAAGCAACAGACAAATGCCTCCTAAATTCAGTGAAGATCTTAACTCACATAAACCTGGCAACCTATTTATGGGACATTATAAGGCAAACAGTATAGCTCTAGATGTGGTGCTGCAGTCCCATCTGGGGTTAGTCTGTTTGCTAGCGGGAATTTCGTAAAAAAAAAAAAAAAATGATAAATTTAACATCACTCCTGGTGCACCTAAACTGAATATGAACTCACCATAATAATAAAGTTGGGCAAGTCCATTCATCACAAATGTATTTAGGTGTCTATGTGTTGTTTGCCATAACCTATGTCTAATGATAAACATAGTTGGTTGGCCTACTATACAAAACTGACAACGACAACACAATAAACAACAAAATAAAATAGTGACGTCCAAAAGTAACAATGGCTAAATCAATGTGATAAAGTGAAAATGGAAAGTACAAAACTGTTAAGTAATAGCAAATGGAACCTCCTGATAACTAAGTAACACTTCAATATCAGGGCCCAGTTGTTCAAAACCTTGTTAACTTAACCCTTCAATATCCTAACAATTACACTGTTATTTTTTGTTGAATAAATGTAAGAAGCCTTTGCAATGTTATTTTTGTTGAAAAAATGTAAGAATCCTTTGGGATTCTCAAATTTTTTTCAGCAAAAACAAATAACAGTGTATTTGTAATATTGTCATTTGAAATTTGAACGAATTGTTAACTAACGACAATTAATTTTGAACAACTGGTCCCAGAATTTCTGTAATTTGCATTGCACATCTTATTTAGTATTTCATCTTTGTTTGCTTTTTTCCATCTCTTGAATGGAGTCTGAAGAGTTGCACTTTTGATAATTTACCGGTATTCAACATGACCCAGTAATATGAATTTAGGAAGAACTGACAATCACTAAACTTAGCTTATCACATGCTAATAGTGTATCCTTTTAGGGTTAGCCATTATAAATATGAATGTATAAATCGTTGGCTCGTTTACAAAACCTCGTTACTGCAAAAAAACAAATTTTTCAGGAGAAGCAAAACACTAAAACTTGTATATAAATAATATACTAGAAATAAGTGTTTGTAAAACACTATGCCCCCAACTGTATGCTCGCCTCTAACCTGGCACAGTTTATATGATTCATTTGTTTCATTATTTTTCTTATGAAAATCATGTAAGCAAACAGAGTAGACCTGGGCACAAACAGCAAACTTGAGGACTAACAGTGATAACAGATGCACACTTAAAATTGGAGTTAAAATTTCACAATTCCGTTATTCTGTCAAACTTTACGTAAAGTCATCAAAAGTTAACCAGGTGATCTTCTTCTCCACCCCAATCAGTAAACCAAATATGAAGGCTCTAGCTAAAATACTTTTTGAAATATCTTGCACATGAGATTCTCAAATTTTGTTTCCAAAGGGACATAACTCAAAAAAAGACGGCATAACTCAGACATGAAAAATTACAGGTCAACTATTTTCTCATGAGGAATCTGTAAATGAAATTTCAAAACCCTAGCATTCATCCTTGAAAATTTTAAAACTTTGCCGAAAATTGGAAAAATCAATCAAAATTTCAAAAATGCGTAATTTTGTCAAAATATGTGGTGAAGTTCTCAAAAGTTAATCAGGTAATCTACTCCTCATCCAAAATCAATATACCAAATATGAAGGCTCTAGCTCAAATACTTTTTGAGATATCTTGCACACAAGATTTTCAAATTTTGTTTTCAAAGGGACATAACTCAGAAAAGGGGCATAACTTGGGCATGAAAAAAAATATGTGTCAACTATTTTTTCATGAGGAATATGTATATGAAATTTCAAAACCCTAGCATTCACCGTTTAAAAGTTCAAATTTCACTGTAAAGTTGAAAAAATAAGCAAAATTTCAAAATTCCATAATTTTGTCAAAATTTGCGGTAAAGTTCTCAAAAGTTAATCAGGTGATCTACTCCTCAACCCCAACTGATATACCAAATATGAAGGCTCTAGCTCAAATACTTCTTGAGATATCTTGCACACAAGATTTTCAAATTTTGTTTTCAAAGGGACATAACTCAGAAAAGGGGCATAACTCGGACTTGAAAAAAAATACGGGTCAACTATTTTTTTATGAGGAATGTGCAAATGAAATTTCAAAACCCTAGCCTTAACCCTTCAAAAGTTAACAGACGCACCCACCCACACACACACACACACACAAACAGACAAGCCAAAAGCAATATGCCCTTCCAACTTTTTCAAAGTTGGGGGCATAATAAATGTGCATGTTTACAAATTGTCGTATATACAAAACTTGATCAATGAAAGCTAGAAGCAGATTCTAATGATGGATTAAAGAATGCATTTATGAGAAATCATTCATATGCAACTTTTGCATATCTAAAAGATAAAAATTTTCTTATATTTATTTTTTTGAAATTGCATATACGAGGTTTTGTCACCTTTTTTTCAAGTCCGTTTACCATTTGTAGTTACGAGGTTTTGTAAGGCCTTTGAAAAACTAACTTCCCATTGGACATAACCTACAAGGCTTTGTCACAAGCTGAATTTGAATGTTTTGAATCGCGCCATGTGAAAAAAACGATTTTTTGAAAAAAGTGCAGTTACGAGGTTTTGTCAATGAGCCAACGAAATGCGTGTTTTCTTGGTAAGCAGAAGACCCTTTACAAGGGAGTACATTTGTATTTGGTCAAATTTCAAATGGAAGGATAATTTTATAAGTTCTTCTTTTAAATTTATGTCGTGGATGCCCATTAGAGTTGCCTCTCTAAGGAGCACCACTACATAGGTATTTATGAAGAAACAAGCAAAATTATCCCTTAATTATCATCAATTATCAGCAGATATTTTCTTCAGTAAAAGAACTGTTTTCAGACCACATTTGCAACTGAGTATGGTATGATCAAATGAGATAAACAACTACACAATAAAAATCGTCTATCAAGTTTGCTTTGATATTTAACAAATAGGTATATACTTAAATTATACACAACTCAGTTTCACTGTACTGTACAAATTATACACAAAATTAAAATCTAGACATGCATGCAGCATACTTTACAACATAATATATATGTAGCACAATGTTGCCACCAAACCACCTCCCTCATAGCATCAAGGACTTTACACTGTAAGAAGACAAGGAACATTCTTGAAATAAACTCCCAACAGGGTCTCTCAACAACTGTTTTGTGTGTTTGATTTAGCTGTGTATTGAGAAAACAAATAATGTGGTTTCTGATCAGTTTGACACAAACCCAGCTGTACAAGCACTGAAGATGGAAAGAGGTTGGAAATTTGGATCAATCTATAAATAAGTAACCCTTTGTGGTCACGTCCCTTATAGGCAGAGGAATGTGGTATATCTGGTATAGAAATGCAGATAAACATCTCTTCTATAAATCTGTGTACCAAATATTGGTCTTTTATATGTTGCGTAGACGTAGTTCTCACTGGAAGAGAGCAGGTTGATCGCGATTTCTCGCAAAAGCACCAAATCACTTTGCCGGTTTCAAGATCGGATTCACAGCAAATTTTCTCAAGTAGAAGACAAGTTTTTCTTCAAAAATAAGTCAGAATATTTCTCTGATATTAACGATGAATAACATAGTATTATATAAATCAAACATGTCTTCTTACCTTAGAATAATCTACTTTTTTCTCCGTTTGCACGATGTGCAGCTCTTTCAGCGGCCATTGTTTTGGTCAGTGACCTTCAACGTTCATGCGCCTGATTGATCTGGATGTTTCATTAACCAGTCAGCTCATTTGCATATAACCAAGGACGTTACAATAGATAAATGACACCAATATGCGACGTTATAATCCGCCAAGACAGGGTCACACCATAGGGGAATACACTCATTCCGTTTATGTTTCCACATTTTCGGCCCGGGCTAATAACACTAAGGAATAATGATGTTTCCACATTTTCGTCCATATATAGCGATGTTTCCACATTCAAAAAACACATGAAATCAGTATCTGGAAACATTTAATTTGTTTCCAGATTTTTGGCCCGGGCTAATAACACTAAGGAAAAATGATGTTTCCACATTTTCGTCCCTATATAGCGATGTTTCCGCATTCAAATTCATAGTTCATTAGTGTTATTAGCCCGGGCCAAAAATGTGGAAACAAATTAAATGTTTCCAGATACTGATTTCATGTGTTTTTTGAATGTGGAAACATCGCTATATATGGACGAAAATGTGGAAACATCATTTTTCCTTAGTGTTATTAGCCCGGGCCGAAAATGTGGAAACATAAACGGAATGAGTGTATTCCCCTATGGTGTTACCCTGTCTTGGCGGATTATAACGTCGCATATTGGTGTCATTTATCTATTGTAACGTCCTTGGTTATATGCAAATAAGCTGACTGGTTAATGAAAAGTTGCATTTATTGAATACTTTCATCAACAAGAGTAAAAGATTCCCAGCCATTCTGTTCTGTTTATTATGGCGCGGGGATCTTGAAAGGTATATAGCGTCCACGTGATCATAACGATTGGTCCAATTTGCAGTCAAGGCCGTTTCTAATCCCCAGCTGTAAACCTTCTACTTGTCCATCAAATAGCTCATTTTATGACATGGTTTATCGGTCACACTCAAATGGAGAAAAAAATCAGCATGTGCCTATTGTACTTTCTTTATATAATAGACGATAATCAAACTATCCTTTTTTCATTGTATTCCCACACAACCAAATTTGAATGTTTCTCTCGGATAGACAGAAGAACGAAGAAAACAGTAAAGCTGCAGTTGTATCCCTTGGTCAAATCAAATCAAATCAGACTGGTTTAAAAGATTAATCGATCACCGTTACTAGACACTTGCAAGGGAGCGATGAGAATAAATGGACAGAAAAACGGCTCGACAGCATGAGTTTATTTGAGCCATGTTTCCACATTTTTAGGATAAATAAATATTGATGCTTTCGTGAATGTGGAAACAAATAGTGTTTCCACATTTTCAGCCCAGACTATTAAATCATGAGGGTTTCCAAGTGTGGAAACAATGTGGAAACGAATGCATGTTCGAGCTAACATATTAGTCAATATGGCCGACAATGAAAATATCGACACCTACCAGTATAAACTGTATTCAGACACCTTCCACATTGGCCCAGGCGTTTAAATCTCAGTTTGGTTTTGGAGAGGAAAGATGGATCTACAATTTAGTAAAAATGTTTCCACATTCCTCTGCCTATAAGGGACGTGACCACAAAGGGTCACTTATTTATAGATTAAGCCGGAAATTTTGAATATAAAATGTACAGGATTTGTACTATCCATGTAGTGAAAACAAAGGTGCTGATATTGTACATCCATGTAGTGAAAACAAAGGTGCAGATAAGCTGTGCAGTTACTGCACAGCTGATCGGAGTCTTTGTTTTCGCATAGGCTAAAATCCACTGTCTCATGACGCTGCTCATATTATGATACCAGTTAACAATTTTTTCAGTCAAGGACAAAAGCAATGCTTCTCTGGTGGGCCAGTATTATGGGATGAGCAATATCACAAGAAAACTGGCTTTTTGCATATGCGAATATAAAGAAGCCAGTACTGCAAGCTGATCAGGGCCTTTGTTTTCGCTCCGCAGACAGTTCAATCCCTTTTATTCTTAAATCCAAAGTTTCAAGCTTGTAGCCTTCTATTGTGACTGTACAGACCGTTTGTACAAGACCTGGTCAGAAACCCCTTAAGACGTTTTTTTTATGCCGCAGCTCAAATGGGTATTTTCCAGTACCTAAATGTTATAAAACAACAAATTCTAACACCTAGTCATGATAACACACTATGAAGCAGGTGGGTTGATGACAGTTTTGTATAATATAATTAACTAGGAATAAATTAGGTCAATTTGCCTTAAAATAAATGAACTAAATTGGCATATGCAAGCTATATAATGTAATGAAATGACGCTCACATTTTTAAGTGTAATAAACAAATGGAAAGTCATCTGCTCGAATTTTCAGGGAAAACTAACTAAAGAATCGAAAGACTTCTCTTCATTGAGTGCAAGGTATAGCAATAATAGGTTACATTTGCAATGGTGCAGATGTGGTGAACATTTTACCATGATTTAATAACCAGAAGACCATTGGTCATGAGAACGCTCACCTGAAGCCTGATCTTGAAGCATTAAGTCATCATGAAATGACCTTGAACTTGAATACTCACATACCTTTATTGACTTCATAAATTGCATCTGCCAAGTTTCAGGTCTCAGGCTGCAATAGTTTCCAAACCCAGTGATTTCTGAGAAAACCATAATCTTAATTTTTATATTTAAATGACCTTGTGTCAAGAAATGACCTTGACCTTAATTAATTACATACCTTCATTGACACCATTAGTTGTCTGTTTCTAGCAACTTTCAAGTCTCAGGCTGCAATAATTTCCAAAATACCCATTGTTTTTGTCTTTTCCCATGTAAAAGCCTATGTTTCCAAATTTGACCTTGCTGTAAATTTTACCTTGCTGTAAAATAGATCAAGGTCATCCCAGGGTCATCATTTGATCAAACTTTGATGGACTGAGTCCTCGATGCTACATACCAAGTTTCGTGGAAATCTGCCCACCTGTTCTGGAGAAGAAGATTTTTGAAGGGTATTTAACATATATGGGCGTGGTGGCCATCTTGATCATTTGACCAAGATATTGCGAACAAAATTTGAATGTCACTACCCAAGAAGGCACTACATAAAATTTCGACTTGATCGGCCAAGCGGTTTCAAAGAGAAGATCTTTGAAATTGTGACTTAATTTTGATATATGGGAATCGGCCCACTGGTTCTAGAGAAGATTTTTGAACAGATATGGGCGTGGCGGCCATCTTGGTCATGTGGCAAAGATATTGCGAACAAAATTTCAAGGAGGCTCCACATAAAATTTCAACTTGATCGACCTAGCGGTTTCAGAGATCTTTGAAATTGTGACTTAATTTTGATATTTCAATGACCTATGTTTCCAAAATTAACCTTGCCGTAAAATATGTCAAGGCCATCCTAGGCTCATCATTTGTATAAACTATGATGGGCTGGAGTCCCCAATGCTACATACCAAGTTTTGTGGAAATCGGCCCACCGGTTCTGGAGAAGATTTTAGAATGGTTTTTACCATATATGGGTGTGGCAGCCATCTTGGTCATGTGACCAAGATCTGGTGAACAAACTTTCGTTCCCCCTATCCATAAAGGCTCAGCTTAACATAAATTTTCAACTTGATCGGCCATGCGGTTTCAGAGAAGAAGATCTTTGAAAATGTGGACATACAACAGGCGGACGACGGCTATACTATAAGCTCACCTTGTGAGCCTAACGGCTCAGGTGAGCTAATAAAATTAGCCATTTTTTCAAGGACAATCTATGCTATGGCTCTTCACAAGAATCTTTCCGAAAGGAATTTAGCAATCACATGATGCCTTTATGGATAAATTGAGAAAATAATATATTTTTAATAGTAAACTTAACACCCCCCCTTTTGTCCCATCTGAATGAGTGCAGGATCTAGTGCTCAATGATTTGCCCCAGGCATATAACATGACCTCTATGTACAAAAGATTTTCTCCCACATCCTTTAACATGACCTGCTTTTGACAAACTTGCAACTTTGAATAGTGATGACATGATTGCGTGTGTGTACTACATGTGATGTACTTATACATGTGGTGATATTGTCTGATGGACCTCGCAAATGCCACTGTGCCACCTGGGCTTTCCTTGGCATGATTTGAGCCGCCTCGTGGGAAAACCAACAATGTGGTTTCCGAACAGGTCTGACACAAAGCGGCCTGTACAGTCACAGAAAAGAGCTAGAAGCTTAAAATTTAAAGTTAAGTAGAGGTGGAATTGTACTATCTGAGTAGCGAAAACAAAAGCGCTGATCCGCTTTGCGGTTACCGCGAAGCTGATCTGCGGCTTTGTTTTTGCCTATGCAGATTGTTGGTTTTCCCATGGGGCCGCTCATTTCATATAGCACAACTGAAACAGTGACCAAGTCACAGTGATATCCATTCAGATGAAAATTTCTGGATTATTTGATGAATTCTCTATAACATATTCATGTACGCTTTTTGTGTTCAATAGAATCATATCAAAGCCTTTGATTGTGTCTTAAGAGCCTTTTCTCCTTATTCATACCAAGAGCATATTTTAAGGGGAATTCAGCAAAATTCTCTATCAAAATTCTCTCTGAATATCCTCTTTATCTGATGGCCATTAACGATAACAACAACAACACTGTTGTGAAGCACTGATAACAATCACAGAACTATGTTTACCTAGAACCTTGGACAACATTCTATAAATCGCATCCATTCTTTGGTAGTCAATAACTACAAAGGGAGACAATTTCATTACCTCCCTTGTGTAATCTTTTGTTGCTTTTCTTCCTTCTGGAGAGCTGTTTTTAAACATGATGTTGTGCCCAAAATTCCAGGATAAACACAGTAAGATATAAAGGGTTTTATAAGGCAAATAATGGATTGTCCTCATCATCTTTTTGTAACTGTCGTCTGTTCTGTTGTGTGCCCGTCTGCGCTGATATAGTAGGGAGAGAAGAGGCTGCTGAGGCTCGATCTTGTAAGAAACTGTCAAATTCTGAAATTTCAAATACATACATATGAGCCTGTGCTTGCGAAAACCAATAATTTGGGTTCCAACCAGGTCTGACACAACCGGGCTGCATACAGGCAGTTATATCCCACTCTGGGTTCTCATGTGCCTATTTTTATATGATTGTTTTATTCAACTTGTTCTGGTGAAAAGTGTGATTCGGGCAGACACTTTTTTCATGAGTTTGTTTTATTGCATCTTCTCTAATGACTTCAAGATTGTAAGAACATTTACCTGAACTTGTGAGGCCTTCACCTTGACCTTGACTTGAACTCTGACCTCCACCAGCTGCCTGCAAAATTAAATACAGGATTCAATAACGCAACATGCATTGAATTACAAGTTAAATTCTGTTGTTACATCACAAAGAATCCATTGCTTATTTACATTTTTAAACTATACTGCTGGTACATCTGGCATTTGAAAATAAACAGGACTGTCTTAACCCATTAATGATGAATGGACTTTCCCATTGTTATTATTTCGGTGAGTCTACTGTCATTATTAGGGACATCAAAAGTGATTTTGAATTTTATCAATTTTTCGATGAAATTTCTTTTAAGCAAACAGAATAGCCCCAGATGGGATGCCGCGTTCTGAGGCGTCACATCTGGGGCTATACTGTTTGCCTATGTCCCACAAATAGGATGCTAGGCTTAGTAACAGAATATCTGGATATATCTATAGAAATAAGCATTTTATGGCTTACAGTATCTGTCAGAATTAAAATTTCAATTAAAAAAGGTACATGCTGAAAAATAAAAGAACTAAAGAATTGCCAAAGAAAATGGTATTATCACTTTTTCAACAGCCAGCTATAATTTCTTTTCTAAGAAATATAAGAAATAAAGACAATGATAACATTCCAAACAAATTCATTCCACTTTCAATGAACATTCACAAACCAAACTTTTACATGCAGCTGAACACATCTTTACATAAATATGAGCCTGTGCATGAGAAAACCAACAATATAGGTTCCAAACAGGTCTGACACAAACCGGCTGATAAGCTTCGGGGTTACCGGAAAGCTGATCTGCCACTTTGTTTTAGCCTATGCAAATTGTTGGTTTTCTCATGGGGTGGCTCATAATAGCGATTATCCTTTTTTGATTTTGTACATTCGTGTAGCATAGATTTGATAGCACTTTTCTATAAAAAAAATACTTTCGATACATTCAAAAGAATCTACCAAATTCCCTTTACTTGCTTCCTTCTCTCTGCACTTCCAGCTCTCTGCCTTTAATTTAAAGGACCTATCAGTATTACAGTTCAACCTCATTATAACGCGTCTCATTATAGTGCGGTTTTCAATATAACACGGTCATGTCATGGCTTCCAAATTAATTATTTTGTTATATGCCTATTGTAAATAACCTCATTATAACACGGTTCACCTATAACACGGTCTGTTTCCATGGACCCCAAAGATAGCGTTATAATGAGGTTGACCTGTACCTGCTTAGGAACTTTTTGGCCTATTTTTTACTGATTTTAAGGATTCTATTAGTACCCTCTCCCCCAACTAAGACCTCTTTCTCTACCAGACTTCCTACTAGTAGCATCCTCTATATCTAACCCAGTGCTCATTTGTCTAACTAACCATATTTTCATGTCATTCTTTGGCAAATTTTTCCTGCCTATTACCTGTCTTCTCCCAGTCCCCTCCCTCATTATCTCATACTCAAGCTTCTACCTCTACACATTCCTCAGAACTGGCTCCTTGCACTTGTAGCTTCTTATGTAATTGACCAAAGGCGATTTGTACTATCGCTCAGCCTTTCATTAAAATCCATTACAAAAAAAGATTAAGCTGATGCGATTTACTGTAACATGCATTCACAATAATCTACATGAATTTGTTTTTGTCACAAATTTACTGGTCAGTGTATATCTTGAGTGACAGGTGGCATTTGGTCAATTCTGCAGGTAGCCAATTTTAAAGTTCACTATCATGCAGAATTTTATCATTGATTTTACTTCACTCTTGACATCAAGCCCTGCTTACATATTTACACACGATCCCCTTCCCATATCCCCTCCACTCTCCTCTTCCCTACCTGGTTTTCAGCCTCTTGTGTAGCTAACCATTTTTCCATCTCGTCATAATCAGTTTCTTTATCCTGTAACTGTTTAATATTAACAAAATCAAAATCAAATTCCAGCAAAAACAAGGTATCATGCAAGCAAATATTTTTTTTTGTTTCAAGAGGATCCTCTTTCTGCCGCATGAGAAAACCAACAATTTTGCTTTACGACTATGTCTAACACAAGCCGACCTGTACAGTCACAGAAGCAGTCTAGAAGTTTGAAATTTCAGCTTTAAGAAGAATAAATTCACTATCTGTGAAAGATGCTGATCAGCTGTGCAGTTACTGCATAGCTGATCTGCGTCTTTGTTTTCATCTATGCATATTGTTGGTTTTCTGATGTGGCTGCTCATTTTTGCTTGTCTTGTTGTTAAACATCACAGTCAACAACTTCTGAGTCATGTCAAGAAGATGGGTATTAACCAGTACTGTGAGGAGTTATTGCGTCTTGTAACAAGTACAAGTGCAAATAGCCTAGATCCTGATTAGTCACATTGCTTAAGAAGCAGTTTGATTGGGTTCATATTTTACCCTGATTTTTAGCAATATCACATTAAGTCCAATTCGCATGCGCCAAAAATACATGCGTGTAAATATACTCCGGTGTGCAAAGTTTACTCGGGGTAAGCAAATGGCGCATGCGAAAGCAAATACACACCAGAGTATATTTACATATAGGTAAATTTACTCCTGGATCTGACCAGATGCAAATTTTATTTTTACAAATACACACGTGTAAATTTACTATTATGTCCCATGCAAATGCAAAGTAAAATTTACCCATGAGTATTTTCATTTCAAGTCAATATTCTGCTTTTAGACAATGGATTTTCACATCTTTTGTTCTTAATTGATTATATGACAGTTGATGAAACTGTGGACATTGTTGCTAAATAGGAGTTTATTGCCATTCAACTCATTTTAGATCATATGGAGTGCAAAAGCCACACTATTTCTTCATCATTCTTGGTGAGGATTCTTGGGGCATTTTAACAGTAATTCCTTGTGAAAAGATGATAATAGGGAGCTGTATAACTGCTAAGGTTATAAGCCTGACCATTACAGGATTCTCCTCTGCTGCCAAAGCCCTACAAGAACAACTTGAAGCAGCCTCTTCTTGTTTTGCAAATACAGAAAACTTAATGAATTTTAACCCAGAGATGATATATTTACATACAAAAATACTCCTGGTGATAAAACCTATGCGAACGCAATTTAAATTTATTCACAGGTTGATTTGCACACCTGAGTATATTTACACACCGGAGTATATTTACATGTGTGTATTTTTTGTGCATGTGAATTGGACTTAAGTGTTACTCAAGCATGATTTTTACAATAAATCACTCGCAGAAAACTTAAAACCATGCATTATCTTCAAGCTTAAACTGTAAAACAATTACAAGAAAACAGAATTGTAAAGACTTATCCTGCTAAAAACAATGATTTCTTCAAACGAAAGATGTACATGTATTTCTTCTGCTAGTTCCTTCCAAGACAAACTGTTACTATGTTAGTATAAAGCAAACAATCACACAAACAGCAAATTGAAAAATACATAATAATGCAATGTTATAAATCAAGATATTAAAAATGGCTTGTTTTTAAATGAAAACACTTGTTTTTAAAGAGATTTTTTGCAATGAAACATGAAAAATGTTTCTTTTCTCGAAGTATAATTATTTTTGTAGCCCAGCAACTATACTGCTGTTACTATGCAACCCACCTTTCTTGTAGACTGTGACCAGCACCAGCAACCAGCAATGTGAGTGAAATGAAAGTGAAACAAAATGTAATAATGTATGAGTAGACTAAATTAGATAGACATTGAAGGTTTTGGTGCAAAATGACATCATTTTGCTTGTTTTTAGGTAAAAGCCTAAGCTGTAGTTATGCATCTATAAGAAGCATTGAGCTGGGTTGTCAAGGCATTCTCCATGCAAAAGCATACTCAGAACTACCTTTAACTTATGTTTTATGCAAAACATAAAAATTATTGCCAAATACCATACTTTAACTCATTTAAGCCTGGCGTCCCTTTTATGGGACATAGGCAAACAGAATAGCCCCAGATGTGACGCCGCAGAACGAGGCGTCCCATCTGGGGCTATTCTGTTTGCTTAGAGGAATTTCATCGAAAAAATGAATAAAAAATAAAAATCACTCCCAACACCCCTAAAAATGAAAGTGGACTCATCCAATTGATAACGATGGGAAAATCCATTCGTCAAATATGGTTTAATTTAGTCTACTCTGATGTGGTTATAATAGCATGCATGCAAGACAAAGAAAAGATACTACATGACCACTGCAGAACCAATTCAAAAGAACTGAAGTAAAATCAATTCGATCGAAAGGATTTCATGTAAAGTTAATGTGATTACAGCAACCTGCTGATGTCTGACATTATCCGGACGCAAGAAGACCTGTCCTCTGGGGGCTCCGATCAGGTCTGATACAAACTGGCCTATACAAACACAGAAGATGGCTAGATGCTGGAAATTTTAGATTTAGAAAGAAGAGGAATTTTGTTTTCGCATAGGCAAAACTTTGGTTTTCTCGGCTCATACTTTATACTACATTCTATGGTATATTTCTGTTTGCTTGATTCTGTAGAGTTCTTGCTGAATAAAATAACTATATAACTGAATAAATGGAAAGCATCAACTCTAGATTAATATGAGCTTTCTTGCCTTGTGAAACTGTTCAGTTTTCACAGACTTAAGTTTAAAGTCATAAAGCATGCATTGTCTGTTTAAAGAAAGTATGCATTTGTCCTCGTTTAAAAAGGTCTCATATTTATCTGAGACATGTCTTATACAGAAAGGCATTCACTCCAGTGAAATCTGTCTACAAATCAACACATTGAAACAGCTAGGTTTATAAATGATATCAGCCAAAATAAAACGTTCATGTAGCAGCTATATGAGCCGCGACGATAGAAAACCGGTCTTCGGGGTTTCCGACCAGGTCCTATACAAACCGGCCTGTACAGTCTCAGAAAAAAGCTAGAAGCTTGAAATTTTGGATATAAGTAGAAGAGGAATTGTACTATCCGTGTAGCGAAAACAAAGGCGCTGATCAGCTTTGCATTTACTGCGAAGCTGATCTGCACCTTTGTTTTCGCCTGGGCAAAATCCGGTTTTCTCATGACGCTGCTCATGTAAACTATTCAGAGATAGTGTGAAACATCTATAACCTTGATGAAATTCTGATAATAAACAATTATGGTACAATGATAAACATGCTACATCATTATGTTAATAAGCAATCTATCCTACAAGCCCTCAAATTAATCTGGTGACTGCTAACCAAGGCAAATTAGTCACTCGAACTTAAGTATGTACCAATAATTACCTGTAAAATTTCATCATCATTTGATTTCTAAAAGAAGAAGTAAGTGGACATAATTTAAACAAGTTCTTTAAAGAGTCTTGTACAGGGTATTTTGGGATACGGGATATTGGCCTATTTTTTAAGGAATACTGGGATATTTGTGTTTTTTATTTTGGGATATGGGATATTCAGGAATTTTGGGATATGGGATATTGGAATTTATTTTGGGATACGAGTTAAATTAATTTTGGGATATGGGATATTTTGGACGGTTTATTTTGGGATATGGGATATTGCCTACCCCCCTAACCAAGCCTCTTTAAAGTGGTAACCTTAACAAAGAACTTGCAAGTACATGTATCAAACCGAATGCCTTGACAAGAACAGAAACATCCATTTGGTATCTTCTGGATACTATACATGCAAAATACACAAAAGAAAAGCCAGTAATGAATGACATAGTGACAGAAACATCTTCAGCAGGGATGAACCAGGGCCCAAAACTTTGTTTAAAACTAACGACGTCGTTAGTTAACGTTTCGTTAAAATTTCAAACATTAATATTACAAATACACTGTTATTTTTTGTTGAAAAAATGTGAGAATCCTTTGCACTGCAAAGGATTCTCACATTTTTTCAACAAAAAATAACAGTGTATTTGTTACTTTAGCTGATATTTGCTTAACAAATTTATGTCTTAACGATATCGTTAAGCTAACGATGCTTTGAACAACTGGGTCCAGGTAGAAGATCATGCTTAATTTTTTCTGATTCTCATTATTTCAAAATCTTTTTGAAATTTCAAATTCCGGTCATTTCAACATAGTTCAAAATAGGAATTTATTTCTATGCATGAAATTTTTAAGCAAGAAGACAGTAAGACAGAGCTTAAAGAAAAGGTTTCTGTGCCGGGGGTCAAAGTCCAGGTAAATATAGGTAGTCAATTATTGACTTTTTGGCAACCAGAATAGGCCAATCAAATTACTGTATGTATTTAGGATCATTTTTCAACTGTTGGCTGCAAATTGACGTGAATGGTTTGAATAAAGAGAAATTGACAGCTTAATGCTGATCCCCTTTATATACTCCAGCCATGTCTTTAAGCAAATAAAAAAGAAAAGAAAAAGAAGGAAGTAAAGTTAATCAGTCTTACCGCAGCACCAGGCTGTGATTTCATATTGACAGCTTGTCCTAATGTCTCTCCGTATCTATCTGACTCGTTGACATAACCACCTCCACCTCTGTAAAACAAGAACTGGGGTAGTAAAATGAACAATGTCACGAGAAATCCGACAATGTGGTTTTTTAATAGGTCTGACACAAACTGAGTTCTACAAGCAAAGAAGATGGCTAGAGGCTGGAAATTTTGGATCTAAAAAATAGAAGAATCGTAGTATCTGTGTAGCGAAAACAAAGGAGCTGATCAGCGATGATCTGCGCCTTTGTTTTCGCATATGCAAAATGTTGGTTTTCTCATGATGCAGCTCAAATATGGACTGAATAAGTCTATTAAGACAGTCAAGCTCTAATAAAGTATGAGAAATGGCATAGAAACCCGGATCTGGAAATATCATGACTGATCTATGAAGGAGTTTTGACCGGGTAATTTTTTTCCTTTCATAAGCCTGATCAAAGAAGCTTCAGCACAGAGTTATGAGTGATGCCAACATCAGATGCAGACAAAACTGAAAACAGTGGTACATCTATGCCTAAAACCTCACGGAATATATGAGCCGCCTCGTGGGAAAACCAACAATGTGGTTTCCGAACAGGTCCGACACAAACCAGCCTGTACAGTCACAGAAAAGAACTAAAAGCTTGAAATTTCGGATTTAAGTAGACGAGGAATTGTACTATCCGAGTAGCGAAAACAAAGGCGCTGATCAGCTTCGCGGTTACCGCGAAGCTGATCTGCGTCTTTGTTTTCGCCTATGCAGACTGTTGGTTTTCCCATGAGGCGGCTCATATCGTAATATACACACAACAACTTCTTTATAAACTCTTGTTGGGGTCCAAGCCAATTTCCCTGTTAGCTATCCACCCTGTATTATAACGAGAGTGAAGTGTATAGATATAGAGCAAAATTAGACTAAAAATTGACAAATAATGACCAGCGTTGTATCCAAAACCATGTTGTAAGGAGCTGTATTAAGTGATCCTTCAAAATTGGGGACCAATCAGCTGTGAACCAAACAATTGTTTCCCAACTGATTGCTTTTTGGGGATATAGCTACATTTCTACCTGAAATTTAGCTTAGTTTGACATTTCAATTACCGGCTCAATATAACTATTTGTCAGTCGCTATGTGCAGCAGTTCAGTTTATGATTTCAGGGCTTTAAATCTGGCCACCACCACCCCACCTGACCAACCTTTATCTGTTTCCTAATAAGAACCAGTTTAGTTTTATTTTGTTTGTTTGTTCCAAGCACTATTTCGACTCATTTTATTTCATTTTTTTTTTCTCACAATGTCATTGTTGGATAAGGGGGATATAGCTACATTTCTACCTGAAATTTAGCTATTTACATTCCCCAAGTCTTTGGTATGTACTCAATCCCTGCCCTACCTGCTTGGCCTCCATACTTATATAGCACTGCATTGACAGCCTGATCTACTTTACACTACTCAGCTACACGCTTTCCAACACACAATACTGCCACCTGCAGCACCATCACACAACCACGACCGCCACCAGCGGCGGTACCTACAATTGCCACCAGCGGCAAACCACATAACACTGTGTTTCGCACACACTACTACAGTCTGTCAAGGTATGTGCTCATGTAAGATTAGCAAGCAACATGTTTACTGGATGGCAGTTTCGGCGGGGACTGCAAAACTTAGGTTTATACATACTAGCTTGATTTTGCAGGTGATGGCCGGTTCACTCCAAACTGGAAGCTGCTACGCCTTGCGCCGTCAGCAGTTTCCGACTCGGAGATCAAACTCAAGCTAGTATTCTTTGGTTCACACTGAGCTGGTTCTTATATGCCAAAGATATATATTTCAGTTGGTATGTAATAAATAGAGTGAATATAAACCATCTACTTTTTTGAGTTATCCCAAGAAATATAGATCAAATAAATTATAGCTTAATTCTTATTTTCCACACCTACCTCATGTTTTCTTTGTTCTGGTCAAAAGATTTCCTAGATTGAGCAAACATATCAAAATCATCACTCTGTCTGTTCTGTGACTGTGTACCACTTACATCTGAAACATGGGATAACAGAATTACACACATGGAAATAAGTTGGGGAACACCTGTGATAATGTGGCTACCAACTTTGGACTGTATATATCCTTCTTTGTAAAAATTATGAAGAACGTTTTGACAATTTATCAGAATCTGTAGTATCCAAAGTTGCTTGTGTGTGAAAATGGTTAGCATCAAACAAACTGGCGTAGATAGCGGCCATCTTTGATTCAGAATTGTTTTGCTAGATTTTATGAACGCGCTGATATTCTTTGCAATAACTTCATTCGTTTTTTGAATCGTCATTATTTTTCGTAAGCATCAAGCTGAGATGCTGCTTGTTAAACTTTGATAACAAATTCTTCATTTTCTGACCGTTTTTCAGCAGCAGATTCATACTTTTCTGGGGTTAGATTTCATGATCATGTTTTGTTCTTTGGCTATACATTTTGCAGGTTGTAAATTTTGGGCCAGACATTCGATATGACCCATTAGCAATTTAAATATGCATATTCTGGTCATAGCGTCATAGCCGAATTCTTCTTTTACGGCTTGATTTGCAAAAATCAATGAATTCTGCTTTCCAAGTACATGTGTACCTATACTGTTCGTTGCTTCAAAAAGACTATCAAAAGAATCTATCAGCTTTCTCTTGAAAGATTCATCAACTCATATAAGCCTGGCGTCCTTTTTTGTGGGACATAGGCAAACAGTATAGCCCAGATGTGACGCCGCAGAACGCGGCATCCTATCTGGAGCTATTCTGTTTGCTTAGAAGAATTTCATCAAAAAAATGCAGAATCTCTCCTATTAAACCCCCCTAAATATGACAGTGGAAGCTCCCAATTGATAATGATAGGTGAATCCATTTGTCAGTAATGGGTGAAACAGTGAAACTACTCACCCATTTGTGCCATTTGATTTGTAACATTAGAACTACTGGTCTCTTCTCCAAGATCTATCAAATCTGCTACTTTAGGATTGGTTGTCTGAACCTACAACACAAGGATGTATGGATTTATAACAGCCGCATCGTGAGAAAACCGGATTTTTGCCTATGCAAAAACAAAGGCGCAGATCAGCTTCGCAGTAACTGCGAAGCTGATCAGCGCCTTTGTTTTCACTGCTCGGATAGTACAATTCCTCTTCTTCCTAAATCTGAAATTTCAAGCTTCTAGCTATCTTCTATAGCCTCACAGTCCGGTTTTTGTCACACCTGGTCAGAACCCCGAAGACCGTTTTCTCGCATCACGGCTCATATAAGCCAGAAGTGTGAAAACTGATCTGGGTTTCCAACCAAGTCCGGCACAAGCTGGCCTGTACAGTCACAGAGGAAGGCTAGAAGCCTGAAATATCTCGTTTTTAAGAAGAAGATGGATTGTACTATGTTAAATGAAAATAAAGGCACTGATGAGCACAGCAGTTATGCACTAGTCATTTGTAACCATCGCCCCCCCAAGGCCCATGGGAGGGCGGGGGATAGCCATGGAAATGAGCAGGGCTTTGACCAAAGTTTTGCCACTGCAGTGCAGGGGAAATGCCCAGGGTTTGCTTTATATATGCACAAAGGGCTGTGAATGAAAAGATAACTGGCTGCAGGGGAAAACAGCAGTGGTTTTACCAATGTGCAGTCCCCGCAGGGTGGGGCTTTTAGCGGGGATTTGCTGGACCAATAGTCTCCACTATTCCCCGGGCCTGGGGGGCCGTGGTTACAAATGACTAGTGCATAGTGCATTACTGCCTTTGCTTTCACATGACACCCCTCATATCATACATTTATACCAAAACCTTATATCAAACCTTTTTATATCTGACATCCAATTACATGTAACTGTCTAACTGACAGACATTTTGGTTTGATTTTAAAAAGCTTAGCTTCCTAATTATTTTTCAGTCACGTCTGACAGAGCCAGTGTGTTCTTTGTACATGTAGTACCAGTATGAATGGAGATGCCTTACACAACCTGAACACCAGTCCTCTGATGCTACCAAATTAAGCCACGGCGCCAGAAAACTGGTCTTCGGGGTTTCCGACCAGGGCTGACATAAACCGACCTGTACAGTCACAGAAGCAGGCCAGAAGCTTGAAATTTTGGATTTAAGAAGAAGAGAAATTGTACTATCCGTGTAGCAAAAACAAAGGCGCTGATCTGCGCCTTTATTTTCGCATAGGCAAAAATCTGGTTTTCTCATGACACGGCTCAATTTATTTCATAGCCAATTGGTGCAACATCACACAAAGCATGACACACTAGAGCATGGTGATTAGAAGCATGGTGATTTGAGCAATAGCTTACAGTGAAGCAATATGAGCCGCCGCATGGGAAAACCAACAATCTGCATAGACGAAACTAAAGGTGCAGACCAGCTTCGCGGTAACCGTGCAATCCCTCCTCTTCTTAAATCCAAAATCTCAAGCTTCTAGCCTGCTTCTGTGACTGTACAGGCTGGTTTGTGTTGGACCTGGTTGGAAGTTCAAATTGTTGGTTTTCTCACGCGAAGGCTCATATGTAATTGGTGACAACCTACACAAAGGCAATTAATCATTTGCTGTAGGTTGTTGCCAAATCAGTCAGGCTTCCAGTCAACACACTCCATTTTGTCATGTCATGTGAAGTTGCATCCATCTACTCTGTAAGAAAGGCCTTGGGGATTTAAAGGCCTGATTTCCGCCTCGTGTGTTGGTAAAAAATTGAATTTTGGAATTTTGAGGAGAAAAGTATTGCAAATAGCAGGTATAGGTCCCTGCTTATAAATCATAGCACAACTATCACATTCAAATTACGTTGCCATAGCAACGCTCCAAAAAAGCAAAGAAATACCACTTTTTGCAATTTTGGGTCTATTTTTCACCATTTAATATCATTTTCAACTACTGGTCCACACGACACACAATTTCTTATTATGAAGCATCATCCAGAGATATTGTATACACAGTATCATTTTGTTTGTTAAGAGGCTGGCATTTAAAAATTAAAAAATGTGTTCAGAAATGGTCAACCAGAGGACCATTGGTCCTGAGAACGCTCACCTGAAGCCTGATCCTGGAGTATTAAGTCATCATGAAATGACCTTGACCTTGAATACTCACACACCTTTATTGAATTCATAAGTTGTCTGCATCTGCAAAGTTTCAGGTCTCAGGCTGCAATAGTTTCCAAACCCAGTGATTTATGAGAAAACCATAATTTTAATTTTGATATTTAAATGACTTTGGGTCAAGGTCAAGAAATGACCTTGGCCTTCATTAATTACTTACCTTCATTGACTCCATTGGTTGTCTGCATCTAGCAACTTCCAGGTCTCAGACTGCAACAGTTTCCAAAATATCCATTGTTTTCGCCTTTTCCCATGTAAAAGCCTATGTTTCCAAAATTGACCTTGCCATAAAATAAGTCAAGGTCATCCTATGGTCATCATTTGATCAAACTATGATGGGCTGGAGTCCCAAATGCTACATACCAAGTTTCGCGAAAATTGGCCTGCCGGTTCTGGAGAAGAAAATTTTTGAGTGGTTTTTACCATATATGGGCGTGGCGGCCATCTTGGTCATGTGACCTGGATTTCGCGATCAAACTTTCGTCTCCCCTACCAATGGATGCTCCACATAAAATTTCACTTTGATTGGCCCAGCAGTTTCAGAGAAGAAGATCTTTGAAAAGTGTGTATGGACGACAGACTGGCCAAGGTCAAGAGATGACCTTGACCTAAATTAATCACATACCTTCATCTACACCATTAGTTGTTTGCATCTACCACTTTTCAAGCATAAGGCTGCAATAGTTTTCAAAAAATCCAGTTTTCACTTTTTCCCATGTAAAAGCCTATGTTTCAAAAATTGACCTTGCCGTAAAATATGTCAAGGTCATCCTAGGGTCATCATTTTATCACTTTGAAAAGTGTGTATGGACGACAGACTGGCCAAGGTCAAGAGATGACCTTGACCTACATTAATCACATACCTTCATCTACTCCACTAGTTGTTTGCATCTACCACTTTTCAGGCATCAGGCTGCAATAATTTTCAAAAAATCCATAGTTTTCACTTTTTCCCATGTTAAAGCCTATGTTTCCAAAATTGACCTTGCCGTAAAATAGGTCAAGGTCATCCAAGGGTCATCATTTTATCAAACTATGATGGGCTGGAGTCCAAAATGTTACATACCAAGTTTCATGAAAATCGGCCTGCCGGTTCTGGAGAAGAAGATTTTTGAGTGGTTTTTACCATATATGGGCGTGGCGGCCATCTTGGTCATGTGACCTGGATTTCGCGATCAAACTTTCGTCTCCCCTACCAATGGATGCACCACATAAAATTTCACTTTGATTGGCCCAGCAGTTTCAGAGAAGAAGATCTTTGAAAAGTGTGAATGGACGACAGACTGGCCAAGGTCAAGAGATGACCTTGACCTAAATTAATCACATACCTTCATCTACTCCATTAGTTGTTTGCATCTACCACTTTTCAGGCCTCAGGCTGCAATAGTTTTCAAAAAATCCATAGTTTTCACTTTTTCCCATGTAAAAGCCTATGTTTCCAAAATTCACTTTTTCCCATGTAAAAGCCTATGTTTCCAAATTTGACCTTGCCGTAAAATAGGTCAAGGTCATCCAAGGGTCATCATTTTACCAAACTATGATGGGCTGAAGTCCCCGATGCTACATACCAAGTTTCGTGGAAATCGGCCCACCGGTTCTGGAGATTTTTGAAGGGTTTTTACCATATATGGGCGTGGCGGCCATCTTGGTCATGTGACCTGGATTTCGCGATCAAACTTGAAATGCCACTACCCAAGGAGGCTCCACATAAAATTTCAACTAGATCGGCCAAGCGGTTTCAGAGAAGAAGATCTTTGAAATTGTGGACGACGGACGGACGACGGACGGATGGACGCCGGATCATGGCCATCCTATAAGCTCACCTTGTGAGCCTTCGGCTCAAGTGAGCTAAAAATAGACCCAAAAGTGCAAAATATGCATTATCTATGTTTCTCCTGCGCGTTGCCATCTGCGCATTGCCTTGGCAATGCTTGTAAGATAAATGAAGTACTTGTTCTGGTTTTTAAAAGAGGAGACATATGGCTGTTTTAAGGAATTGTTTTTTCACATGAATTCCAAAAATTATTTTTTTAGCAAAATCTGAGGCCGAAATCAGGCATCTTTGATTGCATCATGCCTGTACAGGGTGTTCAGATGGATTGTGTATTTATTGCACTATATTACAGTAAACCAATGTGGTCATGCTAGGATGGTCATTCAACATTACCACAAAAATGCTCCAAGACATGCCACTCAAAGGCTTATGTTTGTTGTAAAAAGATTTCTGTTTAACTCATTTAAGCCTGGTGTCCCTTTTATGGGACATAGGCAAACAGTATAGCCCCAGATGGGACGCCGCAGAATGCTGTTTGCTCATAGAAAAACATTATAAAAATACAAAATCAATCCTTAACACTCTAAAATTGAAAGTGGACTCACCCAAATGATAACGATGAGAAAGTTCATTCATCATATACGAGTTAAATAAGTGTGTGCTACACATTTCTTCACTTACACTATCATTATATGAAGGGGGTGCTAATGACTCTGTAGGGGCTGGTTCTGAAGTGGGTTCCTGGGCTCCTTGCCCAGTCTGACCTGTCCGATATCTCTCAAATCTCTCGTAGCGTAAAAACACATTATTTAAATCATCATTAACTCGCAATAATTCATCTGGAAAGAAAAAAGAAACAATGTTTTATGGATAGAACCTTAGTTATACCGAGACTGATCATGATGAACACTTCCTTTCAGTTGGCTTCAAAAGCTCTATGGATTTTATTATTTGTTTTATTATTGTTATTTATCAAACAGCAAAGGCAACATATTAAGACGATCAGTTATCACAATGATTTCAATGAAATTACCATTGAAAATAACAAAAACAATGTCAAACTTCGACAAAAATTCACAAAATACTGTATGTGTCCGCCATTTCGTTTCTATGGAAAACAGTGATATCACAGCATATACACTGGAATTGACCAACGTGAATGATGTTGACAGATTTTGGGTAAAACCATGTACAGACAGCACACAAGTACATTATTTGAACATAGATTTTGCTGTTCAACACGACTTCCAGTAGTTTGATAACAGTTTCAAACAACAGCTATGTGCAAAGATATTATTTACGCAAAAAACTTTTTTTTTATTTCACAACATCCTGCTATTTACGAGGGTTGGGATTTAAGTTCGTAGACTTTGGCTACTGATTGAATATTACAGCATTTATCCAATATTTGATGCATTATTACAAAGAAACACTGTCTCCTTATTTCGTGTTTACAATATTTTTCAAGACATCTTGTGCAGTGCTCATAAAATGGTCTCCATAGCAACCTAGGTTTCGCTACCCAGGGCACGTCGAATTTTAAACAATTCTGAAGTTATGTGGTGTTGAAGAACACACCAATGATTATCATATTGTAAACCAAAACTTGAGCTAATTCAGTTTAAGGCATTGAAGTATCATGTTGTTATCTCAGGTTAAAATTTTAAGCATTATGTCGACGACTCCGTTTGTTATTGGAGAAAATGCATGGCCAGTCACGCTGCCTGGAAAAGAAAACTGGCGTTAACAGGCAACGTCGAAACAACGGTATTGATCAAATCTTATGTTTGATTAGCCAAAATACCCACAGAAACATTCAAACCAATAGGGATGTGTTGTACAGTTGTGGGACAGATCGTGCAGTGGTATTGTAATGGTATGTGAGATTTCAGATGGACGTACTTGAATTTCAACAATGAGAAATGCATTCGTCTACATTTAGTCTTCAAATGCTACGGCCATCATTCTTGATTTAAATCACTGATATGCATGATACGCATAGAAAGTTACGTATTATAAGAATCTTATATGGGGTTCTGTTCTAGATGGAAGTTTCCAACCCAAGGGATGACCGTGCTGAGCGGAACCGAGGCACAGCCGAGGTTCCGCTCAGCACGGTCATCCCGAGGGTTGGAAACTTCCATCTAGAACAGAAAACCATATTAGATTCTTTTTCTTGCACAACAACCCCCAAAATCTGGTTTATTTCAAAGTTTTGCGTATTTTTTTAGCCTGGGTGAGAACACCTGGGTGAGATGCAATTTTATCACCCAGACAAAAAGTGTGGCAATTTCTGTCCGGTGTGCAAGAAAAGAACTATCTCTGATGATCACAGTATTTCCACAATAATAATTAAGAAATCCCTGAAGGAAATCTTGCACAAAAGTAAAGGTATGACTTGTTGTTTGTTCCAAACAAGGCATTTTAATGCTGGCACTTATTGAAATTTGACTTAGTTTTGATGTCGAAATTTCCACGACGTGCCCCGGGTGATGAAAGGGCATTGTGTTTAATTCATTGTTGTGTGAATACCATTTTGAGTAGAACAATACTTTTTACCTTATACCATAGGTAAATGTAATTTCAGATTATAGCATTTCAATTTCTTTGTGACAGACACCTGTTCTTTTACAAAGAAAGTCTACGAACTTAAATCCCAACCCACGTAAGCTATAAAGAAAGTGAAAATCATATCTACATAGTACTTACTAGTAACTTCTTCATTAGGTACACCTTCTAACAGTTCTACTATTCTCTGTTGCATCTGTCTGTTAGTACGATTCAACTCCTGAAATTTAAAGATTTTACATCCATCCATATGTTCTGAGGCACTATGACTTCATTGGTTGCGAAACACTTTTTCTTTTTTTTTAATTCAGTTATACGTCCCTTTCAAGATTCAGCTCATTATGAGACGGGCCAATCAGTAGGTGGGGCGAAAACGGGAGAACACCCTAGAAAAAACACCTGACACACCCGCAAGCAGAACTTGGCTTGTCTCACATGTGGCCAGACACAGCGTTGAGATGATCAAGTGATTAAGAAACAGCGCTCTTAACCTTTCCTAGTGCTGTTTTCGATTACCAAGTGTGTTGTGCTGTCAAGGATGGCTTACAGCAATTACCTGGGTCAGGTGGCTAGATCTAGATTATCATTTGAGCCACCGCATGAGAAAACCAACAATTTGCATAGGCGAAAACAAAGCCGCAGATCAGCTGTGCAGTAACTGCACAGCTGATCAGCGCCTTTGTTTTCGCTGCACGGATAGTACAGTTCTTCTTCTTCTTTAATCCGAAATTTCAAGTTTCTCGGCTGCTTCTGTGACTGTTCAGGCCGGTTTGTGTGGGACCTGGTCGGAAACCAAAATTGTTGGTTTCGTCACGCACAGGCTCATTTAGATGTCATTATATTAGTTGTAGTGCCACAAGGAGTATTTGATGTTTTATCACAACACACTTCTTGAACAAAGAAAGGCATGACCTGTGCAAGTTCTGGAGTCATTTTATAAAAGGACTGCTGAATAAAAATTCAGGAACTTAAATGAGCTGTCTCATGAGAAAACCAACAATGTGGTTTCCTAACAGGTCTGACACAAATCAGGCTGTACAGTCACAGTCACAGAAGCTTGAAATTTTGGATTTAAGAAGAAAAGGAAGTGTACTATCCGTGTAGCAAAACCAAAGGCGCTGATCAGCTTCACCGCGAAGCTGATCTTCGTCTTTGTTTTCGCATATGCAGATTGTGTGTTTTTTCATGAGGCAGCGCAAATGTGTAGTTTACTTACTTGTAAAAGTTCCAAGTCTGAAGAATCCACATCACTAGGTGATAGTTCTGTTAACATTTCACTCATCACTCGTACATTTCCCTGCACCACGTCTAGCTCACTCCGCAGTTTAGCCAACATGTCCGGTGGCACCGGGCCCCCAGAGCGTGCCACGGGCTGGGGAGGGATGACAGCCTGAGGGGGCTGCTGCATCACCATGCCTTGGGAATGTAATGGAGCCTGAAAATAAGTACTACATTCAACAGAAATGGTATCACCAGGACTGGAAGCTAAGAACTGCAAAAGAAAACAAAGCAGTACATGGCTATCTAGCAAGTATTTCTCCCTGATATGTCTCGTTTCTAATGCAAAATTGGGTTAATTTGCTTCTTAGAGTAGTAATGGAGTTCCAATGTTGAAATATAATTCTAATTTTCTGGTCCATACTTTAGGTATAAAAGGATTTACGTGACAGTAAAACAACTGTATTGTTTATGCCCAATGGTGTTTTAAAACTATGGCAATCATTTAAAAATTACAGCAGATACATATACAGAATAGCCAAGGCTTAATGCTGTAAACATTATACCTTTAATACTGAGAATGAACAAAAATAACTGAGCCTGTGCGTGAGAAACCCAACAATTTGGGTTCCGACCACGTCCGACACAAACCGGAAGATGGTTAGTGCTGGAAATTTTGGATGTAGAAAGTAGAGGAATCGTACTATCCGTGTAGCGAAAACAAAGGTGCTGATCAGTTTCGCAGATTGTTGGTTTTCCCCATGTGGCGGCTCAAATCAGAATGCTGACAGACAACTGTTTCGTTTAAAGTTTAATGCATATGGCATTGTACTGAACCGTAATTGCATTTATGCAAAATTATTTGAGCCGCATCGTGACAAAACGGGATTATTGCCTATGCGAAAACAAAGGCGCAGATCAGCTTCGCAGTAACTGCGAAGCTGATCAGCGCCTTTGTTTTCGCTACACGGATAGTATATTCCCTCTTCTTCTTATATCCGAAATTTCAAGCTTCTAGCCTGCTTCTGAGACTGTACAGGCCGGTTTGTGTCCGACCTGGTCGGAAACCCCGAAGACCGGTTTTCTCGCGTCGCGGCTCATTTGGAATGGTGACATCACAAATTTGAATCAAAGAGACACCACTGAAAGACAATAGTTCTGAAAGAAGATGAAATATGCTGTTCAGACAGATAGAGAACACGAAAACTATAAATTCAATTTTTCAACAATATTGGAAATGTTTGGGATATCGGGGATCAAGCATCACATATAATTAAGGAGAGAAAAAGCTGTAATTATAAATTCAGCAATGAAATGCACACATTTTTACAAAAATATGGAACTTGGAATAAAATAACTTTTTTTATTAATATGGAATATGGAAAATATTAGGTGCAATTTGACACCAAAGAAGCATGGTTGCACTAACTTGACCCCATCAGGAAAACATGTCAGTGTAACGTAATCCCCATTGACCCCCACTTTCATATGAGCCTGTGCGTGAGAAAACCAACAATTTGCATGGGCGAAAACAAAGACGCAGATCAGCTTCGCGGTAACCGCGAAGCTGATCAGCGTCTTTGTTTTCACTACACGGATAGTACATTTCCTCCTCTACTTATTCCCAAATTTTCAAGATTCTGGGTTTCTTCTGTGACTGTACAGGCTGGTTTGTGTCAGACCTGGTCGGAAACCCAAATTGTTGGTTTTCTCATGCACAGGCTCATATAGTAAAACTGGGGTGTACAGGTGCTTATCTATTTTTCTTATTTTTTGCTACAAAACATGAATTGTGGGTACTCCTTAGAACCGCTTTGCTGAAGGGGTTCTAAGGTGTACCCACAATCATGTTAAAATATGGATTAGTTCAGGTAACATATTCAAAAATATTTAAATTTTCCACTGAAATTTTCATTTTTTACAGCCAAAAAAGAAATTAAGCTTTCATAAAGCTAAATATCCAACACAACAATCAAACCTTAGGGTCATCCTCCTCATCTTCAACTACATATGCAGACTAAAGAATTATGGGAATTTTATTTAAATGAGGTATGAAAATAACATTTATAAACAGGCATAAGCTTATCAATAGCAATACATGTACGCTTTTTAATATGTGAAAACTCAGCAGCAACTAAAAACAAAATAAGCAATTAAATCTGCGATGAAACTAAAATATATACAAGACATACTACTTCAGTCTATTACAAATCTATTTAATACTCTATAAGAACTTAAATGAGAAAAAGAAATCTGAATTTGGTGATTTCCAATCATGTATAGCCAGCACCTAGCAGTTTAGGCTATGTCAACAAGATGTGGTATTGATTAGAGACTTACAGATCTGCTTGTTGTACTTCCTCTGTTTCTGTTGATCACTGGTGGCTCTGGATCCTGGCCTGTTACCTGAAATGAACCACATCCACATGATGAGAAAGCTGGTGAGTTTGGGGGTTTTCTGACATAAATTGGCCTTTGCAGTCACAGAAGATGGCTAGAAGCTTGAAACTTTGTAATTAAGAAGAGGGGTCGTGAAAACAAAGACTCTTATCAGCAATGCAGTTACTGTGCAGTTATCCAGTGCCTAGTGCACATTTCTTTATCAGCTGACAACTGCTCCTCTTACGTCAGCAGAAGAGAAAGATTGGCAGTTTGTAGAGCTTATCTATACCCGGTACCTGATCTGTACCCACTCTCCTGATCTGTACCGACGACGTCCCTGATCTGTATCCACATTTTGAAAGTCCTCCAATATGTACACATGCATACCTCTAATCTATAACCACTTTAAATCATGGTAGCTACCGCAAAATCCTTCTAAGAAGTATCTGGGTACCTGTTTGGGTATAAACATGAAAGATACAGATCAGAAAAAGCATGGGTTCAGATCAGGAGAACATAAATTCTCGTGGGTGCATATCCGAGAAAGCTTGGGTACAGATCAGAGAACATATATAGGTAATCGTGGATACAGATCAGAGAAAGCATGGGTACAGATCGGAGAACATAGGTTATTGTAAGTATGGATTAGAGAATGTGTGGGTACAGATCATAGAGTGGGCACAGATTAGAGTTCTACACGTTTATATAACCTCATGACCAAATCTATGAAAAAAAAAAAAACTAGACAAAAATGAGCATAACTGTATATATAATGAGAAAAGAACATGTACCGACTATGTACTTGCAGTATATTTTTGACTCTTCAATTTTTCTATATTGATTTATTAACCTACCCTAGCTGGTGTATGTATAGGGGGCAGATGGTCTAGGTCTGTCATAGGGAACTCTATACCCTTGGCCTTTAAGTCTTGGTACACTTTTTCTACATCTTTCAGATCTGGGGTCCCTCGAAAGGCATCAGCCCATGTCTAGCAAGAAGAAATGAAGATATATATTATGTAAATACGCCCATGCAATATACAGATTATTTCTTCAGCAGTAAAAATTTGAAAATTTTCATTTAATTCTTTTCATATCTTTTCTTATTTTTGCTAAAAACAAAGAATGTGACCATGATACAACCACTTCGACAAGGCAGTTCTAATGAGCACCCACAATCAATGTTTTAGACTAAAAATAAGGAAAATGTGTACCCCTGCACACGCCAGTTTTTCTCATCAGGAAAACATGTCCGTGAAATGTATACCCCCTTGAACCCCACTGTTATATAGAAAAACTGGGGTATGCAGGGGTATACCTATTTTTCTTATTTTTGCTCCAAAACATAGATTGTGGGTACTCGTTAGAACCTCGGTGAGGCGGTTCTAACGTGTACCCACAATCTATGTTTTGAGCAAAAATAAGAAAAATATTAAAATATTTCTTATGAAATTTTCAATTTTTACAGGTGAAAAAAATCTGTATATTGCATGGGCGTGTTTTCGTAATGTTATGAAAGATGGGGTATAATGGGGTGTACAATTTACTGACATGCTGGCCTGATGGGAAAATCACCGGAAGAAAAGTGTTGTTGTTTTTTTTTCTATGAAGAACAAACATATTTTCAATAAAACATAATCAATCAGACCAAGTTGGATTCAATCTGGCCTTGCGTGCTAGTATTGACTTAAAGAATACAGGGGAAAAAATAGAAATTTTCACAATGTAGCAAAACGGATCTGTGATACTTTTCACATATATACTGGTGTTTGCTTAAGTTTTTCATATGTCACTAGAATCATTGAGACAGTGAGTACCCACAACATGGATAAATAAGCAAAATGAGCCGCGACCTGAGAAAACCGGTCTTCGGGGTTTCCAACCTGGTCCGACATAAACCGGCCTGTACAAGCACAGAAGATGGCTAGAAGCTTGAAATTTCGAATTTAGGAAGAAGAGAAATTGTTCTATCCGAGAAGCGAAAACAAAGGCGTTGATCAGCTTCACAGTTACTGTGAAACTGATCTGCGCCTTTGTTTTTGCGTAGGCAAAAATCCGGTTTTTTCATGACACGGCTCAAATTATCCCTATATTATCATCTATAGTCTTCTGCTTACCTGTATTAAACTTAGCACTTTTTCTTGCACAACCTGGGGAGGATCATATTTTGGTCCTATAACTTTCACCATATCATTGAGAAAGTCTTTGTTTGCTACTTGTATGTGAAACCGTCTACCACAGTTCTTGACAGCAGTCTCTAGGCACTGAAAAAATTGCAACAGTATACATGTATTTTGATTTAGTAATCTTGACTGTTCATAAGTTGTTTTAATGTGGGTAGAGCTTGAGAAACATTAAAGATACACATCTACTTGATTCGATATTCCTTTCCAGAACAAATTTTGGAGAAGAAAATGTATCATAACCATTATATGAAAACTGACGCTTTACAACATAAAAAAGAAAACAGATTTAAAACAATTCACTGTTACATTATTATGCCTTACAGGCTAACACAGTTTTTACTGTTATTCAACATTTTTTTAATGTTCGTTTGAAATGTTCAACAACTTACCGTCAATGTGTAGAGAACTGCTGTGTTGTTTTTACCCATATTTTGATTCAGCCTTTTTCTAACAGCCTTGATAGCATCTTTTGGTCTGGAAAAAAATGACAGAAAAAATACACACATTATATTCTTAAGTTATTTCACGACTACGTTTTAGCAAATAACACATAACATGTACCATATTCGTTCTAATTAGCGCACATGCTCCAATAAGCGCACACCCTAGTCGTTTTTGAAAAATATGCGCGTAAGCGCACACTGCTCAACTACCATATTGGTATTTTATACCAATTTTACACATCAATACCACAATAAAATGTATCTTTAAACTAGAAATAAGTGTGTGTAAAACACTATGCCCCCAACTGTATGTTTGCTCTAACCTGGCACAGTTTATATCATTCATTTATTTCATTATTTTGTTATGAAAATCATGTAAGCAAACAGAGTAGACCTGGGCACAAAAAGCAAACTTGAGGACTAACAATGACAACAGATGTACACTTAGAAATGGAGTTAACATTTCACAATTCCGCAATTCTGTCAAAATTCTGTCAGTCCTCAAAAGTTAATCAGGTGATTTTCTTCTCCGCCCCAATTGGTATATCAAATATGAAGGCTCTAGCTAAAATACTTTTTGAGATATCTTGCACACAAGATTTTCAAATTTTGTTTTCAAGAGGACATGACTCAAAAAGGGGGCATAACTCTGACATGAAAAAATTACGGGTCAACTATTTTCTCATGAGGAATCTGTAACTGAAATTTCAAAACCCTAGCATTCACCGTTTAAAACTTTCAAATTTCATCGAAAAGTGGAAAAATCCATAAAAAGGCCTTTCAAAATTCTGTAATTTTGTCAAAATGTGAGGTGAAGTTCTCAATAGATAATCAGGTGATCTACCCTTCAGCCCCAATCAGGACACCAAATATGAAGGTTCTAACTCAAATATTTTTGAGATCTCTTGCACACAAGATTTTCAAATTTTGTTTTCAAAGGGACATAACTCAGAAATGGGGCATCACTTGGACAAGACAAAAATACGGGTCAACTATTTTTTCATGAGGAATCTGTATATGAAATTTCAAAACCCTAGCATTCACTATTTAAAAGTTTAAAATTTCACCGAAAAGTGGAAAAAATAATCAAAAATTCAAAATTCCGTAATTTTGTCAAAATTTGGGGTAAACTTCTCAAAAATTAATCAGGTGATCTACTCCTCAACCCCAACCAGTGTACCAAATATGAAGGCTCTAGCTCAATTACTTTTTGAGATATCTTGCACACAAGATTTTCAAATTTTGTTTTCAAAGGGACATAGCTCAGAAAAGGGGCATAACTCGGACATGAAAAAAAATACGGGTCAACTATTTTTTCATGAGGAATATGCATATGAAATTTCAAAACCCTAGCATTCACAGTTCAAAAGTTAATAGACGTACACACGCACACGCACACACACACAGACAGACAAGCCGAAAGCAATATGCCCTTCCAACTTTTTCAAAGTTGTGGGCATAATGATCAAACAATATTTCGCGATGATTGAAACACTTATATGACATCACCATTGATATTTTTGACATAGTTATGTTAGCAGTCCATAAGTTGTTTTCATTCATAGTGTGCAATAATTAGAACAATATTTTTGTCACCTTAACTTTAAGATATTTTGAAAAGGTAAGCGCACTGTGTCCTAATTAGAACGAATACGGTACTCACATTAAAATGTTAAATGTTACACACTATGGGCGGTTTGCTTTTAGTTAGGATGAATGTCACAAACACGCCAGGCATGTCCAAGCCCTAGCCTTATAATGCTGAGCCCAAAGCAAGGTAGAGTGGTAGACACAAACAATTTGTTCACGATCTACATTACACAATTAACCTGCAAAGTCCTGCATTATGAGTAACTGCACAGCTGATCAGTGCCTTTGTGATAGTACAATCCCTATTCTTTACAAGCTGCTAGCCTTCTTCTGAGACTGTACAGACCATTTTCAGACCTGTTTGGATCAAGAGCTGTATTCACCAGCTGGTTTCCACCGTAGAAATAATATTAGAAATACAGGTAACAATTAACCACCCTGACCTCAAGGTAAGGGTGGTTTTGGTTACCTGTATTTCCAATATATGAGCCGCCACATGGGAAAACCAACAATGTGCATATGCGAAAACAAAGCCGCAGATCAGCTTCGCGGTAACCGCAAAGCTGATCTGCGCCTTTGTTTTCGCTAATCGGATAGTACAATTCCTCTTCTACTTAAATCCGAAATTTCAAGCTTCTAGCTCTTTTCTGTGCTTGTATAGGTCGGTTTGTGTCGGACCTGTTCGGAAACCACTGGTTTTCCCATGAGGCGGCTCATATATAGATCTTTGTAAGCTGGAAACCAGCTGATAATGCAAAAATGGTGAATTCTCATGTTGATGCGCAAATCTAGCGAGTACTACTCACCCTTCATCAGTCTCATTGATCACATCACACACCTCCATATAGAGAGCCCAGTTCTCTGATGGCTGGTTCCCATCTGTGGCTTTCTCTGCAAAGGAAAAATGGGATTCAATCATTTATGATCATTCATGCTTGACATTAAAATTTGAGGTTCTTGAGACATCATTATAAATTTTTTTTTTGTTTTTCAAACATGAAAACAAAGCTGCACATCAGTTGTGCAGTGATTAGTTGTGCAGTAAATGCATTACTTACAAAATTATATATATTTGTTACACAACTCAGCCAAATTAAATTCCATTTTCATACATCTTTTTGAGTTGACTGTCCACTGATTATAAGTGATGTGGAAATTACTGCTTGCTCAATGCCAGGCCTTGCCAAACAAGTCATCTAACCCCCTTGTCAAGATGTCTGCCTAGCCGTTCGACAATAAAACCTATTGCAGTTGAATCCAGCTTCTTATATGAGCCGCATCGTGAGAAAGCCGGAGTTTTGCATATGCGAAAACAAAGGCACAGATCAGCTTCGCAGTAACTGTGAAGCTGATCAGCGCCTTTGCTTTCGCTACATGGATAGTACAATCTCTCTTCTTCTTACATCCGAAATTTCAAGCTTCTAGCCTGCTTCTGTGACTGTACAGGTCGGTTTGTATCAGACCTGGTCGGAAACACAGTATATTGTGCCAATCATTTTCTGATCATTAACCTGGATTCATACTGAAAATATCCGATGATATAAAACTGAATGCTAACTCAAACACACAATGGACACATTATATGTAGGTGAACTTATCAAATGATTTATTAATAAGCATGATAAAACTGAACTAACTGGGTTTTGCAAGGCCTTTGACTTCGGAACCCATGTTGACAGTCAGCAGGAATGCTTTCAAGAGCCAGGCCCGGGGAGCCAGGTGCTTGATTATGTTGCTGACTATTTTATGCTCTAGAGTTTTGCAACAGATGCAAGTAAGCGACACCAGTCGACTAGATGATCTATATCTTGTAAATAGTGTGAATGGGTAGCCTCCTTTGGTAGAATACGTTGGTGCAACATATTACATGTACTGGCATTTGGAGTGCTAGTAATATGCAAATTAGTAACTCAAAACTTTGTGACTCAAGTAAGTGTTGACTTTATAGTGCAGTAAACCACCCTTGGAGGGGGAAGTAATGTGACAAGATCGCCTCCCATGGTAGAATATGTTGTTGGTGCAACATATTAGCGGCATTTGGAGTGCTAGTGATATGAAAATTAGAAACTCAAAACTTTGTGACCTGAGTAAGTGTTGACTATATAGCGCAGTAAACCACCTTGGTGGATAAGCATGCTTTTCCACCGACAGGGTTTGCTGTGGCCTGTTCGTTATGCCCACCCCATATGTTTTTTATCAATGACTAAATAGTCAATTTCCAGCAGGGTTAAAACAGGCACAAGTATTACCTTTGTACAAAAAGAAGGATCCTCTGAGTAAGGAAAATTATCGCCCTGTAAGCCTGCTTCCAATCATCTCAAAAATATATGAGAGAAATATGCATGACCAGCTGTCGGAGTACCTGGACTCAAGTTTTAATCCCTTCCTTGCAGCTTTTAGAAAGGGGTTTGGTTGCCAGTCTACTCTTTTGAGGCTTCTTGAAGATTGGCGCAAGGCCTTAGATAATCATGACTGTATTGCAGCAATTCTGATGGATCTGTCCAAGGCGTTTGACTGTCTCCCACATGGGCTTTTGATTGCAAAATTGAAGGCTTATGGTCTATCTGAGGGGGCCGTCAAACTCTTGGACAGTTATCTAAGTGACAGATCTCAACAGATTAGACTGGGGCCTCATACTAGTTCTTGGGAAAAACTTTTTAAGGGGGTTCCCCAAGGCTCTATCTTGGGACCACTCTTATTCAATGTTTTTATCAATGATATATTTTATTTTATTGTTCAATGTATTTTATACAACTATGCTGATGATAATACTTTGTCCTTTATTCACAAGGACCTGGTATATCTCAAATCAGTTTTAGAACAGGAAAGTTTGTTTTTAATCTCATGGTTTGATAAAAATTTTATGAAAGCAAATCCAGAGAAATTTCAAGCTATTTGTATTGGAAAGAATACTCATGACAACATTGACTCTTTCCAAGTTGGTCAGACCAATATCAAATGTGACGACAATGTTACTCTGTTAGGTGTGAACCTTGACTTTATGCTAAAATTTGATGCTCATGTTTCTGAAATCTGCAAAAAAGCCTCAAAACAGTTAGCAGTATTAAAACGTTTAGGTAGATTTTTAACTAAGCAAGGTAAACTTGTGATTTATAATTCTTTCATAGCCTCAAATTTTAGCTATTGTCCACTTGCATGGCATTTTTGTAGTGCGTCAAGCACAAACAAACTTGAAAAAGTCCAAGAGAGGGCCCTTAGATTCATTAACAATGATTACTCCTCTCCGCTTAGCGACCTGTTGAAGTCAACAAATACTCAGCCACTTCATGTCCGAAGATTGCAACAAATGGCATGTGAGGTTTACAAGATAGTCAATAAGATGTCCCCCGAATACTTAAGTGATCTTGTGAAAATAAAATCTTCTCATTATAATTTCAGGGCTGAAAGACAAGCAGAAGTTCCAAGAGTTAACTCTTCTAGGTATGGGCTGAGGTCCTTCAGGTCTGAGGCAGCTCGGGTATGGAACAGTCTCCCAAACGAAATCAGGGTTGCAGATTCTTACCCCCAGTTTCGGAGGCTGATCCGTAGCTGGGATAGTCACATATGTGGATGCCCTTTATGCTCAACCTAAAAAGTAAGTCAACCTCTGTTCTGTTCTGTTTCAGTTAATGTATTTGTATTCAGTTTTTAATTTCATTTATGTGGTCAAAACTTTTGTCTGTATGTGTATCCCTTATTTTTCGTTATGTGAGTCATTTTGTCGTGTCTTGCATGTTTCGCTTTCGTTTTCGCTTAAGGCATACTCAGTGCAGACCTAGATCAACCATCTTGCCTACCTTATAATTAGCACTGTGATTTCCTTAGGTCTAAGGAGTCTGTGTAATGGTGCTATCTTCCATACTTGATCTTAATTTATAAAGATTTATTTTTTTTTTTTTTTTTTTTTTTTTACCATTCATGATTTTCCAAATTTTAATGTAAATTTATTAACTACTTCAAGTCTATTTACTTTTTACATTACATATAAATATGTATATATATTTTCTCAATTCCTATGGTCTTTCTTAATTTTTCACACTGAAAATATTATTTTTTTAGGGATGCTGTATGAGTTTATAAAATTTCTGTGATGTTGTATATAGTTATTTTGTTCTAATTTGTGCATGCACTGTGATAATTTTGTTATTTTACACATGTTTGTCGAAGTAAAAGCCCTACAGGGCTTATGTTATATGTTTATAATATTCGACAAAAAATAAATCTTCTATGTCTATGTCTATGTCTATATTTGGCCACCAAACCCATACCTGAGGTGATGCTTAGAAATTGATTGAATCAGTATCATAAAAACAGAAGATAGATAAATAAGCGCAATAATGAAAACAGCATCGTCGAAGACTTCGTCATGATTGGTGCCTCCAACAGTTTTAATCCACCAAAGTTATGGAGCATACAGTAGGATGTTTGACAACTGTCTAAAAATAAACTGAGACTACATAAGTCAAGTGTCAATGACTGTACACATGACATGATTATAAATGCGTTGCAATTTGTAAACAAAACCAAAAAGAAAAGAAGGAAAAATGGTATAAACAGGAGCCAACACCCACTAAGGATCAGAGTGACCCTAGAAAAGATTTCATGATTGTGTATGGTTAATGAGCCTCCCCCATGCAAAATCTCAAGCTTGACGAATAACCGTATACCTATCAATTGTCCAACTCGACTTGAAAGTGGATTGCCGTGTCCAAAGAGGGCAGCCATTTTCATATGTATGACGTCATAGGCACTGTCTTTTCCAGTTTATTTTTAGATTTTTAGCTAAAAATATCTCAATTGGGTAAAAACATAACTCAGCCCAGTGTCGTTTCGGCCCAAGAGCTTTTGAGAATTCATACATTTTATTATTATATTATTATTTAAATCCAGTGCATACTTTCGCGTACATTGAATATGATAGTGTAATATTTATCAGTGGTTTATTGGGTCCAAGATACTACACATTGCAAAACTATTTAGCGAACCAACTGACCAGTGATGTAAACCAAAGCTACTGGGCAGTGGTCTATCCCTGAAACCTCAGCGCCTTTGAAAAAGTTACCACCACTAAAATTTCGACATTTTGAAAAATATAAAACTTATTTAAAAAAAAATGGTTTCATTCATGATTCTGGTCAACGGCAAAATGATTTAGTGACATAAAACAGTTCCACTAGACCTGGAACTGTGGTGCACGTAATGCACGTGCAATTTGTGATTTTCGAAATTTTTAAAGCAGATCAAGCTATATCATGGTGATTGTCAGATCTTTGAAATATAAAAGCAAAGACTGTGACAGTCTCTGACCTTAGTATATAAATATACCGAGAGGCAAAAGAAAGTATACACCCTACTTTTTTCGCGTGACCAACAGTAACTATATAGGTACTTTAATCATTTTGTTGTGATATTTAATGAATTTGATATGCTGCAATCATGGAAAGATATACAACTCGCCGATGGAAGTGAAACTGGCGGGAAAATTTCAAAAGTTCTATCATGGTTTGAATTTGGCGTTCTTAAACAAATTGGTTTGGATCTGATAAATTGATGCTGAAACCACTTGATATCGTATTTTTTCATTGATTTAGAAGTAAAAACTTGCGAAAATAAGCAAGGAAAAATGAAGTAAATCGGGGGATGGGGTAAAAAGTTATTAAGTGTTAAAATGATAAATCAATACTAAAATAATCCTTTTAAAATTAATACCATTGCCGCATTTAATTGCTGTCGATCAAATTTCTTTGAATTTTATCACAAATGTTCTCATTTTTTTTTTTTTTTAGAAATTTCATAATCTAGTTCATTTTTAGGAAAAAAAAATGTTTGCTGAATTCTATCAGCTACACCGTCGCATAACCGTGTGATTAAAACTTCAAAGTTGTGGTTTGTTGTGAATGCCAACAGGGAAATAAAATACAGATTTTCAGAAAATTGAGCCAGTGCATGAGAAAACCAACAATCTGCATAGGTGAAAACAAAGCCGCAGATCAGCTTCGCAGTTACTGCGAAGCTGATCAGCGCCTTTTGGTTTCGCTACACAGATAGTACAATTCCTCTACTTTCTAAATCCAAAATTTCCAGCCTCTAACCATCTTCTGTGACTGTTCAGACCGGTTTGTGTCGGACCTGGTCGGAACCCAAATTGTTGGTTTTCTCATGCACAGGCTCAAATATCAGATAGTCCAATTCAGTGCACGGGCAAAATATGCAAAATTGACCTGTAGCCAGAGTATAGTGTAACGAACAGCTCCCAGCGGGCACATGACGTCATATCAACGTCGATGCGACGTCATGACGTCGCATCGACGTCGATCTGACGTCATTCTGACGTCATGTGCCTGCTGGGAGCCTAGCCAAGCCACAGCAAACCCCGTCGGTGGAAAAGTATGCTCATCCACCAAGGGTGGTTTACTCCCGGGGGTTTTATACTGCGCTAAACACTCAACACTTACTCGATTCACAAAGTTTCGAGGTCCCAATTTGCATATTACAAGCACCCAATATGCCGCTATTACGTTGCACCAACGTATTTTTCCAAGGGAGGCTATCATAACTCACCATACTCGACATCGTAGTAAGTCATCTGACTTGTATTGATGCTGTCCCGTCACACTATTTACAAGAAGCTAGACAGAGGCATACTAAAACGTATAGCTCTGGACCCTTGGTTTAAATAAGAGCCTTAAATTTTTCCGTGGTCTTAGATGCGACCATTGAAGAAGGAAGACTATTCCACAATGGAATAGTCCTTGGGAAGAATGAATTCTTCAGGTCATCACTATAGGACATGTATTTTGTGTACTGTGAATCGTGAGATGCCCTGGTATATCTTTGTCTGGATGCCGGGGTCAGATATTTATCTTTGTCAAGAGACATTGTACCGGAGTGAATCTTGTAAAAGAAAGTTAAGGAAGACTTTAGCCTGCGGTCCTCCAGGGATGGCCAATCAAGTTCATCAAGCATGTCATCGACGCTACTGGTATAATGCCATCGCCTGCAGTCTCCTTGCCCATTTCTATAAATATTTGTTCCAGAACTGTAGAACAACCCCTGGTTACCTCTATGTATAATGGTCAAATAAACCTCTAAACCTTTGTTAACATATTGCAATTACACCATCGATCACACCTACTACTACAGTAACCACAGTCGGAAATCGGTTTTGTCACTCTTAAATTGAAAAGAATCTCATACAAACTAAAAACTTGTGTGACTACTTGAGAAAATTAAAAAATGCATATAGGATTATATTTAATGACAAAGCTTTAGGCCCATTCCGCCTCTGTTGATTTCGGGTGTTTTCCGAAGGACTTGCGTCTTTGGATTTTCGTTGGTGAACTGTCTTGTCGGACATTGCTTTGCTGCATTTTACCCAATTCTCACCGGAAGTTTACATATCCAGAGCAACAATTTTCAGGAAAATATCCACAGATTTTGGAATCAGCGGTATTATTCGTAAAGAATTAGGATTTTGGGGGTTTACGAGTGGTATTGTTATTGATTCTGTAACGATATATGATCTGCAATGATTTTAGAATTTCATTAAAGAGCAGATTCTTTGCTATCTTTATACAAATTATGATGTCATTAGTTTTCGCGACTGCCTGAAAATGATGTTTGCTAATAAACTCGTTTTGTCACTAAAGGGGCAAGCTAGTCGCCATCCGGCGAGAGTTTTATTACCTCGGATTACCCGTTAAGATGTAGCGTAAGAAGACCAGTGATCGATCAGGACCTGTAATCTGCTATTTATTCCCAAACGATTATTGAAGCAAATCTTATGTTTGTCTCAACAGAAAGTACTTTGCATTACCTTACAAACATGAATTTAAATTTATTTCAGTTGTATTTATTATTTTATATCTTGCAATTTCTAGCCATTTAGGGAGAGGGGTTATTAGTAAGACTGCTTAAAAGCCATGAATGTTCAAGAAATTCTTTGAGATGAAAAGTCTGCATTCGTTCAGACTGGTTAAAAGTTTTAACATCACTGCATACTTTTAAACAAATACAGAGCACTTTCCAAATTTTATGCGATAATGCTGTGACTAATGGGCAATTTCTATGATTTTTGTGCGATGTTTTCAACAGTTCCTTATTTAATTTGATGCATTTAACCCAGGTCTGTTCTCTCATCAGGAAAACATGTCCATGTAATGAATACCCCCTTATACCTCTTCTTCTTCTTGCCGTTGTATATTCCACCTGTATATAGGCGCACGTGGTATCCTCTGTTCTGGATGTCCACTAAATACTGCTCTTTCATATAGTAAAACTGAGGTATGCAGGGGTATACCTATTTTTCTTATTTTTGCTCCAAAACATAGATTGTGGGTACACGTTAGAATCGCCTCAGTCTCCAAAACATAGATTGTGGGTACTCTGTAGAACTGCCTCACTGAGGCGATTCTAACGTGTACCCACAATCTATGTTTTGAGCAAAAATAAGAAAAACAACAAACATTTTCGACTGAAAATTTTGAATTTTTGCCACTAAAAAATCTCTATATATTGCATGGGATGTTTTCGTGATGGCTTAATTTCTTTAAATTTGCGGTTCATTTCCAGATTATGTTTCATGGAAAATGATAAACAATAATTATTCTTTCAGAAAATATAGATACCTTCTAAGTTGTCCACTAAGTATGAGACAAATGGTGGTGATCGATCACTGCATTCACTAGTACATCTGACCCTGATACTCATATATTATGATGGTGGGTGTGTTAAAATGGCGTCACTGAGAATATGACGCAACTATGTTATAAAGTGGCATATTGTAAAACATGGAGAAGGCTCAAGCTTGGAGATGGTATGCAATAATAAATGCTCAAATGCATGTCTGATCTGAAAATTATCAAACATGCATATTTCTGATCTATCACTGGTCCCCTTATGCTAAGTGTGCTTTCCTTAACTACTGGCCCAGGTATCATCAAGTAATATGTTCTTGATAGTCATTCTTTTTGTTTGATGTCATATATAATATTGCCTTAACCCCTTGTTTTACACAACAATATAAGTCTTAGAAGTCCTTACAGTTTTGTCATAATTCAACGATCAGAATGGTCAAAGTGAAAGTAGATTCTTGTGATTTTACAATATTTAATTCGATTCAGCCTTTTTCCGCTATTTCCAAATGGGCAGGTGATGCTCACCCTTTGCCAACACCTGATCACACCTCCTGTTTTGGGGGGTCCATGCCTGTATGACTACATATCTCGTATTTGTCAATGTTATTATGGATTTTTATGAGCTAGGATATACGATTTCGGTACCTTGACCTCTTTACTTCTTATGCATTTGGACACTAAGGGCCAAGAAAACTGGGCTCAAATGTATAGTGTGGGGGACCCTCAGGCTCTATTATATGGAACCTGATAAGATGCTGCTTTTACGCACACCAAGTACATATTCACAGAGCAATGTTGCACATAAACCCTAGTTTAGTACAAAAACTTTATTGCATATTGGTCAATTAGTTTACCAAACACTGGCGGTCATACTTGTTGGAACTGTCCACTCAATTGTCTTTTCCAGTTATTGGCATGATTGTAATTTATTTTCATTTCTTGCAGGTTAACGACTTTCCAAAATGAGTCGTTTGTATGACACCGTTGAACCGTCGGTTATCGACGAGGACATGCTACAAAAGTCTGTAGAAGAACAAGGACCAAAAGAAGAAGCTGGGAAAATTGCTAAAAGAGAAGGAATTGACTTTGGAGATGTCTTAGCTCTCAGGCTTGAATTCAAAAGTAAGACAGGAGTTAATTTGAGCTGTATCATGAGAAAACCAGTCTTTCAGGGTTATTTTCATCCATTTTGGACAAACAGCAACCTGTACAGTCACAGTAGAAGACTGAGCTTTAATTTTGGATTTAAAAAGAAGAGGAATTGTATTTTCGTTGGGACAAAAACAATAACTGCACAACTAATCTGATTAATTGCATATTTGTTTTTGCCTGAGTCCTGTTTTCTCCTGATGTGCTCATATGATAATTAAACTTACTTCCAGTAGCTGTAATTGCGATATTAAGAAAGAGATAAATCAATGTAGTGAAATTTGTTGGTCCTTTTTATAGATAGCAGCATTTAAGTAAATGCAAAAGAAATTCAGTTCAGCCTGCAGTAAGCATGAATTTTTTTTTTTGCAACTTTTGGACAAGTCTTTTTTCATTACGAAAACTTGCCCATGCTGTATACAGCTATAAAAATGAAAATGTTGCTGTTATTAATACTTTTGCTCAAATCATTGATTGTGTGTACATGTTAGAACTGCCTCAATTATCCACAATCTATGTTTTGATGTGATGTGAAAAATAGGTATACCCATGTACACCCAGTTTTACAACATAAAAGTGAGGGTATAAAGGGGTCATGTGTGGGTGATGTGTGAAGGTTTTTGAATCTGTCATCAGGAAAACATGTCCGTGAAATGTATACCCCCCTGAATCCCGCTTTTATCTAGCAAAACTGGGGTTCACAGGGGTATAACTGTTTTTCTTATTTTTGCTCCAAAACATAGATTGTGGGTACTTGTTAGAACTGCCTCTGTGAGGCGGTTCTAACATGTACCCACAATCTATGTTTTGAGCAAAAATAAGAAAAATATCAAAAATTTTCTACAGAAAATTTTCAACTTTTACAACTTAAGAAAAACCTGTATATTACATGGGCGTGTTTTCATTATGTTTTTCTTACAGATATCTTGGAGATAGACAACCTCTGGAGTTTTATGAGCCTTACGAAGTTGCAGCTGGATAACAATATCATAGAAGAAATAAAAGGACTGGACAGTCTGGTTAATCTTATTTGGTTAGGTAGGTTGCTATTATATGCACAATTAAAACTTTTTCTAGTATGGAAATGATGCTATATTTTGTACCATTGGAGCTCGACTTATAGTGCTAGAATTACTTTCTTTGTAAAGCGGGCTTTTAATACTGTATATACTTTAATAATGTATACTTTATATACCATTCTTTTAGTTTAATCAGAATGCAGCTTACTTAGCCAGAGTTTCTGTCATCATTTTCTTATGTTTAACATCATTTCATATTTGTTTTTTTACAACATTGAGATACTTCATTGTTTAAAAGTAACTCTTACAGGTGAACTGCCAGTGTTAGTTAATATGATACTTAATGATCCTGTTAATTTAATCTTGTCACATCTTGACTACGAGGGTGATCCAATAAGTAATGCGAACTCATCTCTTATTTCTTTTACTGTCGCTATTTTTAGCACACCTGAGCCGAAGGCTCACAAGGTGAGCTTATAGTACAGTAGTCAAGCCGGCGTCCGTCCGTGCGTCCGTGCGTCCGTCCGTCCGTTCACATTTTCAAACTCAAATATCTCTAAGACAACATGGCCGATCGTAATCAAATTTTATCTAAAGCATCATTGAGGAGGGGGAAAGGTTGTGCAAGGTTTTGGGGCAGGTCGGATTAGAACTCTGGTTTCCATGGCAACAGCTGGCTCCCATAGACTTACAATGGGAAAAACATAAAAAAAATCTTCTTCTCCAAAACCATAAGGCCCAGAGCTTTCATATTTTGTGTGTAGCAATGTATAGTGGTCCTCTTTATAAATCCTGCTAACCGTGCCCCTAGGGTCCATACAGGCCCCGCCCCGGGGGCGTGATGAGGCAAAACATAAAAAATAATCTTCTTCTCCAAAACCACATGGCCCAGAGCCTTCATATTTTGTATATAGCAATGTGTAGTGGTCCTGTTTATAAATCCTGCCAATCATGCCCCTGGGGTCAAAAATGGCCCAGCCCCGGGGGTCATTAGCTCCCATAGACTTACAATCGGAAAAACATAAAAAAAAAATCTTCTTCTCCGAAACCACAAGGCCCAGAGCTTTCATATTTTGTCAGTAGCAATGTATAGTGGTCCTCTTTATAAATCCTGCCAACCGTGCCCCTGGGGTTCATACAGGCCCCGCCCTGGGGGGTTCATGGGTAAAACATAAAAAAATTTTCTTCTCCGAAACCACAAGGCTCAGAGCTTTCATATTTTGTTTATAGCAATATATAGTGTTCCTCTTTATAAATCCTGCCAACTGTGCCCCTGGGGTCCATACGGGCCCCGCCCCGGGGGCGTCATGGGAAAAACTTTAAAAAATCTTCTTCTCCGAAACCATAAAGCCCAGAGCTTTCATATTTTGTGTGTAACAATGTATAATGGTCCTCTTTATAAATCCTGCCTACTGTGCCCCTGGGGTCCATACGGGCCCCGCCCTGGGGGTCATTAGGAAAAACATAAAAAAATCTTCTTCTCCAAAACCGCAAGGCCCAAAGCTTTCATATTTTGTAAGTAGCAATGTGTAGTGGTCCTCTATATAAATCCTGCCAATCATGCCCCTGGGGTCAAAAATGGCCCCGCCCCGGGGGTCATTAGCTCCCATAGACTTACAATGGGAAAAACATAAAAAAATCTTCTTCTCCGAAACCACAAGGCCCAGAGCTTTCATATTTTGTCAGTAGCAATGTATAGTGGTCCTCTTTATAAATCCTGCCAACCGTGCCCCTGGGGTCCATACGGGCCCCGCCCCAGGGGCGTCATGGGAAAAACATAAAAAAATCTTCTTCTCCGAAACCACAAGGCCCAGAGCTTTTATATTTTGTTTGTAGCAATGTATAGTGTTCCTCTTTATAAATCCTGCCAACTGTGCCCCTGGGGTCCATACGGGCCCCACCCCCGGGGCGTCATGGGAAAAACTTTAAAAAATTTTCTCCGAAACCACAAGGCCAAAAGCTTTCATATTTTGTTTTTAGCAATGTATAGTGGTCCTCTTTATAAATCCTGCCAACCATGCCCCTGGGGTCCTTACGGGCCCCGCCTCGGTGTCGTCATGGGAAAAACATAAAAAGATCTTCTCCGAAACCATATGGCCCAGAGCTTTCATATGTTGTGTTGACCAGTGTATAATCCTCTCCTTTATAAATGCTGCCAACGGTGCCCCTGGGGTCCATACAGGCCACGCCCCAGGCATGTCATTATCTACCATAGACTTATAATGGAAATATATGAAAAAATCTTTTCTGCAACAGCTTGTATATTTGATATACAACATTATCATGTGGAGCTCTACATAAATCCTGCCAATTTTGCCCCTGGGGTCAAATATGGCCCCACCCCGGGGGTCATTATAGGACCCTGACCTTGTTAGACGATTTTTTCATGTGAACCAAAATGGCAGAAAAGAGGATACACAATCCAGACAAGAGCTCTTCTGCTGATGTAAGTAGGGTTTCAAGGTCACATGACCAAGATGGCCACCATACCCATATATGGTAAAAACCCCAATTACTTTGTTCAGTGACCGTATTTGTTGACTCTCAGGTGAGCGATCGTTGCCCTTGGGCTACTTGTTCAAAATAGTTTACATCAAAATTATGGGGCATGTTTGACTCTTCCAGATTTGATAAGATTTTTGAATGAATTGCTTGGTAACCCTTGTTGCCTAGCAACAAGAGAATGCTTGGTAAACGACCCTGGCCAAGGTTAAAATAGGTTTTATTTATGAAAACAAATGTCACATGCAAAGCACAATTACGTGCCAATTATCATTTTATTCCAAAGTACAATTTCCCCTGTAATATATTTATTGTACATAGCTCGATAAGTTATGTGCAATGCAAACTAATGAAGTTTGTTTATCTGTACCCCTTGGAATCTGGGTCAATTTTGATTCCTCTAAATCTCCCTATTCTCATTAACACCCCTACTACGTAAGCCAAAAGGGCAAATTCTACAAACTATTTATTTGTCCAACGGTTTCTAAAACATAGATGTGTTTGCATTACTTCTTGGATCACCCACGTACTTTGAACTATCATTTCAGATTTGTCCTTCAACAACATTGAGATAATTCAGGGTCTAGATAAGTTGACAAAGTTACAGGACCTGACCCTGTATAACAACAGAATTTCTCGGATTGAGAGGATGGATGCTCTTACTGATCTACATGTCTTCTCTATCGGCAATAATAACCTCACAGACCTGGAAAATGTAAGTTTGTGTAGTTTAAATGTCATCATTCTAAAATATTAACATTTATCATATGACTTCGCTGTTTTCCAGTGGATAACGTCATGTCATAAAAGTGTTATGACCACACATGTATTAACACTTTTGCGGGAATGCGTACCGTCATTGACAACGTCCGTAACAACAATGTTAATTTTTATTGGAAATGTGTCCACTTTAAAGGCCATAAAATCGTATTTAATAAGTCATATGATAAAATGAATCTTACACCCATGGTCATTTCATATGAAATTTATTAAACTCGCCGAAGGCTCGTTTAATAAATTTCATAGGAAATGCCCACTCATGTAAGATCCTCTATTTTCAGTGAAATCACCATAGATGAAAGAATCAAACCTGATGTTGGATTCATTTTTATGCCCCCAACTTCGGAAGAAGTTGAGGGGGCATATTGGTTTGGGTCTGTCCGTGCAGTGCAGTGCAGTCAGTCAGTCTGTCTGTCTGTGATGTGTGAGTAACGCTTAGCTCTCTGTCAGGAACCGTTAGAGCTAGGATCTTGAAATTTGGTATGTAGTTTGTATATGAAAATTAAGAGGACTCATATTTTTTCTTTCAGGTAAATTCAGGGGGCTAGGGGCCCATTCTGTGAGAGTTATTTCCCTTTTTATGCCCCCAACTTCGAAGAAGTTGAGGGGGCATATTGGTTTGGGTCTGTCCGTGCAATGCAGTGAGTGAGTGTGCAGTCAGTCAGTCAGTCTGTGATGCGTGAGCACTCGGTCAGGAACCGTTAGAGCTAGGATCTTGAAATTTGGTATGTAGTTTGTATATGAAAATTAAGAGGACCCGTATTTTTTCTTTTAGGTAAATTCAAGGGGTTAGGGGCCCATTCTGTGAGAGTTATTTCCCTTTTTAATTCTTGATAAGGTGAATAGATAGTGGATACCTTGTGTGCGCAACTCCTCCTACAGTTTTATTCCGATTCTCTTGAAACTTTACAGATGTTGTGACCATGCTTTGAAGATATGCATGTGGTTTGAATATAATCCTCAGATTAATTTTTGTCACTTTTTTCGCAATTTGAACTTAGCTATTTTTTCGGGCATTTTCACAATGAAAGTGAATGGGCAGTGGGCACCTTGTGTGCGCAACTCCTCCTACAGTTTCATGCCAATTCATTTAAAACTTTACATGTATTATGGGCATGGTCTGAAGATATGCATGTGGTTTGGATATAATCCTTGGATTATTTTTTGTCATTTTTTTCACAATTTGAACTTTGTCATTTTTTTGGGCATTTTAGTGGATGGATAGAGGGTAACTTGTGTGCGTAACTCCTCCTACAATTTAATACCGATACTTTTGAAACTTTGCAGACATTGTAACCATGCTTTGAAGATATGCATGTGGTTGGGATATACTCCTCAGATTAATTTTTGTCACTTTTTTTTACAATTTGAACTTAGTAATTTTTTTGACATTTTTACATCTTGAAAGTGGCTTACCAGTTGGGGGCATAGTGTTTCATAAACACATTTTCTAGTTAATTCTTGATAAAGTGAATAGATAGTGGGTACCTTGTGTGCGCAACTCCTCCTACAGTTTTATTCTGATTCTCTTGAAACTTTAGAGATGTTGTGACCATGCTTTGAAGATATGCATGTGGTTTGGATATAATCCTCAGATTAATTTTTGTTACTTTTTTCGCAATTTGAACTTAGCCATATATCGGGCATTTTGACAATGAAAGTGAATGGGCAGTGGGTACCTTGTGTGCGCAACTCCTCCTACAGTTTCATGCCAATTCATTTAAAACTTTACATGTATTATGGGCATGGTCTGAAGATATGCATGTGGTTTGGATATAATCCTTGGATTATTTTTTGTCATTTTTTTCACAATTTGAACTTAGTCATTTTTTCGGGCATTTTAGTGAATGGATAGAGGGTACCTTGTGTGCGCAACTCCTCATACAATTTAATACCGATACTTTTGAAACTTTGCAGACATTGTGACCATGCTTTGAAGATATGCATGTGGTTGGGATATACTCCTCAGATTAATTTTTGTCACTTTTTTTTTACAATTTGAACTTAGTCGTTTTTTTGAACATTTTTACATCTTGAAAGTGACTTACCAGTTGGGGGCATAGTGTTTCATAAACACATTTTTTCTGGGCGGAATAATTCATAAAATATTAATTAATTGATAAGAAATTGTCATATCAGTGAATTGATAAGCAATGTTTAGGAAAATATTAATAAATAGTCCATTTGGTTTCAGGAAAAAAGGCTCAATAGGGGGTTCATGAAATTGCCTAAATTTAGCTCCTCTGGAAATTGTTTGGAATTTGCTTTATTAGCATGCTGTTTTGCCAGATGGTTCCATGTATGTGTTTGAGAATTGTTCTTCTTCTCGTTGATGTTATGTTTATCGGTGTTTTGATTATTTATTTGGATTTTATTAGCTTTGCATTGTTCTGTCTGTTGTCATATTCAATTTGTTTTCCCTATATGGGGCCTCTATTTGCCTCCACAGCTACAGGACCTGTCCACCATTAATTTTACTTACTTGAATCAATTGGAAATATTTTGTTTTTGTTTTATTAGTTAGTGGATATCAGTTTTGTCATATCAGAGGTTGGAGAGAAGGATTTATTTGCTTAAATTTTCTAACAATAGTTGTTATTAATGATTTTTATTTTGCAACAGGTGTCTATTGACTGTGACTGTACAAGCTGACCTACTTTCAGTTGAATAACTTGACCAAGGAAATTCCACTGGTAAAGTCCAGTTTTGAACGTTTGCCAGATGTTGAATATCTTGCTATATATTTAATATTTAGTTTTTCTTTGTTAAACCTACCGGTATTCGAAGTTGGTACCGTAGAGTATCAAAATCCACTGTGATGGAGATCAATGTTTACGAAGAAAGAAATGACTCAAGGTTTGTATCACTCTTTTTATTTGATTGTCAATCTAGAGACTGTTGAATACTTGGAAATAGAATTGCGGGGTATTTCATGAATTTTTGGTCACTACAGTAGGTAGTATTTACCAAATGTTACTGTAATGCTTTTGGAATGTGCAGTTATACAAGTATAAGCTTTTCAAAAAGGCAGTGTCTAGCCTCTTCAGACCAGGAATCTAGCCATCTGGGTCTGGACGCTTGCTGTCTGGTAGTGTTGGAGATTCTAACCAACAGGACCCCATTGGAAATAATCGACATGCATACTGTGTATTACATAACCATTTGTTTTATAAAAAAAATCTGTTTTTCATCTTTCACACTCTTGGGCACTGTTCTGTTGGTGGCACTAGGCTTGGTGACTTCCAGAGAAGGTGGGTCAGTGGTGAATTTAGAGGGGGTTCAAGGGGTTCGCTCGAACTCCCCTCAGGACCAAAATTATTTCATTTTCATAGGGAATTTAAAGAAATTTGTCTGAAATTAGGCAAACGTACCCCCCATTTCTGCATTTGAACCCCCTCTTCAGAAATCCTGGATCCGCCCCTGTGGGTGCAGTTGAAGAAGCTACCTATCTTCTGAGTCGATCAATTTCTGATCTTTAGGGAGTGCGGTGGCGTAGTGGTAGAGTGTCGGACTCCGAATCGAGAGGTCCTGAGTTCGATCCCCACAGGCGTCACCGTGTTGTGTCCTTGAGCAAGACACATTAACTCCCTACAGTACTGGTTAAACCCAGGAAGAGTTGGCTCCGTCCGACTTGACTGAAAAATTGATGACTGGGACGTTAAGCCTCAATACAAAAAAAAAAAAAAAAAAATTTCTGATCATCAGTCATCACCTCAGGTGTGGGGTGGTTGGCTAAATTTAGAATTTAGTCAAGGGGAAAATAGTTTTGGGGTCCACCATTAAAACTATTTACACTAAAACAACTGCCTCGATATGGGCCTATTTTCAAATAGAAACCTTAAATTCCTGAAATGGTCTTGGATGAGACCACTCGAGAAGGGATACTTTTCCAAACCTGAATAGTTCTGGGGAAAAATGAATTTTTCAGGGCATCACTATCAGGTCTGATGCAAGTCAGGATTGAGGTTTGTAACCTCCATTGAGTTTTGAAATATGCATAGACATGTGCAAAATTTCGAAAAATGAAGCATTAGGCGTAAACAAAAAAAAGCTGTGTTTCCGCTAACCAGTCCGACTCTGAGTTTTTGCGCTGACCCTGCAGTTTTTATTGCCAATAAAAATAAAATAGAAATATTTTCATGCAGACCGACCCTCAACATTTGAAGTGGAAAACAGACAATGATTTAAAAACTGCTATAATTTCAACAATACTAGGTCAACTCGCATTCAGCTTCCTACAGGTTTTAAACTTCATCGCCAGGGATTTTCCTACCCTTTCATAACAGGGACCCGGGACCAATGATTTTGGGAAAAATAATATGTATATCAGTCAAATTGGGAAAATGGATACAAAACAGAACAGGTGATTATATGCATATTTGGTGTTAATTTGAGGATATTTCTCTGAAAAAAATATTTTGAGGGTATGATCTACGTATCCACAACAAATGTACAAGGATTTATTTATTATTTTGGGATTTTTTACCTGAAAATTGGGAAATTTTACACATTTTTTCAATTGGGAAAGGGGCCCATAATGGGCCCCAAAATCAGCCTAGGAAAATCCCTGATCGCATGTTTGTTTCGAGTACTTACATGTATGATTAATTTTAGCATGTTTCTACCTCTTTACCCATTTTCAAGTAAGATAAAAATAAACAAAAAATAAAAAGATTTTCCCACCTACCGACTCTACCCCGTCTTCGGCATGTTAGCGGAAACAAGGCTATTTTTATTTTACGCCTTACGTTGAAAAATGCAAAATTCTGCTTTGATAAATCTGTTAACCTTGGTCGTTTACTTATTTTTGATACAACTGTTTTGAAAATTAATCTGAGAATATTTCTTTACAAAACATGTTTTTACCTAATGTTACCATTGTTTTCTGCTTACTTCTACTGTCCGGCATTGATGTCTTTCTGATTGACACAAACCTGGTTTCTGCCACTGACATCAGGTGTAAGTGGTAATCTTTTTTTTAAGTTTATACTTGTTTTCATTTTTTGTTTAATAGTATTTCAGCAATGTTAAACATCAAAATGATGATATTCTTAGAAAAAAGTATAAAATATACAGAAAGCAGCAGAAATACTTTTCAAATACATGCCATACATTGAAGACTATTATTTTAAATCTCAAAATTCAAAAATTACCCCTTCCACTTATGAAATTGGAGGAATTTGCAAAGAATTCTCAAACAGATTTTGCTGAAAAATGTTTCATTTGAAAGCTGCACATTTTGCAAGCAACATTGGCCCGGCCCGGAATGATGTTGCAATTTTTGCATAGCTACATGTATTTGTTTTTTCTCAATATAGATCTAGTAATTTCACATACATTTTCAAACCTCAATGAGGTTAAAAACCTTACCTCCAGGGATTTTTTTGACAATTTTGGGAAGGGGCCCTAGGGCCTTTCTGATTGGGACAATTAGCGAAGTAAATTCGGAATTGGGAAATTTCAAGTTCTAGACAATCAAAATTGATATTTTCCAAAGTGGCATAGCTTAATAAGGGATTTCATTTAGAATAATTATATAATAATTCATAATCAAAAGTGTCAAAAGTTAAATAACATTTCTAACAACAAAGTTTGAATTTCACAATGTATGGAACTGTTGAAAATTATTTTCAGCTGTAATTGGGATTTTTTTCTCCAGATTGGGGAAAAAGACACCTAATAGTAATTTGCAATGGGAATGAGGCCTAATTTCGGCCCCTGAGACACACAAAAAAAATCCCTGACCTCAATCCTGATGTGTACCAGACCTGACTATAGGTAAATTGTCTTGTGCATTTCTTTAAGGTTGGGTGCTGGGGTCAGGTATTTGTTTTTATCAAGATATACTGTACCAGAGTGTGTCTTAGGAGGACCGCTCCCTGCGGGACTCCAGCCAATGGCCACTCAAGTTTGTCTAGCATATCACCAACGCTACTGTCCTACAGGTCCACCTGGCTGCAGTCCTTTGCACCATCTCTATCTTAGCAGTCTGAGTATCATTATAGGGATACCAAATAGGAGCTGCATACTCGAGTTGAGGTCGAACCGATGTTTTGTATGCAATTTCCTTAGTATAATGCCTAGGTGCCAGTGCCAAATTATATGTATTTTGCTACACGACCCATACCTGGATCTTTCCCTGGGTCTGGAACTGTGAGACATGATTTTTTCATATAATTTTTTACACAATCAAACAGTTAAATGCATCCGCTGTGATATTTTTATTACTGGTTATCTAAATTTGCATCTTTAACACATTATCTTTTAACAAAACACTCTTTAAACTGTATCTTCTCACAGACTTATTTTTCATAAAATGGTGTCTTTCAAAATGTTGATTTATACTAGTACATTTTTTGATACATTTATGCGCATAATATTCGGGTATATAGGGTGGTATGGCAGGATAGATACATGTACATTGACAGTGCTACTTCAAACTTGGATAAATACCAACAGACATGAAAATGCTGAAAGAGTTCAAATGATATTTGTCTGTTTCAGATTGTTGTTTTGGTTGAAAGATTGACACACTGACAATGTTGTATGTTGGATGTCAAGCAGCGTAAAGATGTTTCAGTGTTATTTCAATGATACAGTTTTTGGTAAGATCATCTTTAGTGATATTAGTCATCACATTACATACCGTAGTAGGGAGCGGGGTGGCGTAATGGTAGAGTGTTGGACTCTAAATAAAGAGGTCCTGGGTTTGATCCCCACAGGCCTCACCGTGTTGTGTCCTTGAGCAAGACACTACAGTACTGGTTAAACCCATCCTGACAAGACTGAAAAATTGTTGACTGAGATGTAAGGCCTCAATACAAAAAAAAAAAACAAAAAAAAAAACATGACATAGTACACATGGCTTTCATGGGGTTACAGGATGTTTCACGCACAAACCAGTTCCTCCCGGGACTGTTTGCGTAAAAAAATATTTTTCGAACGGGACATTTACTCCCGAAGAGTGCCACATGTTTTAAAAAAATTGATTTTAATGTTTTTTTTCATTGAAATTATTTATTTTTTATGTCATTTCAACGAACTAAGACATCCAAATAGGATAAACAAGTCGCTTAAGGACTTCTAAAACTATATTTGGTGAACCGACCCATAAAATTGATTTTGAGCGAATCGTCTCACCTTTTTTAGCAAACAGCCCCATTCGATTTTTTGCGAAATAGTCCTGGAGGAAACGTCACAAGGAGAAACTGTTTTTAGGAGCCCTTTCATAGTACTCAGAAAGTGACTGCATGTATGTCCAATTTTGATATGTGACAATGTCATTGTTTTGTTATTTTGTGTTACATGTATTACTGATGCGTGTATTCATTTATTTTCAGAGGGGAGAGAGCTTATATCATCAACAGCAAATCGAGCAGGTAGTGAACCACAACAGAAAACTTATATTTTAAGTCAATTAGAGTGGATGACTGCATGTACAATAAACTGTTCACCCTAACTTAAATGATAAATAATGGACTTTAATACAATCTGTGTTTTGAAGTGGACATGAGTTATAGTAATACTGTGAAGAAATCAAGATATAGTTGATATTACAAAGCAAAAATCATTAAAGTTTAGTTTTAAAGCCCTGCTATAAAAAGGCTGGGCTATACTGGATTCAGTGTGACAGTGCCATTGACAAGATCTATTCTTGGGTTTGAACTGTGCATCATTTTTTAGCATCCTGTGTTCTTTCCCATAGGCGTTTTATTGAAGTGAGGATTATTTAGTCTGATTCTCTGACAATTGTTGTTAAATACTCGTGTGTATGTATGTTTCTTCTGCATGAAGGATCTTGCTGTCTGTGACATAAGACCATGGTGAGAAGCTGTTAACAAAGATGTGCATGTGCACGAAACATGTTTCAGTGATATATAGTAACAATACCAAACCGATTATCCAGAACTGAGAACAGCCAACGCGGATAAAATCAGTAAAAGACTCAAAGACTGTAGTATGCAATTACGTGCCTTAGAACAACTTTACAAAAAAAAGTTGTGATCTGTGGAAAGTTGTCTCCACAATGGCAAGCCGTTTTACTATTTATTCAAACAAACAGATATCTTATATTGTATATAAGATATCTTCTTTAATAAATAAGATATCTACTTTATTTTATTAGATATCTATTATAAAGAAGATATCTTATATAGCAAATTAGATATCTGTTTTGTTATATTAGATATCTAAATTGTCATTTAAGATATCTTATATAGTATATAAGATATCTTTTTAACTAAACAAGATATCTTATTTGTTAATGTAGATATCTAAATTAACAAATAAGATATCTTGATTGATATATTAGATATCTTATTTGTAAAAATATATAAGATATCTTAATTAATATAGATATCTGATATAGCATTTAATTTGTTAATTAAGATATCTTGTTTAACAAATTAGATATCTAATATGATAAATTAGATATCAATAATGTTTTTTCTAAATAAGATATCTTAATTAATATATAAGATATCTAAAAAAGTATATTAGATATCTATTTTATCATATAAGATATCTTATTTGTCAAATAAGATATCTTCTTCAACATATAAGATATCTTAATTGCATTCACAAATAAGATATCTACTATGCTAAAGTAGATATCTTATTTGACAAATAAGATATCTTATGTATACACAGAAATAGATATCTTATATCCTATATTAGATATCTTATTTAGGTTTAACAAATCAGATATCTTATTTAGTACATAAGATATCTTATTTGTTTTACCCAATCACAATTGGTTTCTGATACTTATATAAGATATCTACTATACCAATACAGATATCTTATTTATAGCCTTAATCAAGATATCTTATTTGATAATTTAGATATCTAATATACTAAATAAGATATCATATATATTAAATAAGATATCTATTATACCTAAATAAGATATCTTATTTACCACTTTAGATATCTTATTTGCTTTATAAGATATCTAGTTTAGCAATGAAGATATATATCTTATTTATGAAAGTAGATATCTTAATAAATCTTGTAAAGAAGATATCTTTTTTAGGTATAGTAGATATCTTATTTAGTATATTAGATATCTAAATTATCAAATAAGATATCTTATATGCTATATAGGATATCTTAATTGTGGGATCAAATAAGATATCTTATTTAGCATATTAGGTATCTTCTTTACTATATAAGATATCTAATTTAGGATATAAGATATCTTTTTTGATAAAAAAGATATCTTTATTGCTAAATAAGATATCTTATATCCTAATTAAGATATCTTATTTACTATTCAAGATATCTAATAAGCATAATAAATAGTAAAACGGCTTGCCATACTCCACACAGGTATTTATCATGGCATCGACATTGTTTGTTTTCATTCACAATTCTCTCTGAATATAAACCAGTGTGATATAGATTATAATACTTGCAATATGGATATGTTTATCAAGGTTGACTTTCTTTCATGACCCATTAATGGACAAACATGACAATGCAGGTCACATGGAGTTTTCATGCTTAAATTCGAAAAACAAAAAAAACACATTGCATGTGTTTTGTACAAACATGTACATGTATTATATATGTAAATAGTGCATTTATGTTCTTTCATAGTGTGCATAAACAGAAATAAATACATGAAATTTCATGACTTATAAATTTTGCTGGTTTTAAAATTTCGAGATCAGTAGGTGAGTCGGGGTGCAAGAAAACCTGTCGCCAGGGATTCAGAGTATGTTCCTGAAATTGAGCTATACAGGCATGATTGCTGCAGCCGAGGTTTAGCACATTACAGTCATGTACTTATTGAGGGCAGTGGCGTAGTGTTGAATCACAAAGTTCTGGGTTCAAACCCCACTGGGACTTGGTTGCGTCCTTGAGCAAGACACATCTGAATCTGAATGGTTTACTGGTGACACGCCAAATTGACAATACTTCACCGGGGGTGCGCCAGGAGGGAAATTAGTCCATGGCTCTCATGATTTTCACCCTGGTTGATACCCAGAAAACCGTCGCACCATCCGGACATAACTGAAAAATTGATGACCAAGAAAGAATGTTAGACCTTAAATCAAACACCAGAATTTTTAGAGCTAAAATGGCGTAGTCAGCAGCTGTCAGATTTTTAAGAAAGACTATGAAACAACACTTTACAAAATGTACAACCCACATTTGAGCTGTGCAACCTTTTGGTTTGATTTAGGTATGGATGTGACGTCCCAGTCAACAATATTTCTGTCATGTCCCCAGCTTGGGACACTCGTTTGTGTGTATTAATAAGTACTTTCCAGAGTCAATGTCCCTTGCTCATCGTGCAGTGATATAAGCCAGCCACCAGTGGGGATCCACTCCCTACCTCCCTAACCAGAGTCTGATGCACTAACCACCAGGCCAACATGCTCCTTTGAATGCATATTTGTATGCTAGTATACGCGCCAGGTCCCATTTTTAGCTCACCTGAGCCGTTATGTTCACAAGGTGAGCTTATAGTATACCCATGCTCCATCGACCGTCGTCGTTGTAGTCATTGTTGTCCACAATGTTCAGTGAAACATCTCCTCTAACACCACTGGGCCAATCAAAGCCAAACTTTATATGGAGCATCCTCAGGAAGAGGGAACAAAAGTTATTTCCGCCATGCCATGGCTATAAGTAGCAAAACCTTTAAAAATCTTCTTTTCCAGAACCATAAGGCCTATGATTTTGAAACTTGGCATGAAGCATCAGGCAATGGAGCTCTACAAAGTTTGTATAAATCAATCCATGGCCCTCTGATGACCTTGACCTAATTAACTGCAAGGTCAACATAGGTCGCTCATGCATTTGAATGGGGAAAATTGTTAAAATGTGATTTGAAGGGCAAAACTTGCAGGACATGGGCAAATGGATGGACTATTTATGTTTACAAAAACATTTTGGCCCCAGGGGGTTATCTGCCCCTGCACCGGGGCTATATACATGTATATGACTATAATATTCAAACATCATGTCCGGATTGAATTGACATTTCGTAGGTTCTTAACTCTTTTTTGCTCACCACCAAAAGAAATCAAGAGGGGAGGGGTTCATCACCCGACCCTCCCATATTTCTTAACCATTCTTAAGTTTTGCATTCAGTCTTATTCTTCAATCATGATCTTGTTCAGAAATATTGCATTAATTATTAAATTAAAGGATGACTGCTCGTTTGAATTTTTTAAATTTGTTTTTATGTGACTACATCGCTCGAGTTAGTATACCGATTATACATTTTATTTGCCTAAACTGAGTGTGTAGTCATAGTCGGAACCGGATCATTAATGTCTGTATATTTGGTAATTGACCAAAACGCCCGAATCAGTGGAAAGCAGTCCGGTGAATGAAGGAATTTTAACACGGAGCTGTTTCCATAATAAAACCTTAGCAAATCAAGCCATATTTCTTTTTAGTATTTCTACCACTTTTATCACACCGCCCAATTATTACATGTGGCTACATGTTATAGCTTTTCTTGTTAGTTTTCAAATCATGTGACCTATTCCATGCCTATGAGCGGATCAACGTCAATAGCAACGATGATGTTTGTTTATTCATGATGGTGTGACATCCATCATGTTTCAACATGTTGTTAAATATGAAAATGTGACATTTTGGCTGTTCCAAAACTCCATCAAGACAGATTTGAATTTTAAAGCCAAATATCAGTCCTAATGTCTCTGAGGAGCATTTTGGGCTTCGCAAACATTAAAACAACCTAGTAATGTTTTTCATCATTCAGTAAAAATTAAAAAAAAAATCACAAAAAAAACCCCCACTCAACAACATCCTGAAAAGTATCCTTAGAACCATTTTAATCATTTTGTTATCATGTTTAGTCGTATCTCAAAGTAATTGATACCAGGTCTGTTATCTTAATGTATTTTTCAGGTTGTGTATCTTCGTCAGTTTAAGCTGCTTAGGACACTGAATCTGAGTGGTAACCCATTCTGTAGCCAGGCTGATTATAAGCCATATGTGATAGCATTTCTCTCCAGTGTAGAGTTTCTCGACTATAGACTCATTGACGAGCAGTCGGTAAGTGAAATGTAGAATGTATGAGTATTTACTATTTTACATACATGTACATGAACTTGGCTTTTAATTCAGATATTGCCTAACACTTTTTAGCTCACCTGAGCCGAAGGCTCACAAGGTGAGCTTATAGTAAAGTGGGCGAGCCGGCGTCCGTCCGTGCATCCGTCCGTCCGTGTGTCCGTGCGTCCGTCCACATTTTCAAACTTGAATATCTCTAAGACAACAAGGCCAAACGTGACCAATTTTTATCTAAAGCATCATTGAGGAGGGGGAAAGGTTGTATTAGGTTTTGGGCCAGGTCAGATCAGAACTCTGGTTTCCATGGCAACAGATAGCTCCAATAGACTTACAATGGGAAAAACATATAGAAATCTTCTTCTCTGAAACCACAAGGCCAAGAGCTCTCATATTTTGTGTGTAGCAATGTCTAGTGGTCCTCTTCATAAATCCTGCCAACCGTGCCCCTGGGGTCCATACGGGCCCCGCCCCGGGGGCGTCTTTGGGAAAATATAAAAAAATCTTCTTCTCTGAAACCACAAGGCCCAGAGCTTTCATATTTTGTGTGTAGCAGTGTTTAGTGGTCCTCTTTATAAATCCTGCCAACCATGGCCCTGGGGTCAAAAATGACCCCGCCCCGGGGGTCATTAGCTCCCATAGACTTACAATGGGAAAAACATAAAAAATTCTTCTTCTCCGAAACCAAAAAGCCCAGAGCTTTCATATTTTGTGTGTAGCAATGTCTAGTGGTCCTCTTCATAAATCCTGCCAACCGTGCCCCTGGGGTCCATACGGGCCCCGCCCCGGGGGCGTCATGGGGAAAATATAAAAAAAATCTTCTTCTCCAAAACCACAAGGCCCAGAGCTTTCATATTTTGTGTGAAGCAGTGTATAGTGGTCCTCTTTATAAATACTGCCAACCGTGCCCCTGGGGTCCATACGGGCCCTGCCCCGGGGGTGTCATGGGGAAAAACATAAAAAAATCTTCTTCTCCGAAACCACAAGGCCCAGAGCTTTCATATTTTGTTTGTAGCAATATATAGTGTTCCTCTTTATAAATCCTCCCAACCGTGCCCCTGGGGTCCATACGGGCCCCGCCCCGGGGGTGTCATGGGAAAAACATAAAAAAATCTTCTTCTCCAAAACCACAAGGCCCAAAGCTTTCATATTTTGTATGTAGCAATGTTTAGTGGTCCTCTATATAAATCCTGCCAATCATGCCCCTGGGGTCAAAAATGGCCGCGCCCTGGGGGTCATTAGCTCCCATAGACTTACAATGGGAAAAGCATAAAAAAATCTTCTTCTCCAAAACCACAAGGCCCAGAGCTTTCATATTTTGTGTTAGCAATGTCTAGTGGTCCTCTTTATAAATCCTGCCAACCGTGCCCCTGAGGTCCATACGAGCCCCGCCCCGGGGGCGTCATGGGAAAAACTTTAAAAAATCTTCATCTCCGAAACCACAAGGCCCAAAGCTTTCATATTTTGTTTTTAGCAATGTATAGCGGTCCTCTTTATAAATCCTACCAACTGTGCCCCTGGGGTCCATACAGGCCCCGCCCGGGGGGCGTCATGGGAAAAACGGAAAAAAATCTTCTTCTCCGAAACCATATGGCCCAGAGCTTTCATATGTTGTGTAGACCAATGTATAATACTCTCCTTTATAAATGCTGCCAACGGTGCCCCTGGGGTCCATACAGGCCACACCCCAGGCATGTCATTATCTACCATAGACTTATAATGGAAATATAAGAAAAAATCTTCTCTGCAACAGCATGACAAAAAGCTTGTATATTTGATATACAACATTGTCATGTGGAGCTCTACATAAATCCTGCCAATCTTGCCCCTGGTGTCAAATATGGCCCCACCACGGGGGGTCATTATAGGACCCTGACCTTGTTAGATGATTTTTTTAAGTGAACCAAAATGGCAGAAAAGAGGATACACAATCCAGACAAGAGCTCTTCTGCTGATTAAGTAGGGTTTCAAGGTCACATGACCAAGATGGCCACCATACCCATATATGGTAAAAACCCCAATTACTTTGTCCTGTGACTGTACTTGTTGACTCTCAGGTGAGCGATCGTTGCCCCTGGGCTACTTGTTGACTTTAGTATGTGAGATGTAATATGGAACATTGTACACTTTTCACTGCCAAAAACCATTTTATCTTTTTTTTTTGCTTCATTTGTTAAGCAACTACCTCTGTAGAATACTGTTTTGAGAAAATGAGCTGCATCATGTGAAAATCAACAATCGACATCTGCAAAAACAAAGACGCAGATCAGCTTCGCAGTAGCTGCGAAGCTGATCAGCGCTTTTGTTTTTGCTACATGGATTGTACAATTCCTCTACTTTCTAAATCCAAAATTTTCAGCCTCTATCCATCTTCTGTGCTTGTACAGCTCAATTTGTGTCGGACCTGTTCGGAAACCACATTGTTGGTTTTCTCATGACGTGACTCTCATGTTTTTCCTTCTAGAGAGCTGCAGCCACAGAGAGATACCAGATCTCTATAGAGGAGATGATTCACAATGAGAAACAGGCAGATAACAGACGAGAAGATGAGATCCGGAAGAAGAAAGAATACGAAATACACAAGGTACACTTAAGTCACTTTGTGGTTAATTCTTGTAAAACAGCCATGTTTGGATATCAAATAAGATATTTTCTGCAATTTAGTTTACATGAAAGTATACCGTTTATAAAGTGTCCAGACCATACCATTGTACATGTAAAAGAACTGTTAAGTATGTGTATATACATGTACAGTTTTTGTCTGTTAGTCAGGTCTGAAGACTAGGTCCCTTGGACTTAACACAAACATTAGGCGCTGCTTAGTCTCCAGTCTCAGCACAGTATGTTCTTGTCAGCAGTTTGTCCTTGTAAAATTGTCATGGCACCTCAGTTAATAAAGCAAAGCAAAGCAAAGCAAAGTCTCTTTCAAGGACTGGAGAAGCCCTGATCCACTGGGGCCAGTTGTTCAAAACCTTGTTAGCTTAAACATCATTGTTAAGGCCTCAACTCGTTAAGTAAATGCCGACTACATAATCAAATACACTTATGTTTTTTGTTGATCAAATGTGAGAATCCTTTGCATTGCAAAGGATTCTCACATTTTTCAACAAAAAATAATGTATTTGTGATATTGCCATTTCAAATTTTAATGAATCGTAAACTAACAACATTGTTAAATGTTGAACGATTGGCTCCTGGTTTACAAGGCAAGTATGCCACAGAGGCTTCTTGAACTGTCAAGGATGCTCACTAGTGGAGAAGAATCTTTGTGTGCAGTCACATGATTTTCTTCAGATTTACCTATGAAATTAACAGAAATATTTCCTGGAAATTTTTATGATTTTGTAATTTGCAAACTTGTACCTCAACTTCAGCATAAAATAGAAAATGATGTTTTAGTTGGTGTTATGGGTCCTATATCTTGGAGATGTTAGTCAAGAATTCCCTTTGATATTCAAATTATGGGATGCCAAAAACAAGTTTAGTTATAAACCCGCCATTGTTTTTCATGTTCCCAGGAAGCATATGTAGAGTTGATGGATGGTCCCACACTGTTTGAGAGCATGTACTCTGATGATGCCGAGGGACAGAAGATGAAGGAGATGCCAGGCGTAGACGAGCTCATGATGATATATCCTTTCTTGTATTGTACACTGGATGCTTACTTTGTCTATATTACGAAAAACATGTCCATGTAATATACAGATTTTTCTGAAGTTGTAAAAATTTAAAATTTTCAGTAGAAAATTTTCATATTTTTCTTATTTTTGCTCAAAACATAAATTGTGAGTACACGTTAGAACTGCCTCGACGAGGCGGTTCTAACGAGTACCCACAATCTATGTTTTGGAGCAAAAATAAGAAAAATAGGTATACCCCTGCATACGGCAGTTTTGCTATACAAAAGTGGGGTTTAAGGGGGGTATACATTAAACGGACATGTTATCGTGATGTCTATGTTAAAAGGGTTTGTTTGACTTTATGGTAATAGATTTTGTTACATTACATTAACAGAGCAATCCATTTCCATTAATAGAGCACCCCCCACAAAACAGCATTTGCAATACATGTAAAATTAATTTCATGATTTATATCACCTTTTAACAAGTAAAAACTTACAACAGAATTGCATTCAAGCTACTATTTTATGACATGAACTTCACACATGAGGATCTAATCGAATTAATGTCCAAATTCTAAGAATTACTGTAAATAATAATCTGGTACCAGAATCAAACAGAACTAAATCCTATCAGAAGCTATAGTAAATATCAAACTAAACCTTTTTTTGGGATCACTTTTGCCTCTTATATAAAAAATGTGAGTTTGTGAATGCTTATTAAAGTCACATTACTGAGACTTTTTATTAAGTCGAATGAATTAATATTTGCATCTCGAATAGCAATAAATATATTCCTTACTCTTTATGCCCCCAACTTTGAAAAAGTTGGAAGGGCATATTGCTTTCGGCTTGTCTGTCTGTCTGTGTGTGTGTGCATCTGTTAACTTTTGAACGGTGAATGCTAGGGTTTTGAAATTTCATATGCACATTCCTCATGAAAAAATAGTTGACCCATATTTTTAGCTCACCTGAGCCGTTAGGCTCACAAAGTGAGCTTATAGGATGGCCATGATCCGGTGTCCGTCCGTCGTCCGTCCGCCGTCGTCCACCATTTTCAAAGATCTTCTTCTCTGAAACCGCTTGGCCAATCAAAGCCAAATTTTATATGAAGCATCTATAGGAAGGGGGAACCAATGTGTTTATAAATAATCCAGGTCACATGACCAAGATGGCCGCCATGCCCATATATGGTAAAAACCCTTCAAAAATCTTCTTCTCCAGAACCACTGGACCGATTTCATAGGAAGCATCTATGATTAGGGGGAATCAATGTGTTTATAAATAATCCAGGTCACGTGACCAAGATGGCTGCCATGCTCATATATGGTAAAAACCCTTTAAAATTCTTCTTCTCCTGAACCAATGGACCGATTTCAACAAAACTTGGCAAGAAGCATCGGGGACTGAAGTACTACAATGTGTTTATAAATTATGACCTTTAGATGACCTTGACCTATTTTACAGCAAGGTCAACATAGGTCGCCAATGCATTTGAATGGGGAAAACTTTTAAAATGTCATTTAAAGTGAAAGTCTTGCAGGAAATGGGCAGTAGGACTGAATATTATTCTGAAAAAAATTGGACCCCAGGGGCTCATTTGCTCCAGCTCCGGGACATTATACATGTATATTACCAAAATATTCAAACATCTCCTCTGAAACCGCTTGGCCAATCAAAGCCAAATTTCATGTGAAGCATTTATAGAATGGTGGAACCAATGTGTATATAAATATAATCAAGGTCACATGACCAAGATGGCCGCCATGCCCATATATGGTATAAACCCTTCAAAAATCTTCTTCTCCGGAAGCTGTGGACCAATTTCGAAGAAACTTGGCATGAAGCATCGATGACTCAAGTACTACAATGTGTGTATAAATCATGACCCTGTGATGACCTTGACCTATTGTAAGGCAAGGTCAACATGGGTTACCTATGTCTTTGAATGGGTAAACTGTTAAAATGTCATTTGAAGGGAAAAACTTGTATGGACAGTATATTGATTATTCTGAAGGGAAAAACTTGTATGGACAGTATATTGATTATTCTGAAGAAAAAGAAAATGGCCCAAGGGCTTCATCTGCCCCTATACTGGGACTATTTTCTGTAACATTCGTGTATACAGCAGATCTCAGGTGAGCGTTTACAGGACCATTGGTCCTCTGGTTTTTCATGTCCGAGTTATGCCCCTTTTCTGAGTTATGTCCCTTTGAAAACAAAATTTGAAAGTCTTGTGTGCAAGATATCTCAAAAAGTATCACCCTGGTCCGTCATTACGTACAGGAAATTAAAGCAGAAAAACCGGTTTTTTTTTTTTTTTTTTTTTTTTTTTTTGTGTGTGTGTGTGTGTGTTATGCAAAGCTCAAAGGCGCAGATCAGTTGTGCATAAACTGAGAAGTTCAAAGGCGCCGATCAACAGATCTTAGAAAAAGGTACAAGTAGGCAAAGATCAGGAAAAGGCGCAATCAGAAAGAGATTCCCACTCCAAAAACCGAGGTGGGAAAAAACCAAACTAACAATCAGGCTCTTATACCATGAAACATATCCTAAGCCGAATGAGCAGCTATTTTCCCAATAGGTGGCCACTCAGTTACCTTAATTCAAAATATGAAAACATACATAAGGCGCCAACAGCACAAAAAATTTTAAACACCAAGACATAAAACAAAAATAACCACCACAGAAGTATCGCCTTGGAACGATCAGTAACACAAAGTTACTGGCGGGCTTAAACCTGTTTTAGAAGCTGATCAGCTCCGTTTTCTTTTAATTTATAGACAGAGGAATCCCTTATTTTCTCCAAATAAAATATGCGAGTTCTCTAATTGTACAACACGTTTGTATTTGATCTGGTCGAGAACCCCGAAGTCAGAATGTGGAAGTCAGTTTTGACCACCTCTTAAAGTGTTCTCTACATGCATGACCATATAAGGTAAACCACTAAAAGTCAATGACAAAAGTGTTATGTATGACAGTTACTTGTTGAAAGATGTGCATTCAGTACTGGTAAACTTCCCAAGGGAGTATGCCCAGGAAAGTATGATGTTAAACATATGATGTTTACTTGTTGTCCTTAGCAATTATTTACTTTTAGTGTCCCAGATATTGGACATAAACAGGTTGTTTACTTCAGAATTTTCTAGAAATTTCAAATTGTTCTTTGACGGAAAAGTCCGGAAAAATCTGGAAGAACCAAAGATGTAGAATCTTCTAGAAAAATCTTTTTTTATGTCAAAAGAATATTGTGGAATTTTCTGGAAGGATAATGGCCTCTCTAGAATATTCCAAAACATTAAATTTTGGTAAACAACTTGTTATTTTTAGTATATGATATCATAGAATTTGCTGGAAGAATCCTGAATGTTCCTCAGTGCTATATAAGGGCTACAAATTTTCATAAGGACAATCTTTGGGTACTGTTACTATTAAGAAGTCAAAATCTATCTTACTGGAATTTAAACTTATTCTTGGATTACTTTGTGATATTCGATTCTGGATTGGGACATAGTGCTATTTTGAAACAAACTTTAATTCTTGGGATCAGAAACTGATACAGACTTGTGTTAAAAAATTCTGAGGGACATTCAGACATTCTTTAAGGGAATTAACATCTTGAAAGGTATTGTACATTCATTTTTGTTTGATTGTATATATGCTTTTGATTGTTTCACATGTAATTACTGGTTAAATCACTTCTAAATAGATTTGTTAAATTTTAAACAAAGCTTGTTGCTGGCTAACCAACTTGTTGGTTTCTTTAATCTTCTAGTTACGCCTGGCACGTAACAAAAGACAATGTACAGGTAGTTATCTTATTCACGTACATAAAAGGTATGCCATGTAGTGAACCAGAACATTCAGGGTCAAAATCCATATATTAAGGGGGATGGTCCGGTAGTTTCTGATTGAAAAAATGGGTCGAGCTGACATAGCCGAGACTTACTTGGACAAGAAAATTTGGATCGAGGTGACTCGGAACCCATGTATTATTATTATTATTATTATTATTATTATCATTATTCATGCCTATGCAATTGTAGAGTTTTTTTTCTCACCTGTAAAACAATGATTTTCAGTTATAATTCTGATTTTTTTTTTTTTAATTTTGCACAAGAAATAGATTGTGGGCAGACATTAAGAGGATCTAACTGAGTCCATAGTATCGTAATAAGGTTTATTTTACCCAAATTAGAACGTTTTAGTTGTTTTTTCGTTGTACCGTTTTAGGTGTCGAATGCGTTGTAACGAAAAATCATTAATAATTTCGCTATCAAAGGACATTTGAATTTTTTTTTTGGCCAGATCGTCTTATTAGGTCAGTATCTATGTTCGACATCAAAAATCAACCCATTTACCATCGAACTTTGACCACAATATAAGCTTTTCTTCTCGGTGAAGTTCAAAACACACGATTTGGCAATCAGCTGTCTAAGGGTGTCGAACATTATACTTAAATGGGTGATGTCCTGCAGAATGTACCGATAGAGGCAAATAACACAATAGTTTTGCTGGTCCGTAAGGTGTGTTTGATTAAGATAAACAAAAAAGGGACATCAGAATCAATAAACAAATCTTACTCACCGATTCGTGTCCACAAAAATCCGCCATTTTTTTAAGAAACTATACGTTGCGCTTTAGTTACATATACGTTGCTTTAATTTCCTGTACGTAATGACGGACCAGGGTGAGTATTTGAGCCAGAGCCTTCATATTTGGTATACTGGTTGGGCCTGAGGAGTAGATCACCTGATTAACTTTTGAGAACTTTACCCCAAATTATGACAAAATTACGGAATTTTGAAATTTTCGTTATTTTTTCCACTTTTCGGTGAAATTTGAAACTTTTAAACAGTGAACACTAGGGTTATCTCAAAAAGTATTTGAGCTATAGCCTTCATGTTTGGTATACTGATTTTGGCTGAGGAGTAGATCACCTGATTAACTTTTGAGAACTTCACCTGATATTTTGACAAAATTACAGAGCAGTTAACATATTATTGAGAAGGAGGATGGGATGTTGACATTTTGAAGGATTTTTCCACTTTTCGGTGAAACTTTTGAACGGTGAATACCGTAATCGGGTTTTTAAGTTTCATATACAGATTCCTCATGAGAAAATAGTTGACCCATAATTTTTTTCATGTCCGAGTTATGCTCCCTTTTTGAGTTATGTTCCTTTGGAAACATAATATTTGAAAGTCATGTGTGCAGGATATCTCAAAAAGTAATTAAGCTAGGGCCTTCATATTTGGTATACCGTTTGGGGCGGAGAAGAAGTTCACCTGATTAACTTTTGAGGACTTTCCGTCAAATTTTGACAGAATTAGAATTGTGAAATTTTAACTCCATTTTTAAGTGTGCATCTGTTATCACTGTTAGTCCTCAAGTTTGCTATTTGTGCCCCAGTCTACTCTGTTTGCTTACATGATTTTCATTAAAAAAATAATTAAATAAATGAATCATATAAACTGTGCCATGTTAGAGGCAAGCATACAGTTGGGGGCATAGTGTTTTACAAACACTTATTTCTAGTTGATGTTTTATCGTCTGGGAGCAAAGGAAAGCTACTTAGCAATAATTACATAAAAATGCCAGAAAGGAAACAGGAAAATACATGTCAACATGGTAACTTTACGATATATACAGAAAGCGAGATGTACAGCTCTTTCTCAGCTATTTAGCAATTAAAATCAGCAAGCAGAAAGCAGACTGGTCATTATCCATTAGAGCCACCCCATGGGAAAACCAACAATCTGCATAGGCGAAAACAAAGGAGCAGATCAGCTTCGCAGTAACTGCGAAGCTGATCAGCGCCTTTGTTTTCGCTACACGGATAGTACACTTCCTCTTCTTCCTAAATCCGAAATTTCAAGCTTCTAGCCTGCTTCTGTGACTGTGCAGCCTGATTTGTGTCAGACCTGTTCGGAAAGCACATTATTGGTTTTCCCACAAGGCGGCTCATTAGTTGAAGGATGTCTTCCTTAACACTGTTCACATTCCGCGACAAGTTTGTTCAGATTTGTCAGCAGATATTTGAGTATGGCCTGCAGGAACACGCCAAAAGGGATGAGGAGATGAACTCATTCTGGGAATGTGTGGAGGAGGCGCGGACGGAAAATAAAGAGATGGGGATGGTGGCTATTGAGAATTTCATGGTGATCAAGAAAAAGGTGAGACTGGGGGACTTGGGTTGACCATAGAGAAATGAGTCGCGACACGGGGAAAAACGGTCTTCGGGAGTCCAACACAAACTGGCCTGTACAGTCCCAGAAGAAGGTTAGAAGCTTGAAATTTTGAATACAAGTAGAGGAGGAAATGTACTATCCATGTAGTGAAAACAATGGCGCCGATCACCTTCACAGTTACTGTGAAGCTGATCTGTGCCATTGTTTTCGCATAGGCAAAAGTCTGGTTTTCTCATGATGTGGCTCATACACTTGCCTATAATATTTCCTGTTTTTTTACCTCAGAGCTTGACTATTAATCAGCTTTACTTAATTTAACTTTGCATTTGTGTCAACATACTTGAAGAACATTTGTCATTTTGAAGTCCTATAACAATAAAGCTGCATGGCACCCAGTACAATCACTGTTAAGTAGTATGATATCAACCCTGGTTGATGTAACTTGGTTATGGTAAATCTAATTCATGGTAAAACAGGATTTCTCTCTCAGGTGTGAAATTCTATGCTCATTTGATCCTCAAGTGTGACCTAGTATTCTGCATTTTCTGTGTTGTACAGACTTTAATCACATGAAAATATCTCATTTCAGGCATTTGCCGAGTTGAACCAGATCACCGACCAGTCTCTGTTAGATACCAAGGTTCAGGAGTTTAACCGAGGGGTATCAGAGCTCTGGGATAGATTGATGGGACTGGAGTTACAACTAGTTGATCAGCTTGAGGTAAGGACTGGATACAAGTCAAAGTATGTGCTATAAGTCTCTGTGGCTAAGAGGCCAAGTCACTCCTTTTGTAAACTCAGCTGAGCTGAGACAAAAATTTATCCTGCTCATAAATGTTTAATACTAAAATTTATCCTGCTCATAAATGTTAAAATGCCAACAATTTATTTGGGCTCTTTCGTTATTAAGAAGCAGTTTAAATTTTATGCTCAGCAGAGTTGAGCATGAAAAAAGTTGTATAACAGGACATGTGCCCTACAGGCAGGACATGTGCCCTACTTTCATCCTTGTTTCTCCCAATGTTGTGACCTTAATTATGAATGCCCATCACGAGGGAATATGTTAGAGCTCACAAAAATCACACTGGAGAAAGTTGTCAAGAATTGTCATTCACTCTTTCAGGAAATAATCAAAGACTTTGAGAGGAACCTACAGGACATGTGTTCCACTTTCATTGAAAATGTCCAGGGCTATCTGTCCCAGTGTCGTGATCTTGAGAATGCCCATCATGAGAGAATGTTAGAAATCGCTATCATTACGTTGGAGAAAGTTGTCAAGAATGAACTAGATGATGAGATTTCAGATGATCTTAGAAATGTGAGTATTGCAATTATACATTGCATATCTTTTGTTGACACCCAAAATACTACTACAACTAGAGTGCTTTAATAATTGAATTAATGGAATTTTCAAGTTATTGTTGGTTAACATGTTAACTGAAAATTTGTATGCAAAGACCAGTTTTATGCCTTATGATTTTTAGACTGTAAAATCCATTGATTGTTGCTTAGAATTTCCTTAACATAATTGAGCCGCATCACGAGAAAACCAACAGTCTGCATATGGGGAAACAAAGACGTAGCTGATCACTACACGGATAGTACAATTCCTCCATTTTTGAATCCAAAATTTCAAGCTTCTAGCCATCTTCTGTGACGGTACTGACCTGTTTGTATCGGACCTATTCAAAACCCACATTGTTTGTTTTCTCATGACGCGGCTCATATTTCTTCCTCTTCAGCTGTTTGTTGACAAGGACACCATCATTAACGCCGTCACCTCATCACATGACGTCCACCTTCTAAAAATAGACAACAAGGAAGACGACATTGTAACCAGAATCAACGCTTGGATGAAAAATTTGATTGAAAAGATTCACGAGGAGCAAGAAATTGTGAGAAATCGGGTACGAGTATCGGAAATAAAGAACTTAATAGATCATCTCAGAGATGACATTGACAATTTGGAGGTGCTGCAGGGAGCTGGTTATTAGTGGATAAAAGACTTGCTTCAGCGGCTGCCTGTGATTAAATACTGATTTAAGCTAAGACTCAGATCAGCCTGGTTGTCCACACTCAGTCTATTTGAGGTTTGACACAAGGAAACCGGACAAACAGGCCTGTGCAGTCACAGAAGAAGGCTGGAAGCTTGAAATTTCAGATTCAAGAAGAGGGATTGTACTATCTGTGATGCATATGATAAAAAATGGGTTTCTCATGATGTTGCTGAGAGAAGCCCAGGGTGATCTGAGTCTACTGGGCATAAAGCTCGGATTATTGAAATGGTTGTTATATTGACAGAATTCTGCTTTATAGCCAATGACAAAATAAACAATAGGTGGGCTCATTTATTACTTTATTATACCCCGCCACTTAAAAAAGTGCGGGGTATTATGTTATACCATCCAAAAAAAATTGTGTTCGAGTGTCCGTCCGTCCGTCTGTCTGTCCGTCTGTCCGTCTGTCTGTCTGTCTGTCTGTCTGTCTGTCCGTCCGTCAGCGTTTCGTTTCCGGGCTCTATCTTGAGCATTTATTGACCGATTTTCTTCAAACTTTGTATAGGAGTTCATATCAGGAAGGAGTGGTTTGGGATTGAAGATAGGTAAATTTCGTCAAATAAGTACAGAGTTATGGCCCTTGATTTACGTTAAAATTTCGTTTCCGGGCTCTATCTTGAGTATTTATTGACCGATTTTCTTCAAACTTTGTATAGGAGTTCATATCAGGAAGGAGTGGTTTGGGATTGAAGATGGGTAAATTTCGTCAAATAAGTACAGAGTTATGGCCCTTGATTTACGTTAAAATTTCGTTTCCGGGCTCTATCTTGAGTATTTATTGACCGATTTTCTTCAAACTTTGTATAGGAGTTCATATCAGGAAGGAGTGGTTTGGGATTGAAGATGGGTAAATTTCGTCAAATAAGTACAGAGTTATGGCCCTTGATTTACGTTAAAATTTCGTTTCCGGGCTCTATCTTGAGTATTTATTGACCGATTTTCTTCAAACTTTGTATAGGAGTTCATACTATGAAGGAGTGGTCTTGGATTGAAGATGGGTAAATTTTGTCAAATAAGTACAGAGTTATGGCCCTTGATTTACGTTAAAATTTTGTTTCCGGGCTCTATCTTGAGCATTTATTGACCGATTTTCTTCAAACTTTGTATAGGAGTTCATACAAGGAAGGAGTGGTCTGGGATTGAAGATGGGTAAATTTCGTCAAATATGTACAGAGTTATGGCCCTTGATTTACGTTATAATTTTGTTTCCGGGCTCTGTCTTGAGCATTTATTGACCGATTTTCTTCAAACTTTGTATAGGAGTTCATACCAAGAAGGAGTGGTCTGGGATTGAAGATGTGTAAATTTCGTCAAATAAGTACAGAGTTATGGCCCTTGATTTACGTTAAAATTTTGTTTCTGGGCTCTATCTTGAGCATTTATTGACCGATTTTCTTCAAACTTTGTATAGGAGTGCATATTAGGAAGGAGTGGTTTGGGATTGAAAATGAATAAATTTCGTTAAATAAGTACAGAGTTATGGCCCATGATTTACATTAAAATTTCGTTTCCTGCCTCTGTTTTGTGCATTTATCAACCAATTTTCTTCAAACTTTGTATAAAAGTTCAAATCAGGAAGTAGTGGTTTGGGATTGAAGATGGGTAAATTTTATCAAAGTATACAGAGTTATGGTCCTTCATTTATGACAAAATTTTGTTCTGCTCTTCATCTTGAGAATTTATTGACAAACATTTTTGCTAAATTAAATTTGCGTGGCGGGGTATCATGCATGCCTGCAGCGCTTTTATTGAAACTGTGATACAAGATACATTATTTTATTTTGTTATGCATTGTAATTTTAAAAGAAATGTTTCGCTCAGTCATGAAGATTTATTGATTTAGGCATGGTGTTGACAGACTGCAAATAATAAATTCTGATTTTATTATTGCAACTGCTTAAAAAAAACTCCATAGGTAAATCACTGACAAATCATTCCTTAGCAAAATCATTTCAATTATAAAATGACACAGAAAGAATAATTACCATTGCTGTTTGTTTTGTGGTTTAACGTCAAAGTCAACAATTTTTCAGTAATGTTGGGACAGAGCTGATGCTTCCTGGATTATCTGGGTATTCATTACGAAAACTTACCCATGCAATAAACAGAGATTTTTTAGCTTTAAAATTTGAAATTTTCATCTGAAAAGTTTTGACATTTTTCTTAGTTTTGCTCAAAACATAGATTGTGGGTACACGTTAGAACCGCCTCGCCGCGGCGGTTCTAACGAGTACCCACAATCTATGTTTCTGAGTAAAAATAAGAAAAATAGGTATACCCCTGCATACCCCAGTTTTGCTATATAAAAGTGGGGTTCAAGGGGGTATACATTATACGGACATGTTTTCATGATGCTAATCAATACTTTAGGGAGTAAATGTGACTTTCTCAAGGACACAACAACCCAGTAGGGTTTGAACCCAGGATCTCTTGATTCAGAGTTTTGCGCTCTACCACTAAGCAACTGCTCTCCTGACATTGCTGTAACATTTTCCAGTGAAATCATTCGAGGCAGATTGGGACAGAAAAAAAAAACAATAATTGTCACTTAGTAGCATCCCATATTTGACAAATTTTAGTCATTGACGTGAACTTTGTTTAAAATGTATGGTGACATTCCGTATGGTTTAAAATCGGGTTGGATTGAAAAATTGTTGACTGGAATGTGAATCCATAACTTAACCCCCAAAATACCAGGTTTTGTTAGAATCGAAATCTGACCCTTGTTGTATGTCTTAAAATAAATGAAAAAGAAACCAATAATAAAGTCATTATTATTATTATTTAGTGCTTCTTCTTACATTACCTTTTGACTTCATCTCATGTCATTTGGATGTACATGTAATTTAAAGCTGAACTACATGTACATGGATATCCAGAATGTCTGATACCATTTTAAGCGTACTTAATTTTGTTCCACAAACACATACCATTATAGAACTAAAATCATAATGCTCTGTGGTAGTTCAAGTTTTGTTTGGTACATAATGTTAAGAACTTAAGATTGTGACATTTTGAATATTAATAAAGGTAAAACATTTTCACAGTTTTTGCATGATGGTTATTTTACATCAAATTTGTAATTATGAAGTCAAGTTCAATCCTTGTGTAAATGTTTGGTACCACTGATGCACAACTGTGTGGTGTCAATTTTCAATTAATAGAGTGTTTCAGCTTTCAAACAGTTTTTGGTTTAGGTGAATATGCATTTTTATTCCTAGAAAAAGCAAAATATCAAAATAAGCTTGACACTGTTATAATCCAATATGGACGTCAAACAACGCTTAAACGTAAATATTGTGAAAATGTTTGACCAATTCCATTTAACATGTTTGTTTTTTTTATTCAGTTTTACGTCCCTTTCAAGATTATTTCAGCTCATATGAGACGGGCAAATCAGTAGGTGGGGCGAAAACGGGAGAAACCCGAGAAAAACCACCTGACACACCCGCAAGCAGAACTTGGCTTGTCTCACATGTGGCCAGTGCGGGGCTCGAACCCACACCAGACACAGAGGTGAGATGATCGAGTGATTAAGAAACAGCGCTCTTAACCGCTCAGCCACGGGGGCCGCCCATTTTAACATGTTACCTAACATTGTATGACAAACAAAACTTGAATCATCTAGATTATTTTGATATAGAATTTAATAATGTATGTGCTGCTGAAGCAAAATTATTAAAGGCTGAAACGGGATCACCCTGTACTATTATGAACTGTGGTCTGAATACTATTTCTGGCATTTTGATTCCTTGATGTCTTACGCAAGTCAACAGCTAGGGTCATTAATGTGGGGAGGAGGGTAATACAGCCCCACCAAAATAAAGAACTAGGACTAACAGTTACCACTTTTCCTTGACAATCTGACACCTTCCTGAGTAACCATGTCTACTCTGTAAGTAACTCTAGTGGTTAGTTACAAGCTCATTCGGTCAGCGGATCTGTGGGGTGGTCTCAGACAGCCCATTTTCTCAATGGGCAGGAAGGGACGCGAGTAAACTAAAAGTACGGTTATCAGAACATTTTGTTATGTTACTGCACAATCTCAATTCAATCAATCGTTGAAAAATTGCAGACAACAGATTGTTTTATAAGGGAAACTGTCATAATGAGGTTATTTACAAATATTTACATTTTTATTGCAATCGCCCTAGATGAAAGTATCTTTCTTGATGTTCTTCATTTCCCGATGAAAAACATTATGTCACGTGATCTAGAGGCCACGCCTATGGGCGAGGCGACGTCAAACCCCATCCAGTGACGTTGTTTGTTTACTCTTGTTGTCGTGACGTTGGTCGCGTATCGCCATGACGTTAGGCGCGAAAATTTGACGTCTTGGCTGTTCCAAAATTACGTTATGTCGGATTTGATGTCAAATATCATGAAAATGAACGGTGATATGCGCAATTAAAAATCTGATACTTGATTGATAATATAAAATGTAAATATAAGTATTGAAATTCAGATTTTAGCTTTCACTGGATGATGAAAAACATTACTGTTTTAATGTCTCCGAGAAGCCCTTCGGGCTTCACAGACATTAAAACAGCCTAATGTTTTTCATCATCCAGTGAAAGCTAAAATCTGAATTTCAATCCTTAATTGACAAATAGCAAAAATCATTTTGGGAGCCATGACCTGGCTGCCCTGGGAGCCATGACCTGGCTGCGCTATATTGAAAACCACACTGTAGTGAGGCGCCTTATAAAGAGTTTGAACTGCATTATGAGTCAACATGGACAAAAAGAAACGAGGCAACTCCAGTTATACCAAATGAGATGTTTTATGTAAATTATTTCTGATAATACACTGTATATGCTGATAGTAATTCTGAATATGATCATCCACACCAGAGCAATGACACGTCATTAACATAAGACAGCACAATTAACTAGTGAGATTTTTTCTTCTTTCTAATCAAATAATTTATTAAGTACACACATTCAGCAGATGACATAAGCTTTATCAAAACATTGTTTTAAAGATCATCATATGGCTAAACACGATACATGAGCCTGTGCGTGAGAAAGCCAACAATTTGGGTTCCGACCAGGTCCGACACAAACCGGGCTGTACAATCACAGAAGGTTAGAAGCTTGAAATTTCAGATTTAAGAAGAAGAGTTGTTTTATCCGTGTAGCCAAAACAAAGGTGTTGATCAGCTTCGCAGTTACTGCGAAGCCGATCTGTGTCTTTGTTTTCGCATATGCAGATTGTTGGTTTTCTTGTGCAGAGGCTCATATTTTATGCACCCGAAAAGAAAACCTTTTGATAATTACAAGAAAGTTATCTAACTCTCTAAGTGCCTTCCTTGATGGTTAAAAGGTGCCAAACTTTATACGAGTAACTGACATGGCACATATTGTTTAATTGCTCAAAACATAACATTGGCGTTAAAATGTGTAACATTTGTTTTATGTTGCAAGATCAACATTTTATTTTCATTTTCTTTAATTTTGAAAAACACAGTTTATCTCAAATTGCAATGGGTCTACATTGTCTTTACAGTTCTGCCTGCAAAAACTTTTGACAAACAGTTGGGCCAACTGTGCTGACACCACTGCACATCACAATATCAAAGGCAATTATGCATCAGTAAAGCATTGTAATTGGGTGTCAAAAAAGGATTCCCTTGCACAAATGACCTAAATGATATGCCCATTTACTTTTTTTTAGGCTTAAGCTTAATGTTGTTTAGTCCATCATAAAAAATGATGGGCCCAAAATTTTCTGACAAATTATGCTGTGTGAGTTTAGCTGCTGATTTTATCAACAAATCTTTGTAAACTGGTATGTAAAGTTTTCATTTAGACATTTACTCCGAAACAACCATGTAACTTCTACTTAGAAATGATGAATACATTGTTGTTTACAAACACAAAGCTCTCATTTTCACTTCAATACAGTATTCCTTGCAAAAATAAAACAGTAAATTCATAAATAAAACACATCAAAAGCTACTCAATGTCCTTTAAAAACCATAATGTTTAAATGACTTTTATATACATGTACATCATAACTATGATATCTTAAAAATTCTGCATTTATCGATACATACATAACATTGCATTAAAATTTACAATCATATCCATTCAGCTAATGCATTTGAAAATATTTTACAACCTTTTGAAACGTTTCAGTTTTTGTATTTAAACATACAGTAGATCCGAGGCCATTGTACAAAATTTTACATAATGAAATAGAAATGAGCCGCCTCGTGTGAAAACCAACAATCTGCACAGGCGAAAACAAAGACACAGATCAGCTTCGCGGTAACCGCGAAGCTGATCAGCGCCTTTGTTTTCGCTACTCGGATAGTACAATTCTTCCTCTACTTAACTCCAAAATTTCAAGCTTCTGGCCTGCTTCTGTAGCTGTACAGGCCGGTTTGTCTCAGACCTGCTCGGAAAACACATTGTTGGTTTTCCCACGAGGCGGCTCAAATGTGTTCGTTTGTTTGAATTGTTGTTTTACGTCTCAGTCAGCAGCTATGGACATGTCGGAACAATATGGTCATGTGTGTCTACAATTGAGCCACCTCTCGTGGGAAAACCAACAATGTGGTTTCCGAGCAGGTCTGACACAAACCGGCCTGGGTAGTCATAGAAGCAGACTAGAAGCTTTAAATTTTGGATTTAGAAAGTAGAGGAATAATACTATCCGTGTAGTGAAAACAAAGGCGGTAACCGCGAAGCTGATCTGCGTCTTTGTTTTCGCATATGCAGATTGTTGGTTTTCCCACAAGGCGGCTCAATTAGTATGTAGGCAGCCTTGCTATTTCCATTACAGATTTTGAGATTCATCAATTTAAACAACAGATACTTTTTCTTTTGTATCTACAAACATGGTCTATATTGCCAATAAATAAACTTGTGTCATGTGAACAATTTATCATTCAGAATACACGGTCAGACCTGACTTCACCATTTCAAGATCGACCCGATATCTGGTATAAATATTAATCATTTTCAGAATAAAAATTTCCAAAACATTACTTGAAGCGAAAGGCCATACTTAAAATGGCAGCAGTTACAATCTGACAATATCTTAAAAGGAATTAAAGGTACAGCTAGCTTAAGGAGATTTATTTCAATAATTCACCCTAACTCCGCATTTGGCACACAAGAACAACGGAAATTAAGCCCATTTCAGAACTGGAAGGCTTCTTCATTTTATTACTTTAAACATCAAACCATGTTAATTGAGCCGCAACACACAAGAAAACCAACAATCTGGGTGTCCAACCATGTCTGTTACAAACCAGCCTGTGCAGTCACTGACACAAGCTAGAAGCTTGAAATTCTCAATTTAAGAAGATGGATAGAACTATCCTTCTATAGAAAACCAAGGTGCTGACCTGTACCTTTATTTTTGCCTATGTATGTTGTTGGTTTTCTTATGCGGCAGCTCAATTTATTTACTACTCTTCTTTTAGCATATTGAAATAATTAATTCAGACTACATCTTTGAAGAACAAACGGCAATCTATCTATCCTTTAGACTGTCATAATTCATTCATACATGTCATAATAACAATATTTTGAAATCTAATTTCTTGTATGAAAAAAGGTCCACAACAAACATGTTCTTGACAAAGAAGCTGATTTTAAGCCATGAAAACACATTGAGCCACATCATGAGAGAACCAATATTTTGCATATGCAAAAACAAAGGCGCAGATCAGCTTCGCGGTAACTATGAAGCTGATCACTGCCTTTGTTTTCCCTACACGGATAGTACAATTCCTCTACTTTCTAAAACCAAATTTCCAAGCTCTAACCATCTTTTGTGCTTGTACAGCCTGGTTTGTGTCAGACCTGGTCAGAAACCAAATTGTTAGTTTTCTCATGACATGGCTCACATCGCAGAGCAGGTTTAATGTTAAAATATATCACAGTTAGACTACAAAACATGGATAAAATCATGAGCTGCGTCGAAAGAAAATTGGTCTTGGTCTTTTCGGTTTGTGACAATGTCGGACACAAACTGGTGTGCGGCTACGGAAGATTGCTGATTGCACCTTTGTTTTCGCATAGGCAAAATTCCGGTTTTCTTATGACGCGGCTCACATGATACAATACATAAACCTCAAACACTGTTTCACAATTTGTATGGTTTGACAGCTCTATAGATCCGACGATGTCGTAGATTATATTCTAAAAGAAACTATCATATGGGCAGTGACGCGAGAAAGCCGGTCTTCGGGATTCCGGACCAGGTCTGACACAAACTGGTCTGTGCAGTCACAGAAAAGGACTAGAAGCTTGAAATTTCGGATTTAAGAAGAAGAGGGTTTGTACTGTGCGTGTAGCGAAAACAAAGGCGCTTATCAGCTTTGCAGTAACTACGAAGCTGAACGAAGCTGATCTGCGCCTTTGTTTTCGCATAGGCAATAATCCCTTTTTCTCATGACACGGCTCATATCATGGTATATTCTTTGTTAAGTTTGAATTGTGCTTTAACATCCCAGTCAACAAATTTTCTGTCATGTTGGGACATAGCCACAGTCCAGTACTAATGGGAATAAATATGATACTTGTATTGTTAGGTTTTGTTTTTTTTTCAATTAATCTGTACTGCACCTGAAATATTTATTTTGCGTCTACTCAAGTGCTCATTTCATGTATAAAATTGTTGAATGCATGTTACTACAAAAAATATTCCGATGCAAAACTATTTCACAGTTTATAATTATGTCCTTGTTGTACACCCTGCAATAATATATCACACTTTTTATATTTCATCATATGAAAAGGAACAGACCTATGTATGAAATACACATTCACAATTAACCAGGCTCAAGAACTGATGCAAAAAATTATCTATTGCATCAATTCTCAGTTGATAAATGTAAAAAATATTTATATAACAAATAAGACCCTTCTGATCTAATGTTATAAAAGCTGTCACATTAAGTTGACATATGAGCCACCTCGTGGGAAAACCAACAATGTGGTTTCCAAACAGGTCCGACACAAACCGAGCTGTATAAGCACAGAAAAGAGCTGGAAGCTTGAAATTTCGGATTTAGGGAGAAGAGGAAGTGTAATATCTGTGTAGCGAAAACAAAGGTGCTGATCAGCTTCGCAGTTACTGTGAAGCGGATCTGCGCCTTTGTTTTCGCCTATGCAGATTGTTGGTTTTCCCATGAGGCGGCTCATATATAACTCTATTTTATTTTCAATAATTATTTTCATTGCTTTTTTAAGAGACAGACATACAGGTAGCAATTATGTTCTGGCCACAAGGTTATTAAACTTTTCTCAGGCACATCTCGGCTGTTCAACTGGTCGAAATTTCAGGTCTAGATTGCAAAAGCAAGTAATTTGACATGCTCATCAAATGAGCCGTCTTGTGATAAAACCAACAATGTGGTTTTCGAACAGGTCTGACACAAATCAGGCTGTACAGTCACAGAAGCAGGCTAGAGGCTTGAAATTTCAGATTTAAGAAGAAAAGGAAGCGAACTATTCGTGTAGCGAAAACAAAGGCGCTGATCAGCTTCGCAGTTACTGCGAAGCTGATCTGCGCCTTTGTTTGCGCCAATGCAGATTGTTGATTTTCCTGTGCGGTGGCTCAAATGATAAAATGCCAAAAATTGTTGGCTTTTAAAAGTTTATGAGCAGAATAAATTGTAGTCTCAGCTGAGCTAAGCTTGAAAAAAGTTTTATAAACTTGGGGCCTGGTGTACTGATACCGAGCCAAGTGTATCATTTTGATGCTTATTTTGTGAAAATTGTGAATGAATGATAAGAATTTTAGGCAAATTCTGGATTCTCAGATCTAATACTTCCCACATTCTACCTAATGATCTGCAACTGTTCTATGATGCCCTCACCCTGCCTATATAAATACCTTAAGCTTGTACAAATTATGACAATTGGGGTAACATTTTATAATAAAATCCTATAACTTCATTTGAGCCACGTCATGAGAAAACCCGATTTTTGCCTAGGCGAAAACAAAGGCACAGACCAGCTTCCCGGTAACCATGAAGCTGGTCAGCACCTTTGTTTTCGCTACTCGGTTAGTACAAGTTGTCTTGTTCTTAAATCTAAAATCTCAAGCTTCTAGCCTTTTTCTGTGACTGTGAAGTCTGGTTTTTGTCAAACCTGGTCGAAAACCCAGAAGACCGGTTTTCTCGTGTCGGGGCTCATTTAAAAGTATGTGAAATCTGCATATTCCTGCAGTATTCAGATTGTACTTAGTTGAAATGCAAAACTGAATGATGTGAATCCTGGCAGCTCCTGTTTTAATGGTGTGGCTGCTGTGTTACATGAGCCACATCATAAGAAAACCGGCTTTTCACATATCCTGGGAAAACAGGCGTAGATCAGATGTGCTGTAAGTGCACAACTGATCAGCGCCTTTATTTAAGCCTCATGGATAGTATAAACCTCTTCTTCTTGAACTCAGATTTCAAGCTTCTAGCCTTCTTTTGTGACTGTGGGTGCAGGACACTTCGTCTAAAAGCCATTTCGTCTAAAGGACATTTCGTCTAAATGCCATTTCGTCTTTAAGGACATTTTGTCTAATGGACAATTCATCTAAAGGACATTTTGTCTAAAGGGCATTTAGTCTAATGGACAATTCATCTAAAAAAATCAAGCAGGTGCGACATTTGGTCTAAAAAAAGTTAAGAAAAAAATAAGAATTTTTAGACCAAATGTCGCACCCTACCTTAAATCAATATCAATCAATGTCATTGTGGTAGGTCTATATTTGTTTATCATTTCATTTTACACAGAAATAAGTGCAAATCATAGTTTTCCTTCGGTCCTTTTAGATCAGTAAGAACATTCCGAATATTTAAACATTTTTTTTTATTATTAGACTTTGCACAGTATGCACAGGTTCGATCCCCACAAGTGGCAGCGTGTTGTGTCCTTGAGCAAGACACAATACAACCACACAAAAATAGCAGCTTAGCAATCCAGGTGTTTCAAGCATCTCTTAACTAGTTGTCAAAATGATGAAATTGACATTTCCTGTCCAATATTTGCATCAACCTTGAACTGTACATCATCACCTTATATGTATCTGATTGGTCACAGTAAGCTGGAATTGACAGATGTTGATTTCTTTTTTCAAAAATTTCATTGACTGTTTGAAAGTAATGAAACAGACCAAGGTGATTGTATGACAGCTTTTGGCTATTTTAAAGAAATGAACAACTTTTTCTTTATTTGGATTGCATCTGGATGACTGTTGTGAACTGTCAATTTCTTGTCTTTGGCAACTGATTTTCAGATGTCTGAAACTTGTGAATTGCTAAGCTGGTGTTTGCGCGGTTGTAACTCCCTACAGTACTTGTTAAACCCAGGAAGCATTGGCTCCGTCCGGACATGACTGAAAAATTGTTGACTGGGACGTTAAGCCTCAATACAAACAAACGGAATTGCACAAATGGCTCATACTATCGGCCTTTGACTGTTAAATTTCATTATACCATTTTGAATATGAAATACATGGATTGTCTACGGGATTTGCTAAAACTTGAGCTATTAAATGTCATGAAATTGATATCTAATAAAATTTTGTTAAAAAATGTTTTCCTTATCATTTATGTTTTAGGCGAGTTTTAGACGAATTTTAGACGTTTTTAGACGATTTTTAGACGATTTTTAGACGAAATGTCGCATTAGACGAAATGTCCATTAGACAAAATGGCATTTAGACGAAATGTCCTTTAGACGAAATGCCCTTTAGACGAAATGTCCTTTAGACGAACTGTCTTTTAGACAAAATGGCTTTTAGACGAAATGGTTTTAGACGAAATGTCATGGATCCGTGACTGTACAGGCCGATTTGTGTCAGACCTGGCTGGAAACCATGAAGACCAGTTTCTTGCATCACAGCTTATCTGAGCCCTGTCATGAGAACACCTTTCATCAGTGTTTCAACCTTTGCCTGTATAGTTGTTAGAGACTTGCCAACATTTTATAAATTCTAGATTTAGAGCACAGTCAAAGAATCTGATCAGTTTGCACAAATAAGCAGGCTGATCAACACCTTTCTGGTTCACAGTCTCAAAACATGTTTTCTCACAACGAGGCTCATTTCAATATTGCAATCTAAAAATAGCCACTCTAAAAATAGCCATCACTCTCATCACAAGAATGGGTTATAGCCTTGCTGTGGTTGCATGGGCTGGGGCATCCCCATAGGGGCCATGGGGGCAGGAAGCAGCCCCTGGGTAGTAGGCTGTGTGAAGCCCGAGTTATAGCTGGAAGCCTGCAGTTGACTGAGCGGCACCCGTGGTTGTGGCTGTTCAAATGGATTGGTGGAACCCGGTGATGCCGTTGCAAACGGGTTCATTGCTGAAAAACACATACAAATATGAACCTGTGAGTGAGAAAACCAACAATTGGATTGGAGTTCCGACCAGATAAGACACAAACCAGGCTGCACAGTCACAGAAGACGGTTAGAGGCTGGAAATTTTGGATTTAGAAGGTAGATGAATTCTACTACCCGTGTAGCGAAAACAAAGGCGCTGATCAGCTTCGCAGTTACTGCGAAGCTGATCTGCACCTTTGTTTTCGCCTATGCTGATTGTTGGTTTTCCCAGGCGGCTCATATTCAAACTCAATGAAAATGATATCAAAGCAGTTAAAATACAGTAAATTCAGAAATTTTTGCAACATTTATTTTGTGAATTTCTTTTTCCGAATTTTTAGCCAGTTTATGAATTTGCGAGCCGGCACACATGCAGCCTTCTAAGTTTAAAGTGAATATTTATAAGCAAAAATCTAGTATTGGCATGCCTACAAATACAAGCATGTGCTAAATTAGTGACTTGGTTACTTTATTTCTGGAAAAGACTTTATTTTCTGCTATCAGTTTTAATAGCTTCGACATTTTCGGTTTTTATTCATGAAGGTTTTGCTTCTACTTGGTACTTGAAATATGCTAAATCATTTGATTATGGCATTAACTGAGCCTTCTGTACATTTGTCAACTAAAATCCTGTCCTGTTTGATGATGAGCATGTAACAAATGGCTGTCAAAAATAACTTTTTTTTATTTTTTTCATAAATCCAGCCACCTTTTTTACTTGTGGTATCAGTCTTAACCAGGTCATCTAAGTTGACTAGGTTAGAGTTGGCTCCGAGGAACTCCTGTGGTGTCTTCCGTTGCTTCTGTTTATCTCCCTGTAATGCCGACCCCATACCATCCATGTTCCAGGGGTCAGGCTTTGGTTGATCTGAAAAATCACAATACCAAAGCTTTATTTGAGGAATATTACCCTAGGTCCATAGGCCCACAAGTAGGTAAGACACAAATGAGCCACATCATGAGAAAACCAACAATGTGGTTTTTGAACAGGTCCAACACAAACCAAGCTATACAAGCACAGAAGATGGCTAGAAATTTTGGATTTAGAAAGTAGAGGAATTGCACTATTCGTGTAAGGAAAACAGTTACTGCGAAGCTGATCTGGTCCTTTGGTTTCGCGCATGCAGATTGTTTTTTTTTATGGTGCGGCTCAAATCCTCACCATTGCAAGGGAGACAGTGGTTTAAATTTTACTTAACCCCTAGAACAAGGCTATCCAAGCAGCTTATTCACAGTTTTCACATAATGATAATAATTGTATATTTCAGTGGATTATACTACGTTTCCCTCATGTTAGCAATGTAGAAACTGAACAATTGCTTTTTTCATGGAAAATAGATGTATTAAAAAGTCTGGAGTTACAATGGCAAACTCTAGCATTGTATTCATGTGAAAAATTATACTAAGTGTCAAGTAATATATGCATAACAAATACCTGCTAATGGGTCAAAAGCATCTAATGCTTGACCACCGCCCGTTGTTTCCTGTGATTTTGAGGGTGACGTTCTTGAGCTCAGAATATCAAAGTCATCATCTACGTTACCATTAGTGCCGTTGGTAGTCGGTGAGGGGTTAAAGGTTGTGGCCCCTGCTGTAGAGCCCGGTACGGGGCTGGGGCTCCATGGGGAGGCCTGAGCTTGGCTGGACAGTGGGGCGCCCCATGGGTCTGTTTCTGGAACAAGAAAAAAGACAATCACTAGAATCTGAATAACACTTTTTATACTACATAACAATTGAGCCGCCTCGTTGGAAAACCAACAATGTGGTTCCCGAACATGTCTGACATAAACCGGGCTGTACAGTCACAGAGGCAGGCTAGAAGCTTGAAATTTTGGAGTTAAGTAGAGGAGTTGTACTATCCGAGTAGCGAAAACAAAGGCGCTGATCAGCTTCGCGGTTACCGCGAAGCTGACCTGCGCCTTTGTTTTCGCCTATGCAGATTGTTGGTTTTCCCATGGTGCGTCTCATTTGTTAAGAAGATCTCCTACCAAGTAATATAGGTCTGTCTGAGTACTTACTGAATTCTTAAAATACAGTCATGTATCTTTTATGTTTTTCAAAACACTATGATTGTTTCAGTGCACTGCTTCATCATCCATAACATCTTCAGATTGAAACTGCCTGAATATTGCATTAACCCACCTATGACAATCATTTGGGTGAGTCCACTTTCATTTTTAGGGGCATTATAAGTAATTCTAAATTTTTATTTTTCTATGAAATTCCTTTAAGCGCACAGAATTGACCCAGATGAGACGCAACATTCCGGTTAAGCCAAAGTAAAAGTAATAAACTGAAATATTTCACCTAAGATTCTAACTTACTGGGTGCTGACTGGCCAGCTGATGACCAGGGGTCACTAGACCCAGCCTGTGATGCGGGTTGTCTTGCCGGTGAAGCCCAGGGGTCTTTGGCTGCCTCCTCATAGGAAGGGGGTGGGGCTGCTTGAGGCTGGTGATGATGCTTGTGGGCTGAAGCTGAGGGGGGAAATGAAAGGGTTGGAAAATGATAAAGCTAGGTGATTTGTATGGGTGTAGGTATTTTGGTTTTACAGTGCCCAACTAGCCCAAGGTTATAAAACTTTTTTCATGCTCCAACTCAGCTTAGACTATCCTGCTAATAAATGTTAAAATGCCAACAATTGTTAACATTTATCAGCAGGACAAATTCCTGACATTGTAGATCATAACCTTAAATTTCTATTTATTTCAGCAATTTTCAGTCCGAGCTCTCTTGAGCATGAAAAATGTTTTATAACCTCAGGACCCAATCGGAAACTTAACAGACAGGTTTCGGCAGAATGATGCTATGTAATTAAACCTTTTTCCTCTAAGCAATACCCTTGTTCAAACAGAAGCTGGTCAGAAAGGGAGGAAATGGCTAGAAAGGAAACTAAAAATCTATGAATCTACAGGAAAATGTTGTAAAAGAAAACAAAATGATTGATTTACTAAATTCTGAACACCTATACAGAAAGCAATTTTCCCTCTGCATCAATTTTATCAGTGAGTTACTTTGGGTTCCCAAACAATGTGACATCTGCTATTTGCAATTCATTCTGTATTTTTATGAAGCATTCAAATCTATACTGAACAAAGTTTAAAATGGCCACACATATTCTGACATGAATCTAAGTTCAATATACTGTAAAATAATTCAAAACACATAAAAGTTGGCTATAACATGCAGTTTAGGTTTACAATGAAATGAAATAAATGACAAAAATTCATGTAAGAATATGTGTAGCATTTGTATTTTTGCTCAGTATAGTATTTATATCAGCCTAGTTTCCCTGATACCAAACATTAATTTTAAAAACAACTTCTGGACAATTTACCTGGTGGCCCTGGCAAAGGGGCTCCCCAAGGGTCAGCTGCAGCCTGAGCAGGGGCTCCCCATGGGTCAGTGCCCTGTCTATTTCTGGACTGGTCAGCCAAACCTTGCAATGTTGGGGTACCAGCAGACTGAAAAGAGAGGAAAGAAGCTTGTCAGAGTTTTGAAGCAGAAACTTAAGTTCAGTGTTATGTCAAGACTGTTTGGATTGTGACTTAGCTCCCACTCAACAGCTAAGGTCATATTGGGATGTTGCCTTTAAGGTACCCATTTACTGGAGGCTGCATCTCGACATGATTAAACTGGGGCCTAAATGTTTAAACTAAGGCAAGCCTTCCAGAAAAGGTTTCCAGTTCTAAGCATACATTTCTTTTACTGACCAAACCTCAGCACAATAGCAAAACTGACAGTCTATACTCAGTACATAAAGAAATGCAAAAGGTATATTTTCTGTCATAACTTGTACATTTTTATAGATGACTATTTCAAATTTACCGAAAAACGAAGAATGGCATGTCTCCTACCCGCAGACTGAATTCCATACTTTTTCGAATAACATTATGTTTTTTTGCATCAATAAAGAGTACCCATAAACAACCAGAGGACCAATGGTCCTGTAAACGCTCACCTGAGATCTGCTTCATATACCAATAAACATATTTGAATATTATGGTATTTAACCCCAGTGCAGGGGCAGATGAAGCCCTTGGGCCATTTTCTTTTTCAGAATAATCAATATTCTGTCCATTTGCCAATGTCCTGCTGATTTTCCCCTTCAAATAACATTTTAAAAGCAGATGAGCCCCTGGGGTCCATTTTTTTCAGAATCATTAAATTTCAGTCCTGCTGCCCATTTTCCTGCAAGACTTTCACTTAAAATGACATTTTAAAAGGTTTCCCCGTTCAAATGCATTGACGACCTATGTTGACCTTACCATAAAATAAGTCAAGGTACCACAGGGTCATGTTTTATATATAGTACTTGTATTATTGCTTGTAGTATTGTAGTACTTGAGTCATCCATACTTCATGCAAAGTTTCGTTGAAATCGGTTCACCGGTTCTGGAGAAGATATTTTAAGGGTTTTTACCATATATGGGCATGGCGGCCATCTTGGTCATGTGACCTGGATTATTTATATACACATTGGTTCCAACTTCCTATAGATGCTTCATATAAAACTTGGCTTTGATTGGCCAAGTGATTTCAGAGAAAAAAATCTTTGAAAAGTGTGTATGGATGACAGACCGGCCAAGGTCAAGAGATGACCTTGACCTAAATTAATCATATACCTTCATCTAATCCATTAGTTGTTTGCATCTACCACTTTTCAGATCTCAGGCTGCAATAGTTTTCAAAAAATAGCTAATTTCCACTTTTCCCATTATAAGTCTATGGAAACTTAAAAGTTACCATAGCAACCAGAGTTCTTATCCGACTGGAATAAAAAACACAAATTATGTAGAGGCTACTGTCAGGAACATGTATACAAAGTACAGGATTCATCCACTTGACAGTTTCTGAGGAGAAGATTTTTGAAGTTTTTTTCAAAAATTTGCCCTTTATGGGGCCCCAGCAACCAATCAAAGAAAAGGATTAGGACAAAACTCGCAGGAAACGTCAAACACTACTCAATAAACATTTCCGCAAAAACAAAATTCAAATGTCTGCAATTTTAGCGGAAAAATAGCTGATTTCCACTTTTCCCATTATAAGTCTATGGAAACTTTAAGTTGCCATAGCAACCAGAGTTCTTATCCGCCTGGAATAAAAAACACGAATTATGTAGAGGCCACTGTCAGGAACATGTATACAAAGTATAGGCTTCATCCCCTTGACAGTTTCTGAGAAGAAGATTTTTGAATGTTTTTCAAAATTTTGCCCTATATGGGGCCCCTGCAACCAATCAAAATGAAGGATTAGGACAAAAGTCACATGAAACGTAGAGGACTACTCAATAAACATTTCTGCAAAAACAAAATTCAAATATCTCCAACAAGACAGCAAAAACTGGCAATTTTCACTTTTTTCCATTATAAGTCTATGGGAAGCATAAGAAGCCATAGCAACCAGAGTCCTTATCCGATCAAAACAAAAAAACACAATTATTCTTTCCCCCTACCTGTAGATGGTGTATGTGTAATATGAGAACAATCTGCCCAGCGGTTTCAGAGAAGAAGATCTTTGAAATTTTGAACGACGGACGACGGACGGACGGACGACGGACGGACGGACGGACGACGGAGCATGGGTATACTATAAGCTCACCTATGAGCCTTCGGCTCAGGTGAGCTAAAAAGTCGCAAGAATTTGTGGTGATGAATACTCATTTTTTACCACTTTAAAAACCTCTTCTGTTCACCTTTTTGCCTTTCAATGATAATTCATCAATTTCTGATTGCCTTTCATAAATCAGAATTTAGTTATTGAGTCACTATGGGTATCTTTGGCTGCTATAGTCAACAGCATGAATAAGTGGCCAAAATGCTCAAAATGATGGTCAATCTGGCACACTTTAAAAATTTGTGTCATAAGTAAAAATTGGGCTTGGGTGCAAATGATATCAGTAATCGCTTCTTTCAGAAGAATAATACTGTCTAAAACACAGCTGTATACTCTTCATAAAATGTAACGCACCTTACATTTTGACCAAAATTGGCAAAATTTTAAGAACGTCTAAAAAATTAATTTGAAGGACTAGCAAATTGCAAATTACATTAAATTGGCGTCGAATACTGTAGTAAAGTTTCATGCTATCAAATACTAAATCCTTGTCTTAACCTTGATTTTATCACCAAGAGAAAATGTTTTCAATGAACCGGAAGTTCTGAAAAACGACCAGAAATTTTAACTGAGGTTAAGCTTTACGAGAGTCACAATTATGTTCACTGACAGTATTTAATCGAAATAGGGACATCATTTACCGAAAAGGAGACCAAAATGCCGAATTTCGAAAGAGCTTATTATTTTTCATAAAACACATTTTTAAAAATCTCAGCAAAATTTTTCTTTTAATGAAATTCAATTAATTTTGTGTTTTTATGATTTGCTGGACCACAATGATCATACTCGAAGCAAAATTTTATTTAATTATTCACTCAATTGTGTTTTTTGGAGAAAAATGTTGATTTCACAAGTTTTTACCTAAAAATTACACCCGTTTTCAAATCGTAACGAAACTCAGCTGCGATACTCTCATATGAATGGCAACTCCTAAGAATCACTTAGACTTTGAAAATATATTATACTTACGCGAAAAAATGAAAATCAAAACTTTGCGTTTCTTTTTGTACTGAGTATATATTTTCATGACCAAATCTGAAATGTGCCAGTCATGGATTGACTCTAGAATCTGCTAAATCTGAAAATAAATTGATAATGACCAAGCAACCACCACTAGTAACATATGAGACAAAAACCAACAACATCGTTTCAGAACAGATCCCACACAAACCGAGCTGTACAAGCACAGAAAATGGTAAGAGACTGGAAATTTTGTATTTAGAAAGAGAAATTGTGCTATCCTTGTAGCGAAAACAAAGGCACTGACCAGCCTCACAGTCACTGCGAAGGTGATCAGCACCTTTGTTTTTGCATATGTGATTGCATGAATGTAGCAGAATCAAAGCAGACAGTAACAACAAATCTTGTCCAGTTATCTGTTCATGCATTTAACAGAATGCAAGTTATCTCAAAGTACAACTCATCTGCCAGCTGCATCATGAGAAAAACGCATTTTTGCGTATGCGAAAACAAAGGGTCTGATCTGCACAGCTGATCAGCGCCATTGTTTTCGCTAAACAGATAGTACAATTTCTCTTCTACTTAAATCCAAAACTTCAAGCTTCTAGCCTGCTTCTGTGACTGTACAGGCTGGTTCACGTCAGACCTGGTCGAAAACCCCGAAGATAGGTTTTCTGGTGTCGTGACTCCAATTGTCTGAGGCTTAATAAGTTGTCAACAGCAGTTATGCCTCTCCTTCATTTGAGCCCCGAGACGAAAAATACAGTCTTTGGGGGCTCTGACCAGGTCTGACACAAACTGGTCTGTACAGTCACAGAAGAAAGCAAAAAGCTTGAAATTATGGATTTAAGTAGAAGAGGGATAACACTGTCTGTGTAGCACAAACAAACACACTTATCAGTTGTGCAATTACTTCAAAGCTGATCTGCACTTTTATTTTCACATACCCGGTAAGCAAAAATCTGTTTTTCTCATGACTCAGCTCATCTGGCTTTGACATTAAGCGCCGTTTACACATTCACGATTTTTGGCTACAGTGCTGCTACGATTCGCCACGATTTGTAAAATCGTCGTGTACCGTGGTGTAACGTGGTGATTCGTAGCAGAACCGTGGCGAATCGTGATGATTCTGGAAACTCCACGGTAGCGCTACGGAAGTTTTAAACTGTTTAAAACATTCGTGGCGTATCGTGGTGAATCGTGGTGGTTATTGGGCGTGGCCTAATTCGTAGCGCAACCATAGCGGAATCGTGCTTATTCGTACAGACACCGTAGCTATATTCGCAGCTATTCGTGAGAGATCGTAGCCAATCGTGGAGCTCCGTAGTGAAACCGTGGAATCTTTGACACCACGAACTCTCACGATTCACCACGAATTGTGTACGGTTGTCCTACGAATCATCCACGGTTTCGCTACGGAGCTCCACGATTGGCCACGACGTCTACCGCCGTGAATCGTACTAGTACCGTATCGAACTGTACAAGTACCGTGAGCATTCGTTGTGCCACCGTGGTTAATCCTCACTGACCGTAGCGTTGCCGTCATGAATCGTCATTGATTCGTAGCGATACCTTACAGACACCGTACTTAACTAAGTATAACACTGTATATACATGTATTTTCAGGTAGATGTCATCCTTTGACGCAATAAACACGGAAACTATAGATTTTTAGTTATGACATCTACAGAGATATCATTTACCTGGTGATTCCGCTGCCACGACCGATTATTTCATCCTTCTGACCGGATATAGATCATAGTTGGACGATTATTACGACCATGGTACAGTTGACATGTCCTGTTGTGGGATGTGATTGGACGTCTCAGGATCTGGACGTAGCTTTTGCCGCTGCGCTTACTACCGCCCTGCAGCTCCACGAGAAGGACGCTCACCCAGGGCTACCCGCAGCACCGCCGACGAAACTCAAGTTAGACTCTCCGTCGATAGGGACTGGTTGTGACCCAGACCAATGGTCTGCTTTCAAGAGACAATGGGACATGTACAAGGTCGGCATGGCTATCACGGCTGCCATGGTGCCAACTGCGTTGTTTTATTGCTGTGACTCTGATTTGAGAACTGATATAATGAGAGATATTCAAAGTGACGTTTCTAAAATGCCTGAAGCTGAACTTCTTAGTGCTATAAAAAGACTTGCTGTCAAAGAAGAGAGTACCTTAGTTCACAGGATGACACAATCGCCTGCAACAGGCATAAGGACATTTCTTGCCGCGTTAAGAGGTCAGGCTGCCTTGTGCCAATATAAAGCAACCTGTAAGCAGCCTGGGTGTACACATGTGTTTGACTATAGTGAAGAGATCATCAAGGACAATCTGATAAGGGGCATCGCTGACCCAGAAATTTTGTCAGATCTCCTGGGGGATTCTAAGACTGATAGAAATTTGGATGAAACGGTGGCATTCATTGCACAGAAAGAGCAGGGAAAAGTGACCAAAAGTGCTGTTGGGGACTCGCTTGGTGCAGTCGGTGTGTCACAACCAAACGTCCAGTCTACTAAGTCACAACCGAATGTCCAGTCTAAGTCATGTTGGGCTTGTGGCGGCCCAGCACACGGTGTCAAGAATGATCGGAAAGCTAGAGCTAAATATTGTGAAGCATGGACTTTCACTTGTGTCAAATGCGCCGTTAAAGGTCACTTCTCATCATGTTGTAGCAAATGTGTTAACTGTGGTTCATGGGGACACCGTGATTCTGCTTCCAGGAACTGTCCCAAAAATAAGGTCAATAAAACTCAAAGTAAGAAGCCTAGTGACATTGCGGGTTCCCACAGAAATGCAAACTTAAATGATGCTAGTTATGTATTTGACCAGCTTTGCACGACATCCGTAGGCGGTCCTTCTAATGAACAGTCCGTGCATCGTCTACAACATCACGTGTTTGCAGGGAAATGGATTCCCCGCCCGTCACAGCCACACCCGGTTATCGCGTTGAGTGTGACACCAGTTCCGCAAGACCATATGGAGTTTGGGTACCCCATAAAGGACCCTTCTAAACTGAAATCTGTGAACATGATTATGATTGCTGACACAGGGTGCCAAAGCTCCATCATTCCGTTGCAGTCTGTTTACAACATTGGCTTCACAAAACAAGATCTCCTCCCGGTCAGACTCACCATGCGTGGAGCTATCAAGGAAGATCTCGGCGTCATTGGGGCCATTGTCATTGACGTTGCCACTACCACGCCACCTGTCAAATCTACACGTCTGTTTTGCTATGTCTCTGACACTTTGGACAAAGCTTTCCTGTGCCGGGAGGCTTTGACTTCACTAGGGATCATACATCCAGGGTTCCCAATCTGCCCTCCTGACTCATCAGAGGTTGCCGTTTCTAGTCCAGTGTCACTTGAAGTCTCATGCTCCTGTCCCAGACGTCAAAGTGAACCCCCGCCATTACCCACGGAGCTTCCACCAGGACTAGAGGCCACAGAAGGGAATGTCGAAAACCTCAGACAATGGCTGCTTGATTACTATGGTTCAACAGTGTTTAATGTTTGTGAACATCAACCTCTACCTTTGATGTCCTGTGACCCACTTCAGTTACATGTTGATCCAAATGCACGACCAATCGCCGTCCACAAGCCTGCCCTAGTGCCTATCCACTGGCAAGAAAGGGTGCATGCCGATCTTGAGAGAGACGTCCGCATTGGTGTGCTAGAACGAGTTAGCCCCAACACCCCTACAACATGGTGTTCTAGGATGGTGGTTACTAGCAAATCTGACGGCACTCCAAGACGAACGGTAGACTTGCAGCCCCTTAATCGTTGCTCTGTACGTCAGACCCACCATGTACCTACTCCTTTCCACCTTGCTGATAGGGTTCCACAACACACAAAGAAAACTGTGACAGATGCGTGGAATGGGTACCACTCCGTACCTATTCGTGAGGAGGACAGACATTACACTACTTTCATAACTCCTTGGGGACGTTACCGGTATAAGGTTGCTCCGCAGGGATTCCTTGCCAGTGGTGATGCGTATACTCAGCGGTTTGATGCGATCATTGCTGATTTTGAGAACAAGGTGAAATGTGTTGATGACACCTGTATGTGGGCTGATTCGATCCAGGATGCTTTCTTCCAAGCATGTAGATGGTTTGATATGTGTGCTAGGAATGGCATCACATTGAATCCTGAGAAGTTTCAATTTGCGCAGGACACAGTGGATTTCGCTGGCCTGACTATCACTCCGACGAATATCCGGCCGAGTTCTAAATTCATTGATGCCATCCGCAATTTTCCGGTTCCGACAGACATTACTGGGGCCCGTGCTTGGTTTGGACTTGTTAACCAAGGTGCATATGCCTTTTCAAGGACTACACAAATGAAACCATTCAGAACTCTTCTCAAACCCTCCACGAAATTTGTTTGGACGGAGGAACTTACAGAGGCGTTCGAACAATCCAAGGAGGTGATCATCCGTGAAATGAGAGATGGTGTTCGCTTGTTTGACCCTAGTCGACTAACATGTCTTTCTACAGATTGGTCTGTAGACGGAATTGGGTTCTTCATGATGCAGAAGTACTGTGAGTGTGCATCTCGGACCCCTGCGTGTTGCCCTGATGGCTGGAAACTTTGTCTTGTCGGTAGCAGATTCACCCATCCTGCTGAGAGTCGATATGCTCCCATTGAAGGGGAAGCATTGGCAGTTGTGTATGCTCTTCATCAGACACGCTACTATGTGCTAGGGTGTGAAGACCTCATTGTCGCGACAGACCATAAGCCCTTGTTGCAGATCTTGAATGATCGATCGCTTACCGAAATAGATAACAGACGGTTACTTAACCTGAAGGAGAAAACACTGGGGTACCGATTTACTGTCGTTCATATACCGGGCAAGAGGAATCTGGGCCCTGATGCTGCATCACGCTACCCGACCAGAGTATCTGACCACCTTCATCTCCCTGGTGAACCTGATGGAATTCGTTCGCTTACAACTGCCATTTCTTCACATGATGTGCTGGCGAGTTTGTGCCTGGAGACCGCCGACCATGATGATGCGGATGATGAATCCATACTAGCAGCAGCATCCAGTATGTTACATTCTATATCCACTGTGGTAACGTGGGATATGGTCCGCGAGGCTACAGCATCTGACCCGACCCTCCATCAACTGGCTCAATGCATAGAACAAGGGTTTCCAGAAGACAGCAGAGATCTTCCTCCTGAGTTGAGAGCTTATCATCGTTTGTCGCCCAGTCTGTGTGTAGTTGATGGTGTGATTCTCATGGGACAACGTGTAGTGATACCTTCTGTTCTTCAGGGCTCCATCCTCAGCGCACTTCACGCTGCACACCAAGGGACCAGTTCCATGCAGGCGAGAGCCATGGACTCAGTCTATTGGCCTAACATTACAGTCGACATTGCTAGGACGAGGGACCAATGCTCACACTGTCATAAGATAACCAAGTCGAACCCCATGCAACCCCCATTGGACATTGTACCACCTGAGTTCCCATTTCAACAGATCTGTGCAGATTATTTCACTTACAACAACCAGGACTATGTTGTGATCGTGGATAGATACTCCAATTGGCCCATGGTATATCGGTCAGAGTCTGGTGCAGAGGGATTGGTGAAAAGGCTACGCGAAACGTTTGTGACGTTTGGCATTCCAGAGGAAATTACTTCAGATGGTGGCCCTCAATTCACAGCTGGGAAGACTCGGGACTTTCTGGAGAAATGGGGTGTGCGGCACCGCTTGTGTTCAGTAGCTAACCCACATGCTAACTCCAGGGCTGAACTTGCGGTGAAAACAGTTAAACGGATGCTAGCAGATAACTCCTCTCCGACTGGATCACTGGACACTGATAAGTTTCAGCGGGCTTTGCTTGTCTACAGGAATTCTATTGACCCGGAAACGAAGGCTTCACCTGCCCTCATTTTGTTTGGACGACCTATTCGTGACCCGATACCGATATTAATGGGTCGTTACCAACCACATGATACATGGAAAGAGTTACTCACCTATCGGGAGAAAGCGCTGGCTAAACGCCACTCACGGGAACATGAGAAGTGGACTGAGCATACTCGTACATTGCCCCCACTTAGGATTGGTGACCATGTATACATCCAGAATCTTGTTGGAAATCAGCCTAGACGGTGGGAGCGCACTGGTGTTGTCATTGAGGTGCGGCAGTTTCATCAGTATGTGATTAGGGTAGATGGTACGGGTAGAGTTACACTCCGGAATAGACAACATTTGCGCAAGTTTACACCATTCATGAACAAATCACCAAGTTCTCAAGTGTATCCACCCACTGTCCCTGTGAGCTCAACAAGGCCACATGAACCTTCCAACACGGTACATCAGCCCCCAGGACCACAATTACCTCCCCCAATCTTGCCTTCCGGCCCGAGTCAACAGCCCTCATTCCTGCCACCATCCATCATTAGGCAGGATATGGCGACGGATGTACCACCAGACATTCCTCCACAACCACAACAACACACTGTGGATCCTGTTATTGAGACTGATCCGCCGGTTCAGGATATACCACCGTTCATGTCTCCCCGAAGGACTCCGGAAGTGAAGCTCCCTAGAGCACTAGCCAGGTTACAGCCATTCAACAAAGCTGGTGAAAAGGAACTTTTGCCACCAAGGAGGCCCAATAAGAGATCTAATGACTAATAATTAAGTTTGTGTGCACGTGTTATATATGGGACTGTGCTCTATTAGATTTGAGATTCTGATCGCATCTTTTGCATGATTGAACACAAAGTTATGGTTGTGATTTGCCTCTTAAATATTTTTTACAGTTCGCAGTGTGCAGTTTTATAGTGTCATTTTTCAGTTTTTTTACGTACCCTTAAAAACTTATCCCTAGGGAGGGAGATAACTAAGTATAACACTGTATATACATGTATTTTCAGGTAGATGTCATCCTTTTCCATCTTCCACATTTCAATTGACATTCTTATTCACAAAACTTTAAAACATGGGGGAGGAGAGAAGTACCCCTTTGGTTTGTTTAGATGTAAAGACTGTAAAATTGAAAATTTTATGTTATCTTATTGTATGATGATTTTCTATTATTTGTCAAGTTTTGCAACATGTTAAGTTACAGTCAATTATTCATGTTGTAATTATGGAAAAGTTATTTCATCCTTTGACGCAATAAACACGGAAACTATAGATTTTTAGTTAACTAAGTATAACACTGTATATACATGTATTTTCAGGTAGATGTCATCCTTTTCCATCTTCCACATTTCAATTGACATTCTTATTCACAAAACTTTAAAACATGGGGGAGGAGAGAAGTACCCCTTTGGTTTGTTTAGATGTAAAGACTGTAAAATTGAAAATTTTATGTTATCTTATTGTATGATGATTTTCTATTATTTGTCAAGTTTTGCAACATGTTAAGTTACAGTCAATTATTCATGTTGTAATTATGGAAAAGTTATTTCATCCTTTGACGCAATAAACACGGAAACTATAGATTTTTAGTTAGTACTAATATCTTGGACATTCTTACTGGAATCGTAGTGACACTGAATATTTCCACTTTTCGCCACGATTCTCTACGATTCACCCCGATTTTTCTGACCATGAGAAATCGGGGTGAATCGTGGTGAATCGTAGAGAAAATTGTGAATGTGTAAACGGGGCTTTACACTATGAGCTGATTCCAATTTCAACATTTGAGCCGCATCATGAGAAAACCAACAATGTGGTTTCTAAACAGCTTTGACATAAACCAGGCTATACAAGCATAGAAAATGGCTAGCGGCTGTAAATTTTTGATCCAGAAAGGAGAGAAATTTAACTATCCCTGCATAGTAGCGAAAACAAAGGCGCTGATCAGTTTTGCAGTTACTGCGAACTGCGAAGCTGATCTGCGCCTTTATTTTCGCGTAAGCAAAATGTTTTTTTTTTTAACATGACATGGCTCATTTGAGCTGTGCTGTGAGAAAGCCTGCCTTTTGTATCATCAGTAAACTAAGTCTGCAAATCAACTGCAGCGTCATTGTTTCTTCTACATAATGTAGTACAATCCCCCCTTAAGCCTACAGTGTCAAGATCCTAGCCATCTTCTGTGACTGTACAGCCTGGTTTCTATTGCACTTCATCAGAAACCTTTATAACATATTTCCATGCAATGTGGCCCATTCATTGTCTTTAATGTTTCATTACATTTCCGACTCTTTTGTCTCAGTTTTCAATCTCAACCCTGTCATGAGAAAACCAACAATGTGGTTTTCCAACAGGTCCGACACAAACCAGCTTTACAAGCACACAAGATGGCTAGAGGCTGGAAATTTTGGTTTAAGAAAGTAGACGAATTATACTATCCATGTAGTGAAACCAAAAGTGATGTGATCAGCTTCGCAGTTACTGCAAAGCTGATCTGAGCCTTTGTTTTCGCCTATGCAGATTATTATTTTTTTCCATGCAGTAACTCAGTCTGTCATAATTAAACTGCAGGCAGCAGCATGGAATTAAATACTGATACTGAAAGACTTTCCTACTGTTCCTATACAATGAAAAAATAAGCAGAATGCTGATAATGATACGATCTTAATATCAAATCATACCAAAACACAGCCGAAGGAAGCAATCAGATCATTTTCATAACGTTTGTTTTCATAATAAAATGCAGTGTATTGGCCGTTTTTGACACACAAAGGTATGCACACACAGTAGAGATTCAAATCAGCCTGAAATTCTGACCAGAAAACCTTGCTGACCAGACTGGGTCGAGTATAGGCTGTCCAAAGTCTTTATTAGTTGAAAACACATTCTGTTTTTCACTACTAGTGCAGCTATGTTTGATCAAACTTTCTTCTTTGTTTTCATTCCATTAAAATATCAAATTATATGAGCCGCCACATGGGAAAACCAACAATCTGTATAGGCGAAAACAAAGGCGCAGATCAGCTTCGCAGTAACTGCGAAGCTGATCAGCGCCTTTGTTTTCGCTACTCGGATAGTACAGTTCCTCTTCTACTTAACTCCGAAATTTAAAGCTTCTAGCTCTTTTTTGTGACTGTACAGGTCGGTTTGTGTCGGACCTGTTCGGAAACCACATAGTTGGTTTCCCCACGAGGCGGCTCATATTTCTCTTATCTCTGTGACAAACAGGCTTGTTAAGGTGATTTTGCAAGCTTCTACTGGATAATACACTGTAGTTACAAAAAGCTTTCACTGATTAAGAGGGAACATCAGGCCCCAAGGTTATAAAACTTTTTTCATGCTCAACTCTGCTGAGACTAAAATTTATCCTGCTCATAAATGTTAAAATGCCAACAATTGTTGGCATTTTAACATTTATCAGCAGGATAAATTACAGGCTTTGGTGATCTAAACCTGAAATTTTAATATATTTTGGCTATTTCAGTATTTTTGAGCACTTTAAATTAAATTTCAAGCTAAGCTGAGCTGAGCATGAAAAAAGTTTTATAACCTTGGGGCCAGGTCTACAAATCATCAACAAAGCTACCTACCTCTGTTTTCCGACTCTCATCCAGAGCCATTTGTAGTTTAATATCATCCGACTTCATTTGTCTAACTTGTTCTTCGTGCTCTTCTCGACTCATCGCTAAAGCCAACTGTAACTGTAGTTCCTCCTCTCCTACTGACGACGGCCGAACATTTTCTATCTCAGACGATAACCGACGTTCACGCCTTCTTGGTGAGCCTGTTAAGAGATTGATATCAAAATGTAACATGCTTATGGTATTGATGCATTATACATGTACTAAAAATTCTACCACTATGAAAATGGCAAAAATAAGTTTTTTCCTCATTTCTATTAATTTAAAAAAAAAAGTTACTGCAAGAGGAAGAATGAGCACTTGGTATACATAAACTGCCTTCAGTGGGCTTGCCAACAACAGAACGGCTGGGAGCATATGTCCCTCACAGACTTACAACAGCTTGCTCAAATACAAATTCAAGGCTAATCAGTTGATATCATAATTTGAAGTTTTGATAGGTAAATTTTCACTTACTTCTCTCATAGCTGTCAGCAGTGTCTGAATACCCACCTGACTGTAGCTCAGGGCTGCTGGCACTGCCGCTTCGAGACTGAAATTAAATCGTAAAACATATGTAAGTTGAAAAATGTGAGTAACAAGTACCTGTGTGGAAAAAGATGAAAACTGCTACAACTATGTATGCTGCAAGTATCGCCAAAGCTTTGTATATTTGTTCTGTGATGTTGCGATGTTAAAACAAGAAAAATTTGCCAACAGTGCAAAAGCGTTTTTATAGGTCAAAAATGCCTAGTTAATTGACACTCAGTAATTGGATGCTTCTTTATCAGAAAGGCCAAAACTTTTTAAACTACCATATATGAGTTTCATGTCACATGGTCAATGAAAAAAAAATAAATCAAAATCTTTGTTTTCATTTCATGGAAAGTGCAATCAATCTTCTTTTTCAATTGGAAGAAGACCGGATTTCTTGCATTGTACTCAACTGTCAAAATTTAATGTGCAGGTATTTTAGTATCCGCTAGCATCACAATTTTTAGAACTTTCGCTTGTATGGTAATAAAACCAGAAACATTTTTTCCTTTGTCCTTAACAGCAATATGAGCCGCGACACCAGAAAACTGGTCTTCCATGTTTCCGACCAGGTCTGACACAAACCGGCCTGTACAGTCACAGAAGCAGGCTAGAAGCTTGATATTTCAGATTTAAGAAGAAGAGAAATTGGACTATCCGTGTAGCGAAAACAAAGGTGCTGATCAGCTTCGCAGTTACTGCGAAGCTGATCTGCGCCTTTGTTTTCGCATAGGCAAAATCCTGTTTTCTTATGATGTGGCTCATATAATCTCGTATGACTTAAATGCTATAGAATATCATACTCGATGTGTCAGATTCTTCATTTCATTTTCAATTCAAGTGGTCTGATTACAGTTGAACAAGTATAAAACATAAACTGCTTAGTAATAATTGATCAGCGTGATTGTAAAGTTGCAGAAATTTCAAAGCACAACAAAATGAGTCTGGTCATTAAATATCCTGCTTTATCAATTTGAAACTGTGAGAAAAAGGACAAATTTGCCTGCACATTAATTTTGGGATCAGAAAAATATAAGTCAGCATTTTTATGCTTCCCAAGTACAATGAATTCCAAACTGTTGGCTTACGTACAACACTAAATGGGTTGACACAACCCCTGATGACAATGTCTACTGACAATTTGGATCCTCTAGAATGAAGTCAGAAAAACTATAGTAAGGTATTTCAGGATGACTCAAGAGTAGCAACAAAAGACACAATATGAGCCTCGTCATGAGAAAACTGCAAAGTACAGGGGTCCTGCTGGCCTTGAAAAATAGGGAGAAATCACTTCTCTCTCCAAGAAAGTTAGGGAGAAGTTTTGGGACCTAGGGAGAAGTGACAAATAAAGCGACTTATGATATGAATTTGGATTGTTTCCGTTTAAAATGAAATCCTTGATTTGAAATACAACATAGTTTTCCACTCCTTGTATTTTTAATGACCAAATAAAAAAGAAAGGAAATATTCTGTTAATCTTCTATTAATATTTCTATTAGACTGCATTTTGGAGTTAGGGAAACAGTGAAATCATTTTACAAACATAAAGAACCTCTAAATAGAAAGGACAACAATTTTGTAAAAGCTAGAACTTGTAAAACGATCTTTAAATAGAAAATAAAAACAACTTCTGTGCACAAAATATCAATTACTATGATACATAACTGTCCACATCAAAAATGTATAATTGTGGAGAAAACTTTTCAAATGCTTCTTTGACTTTATTGATCTCATTTGAATGCATGGATAAATAGGCCCGGATAAAAATGACAGGTAAATCTGTGACCACTCACATGTGGAATGGTCACTGAAATGTGTCAATTTTAACACAATTATGACCTAATCAATGATAATTGATATGCTGAAGGGATTAGCAAACCAACTGCCAGCTGTATGAAGTGTTGACAGGTAGGGATAATGTTCCAGTTGATTGCACTAGACATCGTTTGATGACCCATTTGTTTACACAAGTAAAGCTTTTAAAAAAGTTGCAGAAATTAGCAGGCGAAGTTTTAGTAGCCCTTGGGGCTCCCCAGGGCGATTCCTGGGCTCCTAGGGCGACGTTTTTCGCCCTAGAGCCCAGTAACTGGACCCCTGAAGTAACTGCACAGCTGCCAGTGCCTTTGTTTTCACTACACAGATAGTAAATCCCTACCTAAATCCCTCTTCTTTTTAAATCCCAAATTTCAAGTTTCTAGCCTTTTTCCGAGACTGTACAGGTCGGTTTGTGTCGGACCAGGTCGAAAATCATGAGGACCTGTTTTCTCACGTTGTGACTCATATGAGCCACCTCGTGGGACAACCAACAATGTGGTTTCCGAACAGGTCTGACACAAACCGGCCTGTACAGCTACAGAAGCAGGCTCACACTGGTAAATGTAAAAGTACTGGAGCTGGTTGCAACGAACTGGTGCAGTCTAAATTACGCACTGGAGTAAGATTAAAATGGCGGAAAAGGTAAATAAATCTTATACCTCTTTTCATTACCATTCCCTTATAAACTTGTTTGTATTTTGTTTGTCATGTCACCTAGCGCAGAGAAGGGCGGAATCATTGCAGTTTATGATTTTATCACGCAATATGCGATTTATTTCATGGGTTAGAAGCCAAATCCGATACAGTTCTACCAGTATAACCGATGGCATGTGTTTTCGTGCCAAAACTGAGGGGAAAATGCATGTTTGGGCATAGTTTTTGTTATATTGTCATATATTTATGAATAAACATTCAAAAAACACGATTTCCGAGCGCCAACTTTTTTCTTGGTATCGAAGCAAATGTTTTATTGAGGATTTTCTATTACAACGCACTGGGAGCATTTTTTGAATCATTGGTACAACGCACTGGTGGTTGCATAAACTTGCTTTACGGTTGCTGATTTCCAATAGGCAAAGCATCTAACTCGTTCAGTCATTAAGCAATCTTATATGAACATCAACGTGATAAATTGTACCTTCAGAAATTATGATGTTCCTAGTAAAAAACTGCCAAAAGTAGGACAATCATGTAATATATGTTTTAGAAATAAGCTGTGTTTGTAATCATTGAACACTGGGCTATCGAATAAATGAGTTTTAAACCATATTTATATTCAATATTTGGAATTATCTGCCCTTGTTTTAGCCAATAATATACTTACTTTTCCTATATGCATCGCCAAACGGTAACCATAGCAACCAGGATGTCACAATCATAGACAAAATAATTCCGACAGATTGCTTGCAATGATGAAAGGTTTCCATCCATAGTGCATATTATATTTTCCTTTTGGTCCTTTGAGATCAGCGAGGGTAAATTGGATTATAGCACTATTCGCATGTATAAATACAAGTAAAACAATCAGAGCATCAGAAGACTAAACAAAATCCCCAAACTAAAAGAGCTAGTTTAAACTTGTAAGAAATAAAACAAGGCACACTCTTCGCCATATCCAGCTAAACAAACTCATTAAAAACTTAGAATAATGGACCAATTTTAAAAAATAGGTCGTAATTGCAAATGTACCTTTCTTTTCTGATTGATCGGGTGCACGGATTGGTGAGATGATAAGCGGGATGTAGGTCTGACAACATGGGAAGTAATGCAAGAAAATGCCTCATAACATTATGTCCGTGAACCTTAGACTTCACGTTATATGTAGCAAAATGGATGGTACATGGGTAGAAGTTGTTTTCTCTTTCTTTCTTATTTTTGCTCGACACATAGAGTGGCTGTACTCTAAGAATCGACTCTTAACCAAAATCTATGTTTTTAGGAAAAATAGAACAAAAATCAAATTTTCGTCAAACAACTATCATTTTTACAGTCTTATAAATCTCCGCATATGGGCCACAACGCGAGAAAATGTACCTTCTAACAATATTTTGGGCATTAGAAAAATAATTTTACTTTGAGTATATATTGTTTCTTAAGTCTAATAGCCTTTATTTGACAAGATTACTCAAGTTAGTTTTGGAGTTATGACACATTTATTAAATGACCTATACAGAGGTCATTGTCCCGAAAAATGACGCCAAAGTTGCGTAATGCATTTCTGCATGTTTGACGTGCCTACAAAACTCAAGACATTCGCTTAAAATTATACAAGTACTGGCCAGAAACTTTTGATTAGTTTGAATAAAAATAAAACTTAGATCCTTTAAGAGCAGTGAGTATACATAAATGAGAAAAGGGATAAGCCCTACCGCGGTTTCGGTTACTTAAGCCTCTTCAGTGACCCTTATAATTTGGCAAAATGGAGCCAAAGACAAATACTGTAATTTTGCAACTTTCAACAGGAAAGTCGATACAAAGACTTGTATTATCCAAATAGACCAAATATTTAAAACGTTGGTTAGAAAATTACTCTTAACCGATAATGAACTTCTGATTCCTCAGAATACCCTCGCTAATCTCAAAGGACCAAAAGGAAATATAATCTGCACTACGGATAGAAAAGGTACAAGCAGGCAATGATCTGGAAATGGCGCAATCAGAAAGAAATTCCCACTCCATAAACCGAGGGTTGGGAAAAAACTAAAATGGCACTTAAGTACTTATACCAAGAACACATATCGTAAGCCGAGTGAGCAGCTGTTCCCAAATAAGCGGCCACTTAGTTATCCGAACTGAAACAGCACAAAAAATTCATCATTACAAGCAATCTGTCAGAATTTTTTTGTCTATTATTGTGACATCCTGGTTGCTATGGTTACCGTTTGACGATACATATAGGAAAATTAAGTATATTATATGCTTAAACAAGGGCAGATAACTTCAAATATTGAAAATAAGTATGTTTTAAAATCCATTTATTCAATAGCCCAGTGTTCAATGATTACAAATACAGTTTCATTTCTAAAACATATATTACATGATTGTCCTTCTAAAATTTGGGAGTTTTCTGCTAGAAACGTTAGAATGTCCGAAGGTACATTTTGTCATGTTGATGTTCATATAGGATTGCTTAATGATTGGGAGAGTTAGATGCTTTGTTTATGTGAAATCAGCAACTCTGAAGCAAGTTTGTGCAACCACCAGTGCGTTGTACCAATGATTCAAAAAATGCTCCCAGTGCGTTGTAATAGAAATTCCTCAATAAAACATTTGCTTCGATACCAAGAAAAAAACTGGCGATCGGAAATCGTGTTTCTTGAATGTTTATTCATAAATATATGACAATACAACAAAAACTATGCCCAAACATGCAGTTTCCTCTCAATTTTGGCACGAAAACACATGCCATCGGTCATGCTGGTAGAACTGTATCGGATTTGGCTTCTAACCCATGAAATAAATTGCATGTTGCGTGATAAAATCATAAACTGCAATGTTTCCGCCCTTCTCTGCGCTAGGTGACATGACAAATAAAATACACACATGTTTATAATGGAATGGTAATGATAAGAGGTATAAGATTTATTTACCTTTTCCGCCATTTTAATCTTACTCCAGTGCGTAATTTAGACTGCACCAGTCCGTTGCAACCAGCTCCAGTACTTTTACATTTACCAGTGTGGGCTAGAAGCTTGAAATTTTGGATTTAAGTAGAAGAGGAATTGTACTATCCGAGTAGCGAAAACAAAGGCGTGATCAGCTTCGCGGATACCGTGAAGCTGATCTGCGCCTTTGTTTTCGCCTATGCAGATTGTTGGTTTTCCCATGAGGCGGCTCATATATTAATTTATTAAATGTCTGATGATATTGTGCTTACCGGTAAAGACAACAGGCTAACCAACCTGTTCCTTTCTTGCATAAATTTGCTACAATGCTATTTTCTATTAACTACAGATGGGTTGTCATGATACATCTTATATAAGTCTGCAGACAGTTTCAATCAAGCATATAAGAGCCACCTCGTGGGAAAACCAACAATGTGGTTTCCGAACAGGTCTGACACAAACCGACCTGTACAAGCACAGAAAAGAGCTAGAAGCTTGAAATTTCAGATTTAAGTAGAGGAGAAATAGTACTATCCGAGTAGCGAAAACAATGGCGCTGATCAGCTTCGCGGTTACCGCGAAGCTGATCTGCGCCTTTGTTTTCGCCTATGCAGATTGTTGGTTTTCCCATGAGGCGGCTCATAAGACTGCAGACATTTTCAATTTTCTCATCATTCTGCCTTTTCCAAGTGCTTGACAAATATATAAGGTCATCTAAACTATTAAAAGCATTTCATTATCAGTCTGTTTGGCCATAGTCAAGTGCTTTGATATTAAAATAGATGCATTTTTCAGCGGTCAGCAGGGTTCAGGCCTGAGACTGACTTTTGCAGAACAGTTGGCTCAGAAGCTAAAATTAGGCTCAACTGATCAATGTCTTTGTTCTCCATACATAGACAGTATAATCCCATCATATATGAGCCCTGACACTAGAAAACAAAGATTGTGGTTTCCGACCAGGTCTGACATAAACCAGGCTGTACAGCCACAAAAGACAGCTAGAGACTGGAAATTTTGGATTTAGAAAGTAGAGGAATTGTACTATCCATGTAGTGAAAACAAAGGCGCTGATCAGTTCGCAGTCTGCCAGCTGTATACAGTGGCAGACTGGGAGTTCATGCGCGGATCCAGAAATTTTCATGAGTGGGGGTCCAACGAAAATTGTAACTTTTGGTCACAGATGAGGGGGGGGGTCCAACCCCCAAAAAATCCCGAAATTACCTTTTTTTAGGTAAAATTTTCAAATTCCAGGGGGGGGTCCGGACCCCCGGTCCCCCCCTCTGGATCCGCGCATGGAGTTCAAATCCCACACAGGGCACATGGTCACATGTGACACGAGCCAAGTTCTGCTTGTGTCAGGTGGTTTATCTCAGTGTAAACCCTGACCCGTTTTGGCCCCCATCACTTACTGAAACATCTCATGGGAGTGAAACAATCTTGAAAAGGATGTCCACTTTTTCCCAGGCATGTATAACCTATACGGTTAAGCAGTAGTCAGTGCACATCTTTAAATGTAAATTCCATATTAAAAAATCTTACCAGATCTAGATAAGGTACATTTTCCTGAGCAAATTTCACACTGAACAACTTCATTTTATTTCGCCTTTTTTTTTTTTACTTGAAAATGTCAAAGTTTATGTTTGCTTCTAAGCAAAGTATGATTCACACTTTAATATAATATACATGTATTAAGAGTTTTAATGTTAAATCATTTTGATCACTGTTTATGACATCATTCATACATGTACAACTCTACAATTCCTTTGTCAACATCCAGTAAAAAGTAACTTCATTCAATCAAAAACATAAAGAATCGAAGCTGTGACACAGGTATATAGCCAACAAAGAACCTTGTGAGCCTTGTCACAAGAAAACCAGATTTTTGCCAATGCGAAAACAAAGGCTCAGATCAGCTGTGCAGTAACTGCACAGCTGATCAGAGCCTTTGTTTTTCGCTACAGGGATAGTACAATCCCTCTTCTTTTTAAATCCGAAATTTCAAGCTTCTAGCCTTTTTTCGAGACTGTACAGGTTGGTTTGTGTCGGACATGTGTGGAAATCCCGAAGACCAGTTTTCTAGCATAGCGGCTTTTATAACAGAAATATCAAGGTGTGTATTAAGTGATAATTTACAAATAATTTCATTATTCTTTCATCAAAACATACAATGAGGGTACTTCATAGAACCATGCTAGCAAGTTGATTCTAATGAATACCCAAAACATATGGATTTATGAAAAATAAAATGGAAATATTTGTTAAGATATCACTAAGCACCTGTCTTTATTTAGTTCACTGAGCGTGGTCCTTCTACACAAAGAATCAAAACAACACAAAGAAAACCCAAGCTCTCTTTCTGTGGTTTAGACTGTCACTGTTTACCTGTGACTGACTTGATTACGTCATGTTACATCATTAGAATGCTTATTCTGTCAATACCAGACTTAATTGAGCCTTTGCGTGAGAAAACCAACAATTTGGAGTTACGACCAGGTCCAACATAATCCGACCTGTACAGTCAGAGAGGCAGGCTAGAAGCTTGAAATTTCGAATTTAAGAAGAAGCGGGATTGTACTATCAGTGCAGCGAAAACAAAGGCGCGGATCAGCTTCGCAGTTACTGCGAAGCTGATCTGCGTCTTTGTTTTCGCATATGCAGATTGCTGTTTTTCTGGTGCAGCGACTTAATTATTATCATGATCTGTGGACTTATGTCCTCTAATGGATCTGTCACATTATAACCCATTATCATTTTGACATGAGCCGCCGCATCAGAAAACAAATGATCATCATATGCGAAAACATAGGCGCAGATCAGCTGCACAGCTAATCACTACCTTTGTTTTCGCTACACTGATAGTATAATTTCTCTTCTTCTTAAAAAATTTCAAGTTTCTAGCCATCTTCTGTGACTGCAGAGGCCGCTTTGTGTCAGACCTTGTCAGACAACCAGATTGTTGGTTTTTTCATGCGAAGGCTCACATAGGCTAACAGGTAAGGGGAATAATTTTGCATATGGGTGTTTTTTCTATTTCTCCATTAGAGGAGATTTCAAGCTCTAACCAGAGGACCAATGGTCCTGTAAACGCTCACCTGAGATCTGCTGCATATACCAATAAACATGTTTGAAAAGTATGGTATTTAACCCCAGTGCAGGGGCCGTTTTCCCCATTCAAATGCATTGGCAACCCATGTTGACCTTGCCATAAACTTGGTCAAGGTCATCACAGGGTCATAATTTATATATACATTGAAGTACTTTCGGCATCAATGCTTCACGCCAAGTTTCCTTGAAATCAGTCAATTGGTTTCAGAGAAGAAGATTTTTGAAGGGTTTTTACCATATATGGGCATGACAGCCATCTTGGTCATGTGACCTAAATTATTAATATACACATGGGTTCCCCCATACTATGGATGCTTCACATAAAATTTGGCTTTAATTGGCCAAGCGGTTTCAGAGGAGAAGATGTTTGAATATTATGGTAATATACATGTATATTGCCCCGGGGTGGGGCCATACAAGCCCTTGGGTTCAACTTTTTTCAGAATCATTAATATTTAGTCCTACTAACTATTTCCTGCAAGATTTTCACCTCAAATGACTTTTTAAAAGTTTACCCCATTCAAATGCATAGGCGACCTATGTTGACCTTGTTATAAAATAGGTCAAGGTCACCACAGGGTCATGATTTATATACACATTGTAGTGCTTGAGCCATCGATGCTTCATGCCAAGTTTCTTTGAAATCAGTCCACCAGTTCTGGAGAAGAAGATTTTTGAAGGGTTTTTACCGTATATGGGCATGGCGGCCATCTTGGTCATGTGACGTAGATTATTTATATATACATTGATTTCCCCATTCTATAGATGCTTCAAATAAAATTTGGCTTTGATTGGCCAAGGCGTTTCAGAGGAGAAGACGTTTGAATATTATGGAGATATACATGTATATTGCCCTGGGGTGGGGGCACATGAGCCCCTGGGGTCCAATTTTTTTCAGAATCATTAATATTCAGTCCTACTGCCCATTTCCTGCAAGACTTTCACTTTAAACTAGAAAGAGTTTTCAGAGGAAAACATATGTCCCCCCTCTCTGCCCTAACCCACTTTTAATTTTGTAAATTTTTACATATAACCCTAAAAAATATATACCAACAGACATTTTAAATTAAAACCAATATATACCAACAGACATTTTAAAATATCACATGTTTCAGCTTTCCATATTTATAAAGTTTGAAATTTCACGAAATTTACCCATCTACAATCCCAAACTAATCCTTGCGGGTATCAACTAATATGCAAAGTTTGAAGAAAATCGGTAAAAAACTACTCAAGTTAGAGAGCGGAAACGAAAAAATTGCAATTTTTAACATCAATCAAGGGCCATAACTCTAAGGCCATTTGACAAAATTTACCTATCTACAATCCCAAACCACTCCTTGCCAGTATCAACTCATATGCAAAGTTTGAAGAAAATCGGTCAAAAACTACGCAAGTGAGAGAGCGGAAACTAACAAAATGCAATTTTTAACATCAATCAAGGGCGATAACTCTGAGGTCGTTTGACGAAATTTACCCATCTACAATCCCAAACCACTCCTTGTCGGTATCAACTAATATGCAAAGTTTGAAGAAAATCGGTAAAAAACTACTCAAGTTAGAGAGCGGAAAAGAAAAAAATGCAATTTTTAACATCAATCAAGGGCCATAACTCTAAGGCCATTTGACGAAATTTACCTATCTACAATCCCAAACCACTCCTTGCCGGTATGAACTCATATGCAAAGTTTGAAAAAAATTGGTCAAAAACTACTCAAGTTAGAGAGCGGAAACTAACAAAATGCAATTTTTAACATCAATCAAGGGCCATAACTCTGAGGTCGTTTGACGAAATTTACCCATCTACAATCCCACACCAATCCTTGTCGGTATCAACTCATATGCAAAGTTTGAAGAAAATCGGTCAAAAAATACTCAAGTTAGAGAGCGGAAACGAACAAAATGCAATTTTCAACCTCAATCAAGGGCCATAACTCTAAGATCATTTGAAGAAATTTACCCATCTACAATCCCAAACCACTCCTTGCCGGTATCAAGTCATATGCAATGTTTGAAGAAAATCGGTCGAAAACTACTCAAGTTAGAGAGCGGAAACGAACAAAATGCAATTTTTAACCTCAATCAAGGGCCATAACTCTAAGGTCGTTAGACGAAATTTACCCATTTACAATCCCAAACCACTCCTTGCCAGTATCAACTAATATGCAAAGTTGGAAGAAAATCGGTCAAAAACTACTCAAGTTAGAGAGCGGAAACGAATGGAGACACTGGATTTTCAATGTTAATTGACATTTGTGACCTTGAAAATTAGGTCAAGGTCACTGAAATCTAATCACTCCATTCGGCTGTCCCAATGAAGTTTCTGTGCCATTCAAATGCATTGGCGACCTATGTTGACCTTGCCGTAAGATAGGTCAAGGTCATCACAGGGTCATGATTTATATATACATTGTAGTGCTTGAGCCATCAATGCTTCATGCCAAGTTTTGTTGAAATCGGTCCACCGGTTCTGGAGAAGATTTTTGAAGGGTTTTTACCATATATGGGCATGGCGGCCATCTTGGTCATGTGACCTGGATTTGTTATATACACATTGGTTCCCCATGCCTACAGATGCGTCATATAAAATTTGGCTTTGATTGGCCAAGCGGTTTCAGAGAAGAAGATCTTTAACCAGAGGACCAATGGTCCTGTAAACGCTCACCTGAGATCAGCTGCATATACCAATAAACATGTTTGAATATTATGGTATTTAACTCCAGTGCAGGAGCAGATGAAGCCCTTGGGCCATTTTCTTTTTTCAAAATCTTCAATATTCTGTCCATTTGCCAATTTCCTGTTGGCTTTTTCCTTCAAATGACATTTTAACAGTTTTCCCAATTCAGATGCATAGGCAACCCATGTTGACCTTGCCATAAACTTGGTCAAGGTCATCACAGGGTCATGATTTATTATACATTGGAGTACTTTAGCCATCGATGCCTCACGCCATGTTTTCTTGAAATCAGTCTATTGGTTTCAGAGAAGATGATTTTTGATTGGTTTTTACCATAAATGGGCATGGCGACCATCTTGGTCATGTGACCTAGATTATTTATATACACATGGATTCCCCCATTCTATAGATACTTCACATAAAATTTGGCTTTGTTTGGCCAAGCGGTTTCAGAGGAGAAGACGTTTGAATATTATGGAAATATACATGTATATTGTCCCGGGGTGGGGGCACATGAGCCCCTAGGGTCCAATTATTTTCAGAATCATTAATATCCAGTCCTACTGCCCATTTCCTGCAAGACTTTCACTTTAAATGACATTTTAAAAGTTTTCCCCATTCAAATGCATTGGTGACCTATGTTGACCTTGCCGTAAAATAGGTCAAGGTCATCAGAGGGTCATGATTTATATACACATTGTAGTGCTTGAGCCATCGATGCTTCGTGCCAAGTTTCGTTGAAATCGGTCAACCGGTTCTGGAGAAGAAGATTTTTGAAGGGTTTTTACCATATATGGGCATGGCGGCCATCTTGGTCATGTGACCTGGATTATTTATATATACATTGGTTCCCCCTTCCCATAGATGCTTCATGTAAAATTTGGCTTTGATTGGCCAAGCGGTTTCAGAGAAGAAGATGTTTGAATATTATGATAATATACATGTATATTGCCCCGGGGTGGGGGCGGATGAGCCCCTGGTGCCCAATTTTTTTCAGAATCATTAATATTCAGTCCTACTGCTCATTTTCTGCAAGATTTTTCCTTTAAATGACAATTTAATAATTTTTCCCATTCAAATGCAAAGGCGACCTATGTTGACCTTGCCGTAAAATAGGTCAAGGTCACCGCAAGGTCATGATTTATATATACATTGTAGTACTTGAGTCATCGATGCTTCATGCCAAGTTTGGTTGAAATTGGTCCAGTGGTTCCGGAGAAGAAGATTTTTGAAGGGTTTTTACCATATATGGGCATGGCGGCCATCTTGGTCATGTGACCTGGATTATTTATATACACATTGGTTCCCCCTTCCCATAGATGCTTCATGTAAAATTTGGCTTTGATTGGCCAAGCTGTTTCAGAGAAGAAGATCTTTGAAAATGGTGGACGACGGACGACGGACGGACGACGGACGGACGGACGGACGACGGAGCATGGGTATACTATAAGCTCACCTTGTGAGCCTGACGGCTCAGGTGAGCTAAAAATGGTGGACGACGGACGGACGGACGGATGCCGGAGCATGGGTATACTATAAGCTATAAGCCTTCGGCTCAGGTGAGCTAATAATGAGGGTCCATGCTTTGTTTTATACAGAATTATAAATAATGATTAAATTATTATTCTTTCATTATGTCAAATATATGCCTTATCTGGGTTTCTACTTTCCAGAGCCCAGCAAATGAGAGTCTTGACTTCCCTGTTTCTGAATGCAACTTACAGTTTTGTAATTTTGGCATAAATCTAGGCAAGTCATAATCTAAATGGAGAAACTTGGTCTCATCAGACTGCACAAGTTGACTTTTCTGATCTGCATCTTATCTACCTCCAAGCCAAAATACCCTCTTTTAATACAGAGAAGTTGAAAAGTTCATGAAGTAAATAGTAAGTAGACCTTGAAATATTCTTTATAGCTAAAAAATGTATCAAATCACAGTTAAAAGTGACATCTATTTTTTTTATTTTGAACCCAATGAAGCAAGAAACTTTTTCATTCATCCCTTTTAGACTGTAGTTCACTCTTTATGCCTACATTCCCAAATAACCAATTACAAAAAGACAAGAAAAGTACCCTTAATACATGTATCTGTGCTATCAAATGCATGCAATTGCATGTAAAGCTGTCATCAGGAAAACATGTCCATGTAGCTGTACATCACATCAAACCCCACATTTATATATATATAGTAAAACTGGGGTATACAAGGGTTTACCTATTTTTCTTATTCTTGCTCCAAAACATATTTTTGCTTCGGTTCAAACAGGTACCCACAATCTATGTTTTGAGCAAAAATAAGAAAATATCATTTTTTTTTTTCAACATAATTTTTTTCAATTTTTACAACTTCAGAATATTATATATTGGGCATGTTTTTGTAATGACTACCTTGCCATCATTTTTCCAAAGTGCATATGGGTGACCAGGGTCTACATTATTTCAGTTTGGGTTGGTTGATTTAATGTTTTACATCCAAGGCCAAGCTGGTCAAAAGGAGAGGTCATGTTCAGACTGTCAGTTATTCCTGGGCAAGCTTCCCGCAGGCAGGTTACCAGAATTTATTGCAAATTCTTTCATCATCTCACAAATTATGCTCTTCTTGCATAAGCCGGAGCATGAAGGAATTTAGAAATGCTTAACTATTCGTGACCAAATCTTCATCAAGAAAAACGTCTGTGTCATGTAGCTTCTAGCTCTTTTCTGTGACTGTACAGGTCGGTTTGTGTCGGACCTGGTCGGAAACCACATTGTTGGTTTTCCCACGAGGTGGCTCAACTGTTTAGTTCACCATGTTCACTGCAACATACTTACAATTTTACTGGATCCTACCCCCATAGCATTGAGGGCAAATCTTTCCTTCGCCTTCAGAGATTTTGCTCTTTCATTCTTCAATCTTTCATCATCTTTCAGCAGACTAACAAGCTGTTTGGCTTTCTCTCGCACATTAATTCCTTGATCTTTATTGTCCTCCGTATACTGAAAATCTTTCAATGTTTGAATAGCGTAAATATTCTCCTTACATTGTTGAGCAACCTTTTCACTTCCAGTTTTAATGATGTAGTCCAGCACGACCAGCGACTTATAAACATGTCTCCAGTTTTTCCCATGATCATTTAACCGTTTCCACACCATTTGCATGATTTCTGTGAACGCGACAACATTGTATGTGAGGTCCGCTATTTCAGACATCAGGGTACTGGACGGACCCCATGGATCATTCGACGTAGCCTCTCGAACTTTTACCTGCGCCTCGGTGTAGTTTTTAACTACATTCTTAAGCGTTCTTCTCATAGGCATCTTGAGATTTTTAGGACATAAAATGTCTTTCAAAGAGAATAGTTCCTATCACAGTTTCTTCTAGCACCTAAAATTGGTCTTCAGACTTTCACATCATCTTTGGTATAGTAAACACATTTCTCCTGAAACAAACAGAACACATGGCTAAATTAGCCTGTATGTAACAAATGAGCCGCCTCATGGGAAAACCAACAATCTGCATGTGCGGCATAGGCAAAAACAAAGACGCAGATCAGCTTCGCGGTAACCGCGAAGCTGATCAGCGCCTTTGTTTTCGCTACTCGGATAGTACAATTCCTCTTCTACTTACATTGTAAATCCGAAATTTCAAGCGTCTAGCTCTTTTCTGTGCTTGTACAGGCGGGTTTGTGTCAGACCTGTTCGGAAACCACATTGTTGGTTTTCCCACGAGGTGGCTCAAATGGCCTATCTTCTCATTTATTGAATATATAAAAAGTGCCAGGGAGAACCCAGAGAAAATCCACATGGCATACACCCAAGCAGAACTTGGCTCACCTCATGTGTACCCGATGTGACACTCAAACCCACACCAGACAGAGCGATGAGATGATCAACTGGTCAAGCACAGTACTTAAAGAAATCAGCGCTCTTAACCACTCAGCAATGGGTGCAGCCACGAAACTAAGTTGTGTTATCTGAAATGTAGGAACTTCATATTTGTCTCTGAATTAATCTTACAAATGCACTTTTATTGGTGCAAGATATGCATTTATAGTCACATGCCATATGCGAAATGTATGAAGTACATGTAGCACAATCTTGGGAGATCAGGCTCATTATCTTTTTTTTTTTTAAATTCAGTTTGAAGTCCCTTTCAAGATTATTTCAGCTCATATGAGACAGGCTAATCAGTTGGTGGGCGAAAACAGGAGAACCCCGAGAAAAACCACCTGACACACCTGCAAGCAGAACTTGGCTTGTCTCACATGTGGCCAGTGTGGGGCTCAAACCCACACCAGACAAAGCAGTGAGATGATCGAGTGATTAAGAAACAGCGCTCTTAACCGCTCATTAGACACCAACATGACAGTTACCCAGACATAGAACTGGGTAACTTTCATCTGTAAGATTATGTTTAAAAAAGATGTGGTATTTCAACAGCATCCACCTAAATGTGTACTGACTTTGTTTTAAACTGTCCTTTTAATCTTTGTCTTGGAATGATAAAGGCTTTTTCTAAAAAGCTCTGTACTGGTTTTATGCTAGATGCTAGTTTTGTATATTTTCTCAAGACTTGCGCGACTGTCTTACGACATTGATACGTGTGTGTGTGTGTGTGTTGCAAAATTGTCACATGGTAAATTCGCCAAAAATTCGCACGACTGTCACAAGATGGGTTCCCAAATATTTAGAATAAATTCGCATGAATTTTTTTAAAACATGTTCAAAACTCAAAATTTCTTTTGTGAATGGTCTGCGACTATTTCGCGGCAAATAGAAAATCACATGACATAATATTGACATTCATATGTACAACAGTTTCCCCAACTTAATTTGCAAAATAGATCTAGTCGATAGGAATTAGCATGCCAGTGAGATACTAGCTTTGGTTGTTGTTAGTTTTGCTGTTTACATCTCAAATTTAGCACAGGGTGTAAACCTTATGGGTGCAAAGCATGGAGGGTGGATAAAAAATTGTAGTTAAGCATGCTGTCACTTTTTTTTTTTTTTTTTCAGAAAATTAACATGTCTGATTGATGTCAATGGGAAAGTGACTCTCTCCTAATTTATTTAAGTTTTAAATTGCTGTGTATGATAAATGTATTGTCGAAACATCATCTGAAAATAAATTGTTTATTGCTTTATTCATTTAACTTTCAAATGACACAAAGGCATGAAAATACATTGACCATGTTTTTTTCTTCTAAGCGTGAAAATACATTGAAGTCTATGGAGTTTCGAAAAAGTGATGAATGCATTTATCCACGTCATGACATGTTGTGACAAAATTGCAGTCTTCACGATAAGTGACGGTCTGTTGGACAAAACCAGCAAAATTTCATTGTCTGACAAAATATTTTATTGCGTCTGACAAATGTCCTGCAAAAATTAAAATGGTAAAGTACAGAAATGTCCTACAAAATTTAGTTTGTCCTGCAAAAACTGCAATTTGCCAGACAGCTGTCCTGCAGGTGAAAAAAAGATTTTAGAAGACTGACAGTCACAAATACATCTCATCCCAAGCCGGGCTAGCTGTAATGCTGAGGCAAGTTTCATGGTTTTACGAGGTCGCCACCAGGTTGGGAACACAATTTCATTGATCTACTGTAGTTAAAAGCATCTCCTGTAGATCGATCGATCTTCCTAAGTGCACGAAAATCACGACAATTGTTGTCTCGTATATGTTTGTGAAAAAATTGCAACATCATTGCTCGTACGATTTTCAGATTTTGTGGTTGCGGTCTTATTTGTGAAAAGAACTAGAATTTTCACCGACCAAGTTTTTGCAGAAATCAGTGTTTTTTATGGGTATTACCGTTGATTTTGGAGAAAATTCATTTTCCAAGGTAAATTCTAGTTTATTACCGTTTTCTTCTTCAAGGTTCATGTCAAACTCACGTTCGCTTCCATTTTGGAATCCAAGGGCGATAATTAGGTCGCTTATGATGCTGAAAAAACGCATTTTCAGAATCAGCATCCAAATGTATGGAGGCCATTTAAAGTCATAAGCTCTTAATAGTCGCTTTATAACTGTTTGTGACTTTTAATCGCTGTGATTGTTGTTCTGCAGGGAAAAATGAAATTTAGCAATAATTGTGAATGTAAATAGCGAAATTAGCGGACCGTGGAAACACCCCAAACCAACCCAAAACACACTAAACCATCCCAAACCACTTGAAAACCACCCAAACCTTATATTTAGCACACACTGGCAAACTACCTCAAACATACGAACTATAGTACAACCCATGTCTTTATGGGATTCAGAACCCTAAACCCCCAACTAAGTTGCATGTGGGGCTAATATGGGTATACACAAAGCATATGGTTTTGCCTTGAAATAAGAAACCAATAGACATACATGTATGTATGTATGGGTTTATTTATTAAATGTTTTAACTCTTTTCATTTTCAAACTCTCTGACTATTGCTTTCGCTGGTTGAGTTAAATAGTAACATCTGCGTATCCAAAAATGTGAGTGATAAATATTGGATGTCATGTCATGCCTTCATGTTTTCAGAGTTACAGCCAATAATATGCCAAATGCCCCTATATATCACTAGACAGTGTATAGTTTGCAGCAAATAGACTATTGTTCTGCTATATTTTATCTTAGTAAGTACAATATTTGTCTCTGTAACAATAATGAAGAAATACGAAATTGATGTAGACGGTGGTTATTCTCTATTTATGCACCTGAAATGTCGTCATTCCAAGAAAAAAATTAAATTAAATAAAAAAGAAGACAATAAATAAGATATTGTATATGCTATATCATTTAGCACATACACCCACGCGCGCGAGTACCGCGCTTGGTCAGGCGTGTGCGTGCACGCAACACACGTTTTTTTTGTATAGTTGCTTCATTACTATCTTACAGTTAATAAATATACATTGAATAAAGTGTCATTACACATACTGTATTATTTCACACAAACACACACACAACACTGTTTTATTAAATGTTTTAACACTTTTAATTTTCAAACTCTTACTTTCGCAGGTTGAGTTTAGTAACATCTGCACATCAAAAATTATGAGCGGGATTATGAGTGATAAATATATGATGTCATGTCTTCATGTTTTCAGAGTGGGTGCTTACAGAGCTAAAAATCTCAAAAAAGGTGGGCTTTAGCGGGGCACATACCCGTACTGCCTTACTATGGGAGCCCCCCCCCCCCCCCCCCCCCCCCGGCCCACTACTACTACTATACCCGTTGTGTAAAAATCAAATGTGACGATACAACGTATTTATGTAGATATAAATGTAAAAACTTCAATACATTAACTATTTTAACAAAAAATAGACAATATCGGTAATCAGGTCCGGTCCAAGTCCGGATTGAGGTACTATACCTCAATCGAGGTTTGTAACCTCCATTGAGGTTTGAAATATGCATAGACAACTGCAAAATTTCAAAAAATGCAACATAAAGTTGAAAATTGCAAAACTTTGTGTTGATAAATCTGTAAACCTTGGTCATTTACTTATTTTGACACAACTGTTTTGAAAATTCATCAGGGAATATTTTTATAAACATGTTCTTTTACCTAATGTTACCATTGATTTCTGCAATTACCATTTATAATTTTGTTGAGAAGGTTAAAATCCTCCTTCTTACTCGTAGAGGTTGATTCTGTCTGCCATTGATGGGTTTCTGATTGACTTAACACTGGCCTCAGTCACTGAAACCAGGGGTAAGTGGTTAGCCTTTTTTAAAAGTTTATACTTGTTTTTATCTTTTGTTTAATAGCATTTCAGCAATTTTAAACATCAAATAATGGTATTATTAGAAAAAAAAAAGTTTAAATATACAGAAATCAGCAAAATACTGATACACTATTTGAATATATGCCATACATTGAAAATTATTGTTTTAAATTTCAAAAACTATCCCTTCAACTAATGAAATTGGAGGAATTTGCAAAAAAATCCCGAACAGATTTTGCTGAAAAATGTTTCATTTGAAAGCTTCACAATTTGCAAACAACTTTTGCTGGGGATGATATTGCAATTTTTGCAAATCTATTTGTTTTTCTCAATATAAGTGATTTCATGTCCATTTTCAAACCTCAATGGAGGTTAAAAACCTCGATGGAGGTATACTACCTCAATCCTGACTTGCACCGGACCTGGTAATTTAAGAATACGATTTTCTGATTTTATATCATGGCTCGTATTATCCTCCGTAGGTGATGCTGATCTGGCAGAAGATGCTGGTTGTTGAGGCTGTAAGCGGCTCAGCCTCGTTTCCAGATACGGAAATGCAACGCTTAGAAGGTTGTCAACAACTCGACGTAGAAAAAAGAGAGGTATTTATCATTAGAGGCATCCTAGAGAGAAACAACAAAAAAGAGCGTTTTTATCATAAAAAAGCAGTTTGTACAGCAAAATTTCGTCGCTCGATTTTGCCACACTTGGTTGTTTGCGACACATTTTAGAATAACAATGAAATGTGTGTACCCACCATCTTGCAGATCTGGACTAAATACATGTAACTTTTAAGTTTACCGTGATTTTCGTGCACTTAGGAAGATCGATCGATCTACTTGAGATGCTTTGAACTACAGTAGATCAATGAAATTGTGGAATGTCGGTAATTTGTGTAACCCGAACCCGAGTTCCGAGATAGCATACCCGAGTTGAAAATTCAAATCTTATAACACAACCATAAAAAAGAAAATAAAGAATATTTAACTATTTGCTTTAACTAAATACACCATTCTCCATTACTTTTATACCAAATATTCCAAATATGTAATCTTATTTGCTTTTACAAGCATTATTTCGGTTTTGAACTTGGTAAAATGTGTAGGCGGAATTTACTAAGGGAAGTAAATCGCGCATAACTAAATAACTAAACAGTAATAAAACACGGTACCGACGTCGGGAACCCGGGGACCAAATTAATATTGCGCGCAAAGATAAGTATGAAAATTACAACAACTGTAGTTTACAGTATTCCCCCCCCCCCCGTTTTATGCTTCCTCAAAGCAGTGATTGTGGATACACGTAAAAACCGACTCAGTGAGGCGGTTCTAACGAATACACACAATTTATGTTTTAGAGCGAAAAAGGGAAAGAAAACAGAGAAAGAAAAAATAATATGTACTCGAATTAGAGTGAAACAAAACACATATAATTGAGCCACCGCATAAGAAAACCGACAATCGGCATATACGAAAACAAAGGCGCAGACCAGCTACTCAGTAGCTTCGAAGCTGATCAGCGCCTTAGTTTTCGCTACATGGATAGTACGATTCCCGGCTTTACATTTTAAAATAAAATCATCAATTTAAATAATCCAGCCTTAAGCCATCCCCAGTGCTTGTACAGCTCGGTTTGTGTCGGACCTGTTCGGAAACCATGGGTATATTTTCAGAAGAAAAAAAAAAAAAAAAACAACACAAGCGAATGCAGTTTTCGCTATGTTCAGTCAGGGTCTCTAAAGACCCTGGTTTAGTACACAGCGTGCTCAACTCCTTTATTCTAATTGAATGATTAGTGGTGTTTATCGTTCCAACAAACAATTTTTCAGTCACGCCGAGACAGAATCACCGCCTCTTGTGTATTCAGTTTGGGGTACATTTGTGAGTAGCGCTACTCGCTGTAATAAGCGGATAGTATTTGTTTCTGATAAACAGCCATATAGGATGATTATATTTCACCGGAAAGTTGTTATTTTATTATTTTACAAAATATATCTTTCAAGTATTTAAGGCAACTATGACTGTCATTTTATTAATGAAATGTTTGCACAGTACAACAAAATAGACGTTTTAACTTGTAGTAAAGAAAAGAATATAGCTGTTTCGCGCTTATTATAAGAAATTTGCGAAATTGAGGTGCAAAACTGCACGGACGTCAGACAAAAAATGACATAATTTTGACACTGGTTGCATCAACAGGTAGTAAGATTGCGGCGAAAAATGACTCCGGTAAGTTTTGTAACTATTAATTTGTTTTCAAGGGTTGATTTTTGAAAGCATTAATCAAGTAAATTGTTAGTTGTTATCATATTTACTTAATATTTGAATGTCAAAATGCTTCTGCTGACGTAAATATTGCGTTAATTATTTCATTGCAACATTTTTAATTACATTGCTTTATAGCGTTTCAAAAATGTCCCCGTCCAATTTAAAACCAGAGGACCATTGGTCCTGACAACGCTCACCTGAAGCCTGATCTTGGAGTATTAAGTCATCATGAAATGACCTTGTCCATGAATACTCACACACCTTTACTGAATTCATAAGTTGTCTGCATCTGCAAAGTTTCAGGTCTCAAGCTGCGATAGTTTCCAAACCCAGTGATTTATGAGAAAACCATAATTTTAATTTTGATATTCAAATGACTTTGGGTCAAGGTCAAGAAATGACCTTGGCCTTCATTAATTACTTACCTTCATTGACTCCATTGGTTGTGTGCATCTAGCAACTTCCAGGTCTCAGGCTGCAACAGTTTCCAAAATATCCATTGTTTTCGCCTTTTCCCATGTAAAAACCTATAATTCGAAAATTGACCTTGCTGTAAAATAGGTCAAGGTCATCCTATGGTCATCATTTGATCAAACTATGATGGGCTGGAGTCCCAAATGCTACATACCAAGTTTCGCGAAAATTGGCCTGCCGGTTCTGGAGAAGAAAATTTTTGAGTGGTTTTTACCATATATGGGCGTGGCGGCCATCTTGATAATGTGACCTGGATTTCGCGATCAAACTTTTGTCTCCCCTACCCATGAATGCTCCACATAAAATTTCACTTTGATTGGCCCAGCAGTTTCAGAGAAGAAGATCTTTGAAAAGTGTGTATGGACGACAGACTGGCCAAGGTCAAGAGATGACCTTGACCTAAATTAATCACATACCTTCATCTACTCCATCAGTTGTTTGCATTTACCACTTTTCAAGCATCAGGCTGCAATAGTTTTCAAAAAATCCATAGTTACGCTGATACACCATCATGTAAATGTCCATAACTTTTACAATTTGTATGCAATTGAACTAATAATTTTACTGATTTCTCTGTAGAAATGTAGTTTAAAAGCATAAAACTATCTTTAAATTTTAACCAACCGTTCGCGAGTTATTAAACATGTTTATGATTTCCCGGGACCCACCTCGTATGTGTGACGTATGTATGCTTCCGTGTGAACCACGTATGTGTGACGTATGTATGCTTCCGTGTGAACCACGTATGTGTAACGTATGTATGGCGTAGCGAACCTGCCGCGTACGTGCTATGAATTTTTAAGTGCACACGCAAATAAAACGTAGCATCTCGGCGTATGAGGAGTATGATCGAGCTACGCATCGAGGAGTATGAGCTACGTATGCTTACGTATGTACGACGTACGCGTGACCTACCTTTCGTATCACGATACGCCGTAGATACGGGAGTGGATACGCGATAGTGTGACAGCGGTTTAAGTGGTAACGTAACTGGTGATTTTGTAAAAACGTATCCTTATGGGGTGTTTTGTCGTTTCAATGGACCACTTTGCGTTTGTTTTTTGTTTGTTTTCATGTCTAACGTCCAAGTCAACATTTTTCAGTCATATCGAGACGGAGCCACCGCTTCCTGGGTATTTACCAGTACTATGGGTAGTAAATGTGCTATGTTTAAGGACATGAAAATGTCCAGTGGGCGTCGAACCCAGTACCTGAGGTCCTCTCGATTCGGAGTCCGATGCTCTACCACTTTGCCATCGTGGCGTATTTTGGTCAAACTATATATATATATACTTTGTACCGCAAACTCAGATTTTTACTCAGTCTGAGGAAATATAGCTTCTGCAATCTATATCTATTTATTGGTTTTCAAGTACAGGAAGATGTGCAGAATTTGAACTTTTAACTGGGTCAATTGTCTGTGTATAGTAAAAGACCAACAAGTTATTAAAACACTATTTTCATTAGATATAATTATTGCATGTTCGGGTTTTAAAAATAAATAATACAGAAATAGCTTAAAAATGCAATTTATTGGCGGAATAGAAAATAACATTTTTGTCACTCAGCCAAATTCACGTTTAAATATTTTGAATTAGAATAAAAGGCAATTAAAGCCCACCTAAATGCATGTATAATCAATGATACATGAGTAAACAAGTTAAAAATACTGGTCAACGAAGTAGCCCACAATTTACGAAAATATTCAAATCAAATGAAACATCATGAAAGAATCATGAAAACTTGTAAATATAGCAAAATAAATTCCGCCTACACATTTTACCAAGTTTGAAACCGAAATAGTGCTTGCAAAAGCAAATAAGATTACATATTTGGAATATTTGTTATAAAAGTAATGGAAAATGGTGTATTTAGTTAAAGCAAATAGTTTAATATTCTTTATTTTCTTTTATATGGTTGTATTATAAGATTTAAATTTTCAACTCGGGTATGCTATCTCGGAACTCGGGTTCGGGTTACACAAATTACCGACATTCGAAATTGTGTTCCCAACCTGGCCACTAGTACCATTTTAACCCTTTGAAAGGGGCAGTCAAAAGCAAACCTTAGTTCTACCTGCTCCCAAATCCGACCTAACAATACATGCCATGAGTCACATTAAGCTCGTAAGACATTGCAAACCAGTGAAACCACCTGTCTGTACTAAATGGATTATGGAATGACATTTCAAAATAAATTTTACATGAAATTACCGTTATCAAGTTATTTACACGCCAGTAATGAATGTAGGGTTTTTAGTTTCTGTTTCTGTAAAAAGTGTTGTATCGAACACAGCAGCTCTATGGTCAAATGATAAAATAATTGAAGAGGAAACGATTAATTCAAAGATAAACAGGAAATTAGACACTTCACACAAAAGCGAAATGGCGAGTTTGCACTTCCGGTTGTGAATTTGGTTGGAGTAAAAAAGAAGTGTTGGTTTACCTAAAAGCAGAATTCGTGGTGAGGTATGAAAGCTTAAACCGTGCCGTGCCGGGAAAAGTTATCCGCTGGTTTCTAGCTTTAAAAAAATCAGTATTGGAAATACAGGTAACCAGAACCCTGTTTTTCCAATATTGATTTTTTTAAAGCTAGAAACCAGCCGGTAATGCTAAAATGGTGAATACAGACCATTGTTATCACGAAAGGTGTCACTAATCAATCAATCAATCAATCAATCAATCAATCAATCAATCCGACGGTAAAATAAATATTACTTGACTTGAATCATTTGCGAAACAGAATAATCATTTTAAGTGTGACGGAATAGCCTCTCTTGGTAGAATACGTTGGTGCAACCATCTTGAGTGCGTGTAATACTCGAAACTTTGTGAAGCGTGTAAGTGTTGACTAGATAGCGCAGTAAACCACCCTTGGTGGAGCATGTTTATCCACCGACGGGGATTAGCTGTGACATTGCTCGGCTGTTCGTTACATTTGGCGGGAGCGGTGGGATGATGGCAACTGCCTGAATCTGAAAATGAATCTGAATAGTTTACTGGTGACAAATGACATTATTTCACCATGGGTTCGGATGGGGGAGAAAGTAGTCCCTAGAACGCACGAGTGAAGCGAACTTTGACACACAATCATCTGACATTACGGAGTTGCCAGAACGGAGTTTCCTTCTCCATGGGTTTCCCAGGCCAAGTCTCGGGGCGAGACTTCTCTGAGGAGGAGTAATGTGACGCTATAACATCCCTTGGTAGAATACGATTGATTAGAAACTCGTAACTTTGTGAAGCGAGTAAGCTTTTGACTATACAGCTAAGTAAACTACCCTTGGTGGGTGAGCATGCTTTTCCACAGACAGGGTTTGCTGTTGCTTGGCCCGGCTACACATTACATAAGGATGTTCGCTGCCAATGAGAACTGAGTATTCAAACTTTTTTTCGAACAGCTCTTTTTGGCATCAAAAATATATAACAAGAGATATGAAAACAAAATAATTATAGGGTAGTGTGCATTTTTTCGAGCTACAGGCCTCAGAATTAGACATGCTTTACTGAAAAGTTAAAAATTTCATTTAATTTTCGTTTCTTTCATAGATCTATATATCGGTCCTGAACACAAATTACTAATCTAGGATGTTCTCAAAAGAGATTGAATTTATATGAAATTGACTATTTGGTACCAAAAACCTACAAACATTTGCAACTGTGGCGGGATAGCCTCCCCTGGTAAAATACGTTGATGCAACGTATTAGCGGCATCTGGAGTGCTAGTATTAGCAACTCGAAACTTTGTGAAGCGAGTAAGTGTTGACTATATAGCGCAGTAAACCGCCCTTGGTGGGTGAGCATACTTTTCCACCTACGGGGTTTGCTGTGGCTTGGCTCGGCTGTTCGTTACATTTGGTAGCAGCGGTGGGATAATGACAACTGCTTTACCCATGTAGTCCCCAGGCAATGTGACGGGATAGCCTCCCTTGGTAAAATATGTTGATGCAACGTATTAGCGGCATCTGGTAATATGCAAATTAGAAACTCGAAACTTTGTGAAGCGAGAAAGCGTTGTCTATATAGTGCAGGAAACCACCCTTGGTGGGTGAGCATGCTTTTTCACCGACGGTGTTTGCTGTGGCTTGGCTCGGCTGTTTGTTACACAATTTTAAGCGGCTTACAAAGGTCAAGTTATTTTACAACCCTACCCCTAACTTGAAAAGGCCGAAAAAGGCAGAATTTATAATTGTGTCAAATCCATAGTTGTGGAATCAAACTTTTTATTGTATTTTCGGAGTTTGTAGAACTTCTCCACATCGTTCGAATAAAAGAATAAAAAAACAGGGTAGTGTGCATAAAAGAGAACTAAATACTTGAAAATCACCATTATTAAGCCATTTAAGCTCTTTGATTTCGAAGACCCCATTTCACAAAACCGCCCGAAATTTTTACCAAGCACTAATATGAAAGAAACACTGACATAGAAGACCATGTTTTCGTATTCTGTTGATAAAATGTGCACTGAATCAGTGCATTTAATTTGTAGACGTGCAATATTCAAGTTTAATGAATCCTACCCCCTATTATAATTTTCACTGACAACTAAAATTTTCAGAAAAGTTGCAGAATGAAGTTCCTTAGATTGATAAATTGATAAAAACCCTTATTTTGAAGGTATGGTCAATCAAATTTATCCATCTGAACTACAGTTGAACAAAGCCAATATCTCGGGTACCGAAGCCCCCTTTTTAGATCTACATCTTTCTGTTGCAAATGGATTTGTTTCTTCTAAAATTTATGATAAGCGCGATGACTTTGATTTTGATATATTAAATTTTCCGTTTATGGATGGTGACGTTCCTCGTCGTGCTTCTTATGGTGTATACATTTCGCAACTTATTAGGTTTGCTAGAGTCTGCAATCATGTTACAGACTTCAACGCTCGAAATAAATGTTTAACGGCAAAACTTCTCCAACAGGGCTATCGGTATCATAAACTTCGAAAAACCTTTTCTAAATTTTATCGTAGACAATATGAATTGATTTCCAAATATAATGTTGGGTTAAAGACGCTTTTAAGTGAGGGCCTTTCGGAACCAGAATTTTATGGTGACTTGGTTTACAAATTTAAGAAACTTATAGGAAGTAATGATTTTTCTTTTCAGTTTAGAAAAATCATCATAACACGTTACAGACGTATTGGTTATAACTTGAATGTTATGCGACAGTCTGCATGCTTAGTTTTTAACCCAATCACGGTTGATAACTATGCTGCCTTCTTTAATTGCACGCCGGTGGGTCGGGCGTCAGACTCTATGATGGCCCCGACTTAAAGCTATTCATTTTAGTTGGTTGGGGCCGGAGCTTCTTGTCTGTTGCTTGGCCCACCGGGGTCCAACTGATGTTTTTCTTTTGCTCCGGAGTTAGTAAGTTATTCGGCGCCCAGGGATCTCCATCGTCGGGCAGCTAACTCAATCTGTGAGTCCTGGTTTTTGATTCATCAGGATGTTTATCATGATTTATTTGTTTGTCCATGATGATTCATTGACTAGTTAGAGATTCACCACGAGGATCGAAGAACTAACTAAATGTTATGAACCACTGCAGAAGCTGAGGGTGAGGTTATGGCCATGTAAAATCGATTTAAACCCGCCAGTAACGTTGTGTTACTGATCGTTCCAAGTCGATACTTCTGTGGTGGTTCTTTTTGTTTTATGTCTTGGTGTTTAAAATATTTTTGTGCTGTTGGCGCCTTATGTATGTTTTCATATTTTTAGTTAAGTTAAGGTAACTGAGTGGCCACCTATTGGGAAAATAGCTGCTCATTCGGCTTACGAAATGTTTTCATGGTATAAGTACCTGATTGTTAGTTTGGTTTTTTCCCACCTCGGTTTTTGGAGTGGGAATCTTTTTCTGATTGCGCCTTTTCCTGATCTTTGCCTACTTGTACCTTTTCATGGCTTGTTTGATGTACACCATCAATATGTATTCAAATTTTAAATATTAGGAAACTATCCGCAGCCGTTTAGGGGATACTAAACAAAGCAACAGAGATAATCAATATTCTATATCCGACATAGTCCAACACCACATAAGCTTGTTTATCTACATGTAGTTCAAGAAAAAAAAATGTTTTCAATACGGTTTACGAGAGAGCACATTTTCAAATGTCGTCACTTAAACCATGTCAGCATGTCAGGTCATGGTCTTTTTTACCCAGTTTTTAAAATTATATATAAAAATATATTCCTTAACTCCAGTAACGTAGATTACAACTACTTACAGTGATTCCCGCAACGGGGAAGGTAGCATATAATGTCCGTATAGATATATTTATTATAGACTACTGCAGTAATTTGGGTTTTAAATGCAAGTCTTATAGGGGAAGATGTATTATCGTTTCGTGTGCATTAGTAAATACGGTAATAGCATGAGTATATTGCTTCAAGTCGATGATATAGTATCATTTAAGGTCATGAATTGCGTGAATCTAGAGTGAGTACTGTTCAGTGAGGGTATAAATAATGATTGCATAAGTCTCAAGGTCATTCGAGGCTTGACAGACGATACGGAGCAGTTGAGTTCGGTTTTGTGCGCTTGCCTTTTCGCCGACGGTGTGGAAAAGTTGACAGTCAGCCAGGGAATCTGGGTCTCAGCAGAAACGAAATGAGTATTTTATTTCTTTTGCGTTTCGCTTACATGTTCTACGTTTAAGTAACAATTCATTTTAAGTCGATTATTGCGCTGGTTTACAGTTATGTTATTTAGGCTGCGTTCACATAGAAATTTACGGTATACGTTATACGGTATTCGCTATACGCTATTCGGTATTCGCTATACGATATACGGGCACGGCGGTTCACATAGAAGTAGCACGTGCTTGCAATACGCTCTTTTTGTGAGTAAGAAAAAATATGGCTTCTTCAGAAGAAGAAGATACTAGCCGAGGAGGAGGAGGAGGAGGCGACAATACCTAAGAAAAACAGACGCATATTGGTTCGACAGCACATTGAAATTCTCGAACACATTCCCGAATCTCAGGAATTATTTCAGCCATCCACTCTCATTGAAAACGTGGAAACATTCTGATATGCATGTCATTATTTATTATCAATACTAACTTTAGTCAAGTGAACCGTTCTGACGTTATTCATACATTAAAATCCATACACTCGCCAACTTTTATCCAAATCGAACCAAGGACCTCCGAGAAACAGAAATTTGACATGTGACCTAGACGACATTGTCCTTTCAAAATTAAATCCTCCAATGACACACCCGGGTCCCACCAAGTTTGGTGAAGATAGGCACCTAAACACCCGGGAGGAGTACAAACAAGCAAACAAAAAACAAGCAAACGTTTCTTGAATTATAGTATTGTGAGAAGTTCGTTTTATTTAAAAAGTTATTTACGCTGTTTTACATATCCATGAGGATTCAAATATATGACACTTTATTGTGTAAAAAATATTGTTTAACTTAGTTTTCTAGCAAAACACTCTATAACTTGTGTAAATGAAAAATTCAGACCAGCAAAACCACTATACGCTATACGAAAATCGAACATGTTCGGCTGCGGTCACATATAAGTAGACTATTCGGGTATACGGTGTACGTTTTTGAGGGTACGCGAATACTTGAAATCAAACATTATGAATTCCTTATACCGGATCACATAGGAGGACACTATTCGAAAAGTTCGTATCGGCGCGTATAGGTGCGTATAGTATAGTATAGTGGGAATCAAACATGTTCGATTTTCGTATAGCGTATAGTGGTTTTGCTGGTCTGAATTTTGTATTTACACGAGTTTTAGAGCGTTTTGCTAGAAAACTAAGTTAAAAACAATTTTTGCACAATAAAAGCATATATTTGAATCCTCATCAATATGTAAAACACCGAATTTGCAACGTTTTACATACTCACGAAAAGAGCACACTGACAGCACGTGCTACTTCTATGTGAACCGCCGTGCCCGTATAGCGTATAGCGAATACCGAATAGCGTATAGCGAATACCATATACCGTATACCGTATATTTCTATGTGAACGCAGCCTTCGACTCCCAATATACTATACTATACGCACCTATACGCGCCTATACAACATTTTCGAATAGTGTCCTCCTATGTGACCCGGTATAAGGAAATCATAATGTTTGATTATAAGTATTCGCGTGCCCTCAAAAATGTACACCGTATACCTGAATAGTCTACTCCTATGTGACTGCAGCCTTAGAGACGTCTTTCTTACTTTGACATTTCATTTGTTAGTGGATTTCTGCTTGTGGGCTTTTACTCGAATACACATACGCCAATTTTATGTGAATGGACGTATTGTTAAGTTCAATTTATATTAATCAAAATGTAATTTAACTTGTCGTTTTTGTTTATAATTTTATAATTTTTATGAAATAATTCGTCACAGGTGGTATAGTAGCATTTAGTCAAGTAGTACTTCTCGTGTACACTTTGTTACCATGATGGCAGAAATATAGAGTCGGCACTGGAGGTGGAATTCATGACCAAAGAGATAATGGTGACGTCAGAGTAAATGCATGGGTGTCAAAGTATAAATAGTTGTTTGTATATTTCATTTGAATTATTTCGAACGTTTTTAACGTTTTTTCTTGAGAATTGATTTAATGAACGTTCAGTTGGCTTGCCTTATTAGAATAAGGATATTCAGATATACGTTGCCTTTAATATTTTTATACTTAGGGAATTTCTATTCTTACAGATAAATCCGATTTAAAGGGTAAACAATTGCACTTGTTTGTTGTAAGTAATGCTGAAGTTAGTACAGTCTGCCATTTTTTCGCATGAACAGGTAAATGGCGGTAAACGATTGTAATCAGTATCGATGCATTCTAGCACCTTGGATAGCCTTGCATGTTGAAATTAGCAGTAATGTTTAAAACCTTTTGTAGTAAATAGTAAATACATCATATTTTCTTTGTTTATGAAGGTTTTCTTCAGATATCTGAGGGATTTATATAATTTACTGTTATTTGTTTATGTTTAGCAAAGCAGGGTTGTAGAGATGAGTTTCAATGGTTTACGAAAACAGGTATGCAGTCCTCAATGGTGAGCAATTGAAGGTTATGATTTTGGACAAGTTAAATGTTACAGCACATAGCGAAATAAAGATAAGTATTTACGTAACGATTTATCTGTTTCGAAGCTTCCTAATTTAAAAGATTTGCAGATCGTTTTGTCGAATTATGAACGTGATCTATAGACTATTTTAAAGTCTATATGTTTATGCAGTTTAAGGGTCAATGAAATTTCATGCATGAGGGTTCTATCTGCGAATATGGCGTTAGTTGGTTGTATTAAATTTTATGGTTGTGATTAGGATTTTTATGGTTGTGATTAGGATTTAGGGTTGTACAGAGATGTGTGTATTATGGTGTTTGTTGGTTGCTTTTACGGTTGTCATTACATGTAGTTGGATTTTCTGTTTTGAAAACTGTGCATTGAGGTATTAGATGACCTGAACTGTTACAAATTAGGGAAGTTATGTACGTATCTGTGCTGCAGATATAGAGGTTCAGCTGCAAAGACGTGTGTATTATGGCGTTAGTTATTGCATTTAAGTCTGTGATTGCATATTGGAGTTTCTTGTTTTGGAACTGGGTCATGTGCTGTTAGAGGCACAGAGACGTGTGTAATTATGGCGTTGGTCGTTGCATTTAAGGCTGTGATCACATGTAGTTGGGAGTTTTCTGTTTTGAAAACTGTGCATTGTGGTGTTAAATGAACTGAGCTGTTAAAATAAGAGAAGTTATGGGTTAATGTACGTATATGTGCTGCAGATATAATTGTAAGACGTGTGTATTATGCCGTTGGTTGTTGTATTTAAGGCTGTGATTACATGTAGTTGGGGTTTCTAGTTTGAAAACTGAGCATTGTGGTGTTAGATGAAATGAGCTGTTAAAATGAGGGCAGTTATGGGTTAATGTACGTATCTGTGCTGCAGATTTAGGGCTCTGCTGCAGAAATGTGTGTACCCGTATTATGGCATTGGTGGTTGCATTTACGGTTCTGATGAGTTGAAGTCTGATTTGAAAACTGCACATCGTGCCGTTAGATGAACTGAGCTGTTAAAACGAGGACACTATGTGTTAATGTACGTATTTATGCTGCATCATAATAGGGCACTACTGCATCTAGTCATGTGTGGATCATTGTGTTGGTTTGTTTCATTTACGGTCCTGATTAGTTGGAAGTTTCTGATTCGAAACATGTGCATTATGTTGTCAGATGAACTGAGAGCTGTTAGAAATGAGGGCAGTTGTGGGTTAATGTATCTATCTATACTGTACAGATTTAGCGCTCTGTGGCAGAGGTGTTTTGTCGCAGTTACGGTTACGGTTACGGTTGTGATAAGTCGGGAGTTTTTGATTTGAAAACTGTGCATTGCGTTAGATGAACTGAGAGTTGTTAGTAATCAGTGTAGTTATGTGTTAACGAACGTATCTGTGCTGCACAGATATAGGACTCTGCTGCAGAGATATGTGTTTTATGGTGTTGGTTGGGTTGCATTTACGGTTGTGATAAGTTGGGGTTTCTGATTTGAAAACTGCGCATTTTGTTGTTGAATTGAGAGCTGTTAGTTATGACTGTAGGTAAGTGTTAAGTACGTATCTGTGCTGCACAGATATAGGGCTCTGCTGCAGAGACGTGTGGGTGCTGAGTTGAGAAGTCAAATAATCTATTAACTGATTTTTTCTGACTCTCTGAGTCAAAAGATTTCGAGGTCACAAATAATCTATTAACGGATTTTCTGGCTTTATGAGGTTACGACTGTTTTGGTGAGAAGTTATGTTTACAAAGATTGAAAACGGAGCACGTGATTGTAGCATGACAATAGCCGGCATTGGCATATTTGGTTTTGTAGGTGAATCAAACTTGCTTTCTTAAAACATTTGATGCCCGTTCTTTTTTAGTTGAATAAAGATAACGTGCTCCGGTCTGTGCTCGCCATCACACACGTATATGTTGTTGTGTTTTCTATTATATCAAGGTATAACGCTGCGAGTATGAATGAATATGCTGTATGGTTTAGTGGAATTCAGACGGGTTATATGCTTACGTCATATTCATTGTAGTGTTCGATGTGTTATACCTCGTTTCCCAAATAAGGAAGTAAAGATCGGTCGGCACCCGCTGACGTGCAAGTATCTGACGGCATGCAGTGAGTCAGTTGTCGTAGGAAGGGCTGCTGGATGGTAAAAGAGTTTAGAACGAACAAGTCTCAATATTTTATTTTTCTTTCGTTACTGTCCAGGTCTGGTGTGTAGGAAATCAGAATCATAATAAACATACTGTCTTATGTAACTTTGATTATATCCCAATATTTATAATTTTATACATCAAGTTTATCTCTTAATCGATATCACCAAATACGTAACAATTTATAATAAGTATGCAGACTGAGACGGTCTTATCCTTGCATTTTATTCATTCTTGTGCCAAATTATTCTGCTGAAATTTAATGTTTAGTATATCAAATGTCCATTTTAAATCATTGCAATCACATCTAAACCACAGTTTTGTAACAATTTTAATTAAGTATTCAGGCTGAGACGGTTCTTATCCGTGTTTTTTTTATTCATTCCTGTGCTAAAATTACTCTGCTGGAATTTAATGTTTTAGTATGATATCAAATGTCCATTTTAAATCATTGCAATCACATTCTTTACTACAAATATTTGTATATTTCTTTTTTAAAAAAAATCCTAGACAAAATTAACTATACTTTTAATTGTTGATATTGTATGGTTTGTTTGTATATATTATTGTTTTATTGTTGTATGTGTGTTGTTGAGGACCATATGTAAGATAAGCTGATGCTTAATATGTTATCCTCGTAAAATAAAGACATATTATTATTATTATATAGATAATAAATAATTTATGTTGCGTCTGAATGAATGAAAGAAAACATAAATATATTTATTATAGACTACTGCAGTAATTTGGGTTTTAAATGCAAGTCTTATAGGGGAAGATGTGTGCATTAGTAAATACGGTAATAGCATGAGTATATTGCTTCAAGTCGATGATATAGTATCATTTAAGGTCATGAATTGCGTGAATCTAGAGTGAGTACTGTTCAGTGAGGGTATAAATAATGATTGCATAAGTCTCAAGGTCATTCGAGGCTTGACAGACGATACGGAGCAGTTGAGTTCGGTTTTGTGCGCTTGCCTCCCCCCCTCCCCACCCATATGTTTGATAAAAATGTTAAAGTGCAGATTTAAAAGAGCTTGCTTGTTTCCGCTGTACCCATAGCGCATGGTATACCGCAGTTTACAGTGAAACGCATACATGTTTCTAGTGGTTAGTCCTGATCGAAACCTGAATGTACCAAATGTGATGGGTCGTGTTGCTACAGATCGATGACGCAAGTCGTGATGTAAATTCAGTTTCTCAAATGTAATTTGTTATTGCTATGTAGTACAGCTATTTGGAAAATAATGCAAGTGGTCCGTTTTTTCGTTCATGGAAGATGGTTTAGGAGTAAAATAGTGTGCATATCGAATACATAGACAATTTCAGATTATTTTGTTGAAAGTTGTCTCTTTGTTTCAAAGGCACCTGTTCAAATGAGTAATGCTTTTTGAAATGGACATATCATATCTGTTCAACCACAAACACTAGGCTTTATGCAATGCATAAAGTAGGAATCACGCAACGTTTGTTTAAACTTATGATCGATGTTGTTAATCAGTGTTTAATTTCAAAATACCAATGTTACATGTACAAAATTTCATATGCAATATGCAATAGTGGAATCAAACCGAAGTTTTTAAGCGAGTTTTTGAGTACACAGCTCTTGGGAAAAAAAAAAAATAATAATAATACATGTAATAATTATTAACATGGTGTTTAGCACATATTTCGCAATTTTCAGTTATAACTGTTGATTCGAGTCAGGGGCTCGTTTCACAAAGCGTTTTAAGACATATTTTATCCTAAGTTTGAACTTAGGACAAATTTCGGTTAAGATATGTCTTATCCTTAAAGATGTCATAACTTTAGCCTAACAATAGAACACAACTTATGATTGATCTTATTTAATAGTAAACTAAAAATGGCGGACGTGTTTATGTGAGAGCGAAAAACAACAAAATATCACCTAGACTGGATTCGAACTCGGATCGCCTGGACAGAAGATAACATAGCTTACCACTAAGCCACCGAGTCATATGTTTTATTTATTGGTTCAGTATTGATAAACGCCAATAGAACACATTTTATTTTTATTTATTTTTATTCAGTTTTACGTCCCTTTCAAGGTTATTTCAGCTCTTATAAGAGAGGCCAATCAGTAGGTGGTGCAAAAACGAGAGAACCCTGGCACACCCGTTATTTTTAGTTAGTTTGTTTGAGTTAATGCTTGACGCCCCAGTCAACAACTATGTTTATGCAGAGATCTCCATTTCATGGGACGTTCATACAAAATTAGGATGTCATGGCATCCAAAACGTGCTTCAAATATACTCAGGCAAACTTATTACGCAACATCGGTTTATTTGTTATGTTATAAAAATAAACTTTATTTCCACTGGATTAGATTGCCGGGTGATTGACACATCTAACAGCATCTGGTTGTAACATTCTGTATTATGCGTTTCAAGAAATTTATCAGTTTTTACGATCCAAAAGGGAGCAATTTGTATTAAAATGACTTCCAGAATCTCTCAGGAGGCCCATGCCACCACAATAACCGCTTTGGTCAATCTCATTCGAGCCAAATGGTCTGTACTAAAAACCAAACACGTTTGTACCATATTAATTCATAGGCGAAAATATGCTATACTCGTGATGCGTTGCTCAATATAAAGTACCAAAGTAAGGCTTATGTGTATGGATGGTTTAATTTTACCACGGTTTCGGGGCAATCTCAGACCAGAGCGGTTAACCATAGCCTAATCAGAGCTTTGCTTGGAGCGGTACAAGAGGCCCATCTATAATTTCGCAGGGCCCTAATGGGTTCAATTTTTATTTTAACTGCAAACATCATGAGCTGTATATATAATAATTGCGAGTATAACTAGACCTAAGTTCAATATGGCAAATTGATTATATTTCCCCAAATCGGAACAGGGCTTTGATAAACACATCGGCGGCCCGATGCATCAGGTTTACCATACAGTGTATAAGGCAAACACTGGTGTTAAAGAGATTTGGTTTCGATTTGCAGACGGAATAGTCTAAAGCATTACAATAAAACAGTGGGTAGATTTAAGTACATGCATTTATATTGAAACAGAAAGAAAAAAGGAAAAGAAAAAAGAGAGAAAACTGGATTCGATCTGGGATCGCCTGGTTCATATTATGGCAAAAAGTACTAATTTAATTACTTGCATAAATCCACTAAACTATCACCAATATTAAACAAATTCTATGATTTAACATACTCGAAACTAACTGTTTGGTGTGTTTGACCTTGAAATGAGATAAATCTTATGAGCCAGTCACAACTTCGAACATAAGATTAGTCTTACCGTTAAGATAGATCATAAGTCACCAGTCACAACTTCGAACATAAGATTAGTCTTACCGTTAAGATAGATCATAAGTCACTCCTAAGAGTAGTCTTGATCATAAGATAAGATATGTCCTAAGTGAGCTTCGTGAAACGAGCTACAGAATTTTATTTCTGTTCAGTCACGTGAATCACGACGAAATGTGATTAGTCAGTCTAGTTTATATGTGCGTAGCGTTCACAAAGCTTTTGTGTAAAGCTTATACGTGTAAAGCGTTAAATGCTATTTTAATTCTTGGTTTTGTTTTAGTTTCCTTTCAGATTTGGCATGTATAGTATACGAGATGGATCTATGTACTTCATACTGTCGGAGAGTCATGATAAGGGACCGTATCCAACTTAATGTGTTTAAAGCTTGCATAAACACACTTTGAAAAATTAAGCTGGCTGTCAATTGATTGTTTGTGAAATTTGTATTCGAATAAAGATAACGTGCTCCGGTCTGTGCTCGCCATCACACACGTATATGTTGTTGTGTTTTCTATTATATCAAGGTATAACGCTGCGAGTATTACATGAAATGCTAGATGGTTTAGTGGAATTCAGACGGGTTATATGCTTACGTCATATTCATTGTAGTGTTCGATGTGTTATACCTCGTTTCCCAAATAAGGAAGTAAAGATAATAAATAATTTATGTTGCGTCTGAATGAAATGAAAGAGAACATAATGCCTTTATGTCCCTCCCAGCCCTTGGTGTGATTCTGCCTAGCCTAGATATCTCTCTGTACATATTATAACCCGATGGCGACGGTATCTAAATGCATATTCATGCTGAGAAGTACAATATTATCGAGTATATTGTACATATACATGTTTTGACCGACACATCTCGGGCTATAGAGGCTGAACAAGATAAAGGCCGATCGCCGAGGGCTACCATAGATTCCCGTCACTGTTGATCCATGTATGCCTATTAAATCTGTCCATATCCCCACTAATTAGAGCGTTCAAAAGGTATTTGACCCTACGTTGCATAAATTAGCAGTTTCTCTTGAAAGATGCGGATATGGATACACTCACATAGGTGAAAAATGATAATAAATACAATTAACTTTGCATAACATAATATATAAACAGTATTCATAACACACTGGTGGAGGATACTATACAATACAATAAGGAACTTACAATCTGAATGGTGACAGTTTGAAGGTCTTTGACATAAGACATAAGACAACTTTTATTTAAAGTCGGAGAGTATATAACAAAATAACATTAGCTATGTATAGCTATTTACCGACTGACTAGAGTTAAACCGTCCAAAAATAGATAAATAGGAGGCGCCTTCATAGGCTTTTGGTTAAACAGACATAAAATTTAGAACTTCTCGCAGTTTTCACTTGCAAAAAGAGTACTGTCGTGCCTTTTATGCTGCCAATCCAATCCCAATATGAAAACTTGCCAATGCAGTATACAGTGATTTTTAAGCTGTAAAATTTAAACATTTCATTGGAATAAAAAGAATTGATATGTTTAATATTTTTGCTCAAAACATTTTTGATACACGTTAGAACCGCGTCGACGAGGCGGTTCTAACAAGTACCCACAATCTATGTATTGAATCAAAAATAGGAAAAGTTTTCTATCCCTACACACACCAGTTTTACTATATAAAATTGAGGTTTTAGGGGGTATAATGTTCATGGACATATTTCCAGATGCGATGACGCCTCCATCCGTAGTGTCTGCATTACATTTTCAAGTCGTATGACCTTCTTGTGTGAAGGAGTCTCTGACTTAGAACAATATTCTCTTTGCAATGTTTATTCGTCCTTTTTTCTATTTGGGTTAGAGAGAAAGATTTTGGTCCTCAATCTGTCAGGTTGATTTCTGTGATTGGTATTTACCAAGTCTTAATAGCAGCCAGTGTCATAATTTCTGCTAGAGTACATTGCATATCTTTGCTTTTGCTTTGTTGTCCATTTTCTGATTTTGGTCCTTCTGAAAAGTTAAAAAAAAAATAATTATTAGTCACTAGCCACATTAGCAGGAAATTAAATCATCAATTAATACGGCAAGATATAGTAAATCAATTGATGAAATATAATAATTTTTATAAATAATATTTCTCTTTCTATATCTTTTAATGAAAATAAAGGGTCGAAACAAAAGTCTGAAAAATCCAAAATCGATATTTGGTTAAGTTTAGGTAACTGAGAAGTCACCAATAGGGAAATAGCTGCTCACTCAGCTTATGAATTAGTACTTGATTGTCAATTTGGATTTTTGAACCTCGGGACTTTGGTTCTCATTGCGAGAATTCCTAAACATTGCTTACCTTTACCATTTAACTTTCAATTTTCAAACTTTGTTTGACGGCATCCGATGAATTCATCTAAAAGCCGTTCTCTTCTGTCTAGTTATAGTCACTGGCGGATAAAGTAGATTGTAGAGCTTACCGCGTTTAATATAGATTTAACCAAATCAGTGAAAGCCTGTTGTACATTGGTGCCAGTTTTTGCACTTGTTTCATAATATAGACTGTCACGTTCCATTGCAATCTGAAATAGAACAGCAAAGAAATGAGCCGCCTCATGGGAAAACCAATAATCTGCATTTGCGAAAACAAAGGCGCAGATCAGCTTCGCAGTAACTGCGAAGCTGATCAGCGACTTTGTTTTCGCTACTCGGATAGTACAATTCTTCCTCTACTTAACTTCAAAATTTCAAGCTTATAGCCTGCTTCTGAAGCTGTACAGAGGTACAAGTAGGCAAAGATCAGGAAAAGGCGCAATCAGAAAAAGATTCCCACTCCAAAAACCGAGGTGGGAAAAAACCAAACTAACAATCAGGTACTTATATCATGAAAACATTTCGTAAGCCGAATGAGCAGCTATTTTCCCAATAGGTGGCCACTCAGTTACTTTAACTTAACTAAAAATATGCAAACATACACAAGGCGCCAACAGCACAAAAATATTTTGAACACCAAGACATAAAACAAAAAGAACCACCACAGAAGTATCGACTTGGAACGATCAGTAACACAAAGTTACTGGCGGGTTTAAATCGATTTTGCATGGCCATAACCTCACCCTTAGCTTCTGCAGTGGTTCATAACATTTAGTTAGTTCTTCGGTCCGCGTGGTGAATCTCTAACTAGTCAATGAATCATCAAGAACAAACAAATAAATCATGATGAACATCCTGATGAATCAAAAACCAGGACTCACAGATTCAGTAAGCTGCTCGACGATGGAGATCCCTGGGCGCCGAATAACTTTCTAACTCCGGAGCAAAAGAAAAACATCAGTTGGACCCCGGTGGGCCAAGCAACAGACAAGAAGCTCCGGCCCCAACCGGCCGGTTTGTATCAGACCTGTTCGGAAACCACACTGTTGGTTTTTCCACGAGGCGGCTCAAATGACTTGAAATTTGGTTAATCACTAGGTCCATTTACTGTAGAAACACAGTTACTATCAGTAAGTAATTACAGAATTTGTACACAGCATTTTTGGATATTCTTAATGAACGTTAATAATATTAATCATTAGAATTTTTTTCTTTAGATATTTTACCAACAGGCATTGGCATCCTCAGATTATATATCTTACACCACACTTTGTTTTAATACGAGTATGTATGTTGTAAATATTGTGTAAATAGTTTTTATTCTTGTGTTTCATCGAGGACCATATTTGAGATTAGTCTTTTACTAAATATGTTATCCTCGTAAAATAAAAACATTGTTATTATTATTATTATTATTATTATTATTATTATTATTTGGCATATCTGTACTATATTTTATAGTCTATTACTAATAAGAAAACTGTGTTTTGTGAGACAAGCCAGGATCTGCATGCGGGTGTTCCAGGTGGTTTTTCTCGGGGTTCTCCCGTTTTCGCCCACCTACTGATTGGAATGTCTCATATGACCTGAAATAATCTTGAAAGGGACGTAAAACCACACACACACACACACACACACACACACACACACACACACACAACAACAACAACAACAACAAAAAAACTCTGTTTTGAGTTTACGTACCGTCTCTCCTCTGTCTTTTGCAACTTGTCGATTTTCTGTCATATCACATTTGTTTCCTAATATCATTGTCTTTGCACAGTCGAGTGCTTGCTGTAAGGCAAGTTGGGAAAACATTACAAATTAAAAATATTATATAGTGATTTTTGGCTTTAAAGAATGAAAATTTTCAGAAGAAAAAAAGGGATATTTTTCTTAAGTTTGCTCAAAACACAAATTGTGGGTGCACGTTAGAGCTGTAGTGTTTGTGTGTTCGGAATCATCTGAAATGTTTATTCTGCATCAAATATCACTAAATGATAATAAGATACTAAATAGACAGACGCGAGCACATCATATACACCGTTGTATCCGGCAATGACTTTAGATAGATCTAAAAGTTACTGAAACTGTACAAAATGTTGGTTACTCCTATTTCTGCTTAGCCACATGCGTAACGCTACTTTACCTCGTTTACTTCACTAAACCACCCTGAGATATTTTCAAAAGACTGAGTGTTGGTAATATCATACACAAGTATAGCACCGTCGGCCCCTCTGTAGTAAGCAAGTCCGAGCGACTGGAAGCGTTCTTGACCACCTGTATCCCTAGTGCATTGACAAAAACGGTAGATTATTTAAATTGAGTGAGCTATAAAAGTATTGACTATTCAAAATCTAATGGGAATTTTTCAAAACAAAGTATTGACTCGCAGTGTACTTTTAATGCTTTTGCCAGGGGAGAATGCGGTAGATATCCCCTTTATATAGACTACTAGTATTTTTGTCGATGTATCAAATATTGGATAAAATTGACTAGAATGAGCCATAATCGTTTACCATATATGTGTTATAAAATGTTAAGAAACCTTGATGAAACTGATCGTGTAACATGGGCAAGTAAAGTACGGGATTTGTTATTTCAATACGGTTTTGGTCGTGCATGGTTATCAGAAGACGTAGGTGATATAAATGACTTTATGAAAACGTTTAAACAAAGATTGATAGATTGTAGCATACAAGACTGGTCTTCAATTATATCAGAGTCAGGTAAAGCAAGACATTATAGGTTTATAATGCAATCTCTTCAGGCTGCTAATTACATATTTTATAACATACCTATTAAGTTTAGGATAGCTTTGTCGAAATTGAAGTGCTCAGTTCATTGTTTAAATGTTGAGGTTGGTCGACATAACAAAATAGATTACCAGACACGACTTTGTAATTTATGTGATAAGCAAGAGATTGAAGATGAATATCATTTTGTTATACGATGTCCTATTTATAAAAATCTTCGAGATATTTACTTACCATCTGTCGATAGTGACAGATCCACAGAACAGCTATTTTATTCTCTATTTAATGGTAACAGAGAACAGGTTCTAAACTTGGCAAGATTTATTCACAATGCCTTTAAAGTTAGGGAAGAGAAAATTAGACAATTAAGGTATTAATAAAAGTACTCTATATTTTCGGGTTAGGAAATGCTTTGTATGCTTTCATTTTTAAAACACGTCACATCTGAGTTTACATGTAGTATATAGGATTAGAATCATTTTCATATTGACATGTCTGTAAACATTGTTATCTATGAATTTGTTTTTTCAAGTTTGTGTGTATGAGCAATGTAATCTCAATAGCACTCGATTGTATATTGTTCATATGCTTTGTGATTTGTATGATGGGCCGGAGGCCTATAGTACTTAATAAATTTTGTCATCTGCATATGAATACATGTCAATAGAAGTTAGAATAGCAGGTCCTGGAATTGATGGAAGTAGGTCGGACTTATTATCCTGAGCAATACTGCGGTATCCTGCAGCCTCCTGCGGTAATAAGACTCACCGGATAGAAGTACTTTAAAAACTTAACCCAAAGACACCTGAGCCACCTCATGAGAAAACCAACAATACGGTTTCTGAACAGGTCCGACACAAACCGAGCTGTACAGCCACAGAAGCTTGACATTTCGGATTTTAGAAGAAGAGGGATTGTACTTTCCAAGAGGTGAAAACAAAGGCGCTGATCAGCTTCGCGGTTACCGCGAAGCTGATCTGCGTCTTTGTTTTCGCGAATGCAAATTGTTGGTTTTCTCATGAGGCGGCTCATATTATTACCAAATTTGTAGTTTTATTTTCTTTCCATCACACTCTATTGTTTTTGTCTTGAAATCAAGTCCTGAAAGACAGTAATAGAATTTTATATTGAATAACCCATTATATGGGGTGCCGTTTTACTATTTATTCCTTATTTATTGATATCCGTAATGCATTTATGGATATCCAAAATTGAATTAAGAATATCCTGAATTCATCTATGGATATCCTAAATCATTTAAGGATATCCATAAATGAATTATGGGTATCCAAAATTAATATAAGATATCCATAAATGAATTCAGGATATCCATAAATACATTTAAGGATATCCTAAAATATGTTTTTGGATATCCGAAAATCATGCTGAACTTTACTTCAAGGTTGCTAGCCTATGTTTGTATACATTGAAACATTGAACACCATTTTTACGTCTGGCCAGTCATATATACTAACAAATGAAAGATAGGATAGATTGCTAAAGAAATAGGTTGATCATTAAAACTTGATGAAAACTCGAAAAAGTTTGTGCAGATAATGTCAGTCATACATATAATCATATATTATTTAGAATAAACAGGTGATAGCATGTATAAAGTTGAAAGTTTAGAATAAAATTTCATTTACCTATGGTTGCTTTGTGCATTGCACTGAAAACATTATCAGCGAAACGAAACGCCAAAGATGTCTTTCCAACTCCAGAATCACCGACAATGACAAGTTTGAATAAGTGATCGTAATCCTTCGTGGTCATTCTTAACTTCGTTCATTACTATTTCTGCAATTTCTTCGTTTGCATAACTCAGTTCCGTTATATCACTACACGAAGGTATGTTTATGGTCCAATTTACTTATGACAACACCTATAGAAATAGAAATCCAAATCGATATCAGGTATATGGACATACAGAGCATTATAATCAGGGATCAATAATATACTAAAACTTAATAATAATATACTAATAAAATATAAAATGATCCTTTGGAAGCAGTGAAAATATTCAAAGGGAGAAAATATGAGCCATATTGTGCAATTTCGGGTAGTGAACCCTTATCAGTGACCCTTCTTTATCTTGTTAGGCTCTTGGGGGAGTTTATTTGATTTTGTATATCAAGTGACCATGAAATATTAGTCTGTCGACAGGACCAGCCGTCCTATTGCGAAAACGTATTCATGATCTTATAAATGCTAAATTTCATGGTGATTTGGTTTACAAATTTACGAAACTTATAGGAAGGAATGATTTTTTTTTGTTCTTTACAAAAGTATAGGATACAACTTAAATGTGACGAGACAGTCTGCACGCTTAGTTGTTAACACAATCACGGTTGATAATTATGCTTCCTTCTATAATTGAGGATCGGACCGACAAAGCTATTCATATATTATTATGAATATATATTATTATGAATATACGCTTCTTATGGCGTATACATTTCGCAACTTATTAGGTTTGCTAGAGTCTGCAATCATGTTGCGGACTTCAGTGCACGAAATAAATGTTTAACAGCTAAACTTCTTCAGCAGGGCTATCGCTATCATAAACTTCGAAAAACCTTTTCTAAATTTCATCGCAGACACTATGAACTGATTTCCAAATTTAATGTTGGGCTAAAGGCCCTTTTACGCGAGGGCCTTTCGGAACCAGAATTTTATGGTGACTTGGTTTACAAATTTAAGAAACTTATAGGAAGGAATGATTTTTCTTTTCAATTCATAAAAATCATTACGCGTTACAGACGTATAGGATATAACTTAATTGTTATGCGACAGTCTGCATGCTTAGTTTTTAACCCAATCATGGTTGATAACTATGCTGCCTTCTTTAATTGCACGTCGGTGGGCCGGGCGTCAGACTCTATGATGGCCCCGACATAAAGCTATTCATTTTAATTGGTTGGGGTCGGATCTTCTTGTCTGTTGCTTGGCCCACCGGGGTTCAACTGGTGTTTTATCTTTTGCTCCGGAGTTAGTAAGTTATTGGGCACCCAGTGATCTCCATCGTCGGGCAGCTTACTCAATCTGTGAGTCCTCGTTTTTATTCATCATGGAGTTTATCATGATTTATTTGTTTGTCCATGATGATTCACTGACTACTTAGAGATTGACCACGAGGACCGAACAACTAACTAAATGTTGTGAACCAGAAGCTGAGGGTGAGGTTAAGTGCCTGTAAAACCGGTTGAAGCCCGCCAGTAATTTTATATTACTGATCGTTCCAAGGCGATACTTCTGTGGTGGTTCTTATTGTTTTATGTCTTGGTGTTTAATTTTTTTTGGGGGGCTGTTGGCGCCTTATGTATGTTATCATATTTTAGTTAAGTTTAGGTAACTGAATGGCCACGTATTGGGAAAATAGCTGCTCATTCGGCTTACGATGTGTTTTCCTGGTATAAGTACCTGATTGTTAATTTAGTTTTTTCCCACCTCGGTTTTTGGAGTGAGAATCTTTTTCTGATTGCGCCTTTTCCTTTTTGTTGCCTACTTGTACCTTTTCATTTAGTTTCCTGTCTGTTGCTTGGCCCACCGAGGTTCAACTGTTGTTTTTCGTTTGCTCCAGATTTTCTGTGATGTTGTTTGACACCCAGGGATCTCCAGTGGCCGGGCACCTTATCGTATCTTTGAATCCTCTTTTTCGTTTATCATGGTGTTTATCATAAATTATTTGTTTGTCTTTGATGATTCACTGGCTAGTTAGAGATTCACTACGAGGACCTAACGACTGACTAAATATTGTGAACCACTGAAGAAGCTGAGAGTGAGGTTACGCGCCTGTAAAACCATTTTAAGCCCAACCTAATGTTATATCACACATCGTTCCAAGGCGATACTTCTGTTGTGGTTCAAATCGTTTTATGTTTTAGTGTTGGATTTTTGTGTTGTTTGCACCTTATATACGTTTTCATATATTTAGTTAAGTTTGGGTAACTGAGTGACCGCCTATTATGAAAAAGCTGCTCAGTCGAATTAGGATACGCTCTCTTTGTGAAAGTACCTGATTTTAAATTTATTTTTTTTTTCACGTCAGTTATTGGAGTAGGAATTTCTGTGTGACCACCTATTGGGGAATAGCTGCTCACTCCGCTTACGACATGTATTCCTGGTACAAGTACTTAAGTGTCATTTTAGTTTTTTTCCATCCCTCGGTTTATGGAGTGGGAATTTCTTTCTGATTGCGCCATTTCCTGATTATTGCCTAGTTGTACTTTTTTCTTTCTGATTGCGCTATTTCTTGATCATTGCTTACTTTTACCTTTTATAAGATACCGAAATGATAGTGTCGGCGCTATAATAGTGACAAAATATTTCTAATTGTATGATTCCAGAATCAAAGTCCATAATTCCAGTGTTTATGTTAATTACATGTGCACGTTAGAATCAACAAAAGTGCGATGGCTGGGAGATATGGATTGGCCCACATTGATGAATAAGTATACCAAAACAAATACATGTAACAACATACACCATAATGATTATAATGATTTTAATAATATTTAATAGTATTCACTAGATGCCTTTGTTGGCAGTGATGTAAAAGTTTATAATTTTTAATATCATTTTTATTACTCATTCCAAAGCGGGACTATTGTCGCGTCACAGTTCTCTGTGACTCATCACTGATGTGGTGCCTTCACCTGCATGTTGTGTCAGGTGTTGTTGTATTAGGTACGGGGAAAAGCTATGTACTGGTTTGAGTAAATACTGTTTTCTTTTGTCTATTTCTCTGTTATCCTCCAATCTGATTTGAAGGTAAGATTTTGGTCCACACATGGGTTTATCTATCTCCGTCCACTCATGTTTAGAGTACATCATTTGAACTTGGTCGTTAGCACCGAAATATTCGGAATTGGTGGTTTACCGAACATTTAAGCTGGTCTTTGACAATGTGGGTTGTACTGAAGGTTAATCGTCAACTCAACGATACCTCTAGGTTCTATGCGCATTTCACACGACAAATTGCTTAAGGATGTAAACGATATCACAATTGATGCTAGAGAATATTGCATGTCCTTGCTTTCGCTTTGTTGGTGTTCTGATTTTGATCCGATTTTGCAGGCTGCTGCTGCAACAAACAATAGTAGACATATATATTATTCATGGATACAGCAATGATTCATAAACTAACTGAAGAAGTATGGGAATATTTCTCACTCATATGTATTAGATATATACTAAGATGTGATAAGAGAAGCAAATGCTTGAACAATATACCAAGTGGAATTTTATCATAAAAATTGCGTTAGTCACTTAAAAAAATAGCAGCGTAATAAGGATTAAGTTAAATCCGCCAAAGTTAATGCTCAATATAATGAACCTTACCACGCCTATTATAGATTGTACCAAATCTGTAAAAGCTTTTTGTACATTGGTACCAGATTTTGAACTTGTTTCAACATACAGACTGTTGTGGTTCTTAGCTATCTGAAATTAAAACAAATAACACTCGGAGAAAATATATTGCTCAATAATGGATATAACAAAAAAGGTGCAAGTAGAAAACGATCAGGAAAAGGCGCACTCAGAAGAAATTTTCACTCTAAAAACAGAGGTTGGAAAAACTAAATTGACAGTTAGGTACTTATACTTAGAAAACATATCGTAAGCCAAGTGAGCAGCTATTTCCCAATAAGCGGCCACTCAGTTGCCCGAACTTAAATAAAAATATGAAAACGTACATAAAGTCAAAATATCACAAAAAATTCTACTCCAAAACATAAAACAAATATAACCACACCAGAAGTATGGTCTTGGAACGATCAGTGATAAAAATTACAGGGGGGGGGGGGGGGGCTTAAATCGATTTTACGCGACGCCTAACCTCGCCCTCATCTTCTGCAGTGGTTCACAACATTTAGTTAGTTTTTCGGTCCTCGTGGTGAATCTCTAACTAGTCAATGAATCATTAAGGACAAACAAATAAATCATTATTACCACCATGATGAATCAAAAACGAGGACTCACAGATTCAGTTAGCTGCCCGAAGCATACTGCCCGTCATATCGAACTAATCGCATTTAAGTTAAAAACGCATCAGTATTTTATATCACATTTATAACTTTTCATAATTTGATTAAGACAGTTTCTATTGATTGAGTTGGTACGTATACATACCGTTTCTCCTCTCTCTTTTGCAACTTGTCGATTTTCAATCATATCACATTTGTTTCCTACAACGATCGTCTTAACATCCTTAGGTGCTAACTGTAAAGACAATTTGGAAAAGTATTTATTTGACTGTCCTGAAATGCCCAGAATTGATTTGTTTTCAAGTTATTGTTTCTTTTTTTTTCTGTTCATTATTTTCTCGATTTTCAGCATTTGTGAGGCATTTTTAATGATAACTATTTTTTTTTTTCAACTTGTTTAAAACAATTTAAAAAATTCGGACATTACGGGCTTGAGGATATTTTGGACCAATACATGCGAAGATGTTAAGATGATTTTTATATGAAAATTTGAATCATAACAAAAGATCAAAAAAGATAAAACACCTTTTAGATCACTAGGTAAGGATACTTTACCTGTCTTATATTACTAAACAACAGTGACGTATTCTCGAAAGACTGAGAGTTGGTGATGTCAAACACTAGTATAACACCATCAGCTCCTCTGTAATAAGTCTCACCACCTGTATCCCTAAGGCAACGACAAAATATTATATTCTAATTCGTGTAAGAAAAAAAATGTTGTCGGAATTTTACCTAATCAAAAGTCTGGCGAATATAAAATTCTATAACTGAATCGATATCACAGTAGTACAGTTGGCTTTAGAAATAAACCATTATTTTCACGTGTTACTTCTTAGACTCGTCCGATCTTCGAACTACACCTTAGGTCAAAATCGAATTAAATGTAAAGCATTTTATATTTTTTCAGGAGGGAAGTGTTTAACCGTAGTATTGACCTCTCCATATGTTTTCAGTATTCTGTCAATCATTTGACGTAATAAGGCTCCTTATGGGTTTATATGAAGGTGCATTTTTCATAACTGTTTCAATGCACGATACTGAATTCCCTTTCTTGGGCCCCATGCACTTCGAGGCTAGGCTAGGCTAGAGTTTGTTTTGTCGGCCATTTTTGTAACTTTTCATCACTTCGATAAATAAATCTATTTTCTTCACGCCTACGAGATCAGTAAATACGATGCTTGTAAAAAATTAAATAAAATTGATAAAAGATTAAACTGGAGATGTATTGTTGATATTAAGTAGTGTTGCTTAGTTTCAAATGTTTTTAAATTATAAGATTTGGACGAACTCTCTCGATCGTTGACCTATTTATCGGAAAACGATCCATATGAAATTATGTTGTTTCCAATACAGTGTTCTCGTTCACGTCCGCTTTCATAGATGATTGATATGCGGTATCACGATCTACCGGAATGGACCGAAACTGTCCGAAACGAACCGATATTGTCCGAAACAACGGACATAGATTGTAATTACAAGAACATTGTGGCATGTTACTAAAATTATAGCATGAAAGTTTGATTTTACTAGAGCCAATCAGAATAATACTACCACAGAATCAAGCAATAATGGAAGGACAAGGTGAATCCAGTATGGTTCGAATTTTTCACCACATGGTAGCATGTGAAGCATGTTATTTGCACAACAATATTGTGATTTACTTAGAACGCAGGAAAACCGTACCCGAAGAGTTGCATACATGTATCCGTCATGCAACCAGATTTCTTACAGTACGGATTTATGCTACATCACACGACGCCACAAAAAATTTAGTTTAACCTTACTTTTAAGAATATACCATTTGAGTCACGTGATAGCAGATTTTGGCTTATGCCACATAGCCTTAGATTTAAATTATATTTATAGCACAGCTTTGAAACTGGATTCACCTTGTCCTTCCATTATTGCATTATTGCTTGATTCTGTGGTAGTATTATTCTGATTGGCTCTAGCAAAATCAAGCTTTCATCATGTCTTTGTTTGGAGACTCAGATAATCTAATCAAGTTAGGCACAAACACGCTATACAACTTTGCGTCACTCAGATAGCAAGAATATATGTGGAATATTGAATAAAATCTTCTTTTGCTGGTGGAATTTTACATATGTTATTTGTTTGTTTCTTTTAAGTTTTAAAGGTCAAGTCGACAATTTTTCAGACTTATTAAAAGGAATAATTCTTCATGTCGGTGTAGATTAATATCACAATCTCGTATTATTTTAAACTTTCAAATTTCTATGAACCCCTCCGTATAGCATGTTACTAAGAACATGCTATAATTTTCTTGTTCTCTTTGTGTCCACACTTATCGTTTGTATTTTAGACTTGACTTAGACGGATGAATATAGCATATTTGAACTAAAATAAAATGATACTGTTATATGCTCAGAGGCAAAAGTTTAGTCAGTGAAAATACATGTAAAACCCCATAGGGACTGTTTAAATCACTGTAGCTTCTATACTATTTAATAGGCTTGATTTAAATGACCAGTAATAAAGTTGTGAATAAAACCCAACATTTCAAATAAAAAAATGAAATATCGTATGTAGTTTTGCCAGAGTATAAACACCAACTTTTCTGCTTATTTAAATTCAAAGCGAGGTAATATTTTTGACCTGTTATTTCCGGGTGTTATTTTCGGGACTGCGGTTGAATTTCGCTTACTTTTTTCCGTATTTTTATTACTAGCAACATCCTCTATTTGGAATTTGGCAACCATTTATCGGGTAGTTGCAAAAATGATGTTTAGCGAAAAAGGCCAATTACTGTGTCAAAATGTGCATTTTCTTATCAAATTTAGTATGAAACTGTCTTTGCAAATGTAACAAAATTGAACAGCTAAGGCAAGCAGCATATTCAAAAATTGTGGGGCTTGTCAAAGTCACTGACTAAACTTTATCCTCTGAGTATATATTTCTTTGTATTTAACTACTTTGTAAAGTTTATAATGACAATTATAATAAAAGTTTCTTATGTGGAACAGGTTAAGTATGTAGCCAGTTATATAAAACCCAATTAGTTTCATTATTTATTATTCACCGTGAAGTGCAGACCATGAAATTTCGTGTGGCCTGATGCAGCACGGCCTATTAAGGACTCCAAACTCGGGATAAAGGACTCCAAACTCGGGAGCGATTCATATATGTACTTTGGTGCTGAAGAACCATTGCAAACTTACAGTGAAGCTTGATTCCTTGTTGTGAACTGATTATGTTCAGCACATAACCATATTTGAAGTTTGACTTTCTTTCCATCAACCTCTATAGTCTTTGTTTTGAAGTCGATTCCTGGAATACAGTAACAGAAATTGTACATAATTCGTTTAGTTCTCGATAAATGCTCTGTACATAAGTATAAAATGGTTTTTAGCTCGCTGCACGAAGTGCACAGAGCTATTGTTGTCACCTCGGTCGTCCCCGTTTACGTTTACGTGTACGTTTACGTCCGCGTCACACTTTCGATTAAAGTTTTTAAAATTGTTATATCTTGATAGTCACTGACCAGAAATCATTCATATTTGGAACATTGCTGCATATGAGGGTCCTCTGTGATTTAGTGTGAAGGGACCCGTGGGGTCGTGCCTGTGGGTGGGGCTAGAGGTCAATATCTAGAACACCTTTGTACAATGCTCAGATGCTGTGTTAGTTTCTCATCAACTGTAAAGCCTAGAACTGTCAAACCTTACATAAGGCTTCTCCTCGATGTCCCGACTCGGCAGCATTATTGACCTACTGACCTTGACCTGTATTTCATGCTCCAGTGACTTTGTCATTTTTGAAGCCAACCCTTAATACCTCATCAACTTAAAGCCTACAACCATCAAACCTTGCATGTGGCTTCTCCTCGATGCCCTGACTTTGCACCCACATTGATCTAGCGACCTTGACCTATATGTCGTGCTCTAGTGACTTTGTCATTTTTGAAGCCAACTCTTTTAAATATCTCATCAACTATAAAGCCTACAACCATCAAACCTTGCATATGACTTCTCCTAGATGTCCCCACTCGGCACCCACATTCATCTTGACCTGTATTTCATGCTCCAGTGACTTTGTCATTTTTGAAGCCAACCCTTAAATCTCATAAACTATAAAGCCTACAACCATCAAACCTTGCATATGGCTTCTCCTCGATGTCCTGACTCGGCACCCACATTGACCTACTGACCTTGACCTATATTTCATGCTCCAGTGACTATGTTATTTTTAAAGCCAGCCCTTAATATCTCATCAACTATAAAGCCTACAACCATCAAACCTTGCATATGGCTTCTCCTCGATGTCTCGACTTTGCACCCACATTGATATTGTGACCTTGACCTATATTTCATGCTCCAATGACTTTGTCATTTTTGAAGCCAACTCGTAATATCTCATCAACTATAAAGCCTACAACCATCAAACCTTGCATATGACTTCTCCTCGATGTCCCGACTCGGCACCCACATTCACCTAGTGACCTTGACCTATATTTCGTGCTCTAGTGACTTTGTCATTTTTGAAGCCAACCCTTAATATCTCATCAATTATAAAGCCTACAACCATCAAACATTGCATATGGCTTCTCCTCGATGTCCCGACTTTGCACCCACATTGATCTAGTGACCGTGACCTATATTTCGTGCGCTAGTGTCTTTGTCATTTTTTAAGCCAACCCTTAATATCTCATCAACTATAAAGCCTACAACCATCAAACCTTGCATAATGCTTCTCCTCGATGTCCCGACTCGGTACCCACATTGACCTAGTAACCTTGACCTATATTTTGTGCTCTAGTGACTTTGTCATTTTTTAAGCCAACCCTTAATATCTCATCAACTATAAAGCCTACAACCATCAAACCTTGCATATGGCTTCTCCTCGATGTCCTGACTCGGCACCCACATTGACCTACTGATATTTCACGCTCCAGTGACTTCATTGTTAGCTTATTTATGGAAATAGCTCCCTATACAAAATACATCTACAGGCAAGGTCAAGGTCACAGGTCATAGATTTTAACAAATTTAGTGGCAAAGCACAAGTCAGGCGATCTACGCTGTCCTGCGGCAGCTCTTATATATATATTTCTTATCTATCATACAAATTCTTACGAATATGAAAATTCTTAAATAAGAAATGATGCATAGTTTGAAAACAATCCCACGTCCCTGATGGGATTCGAACCCGGACCGCCGGGATAAAAATCCAATGCTCTAACCACTGAGCCAAAGAGTCGACTCCAAGACGCAGTATGTCAGAGATTAAACTTATACGATACATTATATCGAATAGCTACATGCTATTCATAGAAACTCGCAATACGTATTAATATTGAAAGTATGATAATACAATGAATCTACATGTGATGAAAGTAAAAAATTGTTCTGAAATTGATTTACCTGCGGTTAATTTTTGTCCTTCATTGAATACATTGTCAGTGAAACGATGCGCGAAAGATGCCTTTCCAACTTGCGAGTCACCGACAATGACAAGTTTGAATATGTGATCGTAACTCATTCTCCAGTTTAAAACCAAGAGGCATTACACTTTGTCTTCTAATGCTTTTCAACACACGACCATAAGTTGGACATATCGTTTAATATTCTGTCTTTAAATATCTCAACTTAATACCCATTTTCTCTACACATACATGCTATTCAGCTTAAAGTAGAAATGTATACAATCAAATCGATTCATATTGTTTGATTTCTTTCACCCTGTCGATTCAAAAATACAATCGATGCGCATTTGTTGATCACACCGTTTTAAAATGGGTATGTTTACAATAATGCTGTGCTTCAAATGGAACTGTGTCTGTGGATATCATGTAGATACCCTTTATACATTTCCTCATGTAATATAGCCGCACCACTTTCTGGTGTAATTGTTAACACATAGTTAATGTTATTGTAATAAGAGCTGTCGCAGGACAGCGTAGCTCGCCTGCCTTGTGCTTTGCCACTAAATCTATTAAATCTATGACCAAAGACATTGACCTCAATGTCACTCAGGTGGGTCGTGATACTTCAGACCAATATCTACCAACATGCTAAGTTCAACTTGATCCATCTACATATTTGATATAGACTTATAACATAAAATCTAAGTCTGTGACCTTGACAACAGGTGAGTCAAGATGCTACAGCATAATAAAAGAATAATATCTAACAGCAAAGTATCGACTAGATCCATCCATCTGCTCCAGCAATATACAGTTCAAAACACTTTAAGCAAAAGCTTTAATATAAAATTTCAAAGTCTGTGACCTTGAACTCAAGGTCACCCAGATGGGTCATGATGGTATAGCATAAAACTTCAGACCAATATCTACCAACATGCAAAGTATCAACTTGATCCATCTACATATCCAAGAGATATAGATTATAAAAAACTTTAACCAAAAACTCTAACACAAAATTTCTAAGACCGTAACCTTGACCTCAAGGTCACCCAGGTGAGTCATGATGGTACAGCATAAAACATTAGACCAATATCTACCAAGATGCCAAGTATCAACTTGATCCATCAACAACTTCAAGAGATATAGACTTATAAAAACCTTAACCAAAAAACTTTAACACAAAATTTCTAAGTCCGTGACCTTGACCTCAGGGTCACCCAGGTGGGTCATGATGGTACAGCATAAAACTTCAGACCAATATCTACAAACATACAAAGTATCAACTTGATCCATCAACAACTTCAAGAGATATAAACTTATAAAAACTTTAACCAAAAACTTTAACACAAAATTTCTAAGTCCGTGACCTTGACCTCAAGGTCACCCAGGTGGGTCATGATGGTACAGCATAAAACTTCAGACCAATATCTACCAGCATGCAAAGTATCAACTTGATCCATCCACAACTTCAAGAGATATAGACTCATAAAAACTTTAACCAAAAACTTTAACATTTTGAGCAACGCCGACGCCGACGCTAACGCCGACGCTAACGCTGACGCCGACGCCGACGCCGACGCTGGGGTGACTGCAATAGCTCTTCCTGTACTTTCGTACAGGCGAGCTAAAAAGTATTCAAAATGAAATATAATGGTTAGATGCTTTGGAAGCAGAAAGAAACATCCAAAGCTAAGAGAAAGGTCATATTGTATAATTTTGGTTAAATAAATCTTCATCATTGACAAACTACTGGAGGTAACGAAAAGCAGACACTAGTGCTGCAATTTCAGTAATTAAAACGCACGTTCGTCATATGTTTTAATAATCAAAAATACTAATAATGTTAAGAATATGTTTCTTATTGTGGTTTCTGTTTTAAATACGCCAAATAGTCTAGTCTTACTGGCCTAAGAGGATCACAAGAAGTAAATAATCTGCACTATGATGCACTGGAAGACGTTTTAGGGCCGCCACACAGCTTAGCACTACCTGCACATCAAAGTAAGATCCTAACTTTAGATCCAAAGTTACTACGAAAACTGTTAAACTATTTTAGCGTAGAAATATATTTCTTTGCACAATTCAACAATAGGTTTATCGCAAATATTGCAGCAACGGCTTTGAAAATCGGTGGCCAAAACATTTTGAATAGGGATTTCCTGTATTAAAATCTAATGGAAGAGAGGTAAATATTTTCCCGCAAAAAATAAAAATTCGCACTTTTTTGCAGGTCTTCGGACAAAGTAAGACCAATATCCTGATGAGAAAATAATACTCCTGCCGTCAAATATTCAAGCAATTATTGGCGAAAATGCATTCTCTGAAGTTTTATATCATAAAACGTCTTATTGTTGACAATTTTTAAGTGCTGGGCTCTTATAATCCCATTATGTAAACATAATGATATTTTTAATGAATAACGACATGCTTCAATATCAAATCGCCTCCACGTTACTTCAAATGACTAGGAGACGAAAGGACAGCAGTAACACAATAACTATTGTTGATATAAACTATTTAACATTTTCTATTTTTCTCTTCTTATGTTTTTTGCACTTGTTGAAATAATTCAGAGCGTACGAGCTGGTGTCCGGACTCGTGTCACTTGTAGGTAGGGTCGCCGTCACTTGGGTCTGCCCACCAGCTGAGTGAATGGTACATCAATTTTTAAATTTCTGAATTTTATAGATTTCTGTGATATTGATTCACTGTCTGCTACTTCGTGTTTCTTTTTGCCACTTTTAGGGGGACGACGGTAGGCGGTGGGTGCAGTGCTGTCTGGACATTGGTACCTGCGGCTTACCCTCGTCAGTAGACTGTTCTTATATACCTTAGCTCTATATAGTACTGTACGTCAAGCGAATCTACTTAACTTGACTACATTTTAATACAGTTCTTATGTTCAATTTTGCTTGATAATTATTGTAAATTTGATCTTTTTGTCGTATTTGCCTCATTATTTTTTTCTGGATTCTCAAAGTTTAAACTATGAGTTTTATAAGTACTGTAGTGAAAAGTACTTGAAATATGTATTGTTTTAAACTATAATATAATATATAGATGTATTTCATGTACAAACAGTGTCTCGTAAGCCAATTATTGGCTGGGTATCAACAGTTTTTTTTGTGTAAATTGTTATATTATTGTAAAGTTGATATGTGACACTTTAATAAACTATTGGCCGCTTGCTCGTTAGATCCTAGGATAATCCACCGATCACCCCTGACCGGGGGATCAGTTAATCCGTCGATAATCCAGAGTTGATCTCCGGATCCCACGACTTTCGCACGTGCGATTCAACAGAGAGTCAGCTGAGCAGAAGATGATCTAAAAGTAAATTATAACACCAGGCAAAAGAAATAGCTATCATTTGTAAAGAATGAGGATGCGAAAGGGTGCCATCTTCATGTCACATGAAAGGAAGATACTGCTGGAGGCCAATTATGAATTGTAGAAAAGGAGCAAAATAATGCCAAACATGTTAATGAATGAATCATCTTGGAAAGAGGTGACTGAGGGGTCCAAAAGCATTAACTCTGTTGCTATAACAATGCATCCAAAACACATATTTACGATCACTGACACAGTGCACGAGGTTTATAAAATTCCATAGGAATTGTCAACACTTAAAAAAATTACCATGAACACCAGAGGTCACGAATTCTCTTATAAGTGAGGGGAGCGCTGCTTCTTCATTTGTATGTTAGCCAGCTGACTGTCCATCATTTCGGTTAAAGCTATAACGAAATCTCGCTCCGAAGTCCCAATCATCGCATAGAGAATCATCTCTCTTATCATTTGTTCCTTTCGTTTTGTCAACCTTCAAATGTATTTTCTTTCTTTTGATGGTAATGGGGCGGTAGCCTAGGTGTTGGTACGTCGGACTCTGGATAGAGTATCAAGGGTTGTCATTTACCCCTAATATAGTACTGGTTAATACACAAAAAGCAGTGGCTCCGACCCGATATGACTTTACAAATAAAACAAAACAAAAAATACAAATAGCACTAAAATATGTTAAAATTAGGCTTGAGTAGCCGATAAACCTGCTATTGAGCAGGTTTGACTGAGAGCGCTCAACGGCGGATCACCGATACAACGGATGAACTGCGCAAGCCAGCCACTTCTTGACTTAACTTTCTAACGGTATTTGAGAAGTGATCGGTATGCAAGTCGATGACCGTTGGGTCAGTTTTATCTATGGCTAATCGCCCGATTAGAATGGGCGAGCAAGTGGCCATATTACTTACTTAGATTATAGATGAATTCACTGAAATTAATTTTGCACATGCACGCATATACATACTGAAATCAGAGTGTCAGCAATACAATAGTGAAAGCAATTCATAATACTATTTTTTGATGAGCATATGGCCGCTTGCTCGTTAGATCCGATGATAATCCTCCGATCACTCCTGACCGGGGGATCAGTTAATCCCTCGATAATCCAGAGTTGATCTCCGGATCCCACGACTATCGCACGTGCGATTCAACAGAGATAAGATGATCTTCGATTTAAAAGTGAATTATAACACCAGACACAAGAAATAGCTATCATTTGTAAAGAATGAGGATGCGAAAGGGTGCCATCTTCTTGTCACATGAAAGGAAGATACTGCTGGAGGCCAGTAATGGAGCAAAATAATGTCAAACATATTAAAGAATGAATCTCTGAGAGGTCCGAAAGCGTTAACTCTGTTTCTATATAACAATGCACCCAAACACATATTAACGACCACATACAAAGTGCACGAGGTTTATAAAATTCCATAGTAATCGTCAACAAGCTTAAGAATTACCTTGAACCTGAACATCTAAGGTCATAAATTCTCGCATAAGTGAAGGGAGCGTTGCTTCTTCATTTGTATGTTAGCCAGTTGGTTGAATCTTGCTCAAAAGTCCCAATCATCGCATGCGGAAAGTATATTTATCATTTCCCTTATCATTTGTTCCTTTTGTTTTGTCACCCTTCAAATGCGTTTTCTTTCTTTTGATGGTAATAGGGTGGTAGCCTAGGTGTTAGTACGGCGGACTCTGGATAGAAATTGCGATTCTTACAGGCGCAGTATTGTGTCCTTTAGCTACACACATTTACCCCAAATAGAAATGATTAATACACAAAAAGCAGTTGCTCCGTCCCGGTATGAACGTTGAATAAACAAAACAAACAAACAAAAAAAAACAACAAAAATACCTTAAAAATACTGTAGCAATAAAAACTATGTTAAAATTAGGCTTGAGTAACCGATAAACCTGCTACTTAGGTTTGACTGAGAACGATCAACGACGGATCACCGATACAACAGATCAACTGTGCAAGCCAACCATATCTTGGCCAAGCTTTCTAACGGTATGTGAGAAGTAATCGGTGTGCAAGTCGATGACCGCTGGGTCAGTTTTATCGATGGCTAATCGCCCGATTAGAATGGGCGAGCAACTGGCCAATAGAGTATCAGGCAGATTCAGAAATACTATTTCAGATTGTATGATTCCACCATAAGCAAAGTCAATTATTCATGTGAATAGTTTATGTTTATAACGATTTGGTTAGAATTAACAAAAGTGTGGACCGTCTTTTTCGAGAGATGGTGATATGGAAGGCCTACATTCAATAATAAGGATAACTAAAACAAGAGACACTATACAGCAAAAGAATAATTAGACATGAACTCCCGTCGGTGTTCCGTGGTACCTCTAACGTATATGAATTGTTATGTATTTTGGGCCGGTGGCCTTTTACGAAATAAAATGTTTGTATCTTGTATCTTGTATCTCTGTCACGGAATGGGAACATGGTATGAAATGTATGTGGGTTAGCTAGCTGATCTGAAGAATAAAATGATATAACAACAACAGCAACAACAACAACAATAAAAATATAATATAAATAATATTCATCACTCTTGTGTTATGATTTAAGATATCTGAATAAGACCCATTAGTCCAATACAAATAATTGAGCCTGTGCGTGAGAAAACCAACAATCTGCCTATGCGAAAACAAAGACGCAGATCAGCTTCGCGGTAACCGCGAAGCTGATCAGCGCCTTTGTTTTCGCTACACGGATAGTACAGTCCCTCTTCTTCTTAAATCCAAAATTTCAAGCCTCTAGCCATCTTCTGTGCTTGTACAGCCCGGTTTGTGTCGGACCTGGTCAGAAACCCAAATTGTTGGTTTTCTCATGCACATGCTCATTTGTAATTGTCAATATTCATTCTGACTACTGTCGTGTCAAAACTTTCTGTTGATCATCGCTGCTGTGGACGCCCTTACCCTTTCGCCTTTTCGTCTTCATATAATATTAAGCTACGAGTAAGAGCTACGAACTACGTCGAATAGCCATTCTCTTTGTCTGCTTCTCATTTGTCTTCCAATCTGTTTTGAGGGTAAAATTTCGGTCCACATAGGGATTTATCTTTTTCCACACACGCACGTTTAAAGCCCACCATACTTGGTCGTTAGCACCGAGAACAATGTGTCTCGGAATTGGTGGCTTACCAAATATTTAAGCTATTCTTTGACAACGCGATTAGAACGAAAGGTGAATCGGCAACTAGACGATATCTCTAGGTCCTATGCTCATTTCATACGACAGATTGATGTAACCGATCACAGTTGCTAGAGAATTTTGCATATCCTTGCTTTCGCTTTGTTGGTGTTTTTCTGTTTTTGATCCGATCTTGCAGGCTGCTTCTGCAATAAAAAAAAAAAAACAAAAAAAAAAAAAAAAAAAAAAAAAAAAAAAAAAAAAAAAAAAAAAAAACAAAACAGAACAAACAATATCATAGACAAATATATTATTCATTGGTACAGCAAGGCTTTAAGGATTTATAGCCGGTCACTGTATATACATAATTGAAGATTTACCTGTATAAAAAGCATTGTTTATTTTGTCAACAATGCTACATTCTTTAGCATGCTTTATCATGGGACTATTGAATATGTTGCAAATACATGGATTTGTGTATACATGATTGTGGAATGAGTGGTCAGCTCAGAGCAAGTGAGTCATTTTTCAGTTACTTCCGGGTTGAAATCGTCGGACCCATTTTTCTTAGCTTTTTGAAAACAATAAGACAGATTTTTCGATGTAGTCATTGACTTCAATCATATAAGAACCTGAAACAAAAGGCATGTCATCTTTCAGCAAACAGTAAGCGCACACAATCCGCCCCACGTTACCCACTTTCAGAATTTTCCAGAAAAACATGTTTACACTAACTTTTCCCAGAGAAATACATTTCCATGACCCCAAAATAACTTTTAATTTGTCAGATTATGTATCCTAGACATTTAGGCTTTGCGTAATTTTTATTCAAATGCATTCTATTTTCCAGGAAATGGGTCCCACGAAAACCAGTTACATTTCCAATTTTACACCAAGCTATTTAAAATTTTAAAATAATAACTATATTGACTCATTCCTAGTATCAGTGGCGTCTATTAGCAATAAATACACATCATCATTTGATTAACAGGTTCAAGAAAACAGTAGATTTCTGTTTTACATACCCCACCCACTCATGTCAATATTGATAAATCCTTAAGCTAACTGGAGAAGTATGGGAATATTTCTCACTCATCAAATTCTACTAGAAAATATACTTAGATGTGATCATTGAAACAAATGCTTGAACAATATAAGTAAAACATTTTAGCAGCATAATAAGCGTAAAATTAAATCTGACATGGTTAATGAATAATAAAATAAACCTTACCACGTCTATTATAGACTGTACCAAATCCGTAAAAGCCTGTTGTACATTGGTACCAGATTTTGAACTTGTTTCAACATACAGGCTGTTGTGGTTCTTAGCTATCTGAAATTTAGAACAAATTGTAGTATGACTTTGTTTTTTTCTTTGAAGTTTATGTACATTAAACCAATAAAGTTAATATCAAATGAGGCGGGCCTACATATTAATTAATACTAAGGAAGGAGGCGGAATGTAAACTGCACTGTAACTTCCTGATATTGGAAGTTACAGTACAAATCTGTCAACTGTAGGTCTGTCATACTACAAGTTAGTTAAAGACCTCGTAGAAAAAAATAGGTAAAAACAGCTCGTCTTCGATTCGCTTTTTTTAACTTATTTTTTTCTATTCGGTACTTTAACTCTAACTTACAATCGGAGAAAATCTCAATTAATAACAAAGAATACTGACCGCCGAATCAATCGCAATGAAGTTACAAACGCATCAATATTTTATATAACATTTATAAATTTTCCTAATTTGATAAGACAATTTCTATTGATTGAGTTGATACGTACCGTTTCTCCTCTGTCTTTTGCAACTTGTCGATTTTCTATCATATCACATTTGTTTCCTAAAATCATCGTTTTAACATCTCTAGGTGCTTGCTGTGAAGAGAAGTTAGAAAAAGATTTTTAAGCTGAGTGTCTGTGCCTTTGTGTGCTTAATATTATATCAGCATAATGACAGATTGTGAAGTATTCAACAAATTATTTGATATGCCCACCACCACACAAACACCGTGAAAATACATGCATGTTTACTTTTTCATTTGCATGGGTCGTATAATATTAATCGTGCAATACAGGAAATATTACAAAAAACATATATAAAGTTAATGAGCACGTTACTCAGGACTAAATACGTACACTCGGCTTACGATATGTTTTCATGGTATAAGTACCTGATTGTTAGTTTGGTTTTTTCCCACCTCGAATCTTTTCCCGACTGCGCCTTTTCCTGATCTTTGCCTACTTGTAACTTTTTAAATTATATCTATGCCTTCGTGTCTCAAAGATGCTCTGTGGGTGTATTTTAACGCAAAATCTGCATCCAGAGAGAAATGCTTAATAAAGACAGACACATGTACATCGTTGATTGGCAACGGCATAAGATAAACCTAGTAGTTACTGTTTGCACAAAATATTGCTAACTTCTTTATGAAATGTCTAAAATCTGTTCTGCCACATTCGTAATGATATTTACCTCGTTTATTTCACTTAACCATAAATAGATATTCTCGAAAGACCGGGTGTTGGTGATATCAAACACAAGTATAACACCATCAGCTCCTCTGTAGAAACCGTGTCCATGTGACTGGAAACTTTCTTTAGCTTTGAAGAAATTGGACTCGAGTGACTGTAAGCGTTCTGGACCACCTGTATCCCTATGGCATTGAAAAATACGAGATTATAAATTATTTTGATACATTTTAGTAATCATTGTATTTTTATTAAGATTTCTTGCAATATTTACTGTCGTCTTCACATGACCTCCATTGTTTATCGAATGAGTTAAAGGCACAATGGTACAACGGCTACAATGAAACAAAATAGTAACCGCTTAAGTTCAGAACTTGTTTCCTTATTATTACCATATTTGAAGTTGGATTTTCTTTCCATCAATCTCCATAGTTTTTATCTTGAAGTCAAGGTCTGAAAGACAGCAAAAGAAATACTTAATATACCAATCGTTTTAGATTTAAACATTTGTCAGTAAAGATGATTATACAAGGATCATTTCTTGTAGCCCAAGGAGTCACATACTTGTTTGACTTTCTTTCAAACAATTTCTACATTTTTGCTTTAAATCAAGTCCTGAAAAACATCATTATGCGTTTTATATCAAACGTTTCAGATTAAAAGGTTTACTATAGATTAAGACATATATTGGTCATTACTTCCAGGTACCGCATACTAATATATGAAACATTAAATAATGAAAATTCGAAAGGTATTTGCAATTAAGACGATCACATACACGTCTTGAAGTCACATGGAGTTATAAAGTAAGATTGGTCTTTGCTCCGCTTCTATACAAGTACGAGAACCACTGGCCCCTTCTTAGCAAAGTTCGAAATGTGATATACATTGAATAAATGAAAAAGCAACAAATATAATGTATTTGGCCGGTAGCAGAGCACTGTAGCTATGGACCCTTTATTTTTGAGACACGAATATGATTGCAAATGTGAGAAAGAAGTGCGTAAACATGACGCCTGACCTTTCTTGAATAATAATACTTAAGATATAAAGTTTTTCATCATAATTGACTGAAACTTGAAGTACGTGTTAACACTTCGAGTGCTTTGCTAGAACTGGTGCGCTACTCTTATCATACACGAGGCTCGCCTCTGCGAGACACCTGATTGGTCATCTCTATGTGATACATTCCATAACGACGACAAACAACTTTTACCGTATATACACTTCTCAAAGACATAACTTTTCCGCTAAACTTCGTAACGCGGAAAAGTGGTAATTCTTTACCTATAGTCGACTTTTGTCCTTGACTAAACACATTGTCAGTGAACCGAAACGCCAGTGATGTCTTTCCAACTTGCGAATCACCGACCATTATCAGTTTGAATAAGTGATCACAATTCTGTGTAGCCATTCTGTAATTCTAAAATCAGAGACATTACACTTTCTATTCCAGTGTTTGAGCCGCCTCGTTGGAAAACCAACAATGTGGTTTCCGAACAGGTCCGACACAAACCGGCCTGTACAAGCACAGACAAGAGCTAGAAGCTTGAAATTTCGGATTTAAGTAGATTCCGAGTAGCGAAAACAAAGGAGCTGATCAGCTTCGCGGTTACCGCGAAGCTGAAATGCATCTTTGTTTTTGCCTATGCAAATTGTTTGTTTTCCCATGAGGCGGCTCATTTGTAACACACATATATTTAGATCTATTATCCTTTAACCAAACATTCAAAACTTTTAGCACAATGTGTACTCTATATAAACGTACTCGTACAACAGAGAAATTGAAATTTTACTTTTATATTCGTCACTAGTATGTCATACAGGTCTTAAGAATAAGCAAGAAAGTACTGTTTATTTCCAATAATCTTTAATCGATTCTTAAATGTTTAATCCACTAGTTATTGTCTCACGATGACCAACTAACTAAATGTTGTCGATCACTGCAGAAACTGGGGCAACTATAAAACCCGGCACCGAGGTTAATAACTTATAAAACTGTTTTCATGCTCAACTCAGCTGAGACTGACTTTTAACTAACTACTCATAAATACTGAAATAGCCCTAACTAATTGATATTTTTGGTTTAAACTGCCAAATGTTAAAATGCCAACAATTGTTGGCATTTTAACATTTATGAGCAGGATAAATTTTAGTCTCAGCTGAGCTGAGCATGAAAAAACTTTTATAACCTCAGAGCCAGGTTAAGTCAAAAGTACTTTTTATAAAACGGACCATTCCAAATGTAGAACTTCCGTTGTGGTTCTATTTGTTTCACGTTTTGGTGTCAAATCTCGTTTTGTTTATACCTTTATGTGCGGTGTTTTTCTTTTGCTCTGGAGTTAGTAGGTTATTCGGCGCCCAGGGATCTCCATCGTCTGGCAGCTTACTCAATCTGTGAGTCCTGGTTTTTGATTCATCAAGATGTTTATCATGATTTATTTGTTTGTTCTTGATGATTCATTGACTAGTTAGAGATTCACCAAGAGTACCGAAGAACAAACTAAATGTTATGAACCACTGCAGACGCTGAGGGTGAGGTTATGGCCATGTAAAACCGGTTTAGGCCCGCATGTATCTTTGTGTTACTGATCGTTCCGAGGCGATACTTCTGTGGTGGTTCTTTTTGTTTTATGTCTTGGTGTTTGAAATTTTTGTGCTGTTGGCGCCTTATGTATGTTTTCATATATTTAGTAAAGTTTAGGTAACTAAGTGGCCACCTATTGGGAAAATAGCTGTTCATTCGGCTTACGATATGTTTTCATGGTGTAAGTACCTGATTGTTAATTTAGTTTTTTCTCACCTCGGTTTTTGGAGTGGGAATCTTTTTCTAATTGCGCCTTTTCCTGATCTTTGCCTACTTGTACCTCCTTATCATATATTTTGTTAAGTTCAGGTAGCTGAGTGGCCACTTTTAGGGAAATAGCTGCTAACTAATCTTGCGATAAGGTCTCTTGTATCAGTCTATTATTGTAATTTTGTTTTCTTTCCGCCTGGGTTTTGTGGTGGGGTTTGGTTCTTGATGATAGCTAACTTTTATCTTTTTAAAGTCATCAGGAAAACATGTCCGTGTAATATATACCCCCTTGAACTCGACTTTTATATAGCCAAACTGGGGTATGCAGTGGTATACCTATTTTTCTTATTTTTGCTCCAAAACATAGATTGTGGGTACTCGTTGACGTGTACCCACAATCTATGTTTTGAGCAAAAATAAGAAAAATATGAAAAAAAAAATGATGAAATTTTCAATTTTTGAAACTGAAACAAATCTCTATATCTTGCATGGGCAAGTTTTCGTAATGTTCCGTGGGTTCTCAGGCGAGTTGTCCGTCTAATTTTCCTCTATAGTGGAGCTTAGCTTACATATACATACATTTATCCTCATATCCAATATTCTTAGTTATACTACCACAAAATGTCTCAATCAGTGTCCAAAGACAAACTGATCACTCTCTGGAATTAGCGACGCCCTTGCAAGTAACTTATTGTTTGGTGAACCGCTGCAGAAGCATGGATTGGGGGTTGACTTAAGCACCCCTAGTAATGATTGTTACATATACATGATATCCTTTAGTTTTTTCTATGAACAAATATGAACAAAATATAAAATTTAAATCGTTTGAAATCAGTGGGAACATTCAAAGCCATATTACATATTATCATAATTTCGGGTAATGAACCCTTATCAGTGAAGAGGGGGGTGGGGCAGGAGGGGTTCTGGTCACAGATCACAGGGATTTAAAACACAAAATCACAAATCACAGATTTTTCAAATGGTGATTTCATAAATCACAGACAATGAATTTTCATAATCACAGAGAATTCAACAATTTGGCCAATGTTTTTGCACTGTATTGACTGATTTACAACATATAACTTCTCAGTTACTTAAAAATAACTATTCGTATCAATGGAATGTGTTATTTTAACTCATTATTTCATAGTTCTTGTAACTTATATTACATGTATTGTAGAAACTCTTGCCTTTTCACTGGTATTTTACTAACTGCCTAAAAAGTATAACAAAAACCTCTATTTAAACTTTAATATGATATGCATCAATATTTTATTCTGGTGTTGGTCAGTATATTAACAGCTTTAAAATAGTCTTAAACCTCAAATGAAAATGGTAATTCTATGCATGATAGCTATTTCCACACTTGTCGTCCACAAAATATTAAAGTAATTCATGAGTGCCAAGTTGCAAATGGTATGACATGGGATATAGTCATTGTTAAAAGGGGGGTTCGGGGGATCTCCCCCGAGAAAATTTTACAATTCTGGATGTCCATGGATGCAATTTTAATGCAGATTTAGACCATTGGTTTTACAATCACAGGGAATGATGATAATCACAATTCACAGACTTGAAAACTTACAAGTCACAGATGACAGGGATTTAAATTTGTGTGTTCACACATCACAGAAAATACCTCTGTCACAAATCACAGAGTTAAATTTTGCTTTTTCACAATTCACAGACTTTAAAAAAGGCCAATCACACGTGAGTCACACGAAAGTCAGATAATTGCGCTGCAATTTCGAGAATTTTCACAATGGTAGTCTAAATCAAAGACAAAGTCATAAATGAGGTCAAATAAATAAAAAAGGTAAAAGTAGGCGATGATCAGGAAACGGCGCAATCGGAAAGAAATTCCCATTGGGGAAAAACTGAATTGACCATTAGGTACTTATACAGTGAAAGTATATCGTAAGCCGAGTGAGCAGCTCATTTTGGTGTTGAAAATTTTGTCATATTTTAGTGTGAATTTTTGTGCTGTATGCACCTTATGTTTGTTTTCATAATAATTAGTCAGCGAAGTTTCTCCTGACTTTAATTTTAACCTGCTTCTACAGGCGCGTTCATTATCAATCACATCCGACACATGCGCAGTGGAGCGGTCTAATGGAATAGATTAACGAAACGGCTATCGTGTAAGCGGAGAGACCAGGTTGACGACGGGTGAATGACTCGGCTTGGGTTTTCATACCCCACCAAATGATTTTAGCCTACATTTTAGGAACACCAAAATTTATGAGTACGTCTGAAAGATAGAACAGCCCAACAAAACAGAAAGTAAACAACAAGAAAGGTGTGCTACATGTAATTGACTGCTAATTGCTTCAAGTCTTGTCTAATAAAAGCATAAACAGCGAAAAGAGTCCAGTTTTGTTTTGAATTAAGACTTACAATGCCCGTTAGTTATACGACTGGTGTCCTGATTGTTGTCTTCGTGTGTCATGTGGGTGGGGTGGCTTTCTGATAGTTCCACAGGGACCTCTATCAGGCTCTGCTCAAGCCAGGATTTAGGTAGCGTAAAGGGACCAGTGATCGATCAAAAAGAGCAATGTTTGATAGATTTGCGGATCAGACATGCATTGCAGAATGCATGTGTACATACCATATCGAAGCTTGAACCTTCGCCATGTTTTTTAATATGTCAGTTTATGACGTCATCATGTCACGTTCTCAGCGACATCATTTTAACACACCCACCATCATACAGCGTGAATCAGGGTCAGGTGGACCAGTGATCAATCACCTCCTTATTCTCTCCAACACCGCGGCTAACTTGGAAGGTAAGTACATTTTTAGAAAGAATAATCATCGTTTACCGATAGCCACGAAACAAAGTTTTGAAATTTTCATTGAGTTAAAAGAAATAAAGCATCGAAATGAGGTGGTCGAAAAGCATAAATAGCCATTGAAACAATGGAAAACTGTTGAAAAACTAGCTCGAAAATCACAGAAATCGTCCATTAATCGCAGCGTTATCCAATACATTTTGGAATGTGGATCAGATTGGTTTAGTCAGGGTCTCTATAGAAGGGGTCAAGAAACTATGTATTGATTTTTCCAATAATCAAAAACTCAGGTATGCCAAGTACCATATATACGGACAGTGTAAGAAGTTGTTAAAAAACTTGCTCAAAAGTGAATTTATCATGGTAAAAATCGTGAAAAAACAATTAAAGATATGAAATACATTCCAATAAGCAATGCATCATATCAGCTTCACATTCATACAATTTTCAACAAAATAAATTGCGCAATGTTCCAGAAAATTGTGAAAATGCATGAAAAAGTGTGAAAATGGACACTGTGGTACATACTAAGTCAAAACAGATATAAATTCCTAACTATAGTACTATTATTAATGTACACTGGATAATTTAGCATGTTCTGATATAGAAAAAATGAAAGAATTAATAACAGAATTATGGTAAATTGACATTAATTATAAATTTTTAATGTATATTTTTTAGGTGAGTAAATATGAAACTGACATACAAGAGTTTTGAACATAGGACAAAGATTCTTGACCCCTTCTATAGAGACCCTGGTTTAGTATGCGGTAAAGTTAAAAAATTTAGCCAGTCGGAACGAAAGCAGGTTGTTTCAGCTTGTAGGATTTATTGAACAATCACCGCTTTTAAGCAGTACAATTAAGACCCCCTCTTCGTAAAGTGCCAGAAAATTCAAGATTGAAAAGCTTTCCAAATAAATTTAAATTAGTGTATGTAAGGTAATATAATGCGCTTTAAGTTGAGACTAGCATAAGATTTATTTCAGGTATCCTTTGAGAATTAATAGTCGATAACCACTAGTTGATCGATCACTGGTTCCTGATTGATCACTGGCCGCCTTACGCTAGTGTACCTCAATCAAGGTTTCTAACCTCCATCAAGGTTTGAAAATGTGTTTGAAATTGCTAGTATTGGTGAAAACAAATAGCTATGCAAAAATTGCAGCATCATTCCTGGCCAGAGCTGCTTGCAAAATATGCAGCTTTCTAATGAAACATTTCTCAGCAAAATCTGTTGGAGAATTTTTTGCAAATTCCTCAATTTCATAAGTGGAAGGGGCAATTTTTGAGATTTAAAACAATATTCTCCAATGTATGACATATTTTGAATAGTGCAACAGTGTTTCTACTGCTTTCTGTATATTTTATACATTTTTTCATAAGAATATCATTATTTGTAGTTTAAAATTGCTGAATTGCTGCTAAACAAAAAATTGAAAACAAGTACAGTAATTTATCCGGTTTCGAATCTTATCCAGTTCCGAATCAAGTGGTCGTATCGTCAAGAACTACACAGCAGCTGTTCAATTAAAAAACAAATATTTTGTATGGTCATGAAGTCCATCTTTTTCTCTTCCTCTGCACGAAGTCAGATTTTGAAAACTTATCTGCATGCTTAAAATAAATCTGTTTTTCGAGATGACCTGTCGAATTAGAATGTATATTGCACTTGTGTAATTATCCGCAAGGTTCAGGTTTCCGCAAAATGCATGAACCTTGAACATTATTTTTTTACACTTTTGGTTCCAACATGCGTTCCAACATTAATTATAACACACCAGGAAAACTGAACGTCATTTATTGATTTTCTGTTGCGTAGGAGCTTGTTAATTTTATCTACCAATTTAGCTAGTTTTGGGTCAGTAAAAATTAATTGTGTCGTCATAGTACATGTACTCGTAAATCTATTAATATCACAGTACACGTCTTAGCGCTAAACCTAAAAGAACTGAGGAGGGAGTGTTTAAATCTCAGTAAGTATTTTATTTGATGTGTGTGTGTGTGCGTGCGTGCGTGTCGCCACAATACCACAGTCTTTCATTTGCAATGCAGTTTGTTTGAATTGATGCTTAACGTTCTAGTCCACAGCTATGGTCATGTCAGGACTTTGCCCCCATTTTATGGGACTTGTGCCCAAAGTTCTCACCGCTGTGTCTAGTGTGGGTTCGAACCCCGCTCTGGCCATGTGAGACAAACCAAGTTCTGCTTGCGAGCATGTCAGGTGTTTTTGTTTTTCTCGAGGTTCTCCCATTTTCGTCCCACCTACTGATTGGCGCGTCTCATATGAGCTGAAATAATCATGAAAGGGACAGACACTGGGTTCGATCCTCACGTTGAGCGCCGAGTTATGCTTTTTGGTCCTCCTATAAGGAATCTAGCAACATATCTCTTTTTCACTCTTTCTTTCTCTCTCTCTCTCTCTCTCTCTCTCTCTCTCTCTCTCTCAAAATTGTTCTATTATTTTGATTTCTTCTTTTGACATAGTAGTCTAGTGAGTAGCTGTTTCCCAAAAAGTGGCTATTCATTTACCAAAACTTAACTGAATAAATGAATGTCAAACCCCCCCCCCCCCCCACCCCGTTGCCGAGTGGTGAAGAGCTGATTTCATTAACGCGTTTCATTCGATCGTCTCACCGCTGTGTTTGTTGTGGGCTCATGTGAGACAAGTTCTGCTTGAAGATATGCCAGGTTTTTTCTCTTTTTTTTCTCGGGGTTCGTCCGTTTTCACCACACCAGCTGACTGGCTCGTCTCATATGAGCTAAATGATCTTAAAAGGGACGTAAACTGACCCAAGATAGATAGATAAATAAATGAATTAATTTTAAGAGGGGGGGGGGCTGGAAGATGTTTCCGGGCCTGGATATTATTTTTCTCTCACGACGCGGTCCTGTCTTTTTATTGGTATATATTACAATACGTAAGACAGTAATACAGAATTTACTCTGCCCTAGATATGTTTTTCGGCCAAAATTGGATCCTGTCTTTTTTTTTTTTTTTTTTAATCTTACACCCCCCCCCCCCTCCCTAATAATAAAAATCAAATGGTCGTTTCCTTACACAGGTGATTCTTTGTGCAGTCGATCTGCATCGCGAACAAAACATGCTGTCTGGATTTCTTGTCTAGTTGACATACTCCTGTTAGATATCTCTGTTTACGCAACATTAAAGCTGTGTTTGAAATTCAATGTTAATGAAACAGGTGAAAGTTAAACTCCTAAAACATCAACAACAAAACAAACAAACAAACCAACCAACAAACAAAAATGAAAATAACCAATGCACAGCCCATGATTACCAGCTCTTAACTGCAAAAATCTGGAACCAGTTACGCCATTATCGACTTAGTTCGATTGACGCCAATATCCAGAACGTAAGTTATACGTCGTATACATGTACACAGTTTTTGACACTTTTTCTATCTGAAATGGTTAACTGTGTGTAAGTCTTGTTTTATAAAGAAGTAATGAAAATACAAACTCAAAATCATAACGCAATAGCGCCAGAGAGTGTCCTGTTTAAAAATTATCGCAAGTGACTCGGAACTGGATAAATGATTCGAAACTGGATAAATTGGTGGTCTGCTTCAAAGCCATCGTGTGGCCCACAGAATATTCACAATTAATCAGACTAAAGTTCATTATTTAGAAGAAGGATTATACTTTCTAATGGTAAGGTCGAAACCTAGTTTGCTGTGAGCAATTATCTGGAAACCACTTCGAAAAAAAATTGACTCGGAACTAGATAATTTACTGTATAAGCTTTCTTCAAAAATATGAAAACAAGAATAGGCTTTTAAAAAATGCAAACCACTTATCCCTGATGTCAGTGGCAGAAACCAGTGTTTAAGTTAATCAAAAAGACACCAGTGGAGGAAGAAAAGTAACTTCTGGGAGTTAGAAAGAAGATTTTAGGCAGGGGCTATTTTGCCGGGTCATTTTGCCGGACCCGGCAAAATAGCCCCTAGGAGCTATTTTGCCGGACCCGGCAAAATAGTCCCTAGGAGCTATTTTGCCGGACCCGGTAAAATAGCTATATTGGACTTATAGGCTATTTTGCCGGACCAAATACTTATTAAAAAATTTATTTCATATTTCGTAGGGTATTCTAATCTACATTTTTGTTTTATTTATCTATTTATTTATTTGAGATATTTCTCAATCAATATGTTGCTTTTTGTGCCTTTTTTATGACCCAACTTTGGTCAAGTTGGAAGGGCATGTTGCCTTTGGCTTGACTCTGTCTGTGCGTGTGTGTTGGGGTGGGTGTGCTGGTTGGGGTGTATGTCACTAATAATAATGCCAGTGAGGTTGTGTGCAGAGATGTGGCTGGCTGGCTGGGTCTGTTGGTCACTTTTTTGAAACTCTGGTGAATGCTAGAGTTTTGAAATTTTGAATAGACTTATAGCTGATCATGGCTAGTTTCAAGAAACTTGAGCACCAACCCCGCTACCCTGGATTACCACATGTTCTAGTTTTTGACCTCTAGCCACACCCCCACACATGGACCCAAGAGTCTGACACTTACAGGGTACCTACTGTCTAAGTATGAATGCTTTCGGACAAGACTTTATGGATGTCAAGATATAGACTAACAGAACATTTATCATGGTGTCTATCATATTTTAAAGGTGTCCTAGATTTTGACCTCTAGCTGCAGCACCTTTGGGGGCGGCACCCAGGATTTGGTGCCATGGATTAAAAGCAAAACACTACAGAGTATATATATGATCTAAACAGGAATACATTCCTATGACCGTTTATAAGATATGAACTTAGAGAAAAAAAAGCTGATATTTTCTATCAAATCTGATAAATTTGGCAAATTAGCAAAACTGAGATTATGTAAATTGTTTGCAGTCATATAAAATCAGGGCTTTTTCTCTATACAAAACTGGGTACGGTTTCCGGTACCAAAATTTTTCCCAATTGGCTGAAAAAATTCCCAATTGACCTGGAATATTCTCAATTAGCAGAAAAATCCCAATTTAAAATCCCAATTTAAAAGGTAAACTTTCCCAATTTTGCCAAAAATTGCACTATTTTTTCCCAAAATGGTCATATTTTTTCACCAATTCACAGATTTTTTTCCCAATTTCATTGGTACCAAAAATTTCCCAAAAAGGTCAGAAAAAGCCCTGAAAATCATTATCATTCTTTATATTATTTTCCATATATCGAGCTTTTAGCAATAATTAGTCAAAAACCTGGCTCGGCAGGGTCTTTCTTACAGCTCGGCTCGGCAGGGGCTTTCATACCCCACCCTGAAAATTACCATATCTGCAATGCCAATGAGTGTTGATTTCTACAAAGCATATATTCTTGGGGATCATCTGTGTGTATTCTGATTTTAATCTTCAGACCTTTTCATTACAATTTTCCTCCTTTTCTTAAAGTTAAGGGATTCATTTTTAAAGTGTCCCAGAATGCCAGCCATACTCCCATTTGTATCTGAATAAAGTCTTTTATCAACATATATATGTGTATTCTTATTTTAAAAACATAATTATCTTAAATAAATAGGTGAATAAAATAGATAAAAATGTAGATAAAAAAAAAAGATAATAAAAATATAAAATAAAACAATAAAAATTTTACTAAGTTTTTGGTCCGGCAAAATAGCCTATATGTATATAATAGCTATTTTGCCGGGTCCGGCAAAATAGCCTATAGACTATTTTGCCGGGTCCGGCAAAATAGCCCATAGGAGCTATTTTGCCGGGTCCGGCAAAATAGCCACTGCCAAGATTTTAATATTCTCATTAAAATTATGTATGGGAATTGTCATAAATCAGTGGTAAGGTTTGGGAAAAAACATGTTTTGTAAAATAATTCTCTGATGAATTTTCAAAACAATTGTATCAAAAGAAGTAAATGGCCAAGGTTTACAGATTTATCATAACAAAATTTTGCAATTTTCAACTTTATACTTTATTTTTTGACATTTTGCACATTTCTATGCATATTTCAAACCTCAATGGAGGTTAGAAACCTCGATTGAGGTACACAACCATAATCCTGGCTTGAGCAGAGCCTGTCTATCGTCATTTTTTAAGGTTTTAGGCCCCCTTAAACCTTAAAAATGACGATACAGGCCCCTGTGGATAGTAGTAAGTAGAGCATATCACAGCTGTTGTAGTGGTACCTTGTCAGGCCCTGCTCAAGAGGATTTTAATGTTATATTAAAATTATATATATGGAAATTGTCAGAAATCAATGGTAACATTAGGAAAAATACCGGTGTGTTCCTTTACCGGAATGGACTACCGGAATGGACATTTATATGTGTCCTAGAGGATTATTCATTTGGGTTTTGAGGACAGATTGGCCGAGAATATACACATACAGTGATTAGTTTGATGATCATGTGGTTTAAGTTCAGTTAAATTGTGTTCCGTATGGTTGGGTAGCCTAGGTCATGCTCATATATGCTTATATATGTCCCTGTCACAATGCCACCACATTTTACTTATTTCTACTTCTATTCATCTCTGTGTTTGCTATAGAACAACCACTGGTGATCTCTATATATTTCAATCAAAGAAACCTCTGAACAGTGGCCCTGCCCCGGACCCCGCCACTCAACTACCTTAACCACCCTCAGAAGTCAATATTGCTAAACTGAGATGAATTTTATCTTATGCAAACTATTCATATGACTACAGAACTACATTTTATGCTGTTAAAATACATTTAAAGCACCCAAAGTCATAGCATAATGTCCATTCCGGTAATTAAGTCCATTCCGGTAAAGGAACGCATAGTATAGCTAAATAGCGAAAGGAAGGTTCCGTTCGCGAAGGGAAGATTTTTGTACGAAAGGAACATTTTATTATTATTGCCATTGATATAAATTAACAGCTTTTAATCGTTTTGTTATACATTTTGTACTAAAATAATATAAAGCAAAATGTGTAAAAAGTCAAGAAAAGTTATTTGGTGCAAAAAAGGAACTTGTATATAAAGAAAGCACAGGCTAAATTTAGGTGACGAAAGGAAGATTTGCCTACGAAAGGAACGCTAAATACCATTTATCATCATCGCTGCCAATAAGCTTTTTTGTATTTTTATACATTCTCAAATAACATAATAAGAAAATAAAGCAAACTGCAATTTTACTGTTAAGACTAGATCAGCTGGCTAACTGTCACTCCGCTCCACTTCGGTACCTCGTTCCACTTCCCTGACAGCTTAGCATAGGTTGCATTTAAACCAATGTCAAACTGATTGCGGATTTCGTAAGCGACTTGCAGCTATGTTATTTTGCTATTAATCGTATTATTTTTATTATGTTTTTGTATCAGTGCCGAAGTAAACACATAAAATTGCCTAAGTCAATTAAATTAATGTAGAAAAACAAACAATTTTTGACTTTGAGTCGCTAATTCTACGGTAGTCTTCCCTGATCTATTTATAGACATCTTTGAAATTTACCATAGAAAAAATGAGGTATTTTGTGGTTCTGCGTATTTTAACAACTAGAATATTTATAATTTATGTCATATATGCAAGAAAAGATTTAACATAAGTTAGAATAACACAGTTTTGCTGTTTTGCTAAATTTTCATTTTCGACCAAGGGCTGAATATATATCCCAATTCCGACCATATGGAGAGGTTAAACGGAATACCGATGGACATATTCCGTCTATGTTAAGACATTTTAGTCGAAATGGAGGGCAGCAAATGAAATTTGACATTAGCCGCATTGGCGAAGGGAAGATTTTCTGCTATGAAAGGAACCGTTTCATCTCGCTGCCTTAAACGGTTTTATAAAGTCAATTTAAAGTGCAGTTCATGTCATACAAAGGCTATTACCTATTTCTTTGAAGCGTTTAAAACTTAAAACATGATCAATTATAGCAAAAGCGTTTAAAAATTTGAAATAATATCTTCCTTTCGTGTGAAAATCTTCCTTTAGTAAATGGCCAAGGTTTACAGATTTATCAAAAGAAAACTTTGCAATTTTCAACTTTCTACTTCATTTTTTGAAATTTTGCACATTTCTATGCATATTTCAAACTTCAATGGAGGTTAAAAACCTCGATTGAGCTACACTACCTAAATCCTGACTTGAGCAGAGCCTGCTTGTTTGTAGTTCTATCCATAGCTCAGTAGGGAGCGAGGAGGTTTCCTGCTCTGCTACATACCACTTTCGTACAGGTTCGTGCCCCACTATGGCCAAATGTTTTTCAGAATAGACATGAATTAACCCGTCGAAATGTATGTGGTCTGGCTGTCGCCAGGCGGACGCGGTGGTTTCACAGGCACATCCCAGGTATGCTGAGCTATGTCCTGGCTTTCCTCCACCTCAGGCAGCCCGCGTCACCGTTGCGTCTGGAGAAAAGGGGCTTTGGGTAGTATGGTACAACATTGGCAGGATTCTAATATGTGTTAGGGTTATCATTGTACTGGTGGCGGGCATTAATCCTGTCACTGTGGAGTTGTGATGGTTAGGTGAAGGGTTACCCGTACTCGTGGGTTAAACGAGGTGTGCCAATGATGGCAAATTCTATACAATACAATGCTTCAATAAAAGGTTTTGATTTTGTTTAATAATGTTTTATCGAAGATCTGTTTTGTTTTGTCTGCTAGTAATACTTTCTTATCACGCATTTGCTTCATAATAAGGAGTTTTTATCAATTATATGCGTAGTTGAATCGGAATTAGAAAAGATGCGCTGTTTTGTTTGCAACTTCATTAGCTAGATACACATCCCTTGCAAACAGTTCTAAACATGACAAAATTCAAATTCTGCTACTTAAAATCATGTTAAAGTTTGATTTATCAGTTATTATTTAATAATTCTAAATGAATAACTCAAAAGTCTCAAATTCAGAGGTTACATTGCTTATTTTCCCAGTTATAAATGCCCTAGGGTTCCATCCCAAACTTGCCATAGAAATCCCATTACAATGAAAAAAACATTTTTTTTCAAGGTCTGTGTTATAATGAGAAATAATGAATAATTTCATTACAAAGATTTTTTTTTCAAGTTTCTGTTAAAATCTTCTCAGTCCCTATGTTTGAGACAGAGCCTCAAAATAAGCATTTCTTCTCAGCTGGATACAAAATGGTAGTCTTTTTGCAAGTACCTGTCTGTGGACATTACGAAAACTTGCCCATGGAATAAGCAGAGATTTTTAAAGTTGTAAAAAGTAAAAAAATTCAGTAGAAAGAAAATCATATTTTTCTTATTTTTGTTCAAAACAGATTTGTGGGTGCACGTTAGAACCGCCTCACCGAGGCGGTTCTAACGAGTACCCACAATCTATGTTTTGGAGCAAAAATAAGAAAAATAGATATACCCCTGCATGTCCCAGTTTTACTATATAAACGTGGGGTTTGAGGGGGTATACTTTACAAGGACATGTTTTCCTGATGACAAAATGGTAGTCTTCTTGCAAGTACCTGTCTGAGGAGATTCAACCACAGAGGCTTATTGCTTCTTGGACTTTCTCATGAGTTTTGTTCATGTGTAAAAAGACTTATAATTATCTCCATCAGATTTGATCTGGATTAATATGTTCCCACTAGACAAAATGTTGATCCACATCAGAATGATCCAAATTAAGTTGGTATTTACTCCAGGATTAACAACATTCACAAATCTCCCTAAGGCCTCTTTGCAAAGTGCATCAACCAAACTTCATGATATGAATTATTTTCCACCTTGATCAGTTTTGGTAATACTTTTTTAGACTGTAGAAAACATCAACACCCCAATGACAGAATTGGAGACAATAATCAGGAAAACAAGTCCATGTATATATGCCCCCTTATATCTCACTTTTATATAGCAAAACTGGGGTATGGAGGGGTATACCTATTTTTAGCTCACCTGAGCCGAAGGCTCACAAGGTGAGCTTATAGGATGGCCATGCTCCGTTGTCCGTCCGTCGTCCGTTCACAATTTCAAAGATCTTCTTCTCTAAAACCGCTTGGCCAATCAAAGTCAAACTTCATGTGGAGCATCCTTAAGAAGGGGGAACAAAAGTTTATATAAATGGTCCAGGTCACATGACCAAGATGGCCGCCATGCCCATATATGGTAAAAACCATAAAAAAAATTTTCTTCTCTGGGACCGGTGGACCGATTTCAATGAAACTTGGTATGTAGCATCGGGGACTTTGGCCCATCATAGTTTATATAAATCATGACCTTGGAATGACCTTGACCTATTTTACGGCAAGGTCAATATTGGTTACATAGGCTTTTCAATGGAAAAAAGTGAAAACATGGAATTTTTCAGGATGTTTAGTAGCCTGTGACCTGAAAGTTGGTAGATGCAGACAACATGTTGAGCTAATGAAGTGATGTGAGTATTAAAGGTCAAGGTCATTCCTTGACCTTGGCCAAAGGTCATTTACAAATTAAATGTTAAACTTAATTTTCTCAGTAACCGCTCAACCAATCAAAGCCAAATTTTATATGTAGTATCCTTAGGATGAGGGAATGAAATTTAGTATAAATGGTCAAGGTCACATGACCAAGATGGCTGCCATGGCTATAGATAGCAAAAACCTTTAAAAATCTTCTTCTCCAGAACCAAAAGGCCTATGATTTTGAAACCTGGCATGAAGCATCAGGGGGAGGAGCTCTACAAAGTTTCTATAAATCATGACTCTTGGGTGACCTTGACCAATTTTACGGCAAGGTCAACATAGGTCGCTCATACATTTGAATGGGGAAAATTGTCAAAATGTCATTTGACAGGAAAAACTTTATGGAAATGGGTGAATGGACTGAATATTTATGATTCTGAAAAAAAAGGACCCCAGGGGCAGGTCTGCCCCCATCCGGGGGGCAATATACATGTATATATTACCATGATATTTAAAGATCTTTTTCTCTGAAATCATTTGGCCAATCAAAGCCAAACGTCTTGTTGAGTATTCTTAGGAAGGGAGAATGAAAGTTTATATAAATGGTCAAGGTCACATGAACAAGATGGCCGCCATGGCTATAAATAGCAAAAAAAAAAACCTTTAAAATCTTCTTCTCCAGAACCAGAAGGCCTATGATTTTGAAACTTGGCATGAAGCATCAGGGAAAGGAGCTCTACAAAGTTTATATAAATCATGACCTTGGGATGACCTTGACCTATTTTATATATCCCAGTTCTCAGGTGAGTGTTTACAGGACCATTGGTCCTCTTGTTCTTATTTTTGCTCAAAACAAAGATTGTGGGTACATGTTAGAACTGCCTCAGTGAGGTGGTTCTAACATGTACCCACAATCTATATGGAAAATATAAAAAATTTTCTGATAAAATTTTCAATTTTCACAGCTGAAAAAAAAAATCTCTCTATATCATGTGTATATTGTGTGGGCAAGTTTTCGTAATGCTCCCCTAAAATTGATAAGAGCGAGCACTCTTGCAACCTATAATGCTTAAAACATGTTTTATTTAGGAGACCTTTGAATTCATGAGGCAACAAAATTAATGTGCAAATGATTGAAAAATAAACTCACAAAATATTTTTCAGTATTTCTCTTTTCAGTAATGTTGTTGCCAAGATGCTATATGGGTTACCAATGACACCAAGATGACCCTTCAACCTGGGACCTGGTGGGCCTATTGTGTGCTGATCTCACTCTATCTAGTGCTACAAACCTCCGGCTTAGGCTTGGCTGGTAAGACTTTCAGAGGAGTAACTGTTATAAGGCAGATTTGATGACAGTTTTGGAATTCTTATTCCTAGTTTCTTCACTTTCTATACATACATAATCTTTATTTCTCTCATATAATCTCAAATGATACATGAGGAACATGCAGAAATACAATACATGTGACATTTCAAATTCAGAACATTTGGAAATTAGTTTGAGTTAGTGTGAAAGAAGTTGAAGAATGATGATAGATAGGGGCGATCAAATAAAGTATGTTTCACAGCTTGAAATTATTAGATGTACGTTAAATAAAGTATGTTTCACAGCTTGAAATTATTAGATGTACGTTAAATAAAGTATGTTTCACAGCTTGAAATTATTAGATGTACATTAAATAAAGTATGTTTCACAGCTTGAAATTATTAGATGTACGTTAAATAAAGTATGTTTCACAGCTTGAAATTATTAGATGTACGTTAAATAAAGTATGTTTCACAGCTTGAAATTATTAGATGTACATTAAAGCGCGGGAGCAGGCGACATGTGCTCTGCTTCCATGGATTATAATTGTAATTAAATTTGGTGTAGTAATCGAAACGGACATGTTTGGTATTACTATCGTGGTTATGTCCTTTCACTTAACAGTGTAAAAGTATACTGACATCAACAAAAAACGCCTCAGTCAACTTTGGCATGTCATACCGCCAAGATTTACCAATTTAAATATATTTTAAATATTGGTCATATATTCTGCTAACCTTTTACGCATTCGGAAATGCTGAAATGGAATTATTCAGACAGCTGCTTGATAATTCTTGGTACATGTAATTGGTTCTCTAAAGAATTTGATGAGTTGATTCCAGTGGTTTCATGGAGATACAGGCATGAGCCACTGCATAAGAAAACCAACAAAATGCTTAGGCAAAAACAAAGGCGCAGATCAGCTTTGCATTAACTGCACAGCTGATCAGCGCCTTTGTTTTCGCTACACAGTTAGTACAATCCCTCTTCTACTTATATCTGACTTCTAGCCTGCTTCTGTGACTGTACAGGCTGGTTTGTGTCGGACCTGGTCGGAACCCAAATTGTTGGTTTTCTCACTCACAGGCTCAACAATTCTATTCTTTTGTGCATACCAGTACATGTACTTGTATAAATGGACCATTCTCTTGAATCTAGATCAGTCCAAGTCAGACACAAAAATTGAAAAATTGGCCAGTTGTATCCTACATGGCATTGAGTGCTTGGTAGTAGCTCAGGCCCCAAGGTTATAAAACTATTTTCATGCTCAACTCAGCTGAGCACAACATTTAAACTGCTAAAAGGCAGAATAGCCCAAATAAATTGAAATTTCTGGATTAGATCACAAAGCCTGTAATTATCCTGCTAAATGTTAAATTTAACATTTATAAGCAGGATAAATTTTAGTCTCAGTTGAGCTGAGCATGAAAAAAGTTTTATAACCTCGGGACCGGCCAATAATTGTGGTATTGACAGCTGAGTAATTATGTCAGCATGCCCTTATCTGTTAACCATGGAATCAAAATAGTAAAATCAAAGAAAAGAATAGAATCATCTAAAAAAAAGCCTTAAATGCTACATATGTACATGGCAGATAATTAGCAGGGTGATCTAAAGTCTGTTCGAGGTTCTTGTGTTATGACTCAAGTTTGAAACAGTATTACATGTGGTTTTGATGTGTTGTAGGTTCATGTGATGGGGATTGTGGCTGGAAGTCCCACTGTGTCAACAATAGTTGTTCTTGTAGTCCAGGATTCATTCTTCATTCTAATGGAAGAGACTGCAAAAATGGTTAGTTGAGTTATTTCAGCCTTCGCATGAGAAAAACAATTTGGGTTTCCGACCAGGTCTGACACAAATAGGCCTGCACAGTCACAGAAGCAGGCTAGAGGCTTGAAATTTTGGATTTAAGTAGAAGGGGAATTGTACTATCCGAGTAGGGAAAACAAAGGCCCTGATCAGTTCTGCAGTTAATGCCTATGCCTGTTGTTTGTTTTCTTTTGCGATGGCTCATTTGGTTTGAGTTTTGCACTCATTTTAAGATCAAACAAATAACCCTAATTTTTCTGTGCAATATTGTACACTACTGGAAAACTGTACTGTGATGGTATGTTTAAGTTCAAGTTTATTATGTTTTGTTTCATTTTTTCTCATTTTAAGACCAATATTGAACTATTGTACGTCTATAAGATAAACTTGAATAATCATAATAATAATCTTTATTTAAAGTTGCTTCATACTTTAACCATCAACATAAGCTTAGTAGAGCTTTTATTGCCACTTACTAAGAACATATATACATAATATACACATTGAGCTGTGGAAATGTTACTTGCTCAAAGCCACAAACATCAAATTAGTGGAAGTGGGGACATTTTTCAGTTCAGAACGTCTACAAAACAATTCCAATTTCAGCTTCTTGCAAGGCCGGGGACTGTTTAAAGTGTTCAGAACCAACGCAGTGTTCAAGGTGTGCCTATTTCTTAGAGGAGAAAAGTCGGGAATGTCTGGTCAAATGTACGGGAGAAGCCAAGTTTGTATACTCTGGTGAAGTACAGGGCAGTATATGTGTAGGTAAGTGCAGGAGACCTTTTGAGCTGCGACACCAGAAAAACGGTCTTCAGGGTTTCCGACAGAATTCGAAACAACCGGCATGTGCAGCTACAGAAGGTACTGATAGCTAGAAGCTTGAAATTTTGGATATAATTAGAGGAAGGATTGTACTTTCCGTGTTGTGAAGAGGAATTGTACTATTTGAATAGCGAAAACAAAGGTGCTGATCAGCTGCGAAGCTGATTTGTGCCTTAGTTGTTGCATATGCAAAGTGTTGGTTTCATTATGATGCGGCTCATATATTGCAACTGCTGTGCACATTTACAAATGAATATATTGCAACTTTAAACATCTGAGTTAATCTTATGCAGCAAGCCATATATGCTTTTGTTACATTTTAATTGTAATTCCTAGAGTTTCTTAGCTACCTGCATGTGGTCCTAGATTGTATATGTGTTCTATTCTGTTCTTCTAACTCTGAATATTGTAATTGTTTACCGTATTTAATGGACATGTATTCATGAAAGATATGAGCTGCATCATGAGAAAATCAACAATCTGCATATGCGAAAACAAAGACGCAGATCAGCTTCGCAGTGAAGCTGATAGCGCCTTTTTTTTTCGCTACATGGATAGTACAATTCCTCTTCTTTATAAATCATTTCATGATATGTTTACAGTTGAAGCTGATGATGGTCTGGACCGAGATGTTATAATTGGTATAGCTGTGGGGTCATTTGTTGCTCTGGTGCTAATTGTGATCATCATCATCCTGTTCTGTTTACATCTCAAAAGAACAAGGTAAAGAATATATATTGTAAACAACATACTTCATAATGAAAAAAAAACAGGTTATACACAAACAGGACTGTTCAGTCACAGACAATTTCAGAAGGAAGAGAGGCTTACTATCCATAAATCAAAAACAAAGGTGCTGGTTGACTTAGCAGTTACTGCACAGTTGATTGGTATCTTTGTTTTTGCATATGAAAAAAACGACATTCACACAATGTGGCTTCAATGTATGTGTCCATACCCAAGTTAGATATCCATAGCCTTTAAATGTTTTTCTAACCATTAGTAGCCCAGAAAAGTGTCTGTTGTGGATACATGAATGTCCTAATTACCTGGGCCCAGTTGTTCAAAATTAACATCTTTAGTTAATTATTTGTTAAAATTTCAAACATGAATATTACAAATACACTGTTATTTTTTGTTGATAAAATGTGAGAATCCTTTGCATTTCAAAGGATTCTCACATTTTATCACCAAAAAATAACGGTGTATTTGCATATGTAGTCGACATTTACTTAATAAGTTGAGGTCTTAACAATGACATTAAGCTGACAAAGTTTTGAACAACTGGCCCCTGATTTGGTAAGAAACACAGTTAATGGGAAATGATGAAAAATCATCAGGTATAAATGAGTGTTATTGTTTTTTCTTGGACAAAAATAAGACAAACATTTACTATAACACTCAAATTTTACAAAGAATTGTAAAATAATCCGTCCTGTTAGTGTAATGGTAAAAACTGCCACTTCAGGAGCCGGAGGTTATGGGTTCCCGATCCCGGCCCTGTCATACCAGAGACGTTAAAAATGGTACCACCGGCTTAATAAAGGCAAAACGCCCATATGGTTTAACATTTTTACAGCAATAAAAGTTTTATGTACAATGTATATTGTGTAGATGTGTTAACATAAAACATAGATAAAAAAGAATTTTGCAAAAAATTGTCTCAAAATTAATGTTTTGTACTAATGGAGGGAAAGTATCGATTCTCTGTCATGTGTGAAAATTAATTTTGAGAGTGTTACCTTTATCAGTGAAATCACACAGGTAGCCCCAAGGTAACGATCACTGTCAAATAAGTATAGAGCCGCTGCATGGGAAAACCAACAATCTGCATATGTGAAAACAAAGACGCAGATCAGCTTGGCGGTAACCGCGAAGCTGATCAGCACCTTTGTTTTCGCTACTCGGATAGTACACTTGCTCTTCTTCTTAAATCCGAAATTTCAAGCTTCTAGCCTGCTTCTATGACTGTACAGCCCAGTTTGTGTCAGACCTGGTCAGCCCAAAATTGTTGATTTTCTCACGCACAGGCTCTATAATCAACCTATATAGTCTAATTTAACTGTCTTTTGAGTTGTGTCATGAGATAACCTGATTGTTCCATGTGCAGACTACATAGAGGCAGATCAGCCTGGGCATCCATGGAGTCTGATCAGCATCTTCATATTTTATGTCTAAATAGTTTAATCCAAAGTGTCAAATCTTTAGATAAATTTCCTCATGCAGGTTTGGCTTTGTGTCATTCCTGATGGAAAGCCCTAAGACAGATTTTCTTGTGACATGGCTCATTATAAGTGAGCCACATCATGAGAAAACTAACAATGTGCTCTCCGAATAGGGCTGACACAAACCGAGCTGTACAAGCACAGAAGCTGGATAGAGACTGGAAATTTTGGATTTAGAAAGTAGAGGAATTATACTACATTTGTATCTGGGTAGCGAAAACAGTGGCGCTGATCAGCTTCGTAGTCACTGCGAAGCTGATCTGCGCCTTTGTTTTTGTATATACAGATTGTTGTTTTTCCCGTGACACGGCTCATTAAGTCTACGTAATTGACCTCTGATAACCTCACGACACACAGTATGCTTCCTGCAGTTATTGGCAATTAATGGTTGCTGGGGGTCATAATGAATATTTAATTTTACTTAATTCTAACTGTAAATCTGATGTCCCACATAGATAAAAGAAAATATATCTGTGGATAGGTGTCACTAGGAATTCATTGTTTGTTTTTGCTATTTAAGTACAGCTAAGAATGTGATGATGTTATTCTGATTGTCTTATCACACAAAGTAAACAAATATAGACATGTCTAATATTTTGTTTTGATTTTGTATTAGAGGGTATAGGAAATAAAGAAATATGTGCTAATTTTCTTGTTTCATGTATAAGTGGAGTGTATTGGTGAAGTAGACAAATTGTGTATTAAGCAAGTGTCTTTCTAAAACAGCTCGCTATGTGCTCATTTTTCGGAAAAGTATAGGTTGTGTACTTCTGGAAGCTGACATGTTTTAAAAGAAACAATTTTCTGAAAAATTATCAAAAGTGTTGTATTGGATTTACACACATCTTTGACTTAAAATATTGATTGTCAGAAAAGATTCATTTAGGATTCAACTGGATTGAATTTTCAGTCTTAATGAAGAAAATGAGCGCTAGAAGCATCCAGCATACAGCATGATAGATTGAAAATGAGTCTTAAAAATTAGGGAGAAAAAGAGTGTGCTAGAGACCTCCAAGATGAACTGTTTTGCGTTTATTTTTAGACGTAATGTTAACCTCAATCAGACCCAATATTCCCCGGAGAACATGCAGGCAGGGAATATCAAGAAAGTTCCTATGTATGACAACAAAGGATTTGGTAAGCTGTTTTGGAATAATTACTTTATTATTCTATTTTTAAGACACAAGGTATATAGACCACAGGGATGATTCAAATGATGCTACATCTGCTGTTTTCCGAGTCATTTGTAGACAATTACTGCCATTACATGCAAAAAATTGCTGTCATCCGAGTATATCCACAGTCATATCTTGACTTGGACGACAGCAAAATCACTAGTATCATATTTACAGCCATCCACCGTATACTCTGACAACAGTAGGGTTTTTCATGTAATGGTATACAAATTACTGGTAGGACAGAACAGGTAGCATCATTTGAGCCGCCCCATGGGAAAACCAACAATCTGCATAGGCGAAAACAAAGGCGCAGATCAGCTTCGCGGTAACCGCGAAGCTGATCAGCGTGTTTGTTTTCGCGACTCGGATAGTACAATTCCTCTTCTACTTAACTCCAAAATTTCAAGCTTCTAGCCTGCTTCTGTAGCTGTACAGGCCGGTTTGTGTCGGACCTGGTCGGTTGGTTTTCCCACGAGGCGGCTCATTTGATTCACCCCTGTGTAGACAGTTTATTCTAGGTTTTCAAGCTACATGTACTTCAAGTTTACTGTAAACTGCCTTTCCGTTGGTACAAAGAGGCTGCATCATAGAGAAGTGCTCAAAATGATGATGACGGGAGGGCAAACTATGAAGACCTAGATAAGAGTGATTCTGTAGGAACAGTCTAATGTAGATCTCCACTGTTTGCATATTTAATCTGTCTATATTAAAGCATATAATATATTTTGATGCAATGAAGTTCATACTAAACAACATTGAGAAACGCATTTAAGCCGCGTCACGAGAAAACTTACAATGTGGTTTCCAGACCGGTCTGACACAAACCGATCTGTACAAGGACAGAAGATGGCTAGAGGCTTGAAATTTTGGATATAGAAAGTAGAGGATTGTACTATCCGTCTTGTGAAAAGAAAAACGCTGATCAGCTTTGTAGCTACCACAAAGCTGATCTGCATCTTTGTTTTTGCATAGGCAAAATGTTGGGTTTTCTCATGATGCAGCTCATTTGTGTTTGTAATAGAAAATATTTATTTTTGATAGTCAAATAATTCATGTATTGTTTTTGAAATTTCAGAAACTGATTTCGAGCCATCCCTAGTTCACAACCTGATAGACAGAGATGTATATCTACAAGAACTAGAAAAACTGAGGCCTCATGCTCACACACTACTTAAGATGCTCAATGAAATACGACACAAACTTAGAGCAATGGACCCCGCTGACCCAAGAGTGCCAACTTACAAGTAATACATGTAGTTTCGTACAAATTTATGAAACAAGACTTTTACAGGGTTGCCATGCTTCAGGGAAAAGTCTGAAATTTTTTTTTTTTTTCTAAAGATCAGGGAATTATTATAGGAAATTTTAAATTATTTGTCAGGGAATTCTGAAAATACAAGATTTAAATCATATTTCCATGTGGGTTCAGGTTCATTGATATTTTTGTTTTTTTTTAATCCAGACTGAATACACAAGACTATTTTATGCAGCTGAACTCAGTTTTAAATCATTTTCATGAAATTTAATTTCTGAATGGTTTCTTGGAGTGATGAATGACTTCTAGTTCTCAGAAAGGCCTCTTAAAGCGACAATGAGACAGAGTTTCAACATGTTGAGTGTCAGGGAAATTGGAATTTCTGTCAGAGAAATGTCGGAATTTTGTGTCGGCTTAATTGTGGCAAACCTGTTTTAACACCCTGTAGTACTGGTTAAGTATACAAATTTGGAGAATCCGTCTCAGCATGAATAAAAAATTGTTGTCTTGGGTGTTAAACCTGATACTGAATTAACAAATTGTTGAAGACTTATATGAGTGAATGCTGGTATGAATGACTAAGGAGACAAATTTTATTAAATATCTGAAAGTATCTAAATATTATGCCAACCAGAGTTTGAAGATTCAAACTGGATCCCATACCAAAGTACAGAATCTGACATTTGCTAAAAATTCAAAATTTAAAATATGTTGGAAAATTTCCACTATATAGGATAAACATGGTTATTTGCTGGATATTGGTCTTGAGAAACTAATTCAAATTATGAGAATGGTCTTGAAAAATAAAGCCTGCCAGCAAAAACAGTTGAGCCGCCTCATGAGAAAACCAACAATCTGCATAGGCAAAAACAAAGACGCAGATCAGCTTCTCGGTAACCGCGAAGCTGATCAGCGCCTTTGTTTTCGCTACTGGGATAGTACAGTTCCTCTTCTACTTCAGTCTGAAATTTCAAGCTTCTAGCTCTTTTCTGTGCTTGTACAGGCCGGTTTGTGTCGGACCTGTTCGGAAACCACATTGTTGGTTTTCCCACGTGGCGGCTCAGTTATTATCTTGGGCGTCTGTGAAGCCTGATGTTGATGGTTGTTTCAGTAGGTATTTTATTATGTCCTAGGTGATAAGTTTTCTATTAAATGAGCCGCCTCGTGGGAAAACCAACAATGTGGTTTACGAACTGGTCTGACACAAACTGGGCTGTACAAGCACAGAAGATGGCTAGAAGCTTGAAATTTTGGATTTAAGAAGAAGAGGGATTGTACTATCTGTGTAGCGAAAACAAAGGCGTTGATCAGCTTCGCGGTTACCGCGAAGCTGATCTGCGTCTTTGTTTTCGCCTAATGTAGATTGTTGGTTTTCCCATGAGGCAGCTCAAATATTGGCAATTGTTTTCATACCCAATTTGCTTATTTACAGAGGAGTAATTCACCAACTGTGTAGAGTGTTGGTGGTACTACACAAGAAGGATCCCGGTGCTAGTATACCCTCAGATGCCTTAGGTCTGATAGAATGGGCTCATCAAATGATAGAGGATAGACAGATAGATAATGAACAGGTGAACAGCAACTTTTAAAAATGAGCTGTATCATGAGAAAACCAACAATGTGTTTTCCAAACAGGTCTGACACAAGCACAGAAGATGATTAGAGGCTGGAGATTTTGGATTTAAGGAGAAGAGGGATTGTACTATCTGTGTAGCAACAACAAAGGGGCTGATCAGCTGTGCAGTTACTGCATAGCTGATATGCACCTTTGGTTTCGCATAATGCACATTGTTGGTTTCCTGATGCGCCGGCGCAAATTTCATACTACTCAGTATAACTACATTAAATAGAATACTGTTAAGTATTGATTATATAAGCACCAGGACAGAAGTGGCCAGCTCTTAATGGAATTGTTGTGGTAATGTTCTGAAGTGGTACTTCATTTGAACAAACGATCAGATTATGACTAACCTCAATATTTGTGAGAAATTGTAAAGCTTTTAACTGACGGACCACCTGATATTGATGAACTGCATAGAAGTTCTGAGCCTGCTCAGAAATGATGATTAAGTTAAACCATACATAGCCCTTGTGTACTGGAGTGGAGCTACCATCATCACATTGTTGGCCAAAGTCCTACCAAATGAAAACATTGAGACAAAACTATAGCTATTGATTGGGATATTAGACTACAAAACAAGGAGACAAACAATTTAGGTTCCGATCAGGTCTGACACAAATCAGGCTGTACAGTCACAGGAGATGGTTAGAGGCTGGAAATTTTGGATTTAGAAAGAAGAGGAATTGTTCTATCCGGGTAGCGAAAACAAAGTCACTGATCAGCTTCGCAGTTACTGCGAAGCTGATCTGTGCCTTTGTTTTTGCCTATGCAGATTGTTGATTTTCCCATGCAGCGGTTCATTTTTACCATGTAATGTATCCAGACCACATGATGTAATGTTTACTATTTTATTTATACACATAATTTCTCAAACTTGTTTAATTTTTCAGTCTGACGATTCATCCAGCACTCCAGTAAATAAAATTTCATATATCGATGTCCCAGAACCCAACCACAACCAATACGCCACCCCTGTAGTTAAGAAACCCAACCTCTTCGCTTCGCTTAAACGCAGCTCCCAGACCCTATCCCCCACCACAGCATTTTACAGTAGCGTCCCGGTACCCGGCATTACATCAGAAGACAGAAACCACCACAGATCAGTGTCACAAAACAACTCGTTAAAACGGGACTATGAAATTCCATGGGACTTGAAGAAGTACAATAGTGATAGTTTGACGACATTAAACTGTTCAGGATCTGATCTAACAATGGGATATTTCGCCAACGGAAGGTTTTACGACCCCAGTCCACGGCAGCCTGTAGCAAAGGCGGAACACCAACCAGAAATCTACGCTCCGGCGAGTTCGTACAGCGATCGCAGTAACGTGCCTGTTTTATCCACGTTTGCTGGAGGAATTCCCCGAGCACAATCCTTTTCCTCTACACAGTCATCCGCTAGCTCTAAGTATGATTTTTGCTCCTGTATGACAAATGAAATGAGCCGCGACGCGAGAAAACCGGGCTTCGGGATTTCCGACCTGGTCCGACACAAACCGGGCTGTACAGTCTCAGAAGGTGATTAGAAACTTGAAATTTCGGATTTAGAAAGAAGAGAAATTGTACTATCCGTGTAGCGAAAACAAAGGCGCTGATCAGCTTCGCGGTTACCGCGAAGCTGATCTGCGCCTTTGTTTTCGCCTAGGCAAAAATCTGGTTTTCTCACGATGCGGCTCAAATGATTCTGGCTTTTCATCCAACAAAGTCTTGGAATAGTCTGAACTTCAATAATGTCTGTTGGAATTCTCCATATATGCTGAGAGAAGATAAGGTCTTTCAGTTAAGTGAATGAGGAAGATCTCCAGGTTAATCCGAGTCTTCTGTGGATGCTTTGCCAAAACCATTGTATATTATATGTCATACAATAGCTTATAAGACTGGGCTATATTAATTGATACCGGCCATTATTCAGATAAAACTGAAGCTAAACCATCCATCCATCTACCCACCCTAGCATCACCATGGCATAGTGATTAAGCTACTTATTCAGTAAACTGGGGGTTGCAGGTTGGTTCCTGATATTTTCCAGTCGTTTAGAGACTTCAAAACTTTTGCCTTATCTCTACATGACCTTGTTGGGAGATAAAACAGGAGCACAACATCATCCATCTAATTACCCATCCTTTTCCCTTGCTGTTAGAGAAAAAATATACTAGAATTTCTGTTACAAAATAATGTAAACTCTCTGTTTTTAAGAACTTTTTAAAAGAAGAGTAAAAACAAATAAGCATGCTACAGAATTTTACATGTTTTATTTTAGTTGACTAACTGTTCTTGGATGAGTTATTTTAAAAAGTCTCTGAATGCTTGCATTATAGTTGTGCAATAATTTATGCCACCAACTATTCACTGTAAAATGTTAGAGGTTTCGGAACTTCACTAATATTAAACATGAGACACAAAACAATAAAAGATATTTAATTTTACCCAATATTTCAGTGATGATGATGAACAGCAGCTAGAAGATGGCCTGCCATTTGATCTGAAAGATGCTACAGATCCTGTCATGGTCTAGTCGGGGTCTACACCTGCTGTAATTATCTGTGTACGTCATTATGTGTGCTATGACTTGCTGCCATCTGGAACCTAAATCTCATCATGGTCTGTCAGTGCCTGCATCAGCTGACATTTTCTGTGCTATCTCAATGCTAGTGACTGACCCACAGACTGTGCACATGTTTATTTGGGGTTTAAATCAGCTGACAGCATCTCGGAGAACTACACCAGTCTACAGTAGTTTCATCTCAGAGGATAGCTCAAAACTGAAGCATTTGTGCAGACAGTGAATTCCCTGTTAATCAACTTCACAGTCTATCACTTGATCTATGTATGAGTATAACAATTCGTCATAATCTGTCCCGAGGGTCTCTATTTGACATCATGAGGCACTGATGTGTGAATGATGCCTGACTGTGTAATCCCAGGGACAGAATTGTCTGTACCTTACACTCATAAATTCTGTTGTTTTTTGCACACCTTAATGTGGGTTGGCTTGATATTTGCCAGATTAACATTAGAAAAGTATGCAATCGTGTTTGCCAACATGTGCACTTAACTAAGTTGAGATGTCCAAAGCAGACCACTGGGTCAAACGCAAATCTTGCACTGACCGAAAACTTTGGATCATTATGAAAACTTGCACATGTGATATAAAGAGATTTTTTCAGAAAAAAAAAGTGAAAATTTTATTGAAAAAAACAAAAAACAAAAAAAAAACATTTTTGCTCAAAACATACATTGTGGGTACACAATGGACCCACAATGTATGCTTTGGATCAAAAATAAGAAAATCAGGCATACCTTTGCAAACCATAGTTTTTCTATATAAAAGTGGGGTTTAAGGGGGTATACATTTCAGGGTAATGTTTTCGTGTTGATTTTCTGACATTTTCTCATCAGGTGTGCAAGAACAACAGGGACCAGTCTTTCAAAGCATTGTTAACCTAACAAGGTTTTGATTAATTCACCTTTTTAAGTTTATTGTGATCATTGTGTTTTGTAATTCGATGAAATGTTTATATCATCAATGCAGTAACATTATAATAGCACAATTTGCGGAAGCATAGTTTTGCATTTATTTCATGTAGATGGACATCTTTTCGCAAAATGACATCAAGAAATGAATTTTGGTTGTGATTTTTTTCACACATTTTATGCTAGTAGAGAAGATGCAGCTTGTATCCAATAATCCAATATAAGGCAAATTGAGAGAAAATGTGATGCTTATTTGTGCCTATAAAATTGTAGAATGGTATATGGTATGTAATATCTGAAATCCAAGCCTTGTCTGTGTAGTTTTATGTTGATGCTTAGCTAGCAGTTTGTATCAATATACCAGGCCATATTTAGCGAGTATTCAGCAAAGAACTACATGTAGTTATTTCTCTACTAAAAGCCAAATGGCGTGGGGATGGGTGTAATATATATATACAATGACGAAATTATTAAAGATTACTCTAAATAATTGAGCTGCCTCATGGGAAAACCAACAATCTGCATATGCGAAAACAAAGGCGCAGATCAGCTTCGCGGTTCGCGGTAACCGCGAAGCTGATCAGCGCCTTTGTTTTCGCTACTTTGATAGTACAGTTCCTCTTCTACTTAAATCCGAAATTTCAAAATTCTAGCTCTTTTCTGTAACTGTACAGGTCGGTTTGTGTCGGACCTGGTTGGAAACCACATTGTTGGTTTTCCCACGAGGCGGCTCAATTATTTAAGTACTTCACTATCTAGATGACTGCAAATGAGAACAAGTCTATTTTAGAAATGAATCATGAATAAAGAAAAAAAGAAACAATACACTGTTTATCGAGCCATACATTTTGATTTTCTCTGCAAGTTTTGCTGTTTGAACATTTGAGCCGCCTCGTGGGAAAACCAACAATGTGGTTTCTGAACCGGTCCGACACAAACATTGCTGTACAAGCACAGAAAAGAGCTAGAAGCTTGAAATTTCGGATTTAAGTAGAAGAGGGATTGTATTATCCGTGTAGCGAAAACAAAGGCGCTGATCAGCTTCGCGGTTACCGCGAAGCTGATCTGCGTCTTTCTTTTCGCCTATGCAGATTGTTGGTTTTCCCATGAGGCGGCTCATTTATATAAGTAGATGAAAATCATGTGCTTTTGTAGCAAATGTTTGGTGCTTTCAATGTTTTAAGGTTTTGAGAAATAGGGAAAATATTCCTTTGTCATAAAGCTTATTTTAAAAGTGCCTTAGAATTTATTTATTCATTTTTAGCTCGCCTGTACGAAAGTACAGGAAGAGCTATTGCAATCACCCCGGCGTCGGCGTCTGCGTCGGCGTCGGCGTTAGCGTTGCTCAAATGGTTAAAGTTTTTATAAGTCTATATCTCTTGAACATGCTGATGGATCAAGTTGATACTTTGCATGTTAGTAGATATTGGTCTGAAGTTTTATGCAGTACCATCATGACCCACCCTGGGTGACCTTGAGGTCAAGGTCACGGACTTAGAAATTTTGTGTTAAAGTTTTTGGTTAAAGTTTTTATAAGTCTATATCTCTTGAACATGGTGATGGATCAAGTTGATACTTTGCATGTGAGTAGATAGTAGTCTCAAGTTTTATGCAGTACCATCATGACCCACCCTGGGTGACCTTGAGGTCAAGGTCATGGACTTAGAAATTTTGTGTTTAAGTTTTCGGTTAAAGTTTTTATAAGTCTATATCTCTTGAACATGGCAATGGATCAAGTTGATACTTTGCATGTGAGTAGATAGTGGTCTGAAGTTTTATGCAGTACCATCATGACCCACCCTGGGTGACCTTGAGGTCAAGGTCACGGACTAAGAAATTTTGTGTTAAAGTTTTGGTTAAGGTTTTTATATGTATGTACGTCTTGAACATGTAAATGTATCAAGTTGATATTGGTCTGAAGTTTTATGCTATGTCGCCAGGACTCTCCTGAGTGACCTTTAGGTCAAAGGTCATTGGTCATAGACTTTGATAGATTTAGTGGCAAAGCACAAGTCAGGCGAGCTAGGCTGTCCTGCGACAGCTCTTATTATGACAATCAGATTTTACAATTTTAAACTTTAGTTGAAAGATATTTAATAAGATTTATAAATCATATTTAGCAAGCTTGTGTGAGGCTATCATGTACACACACTCCATTATGTTATAGTTCTACTTTATAGTGAGATGCAGGGTTTTATAAAATGAGGGTTAATTTTAATGATATACATGTTTGTATTTTAGATTGATAGAGCTTTTATGTTGTTTTATATAATGCTGTGCTATTTTAAAGACAAGGGTCGTATTCTTTTCTCCATTACATGTATGTGTTTTTTTTTTTGGTTGTAATGAAAGACTGGTAATAATTGTTATCACTATTATAAACCTGTTATATTCTGATGTAGTAGTAGTAGTAAAGATTGGCAGTTTTACGTCATGCCGGGCCGAACGGACTTAATCTTATATTCTGATGTTGACATACATGTTTATATATATGAGCCATCTCGTGGGAAAACCAACAATGTGGTTTCCGAACAGGTCGGGCACAAACCGGGCTGTACAAGCACAGAAAAGAGCTAGAAGCTTGAAATTTCAGATTTAAGTAGAAGAGGAATTGTACTATCCGAGTAGCGAAAACAAAGGCGCTGATCAGCTTCGCGGTTACCGCGAAGCTGATCTGCACCTTTGTTTTCGCCTATGCAGATTGTTGGTTTTCCCATGAGGCGGCTCATATCACTTGCACAACAGGCTTCAAATCGTCACCAATGTCATATACTCAATCGCAAAAGAAACACAATATTTTATAAAATGCCTGTTCTATATATCTTATTAGCTCAAAAATGCATATTGGTGATAATAATATCAACAGTGTTGTAATTTGTCAGGCTAATGGCTGCAGAGAAGCCTTAGGAATTCTAAGGCAACCTCATTTTCAATACCTTACATTATTATATGGTAAAAAGTATATATGTAGATTGCAACACATAATGTAAACTAAGTTGATACACACACCCATGTTTTGAATTTGGATCTTTATACTTAACCAAGGGTCTTATGGGGGTTGCATATTTTGTAAAGCAATTATTTAAATTGCCCCATCTTGCAGTTGCAAACTTGGTTACTGCCCACAGAGAACTTCTGTTTTATTATATTTATTAAGGTTAATTTTTCTGTTGAAATTTTATATCATGTTGTATATTTTATAGCTTGAAGTTGCTTGCAGTTCATTTAATTTGTGTTCTTGTAGATCATGTAACAACATATGAGCCGCCTCGTGGGAAAACCAACAATGTGGTTTCCGAACAGGTTTGATACAAACCTGCCTGTACAAGCACAGAAGATACCTAGAGGCTTTAAATTTTGGTTTTAGAAAGAAGAGGAATTGTACTATCCGTGTAGCGAAAACAAAGGCGGTTACCGCGAAGCTGATCTGCGTCTTTGTTTTCACATATGCAGATTGTTGGTTTTCTCATGAGGTGGCTCATATCTCTTGGTTGTGCTACTGTGCTATATTAATATCACTTAACTGTGTTCATGTCTCGATGCTAATTTAACAATGTTCTTGTCTCATTATTGATGCTACAAACGAGTCATTCCATATCTAATTCTGTTTTTACACCACACATATCAAAACTGCTGTAATAATATTTAAAAATTGATTTTATGATAATGTTTTTATGTTTTCCATAATTTCTCTGAAGAGCCAGGACCCAGTTGTTCAAAATTAACGACATCGTTAGTTAAAGATTCCTTAACCCTTGCTGCGCGGTGAACGACTAAAGTCGTACCCGAATGTAAGGTCTGTCAGGTCGTTTTTCTCCCTACTTTCGTTTTCGATCGAGTCTGACCGTGGAATACAATGGGAGGACCCATTTTATAATACAGACTTCATCAATAGGCCCTGTACTGAGCATATGTAAAGTTTATACGGAACATGTAATGGAATTTTTTGTTATGCGGAATGAAATCAATAAAATATTACTTTCCTTTTGGATTTCATTCATGAATTTGCAATGGCGGACACAGGAAATATTGCCGATACGGGGGTGATAAAAAGTTGAATATTACTTCAAAATAATGACTTTGACAAGGATTTCTTGTGTTTTGGATGTCAGAGGATATGAATAAGGTAAATTGAATTGGAAATATCTCCCGTCATCATCTTTTTTCGTACGAAATTAGCTTTCGTAACAGATTTGAAATGGAAATTTTGATTTTTTTCGGCGAAGTTGACTTGTTGTGTCATCGCTACAAGTATTATTCACAGACATCCATTTATAATTTTTGGTTTATTTGATAGATAATTCAATGGCCTTTCGATCTCTTATTTGGTTTTTCAATGTAGCTTGTTTGTGAAAGAAGTTATATGGGTTTAAACACAAGCAGTAGAAAATCACAAAATGGCTCCGACTTTGTCAGCGGTGAGCACCCAATCGGTAAAATATTTTGACGCGCGGTAAGGGTTAAAATTTCAAACACGAATATTGCAAATACACTGTTACTTTTTGTTGATAAAATGTGAGAATCTTTTGTATTGCAAGGATTCTCACATTTTTTATCAACAAAAAATAACAGTGTATTTGCTCATGTAGTCCGCATTAGCTTAACATGTTGAGGTGAGGTCTTAACGACAACGTTAAGCTAATGCACCAGTCATTTGCAACCACTTCCCCCTCGGGGCCGGGGAATAGCGAGAATATTGACTTTTCTCTTTCCAAAGCCCGGGTATATTCCCAGCACTGCAGGGATACTCTTATGGTCAAAGCTCTGCCAAAGTCCCCGCTCAAATCCCGGCAGGTAAATGTAAATTTTCATGGCCATTTTGGGACAGGAATCAAAACCCCTGCTATTCCACGGCACTGCGGGGACAATGCTGAAGTCAAAACCCTGCAGTTAAGCCCGGCTATGTCCCCGCCATTCCCGGCCCCGAGGGGGTTGTGGTTGCAAATGACTGGTGCATAACAAAGTCTTGAACAACTGAGCCCAGATGATTTTAGCTACATTACAAGAAAAAACAATTTTTTGCTTATGCAAAAACAAAGACACAGATCAGAACTGCAGGATCTGCTCAACTGAGCAGCGCCTTTGTTTTCACTTCAAGGATAGTACAAATCCTACTTTTAAATACAAAAGGTTCATGTTCTAGCTTTTATCCACTTGTATACAGGTGTGTTTGTGTTAGGCCTGGCCAGAAACATCAAACTACTGGTTTTCTTGCATTGCGGCTCATCTGATATTGAAATTTTCAACACACACTGACACCATACTTTCTGAGCAGTGACGTGAGAAAATAGGTCTTCGGGGTTTCCGACCAGGTCTGGCACAAATCGAATGTACAAGCAAAGAAGATGGCTAGAGGCTGGAAATTTAAAGAAGAGGAATTGTACTATCCGAGAAGCGAAAACAAATGCGCTGATCAGCTGTGCAGTTACTGCACAGCTGATCTGCGCCTTTGTTTTTGCATGGGCAAAAATCTGGTTTTCTCGTGATGAGGCTCTTAATGTTCATAGCAACACAGAGAAACAATGCATAGTATCATGTGTGAACAATTATGAGACCAAAGGACCAGTGGCCCTTGAAATACTTTACTGACATATAGTTCTTCAAAGAATGCTTTGAACATAGATATGTTTGTTTGGGCAACTCTTTGTATAGCTCGGTATTAGATCACATCTCAGTGTTTGTTCGAGCTCGAACAAAAGTAGTGGTGACCATAGCTGTGTACTTGGACATTAAGCAACTTAAGCAAAAACCCTTTTGTTAAAGTGTACACAGAAAAAACCATTTGAGCCTGTGCGTGAGAAAACTAAAATTTTGGGTTTCTGACCAACTCCAACACAAACCAGCCTGTACAGTCACAGAAGATAGCTAAAAGCTTGAAACTTCGGACAAAGAAAGATGCGAAAACAAAGGCGCTGATCAGCTTCGCGGTTACGGCGAAGCTGGTCTGCGTCTTTGTTTTCTCAAATGCAGGTTGTTGGTTTTCTTATGCATTGGCTCTTTTTTCTTGACAGCTCATATGCACAGCAGTGGAGGTGTGGTAAAAAATTCATTTTAATATCAAAATTTAGTTCCCTGCCCTTGGGCTTTGTACATGTCTAAATAAAGTGGGTGGGGGGAGGGGGGTGTCAGGTGAGCATTAAGAGGACCACTGATTCTCTTGGTTTTGTATTTGTATTGCTTTTGATCAGTTTTATGAGCAATGAAATATCACTATTTAGAATAGTTTTAACAGCTTTTTTTTAATGTTTTACGAGAATAAATAATTTTTTGGAACACTGAATACAACAATTTCATTTTTCAATCCCCATCACCAATTATGGCCATAGCCATCAAATTTAAATTGAGGCCTCCATGGTGTAGAAGTTAAGCTATTTTGTTTTGCAAACCAGAGGTCAAGAGACTGATCAGTCAGGTAGGTACCTCCATTGTTCCCCCGATATCATCAACCATTAGTAACTGATGCAGTCATAATAGAGGTGCTTTTAAGCATAATGTTTAAAAGCGTAATTGTCCATGCCTCTCAAGAAACATAAAACAATATATACAGATTACACCACTGCACCCTAGTAAATTGTTCCTTTCTTTTCTAGGTATGATTCCATTTGCCAGATTGTACATTAATTATACATATGATAAAAAAGAAACAACGGAAAACCTATCAAAGGCCATATGATAGCCTTATCAAACCGAAAATGGACAGAATAAAGTGAGAGGGTACGGAAACAGGAAATTTCTTTTCCCTAAAAATGTTTTAACTGTGACTTAAAGTTCTTAAAGTTTGATGTAATTATACTTATAAAGTGTAAAGTGATATGTTACACAATGATTTATATTCTATACATTGCAATGGTGCCATTAATCAATTTTTCATAAAGCTCATAAGAATGCTCAAAATTCCATTTTTAAGCTCGACTGCACAAAGTGCATAGAGCTATTGCAGTCACCCTGGTCGTCAATGTCCCGTGCGCGTCACACTTGCGTTAAAGTTTTCTAGAAGTCCATATCCTGACAACCACCCTTCAGAAAGCATTCATACATAGATACCATGTAGGGTTAGCTTTCATTCCATGGCATCGGGCCCCTGAGTCAAGGCTAGGGGGTGGGGCTAGAGGCTAGAACACCTTCAAAAATGTTTTTTCTGTGGTATAGTTTTCTTAAAGTCCATATCCTGAAAACCACTCATCAGAAAGCATTGATACTTGAGCCATTGACACCCTGTATGATCGGCTTTCATTCCATAGCATCAGATCCCTGAGTTCATGCCAGGGGGTGGGGCTAGAGGTTAAAATCTAGAACACCATTAATAATAATGGATTTTCTGTGATATAGTATTCTAGAAAGCTATATCTTTATAAGAGGGCTTTCATACTTGGACCATAGGTACCCTGTTGGAGTTTCACTTCATGGTATCGGATCCCTGGGTCCATGTCTGGGGGGTGGGGCTAGAAGTTAAAAACTAGAACAGTGTAAAAAATGGATGTACTGCTGTGTAACTTTTACAAAGAGTCCATATCTTGACTACAACTTATCATAAAGCATTCATACTTCATACACTTAAGGTTCCATGACATCGGACCTCTGGGTCTGAGTCAGGGGGGTGGGGCTAGAGATCAAAATCTAGAACTTCCTGATTTTTTTTTTATAATAGAAACAACTTAGGAAGATGGTTGGTCATTCATCTTTTAACTTTGTGACTCTGACTTGTGTGTCATGACGGTAAGGGTTGGTTGACCTACTTTCCATGGTTCAGTGATTTTGCCTTATATCTTGACACTCAATTAGTATATATTTTCATACTTCTTTCAGATTATGAGTAAGTATGAAAAGGTCTTTGACCCCAATATACTTATAGGTCACTGTGACCTAATTTCACGGTTCAATGATTTTGCCTTAGACCTTGACACTCAATCAGTATATTGTCATACTTTTTTTCAGATTATGAGTGAGTATGACCAGACCTTTGACATCAATATACTTATAGGTCACTGTGACCTAATTTCACGGTTCAGTGATTTTGCCTTATATCTCGGTACTCAAATGGTTTAGGAACAAACTCCTTTCACGCTATGTTTGCGTATGACAAGAGCTTTGACCCTAAAGTATTTCTAGGTCATAATAATGACCTAATTTCATGATTCAGTGATTTTGCCTTATATCTCGGCACTCAATTGGTATATGAACAAACTGTTTTCACGATATGTTTGCGTAAGACAAGACCTTTGACCCTGAAGTATTCCTAGGTCACTGTGACCTAATTTCATGGTTCATTGATTTTGCCTTATATCTCGACATTCATTTGGTATTTTTACATACTTCTTTCTGATTATGAATGAGTATGAGCAGACCTTTAACCCAAATGTACTTATAGGTCACTATGACCTAATTTCATGTTTCAGTGATTTTGCCTTATATCTAGGCACTCAATTGGTTTATGAACAAACTTCTTTCACGCTGTTTGCATATGACAAGATGTTTGACCTTAAAGTATTTCTAGGTCATTATGCTTTATTTCACGGTTCAATGATTTTGCCTTATATCTCGGCACTCAATTGGTATATGAACATACTGCTTTCACGATATGTTTGCGTATGACAAGACCTTTGACCGTAAAGTATTCCTGGGTCACTGTGACCTAATTTCATGGTTCAGTGATTTTGCCTTATTTCTCGACACTCAGTTGGTATTTTTTCATACTTCTTTCTGATTATGAATGAGTATGACCAGACCTTTAACCCAAACATACTTGTACGTCACTATGACCTTATTTCATGGTTCAGTGATTTTGCTTTATATCTCAACACTCAATGGGTATATGATCGTATTTCTTTCACATTATGAGTAAGTATGACTAGACCTTTGACCCTGAAGTACTTATAGGTCAGTACTTATAGGTCAGTATGACCTTATTTCACGGTTCAGTGATCTATTAAACAGACGACAAGACATTGCAAATACCAGATAGTTTTAGCGATACTCAACGGAAATACGTCAGGAGGGATATTCGCTATCCCTGCCATAGCCTTTACGCAACCAAAAAGGCACACAATGAAAAACAGTATCCTATATTAAGTTCCAAACACGCGATATAACCATCCTTCAGGTTTTGGTTGTCCTGAGCTTATTATCTAGGGATCATAAGTGTAACATCCGCAGACCGACATAGTTATTAGCGACGGCCGAAGGAGCTGTAGGCCGGTACATTTAGGCCCTAATGACCCTAGACGTAAAAGTAATTCCTTGAGAAAAGTTATGGGCAGTTTTAGTATCAGTTAGGTATCCTGCTTTATAGAAAAAAAGTCCTCAGTAAAATTCCAGGGGTAAAGGGTATTTTTGGAGTGAAATACGAGGGGCGTTCAATAAATACGCGGAAAAGTGCTGCAATTTTTTAATTTCCATATACTCAATTTTGTCGTTTTACTATTATCTAGGTCATCCAATGCTATGGGCAGTTTTTTGACTTTCATTTCTTTTTCAATAAATTTTTGTTTTCTTTATACAGTCAACGATGCTGCCTTTAAAAGTGAAATGTAGAAGATTAAAGGAATATTTTAATCCTCCTTTAGTTAGTCACTGTCATACTTAGTCACTTTCATAAAGTTTTATGTCGCAACACAACCTTATGATTGTTCCAAACTTTACATTGTTAGTTATATATATTGTATGGAACGCCGGTCCGTCATGCTAATTGTAAAATGCTAATTGTTAATTATAGGGCAGTATTGCACTAGAGGGTGGTTGGAGAGTTATAACTGGTAACATAATAGAATAAATAGTACTTGCTAAATGATAATTTATAATTTAGAATTTGGAAAAAAAAAATTAATGCGAAAACTTAATTGCAGATTGCTAAATGACCTGTCATGCAAATTGTAAAATGTTAAATTTCAATTGTTGATTGTTAGTTGCATTTTTCGCCGATCCGTCTGGCTAATTGTATAATGTTAATTGTTTATTGCATTATTCACCGTCATGCAAATTGTAAAATGTTAAATGTCAAGTGTTAATTGCATTTTTCGCCAGTCCGTCATGCTAATTGTAAAATGTCAAGTGTTAATTGCATTTTTCGCCAGTCCGTCATTCTAATTGTAAAATGTTAAAAGTATAGTGTTAAATGTTAATTGTTATTAGCAAAATACATTTACGAATTACAATGAATGACATTTTGAATTGAAATTATCATTTATATTCACATTTAATAATTAGTATGACGGACCAGCTTAAAATGAAATCAACAATTAACATTTAACATTTAGCATTTTAAAATGCAATTAGCAATTTACAAATAGCATTTAACATTTTCCATTTAACATTTTCCATTTAACATTTTACAATTAGCAAGACGGACTGGCGAAAAATGCAATAAACAATTAACAATTGACATTTTACATTTTACAATTTGCATGGCGGACCGGCGTTCCATAATATTGCTTGTCTAAGACGACCATTCCAGTTGATCAATAGCGAAAAGATTTAAATTATAAATGCAATTTTCAACAAATGTTAATCTCTTGAGAGACGTATTCTTATATTGTCGCTGATTTGATCATATCTAATATTTTAATATTTGATTGGCTGTTTTGAATGAAAACGGTTATTAAAACAATGCAAAATCAGCGTCTATGTTACACAAATAAATAGGCTCTTTTAACAGTAAGTTTCAGTTAAAATTAGAAAAAAAACAACAACATATTGTTTCTTTGAGAAAATGTCTGTATTAAACAGACCACTCTTCCTTTAGGGTCAACCATTTTCTAAGAAAGTCAACCATAACATTAAAAATAATGTCTCAAACACCACTTATATATCTCTCAACTGATATAACTATTGTCAACACTGTCAATGCAATGCTTGCGACAAACTAATTAAAAGTAATTTAGAATTTCGAAACAAATCTGTATAGGAATGTTTCGGTTGATTTGGATTCATTTTCTAGCCAAAATTTAATGCGTTTGGCCCCATTTGGATTATATTAGTCTTTGTATCGACTTCACTGTTGAAAGACGCAAAATTACAGTAATTCTCTTGTGCTCCATGTTTCCAAATCTGTAGGGTCACTGAAGAGGCTTTAGTAGCCGAAACCGTGGTATGGCCGACACCCTTTCTTATTAATATGTTTACTGATCTTTAAGGATCTCAGTTTTATTTTATTCATTGGTTTTAAGAATGTTAATCTGAATCGTACGCAAAAATGCTTATCACAACACGCGTCGTTCACGTTGCATAATCTCTTTACCGTTTCTAAGAAAAACCAATCACTCAAAAGCTTTATCTATTCGATACGTTGGTATCTACCATTCTACATTATTCATCTGAAATTTGGGGTATGCATTCTGCGTCAGATATTGAAATGATTCACACTAAATTTCATTCTTGGTGTCAAGAAATCGACTGACTTATCTGCACTATATGGCGAACTTGCAAGAGTTCCATTTTCAGTGATACGAAGAATTAAAACTTACTTCTTTACTAAAGCAAGTATATGTTTTGCTTAAACGAGACTCGGATAACTACACAAATTATATCGGTCAAAACTGGGCTTCACAAATTAAACGTATTCTACAGTGTCATGGTCTTGAATACATTCGGAGAGACCAAAATGAAATTTGCATTCCACTGCTATCAATTCATCAGCGTATACTACATAAACAAACATGGTATTCTGAAATTAACACCTTAAGCAGGCTAGAGGCATATTATGCCATTGAGTTAGCCACTGACGATAAGTCGATATGTCTATTACATGTATTTTGTGGCGACTCACAGAGTATACAAGAGGAAAAAGTAGGTGATGAATACACCAGTTATCTGGAAAGATAAAACAAATAAACATTTATATAATTCATATCAATTTATACCATATTTATTAGCACTTCTTAACTATGTTTTTCTACCAGAAATACGTACCTTTGGGACGGAAATACATTTACACATTACATTGTAAAGTCTGATAATTTATTGTTACATGCTTGCATGTTTCCTAGCATGGCAAAACCAGAATTACAGACACTACTACATACCTGGTCACTCAGTAGTGACTGGAATATTAGAAACTGTGCGTTTGTGCATAAATGCATCAATGTAAAATCCCTGTTAATTATATATGTCGCTGTTTTCAGTGGTTAACTTCATGTATTAAATTTGTTATAACCCCATATGTTAAAAGTTATTATAATGGTCATATGATATAACGAATATTACACTCATATGAAATTCATTATAAGATTCTTACCGTTAATAGGAATTCTTTGGTAATGGTAAGGAGACCAAGGGTTGTGAATCCAATCTGTGTACCGGTCAGTTTAGATAGGAATAGATTGAGCTGGAAATATTCGGGGAAAACTTTTACCTTAAACAAGAAAAGTTTAACCTAGAAATATTGTCGTGCTTGATCTCAACGGATACTCATAATTATAATCTTTGAACATTGTGAACATCGTAATATCATTTGATTTGATGTAACATTCTATGTAAACTGATCATATTGTAAAGCAAATGTGACCAGAGTGTTGTAACACAAAATGCAGAACCCACATGTGTGCAGTGCGTCGAAAATCAACTACGCTTTAGCCAGCAGCCTATACAAGTTAAGTTAAGAAAGCTTACCTGTCCAAGCTGTGCCGTAGTAATATCTTTAGTACTGACATAGTAGAGAGAGTCAAGGGCTCCATGGGCCTGTAAACAAACAGTTACACTGTTCTATATGCGAAACATCAATTAGATATAAGCAAAACGTTTTCGTGTTAGGACACACTTTGTTTTGCCGAATCATTTCTTCGAATTTATTTCTATTTACCTCCATTATCTTATAAAAAGGTACAAGTAGGCAAATATCAGGAAAAGGCGCAATCAGAAAAAGATTCCCATTCCAAAAACCGAGATGGGAAAAACTAAATTAACAATCAGGTACTTATACCATGAAAACATATCGTAAGTCGAATGGGCAGCTATTTTCCCAATAGGTGGCCACTCAGTTACCTAAACTTAACTAAAAATATGAAAACATACATAAGGCGCCAACAGCACAAATTTTTTTTTTTTAAACACCAAGACATAAAACGAAAGAACCACCACAGAAGTATCGCCTTGGAACGATCAGTAATATAAAATTACTGGCGGGCTTAAATCGATTTTAAAGGTACCTAACCTCACCCTCAGCTTCTGCAGTGGTTCATAACATTTAGTTAGTTCTTCGGTCCGCGTGGTGATTCTCTAACTAGTCAATGAATCATCAAGAACAAACAGATAAATCATGATGAACATCCTGATGAATAAAAAACGAGGACTCAACAGATTCAGTAAGCTGCCCGACGATGGAGATCCCTGGGCGCCGAATAACTTACTAGTTCCGGAGAGAAAGAAAAACACCAGTTGGACCCCGGTGGGCCAAGCAACAGACAAGAAGCTTCGGCCCCAACCAACTAAAATGAATAGCTTTAAGTCGGGGCCATCATAGAGTCTGAAGCCCGACTCACCGGCGTGCAATTAAAGAAGGCAGCATAGTTATCAACCATGATTGGGTTAAAAACTAAGCATGCAGACTGTTGCATAACATTCAAGTTATAACCTGTACGTCTGTAACGTGTAATGATTTTTTTTAACTGAAAAGAAATGTCATTCCTTCCTATAAGCTTCTTAAATTTGTAAACCAAGTCACCATAAAATTCTGGTTCCGAAAGGCCCTCACCTAAAAGCGTCTTTAACCCAACGTTATTTTTGGAAATCAATTCATTGTGTCTACGATAAAATTTAGAAAATGTTTTTCGAAGTGATAATTGTTATCACTCACAAGGCAAACAACTCATCGCCATAAAGAAATGTAGATCTTGAGTGCACTAAACCGACCGCTTCGTTTACAAGTGCAGCCAAGACTGAACTAATTCCAAGAAGCGCCAAGGTAGCAATCAACCAAAAGGTAGTCATGAGTAAATTCACTGTGCTCATCGGCGTTCTTACTATCTGGTAAAGGTTGTAGCATAAAAGACCCATACCGAAGGCAAATACAAACGCAAAATAATAACTAAATTCTTTATCGATGAAAGAAATCATTTTACTGAAATTCAAATGCAGAAGTCTTATCCTTCGAAACTCGCATGGCATATCGAAACAATTTTCTGTAACGAGGTTTTCCAAAAACTTATTGAGTTCTTCCAAAGTCATAGTCAGGAATATTACTATGACAACCATATATCCAAAGGACAGGAACCTTATTAGTGATTGATTAATAAGAATACCACTTGTAACAACTTTTACCAGCACATCGTTTGAAAATGGTACCGCGATAGTTAAACCAAAATCTGTTCCAAAAGCATCAACTATTAACAGTATTGAACCAATGATATTTGTCATCACATCACCAAATATAGCACAACATTCTGTCTTCTCTTAATTTTCTCCTCTGGAATTTCTACGCCTAGCAGCGAGAGTTCTTTTCGAATTTTAGTATCCCAGAATTCAAATGACAGTGTTTGTCCTCCGAATCTGATGTGACTCGATTTTATAGAAGCAAGAAACATTGATAAATTTTGCGAGTGCCAGACAGAAATATTACAAAGTTACTAGCAAACGCTACACATGCCTTTACCACAGCGGCTAAAGGCACAAAGAAGAATATTATTCGATATGCAGTTTCAAGCATTCGGTATGTTTGCGTTTTCTGTTTTCTCGCATTTCCAAATCCAACCTCATATTTATGACACCCACAAATTGTCATAGCAATGGGTGAAGGGCGAAGTAAATCTCGTAGTCCTAAATCTTCGCTTTCATTCCCTAAATATTCACTTTCATTATTTTCATTTTTACTATCCCAAACCTTTTCCGGCTTATCTCCAGACAATGTTGTCTTGCTTGATGCCTGTTCCATACGCTAAGAAAATGTCTATAAATGCAAACAAGCTTCCTAAACCATGTGTGTTTCTAAAATAATCTGTTCATCTTTCCAAAACTATGTGAATAATTGAAACACATAACAAATAAGATAAATGCGTTAAAATTGGGTCATATTTACTTTACATTTGCTGAAAGAGTAGCACCAGTTAATGTCGTTAGTCACCTTTCAATAGCAAACTGCAATTAAACATCGCTAATGGACCTTTGAAACACAGTGAAATAATATGATATTACGTTTACTTAATACAAGCCCACTTCCTAGCGTAAAAGAATATCGTATTTTAGTAGTCCGTTCTAAAATACAGGCCATATAAAACATTATTCTAGCTTCAGTTCTTTTAAGCTCACCTGGAGCTTCTGGAGGACAACTTCTAATGTACAAATCATAATGTCTCGTTTAAAAAGTCTTAGAAGATTGATGAAACAATGCTCAGCGAAGTTGGAGAAAAAAGAACCTACTTACTACTTAGTAGACATTTTTCACTTTTGAACGTAAATGCTGCTGGCGCTTGCGGTTATGACTTTCCGTGTGATGGGGGACGACTCGTGAGGGCATATTTGAGACGAAGACGAGGGACGATATGAAGTATTACTTAGTCAAAACTACCAATAGCCCGACGAAGACGAATTAAATAAGAGAGTCAAAAAAAGTGAATTGGTCTAGGACATGTGGCTGTGTAGCTCAGTAGGTAGCGTTCTTGGAGTTGAAAGCAAAAGGTCCTGGGTTCGAGTCCCGGACGGATCACTTTTTTCTTTTCTTTATTTGTCTCTCTAGTGACAAAAAGTTTTGCAAATAAAACATATATTATCAGCTGATTATATTTTTTGGCAAATACAAGAATCATGAATTGAAGTTTGAGACGGCAGCCTACATGTATGTTTTCTCTTGTATTGGGAGCTCGACCGTATTTTTGGTATAAGAGCTGATCTATCCTCACGTCAATATTTCTTTCTGGGTGACATGAAAATATGAAAATACTGAAGGCTTGTACAGGCATAATGTGGCTAGGATAAGTTAGCCACCCTGAACGACTTAAACTGAATGTTTTCCGCGGACGTAGGCACTAACTCAAATAGTACACTGTATAGTGTACATGTAAAGATATATGTATATTTATTAGGTGTAAGACCTACAGTTCCACGTGCTGTCTCGTGAGAGAACATAATTTATTTTGGCATGTTTATACATGTATTTCAAACAGATTCTCGAAATCTTGATGTTATTTATTTGGTTGATGTTTCGTTTGGAGTCCATTAGACGATAAGTGCGATATCCTAGCTACATTTTGCATAGCCATACAAATAAGTTGAGGTTTTGTAGACCTTCCACAGTATTTCAGCATTTTGTGTGCGATAATTACGATTTTTGGGATGTTTTATTTTTTTCCAAGTCAACGGCTTTCTTTCTGATCCTCATTTATTCTCTTGAATTATGCGTGATGTTTATCTGGTTGAATTCAAATAAATATAATTAAACTTCAAACTAAAACAATATCATTTTCAAGAAAATGAATGCTTATAGACTAAGAAACATACAGTTCGTTTTTTCATAACGTGCCGCGTATCTTGCTTAACCCTAAAACAGGATGACAATATTCTTTACGCGAGCACACACACACATACACACACACACACACGCACGCACGCACGCACGCACGTTCTGTAGATTTCTTCATGTCGCAGTGGTTCAGTCAGTCGCTTCGTAAAATCACATGTCGAGAATAAATACGTACATGTAGTTGATATAAGACTGGTACAAAATTATTTTTAGGGAGCGCGGTGGCGTAGTGGTAGGGCGTCTGACTCCGAATCGAAAGGTCCTGGGTTCGATCCCCATAGGCGCCACCGTGTTGTGTCCTTGAGCAAGACACATTCACTCCTTACTAACTGGTTAAACCCAGGAAGCGTTGGCTCCGTCCCGACATGACTGAAAAAATGTTGACTGGGACATAAAGCCTTAATAAAAAATGATTTTGATAAGAGCATCTGACTCGTTAGCTCAGGAGGTTGAGCGCGAGTAGGAAACGCCTATTTTTATTAGAATTATTATTTTTATTATTATTTTTTTTTTCGCAAAAAAAAAAAAAAATAAATAAATAAAAAATAAAAAAAAAAAATAAAAAATAAAAACTTAAAACCTATATGCATTGGTAAAATGCAAAAATAAAGAAATCCAGACAGCAATTAAACATATAAATCGTAAACAATGTTATCATATGCAATGGTAACAATGATTATTGTTGTCTTCCCGTTTAACTGTCTGATTAAATGGAACAATGAACCAGAAGTGGCCTTTGACACGACATGTTTACAAAATCGCATCATCAACCGTCATGTTTGCCATTAAAGAGTCGGCCTTATAAATGCTTGGCGCGAATAAAACAGCTAACAGTGCAGAATATTATTTTTTTAGACACTCGTGTGTATAACTAGGGATCGCTAGTTCAATTCTGAGCTGCCCATGGCTTTATGGTGACACTATAAACCGAGATCCCGTCTGCAAATGACAATAACTGTTGGTGGGAAAACAACTATCAACTATTTGAGCCGCCTCGTGGGAAAACCAACAATGTGGTTTTCGACCAGGTCCGACATAAACCGGCCTGTACAGCTACAGAAGCAGGCTAGAAGCTCGAAATTTTGGAGTTAAGTAGAGGAGGAATTGTACTATCCCAGTAGCGAAAACAAAGGCGCTGATCAGCTTCGCGGTTACCGCGAAGCTGATCTGCGCCTTTGTTTTCGCCTATGCAGATTGTTGGTTTTCCCACGAGGCGGCTCAATTTTGTTATCGCCATGTGACTTTTAACATACGGGTGCATATATATACGTACATTGGTTCTGTTAAGCTACATTTCACGTGTTTTTCGTGAACACACAGAAACTTTTTTACATGTAAACATGGCAAGATTTACGATTTGAAACATTTAGTTGATCTTTAATTTTATGTGCAGTTCTTTTTATTCTACGCCTTACAACGTTTTGACACATTTCAAGTAATATCGAGCATGGTCTGTTATCCTCATCAGGATAACATGTCACGGGATAACATGTCCGTGACATGTTTACCCCATTGAACAACGCTTTTATAAAGCAAAACTTGAGTATGCAGGGGTATACCTAGTTTTAGCTCACATGAGCCCTTCGGCTCAAAAGGTGAGCTTATAGGGTGGCCATGCCCCTGTCAACAATTTCCATGATCTTCTTCTCTGAAACAGCTTGGCCAATCAAAGTTAAAACTGTTTGCGGAGCATTCTTAAGAAGGGGAAACGAAATTTGCATAAATGGACCAGGTCACATGACCAAGATGGCCGCCTTGGATATAAATAGCAAAAACCGTTAAATTTTTTCTTCTCCAGAACCAGAAGGCCTATGATTTTGTAACTTGGCATGAAGCATCAAACAATATTAAACGCACTACAAAGATCGGTAAGATCAACTTACATGTAGGTCGCCCATGCATTTAAATGGGGAAATAAGTTAAATGTAATACAAATGGACAGATTTATTTTTATGAAAACATTAAGACCCAGGTGGTTGTCTGCTCCTGCCTGGGGGATATATACATGTACATGACTATAATATTTAAACATCTTCTCTGCAACCGCATGGCCGATCAAAGCCAAACTTCGTGGAAGGGGAACGAAAGTTTGTATTAATGGTCAAGGTAACTTGACCAAAATGGCCGCCATGGCTATGAATTGAAAAACCTTTAAAAGTGTTCTTCTTCAGAACCAGTAGGCCTATGATTTTGAAACTTGGCATGAAGCATCTACAAAGTCTATATATGACCCAGGGATGACATTAACCTATTATAGGGCAAGGTCAACTTAGGTTGCCTATGCTTCTGAAAACATAGATTGTGAGTATTCGTTCTATCATGTGTCCACAATCTATGTTTTGAACAAATAAGAAAATATCAAAACTGTTGAACTGAAAATTTTCATTTTTTTTTTTCAACTTAAAAAACACTGTATTTTGCTTGTTAAGGTTTTGTAATGATATCGTCATGATACAGGGTACCGTTTTAGTGCACATGTTGACGACAGATCTACAACATTTGATCATTCTTAACCTTACTCGTTAGGGCCCATCTTTGCGTCCGGAATCGGGCAAGCATATAAGCACATAAGCTTCTTACTCAATCTGAATTTAAATAAATAATAAATTGAATCGGTTTGTTGATTTGGGCGTTAATCCAACAGCAAAGGTCATATGGAAACGAGACCTCAGTTTATAGTCTCATCCGACAGACGCAAGAAGACCCGGATCAAACCTGCGATCTCTGGTTTATAAGGCACGTGAAATAACCACTGCACCATGGAGGCTTGCTTAATAGGTTCAGTATAAACTTTATCATGATAGAAATCGTACTTTTAAACGTTAAAAAAGGACAAAAGAACGCATGCCCTTAACATCAACTGCGTTCGGCTTGCCAAGCAGCAATGTGGTTTGATAACTGATCCGGCTTGATATGATCTTTTTTGCCGATGGGCCCTAGGACAAAATGTTCCCCTGTTACATGTATATATATTATAATCATGAATGGCGGTTCGTTTGTTTACATATAAAAGGTCGGTAAATGGACACGTGAAATGTCTGCATGGTACTGTACATGTATATGAATATGTGTATTCGGGTATTGTCTATCAGAGTCAGCACCATTGTATATGCTTGCGATACAATCAAAATCCATACAACAAAGATTGATGCAACATCACACAACATGTGATAAAATGGATTAAAACAACCTTCAGCGCATCGCTTTGGCAACTACCAACACCAAGACAATGAAGTCTTCGCCGTAGCCTTGCTGCCCAATTGATCAGTCTTACAATCACGGGTGACACAAACCAAGTTCTGCTTGTGGGTGTGCAAGTTCGTTTTCTCAGGGTTCTCCCCTTTCCCCCCTGTTACTGATTTACCCGTCTCATATGAACTAAAATAATCTTGAACGGGCCGAAACTTGTATAAAAAACGCATCATTATGATCAAAAATGAGCACAATCAGACCCTTATCTGTAATCAAGTAACAATAGAATGACCAAGAATCTATACAATTAAATTTCCCATCCTAACACAGACAACAGCCGGGAGAGACATGGCGGTCCCACACATCACAAGCAATTTAACAACACGCATAAAAAACAAAATTACTAGCTCTTTCCAAACAAGACCAGCGTCGAGTCTGTTAAAAGGGACAATAGGCGGCCCCCGTGGTCGAGTGGTTAAGGTCGCTGACTTCAGTGCTCTTTATAATTCGATCATCTTACCGCTGTTGGTTCGCGCCTCGCACGGGGGCAGAATTCATATGTGGGACGAGCCAAGTTCTGCTTGCGGGTTTGTCAGGTGGTTTTTCCCCGGGTACTCCGGTTTTCGCCCCACTTTCTGATTGACTCGTCTCGATATGGGTGAAAAGGCTTGAAAGGGACGTAAAACTGAATCCAAAAAAAAAAAAAAAAAAAAAAAAAAAAAAAAAAGGACAATAGGGGCAATAATCTTAAGAAAACACATGTGTCAATGTGAAGACAGTATACACCATTATTTGTGAAACAAATTAATAATTTGTGCACATTGACAGTATATGTAGTGTCCAAAATTGCTTCTACGTGTATGTGAAAATGGCGAACATCAAAAGTAAACTGCGGCGAAGTGACGCGCGACCCGCTTTACGGGGCGCCTGAAACACTATGCGTCCTCTACGGAAACACTTTAGAAACTCATGAAAATAATATAATTGTGTTAGTTTGATTTTAATTTATTTATTTGAATTCAACCAGGTGAAACAGCACGCATACTATCACACAGAATAAATGAGGATCAGAACGAAAGCTTATGTCTTGCCAAATTAATTTTCTACATCGTAACCATCGCACTCGATATGGCAGAAATACTGTTGAAAATCTACAATAAACAAAAACAGTTGTGTGGCTAGGCATATTGTAGCTACATGTAGGGTATTGCCCCCATCGCTCTTCCTACTGTCGAATGGACTCAAAACGACACATCGAAAAAATAAACATTGTTCGCTCACGAGATAGCACGTGAAACTGTAGTTTTACATCTATACACATATATATGAATATACTGTTTGGTTTGGTGTCTTGTGTATTTGCTTAAAATTCAGTTTTACGTCCCTTTCAAGATTATTTCAGCTCATATGAAAAGCACCAAACAGTAGGTGGGGCGAAAACGGGAGTACCCCGAGAAAAACCGCCTGGCACACCCGCAAGCAGAACTTAGCCTGTCTCACATGTGGCCATTGTGGGTCTCGAACTCACACCAGACACAACGGTGAGATGATTAAGTGATTATGAAACAGCGTTCTTAACTGGATAGATAGATAGATAGATAGATCAGGAAATAAATGTTGACGTTAGGATCGGTCGCTGATCCGTTCTTCTGCCGAAAATGACGATCGAGTTCTCGGCTTCAATGGGTGAAAAATCAAGACCTATAAAAAAACCTATACATGCGGTCTGCCTTCTCACTAGACAGTTTAATCCAGAAACTTACGATTTAGTATTAAATGCAGCAGTGAATTTTGTGATTCTTGCATTTGCCAATAGATAAAATATTATTTTCTTTTTTCCTTTTTTTTTCATTTCTTTTTAATTTTCTAAGCTTTATTGTCACAGGTGCGAAAAAAGGAAGAAACAAAGAAAAGGAAAAATAATTTTTGTCTTACCCGGACTCGAACCCAGGACCTTTCGATTCAATGTCTTACACTCTACCTACTGAACTATTCAGCTAGGCGTCCTGAACAATTCGTTTTTTGCGTGTCTCATTTAATACACCTCCGGTGGGCTGTTGGTAGTTTTGACTAAGTAATCCTTCATATTGCCCCTCGCCTTCGTCTCAAATATGCCCTCACGAGTCGTCGCCCATCACACACAAAGTCGTAACCGCAAGCGCCAGCAAACTTTACGTTCAAAAGTGAAAAATGTCTACTTACCGCTTCACTGACTAATGCAGCAAACACTGATATAATTCCAACTGACGATAACAATCCCACAGCCCATATGAGAAATATGACAATATTGAAGGTACTCATCGTCGTTCTGAGAAGAAGGTAGAGCACGTAGCTAGAGATGCCCATATTCAAGACGAAACTCACAGCAAAGTGGTATCTGAAGTCTCTGTCCAGATCCGACACCATCTCACTAAGACTAAGTTGCAGCAATCGAATCTTGTAAAACTGACTGGTGAGAAATTTACTTTTCTTTGGAATGACGTCGGCAATGTAGCCGTTTAGTGTATCGAAAGTAATTATCAAAATGTTGCAAACGCAGACGACATAGTAGACGGTCATAACGCAGACCAAAATCATCGGAACTGCTATACTCAAGCTGACAAATGTTGCAGTAACAGATTTTGAAAACGGCGAACAATAGTATATTCCGAATTCTTTTTCGAATGCATCAGAACCAAGTAAAGCTATTCCCGTAAGGTTTGCAACGCAACACGAACCCGCTATCACTAAATATATGAATGTTCGTTTTCTTATCTTATCAACAGGGACTTTTATTTCAAGATCGGCTATAAGCGGTCTTATTTCTGCATCCCAGAAATTGAACGATTTCCTTTGTCCGCCATGTATGTTATGGTGTGACCTAAGGTATATAATGAATGTCAGTAAAACTTGCAAACACCACAAGCTCACAATGATATTAAATGGTATTAATTTTGATGGAAGCGTAAAGAAAGAAACCAAACATTTCGCACACCACGCAATACACGCCAGCAGGCAAACAACGCGGTAGAAAAGTCCAACCATTTGATATCGCCTGCTCGTTTGTCTTCTATGTTCTTTCTTGAAAACTCTCAAATCATAAGTAAAGCATCCATTTATCGCCATACAAATAAGAGGCAGTTTCAGCAACTGTCCAAGGGACGTGTTATCGTCATATTTATTCTCATAGTTGTCACGGAAATCCCAGTCCATCTGAATATTAGTGTCCTCTTTAACATTATTGACTGGCTTCACGCTGATCTTCGTCTGTAAATAGATTATGATGCATTTTACATATGTTTTATATTCCTAAAGAATCATTGAACCAATCGTAGAAAAATTGAAAATCTTTAGGGTCCCAGCTGAATAGTTTTGGAACAAGCTAACCAGGGCCCGGTTGTTCAAAGCAGTCGTTAGGCCCTCAATTTGTTAACTATATATCGACTTCAAAAGCATATGCGCTGTTATTTTTGTTGAAAAAAAATGTGAGAATCCTTTGCATTGTAATATTCATGAGTGGAGTTTGAAATTTTAACGAACCGTTAACTAACGATGCCGTTAATTTTGAGCAACTGGCCCCAGTCCGTCCCAGAAAATATGCTTTCGAAAGTATGTAGATTTAACAAAACAGATCTTATGTATTTAATATCAAATACATTAAAAACGATAACAGAAAAACAGCGATAAGCATAAATAACTTCTTACCTTCGTGTGTATTCGTCTAAACCTGTGTTTCTTCATTTGTAGTTCTTTGCATGCGTTTTAAAAATAAAACAATTATTCTAAAAAGGAAAAAAGCAGTCATAAGAAAGATGCGTTTTGACGAAAATAAATGAACAATAGTTGCCTACAAAATAGGTTGTGTATTGTGAACAGAAGCAGTAGTGTTGCGGAGATCATACATTACGAAAACATGTCTGTGAAATGCATACCCCTAAACCCCCACTTTTATATAGCAAAACTGGGGTATGCAGGGGTATACCTATTTTCCTTATTTTTGTTCCAAAACATAGATTGTGGGCACTCGTTAGAACCGCCTCGGCGAGGCGGTTCTAACTTGTACCCACAATCTATATTTTGAGCAAAAATAAGAAAAATATCAAAAATTTTCTTCTGAAAATTTTCACTTTTTACAACTTTAAAAATCTATGTATATTGCATGGGCGTGTTTTCGTAATGCAATTTTCTGCCAATTCTCTTTTGCAATATGATGAAACAATAAGGTAACGATTAGCAAACGTCATTATTTTGTAAACAATAAATGATTTCATGGCTAAAGTGAAAGACTACGATCATAAAGGCCATTGTTAATTAAAAAGGAGCTTTTAAAGCAGATTGGTATCCCATGGTTAATTTTTCCTTTTAACCATATATCATAAAGGATCACGTGCATATTTTATGCCTTAGTACCCAAACATGATAAAGAAGCAACTTAGGTGCAACACGAAAACAAGGGCATCGAAACATTTGGTAAAAGAAAATTTAGAATAATAAGCAATGTAAAATATGCCAAGTTATATTGACTACTTTTGCTTTTGCAATATTCTATACAGCCAATTTCGCCACACATAATTATCATATAAAATAAATATGAATTTCACATGAAAACTTTTGTATAAAAAGGCAGTCATATGAGAAGCATATGAAGTTATAACATGAGTATCATATGAAATAATATGATTCTCATATAAAAGGAAATGCATATGAGATTCATATGAAAATGGATGTTGCTCACACATGAGTTTCATGTACTTTTCATATATTAATTATATGTGGATGTTTTCATATATGAATCATATCAGTACAACATATGAATATCATGTGATTGCCTTTTTATGCAAAAATCATATGCTTACAAATTTATGAAAATCATATACCTACCCTTTTATACGGTAATTGGATGAATGGGACTGATTATGGAAACTGCCATTAGTACCCTGACCAGGCTGTTCTTACTCTAGATTTTCATTGTCTCGGCCTTTAAGACAGTATACCACTTAATGGCAATTGGCGTGTTTTTTGAAAATCTGTACTGTAGGAATCGTGAATGACCAAATCTGCTTCAAAGAATATGCAAGAGTGAAGGGCATTTGGGGTCAATCCTCATGTTATAAGCCTCTCATGCAGTCTTTCTGGACTAGATACTTGGCAAGCAGAACACAACTGTTTGGAAAAAGTCATATTTGACTTCGGGCTCTTTATTAGACAATAATGTCTCAATAAAATTAATTGAGTCATCGAGCAGGAATCAAATCTACCGCTACCCAGCAGCTTTGCTGAGACAATACTACAGTTAAGCCTGGTACCTCCACTATCTCTGCCGCCGAGGGGACGGGGTCTCCAATGACGGGTGCATTACCATCAGACCAAGATTCAAGACAGAAATGAAACAGAGAAAATACAAGCGTTACTTTTGAACATTTATTTGATTGATGTCTTGATATTTTAAAAAATTTACTAAGCAAATGCTCAAATTGAATAATAAATATTAAATACACAGTGATTAAGGTCCGTGATAGTGTGGGTGATTCTTAATGATATCAGCTACTGATTCTTTATGATATCAGGTAACGGATTATTGACATGTTCCACGGATTCTTGACAAGCATTGATAATCCGACTTGCAAACAACAAACATTGTATGTTATATTAGATAGTTGTAGATCTAAATTTTGTCAGGAGACATATAAGCAGCATGGTTCATGACAATCTATGCATATATTCTACATGTAAAGTGTTCAAAATAAAACCAATCAGATAAAATGAGAAGATATGAAAAACATAGAAAATCTGTAAAATACTGTGAATTTCTGTTTAAGCAAACATGCTTGAAAACATTGAAACAGTAAATAAAAGTGATATCTGGACCTTCAAATTCTTTTTTTCAAATTCTAAATTACAGGTGCGTAAAAACCTTTTTTCATATTTAATGCATGCTACGGATTCTTTATGATACGCTACTTAACTTACAGATTCTGTATGTTAACAAAATGTATGTTACAGATTCTTTATGATAAATGTTACAGATTCTTTATGCTTTAAAGCAAGTTAATGATGATCTACAACTTCAAATGCAGATTTGGACCCATTGTTCACCAATTAACTGTATTTTGATCAACTCCACAATGCAAGAAATATCATGTGCATTGTAAATTCGATCAGATTTATCACAAACCTATTAATAATAATTATTCATGTAGAACCTAGTTGTATAAATCACAAAACCCTGATAATTATTTTTTTTTTACTATTTGATCAAATCATTTTTTTTTTCAATAAGTGAGATCGAATATCTTAAAAGTAGTATTCATGTGTGTACAATTTTACTCTTTCGGTTTTTGGTCTCACAAGCATGGACTTTGACCCTATCTCTAGCCACCTTATCTCTTCCATATTTCACCTTATGTACGTTTCCAGATATTCAGTGAAGGTTGGGTAACTGAGTGGCAGCGTATTAGGAAACTCGGCTCACTCGGCTTACAAAATGTTTCCTTAGTGTAATAAGTACCTTATTGTCAATGTATGGCTGTTTGCGATAAAGGTCATTTCCGGCATCAGAAACCATAAAACGCCAGTTTCTCATCTCCTACCAACTCAACAACTCAGTCAACTCTACTCAACTTTTTTTAACTCAAGGTTACATATATGTAACATACAAGCTTATAGAAAGAAACAAAATATGCAAATGAAAGACGTAGTCACAAAACAAAGCAATGGAGAAAGCTGATTACCAACATTCATTCAATTTCATGCCTATGATAATGTAAGGGAAGTTACTCTTGCAATACTTATGGGTGATTTAAAAAAATGCAGCAAAAATGTGACATTATGACCATGTTAACAATTCTACTTATAACATTATAACTGTACAGCTCCGTTTCAAAAGTTTAGTACATACCAATTTGTTTCAGAAGTAATGACATAGCAGTACCCGTACTTGAAGCTTGGCCAAATTTTATAAGGTGTTTGTAGATTTGAACGGATTTCGCTAAGTCAATCCAAATACATATAATTATTCACTGATTGTAACAATTTAGGTTTTGATCGTTTTATAAATAGATAATAACACATTAAATATTATAAACGAAATATCATATTACTTCTGTGACACAAATATCAATGTTATCAGTGATTTCTCACATTACATGAAATAGTCTATGTCGAATGGGAATCTCGTGCGATTTTTTTGACGATTTATGACGACCTATATAAAACTTACCTATGGGGTATATGTATACCATTAAACCTGTTCGTCGCACTTACATCCGCGTGAGAGTCGATTTATGACGTCATCAAAATGGCGGCTATCTGCCTATATATCAATTATTCGTATTTCCATCAAAATCAATTGAAAACATCGCATTACAACTTATTTTGCAAAGAAAATGTATGAAATGAATCTGGTTATACCCACGATAGACGAATTAAGTCGATGGGTCAACGGATATTGCTTTATCCGGTCGTCCGTCCGTTCGTGCATATGTTGGATATACGTTTTTCTTCTAAAACCTAGGTACACTGATAGCTAATTTGAGCTACCTTGCACCCCCGAGGACAATTTTTCATGGGTGCTAAATCATTTATTGGAACCACAGAAATCCAAAGAATTTTTGTCCTTAAAGATATACTCAATTACACTATGAAAATTGCATGGTTTCCATGGCAACCGTTAACGTCATTCTTAAGCATGGGGGTGTACATACTAAATTGATCATATCTTCACTGTTACTTATCGTATTCTACTGAACATGGTCTCATTTTAAAGCATGGACATAGGTTTTTCTTTCGATGGTAAGTAATGCAAATTATCTTATTTGCATATTCATCAATTTTCATGAAAAATGCAAAACAATCTCTAAAATTCCATAAATTAACTAATTTCTGACCCAAACTGTCATTGTGACACTTTGTTATTGAACCAGTAATATTATATGATAAATCTATTGATGACCTGGTTCGTTATGAAAAATATCTCATTTGCATATTCATGAAAATTAATAAAAATGTCAAAAAGTGAGGAAAAATGAGGAAAAACTATATCCATTGCAAGGTATTGCATATGTTATAAGACCTATCTTGCATTCCCAGGACAAAGTCTCAAGGCTGTAAGTGTTGTCAGAGGGACCTTTGCAATCCATAAAATATTGTCATCAGCAGTTAAAAAACATGTGCATGATGTGAAATTATATAGTTTCCACACCGCCCCTCATGCGATTCTAAAGAACAGGATGTACTTACAAAAATACTATCCCACCAATAGATTACTCTAGAATACTATAATTGGTCTGATAATGATGCATGTACTTAACAATTTAAGCTTGATGCCTAATATTTAAATCATTGAATTTACTTATTCATGAAAATTAATATATTAAAAAAAACATAAAAACAATGGAGAAGAATTGTAGAAAAATAGGGGGTAAACGAACAAAATCGCTTGTATCAGAGCTATTAATCAATCCAGGATGCTGAAAGAGGTATCAAATGTATGCTATGGCAATGTACTATGGTTCTGAAGTATGATATAAGAAAAATCTGATTTTCGATTTTATGAATTTTAATGAAAACCAAAGAAATTTTAGAGAAAAGAAAATGTAAAAAATAATTGAGTGAACCTACAAAATTACTTGTACGTCGGCAATCAAAAGTCCTATAGTGCTGATAAAAGCATCAAATGATGTCCAGGGCAATATTATATCATCCTGTACTACAATTTATGAGTCATTTGGTTTTTAGTTTTAAGAATATTAACAAAACCTTTTGAATTTAGAGAAACATACGGAACAATTAAGTGTGTATACGTAGAAAAACGCATGTATCTTGGCTACTGAAAGACCTAGAGTGCTATAACTTGCATCAAATGATTATAAGAACAATGTTCTATAACCATATAATCAGCTTTTTTGTTGACATTACTGAGATCTTCATTAATGAGAGAAAACTCAACGAAAAATGAAAGGATACACCAAACAAAATCGTTCAGATCTCAGCTGCCAAAATCCTTAGAGTGCTTAAAATGGTACCAACAGAATGATAGGAGAATGCACTACTGCCCTGTTGTCTGATAGCATAACCAAATGTTATTAAATTTTCTGAACATTGCATAAATTTTCGAGAAAAAAAATGTGAAAATAACAGAAACTGGAAGGATGTGCTTCACCAAAATTTATTAAATCTTGCTTGCCAGAAAGCATGATTTATATATCTGAGCACATGGCAATAAAACATTGTCCTAGCAATATATTAATGCCATTTTGAGTTCTCTTCGGCTATTGGCCTCTGAGATATAAGCGATTTTGTTGGTGGACCCCGTCATTTTTCATTGATTTTGCTCTTATTCATTTTAAAGGATCTCATTAATATCCGTACAACAAACTTGAGTAGCCGAAACCGCGGCATGACCCAAATTCTTTCTCATCCATATGTTCATCTCTCTCAAAGGATCTCAGTTTTAATATTTTTACTTTATATATCTGATTATATGGTAACAGAACATTGTCCTAGCAATCACTCATTAACAATTACAGCTCCTTAGGTCTTTAAGTAGCTAAGATAGGTGCGTTTTTGAACGTATGCCGCTTATTTGTCCGTATTGTTTTCTCTAAGTTCAAAAGGTTTTGTTAATATTCTTAAACCTTTGAAACAAATGACCCAACAGTTATAGTACAGGATGGTATAATAATGCCCTAGACACCATTTTCAGCACCATATGACTTTTGATTGCCGAGATACAAGTCCTTTTGTAGGTTTACTCATTTATTCATTTTTTTTCTCTCTCAAATTTCTTAAGTTTTCATTAAAATTCATGAAATGGAAAATCAGATCATTCTTATACAATACCTCAGGGTCATAGTACAATGACATAGTATTCATTTGATACCTCTTTCAGCATCCTGGGTTGATTAACAGCTCCTGTACAAGCAATTTTGTACATATACCCTCTATTTTTTTCTACATTTTTTCTCAAATTTTTATGTTTGTTTTATTAATTTTCATGACTATGTAAAGTCAGTGATTTAATATTTAACATTTTAATATTTAGTATCAAGGTTAAATCGTTAGATTCATGCATCATTATCAGACCAATTATAGTATTCTAGAGCGTTTTATTGGTGAGATATAAGTATTTTTGTAAGTACATCCAATTCGTTAGAATCGCATGAGGGGCGGTGTGGAGACAATGTTATTTTACATCATGTAAATGTTTTCTTTTCATTGCTAAGGAAAATATTTTATGGCATAAAGGTGGTCTCTCTGACAACACTGACAGTCTTGAGAATTTGTCCCTGGGATGCAAGATAGATTAGCTCTTATAACCTATCCAATACCTTACAATGGATATAGTTTTTCCCTCTTTTGTCCTCGCTCTTTGACAGTTTTATTAATATTCATGAATACGCAATGAGATACATGTAATTTTCATATAGGACCAGGTCATCAATAAATTCGTCATATGATATTACTGGCTCAATAACAAAGTGTCAAAATGACAGTTTGGGCCTGAAATTAGTTCATTTATGGATTTTTAAAGATTTTTCTGCCATTTTTCATGTTTTCATGAAAATTTATGAATATGCTAATTATAAATTTTGCATTACTTACCATTGGAAAAAGGGCTATGTCTAAGCTTTGAAATGAGACCATTTTCAATAGTCTAGGATAAGTAATAGTGGAGATATGGTCAATTTTGTATGTACACATCCGATCCTCAAGAGTCACGCTAACGGTTGCCATGGAAACCGTGCCATATTCTCATAGTGTAACTGAGTTTATCTTTGGAACAAAATATTTGCATTTCTAGGGTCCCAATAAATGATATGACACCCATGAAAAATTGTCTAGGGGGATGCAAGGTAGGTAAAATTAGCTTCTGGTGTACTATGCATAGTTTAGCGCTTTGTATGGAGATTTTGTCCTGACGTGGCTCATATTTTCAGTGCTTTTCTCCTTGTGAGAGATATTTTTGTGTTAAAATAGCTTTTATAAATAAAAATAGTAAAATCCATCCATTTAAAATCAGTTTGAAGCTGGAAATTAAATTTTATCTATCAAGCATAGTATGAAAATGGTTGTTCAAAACGCATATTATGAGTGCGCTGGTCGCCATTTTGATGACGTCATAGTTCAGCCCATACGCGGGTCTCAGGGCGACGAACTGGTTTAAATTGTTGCATATGCCCCAAAGTTTAATTTAAGGTAGGTCGTCATAAATCGTCACGAAATTCCCACGGGACGACTTTTTTGGCCCATTGGACATTGACTAAAAGTTTGAACTAAAAGTTTATTATTCCAATAAAATGACAGAGCGTCCAGGAGACTACACCTTACATAATATTTAGTCTACCCTATGTACAGTCGTGGTTATTTAAGCTTGAAATATTGCATCCTACTACACTGCCTTACCTTATTTGGACTGTCGTTTTGCCATTTTGTGTCCCAGAACCTTTTCGATCGGCTTTCTTTGGATCAAATACTAATATTCAACGGTTTGATCAGTGTTATTTGTAAAAATAATCGGTTGTATGTGTAATTATGTATCAAACGCTGACTGATTGTATGATTTGGTGTACCATGGCTATTTGGGTGCAATATATCAAGCCTCGATAAACTTGAATATACATAGGGTAGACCAAATATTATGTTAGGTGTAGTATGCCGGGTGATATGCCAATTTAACGATATTATCTGTTATTGGTTAAAACTTTCTTGAAGTGTTTGAAATCAATGTTAAAGCTGATATTTGTATCCCTGAAGTTATGATATTTTGCTTGTCATTTTAATGTGTTACTATTGATAAATCAATCGATTAAAATCTAAAATGTTACAATCAGTGAATAGTGTTATGTATTAAGTTTGACATAACAAAATCCGTTCAAATCTGCAAACACCCAATAACATTTGGCTAAGCTTCAACTACTGGTACTGCTATGCCATTACTAATGAAACAAATCGCAATGTACTAAACTTTTGAAACGGAGCTGTAAATCATTACATGAAAGGATGTGGTTATTTTGAGGACATAGACAAGAGATTTATGTTTCAGAAAAACTTAACTTCATTCAATTCTGTACAGTATTTTCTGAGAAATGACCAAAAATGTACGAAAAAAAGTGATTTTTTTCTGTCCCAAGCGTAACGCCCAAAAATTGGGGTTTAATTGGCCAGAAATTTTACTTGCTAAGTGGTGATTCAAACAGAGTTACTCTTTTAGATGACAATCTATAGTAGGTATTCAAAAAAATAAGGCATACTGTCCTAAAGAGTGCAGTTATTCTTTTATAAAATGATTAAGTGCTGTTACACTTAGGACAGCGTTTTGCAGCCCCAACTTTGAGTATCACAAATTCCAATAGGCAACAGATACAGCTAAAATCATTATATTTTTATTGTTCAGTCACAGTGGTATATATCTTGTGTAAAAACTTACAACAAACCTCAAATAAGAAATTATTTAGGACATGCAACTTTGAAAAATAAACTTGCAAAAAAAATGTCACACTTTTTATGTTACACTTTGGACATTTTTGACACTAAAATGGTATAAAATGAAAACGAAAGCAGATATTGGCCTCAAATCTTGCAAACATCTTAATACTAACGAAACACATATTCTGGCATTAAACAATCATTTGAAAGTCTTTTTTACATTTGCTGTAGATCAGTTCTAAAAAAAAGGAGGCATTTTTTTTAAATCACCCTTATGTGAACTCCAATAGATGAGCTATGAAAATCAAAAAGAATCCAAAAAGAATCCGTAGCGATGTCATAAAGAATCAGTCATAAAGAATCAGTAGTTGATAACTTGATATCATATAAAGAATCATCCCGCACTGCGACGGACCTAAAACCCTGTGGACAACATGATATAGACAGAGTTACTAGCATCCTACTTGATACCACTGGGTTATTTGGGTGTAGAGCTGTCATTGATTGGGCATTTTACATATCGATATATCGGTGGGAAATATTGTGATATATCGATACAAATATCGATATACAATATTAATATACAAGTAATTTTTCAACAAAGTGTTTTGTAACTTTAATAGACCTATATTGTTTTCTTATGCTACTTTAAATTTGTATGTATACAATATAAAACTCCCTGGCCTTCTCTAACCTTTTAAGAATTTAGTCTCACCAAAAACAAGTGTAAGATAAAGATAAAGTTTAAACATCAGTTTAAATTTTATTCGTAAAAGAGAAGAGACATATATTACTTAAGTTAAATTTTAACGGACATGATCAAAGTGCATGCACATCATAACTTAGTAGCCTAATCTGAATGAATGTTGCCTGTCTGGCAATTTGGCAAATTGACATTGCTAAAAATTAAGGATGGGCATTTGATGATGTGGATGTAATTTCTCCACAAAACGTACTGTTAAGAGCTAACCCCAACCCTTAGGTAATGGTTAGACTCAGTTTAAACGTTTGAAAACATTGTGCAGTGGGTATTTAATAACACTGCCTCATGTTTTATGTAAATATATATACATGTAACAAGACATCTCTAATTTATACAATATAAACTATCATTTTATGAAAATATTTGGGAAAATTAACTTGAAATACTATATGTCCTTGTCTGTATTAAACTATATACATGTACCACTTTTCAATATCGATATGTCTCTTTTCTATATCGATATGAATATCGAAGCTCATTTTTATCGATACATCAATATCAGCGATATCAATGACAGCTCTATTTGGGTGTCTTCAAACAATACCTATGCATGATGACAAACACTCTAAAATGAAAATGTGAACGGAATGCAAAATAAGAAATCTACCTGTGATCACTAACGTACACATTTGAATTCTTTTCATAACGGTAATTTACGAAAACATGCCCATGCAATTTAATTTTCTTGAGCTGTAAAAAGTCAAAATTTTCAGGTAAGGAAATCTTGATATTTTTCTTATAACATTTGCTCAAAACACTGATTGTGGGTATGTGGGCACACGTTAGCGGAACATATATCTACAATCTATGTTTTAGAGCAAAAAAAAAAAAAAAAAAAAAAAAAAAAAAAAAGAGAAAATTAGGTATACTCTTGTAAACCACAGTTTTTAAACACAAAACTGGGATATAAGGGGGTTAATATTTCATGGACGTTTCCTTGATGTGTATTACGCATAGAATTGTTTAAGGATGTTCGCTGCCAATGAAAAAGTATTCAAACGTTTTTCTTACCTCACTTTTTTCATTCCAAAATTTAAAATAAGACATATGAAAACAAAATAAATATAGGTAGTGTGCAAGCTACAGGCCTCTGAATGAGACCTCTAAACAAAATGTTTGAAAATTAGAAAAAATAATAAATTTTCAATTCTTTCACATGTACCTTTTTAGACAAACAATACACCATGATTGCTTTCAAAAGGTCATTTTGTTTAAGTAACGCTGACAATTTTTGGACCTAAAACATATGTATATTTTCTTCTTGAAATGGATGACAAATGTATCAATTCATTTAACAACCCTACATTCTAACTTGAAAAGTTGGAAAATTCAATATTTATGAATGTATTAATTCCATATTTGTAGAATCAAACTGTTTCTTGTATTTTCACACAACAAACAACTTATTCATATTTTTGAATTTAAGAAAATGAATAAATAAAAATAAAGGGTAGTGTGCATATAAGAGAGAACCAACAACCTGAAAATCAAACTTTTAAGCCTTTTTTCGGCTGGTTTATGTCTTACATCCCATTTCATAACACCAAACAAAATTTCAAAACTAGCACTGTACACCAAATAAAGAAATACTGATATAGAAGACCTTGTATACATCTACTTCTGCTAAAAATAAACATTAAATCAGTGCAAGAAATTTGAAATTGTGTAATATTTAAGTTTAATCTACCCTACCCCCTAAATTTTGCTGACACTTAAAATTTTCTGAAAAGGAGTTAGCAGAAAAGGGGGTTAAAAATGAAGTTCCTTAGATCGACAATTTTTATGACTCGTTCAACGCATATCATCAATATGTATTCAGATATAAAATATAAGGAAAATATCTGTAGCCGTTTACGAGATATTTATCAAAATAAAAATCGGAAGTTCCGAATCAAATGCTGTTCAATGTTAGCATCGAACATCCTTAAATCTGTATGTGACTGTCTGACAATTTGATTCGTTTTGGGGTACATCTTAAAAATTAAGATTTGAAACACTGCTTTGTCCTAACAATATTGGAGATTTTCAGGTATCCAAACGTCCTCAAGATATTTTCGGCAAGTTGTGAGGCAACACAGTCAGTTGACTCGTACAAACACACAATATTTCTTTCCTTATTTCCAAATCATCGGTAAATGTCCTCACAGATCGTCAAAATCACATATGAAGTGGTGGTACGAAAATTGGGAGGGTAGCTATTGGCCAAAAGGTTGTTGCACTCTTTATGGAAGATGACTGGTCGCTCAGGGTTTGTCACCAGCTGAAACATAGCAACAATAATATTAATGGTCATTTTGTGCTTTATAATTGTAGCTGAATACTTTTAGAACATCTCACAGATCAAGATCGGCATCCATTTTAAATTATTACTTATACTGTATTACAAATTGTACTTCTTTTTAAAGTGTTCAAAAGCTTAAGCTGCGCAGCAAACGGTGCATCTATTCAAGTTAATGTCAATTAAGAATTTTAGATGTTTCACTTTGAACAGTTTAACATCTAGATCAACTATCTTACAACAGAATAGTGTACATACAGTGTGGAATACTGGGGACCCAGATTAGACAACTAGATACAGTCGTTATTCATAATTACCTCAGTTAAATATCTGTGGCATATTAAGCCTATTCCTCAATGACTGCATCAGCAACTTGCTCCTTGTGTGTCCACTGGGCCTATAATTTGTGAAAAAAAAAAGGTCATTCATAATGTGAGTAGGTGTGGGAGTGGTTGTTAACAAGACAGAAAGCAACACAACCGAACCATCATGAATGCTCATTTTCAAATGCAAATGCCAAAAAAAAAATGTTGCTATTAAATTTAAATTTTTATAATTGGTAAAAGTTCAAAATGAAAAAAAATGTTACCAAATACCAAGCTCAGGAAACAAATCAATATAATTTTGGCCTTAACATGGATCTATAGTAAATCAATTAGAAGATATAAACTATGAAATTATTTTTTACCTCCCAAGATCTGGATAAACTTTTTTTCGTGTCCCTCCTCCATTGTAGAGAGCTCTATGGATTTGTTCTCGGCAGAAGCCATACCTAAAATAAACAATGTAATCTCATTTCAACCATACTCTATAATCTCATTTCAACCATACTCTATATTTTGCAAATTTCGCAGGCAACAATTTTTTTCTCTATTCTTTTGTCTTGAACGTAAGAACATATTATGATTTCAAATTTTGGCATTTCGATATCATTCAGGCAATAAAATGCCTGCTTTAAAGAATGAAAAGGAAGAGTAGTTCCGCCTGCAAACTCCACTGAAACGCATTAAGATAATCTGACCAGTCACTCGTGTAAGTGCATAACTGTTCGATCTGGTATGCACATGTCCAATTCACACTCGAACTCAACCCGAATTTCGAGTAAACGTTTAATGTAGGTGACAACACAAATGTTCTCCCCATCTTGCTAAATTCAAAATTTAGCACCCGTCCCACCCAACACCTAAGATGATGATCAGAAATTGATCGACTCAGTATATGAAGATAGATAGACAACTCATTCAAGCGCTACTCGAAATTATTTGGACCCTAATTTCTTCACATTTTCTTCGGGAAAAAATGCAAATAATATCAGTTTAGATACATCGCCTGGAGGACGCTTCATGCTTGGGACAAATCGTGCATTGAGAGGGATCGCGAATTCCAGAACAGATTCCGATCTTCTCATGTCATGCCATTTTCGACTATTTCGAACATAAAAAGCAATTACACTCGCTTTAGCAGTCACACATTAGCGCGTGACTAAGGCGTGTGCCGGACGTATAAAAATCTCCAAATTTTAGAGTATGTTTGTGTTTCGCCCCAAACACACTAGGCACGTGCTACAGTCGCAAAGCAAAAGTTCAAACACTCATCTCAAACACGCTTGGTGCACGCTACTTCAAAGCAATATCTAAAAAAATCGGAAAACACATGTAGCGTGCACTGGCGTGCATTAAACGCGCACCGAACGAGTTCAAAGCGTATTCAACGCGCCTGTTTTATTCGAAACGTTTTAGACACGCGCCCGGAATACGCTGAGCTTCAAACGCGCCTGGATCGCGCAGCAACCGGTAAGATCTTACAACCTGCATCAAGGCATACTATTTATATACCACTAGTCCAAGCGTGCAAAACGCACATGAAACGGGTCTTTAACGCCTCTGACGTGTTTCTGGAGTATGTAGAATTTTACATTTTTGTCAACACACCAGCGTGCGTTTGGCTTGTAGTTGTTTACTTACGTTCATCACCGTTCCCCTACTATACCGTGATAATGTAGAATTTGAGAGTGGTAAAACGTGATTCATGTTTCTTACTGCATACAAACAGTTTCTAATTGTAATCATTTAAATATGAGTGGATGTGCATCGTATGTCAGTGGAAAACGATGTTCTTCAGATAAATTCAAAGGAACTTAAATGTCTACTTTCGCTTTCATTATATCCGGTTACGTGTTAAATTTACCACTTCATATTTATAATTATCCGGGTACTAAGTTCTTGACTTTTGGCGCGAAATCTCTGGGTGGACTTTATTCTCAGTACTTTCAAACATGAAACCGCCGACGCCTTTTGATAGGCGGTAAAGACATCAGCCGAACTGCTAAAGGGACTCCACCCGTGTGTTTGTTTGTTTGATTTTGTTGTTTTACTTAAGAAATGAATTTCATTTTTCTGGTGTTCATGGAGCTATGAACCGCTGTGGGTCGCGTGCAAAGTGAATGATTCGGGGTTCATGTAAGCTTTGCTAGCGACCAAATGCGGTTCATACCTCCATGAACAACAGAAAAATTAAACTCATTGCTTATATTTACATTCATTTCACTCTATCGCTTCTTGAAAAATCACCAAGGCGGTCACATTTACCAGCAAACAGAGAATCTACACACAGTATGTGTTCAAACAGCGGAACGGCGTCGACGTTTACAACGTCCAATCAGATTGGCGAGATTCATGATTTTTGACGTCAACTTTGGATTACGTCACGTCGCGTGACACAATGTTGTTCATGGAAGTATGAACACAGATGAACATCTAATGGTTCATCTAAGGAGGTTTTAGAAAAATGTAAATATTTGCATATAAAGACTATATATTCAGTATGTAAAAGGATTGTTTATCACCGAAAAGAAGTTTTGCACCAGTTAATATTTTTCGAACACAATACCATTGAAGTGTTTTGTGAAAACAAAATAACCGGGATCTCTTATGTTACCTTCTTTTAATAAATGTTCATTTTCTGCATTAACTGCACCTATCTATCACTGAGACTATCAGTCAGTTAGAAGAATCGCTGTAGGAGAAAACTCGAAAATCAAACCTCAGCTTCGTTCTCAATTGCAGTGGGTGTCATTTATCGGGTTGTATGTAAACAACTACCACGTGATTGTCAGTACTTAGTGAATTTGGTCGTTTTCTTAACAAGAATGAAAAATAAAGGTGGTCACAATATAACTGTTTCAGTGTATACATTTTCACTTTCGCCCTCAGACTAAGAGCTTTCGCCCTTAAAGCGCTAATTTTAGTCACTCATGATTTAGCACGGGCTTTGCGTGGCACCTGGAAAAAAGAATTATAAAAGTCATGCATTCTATAAACAGGACGCACTCACGTGAACAAGCTCGTATTATTATACCCACCCTTTCGCCGTTTCGAATCACTTTCAATCGAATTGGGGAAGTGTCGGACTCCGGTCCCTGAGGCCCCGGGTTCGATCCTCAGACTGGGCGCCTTTCGTTGTGACCTTGAGCAAGTCACAATATGAAATACGAGTTTTGACCTCTTAAATTATTTTCAAGTCCTCGGACTAAGGGGGCCTCCGGGTAACATCCCGATCCGAAGGACGGCGCACTGTATACTGGCTTCCTACTTTATCGCGGCCCTTAATTGAAAACGGGAAACAGCAAATGCACAAGATCAATAATTGAAATTTATTATACCACAACAACTTTCAAAATCCTTCCCCTGCAACCCTGTTATGACGAAAATTACAAGATATTTATCAATACCGCGTGGCTTACGCATTTGTTTTGCCATGTTTTGTTATGCATTTGTTTTGCCATGTTTTGTTATGCCCATGTGCCAAAAGCGACTTCTGTATCGCGGGGTTCACCTAAAATGTGAATGTCAGAGTTTCCATATAAGGAGATAACGTGACCTACTAATGGCACATGATCTCTGACATCTAGACGACAGATCACAGTATGAAGAAAATAAAAATAACGGATGTTTGATGTACTGAGGGGACATTTTACGGGAAGGGTGGTAACCAGTTTGTGTAAAAAAAAAACGTTTTCTATGATGGTCGGTCCAGTTTTCGTGGTACTAATAATTCAAAGGCAACTCCAGGGTGATAGAAACAGGTCAGATCTTGAATAAATATGGAATGATGCATAATAATCATTGGTATTTAATATCCAGTTTACCTTTTCATTGCAATTCTGTTTATTGCTTACACAGACGCCAATTTGTATGACGTATTGATCTTTGACGTTATCAAAAGTAAGGCACCAGAATTCGTGGGTCATTCAAAAACAGACTGTCAATTTCAATGCTTCAAAAAATTCTTGTAATATTTTAATGTTTCAATATTTTATTACACCTTGTGAATTGAAATAAGTAACTTTGAACATATTTTACTGTCAGGTGTGATGCTGAAAATATTTTAAAAACATCTACCCATTTTGAATAAAGTATAAGCCCCATATTGAGATTCAAATCAATGAAAAATATTGAACAACCCTCATAAAAACAATCTTTGTTATTTTTCTTGCACAATGTGGATGGTAGACGCCAGTAAACGTGACATTTTATGAGAAAATACAGCTTAAGCTGAAATACATGTATACCACGAAAACTGGAACCCCCACGAAAACTGGGCTAAGTACCATACATGATTTTTGTAAAGTTATAAATTTACTAACCAGTATTCTTGAAATTTTGCACAGTTGTTGCTGGAAATGAGAGCTTGACATTTGCCTTGAACGTAAATAATCACTAGGGGGCGCTGTGCTCGAAAGTTCACGTGATATGGAAATACCTCGATACAGTAGATGCCGCGATATAGTAGGGTCGGAGTATAAATGACACGAAGGGAAGCGTGTTCGGACCAACAAAGAATTTTCCTCGCCGCCGGCGGGGATCGAATCCGGGACCTCCAGCACAAGAAGCCAGTGCGCTTACCACTCGGCTACCTCGCTTCCTTCGACTCAGTAGGGCCTACACAGTAAAAAAATGAAAACAGCAAAATGGTGTCGACCGGCGGTGATTTCTGTTTGGAACTTTGAGACATAAAACCAAACAAAACGACCATTTTATGGGATTCGTCAGAGGTCCTGCTTCACAGGCAATATTGGAAAACGTAAACCTACTGGCTGCGACTTGATTCTCTGTATTTGTCTTTGTTGTTGTTTCATGTTCTGGAGACTGGAAACGCCATGACAGTTCTCTCCACTTTATCACGCGACAATGACGTCACACTTAGTTTAGTTTCGTGACGTCAGCATAGCACGCGCTAAAATTTCAATTAATATAATTAATTGGCAGCATCAATGATTATTAACACATCATTTATAAATAAAACCATTGTACAGTGTCCGTTACGTCAGTAAAACTCAGCTGGTTAACCCTGCATGACCTCGCCCCCACATCCAATGACATGTACGGGAACACCTTTGTCCACCGGTAAAATAATCAGGATTAAATTAAATAATGCTCCTGAAGACTGGACTTTTATTTCAGGAGCCCCTGGAAGCGTACATCTTATACATAGGGATATTGGTAAAATAATGGCAATAATTGGTAAAAATAAATAAAAAAATAAAGGGGTATAGGAAGACTTGGAAACTTTGAACCCCTCCCCCCCCCCACACACACACACTTCAATGAGGTCCCTCAAGATGACAAAATGACTGTCTCCAGTCTCGTATTATAAACTACTGACTGACTATAAATGCTCAGATCCCAGGAAAGTGGTTCAAGACAAACCACCCAAACATATTTCAGCCTTTCGAGAATACTCAGGTGGTTATTTTTTCAAGCACATTTTAGGTGTCGAGACATTCTAGTGTTTGGTATAAGTGCCATAAAATTGAGGTAACGTCACGATATGACCATAGCTTTGACTGGGACGCTAAGCCACAACTGGAACAAAACCAAATAGAAATACATGTATGAACATGTTTTATTTACTTACCAAAGCAAAATCCAAATGACTTACACACTAACGAATGATGCACACTTTGATCCAATTTTCTTGAACAGTTGAAGACCGGATTTTTAAATGGGGTCATCCAGACAAGCATGTGCAAAAGACCTACGTGCGACAAGTTTGGTAAAGAATGCACAGGCGAGAATGGCGACAGTCTCTATACTATTCTTAGTACATGTATATATACGCACCTATACCCCCTGATCGGGTGTACTCAGCGCGAGATGAGAATCAGATGCCACAACATTACAGCTGACGTTTGCGTGTGTTTATCCCGACTAACCTCACATGCTGTGTGCCGTCATGTTATACGGAATGGAAATTATTCATGGGCGAAAAGTTCGCCGAGCTATAACACTAACGATGTTGTTGCATCGGGCTTTGTATCCAACGCAAATTAAGCAGTTCACATTTTTTAAATGTTTCACTGTCCTTTCAAGATTAATGCAGCTTATATGAGACGGGCCATCAGTAGATGGGCGAAAACGGGAGAACCCCGAGAAAAAACACCTGGTACACCCGCAAGCAGAACTTGGCTTGTCTCACATGTGGCCAGTGCGGGGCTCGAACCCGCACCAGACACAGCGGTGAGAGAAGTGTACAATTATAATGTAGATGCATGTTTAACAAGGGTAGTGTGTGAAAAACTACTTGCCTACAAACTGTGCCGATTAGATTAAAAAAAAAAAAACAACAACTGTTCAAGTGCACAAAATACACCCATGCGCAAAATTACACCCCCGGGAGGTGTAAATTTATTTGGTCTACCGCGAAAGTAGGGGTGACCAAATTCATTGTAGATCTATACAATTTTCATGTGATTTTCTCATGAAGCTCATGTCGACAAATTCTGATATGAATTTCATATAAAAATCCTTTCATGTAATTTTCATATTTCGAAAATATGTGGTTCTTATATGTGGTGCCTTATATGAAAATGACATGATCACATTTTCATATGACCAACATATGATACACGTATGGGTTTCATATGGAAATCGTTTCATATAATTTTCATGTGTGGCGAAATTGGCTGTGTATAACCAGTACCTGATTGTTAGTTTGGTTTTTTCCCACCTTGGTTTTCGGAGTGGGAGTCTTTTTCTGATTGCGCCTTTTCCTGATCTTTGCCTACTTGTACTTTTTTTTCTAAAAAAGACAGCCTACTGGAAAATTCCTTGCAGACAATCGTATGCTAACTTGAAACACTGACTTTTCACCAATAGGATAGTATAGGATACTGCTGATAATAGTGTGACAGTTGTTTCCGTTAACTTCCCAAATATTTGATTAAAATATAAAATGAGCCACGTCATGAAAAAAAAAAACAACAATAATGTGATTTCTGAATAGGTCCGACACAAACCGGTCTGTGCAGTCACACAAGATGGCTAGAACCTTGAAATTTTGGATTTAGAAAAAAGAGGAATTGTTCTATCCGTGTAGCGAAAATAAAGGCGCTGATCAGCTTCGCTGTACTGCGAAGCTGATCTACGCCTTTGTTTTTGCATATACAAAATGTTGGTGTTCTCATGACGCGGCTCACATTCTGTCCTTTCATTTGTGTTTTATAGGCATAAAACATTTAAAGGAAATAGGGTTGATATTCTAAATGGCAATCTCGCAATGTAATCCTTTCCATAATTTCATGCCCATTCATTTACATGAATTGAGTAAGAGCCAACCAAAAAGGATCGTTCAAATGTTTTACATCCAGAATCGGAACGACATGTTAATCGCTACAGACAGTAAAGCACATCCACGGGGATCCAACTGTTAATCGTGATTATTGATGCGACGTGAAATGTTAATGCATGCTATTATGAAGTTTCGTATGCGGCGGGGAGATCGTTACGAATGCGACGTTCCACATCCTCTGCCCTTGGACGGTAAGTACCACATGTTTTGCTATCGTGAAAATAAACAAAGCCGAGTTTACAAAATCGGTGTCCACAATGAGCTGCAAAATTCTTCTATGTTCTCACTCGAAGACAATTGGAATACTTACGGTACTTGTGTTTTTCATTTTATGGTTTGTAAAGTTGACCGATAGATACAAAGGTGACACGGAAACTCATTACATTCTTAAAGTCCTTTTGTGGTTTTCTTTGTCTTGGTCGTAAACTAAGAAGTATAACACAGTCATGTGGGGTCTTTATTGAAATATGTATCCAAACGGCTTTGTAAATGCACACTGATCTACTGAGCGTGAAAAACAGTAAGATAAGCATCTTTTGTATGCATCGAAGACGAAGGTACGTACTACTAGAATGAGTCTAGACGGAATATTTCCATCGGTATTCCGTTTAAGGATGTTCGCTGCCAATGAAAAAGTATTCAAACTTTTTTTCTAACCACTCTTTTTCGATTCCAAAATACAATACAAGACATTTGAAAAAAAAATAAATATAGGGTAGTGTGCATTTTTTCAAGCTACAGGCCTCTGAATGAGACCTCTGAGCACAATGTTTTAAATTTGGTAAAATTAATTTAATTTTTAATTCTTTGAAACATACCTGTCTTGAACTAACATACACTTAGAATGCTTTCAAAAGTCATAATATTTACTTAACGCAGACTATTTTGGACCAAAAGCATAGAAAAATTTGCAACTTGGAGTGGATGACAAAATTTTACGATTCCTTTTTCAACCCTACCCCCATACTTGAAAAGTTGGAAAAAAAATCAATATTTTGAAATGTGCCAAATTCATATTTGTTGATTCAAACTTTTTCTTGTATTTTCACACAACATAGAACTTGGTAATATTGTTCGAATAAAAGAAAGAAATATATAGGGTAGTGAGCATATAAGAGAGAACCAACAACTTGAAAATCGCCATTTTCAGCTTTTCTTCGGCTGTTTTGTTTCTAAAAGCCCATGTCATAAAACCACCTAAAATTTTAAAACCAGCACACTAAAGACACAAAGACTGACTTAGAAGACCATGTACATATATACTGCTGCTAAAATAAACATCGAACTAGTGCAATTAAGTTTAAGATGTGTAATATTCAAGTTTAATCTACCCTACCCCCTAAATTTAACTGACAACTAAAATTTTCTGAAAAGTTGCAGAAAACGGGGTGAAAAAATGAAGTTTCTTAGATTGACAATTTTCATTGCTCATTCAATGCATATCATCAATATGTATCCAAATATAAAATATTAGGAAAATATCTGCAACCGTTTACGAGATATTCAAGAAAAGAAAAAACCGGAAGTTCCGAAATGGCAAATGTTAGCAGCGAACATCCTTAACTTCTCCATACCGACGGAAATGGGATATATTCAGCCCTTGGACGAAAATGAAAATTCAACAAAACTGCAAATTTGTGTTATTAAAACTTATGTTAGATCTTTTCTTGCATATATGAAATAAGTTATAAATATTCTAGTTGTTTAAGTATGCAGAATCATAAAATACCTCATTTTTTCTATGGGAAATTTCAAAGATGTCTATAAATAGATAAGGGAGACTATTGTAGAATTAGCGACTCAAAGTCGAAAATCGTTTGTTTTTTCTACATTAATGTAAACGTTTTGGCTCAAGGGCACTATTGGGGACCATACGTTAGAATCACAGACCTATATATATATATATATATATATATATATATATATATATATATATATATATATATATATATATATATATATATATATATATATATATATATATATATATATATAATGACATCTGGATTTTTACATTATTATATATATATATATATCACACCAAGACATACATCAGGTGCTCTTCAATACATGTCCGATAACCTTCACTGCTCGATACAAATCATACATCGTATATCTGGCTGGCAAAAAGGATGCTGCCTAATGGCCACATCAGTATCGTGAAAGGTGAACAAGTCGATCATTTTACAAATCAATATCATTAATCTTTATACAAGGACGTGAACAGCTAACTCAGGCGGGACCTCGCAATAATCATAGGTTGACAAGACGACAGGTTGACAAGTCGACAGGTCGACAATTCAGTATTGTCCCAATCTGTATATCAACAGTTAACCCTAACACCAACCTAAGCCTAACCATAACCTAACCGTACCCCTAACCCTAACCTGATCTTTGTTATAGACAAGAGCACTAGGTCAACAGGCCGACAAGTCGACAGGTCGACAAGTCGACAAGTCGACAATTCACTATTGAAAAATGGTCATTATTCACTCATTCTGTATATCAACAGTTAACTCAAACCCTAACACAATCCTAACACCAACCTAACCTTAACCCTAACCTAACCCTAACCCTACCCGGATCTTTGTTATTGACAATAGCTCTGGGTCAACTGGTCGACAAGTCGACAGGTCGACAAGTCGACAAGTCGACATATCAGTATTGATTATAGATGTATGTATACATGTAAATGGATGTGAAGATGCCCTCATTAATGGTTATAGATGCCCTCATTAATGTCCATATCTATAGGTAAACAGTTAAAAATCAGAAATCAGAATTGGCTAGGGAGATGGGTCTTCTGCAATGTCCACATCAGTAAATCGACAGGTCGACAAGTCGACAGGTCGACAAGTCGACAAGTCGACAAATCAGTATGAGTGGTGTTTACAAATGGAGGTGGAGATGTTGGTCAACCGGATCTTTGTTATTGACATATTGTCGCAATCTGTATGTCAACAGTTAACCCTAACCCTAACCCAACCCTAACCCTAACCACACACTAACCCTAACCCTAACCCTAACTTAACCCTAACCCTTACCGGATCTTTGTTATTGACAAGAGCACCAGGTCGACAGGTCGACAGGTCGACAAGTCGACAAGTCGACAAATCAATATTGCCAAAATATATAAATGGATAGGTAGGAATAGTCCAAGCGGAAAATCAAGGACTAAGTGCATGATGGGAAAAAGAGCCTATGTGGTATATAGCTGTCAATACATAATAATCATCATATACCTGAAGCATGATAGCATACGACGCCTGGGGAGCAAGCACTAACCCTAACCCTAGCCAAGCCCTAACCCTAACCACACACTAACCCTAACACTAACCCTAATCTAACCCTAACCCTAACCGGATCTTTGTTATCGACAATACCACTAGGTCGACAGGTCGACAAGTCGACAGGTCGACAATTCAACAAATCAATAATGCCAAAATTGCTAACACTAACCCTAATCAAACCAAAACCCTAACCGGATATTTCTTATTGACAATAACACTAGGTCGATAGGTCGAGAAGTCGACAAGTCGACAAATCAATATTGCCAAAATATATAAATGGATAGGTAGGTATAGTCCAAGCGGAACTACAAGGACTAAGTGCATGATGGGAAATAGAACCTATGTGGCACATTTAGATGTCAATACATAATAATCATCATATACCTGAAGCGGGAGGGACATGATAGCATACGACGCCTGTGAGGCAAGCCCCCCCCCCTCCCCCCCCCCCCATCGACACCCAAGCTAAAGAAAGAATCCTCCGAGATTACTTTCACTGGCAATATCGACATGTGATAAGCCTTTAAGTTTCCAGTGGATATGCGGCTGTACATCTAAATATGTCATTTATCTGTACTGCCAAAACTGAATTGTCGACTTGTCGACTTGTCGACCTATGACATTGGGAGAAGGCTCATCATAAATGCTCATTATTGTCCCATTCTGTATGTCAACATTAAACCCTAACCCTAACCCTAGCCCAACCCTAAACCTAACCACACACTAACCCTAACCCTAACCCTAACCGGATCTTTGTTGTTGACAATTGCACTAGGTCGACAAGTCGACAAGTCGACAGGTCGACAAGTCGACAATTCAATTTTGGCAGTACATAAAAATGACATATATAGATTTTTGTTGTTGACAATAGCACTAGGTCGACAAGTCGACAGGTCGACAAGTCGACAAGTCGACAAGTCGACAAATCGATATTGCCAAAATATTTAAATGGATAGGTAGGTATAGTTCAAGCGGAAGTACAAGAATTGGCTAGGGAGATGGATCTTCTGTAATGTCCACATCAGTAAATCGACAGGTCGACAAGTCGACAGGTCGACAAGTCGACAAATCAGTATGAGTGGTGTATACAAATGGAGGTGGAGATGTTGGTCAACCGGATCTTTGTTATTGACATATTGTCCCAATCTGTATGTCAACAGTTAACCCTAACCCTAACCCAACCCTAACCCTAACCACACACTAACCCTAACCCTTACCCTAAATTAACCCGAACCCTTACCGGATCTTTATTATTGACAAGAGCACTAGGTCGACAGGTCGACAGGTCGACAAGTCGACAAATCAATATTGCCAAATTATATAAATGGATAGGTAGGTATAGTCCAAGCGGAAATACAAGGACTAAGTGCATGATGGGAAAAAGAACCTATGTGGTATATAGCTGTCAATACATAATAATCATCATATACCTGAAGCATGATCGCATACGACGCCTGGGAGGCAAGCACTAACCCTAACCCTAGCCAAGCCCTAACCCTAACCACACACTAACCCTAACACTAACCCTAATCTAACCCTAACCCTAACCGGATCTTTGTAATTGACAATAGCACTAGGTCGACAGGTCGACAGGTCGACAAGTCGACAGGTCGACAAGTCGACAAATCAATAATGCCAAAATTGCTAACACTAACCCTAATCAAACCAAAACCCTAACCGGATATTTCTTATTGACAATAGCACTAGGTCGACAGGTCGACAAGTCGACAAGTCGACAAATCAATATTGCCAAAATATATAAATGGATAGGTAGGTATAGTCCAAGAGGAAGTACAAGGACTAAGTGCATGATGGGAAATATAACCTAAACTGCCAAAACCGAATTGTCGACTTGTCGACTTGTCGACCTGTCGACTTGTCGACCTATGAGATTGGGAGAAGGGTCCTCATTAATGGTCACTATTGTCCCAATCTGAGTGTCAACAGTTAACCCTTACCCTAACCCTAACCCTAACCCAGCCCTAAACCTAACCACACACTAACCCTAACCCTAATCGGATCTTTGTTGTAGACAATAGCACTAGCTCGACAGGTCGACAAGTCGACAGGTCGACAAGTCGACAGGTCGACAAGTCGACAAGTCGACAGGTCGACAAGTCGACAAATCAATTTCGGCAGATAATTGACATATATAAATGTACAGCAGCATATCCACTGGAAACTTAAAGGCAAGTCGACAAGTCGACAAATCAATATTGCCAAAATATATAAATGGATAGGTAGGTATAGTCCAAGCGGAAATACAAGGACTAAGTGCATGATGGGAAAAAGAGTCTATGTGGTATATAGCTGTCAATAGATAATAATCATCATATACCTGAAGCATGATCGCATACGACGCCTGGGAGGCAAGCACTAACCCTAACCCTAGCCAAGCCCTAACCCTAACCACACACTAACCCTAACACTAACCCTAACCCTAACCGGATCTTTGTTATTGACAATAGCACTAGGTCGACAGGTCGACAAGTCGACAAATCAATAATGCCAAAATTGCTAACACTAACCCTAATCTAACCATAAACCTAACCGGATCTTTCTTATTGACAAAAGCACTAGGTCGACAGGTCGACAAGTCGACAAGTCGACAAATCAATATTGCCAAAATATATAAATGGATAGGTAGGTATAGTCCAAGAGGAACTACAAGGACTAAGTGCATGATGGGAAATAGAACCTAAACTGCCAAAACTGAATTGTCGACTTGTCGACTTGTCGACCTGTCGACTTGTCGACTTGTCGACCTGTCGACTTGTCGACCTATGAGATTGGGAGAAGGGTCCTCATTAATAAATTGTCCATTTGTCCTCTTGAAGACTTGTCGACTTTTGGTGTATTATGTAGTAGTTAAGTGTAGGTTTTTTTAAGATAAAGAAGGGTCCCCAATAATACACTTGACCCCCCTAATCTAACCCTAACCCTAACTGGATCTTTGTAATTGACAATAGCACTAGTTCGACAGGTCGACAGGTCGACAAGTCGACAGGTCGACAAGTCGACAGGTCGACAAGTCGACAAATCAATAATGCCAAAATTGCTAACACTAACCCTTATCTAACCATAAACCTAACCGGATCTTTCTTATTGACAATAGCACTAGGTCGACAGGTCGACAAGTCGACAAATCAATATTGCCAAAATATATAAATGGATAGGTAGGTATAGTCCAAGAGGAAGTACAAGGACTAAGTGCTTGATGGGAAATAGAACCTAAACTGCCAAAACCGAATTGTCGACTTGTCGACTTGTCGACTTGTCGACCTGTCGACTTGTCGACTTGTCGACCTGTCGACTTGTCGACCTATGAGATTGGGAGAAAGGTCCTCATTAATGGTCACTATTGTCCCAATCTGAGTGTCAACAGTTAACCCTTACCCTAACCCTAACCCTAACCCAGCCCTAAACCTAACCACACACTAACCCTAACCCTAATCGGATCTTTGTTGTAGACAATAGCACTAGCTCGACAGGTCGACAAGTCGACAGGTCGACAAGTCGACAGGTCGACAAGTCGACAAATCGATTTCGGCAGATAATTGACATATATAGATGTACAGCAGCATATCCACTGGAAACTTAAAGGCAAGTCGACAAGTCGACAAATCAATATTGCCAAAATATATAAATGGATAGGTAGGTATAGTCCAAGCGGAAATACAAGGACTAAGTGCATGATGGGAAAAAGAGTCTATGTGGTATATAGCTGTCAATACATAATAATCATCATATACCTGAAGCATGATCGCATACGACGCCTGGGAGGCAAGCACTAACCCTAACCCTAGCCAAGCCCTAACCCTAACCACACACTAACCCTAACACTAACCCTAACCCTAACCGGATCTTTGTTATTGACAATAGCACTAGGTCGACAGGTCGACAAGTCGACAAATCAATAATGCCAAAATTGCTAACACTAACCCTAATCTAACCATAAACCTAACCGGATCTTTCTTAATGACAAAAGCACTAGGTCGACAGGTCGACAAGTCGACAAGTCGACAAATCAATATTGCCAAAATATATAAATGGATAGGTAGGTATAGTCCAAGAGGAACTACAAGGACTAAGTGCATGATGGGAAATAGAACCTAAACTGCCAAAACTGAATTGTCGACTTGTCGACTTGTCGACCTGTCGACCTGTCGACTTGTCGACCTGTCGACTTGTCGACCTATGAGATTGGGAGAAGGGTCCTCATTAATAAATTGTCCATTTGTCCTCTTGAAGACTTGTCGACTTTTGGTGTATTATGTAGTAGTTAAGTGTATGTTTTTTTAAGATAAATAAGGGTCCCCAATTATACACTTGACCCCCCTAATCTAACCCTAACCCTAACCGGATCTTTGTAATTGACAATAGCACTAGGTCGACAGGTCGACAGGTCGACAAGTCGACAGGTCGACAAGTCGACAAATCAATAATGCCAAAATTGCTAACACTAACCCTAATCTAACCATAAACCTAACCGGATCTTTCTTATTGACAATAGCACTAGGTCGACAGGTCGACAAGTCGACAAGTCGATAAATCAATATTGCCAAAATATATAAATGGATAGGTAGGTATAGTCCAAGAGGAAGTACAAGGACTAAGTGCATGATGGGAAATAGAACCTAAATTGCCAAAACCGAATTGTCGACTTGTCGACTTGTCGACCTGTCGACTTTTCGACTTGTCGACCTGTCGACTTGTCGACCTATGAGATTGGGAGAAGGGTCCTCATTAATGGTCACTATTGTCCCAATCTGAGTGTCAACAGTTAACCCTTTCCCTAATCCTAACCCAGCTCTAAACCTAACCACACACTAACCCTAACCCTAATCGAATCTTTGTTGTAGACAATAGCACTAGCTCGACAGGTCGACAAGTCGACAGGTCGACAAGTCGACAGGTCGACAGGTCGACAAGTCGACAGGTCGACAAGTCGACAAATCAATTTCGGCAGATAATTGACATATATAGATGTACAGCAGCATATCCACTGGAAACTTAAAGGCAAGTCGACAAGTCGACAAATCAATATTGCCAAAATATATAAATGGATAGGTAGGTATAGTCCAAGCGGAAATACAAGGACTAAGTGCATGATGGGAAAAAGAGTCTATGTGGTATATAGCTTTCAATACATAATAATCATCATATACCTGAAGCATGATCGCAAACGACGCCTGGGAGGCAAGCACTAACCCTAACCCTAGCCAAGCCCTAACCCTAACCACACACTAACCCTAACACTAACCCTAACCCTAACCGGATCTTTGTTATTGACAATAGCACTAGGTCGACAGGTCGACAAGTCGACAAATCAATAATGCCAAAATTGCTTACACTATCCCTAATCTAACCATAAACTTAACCGGATCTTTCTTATTGACAAAAGCACTAGGTCGACAGGTCGACAAGTTCGACAGGTCGACAAGTCGACAAGTCGACAAATCAATATTGCCAAAATATATAAATGGATAGGTAGGTATAGTCCAAGAGGAACTACAAGGACTAAGTGCATGATGGGAAATAGAACCTAAACTGTCCAAACCTGAATTGTCGACTTGTCGACTTGTCGACCTGTCGACTTGTCGACCTGTCGACTTGTCGACCTATGAGATTGGGAGAAGGGTCCTCATTTATAAATTGTCCATTTGTCCTCTTGAAGACTTGTCGACTTTTGGTGTCTTATGTAGTAGTTAAGTGTAGGTTTTTTTAAGATAAAGAAGGGTCCCCAATAATACACTTGACCAAACGTTTTAGGCAATTTTATATGTTTAATGGAAGATCTTCGGCACTGGTACAAATACATAACAAAACTAATGCGATTAGTAGCAAAATAACACAGCTGCATGTCGCTTACGAAATCCGCAATCAGTTCGACATTGGTTTAAATGCAACCTATGCTAAGCTGTCAGGGAAGTGGAGCGAGGTACCGAAGTGGAGCGGAGTGACAGTTAGCCAGCTGATCTAGAATGAGTCATGGAAGAATAAGCATTTTGTTGGAATCCCTACTAAACTCCCTGCGTAATACTAATACGTCTTAGTCTACGACCAAGACAGAGAAAAAACAAAAGGACTTTAAGAACGTAATAGTTTCCGTGTCACCTTTGTATCTATCGGTCAACCTTATAAACCATTAGCTGAAAAACACAAGTGCCGTAAGTATTCCAATTGACTTCGAGTGAGAACATAGAAGAATTTTGCAGATCATAGTGGACACCGATTTTGTAAAAAGGTACAAGTAGGCAAAGATCAGGAAAAGGTGCAACCAGAAAGAGATTCCCACTCCAAAAACCGAGGTGGGAAAAAGCCAAACTAACAATCAGGCACTTATACCATGAAACATATCGTAAGCCGAATGAGCAGCTATTTTCCCAATAGGTGGCCACTCAGTTACCTTAACTTAATTAAAAATATGAAAACATACATAAGGCGCCAACAGCACAAAAAATTTTAAACACCAAGACATAAAACAAAAAGAACCACCACAGAAATATCGCCTTGGAACGATCAGTAACACAAAGTTACTGGCGGGCTTAAACCGGTTTTACAGGATCCTAACCTTACCCTCAGCTTCTGCAGTGGTTCATAACATTTAGTAAGTTCTTCGGTCCTCGTGGTGAATCTCTAACTAGTCAATGAATCATCAAGAACAAACAAATAAATCATGATAAACATCCTGATGAATCAAAAACAAGGACTCACAGATTGAGTAAGCTGCCCGACGATGGAGATCCCTGGGCGCCGAATAACCTACTAACTCCGGAGCAAAAGAAAAACACCAGTTGGACCCCGGTGGGCCAAGCAAACTCGGCTTTGTTTATTTTCACGATAGCAAAACATGTGGTACTTACCGTCCAAGGGCAGAGGATGTGGAACGTCGCATTCGTGACGATCTCGCCGACGAATACGAAACTTCGTAATAGCATGCATTAACATTCCACGTCGCATCAATAATCACGATTAACAGTTGGGTTCCCGTGTCATGAGACTCAACGTAAATAAATGCCAGAAGATGGAAGATTTCAATCGCTTCCTTTGACATAAGGCAAGTATTCTTTTTATTAGAATGTTTTTCATTCATTAAACTGAAAACAGTTTCCTTAATCTGATTTCAACCGAATGAACCGCTTGCAATATTTGAAACGACATTTAAGGGCATATCTAATGTCATCATTGCTTGCAGCTTTAATACAAGCAATTTGCCTCGAATCTTTTTCTTTGTCTGATACATGCATCCGCTCGTACACCGAGTCTGAGTTTTTTTTTTTTTTTTTTTTTTTTTTTTTTTTTATCTATTTTGCATGTTTAAAATAAACATATTCTGATCTGATATTTGAAATATTTAGAGAGTGGGAAATTACCATCTTTACCTTTTCCCCGAACAGTTTGTCAACAAATCCTGAAATGTCACTGGGGAATTAAACAATCCCAATACAACTACATATACTACTTCATTTGGTAATAAGAAACAATAATCGGTTTAAATTTCACACGCGTTAATTTCAGGTCCAAAATGTATCATTGGCAGTTCCTGTGAAATACATCTCATGTGGGTGCCTGGTTTTGATGCACTCTATATGTGTATAGCAAGTAGCACATTAGTCTGATAAGCTCTTGGTATAGGTAATACTCGTTTCGTCTCTATGTGAGAAAAAAAAACAGATGAACATATTAATGAGAAAGGGCGGTTTCGGCTATTTAAGCCTCACTATATATTTTGGCAACATAGAACCAAAGAGAATTACTGTAATTTTGAATCTTTCGACAGGGTAGTCGATGCAACGACTAGTATAATCCAAATGGGGTTAAATATATTAAACGTTGATCAAACTAAATTGGATGACATTTCCAGACAGAAAAAGGTACAAGTAGGCAAAGATCAGGAAAAGGCGCAATCAGAAAGAGATTCCCACTCCAAAAACCGAGGTGGGAAAAAACCAAACTAACAATCAGGCACTTATACCATGAAACATATCGTAAGCCGAATGAGCAGCTGTTTTCCCAATAGGTGGCCACTCAGTTAACTTAATTAAAATTATGAAAACATAAGGCGCAAACAGCACAAAAAATTTAAACACCAAGACATAAAACAAAAAGAACCACCACAGAAGTATCGCCTTGGAACGATCAGTAACACAAAGTTACTGGCGGGCTTAAACCGGTTTTACAAGATTCTAACCTCACCCTCAGCTTCTGCAGTGGTTCATAACATTTAGTAAGTTCTTCGGTCCTTGTGGTTAATCTCTAACTAGTCAATGAATCATCAAGAACAAACAAATAATAGAGTTCAATTTCCAAAAATCAGTTATGATGTACAATATTTTTAATAATCATTCGCCATCGTACCTCCTTGACAAGTTCACTTTGACTTCAGAGGTTTATCAAAGATCACCTAAACCTAATATTGAATTATTTCGTAAGTCTCGGTCATATTCTGGATCCAAAATACGGAACGCCCTCTCAGATCATGTTAAAGGAAGCGCCTCTGCTGTTCAATTTAAAACAGAGTATCTTAAGATGGACTTTCTAAAACTAAGGAGTATCATCATAAGTGTTTTCTAGTACATGCATGTATATTGTTGTTGTTTTTTTTAAACTACTAGCAATTTTTACCCGTCTCGACGTAGCAGTAAGATGATTGCGGCGATGAACACACACACACACACACACACACACACACACACACACACACACACACACGGCACACACACACACACACACACACACACACAATCTCAAATAAGACATACACAATCTCAAATAAGACATACACAGAGGAAAAGAGAAAAAATGACCGAATCTTTAAAGTGAATGGAACGTATACACTGATTTAGTAGGATAACTTATGTTAGGATTTCTTTGTATACCACATTGTCTGTGTACATTCCATCTTTGTCTGCGAATTGTCCGTTTAATGTGACGATTTTGAGGTTGTTTTTGTTTTGTACTCTACTCATCGCCACGTACAACTGTCCATGAGAAAAGATCGGCCCCAAACAGAAAAAAAAAAAAAAAAAAAAAAAAAAAAAAAAACAAAAAAAAAAACATAAATTTGACCTTTGACCTCGATGACCTTTGACCCAATTGGACCCATAAATCTTAATCAGGGATCAACCTGTATACACTCACCAAGTTTCATCCAAATCGGACGAAGGACTGCCGAGATACAGAAATTTGACCTTTGACCTCGATGACCTTGACCTTTAAAAAATGAATCGAGCTAATATCCGGGGCCGCCCTCCACCTTCCCACCAAGTTTGGTGAAGATCGGCCCAAGGACCTGGGAGAAGCAGGGGAACAAACAGAAAAAACCCCATAAATTTGACCTTTGACCTCGATGACCTTGACCTTTCAAAAATGAACCCCTCAATCTAATATCCGGGGCCGCCCTCCACCTTCCCTCCAAGTTTTGTGAAGATCGGCCCAAGGACCTGGGAGGAACAAACAGAAAAACACACACATAAATTTGACCTTTGACCTCGATGACCTTTGACCCAATTGGACCCATAAATCTTAATCAGGGATCAACCTGTATACACTCACCAAGTTTCATGCAAATCGGACTGCCGAGATACAGAAATTTGACCTTTGACCTCGATGACCTTGACCTTTAAAAAATGAACCCCTCGAGCTAATATCCGGGGCCGCCCTCAACCTTCCCACCAAGTTTGGTGAAGATCGGCCCAAGGACCTGGGAGAAATAGGGGAACAAACAGAAAAAACCCCCATAAATTTGACCTTTGACCTCGATGACCTTGACCTTTCAAAAATGAACCCCTCAAGCTAATATCCGGGGCCGCCCTCCACCTTCCCTCCAAGTTTGGTGAAGATCGGCCCAAGGACCTGGGAGGAGTAGGGGAACAAACAAACAAACAGACAAACATTGCTCAAATGATAGTATGATATCAATCATTGTTGATAGTTAAGTTAATGATTTGATAAGCCCTATTGTCGCTAAATCAAATAACGAGTTAGCATTTTGATGCAGCGAAGGTGTTAATTGGTTCGTGATTCTTTGTATCAGTTATTGGCTCTCTTTTGCTCTTTTCAAGCGATTATAATGATAAAGTATAGTTTGTTTTAACATACTCTTATCAACTATAAAAGAAAGTACATGTATGTTTTAAATGGCGTGCCTGTTACATTCGTTTTAGCGTACGCGTATTTGTTCTAATTCATATTTTTTTAAATTCAATATGTTATGATTACTTTCCACTGACGTTTATAATGAATAATTCTGTCAATGTCAGGGGCGGATCCAGGATTTCTGGAGAGGGGGTTCAAATGTGGAAAAGGGGGGTTCGTTTGCCTAATTTTACACAAAATGTCTTGAAATCCCCATGAAAATGAAATAATTTGGCTCCAGAGGGGGGTTCGAGTGAACCCCTTGAACCCCCTCTAAATCCGCCACTGAATGTCGATTGGATATCCAGACATGATATTCGTGTTCAAATGCATTGTGCGAGATAAATAGAAACGTTAATTAAAATGAGAGAATTGATAGTGTTCTTAAAAGCCATTTTATTGACAGTGTAGCATCAATAGAATTTTTGTCAAATGATAAAAAGTATCTTCTTTTAACCAATCCCGACTCGTCAATTCTAACTGGGATGATTGTTCGTGCTTTGTTTTCATCGTTTTTAAAATGACTTTGTAATTTGACCCATATTTGCTTTATTTTATATGTGCTTTATTTTGTCATTAGTTTATATGGTCAATAAATTGGTATGACCATGTCCAGGCAGGACATTCTAGCATTTACCAGACAGCGGATGAGTTGTGTTCAACTGTATAAGCACAATGGTATGATGCTTCCTTAACTTTCGTTGTGATATGTTTAAACAAAATAGAGGATCTTACACGAGTGGTCATTTCATATGAAATTTATTAAACGAGCCTTCGTTTAATCAAAGTGGACATATTTACAATGAAATTTTTCACCTTAACTTTTTGCATTTGCTTAAATTTATTCAGGAAAATTGCATCAATTTGCATTCAGCATCTATACTGAAAGTTAGATGTATGGCTTAAAAATTATAGTAGCATTTCTTGAATTTTGTAGATGAAGATCAGCGTTAAACCGGCTAATAACACTGCAGATGGCCATGGTATCCAAACAGACTGGGATATGCATGATAGCCAGGAATCTAACAATGTGACTATTAGACAAACCCTTAAACTACCGTTGATTTGCCTAGCTATCGGCGCATGTTTTACGTATGATCCAAACGTTATCAAAACGGGTAATGACGCACAAACGAGCAGACGATATCGTATACTAGGGCTCGTCTACCACACGGTTTCTTTAATTTCGTGCCTTGCTTGGTGTGCAAAATGTTTCGTGTCCTTTTTTACACTTCCTTCGCAATTTATATCGTTTAATGTCGTTGTAGTAAGCTGGATATTACAAGTTTCACTGACTTTCATTATTTACTTGAAGACAAATCATGTCAAATATGGTGGCCAAAGGAAAGCTTTCAATCTCTGGGATGCAGAAATAAGGCCGCTAATGGACAGCCTAGGTGTAGATTTCCCAGCAGATAAAATAAAAAGACGATTTTTCATATTTTTAGTGGTGACCAGTTCCTATTGTTTTTCCAACTTAACTGGTATGGCGTTTCTTGCTACCGATGCATTCGAAAATGGTTTTGGTGTTTATTACTCAGCACCATTTTCAAATTCTGTTGTTATGAGATGTGTTTATTTTGGCTTCACAATTCCGGTGGTTCTAACCTGGGTGATGTCTATCTACTACGTCGTCTGCGTGTGTACTCTATTAATTACCGTGTTTGAAACATTTAACACCTACATCGCCAACGTTATTTCACACAAAAGCCAAGATCTTGGTTGCAAATTCCATAAGCTTCGATTGCTGCAGCTCAGCCTTAGCAAGATGGTGTCGGAACTTGATCAGGACTTCAGTTACCATTTTGCTGTGAGTTTCGTCTTGAATATGGGCGTCTCGAGCTATATGATCTACCTTCTATTGAAGACTTCAATGGACGTTCTCCTCACGATTATGTTTGTCATATGGATCCTGGGATGCCTATCAGCTGTTGGTGTTATATCTGTATTTGCAGCATTTGTTCATGAAGCGGTAAGAGGTTTTTGGTTTGCTTTCCCTGTCAGCCATGCAGTATCCAGCTTTTGAATCTTTTCAAAATTATTGTAAACACGCCACGTTTCGATAACAATTGTTGCTTCACATATACATATATTAATTTCTGCAAAATTTTATGATAAACATCAAAATAGCATATAGCCCTTGCAATCAATGTCATCATTACAGAACAACTTACTAGCTCAGATCTGTTAATAAATACTATTTGTTAATCAAAATCAACGAGTTCTATAAGTGAAAGGGTATATTGCCATTTAGTTCCAACAACGGCAAAGCTATCGTCTAATGTTATTGGTCTTGACTTGGAAAATTGCCTGCTTGGAATGCTGAAAATTATGCAGTTTGTTATTGTTCTATAGTATTGAGTATTTCTGACAAAATGAATATGAAAAAAGCAAAAATTAAGTGCAGCCTAATGAATAACAGGAATTCATTGGTATAATCAATTGGTTCTCTATCATTTTGTATAATTGGAAAATATTGACTGGAATTCGTATGACAATAAGTATATGGATATAATAGATATAGGAGCAAAAATAGCAAGATTTGGTTGAAATTAAAACAAACTTTTACCGTAAAAAGTAACAACATTTAAATAACGAAATAAAAACATTAAACAAGCCGTAGATAAAATATAGGGAGTCAAAAATAGCCATGGTCGAAAGAAATCAAAATGAAACCTTGGACAATATTGATGAGGGTGGACAATTAGCAATACGAGCCCTCCTTCGCCCATCGCTAATTGCCATGACAATATGTGGTTGTAATAAATACGAAACAGGATTTTGCAAAACAAGAAATACAAAAATAAATACTTATAGAATCTTTGAAACTGTCTATCGTGGAATATTCTTTCTTGCGTGTTTGGCGGTTTTTGTGAAAGCGTGTACAGCATTTACTAACCTTCCAACAAAAACGGTATATTTCGATGTCATTATAACTGTCTGGCATTTGCAAAATCTGTCAATGTTTCTTGTGTCTTTAAAATCGAATCACAACAAATACGGAGGACAGGTAAAAGCATTCGAGTTCTGGGATACCAAGATAAGAGAAGAACTCGCCGTGTTAGGTGTCAAAATTCCAGTGAAAAGATTTAGAAGAAAACAGAAAGCAGTGATGTGTTTGGCTGCTATTGTAATTATATTAAACACCACTGGCTCAATTCTGTTGATGGTTGATGTATTCGGTACAGACTTTGGGGCGATATTTACGGCACCGTTTCCAGAAACGACGATAGTTCAGGTTATTGCAAGTAGCCTTCTTGCAAGTCAAACACTAATTTGGATTTTGCCTTTTGCATACATTATAGTCATAACAATGTTTTTAACAATGATATTTCAAGAACTCAATACAAGCTTGGATAATCTCATCACAGACAATTGTTTCAATATGAAATGCGAGTTTCGCCGAATTAGACTTCTTCATTTAAATCTCAGTAAAATGGTATCGTATCTTGACAAGGATGTCAGTTGTTACTTCGCCACCATATTCGTCTTCGGTATCTGCCTGTCATGCTTCAATCTATACCAGATCGTTAGAACCCCAATGGACACATTTAATCTACTGATGACTTTGTTTTGGTTAGTGTCTACACTGTTACTTCTCGGGATTATATCTGTGTTGGCTGCAATCCTGAACTCCGTGGTAGGTATACTACCGTGGTAGGTATACTACACCATCAGGAAAACATGTCCGTGCAATGATTACCCCCTTTAACCCCACTTTTATATAGAAAAACTGGGGTTTGCAGGTGTACACCTATTTTTCTTATTTTTGCTCCAAAACATAGATTGTGGGTACTCGTTAGAACCGCCTTGCCGAGGCGGTTCTAACGTGTACCCACAATCTATGTTTTGAGCAAAAATAAGAAAAATATCATTTTTTTTCTAATGAAAATTTTCAATTTTTACAACTTTTGAAATCTCTGTATTTTGCACGGGCAAGTTTTCGTAATGCGATGTGTGATATAACCTTCAAGGTATGACATGTACTACAAAATAATCAAAGGAAAACTTGACGTTTTTCCATATATTGCAATGTGAAACAAGCAAATTTTGAGCCTCTTTACAGGCAATCAACATAGACTTAGGTAGACCTCTTCTTTTCATAAAGTGACTAAAAGTCACAGCACTTAGGAAATTTGATGCATGCTTTTTCAGGAGGGAAGTGTTTAACCGTAGTATTGACCTGTCCATATGTTTTCAGTATTCTGTCAATCATTTGACGTAATAAGGCTCCTTATGGGTTTATGAAGGTGCATTTTTCATAACCGTTTCAATGCACGATACTGAATTCCCTTTCTTGGGCCCCATGCACTTCGAGGCTAGACTAGGCTAGAGTTTGTTTTGTCGGCCATTTTGGTAACTTTTCATCACTTCGATAAATAAATCTATTTTCTTCACGCCTACGAGATCAGTAAATACGATGCTTGTTATGATAAAAGATTAAACTGGAGATGTATTGTTTAATGATATTAAGTAGTGTTGCTTAGTTACAAATGTTTTTAAATTATAAGATTTGGACGAACTCTCTCGATCGTTGACCTATTTATCGGAAAACCACGGTGGGTAGCCTTAACGGAATCTACGGGATCAAATCGCCGTTTTCCGGCGCCTACGGGATCAGCAACGGAGCCTACGGGAATATTGATTATTTTCACAGAACATTACGAAAACATGCCCATGCAATATACAGAGATTTTTTTTCAGCCGTAAAAATTAAAAATTTCATCAGAAAAATGTTGATATTTTTCTTATTTTTGCTCAAAACATAGATTGTGGGTACACGTTAGAACCGCCTCGCCGAGGCGGTTCTAACGAGTACCCACAATCTATGTTTTGGAGCAAAAATAAGAAAAATAGGTATACCCCTGCATACCCCAGTTTTGCTATATAAAAGTGGGGTTTAAGGGGGTATTCATTGCACGGACATGTTTTCCTGATGGGTTGCTTTCTTTCCAAGGTAGTTTCGCGCAAAAATAATCAGGAAACGCACAGAGTAAGTATTGCACGGGACTTTTTAAAAATCACAGAAAATTTTGATCAGCATTGTGATTTAGTGCAGCATGATGCTTTTGCGTGCGTGACAATTTATTTGCAGCAATCTTGATGAAAAATGATGGACCACGCAGAAAATGCATTACGCTGGGCTTTTATATTCACGCTTCTAAGTAAGTTTGCTTTTATTTTGAATAGAATGATTTTTTGTTCGATTTGTTTATGTTTGGACACAAATGTCTGCAGTCAAAATAACATAATTTGACCAAAAATGTAATAAAATAAGGAACGACACCTAGGGGAATCTGGCACCGCAGCCTAGGGGATTTTTCCCATTATAAGTATATGTGGATTTTTACCCAAAAGCTCAAGGGCAGCTCTCTCCGGTAACTGGACAACTCGGCCCATAACAAACTCGGCCCATGACAAACTCGGCCCATAACAAACTCGGCCCATACAAACTCGGCCCATGACAAACTCGGCCCATAACAAACTCGGCCTCTATTTATAATGCTGATACAATATGAAGTTTATAGTATGATTAACGGAATATACAAGTATGTTGTAGTCGGTAAATATCTATTCATTGCTAATGTTATACTGTTAATACTTTTCGACTTAAGTTAAAATTTGTCTTGTCTAAAGTTATAGATACACGTACTGATAAATAAAAATTACAAAGTCTTCATATGCTTATCATTTATATACTCTACTTGTAAAATTGTGGATTTTGTTCTTGAGAAGTATGCAAGGACATTAAAAAAGAGTCATGTATTTATTTCAAAACGTGAGGAAATTTTATTAACAGTGCATTTTTTTTTCTTTTACGACTAGATACAGATATGCTTGAAAATCGCGTTTCCTAAAACATAGCCGACATAAACGTTATAGACTTCAGTAGACTTATCTCTTTAATATGACAGAAAATTAAGTTTTCACCATGATTCTATTAGAACAGACGAAATGAACAAAAACAAGAAGGTAAAAATAAAAAAAGAACACACGATTAGGTATAAGTAAGTGTTTTATCATTTAATCATTTTAACAATTTAAGTCATGCAAGTATACCAATTATCTTTTAATTAATATGCTATATGCAGACTGAACTGTGATAATTATATTGATTTGTTCACTGATTGCTTGTTTATTATAATTGACTGAGTTCTTCATCCAAACAAATACTGTCATTGCCCAATTACTGATCAGGTGTGACAAAACATTGGCAATGATCATTATTTTGTAATTGACTAACTTTGTTTTACATATAATACTCACGTTCATTTCTTTCCTTCTTTCTATCTTCTTTCCGAAGTTTCAACTATGCCCATCATCGATGATAAACTCAGCGTAATGACAATCTCTGCATTACATGTACGTGAAATTGTTTGTTAAGGCTACAAATCTTAATACCAATCATAATTCATTAAGATTATGGATTTGAAAACAGCCTGGAGTTGCTGATATGTCATCTTCAAACATACTAATACTAAATGTGATGTTTTATATCAAAACAATGTTTATAACTTCCTATAGTATTCAGCAATGAGGTTGTCATAGTATGTAGTAGATAGGGGCCGAGTTGGTATGGGCCGAGTTGGTATGGTCCTAGATTTGGTGGCCGAGTTTGTCATGGGCCGAGTTTGTCAAGGGCCGAGTTTGTCATGGGCCGAGTTTGTTATGGGCCGAGATGTCCCGGAATCCTATCTCCGCACTACATTTCCTGCTCTTCTCACGGGTGGTTTACACCTGTTTCGGTGCATGTCGATGTTCCCTGTCGGTCGGTTTGATAGTTTAGGAGGACAAACGGGCATTGTTGGATCTTGCTGTTCTCCTCTTTGGGACGTGAAGCCAAAGCAAACCTTTTCTTTTGCAGGTCCTGAACGAATAGGCCTATATTGTAACTGAAATAGTGGTCTATGGGCACCATATCCGCCAGGCTAACAAGCCTATAATAAGTACCTGGGTAAACACCACTTTATCGGGAATTGTGGGGTTTACACAGGTATAGTTTTGCTCAAAAACCTAGGTTTAGCCTGTAGACATGCAGGGTGAGGAAAGTAACGTTTTTAAACAGGTTCAATGTCTTAAACTGCAGTTTTCTGTACAATAGTAATACATATGTCTGATATGTTCCGGGTCCCGTGATCTAGAATTATAGGCTAAAATAAATTTACTTCTTTTCTCAAAAAATCTTCGGCTGGAGTAGTCTTCGGCTGGAGTTGCTGATCCCGTAAGCGCCGGAATAAGCGATATGATCCCACGTAGATTCCGTTAAGGCTACCCACCGTGAATAGTCTGCGGTTAGAATAAAAGAATTTGACCTAAAATATAATCAAAGAAGGAACGACACCTAGGGGAATCTGGCACCGCAGCCTAGGGGATTGTGGCACCACAACCTAGGGGATTCAGCTATTACTATTGCAACGGTCAAAATTTTGAGAAGAAAAAAGTTATTGTAGACCCCAACTATCCGATATTCTCATTATTATTATTATTATTATTGTTATCTATCAGGCAAACATGTACGTGCAATGAATACACCCCTAAACCCCACTTTTATATAGTAAAACTGGGGTTTGCAGGGACTTACAAGTATATTTTTCTATTTCTGATCTGCGCTCATTTTGGCGATTACTGAATTAAGAACTGAATTAACATTATATTTTTCTTACCTCCTTAAAATGCGTGTATAGCACGGCGTATTAACGAATCAAAGTGCTAATTATAGTCCAAAATAATGAAATTCCTATGTGCGTTAAAATGTTTGCAATAAAATGAAATCGCAGGCAAACATTCGTGTCAGAATACTGTTGAATAATGTGCAGCGTTTTCACTTTAGCTCAGTATATATTGTACAGAAGTCAGAAATACAAAATAAATGAATAAATAAATCGTTTCAAATTTCGCCATATACCAAATGCAAGGTAATTATTATCTTGTACATAATTCCCTTAGGATCCGGTGCCAAATGATCCCCTTATGGCCGGTGCCATAAAAACGCATGATTCTTCTAGATCCCGTAGGATCCGTTCCACCACGAACCCTGTTGCACGATCATTAATTTGTGCTATATGCGTCAAATAAAGGACAAGAATGTAGTATTTATCATAATTTAAGGAGAATATATAATAACAGTCTACTATATGATCGATTGTCCCGTCTTCGATCGATAAAAACATTAAAAATTTATGTTTTAAAGGCCCTTTCTGTTTCACTGCAGACGAGCATGGTGGGAAGTGTATCGTTTTAAACAGGTTTAATTTCTTAAAAATGCAGCTTTCTGTACAAAAGTAACAAGCCTGATATGTTCTGAGTTCCGTGAACTTGAATATACAATAACTTTACTTTTTTTTCTCAAACACATCTTCAACCAAAGTTGCGTTCATGGTCAACTCCATATAATGAATTCCCCTAGGCTCCGTTGCTGATCCCGTAGGCGCCGGAAAAAGCGATTTGATCCCGTAGATTCCGTTAAGGCTACCCACCGTGAAAACGATCCATCAAGGGGGACAAAAGTCGTACTAGCAAGTCTACAGGTATTGGTCAATTTATTGTATACGGCATATAGGAAATAATTTTTTATCTTTTCATAACTTTCTTAATTCTTGTGATATTTTTGCATCACGAACGGCATTAGAAAGAACAATTCTTTATCTTCGACATGGTTTTTAAATTTTTGTAGTAGCACTATTATAAGATGGTCTGTTTGGGTTAGGTAACCTAGTAGTGCGCAAAATAATTAAATATATAGTGAAATTTCCGTAAAAAGTGGTAAAAATTGTCATGGTACATGACTTCAACGGCAAGTTTAGGACATAATAGTTAAAAAATGTTATGCGTCACAAACGGTCTAGTTTAGAGGAAAGAATATATTTTCAACTGGTGCATCTTTTGTTTTTGTAGCACAACGAAAAAATGGTCTGTTTGAGTATCCAGCAAAATAATATAAATATTTTTTTTCTCCCTTGATTTTCCGTGCATCTCCGTAAAATGCTCCGATAAGACCCGACCAAGCTTCCAGGTAATAATGCCGCGGGCGAAGATTATCGCTCATACATGTACTGTATATGGAAATGACACACTTGTAAAAGACAGAATATTGTAATTCATGTAGATATTTTTATGTAAATGAATAAATAGGCCCTGATGTATTAAGAAAATATGACACATATTTTGGAAAAATACATTTTCATTATGATCTTATGTCTCTGTTATATTTGCATACGTATAGAAAAAAATATTTCTATTCTTATGATTATCTTATCATAATTGGTAATTAAATATTTTCGTATTGCTATTCATCATAATCATATTTGTTTAATGAAATACTTAAAACAAATATAATTGTAAATTCGCACAGCCTGTGAATGCAACGAATTCAAATATTAAACGTCCATTACATGTTGTGCGATTTAACAATGACGCAGGTCTGCATTGCAGTAATTGCGAAAATACAATTTTAACGTCTCAAAGTAGACCACAGAAAACACTATTATTTGATTACTAAGATTATGATAATAGAATAAAATATGCACTTTAAGCCAATGCGTGAGAAAACAAACATTCTTAATATGCCGAAACAAAGGTGCAGATACGCTGTCCAATAAGTGCACAGCTCTTATCGCCATTGTTTTCGCTACACAGATAGGTTGACCTCTCTTCCAGTTAAATCGGAAATTTCAAGCTTCTAGCTTGCTTCTGTAATGTAATAAACCGGTTTGTGTCGGTCCTGGTCGAAAAACCAGACTGTTTGTTTTCTCACGCGAAGGCTCATAGGTTAGCAGCCGTCTTACCAGTATTGAGAAAATCATTGTTTTGCATATCAAAACTAATGCCTATAATTATATGATCTTAGCGGTAACTATCAAAATGTGTGTTTGCTGTACATGTACATTGTAAACTTACATTTTTTTCATAAATGGGGAAATGCTTTTTCAGCAATGAACTTATCTTCTGTCTTTATTCATGTCGATTTGGTCAAAATTTGGAAACACCAAAGGCAGGTTTGCGTGCGACGCGGCTCACTTTATCGGGTCATTAAGAGAGGTGTCAAAACTTTATAATATGTTTTTATAACGCTTGCCTTTCAAGCCCTTCAGCGAAATACTGGCGCGTGCCTGGGATAGCTACTTAAGACATTTTCCCACAAAGTGTACTGTTCGAACAAAATCAGTATCATATTGGATTGGATCAGAAAATAAAAATAACAACAATATTTATTATAATAATAATGATAAACGAATTAACATAAATATGTTTTTTCTTTATTTTTTGTTTCTCAAAGAATGGGTTAACATTTGTGCATGCTGATCCGTATGTAATTTTGACGCACATGTAGTTTTGTCATGAAAAGACTTTTTCACAGATAGGGGCATCGTATTGTAGCAAGATAGTGCGGATTAAGATAATGTTCGAAAGAAATAGAAAATTAGACTTGTGCTCAAAAAACAACTTTTTCAATTATGTAATTGCAATTTTAATGATGTTTTTTGCAACGAAAAAAAAACAAAAACAACAACAACAATATTCAACTAGTAGCAAGGTGGTCGACCCGTCGATTATAGGCGCAGGTTAAGTCCCTCAGTAAAAACTTAAGATTTTTTAAATTGCATATTTTTCATAAAGATACACGTGCATCAACATTCACAGTTTTCGTTAAAACCGTAATTCGTTCCTTCCTTCGTTCCTTCCCTACTTCCTTCCTTCCTTCCTTCATTCATTCATAAAAGAAAGAAAGGCATATTTTTGTTAGCTTTATGTACAGATATGTAAGCATTTCGCTGTGCGTCATAATTGAATATTTCTGTCATCTATGTTGCCAGAACTGGTCCGATGAAAAACCACGTCCATTGCACATTATTAAATTTTAACTCGGTTTATGAAATCGGCGACCTAAACCACTCAACCAAGACAGCTAAGGGATCAACAATTGATTTATATCGATAAGACAACTGTCCCCTGGCATTGACATTACCTGGACAGATTAGCCGGATGATAATCGAATATTGCCGGCCAATATCGGATATCATCGGAAAGTCTCCGTAAATTTACCTGAGCATTAGTTAAAATCGATTGTTTGCTTCTGGGCCTACCTTGAAATACGAGATAAGTTCGGGATGATAAAATTATGTTGTTTCCAATACAGTGTTCTCGTTCACGTCCGCTTTCATAGATGATTGACATGCGGTATCACGATCTACCGGATTGGACCGAAACTGTCCGAAACGAACAACGACGGACAAAGATTGTAATTACAAGAACATTATGGCATGTTACTAAAAATTATAGCATGAAAGTTTGATTTTGCCAGAGCCAATCAGAATAATACTACCACAGAATCAAGCAATAATGGAAGGACAAGGTGAATCCAGTATGGTTCGAATTTTTCACCACATGGTAGCATGTGAGCATGTTATGTGCACAACAATATTGTGATTTACTTAGAACGCAGGAAAACCGTACCCGAAGAGTTGCATACATGTATCCGTCATGCAACCAGATTTCTTATAGTACGGATTTATGCTACATCACACGACGCCACAAAAAATTTAGTTTAACCTTTTAAGAATATACCATTTGTGTCACGTGATAGCAGATTTTGGCTTATGCCACATAGCCTTAGATTTAAATTATATTTATAGCACAGCTTTGAAACTGGATTCACCTTGTCCTTCCATTATTGCTTGATTCTGTGGTAGTATTATTCTGATTGGCTCTAGCAAAATCAAGCTTTCATCATGTATTTGAAATCTTTGTTTGGAGACTCAGATAATCTAACCAAGTTAGGCACAAACACGCTATACAACTTTGGGTCACTCAGATAGCAAGAATATATGTGGAATATTGAATAAAATCTTCTTTTGCTGGTGGAATTTTACATATGTTATTTGTTTGTTTCTTTTAAGTTTTAAAGGTCAAGTCGACAATTTTTCAGACTAATTAAAAGGAATAATTCTTCATGTCGGTGTAGATTAATATCACAATCTCGTATTATTTTAAACTTTCAAATTTCTATGAACCCCTCCGTATAGCATGTTACTAAGAACATGCTATAATTTTCTTGTTATGTTTTTCTCCAATACTCCGGTACAAATGAAATATTTTACATTGTCATGTGTAATGTCCTTTCCAAAGATGACACGTTTGATATATTTTACCTTAAATTTTCAGTATTTAGATGAATAAAGCACTGTGGATTAACTCGCATTAACACTGATTGACCACATTTCTGCTTCGATTTAATTTATTTGTAAGCTCAAGTCAGAAAAAAAAACTTCCAACTGTCATAATCCTACATTCATTTGCCTTTTTCACACGTATATCCGAAAAATGATTGCTGTATTTTGTTTCTATTGTGATATTGTGTTGATACTGCAAGTCCAACTTACTTAGAATATGGTGTTATTCGGTCCATTAATTCAAAATTTTACCGAGGAATCTTTTCAACCTATAACAAATTTGTTCTAATTTGGATCTCCATTTCATTTTCGTCGGGCTGATATTACCATCAACGTTTCTTGAATATGTGGCATAATTCATTAATTTTCGGATCAAACTCTGAATGTTGTTAACCACTGCAGAGGCTTGTATAGGGTATTTTGGGATACGGGATATTGGCCTATTTTTAAGGGATACTGGGATATTTTGTGTTTTTTATTTTGGGATATGGTATATTCAGGAATTTTGGGATATGGGATATTGGAATTTATTTAGGGATACGAGTTAAATTAATTTTGGGATATGGGATATTTTGGACGGTTTATTTTGGGATATGGGATATTGCCTACCCCCCTAACCAAGCCTCACTGCAGGTGAAGTTAGCGCCTGTAAAACTGGTTTAAGCACCCAGTAATTTTATATTACTGACCGTTCCATTGCGATACGTCTATTGTAGTTCTACTTATGTTATGTTTTGTGTTGAATTTTTGTGTTGTTCCACCTTATGTTCGTTTTCATAGATTTAGTTAAATTCGGGTAACTGAGTGACTGCCTTTTGGAAAATAGCTGCTCACTAGGTTTACGATATATTTATTATCTTTATGTAAATACCTGATTGTCAATTTATTTCCTGTTTCCCACGTCGGTTTTTGGATCGGGAATTTCGTTCTGATTGCGCCATATTCTGATCGTTGCTTACTTTTACCCCTTGAATAGTCGAGGAATAGTATATTAGAAATCGCGACATATAACGCTATTTCTTTAAAGGATCATGTTAGAAAAAGGTACAAGTAGGCAAAGATCAGGAAAAGGCGCAATCAGACGAAAAGACTCCCACTCCAAAAACCGAGGTGGGAAAAAACCAAACTAACAATTAGGTACTTATACCATGAAAACATTTCGTAAGCCGAATGAGCAGCTATTTTCCCAATAGATGGCCACTCAGTTACCTTAACTTAACTAAAAATATGCAAACATACATAAGGCGCCAACAGCACAAAAATATTTTAAACACCAAGACATAAAACAAAAAGAACCACCACAGAAGTCATGATAGAACCCGTATTCAGTTTGCCTAGATTTTGAAAGCCTGCATTGAGAAACTTGCATAAGTGATGCCTGTAATCGTGTGTTTTGTGGAAGCCTGACGTCCTGTGCACACAACAAATTACGTTTGATTTCAAAATTTTACATATACTCGTCATAACGTTAGTTTTTTGGGGGCAGGGGTATTTTTGACAAAACATTTTGACACCCAAAATCAAGAGTTTCTCAAGTATTGATCGATATACATGGTAAAATAATATTTGCAGCGTAAAACAATGCTGCAAATAGTCACATTTTGATAAAAAGCTAGTTAAAATATTTTAATGTTTTTGTCGAATAATTATTTTATCTATAACTTTTGAACATTGCCTGTAATGCCTATATCATAAAGCGTCATCATTCAGCTGTATCGCAAAAGCATACTGTCTACATGAAGTTTAAGGTAAATACTCTACATGTCTGACAAATGTACCTTCTTATACATGCAAGCAACAACAACAACAAAAAAAACTCGATTACAAGCTTCAGTCCTAAACAAAATTATTGAAGTCACTTGATTTGATGGGCTAGCATTATAAATTGTTTTTGAGCTTTTGACAGCCTCCCCTTCGTGTCTGTAATGTAAAACTACTAAAGGATTTTCTTGGTCGGGGGTGGGAGGTGGGAGGGGGGGGGAGTGGGGAGACACACCTGAAAAAAAACTTTTTCAATTTCCATTAAAGTTAATAGCAGAAAATATGCTTACACATCAAAAATTTTAATCAGTACTTTTTCCTGGATGAAAACATTCTGGTAATCCATATTCAAACTATTTATTTCACTGACAAAAATTGTTTTTGAAATAAAAACTTATTTAGCCTTTTCTATAGGCAACTCTCCCATACAGAGCGGCCCCAGTGGCCGAGCGATTAAGAGCGCTGTTTCTTAATGACTCGATCATCTATCCGCTGTCTTCTGATGTGGGTTCGAGCCCCGCACTGGCCACATGTGAGACAAGACAAGTTCTGCTTTCGGGTGTGTCAGATGGTTTTTATCTGGGTTCTCCCGTTTTCGCCCACCTACTGATTGGCCCGTCTCTTATGAGCTGAAATAATCTTGAAAGGGCGTAAAACTGAATTTAAAAAAAACTCTCCCATACAGAGTGAACGTTTGCCTTTGAACATAAGTCTGTATTAAACACTTCCGTTGAGCCCGCATTTGAGATTCAGATTGTCTGTTTTTCTGCTTCGTTGGAATTTAAGTCTGAATCAGCAATTATACATTTCTGTCCGTTGCTCTGACGCGATCCTTTCGTTTATTTTTAAAAGACATAGCCGTGTTGCTTTCTATTGTGATACTACTACCTATATGGAAAGTATTTAGAATATGGAACTTTTCCACCTCACTACAAATTCGTTTTAAAATTTATCGCCAGTTTTTGTGACATACACAGGAGCGAACATAGTACCCATGGCAGTACCCTTTTGTCAATTCGAATGTATGACCAAGTATAAGCGTGACAAATACATTTTTCGTGAAATGTTCAGGTAGCACATCAGTGAAATTCACCCCGAAAATGAAATTGTGGATATTTGAGTTCAGTGGCTCAACGTCACAAAATTGTAAGCAGATGGATAAAATGTGTAATAATTTCAACTTTACTAATTTCCTACATTCTGTTTGGTTGTTTGGAAGATTTTAAACTTCGATAAAAGCAATGCGTAAGAATACTCGGTTTTCCTTGATGATTCATTGATTAGTTATAGATAAACAACTAACTAAATGTTGTGAGCCACTGCAGAAGATGAGGGCGAGGTTAGGCACGGGTAAAACCGGTTTAAGCCCGCACCCAGTAATTGTATATAAATGATCGTTCCAAGGCGATAATTCTGATGTGGTTCTAATTATTTGTGTTTAGTAGTCGAAATTTTGTGCTGTTTGAGCCTTATGTACGTTTTCATATTTTAGTTAAGTTAGGGTAACTGATTGGCCGTCTATTGGGGAATAGCTGCTCACTCGGCTTACGATATGTTTTCTTGGTATAAATACCTAAGTGTCATTTTAGTTTTTTCCCACCCCTCGGTTTGTGGAGTGGAAATTTCCCTGTGATTGCGCCATTTCATGATCATTGCCTACTTGTACCTTTTCATTTTAAAAAAGGCACGACGTTACGTGATTACGTGACGTCTTAAGATGGCTGCCTCATGAATATCAGTTCTGCTCTATTTTCCTTCCACTGGCTTTGAAAATCTACATCAATGTCGACAAATGCACTGTTGTGAGCCAAACTTAGAATTATAAGGAACGAATAATAACTATTGTGGATTTTATCGATGTGTTAACTCAGCCGAATCACAAACTTTTTTTCAAAATGAACTTCGGGCTTTATAAAGTTTGTGGTCACATCGATAAAATCTACAAAATAAAATCCATTCCTATAGCAGTTTCTGGTAACTATTTCAAGAAATCCACTTGTGTTTCTTAAATCGCGGTACATATATAAGGTTCAAAGGTATATACAACATGATGAACGTGCTAAAAAACTGTTCTCTATTCCTTGAAAAATCGTGTACAGAATTTCCAGTCTCGTTTCATCTGAATGAAATTATTTTCAGGTAATTATACCAAAAATTGACTGCTTTTGACTTCAACTCGCTGATGATTGTCAGTACTGTTGTGTCCTTTTTTCTGTGTTTTTGATAAGTTTCATTAATTTGATTCTTTAACTTGTAACCTTGTCGAATAAAACGATTAGAACAATTACTTCTTGTGATTTTATCTGAATAAATACATATATAAAAATATGCATGCATTTCCCAAGAAGCGTAGGCAGCTATTAATGCCTAATAATAAAAATTGAAGTATTTCCCATGGGACAAGCTCTTCCATTTGCAAAATGGAAGTAATGTCTGATTGCATCTGCAATATTGTATTTATAAAATGCTTTGGATTACAACACAGAGTCAGCACTTGTTGACATCATTGTTAAATCGAACCTGACATTATGCATCTTAATAGAGGTATCAAGCTTAATCAACGTTTTATTACTGAAAAATTAATAGAACTATGGCGAAAAAAAAGGTACAATCTATTAAGGCCGGAAAAAACAATAGCTGTGTTTCCGCTAACACGACCGACACTGATTTTTTTGTGCCGACCCTGCAGTTTTATCGCCGTTTTGAAAGAAAATAAAAAGATTTTCATCCCTACCGACCCTTGAAATTTTAGGTTAATGGACATATGACTTAAAGTAAGTCAAAACTTCAAAATAGTAGTTAAAATCACTTTATGTAACTTTCTTTATGTTTTAAACTCCAATGTCTGTCATTTTCTATTATTTGAGATGAATTAAGTTGCATATTATCAATTTTTACTTTTTTTGTACTAATAAAAATTAGAGAAAAAATAAACAGATTTGCCTACCTACCGACCCTGATTTTTTTCGGCATGTTAGCGGAAACACAGCTAATTTTTTACGCCTAATTTATCGATAACCCTTCCAATGGGTTGCTTCCGTTGTGAATTATTTCATTAACCAGCATGTCTATTTTGTCGACATTTTGTTTATTTTCCACTGTACTCTCATATACGAGATATTATGAGTAGTCTCGCTGGTCATATGCTTTAGTCTATTTCATCTGAAACAGTCAGCACAAATATGATTTCGATATTTATGGGTGTAATGTATTATAGTATGATGCATTACATATAATTATTATACTGAATAAAAAGCACTACTACATCTATTTTTTCTCAGTGAATATCAGTATATAAGCTGAAAATGTTCATAATCGAAATGCATATACTTGGCTCAATTATTCAATGCAGTTTCGTTGCCCAAGACCATGGGTTCAAGCGATTTTGATATTCTATTTTGACCTGGACTACTGATATGCTCTTTCTCCCCCCACCCCATGAAATTTGGCATTGAAATGCCGAGTGTTTTCAGAAAAGTTCATGGGTACGCTCTAACCTCACTGTAGAGTTGCAGTTTAGTTGAACCTAAATACCTATTTTCTTAAGTATCTGTTGTCATTATCATTGATAAAGGACAAGATTCTTGAAAAATTGTAGGATTGAATATGTGTATGAAGCCCAAAGAAGGAAATCCAATATTGATTGTAAAGGGAGGCAATATTATTGCATAGTAATCAAGTACTATTTCAAAAGGTACATTGAGCCGCCCCATGAGAAAACCAACAATCTGCATAGGCGAAAACAAAGGCGCAGATCAGCTTCGCGGTTACCGCGAAGCTGATCAGCGCCTTCGTTTTCGCTACTCGGATAGAACAATTCCTCTTCTACTTAAATCCGAAATTTCAAGCTTCTAGCTCTTTTCTGTGCTTGTACAGGTCGGTTTGTGTCGGACCTGTTCGAAAACCACATTGTTGGTTTTCCCAAGAGGAGGCTCATTTCAAAAGGTACATATTATAAGCTGAGTTAGCAGCCATTCCCATAAAGGATTCCCACCCAGTTACCCGAACCTACCTAGATACGAGTTGAAAACAATTAACATGGGTTCTAAAAAACTAATGTAGAAATTACCCCTTTAAAATAATATTAAATGTATATTAACTTTTGAACCTTATAGTCAGAGACAGCCCTAGCCTCTTTCCCGTAGGTTGTGGTTTTAAGTTTAATTGAATTGCCGTACATTTTATTATTACTTTGGGTAATGGCAATTAATTCTAATTTTTGGATTTAAACTATTTCGAATTCATATACTTGCAGGCCCATGGAGCCTTGGACTCTCTCTACTACGTCTGTACTAAAGATATAACTACAGCACAACTTGGACAGGTAGACTTTCTCATTATGTCCATCTAAGACTGGTAAACGCTGGAAATATTCTCTCAGGCTACATTTTCAATATTTTGCACTTTTCAGTTTGAATAAATCATAATTACATAATACATACCTGAAATGTGTTGCTTTTCTTATATGTACTCATAACACGAGGTTGTATGACCTTGAGCAAAGCAGTGGTTAATCCACAAGAAGCAATGGCGCTGTCTTGACATGAAAGGAAAAATTGTTTTTTGCTGTTTCAGCTTAACCTGTTTCTGTCTAAACTGACAGGAACACAGATTGGATTTACAACGCTTGGTCTTCTCACCATTACCAAGGAATTCTTGCTGACGGTAAGTTGTAATCAATAACTTTATTTCTAAAATAACTTTATTTCTAAAATAACTTTATTTCTTCCATCAAACAATCTAAAGTGTTTTCGTTTACTTCTGTTGCAAAGTTGGCCCAAAGTGATATGATATGGACAGAACAGGAAACAATTGCAATTAACCAAAGTGCCAAGCAGAAGAAAACAAAATCATATGGCCTCTTATTCCTCAAAACACACAGGCCAGTCTTGATAGACACTGGCTTAGTTTAAAACGCATTTTAGATAGCGTAATGCTTTAATGACACTTTGCAGATACCGTTGTGGTACATGCTTTCCTTACAGGCAAAGACCAACGAAATGGCTATTAAAATTAATATTAATATATTGTGATTATTACCCTTCATATGGCCCAAGCCAGATATAGCGTATTGACCCCATAACATTTGGTGTGGGACATTCTAAGTGGACTGTTTATTAAGGTAATTATAACATGCGGCCTTGGCTTTAGAATGAGAAAAAGTGTCTTTTATTGTAGACTTTTGTAAAATATTGAGTCAGTTATAATCCCGATAATCTATAGCACTCATTGATTTTTATTCATTTCAGATTACTGGCGTGTTCCTCACCTACTTTTTCCTGTTGTATACTCTTTGAGTGACCACGTGATGCAATGGAGTGAAATGACTTTGACAGCTCGGTACTATCGAGCTCGATACTTTGAATGACGTTTAGAGTTTGAAAGTAAGAATACAAGAACCAGGAAAGCTATAATATGCAATTGGGCTAATTGATATTTCACATTACATGTTTATCTGTAGGTATGCAACTTAATTTGTTAAAAACCAAAATCATTGTCTTTAGAAACGGTGGAGTACTTAAACAAACAGAAAAATGGTTTTATATGAGAGCACCTATCGATGTCGTATCTTTCTATAAATATTTGGGCGTTTATTTTACACCCAAGCTCGTCTGGTCCAAAACCAAGGAAGTTTTGGCACTTCAAGCAAGTAAAGCCGTCTTTAGAATAGTTCAATATCAACGTCAGTTCGGATATTTTTGTCCAAAAGATATATTTAAATTGTTCGACTCCATAGTTCGGCCTATTCTTTGTTATGGCTCCGAAATATGGGGCTATGAATATTGCGAGACAATAGAAAAGATTCAAATTAAATTTTGCAAAAGATATGCTTGTCTTTACCAAAATACAGCTGATTTCTTTGCTTTAGGTGAATGCGGACGGTATCCATCAGCTGTTACATACATGACACAGTGTGTCAAATATTGGGTTAGATTAATCCAAATGCCTAACTACAGGTACCCAAAACAATGCTACATCATGCTCCGATCACAAGCTGCTGCAGGAAAAAGTAACTGGGCAGAAAAAATTCGCTTGCTTTTGTACCAGCATGGTTTTGGTTATGTGTGGGAAGCTGATACTGTCGGTGATACACAAAGATTTATAGATATATTTAAACAACGCTTGATAGATTGTTTTTCACAGCAATGGCATTCACAAGTTGAGGAATCGTCAAAAGCTTTATATTACAAACATTTCAAACAAATATTAGAAATTGAAAATTATTTAAGTATAGATTTGCCTTTTATATATAGAAAAGTTCTAGCCAATTTTCGATGTTCAAGCCACCCTCTAATGATTGAGACAGGGAGGCATCATAGTCCAAAGATAGACCGAAATTTAAGATATTGTCAAATTTGTTTAAAACGTAATGTGTTCTCAGTTGAGGACGAGTTCCACTTCTTCTTTGTGTATCCTGCATACGACACTATCAGAGAACTATATTTTAAGACAGAATGGAATAATACTGTTATAATCGTACATAAATTTCATAATATTATGTCAAGCAAAGCTAAACAAGATATTTTATCAATAGCCAAATTCTTGTTAAGTGCCTTTACACTGAGGAAAGAATTACTTCTCAATGTTAACTGACATACTGTATTTTCAAGAAATTAACTGTATTTATACACCAGATTTTTTCACATCTTCTATGTATCTGTATATGACACTCTTATTGTTGTATTGTAGTGTATATGTATTATGGGCCGGTGGCCTTAAATTGCAAAATAAAATTTTTGTATCTTGTATCTTGTAAAATAAGAATAGAATATTCAGGAATTGATACGATAAAATTTAAAATCCCGTTTGGGTATGCGGCTAGAGTACTTGATCAGCTGTAGAAAGTTGACGAATGCAAATATTCTGATAAAAACAAGAAGACACCGGTGCTGATTTAATTTTCTTAAAAATGTCAGAAGTCGTTTTCAAAGAGGATTAGTTTCTGGAATAGTTTCAAACAAAATATAAAATCGTCAATTTAGAGCAATTAAAAAGTAGAAGAAAAGCTATGCGAAATAGACACGGTTAATTAAACACCGTAGGGACGCTGTTTAAACCTACTTTGTTGTTAATTTTGACAAGACACAGGTAATCAATTGAATGCATTCACACTTGGTGTCTCGTGAGTTACATGTCTCAAGAGAAACACAGCTAGTTAAATGCCCATAAGACGACCTTACCAAATTATCTTCACTTGCCTACAGCAATAAACAGACGCATTTTATTATAATTCAAGACTTAATGTACTAGACTGACAACACTTGTTGATATATGTTTCCATGTGATATTTCTGTATTGAGATTTAATAGTTTATTAGAGTGTCACATATCAAATACAATATATACAGATTTACAACAATGAACATGCAACAGATATTTGATACCCAGTCTATCTAATAGACTTACGAGACACTTTAGTTTAACAGATGATCTTAAAAGCAGAATATCACAGATTTACAAAATGTACATCAAGTAAAACGCAGGAAATATGCATACGCATAAAATGAAAAAAATGTAATACAAAATTGTCTTAAAAGTCTTAAAACTGATCAATCATACGATAATCTTTTAAACAAGTCAATCATAATATGTTCTCGGCAAGTGCAAAACACCAGTAGACCTGCGAGCCTTCAGATACTTACTCACCAAGACCTGGCACCGGAGCGTCACATTAGAGCTTCTCCACGAGCCACCGCCCACATCTCCAGGAACGTTTGTGCCCGGAGCAAGCGGGGGTCCACTGGCGTTTCACACCGAATACTTGAAATAATAAAACAAGATGTGCAAAAATTATCCTATTAAGACTTCCGTAAGTGCTGTATTCACATTTTTAAAAGCATAAAATACTTATAAATTTTCTTCAGTGTAAATTAGATTAAAACTACAAAATTCTTGCTGTTTGCTATACGGAAAATTCATTTATAAAGCAAGGCTGACCTTCGCTGTAAAATTAACCAACAGGTTTTGGCACATTCTCTTATCATAGATTGGTTAGAAAACAAAAATACCATTTTCTCTTCATCCGTTAAAATATAGAAATCTGGATATATAGCCACACGCTTTCTGAAATAACGAGTCCCTTATGTTTTCATATGTTTTACATTGGGTAATAACATGAATCTCAGTTTCAATCTGTGTCCGACAAAATGGGCATATACGTTCATTGACCGTTAACCCTTCATATCGCCCCGTTTCAAGGCGTAGAGGAGCCACACCGCACCGAAATTTAGCGAAAGCTGAACGATGACTCGTGGGCATTATCGTTTTACAGTACTGTTCCATTTGGTACGAAGTCTTAAACAACTTGTACGTTCTAAGTTTGTTACCCCCGTTGCCCGATCGACTATTATGACTGTTGACTCTTATATGCCATTGCTCTGTAAAAGTATTCATCATATGCTCAGACAAAGTATTGAACATTTGTCGACTACTAAATCTGTCTGTGTTGCCTCTGAATATAGTCTGCGCAACCATTGCTGGATAGATGTTTTGTATTGCTTTTTTCAATTGAGTGAAAACACCCCCAGTTTGCCTGTAGGTAAAGTTTGCAAGTGTAGAGTGTAAACTCTGTGTCACTGTGACAATTGATTGGAAATTTTACCTCAGTCTCTACTTCTATTTTTATCTGCAGTACTCTAGATCTATTTATAGAGTACTGACAACATCAATACACCAAAATAGACAATCAAAAATGGTGACAAGTAAACAGTTCAGTCAGTAGAGTTTCTTTGAAATTTGAATTATGCTTTACAAGTACATTTGATTTTTAACATGACCCAAATTGTTCTAGTGTAAATTTTATGAAAAGTGTCAGGTAATTATTTTATCTAGATTGTAAACTTTCATACCTCTTACATGGTTTCAAAAGACCAGTGCAGTTATTATATATTTGCAACTTATCAATCAAAATTGACAAGTTATTTAACCTGATGGCATGCACAATTTTATTTATTCAGTTTTTGAATTAGCTCAATAAGGTGTTGACTGAGACCAAACACTTCAAATGCGAACCAGACAGTTTGTAGGATTTCAAAGATTGCTATCTTAATTATACATTATCCAAGTATGAATGGTGTTATGGATTGTCAAATTGTTGACCAACCAAGATAAAAAGAAAACAATCGGAGACAGACGAGAACAATTGCTTGAAACATCAACTGTGAAAACAGTCTTTCCCTGATCAGTGTCTTTGCTTTCGCTATGTACAGCGAAGTAAATATCCTCTACCTATCTAAATGCAAAATTCCCAGCCTCTAGCCATCTTTGCTTTTAGTCAATTTCTGTATTGAGAAAGCTAGTTTAAATGTAATTTGGTTTATAAAGATCTTGTATGATTTGCTGACGCATGTGATAAAACATAATGGTTTGATCCTTTGGAAGCAGTAAAACATTCAAAGTGAGATAGTATGGACTATATTGCACAGTTTTGGTATTAAATGAACCCTCATGAACATGGAAAGAAACGGCGAACAACTTCGTCAGACAGATATATAGATGGTAAAATAATATATGCAATCTTTCAACAGTTACACTGCTACACTGTGTTTGTTGCCTAACTTCCTGCAGTCCGGATCAGGCAGGGTTTGTCATCTCACAGAGAATGTGATCCCAGTACACTCTGTCAATATCGCATGTCCCATGGATGTCTTAATTTAGGAATGAAAGTTTGTTTCCCAGTTGTGCGTAAAATCTTTTGAAGTAGGCACCAAAACCAGGGAATACAAAGACCGCACATTCGTTTAAATAGCAATGAGCTCATCCCTTTTGTTGTTTCTTTTTCTTTTTCTCTCTATCAAACGTTAAATTTGCGCTAACAAAAATTGAATTAAATGAGTGCACATCTTGATAATCATTCCCATGCAGCATGCATGACAGAACTGTCTGGATCTACCAGGTATCAAACAGAGGAGGCACACGACTTATTACAATGCAAAACACGCTTAATTCACAATGACAATTTTCAAAATTTCATCACAAGGAATTTTGGGTCAATAGATCAAGTGTCACCAATCTAAACATCAAACTTAAATGTTTTGGTCCACCCACTGTGCTGTTCAAAAGAGATTTGTCATGATAAATAAATTACCTTGTAAATCTACAGCTATACATACCATATGGTTAATTTGCAATAAATTAAGGAAGAGGATTCATAAAGTGAAATAATGATAAACCTTGCCACTGAATGAACTAACTGCACCATTCATAATAATTATGGGCTATTTCAACACCTTTTCATGTGACCAGCTCTCAGGACAAATGACATTTGCTAAAAGTTTGCCTTTGAATATATTTCCTCTCATGTCTGAGCAAAGACCCCTTTTTTAAAACCAGAGGACCAATGGTCCTGTAAACGCTCACCTGAGATCAGCTGCATATACCAATAAACATGTTTGAATATTATGGTATTTAACTCCAGTGCAGGGGCAGATGAAGCCCTTGGGCCATTTTCTTTTTTCAGAATCTTCAATATTCTGTCAAATGACATTTTAACAGTTTTCCCAATTCAGATGCATAGACAACCCATGTTGACCTTGCCATAAACTTGGTCAAGGTCATCACAGGGTCATGATTTATATATACATTGGAGTACTTTAGCCATTGATGCCTCACGCCAAGTTTTCTTGAAATTAGTCTATTGGTTTCAGAGAAGATTTTTTTGATGGGTTTTTACCATATATGGGCATGGCGGCCATCTTGGTCATGTGACCTAGATTATTTATATACACATTGATTCCCCCATTCTATAGATGCTTCACATAAAATTTGGCTTTGTTTGGCCAAGCGGTTTCAGAGGAGAAGACGTTTGAATATTATGGAAATATACATGTATATTGCCCCGGGGTGGGGGCACATGAGCCCCTGGGGTCCAATTGTTTTCAGAATCATTAATATCCAGTCCTACTGCCCATTTCCTGCAAGACTTTCACTTTAAATGACATTTTAAAAGTTTTCCCCATTCAAATGCATTGGTGACCTATGTTGACCTTGCCGTAAAATAGGTCAAGGTCATCAGAGGGTCATGATTTATATATACATTGTAGTGCTTGAGCCATCAATGCTTCGTGCCAAGTTTCGTTGAAATCGGTCAACCGGTTCTGGAGAAGAAGATTTTTGAAGGGTTTTTACCATATATGGGCAAGGCGGCCATCTTGGCCATGTGACCTGGATTATTTATATACACATTGGTTCCCCCTTCCCATAGATGCTTCATGTAAAATTTGGCTTTGATTGGCCAAGCGGTTTCAGAGGAGAAGATGTTTGAATATTATGATAATATACAGCTCGGTTTCAAAAATAACATACCCCTGCAATGTCGCAAAATAAATTGACCTCTTCACCTGCATTGCATCGACCATTGCTTGATGATTGTTGACCTGTTTCAAGTGAAACTTCTACATTTTGTGCATATATTTATGTGTGTTAAAATGGTATTAAATTTATAGTGTTCATGAGCAGTCCGATCGGATAGGAAGCTGTCTTTGGCGTATAACCAAAATTCTGACAGATTTAAAGTCAAGTTTGCAAGTTTAGGCGATTGGTATGATGTACGTACTGTGAATATTGCCACTTTCTGACCTGAATGCAATTCATGGACATCTATTTTAAATATCTTAAGACTTGCACAAAATTCGCTTTAATACATTTAAAGTACTGAAATAATGATTAAATAGACGCTATTGCTTTCATTACAGGCGTGTGTTAAGGAAAAAAAACTGTTCTAACTGTCCATTTACATCTTACTGTGTTCTCTTGCGCCTGATATTTGTTTCGTTGGAGTTTCTCTGGAATTATGTCTTATATAAACCGCCTACATAATATCACTAGTCACAGTATTTCAATCAAATATATTCATATACCAACAAATGTCTTTGATTAATGTATTATGTTTAAGAAGGTCATGACATAACTTTAACAATGTCATAAGCATATGCGCGTTGCTTGAGAAAAAAAAATATTATTAATAAAATATCTAAAAATAATCATTTCGATTATCACTGCTATTCTCAGATGCAAATTTATAAAATTGGATAAATTTGAAGAGCATTTTTGTGCTAAAAACATGCATTTGCAAGGTACTTATATACAAGGCAGTGGGTACATTAAACTCCCACTTTCTGATTCTATACTTGTTCGAGTGTGGTGCAAGTTTTAAGATGTCCCAAATGGGTATCAATGCATAGCATGCAGGTAATAAAGTGGCAATATTCAAAGTACGTACACCATGTCAACCGCCTAAATTTGAAAACTTGACCTTAAATCTGTCAGAATGTTGGTATACGCCAAAGGCACCTTCCTGTCCAATCGGACTGCTCATGATCGATATAACATTAATACCATTTAAACACACATAATCATATGCACAAAATGTAGAAGTTTCATTTGTACCAGGTTAATAGCCATCAAGCATTGGTCTATGCAATGTAGGTGATGAGGTCAATTTATTTTGCGACATTGCAGGGGTATGTTATTTTTGAAACCGAGCTGTACATGTATATTGCCCCGGGGTGGGGGCGGATGAGCCCCTGGGGCCCAATTTTTTTTCAGAATCATTAATATTCAGTCCTACTGCTCATTTTCTGCAAGATTTTTCCTTTAAACGACAATTTAACAATTTTTCCCATTCAAATGCAAAGGCGACCTATGTTGACCTTGCCGTAAAATAGGTCAAGGTCACCGCAAGGTCATGATTTATATATTTATTGTAGTACTTGAGTCATCGATGCTTCATGACAAGTTTGGTTGAAATCGGTCCAGTGGTTCCGGAGAAGAAGATTTTTGAAGGGTTTTTACCATATATGGGCATGGCGGCCATCTTGGTCATGTGACCTGGATTATTTATATATACATTGGTTCCCCCTTCCCATAGATGCTTCATGTAAAATTTGGCTTTGATTGGCCAAGCTGTTTCAGAGAAGAAGATCTTTGAAAATGGTGGACGACGGACGGACGACGGACGGACGGACGGACGACGGAGCATGGGTATACTATAAGCTCACCTTGTGAGCCTGACGGCTCAGGTGAGCTAAAAAACAACAACAACATCTGTTCACTTAATACACAATTGTCAGATTCTTGCCAGTTGAACATAAAGGATATTGTTATAATATTACGCCAGAGAAGAGCTCTGTCAATTACAAGGCTGCACAAAGGGGTCTCAATTTTAAAATATTGTAGTGACATGATATTTTTTGTGCGTTTAGTCTTTTAAAGCGCAATGTTATTCAATAACATGCTGAGCGTGTGACTTAGGCAGCACACAGCAAAACAGCAATCCAGCACATTGAGGGATTTCATATTTCAACAGGAAAATTTTGGACAGAAGTTTCAGATGTTTTAATTTGCAATCAGATGGACTTTTTTTGCATCTTTTTGTCTTCAGTAATAAACTAAACAGTGAACAAAATCAACTATAAATGTGCAGACAGACGTTTTTTGGTAGGTGGCAGGTTTTTTTGTTTGTTTGTTTGAATTGATGCTTAACCTCCCAAGTCAACAGCTAATGGTCATGTCGGGATGCTGCCCCCATTTTATGGAACTTTTACCAGAAATTAGACTGCCATGGCATCCAAAAATTGCTTCGAATGTAATTACCCAACTAAACCAACACGCCATAATGTATAGATAGTTTGACATGAACCACTTTTCCTGGGCAGGCTCAGACCTGAGCGGTTAACCAGTTATCAGATGGTCAGTCAGTAGCAAAGAAGCTTTGCCTGGAGGCAAAAGCAGCCCATCTATTTCTTTAGGCACCAATGGGCGGGGGCCGATATTCACACCCGACCATGATGACATCCTTCTTTTTAGTTGTTGTTTTGTTTGTTTGTTTGTTGTTGTTGTTGTTTTTTTACATATTATGTCTGTCCTTTGCTGTATTATTTACATGTACATGATATGATTAGATTCATAAATGTGCTGTCATGGGAAAAAAAAAAAAGAAAAAATATCAAAGGGAACTTTTGATGTCATCAGAAAGTCGTACTTGTTGGTCTTTTTTACAAGCATACCCTGTTTCTAGAGTAGGAAGCATTAGAAATTAAGATCCTTGGAAACGATTATCTAAGCACATTTCAAGGATGTTTGATGTTCGAACTGGTAGGGAGTACAGACTAATTGGTCATTTACCGTAACTTTACTAGAACTGGAATCTTCCATGTTGCAGTGGCTAAGTCGCTAGCCTTGTAAACCAGAGGTCGCTGGTTTGATCATGATCAAGCTTCTTAGACGATAAACAAGGTAAATGTAAGCGAGGTATATTAAACTTCCCTAGATAAACCAATGCCCCGTTTCCATATGACCTTACCTTTTGGTGGGACATTTAACCCAAAATATAACCGAACTGACTGAATAATTGGTTGTTAACGATGACATAGACTTGAAACAACCCAAGTTTTGAACCAAGCTCCCATGTTCAACCACTGAGATAACCGTGTACAGACGTTTGTGAGGACCATTAGTCTCGTTAGTGTTTTGTGATACCTTCATCATGGAAGTGCTCATGTGAGCAAACAGTCAGGTTGAAACAGCGTAAAATTGCGTTTCATGTTTCAAAGTTTATTCTCCCTGGAGTTACATGAAACATGTAAAACATGGGCAATGCAATATTACAAACACCATATAGGTTTGGCGACACACACACACATGCACAGACACTCATCGGAGGGCAACTTAAATCACATGCCCTCGATGACTGGCTTTTTATTTTGCACTTTCATCCGTTCTTTAATTCAATCGTCCCTAAAAGACAGCCATTTATTGTAGACGCATTCTATTTCATACACCAGGAAAACATGTCCATGAAAAGTATTCTCCTTGAATCCAACTTTTATATAGAAAAACTAGGATTTGCAGGGGTATACCTATCTTTCTTATTTTGGCTCCAAAACATAGATTGTGGGTACTCGTTAGAACCACCTCATACCCACAATCATTGTATTGTGCACAATGAAGAAATATTATATATATAACTATTCTATTTAAAAAAAAATCATTTTTACAACTTGAAAAATCCCTTTATATTACTTGGGCATGTTTCCGTAATAGAAAATTTCAATTAAAAGGCTGAGGTGGTCAAGATTCAAATTCCCATTGAAGAAGCAAGACCATTTCAAAAGGATCAAAGTAGAGATATGCAGTCAATAGACAATTATTTGACACCTTTGGAAGTTTCCCCTGACTTCAGTGTATTTTAATGTTTACTTGTCTGGCTGGCCAGTTGGTAAAACAAATTAATCATCTTATTCAATAATATCTAATGGGTCGTTAATATCAGTTATCAAAAATTCATTTAATATTTACGACTGACTCATCAAGCAACCTGTTAACAAAAAAAAATGTATCCTGCCTCTTCTAGTCAACATAAATTTATGAATTTAGTGTCAATTGAAAGTTAAATGGATAAAGCAATAAACAAAGGTTACCTGATAAAGTTTCAACATTGTACTTTTCATTTACAACAGTTTAAAGTTCTATGAAATTTTGAAAATACAAACAAACACACTTTTCCAATGATACAAGGTAAGTCTAAAAATAAACAGTTAGGAAATACAATATTGGGTATAAAAATAAACCTCTCCTGACTAGGTGTATTGATTTTGAACACTACGCGTCTAATAATAACTTTATTGGTCCACTGTAGTATAGTTTATTGAAGATAACTGTGTCATTGTTCTCAGTCAATTGACTCTGGCAATAACTCTATAGTGCCAATTTTGACAGCGTGCTCCACTCTTACTTTGGCAAAAGTTAAAAATTCGTTTATTTACGCGATCATCCATCATATTTGAATAGCGCGTCCATTGATTACAAACACTTTTATACTGTCTAATAAATGTTGGCACCAATCCCACCCAGCAGGCACCTGACGTCTGTTCGACGTCAGATATTGGTTATATTTTGGTCGCGACGTCATATAACCAATTTCCAACGTCTATCAGACGTCATTTCCTGACGTCTTTTGGACGTCTGGATTGGACGTTGTTTTGACGTCCAACTAGTTCGTCAGTTAGACGTCGTAATCAAGACGTGATTTAGACCTTGTGTTTTTCATACTTCTGACCATGTGTGGTGTGCAAATTAATGAAACTTATCAGATCATTCGTTTCGTGTGTTTCTTTTGCTTTCTTTCTTTCTTTTTTCTTTTTTTCTATGTTACTTCCAGCAGACATTTGACGTCCGTTGGACGTCAGTTTGACGTCAGACTCCAACGTCATAATAACGTTGGAGTAAGGTTGATTTTGAAAGTTTGTTTGTTGTCAAAACTAGACGTCAATCTGACGTGCGAAAGCCAACGTCGGTTTAACGTCTGAAAGCTGACGTCAATCTGACGTCCTAAAAACGACGTTTGAATTAATGTCATATAAATAGTTTAAGGTGTATTTTTTTCGCATTTTTGAATAACAGTGGATTCAGAAGAGCAGTGATGCACTTTTGATAGTCCCTTTCACTCCTTTGATAGAGTTTTTCGGGACATACACAATGTTCAAGATATTAATTCAGCCTGATGTCGATACATCTTAATTAAGCAAAATTTTATTGCTTTATGGTGCTAAAACCAATAAGACATTAGTGTGAGAAATAAGATTATTCTGAACAAATAGTTATTTAAAATGGTGAAATAAATATTAAAATATACAAATTTTATTTTCATCTTAATTGAAAGTTTGATAATTTAGTGAAAGACTTTATTTTGATTAATAAATAATCATTTTTTCTACATTAATTAAGCATGAGGGCGAAATATGGGATTTCCCATACGAGACTCAGATATGACTTTTAAGTGGCAAGGTTGAAATTATTATTTGAATTTGATATTATTACATAATATGTGTAAGAAATTATTTCAGTTTAAGGGAACTCTGACGTCATATACGAAAAACACGTCCCCAGCAGGCATCTGACGTCAACTTGACGTCGGATATTGGTTGTATTTTGGTCACGACGTCATACATACTCATTATTACTTCAGTAACTTGATCTGATGGGTCGGATCACGTCTCGTAGCTGCGCCAGGAAAGACCAGATCACGCGAGTCGGAGACGAGCGTGATCCGGTCATTCCTGGCGCAGCTACGAGACGTGATCCGACGCATCAGATCAAGTTACTGAAGTAATAACGCGTTTATTATATACCTACAAAAGTAATCAGCCACAAGAATTCAAATCGTAAATTTGCGACGTTATGACGACGTACCATACGACGTTGCGTCAAATCTTTGATGACGTAACATTGTGCCAGTTCTTATGTCAAAGCTAGAAAAGTCGTTAATTTTTTGTTAATTATGTTGCTTTGATGACAAGCGAACCTCTTTAACTTCTGAAACAGTTGTTGTTTTATAAATTAAAATAGAAATTACTCTGGTTGTCATTCAATTTAGATGCCGGCTTTAGGTGCTGGATTTTATATTGTTGGGTAAAAAATGGAGGATGGTGATACGGAATCGTATCAGGACAGTGTGGTGATACAAGATTCCGTATTTTTTTGTCGGAAAATGGGTAGTATCAGTGGTTATTTTTGGTAGGTATATAATAAAACCAATAATCAACGTCCACCTGACGTCCAGTCCTGACGTCAGTGGACGTATTGATATGACGTCGAAATGACGCCGGATTCAAACGTAAGTCTAACGTCGTCTGTCGACAGAGTTAGCTGCCCTTGAACTGACATAATTTCTTGCGCAAATTATGTAACAAAATCAAATTCAAATAATAATTTCAACATTGCCACTTTTAAAAAAGTCATATCTAGGTCTCGTATCGGAAATCACATATTTCGCCCACCATGCTTAATTTAGAAAAAATAATTATTTGTTAATCAAAATAAAGTCTTTCACTAAATTATTAAACCTTCTATTAAGACGAAAATGAAATGTATATTTTAATACTTATTTCACCATTTTAAATTATTGATTGTTCACAATAGTCTTATTATTTACACTAATGTCTTATTTGTTTTAGCACCATATAGCAATAAAATTTGACATGAATAAGGGTAAGATATACCAACATCAGAGTGATTTAACATCTTAAACATTTTGTATATCCCGAATAACTCTATCAAAGGAGTGAAAGGGAAAAACAATAGTGCATCACCGCACTTCTGAATCCACTTCAGGATTTCAGAATGTTAATTATAATGCGAACAAACATTTACGATATCGGTTTTAGCACGTCAGATTTACGTCTGTTTTTGACGTCAAACAAACTTTCAAAATCAACCTACCCCCAACGTCATTATGACGTCACATTTGAGACATCAAACCAACGTTGTTTTTCTGACGTCAGAATGACGTCTGTTTTTGACGTCAGAATGACGTCTGTTTTTGACGTCAAACAAACTTTCAAAATCAACCTAAATCCAACGTCATTATGACGTCGGAGTCTGACGTCTATCTGACGTCCAACCGACGTCAAATGTCTGCTGGGCATATCCCCGGCAACTGCGTCAGATGGAGTATATTTTCCTGTACCAAGGAAGAACCGTTGAGCTTTCATTTGAACCGCGTCTATACATGAATATTTGCGTGTGCCCCATACAGCGGCTCCATAAGAAATGACCGACCAGACCATGCTATCGAACAACTTTGTGTAAATATTATATGGCATGCCACCCAGTGCCTTACTTTTGGCTATAAGCAATCCTAATGCCCTATTTGCTGACTGCGCAACCACCTTTGCCATTATATTCCAATCCATATGTTCTTGGATGGTCAATCCTAAATATACATATTTATCAACAATTTCTACATTTGCAGAGCAGCAATTAAAACTGAAGGAAGATCGTTCAGTAGACTCGGGTCTATAGTGTACAACTTTACTTTTAGAATGATTAACCTGCATATGACTTGTTTCACACCATACCGATAGTTCATCTAACATAGCTTGTAAATCTCTTTCATTTTCCCCTATAAGTACGATGTCATCGGCATACAACATGATGCATATGCGTTCATCACCATCATCATCTAATGAGACACCTTTGCCCACAGATTTAATCTTCAGTGCCAGATCGTTAATAAAACAATTAAAAAGCAAAGGTGAGAGAGGACAGCCTTGACGTAATCCGACGTTAACGTCAAACCACTCGGTCGTATAGCCATTTATACGCACGCATGAAGAAACAGAGTTATACAGTGATTGAACTGCACGAAGCATCTTGCCTTTTACACCTACACGTGTAAGTTTTTGCCATAGCAAGTCACGATCAATGGAATCATATGCCTTTTTGAAATCTATGAACGCCGCGTACGTGCTCAGTTTCCGTTTAATGCGAGTTTCGATTAAATTTGTAAGGCTGCTAACATGGTCGATGGTGCTTCGACTTTTTCTGAATCCATTTTGCTTGTCTACTAATGTGTTCTCCTGGTTTAAATATGTATCAAGTCTTTCATTTAAAACAGAACAATACAACTTGTATGTAGTAGGTGCTAATGTGATTCCTCTGTATGAAAGTGGGTCACGTGGATCGCTTGTATTAGACTTTGGTATAGGATTTATTATACCTTTTCCCCATTCTGTTGGTATTACACCTGTCGTAAAACAAACATTGAACAAAATATGCAAAAATGAAACTGAACAATCATTACGAAAGACGTCAGAAGGTATCCCGTCAATCCCACAAGCCTTTTCGCGCTTTGCCTTAAATACCGCCTTATGTATTTCCAAAACAGAAATAGCATTATCAAGTTCTGAAATATTTGAACTTTGATCAAAGACGGGGTCGCTGTTCCAAGAGGTAGCTTCAGTATTTCGTTCGTATAATTTTGAAAAACTGGACTTCCATTTGTCTAAAACAGCTTTCCTATCAGAAATAAGTTCGCCATTTTGACCCATGATTTCCATTGGGATATGTTTCCGTTTATCAAAAGCTACCCCCACTTTACCTATAGTTTTCCAGAACATCTGGGGATTCTCTTCCGACGTCTTTACTAAATCGGTTTGCATATCATACCAGTACCGGCGTTTAGTTTTCTGCACATATTTATCAAATATTTTACGTTTACTAACATAGACATTTCGTAAATTCTTCTTTTCAGAAACAGACTTAGATTTCAACCAAAGTCTTTCGGCCAAGCATGCATCGTTCCAAAACGTGCTAAGATTATCATTCCACCATGGCTTCGCCGACCGCCTGCGCTTATTCGATATATTACTACTACTTAGGATTTTCTTATGCTTCAGCTTACTCAACATTTCTGTTTTAATAATTTTACATAAATCAGTGTAAGCAGTATCAATATCTTGTTGTTCACAAAGACTTCTCTCAAGTTGCCAAACACGAGCATAAAGTTCATTAATATACAATGGGTCTGAAGCAAATGTCGCTGGAATTGTCTTAACGTCAAATTTGACCCTGTCTTCGCTCTGCTCGAATATTTCCTCGGCCTGGCAGCTTTGAGCACATTTACCGGTATCAATCTTCCAAGTTAGGCATGAATGGTCGGGAAGCGATGTTGGGACGAAACCAGCCAATTCACTGTTTAGATTTAACAACTCTGATGCTCTATAGACATGAAAATCTTTATACATATGTAAGTCTGAATGACTCACAAAACAGTAATCTACTACCGACGCCCCCTTTGTGGACACACTCGTAAAATCGTTTTTGGCGTTTTGTCTACCATTTAACATGCAAAAATTACTGTTTATCAGGAAATCGACTAGGAAATGACCATATTTGTTAACCTGAAAATCCAATACCTCACGATCACTTAAAACATCTACCCCTTCAATGTAATCCTTCAAATCCCCACATGTGCTGTTGAGATCACCAAAAATACAAACAGATCCTAAACTCTGATACTGATAAATGCCGGCAAGTAAGTTATCATAAAAACTAAATACGTCCTCTTGTCTTGATGAGTTTTCGGGTGGTAAATAGCAAACACATAATACCAAACAAAACTTGTCTATCTTGTGGGTTAATGTTACCCATAAAATGCCTTCATTCTCTGTATCAATAGTTTTGTGTTCAAATTCGTTTAAAAGATCGTTCTTAATTAAAATGCCAACACCACCCGAGCCACATCGTGCATTTACATGTAAACGTTTTCTGTTATTGCCAACCCATGTATACCCATCAACGTCAAGTTTTTCATTATATTTAAGATGCGTTTCAACCACACCTAGTATATCCAGATTTAAAAAAGTAAGACATGATGATCTAAAAATAAAATTGTCAGACAGTTTATTGGTATTCCAACCTCTGTGACCTATCGTCTGCCGCTGTAAGATCGTCGCCCGGAGCCACGACCATTGTTGCGATCGTTATAACGTCCGTGATTCTGATCTTGACGTCGGTTATCTCCCCTGTGGCTCTCATGCTGACCAACCGAATCGCGTTCTGAATGACGTGTTTCCCGGCGAGAATGTTCGTTATTTGAATGGTTTCTAGGACGCCTGTCGCTATCATTTCGACGTTCTTGTTCACTGTTAGCATCACTGTCTTGATAGTTCCCCGTTATAATGCGGTCGCCCCTTAAACTGATGTTTTTATCACCCCTTTTATATGCATTAAGGAGCAACCGGAAATTAGATGCCATCAAGCGTTCTTCTCTCTTTTGATCATGATGTATGAAAACCTTCCCATATTGTTTACTGGTTTTCAAAGCTTTCTTCTCTTTCATTATTGTTTTCTTGACATTTTCATTTTTCAGCTTAGCAATGATCACGCCCGGTTTCGAATCACCATAAGAATCCTTTCTAGTGGCATACTCTACTTTCACATCACGCACTTTGAGCCCATCCCTTATAAGATTGTTGACTTTCACTTCTACGTTCTCTTGAACAGAATATGGTAAGTCCCGTATCACAATATTTAGCCTGGTGTTACTCGGGTCACTTTCGACTCTTGTACCTAAGTTTTCCAGCTTTTCATTTAGATCATCCATATCATCCTTCATATCCGCTCTTAATGTATCAAATCGTTCATCCATTTCTTTCCGTATTTTCTTTGCCTCGTTATTAATTCTCTTGTCAAAATATTTCGTAAGACTGTCAGTTATTTTCTTTTCTAAGGTTTTTTCAACTCTTTCAACTTTTTCATTGACCCCAGTAATTAGTTTGTGCATATCGGCAGATAATTTGGCAATCATGATTTTTATTCCATCACTTTCATCAATAGGATCCACATGTACGTCCGCTTGTGTCTGTAACCCCTGTTTATTCCTTCGTCCTGAGATATAACGTCTATCAGGCTTTGCTCCAGCTCCAGCCCCTGTCCCTGATTCTGATTCATTGCCGCCACTGTCATCGTGCCCCCGTTCCCAGACTTTTTATCACCACGTATCTTCTTACTACTTTCACGCTCTCCGCCCACCGACAAGTTTCTTTTTCGTCTTTTTGAGTTTGCAGCAGGAGAGTCCAATACAGCATGTAAAGATTGCGAGGACATAACACTGTCAACGTAATGATGACAATGTTTTCTATTCATTCTTATTGTACCATTTTCATAAATTTTATATTGGTTAGATTTATTCTATATTGTTTCAGACATTTCGTTCCAATGAAAAAAAATCCAACAACGTCAATATTTTCATTGGATTTAAAAATATTTTGTTTTCTTAATGGGACTGGCCTGAATTGTGAACCTCATCCTATGTAGCAATTCTAGAAATAGATCCATCCAATGAAACTATTCCTGTAGAGATTAGTGCCACAGTTCTAAATTGCATTTGTTTGTTTAGTTTACTACATACACTATAATGATTATATTGACAATGTTGACAAACGTTATACCAGCTGAGTGATGTCCGTGGTTAAACATTAAATTTGCAAGTTATTTTAGAATGTTGTTTGACTTTCCGAGTTAAAAATTTAGATAAACTTCAGTGAAGAGTGGACTCTGTTTAATTCAAACATCTTCTCGAAGAAACAGTATGTTATTCTGATTTATTACTGGAACTTTGATAATTGTGCGTCACTGCTAAAAGAGCTGCGTTACAAAGATGCATATTTTTGCATTGTTTAACAACCAGATTTCAGGGAAAGAAGCCAATGAAATATTTAACGATATTAGATATCATCAAACAGGCGACAAGATAAGAACTATGCTCTTGAGAGATAAATATAATGAAACTTTGCTGTTGCATTTATAATTTAATCCTTTCACGATATTGATTAGACATATTCGTCAATTAGTCAGGGCAATTTACGTGCTCCATTCGTTAGGAACACAATTAAGTCATATGCGCTTTTAATCAAGCTGAAAGTTAGTACATATAGCTTACACTAAAATATGGAACAATTATAATGTTGTTTTCAACAGACTAGAAGTTTGTGAGAGTGTTATGGGTACAAAATATTCTTCCTTTTAAAGATATATTCGTCAAAAATAGAGTATCTTTAAGCGAAAATAAGTGTGATTATAACAGAAAAATAATGGAAGACAAAAAGCCACCCATAGCATGGGATGAAGCAGATGACAAGAAAAAAGTGACGTTGCGAGAGCTACTTCGGCCGTCACTTATTACTATGGCTGTGTGTGGATGCTACACATATGACCCATGGACAATACGTTCAGGACAATCAAAACCTGAAGGATGCTTATATCGCGTGTTCGGAACTTTTTACAGGATACTGTTTTTAATTGTGTGCCTAATAGGTTGCGTAAAGGCCTTCTCAGGGATTGCGAATATCCCTTCTGACTTATTTCCGTTGAGCATCGCTAAAACTATCTGGTATTCACAATGTCTTGTTGTGAGTTTAATTTCGTTAAAGTCATCTTATTCTAGAAAAGGAAGTCAAAAGGTGGCTTTTGATTTCTGGGATGACAAAATATCTCCAGAAATGATAGAGCTTGAAATTGAAATCCCAATCAAACTAATTAGAAAACGACAAATGATTCATGTCGTTGTAGCAATATGTCTTGCTGTTCTCAATATGGTATGTAACATACTATTGTTTACAGATGTTATTTCGGATAGATTCAAGGTATTCATTGCAGCGCCATTCGCCCCATCTGTTCCTGTGTTAATCATAGAGGGACTCATTTTGGCAGTGGTATCAATGCTATGGTTTTTACCAGTGTCTTACTTGATGAACGTATCAACTATTTTATCATCAACATTTGACGCCTACAACAAGTATCAAGAAGAAAACTTATCCCCAGATTGCACAAAAGTGATAATGTTATGCCAGAGACTGAGGACCCTACACCTGAATATCACTAAAGTCGTTTCCCTCTTCGACCAGGATTTCGGCTATTATTTTGCCACTAACTTTGTTTTCAGTATCGGACTTTCGTGTTTCATGCTCTACCAATTACTACAACATCCAGGGGATACTATTTCAATCGTTATGTTTGCCTTCTGGGTGGCAATGCCTCTGGTTTTACTGAGTCTCACGTCAATTTCTGCTGCCATCGTCAATGATACGGTAGGTATGATCGACATTTGCCACTTACACGTACAGCAACTGTTTTTTGAAATTTACCTTTTAAACAAAATGCTCATTTTTTCTTGATGTCCAAATCTTTTCGCTTTATGTCTCTCTTTTTTACCATACTCGTACATGACTCTTCTGTAAACAACTAACTTAGGTTGACATTGCATGAATGTTTTGCACTTGATTCCTCAAAATTGAACAGAATGGGTTGATAACTGACATTAAAATTATATAGAAATCTATCTATCAATGCATAAACAAGACTCGAGATCACCAAAATAAGAATTTAAATCTCTACTTAGCATATCACTCACATTATATTTATCATGTTTTGAAATGTTGATTATCTTATAATTCATATTTTAAGGCAGTGAGTCACGACATTGCTAGAAATATGTCGTATTTCTTGTTTTTCATACCATCTCGTTTTATTCTGTCCATTTCCATGGTGATAAATGTATCATACGGCATTTGGTTAGGCTTTCTACTGTTTGATTTTTGTTTGTTTTGTTTTCAAATATATAATTAAAATACAATCTGGCAAATGGAATCATCCACTTTGAACAAAGTATGGGAAAAAATGGTTTAATATACTAGAGGACTTTGAAAACGCCTCACTGTACATCGGTTATATTTTGCTTAAAAACTTCCTTAAAGTTGGGCGGATGTAAAAATAAACATAGTATCGTGAACGCCAACACGATAAACACTATTTATCAATAAAGATCCATAAAAAATTGTTCGCACGTTTGTTTGCTACAGGTGTTTTCACAGACGTCATCGAGACGCAAGAAAACATTAAAACGGCTACAATAAACGGATTTTGTAAAAACGAACCGTCTCGACCTTACGCACAAGAAAAAGCAAAATCAAAATGGGGGATTTCTTTCAATGTCGTTCGAGGCGCTTACGTTATTTGATGACGTCAAGCGTAAGTATTCAAAATACCTCTAGCCATTCGAATACAGCGTCGAAAGTAATTGTAATTTTTACGCAAGTCTTTGTCTATTCATCGTGCACAAAATCTTTTGAATTTGTTTCATCATTTTACACGCAAAAAATAAAGTTTTCTTAATAAACGTAAAAGTGACGTAACTACCGCTGTTTTAGTTCAAATGACATCAGACCAACAGCATTTGCTTGGCTCTCTGTGTTCCTTTCCAGAAATCATGTTGTATCTGGTGAATATTTGCCGTCCCCATACTTTCGTTTTGTTGAACGCTTTAATTCCTCGTGTATAACGTAAATAAATGGCATTGACGCTTCGGTTTTGGTATCGAAGTTAAGCAGGCTGGATGTACCTTTTAGTTCAAAAATATTTTTGCCGATATATCATGTATTCAGAGAGTAAGGAGCAATCAAACAAGTGAGGCGTTTTCAAAGTCCTTGAGTATATGTACAGATTGTTTTATATTTCTCGCGAGGCCTGGACAATGATGCCAGTTAAATATTATATTTACGTTCGTAAAAGCCTCTCTTTTAATGACTGCATTAGTTACTCATGGTTGATAATATCGGGAGAACAATGGGAGTACCATTGTCAAAGTGAGATGGAAACGCGAGCGTATTCGGTTTGTGAATTACAACTGATCAACTAATCTAATGACTTTTCCTGCTGCAGTCATTCACAATTAGATAACGGTCACATTGTCAAAGTTTGACAAGGGCTTCAATTTCAAAAGAAACAGATGTGACAGTTTATCTTTTGATCACCACCTTCTCAATTTTGCATCACAACAATGTACTTGAATTCAGGAGGTCAAAATTTAAACATCAAACAAATTATATTGATTGAATGTTTTTTACCATAGGATGTCTATCACCATCCTCTCACAGGTGCACTAATGGCCGTGTCCAGAGAAAAGGAAAATATGTCATAATGGACAGATATTGATGTATTATCTTTATAAACATCATTATCATAAGCTTTAGCAGCAATCATTTAAAAGAAGACAGATTATAATGTAGATTTATTATAGGACATTGCAGCTGAATGAAATAAACTGTCCAGTCAAAATCGTTATTGTCCATTTCAATGTCTTTTCTTGTGACAAGGCTCTGTACTGCTTATAGGACAAATGATATTTCATTAAAAGTAAATGTGCTGTCTGAGGTCATTTTTTACTACAAAGGGTTTAAACATCCTTTGAAGACAGATTTTACTGTTGGAAACAGGATGAAAGTTTGAGAAGAGAGAATTGAAAAAGTCGTTAGATTTAGGAATGAGTTGTATCATTTGAAATAAAAATCTTGTCAGGTCATGTACGCAAATGTAGAAGATGACTTAGTTTGATTAAATCGTCGTTGAAAAGCAACCCATTATTTATGATATGTGTAAAACAATGAAATACAAAAAAAAAAAAAAAATACAAAAAGATATCATCGCGGCTTTATTAATCTCCCGGGATTAATTTGTAATGGGTTTCAGTCATGAAGCAACTAAAAAGATAACATCACATAAGCATGCTATATATTTATAATCAACACATTTTATTACAACATCTTAATATTGTTGTTCTTGCTCTTTGCTACACTAATAAGAAGAGTTAACACCTTTAATGTGCGGCAATACGAAAATATAGTAAACAATGTTTACTATTGGACGATTAAATTGAATGGACATGTAAGACTGGTCATGAAGTGAATGCATATAATACACGTGATGGAAAATGTAAAATCGCAAGTGGCCTGGGATAATCGGGGCAAAATGTCAACGGAACTAAGAAATTTGTTGAAGCCTTCTTTAATCGCTATGGCTATTTCCGGCTGTTGCACCTACATTCCTGATACCGTCAGATCAAAGCAAGCAAATATGACGGGGCCGTGTGGAGTGTTTTGGACTATATACAGAGCATTTTTCTTCATCACATGTTTAGCCGCTTGTGCCAAGACTGCCGCAGCCTTCCCGTATCTCCCAGCTTCATTTATCCAACTGAATGTTGTGAAAATGTTGTGGTTTACGCAGTGCCTCGTCGTGTTTCTGGTATCATTGAAAGCAACGTATTCCAAATCTGGCAGCCAGAAGGTAGCCTTTGATTTCTGGGATGATAAGATTCGGCCAGAATTTGAAGATCTTGGAATAAAATTGTCAATCGAGAAAATACAAAGGAGACAGACGATTCATGTTGTTTTAGCGATGCTTCTGACTGTCGTTAATACTTCATGCAACATAATGATGTCAACGGGTTTGGTTGTGGATGGTTTTGACATATTCTTGTACCAAATATTGAGGAACACCATGGGAATATTGATTGTCGTTTTATTTGGGTTCTGGATGATTGTACCTCTTGTTTTGTTGGCACTTGTGTCAATAGCTGCAGCCATTGTCCACGATGCGGTAAGTTTGTCAGTTAGGATTTAGATACTCATATGAACAATTGAGCCGCCTCATGAGAAAACCAACAATCTGCATATGCGAAAACAAAGACGCAGATCAGCTTCGCGATAACCGCGAAGCTGATCAGCGCCTTTGTTTTCGCTACTCGTATAGTACAATTCCTCTTCTACTTAAATCCGAAATTTCAAGCTTCCGGCTATTTCCTGTGCTTGTACAGGCTGGTTTGTGTCGGACCTCATTGTTGGTTTTCCCACGAGGTGGCTCATTTATTGTGACGAATGGACTTGTCCATCAAGTCCACTTTTATTTTATTTTTCTTTTTTTTTTTTCGATGAAATTCCTCTAAGGAAATAGCGGCGTCAAATCTGGTGCTATATACAGTTTGCCCTTTGTAGTTTAATACATGTCTTAGATTGTCCACATGAATTTTTCATTGATCGTCGTTTTGTAAGTAAAGACAAAACTAGATTTATATGTTCGTATAGTGTGAATAACAGCGTATTTCAGTGTAAGGTTTGAAAGCATGTTGTGATACGTTTACATTCAAAGAATTATCATGTTTGTTTAGCTTTGAAAACAATGTTACTGAAACAAAGAGGAACATCGCTTTCAAACGTAATGATAGAGCAGTAACAATCAGTATTCGTTATAATTACTGGCTAATTGATTTCAATATATAATAAAGCAATATTGTGCCAACATGAGGGACAATGGTTGGTGGTTTATCAATTCCTATACCATCTATTCTGTTAAGTGCTGCTTCGTTTTATGCCAGTATAAATATGACATACTTTCCCATTGAAGCTCATATCAGATCATAACATAATAAGTTTTCAATGCCATAGATATAAAAATCTACCACAAAAATCTTCTATATAATTCCTAACTAAAGACAATGTTGACAATCGCTTTGAATGTTGAGAAGAATGTTTACCCATTAAGTGACACATGCCATGTTTCCATACCATAAGTGTTTGTATGTTGTTTATAATCTTTATATACTCCTCAAAATAATCTAAGGGCCAGGAATTTAATTTTGCAGATTTTGTGAATGTCAAATAATTTCTTTTATTTTATGTTGTATAATAAATGTTCAATGGGTACCCTACCCAATAACCCCCAAAAGGCTAAAATCAATCGACAATAAACGTGTGATCATGACACAATACCCTAAAAATTCGCTATTTTACACATAGTGGGTGGGGTAGTAAATTCTACAAAACACTTGTTCTTACTAGACGATGACCGTAAACTTGAACCCAGTAACGGGCATGTAAAGCATGGTGCTGTTTAACCTCTGTGCAGTGTGACAGGAAGTTTCAAATTAACTTCCGGTTGCCCGCAAGACGAATCCAACAGCGCCCTCTTACCATTTCAATATCCAGACTTTTATATTTTATTTGCTATTACTGCAGCTGGTGTTGTGCCGTGTGGCGGCCGTAAAAAGTCTCCCCGTACATTATCCATAGTGCAGATTATATTTTTATTTAGGTCCTTTGAGATCAGAAAAGATATTTAGAGTTTTCAAAACATTCCAGTTTAGAAACATACTTCTAAGCAATGTTTAAATTATTTGACCCCGTTTAGGAATGTGTCTTAGATTTAGACTTCTCGTGAAATTTTCGAAATTACAGCACAACAGTCTGGCTTTCGTCGCCGGTTTTAAAAGGGCTACTGATGAGGGTTCATTACCCGAAATTGCGCAATATAGTCCATACTATCTCCCTTTGAATGTTCTTATTGCTTCCCAAGGATCAAACCTTTATATTTTATTTTTCGCATTCCAGATCGAACATTACGGGCAGGTATGATTCTCTGAAGAAGGTCCCGCAACAGCTCAACCGATCTGAGGTCAACAGAGCCTGTTCGTCAGTCCATAGTACGGCTCTGAATGACCATCTTATTGTCAATTTAGCCATCCGACCCGTGTTTGACACTATAAAAACGCTAAAACTCCAGTCCATGATGCTTTTTGGAATCATGTTTGTAACCAGACAACAACAATCAGTCTGCACAATCTTAAAATTAATGCAAGAAGGCCTCTTGTACCCTCACAGCGACCCAACAATCAAGATGACTTCGATAGAACTTTGCATATGGATATCAGAACATTCTACTGGCTCATTTGAGACCGCTTCTTTGGTCGAAAGTGTCGAAAATCAGCTAACACGTCACTGATGGAAGGCAACGTGAGTGGTGTCAGACAATTGAGAGTTTCAATGGACATTGTGTTATTGGAACACGATTTGTTTGGCAGACCAAATCCGCTTGTGTGGGGTGGGTATGTAATGTTGGTTCTTTGGAGCTGTACAGTATTCAGAACGGGTCGCAGACTGATATGCAATATGGATATGGGACTTTGGGCATCATTGTTCATCCATTTGCTGGCGCATGGGACCCTAAGTTTATTTTAATGGTCGATAACGACAAATTACGAAGGGCTAGAGGGGTTAGAGGGTTCCTTGGATGCAAGTAAGTTCAGCGTATGGACTGGCTAGCACGTCCTCCTAACATGAAACCGATTCATCACGTGTGGTATTGTCTACAGAGAAGAATCGCGGCCTCTAATGTTCAATGTTGGACGCGAGAAAGCTGGTAGACGATCGGGGCATGATCCCGGAAGTTGATTTAGAGCTTCCGGTCGCATTGCATGGCAGTTATACAGGCCCAAGATAAATTGCTGACATCTATGGCCATGATGTTGTGAAAAGAAGACAATTTCTTAATTTCAATACCCCACCCACCATGTGTAAAATCACTAAAATGGCGAAAATTTGTGGGTAGTGTTGTGCCATGATCACTGACAAGTTTATTGTCGACTGATTTTAAGTGTTTGGGGGTTTATTGGTTAGGGTATCCATTGAACATTTATTATACATCATAAAATCAAATAAATTATTTGACATTTACAAAATCTGCAAAATCAAATTTTTGGCCCTTAGATTATTTTGAGGAGTAGCTGCAGTGACCTCGTTGTATGAGAACGTTCATCGTGTGGGGTCTAGCCTTTTAACTTATAACCAACATTCCAGTAGGCACTCATTCCATTTTAGGACGCTTATCTTATGTACATCAGACACCGTTGTATATTATACATTTTGGTTGGTTTTCCACCTGAATTTTAGGGTGATTGCCCCAAGTTCACTATAATTACACTGGTAAATGTAAAAGTACTGGAGCCGGTTGCAACGCACTGGTGAATACTAAATTACCCACTGGAGTAAGATTAAAATGACGGAAAAGGCAAATAAAACTTATACATGTACATGTATCTTTTTTATTATCATTCCCTTTTAAATTTGTGTGTGTTTATTTGTCATGTCACCTGGCGCAGAGTAGCATGGAAGCGTTGTAATTTATGATTTTATCACGCAATATATAATTTATTTTATGGGTTAGAGGCCAATACCAGCATGACGGGGGACATGTGTTTTCGTGCCAAAATTGAGGCAAAATGCATGTCTGAGTATAGTTTTTGTTATATCATCATATATTTATGTATTAAACATTCAAGAAGCGCAATGTCCGTTCGCCAATTTTTCTTTAGATAAAGATAAAGATAAAGATAAAGAAGCTTTATTTAACGTCGCGTTTTTTTTTAACAGACAACATTAGCTCATGAGCTATTATGCGACATAACAATATCCTTAACAGATACTTACCTGCCTTCTTGTATCTTCCTGGAACTACCCTTTTATTGCGAGCGTCAGCAAGGGAGCTACCAGTACCATTTTTACGCCTTTGGTATGGCGCGGCCGAGGATCGAACCTGCGACCTCCCGATCCCGAAGCGGACGCTCTACCACTTGAGCTATCGGGGCCGGTATGGAAGCAAACGTTATATTGAGGATTTTCTTGTACAACGTAATAGTTTAACTCAGATAGTTTTTATTCTAGAAGAAAATTGTTATACTGTATTGTTGCCTGTAGGATTCACTACATAAATGACATTCCATTTACACGATGCAACCAACGAAAGTTTGCTGTTTTACTAAAAAGTCATTGTTTACAAGTATGAAATGAGACCATAAAATGTTAACGGGTAATTATTTTGACTGATGTTTTATAAAGAGAAACGGTCTTAGTACAAAGTTCATAGCGATCGGATCATCTAATTGGAATCAAGTGAATGAGGCGATTGCTTATTTAATTGAATAAACAGACCAATCAATGTATCATTACAAAGGTGAAGTGGGTTGGTCCAAGTGTTCTAGAAAATATACTCTAAGTGCCGATCCCAAATCAAAATATTCTCTACAACTCTTAAACACTAATGGATCATGGTCACATAGGTAGTATCTGATAATTAAAATCGACTTCTCTGCAAAACCTCTTGGTTATCAGCCGCTGATGTAGGTTATGGTTCTGGATAAAATATAATTACTGAGGACTCAATTAAAACATTGCCACTGGAGACTTGCACTTAGTTTTGTAAACTCCGGAGATTTATTCAGAACAATTTGCATCTTTCAGATGGCTCAAACATATTGTGCGATCATGGAGTGAAAACTATTAATTTCTAGAGACAAAATCGACTGTTTAGCAGCATATTAATATCAAATTTCCTGTCCTGTATTTTATCTGTAATTAGAAGAAGGGAGAAAACGCTATTTGTTTCCGATAGCCAAATGAATAAATTATTCTTGTTACATGTTAAACTAAGGAAAAAATCGAGTAGGCCGGGATAGTTTTTTTTAAGTGAACTGTAAGAGATATCCGCAGAATCAGGCAAGAAGCCGTTGTTGAACGGACCAATTATAAGAAACGTTTAATGGTGTAAATACAAAGCAGTGTACCCGAGCTATATAAATGTATTCACGGCGTTCTTTTAAAAAGAAAAATATGAAAATAAATGTGATATCCAGCATGAGAGAAGCAGACGATAAACCACCGACCACAGCGTGGGATCACCATGATAACAGGAGTCACGTGACCTTGAGGCAACTTCTGCGACCGTCGATTACTATCATGAAGATATGTGGCTGCTATAGTTTCGAAAATGGAAACAAGGGGGGAAATTCTGATGGTCGAATTATTGAAATTTTCGGGAAATTCTTTAGACTGATGTGTTTCCTAGTGGCTATTGCATCGTGTGCTAAGGCTGTTGCAGCTTTCTTTACAATTCCTGCAACATTTATGCAACTGAACGCGATAAATCTAATTTGGCTAACGCAATGCCTGGTCATATTCTTAATATCCTACAAGGCGTCACATGTCAACTATGGCAGCCAAACTAAGGCGTTTGATTTCTGGGATGAGAAGATTAAGCCAGAACTAGACGCATTAGGAATAGACTTTCCAGAAGAGAAAATTAAGAAACGACAGAAGATCTGTATCGTCATAGCTACTTGTTTTTCGATCATAAATCTCGGGTGTTTAGTTATGTTTTCCGTGGATGTTTTTTCGCGAGGATTGGACATGTTTTATGCAGCTCCTTTTGCACCTTCTATACCGGTCTTGATCGTCGCCAACTGTATGATGATAGAAGTCACTCTTCTTTGGATCATGCCTGTGTTTTATATCATAGTTATCTCATCTCTTTTAATAGAAACTTTTGACTCTTTCAACGTTTACTTCGAAAATCACATCAAGCAAAATATGACCAAGATGACGTGCTTGTGTCAAAGGATAAGACTTCTCCATCTGAATTTGGGCAAAATGGTTTCTATCTTGGATAATGACTTTGGCTACTACCTAGCGGCAACGTTCGTGTTTGGTATTGGCTTGTCGTGTTTCATATTATTCATGGTGTTGAGGTCTCAGCATGATACATTGTCTCTCGTTATGTTCATATTCTGGATACTGTCACCCATGTGTCTACTAGCCGCCGTGGCCATTCACGCAGCCAAATTAAATGATTCGGTAAGCAAATGGTTGGCATCCGTGTTGTACCTGTTGATCATCTTGCTTTTGTGATAAACCCTTTATGTTCCCATACAATATTTTATTTTTTATTTCGGTTAAGATTAAGAATCCCCTGAGATAGAAGATTTTGTGACTTGTGAGTGGTAAACGGCTAATAGGTCTAATAATATGTAGCGATAAAATCGAAACCAGGGCATCACCTTCGGGTAGCTGAGAAAGTTCATATGACTAAAAAGGTACAACTAGGCGAAGATCATGCAAAGGCGCAATCAGAAAAAGATTCTCACTCCAAAAACCGAGGTGGGAAAAAGCTAAATTAACAATCAGGTACTTATACCATGAAAACATGTCGTAAGCCGAATGAGCAGCTATTTTCCCAATAGGTGGCCACTCAGTTACCTAAACTTAACTAAAACTATGAAAACATACATAATAGTTGGGGAACCAAGGAGAGATTTTGGCTAACCCTTGCACCCGAAAATAATATGGCTGAATTTTATATGGTTGAAAAGGTTATTATATGGGGTATCTGAAACCACTGTATAGAAAACACGATCGACTTGCATAACAACACAGCAGGCGTTTTTCTACGGTGGCACATTAAGTACTTGTGAAAAATAAGATTGATAAACTACCGAATAACTTCCACCAGAATTAAGTAAATTGGCTAAGATTCGGCAGATATAATGACTAACTTCTGTATCAGCATTCGTATCAAGGATGGTTCTTTGCATGCAGTGGTTGTCGTTTCATAGACATTTCAGTGATCGAGTCCCAATTTTGCCATTTTACCTTTACAATTATTTGCCTCTGAGTCCATCTAAAATGCATTTATTGCTCAAAAGTGCATTTTATGTTTATTTCTAAATATGTTTTAGTCAGTAATAGCAAAACAAATTCAGATTGATACGTCTTTGATGTTTTCCCACAAAAATGTTCAAAAATACACTTTTTAACATAATTTTTGTGTCTTCCAAATTTGATGAGTTTGAACACCGTGCATCGCCAAAATGGTGTTTGTGAGTATTATATATATAACCACGTTCCCTTTTTTTAACAAACCTGTGGCATGAATAGAGTGTCAAGTTGTGGAAAAATGTCGTTTGTGTATTACACTTTTTATTTTTGCCGTTTCTTTACATGAAAAGTCAGAAAGAATATAAAAAGAATTCAGTAAATTGTATCAATCTCTAAAACATCCTGCTTTGTCTTTTGTCTCTATATACTCAGAGAAAAACGTTTTATAGTCAGTGGGACCCCGCCCATTAGGACCTAAAGAAACATGTGCATGTACAGCATATACTTATGACAGATCATCTGATCACTGGTTAAATATTTAAAACCAAACACTTGTTGGATGTAATGACATTCTCACTTTGGGTAAAAGTCCCAAAAATGGAGGCAACGTCCCAACATGACCTTAGCTGTTTACTTGGACGTAAAGCATCAATTCAAACAAACGTGCAACACATCCTGCTTTGTTTTTTTTTTCTCTATTTACATATATAATTTCCATCAACCTCTAGTGGTGTGACTGCAGTCGATATAATTTATAATATGGTTCTGAAGAAAATATTAAACGTTTATCTTGACATGACGACGTCTTTCTCGGTTACGTGACCTGGACCATGTATACAATTTCTGGTTCTCCCGGTCTATGAATTTCGGCTTTGATTGACGAAGCAGTTTCAGGGGAGATGATCTTTCACAATAAGCCAAATGACAACGAACGTTCACTTTATTATTATTATTATTCATTATACGGGCATGGGGCATGGAAGCTATCTTAGTTATGTGACCTGGATTTTAAACACATATTGGATCCGCTTTACCTATTGATCCTCCCTATCAAATTTGGCTTTGATTGGCCAAGCGCTTTCAGAGGAAATGCTGTTTGAATAGTATGGTAATATACAAATACATTGTACCGGGTGGGGGCAAATGAGTCCCTGGGGTCAAATTTTATGTTCAGAATCATTGATATTCAGTCCTACTGCCCATTTTCTTCAAGATTTTCCCTTCAAATGGAATTTTAACAGTTTTTCCCCATTTCAATGCATATGCGACCTAAGTTGACCTTGCCGTAAGATAGGTCAAGGTCATCACAGGGTCATGATTTATATATACATTATAGTATTTGAGTCATCAATGCTTCATGCCAAATTTCTCTGAAATCGGCTCACCGGTTCTGGAGAAGATTTTGAAGGGTTTTTAACCATGATAATATGGACATGGCGGCCATCTTGGTCATGTGACCTGGATTATTTATATACAAAATGGTTCCCCTTCATATAAAATTTGACGAGTTCTTTGACGAGTTAGAGTTTTACCACGAGGACCGAACAATTAACTAAATGTTGTGAACCACTGCAGAAGCTGAGGGTGAGGTTAGGAGGTTAAACTAGTTTAAGCCCGCCGGTTGATCGTTTCAAGGCGACACTTCTCTGTGGTGGTTCTTATTTTTTATGCATTGGTTTTGAATTATTGTGCTTTTATTACCTTACGTACATTTTCATATTTTTAGTTAAGCTTGGGTAACTGAGTGGCCGCCTTTTTGGAAAAAAAGCTGTTCACTCGGCCTACGATATGTTTTCTTAGTATGAGTACCTGATTGTTAGTTTTGATTTTCCCATCTCTGTTTTTTTTTTTTTTTTTTTTTTGAGTTGGAATCTTTTTCTGACTGCGTCATTTCCTTATTATTGCCTATTATAAGCTTTCATATAAAATTTTGCTTTGATTGGTCAAGTGGTTTCGGAAAGAACTTTGTAAATGTGGACAGACGCACGGACGGACGCCGGTTCGAGTACAATCCTATAAGCTAAAGTGGTGGACGACGACGGACGGACGACTGATGGGTGATCAAATGTTGGGTATTTGCCTATTCTATAAGCTCAACGTGTGAGCCGGACGGCTGATGTGAGCTATAAACTAAGTTTAAAACGTGAAAATACCTTGAAATAACAGCTCACTAAAGTCTGGGTGACAAACGGCTGCCCATACCTTTAAATGCATTTTTCGTTCTCACAAAGTTCTGAGATGATAAGAGCATTGTAATAGGTTCAAAATTAGTGTACACTATTATACGCGTTCTCACACAGCGAGTGTGCATGAAATATAATTATTATAGACACATCAACGGCGTTTCATACAAAATGCACTGTTTTATCGAAATGCAATTCGCAGCGTATTTCTATACAGTGGTTCCATATCAAGCACTGTTCAGGCTACCAATATACAAAAATTCAGCCATATCAAAGTCGGGTGCAATTTTTTTGTCATTTTGCAAGATACGCGATTTCGGTTCCCCAACTATAAGGCGCAAACAGCACAAAAAAATTAAACACCAAGACATAAAACAAAAGGAACCACCACAGAAGTATCGCCTTGGAACGATCAGTAATATAAACTTACTGGCGGGCTTAAACCGGTTTTACATGCTCATAACCTCATCCTCAGCTTCTTCAGTGGTTCATAACATTTAGGTAGTTCTTCGGTCCTCGTGGTGAATTTCTAACTAGTAAATGAATCATCAAGAACAAACAAATAAATCATGATTAACATCCTGATGAATCAAAAACGAGGACTCACAGATAAAGCTGCCCGACGATGGAGATTTCTGGGCGCCGAATAACTTACTAACTTCGGAGCAAAAGAAAAACACCAGTTGGACCCCGGTGGGCCAAGCAACAGGCAAGAAGCTCCGGCCCCAACCAACTAAAATGAATAGCTTTAAGTCGGGGCCATCATAGAGTCTGACGCCCAACCCACCGGCGTGCAATTAAAGAAGGCAGCATAGTTATCAGCCATGATTGGTTTAAAAACTAAGCATGCAGACTGTCGCATAACATTCAAGTTATAACCTATACGTCTGTAACATGTAATGATTTTTCTGAACTGAAAAAAAAAATCATTCCTTCCAATAAGTTTCTTAAATTTGTATATCAAGTCACCATAAAATTCTGGTTCCGAAAGGCCCTCACTTAAAAGCGTCTTTTGTGGAAATCAATTCATAGTGTCTGCGATAAAATTTAGTAAATGTTATTGAAGTTTATGATACCGGTAGCCCTGTTGGAAGTTTGGCCGTTAAACAGTTATTTCGAGCGTTGAAGTCCGTAACATGATTGCAGACTCTAGCAAATTTAATAAGTTGCGAAATGTATACACCATAAGAAGCACGACGAGGAACATGAGGAACGTCACCATCAAAAAAAAAAAAAAAAAAAAAAAAAAAAAAAAAAAAAAAAAAAAAAAGGAAAATTTACTATATCAAAATCAAAGTCATCGCGCTTATCATAAATTTTAGAAGAAACAAATCCATTTGCAACAGAAAGATGTAAATTTGAAAAGGGGTTTCGGTATCTGAGATATTGGCTTTGTTCAACTGTAGTTCAGGGGTATAAATTTGATTAACCATGCCTTCAAAATAAGGGTTGTCAATGTTCAAAAGGTCATCGAGGTACATGAAGTCAAATTAAATGCCTCGATAACATCAGCTTGGTTATCATGATTAAGAGAATCCATGAAATCTCTTTCGTAGCAGTATAAAAATAAATCAGCTAAGAGAGGCGCGCAATTTGTACCCATCGGAATTCCAACAATTTGTCTGTATAACTTGTTCCCAAATCTAATATAAATATTATCCAGGAGATAGGATACGGCGTCGCACACATTCTGACATGACCAAAGTGTATACCGACTTTGGTCAGAGGAAGTGAAAAAAGCCTTTCTGTCATTACATGCCAAATAAAGTGAACGATAGTTTCAAGGTCCACTCTATCAAATCCAGAAGTTTTTCTTTAATCAGATTATTTGGCAATGTTGTATACAGAGTAGAAAAATCGTATGTAGACAAGCTCGTCGTACGGAACCCTCTACACTTCAATTTACTGAGCACTTCGACAGAATTTTTTATTGACCAAAACCAATTTTATGTGAAGTTTCATACACTGTCTCACAGTATCTAAGGACATGATAGACAGAGAGTTAATACTTTAGAAAGTTCAGTAGTAGTACAAGAGCTAGAATTAGCAATAAATCTAGCTGTGTACGGTCTTTTGAGAAGCTTAGGTAACCAATACATTGTAGGAAGTTTGTCTTGGCCTTCATCAAACAGAAAACTTAACAGATAAATCGTTTAAGTGAGCATTAACTACAGACATTTCATCAGTAACTATGCCACTATGGATCGGATTTAAAACACTAAAGCCACTATGGATCGTATTAAGACAGTTGTGAAAAGAAACGATTTTAGAATATTTTGAAAAATTGAAAAGATAAATTATTATTTACGTGTAGGCAGCGGGTTACAAAGGCATCGATTAGGTAAAATCTCGGAAAAGTCTTTGTCTCCTTTTTCAATTATTTTCTGTCGCATATATTTTATCATTGCTTGCATATTGGTCCGTAAAATGTTGAACTTACGATATTGGACACTTTCTAGTTTACCCATAATATTTTGTAATGCTTGCATGGCACTTTTCCACTTAGAAATTAATTAAGAGAAGCAGGTTGTTAATTGTTTTACAATAATTATTGATTCATTATTGCTATTATTTAAACAGGAAAAGTGGTTAATTGGAAACTCATTGGCTACCACTTTTCATAAATGTGGCATGTTTAAAGGTCTACTTACAGCTATGGTCTTTGCTGTTTAAAGACTTTCTATGTTGTTTACCAGTACTTTATGCAGAACACATGAATGATATAAGAAAATACCGTGTCCTGTGTGACAGTTCCAGATATTTGGTTTTTGTGCATAGGGAAGTCAGATCAAGCTGTGCATCAAATTCTATGTTGTGCATTTAACGAACATTATTTTTCATATAAATATTCAGTGTCACGCGGTTTTAAACCAAGTAGGCTAGTTTTTAAAGAGATGGAAGCCATGTACTAACATGCTGTTAAAACAGGTTAAATTGGCCTTATTTTTTTTTAAATCAGTTTTACGTCCCTTTCAAGATTATTTCAGCTCATATGAGACGGGCCAATCAGTAGGTGGGGCGAAAACGGGAGGTCCCCGAGAAAAACCACCTGACACACCCGCAAGCAGAACTTGGCTTGTCTCACATGTGGCCAGAGCGGGGCTCGTACCCACACCAGACACAACGGTGAGATGATCGAGTGATTAAGAAACAGTGCTCTGATTGTGACGTTCCTCGTCGTGCTTCTTATGGTGTATACATTTCGCAACTAATTAGGTTTGCTAGAGTCTGCAATTATCTTACAAATTTCAATGCGCGAGACTAAATGTTTAACAGCCAAACGTCTGCAACAGAGCTATCGGTATCATAAACTTCGAAACACATTCTCTCAACTTTATCGTAGGCACTTTGAATTGATTTCCGAATTTAATGTCGGGTCACTGACGAGACTTTAATAGTCGAAACCGCGGTATGGCCCATCCCCTTTCTCATTAATGTGTTCACTGCTCTTAAAGGATCTCTGTTTTACTATTCTTATTTGCTATTACTGCAGCTGGTGTTGTGCCGTGCGGTGGCCCTAAAAAATCTCCCCGTACATCATCCATAGTGCAGGTTATATTTTCGTTTTGGTCCTTTGAGATCAGCGAATGTATTCTGAGAAATCAGAAACTTATAATCGGTCAAGATTCATTTTCTAACCAACGTTTAATATATTTGGTCCCATTTAGATTATACTAGTCTTTGTATCGACTACCCTGTTGAATGTTGCAAAATTTCAGTAATTCTCTTGGCTCCATGTTGCTATGCGTGCCATGTTAAAGGGTCACTGACGAGACTTTTTAAAATAGTCGGAATCGCGGTATGGCCAATCCCCTTTCTCATTAATGTGTTTAATGTGTTCACTGCTCTTAAAGGATCTCAGTTTTAATTTTTATTTACGAGAGGGCCTTTCGGAAGTAGAATTTTATGGTGGCCTGGTTTACAAATTTGAGAAACTTATAGGGAGGAAAAATCATCATACGTGATGCGACCGTCTGCATGCTTAGTTTTTAACCCAATCACGGTTGATAACTATGCTTCCTCCTTAAACTGCACGCCGGCGGGTCGGGTGTCAGACTCTATGATGGCCCCGACTTATTTGGTCGGGGCCAGAGCTTATTGTCTGTTGCTTGACCCACCAAGGTCCAACTGGTGTTTTTCTTTTGCTCCAGATTTTCTGACTGATGTTGTTTGTCGCCATGGGATCTCCATCGCCGGGAAGATTATTGTATCTGCGCGTCTTCCTTTGAAAAATCGCAAAATAGCTAGAAAACACACACAATTGGCCCACGCCAAATATCGTTTGATTTTGAAGATAAGCATGTCGTTAAAAAGATCATTTTCTTCTGATGAATAATCCTAAAGAACTAATTTGGAAAATGTTTTGGAAACCATATATTTGGCATTTCACCAAAGTACCTTTGGTAGATTTTACATTTTTTGTATATCAGATATAAGAAATAATGCGACAAAATAGGACCTTTTTAAATTTTGATTTTGCCCATTCTAAAAATCAAGATATTTTGACGAAACTATATCCATTAAATAAGGAATATATTAAATGACAATTTTCCGAAAGAACTAGATCTAATTTGATATCTGCTGTAACTGAGATAAAGATGAAGAGATTAGAAAGTCCACCTAGCGGCCACTTTATGATTGTCGCGCGTGTACCTGTGGCGCCACCTACGATCCGCCGCCATACTGTTTCGAAGACAAAACCAGTGCTATAAATATCGGCGTTCATTGGCAATTTCATACATCCAATGAGATAATATTTTATTCAATAGAAACTGTTAACATTTAATATTTTATTTAGGAACCAGATTTTGATGTTTGTAGTGTTTTTATTGGATTTTTGATTGTTAATTATACGTTGATAAAACACCTAATTCCTTGTTCGGCGTTTCAAAATGGCGACCAAGCGGATTATAGTCGGTACTTTTTGACTAAAAGGCGTTGTTACTAAAAGGCTAGGTAATCTATAAACAACAAAATATGAAAGAAGAAAGGCATAAAAATCGTTTTATTTGTTGATAGGCACACAATCTATGACTGTGTTTGTCTTACGATCGTATAAATCTTGACAATTTTTGTCATTTAAGCAAAAACGGTTTGGTCCGATCTCAAAACGATGTGTAATTGTTTTTATTAAAAAGGCTTCTATGAATGACTTTTCTTTGGCAAACAAGATCAATTTTCTCAAAGAACAATGTCTTACAAATCGTTTTATTGCCCTTCGATGCGGTTTGGGTATTTTTGAAAGCTTCAAATCGCCCTAATGAATCAGCTGTTTTTCACAACTTTTCGCCGCTTTGGCGTCAAAATGGAGATTTTTCTACACATTGGTTGGCATTGCAAATAAGACCAAAAAGTTACACTTGAATGCAGAATGACATATCATGCATTTATAGATGATCTCCAGTGATCGGTTGTCTATTTAGCCGATAGTTTATTTTGTATTTATAACCACACACCCTCCCCATGTGCCGTGCCCGGGACAGGATTTGGGATAGCCGCATGCCCGGAAATGTGATGGGGACAACAGAACAATTAGTTTCCACATTTTTTCGAAATAAAAACAGTGACAAAAGAAGAAATGACATATGCGTAGCAAAATGCAGGAATTTAATTATACGTTAAGCCCGAATTCGAGAAAAAAAATAGGATCCGTCGAAAGGCGCTCTGATATGCAGATTGCATTTTGACTTTGATGCTGTTGAAAAACATCCCATTGATGCATTTTCGTGCAATGTGAAAGCTGCAAGACCGCGTTTGAAAACAGACACCATAGCATCTATTGAAAAGAAATCGTTGCTCAGCACGGGCAAGTATACATATAAAGCTGGAGTATTATCTTTTCAACATTTTGAGTATGACTATATCATGATGACAGCTAACATTGCAAGAAAAGTGTGGTTGCATGTTGGCCTAGAGTGTATTATTATTTTTCATTATGTATTTATTTCAATTACTTTTCCGAATACAATCTTCAATAAAGTTACATTAAACTGTGTCAGGTATCTGTCATTAATGCGGCACGTGCCTGCAACGTGACATAAGTGCGTCTTTAACGGCTCGAAGATCAAACAAGACGCCGAATCAACAGGTATTGCACGGTGCAATACAGGTAGCTGGTAATAAAAGTGTCATTTTTTCTTTTGAAATTTCGGCGGCGACTTCTTAGAGATGAATGCAAGTACGAAAAATAGAGGAGAAAAAAAGAAGAATATTCAAATTCATGCCTGACTGATTCCACTTAATTCACATAATCCGTTCCTCCACTGCCCTTTTGTAGAGAAAAGTATAAAATATGACCAACAAAACGAAGGGGAAAAAGAAGATAGAAAAAAAGCGAAAATGGTTGTTGAACCAAACGTATCTCTCCAACGTGTGCAATTGAATTATATTCGGATATTGGCGGTATTCTTCATTGAACGTGATAGATAGATGTGGCTAGAATTGATATAGGGCAATCTCATTACGCTCATTTACGTCGGGGGACATCAAAATCGTTGTTGTCAGGTCTAAAGCTTAAAAAAGATGCTTTAATTTGAATTGAAGCTTTCACCTTGTTCAATAATTATCGTTATTTTTTACGGTGTTAAGTATGATTAGAGATACGGCGAGATAAATCAGTTTGCGTTTTCTTTAATCTAAAGATAATCCGTTAAGAATCGTTGTATGTGTCCAGTAGCGTAGAAAAAAAAAGCATAATTATGGGCGTAATTCGTAAGGAAAAAGAACAACAGCTTGTGCAAATCGACTGATAATTGATAAACAACTAAAGAGATGACTCTCTCTCTCTCTCTCTCTCTCTCTAGTCTTTCTGACAAAGATGCCGGTGTTTAGTATCTATTTGTTGGAAATTTGAAGCTCTATTTAACAGAAATAAAATCTTTTACTATTATATGAATTATGGCGAAGAAAATTTAAACGATTTATATTTGCTAATATACAAAAATTCGGACCACATTCAGCGGCCGGTAAGATATTGATTTTTTTCACCGATTTACCTGTCTACCTAAGCGACAGACACAGCGGAGGCAAATATCAATATTCAATAGCAGTTTCAAATCTCTGTATCTTTATCTCAGGCTGTAATTAGGGTTTAATCAAACATTGAAAGTCAATGTCCTATTCATGTACATTTTTTATCGGCAAAAGACTGAATTACAGGTAAGGTATCGGCTGTATATTGTTCCGTATGGTGGTTATCATGACTTATTTGTTTGTCCTTGAGAATTCTTTGACTAGTCAGACCGAAGAACTAAATGCTGTGAACCACTGGAGGCTATGGCCATGTAAAATTCATTTAAGCCCGCCAGTACTTTTATGTTACTGATCGTTCCAATGCGTTACATCTGTTGTGGTTCTAATTGTTTTGTTTTGATGTTGAATTTTGTGCCGTTTTCACCTTATGTACGTTATTATATATTTAGTTAAATGAGTGGCCGCCTATTGAGAAATAGCTGCTCACTCGGCCTACGATATGTTCCCGAAGTGAAAATACATGTACCTTATTGTCAATCCAGTCCCCCCACCCCACTGCGGTTTTAGGAGTGGGAATTTCTTTCTGACTGCGCCATTTCCTGATCAATGCCGTCTTTTATTCAGTATGATCGTTCCATGCGTAGCACAAAGCACATGTATGTATCTGTCTGCCTTCAGCCACAAATAAAGCATAATTATGGGAGTTTCGCCCTCGGTTTTGCACACCCTCCATGGGATCTCCCGAAGGCTAATAGGATTTAGTTATTTTATTGCAGACATTGAAAACTTAAACTGGGCAGATAGATGTTTTGAGCTTTCGATGTACACAGGTCCATATTGGTTTGTCACAGTTTTGGATTTAACAGTTTGACTCTTTTAACCGTATACATATTTGAAATGTGCCATACATGTTATATTTTCAGGCACATGGACCTCTTGACTCTATCTACTATATTTGTGTGAAAGACCTTACCATTGAACAGCTGGGACAAGTTTGTATCATTTATATATTTTCATTCGTTTTCATAAACATTTATGCACTAGTCATTTGTAACCACGGACTCCCACCCCCGTAGGGGGATGGTGGGGGGATAGCCATGGAAGTGAGCAGGGCTTTGACAAAAAAAGGCCGTGAAATGAAAAGATAGTAGGCTGCGGGGGGAAAACAGCAGTGGATTTACCAACGAGCAGTCCCCACAGGGTGGGGCTTTTAGTGGGGCTGATTTGCTGGACCAAATATCAAAGTCCCCGCTATTCCCCAAGGGTGGGAGGGACAGCGCGAGGTTACAAATGACTAGTGCATTACATGTAGGGAAGTTGGATCAAATGTCTAAAGTCCGTTTTGGACATGGGCGGCAAGGAAAGTGATAATTGACCATCAGCTTTCACATCATATCAAGCTGGAAATTTTATGTTTAAAAAAAATGGTTTTTAAATGGGTCCCCATTTTCTAATAAAAATCGAAAAGTATATCTCGGGTTTAATAACAGGAGGTTGTAGAACAAAAGATAAAATAAATTTCTTTATTATACATGAACTGGTCAGACTTGTACTGAGGCCTGCCTTTTTACTTTGCAGGTAAACTTATTTCTGTCTAAACTGACCGGCACACAGATTGGATTTACAACTCTTGGACTACTTACAATTACTAAAGAATTCTTGTTGACGGTAAGTTTGCTGTACACTTCAAGCCAGAATATTATTTGAGCCGCGAGGCGAGAAAACCGGTCTTTGGGGTTTCCGACCAGGTCTGACACAAACCAACCTGTACAGTCACAGAAGCAGGCTAGAAGCTTGAAATTTCCGATAAAAGAAGAAGAATTGTACTATCCTTGTAGCGAAAACAAAGGTGCTGATCAGCTTCACAGTTACTGCGAAGCTGATCTGCGCCTGTTTTCGCATAGGCAAAAATCCAGTTTTCTCACGATGCAGCTGATTTAATCTCAGGGTTTTTAAACCAACTGCATCAGGGTTCGAAGTGCCCATCTCTCCCCGGGTTTACCCATGGGTTTTACCCGTGTAAACCCGGGTTGGGCTTTAAGCCTTATTTTTTAAAAAGTGGGTACTGCTGGGTAGTAAAATATTTCACACTCAGAATTGTGTAAAGTTGTGGTTAGGGCAAGTAAGACTATATCAAGTTTTTTGATTTTTACTTTTTTTCATATTTTTGAGGTGTGTCAATTGATTTTCTTTACTAGTTTCTTACCACTAAGGAACACCAGACAAAATATTTGCAGAAATACCAATTGAAACAGCTATAAAAATACTCGCTGTAGCCCTCATCAACAGCCTTTTTCTGTAGGATATCAGTGTCATCCAAAAATTATAAACGCGAAAGTTTAGTCACCCAGTGCCCACTGGGTATACGGGTAAACCCATGTATACCCACTGGGCTGGGCTTTATGGCTTAACACCCGGGTTTTTCGAACCCTGAACTGCATGGAAGGTTAGAAATTGGATTTGAAGTATTTTTCTCGTTCTGCTGCCACCATAAGTCATGTGATTTAAGACAGATTTTGTCATTTTCATCCTTATGATGGAATCAGCTATTATGGTTCTATGTAAATATGTATAAAAATGTTTGAACTTAGGCTAATACATACACTGTACTGTGGTATCATGGCCCATTTTTCTAAGCAATTTTATCCGAATTAAGGTAATGAGCAAAACACACTATAACAGCTCAATAAGTTGATCCCTTGAATTTTAATGCGTCATAGATGTACTCAAGATGCATATTTGAATGACTATTTGTTTTCAAAGTGTTGTAATTTTAGTGATTTTGGTGATAATATAAAATTACAAACTAATAAATTTTGTATATTACAGATTGCTGGTGTGTTTCTGACCTACTTTTTTCTGCTGTATACACTATGAGGCACTCGACTACAGTTCACCTGTAGTGAAACCAACAATGGACAAGTTCTACCTCTGCTTACAAAATAATGACAAAACTTGTACAGATGCCCTCAAAAAAGAGCCACGAAGCAAGAAAACCAGTCCAGGGTTTCCGACAGGGTCTTCTACAAAGTGACCTGTGCAGCCACAAATGGCTACATTATAGCCTTAACGACTATATGAACACTCGTTTGTGAATTCCAAACCTCGCAAATAAATCTGAAAATGAAATTTCGCTAAATAAGTCATGCAAAAATTTCTGAATTTACTGGTTTTGTATGTATCATTCCTTTCCACACCAGCATGTTGAATTCAATCATAATTCCCAAACTTCATTCTAATCACATCATCATCAGTTTTAGAATTTCACATTATTTTAAAATGATTCAATCATCAGTTTAAAAAAGCATCAGAATAAGTTCCAAGTCAGATGCCAATTTGCCATTAATTTCAAACTACATCTTCATAATCAGTGTTGTTCAATTATGATTATATACGATTATATACTGTTCTTATATGGATTTAATTTTTTCGGCTTTCCAAGACAAGTATTATTCAAAACTTCAACAAAGGCTTGCTCTTCGTTTGAGCCGTGTCATGAGAAAACCAACAAAGTGGTTTCTAAACTGGTCCGACACCAACCGGTCTGTGCAGTCACAGATGGTTTGAAGCTTGAAATTTTGGATTGAGAAAGTAGAGGAATTGTACTATCCCTGCAGCGAAAACACTGCAAAGCTGATCTGCGCCTTTGTTTTTCGCATAAGCAAAGTGTTGGTTTTCTCATGACGTGGCTCCTTTATGTCATAGAATTTTATGCAATGTCTTCTGTTGTGCTTTTCTTTCCTAACAGCCTTTCTGGTGTGTGGTTGGAGTTTTAAATTCTTTGGCTTAAGTTTCAAGTGTCCTGCCAGGACAGTGCCACAAGGTAAACAGAAGTCAGCTTCTTATTGAGAACAGGAAAAAACTGTCAACATTTCACGATTACAGAAAAGAAGTACAAAAAGGTTGCAGAGGTTTCTTTATTATATGTAAAATGACATGATAATAACATGACTCTGTCCATGACTATTGAACAACAATGTTCATATACACAATTTCACAGTCAGCATTTACTCAACGAGTTTAACAGTTACTAAACATTTGCTTAACGAGTTGAGGTCTTAACAATGTCGTTAAGCTACAGAAGTTTGGAACAACCAGGCCCACATCTTTAACACTCACGAATTTCCAAAACTGGAGAGCACAGTAGCCTAGTGGTAGAGGATTAGACATGGAAATGACAGGTCCTCAAACTTGAACAAAACACATTAACTCCCAATAGCACGGGCTAATACTCCATAAGTGGCAGCTTCGTTCCTTTATGACTAAAAATTTGTTGACTATGATGTTAAAGCACAGAACAGGCAAACACTTCTTTTATCCCAGTCTCAAACGCCACTCAACTGCTGGGCCTTCTGATAGGTCTTTAGCCACAAAGTTAGTCTCAGTCTTAAAATCCTCCTCCAGTCGCATCTGCTATCTTTTAAATCCTCCTCCTCTTCCTCCGCCTCCTCCTCTTCCACCCCTAAAACCTCCCCCTCCTCTGAACCCACCGCCACCACCCCGGCCACCACCACCTCCTCTTCCTCCACGGAATCCTCCTCCACCTCGCCCTCCTCTACCTGGAACAAATGAACAGTTTAACTTAATTTGTAAATACATGTATTTATATATACATATGCAAATATTGGTAAACCAAGTTTCCTTATGCAATGTAGCCTGCTCCTACAATGTCTGATAAAAACTATTGACAACTTATTGTTTTTATGCAGGATAAATTTCCAACTTAGTTAAGCTTTGAAAAAAGATCTATAAACGTGAAGCCATAGTTAACTCATTTAAGTCTGGCATCATTTTTATTGGAATTTGGACAAAGGCAAACACTGTAGCCACAAATGTGCCACAAATGTGACACCCCGGAGTGCAGCATCCCATCAAGTGGCAGTGCTATTCTGTTTGATTAGAGGAATTCCATTGCAAAATGGTGTAAAAAATTTAAAATCATTCCTGAACCCACTAAAAATGAAGGTGGACTCAACCAAAAGACAATGATGGGAAAGTCTAAATGAGTTACCATTTACATCAGTACATACCTCCACCACCACCTCTTCCTCCTCGACCTCCTCCTCTAGCCCCACCCCCACCTCGCTTTGGCTTCTCCAGAAATCTTTGTAAGGGTAACAACTTGAAGGGATCTATGAAAAACTGAAACAGGAAAAAAAAATTTACAAGGTGTGAACAAGGAGTCCCTGACTCATTAAAAAACTTGCCCATGCAATAAACATATCTTTTTTAAACTTTAAAAATTGAACATTTTCAGCTGAAAATTTTTGATATTTTTCTTATTTTTGCTCAAAACATAGATTGTGGGTACACGTTAGAACCGCATCGCCAAAGCGGTTCTAACAATACCCACAATCTATGTTTTGGAGCAAAAATAAGAAAATAAGTATACCCCTGCATACCCAAGTTTTACTATATAAAAGTGGGGTCCAAGGGGGTATACATTACACAGACTTGTTTTCCTGATGTACTGTCTACACCTGCCACAGCCAAATAAGCTTTGGCCTTACCAGAAATTTTTGTAATGGTAACAACTTGTAGGGATCTATGAAACATTTTACAAGACACAATCCAGTACTACACCACAACCTCTTTATAACACTATTGTTGGGGTCCAAGCCAATTTCCGTGTCAGCTATCCATTCCGTGTTATAATGAGAGTAAAATGTATAGAGATATAGCAAAAATAGTCTAAAATGACCAATTGGGGTCCAACAGCAATCAGTGTTATAGCCAAAAACGTGTTGTAACGAAGCATGTTGTAAAGAGGTCCAGGTGTAATAAGACTGATCCCCCAACAAGCGTTTCTTGCTATCTTAACAATATACATATACAGTGCTGAAGTAACATGCTAAACTATTTATACTGAGAGGATCTAGAAACTTAAGTCTTGTCTTTAGAAAGTTCCTGCTTTGAACAAAAGCGAAGGTTTTGTTTCTTGTTATAAAATTTGCTTACAACAACATTTCTGTTTCAATGTTGGGTCGTCAAAAAATAATAAATTTGCTTAGGGGACTGTCTATGGTCAATTTTTTGATGCCACGGTCAAAATCTGAGTGTTCAAGTTTATTTATCAAATCGAAGGTTTTGGTGCATGATGCACTAAAGAACCATAAACCTCTATAAAATTTATGGCTCAATCCACTGAAGCTTAAAACAGTTGTCCACAGAAAACGTCATGCGTCGAAAATCACACTTAAGATTGAATAAACGTCATCAACGTGGCCAATCTAAAACGTCATTAACATGACCATTCTTTTTGCATGTTTGCGTGTTTGCAGAATTATTTTTCGATTTGGTTTTGAAATCTTGATATGGTATCGATTTCTGCACTGCAAGCAGTTTTTAGCATGAACAATAACCGATCAGTCGTGCGTTACGTCACATTGACGTTTGAAATGCCGATGACTTTTGTTTTCAAGTAAAAGGTGTGTAATTAATTAATCATTTTAAACAAATGGGCACATCATTTACTGATTCTAGTAAAAGACGTGTTTATAAAAAAAAAATGGGACCTCCATTCCTGACGTTGACGTGACGCTAACAATTAAAAGATAAACAGTACAAACACCGAAAACGGGTATCGAAATTCAAATTCAAGAACACAAATGCCTCGTCTGCGTTCCCATAGACATCAGCTTTTGTCATTTATCATGAAAGTCTTTTCCTGGCGTAAGAAAACGTCGAAAGTACACTTTCATGTTTGACGTCAAAAATAAAACTTCAAGTTTTGAAGGATAAAATCTAAACCTAACAATATTTCGGGCATATTCTCACACCTTGATCACGGACGTATACACTCGGCTTCTTGCATTTAGCAAAAACGGCACTTATCATGGACTTTAATGAGTTTTGGGTAGAAAACGTCAAAATGACGTAACTCTGTTACATTTGACGGAATCTAAAATTTTAAATGCTCAATGTGTAGCACAAATTACACACTGCCACAATTAAAATATACAAACTGGTTTTATTCAAAATTCAATCTGAAAATAAGAAAACAATGAGTAATGTTGAAAACTTAAGTTTCTAATTCCTCTCAGTATATTAAGAGAATTCTAAAATATTTCCCATAAGCATGTAGGAACCAGAGGACCATTGGTCCTGAGAACGCTCACCTGAAGCCTGATCTTGGAGTATTAAGTCATAATGAAATGACCTTGACCTTGAAAACTCACACACCTTTATTGACTTCACAAGTTGTCTGCATCTGCAAAGTTTCAGGTCTCAGGCTGCAATAGTTTCCAAACCCAGTGATTTCTGAGAAAACCATAATTTTAATTTTAATATTTAAATGACCTTGGGCCAAGGTCAAGACATGACCTTGGCCTTAAATAATTACTTACCTTCATTGACTCCATAAGTTGTCTGCATCTAGCAACTTTCAGGTCTAAGGCTGCAATAGTTTGTTTTCGCCTTTTCCCATGTGAAAGCCTATGTTTCCAAAATTGACCTTGCCGTATAATAGGTCAAGGTCATCATAGGGTCATCATTTCAACAAACTATGATGGGCTGGAGTCCCAAATGCTACATACTAAGTTTCATGAAAATCGGCCTGCCGGTTCTGGAGAAGAAGATTTTTGAAAGGTTTGTACCATATATGGGCGTGGCGGCCATCTTGGTCATGTGACCTGGATTTCGCGATCAAACTTTTGTCTCCCCTACCCATGAATGCTCCACATAAAATTTCACTTTGATTTGCCAAGCAGTTTCAGAGAAGATCTTTGAAAAGTGTGTATGGACAACAGACTGGCCAAGGTCAAGAGATGACCTTGACCTATATTAATCACATACCTTCATCTACTCCATTAGTTGTTTGCATCTACCACTTTTCAGACCTCAGGCTGCAATAGTTTACAAAAAATCCATAGTTTTCACTTCTTCCTATGTAAAAGCCTATGTTTCCAAATTTGACCTTGCCGTAAAATAGGTCAAGGTCATCCAAGGGTCATCATTTTATCAAACTATGATGGGCTGAGGTCCCCGATGCTACATACAAAGTTTCGTGGAAATCGGCCCACCGGTTCTGGAGAAGAAGATTTTTGAGTGGTTTTAACCATATATGGATGTGGCGGCCATCTTGGTCATTTGACCTGGATTTCGCGATCAAACTTTCGTCTCCCCTACCCATGGATGCTCCACATAAAATTTCACTTTGATTGGCCGCGCAGTTTCAGAGAAGATCTTTGAAAACTGTGTATGGACAACAGACTGGCCAAGGTCAAGAGATGACCTTGACTTATATTAATCAAATACCTTCATCTACTCCATTAGTTGTTTGCATCTACCACTTTTCAGGCCTCAGGCTGCAATAGTTTTCAAAAAATCCATAGTTTTCACTTTTTCCTATGTAAAGCCTATGTTTCCAAATTTGACCTTGCCGTAAAATAGGTCAAGGTCATCCAAGGGTCATCATTTTATCAAACTATGATGGGCTGAGGTCCTCAATGTTACATACCAAGTTTCGTGGAAATCGGCCAGCCAGTTCTGGAGAAGATTTTTGAGTGGTTTTTACCATATATGGGCGTGGTGGCCATCTTGGTCATGTGACCTGGATTTCGCGATCAAACTTTCGTCTCCCCTACCCATGGATGCTCCACATAAAATTTCACTTTGATTGGTTGCGCAGTTTCAGAGAAGAAGATCTTTGAAAAGTGTGTATGGACAACAGACTGGCCAAGGTCAAGAGATGACCTTGACCTATATTAATCACATACCTTCATCTACTCCATTAGTTGTTTGCATCTACCACTTTTCAGGCCTAAGGCTGCAACAGATTTCAAAAAATTCCATAGTTTTCACTTTTTCCTATGTAAAAAGCCTATGTTTCCAAATTTGACCTTGGGTAAAATAGGTCAAGGTCATCCAAGGGTCATCATTTTATCAAACTATGATGGGCTGAGGTCCTTGATGCTACATACCAAGTTTCGTGAAAATCGGCCCACCGGTTCTGGAGAAGAAGATTTTTGAGTGGTTTTTACCATATATATGGGCGTGGCGGCCATCTTGGTCATGTGACCTGGATTTCGGGATCAAACTTTCGTCTCCATGGATGCTCCACATAAAATTTCACTTTGATTGGCCAAGCAGTTTCAGAGAAGAAGATCTTTGAAAAGTGTGTATGGACAACAGACTGGCCAAGGTCAAGAGATGACCTTGACCTATATTAATCACATACCTTCATCTACTCCATTAGTTGTTTGCATCTACCACTTTTCAGGCCTCAGGCTGCAATAGTTTTCAATAAGAGCTGTCGCAGGACAGCGTAGCTCGCCTGACTTGTGCTTTGCCACTACATCTGTTAAAATCTATGACCCATGACCTTGACCTCAAGGTCACTCAGGTGGGTCATGATGGTATAACATAAAACTTCAGACCAATGCAAAGAATCAACTTGATCAATCTACATGTTCAAGAGATATAGACTTATAAAAACATTAACCAAAACTTAAACACAAAACTTCCAAGTCCGTGACCCTGACCTCAAGGTCATCCAGGTGAGTTAAGATGTACAGCATAAAACCCGAGACCAATATCTATCAACATGCAAGTATCAACTTTATCCATCAACATGTTCAAGAGATTTTGACTTTAACCAAAAAATTTAACACAAAATTTCTAAGTCTGTGACCTTGACCTCAAGGTCACCCAGGGTAGGTCATGATGGTACTGCATAAAACTTCAGACCAATATCTACCAACATGCAAAGTATCAACTCGATCAATCAACATGGTCAAGAGATATAGACTTACAAAAACTTAAATCAAAAACTTAAACACAAAATTTCTAAGTCTGTGACCTTGACCTCAAGGTCACCAAGAGTGGGTCATGATGGTACTGCATAAAACATCAGACCAATATCTAGCAACATGCAAAGTATCAACTCAATCCATCAATAAGGTCAAGAGATATAGACTTACAAAAACTTTAACCAAAAACTTAAACACAAAATTTCTAAGTCCGTGACCTTGACCTCAAGGCACCCAGGGTGGGTCATGATGGTACTGCGTAAAACTTCAGACCAATATCTAGCAACATGCAAAGTATCAACTCATTCCATCGCTAAGGTCAAGAGATATAGACTTACAAAAACTTTAACCAAAAACTTAAACACAAAATTTCTAAGTCTGTGACCTTGACCTCAAGGTCACCCAGGGTGGGTCATGATGGTACTGCGTAAAACTTCAGACCAATATCTAGCAACATGCAAAGTATCAGCTTGATCCATCAACATGGTCAAGAGATATAGACTTATAAAAAACTTTAACCGAAAGTGTGACGCGGACGCGGACGCACACGTAAACGTAAACGCGCACGACCGAGGTGACTACAATAGCTCTATGCACTTCGTGCAGGCGAGCTAAAAATCCATAGTTTTCACTTTTTCCCATGTAAAAGCCTATGTTTCCAAATTTGACCTTGCCGTAAAATAGGTCAAGGTCATCCAAGGGTCATCATTTTATCAAACTATGATGGGCTGAAGTCCCCGATGCTACATGCCAAGTTTCGAGGAAATCGGCCCACCGGTTCTGGAGAAGAAGATTTTTGAAGGGTTTTTACCATATATGGGCGTGGCGGCCATCTTGATCATGTGACCTGGATTTCACGATCAAACTTGAAATGCCACTACCCAAGGAGGCTCCACATAAAATTTCAACTAGATCGGCCAAGCGGTTTCAGAGAAGAAGATCTTTGAAATTGTGGACGACGACGGATGACGGATCATGGCTATCCTATTAGCTCACCTTGTGAGCCTTCGGCTCAGGTGAGCTAAAAAATGAATAAGATGCTGCTGTAAAGTGTGCCCTTGTGCAAATTGTGTACACATTGCATGAAAGCTATTAGTTGGAAATCTTAGCAGATAAACTGCATTAGAAATATGAGGCTTGACCTCTAAAATTATTTTCAAGTCACCGGACTAGGAAGCTATGACCCCTTAAAAAGGGTTTGTAGTATGTAGCTTGTAGGGCATATATGTAGATTAAATATGTTATTTTAAATGTGCAGAATGTGGTAAAACATTTTCTGTTTGGAAGATGTGAATTCATATTTAGGTATGTGCAATAAATGCATAGAACAAATACTGTTACATTCATATGAGCAGAATAAGATACAAAACACTCACTTTCTGTTCTTGGGAAAATGATTTTGCGTTCATGTTGTCTGACAATTTTACACTGAAATACTGAAATCTTGTTAAGGAAAACACTATATTTGAGCCGCCTCATGGGAAAACCAACAATCTGCATATGCGAAAACAAAGGCGAAGATCAGCTTCGCGGTAACCGCGAAGCTGATCAGCGCCTTTATATTCGCTACTCGGATAGTACAATTCCTCTTCTACTTCAATCTGAAATTTCAAGCTTCTAGCTCTTTTCTGTGCTTGTACAGGACGGTTTGTGTCAGACCTTTTCGGAAACCACATTGTTGGTTTTCCCACAAGGCGGCTCATTTGTAAAGTAAGAATAGAAGGAACAGGAATTGACACAATCAAATTTGTTTATTTTACTTTATTTATTTTATTTAGTTTAACATCCATCTCAAGATTGTTTCAGCTCATATGAGACGGGCCAATCAGTAGGTGTGGCGAAAATGGGAGAATCCTGAGAAAAGCCACCTGGCACACCCGCAAGCAGAACTTGGCTTGTCTCACATGTGCCCCGTGTGGGGCTCGAACCCACACCAGACACAGTGGTAAGATGATCGAATGGTTAAGCCTCGTAATGAAATATCAACAATCTTAACCACTTGGCCACAGAGGCCACCACAATCAAATTTAAAATTCAACCACAGTCACCATGTGCAAAAGAAATGACAATATGAACCTTCGCTTGAGAAAACAAACAATTTTGGTTTCCGACCAGGTCCAACACGAACTAGGCAGTACAGCCACACAAAGCTATTAGCTAAAAGCTTGAAATTTCAGATTTAGAAAGAAAATGTATTGTACTATCTATGGAGCGAAAACAAAGGCACAGATCAGCTATGCAGTTACTGCACAGCTCATCTGCGACTTTGTTTTCGCATATGCAATGCATATTGTTGGTTTTCTGATACGGATTCTCATATAAGATACAATGGTGAACCAGTTTTAATATTAAGCATTCATGAAAAGCAAGATGACTAGCTCTTTCCCATTCAGGTAAACATCACTTTTTAACAAGAGGACCAATGGTCCTGTAAACGCTCACCTGAGATCTGCTGCATATACCAATAAACATGTTTGAATATTATGGTATTTAACCCCAGTGCAGGGGCAGATGAAGCCCTTGGGCCATTTTCTTCTTTTTTTTTTCAGAATAATCAATATTCTGTCCATTTGCCAATTTCCTGCTGGCTTTTCCCTTCAAATGACATTTTAACAATTTTCCCCATTTAAATGCATGGTCAACCCATGTTGACCTTGCCATAAACTGGGTCAAGGTCATCACAGGCTCATGATTTATGTATACATTGTAGTACTTAAGGCATAGATGCTTCACACCAAGTTTCTTTGAAATAGGTCCACCGGTTCCGGAGAAGAAGATTTTTGAAGGGTTTTTACCATATATGGGCATGGCGGCCATCTTTGTCATGTGACCTTGATTATTTATATATACATTGATTCCCCCATTCTATAGATGCTTCACATGAAATTTGGCTTTGATTGGCCAAGCGGTTTCAGAGAAGATGTTTGAATAGTATGGTAATATACATGTATAATGCCCCGGGGTTGGGGCAAATATGCCCCTGGGGTCCAATTTTTTTCAGAATCATTAATATATAGTCAGTCCTACTGCCCATTTTTTTTTCAAGATTTTCATTTTAAATGACATTTTAAAGGTTTTCCCCATTCAAATGCATTGGCGACCTATGTTGACCTTGCCGTAAAATAGGTCAAGGTCATCCAAAGGTCATAATTTGTAAACACATTGTAGTACTTCAGTCCCCGATGCTTCAAGCCAAGTTTCGTTGAAATCGGTCCATTGGTTCAGGAGAAGAAGATTTTTGAAAGGTTTTTACCATATATGGGCATGGCGGCCATCTTGATCATGTGACCTGGATTATTTATAAACACATTGATTCCCCCTTCCCATAAATGCTTCCTATAAAATTTGGCTTTGATTGGCCAAGTGGTTTCAGAGAAGAAGATCTTTGAATATTTTTGTAATATACATGTATATTGCCCTGGGGTGGGGGCAGACCAACCCCTGTGGTCCAATTTTTTTTTTCAGAATTACCTACCTTCAGTCCATTTGCCCATTTCCTGCAAGTTTTGCCTTTCAAATAACATTTTAACAATTTTCCCCATTCAAATGCATGGGCGACCTATGTTGACCTTGCCGTAAAATAGGTCAAGGTCATCCAAAGGTCATAATTTATAAACACATTGTAGTACTCCAGTCCCCGATGCTTCATGCCAAGTTTCGTTGAAATCGGTCCAGTGGTTCCGGAGAAGAAGAAGTTTGAAGGGTTTTTACCATATATGGGCATGGCGGCCATCTTGGTCATGTGACCTGGATTATTTATAAACACATTGGTTCCCCCTTCCCATAGATGCTTCATATAAAATTTGGCTTTAATTGGCCAAGCGGTTTCAGAGAAGAAGATCTTTGAAAATGGTGGACGACGACGGACAGACGGATGGACGACGGATGGACGCCGGATCATGGCCATCCTATAAGCTCACCTTGTGAGCCTAACGGCTCAGGTGAGCTAATAAGAGCTGTAGCAGGACAGTGCGCTCGACTGCTTCTGACCTTTGTCAAACATAAGGCCAAACTCGACCTGTTACCCAAAGCATACATCTCATACATCTTTTTGCCTTGATGCTATGTGGCAAAATCACTGAACCATCCCAGTTAACTATATAAACTACCTAAGATTTAAAGGTCTCTCTCATATTGTGAAAGAAGTATGTTCACCGAGTGCCAAGATACAAAGCAAAATCACTGAACTGTGAAATAAGATCACACTGACCTAAAAGTAATTATTTGCTGCCCCATGGTCGAGCGGTTAAGAGCGCTGTTTCTTAATCACTCGATCATCTCACCGCTGTGACTGGTGTGGGTTCGAGCCCCGCTCTGGCCACATGTGAGACAAGCCAAGTTCTGCTTGCGGGTGTGTCAGGTGGTTTTTCTCGGGGTTCTCCCATTTTCGCCCCACCTACTGATTGGCCCATCTCATATGAGCTGAAATAATCTTGAAAGGGACGTAAAACTGAATTAAAAATAAAATAAATAAATAAAAGTAATTAAGGGTCAAAGTTCTAGTCATACTTACTCATAATGTGAAAGAAATATTATCAGATACCCATTGTGTGTTGAGATATAATACAAAATCACTGAACCATGAAATAAGGTTATAGTAACCTATAGGTATCTTTGGGTTAAAGGTCTGGTCATACTTATTCATAATCTGAAAGAAGTATGAAAAAATACCAACTTAGTGTCAAGATATAAGGCAAAATCACTGAACCATAAAATTAGGTCACAGTGACCTAAGAATACTTTACTATTATTTAGGTCAATGGTCTTGTCATACACAAACATATCAATAAAGAAGTATGTTCACATACCATATAATGAACCCTGAAATTTGGTCACAGCGACATAAGTCCTTTGGAGTCAAAGGTCTGGTCATACTCATGCATAATCTGACAAAAGTATGAAAATATAGCAACTGAGTGTCAAGATATAAGGCAAAATCACTGAACCTTGAAATAAGGTCACAATGACATAGGACTACTTTAGGGTCAAAGGTCTCAAGACTTGTCATACACAAACCAATAAACCAATTAAGTGCCAAGATATAAGGCAAAATCACTGAACTGTGAAATTAGGTCACAGTGACCTATAAGTATATTGGGGTCAAAGGTCTGGTCATACTCACTCGTAATCTGAAAGAAGTATGAAAACATACTAATTGAGTGTCGAGATATAAGGCAAAATCACTGGACAATGGAAAGTAGGTCAACCTACCCTAACCGTTACGACAAGTCAGTGTCACAAAGATAAAAGATGAATGACCAACCATCTTCCTAAATTCTTTCTATGTAGAAATAAAAAGGAAATATTTTGGGAGGTCTAGATTTTTACCTCTAGCCCTGAATCTGACCCGGAGGTCTGACGTCATGGAACCTAAAGTGTATGAAGTATGAATGCTTCATGATAAGTTGTCAAGATACAGACTCTTTGTAAAAGTTACACAGCAGTACATCCATTTTTTACAGTGTTTTAGTTTTTAACCTATAGCCCCATTCCCTAGGCATGGACCCATGGCCCAAGTATGAATGCTTTTTGACGAGTGATTGTCAAGATATGGACTTCAAGAAAACTTTTCCATAGAACAGCCATTTTTGAAGGCGTTCTAGATTTAAACCTCCAGCCCCACTCCCTGGCCCTTACCCTGGGGCCCGATGCCATAGAAATGAAAGCTCACCCTACAGGTCCAAGTCATGAAACCTAAAGTGTATGAAGTATGAATGCTTCATGATAAGTTGTCAAGATATAGACTCTTTGTAAAAGTTACACAGCAGTACATCTATTTTTACAGAGTTCTAGTTTTTAACCTCCAGCCCCACCCACCCCAGGCATGGACCCAGAGATACGATGCCATGAAATGAAACTCAACCCTTCAGGGTACCTATGGTCCGAGTATGAAAGCCCCCCTGATAAAAGGTTTTCAAGATATAGACTTCTTGAATACTATATCACAGAAAAGCCATTATTATTAATGGTGTTCTAGATTTTGACCTCTAGCCCCACCCCCTGGCATGGAACCAGGAATCCGATGCCATGGAATAAAAGCCGAGGCCTACAGGGTGTCAATTGCCCAAGTATCAATGCTTTCTGATGAGTGGTTGTCAAGATATGGACTTCTAGAAAACTTTAACGCAAGAATGGCCATTTTTAAAGGTGTTCTAGATTTTAACCTCCAGCCCCACCCCCTGGCCTGGACCCATGAGCCTGATGCCATGGAATGAAAGCTAACCCTACAGGGTATCTATGGTCCAAGTATGAATGCTTTCTGATGAGTGGTTGTCAAGATATGGACTTCTAATTACCGCAAGTATGACACGCATATGCACAGGAAAGTGGACGACAGGGGTGATTACAATAGCTCTATGCAAGAAATCCAAGTCAAGTTATTGCTGAAGAACATGTGATTAACAACAAACCACAACCTTTTAGGACCACTGGTCTCTTGTGGTGTCTTTTTCTAAAACTTGAAGCTGTGGCTGTTCAGCTGCTTTGAAACCACTAAAACAGGGTTCCTCTTGTCCATTTAAATGAATAGGAATACATGTAACTAGTTTTCAAGAAAAAGGATACAAAATCTCTGATAGGACCAAATATTTCATCTACTTTTCCAATCTGTTGTTTATTATCTAAGAACACTGGGGCATTGAAATATGGTACTTTTTCATTCGTACATTTACACACGAGATCATCTTCACATGGGTGGAGGTAGTGACCTAATTCTGAAACAAGTGAAAATGTTATATGAACACTAAGTGGACATTCAAGATTTAATGAAACAAAAATATTCTGTTTTTCGCCTCGTTCCTACACAAAATGGGTTGTACTAATGCAGAAGAATGCTAGAGATTATCAAAGCAGGAAATCAAGGAAGATTTTAGCAGAGGATTTTTAAAAGGCTTTATGCACATTCAACAGCTATGGTAATGTGGGGACTGTCAGTTATTTCAGACAGTGTCCTTAATCAAGCCCCACTGTGGCAGAATACCTGCACTAAATAAACAGTTATTTTACCATACATCAATTAATGCTCTTTTTGAATCAGTGGAAGACGAAAAATGGTCATAGCACTATTTTCATTGATGACCAAATGAGCCGCCCCATGGGAAAACCAACGATCTGCATAGGCAAAAACAAAGGCACAGATCAGCTTCGCCTATTCACCTTGTTTTCGCTACTCCGATAGGACAATTCCTCCTCTACGTAACACCTAAATTTCAAGCTTCTAGCCTGCTTCTGTAGCTGTACAGGTCGGTTTGTGTTGGACCTGTTCAAAAACCACATTGTTGGTTTTCCCACGAGTCGGCTCAAATCTTACCAACAACTTGTTCTGGTGGTCCCTGATCTTGGAAACTTCTGTTGCCAAACCCTCCTCTACCACCTCCTCTTCCTCCTCCTCCTCGACCTCCTGAAGTATTCATTAAATCATATGAATATAACTCAAAACAGGATCATTTAATCATATGAATCGCCTTCCACAATCCACAATCATTGAATCATATGAAAGTCCTCATCATCAAATCATATGAACTTACACATCATGCTAACCATAATCAAATCATATGAACTCCAATATCATGTTCATAATAATCAAATCATACAATCTCTGGCCTGACTGTACCTTCACAACATGTGGCATGACCTCTCCCAGGATGATTAAATCATGCATGAATCCTCCTATATGATCTTAATTATCATGTGAATCTCCTCATTGATCAATAAATCATATGACTCCATCCCCATCATCATTAATCATATTAATGCCACTCCACAATCAATTAATCATATGACTTCATTCTCAACATGATCAATCATATGAATGCCACTCAACAATCAATTAATCATATGACTTCATTTTCAACATGATCTATCATATGAATGCCACTCAACAATCAATAAATCATGACTACTTTCCATCCATGAGACATTCAATAAATGAGCCGCCACATCAGAAAACCAACAATCTGCATATGCGAAAACAAAGGTGCAGATCGCTGATCAGCGCCTTTGTTTCCACTATATGGGTAGCACAATCCCTCTGCTTTATAAATCCAAAATTTCCAGTCTCTAGCCAGCCATATTCTGTGCTTGTACAGCTCGGTTTGTGTAGGACCTGTTCGGAAACCAATTGTTGGTTTTCTCATGACGGGGCTCAAATCGATTCAGTCAGTCATATTAATGCCACTTCAATCACAATCAATAAATCACATGAATCTCACATCATGATCATAAAATCCTATGACTACCTTACCTCTGCCTCCCCTGTCAAACCCTCCACCTCCCCTGCCACCTCTCCCCCTGTCTCCACCCCCACGTCCACCACCTCCTCTAAAGCCACCGCCACCTCCACGATCATTGAAACCCATAGCTTGGGCTGAAATTAAATAAAAAACATTGAGACACATCATGAGAAATTTAATAAAAATTGAGCCATGTCATCAGAAAACCAAAATTTTGAATATGCAAAAACAAAGGCGCAGATCAGCATTGCAGTTATCAGCGCCTTTGTTTTCGTCAAATCAATTTCTTCTGTAGAAGCCTCCCTAGTGCAGTGGTTATGTCACCTGGCAGGGGTTGCAGGTTCGATCCTGGGCATGTACAGTCCGTCGCATGGGACTATAAAATGAGTCTCCATATGACCTTAGCTGTTGGTGGGATATAAAACCCCAATCAATCAATCAATTTCTTCTGTACATTCTAATTCTTAAATTTCCAATCTCTAGCCATCTTCTGCATGTTCTGTAGCTGCAAATGCCAGTTTGTGTCAGACCTGTTTGAAAACCATATTGTTGGTTTTCTCATGACGCAGGTCAAATAGAGAACATTCAAAGTTTTCATTTGAGTTGCCGCATGAGAAAACCAACAATCTGCATAAGCAAAAACAAAGGCGCTGATCAGCTTCGCAGTAACTACGAAGCTGATCAGCGCCTTTGTTTTCGCTACACGGATAGTACAATTACTCTAATTTCTAAAACCAAAATTTCCAGCCTCTATTAAACCATCTTATGTGACTATACAGGCCAATTTGTGTCGGACCTTGTCGGAACCCAAATTGTTGGTTTTCTCACGCACAGGCTAATTTCATAGAGTGAAGTTAAAAATACATTTCTATTGCCTCAGTAGCTGCTGAAAACTGGCGAGAGTTGCATAAGCATAGCGCTATCGAGCGCTTTGTAACTCTTTGCTATGCAACATTACGCTACAAGAAAGCGCTCGCGGGCGCTACATAACGTTCCTCTGAGATGCCTCTCAGAAAGAAGCCTGCCGTTGCTAAGGAACAAAGGCTTACTTCAAGAAACACAATGGCGTCGTCAATATTTGACCGCATGAATTGTGACATTTTATGAGATGAAAATGTGACAGTAATCATCTGTGGAGTCCAGAAAACAATTTTCTAGTCTTCTGAACGGAGAAAAACTGATTTGTTGCACGTTTTTGGTATCGCTAGTCGCCGCCATTTTGGAAAGCGCTCTAACGTAACGAACTGTTGCATAGAAAGAACAAAACGTAGGAAAGTGCTACGAGAAGAAGATAGAAAGCGCTAGCCTTATGCAACTCTCGCCTGGATATGAGCATGTGCGTGAGAAAATCAACAATTCCGGTTTGGACTAGGTCCTACACAAACCAGCCTGTACAGTTACAGAAGCAGACTAGAAGCTTGAAATTTCTGATTTAAGAAGATGGAGGGATTGTACTATCCATCAGGTCGAGTTGAAACGTGAAAATGAGTATATACCTATTTTTAAGAATATACTTAGTTTTAAGGATAGCAGCTCATAGTAAGAGATAGGAAAATCAATGCAAAAAACTAACTAATGACTTTATACAATAAAGAGAAAGAGTTGCAAAACCAAACTTGGCCAGTTGTTAAAGGGTCATATACACTTTCAGATTTTAAAATAATTTTTAACATCTACCGATGCATTGTTGTGTTAGCACGCTTTTTGTTTTGTATGTATTTTCCCATTTGAAGATTTATTGATTATTACTAATCATTGTTTACTTTGAGAATATCCCAGTGGGAGGTATCTATACTAAGTGAGAGAAGGGTGTGTATTTGTGTGAAATTCAAGGGGTTGTCTCATACATATCCTAAATGCATGTTTCCTTCAAAATGCAGTAAATGCAACGGTAGAAGTTGAAAATTATTTAAAAATCTGAAAGTGTATATGAACCTTTAACAACTGGCCAAGTATGGTTTTGCAACTCTTTATCTTTACTGTGTAAAGTCATAATTTAATTTTCTGCATTGATTTTCCTATCTCTAAGTATGAGCTGCTATCCTTAAAACTAAGTATATACTCAAAAATAGGTATATACTCAGTTTCACGTTTCAACCCGACCTGTCCATGTAGCGAAAACAAAGGCACTGATCAGCTTCACTGTTACCACGAAGCTGATCTGCGCCTTTGTTTTCGTCCAAGGATTTTCTGGGTTTTCTTATGCAGTGGCTCATATGTCATTGTGACTTACACAAGGTGTATCACTATACATGGCTGCAACTGAAATTTAGATTTTCTGTCATTTTTATACGCAGGTACAAACAATACGTCACAAACCACATGGTCTATAAAATACAGATAAGTGTCCCATGCAAAGGTATAAAAATATAAATTCGTTTGGTGTATATACAGTAAAAATTAATAAATACCAAACTGTCTTCTTTCTCGATGAAAAACAGCAGTTGTAAACAAAAGTTTGTTTTCACGTGTCTTTTCAAAACACCGCAAAACAATGTCGTAAATTTTCAAAGTCGTAAAATTTGCTTCGGTAACTGGTCATTTCGGCCCATGACAATTTCGGACCAAAACAATTTCGGCCCATGGCCATTTTGGGCCCATGAATATATTACCAATGTCTTGTATTTGTAATTGTTTAGATGTCTTCTTCTTTGAAAATGATAACCCTTAAGGAAACACCTGAAATGGATCAGTTCTTTTCTTGGGGGTCGAACCAAGACTGTAGTGCTTGAGAGGGAGTGTTCACCACAGGTATCAGTTACATCAGGGGTGCCAGAGGGCTCAGTGCTCGGCCCACTTCTCTTCTTGCTCTACATAAATGGTCTCCAAAATCGCACTTTGGGCTTTGTAAAAAGAAATGCTAGTACAAAAACAAATCGGTTAAAGAATTAGCCTATGAAACCTTTGTCAGGCCTAACCTTTAATATATTTCCACCGTATGGAGCCCCCACACTGATAAAAACATAGAAGCAATTGAAATGGTCAAAAGGAGGGCTGCACGGTGGGTTTCAAATCAATATTCCTCGTACGACAGTGCGCAATCTGGGTCGGCGCTCCCTTGAATATCGTCGTTATGACTCGCGGCTAGCGATGTTTTATAAAATACATTATGGCCTTGTTGCAGTGCAGATGCCGTCATATTTTGAGCGTCCCAAGAGAATCATTCGTCACAGCCAATACATTCCTCTCGGTTTCCGCAAGGTATTTGCTCGTACTGATTATAACAGATGTTCGTTCTATCCCATGACGATTGTTTTATGAAACCGGCTCCTTTCAGAAATAGTACGTTTACCTGATCTTGACTCTTTCAAGAGGGAGGTGAGGTGATCAACTATTCAATGCCGTAGCGAGAAATATTGTTTTAAAAAGGTACAAGTAGGCAAAGATCAGGAAAAGGCGCAATCAGAAAAAGATTCCCACTCCAAAAACCGAGGTGGGAAAAAACCAAACTAACAATCAGGTACTTATACCATGAAACATATCGTAAGCCGAACGAGCAGCTATTTTCCCAATAGGTGGCCACTCAGTTACCTTAACTTAACTAAAAATATGAAAACATACATAAGGCGCCAACAGCACAAAAAAATTTTATACACCAAGACATAAAACAAAAAGAACCACCACAGAAGTATCGACTTGGAACGATCAGTAACACAAAGCTACTGGCGGGCTTAAACCGGTTTTACATGGCCATAACCTCACCCTCAGCTTCTGCAGTGGTTCATAACATTTAGTTAGTTATTTGGTCCTCGTGGTGAATCTCTAACTAGTCAATGAATCATCAAGAACAAACAAATAAATCATGATAAACATCCTGATGAATCAAAAACCAGGACCCACAGACTGAGTAAGCTGCCCGACGATGGAGATCCCTGGGCGCCGAATAACCTACTAACTCCGGAGCAAAAGAAAAACACCAGTTGGACCCCGGTGGGCCAAGCAACAGACAAGAAGCTCCGGCCCCAACCAACTAAAATGAATAGCTTTATGTCGGGGCCATCATAGAGTCTGACGCCCGACCCACCGGCGTGCAATTAAAGAAGGCAGCATAGCTATCAACCATGATTGGGTTAAAAACTAAGCATGCAGACTGTCGCATAACATTTAAGTTATAACCTATACGTCTGTAACGTGTTATGATTTTTCTGAACTGAAAAGAAAAATCATTAATTCCTTTAAGTTTCTTAAATTTGTAAACCAAGTCACCATAAAATTCAGGTTCCGAAAGGCCCTCACTTAAAAGCGTCTTTAACCCAACATTATATTTGGAAATCAATTCATAGTGTCTACGATAAAATTTAGAAAATGTTTTTCGAAGTTTATGATACCGATAGCCCTGTTGGAGAAGTTTTGCCGTTAAACATTTATTTCGAGCGTTGAAGTCTGTAACATGATTGCAGACTCTAGCAAACCTAATAAGTTGCGAAATGTATACACCATAAGAAGCACGACGAGGAACGTCACCATCCAAAAAAGGAAAATTTACTATATCAAAATCAAAGTCATAGCCTGCTTTTAACCTCTCAACTTTACTAACAAATTTTACGAAACCTTACTCCACTACGTTCCGTTGCGAACTTTGATGGTTCTATTTGATCAAAACAATTTCCGATTGAATAAAACAGGATTACACATGGCTGACACGTGGTGAGTGCATCCGAACTTGAGCTGGACGTCATGGGGGTGCCTTGACGTCGCGGTGCGCGCTTTGGTGCGTGAGCATGGAGGGCCGCTTTCTGATTGGCTTAGTGTTGCGGACCAAAAATGACCGCAGATGTGTAAATCTCACAGAAATTATGGATTTAAAGCAGGAAATCAGAGACTTTTCTTATGGATTATCATCTGGAGGCAAAATTTTATATCTCTATGAACAGATGGCGAAGTGAGGGTGAGCATTTGAAAATTTGATGTGTAAAGTAAAACAGTTTTTCCCCGATGTACACTTGGCAATGAGGCTGTGTGACGCATTCGGAATGCTACTCTGTATACATGCATGTAGATTGTTAACAACAGCTGAAGGTATGAGTCTAGGATCAATACCCTCAGAGAAAATGGAATCTTGATGACTGACAACTTGGGTGAGGCTAATATGTGTAATACTAGGCAGTTTCAGTCTGCCTTCACTCGCGAATCAAATGATGAAATTCCCTCCAAAGGCACAAATCCCTTCAACGCTATGGGTGAAATTACAGTTGCCCCCTAAGGGGTCATTAAACTGTTGAATAATTTGAATAAACATAAGGTTCCCGGGCCGGATGGTCTGAGTGCTAAGGTGTTGAAAGAATGTAGTTCTGAAATTGCTTGGCCTACATCTACAATAATCGCTTGCTCAGGGTGCTGTACCAGACGATTGGCGACAGGCAAATGAATGTAACCCCGGTATTTAAGAAAGGTGAGAAATAAGATGCAGCTAATTATCGACCGGTGTCGCTTACTTGCATCTGTTCGCTGTTGCAAAACTCAAGAGCACATAATAGTCAGCAATATAAACAAGCACCTGGCCTTTGAAAATAAAAGGTAAAAAGAGGTGAAAGCATTCTGTAGTTAATACCCACTTAAAAGAATTACCCGAGCTTGTCCACATAGGATTTTTCTACTCTGTATACCACATTGCCACATAATCTGATTAAAGAAAAACTACTATATAATTTATGTTATCTCCCTTTGAACATTTTTACTGCTTCGAAAGGATCCAAACTTTTTTATATTTTATTTCGATTTGATAGCGTGGACATTCAAAAGAGCATTAAATAAAATATTAATTGTTAGATCCTTTGGAAGCAGTAAAAACATTCAAAGAGAGGTGGCCCATATTGTACAATTTCGGGTAATGAACCTTCATCAGTGACCCTTTACAAAACTGGCAGCGAAAGCCAGACATTCATGATTGCTGCAATTTCAAGAATTTTCACCAGTATAGTCTAAATCAAAGACTCATATTCCCAAAGGGGCCATAAAACTATCGTTCACTTTACTTGGCCTGTAATGACAGAAAAGCTTTTTTCACTTCCTCTGACCAAAGTCGATATACACTTTGGTCATGTCAGAATGTATGCGATGCCTTATCCTATCTCCTGGATAATATTTATATTAGATTTGGAACCAAGTTATACAGACAAATTGTTGGAATCCCGACGTGTACAAATTACGCCCCTCTCGTAGCTGATCTATTTTTATACTGTTACGAAAGAGATTTCATGAATTCTCTGAAACATGACAATCAAGCTGATGTTATCGAGGCTTTTAATTCCACTTCTAGGTACCTCGATGACATTTTGAACATTAACAATCCTTATTTTGAAGGCATGGTCAAAGAAATTTATCCCCCTGAACTACAGTTGAATAAAGCAAACAACACAGATACCGAATCCCCATTTTTAGACTTACATCTTTCTCTTGCAAATGAATTCGTTTCTTCTAAACGATGATAAACGCGATGACTTTGATTTTGATATAGTAAACGCTCCGTTTTTAGATGGTGAGTTCCTCGCCGTGCTTCTTATGGCGTATACATTTCGCAGCTTATTAGGTTTGCTAGAGTCTGCAATCATGTTGCGGACTTGATTGCGCGAAATAAATATTTAACAGCCAAACTTCTCCAGCAGGGTCATCGGTATCATAAACTTCGAAAAACCTTTTCTAAATTTTATCGCAGACACTATGTACTGATTTCTAAATTTAATGTTAGGCTAAAGACCCTTTTAAGCGAGGGCCTTTCGGAACCAGAATTTTATGGTGACTTGGTTTACAAATTTAAGAAACTTTTAGGAAGGCTTGAACAACTAGCTAAATGTTATGAGGACCGAACAACTAACTAAATGTAATGAACCAGTGCAGAAGCTGAGGGTGAGGTTAGGATCCTGTAAAACCGGTTTATGCCCGCCAGTAATTTTATATTACTGATCGTTCAAAGGCGATACTTCTGTTGTGGTTCTTATTGTTTTATGTCTTGGTGTTTAGTAAAGATATTTAGAGTTTTCAAAACATTCCAGTTTAGAAAAATACTTCTAAGCAATGTTTAAATTATTTGACCCCGTTTAGGAATGTGTCTTTGATTTAGACTTCTCGTGTAAATTTTCGAAATTACAGTACAACAGTCTGGCTTTCGTCGCCGGTTTTAAAAGGGCTACTGATGAGGGTTCATTACCCGAAATTGCGCAATATAGTCCATACTATCTCCCTTTGAATGTTCTTATTGCTTCCAAAGGATCAAACCTTTATATTTTATTTATTTTTTGTGCTGTTGACGCCTTATGTATGTTATCATATTTTAGTTAAGTTTAGGTAACTGAGTGGCCACCTATTGGGAAATAGCTGCTCATTCGGCTTACTAAATGTATTTATGGTCTTAGTACCTTCTTGTTAGTTTGGTTTTTCCCGCCTCGGTTTTTGGAGTGGGAATCTTTTTCTGATTGCGCCTTTTCCTGATCGTTGCCTACTTGTACCTTTTGATTTTTATTTTCAATTCAGAAAAGTCATTACGCGTTGCAGACGTGTAGGATATAACTTAAATGTTATGCTACCGTCTCATGGCTACCAAACAGTTAAATGCGTAACCGCGGTTAAGAAAAGACATCCGATTCACGTCCTTCTGGTTTTGCGTGTGAGGTGCAGTAAAAGGTAAACAAACTTTCGCAGCTCGCGTTTCCAAGTAATTTATTTTCACCAGGAGAAAGTTATTAGAATTTTCTCAATGCAATTTTGTTAGTTATGAATTGATCTTATCGTATCTCAAAGGATTTCCAGATTTGTCTCCTTATAATCGTGATTCTTATTCCCTCCTCCAAAATGCATGTTGAGATTGCATTGTACATGAAGAAAATGTGGGTCAGTCATAGGGATATTTTTAGATCCCCGCGAACAGATGATTTTAACATTGTATAAGTACTGTGAACACTTTCCTTTCCATTGACCGCTGCATTCTATGTATATGTGGCTAAAAGCTGTGTCAAAATTTCGGTCACGCATTTAATCATTAGAATGATAGCAAAATAATCGACATTAAAAGCACCTGTATTTTAGTTTCTCTCTCGAGTTCTACGTTTAACAATTTAATTATCATAGTGTCTCATCATCTTTGTATGGTTTTTACCTCTACAAATCAAGTTTTATTGAAGGGTTTTTGACTTACAGTGGTGTGCAAAAAAACAACAACAAACAAACAAGAATCTGCATATACAAAAGCCTGAAATATACCTTGGTTTTCCTTTTGCTCATGGTTTTAGTGAGTGATAATGTTAAAAATAATTAACCCAGTTAATACATATAGACAACCCCTCTCAAGCAAAATGAAAAAAAAAAATCCAAAATTGGTTTATTTGTTAAGTTTGCAGTGAGAATACTTGGTATATATCAAAATACAAACATTTTTGCAACAAACATGCAATACAAAACACTGTAATTCACATGTATGGTATTCCTGTTTATGATGAATACTGTAATTTGCTTTTTTTCGTTTGCTTTCATCTAAAACGCTGTACAGAGAATGTTAAATATCATAAAACAGGCAGAGGTTTCCAAACATATCTTGAAATAAATCCTTCTTATTTTAATGATTAAATGCTTAACCATTTTTTCTTCCCTTCGAAAAATAAATGTTGAACCCTAAGAAAAGTGAATACCGTGGCAGACATCAGTTATACTTTATTTAATATATAACTACAAATTTGTTGCGGAACAATCACAAAAACATGATATTTAACAGCAAATTGCCCAATTTTTAGTTGTATTTTGCCGTTCTTGACCGTGTTGAAACACATGTTTCGAAGGAGGGAACAAATAACCACCCCCCCCCCAATGTTGCAAACTGTTTTGGTGCTAACAATGATAAATAAGTGACAAAATAGCATTCTTAGATTTTTGATACCGTTCTGTACTACAAAATAATTATCGATCGATCCGAGTAGTGTATGTTTTGTTTACATTTTGTTCAAAATTTATGCTGTTAGTTTATAGTTTGGCCAATAGAATAGAAATAAAAATCTTGTGGAGTTAGGACCGTTGTTGCATTAATCATCCAAAATGGAGTTAGTGGTTAACTGATTTTTGGCCAAAATGTGACTGAGGTACCTTGTTGCACTGACCCCTTTGATTGTTGATTTAGTTTTTTCCCACCTCGGTTTTTGGGGTGGGAATCTTTTTCTGATTGCGCCTTTTCCTTATCGTTGCCTACTTGTACCTTTACGTAGAATTATACGCACCAAACATAAAGGCATACGAGTACGTCAAACAGCATATCAAACTCTTGTAAGCCTCAAGTTGAGTAAACCTCCCCTGTATGGAGCCCTCATAATAACAAAAACATAAATTAGATCGAGGCTGTCCAGCGCAGGACAGCACGCTGGGTCACCCATGACTTTTCTTCATACAGTAGTGTGACTCAGATGATCAATACCTTAGGATGGAGGTCTTAAGAACAAAGACGTGCAGATGCCAGGCTCATAATGTTCTATAAAATTGTACATGGTTGAGTTGAGATACCACTACCATCGTACATCCACAGACAGATCCGAATGACAAGAACTACACACCCATAAAACTTTATTCAAATCAAAACAACAGCAAACTACTACAAATATTCATTTTTTCCCTTTAGCAATCGTGCAGTGGAACAACCTCCCAACCTCGGCTGTCCTTTCGGAAGACCTGACTACGTTCCTGGCTACGTTCAGGTCTGCCATTTGCAACATTAACCATGCCATAAGCGCAGGATATGTTGTTTTGAACAGCTTTTAACATTTTTCTTCTTCTTCATACTAACACTATCATACTTTTTAGCCTTAGTAAACTCATTTTAACTTTGTTCTATCAACATTTTCTTTGACGTTACTTAAAATTAACGTTTTACATCAAAGGGTGCCAATTTGCACATAATCCTCGCGAGAGGGTGTTGCTAGGTAGCCTTGACTACAGGTGTAATCTCATTTCTGAGTTCTTTTAGAACTAAAGGTTTTATGTCGTCCAGGCCTGTGGCTTTATCGGTATTCAGGTTTAACTATGATAATGATTTAAGAATTCCTATTGAGCTGATTGTAATTTCTGGCATTTTAGGATATTTGCACTTAATGTTTTCAAGGGTTTCTTCAAAAAGAACTTGAATTTTGTTAATACATAGCTGGCTAAGACGCAAGTGAGACAACTGTGAAAAAAGTGAAATAGCTACTCTAATTTTAGTTTGTATCAAATGTTACAAATACCTGTTTGAAGTGATGTCTGTCCTTCGTCTTTCCCGAGGTTCTCTGTGTCTGAAACAGTTTATCACATTTTATTTTAGTCTTTTTTTTTTCTTGAGTGATTCCACTATTGATTTCAGTGAGCTTGGAACCAGTAAATAATGCAACAATATGATAACTTTCGAAATTAAAACGTCATGGGTCGAGTTTTTTTGGGCCGAGTTAGTTATGGGCCGAGTTTGTCATGGGTCGAGTTGGTTATGGGCCGAGTTGTCCAGTTACCATTAAAAGGAGGTGCGCCGAAAAATCAGCGGCGGAACACATCTAACCCACTACGAGACGAAATGACCAAAATAAAAAAAATAGTTGCCGTAAACAGGTCGCAGAACTTCATTTCCGGAACCGAACTTTGAGAAACGTTTTTGAACTTTTTATTTGTTCTTTGAAACAGAATACCCGATCTCCGAAATAACCATGCCTCGCGAGGGACGGTAAGTTCGAACATGGAATGGTCGTCACCGGGAACCCAAATTATCTGAGGCATAGTCACAACCTTCACTTTTCTGCAGCTCTTTTCAGAAATTTCAAAGAACATGACACCAAAACACGCAAACATGACTTACCACATGCCATCTAGTCGAAAAGATCCAAAGTTCATCTTCATCTTCCAAGAAAGTGCTGGGCCCAAGCATGAGCATAGTCGCACTGTGAAAAACTATGTACATGTGTGAAGGAAAGGTCTTTGTACAGGTTAAAAACAGGATAAAAACATCTCTCTGGGCTTAGTAGAGGACTGGACCAGCGCCGACGCAGCTCTTGAAGGCATCAAGCGTTGGTGCTGTTACTGCGGAGACTGGCAGGGCGTTCCAGAGGCGTATCGTTGAGGGGAAGAAAGAACTCTTGTAGGCATTGACGGAGCAGTAGGGTACTAAGAATCGAATCCCATGACCTCTAGTGGCTGTGCCGGAATGAATCAGGTACTTCTCGGCCGGAATGTCGACGAGGTTGTTGACGATTCGGTACATCATCACTGTTTTACATTGCTCATGGCGATGCTGAAGATCTTCCCACCCTAGATTCTGGATCATTGAAGTGACACTGCTGGTTCGGCGGTAGTCATTTTGGCAGAATCTTGCGGCTCGTCTCTGGACAGCTTCGACCTTTTTAATTCCGTCCTTCGTCGATGGATCCCAGACTGTGGATGCGTATTCGACTTGAGGTCGGACGAGGGTCTTATAGCTTGCTTCCTTTATGTCCTTTGGGCATGATGAGAGATTCCTCTGTAGGAAGGAGATAGTCTGGTTGGCCCTTTTTGTCACCATGTCAATGTGGCTATTCCAGGATAGGTTTTTGTCGATGGTGACGCCGAGGTACTTTGCTTTGGTTGTCTCCTTGAGTACTTGACCGTGGATCTTGTATGTTGACTGGACAATCTTCCTTTTTAGGGTGATTCTGATGTGCTCACACTTGTCTGGATTAAAAGACATCTGCCAGTCTCTCTCCCATTCCTGAAGGCGATCTAGGTCTTCTTGTAGTGACGCTACATCATCTTGGCTTGAGATCACTCTGTAAAGTAGGCAATCGTCAGCAAAAAGCCGTGCTGTAGAGGAAACTCTGGATGGCAGGTCATTGATGTATATCAGGAATAAGAGAGGTCCTAGTACTGTCCCTTGTGGAACACCAGAAGTAACAGGGGAAGAGGAGGAAGTTTTGCCGTCTAACACCACTTTCTGGTATCTGTCAGCCAGGAAGCTCTGGATCCAAGATAGAGTCTTGTTCCGTATGCCGTAGTGGTGGAGCTTGGCAGCAAGGCGTTGATGAGCCACTTTATCAAACGCCTTGCTGAAATCTAGAAGAATGGCGTCGACTTGTTGCCTCTTATCCAGTCCGCTGGCCAGGTCATGAATTGTAGTGATGAGCTGTGATTCACAGGACCTTCTCTTTCTGAAGCCGTGTTGTTGGTCACTAAGAATGTGATGACTGTCAATGTACTTCATGAGATGGCTGTGGACAATATGCTCCATGGCCTTTGAACAGATTGAGGTTAAGGAAACAGGACGGTAGTTGGAAGCCTTGCTCTTGTCTCCCTTCTTGAAGAGTGGGGTGATGAATGCTCCTTTCCAATCACTGGGTACTGTGCCTTGGTCGTATGATGCTTGGAAAATCAGAGTGAGGGCAGGCGATATGCTGGATGCCATCTCCTTCAGGAAGCGTGAAGAGATTTCATCTGGGCCACTTGCTTTATGTGGGTTTAAGCCTTCAAGTATCTTCTTGACTCCATTTTCTTGTATGACTAGAGGTGGAGCTTCAGACTTTAGGCTGTTTCCCATGGATGGTATATTGCTGCAGTCTTCCCTGGTGAAAACCGATGCAAACTGGTCATTGAGAATCTCTGCCTTGTCACTAGCTTCCGAGTAGTTGGTCCCATCCTTTTTCAATGTTGCCACCCCTGAGCTGTCACATTTCATACCCTTGATGTAGGAATAGAGCTTCTTATTCTTGGAGCCAGGTTCGCTTACCATGTTCCGGATGTAGTTATTATGAGCGTCGCGGCATGTGTTCTGAGCATCTTTCTGTATTTTCTTATATCTCGTCCAGTCATCAGGATTTTTGGAGATTCGTGCTTTCTTGTATGCCCTTCTCTTCTTCCGTACTTGTCGTCGGACATCCCGATTGCACCAGGGTTGGTTGAAACGGGTTGAAGTATACTTGGAAGGTACATACTTGTTGACACTTTCAATGCATGTCTGCTTAAAGGTGGTCCAAAGTGTGTTAACCTCTGTGTTTGTGGAGTTGGCATGTACAAACTCTGCTGTAAATTGCTTCAGGTCATCCGACATAGAACTTTTGTCTGCCCGTTTCCATAGGAATATCTTTCTTTTGACTGGCTTTTGACGAGCTGGGAGAATATTTGTATCAACCAAGACAATGTCATGATCACTGAGGCCAGGTACTGTAGAAATTCTGTCAACTAGGGATGGGCGGTTGGTACAGAAGATGTCAAGAATGTTGTTGACTCTGGTGGGGAAATTTACCATTTGTTCACAGCCGATGTGGTTGAAGGTGTCTATGTATGCTTTGTTGATGGAAACTAGATAATTGTGTCCAGTAATGGTATCTGTACTCCAGTCTATGTCAGGGAGGTTGGTATCTCCACCAAGCCAAATAATGTGGTCCTTAAATCTTGAAGATAGGTCAGAAACTGCGTTGCAGAGGTCCTGGGTATAGTCAGCTTTGTTGTCAGTAGGTCTGTACATACAACCTAGGATGATGGGCTTCTTCAGGTCCTTGCAATTGAGTGAGGCTGCTACAAATTCTGATGTGGCAGGTGTGTCTACTTCTGATGCATCAAGATCATGCTTAGCTATGATAGCTACACCACCATGACTGCTGTTGGGCCTATCTTTCCTGGCTACAAATTTGTAATTTGCAGGTAGTACTTCTCTCTCTGCTATTGTGGGATTTAGCCATGTTTCTGTTGCGAGGATGATATCTGGGTCACTATACTCTAACATCGCCCAAAAACTTTCTCTCTTAGACCGTATACTCTGAAAGTTGATGACTAATATACGTGCCTTCTTTTTGGAGAGTGGGACATTCCTGTGTGTCGTCGGTGATGATGTGAAGTCGGGTAATCCTATGCTTCCTTCTGTATTCACCGAAGAGAATGAGGTCTGGCTTGGGGTGCTACAAGTAGGGTCGGAAATATCAAAATCCTCAAACAAGCTTGTGTTGAAGTTTGGGAGGCCGCATCCACAACAATACCAGCTGATATCTGTCTGTTCCAAAGGCTCATACAGGACAGTGGGCATGTTAAGACAGTTTTTATGGAACCATTGATCACAGTTGGAACAGGCCACTGAGCGGACATTTCTTGACCAAACACATGCTTTCCCACAGATGCCACAGGGGTATTTAACTGTTCTCGGTCCAGGGTTGGGTTGGCAGTCAGATGCATTCAATATCAACAATGAAAATAAATACATGAGGTGACCAGTCATACATCGCTTAGGCGCTCTCAATAACATGTGATGTTGGGTTGTCTGTAAGCTGCAGTTGAACAACACTGGGGATATCCTGATGTTGTTACTTGAAGAGGGCTGTGAGATTTCCAGTCTGTCATTTAGAGTTGCAAAGAATACCAAAAGTAGGAAAACTATCTGGTAAGAATGCATGGTCGCACCGGTCAGATGTAAACAAATCGACTTCCGGTTTGTGACGTCAGGTTGACAAATCAGAAAAAGTCAGTTTTCTCTGTATCTATGGGTCTGATTGTGATAGGAGGTATGGAGATATTCAAAGGACTGTTTGGCAAACCAGTAGGACCAGATCTTTCTGCCGATTCGACGTAGAAAACCACAGAATTAATGTAATTCCCCTGTCAAAAACCGCTGTTGGATCCTTCCTTCACGCATGCGCACTTCTCACGCATGCGCAAGTTGTATCGAAACTGCTGGCATTTGTATCTCTTGTTTGAAGAGTGTGTCTTTTGCCCGTGTAGACTCTTTGGATTAGGTTAAGGAATGTGGAGAATCTATCTTCGGCCTCGTTTAAGTACATGGGAAGCGGGTCAACTCGGCTTGAAACCAACTCGGCCCGTGAGTCAACTCGGCCTTGGGTCAACTCGGCCGGGTCAACTCGGCCTCTTATATTTCCTATTACAGTGGGGATATGAACGTGAATGATGCTTCTAGATTTTGAATACTAATTTTTAGGTTGATACATTCCGGAAACGTACACAGAAAATGTAGAATGACAATATTTTTAGTACTACAAACAGGACACTGGCTATCTGCACGACGGTCGTGCCGATAACACCGCTTATCGGCACGACCGTCGTGCGGATAAGCGGCCGGCACGACCGTCGTGCGGATAAGCGGCGTTATCCGCACGACAGGGAAATCGATATCCAAATGTTAAAAATGTCAAGAAATGGATACATTTTAAGTTGATAAATATATTACACCGGCTTCAAAATAGACTGATATCAGTCGTAGATGTTGTCTTTAGATTCCATACCAACTATCCATGCCTTATTTTATCTTAAGCTAATATGCCACTCCACATTTTATACTAAGCTGACTCAAACATCTACGACTGATCAAATCTGGCAGAGCAGTAGCCGGAATCCTTGGCTACTACAGACATCAAAGCCATTCATAAATGTGTTCCAGGTCCCTAATGGGAATAACATCATCATCAGTGTTTAGTAGAGGTAATCAAGTAAACTCAATAAAACAGGTGGTTCTGATATTGCTGACCTAAGACCAGCACTAAGATAAGGGTAATAAAATTGTAAAAGCCACAGCATTCATTTCAAGTTATAAAGTGTAACAGTGCTTGTGCTTTAGTAATAATTGATTTGGATATTCATATTTATTACCCCTTCCTATTGATGCTTCACATAAAATTTGGCTTTGATTGGCCAAGTGGTTTCAGAGGAGAAGACGTTTGAATATTATGGAGATATACATGTATATTGCCCCGGAGTGGGGGCACATGAGCCCCTGGGGTCCAATTTTTTTCAGAATCATTAATATTCAGTCCTACTGCCCATTTCCTGCAAGACTTTCACTTTAAATGACATTTTAAAAGTTTTCCCAATTCAAATGCATTGGCGACCTATGTTGACCTTGCCGTAAATCAAGGTCATCACAGGGTCATGATTTATATACACATTGTAGTGCTTGAGCCATTGATGCTTCATGTCAAGTTTCGTTGAAATCGGTCCACCGGTTCTGGAGAAGAAGATTTTTGAAGGGTTTTTACCATATATGGGCATGGCGGCCATCTTGGTCATGTGACCTGGATTTCTTATATACACATTGGTTCCTCCTACTGATGCTTCATATAAAATTTGGCTTTGATTGGCCAAGCGGTTCTTTGAAATTGTGGACGGACGGACGCCGGACGGACGCCGGATCATGGCCATCCTATAAGCTCACCTTGTGAGCCTAACGGCTCAGGTGAGCTAATAAGGTTTTACAGATACAATAGAGATGGCCATCTCATTAAATGTAGACACAAGCTTCAATACACTATTCTCTGTTGTTACTAATTTCCTTATACAGTTGCGACACACATGGTCAGAGTAGCTAACAGAACTTAAAATTTCGACTCGTAGATGCTTTTCAATCAATTCACAATGACTTGTCTTTGCACCTTTATTGAAAAGTAACAACCTTTCATACTTGTTTTTTCTTTGTTTTCCACATATGAGCCGCGACGCGAGAAAACCGGTCTTCGGGGTTTCCGACAAGGTCTGACACAAACTGACCTGTACAGTCACAGAAGCAGGCTAGAAGCTTGAAATTTCGGATATAAGAAGAAGAGGAAATATACTATCCGTGTAGCGAAAACAAAGGCGCTGATCAGCTTCGCGGTTACCGCGAAGCTGATCTGCGCCTTTGTTTTCGCCTAGGCAAAAATCCGGTTTTCTCACGATGCGGCTCATATAACACATAAAATCCTTTTGCTGGTGGGTGTTAGATGAACTCTACTATTAAGTTCTTTCGTCGGTGTCTGTGTACTCATGTTGAAATCTTCCTTTTATAGCATATATAATTGTAATACTTTTTACTCATTATGATATATTGTAATACTTTTTACTCATTATGATATATTATTACATCTTGTCAAAATCCAAATCCGAAATATTTCCATATGAGTATGTATTTTTTTATCCCATGTTGAAAACTGGCATAGTGGTATGATTTGAAATGAAACTCAGCCGAAAATGAAATGAAAACTAAAATGAAAGGCAATATGTTCTCAGCTCCAGAAACCCAATTTCCTCACTGATCTGTGGGAAATTTTACTTGGGTAATTAATTTGTCTTGTGGTCAGAGTTTGACTGCTGCTGTTAGTAGTTAATGGTGTTGTCATTAGTTAACTGTTATACAGATGGGCAATAAACAGATTTGTTGCATAAGCACTGACCAGATCTGATAAGTCTGATGAGATAGCCATAGAGAAGTGAAGTGTTTGAGAAGAATAGCTATTGCAGTCATATTATAAAGTTCTAAAGGATGAATATGAATAAAATTTCATCTCATCAGACTTTATAAGTCTAGCTTCAAAACTGAAACAGAATATTACACATGCAGGAAATTTTTACTTTTTAATTAACAAAATTGTAATTTTGCTGAAATTGGCTTACCTGTGAATTTACCTGTAAAAATCAGTCATGCGTATGCGTAAATGAGAAATAAATTGTCAATTATCGTAACCTAAATATTTATAAAATTTTGGTAATCCAAAAGAATAAACAGCCTTTGATTTTAACAATGAAGTATGGAAACATTTCAGTTACACAATTACACAATTAAAATAATTGCAATGATTCTCTGTCTGCTGTGAGCTGGATAAATCAAATCAAACTAGTTTTCTTAGTCATAATTAACAAAAATGATAATTTCGAATGTATTTCTATATAGCTAAAACCATAATTTATTTATTTAATGACAAATTAATAGTTTAATGCATTCGTAAGCTTGTAAGAAAATCTTATACTCCCGTCGTGCCGATAGCCAATACCTATAGCATTGGCTATCCGCACGACGCGGGCCGATAACGCCGCTTATCGGCACGACCGTCGTGCGGATAACGCCGCTTATCGGCACGACCGTCGTGCGGATAGCCTCAGCCTACAAACAGATCAACAATCTCTTTATTGAGCCAATGCAAAAGGCACATAGGGTGTGAACTGTCTATAGGGTGACGAGCATGCAAGTTAATCAGTTATAATTTGAGGCATTGACTTATCTGTGTAGTATAGTTAAGTGTTCACATCTAAAACAGTACCGCAATTAAATAAAGTGCGGTTACTTTTTGGTCACACCCAAATGCAGCAGTAGGCCTACATGTATATTCAATGGTATGATTAACAAAAATTAATTCACATTTATATTATGGAAGAAACGGGCGAAATAAATGGTTTTAAATAAGAATTGTATACAAGCATAGCCTCATACCTGTTCCACTTGCTTTAAACATTGCTATATATACTTAAATATAAGGCCGACTTGACCCGGCCGAGCTGACCCGGGCCGACTTGACCCGAGGCCGAGTTGACCCGGATTCAAGTACATGTATACTCAGTTCCTACTGTATCGCGGTAGCTTCTGTATCGCGGCATTTGCATATCACGTGAATTTTCGAACCTAGCACCCCCTACAATCGGCATCTTTCGCAGCAGATGTCAAACTCTGAATTCCAGTGAAAATTGTGCATATTGTCATGAAAAGTGGAGGGTAAATGTAAACCTTTACAAAAGTCAAGTAGAATTCGTATTTTTGCACATACTGGTTACCCCTACCCATAAAATGTCCCCTCAGTACCTAAAACACCGGTTGATTATACTTGCTTTGAGTCAGCATCTGTCGTCTGGGCGTCAAAGGTCATGCGCCATTACGAGGTCAAGTTATCTCCTTACATGGAAACTTTTGCATTCGCGTTTTAGGTGAACCCCGCGATACAGAAGTCACTTTTGCCACATGGGTATATACCAACATGGTCACACATTTGCGGTTTTCACAAAATATTGACAAATGTCTTGTAATTTTCATCATAACAGGGTTGCAGGGGAAGGATTTTGGAAGTTGTTGAAGTAGAATAAATTCCATTTATTGATCATGTTTGTTTGCTTCTTCCTATTTACAAATAAGGGCCGCGATACAGGAGGAAGCCAGTATACTTCTTCTTGATGCAGTATTCCACCAGATAACTGCCATACAACTCGATCAGATTTGTACAAGCCCTCGTCTCATTATTTTTAATTGAATTGAATTGAGTGATTGACAGTCAAATGAATATATCCCTCATCTTATAGTGAACTATTAAGCTTTCCAGCAGTCCGACAGAATCACAGTTCCAGGCCTGACATATTTAGTGATAATGGGAATAAGTGTTTTAGCACTTCTGTCTTCAACAATTTCAAAGAAACACTTCTTACTTTGGTTTATCGATCTCCCAGAACACCCATACACCATCTACTCTCTTCCCTCTGTGGTATTTCCATTTCCAAATTTGATTCGTCAGCCTCCACCTCTTTGCCTTCACCTCCTATCTGCTCACTGTCCTTTTGGATTATTTCCTCACACACTTCACTGGCAAAATTGTACCAGTCCACTAAAGTATGTTGACTTCCAATGCGAAGCTCTCTAGCCACAAACTCTGCTGGACATTTATCATGTTTATAGACCCAATAGTATGTCAATTTTACAATCTGCTCCAAAACCAGACGCTACTTGCTAACCCTACTTCCTTCCCTTATCGAAAGTTTCTTGTTGCATTTTCCATTTGAACACCTCCAACAAACACCATCTTTGCTAAAACTTGAATCTGTATGTAAACACAATTTCCCTTTGCAACAAACGAAGCAAAGTCCACCAAAATCACCAAGAAGCTCTTTCTCTCGTAGCCAAAATATTAATCTTTCCATTGAACTACATCTTTCTGCAACATCGTCATTATCAAGAGACATTGCATTGATCTTAAACGGCTGATCATGTTTTGTTTACAAGATGTCAGATCACCAAGGACTCTGGGTTGACTGAGGTCAAACACATAAATTACATCAGCCAATGAAATCGCGCACATGCGCTTGTTTCAAGACTTACCTCCTTTTCAGGACTGCTCTTCGCGTTATGTGTGAAATTTGTGAATGAATCACTTTGATTTTCAAGATTTCATTTAAAACCTGCGGTTTAAAACCTCGGTTTTAACCCCAAAATTGCTCAGTCTTCACGAATTTCAGGTTATTTTTTCAAAATTTTGCTTAATTTTCGAGTTTTGGTCGCACTCAAGCGCTCCCTCTATAATACACCTTAGCAACCATATTCACGTGGGTTTTCCTATGGAAAAGTAGCAACGGCTAAAGTGCAATTGTCTCGCTGGACTTGTGCTAGAGGTCCCAGGTTCGATCCACGCTGGCAGTGAGGAAAATTTGTTGGTCGTAACACGCTTCCCTTCGTGTTATTTGCAGGAATGACATGATACCAGTGTTTGCCAAAGTTTGTGAGACCTTGCAGGACTCATTGTCAGATTTTCTGTCTGACCGAACCAGTTTCTGTCTGACCGGAAAAGTAGGTGATTTCCCCAATATGCATTCTCAACCCTCAAGGAGGGTCGAAATCTGAAAGGCACTGAAAAGATTATCAAATTAACGACCCATTCAGCAATATAATCTTGATTAAAAAAGATGCATGGCACAGGTACAAGTTGATTGGGTTAAAATTATGGTGTTTGTTTTTCTTGCTCATTTCTCCTATCTCAAGTAAAGAGAGTATCAGTTCAACTGGACGGCCTAAGAAACTGTTTGTTTGGCATTGCTCCAATCAAAGGTCTCGCATACTGGGTAGTTTTGTCGCCGTTTTTTTATTGTATTTTACAATCTTTTTGTCAAAAGCTTAAACTTGTCTGATCACTTGACTTGGGCCATGCAAATCGGTAGATTTTAAGCTTAAAATCAAGAAAGACAAGTGGTTGTCATGCCCAATATTGATGCTTGTTCGCATCAAAATCAACCATTGTCGGAAAGCCTTTCTATGATTAATAGAAAAAGTCCTCTTTCATCCATGAAAAAAACAAAATTCTTTGCCTTTTAAAATTGGCAAAACTATGAGCTATCAACCCCAAGTCATTATAATGCACGCGCAGATGGTTGCACGCTTTTGATTGGTTTTCTAAATATATTCGGTCCAGTTCTAGTCTGGTTCACAATATTTTACATCTATAGATCACATATATTTTGTGACATTGAAAACAGTCAAAATAAAACCGAATTGAAAAAATGAACCGAAACGGTCAGTTTTGGGAAGTTACGCTCCGAACAAATTTTGGGCCATTTCGACCAAAATATGGTGTTGGACGCGGTGTCCTGTGTTCAGAAATTATTTGGCGGCCCAGGGCGTTTTTTATCGTTATTTTGTCCGGTCGTCCGACAAGATTTGGCAAACACTGCATACAGTACACCGTCCTTCGGATCAGGATGTTAACTGGAGGCCCCCTGTGCAGTCATCTCCTGTGCTGGTTAAAGATCCCTACACAGGTTCTATCCTCATGCATGTAGGCTCATCCTGCAACCACACCTGAGTGTACAATGTACACCTCCCAAGAATAATTAGAAATTGATTGATAGGAGTAGCAAGAAAACAAAACAAACAAGCTACTCTTTCGATAGCTCCCATAGACTTACAATGGGAAAAACTAAAAAATCTTCCCAGAAAGCACATGGACCAGTGTTTATATTTTTGTATACTATATATATGTAGAGTAAGGGGACATGATTTCGCACAGGGCATGACTTTGCATGCCAAAACTACTTTGTATCAGATTGTGGTATCTTTAATTACTCAGTTTGTTATTTATTTATAATGTTAACATTCGATAAAAGCATACATACTGCATAAACAGGTCTGGTACAAGTCAGAATTAAGGTACTATACCTCAATCGAAGTTTGTAACCTCCATTGAGGTTTGAACTATGCATAGCCATGTGCAAATTTCAAAAAATGATGCATAAACAGGGATTTTTCTAGGCCTATTTTGGGGCCGAATATCAGAACCTTTCCCAATGCTAAAAACACCCTATTTTTCCCAATTTCCAACCTAATTTTCCCAAATATGTTGCTTAAAATTCCCAATCCATTCAAGCTTATGTGAAAATAGAGCTTTCCACAAAACAAAGTTTCATATATTTCAAGGTCATATCGTAAGAAGTCTAGAAGTAGATCTCGATCCAGAAGTCGAGACAGAAAAAGATCTAAAAGGTCAAGGTCAAAAGAACGTCGTAGAAGATCAAGATCGCGGGACAGAAGATCACGCTCCAGGGATCGGAAACGCTCAAAATCAAAGGAAAGAAAAGACCGGAAGGATCGGAAAAGATCTCGCTCTAGAGACAGAAAAAGGTCCCGGTCCCGGGATAGAGATCGGGATAGACGTAGGAAAGACAAGAGGTCACGGTCTAGAGATAGAAGGTAATTCTATATGAGCCGCAACATGAGAAAACCAACAATTTATTTTTTTAACAGCTCTAACACAAACTGGCCTGTACAAGCATAGAAGATACCTAGAGACTGGAAATTTTGGATTTAGATAGAAGAGGAATTGTACAATCAGTGTAGCGAAAAACAAAGGCACTGATCAGCTTAGCAGTTACTGCCAAGCTGATCCGCACCTTTGTTTTCGCCTTTGCATAATGTGTTTTCTTATGCGGTGGCTCAGTTTTATGTGACAGTTTGTCTTTCCCATTCTTATTAAATGGTTGATTCCACTATCATTTTAGGGGCATCATGAGTCAGTTTTCTTGCAAGCAAACATTAGGGCTTTAAATGAGATGCCTCATTTGATATTTGCACAAGTGGTTATGATGTACAAGTTGTTAAATGATAATAGATTGCATGTCAAGCTTATGTACTAATGTTTACTTCTATTGAAATAAGTAAGGTTTTGGTAGAGCTATAAACGCATTTTCATGCATTATGATCAGCTTGTACATGTAGTACAAATTTATAGGATTGAATTTCCTTTAAACCTGGGACCAGCAGTTTATCCAATTATCATCTTCTCAGAATGGTTCTGCTTGCTAAATCTTTGTCAACAGTAATAGAGAAGAGGAGAACATACTTTGAAATGATGATGATGATGATAATGATGGTGGTGGTGGTGGTGATGATGATGATGATGATGGTGGTGGTGGTGGTGATGATGATGATGTTTCTGTGTGTTGTTCTATTGTAGCCATAGAGACAGAAAGTCAAGGTCAAAGTCTAAAGGTCGTGACAGCAATACTCCAGATAGAAAGTATGGGGAGGGAGCCATCAGAGTTAAAGATGAACCACTGGACAAGGTAGGCTGTTGTTATCATTTGAGCCGCCTCGTGGGAAAACCAACAATGTGGTTTCCGAACAGGTCCGACACAAACCGGCCTGTACAAGCACAGGAAAGAGCTAGAAGCTTGAAATTTCGGATTTAAGTAGGAATTGTACTATCCGAGTAGCCAAAACAAAGGCGCTGATCAGCTTCGCGGTTACCGCGAAGCTGATCTGCGCGTTTGTTTTCGCCTATGCAGATTGTTGGTTTTCCCATGGGGCGGCTCATTTCTTTAGATCAGTATTTGATGTAACTCATTAAAAATGTCTTAATGAGCTGTGACGAGAGAAAACCGGGCTTTGGTGTTTCTAACTAGGTGTGCAGCTAGCTGCTATTGAAGATGGCTAGAAGCTTGAAATTTCGAATTTAGGAAGAAGAGGAATTATACTATAAGAATAGCAAAAACAAAGGTGCTGATCAGCTTCGCGGTTACTGCGAAGCTGATCTGCACCTTTGTTTTTGCCTAGGCAATACTCCGGTTTTCTCATGACGGGGCTCACTAAATGGACCACATGCTGTCTAAATTTGATGCCGTACGTAAGATGTTAAAAATGCATGAGTACCCTCTCTCGAATTTGAGATCTGGCTAATATTTCGGAAATAGAAAATTCACAAAATAAAAGTCACATGAAAATTTTTGAATTTATAGTATGACTTAAACCTTAGTCGCTTACACCAGATGGAAACTTGAAATTTTAAGTATGCTAGATATATGAGCCACCTTATGAGAAAACCAACGATGTGGTTTTCGAACAGGTCTGACAAAAACCGAGCTGTACAAGCAGAGAAGATAGCTAGAGGCTGGAAATTTTAGATAAATTTAGAAAGAAGAGGAATTGTACTATCTTAGCCAAAAAAAAAGGTGCTGATCAGCTTCGCAGTTACTGCGAAGCTGATCTGCGCCTTTGTTTTTGCATGTGCAAAATGTTGGTTTGCTCATGAGGCGGCTCATGTGTTTTATGACGGCAAATATTAAATGCAAGGATCACATTGCTATGTGCATAGCAAGTCATTTGTTTTGATATGTATAAAACTGTTTTAAAATGGTAGGATCTAATCCAGAACAGCCATTTCTGTAAAATGAGCCGCCTCATGAGAAAACCAACAATCTGCATATGCGAAAACAAAGACGCAGATCAGCTTCGCGGTAACCGTGAAGCTGATCAGCGCCTTTGTTTTCGCTATTTGGATAGTACAATTCCTCTTCTACTTAAATCCGAAATTTCAAGCTTCTAGCTCTTTTCTGTGCTTGTACAGACTGGTTTGTGTCGGACCTGTTTGGAAACCACATTGTTGGTTTTCCCACAAGGCGGCTCAAATGTTAAATGTTAACATGTATGTTTTTGAGTTGTTGCTGCTCTGATTCAAGAACCTGGGTTGTTCTCTCCACACAAAAATGTCTGATTTTGTTGCGAGTTTTGATGAACTTCTCCCCAAATTAATCCAAATGGGATGCACATAATTTAGTCCCAGTGGTTGGCTCATGAAGTCTTAGCTAAAACCAACAAATGAGCCACCGTCAGCCACGTCATGAGAAAATCAACAATTTACACATACGATCAGTGCCCTTGTTTTCGGTACACAGATAGTTCAATTCCTCTACTTTCTTAATCCAAAAGTTCCAGCTGTGCTTGTACAGCTCAGTCTGTGTCAGACCTGTTTAGAAACCACATTGTTGGTTTTCATGTGACGTGGCTCAAATAAATGTTCTTTGAGAGACATAATTAAAACTGATAACTTCGTATTTTGCAATTTTTTACACATTTTGGTTGATACAGGAAGAAGAACAGAAAAGACTTGAGATGGAGATGCAGAAAAGGAGAGAAAGAATAGAGAAATGGCGGGCAGAGAAAAACAAGGATAAACAGCTAATTCCGATCAACATAGCCCCGCCGTCCAAGAAGTGGAGCCTTGAAGATGAAGATGATGACGATGATGATGATAACGTCAACAGCAATAACAAGGCTGATGATGATGAGTTGGACCCATTAGATGCTTACATGCAGGTATTACAACAAATTTCTTGATTGAATGCATTGATGATTTTGATGATGATCAACTAATTCTTACATGCGGTATACTTCAGTTTTGCTAAATTAAGGTGCCACTATACACTTTGTTTTTGTGTACTGGCCAACTTTTCAGAACCTGCCAATCCTAAAAGGTAACCATACATTTCGAAAACTTGCCCATGCAATAAACAGAGATTTTTTTCAGCTGTAAAAATTGAAAATTTCGTCAGAAAAAAATTGATATTTTTCTTCTTTTTACTCAAAACGTAGATTGTGGGTACACGCTAGAACCTTGCCAAGGCAGTTCTAACGAATACCCACACTCTATGTTTTGGAGCAAAGAGAAGAAAATTAGGTATACCCCTGCATACCCCAGTTTTGCCATATAAAAGTGCGGTTCAAGGGGGTATACTTTTCATGAACATGTTGATAATGTTAAACTTAGAAGTTTCTCTGCACACAATTCTGTTCTTAACAGGCTTAAAATTTTAAGACCAATTTTTACTTGGTGATAGTACACATTCTCATGTGTTTCAGACAGTAAACGAAGAGGTGAAAGGGGAAGGTGCCACAGTAGCCATAAAGCCAGATGAAAATGTAAGTTCTAAATCTAAACTGACAGAGCTACATTGCGACTCTGTATGCATTCTGCATGTACGACAAGGTTTAGTCAGACTGGTTTATTCACTGTATGATTAATGGGTTTTTTAGGAAAGAAGTGTTCCCTTTAAATAGATTGGGCTGATGTTAGGCAAAACCACAAAGAAACTACCTTGGATATTTTGGATTTGGTGTTTAAGTCAGGTTGAGTGCAGTTGCCTGGTGGTAGGAAGTCAACTGATGAAGAGATCAGGGGTTCTAACCATTTTGATGTTGAGTTGTGTCCTTGTGCAAGACATATTTGAGCCTGTGTGTGAGAAAACCAACACTTTGGGTTCCGACCAGGTCTGACACAAACCAGCCTGTACAGTCACAGAAGCAGGCTAGAACCATGAAATTTTGGATTTAAGATGAAGAAGGATTGTACTATCAGTGTAGCGAAAACAAAGGCGCTGATCAGCTTCGCGGTTACCGCGAAGCTGGTCTGCGCCTTTGTTTTCGCCTATGCAGATTGTTGGTTTTCCCATGCGGCGGCTCATTTATCATTAACTCCCTATAGCACTCAGGAAGCACTGGTTTCATTTTGACCTGACTGAAAGATTGTTGACTGGTCAACAGAAAAATTGTTGACTGGTCAACAGAAAAATTGTTGACTGGTCAACAATTGAGGTAAATTTTTAACTTTTTTCTACAATTTAACTGTTGAACAGTAGACCAAAGTTAAAAATTACCTTGGTATCTTCCACAGAATGTAATCAAATGGTGTGTATGTTTCAGAACTCTGCGTCCACGACGACGACTACGACAGGTAAAGTGACCATAATCACTGCAGTAGCCAAGAAGAAGAAAGATACGTCAGTACAGAAGGGAGAACTCATGTTGAATAATGTTGATCTCATGGAGGTATGCATCTGCTTATTTGCATAGGCGAAAACAAACTGCAGATCAGCTTCGCAGTAACTGCGAAGCTGATCAGCACCTTTGTTTTCGCTACACTGATAGTGCAATCCAATCTGAAATTTTGGAGGTATGCATAGGCTGATTGCTTTGCTACACTGATAGTGCAACCCAATCTGAAATTTTGGAGGTATGCATAGGCTGATTGCTTTCGCTACACTGATAGTGCAATCCAATCTGAAATTTTGGAGGTATGCATAGGCTGATTGCTTTCGCTACACTGATAGTGCAATCCAATCTGAAATTTTGGAGGTATGCATAGGCTGATTGCTTTCGCCACACTGATAGTGCAATCCAATCTGAAATTTTGGAGGTATGCATAGGCTGATTGCTTTCGCTACACTGACAGTGCAATCCAATCTGAAATTTTGGAGGTATGCATAGGCTGATTGCTTTCGCTACACTGATAGTGCAATCCAGTCTGAAATTTGGAAGTATGCATAGGCTGATTGCTTTGACTGTGCTGCTTTACCTCTCGTAAAAACTAGTTGTACACCACAACCTTTTTATAACACTATTGTTGGGGTCTAAGCCAATTTCCGTGTTAGCTACCCAATCCATGTTATAACGAGAGTAAAATGTATAGGCATATAGCAAAAATAGTTTAATTGGGATCCAACAGTGATCAGTGTTATATTCAAAACCATGTTGTAATGAAGCATGTTATTAAGAGGTCCAGCTGTAGTTGTAAACATTTGCGGAGGGGTTTCTACTGGCTATAGACATTTTTCAAGAATGCTATTACTTAAAATGTCTGTTTGAAGCAGTCTAATCAAAGAATACATACCTGTCAAAGGTCAGTTAGCACCATCAAAGAAATCACACTACCTACTCTTTAATTGGGTCATGCCATGAGAAACTGGATAATTGTCAGTGCAAAAGCAAAGGTGCAGATCAGCTGTGCAATAACTGCTCAGTATCTTTGTTTTCGCTACACTGATAGTGCAATCCATCTAGCGTAAGGCGACCAGTGATCGATCAGGGACCAGTGATCGATCAACTAGTGGTTATCGGCTATTAATTCTCAAAGGATACCTGAAGTAAATCTTACGCTAGTCTCAACTTAAAGCACGTTATATTACCTTACAAACACTAATTTAAATTTATTTGGAAAGCTTTTTCTATCTTGCATTTTCTGGGACTTTACGAAGAGAGTGTCTTAGTTGTACTGCTTAAAAGCGGTGATTGTTCAATAAATTCTTCAAGATGAAACAACCTGCATTCGTTCCGACTGGCTAAATATTTTAACTTTTCTGCATACTAAACAAATCTGATCCACATTCCAAATTATATTGGATAACGCTGCGATTAATGGACGATTTCTGTGATTTTCGAGCTAGTTTTTCAACAGTTTTCCATTGTTTCTATGGGAATGTATGCTTTTCGACCACCTCATTTCGCTGCTTTATTTCTTTTAACTCAATGAAAATTTCCAAACTTTGTTTCGTGGCTAGAGGTAAACGATCATTATTCTTTCTAAAAATGAGTATACCTTCCAAGTTAGCCGCGGTTTTGGATGGAAAAAGGAGGTGATCGATCACTGGTCCACCTGACCCTGATTCACGCTGTATGATGGTGGGTGTGTTAAAATGACGTCGCTGAGAACGTGACGTGATGGCGTCATAAACTGACATATTGAAAAACATGACGAAGGTTCAAGCTTCGATATGGTATGTACGCATGCATTCTTCAACGCATGTCTAATCCGTAAATCTATCAAACATGGCTATTTTTGATCGATCACTGGTCCCTTTACGCTATGTCTAAAATCTGAAATTTCAAGCTACTATCTATATTTTCTGTGGCTGTACAGCCTGATTTGTGTAAGACCTGGCCCAAAACCCAGATTGTTGTTGTTTTTGGGGTTTTTTTTGTGTGTGTGTTTTTTTTCTTCATATTTATAAGTGTATGCGAGGGCCATATAGCTTTCATGATCCATGTTATCCGCCTTAATAAAATGAGGAAAAAAATTATAAGGATTATTCTCATGGGGAAAGAGCATTTATCACTGTTGTGGCCCAGAAAAAGAAAGATACAGCTATTATGATCTGTTGGTGGTTGGAGAAAGAGCAATGCATACTGGTTTAGTACTTAGGTTACATGTGTAGGATTACTAATCATACCAACACCTCTTCAAACAAAGCATTTACAAAATTCAAAATTGTTCCAGTCTAACTATTTGATTGAGGAAAGGTCGTTGTAGAAAAAATAAACCTCTAAAACCTATCTTAGTACAGTATTATGATGCATTTGTCATTTGTTTTGTATTTTCAGTATTCTTCAGAAGAGGAAGAAGATACTTTAGATCAGACCATGGCCAACTTAAACAGGAAAAAGAAGGTAAGTAGTAGTACAACATGAGCCCCAATGTGAGAAAACTGGTCTTCAGGGTTTCTGACCAGAATCGACACAAATCGACCTGTACAGTCACAGAAGAAAGCTAGATGCTTGAAATTTTGGAATTAAGCAGAAGAAGAAGTGTACTATCCGAGTAGCGAAAACAAAGGCGCTGATCAGCTTGGCGGTTACCGCGAAGCTGGTCTGCGCCTTTGTTTTCGCATAGGCAAAGATCCGGTTTTCTCATGGTGCGGCTCACATATTTCCATCAGCCCTGAACAAAAGCATGTAGATGGTAAAGTTCCCAGGAAAAGGAAGTTTTCAATGCACAGCAAGTCATTTCAGAGTGTGCAGCAATATGCTAAGATGACACTTGTAGGCTTAACATATGTCTTGGGTATTGGGAACAAAGACTCTTTCAAAATTGCCTCAGGGCCGTTCTCGTCGCAGAGTGGTTAAGAGCACCAATATTTCATTACCACGCTTAAACATTTGATCATCTCACCGCTATGTCTTGTGTAAGTTCAAGCTCCACACTGGACACATGCGGGACAAGTTAAGTTCTGCTTGCGGGTGTGCCAGGTGTTTTTTCTTAGGGTTCTCCCTTTTCATCCCACCTACTAATTGGCACATCTCATATTAGCTGAAATAATCTTGAAAGGGTATTAAAACTGAATACTAAAAAATTGCCTCGGGTAATTAGTGCCAGTGACAATAGACCAGGAAGTTGGGTATTGTGGTAATCACATTGCAGAGAAAGTTGCCGTTTAGCTATTAAGCCTTAATCCTTAAATGTGTTTTGACAAGATTGTTATAACTTTTTACCAGATACACCACAATTTATGTTGTGAACAAAAAAGGAATCTTGCTGGCAGAAGGTTTCAGCTACATTATCATTATGATAGAGAGTATGGGTAAGGTGAGGCACCATGCTAAGTTAGACCAAAAGATAGAGCTGTCTTAACGCCAATATGTTCCTTGTCGTTAGACAGCTCTAACGCAAGAATTACCCTAATCATTACATCATTTCCCAGCTGAAATTATCACTATTTCTGTGCGTCACCCTTCAAAATTATTTGGCCGTTTCATTAAAAACATACAATGCCACAAATGTACCTGGAAAAGAATCCTTGAATCCCTTTGGATTGAGAATTGTTGATGTTTTTTGTCATTCGCGAAGTTGTAAAATTTCGTTCTGCCATCTTGTTTCTAGCGCGGGAGAAGGTTGTTTCCTTGTAAACATAAAATGACGCATTAAATGTTGCCGGAAGCAACGAATTACGTCATGGCGCGTGTTTACAGCAGCATGGCGCGTGATTGATGTAAAACGCTTTTTGATTGGTCGATCGATCTGAGCGATAATACTATTTGACCAATGACAACAATGAACTCAATTTGACCAAAACAAACATGGCGGCGCCCGACGAGTGACAGCATTAAAAACGGGCCTTGAAATTTAGTGATTTTAGGAGTCTTAGATTGCTTGTAGTCCCGAAAATATATGGCGAGTTGCCATAGGGAAAACAAGAAGTTAAACTGCTAAGTAAAAACGTTATAATGCATACAATGAAATGATTTTATGATTACTTTTTTTCGGCTATATGGCGATGTTCTTACACTCGCCATATCCTTATATTGCTACATGCTAAGTCAGCAAGGGGAAGCGCTAGTATGATATTAAAATATTTGATAAAAATGTATATTATTTTCAGGAGCTGGTTCTGACAGATCACAGTAAGGTGTACTATGCTCCATTCAGGAAAAACTTCTATGTAGAGGTACCAGAGATTGCCAGAATGTCTCCAGAAGGTAAGCATTTGAATTTGAGCCATAATGTGACATTAACTGTTTTAAGGGGTTCTTACCAGGACCGACACAAACCTGCATGTTCTGTCACAACAGAAGGCCAGAATCTTGAAAATTCCAATTTAAGAAGATGATTGACAGATGAAGAGATAGCAAAGATGCTGAAGAGCTATGCAGTCACTGCACAGCTGATCTGCGTCTTTGTCTTGGCATATGCAACAAGTAGCCCAAGGGCAACGATCGCTCACCTGAGAGTCAACAAGTACAGTCACTGGACAAAGGTAGCAATCCACAGTTTTATGAGCATTTTTCAGTTAATTTTGCTAGATCCGCCAAAACTGATAATAGCTCTGTCAAATCTGGTGAACAATCCGATTTCTCCCATAAAATCATTAAATCAAATGTCTAACAACAAAATAACATCATTTAAATTGCCTAGAACTGACTATCACCCTACCTGTATTGGGGATATTTTCCCCTACCCCCTCTTTCAGACCAGTGAATTTTCTTAAAATATGCCTGAAGTCTGGGCCCCCATGCATATTCTGTGCAAAAGGAAGCCCCATATATCTCATGCAAATACTTAGAGAATCGACCCAGGATCATAATGAGCAGTGCACAAATATGGGCCATCCATCTACTTTTTTCGCTATTTGTGAACAAAGATAACCCCTGCAAAAACGACAGTGAAGAGCGTCACCGGCTATGACTGGCGAACGATCCGGGATCCTTATATAATCCCGGTTTTTACCAGTCTAAAAATAGAAAATAAGTATTTTTCACATGTTTGAGGCATAATTGATCCGATTTGGGGAAAGATGTCGGCAAATTATTGAAAGAGGATAATTTACAGCCCAATTTCATGCCCTACCCCTTAATATTGAAAATTTTGGCCCACCTCAAAAGTACGAAACTGTGAATGGAACCTTAAAGCAAAACTTTTTGCTCTAGTTTCTGGCAATTTTCGTCTAAAACTATTCTTTAACATAATTCCAATTAAATTCAGGCAAAGAAAGTGGATTTGCATTAAAACTGGCCTTTCAGGAGGAGTCAGAACGAGTCATATGCTTTCGAGGCATTTTTAGGTCGATTTTTGAGGAATGGAGCCCCAACTAACCGCATCCAGCTTTACTCACTCTGTGGTCGTGCGAGTGACCAAAAGATCACGAAACAGTTATGTCCATATATTGGGCCACCTGATCAAAGAAAACTGAGACCTTGAAATGGAAATTAAAAAAATCGGTTATTGCTTTAAGGTAGCAATCCACAGTTTTATGAGCATATTTCAGTTAATTTTGCTAGATCCGCCAAAACTGATAATAGCTCTGTCAAATCTGGTGAACAATCCGATTTCTCCCATAAAATCATTAAATCAAATGTCTAACAACAAAATAACATCATTTAAATTGCCTAGAACTGACTATCACCCTACCTGGATTGGGGATATTTTCCCCTACCCCCTCTTTCAGACCAGTGAATTTTCGTAAAATATGCCTGAAGTCTGGGCCCCCATGCATATTCTGTGCAAAAGGAAGCCCCATATATCTCATGCAAATACTTAGAGAATCGACCCAGGATCATAATGAGCAGTGCACAAATATGGGCCATCCATCTACTTTTTTCGCTATTTGTGAACAAAGATAACCCCTGCAAAAACGACAGTGAAGAGCGTCACCGGCTATGACTGGCGAACGATCCGGGATCCTTATATAATCCCGGTTTTTACCAGTCTAAAAATAGAAAATAAGTATTTTTCACATGTTTGAGGCATAATTGATCCGATTTGGGGAAAGATGTCGGCAAATTATTGAAAGAGGATAATTTACAGCCCAATTTCATGCCCTACCCCTTAATATTGAAAATTTTGGCCCACCTCAAAAGTACGAAACTGTGAATGGAACCTTAAAGCAAAACTTTTTGCTCTAGTTTCTGGCAATTTTCGTCTAAAACTATTCTTTAACATAATTCCAATTAAATTCAGGCAAAGAAAGTGGATTTGCATTAAAACTGGCCTTTCAGGAGGAGTCAGAACGAGTCATATGCTTTCGAGGCATTTTTAGGTCGATTTTTGAGGAATGGAGCCCCAACTAACCGCATCCAGCTTTACTCACTCTGTGGTCGTGCGAGTGACCAAAAGATCACGAAACAGTTATGTCCATATATTGGGCCACCTGATCAAAGAAAACTGAGACCTTGAAATGGAAATTAAAAAAATCGGTTATTGCTTTAAGGTAGCAATCCACAGTTTTATGAGCATATTTCAGTTAATTTTGCTAGATCCGCCAAAACTGATAATAGCTCTGTCAAATCTGGTGAACAATCCGATTTCTCCCATAAAATCATTAAATCAAATGTCTAACAACAAAATAACATCATTTAAATTGCCTAGAACTGACTATCACCCTACCTGGATTGGGGATATTTTCCCCTACCCCCTCTTTCAGACCAGTGAATTTTCGTAAAATATGCCTGAAGTCTGGGCCCCCATGCATATTCTGTGCAAAAGGAAGCCCCATATATCTCATGCAAATACTTAGAGAATCGACCCAGGATCATAATGAGCAGTGCACAAATATGGGCCATCCATCTACTTTTTTCGCTATTTGTGAACAAAGATAACCCCTGCAAAAACGACAGTGAAGAGCGTCACCGGCTATGACTGGCGAACGATCCGGGATCCTTATATAATCCCGGTTTTTACCAGTCTAAAAATAGAAAATAAGTATTTTTCACATGTTTGAGGCATAATTGATCCGATTTGGGGAAAGATGTCGGCAAATTATTGAAAGAGGATAATTTACAGCCCAATTTCATGCCCTACCCCTTAATATTGAAAATTTTGGCCCACCTCAAAAGTACGAAACTGTGAATGGAACCTTAAAGCAAAACTTTTTGCTCTAGTTTCTGGCAATTTTCGTCTACAACTATTCTTTAACATAATTCCAATTAAATTCAGGCAAAGAAAGTGGATTTGCATTAAAACTGGCCTTTCAGGAGGAGTCAGAACGAGTCATATGCTTTCGAGGCATTTTTAGGTCGATTTTTAAGGAATGGAGCCCCAACTAACCGCATCCAGCTTTACTCACTCTGTGGTCGTGCGAGTGACCAAAAGATCACGAAACAGTTATGTCCATATATTGGGCCACCTGATCAAAGAAAACTGAGACCTTGAAATGGAAATTAAAAAAATCGGTTATTGCTTTAAGGTAGCAATCCACAGTTTTATGAGCATTTTTCAGTTAATTTTGCTAGATCCGCCAAAACTGATAATAGCTCTGTCAAATCTGGTGAACAATCCGATTTCTCCCATAAAATCATTAAATCAAATGTGTAACAACAAAATAACATCATTTAAATTGCCTAGAACTGACTATCACCCTACCTGTATGGACCCCAGGGGCACGGTTGGCAGGATTTATAGCAGGATTTATAAAGAGGACCACTATACATTGCTATAAACAAAATATGAAAGCTTTGGGCCTTGTGGTTTTGGGCACTTGGGGCCTTGCCCCAGGGGCACGGTTGGCAGGATTAATAAAGAGGACCGCTATACATTGCTACAAACAAAATATGAAAAGCTCTGGGCCTTGTGGTTTCGGAAAAGAAGATTTTTTTTTTTATGTTTTACCCATGACCCCCCCCCCCCCCCCCTCCCCGGGTTGGGGCTTGTATGGACCCCACGGGCAGGATTTGGCAGGATTTATAATGAGGATGACTATACATTGCTACACACAAAATATGAAAGCTTTGGGTCTTGTGGTTACAGAGAAGAAGATTTTTAAAGTTTTTCCCATGACGCCCTCGGGGCGGGGCCTGTATGGACCTCAGGGGCATGGTTGGCAGGATTTATAAAGAGGACCACTATACATTGCTACTGACAAAATATGAAAGCTCTGGGCCTTGTGGTTACGGATAAGAAGATTTTTTTATGTTTTCCCCATTGTAAGTCTATGGGAGCAAATGACCCCCGGGGTGGGGCCATTTTTGACCCCAGGGGCATGGTTGGCAGGATTTATAAAGAGGACCACTATATGTTGCTACATACAGAATATGAAAGCTCTGGGTCTTGTGGTTTCTGAGAAGAAGATTTTTTTTATGTTTTTCCCATGACGCTCCCGGGGTGGGGCCTGTATGGACCCCAGGGGCATGGTTGGCAGGATTTATGAAGAGGACCACTATACATTGCTACACACAAAATATGAAAGCTCTGGGACTTGTGGTTTTATAGAAGAAGATTTTTTTATGTTTTACCCATGACCCCCCGGGGCGGGGCCCTTATGGACCCCAGGGGCACGGTTAGCAGGATTTATAATGAGGACCACTATACATTGCTACACACAAAATATGAAAGCTTTGGGTCTTGTGGTTTCAGAGAAGAAGATTTTTCAAGTTTTTCCCATGACGCCCCCGGGGTGGGGCCCGTATGGACCCCAGGGGCATGATTGGCAGGATTTATAAAGAGGACCACTATACATTGCTACTGACAAAATATGAAAGCTCTAGGACTTGTGGTTTCGGAGAAGAAGATTTTTTTATGTTTTCCCCATTGTAAGTCTATGGGAGCAAATGACCCCTGGGGTGGGGCCATTTTTGACCACAGGGGCATGGTTGGCAGGATTTATAAAGAGGACCACTATATGTTGCTACATACAAAATATGAAAGCTCTGGGCCTTGTGGTTTCGGAGAAGAAGATTTTTTTATGTTTTTCCCATGACGCCCCCGGGGTGGGGCCTGTATGGACCCCAGGGGCATGGTTGGCAGGATTTATGAAGAGGACCACTATACATTGCTACACACAAAATATGAAACCTCTGGGCCTTGTGGTTTCGGAGAAGAAGATTTTGTTATGTTTTTCCCATTGTAAGTCTATGGGAGCTATCTGTTGCCATGGAAACCAGAGTTCTGATCCGACCTGGCCCAAACCCTCCTCAATGATGCTTTAGATAAAATTTGGTCACGATTGGCCTTGTGGTCTTAGAGATATTCAAGTTTGAAAATGTAAACGGACCGACGGACAGACGCACGGACGCCGGCTCGACTACTATACTATAAGCTCACCTTGTGAGCATTCGGCTCAGGTGAGCTAAAAATCTTGTCTCACAACACAGCTCATATAGATTTGCTTGGTTTGAAATTTCAAATGTGGTGCTTTGAATGTTCTACTTTAATGCTCCCATCTCTGACAAATTGTGCAGCAAACAAGTTTTCCCTTGTTACAGGGTTTTCCCTCAGAGTTTTATATTAGGGGACCAGTGTCCCGCTACTGATAGCTTATGAGGGACATTTTGACAACTTAATTGAGAAATTGGGGGACATTTACTTTAGGAAACAGAAATATTTAAGAAATTTGGGGGACATCACTGTCCCCTCTGTGGACAGTTTTAGGGGTCATTGGAAGCAAAAGGGGGTCAAAATGCACATTTTTGTCTGCCTGGGAAAACCCTGCCATGTTACCTTCTTTCTTCTTGTTATGATATATTCTCAATATAACGTCCATATTTTGTATCCCATTACAGAGGTGGAGGCATACAGGAATGACTTAGAAGGTATCAAGGTTCGAGGTAAAAACTGTCCTAAACCAATCAAGGAATGGGCCCAGGCTGGAGTCAGCAAGAAAGTTCTGGACTGTCTCAAAAAGTAAGAAAATCCTTCGACACCAAAATTATCTTAATCTAGCTGCTGTTCACCCTTAATTGAGACACGACACGAGAAAACTGGGGTTTTGGATTTCTGACCAGGTTCCACACAAACCGACCTGTACAGTCTCAGGAAAAGGCTAGAAGCTTGAAATTTCGAATTTAGATAGAACGATTGTACTATCCGAGTAGCAAAAACAATGGCACTTATCTGCACCTTTGTTTTCGCATATGCAAAATGTTGGTTCTGCCATGACACTGCTCAAATATATGTATTTGTCGCAGTTCAGTGAAATTTCCATAGAAAAATTCAATAACTTTGACTGTTTAGTGTTTACCTTATCCAAAGACTACTTATTTTGAGGTTTGGTTACTGAGAAATTGACCATTGCTTCTATTTAATATATGAACCCATTATTGCACTATTGCCCTTAATTAAGCAAGGGCTTGTGAGAGCTTGTTTTGTATTGTTAATTACCCTTTAGTATTTTTTTATTCGGTTTTACGTCCCTTTTAAGATTATTTCAGCTCATATGAGACTGGCCAATCAGTAGGTGGGGCAAAAACGGGAGAACCCCAAGAAAAAACACCTGGCACACCCGCAAGCAGAACTTGGCTTGTCTCACATGTGCACCGTGTGTTGCTCGAACCCACACCAGACACAGTGGTGAGATGATTGAATGATTAAGCCAGGTAATGATATATCAGCACTCTTAACCACTCAACCACAGGGGCCTCCTTTACGAATTCAGTTTATTAATATGCAAAAAGGAGTAAAGTCCATTATTATTAATCGCTATAATAGAATTTGTTAGGTCTCCATAAAAACATGTTTTGTTGCTGTTTGGCTGCCCTCACCTCTTCTTTTGCTTTTTCACAGAATGACTTATTATTTCTTTCATCTGTTCCAGAAACAACTTTGTTCACCCAACCCCTATTCAAGCTCAGGCAATCCCAGCCATAATGTCCGGTCGTGATATCATCGGTATTGCCAAGACTGGTAGCGGCAAGACACTGGGGTTCCTGTTGCCGATGTTTCGTCATATTCTTGACCAGCCAGAGCTAGACGAAGAGGATGGGCCTATAGGTGAGTTAAATATGTTTTAATGAGCCATGACGTGAGAAAATTGATCTTTGAGGTTTTCATACCAGCACTGTCACAAATCATCCTGTGTAATCACAGAAGAAGGCTAGAAATGAAGTATTTAAGATGAAGACGGATGGTAATATCCATGAAGGGGAAACAAAGGCACTGATCAGCTGTGCAGTTTTTGCACAGCTCATCTGCTCCTGTTTTCGCAAAGGCAAAAATTTGGCTTTCTCGTGACACAACTCAATTGTCATTGACCTACCCTTCAACCAAGCACCTTGACACACCCTGTGTATGATGCAGGATATTATGCGCTGGTCGTGTAAACTAAGGAGATAGCCATGGCAGTGTGCTGAACTTTTACTTGGGCATTGTCCTGTAGTATGGGAACTACTTTACTAGCTGCAGTTTACTCAACAGCAGTGCAATGAAAACTAAACAGAATGGGAAAAATTAGCTAGGCTGTTACCAAAAGAATGACCCTGCATAAGGAGTTGAAAAGTCCCAACACTTCTCCAGACCTTGTGGTGGTGGGTTGTTGTCACGCGAATGAATAGTGCATTAATGTTTCTCGGTGAGATGGGTCTGGAACTGAACAACACAGTATGATTGTCTAGCGGCAGAGCGTAAGAATCAGGAGTCTAGGGGTAGATGGTCAGAATTCAGATCGAGAGGTTCTGGGTTCAGATCCACTTCTGGGTTCAAATCCTCTTCTGGGTTCAGAACCATCAGTGCCAGGTCTGACCCTAACCAGGCCCTGAGGTTATAAAACTTTTTTCATGCTCAACTCAGCTGAATATGAAATTTCGATAGCTCATAAATGCTAAAATAGCCAAAATCAGTTGAAAAATATGGCATAAATCCCATAAGACAGTTTATCCTGCTGATAAATGTTAAAATGCCAACAAATTGTTGGCATTTTAACATTTATCAGCTGAGCTGAGCATGAAAAAAGTTTTATAACCTCAGGACCAGGATAGACAAAGACAGATTGTGGCCAGAAACTTGCAATTAAAGATTTAGAAAGTGGAGATTATGATAAGTCACTATATGAGCCACGATGCGAGAAAACCGGGCTTCTGGGTTTCTGACCAGGTCCGACATAAACCGGCCTGTACACTCTCAGAAAAAGACTAGAAGCTTGTAAATTCCGATTTAGGAAGAAGAGGGATTGTAATATCGGAGTAGCAAAAACAAAGGTGCTGATCAGCTTCGTTGTTACTGATCTGCGCCTTTGTTTTCGCATAGGTAAAAACCCGGTTTTCTCATGGCTCGGATCATATGTATCATTGGCATCTGAGGACTCTTACCACATACTGATCTCTGCTTTTGATAAATGGGAGGACAGCTAGAACTTGTAAGACGAGGTGATGGTGCCGACAAAGTGCAGACCAGGCCCTGTGGCTATAAAACTGTCTTCATGCTCAGCTCAGCTGAGACTAAAATTTATCCTGCTCATAAATGATAAAATGACAACAATTGTTGGCATTTTAACATTTATTAACAGGATAAATGACATGTTTTGGTGATTTAAACCTGAAATAGTTCATTTAGGATATTTCAGTATTTATGGGCAGTTTGAATTTCATGCTCAGCTGAGATGAGCATAGAAATAGTTTTATAACCTTCGGACCAGTTTTGTCATGATTAAATTGCTGATTGCTCATGCATGGCATTGTGGGTCATAAACAAAACTCAAGCTGACTTCCTGTACAAAGTGAATAATTTATTTTCTTGCATACATTCAATTTCAAAGCATGAGTTTGCATAAATAAATAACTGAGTAAAATACTGTTGTATGCCTTTTGCTTTAGATACGAACAACAAAACACAGATCAGCCTGCATATCAGTACAATTTGAGCCGCGACGCGAGAAAACCGGTCTTCGGGGTTTCCGACCAGGTCCGACACAAACCGGCCTGTACAAGCTCAGAAAAGAGCTAGAAGCTTGAAATTTCGGATTTAAGTAGAAGGGGAATTGTACTATCCGAGTAGCGAAAACAAAGGCGCTGATCAGCTTCGCGGTTACCGCGAAGCTGATCTGCGCCTTTGTTTTCGCCTGGGCAAAAATCCGGTTTTCTCATGATGCGGCTCATTTTGTTGTGCACATTCTAGGTTTCATTGAATCCTCATATCTTTATATACTTTTAATTCTTGGGCTAAATTCTGGATGGTTTGTTTTTGTTTTAAATGGTCAGGGGCTTGGAATTAAATACATATAACTGTACAGAATGACATAAACTATCTGCATTGGTTAAAGATTGGTACTTATAGCAACAGTATTTGAGAGAAAACTGGATTTTGCCTTTGCAAAAACAAAGTAACTGCACAGCTGATCAGCGTCTTTGTTTTCGCAAATGCAAATTGTTGGTTTTCTGATGTGGTGGCTCCTTTTAAATTGTGTATACAACCCGGGCTACGAGAAAATCATGCTAAAGTCAGGGTCAACCCATGGACTATAAGAATCTATCTTGTGTTAGTAATTCAGTCCTTAAGGGCCTGTCACACACTCAGGAGTTGAAGCCCCGACATGCTACGAGTCGCGTGAGTTGATACGAGTTATGTTGAAAAAGTTTAAAAACTGTCACACACTCCGGAGTTGAAGCTACGAGTTAGTGCAAATCATAACTCGCCGCTTGTCGTGCGAGTTGCCACGAGTTATAATGCCCTGCGATTTCAACATGACATCTCTACAATTAAAGTCTTGGGAACTCGCTGATACTCGTAGGCATGTCATAGTAAACTCGTGAGATGTCGTAGGAACTCTTGAGAAGTCACCTTCAATGTCATAGCAACTCGTAGGTATCTCGTAGGCAACTCGCCATGTTTGGCAAGACGCCCAGAAGGCATGACATCCCACGACATTACTATGAGTTCTATATGATAAGCTACAAGATCAGTACGAGTTATGCTCCGCCCATGCCCTGCCCACTTTAAGATGGCGAGTTGCTGTGACTTGCTACGAGAATTTTAGACTGTTTAAATTTTCGTAGCCTTTCCACGAGTTGCTATGAGTTGGGAAGACTTGTGTACGACAACCGCCGACATAGGGCGAGTTCTCTACGAGTTGCTACGAGTTCACCAAAAAAGTAGGCGGAGCTTAACTAGTAGGTCCAACTCGTGTTTTTTTGTTGTTTTTTTTATTCAGTTTTACGTCCCTTTCAAGCTTTTTCACTCATATCAAGACGAATCAATCGGTAGGTGGGGCAAAAACCGGAGTACCCGGGGAAAAACCACCTGCAGAACTTGGCTTGTCCCACATGTGACTCATGCCCCGAGCGAGGAGCGAACCCACAGCGGTGAGATGATCGAATGATTAAGAGCACTGAAGTCAGCGACCTTAACCACTCGGCCACGGGGGCCGCCTCGTGAGTGTGTGACATGAGCTTTAGAGACATAAGATAGACATTAACAGACTTGGAGAGTGATGCCAAAGGTTGACCACAAAATTGTCCACAAAATCGTGATAGATTCTTATATTCCTCAGGTGGGTATCGTGAAAAAATACACTTCTTTATCACAGTATATTGCCTTGTCTGACAGTTGATCTGCTCTTTGTGTTTGCATATGCAAAAAAAAAATAATAATAAAATAAATAAATAAATAAATAAATGTGGTTTTCTTGTGATTAGGCTCATATCTGCATTGCTCTGGTCCATGTAACTTAGAAACAGTATCTGATATTCTTGCTTGGCAAACCCCTGTCACATATGGACAGTTAACAGCACAAGTTCAAACTTTTAAAGCATGCTGAATGCCAAGTAGTTAGACAGTACTCAAAGAACATCCTTTCACTTGTAACAGACAACATGTAAAGAGTTTGATTTATGACCAAATCCGGACCAATTTCATTGAAAGATTCATCCCCCGATCTGAGAATGTAACGATAGTTCTTATCAAAATGTCCAAGCACACAACTACGCAAACAGTACCAATATGTTTGATGTTTAAATAATTATTATGAGTATTGAAGCAGTTTTGGAAGAGTTACAATTCATTTTAGACAAAGCATCATCACACCGTACAACCGGCGCCTTTGATGACAGATTATTAACATTGATGACAGACGAATTGTTTTGGTTCATTTAGTAGGTGGGTGATGTTTTTTGATTTTTAAACATTCACAGAGAAATCCTCTGGTGTTCTGTGACTGGTAATTTAACTTGTAGATGTCTAAAGAGTTTACAGACGCATGATGAATACATACCTGTCACTATTAAGGCCAAACTTGGTCATCGTTTCAGCGTTTTCACAAGAAAAGTCACGAAAATTGGTTACCTGCTCAGGGCTGGCGTCTTTCTGTTATTTTTTGCTGAATTTACTTATATACAGTAAAACTTCTATCATTTAACTACATTTCTGCCAAATCTGAATCCCCAGTTCGACAATGTAAAAAAACTGGATGCCTTCAAAGATGACAGGTACTTGCAAAACGGCTGCCTTTGTCTACAGATGGATTTTGACATGGCTGTCTTTGATGACACCAGACAAATTTTAGTGGCTAACGTTGTAGACAGATCGGAATTTTACGAAGATACTTGAAAAAAGACTATTTTCACTGAGGATGGTCGCAATAGAGAAGAAAAATCAATTTCCACGTTGAGTCAAAATCATACTGGACTCATATTGTCGCTTTGAAGAAAAATACCGGCTCATATGCAGTTCTGGTGCACCCACAACCTCGTTTGAAGTATAAACACTCCTTGATGTGTTAACCTTATATCAGCTGGCCAACCTGCACTGCGTTACACTTCGTTTTCTCGTTCACTCTATTGTGACTGAACCTCGAGGACTGAACATCAACAGGAACACCCTGTCGGTACATCAGGATAGCATGTCCGTGAAAATTATACCCCAGTAAACTCCACTTTTATATAGTGAAAATGGGGTTAACATAGTAATATCTATTTTTCTTATTTTTGCTCAAAAACTTAGATTGTGGGTACTCGTTAGAACTGCCTCACCGAGGTGGTTCTACCGTGTAGCCACAATCTATGGTTTGAGCAAAAATAAGAAAATATATCGAAATTTTCAACTGAAAATTTCATATTTTTACAGCTGAAAAAGTTACTGTATAGTTATTATAGGCGCGTTTTCGTAATGTAATAACCTTTGAATGATGGATTTTCGTTTGGTGAAATAGCAATATGCATTGAAGGTTGTGACTGACAACTGGTCAGAATCAGAATAGTTTACTGGTGAAACGCCAAAATGACAATACCTCACCAGGGGGTGCGCTTGGGGGAAAATTAGTCCCTGGCTCTCACAAGAGATTCGAATTTGGACACACAATCATCTGACATTTCAGCAGAGGAAAACAGTGATTCAGGGAGGTTATTCCAGTCCCTGATAGTCTGGGGAAAGAAACTATATTTGTAGGCATCTTTACTAACTGGGGATATCTGAAATGACAAAGAGTGTTGATTTCTGCAACGCCTAGTCTTGTGGATAAGGTCATCCATTGGTATTCTTGCTTTACCTTTCAGACCTTTGTATAACAATATTTATAAGTCTACTGTCCTTCCTCCTTTTCTTAAGAGATTCCCATTTAAGTTGTCCCAAAATGTCAGTCATACTCCCGGTTTCAAAAACATAATTTCCAGTCACAAACCTTGCAGCACGGTTTTGAACCTTTTCTAATTCTTCATTGGAGACACTGAGTGTGAGAATCCAAAACAGAGTTACCGTATTCCAGTACCGGTCCTTTAGAAGCTACTTCCTTGACACTTAGGGGGCATGAATACCGATTTCTTCTCAAGTAAACAAGAGTCCTATTTGCCTTAGTACATACATTGGTGATATGAGTGTTCCATTTCAAATCATTTGTAATAGTTACACCAAGATATTTGATACTTTCCAGGACTGTGCCCTCAAGGGTATAAGTAGCCTTAATTTTACTAATGCGCTTATTTGTCAGCTGCATCATTTGCATTTGTCAGGTTGAAATCTCATACCACATTTACTTGCACAACTTCATAACCGATCAATATCTCTCTGCAGTTTCAATGTATCATCTTCCTTCCTAATTTCACGGTAGCAAACACAGTCATCAGCAAAAAGTCTGATTTCTGACTCTATAATATGAGATGTCATTAATGTACCAGGAAAACAATAACGGACCAAGAACGGTGCCCTGAGGGACACCAGACACCACGGGAGCCCAATCTGATCTCACCGTTTACCACTACCCTTTGTTGTCCGAAGCAAAGAAAAGCATTAATCCAATTCAATGTTGTTCCACCTATTCTATAACTGAACAATATTCAATGTTAAAGATAATGTCATCAATGTTAGCCACGAAAATTCCCATACCGTCATCAAAGACAGCCACTTAAAAATTCATCTGTAGACAAAGGCAGCCATTTTCTGCCTACCTCTTGTTTTTTGAGGGCATGCCATTTCTTTATAATACAGAATTGCGAATTCAGATTTGGCAGAAATGTAGTTACATGATAGAAGTTTTATTGTATATAAGTAAATTCAGCAAAAAAACAACGGAAAGACGCCATCCCTGAGCAGGTAACCAATTTTCGTGACTTTTCTTGTGAAAACGCTGAAACGATGACCAAGTTTGGCCTTAATAGTGACAGGTATGTATTCATCATGCGTCTGTAAACTCTTTAGACATCTATAAGTTAAATTACCAGTCACAGAACACCAGAGGATTTCTCTGAGAATGTTTAAAAATAAAAAAAAATCACCCAACTACTAAATGAACCAAAACAATTCGTCTGTCATCAATGTTAATAATCTGTCATCAAAGGCGCCGGTTGTACGGTGTGATCATGAGAAAACTGGATTTTTGCATTTGCGAAAACAAAGACGCAGATCAGCTGTTGTGCTGTAACTGCACAGCTGATGTGTGTCTTTGTTTTCATGTCACGGATAGTACAAGCCATCTTTTCTTTTTAAAGGTTTCATAGTTTCAAGGTTCCAGCCGTGACTGTAGAGGCTGGTTTGTGGTGGACTGGTTGGAAACACCAAATACCAGTTTCCTTGCATCGTGGATCACAACTGTGGTCACCTGACTGTTACAACTGTCACAGATTCTACAAATGTCACTGTTTTGATTGGTCGGTTTGCTAGCATATGATCTCTGGGATTCCCATGTTTCAGAACACTTTTGATTCCAGTTTTCATTCCTGTGGGTAGATTCTGTCTATGCCTTCCCTTCCTTCCAGAACTTTCACGACTTGATGGATTTGAACCCACCATGCTATGTTCATGTTCGGCTTTTATCACTTTTGTAGTGTCTATTGCGTCTGCTAGTATTATGTTTGTGGAATGGTTCAGAGACAAATTTATATCATTTGTTATGATTCCATTTGATAGACTGGTATCCAAATTTCCATTTTGTAATCTTGACATATCAGTTCTATTATTAGACAGACTGTATTCATTTGTTTCAACAGACAGACTGTGCCCTTTTATTTCATTAGGATGATGATGTGATTCTTCTATCACAGAGTTCTGATTTTCATCTGAGATCGAGGTTTTGGCGAGGTTCTTCAGATGGGCACTGCTTTTCATGAAGACAGCTGTCCCCAACAGAGGTCTGTTGTTGGGATAGGGGACAATCAAACTTGTAGAACACCCCTGGAAAAGAAAATTGAGATATAAAACATGTTTTCTGTTTGTTTAAATTGTTATTAAATCCCATTCATGTTGAGACAGAGGAACCGCTTCCTATGTATTTACACCATTACTATGGATAGTAAATTATTATTTCTTTCTCATGGACAGTGGCATTTGAACCCAGAATCTCTTAATTCAGAGTCCCATACTCTACCACTAGGCCACCATGCTCCCCGATTTTAAACTTACCAGCTTCATTGATTAGTAACTCTGTAGTATCAATATATCTTGTTAGGGCCATGTTAGGAGTGGTTAATTATGTAATTAATCATAGTGACCTAGTGACAATCCTTCCAGAGGCAGATAACCAGTACTAAGTGCATATTGCATTGCTATAAACTGCCAGCTGATATTCTTGAATTACTTAAACAGGAGTAGAGGTAGAATGACCAGAATCTGCATGAAAAATGTGCGTGACTGGGAGGTGTGGGTGTTTTAAATTTGATTGGACTTACACCTATAGCAACCATGCTACCAAGCAAAGATACAGATGAAAAATGAGCCTCACATGATTCTATGCATTATTAAAACAATGATTTTACATTGCGAAAACTTGGCCATATATTGCAATATACAGAGATTTTTTCAGCTGTAAAATCTGAAAATTTCATCAGAAAAAATTTGATATTTTAAATATTTTTGCTCAAAAGATAGATTTTGCTCAAAACAAAAATTGTTTCGGACCAAAAAAAAAAAAAAAAGAAAAATGGGTATACCCCTGCATACCTCAGTTTTGCTATTTGAAAGAGGGGTATGAGGGGGTATACATTTCACGTACATGTTTTTTTCTGATGAAAATAAGCCGTATTAAACTAGGAACAAACAAAGGCCACTATCAAATGTTTTTGAATACTAATAAATGCAAAAGTGGCATTTGTAAGTCTGTTCTCAAGTGAACAATTTAGTACCAAAAGTTGTCTGGTTTGAGTAGGCCTCAAGATAAGGTTTTATTATCAGTGTTTACAAAAATGATATTTAATAGTATATCATTTGAGCCGCATCGTGAGAAAACCGGATTTTTGCCTATGCGAAAACAGCTTCGCGGTAACGGCGAAGCTGATCAGCGCCTTTGTTTTCGCTACTCAGATAGTACAATTCCTCTTCTACTTAAATCCGAAATTTCAAGCTTCTAGCTCTTTTCTGTGCTTGTACAGGCCGGTTTGTGTCGGACCTGTTCGGAAACCACATTGTTGGTTTTCCCACGAGGCGGCTCATTTAGTAATTGACACATTTATGAATGTTCACATCAAACTTTGACTTATATTTTAATGTTCTTATCAAGGACAATTTTTGAAGAGAGTTGTAAAACATACATGATATAATTTAAATGTTTTAGTAGACATTAAATAAATATAATATGAGCCTGTGCATGAGAAAACCAACAATTTGGGTTCCGACCAGGTCCGACACAAACCGGGCTGTATAGTCACAGAAGATGGTTAGAGAGTAGAAGCTGATCTGCACCTTTGTTTTCGCCTATGCAGATTGTTGGTTTTCCCATGTAGCGGATCATATAAAACAGAAATTATACCATTGATTTATATTCCAGTTAGGTCAGATATTGGTAATTGTTCTACACAATTTGGTATCTACCCTGGCAGGGCTCCCTAGTAAAATGACCATACTATACTCAAAGATAAAGACATTTGACTTGCGACCCTTACTGCCCTTGGGAGGATTTCAAGGCCTTTGTATCATTTACAAAGTGCCCAGTTATGTACATCAACATTCGTAAATAAAGTGCCCAGATGCTGGTCACCCTTTGTAAATAAAGTGCCCAGTTGCTGGACTACTCAAAGTGTACCTGTCTCAAATGTTGAGACCATATGAGCTGCATCAAGAGAAAACCGGATTTTTGCCTATGCAAAAACAAAGGCGCAGATCAGCTGTGCAGTAACTGCACAGCTGATCAGCGCCTTTGTTTTTTGTGTTACACGGATAGTACAATTCCTCCTCTACTTATTTCTGAAATTTCAAGGTTCTTGTCATCTTCTGTGACTGCAAAGACCGGTTTGTGTTAGACGTGGTTGGAAACCCCGAAGAGCAGTTTCTTGCATCGTGGCAGCTCATATGATTGACACAACATGCCCAGTTAGTGGACATCATGAAAGTGCACAGACACCTTGGAGTTCATTATTTTTACTATCTAATCTAAAGTATGTGCAAGAAGTGCCTTTATCTTGTCAACAGAGTCCATTATCATTCGTGGGGTGTCCATTGTGGCTTACATAATGATTAAATACCTTGACTCCTTGATAACCTGAGAAAACATCTTTAAATAATTTTTGTTTGTTTGATCATTTGTTACATAACCGTAAAGGTACCAGTGACATCCGGATAACATGTCCGTGTATTAAATAACCCCTTAAACCCCACTTTTATATAGTAAAATGGGGTATGCAGGGGTATACATATTTCTCTTTTTTTTTTTGCTCCAAAACAACTTAAAATATCTATATATAACAAGGGCGTGTTTTCGTAATGGAACAGCTTTGGTCATGTCGAATGTTGCCAACATTATATGGGACTTATACCGTACTAGGATGTCATGACATGTAAATTATACTGATGCACTGTTTAGAAGGACCTCGGGGTGAGAGATCTACCTCTGAAGCTCCCTTAAGTACTGGCTAAATACGCAAAATGAGGCAACGACATGACTGAAAAATGGTTGATTAGGATGTTAAACATCATCCCGAACAAACAAAATGTTTGTTTTTTTTTTTTATATGAAACTGATTCTAAAGTGTGAAACTTACTTAAAAGCCATAGGCCATTATAATGGCTTGCTATAAATCTTTACATTTTATTCCCTATGCCATACTAGACTTTTTTGCACTTCAGATATGCACTCAATATTGTTCATAAGAATAAAACATAATTAAATGAGCCGCCTTGTGAGAAAACCAACAATCTGCATATGCGAAAATAAAGACGTTGATCAGCTTGGTGGTAACCGCGAAGCTGATCAGCGCCTTTGTTTTTGCTACTCCTCTTCTACTTTAATCCAAAATTTCAAGCTTCTAGCTCTTTTCTGTGCTTGTACAGGCCGGTTTGTGCCCGACCTGTTCGGAAACCACATTGTTGGTTTTCCCACGAGGCGGCTAAAATAATAATCTTGATCTTGGCGAAGCTTAAATTGCATGCAGAAAAGGTATTGTCTTTTATAAAAGATATCTCCTAATTGTAAAATGGCCAATATTTTGTCTGGACGCTCATATCTTATATCGTAAAATATCTCGTGATCACGTAATTGTAACCTTGATATGGCCACTGTGGATGATCAACCATACACACTGACGTCATTTGTTTGCCTGTATCTATTTGATACTGATAATTGTAGTAGCTTATTGTTAATTATGATGCTTAAAATGAATATTTGAAATATGTCAATATCAAATTTGATATGAAATTATCCAATTGAATTTAATATGACTTGTGTCATAAGAAAATATGTTTTCTACATAAATAACAAAATTCACTTACACGTTAATGAATAGGTTGATGGTGACATATTGCTACCTCGCTTTATGGAATAGTGCCCTAATTATTATCTGTTTATGACATCTTGAGGCTGGTTTGAGTCAGCCTGATCTGGTAAGGTGGATTTTCCAATGACAGGGATCAACCAGTTTGAAACAATTGGTAACATTAGACTCTTGGCAGTTAAAAGAAATTTAATGAACTTTAATAACATTTTAAGTACAGTCGGACATCTTATACTGCACTTCAAGATTTGAACTTGAATTTAAAAGAAGGAATTTCAGCTATTCTCTGGTTTTATTGGGTGTGGGTCATACACAACAGCAGGAGTGTTTGCATGATAGTGTTCAACATCAGGGTGCACAGTGGCCTCGTGGTAGAGCACCAGACTCCAATCGAGAGGTCCTAGGTTCGATACCTATTTCTGGCAATGTGTTATGTCCTTGTGCAAGACACATTAACTCATTTAAGCCTGGCGTCCCTTTTGTGGGACAAAGGCAAACAGCATAGCCCCGAATGTGACGCAGCAGAACGCGGCCCATCTGAGGCTATTTTGTTTGCACAGAGAAATTTTATCGAAAAATGAGATAAAAAATAAAAATCACTCCTAACACCCCTAAAAATGAAAGTGAACTCATCCAAATGATAATGATGGGAGAATCCATTTGTCAAATATGGGTTAATTCCCCTAAGTACTGGTTAATATCCAGGAAGTGTTGACGCCATCCTGACATGACTGGAAAATTGTTGACTGGGATGCAATCAAACATTTAGCATGGTAGCTCCTTTCAAGATGAGGCTGCTTATTATGTATGTTATAGAAGGAGATCATCCTCCATTTGAGCTACCTCATGTGAAAACCAGGTCAGACACAAACCGGCCTGTACAGTCACAGAGGCAGACTAGGAGCTGAGCATTTCGTATTTAAGAAGAAGAGGAAGTGTACTATCCTTGTAGCATGTTGTTTTCGCACAGGCAGATTGTTGGTTTTCCCATGTGGTGTCTCATTTATACATCCATCACAAATCTGTTGTGAAGACTTTGTCATGCTATATTCCCCCTATAACAATTCTGTCCTTGCCTTTTTGCTGTTTCAAAATGAGAAGATGTCAGTTGGTTATCCGCCACTGGAAGATTTGCACAAAAATAGTATGGTTACGTTGGCTGACTAGGTTCGGTTTGACCTGAAGTGTGGTGATGTCTAAAACCTCAAATAAGTCTATCACAGTCTGAGTATTTTGGAGAGGAAAAGATAGCAGACTGCTTAAAATGAAGAGACTGGGGACAACCTGAATTAGTATTGTTAGAAAAAAGTGGAAAATGGTATAAATGGAATCTGGCCTTGTGTTGAGTAGAGGCAAATGAAATAGAATAGATTTAAAACTCTTTTAGATAAAACGAACAAGGTTTATAAGGAACCCCTTCATTTATCATGAACACGTATATGTCTGTGAAAAACAGGCTCATATTGATGGGTTTTCTTCTTAGCAAATGCAGTGCTCATGTAACTGTACAGTTTGGTTACAAGTACAGTTTCATGGGCAAATAAATGATAAAAAGTTCTTACCATTCTGTTACATTGACATTCCTTCTAACGAAATGTTCTCTAGAAATACTGTTATCGTTTTCTGTCTAAATTTTATTCCTTTAATATCAAAATATTCCTCTCCTTGGTCAGTGGAAAGTCCAAGGTTTGTATCTAGTGTTTTGTAAACAGTCCCACTAGTGTTTTGTAAACAGTCCCACTAGTGTTTTGTAAACAGTCCCACTTTAATTATTATATTTTTATTTCTTTTCTAGTGTAATTTGCTGTAATAACTGATATTTATATCAGACTAAAGTTCCAATAATAATTTATTCTTATGAGTTTTTGCACACTTTATAATCCACTTGACAAGGCTTACCACTGCAAATTATATTTCATATTGAAGAAAAGATAGGTTATTAGGTTATTCAATTATGACAAGGTCTTACATTGTTAGATCACTACTATTCACTAGTCTTGCTTGTATCTTCTCAGCTTATAACTTTTCTTCTATTATTTTGTTAAAGTCTATCTTGTTATCCTGAGTTATTGCTTTTTTTCCACTTAAAAAGCAATTGTGAATCTAGAATATTTCAGCATGTCATAAGTAGTTTTCTCATTCTCTGTCAATATAAAATATTCTCTTGAATATAACAAGATTTTTCTTTAATTACTGTTTATCAGCCAGTCATAATGCATATGATACATATAAATTCTTTACTTAAGTATTTATTGGGGTCAGGCAAGCTGAGATAGGTCAAATCTACAAATTTGTTGACTTAAAAATAATTGAATGGCTCAGATAGATAAAATCTACTGAAGTATACAATATAAAATGTACTGATCATATTAATGGAATTAATTACGACATTTAATTTTACGCATTAAATTTGTATCCAAATCATGATCTTAAATATTGTGTAGAATACCGATTAAGCGGCAATATAAGCTCTTGTACACATGAAGAATACATACCAATTTTGAGTTATGCTGTATATCGTCTCCAGTTGGCATTTCTTGATGCTTCTACTGCCCTGCCTGAAATGATGGCTTTAATATAGCGTTAAGACAATGTTCCCGGTGGTCACGGCAGCACTGTGATCAAAACGGGATAAACATGAGGCAACACAGGGGAATTGGATAGGGCTACGAATAAGGCTATGATATCCGTGGACGCCATGACAAATTTTTTGAAAGTTTAAAAATCAACCACGGCAATCATGGCGGAAATGAGAAACATAATGGGTCGTGATAGAACGGGCTGAACGTTACACACACCTTGACAGTACATAACAATAAGTAGCGAGACTTGGAGGCAGACCGTAGTGCAACAGGAAGCTAGTGAATAGCCCGGCAAGCTACGGATCTTCCACGTTTGGCTGCGTTTGATCACATTTATATCACGTCTTGTCCCGTTTCCTATGGAATACTGATCACTTTTTGTGGCGTTAAGTTACTGTCTTTGACGGTGTTGACTCCGTTCTACTACGTATGTCACGTTATGTTACGGTTATGTAACAGGCATTAAAAGAATGTGCTAATAATCGTGATAGATCATGGATTATCGTAAAGCACCTAAGCGCCTCCGTGACATACCTGCGTATCACTACCACAGCTTGTTACGGATATGTTGTATTATAGCATAAGAAAACTAACATGACATAATAGATCTTGAAAACAGACAAATATATGACAAACATTCCATGGCACACTACGTTTTGAGCAAACGGGAATCCCGTGGCTGCCGGGAACATAATGTAAAGGCAGCATTAGCAATGCAATACCTTCAATCAAATATTAGCTACATCAGAAGCAAAGATGCAGATCAGGTGTGCAGTAAATGCAGTTTTTGCTTCATAGATGCTACAATCCATCCCCTTCTAGAACTTGAAATTTCAATGCTCTAGCTTTTTTCGGTAAGAGTACAGGAGAGTTTGTGTTGAACCTAGTTTGAAACCCCCAAAACAGTTTTTCTCACATCATGGCTCATACAGGATGGTTTGACTTGAACCACTTTTCCTGGGCAGTCTTAGACCTTCTGAGCGGTTAGTCAGTCAGTAGCGTAGAAGCTTTGTCTGCAGGCACAAGCAGCCCATCTATTTTTAGGGCTCCAATGGATGGGGGCTTCAACCCAGTTTGTGGCATTATTTTTTTATCTGGTGAGGCCTATACAAATATGCACTTGATCTGCAAGGTGTCATTATTTTGACATGCAAGGCTTTGTTCATGGTCATTTATTTAACTGCACAATTGTGTGCACCAGATTTTTATCTTAATTCTTATTATTTTAATATTAAATATCACATAATTCTTTGTCAATAATTTAATACATTTCTTACCAGTTTGCACATAGCTGGGTTTAAAGAGTATGGCACTGAGTTATTTTGGCATTAAGGATGTTCGCTGCCAATGAAAAAGTATTCAAACTTTTTTTCTAATCACTCTTTTTGGATTCCAAAATACAACACAAGACATTTGAAAACAAAATAAATATAGGGTAGTGTGCATTTTTTCAAGCTACAGGCCTCTGAATGAGACCTCTGAGCTCCATGTTTAAAATTTGGTAAAGTTAATTTAATTTTTAATTCTTTGAAACATACCTGTCTTGAACAAAACTACACCTAGACTGCTTTCAAAAGTCATAATATTTACGTAACGCAGACTATTTTGGACCAAAAGCATAGCAAAATTTGCAACTTGGAGTGTATGACAAAATTTTACGATTCCTTTTCCAACCCTACCCCCATACTTGAAAAGTCGGAAAAAATCAATATTTTGAAATGTGCCAAACCCATATTTGTTGATTCAAACTTTTTCTTGTATTTTCACGCAACATAGAACTTGGTAATATTGTTTGAATAAAAGAAAGAAATATATAGGGTAGTGAGCATATAAGAGAGATCCAACAACTTGAAAATCGCCATTTTCAGCCTTTCTTCGGCTGTTTTGTTTCAAAAAGCCCATTTCATAAAACCACCTAAAATTTTAAAACCAACACACCAGATACGCAAAGAATGACTGAAAAGACCATGTACACATATACTGCTGCTAAAATAAACATCGAACTAGTGCAATTAATTTGAAGATGTGTAATATTAAAGTTTAATCTACCCTACCCCCTAATTTTTACTGACAACTAAAATTTTCTGAAATGTTGCAGAAAATGGGGTGAAAAAATGAAGTTTCTTAGATTGACAATTTTCATGGCTCATTCAATGCATATCATCAATATGTATCCAAATATAAAATATTTGGAAAATATCTGCAACCGTTTATGAGATATTCAAGAAAAGAAAAACCGGAAGTTCCGAAATGTCAAATGTTAGCAGCGAACATCCTTAAATGAGCCGTGTCATGAGAATAGCAGTTTTTTGTCTATGAAAAAACAAAGACGCAGATCAGCTGTGCAGTAACTGCACAGCTGATCAGTGCTTTTGTTTTCACTACACGGATAGCACAATTCCTCTTCTACCTCTATCCGAAATTTCAAGCTTCTAGCCATCTTCTGTAGCTTCACAGGCCGGATGGCGTAAGACCTAGTCAGAAACCTGAAGACCGGTTTTCTTGTGTCACGGCCAAAAAAATCATTAGGTATTTATTGATGCTCATTGAATTAAGTCCTATTATTTTTGTTACTTGATATTTTTCTTTTGTTAAGCCTAACAATAATATTTTAAACCTTTTCCTGTATTTCATCTTAAATACAGCCAAACTGGCATCAAATTGGATTCCATATCAGGTGCTGAAAAGTACTGAGTAAAGTCACGCAACTTATACATTTCTGAAATAAGTGAACCATTGGCTCTTTGCATACCATAAGCATTCATGACCTACTACGGTAAAGCCATTTTCTACTTGTGGAAAAGTTAATTTTACAGCGCCTCATTATTTGAGATTACCAGTGTAGTATGCAGCCTGTTGCAGTGACAATGCCAATCCCTTTATCCATTGCTAATAGACAAGTTTCTTACAATGTTTTGTTATTTACGCTGTCTTGATCTGAGAAGAAGCAATGATTTTCCATGGTTACATACTATGTGTGGTGTGTGTTTGTGTGTGTGTGGGGGGGGGGGGGGAGGGGTATATATGGGGGTAGTGGTACTACTGTCTCAAAAATTGAAATGAAAACAGACTTTGAAATTAATGATCTTTACTTTCAGCGGTAATTCTGACTCCAACGGGAGAGCTACCCGTCTGTGTGTATTTGGATATACGGTTATCTCGAAAATTGAAATGAAAATACCAGTAGATTATTTTGAAATTCATGATTTTACTTTTAGCGGTGATCCTGACCCCAACCAGAGAGTTAGCCATGCAGATTACATCTGAGTCTAGGAAGTTTACCAAGTCACTGGGGATACACGCCGTCTGTGTGTATGGGGGTACGGGTATCTCAGAGCAGATCGCGGAACTGAAGAGAGGCTGTGAGATTGTTGTGTGTACACCTGGCAGGATGATAGACATGCTGGCTGCTAATAATGGTAAATATTCTTGTTCCATGAATAAAACATACCTGTATTATGTGAGCCTTCGCATGAGAAAAAAAACAGTTTGGGTTTCCGACCAGGTCTGACACAAACCGGCCTGTACTGTCAAAGAAACAGGCTAGAAGCCTGAAATTGTGGATTCAAGAAGAAGAGGGATTATCTATGTAGCGGAAAACAAAGGCACTGATCAGCTGTGCAGTTAGTGCACAGCTGATCTTCACCTTGGGTTTCGCCGAAGCATTTGTTGGTGTTCCGAATTTCCAAGTTTGATATTGAGTTAAGGCTTTGAAGTGGGGGAGAAATTAGTCTCTGATATTTCATAACTATCAAAACTATCTAAGTTGTGTATTTATGCATAGGATAAGGGTGCAAGCAAAACTGCTCATGAATGTATCATGGTAAGAAGGTTGTACTTAAGGTAATGAAAAACCTGAATTTCTTGTTTCCAGCAGGGATAGACACAAACCATCTCTGACAGGATAAGAGACATTAGTGACCACATTATAAGAATCTCACATGTGAGGTATGGCTATACTACAACCTTGGTGATGCCAGTTATTGTTTTAAGGGGCAGATTTATCTTTTGGACCAAAAAAAAAATAAATCAAACTCTCTTCGGTCACATTTCTTTCATACATATTTGGTCAAAGGTTTTTACAGTAATTCTTCATGGCTGCTGATTCAAGGTGAGTGTTCTCCATTTAGTGGTGAATGTAATGTGCATCAAATGCTGGGAATCGGCTGCTTTAGGAATATAGGTATTGTTAGATAACTGACCATTTGAAGCATTTCCAATCTCAGTGGACTGTTCTGTAAAAGTCTTTAAAGCGATTTCTAAAAGATGTGAATGTACCTTGTGGTTTGGCCAAGAACCGTATATGTTGTAACCTAAACCAATTGTATTTCAGCTGGTAAAACCAATGGGTGTAGCCAACATGTTTGGCCCCCACCCCCTGTCTCCCACACATGCGGTGTAATCAATTTACTTCTTTTACTAGAGAGCATACTAGAGCTGCCGTATGTGGTGAGATTTGTTATTTCAGTCTGCCGATAAACACGGAGGATGACCAAATGTGCGAACCTGCGGAGACAGCTTAAAAACGGGTGATTTATACAAGGTGCCAAACATTTTTAGGGTTGAATTTAATTTCTTGTACAATATGTTTATATATCTTATAAATGATGAGACATGCAGGATGGTAAGGATATTACAATAGGATAATACACCATATATGAGCCGCCACATCAGAAAACCAACAATCTGCATATGAAAAAGCAAAGGCGCAGATCAGCACTTTTGTTTTGGCTACACAGACAGTACAATCTCTCTAAATTTCAAGCTTCTAGCCTGCAACTGTGATTGTACAGGCTGATTTTTGTAGGACCTGGTCAGAACTCAGATTGTTTGTTTTCTCATATGAAGGCTCATATGTTACATAATTGGTGAACTCACTCTCTAGGGCCAATGTGAATCAGGCTGTATGGCTGCTGAAATGTCATATATGCTTGAAAAATGTCCATTGATTGCAATTACTAATAAGATTCTTGTTTTCACTTTTTAAATTAGAAATAAAACTTGTGCTTTATTGTGTTCTTCACTTTTTACTGGTATAAGGTAGATAAATTTGCCTCTTTTTTTCAGGCTACTTAGTGCTCTCATGAAATTTTGTCATCACTTATGTTTTTCAAATCTATAGAGATTGTGAAATGACCACATCAAAAAAGAACTAAAGTAACCAAACAATGTTTGAAAAAAATCCAGACTCATAAAATTAACAGATAGCTTTTTTTCCGCTTAAAGGGAAAGATCACTATTCAATCACTACATATCATCTTCACGAAACTTTACATGCTTCAAGATAAAAATATCCTTGAACTAAAATTGAAATAAAAATTGTTGGATCATGGGACTCTTTTCCATGGTGTCCAAAGTCTTTGAATGTTACATGCACATTTCAGAAAATCCCGCTCAGTGCGGATATGTGTTTTACTATATGTGTATTTACTGTAAAACTTTCTTACCTGTACAATTATTGTTATTTCCTGTAAGTTTGATATGATAAAAATATTAAATTGAATAGGCAGAATTAACTTTTTCGCCATTTTCTCAAACCTGATAAAAGTAATTATATTTGCGATTTACCCAAAAATATGTGTTTCATTTCAATTAAATGGCGACAACAAGGAGTAAATGTTGTAACAATTTAAAAGATTAAATAAAAAATGGGGGTCACGGGATCGGGATGGAAGATATAGATAAAATACGTTCGATGTTCCCGCCTTATTGGTTGTAACGCCAAACGTCCCGCACTAAAGTAGCATACATTTCTGCGACATCATCGACAGCAAACAATGGTTTCCGCATCTAATTACTATTATCAAAAGTAGATGAATAGGAGAAAGTCTGCATCTACTGTAAATAGGTATTGGAAAGGCACAGTACTAATTTCCCCCATACCGATAACATATGATGAAGTAACAGGGCTGAAACGGTGTTGCTATAAATAGAAACGGCTCATGGGATAGGTAAATCGCACCTCAGTAGCGCTATCTGTATCGCACAGCAGGCATAAAAATGGCGATAATTGATCCTGTTGTTAGATCAATTACGTATGTTGTGTCCAGGCCGTTATCATAAATCCTAAACGTAGCATAGAAATGCACTGCGATTTAATTCGTTTTGAGAAAAATGAAGGTATTGTTAAAACAAGTGTGGCTAGGACGGATATCTTAACGTCCACCGCCAAGAGCAAGCAATCCTCTCTCATTTTCTTGTTTAATCGTGCATTCAGTTTCAGTCTCTTTTCCCGTTGTATCTATCTGGGCTGTTGTTGCGCTTCCTATTGACTTGATCTGTTCAGGGAAGTGTAATATACACTTACACTTCCCTGATCTGTTTCTCAGTGAAAAAAAAAACAAAACCATTGCACATGTACAGTTAATATGAAAAACGCAAGCAAATCGCACATTTCACCTTTCGCCATACATTTGTATATTGTGTAGTTTGCATCTCCTTTGAAAATGTCAAGCCTTGTTTCCCACAATGCAAACGAAAGTTGAACAGAAAAGCGGAGATTGTTTCTTGCTTCTTTTACATTGCAAGCATACAAATTACCAAAAGTAGCCACAATCTCACTAAAACTATTTTAATTAATAACTCATAATGCAACATTCTTTCATTGATTATATGCATCTCTTTAGACAGATGCTCTCTCATATACGCCCTTCAATCTTCCGCCATTTGTGATTAAATGCAGTTGCAAAGATTTATCGTGCTCCAAACTTTTGGGGTGCGTTAGTTGATATTTAAATATTTTATTAACATTCATTTATATATCGAGCCATACCACCACGATTGCTATTTGTTAAGCGCTGATTATCAGGTACATGTTAATTATTATTTATACGAGTCCATGTAATCGTTGATTAACTCCTGCTGCTAAGTCGACATGTTCTCTTCGCAATGCTTGTTCTAATTATAGAACAAATATCTGCGCGGGAAGCCGGGGAAATTAGTCGCATGTGTTTCCGAAACCTATTGCCGATGCAGGCTTTCGCCTTCATAGGCTTTTGCTATTATAGATGAATTGGAGTAAATCAAATCCCACATATCTTCTTTTATAAGAAAAATGAAAATATGTATATTCATTTTAGGTCTCAGTCATGCAAAAACAAACAAAACAAGGTCTGACTGCCTGCAGTCATTGAGAAACCAAAACAAAATGACGCCCAAAGCTACACAAATAAAAATATGCCCTTACGAAATGCGGACGTTGCGCAATCAGCATGGGCACAAACAATAGTAATGTTTCAGCTTAATTGATTTATGGCCTGTCATTTCTATCAAATCATATGTTAAGAATGGGATCATACGATGTGAGTATGTATTTATAAGATTGAAGTAAAGGTTTGCTAGAAAAATTCCATGTCACTGTTAAGTACTTTTTCTGGCTTATACCTTAATGTAAAATTAGAGCCAATAGCAAATGGAAGAGTGTATGTTAAGATCCAGAGCAGTCTGCCCAAAGATGCACAACTGGTCAGGATCTATGCTGTTTTCTATTCCACCTACATGTATGTCAATGCTTTCCCTATTCCATGGTTTTTAAGACAATTGAAAGCTTAGATATGATTATAGATATGGCAGTAGTTACCCAGCATACTATTTTCTTTATTTTTTTCTGTTTTATTTTATTGTTGTATTTTCTACTTGTAGGTCGGGTAACAAACCTGAGACGATGTACCTACGTTGTTTTGGATGAGGCAGACAGGATGTTTGACATGGGATTTGAACCACAGGTAACCTACTTGGCTTTTAGAACATATGGAATTGTGTAGAACCATTGATTTCTACAAATGGCTACTTTGTACAAATGGCTATTTTTGACAAAATAAAAATTAAAATTAAAACACCTTCAAGGATCTCGTATCTAGCCATAGCTATATGAGCCGCCTCGTGGGAAAACCAACAATGTGGTTTCCGAACAGGTCCGACACAAACCGACCTGTACAAGCACAGAAGAGAGCTAGAAGCTCAAAATTTCGGATTTAAGTAGAAGAGGAATTGTACTATCCGAGTAGCGAAAACAAAGGCGCTGATCAGCTTCGCGGTTACCGCGAAGCTGATCTGCGCCTTTGTTTTCGCCTATGCAGATTGTTGGTTTTCCCATGAGGCGGCTCATATGTTTTCCCACGGGACATAGTGGTTAGTGTGTCAAGACGCGGGACTTGCGTCGGGTTCTGTACTTCAGCAAGACTCATTAACTCCCCTTAGTACTGGTTGATACCCAAGAAGTGGTGGCTCTGTCCTAGACTCGCACACTCGGCTGATGAGTACAATCTCCATGGAGCGAAACGTCTCTTCGCCATTCCGAATGTACGTGGGTTGGGATTTAAGTTTGTAGACTTTCTTTGTAAAAGATCAGATGTCTGTCACACAGAAATTAAAATGCTATAATCTGAAAATACATTCTTTTACCTATCGTATAAGGTATAAAGCATTGTTCTACTCAAAATGGTATTCGCACAACAACGAATTAAACACAATGACCTTTCATCACCCGGGGCACGTCGTGGAAATTCTGACGTCAAATCTACGTCAAATTTCAATAAGTGTCAGCATTAACACGCCTTGTTTGGAACTCAACAACAAGCTATACCTCTACTTATTTATAAGATTTCCTTCAGGGATTTCTTAATTATTATTGTGGAAATACTTTGATCATCAGATATAGTTCTTATACATAACTTTCTATGCGTACCATGCATATCAGTGTTAAATCAAGAATGTTGGTCGCAGCATTTGAAGACTAATTGTAGACGAGTGCATTTCTCATCGCTAAAATTTAAGCACCTCCATCTGAAATCTCACATATCATTTTGAAAATACCACTGCACGATCTGTTCAACAACTGTACAACACATCTAGTCCAGTAGCCATCAGCATAACCTGGAATATGGTGCCGCATGAAATTTTATTGTGGTTTCCAGTTCACTGGGCCATGCTAGTTCAGAAACTGCATGATGCCACCCTGGCATCATTGAGCGTTTTAGAAAAATCAAGATGGCGGCCAAGATGGATGCCATAAACAAGAAAACAGCACCCCAGGGTTTAATGAACTCATTTCTCTGCGTTTAAAATACTCAATTTACGCTGTAAATAATATTAAAAGATAATTCTAAGTTTTGATCTCCATGTCTTTATTATATGAGGCAAGATGACGGAAAAGATGGCTGCCACTATCATACTAAAAGCAATATTTTCGTAATAAAACGGCATTCAAGTGCTGCATAAAACAGTGTTTGGAAGTCCATTTTGTTGTACACATAATACCTAAGTGTTTGGTTTTCAATTATGGCCCCACATCATAACAGCAAAAAAAGATGGCGACCAAAATGGCCGCCATAATTATGATTTAAAAGATTGTGTTCTCTGATTAAAACACCATTCCTGTGCAGAATATAGTATATGTAACACGTTTGAAATGCTCATATAATTTTTAGCTCACCTGAGCGGTCAGGCTCACAAGGTGAGCTTATAGTATACCCATGCTCCGTCGTCCGTCCGTCGTCCGTCCGTCCGTCGTCCACCATTTTCAAAGATCTTCTCCTCTGAAACAGCTTGGCCAATCAAAGCCAAATTTTACATGAAGCATCTATGGGAAGGGGGAACCAATGTGTATATAAATAATCCAGGTCACATGACCAAGATGGCCGCCATGCCCATATATGGTAAAAACCCTTCAAAAATCTTCTTCTCCGGAACCACTGGACTGATTTCAACCAAACTTGGCATGAAGCATCGATGACACAAGTACTACAATGTATATATAAATCATGACCTTGCGGTGACCTTGACCTATTTTACGGCAAGGTCAACATAGGTCGCCTTTGCATTTGAATGGGAAAAATTGTTAAATTGTCATTTAAAGGAAAAATCTTGCAGAAAATGAGCAGTAGGACTGAAAATTAATGATTCTGAAAAAAATTGGGCACCAGGGGCTCATCCGCCCCCACCCCGGGGCAATATACATGTATATTATCATAATATTCAAACATCTTCTTCTCTGAAACCGCTTGGCCAATCAAAGCCCAATTTTACATGAAGCATCTATGGGAAAGGGGAACCAATGTGTATATAAATAATCCAGGTCACATGACCAAGATGGCCGCCATGCCCATATATGGTAAAAACCCTTCAAAAATCCTTTTCTCTGGAACCGGTGGACCAATTTCAATGAAACTTGGCATGAAGCATCGATGGCTTTAGCACTACAATGTATATATAAATCATGACCCTGTGATGACCTTGACCTATTTTACGGCAAGGTCAACATAGGTCGCCAATGCATTTGAATGGGGAAAACTTTTAAAATGACATTTAAAGTGAATGTCTTGCAGGAAATGGGCAATAGGACTGAATATTAATGATTCTGAAAAAAAATGGACCCCAGGGGCTCATGTACCCCCACCCCGGGGCAATATACATGTATATCTTCACTATATTCAAACGTCTGCTCCTCTGAAACCACTTGACCAATCAAAGCCAAATTTTATGTAATGCATCAATAGGAAGGGATAACCAATGTGTGTATAAATAATCCAGGTCACATGACCAAGATGGCCGCCATGCCCAAATATGGTAAAAACCCTTCAAAAATCTTTTTCTCTGGAACTGTTGGACCAATTTCAATGAAACTTGGCATGAAACATTGATGGCTAAAGCACTTCAATGTATATATAAATCATGACCCTGTGATGACCTTGACCTATTTTATGGCAAGGTCAACATAGGTCACCAATGCATTTGAATGGGGAAAACTTTTAAAATGTCATTTAAAGTGAAAGTCTTGCAGGAAATGGGCTAAAGGACTGACTATTAATGATTCTGACAAAAAATGGACCACAGGGGCTCATATGCCCCCACCCCGGGGCAATATACTTGTATATCTCCATAATATTCAAACATGTGCTCCTCTGAAACCACTTGGCCAATCAAAGCCAAATTTTATGTGAAGCATCTAAAGGATGGGGTAATCAATGTGTATATAAATAATCCAGGTCACATGACCAAGATGGCCGCCAGGCCCATATATGGTAAAAATCTCTCAAAAATCTTCTTCTCCGGAACCAGTGGACAGATTTCAAGGAAACTTGGCTTGAAGTATCGATGGCTCAAGTACTACAATGTATATATAAATCATGACCCTGTGATGACCTTGACCCAGTTTATGGCAAGGTCAACATGGGTTGCCAATGCATTTGAATGGGAATAACTGTTAAAATGTCATTTGAAGGAAAAAGCCAGCAGGAAATTGGCAAATGGACAAAATATTGATTATTCTGAAAAAGAAAATGGCCCAAGGGCTTCATCTGCCCCTGCACTGGGATTAAATACCATAATATTCAAACATGTTTATTGGTATATGCTGCAGATCTCAGGTGAGCGTTTACAGGACCATTGGTCCTCTGGTTTTGAGCAGCATGGTTTATTGTTTATTCTCATATTATAAAAATGAGCCAAGATGGTTGCCAAGATGGCCGCCATTATCATAATATATGAGTACATAATTTCTAATTGAATCAGCATTCCAGTGCTGCATTTACTCAATGTTTTGTAATTCAAATGTTCAAACTATGTTGACAAATCAAGTGTTTTTGTATTATATTTGACCCAACCTTATAACAATAAAACAAGATGGTGACCAAGAGGACCGCCATCTTCATGTTTTAATGTCCTCTGGCTACAGCAGCATGCTAGCGCTGCAAAACCTGAATGACTTGTATTTGAAATGATCATTTGATGGTGTAAACATCGCAATTTAATGTTTGTGTTTTGTTTTGACACCCCAAAATGATACTGCGCGTATGTGTCCTACGAAATTATAATACGACAGATCTTCTTCATTGATCAACACATCAGTTTAATGTAACTGTTACACATTGATTTAGCAGAATAAAGGGAGGGAAGCAAATCAATCTACACCACTAAATGAAAGTACTCGTAATATTTACAGTTTAAATATCATAAAGAAGGAAAGGGGACTGCATTTTTAAAGATAATGTAGTGAATCCTTCAGTAGAGCTATAAAACTATAGGCGCTTGGTCTGAAGCATATTTGGAAAGGATGTATTAGACTGAGAAACGCAGATAAAGCTGGTTCTCAAAGATGAAAGGAAGAGTCGAACTGACGCTAATGCTAAGAAAAGAAAAAGTTTAAAACGTGCATAGAAACTCTGAATATTGGGAAATGCAACATCACAACTTTAGATACAATATGTTGTTGTCACATTTCAAATAAATACACGTGTAAACCTTGACCCCGTCTTCTTAGCGCATGGATTTAAATTGATGGATGAATTTGAAAATGTTGGCTGGAAAGTTTCCAAACGATGATCGCTTGATAACTTCTATGGCTATTACAATGGCGGTAAGCAAAACTCATTTAAGTAAAAGCCACACACGCATTTGAAGCAAAGATTATTTATCCAAGACACTTCCAGGTAGATTTACCTTGCCATCGTATACTCTTGGAGTTGGCTCCCAGCATTCTTCAATGTTGGGGGACAGCGGGGACAAGAGGATTACGAACACACAATGTTTGGAAGCAAAATGTACAAGTTGCTGGCCTGATATAGTCGTCACCGATGGGCTGTGCTATTCTGTGGATGACCCATTGTCACTTTGACTGTAGCATTAAAAGCATAACCAAAACTCCTACAGCAAGACAAGAGGTTTGACAAAAAGCACAAGCATTCTCTTAATACTATTCGAACTTCTCAGCAGATGACATCTTTAAAACCAATGCTGAAAAGATACGATGTTTTAGGTATTTCATTATTGTGCATGCAGACGAATACCTAATCTCGGTTTTCGAATAAAATGCCAATTCTATCATTCATGATATGATGTAGATGTGCATCCCTCTGTTTATTCTGCTTACTTAAAACTTAAAAAAATATACATTAAGATAAGCTTTTTGAATCAGAGGCCATTTTGCTTAATACAAAGATTAAGGCGGCCATTTTGACCACCATCTTGCATCATTGCTATGATGTTGGGTCAGAACTAAACTCAAACTTGAACTGTTAACAAAATACATAATGTAAAGTAAAGTAAAAAACAAGACAGTTTATTCAAGACCAAGTTCTCTATATCATTTTTTTCGGCGGCCATCTTGGTCACCATCTTGCCTTTTTGTTATGATTGGAGCGTCAAAACATAAACAAAGCTAAATTATAGTATTTTTGTTAAAAAGAATATAAAATGAGCATTTTAAACACAAAACATTGAGTATATGCAACTCTGGGATGCTGTTTTCTTGTTTATGCCAACCATCTTGGACGCCATCTTGATTTTTATGCCAACCGTCTTGGACGTCATCTTTTCAAACAATTCAGTTGGCAGTTTTTGAACTGGGATGGTCTGATGAACCAGAAGAAGACAGTAAGGACAACAAGAGAAGTGAGATTTTTGTTTCACATACATGTATTACGTTGATTTTTGCAATATTTTCCGCCATTTGTCGGCCATTTTGAATTTTTGAATATTTCAAAATGCTCAATGATGCCAAGGTGGCATCACTCGGATTCTTCATCTGAAATGTGTCAAGAAGTGAAATCCATAACAACATTTTATGCGGCACACATTTCCAGGTCACAGGCCAAATCCATGTTTGGCAACTGGACTAATCCCTATTATTTTGAATGTTCCTGTGGGTATTTTGGCTATTCAAACATAAGATTTGATCAATGCTGTTGTTTCGACGTTGCCTGTTAACGCCATTTTTCTTTTCCTAGCAGCGCGACTGGCCATACATATTCTCCAATAACGAATCAAGTCGTCGACATAATGCTTAAAAATTTAAACTGAGATAACAACATGATACTGCAATGCCTTAACCTGATTTATCTCAAGTTTTGGTAAACAATATGATAATTATGTCTCCCCCCGACAGGGTCGGGAGACATATTGTTTTTCCCCGTGCGTCTGTCCGTCTGTCTGTCTGTCTGTCTGTCCGTCACAAATCGTGTCCGCTCTATAACTTGAAAACCGTTAAAGATTTTTCAATGAAACTTGGTACACTTGTAAACCACGACGAGACGATGTGTCATGCACAAGAACCATAACTCTAGCTTGAGTATTTTTGGAGTTATTTCCCTTTGATTATTTTCGATACAATTTCGTGTCTGCTGTATAACTTGAAAACCGTTAAAGATTTTTCAATGAAACTTGGTACACTTGTAGACCACGACGAGACGATGTGTCATGCACAAGAACCATAACTCTGGCTTGAGTATTTTTGGAGTTATTTCCCTTTGATTATTTTCGATACAATTTCGTGTCAGCTGTATAACTTGAAAACCGTTTAAGATTTTTCAATAAAACTTGGTACACTTATTGAGCATGATCAGATGATGTGTCATGCACAAGAACCATAACTCTGGCTTGAGTATTTTATGAGTTATTTCCCTTTGATTATTTTCCATACAATTTCGTGTCCGCTTTATAACTCAAAAATCGTAAGAGTTATTTCAATGAAACTTGGTACACTTAAAAAGCACGATGAGATTACGTGTCGTGCTAAAGAACCATAACTCTTGCTTGCATATCTTTGGAGTAATTTCCCTTTGATTATTTTCCATACAATTTCGTGTCCACCCTATAACTTGAAAACCGTAAGAGAATTTTCAGTGAAACTTGGTACACTTATAAAGCATGATGAGACGATGTGTCATGCACAAGAATTATAACTCTTGCTTTCATATCTTTGGAGTTATTTCCCTTTGATTATTTTTCCATACAATTTCATGTCCACTCTATAACTTGAAAACCATAAGAAATATTTCAATGAAACTTGGTACACTTAAAAAGCACAATGAGATGATGTGTCATGCTAAAGAACCATAACTCTTGCTTGCATATCTTTGGAGTTATTTCCCTTTGATTATTTTTCATTCAATTTCGTGTCTGCTCTATAACTCAAAAACCATTAGAGATTTTTCAATGAAACATGGTACACTTATAAAGCATGATGCACAAGAATCATTACTCTTGCTTTCATATCTTTGGAATTATTTCCCTTTGATTATTTTCGTGCCCCCTCTATAACTTGAAAACCGTAAGAGATATTTCAATGAAACTTGGTACACTTATAAAACAGAATGACAGGATAATTATGTGATGCACAAGAACTATAACTCTTGCTTGCATATTTTGGACATGCACTTAGAAAGGGGGGAGACATCAGTTTTCACATAGAAAACAAATTCTAGCTATTGGTGTGTTCACCAACGCCACATAACTTCAAAATTGTTAAAAATTCGACGTGCCCCGGGTAGCGAAACCTAGGTTGCTATGGAGACCATTTTATTAGCACTGCGCAAGATGTCTTGAAAAATATTGTAAACACAAAACAAGGAGACGTTGTTTCTTTATAATAATGCATCAAATATTGGATAAATGCTGTAATATTCAATCAGTAGCCAAAGTCTACGAACTTAAATCCCAACCCTCGTACTTTCAGCCTCGCGTCCATCCGTAAAACAAGATGTCGAGAACAAGCCGTTTTTACACACCGATTGTTTCACCTAGAATTCCATCGTTAATACAAAGAAATGCTGACCGACACTTGGCCATTGGATGAAACACACATTTAACTTTCTAACAATCAAGTTTTCTCCACAAAATTCTGCATCTTCTCTTTTAACAGATTCATTTTTCAGCTGTTTGTCAATCGTTTTCACTCGTGTGGGGCCGTTTCCGGAACGAGCCGAACACAAATGGCTACGTTACATAAACTGACGTCGAACATTAATTTATTCCAGTTGAAAGGTCAAAATTTGGCCTTGTCCAATGATATGCACGTATTTCTACAAATAACGTCAATCAGGTCAGCCATTTTGATTTCGGCGCGCGGCGTTTGACGTCATCGTGACGTTGCGCACGCGCTGCATTATACTAATTGATCAATTAAATATTAATTGAACAATTAACTTTCTATATAAGGAAATGGTCGGAAGTCAATTCTCGGCGTAAACCTACGAACATATATGGACGATTTAGTGCACTGAAAGAATGACAGCCAGAAGTTTTTAAACGAGAATAAAACAGCTAAAACAAACAAAAATAGGTTGGATTTTTTTAAAAAAGCACTATAAACATGTTAGTAATGCATCGGTGAAGTGTATTCTTCTTGATTTATCTTGAAAAGGTTGCAATTATTAACACTACGTTTCACCATTGAACAACCAACTGGGATCGCAACGAAGAGATATGGAACATATGTGTAATATAGTGGAGTGAGATCTCGCAACTAGCTCTGTCCCAACATGACTAAAAATTGTTGACTATGACTAGACCTTAAACCACGAAACAAACAAATCATATGAGCCGCCTCGTGGGAAAACCAACAATCTGCATAGGCGAAAACAAAGACGCAGATCAGCTTCGCGGTAACCGCGAAGCTGATCACCACCTTTGTTTTCGCTACTCTGATAGTACAATTCCTCTTCTACTTAAATCTGAAATTTCAAGTCTCTAGCCATATTCTGTGACTGTACAGCCTGATTTATGTCGGACCTGTTTGGAAACCACATTGTTGGTTTTCCCACGAGGCGGCTCATATTTGTAATTCTAGTATATTTCTGTTAGAAAGGAACTTTTCTTCTATTAATAAAGCAGCAGTTGGTTAAGATATAAGGATGTTTGCAATCCGAAAATTCACACTTAAAATTTTCAATTCCTTTGTGATTATAGGTGACTAGAATTGTTGACAACATTCGGCCAGACCGCCAGACAGTGATGTTCTCTGCCACGTTTCCCCGTCAGATGGAGGCCCTAGCCAGGAAGATCCTCACCAAACCTATTGAAGTTCAGGTTGGGGGTAGGAGTGTGGTGTGTAAAGATGTGCATCAGTCAGTGGTAAGTCTGCTTATATATACATGTACAACATTTCTGTTCAGATGGGTATTAAATGTTATAACCTGAGAACAATATTAATATTTTAGTTACTTATCTAAAGTTCCTCGAGGACATAGCTTCATACTAGAATATTGTCCTCCAAAGGGAGGGAATTTGTGTTTGAAGGCATCACAGAATGATTATGAGGCCCAACAAAAGACATTCCATGCTTCTTTCTGTCATCCAACAACACCATATAAACCTGTGATTCTTACAACACAGATTCACGACCCATGACAAAATGCAGTGAGGTGAATGGAAGTCAGATCAATTGGGCTACATTCTACATCAAAGAGTTCATTGCCTCATTGCCTCATTGTAGGTATATGCAAAATCAGTATTGCATCACTGTATGCTGTTGCACATTCTATAGGGCTTCCAATCAATCAGGGCTGTTAGAAATTTGTTTACGTCACAGGTTTACAGGGAGAACAATGCTTTATATACATTCAGTTATTGTAATTTAATGAAAACTGAACTGTTTTATCATCAACTTTACAGACAATATTGGAGGAAGATCAGAAATTTTTCAAGCTCCTGGAGTTACTGGGCCAGTACCAGGAGTCCGGCAGCGTCCTCGTGTTCGTTGACAAGCAGGAGAAAGCCGACCAGTTGATGAAGGACCTGATGACTCACTCCTATCCGTGTATGTCGCTGCATGGTGGAATTGATCAGTATGATAGAGGGAGCATTATATCAGACTTCAAGAGTGGAAATGTCAGGCTTCTGGTTAGTTGTGAAATATCTGAGCCGCCATGTTAGAAAACTGGTCTTCAGGGCTTCAGACCAGGTTTGACATAAACCAGCTTGTGCAGTCAAAGAAAGAGGCTAGAAACTTGAAATTTCGGATTTAAGAAGAAAGGGGAATGTACTATCTGTGTAGCGAAAACAAAGGTGCTGACCAGCTGTGATCTGCACCTTTATTTTCCCATAAGCAAAAGGCAGGTTTTCTCAGGATGCAGCTCATTTTGTCTTACATAGTTTGAGTATTGTGAAAGAATTGTCAGCCATAGGCTAGCCAGCCCACCAAGGTACATGTACTTTGAATTTGGATTTAGATTGAAGGCAAACTTAAAAGAAAATATTTACTGACATACTTAGAAGAAAATATTTACTGACACTGTAGTTCATATTGATCGAAATTTTTGTGTAGAAGCCTGGCATCCTATTTATGGGACATAGGCAAACAGTATAGCCTCAGATGTGACGCTGCAGAAAGCGGGGTCCTATCTTGGGCTATTCTGTTTGCAGCGAGGAATTTCATAAAAAAATTGATAAAAAATGGAAATTATTCTTAATGCCTCTAAAAATGAAAGTGGACTTGTTCAAATGATAACGATGGGAAGGTTAATTTATCATAAATGGGTTCAAATCGAATGCATCATGTTACATCTGTACTTCTTTAGTTATATTACTGGGTGTTGGTAGACATGAAGTGGTGTATGATACAATGTCTTTTCCAGGCAAGTACGATTTGAAGGAAAAAACTGAAAAAAAAAATGACCCTCTTTTCCTCTCTGAATGTGCAAGTAGACTTGGAAAATTTGATTAATATGCATTATTTGAGCTGCCTCATGGGAAAACCAACAATTTGCATATGCGAAAACAAAGGCGCAGATCAGCTTCGCGGTAACCGCGAAGCTGATCAGCGCCTTTGTTTTCGCTACACGGATAGTACAACCCCTCTTCTAGTTAAATACAAAATTTCAAGCCTCTAACCATCTTCTGTGACTGTACAGGCTGGTTTGTGTCGGACCTGCTCGGAAACCACATTGTTGGTTTTCCCACGAGGTGGCTCATTTGTTTTCTTCAGGTTGCCACATCAGTTGCAGCGCGAGGTCTGGATGTGAAAGACTTGATTCTAGTCGTAAACTATGATTGTCCGAATCATTACGAGGATTATGTACACAGATGTGGGTAAGTCTAGTCGTAAACTATGATTGTCCGAATCATTACGAGGATTATGTACACAGATGTGGGTAAGTCTAGTCGTAAACTATGATTGTCCGAATCATTATGAGGATTATGTACATAGATGTGGGTAAGTCTAGTCGTAAACTATGATTGTCCGAATCATTACGAGGATTATGTACATACATGTAGATGTGGGTAAGTCTAGTCGTAAACTATGATTGTCCAAACCATTATGAGGATTATGTACATAGATGTGGGTAAGTTGACAGAAAAACATCAGAAATTAAGTTTAGAGCACCAGCGATTCTTCAAAGTGACCTCTTGTTGAGATGGTTTTTAAAGGGTCCAGCTTGGGAAGACTTTGGATGCATAGGAGTGCCAAGGCAAACGCAGAGCAAACTGTGTCTAAATTAGTGTCTATTAAAACTGTTTTTAATTGTTAAAATTGCTTTTGCTTAATTTAGGGGAAACATTTTAGGTTACATCACATATGAGCCGTCCCGTGAGAAAACCAACAATCTGCATAGGCGAAAACAAAGACGCAGATCAGCTTCGCGGTAACCGCGAAGCTGATCAGCGCCTTTGTTTTCGCTACTCAGATAGTACAATTCCTCTTCTTCTTAAATCCGAAATTTCAAGCTTCTAGCTCTTTTCTGTGACTGTACAGTCCAGTTTGTGTCAGACCTGGTCGGAAATCACATTGTTGGTTTTCCCACGAGACGGCTCATATGTAGGACAACTTGTTTTTGGAGAGTATTAGTAAGTGCCTTTTTCAACCAAAAACCTGGTGAATAAAGATACAATTGTGTCAAGCCCACTTCAAATCCTTGATAAAACTTGAAAACTACCAGTAAATTAACAAATGAGCCACCTCGTGGGAAAACCAACAATATGGTTTCCGAACAGGTCAGACACAAACCGACCTGTACAAGCACAGAAAAGAGATAGAAGCTTGAAATTTTGGAGTTAAGTAGAGGAGGAAATGTACTATCCGAGTAGCGAAAACAAAGGCGCTGATCGGCTTTGCGGTTACCGCGAAGCTGATCTGCGCCTTTGTTTTCGCATATGTAGATTGTTGGTTTTCCCATGAGGCGGCTCAAATACTATTTTAGCTTTTGTGGCTAAATCAACATCTCTGTTTCCAGTCGTACCGGTCGAGCTGGTAACCAGGGTTATTCCAACACATTCATCACACCTGAACAGCAACGCAGTGCGGGAGATATAATAAAGGCATTTGAACTGTCGGAGTCCCCCGTACCACCGGCGCTACAGAAACTGTGGGACGAATACAAAGAAGCAGCCAAAGCTGTAAGTATTGAAAGTAAGGAGAAAATGAAATTAGACTTGGATCAAAGTACATGTACTTGTATTATATATGTTATGAGAAAAGGCTTTGTGCTTACAAGGTGTCATTCTTTGGTCAATTTCTTATTTAACTGATTTGAGCAAGGCGATATAGTGACAATGTGCACTGAGTACTAGAAAAGCTCTTGGGTTCTGTCTTCTGAGACAAAAAGTAAGATTAGGTATTACTGTCCACACCAACATAATATGAGCCATGACGTGAGAAAACCGGTCTTCGGGGTTTCCAACCTGGTCTGACACAAACCGGTCTGTGCAGCTACAGAAGATGGCTAGAAGCTTGAAATTTCGGATTTAGGAAGAAGAGAAATTGTACTGTCTGTGTAGCGAAAACAATGGCGCTGATCAGCTTCGCAGTTACTGCGAAGCTGATCTGCGCCTTTGTTTTCGCATAGACAAAAATCCGGTTTTCTCACGCCGCGGCTCATATTATCTGGTTAGGGCTATTCCAGTAAAGCATAAGTACGGGGGGAAGAAGGCACTTTGAATTTTGACCCTCCGCCTATAAAAGTGTATTTCATCTCGACTGAGCCACCTACAGAACCATTCATTTCAATAAAACACCCTCCAACAGAAGCAAAATTTATTACGGATAGAAGTAAATTAAGAGGGAATTTTTTAGGAACAGAAGTAAATTTTTGTATTGCTGTTTTACGAAACTGTATTGTGTGATTTTTGTCAAAAGTCATTAAAATAATGTTCTCACTATAATAATAAAGATTGAATACCTATTTTTTGAAAATATATCTTCATTTTATCATCCTGACCAGCAAGCCATGTGGACAAGGAAGCTTTTGAATCTCATCAGCTTTCATGATTATTGTGCCTATTTTCAACAATGGGCTATATCCAATTAATTATATGTGTAACGTCACTCTTAACCGTTATTATGCTGAGATCTATTTTTTTTTTCCAATAACGTGAGCCGCCATTTTAGCTTTCAACAGGTCTGTAATTGTGATTTCTGACCAAAATCCTGGTTCAAATGCCTTTTCTAGGCTTAAAATGCCAAAAAACAACCTCGATCGCTGACAATTTCCTGATTCAATTTTTTTTGCACACGTCACCAGCGCGAGCGTGATAGAGAGCACTCTCACCATTCTTGCGAGATCAGACGATACCTCATCTTGATCTCTCGCATTTGACGCTTTGAATTGTGGGATATAGCCGATTTTGGCTACAGCGGACACACGAAGAAAGCTGGGGCATCCCGCATGAATTTCCCAGATCCCATTGGCCAACTGCGACAGGTCAGTGCGTGAAGCGCTACCTGTCAGCGACGATGCCTTCTCACAGGAAAAAATCGAAGTCGAATCGGGCAAACGAAAGGTTTTTAGTCTGTTTAATTTGCTTCTATGCATTGCATTGAATTTTACACCTTAGAACAGATTTTCAACACGAAAAAATACCCCACCTCCTATAGAAGCAATTTTTCTCCAACTCCCACCACGTACAGAAGTATTTTAACCAACGAAGGACCCTACGATAGAAGTTTATTAAAGTGCCGTCTTCCAGGGGTACCTATGTTCAACTGGAATAGCCCTTACTGTACAAGTGGATAAAACACAACAAATCAATCAGCTCACACAAATAATTTTGTTTCCAGGAAGGTAAAACAGTGAAAGCTATGAGTGGTTTTGGAGGTAAAGGTTTCAAATTTGACGAGACAGAGGCCCAACTGGTGTCGGAGAGGAAAAAGCTACAGAAGGCCGCCCTCGGACTGGAAGATTCGGATGATGAGGATCCAAGCATGGATGTGAGTACTGTTTTACATTACCAAAACATGCTCTTGGATACAGATTTTTCTTACAGCTCTAAAAATTGAAAATTATCAGTTTGAAAGTTTTTGAATATAGGGATCAACCATGGTTTTCAGTGTCCAAACATTCGATGGATCACGAGGAAGGCCGCAGGCCGCGTGTTCAAACACCTTCCGAGTGATCCAGCGAATGTTTGAACACTGAAACAAACCATGGTTGATCGCTATTCTTGCATTTTCACTTTAATCCACTTAAAATCTCTTGAAAATAACATTAGCAACGTAAAAACTCACCGAAAACAGCGGAGCTTCTTCAACGTCAGCCATATTGTTTCTACGAAACACATCGCCCAAAACCCTTGTTCAAACGGCACATGAATTTCATGATTTGAACATGGGTTTTGCTGTTTGAACACGGCTTTCGACCAATCGAAAACGGCCTCAAACAGCTATGCGCATAGATATCTATGCAAGAATTCTTTTTTAATCTTATTCAGAACATTGATTATGGATACATGTTAGAACTGCCTCACCAAGGAGGTTCTAATGAGTACCCACTCTTTATGTTTTTGAGCAAAAATAAGAAAACTGTATAGTTGTTCAATCCCAGGCTTCTCCAGTCTTTCAGATGGGGTTTCATAGAGATGTCCCATATCCATAGTTGTTGCTGAGACATTATACAAGAACACAACAACAATAGAATTCTAGCTTTGGGGCTCTATTCTGGTGTAAAGTGATGCAAATGGAATTTTAAGGCACCAAAAACAAGAAAAAACATTGTGAGATTATCATTAGTGACTGTACAGAGAAAAAGGACTTGTTATAAAGAACTTGTGTATTGTCAGATTGATTGACTTGGATTTTGTTTTTCCAATAAGTTGCCAGTTTTCAGAGCTAATGTTGAAATAGGAAGATATCAAAAATTAATCTGTAAATGTGCCATGTCATGAGAAAATTGGATTTTTGCTTATTTGAAAACAAAGACTCGTAGCTGACCAACGCCTTTGTTTTCGCTACACTGATGGTACTATCCCTCTTCTTCTTAAATACAGAATTTCAAGGTTTTAGCCTTCTGTGACTGTACAGGTCAGCTTGTGTCGAACCTGGTAGAAAACCTGGATGTCCTGTTTCTCATGTCACAGCACATATAAAGTCAAATGTCTTTGTTTCAGATTGAGGCTCAGATTGAGGACATGTTTGCCAGTAGGAAGAGAGTCACTGACATTGCTAAACCTCTGGTAGGTACCAAAAATGATATGCTCTTGTAAGATTTACCTTTTTGTTGCTACCAATGTATCAGAAAAAAATGTACATGTATATGAAAAGCTTTTAATAGGGTTACAATCAAAATCTGGCCCCCTCTAAACCAAAATTGGAAGTTAACGAAATTTCCGACAGACAGGATTATGTGAAAGTATGTACAGTAAGTTAAGTGCAACGCACTTTCTCAGAAGATAGTCACGTATCTATCTATAAATTGTCTGTAGACTATTTTGAAATGACTGCAACAATGGTATAAATACCCTATTTGTCCTAATTAAGCACTTAATTTTTCAAAACTTAGTAATTTTTTTTTTGTTATAAGCACACATTAAGGACGAAAACCACACATAAACAGCTGCAGTACTCATGTCAAAAATATGAATGAAAGACCTGGATGTGCTCGTATTGGAGCATGTGCAAGAATGACTAATTATATTCTCTGTGTTTCTGTTTCAGATTGCTGGTGGTATGAATCAACAGATAGGAGCAATGACTGGAGGCATGAACAAAGCACTGGTGAGTACAGCAAGTTTTTTTAGAAAAAAAGCCTTGTACACAAGAAAACCTGTATTCTGGTTTTATCTTCCAGAAAATACACTAACGATAATGTGCAAAGCTGCATCTTTCTAATGGCAAGAGCTTAAATTATACTCCTCCTCAAAAAAATCTGGTCACCCAATTGATAACAATTGGGAATAGATTAGGAAAGGGTATGAGCGCACCAAACAAGCTCATAACTACAGAATGCGAAAAAGATTTTCAATTCTTACGACTTCGGGTGACCAGATTTTTTTTAGGAGGAGTATATTATTTTCCATGTCAAAAAGCATCTCTGCCCATTAGAAGCCTCCTTGGTGTGGTGCTTAAGCCACACAGGTTGTAAAGTGAGCCGCATCGTGAGAAAACCAGATTTTTGCTTATGCGAAAACAAAGGCGCAGATCAGCTTCGTGGTTACCGCGAAGCTGATCAGCGCCTTTGTTTTCGCTACACGGATAGTACATTTCCTCTTCTTCTTATATCTGAAATTTCAAGCTTCTAGCCTGCTTCTGTGACTGTACAGGCCGGTTTGTGTCGGACCTGGTCGGAAATCCCGAAGACCGGTTTTCTCGCGTCGCGGCTCAAGTGGTGTTTGTGGGTTCAATCCTGGACTTTTCTAGTCTGTTGGATGAGACTTTTCTCCATATGCCCTTAGCTGTTGATAGGGATACAAAATTAACCAACAAACATGTCTGCTTCAAGCAGATTGGCAAACCCAAGTTATTGAAAAAAAAAAAAAGTCCACTTCTAGTTTAAAAGATTTGTTTACAATGTATATTGGATCCTTAAGGTATCCTGAGTTGTATCAAGGGCACAATATCACAGTGAGCTAGCTCTGTAAAAATTTAGAACTTTTCACATAATTAATGAAGGCTTGTTTAATAAATTTCATATGAAATGACCACTCGTGTAAGATCCTCTGTTTATGGAATGATAGATAGAAAATTTAAGAAGCTATGTTAAACTGATTTCTTGTATTGGAAAAATTAGTGATTTCTTGCTATAGTATCCCTTTTGTTCCAGGGTATGAGTAATCAACAGAAGCTAGAGATGGCCAAGCGACTGGCCGCTAAGATCAATTTCTCTAAGAACTTGGGTCAGGAGGCTCAAGACATCACCCAGCAGGCTGCTAAAGCTATCTTCACTAATGATGTGTCAGCTCCGCAAGTCGCGGTAAGTTAGTTTTAGTAAACAGGTTATATTTTCTAGCAAAATGAACTGTTAGCTCTTGACTTTGTGATATGTAACAGGGTTTAAATGCATTTTGTAGTAAGAATTTTTATTAGAAAATCTGAATAAATAGCAATAAATATATGGTGCTCCCTAACTGAAAAGTTCACTGCTACAGCAAGAAAATAATAGTGTTGCTTAAGTATCTCTAAAGGTTAAGCAAACAGATAGCTACAAAATGAATATCAATCACATGTTAACAACAGCATTATATTCAAATGATTTTTAGATACACCTGGACCTCTTTATAAAATGGTTCGTTACAACACAGTTTTGGATATAACACTGATAATTGTTGGACTACTTTTGTTATATATCTATACATTTTACTCTTGTTATAATACAGATTGAATAGCTAACACAGAAATTGGCTTGGACCCCGGCAATAGTATTATAAAGAGGTTGAGGTGTATACTGTTTTATTAAAACTAGGATTTTAATAAAATTTGTATATTTTTCAGTCTAAGACGATTGCCGAGCAGATGGCTGAGAAGATTAATGCCAAACTTGGCTACACCCCGCAGCCTGAGGAAGACAGAGATTTGAACGGTGACGCCGAGACTTTCAAACGCTACGAAGAGGAACTTGAGATCAATGATTTCCCACAAACAGCCAGGTGGAAGGTCACTTCAAAGGTAGGTCATGAGCTGCGATGCAAGAAAACCTGTCTTTGGATTTTTCGACCAGGTTCAACACAAAGTGAAATGTACAGTCACAGAAGGAAGCTAGAAGTTTGAAATTTTGATAAGCATGATTATTATTATTTTGAATGTATTATCCTCCAACCACTGGGAGCACCTCTATTATCATTGAGTAACGTCAAGATAACCACAATGATAGAACTACACTGCCCGCCACCAACTATCACCTTAACATATTTACTGTATTCCCATCATTGAAGTTTTTTTTGTTTATCTTTGTGAGAGAAGAGAAGCCAGTGCTTGCCTTATGAATGCTGAGTGCCAAGCAAGGTAGCCACTGGTACCATTTTTAACATCTTTGGTATGACGCGGCCCGGGATCGAACCCGTGACCCCCCCGCTCCCAAAGTGGACACTCGAACCATTACGCTATCTGGACCGGTGAATCATGAATCATGTGTTCAGTGCAAATGGATTGAGCCCACAGTTTAGACTAAGGACAGTCGAAGATAGATTAAAGATAGTCTAAGATTACATTCATTTTCATAACGACAATAATCTACATGTAATTTAACTTCAGTTCTTATAAATAACAAATGAGCCGCTGCATCAGAAAACCATCAATCAGCATATTCAAAAACAGACGCAGATCAGCTGTGCAGAAACTGCACAGCGGATCAGCATCTTTGTTTTCGCAACATAGTATCATCCATCTTCTCTTAAATCCCAAATTTCAAGGTTCCTGCCTGCTTCTGTGGCTGTACAGCTCCCTTTGTGTCAGACCTGGTATATAAATGAGCCGCCTCGTGGGAAAACCAACAATGTGGTTTCCGAACAGGTCTGACACAAACCGACCTGTGCAGTCACAGAAGATGGCTAGAGGCTTGAAATTTTGGATTTAGAAAGAAGAGGAATTGTACTATCCCTGTAGCGAAAACAAAGGCGCTGATCAGCTTCGCGGTTACCGCGAAGCTGATCTGCATCTTTGTTTTCGCATATGCTGATTGTTGGTTTTCCCATGAGGCGGCTCAATAAAGAAGGCTCAAGTTTTAGTTCAGTGGTTTCAAGTTTGTTTCTCATCAGTATCTTTTCATTTCCAGGAGGCCTTAGCCCAGATCTGTGAGTACTCTGAAGCTGGCATCACAGTCAGAGGGACGTACTTCCCGCCTGGCAAGCATCCTAAAGACAAAGACGATGAGCGTAAGCTGTACCTTGCGATTGAAGCTACCAGTGATATGGCTATTCAAAAAGCTAAGAAGGAGGTGACCCGGTTAATAAAGGAGGAGTTGATAAGATTGGTAAGCTGTATTATGTATCTGGTAGAGTTAATATTTCTTTCCTTTACTGTACTTTTGAATAAAAACAAGGTAATAATCATTAACTATGAAGGCATGAATATTAAGTCTAAATTGGTTTATATGAAAGCCTTGCCCTGTTGTATAAACTGTTTAGGGAGGCTTAAGTTGCTGTTATTACAAAGGCCATCTTTCATTTCTTACTGGAAATAGATGTCAAGCTAGGCATTTCTACCTAGCTAAGCAGTTCTGCTTCTTAGACCTTGATTGTCTAGTGGTGGGGGAAAGCCAGGACAGTTCTCAACGTTTGGTCAGGAAATACCCTGTAAAACCACCGGCCCAGGTGACAGTCAAACTATTCATAGCGATAATGGTACATAAATGATACAGTTGTTATTACCTTTTGACTTTCTGATATAGCTTGTGAGAAAATTCTGTAGACAGGTTGTTTTGCATGTCAGTAATTGAGTGTACTCAAACGTAAAAGCAGTTACTACTCCTCCTGTATAATTTATAAATATTTTGTCCTCTTTGTCATGCTGGCCAATGCGTATACTTTTAGATGGCAATTACCTATTTTTCTTCTCTATTTCAGCAAAATTCCTATCAACCTATCAGTCGGAATCGCTACAAAGTTGTGTGATCTGTGGATGTTTGTTTTATTTTTGGTGCATTCTGTGTACAAGGGAAATAACTTCAGCATAAGTGGCCAAACGATGATTCAGGATTTTGTGCCTGAAATTGGCTACAGTAAGGACACAACTTTGATTGATATATTCTCCGGAAAATAACTGATTTGTCACTCTGACAAACGAACGTAAAGTGAATAGTCAAAACTTTTGAATCCAATCAGATTGCATTTGAAGATGACGGTAACTGCGAAGCTGATCAATACCTTTGTTTTCGTTACATGGATAGTTCAATTCCTAAACTTTCTAAATCCAGAATTTGCAGTCTCTAGCCATCTTCTGTGGCTGCACAGCCTGATTTGTGTCAGACCTGGTTGGAAACCACATTGTTGGTTTTTCTCATGACACGGCTCATATTTTCTATTTTTGTCAGCAGTGCTAGACATAAATGCTTAGAAGGCTGTTACATGAATAATAAATATGATTTTGAGGCAAGGATTGAAATGTCTTCTCTGTGCTCACTTTTCAGCCATTGTCTGTTTTCTCACCAAGCAAACATTTAAGATTCATTCTCATCTTTCAACATAATATGCATTTTTGGTATAACTAAATATCTATTGCTTTTTCATTTATGCATCTTAAAGATGAAAGATATGTTATTTTCATGACACACTGTCAAAGTTGTATATCAGTTTCATAGTGAATGTGCACTTTCTGTTACTTTCCAAGAGTTTTAACAATAAACATTTGCTTTGCATACTATGTTAGCTCAGTGGGTAGACTCGGTAAAGTAGATCAAATGTGTTTTGTTCCCCAGTTTGGCACACATTTTCACTAGCAATCAATTTATAATTCATTTGAGTCATGACACAAAAAAAGGTCTTCAGGGTTTCTGATGGGGTACCTGCCTTCACATTCTCAGAAAAAGGCTAGACGCAAATTTCGGATTTAAGAAAAAGAGGAAATGTACTATCCATGTAGCGAAAACAAATGCACAGATCAGCTGTGCAGTTACTGCACAGCTGATCTACTTTGTTTTTGCATATGCAAAAAAATCAGGTTGTTTTCATGACGCAGCTCATTTACCGGTGAAAGGATAAGCATGTAGTTCTGGTTGTTCACTTTCATTAACCCATATTTGACGAATGGATTTTCCCATCATTATCATTTGGGTGAGTCCACTTTCATTTTTAGGGGCATCAGGAGTGATTTTTAAATTTTATTCATTTTTTTCAATGAAAATTCTCCAAGCAAACAGAATAGCCCCAGATGGGACGACGCGTTCTGCGGCGTCACATCTGGGGCTATGCTGTTTGCCCATGTCCCATAAAAGGGACGCCAGGCTTAAATGAGTTAAGCATGTCAAGGGAAAAAAAAGGAAGAAGTATTATTATGAAAACCTGGTCATTCTGACATGCTCCCTGACAGCTGTTTACGGCCAATTCAAGAAAGAAATTTTTCTCTCCTACATAGATGCCAATGCACATAGCTGTTTGAAGCTATTTTCAATAAGCAATTCAGGTGATGTCACTGTGTTCCATAGAAACAAAATGGCCCACGCTAAAGAAGCTCCACAGTTTTTGGTGAGTTTTTAGGTTGTTTTCAATGGATTTTAAGTGACAAAGTGAAAATGCAAAAGTAGCAATCAACCATGGTTTGTTTCAGTGTTCAAACATTTAAAGGATCACTCGGACGGGGTAGGAACACGCAGCCTTCAGCCCTTGTGTTCAAACACCTACGTCTAGATCCATCAAATGTTTGAACGCTGAAAACCATGGTTGATACCTATAGTTACAAATATTTGCTAGGAAATGGGTGTATGTAAAATAAGTGTCTGGTCTTTTAAAGATTCTTGTGTTAACTTACAGCTAATGGGTTTGTGGTCTAGTGGTAGAGTGGCAGGCATCTGATCAAGGGGTTATGAGATCAAAACCTGGTTTTGTACTTGATCAAGATCAGTTACTACCCCATAGTATTGGCTGGTACCTAGGATGCAAAGTCACATCCCGATATGACTGAAAATTGTTGATTGGTAGGTTAAGACATAAAACAAAGTAACAAAATTTGAGCTGCATCATGAGAAAACCAACATTTGCATATGCAAAATCAAAGGCACAGATCAGCTGTTCATTTACTATAACTGCACAGCTGATCAGCGCCTTTGTTTTCGCTGCTGGGAAAGTATTATCCTTCTTCTATTTGAATCCAAAATTTCAAGCTTCTAGCCTATTTCTTAGACTGTACAGATCGGTTTGTGTCAGACATGGTCAGAAATCCCAAAGCACGGTTATCTAGTGCCACAGCTCATTCATATTTGAGCCGCATCGTGAGAAAACGGGATTTTTGCCTTTGCGAAAACAAAGGCGCAGATCAGCTTCGCTGTAACTGCGAAGCTGATCAGCGCATTTGTTTTCGCTACATGAGAGTACAATTCCTCATCTTATATCCAAAATTTCAAGCTTCTAGCCTGCTCCTGAGACTGTACAGGCCGGTTTGTGTCACACCTGGTCGGAAACCCCGAAGACCGGTTTTCTCGCGTCGCGGCTCATTTTATAATAATGTTTTATGTGAACATGATGAAGAGTGAGAGGGATAAGATTGTTTCTCCCAATGTCAAAAATAAAAGTGAAGTTTTTACCAATGTCAAAAATAAAAGTGAAGTTTTATGTTAAAAGACAGTGTTTTGCTTTTTATTACACCAAAATGATACATGTAGTAGACCTTTTTCAGAAAAAACCCAGTCAATCAAGACCTATGGAGCACAAAATGCAATTTTAATGGTGAATTTTTGTAAAGGTAACACAGTGCTCTAGTGGCAGAGCATCAGATTCCAAATCAAGAAGTCTTGATCCCAGTGGCCTAGTTGTGTCCCAGTGCAAGACACATTCTTAACTCCTCATAGTACCCAGGATACAGTTCCATCCCAGACATGACTGAAAAATGGTTGACTGGAATGGTCAACCACACAATACAATCGAGCAAAAGCTTTTTAGCTGAAGCCAAAGGCTTACAGGTGAGCTTATAGGATAAGACCTGAGCTGGCATATATGCTTGTATCCAAGAACTCAATTCTTCATAAACTTAGCTGCTGGATGGACATCAAAACACAAACACAACAAAATACAGATGTACATGTAAATGATCTCGTAATCATTGTAACTGACACACAGTCTTCAACTAGAAACCAATATACATGTATTTAGACTGTGACAATGCACTGAATTATGTTGTTACTGTGGGGTCGCTTAAGGATGTTCGCTGCTAACATTTGACATTTCGGAACTTCCAGTTTTTCATTTGTTGAATATCTCGTAAACGGTTGCAGATATTTTCCTAATATTTTATATTTGGATACATATTGATGATATGCATTGAATGGGCCATGAAACTTGTCAATCTCAGGTACTTCATTTTTTCACCCCATTTTCTGCAACTTTTCAGAAAATTTTAGTTGTTAGTAAAATTTAGGGGGTAGGGCAGATTAAACTTGAGTATTACACATCTTCAAATTAGTTGCACTAGTTCGATGTTTATTTTAGCAGCTGTATATGTGTACATGGTCTTCTAAGTCGATGTTTCTGTCTTTGGCGTGCTAGTTTTAATTTTTTTTGTGGTTTTATGGCATGTGCTTTATGAAACAAAACAGCCGAAAAAAGGCTGAAAATGGCGATTTTCAAGCTGTTGGTTCTCTCTTATATGCTCACTACCCTATATATTTCTTTCTTTTATTCGAACACTATAACCAAGTTCTATGTTGTGTGAAAATACAAGAAAAAGTTTGAATCTACAAATATGGGTTTGGCACATTTCAAAATATTGCTTTTTTCCGACTTTTCAAGTATGGGGGTAGGGTTGGAAAACGAGTCGTAAAATTTTATCATCCACTTCAAGTTGCAAATTTTTCTGTGCTTTTGGCCCAAAATTGTCTGCATTACGTAAATATTATGACTTTTGAAAGCATTCTAGGTGTAGTTTTGTACAAGACAGGTATGTTTTAAAGAATTAAAAATTAAAATAATTTTACAAAATTTAAGACACGGTGTTCAGAGGTCTCATTCAGAGGCCTGTAGCTTGAAAAAATGCACACTACCCTATACTTATTTGGTTTTCAAATGTCTTGTGTTGTAATTTGGAATCAAAAAAGAGTGGTTAGAAAAAAAGTTTGAATACTTTTTCATTGGCAGCGAACATCCTTAATTCCATTATAAGACTTACATAGATAAATCTATCCTGGGGGCCACTTTGGCATCACGAAGCTCACCTCTAGGGGACGAGAGTTGATTTTTAGCTCACCTGAACCGAAGGCTCACAAGGTGAGCTTATAGGATGGCCATGCTCCGAAGTTCGTCCATCGTCGTCCGTCCGTCCACAATTTCAAAGATCTTCTCCTCTGAAACCGCTTGGCCAATCAAAGCCAAACTTCATGTGGAGCATCCTTGGAAAGGGGGAACGAAAGTTTATATAAATGGCCCAGGTAACATGACCAAGATAGCCGCCATGCCTATAAATAGCAAAAACCTTTAAAAATCTTCTTCTCCAGAACCAGAAGGCCTATGATTTTGAAACATGGCATGAAGCATCAGGGAGAGGAGCTCTACAAAGTTTATATAAATCATGACCCTGGGATGACCGTGACCTATTTTGCAGCAAGGTCATCTTAGGTTGCCCATGCATTTGAATGGGTAAAATTGTCAGAGTGCGGTTTGAAGGCAAAAACTTGAAGGAAATAGTCTTTATTTCTGAAAAAAATTGGACCCCAGGGGCTGGTCTGCCCCCACCGTGGGGCAGTATACATGTATATTACCATAATATTCAAACATCTTCTTCTCTGCAACCACTTGGCCAATGAAAGCCAAACTTCATGTAGAGCATCCTTAGGAAGAGGGAACGAAAGTTTATATAAATGGTCCAGGTCACATGACCAAGATGGCAAAAACCTTTAAGAATCTTCTTTTCCTGAACCAGAAGACCTATGATTTTGACACTTTGCATGAAGTATCAGGGAGAAGAGCTCTACAACGCCTATATTAATCATGACCCTGGGATGACCTTGACCTATTTTACGGCAAGGTAAACTTCGGTCGCCTATGCATTTGAATGGGGAAAAGTGGGAAGATGTCATATAATGGCAGAAAACTTGCTGGGAATGAGCAAATGGACAGGATATTTTTGTTTATGAAAAACTTTGGCCTCAGTGGGTTGTCCCCCCGCCTGCCTCAGGGCTAAATACATGTAAATAATTGTAATATTCAAACGCCTTCTCTGAAACTGCTTCGCCAATCAAAGCCAAACTTAATATGCAGGATCCTTAGGAGGTGGGAACATAAGGTTATATAAGATATATCAGAGTTGGTCAGTTGATTTCATGTTTTATGTACCACTCAACAGCTAAGGGCATATCGACACAGAACCTTCTTTTAACTTAGTCTTATCTGAAAGACTGGAGAACCCTGGGATCAAAACCCTGGATCCTGAGGAGTAGCTTAACAAACATGCCTTGGAGGCTTTGGTTGCACCAGAATGTCCTATCAGAACTGTTGCTATCTATTAGGGACTTATATGAAAGATCTCAGGTGAGTGTTTACAGGACCAATGGTCCTGTGGTCATCATTTCGTAGAAATAGGCTGCAATTACATATGCCATTTTGAAATAAAATGGCTGTACATAACAAAGTACTGTGGTATTCTATATAACCAGTGTTAATTAGAAATAAGGTCAGACAACCGGGCCTTTGGTCAGATACAAATTCTGGCCCTGATGCATTCTTGGATTTACTGATATTTTCTTGTTAGTTGTGCAAGAAAATAAAATTCAAGCACAATTCCTATTATAGTAGTCAATTGTAGAGTGAGCTATATATCCTGTCGGTAAAGTCAAGGCTGTATTATTAGATATCTTGCATCGTGAAAAAAGAAAGTCATAGCTGAAACTACGACAGCCTCTGTTGATACATTGTAGTTCACACTGAAACACTGACACACCTAGAAACAGCACACTACTTGGATCGTCCAGTACCTGATACATGTAGTACAGATATGTTGAACCATAGACTGCACAATCTGAAAATAAAGATGGTTACAGTTTAGAGAGCTCTAGCCCCAAAGTTATAAAACTTTTTTTCATGCTTAGCTCAGCTGAGACTAAAATTTATCCTGCTCATAGATGTTAAAATGCCAACAATTGTTGTTGGCATTTTAACATTTATGAGCAGGATAATTACAGACTTTGGTGATCTAAACCTGAAATTTTAATTTATTTTGGGCTAATTTGGCATGTATAAAGGCAGTTTAAATTTTATGCTCAGCTGAGTTGAGCTTGAAAAAAGTTCTATAACCTCAGGCTCAAATCTAGTAAACTGAGGCTATTTTCAGTGGATGACCGTGTGTGAAACCTAGGCCAAAAAGAGTCTGGCTGCAACACTTTTTAATTGAAACTTTCATACCTGACAAATTCAACAACTCATTGTTATTTTAAAAATATATGTAAGACTCACAAACTGGGCCAGTCCCACAAATGGGGCCAATTCCCACAAACTGGGCCAATCCCACAAACTGGGCTGAAAAATATCTTGAATTCCCACTAACCAGGCCAATTTTCTTTCTGTGGGCGAATTAGCCTTACGTTACTTTGTGCCCTTTCAAAGCCTTCTTGATTTTTATGATGTTAATATCCTATTAAGCATCAAATCTTAACATTAGATGGTGTAACGTTTCAGCGCGTAACAAGCATAAAACTTTGTAATATCCATAACACAGTCAAACATTTGGCGGGATTTCTACAGTGCATTGATGGAAACCTGAATGATATTGAAGTTTTGAGCGGCATGAATTCTGTTTATTTTGTGTTAGAATGGACAAGCTCTAGTGCGAGATATGTCGAGAGAGAATTACATCACTTTGTGTTGGTAAGTTGTAAAAATACACCATCTTGTAACCCAAGGAAAGATTTACCTACATTTATTAGATTGGCCCAATTTGTGGAAATGGGCTCTGAATTTAGCCCAGTCTGTGGGATTGGCCCAATTTGTGGGATTGGCCCAGTTTGTGGGACTGACCCAGTTTGCGAGTCCTACATATATATACATGTATATGCTCTCTCGCTATGGCAAGATTTGCCATTAAAACATTTCTGTAGCATGGCCTCCTTTGAAATGCTTGTACTTACTATCAGTACAGCTTAGTGTTGATGAAGTTTGAATGTGCCCTGGTTTACACGTACGTCAGAGATTGTAACAAAACTGATTAGGATGCGTACAGTCAGAAAGGCACGGTCAGAAAGGATTTTGCATTTTAATACTTACTATCAGTACAGCTAAGTGTCAATGGGGTGAGACTGTACCCTGGTTTACACGTACACCAGAGATTGTAACAAAACTGATTAGGATGCGTACAGTCAGAAAGGATTTTGCATTTTAATACTTACTATCAGTACAGCTAAGTGTCAATGGGGTTAGACTGTACCCTGGTTTACACTTACACCAGAGATTGTAACAAAACTGATTAGGCTGTGTACAGTCAATGTCGAAAAAGCAAGCCAGTGGTGCTGGAGCTGTTGGTACAGTTGGTAAAAAAGTTGTTGTTGTTGGAACTGCTGTAGTTGTTGTTCCTTTTTCCTCTGAAAAAAGATAAAGGCAAATGATCTGTGATACAAGGAACCGGTCTTTCCGGTCTGTACAGTCACAGAAGATTTACGATGGAGTTGAGATGAAGAGGGATTGTACTATCTATGTATTGAAAATAAAGGTTTCTGTAAGCTGATGTGTGCCTTTGTTTTTGCATAAGTAAAAATCCATTTTTCACAAGATGCAGCGCATAATAAACCAGTGGGCTGTGTATTATCAAGGTGGTTATACTGTTTTCAGCATGTCTGTGATTCTGTTATTTTGTAAATATTTGAGCTTTTTGCTCAATAACTTGAGCAGATTTTGCCCAATTTTGTTGAAATATTTACCACACTCACACCATCAGATAGAACATGGGGTTGCAATTTAGGGACCAATGGGTCAGTATTGCAAGAGAAATGGAACTTACACTGGGTATCAAGCCAAAATGTTGGTTATTTCTTTCGATGAACAAAACAATGATTTATATTTTCGCAAATACATGTATGTGGGATTTGAGCTTGTTTGATTGCTTAACATCCATTAGTGATGAATGGATTTTCCAATCGTTATCATTTGGACGAGTCCACTTCCATTTTAGGTGAATCAGGAGTGTACATGTATTTAAATATTTGTCTCATTTTTCAAAGAAATTACTTTTAGCAAACAGAATAGCCCTAGATGGGACACCGCATTCTGCGGCATCACATCTGGTGCTATGCTGTTTGCCTATGTCCATTAAAAAGGGTGTCGGGCTTATAATGAGTTAACATCCACAGACAATAGCTAAGGTCATGTCCACGGCATTACATTCTTAAATTTCTTTTGTTTTCTTTGTCTTGGTCGTAAACTAAAACGTATAACACAGTCCTGTGGGTGTATTTATTGAAATATGTATCCAAACGGCTTTGTAAATGCACATTTTCCTACTGAGCGTGAAAAACAGTAAGATAAGCATCTGTTGTATGCATCAAAGTCGTTGTTAAAATTTTATATGTGACACAGAAATGCATCGTGGAAGAATGAGACCGATGATTCAGTAAAATAAAATAGCAAATGTTGCAATATGGAGACAGTGATGCATTTTCTTCAATAAATATTTTTAGATACATGTTAAAAGGGGTCAACCATGGTTTATATACATATTTTTACTTGCAGAGGCTGGAGAAAGTTGTTTGAGCCCGAGGTCGAGGGTTCCAAGTGCCCCCGAAGACTCTTCTAATGTTAATGCAATGAAATAACCATAGTTGATCGCTGTTCTTGTATAACACACCATTCCAATGGAAAACTGCCTCGCATGCCCACCTAAAAACCACATAAACCCCTTTAATTCTGTTGTTTTTTTTCCCCTGCTTATCAGAAATGCATGGAGCCACCCATATTCAATGACAAAAAATATTTGGTTTCGCCTTAGATTCATTTTAATAATGTAAGGAAAAAATATAAGCTCTGTCACTGATATGCCCGAAACTGATTTGCTGTTTCAAGACAAGAATAAATCAGTTGTGTCACTCGAATGTTGACAAAGCTGAATCAGAAACCCCACTCTGTGACCTCATTCAAAATAAAAAATTAAGTGGTATATGCTTTGAAGCTCGCTCAACGAAGTGCATGACTGTAGTCCAAGGAAAAAACGCCATGCAATATTTCGCTTGAAAAAGGAACTCGTTATCTTCTGCATGTACGTAAAGAACTTTTGAAAGAGCACAACAAAAATGCTAATACTTCCATGCCTCATTCTAGTAGTACGTACCTTTGTCTTCGATGCATACAAAAGATGCTTATCTTACTGTTTTTCACGCTCAGGTAAATAAATGTGCATTTACAAAGCCGTTTGGATACAAATTTCAATAAAGACACCCACAGGACTGTGTTATACTTCTTAGTTTACGACCAAGACAAAGAAAACAAAAGGAATTTAAGAATGTAATGAGTTTCCGTGGCAAATTTGTATCTACATGTCAACTTTATAAACCATTAGCTGAAAAACACAATGCCGTAAGTATTCCAACTGACTGCAAGTGGGAACATAGAAGAATTTTGCAGATCATAGTGAACGCCGATTTTGCAAACTCGGCTTTGTTTATTTTCACGAGAGCAAAACATGCTATTTACGGTCCAAGGGCAGAGGATGTGGAACGTCGCATTCGTAACGATCTCGCCGAGGCATACAAAACTTCATAATAGCATGCATTAACATTCCACGTAGCATCAATAATCACGATTAACAGTTGGGTCCCCGTGATGTCCGGATTGTCAGTTATCCTTGACCTCACTACCACTACCTGTGCAACCATCTCTGAGTCAGATTACCAGTACATCTGCACACCATTCTTTTAACAGTGGATAATTCTTTCAACACTCTCAATGGAATGCGAAAACTAGAGACTAGTGAGCGACAATTAGTGATATAAATGCAATTTTCATGTTGCAGTCTTATTGAAAGGACATTTATGCCACAATTTCAGTATGACATTCATGTCTTAGGGAATTTGTTGCATTTTAAATTCTCCATAATTCTGCGGTCGACTGAATTGAGTCCTCCGTAGAACCACCCATCATTAATATTCATTTTTATATTGACCATTCAAATCTGCACATAAGCTAACGGTCAATGACGGTTGACCAACACGTGGGTTAGACAAACAAACCAACACGTGCTTTCTACAGGTAAATACAGGTGCAAAAAAACAATGTTTGTCTATGGAAATAGGGTGGGCGTGGCTATACCTTGCTGGCGGAGGAGTCAATTGTGAGGGATCTGCGACACAACGTGGTGCACAGACTATGATCTGCAAATAATTTGTCGCAGAAATTCGCATAAAATTTTTAACATCTATGATTTCTTTAGCAAACTGTTGGTGACTAGTTAGCAACACAAAAAAAAATTTGTGTCATAAGCACGAATGACGATCGACTCAAATTCATAAAACAGTCGCAAGGAATTGGCGTGCCTGTGAGATAGGCAATGAAGTGATAAATACTTTTCAATCATTGCAAGGAGAATTATTGCCAAAATAGTAAGACTAAATCTTCTGAATTCTCCCCTCCAGTACACTTTTTTTTTCATGTCATGAAAAAAAAGTGTACTGGAGGGGAGAATTGATAAAAAATCAGACACACTACCAATCAAACTAATTTTGCAATTTATCCTGCTCATAAATGTTAAAATGCCAACATTAGGCCAAGAGGTTATAAAACTTTTTTCATGCTCAGCTCATGAAACTAAAATTGTTGGCATTTTAACATTCATGAGCAGGATAAGTGAAGACTACTTGAAATTTCAACAGATTGGGGTTATTTCAGTATTTATAAGCAGTTTAAATTTCATGCTCAGCTGAGTTGAGCATGAAAAGTTTTATAACCTCTGGGCCAGTTCATTTTGATAAGTGAAGTTGGTCAAGTCCAAACTATGGGATTTCAAAGCATAATTTAACTCATATAAGCCTAGCGTCCTTTTTATGGGACATAGGCAAATAGTATAGCCCCAGATGTGATGCCACTGAACATGGCATCCCATCTCGGGCTATTCTGTTTGCATATAGAAATTTTAATCGAAAAATAGAATTAAAAAATCACACTTGATGTCCCCAAAAATGAAAGAGGACTCACCTAAATGATAATGGTGGGTGATTCCATTCGTCATTAATGGGTTTAACAAAAACTTACCAGTACTATAATAGTATTTTGTCCCAGTTTCAAGTAAACATCCCGTCGGACTGCTTATATTAAACGTTGAACCCAAACATATCCCTGATGGTTTATAGAAAAAGCCTTGGCAGTCCACGTCATTGTAGCATTTTTGCGCACATTGTAAACCACTGCGTAAATGGCCAAAGTCAATACTAGCAGACGGGCACATTAAATTTTGTATCACTACACTCTTAATGAAACTTGGTGAACATAATCCTAAATTGAATATTAAAGAAAGAACGCACACAAGAAGAGTAAATTCCATTGAAAGTTTCATTTTCTGGTCTTTGTTTTTCACAATTAAAGGTCTAGCTTGTCATTATGAAAACACACCCATGTGATATACAGATCTTTCTTTAATAAGTTGTAAAAATTGAAAATTTTCAGTAGATTTTTTAAAATATTTTTGCTCAAAACAGATTGTGGTTACACGTTAGAACCGCGGAGTGCCGAGGCGGTTCTAACGAGTACCCACAATCTATGTTTTGGAGCAAAAATAAGAAAAAGTAGGTATATCCTACCATACCCCAGTTTTGCTATGTAAAAGTGGAGTTCAAGGGGGTTTCCAGATGTATGGTTATTTCCATCTCTAAAAATTTCCAAGACTTTTAAGGCATTCCGAGTCATATATAATTTACCTTGTCGTTCTTATTTTAGCATTACTTGACCCATTAATTTTCAAACTGGGCTGAAGTCCCACTAATTAGAAATTGAGCCGCGACGCGAGAAAACTGGATTTTTCCATAGGCGAAAACAATGGCACAGATCAGCTGTGGAGTAACTGCACAGCTGATCAGCGCCTTTGTTTTCGCTACACAAATATGCAATTCCTACAATCCAAAATTTCAAGCTTCTAACTATTTTCAGTGATTGCACAGGGCGGTTTGTGTCAGACCCGGTCTGAAATCCTGAAGACCTGTTTTCTCACTTCGCTGCTCAATTTCTCATTAATATCATCAACGCTTTTAAAGGAACCAAGTTTTAATATTCAGTACATGCATTAGTACTCAGTATTCCTTGAGGATTGATCAACAATTAAAATACACTAACATTTTCACTAAGTGTAACAGGCATACAACAACAGCACGAAAATCATACTGATTGTGTTTCATTTGCATGGATATATATATAGATATCTTGCAGTGAAAAGCATGGATTTTAAAATTATCATCATTTTTTTTTTTTCTGTTTGGTATTCTGTTTTTGCTTATTTCGTCCTAAAATCTGTGAAGTGAAAGAAAATTATTATTAAAGGATTATGCAGTATAATTATTTAGTGCTTAGAAAATGAGCTGTTGAAGGACAGCAAAGCTCGTCTGATTTGTGCTTAGCCACTAAAATTAAAATTTAAGTTAGATTAAAAGTCCACCACCTTGAATTCGAGGTCCCTCAGATGGGTTGGGGATAGTACAGCATAAAACTTAAGACCAATATCTTACAACAGGCATGGTATCAACTAGATCCGTCTGCATGTTCCAAGAGATAGATTTGTAAACAAGGGGCTAACCAGAGGGCCAATGGTCCTGTAAACGCTCACCTGAGATCTGCTGTATATATGAATGTTATAGAAAATAGTCCCAGTTTAGGGGCACATGAAGCCCTTGGGCCATTTTTTTTTCAGAATAATCAATATACTGTCCATACAAGTTTTTCCCTTCAAATGACATTTTATCAGTTTACCCATTCAAATACATAGGCAACCCATGTTGACCTTGCCTTAAAATAGGTCAAGGTCATCACAGGTCATCATTTAAACATACAATGTAGTACTTGAGTCATCGATGCTTCATGCCAAGTTTCTTCGAAATCGGTCCACCGGTTCCGGAGAAGATTTTTGAAGGGTTTATACCATATATGGGCATGGCGGCCATCTTGGTCATGTGACCTTGATTATTTATATACACATTGATTCCCCCATTCTATAGATGCTTCACATGAAATTTGGCTTTGATTGGTCAAGCGGTTTCAGAGGAGAAGATGTTTGAATATTATTTTAATATACATGTATAATGCCCTGGGGCTGGGGCAAATGAGCCCCTGGGGTCCAGTTGTTTTCAGAATCATTAATATTCAGTCCTACTGCCTATTTCCTGCAAAACTTTCACTTTAAATGACATTTTAAAAGTTTTCCCCATTCAAATGCATTGGCGACCTATGTTGACCTTGCTGTAAAATAGGTCAATGTCATCCAAAGGTCATAATTTATAAACACATTGTAGTACTTCAGTCCTCGATGCTTCATGCCAAGTTTTGTTGAAATCGGTCCATTGGTTCAGGAGAAGAAGAATTTTAAAGGGTTTTACCATATATGGGCATGGCGGCCATTTTGGTCATGTGACCTGGATTATTTATAATCACATTGATTCCCCCTTCCCATAGATGCTTCCTATAAAATTGGGCTTTGATTGGCCAAGTGGTTTCAGAGAAGAAGATCTTTGAATATTTTTGTAATATACATGTATATTGCCCCGGGGTGGGGACAGACCAACCCCTGGGGTCCAATTTTTTTTTCAGAATTACCTACCTTCAGTCCATTTGCCCATTTCCTGCAAGATTTGCCTTTCAAATGACATTTTAATTTTCCCCATTCAAATGCATGTGCGACCTATGTTGACCTTGCTGTAAAATACGTCAAGGTCATCCAAAGGTCATAATTTATAAACACATTGTAGTACTCTAGTCCCCGATGCTTCATGCCAAGTTTCATTGAAATCGGTCCAGTGGTTCCGGAGAAGAAGAATTTTGAAGGGTTTTTACCATATATGGGCATGGTGGCCATCTTGGTCATGTGACCTGGATTATTTATAAACACATTGGTTCCCCCTTCCTATAGATGCTTCATATAAAATTTGGCTTTGATTGGCCAAGCGGTTTTAGAGAAGATCTTTGAAAATGGGGGATGACGACGGACGAGGGACAGACGGACGCCGGATCATGGCCATCCTATAAGCTCACCTTGTGAGCCTAACGGCTCAGGTGAGCTAAAAACTTAAACATCAAATTTCGAAGTCCATCACCTTGACCTCAAGGTCACTCAGGTGGGTCAGGATGGTACAGTATAAAACTTCAGATGAATATCAACAACAGGCAAAGTATCAACTACATCCGCATGTTCCAAGAAAGAACTAGAAATGTGTTTGTAAAACACTATACCCCCAACCCATAACCTGGCATAGTTTAATAGAACGACTGATTTCACTGAAATGTGGTGAAATCTTATCAGAATTCCTAAATTCTGTAATTCTTTCAAATTCCGTTTAAAACTTCTCAAAATTTAATCAGTTTTATCTACCTCTCAGCCCCAATCAGCCTACTAAATATGAATGCTATAGCTCAAATACCTTTTGCACACAAGATTTTCATATTTCTTTTTCAAAGGGACTTGATTCAGTAAACTGGAATAACTCAGACATGAAAAAAAATGTGGGTCAACTATTTTTTCAAGAGTAATATGTATATGAGTTTTCAAAAACCTAGCAAGCAGTGTTCAAATATTTTAAATTTCATTGAAAAATGGAAAAAATCAAATTAATTTTCAAAATTATGTAATTCGGGCAAAATATGACCAAAAGATCTCTAAAAAGTTAAATAGGTGATCTAATCCTCAGCCCCAATTAGTATATCAAAAATGAAGGCACCAGCTTAACTAGTTATCAAGATATCTTGCACACAAGATTTTCCAAAACAAATTTCAAAGGGACATAATTCAGAAATGGTCATAACTCTGGCATGTAAAACCAGAGGACCAATGGTCCTGTAAACGCTCACCTGAGTCTGCTGCATATACCAATAAACATGTTTGAATATTATGGTATTTAACCCCAGTGCAGGGGCAGATGAAGCCCTTGGGCCGTTTCCTTTTTTCAGAATAATCAATATTCCGTCCATTTGCCAATTTCTTGCTGGCTTTTCCCTTCAAATGACATTTTAACAGTTTTTCCCATTCAAATGCATGGGCAACCCATGTTGACCTTGCCATAAACTTGGTCAAGGTCATCACAGGGTCATGATTTATATATACAATATATTTATTTATATATATATGTGAATAAATGTTTTGAACTTAGAGCCATGCATCAGGAGTAGTCATGTCAAGACTATTATCTATATATAGAAGTACCATTCAATTATTCTTTTTCAAACAAACTTGAATTGGTAGTTTTTTAATATTTAGTCTATGTGACGTCAATATTGATTCCAGCCTCATATGACGATACAAAATAATAAAACAGGGATTCGCTCTTGTTTTTGCTCTTGGGATTGGTTGTGGATACTCTTTAGATCCGTTTCAGTGAGACGGGTGTAGAGGGTGCTCATACCCTTTGTCTTGGTCATTGAAAGAAAATACAACTCAATCTTTTAATAGAAAAAATAGCTATTTATTCAAGTCGTTACATAGACATATTTTGCATGTAGACATGATATCATACATATAATTATATTTGGCCCCTGTTCGATTCCAGCTGGTAGTTACAATGTGTGATGTTTGTGAAGGTGGATCCAACTACTTTGTTTCATGTCATCCGTTGTTTGTGGCCTTTTATATACTTCTGGGATGCATAAATGTAACACAGAGGTCTGTGTGGGGCCACATGCAGTATGGACGAATTTTTGAGATTGAGTGGTTTGATACACTAGTTAGTACATGTACTTTAGTGACGTCATTACATATATGTTTTTCATGTCATGTCTGTTATGATCCTATATGTTTTGGATTATTTGCAGAATAAATTTTGAATCTTTGAATCTTTGAATCTTTATACAATGTAGTACTATAGCCATGGATGCTTCACGCCAAGTTTCATTGAAGTCAATCTCTTGGTTTCAGAGAAGATATTTGAAGGGTTTTTACCATATATGGGCATGGCGGCCATCTTGGTCATGTGACCTAGATTATTAATATATACATTGGTTCCCCCATCCTATAGATGCTTCACATAAAGTTTGGCATTAATTGGCCAAGTGGTTTTAGAGGAGAAGATGTTTGAATATTATGGTAATATACATATTGCCCCGGGGTGTGGGCATATGAGCCCTTAGGTCCTTTTTTTTTCAGAATCATTAATATTTAGTCCTACTACCCATTTCCTGCAAGATTTTCACCTCAAATGACTTTTTAAAAGTTTTCCCCATTCCAATGCATTGGCGACCTATGTTGACCTTGTCCTAAAATAGGTCAAGGTCACCATAGGGTCATGATTTATATACACATTGTAGTACTTCAGCCATTGGTGCTTCATGCCAAGTTTCTTTGAAATCGGTCCACCAGATTCGGAGAAGAAGATTTTTGAAGGGTGTTTACCTTATATGGGCATGGCAGCCATCTTGGTCATGTGAACTAGATAATTTATATATACATTAATTCCCCCATTCCATAGATGCTTCAAATAAAATTTGGCTTTGATTCGCCAAGCGGTTTCAGAGGAGAAGATGTTTGAATATTATGGTAATATACATGTATATTGCCCCGGGGTGGGGGCAGATGATGAGCCCCTGGGGTCCATTTTTTTTTTCAGAATCATTAATATTCAGTCCTACTGCCCATTTCCTGCAAGACTTTCACTTTAAATGACATTTTAAAAGTTTTCCCTATTCAAATGCATTGGCGACCTATGTTGACCTTGCCGTAAAAAAAGGTCAAGGTCATCACAGGGTCATGATTTATATACACATTGTAGTACTTGAGCCATCGATGCTTCATGCCAAGTTTCTTTGAAATCGATCCACCGGTTCTGGAGAAGAAGATTTTTGAAGGGTTTTTACCATATATGGGCATTGCGGCCATCTTGGTTATGTGACCTGGATTATTTATATACAAATTGATAACCCCTTCCTATTGATGCTTCACATAAAATTTGGCTTTGATTGGCCAAGCGGTTTCAGAGGAGATGATGTTTGAATATTATGGTAGTATACATGTATATTGCCCCGGGGTGTGGGCATATGAGCCCCTGGGGTCCATTTTTTTTCAGAATCATTAATATCCAGTCCTACTGCCCATTTCCTGCAAGACTTTCACTTTAAATGACATTTTAAAAGTTTTCCCCATTCAAATGCATTGGCGACCTATGTTGACCTTGCCGTAAAATAGGTCAAGGTCATCACAGGGTCATGATTTATATACACATTGTAGTGCTTGAGTCATCATTGCTTCATGCCAAGTTTCGTTGAAATCAGTCCACCGGTTCTGGAGAAGAAGATTTTTGAAGGGTGTTTACCATATATGGGCATGGCGGCCATCTTGGTCATGTGACCTGGATTTCTTATATACGCATTGGTTCCTCCTTCCTATAGATGCTTCATATAAAATTTGGCTTTGGTTGGCCAAGCGGTTTCAGAGAAGAAGATCTTTGAAATTGTGGATGGACGGAAGACGGACGGACGGACGCCGGATCATGGCCATCCTATAAGCTCACCTTGTTAGCCTAACGGCTCAGGTGAGCTAAAAATACAGGTCAACTTTTTCATGTGGAATATGTGTATGAATTTTTCAAAACCCTAGCTTTCACTGTTCAAAAGTTACAGGGTGACCAACACACTAACAAACAAACACACAAGCCCAAAGCAATATGACACCCAACTTTTTCAAAGTTTGGGGCAAAGCTTGGGGCAAAGTTGGGGGCATAGAGTTCTAAAATCTTTAAGCATTAACATTGGGGAAATGCCAGAGTGGATGCCGATGCCATGGTTGGTGCAATAGCTCTTCCTGTAATTTCATACAGGCAAGCTAAAAAGTTTTGAAAAGTGGCCACTTACAACTTTCAGTTTTGACGATGGTTCACTGGTTGACCAAGTGAAAATAATAGAATTATGAAAGGACCATGTAGATGTGTAAAAACATCCTCAAAACTAATTTAGACCAGAGGACCAATGGTCCTGTAAACGCTCACCTGAGATCTGCTGCATATACCAATAAGCACGTTTGAATATTATGGTATTTAACCCCAGTGCAGGGGTAGATGAAGCCCTTGGGCCATTTTCTTTTTTCAGAATAATCAATATTCCGTCCATTTGCCAATTTCCTGCTGGCTTTTCCCTTCAAATGACATTTTAACAGTTTTTCCCATTCAAATGCATGGGCAACCCATGTTGACCTTGCCATATACTGGGTCAAGGTCATCACAGTGTCAAGATTTATATACATTGTAGTACTTTAGCCATTAATGCTTCACGCCAAGTTTCATGGAAATCTGTCTATTGGTTTCAGAAGATTTCTGAAGGGTTTTTACCATATATGGGCATTGTGGCCATCTTGTTCATGTGACCTAGATTATTAATATACACATTGGTTCCCCTATCCTATAGGTGCTTCACATAAAATTTGGCTTTAATTGGCCAAATGGTTTCAGAGGAGATGATGTTTAAATATTATGGTAATATACATGTACATGTATATAGCCCTGGGGTGGGGCCAGGTAAGCCCTTGGGTCCAATTTGTTTTCAGAATCATTAATATTCAGTCCTACTGACCATTGCCTGCAACATTTTCACCTCAAATGACTTTTTAAAAGTTTTCCCCATTCAAATGCATTGGCGACCTTTGTTGACCTTGTCGTAAAATAAGTCAGGGTCAACACATGGTCATGATTTATATATACATTGTAGTACTTTAGCCATTGATGCTTCATGCCAAGTTTCTTTGAAATCGGTCCACCTGTTTTGGAGAAGAAGATTTTTGAAGGTTTTTTACCATATATGGGCATGGTGGCCATCTTGGTCATGTGAACTAGATTATTTATATATAGATTGATTCCCCCATTCTATAGATGCTTCACATAAAATTTGGCTTTGATTGGCCAAGTGGTTTCAGAGGAGAAGATGTTTGAATATTATGGTAATATACATGTATAATGCCCGGGGGTGGGGGCAGATGAGCGCCTGGGGTCTAATTTTTTACAGAATCATTAATATTCAGTCCTACTGCCTATTTCCTGCAAGACTTTCATTTTAAATAACATTTTTAAAGTTTTCCCCATTCAAATGCATTGGTGACCTATGTTGACCTTGCCGTAAAAAAGGTCAAGGTCATCACAGGGTCATGATTTATATATACATTGTAGTGCTTGAGCCATTGATGTGTCATGCCAAGTTTCGTTGAAATCGATCCATCAGTTCTGGAGAAGAAGATTTTTGAAGCGTTTTTACCATATATGGGCATGGCGGCCATCTTGGTCATGTGACCTGGATTATTCATATATACATTGGTTACCTCTTCCTATTGATGCTTCACATAAAATTTGGCTTTGATTGGCCAAGTGGTTTCAGAGGAGATGATGTTTGAATATTATGGTAATGTACATATATATTGCCCCGGGGTGGGGGCATATGAGCTCCTGGGGTCCAATTTTTTTCAGAATCATTAATATTCAGTCCTACTGCCCATTTCTTGCAAGACTTTCACTTTAAAAGACATTTTAAAAGTTTTCCCCATTCAAATGCATTGGCGACCTATGTTGACCTTGCGGTAAAATAGGTCAAGGTCATCACAGGGTCATGATTTATATACACATTGTAGAGCTTGAGCCATCAATGCTTCATGCCAAGTTTCGTTGAAATCGGACCACCTGTTTTGGAGAAGAAGATTTTTGAAGGGTTTTTACCATATATGGGCATGGCGGCCATCTTGGTCATGTGACCTAGATTTCTTATATACACATTGGTTCCCCCTTCCTATAGATGCTTCATATAAAATTTGGCTTTGATTGGCCATGCAGTTTCAGAGGAGAAGATCTTTGAAATTGTGGACGGACGACGGACGGACGGACGGACGGACAGCGGATCATGTCCATCCTATAAGCTCACCTTGTGAGCCTAACGGCTCAGGTGAGCTAAAAAACAAGACAATGTAAAAATTTAATGCAATCTTAAATAGAACAATGAATTTTATAAAATTACATTTTTAATTTTTTATCAACCCTCAGTTTGAGCCTGCTATGTGAAAGTATATTTGCTTTCCAGATATATGAGCCACTGCAGAAGAAAACCAACAAAATGCTGGAGCAAAAACAAAGGCGCAGATAAGCTTCGCCGTAACCGCGAAGCTGATCAGCGCCTTTCTTTTCACTACAGAGATAGTACAATCCCTCTTCTACTTAAATAAAAAATTTCAAGCCTCTAACCATCTTCTGAGAGTGTACAGCCTGGTTTGCCGGATCTGGTCGGAACTCCAATTTGTTTGTTTTCTCATACACAGGCTCATATTCATAAAAAAAAGTTTCAAGTTGTATTGTGCAAGAAACTCGTGGAAACTTCCAAGTGTTAGAATATACATAAACTACAGAAACTCCAATGGTATTAAAACTAATCTGTAATTCGACCGATTTGCGCAGTAAAACTAATTCGTAATGCTGGACTGATCTGCTCCTTTTATGGTATCATCTTCATCTTAGTTTCTTGCATAAAGCACATTTTCTTATGCTGTGAATCATTTTCCAGTAAATGTATCAAACTTAATTGGAATTATGCAAGCCCGAAATGTCCACGTTGACACTTTAGGCTTTTAATCTTAAAGTCAATACTTCATCAGATTAACAGACAATACAAATATTGAGTCCTTTCATAGCTAATTAATTTTGATGACGAAACATTCCGCTATATTAATGATCCCCAGATATAAGTTGCATGTCAAGTTGATATTGTTAATTTCCTGCTGGGAAAATTGCGTTCCTGCCATATGAGCCGTCTCGTGGGAAAACCAACAATGTGGTTTCCGAACAGGTCTGACACAAATCACGCTGTACAAGCACGGAAGATTGCTAGAGGCATGAAATTTCGTATTAAGGAAGTAGAGAGATTGTACTATCCGTGTAGTGAAAACAAAGGCGCTGATCAGCTTCGCGGTTACCGCGAAGCTGATCTGCGCCTTTGTTTTCGCATATGCAAATTGTTGGTTTTCCCATGAGGCAGCTCATATTGTTGTCATTAAAAGAGACATGACATGAGAAAACTGGTTTTTGGGATTTCCGACCAGGTTCTTCAAAATACTTGGTTGTATGGCCACACAAGGGTATATACTCCTCAAAATCATCTAAGGGCCAGACATTTAATTTTGGAGATTTTTTTAATGTCAAATAAATTATTTTATTATGATTTTATTATCTATAATAAATGTTCTATGGGTACCCTAACCAATAAACCATAGATGCTAACATTCAATTGACAATGAACCTGTAAGTGATCATAAATTTTAGAAATTGACTTGTAAAACGTTTTCACTAGAAAATGGCCGTAAACGTTTACCTTGTAACAGGTATAACTACCATGAACCTGATGATTTTTTCTTTGTGTTGAGGCTTAACGTCCCAGTCAACAAATTTTAAGTCATGTGGAGATGGAATGAAACTGGTGTGACCATGAAATGTGACTAAGTTTCAAATTTACTTCAGATGCCCGCAAGAGGAATCCTACAACACTCTCCTACCATCTCACTTTCCAGACTTTCTCGCTTTCCAGATTGAACATTATAGGCAAATATGCTTCTCTAAGACAGCCCCACATTAACCCATATTTGACGAATAATTATTCTCATAATTATCATTAGGGTGAGTCCACTTTCATTTTTAGGTGCGTCAGGAGTGATTTTTAAATTTTATTCAATTTTTTCGATGAAAATTCTCTAAGCATACAGAATAGTCCCGGATGGGTTCGCGGCGTCACCTCTGGGGCTATTCTGTTTGCCTATGTCCCATAAAAGGGACGCCAGGCTTAAATGAGTTAACACAACCGGATTTATGCAGTCTGTCAGTTCATAATACGGCTCGAAATGACCCTTATATTGTCAACTTAACCGGACAACCCATGTTTTACACCGTGAAAATGCTATCAGGTCCATGATGCTTACTGGATTCATGTTTGTGTTCAGACAATAAGAAACCATCTTCAAAATGTTAAAATCAATGAACAAAGGTATGATGTAGCCTCCTCACCGAGGCGGTTCTAACGTGTACCCACAATCTGTTTTGATCAAAAATAAGGAAAATATCAATATTTTTCACCTGAAAATTTTCATTTTTTAAAGCTCATAAAATCTGTGTGTATTGCATGGGCAAGTTTTCGTAATATCTAGGTTTTTTGAAAATTGTGTTTTTACTGGCTTCAAGCTATAAAAGATTATGTGTTGCTGACAAAGCTACTGCGCGCCGACAGTGGATGAAAATGGTATTGGAGAAAAAATAAAAACAATACTGTCTTTTGCTAAGCTTTCATTTTTTTTTTATAATCTCAATAAATATACACAGTAGTCATACTATGTTACAGTGATCATTTTATATTATTAAATCATTCACCAAATAGAAAATGAAATGGTAAGCACTTGTTAGTTAAAATTATGCGGATGTCTATCTTGTACCTGCATTGCTGAAATTACTACAGCTTTAAAATATGCCAGAAGCACTAGAACATGGCAAAAAGCTACCACTTTTGCAGAATACCTGTTCATTATGATAATATAAAAATATCCTTCTCGAAATGTAACTGCGAAGCTGATCAGCGCCTTTGTTTTCGCTACACGGATAGTACAATTCCTCTACTTTCTAAATCCGAAATTTCCAGCCTCTAGCCATCTTCTGTGCTTGTACAGCTCGGTTTGTGTCGGACCTTGTCCGAAACCACATTGTTGGTTTTCCCACGAGGCGACTCAAATATAGGTTCCCGACATGCTTGTAGAATGGATCATTCTAATTTCTCAAGATTTCAAGCTACTAACACTGCTGCAAACAAACACAAATTTGAGCCGCCTCGTGGGAATACCAACAATCTGGTTTCCGAACAGGTCCGACACAAGCCAGGCTGTACTGTCACAGAAGATGGTTGGAGGCTGGAAATTTCGGATTTAGAAAGTAGAGGAATTGTACTATTTGTGTAGCGAAAACAAAGGCGCTGATCAGCTTCGCGGTTACCGCGAAGCTGATCTGCGCCTTTGTTTTCGCCTAGGCAGATTGTTGGTTTTCCCATGAGGTGGCTCATTTGTCCTTGACAAATAATGTACTGACAGACAGATGAATGAACTCTTATATTGCACCCAGCCATAAACAGGTCTGATAAAATGAACCTCATCATGAGCAAATCGGTCATAAAGGTTTTTGATGATGTCGCCATCATACATGTCAACTTTGCAAAATTCGGACATCGAAAACTTTACAAAGAGGTATTTAGGCTGGAAATTTTTGATTTAGAAAATAGGCCAATTGTAGGCCTACTATCCATGTAGCGAAAAGAAAGGCGCTGATTAGCTTCGCAGTTACGCCTTTGTTGTCGCATATACAAAATGTTGGTTTTCTCAAGAAGCAGCTCAGATGCAGTTTCAGATGGCCATCAGCTATTTATGAAGATATTCCCACAATGAGGATCAAGTAATAAAACAGAAAATAAAGGCATAACAGATTCAGTAAATACATACACTAACAACTAAAATAATCATCATGAACAATGAAGAAATACATTTCATTTTTGGTGGGTACATAAACTTTTGAAAAAGCAGTTCATTTGGTACCATAACAAGTTCACAACTTTTATAAAAGCTGTACATAAGGTACCAAAACATAGATACTGTTATTTTTTACATGGATAAGAAGTGTTTTAACGCTATAAATTACAAAACTTGCATATAAATGCTAAAGCAGGTGTACTATTGCTGTTGGTAGTAACCATTGGCTATATGCCTCCTTCCTTTAATTCTAACAATATTTTTTTAGAATTATGAGTGAAGCCCCTTGATGCTGCATTTGTGGTTACACAATTTATTCAAAAAAAGACCTTATAATATTGCTTATGGATTAACATGAAGGTGATTCAAATGATTCTACCTGAACTGTCGCCAAGCTGTATACCATTACATGCAAAAACTTGCTGTCGTCCATGTATATGGACAGTAGTATCATGACTCGGACAACAGCAAAATCACTAGTATCATATCATGCCCATAGACCATATACATGGGCGACATCCGGTTTTTGCACGTAATGGTATATAAACGACTTGGACGACAGCACAGGTAGCATCATTTGAATCACCCCCGTAATTAAATGCTTCTGAAAGCAAAAAAAAATTAAAGGTTTATAGGACATGGGCTAAAAATCAATGTCAAGCATAATGCAATTTTAATAATCACAACTTTTTTGATATTGCAAATATTTACATATATGAAAAGAGTCTACCCTTCTTTTCAATATACAAGAATAGAATTGACTAGATATAAATCTGATGCCATGCAAGTCACTTTAAGTAGTATTTATAGCATAGTCATATTTCACTAATACAAACGAAACAATAATATTACAAATGTTAAAGCTAGACAAGTGTTAAGGCAGAAAAAAACTTGCATGCTACAGATTGTTACTTTCTCACGCTTAATGAAAAATGAGCCTAAGCATGAGAAAACCAATAATTTTGGTTCCCACCAGGTCCGAAACAAACCGGGCTGTACAGTCACAGAAGATGGTTAGAGGCTGAAAATTTTGGATTTAGAGAGTAGAGGAATTGTACTATCCCTGTAGCGAAAACAAAGGCGCTGATCAACTTCGCTGTTACTGCGAAGCTGATCTACGCCTTTGTTTTCGCCTATGCAGATTGTTGGTTTTCCCATGTGGGGGCTAAAAATTTAAAATAGTATTATGTCTATTCTTCTGAAGAAGTATTACACAACAGTATTTTGAATCTTGTCTACCAAAAATAATGCTTTTTATCTATATCTGATTAAAATCATGTAATACTGTGTTCAGCTATTTTCGTGGGGAAAACACTTTTAAAAGATGGCCCCTACGTGTGGGACCTACACAGACCCTGCAGAACTAAGAAGCAGCTTAAAACACATTCTCAAAGACAAAAAAAAAATATTGTTTTAACTCATTTTTCATGATATATCAACAACTATGTAGCTGCTTAAAGACAGATGTACGTAATTGAAGGCGCTCAAAGGAACGTGCGTATCTAAGGGTCGAAACGTCATTTTTTCGCCGCATTCGTAACGTCAGTTTTCGCTCAAAACGTTATTTCTAGCGTCTGTTTACGTTCGGAATACAAAACTATATCCATACAATTATGCAGAGGACTTCAGAAATGTAAAAAATTTGATATTATTTATTATTTTTGCTCAAAATATAGATTGTGGACATGTTATCCCGAAGAAAACAACATTTTCGCGACAGCAAATATTGAATACTAAACAGTGTCGGAAATTTTGGCGCAAAATCGACGTCGCACGTAAAATGTACTGAATTCAGCAATGGCTACCTCTGTTCGCACGCCTATAGCAGGAAAACGAATCCGGTAAATAAGGACTTTCAGTGTTCGCCAAAAGTTGTGAGAACTTGCAGGACACTCGGTCAGACAGAGTCAGAATTTCTGTCTCTGTCTGACCGAAAAAAATATGCGATTTTCATTGCGCGTTCTCGACCCCAGAGAACTGAAAAGCAATGAAAATTTTCACAATATAATCTTGATTAAAAAGGTGCATGGTGTGTGTACAAGTTGAATGGGTTGAAATTTCAGGGCATTTGTTTGTTTTTTCTCTCATTTCTCTTTTATCTCTGAGCCACTATTTAAAGAGTCTCAGTTCATCTGGAAGGCAACACTGGCTCAGTCCTAAGAAACCATTAGATTGGCATTGCCGACCCAGGGTCTCATGTAATGCGTCGTTTGATCGCCGTTTTTATTGTATTTTGGAAAGTTTTTGTCAAAAGCTTAATTTTGTCAAATCGGGTCGTGCAAATTGGTAAATTTTAATCTTAAAAACAAGAAAGACGAGTGGTTGTCATGCCCAAGATCGATGCTTATTTGCAAGAATATCAACCATTGTCGGAAAGCATTTCCATAATTTATAGAAACTTTCCTCTTTAATCCAGGAATAAACGAAAATCTTTGCCTAAATCGGCAGAGATTCGCGATGTCAACTTGCCTATCAATTATGCTTTCTCGCGAGATCAGACGAGATATCTTGCTAAAGCGCTACCTGGTGGCGACAATGATTGGTTGTCTAAATATATCTGGTATAAATCTAGTCTGGTTCACAACATTTTACATTGGTTTATCGCAAATATTTTGCGACATCAGTCAAACTAAACCGAATGGAAAAAGATGAACCCAATCGGTCATTTACAGGACGTTATGCTTCGAGCAAATTTCGACCAAAAATGGCGTCGGTCACGATGTCCTGCGTTCAGAAATTATTTGTTGGTCAAGGGCGTTTTTTATCGGTCATGTCCGACGGTCCGACGAGATTTGGCGAACACTGGACTTTCTCTTTATCTATATGTAGTTCAGGAATTTCTCTAATACATATCAGTTTTTTAAAAAATCCTACCGTGGATTTTTTGAAATATATCAAGAAAATTAACAAAAAGGGGGTCTAAAAAGCGTATTTTACGTTGACGTCAATGTTTTACGTTGACGTCAATGTATTTTAGCTCTCAAATTTGACGATTTTGAAGGCCAATATCTCGAAACCAAGCTCGGAACGGTATCGATTTCTTTTCATCTTCGTATGTAGGACATCAAAATACACTCACATGCAAAAAATAAAAACTTTCTACCGCGAGGTCAATTACGTACATCTGGCTTTAAAATGTTGTTTTTGCTATTACCAACAAAGGCAGCTAAAAGAAGATACTGATCACTCTGCACAGACTGAGACCATACGCTTTGCATTCATTGGCACTGTAATACAGCAAATTTTCACACTATACCACTCATTTATTTTGGTTAAATATCCCTAAAATTCGCCATCATCATTGTACATAGACTTGTAGATGAGCAGCAGATTGTATCAACATTTTCAGTCCTGGCATAAAGCTGCTGATCTCGGAGAAATTTCCCTGACTGACCATCTGAGTGTAGATGCCTAGTCCAGTATTATAGTCGTACTGTTGTATTGCTTGAACTATCTGGTGTAAGCCTAGGGTCACGTTGGGTGATAACTGAAACATACAACAGAGATTGTCGACATCATTTCTTATTAACAGGATAACATAATAGAGCCGCCCCATGGGAAAACCAACAATGTGCATATGTGAAAACAAAGACGCAGATCAGCTTCGCGGTAACCGCGAAGCTGATCAGCGCCTTTGTTTTCGCTACTCGGATAGTAAAATTCCTCTTCTTCTTAAATCCGAAATTTCAAGCTTCTAGCTCTTTTCTATGCTTGTACAGGCCGGTTTGTGTCGGACCTGTTCGGAAACCACATTGTTGGTTTTCCCACGAGACGGCTCATATATGCAGATAGAATTTGGAGATACAAAACCCTCCCATGGTGTAATGGTTAAGCTACTGTATTCATCTTGAAAACCAGGGGACAGGAGTTCAATCACTGGCTTCTCTGAAAATTTATTGCGAGGTTGTTAACGTTCTAAATTTTAAACACTGAAATTCTGGCATGACACTTTAAACTTATTTATCTGTATTTAAAAATAGTTTGTTTATATTTTTTAGAGACGTCTAAATATAAATCTTATGTTACCGCACAACACAGTCTCAGCAAAACAGTGTTGCCTATACTTACCGAGCTATCTCTAAGTCTGTCATAAAGCACTTCAAGTTTCCTAGTAACATCATCTAATTTTCTCTTCATTTGCTGCAAAAAGAAAAGTTTTATTGTATGTTATTACTGTAAATTTGGCAATGTTTACCAGAACTAAATTTTTGCTTAAATTCGAGAATTTGTTCGCTCGCAAATTTAAAGTCCTTGCTAATAAAGTCTTGCTATAAGCTTTATAGACCACAAGAACACTCGCTTGCGAATTCAAGAACTCACTTATAAAACTTTATGAAATAGAAAATTCCCGAAACAAAAGTCACACGAATATTTCTGATCTTAAAGTATCATAATTTTTTTCTAAATGTGATCACTTTGTACATGCTTACAGCCAATTTGTGTATGTAGCTTTTTATTATTTGTTTATTTATTGCTTTACGTCCACAGACAACAGCTAAGGTCATGTCATCACAGTCATTTATTCTAACCACTTTCCCGAGCAAGATTTTCAGAAGAAAATTACACAAACACAGAGCCCATTTCTTTCACAACAAACTTAATAAAAATGCTCTTTTTCATTCAGTGAAAGAGAGACAACTGCTGAAGAATTTTTTCAAGATCAAATCTTCATAAAAGCATTGTGCCAGACATTAGGATCTCTCTCTGGTTCACTTCAATATAATTCAGGCAAGCTACCAGTCAAGATACACTGCCCATTGCTCATAACTTTCATGATAAGACTTAGACAAAGATCCATATAATTTTCAAATGCAGCTATAACTTCAAATGCAGCTATAATCCATACAGTCAAGTATCCCAACCACCAAGCCCCACCCCTAAAAGGGCTAAATCCTTAGCACTCACAGCATTACTAGCCCTGGCATGACAGTTCTGAACCAAGGCATCAAATATGTCCTGTAGAACTTTGCTGGTAGCTGCCCTTTAACTACCTCAGCTGACACCCCACCCACCAACCATCCAAGCTAGTCTATAGTTCTAGTAACTTCATCCTTCTATAGATACTCACAGCATTATTAGCCCTGGCATGACAGTTCTGTACCAGAGTGTCAAATATGTCCTGTAGAACTTTATGTTCAGCAGGTACTGGCCCCTTAACTACCTCCTTCACTGGCTCTGGGGCTGCAGGCTGAAATGTGGATGAATTACACTTACATTAGGAAACTGGCAAGGTCAGATACAAAGAGGGTAGAAATTTCAGATTTATGTTAGTTTGTTTTAAGTCCACATTCAACAGCTAAGCTGATGTCGAGACTGTCAGCTACCCTGGCCACACATGTCCTCGGAAAGCCTCCCAGAGGTAGATTATCAGTATTTCAATATTTCTTTCAATGCTCTTCATAAAAGAAATGTGCCGGATGTAGAAATGGATCACAGGTCAGTTCTGTTTAAAATCTGACACTCTACCAAATATGAAGTGAAGGAATAGTACAATGATGCAGTGATCAGCTGTGTTGGTATGAAACTCGTTTTTGCCAATGTAAAAAGCAGGGCATTTTCATAGAACACCTTTAAAATATGTGATTCACAGAACAGAAACAGCAGATAATTATGGAATTCTGAAATGTTCTATATTAGTTACAGTGCAAAGGCTAGACCAAATGAGCCGCGTCATGAGAAAACCGGATTTTTGCCTAGGCGAAAACAAAGGCGCAGATCAGCTTCGCGGTAACCGCGAAGCTGATCAGCGCCTTTGTTTTCGCTACTCGGATAGTACAATTCCTCTTCTACTTAAATCCGAAATTTCAAGCTTCTAGCTCTTTTCTGAGCTTGTACAGGCCGGTTTGTGTCAGACCTGGTCGGAAACCCCGAAGACCGGTTTTCTCACGACGCGGCTCAACTCTTAGTGACTTATTATCGAATCACATGCATGCAGAAAGAATATGTGTGGAGAAATGGTAGTTATATCTAAAGGAAGTTACTGATGAAAATGTTAGTAGTATAAGCAACACTATATATACAAGCTCGCACCAATATAACAAAATTCAATCTCCGCAGAATATTCTTTACCAACACCCACCAAATATTTCTCACCTTTGGGGTAGGTTTAGGGTCACTTGGTGTAAAAGTTGATGGGGGAGGCGCAGCAGAGAAGTTCTACGAGAAAAATAGTGAACAACTAAATAGTGAAGTAAACCAGAGGACCAATGGTCCTGATATCGCTCACCTGAGATTTTGTCTTTGATCAATGACCTTTGGCTAAGGCAATATTAGTCAATTAACGTAAAATGTAAACTTGACCTTAAATACTCACATAATTATTAACTCTATAGACTGTCTGTCTCTACCAACTTTCAGATCTTTCTGGCAATATTTAGGGTGCGTTCATTTACCAGAATGGACATAATTACCGGAATGGACTACCGGAATGGACATTATGCTATGGCTCTGGGTGCTTTTAATGTATTTACTTGCATAAAATGTACTTCTGTAGTCGTATGAGTAGTTTGCATCAGATAAAATTCATCTAAGTATAGCAAAATTTACTTCCCAGGGTGGTTAGGGAAGCTCAGAGGTGGGGTCTGGGATAGGGCCACTGTTCATAGGTTTCTTTGATTGAAATATATAGAGATCACCAGTGGTTGTTCTATAGCAAACATATGGATATATATAGAAGTAGAAATGAGTAAAATGTGCTGGCACTGTGACGGGGACCTATATAACCATATATGGGCACCTGACCCAGGCTACCCGACCGTAAGGAACACAATTTAACTAATTATCGTTAAATTCTATAACTTATCACTGTATGTATATATTCTAGGCCAGTCTGTCCTCGAAAACCAAATGAAAAGTACTCAATGACACATATAAATGTCCATTCCAGTAGTCCATTTCGGCAATCAGGTCCATTCCGGTCCATTCTGGTATAGGAATGCACCGCAATATTTGACCTTTCTGTTTTAATCAACAGTTTCGTAGGTCAATTTCAACCCAAGGTCATGATTTATACCAGAGGACCATTGGTCCTGTAAATGCTCATATAAGACCCTAATAGATAGCTATCGCCTGTTCCGGGAGGACATTCTGGTGCACCCAAAGCCTCTGTAGAATGTTGGTTAAGCTACTCCTCAGGATCCTGGATTCGATCCCAGGCTTCTCCAGTTTTTCTGATAAGGCTTTAAAAGAAGGTTTTGCTTTTAGCTCTTGAGTGGAATATAAAACTTAAATGAAATCAACTGACCAAATCTGATGAAACCATTTACCTTAATTACCACTTGGTGCCTCCTTTGATTTCGAGCGCAGTGTTAGGCGCCTCTCAAAACTAATTAAAGCCCAATAACAGTAAAATATATTGCTGAGCATTCAAAGATAGTAGTTCAGCAGTAGTTCTATCTATTCTATGTTTTGGTATGGATTTTGGCCACCTTTAAGGAAATAGCTACTACATTTAACTCTGCTTATTATACTATGTTCTCTTTAACCAGTACCTGTTTTTGTAAATTTGGTTGTTTCCCATATGGGATTTTGTGAGACTTTGTTCTCATTGTGCCAGTTCTTGATCATAGCTTTAATGCCTTCTACTTCTCTGTCCTGCCATACCCAACTTTGTAATCAATAGGTCAGAATCAACCAACTGTCATCATTTTAACGGTACTACACAGGTAAGCAAAATTAGTTGCTGCAAAAGGAGTTTCAGTGAAAACACAACTAGTGTCGCTTTCTAATATTTTTTATTCATTGAACTACAGTACACTGAATCTTATAGTTCATCTATCAAAATGTATTTACTTTAGACACTTATTTTTAAATAAAACACAAAGATACTACATGATAAGGGCTACTATAATCTAATGACAACAATTTAAAAGGTGATTATAAAAGATGAAGAAACTTAATCATGAATCTTAATAATCTTGGGTAATCTAGTATCTTATTGTAGATGTAGAAGTAATGAGACTGTGTCTATAACATTAACAGTTAGAAAACATTCCAAGTCTGGACTTATGCATGTAAAATTTCTGTGGCTTAAATAGATACCTTGTAAAATCATTGTAAATGTATAGTTTTACACAATCTATTAACAATACAAGACTACATCATAGAGAATAGGACAAATAATGACACATTTTTAATGGGCAATATGTTTATAAACTTGTCAATAAAATTAAGATTGTATGACAGTTTAAACAAAATGAAATATATGTACTGATAGTATATTTCTAATATTCATTCAATCCAGCATAATGTTCATTTTTGTTTAAATTATATACATAATTGTAAATAATAAATACTTTTGACCAGTATTTATGTACATTATCAACACAGAATCAAACTCTAAGTCACTATGCTTTTGTGAAGCAATACAACCATTCACTAATGTACAGAATCTTTACAATAAAAAAGACCACTCCCACTAACTGTTTATCAATATATTGCAATAATGTCTTTTTACAAAACATTGCATAATTTGCATTAATATATAGTGAAAAGCATATCCTCTTGCCAAAAATTTATAAAACAAATATAAAACTATATAGCACTTGTTACATCAGTTATCACCATATCATTACAATGAAATTTTCACAATGCATCTAACTGCCTGCTTCAATGTTATTAAAAAAAAGTAATATACTGCATATTTGAGATTCTACTCAAATCATATGTTATAGTCACAGTCTCTTTAATTCTAACATCTTGTTTGAGAATACATGTATTTTTACATGTTCTTTATACACAAATTATATATATCACTATAACAACAGTTACTGCATTTTACCATAGTGAAATTTGCTATTAATAATACATAACTTTATGATACTTTTTACAGCCTAAATGTAACAATAATGATAAAAGAATTATTTTGTTCTTTGTTTTGGTTAGAGTTGAGGTTTAATGTCTCTCTCAAAATCTTTTCAGTTATGCCTAAATAGAACAACTACTTCATAAGTACTAGACCAATACTTTGGTGATTACAGCTTCTTCTACAAATATATGACACCTCAAAGAGATGGCTCTCGCTCCAGTTCTAAGGTCTACTACTGAGCCTCCACACTCCCTATTCAGGGAGTAAAAAAGTAAAGCTGAGATCCTTTAAGAGCAGTAATTAAGCCTCAATTCAAAAATAATTCATTACTGATACAGAACATTAAGTATGCCACTGTGAACTAATTGTAAGAACTCACCATAGTGCCAAAAAATGACTGAAATGAATATGATTGGATGTAATGTTACACTTAAACAGAGAGAGAGAAAAAAATTAAACAGAAAAAAAAAAGGTGGCAACCCCAATAATAAGCTAAACCACCTGATTCAATTCCTAGTGGGGTTACGCCTACATTTTTAATGATTTCCACAAAGACCAAAATTCTCAATTCTACTCTGAAATGACATACAATTCGGAAGATTTTAGTAATACTGAGACAAAGCAATTTTAGTTGCTAGTCCTAGTCAACAACAATACATGTATTTAGCTCATTTAAATTTCCATGTTCTTGCCGAGTTGTAAAGTTGCCATGTAACTTGAGGGTGCTATCTTTATTCTGATTTTTGTACTTCATAACTTCATTCATGTTCAGCATCATTCATTTGAATATCTATTTGTCTATGGCACAATATATTAGTTTATGATCAGACCAATAAGCCTCAATGACATCACAAAGCCCTTCAGAATTTGAAAATATCAAATCTAGTACTGATCCAGAGTCCGTTGTACATTGCTTGATTTGCTGCATACACCCAAATAATGTCTCCACAAAATCCACAAACCCTGTACTGGTACCATCTATCTGTATGTTGAAGTCACCTAATATGACTAATTTAGCATTCAGATCAATAACAGGCCTAAGATGACAATTAAGATCTTTTCTAAAATCTGTCTGTGAACTTTTTGGGTATTTGTACAACACAACAACTTGAACATAACTTCGTTGAATGCTGAAAGTGTTAGTGAATATGAATTCAAATGACTTGCATTGCATTTTAACAACTTTCTGAATCTGCAAGTACTCCTTTACATACAATGCAAGTCCATGATATGGTCTGTTGTTTGTCTCTTTTACTGTGTCATCAAGTCTAATAAGTCTGAACCGTTTCAGGGCAAAATGTACATTTTCATCCCTACTACATAACCTTGTTTCAGCAAATCCAATGATATCTGCTGCCAACACATTTGGTTCAAATTGGACATCCTTATAATGTTTATGCAAGGATCTAGCATTGTTGAATGCAATTTTGGTTTTGTCTGATCCGATTTTATACAGAGGAACATAACACAGTTCTAAGGCAGCATCTGTGCGTAGCCTTTGCATCTCTATAGTCACATCATCATCTAGCGCCATAGCAGCTTCATTCATATTCAGTATATATAAATCTTCCAGCTTTTTCACTCTACTAAATGCAACATAGTGAACGTGTGGTATTTTCTTTGTTACAATCTGGGACAAATCAACAACTACCTTGTCAACTGTTGCACCTTCAGCTTTCCAGACTGTTTTACCTGAAGCTGGTGTCACTGGGAACTGGCTTCTCTGAAATGTTTTGTAGTTCACTATAAATGTTCGTTGTGTTTCAAATACAGGTGTCCAGTCTGAATGAATGCTTGAATTGTAGAATTTCTTGTTTTTCTCACGTGTTGCTCTACCAACCCGAGGGTCATCAAACAATACCCAAATAATGCTAGGACGGTTAGTTCCTTCCATCCACCTGAAGTCAACATGTTTTACTACACCAGTAGCACCATTAGTTAAACCATCTTCTACATCTACATTAGCTGTATGAACAACAATCATTCCAACAACTACAGTCAATGATTTCTTTAGCTGGCCTGTTTGTCCATAGTCCTTTGGGAGATTATCAATCAAGGACTGGTGCCTGCTGGCAGGAATGTTTGCTGAGACAACACTGTCATGGCATGGAATCACAAACTTTTCTCCAGGCAACTGACTCAAAATAGTGTCATTGTGTTTGTCTACATAACAATTCATAGCAAACAAATGAAGGGCATCCTTTGGATAGTCACCAGTTTCACGGTCAACAACACGGGTCTGCAGCTTTTGTTTGTCTTCCTCTGTCATTTCATTCAATCGAAGTCGATTTAATAACTGTGCAAATGCTAGATCGTCTTTCTGTCTCATGATATCAACCAATTCGTACATCGTAAAGAGCTCTTTCCATAAGTTCCTTCCCAGTGAAGATGCTCCCTTTTTCAAATCAAGACATATCAAGTAATCACCTACTGGCTTAAGCTGGAAAAGATCCCCAACAGCAATAACACTTAAACCACCAAAAACTTCTTTTGTTCCCATCAGCTGCTGTAAGCGAGTGTCAATAAAGCTTAGTGTCATGTTGCCTACCATTGATATTTCATCAATAATGATAATTTTCAGATGTCGGTACTTAATTCTGAATGTATTTAACTCATCAGCTGAAAGATGATTTGTGCCCTTTTGATACATTTTCCTGTGAAATGCAGAGCAAATAGTTTGGCCACTAATATTAAATGCAGCAAAGCCCATGTACGCACACAGCAGAATTCTTTTTTCATCTGGATTTTCTCCATCTTTCAAATTCAAAATCCTGAACAGACTTTGATAAAGTGCTCGAATCACTACTGATTTACCAACACCTGCCCCTCCTGTTAGGAAAGCGTAGACTGGTTCATCTTTACACTTAATCCAGTGCACAATATGATTAAAGAATTCTCTTTGTCTCAAATTAAGACTTCTGAGTAGTCCTAAGTATTCTTCTTCTGGTAATAAAATGCTGTTAGTTTCTACTGGGGGTACTGAGCAAGTTGACTGTAGTTCTATTCCAATATCATAATGTCTCTGCTCTACAACTCTACTTGGGTTAAAACAAACAAACTTTTCTGATTCTCCTGACCCTTCTTCTTCTGCCTCCCTATTTTCTTGCTCTGCATTTGGTGCAATTTGATCATAGTCCCTTTCCTCAGCTTCCATCATCTGCCTTGCAAGCTCAAGCTCTTCAGCATGATGCTCATATTCATTTCTTTTGGATATCAATGATGTCTGTACAGAGTTATAATGAGCTTCATATGTGCCAAAACAACCAATTAAATCTTTTAGTTCATTTCGCCAAGGTACAAAAAGCATTAGCTGCTCTCTGAAGTAATTTTCTGGATCCTTTTTCTGGTTGTATTTAACATACCTTATTATTCTTGGAACTTTTCTTTTCTTGTATTTTGTTCCATTCTTTGCTTTGAACAGCAAATCTGAAGTTTTTGTGTCACTTTCATCCAAACTTTCATGACCTTCATCTTCAGAGCTACTGACGAAACTGTCGTCATCATTAGTATCATCAAATTTCTCTGGTAGTTTATTTCCTTTCGGATAAATAACATCAATCTTTGAAACATAATCAGCCAGGCAAAACTTCCCAAGCTGCCTTGGTCTTTTAGAATACCTCTGTATGACATTTTCTGATTCTATATCTGTAGATTCAGCAGGAAGTTCATCAAGAGCAGCTTTTGGCTTCAGCAGGAAGATTCTTTCTTCAGGTATAGATGTATTGATGAAAACAATATCCCTTGTGCACTTTGTCAAAGGTATTTGCAGATCAAGATAAACTGCCTCTTGAGCACTAACCTCCACACAGTTTGAAAATACATTCCCAATATGCCGGACTTGTTTTTTAAGGTCAAGGTTTCCTCTTCTAGCCTCTTTTGCTGCTGCATCAAGTTGTGCACTCATTCCTCTTTGTGATTTACTTATATAACCAACTATATATGAAGCACATCCATATGGTTCAAGAACAATCTGAATGTCAAGATTAGCTTTCCAGGCAAGAAGTATGTTTTCATTAAATGGATTTATCCTCATTTCCTTTGTTTTACGTTTTAAGAAAACCTTCGGTGCTTTCAAAGAGCTTCTGATGCAACAAATGTAGTCTTCAAAGTCCATTTTAGCGATGTTTTGTAGAAATTCGTTAAATGTCATATCTTCATTTTCTTTACACTCATTCATCACTTTTTGGAGCTCTGTATTCTTCTTTTTGTACTTGTCAACATTCTCCTCAAGAGGGTACAACAACATAGTTCTTGGCAATGGTGGCAATGGAAATCCAAATCGACATATTGGTTTTCCCTTTTTTCTGCAGGTTCTAGAATGTTTGTGACTTTGAAGTTTAACAAGATCTGCTGTCTTCTCATTATCACTACTGCATGTTAGATACTGATCAACAAACTGAATTATTTCCTCTTCAGAGTTTGTTTCTAAAGTTGGAGCATTTTCTACCCAAACAAGCATATGGATATGAGGAGAGCCACGCTGCTGAAACTCAACTCTATAAAAATAGTCACGTACCTTTCCGACTGGCTCACAACTGCTTTTTAGAATAGTATTGAGGAACTCTTGTACCCTATGATCAAAGTACCTTGAACATGTAACTGGGTCTTTCTGGACAAGCTTTGTTTTCTGTTGCCAAGTTAGCTTTTCTAATTCCTTTTCAGAATATTCAGTGCCATCATTCAATTTTGCTAACATCTTCAACAGATCTGTCCATCTAGTATCAGCAGCTGACAATGACATAAACCAAGTAGGCAAGGAAAGTTGTCTAATCATTGCAAAAATGTCTTTCTTGCGCATTTCCAAATAGGCTGGAGAATTTCGCAGCTGGCGAAATATATAGTAACCTTCATCAAGATTTACAAGTTTGTCCAAATAATTGGAATCTCTAGCTTCAGCTGCTGTGATTTTTTGGCCTCTTTTTTTACACCTTCTAATGGCTAAGTTGACTTTGTCACTTATTTGTTTCATCTGTAGCTTTTTATGTTTAAAGAATATATTGGGAACTGACTGTGCAGCTCTCCTGTCAACACTTCGTAATTCCCACTTTACAATGTCACTGTAATGAACTGGCACTACCCTTTCATCCTTGCTGGGCGGGGTCTGGCCACAAAATATTGTTGGAAAGCATAAGTACTCAGCCTCTTGATCTTGATATAAGCTTAATGGATGTTGTCCTTCACCTGGTGCAAAAGTGAACACTTTATCATATTTATTGTCAATATCAGCATCATCCACTAATGTATCTATATTTCCAACATGATCATTAACATCAATCTCACTGTAATGATCAGATTCATAGTCAGTAGCCTCTTCAATTGCATTTTCACAACTTTTATCTTGTTCCTGCTTTTCATTTTCTGTACTACTTCTACCCGTGGATTGCTCTTTTGACACTTCCAAAAATTCTCTGACTGTATCCTCAGCACTTTCAGTAACTTCCTGAAACCAGCTATCATTAATAACTATGCCAGAATTTTTATATAGTTTGCTATTGTTCATAAGCCAGTGTAATGCAGACAAAACTCTTAATGGTCTTACATTTTCTTTGAAATCCACCTTCTTGTATGACAATTTCTTTTTCAGTTGGATGGCAACTGTAAAATTTTCATCCATTGGCCTTGGGAGACAGTTTATAGTGGGCTGAATGTCAACAGGTACATTTATAACATTTCCTTTCAAAGAATATTGACCACCACGTGGCAATTCCCTAATCTGCATAAATGGGATACGCAGGGCTATTAACCTTTCTTCTAGCTGATGTAAATTGAGCTCTGGAGGCTTGTCTGGCCATTTCATGCCATTAGCAACTGATAACTTTGGAATTTTACTATCTTTCAGGGCACTCAAGCAGGTATGACAAATCCATTCTTCATTTCTTAAAGATGTCAAACCTGTACAATGGAGTCTTTTACTTTCTGCTGAAATATGGGTGTTCTTTAACATTGAAACACTTTTCCTGAACCATGTCTGATGGCAACATGAACAAGCATATATAGGTCCAATAGAGATATCTGAATGGAATTGTTTGATAGCATTTTCAATATTTTCAAAATGTTTATGATGAGGTTTTGAAACAGTATCTGTGTCATGCTTACATCTTTTTCTAGGAACATTTATCTCTGAATTATCTTCAATTTTTCTTTTTTCCTGCCTTACTTGTTGCTTCTTAATTCTCTCACATTCAAGAATATAAGGGTTTTCCCTTGCCTTCTTTTTAGATGCATTCTGGTATACTCGCTCACGTGCTCTAAAAGCCTGATTTTCCCTTGCTATTTGCTTTGATTTCCTTTCCTTTGTTTTGAATGCCTGATTTGTCCTTGCAGATTGCTTTGATTCTCTTTCTTTTGCTTTAAATACAGGGTCTTTTCTGGCTGCTCGCTTCGATTCCAACTGATACACAATTTCTTTGGCATTTAAATCAGGATTGGCTCTCACAGATTGCTTTGCTATTCTTTCTTTTGTTCTGAAGACAGGGTCTTTTCTTGCTGATTGCTTTGCTATTCTTTCTTTTGTTTTGAAACCAGGGTCTTTTCTAGCTGATTGCTTCGATTCCAACTGGTACACAGTTTCTTTGGCCTTAAAAACAGGATTGGTTCTCCTATATTGCTTTGATATTTTTTCTTTTGTTCTGAAGACAGGGTCCTTTCTTGCTGATTGCTTTGATTCCAACTGGTACACAGATTCTTTGGCCTTAAAAACAGGATTGGTTCTCCTATATTGCTTTGATATTTTTTCTTTTGTTCTGAAGACAGGGTCTTTTCTTGCTGATTGCTTTGATTCCAACTGGTACACAGTTTCCTTGGCCTTAAAAACAGGATTTGCTCTAGCAGTCTGCTTTGATTGTTTTTCTTTAGCTTTGAATGCTGTGATTTGTCTACATTTTCTTCTATAAAGTTTATAATACTCCATGCGATTTTTCTTCCTTTTTTTTCCTAATGCCGCCTTTGATTCTTCAATTGATATGCTTGAAATTCTACTTCGTTTTAATTGTGCTTTGTGAGCTTGTCTCAACCTTTGATCATTGAAGTAAGCTTCCATATTTCTATCCATTTGATCTTTAAAACTTCGTGTTTCTTCAGTCATTTTAATTTTGATAGGTAAGAAGTCAAACTGTAAGTTGGTGTTGGTATCCAAATTTAAACTGTCATAAAATGCATACATATATGTAACTAAGTCATTGATACTTGTGAAAGTTATCAAACAGGACGTACCATCATTTGACGAAAGTCCATTTTCTCCATGGGAATGAGAATCAAAAAATACATACATGTCATTCTTTCTAAATACAGCAGAGCATATGGCTCCAATAGTTAAGAGCCCTGATGTTGCATACAAAAAGACGGATTGCAATACTTCGTGAAGTGTTGGCAAACCAAGATTTTGAGTATCAAGAAGCACACCACTTACAATAGGCAATTTCTCAGATGTAAATTTTCCTATCTCTACCTTAAAGTCATCTGGAATTTCTTCTAAAGTCAGCAGGTGGTTAACAAATTTTCCATCCTCTCTTAATTTTTTTATAACACTTTGATACAGAACATCTCCCTCACAAAGCACCTTGTCTAATATAGAGCTTTTTTCGGTATCAAGGCATGAAGAGTATGACAGCATACATAATGCGTTACATGTGCATTGATATCCTCTTGATTGCTCAGAAAATCTGACATCATTCTGGTGAAAACTTCCAAAGACCAAATCACAGGCATTCCACAATTGTACCGATGATTTTACTGCTTGGTAACACACCACATCATTATCTAATCCCGGTTCTGATGAATCTCTGTTGACATGAGGCTGTGCTGTAATGTCTTTCTTATGCCATGCATGTTGTTGGAACATTGTTTTTTGTGAACAAACCGTTATATCCTGTCTTTCAGACAAATTTTCAATGTTTCTTGATTGATAATCAGCATCCACACCAGGAAAAGTATCGAGAAATACTGCATCAAAATCTGTCTGTACATTTGATTTAACATTTTCTATGAGCTTGCTGAGATCAATAACTAACTGTTGAAACTCATTTGTATTTGCCTGATTGTCTTTGTTAGCCCTTTTTTGTTCTGAATCAAGACTTGTCAATAAAGCATCCTCTAACAAATCATTATGCTGAAACTCAGTCTGTTTATTTTGTATATTTTCACCTTCTAATTCAGTGTTGTATACTGACTGTTTTTGATTATATGCCTGTTTCTTTTCATGTATAAACACCGGCATCTTTTCCGGACTTAGTGCCTGCATCTTTTCAGGTCTTAATGCCGGCTTCCATTCCGGACTTTGTGCCCACTCGCTGATGGGACTAAATGCCGGCCTCCTTTCCGGACTTTGTGCCCACTCGCTGATGGGACTTAATGCCGGCCTCCTTTCCGGACTTTGTGCCCACTCGCTGATGGGACTTGTCGATGATTCATACTTACCTGTCCTCCAGTCTGTCCTCTTGCTCTTTGACTTTTTCCACCCTTTCCTCTTAGGCATCTTTACTCAATCTGAAAATATAAAAGAAGACACCATTTAGCAAGACACATTAACTAACATTAACTCCCAACAGTACTGGTTAAGCATGGGAAGCATTGGTTCCATCCCGACATGACTGAAAATGTGTTGACTGGGATGTTAAGCAAACAAAATAAATAAATAAATAAAATATATATTTTCCTTGTGAAAAAAAATGGACCCAATTCTTCTGAGTAGGAGTAACTTTTTAGGGTTAATCACATATGGGGGAAACAAACTTAATTTTAGTTTCGGCAGGGTGAGGGGTGGGCAGAGGGGGGGGGAGGATTTAAACAAAAACAAACACATTTATATTTTTGCATTTATTCCATTACATCATCATATAACAATATATTCACCTCTTCCATGCCTCCAATACCCAATCCCCTACCACCCCTATGAGAATCAAATTAAGTTAAAATGGAGGAAACAAAATGTTCAAATATATGTTATTTTTAATCTTTTCTGAAGGAAGTTTTTGTTTATAAATCTACTTTAAACACAGCTAGAACTTTTTCTCAGTTCAATAAAATTATATATGATGAATAAATTTTCAATCTGCATTTTATTTGTATATTATACTCACCCTCATAAAGTACCATTTCTAATAGTGAACTTTATTCTACATCAAGGCAAACTGAGTATGCCAATGCATGTGCACTTATAACCTCTAGACTGTTCGGAAAAAGTTTGCATCATTTTGATGAACACTTCTAAACACAATGGTACTTAAATAATCTGAAGAATGGTTATCTGAGATTTTTGTGTTCGAAGTATTAGGCAGATTTGTTTCATGACTATACACAGAAGCATTTTCTAGTTAATAATTGTACTGTAATTCACAGTGTCATCATTTCTTGAATTAGTGCCTGTATTATTTCAGGACTTCATGCCGGCATCATTTCCGGACTGTCATTTGCATGTATTCTTTAAAGTCTTTATGCCGGCTTCCTTTCCGGACTTGTTGCCCACTCGCTGATGAGACTTGGTGCCCACTCACTGATGGAACTTGTTGCCCACTCGCTGATGGGGCTTAATGCTGGCTTCTTTTCCACACTTTGTGCCCACTCACTGATGGGACTTAATGCCGGCCTCCTTTCCAGACTTTGTGCCCACTCGCTGATGGGACTTGTCTATGATTCATACTTACCTGTCCTCCAGTCTGTCCCCTTACTCTGTGAATTTTTCAGGTCTGAAAATATAAAAGAAATCATTTAAATCTAAGCATCTACACCAAAAAAGCACTGTGTTATGCATCAAAAGCTACCAAGTGGATGCACAAATCAGCTGCAAAAACCCACAGACTCTTCATGTGACCTGGAAAATTTAACAATTTTTTTTGCTTCCAAATGAAATTCATTTTTGACTAATCAAATTTTCAACGGCTCTTGATTGATAATCAGTTCCACACCAGGAACAGTATCAAGAATACTGCATTAAAATCTGTCTGCACAATTGAGCATGTCGGACATCTTGGTCAAGTGACCTGGACAATTTACATAGTTTTAGGTCCCACTTTCTAAGGAGGCTCCACATGCAGTTTGGCTTTGATTGGCCAAGCAATTTTCGACAAGAGGATGCCTGACTATTTCTATCAATTACATTTATAAAAGCCCTGAGACAGGGGCAGATAACCCCCTGGGACTAAGAAGATTTTTAAAGGTTTTGCTATATATAGCCATGGCGGCCATCTTGGTCATATGACCTAGACCATTTATCCAAACTTTCGTTCACCCTTCCTAAGGATCCTCTGCACAGTTGGCTTTGATTAGCCAAGAGGTTTCGGAGAAGAAATAATTTGAATATTATGGTCATATACATGTATACAGCCTCAGGGCAGAAGCAGACAACCCCTTGGGCCCATAATATTTTCAGAAGCATAAATCTTCTGTCCGTTTGCTCATTCCTAGCAAGTTTTCGGACATTAAATTACATTTTCATATTTTCCCCCATTCAAATGAATGGGAAACCTAACATGACCTTGCCATTACATAGTTCAAGGTCATCACAGGGTCATGATTTATACAAACTTTGTAGAGCTCCATTGCCTGATGCTTCATGCCAAGTTTTAAAATCATAGGCCTTCTGGTTCTGAAAAAGAATTTTTTTAAACATTTTTAAAGGTTTTTGCTATTTATAGACATGGTGGCCATCTTGGTCATGTGACCTTGACCATTTATACAAACTTACATCCACTCTTCCTATTGATGCTCCACATAAAGTTTGGCTTTAATTGGCCAAGCGGTTTCAGAGAAGAAGATGTTTGAATATTATGGTCATACACATGTATATAGCCCCGGGGCAGGGGCAGACAACTGTCTGGGCCCAAAATATTTTCATTTACATAAATCATCTGTCCATTTGCTCATTCCTAGCAAGTTTTTTGACAATATATGACATTTTACTATTTTTTCATGGGCAGCCTAAGTTGACCTTGCCATAAAAAAGGTCAAGGTCATCCCAGGGTCATGATTTATACAAACTTTGTAGAGCTCCATTGCCTGATGCTTCATGCCAAGTTTCAAAATCATACGCCTGCTACTTCTGGAGAAGAAGATGTTTTAAGGTTTTTGCTATTTATAGTCATGGCGGCCATCTTGGTCATGTGACCTTAACCATTTATACAAATTATCATTCTCTCTTCCTATTGATGCTCCACATAAAGTTTGGCTTTAATTGGCCAAACGGTTTCAGAGGAGAAGATGTTTGAATATTATGGTCATACTCATGTATATAGCCCCAGGGCAGGGGCAGACAACCCTTGTGGCCCAAAATATTTTCATAAACACAAATCATCTGTCCATTTGCTCATTCCGAGCAAGTTTTTTACCAATATATGATTTTTTCCTATTTTTTTCCCATTCAAATTCATGGACGGCCTAAGTTGATCTTGCTAAAAAAAGGTCAAGGTCATCCCAGGGTCATGATTTATACAAACTTTGTAGAGCTCCATTGCCTGATGCTTCATGCCAAGTTTTAAAATCATAGGCCTACTAGTTCTGGAGAAGAAGATTTTTTAAGGTTTTTGCTATTTATAGCCATGGCGGCCATCTTGGTCATGTGATCTTGACCATTTATACAAGCTATCATTCACTCTTCCTAATGATGCTCCACATAAAGTTTGGCTTTAATTGGCCAAGCGGTTTCAGAGAAGAAAATGTTTGAATATTATGGTCATACACATGTATATAGCCCCGGGACAGGGGCAGACACCCCTCTGGGCCAAAAATATTTTCATAAACATAAATCAACTGTCCATTTGCTCATTCCTAGCAAGTTTTTTGCTATTATATGACATTTTCCTATTTTTTCCAATTCAAATGCATGGGCAGCCTAAGTTGACCTTGCCATAAAAAGGTCAAGGTCATCCCAGGGTCATGATTTATACAAACTTTGTAGAGCTCTATTGCCTGATGCTTCATGCCAAGTTTCAAAATCATAGGCCTTCTGGTTCTGGAGGAGAAGATTTTTAAAGGTTTTTGCTATTTATAGCCATGGCCGCCATCTTGGTCATGTGACCTGGACCATTTATACAAACTTTCGTTCCCCCTTCCTAAGGATGCTCCACGTGAAGTTTGGCTTCGATTGGCCTTGTGGTTTCAGAGGAGAAGATCTTTGAAATTGTGAACGACGGACGACGGACGACGGACGACGACGGACGACGACGGAGCATGGGTATACTATAAGCTCACCTGTGAGCCTTCGGCTCAGGTGAGCTAAAAACAAATGTGGTTTCCGAACAGGTCTGACACAAATCAGGCTGCACAGTCACAGAAGCAGGCTAGAAGCTTGAAATTTCGGATTTAAGAAGAGGAAGTGTACTATCCGTGTAGCGAAAACAAAGGCGCTGATCAGCTTCGCGGTTACCGCGAAGCTGATCTGCGCCTTTGTTTTCGCCTATGCAGATTGTTTGTTTTCCCACGAGGCGGCTCAAATAGTGAAGTAAAAAACAAATTACAAACATTAGATGCACGTCTCTGTACTCTTGAAGGTTAATCTTTGTCCAGAAAGAGATTATTTTGTCTTAAAATTAGTATTATTGATAATATGATGATTGTATGTGTATTATTTTTGTCATTTTCATACCCATCAAAGATTTTCCTTATTACTTTGTACAGAGATGTTCTTATTGGACCAAACAGGAAAAAATGTGTGAATAAGCTGGTATTTGGTGCTTATCCAAATTTTTGCCAAAACTTCATAATATCACATGGTGCTGGCTACCAGTGCTAAATAAAGCATCATACAAAGAAATTTGAAAGGGTATTCAATTCAAATCATGGAGAAAATTAAAAACAATCCCTAAACAATCAACAAACACCCTGTTTATTTAAAAATGAGCCGCATCGTGAGAAAAACGGATTTTTGCCTATGCGAAAACAAAGGCGCAGATCAACTTCGCAGTAACTGCGAAGCTGATCAGCGCCTTTGTTTTCGCTACATGGAATAGTACAATCTCTCTTCTTTCTTAATCCGAAACTTCAAGCTTCTAGCCTGCTTCTGTGACTGTACAGGTCAGTTTGTGTCAGAACTGGTTGGAAACCCCGAAGACCGGTTTTCTCGCGTCAAGGCTCAAATCAAAGTGAGGCCGTGAGTACATGGGGAAAGCATTAAAGCGAATGAGCATTTTTAAGTGTTAGATGTGTTTTAAAGCTATGGCTTACATCTAAGTAAGATAACTGAGCCGCCTCGTGGGAAAACCAACAATGTGGTTTCCGAACAGGTCTGACACAAACCAGCCTGTACAAGCACAGAAAAGAGCTAGAAGCTTGAAATTTCGGATTTAAGAAGAAGAGGAATTGTACTATCCGAGTAGCGAAAACAAAGGCGCTGGTCAGCTTCGCGGTTACCGCGAAGCTGATCTGCGTCTTTGTTTTCGCCTATGCAGGTTGTTGGTTTTCCCATGAGGCGGCTCAACTATTTTCACAATTTAAAACGTGCATGATGTACAATTGTACATACAGTGTACCTTGATGAAGAAAAAACATTCATTCAAAATAAAAAGATTAACATGCAACATAAATAAAATAAAACAAAATTTGAGTAACAGAAAAGTCAAAACTCAGTTAAAGTCATTTAGGTGCATGAACTACTTATATTAAATCAACAAAATCAAAGTGCATCTACAATTAAAGTGATAAGAATTACCTGTGGGGGTTCGGGTTGATGTTCCTGTGGATTGTAGTAGTTGCCATAGTTACTAGGGGCTCCTGGGGGCCCCTGTTCTGCAGGCTGGGCTGGGGCAGAGCCAAATATTGGGTTGGTTATTGGGGCAGCAGTACTTGGGGACTGGAAAACATATAGATCATCAAAAGATACTTAACCTGAGGACCAATCTATAAATGCTCACCTGAGATCTGGGATATGCGACCTAAGCTGACCTTGCCATAAAATAGGTCAAGGTCATCCCGGGGTCATGATTTATACAAATTTTGTAAAGCTCCATTCATAGATGCTTCAGGCAAAGTTTCAAAATCACAGGTCTTCCGGTTCTGAAGAATAAGATTTATAAAGGTTTTTGCTATTTATAGCCATGGGGGCCATCTTGGTCATGTGACCTGAACCATTTATATTCTTTCATTCCCCTTTCCTAACGATGCTCCACATAAAGCTTGGCTTTGACTTGGCTTTGACTGGCCAAGCAGTTTCAGAGAAGATGTTTGAATATTATGGTCATATACATGTACAGGTATACAGCCCTGGGTCAGGGGCAGACAACCCCCTGAGCACATTTTTACATAAATCTTCTGTCCATTTGCATACTCCCTGCAAGTTTCCCTCCATTTAATTACATTTTACTAATTTTCCCCATTCAAATGCATGGGCAACCTATGTTGGCATTGCCATAAAATAGGTCAAGGTCATCCTAAGGTCATGATTTATATAAACTTTGTAGAGCTCCTCTCCCTGATGCTTCATGCCAAGTTTCAAAATCAAAGGCCTTCTGGTTCTGGAGAAGATTTTTAAAGGTTTTTGCTATTTATAGCCATGGCGGCCACCTTGGTCATGTGACCTGGACCATTCTTTTAAAATTTCATTCTCCCTTCCTAAGAATGCTTAACACAAAGTTTGGCTTTGATTGGCCAAGCGGTATTAGAGAAGAAGACCTTTGAATATTATGGTAATATACATGTATATTGCCCAGGGGTGGGGGCAGACCTGCCCCTGGGGTACATTTATTTTCAGAATCATAAATATTCAGTCCATTTGCCCATTTCCATACAGTTTTTCCCTTCAAATGACATTCTGACAAATTTTTTCCATTCAAATGCATGGGAGTCTTATGTTGACCTTGCCATAAGATAAGTCAAGGTCATCCCAGGGCCATGATTTATATAAACTCGTAGAGCCCCTCCCCCTGATGCTTCATGCCAGGCTTCAAAATCGTAGGCCTTCTGGTTCTAGAGAAGATTTTTAAAGGTTTTTGCTATTTATAGCCATGGTGGCCATCTTGGTCATGTGACCTTGACTACTTATATAAACTTTCATCCCCCCATCCCAAGGATACTACATATAAAATTTGGCTTTGATTGGTCGAGCGGTTACTGAGAAAATTAAGTTTTACGTTTAATTTGTAAATGACCTTTGGCCAAGGTCAAGAAATGACCTTGAACTTAAATTCTCACAATAGCTCGACATGTTGTCTGTATCTACCAACTTTCAGGTCACAGGCTACAAAACTTCCTGAAAAATTAAATGTTTTCACTTTTTTTTCATTGAAAAGCCAATGTAATTGAAATTGACCTTGCCGTAAAATAGGTCAAGGTCAACCCAAGGTCATGATTTATATAAATTATGATGGGCCAGAGTCCCTGATGCTACAAACCAAGTTTCGTTGAAATCGGTCCACCGGTTCCAGAGAAGAAGATTTTTTATGGTTTTTACCATATATGGGCATGGTGGCCATCTAAGTCATGTGACCTGGACCATTTATATAAACTTTCATCCCCCCCCTTCCTAAGGATACTCCACATGAAGTTTGGCTTTGATTGGCCAAGCGGCTTCAGAGGAGGAGATCTCTGAAATTGTGGACAGACGACGGATGAACGGACGGACGATGGAGCATGGCCATCCTATAAGCTCACCTTTTGAGCCTTCGGCTCCGGTGAGCTAAAAACTATGTAATCACAGGTTGTTGAAGCTCTATAACCACAGTATGAATAGCCAAAAAGTGATTCTAGCTTTTACTTTTCCACCCCCTAAAAATGTTAAGGGTTTTGAACAGGAACAGCTGCAGATGAGAATTTATACATTAATTTTGTCTGGCCCAACATTTTTATAGCTTCATCTGAAAGGTTAACAATAGTTTGTACGAGCATAGAAGTGTGGATTCGATTCTATTTAGCTTTTTTCTGGAACAAAATTCTGTACATACCGTTGGTTTATTTTCCTTCCTTTTCACCATAGGCGGGTCGTTCCATGCTGATTTGGGTTTATGATCCATGAAAGAAGGCATTGCAGGCTGACTACTACCTCCCATTGGTTGCTGGGGTGCATAGGGTCCCCCTGGGGTTGTGTTGGGGTACTGTCCTGGGCTCGCGCCGGAGGGCTGAGACGACACAGGGTTCATGTAACTTGTAGGTGTAGGATTGTAGAAATTCTGCCCTTGTTGACCATAGTCAGGATGTGCCTGTGTAGGCTGGTAGATATTCGGACCCCCATAACCTGCTGATGTTGCCTGAGGGTACTGTGGGTACTTGTGAGCAAGCGGTCCTTTGTTTGAAACAGACGATGCCGACGACATTACAGGATTCCCAGCATTGTAAGTCGAAACCTGCGCCGCACCTCCAGCCATGTTGGGATACTGATTACTGAACTGGTTTGGATAGTTGCCCACATTAGTGCTACCGGTAGTGACAGTATTGAATGTAGAGTTGGCCTGGGCTTGGTAAGTCCTTGGTTGCCCAGGTTGGTACCCAGACTCCGGCAACTTAGGTGACTGAGGTAGAATGTTCATCTTCTGCCAGGGTGATGTGGGGGCTGGTACGCCCTGTGGTGGCTGGCCGAGGGCTTGGTATAGTCGGTCACGTAATACTGCAAGGCTCATCTACAATGAATATTTTTACATCTTATTCGAGTCTTTTAATTTCCAATTTATCATTGGAAACGCCAAAAGAATATGCTTTGTTTGTTTGTTTGTTTTCTATGTGGTTTGATGTCCATATCAGCAATTTTTCAGTCATGGTGGAACACATCTCACAATGGGTAAATTTTAAACCCTGAAACTCCTCCGAGTCCGGATACTCTACCACTGGGCAACCAGACTCACCAACTTACAATTTGCTATTTCTTTTTTTCTCTGTTTTTTGGTGGGAAATAAGATCATTCATCTATAAAATGAAGGAAAAATAAGTTAAAAAAATATGAACAAAGAAATCAGCATCCAATTTACAGCTTGTGAGAATTTACTGAATAACTATTTCTTTAAATGAGCCGCCCCATGGGAAAACCAACAATCTGCATAGGCGAAAACAAAGGCGCAGATCAGCTTCGCGGTAACCGCGAAGCTGATCAGCGCCTTTTTCGCTACTCGGATAGTACAGTTCCTCTTCTACTTAAATCCGAAATTTCAAGCTTCTATCTCTTTTCTGTGACTGTACAGGTCGGTTTGTGTCGGACCTGTTCGGAAACCACATCGTTGGTTTTCCCACGAGACGGCTCAAATTTTTGCTACAACTTCTCTCACTGTTACCTCACTGCTATCTCCTAGGTATTTCAGGGCTGTATCCAAGCTTCCCTGTGCTGCTAGTAGACTGGCATAGTTGCTGAGTTTCTCAGCCAGTAAACCAGTCCGTATCTCTGGGGCCTGTCCACGGGAGTACTCCACAGCCTTGCGCAGGATCATAACCTTCTCAACCAAATCCTAGAAACCAGAGGACCAGTGGTCCTGTAAACGCTCACCTGAGACCTGAGATATATACCAATAAACTTGTTTGACTAGAATGGTATTATGTATATATCCCCAGGGCAGAGTCAGAGCAGCCTCTGGAGTCAATTTCTTTTTTAAATCATAAAGATTTAGTCCATTTGCCAATTTACTGCAAGTTTTGCCCTTCAAATGACATCCCTACTGAAAATATTAGTGAAATATCACTGAAATTTCAATGATATTTCAGTGAATTGCAATGGAACTCTTATTAGCAATGAAATATCACTGAAATTTCAGTGAACTTTTATTTTTCAATGGAATTTCACTGAAATATCATTGAAATATTCCATTGAAATTTCAGTGAAATATCAATGAAATTTTAGTGCTATCTCAATGAAATTTCAATGATCACATGACCAATAACCACATTACTCATAATCCCATGACCTTTGACCCTACTTCCTTTTCCTGTTGCACATAATTTTGAAAGGCACACACAAATCTAAACTGAACTAAATCTTCAAACATCTAAAGTATCAGAATGACTACAAACTAGAAATTTGAAGACTAAACAGCAGACAAGTTCAGAGTTTGTAACATGATGAGGATATAGTGCAAAAACATTGTTGGAAATTGGTCTAGAGGATGCTTATTAGAAGACATGTGGAAATGAGACAACAGTCATGGATAGAAAATTTGATAAAGTGCGCAGGGCTAGTATATGTAAGTTAGAAGAACTTTTATATACAAAATATACAATGTGCATGTTGTTCCCAACATAGTTTCTCATTTCTCATACTGTAGAAGTGTCCCATTACCCCACCCATTACCTCCCAAAGTTATAAATCACAAGTCAGTCCTATTAGGCCTTGAAAACTAAAAGAACTAAGTGGGTGGAAGGCCAGTTAGAAGCAAAACTGACAGTTCAGGTAGATATCATAAAAAAAAAACTTGGAAGTAGTGTTAAATGAAAATGTGTATGTTTGTTTTATATAATTACTCCTTTGTATTTGTTCGCATTTTCTAACCAATCCTCCAGGTATATTGCAACCTTGGTGTCTGACAGGGATTGAACTGAAATTTCAGTGCTATTTCATTGAAATTTCAATGCTATTTCACTGAAATTCCAGTGCTATTTCATTGAAATTACAGTGATATTTCAGTGATATAGCATTGAAATTTCAGTGCTTTATCACTGAAATTTCAGTGAAATGAGGGGGAATTTTTGCACTGAAATTTCAGTGATATAGCATTAAAATTTCAATGAAATTGGTTGAAATTTGAGTTATATAGCACTGAAATTTCAATGATATAGCATGAAATTTCAGTGAAACGAGGGGGAATTTTTGCACTGAAATTACACTGAAATTTCAGTGAAATTACAATGGATATTTTCAGTAGGGATTGTAACAATTTTCCCCATTCAAATGCGTGAACAACCTAAGTTGACCATGCCGTAAAAAGATCAAGGTCATCCCAAGGTCATGATTTATACAAACTTTGAAGAGCTTCATTGCCTGATGCTTCATGCCAAGTTTCAAAATCATAGGCCTTCTGGTTCTGGAGAAGAAGATTTTTAAAGATTTTTGCTATTTATAGCCATGGCGGCCATCTTAGTCATGTGACCTGGACCATATATACAAACTTTCATTCACTCTTCCTCAGAATGCTCCACATAAAGTTTGGCTTTGATTGGCCAAGCGGTTTCAGAGAAGAAGATGTTTGAATATCATGGTAATACACAAGTATATAGCCCCGGGACAGGGGCAGACAACCCTCTGGGCCCAAAATATTTTCATAAACATGAATATTTTGTCCATTTGCTCATTCCTAGCCAGTTTTTTGCCATTAAATGACATTTTCCTGTTTTTTCCATTCAAATGCATGGGCTGCCTAAGTTGACCTTGCTGTAAAAAAGGTCAAGGTCATCCCAAGGTCATGATTTATAAAAACTTTGTAAAGCTTCATTGCCTGATGCTTCATGCCAAGTATCAAAATCATAGGCCTTCTGGTTTTGGAGAAGAAGATTTTTAAAGGTTTTTGCTATTTATAGCCATGGCGGCCATCTTGGTCAAATGACCTTGACCATTTATATAAACTTTCATTCACTCTTCCTCAGAATGCTCCACATAAAGTTTGGCTTTGATTGGCCAAGCGATTTCAGAGAAGAAGATGTTTGAATATTATGGTCATACACATGTATATAGCCCCGGAACAGGGGCAGACAACCCTCTGGGCCCAAAATATTTTCATAAACATGAATATTCTGTCCATTTGCTCATTCCTAGCAAGTTTTTGCCATTAAATGACATTTTCCAATTTTTTCCCATTCAAATGCATGGGCGGCCTACGTTGACCTTGCCATAAAAAAGGTCAAGGTCATTGCATGGTCATGATTTATACAAACTTTGTAGAGCTTCATTGCCTGATGCTTCATGCCAAGTTTCAAAATCATAGGCCTTCTGGTTCTGGAGAAGAAGATTTTTAAAGGTTTTGGCTATTTATAGCCATGGCGGCCATCTTGGTCATGTGACCTGGACCATTTATACAAACTTTCGTTCCCCCTTCCTAAGGATGCTCCACACGAAGTTTGGCTTTGATTGGCCAAGTGGTTTCAGAGGAGAAGATCTTTGAAATTGTGAACGACGGACGACGGACGACGGACGACGACGGACGACGACGGACGCCGGAGCATGGGTATACTATAAGCTCACCTGTGAGCCTTCGGCTCAGGTGAGCTAAAAAAGTGTGAGAATAAGAAATAAGTTTTAAGAAAATCAAAGTTAACAAGGACAACGTGTTCAAATTGTTATTAGATTTGAGAGATATTAGTCAAAAAGGAAGATTTGGTAATGAAAATACAGAATCGCTTATGGTCTCGTTTTCTGACCAATTTTACATTACACACTCAGCCAGCTTTCAATGCTCAATTTTTTCACAGCAACTGACAACTGGTGAATGGTGCTGGTGGATCCTGGAATCAAACTGGCCAACTCCCCAAAGCTGAGCTTAAGAGGCTATCAGCTGCATTTTGAATTAACCAGTACCAATATGGCCTTAGAAATGACCAAATCTTCATTTACAAATTATGCCGCACAATAAGGTTGACCTAGGACCTGCTTCAATATGAATCTGACAGGTATGAACTAAGCAACCATGCATTGATAGATTGTATTGAATCAAGGATGGTCAATACCTAGCTGGAATCTGATAGACCTACCTGTAAAGCCATGGGAGAGTTGGTATTGTCTGTCGTGCTGAGCCAGTTATGAACCAACCTCTCCACATTACCTGAACACACATAACACAGGCTGGCAAACGCTGCAAATTCTCCATCTCTCTCATTCTCCAGTCGAGATGCTAACGTATCTGTAAGTCAGACATTTCCGGTAATAAGTGGTTCAGTCCAGAAAAACATTGAAATGAAATGTTTTGTGAAAATCAACCACATCTGGTTACAGTATTAACTTTATATATAAACACGGCTAAAATCATGAAAAACTAAATCTGAAAAGTCAGGAGAATATGTTGGTGGACTTCAACCTCTAAGTTACTGCACAGCTGAACTGCGACTTTTTTTTTCATATGCATAATCTGTTTTCTCATGACCATGTACTTACCACATAGATCAGAGAACTCTTCTGCTGGAGAATAAGTGAGTATAATAGCCAGGGCCTCTTTCCAGTTGTCCAGGACACAGGTAGTCACGATGTGGGACCAGTCATGGGTTACCACAGCAGATACCAGCTGAAATGAGAATAGCATGAGAATACCGTACAAAACTGCACAGGGATTAAAGAAGAGCAATGAAACAGCCAGTGAAAGAGATTTGAGCCGCCACATGGGAAAACCAACAATCTGCATAGGCGAAAACAAAGGCACAGATCAGCTTCGCAGTAACTGCGAAGCTGATCAGCGCCTTTGTTTTCGCTACACACGATAGTAAAATTCCTCTACTTTCTAGATCCAAAATTTCCAGCCTCTAACCATCTTCTGCCACTGTACAGCCCAGTTTGTGTGGGACCTGGTCGGAAACCCAAATTGTTGGTTTTCTCAAGCACAGGCTCATTTATTATTACACAGATAACTAGACATGGCATGATGTGTCTTGCTCAAATATAGCTGCTTCAACAGCATTTTTTTTTATGTGTATCACTATGAAAGAAATATTAATATTTTTAAAGAAATCTTACCCTCCCCAGACTGGTGTTATTTTTCTGGAAGTATCTTTTCTGTGTTCGACTGAGTAGTTCGGGTCCTCCTGCTATAGCCAGCAATATAGCCTCCGCCATTTTATCTTCACATAGACACATATCAACAGCAGCTTCAAAGTTACCCATCAATAAGGCTTGAGATAGCAGGCCATCAGCATCTAGAGAAAATAAACAATGTTCTATAGCAAATGTATCAGTTTTGCACTCTCCAATATTTCTAGTAAATTCCGAAATTGAACCCCAAAGCCCATAAATGCAAGCCAAGCTGTATTATAAAATGCAAAATAAGGCTAGCTTCAGGTGATTTTTAGGAGTTCATGGAAATTTTGCAATCATTTGTTAGGTATCCCCTTTCTCTATGTCTTTCATTTAATTTTCTACATTCAGTCCAGATGTTCTTTTTTTTTTCAAATTTAACCAAGATAATTGCATGTATGAAAGCAGCATCAACAACATACCATTATCCGCTGGTATACTGAGGGGTGTGTTTGACTTTCTGCCTGAGGGTGTGTCTGTCTGCTGGTTAACTGGTATGCCTAGCTCATCAAATACTGAAGCTTCACCAGAGAAATTAAGTTCATCTCTGCTTCCTGGGGTCTGAAAAGACGATGTTCAAAGATGCTTTTCAACAAGGTGACACTAAATGGAACTTAGCAATAGAAGCTTTGTTTATAATAGGGAAAGGAACAATATGGGTTTATAAAATGCACCTTGCAAGCAGTATACATAAAATATGTGGTTAAATATGCACCTTGCAAGCAGAATACATGTACAGCAAAACTTCAATACAATGAATACTTCATTTCTTTCCTAAGATTCTCTTTTTTATAAATTGTAGCAACAAAAAGTTATTTTGTCCTCACAAGTACTAAATTTCAAAGTATCTGCTTAATTCAAGTCACAATATCAAACTCCTGATCAACAATACAACAATCACAAAGACCAAGATGCAAACTATTCATGGAAACATCTTGCAGCCATCACTGCCAGGGGCTTCTGCGTTAATTTAAAAGACATCATAGCCGCTTGTCTGGCTGTTATCAACTTTTGTTACTTTAATGAGCTTTGCAACCGCTAAGGTCTCTGCCACATAGAGGCAGTGTTTGTGTGACTAGCGGTTGAATGACATTTTTGTTAGAAATGTAGAGTGAAAAGTCAAATAAGAAAACTGGTGAGATAGGCAAAATTTTAAGGCAAGAATTTAACAGAAAGAGACAAATTTCATACAAAGGAATATATGTATACTAATGCACCTATCAATGTTTTTCCATCAGAGGGGGGGGGGGGGGGGGGGGGGGTGAAGGATGATTAAGGGGAATTAGAAAATTCGTAAAAACCAGTATTTTATTCCCACTCATGGACTAAATTATTGTCCAAAATCTCCAGGGTGGTCTGAATTGTTATATTATTAAATGTAGGAATTTTGGGAAACATACATGTACATTTGTATGTAATTTCTCATCCATGGATATTTGTGCTCTTTCAAATTCATAGGTGTTTGAATTAATTTGCTGTGTAATTCTCTCTGTATTCACATTATACTGCTCTGGTGGAAAATACTCATAGATACACATTAACTATTTCACAGTAATGCTGAAAGTGGTTTTTGTAAACTCTCGGGTGTTTACATACGATATTCATGAGGATCAGGGCCCAGAATTACAATCCTCCCTTAAAGCTAAGGAAGACCTTAATCAAGGTTACGAATTTCAGCATCCAAAAAGATACACCTGAAACCTATAAAATTCACTCATTGGTTTTATTGTATAAATAACATTTTATTTTACACATTTATATATTTTCGTAAAAGCAATATTTTTTTTATTGATTTTATTAGTAAAAATATTTAGCCAAAATGTCACCTTAACTAAGGAGGGCCTTAACTTTAAGGAAGCATTGAAATTCTGGACCCAGGAAACTATAAGTTAAACTGATTATAGAACTAAACGTGGGAATCTAAAATTCGCGGCCCAAAAATATTTTCTCTTCTGTCATCAACTTTTTCCTAAAGCTAACATGAGCTTTCTTTTAAGAAAACTTGTGTCTTGACTATAAATTTCAACACAATACACAATGTTCATTAGAAAGGTTTTGCGAAAAAAATGAAATTGAGTTTTTAGTTTTGCAAAATGTGGAAAAAAACAAAAAAGAGATGAAAAATTGTGAAAAAGACAAAAAGCAAATTGTGTAGAACTAGAAAATGTGTTTATGAAACACTATGCCCCCAACTGGTATGTCTTGACTATAAATTTCAACACAATACACAATGTTCATTAGAAAGGTTTTGCGAAAAAAATGAAATTGAGTTTTTAGTTTTGCAAAATGTGGAAAAAAACAAAAAAGAGATGAAAAATTGTGAGAAAGACAAAAAGCAAATTGTGTAGAACTAGAAAATGTGTTTATGAAACACTATGCCCCCAACTGGTAAGTCACTTTCAAGATGTAATAAGAGCTGTCGCAGGACAGCAAGGCCGTCGTCGGCGGTCTGGCCGGTCCGGCCATGGCCGGACCACTTTTTTGGCCGAAAATGGTTTCGGCCGGACCACAATTTTCGATTATTCGGCCGAAAACGTGTTTGTCTGTTCAATTTTTTTTTTTTTGAAGTGCGGTTGCCCAATTAATTGATATTAAGCGTGCTCAGCGAATCTGCCCGAGGGTGTGAAAGACGGTCGTTAAAAACAATCACGAAAATGACACCTGTATTAAAGACTGGTATTGTCATGTTATTGGATTTTGACGGATTATCGTTTGAAGAGAAGGTGCATTAAAGTGTTCTTTAATTCATTGTGAATAAAACCGATTCTCTGTGATCTTGGAATATTTTTAAAGTGTTAAGCTGTATTCCACAGTTGAAAAGTCTACTTATCAGTAACCCAATCACTGTTTATTATTGCATTAAATCAACAATGCCGAAAAATCTTTTACGCATAAAATTTTAGCTATGTTATTTTTCTTCATTTTCCAAAATTTGTTAAAACGTGCATGTTATTATTATATCATGGAACATATACCGCCGGTTCCTAATCAACTGACATCTTTCAAATTCCCTGAGCGTTCCTTAGGCAAGGGGAATCCTGTGAGTATGAGATTTCAGGCCTCATAGTTTTCGACCAGTACATGGCTTCATCATGTCTCAAAAATTGTCTCAAAGTGCATTAAAAACCTTTCTACGGACATCCGGAAATATAAAATTTTCTCGGGGGATATCCCCCGAACCCCCTCTCGTGCTCTCCCCCTACTTGTGCCTTCGGCACTCGTGAACGTCTTTGACCTTTCATGGCCGGACCACTTTTCAAAAGCCGACGACGGCCCTGGACAGCATAGCTCGCCTGACTTGTGCTATGCCACTACATCTGTTAAAATCTATGACCCATGACCTTGACCTCAAGGTCACTCAGGTGGGTCATGATGGTACAACATAAAACTTCAGACCAATGCAAAGTATCAACTTGATCAATTTACATGTTCAAGAGATATAGACTTATAAAAACATTAACCAAAACTTAAACACAAAAATTCCAAGTCCGTGACCCTGACCTCAAGGTCATCCAGGTGAGTTGTGATATACAGCATAAAACCTGAGACCAATATCTATCAACCTGCAAGTATCAACTTTATCCATCAACATGTTCAAGAGATTTAGACTTTAACCAAAAAATTTAACAGAAAATTTCTAAGTCTGTGACCTTGACCTCAAGGTCACCCAGGGTAGGTCATGATGGTACTGCATAAAACTTCAGACCAATATCTACCAACATGCAAAGTATCAACTTGATCAATCAACATGGTCAAGAGATATAGACTTACAAAAACTTAAATCAAAAACTTAAACACAAAATTTCTAAGTCTGTGACCTTGACCTCAAGGTCACCGAGAGTGGGTCATGATGGTACTGCATAAAACTTCAGACCAATATCTAGCAACATACAAAGTATCAACTCAATCCATCAATATGGTCAAGAGATATTGACTTACAAAAACTTTAACCAAAAACTTAAACACACAGTTTCTAAGTCCGTGACCTTGACCTCAAGGTCACCCAGGGTGGGTCATGATAGTACTGCGTAAAACTTCAGATCAATATCTATCAACATGCAAAGTATCAACTTGATCCATCAACATAGTCAAGAGATATAGACTTCTAAAAAACTTTAACCGAAAGTGTGACGGGGACGTAAACGTAAACGAGGACGACCGAGGTGACTACAATAGCTCTATGCACTTCGTGCAGGCGAGCTAAAAATGTCCAAAAAATGACTAAGTTCAAATTGTAAAAAAAAAGTGACAAAAATTAATCTGAGGAGAATATCCCAACCACATGCATATCTTCGAAGCATGGTCACAATGTCTGCAAAGTTTCAAAAGTATTGGTATTAAATTGTAAAAGGAGTTGCACACACAAGGTACCCTCTATCCATTCACTAAAATGCCCCAAAAAAGACCAAGTTCAAATTGTGAAAAAAATGACAAAAAATAATCCAAGAATTATATCCAAACCACATGCATATCTTCAGACCATGTCCATAACACATGCAAAGTTTTAAATAAATTGGCATGAAACTGTAGGAGGAGTTGCACACACAAGGTACCCACTGCCCATTCACTTTCATTGTGAAAATGCCCAAAAAATGGCGAAAAAAGTAACAAAAATTAATCTGAGGATTATATCCAAACCACATGCATATCTTCAAAGCATGGTCACAACATCGGTAAAGTTTCAAGAGAATCAGAATACCAGAGGACCATTGGTCCTGAGAACGCTCACCTGAAGCCTGATCTTGGAGTATTAAGTCATAATGAAATGACATTGACCTTGAATACTCACACACCTTTATTGACTTCATAAGTTGTCTGCATCTGCAAAGTTTCAGGTCTCAGGCTGCAATAGTTTCCAAACCCAGTGATTTCTGAGAAAACCATAATTTTAATTTTGATATTTAAATGACCTTGGGCCAAGTTCAAGACATGACCTTGGCCTTCAGTAAGTACTTACCTTCAATGACTCCATTAGTTGTCTGCATCTAGCAACTTTCAGGTCTCAGGCTGCAACAGTTTGTTTTCGCCTTTTCCCATGTAAAAGCCTATGTTTCCAAAATTGACCTTGCCGTAAAATAGGTCAAGGTCATCATAGGGTCACCATTTCAACAAACTATGATGGGCTGGAGTCCCAAATGCTACATACCAAGTTTCATGAAAATTGGCCTGCCGGTTCTGGAGACGAAGATTTTTGAGTGGTTTTTACCATATATGGGCATGGCGGCCATCTTGGTCATGTGACCTGGATTTCGCTAATAAACTTTTGTCTCCCCTAACCATGGATGTTCCACATAAAATTTCGCTTTGTTGGCCAAGCAGTTTCAGAGAAGAAGATCATTGAAAAGTGTGTATGGACAACAGACTGGCCAAGGTCAAGAGATGACCTTGACCTATATTAATCACATACCTTCATCTACTCCATTAGTTGTCTGCATCTACCACTTTTCAGGCCTCAGGCTGCAATAGTTTTCAAAAAATCCATAGTTTTCACTTTTTCCCATGTAAAAGCCTATGTTTCCAAATTTGACCTTGCCGTAAAATAGGTCAAGGTCATCCAAGGGTCATCATTTTATCAAACTACTATGGGCTGAAGTCCCCAATGCTACATACCAAGTTTCGTGGAAATCGGCCCACCGGTTCTGGAGAAGAAGATTTTTGAAGGGTTTTTACCATATATGGGCGTGGCCTGGATTTCACGATCAAACTTGAAATGCCACTACCCAAGGAGGCTCCACATAAAATTTCAACTAGATCGGCCAAGCAGTTTCAGAGAAGATCTTTGAAATTACGGACGACGGACGGACGCCGGATCATGGCCATCCTATTAGCTCACCTTGTGAGCCTTCGGCTCAGGTGAGCTAAAAACTGTAGGAGGAGTTGCGCACACAAGATAGCCACTATCTATTCACTTTATCAAGAATTAAAAAGGGAAATAACTCTCACAGAATGGGCCCCTAGCCCCTTGAAAATACCTGAAAGAAAAAATATGGGTCCTCTTAATTTTCATATACAAACTACATACCAAATTTCAAGATCCTAGCTCTAACGGTTCCTGACCGAGTGCTAAGCGTTACTCACGCATCACAGACAGACAGACTCACTGCACACCACTGCACGGACAGACCCAAACCAATATGCCCCCTCAACTTCTTCGAAGTTGGGGGCATAAAAATCTTAAAGCTAAGGCAAAGCTTACACCGCATGTCTGTTGAAAAGAAGAGCAGTAAAGCATTAAAGCATTTTTGCAATTTTTCACATCTTAATAAATCACCAACTAAATAAGCTCTAAAGTAATGAAGGTATAAAATTCATTGTACCATCAAAAGTCAACAAATCGAGTGAAAAAGCCAGATTGAAGTAGAAAAAAGGATTTTTAAATATCCTCAATACATTGCCACTAGCTAACAAAATTACATTTAAGGGCAACCTGATGTCTTGGCATTACTTTATTGATTAGATAAAATTATCAAAATGCAAACACCACATAATGATAAAAGAATGACAATGGGGCTTTGCATAACTTAATTCTTTCTTTGTTTGTATTGAGACTTAATGTCCCAGTCAACAATTTTTCAGTCATGTCTGGACAAAGCTTTAACATGTACTGTAGGGAGTAAATGTGTCTTGCTCAAGGTCACAACATGGTGCCGCCTGTGGGGATCGAACCCAGGACCTCTCGATTTGGAGTCTGATGCTCTAGTACTACAACACAGTGCTCCCATAATGTAATTCAGGTCAGGTTTACAGCTGGTAATATCCTAAGCCAGTGTTGATGCAGATCAGACAGAGCCGTGACGCGAGAAAACCGGTCTTCGGGGTTTCCGACACGGTCTGACACAAACTGACCTGTGCAGTCACAGAAGCAGGCTAGAAGCTTGAAATTTCGGATATAAGAAGAAGAGGAAATATACTATCCGTGTAGCGAAAACAAAGGCGCTGATCAGCTTCGCGGTTACCGCGAAGCTGATCTGCGCCTTTGTTTTCGCCTAGGCAAAAATCCGGTTTTCTCACGATGCGGCTCAGACAGCTTTAATGCCGTAGGAGTCTCACTAGTTCACTATTGGAGCCACGTCACAAGAAAACCAGTATTTGGAGTATGCGGCCAGGCCCAACACAAACTGGCCTGTACAGTCACAGAAGGCTAGAAGCTAGAAACTTCGGGTTTAAGAAGAAAAGGGATTATACTTTAAGAGGAATTATACTATACCAGAAGCAAAAACAAATGTGCTGATCAGCTGTGCTGTTTTGTTGTTGTTGTTTTTTTCATAGGCAAACATGTTTTTCTCATTACATGGCTCATTTCATATTCCATTTGCAACTTTTTGCAGAACAACTCATAGATAGAATATTCAAAGTTTTTTAATGTCCAGGACCAAATATTTTAGATTTTCAGTGTACACGTCTCTAGCAGCAATAAAAGCACTCTGTGTTTATGGCAATATGAAGTATATACCTACCCATTGAACAGTCTGAAAACATGCCATTAACATATGCAATGTGGAAATGCATATTTTTTGTTTCTTTTTTTTTTTTTTTTTTTTTTTTTTTTGTTTTAAATTTTTAAGACTTTTGGCATTTTAGTAAGTCAGCACATAGGGGAGGTGGGAACACAGTAAAAACATATACATGCATCTAACAGAAACATATTTTCTAACATATGAGCTTTAAAATGTAGTGTTCAATGCATGTATAGCACCTTTACATTTGCCTCCTTGCACAGTGTAATACCATATACAAATCCATGCCCCATAAAAGTTTTGAGCCAATCTTGGACTATATGGCCATCTGAATTTTTCTCATAACATGACTGTTTTTTATTTCAGAAAAAATAATTTATATTTTACAGCTAATTTCTCTATAATACATGAAAGTCTCAAACAAATTCATATATCTGGCTTCCATTGATGGTTTACAAGGAGATTTATTTTCTAACATAAAACTACAAGGCAATATTCACCACCATTCACTAAAACAGAAATGCGCTTCCGAGATCAATCATAATTTGATCTTCCATATTTTCTCACCTTTGATCCAACACTTGGAGAAGCTTGTCCACTGCTGCTCAATCTTGTGCCTAGCTGCTGACCATCCTGAAAAAGTGACCATGAGATTTTTATATTAAATAAACATTCTAAGATTATGTATTTGTATTGTGGATTAAAGTTCCAGTCAACAATCTTTCAGTCATATGCCACCTCTTCCTGTGTATTAAGCAGTACTATGCTGAGTTGATATGGGTTATTTATGGGCATGACACAGCACCAGTGGGGTCTAAACCCAAGAGAACCCTCAACTGGGAGGGGGGTCTGATGCTCTACCAGTAGGCTAACATTCTCCCCAACATTTCAAGAAGACAAAGAAAGCAAGAATGCAAGACAGTGGTTACCTGGACTTTTTCTAAAATTATATTCCCTGGTCATTTTCAGAGACAAAGCTACTTACATCAATATATCTAAGACTTTCAGATTACTGTGGAAAATAATCCTACCCCTGATCCTAGTTGGTTCATTTTCTGTGCAAGTTCATCTGCATTAACACCATTCATAGATTCTGCTAGACCATCTCCCTGAGTGTGCTGTGATACCTGTGTACAGGAAACACACAGTTTAAACTCATTCGACAAGAATCATCTGTGTAGAAAAGAAATATCTGATACTATATACACATGTGCAAGCATTTACAGAATACTGTAAATTTGGAAAGTTAACTTTTACTTTTAAGGGGGGGTCTCATATGCGCCCACACACCAATTTTGTCCTTGCTTTGCATGGTGAATGCATTCATTCTAACACCTATAAAAATGCATTTATTTGTTTTGAAAAACGTTTTTAAGTCTCAGGATAGCACCTTGACTTACTCCACCTTTGTGACCATACCTGCATCATATTTTGCCTATATATTATCACTTATTTAACTTTTATTACACAAATTAAAACTGGAATTCAAAAGAGGACTCCATATGGGTTATTTTGATACCATTTTGGCTTAAATAGATAAACAGATAGACTTTTTATGGAAACTTAAACTTGAAATTGTCCAAATTTTATCAAAAATATTTTCGAGAATGACAATTTGTGTCTCATATTTTGATATGTTCCAGTGCTTGTCAACCTATGATACTGTCTATAAGATTGGCCAGTGGTACCTTCTTTATGCTGGTAAAGTTTTATAAATTTTCAAAACCGGTAACATTGTGGAAATGTACATGATATACATGTTGGTCAATTTTTGACAAAAATTGGATTTTAATGTTTTTAGCTGTTTTTTCGTATAAAATCATGCCATTCCATAATTTTATCATTAGAAATGATAAATCACATAAGTAATATGAATTCTTAATATAAAAGTGCTTATTTGATTTGGCAATTTCACATATTTTATAGTGACCCACCTCAAAATTATTGTTCATTTTTTTAAATGATCAGTAAACACTTTCAGATTTACATATATTAATGAAATGTTTTTGTTTCTATTATTTCATCACTTATTATATTTGGATAATTCTTTTTGAGAAAAATTCATTTAATTTGTGACTGTCACCACCATAATGGTAACAGACATTTGATTGATTCCTCCATTTGTTTTACCATCTTTGTATTGTCATTTATAAGATTATACATATTCATTACTTTACATATTTAATTGTTGCTGATGCCAACTTTAGTTAAAAGATTGACAAGAATACCAAATACAGTGGCACTTTCTAACGTTTCGGTCATTGTTATCTTTATACTTATCCAATAAGTGCATAATTCAGCTACTGACAGGCTTTACTCTTTGGAAGTGTTCAGTTGTGATGCTCAGGTATAGCTTTCACTTTAGATATCAGATTTATTTTAATTCTTTTTTAAACTTATCCGTTATTTACAATCTGTTTACCATTTAAATGTGGTTTCTATTTTTGAAATGAATATTAGAGTAATGAATATTGCAAATGAACACTCAGACAAATATCCAAACTTGATGTATAAAAATCTCAAGGCCTTTAACGTATTTATGAATCCATAAATGTTCATAGGTTTATTTTAATAAATAGTCAATTATAAATGCAGCAAAATGTTTGTAATTTCATGCTGATAGTTGTCTAGATACTCTTCTTTAATCATATCCTTGGTTAGAAATCTTAGCTGTTTTGTCAATTATATGCTAGGTAAAAAACCTGTCAGCTACACGTAAATTTATAAGTTAAAAAGCCCCATTTCGATTATGGGTTTTCAATTGTGAAGTGTTGGAAGTATGTTTGAAACTTCCAGTAATAGGTTTGCCTAGATGATTAAATGCATGCATAAGATTAATAACTTTCATCTCAGATTTGATATATGGTATAACGTGTTTTAAACATGGTATTATATATTGGTAAATTGCTGTCAAGTACATGCATATATTGCTTCAAATGGAGGAGAAAAGAAGATGAAACCAGAGGACCAATGGTCCTGTAAACGCTCACCTGAGTCTGCTGCATATACCAATAAACATGTTTGAATATTATAATTTTGTTTGTTTGTTTTGTTTGTTGGTAGAGATGTGTGAGAGTTTCAATTTATGTGTGAGAATTTCAATAAGCATTTTTATGTATCTGTACAACTGTTAATATTTGTAAATAATTGAGGGCCGCAAGGGAGATTATTTTTGTACTAATTGTGTTACCCTCGTGAAATAAAGTCTATTATTATTATTATTATTATTATTATTATTATTATTATTATTATGGTATTTAACCCCAGTGCAGGGGCAGATGAAGCCCTTGGGCCGTTTTCTTTTTTCAGAATAATCAATATTCTGTCCATTTGCCAATTTCTTGCTGGCTTTTCCCTTCAAATGACATTTTAACAGTTTTTCCCATTCAAATGCATGGGCAACCCATGTTGACCTTGCCATAAACTTGGTCAAGGTCATCACAGGGTCATGATTTATATATACATTGTAGTACTATAGCCATGGATGCTTCACGCCAAGTTTCACTGAAATCAATCTATTGGTTTAAGAGAAGATATTTGAAGGGTTTTTACCAAATATGGGCATGGCGGCCATCTTGGTCATGTGACCTAGATTATTAATACAGGCCACCTGCGCTATCTCAAACTCGGTTGTCTCGAAAACCCCACTTATGTCGAATTGATCCCTCACTCCCGAGCGTCTTTCCCTATATGTTATTGTATTTCGACCTTGCTTGTGTCGAACTCGGTTATGACGAAAACTCGGCTGTGTCGAAGTGATAATTTGCTCCCCACAGAAAAAAGAACATTAGTTTTACCCTTCCTGCGTCGAACTTCGAAGTCAAAAATCGGTCTTTGCTTATTTAATATCTACACACAACTTTTCATCACTTGAATTGTTAAAAAACGTTTTGACATCATGTGTCAGATTAGAGGATATGTGTTTGAAATCACTATCGATGTGGTAACCATGGTGAGAAGGACATCCACTCAGTCCGCAAATGTGAAAGTGTTGAGATTTTCTAAAAACCTTCGCTGGTCTCAATTTGCTTATTTCGAACTTCGGAAAACTCGAAGTGGTTTCTCCATTCCCCTTGATTTCGAGATAGCGAAGGTGCCCTGTATATACATTGGTTCCCCCATCCTATAGATGCTTCACATAAAATTTGACTTCAATTGGCCAAGTGGTTTTAGAGGAGATGTTTGAATATTATGGTAATATTTATGTATATTGCCCCGGGGTGTGGGTATATGAGCCCTTGGGTCCATTTTTTTTCAGAATCATTAATATTTAGTCCTACTACCCATTTCCTGCAAGATTTTCACCTTTAATGACTTTTTAAAAGTTTTCCTGATTCCAATGCATTGGCGACCTCGTAAAATATGTCAAGGTGACCACAGGGTCATGATTTATATATACATTGTAGTACTTCAGCCTTTGGTGCTTCATGCCAAGTTTCTTTGAAATCGAACCACCAGATTCGGAGAAGAAGATTTTTGAAGGGTTTTTACCATATATGGGCATGGCAGCCATCTTGGTCATGTGAACTAGATAGTTTATATATACATTAATTCCCCCATTCCATAGATGCTTCACATAAAATTTGGCTTTGATTCGCCAAGCGGTTACAGAGGAGAAGATGTTTGAATATTATGGTAATATACATATTGCCCCAGGGTGGGGGCAGATGAGCCCCTGGGGTCCATTTTTTTCAGAATCATTAATATTCAGTCCTACTGCCCAATTCCTGCAAGACTTTCACTTTAAATGACATTTTAAAAGTTTTCCCTATTCAAATGCATTGGCGACCTATGTTGACCTTGCCGTAAAAAAGGTCAAGGTCATCACAGGGTCATGATTTATATATACATTGTAGTACTTTAGCCATCGATGCTTCATGCAAAGTTTCTTTGAAATCGATCCACCGGTTCTGGAGAAGAAGATTTTTGAAGGGTTTTTACCATATATGTGCATTGCGGCCATCTTGGTCATGTGACCTGGATTATTTATATACACATTGATTACCCCTTCCTATTGATGCTTCACGTAAAATTTGGCTTTAATTGGCCAACCGGTTTCAGAGGAGATGATGTTTTCATTATGGTAATATACATGTATATTGCCCCGGGGTGGGGGCATATGAGCCCCTGGGGTCCAATTTTTTTCAGAATCATTAATATTCAGTCCCAATGCCCATTTCCTGCAAGACATCACTTTAAATGACATTTTAAAAGTTTTCCCCATTCAAATGCATTGGCGACCTATGTTGACCTTGCCGTAAAATAGGTCAAGGTCATCACAGGGTCATGACTTATATACACATTGTAGTGCTTGAGCCATCAATGCTTCATAAAAAGTTTCGTTGAAATCAGTCCACCAGTTCTGGAGAAGAAGATTTTTGAAGGGTTTTTACCATATATGGGCATGGCGGCCATCTTTGTCATGTGACCTGGATTTCTTATATACACATTGGTTCCCCCTTCCTATAGATGCTTCATATAAAATTTGGCTTTGGTTGGCCAAGCGGTTTCAGAGAAGAAGATCTTTGAAATTGTGGACGGACGGACGACGGACGGACGCCGGACGGACGGACGGACGCCGGATCATGGCCATCCTATAAGCTCACCTTGTGAGCCTAACGGCTCAGGTGAGCTAAAAAAAAAACACACAAGTAGTTAACCAAATGCCCTTGTTAGTAACATATCATATAATTTTAATTTTATCTATTGAGATTTCGTTTTCTCTCTTCATCCTATTGGTTTTGATTCATTATATACTTGGATGGGTGGGGTGTTTTTTCTGAGGTCGTGATAAAATCAGCAGGAAATGAACTGTCCTTAGCCTTATCTGCTTATTTTATGCAAAATGCTACATCCTTTAGGTTTTCCATATGGCATGAGTTATAGAATGTGAAAATCAGCAATATAGCAGTATAAGTTCATTAAATTAATTACCGTATTCGTTCTAATTAGCGCACAGTGCGCATAACTTTTCAAAATAACTCACAGTTAAGGTAACAAAATATCGTTCTAATAAGCGCACACTAGGAATGTAAACAACTCGTACATTGTTGATATCACAATTTCAAAAGTACCAATGATGATGTCATTTCAGTGTTCCAATCATTCTTTAATAGTGTTTGATCAGCTAATATGAAGTTTAAATGCAATACTAAAGTGTAGAATGCTGAAAAATACCAATATGCTCCTCGAGTAGTGTGCGCTTATGCACATAATTTTCGGATACGTCCAGGGTGTGCGCTTATTGGAGCATGTGCGCTTATTAGAACGAATACGGTAATACCTAAACAACTTATTTTTTGGAAAAAAATAATCAAAACAGTAAAAAATTAGGCAGTTGCATCATAAACACGAATAAATCATAGAGAATGGCTAAATTATAGATATAATCATGCTCTAAAATCTAATTATAAAAACTAAAAATAATTGGCAGATATGCTTTATAAGGTCCAAGACAGGGTGCATTTTTTTCGCTTAAATCAATATTTAAAATATATATAATAGCGTTGATGGTCAAGCAAGACACAAAAATGTTTACCTGGAAGATTATTGACAAAAATTTTGCTTTGTAACATGTTAATAACATGAAATATTTGTAATTGGATAAATCATTATTAATTTTACGTTTTTCAGAATGCTGACTTGTATCATTCAATGTTCTAGAAAAAGATGTTACCGGTCTTCAAATTTCACGAAAATTTCAGCATATATTCTATATATGTGTAGCCTAATTTGAAGTTAAAATTATAGGTTGACAAAACCTGGAACATGTTAAAATTGAAAATCAAACATGTGGTTACGCCATTATGGAGCTAAAATTTGGGATCATCTGCAAAACAAATGATATTCAGCTGAATTTAATATTATAGCTATCAACAATTATGCAATACAAAAATAATGGGTGATCATTCTAGATTATTTTACAAACAAACAGAACTAGGAAGAGACTCTTATGTCGGTTATGGGCGACTTTAATCACACATACCCCTATATCAAGACCCCCTCTAATACAAAATGTTGTATTTAATAATTTTAAGTACTTAAGAGAAAATCTAAATTACTTATGAAGTGGCCATGCACCAAGCAAGCAATATGCATAATATTATAAAAATTGGTGCGTGGGCAGAACCCTATGTAAATTTCATATACCGTGAGACCACCCCTTTGCAAATTATCTATTTCCGAAATTTCCTTCAAATTTCCTTTGAATTTGAGAGGCATATAATTTTTAAAAGTTCTCACAAACATTTCTGAACTTACAGTATGACCAGTGAAAATACACCAGGTGTCAAATTTTACTGGCTAGTTATAGCTTTTTCCTGGGTATAATAGCCTAAAAATGTTTGTGCTGTTCGAAACTCTGACCACAAATATTGAATTTCTTTATTTCTAAACATAACAACCCATTCAAAGTATGTGGTGATCACATCTTAATTTTGGTTAAATTATTGACATTTTATAGAATACAAAATGTCGTACGCCCGAAACTAACCTTGCTAGCCAGGTCTGTTTTATCATACCCCAGCAACTGGATATATCTCTCTCGAGGCTCCTTCTCAAAGTTTACCTAAAACAGAGAAGAAAAAAAAAAAACCCCGTATATAAAATTTGATACACTCCTATAAATGATCAATACATGTTTGCATATTTAATTTCTCATCCTTCAAATATTCAGATTTTCATACTAAATTCTTCTCACTATGAGAAGAAAAAAAAAGTTCTCACCATGAGAAAGTTCCATATATTTTCCTGCATCCTGTCTGTACAATTTGTTGCCTTCATGGCACAGAACTCTAAATGTTGTCCGTTACTAAGGGCCTGTTCTAACTGTAGGGAACCTGACAACAGGTCTGTTTCCGTGACAACCTGTGACATGTTGATCTGCCTTTGGGCAGGCTGGTGTGGGCTCTGGCCTTTACTGTTCTCGAAGGACACAAGTTTGCCACCAAACTGCAATAAAAGTCAGATATAACTAAACATAATGAAATTTGCATTTGATAGATGCTGACTCAACATTTTGAAGTTGGCAGGTGAAGACAAACAGCAGTCTGTCTATATCTTGTCTGTACTATGGGCCGATGACTGTTTTGTGGTTTTAAGGTCCAGTCAACAATTTTTCAGTAATGTCAGGATGAAGTTGCCACTGTCAGTGTTTTAACTAATACTATGGGGAGTTTAATGCATATTGTATAAGGACTCATCCTGGTGCTCTAACTGCTAGGCTTTACTCTAGTACAATCAATTTCAGACAGGTGCGACGAAAGCGGCTATGCAAACGTGAGAAAACATGACCTGTCAATGAAATATTTTTAGGTCACGAGATCAAATTGTACTAATGCCGAGATCAAACAAATTCTATCGATTGAAGTTACTTCCGCACACTGATGCAGTAAAATGGCCATGCCCAGAGAAAAGGAAAACATATCAATTGAATTTATCAATGTTTTATCTTGATTTACATCATTATCATAAGCTTAGAAGCAATCAATTAGATGACGATCAATTATAGGGTGGATTGTGACTGAATGAGATAAACTGTCTAGTCAAAAACTGTTATTGGCAAATCAACATCTTTTCGTGTGATGCAGCTCTGTACTACTGACCTTTCCATTTTCGGAAAACACGCTCACTGACCTTGGTTTTGTTTCAAAATATTTTGGACTGACGCAACAGGAAACGTCATGGATAAAAGAAATTGATTATATATGGGTCTATGGGATCAAGAGAGCTGAAAGAGAGCAGCCCAGCAAGTAACAATCAACTACTTAATCATATTAGTCATAAACTTACCCCAAAGTTAGCCCCTACAGGTCTCTGTAGCCATTTGGGAGGTTTCTGTAGAGGCATGACATTCTGAGTCTCTTGTTGTTGATTCATAGCCTGCTGGAATGGGTCAGTGGAACTGAATGAATCAGCTACCTAAAAAATCAAAGAAATGATAACTAGAAAAATCTGTTGAATCTGTTTTTCTTTTATCATTTCCAAAAAGGAAAAATTGAGTATGGATTCTCCTGAGTTTAAAAACGACGAGTGGGCAAGTTACCAACTTCGATGAAATGGCTATAAATGACTGCATAGCACAAAACAGATTCAAATCATTGTGCTGTCACTTAAAGTGTAAAATTAAAGGTAAGGCATCAGAACCTTAAATGCCAAGCAGCCAAAGCCACACATCTGGCACTTCTATCATTGTCTTTATGCTTCTCTGGAACTTAAACAAAATGCAGGTTTTTTTCATGCCAGTGCACATATACCATGCTTTTTCATGCAATATTTCTTGAAAGATACGTTTGACAAACTTCTGAGAGTTGAATGAAATATTTCACTTATTTTTATATCATATAAAATTTTGAATCCAAAAAATATAAGCTTAACACACCGCAACCAAACTAAAAGTCCCCTAAAACAGAAGAAAACTAACTAAAATCTGCCTGAAAGTCAAAATTTAAGGTTGCCTGCATTTGAAAAGGCATACAAACAACTGAGCTACAAGCTGGTTGATTTATTGATGTGATGTAAGATATATTTTCTAAAGTTTACTTTAATCCTGTAAGATGTTTGAAAGAAATACTATCAATATTTTACCATAGAAAAAGACTGTGTGTGTATGGTTAACCGTGAGACGATATGAAAATGCACAAATGCTATAGTATCAAAGAATGTAATATGTACGTCTGTAATGACAAATGAAGAACGGGCATGAAAAAAATACCAATCTTGTTAAATATGATTCCGGTTTACTTAGTATATAGTCAGTTATGTTTTGATGCATGGTTTTGCTTTTTTGTGTAGAGTTGAATTAGATGCATCACAAACAGGTGACCAGACATAAAAGTCGGCTGAAGTATTTAGACAGTAAAAGCTTACTGTTACTTATTGTGCACAAAGCACACCTTAATCACATTCCTGTTGATAATAAAATACTCTCAATATCTGGTCAGCTGTGATATAAGCCTACGTGTGACAAAACCAACAATCTGGATTTTCTACAAGGTCTGATACAAACCAGGCTGTACAGTCACAGAATCAGGCTAGAAGCTTGAAATTTCGGATTTAAAGTAGAAGAGAGAATATACTATCCATGTTGCAAAAACAAAGACACTGATCAGCTGTGCAGTGCACAGAAGGTCTGCGCCTTTGGTTTTGCATATGCAAATTGTTGGTTTTCTAATGCGTTGGCTCAAGTATTATCTGTGAATATATATGGGTATCATCACAACAAGATTCAACTCATTAACAATGTGTATAATAGAAACAAACTCTATGAACTCTAAAGCAAACCCTCGTTATATACCTCAAAGTATGTGGTTACATCTCCTGTTTTTCTGCTTCTTACTACCTTCTACAATGTGCACAAAATGTGGGACTAATTTAGCATTCAAATCTACACTTGAATATCTTGAATGTATCATTAAAGCAAACTTCTTGGGAGTATTTGAGCCGCGACGCAAGAAAACCGGTCTTTGGGGTTTCCGACCAGGTCCAACAAAAACCGGCGTTTACAGTCACAGAATAAGGCTAGAAGCTTGAAATTTTGGATATAAGTAGAGGAGGAATTGTACTATCTGTTTAGCAAAAACAAAGGTGCTGATCAGCTGTGCAGTTACTAAACAGCTGATCTGCGCCTTTGTTTTTGCATAGGCAAAACTCCAGTTTTCTCGAGTAGCTGCTCATTTTAAGCTTTGCTTCTTTGGCTTCTTTGCTTGCAAGGGTAAAATTACTTATTTCCAACTTTGTATCAGACTCAAACTACCACATGCAATGATGATGATGTGACTCAATGCTACCCAAAGCAACAATATTAAGCTCAATTATACATGTACATGTGAAAACAAGCAATGCATACAACATGACATGTTTAATGAAATTATGCAATTTTTGAATGATGTATGGATGTTTTCTTTTGCAAAACAAAAACAATCTTTTCATAAAGGCCTTGTCACCACATAAGTGAAAATCCCTCAATGTAGACTTGTGTTAACATTTTATTCTGGAAAATAATTATTTTTTGTTTGACTATTTGCTTTATGTCCCTTTCAACAGCAAACATTCCAGCATGATCATAGCTGTTGACTGGGGCATAAAGAAATAAATCAAACAATAAAAACCAATTTTTCACAATTAAACACAAGTCTACGTCGAGAGATTTTTGCTTATGTGTAACAAGGCCTTTAGACTTATTTAACATGTTTTGTTGTTTTTTTCGGAATTCTAATCATTAATATGATGCTTTCTGATCAAAGCATGTAACTCACCCTATCTGTATGCTGTATGGGGTGTCCCCCACCCATCAGAGAGTAAGCTGTCACATGACCATCAAACGAGGAACTAGAAATAACATTGGGATTACGGGGACACCACTGTACGTCAAAACTCCACTGATGACTTGTTGGTAGCTCATATACAACCTAGAGAAGGAATATGAGCCTTCGCATGAGAAAACCTACAATCCGAGTTTCCGACCAAGTCCGACACAAAGCGGCCTACACAGTCCCAGAAGAAGGCTAGAAGCTTTGATTTTTGGATTTAAGAAGACGGACTGTACTATCTGTGTAACTAAAACAAAGGCGTGGCTCAGCTGTGCAGCTCTGTGTCTTTGTTTTTGCCTATGCATGCTGTTGGTTTTCTTATGCAGTGGCTCAATTATAAAAACATTACAAAACTGAGATGTATTTTCAGCATCTGAAACAATAGTGATCTGTCAAAGTTAAATGAGCCGCATCGTGAGAAAACCGGATTTTTGCCTAGGCGAAAACAAAGGCGCAGATCAGCTTCGCGGTAACCGCGAAGCTGATCAGCGCCTTTGTTTTCGCTACTCGGATAGTACAACTCCTCTTCTACTTAAATCCGAAATTTCAAGCTTCTAGCTCTTTTCTGAGCTTGTACAGGCCGGTTTGTGTCGGACCTGGTCGGAAACCCCGAAGACCGGTTTTCTCGCGTCGAGGCTCAAATTTAGGTGGTAATTATGTCTAAATTGAGACACATGTTGGTTTAAAGCAGAAAATATGAGCTTACATTTGCATAATTTCAAGATCAGCTCTTTTCAATACTACTTTAAGCCATACGAGACATGATTTAATGATTCTGTTCTGTTTAATGATTCTGTTTTGTGCTGTCATTGTATAGCTAATGTTAAAGCCAAGTTAATTGCCTACTAGAGTAAGACTGTTAGGCAGTTAAGACTGTTAGGCAGTTAATCAGTACTTAATGTACTTTCTAACTCCATTCTGTCTATGACTTTTACTTGCAGCAGCTCTTTTGAACAAGGTAAAAAATGCTGAAAAGATTTTTTTTATTATTCTTATTGGTAAATAAAAATGCAAGATGTGCAAGCCAACCCTAGAACACTTCTTTGTCGAGACTTACCTCTCCCCCCTGTACTGCACTATTAGGGTTCCAGCATAGAATCCTGTTGTCTTTACCACAACTCAGTAACAAGTCAGGGTCTTGGGGACACCAGGCCATACTCAGTATACCTCTGAAACAAAAGAGCAGTAATTACCGATTAAACTTTATAAATAGTCTAGCAACAACAAAGGGACAGTTAGAAAAAACAATGCCACATACATGATCAAAATCATCCTGGAAATCCACTGCTTTAGAGCAAAGACTTAAACATCAGACTTGACATCCATTTATTCACCATCATATTTATCTGTAGTGAAGCGTTCAATTTTTGTTTACACAATGTGTGAAGATTATTTCTTAAAGTCTTCTACTAATGATAACTGCTCAACATGAAATGAGCCGCATCGTGAGAAAACGGGATTATTGCCTATGCGAAAACAAAGGCGCAGATCAGCTTCGCAGTAACTGCGAAGCTGATCAGCGCCTTTGTTTTCGCTACACGGATAGTACAATTCCTCTACTACTTATAGCCAAAATTTCAAGCCTCTAGCCTGCTTCTGTGACTATATAGGCCGGTTTGTTTCGGACCTGGTCGGAAACCCTGAAGACCGGTTTTCTCGCGTCGCGGCTCAAATAAAACTGCAAACCTTTGGTGGTTTTCGAGAACTTTGACGGGTGATGTAGCGTATCTAAGATCCCACAACTGTATCACAGGGGTGTGGTCATCTTCTGATGATAGGCACATCTGTGTGGCTACCTCGGGGTTCCAACATACCAACTTACATTTGATCTGTGAATGAAATGGCAAGATTTTTAACCCATATCATAAGGAAAACACAAAGAGCTGCACCATACACTTTGAATCCATTTCCAATGCCAGCATGAAAACTACTCCAACGTTGATCAAAGACTGACAAGACTTTACTTTTTTTATACAAGCTATTTTGAGTAAAATACAGCATTTTGTGTTAGTAGGTTATGTTTTTAGTGACAATTGCTAAGAATGTACAGGTCAACCTCATTATAACGCTATCTTTGGGGTCCATAGAAGGAGACCGTGTTATAAGTGAACCGTGTTATACTGAGGTTGTTTTCTATAGACATATAGCAAAATAATCCATTTGGGAGCCATGGCATGGTCGTGTTATATTGAAAACCGCTTTATAATGAGGCATGCTATAATGAGGTTGAAGTGTATTATCGTATGGAGACATTACCTCCATTCTAAGTCTCATCTTAGAACTAGAGAAGCCTGAGATTGAACCGACAATCTCTGTTTTACAAGGTGAAATATATAAAGGACAGCTTTGTGCCTCTAAATAAAGGTGAGGAGAATTTTTACAGTTCTTGTACATAAATTTCCGACTGAAACTTGAGCAAGCATTTATTTGTCTTACAATTTAAGGTCACTCAAAAATATTCTTATACCAACACTTACCCTGGACATACTGTCACTGACTTTTATGATTGGCTCATTTTTCCTGAGATCCCAGACCACACACCGTGCAGCAAAAGTTGATGCTAGGATGTGTTGTACTTGACGGTTCCAGCATACACAGGCTACATCTTCAGGAGGCTGAAAGCAATCATAGTTAATGGGTAATGGAATAGTATCATGTTGGTTTTATAAATGCTGTTAGATTTTCACATATATGTGTATGAACACATCTGTTAAATGCAGAGATGATACCTCAAAGAATACCTTGGATTCATGTCATGTCCAAGGTGACTCACATTTGCACTAATTAAGAATAAAGACAACAACTGACCTATACAGGGGTGGATACAGGAATAATATTCACTTATTTCTTAAAAAAGATCATAGGCTCTGGGTTCCTAGTGTAAATTGTAAACTGCACTCAATAAAATTCTTTTCTTCTTTGCAGAATAGCAAACAGCATCTTAAAATTTAAATTAAAGATTACGAGTCCTACCTGTGACTTTGCTCCAGGTGTCATGGGTTTCTCATGGTTGTTGAGATCCCATATAAATATTTCTGATTCTGCTCCACCTGACGCCAACAGGTTTGTCTGAAATCAGGACCAAGATATCAAAATTCCTGTGATATTAGTAACAGGATGACTTCTTTGTGGTGTCACTTGTGTGATTATAAATGAGCCGCGACTTCAGAAAAGCGGTTGCAGTGCTTCCTATCAGATCCGACACAAACCAGCCTGTACAGTCTCAGAAAAGGACTAGAAGGTTGAAATTTCAGATTTAAGCAGAAGGGGGAATGTACTACACAAGAAGCGAAAACAAAGGTGCTGATCAACTGTGATGTAACTGCACAGCTGATCTGCGTCTTTGTTTTCACATAGGCAAAAATCCTGGTTTCTAATGACCCGGGCTCAATTTATAGCAACTGACTTCTAGAATTTATCATTAAACAAATCAGAGCTATATACTTCATAAACATTGTGTGTGGATGCAAAATAGTGGTAATAATTTTACAATACATCAAACAACTTTTCACAAGATTCACACTGACAAAAAGCTTCATGGTTACTTTTATTGTGATGGTACACTTAAGTATGATGCTTTTAGATATTCTAAATGCAAAATGAAAGAAGCGATCCTACCACTCAAATAGACTGTGGCTCAGGTTCAAGCACTTAATGTCCCTCACAAATTTCAGATTATTATGATAAAAAGTTCGTATCATATACAGAGACCGAGCAATATATTTCGAGCGTTTTGAGTGTAAAACCTATACCTGAAATGGGTTAAAATCGAGAGCTTTCACTGCTCCTGTGTGTTTGTTATTCTTGAAGAGTAGGCACTCTGACTGTCCCTTGATGAATTTCTCAGCGTTGTAAGTTAGCAGGCCACCGTTGTCTGCTCCACACACTATCACACCACTGGGTGATTCCTGGCAGTTACCATAGCAACCCCATGCTACCTTGTGGAATCTGTAAAAGTAGTTTGGGATAAATTACAAAAACTCTTATGTCTTAAGGATTTAAGACCAGTCCAGCATAGAAAGCTCAGCAACGCAGGCTATCAGTTTAAATGTTCAATGAAAAAGACATGAAATTCTACATTCAGAGAAAAGACATGCATACTTTATTGAAACATGGGGCGGGCTGTAATTAATGTTCAAGAATTTTTCAATGAAACTATTAAATGAAGCTATGTTTTCTGACAAACAAATGATGGCACACACTGACTCCATTTTAATGAGAAGCAGTGTTCTCACATTTCATAACACTAATTTTCATGGCCCAGAATCTTACAACTTGTGAGCCGCTTTGTGAGAAAACAGGATTATTGTCTATGCGAAAACAAAGGCGCAGATCAGCTGTGCAGTAACTGCACAGGTGATCAGCGCCTTTGTTTCTGCTAGACGGACAGTGCAATTCATCTTCTCCCTAACCAAGCTTCAAGCCTTTTTTCTGCAACTGTACAGGCCGGTTTATGTTGGACCTAGTAGGAAATCCCAAAGAGGTTTTCTCGCGTCGTGGCTCAAGTAGTGAAATCACCTACCTACAGTCTGAGGGAATAGACGAGACAAGTGGCATATCCAGAGAGGAATCCCCCAGATTTAAACTGTACAGTTCTAGAGCAGCTGACGTACTGAAATGATAAAGTCAGAATTATTTCGGGCATCCTTAAACAGAATGAAACAATGTTTCCATTAGAGTACATACCTTGTACATGTACTTGTTAATTATTACAAAATTCTCATTGGTCTTCCTTTCTTCAAGAATACGCAATCTTTTAGATAATTGGTACATGTATAATTAATCACAGGTCTCTGAACAACAAAGTAAATGTGGATTATATGTATCTCACAAGTTGCAAGAAGAAACAATAATAAGAAGTACACATGAAAACTGGATAGCCAAGGACATACCTATTTACCTTTATCATGTACAGAGTACAGACCTCTGAAAATTCTGGCTCAGTCTTGGTGAACGCCCAGTATATTTTTGGTCCCCCTGTGTGTCCAAAGCAAAGGATGAAAACATCAAACAAAAACAGTAGCTTAGACTTGTCCCAAAAACCATGACTTGTTACCTGAATGTTGCATCAAGTTGTTGAGCTGCTGTCCCGGCCACCATATAGATGGGATGTAACTGTGCGGGGGACCAGGCAATATTTGCCGTCCTATCGATCTCTTTAACCTTCATCCTGGACCTGCAACACAGAATGTCAAATAAGTACACAGAAAGAAAACTGACTTACATGAGCCACGACGCAAGAAAACCGGTCTTCTGGGTTTCCGACCAGGCCTGACACAAACTGACCTGTGCAGGTACAGAAACAGGCTAGAAGCTTGGAAAAAGTGTACTATCGGTGTAGCGAAAACATATGCAGATTGTTGGTTTTCTTATGATGCGGCATTTATAACTGCATTCTAAGCAACATTCATTGTACCTTCAGTGTTCATCAAAGCCTGTCAGACAGTCAGATATTTCTTGTAACTGGCAGCTCAGTCTGAAAAAAAAAAAATGTTCAACAAGAGTATTACTGATCAGCCTCCAGTATACCACTGGTTACCTTGAATTGAAATTGAATGCATAAGACAGTGCCTGGATAGCCCAATCAGTACTGTAGCATGTCTAGCTTCTTACTAGCCTTTTTATACTCCTGTCACACGTTTTGAACCCATATTATGACACCACTAAACTTTTTCAATTATTGCAAACAGATTCAATTGATTAAATTCAGAATGTTCTTCTACTTCTTGCAGCGTTATATATTGTATTGATCAATGTTCGACTGTCACCTTTCTGGCAGTAGTTTCACAACATATTTATCATTAAGGTCACTGAAGAGGCTTAAGTAGCCGAAACCGCCGTATGGCCCATCCCCTTTCTCATTAATATGTTCACTGCTCTTAAAAAATCTCAGTTTTATTTCTATTTGCTATTACTGCAGCTGGTGTTGTGCCGTGTGGCGCAGCGCCCTAAAAAGTCTCCCCGTACATCATCCATAGTGCAGATTATATTTTTCGTTTTGTCCTTTGAGAGCAGCGAGGGTATTCTGAGAAATCAGAAAATCATGATCAATTGAGATTCATTTTCATATAATATATTTGTCCCCATCTGGTTTACCGACTACCCTGTTAAAAGTTGCAAAATTACAGTAATTCTCTTTGGCTCAGTGCTGCCAAATCTTTAGGGTCACTGAAGAGGCTTAAGTAGCCAAAACCGTGGGATGGCCCATCCCCTTTCTAATTAATATGTTCGCTGCTCTTAAAGAATCTCAGTTTTATTTTTATTCCCTAACGAATGTCAAGAATGGCCTTGGCTTTCCCCCGTTTTACATGTCTCTAAGAAGCAGAATTTCTTAGATGTTTATCTCTTGTACACACATCTAACGTGATTTACTGCCTGACAGCCAACATCATTCAGTTTGCCCCTAAAGCTTGAAGCTCTCAATGCACACAAAGATATGAGCCGCCACATGGGAAAGTCAACAATCTGCATAGGCGAAAACAAAGGCGCAGATCTATCAGCTTCGCAGTAACTGCGAAGCTGATCAGCGCCTTTGTTTTTGCTACATGGATAGTACAATTCCTCTACTTCATAAGTCCAAAATTTCAAGCCTCTAACCATCTTCTGTGACTGTACAGCCTGGTTTGTGTCAGACCTGGTCGGAACCCAAATTGTTGGTTTTCTCACACACAGGCTCATATATAGGGTTTGATTTCCCAGTCTGGTCTGATGTTTACTGGTGACATGCAAAAGTGACAACACTTCACCATTACACCAGTCTTGGGTTAAGCAATGTGTCTGCTGGCACACATGCACTAATATCAATAACTTGCAATAACTTGCCTTGTACATGTAAATGATACAAGTACACATTCTGAAGACATTTTCTGTAAGCATTTTATGATGCACTTTAAGAATAAAATTTGCACATGCATTGTTAACAAATTAATATTTCAGAATAAGTTTTTACATCTGTGATTTTCATTGCATTTACAAAATTGTTTACATCAGTGACATCAGATGTTGTCCAGACAAGAGAGTGAGACAACACACTAACGTGACTTCTCAATCTGGTTGGCGCTTTAATAGATAGTTCCTGCATGGCAAATATCAAGTTTTCTGCCACACAAAATGGCCGACTGTGTTTGCATACAAGGGATCAACTGTATTTTGAATACAGTTTAGGTAACAGACTAACAGTTAGCTGGTTAAGCTTGAATGAAATTATGCAGATATTCTTTTGGCAACCTCTGACAGTTTGTGAACAACTCACATGATCAGATAACAGTAACTGTACTTAACAGTTTTGCTCTGGAAAATCAGCCATTTTGTGTCAACATATATATTCTTGTTGTGACATCATGCAGGAACTATGTGTGATCCCATCAAAATGAAGTAATGCATTCTATCTTATCTATCTTCCTTTTCATCTTAACCTCCGAGGAGGACTTCAGATGGTGTTCCGATATACCGTTATTTGTATAAAGGGGTGAATTATTCTGTGTTTATCGCTTTGACCATACTGACTTCAAAGAACAAAATCAAATTCTTCTTTAAAGCTTAAGTGCATATATATCTTCAGATCAGTGTAATTTCTTCAAAGCAAAGTATGAAATCCATAATAAATCTGGCAAATTATGATTTTATAAGCATCTGAAAATGATTAAAACACAACGATATTGACCAATGTATACCCTAAACTGAATGAGCAAGGTGGAAAAGGACCAGTTCAAGTGACCAACTGATTTCTTCTCATTTCTTCTTAATTGCAGACAGGATCAATACATAAGTGTGGCCCACTGGCCCCTGATCCGTTTGTTAGGGTCCAATAATCTATAGATGGACATGGTATTTATCGGTCATTACGAAAATATGTCACCCACCTGTATTGTGTTCTGGAAATTATTACTAAGAGGCTGCGCCTGAAGTTGCCACTTAGCCGTCAGTTACACCAAACATCCTTTTCTATATCAACAGCAAAATGAAGAAAATCCAGTGTCTCGCAACAATATAAACGATGTTGAAAAAAAATTATCCATTTCGCCATGTTTCAATCTACAGCGGGCAGAAATGTAAACTTCTGGTTTGTTCGATTTTTTCGGTCCGTAGAATTACCAAAACACACCCTAAACACCGGTAATTACCGGAACACACTCTAGTTTTTGATTATTGCCTTTTTATTTTCTTCATTTTGCTGTTGAAATTGAAGGATGTTTGGTGTAACTGACGGCTAAGTGGCAACTTCAGGCGCAGCCTCTTAGTAATAATTTCCAGAACTTGGACCCTAACAAACGGATCAGGGGCCAGTGGTGTGGCCGTGTTCAGTAAATTGGTTTCTATGTTTTTTGTGAAATGTTCTAGCCTTACCGTTTGTGTGACTTAATGAAAATATATATTTTCTTCACAGGTTTAGTTTCAAACCACTGACATAAATTGATAGTATACAGTCCAATTTTGACAGCTGTCAAATGCAGGAATACCGGAAACTGAAAACCGGTAACTTTATTTACACGTTTCTCCAAAGTTCTGAACCAAACTAAATTTCTTTGTTTTTGTCCTGATAAAAAGTGAGTGGATAGAACATTTGAGCGATTGCAATTTGTTTGATTTGACATATATGACGTGTTTTCTTACTTTATTGGCAGTTATTTACAAGTTTCTTCTCAACGTGGCAAAACAACGCATCCCAGAATGCAACACGGAATTTCCGGTTGTGATACTTGGACGTATCGAGCCTAAAAATATTCGCACCCTATTAACGCATTCGGCCTACATTCGTCATTCTAGTCTTCTAATGATCCGCCGCTTATTTATTACCCCGTAAAACCGGTAAAATGGGGAGTTTATGAGATATAAGTTGTTTTTTACTATACAAAGTTAGTCACTCGTGAAGACCCAGAATCAGAACCCAGAACCCAGAACCCAAGAATGAACACAGTAGAGAGAGAGAGAGAGAGAGAGAGAGAGAGAGAGAGAGAGAGAGAGAGAGAGTTCCCTTATTTGCCCATATTTACTTATCTATTAATTTATTATTTATAAAACTTTATCTATAGTTATTAACCTAACGTGACAGGGAGACTTTTTTTATTTTAGATAGCTGCCTTATCACATTCACATCATGCATCCTCCTTGATACCAGTGAATACTACTTCAAAGTGGTTTGTGTGGTTTGCTTTGGTTTTTTGGACGCGATTTGTGGTGGTTTGCGGTGGTTTGGGGGTGTTTTGTGGTAATTCGAGGGACCCAAAATTGAGTCAAAGGTTTGTGATGTCTAATATAACTAAAAATGATCCAGTGAATAAAAGGTGTGTCCCAATGAATGAAAGTTAAGACTAGAGGAAGTTGGTTGTTCTTTGGAACCAGTTACCAGCTGATCTCGTCCATGTCTAAGTTACTCCTTTATAAGATCATCCATATACACTCTTGAGACAATACTGCTTTTAACCTGCTTTCAATTCCATTTTACTAACACTTCTGTCTTCTGATACTGAGTCGATCAATTTATGGTCATCACCTCAGGTGTGGGGTTGGTGGGTAAATTTAAAATTTGGTCAAGGGGAAAACATTTGGGGTGGACCATTAAAACTATTTTCAAGATATAGATGAGAGGCATACTAAAACGCATACCTCTGGGCCAATGATTTAAATAGAAGCCTTAAATTCCTCAATGGTCGTGGATAAGACCACTGAAGGAGGGAGACTATTCCAAACCGGAATAGTTCTGGGGGAAAAGGATTTTTTCAGGGCATCACTATAGGCAAATAGTCTTGTGTATTGTGATTCATGCGATGCCCGAGTATGCCTTAGGTTTGGTGCCGGGGTCAGGTATTTGTCTTTATCAAGAGACACTGTACCGGAGTGTATCTTGTAGTAGAAGGTTAAGGAGGACCGCTTCCTGCGGGACCCCAGGGATGGCCACTCAAGTTCGTCAAGCATACCACCGACGCTACTGGTTTTCCTTCATCTCCTGCAGGTCCACCTGGCTGCAGTCCTCTGCACCATCTCCACCTTAGCAGTCTGAGTATCATTATAGGGATGCCAAATAGAAGCTGCATACTCAAGTTGAGGACGAACCAATGTTTTGTATGCAACTTCCTTAGTATGCCTAGGTGCCAGTGCCAATTTGCGCGGAAGAAAACCCAAAGTCTTAGTTGCCTTGCATGTAATTTCGGAAATATGTTGACCCCAATCAAGACCATCTGTGATAGTTAAGCCTAGGTATTTAGCGGACTGAACCTGTTCTAATGTTTGCTGATGCAGTGTGTAATTGAATTGTATATGCCTGCTTGGATGTAGCCGGGTCACCCTCATTGAATGACATTTGCTAACATTGAATTTCATTTGCCAATCCATTTCCCATTTGGCCTCTTGCAAAATCTGACAGTCCAATGGTGACTTGATATTACTATATACGATACAATCATCAGCAAATAGCCGAACAGATGACCTGATATTATCCGGAAGATCATTAATGAAAATAAGACCGATCCTTGTGAGACACCAGATAGAACCGGGACTGGATCTGAGGCACGGCCATCTAATACCACTTTTTTGAGAGCGCTCAGAGAGCCACGAGTCGATCCACTTATGTGTAGATCCTCTAATCCCGTAGAAGTCAAGTTTGTATAATAACCTTTTATGTGGGGCCTTGTCAAAGGCCTTAGCGAAATCCATGACAACGTCCGTCTTCCTGTGGCCACGACTCACAGCTCGATCCAGATTACTAAGCAAGTCATGATAAAACTGAACTAACTGGGTTTCGCGAGACCTTTGACTTCACAGTCAGCAAGAATGCTTTCAAGAGCCAAGTGTTGCTGACTATTATGTGCTCTAGAGTTTTGTAACAGATACAAGTAAGCGACACCGGTCGATAATTAGCTGCATCATATTTCTCACCTTTCTTAAATACCGGGGCTACATTTGGTCTGGTACAGGTCGCCAATTGTCTGGTACAGCACCCTGAGCAAGCGACTCATTGAAGATATAGGTCAGGATAGGAGCAATTTCAGAACTACATTCTTTCAACACCTTATACTAGCACTCAGGCCGTCTGTCCCGGGCGCTTTATGTATATTCAAATTATTAAACAGTTTGATGACCCCAAAGGGGTCAACTTTTGGGGTCAACTGTAATTTCACCCATAGCGGTGAAGGGGCTTGTGACTTTGGAGGGGATTTCATCATTTGATTCGCGAGTGAAGGCTGACTGAAACTGCCTATTACAAATATTAGCCTTATCCAAAGTGTCAGTCTTCAAGATTCCGTTTTCTCTAAGGATATTGATCCCAGGCGCGTCTTTTTAAGTGACTTGACAAATGACCAAAACTTTTTTGCCTTTTCATTTTTTCGGGGACAATCGGGATCAGGGTTATCATTTTCAAAGGAGAAGATATTGGTAACATGCTTCCAATATGCAACTCTAATGCTCTTTTGAACATGTGCGCAAATCCGTTTGTAATGGTTCTTAATGTCAGGGCTACTTGACTTACGAGCACGAAAGTAAAGTTTATCACGTTTCCTAATCAAGCTATCGATCCATGGTAAACTATACATGTGTATTTTGTTTTGGTCATTTTTGATGGAATAAACCCTTCAATAGCCGAGAGAACCTCTGACTTGAAACTGATCCACATGTCATTAACTGACACGTGACTATCAAGAAAGCAGTTGGTAAGCTGCACCACTCCAGGCTGTAGATCCTGACATGATGATTTTAATTTTGTTTTTAACCCTCTTCTCACCTACTTTTAACCTCTCATCTTTGCTCACCTCACTTCACTATTTCATCTTGCACTTTTCTCACTCAACTTTTATTTCAGCACTGACAGCTCACACCTGTCTAGAATGCCCGCGAGGGCGCGAGACAGTATATATATGTGTGTATAAACAGAGACATATACAGATAGGTATAAAGAAAAAATGAAGTCCCATGTTAGATCATGTTATGTTGTTCGCTGGTGACACAGCCATAATTATGATCGTTTAATAGTAACATGCATGATAGTCAGATAGATTTTTTTAGTTCATTTGGTGTATTAAAGAACTTAAAGAAGGAACGAATGCTGGTATTTTTTCATTGGCGTAACCACCTTTTTAGTTGATTGAAATTGATGTGCCAGGGTAAAATGAGAATTTAGCCTAGGTACGACGATTTGGTCAAGGTACGAGTTGACCAGTGACCATCTTTAATAATCCAATCAAACTAGACGTTCTTAGCCGCTTTGGTTGATATCAGAATGATTCTGATTGGCAGTTGAGTGAATTCAGCAGCTGAATGGCGGCATCTGTCAATATCGTCCAGCCACATGAAACAATTTATTACCTGTGTTTTCTTGGTATTATGTATGTGTCAGTCTTTCTTTTCAGCTGATTTGAATTATGTGACATACACTGCTCTAAAGAAGCACGGTTAAGTAATTTATCACTCATCTGATTATTGGCATATTGACCTTGCTAGTGGCCTAGTGCCTGCATGATGCATCGTCAACAAGACTTACAAGTTTTAAGCTTGTCTAAAAAGCCATAACCACTTGCATTTTAGTACCTACTTTATTGTTAAATCAGCAGTTAGCCATTGACAAGAGCTCCCAGTCTTTGTAATGATCCCATTTTATTTTAGATAAAATTAAGATACATTTTATTTTCATTTCATTTTATTAACAGAATGTTTTTATATCCTTACCATGCCAAATTGGTTTTCATGTGAGCTCTAATTGCCCTATGGTGTTTCTTGTTTTGTTTAAGGTATCACTATTGTATTCTTTCATGAAAGTGTCAATGAGCTGTCCAACTGAAAGAATACATCAAGAACGTCCTGCTAAGGGATGTTAGAATGGCATCACTATTGTTTGACAGTATACTGGTTAACAGGTATCTTGCAAGTTTAATAAGACATGCTGATGAGAATGGAAGAACTTTATATGTTACAAGCTGCAACACAAACAAAAATTCCCTTCAGGGTTTCTGAACAGGTTCTAAATAAACTGGCCTCTACAGTCGCAGAAGAAGGCTAGAAGCTTGAAATTTCATAATCAAGAAGAAGAAGGGTTGTACTATCCATGTAGTGAAAACAAAGGCCTTGGTCCAGGATTTCTGGAGGGGGGAGGGGGGGGGGGGGGGTTCAAATCCTTCAAGGGGGTTTGTTTTCTACATTTTACCTCATTATAGCCCCGCTTTGAAAAAGTGGGGGCTATACTGGATTCACCCTGTCCTTCCGTAGTTCCGTTATTCTGTCCTTCCGTCCTTCCGACATTTTTGTTTCCATTCATTATCTTGAGAATGGCTTGACAGAATCTGACCAAATTTTGTATGCACATCAACATTGACAAGATCTAGCTTGGGATTGTTACCCGTCATTTTTCGCAAAATTTTGACGGAGTTATGGCCCTTGATTGATGTCAGAATTTCGTTTCCGCTCAATATCTTGAGAACGAATTGACAGAATCTGACCAAATTTTGTATGCACATCAACATTGACAACATCTAGCTTGGGATTGTTACCCGTCATTTTTCACAAAATTTTGACGGAGTTATGGCCCTTGATTGACGTGAGAATTTCGTTTCCGCTCAATATCTTGAGAACGATTCGACAGAATCTGACCAAATTTTGTATGCACATCAACATTGACAAGATCTAGCTTCGGATTGTTACCCGTCATTTTTCGCAAAATTTTGACGGAGTTATGGCCCTTGATTGACGTCAGAATTTCGTTTCCGCTCAATATCTTGAGAATGAATTGACAGAATCCGACCAAATTTTGTATGCATATCATCATTGACAAGATCTAGCTTGGGATTATTACCCGTCATTTTTCAAAAAAATTTGACGGAGTTATGGCCCTTGATTGACGTCAGAATTTCGTTTCCACTCAATATCTTGAGAATGAATTGACAGAATCGGACCAAATTTTGTATGCACATCATCATTGACAGGATCTAGCTTGGGATTGTTACCCGTCATTTTTCGCAAATTTTTGACGGAGTTATGGCCCTTGATTAACATCAAAATTTCGTTTCCGCTCAATATCTTGAGAACGCATGGACAGAATCCGACCAAATTTTGTATGCACATGCATCAACATTGACATGATCTAGCTTGGGATTGTTACCTGTTATTTTTTGCAAAATTTTGACGGAGTTACGGCCCTTGACGTCAGAATTTCGTTTCCGCTCAATATCTTGAGAACAAATTGACAGAATCCGACCAAATTTTGTATGCACATCAACATTGACAAGATCTAGCTTGGGATTGTTGCCCGTCATTTTTCGCAAAATTTTGATGGAGTTACGGCCCTTGATTAACGTCAGAATTTTGTTTCCGCTCAATATCTTGAGAACGCATAGACAGAATCCGACCAAATTTTGTATGCACATCAACATTGACAAGATCTAGCTTGGGATTGTTGCCCGTCATTTTTCGCAAAATTTTGACGGAGTTATGGCCCTTGATTGACGTCAGAATTTCGTTTCCGCTCAATATCTTGAGAACAAATTGACAGAATCGGACCAAATTTTGTATGCACATCATCATTGACAAGATCTAGCTTGGGATTGTTACCCGTCATTTTTCGCAAAATTTTGACGGAGTTACGGCCCTTGATTGACGTCAGAATTTCGTTTCCGCTCAATATCTTGAGAACGCATGGACAGAATCCGACCAAATTTTGTATGCACATCAACATTGTCAAGATCTAGCCTGGGATTGTTACCCTTCAGTTTTTGTTAAATTTTGACGGAGTTATGGCCGTTAATTAACGTCAGAATTTCGTTTCCGCTCAATATCTTGAGAACGAATTGACAGAATCCAACCCAATTTTGTATGCACATCAACATTGACAAGATCTGGCTTGGGATTGTTACCCGTCATTTTTCACAAAATTTTGATGGAGTTACAGCCCTTGATTGACATCAGAATTTCATTTCCGCTCAATATCTGGAGAATGAATTGACAGAATCCGTCCAAATTTTGTATGCACATCATCATTGACAAGATCTAGCTTGGGATTATTACCCATCATTTTTTGCAAAATTTTGACGGAGTTAACAGCCCTTGATTGACTTCAGAATTTTGTTTCCGCTCAATATCTTCAGAACGAATTGACAGAATCCGTCTAAATTTTGTATGCACATCATCATTGACAAGATCTAGCTTTGGATTATTACCCGTCATTTTTTGCAAAATTTTGACAGAGAACGAATTGACATAATCAGACCAAATTTTGTATGAGCATCAATATTGATGAGATCTAGCTTGTGATAGCCTGTGATAGTTACCTGTCATTGTTTTTTTTCACCCTGCAAAAAAAGCTGAGAAGCGGGGCTATAGTCAGATTCTCTGACAATTCTAGTTTTGCATAAATTTCCCCTGAAATTGAAATAATTTGGTTCCAGAGGGGGGTTCGAGTGAATTCCCAGAACCCACTCTAAATCTGCCACTGTGTTCCATGTAATAAAATAAAATTTGATCTGCTTCTTTGTTTTCTTATATGCAAAAAGCCAGTTTTCTCATGATGTGGCTCATATGGCAGTAACCTAAATATGGGGATTGTGAAAATGTGCATTTTACGGAATTTAAAAGTCACATATGAAAACTTCCCGTGCAATATATAGACATTTTTTTCACCTGTAAAAAATGAACATTTCATCAGAAAAATTTTGATATTTTTCTTATTTTTGCCCAAAACATAGATTGTGGGTACATGTTAGAACCGCCTCGCAAAAATAAGAAAAATAGGTATACCATACATGTGATACCTCCCTCATCATCAGGGAGACTCCAGGAAATGAGTTGTAAAATTGATAAAATTTCTTCTAAAATATACCACTTTTTAACAAAAATTCAAAATCTCCCTGAAATGAATCAGGAATTTTTCTATATATTCTATACATTTTTAAAAAATCTCCCTGAAATGGAAGAAAAATCTCCCTGATTCCTCTTTCAAACTCATCACATGTATGGTATACCCCTGCAAACCCCATTTTCGCTGTATAAAAGTGGGATTCAAGGGGGTATACATTTCACGGACATGTTTTCCTGATGTTTAAAAGTCATACGCAGATTGCCTTTTATCTACATACATTTTTTAGAAAGATTCCGTCCCCACCCCCACTATTTTTTGTTGGTGTGAACATTTGAAAATTGATGGGTTTGATTTAATAGCTGCAAGCACTGTTTATGTTAGTCTTAAGAATACTACATGTAGATGCATTTTAGATCTTTAGAAGCTTCTGTGGTACAGTGGTTAATTACCTAGCCTAGTAAACCAGGCTAGAAGGCAGGTTTGTCCCAGGCCTCTCAAGTCTTACACCAATGTTTGGGACTTTCATCAGAAGTTCTGTTTTCATATGACCTTAGCTGTTGGTGAGACATTAAACCCAAATCAATCAATCAGTCTATCAATCAAAACATTCATTACAAAAACTTGCCCATGCATTATACAGTGATTTTTTAAGTTGTAAAAAATGAAAAATTTCAGTAGAAAATCTTTGATATTTTTCTTATTTTTGCTCAAAACATAGATTGTGGGTACACGTTAGAACCGCCTCGACGAGTACCCACAATCTATGTTTTGGAGCAGAAATAAGAAAAATAGGTATACCCCTGCATACCCCAGTTTTACTATATAAAAATGGGGTTTACGGGGGTATTCATTGCACGGACATGTTTTCTTGATGTAAAAGTTTTGTCTTTTCATTTCTGACTCATTGTTTAGCTCCTACATCTACCAAAAATAAAATGAGCCTCGACGCAAGAAAACCGGTCTTCGGGGTTTCCGACCAGGTCCGACATAAACCGGCCTGTACAGTTACAGACAAGGTGTAGCAGCTTGAAATTTCGGATTTAAGAAGAAGAGGAAATGTACTGTCCGAGTGGCGAAAACAAAGGCGCTGATCAGCTTCGCGGTTACCGCGAAGCTGATCTGCGCCTTTGTTTTCGCATAGGCAAAAATCCGGTTTTCTCACGATGCGGCTCAAATTTAAATGTTACTTTCAAATTTTTAATTGCTAACATAAAAATCCCATAAATGCATTGAAAAAGTGATTTCAAAGTTTTTCTTTTATAGAAATTGATCAGAGGTGTAAAGCCCCATTGATGAACAAAAGACAAAATGAGTCATGATGCGAGAAAACCTGTCTTCGAGGTTTCCAACCAACCAGGTCTGACCTGTGTAGCTACAGGTAATGACTAGAAGCTTGAAATTTGGGAAGAAGGTGAATTGTACTAAGGTATCCATGTTATCATGAAATTTCCTATAAATAAATAAAGTATCCATGTAGCAAAAACAAAGGCGCTGATCTGCACCTTTGGTTTTGCAGTATATAGGCAAGAATCTGGTTTTCTCATGAAGCGGCTCAAATGGAATGAAAGGGCAGAGAGACCTATAATTCAATTACAACAGTGGTCAATTCTTTCTTGCAGTTTGGCTGTATTACACACAAACAAGAAAACTCAACACAACCTATGTCAGAGCCATGAAGCCTTCTTTAGATGAAGAAGCAGACATTACACAACCTTAGCACGGATCAGGTATGTCACCTAAGCAGGGTTTCTTAAGAAAAGCCTCTTATTAGAAGAATAATATTATTGTAAGGTGGCATTGAGAATGGACAAAGAAAATCTTTCCCAACATTCATGAGGCACATGATCCTGGGTACCTTTGCAGGCTAATCTTGGTCTGTGTCAGTGACTTTGTCTACTAAGTATAACACCTTGATAAGATAAGATTCTGGCTGATCCCTATGATTCAGCAGACTAGTTAAGCTGATGGATACCCCCAAAACAGGGTTTCTTTGTGCTAAGCTCATGTTATTATATATTAGATATTGTGAAAAAATTGTAAAGCTAAATATTATGTAAATATGAAAGTGATCATTATAATTTAAAAGAATGTTAAGAAAATATTTTCTTTGTTTAAAATCTACAGGATACTTCTTTAAAGAAATGTTTGCATAAATATTTTTTGAAGAGAAATAAATATTCATTGTTGTTTTCTTCTTTTACTTGCCTAATAATTTATGTTTTTTTCTTTTCTTTTTTCAGCATGTTTCCATACATGTGATATCTTCTTTGGCCCAAATAGGGAGATTTGTGTTTTGAAATAGGGAGATTGGGTCTCAAATAGGGAGATTTTAGCGCGGTTAAAAAGCGAAGATTTTTTGCCATTTTTTTGCAAAAGATGCATTATATTTGCCTTATGATCCCTTATATCTTCATGAATTTGCTAATGGGTGGTAATTTTATAACAAACTAATAATGCAATAATTAAATATGATCACAGCTGAGGAAATTTTAATTCCCAAATCGGTCTAGCTAAGTGATGACGTCATCATGGACATACAACATGCATGTAAAAAGCGTATCTAAGAAGTCGCGAAAACTAATGACATTTATTATTTCATACTTTATGTCCATTGTATCAACGTCAATTCGAGAAAATTTAAAGATTTCAATGTATTGAAATAAAACAGACAAAGAAAAAAGCAGATAAACGTACTAATTTCTTTCCATTTTCCACAGAAATTTGTGTTTCAATTTTTTGGAATTCCAATGTTTACTTTTATTAGCTGGTACCCCGCATTTTTCTGGTTCGATAACGCAGTTGCTCCCCCTTATTATAACCGTTTCGTTCCCATACTTTGTAGGTCGGAAAATTTACCCGACTTTTTGCCTAACGCTACGTTCGACGCAAGCGGCATTTTCATGTCCGTTCAATCTGATCTTTTGTAACTATATGGCGTTTGTTTTAAACTTAATCATTTGATGTCGCACCGCCACCCAATTATCGCTGGTCACTATCTGTCTGAAGTTTAATATTAAATTTTATTTGGCTCCGAGCTCAAAATCAGAAAATTGTTACGCATTGTTGAAACGACAGACGGACATTATTACAGCAAATTGCACAATGTCAAAGCGGCTTCGGTAGATAATTGAGAAGCTCCGCCCACGCGTTAGTTAGAATGGGCCAATCAGCACGTGTTGCATAAATTACTGCGATGTTCACGCAACACAGTTACCAGTCCTCACGTTTCAGTAACTTTCACACTTTTCCGCGAAAATTGTTTTGATAACTAGGCAATTAACAGGGGCAATTATCATGTTGACACGTGTGTAGTAGTGATATATATTGCGTCTGAAGCTTGTGAATATAAGGACCGATCGAACAGAAAAAAAAAAAAAAAAAAGAAAAAAAAAAAAAAAAGAAAATGAAAAAAAAAAAAGAAAAATGGCAAACTTTTTTCATGGAAAAAATCGGAAAAAATGTTTTTTACTCGGACCGATAAAAATGCACAAAAAATGAAAGATAAATCGGTCCCAAGTGTTCAAAATGCCCGAGAATCTTTAAAGGACAATCATAATTAATTGTCCTATTAAGATTATCGACAATGTTTAATCCAAGCCCTCCAAATTAAAGACGTATTAATCTTTCTTAAGATGATCAAATTAGCGGTTTACATTATACACTGTACCTGTAAGACTGACAATTTGTCGCATCATTAATCCCTTCTCACTTCGCCAATTACCCAATAAAGTGACATGTCATCTATTCTGCATTGTCCCCTAAATTACTCCACTGTATTTATCGGGTCAACGATCAATAACACGTACCGTTTATTACCGCAAAATTAAAAATGGAACATTGCCGAAAAATTGGGATAGGCAAATGCTGAAATCGGGAGATTTGGGCCCTACTGGGCTCGTCGTGGGACAATCGGGTTGGGAAGCCCAAAATCGGGAAAACCCGACGAGATCGGGAGATATCACATGTATGCATGTTTCTAGCCTTTACTAGCTACAGCATAATGTAACCTGAAGACAAAATCTCATTTTATGTGGTATTTATTTTTTGTTTGATTATTTAACGACACATTGAACGCACACCTGGCTGAGTCTGTTCAATACTCTTTATCCATAAGTTTGACTGATTTTGAAGCAACAACAAAATGTTACGCGTGTATAGCTAAGACACAGATTATCCCTTGCAACTGCCCAGTCCAAGCAGGATCTTTTTGTATTGGATGGCTTTTTATTCTTCGCACTAACAGCAACATGGCAGCCCTCATATTGGACTGGGTGGTTTTCTGAACTTTCAAAGTCTTAGCTGCGCAAACACATGTATATCTTTTTGTTGATTTTGTCCAGCCCTAACTCTGATCATTATTTTGGCGGTCTTTGATGAGCTATAGTTAGGTTTTAATTAAGAGTGTCAAATGATAATTTTAGCCTTCTCAGGTAAAACCTGTTTCGTGCTTTGAAATTAATGAGGCAGCTCATTCGTGCAGTGTAATCAGTATCTTTACCGTTTACTGTGTAGATAAAGGAACAGTTTAATCAATAAATCTACAATTTCTCTTGCCATACAGTCATGTTAGGATGTAACCTGGTAGGAAACTTTAAATAACTTTACTAATGATGCAGCTCATTTTGAGCTGTGACGTTAGAAAACCGGTCTTCGGGATTTCTTACCATATCTGACACAAACCAGCCTGTGCACCTACAGAAGATGGCTAGAAGCTTGAAATTTCGGATTTAGGAAGAAGACCAATTGTACAATCCGTGTAGCGAAAACAAAGGCGCTGATCAGCTATGCAGTTACTGCACAGCTGATCTGCGCCTTTGTTTGCGCATAGGCAAAAATCTGGTTTTCTCATGACGTGGCTCATTTAAGCCGTGACCTGTCATTGTACTGAAGTGTTGGTCTACTGTTCAGTTTAAGACTATTGGCGGTCTGTCTAGAGGCAAAAGTTGCGACTTAATCAGATTCTTAAATAACGAAGTTGGAGTGAAGTGCTTGAGAGGATTTACTTTCGGTACTACCGTAGATCTAGTTGATCAGTTACTTACATACTGTAGTTGATGAAACATATTGGATTATAAAAGTGAACAAATATTATTTCGTTGTTAATTTAAGTTTTATAAATTTTGTTAGGTGAGTGTGCTTTTTTGTCTTTTTTTTTCCCAGAATTTTAGTAATTCAGTAGGTTTGTATTAAAGTGTCTATGGATTTTCAATAAATTCTGTCTTAATGCAAGTTGATAGATACTATACTGTAGTATATCGAACATATTGGATTAGAGTCTAGTAATCAAATATTATTTCAAAGCTATATAAATTTTGTTTGGTGAGTGTGCAATTCTAGGATTACTTTTTCTCTTTGTTCAGAATTATAATTTTATTGTAAGGATTAAGATCAGGAAAACATGTCTGTGCAATAAATACCCCCTTAAACCTCACTTTTGTATAGTGAAAATGGGATTTGCAGGGGTATGCCTATTCTTCATGTGTTTGATCCAAAACATAGATTGTTGGTGCTTGTAGAACCGCCTCGGCGAGGCGGGTCTAACGTGTACCCACTATCAATGTTTTGAAGAAATATATTAATAATATCATTTTTTTTTTTTTTCTGATGAAATTTTCAATTTTTGCTGAAAAAAATCTCTGTATATCGCATGGGCAAGTTTTTGTAATGATATGTCTGTTGAATTGTTGTTTAGGTTGTGAAGTTAATACATGCAGTTTAAAGTGTGATTTTTTTTTTGTTTTTTTTTTGTGATTTTTAGATTATTCTTTTTAATTATCACAATTATGTTTTCTTATTTGATATTTGGTTCTAGTAACAAAATACACCAAAAAATAAAATAGCAAGGGGATGTCAAGATTGAGGTGTAAATAAGTAAGTTTTCCTGTCTTTTTAGATAGAACCACATACATAAATTTCAAAACGGAAATAGCACACAAGTCGACAGAATTATATTATGCTAACACTACTTTGCAATTTAGTACTCCAGACTCACCCATGTACAAGTATCCATGTATATGAGCCACCTCGTGGGAAAACCAACAATGTGGTTTCCGAACAGGTCCGACACAAACCGGGCTGTACAAGCACAGAAAAGAGCTAGAAGCTTGAAATTTTGGAGTTAAGTAGAAGAGGAATTGTACTATCCCAGTAGCGAAAACAAAGGCGCTGATCAGCTTCGCGGTAACCGCGAAGCTGATCTGCGCCTTTGTTTTCGCCTAAGCAGATTGTTGGTTTTCCCATGAGGCGGCTCATATATTGCAAAACTGGTATTTACAGGATTGTTTATCTTTGTTAACTTCTGAAAAAACATCAGTGTTGTGTCCTAAGAGATTTGCATTGCTCTAAGTTTGCTAAGGCTAAGACATATTTAGCCGCGATGCCAGAAACCCATTTTTTGGGATTCTGACCAAGTCTGACACAAAAGTCACAGAAGAAGGATAGAAGGTTGAAATTTTGGATTCAACAAGAGGGATTGTTCTAACTGTGTAGAGATAACAATGGTGCTGATCTGCGTTTTGTTTTCGCATAGGCAAAAAGAAGTTTTTTCATGATGTTGTGGATGTCATGGGTGGAAGTGACCTTATAAGTGTGGGCTCATTAATGCATTTTTGATGTGAGATCATGGTCATTTTGAAATTTATGAATTCCCAATGGAACAACAATATCATGGAAGCTTTTAAAATTTGTTGATGCGATTAATATCACGTTAGAATTTTCATTAATAATGTTATACATTGTTTTGCATCAGTAATTTGTTCACAAGAAGCTACATCATGATAAAACTTTGTTGTTAAATGAGCTGCGACATGAGAAAACCGGTCTTTGGGATTTCCAACCAGGTCTGACGCAAACCAGCCTGTACAGTCACAGAAGCAGGTTAGAAGCTTGAAACTTTGGATATAAGTAGGAGAGGAATTGTACTATCGGTGTAGCAAAAACAAAGGCGCTGATCAGCTGTGCAGTTACTGCACAGCTGATCTGCGGCTTTGTTTTTCGTATATGCAAAAATCTGGTTTTATCATGACGCACCTCAAATGGTGGAGCATAACAAAGTATTGTCTCTTTAATGTATCACCCTGAATACCCATGATTCTTACAGCACAGATTAATGCAACATCACACAACACGTAACAAATGGAGTGTGATAATTGGAAGCCAGATCTGTTAGGCAACAGCCTACAGCAACAAGTTCATTATCTCGCTGTAGGTTGTGGCCAAATAGATTTGGCTTCCAATTACCACACAACATTTTGTCAATTGCCTTGTGATGTTGCATCAATCTGTTTTGTAAGAAATTTCGTAGCATAACAAGTATACAAGGTGTGTATGGTATATCTAAAACTTCTATAATTATATCTAAAATTTCGAAAATTATATCTAAATCTTCTAAAATTATTTCTAAAATTATTTCTAAATTTTCTAAAATTATATCAAAAACTCCTAAAATTATATCTAAAACTTCTAAAATTATATCTTAAACTTTTAAAATTATATCTTAAACTTTTAAAATTATATCTTAAACTTTTAAAATTATATCTTAAACTTTTAAAATTATATCTTAAACCTTTAAAATTATATCTAAAACTTTTAAAATTATACTTTTAAAAGGGGTTCTTGTGAGAAGACTCATCCAAGTTTTTGGACTAGCTCTGATGAATGATATATAAATTGTTAAAATGAAAATGGATTGATGTTTTTAGATTGAACCATGAGGGTCTGGATGGGGGGTCCTGGTATTCACTAATCACTAAAAATTTAGCCATTTATTCACTGTCATTAAAATTTTGGCTTATTCATTAAAATTAGCTCGATTATTCATTAAAATATGATAATTACTAGAACCGCCTTCTTCACCCAGCTTATTTCTAATAGCAAATATAGGTATTCCCCACCTAAGGCATCCCTTATCTAAAGCCACAAAGACTAGTTCTATGATACTTAATTGTAGACTGCTGAGTGCAACATTGATTTTAACATCTTGAGAGAAGCATATATTATCTGCTAGACCACAAAGCCTCATAGAAACTTTCCAAAATAGTTAACTGATTTTTTAGCAAATCTTCTTTTAAATCTGTTGGGAATATAATCCCCTCCAAACTGTATACTGAATATGCCCTGAGTTTCACCCTGAATCTTTCTCTTCAATTATGCATATCAAAGGTTAATTTAAGAAAAATTGTAACTTCAGGGGTAAAAGTTATAATAAAAAGCTGTTGTTTTTATTTAGTTAACTAGTAAGCATAGGAGTACTATGTGAAGTATGATTTTGTGCTTGTGCCTAATTGTACAAAACATTTTATAAATGTCTTAAATAGAAGCGAGCGAGGAAAAAATTATGTAGCGCTGCGCCATATAAACTGCCAGTTAGATTTGCATTAACGTTCTTAGTACTGGCTTGTTTCTGATTGCAAAAGTCACCATAATTATGCTCTGTCATATAAAAAAGCAAAGTGATGTCCGTCCACAGAAAAGATTATCATTATAGGATTGGAACATACATAATAAGGACAAAGTGGGGTAACAGAATAAACAGAAAATACATATACATAAAGGCCCGCTCACACCACAACGTATAAGCCAACGTATGAGTAGCGTATGAAAAAATAGCCAGTACGTTGTTGTATGTTGTTATACGCTGTTCATTTTTTGTAAAAAATACGGAAAAGGCTCTCTCTGAACTTATACAAAGCGTGTGCTTAGAGCACGGAACGTGCGTCTAACGTATAAGTAGCGTATTCATAACGTATCCCTGGCGTATCATGACTTATAACAGCGTATAACAGCGTATGCCCAGCGTTAGCATAGCGTTAGTGACTTATAAGGAGCGTATGTAAAACGCGCGTCTGACGTATTCCAAACGTACGCACAGCGTGCTTCTAACGAACTCGACGTTCTTCAAAAAAGGTGCGACAAACACATATTCAGTAAAAAGAAAAATAAATAAATAAATAAATAAATAAATAAAAGGAAATAAAAATGACCAAAGAAATCTACACGCCTGATTCTTCGGGTGCATTTTGTGGATTTCTTATACCGTTTCTCAGAAGAATCATTTCCTATAATTAGGTAGAACTGAGTTTATGGGCTAGTTAACAAAAGTTACAAAATCATCAATAATGACAAATAAGTGACTGAAGCTGAAAACTTGCATGATATAATACATTAACTATACATATTTGTGCAACAGTCATCGTATTTGCTGTCTATTATAGTGATTAAGCTACCATGCATACCAGAATCGAAACAAACAGATTCTCACTGTCAGTAATTTTGTTTGTCGTGAGTAGTAGAAATATATATTATGATGGGTTACTTTTTTGAGATTCATTTTAATCTTTTAACAGTAAGTCTCCCATAACAAGTTCTCAACAACTTTTCTTTTCTCAAAAATGTAATCATTCGATATACTGACAATAGCCAGCATATTGTGGAATCTACCTGCTTGAATTTTCAGTTACCTTTGATATTCGATTTGGTAATAAGCATATTTTGAAAAAGTGGCTTTAATATTCAACAATTCTTTGACACTTCATATGTCGCAATATTATATAGAGGGCCATTAAATATGAGCTTTGAAGGCAGCCAGGTCTTACAAAAAATATTCTCTGGACAATTTAAAAGTGAATACAATTTAGACATACGCCCAATTGTGCAATTTGTTTTCGGTCGAATATATTATTTTGGTGCTTCTTTGTGGCTATTTCATCCTGAACACAGTCCTTGTTCCTTCCATGTTTATGTATAAAATCCCGAATGCTGACCCATGCGCGGATTCAGAGGGGGGGACCGGGGGTCCGGACCCCCCCTGGAATTTGAAAATTTTACCTAAAAAAAGGTAATTTCGGGATTTTTGGGGGGTTGGACCCCCCCTCGTCTGTGACCAAAAAATATCATTTTCGTTGGACCCCCTCTCATGAAAATTTCTGGATCCGCGCATGTGACCAATGCGCTAGGCGTAAGTTGCGCATACGCTGAATACGTTCTTCGCACGTTTAACATACGCTGCATACGCTCCAAGTACGCTGCTCGTAGGTTGGTAATACGTTATGCATACGCTTCTCATACGCTAAACGAAAAACCCAGGTGGGCTTTAGCGTATGACAACGTATGCGAACGTATGCGAACGTATGCGAACGTATGAGTAACTTACAGGTAACGCTCATGAACTTATGCATAACGTGTTCGTTGCGTACGCCTAACTTATGAGTAACGTATTATCAGTACGTTGGCATACGTTGGAAATTTTGTGCATACACAAAATTTATTGGCGTACACGACGTACGACAACGTATGCCAGCGTACTGTAGAGTACCCGTAACGTATGCAAAACTTATGCCGAACGTATGCAACGTATACCAACGTATGGACAAAATATCTCATACGTCGGCATACGTTGGCGCTATACGCTGTGGTGTGAGCACCCCTTAAGCAAACAAAACAGTGAAATAGTATCTGGCTCAGGAAATGACACATTTTTTTAAAAGATTCATGAAGTGAGTCCCTACATGCTATGTCTTTCCAAACATTCAAAGATTTCAGAAATATGACCATAACATTTGAGCTAAATCGGGTCTGGGGGTGAAAAAAATGTAATTCTGGAATGTCAGGGAGGCCATCTAAGACAATTCCATAGCCAAATTTAGCATATTCATTATTCTTTAAAATGTTATTATTCACTATTCATTATATTATTCTGCTATTCATTAAAATTTTTCATTTATTCATTATTTTTTAGGACCTACTTATTCACTAATCATTAAATTTTTGGCTCTTTATTCACTCTCATTAAAATTTTTAGGCCATTATTCTTTAATCATTATACCCCATCCAGACCCTCAACCATGGGTCACTCTGAGCACTAGGGATTTCCTGTACAAAAATCTTATGGAAGTTTTCTCATTAGCAAAAAGATTGCTTTTTCAATAGCACAATTGGAAGCATGTCTAATCGGTGTGGAAGCTGACCTGCAATGATCCTTCAATCTGTAAAATTTCTTTCATGAAGATTTGGTCATGAAATATATCTAAGGCCATTTTTGCTCTTCTGCTGAAAGAAGAAGAGCATTTGTCAGTTAGTAGTGAAAGAATTGTGCACTGAGTACCGGTAATCTGTCTCTGGGAGGCTTGCCCAGGAAGAGAGTGGTTTGGATAAATGACTGTCATACCATGACCTTAGCTGTTGACCGTGGCACTCAATCAATAAAGCATGCTTTCTAATGACATGGCTGATTTTATCTGTACTGATCAAGTGTGACATTGGCGCTTAAGTTTTTAAAATCATTAATAATCTATTTTGCTACTTTTATGATTTTCAAAGTTGAGTAATTTTACAGATTTTTCCATAAGATTTTAGATTTCTATGAAGGGTGTAATTGTGGGAGGACATTATAAGACCCGCATCATGAGAAAACCAGATTTGTGCATGTGCGAAAACAAAGGCGCAGATCAGCTGTGCAGTAACTGCACAACTGATCAATGCTGATTTGTTTTTGCTTCATTGATAGTACAATCTCTCTTCTTCATAAATCAAGACGTTCACGCTTCTAGACTTCTGTGACTGTACAGGCCGGTTTGTGTTGGACCTGGTTGGAGACCCCAAAGACCAGCTTTCTCATGATGCGGCTCATAACTCACTATTGTGCCTGTAATTGATAGTTCATGAAATAAAATGAGGTAATTGTTTGGAAAAAAGACTGGAGATAACTTTGTATCTTTTATGTGCATCTTTGATAGAAAATTAAGTACTAATCATTTATGTTCTGAGGAATTATGTCAAATCGTTTTTAAATAAAGATGTTTAAGTCATACTTTTTGAGCCCAATCAAGTAAACAAAACTTCATTTTCTTAATGCCTGCACATCTTACATGTGTCTGACTAGGTCTGTTCCAAAGACTCTGTTTCAAAGACGATTCCTATGTAACTCATAAGGCTTGTGTCTAATTTATAGGACATAGGCAAACGGTATATCCCCTGATGTGATGCTGCACTGTCGATTCACATCTGGAGATATACTGTTTGCTTAGAAGAAATTCTTTGAAACTAAAATAGAAATTTAAAATCACTCTTGAAGCCCCTGAAAATAAAAGTGTACTCCTCCAAATGATAACGATGGGAAAGTGACCTATGAATCATTACGAAAACATGCCCATGCAAAAGATAGAGATTTTTAATGTTGTAAAGAATGAAAATTTTCAACAGAATTTTTTTCGATATTTTTTTTTATTTTTGCTCAAAATATAGATTGTAGGTTCATGTTAGAACCGCCTCAGTGAGGCGGTTCTAACGAGTAATCACAATTTATGTTCTGGAGCAAAAATAAGAAAAATAGGTAAACCCCTGCATACCTCAGTTTTTCTTTCTATATAAAAGTGTGGTTCAAGGGGGTATTCTTGTCAAGGATAAGTTTTCTTGATGTGTCTGCTTCTAGAGTAGGAGTTCTGGAACAAGGCTCAGTTTTCTCCCATAGGGGTGTGCACTAGCATCTGGACTATGTTCATAGCTTTCTTGCCAACAATAACTCATACACTTGAATTTCTATGATAGATCTATATCATTGATGCAAAACTTAAACATGGGGTACAATGTAAGCTGGTTTAAATGGACTTTCTTCATATCCTTGATATTACAGTTTGTTGGTTCGATGTTGCTATTATTCACCTAGTGCACAATGTGGAGGCTGTAGTGCACCTTCATTAACTGCTAACAGCCACTTGAAATCTTTTCTGAAATGAGCTGCGCATCTGAAAACCAACAATTTGCATAAGCGAAAACAAAGACTCAGTTCAGCTGTGCAGTAACTGCAGTAACAATCCCTCTTCTTTTTAAGTCCAAAATTTCAAGAAAGCCTCTAGCCTGCTTCTGTGACTGTACAGGCCGGTTTGTGTCAGACCAAATTGTTGGCTTTCTCATGCACAGGCTAAAAAATGAGTGATGCCTGTGAAACTGTTTTCAGTTTCAAGGACATCACTCATATTTCTGAAAAGGTTTTCAGATGCCTTTAGCAGTTAATGAAGGTTATTTAAAACTTATTTATTTTACTTCAATTACACAGAAAGCTCATTGAACTTATTTACGCGTTCTTGAAGGCGTGGATGTTGGCTTTATGTGGTCAAATGTGATGGAGGAAAACGGAGCACCTGGGGAAAAGCACAGAACCTGGACAGGCGACCACTACCCTGCCACATGCTTTGACCCGGATTCAAACCCGGATCGCAGAGGTGACAAGCAAGTGTGTTATCCACTATGCTATCCAGGTTATTTATGGCATACACATCATGGTCATGATGTGTAGCAACTGCAAAGCAAAATAGTAGAATTTAAATATAGACAGGAAAGCTATGTTATACATTGCATAAGCAAAGTTACACCTGCTTTTTAGCTCACCTGAGCCGAAGGCTCACAGGTGAGCTTATAGTATACCCATGCTCCGTCGTCCGTCCGTCCACAATTTCAAAGATCTTCTCCTCTGAAACCACTAGGCCAATCAAAGCCAAACTTCATATGGAGCATCTTTAGGAAGGGGGAACGAAAGTTTATATAAATGGTCCAGGTCACATGACCAAGATGGCCGCCATGGCTATAAATAGCAAAAACCTTTAAAAATCTTCTTCTCCAGAACCAGATGGCCTATGATTTTGAAACTTGGCATGAAGCATCAGGCAATGGAGCTCTACAAATAAAAATAATTGTTAGATCCTTTGGAAGCAGTAGAACATTGAAAGCGAGAAGATGGGCCATATTGTACAATTTCGGGTAATGAACCTTCGTCAGTGACCCTTTACAAAACTGGCAGCGAAAGCCAGACATTTTTGCTGCAATTTCAAAAATTTACATCGGTGTAGTCTAAATCAAAGATTTGTATTCCAAAAGGGGCCAAATAATCAAAATACTGTTAAGAAGATGATTCTTAACGTACAATATATTTGAAACACTCCAAATATATTCACTGATCCCAAAGGATCAAAAGAAAAATATAATCTGCACTATGGATGATGTACGGGGAGACTTTTTAGGGCCGCCACGCGGCACAACACCAGCTGCAGTAATAGCAAATAAAAATAATTGTTAGATCCTTTGGAAGCAGTAAAACATTGAAAGCGAGAAGATGGGCCATATTGTACAATTTCGGGTAATGAACCTTCGTCAGTGACCCTTTATACAAAGTTTGTATAAATCATAACCCTGGGATGACCTTGACCTTTTTTACGGCAAGGTCAACTTAGGTCACCCATGCTTTGGAATGGGAAAAATAGGAAAATTTCATTTAATGGCAGAAAAGTTGCTAGAAATAAGCAAATGGACAGAAAATTTATGCTTATGAAAATATTTTGGGGCCAGGGGGTTGTCTGCCCCTGCCCTAGGGCTATATACATTTATATGACATTAATATTCAAATATCTTCTTCTCTGAAACCGCTTGGCCAATCAAAGCCAAACTTTATGTGGAGCATCCTTAGAAAGAGGGAATGAAAGTTTGTATAAATGGTCAAGGTCACATGACCAAGATTGCCGCCATGGCTATAAATAGCAAAAACCTTTAAAAATCTTCTTCTCCAGAACCAGAAGGCCTATGATCTTGAAACTTGGCATGACGCAGCAGGCAATTGAGCTCTACAAAGTTTGTTTAAATCATGACCCTGGGATGACCTTGACCTATTTTACGGCAAGGTCAGCTTAGGTCGCTAATGCATTTGAATGGGAAAAAATAGTAAAATGTAATTAAATGGGGGAAACTTGCTGGGAGTATGCAAATGGACAGAAAATTTATGTTTATGGAAAAAAATTTGACCCCAGGAGGTTGTCTGCCCCTGCCCTGGGGCTATATACATGTATATGACCATAATATTCAAACATCTACTTCTCTGAAACCGCTATGCCAATTAAAGCCAAACTTTATGTGCAGCATCGTTAGGAAGAGGGAATGAAATTTTATATGGTCACATGACCAAGATTGCTGCCATGGCTATAAATAGCAAAAACCTTTGAAAATCTTCTTCTCTAGAACCAGAAGGCCTATGATTTTGAAACTTGGCACGAAGCATCAGGCAATAGAGCTTTATAAAGTTTATATAAATCGTGACCCTGGGATGACCATGACCCATTTTATGGCAAGGTCAACTTAAGTCATACATCCTAGATCTCAGGTGAGCGTTTATAGGACCATTGGTCCTCTGGTTATTGAATTCATCATGATTGTTGAAAAATAAAATTCAGTCTTTGATTGAATCATGATGAAATTTATTATGAAATTAACATAAGATATTATGCAGATTACCTTATCATTATTGAGAATGAATAATTTAGGCTTAGATCAGCTGCTCATTAAATATTCATTTTTAATGTTCAATTAAAAGCATGATTCCCTCTGCCATTATTACAAAATAGGTCAATAATTTTATTTTGATTAAAGAATTTTAAAACAGAACAAGCAAATGTACTTGTGACACGCTAGGCTGCAAAAATGACAAAAATGGCTTAAGAGTTGCTTGATATTCTGAATCCAGCAAGTGCTTGATATTCTGAATCCAGCAAGTTACAGGGGTTGTAGAATCTATTTTGGAAAATTAAGGGCTGATCAGCTCTGGATTCTTGTGTAACTGAGCTGCAACTTTGTTTCGCTATGCAAATGCATGTTGTTTCATGGTACAGCTTATTTGAATCTGTGGATTTGAGTTTTGTTGCTTTTTCATTTAGATTAAAGCCTCAAACTATCAACTCAGCTACAACCTACAGAGTTTAGTTGAAATTAATTGAGCGGGGACGTGAGAAAACCAGCAATGTGGTTTCTGAACAGGTTGACACAAATGGAGCTGTACAACCACAGAAGATTGCTAGAAGCTTGAAATTTCGGATTTAAGAAGAAGAGGAAATGTACTATCCATGTAGCGAAAACAAAGGCGCTGATCAGCTGTGCAAAAATTCAGTTTTCTCATAACGTGGCTTAATTTATGATTTACGTAGGACACTGAATTCTACTTTAAGTAGATTATCTTATACTTTAAAACAAAATGATAGGGTTCTTCCTGTCAACCTTAAGTTGTCTGATACAAACATACAGTGTTTCCATTCTTAGGACGATTAAATATATATATTACATAGAAATTAGCCTACTGCATAGATTTATAGATAGAATAAGGGTTTCTTTACTCAGTTATAAAATTACATGTTCTTGATGTAAAATTACATACTGTGGATGCACATTACGAAAACATGCCCATGTAATCTGTAGACTTTCCTTAAGTTGTAGAAATTGAAAATTTTCCGTAGAATTTTTTTTTATATTTTTCTTATTTTTGCTCAAAACATAGATTGTGGGTACACGTTAGAACTGCCTCGACGAGGCGGTTCTAACGAGTACCCACAATCTATGTTTTGGAGCAAAAGTAAGAAAAATAAGTATACCCCTGCATACCCCAGTTTTGCTAAATAAAAGTGGGGTTTAAGGGGATATATATTACACAGATGTACTGTGGATGCAATTGGGCCAACTGACAAGAAAACTTACTAGAAACATTTTGTGTTTGGGCTGTGTAGAAAAATTTCCCATTCCATTAACATAATCCATCCGGTATCTTGAAACAGGGTACGTGTACGAGTAAATTTCAAGCCTCTAGCCTGCTTCTTTGGCTGTACAGGCCAATTTGTGTTGGACCTTGTCGGAAACCCAGCTTATTGGTTTTCTCATGCGAAGACTCATTTTTTTTTTCTTTGTCATTTCAGGTAGTATTACAACTCATCTGGTTGAACTATGAAATGAGTCTACCGACAGGATAGATTGCCAGAATCTAATTTTGAATGAATGTAAGTGTCACAAAACATTTTTGAGAAACATTTTAAAGGTTTTATGCACTTTTTTGTCTTTATGTATTCAGACAATAAGTGAAAACCATGCATTGTTATACACCAGTCATCTGTATCCACGGCCCATATAGCACGCCCGGTAAAGTGCAAATTGACCACCGCCGGTGGTCAACGTAAAAAAAGTTGATATACATCCGGTGGTCGTTTTGAGTGTTTCCTGTTATTAGTTTTCGCGAGTTTGGTGGATGTGGAAGGTAAGATATTTTTTGATCAAAAGCGTATTATAAAAATCAAAGAATGTCAGGCTATCAGTTTTTTGCCATTTAATGTCTAGCCGAAGTGGTAGTTGAAAAAAAATAAACCGTTTTACTGCAATCCTTTCCGGCCCATTTGATCGGTAGTGAAAACGAAAGTAGAATCTGGTCAAACACAGGTTAAAATGCCCTGATCGTGCATTTGCAAGCTTTCTGTACCCAATGGTCGTTGCAGTTAGTTAAATGAACACTAAATTAGCTTTTCAGACATAATTTTAAAATATTTCAAGCTTTCCTTTCAACACTTAGATCGATTTTGTACCGGCGGTCAACTTGAAGTTGCGGTGGTCGTATTGATCAATGGGAATTACAATGTAAATTTTCATCGTGAGAGAAAGCCAGAAAAAATGCAACTTCATGTCGTTTTCTGTTAGGGGGCACGGCAACATTAATGGAGATGCATTCTAGACACAACCAAATCCAAATCAATGCCGTCGGTGTCCTCATAATTCAATTTCGTTTGTCCATTAGCCATTCAGTCACATAGTTTAGCAATATCGGATGTATTTATTACTAAGTTTTGGTAACCCTAACAATACAAATACTACCTCATGCAAGATGCATTGAATTTATGTACATAATTCGCATTGACTCGAAGAATAACCACTAGAATAACAGTGTGGTCAATTTGCAAACTAGGTGGTCAATTTGACCTTAAAAATGAACAATTTTGAAATGATTTACTGTCCAATTTGAAAAGTATTGAAGGACATCCCTGCTGTTTAATGTTGAGCAGGCTCAGTCTGGCAGATTCGACAATTATAGGAGTAACACTAAGCAAAGCGTTCATTGTGTTGTTTGTATGAAATCTATCTCCTGTTTTACAATATCAATTCTTTGAATATGTAAAGGTGAATAATCACGTTGTTTATATCAATTATATCAGAAGTTCTCCGGGAACAACAGCTTGTGAATTGCTGGTGCCAATAGATTCTGTATTAGCTTGTGCTTTTGCATAGCTATGGTCTATCATAATCAAACTTCGTTTTGATTTCTTTGGGGTGCTAGTATACATGTATTGACTTAAGGTGATTCGATACCAATTTTTGTTGATAAATAAATCTATAATTTTTAGACAGCTTAAAATATAGGTGGAATGCTACTCGAACAGTAAAATATTTGTGGGGGTATCCATGCTTTTTAAAAAGTTACGGATTTTCAAAATTGAGGAAAATATACTTTTTGAAATATTTTCAATTTTATTCTTCACGGAATAGATCTAAAATATGTAAACGGAATGTGTTTTAAACTGTAAATGTATTCACAAGCTAAGTGGCAAATAACAAAATTGAAAGGTAAAAATGAATACATGTATATGCATTCTAGGGCAAAATACATTTTTTTTTTGCAGAAAATATTTTTATTAAATTTTTGAACATATTTGTCCAGTACATCTCCGAGAATATACTTAGAATAACAAAAAACTGATTTTTAAACATGGTAATGATTATCAAATAAAATAATGCATAAATTGATAGCTGTTTCCACGCTTTTTAAGCTGCTATAAGCATTTTCCCACACCCACCCCTCACAAAGGTGCATATCCCGGCAACCTCATAAAATTTTTTTCAAAAATATTTTTTAAAGCTGGTTATGTATGGATGTTTAGATTTGGAAATTGCAAATGTGATGATACCAAAATTATTAAATTCTAATAAATATTAGATGCGATATAAGGACCAAACCACCACTTGTCGTACACCACGATCATATTGTCCCGACAATTAGTATGCTATAGAAACATTTTTAAAAGCTTCAACTTGAATGTAAAAAGTTAACATTTCCCTTTCAATACCGGCTGGATATGTCAGATGAGGCATTCTAGTTAGAGAATTTAAAAAAAAAAACATCTGTTCAATTATTAATAATTTTTAAATAAAAAAAAGAACAAAACAAGCAATTTCGATGCATTTTCATTTTCCATTTTTCTTACTTCTTCTATTGATGGGATATGAACATTTCTTCAACCATATGATTTTCATCACAATATGTGTAATCTATATTAAACAATACAAATTTTCCAAGAACCTAATAATGATAACTCTTGCTTTTCGAGCTCATTACAGTTGTCTTATCGACAGGCCTTAATACTTTTGATTTAGTCCCTGTTTTTATGTTTTTCTTCTTAGGAAATCCGAAGTTTCCTTTCGGTGTATAGATTTTAGAACAAATTGTCTTTTATGGTGATGAACCAATAGCTCTATAGTGTGATGAACTGTATTTTGGCTTTGTCTTAGATGGCCATTTGAACGGACTCTGGACAACGTCTTGGATTTCCTGTCCACGCCAGAGATATGGTTTTTTGTTCGTCAGGTAACGACGCTTGGTTCGTTTCCCTTTAAATTGACCACCTTGAAACGTATAAAAGAAAACATAAGGTCAGTAGGCGCAACTAGAGCTGACAAGGCCAGTTATTCTTCAGCATTAATACATACATTCATTCTACACTTTGCAGTGGACAATCACGTGATCTCGACTCGTTTGAACTAGCGTTTGGGTTTAATCAGCGAGCCAATCGACTGCTGGCAAAATCCAGAAACATTATGAATCTATTATTCCAACTGCTCGTGACAATGCAATGAAGAGGTACATGCATGTGTATTTTTACACGCCAATTCATCTAGCATTGACAATCTTATCATGACCAATGTTTCTAAATATTTCGTCTGAAATTGATATAAACCACGTGATTATTCACCTTTACATATTCAAAGAATTGATATTGCAAAACAGGAGATAGATTTCATATGCACAATGAACGCTTTGCTTAGTGTTACGCCTATAATTGTCGAATCTGCAAGACTGAGCCTGCTCAACATTAAACAGCAGGCATGTCCTTCAATGCTTTTTAAATTGGTCAGTAAATCATTTCAAAATTGTTCATTTTAAGGTCAAATTGACCACCTAGTTTGCAAATTGACCACACTGTTATTCTAGTGGGTTTTCTTCGAGTCAATGCGAATTATGTACATAAATTCAATGTATCTTGCATGAGGTAGTATTTGTATTGTTGGGGTTACCAAAAATTAGTAATAAATACATCCGATATTGTTAAACTATGTGACTGAATGGTTAATGGACAAACGAAATTGACTCATGAGGACACCGACGGCATTGATTTGGATTTGGTTGTATCTAGAATGCATCTCCATTAACGTTACCGTGCCCCCTAACAGAAAACGACATCAAGTTGCATTTTTTCTGGCTTTCTCTCACGATGAAAATTTACATTGTAATCCCCATTGATCAATACGACCACCGCAACTTCAAGTTGACCGCCTGTACAAAAGCGATCTAAGTGTTGAAAGGAAAGCTTGAAATATTTTAAAATTATGTCTGAAAAGCTAATTTAGTGTCAATTTAACTAACTGCAACAACTATTGGTTACAGAAAGTTTGCAAAGGCACGATCAGGGCATTTTAACCTGTGTTTGACCAGATTCTACTTTCGTTTTCACTACCGATCAAACGGGCCGGAAAGGATTGCAGTAAAACGGTTTATTTTTTTCAACTACCAGTTCGGCTAGACATTCAACGGCAAAAAACTGATAGCCTGACATTCTTTGATTTTTATAATACGTTTTTGATAAAAAAATATCTTACCTTCCACATCCACCAAACTCGCGAAAACTAATAACAGGAAACGCTCAAAACGACCACCGGATGTATATCAACTTTTTTTACGTTGACCACCGGCGGTGGTCAATTTGCACTTTACCGGGCGTGATATAGGGCTGGGAAATAGTGGGGCATTTAAATTTTCAATTTTTATAGTCAACGCTAAAAAGCTGGCACTTCAATGACAAATTTGTGGTAAAATCCCTGCTAAAAGACCCCCCACCCCACCACACCCCACCCCACCCCAGTGGCTGACAATTAGTATGAGAAACAACAGCTGAGAGTTGTGTTTGATGGAAAAAAAATATGAGAGAGAGGCTTGAATTTCTAGGAGGATGTGTGTACACAGGAACATTTAAAAATCATAAATAAGGACCATAAAATTAAAGTTGTTAAATGTGAAAAATACAACTATTAATTTATTTGTATAATGGACGTTGCAGATCTCCGGCAATGCCAGGACTCATTGGATGTTAAATTTGGCACTTAAGCCCCGCTGTGCCTTTTCTATCCCCGGTCCCATAGGGGCAAGAGATACAAATGACTGGTGCATTTACTATGGTATATTGGAATGCCATATTCGGTCCTAGAATTAGTAAAGTCATTTAGAAAACCCCTAAATGAACACCTGTTTTAACCATTACACTATTCCCCTTGCCTATGAGCTTGATCAAAGCCTGATTAAACAAAATTAGAAATTACTGACGACTTTATCACAAACATCAAAAACAGCCATAGGTTACTAAATCTATTGGCCGCATACAAGTCACGGCACATGCAAGCAATCTGAATTACAAAATCAGTATTATACGCTATTTACCACATAGACACTGATCAGCTAGTAGTTTTGGGCTTTTGCTGCTCACTGCCAAGGGTCAATAACTCTTAATATATATCCTTAACTACCTTTGACGGAGGAGGAGACAAAAAATATCAAAAACTGTTTCTTAAGACAATTTTTCATGCTCTTTGACTCATATTTACATATAAGCCGCGTCGTGAGAAAACCGGATTTTTGCCTAGGCGAAAACAAAGGCGCAGATCAGCTTCGCGGTAACCGCGAAGCTGATCAGCGCCTTTGTTTTCGCTACTCGGATAGTACAATTCCTCTTCTTTCTAAATCCAAAATTTCAAGCTTCTAGCTCTTTTCTGAGCTTGTACAGGCCGGTTTGTGTCGGACCTGGTCGGAAACCCCGAAGACCGGTTTTCTCGCGTCGCGGCTCATATAAGGGTAAATCTGAGGTAAATCTGTATATTTACATAAGTAAGGAGTGAAAATTGGGCTGGGGATCAGGAAACAAATGAGACATCTCGTGAGAAAACCAACAATGTGGTTTCCAAACAGGTCCAACACAAACCGACCTGTACAAGCACAGAAAATAGCTAGAAGCTTGAAATTTCGGATTTAAGTAGAAGAGGAATTGTACTGTCCGAGTAGCGAAAACAAAGGCGCTGATCAGCTTCGCGGTTACCGCGAAGCTGATCTGCGTCTTTGTTTTCGCCTATGCAGATTGTTGGTTTTCCCATGAGGCGGCTCAAATGATTGCCATATCTTTCCCCTTGTTGTTGTTTGGCATGCCGTCAACAGTGATAATGTACTTCTACCCCTGATAACGGCTGTCAACAAGGGAGCCAAATCATGAGAAAACCTGCTTTCTGCATGTGCGAAAACAAAGATGCAGATCAGATGTGCCGTAATTGCACAGCTGATCAGTAGCTTTGTTTTCCTCCACGGAGAGTCCCAAACCCCTTTTCAGAACCCTCTTCTGTGACTTTATATGCAGATTGGAGATTGGTGTCAGACCTAGTCGGAAACCTGAAGACCAAAGACCAATTGTCTGGTGTCGCTTGATTGTCAAACAAGTTGAGAGTGGTCAACTACGCCTTAAACCAGGCAATCAAACAACACTTAGACCAGTTAAAGGTCTTGAAATGTTAAAACAAGTAGATTATCATGAAATTAAATTGGCTTATAAAAATTGTGATACTCTGTCTGAATAGCTTTGTTATGCTTGCTTTTCCGTAACTATGAAAGCAATCCTGTAGTAAAGAAACTGACTAAATCGGAAACTGCAATTTAACAATAATAATTATGAGCCGCGTCATGAGAAAACCAGATTTTTGCCTTTGCGAAAACAAAGACGCAGATCAGCTGTGCAGTAACTGTTTTCACTACACGAATAGTACAATTCCTGCTCTACCTCTACCAAAAATTTCAAGATTTTAACTTTCTTCTGAGACGTACTGTACAGTCGGGTTTGTGTCAGACCTGGTCGGAAACCCCGAAGACCGGTTTTCTCGTGTCGCAGCTCATATTATCAGTTCACCAAAAACAAAGATCTAGAAATGCAGATGCTAATATCCACCCTTGGTGTTTTGAAATGGCATTGATGTCAGTCGATAAATTTATTGTTTGACTATATTGTTCACTATAAAAAGGCTAGGTAGGTAAAATGAAAATTGCTGGAAGATCGATAAATTTGTATAAACAAATGCAAAATCAATTGTGTTTTTTTTTTTGTTTTGATAACAGTGTCATTATAGATTCTGTTTACAGCATATATAGAAACGGCTAAGTTGCAGCTCAACATAAACAGTGCCACAGTTGCAGCTCAACATAAGCTTTATGGAGCTTATGTTCATTGTTATGTATCTTGCCCTTGTCTTGTCTTGACACAGTTTGTCCCTCAAACAGTGTCTTAAAAAGAAGTACATTTGTATCACTATTCAAGCACTATGTTTAATCCTCTCGGAACTGCACAGGCATCAAGTTAAAACATTTTCCTTGGACCAAAATTGAAGTAAAATCAAATGAGTGTACTGTAATTTTTATGTCTATTAATGTGAACTTCTGGAAATGTTCTTTTTTTTTCAATCACCTAAATATATGTCTAATATCACCATAAAAAGGCTTATTTGCCACTAGCTATTAAAAGCATCTACATGCCTCAGAAAGATGCCAAAATAAGTGTGTAACATTATTACAAGAGCAGTCTGACTGAAATCTATATGCATTGCAGGGGCCTATCTACATGAAACCTTAGAAAATATTGATAAGAAAAACACATCTGGTGCTCCTGCTAGCCTTGACAGAGATGAAAACAACAAAAAAGTCATGTGGAGGTGTTTCTATAGAATCAATTGAGCCGCCTCGTGGGAAAACCAACAATGTGGTTTCTGAACAGGTCTGGCACAAATCAGGCTGTACTGCCACAGAAGCAGGCTAGAAGCTTGAAATTTCGGATTTAAGAGGAAGAGGAAGTGTACTTTCCGTGTAGCGAAAACAAAGGCGCTGATCAGCTTCGCGGTAACCGCGAAGCTGATCTGCGTCTTTGTTTTCGCATATGCAGATTGTTGGTTTTCTCATGAGGTGGCTCAAATGTCACAGCTTATGGCATATGATTTGAAATTAATGAAATAGAAAATTGCAAGCAGCAAAATTAATGGTAAAAAAGTGAGAAAAATAAACAGTTCAGCCTGCACATCTGATGTGTCTTTTCAGTGTCTTTTCTCATCATTAACGTAAAGCGTATGTTTGATTTTGAGAGCTATAGTTTCCTATTGTAGACTACTATAACTTAAATCCAATAGAGATGGAGATCACAGAAACTGGTTTTCTCATGACAAAATGCAAAGCTTAGATATTAAACTTGTTCAATGCTGATCTATCATTCATTTGTAGTGAATTGCTTGTGCTGTTCTATTCCTATGTTTTAAAATTGCAATCGGAATTCTGGATATATAATCATATTATAATGGAAAGGTGCAAAATTAAATTTTATAACATTTTTTTTTTCATTTTAAATTATCAAACTTTTTATCTGATTTAATGTATGAGCCGCCACATGGGAAAACCAACAATCTGCATAGGGAAAACAAAGGCGCAGATCAGCTTCGCAGTAACTGCGAAGCTGATCAGCGCCTTTGTTTTCTCTACTCGGATAGTACAATTCCTCTTCTACTTAAATCCGAAATTTCAAGCTTCTAGCTCTTTTCTTTGCTTGTACAGGTCGGTTTGTGTCGGACCTGTTCGGAAACCACATTGTTGGTTTTCCCACGAGGCGGCTCATTTAATGTATAGGGGTAACTGTTCTACTGGACCGTAATTACAATTTAAGCCGAGACACCAGAAAAATGGTCTTCGGGATTTCTGACCAGTTTCAACACAAGCCTGCCTGTACAGTCTCAGAAGAAGACTAGAGAATTGAAATTTCGGATTTAGGAAGTAGAGGGATTGTACTATCTGTGTAGGGCAAACAAAGATGCTGATCAGCTGTGCAGTTGTTTTCTCATAGGCAAAAATGCATTTTTTCTCATGATGTGGCTCATTTACCAAGGTACAGAACTTTCACTCTTGTATCTTAAGTGATAAATTTCGATTACATTCGTAGTATACAAATAAGGTATAAAATTCCACAATCGTTACACAGTTACTGGCAGTTTGGCATTCAATTGCTTGATAAATATTGTTTGTCCAGGATTTACAGTGCCACATAACGAGAAAACCAGATTTTTGCGTATGCGAAAACAAAGGTGCAGATCAGCTGTGCAGTTACAGAAAGCGCTATCCCTCTTCTTGTAAAATCCAAAATTTCAAGCTTTTAGCCTTCTTTTGTGGCTGTAGTGCCTGCTTTGTATCGAAACTGGTCAGAAACCTCAAAGACCGGATTTACGTATATTTTCAGGTAGGGGCGGATTAATGCTAGGTCTGATTAGTACAGTGACCTGTTGAATCAACGATAAGACTGTGGGGATCTATTGTCTTATGCACTTCTCCTACAGAGGCTGTTGGATTTGGATGTCTTTGAAGTTTGAAGCTGTTTTCGATTATAAAAAGTTTGGACAAAAGGAATTTATCTGGACGTAATTGGTGCTATCAAAAAGGTAATTCTTGTGTTTTTTTTAATTAGCATTCTCCCTAAGAATCATGCAGATGTTGATAAGTGACTAGTCACAGAAATCGTTCATTTCACCTTCATTTAATCAGACTTGTTGAAAAACTTCGACAAAATAAAGCATTCCTTTTCTCTGACAACGGTTGCCATGGAAACCAAACATCAAAATTTCATGGAGATTGGCAGAAAATGGTTCAATGAAAAAGTGCAAATTGACACTTTTTGAGGTGGTATTTGAGATATGATTATCGGTTAGAATGTCTATATTATTACTTATATCAATAGCATGTCGTGACTTTTATTCGAAATTGTATTAAAAATTGAAAAATAAAATTTGCATTTTGTTGCCTAGCAACGTAAGTACTACCACATAAATCAAATTTTCAAATTTCCAATTTTGGACATTTTCAAACCAAATTATCTCCTAACAGCATGAGTGTATATCAGCTATATATATAGCGCATTAACAACCAACTCTTGTTGTTGAAATGCAAAGAATAAAATAACTCAAAATGTTTCTATTTTTTGTAACCATGGCGACCAAACAATGGAACCATCAGTAATTTTTCAAGAAATGACATTTTAAAATCAAATTATCTCCTAACAGAACAAGTGTTTATGAATTATACATATAGTTCCTTAATAACCAACACTTGTTTGTCAAATGCAAAGAATAAAATAACTCAGAATGTTTCTATTTTTTTGTAACCATGGCAACCAAACAATGGAACCGTCTGCAATTTTACAAAAAAAAGACATTTTTAAACCAAATTATCTCTGAACAGCACAAGTATATATGAATTATGTATAGAGTGCCTTAATAATCAACACTTGATTTTTGAAATGCAAGGAATAAAATAACTCAGAACATTTCTTATTTTTGTTACCATGGCAACCAACCAATGGAACCTTCAACAATTTGACAAAAAATGACATTTTCAAACCAAAATATGTCCTACCAACAAACAAATACATGAACAGTGTATATGTTGTCTTCATTCAGAACTTATGCTTTTTTTTTAACAAACAAACATTAAATAACTCAAAATATTTCTGACTTGTGTAATCATGGCAACCAAATCAAGCATGGCAACCAAACAATGGAACCATCAGCAATTTTGAAAAAAAAAAGACACTTTCAAACCAAATTATCTCCTTACAGCACAAGTGTATATGAATTATGCATATTGTGCCTTAATAACCAACACTTGGTTTTGAAATGCAAAGAATAAAATAACTTAAAATGTTTCTATTTTTGTATCCATAACAACCAAACAATGGAACCGTCTGCAATTTTACAAAAATGACATTTTCAAACCAAATTATCTCCTAACAGCACAAGTTTGTATGAATTATGCATGTAGTGCCTTAATAACCAACACTTGTTATTGAAATGCAAAGAATAAAATAACTTTGAATGGTTATAATTTTTGTTACCATGGCACCTACTAATGAAACCTTTAACAATTTGACAAAAATGAAATTTTCAAACCAAACTATGTACTACCAACAAACAAACATATGAACAGTGTATATGTTGTCTTAATTTAGAACTTTTGTTGTTGTTTTTTTTAAACAAACAAACATTATATAACTTATAATATTTCTGACTTGTGTAACCATGCCAACCAAATCAAGCATGGCAACCAAACAATGGAACCGTCAGCAATTTTGAAAAAAAAATGACATTTTCAAACCAAATTATCTCCTTACAGCACAAGTGTGTATGAATTATGCATATAGTGCCTTAATAACCAACACATTTTTAAATGCAAAGAATAAAATAACTCAAAATGTTTCTAATTTTTGTATCCATGGCAACCAAACAATGCAATTTTGCAAGAAATGACATTTTCAAACCAAATGATCTCCTAACAGAACATGTGGATATGAATTATGCATAAAGTGCCTTAATAACCATCACTTCTTTTTTGAAACGCAAGGAATAAAATAACTCAAAATGTTTCTATTTTTGTAACCATGGCAACCAAACAATGGATTCGTCAGCAATTTTACAAAAAATGACATTTTCAAACCAAATTATCTCTTAACAGCACAAGTGTATATGAATTATGCATAAAGTGCCTTGATTATCAACACTTTGTTTTTGAAATGCAAAGAATAAAATCACTCAGAATGATTCTAAATTTTGTAACCATGGCAACCAAACAATTGAACCCTCAACAATTTGACAAAAAAGTGACATTTTCAAACCAAAATATTTCCTAACAACAAACATATGAACAGTGTATATATGTTGTCTTAATTAAGAACTTTTTTTTTTTTTTTTTTTTTTTTTTTAAACAAACATAAAATAACTCGAAAAATTTCTGACTTATGTAACCATGACAACCAAATCAAGCAGCCATCTTCGATTTCTGACTTTTGTAACCATGACAACCAAATCAAGCAGCCATCTGCGATTTTGCAAAAAGGGACATGTTAAAACGAAAATATCTTTTTTTTTATACAAACACAAGTGTACAATGTATATGAACAATGTATATACTGCCTAAATTTGTGCAATTTGGTAATTTAATGCCAAAAACAATATAACTGAAATTGTTTCTTTCTAACTTTTGTAACCATGGCAACCAAACCAAGAAACCCTTAGCGATTTTGCAAAAAAACAACAAACAACAAAACAACAAAAACAAAACAAAACAAAAACACATATACTCGGATCATATATTTGTTTGTTGTTAGGACATATTTTGGTTTGCAAATGTCATTTTTGTCAAATTGTTGAGTGTTCCTTATTTTGGGTGCCATGGTAACAAAAATATAACAATTCTGAGTTATTTTGTTATTGGCATTTAAAAAAAACCCCAAGTGTTATTAAGGCAATACATGCATAATTCATATACACTTGTGCTGTTAGGAGATAATTTGGTTTGAAAATGTCATTTTTGTAAAATTGCTGACGGTTCCATTGTTTGGTTGCCATGGTTACAAAAATTAAAAATATTGTGAGTTATTTTATACTTTGCATTTCAAAAACAAGTGTTGGTTATTAAGGCACTATATGCATGCCTCATATACATCTATGCTGCAATGAAATAATTTTGCTCGAAAATGTCATTTGTTTCTAAAATCACTGAAATTTTCATAGTTTAGTTACCATGGTTACAAAAGTAGAAACATTTTGAGTTATTTCATTTTGTGCTTTTGAAAATCAAAAGATTTGTCATCGTTGCACAACAGACATTGTTCTTATAAACCTTTGTTGTAAGGAGATATTTTTGGTTTAAAATGTCATTTTTAGCAAAATCGCTAAGGGTTCCGTGGTTTGGTTGCCATGGTTACAAAAATTAGAAAGAAACAATTTTCGCTTATTTTGCTTTTGGCATTAAATTACCAAATGACAGCAATTTAGGCAATATATACATTGTTCATATACTCTTTTGTTTGTAAAAAGATATTTTCGTTTCATTTTTGCAAAATCACAGATGGCTGCTTGATTTGGTTGTCATGGTTACGAAAGTCAGATATATTTTGCGTTATTTTAGGTTTGTTTAAAAAAAAATTCTTAATTAAGACAACTGTGAACATATACACTGTTCATATATTTGTTTGTTGTTAGGAAATATTTTGGTTTGAAAATGTCACAATTTTGTAAAATTGTTGACGGTTCCATTGTTTGGTTGCCATGGTAACAAAATTATAACCATTCAAAGTTATTTTATTATTTGCATTTCAATAAGAGGTGTTGGTTATTAAGGCACTATATGCACAATTCATACAAACTTGTGCTGTTAAGAGATAATTTGGTTGGAAAATGTCAGTTTTTGTAAAATTGCAGACAGTTCCATTGTTTGGTTGCCATGGATACAAAAAAGAAACATTTTGAGTTATCTTATTCTTTGCATTTCAAAACCAAGTGTTGATAATTAAGGCACAATAAGCATAATTCATACACACTTGTGCTGTTAGGAGATAATGTGGTTTGAAAATGCCTTTTTTTACGGTTCCATTGTTTGGTTGCCATGCTTGATTTGGTTGCCATGGTTACAAAAATCAGAAATACTTTCAGTTATGGAATATTTGTTTATTTAAAAAAAACAAAAACAAAAGTTCTGAATTAAGACAACATATACACTGTTCATATATTTGTTTAATGGTAGGAAATACTTTGGTTTGAAAATGTCATTTTTGACAAATTGTTGAAGGTACCATTGTTTGGTTGCCATGGTAACAAAAATTAGAAACATTCTGAGTTATTTTATTCTTTGCATTTCAAAAACAAGTGTTGATGATTTAGGCACTATATGCATAATTCATATATACTTGTGCTGTTCAGAGATAATTTGGTCTGAAAATGTCATTTTTTGTAAAATTGTTGACGGTTCCATTGTTTGGTTGCCATGGTTACAAAAAATAGACACATTCTGAGTTATTTTATTCTTTGCATTTGAAAGACAAGTGTTGGTCATTAAGGTACTATATGCATAATTCATATACACATGTGCTGTTAGGAGATAATTTGGTTTGAAAATGTCATTTTTGCAAAATTGCTGATGGTTCCATTGTTTGGTTGCCATGGTTTCAAAAAATAGAAACATTTTGAGTTATTTTATTCTTTGCATTTCAAAAACAAGTGTTGGTTGTTAAGGCGCTATATGTATAACTGGTATACACTCATGCTGTTAGGAGATAATTTGGTTTGAAAATGTCTAAAATTGGAAGTTTGAAAATTTGATTTATGTGGTGGTACTTACGTTGCTAGGCAACGAATAGCAAATTTCATTTTTCAATTGTTAATACAATTTCATATAAAAGTCATGACGTGCTATTGATATAAGTACTAATATAGACATTCTAATCAATGAACATATCTCAAATACCACCTCAAAAAGTGTCAATTTGCACTTTTTCCTTCAACGATTTTCTGCCAATCTCCGTGAAATTTTGATTTTTGGTTTCCATGGCAACCGCTGTCAGAAAAAAGAAATGCTTTGTTTTGTGAAAGTTTTTCAACAAGTCTGATTAAATGATGGTGAATTAAACGATTTCTGTAACTAGTCACTTATCACCATTTCTATAGGACCTGCATGATTCTTAGGGAGAATGCTAATTAATTGTTTCAGGATTGTTGATGGTAGTATATTTGTCAACGCCAATCTGATGCATTGTACATTTTATGGCTGCTTGTAAAAATGACAATATTGACAAATAATTTATGGTTGGAAACCCAAAGTAGCCACTCAAATATTATAGGCCCTTATCAGAGAGGTAACATGGTACTATGCATGTAGCATGTTCATGTCATTTGGGTAGATCTGCACAGGCCTCAGTTATAAAACTTTTTTCGTGCTCAGCTGAACTGAGACTAAAATTTATCCTGCTCATAAATGTTAAAATGCCAACAATTGTTGGCATTTTAACATTTATGAGCTGGATAAATTACTAGTTTTTGAGTTTTGAACCTGAATTTTCCACTAATTTTGATTATTTCAGCATTTATGAGCAGTTGAAATTTCATACTCAGCTGAGCTGAGCTTGAAAGAAGTTTTATAACCTCGAGGCCAGATCTTGCACAAGCCATGAAAACATATCTATGGCTCTTCTTCCTCTTACAATGTTGATTGTTGTTTGTTTTAATTATTAAAATGGTTGAAATATGTGCACTGAGTAGTGGTGATCTGGATCTCAGAGGATTCTCCAGGAATAGTGGGGCTGAAGAAATGATTGTCCTAACATGACCTTGGCTGTTGACCATGGACTTGCACATCAAATCAAATAAATGAATAAACAAGCAAACAATAAGTGAGCTGTGTCATGAGAAGACCAAAATTTTGCCTATGCGAAAACAAAGGCGCAGATCAGCTTTGCAGTAACTGCAAAGCTGATCATCGCCTTTGTTTTCATTAAACAGATAGTACCATTGCTCTACTTTCTTAATTCAAAACTTCCAGCCTCTAGCCGTCTTAGTGCTTGTACAGCTTGGTTTGTGTCCTGTGTCCGACCTGTTCGAAATCTAAATTGTTGGTTTTCTTATGACGTTCAGTTGTCCTTTCATTGGTCTGGCTTGCCTAATGAGGCTTATACATGACCTTTTATACTTCTTTGATCATGTTGATGAGTTTTGATTTCATTGATTTTTACTTTGTCATCTTTTTTGCCACAATTTACCAGCTAATGGCTTTTGTTATCCTGCAGTTACAAAAGTGCATATTCATTGTCAGAAGGCTCAAAAGTTGGGGTTATGGTTTACCCATAATCTGACATCAGTTGAGCTGTGATGCGAGAAAACCTGTCTTTGGGGTTTCCAACCATTTCTGACAAAACGGCCTGTACAGTCACAGAAGCAGACCAGAAGCTTTAAGCTGAGGTGGTTCTAACGAGTACCCACAATCTATGTTTTGGAGCAAAAATAAGTATACCCCTGAATACCCCAGTTTTTGCTTTATGAAAATGGGGTATATGGAGGTATACATTACACGGACATCATGATGTTCCTTATATTAGTTGGTGATGTTTTTTTCTCATAAGAGAGCCTATTATTGTCTTTTTTTTATTGCCAACAAGTGTGATTAAATGATCTATTTCTATTCTAGAAGAATATTTCGGAACATGTTGTTTAGATACAATTATAGATGGCTGCTTTTCAAGTGTTATAATGGCTTAACAGTTCATTTGCTGACCAATGTAGCTTACTGTGCTTGCTGTAACAAACACTTTCACACAGTTGAGTTGTAGAAGGCTCTGTGGCATATTGATCAAACCACCCGCCTTGTAAACCAGAGATGGTGGGTTTAATCCCATGAGATTCCAGACTTTTGGAAGCCTGTTTGGAGCCTAAAACGTGAACACAACAGCAGTTGAGCATCTGTGAGGGAAGTCTTGTGCAGCCATTCTGTTTCTATTGTTTGTCTTTAATTTTTAGGAAACTTCATGCATTTCCATATAGGGTATAGTGATTGAATGTGACCTTTTTAAGCTTAAGTCCAATTCGCATGCGCCAAAAATACACACGTGTAAATATACTCCGGTGTGCAAATTTTACTCGGGGTAAGTAAATGGCGCATGCGAACACAAATACACACAGGAGTATATTTACATATGGGTAAATTTACTCCTGGGTCTGACCAGATGCAAATTTTATTTTTACAAATACACACGTGTAAAATAACTATCATGTCCCATGCGAACGCAAAGTAAAATTTTGGCTCTTTCTTGGGGGCAGCTCACTTCTACTATCTTGAATTGCTTTGGCTAACCTGGGGATCAACCCTACAGTCGGACTACTAAACTATGAATGCCGTTCAGCATCAGTGAATCGATTCCTCTTTTAGGCTGTAGCAAGCATGAAACGGTGCATGAAAAGTGGTCTTTCCAAGCATAATAGCGATGCATGTCATGGTATTGTCTGAGTATGAACAGATGTGAATAGGTCATCTAGACTTTGATTGTTAATGCTTGCTTGCCTTTTATATATAAGCTCGACTCCGAATTGCGGTATCAGACATGGTACTGAATTGTTGAACCGAAAGAATTGCATGTGACCTGAAGATTGCTACTGCGTAGGTAAATCCCATACTCAGGTTAGCCTGACTTTTGCATACTTGCTTGATAAAGCATGATATTTTGGGGTAAAAAGGCCATGCTGGCAGATAATAGGAGAAAACCACCCCAAAGACTGAATCAGAGTTTCCTTGAATTTCATATCTGTAAATTAATAATAAGCAAACTAAAGATATCTCATCCTATAATTGTGAAAGAAGACTAGCTAATGGTGGTGTTGGGGATGGCAGGCGGGATAGCTTAACAGACATGTTCATTAAACTGATCCAATTTGAACACTGAACCAAGAACTGCTTATCAGTAACCTTGTACCATCTAGACAGTTATACATAGTGACATAAGAGAATTCTTTGATGTTGACTCAGCATTGCATTGGCCAGACAATTATTTATAGTTACATAACAGAAACTGTTTGATTTAGAATCTGAATTGCATAACACCACTAAGAGGCTATCCAACTTCATGCAGGTGTGTGATGCAGGTGTTGTCACCAAATTATCAATGTTAAACAGTCTGATCATGATTCCTGTTGAGCATTAAAGACCTTGATAGATATTATATCAAACCATAAACCATATCTAAAACATGAACATGAGCAAAGAAAAACAAAAATTGTGTATAAACTGTAAATAAAATTATTCTCATTTTATACACAAAAAACAAGTTGATAAATTTAGACATGGTTTATTCATTTATCACAAACAAAATACTAATCATATCTCTAAAGCTTAAAACTTAACACAAGAAACAATATGTACACACTTCTACCATTTACATAAAATAAAAATAACAACTTTGGCTCTTTCTTGGGGGCAGCTCACTTCTACTATCTTGAATTGCTTTGGCTAACCTGGGGATCAACCCTACAGTCGGACTACTAAACTATGAATGCCGTTCAGCATCAGTGAATCGATTCCTCTTTTAGGCTGTAGCAAGCATGAAACGGTGCATGAAAAGTGGTCTTTCCAAGCATAATAGCGATGCATGTCATGGTATTGTCTGAGTATGAACAGATGTGAATAGGTCATCTAGACTTTGATTGTTAATGCTTGCTTGCCTTTTATATATAAGCTCGACTCCGAATTGCGGTATCAGACATGGTACTGAATTGTTGAACCGAAAGAATTGCATGTGACCTGAAGATTGCTACTGCGTAGGTAAATCCCATACTCAGGTTAGCCTGACTTTTGCATACTTGCTTGATAAAGCATGATATTTTGGGGTAAAAAGGCCAAACGAATTTGCGGTAGCAAGTGAGGCCCCCAAAATATTAGAGCCATGATTGCAATACTGATGAGTAACTTAATGTAAATAAAGCACGCAAAATTTAATAAATTCCAGACCAGCTACTCATTATGCCCTTCCAATTTTATACCAATTGTACAAAATTGAAAGAAAACAATGAAAGCAAAACTTGGTCTCCGTTGTGACTCATTATAAGGCAGAAAAGCCTGGGCTAAAACCATATATAAAAAACTCCTTTTATTTTTTGGAGAAAAATTCATGGAAACCTTGGCCTTACTGCCAGTAATGAGAAACAAATCATTCTTCCCATGTACAGATATTACCAACACAATGAAGAAGGATATCATTGACAATCAAATCCCTGTAAATATAAGTTTGCAATGAAGCTCTGAAAAATTGCTCATTTGTTTGTTTGTTTGAGCTTTATCCCAGTCAACTATTTTAGTCATGTCAGGATGGAGCCAACTGTAATTGCTATTCAGATGAGACATGAGAACAAGTTGTTAAACACATCCCAAGTCCTTACTCACTGTAAGGTTGATGGCTATCTAATAAAGGCATGTTTAAAGACATGATCTGAAGCATAACCATAGGGTCCTCTGTTCGATCCCATCATAAGTTGTTGATCATGCTTGTGTAGACTCCTCGGCGTATAATTTTATAACCATGCCAGTGAAATAGAATAACTAGGTCAATCAATCTATAACATGCAAACATTACAAACATATAAATCAAAGGTATGAAATTCATACATAACTACGTTTGATCAGATGAAATATGAATGCAGGTTCTTGCACCCTTATAAGCACACTATGACGCTATCCTGATAGGGCTTAATATTATCCCAGTCTAAAATGTCAACATTTAGTCATGTAAAGACAGAGCCATTGTTCATGGGTGTATCTTGCTCATGGATACAACCCAGCACCAGTAGTAGAAATTCCTGGTACAGCTATACGTCTATGTATAATGTAGAGCAGTAGGTTGTCATGGTCAAACAAAATACTTACTTACTTACTACATCCCAAAAATATCATGACATTAAATTTAAGTATTTTTCTTTCCCTGGTAAGACCAGTACTGCAACCCCTGGTTTACAGGGAGAGTGACTTATCCACTGCACCACAGAAGTAGTTATTTGGATGGAACCTAGTGCAAGTTCTTTCGCCTAACTGCGGTCTCAAACTGGCCCTAAGTTTGCCTAGTTGGAAGGCAAACAAAGGTGCATGAGCTAAACATGGCTAGTTCGAAACACATGTAAATGCCACAATTTCATTATCACAACTAAGATCTATTTACTTCTAGCTCTACAAATTCTGAATGGACACCTTGTGACACAACTGCAAATTGTTTGGTTAAGCTACTTTTGCAGTGTCCATAATAGCTGTTCATCATAAGTCCCAAAGCTGTCAAATTGTCAATCATATGGCCCCTGCTGCATCTGCATCTTATGTTAAACAAAACCTTAATGAACATTATACACATCCTAACAGACTCTAAGTGACTTGCAGCTGGTCACGTGTAATTAAATTCTATTAAGACTGCACCTTAAGGTTTTATTGCATATGAACACTTGGGCACATACTTGCTGTGATTATTGTGATCTGCCTAGGAGAAAAAACCAGATAGAACAGATTGCTCTGCTAAGAAGATAATACCTATAAATTGACTGTGCTTGCTGATTATGGTCAGCCTAGAAGATAAAACATATGTAGATTTCCTCAGTTGATATCATAGTTATGCACCCCATGCTGTACTGGTCAGTGACTGCCTAGTAGATAATACCCGAGTACAATCCACACAGCTTAAATTGGTGCCTAGAAGATACCTCTGCATCAATGCAACTATACTGTTAAACCATCACTAATTGTCACTGTGTATAATATTTAAACAATAGCATAGCATATTTTCATGTATATAACACCTAAAATTATTCTAACTTAACAACAAACCATAGTAATCAGCATATACTAATCATTACTAAAAGAGGTACAAGTAGGCAAAGATCAGGAAAATGCTTTGCTAAAAGCACTAAATTACGACATCTCAAAATTGGTTCTGTCTTGGCTTTGAATATTTGAGCTTTGGAAAATCCAACTGAGGAATTGTCCAATACTTTAAATGATTTGATTTCCCAGAGCCGATATGACAAAAATATGAGGCTTCAGACTGAGTAAGGCCATGATCCTCTTAGTTTGTGCTCCTAAAAAGAATCATGATCCTCCCTCCAGGTATGACACTGGCAATCCAGTGGCATGATGAAAGTGATCCAGTGATTCAGATGAAAAAGAGTAGAGGCTGGGCGGTCCAGAGCAAGTACATGCTGTTGGCCGATCTAGCAGTGGAGACGAGGCTGGGAGATCCAGTGGCTTGTGCATGATGCTGGGCGATCCAGCAGATTGAGATGAGGCTGGGTGATTCAGCGGCTAGTGTGTGCTGTTGGCTGATCTAGCAGTGGAGACGAGGCTGGGCGATCCAGCGGCTAGTGCGTGCTGTTGGTGATCTAGCAGTGGAGACGAGGCTGGGCGATCCAGCGGCTAGTGCATGCTGTTGGTGATCTAGCAGTGGAGACGAGGCTGGGTGATCCAGCGGCTAGTGCATGCTGTTGGTGATCTAGCAGTGGAGACGAGGCTGGGTGATCCAGCGGCTAGTGCATTATGCTGAGCATTCCAGCAGTTCGAGACGAGGCTGGTAGATCCAGCGCTAGTGCATGCTGCTAGTCGATCCAACAGTGGAGACGAGGCTGGTAGATCCAGCGCTAGTGCGTGCTGCTAGTCGATCCAACAGTGGAGACGAGGCTGGTAGATCCAGCGCTAGTGCGTGCTGCTAGTCGACCCAACAGTGGAGACGAGGCTGGTAGATCCAGCGCTAGTGCGTGCTGCTAGTCGATCCAACAGTGGATACGAGACTGGTAGATTCAGGGCTAGTGCATGATGCTTGGTGATCCTGCAGTAAGAGACGAGGCTGGGTGATCCAGCGCTTGTGCGGCTGCTAGTCGATCCAACAGTCGAGAAGAGGTTGGGCAAACCATATATTAGTGCATGATGATGTGCGATCCAGCAGTAGAGACGAGGTGCATGACATGACCATATTAAGCTTGAGATTATCATATGGCTAGAGTACTGACTGCATCTATCCTGAACTTGTAATATGGACAATTCCCCAATAAAGATTAACCTGATGACATCAATTTAAACCATTCTTTACTGTGCTAAATCAAAACATGATTTTTACAAACAAGCATCTTAGACTGAATGAAACCCTCTATGTCTTATTCCATATCAGAAAAAAAAAATGAAAACTTTCAATCTGTGACATGGATGGTTTGACCCATCACTTATCCTGGACAGGATCAGGAGAATAACCAGTAATCAGATGGCCCATGAGCAGGCTATTTAATTTTTATTTATTTTTTTTCCAATTCGGTGTTACGTCCCTTCAAGATTCTTTCAGCTCATAAGAGGCGGGCCAATCTGTAGCTGGGTGAAAAATGTGAGAACCCCGAGAAAAAACACCTAACACACCCGCAAGCAGAACTTGGCTTGTCTTACATGTGGCCAGTGTGGGGCTTGAACCCACACCAGACACAGCAGTGAGATTATCAAGTGATTAAGAAAACAGTGATCTTAAACTTTCTGCCGCCGGACTGATGGTAATAAAATTGCACACACAGCATGCCTCTCAGCCTCTCTTGTGTGAGAGTTTAAAATAGAAAAGAGCTATGGTATTTGTCCATGATATTAATCTTATTAACCAGCATTTGAACTTCAATTTGAACAAACTTATGACTTGGATCAGTACTCAGCACTGCAACCGAGGCTGCTTGAAGAGCTAACTAGATAAAACTAGAATACAAACTATGACAGGTTTATAGCATTGGAGCATGATCGGTGCTGGAAACATATACATACATAATTTATTTCATGCATAAACACAGCACCCAAGCATTTTCACTAATGCTTAACACTTGCTCTCCTATCTCCACCAACAGAATTGCAATAAACTAATTCCACCAAAAGAATAATTAAAAACACTTGGACGAAAGACATCAGATTTAAATGCTGACACACTTAGAATGACTTCCTTTCACATATAAACTGACACATATTAGACACTAATTTAAAATGCTCTGCTTTCTTTCTAACACAAAAGATGGCTTCAAAAAACACATAATGCCACTATATCTCAACACTTTCTGCCCTTAAACTCCACCAATAGAATTAAAATAAACTAATTCCACCAAAAGAATAATTCCGAACCCTTAATAAAGAAAGACACAAAGCCTTAAATTGCTGACACAATAGGAATGACTTGCTAATTGCATAAACACTGGCACAGACTAGACACTTAACTAAAAACAAAATGCTCTGCTTTATTTTAACACAAAAAATGGCATATATATAGAAAAGCCCATGATGGCGCTTAATCTGGACACTTGTTAATTCCACCATAAGGAATTGAAGACTGCATGGAAATTTAGGGAATCTGTTTAAGGCGAGCTGTTGACTTGGGTGCCTGCGTGCAATACACAGCTTAATCAACCATGAGAAGTTAAGAGTCTGATCTTAGAGATCTCACCGGAAGGCTTTTAAGCTTTGGCACTCCACAAAACCATGCTTTGCCCCATACACATTCCAAGAAGGGGATTTCTTTTATACTAAATTGTCCAAGATGGGAATTTCTTTTATACTAAATGTAAGTCATATGCACCATAGATTACATGAATTCAAGCAGAAAAGGCAAAACATTAGTTACACATTATCCCATGTAACCATATACAAGAACCTGAAATTCATGTAGTATAAACTCTGCCTAGTCATGGTGATCTAAATGAAGAATCCTGGATTGGTGGAATTGCCTTTCTGTTGATTTAATGCACTGTTTTATATGAAAGATTCTAATGTTCCAACATAATATGGTATCCATAATCATAACTGAATATACCACAATAATGTGATAAATGATAGAAAAATGTTACTCAAGAATCCTTTATAATCCAATATACATATATATGTGTTAATACATATGAGTCATTATCCTAGGGTTAATCCATTGCACTTTGAATTCAATCCATGAAAGTATTAGGAAAATGTTAATATTAGAAGAAAACAAGTTATTATCCCAAAATTAATAACATTCCATGTGAATAATAATAATAGCTTAACAGACATGTTCATTAAACTGATCCAATTTGAACACTGAACCAAGAACTGCTTATCAGTAACCTTGTACCATCTAGACAGTTATACATAGTGACATAAGAGAATTCTTTGATGTTGACTCAGCATTGCATTGGCCAGACAATTATTTATAGTTACATAACAGAAACTGTTTGATTTAGAATCTGAATTGCATAACACCACTAAGAGGCTATCCAACTTCATGCAGGTGTGTGATGCAGGTGTTGTCACCAAATTATCAATGTTAAACAGTCTGATCATGATTCCTGTTGAGCATTAAAGACCTTGATAGATATTATATCAAACCATAAACCATATCTAAAACATGAACATGAGCAAAGAAAAACAAAAATTGTGTATAAACTGTAAATAAAATTATTCTCATTGAGTATTTTTATTTCAAGTCAATATTCTGCTTTTAGATAACAAATTTTCACATTTTTTGTTTCTAACTCATGTAACTGATTATATGACAGTTGCTGAAACTGTGGCCATTGTTGCTAAATAAGAGTTTATTGCCATTCATAACATTTTAGATCATATGGAGTGCAAACAGCCACACTATTTCTTCATCATTCTTGGTTAGGATTCTTGGGGCATTTCAACAAAAAAAAAAAAAAAAAAAAAAAAAAAAAAAAAGAACACCTTGAAGCAGCCTCTTCTTGTTTTGCAAATACAGAAAACTTAAATGAACAGGTTTTAATCCAGAAATGATAAATTTACCTACAAAAATACTCCTGGCGATAAAACCCATGCGGACGCAATTTAAGTTTACTTTCAGGTTGATTTGTACACCGGTGTATAAATACACACCGGAGTATATTTACACGCATGTATTTTTTGCGCATGCGAATTGGACTTTAGATACTGAGTAGCAGTGTTTGCTCCCAAAAATGTTTGTGATTCGTTAAAGTATGACATACAAATATTCTGTTACATCTTAAGACTGGCAATTAGTAATATGATATAATAGAAAGTTTTGATTCTTTTCTATACATGTCAATAATTTTGGAAAGATTATTTATTTGAGTAAAAAAAGAAAGATATTCCCTTCCTATTTTATAAGAGTGTACTCAAAGTGTTCAGGTTCTGCTTTAAAACTGCCTGCTCATTTTGCAATGAAAAAGCACCCTTTAAACCTCTTAAAAATTAACAATGGGCTCTTCAGCAAGTTTACCTTGTAATTAAAATTTTGAGAAATTTAATTTTATTACAAGTGCTCTTTTGTAATTGTTTTTTATAGCTTCAACCCTTCAATGTATTATTCTATAGCTATAACTGTAATGGAAAAGTTCCATGTAGATATCCATCCGAGAAAAAAAGAAGTCCGGTTTTAAACGATTGTTTATTCGTCAATATGATTATTTTAGGATGTAAAGCTGTAGACATACAAAAAGTAAATAGATTGTTTTTTCAACTGGGACACTTAAAAGTTTGAAAGTTACTAACGTTTCAAATTAAAAAGACTGCTTAGAGGCCATGGGTAGTGATTCGGTCGGCGGTCATCAGTCTGCGGTCTTTGCAAGCCTTAGGCATATTCGTCCCCAATTATTTCGACACAAATTGTTATTTCGGTTTCTAATCTATAAACGACATGCTTAAGACATGATTTCTATCATTGATTATGCCTGTAGTGCCTGTCTTTTCTTCATAATAATAATAGTTCATCGCGGTTTGTATTTAGCGCTACACTGCCGTGGTCACTTCAATAGTTTTTTTTTATGATAACCTCGAAGGTACGAATGAAGCCGAGATAGCCTGATTCTCTTTTCTCTTCTAATCAAGGGCGGGAAAATGATTCGGTATCAATTAAGCATGGCACTGGTTCCTATTCCGAAGGTTCCTATTCCGAATATATTTACATATAACATAAACCTGATAACGGGAAACCAGCCGATAATGGCAACTATTTTTAGATTATTATTTATAGACCATAAATATTAATGATAACATGAGTAACGCCGTTAAAAGTCTGTCAGCCCATTAGCTCAGTGTGTTAAGCATCGATCTTCTAATCAGACTCTTACAGGTTCGAATCTCGCCGAGTATCCGCTGTTCATTTTTTTTTTTTTTTTTTGTTATCATAATAAGCCTCTTTTCTTTCTTCATTCGTTTTTATTCTTCCTTTTTTATGGAGTCTATTTAGCAGTACGCTGAAAAAAGTTGTTCAGTACTGGCGATAACTGGTAGACCCAGACAGATGAATGTTGCATTATCAAATGAGCCGCTTCACAAGAAAACCGGATTTTTGCCTATGCGAAAACAAAGGCGCAGATCAGCTTCGCAGTAACTGCGAAGCTGATCAGCGCCTTTGTTTTCGCTACACGGATAGTACACTTTCTCTTCTTATTAAATCCGAAATTTCAAGCTTCTATGCTGCTTCGGGGACTGGTCATGTTGGGATGTTGCCTCCATTTTACAGGACTTTTACCCAAAATGAGGATGTCATCACATCCAACAAGTGCTTGAAATATAACTATCCAACTAAGACACAAAAGGCTTATACGTATGGATGGTTTGACTTGAAATGTTTCCTCGGCAGGCTCAGACAAGCGCGGTTAACCAGTAATCAGTCAGCAGTGTATTTAGCTTTACCTGAAGGCACAAGTAGCCTATATCTATTTCTTTAGGCCCCAATGGGAGGGGGGCCCATAGTCTCTATGGTGAAAATAACAGTCACAAATGATTAGCGTGTGTCTAAGGTGTGTACAGGTCGTATAATAATCTCAGCATGCTGAAAATTTTGGATTGCATGTAGTTATGTTAAGCACACAATACAGAATAGGCGCGTATCAAACGTTTAATGTAACGCGTGTTGAACTTATTCGTATAAGACACATACCCGAGACACGTCGAGCTTTAAGCATGCTGCATGCTTAAAATACTTTAACGTACACCAAGCGTACAGAACGCAGATGTACGAGGTTTGTGGACACCTTGGCTAGCAGGAAAAGTAAAGTGCTGTTGTTTAAGTTTTTGTATAAATATAAGCAGCAATATCTTATGAGCATATTTGAGGAATTTGTTTCAATTTGAAGTATCAACACGTTAAATATGACATATTTTCTACTTAAGCGTACGTAGGGCCACACGGGACAGGTGCCAAAGCGTCAACAAAATGTGACGATTTTCATATTGTGTTTTTTCCCTGTGAAACGGCACTTAAATATGTTATAACATTAAAACATTTCGTCCTAAAACCAAATAACACTGACTTCAGTTTCAGAAAGATTCCGACTTGGCGGCAGTGTTGTTTGATTTATGTGAAAAAAAAATCAGAAGCAGACCGAAAAATCTGTTTGAAATAATGGCGTAATTTGACGTCGGAGAACAGCCGACGCCGATTGTATGTTTCGTTAAGGAAATCACCCACAGATACGATGAAAATGTTACAAACAACAGAAACGTCATCGGTCTGTCAGTTACTATTTAGTTCTCAGTAGTTGTGGCACAGACGATTTTCAGCTGCTCAGAAGTCCACCTATGATGATAAACGGAAGATCACCTGTCTGGCATGCTCGCCGCAAGAAATTGTTACACATGTTCAACAGGTGGACGAACAATTTTGCGAGAATTGGTACGGCGTATCTGCATTTGACAGCTGGATACACAGACATAAAAATGTTGATAGCCAAGGATCTTTTGTTAAAAAAAAAAACACCCTGAAACAAATGTATAACGTGCTGGCGGCTTAAAATGTCAAGTAACGTCATATAGAGACGTTGACCTTTGCCCCGCACTCGGTTCGGAAGTGCAGGGAAAAGGCTGTAGATGACGTGTTTTTGTCAGATTTCAATAAAATTTCTTGTATATTTGCTTATAAAATACTTTTGCAAAAGCAGATATATTCATTTTTCTGTTGAAAATATAAATGGTGTACACGAACTTTTCTGACAAACCACGTATGTATGTCTATGGAAATACATTGGTTGAATTTGCGGCATATTTTTCCACACGCTCGGTGCGCGCTTTGTCTTATACGTTATTGACTGCGATAGAAAATTGAAGCTATTGATATGACACTTGTGTCATATCTTTTCTTGTTTATAATGTTTATTTGTTAAGTTGAGAAACTCTCTGTAAATTCTTTTTTGAAAACTTAATTTTGTCATCCACCAAACAACCCCTATGTTAAAAAAAGAAAAACAAAATCTTGATAAAAATGATTTCAAGTAGAAGCAACACAAACTTTGCAAATGACTCTGCAATGTGTGTTGCAATCTGTCTGTCTAACAACTTTTAATGTTAACATTATTTTTAAACAAAAACAAACAGTTGTGGTCCTTTGTTGAACAATTTCTTCTTTGAAATGATAACATGGATTGCAACTTTAAACAAATTATGCTCTAAAGATGCTACAATCTGCTCTTTCATCATATGAGCCGCGATGCAAGAAAACCGGTCTTCGGGGTTTCCGACAAGGTCTGACACAAACCGGCCTGTACAAGCACAGAAAAGAGCTAGAAGCTTGAAATTTCGGATTTAAGTAGAAGAGGAATTGTACTATCCGTGTAGCGAAAACAAAGGCGCTGATCAGCTTCGCGGTTACCGCGAAGCTGATCTGCGCCTTTGTTTTCGCATAGGCAATAATCCCGTTTTCTCACGATGCGGCTCATATTCATTAAGCCTTTTAAGATGAGTTGCATATTGAAAGGTGCATACAAATTTAGATATATAGCACTGATAAGTGAAAAATCAATTTTCAAAATTCAATTTAAACATAAAATAAGTTGATTTACAGCTATAAAAGAGCAATGGGTTATCATAATAGGTTAACAGTTTGATAAATTTACACTTGAACTGCGAAAAATTGGTCTTTGACATAAATTATACATGAGCCGTGACGCGAGAAAACCGGTCTTCGGGGTTTCCGACCAGGTCCGACACAAACCGGCCTGTACAAGCTCAGAAAAGAGCTAGAAGCTTGAAATTTTGGATTTAAGTAGAAGAGGAATTGTACTATCCGTGTAGCGAAAACAAAGGCGCTGATCAGCTTCGCGGTTACCGCGAAGCTGATCTGCGCCTTTGTTTTCGCCTAGGCAAAAATCCGGTTTTCTCACGATGCGGCTCACATCATGGTTTACCCTAAAGAAAAGTCTTGTTACAGATTAAATATGAAGATAAAATATTTACCTCTGATTTAACCTTTTGATTTTGGTGAATAATGTTGGAAATTTTAACACTAATATGTATGGGTTTCACATGCATTTCTATCGAACTTAATGCACCAGTCATTTGTAACCACTGCTCCCCCACCTACGGAGGTCAGGGATTATGACATTTCCGCTTTCAGTGCCCTGCTATAAGCCCTACCCACAGGGGGCAAACTGGAGGTTAAAACTTTGCTCTTTGCCCTGCCCTGTGCAATAGAAAATCTCCTTGGGGTAAGGATCCTAATGCCAAAACCCTGTCATTTCCCCTGCACTGAGAGGACACTCGAAAACTAATTGCCCTGCACTTTTGCCCGGCTATACCCCACCCTTCCCCATAGAATCAAGAATCATAAGAGAAGCATTTGTTAATAATTGGTGGCAGAATACTGTAAATTCGGAAATTTTCGCATGACTTTTATTTCGCGAATTTTCTATTTCTGAATTATTAGCGAGTTCTTGAATTCGCGAGTGAGTGTCAATGTATTATATAAAGTTAATTGTGGCTCTTAATTAGCGAGAACTTTGAATTCGCGAGGCAACCAATTCCCGAATATTAGCGAAAATTAAGTTCTCGCGAATATTTCCGGATCTACAGTATAAGAATCTTACATGAGTGTCAGGTATGGATAGACAAATCTGTCCCGAGGGTCACATTTTGGCATCACGAGGCTCGCCGAGTGATGCCAAACTGTGACCCGAGGGACAGATTTGTCTATCCATACCGTACACGAATGATGGATTCTTTTTCTTGCACGCCTTAATGCGACGAAGCTTGATTTTATACTATTAACCTAGAAAAATGCCACAATCGCGGCGTCCGCCATTTTGAATTAAAACGTTTTGACGTCATCGTGACGTGTGCGCTTAACGACGAAATTACGTGACGTCCTATACAACCAATGTTAAAAAAAAGAACACTTGAACGCAGTGTGCGACGGGGTGAGAAAACGAGGGTGAGATAAGAATTTCTCACATGGGGTAAAACCAGGGATTTCTCTATCTGGTGTGCAAGAAATATCTATCTCTGGGAGGCTTGTACAGAACCAGTGAGGTTAGAGTAACTGACTGTCCCGACATGTCTTTATCTGTTGACTGTGACATAAAGCATTAAATCTAGCAATCAAACCAGCTAAAATTTAGCAAGTCTTAAAATATCTATTGAAGTAAGTTAATTTTGTTGTTCAGTATACATTATGAAAGTTAAGCCAATCTTTAAAATCTTTTTCTATAGACTCAAGTAAATCTTTACTAAGTTAATTTTGTTGTCGAGTATACAGTCATTATGAATCACTTTTTGTCACCTAGGCAGGTTACACCTTTTTAATGCCCAATATTATCCTATTGAACTGTTGGGGGCATCCTATTATGATTATCAATCTCAATAAGCTAATATAACGCCTATTGACGATCATAATAAGTTTGATCTCTTTTAAATATATTAACGGAAATTGATCTGAATTTGATGAGATTTCATAGTGTGGTCTACAAAAAATGTCACCATTTCAAATTGATCCATGAAAAGTTTTTAACATATTTTTAAAATCTAAGCCAAGCAAACTTCCTTGGTAGTTTCTTAAGAAGGAAGTCTGGGGTTCAAGTAGAAAATAAAATTTATGATTATAGATTTAATTTATAGAGAGAAAGATGCCAGATTTGGTATAAACATGGGTTTCTTATGATGCTTAAAACCCTAGGACCTGGTATAAGAACTTTGGAGGCACTATACCCATCACTATTTTGAGAGATATGAGCTGCCTCGTGGGAAAACCAACAATGTGGTTTCTGAACAGGTCCGACACAAACCGACCTGTACAGTCTCAGAAAAGAGTTAGAAGCTCGAAATTTCGGATTTAAGTAGAAGAGGATCTGTACTATCCGAGTAGCGAAAACAAAGGCGCTGATCAGCTTCTCGGTTACCGCGAAGCTGATCTGCGTCTTTGTTTTCGCATATGCAGATTGTTGGTTTTCTCATGAGGCGGCTCATATATTGGCATTGAATATTGCAATTCACGCGTGCACATGCTTGTTAATACATTGCTATTACTTATGCTTGTTAGCAGGCGCCACACAAAGCACATGCTAATAATGAAAAACTGAAGTCCGCCCAGAATGAGCATAAATATGAAAGCTTCTATTAAAGTGTATGAAAATGTGACAAGGCTGTAAAATATAGTGCACCATTATTTCTTTCATTTGTGCAGAATTTATGCAATAATAGCGATCAAAAATGATTTTGCTACGCCCTCGGTTTTCAACACTCCCACCAGGACCTAGCGATTGTTAGTGAATGGAAAATCATGTTTGATCCCTATATTGACATTTCTTTCCATAAATTCTCATTGAAGGGTCAAAAACGGTGTTTGTCGGAATTATTTTTCTACACCCTTTATGGAAGTTTGTATGCTGACCCCCTTTTAGCAGGGTCTCTTATTTTAGGTTGAAATTGGAACTTGTGTATTTTGTCATTTTATTTCACACCAAAAACCTCATGGTAAATATTAGTTTAACACATTTCAGCCGTCTGAGGCTCGGGGCAAGATCACAGATTTTCTTTTTTTGCAGTTAATTGATACACTGCTACTGGATAGACCAGGAGGGATGTGAGCCTCGTCACGAGAAAACCAGATTTTTCCCTATGCGAAAACAAAGGCGCAGATCAGCTGTGCAGTAACTGCACAGCTGATCAGCGCCTTTGTTTTTGCTGCACAGATAGTGAATCCCTCTGCTTCTTAAATTTGAAATTTCAAGCTTCTAGCCTTTTTTCGAAACTGTAGAGGTCGGTTTGTGTCGGACCTGGTCGGAAATCCGGAAGACCGGTTTTCACGTGTCGCGGCTGATGTTATTTTGAATAAAAACACATCTTTTTGTCAAGAAACTAGTAATTTGACAGAGCTGCAAATTTTAATTGGGCAATTGTTAAATGGGCTGAGACTTGACAAAACCAATCCTGAATGGTGCAGCAAGGAACCAGATGATTTCATGTGGATAGATTATGAAAGTCAGTGTAAAATTAGAAGAGGCTGCAATCTTATATCCTCTTGAAGCATAAGGCAACCAGCTAAGACCACAATTAGAATCCTCACAGCATATTTTATTAATCAGACTTTTTCAGGGCGGCCTTAAAGTAGAATTAAAGAGGCTTAAGATTGTCTGACTCTCACATCATTGTGTTGTGACAAAACATGTTCATTACCAAATACAGTGTATATACAATAAAGCTGCATCCTTATGGAATTTGTTGCAACTTTAAGGGAGGTTTAGATGGATACTAATCTATTGTAGAAATTTCAAGCTCCTTATGTTAAATTTGAACCCTTAGTAAAGCACAGACAGGTTTCATTTGATGAGGCACATTTAATTTCCTTTGTATTTTTGGCTCCCTTTTCTTTGTTAAATTTTCAAATGGGAAGTTGTCATCACTGCCTGCCGCCTTGACGGCTTAATCAGCAGGGTTCTCTAGGGATCAGGTGTTCAGGGGATGGTTCAGGTGGGCTTTGTAATATGAGCCGGACAATGAGAAAACAAGATTATAACATATGGGAAAACAAATATGCAGATCAGCTGTTACTGCACAGCTGATCAGCCCCATTGTTTTTGCTACATGGATAGTATAATCTTGTCTTCTGAAATCAGAAATTTCAAGATTTTTGCCTTTTGTGATTGTACAGGCCGATTCGTGTTGGACCTGGTTGGAGACCCACGAAGACTGGTTGCCTTGTGGTACAGCTCAAATAATCCATTGAGTCACTGTATCAATAGAGAATGATGTGGCTCAGGTAGAGTGGGTCCTTGAGCAAGAGAAAACAAAAAGCTTGTTAAGTGCCCTAGACAAGACAGCTCCATCAGACATAGTCCTGAGAAAACTGGAATTTTTGCCTATGCGAAAACAAAGGCGCAAATCAGCTGTGCAGTAACTGCATTGCTGACCAGTGCCTTTGGTTTTTGCTGTATGGATAGTACAATCTCCTCTTGTTAAATCTAAAATTTCAAGCTTCTAGCCTTTTTCTGAGACTGTACAGGCCGGTTTGTGTGGAACCTGGTCAGAAACCACGAAGACTGGTTTTCTCTTGTCGCAGCTCATATGTACCTGGAATGTTTGAAATCTTATCCAGCCCTCTAAGGATTCAAGAATTTCTGCTTGAATATTCTATGCCTTGTTGAATAATAGTTAAGCCTTCCCAGGAGCAAACCAACAATTTAGTTTCAGACTAGGTCCGACACAAACCAGACTGTAAAATCACAAAAGCAGGCTAGAGGCTTGAAATTTTGGATTATAGAACTGGAGGGATTTTACTATCTGTGCAGCAAAAATAAAGGCGCAGATCAGCTGTGCAGTTGATGCACAGCTGATCTGCGCCTTTGTTTTTCGCTTATGTAGATTGTTTGTTTTCTGGTGTGGCGGCTCAGTTATCGAAATCTATCAATAGATACATTGAAAAGTAATATAAGGTGATCAATCTTGTTGTAATTAAACATTTGTGAATTCTTATTTTGACTTACTAATTAATATTTTTGACATTTTTATTATGTTATGATAATCTGTTAATGTTAATGTCATTTTAATTGCAAGTGCTCATAATTTGTTGAATGAGGTTTGTGTTTTGTTAGGTCTTGACATGGACTAAATGCTAACCGTAAACTTCATCCGGTGGTCCATATATGATTGTAATATTACATTACAGAGTTAACACAAAAAACTGTATAATGTAAGTACTGAAATGCCTTGTGCATTCAAAGTTCTTGCTTAGAATCCTGAGAATAAAGACTGGTCTATAATAAGGATTCAAATCAGTCTGCACAAAATATACACTCGTAAATTCAACTTTGGAAATAGAAAATAAGCAGTCATCCAAAAATTTCAGAACTTTCTGTTGTTCATTCAGTGGACAGTGGACTAAAATAAATATTTATGTCGAAGCAGTGTAAATCAGGTTTTCTCAGACAGTGTCTAGTTTTGATTGAAGGATTAGCTGTAACAAGATTTATATCTGCCCTGTAAAATGAGCCACCTCATGGGAAAACCAACAATCTGTATAGGCGAAAACAAAGACGCAGATCAGCTTCGCGGTAACCGCGAAGCTGATCAGCGCCTTTATAGTACAATTCCTCTTCTACTTAAATCTGAAATTTCAAGCTTCTAGCTCTTTTCAGTGCTTGTACAGGCTGGTTTGTGTCGGACCTGTTCGGACGCCACATTGTTGGTTTTCCTACGAGGCGGCTCAAATGATGTTTCCATTTATGGCAGGTCATGCACACACTTAATGCAACTGGATAAAATTTCTGTCTCTTGCAGACCCTATGAGACTGATGCCGTGGTAAGAACTCTGGACCGAGAGACCTGGCCGCAAGGTTATAAAACTTTTTTTGCATGCTCAATTCAATTGAGACTAAAATTTATCCTGCTCATAAATGTTAAAATGCCAACAATTGTTTTATAACCTCGGTACCCGTAGGGTTCGATAGCAACTTCTGCCTTGTCATCCTTTAGCCAGACACATTTACTGACATAGCACTCTTAAAAATATTTATGAAGTGTTAGGATCCATGCTGACATGACCAATACTCTACCAACGAACTAAATATGAGCCCCGCCATGAGAAAACCAACAATGTGATTTCCAAACAGGCCTTACACAAATCGAGCTGTACAAACACAGGAGATGGCTAGATGCTGGAAATTTTGGATTTAGAAAGTAGAGGAATTGTGCTATCCGTATAGCGAAAACAAACATGCTGATAAGCTTCTTAGTTACTGCAAAGCTTAACTGCGCCTTTGTTTTCACATATGCAAAAGGTTGGTTTTCTCATGGCATGGCTCATATAATATTTAATAATCAATCAAGTTTTTCAGTAATATTTTTATTGAAATATGTATTTTAAGATGATTTTGCTTATAGAATTATCCTTGATACATTATATATATTCTATTAGTCTGCTGGGGAAATTGCATTCAATACTGCTAGGCCAATGTCATATCAACCCGTATATGACATGACCATATATGACATGACCATTATAATCTACTGCAGATACCATCATACCAGCATGTTAATTATCAATCAATTGTAAATTAGTAATGAGCTGATTCTTATTGCAGTAGGGAAAGGGCATATGGTGTTCTGGAATGCATTCCAATTGATTATTAATGTAAAACTACCTCAGAAAAGTAATCCTAGATGTTGCTAATTTGGTATCCGATGGAACCATATCTATGTCCTTTATAATAATTTGAGCCACTGCACCAGAAAACCAACAGTCTGCATATGCGAAAACAAAGATGCAGATCAGCTGTGCAGTAACTGCACAGCTGATCAGCACCTTTGTTTTTGCTACATGGATAGTACAATCCCTTTTCTTCTGAAATCCAAAATTTCAAGCCTCTGCCACAAGGCCAATTACATGCTCTCATCTATAAAAATGAACCACTGAGGTACATATTTGTCTAAAGTCCAATTCGCATGTGCAAAAAATACATGCATGTAAATATACTCCAGTGTGTAAATATACTCCGGTGTGCAAATCAAACTGTGAGTAAATTTAAATTGCATTCGCATGGATTTTATCACCAGGAGTATTTTTGTATGTAAATAAATTATTTCTGGATTAAAACCTGTTCATTTAAGTTTTCTTTATTTGCAAAACAAGAAGAGGCTGCTTCAAAGTGTTCTTGTAGACTTTGGCAGCAGAGGAGAATCATGTATGGTCAGGCTAAACCGTAGTTAAGTTATACAGTTCCCTATTATCATCCTTTCACAAGGAATTACTGTTAAAATGGCCAAGAATCCTCACCAAGAACGATGAAGAAATAGTGTGAATGTTTGCACTACATATGATCTAAAATGTGTTGAAAATGGCAATAAACTCTTTTTTAGCAACAATGGCCACAGTTTCAGCAACTGTCATACGTATAATCAGTTCAGAACAAAAATGTGAAAATTCATTATCTAAAAGCAGAATATTGACTTGAAATAAAAATACTCATGGGTAAATTTTACTTTGCGTTTGCATGGGACATAATAGTAAATTTACATGTGTGTATTTGTAAAAATAAATGCATCTGGTCAGACCCAGGAGTAAATGTACCCATATGTAAATATACTCCGGTGTGTGTTTGCGTTTGCATGCGCCATTTGCTTACCCCGAGTAAAATTTGCACACCGGAGTATATTTACACGCGTGTACTTTTGGCACATGCGAATTGGACTTAAGTTAAAGGACAAATAAATAGAAATACATGTACATGTATACGAACATTCTTGGAAGTACATAACATCCTTTTTTGACATTAAATATTCATTAGCAACAGATGCTAGGCCCTGAAGACATTTTTCATGCATGTTAGCTGCAACAATAACAAAATTACAATTTGCATCTAACAAAACAACAACAACAAAAAAAAAAATCAGTGCAGGCAAGGTTTTCATGCTGCTTTATCAAAATATTTTGTTTTAAAATGTTCATTTTCATTTGCTCACTGTTCATCATTTTTCTTCCATTCTTTCTTGCCACTTTCAAATTTATGATGTCCTTTATGGATTTTCTAATAAAGATATTGTATCTTGTATCTTGTTTAGATAGAAATATGTTGTTTGTTACTTCAACAAAGCTTGTTTGTTCCCTTAATTTGATCTTCATATTTTTCAGTGTTGGGACAGAGCCAATTAGTACTGGTTCTTTCTCAATGGAAAGTAGGTAGGGTCTAAACCCTGGACCTCTCGATTTGGAAGTCTACACCTTTCCAGCAGATGTTTATTGTTGATCGAGTGACTTAAGTGCAGTTACCTGTAATTAGAATAATCTGCTTTGATCTACGTAATGTTTTCATTTATATTTCATGATGACTAATATCTTTCGCTCCACTAATTAACATCCATCTGATTAACGATTCTTTGACCCTGATATGCCTTTGTACGAAAGAAAGAGCCATTGTTTAAACTCGCAGTCTGTGCCGTTTAACTTGACTGGATCTAATATCGTACAAGAGTATCATGATGCTTATTGCCGATTGTCATGTTGTTTTGACACGGATATTTGATAGATAATGAGTTATTTAATTGTTTATTATCACAATGAGGCTATCAATCCTCCATCAATCTAGATGACAGATGAATTTGAATTGATTTTGGAATCAGTCATTTCTAGTATCATTTTGTAATGAGAAAACAGTCATGAAAAACAACTTATTTGACATTTTACTGATAAACAGTGTCTGAATATCTGCAGCTTAAAATGTTGTTTGACTCCATTGTATAGTTGTTGATGGAGTAATTGATTGATTGATTGATTTATGGTTTACATTTTGGGTCATTGAGTCCTGTTAGTTATCTTAACCACACTAGGGCGGCCCCGTGGCTGAGCGGTGAAGAGTGCTGTTTCTTAATCACTCGATAATCTCACCACTGTGTCTGGTGTGGGTTCGAGCCCTGCTCTGGCCACATGTGAGACAAGCCAAGTTCTGATTGCGGGTGTGCCAGGTGGTATTTCTCAGGGTTCTCACCTACTGATTGGCCCGTCTCATATGAGCTGAAATAATCTTGAAAGGGACGTAAAACTGAATTAAAAAAAAAAAAAATAATAATAATAATAACCACACTAGTTTGAAGTCACATGTATATTTAACGTCCATATAGGGAGTTGGGGTCACAAGTTTGGCATCCATTAATTTTTCATCTGTTTTATCTGTGGCATGTAAAAAAGTGCCTAAAAAGTCACTGATAAGACTTCAAATTAATTAGTGATTTACCAGAGCATGCGTAATTAGTGATTTACCTGTGCCTGTAAATCAGCTGACTTCTACCTGTATAACTGATGGATTGTCTGTTGTCATGCAACCTGATTGAAAACCTAGATTCTGTCACCTGATGAAATGATAAACCAACAAATGTTGAAATAAGATCCTTCTGGGAGTTTTTTCACTAGAAACTGTTCAGCCGCAATGTGGTCTACGAATTTCCTAGCAGGTCGGGCACAAACCAGCCTGTATAGTCACAGAAAAGGGCTAGAAGCTTGAAACTTGGGATCTAAAGAGAAGATGGATTGTAGTATCTATGGAGCGAAATCAAAGGCACTGATCAGCTGTGCATTTACTGCACAGCTGATCTGCGCCTTTGTTTTTGCATATACAAAGTACAGTTTTTTCATGCTAGTAACTATTGATTGGGCTAACAAAAACTGTGAAACTTGTTTTTCCTGGCAAGTTAGATCTCACCTTTCGGCACCATATTGAAATGGTGAGAATTTTAGGTAGTTTTCCTACATTTTTTGACTCAGAGAAACATTCTATTGTACATGTACATGTACTTCAAGAAAGCTAAATTTTAGCAACACACAAGATGGCTCTGATTTCTTTCTTTATTATTATCAACATTTGGCAACTTATTCCCTTTGCTTCAATTTAGGTTTAAATCTAAAGGTCATTGCAACCAGAAAGTTGTAGTCAGGATAATACTTGTACTTACCCTGCCACACTGGGACAATATGTATTGCTTCTGTAGACTGTCATAATATTTATAGACTCTTAATATTCTGGAACCTTGCAGTCTTTTTCAATTTCCCAAGTGTACTATACAGAATGCCACCTTTAAAACAGCCACATTGCATTGTTCTTCCTCCTAAAGGCTAGAACATATTTGTTAAGAAAGCCAAAGTATTCACATCTAGAGGATGTCTAGAGGCTTGAAATTTCACTCTTAGAAAACAGTTAAGATGGGCATTCACTTCCCTGTAACATGCCTTGGCCTTGATCGCACGGATGACAAGCTTGTGTGTTGAAAAGAAAGATTATTCTTTTTTTTTTTTTTTTTTTTTTTTTTTTTAATAGAGAGATTGGTCTATATTATAATAATAATGTAGCAAAAAAGGCACTGATATGAAATTTCACTCTTAGAAAACAGTTAAGATGGGCATTTACTTCCCTGTAACATGCCTTAATTGGCCTTGATTGCATGGATGACAAGCTTGTGTTGAGAGATTGTTCTGTAATCATGTAGTAAAAAAGGCACTGATATGCTGAGTGTAAATTATCTTTATCTAGATCTATAACATAAATGGTGTGGCAGTCGACATTGATATTGGGACATTGATGCTGACTGCCTGACGAGAGTCCGGTATTTCGACAGGAACATCATATTAAAAGATATCAGAAATACCGCGGCGGACTCTCATGTTATGGGAGTATAAAGTATCCTGCATATGTGCAAATCTATGGCAGTAAGCAATGCCCTTTCTTTAAAGCAGATTGACGAAGAAGCTTTTGACCCTACATCAAGTGTTGTCATGTTGTCAGTATGTTCACATTAGCATCTTTCCATTATCCGACTTATAACATTCCTACAGTGCTGAACAAATAATAAATCAGCGAAATTGATTTGGAGTAAATCTTCTATTACTTTGTTTTATCTCGAGGACTAAGTAAATAAAAGACAATCAGGCACTAGAGGGCTATGGAATGACAAATAATGTCTTTCTTGCCATGTTTTGCCTTGTTTATTTTGAGACAACATTGTTTTCTGTCAGTTTGAGACATATTTTTTTTTGTATTGCAGTTTACCACTTGTGAATGCCAACTTCTACATGTTAGCATGTTTTGAAGGTGTGGTCTTCTGTCTTGCTCTGCCCAAATCTGATTTCTGCCTTGATTGGAAATTTAATGCCATAAAGTAGAGATGAATAGATAATGGCCGATCAATTACTTTGTAGCATGCCTTTCTGTCTGCCAAGTGGCTATTCATTTTGTTTTATTAGACAACACTCATGCCTGTTGATTCTTAATTCATATGAGCTGCATTATCAGAAAATAAGACTTCAGGGCTTCCGTTGGGGGTAAAAGCTTAGTGAATGTCCCATTAGCTCAGTAGTTAGAGTGCTCCCTTCTGGAGTGGGAGGTTGTGTGTTTGCCCCTGGGCTGCTTCATACCAAAAAGGAAGTGGCTGCCTTGCTTAGCATTTAACATTATAAGGCAAGCACTGGTGCATACCAGCCATGTTGGTGACTACTGTTCATCCTGTCAATTTCAGTTTCAGGAAACAGCTACTTGTTGATACCCAAATATTCGAAATCACACTATTTCTGCTCAGGATCAAGTAAAGGTGGTTGGGTGGAAATATTGGCCCGCCCATTGGGGTCTAAAGATATAGACACGGGCTGCTTAGTGTGCCTCCCTGGAGGCAAAGCTTATAGGCTACCGACTGACCATCTGATTACTGGTTAACCGCTTAGGTCTGAGCCTGCCCAGGAAATGTGGTGCAAGTCAATCCATCCATACATAGAAGCCTTATTGGCTTAGGTGGTTATATTTTACATGTTAAGCACTTTTTTGATGTCATGACATCCTAATTTTAGGTAAAAATCCCATAAAATGGAGGCAACTTCCTGACATGACCATAGCTGTTGACTGGGACATAAAGCATCAATTCAAACAAACAAACAAATCAGGATCAAGTATTTTTTGGACCTTGTACATTAACCAATTTCATTAGGGAAGAATATTTGATTCCTTTAAACTCTGTATATATTTAATCAACAAATTTGAATAAATAGACACAAGGGATCTTAATTGTTGTGAAAATTGCTTTATAGATTAACAACTGGATGTCTTTTGTCCAGACAAAATAAACTTTAAATGATCTGCCACTTTTGAAAACTTACAATTTTCAATTGCAAAAACAAAGTTGCAGATCAGCTGTGCAGTAACTGCACAGCTGATCAGTGTCTTTGTTTTCCCTTCATAGATAGTACAATACCTCTTCTTTCTTAATCTGAAATTTCAAGCTTATAGCTATTTTCTGTGGCTTTACGGACTTGTTTGTGTCAGACCGGGTTGCACACCCATACTGTTTTCTCATGTGAAGGGCTCAAATTCAAATTTCTAATCGAAAACAGTGCCATATAACTCACAATATTATTGATTAGATTTGATACAAAATTCTGTTAGACAAGAATAAATCTTTAAACTTTTGGCCTTAAAATATGGAAAACATATTGTTCAGCATGAAATGGAATGTCACTCTAACATGTTTAATGGCAAGCTATTGTTCATCATTGTTTGCCTATAAAAACTATCACTTTTCATCGGAATCTATGCATGAAAATTTCAATAGTTTGAGCTGTACATCCAGTGAAAAACTAGATCAGTCTAGCCATGAGCCCAGTCTGATTGAGTCTTCACTGTCCATAGGGGAATAGCTATGGCCCTCACCTACCCATAAAACACTGTGTGGACTCTGATCAGCTTTGATTGATGCCTGGGATAATCCAAGTTTCTGGCGGGCTCAAAGCCCGATAAGTTGGCTTTGTCATTCCTATTCACCTCTCACATTACAATGATGTCCCTCAAGAGAATCATACCTATTTTGAAATTCAAAGCATATACAATAAAATGACAGCTTGTATGGCTTGTATAACAGTGTCAATGACAAATCTGTTTTCTGTTTTTTAATTAACATGCATGTATTGTGTATACAGTTTCATGTACATGTATATAATTATCACTTTGTTACCGTAATCAGTCTGTCTCTTCCTCATGTATTCACAGAGTGACTGGTTTGGTTTGGGATTTAGCAACCAAGTCAATTTTTGAGTCACCACTTCCTGAGATGGGGAGTTAATGTCTCTTGCCAGAGGTTATAACCCAGAGCCAGTGGGTTTCGAACCTGAAACTCTCGCCGTGGAGTCTGAAGCTGCACTAACCTCAGAGCCATTGTGCTCACCAGCTCAATAGTTATAATTTATGAATCATACTGGTCAGTCGGTTAACAGCTCTGCAGGGAGTTACTATCAGTTGCAAGCAGCCCATCTAGTTCTAGGCCTTGAAGGACGTAGGTGGCAAAAGAAGATAATAAAGCCGGGAATTCATAGCCTAGTCAGGCTCATTACTGCTAAAATCTCGTCATGGGAATACATGTACATGTACCTGCTTCTAAGTTTGCAGGAAGTCAAAATTGGCAAACCAGACTGCACACCATTTTCTTTCACTATTTAGATGGTATATTACATTTTAGGATCTCCTGTCTCCATATGACCTTAGCTGTTGGTGGGACGTTAAACCCCAATCAACCAACCATTATTTTAAGATCTGCAACATGAAAAGCATCCTTCTGGTTAGTGTCTAACCTGGTTATACACCCGGAAGACAGATCTGTATGTCACCTGTTAAATAAGACAGACTCAAGTCAATATTATTTCCAAGGTTGATTTCTAGGCGTGGACCTGAATCAATAATTCCAGTCATATATAAGCCATGTCATAAGAAAACTTGCTGTTCTGCCTTTGCAAAAACAAGGGCACAAATCAGCTAAGTAACTGCACAGCTGATCAGCACCTTTGTTTTAGCTTTTAGTACAATCCCTTTATTTTCTTAATCTAAAATTTCAAGCTTCTAACCATCTTCTATACCTGTACAGTCAGGTTAGAGTCGTACCTGGTCAGAAACCTAGAATAAGGGTTTCCTCGTGACACAGCTGTTATTATAGTAGACTGGTTCTAGTAACTTATTGTCTCCTTGCTCATCTTCAATCAGTTGCCTTAGAAACGGCAGAGACACAGTCTAACGGCATTGGAACACCTGTCATGTTACCTGTGTAATAGCCGGATTATCAATTTTAAATGAATGGACATTTTTTCATTAATTTTATAGATCCGAAAGTAATTATCACCATCTGATTTTGCGGTATCAGTTTTTCTGTTGTGACACATGTTGTCTATAGACACTAGATGTTTTTACACTGTAGTTGTCTTTGTTCAAGGAATAAATATTTGTTCTTTATTTCTGTGCTAAATTAGTTTCTGGATTTGTGTTAACGTTGTGATTTCTGAAGCTGTTATTTGTTCAAGGTAATGTTTTGTAACGTTTTGTGTGCCGCTGAGATTTGAAAATTGTATGCCTTTTAATTAACCCATTAGTGACGAATGGCCTTTCCCATCGTTATCATTTGGTAGTGTCCTCTTTCATTTTTAGGGGAATCCGGGGAGGTTTTAAATTTTTATTCAGTTTTTTGATGAATTTTCTCTTAGCAAACAGAATAGCCCCAGATTGGATGCCATCTAATCTGGGATGCCGCGTTCTGCGGCATCCCATCTGGGGCTATACTTTGCCTATGTCCTACAAAAAGGATGTCAGGCTTATAATTATTATATGAGTGAATTGCGTATGTAGCCATTTATAAAAAATATTCTTGTAATGTTTTTTTTTTCGAATTTTTATATTAAGAATCACCAAAACATCAATTATTTATCATCATTGTTTATGATCTTCAAAAAGAAGTTTCATGTCTTGATAATTTGTGAAAGTGCTGCCCAAAGAATAGACACTTTTAATGGTAGAGTTAAAGATTATGAACAAACTGGTATACCTGTATATATAAAGTGAAAAGATAAAAAGGGGCAACTGAACAGAGTAGATTCTTTTTGCATTTTGAGAAATGACAAATAAGAATGTATTTGTAAATTCTGAACTTTTCTACACCCAGGGACACTTCTCAAAAATTGGTAAGGAAAGGGAGCCTCTCTAAGATATGGAAATATCACAAAAGTATGAAAGTAGAATAGAATTGTCCCTTTGAAGTTAATGTTATCTAATAAGAACTTATGTACAGTTTATCAAAGCTTGACTATTAAAACCATATTGATCATGAACATGTAAACATATGAGCTGCATCATTAGAAAATCAACATTAATATTTTCACATATGCGAAAACAAAGACGCAGATCAGCTTTGCAGTTGCTGATCATTGCCTTCGTTTTTGCTACATGGATAGTAAAATTTCTCTATACTTTCTAAATCCAAAATTTCCAGCCTCTAGTCACACGGCTAACAAACCTTTAAATGCGTAACCGCGGTTAAGAAAAGAAATCCGATTCATGTCCTTCCGGTTTCGCATCAGATGACCAACAAAAGGTAAACAAACTTTTGCAGCTCGTGTATCCGAGTAAAATATTTCGATTCGAAGACAAATATTATAATTCTCTCAATGCTATTTTAATAGTTAGACATTGCTATATTTGGACCCCAAAGGATTTCCAGAAAATTTTCTTTATAATCATGATTTTTATTCCCTACCCCAAAACACATGTTGGGATTGCATTGTACACGACGAAAATGTGGGTCAGTCGCAGGGATATTTTTAGATTTCCGCTCATTACGTCCATATTAACGGAAAGCAATACAGCGCGCAGATGATTTTAACATTGTGAGAGGTCTGGTGACAGTTTCGTTGCCTCTGGCCAGTGCATTCTATGCATATGTGGTTAAAAGCTGTGTCAACATTTCGGTTACGAATTTAATCATTAGAATGATAGCAATATAATCATTATAGAACACATGTATTAAAGTTTTTGTTTTTGTTTACGCTGAAGATTATTGTCACATTCTCTCGTCCTTTCTTAATAGGTGCTTACTCAAATTTGGTGTGTTTGTGATATTTGCAGTAAAAATGTTTGATATAAAATAATACAAACTGTCTATGAAATACATGTAATACAATAGTTCACATGCATGATATTCCTGTTCATGAAGACGATTTTACAGCAGTCTGTATACTTTAATTTGTTTTTTCTTGGTTTTATGTCTTTCGAAACGCTTTACAGGGAAATAAATACCATAACTTGAACAGGTAGAGGTTTTCAAACGTATCTTGAAATATATCCTTCATATTTTAATGATTAAATGCGTACCCATCTTTTCCTTCCCTTCAAATCGATAATGCCGGGCACTAACACAACGAAATACTGGCACAGACATCAGATGCAATTTAGTTAATACATATCTGTAAATTTGTCGTGGAACAATCACTAAAATTTGATATTTACCAGCAAATTGTCCAATTTTTAGTTGTATTTCGCCGACTTTGGCCTTGTTGGAACACCAGGTTCGAAGGAGGGAATAAATAACTCAAAGACCATCAAATTATTTTGCGAGCTACTTTGGTGCTTACTTACAGTAGTAAATAAGTGACAAAATAGCATTCATAGATAATCGATATATTTCTGTACTAAAATATAATCATCAATCGATCCTAGTAGTGTATGTTTTGTTTACTTTTTCTTGGTCTTCATATGCGCAACCGGAAGGGCGTGAATCGGATTTTCTTTCTTAACCGGCGGTTACGCATTTAAAGGTTTGTTAGCCGTGAGTCATCTTCCGTGTTTGTACAGCTCGGTTTGTGTCAGATCTGTTTGGGAACCACATGATTGGTTTTCTCATGCAAAAGCTCATATAGTCAGGCCACATTGAGTTTAATAGACATTATTCTATTAGATTGTCTCAGTGATGTGGGTAATATAATCTGTTGCTAGGTTTTCAATTATAATGACAAGCTTACTATATTGATCAGAATCCTATCTTGTATCTATGTCAGTCAGCAAGATTAACTTTAGTACATTTGTGTGAACATGTAAGGTGTGGCAGATCAATTATGCAATACGATCGCAAAGTATAATTTGAGCCTTCGCGAGAAAGCGACAATTTGGGTTTCCAACCAGGTCTGACACAAATCAGCCTGTACAGTCACAGAAGCAGGCTAGAAGCTTGAAATTTTGGGTTTAAGTAGAAGGGGAATTGTACTATCCTTTTAGCAAAAACAAATGCTGAAAAGGTATCTTTGTTTTGGCATATGCAGATTGTAGATTTTCTGGTGCAACTGCTCATTTGGCAGTTTCTTAACAAGACAGAGGGGACTCAGAGGGCCTCTTTCAAATTTTAATCATACACCGAAGCCAAAGAAAATCTTGTATCTATGTCTGCAGTCAAGATTGATTGTAGAACAGTCACATGAACATGTAAGGTGTAGTCGATTAATTATGCGATTAACTGCGGAGGTGGTTCTAAGGAGTACCCAAATTCAATGTTTTGAGCAAAAGTTAGAAAAATATAAAAAATAAAAAAACAAAAAATTTTTTTAGTTTTTACAGCTGAAGAAAAATTTGTAAAATAAATGAGCCACCTCATGGGAAAACCAACAATCTGCATAGGCGAAAACAAAGACGCAGATCAGCTTCGCGGTAACCGCGAAGCTGATCAGCGCCTTTGTTTTCGCTACTCGGATAGTACAATTCCTCTTCTATTTAAATCCGAAATTTCGAGCTTCTAGCTCTTTTCTGTTACTACACAGGCCGGGTTGTGTCAGACCTGTTCGGAAACCACATTGTTGGTTTTCCCACGAGGCGGCTCAAATATTGCATGGATATGTTTTCTTAATGATCAGATGTTTGTTTTAAGTCAGAGAGGAATGAGAGGAAGGAGAGAAAATAGAGATGGACAGGACTGATAGTCTATGAGCCATGTCATGAGAAAACCAACAGCGTGGTTTCCGAGAAGGTGTGACACAAACCGGTCAGTGCAGTTACAGGAAATGTGTAGAACCTTGAAATTTTGAAGAGGAATTGTACTTTTTGTGTAGCAAAAACGAAGGTCCTGATCTGTGTCTTTGTTTTTGTTTTGCATATGCAAAATGTTTGTTTTCTCATGACTTGGCTCCTATGTCAAATGCAGGGTCATAATACACGGAAGTGCAGAAGAAATGCAGCAGTTGGAGAAGAAACAGGCCAGACACAAACTCAGGACATTGCAACGAGCAACACACATATTACATAAGGTTTAAATTTCAGATTATTCCCTAGTCTAAGGAGTTATCATTATTGTAATTTTACAGTTTTCGTCTTTTCTCTTTTTCAGGACACTGCATTACTAAGGAGTTTGATTGATTACTGATGATTGATGACTAGGTGATTGATCAGTGATTGATCAGTCTTCCCACCAGAATGTGCTCCATCCTACTACAAGTCTTTCTTATCCTGACTGCCACTGTCTCAGTTGGTAAGGAGAAAACTTAATGCATTATATATGAACTGCGTCATGAGAAAACCAACAATCTTGGTATCTGACCGGGTCGGACACAAACCAGCCTGTACAGTCACAGAAGCAGGCTAGAAGCTTGAAACTTTGGATTTAAGAAGAAGAGGGATTGTACTATCTGTGAAGCAAAGAAAAGATGCTGATCCATTACTGCACAGCTGATCTGTGTCTTTGTTTTCACATAATTATGCATGTTCTTGGTTTCCTAGTGTGATGGCTCATATACCATATTCATTCTGCTAAAATTTGGAAGGATTGTGACATAGTGGTAGAGCATCGAACTCGGCATCGAGAGTTTCTGGGTTCATTCCCCACAGGCGGCACCATGTTGTGTCCTTGAGCAAAGCACATTACCTCCCCAGAGTACTGGATGATACTCGGGAAGTGGTGGCTCCATCCTGGCATGTCAAAAAAATTTGGAATGGGAAATGTCGAAACAAACGAGTCTACTTAAATGTTTAGTGCTTTTAATTTTAGCTCCCCTGAGTAGCTCAGGAATCGCCATACTCCAGCAATCGTCCACCTGTTTCAAAGGTCAGCTTTGTCAATTAAAGCCATTTGAGCTTCATTGGGCATGTTGGGAACAGGCCACATGACCAAGATGGCAGCCATGCCCAAACATGGTAAAAACCTTAAAAATTAGAATCTTCCCCGACATCCAAAGTCTTAGGATCTCAAAAAGTGTTAAAACCAGGCTTTACATACATGTAGTTTGTATGCATGGTGAAATGATTAAACATGTATGCTCGTACTTGCTTTCTGTTGGGCAGGTGTATGTTTTTAACTTTTGATAGTTTACAGGAATTGCAAGAGGCAACATCAAATTGATAGGATAATCTACTTTACATCATCCATTGAAAGGATAATGATCAGATTTTGATGGATTTCAGTTTCAATTTATCAATGCCTGCAACAGTTGCATGACAATGGCTGAACAACATCCGGTATTGTCTTTCTGAAAGCTTTTTTAGACTCCAACAGCATTGTAATGATCAATTGGTTTTATTGCGTTTCCTGCAGTTTTATGTTAAAACCTGCAGCACCTTGACAAGAACCATAAACCAGCATCATGAAATATTCATGCCTATTTCCATGCAACAGATACATTATTTTAGTTGCCATATGTTAGACAAGACCTGAAGACATGAAATGAGCCACCTCATGGGAAAACCAACAATCTGCATAAGCGAAAACAAAGATGCAGATCAGCTTCGCGGTAACCGCGAAGCTGATCAGCGCCTTTGTTTTCGCTACTCGGATAGTACAATTCCTCCTCTACTTAACTCCAAAATTTCAAGCTTCTAGCCTGCTTCTATGACTGTACAGGCCGGTTTGTGTCAGACCTGTTCGGAAACCACATTGTTGGTTTTCCCACGGGGCGGCTCAAATTATGATACTTATGGTGTTGCCCTGCGATTAGACTCAGAGGAGACTGCATGATTGCTCTGGTACATGAAAATTAAAGAACCTATGCATGTAGATTTAGCATCCTACCAAATTTGGGGATGTTTGCCCCTCTCCTATAAATATGGGCTTGCGAGTTTGAAGATAATTGATGATTTGAAGTATCATCAAGTATGCGCACCTATGTTGGAAAAACACTCCATCTTTTTTCTTACCATAGAGACTCACGCCAAGAGTTTGAAAACGTGGGCGGGATTTTCCCTATACTACATGTTGTATTTTTACTAGATGCTAGTAACTGATAAGCCCTAAGTCCTACAAGTATTCTCTACTTTCAAAAGAAAAATCTAAGATTCTTTATATAGCTTTTAGCTGGGTGCTAAGCTGGGGTCAAATGGAGCACATGGGGTGGGGGTTAATTGCAAAGGTTGCTGTGTCAGTCTTGGATGTTCTTGGTTCTTTCATACCTGGCTCAAATCATGTGGGCTTATGGGTAATGCTTGATAGTTGAGCCGCCTCGTGGGAAAAACAACAATGTGGTTTCCGACCAGGACCGACACAAACCGACCTGTACAAGCACAGAAAAGAGCTAGAAGCTTGAAATTTCGGATTTAAGTAGAAGAGCATTGACACCTCCATTGATTGATGGCAGAATTCATATTGAGAATGCTTTACAAGAAAGGGAAAGTCTCCCATAGGGTTAATTGCTTAATGGGATTAAAACAAGAATGTAATAGCATTAACTGAGGTTGTCATTGTAATAAATGAGCCGCCTCATGAGAAAACCAACAATCTGCATATGCGAAAACAAAGACGCAGATCAGCTTCGCGGTAACCGCGAAGCTGATCAGCGCCTTTGTTTTCGCTACTCGGATAGTACAATTCCTCCTCTACTTAACTCTAAAATTTCAAGCTTCTAGCCTGCTTCTGTAGCTGTACAGGCTGATTTGTGTCAGACCTGTTTGGAAACCACATTGTTGGTTTTCCCACGAGGCGGCTCAAATAGAAATAGATCTCAGTAGATTTTAAGGCTTCAAATCATGTTTTATGAATTAATGTCTCTTGATCCCTAATGTCAAAGACATCAGGGGTGCTAAACTGAGCCTTAGTATGGGAAAATAGCTCTTTACAACTACAACAAATCGCTTATTCAGGCTCAATAATAGCTTCTAGCACTACATTCACTAACATCAACGGCGTTACAAGTCTCCAACACTGTAAGTCATGGTAATCCAATGTGACATTCAACAGGGGCTCAAGTTAAAGTTTTCATTCCAGACAATGAAGATTACTGGAAAGACATGATACAGAAGTTCCATTAAAATGTGAATTCTAACACACCTCGCCTATATAGCCAATGGTTAAAAAATGTGTTATATTGGGCAACAATTTCACTGGGCGAATAAGCGTGACGTTACTTTGCACCATTTGTGACGTCAGCTATCACATAAAGCAGAGTTAGACGGTGTAACGTTGTTTTAGAGCATAACAAACGTAATAAATGTGTGTAAATGCTCGCATTACAGTCAAATATTTGGCGGGATATCAACAATGCAATGGCGGAAAACTGAACGATATCGACGGTTTCAGCGACTTTTATTCCGTTTATTGTGTGTTAGAATCGAAATAGATCAGCTCAAGTGCGTGAATTGTTGAGTAATAATTCACTGTTTGTCGGTCAGTTGTAAGAATATAAATCACTCGCGCTACGCGCTCGTGATTTGATCTTCTATACAACTGATCTCCAAACAGTGAATTAGTGAATTATTACTCAACAATTCACTGCTAGAGCTGATCTATTTCTAAAGTGAAGCACAATGATATGGGCTTTGACACCAATAAAACTGGATTTTACCTTTGTGAAAACAAAGGTGCAGATCAGCTTCGCAGTAACTGCGCAGCTGATCAGCGCCTTTGTTTTAGCTATAAGGATAGTACAATTCTTCTTCTTCCTTAATCCGAATTTTCAGTTTTCTTCTATGACTGTACAGACCGATTTGTGTCAGACCTGGTCGGAGTATTCGAAGACGGTTTTCGCGTCGCGGTTCATATGGGCCTTGACACCAATAAATTCTGGCTGAAATTTTTGAAATCTGAATAAAAATGTTACCACCGTTATTAAATAAGCTGTCTTAGGCTACCAGTTTGAGCAAAGAGCATGAAATTCATAGGAATCAAAATTGTTGTATTCAGAATCCTGCTTTGTAGCACAGGCTTGTCTGATAAATGTGTTTTGTTGAAATAACACTTCTTGTGATGCAGTGTAATGTGTGCTTTATGGATTTTAATTTCCTTTCATATTAAAATTTCATGGTGGGTCTAGAATGGAATCGTGCTGACAGAATTATATAGAAGTAACCCATCCTTGTTTTACTGAAATTGGATCAAGCTGGGGTGTCATTGAGCAATTTATGAGCCACGTCATGAGAAAACCAACAATGTGGTTTCAGAATAGGTATGTGACAAACCGGGCTGTACAGCCATAGAAGCAGGCTAGAAGCTTGAAATTTCAGATTTAAGAAGAAGACTTGTACTATATATCTGTATAGCCAAAAACAAAGGCGCTCATCAGCTGTGCAGTTACTGCACAGCTGATATGCGCCTTTGTTTTCACATATGCAGTTTGTTGATTTTCTGATGCAGCTGCTCGTTTTGGTTCTCATTTGCAATAATGAAAATTCAAATGGCATAGCAATAATGATTATATTATTCCACTAGACAATATAGTTGTTTGATTGAAAGAAACATTATATGTTTTATGTGACAATGCCTATGAAATTTCTGATTATGGTTTATTTCAATGAGATCATTGCTTCAAAGTTTGCTGTGCAGTAGTTGATTTATTTACCAAATCTTCCTATTGTATAATGCCATTTTGTAAACATGTCATGGCAAAGATCATTTTGCTTCTGTGTGCCGTTAACTTAACAGGACAATGCTCGTCACAGGGAGATGACAAAAAACAATATGGCCACTGTACCTTGCGTATTTGTGAGTTTTGTTATTAAATTTCTCTGTTAGGGGATTGTTTTTTATTTTGACAGTTCCTTGTCACTCATTTTTCTGAAAAGACATTTTAAGGCACTTAAATAGTGCCTGGCTAATTTTGTATTGTGAACAGTCATCAGTTCAAAAACTCCTATGATTATGATTCAAGATTGGAATGTACATAAGATGTGACTATCAAAAGCAATATAACAGTCAAAGAAAGCTGAAAATTTTTAATTGTCAATTTGACAGAATATACCCACAGCTCAGAAAACGTGGTACGGAATGGGTGACGCATAATGCAATTTTACTCTTTTGACCGATAGATAGGTGCAATCAATGCAGAAATTGAACATTTAATGAATGAAACTAACATAAGGAATCCAGGTTATTTCTTTTTCGCAAACACTTAAAAAAAAATGAACATACAGTACTTCCATCACAATAACATTGAAGTGTTTGCGAAAACGAAACAATCTGTATTTCTTATGTTACTTTCTTTCAATAAATGTTCAATTTCTGCATTGACTGCACATATCTATCAGTCAGTAGAGGAAACGCTATAGGAGAAAACTGGAAAATCTAACCTCAACTTCGGTCTCGATTGCAATGTGTGTCACCCATCATTTATCGGTTTGTATGTATACAACAACACCTGATTCTCAGTAGTGATACCTTCATTGAAAGTCTATACCGTTGTTGTTTTCTCCTGTAAGTGTTTGATGATATTTTATTGATGGATTTAGATGATTAAGCAGGTTTTCAGTCTTTATCTTCAAAGCATCACTTGCCTTGAAGCCAGTAACTCATTATTGACATGCATTATTGACATGGAAGCAAGCAAGCAGGCAAGCTCTAGGCATTGCTTTAAATATGTATTTAAGACAAAGGCATTGATCAGTTTCTTGCCTGCCTATTTGGGCCATGAGAAATAGATGGACTGCTTGTGCCTTAAAATGGACCACCTGACCTCTACTTAATTGCTCGGGTCTGAGCCTGCCTTTAGTAAAATCCATACATACAAGTCCTAGTTGTTTTGATACTTGGGTGCACATTTTGGGTGTTGGGTAAAAGCTTCATAAAATGGTGGCAACATCCCACTATGCACATAGCTGTTGACCTGGATGCAACAATTCAAAAAAGCAAACAAAAAATCCTTGCGTTGAGTTACCATTGCAGTAATTCTGCAAAAAGCAAGTTTGCTCAACATGATTGTGTTTCTTTAATCTTTGACTGAATGCTTCTAATTATACCTATCTGTTAACTCCAATGACTGATCAAGGGTTTAAAGAGTTTTGCATGCTATAAATATTTAAGAGAAATACTCTGAATTCAATTACAATGCTTTTCAAAGTTTAACTCTGGAGAGAAGGAAATATGACACTTTAGTGTTTTGATTAGTCATGACAATACTATTAAAGCCAAACCAACCGGGTGGGGGTATCACTTTGTAATTTTTGTTATATGTCAAGTTGGGGCTTGTTGCTGAAAAAAAGAGTATTATATGGTTGACGTTTCAATGTTTATCGTATTGGTATCATAACTAAAGTTGAAGATTAAATGTTTTCAATACCAGTCTTTTAAACATCTTACCAAAGTAAGAAGGTAGACTTTTCACATTGAACTAGACATTTCACAAAGAAGGTAGACTTTTCACAAAGATTAGAAGGTTGACAAAGAAGGTAGACTTTTCACAAAGAAGGTAGACTTTTCACAGCTCACAAGATCATACTTTTTCATTGCAGTGTATTGTGGTTACCCTCAGTTCATTGGCAAGATACAGATCTACATCAGAATCCCAGAGAACACCCCGATAGACACAGTGTTATGGAATGTTACAGCTACAGATGATGACGGACCAAAGCCTCTGTATTTCTATATCGCAGACGCTCCAACAAGGGAGTACATAGAGCTCAGAAATCGTAGGGGACAGGAGAGTTCAGGGGTCACTGTTGATTTTGTCCTCATCAAAGAATTGCAGAGAGATTATGTAAGTAACTGACCTGCCCATTACAAAAACATGCCCATGCAATATACAGCAATTTTTAATGTTGTAAAATTTGAAAATTTTCACCTGAAAAAATTATATTTTTAATATGTTTGCTCGCTGAGGTGGTTCTAACATGTACCCACAAAATGGGGTTTGAGGGTGTATACATTTCATAGACTTGTTGTCCTAATGAATATTTGAGCCGCAAAAACTGTATTTTTGCATATGCGAAAGCAGAGGCACATATCATCACATCAGATCAGCATCTTTGTTTTCACTGCAATGATAAGACGATCCCTCTTCTTCTTAAATCCAACATTTCAAGCTTCTAGCCATTTTAGCTCACCTGAGCCGAGCTTATAGTATACACATGCTCCCGCGTCCGTCAGTCGTCCACCATTTTCAAAGATCTTCTTTTCTGAAACCGCTTTGCCAATCAAAGCCAAATTTTATATGAAGCATCTATATGAAGGGGGGACCAATGTGTATGAACGAAATCCAGGTCACATGACCAAGATGGCCGCCATACCCATATATGGTAAAAACCCTTCAAAAATCTTCTCCAGAACTGGTGTACCGATTTCAATGGAACTTGGCATGAAGCATCGATGGCTCAAGCACTACAATGTGTATATAAATCATGCCTCTGTGATGACCTTGACCTATTTTACGGCAAGGTCAACATAGGTCACCAATGCGTTTGAATGGGGAAAACTTTTAAAATGTCATTTAAAGTAAAAGTCTTGCAGGAAACGGGGCAGTAGGACTGAATATTAATGATTCTGACAAAAATTGGACCCCAGGGGCTCATGTGCCCCCACCCGGGGGCAATATGCGAAGGGGTTTCAAAAAGTTCGCGGAAAAGTGCCATCATATTCTTATTTTGTAAATCAGTTGAATTAAACTATTACAGTTATATAGACAAACATGATATGTACTTATACAGCAAATTTTGCTGCTCTGGCATGAATACAATGTTAACAGTGGTTGCTATGGAAACCGTACATCACGATTACCGGCCCACTTTTGTTAATTTTTGCAAAAAGTCGATGTTAAATGATGACGTTGCATTTGACAGTTAACCGTGCTTTTTTCACCAAACTTGGTATGAGCAACAGTCAGTATGTTTGCAGTGAGCACATGGCGTCATATAAGTCTGTGACGTCATTTGGGCATCAAGCGGCCATATTGTTTAGTGGGTATGCCTAAAATGCGGAGGGAACAACGGTATTCGATAAATTGTGTGTTTGGAACGGACTATAAAAGAAAGAAACACTGCTAAGAGCAGAAAGCGCATATGGCAACAAGAAAATTAAGAAAACGGCAATAAACAAGTAGTATGCATGATTTCTGTACGACCAGAAAAGCGTCCATGTCGACTCGCGCAGCGTAACGTCAAACAACGTCATACTGTCGAAAATGATCGTCGTGATAGAAATGAGTAGAATTCGTGAAATACTCAACATGTCGAATTGTAGTTTCGGCATAATTCACCGCATTATACACACAGAACTGATAATTAGACGCCCGTATGCCAGGTAGATTCCAATGCTTAAGAGCTAGCCAACAATGGCATGAATGCGTATAGCATGACGTTGTTATGGCGTTGGGCCGGTTTTACTGTTGTTACCTTAGAAACGCATGTGATTTAGTGCCTAATTGTTATCCGATTTTATTCAAATTTTGTGCATATGTTAACAATATGTTTATGTACAACATGCATAGAGATCGTGAATTTCCCATGAAAACTAACAATTTGGCAGCACTTTTCCTCAGACTTTTTGAATCCCCCTCGTACATGTATATCTCCATAATATTCAAACATCATCTCCTCTGAAACGGCTTTGCCAATCAAAGCCAAATTTTATGTGAAGCATCAATAGGAAGGGGTAACCAATGTGTATATAAATAATCCAGGTCGCATGACCAAGATGGCTACCATGCCCATATAAATTATGGTAAAAACCCTTCAAAACTTCTTCTCCGGAACTGGTGGACTGATTTCAATGAAACTTGGCATGAAGTATCAGTGGCTCAAGTACTACAACGTATATATAAATCATGACCCTGTGATGACCTTGACCTATTTTACGGCAAGGTCAACATAGGTCGCCAATGCATTTGAACGGAGAAAACTTTTAAAAAAGTCATTTAAAGTGAAAGGCTAGCAGGAAATGAGCAGTAGGACTGAATATTTATGATTCTGAAAAAGATTGGACCCAAGGGGCTCATCTGCCCCCACCCCGGGGCATTATATATGTATATTACCATAATATTCAAACATCTTCTCCTCTGAAACCGCTTGGCCAATCAAAGCCAAATTTTATGTGAAGCATCTATAGAATGGGGGAATCAATGTATATATAAATAATCTAGGTCACATGACCAAGATGGCCGCCATGTTCATATACGGTAAAAACCCTTCAAAACTCTTCTTCTCCGGAACAGGTGGACCAATTTCAAAGAAACTTGGCATGAAGCATTGATGGCTAAAGTACTACAACATGTATATAAATCATGACCCTGTGGTGACCTTGACCTATTTTATGACAAGATCAACATAGGTCGCCTATGCATTTGAATGGGGAAAACTTTTAAAAAGTCATTTGAGGTGAAAATCTTGCAGGAAATGGGTAGTAGGACTGAATATTAATGATTCTGAAAAAAGTTGGACCCAAGGGCTTATATGGCCCCACCCCAGGGCAATATACATGTATATTACCATAATATTCAAACAGGCTTCTCCTCTGAAACCCCTTGGCCAATAAAAGCCAAATTTTATGTGAAGCATCCATAGGATGGGGGAACCAGTTTATATATTAATAATTTAGGTCACATGACCAAGATGGCCGCCATGCCTATATATAGTAAAAACCGTTCAAAAATCTTCTTCTCTGAAACCAATAGACTGATTTCAAGGAAACTCGGCGTGAAGCATCGATGGCTAAAGTACTCCAATGCATATGTAAATCATGACCCTGTGATGACCTTGACCTAGTTTATGTCAAGGTCAACATGGGTTGCCTGTGCATTTGAATGGAGAAAACTGTTAAAATGTCATTTGAAGGGAAAGGCCAGCAGGAAATTGGCAAATGGACAGAATATTGATTATTCCGAAAAAAGATAATGGCCCAAGGGCTTCATCTGCCCCTGCACTGGGGTTAAATACCATAATATTCAAACATGTTTATTGGTATATGCAGCAGATCTCAGGTGAGCGTTTACAGGACCATTGGTCCTCTGGTTTTCTGAGGCTGTAGGTTTGTGTCACCGGATCAGAACCACCGAAGACTGGTTTTCTCGGGGCTTTGTGTTAAGTAGGTCAGACTCTGGATCCAATGGCCGAGGGTTCAAATTCCACTGGTGCCTGGTTGTGTCTTTGAGCAAGACAAATTAACTCCCTGAAGTACTTGTTAATACCTAGGAAGCGGTGGCTTTGTCCCAACAAAAATTGTAGACTTGAATGTGAAACAAAATATTTGAGCCGCCTCATGGGAAAACCAACAATCTGCATATGCGAAAACAAAGAATCAGATCAGCTTCGCGGTAACCGCGAAGCTGATCAGCGCCTTTGTTTTCGCTACTCAGATAGTACAATTCCTCCTCTACTTAACTCCAAAATTTCAAGCTTCTAGCCTGCTTCTGTGCTTGTACAGGCCGGTTTGTGTCGGACCTGTTCGGAAACCACATTGTTGGTTTTCACACGAGGCGGCTCATTTCATCTTAAAGTTTTGTATTGCACACTAGGTCAGCCACTTCTCTATATTACAGGTCATTGATATGAATAGAGGGTGCTCCTAAATGTTTTAAGACGACCATGGTAACACAGGCAAGAATCTGGTGCAGCAGTTCACAATTCTTCATTAAATCGCCTGGCCGAGGGGATTCTAATGAGTACCCACATGAGGTTTTAATGAAGAAATAAGCAAAATTATTCCAAATTATTTTTCAAGGCATTGATGAAATGTAGGTGCTCGTAAATGTTTAGGATGACCATGGTAACACAGGCATGAATTCGGCTCAGCAGAAGTTCACCATTCTTCATTAAAACCTATGTTGTGGGTACCCATTAGAATTGCCTCGCCAAGGCAACAACATAGGTTTTTATGAAGAAATAAGAAAAATTATTCCAAATTATTTTTCAGGGCATTGATGAAATGCGGGTGCTCCTAAATGTTGAAGACGACCATGGGAACACAGGCACAAATCTGGCTCAGCAAGAGTTCACCATCATTATAACGGACGTCAATGACGAGAGACCTGTCTTCAGCAATTATGGCCGATACCAGGCCGAAATTGAAGAGGTAATGTTCTTTCACCTATTTATATTTATGGTTTGCTCATGATAAGATCTGTTATATGAGCCGCGCCATGAGAAAACCGGAATTTTGCCTATGCGAAAACAAAGGCACAGATCAGCTTCGCAGTTCTGCGAAGCTGATCAGCGCCTTTGTTTTCGCTACACGGATAGTACAATTTCTGTTCTTCTTAAAACCGAAATTTCAAGCTTCTAGCCTGCTTCTGTGACTGTGTAGGCCGATTTGTGTCAGACCTGGTCGGAAACCCCGAAGACCGGTTTTCTCGCGTCGCGGCTCATATAGTAAAACTAGGATGTACAATTTTTTTTTACTTCATAACATAGATTGTAAACATTGCAAGTACCTGTGAGAACTGTCTGGCTGAGGCGGTTCTAACATGTACCCTCAATCTATGTTTTGAGCAAAAATAAGAACAGTAGGTTGTCACTTTCTTTTTGCATCTTTGTAGGCAAAAACAGGTTCTCATTATATGCTGCCTCTTACACATGTTACAGGTCACAGAAATGTTATCTTGATATTCTCTTTGTCATGTGTTTGTTTTATTATTTCAGTCTGCCCCTATAGGAACATTTGTGGTACAAGTGAATGCCTCGGACCCTGATCTCGGTGTGGGAGGGACGGTTACCTTCAATATGACAGTAAGTTGCATTTATTTGAGCCACTTCAAGAAAAACTTTTTCTTCAAGATTTCTGATCATGTTTGACACAAACTACCTGTCCAGTCACAGAAAAAGGCTAGACTCTTGCAATTTCAGATAAGGAGAGAGATAATACTATACCGAAGGTGAAAACAAAGGCGCTGATCAGCTGTACAATTACTACTGTTGCCTGCATAGTAAAAAACCTGGTTTGCTTATGATGCAGCTCACATTAATATTTTCATACTTTTCATACTTTTTAGACAGCAAGGTACCAGCCACAAGTATTGATTATGAAATGAGCCGCCTCGTGGGAAAACCAACAATGTGGTTTCCGAACAGGTCCGACACAAACCAGCCTGTACAAACACAGAAAAGAGCTAGAATCTTGAAATTTCGGATTTAGGTAGAAGAGGAATTGTACTATCCGAGTAGCGAAAACAAAGGCGCTGATCAGCTTCGCGGTTACCGCGAAGCTGATCTGCGTCTTTGTTTTCGCCTATGCAGATTGTTGGTTTTACCATGAGGCGGCTCAAATGTATGACAAAAATGTATACATTTTAAGATATGGGAAATGTATCTCCACTGAACCAGCTGAATCAATCACATTTGTGCCACGTCATGAGAAAACCAACAATGTGGTTTCCTAACAAGTCCAGCGCAAACTGTGCTGTAGTAGAGGAAGTAAGTTTTGGATTTGGAAAATAGAGGAAATATACATGTAGCGAAAACAATATATAGTGCATATCAGCTTCACAGTTACTGCGAAGCTGATCTGCGCCTTTGTTTTCGCATATGCAAAATATTGGTTTCCTCATGACACGGCTCATTGAATAAGCTGAACCACAAAAGAGAGCTGAATCATTTTCTCTACAAGTTCTCACATATAATTAGACACCCACCCACCTCCATAACCAAGCCAACAGGTGGTAAATTATTTTAAAAAAAATGCTTGAATTACTATCCCGTTTAATGGTATCTTCTCTGCCTTTTGAAGAAACATATAAAACTCATTAAACTGTTGTTGTTGTTTTTTTTCTCTCTTTTTCAGCCAAAGGCCTTGGTAAGTATATTCAGGCATTTTCTAAACTTTTACTTCTGTCAGGCTTACCTTTCATGACATGCGTCACAATCATGTGACAAGATTTGTTATTTTTATACAAACCATCAGACAGAATTTCCGTCACAATTATAAATAAACCAAATATAGTAGCTGAAGCACCAAAATTGGCATTATCTATGAATATTAAATGCTGAGAGAAAAAGTATGTTATGATAGTAGATACAAACAGAGTAATACCATGACCAAAACACTGTTTCTTCATTAAATTACATACATTTAGCAAGCTGGTCTTGACCTTAGCTGTTAACAGTGGATTAAAACCAAACAAACAATATGCAATTGATCAATATGCCTTTAACATGAGAGATAATAACAAACATTTTCTTTGCTCATCTAGACTGCTGCTGACGACTACAGAAATGCCTTCAAGTTAGACCCCAACACTGGGAAGGTGACGGTCAACTCGGCGCTCGACTTTGATGACCTCTACAGCTTCTACGACTTCACAGTCAATGCATATGTAAGTTACTTGTCAGTAGCTAAGTTTTTCATAAATAAAGATATTTAGAAGAAAAACCTGGACCCAGTTGTTTAAAACTTTGTTAGCTTAATGTTATCGTTAAGACAACTCGTTAAGTAAATACCGACTACATAAGCAAATACACTGTTATTTTTTGTTGATAAAATGTGAAAATCCTTTGCAATACAAACTGTTATTTTTTGTTGAAAAAATGTGAGAATCCTTTGTATTGCAAAGGGTTTTCACATTTTATCAACAAAAAATATCAGTGTATTTGTAATTATTGCCATTTGAAATTTTAATGAATAGTTATCTAACAAGATTGTTAATTTTGAACAACTGGCCCCTGTAAATTTGAGCCAACTTGACAGAATTCTGGATCCACCACTAGAGGGATCAAACATGATTTTCAATTCATTTAAAACATTCGCTAGGTCCCAAGTGAAGTGTTGAAACTTAATGCTGAGGGTTCAAGTATGCACTTATTTGAAATATATTTGGTTACCATAACTTTAAGGTATTTTGAAAAGTTAAGCACACTGTGCACTAGTTAGAGCGATTACAGAAGTTTTCAATCCTTTCCAGGATGGTGGTGGTTTAGAGTCAGAAAAGCCCGCTGATTTACTCATCAAGATCAAAGATGTCCAGGATAAGCCACCATACTTCACTCAGATACCCTACCTGAAAAATATACCGGAAAATATTACTGTGGTAGGTACCTAGTGGTGAGAAATACAAGCAATTACGCTAGGAAACTGATGTCCCAGGATTTTGACCAGGTTTGACTCTTATTGGGCTGTATATTCACAGAAGAAGGCTAGAGGCTTGGAATTTTGGATTTAAGCAAGAGGTGTACTATCCATGATTGGAAAAGATAGGCGCTGATCAGCTGTCCAGGTCATACACAGCTCGGTTTTGTGTTTAGCTAATGTAACCAGTTTTGCATGATGTAATAGTCTTATAAAAACAAATTTGATATTGACTTATAAGTAATTATTGCATAAATGTATGTGTTGCACATATTAACAGGCATGAATAAATGAAAGCAAGAGCTGTGTATTAATCAGGCAATTAGCGTGCTTACGCTGTTAAAACACAGCTTTTACTTAAGGTCATCACTGGGCACCATGCAAAGCACATGTTAATGATGACTAAATGAAGTATGCCCGAACCGATCATCAGAATGAAAGCTAATAAAAATGAGATGAGGGTATTAAATATAGTATGACATTTATTTCTTTCGTTTTCGCAGAATTTGTGCAATAATAGCAATCAAACAGGATTAACTCCCTCGGTTTGCAACATTTCCCTTAGGACCTAATATTAATGAATGAAAAATCATGTCAGATCCCTCTATTGTAATGTATTTCAGGGCTCATCAGTGATCCAGGTGTCAGCCTTAGATGGGGACAAAGAGAAAGGGGTTTCTAACCAGGTCACATACAGCTGGGTAGGAGGTTAGTAAACAATTATAAAGCCTATTAATACTAATCACTAATCTTTACACATTTGAGCACTTGTTGAGCTCATGCTATACACATTTACATGTATATGTTGAGAAATTTGGAGAATTTGTGAACTTGGATTGCATATTAAGTGCACAAAAAAGGCATGTTAAGGGCACAAAAGAGGCTCATTAAGTGCACTAAAGAGGTCTGACACTCTAGCTGAGTGCACTAAAGAGGTCTGACACTCTAGCTGAGTGCACTAAAGAGGTCTGACACTCTAGCTGAGTGCACTAAAGAGGTCTGACACTCTAGCTAAGTGCACTAAAGAGGTCTGACACTCTAGCTGAGTGCACTAAAGAGGTCTGACACTCTAGCTGAGTGCACTAAAGAGGTCTGACACTCTAGCTGAGTGCCTTAAAGAGGTCTGACACTCTAGCTGAGTGCCTTAAAGAGGTCTGACACTCTAGCTGAGTGCACTAAAGAGGTCTGACACTCTAGCTGAGTGCACTAAAGAGGTCTGACACTCTAGCTGAGTGCACTAAAGAGGTCTGACACTCTAGCTGAGTGCACTTAAGAGGTCTGACACTCTAGCTGAGTGCACTAAAGAGGTCTGACACTCTAGCTGAGTGCACTAAAGAGGTCTGACACTCTAGCTGAGTGCACTAAAGAGGTCTGACACTCTAGCTGAGTGCACTAAAGAGGTCTGACACTCTAGCTGAGTGCACTAAAGAGGTCTGACACTCTAGCTGAGTGCACTAAAGAGGTCTGACACTCTAGCTGAGTGCACTAAAGAGGTCTGACACTCTAGCTAAGTGCACTAAAGAGGTCTGACACTCTAGCTGAGTGCACTAAAGAGGTCTGACACTCTAGCTGAGTGCACTAAAGAGGTCTGACACTCTAGCTCAGTGCACTAAAGAGGTCTGACACTCTAGCTGAGTGCACTAAAGAGGTCTGACACTCTAGCTAATCTGAGCAGCTGGGAATTTTCAAAGATAAATGTACATGTATTTGAATAGTTGTGACAATTTCTGAACATGAGTCTTTTTGAAAAAAATTGTTTCACTTGTTTGAACATATTGACGCGGACAAATCTGATCAGTGTTAAATCAATATTGCAGATGGCCACAGTAACTTTGACTTAGATTCTGCGACTGGTTGGATTACTGTCAAGTCAACACTAGACCGAGACATTGAGGAGGTCAAGGATAAAAGTGGAGTTTTCACCATGGTTGTCAAGGTGAAGAAAAACAAAATGACCTTTGATGTCATTTTTGCTGGAACACTTTTAGAAAATCTTTTTACTTTGAGTGTAACTGCATAAAAATAGCTTGTTCTTGAATGTACTAGTACATAGGTTATCACTTTTTTCCTGAAATTTCGTTTATGGTAACCTGTCAGCAATCTGGCTTTATAACAAACAGAAAAAAATGTAAGAATTTAAAATTGCTCTTTACACCAGTATTTTGCCATATAAAAGTGGGGTTCCAAGGGGTTGAATAAGATGATTGTCGTGGAATATGTCCATGAAATATATACCCCATTAAACCCCACTTTTATATGGAAAAATTGGGGTTTGCAGGGGTATCTATTTTTCTTATTTTTGCTCCAAAACATAGATTGTGGTTACTCGTTAGAACCTCAGCGAGGCGGTTCTAACATGTACCCACAATCTATGTTTTGAGCAAAAATAAGAAAAATATCAAAACAGTTGTTCTGAAAATTTTTATATAGATATTCTCAAATAAATATTCCAGAGGGAATAGATGATAAACACTAGGGTAATTTTTCACTCTATTTCAAATTTTCGGCACTAGGTCTTCAAAACTTGAAGGCCTAGTGCCGAAAATTTGAAATAGAGTGAAGAATTACCCTAGTGAAAATTTTTAGTTTTACCAACTTAAGACAAATCTGTTTATCACATGGGCATGTTTTCGTAATGTTTAGGCCCAAGAAGTTGATCTCTCTCAACCTGTCGACAAGATCACCGCCACGGCAACGGTAACCATAGTAGTGGATGACATCAACGACAACAGTCCGCAGTTCAACAGACAGTCATACACAGCAACGATATTAGAAAATATGAATGCCGGTGTACCTGTTGAATTTGTTCCTTCAGATATTAGCATGACGGCCAAAGACATTGATCAGGTATTTCTTTGGAAATCTGTCATATGTTCAGATTTTTTTGTCATATTTTTATTTCTCAATTATTTCTTTACACAAATTGAATTCACAAGCATAAGCATAAACATTGGGTAGTTAAAACCATGGCCCACAAGCTCCAGTTAATAGAGGGGACTTTGACTATTTAATTCACTAAAGCCAGGGATAAAAAAAACTTATTCGTCTGCTCAAATGGCCTTTTTTCAGACTGAACAGCACCTTAGAGGCTTGCATATGCAAAAGACTGACTTTAATCTGTGAAAAAAAGAAATACTCGATTATCAATGTTGTAATATATTTGATAGGGAGAGAACAGTCATTTCGAGATTCTGCTAGAAAAGGATGGTAAACCGTATGAGGATTTCTTCCCATTGCCGAGGGAAGTTTTCTCAGAATCTTCTATACTGATTCGTGTCCAGAATAAATCAGCCCTCGACCATGAGAAACAACAGTCTGTCACTTTCCAGGTAAGAAAGAAGTTTTAACCACCACAATAACAATTATAATCATATAAATTAAAAGATTCCCATATAACTGTCAAAATCCTAAGAATTGAAAATTTATCATATGACGTCGCTGTTTTCTAGTGGATAACATCATGTAATAAAATGTGTTTTGACCACACATGCATTAACACTTTTGGGGGAATTTGTAACAGTATTGACGTCTGTAACAAGGTGAAAAAGTCGTATTTTGAAAGTCATATGATGAAAGGAACCCTACACTTGTCATTTCATATGAAATTAATTTGACTCGCCGAAGACTGGTTTATTAAATTTCATATGAAATTACGTTGTGTAAGATCCTCTGTTTCTGCCTCACAACAGTGTGATACAAGGTGATGCAATATCTGTTTTCTAGGACTCATTGATTACAAAAATGACAAACAACAAACCTGCAACTGAAAAAAATTATTATGCCTGTTGCAGAGCTTTAAAAGAAGACTTTAATTTAATGATCATGTCATTATTTTCAAAATGAGGTGTTAACCTTTAGCATGCTGAGCAATATAGTGAAATCGATATCGCAGCCCACTGACGTTTTTTCCAATTTTTTTCCGTGTTTTTTTAATTTTTGAGCCATAAAAACAGCTGAATAAATTCAACAAACGCAGTAAACAAATCTACTTTCGGTTTCGGAAGTCTTTGTTACGCCGATTTCTATCGTAAAAATTCATCATATGTACCGTTACGATGTCATATTTCGGGTGTAAATGCACCCAATTTTCCATTTACCAGCGAAAAAAGCGCTGAAAATGCATTTCTAATGCAAAAATAACGAAAATCCGATCAAAATCGGCCGACAAATCGGTCCCAAAACCACAAGCCGCCATGTTGTTTTCATGCGCAACTGTCTGGGCATCGCTCATTAATATTCATAAGTAGGCAGTGGGCGAAAAGTGCGGGAAATTTGAAAGCGGTTTTTCTTGTCGACCGCAGTCGCCTCTAGTTGGCACAGATAGGTATTCCACGGTCGACCGCAGTCGCCTACAGCATGCTAAAGGTTAAAATGATACTACATGTATATTGTAATGACCAATTAGAAACCAGAAAAAAGTATCTTTCATCATTATTATTTCTTAGGTTATAGCTAGAGAGAAGAACACTGCTGAGAGACTATCAGCGGTTGCCACGGTAACAGTCAACATCCAGGATATTAATGATAATTACCCGATATTTGACATGGACCCGTACCCAGTACAGAATGTCTCGGAGAAAGCTAGCAGCGGTACTGATGTTATACAGATTCATGTAAGTGCAAGACATCCAAAAATGTAGAGACTGCAAAAAAGGCTCTTTATGAAAACATGCCTTTGCAATACAATGTTTTCAGCTATGAAAAATGATATTTGACAGTATCCGGTACAGAATGTCTCTGAGAAGTGGTACTGACATTGTACAATGTGATCAATTTGGCAGCAACTAACAGCAAGACAATGAACTTGTCACAGCAGGTTGTTGCCCAATCCGGTTTCCAATTACCACACTCCATTTTGTCACATGTCATGTCAGGTCCCGATAGCGTAATGGTTAGAGCGTTTGCTTCGGAAGCGGGAGGCGCGGGTTCTAATCCGGGCCGCGTCATACCAAAGACGTTAAAAATGGTACCAGTGGCTACCTTGCTTGGCGCTCAGCATTAGTAAGGCAAGCACTGGCTTCTCTTCTCTCAAAAAGATAACTTCAATGATGGGAGCTCCATGTAATACTCTGTTTATGAGGTGTTTGGAGTACTTGGCAGATTCAGATTTGGCATCAATCTTCACTGTAAGAATCACAGATAGGGTGGCCGCCATTGCTGAGTGGTTAAGAGCGCTGATATATCATTACCACGCTTAATCATTCGATCATCTCACCGCTGTGTCTGGTATGGGTTAAAACCCCACACGGGGCCTATGTGAGACAAGCCAAGTTTTGCTTGCGGGTGTGCCAGGTGGTTTTTCTTGGGGTTCACCGGTTGTCGCCCCACCTACTAATTGGCACATCTAAGCTGTAATAACTTTGAAAGGATGGCAAGACAAAAAATCACAGATAAATGGGGTGTGAGTCTCATGATATTATAATGTCGGGTAGAGGTCTCATAAAATGGAGGCAATGCCCCAACATGACCATAGCTTTAGAGCATCAATTCAAATCAAATCAAAATTATTTTAACTAACACAAAGCCATTTTATCAGTAACTTTTCTTCTATATTCACAGGCGACTGATAAAGATGTTGGTGCCAATGGTAAAATTGAATACTTCTTACAGGGCACCAGTGGAAAGTAAGATACTTGTTTATTTTCTTACTTTGTGATTTAGATCTCCATGAGGTTATAAAACTTTCTCCTTGCTCAGCTTTAGCTGAAACTAAAAATTATCCTGCTCAGAAATGTTAAAATGCCAACAATTGTATAACCAGAATGATAAGTTAGGGTCGTTCCAGAATTAACCATATGGGGGGGGGGGGGGGGGGGGGGGGTGGGAGGCAGTTTTTTTCAAGCCCCACCACCAATAAAAAAAAAAAGAAATCAGCCCCCATCATGCACAATTTTGAATAAAAATTCAAACCCACCACCCATAATAAAAAAAAAATGCTTGCCTACCCACCTAGCATTAAAAAAAATGATTGTGGAACCCCCACCTGGTACAAAATAAAATAAAAAACCTTTTTTCGTCTGTTAAACATTAAACATCACTATTTGGTCTGGTGGTAGTACTGTCGATTTAAAGCTGCATGGTAATGAGTGTAAACAACAACTGACCGCTTGATCGGTCAATGGCATGGTTTTCGCGAGTCTATAGGTCAATTCGGTCATGTATGTTACGCGGTTTTATAGAGAGAGAGAGCAGTTTTCTTACAGTTTCTCTTTATGGTAAGAGAGAGAGAGAGAGAGAGATTGTCAGGCGTTTGCCAAGGTGCAATTTTCTTACAGTTTCTCTTTATGATATTATGATACAATGAAAACAATATATATTATCTTTTGCACATTTTAAAAGGGAAAGATCGCGTTTTCTAGAAGAACAAGAACAGAACTTTATTGTGATACAAAATCTCAGACCACACCTGAGAAAATCGAAATTAAAGTGTAACATGGCAACTGAATCTGTCCCGGATACGAGAGATGAGCATGTACGCGTCACGCTAGCCTACGCTTATTTATTTACCCTGTGTTAGGTGCACAGTCTGATCCGGATGTGCGGCACAACGGCTCGACATTTTTAAAAGGCAAATTTTTCAACCATCTCCTGGGCGGGGGCGGGGGGGGGGGGGGGGAGTCACATGCACATCTTTCGTAATCGGGTTATAGAAATTAATACCGTATTACCTGCATGTTTTGGGACTAAAAAAAATAATTAGATCTCTGGCTGTCTCAATTATCTCAATTTAAAAAAAATAATTAAAATTTTGGGTGTCCCAATTTTTACAGTTGTCTATCTTTTAGGGTGTGTAGCACTCCTCCGAAGTTAGAAAAAAAAAACTGTGTCCGAACTGTTATGGTAATTACCATTCCTTCCCAGGTTAGCGACTAACATTGTGCAAAAGTACTCAATGTTTGCATCCAAATTCCTTCGCGGGAAATGGATGCGAGAGAGAGAGAGCCTTGCTGTGTGCAGTGCAGAGGTCCCTCCCGCAAGGAACCGTCTGTAATCCTACGGTTTCCTATTAGTTTTCTGACAACTATCTGTACATTGATATTATTGTTCTTAAATTTTAAGTCTTGAAGGTGTAGAAGACTTCCACATCTTTTTTTGGTGAAATGTTGTTATACCTTCACAAGGGAGCATTTCCCCTTTGCATTTTTTGTGTAATTATCGGCTAATTACCAAACTAATATGTTGTTATTTGAAGGCCCATTTACCTGACTAATTTGGTCATGTTGGTGAAGAACTGCACTGGTATCCAAACTATCCATATAAAACGTTGGTTATACGTTTTCAAGGGAAATAACTCATGACTTACTTTGTGTATCTTGCCCATGCATTGAATTGCAATACGAAAACAAACGGGACCAAAATCGGTTTGCTTTTGAAGACTGTAGATACAGGATATGCTGCACATATTTGTTTTATATGCACAGGGCTTCGGATCAGAGACAGGGGCAATGCTACATTACACGTCTTCAATATATGTACATGGCCAAGGCTACATTATGCATCTTTGTTGTAGTACATTATATTATGAATGAAAATCGTCTTGGCATCTATTGTTTTGATTGAAATGATTCTGTATGTCCCAGTCAACAGCTACGGTCATATAGGGACGTTGCCTCCATTTTATGGTTATGGGACGTCAGTACATCCAGAAACTGCTTCAAATTTAACCATCCTATTAAACCACCAAGGCTTATACTTATGAGTGGTTTGAACTGAACCACTTTTCCTGGGCAGGCTCATACATTGGCGGACCCAGTATATATAATAACCAGTATATAAGCTTTGCCTGGAGACACAAGCAGCCCGTCTATTTCTTTAGGCCCCAATGGGCGGGGCCCCTGACATCCATTGGTTCCCGAGCAGGTTGGGCACATAGCGGCCTGCATATTCCCAGAAAGAGTAATTCTTGCAATCATGTATACAGACCATACGTATATAGCGAAACAGAAGGCGCCAATCAGCTGCGCAGCTACTGCACAGTCGATATGCGCCCCTGATTTCGCATGTACAGAAAACCTCTTTTCTCAGGATGCGGCTAAATTTAAGCCTATTTCTTTAACATGTGACTTTTGACCACGACTTGCACGTTTTTCTTGCTCTGTCACGGGCTTCGCATGTGTGTACGAACCGTGTCGGCTGCGCGAGTGATAATTGCCATTTCGGTATTTTTTTAAATGGCACAATCCAATGCTCGCGAGGCGTGAATGACACATTGTTTTCTTAAGATTAGCCATAAAGTTTGTGAAAACAATCCAAGCGCGCTAGGGGATTATCGATAGACCGTAACCAAGACCATAAACACAGGTTGTTGTAGGCTGTTGCTCAACGCAACGTTGCTCGTTTACGATGGGCGACGCACACCAAAGATTGTCTAAACATTGAGACACCTAAATATTGTATAATTCTAACCGATCAGAAAATGCATTTGTAATTTTGCGATTTAGAAAGACGAATTAAAATAATTGTTTATATCAGAAAATTTCAAAACTGGATAGTGCACAATATGGTCTTTAAATGCCTGCCATTAGCAAACGCATCGGTAGATTTTCAAAATGCAACGGTATTGATTAAGTTACCAAAATTTATACTCACTTTTTGTAACAGATTGCCTTTGTACAGGATCACAAAAACGCTTGAAAAATTCAAATATCGCGGGAAACTACGATGTCGAACCCGCCATTTTCCGGAACATCACGCTTTTAACGCGATCTTGGCAACTTCGCGGAAAACCAATCTCGGCAGTTTGGGCTCAGAAGCTCGGCTCGGATGGGTCTAACATACTCCACCACATGTTTGGGCCGAAACGTCCTGCTATCAAACGGGGTTATCGTTCTGTCTTCTTGACCGAGATCGGCGAAAAATGTAAACATTTTTTTTTTCTACTTTAATTTACATTTCTGTCTAACACTATTGGACGAAAACTGGCACCCCCACACAAATATTTTCGGGTGCCCTCTGGAAATACCGACCATGTTTAAAATAAATTATTTTGACAACCCCACCAGGCATTAAAAACAAATTCAGTGGAACCCGACCATGCATAAAAAAACAAAAACGCTGCCGCCCAACCCCCCCATATGGTTAATTCTGGAACGGCCCTTACTGACTTTGATAATCTAAACCCCCAATTTCAATTTTGGTTTGTACTACACTGAAACAAAGTTATAAAGAGGCCACTTTTCAAACTCATTTTTTGTTTCTAAGCCAAGTTCAAAATTGCACAATTTTTGCCAAAAGACGTGTCTTTCAAGTAAGTAAAGTTCCAAAGTGTTAAGAAATAATTTTCTTTTACTAAAGGCGTTTTTGGAGTAAAAATGCAAAAATCAATGTTTTTGAATAAAAAATTAGATACAGCACACCATTTATTGAAATTAGGAACGGGTGTCATCAAAGGGGTCGTTACGGCTCGGAAAAACATCAAACATTCGAATTTTCTCTACTGGTAGAATTTTTATGCATTTTTAAAAATCGCCAATTTTGAGATTTTTTGAAAAATTCATAAATGTGCCTCTTAAACATGTTGACCCCTGTTAAATTCACTTGATGAGGCCTGGAAATGAGAGATATAATTCGACTGAACTGTTTTTGACCATTTTCGAGGACCAACATGTCAAGGCTGCCGCACACTTCCGGTTTCAATGCCAATTTTTAACGAACAAAATAACAAAATTTGTGGACGATTTTTTTAATTTTCAAAGTTTATCAGAGTCTAGTATTTGACCTAAATAATCGCTGAAAATTTCAATGCCGTGCTGCTGATAATAACGCAACTGGAGAAGAACAAAGTTGGTATGCAAATTGCATACAAAAGCTGAATTCCTGTTATTCAGGTTGTTGTCTTCTTGCATGTGCAAAACAGAAACGAAGATTCTTATTGCAGCAACACTTTTGACTTAATTTTATCTTGCATCATGGCAGTCAGTAGCACTTTCAAATAAATTAAAATGTAAAAACACAACGTCATAATATGACATTTAATTTGATGTTAATAAAGTGTGACTTTTTGAAATAGGGTACCTTTACACATGCTTCGTCTGTGTGAGAAGTATCACGCATTTTGGAATGCAGAAACTCACAGAGCCACTGTTAGACATTGGTTTATTCATATGATCATGAATTTTAATTGATCGTATTTTACTTTCTGAACTAGAAGACAAAATATGAGGTGGCCTCTTATAACTTTGTTTCAGTGTATTTCAGTGTCTCTGAAATTTAAATTTCAGTCTCAGCTGAGTTGAGCATGAAAAAGTTGTATCACTCGAGAGCTGGTTCTATTCAGTGTCAATTGCAAAGTCAAAGTCAAAAGTCAAAATTTATTTTAAGTCGGGATGTTTAACAATTTAATTCAATTTTAATTGCGGATCATTTCATTTATTTTTTTATGAAAATGAATGATAGCCAGAGAGGAGACCAAGTTTTCTTAATATGCTGGATTACATGATCCAACTCCATTACTTTGAAATGTGACAAGACGAATCTAGATATAAGCATACATCTAGCAAATACTTATTTTTACAGATTTTCCTAGACAGGGAAACTGGACAGCTGTGTCATGACAGCAGAGGCTCGCGATGGAGGCGGCTACACAACTTTCAAAACTTACTAATCATTTATATTATTACAGATTCACTGTTGACAAAGACACCGGTTGGGTTTCTGTTGCTGGGGCCTTAGACAGGGAAACTGTGGACAGCTATGTTATGACAGCAGAGGCTCGCGATGGGGGCGGCTACACAACATTTACAAACTTGAGAATCAATATTCTGGACGAAAATGACGAGGCTCCTGTGTTTAGAAGAGATGAATATTTTGCAACGGTTAAAGAGGATAGCCTACATTTTCTGCGAGAGCCTGTCATAGTTGAGGTAACACCATTCAAAAATAAAAGCTTGCTTTCAAAATTAAGCAGACATTATGAAAAGGCAAAAGTAAGCATTGACCAGGAAATGGCACAATAGGAAAGAAATTCCCACTCCAAAAAAAAAACGAGGTGGGAAAACTTAATTGACAATCAGGTACTTATACAAAGAGAACATATTGTAAGCCAAGTGAGAAGCTATTTCCCAATAGGTGGCCAAACTTAATTAAATATAGAAAAAGTACATAAGGTTTAAACATCTCAAAAATTAAGCATCAAATTAAACATAAAACAACCAAAACCAGAACAGAAGTATCACCTTGGACTGCTCAGTAGTATAAATTATGGGGGGGGGGGGGGGGGGGGGGGGCTTAAATCGATTTTACATGTGCCAGATCTAACAGAATAGCTTTCTGGAGATACATTTCATATGAATTTGTGCCAACGCAACCACAAAATTTTAAAAGATTTACAATTCTTTTTCATTTTGAGCAAGGAAAGGCAATTATGTCACATTTGAGATTCTGCTATGCATACAAGGAGAAAGAGATTCTGAATTACTAAAACATGTAAGAGTGTTTCTTTTCACAGGCCACAGACGATGACCAACCAGGTACCAGCAACAGTGTTGTAAAATACAGGATCAGTCAAGCTTCTGATGGACTAGATAACAAGTTCCTGATCGACTCAGATTCAGGGGTGATCACTCTGAGAGACAAAATAGACTATGAGAGTTTAACCCCCTCTCTGAATGGCAGAGTAATAGTCACTGTGGTTGCTTATGATCTTGGTGTGCCGCCGAAAAGTGCCTCTGCTGATGTTCAAGTTCAAGTCGAGGTGAGTTCAAAAACTTTCTTAATAGAACGTCATTGAAGCCAAAGGGAGGGAACAAAGTAACCAGAAACAGTAGTGACTGTTGCAATTCTGAAAAATGTTTTTTAGTAGTACTGTAAATTCGGAAATTTTTGCGTGACTATTATTTCACAAATTTTCTTTTTCCGAATTATTAGCGAATTCAAGATTAGCGAATTCTTGAATTCGCGAGTGTGTGTCCATGTATTCTATAAAGTTTATAGTGACTCTTTATTTAATAGCGAGAACTTTGAATTCGCGAGGCAACCAATTCGCGAATAGTAGCGAAAATTAAGTTCTTGCGAATATTTCCGGATCTACAGTATTTGTCTCGGTATCAAGTCATGTGTCAAATCATGTGTTGAGGGCTCCATCATCCATGGCTTTGTGGTTAAGCCATGTGTGCCTTTTATACCAGCTGTCACAAGTTTGATCCCAGGCTTTGTATTTTGATTTAATGATATTGAACTGTGATCATTAAGATCTCAGAAATAGAAATCATGTTCAAGATGCTCATCAGAGATATGAAGATGTCTTTAAACCGAGTTTTAATGAGCTTCAAGAACAGAGAAATGAGCCGCCTCGTGGGAAAACAATGTGGTTTCCGACCAGGTCCAACACAAACCGACCTGTACAGTCACAGAAAACAGCTAGAAGCTTGAAATTTTGGATTTAAGTAGAAGAGGAACTGTACTATCCAAATATAGAAAACAAAGGCGCTGATCAGCTTCGCGGTTACAGTGAAGCTGATCTGCGTCTTTGTTTTCGCATATGCAGATTGTTGGTTTTCCCCATGTGGCAGCTCAAATAATTATTTGAAACAAAGTTCTTATTTTATCATGTTCAGATGCACTTTCTGATTCTGTGTGCTTGTTAGTTGTGGCAAGAAAATCAGAAAACTACACAAAAAGAGCCTCCACTAGAAGCTGTTGTTTTGAAAATGAGCCACGATGCGAGAAAACCGGTCTTCGGGATTTCCGACCAGATCCGACACAAACCGGCCAGTACAGTCACAGAAGATGGGTAGAGGCTGGAAATCCCGGATTTAGAAAGTGTACTATCCGAGTAGCGAAAACAAAGGCGCTGTTACTGCGAAGCTGATCTGCGCCTTTGTTTTCGCATAGGCAAAAATCCGGTTTTCTCATGACGCGACTCAAATGATACAGTAACAAGCAAACAACAATCAATTTCTAAATGTATCTTGAAATTTAAGATGAAAATGCTTAAATGTCAATGTCAGTAGTAGCTGAAGGCCTTTGCAATATGAAGGAAATATGAATTTTGTTATTCTACATATAATATGAGCCTGTGCATGAGAAAAACAACAATTTGCATAGGCGAAAACAAAGCCGCAGATCAGCTTCGCGGTAACCGCGAAGCTGATCAGCGCCTTTGTTTTCGCTACATGGATAGTAAAATCCCTCTTCTACTTAAATACAAAATTTCCAGCCTCTAACAATGTTCTGTGACTGTACAGCCCGGTTTGCGTCAGACCTGGTCGGAATCCCAAATTGTTCTCACGCACAGGCTCATATTTTATGTAATACAAATACACTGTTCTACAATTTCCTATGTTATGACAAAGATTTTAAGTTTAAATTGAGCTGCTGCATCAGAAAACTAACAATCTGCATAAGTAAAAACACAGGTGCAGATCAGCTGTGCAGTAACTGCACAGCTGATCAGCACCTTTCTTTTTGCTCCATATATTATACAGTATTGTGCTTCTTCATTCCAAGTCTGAAATTTCAAGCTTATAGCTATTTTCTGGTTTGTGTCAGACCTGGTTAGAACTGCAGATTGTTGGTTTTCTCATGGAAATGCTCTTTTCTTTTCTAGGATGTAAATGATAATGCGCCATACTTCAGTCGCCCACTGTATACAGCCACAATTCCTGAAAATTCACTCGGCGGTTTCCCAGTCGTGTCAGTATCAGCTTCAGACAACGACAAAACCAAGCCCAACAATGAGTTCCTGTATCGTATTGACAGTGGAGCCGGCGACAAGTTCCGAATTAACTTCCAAACAGGGCAGATTACAGTAGAAAATGGTGCCACAATCGACCGAGAGGAAAAGGATCTATATACGCTAAACATTTCTGCATCTGACAGAGGGGCTATATCTCTAGAAGGGCATTGTCAAGTAGTGATCACCATCTCGGACATAAATGACCATGCACCTGTGTTCGAACCAATCTCGTATGAAGCGACAGTTGCAGAGGATCCTATTGGTCAAATTGACGGAACAACAATAGCTAGGCTGACGGCAACTGATCCTGATTTGAATCCCAGTTTAGAGTACACTTTGTTGGTGGCAAATATTGAAGCCAAGAATGAGGCTGGAAAGGAGATCAATGCTACGGAAGTACAGGTACTCAACTCATCAAAGAATATGGACATAATCAGATCACTTGCACATTTAATAAGTAACTTGGTAAGAGTGGCAGAAATTATTTCAAATTTTAGTCTTGATTTGGCACATTTATAAGTCCATTTAAAACTTAATACAATTTTATTTTAGGTTTTAAATATGCTTATCCTCAATAGAGGCTGCATTCTTATTAAGGTATCAGTGATTTAGGACTAATTATACTTTTTAAGTTATTTTGACAAAATGTCAGACCTGTAAGAGCTGTAATGGACTGTATGAATTAGTGAACCTTATAAATTGATACCAGTTTATGTTTTGGCTGTGATTAAAGATGCTGTTTGTTATTTGGTTGTCAATGAATGCTTGAATGTACTGGTTTATTTGTTCCTTTCCCTTTGCATTTTCATACTTTGAATATATTTTTCTCATTGTCTTTCAGGATTATTTTGGAGTTCAAAGAAATAGTGGCCAAGTTTATGTGAAAAATCAGCTGGACCGGGAAACAGCCGAGATTATAATACTGGAAGTTCTTGTAACAGACAAAAATGCTGCCCCTGGAAAAATACAAACTGCAACAGGTGGGGAATATAAGATCAATACATGAGTGTCAGGTATGGATAGACAAATCTGTCCCTCAGGTCACAGTTTGGCATCACGAGGCTCGCCTCGTGATGCCAAACTGTGACCCGAGGGACAGATTTGTCTATCCATACCTTACACGCATGATGGATTCTTTTTCTTGCACTCCTTAATGCGGCGAAGCTTGATTTTCATACCGTTTACTAAGACAAATGCTACAATCCCGGCATCCGCCATTTTGAATTTAAACATTTTGACATCATGACGTGTGCGCTTAGCGACGAAATTATGTGACGTCCTATACAACCAATGTTAAAAAAGAACACTTGAACGCGGGGTGCGACCAGGGTAAGATATCGAGGGTGAGATAAGAATTTCTCACATGGGGTAAGATGTAGGATTTCTCTATCTGGTGTGCAAGAAATAAGCTTTCACTTGTATATCCTTGGATTTGAGCTTTGACTTAGACAAACTTTGCGTTTTAAAAATACAAAATCTTTCTGATTGTAGGAAAGAAAGACCAACAACAAATAATCATAGTGTTAATTGCATGGCTTACTCCAACTTCATAAATTCAATTGACATAATGACATGAATTCTGAATATCTTAAAAAATGAGTGACTGTGTCCCTTTTCAAAAATATATTTTACATGTTTTACACGCATGGTGATAACGCAAAATATGCATCTCTGTGGGAGGATATTTCTATTGACCTAACAACACTGTTTAATTGAACTTGTAACTTTATTCCTAGGTACTGTCACAGTCACAATAGAAGATGTTAACGACAATCCACCAATGTTCATGCAAGATGGAAAATACAACAACATGTACAGAAAAACTGTCTCCGAGGGCCTGGATGCTGGCTCCGAGGGCGAGGTACTCCGTGTGGAGGCGGTGGACATTGATAAGAATCAGGTGGTGACGTATGAGATGGACAGCGATCCCTCACAGAATTTCACTATTGATTCTCAGACTGGTAAGATTTTAAGAATCTTAAAATAGATTTGAACCACATCACAAGAAAACCAGTGCTGTGGTTTCTGATCAGGTCTGACACAAACTAAGCTGTATAGCTGTAAGAGATGGCTTTGGGCTTGAAATTTCAGGCTTAGAAAGTTGAGGGATAGTACTATCCATGGAGTGATAACAAAGGTGCAGATCAGCTTCACGGTAACCGCGAAGCTGGTCAGCGCCTTTGTTTTCGCATATGCAAAATGTTGGTTTTCTCATGACACAGTTTATTTTTAGAAGTCTTGAACTGTCGTTGTTCTTTGAAAGTGTGTTGAAATATTTGTTGTCGAGCCAACCACTTGGTTTCTAGATTTTGGTTCTGTTCATATACAGGTGCTGCAATATCTTTGCCATGAAAGCCACTTTGAGAAGTAATAAAATCAAGGGGAGCACGACGGCATAATGGTAGAACATCAGACTCGGAATCGAGAGGTCCTGGGTTCGATCCCCACAGGTGGCAGTGTGTTTGTTTCCTTGAGCAAGACACATTAACTCCCCAGAGTACTGGTTAAAACCCAGGAAGGGGTTGAATTAGACGTTAAACCTCAATACAAAAAACAAATGAATCAAGGTTTTTATCCTTTTTGCATGCTTCTGCATCTTTTAAACACAAACATGTTTTATTTGAAATTTCCAATTTTTTTAAATATGACGTGTTTCCTTTTCAGGCATCCTACGTCTGAGACACAAGCTGGACCGAGAAGACAAGGCCAATTTAGAAGTGACCATAATAGCGAAGGACAATGTCAACCCTATTAAATCATCAACGGCAACCATTTCTGTACAAATACAGGACATCAATGACAACAACCCAGTTTTTGACGACTACCTGTCGTTTTATGATATTCCTGAGAATTCTGCTATTGATACGCCAATCTGTAGAATAACAGCGACAGACAGAGATGCGTTGGAGTTTGGAAGGGTTGTATATTCTTTTGATGTGCAGAATAATGATAATGCATTGAGGATTAATAGGACCACGGTAAGTTTGCTTTTGATTGGTTTTGTAAAATTGAATTAATGATTTCTTGCTGTTTTTTTTATTTGTTAGATCTGTGGATTTTTTTTTTAAATATAAAAAATATGGATTTTTAGTTACTGATGCATATTTCTTCAGAAACCTACCAGTGGTCTTCGGGCTGTTAGAAATCCTCGTTAAATAAATAAAGCATTAAATTAAATAATTTCTTCAAATTTTGTATACATCTAAATTTTCAGCTGTATAACATGTTATGTTTTTGTAAAAGATTGTGCAGCAACCTGAGATTTTTATACCTTTACATCTCGGCCAAATTACCAAGAAAAAATCTAATTCTTTATTGAATTGAAAATTGTAAAAAGGGTAGCAAGGCAAGAATCTTCATTAAGAAATGATTATGTTCACATAATGTTCAATTGATCATAGATCATTATCATCTGAATGATTTCTTTTTTGTTTTTCAGGGTGTGATTTCTGTAGCCAGAAACCTCGATAGAGAGATGCGTAGCACTTACACATTATTTGTAACAGCGATAGACAACCCAAATGATATTGACAACCAGCGAGCCAATCAGACAAAGGCAATCACTATCCGTGTAGATGATGTCAACGATCAATATCCACAATTTACCAACATAGATCCAAACGAGAGGCATTCCGTGCTTGAAAATGCCGAGAAAGGACATCTGGTGTTTACCGTCACGGCGGAAGATGCAGACGAGGGTGACAATGCCAGACTTGATTACACATTGACATCTGACAACTCTATAGCCATGGATCTGTTTATCATTGAGACTGTAGTGAAAAATATTGGTGGGGTTCCAAAATATTTTGGGGATATCAAAGTAAATAATAACTTATTGAATAAAGTGGCGGAATATGAAATGAGGGTTACTGTAAAGGATCGAGGGCAAACACCAAAGTCTGTGACGTCTACATTGATTATCAAAGTTGAAGATGTTAACTTACACCAGCCCAAGTTTGAAAATCCAAAAGGTCCAAGGAATACCATACAGACCAATGAGGTAAATAGTTGGATTGAAAAATCTGATTGCAATTTGGTCCTTCAAGCTGGAGTCTTCGAAGCATTTCAAAGAGAGAAAATATTAATAAAAAAGAGACAAGAACTGATAATCACATACGATTCTGGCTTGAAATTCTATTTTAGAATATCGTTCAGTAAACTGCTTTTTACAAAAGTATTTGAAGATTAAATATTAGATTTTGTTTTCCTTTAAAACAAAATATGTTATGTGCTAATTTTTCATCCTTTTGCTGGATTCTAACAAGTAGATACATGTGTAAGGTTTTACAATAATGATTCCAATAAGCCACAGCTGAAGCAGTCTGGTCATTGCAAGCTACTACATTGCTTATCTGTATGTTGTACTTGGTAAAATGTGTTCTTATACAAAACATGAGAACATGAATTATTTGGGCATTTATACAATATTATTGCATAAATACCCATGTCATACGATATTAACAGTCATATATTAATGGAATGAAAGCCATGTATTAATATAGCAATTCTCGGGCACATGTGCTGTAAATATGTGGCTTTTACACATGCTAATAATGAGTAACTGACGTCAGCCTGGAACAAGCATAAGAATGAAAACTTTTACGCATATGAAAATGTGATGGGGCTGTAAAATATAGTGCACCATTATTTCTTTTGTTTGTGCAGAATTTATGCAATAATAGCAATCAAAAATGATTTCATCATTCAGTAACGTTGGCTAGGTCCCTCGGGGAGTGTTGAAAACCGAGGGCTATGCCCTCGGTTTTCAACACTCCCCTCGGGACCCAGCGAATGTTAATGAATGGAAAATCATATCTGATCCCTATATTAATGTACTGTATAATACAGGAACAAGAGCCAGGATCCCTTATCTTCACGATCACAGCCACTGATGACGACCATGGTAGAAATGGTGATGTGTCCTTCACGATTCTGGAGGAGAATGATTGGCAGAAGTTTGCTATTACTCCGTCAGGCAACCTGACTTTCAAAGAAAAGTTGGACAGAGAGACCAAGGCTTCTTATGAGGTGTCTGGAAAATTGAGTCAATAAAATTTTTTCTATATGAGCCATGACCTGAAAAAAACGGGTGTCTGGATTTCCAACCAGGTCTCACACAAATCGGCCTGTTCAGTCAACATAGAAGGCTAAACGCTTGCAATTTCGGATTTAAGAATAAGAAGAAGAGGGGTTGAACTATCATAGTTGCAAATCAAAGGCACTGAACATGTGATCTACGTCTTAGTTTTCACATATGCAAAAATCTTGTTTTCTCATGATGCAGCTCATGTAATAAGGTCATTCAATATATTTCTTTGCATACAGCTGGTATTTAAAAAAAGGTGGAGACCAACAGCTGATAAGCACTTCTGCTTTCAGTAAGTGGCAAATGTTTGCTTCACTCCAAGTGGTAGACTCAGACCTTCAGCTGTTATTTACAATCTCCATGCATGTTTACACAAAAGCATTCCAAATGTGTCATACAGCCTCAGTGCCAAGCGTGTACTAACCGGTCAAAAATAGTTTTACTTTACACATCAAATTTTGAAACCCGAAGTTCACTGTGAAAAACTAAATCCCACTCACCCTGACTTCGCATACTGTTCACAGAGATATTAGATATATATTTTTTCTCCAGGTGATGTTCCATAAGAAAAGTCTCTGATTTCCTGCTTAAAATCCATAATTTCTGTGAGATTTACACATTCAGCTAGCTCGTTTGCTCTCATTTTTTTACGCTACGCTAAGCCAATCAGAAAGAAACTCTCCATGCTCACGTGACAAAGTGCGCACCGTGACGTCAAGGCACACAGGTGACGTCAACAAGGTCAAGTTCGGATGCACTGACCACATGTCAACCATGTGTAATCCTGTTTTATTCAATCGGCAATTGTTTTGATCAAATAGAACCATCAAGGTCCGCAACGGAACGTAGTGGAGTGAGGTTCCGCAACTATCCAAGTGGTAGTCTTTGGTTAGAGGTATATGATATTGCAAATAGGGTGGACATTTATATTAGCAAAAGTAGATGAATAGGTGGTGCAGTGGATAAGTCACTCGCCTTGTAAACCAGGGGTCGCAGATTCGATCCCGGGCTTCTCCAAAAACAACAACAAAAATCAATCTCTCGGTTGAGCCTTCGGGTGCTCCCGGGACAATAAACCCACAAAAACAACCTATGATAGTACTGGTCTCGCCCAGGAAAAAAAAATAAAAAAAAAATAATAGGAGAAAGTCTGCATCTGCTGATAATAGGTATTGGAAAGGCACAGTACTAATTTCCCCCATACCGATAACATGTGATGATGTAGCAGACCTGAAACGGTTGTGCTATAAATAGAAATGGCTCATGGGATAGGTAAATTGCACCTCTGCAGCGCCATCTGTATGGCACAGCAGTCATAAAGCTTGCCATAATTGAACCTGTTGTTAGACCAATTGTTTCATTGATATGTATGTTGGGTCAATGCCATTATCATGAATTCCAAATGTAGCATAGAGACGGAGTGCAATTTAGTTCCTTTTGAGAAAACTGAAAACATGTTTATATTGGCAACGGTTATGTAATTGAGACCAGAATCGCAATATTTCCATCACGTAAAGACAATTTAATCAAGCTGTCTATATACATCGTATCAAGGACTTTCTGTGTAGAAACGTCATGATTGTATACTTACAAAACCATGCATCTAAAATACGTAATTCAACAGAAGCATGTTCTACATGTTCTATGCCGTCATGACTGAATCAGCAAATCTTTCAAATACCTGCAATTTACAAATGTGCAACTATCAAAAGTTAAGATCAACCATGATATTCGCTATGCATGAAAGTTGAAAATTGCGAGCAAATAACACATTTTACCTTCTTACATGTAACATATCTGTGCAATTTCTATTTTCTTTGAAAATGTCATGAAGTGTTTTCCACAATCCAGAAAAGCAAGATTTTTTTCTGGCTTCTTTTACATTGCCATCATACATTTCACCAAAAGTAGCCACAAGCGCACTAAAACTGTTTGAGTTCAAAACTTTGTCATAATGTTATTTTCTTTCATTAATTATATGCTTCTCTCAAAGTTTAAGCATATGCTCACTCGTATACACCCTGAAATCTTCCTCCATTTGTGATGAAGTTTTTGAAATGCAATTTTCAAGATTTATCGTGACATGTATATGATCTTTTAGGGTACGTTTGTTGATAATTAAAGATTTTATTAACATTCATTTGTATATAGCCATACCATCACAATTTCTATTGGTTATCGCTGATTATCAGGTACATGTTAATTATCATTTATAAGAGTCCATGTAATATTTGATTAACTCCTGCTGCTATCTTGACATGCTCTCTTCGCAATGACTGTTCTAATTATAAAACAAATATCTGTGCGGGAAGCCAGGGAAATTAGTCAAATGTGTTTCCTAAACCTATTGCCGATGCAGGCTTTCACCCTCATAGGCTTTTGATATTAATTTTGTTTTCATATAAAAATTCAAGCTGAAGACATAAGCATACCCAACCAGTTGGCCAGCACCTTGATTCTCAGATCACAGTTCTTGTAGACATTAACAACAAATGCCTAGAATTCCCTCGGAACAATCTATACCCAGATTTGACTCTGCCGTACCAGATGTATATAGTATTGCAAAGTGTGTCAATATTATGTTTTTTTCTTTCAGATTAAGATTCAAGCTGAAGACAATGGTATACCCAACAAGCTCGCCAGTACACTGACCTTGATCATAGTTCTACTCGATATTAACGACAAACTCCCAGAATTCCCCAGGGACTACCCGTACCCAGAGCGAACCCCGCCGCACCAGATCTATATAGAAGAGGAGAAGATAGCGAATGACACAACAACAGATCTAAATATAGCTGTGGATGAGGACCAGGATGAGAATTCGGTTATTTGTTATTTTATTGTCGGTGAGTGAAACTTATTCTGTTGTGGTTGAATCAAGCTAATTGATGGATGCTAGTTGTCATGTTTTAAGGCTACATGTGTGAAATAAGCAAACACTAATATTTCAGTTAAAGAATTCAGAAAAAAAGGCAAGATAGATCTTTACAGGACATTACATTAGAATAATCTGATAGTGACATTTATATTTGAAATATGTATAGTACTATTTAAATAGTATTAAAGGTGTCGTTATGAATTTCCAATGAAGACCAGCTATGCAATCTACATGCAGCAAAGACTCGGTGTTATGTCCCATCGCACCACTCATTCATTCGAGATAATCAATGATGCGTAGCTTCTATAAATAGCACAGCTATTCGATACAATGTATCATATAAGTACAATCTCTGACATACTGCGTCAGGGAGTCGACTCTTTGGCTCAGTGGTTAGAGCATTGGATTTCTACCCCGGCGGTCCGGGTTCGAATCCCATCTGGGACGTGGGATTTTTTTCAAGCTATGCAAATGCCATCACTTCTTAATTACGAATTTTCATATTCGTAAGATGGGGGCTCGTCGGAGATGGACCATTTGAGTCATTTAGTCATTATAATGACATTCTCGTAATCATAAATGATTACTTCCTCGAAATGGGGGTGTGTTATGTCCCATCGCACCACTCATTCATTCGAGATAATCAATGATGCGTAGCTTCTTTAAATAGCACAGCTATTCGATACAATGTATCATATAAGTACAATCTCTGACATACTGCGTCAGGGAGTCGACTCTTTGGCTCAGTGGTTAGAGCATTGGATTTCTACCCCGGCGGTCCGGGTTCGAATCCCATCTGGGACGTGGGATTTTTTTCAAGCTATGCATCACTTCTTAATTACGAATTTTCATATTCGTAAGACTCGGGAAATGCTTAATAAACTTATCTTTTTGCTGAGCTTACAGATCAGGTCCGGAGAGTTGAGCATATGATTTAAACTGCTCATAAATGATGAAATAGCCCAAATAAATTGAAATTTCAGGTTTAGATCACCAAAGCCTGTTATTTATCCTGCTGATAAATGTTAAAATTATTGGCATTTTAACATTTATGAGTAGGACACATTTTAGTTTCAGCAGAGCTAAGCATGAAAAAAGTCATTGTTTACAGGTGGTGACGCACCAGTGAAGACCCATTTCCACCTTGACAAGCTAGGTAACCTCAGCCTGACCACAAAATTTGACAGAGAAAACCTGGAAAACCCCCGAATCAACATGATTATCAAGGCAACCCCGAAATGTCTTCAGACCCCAGACCCAGTGGATTTCCCTCCCCCTAACTATGGCACTGATAGGAGTCTACTTTGGGTAGAGGTAGGAAAATTGTTTTGCCAGATGATGTTGGGATTTGTATAGGTAGCAGTTTAAAATATGTTATACTTTTAAGCATATTCAGTCTTTTTCTGCCTGTAAGCAGATAAATGGAATACAAATACTGGAACATTTTATATTCTGGGCTTAGCTAAATAGATTTAATACACAGATCAGCCAGGGTATCTGCTCAAGACGCTCACTGCCTAGTTAGAAAACTAAGGCTTTAGCAGCTCATCAGCAATGCATGATCAGACTCTACAAATGCACAATCTGTCCTGAGCGCGAAGCATAAAGTAGTTTGTCCTCTAGTTACAATTTACATAAAATGTCTTTAATGTTCTTTTTCTAGGTGGTAATTACGGACATCAATGATAATCCACCAGAATTCAAGCAGCCAATATTGACCTTGGGTGTTACAAGGGGTACAGGATATGGAACTAATATCTTAAATCTTATGGTAAGGTGATTATTCCCCATATATTGTCACAAAACAAGTTTTAAACACACCAGAGAAGTCCTGAAAATTTAGACAGATGTTTATGAAATTCTTTTGAAAATCTAACAACAGCACCCTGGAGGAGATGTGCTGCGCATTGTGGTACTGTAAATCTGCAAAATCATGTACGGGTGCTGCAAAACTAAGACAAAAATCAATGAAAGTATACGAAAAAAATTATTTTATTTGGTCTTTCTCGAATACCTGTTTAGTCTAGAGCCCATAAAATGGCCTCTAAAATGAATTAATGTATCCTCTATCAGACTTAATAGAGTCAAATTAAAACATTATGTGCCTTTTGGCACTTACGATTGCCCAGCTATTTAGGTGAAGGCCAAAATCAATGTGTTGAAGCTTTCTAATGATGGAAAAATTTGGCTTTCATACTAGGATATTTTGTTTAATATGCATATGTTGCATTTTCCATAAAGCCGTAAAAATGGGATGGTTAAGTTGGAATCGCAATCAGTGTATGACTGCTTGTTCTCATTTATTCTACAGAGCCTGGTCACAGACAAGGATGCCACTATGAATGTAGAATTCTCTGTGTACCGAACTGAGACTCATCTTCAGAACAACCAGGAAGTGACTGGGGAACCATTCCTCGTGTTCAAGAATGGTACAGTAAAAACCAACACCTACTTCCAGGCCAATATGTATGGGTATTTCCTGATCTACATCAGGGCCGAGGAGAAGAGGGGGGTCGGCGAGCTGCCTTTTTCTGCTAACGCTACTTTAAGGGTAGGTAAATCTCTTCATTAATTCCTGAATTTACAATTAAACCATATTCAATGCGGTATATTATTTTAAAGGCACATACAGTTCAACCTCATTTTAACGTTCCTCAATATAGCGCTGTTTTCAATATAACAAGATTATGTTATGGCTCCCAAGTTAATTATTTTGCTATATGTCTATTGTAAATATCGTCATTATAACACAGTTCATTTACAACTCCTTTTCCATGGACCGCAAAGATAGGGTTATAATGAGGTTGACCTGGAACGACAAACTAAATCAACATTTGCTGGTTCTTTTTTCATGTAGCTGATTGGCCATGTCATCTTTTCCTATTGATGATATGTTTGTAGTCTCACAAGGACACATTTCGCTTTCATGACATGCAGATTGAAAATGGATAAGAGTATGACATTGTAGAAGCCCTCAAACGAAGCTTTCATATTTGGTATTTTTTCAAAGACAAGAAGGCATCTGTTTCAGATATCCTTGATCAATGACGACCAGAGAGTTAAGGTGGTGTTCCAACAACCTCTGGAGGAGGTTAGAGGATTTCAAGTACAGTTTACTACGTAAGTCATAGATAGATAAATGAGCCGCCTCATGGGAAAACCAACAATCTGCATAGGCGAAAACAAAGACGCAGATCAGCTTCGCGGTAACCGCGAAGCTGATCAGCGTCTTTGTTTTCGCTACTCGGATAGTACAATTCCTCTTCTACTTAAATCCAAAATTTCAAGCTTCTAGCTCTTTTCTGTGCTTGTACAGGCCGGTTTGTGTCGAACCTGTTCGGAAACCACATTGTTGGTTTTCCCATGAGGTGGCTCAAATCTTTGATATTCTGAGCTAATACTGTAATCTAATACTATTTCTGGTTGAAAAAATGTAAGACAGGGAGTCTGTGTGTTCTGCAGATTTTGTAACATATTTGACATACAGTACAGTCAGCGTGATGTTTATATCCTTCGCGCTCACGCACGAAAGAAAAAAGGATTAAATTCCACGCAAAACCCACGCAAAACCCTCGCTCATTCCTCGCAAAATCCATGCTTGTTCCACGCAATTTCCACGTTCATTCCTCGCAAGAAGCGTGTGAGTTGCGTGAGATATAAGCAGTCTCACGCTTGCTCACGCTTTCCACGTTCATTAAGACAAAGAAGCGTGGAAAGGATTAAGAGACATGCGAGAAACGGATTATCGTTTCGTCTTGTTCAAAAGAGTAAAATTGTTTAAGTTTTGTGACCAAATTTAATATATAATATATACATGTATTTATTTATTCGTCCTTAGTACGAGGTCGGCAACTTAGTATGATGACGGTTAACCTGTACAAATGCATACACTTGTTCGACAAAGCGCCTGCACGTAAATACATACACATGTTTTGACGAGTTGCAGTCTGAGCAATACGTTATTCAGTGTTGATTCAAATATCATCGCAGATTAAGTGATGACAAAATTTGCACGTTTAAATATTATTTGGCAGTGTGGTGCATTTTCGACTGCCATGGTTTTAGATGCAGAACATTATAAATCTATATCTGATACTTTTGCCATAATAGAAGATGAGCACCCCGGTTTGTTGTTTTTCAAAACATTTCTCAAATTCGCAAATAAATGCATCTTTCGTATTCTCTGTGGTGCCCAACGAAAAAAAAAGCTCGATCTACATGTAATAGGGTTCAAGCACCTTGCTACATGTACATGTAGCATTTAATCATAAATTACGATGTACATTACAATTAAATTTACACGCAAATAATTCATCTTAATTTCATCTTTATAACAGTCGATATAATGCCCCTGCGATTATTCTGATTCCCTTTAACCTGTTCTTTTATCTTTCAAGCATTTACCAAAGTCAACAAAATCAAGGTACATGTATTCTTTATTCTTGTATCGGCACAATTATTGTACACAGAATTTTATAAGCGACAGAGCCTCTAAGTTATAATTAACAACTCTAATTTGGTGCATAAAGTTATAAGTTATCCTGATCAAACATTCAGTTTGTGTGATAAGTGATAAAATGCAAGCATATCTTTGAGATTTGAAACTTTAGAAAAACAAAAAAGAAAAACAAAACAAAAGAAAGTATAGACAATACAAACACAAACTACGTTTGCGCGTGTCTTCTTTGTTTCGGAAATGTAACACACCATACTGATTAGTACATGTACATGTCCGTACACGGCAAAATTCCCGACTTTCAGTGGCGGAAATGACTTCACTGTTTTTTGTTTTTTTTTTGGTTGACAAGAGACATATACATATATTTGAAGTGAAAATAATCACTTTTTTCATGTCCCTTTTTCCTGAACGTGGAAAGCGTGAGCGAGCGTGGGACTGTATATATCTCACGCAACTCTCTTAATCCTTTCCACGTTTCGTTTCACGCTACAGCAGTTCCACGTTTCATGTCCAAGCTCCACGCAAAACTCACGCTACTTCCTCGCAAAACTCACGCAAAATCCACGCTAATTCCACGCAAAATCCACGGAAAAAAGTCACGTGACATGCGAGATTCCACGTTCGTAGGCGTGAGGGATATAAACATCACGCTGACTGTACTGTATGAAAGCTACAATGTCCACATATTTTGACACCTGGTTTTTACTTGTTTGTGAAGTATCTTAGCTACTTTATACTATAAACAAAAAATGCTTATCAACCTGCACATACACTTCAGTGTAGCTGTTTGCTTCTTCAACATGATGCTTTTCAAAGTATCTAAATGCTAGCAATCTCTATTTTCAGGAGCTTACAAAATATCATAGGCTACAGAATTGTACTCGATAAAATACAGACACATGAAAGTAAACAGGGATTGCCAGAAGTTAATAAGTAAGTCACCATTGAGCGGCTTCACGATTAAGCGGTCATTTACTTAAATTATACAGAATGACCCACACACACTCTTTGAATGTTTCATTGGTTTTAAGGAACTAACTTGACTTGTTAATGAAGACATTTTAACAGAAATTAATTCTAGCAAAAGGTTGTATTTTTGAAATACAATAAATGTACAGTTCAACCTCATTATAATGCGTCTCATTATAGTGCGGTTTTCAATATAACACGGTCATGTCATGGCTCCCAAATTAATTACACGTATTTTGCTATATACCTATTGTAAATAACCTCATTATAACACGGTTCACCTATAACACGGTCTGTTTCCATGGACACAAAAGATAGCGTTATAATGAGGTTGACCTGTAGTTGAAAATGAAAAATGATTTCAGCAGCCATTTAGCTTAGTCAATTAAATGAGAAAATAGTCAGTTATTTCATGTAGATATTATGATTTACATGACACATTCTTATAAAACATGATGTGTATAATACCTTTCAGAACTGATATGTTTATTCATGGAGAAGATTTCAAAACTAATGAAACCTTATCAGCAGCTGAGCTACTCAGGTATGCAAAATTTTGTAATGTAGTTATGAATTGACAAACTTCAAAGATAAGCATATACTGTCAGCTCAGAAATGTTCATTGCCTTTCAAATTCGAGGTTCTTGCTAAAAAGTCATCATAAGCTTTATAGACTGCACCTCTACTCGCTCACATACATGTGATACATCCGAGAAGCCAAATAGGGAGATTTACTTTTTGAAATAGGGAGAATGATTAAACAAAGAAGGAAATTGTTGATTTCAAATAGGGAGATCTGAAATTTGAAATAGGGAGATATATAAGTTATATAGGGAAAATTTGAATTTCCAAATAGGGAGATTTGCTCAAAAATAGGGAGATCCCTCCGAAATAGGGAGATATCACATGTATGCTCGCTCACAAATTCAGGAACCTATCATAAATAATTTTGAAATAGAAAATTTGCTTTTAAAATAAAAGTTATGCAAAAAGTTTCCAAATTTACAGTAATAAAGCCATCTGCTGAGTCCAACTTGGCATAAACAGAAAAGACTTAACAAAATGCTGCTATACTTCAGCCATTGTCCCAGAATAATCATTGTAAAATTATCAGACTGGGGAACTAGTTGGGGATGTGGCGATACAGTGACCTTGATGTCAACATATACAAAAACTCACAAAGTATTGAGATGAACATTTGAATTAAATTGACAATAACTTCCCGAGCATTCAGAACCAAGTTATGTTTTATTTTCTTGTTTCTTCCACAGGTTGATAGATTCCTTTGCAGATGCCTTGTTTAACTTGAGATATGATTACAAAGTCCTAGAGATAGTGGTAAGCATGTTTGAATGATTTTTAGCTCACCTGAGCCAAAGGCTCACCAGATGAGCTTATAGTATACCCATGGTCTGGCATCGCCAGGCATTCACAATTTCAAAGATCTTCTCTGAAACCTCGAGGCCAATCAGAGCCAAACTTCATGTGGAGCATCCTTAGGAAGGGGGAACAAAAGTTTATATAAATGGTCCAGGTCACTTGACCAAGATGGCCGCCTTTGCTATAAATAGCAAAAACCTTTAAAAACCTTCTCCAGAACCAGGAGGCCTATGATTTTGAAACTTAGCATGAAGCATCAGGCAATGGAGCTCTACAAAGCTTCTGCATTTTGTTTAATATCATTTACAGACTTATATTTTTTGCATATGCAAAAATCCACTTTTCTCATGACCTGCCTCATTTATCTATTTTTCAGCCTACAGTTGTGTATGTTGATGAAGAAGATTTAGAGAATGTGTTCAGAATGGCTCTTATACTCGTGGCTGTGTTACTCAGTGTCCTGTGTATAGCCATATGTATTGTGTTTTACCTCAGTAGACAAAAGTAAGTATAAAACAGTTCATTCACCAATCTTAATGTAACCACTGGCAATTCCAAACTATGGCGTTCTAAATGGAAGTCATTGAACAGACACTGTGAATTGTCTGTTCTCAAAACTGCCAAAATTGATAGTCTGTTTTACTAGTTGACACTTTTCTGAGAATACAAGTTGATGCCTAACTTGTGGGTACAAGTTACACACTTTTTTCAGGATATACGAGGGGGGTTCAAAAAGTTTGAGGAAAAGTGCTGCCAAAATTGTCATGAGAAATTGACGTTCTCTGTGCATGTTGTAAATTGACATATAGTTAACATATGCACAAAATTTGAATAAAGTCGGATGAAAATTAGGCACTAAATCATGTGCGTTTCTAAGGTAACAACAGTAAAACCGGCCCAACGTCATAACAACGTCATGCTATACGCATTCATGCCGCTGTTAGCTAGCTCTTAAGCATTTTTGGAATCTACCTGGCATACGGCCGTCTAATTGTCTGTTCTGTGTGTATAATGCGGTGAATTGTGCCAAAACTACAATTCGATATGTTGTGTATTTCACCAATTCTATTCTTTTTTTATCACGACGGTCATTTTCAACAGTATGACGTTATTTGACGTTACGCTGCGCGAATCGACATGGACGCTTTTCTAGTCATGTAGAAAGCATGCATACTACTTGTTGATTGCCGTTTTCTTAATTTCCTTGTTGCCATATGCGCTTTCTGCTCTTAGCATTGTTTCTTTCTTTTATAGTCCGTTCCAAACACACAATTTTTAGAATACCGTTGTTCCCTTTGCATTTTAGGCATACCTATTAAACAATATGGCTGCTTTACGCCCAAATGATGTCACACACTTATATGACGGCATGTGCTCACCGCAAACATATTGAACTTTGCTTATACAAAGTTTGTTGAAAAAAGCACGGTAAACTATCAAATGCAACGTTATCATTAAACATCGACTTTTTTGCAGAAATGAAAAAATGGGCCGGTAATCGTGATGTACGGTTTCCATAGCAACCACTGTTAACATATTATTCATGCCAGAGCAGCAAAATTTTCTGTATAAGTACAGATCATGTTTGTCTATATAACTGTAATAGTTTAATTCAGCTGATTTACAAAATAAGAATATGATGACATTTTTCCGCGAACTTTTTGAACGCCCTTCGTATGTGATCCATTACATTTCGGTAAGACAATTATTTGTGAATGTTGAGCTCTTAGCACTTGAAAAGAGCTTGGCATATAACTCAGAACAATAACTCAGAACAGGTTTTGTCTCTTACTTGGCAGTCTACCTTTTTAGCTCACCTGAGCCGTCAGGCTCACAAGGTGAGCATGCTCCGTCGTCCGTCCGTCCGTCGTCCGTCCGTCCGTCGTCCACAATTTTCAAAGATCTTCTACTCTGAAACAGCTTGGCCAATCAAAGCCAAATTTTACATGAAGCATCTATGGGAAGGGGGAACCAATGTGTATATAAATAATCCATGTCACATGACCAAGATGGCCGCCATGCTCATATATGGTAAAAACCCTTCAAAAATCTTCTTCTCCGGAACCACTGGACCGATTTCAACCAAACTTGGCATGAAGCATCGATGACTCAAGTACTACAATGTATATATAAATCATGACCTTGCGGTGACCTTGACCTATTTTACGGCAAGGTCAACATAGGTCGCCTTTGCATTTGAATGGGAAAAATTGTTAAATTGTCATTTAAAGGAAAAATCTTGCAGAAAATGAGCAGTAGGACTGAATATTAATGATTCTGAAAAAAATTGGGCACCAGGGGCTCATCCGCCCCCACCCCGGGGCAATATACATGTATATTATCATAATATTCAAACATCTTCTTCTCTGAAACCGCTTGGCCAATCAAAGCCAAATTTTACATGAAGCATCTATGGGAAGGGAGAACCAATGTATATATAAATAATCCAGGTCACATGACCAAGATGGCTGCCATGCCCATATATGGTAAAAACCCTTCAAAAATCTTCTTCTCCAGAACCGATTGACCGATTTCAACAAAACTTGGCATGAAGCATCGATGGCTCAAGCACTACATTGTGTATATAAATCGTGACCCTGTGATGACCTTGACCTTCTTTACGGCAAGGTCAACATAGGTCTCCAATGCATTTGAATGGGGAAAAATTTTAAAATGTCATTTAAAGTGGAAATCTTGCAGGAAATGGGCAGTACGACTGAATATTGATGATTCTGAAAAATTTTGACCCCAGGGGCTCATCTGCCCCCACCCCGGGGCAATATACCTGTACATTACCATCATATTCAAACATCATCTCCTCTGAAACCGCTTGGCCAATCAAAGCCAAATTTTATGTGAAGCATCTATAGGATGGGGTAACCAATGTGTATATAAATAATCCAGGTCACATGACCAAGATGGCGGCCATGCCCATATATGGTAGAAACCCTTCAAAAATCTTCTTCTCCGGAACCGGTGGACCGATTTCAAAGAAACTTGGCATGAAGCATGGATGGCTAAAGTACTACAATGTGTGTATAAATCATGACCCTGTGGAGACCTTGACCTATTTGACGACAAGGTCAACATAGGTTGCCAATGCATTAGAATGGGGAAAACTGTAACACGGGTGGTAATCAGGGGAACTAGCTCCAAAAAGAGTCAACGCGAATTTGTTCCCTCGACACATCCGGGAACTCACAAGCTAGTCCTCTCGACGGAAAAACAGTAAACAAAGGTATGTCTCGAAGCATTTTATCAATATTTATTTCTTTATAAGCTGTCTGCTGCAAAATCCGGCAATGGTAGTCTGTGTAGATATGATTTAACTCCACTCGCTGATAGGATTGGTCCTTGGAATATACACGGTGCGAATATGATTGTAAAAGAGCGTTGAAGACACGAAATGAAAATATGTCAACACGAAGATTTGGGACCACTATTTTTTCATTTTTCGTCAAATGTATATCCTTCCAATCGCATGAAACGTCATCCCTGATAAAACTAAGCCCCTGAAACCATATAAAAGCAAAATAATCCGGTGGAAACATTGTTTTGGGAGGATATTGACTAAATTACCGTCCGAGCTATCTCCTTGACGAGGCACCTAGCTCCATGTCGAGAGGACTAGCTCGGACGGTAATTTAGTCAATATCCTCCCAAAACAATGTTTCCACCGGATTATTTTGCTTTTATATGGTTTCAGGGGCTTAGTTTTATCAGGGATGAAGTTTCATGCGATTGGAAGGATATATATTTGACGAAAAATGAAAAAATAGTGGTCCCAAATCTTCGTGTTGACATATTTTCATTTCGTGTCTTCAACGCTCTTTTACAATCATATTCGCAACGTGCATATTCCAAGGACCAATCCTATCAGCGAGTGGAGTTAAATCGTATCTACACAGACTACCATTGCCGGATTTTGCAGCAGACAGCTTATAAAGAAATAAATATTGATAAAATGCTTCGAGACATACCTTTTTTACTGTTTTTCCGTCGAGAGGACTAGCTCATGAGTTCCCGGATGTGTCGAGGGAACAAAATCTCGTTGACTCTTTTTGGAGCTAGTTCCCCTGATTACCACCCGTGTGTAAACATGTCATTTGAAGGGAATAAATAAAATAGAAATTGGCAAATGGACAGAATATTGATTATTCTGAAAACAAATGGCCCAAGGGCTTCATCTGCCCCTGCACTGGAGCTAAATACCATAATATTCAAACATGTTTATTTGCATATGTAGCAGATCTCAGGTGAGCGTTTACAGGACCATTGGTCCTCTGGTTTTTTTACAGATGAGCCTCATCATGAGAAAACCAGATTTTTGCCTTTGCGAAAACAAAGGCTCAGATCAAGTAACTGCGAAGCTGATCTTCGCCTTTGTTTTGTTGAATGGATAGTGACAATTCCTCTTCTTCTTAAATCCGAACATTTCATGCTTCTAGCCTTCTCCTTCGGGATTCAGTTCATGACATGTCTAAGTAAATAAATCTATTTTCAGTTGTGTTATGTGTTTTTCAGATATATAAGAAAGTTAAAAGCCGCAACCGCAATGGCATATGGTGAGTTTTTTTCCCTTCCATTTCTTTTTTCATTTTAAGCCTAATAATTGTCTACATAAGATCTGTTGGACTTCCTAGTTAACCTTCTGTGAGCTACACATCTGACAATCTTTTCCCCCTTTTCAAGCAGTGCAAAATTAATGAAAATCTGTACAGCACATGTCAAGAAATGAGTCAAATGATTGTTCAAATTATTAAGTTCTGCAGCCTTTTATGCTGAAAGAATCATTTGATGACCATTAACACCATTATATAGGATCTTACACAAGTGTTCATTTCATATGAAATTTACTAAACTCGCCAAAGGCTCGTTTAATAAATTTCATACGAAATGACCACGAGTGTAAGATTTGTTTTATTATACTTATGACTTTTTCAGTAAGATTTTATCATCTTCAAAGTGGACATATTTTCAATGGAAATTTACATTGTTGTTGAGGACATCATCAATGTCATTATATATACCTGCAAAAGTGTTAATACACTTGTGGTCATAACACTTTTTATCACATGATGTCATTCACTGGAAAACAGCGACGTCATATGATAAACTAATTCTTGTATTCTTTTAATGTAAATTTAGTTTGGGAATTTCCTAGCTGAGCAGATGAGATGTATGCTCTGCAGTCATTGATTTTACCCAGTAATGGGTATGTTGACTAGCCCAGGCAAGACAATTATATGAGCCGAGACGTGAGAAAAACGATCTTTGGTGTTTCGGACCAGGTCTGACACAAATAGGCCTGTACAGTCACAGAAAAAAGCTAGACTTGAAATTTTGGATTTAAGTAGAAGAGGAATTGTACTATCGGAAGAGTGAAAACAGGCGCTGAACTGCACAGCTGATCTGCGCTTTTATTTTTCGCATAGGCACAAATCTGGTTTTCTCATGATGCAGCTCATATAAATATCATGACATCTGTGGAGAAAGCAGCATTGACTAGCCTCTTCAATATTCATTAAGGCCTATTTTCTGATTAAATAGTATATGCAACATAAGGGTTTGTGTAGCTTTGTTTGCTTTCAGTACTATGAAAGCTTTCAGTCCAGTACAACCCTACTTTCCCATTATTTTAATTGTTTTTTGATATTGTAAAACTATCCACTTTATTATTTTCTTTTTCAGAGAAAATCATATTTTTTGTTTCTCATACTTTTATCTTGTGCTAATCTTAACTGAAGAAGTGAAGTCTAAGCATTATTTTGGACATGCAGCTTGTGAACAAAGAATAATCGATAGTTTTAACAGTTCTAATAAAACAAGATCAAAACTGAAAGGCAATGAACTTGATGTGAAAAAGTTCATAGTAGAACTTTGGTCATTAAAGCATCATCATTTAATAGCCCTACATACACACTTGCGTGGTGAAAACATATTGAGCAGTGACTGCACAGCTGATACTGCCCAGCTTGTCAGTGCCTTTGTTTCCACTACACAGATAGTACAATCTCTTTTCTTCTGAAATTCAAAATTTCAAGCTTCTAGCCTGCTTCTGTGACTGTTCAGGCTGGTTTGTGTGGGATCTTGTTGGAACCAAAGTTGTTGGTTTTCTCACGCACAGGCTCATATTTTTGAACAGCAAGATAAAACCTACTCTTTCCCAGTTAGGTGGCCATCAAGACTGGCTCTAGAAATGATCAGTATTACTGTTTTGGCTAACCTCATTTGTTGCACTTTAGATGATGTACTATGTGGATGATTTTCATTTTCTGCTGTCAATTTTCATGATGGTTGCTTTAAGTCAAAATATTAAGCTCTTGTAACAAAATATATATATATAAAAACTCTCCGACAGATGGTTTTCTTTTCTACATTAACTCCATCTTGTGTTTTTCATTTTCTGCTGTCAATTTTCATGATGGTTGCTTTAAGTCAAAATATTAAGCTCTTGTAACAAAATATATATATATAAAAACTCTCCGACAGATGGTTTTCTTTTCTACATTAACTCCATCTTGTGTTTTTATCTCTCCCTGACTGTGTAGAAGCCTCTAGATATACTGATCCTCCTTCAAACGGACTTCAGAACCCATATCATGGTAATATAATACTCAGTGTTGTAAAATACCCCTCCCGGCATTACACTTTATGTTCAGTTTGGTTGGAATTTTTACCTGAAGTTTGTTTGAACCTTTTGTTCTTCATAAATATTATTGATTTAAACACTTAAGTAGAGTTACATGTAGTTTCATGCTGAAATCATCTGAGCATGAAATTTGCTCTTGATTATTGGTAGTTGAAAATTTTTAAGAGCAGGGTAAAATTCACACTCGGCTGAGTTGAGCATGAAAAAGTTATAACAAGAGAGCCATGCTTTTAAGTAGTTAACAAATCCATGTAGCTGGCTTTACCTTATGTTAAAGCTGCAAATTGATTGCAATTTTGTACAGAATTTTAATCATTTTGGACATGCATACATTATCTGTTTTACAAGACATGTATTACTATTAAAGTCAGTGACCTTTACACATGTAACATATGCCTTAGATTTTTAGGACATACATGTACATTACGAAAACTTGCCCATGCAATAAACAGAGAATTTTTTAGCTTTAAAAATTGAAAATTTTCAGCTGAAAAATTATGATATTTTTCTTATTTTTGCTCAAAACATAGATTGTGGGTACACGTTAGAATCGCCTCGGCGAGGCGGTTCTAACGAGTACCCACAATCTATGTTTTGGAGCAAAAATAGGTATACCCCTGCATACCCCAGTTTTGCTATGTAAAAGTGGGGTTCAAGGGGGTATAAATTACACGGACATGTTTTCGTGATGTTTTTGAGTTTTATTTGTTGATTTATTCTGAACTCAATTTAGTGGAATGTTTATTTTGTTTTGGTTTTTGTTTTTTTGTGCTTCACATTATCTTTCCATGTATATGTCTATGTGCAAAAATTGTTGAAAAATGTTTGAATGCTTTTCTGCAGTATTTTACATGTATATCTTTCCATGTACATGTGTTTATGCAAGTTGTTGAAATGTGTTTGAATAATGCTATATTTTTACTGCCACAGTGTCAACTGATAGTTATAACCCCCGGCCCCTTACAACCATAGAGGGGAAGGTGTGGCGGCAAACTTATGATCATATAGTAAATGATGGTGAAGGTACTAAAGCACTATTTGAGCTGCCTCGTGGGAAAACCAACAATGTGGTTTCCGAAAAGTCTGACACAAACCGGGCTGTACAAGCACAGAAGATGGTTAGAGGCTTGAAATTTTGGATTTAGAAAGAAGAGGAATTGTACTATTCGTGTAGCGAAAACAAAGGCGCTGATCAGCTTCGCGGTTACTTTGTTTTCACCTATGCACATTGTTGATTTTCTCATGAGGAGGCTCATTTCTAAAGGGCTTAAAAATCTTTTGCATTTAAATTTTTGAAATTTTGCATTTAGCTTTTGCATAGAATAAAACTTTTTTTTACCAATATTTTTTCTATATTGTCAATTTTACTTTTATATGTCAAAGCTTGATAGATGAACAGTGCACTTATTTTTAGCATTTTTAAAATGTACATGTTTTTCTCTACCAAGTGTTTCAATTGTATGCAAGCAAATTTTGTTTGAATTGGCTATATGTATGAGATCTTAGAATGAAGTTGCTCAAAACGTTGGTGCAAGTTTGCCCCCTGTTTGTAGCACAAATGAGCCACCTCATGGGAAAACCAACAATTTGCATATGCGAAAACAAAGGCGCAGATCAGCTTCGCAGTAACCGCGAAGCTGATCAGCGCCTTTGTTTTCGCTACATCCCTGTACTTCATAAATACGAAATTTCACGCTTCTAGCTGTCTTCTGTGACTGTACAGCCAGGTTTGTGTCGGACCTGGTCGGAATCCCAAATTGTTGGTTTTCTCATGCACAGGCTCAAATGTTTTCTCCAAAAGCTGTTTGTTTTCCTCAGACAGATGGCATATTTTTGATGTCATATATTTCCTACCTGTAGAAAAGTGTTATGTACTTGTATTTATGATTTAGATGGCCACGACTTTCTTCAAAAACGAGATTTGGTTTTCAGAATGTAACCTTTCTCTTTAGAACAGGTAGCATTGTAATAATAAGTTAACTTTTTGTTATATGAATAAGATTTTTTGTTTCAGCAGACGAAATCTGTATCGTGCCAATTATGTATACGTTTATGACAAAGATGTAGATGATCACTGAGCCTTTTTGCATTCTAATAAATGAGCTGCATCATGAGAAAACCGGACTTTTGCCTATGCGAAAACAAAGGCGCAGATCAGCTGTGCAAGCACAGCTGATCAGCGCCTTTGTTTTCCCTACTCGGATAGTACAATTCCACTTCTACTTATATTCCAGAATTTCAAGCTTCTAGTCAACGTCAGTGGCTGCATAGGTCAGTTTGTGTCGGACCAGATCGGAAACCCCGAAGACCGATTTCTCACGTCTCGCTCAAATTATAAGGCATTGCTAGATTATCGATTGTCCCTTAAATTCCACTGAGTTCTTCAATTCTTGCCAAGCTGTATACTGTTTGAATTCAAGATGTTCATAAAATCTCATAACTTTTCAAGGTGACTCAGAGCAAGACACAGAACAAGACACAAGTCATTCTACAGGTTTTAATCTTAATGATAACTTAGGTTGGGTTCTAATGTATTTAGCTGGTGGGGCACTGCTTGTTACTTTCTGTGTTTAACCCATATTTGACGAATGGATTTTCCCATCATTATCATTTGGGTCAGTCCACTTTCATTTTTAGTGGGGGGTGGGGGGGGGGGGGGAGTGATTTTTAAATTTTACTCAATTTTTGGATGAAAATTCTCTAAGCAAACAGAATAGCCCCAGATGGGACGCTGCCGCATTCTGCAGAATGCGGCGTCACATCTGGGGCTATTAAGTTTGCCTATGTCCCATATAAGGGACGCTGCGACGTCACATCTGGGGCTATTAAGTTTGCCTATGTCCCATATAAGGGACGCCAGGCTTAAATTAGTGCTCAGAGGAGACCATGTAGAGAACTTAAGAAGGCCAATTAAAATAGGAAATTGCTAGAGAGGGCCATTATCATGATCAGTCACCCCAGGATGTCACTTACGATGGTTGGTCATATAGTCGGTTTCAACTGTACTTGTAAATGATAAACTTCACAGCATTACAAAATTACCCTTGACCTGGACAAAATATTTCTAAAAGTCTATCAGCAACCCTGAAGGAAGAAAGTAATTTACAGTGCTCAAAAGCTTGGGTTGTTTGAGGTTGCAGAATACTTACCCTTCCATTAATTTGCTTAACAGAATCTGTTATTCATCAGGATAACATGTCCATGCAATATATACCCCTTTGAACCCCACTTTTATATAGCAAAATATCTAACGTGTACCCACAACCTATGTTTTGAGCAAAAATAAGAAAAATATCAAAATTTTTCCTATGAAATTTTCAATTTTTACAGCTGAAAAAATCTCTGTATATTGCATGGCCAAGTTTTCGTAATGTTGACAATAAGTTTGTAAGTGGTCTTATACTAACATTTGTCATAACAAAGTGAAAGGTGTAGGGCAGCACAGAGCACATAGTTAATTTGTTTTAGCTTTATATAGGTCTGTGTCCTGTAGAATACAAAAAAAAAAAAAAAAAAAAAATGAAATTGAAAACAAAATGCATATGTACTCTCATAGTGATAGTTTGTGTCAGCCATACTTATCAGGGAATGGCACTGGTACAAACTAGTGCCTTTATGCCTGTCCTGAACGAAAACAGAAATGGGATAGCTTTTTAAAAAAAAAAAAACGGATCTCTTTGGTTTTGGGACTATGTTTTGGTTCATGTTAGAATTAGTGATTTATTTTCTTTATTTCAAGATCCCCTAGATAAGAGAAGAATCAAGTTTCCATTTCGCACCATTTCCCTCGGTATTTCTCGCTAAATTTCTGACTTTTAGTTAGTTGTTGTATCTACTACAGGAAATGAGCCTGTACATCAAGACAACATGTCTGTGTAATATTTACCCCCTTATACACTGTACCCCACTTTTATATAGCAAAACTGGGGTTTGCAGGGGTATACCTATTTTTCTTATTTTTGCTCCAAAACATAGATTGCGGGTACTCGTTAGAACCGCCTCGCCGCGGCGGTTCTAACATGTACCCACAATCTATGTTTTGAGCAAAAATAAGAAAAATATTGAGAATGTTCTACTGAAAATTCTCATTTTTTACAACTTTAAAAATCTCTGTATATTACATGGGCATGTTTTCGTAATGATTTGAGAAAACCAACATTCTGGGTTTCAGACCAGGTCTGACATAAATCAGGCTGTATGGCCACAGAAGCAGACTAGAAGCTTGAAATTTCAGGTTTTGAAAGGAGCATCATTGTACTATCTATGGGGCGAAAACAAAGGGGCTGATTAGCTGTGCACTTGCACAGCTGATCTGCGTCTTTGTTTTCGCATATGCAGAGTGTTGGTTTTCTGGTGCGGCGGTTCATTTATGTTATTTTAGGCTACACCTATGATATATTACCATTGGAGGGAGCTCCCTTAATACATGTATAGTTTGTCAGGTTTTGAGAAATACTTGATCCAATGTCAATATATGTTTAAATTTTCAGTTTTAGTTGTACTTCTCATATATTAGAATACATTTACAAGGGTCATCCAACAAGTTTTGACAGTAATCTGATTTGGTGAATCAAAATTATTATGCTGGTTTAATGTGGCTTGACATACTAAGCCCAATCTGATGTTATGATTATTTGCGGGCCCCCACCCATTGGGGCCTAAAGAAATAGATGGGCTGCTTGTGCCTCCAGGCAAAGCTTATATGCACCTGACTAACCATCTTACTACTGGTTGACCGCTCAAGTCTGAGCCTACCCAGGAAAAGTGGTTCAAGTCAAACCATCCTCACATATAAGCCTTAGTGGCTCATGTGGGTGGTTATATTGAAGCACAAGTTAGTAGTCATGAAATCCTCACTTTGGTATGTCCCGTAAAATATACAGGGTTCGCACAGGCTTGAAAAGTACTTGAAAATGAAGGGCTGTCTTGAAAAGTACTTGAAAACCAAATTTGCCTTGAAAAGTGCTTGGAAATTAGCCATTGGCCTTGAAAAGCACTTGAATTTCACTTATTCCGGTATTCCAGACAATTAGATTCGGTTTCAAAATCAAATGTGAGCATTTAAGAACAAGTTCGGCACGTTTGAATACAAAAAGATCGTCGAGAGCGCCATAATGAAAGAATAGGCCGAATGTGTAGGGCGCGAATCGGTAATTGAGTTGCTTCCCTTGCGAAAATGGTCGCGAAAATTTGGGCCGAAAATATATGGAGCGAATCGGCTCGTACCGTAATTGAGTTGCTTCCCTTGAGGAATGGTTCACGATTTATTGCATCTGTTTTATCGGCAGTGAAAATCCATGATGAATACAGACTAAGCGGAACCAAAATGACGTCGAAATGATATTTTTTCGAGCACAAATTTAATTTCAACATTTCTCAACGAAATGGGAAAGTGCGTGTACAGCAGAGACTGGCCGAAACGTTATCCTTGGGTAAAGGAAACGGACAATAAACACAAGGCACATTGTTGTGCATGTAATAAAGATATCGATGTGGCTCAAATGGGCGAAAGTGCTTTGCGCTCACAGGCGAGTGGAGATAGACATAAGAAACAGAGTGGATTCTAGAGCGCGGGAGTGTGAAAATCCCGCTTATTTTGTAATTTTGGCGCAAAATTGTGATCTTGGTGCGCCGACGATCCCGCAAAGTACCGAGAAGTGGCGCATTTTTGTTAGTTTTGTGCGTATTGTGGTTCTTTTCAGTACCATTTTGGTAGTTAATTTCCGTTCTTTTCCGCTAATTTCCATCGATCCCGTGGTCCGAGATTTGACCGAGACTTCAATTCTATTGGCTGAGACGGTAAACGCATGCGCATATGGTTTTCTTTTTTCACTTTCGTTGACACAAGATGGAGTCGAGATTTATTCTTTCTTGGCTTGTGATAACTTAAAGACAGGAAATCGGCGTTGATGAGGCTGAGACCTCCGGTGCCACAGCCTCCGAATGTTTCCCTGAACATGCCGAAGACCCACCGAAAAGGAAACGAAAGTTTGACTTCTTGTTTCGGAAGAAATGGCTTGAAAATATGTCATTTCTTTGAAATATTGAAATACACGAGTTTGTCCGACGGCGACGGACGAGTTAACAATAGCTAGAAGAATCGAAATGCTCTGATAGAGGAATGTACCAACTACCGCAAAAGTAATTATATCAGTTATTGAATGACTCGGGCGAAAACGATGTCAAAACATTTATTGAAGGTACTATTTTCGTGACGTTTTCTTCCTGTTTTATTATTTTTGAGTTGTTTCCCTTGTTTTTACTTTAATAGTTTACGAAGATGAAAGCTTTTTTTATTGTGTGTATTCAATAATATTACTCACAAGGAAAAGGAAAACAATATAACAAAAGGTCCCAACAGGAAGTCCAGAGAAAACAGTGCAGCAGACAGTCAATAGACTTTGAACTTTATGACTCACACCCAAATGGCTTGAAATATTAAAATGTACATATTCATTTTTAATTAATCATTAGATGTATTTGGCTTCTTGATGATTTGTGAAGTCTGTAACTGTAAACAACTGCTGTTGGTTAATCACAAGAGGTGACCATTTATGTAAATCTTCCTGAGAAAATGCCGACTGGTATGGTGCCCTACTTGATTCAACATTGGCCCCTTTTTGAGAGTGTGAGGGGGGAGTTGGCCCATCTTGACAAAATCCTAGAATCCACTCTGAGAAACATGAGCAGTCTTTATCTGGGACTTTCACAAACTTCTTTATCAAGAAGGAAACTAAAGTTAAGACAGAAACCTCTACTACAGCATCCACCCAAAGTGACAATACAAGTGACAATATAATGATACCCCCACCCCCAAAAGCTAGTGTTGCTGGGCCCAGTGTTTCGATTATTGATAAATATGTGTAAGTATTTCTCAATAATAAGTCCTTGAAAATGGTAAGATTTGTCCTTGAAAAGTCCTTGAAAAGTCCTTGAATTTTACTTGGCCTTGCCTGTATGAACCCTGTTATTTTTAAGATACATTAATTTTAAGGATGATTGTAATACATATTAGTGACAGGTTTAATAAAGCCATTGTTAGAACTTATAGGATGACCCTTGTATGTTCCTTAGAACTAACAATAAGCTATATTTTCTGACTTTCTCTCACAGTTAACCATGATACAGGTATATAGTCTTAATTACCCATGTATTACACATTTGAGCCACCTCATGGGAAAACCAACAATCTGCATATGCGAAACCAAAGGCGCAGATCAGCTTCGTGGTAACCGCGAAGCTGATCAGCACCTTTGTTTTCACTACTCGGATAGTACAATTCCTCTTGTACTTAAATCCGAAATTTTAAGCTTCTAGCTCTTTTCTGTGCTTCTAAAGGCCGGTTTGTGTCGGACCTGTTGGGAAACCACATTGTTGGTTTTCCCACGAGGCGGCTCATTTAGTTTACTAGTATAACTTATCTGGAAGAGTTTCCCACTTCCTTTTGTTGTTAAGTTACATGTATTTTGTTTCCTCTCAACCCACTGTGATTTCTGTTTGCCTTTGGTTATGACTTCTTTCCCACCTCACCCCACCATGTGACTTAGTGTTTGCCTGTCCATTGCCATGAAATATCTGCTTTTGTGTAGTAGTGTTGTTGTTTTAGGTGAGTTCAATACATTAGTTAAGGTAGCACCTTAGTTACGATTTCTTTTGCACTTTAATGTACTTAAGAGTAATCGTCACTTGTAACTGCTTGCTTTCGATATTTGTATTCACTTTAAGTAATTTGTTTCATAGATTTATTGGTATAATTTAAGGTTTTGGTTATCCTTTTGGAAAAAAAAAACGTTTGTCCTTGGAAAGCGCGTAAGAAAATAAATTCTTAAATAAGTGCTTGAGAAAATAAGGGCTTAAGTCAAAAAGTTTCGTCAGTTTTTGAGTACATTAACTGATAAGATTTATCCAGATGTCAGTTTTCAAGAAAAGTTGAACAGAGAACTTTTATCTTGTGATAGAAAACCGGTCCAGTTAGGTCAGTGGTTAGCAAGTTCGCTTCAGGAGTGGTACATTGTAGGTTCAATTATCCTGGCCCCTTCATACCAAAGGCATGGTACAAATGGCTACCTTGCTCAAGGTGCTCAACATTTTAAGGAAAGCAGTGGGACATGCCTACCATATTGGTAAATACTGACTTGATAAAGGCAAACTACCGTAACAGTGAGGGGCATGTTTATATAAAAAAAAAAGTGGTGAAAATTAAAAGCATTTATTAAGCAATAATTAATCTTGTTTTAAGCAAAGTACTAAGACTGGGTTTAAAAACCATAAAAGTTCATATATTGAGCTAACTGAAATTTAACTAGAGGTACATCTGACATTTTTTGTTGTTTTGGTTCTTAACTATTCTTGTAATATTTGCTCTTGTATATTCCAGGTTATTCTGACCTACAGAAAATTGAGATGCCAGGGACTAATCAACATGCATATGAAAAGTAAGATTTTCTATAGTAACACTTTTTATTGTCATTTACTACCACATGCAACTTCCGTTAAATTTTGGGAATTCTGGTTATATGTCTGCATTTCAAAAGGTGGTATATATATTTCAAATAAAAAATAAAGTAAATAAATACATGTATTTTTTTTTTTGTCTAAAAATCTCAAGAGTTGTAACCAATTTAAGAATATTTAGCAGTTAAATTTGTTATCATGTTGTTCGTAAATGAATTTTGAATCACATTTCACTAATATCACATTACGAAAATTTGCCCATGCAATATACAGAGGTTTTTAAATTGTAAAAATTGAAAATTTTCTGTAGAAATTTTTTCTTATTTTTGCTTAAAACATAGATTGTGGGTACATGTTAGAACCACCTCGGCGAGGCCGTTCTAACGTGTACCCACAATCTATGTTTTGGAGCAAAAATAAGAAAAATAGTTATACCCCTGCATACCCCAGTTTTGCTATATAAAAGTGGGGTTCAAGGAGGTATACATTACACGAAAACGTTTTCCTGCTGACATGTGTATGTATAAAGTATATTTATAAAGTTTCACCTTGTGTCACATCCACAGAACTTATTCATCTAATCATGAGGGACAGACAAAATTTTAGGGTATACCATCCTAAATTTACATTGTAATGTGCTTGTCCTATGGTGGTATATGTTTTGTAATGCTCAGTAAATTGAGCTGTAAAGTGAGAAACCCTGTATTTAGGACGAGTTGACAAAGTCTGACTTGAAAGGCCTAATGTTTGATTTCTGAAAAAATGTATTTATCACCTACCACTTTGTTTTAGCAAGTGCAAAAAGCAGGGTTTCCCATGGCACAACTCAAACATTCTACTTTGGCATGATAAGGTTATATGCAGTCAACATGTGCATGTTGCTTTAGCATGCAAATAAATGTATATTTTTTCTGTACAAAAAGTGACAATACATAATTGTCTTCAAATGCATGTTTTCCTTTCCCGGTGTGTTTCTCTGTAAAATGTTCATTTCTTTAGCTTGAAACATTTAATTATGACAAAATTAATAATGGCGAACAGAATTCAGTCTTTTTGTCATATATTTGACAATTTTCAAAGCTTCTTTAATTTATGCATGCATTATTCTGATATAATTCAGAAAGCAAATTCAGCAGTTTGGCATTCATTTTCTGAAACATTGGATTTAAAATGCAAGTACATGTACATGATAATGTTTGATGATTACAATAAATATTAGTTCATGCTCTTAATTTTTCAGTATGATTTACAACCAAAGACATCAAAATTTTGTTCATATATACTTTCTATATTTTTTTTCAGCACAAATCCTATTTATCTGGAAAAGATTAAGCTTGAAGAATCAAATAATGATCCGTAAGTACAAGGTTTTAATTCATTTCCTTCATTTCAATACACCTTATGCATTCATGGGTTCCATGGATGCTTTGGGATTTCCATGAATGCTGGGGAGTGTGGGGTCAATAAAGCTTTGGGAGTAACATAAATGCTCTGGGAGTTCCATGAATGCTTTGGGAGTTTCTTGAACACTTTGAGATTTCCATCAATGCTTTGGGAGTTCAATGAATGCTTTGGCAGTTCCATAAATGCTTTGGGTGTTACATGAATGCTTTGGGAGTTCAATAAATGCTTTAGTAGTTCCATAAATGCTTTCAAAGTTCCATGAATGCTTTGGGAGTTCCATAAATGCTTTGGTTGTACAATGAATACTTTGGGAGTTTCTTGAACACTTTGAGATTTCCATCAATGCTTTGGGAGTTCAATGAATGCTTTGGGAGTTCCATAAATGCTTTGGGTGTTACATGAATGCTTTGGGAGTTCAATAAATGCTTTAGTAGTTCCATAAATGCTTTCAAAGTTCCATGAATGCTTTGGGAGTTCCATAAATGCTTTCAGAGTTCCATGAATGCTTTTTGAATAACATGAGTGCTTTGAAAGCTACATTAATGTTTGGCAGTTCAATGAATGCTTTGGGAGTTCCATCAATGCTTTGGGAGTGCCATGAATGTTTTTGGAGTTCAATAGATGTTTTGAATGTTCCATGAATGCTTTGGCATTTTCCTTTAATGCTTCTGGATTAGCATGAATGCTTTGTGAGTCCAGTAAATGCTTTGTGAGTCCAGTGAATGCTTTCAGATTTCTTTTAATGCTTATGGAGTTCCATAATTTTTTGGAGAGTTCCATGAATCCATTTTGAGTTTCAAGGATGCTTTGGGAGTTCAGTGAATGTAAATTGAGATTCCATGAATCATTTGGAAGTTCCTTGTACGCTTGGAGAGTTCCTTGAATGTTTTGGGAGTTTCATGAATGCTTTGGGATTTCAACAAAATATGGCTTGCTTTGAATGTTCCAGGAATGCTTCAGGCATTCCATGAATGTTTTGGGAGTGCCATGAATGCTTAAGGTGTTCAGTGAATCTTTTGGGAGTTCCATGAATGCTTTACCAGTTCCATGACAGCTTTGTGAGTTGAATGCTCTGGGAGTTTCATGAATGTTTTGGGAGTTCCATGAGTGCATTGGCAGTAACATGAATTCTTTGAGAGTTGAATGCATTGGGGGCTATGTGAATGCTTTAGGGATTACATGAATGCTTTGGGAGCGACATGAATGCTTTGGAGCTGCATAAATGCTTTGGGAGCTCCATGAATGGTTCTGGAGTGCATCAGGTCATCTTCATGTCACAATCTTCTCTATAATTGCTGCTTACAAATTTCATGAAATCAATCCCACACACTTCTTGTCTAGTCTGTGCGCAGTTTCTTGCCATATGTTTTAAAAGCTTTTAACAGAAATCTTGAGGACTGGAATCTAGGTTTGGTTCTCTTTTTTTCAAGACTGAACCTGCTATCCTGGTTGATACTTGTACTTATCTACTTGTTATTTCAGTCATGTAATAGCTGATGTCACTGATGCAGCTACTAGAGTTTAATGTAAGCTCAGGTTGTTTAAACCAAAGTGATTCTTGTTTCAGTTGATTCACCTCATGGGAAAACCAACAATGTGGTTTCCGAACAGGTCTGACACAAATCAGGCTGCACAGTCACAGAAGCAGGCTAGAAGCTTGAAATTTCGGATTTAAGAAGAAGAGGAAGTGTACTATCTGTGTAGCGAAAACAAAGGCGCTGATCAGCTTCGCGGTTTTCGCATATGCAGATTGTTTGTTTTCTCACGAGGTGGCTCATTTGATTCACTTTTAGCACAAAAGTTGTGATAGTTTAGAATCACTTTTTAGGTCATAAGTATGAGTATTTGTTGTACGTTTTTATGAATGGAATATTCCATCGGAATGAGTGGTCATTGTATTTGTGTGCAACTTGTTTGCGTAATTGTTTATTCAAGTGGTTGCAGTCTGATTTTGGTTTTTAGACAATTTTTTGTGAACCATTCACAATTTGAATGTGAAAGCTGTTGTCTAATTTTTGGGGAAAAAATGATAAAAAAAATATGCTTCAATAAAATGTTTATACAAGAGTTTGCATGAATGTTTTGTAATTTTTAATTTGAACAATACAAACGACTCTTTTGTATGCTCAGAATTTAGTTTTTATTGTTGTTTTATGCATGATTTAAAAATGGTTAATATAGTGTTTCACAGTAATCATTTTTTATGTTAAATGTGTACAATGGGATACATGCATCTGTTTGCCCACATTTTATGTGGTAGTCAGCGGAGGGTTATAATAAAGTTGGGTACAGAAAACCAAGCCATTGTTGCAGTGTTGTATCAAAAGATATTTTAGCTCCTAGCTGTTTGCATAAGTTGTACAAGGTCATGTTTTTTGCTGCGTTGTTTCTCTCAAACTAAACTATTTTGGCAGTTTGCAGTAAAAAGATTAAGAAGGCTTATTTCACTGGCTTATCATTAAAGAATTATTGTGAGCAATTATGATAGATATAAATCCCCATCATAATTGGGATAATGTCACCATGCATGTAACTATTTTAATGATTTATTGCATATTTTTTTCAGAGATAATGATTCCCTAGATGACAATGCTGTTGACCAATCAAAACCTGACCAGTTTAGTGAACAACAACGGAGCATGAATTTCTACACGGAGGACAACAATCTCAACAGAGTACCACAATCAAAACTAGGAACAGGAGACGCTGTCTTAACACAGGCCATACAACAGCATGAGGCAGAGAGGGTTAAAAATGGTAGTGTTCAGAATGGTGGAGTAGATCAGAAATATGACAAATACACAGGGTTACCGACGACAGAAATCTGAGTTTAAGGAAATTTCATTATGTTAACATCCATATGCAATATACAACTACTGAAATTGACACTTTCTAATGATACATGACAAAGTTTTACAAAATACATGTACTGTGCAAAACAAATTGATCTAGCTCTTGCGGGGATGTAAACTTGTTTATGCCCCCAAACTTAAGATTTTAGAAAAAAAAAAAGAGAAATTTTGTTACTTTGCATTTATAGAATTTTTGGTTTTATATTGCATGTCCATGTTAACAGAATGTTTGACTGTGATAAAATGACCACTATCTACCTGTGTGACAGTTTATAATCTTGCCTCATAGCTACATGTAGCAAGCTAGTTGTTCATTGGTTTATGACAGGACATATTGGTCACTTGTGTCTTATCATGCTCTGTTAATGCAGTGTTATGACTTGCGTAACATGAAGACGATGAATTATTACGACCAAATTGAAAAACTGCATCCTTTTTAATCACTTTGGGATTAAAACAGCAGTCACACAGTAGCGTATAACTCAAACGCACGCCAGGCGTAAGAAAAATCTCAACACGCTGAAGATTTTGGACGTATAAAATTAATTTGTTCCTTTAACTCGCTTTTGCAGTCACACATTAGCGCGTGACTGAGGCGTGTGCCGGACGTATTAAAAATCTCAAAGTTTTGGAGTACGTTTGTCGTACGTCCCAGACGCGTTTCATGCGCGCTCCAAGCACGCTTGGCACACGTTACAGGCGCGTTCCACACTCGCCCAAACCAACATCCGGTTAAAATCGAAACGCGCACGTAGCGTATACGACGTGCTTGAAATGTGTGCTCGGCGTGTGCTGGGCGTGTTCGAAACGTATTCAACGCGCCTGTAACGCGCGTGGAACGTACTTGTAGCGTGTAGGTCACACGCCCGACACACGCCCAACTTCTAGAAAATTTTTAAGCATGTTTAAAATTTTATTTAGCCCAAACGCGCACGAAACGCACACCGACTTTTAGCGACGCGCGTCGGACGTACTCCAAGCGTACCCAGTGCGCGCTTAACGCGCATTGGACGTGTCTCCGACGTGCGTCTGGCGTATGTGGAAATTTGTATTTTTTCAACACGCCCGGCGCGCGTTTCACTTATACGCTAATGTGTGACTGCTGTTTAAGTCTTGGCTAAAAGCGTTCCTGAGGACCCTGGTTATCAAGCTGAGACAAACCATTAACCATTGTCTGAGTGCAATCATCACAGATGAAATCAATATCAATAGGAAGCAAAGATCTGGCCCTGAGGTTGTAAAACTTTTTTCAAGCTCAGCTCAGCTCAGCTCAGCTGAGCTTGAAATTTCAACTGCTCATAGGTGTTGAAATAGTGAAAATCAGTGGAAAATTCGGGTTCAGAACTCAAAAACTACTAACTTAAATCTATCCTGCTCATAAATGTTAAAATGCCAACAATTGTTGGCATTTTAACATTTATGAGCAGGATAAATTTTAGTCTCAGCTGAGCTGAGCATGAAAAAAGTTTTATAACTTTGGGCCCTGTATGGGAACAACTTACAAGCGAATCAGAATGACCCATGGTAAGTTTTTCCAAAATGGTATTTAATCCCTATAGTATTGTCTTTTATTGATTTCATCTGAGTTGTTTGTACTCAGTTACATTGATGGTTTCTAGATGACCAGTGTGATAATGTCTACTAGTATTCATCTTTTTCATGGTACATGTACAATCTGAGTAAAATTTTAGCCATGTCACAAGAAAACCAACAATGTGGTTTTTGAACAGGTCCAACACAAACCGAGCTGTACAAGCACAGAAGATGGCTAATGGCTAGAAATTTTAGATTTAGAAAGTAGTGGAATGGTATTCTCCGTGTAGCGAAAACAAAGGCACTGATCAGCTTTGCAGTTACTGTGAAGCTGATCTGTGCCTTTGTTTTCACATATGCAAAATGTTGGTGTTCTCATGATGTGGCATATTTGCCATCTATGGAAGCATACAAGTGTGTTCTTTATATATATAGGTGCTAAGCTTTAGATATATGGGATTGCCCTCGGTTTTCAAGATTACAGTAGATAACAGAATCATGCCAAAGAATAAAAAAAGTACAAGTAAAACTGAACTAAATATTTCACAGTGTTAAAGTAAAAACTTGTTGGTTGGTTGATTTTGTGTTTTACATTCCAATCAGCAGCTAAGGTCATATGGAGACGGGGGCCTCTGCTTAAAATCTCATCTGCAAGACTGGGGAAGCCTTTAGTTTGCAATTTGAGTGGTTTAGCCACTACTCCACCGAGGCTTCTAACTTGTGTCTTATGTCCTTCAAATACCATATCAAGATATATGTTATCGACGTTGACACGTTATCCATCTCATCTGTTAAATGATAATACAGATCCACATAATTCTTTCTAAATATTAGTGTTTCAGAAATGCATGTTTATGTGTTCATCCAAAGTCTTGATAACATTGACTCTGTTTTCTGTCTCGACAAATTTCTGTTGCTTAAAATTATTATGCACTGAAAAATTTCATAAATGATGTGATTGTTCCGTAGATTAAGGAGCAATAATACACCAGCCAGTTGTAACATTGATTTGAAAGCTCATGTTTAAGCATATTAAAAGGAACAGAATCAATGACGTCCAATCACATTGGTGGGAGCCATTTTTTATATCGCGTTTTGATCATGTGACAAAGTTCATAAAACTATGAACCGTATTTCGGTTCTATAGATTAATTAAGATTTTATGTCAGAAATGTTAACGTTACAAATTAATAGCCCAGTCGCATATCATTCTTATGAAATGTTTATGTCATGTCTATGTTGAGTTGGAAATATGTTTCTTTTGCTCAATATCTGTTCTTTGTGACACAAAGTGGCCTTCGTAGGATTTTCTAGGTTTATAGACAATCAAAATGAGCCAGAGTATAACAAAATAGTACAAAGACACCAGCAAAAAAGAAAGAAAAAAATATAATTATGATCAAGATTGGTGTTTAAGGTATCAATGGGCTGCTCTCTAAATGATGCAAATTGTAAGACCAAAACAGGTTTTGTTTTGCTATGTTTTGGCTCAAATTATAATTATTATATGAGACTGTGCGTGAGAAAACCGACAATTTGGGTTCCGACCAGGTCCGACACAAATCGGTCTGTACAGTCACAGAATAAAGCTAAAGGCTTGAAACTTTTGATATAAGTAGAAAAGGAATTGTACTATCCGTGTGGCGAAAACAAAGGCGCTGACCAGCTGTGCAGTTACTGCACAGCTGATCTGCGTCTTTGTTTTCGCATATGCAAATTGTTGGTTTTCTCATGCACAGGCTCTTATAATTATTATATCACAATTTTAGTTTGTACATATCAGTTCTTATTTATTGCCATAGAACAAAATGTTGTGATCATGATATTAATTGAACTGAATTTTGTGAAAAATCCTTAGATTTTAGGTATCCAGTGCAAACTAGACCACGATGTAAGCTTTAGGGCAAAATGAAAGTTACAATTGAGGGTCAAGTATTATTACAGTAATTTTCTAAAATTTACAGACAGTCACAAATTTCTTCAAGAATAAATAACGGCTGACTAAACTTTTATCCATAAAATTCAAACAAAAGTTATCGGTTGATAAAGTCAGCTTAGTAATTAACAGTATACCCTTGGACTTATCATGTTGATGTTTCATCAGTGACATTACGAAAACTTGCCCATACAAGATACAGATAATTTTATTTTTTCAGCTGTAAAAATTGAAAATTTCATTAGAAAAACTTAATGTATTTGTTCAAAACATAGATTGAGGGTATATGTTTGAAGGCGCCGAGGCGGTTCTAACGAGTACCCACAATCTATGATTTGGATCTAAAATAAGAACAAGAACTCTGTGGAGGTTGATATTGCACCTGCATCAGGCAGAGTCAATGGACCGTGAAATATAGGTCAAGGGCACTGGGTCAAGGTGCGTGCTTGAAGTGTATGTCAAGGACAATTAGTTTGCACTTGCAGCTATCACTGAGTAGTGAAAACAAAACTTCGACATAAAAAACAACAAGGTCAATGGACCATGAAAAATAGGTCAAGGGCACCAGGTCAAGGTGCGTGCTTGAAGGGTATGTGGCGGACAATTAGTATGCAAGGTTTCACACTTGCAGCCATCACTGAGTAGTGAAAACAAAACTTTGACATAAAAATTAACAAAGTCAATGGACCGTGAAATAAAGGTCAAGGGCACCAGGTCAAGGTGCATGCTTGAAGGGTATGTGGCGGACAATTAGTATGCAAGGTTTCACACTTGCAGCTATCACTGAGTAGTGAAAACAAAACTTCAACGTAAAAATTAACAAAGTCAGTGGACCTTGAAATATAGGTCAAGGGCACCGGGTCAAGGTGCGTGCTTGAAGGGTATGTCAAGGACAATTAGTATGCAAGGTTTCACACTTGCAGCTATCACTGAGTAGCAAACACAAAACTTCGACGTAAATGTTGACATACGGATGGACGTACTGAAATTTGGACTCCTATGTCGCACCCTGCTAAAAGCAGGTACGATAAAAATGGGTACTAGTATACCCATGCATACCCCAGTTATACTATATAAAAGTGGGGTTTAAGGGGGTATTCATTGCACAGACATGTTTTCCTGATGTATCATTCAATTCTAAAGTCTTACTTTTTCACAAAACTCAGTTCAGTTGTTTGAAAGAAATGTTGCTTGTGTATGAATGTAAAAAAAAACTATTCAGCTGTGTCATAATTTCTCTGTTATATTGCCTGTAGTCAAATAAAGGCAAAATTCAAAATCAAAATGTTATCAATATTTTTCATCGTACATACATGTTATAATGATGAAGCATAGCAAAATGTTAGCTTTAGATCATTTTATCTTTGGTGAATAGTATAGTTACGATTGCAGATTTGACAGAGCAGAATGTTATGGTCTACACTATCATTTCTTACTACTTACTGTAAGTTCCGAAATTTTCATGCGACTATTATTTCGCATATTTATTTTTCCCGAATTATTAGCAAGTTCTTTAATTTGAGCCAGTGCATGAGAAAACCAACAATCTGCATATGCGAAAACAAAGCCGCAGATCAGCCGTGCAGTTACTGCACGGCTGATCAGCGCCTTTGTTTTCGATCCATAGATAGTACAATTCCTCTTATTCATAAAATCTGTAATTTCAAGGTTCTAGCCTGCTCCTGAGATTGTACAGGCCGGTTTGTATAGGACCTGGTCGGAAACCCAAATTGTTGGTTTTCTCATGCACAGGCCCATTAGTGATTGATTGTGGTGCAGTCTGTAAAGCTTTAACTAGTCTTTATTCGGGAGAACTTTCAATTCACAAGGTAATGAATTTGCAAATATTAGCAAACTTTTGAGTTCTCGTAGTTAATTCAGAATTTACAATAATACATAGTGCAGTTTACAGTGATAGTTATAGCAATAAAATATGTTGAAAAATTTAAGGATATTCTGTTAAATGATTTGTTACAGGTTTTAATTTGTTGCATTTCTTGCTTTTTCTTTTAAATTTGTACACTAGCAGGAAACTTGAAAACCATGTAGTTTGAGAACTTTTAAAGAATATGATGTGTGGTATATCTTAACAATCCTAAATTACAACATTGGCTTAATAATTACCGTGATTTTTTCAGCTTTTTGGGAACGGTACCAGTACCTGTTCTATTGGGAAAAATAGCGTCATGGGAAAAATAGTAATAATATCATGGTTAGTGTAACAGTGATTTGTTTTCTATCAGTTGGGACGCATGAAAATAAGCATTATTCCTTGTTACAAATATCAGATTAATTAATTGACTAATTGGCACTTTTAACAGTACATATTATGGTTGCAGTTGTGAGCCTTATTGGGAAACTTTTTCAGATTGGGAATTATGAATCACTTTTTGCCATTAGAAATGACTCCTAAAACCAGAGTCAGTTTTATAGAGGAAAAAAAAAAATCACTGAATTTATAATTTACTTTATAATATGGTTGTAAACAACTCATTGTTTAAGCTTGAGCAGCTATGTATCAAGATCATATTTATAATTTTTTTTATATAATATTTTTATGTCACGAACTGTCTCATTATGTATATATATATTATATTTCTAATTACTTTAAAATACATGTACAAGCATGTTTTAAATGATAAAATTCAAAATACTGTATTTGTTCTAACTAGCACACAGTGCACTTAACTTTTCAAAATTATTAAAAGTTAAGGTAACAAAATATTGTTCTAATAAGCACACACTATGAATCAAATCAACACATTATATTAACTGATTAAATAAACATGTCAAAATAACCATTGATTATGTCATTTAAATGTTCTAATCGTTTGAAAATAGTGTTTGACCACTTAATGAGAAGTTATGAAGCGGTTTATATGGTATTTTATGTGTAAAACGCCAATAGGCTAGTCGAGCAGTGTACGCTTATGCACATGTTTTTCTGAAACGACCAGGGTGTGCGCTTATTGGAGCATGTGCGCTAATTAGAAAGAAAATGGTAAATTTTTAGCACAAATTTTTAAATCTGCCAATTATTAGTAATTTTGTCATCTCAAATGTCTGAATGTTTTCTTTTTCTTCAGTTAACAAAAAAAAAAAGTCAGAAATTTGTTAAATTTGTTTGTAAGCCGACCCTTGTTTTGTGTATATACTTTGCTTTTATATGGCTCTCATATTTTCTTCAGGGACCATTATTATTAGCAACAGGGTTCACATTTTTACTGAAATAACATTCCATATGCATGTAGCATACAATAATTGCATTGATTATTTTTTTCTTTTTTTCTTTTTTGAATGTGGCTAAAATCATTCCCCATTTGTATATATTTTATGTAAGTAGTTTCTAGTCAGACTTTACATTTAGTTCTTTGTGAATTTAGATTTTTTATCGCTATATTGCATTTGATTTTTACTATCTGTCTACAGCAACTTTTGTGCTAGAATCTTTAGGAGCAAATTATTAGGTTGAACTTGATAATGTGTTCTGCATGTGAATGTTCACAATGTTTTCTATATATTTTTATGCATTTAATGCCTTATTGTGTACAGGATCTTATATGCTAGATTTGTGTCAGTTTTTGTGTGTTTGAAGTCTTGGAGCTGTTTGAATACTGTCTGTTGACAGGCAACCATGTTTGGGTTTTGTTTCATAAGGTTAGAGGAGTGGGTAATGATGGTAATCCTAGTAATGGGGTGTCTGACTGAATCGAGAGGTCCTATGTTCTTGTCCCATTGGTGCCAAGTCGTGTCCTTGAGCAAGACACATCAACTCCCCAGAGTGGCCTCATCTCGACTAGACTTAAAAATTGTTGACGGGATGTTAAAATACAAATCGAGACAAACAAAATTTTAGGATGCCTATGCTCTCAAGCGATTATCTTGGTACTGAAACAACGTTTTATTATGTGTCATTGTTGGTGTGTTGTTGAATAAAATGTTAATGTTTGTAGAAAAAAAGTATTAAATCGATGACAAACACATTAGACTAGTTATTTTTGCTGAACCAATCCAATTTTTAGTTCTTTCTTCTGTAATCTCATAAGCAGTAGGCTAATGTAAAAGACGACAGTCTGGGGCCAGTTGTTCAAAACTTCATTAGCTTATCATCATTGTTAAGACCTCATCTTGTTAAGTAAATGCCCACTACATAAGCAAATGCAATTTTATTTTTGTTGAAAAAATGTGAGAATCCTTTGCAATGCAAATTATTTTCACATTTTTTCAACAAAAAATAACTATATTTGCAATGATGACATTTGAAATTTGAACGAATCTTTAACTAACGATGCCATTAATTTTGAACAATTGGGCCCTGAAGTTTTGCTGGACCTGGAAATCAAAACTTTAAAAGCCAGAAAGTTGATAAGTAAGGTAGGGTAAATTAATAAATCATGGAGAGCAAAATTTATAAGAACAAAATCACTCACATGGAGCTAAGTCTGCAGTTCATGATAACGTGGCCAAAGTAAGGAGGCCCATTTCTAACTTTTATCAAGATTTAATGGTTGTTGTCCTTGTAACCATACTCATTAAACCAGAGGACCAGTGGTCCTGATCACTCACCTGAGATTTGGTCTTTCATAAATGACCTTTGGCTAAGGCCATGCTGGTCAAGGTAAAAAGTAAAATGTGACCTTGAATACTCATAATTTATATTAACACTATACTGTCTGCTCTACTAATTTTAAGGTCACCGGCTACAAAACTCTGGAAAATACAATGTTTCCTTATTTTCACATTGAAAAACCTTTGTAACCATATTTGACCTTGCTGTCAAATAGGTCAATGTCAATCCAAGGTCATGATTCATACAAAATTAATTATGATGGCCAGAAATCCAGATGCTACAAATGAAATTTCATTGAAATCAATCCATCTGTTTCAGAGAAGATTTTGTAAAGTTTGTTAGCTCACCTGAGCCGAAGGCTCACAAGGTGAGCTTATAGGATGGCCATGATCCGGCGTCTGTCCATCCGTCGTCGTCGTCGTCGTCCACAATGTCAAAGATCTTCTCTGAAACCGCTTGGCCAATCTAGTTGAAATTTTATGTGGAGCCTCCTTGGGTAGTGGCATTGTAATTTTGTTCGTGATATCTTGGTCACATGACCAAGATGGCTGCCAAGCTCATATATGGTAAAAACCACTCAAAAATCTTCTCCAGAACCGGTGGGCCGATTTCCACGAAACTTGGTATGTAGCATCGGGGACTTAAGCCCATCATAGTTTGATAAAATGATGACCATAGGATGACCTTGACCTATTTAACGGCAAGGTCAGTTTTGGAACCATAGGCTTTTACATGGGAAAAAGTGAAAACTGTGGATTTTTAGCTCACCTGAGCCGTTAGGCTCACAAGGTGAGCTTATAGGATGGCCATGATCCGGCGTCCGTCGGCGTCCGTCGTCGTCCACCATTTTCAAAGATCTTCTTCTCTGAAACCACTTGGCCAATTAAAGCCAAATTTTATATGAAGCATCTATGGGAAGGGGGAACCAATGTGTTTATAAATAATTCAGGTCACATGACCAAGATGGCTGCCATGCCCATATATGGTAAAAACCCTTCAAAATTCTTCTTCTCTGGAACCACTGGACCGATTTCAACGAAACTTGGCATGAAGCATTTGGGACTAGAGTACTACAATGTGTTTATAAATTATGACCTTTGGATGACCCTGACCTATTTTACGGCAAGGTCAACATAGGTGGCCCATGCATTTGAATGGGGAAAATTGTTAAAATTTCATTTGAAAGGTAAAACTTGCAGGAAATGGGCAAATGGACTGAAGGTAGGTAATTCTGAAAAAAAAATTGGACCCCAGGGGTTGGTCTGCCCCCACCCTGGGGCAATATACTTGTCTATTACAATAATATTCAAAGATCTTCTTCTCTGAAACCACTTGGCCAATCAAAACCAAATTTCATAGCAAGCATCTATGGGAAGGGGGAGTCAATGTGTTTATAAATAATCCAGGTCACATGATCAAGATGGCTGCCATGCCCATATATGGTAAAAACCCTTCAAAAATCTTCTCCTGAACCAATGGACCGATTTCAATGAAACTTGGCATGAAGCATCAGGGACTGAAGTACTACAATGTAATAATTAAATTATGACCTTTGGATGACCTTGACCTATATTACGGCGAGGTCAACATAGGTCGCCAATGCATTTGAATGGGGAAAACCTTTAAAATGTCTTTTAAAATGAAAGTCTTGCAGGAAATGGGCAGTAGGGCTGAATATTAATGATTCTGAAAAAAATTGGACCGCAGGGGCATATTTGCCCCAACTGCAGGGCATTATACATGTTTGTTATATGACTGAAGGAATTCCTGTCTCCTGATTGGCTCATTTAGTATTAATAAATCCTTATATTTCTCTGAAACCAGACCAAACTGATGAAAACCAGATCAAACCAGTTCCTGGAGGTTAATTATTTTGACAGGGTTTTCTATATTAACCTCCAAATTCTATATTACGCTCCTGAGTACCCAAAAATAGACATTTACGGATTAAGACGGTGACGGTCACGGAGCTCGAACTTCGGTTGAAATCAAGCCATAAATCAGGGTCGTCTCAAAACCAAACTTACTAAATAGTGAAATGACATTTTATGTGTAGGCCTACATAATTCAAATTATTAAACCAATCTGTTTCTTTCACACACAAGACCAGCACATATTCACAGCTGAGAAACACGTTGTATTGTTAAAATAATCGATACATGATCGGGTGACGCACAATGAAATTCTGTCAAGAGTTGAGATGAGAAATTCAAGTTTTTCCCTATATAACGTTTACTCAACTGACTGATAGATAGGTGCAGGCAATGAGGAAAATTGGGTATTTATTGAATGAAAGTAACATAAGGAATCCAGGTCATTTCGTTTTCGCAAACACTTCCGCCCCATGATTATATACTAATTCCAAAACAGTAACATTGAAGTGTTTGCGAAAACGAAATAACCGGGATTTCTTATGTTATTTTCTTTCAATAAATGTTCAATTTCTGTATTGCCTGCACCTATCTATCCGTCAGTAGAAGAAACGCTGAAGGAGAAAACTCGAAAATCTAACCTCAACTGCGTTCTCATTGTAGTGTGTGTAACCCGATCATTTATCCGTTTGTATATAAACAATACCACGTGATTGTCAGTAGTGATATTGGCACAACGTCACAACGCGGGGCAACGCCCTACGATGGTGTCTTCATACCGTCACAACAGCCCGATATTCTTTAAGTTCTGCTATTGCATGTTCGACACAAATGTTCGACGCAAGCGTTTAAAACATAACAAGGATATGCACAGTATTCTGTGTGATGTGAGGGGGTTGTCGGACCAAAGCTGGTAGAAAGTCTGATGGTATTCTTGGTTTGACGATCCATATTGTCTGCAAACGAACATGAAGATTCATTCAGCTCGATTGAGTTTGCAGAAATTTTTCGGCGGTAAAAACGGTCAAGTCAGCAACAGTTTTGTAAGCAACATTTTCGCTGCAGCAAATTTGCTGCTAAAAGCCCCTATCTAACTGGAATGCGACAACCGGAGACTAGTTCGCGAATATTAACGATATAAACACAATTTTCATGTTGCTGTCTCATTGAATAGACATTTATGCGACAAATTCGTGGCATGTCGTGCGAAAGTGCCGCGACTAAATTCGCGAAACAGTCGCGAGGAATTCGCATGCCAGTGAGAAACTAGCTTAATGCACCAGTCGTTTGTTGCAGTCTCATTGAATAGACATTTATGCGACAAATTCGCGAACTTCGGTCTAATTTTGAAAATATATCTCGCGATAGTCGCGCGACATTCGTGAGAGTGTCTCACGACTTTCCCGCGAATGTATCTTATTTTCATTTTTAATTCGTACGACAGTCGCGCGACATTTGTGCGAGTGTTGCACTACATTCGTACCAATGTCGCTAAATTTAATTTTCTCGCCAAATAGTCGCGAGTTTTTCGCATGTTGTCTCAAGACTGTCGCGCGACCGTCATGCGACACTCGCACGACATTCGTACGAATGTCGCGAAAATTTCGCATTGTCAATTCGCTAAAATTTCGCGGCGACAGGTTCGCGACACTCGCACGAACGTCGTGCGACCGTCGCACGACAGTCGCGCGACGGTCTTGCGAATTTTTTGGCTAAAAAATTCGCATAAAATTTTTAAACATGTTTAAAACCTTCTCGACCAGTTCGCGACACGTGAAAATTCTCACGACACTCGTGCAACACTCGCACCGTGGCATGTCGTGCGAAAGTGCCGCGACTTAATTCGCGAAACTGTCGCGAGGAATTCGCATGCCAGTGAGAAACTAGCTTAATGCACCAGTCGTTTGTATCCCCGGCCCCTTAGGGTCGGGGATAGCAGGGGCATAGCGGGGCTTAAGTGCCAGGATTTAATCTCCGTTGAATACGTTCCGTTGTCTGGAATGATTAGAAAAACCAAGTGGCATATTATAAGTTTATTACAAAAAAGTACCAAAGCTCATGCAAATGATGGGTGTTGTTAGTTCGTCTAACGACTCAGAATAAAAGAAAAAATCATTTCAAATTGTTGCCTATACATGCGCACACCTACAAACAAATAAATTAATTGTTTTGCCTATATAAATTGATTTTACAAAAATATTTTTGAGACGACCTGGTATTTTAAGCGAAGTCCGAGCTCTGTCACCGTCACCGTCTTAGTCCGTAAATGTCTATTAGCACCAGCATGAAATCAACATGGGCTTGATGAAATTGACATGATTTGATGTATATGTTTAAAACCTGCCAGTTAGCTATAAATAGCCTGAACTCATTTCAGTTCATGAAATCTACATGCTTTGCAGTAACACACTTTTACAGGTAAACAAAGCACTAGATAATAAGGTGTATTTGGTGATAAATATGGGATAATTTTGTTTATTTTTCTTATGAACCCATGTTGTTGGTACCTATTGGCATTGCCTTATCATGGTGATTCTTATACTGCGTTTACACTATGTTCCCGGCGGCCCCGGCAGCCCCGTTTGCTAGAAACGTAGCGTGCCGTGGAGTTTTGGTAATATATTTCTCTGATTTTCAAGATCTATTACGTATTGTTACGTTTTCTTAAGTTGTATTACGGTATCCGTAACACGCCGTGGTAGTGATAAGCCGGTGTGTCACTGAGACTCTAAGGTACGTTACGGTTATCCACGATCAATCACGATTATTAGAACTATCTCAAGTGAATCTCGCGAGATGTGACGTGGTTTGTCCATTCAGTCTAGTCGCAACCACTGACCAGTACAGATCGTAGCTTGTCAACTTTAATAAAATACCTGTGTGGCCACGTGGCCGGGCAAATGTAAGTTTATGAAATTTGAATTTTGTTCATTTGTGTTACGCTTATTTGGATTTTAAGCGTTTCATTTTGGTGTACAGTCAGGAGGTACGGCCGGAGACTGTATTTTTATTTAAATTTTTAAATTTATAAAAACGAACTTTGTCAGTTTGTGTTCGTTGTGGTTGAAACTGCGTTCGATAGGTCGAACACGAGTTTGTAGAGTTTTATTTTTGTGTGCAGTCAGGAGGTTCGGCCGGAGACTGTATTTAAATTAAAAAAAAAAAAAAAAAAAAAAAAAAAAAAAACTTTGTCAGTTTGTGTTCGTTGTGGTTCAAACTGAGTTCGATAGGTCGAACACGAGTTTGAAGAGTTCATTTTTGTGTGCAGTCAGGAGGTTCGGCCGGAGACTGTATTTTATTTAATTTATAAAAACGAACTTTGTCAGTTTGTGTTCGTTGTGGTTGAAACTGTGTTCGATAGGTTGAACACGAGTTTGAAGAGTTTCATTTTTGTGTGCAGTCAGGAGGTACGGCCGTAGACTGTATTTTATTTAAATTTATAAAACGAACTTTGTCAGTTTGTGTTTGTTGTGGTTGAAACTGTGTTCGATAGGTCGAACACGAGTTTGAAGAGTTTCATTTTTGTGTGCAGTCAGGACGGCCGGAGACTGTATTTTCATTTCACTTTAAAAACGAACTTGGTGTTTGTTGACGTGCTATGTGTTCGTTGTGATTAAAATTGTGTTGGACATGTTGGATGGGCCAAACAAAGATGGTCAAAGATTTCGGTACAGTCAGGAGGTACGACTGAGAACTGTGGTTTCATTTAAAATTAAAACAAAATTGGTGTTCGTAGTGGCTAAATTGCGTTGGCTAGGTCGAACAAAAATCGGGAGCCTTTTTATGTAAAGTATGCTCTCAGTTTGGTACTTTTGTTTTGATATTTTAGTTTTTCTTTGTGCAGCGTTTTGCGGCGTTGGCATTTTTAAGTTGTATGCCGAAGCCATTTTGCTGTTATGTCTGGCTGGATATGCCGCACATGTATATTCAATGCATATTGTGTACATAAAATGACCTCTGGTTTATGTGTAACGGGTCAGTTGTATTGAGTATTGAGAGTGTTCAGTTTCGTTACACAGCGCACGTGACACAGGTGCTAGCTTACACCGTGTTGATTCATGTTTCTCGTGACACATGTAAATCATTGAGCTATTGTACATGGTTTGAAGCGCGGACGCTGTAGAGAGCATTTTCGAGGAATACAAAGTGAAAGTAGATCTGTGTTATGACGGTTTTAATAAAAATTGTGCTGGTTGTTTAAAAAACCTTTCTAATCCTTTCTAGTGAAATTGTGTTGGGTGTGGCTAAGGTGTTGAAACCAGGATGCTCTCTAATGGGGAAGAATCTGATCACCAATTCAAAGGCGGCTGTCGAGGATGGATTAGAACTCGAGAGGCTGACAAATTGAATATCCGCTTGAACATCCGAGTGAGAGACTATCAGGTAAATAGTATTTGACTATGTTGTGAACAGGCAATGTTTAATAAACCAACGTATTTTAATTTGAGAGCTTAGTGAGTGGCTGAAGGGAGCACGGGACGGCGTAATGGTAGAACAACAGGCCTCGAATCGAGAGGTTCTTGGTTCAATCCTTATACAGTGTTACATGTCTTTGTAAAGATACATTAACCCTCCAGAGTAATGGTTAATACTCAGGATGCGGTGACTCCGTCCCATTATGACGTAAATTTGCTGACTGGGATCGGGACGTTAAACCTTATTCAAACAAACAAATGAGGTGATGTAAAAAAAAAAAAAGTGGTACAGGGGTGCACAGATGTCTTGTTTGACGTCTCCAGTAAGGTACACGTAGATCCATTGAGTCTGACTCGATTCTTATATTATCACAATTTGTAATTACTTCGATATGTTGTATTGACTTGGTTGATAACTATCTATTGTCTAAATAGGGGAACCAGTCAATGATGTCATCAGGGAGGGAAAATAATATTGAAGGTGTGCGCATTCTGATGACAACAGATGGATCATGTTATAGTGCATGTGGGTGCTGCAAAAGACCAACCTCTGCAATTTATGGTGGCGCCTAATTCTCCCGGTCTACTTCAGGTAAAACTGTTTCCTTAATTGGTTATATTTTAGAATAGTGTTGCGATGCCATGATTTTCTAACGTTAAGTCCCATCAAGCGGAGGAAACATAGGTGTTGGTGGGACAACAGAGCGTCACTTTTAAAAGTTATTTTGTACGTTTGGAATTTGTTACAGACTTGTAATGTCAGATTTTAATGAAAACGTTAATATTTTCTCATGGGTGGAGACCTTTTGGAAAAGATCTTATTCAGTAATTAGGGAGGAAAACAATCTTGGTAGCAAGTATTACGTTAATTTAATGCTATTGTTTTCTGTCAATGGTCTGAATATAGACTTGATTTCATGAATCTTCTGTTTAGATACAGAGTCACCTTCTGTTGAGGCTGGTGGGGCTACTTCTGATACAGCGACACAGTAATAGACCATGAGAAGATTCTAGGTGGAAGGTGTATAGTAACTACAGTAAGGGCCTTGGATATTGAGTGGAAATCTCCAGTGGAACAAAACTATAAAATTGGACACTGATTTGAAAGTCTATGTAAAGTATGAGGATTATCAAATTATATTGTTCTCAGAAGGATAAAAAAAATCCGTTATAGCTGACTGGGCTAAGTCTAGAAGTATAAAACTGAGAAAATAAAAGTAAGGATAAAGTGAATGTTTATAAATCAGGATCAAGTTCAATCAGGTTATGCTATGCTGAATATGGGTTTTCCTCCAATAGATGCAGCCATGGTCAGTCATATCAAGGCCCTCAGTTCCAACTGATAGTTAATGGATTGCCTTAAACAAAGTTTTTGTTGTCTTAGTGAATATTTTTCATGTTGATAATTCTCACTTTTGCTTCTTGAGGACGGTTAATGCTGTACAATAAGAAGCACATGTGTTGATATGTAAGGGTTGTAAACCGATATTTGGTGGTACATGTATCGTCATTTTAAGGGTATATCTTACATGGGGTATCAGTTTAGATGTGGGTATTTTCTGGTCTTTACGTTGCTTGATCTAATTTTACATAGGATTTGCTTTATAAAATAAGTAATATAATTGAAAGCTAGAGCACATTTTGCTTTTCATATGTATTTGTTTGCAGCTTGATACCTTTGTCCTTACCCAGGAGATCTAATCTCCCAGTGGATTTATTCACGTGGGTGGGGACTGGGTGTCTCTCTGTGGTATTTTCCTTCTATGTCCTTTTTCAGGACACATCGAATATAATTGTACAAAAAAAAAAAAATGAATTTTGTCCAGATATCTTCTCTTTGGAAAGAGGTTTGGATTTTGACCCAAGTGTGATAGTGCAAGTTACAGAAGAACATTGGGTCAATTCACACGGAGAGACAACCCAGCCTCCCACTCACATGATCTCTGCAGACCGTGATGAAAATGTTGAATTTGATAATTTAACATTTAGAGACTTGCAAAAGTTATGGTAGGAAATTCATATATGTTTCAAAGAATGGAGAATGTTACATCACCCTGATAATGATTTGTTGTTGATATTGTACCTATATCAAACATTTCAAGGGAATTAGAAGTGTATACTTAGTTTAACTTTGACGGGACAATTCAAATCCTAGTCAAGTGGTACCTCAATTTATGGTTTAGGGATCCTCCTTTCACCCCAGACACTTTGCAGAAAGTAGCTCGTACTGTAGATACATGTAGGTACGTTGTTAAGGTTTCTCTCGAAGATAAATTGGACCAGAACCACATTCTTGGTAAAGATTCTAGGAAATATTCTGGTATTCAGTTTGCAGGTTGGTTTATGGTGTTTAACATAATCAGTTTTGAATTTTAAGGCTATTGCTTTCATCTATCTTTCTACAGGGCTACAGTAGTACCAATGAGTTATTGTAGAGAGATTTGTGTTCCTTGTCTGATGTACTTAATGAATCGCGGAAATGTCTAAAATATCTCAGGCCTGGTCAGGAATTTTGGCTTCTTTCAAAATTTATGGGCATGTATTGTATGTCATGTGCTAGTCCGACTAGGTTATCTTTGAATCTGTATAAGATCATCTTTCAACTTACCCAGTGTCTGAAAATGTTGAACATGTTCTGTACTTCTAAAAAAAAAGTTTGTGTTACTGGAGGAAAAGAAACGCACATTTCATTTTTAGAGAACAACTTGAGAGACAGTATTCTGACTAGCAAGACTGTATTTTTTAAGACATTGCAATGGTATTCTGGAAAACACTGCTCTTTGTTTCTTGCAATGCTGACTATTTTCTAGGGAGGTGAACAGAGCCATAAGTATTGCTTCTAAAACGGTAGTATGAAGAACTTAAAATGAACTGTTGTTTGGCAAATTTATTGAGAATTGGAAGGGTCTTGCAACTTTCAGAGATAAGAAGTATTTGTGGAGAGTTCAAGGAACAGATTTCCACTTTTCGTTAGGGAGCATATCTAACGCAGTTAGACAGGAACTTAGAACTTGGGGATTATTTAGATGACAAGAGTTCTGAATCATTTCCTAGTCATGAAAGAGGTACAAGCTGAGATTAATACATTATCGGTCATTCATGAGTTAGCTAGGGTCATAGGGTTGGCATGCTGTGAATAATTATTTGTTGTTAAAGTATGGGATCCCACATTGAATTATGCTTTAAAAGGGCGGTTTATGTTGACCTTTAGTGAGGAACATTAACTTGACTATCCGGTATATTCATACTGGAGATAACCCTGCAGATGACACCTGTCATGTAAGGACGCAACCTTGGCTAGAGATAAATGGTTAGTGGTTGGGAATTGGTCTGGTCCACATTCAGCAGATTTAATGGCAATATAATCAAATGCTATGATGGATAAAATGGGAACAAGCGATGAATGGCGTTCCTCAATTTTTCCCCTACGAAATCGGTAGCGGGTGTGAATATATTTTCATAAGATATTTCCAAGGAGATCAATACCTATATTTTCTCACCGTTTTGCCTTATCTTTCCTCTGATTAGATTCTATTGGAATCAAATTCAAAGGTTGTAAAGTTCGGGTAGCCGCCTAGTTAGAGTGGCCGCCTATCGGGAAATAGCTGTGGACCTGTACAAAGAGCCTTCCTTCACACATGTACATAGTTTTTCACAGTGCGATTATGCTCATGCTTGGGTCCAGCATTTTCTTGGAAGATGAAGATGGGCTGCTCATTCGGCCCACTTTTTGTATAAGAACCTGATTGTCAATCTAGTTTTTTCAACCTTGTTTTTGGAGTGGGAAATCATTTCTGATTGTGCGATTTACTGATCATCGATTACTTTCACCTTTCCATTGTTGTCCCTGCTGTAAAACCAGCCCCGTTGTGGTAGCGTCTCTTTTGGTCATTTGTTACAAGTGGAAAGTTCTAGGAGAAAAGAGTATTATTCTCTATCCGTCTACACAGGGTTTTCAAACCTGATTTTAAAAGCTTAGAATTGAACTGGTTTGGGCAAAAATATTTCACCGATGTTATTTGTTCTTTCGATAGAATTTTGTACCGGCGAGAGGTTCACTTGTGTTTTTCATTGCTTGTACATGTATGCCTTTGATGCTGGTTTTCAGGTCTCTTAGACCTGTGGAACACACAACCAACAAAAACAGACGAGAATAATTACTTTATAGAGAGACGCTATCCTTATCATGCTTATAGATAGTTCATGATATGCTACATGTAAGAAGAAAAAGAAAACGCCATTGCAAAAGGAATTTGAAAAGTTTTACTTGATTGCAGAGGTGAAAGCATTTTGTAGTATAATTCTTATGATGTAAGATAAAAGAGAAAACTCAAATTCACGACATTGGAAGCACTTTTGGCGAATAGTTTGTGTTTTGTTGTCTGCTGGTACAGTACATGCCATAGTGGGATAACTGAAATCCATTTTACAAAGTGTTAGTAGGGGTGATAAGTGGTTTGAAGAGACTCAGGGGTGGTAACCAAGTTTGAAGTTTGGAATTTAAGAAGTAGATGAAGGCTGTAAAAGTAGAAAAATCAAAGGTTCATCTTTCCCAGAAACAAGATAAGCCTCTTTTTATGAGAAATTTTGTGCAATCATGAAGTCTGGCCAATTATGTCTATGGAAAAAGGAAGACCCACATTCGACAAAGCATGTGTTGGATGAATTAGCGGATTCTAGTCATCTACCTAATGCTTTTAGGGCTGATAAATATCTGTGTTTTTTGGCATTTTTATGTACATGTATGTCATGAGTTGGTACAGCCGCGCTAGTGTAATGTTTAGCGTATTTGCTTAGCAATCAAGAGGTTGTGGGTTTGAAACCCGGCCAGTACATATGCCTGTCATGTTGGTGACAAATGTTCATCCTGGCGTAATTATAAAGCCAAACCGCCAATAGGGGGTTAGGAGAATAGTAACTTTGCTTAACATATTTTTTGTATCCTGTATTTTTGACTCAAGGGAGTGTTGTGGCATAGTGTTAGAGCTTCACACTAAACAGCGGTCCCGGGCTCAATTCATGCGGTGTTGCTGAATCTTAGTTTTGGATCACCTGGTAAACATTTGTTTCGACCGAAATGACTGAAAATTTATTGACTAGGATGTCAAACTTGTATCAAATGAAACGTTAATATATTGACTGAAATGTAAAAATGTATGAAAAGATTCTCATTTAATTACATATTATTTGCTGTTGAAAAAAAAAAACTACAAAACAAAGATGTGGTTTGTTTTATCTTAAGAGTATACGCATGTAGTTGTTGCATTTTGTTTGTCAATTGTACGAAGTGTTTATTTCTATTGAAGAGATTGTCTAGACACGGTTAAAATTCAGTTAACAGTATTTTACTCTGGCAGACAAACAAAATGCGCATGTATCTTGGTTTGGTATACTGTTCAAAAGAAGTCAAAACCATTATTATGTTCATACGTGGTTTAGTGTTTAAGCTGGATCCAGGTTTTGGAAATATGTTTTATGTAATTCATTTCGTATGCAGATTTGGTTTTGACTTCATTTTATCAGTAGTGGGATATAAAGTGACAGAAAACTTCAAATCAGGTGTTTCTAAATTAATAAATCTGAGTAGTTGGAGTATTGGGTATTTTTGGAGGGGATTTTCTAATATTTATGGAAATTCTTTGTAATTGGTGGGGAAGTATTTTTCACTCTTTTCCCCCCATTACTTATACAAACTTGAATCACATCGAGTGTAGAATTACTTGAGATAATTTTATATCTCAAGTGAATCTCGCGAGATGTGACGTGGTTTGTCCATTCAGTCTAGTCGCAACCAACAGATCACAATAGAAAGTAGTGTTCAGTCACTTTATGTTCCTCGGGTGGGAATATGGGCCCTCGTACATTTCGACCAAAAGAAATAGATGCGCTGTTTGCGTCTCGGTACAAATCTTACACGCTAACGACTGATCATCTGATTACTGGTTGGCCGCTCGGGTTTGAGTCTGCCCAGGAAGTGGTTCAAGTGAAACCATCCAACCTAGGTGGCTTGTTTGGATGGTTGTGTGTCGTGCCATCCTAATTTGGGTAAAAGTCCCATAAAATAGAGGCAACTTCCCGACATGACCATGACTGTTGGCTGGCACGTAAGACTTCAGTTCGGGTAGGCAAAAACCTTGTGAAAAAAAAAAAAAAAAAAAAAAAAAAAAAAAAAAAAGTAGTTTGCACTTGGAGTGATTCTTGTTTTCACTCTTTTCCCCCCATTACTTATACAAACTTGAATCACATCGAGTGTAGAATTACTTGAGATAATTTTAGTTCTATCACGGCCTGTTACTTTCTGTTGCGGTCAGTTGCGTTTTGACCAAGGCGTAACACGTTTTTTCGGTCTGTCAAGGTCAGCTACGGACGAAACGTAGGCACCATACAATATAAAGCACATTTTTCCTTTTGTATACGAATAAGTCCTTTCAAATAACAACAACCGCACTCCTCATCAACCGACTGCAGAGTTGATTAAGAAAGTTCGGGATTGTAATTCTTCTTCAATTGCATAGTGCAGCGCATGGTCTGTATTGTTCACTATAGTGACTGCTCCAATATGAAGGAACTTGTCTCCGTGATATGTCATTTTATATCTATGAGGGTCTGGATGGGGTATAATGATTAATGAATAATGGCCTAAAATTTTTAATGAGAGTGAATAAAGAGCAAAAAATTTAATGATTAGTGAATAATAAGGTCCTAAAGAATAATGAATAACTGTAAAATTTTAATGAATAGCAGAGTAATATAATGAATAGTGAATAATAACATTTTAAAGAATAATGAATATGCTTAAATTTGGCTATGAAATTGTCTTAGATGGCCTCCCTGACATTCCAGAATTTCATTTTTTCTGGGGTCTGGACGCCCCCAGACCCGATTTAGTTCAAATGTTTTATTATTGCCCCGCTTTGAAAAAGTGGGGCTATACTGGATTCACCCTGTCCTTCCGTAGTTCCGTCCTTCGGTCTTTCCGTCCTTCCGACATTCCATAACAACTCATAACTTGAGAACCACTTGTATGACTTTAACCAAATTTGGCATATGCATCAATATTGACAATATCTACTTATGTGTCAATGCATGTCATTTTCCCCAAATTTGCAGAAGAGTTATTGCCCTTGGATGGCCCTTCATTAATGCCAGAATTTCGCTTCCGCTCAATATCTTGAGAACGAATTGACAGAATCCGACCAAATTTTGTATGCACATCATCATTGACAAGATCTAGCTTGGGATTGTTATCCGTCATGTTTCGCAAAATTTTGACGGAGTTACGGCCCTTGATTGAGGTCAGAATTTCGTTTCCGCTCAATATCTTGAGAACGAATTGACAGAATGCGACCAAATTTTGTGTGCACATCAACATTGGCAAGATCTAGCTTGGGATTGTTACCCGTCATTTTTCGCAAAATTTTGATGGAGTTACAGCCCTTAATTGACGTCAGAATTTCGTTTCCGCTCAATATCTTGAGAACGAATTGACAGAATCCGACCAAATTTTGTATGCACGTCATCATTGACAAGATCTAGCTTGGGATTGTTACCCGTCATTTTTCGCAAAATTTTGACGGAGTTACTGCCCTTGATTGACGTCAGAATTTCGTTTCCGCTCAATATCTTGAGAACAAATTGACAGAATCCGACCAAATTTTGTGTGCACATCAACATTGACAAGATCTAGCATGGGATTGTTACCCGTCATTTTTTGCAAAATTTTGACAGAGTTACAGCCCTTAATTGACGTCAGAATTTCCTTTCCGCTCAATATCTTGAATCCGAATTGACAGAATCCGACCAAATTTTGTATGCACGTCATCATTGACCAGATCTAGCTTGGGATTGTTACCCGTCATTTTTCGCAAAATTTTGACGGAGTTACGGCCCTTGATTGACGTCAAAATTTCGTTTCCGCTCAATATCTTGAGAACGAATTGACAGAATCTGACCAAATTTTGTATGCACATCATCATTGACAAGATCTAGCTTGGGATTGTTACCCGTCATTTTTCGCAAAATTTTGACGGAGTTACAGCCCTTAATTGACGTCAGAATTTCGTTTCCGCTCAATATCTTGAGAACGAATTGACAGAATCCGACCAAATTTTGTATGCACGTCATCACTGACAAGATCTAGCTTGGGATTGTTACCCGTCATTTTTCGCAAAATTTTGACGGAGTTACGGCCCTTGATTGACGTCAGAATTTCGTTTCCGCTAAATATCTTGAGAACGAATTGACAGAATCAAACCAAATTTTGTATGCACATCATCATTGACAAGATCTAGCTTGGGATTGTTACCCGTCATTTTTCGCAAAATTTTGACGGAGTTACGGCCCTTGATTGACGTCAGAATTTTGTTTCCGCTCAATATCTTGAGAACAAATTGACAGAATCCGACCAAATTTTGTGTGCACGTCATCATTGACAAGATCTAGCTTGGGATTGTTACCCGTCATTTTTCGCAAAATTTTGACGGAGTAATGGCCCTTGACTGACTTCAGAATTTCGTTTCCGCTCAATATCTTGACAACGAATTGACAGAATCGGACCAAATTTTGTATGCACATCATCATTGACAAGATCTAGCTTGGGATTGTTACCCGTCTTTTTTCGCAAAATTTTGACGGAGTTATGGCCATTTATTGAGGTCAGAATTTCGTTTCCGCTCAATATCTTGAGAACGAATTGACATAATCAGACCAAATTTTGTATGCGCATCAATATTGACGAGATCTAGCTTGTGATAGTTACCTGTCATTGTTTTTTTTCACCCTGCAAAAAAGCTGAGAAGCGGGACTATAGTCAGATTCTCTGACAATTCTAGTTTTATACTTAGCAGTGAAATTAATGTATATCAAAATGGATAAAAGTGATATTTTCACTGCAGAATTGATATTGATATTTTCACTAGTGATTGATATCAGCCGATATTTTCACTGTAGAGTTTGGATTACCTCTGACGTTTCCATTCACTTGACGTCATTAAATGTGCCTCACTTCAGAAATTCAAATGCCTATAACTCCGTTATTTACGAACGAAAACATAAAGTGTGGTTATTCATTTTCTTAGTTAGAACGTTAGGAACAATGTGGTACCAAAATTATTTGTGTTTTCAAAAATTTTTGGTTTTTGCATTTTCACCGCCTGCTTTGTGAATAGGAAAATGCCCGTGTATTGTATAAAATAAAAAGAAAATTTACTTTTATCGGTAAATATCAAATATATTTCATCTCGTGACTTGAAAACATCTAAATTTTCACTCGTGCTACGCACTCGTGAAAATTTTGATGTTTTCAACTCACTCGATGGAATATATTTGGTATTCACCTCAAAAAAGTAAATATCCTCTATGTATTCATATTTCAGAAATCCTTGAATGTTTGGAAAGACATATGTCTGGAAGCCAAGCATGTAGGGGGTCACCTCATGGACCAATTGAAAAAGAAATGTGTCATTTGAAGGCAGAGAAAATAAATTAAATCATTCTGGATGTTTACAGAGCCAGATACTATTTCACTGTTTTGTTTGCTTATGTACAGTAATTTATCCGGTTTCGAATCTTATCCAGTTCCGAACCAAGTGGTTGTATCGTCACGAACTGCACAGCAGCTGTTCAATTAAAAAACAAATATTTTGTATGGTCATAAAGTCTATCTTTTTCTCTTCCTCTGCACGAAGTCAGATTTTGAAAACTTATTTGCATGCTAAAAATAAATCTGTTCTTCGAGATGACCTGTCGAATTAGAATGTATATTGCACTTGTGTAATTATCCGCAAAGTGCAGGTTTCCGCAAAATGCATGAACCTTGAACATTATTTTTTTTACACTTTTGGTTCCAACATGTGTTCCAACATTAATTATAACACACCAGGAAAACTAAACTTCATTTATTGATTTTCTGTTGCGTAGGAGCTTGTTAATTTTATCTACCAATTTAGCTAGTTTCGGGTCAGTAAAAATTAATTGTGTCGACATAGTACATGTACTCGTAAATCTATTAATATCGCAGTACACGTCTTAGCGCTAAACCTAAAGGAACTGAGAAGGGAGTGTTTACATCTCAGTAAGTATTTTATTTGATGTGTGTGTGTGCGTGCGTGCGTGCGTGCATGCGTGCGTGCGTGTCGCCACGTTACCAAAGTCTTTCATTTGCAATGCAGTTTGTTTGAATTGATGCTTAACGTTCTAGTTCACAGCTATGGTCATGTCAGGACTTTGCCCCCATTTTATGGGACTTGTGCCCAAAATTATCACCGCTGTGTCTAGTGTGGGTTCGAACTCCGCTCTGGCCATGTGAGACAAACCAAGTTCTGCTTGCGAGCGTGTCAGGTGGTTTTGTTTTTCTCGGGGTTCTCCTGTTTTCGTCCCACATACTAATTGGCGCGTCTCATATGAGCTGAAATAATCATGAAAGGGACGTTAAACTAAATCAAAAAGGGGGGAGGGGCAAGTTAAGATGCCTTGACATCCTAAACTAAACGTGCTTCAAATATAACCACACAACAAAGCCAAGAAGGACAGACACTGGGTTCGATCCTCACGTTGAGCGCCGAGTTATGCTTTTTGGTCCTCATATAAGGAATCTAGCAACACCTCTCTTTTTCACTCTCTCTCTCTCTCTCTCTCTCTCTCTCTCTCTCTCTCTCTCTCTCTCTCTCTTTCAAAATTGTTCTATCTATTATTTTGATTTCTTCTTTTGACATAGTAGTCTAGTGAGTAGCTGTTTCCCAAAAAGTGGCTATTCAGTTACCAAAACTTAACTAAATAAATGAATGCCAAACCCCACACCCCGTTGCCGAGTGGTGAAGAGCTGATTTCATTAACGCGTTTCATTCGATCGTCTCACCGCTGTGTTTGTTGTGGGCTCATGTGAGACAAGTTCTGCTTGAAGATATGCCAGGGTTTTGTTTTTCCTTTTTTCTCGGGGTTCGCCCGTTTTCGCCACACCAACTGACTGGCTCGTCTCATATGAGCTAAATGATCTTAAAAGGGACGTAAACTGACCCAAAATAGATAGATAGATAAATAAATGAATGAATTTTAACGGGGGGGGGGGGGGCTGGAAGATGTTTCTGGGCCTGGATATTATTTTTCTCTCGCGACGCGGTCCTGCCTTTTTATTGGTATATATTACAATACGTAATAGAATTTACTCTGTCCTAGATATGTTTTTCGGCCAAAATTGGATCCTGTTTTTTATTTTTTATTTTAAAAATCTTACACCCCCCCCCCCCTTCCCTAATAATAAAAATCAAATGGTCGTTTCCTTACGCAGGTGATTCTTTGTGCAGTCGATCTGCATCGCGAACAAAACATGTGGCATACTCCTGTTAGATATCTCTGTTTGTGCAACATTAAAGCTGTGTTTGAAATTCAATGTTAATCAAACAGGTGAAAGTTAAACTCATAAAACGTCAACAACAAAACAAAACAAAAAAAAAAAAAAAAAAAAAAAAAAAAAAAAAAAAAAAAAAAAAAAAAAAATGAAAATAACCAATGCACAACCCATGATTACCAGCTCTTAACTGCAAAAATCTGGAACCAGACGCCAATATCCAGAACGTAAGTTATACGTCGTATACATGTACACAGTTTTGGACACTTTTTCTATCTGAAATGGTAAACTGTGTTTAAGTCTTGTTTTATAAAAAAAAGTAATGAAGCTACAAACACAAAATCATAATGCAATAGCGCCAGAGAGTGTCTCGTTTAAAAGTTACCGCAAGTGATTCGGAACTGGATAAATGATTCGGAACTGGATAAATTGGTGGTCTGCTTCAAAGCCATCGTGTGGCCCACAGAATGTTCACAATAAATCAGATTGAAGTTCATTATTTAGAAAAAGGATTATACTTTCTAATGGTAAGGTCGAAACCTAGTTTGCTGTGAGCAATTATCTGGAAACCACTTCGAAAAAAAAGTGACCCGGAACTGGATAATTTACTGTATATGTATTTTCTGTTCATTCTATTACCCCACTTTGTCCTTATTATGTTTGTTCTAATCCTATAATGATAATCTTTTCTGTGGATGGACATCATCTTGCTTTTTTATATGACAGAACATAATTATAGTGTCTTTTGCAATCAGAAACAAGACAGCACTAAGAACCTTAATGCAAATCTATCTGGCAATATGTTTGGCGCTACATACTTTTTTCCTCGTTCGCTTCGCCCGCTCGGCATTTAAGACATTAATAAAATGTATTGTACAATCAGGTACAACCACAAATCCATACATCACAAAGTATTCATAATGCTAACTAGTTTACTAAATAAAAACAACAGCATTTTATTATAACTTTTATCCCTGAAGTTGCATTTTTTCTAATAATCTTTGGTATTCATAACTGAAGAGAAAGATTCAGGGTAAATCTTAGGGCGTATTCAGTATTTAAGGTGGAGGGGATTATACCCCCAACAGATTTAAAAGGGGATTTGCTATAAAAAAAAATCGGTATACTATTTCGTATGCTTCTCTCAAGATATTGATATCAAGGTTGCACTCAGCAGTCTACAATCTAATATCATAGAACTAGTCCGTGTGGCTTTTGTTAAGGGGTGCCTTAGGGGGGGACACCTATTTGCTTATGGATATTAGCTGGGTGAAGAAGGCATGGCTAGTAATTATCCTATTTTAATGAATAATCGAGCTAATTTTAATGAATAAGCCAAAATTTTAATGACAGTGAATAAATGGCTAAATTTTTAGTGATTAGTGAATACCAGGACCCCCCATCCAGACCCTCATCTATAAACTTCACGCGCCGTGATACTGTAATAGAACGTGACATACGTAGTAGAACGGGGTGAACACCGCCAAAGACCGTAACGCACCGTAACTTAACGCAACAAAACGTGTTGAGTATTCCGTAGGAAACGGGACGAGACGTGAGACGACCGTGACCAAACGCAACAGAACGTGGAAGATCCGTAGCTTGCCGGGCTATTCACTAGCTTCCCGTTGCACTACGGACCGCCTCCAAGTTTCGCAACGTACTGTTACGTTCTGTCACGGTGTGTTACGTTCAGCCCGTTTTATCACGGCCCATTACGATTCTCATTTCCACCGTGACTGTCGTGGCAGATTTTTAAACTGTCAAAACATTTGTCACGGTGCCCACGGTTATCCCGGCGTGCTACGTTTGCCTATCCCGTTCCCCTGCGTTGCCTCACGGTTATCCCGTTTTGCTCACGGCTGTCTGAAACGTGGCCGCCGTGACCGCCGGGAACATAGTGTAAACGCAGTATTAGGAGTACCCATAATATATGTTTTATTAAGAGCTTACAAAATTATCTTTCAAGCATGATCAATTATTCCTCATAGTCTAGCCTTCTTTAACATCTGATATAATTTTGTGTGTTTATTTGTTATAAGATAAACATTAAAACACTTGAAAAGTCATATAACAAAACAGTTATTGACTTCAATTTCGGTAGATATAAGGATTTATCTACCCTCAAAAGTGATATTCACCTCGGCCTCCGGCCTCGGTGAATATCACTTTTTTCAGGTAGATAAATCCTTATATCTACCTCATTGAAGTCAATAATTGTATAATATTACCATACTATTCAAACTTCTTCTCTGAAACCGCTTGGCCAATCAAAGCCAAATTTTATATGAAGCATCTATATAATGGGGGAATCAATGTGTATATAAATAATCAAGGTCACATGACCAAGATGGCCACCATGCCCATATATGGTAAAAACCCTTCAAAATCTTCTTCTCTGGAACCGGTGGACCGATTTCGAAGAAACTTGATGTGAAGCATCTATGGCTTAAATACTACAATGCATATATAAATCATGACCCTGTGATGGCCTTGACCCAGTTTATGGCAAGGTCACCATGGGTTGACCATGTATTTAAATGGGGAAAACTGTTAAAATGTCATTTAAAGGGAAAAGCCAGCAGGAAATTGGCAAATGGACAGAATATTGATTATTCTGAAAATAAAGAAGAAAATGGCCCAAGGGCTTCATCTGCCCCTACACTGGGGTTAAATACCATAATATTCAAACATGTTTATTGGTATATGCAGCAGATCTCGGGTGAGCGTTTACAGGACCATTGGTCCTCTTGTTTGAAATCTATTGCAGCTTGAGGCCTGAAAAGAGGTAGATGCAAACAACTAATGGAGTAGATGAAGGTATGTGATTAATTTAGGTCAAGGTCATCTCTTGACCTTGGCCAGTCTGTCGTCCATACACACTTTTCAAAGATCTTCTTCTCTGAAACTGCTGGGCCAATCAAGTTGAAATTTTATGTGGAGCATCCATGGATAGGGGAGACGAAAGTTTGATCACAAAATCCAGGTCACATGACCAAGATGGCCGCCACGCCCATATATGGTAAAAACTACTCAAAAATCTTCTCAAGAACCGGTGGGCCGATTTTCACGAAACTTGGTATGTAGCATCGGGGACTTCAGCCCATCATAGTTTGATAAAAAGATGACCATAGGATGACCTTGACCTATTTTACGGCAAGGTCAATTTTGGAAACATAGGCTTTTACATGGGAAAAAGTGATAACTATGGATTTTTTGAAAACTATTGCAGCCTGAGGCCTGAAAAGTGGTAGATGCAAACAACTAATGGAGTAGATGAAGGTATGTGATTAATTTAGGTCAAGGTCATCTCTTGACCTTGGCCAGTCTGTCGTCCATACACACTTTTCAAAGATCTTCTCTGAAACTGCTAAGCCAATCAAGTTGAAATTTTATGTGGAGCATCCATGGATAGGGGAGACGAAAGTTTGATCGCAAAATCCAGGTTACATGACCAAGATGGCCTCCACACCCATATATGGTAAAAACTACTCAAAAATCTTCTTCTCCAGAACCGGTGGGCCGATTTCCACGAAAATTAGTATGTAGCATCGGGGACTTCAGCCCATCATAGTTTGATAAAAAGATGACCATAGGATGACCTTGACCTATTTTACGGCAAGGTCAATTTTGGAAACATAGGCTTTTACATGGGAAAAAGTGAAAACTATGGATTTTTTGAAAACTATTTCAGCCTGAGGCCTGAAAAGTGGTAGATGCAAACAACTAATGGAGTAGATGAAGGTATGTGATTAATTTAGGTCAAGGTCATCTCTTGACCTTGGCCAGTCTGTCGTCCATACACACTTTTCAAAGATCTTCTCTGAAACTGCTAAGCCAATCAAGTTGAAATTTTATGTGGAGCATCCATGGATAGGGGAGACGAAAGTTTGATCGCAAAATCCAGGTTACATGACCAAGATGGCCTCCACACCCATATATGGTAAAAACTACTCAAAAATCTTCTTCTCCAGAACCGGTGGGCCGATTTCCACGAAAATTAGTATGTAGCATCGGGGACTTCAGCCCATCATAGTTTGATAAAAAGATGACCATAGGATGACCTTGACCTATTTTACGGCAAGGTCAATTTTGGAAACATAGGCTTTTACATGGGAAAAAGTGAAAACTATGGATTTTTTGAAAACTATTTCAGCCTGAGGCCTGAAAAGTGGTAGATGCAAACAACTAATGGAGTAGATGAAGGTATGTGATTAATTTAGGTCAAGGTCATCTCTTGACCTTGGCCAGTCTGTCGTCCACACACACTTTTCAAAGATCTTCTTCTCTGAAACTGCTAGGCCAATCAAAGTGAAATTTTATGTGGAGCATCCATTGGTAGGGGAGACAAAAGTTTGATCGCCAAATCCAGGTCACATGACCAAGATGGCCGCCACGCCCATATATTGTAAAAACTACTCAAAAATCTTCTTCTTCAGAACCGGCAGGCCGATTTTTGCGAAACTTGGTATGTAGCATTTGGGACTCCAGCCCATCATAGTTTCTTGAAATGATGACCCTAGGATGACCTTGACCTATTTTACGACAAGGTCAATTTTGGAAACATAGGCTTTTACATGGGAAAAGGTGAAAACAATGGATATTTTGGACACTGTTGCAGTCTGAGACCTGAAAGTTGCTAGATGCAGACAGCCAATGGAGTCAATGAAGGTAAGTAATTAATGAAGGCCAAGGTCATTTCTTGACCTTGACCCAAGGTCATTTAAATATCAAAATTAAAATTATGGTTTTCTCAGAAATCACTGGGTTTGGAAACTATTGCAGCATGAGACCTGAAACTTTGCAGATGCAGACAACTTATGAATTCAATAAAGGTGTGTGAGTATTCAAAGTCAAGGTCATTTCATGATGACTTAATACATGTACTCCAGGATCAGGCTTCAGATGAGCGTTCTCAGGACCAATGGTCCTCTGTTGTTTTTTTGGCATGGCAGTCAGCGTGGTCATGTGACCGAGACCATTTATACAAAACTTTGGTTTCCCCTTCCTAAGGATACTACATTTAAAAGGATCAGGGAAGATTTCTTTAGTGAGATTGCCCAAGAAATTTTCAAAATTATGAGTTCCAGGCACTTAAATGAAGTTTATTGGAGTCGAAAAGTAAGTTTCTGTTGTATTTAGACATGTAATGTTGTGTGCGAGTCAAGAAGTGACTTCTTTAAAAATTGGACAAAATCTTTTAATTTAATATGGGATCATATAGGAAATAGGAAACTTTTTATAAGTCCATGTTCCCCCCCTTGCCCAATCAAAATATTTGGAACACAACTGTATTTTTGTAAATTACATATTATATCAAAATGTCATGTTTTACAGGTTTATTTGGGCAAGGGGGGGGGAGGCTGTCAAAAAGCCCGAAAACCGATAAATGGGCTCATCTCTATTATTTGCAATGTACCAAGGCTATGGAAATATACTGTATATGTATACATGTATGTTCTACCTGAATGAACAGACTATCTGTCCTATTTTAACAGGTATACTCATAAAGAATACACTTATTATGCATATAAATATACTGTGCAAAATATGTTTCTCAATGTTTAATGGTTTATGTTTTATTTGAGATATGCCTCCGTAGACTTAAAACCTAACGTTACTTCAGCACAACGTAACAATTAGTTTTACCATAATTTGATACATGCAACCAATTATCAAAAGAACTTCCCTAATGTCTACAAACCATATGGGGTCACTGTTGAAAGTAAAAGTTGCTTAATTGTTTTGCGTAGTATATTTAAGGTACAGGTTTTTGCAAAAGTGATAGACAGTGTAATTTAAAATTATAAATCTGATAAAAATGATGCACCTGTTATTCGTGCATGAATAGTTTCTACTCAAAATTTTAGGTTGCAATAAGCATATAGTGTAGTATTTTTTGATAATCTATGGCAAAAAAGTTGTTTTCTGACAAAATATTTTTTTTGAAAAATTCTGACCCCTTCCTTCTTTGACACAGATTTATTCTGCAGGTATGTAACATAAAGAGGTTACTGCCATGCTGTTGCATTAATCAAACCTTAAATTTTACGGAGAAAGCGATAAGTCAATAAGATTAACACAGAAGCTGCCAGAAACAATCAAACTTTGGGCAAAAAACCTATATAGTCTTCCCTGATCCTTTGGCTTCAATTGATTAAGCGATTTCTGAGAAAATTAAGTTTTACGTTTAATATGTAAATGACCTTTGGCCAAGGTCAAGAAATGGCCTTGACCTAAGTCCTTGAATACTCGCATAACTTCATAAACTCATTAAGTTGTCTGTATCTACCAATTTTCAGGTCACAGGCTACAAAACGTCCTGAAAAATCTTATGTTTTCACTTATTTCCATTGAAAAACCTATATGACCAAGATTGACCTTGCCATAAAATAGGTCACGGTCAACCCAAGGTCATGATTTATAAATAGAAACTAAGATGGGCAGGGGTACGATGCTATTTACCAGGTTTCATTGAAATCAGTCCACCTGTGCCAGAGAACATTTTTTTTAAGGTTTTTGCTACTTGTAGCCCTGGCAGTCATCTTAATCATGTGACCTGGACCATTTGCGTAAACTTTGGTTTCCCATTCCTAAGGATACCACATATAAAATTTGGTTTTGGTCAAGCGGTTTCTGAGAAAATTAAGTTTTAATATGTAAATGACCTTTAATATCTAAGCTGAGATAAAGATGAATCTGTATGATATGAGCCGCCTCATGGGAAAACCAACAATCTACATATGCGAAAACAAAGACGCAGATCAGCTTCGCGGTAACCGCGAAGCTGATCAGCGCCTTTGTTTTCGCTACTCGGATAGTACAATTCCTCTTCTTCCTAAATCCGAAATTTGAAGCTTCTAGCCTGCTTCTGTGGTTGTACAGCCTGATTTGTGTCCGACCTGTTCAAAAACCACATTGTTGTTTTTCCCACGAGGCGGCTCAATTTATGTCTCTGATGTAAAAATGGTCCAGGTCACAGGCTACAAAATAATGTTTTCACTTATTTCCATTGAAAAACCTATGTGGCCAAAATCATAGTGATAGATCAAGGTCAATGCAAGGTCATGATTTATGCAAACTATGATGGGCAGGAATCCCCGATCTTGACATATTTTATGACAAGGTCAAATTTGTTCACATAGGCTTTTCAATGTGAAAAAAGTTGTTTGTTTGTTTGTTTTAATTGATGCTCTACGTCCCAGTCAACAGCTATGGTCATGTCCGGACGTTGCCTCCATTTTATGGGACTTTTACTCAAAATTAGGACGTCATGACATCCGAAAAGTGCTTCAAATATAACCATCAAACTACACCAATAACTACACCATATGTATTGATGGTTTGACTTGAACCACTTTTCCTGGGCAGGCTCAGGACTGATCGGTTAACCAGAGTCAGTAGCGTAGAAGCTTTGCCTAGAGGCACAAGCAGTCCATCTATTTCTTTAGGCCCCAATTGGTGGAAACATTGGAATTTTCTGAAAGTTTTGAAGCCTGTCATCTGACAGTTGGTAGATACAGACAACTTATTGAGTTAATGAATTTTAAAGCTTTCTTCTCCTCTGAAACAACTGGGCCAATCAAAGCAAAACTTCTTGGGAAGTATCCTTGGGAAGGGAGAATCAAAGTTTGTATAAATGGTAAAGGGCACATGACCAAGATGGCATGCATGCCAATATATTGTAGAAAAAAAAACTTAAAAAGAATCTTTTTCTGTGGGAATATGGGTCTCGCCCATTGTGACCTAAAGAAATAGATGGGCTGCTTGTGCCTCCAGACAAAGCTTCTTCGCTACTGAAGAACTGTTATGTATATTTCTCAGATATGGAAAAATGGTAACAACTTTTGGGCCCTCGTCCATTGGGGCGTAGAAAATAGATGGGCTGCTTGTGTATCCATGCAAAGCTTCTAATCTGCCGACCGACAATCTGAATATTACTGGTTAACCGCTCATGTCTGAGCCTGCCCAGGAAAAGTGGTTTAGTCAAACCATCCGTACATATAAGCCTTATTGGCTTAGTTGGGTGGTTATATTTATGAAGCGCATTTTGAGTGTTATGACATCCTACTGTTGGGTAAAAGTCCCATAAAATGCCCATAAAATGGAGGTATAGTCTGATTTTTTTCAATGTGCAGGGCGGAGCCTGTCAATTTTTGATTGACAATGACAAAGTTGACCATTACATTTAAAAATAGGTAGTTCTCACTTGGACTGTTACTTTGACCCACTTGTTATTGTTGAACCAATCAGTGTCAAAATTAAACCTCATGCACTGAAAATGATGGGTAAACACATACTGTCATAGAAAAAAATATTCTGTACTACATGACTGTATTTATGTATGACCATATTGAAAATTCCCTCAGTAAATGCCTGGTAAACATTCTTGTTGTACGACTCTCTGTTTTTCGTTTCAAGTTTAAAACTTTAATTCTGATACAATTAAATATCAAATGATGCAGGCTTACTTTAAATTACTAATTTACTAATGAAGGCGGCAGAAAAAAGTGCAATAACTACAGTACGGATCTGTAAAGTGCTACTGACAGCTCAGTAAAGTTGGCAGCGAATCTGTTGCAGCAGCAGCAGCAGCAGCAGCAAAAAAAAAAAAATAAATAAATAAAAAAAAAAAAAAAAAAAACAACAACAAAAAAAAAAAAAAAAAACCAAAAAACAAAAAAACAAACAAACAAACAAAAAAAAAAAAAAAAAAAAAAAAAAAAAAAAAAAAAAAAAAACAAAAAAAAAAAAAAACAACAACAACAACAACAAAAAAAAAAAAAAAAACCCGTCAAGTTAGCTGCAGCGAAACTTTTTGCCACCTATTGAATATGGTTCATACAGACAAGGCTCCAGAGTAGCATCTTCTATCTTGAAGCTTACACTGATGAGCAAATCACTAAGGTGAGCTACGGCACAATTCGGTCACTCGTTTTCGTTTGAGTCTGTCTATGAGCGCTATAAGATGATGAATGTCATCACAAACAGACGTTTTTTTATCCCACCTAATACCCAGTCTATGGACACTTTTACTGTTGGCAGGGAACTTTTGTCCTTAAGCTATGTTATGGGTGGGATAGAAAATTCTTGTTTGCAGCATAAGTATTCGCGCCCTATAGCACTCACAGCCAGGCGAAACTGTAAAAAATCAGCAACATTTTCCGTAAAGTTGGTAATATGAGGAATAGAAAAGTTATGTTGCAGCATTCATCATCATTTTCTACATAGCGATCACAGCCAGACGAAAAAGAAAAAAAAATAATAAGAATAAAATAATAAAAAAATGGTGACAAACATTTCCACTTACATGGAACTTTTTTCGTAGGTGACGTCGAAAAGATGTGATTGTGGCAAAAAATGTCATTTTCTTATGTGTTATCACCTAGATTAAAGCCAAAACATTCTGCGACAAAAATGTTTGCTGCAAGCGAAATTGCTGCTTACTTGACTGTTTTTCGCTGTAGCAAAATAGCTGCTTACTTGACCAATTTCGCTGCAGCAAAATTTCCGCTAACTTGACTGTATTTTGCTGCTGCAAATTTAATTCTAACACTGCAAGCAAAATTGCCGTTAATTTGACTGCTTTTGCTGTAGCAAAATTGCTGCTACATGTAACATGACCGATTTTGCTGCAGTAAAATTGCTGCTAACTTGACCGTTTTGATGCAGCAAATTTGCTGCTAATTTGACCGAGCTGACCTTGTAGGAAAAATAAGTCAAATCAGCTGGTTCTCCGAATCGTTTCATTTTTTCGAATGGTACTTTATTGACCTTCTACTGCGGTCATGTACCATCAGTAAAGTAAAGCAAAGAGTTGTTTACAAAAATAGAGACATTGGCTAACTTGATAGAAATACATGTATTTGAGTGTAGCAGTATAGTTATATTTTAGAAACAAAATGTTTATGTTCTTGTGTGTCTACCATACACTTCACCTATTTTGAAATCATTCAGGTGAAACACAGGTATAGCACAAAGACAACAAGCATAGTCATCTTTACCTCAATTATACATTGTCAGCTCTGGGACCCTATCTCAACAATGAAATCATCCAAGGCTGGGCTTAGCTAAGCCCTGCCCTGCACATTGAAAAAAATCCAAGTTTAACGTCCCGACATGGCCATTGCTGTTGACTGGGACAAATAATCAAACAAAGTTTTACATGCCTTGTAGAATCAGAATCAAAGACAGACTTATCAGATGAGTTTTTTTTTTTTTTTTGTTTTTTTTTTTATGTACAAGCAATGATATACGGCTGGTCTTCACTACCGTGGCTCGTTTTCCTCGTGGTAATATCGCTGATGAATTCAGGCCACCTTTACTCACTTGAAAAGTCACTCAGTAAACACGCCTACCAAACGCTCTGATGCACAACCGACGAATATTACACCCATGAAATATACAGAGTTTTGTTAAGTTGTAAAAATTGAAAATTCTCAGTGGAAAATTTCTGATATTTTTCTTATTTTTGCTCAAAACATAGATTGTTGGTACACGTTAGAACCGCCTCGCCGAGCCAATCTATGTTTCGGAGCAAAAATAAGAAAAATAGGTTACCCCTGCATACCCCAGTTTTGCAGTTTTGCAATATAAAAGTGGGGTTTAAGGGGGTATTTATTTCACGGACATGTTATGAGCATTTGTCATACAAGGAGAATCGAAAATCTGAGATTGCCATGCAATAGCTTATGGATAACTATGTTTTGCGTATATTCAAGATCAAACGTTTCTATAGTTTCGTCTTTTCTCCAAGAAGCAGCCGTATATACTTGGGTGCTACTACGCCCAGGGGCTTCATTGCATATTTGAGATATCATTGGACCAGCGTTAGGTAGTAAACAACACATTTGGAAGCGATGTTCCGGCATAACCTTAGCTGTTTGTAGCCGTTTTATATATTTATCTTACAACCGAGGATATACCTTCCCTAATACATAACTAATTGTCACGAAACTTAGTTGCAGAATTTCATGAAGTTCGTGCGCATGAGGTGAATAAATTCTATGAACCCCGTGCGTGTGAGCTATTTTAGGCCTATAAAAGGTTTCGAGTTGAACGATCTCCGTCAAAACTAAAATTAGTTTCTTGGGGTTATATTATTATTTGTGAAGCTATGTTCGGCTCGTGTTTCTATCCCTGTTGTCGGTAGCAGTTGCTGACCTGGTTCACAGTAAGTTTGCAGTTGTTTTTAATTTGAAATCTTTTCTTTCACTTATAATTTTCAATTTTTGTATATAGCATTAACATATTAGCCGCCTCATGGGAAAACCAACAATCTGCATAGGCGAAAACAAAGACGCAGATCAGCTTCGCGATAACCGCGAAATTTCAAGCGTCTAGCTCTTTTTCTGTGCTTGTACAGGCTGGTTTGTGTCGGACCTGTTCGGAAACCACATTGTATTGTTGGTTTTCCCACGAGGCGGCTCAATTATTCCTAGGCTTCGTTCCTTCCTGTTGTAAAAAACCTCCGTGAAACGTGGCCGACGTCCTGACATGGCTATTGGATTGCGGCTGACTGGGACATTTGCATAAAAAACGCAGTATTTTACAAAGTGCGACTTAGAGAAAATTTAAGCGCTGGAAAAGTTTAAAATCTGCGACAACATCTTGAGCACGACTCTTGAAATATTGATTCGGTACCCACTATCATGACAATAGTAAATAAGTGACAAAATAGCATTCATAGATAATCGATATTTTAATGTCAGTAAAACATCACCTAGAAACCACTATATAGCCTGAAAGTGCTACTTTCGGGAATTATCCAGATTTGAGCCCAAAAGAAACTTTTGGACATAGACTGTCTAAATGCTACCGGATAATATCGAGTGTAAGGGTAATGCCTTGCACCGATATCAACGTCCGAAAATCCCGTGCTTGCCAACTCATCATTTCAATCTGGATTGTTGAAGGGACAAGTCGTGTGCTTTTCCTTCGTTTACTAGATTGGTTTTGGGAATTATTCAGCAAGTAGGATTTAAGCTTTTAACAGCTTTCCTCTTTATTTTCCATTCATATTTATAGCTTTTTATAGCTTTCTTCTGTTGAAGTATTATCATTTTGTTAAATTTACAATTTGACAAATTTTCTGAGCCTCTTTGTTTTGTTTTGTACATTTGTTACTTCTTGAAATTACTTCATTATCAGCATGACCAAGCCGAGAAAAGCTGATTTAGAGGGCAATTCCTCGACCGATACAAGAAAGTCGTCTTCGTCTTCAAAGCCTTCCAAGACTCCGAAAATGGTCGGTCTGTCGCAGAATGAATCTGCTTCTCAGAAACGGAATTCCAAAGTTTCTGTAAGCCCAGGGTCTATCCCTGGCACAAAGGTAATTCATGTGAGTATTTCTGAAGCTTCGCTATCCAAACAGGATACGAAGCTGGCTAAAATGTCCGCTGATAAGTCAGCTAAAGCTGCACAGGGGAGTTTCGCCTCTGGATTAACCTCCTTAGTGCCTCAGCCAACCGGCTTTATCGGTGGTGTTGGAGACGTATCATCTTCCTCCACACTGCACGGTACCGGCACTAACATCCCATTGGATTCCGGGTTTTATACCCAGAATATGGAATATGGGATTATACCGGGACATTCCTATGCTGACAGTGTACGTAACACTGTGGGCTGGGATTCTCATGGCTGTCAATTTGTTCCAGCTAATGATTATTCGGCAGAGCCGATATTTACGGAATCTGATTTTCCGGCTCTCAATTATGAGCAGCCACGTCAGCATTCCCGATACCGCCTCTGGTTCCGGAAAATCAAAGTCGACTGTCAAAAGCGTAAATGCTAAGGCAGCTCTTAATATAAAACCCGGTATATCTTCCGGTACCTATGGTAAGCCGAAAGGCTTAGGGTACCATAAACACACCCCCAAACCAAATGAAACCGTTGGCTCGGGAATGTTGAATTCCGAGGTAGACACGGTGACATCAGATGCGTTTCCTGGTACTGAACTGACGCACACCGGTAATACCAGATTATTTACCAGTATCGATTCCGGAACTGGTTATTCGCATTCTGCTGGGGATTCAAGCGATGAAAATCATGCAACTGGTACTGACGGAACAGTTTTTCTGCCTCAGGTTTTTCGATACCGGAAAGTAGTACTGTGCACGTTACCGTACCTTCTGCACCGATTGTTTCTTCGGTCAGGGTCAGTATTCCTTTAGAATACTTAACGTCATCAGTCAACTTCCAGTCGACTTATCCGGCATATTATTCGAATGCTCCGTCTTATCAACAAGTTAGCATTCCTCAACGTAACTACGGGTATCATGGTTACGGTAATTTTCATCATGGAATGGGATACGGCGGACCTTTTTGGTCTCAAGGTCCCAGGTTTCCAGCCCCGCATTGTTCTCAGCAGGACTTTAATAATGTTCTGCGAACACTTCACGAATTGTCCTCATCGTTGTCGGAACTGAAAAATCAGACTCAGACCCGACTTGACCAATCTTCCAATAATACTTCCGTTTCTGCTAATCAGCAGAATATATCTAGTCAGGACTCTTTGGCCGATGAAGTGGACAATAACGAATCTTCATACGAGGGTGAAGATCAGTATTCTGATGTTTCACCCTATTCGCCGAATTCTAACATAGATCCGGCGGATCAGGAGGCAGAACCTCTTGGATATGGAGATGCCATTGCTGATGTTTTCCAGCTTCTGGGTGACAAATGTCCTCGCCAAGAAGATTCGGGAACGAAGAAAATTTTATCCACATTAGAAAGATCGAAAGGACATGGCAATGATAAATCATTTGAAAGACTTCCTCATTCGGAAGTAGTCAATGATATTGTCACTGAATTTTCTCGCGATTCGAAAGATTCGAGGAGAAAAGTAGAATGGTCGTTGAATGCAAAAGTCCTTAAGTCAAACACTGCACCTCGATCTTACAAAGTTCATAAGCAGTACTGGCCGACTTCACTTCCTACTTTAGATGAGGCAGCCAATAGGGTCGGTATGACTTCCGGTAAAGATATCAGGGTACCCGTTTCTTACCTTGAGTCTACTGAAAAGTTGGCTAGACAGGCAGTTACTGTGGCTTCACATTGTGACCTATTTCTAGCAGCTGCTGATAGTGCACTAGAGCAGGAAAATTTCAACGTCGCATCGTTGAAAAATTTGCTTCTTGCTGCATCAAGGACTGCAAGACATTCCTGTGGTCTTGGTGTTGCCATTTCAGCCAATACTCTACACTGGCGTAGAAATGCTGCATTATCCACGTCTAGAATCTTGTTACAAAGTAGCAAAGATTCACTCAGAGCAGCTCCCCTTAATTCGGACACTTTGTTTGGAAACGTGGTCTCTGAAATATCTGAAAGAGACCTTTCAGACCAGCATCATCATGTGTTGGCGAAAGTCTCTCAGACACCTCAGAATAAGCAAGGTCAGAAAAGACCTCAGTCTTCCGACCGAAACAAAGGGAAAATAAAAAGAGGAAATTCGAACAAAAATCTCCCTTGTTGAATTCTGCCCCTCAGAACAGAAATTATCAGCCAAGAGGTGGCAAAAGAGGTGGCCGTGGTCGTTTCTCTAACTCCCGGCCAAAATACTCTAATAAATAGCAATCCACTTCCTCCCTTGCCAAGCATTCCGCTGCCTTCGGTAAAAGTGGGTGCGCGACTTCAGCATTTTGTGGAAGCATGGTCAAATATAACGGACAATGCATGGGCCCTATCTATAATAAGCAAAGGGTATTGCATTCCGTTCGTTCAGACACCACCACTTTCAAGAAGTCCGATCTTTTACCCTCTTCGAGACAACTTGCACCTACAGTTATTGAAGGCAGAAGTGCAAAATCTGTTGGAAAAAGAAGCCATAGAACGCGTACTGGATCATTCAAGCCCCGGGTTCTACAGCAGGCTTTTCCTAGTTCCAAAAAAGAACGGAAAATTTAAGACCTGTAATAGACCTTTCTCCATTGAACAAAATGATACATGTAGATCATTTTCAAATGGAAACAACCGCCTCTGTACGCAAGCCCATAGAGCCAGGGTCTTGGGCGGTGTCCATAGATTTAATGGACGCCTACCTACACATACCCATTCAGAGGGCCTCAAGGAAGTTTCTCCGTTTCACAGTGGACGGAGAAGTCTTCCAGTTCCGTTCCCTTCCGTTCGGAATTTCTACGGCCCCTCTGGTGTTCACGAATTTGATGGAAATCGTGGCAGCGTATATCAGACGGCAAGGTCCAAGACTGATCCAGTATTTCGACGACTGGCTGAATCACAGACGGTCAAGGGAGGAATTGATGATAGACCTCAATATAGCTTGGAGGTCAATTATTCAACTAGGTCTAATCCCAAACACGGAAAAATCGGAACTCGTTCCGTCCCAGGATTTTGTGTACATAGGTATGAACTTCCGCACAGACCTGGGAATTGTGAGGGTTCCCGAAGACAGAGTAAACAGCATTCTCTGTCTCCTTCTCCGACTCTATGTGAAGACGGCCATAACGGCTCGAAAGTATCTGTCCCTATTGGGTACTCTGAACTCAACAGCGGACCTGGTGGATCTCGGGAGGTTGCATATGAGACCTCTTCAGTTTCACCTACTTTCGAAATGGAAGCCCCATGTGGACAGCCTAGAACAGGATATCCATTTAGGCCCACTGTTTTCATATCACCTCAACTGGTGGATGAATCCAAACATTTACACGAAGGGCGTTCCGTTGCAGGAGCCCAAGCCGGACTCACATATTCACAGACGCAAGTCATGTGGGCTGGGGTGCCCACATAGAACCACTAGGTCTGTTGAAGCAGGGACTTTGGTGCGAGGAGGACAAAGAGCTTCACGGCAATTCCGATTCAACTTCCATGCAAAGAAGATCTCCTGTCTCAAGCGCAGGGCACAGTTTTTCATCCCAACATCGAAATGCTCCGCCTTCACGCTTGGAGATTATCAGGGAATCAATTCGAGACAGAGTTTTCTGAGTACGCAACCTCTTGCATCTCAAATGCTAAACGGGAATCTACAAACAAAGTCTATTCCCTTAAATGGAAGAAATTCTGTCATTTGTGTAGTGAAAGGGAGGTTAATCCAGTCGACCCTATACACGTTATAGCTGAATTCCTTTCCTACCTTTTTCGAGAAGAAAAGGCATCAGTTTGTACGATCAAAGGCTACAGATCGGCCATTTCGAACACGATGAAATTTTCGGTAGGGCCTACCATTGGTTCCGACCCATTCATTTCGGATTTGATTCGGAATTTTGATTTACAGAGACCTGTTACAAAATCACTAACTCCAAAATGGAATTTGACTTGTGTTTTATGGTCTCTGTGTAAAGGTCCATATGAACCTCTTGAATCAGCTTCTCTTGATCTGGTCACTTACAAGACTGCTTTCCTTCTCGCTTTTGCTACTTCAAGGAGGAGGAGCGAACTTCACGCTCTGTCTGTGGAGGAGGGGCATCTGAGATTTGACAAGCAGTCGGGCTCGGTTTCTCTCCTAACGCAGCCCGGCTTCTTAGCCAAAAACAGATTACCATCTGTTGCTCCTAGTCCAATTGTCGTGCCTAGCCTCAGCAAAACATGCGGGAAATTGGACAAAGACAGACTTTATGCCCTGTTAGGTCTCTTAAGTTCTACCTGAAAAAGGTTGAATCGAGACGGAATGGAAGAAAACGTCTTTTTCTTCCAATCAAGGGCGTATCTGACATTTCTCCTGCTACTATTTCTAGATGGATTTGTCGTGTTATCAGAAACAGCTGGGTTAGAAATAAGCAGTTGCCCACTTGCCCGTCACGGGTCAAATTTGGTGGGGGCAACCTGATCTTACTGAAAGGTTGCCCCCAGGACAACCTGAAATTTTTCAAGAAGTGTTTAATCTCATCATTCTTAGATGAGCTAAAATGCAAATTCAAAGCAATGACAATTGGTCGTTACCTTTGAATTCATGCATAAACATGATAAATAATCTTCATTTACATGTAGTAACAATTATATGACATTTCTGTGGGGGCAAGTTCAAACCATGGGGGGCAAGTTCAGCTTGATTGCAGGTTGCCCCCCGGACAAGTTGCTTCTCGGGTCTTATTTCTAACACTGAGAAAGGCATACGAGAGTTTGTCTAAATCAGAAATAGTCACAGCTCATGAAGTGAGAGCTCTGTCGTCTAGTTGGGCGTATCTTAACGCTGTCTCGCTCGATGACGTAATGAGAGCTGCATATTGGCACTCTGAATCAACGTTCTCCTCTTTCTACCTCAGATCGTTGAGTTCACAGGTTAATGAACTTCGTTCATTGGGTCCCCTGGTAGCCGCTCAGGCGGTTACAGGGCGTCGAGCTTAGATACATTGAGTTGTAAGGGTTACACGTTGTGCAGTTAAACTTCTCTAGGTAGAATTGATCTAAACTTTCCAAGTAACCCTTATTGTTTACCTTTAAAATCGTGTTTATTACAAGCTAAATGTGCTTATTGAGTAAGGATTGTATCTAAGTTTATTTTGACCAGACCCATTTGCAATTTACTACTTGGTATCTTAAGATTTGCAATCGGACTTGTTCCCTTATTTTGTCCGTATACGCTACATAACACGGGCAATCGATCCGGATTTGTGCGGGATGTAATACGCCATCATATGCCTGCACTATGTCTTGTCATCCGGGCGATGTACAATTTTAAAGGTAAGACTTCAAGTGTTTATAACCATCCCTCCAATTCTTTGAAGTCAGGCTATATAGTGGTTTCTAGGTGATGTATTACTGACATTAAAATGAAGTTTTTATTTTAAAACTAATTTTAATTAATGTAATACTCACCTAGAAACCACTCATATACCCACCTCCCACCCCGCAATGTCGACTTGTCTTTCAACAGATTTCAATGATGAGTTGGCAAGCACGGGATTTTCGGACGTTGATATCGGTGCAAGGCATTACCTTACACTCGATATTATCCGGTAGCATTTGGACAGTCTATGTCCAAAAGTTTCTTTTGGGCTCAAATCTGGATAATTCCCGAAAGTAGCACTTTCAGGCTATATAGTGGTTTCTAGGTGAGTATTACATTAATTAAAATTAGTTTTAAAATAAAAACTTCATTTTCGATCATTAAAGGTGAAGTTTCAATGCTTCTAATGCGGTATTAATGTGTAGAATTGGTGTTTAATACCAATAATCTATTCGAGCAATGTGTACTTATGCATATGTTTTTCGGAAAAGACCCGGGTGTGCGCTTATTGGAGCATGTGCGCTAATTAGAACGAATACGGTATTACGAGTTCACCCACAATATGTCAAAATGGTTTTGAGCGAAATCAGGCTGTCACAAACATTGTATTAACTCTCTTTATAAAAGCCTAGTCATTTCTTCGGCTCAATCATTCTGTTCTACAGACCAAGACTACGATGGACCACCTTAGCTGCATGACATCAGAGCTTTACTGGGCACACCGTTGCTATGACAGGGCGTACGAACAAATTGAAGTACTTACCGACAAGCTGGAGGAGCTGACTACGAGATATGCGTCATTAGACACCATTTAGGTGACAGATAGCCATTAGAAAACGCACCATGAGGGCGCTGATATTTGTCTACTATAACTATCTCAGACTGAAAAAAGTCATATTTTGGATCTGCGCTTCAAAATACGGAGATGATGTTTAGCTACGACAGCTTCCAGGGAGGGTTTTTTTGAGGAGGAAGATGAATTGGAAGACCACTTAGAAGAAGACTACGACGACGTTTACGATTACGACGACTTCGATGAATCGGACTATGGAGAAACAGACGACGACGACGACTCACGGACAAATTAGGGTTTAGTCCCTTACACAAAACGGCCCTTTTTAGGGCCAACCAAATTCTTAGAAAGAAAACCTTACCTAATGTCGACCCCCACACACAAGTGTTTACTTTTGCACATGCATCGAAGTGAGCTCACCGATTAACCCCCACCCCACCGACTTCCGCTTAGTATGACATTTAACATACGGTCGTAAAGCTTCATGAGTCTCAAGTACCGTAGGCAAACCAGTGCACACCTTTACCTCAGAACTACTGCTACGACCGGGCGTACCAACAGATTGAAGTGCTGACGGAGAAGCTGGAGGAGTTGACTTTAAGATATTCGGCAGCAGACCGACCTCTTAGGCGACAGGCGTAGTCTTCTATGATGTCTTCCAACTCATCTTCTTCCTCGAAAAAAAACCTCCTTCGAAGCTGGAGTAGCTGAATGGATCTTCTCCATACATTTTGAATCGGAGATCCAAAATATGACTCTTTTTTAGTCTAAGATAGTTATCATAGACAAAAATCAGCGACCTCATAACATGTTTCCTTACGGCTACACCTACGATGACGACTTCGATGAAACGGCCTACGAAGAAGCAGATGACGACGACGACGACGACTCACGAACAAATTAGGGTATAATCCCTTACACAAAACGGCCCGTTTTCGAACCAACCAAATTCTTAGAAGAAAACTTTATCTAATGTCGGCCCACACACATAAGTGTTCACTTTTGCACATGCATTGAAGTGAGCTCACCGCGCTTGGTATGAAATTTAACATGCGGTCGTAAAGCTTCACGAGCCTCACGTACCGTAGGTAAAACAGTGCGACCCAGGTCTAGATACCGCATGATACGGTGTTACAACGGTTCCGTGACATGAACCCATGTCACAAAACCTAGTGAATGACCCGTAAAACGTAACATGCCAACACGGCACAAGCATAAAATCGGAGCATTAGTATGTTTAATCATCAACCTTATTTCCATACTGGCATCAATACATGTACGTTTATTAAAATTGAGCAATGCTATAAATGTTTAAAACAACACGGGACCGTAAAGCTTTTAATATTAAATACATGTAATGAAACAGTGCAATTTCGGACCAGGTGCCGCATAATGCGGTGCGATCTTTGTTTAGCTCGTACTAAGTGTTCTGATACCAAAGCTAAGCATGGGACCGTAAAGGCTTTTTTGTTTCGTTTTTAGAGTTACATGTAACAACAGTGCATACACGGACCAGCGGTGCGACCTCTTAGTTTATAGTGTTTGCGGAATATAACACAGTAGACCCATCAAATCGTGTTGTTTAAACAATTGACATAACATACACACAACAAACCCAGACTAGCATCCGTATACTGGATGTTTAAGGGAACACGTGCCTAATGGTAGAGCGTAGGTCTCCATTTTGGAAAGCCCTGGGATCGACCCCACACACAGCGTTTTTTGCCTCGAGCAAGACGCATTAACTTCCATATTACCTGTGTATTTCACGAAGTAGACGTTGGTTCCACTAAAATTTGACACTTAGATCCAAATAATAATAGTAATAATTTATACGTTAAAATAACTAGTGTAATTTATGTGTAGGTCGCTACACGATTGTGTATGCGTCCACATACTATGGCCACACGCACGATTGGCGTATATGTACCTGTAGAACGTCTATTTTGCTGCAAAAATTCAATGTTGAGAGCTTATACGTTTGTATCTTTACCATACATATGGACTGCCTACTAAATTTTTGATCTTTATTTTTGTTTAATTGTATTTTATTGGATTTTAGTTGCAATCAAGACTCAGATATACTGGGTGGTAACAGACACTGTAGACACCAGCATCTCACTGATAAAGCGTCAATCTGTACGTCTTCAAGTTCTACAATAGCGATGACGTTTTCTTCAAGTGCACCGTGAAACTCTGTCCCAGTGGTTCTTCAGCCTGTGATATTGTTAGTTGAATACTACCATTCAGTGGTAGAGCGTAGGACCCCGAATCGAGAGGTCCTGGGTTCGATCCCCACAGGCGTCACCGTGTTGTGTCCTTGAGCAAGACACATTAACTCCCAACAGTACTGGTTAAACCCAGGAAGCATTGGCTCTGTCCTGACATGACTGAAAAATTGTTGACTGGGACGTTAAGCCTCAACACAAACAAACATTTTAAGCAGTGTGTGTTTAATCTCAAAGTGTATTATTATGAAAGCAATTGTTTGCATAATACGCTAATATAAAATTATGATATGAAGATTTACTTGTACAGTTTAACATAGTAATGAATGAACTTTACAATTTAATTTAAACATTCCTTTATGTGCTTATTCCAGAGCTGTGGTGCCCGAAGGAGTAGAAATGTTATTGGAGAGGATGAGAAGATGTTTGTGCACATTCTCTCAGCCAGTTCTGCTTCATCTCTACTAGGTTAGTATAGCTAAACAATATTGCCTAGCAGTCATGGAAATAACTCAATCTTATTTTTTTTTTCAAACTAGAAATCCCCAAACGTGTTATACATTTTTCCACTTTTTTTACATTTTTGTGAAAAGCATTTATTTGCTAAGTTGCCTATGTCGGGTGAATATCTTTGAAAAATAAAGGAGGCACTTAAGCAGTAGCCGGTAAGTGTTGTCCTGAGCAAAGCCACCAAGCACAGGATTGTATATCTAGTGGTTAATACCCGACAAATGACAGCGCCACTTCGGCATGACACATGATAAAATAACCCTTTCAATGTTTTTGGTTGTGTTTACAGGTAGTGTCTGGCTGTGTATCGCTTTGTTCCTAACTATCAACAAAAGCTGATGTAATGGAGAATCCTAAATCGTTAGATTAGCTGACCGTGGCCCGGAAATTGACTGAAATTGGTTGTACATACTAACATTAATAAAAAAAAATAAGCAAGCATCTATTGACTTTCTGTTTTTGATTTTCTTCTATATGGAACTTGTGTGACTAGTTTAGTGTAGAGCCCTAGACACCTATAAGCACTCCATACTCCAGGTCCATATCCAGAAAACTGGCCGTCTAATGTCCTATATGATAATCAATGTAAAACGTCATCCATCTTAACCGTACTATTAACCCAGGATCCATCGTCCTTGGGTACCATAATTCCCGAGAATATGAAGCAACATATATACATATGTAGATTTAATGTACCCATTCCATCGCTGTGGTAAACTTATTACATACTGAACAGAAGTGAAAACGTTACACGTGTATTCTAACTCGTATTTCTGGCTCGCATTACATTTTAACTTCGGCTGCACGAAGTGCAAGTTTATGTAGCTGTTGTAGTCACCTCGGTCGTCCGCATTCCCGTACGCGTCGCACAAACTATTTTTAAAGTCCATAACCTAACGGCCATTAACCAGACTTACTTGTACCATAGATGCACCTGAGGTTGGCTGTCATTCCATGGCATCGGGCCCCAGGATTCATGCCCGGGGATGGGTCGTAAGGTTAAAATAAAGTCTATATTATGATATTTTCGGACTTCAAACTTGGGACCATATAGACATCCTGGAGGGTTGTTTCACTTTTTACATCAAAGCAGTGGGTCCATGCTTGTGGATGGGGCTAAGGTTAAAATCTAGAAACCCATCAAATTGGCCAGGCTTTCCTGGACAAGTAATAATTACAGCTTTCATACGTGAACCGTAGGTACCATATTGGGTACCAATAGAAACAGGCATGTCATTCATCTTTATAAATCTAAAAATCTGTGACGAAAGTCTACTACGATCGTCCGGGATGTATACAGTTTGCTCAATTTTAGCTCACCTGAGCCGACGGCTCACGGGTGAGCTTATAGTATACCGATGCTCTGTCGTCCGTCGTTGTTGTAGTCGTTGTTGTCCAGTGTTCAAACGTCTTCTCCTCTGAAACCGCTGGGCCAATCAAAGCCAAACTTCATGTGTAGCATCTTTAGGAAGGGGGAAGTTAACGAAAGTCTGTATAAAATGATCCAGGTCACATGACCAAGATGGTCGCCATAGCTATAAATAGCTAAACAAAAACTGAAATATCTCCTCCTCCAGAGCCAGATGGCCTATGATTTTGAAACTTGGCATGAAGCATCAGGGAAAGGATTTCTACAAAATTTGTATAAATCATGACCCTTGGATGACCTTGACATATTTTACGGCAAGGTCAACTTAGGCCGCCAATGCATTTGAATGTGGAAAATTAGTAAAATGTAATTAAATGGGGGAAACTTGCTGGTAGTATGCAAATGGACAGAAGGTGCTATATACATACATACTAATGGCATAAACTTAAGCATATTTTGATATGTGTGTATATATTTTTCAGACTGTAAAATTTACCAAAATTGTTTATTGCCATTTTGAAAGCACTGTTATTCAACATTCCAAAATTCAAAACCATGACCTTCTTCTTATCTCTGTGACATGACAGGCCAATTCATGTGCCTTATTAGACACCCCCTATAGCCAAACACGTGTATTTCTCAAAAATTCGGGAATTTTTTCACTGATTTTCTATCAAAGTTTTAAGATATGCGTCTTTAGTTTATGGAACTGGCATAGTTGAATAGTCATGTCAATAAATACAGCGATAAAACAGTTAAGAAATTTTGCTCATTTGATTTAAGGTGTATTCATGATAATGGCTTGCAAAAACCTTTGACAGTTTTCATTGTCTTTAAATGTGACTGTGCCTCTTTTTCCATCTTCAAAAATACTTTCAACCAAGTTTGGGCAGCAAAAACAGTCAAACAACAAATTTATAGACACAACTTTGAAACCATAGCACGTTTTGTGATAAAAATTTGTATTTTTTTACTTTCATTTTTCTGCCTACATGATCACGTGATCTGTAAAACTTGACTGTCAAATCTTAGATTGAACAATTTCCCTTAAATTCTGAAACAATTAGACCCACTTTATGTCGTTATCTTAGAACAGCATCAGTTTTTGGCATTTCGTCTACTGGTAGTACCGTTCGAAATGCCGTTCATTCGAGTTGATATTTGTCATTTTGAAAAACAAAAAATTGCCCCCAACCTTCAAATAAGTTTCTCTGACTGGTGTATGAAGCATATTATTTTCGGACATCTGATTTCATCATATTTGCTGATGAAAGTGGAATATGCTTAACTTTATGCCAATAGTATATATGACACTAATATTCAAACATCTTCTTCTCTGAAACCTCTTGGCCAAACAGAGCCAAACTTTATGTGGAGCATTGTTAGGAAGGGGGCGGGGATGAAAGTGTGTATAAATGGTCATGTTCACATGACCAAGATGACCGCCATGGCTATAAATAGCAAAAACCTTTAAAATTATTCTCCCCCAGAGCATGAAGGCCTTTGATTTTGAAACTTGGCATGAAGCATCAGGCAATGGAGCTCTACAAAGTTTGTATAAATCATGACCATAGGATGACCTTGTCCTATTTTGCGACTTTAAAATTCGAGGTCGCATAAGAATATGCTTAACTTTATGCCAATAGTATAGCCCGCCAGTATTTTTATATTTCTGATCGTTCCAAGGCGATACTTCTGTTGTGGTTCTTTTTGTTTTATGTCTTGGTGTTGAATTTTTGTGCTCTTTGCACCTTATGTGCGTTTTCATATTTTAAGTTTAGGTAACTGAGTGCCTGCCTATTGGGAAATAGCTGCTCACTCGGCTTACAATGTTTTCTTAGTACAGTTGTCTAATTGTCATTTTAGTTTTTCCCACTTCGGTTTTTGGTGTGGAAATTTCTTTCTGATTGCACCTTTTCCTGATCGTTGCCTACTTGTACTTTTTTATAGCCATGGCGACCATCTTGATCGTGTGACCTTTATATGCGATTTTAGCAATTAAGCTTGAATTATTCCTCGAAAGATAGGTAGATTTTCATTCCGAGGCATTTCATTAAGTTTTCTTTAAACAGCAGCCACACATTAGCGTATAAGTGAAACGCGCGCCGGGCGTGTTGAAAAAATACAAATTTCCACATACGCCAGACGCACGTCGGAGACACGTCCAAGGTGCGTTAAGCGCGCGCTGGGTACGCTTGGTGTACGTCCGGGGCGCGCGTCGCTAAAAGTCGGCGCGCGTTTCGTGCGCGTTTGGGCTAAATAAAATTTTAAACATGCTTAAAAATTCTCTAGAAGTTGGGCGTGTGTCGGGCGTGTGACCTACACGCTACAAGTACGTTCCACGCGCGTTACAGGCGCGTTGAATACGTTTCGAACACGCCCAGCACACGCCGAGCACACGTTTCAAGCACGTCGTATACGCTACGTGCGCGTTTCGATTTTAACCGGATGCTGGTTTGGGCGAGTGTGGAACGCGCCTGTAACGTGTGCCAAGCGTGCTTGGAGCGCGCATGAAACGCATACCGCGCGTTTGTAGCGCGTGCCTAGCGTGTCTGGGACGTACGACAAACATACTCTAAAACTGAGATTTTTATACGTCCGGCACACGCCTCAGTCACGCGCTAATGTGTGACTGCAAAAGCGAGTTAAAGGAACAAATTAATTTTATACGTCCAAAATCTTCAGCGTGTTGAGATTTTTCATACGCCCGGCGCGCGTCTGGGTTATACGCTACTGTGTGACTGCTGTTTTAGAGTGACAAATGTTTCAGTAGAAAAGCTGCCTTTCATTCCTAATATACTATTGGCATAAAGTTAAGCATATTCCATTTGTGAATTTAACTTTGGATTTTGGAACGCTAAGAATAAAATCTTTTGGAACATTTCAAAATTATGTTTTAAGTTTTGACAAAAACAATATACCAGCAACTTGATGAAGAAAAGATAATCAATGCACAAGTTAGCAAAAGGCTGTTACTGCACAAAGAAAATAACCCATAAAATTGTGAAAATTCAACAGAAAAATTCCGGTGGCCAAAGGTGAGCATAACTTCTCAGAAAACACCAAGACATTGACGATTTTTTCTAAAGATTTAGTTTTGAGCACTTAGTTTCGGAATATGCTGCAAAATGTCAAATGGCGCCACAGAAAACTCCACCACTTCCGGTTAACATTGCGTGTATCATCCCTTCTGCGAATAACATTTTGGCGCCTGCTGATCATGGAAATCACTATTTTCATGAGCCTTTTACCTGGTACCCTGTCTCACTTCTCCAACAGAGCTTGGTAAAGCTCGTGATTAATGGTCATGGCTGGTTCCTGGTTTCAAACTCGTAGGCCGAGTTCGTCCCACAACTGTTAGATGGGGTTCAAAGTCTGAAGGCGAGCTCGGCCATGGAAGACTAGCGATGTGGTTCTGATTTTTGCATTCCTCTGTGGTGTCTGCAGGGTGTAGCCTTGCATTTTCATCTTGTAGTGCCATATTCTGGTCGCTAGGGGAGTTAAGGAAGGGAATACCGACGGGTTCAAGCATCTTGTTCCGTTACTTTTGGGAATTAAAAGTACCATTCGACACTTTTTAAATCAAGAATGCGGTCGGAAGAGAACGCGCACACACCCAGCCACAATTCCTTGCAAATAGGGTTCAGTTAAGCATTCACCAGGGAGGCGTCGAACATGGACACGATGATACAGATACGGTTCTCGTCTGACCAAAGAGCTTTCTGCCAGTTACGTAGTTGCTTCTTAACAGCCTCTATCATGCCGATAATTCGCAATTTTCACCTTCACAGTTCTTTCTTCGTGCATGTTTTTCATAAAAAATTGTTTAGAAGACTTGTAAATTACCAAAATGCAAAAGAGAATCATGCTTGTTTTACAACTCGTGAACAGTGCTTTCACTCGAGCTTCTCGCTCGTGATCAATGTTGCAATAAGCAAATCGAATTTACCGAAGTTTTATTCCTAAAATACTGATTAACATACAGGATAAAAATAAAATCTGAAATTTAATTTTATGACATTGAAATTCGACGTCTTATAAAAAATATGCTTAACTTTATGCCAATAGTACGTATATATAAAATTGGCAAAATTCTCGACAATCTTGGATAATCGGAAGCACATATCGAAAGATAATCTGTATTTCAACTTGAAACTTTGTGTAATCATGCATTAGATGTTATTGTTTAACTTGGATTCGGTAAGTGTTTTCAATTACTTTCGCCCCCGCCCCACCCCACTCCTAAGCGGTGTCAGAGATCTTTGAAATTGTGGACGACGGGCGGACGCCGGAGCATGGCCGTCATATAAGTTAAACCTTCTGAACCATTGGCTCGGGTGATAAACGTTATGTATGGCGTTGCCGTAGTAGAGCGGGTTATGGTATTTCCGAACAGCTACAGCCCCTATCTCACTGGGATGCGACAACCGGAGACTAGTTCGCGAATAGTTCGCGACTATTACGCGACAAAGATTAACGATATAAACAAAACTTTCATGTTGCAGTCTCATTGAATAGACATTTATGCGACAAATTCGCGAATTTCGGTCTTATTTTGAAAATATATCTCACGACTGTCGCGCGATAGTCGCGCGACTGTCGCACGACAGTCGCGCGACATTCGTGAGAGTGTCTCACGACTTTCTCGCGAATGTATCTTATTTTCATTTTAATTCGTACGACAGTCGCGCGACATTCGTGCGAATGTCGCACGACATTCGTACGAATGAAGCTAAGTTTTATTTTCTCGCCAGATAGTCGCGAGTTTTTCGCATGTTGTCTCAAGACTGTCGCGCGACCGTCGTGCGACACTCGCACGACATTCGTACGAGTGTCGCAAAAATTTCGCTTGTAAATTCGACAAAATTTCGCGGCGATAGGTTCGCGACATTCGCACGAACGTCGCGCGACTGTCGCGCGACCGTCGCACGACAGTCGCGCGACAGTCTTGCGAAATATTTTGGGAAAAAATTCGCATCCAATTTTTAAACATGTTTAAAACCTTCGCGACCAGTTCGCGACTAGTTCGCGACACGTGAAAATTCTCACGACACTCGCACGAATGTCGTGCGAAAGTGCCGCGACTAAATTCGCGTAACAGTCGCGAGGAATTCGCATGCCAACTGGTGAGATACTAGCTTAAGGCATAATTTCCGTAAAAACTGAAAACAAGACGAGTCTAGCCTTACTTTGTGTCAAATGACAGAAAATCTAATGCCGAACATTAGCGGCATATCGCGGATGGTTAACTCATTCATCCCTTCTGATCACGTGACTTTAAGTTACATGACCATCGCCGGGTATTTCCGAACGAGCCGGGCCATCCGGACGAATGCGTCGTCTATTAAATTCCGAACAACTGTATATTCTTAAACAATAAACATGAAGATGGAATTATAACTGAGTTGAAACGATATTTTATGTTGTAACTTAACTATTTTAATGTAAAAGACAATAATACCCAGAGATCCGTAACACGTGTTTGTGACAGAAGTCTTTCGTGTAATGCTAGGTGGCGTCATACCTAGCCGATTTTGACACACGGTGGCCACACGAATATGAAATTTTCAATTTCGCGCGATTTTTGTCACGAATTTGGTAAAAAGCCAATGTTGAGCCGAGGCATGTACGAAGCCTACCGATGGACACACGATGGACACACGATGGACACACGATTATACCTGATGCAGTCACGAACGATACACGAAGTGGTAGTTTTGCATACGATGTTGATGCGAATGATATGCGAAGGCTTGACGATGTCGTGAGGTGTAAAATGTATTCCCGAAAGTGTCCCGAAGGCATAACGACACTTCCCGATGTTATGTAAAAATCAATTAATAAGACTAAAAGTGACGTTGAGAAAACATCAGCTTTGTCAGTTTCTTTCTTTACAAAATAAAATTGGAAATGCCACCGAAACCAGGAAGAGGGCGTGGGAAGAAGATTGCGCCTGTCAGCTCCACCAAAGGTTCCACTCCAATAGTCCAGTCCATGACTCCACTCAAAAATTCTAATCCATAAAATACACGGTGTCTATATTGTAGGCGGGAGATTGAACGAGACCCAATTTCATTCGCGTGCAAACATGGTCTCTTTTTGAGAAGGTAAATTTACATTGTATTTCATTTATGTATGATTTCGTTGTTGACGTCCACGGTAAAAATTACTACCATGACTGTATTGTCAGTTACTTTACAACACTGTTTAAATTTCTCGGTGACAGTTTGGTTGTATTTCAATCTATCTTTCGCATGAAACTGACACAAAACTGTTCTTGAGTTTATAGTAGATGTAGATAAAAGACTCGTTTGTCGAAAACTGCAGTAGGTACAGCTCTACTAGAAAGAAAACATGGTGCTGCTTGAAAGACAACATAATAATAAACAAACCATGATTTTTGTCAGAATAGAATCAACAGTACTGAACATAAGATTTTCTGAGAAAAAGGCCGCGTGTGTGTGGATGCTGATTTTTGTATGTCAACGTTACCTTGGGATATATTGGAAACGCAGAAAATGCAGTTTTGGTTAATATCGTGTTTCCATCGGGATGCCATCGTGTTCTAATTTTTGTTAGATACGATGCTTATACGATGGCGTTGCGAGGGCTATACGATGTCGTGTTGCCTTCGTAACACAATCGGGCAGCATCGCGTCTCCATCGTATTGCCTTCGTGTAGCAAAACTTAGCCGATGGTGCCGATGACCACACGACAGAAGTACGATGTAGTCCCGATGTCATATGATGGCCTCACGATGGCTTTGCGAAGGCCACGATGCACTCGCGAATTCAACACGAAATTGAACCATCGTGTGTCCTTCCTATATTTTTTTGGCATGTCAAAGATTTTGGTGCCGCTCGCGATGGTGATGCCGATGGCTTAAAAAACCTCCCGATGGACATACGATGGGTAACGATGCACTCACGAATGGCCCGATGTCTTCACGATCCCCGCCGAAATTGAAACGTTTCATAATCGTGTGTCCATCGCGTGTTAAAATCGGCTAGGTATGACACCTACATTAGTATTTAGGAACCCATGATAACCCGGAAAATGCCGTAATTTTTATCAGCATTCTAACCAAGAGATTGGTATTAATTCATTTGACGATGAAACGCGAAAGATCAAGTCCCTTTTAAGGTTCCGACTCGAATTCATCAAAACATATACACACTTAGCGACGAACGGCAGGAGTCGTTCGGAATAATTTTAGACAGTGTATTTCCGAACGGTTGCCGATAACAATAATTATACGTCATAAGTGATGGTCATAAATTGGAATCAAGAATCAGTTTATTTGGTGGGCTGATTTTGCGTAGTTCATTGGATAACAACTCTGAGCATCAAAACGAGAGCTTAAGCCCAATGACAAGTGGTCTTATGCACTCGCACAGGGCGGATGCGCGATCGTCACTAACACATTTCAATTTAGATTTAAAATATAACCACTGTATCACACCCGGTTAACAAGGTATATATGGAAGGCGTTAATTTACGGCTATCAGTCAATTGTCTTTACGACTAAGTCATAGATAATTTCGGACTAAGTCATAGAGAATTTACGCAGGGTATTAGAGACTTTCGGACAATACACTGTCACATTCAGTGTGTTTACACAATAAGAATCATAAGAATAGGAATAAGGTGTGTAGTTGCAAGAGAGAGAGAGTACAGAAATGAGGTAATTTGTTTCTAACATTTGCATCTTAAATAAATTTGTGCATACTCTGAATATTTATATGAAGTTTGACCCAAAGGCAGATCCTGTTCTGGAGTCCGGTGTTAAAGGCTTTGAAATTAATTATTTGTGTACTTTCAGGTTCATAAATTTATTATTTATGGCTTTGATGAACCTTTGGAATTTGAATGATGTCGAAATGTGTATGGCAAGAGTGATTGCGAATGTTATATTCACAATGCAAGTGAAATGTCACAATTTGTCTGTTTTGTCAATGTTTCTTTACGGCCTATGTAACAATGTATTGGTGACTTGCGTACTACGTATATGTTACATTTCGACTTTCTGTATATGTTCCTTTCGGACATTGTGGCGAAACAGACTGCATAGTGGAAGAGGTATCTGGTGTAACTTTTGAAGAAAGTTTCCAGGAACTTGGAAGGTAATATTTTAGTTTTATCTTTGTTATATCCCTCATGATCAGTCTCAAGAATCGTCAGGAATTGATGAAATTTTGATTCGTGACGTTTCGTGTTGTTGTTTTACGAATCTGTAATGCACCAGTCATTTATATCTCCGGGGCCCTAGGGTTGGGGATAGCAGGGACATAGCGGGGCTGAAATGCCGAGATTTTACTTCCGACGAGTCCCGGCAGTGCCTATTCTCACCGCCATGGAATAGGCGAGTAAAGATTATTCAAATAGCTTAGGTCATTTGTCCCCGGGAGACCGGGGCTTTTAGCAGGAATTTTACCAAATTTGTCTCCCCGCAGGGTGGTGCTTTTACCAGGCCTTTAAAATTTGAAAAGTTAAAAGCCCCGCTATTCCCCGGCCCAAGGGGTGCCGGGGATACAAATGACTGGTAGGGAAACAAGAGATTCGGCATAATCGGCTGGAATCGCACTGTAGCACCGATAACTGTCCATCAACGATAACTGTCCACCATGGACACTTATCGTTGCAGCCGCAACGATAACTGTCCACAAGCTAAATGGACAATATCGTTGAGCATGTAGGTTTATAATTTACTTTCAACGATATCTGTCCATTTTCGTAGAACACCACGATATTTGCTTAATGATGTTAAACCGTTTCGGTTAGTGCATACCTTGACAACCACTTACCGAAAATCATTCATACTTGGGCCATAGGCACCCTGTATGCCAGGCTTTCATTCCAAGGCAATGAATCCCGGGATGGGGCTTGAGGTTAATATACAGACCACCATAAAATGGCTTTTCTGAGGTCTAATTTTGCAGGTGTCTATGTCTTGACAGCATAAATACTTTGATCATATCATACGTACCCTTCTAGAAGTCCAGATCTTGGCAACTACTTATCAGAGAAGATTTAAACTTGGACCATAGGTACCCTGTTAGGCTGGCTTTCATTCTATGACATCACACCTATATGTCTATGCCCGGGGGTGGGACTAGAGGTTAAAATCTAGAACACCTTCTGTTCTGTGGTATAGTTTTCTAGAAGTCTAGATCTTGGCAATAACTTATCAGAGAGGATTTAAACTTGGACCATAGATAACCCGTAGGGTTGGTTGCCTTTCATTCGAGGCTCCTAGGTCCATGGCGGGGGGTGGGGCAAGAGGTTAAAATCTAGAACATTTTCAAAATTTGGCTGTTTTGCGATATAATTTTCTAGAAGTCATTTTCTTGACAACCGCTTACCAGAAAGCATTCATACTTGTACCACATCTATCCTGTAGGGTTGGTGCATTGGGCTCCTGTGTTCATGCTAGGGGTGGAGTTAGAGGTTAAATCTAAAACACTTTCATAAATTAGCCAACATTTACATTTTAATTCATATCTTGATAGCTGTAGATCAGAAAGCATTCATACTTGTGCCATTGGTGCACTGTCAAATTAGCTTTTATTACGTGACATCCGACACCAGGGTCCATGCCTGGGGGTGGGGCTAGAGGTTGATAACTAGAACAGCTTAAAACGTTTGTTTTTTTTTCTTTTACATCTTGACACCCAGTTGGTATAAGAACATACTTCTTTCGGATAATAAGTATGTATGACCAGACCCTTAACCCAAAAGTAGTCATAGGTCACAATGACCTAATTTCATGGTCCAGTGATTTTGTCTTATATCTTGACACTCAGTTGGTATAGGAACATGCTTCTTTCAGATAATGAGTAAGTATGAATAGAATTTTGACCTGAAAGTAGTCATAGGTCACAGTGACCAAATCTCATGGTCCACTGATTTTGTCTTATATCTTGACACTTAGTTGGTATTTGAACATGCTTCCTTCAGATAATGAGTGAGTATGACCAGACCTTTGACCTAAAAGTAGTCATAGGTCACAGTGACCTAATTTCATGGTCCAGTGATTTTGCCTTATTTTTTGACACTCGGTTGGTATAGGAAGGTACAAGTAGGCAAAGATCAGGAAAAGGCGCAATCAGAAAAAGATTCCCACTCCAAAAACCGAGGTGGGAAAAAACCAAACTAACAATCAGGTACTTATACCATGAAACATATCGTAAGCCGAATGAGCAGCTATTTTCCCAATAGGTGGCCACTCAGTTACCTTAACTTAACTAAAAATATGAAAACATACATAAGGCGCCAACAGCACAAAAAATTTTTATACACCAAAACATAAAACAAAAAGAACCACCACAGAAGTATCGACTTGGAACGATCAGTAACACAAAGTTACTGGCGGGCTTAAACCGGTTTTACATGGCCATAACCTCACCCTCAGCTTCTGCAGTGGTTCATAACATTTAGTTAGTTATTCGGTCCTCGTGGTGAATCTCTAACTAGTCAATGAATCATCAAGAACAAACAAATAAATCATGATAAATATCCTGATGAATCAAAAACCAGGACTCACAGACTGAGTAAGCTGCCCGACGATGGAGATCCCTGGGCGCCGAATAACCTACTAACTCCGGAGCAAAAGAAAAACACCAGTTGGGCCCCGGTGGGCCAAGCAACAGACAAGAAGCTCCGGCCCCAACCAACTAAAATGAATAGCTTTATATCGGGGCCATCATAGAGTCTGACGCCCGACCCACCGGCGCCTCATAGACTATGAGTGAGTATGACCAGATATTTGACCTGAAAGTTGTCATAGGTCACTGCGACCTAATTGTCTTATATCTTGACACTTAGTTGGTATTTGAACATGCCTCCTTCAGATAATGAGTGAGTATGACCAGACCTTTGACCCAAAAGTGGTCATAGGCCACAGTGACCTTATTTCATGGTCCAGTGATTTTTCCTTATTTTTTGACACTCGGTTGGTATAGGAACATGCTTCTCATAGATAATGAGTGAGTATGACCAGATATTTGACCTGAAAGTTGTCATAGGTCACTGAGACCTAATTTCATGGTCCAGTGATTATGTAATATATTTTGACACTCTGTTGGTACAGGAACATGCTTCTTTCAGAAAATGAGTAAGTAGGTCCAGACCTTTGACACAAAAGTTATCATAGGTCTCATGGTCCACTGATTTTGTCTTATATCTTGACACTTAGTTGGTTTTTGAACATGCTTTCTTCAGATAATGAGTGAGTATGACTAGACCTTTGACCTAAAAGTAGTCATAGGTCACAGTGACCTAATTTCATGGTCCAGTGATTTTGTCTTATATCTTGACTCTCAGTTGGTAAAGGAACATGCTTCGTTTAGATAATAAGTAATTATAACCAGACCTTTGACCCAAAAGTAGTCATAGGTCACAATAACATAATTTCATGGCCCAGTGATTTTGTCTTATATCTTAAAACCCAGTTGGTATATGAAAATGCTTTCTTCAGATAATGAACGAGTATGACCAGGCCTTTCACCTTATAGTAGTCATAGGTCACGGTGACCTAACTTCATGGTTCAGTAATTTTGCTTTATAGCTTGACACTCAGTTGGTATGTAAGCATGCTTCTTTCAGATGAGTGAGTACGACCAGACATTTGACCCAAAAGCAGTCAAGGGACTTTGTGACCTAATTTCATGGTCCATTGATTTTGCCTTATATCTTGATGCTCAGTTGGTATATGAACAGGCTTTTCTCATATAATTTGTGAGTATGACCAGCCTTTTGACCAGAAAGTAATCATTGGTCACTGAGATCAAATTTCATGGTTTAGTGATTTTGCCTTGTATCTTCTACAGCAAGAGATGTGTGATCAAGATTTTACATGGTTATGGGTCGATAGCACCGAATTTTTGACTTCAAAATAGTTATAGCTATATTTCATAGTAAAATGAATTTGCTTATATCATCATGGCCTTGGGATGTCTGTGTGGTGAGTTAGAGTTGGCTCCAGTTTGACAGAACCAAATGCAGTCGAGCTACGCTGTCATGCGACAGCTCTTATTATTTTTGATAGGATTGCGTTTAGAGATCTGAAAAACATACATATCGTTTATGAATATCATTTTTCGTATACGAACCAACTAAAATGGGTTTGGACTGTATTCGTTTGACCCTAAATGACGTTTGAATCGGGAAATACAGAATTTTCAACAGATATTTTTAATTCATTTGTTTACATGCATGGTTATATTCATCTTTTGTATATTTTATTAGAACTGATGCAATCTTTAACCTGTTTTATCATATCTTGTGCAGACATCCTGAAAACCTTGCTAAGGCATGAAGTACCCTTTTGTAGTTCTTGACGGCAGGGTCATATTTACTGTGATTGCAGTGTCCGGAGGTAGGTGGCATAGCTATCGGAGGACCTGCTTTAAGGTGTTATCGTCGATGTCTGAGGACGACAGTTTTACTATGTGCACTATAAAGCATCTCACAGCTGTAAACAGACATCGACTACTTTTAAACTTTTAAAACAGAGAACCCGAGTGTTTACAGTTTCATAAAGGAAGAAATAAAATTTGATTAACATATTTTGTTGATATAATACCTACCATTGTCTCAATCTGTGAAAGGCATATCGAGTTTTTTGCTTATTTCTAACGTTTATTTCAATAGCATACGATACGATACAACCTATCCTATCTTCTCCACAGCAGGACATTTTATATCTGATTGCATGCACTTCATAACAGTTTAGTGTGATCAAGTTTTCGTCCTGATCATGGGTACTTTTACTTGTCGTAAACAGTTATCGTTGACAATGCAACTATAAGTGTCTGTAATGAACAGTTATTGTTGCAAACTCAACCGGGTGTGTCTATCATGTAATGTTTGAATATTTCATTTACTGATTCACACATCCAGATAGTTTAGTGTATCACGAACAGATATTGTTTAAACGTTTTTCACTGATTTGAATGATTTCATCTATAGTGAACAGTTATCGTTGACAGTGCAACCGCTTCTGTCTGTAATGAACACTTATCGTTGCAAAGCCAACCGATTCTGTCCATCATGTACAATAATCTTTGAATGTTTAATGGCTGAATTAGACAGCCTCTTTTCAAATAGTTGAACGTCTCAGGTGCAGTAATTGTTTGAAGTTTGGCTGTTTTGAATCATTTTACCCGTCGTGAACAGTTATCGTTGACAATGCAACCATAACTGTCTGTAATGAACAGTTATCGTTGCAAACTCAACCGGTTCTGTCTATCATGTACAATAATAAGCTATGACACTGTCTGTAATGAACAGTTATCGTTGCAAACTCAACCTGTTCTGTCTATCATGTACAATAATATTTAAAAATTGCATTTGCTGATTCACACATCCAGGACAAGGCTTTTCAGATAGTTAAGTGTGTCAGGAACAAATATTGTTTAAACATTTTTACCTTTTTGAATGATTTCATCTATAGTGAACAGTTATCGTTGACAGTGCAACCGCTTCTGTCTGTAATGAACACTTATCGTTGCAAAGCCAACCGATTCTGTCCATCATGTACAATAATCTTTGAATGTTAAATGACTGAATTAGACAGCCTCTTTTCAAATAGTTGGGCGTCTCAGGTGCAGTAATTGTTTGAAGTTTGGCTGTTTTGAATCATTTTACCCGTCGTGAACAGTTATCGTTGACAATGCAACCATATCTGTCTGTAATGAACAGTTATCGTTGCAAACTCAACCGGTTCTGTCTATCATGTACAATAATAAGCTATGACACTGATTTGAATGATTTCATCTATGGTGAACAGTTATCGTTGACAGTGCAACCGCTTCTGTCTGTAATGAACACTTATCGTTGCAAAGCCAACCGATTCTGTCCATCATGTACAATAATCTTTGAATGTTTAATGACTGAATTAGACAGCCTCTTTTCAAATAGTTGAACGTCTCAGGTGCAGAAATTGTTTGATGTTTGGCTGTTTTGAATCATTTTTCCCGTCGTGAACAATTATCGTTGACAATGCAACCACATCTGTCTGTAATGAACAGTTATCGTTGCAAACTCAACCGGTTCTGTCTATCATGTACAATAATAAGCTAACCGGCGTCAAGTTTATACGTCAGGAGCACAGTTACGTTTGGGCTCAAAAGATTTGTAAGCATGCTCAAATATTTTCTAGAAGCTTGACGTGTCTCGAACGTGTGTCTTATAATATACGTTTTGACAAGGTTCCACGCACGTTATATACGCTTTGAACATGTTTGGTGCACGTTTTATGCACGCCAGTGTACGCTACATGTACACGTGCGTTCCGATTTTACAAGATATTGCTTCAGTAACGTGTCCCAAGCGTGTATGAGACATGCGTTGATGCACACCTGTGTATGCAAGGCAGAGGGACAGGAAGGAACTAAACAAATATCATTTGCACAGAATAGTTTGTTGAAGCAAACGTTTAACTAAGACAAGGACTTGATAAAATTGTTCGGAAATTGCCGGCGTTCGGAAATAGATGGACCCGCTCTATATATTGGGAAGTATTCTGCTGACTGTTAATGGTTTTAAAGTATGTGTAAATTGTGTATCTACTGTCCTTTATGAAAAAAAAAATGCACAAACCTCCAAATTTGTTTTGTCATAAACTCTACTGAAACGTTTTCACGTGCAATTTTCAGCAATTAAGCGTGAATTATTCCTCTGAGATGAGTTGATTTAAAATGATTGCAAGTTTTCTATAGAGTGACACATTTAAGTAGACACTTCCTATTATTCCTATTAGAAAAAAAATCTAGACGCAAATATTACAATCTGTATGTCAACTTGAAACGCTAACTGTTATTGTCAAACTTGGAATTAGTATTTAAGCCCGTCTCACACAGAACACACGGTTTACACGGTTGGCCACCCGTGTAAACCGTACATACAACCGAATAAACCGTGGCCTTATCCGACTTACACTCGAACTAAATCGTACCAACGCATCCTCAGGCACGGTTGGAGCTCAATACTCGTACCAGTCAATCAGTGTATAACCGAGTAAACCGTATTGGAACCGTGTGCCCAACCGTGTTCTGTGTGAGACGGCCTTAAGCGTTTTCAATCGCTATTGAAATTTCTAAAACTTAGGCAATTTAACACTGTAGCTATGGAGAAAAATGGACATGTACTTAACTTATACTGGTCAAAAAAATTAGGGATCAAACTTATGGACGCATTTTTGGGCCAATCTATAATTAATCAAGGTTTGTTTTATAAGTTAGACTAGCAGTTTTATTGCACTTTCATATGCCACCAATTTTGAAAATATGCATCATTTGACTTAAGCACAGTCGGTCTTTTTAAGACCACACAACCCTAAAACCCAAAGTGATAAAAAGCTCCACCTAAAAATTCAAATCTGCCAATTCATGAAAACTTTGCGAAATTGCACGATAGTGATCAAGTTTAATCATTTCAAAGGTTAGCCAGCCCAAAAAGATAAGAAAATTCAGTATTGCCATTTAGAGTTTTGCAAGACCAAACTTGCACACCATCAATTCTCTATGGGAATTCCATACCACTTTCATTTTGAGGGAAGCCTGACTTAAACTCTTGTCTTGTTGAAGGCAAATACTATTGTTTCGATCTTTTAGCGTACAAAGCTTTCAAAACGAATTACCTTGGTGACAAATGTTTCACTTTACTAGCTGTTCGATATTTCCTAAAAATTTGTGGGTAAATGTTTGATCCCTAACTTTATTTGTCCAGTATATTTAGGACCAGTTTAGGTCGTGCAAGAAGCTTAAAAACTGTTCAGACACATCAGCTGAATACTCGGGTCCATTCCCAAACCCTAAAAAGGTATAGTTCCCGGACGATCGTAGTAGACTTTCGTCACAAATACCTTTATACATATGACACGCATTTTCCTATTGGTCAAATACATTCATTTCATTCATAATTATATATAACGGTAAATCTGTGACTAAAGTCTACGATCGTGCGTGAACTATAACAGATGTACTGTATTGTTGAATAATGTTTGACCGACAAATAATACTGCGTTTACACTATGTTCCCGGCGGTCACGGCGGTCACGTTTCAGACAACCGTGAGCACAACGGGATAACCGTGAGGCAACGCAGGGGAACGGGATAGGCACACGTAGCACGCCGGGATAACCGTGGACACCGTGACAATTTTTTTGATAGTTTAAAAATCTGCCACAGTAGTCACGGCGGAAATGAGAAACGTAATGGGCCGTGATAAAACGGGCTGAAAGTAACACGCCGTGACAGAACGTAACAGTACGTAGCGAAACTTGGAGGCGGTCCGTAGTGCAACGGGAGGCTAGTGAATAGCCCGGCAAGCTACGGATCTTCCACGTTCGGTTGCGTTTGGGCACGGTCGTCTCACGTCTCGTCCCGTTTCCTACGGAATACTCAACACGTTTTGTTGCGTTATGTTACGGTGCGTTACGGTCTTTGACGGTGTTCACCCCGTTCTACTACGTATGTCACGTTGTGTTACGGTTATCACGGCGCTTGAAAATGGCATGGCATGGGGACAAGTTCCTTCATATTGGAGCAGTCACTATAGTGAACAATACAGACCATATGCTGCACTATGCAATTGAAGAAGAACTACAATTCCGAGCTTTCTTAATCACCTCTGCAGTCAGTTGTTGAGGAGCGCGGTTGTTATTGTTTCAAAGGACTGATTCGTCAACAAAAGGGAAAAAAATGTGTTTTATATTGTATGGTGTCTACGTTTCGTCCGTAGCTGACCTTGACAGACCAAAAAAAAAAAACAAAAAAAAAAAACGTGTTACACTTTGGTCAAAACGCAACTGTCCGCAACAGAACGTAACAGGCTGTAATAGAACGTGCTAATAATCGTGATAGATCGTGGTAAACCGTAACGTACCTTAGCGCCTCCGTGACACACCGGCTTATCACTAACACGGCTTGTTACGGATATCGTAATACAACGTAAGAAAACGTAACAAAACGTGATAGATCTTGAAAATCAGAGAAATAGATTAACAAAACTCCACGGCACGCTACGTTTCTAGCAAACGGGGCTGCCGGGGACGCCGGGAACATAGTGTAAACGCAGTATAAACTAGACCCCCCCCCCCAAAAAAAAAAAAAAAAAAAAAAAAAAAAAAAAAAAAACGCTCATCGGAGATCTTGGATATATATATACGCCAATATTAAACATTTTTCTAAAACCTCCTTACAATCCAATTATGTAAACATGTCGTGGCAAAGGTCACTTTGGTTCCGCCTCCCGTAAAATTAACAGGTAAACGGGACACAGTTGGTCACGGGGAGGTGACAATCAACAATGCAAGGATTATAGATGAACCATTAGATGTTCATCTGTGTTCATACTTCCATGAACAACACTGTGTCACGCGACGTGACGTAATCCAAACTTGACGTCATAAAACGTGATTCTCGCCAATCTGATTGGACGTTGTAAAGTTCGACGCCGTTCCGCTGTTTGAACACACACTGTGTGTAGATTCTCTGTTTGCTGGTAAATGTGACCGCCTTGGTGATTTTTCAACAAGCGATAGAGAGAAATGAATGTAAATATAAAGCAATGAGTTTAATTTTTCGGGGTTCATTCACTTTGCACGCGACCCACTGCGGTTCATAGCTCCTTGAACTCCAGAAAAATGAAATTCATTTCTTAAATAAAAAGAAATAAATATTGATAAAATGCTGAGAGGCATACCTTTGTTGACAGTTTTCTCACCGAGAGGGCTAGCTCGTGAGTTCCCGGATGTCCCGAGGGAACAAAATTCCGCTGACTCTTTTTGGAGATAGTTCCCCTGATTACCACCCGTGTAAATAACACATGTATGGTATTGTTCTTTAGGACAACACACACCATTAAGATCTATTTACTTTGTGACACATTGAACCATGCATTATCAACATGAGTACCAATTTGGTTACCCCACCCACTTTTCACTATTAGAACCGCTGATACCACATGTACTATTTAATCTGCCTTACACAGTTAGGTGCGAGCGCAATAAAACAAAACCATTCAATGTCTTTAGAAGATGATATTGTTTTGTTTAATGCATTGTATAACTTTCCTTTAACACCTGAAGCAGAGGGCCCTCAAACAACATTTATCAGTATATTTCAGTTTGTCAAATTGCTGTATTTCCCATTTTTTGCGACATTATCTTATGAAATAAAATTTTATACATGTGACGGGATAGCCTCCCTTGGAAAAATACGTTGGTGCAACGTATTAGCGCCATATTGAGTGCTTGTAATATGCAAATTTCGAACTCGAAACTTTGCGAATCGAGTAAGTGTTGAGTATATGGCGCAGTAAACCACACTTGGTGGATGAGCATACTTTTCCACCGACGAGGTTTGCTGTAGCTCGGTTCGGCTACACGTTGCATTTGGTGGCAGCGGTGGGATGATGACAACTGCCAGAACCCATGTGGTTCCCAGGCCAAGACTCGGGAAGAGTCTTCTCGGAGGGGGAAGTAATGTGACGGGATAGCCTATTTTGGAAAAATACGTTGGTGCAGCGTATTAGCGGCATATTGAGTGCTTGTAATATGCAAATTTCAAACTCGAAACTTTGTGTGAATCGAGTAAGTGTTGAGTATATAGTTTAAACATATGAGCCGCCTCGTGGGAAAACCAACAATGTGGTTTCCGACCAGGTCCGGCATAAACCAGGCTGTACAAGTACAGAAAAGAGCAAGAAGCTTGAAATTTCGGATTTAAGTAGAAGAGGAACTGTACTATCCGTGTGGCGAAAGCAAAAAGGTGCTGATCAGCTTCGCAGTTACTGCTAAGCTGATCTGCGCCTTTGTTTTCGCCTATGCAGATTGTTGGTTTTCCCACGTGGCGGCTCATATTACTGGACAAACTATACTACTGGAATTTGTAAATGGATGGATTTTAATGCACTACTGATTGTCATTGCTTAAACCATTGTTCTGGGACTCATCAACGTGTCCAACAATGCCATAAAACTGCTTTTGTGAAAATATAATACCGTAAATTGTCATAATTTAAGCATCACTCAACAAGTACACATTCATATGGATCATTACAGGCTCCTGTGTGAAAAGACACAAGATAAATATGATTTAAGCATTACAAATATTTATTATATACTCGACTGATCTTTCAAAGTGTTTATATTTTAATCATAGTAGTATAGGGGTATATTTAGCTACAGTCAACATGTACGGATGGTTAATATCGTTTTTCTTCTTTGTATTGAGTCCACATTTTTTGCAGTCATGCCTGCAATGAACTAACACTACTTGGTATGATTCAGTTCTGTGGTGAGTAAATGTGTCTTGCTCAAGGACACAACACGACGCCCCCAGTGGTGACCGAACCCAGGACCTATCGATGCAGTCAGTTCGACGCTTAACCTTAACCGCAAGGCTACCACTCTCCCCTGGTCATAATTGTAGGAAAACATAATATCTAACATGAATTTATGTAAAGCACCTTTATTAAGCAGTCAATATTGTCTCCCAAATACTGATTGAAGATCGGCAGAGGAATGTTCGCCCCTTAATAAGTAATCCTGGGTCGACTGGACAACAGCGTAGAACAGTCACTTGTTAGTCACAGTTTAGCAGATAGCTGTACTGAGTGAGACTTAGTTTTGTAGAGGTTATGGAAAAAGAGTTGGTGCCGGCTGTACTTTTTCCTAGTGTGGAGGCCAAAGTGAGAAGAGCCGTAAACAAGTTGGCTTCTTTAAAAAGAAACCAATGAAAAGGTCAGCAGCCGTTTGTTATAAGATATTCCTTTTGCTCTAGATTCCAGTGTTGTTGATTCTCTGGTTTGTCATTAATTTCGATTCTCATACGTTTCATTTTCGTTTCCTATACATGAATGTCGTTTCTTGTTATGAACGCTTGACCAGTGTGTATATCTGTCACTCAATGTATTGACCAAAATTTCTGATGTTATGGAATCAAAGCCAACACTAAAGGGAACACGATTACAATCAATATGTCGATGTGTAGAAAACCATTTTGCAGTGCAGTCAATTTGTGACAGAGTTCTGAATTTTGACCTGCAGCCACACTACCAGAAACAGACCCATGGGACCAATGTGATGGACTAAAAGTCAGCCATATAGAGTTCCTATAGTTTCTATACCCCTCGTCAGGGTATCTACGATCTAAACCTAGATGCGCTAAGATAAGCAGTCACCACGATCGAGACTGCTTGCTAGATTTTACCGCTATTTGACGGGGAGTGTCAAAAATGGATAAATTTAATTGATTGCGGTTAACTGTCTAGTCAGTATAGACGGGTTCACTAGTTTTTATTAAGCGCTTTATGTGACAAAACGCGTAATTGAGAGAGAGCAGTCGATTATGGGTAGAATTTTCTTCATAATTCAAAGTAAACACTGTGGAAAAGGTCCTGAGGGACCTTTTCCAATAAAGGTGAAGTTGGCTTTGTGTAAGCTGTCAGGATTGCCATAAGGCATCAATGACCACCTATTTTATGACCACCTATAATGACTTCGATACTCCCTCTGACGGGCGATAAATATGTCAAGATTGTCCATCTCATACACCTACCATGATCAGTCCAGATGAAGTGATATACAAGTGAACATGTTGTGATAGCGTTTTGTAACCCCCAACAGCTATGGCCATAGTCATGCGGAAACCGATACGCTAAATCAACAAAAATAAAAGAAATGTACGCCGAAATGATAAATCAAGCCACTGGATGGCGTCAAGCCAACTTTCAACCCTATGCAATGGAGCGGGGTTATGTAGCTCACATGCACTCTGTCTGGCACATAGTATCTTCAAATTGTACATACCATTGTAAATATTAGACTGTATATTCATTTTGTCAAACATTTAAATATTTGTTAGTTGAGGACCATATGTTAGACTGGCATATCTGTCAAATATGTTATCCTCTTTAAATAAAGTTATTTTTCTTATATTATTTTTAACATCATGGGTGCATCTGCGATCCAAACGTCTCATAAACTGTATGTCATAGTGTGGAGAAAAGACAGGCAGGGTGTCAGGGTGACAAAAGTAATGTAGAGCAGGGTGCTGGATAGATTATAGACTGGTGTCATCAAACACAAGCCTTAGAGGCGACTTTTAAGCAAGAAACCGCAATAGAGACTGGGTGTCTCGAAATTGAACCAAAATAGAATGGTACATTTGCATCCAACTGGGTGCAATCAATCTCAGTTTGGAAGACACAGAAGAAAACTGGAACATTCTTCAGCTATAGAACTTTTAGGACATCCATCTCGAAAACTCAGTTACTGGTTCGGTGAAAATGGTTAAGATATTCGGAGGCTTCTAGAATCTTGAAGCACAGCACAAGCATTAAGATGATACTAGCTCCTTATTCAAGAAGACAAACCAGCAGCAATATTTGTCAACCTATATAAAAAGTCAGAGACATGCAAGACTAGAAAATAGAAGAAATTCAGTTTGTTTGTTTGATAAATACCAAACCGTCATAGATGAAAGACAATAAAATACTAATGAAGTAATAAATCGTCATCAGTAATCTCTTATAAATCGGCAACGATAGCCAGAAAAATATACTTCAGAATTATAATCAAATATGCAAGGGTAGTTTAAAGGAGTCTCTAGCAGTTCAACAGACTCTCAGCTGGCAAATTTCCTTGTTCAAATGCAAGTTCCTCTGCCGTCTGGGGGCTATCCATGACAGAGAGACTGACAGAGCTGTTTCACCGTGGCTGTGTGGAGGAAGGAAGAATTCCCACAAAACATTCATCTTTACACACAGAAAAGAAATCCTGAAGTCTTTGACAGACAGGATTTATTCCGGAAAGTCAATGCTGACAGGAATACAATAGATGATTTTCATATAGCAAGACAACTTTATGAGAAATGTCAAGAGCAGAAAGCAGACCTATATATGGCGCTTGTCAACTTCACCAAAAATTTAAACAAAGTTGTAAGAGACTTGCGAAGATACGGACTGTCAAAGTAAATTATGGTCAATTGGTCATCCTATGGGAATGATGATATGCATGCACAGGTATTAACCTTGTGATATGACAAATGAGGCCAAACAGGGTTGTGCTAGGGGACAACACCGTTGTGTATATCATTTGCAATACTCATTGAAGCCGTTTAACTCATTTAAGCCTGGCGTCCCTTTGATGGGACATAGGCAAAAAGAATAGCCCCAGATGGGACGCCGCAGAAGGCGGCGTCCCATCTGGGGCTATTCTGTTTGCTTAGAGAAATTTCATCGAAAAATGGGATAGAAATTCAAAATCACTCCTGATGCCACTAAACATCAAAGTGGACTCACCCAAATGATAATGATGGGAAAGTCCATTCGTCAAATATGGGTTAAGTCTGTGATACTCATTTTCCAATCAGGAACGTGTTTGATGGAAAGTTATTCAACCAATGGAAGTTGACTAAGGTGTACATAGATGTGCTGGATGAAATACTCTATGCAGATGACAAACATAAGGGAAATGGCGAAGAATACCAGCTCATAGGCATAAATGCATGGTGCAACAGATCCACATGGATTACTTGTGATAGCTATGACCTTACACAAATGTTGTGCTCCAATCAGCACCGGAAAGCTGTACAATAATTCGCTAATCACTACGAATGGACAAATACTTTTTTAATTCAGTTTTGCGTCCATTTTTCAATATTATTTCAGCTCACGGGCCAATCAGTATGTGGGCGAAAACGGGAGATTCCCGAGAGAAAAAAACCTGGCACAACTGCAAGCAGAAGTTGGCTTGTCTCACATGTTGTCAGCGCGGGGCTCGAACTCACACCAGACACAGAGGACAAATACTGATTTGTTTTATACATCCATCTACCCGAGAAGCAGTTTCTCCAGAACAGTGCGTATTGATGACTAGAACAGCAAAAGCCAGTGTGGCATTTGGAAGAATACACTGAAAAAAAGTTATAAGAGGCCACTTTTCAAACTCATTTTTTGTAACTAAGCCATGTTCAAAATTGCACGATCTTTAGTCTAAAGACGTGTCTTTCAAGTAAGTACAGTTCCAAAGTGTTCAGAAATAATTTTCTTTCACTAAACGCGATTTTGGAGTAAAAATGCAAAAAATCAATGTTTTTGAATAAAAAATTTGATAGAGATCAACATTAATTAAATTATGAGCGGGTGTCATCAAAGGGGCCCTTCCGGCTTGGAAAAACATCAAACATTCGAATTTTCTCTACTGGTAGACTTTCTGCGCATTTTTAAAAATCGCTAATTTTGAGATTTTTTGAAAAATTCATCAATGTGCCTCTTAAACATGTTAATCGCTATTAAATTCACTTGATGTAGCCTGGAAATGAGAGATATAACCCGAGTGAGCTATTTTAGACTATTTTCGAGGACAAACAGGTCACGGCTGACGCACACTTCCGGTTTCAATGCCAATTTTTAACGAACAAAATAACGAAATTTATGGACGATTTTTTAATTTTTCAAAGTTTATCAGAGTCTAGTATTATACCTTAATACTCGCTGAAAATTTCAATTCCATACTGCTAATAATAATGCAACCAGAGATGAACAAAGTTTGTATGCAAATTGCATACAAAAAGCTGAATTCATGTTATTCATGTTGCTGTCTTCTTGCATGTACAAAACAGAAACGAAGATTCTTATTGCAGCAACACATCTGACTTAAAGTTATCTTGCATCATGGTAGTCAGTAGCACTTTCAAATAAATTAAGGGTAAACATTACTATTGTTAATGAGCATACTGTTTGCGCAACGTCGGCGTTTAGTATGTGCATGTTACGCGTAGTTTTTAACGTCGTTTTGTTTTGATTTCTCAATGACGTTGCAAGCTGTAGAATCTTATTCTGCATAATTAAGTCCTAAAGCGGGTATACATATTGTTCATTTTTATTTTAAAAGAAGTTCTGTGGCAATTGATATACCCAAATTCGTGTATAAGGTTAATTATAAGTAAAAACGTTTATTTCGCTGTTGATGACGTCGCATAAATATACGCGACGTCAGTACAACGTTTGGCGTTAAAACGAAAAAGGCGGGAATATTGAACGTTTTTTCTCTATATCTTCCAACGCAATCCGGTCACCCCCACTTTTTATTTGGACTTTTAAATGGTTACCACGTTTCCTATCTCTTGGTGTAATTTAATCAAAATCATATGCGTAGTTTAGGAGATATCGCAAAAATACGTGCTTTTTCCAGGTTTGAAAAGATGGCGGGAAAGTTAATTTTGCATGTAATCACCTCAGTTTAAGAGCAAATAGTCTCAAAATGTAAGAAAACAACACTCATCTTGTGTTAAAGTTTGTTTTTGCAGTAATAACATATATATTAAAACACATGTCCGCTACGAGTGTGGTTTTCTGGAATGCACGTGAAACATCCAAAAAGTTCTGATACCATGGAAACGAAGCCGGGGACTCCCTTTTATTTCGATTTTAGTCCAAGGATACAATTATCTTGAAGCATAGGAAGTTTCATGAAAATCATATGCGGGAATTAAATAGTAATGTTTCCCTTTAAAATGTAAAACACAACGTCATAATATGACATTTTTAAAATTTGATGATGATAAAGTGTGATTTTCGAAAAGAGGGTACCTTTACTCATGCTTCGACTGCGTGAGACATATCACGCATTTTGGAATGCAGACACTCTCAGAGCCACTGTTAGACATTGGTTTATTAATTTGATCATAAATTTTAATTGATCGTAATTTCCTTTCTGAACTAGAAGAAAAAATATGAGGTGGCCTCTTATAACTTTTTTTCAGTGTATGTGCAATGTATAAGCGAAATGAAACAAAGGTCGATACCAAGCTGAAAGTCTACATGGCTCAGTCAACTCTCCTATATTCATGCGTTGCATGGCTATTTTATCAACATCATTCAAAGAGATCACCATGTCTACTTAAGGTGCTTGAGAAAACTTAAAATCAAGCGTTAAAATAAGCTTACAGACACAGTGGCCTGGAGAAATCAAGGACGCAAAAAATGCAAATGGTATTATAGTTTCACAGTTAAGATGTACCAACTTTATATAGGAATGCCTGATGAGCAACATCTAAAGAAATGTTTTCTACAGGTACTTGTAGGATGGAATCCACTCTAAAGGCGAAAAAATAGAAATGCTACAAAGACAACCGTAAAGTCTCAGTAAGAATTAAAGACACAAATATAGTCTAGCGACCAGGCTTCATGAACCAATCAAGTTGGTGCTTCTCCTCCAGCAGAACAGTGTGAAGAAAATAGAATCTGTGACGACGCAAGCATATAGATGAAATCCAGAATGAATGAAAACTTTCTAATAGACTTCCTTAACTTTCAAGCGGGAGGTTAGAGCTTAAATTGTCCTATTCATCTACTATCAAAAATGTACAACTAAAGCAGAAGAAGTAAATGAAGAAGAATTGTATTATCGAAATGTGCAGAGCAAAGTGTATCTGCATTATAATTTTTCATATTTCCCAGTAAAGGTTAGAAACTTCACGATTCTTCATAAAAGCCATTCTAATCAGTTTCAAATTTTGCCCCTCAGCAACCCCATAATTCTAATAGACCTTATTTCCAGTACCCATTAAAACTGAAATTATGTTATTCATGACTTGAGTAAAGGCAATAATGACAATTGAATTTAGCTTTTTTTTTTCACTTGCGTATAAAAAGAGTTTTGTTGCAAAACAGCTTTTTCAGCAAAATTGCCTTTCTTTTCCCCATTGTGGGCCCCTTCTAAAATCCCACAAAGGCAATATTGACTCAATTAAAAATTTATTTATTTGCAAATAATCCAGAAATATTATTTTCAGCATTATTAAGTTTTTTCTCACTGACTAGAACACCATTTTCTGATTTAATATTTATTTTGGCAGCCATCTTGGAATTTCGAGCCGCCATCTTGAAAATTGGAGTAATTTTGATTGGCTAACGGGAGAATTTCAAATAGTTCATGCTTATAAACATATCTGCCTAGTTTCATGCTTGTATCCGGAAGTGCAGGATTCATGTCATTTCCATCTCCACTATCACTGGAATTGGCTATGGCCAGATATGTTTGCCTCCTTTTAGACAAATAATTATGCTAAACTTTTGGCGAAGGGTACACTTTTCTCCATTCAAATACAGGGGCGACCTAAGTTGACCTTGCCGTAAAATAGGTCAAAGTCATCCTAGGGTCATGATTTATACAAACTTTGTAGAGCTCCATTGCCTGATTGCAGCTTCACACTTTATTATTAATTTGACCTTACGACCCATCCCCGGGCACGAATCCTGGGGCCCGATGCCATGGAATGACAGCCAACGTCTGGTGCATCTATGGTCCAAGTAAGTCGGGTTAGTGGTCGGGTTAGTGGCCATTAAGTTATGAACTTTTATCAAAAAGTTTAATGCAAGTGTGACGCGAACGGGAACGCGGACGATCGAGGCGACTACAATAGCTCCTTGTACTTCGTGGAGCTGAAGTTAAAAATGTAATGCGAGCCATTTAATCTATGCTGCTTCGTATTCTTTGGAATTATGGGACCGATGGACGACGGATCCTGGGTCAACAAAGATGGAGGACGTTTTACGTTGATTACTAGGACAGACGGCCAGTTTTATGGATATGGACCAGTAGTATGGAGTGCTTACAGCTGTCCAGGACATTTCACTATCCATCACCCATGAAACTACCCAGCAGGCACATGACGTCATAATGTCGTCAGATCGACGTCGATGCGACGTCATGACGTCGCATCGACGTTGATATGACGTCATTATGACGTCATGTGCCCGCTCGGTAGTTTCCATATAGAGTCTCAGCCTTCTAGCAGACCAAAATTAAAAACAAAAAAGTCACTATAATCGGATTATCCCATTATGTAAATAAAACATGTCGTGGCAAAGGTTACATTAGTAACTTGTTCCGTTAACTTAACAGGTAAACGGGATAAAGGCGGTCATGGGGGTGCGACAATAAACAATGCAAGGATTATAGATATTTGCTGTTTATTCTAATATTTTTTTATTATTGTTAGTATGAACAACCAATTCAGTCAATTTCAGCTAATCTGAGGGCTTAGGATTCTCCGTCAAATCAGCTTCTGTTGTTGGTTAGGAATAAAGTGATACACAGCCAGACACTACCTGAAAACACAACCAAAAACATCGAAAAAGGTCATTTTTATCACGTCACAAATGAGCCTGTGCATAAGAAAACCAACAATTTGGTTTCCGACCAGGTCCGACAAACCAGGCTGTACAGTCACAGCATAAAGCTAGAAGCTTGAAATTTTGGGTATAAGTAGAGGAGGAATTGTACTATCAGTAACCGCGAAGCTGATCTGCGTCTTTGTTTTCGCCTATGCAGATTGTTGGTTTTCCCACGCGGCGGCTCAAATAATATTGTTATGCCGAAATGGCGCTGTGGTTTGCCGGGTATAGAACTACAATGCTCATGACACCACTTCCCGGCTTTTGCTTAAGTACCTCCTTTATTTTTCAGCAATTTAGCAAATAGATGCTTTTCCCATCAGCAAGTAGTTTTAAAGGACAGTCATGAAAGTGGAAAAATGTGCAAAACGTATAGGAGATTTCTAGTTTGAAAAATTATGATTATGAGTTAAGGATTTCCATGACTGCTAGGCAATATTGTTTAGCTATACTAACCTAGTATGGAGGAAGCAGAACTGGCTGGAAGAATGTGCATAACATTGGCTGTAGTGAACATCTTTTCCTCGCCCTCTCCAATCACATTTCTCCTCCTTCGGGCACCACAACTCTGGAATAAGCACACAAATGAATGTTTTAAATGAAATTGTAAAGTTAAATTGTAAAGTTAAATTGTAACTATGTTAATTGTATATAAGTACAAGTAAAGCTTCATATCATTTACTCAACAAATTGACAAACGCTTAGTCATAGTAGGGGAGATGCTTACGAAAGCAACAAGCCACTGCGCTTATACGCTTCCGTAGTTATTTTAACGTATTATTGTGCAATAATTTCACCCTTTGGGATGAACTTCACAGCGCTCTAATGTTGTTTCGGTTTAAGCCCCCAGTAATTTTATATTACTGATCGTTCCAAGGCGATACTTCTGTTGCAGTTCTAATTGTTTAATGTTTTGGAGTTGAATTTTGTGCTGTTTGAGCCATATGTCGTTTTCATATTTTTAGTTCTGTTCGGGTGGCCGAGTGGACGCCTATTGGGGAATAGCTGCTCACTCGGCTTACGACTAGTTTTCATGGTGCGAGTACCTAAGTGTCATTTTAGTTTTTTCCCACCCCTCGGTTTGTGGAGTGGGAATTACTTTCTGATTGCGCCATTTCCTGATCATTGCCTATTTGTACTCTTTCAAAATGAATATTTGAGCAAAATTGACAAACCATACGTGATTGGAGCTATAAAAAAGTCGCTTGCTTTCATGTTTTCTGGGTAGACGCTTGGTCATACAGAAGACTTCACAAATTGAATGGTAGTATTTAACTTACAATATCACAGGCTGAAGAACCACTGGGACAGAGTTTCACGGTGCACTTGAAGAAAACGTCATCGCTATTGTAGAACTTGAAGACGTACAGATTGACGTAGTAACGCTTGATCAGTGAGATGCTGGTGTCTACAGAGTCAAAGTTACCACCCAGTATATCAGAGTCTTGATTGCAACTGAAATCCAATAAAATACAATAAACAAAAAATAAAGATCAAAATTTTAGTAGGCAGTCCATATGTACGGTAAAGATACAAACGTATCCTCATTTCTTAACATTTTTGCAGGAAAATCGGCATTCTACATATACGCCAATCGTGCGTGTGGCCATAGTATGTGGACGCCTACACAAAACGTGTAGCGGCCTTTACAAATTACACTAGTTATTTTAACGTATAAATTATTACTACATGTATTATTATTGCATCTAGGTGTCAAATTTTAATGGAAACAACGTCTACTTCGTGAAATACACAGGTAATATGGATGTTAATGCGTCTTGCTCGAGGCAAAAAACGCTGTGTGCGGGGTCGATCCCAGGGCCTCCCAAAATGGAGACCTACGGTCTACCATTAGGCACGTGTGCTGTACGAGCTGCTCCTAACTTACCCATACAGCACCAGTAGTTTGCTGGGAGAGGCAGTGTAATATATCAACTTACCATCCAGGACTAGTTTGCTGGGAGTACCGCTGGCATCTGACCCAGAGTAGGCGTAACACGTGGAGAGGCAGTGTAATATCAACTTACCCATCCAGCACCAGTAGTTTGCTGGAAGTACCGCTGGCATCTGACCCAGAGTAGGCGTAACACGTGGGAGAGGCAGTGTAATATCAACTTACCCATCCAGCACCAGTAGTTTGCTGGGTACCATGGTATTTGACCCAGAGTAGGCGTAGCACGTGGGAGAGGCAGTGTAATATCAACTTACCCATCCAGCACCAGTAGTTTGCTGGGACTGCCGCTGGCATCTGACCCAGAGTAGGCGTAATACCCCGGGAGCTAATTTGACCTACCTTGCACCCCCCAGGACAATTTTTCATGGGTGCCAAATCTTTCATTGGGACCCCAGAAATGCAAAGAATTTTTGTCCTCAAAGATAAACTCAATTGCACTATGAAAAAATGCATGGTTTCCATGGCAAACGTTAAAGCGATTCTTGAGCATGAGGGTGTACATAGAAAAATGACCATATCTCCATTGTTACTTATCCTAGACCACTGAAATTGGTCTCATTTAAAAGCTTAGATATAGCCCTTTTATTCTATAGTGAGTAATGCAAATTTATGAATTTGCATATTCATGAATTTTAATGAAAACATTAAAAATGACAGAAAAAGTGTTAAAAATCCATAAATAAACTAATTTCAGACCCAAACTGTCATTCTGACACTGTCATTGAACCACTAATATTATGTGACAAATTTATTGATGACCTGGGCCTATATGAAAATTCTCTTTTGTATATTCATGAATATTAATAAAAATGTCAAAAAATGAGGAAAAACAAGGGAAAAACTATATCCATTGCAAGGATTTGGATAGGTTATAAGGTTTATCTTGCATCCATTTAACCAATTCCCATGGCTGCTTGTGTGGTCAGAGGGACCACCTTAATGCCATAAAATATTGTCCTCAATGATGACATCGTCTTCACACACCCTTCGTGCGATTCTAAAGAATAGGAGGTACTAACAAAAATACTCACATTCCATCAATATCATGCTCTAGAATACTATAATTGGTCTGATAGTGATGCATGAACTTAACAATTTAACCTTGATACCTTATATTTATATCATAGAATTTGCTTATTCATGAAAATTAATAAAAAAAAAAAAACATTCTAAATTGGAGAAAAATCGTGGAAAAATAGAGGTATACATGCAAAATCGCTTGTACAAGAGCTATTAATAAACCCAGAATACTGAAAGAGGTTTCAAATGAAGGCTATTGCAATGTTCTCTGACCCTGAAGTATGATATAAGAATAATCTGAATTTCAATTTCATGAATTGTAATGAAAACGTAAGAAATTTGAGAGAAAAAGTTAAAAACTTATATGGGTAAAGCTGAAAAATGACTTGCATCTCAGCAATAAAAAGCCCTATAGTGCTGAAAATGGTATCAAATGGTGGCTATGGCAATACCATACCATCCTGTACTACAATATTTAAGTCATTTGATTTTTTATTTGAAGAATATTAACAAAACCTTTTGAATTTAGTGAAAAAATACGGAAAATAATGGGGGTATACGTAGAAAAACGAACATATCTTGGCTACTGAAAGACCTAGAGAGCTATATTTGGTATCAAATGGTTGCTAGAACAATGTTCTGTAACCATGTAATCAGCAATATAAAACATCTACTATTGTTGGTGTATGTATATTAAAGAGATTGTCATAATTAAGAGAAAAATCGACGAAAAATGAAGGGATACACCAACAAAATTGCTTATATCTCAACTGCCAATATCCTTAGAGTGCTGAAAATGGTACCAATAGATAGCTAGGAGAATGCACTACTGCCATGTGGTCTGATAGTTTATAAAATTTTCTGAATGTTACATAAAGTTTTGAAAAATTGTGAAAATAACAGAAAATTGAAGGCTGTGCTTAAACAAAATTTATTCAATCTTGCTTGCCAGCGAAGATGATTCATATATCTGAGTACCTGGCAATAATACATTGTCCTAGCAATAAATTGATGCCATTTTGAGTTCTGTATGGCTATTGATAAATGAGATATTAGCGATTTGGTTGGTGTACCCAGTCATTTTTCATTGATTTTTCTCTTATTTATGACGATCTCATTAATATCCATACAACAACAATAGTTGATGTTATATCTTGCTGATTACATGGTCATAGAACATTGTCCTAGCAATCATTTGATACCAATTAAAGCTCTCTAGGTCTTTCAGTAACAAAGATATGTGCGTTTTTCTACGTATACCCCCATTATTTTTCTGTATTTTTCACTAAATTCAAAACGTTTTGTTAATATTCTTCATACAGAATATCAAATAACTTAAATATTGTAGTACAGGATGGTATAATATTGCCATAGCAACCATTTGATACCATTTTTAGCACTATAGGGCTTTTTACTGCTGAGATGCAAGTCATTTTGTAGGTTTACCCATTTAAGTTTTTAACTTTTTCCCTTAAATTTCTTAAGTTTTCATGAAAATTCATGAAACTGAAAATCAGAGTATTCTTAAATCATACTTTAGGGTCATAGTACATTGCAATAGCATTCATTTGCAGCCTCTTTCAGCATCTTGGGTTTATTAATAGCTCTGGTACAAGCGATTTAGTATGTATAGATCCTATTTTTTCCACGATATTTCTCCATTTTTTAATGTTTTTTTTATTATTATTAATTTTCACGAATAAGCAAATTCAATGATTAAAATATAAGGTATCAAGGTTAAATGGTTAGGTTATGCATCACTATCAGACCAATTATAGTATCCTAGAGCACGCTATTGGTGTGATGTATTTTTGTAGGTACACCCTATTCTTTAGAATCACACTAGGGGTGGGTGTGAAGACTATGTCATTATTCATCATGCAAACATGTTTATCATTGAGGACAATATTTTATGGCATTAAGGTGGTCCCTCTGACCACACTGGCAGCCTTCAGAATTTGTCCCAAGCATCAAAGATACACCTTATATCCTATCCAATACCTTGCAATGGATATATCTTTACCCTCGTTTTTTCTCATTTTTTGACATTTTATTAATATTCATGAATATGCAAATGAGATAATGTTCATATAGGCCCAGGTCATCAATCAATTTCCCATTTGATATTACTGGTTCAATAACAAAGTGTCAGAATGACAGTTTGGGTCTGAAATCAGTTTATTTATGGATTTTAAGATTTTTCTGTCATTTTTAATGTTTTCATTAAAATTCATGAATATACCAATTCGAAAATTAGCATTACTTACTATAGGATAAAAGGGCTATGTCTAAGCTTTAAAATGAGACCAATTTCAGTGGTTTAGGATAAGTAACAATTGGGATATGGGCAATATTCTGTGACCAACCCCATGCTCAAGAATCGTGTAAATGGTTGCCATGGAAACCATGCATTTTTTCATAGTGCAATTGAGTTTATCTTTGAGGACAAAATTCTTTGCATTTCTGGGGTCCCAATGAACGATTTGGCACCCATGAAAAATTGTCCTGGGGGGTGCAAGGTAGGTCAAATTAGCTCCCGGGGTATAACACGTGGGAGAGGCAGTGTAATAACTTACCCATCCAGCACCAGTAGTTTGCTGGGACTGCCGCTGGCATCTGACCCAGAGTAGGCGTAGTACGTGTGAGAGGCTGTGTAATATCAACTTACCCATCCAGCACCAGTAGTTTGCTTGGAGTACCGCTGGCATCTGACCCAGAGTAGGCGTAGCACGTGGGAGAGGCAGAATAATCACCTGTAGGAAGACGGTTAAAGTTAAAACGAAAACTTAATCTGCCACTTTGATCTGCCGGTTCAACATCAGCTCACATTGGCAATAAAGAGTCCAATAGCGTGGCATTATGTCTTTGCCTATTCCGTTTACTTTGGGAATACATTCTCTGATGAATCCAATATAAAAGGAAAGTGAGAGCTGTGATTCACCTGAATTGAATGGGATATATATAGGTCGCGGGCTCAATAGACTCAATAGACTTCCAATGATCAGATGATTGAAGATGCAGCTTAAAACAGGCTTTCAAACAGGCATTCCTATTCATGTCTTAATTTTGACATGCGGAGAAATGCCGTGTGGGTTTAAGAAACCGATTGTATGTTTGAAGCTATCAAATGAAACTACATTTATATATTTCACGTTAAATTAAGTTGAATAAATTGGACAAGTGCTTACTTGGAATATCAATGGTCCAGTAGATTTCTGCTCCGACAATTTCCTCGTAGACTGGTGATCCCAACTGGTCGGGTTCTCTCAGAGCAGAAGAGATCGCGAATGATGGTGTCACTGCGTCTTGGGTAGTCACTTCCAAACTGAAGTAGACATGAAATACGGATGAATGTTCGAAATATCAGGGTGTGCATATCTATTTGTAAATTGGTTTTATTTATCTCTAGCTTATAAGTGGTTGTTAACTTTCAAATATACTTTCGACAACAAGACTCCATGTAATGCAACGGATCCCAATTGATTCTCTGGTCCGTTGGCTTTGCAATATACCGGGAAATCGTATATCACGTTGCTAAACAGCGAGCGACCGTTTCTGAAGTGCTGAAGTATATCCATCAAGTACCGATTTTGGCAATTAATGTCATAACTTCACTGACAGGCGTGCGGATATTATAAAGACGAAATGATGCTACCACCGCATGGGCGGATCCAGAGGTGGGGACAGGGGGTCCGGACCCCCCCCCCCTGAAAATGCCAGAGGTTATTAATATTTGCCATGTTGAAATTTTTCTCCAGACCCCTTCTGGGAATTTGGACCATCCCTGAGAAAATTCTGGATCCGCGCATGCACCGTGTTGTTTAAAAATGTTTTGCTGAACTTAGAACAGGCAATGATAATGGCCTTATAAATGGCACGAAACAATGTGATATTGGATAATATATGTAAGAACTTACGTGGCTCCCAGCAAGTTTGATACTGTTCTGTCAATACCCGATTCCGGGATATCGTTACATTCGATCTCGTACGAGATATAATCATTGCTGCCGAAAGTTTCCACGCTACCAGAACGCTGGGAGAAGAACGCTACAATCGTGTTATCCTGCAAGAAATGCAAGAAATGGACAGCTTAACATATGTTACGTTTTTTTCCCACAAACAGTCCCGTATTGCTCGAATTTTTCTTTGGTCTGAAGCAAATGCGGAGTACAAGGCCGTCATAAATTACATATTTAGCAATTTTGTTTTTAATCATACAATCTTAGCTAGCTAGTAGAAAAATTGAATATCCTTAATAAATAAATGAGCGCCTCATGAGAAAACCAACAATCTGCATATGCGAAAACAAAGACGCAGATCAGCTTCGCGGTAACCGCGAAGCTGATCAGCGCCTTTGTTTTCGCTACACGGATAGTACAAAACCTCTTCTTAAATCCAAAATTTCAAGCTTCTAGCCTGCTTCTGTGACTGTATTGCCTGATTTGTGTCGGACCTGTTCGGAAACCACTTTGGTTTTCCCACGAGACGTGTCAAATAATGTTGAGCAATACCTGACTGCAACCAGTTATGATGCTAGTAGATCCGCTGGTGGCGACTGAACATTTCACAGCAGAGGACGTTCCCTCGTCCTGGACCGCGAAACAATGGGAGTAGGACGCTGGGTGGGTCACTTCCACGGTACCGTTAGGGTAACATGCTGGAAATTTAAAAGTATATATTGAAGCTTCCATTTCATAGCTTGCCATCTCTCAAATTGTTAAACAATTAATAGTTGCGTTTGCAAATTACTGTTTTATATTTAGAATTATAATTTAGTTAACTCTAGCACCAATTACCTTGTGACTGGTCAAAACTTATGATGTCTCTAAGTTTTACAAAAGTTTAATTTCATGAAATTAAGATTTCTATTCAGTCGCATATGTTAAAATAGGTAAACCGCTTTAACTATGTTTGGAAGTCGGCTCTAATAAATACAACATTTGCCTCTCAGTGTTACAAAATGTGATTTGAGCCGCCTCATGGGAAAACCAACAACCTGCATAGGCGAAAACAAAGACGCAGATCAGCTTCGCGATAACCGCGAAGCTGATCAGCGCCTTTGTTTTCGCTACTCGGATAGTACAATTCCTCTTCTACTTAAATCCGAAATTTCAAGCTTCTAGCTCTTTTTTGTACTTGTATAGGCTGGTTTGTGTCGAACCTGTGAAATTAACGTTTGAGTAAGAAGACATTTCCAATTAAAAATAACGAACTTACTGTGAACCAGGTCAGCAACTGCTACCGACAACAAAGATAGAAACACGAGCCCCAACATAGCTTTGCAAATAAATATCTCCAACAATATAATCGTGATTCGATTTTAGTTTTGACCGAGAGCGCGGTTAAATCGTTTTATAGGCCATAGATTGCTCACGCGCACGGGCTTCATAGAATTAGTTCACTCATGTGCACGAACTTCATGCAATTCTGCAACTAATTTTCATGAGTATAAGTTACACAATGATAAATGTATTTTCGCGTTTGTAAGACAGGCTTTTACGTTTGTTGTATTTCAAACAGCTATGTTTATATCGGGACATTATATTTAATGGACGGGTATGGCTACGATGTACTAGTAAAAATGTTAGGGATCGAACTTTTGAACATGCATGTTTGGGCCTAACGATGATTAATCAAGTTTCGATATAATTATTGGGGGATTCTGAATATACTAATTTTATATGTCACCAATTTTGAAATTATGCATTATGCGCATGTGACTTAAGGCCTCGTCACACATATATTAACTAAGGAAATTCCCTCGACGCTGACTGCGGCGTAAAAATGTTAATATGTCATGTTTTGCGATTTCTTGACAAAATCGTTAACTTTCGTGTTCCGTTCGTTTAAAAGGTTATTATCCACAGTGTATATCCGAGCGTATGCAGAACAGACGGTTACGGAACGGACAGACGTTTACAGGAGTACGCGCTTTTTCGCGCCAAAAATATTTTTCCGTTCTTTTAAAGTGACTAATGCAAATATTGAGACCAAACTAGAGCAGATGTGTTGCGTACATACCCGTCTAGTTGTCTGTGCTCAAGAGCACAAAGATTTTTCTGGGGGTTCGCCATAACTGCCCAAGACGTGTGAAAAATGGCATATTTTGTATTTTTTTGGCTGTGTGTCGAGATTGCTTGCAAAATAAGCCATTGTCAACCTTTTGGATTTAGTCCGTATGTAGTTAAATATGTCCTGAACCACCAGACATTAAATATTTTATATGTTTTCCAGTAAAAATAGCCAAGATTTGTGTTTTTTTTTTCTGAAGCGTATGGTAATTTCATGGTTACGGGGCGGTACAGTCGTTTGTTACGGAGCGGAACAGACGAAATGACGCATTTCCATACGAAACGGAACAGACGTAGGCGAGCTTTAAAATACGGATAGAAACAGACGCTGTATAGTAGAAATGTAAGATACAAACATGTTTTAGCTCACTCGAGCTTTCTGATTCACTATAGACAGCGGAATTTTTACAGACCCAGCGTCTGTCTGTCCATCTGTTCCTCACCAACCTGCTTAGCAAATATTTCACCACATTCATAGGGAGAAATACATATGAAATGCCATCCGGTGGCTGCTAAAGTCCGGACCACAGGCCAATCACGTTCAATGCCACCCGAAGTATATTTTTGTTTATATTTTCAGCCATGAATAGATACAGCTGCTATTATTGTGAGTTCTCTACAGATGACTTCAAATCCATAATAGACCATCTGTGTGATCAACATGGAGAACTCTTGCTCAAATACCGAGAACTCGAGCTTGACTGTACGTCATAACAACATGGATTCATTCGATGCTTCATCATGTTCATATTCCGATGCTTCATCGTGTTAATATGCACAAGCATGGCTAAATAGTAATAAACTGCGAGTAAATCAAATAAGTAAGATGCATGACAGAATCATATATGCTTACAAATCACGCCAAAGATTTTATCTCCCGCCGCAAGCTCCCTTTTGCGGCGTCTTGGCTGATTCTCACGCATCATTCATATATGGAAAGACTTTGGAATATATGACCGATGCTTTGGAGAGTACTCCCGCCGGTGTGTACGGAGGTGGGTGTTCGCTTGATGACTTTGCTTAAGGACTGAGTATGCAAACAGGGAACCTTTTCCTTTGACCGAAATTCTAGGGTCTCTATATTACTAACGTATTCAGCACGAATGCCAGCCTTCCATATAGACCTCCGGTTAAAACAGACATGAATCTTAGACTTTTCAGACTTTTTTCAGTCTTTTATTTTAGAATTTATTGTTAGATATGCACTATTAGTGATACTATATTTAAAGGAGAAGAAAAGCCGTGATTGTCTCGTGATGCTGAGCACCAAGGAAGCCATTGGTACCATTTTAACGCATTTGATATGGCGCGGCCTGGGCGAACCCACAACATCTCGCCCCCGAAGCGGGCGCTTTTACCACTGAGCTATCGGGACCTCTCCCACCCCCTCTCTCTGATCTGCTGTTTGCCCCCAAACAACTTTTTGTTTTCACAACATAGTCGATGCTATTCTGATACATGTACGATGCTGATCCAGGTCACCAGGTGTATTCCATCTGGTCACGTTCGAGTGCTACAATACAGAAGGTTGCCGCAAAGTGTTATATTTGACATCACAGTGTTGTTCATGTAGTATTAATGGCCGTCTGTGACCGCTCCGTATGCTGATTCGTCTTTTTTTTTTTTTTTTTCGTAGGCTACGTCTGTTCCGCCCCGTAACATAAACGAATCTGTAGACTGTTCCGCTCCGTAATGTTTTTGTTGCTAAGCAACAAAATTCTGCTTAAACTACAAGTCTTCCATGCCGGAAATTATGGTGTTTTGGAAGATAGTAGATGGACATGCAAGGCCGATATAACAATACATTCGAAGCGTACAGTTTTGGATGAAAAACTGTACAAAACATTTTGGCGCGAAAAAGCGCGTGCTCCTGTAAACGTCTGTCCGTTCCGGAACCGTCTGTTCTGCATACGCTCGGATATACATTGTGTTATTTATTGTTTAAAAACGTCTTCAATTTATTGTTATGATTGAACGTCTTCAATTTCGATCAGAAATTGCAAAAAGAAAGGCAGATCAGTTTACCCTTTAAGCAAGTCTGCGACTAGGGATTTTCGCTAATGTTTGACTTATCTTTGGTTCTATTTGAGCCTCGTCATGAGAAAACCAACAATGTGGTTTCCGAACAGGTTCGACACAAGCCGAGTTGTACGCTAGAGGCTGCAAATTTCGAACTTAGAAAGTATCTAGGAATTGTACTATCCATATAGGGAAAACAAGGGCGCTGATCAACTTCGCAGTTACTGCGAAGCTGATCTGAGCCTTTGTTTTCGCATATGCAAATTGTTGGCGGCTCATTTATTTCACTAACACCTTGTTGGGTTCAATACAAACATTGGGTTCGATTGTTTCTATTTCTGCAGAAAAAATATAATAATTTATATTTCATGGATGTGGATGTGAAAAGAACATTGGAATCTTAGTTCATTGAGTTCACTTTTCAAGTGAGTAAAGCTGGTATGAATTCATCCGCAATATTATCACGAGCAAAACGAGCCACGGTATTGAGCACCATCATCGCGGGTACATGTGAAGCTTTTTTGCAAGGGACTACCAAGGGAAACAACACAGAATTTCCGTCAAATAAGCCTAATCCGATATAAGAAGTTATGTCCCTGTAGGCCGCAGAAACCGATATACCTGAGTTTTATCGATATTGGGTTTCAACAGAGTTTTGACCGATTTTTCATTTACCTGTATTACCTGAACAATGATGACGAGAATCTCGCCTATTGCGAGAATCTCGTCCAGTGGGTGATAGCAGATAGTGAGCTCGGCTCCAATAAAATTTAAATCGGAGGAGTTAGTTATTTAATGCGTTTCCCATGGCCGAATGAATTGTTCACATGAACACATTTAATGGAATAGCTTAATTTGGTTTTCTTTGCGTTTTTCATCTTTGCACCCTAAAACATAACATAAAACACAAAAATCCGTATTATAATTCGTGAGACGGAAAAAATAGTGACATTACTAAGACTTGCCCATGCAATATACAGAAAAAAATAAATTTCAAGAAAAAAAATGGATTTTTATATATTTACTCAAAACATTGAAGCGGTTATAACGAGTACCCACAATCTATGTATTGGATCAAAAATTGGATCTAACGAGTACCCACAATCTATGTGTTTTGGAGCAAAAAGAAGAAAAATAGGTATACCCCTACATACCCCAGTCCTGATGTAAGCAGACGACGTTTTTATCATCATATTTGATAACAAAATGATAAGATTAAACAAATTATCATTTCAAATTCGAGCAGAATCTTGCGACAACTTGTCTGCAAGTTAAAATCGTATAGGCGTTGATGACCTGCACAGCGCTGACACACCATTTTCCTCAAGACCGGTTATTCTTATCCAAGTATGCAGTTCAACCTTGATACAGTTTTAACGATAACCAATCTGGTCTTTGTCTGACATGGTCAGAAATGCCGACCAGAAAGTAGGTTTTCACGCTTTGCTGATTATAAGGTAGTTAAAACGATCATCATGGATGACCAGATCAGGGGATTACACCTGACATCCAGCGTATTTAGGCTGTCGCCGCAAGGTATTAAAGTCACGCTCCTTATAAAAACATTCTTACATGATAATTTGGCAGCGTCATAAGAAAGCTGTTTTGACAGACAAAACTGATTCTGCATATCAGACAGGCTACTCTTAGCCGAATCTGCATATAGAGATCATGTAGTACAATGAATCTAAATTCTTAAAACGAAATTTCATGTTTAATTAAACTAAACTTTTTGTGTGTTAAAGCACCATGCGGTGTAAACGTGACATGCATCAATAACGCAAACGGTTTTTCAATGTCCTGCGCATGTACAAGAATAAAATACCAAATGAGCCTTCGCATGAGAAAACCATTTTGGTTTCTGTCAAGGTCAGACACAAACCGGTCCGTACAGTCACAGAAGCAGGCTAGAAGTTTGAAATTTCGGATTTATTTACTATCTATGAAGCGAAAACAAAGACGCTGATGAGCTGTACAGCGCCTTTGTTTTCGCCTATGCAAGTTTGCAAGTTGTAGATTTTTTTTTGCAAAATTAAACATGTATAGTATCATATTGTTTGCGCGGAACTTGCCATTTTCATTTCCATTGATAATTATCTTAAATTATTTCTTTGTCGTCAAGGATTTCAAATATCGTATATATATGAAAAGAAAGAAAGAAAGAAAGAAAGAAAGAAAGAAAGAAAGAAAGAAAGAAAGAAAGAAATGAATGAATGAATGAATACGCATTTCACGAATCCGTAATACCACATTCTTCTCTTCTACGATACATGCATAATGATAAATGTTTTTGTTTCGTGTCAACATGCTTTGAGGAAAGATATTAACAAATAGATTTTAGACACCTTTGATTTCTTCAACTTGGTTAAATAAAGCATGCATAATGTGTTATGGCAGAGTGTCATCACCATGCACCGCTTTCGATACTCGGTCGGTTTGCTCAATTATATCTCGAGTATGTGTGAAATACTTATTATATAATAAGTTAAATGGATACATGTAATTTGATTTCTTTAATTGTTGTCGGGATTCAACTGTTCATGCGATGGTTGCTTTAAACGTTTATGTTTGATGATTTATTGTTCTTTAATTAAAGCTAATAAAAGCTGCTATATTGTTTGGATCGACTTTGAATGGCAGATATCGCGTACTCGTCCTGTTGCGGATTACGGCATCCAAAAAAAAAAAAAAAAAAAAAAAAAAAAAAAAAAAAGAATTCTCATAAAAATAAAAATGAAAAATTAAATAATGAATATCACATGAATTTATGAATTCACATAAGTTCTTGAAATATCTATTTTTCAATATGAACTTATCTCAGTTTTAATTTTTATTTGCTATTACTGCAGCTGGTGTTGTGCCGTGTGGCGGCCCTAAAAAGTCTCCCCGTACATCATCCATAGTGCAGGTTATATTTTCTTTTTGGTCCTTTGAGATCAGCGGGGATATTGCGAGAAATCATAAACTTGTTATCGGTTAAGATTCATTTTCTAACCAATTGTTAACCAATTATTAATATATTTGGTCCCATTTAGATAATACTAGTCTTTGTATCGACTACCCTATTGAAAGTTGCAAAATTTCAGTAATTCTCTTTGGCTCCATGTTGCCAAATCTAAAGGGTCACTGACGAGACTTTAATAGTCGAAACCGCGGTATGGCCCATCCCCTTTCTCATTAATATATTCACTGCTCTTAAAGGATCTCAGATTTATTTTTTATTATATGTAACCATATGGGTCATAATGTCAGATTTTAAAAGTGCCGAAAAACAATATTTAATCTCAAAGATAAATATTTTGATCATTTTTTCTAATAGTCAGTACAAAAAAGTATTTTGGACCCATCGGCTAAACTAAACTTTTCTCAAAATTTTCACCTCTTTCATTAGCCTGAGGCAGCCAATGACGCTTCGATATTACACAGTTACCTGTAACATTTATTGTGCGGACTTAGACAAATTCAAAGCAAAAAATAACTTCCAGAAAGAGTTAAAACTGTCATTATCCTATATTCGGGAAGCAAAATAGCCTGTTACTAGATCCGTGAAACTTATATGTATGTAAAGTATGGAATGTGCAGATAACAAATATAACAGCATCCTAAATTTCCTTACAATAGATTTTTAGTAAATTAGACGTGAAAATGGAGAAGCACGCGTTTTGATTTTTTTTTACAATAGCTTACTATAGGATAGCACGATGGTAACTTAAGGCGTTTTGGGAAGCAAAAAGATCAAACTCAAATTAGATAAAATTTATATCATCGGAAAGATGATAAAATGTAGAAACTGGATATAACAGCATCCTATTTCTGACTTTTTCAATAAAAATACTATAATTGTATAAAAACCGTTTTCCATAGCAATGTAATGTTAACTGAAAACCAAAGTGGACAGGTAAGGTCTACCTGTCATAGCCTACGGAAATCCGATAAATCATCGGTATTTTCCGGTAAAAATGCAGGTAAGTTTAGTATGATGATAAAGTACAGTATCAGGAAAACATGTCCATGCAATGAATACCCCCTGAAACCCCACTTTTATATAGAAAAACTGGGGTATGCAGGGGTATACCTATTTCCCCCCCCCCCTTTTTTTTTGCTATAAAACATAGATTGCGGGTATTCGTTAGAACCGCCTCGTCGAGGCGGTTCTAACGTGTACTCATAATCTTTGTTTTGAGCAAAAAATAAGAAAAATATATATATAAAAAAAATCGAATAAAATTTTAGATTTTTACAACCAATCAGGTGGTCGGTCCTCAGAGAGGGTCGGTCACTCGGGTATAAAATTTGCCTTGAAGCACAAGCAGCACATCTTTTTTTCTTACGGCCCCGCCCATGGGCTCGAAAAGTGTTTGTGGAAGAAGACGGTAAGCCCCAGCTAGACTTATTTTTTCACTAGAACCAAACAATGCTGCAGTTTTGCGCAAAATTAAAAGGAACGACCTGTCACTTTTGCATTTTCTTACGGGCTAATTGCTCATATGTGACCTCATTTGAAAGAACAAAAGTCACTGTATACAAGACTATATAGCTAGAAAAATTGACATCTAACAGCAAAAGCATACTTTACTTTGGTGTTTACCATTTTTAGCTCACCTGAGCCGAAGGCTCACAAGGTGAGCTTATAGTATAGTAGTCGAGCCGGCGTCCGTGCGCCGTCCGTCGTCCGTCGTCGTCGTCAACATTTTCAAACGACTTCTCCTCTAAAGCTGCCAGGCTGAATCTTTTCATATTTCACATATAGCATCTACAGGTGGGGGGAACGAAATTTGTGTTTTTATTTCGATCGGATAAGAACTCTGGTTGCTATGGCAACTTATGCTTCCCATAGACTTATAATGGGGAAAAGTGAAAATTGCCTATTTTTGCTGTCTTGTTTGAGATATTTGAATTTTGTTTTTGCAGAAATGTTTATTGAGTAGTCCTCTACGTTTCATGTGACTTTTGTCCTAATCCTTCATTTTGATTGGTTGCAGGGGCCCCATATAGGGCAAAATTTCGAAAAACATTAAAAAATCTTCTTCTCAGAAACTGTCAAGGGGATGAAGCCTATACTTTGAATACATGTTCCTGACAGTGGCCTCTACATAATTTATGTTTTTTATTCCAGGCAGATAAGAACTCTGGTTGCTATGGCAACTTAAAGTTTCCATAGACTTATAATGGGAAAAGTGGAAATCGGCTATTTTTCCGCTAAAATTGCAGACACTTGAATTTTGTTTTTGCAGAAATGTTTATTGAGTAGTGTTTGACGTTTCTTGCAAGTTTTGTCCTAACTAATCATTTATTTTGATTGGTTGCTGGGGCCCCATAAAGGGCAAAATTTTGAAAAAAAAAAAAAAAAAAAAAAAAAAAAAAAAAAAACATTCAAAAATCTTCTCCTCAGAAACTGTCAAGTGGATGAATCCTGTACTTTGTATACATGTTCCTGACAGTAGCCTCTACATAATTTGTGTTTTTTTATTCCAGTCGTATAAGAAACTCTGGTTGCTATGGTAACTTAAAGTTTCCATAGACTTATAATGGGAAAAGTGGAAATTAGCTATTTTTTGAAAACTATTGCAGCCTGAGATCTGAAAAGTGGTAGATGCAAACAACTAATGGACTAGATGAAGGTATATGATTAATTTAGGTCAAGGTCATCTCTTGACCTTGGCCGGTCTGCCGTCCATACACACTTTTCAAAGATTTTTTTCTCTGAAACCACTTGGCCAATCAAAGCCAAGTTTTATATGAAGCATCTATAGGAAGTGGGAACTAATATGTATATAAATAATCCAGGTCACATGACCAAGATGGTCGCCATGCCCTTTTATGGTAAAAAAAAAACCATTAAAATATCTTCTTCTCTAGAACCGGTGAATCGATTTCAACGAAACTTTGCATGAAGTATGGATGACTCAAGTACTACAATGTATATATAAAACATGACCCTGTGGTGACCTTTACCTATTTTATGGCAAGGTCAACATAGGTCGTCAATGCATTTGAATGGGAAAAACTTTTAAAATGTCATTTTAAGTGAAAGTCTTGCAGGAAATGGGCAGTAGGACTGAAATTTAATGATTCTGAAAAAAAAAATGGACCCCAGGAGCCCATCTGTTTTTAAAATGTTATTTTTTGAAATCTATTGCAGCCTGAGAACTGAAAAGTGATAGATGCAAACAACTGATAGAGTAGATGAAGGTATGTGATTAATGTAGGTAAAGCATAGGCAAACATGGAAACATGGGAAAAAGTGACAACTAGGTCTCGGGTAAGCATTTACAGGACCAATGATCCTATGGAAACCATTGCAGCCATAGGCCTGAAACTTGACCAAGATGACCTTCATACCCATATATGAAAAAAAAAAAAAAAAAAAAAAAAAAAAAAAAAAAAAACACTTTGTCCAGTGACTGTACTTGTTGACTCTCAGGTGAGCGATCGTTGCCCTTGGGCTACTTGTTTATGAATTGCTTTATGATTTTTTAAAAATCGAGACGACTATGTTCAGATTTCAAAATATTTTTAATTACTTATTTTCATTAGTATACACTTTATGTAGAAATATACACAGGACATTACGCCCTATTTGTGCTCATATTAAAATTATTTCAAAGTTTTAAGATAAATTTACTTTGCAGTACGACAGCTTATGAAATCACCCATTGAGAAAGACCTTTTTAGCTCATATTAATTTCAAAGTTTTTAGATAAATTTACTTTGTAGTATGCTTATGAAATCACCCAATGAGAAAGAGCTTTTTAGCTCCCATAACGAAATCGAACGCCAGGGGCATCCCCGCGGGCGAGTAGCCCGAAACTCTGACCACTAAATTACAAAAACCGGATTTATTGCTTTTGCTGGGAATCTGGAGCACTGTGTAACTGGAGCATTGTTGTAAGAACATGACTTCTTTTTCTTCCACATCGTACTTGCAACTGGGTCATTTGTCTTACGTTACAGTCAAGAGCCCGGGTCCAAGTTGTTCAAGTGAATTACACAGTCATCATTTTAGCTTAAAACTTCCTCAATGAATTGATACATTATGTATGATTATTACCCAACCTCCTATATTCAGAGTAATTGCATATTTTTCGCTATATCATGAGTTGGTCTCTGAAAGGTCCATAGTTTTGGATATAACATGGGACTATACCATGGCCTGGTACCCAGCTCAAAAGATATCAGAGCTATAACAGTGTTTGGCTATGTCATGAGTTGGCCCTAACTACGCACGCTGGGACCGGTCAATAGTTTTGGATATAACATAGGACTATACCATGGCCTGGTACCCAGCTCAAAAAGATAATATACAATGACTTGGTACCCAGCTCAAAAAATATCAGAGCTATAGCAATGTTTCACCATGTCACAGGTTGGCCTTGGACCGGTCCATAGTTTTGGATATAACATGAGACTATACCATGGCCTGGTACCCAGCTCACAAGATAATAAGTAATAAGCTGCTAGATGTAATAGAAGAACTAAATCAGAGCGGGGATAGATAGGTGATAATTGAAAAAAAAAACAAAAAAACAAAAACAAAAAAACAAATGCAGTCGACGAATGTGGATCTAAAATACACTGAACAGTGTTTTTGATAGCAAATTGTCAGCCTCAGTGTATCTTTTAAAGATGCTAGAATTCCAATTTGATTTTGAACTGATATGGAGAGTCAGACGAATTTAATCTTCATGGTATTTAGTATATACATGAACATGTTCTTGTTGGGCAATAAAACAGTTATTTCATGGCTGTTTTGGTGAATAGTCAAAACAATTGCCCCTTGGTGCCTCGGATGACCCGATGGACTATTGCCCTCGGCCTTCGGCCTCGGGCAATAGTCCACCATGGTCATCCTCGTCACATTGGGGCAATAGTTTTGACTATTCACCAAAACACCATGAAATAACTGTTTACTATATTCGGTAAGCGACACGAAAAGGCTAAGCTTGCCATTATTTTATTTTCGAATGAAATACGGTCATATAAAGCTATTATTGTAATCTCGATATTGCTTTTATCGTACTGATAGGAAAAGATATGGATATCTATCATGTGTGGCCGAGCTGTTATAAATGTGCTTTTGTGTATTTGTATGACGTGCACTCTCTGATACATGCACTGGGCGTAGGCATACAGGAATGGCATTACATAGGTGCTGAGACTATCTTAACGTTATAGCCAAGAATCGCCCTGGCGTAGGCTATTACTGACCATCCTGGTGCGTTGAGGGCCTTTTTCACTTTAAGTCTACACATCAGGAAAACATGTCCGTGAAATGTGTACCCCCTCAAACCCCACTTTTATATAGCAAAACTGAGGTATGCAGGGGTAAACCTATTTTTCTTATTTTTGCTCCAAAACATAGGTTGTGGGTACTCGTTAGAACCGCCTCGGCGAGGCGGTTCTAACGTGTACCCACAATCTATGTTTTGAGCAAAAAATAAGAAAAATAGCAAAAAATTTCTACTATTTTTTTTTTTTTTTTATTTTTTTACAACTTTAAAATCTCTGTTATTTTACATGGGCATGTTTTCATAATGAATTAGGTTGTGCACACACTTTTGTTTGACCCACTCATCAACACCCATTACGTGACTTCACATTACCCAACGGAATTCTGAAACATGCGGGAAGTTGTACTGTTTCTTGCTTTGCTAGTATGCCTAGCTCTGGGTTCGGCCACACCCCTGGACGATTATGTGAACAAGCCGGACCCAAACTACAGTTACAAAATTTTGAGTAAAACGCGAGGAGCTACACATACCCTATACACTCTGAATATGACGTCACAGTCCTGGAAATCAAGTAAGCTTTTTTTTTTGCATTCAAGTTCGCCAAACTAACACATTACCTCGTTACTGTCATCTTTGGTATTGTGAAATATTTGCTCAGATGCTGTTCTAATAGGCACCAACCACCTTAGAATGATAGAAGACATTATTACATTTTTCACATAGAGACTCGTCATGATTACAGCACCGTGAACCGGGGAAGACGTATGACTGCAAAAGGTTGAATCTTTCTTTTCTCCAACAGAATTAATATATTCAATCACAACACAGAAACAGATTGTCCGTTTGATTTAAACTAATACATGGTTGTTTAAAACATTTCAGGTCTTACGAGCCAATCTGTGTGGTGGCACTACCTCTCTATCACAATCCCCGATAAGATCACCAGAAATTCAGCTTTCATGCTCATAGATGGTGGATCAAACCATGCTAGGTATGTCAACAAAATGTTTTGAAATTAACCTTATTTATTTTAACGGGAAATGCAACCCAATTTTCTAAAATGCAATTAATCTTAGTTTAGGATGTACATGTACGTAAATTTGGATATCATTTTAAGCTTCATGCTAAGCTGGATGTGCTTTCATTTATTTCGGAGACGAGGCTAGCCCGGAAGGAAGGGCAGTTTGGTACGATATGTTAACACAGTTTTCATAAAAAAGTAATATTCTTATATTTTTTGATTCCCAGTCCCCCGCCTGGCACTGATAATTTTGTGGAACTGACCACCATAGTTGCAGTCAGCACGAACTCAATCGGAGCTTGTCTCAAACAGATTCCCAATGAACCGATCACTTTTAAGGTAAGATCGATGCATAATTCTGGAATTTTAATTCATGGTGCCTAGGCTTTTTAAACTGTCCAGGATGACAGATCACATCAAATCGCATATGCAGCTAACATTTACACCATAGTTGTTTATAGAGACATGTTCCTCCTATTGTCAGAAAGAAGTCGCACGAAGACGAATGCAGGCGAACGTCCTGACATGTCCCTTTTTGTTCACCGGGACATTAAAGAACCTCACAACGAAGGAAAGCAAACAAAATAGTTTTTTCTTGTTGCTGACTGTGATACCAAATTAGTTACCGTGATGATATTTAAGCCTAGGTTACATTTGCCCCGATCATCGTACGATTTTTTGGTCTGCGATTTTCTCCACGATTTTTAGACATCGTAGGAGATCGTGGGCTACGACGTATGTGTTAACAATTCATACGGGCATCGTACGATTTTTTGATCTGCCATTTGTCGACGTTCTCATACAAAAACGCAAGGCGATCGTACGGCAGTCGTATGTCTCCGCAGATAGTACGTAGATATCGTACGGATCCCGTGCGTTGTCCGTACGGAGTCCCTATACGTTTTGATACAAAACGCAAGGAGGCCGCACGGTAGTCGTAGGGTCTCCGCGGACTGTTAGTGGATGTCGTACGGAGTCCCTTGGACTTCTGACTGATGCCTTGGTTACATTTGGCCTACGATTAGCTTGCGATGATCGTACGATGCCATTTTTTGCATTTTCGTGCGGCCTCCGCAGGGTGACCTAACTCTACGACTTCCTACGATCTCCGTAGCCTCTACGATCTTGTAATAGTCTGCACTATTACATTTTTAAAATCGTAAGACCGTAGACCGTAGACACGTCGTAGGGCATCATACGGGCACCGTACGGATACCCTGCGATAATCGAGCGGTCACCGCACGATTTTTTTTATGATAATTTGGGAACAAAAATCGTACAGTGATCGTAGGAAGGCCGCAAGGGGTCATGCCTAGTAGGTTACATTTACCCCGATCATTGTACGATTTTTCGGCCCGCGATTTCCCTACGATTTTGTAAAAATCGAATGTGATCATGGGCTACGACGTAGGTGTTTACAATTCATACGGGCATCGTTTGAATTCTTGTTCTAGCTTTCTTCGATGTCCTGAGTCGGAACTGTTTGGAGATCGTAGGGAAATCAAAGGGTCTCTGCACACTTTAAGTTGAAATCGTACGGAGCCTGTGCGATGGCCGTGAGGAGTCCTTACGATTTCTTGCGGTCTCCCTACGATAGCCGTACGATGTTAGGTGTCCGTACGATTTTAATAAACTTGTGATATAACCGTACGGATGCCGCACGATCACCCTAAAGGTCTACGATTATCTTATTATTTTAGTCCCCAAATTATCATAAAACCGTGCGGTGACCGCACGATCATCGCACGGTTTCCGAAAGGCGCCCGTACGATGATGCTACCTACGACGTGTCTACGGGCTACGATCTTACGATTTTTAAAATTTGTAAAAGTGCAGACTACTACAAAATCGTAGAGGCTACGGAGATCGTAGGAAGCCGTAGGAAGTCGTAGGAAGCCGTAGAATCGTAGGGGCATCGTAGGGTCACCCTGCGGAGACCGCACGAAAATGCAAAAAATGGCATCGTACGATCATCGCAAGCTAATCGTAGGGCAAATGTAACCTAGGCTTTATAAATGCATTACAATGCACCAATGTCTTATAGGATGATCCGACCCAGAAGAGCCGTGATGAGGATGCTATTATAGCGTGGACATGGAAGACGTTTGTTGATAACAATGGTAGCGACCCAGAAATACTGCTGCGTATGCCAATGACAAAGGTTCATACTTAACAATTTCCTTATTCAAAATTATTCATTTTTTTTTTTTTGTGAAAAATGTAAATATAAGCAATGGCCAGGAACTGGTGCATTCGGAACCAAAGTGCCCCCCCCCCCCCCCCCAAAAAAAAAAAAAAAAGAGACTGACAATCAGGTACTAATACAAAGATAACATATAGTAAGCGAGCAGCTATTTCCTTAAAGGTGATTATATTTAGTTAATCCGAACTTAGTCATAAGAGATAAGACATACAACTGTAGTATATATGAATATCCACATAAGGTGCCGACTACACAAAACACGCCCGGTAAAGTGCAAATTGACCACCAACGGTGGTCAACGTAAAAAAGTTGATAGATCCGGTGGTCGTTTTGAGCGTGTCCTGTTATTAGTTTTCGCGAGTTTAGTGGATGTGGAAGGTAAGATGTTATTTGATAAAAAACGTATTTAAAAAAAAAAAAAAAAAAAAAAAAAAAATTAGGCAATAAGTGTTTTACCGTTGGAAGTGTACCCGAAGTGGTAGATGAAGAAAACCCCGCTTGCGCCCCTTTTGATCGATAGTGAAAACGAAAGTAGGATGTGGTCAAACACAGGTTAAAATGACTAGAATACCCTGATTGTGCCTGTGCAAGCTTTCTATAATCAACGGTCGTTGAAGTAAGTTAGATGAACACTAAATTAGCTTTTCAGACATAATTCCAAAAACATTCAAGCTTTCATTTCAACGCCTATCTCGATTTTGTACCGGTGGTCAACTTGAAGTTGCGATGGTCGTATTGATCAATGGGGATTGCATTGAAAATTTTTATCGTGGCAGAAAGCCAGCAAAAATGTAACTTGATGTCGTTTTCTGTTAGGGGTCAGGGCAACATTAATGGAGATGCATTCTGGACAGAGCCACATCAAAATAAATGTCGTCAGTGTCCTCATAATTCGATTTCGTTTGTCAATTAGCCCTTTAGAAACAGTTGAGCAATATCGTATGTATTTATTACTAATTTTTGGTAACATCAACAATACAAATACTACCTCACGCAAGCACTTATAATGAACGACTGACAAAAACAGAATCACACAATGTATTATTGAAATGTTCTTGTACAAACAACTCAGAATCACCTTTTCTTCAAAGACACATGATTTTCCGTTCATACTGTTATTCTTTTAATAAGAGGATAAAACATTCTTTTCCGTGCATTAACGTTTGCCAAGCCCAAGGGCAATAATGTGTTGCAGCCCGAACCGCGTAGCGGTGAGGGCTGCAACACATTATTGCCCGAGGGCTTGGCAAACGTTAATGCACATGGAAAAGAATGTTATATCGTCATTGTTATATACCTTTCCTCCAGCATATGTACATTTTATTTATTTATTTATTTATTTATTTATTTATTTATTTATTTATTTATTGTGAATGCTATGTCTTGAAATCAAACATAATGACAATCCCACAGCCGTTGATTGGTCAGTGATTAGCCGCAAAGAGACACGTTAAATTAAGAAGAAATATACATCTTAAATGTACACACACCTGCTATGTTAAATTTAGATGAAATGAACGCATGCCAGTGTCCATAACATGTAAACAGGTGTATGTCATAGTCTCAGGGCAATAACACCATTATTGGCCTAGGGCAATAACACCATTATTGCCCTGCTACTGTGTCATCTCAGGGCATTAACACCATTATTGCCCTGCTATGACGTCATCCCAGGGCATTAATGGTATTAATGCCCTACGACGCCTGAAACAGCAGAAAGTGCTATCTGTTACAACACGACAAGTTTCTATTGTAGAGATACATTAGGTATATAACAATGAACATTATTACTGTATGCGTCCGCGATGCCTCGTTAATGCCCACGGTCTGGCAAATTACTCTCCGCATTCTTCGCACACGATTGTTTTTCGTTCCTCTGAACGGTCATACTTTAAGGATCTTTCAGTGGCAGCTTAATGTGAAGTTTGTTTAGTATGTTTTCTGACAGCTTAATCAGCGTGCCAATCGACTAGTGCGATTCATTTAACATTGGCGATTTTATTATGACCAATGTTTCTAGAAAATTCGTCTGAAATTGATATAAACCACGTGATTATTCACCTTTACATATTCAAACAATTAATATTGCAAAACAGGAGATGCATCACAATGAACGTTTTGCTTATTAGTCACTATTGTCGAATCAGCAAGACTGAGTCTGCTCAACATTGGAACGAGAGACATGTTCTCCAATACTTTTCAAATTGGACAATTAATCACTTTAAAATTGCTCATGTAATTTACTTCAACGGCCATTGGTTACAGAAAGCTTGCGAGGCTCAATCAGGGTATTCTGACCTGTGTTTGACCAGATTCTACTTTCGTTTTCACCACCGATCAAACGGGGCACAAGCGCTTGCAGTAAAACGGTTAATTTTGTTCAACTACCACTTCAACGGTTAAAAAAACTGATAGCCTGACATTCTTTGATTTTTAAAATACGTTTTTGATTTAAAAAAAATATAAAATTACCATTGAAACGTCGTTTTAGCGCACAAAAAACGTAATAAGTGTGTGTAAATACCAGCATTACAGTCAATTATTAATTAACTACATTAATATTGATATTTGTATGGATAAATCAGCCCGCATCATACGAATGTAAAAACTCGGCCAATACAGAATAAGTCGGCCAATACGAGAAAAACTGGGCCAATACGAGAAAAGTCGGCCAATATGAAAATGACGTCATTCAACGTTCTTTTTCACAAGAAAATGGCAGCCATGTTTTCTTCCGCATCGCCGCTTATAAACTGCAGTTGTATTTGTAATATATGCTTAACTGCAGTTGCATTTATAGAATTAGAAATAATCGTCAACAGTTAGCGCTAATAATAAGGATAAACGGAATTCAGACGACGATTTTGGTTTATTTTGTATCTCGATCTAGTCATTCTTGTATGAAACATAACGTTAATTGGCATTTAGCTGCGGCCTGCCAAGTCTCAAAAGAGCTTTTTTCATCTTTTGAATCTTTATTTATTTATTCAGGAAAATACATTGTTATTATGTTCATCGACCTTTTTCCAAGAATGTTCTCGCTATCACGAATTTCGTGTCATTAGTCTGTGGGCTGCATTCCCGGGGATGAGGGGAGGGGTACTCACATATAAAATGGGTATGTACGTGCTGCCCTATGTTAAAAAGAAGGGGGCTTACAAAGCTGGTCAAACTTAAAAATCGGGTGCTTTCAGAGCTGATAGAACTGTAAAAGTTTTGCCTGTAGAGCTGATAGAACTGTAAAACTTGTGACTTTAGAGCTGATCTGGAAAAAAGGGTGCATTCAAAAAAAGGTGGTGCTTTTAGAGCTGATCGAACTGAAAAAGTTGGTGCTTTCAGAGCTAAAAACTAAAAAATGTAGGCATACTTTAGGGCAGAAATAATATGCCTTAATATGTGAGTACCCCTTCAACCCAAAGAGCTGCATTCTAGGTTTAATCTGTAAATTCTTTATACTTGAGGCTTCAATGTTTAAAGCAGAATAGAAAGGTTGATATAATTTTTGTGCATGTACATTTTTATGTTGCTTTGTCAAAGAGCACAATCCAAATAGAAAAGTTAATTAATAAAATTTTCATTAATCAAGTAATTTCGTATTGGCCCAGTTACAGGTCCTCGGTCAGCTGTATAGGCCCTCGGCTTCGCCTCGGGCCAATACAGCAGACCTCGGACCTGTAACTGGGCCAATACGAAATTACTTGATTAATAACATTATAATATTTGGCGGGATATCTGCAATGCAATGGCGGAAAGCTGAACGATATCGACGGTTTCAGCAACATTTATTCCGTTTATTGTGTGTTAGAATCGAAATAGATCAGCTCAAGTGCGTGAATTGTTGAGTAATAATTCACTGTTTGTCGGTCAGTTGTAAAGAAGATCAAATCACGAGCGCTACTACGCGCTCGTGATTTGATCTTCTTTACAACTGACCGACAAACAGTGAATTATTACTCAACAATTCACTGCTAGAGCTGATCTATTTCTTAAACAAATAGATGATCACTAATGAAATCCACATATGATACCACGCTTAAATTATTTTGTTTTTCTTTCAAGTGTTATATTCTGAGCCTCCATGATTATGATAATAACGGGTATCATTTTTATGTAGGCATCAGTGCGAGGACTTGACACCATTGCAGATCTGGCAGTGAAGGAAGCCGGCATTAAAGTGAACAAATTTCTGGTCGCTGGTGCTTCCAAGGTAGGCTTATGATCTCATATCCTATATTCATCCCCATTCCAAATACATTTTAAAGGCTCATCATGTTTCTCTACAGAATGCTCATAGTCCGGCACGAATATGGCATATTTTCGATGGACCTTGAAGTCGGGTATAAAGTTTTTTTTCTTGATGAAATCTTGTAGGTAAGACATTGCCATTCAAGATTCTGGATGATGACAGCCTGTCATCATTGAGCATTTTGAGAAATTCAAGATGGCGTCCAAGATGTCTAAAATGATGAAAATGTTCATGGTCTACTATACAGTTTGTCCATGAAATGGATAAAAGGCTATGTTGCCTCACAACGTATCAGGTATTAACTCAAATGTCTTCTGTTAGTGTTTTCTGGTCTAAAAACCAAGGATGACATCCAAAATGGCTGCCAAAATAAGATTTTTTAAGACTTTAAATGTTTTACCATATTATTATACGGTAAACATATTTCAGCTTCTTCTGGATTAGACACTGACTTATAGAATCAAAATAAGGAACTAATGACATCATTGAGCCTTGTCATAAATTCAAGATGGCATCAAAAATGTCTACTAAATGCAGATTTTCAGCTATATAGTTCATTATACTGATCTGAAAGTGAAGTTTATTTGAATGTTTGTTTTCATTTTAATCAAATGATAAGGGGAAGTTAAAGAATTGATGAAACTTGTATATTTGATAAAGTATAAAATTTACATACATGTATATAAGATGTCATCCAAAATGTCCACCAGAAAACAACAACAACATAATGTCTTCTCTTTTTGTATATTATTGGTGTACAACAGACGCAAAAATACCACACGGTTCATCTAAACAATTGCTATGTATATATTTTAAGGAATTCCGGCTTTGAATTATTTTGAAACTATAGAATGTGCAGATTTAACCCAATGCAGTTCTGTTTTTCTATTAATGTAATTTCAGTTTATTTTTAGTTTTTACACTTATTATGAATAGGATCAATAATAGATGGTTACAGTGTAAAAGATGATAAAAAAGCACTGTCATTCATTCATAGATTCATCAGCAGCATGATAAAATCATCAAATTGGCATTTATAAGATTAGTACATGTATAAATGAAGATATTTTCGCTGGAATTGAATACCAATATGATCTGATGCATTTCCTCCACACAAATAAAGCCTAGTCACTAGCTAACATATTAAGTACACATGAGATTTATGTACAGTTTCTTTTTCTTAATTATAAGTCGTGTCGGGTATGACGTGTTCTATAGTCCAGCTAAGCTTCTTTTACTGAAAGTATATTCATATTGATTTATATAGCTCAGAACACATGGTCAGGGTTCAGATCTAGAAGATACATCCTGTCAATATCAACAACATTGATGACAAGAACGCCGCTGTCGATTTTGCACCTGGACTAAATAATTAAAACACCCAGTGTACATCATGTGTATCAGGGGTAATGGTGCTTCAAAAGAAGGATGTGCAATCATATCTAAGAATCTATATCTGCAGATATCAATGTTACGGGAAACACAGAAGCCTCCGTGGTGCAGTGGTTATGTCACTCGCCTTGTAATCCAGGGGTCGCAGGTTCGATCCCGGGCTTCTACAGTCCGTCGGATGGGACTATAAACCGAGGTCCCGTCTCCATATGACCTTAGCTGTTGGTGGGACGTTAAACCCCAATCAACCAACCAACCAACGGGAAACACACACAATGCAAAAATCCATGTATTTGTCGTCGATTTATAGGTAGCACACAATAAAGATAAATGTCCCGGGGAAATTACATTTCACGGATTCATACCAAGCTATCTAATAAAAGTGCGGAAATACACACCTTAGTGCAAGTCATAATATAGATATGGTTAAAATCAACAGAGCATAAAAATCAGATCAAGGGTAGTTAGGGTACTAGGTCAAGGTACATGCTTTAAAAGTACATCAGTGACAATTAACATGTATGGTTAGTTTTGGTTACACAATCCAAGTTCAAAGTCAATGGCATGAAACAATGCATCAATGCTTTAAAGTCTAAGAGCGTGCTTAAGAGTACATGTGTTTCAAAGACAGATACACTTTCACCCAGCTAAGTAATTTAACATTTTTGGTCCGAGAGCATGAAATATATGTCAAGGGCACCAACTGAATGTGTGTGCCTGAAAAATACATGTATATGAAGGACAAATACTAATAAAATTAGCAAGGTTTCACAATTACAGCTAAGTTACTGAAAAACTCATTTTAATGATAGACTAAACATAGTTTGCCAAAACATCGTTGAAGTAATTGGAAGATCTATACAAAATAGATCAAGGATACCTGGTCAATACGCATACTTGAAATTATATCTAGCTTAGGAAAATTGTTGCGTCCAAAATGCTCTTATATCACCCCACTATAAGCAGATGCAATAAGACACAAGTATGCAGCTAAGGATACAGTCTAAAAACACAGTTTTGTGTTATTTATTTCCTAAAAGCCTAAGCTTGCGCTGTTGTAACCGCAGCGCTATGCGGCCTTATGACTCTCACTTTCAGTTTGAAAATGCAAACAAATCGATTTAAGAGGGCGGTCTGGCGATCAGCATGGGGTACAGTAAAATATGGAGGGGTAAAATTTTGTCAGCCACCAAAACGACTCTGGCAACATAAATGGCAGATCTGCTTTTAAAATATGCTTGGCAAATGGGTACGTTTAACATTTTCAATTATTTAAAGTATGGAAGCGTGCAATAGTACAGTAACCCATCCTTATAGAGCATGAATCCGCTGAAAATTTTTAATTTTTCAGCTGAAAAAAAATTACTGTATATTATATGGGCATGTTTTCATTATGTCATTTTCAGCGTGGTTGGACAACATGGACCACAGCGGCAGTTGACAAGCGAGTAGTAGGACTGGCGCCAATGGTTGAGGACCTTCTGAACATTGTCAAGGTACATGCTCATGTCAAGGGATTCACTGCAGTCAAAGCCGTGCACAGACGCGCTGCTCGTTTTTGAAAACCAAACACAACATTGTCAAAATCAAGTTTTAACGCACGGGCAAGACTGCATCAGTTTAACCGTATATAAATATTTGCAAACATATCAGTTTAGTTCGCATTAATAAGGGTACGATTCAAATTGCCTATACTGCATCCAATCGTGTTTTATACAAATACATACATTGGCCACATATTTTGGGGCCACTAATTAATGATTTGATTCACAAAGAGCCTCTTTCCTTAAGAATTTGCACCATCATTATCGAATGCTTGGCGGTTGGACATATAATGCATTTCACGATTATTTAGACCTTAACTCCACAGCGGAGTTAGTTAGCCCACAAGTACAACGGATGGCGGATATAAATTATAAGTCTATTTGAGCCGCGTAATGAGAAATCCAACGTTTGCATATGCGAAAACAAAGACGCAGACCAGCTTCACAGTAACTGCGAAGCTGGTCAGCGCCTTTGTTTTCGCTACACAGATAGTACAATTCCTCTTCTTCTTAAATCTAAATTTCCAAGGGCACGGTTCTAGCCTGCTTCTGTGGCTGTACAGCCTGATTTGTGTCGGACCTTGTCGGTAATTCAGATTATTGTTATTCTCACGCTTCGGCTCATTTTAGCTTGATTTCTCTCAACTTCTTGCCGTTTTTGCTTTACTTTCTAGAATGTTCACCATTACTACCGATCACTTGGTGGCTGGACGTTTGCGTTCGATGACTATTATAACCTTAACTTCACTATGAACCTTGACAACCCGGCAACTCAATTGATGGCGAATATTATAGACCCTATTGGTGAGTAACGTCTGTCATTCCTTAGTTTTTCACGCCAAGTATCATTTGGTTTATAAAATGAAACCCAAAATAACATAAAGTACATTCGTTCAGAATTTTAACATGTCGTTAACCTCACTGTTCATCCTCTTATTTTGCTCTATCTTTTAGCCTACAAAGACAGATACAAGGACAAGCCTATTCTAATTATCAGTACGGGTGGAGATGAATTCTTTATGATCGACGATTCAAGGTTCTACTATGATGAACTGGTCGGTCCTACATATCTCAGGTACCCGCGCCTCTTTCATTTCTTGTCCTATCAGAAGACCTGACTACGTCCAGGTCTGCCATTTGCAGCCTAAACCACATCATGCCATAATCCCAGGATAAAACCAGCTTTTAACTTTTTGCTTCAGAATCTTCTTCTTCATACTAACACCATCATGCTTTTTAGCCTTACTAACTCATTTTAACTTTCTTCTATCAACCTTTGACGCACGCACCTGCACATAATCCTCGCGAGAGGGAGATGCAGTACATATAGAAAGAAAGAAAGAAAGAAAATAAAAATGTCGAATGCAAATTAAGGTTGTCACGAACTATAGGTATAATACAGTCTTTATGATTTCTAGGCTTTAATCATTTGTGATTGGTAAAAGCTTACAGCAGTACCAGCACTGGCCTGTTTTTTTTTTTTTTTTTTTTTTTTTGAGCCTGTGCATGAGAAAGCCAACAATTTGGGTTTCTGACCAGGTCCAACACTTACCAGGCTGTACAGTCACAGCATAAAGCTAGAATTTGGAAACTTTGGATTTAAGTATAAGAGGAACAGTACTATCCGTGTGGCGAAAACAAAGGCGCTGATCAGCTGTGCAGTTACTGCACAGCTGATCTGCGCCTACTCTTTTGTTTTCGCATATATGCAAATCGTTGGTTTTTCATGCGGCGGCTCAAATAGTTTTGTATACAACAGCTCCTAGATGTAATGCAACGCAAACTTTGTTTCTAGCTCAGGTTAAATTACTCGTTTGTTGTCTGCTACAGAATGGTACCTAACGCCGAACACAGTTTGGCAGGCCACGAGACTAGCGTGATGTTTGCTATCAGGGCTTTCTATCTTTCAGTTGTAGATGTGAGTAAAATAATAATTTGATATTGTTTTTTTTTTTTTTTTTTTTTTTTTTTTTTTTGTAGAATATTTCAATTATTCTCGGACAATTATCGTTAATGAAGAGCGGAATAGTTAAAACAGTTTTAAAGGCGAGTGTAGTCTTTGACGGTGAAGCGTTGCTTGTCAATTTCCTTCCCACCTCGGTTTTTGGAGTGGGTCTTTCGTTTGGATTGCGCCATTTTTTGATAATTGCCATGAATGTTTTAATTTTACCTTTCCACGTCATCAACTGTAATACGTGAATAAGTATATAACTTTGGTGTATCTCTCTTATCTGAAGCAAGTCAACTGCAACTGCACTATAGTGCATCATGAAAACATGTCCGTGTAATGTATACCCCCTTATTCCCCACTTTTATATAGCAAAACTGGGGTTTGCAGGGGTATACCTAAGCAAAGCGGTTCTAACGTGTACCCACAATCTATGTTTTGAGCAAAAACTAAGAAAAATATCATTTTTTTCTGATGGAATTTTCAATTTTTACAGCTGAAAAAATTTCTGTATATTGCATGGTCAAGTTTTCGTAATGTTAAGATTCTAAGGATGAACAGAACTGTTTGATGTTTTCTTCAGGAAGCACCATTACCAAAAATGGATTGGAAGCTGGAATGGGTGAGTTGAGTTAGGCTAAGTAGTAACAACATTAGAGCCACCTCGTGGGAAAACCAACAATGTGGTTTCCGAACAGGTCCGACACAAACCGACCTGTAGAAGCACAGAAAAGAGCTAGAAGCTTGAAATTTTGGATTTAAGTAGAAGAGGAATTGTACTATCCGAGTAGCGAAAACAAAGGCGCTGATCAGCTTCGCGGTTACCGCGAAGCTGATCTGCGTCTTTGTTTTCGCCTATGCAGATTGATGGTTTTCTCCCGAGGCGGCTCAAATTTACATGTAAAATTACATGGACGTGGCTCAAGGTCAGGCTAGGCCTCTCTATAGGCAAATCGGCAACAAATCAAACAACACCATTATGTAGTTTAAATTTCTAGACTTTGTACGGGTAACCATTTGTTAGTTACAAATAAGGTGCAATGTTACATTGGGCAGACAATAGCGGGAATATTGAGGGACGACAGATCAAAACAGACTTTGATGCCAGTGGTTGGGTGGAGATTAAATTAAGCTTTAGCTAAGTGTGAACCTTCTGTGACTACAAGGTATTTAGATATTAATGCATTAATGATGTCAGAAATGATGCATTTTATTAGCGGTCATGCAAGGCTTCAAAGTGATTCAAAACGCTCTAATTTTAAATCGTATAAGCCTGGCGTTCTAGAATAGTCACAGAAATGGCTCTGCGTTCTGCGGCGTCCCATCTGGGACTAGTCTGTTGGTTTTGAGGAATAAATTCAAAGTTTAAATCACACCTGATGTCCCTAAAATGAAAAGGGACTTTTAAACCAAATGACAATGATTGGATAGCTCTAGTCTTTTCGTTCAAAATGTGTTAAAATCCTGTCTTCTTGGAGACAAACGTTTAGTACAAGCATGCGACTTGCGAGTATGTTTTGCTATGCTACAGACGTCTACAGGTGGGCGTATAACACTCCAGACAGAGACAGCCCCTCAAACAATCCATGTGTATCACGCTACTACACTCGATGGACAGCGGTATGTTTTACTTATTGTGTAACAGTATTTGCCGTTCAGTACTTTTGTTTCATTTTGCATCCTCGCAACTATTTAGACTTTATAATACGTCACAGATTAGCCGTCATATCTTAGACATAAATGCTTGAAAGAAAATCATTCCATTTCATTTTCCGGCAACAGTAAACGGCGCATTGTTTTACGCATGGATGTTTTGCATTGTATGTGTCAACTACATTTTATTTGGTCCTCTGTTTTAGCAAAGATTTTCGTCTGCTGCGTGGAACACCAGGAGATCCAAGCAAACCGGAAGTACATCCTGTGTTTTGGCTACAGAAAGATGTTGTGTCAAAGGTACAAGCTACGCGAGTTCAGCGTTTTGTTGTTAATTTTCTGTACACCTCAAATAAATAACTGAATACTGTTAAAAGCGACAAGGGTAAAAGTTAGCAATGATCAGGAAATGGTGCTATCAGAATGAAATTCCACATCACAAAGGATGTGCCACATTTATTCAAAGATGGATATTATATGCTGGTTTTATGTATATAGGAGCTTTAGGCATCATCAATAACAATTAAATAAATAATAATAAAAATCAAATGAGCCGCGACGCGAGAAAACCGGTCTTCGGGGTTCCCGACCAGCAGCGGCACACATCGGCCTCTACAGTCTTAGATGCAGGCTAGAGGCTTAAAATTTAGGCTATAACTAGAAGAGGAATTGTACAATCCGTGCAGTTACTTCACAGCTGATCTGCGCCTTTGTTTTCACACATGTATATATAGTCAAAATCCGGGTTTTTTTATGACGCGGCTCAAATGATTTGCAGATACAGGCGTCTAGCAATTTTGAAGCAAGGATTTGCAACACACTTCTATTTTTAAATTTATTGGTGTGGTGAGAAACAGAATTAAATATTTTACAGGGAAATAATACTTGGATAGCCGAATGTGACAACCCTGATGTAGGATGGACTGCATTCTTTATACAGGTAAATATTCTAAACAGTCATAGTGCTCTAGTGCTATGTTCTGTAGCATGTTATAAATGGTAAGAAAAAAGTAGCTAGTTTTACGTTACGGGACAGAGAAATGACTGCCATATTGTACATGCCAATATTAATATGCATGATTGTCAACTGTCTGTGTCGCATCTATCTGACTTTCTGTATTTCTATGACAAGCTATTTTATAATCTATTAAACTTTAGCTTGCAGTATATGAAAATTGGAGTGTCCAATTTGTGACAAAATTTATAATCTTTGTACCAACAATATAGTATTCAACCAGAACCAACAAGTACATTCTTACGCCTATTTGCAGGTCACGTTTCCAGGCGTAGACGGTTCAGTTCTGGAATTCACCACACAGACCCTGGTTACACCGGACACCTACCCCTTCCCAGACTGTCATGGCACTTCATGTCTAGGGACTCTCGTCTAAACATGACCTGATAAGCATAATAAGAGTGTATGATAGTCAAAAATACTCTACTGTCCGCGTATTTTATTAATAAGTGGAACCATTAATAATAATTGTAATCATTGTGGTTAGCTCAAACACGTCTAAAGGGAATTTTCACTTTTAATTAGCACACTTTGGTTCTAAACCTATACGCATATATATAATAGAAATATTAAAAAATAAAGCCGAAATAGCTTAATGTTTTTTGTACAGTGTGCCACATATCCTTACATTATTACGTGCTTTATATACATGCTCCTTATCAAGTTATTCCACAGCCTGTTTCATTCCATTTCCCATGAACAACACAATTTTCAGCTCAATCGAGCCAAAAAAGGCTAACCATATTTGCTGCTTCTGTTCGTCGTCCTAATTTCTCTCTCACTTCACCTGTAATACGTTCATTCATCACTTTACGAGAATATTAGTTCACAGCTAACTTTACGCAGAGACATATACAGATACATCTTTATCTCAGCTTTACGATACAAGTTTGAAATTCATCCTACGGGGTTTCTTCTATCTGCTGCCGTTTCCTTTGCGTTGGTGTGTAAGCGGACCAGTTCAGCTGTAGATCATCAGTCAAAATACTCTTACACAGATTATTCCTGTCATCAGCATTTTCGCAACACTCGGCTAAGCTTTGAGTCCGAGAAGACTTTGCCATGTCGATACTCGACATCTGTGCGAGAGACAGGCTGCTGGTGAAAAACAGGGGCGTTTTGGGGCAATAGTTCTTCTTTTCCTCCTTGACATAATCCTGAATCCCCTTCACAGTTTTTCTAAAACGAAACAACAAGGGTTATTTTAATGAAACTAAGATTGTGCATGTATCTTGTTCTAAATCCAAGCATAAAAATTAAATCGGCGAAATCAGCTAGCTGTTCGAAAAAAAGCGCGTTATAATGTCTTATAGAAACTGTGTCCGGATTATCAATACCGTTGTGATCGTAAAACATGTTTCGAAAGATCAAGCAAATTGACCCGTAATTCACATTCGCAGAATAGTCTATGTTTATGTTAAGTCCTATTCTCTTTTATCCGTCATACATGACAAAGCTCGTATGAAGCCCGAGTGGAAGTGCAGACATCTGTTCTCTGTCTTTGCCATGCCATGTAAATAAAACTTACTTTGTTGTCGTATCCTTGATTTCATTGATGTCGCTCTCCACTATCGTCTTAGCAATAAACCATACCCTCAAGTCGAACAGCCTGTCCTCTGGTTTCGGACAAGACAGAGGACCACACAGCTCATTCGCGCTGTATTCGTCATATACGATGCGAAAACAGAGGTCTTTGTTTGCAATCAATACGTCCAGAATATCTGATGCTGCCACTGTCTTTTCGAATGGTCGCCCTAAGAGACGATGTTGAGGTTAGAAAATTGTGCACATTTCCAAACTTTATATGATAATTCAAGGACCGAAAATCTGTTATGACATGCGAACAAGTACGAAGCGATTTATGCTACATATCATCACACATTGTAAGGAACTGCATAGATAAATGACACAAATTGTTTATCCGTCAATTATTTCTACCGAGTAGGAAAGAAAATCCAGTTAACAAGATTAAAACGATCAAAACATTCAAACAAAAAGGGCACACCAACCATTGATTCTACAAGCCAATAATACATCTTTAAAAGTACATCATCACAAGCATCAGCTCCGTTTTAATACTTCATAAAAAGGAAATGTAGCAAAGATGTAAGATATAAACTACAAATTAATACCTGCCATTTCATCACGTCCCTAAGTAAAAATTCGTTACAATGAACTTACCTTGTATTTCATGAAAACCAGGGTCACCCTCCACACACAACATGCGGCATGCTTGTTTGATTAAGCATACAACATAAGATGGCCTGAACGCTGAGTAACACTGTTTGTTTTCACGGTGACTTTTGACTTGTTTGAGAACATATAACAGAGTCAATAATGGTGTTTGGAATCTGATGTCGCAGTAGCCTCTAATCTCTAAACTCTCCCATGGATGAAATTCTAACATTTTAAGAGTACCTGATACGATTGCATCGACCAGATATTGTAGTATTTCAACGACACAGGCGTAGCAGTCTCCGTTTTCATCTGTGCATGTTTCACAGTGGGTGAGGAATGCTACCTTTGCATGGTAGCTGTTGATAAAATCTTCGTCTCCAGTCCAGTAAATAATCTGACCGTAGAGAAATTTGATTATGGTGTAGCATTGTTTATGTTTCTCGGACACACGTCTTACTGCCGCCATTTCATGCATGCTGTAATGTATTTCAACGTTTTACATAAATGCGTTCGTTGCATGCATTATACCTGTTCATTAGTTTTGTGAATATATAATTAGTTTCCGGTAATAGTTCTTCTTTGTTCAACCCAAAACAAAACATGGTGTCAAGAATGGGATAATATCTTGACGATGTACAAGCATCTGACGTTCACATTAGAATATTTTGTTAGAAGAAATATTCGTTGAATCAAGGATGGAGAATATTTCGGGAGCAACACCGACGATTGACTGGGAATCTCGAGATCTGGAGAGTGCTTGGAAACGATTCCAAGTCCATGTAAACTTTATGTTCTCTGGCCCATTACAAGACAAAACGGAAGAAGAAAGATGTTCGTACCTTATGCTATGGGTCGGTGAAAAGGGGCGAAACATATATAGTACATGGACAATAGAAGCGGGTAAAGAGAAAAAGCTGAAAACCTACATAGACGGATTTACCGAATATGTCAAACCAAGGACAAATACCGTTTTTTATAACCGTTTCTTGTTCCAAACGAGGACACAGAAAGCTGAGGAAACATTTGACCAGTATTACACAGAACTTAAATTGCTTGTGAAAGACTGCACATACGACAAACCTGATGAAATGGTGAGGGATCGCCTGGTAGCAGGTATTACAAGCTCAAAATTAAGAGACAAACTGTTGAATATAGGATCCGATCTTACACTAGTGAAGACCTTAGACATAGCCAGAGCACATGAAATATCCAAACAACAAAATAAAGTAATGTCCGGTGAAGAAAAAGTGAACTTTGTAAAATCGAGACAAAATGTAAACAAAGGTAGTAGTATAGGGAGGCCCTCGGCGCACAAAAGTAGCAGGCCCCCACAAGGACACAAACCACCTGAACTCTGTGAAAGATGTGGAAAATCACATGGTAAAAATGACTGTAAAGCCATTGGTCAAACATGTAGAAAGTGTGGAAGGAATAATCACTTTGCTGCCATGTGTAAAACAAGAAACCCCATGGATAAGAAACTCAGACAGAGACAGCCTAAGTCCAAATATACACCCAACGTGCACACGGTGGATTATGAAACGGACGATAGCAGTGACAATGAACTATTTGTGGGTATGGTATATGAAAATGTCAACACAATTTCTCAAGATTGGGCTATTGACTCAAAAGTAAACAACAGAACAATAAAAATGCACATAGACAGTGGAGCAAAATGTAATGTCATGAGTGAAGAAACCCTGAAAGAAATAAACATTAAAACTGCTATGAGAAAATCTGAAATAACACTCAAATCATTCAGTGGCCATACAATCAAGCCCAAAGGAACAGTTACTTTACCATGCATCATCAAAGACTGCAAACATGACATTAGCTTTCAAGTCATTGGAAAGAGAGCACCCACAATCCTGGGAGATGAAACATCTGAGAAAATTGGGTTAATTAAGAAACTGTTCACAATGAGCCCTAATCCAAATGAACCAGACATTATTGAAAACTACAAAGATCTTTTCACTGGAATAGGTTGTCTGGAAGGTGAATATTCAATCAAGATTGACAGATCAGTTACACCAACGGTTCATCCACCAAGAAAAGTGCCTTTGGCTATAAAAGACAAACTAAAAGCAGAGTTAGACAAAATGGAACGAATGGGTGTCATAATGAAACAGGACCAACCAACTGAATGGGTCAATTCAATGGTCACCCCAACTAAACCTAATGGGAAAATACGTGTGTGTATTGATCCTAGGGACCTGAATCAGGCAATAAAAAGGGAACATTACCCAATGAAGACAATTGAAGACATTACGCCAAAAATGCAAAATGCGAAAATATTCAGTAAGCTAGATGCTACATCAGGATATTGGACCATAAAGCTAGATGAACAGAGTACCAGACTCTGTACGTTCAATTCGCCATTTGGCAGATATTCCTTCAAGCGAATGCCTTTTGGAATTAAATCTGCAGCTGAAGTCTATCAGAAAAGGATGACTGAAATATTCCAAGATATTGAAGGATGCGAAGTTATAGTGGACGATATCATTATATGGGGCGAAGACAAGACGGAACATGACAGGAGACTGAAGCAGGTGTTGGACCGAGTAAGAGCTAAAAACTTGAAATTGAATCCAGACAAATGTGAATTCAGGAAAACAAGTATCTCTTACTGTGGACATGTATTATCTGAAAAAGGATTAGAAGCAGATCCTGAGAAGTGTAGGGCAGTGAAGGAAATGCCTAAACCGAATAATGTCACAGAACTTCAGTCGTTCCTACAGTTCATTCAGTATTTGGCTAAGTTCATACCAAATCTATCTGAAGTTACCGCGCCATTAAGGCAGCTATTAGAAAAGGAAGTGAGTTGGCATTGGGAAGAGGCTCATGAAGCAGCATTCAACAAACTCAAAGATCTGGTTGCTAATGCACCCGTCCTCAGATACTTTGATCCAAAGCAACCTTTGACGTTGTCAGTAGATGCAAGTTCCAAGGGCCTTGGAGCTGTCATACTACAAGAAGACAAACCCATTGCATATGCTTCATATCAAGGGCGCTCACCAAAACCCAACAGAATTATGCTCAAATTGAAAAAGAGACGTTAGCAATTGCTTTCGGTTGTTCCAAATTCCATGAATATACGAGGGAAAATCCAAAATAACGTAAACTTTTGCCGTAGCTTCAACATACGTAGATAAATTTTAGAAAAATGTATATTGCGATAAATCAGAACACTCGTTTAACAAGATGAGATAAAACAATTACACATGTCATAAGTATCTGAAACACGCCGCGCCATTTTATAACCATGGTGACGCATAGGCGGCGCACGCTAGATTTCGGTCGTGTCCTGTGTCAGACATGTCTAGATAAAATGTAAAATAGGCATGCGAATCGTGCCAAACTTAGTCCAGTAAAAGCTTGGTGTTTAGATAATGCTGTGCATAAGTTTCAACAAATTTGAGTAGGGCGTTTTTGAAATATCAATATCAATTGTGCGCTTATTGAGTGCATTTAACGTTAAAAACGTCGTCACCAGACATAGCTTAAATTTATGCTATTACTAAACTTGCTGCGAATTTTGAAAGCGCCAACACAAAAACCGAAAATAACTAAATGTAGACAAAACGGGAATATTCAATGAATAAATCTGTTGTGTAAAAATATTCCCATTGTGATTCTGACGATAAAATAGCATAACAAAGATGAAAAAAGAAACAAAAATAACGCGCGTCAGTGGTGACGTAAATGCGTAATGCGCTGACCGTATGCAGACGGCTGATGATGAGGCGATTTTGAAGAAAGTAAGAATTTGTTTCGAGTTTTGAATACTGACGTAAAAATTGTGAAGTACAAAGCACAATACGCAAAAAAATCTTTTATCTATGGTACATGTTGAATAGATGTCCGTGAGCGCTAAGAGGGTGTTAATTTCAAAGTGAATAAAAACGTCAACGACGTCACGAAATCAAAGATGACGTGCGCCGGGTAGACCATAGTGACCTGTTTGGTTTGACTGTATATTTTTAACGGGTCGTTATTTTTGCCTGCTATTTTGCCACGATATTCTAGACATATTCCGATTTATGTTCATGTTATTTTGTAAGCATTTGAATGAGTTGTATACAAGCTACAGCGAAAGTCTACGTTATTTTGGATCATCCCCCGTATATTCGGAAGGGAGGTCAAAGTTGAAAGTGATCATAAGCCACTTCAATCGATATTCAGGAAACCACTGTATCAAGCTCCTCCGCGTCTGCAACGGATATTACTGACACTTCAACAATATGATTTGAAGGTCGTATTCAAACCGGGAATTCAACTCACAATAGCGGACACGTTAAGTAGAGCTTTCTTAAATGAAACAAATGAAGAACTGGATGCTCGCGTCACAGTTAACTTCCTGGAATACCTTCCAATATCAGAGCAGAAATATGAACAATTTAAAACCGAAACAGAAAATGATCCAGAACTTCAGTCACTCAGGCAAGTAGTATTGAATGGATGGCCTGATGAGAAAAAGGGCATTCCAAACGAACTTGTCAAATATTGGAATTATCGCGACGAAATATCGTGCATTGATGGAATAATGTTCAAGAATCATAAGCTCATTGTTCCAAAGAAAATGCGAACTGAAATGATGGAACTAATCCATGAATCACACCTTGGAATGGTGAAGTGTAAGAGTCGTGCAAGAGACACATTATTCTGGCCAGGAATGGGTCCAGACATTGACGAATACGTGGCTAAATGTACGATTTGTGCACAGGCTCAGAGAAGCAATGTGAAAGAGCCTATGAAACCAAGTGAAATACCTGAAAGACCCTGGTCTAAAATTGCAGTGGACCTTTGTGAAATAAAAGGAAACCATTATCTCGTATCAATTGACTATTACAGTAAATGGCCGGAGATGGCAAAACTTGACAATCTGAGCAGTAATAATACAATCATGTACATGAAAAGTCAGTTTTCAAGGTATGGTGTACCAGACGAGGTAGTCAGTGACAATGGACCTCAATTCAGTAGTCATGAATTTGAAAAGTTCAAAGAGGACTATGGATTTAAACACATAACGTCGTCACCTCATTTTGCGCAAAGCAATGGACAATGTGAGAAAACTGTCGGAATTGTCAAGAACTTAGTAATTAAGTCAAAAGATCCGTACAAAGCATTGCTGGCATACAGAAACACGAAAATTGAAGACATAGGTCTATCGCCAGCACAGATATTCTTAGGAAGAATGTTAAAAACAACATTACCAACAGCAGCACCCCTGCTGACACCAAATAACTCGAGTGAAATAAGAAATAAACTGAAAAATAGACAAATGAAACAAAAGAAATACTACGATCATGGGAAAAGACCCATGACACCATTACGGGATGGACAAAGGGTTGTAATCCAGAATGAGAGGAATAAACGTTGGGAACCGGCAACTGTAGTGAAAAAACATTACATGCCAAGATCATACATTGTTGAAGGGGACAATGGAGGTATATACAGAAGAAATAGATTCCATGTGAGGCCTACGCATGCATCATTTCCAACTCCAAATGACAATCAGTTCATGCCTCAAAACGATCGGGCTAACATCATGGACAATGACAATAATATCATGGACAATAATACCAATGTCCTGGACGATTCGAACAGTGCTACTGGTGAAGAAACTAAAACAAAAGAATCACCATATGGACTTAGACCTAGAACAGATATAAACAAACCAATGAGATTCAGAGATGAAAACTTTGTGTAAAGTTCTAGTCAAGAAAAAACTTCTAGTCAGAAAGGTCTTTAAACAGTAAAGACAAAATTAAGTTTCGTTTTCGCATAATGCTAAATTGCATTTTGTAGTTTTTCATGGAGTTTGATGTGCTACTTAAATGTCGTGTTTAAGTTTAATGATTACTCCATATTAGTTAGTAGTGTTAGTTGCATGAAAAAACTTACTGGGTTACTAATAGGAAATTCTAGATATATGACATTTGAAATATTTGGATTTATTGAGTATTACTGAGACTCAAATCTAGTTACCAAGAAAGTATCATATAAAACAAATTTCTAAATTCATAATATCAATCACCACTCGCAATTGACATTTTTCTAAAGAAAGGGGGATGTAATGTATTTCAACGTTTTACATAAATGCGTTCGTTGCATGCATTATACCTGTTCATTAGTTTTGTGAATATATAATTAGTTTCCGGTAATAGTTCTTCTTTGTTCAACCCAAAACAAAACACATGCAATATGAAACCATAAAACAGTCGAGGCACTCGCAGTGTGGACTATACTTCGCAATAATAAATCGCTTTATCCCTTCGTCTCCATCTTCGTTATCTGGATATTCAAAACCGGGTAAAATGTCAACGCGAATCACCAGTCGCTTTATTTTCTCTGTTGACTGCAAAGTTTCAAGATTGGATGCCAAAAGTGAGTCCGTCTTGCTCGTCCAGAACAGCACTAGAGAACAACGTTCGCTGTATTTTACATCTTCATGACCGATGTCTGGTAACTTAGCAATCTGTAGATAACCGGTGCTTTTAGCAACTGTACACTGGTTACAGGGTTTACGGTCAAGCTCCGACACTTTGTCGACTACATCTACAAGACATTTGCACATGTTTTCAATTTTATAGTACAGTGTCGAAAGAAATGAACGACAAAAAGCCCGTGGTCGTAGTAACTCATCATTGTTATTATATAATCCCTTACAACCTTGACAACGCCCCTCTCTAATGTCTACTGCGTTATCCTGATTGCCGAGTATGACTAGATAATCATACTCTATAAATTTCCTTTCTCGTCCTTGGCGTTTTACACTTTTCCAAAGCGACGTGTTCTCTGACATGCTTCCGCAAGGCTGAAGATAGGACGGCCCGAAGTCAAGAGCTGTTATGAAAGAGTCTTTCTCGTACACCATTGTCATCCTATTACCAACCAGGCGATATAGCATCTCATCCATTGCACTAGAGATGTCTTTAATCTCTTGTCTTTCACAGTCAATCGTTGCCTTTGCAGCTATTTCGTCAAAGAGTTTTGATAGCGACATACTGCTTCAAGTGTACCTAAAAGGAAATAGATAACTAATGTAAACCGACACAAAATACCTTTAGTGGGCAAATGACGCTAGATTTATAAGAGACGTGCTTTTAAAATGAAATACAATTCGCCATCCTTCCACAGTAGTTTTTGTATCAGCTATGTTTATTTTATGTCATGGCGATCAAGACGATAAACAAAAAAACTTGACATTTTCTAAAGGTACTCGTCGGTGCTCCGAGATACAGCTCTCAATAGAGTTTCTGAGAACGCGGCATCAAAATGTAACCGAGTAAATACTGTCCAATAATTAGGTAAGCTTTTTGTGAAAGGTTATACTTGTGTACAGGTTGTTACGACCTAGCGTAACTAGACAGGTACAGCGAAAAACAACCAAGTAATTTAAACTTAACAATATTTAATCAAACAAATAAATGCTGCAAATACATAAAAACAAACAAACAGATAAGTAAATAAATAAATAAATAACTTACAAAGTTAATGTCAAATAAGTCCTTGTCCCTCAAATGTAAGTCCACAATCCAGTAACCAGAATATGAGCACATGTATATTTTAATCCACACTTTTCTTCTAATCCAAAACACTAGTGAAACAACCAAAATTATATACTTTAAATCACTTCAAATTTCTGAATACCTACGACTGAATTGGGACTGAATTGGGACCTATATTTATACATCTAAGGAAATTCTCCAGGTTTCTAGAGAATGATATAATAAACTTTTCTCTAGAAAAGAAACGAACTAAACGAAAGTTCTTTTAAATTCTCCAAAGAGAATTTAGAATTCTCCAGAGAGAATTCAAGGCCGCAACGACCATCAAGACTAAACGAGAGTCCACTAGACCCTTCGAGATCTCAGTATACATAGTCCAAATATATTTTTAACTTATGGTAAAAAAAAACACTCACTCCATTTTCATCTGGAATTATCCACAAAGTGCTCATAGAATTTTCTATACTTCTAAATTATATAACAGTGATAAAAATAATCAATGACATTCTTCTACAAAGATCTAGATAATAAATTGTAGAAACATAAAAAGAAATATATATTAATTAATTGGGTTACTCCCCTTTGATTATATATATATAAATTATAAGTAATAGCTTTTAAAAGAATCAATATTATTGAATCAATTATATATAACACTTCCCCTCTTCAACGAAAAGAAAGTTTTGTGAAATAAAACTTTCTTTTGCAATACTCATATGCAAACATACAAGGCAAAACTGTCAAGCTCTTGAAAGGGTGTCTGGAATTATATTATCTCTACCTTTTATGTGTCTAATGTCAAGATTGTGCTCTTGCAACATGAGACTCCATCTGAGCAAACGCTGATTCTTGTTTTTCATTTTGTGTATGAAGGTCAGTGGATTGTGATCACTGAAGACGACAATTGGTGAATTTGCAGAAGACAGATACACTTGAAAGTGTTGAAGGGCAAGAATAAGAGATAGACATTCTTTCTCTATAGTAGAATAATTTCTTTGATGTTTGTCAAACTTCTTTGAAAAGTAACAAACAGGATGATCAACACCATTGTCATCTTCTTGTAACAATACACTGCCTGCACCAACATCACTTGCATCCACCGCCATTTTGAATTCTCTGTCAAAGCGTGGTGCTGATAGAACTGGAGCACTCTTAAGTATGGCCTTTAACTGATCAAAAGACTTCTGACAAGCCTCAGACCAAACATACCTGACCTTCTTACCAAGTAAATTTGTCAAAGGCTCAGCTATAACTGAAAAATTATTACAGAACTTTCTGTAATATCCAGCCATACCCAAAAAGCGCATCAGTTGCCGTTTTCCTGTAGGTACAGGAAAATCTGATATAGCCTCAACTTTGGCTTCTACAGGTCTGACCTGACCTTGTCCAACAATATGTCCTAGAAATGTCAAATTAGCATGGCAAAATTCACTTTTCGGTAAGTTTATTGTCAGTTTAGCATCACTGAGTCTTTTGAAGAATTCTCTGATGATCTCCAGGTGTTGTTTCCACTCTTCACTGTAGATGATGGCATCGTCGATGTAAGCTTTACACCCATCCAGACCGAAAATCAAACTATTAACCAAGCGCTGAAATGTTGCTGGAGAGTTTTTCATGCCAAAAGGCATCACTTTATATTGATAAAGTCCATCAGGAGTAACAAATGCCGAGATCTCCTTTGCTCTGTCTGTAAGTGGAATCTGCCAAAACCCTTTCAAAAGATCGAATTTTGTCACATATTTGGCGTGACCAATGTTGTCGATGCAGTCATCAATTCTTGGTATGGGAAATGTGTCAGTTTTTGTGACAGAATTTACTTTTCTATAGTCTGTGCACATTCGAAATGTCCCATCAGATTTTGGCACAAGTATACAAGGAGAACTCCATTCACTTTGACTAGGTTCTATAAAGTCATTGTCCAGCAAATACTTAACTTCTTTCCTGAGATATTGTTGTCTTTCAGGATGAAGTCTATACGGATGTTGTTTCACCGGTTTTGCTCCTTCAATAATGTCTACATCATGGTAGATTTTATCGGTTCTGGATGGAATGTCCGGAAATAAGTGCTCATATTCAAGAATTAATTGTTTTAGTTCATGTTTCTTTTCCGGATCTAGATGTGACAGTTTCTGATCGAGGTCATGCAGAATGTCAGAATTCTGGAGTTTTGAGGATAATGGTTCACAGTTCACAGAGTTCATTTCTTCAAAGTCTGTCTGATTTTGTTCATGAGGGACAGAATTAACTATGCTTACTGAGGAAATAACTGAACTATCATTATCACTATCCCTATCAATGTACTTTTTAAGCATGTTAATATGACATAATTGTTTTTGCTTGCGCCTACCAGGAGTGTTAACAATGTAATTTACATCACTTAACTTTTTCTCAACAGTATATGGACCATAATATCTAGCTTGTAATGGCCTGCCAGGAATGGGCAAAAGAGCAATCACCTTGTCTCCAGGGTCAAAATTTCTGTTCTGAGCATTTTCATCAAAATGCAACTTCATTTTGCTCTGAGCTGACTTAAGATTGGACCGAGCAACTTCCCAAGCTTTTGTCAATCTAGTTTTGAAGTCAGACACATACTGAAGTAAGTTCAAAGGACTGTCATTACTTGAAAGAAACTTCTCTTTCATAAGTTTTAAAGGTCCACGAACAGTGTGTCCCAAAACAAGTTCAAACGGACTGAACCCATGAGACTCTTGTACTGACTCTCTGACAGCAAATAATAGTAAATGTATGCCTTCATCCCAATCTTTTTCGGTGTCAAAGCAGTAAGATCTGATCATGTTCTTCAAAGTTTGATGGAATCTTTCCAAAGCACCTTGACTTTCAGGATGATAAGCTGATGACTTGTATTGTTTAATGCCAAGTTCATGCATTACTTGCTGAAATGTTCCTGACATAAAATTGAAACCCTGATCTGATTGGACTGATTTTGGAAGACCTACAAGTGTGAAAAACTTCACAAGGGCCTTAACTATTGTTTTCGTCTTGATATTCCTGAGTGGAATTGCTTCAGGAAAACGTGTTGAAGCACACATTATAGTCAAGAGATATTGGCAACCTGATTTAGTCTTGGGTAACGGACCTACACAGTCAATGATAATCCTACTAAATGGTTCATCAAATGCAGGAATAGGCTGTAAATTAGCTTTTGGAATAGTCTGATTAGGTTTTCCTACCATTTGACAAGTGTGACAGGATTTGCAATGTTGGGAAACATCAGATTTTAATCCTGGCCAGTAGAAATGCTTGAGAATTTTGTGGTAAGTCTTATTTATCCCTAAATGACCTGACATGGGAGTTTCATGGGCCAAGTTTAAGATTTCAGGACGATAAGCCTTAGGAACCACAATTTGGTGATTTATGGTCCATTCGTCTTCCGCTGAAACATCAGGAGGACGCCATTTTCTCATTAAGATGTCATTTTTGACATAAAAACAAACAGGAACCTGAGAAATTTCATTTTCATCTAAAGCCCTTTCAAATAAAGGCGAGATTTCAGGATCACTGTGCTGTTCTTGACAAAGTTGTGACCTTGACATTTGGTCGTGACCTTGGTCAAAAATTGAAGGTGAAAGGTCATTGTCTGACCTTTGATTGTTGAAGTCAGTTTGACTTGAAGAAAGAGATTTTGAAATCTCATCATGAAAAGACTGACCTATAAAAGTGTCAGTTAAGTCAACATCCTGTATCCCATCATTCAATTTGACTTTCTTTGCCATAGCCCTTGTAACGGCACATGAAGGGTAAAGATCAGGAATTTCCTGCTCAATGGGATCAGGCAATTGATCCTCACAAGGTGTATTGGTCAAAAGTGGGTTTACCACAACCTTATCTCCGGCTAAGTCATTGCCTAATAGCAAGTGAACACCTTTAAAAGGTAAAGAAGGCCTAATACTTACAGCCACAGGACCAGAAACTAAGTCTGAAGACAAATAAATGTTATGGAGCGGTACATTAACAAATCCACACTCTACTCCCTGAATAAGGACACTTGTCCCAGTTGAAGTCTTCTCGGAAAAAGGCAGGGTATCTGCTAAAATAAGAGACTGAGAAGCTCCGGTATCTCGTAAGATTTTAATAGGGGTAGACTGGGCAGAATCACTAGTAAGTGACACAAAACCTTCTGATAAGAATGGTTCATAAATCTCCATAATACAATCAGTCGCAGACGTTTTGGCCAAAATAGGATTTTCATCCTGAATAATCGACTGTGGTTTTGACCTTAAAGAAGTAAGACCTGTTGGTCTAGAATTATTTTGATTTTGTCTCTCTTTTCTTCTTTTCAAAGTTTCACATTCAGAAATGACGTGACCGTCACCTTTACAATAATTGCAAAACAGCCGGGGTGAGTATGAGGATCTTTGACCTTTGTTTTCACTAGTATCTTTATTTTTAGGATTATGTGAAGGACTGGAGCTATCAGCTGTTAATCCAGCTTGTGGTTGTGGATTAGGTTGAGGAGAATTATTTCTCTGTTGAGGGTTAAATGGTTTTGACTGAGGTGTATTAGGTTTAAATTGAGGGTTAAAAGGTTTCTTGTAAGGCTTATTTACAAAAGACACCTTATGAGTCAAAGCATAATCATCAGCTAATCGTGCTGCTACATCTAAAGTTTCTACTTCCCTTTCGTCAAGAAAAGATTTGACATCAGAGTGTATGCATCGTTTGAACTCTTCAACAAGCATGAGCTGTCTTAATTTTGCATGATCAGACTTTACATCCTTTGAAGAACACCACCTATCAAATAATTGCTCCTTAGTTCTAGCAAATTCTACATGGGTTTGGTCATGTTCTTTCCTACAATTTCTGAATTTCTGCCTATAAGCTTCAGGTACTAACTCATAAGCCTTAAGAATCAGATTTTTGACTGTGTCATAATCTGAACTTTGATCAAGTGGAAGCTGAGTGTAAATTTCTCGAGCTTTACCAATAACAACACTCTGTAGAAGCAAGGTCCAATGCTCTTCTGGCCATTTCAAATTTTCTGCTACCTTCTCAAAATGTAAAAAGTACTTATCTACTTCTTTTTCTTGAAATGGAGGAACGAGCCTGATATGCTTTGTAACATCAAATACTTTACTAGGATCAAAAGACACAGGAGGCATTGATTTACTGCTTAATTCAAGCTCTTTCATTTTTAAACTATATTGCAGTTTTTCTTTTTCAACCTCAATTCTTTCTTCTTGCTCTAATTTTTCTTTTGCAAGCCTTTCTTCTAACTCTCTTTGTTTTTCTAACTTTTCTATTTCTAACTGTCTTTGTTTTTCTAATCTCTCTTTTTCAAGTCGTTCTTCCATTTCTCTTTGCTTTTGTTTTTCTTCTCTTTCAAACTGCATTTGTTTTTCTTTTTCTCGCTCTTCCTTTGCTAACTTTTCTTTTTCTAACTCTAACTTTTCTCTATGCATTCTTTCTTCCCTTTCTTCCTTATCTGCCCTTCTTTTTTCTTCAAACTCTAATCTTAATTTTTCCAGTTCAAGATGCCTTTTTAATTCTAACTCTTTCAACTGTATGTCGGTTTGTGAGACCATAATTAGAGATGTAGCTGAGGGTTCAAAAAATTCCTCATCAACAAGAAACTGAATGATAACATTCTTAATTTCACGTTTTAACATAGATGTTTTGACATCAGGTATGCTATAATGACTAGCAATGTCTAAAAGATCACTCTTTTTGGCCAAGTTTAACAGCTCTTGAGAAGGCGCAGCAATGAAATCTCCAAGTTTGAATGACATGGTTGCTTTTTGCTGGTATGACAAACAATAAATATCTTTTCAAATTCAGAATAAAATAGGTGCACAAAATGTTCAATCCCGGCTCAGAGCCCCCAAAATCTGTTACGACCTAGCGTAACTAGACAGGTACAGCGAAAAACAACCAAGTAATTTAAACTTAACAATATTTAATCAAACAAATAAATGCTGCAAATACATAAAAACAAACAAACAGATAAGTAAATAAATAAATAAATAACTTACAAAGTTAATGTCAAATAAGTCCTTGTCCCTCAAATGTAAGTCCACAATCCAGTAACCAGAATATGAGCACATGTATATTTTAATCCACACTTTTCTTCTAATCCAAAACACTAGTGAAACAACCAAAATTATATACTTTAAATCACTTCAAATTTCTGAATACCTACGACTGAATTGGGACTGAATTGGGACCTATATTTATACATCTAAGGAAATTCTCCAGGTTTCTAGAGAATGATATAATAAACTTTTCTCTAGAAAAGAAACGAACTAAACGAAAGTTCTTTTAAATTCTCCAAAGAGAACTTAGAATTCTCCAGAGAGAATTCAAGGCCGCAACGACCATCAAGACTAAACGAGAGTCCACTAGACCCTTCGAGATCTCAGTATACATAGTCCAAATATATTTTTAACTTATGGTAAAAAAAAACACTCACTCCATTTTCATCTGGAATTATCCACAAAGTGCTCATAGAATTTTCTATACTTCTAAATTATATAACAGTGATAAAAATAATCAATGACATTCTTCTACAAAGATCTAGATAATAAATTGTAGAAACATAAAAAGAAATATATATTAATTAATTGGGTTACTCCCCTTTGATTATATATATATAAATTATAAGTAATAGCTTTTAAAAGAATCAATATTATTGAATCAATTATATATAACAAGGTAAAACAACTAAGACTCACCTGTTGAAGATGAACGAATGGATTATGCGTAACCAATGTTTTAGACACTTTTATTCTTCACCAAAGAAGACTGTACCAGCACGGACAGTAGAACTTTGATACAAAACTATTCAATCTTCCTTTTAAACATTTTTAACAGACTGATATCCGGAACAAAGTGATGACTAATATTTGTTTTTAGAGTATAAGCACTGGGTGCTTCCTTTGTCCCGATAAAAAAAGGTTTTGTTTGACTTTTACTATAGGTCCCGATAGGATTTGGTTTTGTTTGATTCTGGTATCGGATTTTTTTCTACAATAATTCCTAGAATTTGGTCAATGATTTGATTTGATTCTCATTTGTGACGTCATTGAAAGAATTTAAAGTAATAAAATAGTGCTTTGAATGCAGTTTTATAGTAAGTTTTTTATTTGATTCATTAAGAAGTGATATAAATTGTGAAATTTATGTTATTGCCGACTCTGTTTTTTTAGAGATTTACTCTGTTAACGTAGTAGAAAAAAAAATCCGGTACCAAAAAGTCAAACAAAACCTTTTTATATCGGGACCGAGGAAGCACCCAGTGATAAGGTTCGATAATTCAATATACCTGTTCATACAAGTATTTTTACAACAAGTATAAGCTTTAACAAAAAGCTTGGTCTACGCTTCGCATTAAATAAACTAGAATGTCAAAGAATCTGACCGTACTCCCATTTCATCGTGGTGCATTTGACTGAACAGAAATAAAATACTGTGCGGTGAAAGCATTCATACCTGACAATCGACCGTCACGATACTGTCGGTTCATTACATTCCGTTGTGGCTTGGATAGAATGTAATTGGCTACGCGGCAGGTGGGGCGCGGTCACGATACTGTCGGTTCATTTCATTCCGTTGTTGCTTAGATAGAATGCAATCATGCACCAGTTTCACGAATTTAACAATTTGCCCCATTTTTGGTACTTACTGCACCATTGTTACAAATGTTACCAACCAAAGGGAGGTTTGCAAGGGTGTTTGGGGGTGTTTACACGGTCCTTGGCGAAACGACCCGGAATCCTACTAACACGATGGTCAAGCCACTAGACTCAAACGTGCAGTTGCAGTTGTAGAGAGGTGTATGAGTTGTCTTGTAAGTAGGTCAATCTCAAACCTTAGAGTAGTCTACGCGCTGGCGCGTAGACAATAAAAAGATTAATAAATCTGGCGATCTTATGATCATAAATGCGGAATGTTTGGGGTCAGATGACGATGCATCAACTAACGACGACGCAACCAGAGTTAATAAAGTTAAGATTAATAAGTTTAATCAGTATTAATTCTAAGGAGTTTAATAGCTGCTCATATGCACTGACCACACATTTTGATATGACCCCTAGGTAATTAAGGTCCCAGACAGCTCATTTGCATAACCAGGCTGGTGCTATCAAATTACAATTTAATGGCTCTGCATCAGACTGAGGCTCTTCTAAGAATAACTTCTCAGTATCTTAACTAGTCAGTGCTTATTGTTTCCAGCTTGGTCAATGGCTTTTGATATGCACATTTGAATTGGACCCAGTTTGAAAATAATTCTGCAGCAAGCAAAACATGAACGTGATAATTATGAAATGTTGCATAAACTGCTCGACAAAATGATCCCGCGATAAACCATCATTGTTAATTGTCGCGACTTACTCGTTTTGTTAGAGGGTGTGCACTTTTTAAAATCACGACGCAGCGACCAAAAAAGAGATAAAGCTAACAAAATTAACTAGAACCAAGACGCAGTTTCATCACACATCCTCAAATGAACGTTTTCATAATTATTGAACGGCGAACTTTAAATTGTGAGGTTTAAAGTAACGAACACAAATTTTTGGTAAGGATGAACGAGGGGGAAGACCTTTTAGCTTACAACCTTTTTGTCGTTTTCCGGAAGAAACATGCGTGAATACGCACAATTGTATTTTTGTTATTTTATTTTAGACGTATACTAGTATATTTTATTTTGTTTTTCTTTGCTACACATATATGTTTGGACTAAATAGCACGCAAATACCAGTTTAGCAATACATAAGTTTCCAGTAACTCGAAATCAATTATCTCAGAAGTTCACAAGAGTCATGCAGGTAGAAAAATGTGTTCATTTCTTTGAAACAGACAAAAGATGTCAAACAGTAGTCTTGGTCTGTTTCAATATTTTCAAACAACCAATGAAATTTTTGAAACTGAGAGAAATCAACATCAGTCAGTTCCATGTTACTATGACCAATCAGAGATACGTAGGTATTGATGTACATTTCAAGGTAGATAAACTTATTGGACAGAAAATTCAATTTCACATTAATACAACTTAAAACACCTGAATTGCTAATCTGTTACTTGCGCGGTTGAATGATTTTGGTACTTGGTGCACTTTGCTTGCTTAGACAGCAAGAAACCTTTTGTAAGCTGATAAAAAAGACAAAACTCCTTTGATAATTTATTTGCAAAACCAACATTTAAGTAGATGGATTACAAAGCAATGAATCTTTTAGCAAACTGATTACATAAAATACTTTTTCAGTGAACTAGTTTCATTAAATCATATATGAAATTACTTTAATGTTTTGAAATAAATCACATTACCCTCAAATTACAGTGTACAACGCTCATAATGCTTATCAGCCCCAGATATATGTACAACAATTATGTAGGCGTCACACCTAGCCGATTTTGAGACACGCTGGACACACGATTATGGAAATTTTCAAATTCGGCACGGATCGTGAAGACATCGGGCCATTCGTGAGTGCATCTTTACCCATCGTATGTCCGTCGGGAGATTTTTAAACTCTTCGACAGCACCATCGCGAGCGACATCAAAATCTTTGACGTGCCAAAAAATTGTCTGAAGGACACACGAAGGTTCAATTTCGTGTTGAAGTCGAAATCTTGGCCTTCGCAAAGCCATCGTGAGACTCTTATCAAATCGGGACTACACCGTACTTCTGTCGTGTGGTCATTTGCACCATCGGCTAGATTTTGCTACACGAAGAAAATACGAAGGAGACGCGACGCTGCCCGATTGTGTTAAGAAGGCAACACGACATCGTATAATCATCGTATCTGAAAAATTTAGAACACGATGACATCACGATATTAACCAAAACTGTTGTTTCTGCGTCTCAAATTTCCCGCAGTAAAGTGGACATACAAATACAGCGTTTTTTGTTTTGTTTCTGATTTTTTTTCTCAGAAAATCTTAAGTGGAGTACTGTTGATTGGAATCAAATGATGATTTCCTAGCTTTATACACATAGATACAACAAATTAAAGCTACTGGATGTGATGATATTGGACCACGTCTCTTGAAAATTGCTGCTTCCCATATTGCTGAATCTGTCACATATATATGCAATCAAAGCATTAAAACTTCAAGTTTCCCTGAAAAATGGAAGGAGGCAAAAGTTACTCCACTTCACAAAGGGGGTCCTAAAGATGACATTAATAATTATAGACCTATTTCTATCTTGCCAGTCATTTCCAAAATATTAGAAAAACATGTGCATGATTCTTTAATGGCATTTTTGACACAGTTTCAATTATTGTATAAAAACCAGTCTGGATTTAGACCCAACCATTCATGTGAGACAGCACTATCTGGCATGTTATGCAATTGGCTTGATAGTATTAATAATGGATCCTTGATTGGGGTAGTAATGATTGATTTCAAAAAGGCTTTTGACCTTGTGGATCATAGCTTACTTCTTAAAAAGCTAGAGCACTATAAGTTATCAAATGACACAATGTCTTGGTTTGCATCTTACTTAAGTAGTAGAAAACAGAAGGTGTCTTTGAACAATATCAGGTCAGATGATGAAATAATAACTGATGGTGTGCCTCAAGGTTCCATTTTGGGGCCATTACTTTTTCTCATGTTTATAAATGATTTACCATTATACACTGACTCTGTAAATACTGACTTCTACGCTGATGATACAACTCTATATATTAGTGGAGAAACTCTTGAGATCATACAGAGGAATTTACAAGTAGCTTTAGATTGTTTAGCTAAATGGTGCAAATGCAATGGTATGGTTATCAATACTACAAAAACAAAGTCATGTTAATAACAACTCATCAGAAAAGAGCTAGTCTAATCAATGGACAGCTTTCCTTGCAACTTAATGATAATGAGTTGAATATGATAACAAATGATAAGGTTCTTGGCATTATTATAGACCATAATTTAACCCGATCACAACATGTTGACAAGGTATGCGAAAAGATAACAACTAACTTGTGGCTCTTAGCGAGGATAAAAGAATTTTTAACTGTTCCCCACAGAGTACAATTCTATAAATCATACATTCAACCTCACATAGACTATTGTAATACTGTGTGGGGTGGAACATCCCAAATAAATCTTAACAGAATATTCAGACTTCAAAAACGAGCCTGTAAAATTATCCTGGACTATAATGTTGAAGATATATTAGAAAGTATGGAAGAATTAAAAATATTAAATGTTTTTGATAGGCTGTACCTTAGAAGAGCTAAGTTTATGTATAAAGTCTGTAAAAATGAATGCCCACCCTATATCAACGAATTATTTCACGAAAGAAAACCTAATGAAAATTTGCCTGCTCTAAGATCATTATCAGAACATTCATTTGTGACTCCAGGGCCTCACAAAGAAATTTTTAAACAGAGTTTAGCATACTCTGGACCCATCATTTGGAATAGCCTACCATCAAGTTTGAAATCACTTGATAGCACTCATAAATTTCACTCAGCTTTGATCAAGTGGTTGAAAGAACCTCAACTTTTCAATTCATAACTTTTGTGCATATATGTAAATATACATTTGTTTTCTCAATTCTTTATTGTTTGTGTGTATGTGTATGTGTGTTTATGAGTATCATATAATTTTGAGGTGTGCAACATTCAGTTTATGTCAGTACAACTCCAACAGATTTCTCTATGGATGCATGCTTGCTTTATCATTTTGACATGTGTGTTTTGCTTTATATGTAAATTGTGTATGTTTCATGTACATGTATATATTTATTAGAGGGCCTCATGGAAGATTAGTTTTGTAACTAAATGTGTTACCCTCTCAAAATAAAGACTATTATTATTATTATTATTATTATTATTATTATTATTATTATTATTAAATTCACTAATTGGATTTAATAAATCACGGGCGTCATCATACGTATTTCATCCATCATATTATCTAAACTTAATAAATTTTGTTCTTGTCCATCTTTAAGCTCTAATTTTCTGCATAACCACTGAATATAGTGTCCAAAGCATTTGTTCACTTCGAATCATTTTGAAAGTATTATTTTCAAGATACTGTATGTTATCACAAGAATATCTAGTGCTCACGCCTTGTAATTCTCATCCTGTAACTCAGAGGTGAGCTGATTGTACTGTTCGGTATCCTCTCAATCGAATGCTTGAAGCCGGGATTTTCTTTTCCAAATTTGAACTTTTGCAACAAGAACAACTCATTCGGGCCAGCCGGGTGCTGCTTGAAAGTCTAGTAGTTCTCATTGCAGTATTCGACAAACGAGCGTTTTATCTACTACCTCAAGAGCAATTTGCGAAAGATGGATTTAAAATACAATCAAACTGTCGCAAAGAAGCTTGAACAGTGTTGTAAAGTAACTGACATTACAGTCATGGTAGTAATAATTATTTTTACCGTGGACGTCAACAACGAAATCTTTCAAATGAAAATGCTTTCTCAAAAGAGACCATGTTTGCACGCAAAGAATACAGTATAGGCAACATGTTTTCTGTAGATTGGAGTTTTTGAGTGGAGTCATGGAATGGAGTTGATTCTTGGAGTGGAACCTTGGAGGGAAATTTTGGAGTGGAGCTGACTGGAACGCCCTTCCTGGTTTAGGTGACATTTCCAATTTAATTTTGATAGAAAGAATCTGACAAATCTGTTGTGTTCTCAGTATCACTGTGAGCGACTCCGTTTAGAGCGCTGTTTTTCAATAACTCGATCATCCCACCGCTGTGTCTGGCGTGGGCTCGAGCCCCGAACTGGCCACATATGAGACAAGCCAAGTTCTGCTTGCGGGTGTGCCAAGTGGTTTTTCTCGGGGTTCTCCCGTTTTTGCCCATTTTCTGATTAACCCGTCTCATATGAGCTGAAATAAAGGAACGTAAAATCTGATTTAAAACGTATCACTGTGGGGAAGTCACGTTATGCCTTCGGGACACTTTCGGGATCACGATGTCGTGAAGCCATCGCGAAGCCTTCGTGAAGCTTTCGTATACCATTCGCATCAACATCGTATGCAAAACTACCACTTCGTATATGGTGCGTGAGTGCTTCGGGTATAATCGTGTGTCATTTGTGTGTCCATCGTGTGTCTATCGCGTGACCATCGAAAGGCTTCGTACATGCTTCGGCTCAAAAATGGCTTTTTACCAAATTCGTGACGAAAATCGCGCAAAATTCAAAATTTCATATTCGTGTGGCCATCGTGTGCCAAAGTCGGCTAGGTATGACGCCACCATTAAGGACCTCATTAAGGGAGACATTTCGCCAGTGTTCCTATGTTCATAATCGTGACTACTCTTGATTATGTGCATAAAATTGGAATAAAATGATAATTTCCTAGCTTTATACGCATAGATATAACAGATTCACTAATTGAATTTAATAAATCACGGGCGTCATCATACGTATTTCATCCATCATATTATCTAAACTAATAAATTTTGCTCTTGTCCATCTTTAAGCTCTAATTTCTGGCATAACCACTGAATATTGTGTTCAGCATTTATTCACTTCGATTCATTTTGAAAGTATTATTTTCAAGATACTGTATGTTATCACAAGAATATCTAGTGCTCACGCCTTGTAATTCTCATCCTGTAACTCAGAGGTGAGCTGATTGTACGGTTCGGTATCCTCTCAAGCGAATGCTTGAAGCCGGGATTTTCTTTTCCAAATTTGAACTCTTGCAACAAGCTCGCAAACATCAAGAACAACTCCATACGGGCCAGTGGTTCTCCAAGACAAATTCTTAGACCTGTTCCAAAAGGCACCAATGCGTCCGGCTTGAATACTTTTCCGGTGGCATCAATGAAGCGCGCTGGGTCGAACTTGTTTGGCTGGTACCAGTATTTGGAATCCATAAGTGCTAAGTAGAGGTTAGGCAGAACGATCTTACCTTTGGGGATATGATAGCCTAGCAGTGTTGTGTCCTCAGATGTGGAATAGCCTAGCAGTGTTGTGTCCTCAGATGTGGAATGTTGAAGACCTGAAGAAATATTAGCAAGCATCTGTGATTCGTGTATGGTCGCTTCCACATACGGCATTTTCACGCGGTCGGCATATACAATACGCTTATCACCACAACCACGCTCGTGATTTCCTTAAAGCACTTTTCTTGGAAGCTCAGGATTTTCGGCCATGAAAAGAAACGCCCAGTCCAGGCTGTTATAGGTTGTGTCAGCGCCTGCTGTGAACAGTAATACGAGTAAACCGAATCATACTCCCTTCAGTGAGGACGTCTGATCTCTCGTCCTTTAGAATCTATAGCATCGTCTGGAGATACAAATCCACAAAGTCTCTAATACTGTTCTTATCGTATGTTTCTTTGTGGGTTTTAGTTTGTTCAAAGATAAGTGAGTTTATATTTTCGATATTCTGCTTTCTATCTATGACCTCTTCTTGTGACTTTGAATCGGAAAGCTCGATTATCCAACGGGGGAAGAACAGCGATAAATTATTGAGCCGCCTCGTGGGAAAACCAAGAATGTGGTTTCCGACCATGTCCGACATAAACCGACTTGTACGTACTAACACAGAAAAGAGCTAGAATCTTGAAATTTCGGATTTAAGTAGAAGAGGAGCTGTACTATTTGAATAGCGAAAACAAAGGCGCTGATCAGCTTTGCAGTTACTGTTTCAAATTTAGGATCATCGTGATCAAACCGTGTCCCAAACACTATGCCATAGATAACATTACCTACGATGTTCAACAGAATGGGTGCGATTTCTAGTGGTTCACCGTTCGCAGCATCGAACACTTTACACGCAGCGTCTATCTCTACGTTTGCTGGTACGATTTTTCTTCGATGCTTGTATTCCCAAAGTCTTTAAGCGTTTGCATCTTGAATTTGCTCAATGTTTTCCAGTTTTGGGAGTATCTTTGTGGCGGCCCTAAAAAGTCTCCCCGTACATCATCCATAGTGCAGGTTATATTTTCTTTTTGGTCCTTTGAGATCAGCGAAGATATTCTGAGAAATCATAAATTTATTATCGGTTAAGATTCATTTTCTAACCAATGTTTAACATATTTGGTCCCATTTAGATAATACCAGTCTTTGTATCGACTACCTGTTGAAAGTTGCACAATTTCAGTAATTCTCTTTGGCTCCATGTTGCCAAATCTACAGGGTCACCGAAGAGACTTTAATAGTCGAAACCGCGGTATGGCCCAACCCCTTTCTCATTAATGTGTTCACTGCCCCTAAAGGAACTCAGTTTTAGTTTTTATCCACTCAGTAATTTGTGGCCGAGCCCCCTTGATTGTGACATCTGGACGGTCACTCGGCTGGTACATGCATGTCATGTACATGACAAATGTTCATTCTGATGTGATAGACCGCCCATCGGGTGGAGCATTTTTTAAGATTTCGCAAACAACAGCGGACACCGATTTTGCAAATTCAGCTTTGTTTTCTTTGAATGCAAAATGAGGTACATACAGTCCAAATGCAAAGATCTCGTTGTGGCACAGTTTCCTTTTTGTAATGACTTAACAAACCACTGCGCATCAGTAATCGTGATGGGTGCCCATACGGGTGTTGATATCACCAGCACTTTGAAGAGCTTTAAGATCATTGCATAAACATAAATTAAAATCACAAGGGATGATCATTGTGTCCGAATCTCGGGGTTCGAACCCCAAACCTGTCACTTCACGGTCTGACGACAAAAAAAAATGTATAAACTTCTTTGGTTTAATTTTGTATTGCCTAACGTCCGAGTCAACGGCGGTGATCATGTCGGGACGTTGGTTCTGTTTCAGTATTTGACTTCTACAGTTCTACTGAACCGAACACTGCAATACCAATATTTAAAAACAAATAGTCAAGTATGCGACAAAGCGTGTGTCTGTATGGATAGCTTGACTCTACCGGTTTTCAGGGGCAGGTCAGACTTTTTATTCAGATTATCAGGCAGTGGGTTATTACCTTTGTTTGACATCTGTTCTTACAGCCCCAATGAACATGGGCCCTCTCAAGATTTAGGCGATTCACGACCCAATGTAAACCGTCCTGTTGCACCAAGGACATGTCCCTGGCTGTTGGAGGCAACAAGTTGTTCATATTTCTCAAATTTCTTCGGACTGTTTTCTAGCTACCCTGCTTTGTTTCTGAATCACCCAATCAGCGAGTCTGATATTTATTCAGCAGCATAGTCTCTTCTGTATTTTTAGTTTTGGTGGCTATATGCTATATAACGGCATGCAGGGACATGTCTTTAATTTACTTAACCAATTCTTGATATGAACTTAATTTGTATTGAAGGTTGGTTTCTAATGTTTTTCAGTTTTCACACAGTATTAATATTCATTGAGGTTATCCAAGGGCAATTTAGTAGTACAATTAACTAAGTTCCATCACATTTCCAAGAGACTGGAGCCATAGTTTCAGCACCATTTAAAGCCAAATTAAAAGTCTAGTTAGGCTTTTGATGTTTATATTCACAGCCAAAATATTGTTGTAAAATATTCATTGTACAAAATTTAGAAAAAGAAAAATCGAGGTTATTTTGAACCCCGATAGTATAATACTAGTGGTTTACTCAGTGCGATTCTACTCCATTGATAAAATAATTTAATAATATAAATAAATCAATCATGCATGATTTGCATGTGGTATCAACTGCAAAGCGATGTGTATTGCAACAAAAATTCGTTTTAGATGGAGTATACTGGCATATGTTTTAAAATTCTATATTTTTACGTGTTGATGTCGGAATATATTAAAACAGCTCCAAACAAAGGTAAGAAAGTTTGTGATAAGAAATATAAGCATGATGTATCGATGAACAGTCTTAAAGTGTTTGAGCTAATATCCCTGTCAGCGATAAAGCATGTATAACACATACACCACACATGAACGAAAACAAAAAAGAAATGTGAACTTGCCAAAGATCTGTTCATCAATATCTTCAGAAACGAGTCATTTGATGCAAATGGTCAGAGCATTTTGATTGTCAGACTACTCTAAAGTTTAAGACTGATCTACTTATTTATATTAGATTTGGGACCAAGTTATACAGACAAATTGTTGGAATTCCGATGGGTACAAATTGCGCACCTCTCGTAGCTGATTTATTTTTATACTGCTACGAAAGAGATTTCATGGATTCTCTTAACCATGATAATCAAGCTGATGTTATCGAGGCTTTTAACTCCACATCTAGGTACCTCGATGATCTTTTTGAACATTGACAACCCTTATTTTGAAGGTATGGTCAATCAAATTTATCCACCTGAACTTCAGTTGAACAAAGCCAATATCTCAGATACCGAAGCCCCCTTTTTAGATCTACATCTTTCTGTTGCAAATGGATTTGTTTCTTCTAAAAAGGTACAAGTAGGCAAAGATAAGGAAAAGGCGCAATCAGAAAGAGATCCCCACTCCAAAAACCGAGGTGGGAAAAAACCAAACTAACAATCAGGCACTTATACCATGAAACATATCGTAAGCCGAATGAGCAGCTATTTTCCCAAAAGGTGGCCACTCAGTTACCTTAACTTAATTAAAAATATGAAAACACACATAAGGCGTCAACAGCACAAAATTTTTTAAACACCAAGACATAAAACAAAAAGAACCACGTATCGCCTTGGAACGATCAGTAATACAAAGTTACTGGCGGGCTTAAACCGGTTTTACAGGATCCTAACCTCACCCTCAGCTACTGCAGTGGTTCATAACATTTAGTAAGTTCTTCGGTCCTCGTGGTGAATCTCTAACTAGTCAATGAATCATCAAGAACAAACAAATAAATCATGATAAACATCCTGATGAATCAAAAACAAGGACTCGCAGATTGAGTAAGCTGCCCGACGATGGAGATCCCTGGGCGCCGAATAACCTACTAACTCCGGAGCAAAAGAAAAACACCAGTTGGACTCCGGTGCGCCAAGCAACAGACAAGAAGCTCCGGCCCCAACCAACTAAAATGAATAGCTTTAAGTCGGGGCCATCATAGAGTCTGACGCCCGACCCACCGGCGTGCAATTAAAGAAGGCAGCATAGTTATCAACCATGATTGGGTTAAAAACTAAGCATGCAGACTGTCGCATAACATTCAAGTTATAACCTATACGTCTGTAACGTGTTATGATTTTTCTGAACTGAAAAGAAAAATCATTAATTCCTAAAAGTTTCTTAAATTTGTAAACTAAGTCACCATAAAATTCAAGTTCCGAAAGGCCCTCACTTAAAAGCGTCTTTAATCCAACATTATATTTGGAAATCAATTCATAGTGTCTACGATAAAATTTAGAAAAGGTTTTTCGAAGTTTATGATACCGATAGCCCTGTTGGAGAAGTTTTGCCGTTAAACATTTATTTCGAGCGTTGAAGTCTGTAACATGATTGCAGACTCTAGCAAACCTAATAAGTTGCGAAATGTAAACACCATAAGAAGCACGACGAGGAACGTCACCATCCAAAAAAGGAAAATTTACTATATCAAAATCAAAGTCATCGCGCCTATCATAAATTTTAGAAGAAACAAATCCATTTGCAACAGAAAGATGTAGATCTAAAAAAAGGGGCTTCGATATCTGAGATATTGGCTTTGTTCAATTGAAGTTCAGGTGGATAAATTTGATTGACCATACCTTCAAAGTAAGGGTTGTCAATGTTCAAAAGGTCATCGAGGTACCTAGATGTGGAATTAAAAGCCTCGATAACATCAGCTTGATTATCATGGTTAAGAGAATCCATGAAATCTCTTTGGTAGCAGTATAAAAATAAATCAGCTACGAGAGGTGCGCAATTTGTACCCATCGGAATTCCAACAATTTGTCTGTATAACTTGGTCCCAAATCTAATATAAATATTATCAAGGAGATAGGACAAGGCGTCGCACACATTCTGACATGACCAAAGTGTATACCGACTTTGGTCAGAGGAAGTGAAAAAAGCCTTTCTTACCCTAGAATCCAGCCAGGGTAATTTTTGAAGGAGGTGACATCTTCTGCTATAGTTGGTTTGAATGCATTTTTGAATAGTTTTAACCTTCCCATGAATGGTTTAGGTGGGCTGCTCTGGAAATTTTTTTGGCAGATAGGTTTACTCACACCATGTTCTGAGGTACCATGGGAATATAGCATTCCATACAAAGCAGATTTTTACATCATTTATGGGGTCATTGTGCTTTTTTGATAAATAAAACAATGCACATTTATGCAAATACTTTGAATATGAATAACTTCACACAATTCAAAAAGTATTTAAAGATCATAAAGTGCTATAAATCTTTTATAATGTAGGGTTTTGTCATGCCAAGTTACCCCACCCACTTTCAAGAAATATGCGTGTTCGAAATTTATCTATAGCTTTGCGTTTTAGACACTTTTATTTGAAACATTATCATTGATCGAGATTACACTCTGTCTTTGTGCCTATCTGGGAATTTGTATATACAGCTGACCGTTTTCGGTCTGTTCAAAGTTATTGTACTTCAGCTTCTCACGGTAAAGGCTGGAAATGGTATGGAAAAAATGTTGAAACAATGTAAAGTCGGTCACTGTCAGATATTTAATCATGAGGCTTAAAGTGTCAAGAAAAAGTTATGAAACAAACAAACAAACAAACAAACAAACACTTACGCAAAATAATGGAAACAATAAAGAGGTATACCTACAAAAGTTCTGGTATCTCTGCCACTGACAGCATTAAATAGCTGAAATGGTGTTTTATGATTACTTAGACTTGGTTCTATAGGCTGGTTTTCAGATAAGTTAATCTTATGGCTTAAAATATTAATATTTTTGATGAATGCATTGAAAATAGAGGATCAATGCGAACAAATAAAAGGTGTATACACAGAAAAGTTCTTGTTTCTAGGCATTCAATGCTCATTTAGAGCTTAAAATAGCTACTAGTGTAAAATAATTGCTGAGATAATTATCTTTTGGTATGAAATCGGATTAATTAATCATTATGATTTAAAAGTTTAAATCTAATATTGAAATCATAGATATTTAAAGAAAAAAAATGAGGAAAAATAAAAGGGGTATACTTATGAATAGCTGAAAATTGTGTCAAATGATTGCTTTGATTTTGATATATAAGCTTGTATTCATATACATAAATCATGTGGCTCTTTAGAGCCTCCATTGTAAAAGTGTTTTACATAACCTCATATTGCCATTTATATGATGGATTGAGTGAAATAAAGATTGAATTGAATTGACTCAAAGTTGTAGTATTTTTATGAAGGCATAGAAGATATTGGGAAACTGTGGAAAAAGTAAAGGGATATACGCACAAAAAAAAAGCTTGTATCGTGGTCTCTTACGAGCCTGAATAGCTGAAAATGGTAACAAATGATTGCTGTAACGTTGTTCTTTAAGCTTGTATTCATATAATATATAAATCACATGACTCTAAGTGGTGATAATTTTTATGAAGGCATAAAAGATGGATGAAAAATGTCAGAAAAATAAAGGGGTATTCTTACAAAAGTTCCTGTTTCTAGTCAAACAATGATTATAAAGAGCAGAAAATGGCATCAAACAATTTTGTAGACAACTATTTATTGGTTTGTTATCAGATAAGTTAATCATATGATTTCAAGTTTCAAAAATATTGAAATCATAAACAGTTAAAGAAAAATTGAGGAAAAAATAAAGGGGTATACTTACTTAAGTTCTTGCATCTCGGCCTCTGGTGGTAAAAAATGGCTGAAAATTGTGTTAAATGATTGCATTCACCAAGGGACGTTGGTTGGTATTCAGATATATAAACCATATGATTAAATGTATTAATGATTTTTATGAATACATAAAAATATAGAAGAAAAATGTGGAAACGATGGCAGAGTATACATACAGAAGTCCTTGTATCATGGCATCAGATGACCATAAAAAGCTGAAAATGGTGTTAAATAATTGCTGTGACAATTATCTTTTGGTATGAAATCGGATGAATTAATAAAATGATTTCAAGTTTAAAAATATTATTGAAAACATAGATAATTAAAGAAAAAATTTAGGGAAATAAAATGTGGTATACCTACAAAAAATCTTATATTTTGGCCTCTGATGGGCCTGAATAGCTGAAAGTGGTGTCAAAAGATTGCTTTATCTTTGTTCTATAAGTTTACATTCATATATATAAATCGAAGTGACTCTGAGTGCTAATAATTTTTGTGAAGGCATAGAAGATGGAGGAAAAATGCGGTAAAAATAAAGGGGTATACTTACATAAGTTCTTGTTTCTAGTCAACCAATGATTATAAAGAGCTGAAAATGGCATCAAATGATTGTTTAAACAATTTTCTATTTGAGTGTAATAATACAAATTATTCATATGGTTTCAAGTTTCAAAAATATTATTGAAAACATAAATACTTAAACAAAAATTGAGAAAAAAATTGAAGGGGTATACTAACATAAGTTCTTGTATCTCGGCCTCTGGTGGCCCCAAATAGCTGAACATGGTGTTGAATGATTGCTTTGACCAAGGCTCATTAGCTGGTATTCAGATATATTAACCATATGATTAAATGTTTTTTTTTATAATTTTATGCATGCGTAAAACTTATTGGGAAAAAATGCAGAAACAATAATGGGGTGTACATACAAAAGTCCTTTTATCATGGCCTCAAATGGCCATAAAGAGCTGAAAATGGTGCAAACTGATTTCCAAGACAACTGTCTTTTTGTATATGTTCAAATAAATTAATTATGTGATTTCAATTTTCAAAAATATTTATGAAAACTTAAATAATTAGAGAAAAAATGAGGAAAAAAATTGAAGGGGTATACTTACAAAAGTTACTGCGTCTTGGCTTTTTATGGCCCTATAGTAATGTAGATGGCATCATATGATTGCTAAGACAATGCTCTATTGGTCCATATTCAGATATATAAATCGTGCGAATTTATCTTTCAATATTTCTAAGAAATAAGAGCAAAATGCAGACAAATAAGACATTGACTCACAAAATTACCTGTAAATTGGCTGCTAATTGATCTGTAAGGCTTCAAATGGCATCCAATTACATGTATTGCTAACACACTGCACAGTTGCCTGTGATGTATAATAACATAATATAATTTATAGTTTCATTTAAATGGGAGTAATACTTTGGAAATTTTTAGACAGAGTATCAAAAATATGCAGAGTTTTAAAGTTGGTGGGGTAATTCTGTGTGAAATAATGCCATACTTTCAAAAGATCATGAGGTTGTTAGTGTAAAATGAGACTGCACTTTATACTTTTTCTTACAAACAATATACAATGCATTGAAAAGTAACTAATTAATAAGAAACAAGAACCAATTTATATACTACATTTTAGCAGACTTTTCATAGGATTTTTAGCTTTTTGTCATAGCACTACCTCCATACATCCATGAATTTGAGCAGTATGCCAAATAAAATTCAAGAGTAGACCACTTGATCCTTCATCGGGAAGGTGAGGACTACTTAAAAACATTCAAACCAACTATAGCAGATGTCACCTCAAACTCAAAATATGAGAGATACAGGTTTTTGTGTTCCAGGATATGAGACAATATTTGATTTCAGTGTATAGTAAGGTAAGTATCAGAAATATTCCAAAATAATGCTTAAGCGTCCATACAATTGGTATCTTGTGTTTGTACTGAGCTTTACCAGTACCAAATATACCTAAATTGATTTAATATGCATCATTCAGCTCTAAGCAAATGCCACAAACTTCACTTTTATTTATAGTCTGGATTGTTTTAATGCATTACACCCTCGGTAATTAGTTATGGTCTTGTCGGGCTGTCAGTCGCGTAGCAGCCACCTCTCCTGTGCATACAGGCAAGTTATCAGTTCTTAGTTCACATTTCTTTTGCCATTAACTTGAATCAGTTATTGAAAAGGAAGAATATCTAATTTAGAAATATTTTCAAACCAAGACTTCGTGAAAATATTCACTAGTACAAATGCGCATGTAGTTGATTTTACGCTGTTTGATACCATTGATGCATTACCATATTTAGGTATAACCTTAGGTATAGGTCCATACAGTTTAGTAAACAGTTTTTATTGCTTTTCAGGCTATTGTTTAAGCATGTTAAAGAGGATAGATTGTTAAAAACAAACTAACCATAGGAAGATTAACATTAAAATCGCATACATGCTTATTATTTAGGTGGGTGGGGTAATTTTACATGTTAAGTGGTAAAAATATTAATACAGAAATATGTTTTAGCAATACAGGTGTTTCATAATCAAATCAATAGTTTCTAAAATTGTTTAAAATACAGAAGCAAGGCATACAGACAGGGAAAATGACTGGATAATGGAAAGGTTTGTAGTTGTCTGTTTATTAGATTTAAAGCTTATTTCATAGCAGTACCATACAACATCGCCTGATTAGACTATCTTGCCAAAAAAATTTCCAGAGCAGCCCACCCAATCCTTCTTAGGGAAGGTTAGGACTAGCCAAAAATGCATTCAAACCAACTATAGCAGGAGATGTCACCTCCAACACTAAATATGCGAGATACAGGATTTCGGGTTCTAGGGTATCTGTCATTACATGCCAAATAAAGTGAACCATAGTTTTTTAATGCCCTTTTGAAGGTCCACTCTATCAAATCCAGAAGTTTTTCTTTTATTAGATTATGTGGTAATGTTGTATACAGAGTAGAAAAATCATACGTGGACAAGCTTGTCGCACGGAACCCTCTACACTTCAATTTACTGAGCACCTCACCAGAATTTTTTATTGACCAAAACCAATTTTTATTTGAAGTTTCATACACTGTCTCACAGTATCTTATAACATGAGATTTGATAGCAGTAAGACAAGAAGTTAATAATTTAGAAAGTTCAGTGGTAGTACAAGAGCTAGAATTTGCAATAAATCTAGCTTTGTATGGTCTTTTGTGAAGCTTAGGTAACCAATACATCGTAGGAAGTTTGTCTTGGCTTCATTGACACAAACAGAAAACTTAACAGGTAAATCGTTTAAGTGGGCATTAACTAAAGACACTTCATCAGTATCTGTCTCCAGATAAGCCCTGGTACCATCAAGCTCCTGTTTTAAGGTGTTAACGTAGTGAAGCCTACAAACGACAACAACATTGTTTGCGGCTTTGTCTGCCGGAACCAAGACATACTTTCTATGAAATTCTTGGATACCCTGCTTCAAATGCCTAAATGACGATTTGGGTTTAGGAGGTAAAAGATTAGTATTTTGTGAATAAAACTTAATACGTTTATCCACGAAAGTGAAGATATTTCTTTTCCATTCTTTAAGAGCATTATCCTCAACACCCTCTCGTTTACACCATCGATTACCGAAATCATGATAAGCGCGATGACTTTGATTTTGATATAGTAAATTTTCCTTTTTTGGATGGTGACGTTCCTCGTCGTGCTTCTTATGGTGTTTACATTTCGCAACTTATTAGGTTTGCTAGAGTCTGCAATCATGTTACAGACTTCAACGCTCGAAATAAATGTTTAACGGCAAAACTTCTCCAACAGGGCTATCGGTATCATAAACTTCGAAAAACCTTTTCTAAATTTTTTCGTAGACACTATGAATTGATTTCCAAATATAATGTTGGATTAAAGACGCTTTTAAGTGAGGGCCTTTCGGAACCTGAATTTTATGGTGACTTAGTTTACAAATTAAAGAAACTTATAGGAATTAATGATTTTTCTTTTCAGTTCAGAAAAATCATAACACGTTACAGACGTATATGTTATAACTTGAATGTTATGCGACAGTCTGCATGCTTAGTTTTTAACCCAATCATGGTTGATAACTATGCTGCCTTCTTTAATTGCACGCCGGTGGGTCGGGCGTCAGACTCTATGATGGCCCCGACTTAAAGCTATTCATTTAAGTTGGTTGGGGCCGGAGCTTCTTGTCTGCTGCTTGGCCCACCGGGGTCCAACTGGTGTTTTTCTTTTGCTCCGGAGTTAGTAGGTTATTCGGCGCCCAGGGATCTCCATCGTCGGGCAGCTTACTGAATCTGTGAGTCTTTGTTTTTGATTCATCAGGATGTTTATCATGATTTATTTGTTTGTTCTTGATGATTCATTGACTAGTTAGAGATTCACCACGAGGACCGAAGAACTTACTAAATGTAGCTGAGGGTGAGGTTAGGATCCTGTAAAACCGGTTTAAGCCCGCCAGTAACTTTGTATTACTGATCGTTCCAAGGCGATACGTCTGTGGTGGTTCTTTTTGTTTTATGTCTTGGTGTTTAAAAATTTTTGTGCTGTTGACGCCTTATGTGTGTTTTCATATTTTTAATTAAGTTAAGGTAACTGAGTGGCCACCTTTTGGGAAAATAGCTGCTCATTCGGCTTACGATATGTTTCATGGTATAAGTGCCTGATTGTTAGTTTGGTTTTTTCCCACCTCGGTTTTTGGAGTGGGGATCTCTTTCTGATTGCGCCTTTTCCTGATCTTTGCCTACTTGTACCTTTACATAATTGAATTACACGACAACTCATACTGCACGTTTGAGTCTAGTGGCTTGACGATCGTGTTAGTAGGATTCCGGGTCGTTTCGCCAAGGACCAAGTAAACACCCAAAACACCCATGCAAACCTCCCTTTGGTTGGTAACATTTGTACCAATGGTGCAGTAGGTGTCAAAAATGGGACAAATTGTTAAATTCGTGGAACTGGCGCATGATTGCATTCTATCTAAGCAACAACGGAATGAAATGAACCGACGGTATTGTGACACTATATGATCAGGTATGAAAGCTTTGACCGCGCCCCACCTGCTGTGTAGCCAATTACATTCTATCCAAGCCACAACGGAATGAAACGAACCAACAGTATTGTGACGGTCGATTGTCAGGTATGAATGCTTTGACCGCGCAGTTTTTTTTTTTTATTTCTGTTCACTTACATGAACCACGATGAAATGGGAGTACAGTCAATTCTTTGACATTCTAGTTTATATATGCGAAGCGTAGACCAAGCTTTTTGTTAAAGCTTATACTTGTACTATATAAACTCTGCGTCAATTGGTGACATAGGTCCCTCATTTTCACTCATATTTCATCAAGATAGCATGAGGCAGAACTTCTTTTTAAAGACATTTTACGAAATGCAGTCCATGTAACTTTGAGAGGATACAGACGAAAGCTGGATAAAATAACATTAATAAAAAAACCTCTACGTCTGTCAATTGTTTGGGGTATACATCTCCCAAACAACAAGACCAGTTTGATGAGAAAATAAGAGTTGAGTTGTTCTGATCATAAGCACCCCTGTACAATTATGGCACTCAGAAGAGAATCTAAGGATTTGGTTAACCAGAAAGCAATATTTGAAAGGCATTCCAGGTAAAGCTAACGACACTCCTGATTAAAAAAACCAGTAGACGAGTCCAATGAACATGATACTCTTCATCAGGTGTTAGGAGACAAACGGTTCTCAATGACAAGTGGCTCATGGAAATTTGTTGCTGGCTGAGGTGAGAGGAATCGAATACAAAGTGCTAAGAGCATATGTAAAGTAAGAATAGAGGGATCAGGAATCGATGCAATTAAATTTAAAGTCCCAACATAGACAGCGGGTGGGAAAGAAAACACACAAAGCACAAAACACAACAAAACATTTTCCGACAACACCCTCGAAGAGCAGAATGACTAGCTCTTTCCCAACAAGGTAGCCATCCGGCTAAGATTCAACAGGAACGAAAGGGAACGAGCACGACAGAGAAGTTGGCACAATAAACAGTAGTATAATGAAGATAAACCACTTTTCCTGGGACACCGATTATCGTTTAAACTGGGGACAAGCATGATGAAGACAACTCACACTATCTGTGACTCAACTTAACGTTTTTACCGGGCACAACGCCGAAAACCACTTCTCCTGGGGACGTTCTCGAATTCATAAAGAAAGAAAATTAAATAAAAACAAAAATAGTGTTCAGCTGGCGAACACATGTAACAAAAACTTTTGATAAAATTAAGTTAAAATCCCAACCAAATCAAGTAAAAATCAAGTGGGCTAGATGTGAGGTGTAATGCCTTCACAAAAACAATCCAGCTGATAATTAAGTGAGACTTCTTCTCTGGTCAGACACCTACAACCCCCACCTAAAACTGAAGTATTGTGTTGGACATGTGGGAACGAATATTCCGGTCCGTTTACATAGAAATTGACATTGATGATACACACGGTGATGCTGCCCCCGTCTTATGTTGTTGACATTTTCAAATTAAATGTGTCTGGTTAATTTTGTATCTCATTACAACAATGGCATTGTAGCGAGGAGAAACAAGAGGAAGAGTAAAAATGGTACCAGTAGGATTCCATAGCCAAATCTCGTTCAAATATTGTGTTGGACATATGGAAACGAACGCTGGTCCGTTTACATAGAAACTGACATGCTATTGGTCTAGGTCTGTTGAAGCTATGTGAAACAATTCTTTTTGTTTTATGTCTTGGTGTTTAAAATTTTTTGTGCTGTTGGCGCCTTATGTATGTTTTCATATTTTTAGTTAAGTTAAGGTAACTGAGTGGCCACCTATTGGGAAAATAGCTGCTCATTCGGCTTACGATATGTTTCATGGTATAAGTACCTGATTGTTAGTTTGGTTTTTTCCCACCTCGGTTTTTGGAGTGGGAATCTTTTTCTGATTGCGCCTTTTCCTGATCTTTGCCTACTTGTACCTCTCCATTGAATATTTATACATTACAAGCGAGTCATAGTCGCAGCCTTTCCGGGCTTTTGGCCATGCATTATATAGATAAAAGAGCAAACTCAATGGCTTGTTTCTTTTGGTAACTAAAATCAAACATTTACAAGTACGTATATATATCGATGAGATCCTTTGCTGGGCGTGCATAATCTATCAGGAATGGAAATTATGTCAAAGGAGCGAGATGGCTTGGTGGTAGAGCATCAGACACCGAATGGAGAAGTTTACCTATGGGGAAAACCCCTCAAACATTAACTAAATTCCGTTGTCAGAATAAATATATCAGTATCGGATTAAGCTGTAAATGTCTAATTAGGCGAGACGCTAGATTCTGTATCTACCGTATTTAACGAAATCGCACAACACCCTCCACATACTTTGTTTGCAGTATGCAAATGCTTCATTGGTCATCCTAGATGAGGTCTAGGCACGTTGTCGCCCCGGCAAGTGGTGCACAATATTTCTGTAGCTCGTTACATAAGTTACATGTTCAAAATATATTTGTACCAACAAAATAGCGAAACCTACTACGCTCCACCCACTTTAATCATGCAACAACACTAATTATATCACGTACTAGAACAATTTAACGGACATGGTTTATGATATTTAAAAGTTAAAATTAGACATTATACGGTGTTACAAACGTTACTTCTACATCTATGGCGTGAAAATGGGGGTTTGGGTTCAAAAACGTTTTTGTTTTTGGCATTTCTTTCTTCATATTCTCAAAACGATAGGTCCTTTCTTACTGACCAATAGTTCAATTTGGCTATTATACAAAATCATATATTTATATTAAATATTTAATTTATTTTATTTAAATAATTTAACATTTCCTAAGGGTACAGCCGTATGCTGTAACATTTGAAAAGTAGGAGTTTCAACAAAAATATCAAAATGAATAACTGTTATATGTTTGTGTAAATTATTTAGTTCAATTTTACACACCCTATGATAAATACATGTTTAGTGTGCTAAAATACACAGCCTGTGACTTGCAAGTATGCTCATGGTAATGTATGTAACACCTTAATGTTCAAACATGGGTAGATTTCATTTTGGTAATTATAAATGTATATTTAGTGAGCCGCTTCATGCGAAAACCAGATTCTTCCTATATGAAAACAAAGATGCAGTTACTGCACAGCTGATCAGCACACTTGTTTAATCTACACAGATAATTCAAACTTCTTCTTAAATTCGAAATTTCAAGCGTCTAAATTCTGTGACTGTGTAGAAGGAATATTGTTGGACGAGGGGTTTTCGCGCGCTGCGGCTCACAACACAGTAATGTGTTTGGAATATGTTGACCCACTGGTGACTTGTCAGTATGCTCATGGTAACGTATGTAACACCTTTTTCATATTGGGCACTGTAAGGTATATATTATGAGTTGGTGACCCATCGTTAAAGCGTCCGCTCCTGATTGCGAGTTTGTGTTGTTCGACCTCTTCGGTGTCATGTTGTGTCCTTGAACAAGATCCACGATCCACGATGAATCTTTCACATGTGCGAACTTATAAATGACTTAGGAAGACAAAAACTTCGCAAATATCACACTGACAGTCTCATCCAACTAGATGCGGATATTATCCTCAAACTCCTGGACCCATTTATTTTATACTTTATGTGGTATTCCTTACAGCTTGTGTGCGCCTTTCGAAACTATTGATTTGACGTAGTGTTTGCTATATACCTGTAGAGTAAAACCATCAGATGGGATGAACTTATAAAAGGACATTATCTATCCCTGCGACACCAGTTCCCCGGGAGTGGCAAAATCCAATGTAAAGCAGTAATAACACAAAATGTGAATTTCTTGAGGGCCCTCGGTGTGAAATCCGAACATAGACCAGGATGTGCAAACAACGTGCATAACGAAAATGCTTTCTTGCCAGGGATGACGTAACTGCACTTTAGACAATGAAGACACAGATACGCGAATTTTCATAACAACCACGATGCTTCTGACGGTACAATCATCTGAATCAGATGTCATGGGTTTATGCTGTTGTCTATTCTAGCCAAATGATTGCAATTTCCACGCTGGAAATCCTGAAAAAGCACGATACTAGCAGTCTGTCGCTTTGAGCAAGCCTTGATGATCTGGTGAGACTCTCGACCATTCCATATCTTCAAAAAAATAGAGGTTATGACTACACAATAAGGCAGTTTAGGTGAGACTCAACACAATGGCACTGGTAAAACGAAAGCTTGGAATGTTGCTGAGAAAAGCAATCAATCACAAACTACCTTGTGCAAACAGACGATAACTCCCACAGCACATAAGAAGGTGTACGAAAAACCATTTGCCGATTCTGTTCATCTGCTAGGCAATCTGGTTCAAGTGTAAATAGTGTCCGTCACTTGTTCTGTCGCCATTAGCGATACACAAATGAAAATGTACCACCAAAACATGATCGCTTGATGACACATTTATAACGTGAAAACTCCAAAAACATGTTTTCAGCCTTATCAGAAACGCTCAACCGTATCAGCCTAAGCAGAATCCCTCAGAAGGTTGGTCGGGTGGGAATATGGGCCCCGCTCATCGGGTCCTTAAGAAATAGATGGGCTTATTTGCTTATACGCCACTTACTGACCATCTTATTACTGGTTAACCGCTCAGGTCTGAGCCTGACCAGGAAAAGTTTTAAAATCAAACCACCCATACGTATAACCGTAGTGGCTTACTTGGGTGGTTATATCTAAAGCATTGTTTGGATGTCATGGCATCCGATTTTCGGGCAAAAGTCCCATAAATGGAGTCAACGTCTCAATTTGACAATAGCTGTTGACAAGGCTGTTAAGCATCAACTCAAAATCAAACAACCGCATCAGGCAATGTCTGGAACATCAATGGTACATGTACTTATATTGAAGCAGTGATCATGACCAAGGACTGAACAATTTTTGTTCCGTTTAACGTCCCTTTCAATATAATTTCAGCTCATATGAGACGGGCTAACCGGTAGGTGGGGCGAAAACGGGAGAACCCCGAGAAAAAACCACTTAGCACACGCGCAGGCAGAACTTAGCTTGTCTCACATGTGCCCCGAACCCAGACAAAATGAACTAGCATGCGCAGGGTTACATGCTTTTGTATATCAGGTAATCGGAAAACAATCTTAAGGTGACGATTATTATTACTATTTGTTTTCCTTAGGTTTTAACACCTAAAATTTTAAGTGAAAAATGTGTTACGTTACCATTAAATCGCCCATCACCCGCATTGATATTTGCTTACTAATATTGGCAAGCTTTGTGAAAGGTAACTTAAGAAATAGTGACAGACGGTGTTGATAATGTCATTTAATAACACTGGATACTAACAATGGTGTAAACATGCTTTGGGATTTTGTGGCTTGGATGTGCGCGCTTTAAGTTCACTGACAACCGGATTACACTCTTGAATATTTGCTATATCTTATATGATTTCTAAATTAGTGATAAATCATAATTATATACAGCGATGAGCATTTTATCGGCATTTAAATCATTAAAACTGATTTTTGATATTTAATAATTATGTGTTACATACGTTACCATAATTACAAATCAAAAGTACACATTTCTGTCAAATCAGTGAGCATTCAACTTAAAGAAGGCATATGTGTTATTGATCAACAACAAGATGATTGTATACTTTTCTTCTTTTCTTCAAACTTGTCTGTTCATAGTTGACTTTGAACACTTTATTCTTTCATAATCTGAAGTGAGTTACTGTGGACTATATGCAATAACTTTCGACTAAGGAATGGCATGATGATTAGTTTTTTCAGGTTTGTAAAAGAAAAGGAATAAGTGTCTTTTAGACCAGTGTATCTAAAATATATATAAGCGAAGAAAAGTATATTTAAATAGCTTACTGTTCTGTAATTAAACTGTGAACAGTCTGTTTTGAAAATGTAACATACGTAACACCATCGATGCATATATGTGAATAAAAGTATCAACACATGTGCCAGTAACATTCTTCCATCAGATGACATTAATATATTTAGGTTTGGAATTTATTTTACAGATTCATAGTGCATTTTTCAAACTTAGAGTATAGTTCTGTTTTGAATGGGTAACATACGACGTGCGTAACGGCTTCTGGAGGGCAAATGCACCATACAATTGGGCGACAACGTGCATAGAAAATCTTTATATTGATCAACGAAGCCACCCGTAGTGTATTAAAAGTGAAATTTGCAAAGAGAAATATATTAAAATTGCTTACTGTTCTGTAATTAACATTTACACAGGCTGTTTTGAGAATGTAACATACGTAACGCCATCTATGCATGGGAATGATTAAATATATCAATATATGTACCCGTAACATTCTTTCATCAGATGATATTGATACATTTAGGTTTGGAATTTAGATGAGAGATTCATAGTGTATTTTACAAACTTAGAGCACATTTCTGGTTTGAATTGGTAACATACGTAACGGCTTCTGGAGGACAAATGCACCATATCAAAGGGCGACAACGTGCCTAGAAGCTCTTTATATTGATCAAAGAAGCCACCCATAGTATCAAACCTAGTATGTGGAGGGTGTTGTGCGAAACGAAAAATTTCCCTACCCACCGTCTCCTCTAAATAACCGAAAGACACTCTACGACTATCGACGAATCTACCCCATCATGAAAACATGTCCGTGCAATGTATACCTCCTTAATCCCCCTTTTTTACAAAGAAAAACTGGGGTATGCAGGGGTAAACCTATTTATTTCATATTTTTGCTTCAAAACATATATTGCGTGTACCCACAATCTATGTTTTGAGCAAAATAAGAAAAATAAAAAATAAATCTATTGAAAATTTTTATAGCTTAAGAAAAATCTGTATATTACATGTGTGTGTTTTCGTAATGCTGAGTGCAGGTGTGCTCCAATACAGAGGAGGAGTATACCAAACGAGAAAAAAAGAGGTTGACAAGGAGGTTTATTCGGATTTACTTTGGATTGAGTAATTCCCCAGCAACATTTCAGAGGCTGATGGAAAGATACATGTATATAGATATTTAATTTTTGATTAAAGAATTCAATATTTTAAAAAGTCCAGCCCTGTTTGTACCGGATCTGTTTTGGAACTATAAGACATTGCTTGGGGCTTAGTATAACGTGAATGAAATAGGCATTTGATCCAGAGAATAATGGATAATTGTGTTGGGATATTGACAAAATAAAAACACAAAGAGAAGACGAATTACGAAGTGAATGAAATATAGCAAATTCTAAATAACAGTGAAACCAATATTAAGCGAATAAATATATATATATTTGAAACCATATGTACATGACTGAATACAAAAACAAAGTACAAGTAGGCAATGATCAGGAAATGGCGCAATCAGAAAGAAATTCCCATTCCATAAACCGAGGGGTGGGAAAAAACTAAAATGACACTTAGGTACTTATACCAAGAAAACATCGGAAGCCGAGTGAGCAGCTTTTCCTCAACAGGCGGCCACCCAGCCACCCGAACTGAACTAAAATATGAAAACGCACATAAGGCTCAAACAGCACAGAAATTCGACTCCAAAACACAAAACAATTAAAACCACAACAAAAGTATCGCCTTGGAACGATCAGTAATATAAAATTACGTGGGGGCTTAAACCGGTTTTACAGGCGTCTAACCTCACCCTCATCTTCTGCAGTGGTTCACAACATTTAGTTAGTTGTTCGGCCCTCGTGGTGAATCTCTAACTAGTCAATGAATCATCAAGGACAAACGAAGGCTTTATCCATAAATTAATGTGTCCGCTTGCAAAGATACGTGACAAATAACAATATTCATTTGTATTAAGCAGAAATCACTGATTTTATAAGTCAACGATCCAGTGAAAGCCTAGATGTATTTCATGTAGCAGATTACACATAACCAGAAGCATATGAAGGTCGTCTATGTATTACATTTGCTCTTTGATGACTTGATAAGAAGGCTTTCTAAGCATAAGCACATACAGACATTAAAGTAATGGTGACAATAATCAAATTGTGGCTGTATTAAAGTATATGTGTCTGGAATAACAAAAGTATGATTTAGGAGATTCGTTGATTTTTAGTAAGAATAACTAAATAAGTTTCATATGATTTCACATTTCGCAAAACTTGTACATAGTGCTTAATTTGTATTTGTTTGTATTAGGGTTTAGCGTCCCGGTCATAATTTCGAGACGGGGCCATTTCTCCCTGGGTATTAACCAGTACGCTGTGGAGTTAATGTGGCTACACGGTGTCGCCGGGGGGGGGGGGGGACCCAGTACCTAGTCGATGTTCTACCACTATGCAACCGAGCTCCCCAATGCTTAATTTAAAAGTATCTTATATTAAACGTAGTGGCCTACAGCTTTACAACACTTTTATTCTGCTTTGAAAACGCTTTACAATAAGCCCTTGATGATTTCTGGAATATACACGACTACGACGACGATGGACGCCAGAGCATGGGTATACTATTATATATTATTGTGCCTTAAAGCCTCGTAACACATGAGCGAAAGTCAATAGACGCGTTTAATTCAGAAAATGAATTCTTGTTTGTTTGATTTAATAATTAAGGTCATTGACAACAACACAACTAACGTCCCGACATGACCACAACTGTTGTCGGGGACGAAAAGAAACATTGCCTATTTTAATGTTAGTGTTAGCAGGATTCTCAGTGCTCACGCCTTGTAATTCGCATTTTATAACTCTGAGGTGAGCTGGTGAATTTGTTCGGTTTTCTTTCGAGCGAGTGCCTGAAACCTGGGTATTCACGTTCAAACTTGAATCGTTGTAGCATACTGGCAAACACCAAGAATAACTCCATACGGGCCAATGGTTCTCCGAGGCAAATTCTTGGACCTATTCCGAAAGGCATCTGTGCATCGGGCTTACACACTTTACCTGTGGCATCAATAAAGCGCGCTGGGTTGAACTTGTTTGGTTGATCCCAGTGTTTGGAGTCCATCAAGGAAGAGTAAAGGTTAGACACAACTATCGTACCCTTTGGGATATGATAGCCCAGTAATGTTGTGTCCTCACCTGCAGCATGTTGAAGACCTGTGGGAGCGATATTAGCAAGTCTCTGTGATTCGTGAATGGCTGCCTCGACAAACGGCATCTTGACGCGGTCGGCATATTCGATAACTTTATCGCCCACCTGATCAACGATTTCTTTCGCGCATTTTTCTTGGAGTTCAGGATTTTCAGCCATGAAAAGAAAAGCCCAGTCCAGAGTGTTGTAGGTTGTTTCGGAACCTGCTATAAACAGTTCCATAATTACCCGAAGCATAGATCCTTCAGTAAAAACATCATGTATTTCCTCTTTAGAGTCACGCGTAGCCTGTATGTACAAATCAACAAAATCTCTAATGTTGTTCTCGTCATACGTGTCTTCATGGTTTTTAATTTGTTCAAAAATAAAAGCTTTTATTCTTTCAAAGTTCTGTTTCCTTGTTTCCATCTCTTCGTGAGACTTTCTAGCGAACAGCTGAACTATCCAACGAGGGAAGAACGTCGACAAATTGAATAACACTTGCCCACTAACCGCAGTATTGGTGATTTTTCGGACCATTTCGAATTTAGGATCATCATGATCAAACCGTGTCCCAAACGCTATGCTATGAATGACGTTTCCCACAATATTATGCAGAACTGAGGCGATTTCTATCGGCTTACCCTTCGCGGCTTCAAATACTTTACTAGCAGCGTCGATTTCAACATGTATTCTCTCTGCGATACTGGTTTTACCAACGCCAAAGTCCCTCAGGGTTTGAAGCGTGAATCGCCTCAGAATTTTCCATTTTTGGTTATGCCCGCGAAACACAATCCCTTCCTTTAATGGTGGCCACACCCCTCTGATAGGTGGGTTGTCTGGACGATCACTAAAGACACTTGATTGCTTCACAAAGGCCTGCTGAATAGCGTCATGGCCATGTAAGACTACGAAAAGTTTGGATCCTATTCTGAAGCTGAAAATGTCACCGTATGTTTTAGCAGCCTCAACAAAGAGAAGATGGTTGTCCCCTTTCTGCATCTGTTTAACGAACCAGTAGCTCCCTATAAGTGGTAGAGTAAGCGGACCCGGCGGTAGATTTTTGGGCCTTTTTATCACCAGAACTGAGCAGAAAAAGACTATCACAAAAACCAAAACTAGACCCACGTCCATCTTGAATCGTGATTTCTGACAACAACGACCAGAGTGTACGTAGACGAAAACCTTCAAGCTATTTTGTATAAATAGTAACCCTGTCTGTGACTAAGCATATAGAATTATACTAACATACACCCTGTACAAACGGAAATAGTATGTTAGTGTTGAGCCAGTCATTTGACGATGTTGGCAGGTGGCTGCATGACTTGCAAGAAAATATGGCTTGCGATAAACATTGGGGAACTATTATAGGCGATGGCATTTGCAATGTCGCCGATCAAAATTTATGGCGTGAATGAAATAACCCAGCAGGCATTTGACGTCCCATAGACGTTGGGCTGACGTCAGACTCTAACGTTGGACTAACGTTGGATTGACATTGAATTTGAAAGTTTTTTGACGTCTTAATGCTGATGTCAGATTGACGTCTGCTTTACAACTTCAGTCTGACGTCCAGGGACATACGTCAAAACAATCGTGAATATTCCCAGCGGGCACATGACGTTAAAATGACGTCATATCAACGTCGATGCGAAATCATGACGTCGATCTGACGTCATTTTGACGTCATGTGCCTGCTGGGAATTTGTTCGCATTTTTAATTAACATTCTGAAATCCTGAAATGGATTCAGAAGTGCGGTGATGCACTATTGTTATTCCCTTTAACTCCTTTGATAGAGTTATTCGGGATATACAAAATGTTTAAGATGTTAAATCACCCTGATGTTGGCACATCTAATTTATGCGAAATTTTACTGCTATATGGTGCTTAAACCAATAAGACATTAGTGTAAGAAATAAGAATATTCCGAACAATCAGTAATAATTTAAAATGGTGAAATAAGTATTAAAATATACAAATTTTATTTTCATCTTAATAGAAAAATTAATAATTAAGTGAAAGACTTTATTTTGATTAATAAATATTTATTTTTCTAAATTAAATAAGCATGAAGGGTGAAATATGGGATTTCCGATACGAGACCCAGATATGACTTTTAAGTGGCAATGTTGAAATTATCATTTGAATTTGATTCAATAATATGCGTAAGAAATTATGTCAGTTCAAGGGCAACTAACTCTGTCGACATGTGGCGTTAGACTGACGTTTGAATCCGGCGTCAGTTTGACGCCATATCAATACGTCCACTGACGTCAGAACTGGACATCAGGTGGACGTTGGTTATTGGTTGTATGACGTCATGACCAAAATACAACCAATATCCGACGTCAAGTTGACGTCAGGTGCCTGCTGGGAAGGAGCCTGATTTCTTTAAACCTTCAAAGAAATTATGATGAACAAGATAAACAGATAAGGTTCGGGAATATAGAAGACCTCTTGCTCAGATAAAATAAAAAAAAAATCAGACATGAACAGATATGAAGAACTTCCATGATGTACTGGAAAGTAATCTTTGATCAAGGATCTCTGGGGTCATCGCATAGCTAAGGGTAGATGGAAGCAGCAGTATACTGTGCAGTAAAGAAAAAAAAAGATGTGGCACTTCAAAAGTGTACTGCCAGGAAAAACCCAAGTTAGTATTATTGACGATTGATGGACATCCACAAATAGAGTACAATGCTCTCTGCTCATAAAGTTTCAAGCCGACTGCAATATGGTTAAGCCTTAGGCGCAGATGAAATGCTAGCCGATGTTTTACAAAGATATAAAATTTCCATCACTAGCAGACGGCGACTTTATTTGAAGAATGACAGGGTCTCAGGCACAATAGTGCAAGGGGCTATGGGTCAACATTTAAAGAGCAAAAGCTGAACGTTGCTGATTAATTCGCCTGATTGGAAGATGTTCATCTTCAGCAGTGCACATTGATGCCATAATACAAAGAAAATGCAAACTGTGTTGGGTGTGCACAAATACTCATCAATAAGAGAGAATATCTTGTATAAGGAGCATATTTTGATGCTTTAAATACAACTTTGCGTAACTCCAGGTAAATTTTGGTTGTACACTGTGGTATATATAATTTGTTGTTTTATGTCTGGGAGACAAAAACTTTACTTATCACAAGGCAGGTTATAAATTGGAACTAGTTATTCAGGCATGTGAAAATGCATATCCACGTTTTGGCACAGTAAGTCTTAATGTCATAAAATTAAGGTAGCGTAATAAAGAAGTGTTTTTAGATATATATATATATATATATATATATATATGCCTTGTGAAATCAACAGCATTCATATAGACACCTTTACATGTTTGTTTTGTTTCTATGTCTGACACACAAGTGCGAGGACTCTTTAGAGTATTACCCTTGTTTGTGGATGTCATGCGAAGATTAAAACAAATCACTTCTGCATATGTGAAAACAAAAACGGAGGTTGACTGTGCAGTTCTTATCAGATATCATTTATCTAGACTTCTGAAATTCCCAATTAATTGTACGGCAAAGCCTTATCTTAGCTCACAATACGCCCATATGTCCTATATGTTACTTGTTTTATATTGTGAAGATATCATGGATAGTTTTCTGTATCTGATGTTTTTTTCGACCTTGACAGTGACCAGTTTGTCACAACTAAGAAATAATCATGGTAAAATTTACTTTGGCGCCATGTTGTCATATCTAAAGGGTCACTGACGAGGCTTATATCATATTGCGGACATTGCGGCAAGTAGCATTGGAGATTTGGCGATAGATACATATACCTTTGGAAATTTTAGAATTAGCCTTTGGAAAGCTAGACAACTTGAATAATCCTGATATAAATAACATCAAAATCTTTAACCGTCACAACTAAGATCTAATTGATGCATTTTTCTCGCATTTGGTTTCGGTGTCACACAACAAAAATGGATGACAAAAGTATTCTTGGGATCCCTTCAGGCCTTTGAAATTCTTGTTTCAGATGGAAAACCAGTTCACCATTCTAATCTGGGAAGATGTTGGGATCATGCAGATGGACAATACTCTGATCCATTCTGTGCCATCCTCCTGTCGTCAGGAACAAGTATTTCGCTTATTTCTTTTAAACACTATCCTTCTTTCTTTTCCCTTTCGTCTTCTTTTAGTTTATGTCCTTCCTTCTTCCCACCTCCCTCTTCTTTTAAATAATGCCCTTCCTTCTCCCCCTCTTCCCACTTGTTGTAATTAATTTCATCCATTCTTTCCCTCTTACCACTTCTTTAAATTAATGCCATTCGCTTTCAAATGCCCCCTTCTTTTAAATCATGCCCTTCCTTCTTTCTTCTTCCCTCTACTTTTAAATAATGACTTTCCTTCCCTTTCCCTCCCTATTCTTTTAAATGACGACCTCCCATCTTGTCCCCTTCCCCTCCTTCTAATTAATGTCCTTCCTTCCTTTTCATTCCGTCTTATTTTAGATAATATCTTTCAGTCTCAACCCTTCCCTTTGAAAATGCCCTTCAATCTTTCCCGTTCTCTCTTCTTTTAAATAATTCTTCATTCTTTCACCCTTTCATCGCATTTTAAACAATGTCCTTCCTTCTTTAACCATAGTTTCTTTTGAAAAATGTCCTTCCTTCTTTAACCTTAACCTCTTCTTTTGAATAATGTCCTTCCTTCATTAACCTTAACCTCTCCTTTTGAATTATGTCCTTCCTTCTTTAACCTTAATCTTTCTTTTTGAATAGTGTCTTTAACCTCTTCTTTTGAATAGTGTCATTCCTTTTTAACCTTAACCTCTTTTTTTGAATAATGCCATTCCTTTTTAACCTTAACCTCTTCTTTTGAATTATGTCCTTCCTTCTTTAACCTTAACCTCTTTTTATGAATAATGCCCTTCCTTCTTTCACCTTAACCTCTTCTTTTGAATAATGTCCTTCCTTTTTTAACCATAACCTCTTCTTTTGAATAATGTTCTTCTTCTTTTACCCTTTCCGCTTCTTTTAAATAATGCCGTTCATTCTTTCACCCGACACTCTTCTTATAAAGAATGTCCAATGATGTCCTTCCTTCTTTCACTATTCCCTTTTTCTATCAAATAATATCCTTCTTTCTTTCACCTTTCCCTCTTCTTTTGAATAATATCCTTCCCTCTTTCACTTTCCCTCTACTCTTCTTTTAAACAATAAACTTCCTTTGTTCACCCTTCCCTTTCCTTTTAAACAATAAACTTCCTTCGTTCACCCTTTCCTCTTCTTTTAAATGATAACCTTCCTTTTTCATCTTTTCCTATAAATAATGCCATTCCTTCCTTTATATCTATTTCTTGTCCATGTCATACCCCTTTTTGATTTATTTCTTTCTGTTTTCATTCCTTCCTTCCTTTTTGCGTTGTTTTCTTGTTCTGTTTTCTGTCGTACTTTTTCTCATTTAAATCACGGTAACATGTCCATATAATGTATACCTCCTTATACCCCACTAAAACTGGGGTATGCAGGGGTATACCTATTTTTCTTATTTTTGCTCCAAGACATAGATTGTGGGTAGCGTTAGAACCGCCTCGTCGAGGCGGTTCCAACGTGTACCCACAATCTATTTTTGAGATAAAATAAGAAAACAGATACATGTATCAACATTTTTCTACTGAAAATTTTCATTTTTTACAACTTAAAAAATCTTTGTATATTGCATGGGCAAGATTTCGTCATCTGGTATTTAATGTTAGATACTATATTTTTTTTTTAAATTTCTTAATTTCTAAACCTATTGCTTAACTGAGTTTTAAAGATATTTCTCTACTTATTTCAGCAAATCCACCGGTTGCATCAACACTAGGTAAGAAAGAGACTCTCGTTCCTCTGAGTATTTGTGATAGACCGGGTGATTTTATTATGGCACTCTCTACGTCTTCCCTAAATTGCTTAACCCATATTTGACGAATGGATTTTCCTCTATCATTATCATTTGGAAGAGTCCACTTTCATTTTTAGGGGCTTTAGGATTGATATTTAATTTTTATCTCATTTTTCGATATTTTTTTATTAAGCAAACAGAATAGACCCAGATGGGACGCCGCGTTCTGTGGCCAGGCTTAAATGAGTTAATAATATATAGAGAAAAAACTGTTTGTTCCTTTGATTAAATTAACTGTTATTTTTTTCCATAACGTTCATTAGCTAATTAATTAATGAGACCAATTATATCTATGAACTATATATAATTCGCTTATTCGCTCTAGTCTTGTGGTGAAATGTCCAAAAGTTGAGAATGACTGAAGACTGAGCCGATATCGTTTTGCAAGCTCAGATATCAGTTTATTTAAAAGATTACAGCGATAGGAGTATGCAGATAAGTGTAATAACTTGCAAAATCATATTATTGCAACAAATGACAGTTTTAGTCTAATCTATCACTTCTTTAAACTAAAACGCATTTGACTATAGGAAGACCGATTTGGATGTTTCCGCATATATATGTTTAACAACCAAAAATCATTTTATGAAACGTGACTGAACCTCCAGTAGATTAAAGGGACCTTGTTCATTTGTAGAATGACGGTTTATTTAAGAGCAGTATTGCTATCCTTGATTTTGCAACTGTCGTATATAGGACTGGCACAGACGACTCCTTTGGACGATTATGTGGCAAAACCGGACCCTTCATATAAATATGAGCTTTTGGGCAAAGTACGAGGAGTTGCTCATACACTGTACATCCTCAACATGACATCACAGACATGGAAGGCAAGTAAGTAGTCTTATGCTGTCATAAAATTTCTTTTACTTCTGCATGCCAATATGACGAAATCATTATTCCTGGGATACATTTCAAAGAAAAGCGTCAAATATGGAAAAATACCCGAAGATGGTCCTTTGCTTTCATGTATACACTATCTCTTACATGCATGCTGTATAACACATTCAGTTTTGTTTAAACTTGAACTTAATTTCCACTTCTTGTTTTGCTTAAACACTGGCGATGCGATGTTTCTAAAACTTAACGTAACCTGAGGTTGAATTTCGTCAATAAAGGTCTATTAACCACTTCACATTTTTATGCATTGCTGCTGATATTCCATTCTTTGTTTTAGATCTCACTGGCCAGGCCGTATGGTGGCACTATCTTACAATTACTATTCCTGACAAAATCACGAGAGACTCTGCGTTAATGCTGATTAGCGGTGGTTCAAACCATGATGGGTAGGATTTCTCTTAAATGAAGTTATTCGTCGTTTCTTCAGAGTTCATATCATAGTATATGAGTTGACTTTTGTAATCTGGTAACCTTGTTTGGATAGCTTCAGTTGTTTCAATATGAGTAACAACTCTGTTTTAAAGTCTCTGATTTGAAAAAAAAATATTTCATAGTAATCTGACTTTTTGAAAGAATGATGTTTTATAGTAATTTGAATTTTTGAAAATATTTACCAATTCTTTAGAGATTGAGAGAGATGGCCATGTATTTGTACATTTCCTTTGACGGCGGATATGGTAGTCCAGTCTATAAAGTAACAAAATGCCAAACATTTTCATCAACACGAAAATTAAACGATTGTTTGACAAAGAATATACCTTGAACCAAAAATCCCTACTGATCTATTTTTTTTTTATTTTATCTAGTCCTCCCTCCCCAACGGAGGAATTCATACGATACACAACAACGATCGCTGTGTCAACGAACTCAATTGCAGCGTGTCTTAAACAAGTTCCTAATCAACCTATAGTATTTAATGTAGGTACACCTGTTCATTACCTTCCGATACATGTCTTTCATAGTTGTTTTATTTTCCTTTAGGTAAGATTTCTCAACTAAGGTTCATTTCTGAGCAAAAACTTTCGAAGATATTGCTGCGCCGTTGTGATTCTGGATTTAGCTGAGACATGAAATACGTAACGATTATATAGTATCTGTTTTATATACCATGAAATGTTTCTCAAAAATAGAAAAGTACTTATTGTATGCATTTTATTTAGGATGACCCATCGAAGAAGAGTCGTTACGAAGATGCCATCATAGCATGGACATGGAGAACCTTTGTTGATAACAATGGTAGTGATCCAGAGATACTGCTGCGTATGCCAATGACAAAGGTTAGCAACTCAAACTTTCCTCAAAGCTGATTGAAACTGTGCTTTATAAAGAAATAGTTTACATTGTAAACAACACATTTTATCTTTTACCAATGCTGTTATGGCCATTGTTTTAATTGCGATCAGTATTTTACTTACATACTCTAGAATAAACCTACTGTCTATACACCATCTTCCTGAAACTGCGTTTTTCAATATCTCACTTTTTCTGAAAGACCTCAAGAAAAATATGACCACCATTTTGCATTTCAAAAGTCTTAAGAAGTGCCACAAAAATTTTGAAAATCGTTTATCAAAAAAAAAAAAGTTCATGCCAGAAATAATTTTGAATAGGTTTTTTTTCTATTGTAAAACTTTCATCAAGGAAGGGAAGTAACTGTTTTCCTGAAAAAAAAAAAAAAAAAAAAAAAAAACAACAAATAAATAAAATCAAAATCGATTATTTTTTTCATTCAAAATGCTCCAAACCAAACCAAAATTGTATTACCTGTATAGCTGAGCACCAAACAAACTCTTAAAATTATTCCACAGAGTTGCTTGATTTTCAATTTTGAGGTATTTGGATTACCTCTGTTGCACATGCAAAAGGCCTAATCTAAATAATTTTTGGGCATAATTTTTTTAACAGTGGACCAATTTTCAAAATGTTTGCGGCACTTTTTACGAGTTTTGAGTTGCAAAAGATGACATGGGCATGTTTTTCTTTTGTTCAGAAAAGTGAGATTTTGAAAAATGCAGTTTCTGAAAGATGGTGTACAGACAGTAGTGGAATATATACATGACATACAAGACATTCTACATTAATCTTAAGCAAATTATAAGGCAGTAAGATGCAACAAAAGTCTATAGGGAATGTTTTCATTACGAAAACACGCCCATGCAATATATAGAGAATTTTGTCAGTAGCAAAAACTGAAAATTTCATCAGAAAATGTATAATATTTTTCTTATTTGTGCCCAAAACATAAATTGTGGGTACACGTTACAACCGCCTCGCCGCCCCCACAAAAATAATAGGTATACCCCTGCATACCCCAGTTTTACTATATAAAAGTGGGGTGTAAGGGGGTATACATTGCACGGACATGTTTTCCTGATGTACAGACATTTCAAAGTTTATTTTGTATGGTATGCCACAAAAATATTTACGGATAATGGTTTGGAGTTTTCAGCAGCACATCGCTATTTAATGCCATGAAATGCATTAACTGTACGCACTATCGGTTTCCAGCTCATAATAGTATAAGACGTTTATAGTAAAACCTAAGAAAAACTCGTTCAAATTTTAAAAATCTATGTTGATGTAGAAAAATCTTCTTGAATAAATGTGTGTTTACGTACGTACAGATGATTCCGTTTATTATATCCATGTAGCGTCTTTGTCTACGGGTTCCAATAACTTCGTTTGAGAATACAATTGCGTCCTTTAAGTATGCAGAACAAGCCATATTAAGATTCTCTTTTAAATATACTTAATGTCACTCTAAAATGTGAACACTTGCAGGCGGCTGTTCGAGGTATGGACACGATACAAGACTTCGTTAACAAAGAAACTGGTGTTAAAGTAAATAGATTCTTCGTGTCCGGAGCGTCGAAGGTAAGAAAGTAGGTCTGATACGAAGATTTCAAAAGGTTAACGTCATGACAAAGAACTTAGTGTCAACGGTAAATCGTCAGCATTTTGAAATTCTGAAAACATCGACATAAGTCAGTCATACCTCTTTTAGATATACTTAATGTCACTCTAAAATGTGAACAAAGGGTGCGTTACGATGACGACTCGGAAAATTTTCCCATTGGTATTAACCTTTAATCAAAGCGGGCGATTCCATTCGCCAATCAATCCATTCTCTTTAACAATACACATGCATCATTCATTTAAGAGTACAGAATAGTCCCACGTAAAATGCGTCATTCTGTGGCGTTGAATATTGGACAATGCGATTCTGCTTGTCTATTTCTTAAAAATACTTATCTGCGCCAATAAAATGTTAAGATTTTTTCATATATCCATGGGTATTAAACACATTATCGCTACTTTCGGCGTATTATATAAAAAATATTGTCTATTACGGTATAGCGCGGATGGACAACCTGGACAACAGCAGCCGTTGACAAGCGAGTGGTAGGGCTTGCGCCGATGGTCGAAGATTTGTTGAATATGGTTCCTGTAAGTTGTTTCACCTTTCGAATAATTATTATTTAGTTAATGACGTCATTTTGACTTAACCTAGTAAACAATTAAATTTTGTAATCTATGTCATATACAGTTGTGTATTATTAGACTGTGAGCACGATAGAGCCACCTCCCTTCAGTTACAAAATTTATGTTTGGTTCAGTTCATTTAATGGCAGATGTTCAAATAAGCGTTAATATGATCACTGCTCTTAAAGAATATCAGTTTTATTTTTATCTGCTATTACTGGAGCTGGTGTTGTGCCGTGTGGCGGCCGTAAAAAGTCTCCCCGTACATCATCCATAGTGCAGATTATATTTTCCTTTTGGTCCTTTGAGATCAGCGAGGATATTCTGAGAAATCAGAAATTTATTATCGGTTAAGATTCAGTTTCTAACCAATGTGTTTTATTCATGCATATTTTACCTCTTTTGGATAATACTTGTCTTTTATTTTATACTTTACAGTGAAACCCAATGTATATCAAAACTTGATAAAATTGGTATTTTCATTGATATGAAATTTCACTGATATCAAGTCTCACTGATATCAAAAGTCACTAGTGACTGATATCAGTCTATATCGTCACTGTAATGACGTCAGATTTTTTGGATTACTTCTGACGTTTCCATTTACTTGACGTCATTAAATGTGTCTCACTTCAGAAATTCAAACGCCTATAACTCCGTTATTTATGAACGAAAACATAAAGTGTGGGTATTCATTTTCTTAGTTAGAACATAAGGAACAATGTGGTACCAAAATTATTCGTGTTTTCAAAAAATTTTTGTTTTTGCATTTTCACCGCCTACCTTGTGCATTGGAAAATGCCTGTGCATTGTATAAAATAAAAAGAAAATTTGCTTTTTTTCGGTGAATACCAAATATATTTCATCTCGTGAGTTGAAAACATAATAATTTTCACTCGTGCTTCGCACTCGTGAAAATTCTGATGTTTTCAACTCACTCGATGAAATATATTTGGTATTCACCTCAAAAATATATATCGACTATCCTGTTGAAAGTTGCAAAATTACAGTTATTCTCTTTGGCTCCATGTTGCGAAATCTAAAGGGTCAATGACGAAGCTTGAGTAGCCGAAACCGCGGTATGGCCCATCCCTTTCTCATTAATATGCTCACTGCTCTTAAAGGACATCAGTTTTATTTTTATTTTATATATATTTTTTTTCTATTTGCTGTTAAACAGTCACACGATTTTTTGTTTTATTTTTAGAATTTGCACCATTTTTATCGTTCTCTTGGTGGCTGGACCAATCAGTTTGAAGATTACTATGAGTTGAATTTCACCGCGGAACTTGACAACCCAGCAGTAAAACTAATGGCGGACATAATTGATCCTATTTGTAAGTTAACGTTACAGGCATCAATTTTGTATCATTAGAGAAATAATCGACGTCAATTAACAACAAGAGGTGTTCGTTGATTGTTAATGTGAGAAAAGTACATTTCAACACGTGTTCACGTATTTCTTTTTTCTGTTAAAGCTAATGTTTGTTCTAAACTACCTGTTACAAGTAGAATAAGTGGCCTAAATTGAAACGACGTTCATTTACTTCTAGTCAGAAATAAAATGGTACTGCAGCATTAAAACATCCACGACTTGACAAAAAAAATCAAATATATTTTTAGCATAAGAGGTCGCTGTTTTCCAGTGAATGACGTCATGTCATAAAAATCGTATGACCACAAGTGTATAATTCCAACTTTACGTATTTGCTACATTCTGATTGGTTGTTTGCTTGACTTTATACTTCGATAATTCCGTAATTCCGTAATTAAGCCACAACGGCTATAGAGGCACTCGGTATGTTCTCTTCTTAGTATTTGACATCTCGCGTATAATCTCGCGGTATTGGGTAGTACGCGAATAGTGTGTCTATTAGTATGAGTTTCGTGGGGCGAACCGTTTCGTTCCCGCCACATAGGTCTCCAGCTCAGTGAGGATTATGTCTCTCCATTCTTTAAGTTCATCTTCTTTTCTTGCGTCCAGTAATGTGTTCATGTCCAGGTTTATAATTCCGCAATTTTGAAATAAATTTCTCCTCATTTGTTCTCTTTCATTTTCGTACAAGGGACAGATTAACAGATAATGGCTCACTGATTCAACTTCTCCACACTGACATTCACTGCTATCCACAACATTGATCTTGTGTAGGTATTCATTTAGCCTTGCATATCCTGTTCTGAGTTGAGCCACTGCCCTTTCTCCACTGGGTGAGTTGAACACATGGTTCAACTTGGTCTACTTTTGGTCTGAAGTCAAAAAGGTCTCTCCCTGTCTCAGCTTTGTCCCATCTTTCTTGCCATTTCTTACAACCAGAGTTCCTAGCTGCAATCTTGACATCACATAGTGTAGTGGCTGGTGGTAATTCTGATTCTGTCTTCTCCTTGGCTTCTTGTGCTGCTTCCTTAGCCATCTGGTCTGCTTTCTCATTCCCCTTGATGTCAGCATGGCCTGGTGTCCAGGAAATTTCCACTTCAACACCTGAATCTACCAACTTTTGTATGTCTGACTTAACCTCAGAGATTGTGGCTTTATGAGAGTTTGGTTCCCAGCCCAATGTTAGATGACCAATGGCACACTGACTGTCTGAGAAGACATGTACTTTCTTTACATTGTTTTGGGGTCTTTGATGTCTTGTATTAAAGATGTAATTAATAGCCATCTTAATAGCTATTAACTCTCCCAGTAATATTGATCCTCGACTACTAACTGGCTGTTTAAGCAATGTCGGTTCTGTTTTATCTGGCAAAAACACACAGGCTCCTGCGCCACATGGCCCTGGATTACCCAAACAAGATCCATCTGTGAATGCCACTGCAGTACTAAGGTCACACTTTTCCAGTAGCTCTCCTATGATCTCTCTTGACAATTGCTCTTGTTCACTTGACCTCGACTTGGACGATCCCAGACAGCTCCAGTACTCCGGCTTAGACTTGGATGGTTGTAAGCAATCTTGGTATGTAAATTCCTTCTCCAGGGTGTGTAATGAGATTCCTGTATTGGAAGTCAAGTCGGCTAGCTGTATGTTCATTTTACCGAAAGGTGATATCTTTTGTTCCACAACGTCAGACTCTACAAATCTATCCCAACATGCCTTGATGCAATCTCCATCATCTTTCATTAACACCCTTGCTGCTTGTCTGATTGCCAGCTCCTCTCTTCTGATCTCCAGTGGTTTAACTTCAGCCTCTACCTGCAATGCCTCTATTCCCGCAGTTGACGGTACTCCAAGACACATGGCCAATCCTTTCCTCTGAACTCTGTCTAGATTAGTGCAATTTCCAATTTGCCATACCGAAGGCGCATACTCCAACTGGGGGACCACCAGGGCTTTGTATAGCTGCAACATACACTTGGTGTTAATGACTTCTGTTTCTTTGACTTTGCGTAGCAACTCCAGGGATCTTGTAGCTTTACGTTCCACTGCCTCAATGTGGGATTCAAATTTCATTTTCTCATCTAGGATGACACCTAGGAGTTTGGGGTTAGGGTTGTAATTCAACTGCTGGCCATCCACACAGAATCTGAATACTCTTGCTTCCTCTAGAACTTCATTCTCTAAGGAAAACAAACAAAATTCTGTTTTCAACATACTCAGTTTTAACCTCCATTTCTTTGCCCATTTTATAAGCTTTCCAAAGTCTCTCTTTAGCACCTCTACCAGCTCACTCCAGTTCTTTCCTGTAATCCATATAGTACCATCATCGGCGAATTTCACTCTTTCACACTCCAGCTCTTCATACCAGTCTGCTATGTACAGGTTGAATAGAAGTGGTGAGATTACAGAGCCTTGTGGTAGTCCAACCTCTGTCTTAAATTCTGGCGCCCTTACACCACTCATGTTGATGGTACCTGTTCTGTCTTTAAGGAAGTTTCTTATCCATGACCACATTCGCCCTGTGACACCCATATCCCATAGCTTACGCATCAACCCATCTCGCCAGACACTATCATAAGCTTTCTCGATATCAATGAACAAGGCTGCAGTATGTTCTTTGGCATTAAAACCGGTGTATATATCCTGTGACAATCTTAGTAGTGCGTCTGTGGTGCCTCTGAATTTCCTAAATCCTTCCTGTTCTTTGTCTAATAACTTGAAGTGTTCAGCAAACCCATACAGCCTATGTGTAATAATTCTCTCAAGACATTTGCACAAGTAGCTTGTGAGGCTAATGGGTCTGTAGGCACCTGGTTCATGGTAACTCTTTTTCCCACTTTTCCGCAAAAACTTGACTTCTGCCTTTTTCCACTGCTTTGGGACGGTTGATGTTTTCCACGACATTTGAAACAGGCGTAAGACAGCTTTTAAGAAATTTGTACCAGCCATCTTCAACATATCTGTATATACTTCATCAGGCCCTGGTGATTTATTCAATTTCAGATGTTGTATTGCTGCTTCTACTTCATCCATAGATATGTCATAATTCAGATACTTCTCACTCTTTTCTTCCCTTTCCTTGTCTGCTTCAATCTTACCATCAGATATATCCTCTAACTCATCTTCAACTTTTTTCTTGAAATTCTCATCAAAGGAACAACTGTTCAAGTGACTTCCTCCAAAAAATACATTTTCAAGAACAGCACATTTCTCTTCTCTCTCAAAGACAGGACAATCATTCTCATCTAGCAATGGCAAAACACCACCTTTTCCACAGTCTTGATATGTGGTAAGCTTGTTAAAACAATCCCACATTTCCTTCGGATTCGAAGCAAACGCAATTGTGTCACATAATTGTTTAGTCCATGATTCTTTTGCCTCTTCTTTCACGTTATCAAAGAGTGTCTCACAGTCCCTAAGGGCTTCTAGATTTATTGGGGAGTTTCTCCTTTTAAAAGTCTTTTTGGCTCTATTTAGCTCTGTTTTGGCTTTTTTCACATCCTCATTCCACCATGGGGGTTTCTTTCGCCTGTCAGCCAGTTTAATCTCCTGTCTAGGCACAGCTTCTGTCATACATTCTGTATACACCTCCATAAACCCTTCTGCCATATCATCAACATTCGTGTACCTTGCACTTGTTTCATTCCATATACTAAACTTCTCTTCTGTACATTCTCTCCATACATCCCACTTTGCTTTACTAATTCTATACTTTTCTGTTGTCACACTACCGGCCTTCTTATCTTGGAAAACCTCCAACAAAACTCCAATGTGATCAGACCGTATCAATTCAGTTGTCATTGTTTCACATAAGACTACTTCAGGTATTACACGAGGTGTTACTATAAATAAGTCTATAACACTGTCGCTATTTCTCCTTGTTGGCTGACCATCATTGATGCACAAAAGTCCATTTCTGTGCATATAATCCTCTAAAATGTTACCACAATTGTTAGATTTCCTGTTATTCCAATCTAAGCTTTTAGAGTTCAGATCACCAGTAATAATGATGTGTTTGTAATTTTTACATTTATCAATAACTGTCAATAGCCCTTCTAGCTGCTGTCTCTTTTCAGGCGGTACATAAGCCACAACCAATAAAAATGAGTCTTTTCTCTGTGTTATGACTTCTGCACAAATCACCTCAACATCATCTCGTTCCAACTCTTGTTTCCTTTTAACAATAACTCCATTTTCATCATCTTTGTAGAGTAACGCTACTCCGCCATAACCATCTTTCCTTGGTCGATAAAAGCAATGCGTAAGAATACTCGCCGAAGCATCCTAAAAACGGTGCAACGTTACGTGATTACGTGACGTTTCTTCGAAGAAACGGTGGCGTCACCAAATCTAAACGTCATAAAAACAATGGATGAACGCGTTATGAAGGCGTCGAAATGAATATTTGGAATTCTTCTTAACATGGACATTTTTCTTTTAACAGAACATCGTACGGTAAGTGTTTTAATCTTCTTGTTGTGTATTGAAATTTGACGTTTGAATTCTAATGTTCCGAGCCCCAGTTCAAAATTGACAAGTCTTTTCGGTCCAGACGGCGATATTTTCTCCCAACAGAACAATTTTGAATGAAGGGGATATGTTTTGAATGTCCCGCTTTTACAGCCTACCTATAGCAAGCCAGTTATGGCTTCTATTAATTGCGAGAAGTGGGTTCTATGCTTTGGAAATTTTCAAGATGGCTGCCTCATGAAGATCCGTTTTGCTCTATTTTCCTTCCGCTGGCTATAAAAATTGAAATCAATGTCGACAAATGGAGTGTAATGGGACAAAGTTGGAATTATTAAGGAATGAAATTCAGATTTTAGCTTTCACTGGATGATGAAAAACATTAGGCTGTTTTAATGTCTGTGAAGCCCGAAGGGCTTCTCGGAGACATTAAAACAGCTAATGTTTTTCATCATCCAGTGAAAGCTAAAATCTGAATTTCAATACTTATATTTACATTTTATATTTATCAATCAAGTATCAGATTTTCGTTTGTGCATATCACCGCTCATTTTCATTTTATTTGACATTAAATTCGACTTAACGTAATTTTGGAACAGCCAAAACGTCAAATTTTCGCGCCTAACGTCATGGCGATACGCGACCAACGTCACGACAACAAGAGTAAACAAACAACGTCAATGGATGAGTTTTTACGTCGACCCGCCCTTAGGCGTGGCCTCTAGACCACGTGACATAATGTTTTTCATTGGGAAATGAAGAACATCAAGAAAGATACTTTCATCTAGGGCGATTGCATTAAAAATGTAAATATTAAGGAATGAATTATTATTTTTGTTGATTTTATCGATGTGTAAACTCAGGCGAATCACTCACAAACTTTTTCATAAGCCCTTCGGGCTTTATTTAGTTTGTGAGTGATTCGCCTGAGTTTACACATCGATTAAATCAACAAAAATAAAATTCATTCCTATAATAAACACTTTTGCGGGAATACGTAACGTCAGTGACGACGTCCGTAACAACAATGTAGATTTTCATTGAAAATATGTCCACTTCGAAAGCGATAAAATCCTATAATATTTTAAAAGTCCTATAATATTTTATTGTGGATTCCAGTTCACTGAGCCATGCTAGTTCAGAAACTGCATGATGCCACTTTGGCATCATTGAGCGTTTTAAAAAAATCAAGATGGCGTCCAAGATGGTCGCCATAAACAAGAAAACGGCACCCCAGGCTTTAATAAACTCATTTCTCTGTGTTTAAAATGCTCAATTTACGCTGTAAACAATATTAAAAAAAAAGATAATTCTAAGATTTGAACCCCATTTCATTATTATGAGGCAAGATGGCGGACAAGATGGCTGCCACAATTATACTAAAAGCAATATTTTCATAACAAAACGGCATTCAAGTGTTGCATAAAACAGTGTTTTGTGCTTCGAAGTCCATTTTTTTGTTGTACACATAATAGTAATACGTAAGTGTTTGGTTTACGATTATGACCCCACATCATAACCGCAAAAAAGGTGGCGACCAAAATGGTCGCCATAACTATAGTTTCAAAGGTTGTGTTTTCTGAATTAAACACCATTCCTGTGCAGAATATACTAAATGTAACGCGTTTGAAATGCACATATAATGTTGTAAGCAGCATGGTTTATTGTTTATTCCCACATTATAAAATGAGCCAAGATGGTGGCCAAGACGGCAGCCATAAACATAATATATGAGTACATAATTTCTGATTGAATCAGCATTCCAGTGCTGCATTTGCTCAATGTTTTGTAATTGAAATGTTTAAATTATGTTGACAAATGAATTGTTTTTGATTATTTGACCCAACTTGAAAACAATAAAACAAGATGGTGACCAAGAGTGTCATCATATTCATGCTTTAATGTTCTCAGGTTACAGCAGCATTCCAGTGAATGACGTGTATTTGAAATGATCATTTCGTGGTGTAAACGTCGCGATTTTATGCTAGTGTTTTGTTTTGACAACGCAAAATGATACTGGGGCGTATGTGTCCTACGTAATTTTAATACGACTGAGATCTTCTTCACTGAACAAAACATGAGTTTAATGTGGTGCATATTGATTTAGCAGAATAAAGGGAGGGAAGCAAATTAATCTACACCACTAAATGAAAGTACTCGATCGGAACATTTACAGTTTAAATATAATAAAGAAGAAAAGAGGACTGCATTTTTTAAAGATAACTTAGTGAATCCTTCCGTAGAGCTATAAAACGCCAGGCGCTTGTTCTGAAGCATACTTCAGAAAGGATGTAACAGACAGAGAAACGCAGATAAAGCTGGTTCACAAAGATGAAAGAAAGAGTCGAACCGACGCTAATACTAAGAACAGAAAAAGTTTAAAACGTGCATAGAAACTCTGAATATTGGGAAATACAACATCACAACTTTATATATAATGTGCTGTTGTCACATTTTAAATAAATACACATGTAAACCTTGACTCAGTCTTCTTAGCGCATGGATTTAAATTGATAGATGAACTTGAAAAAGTTGGCTGGAAAGTTTCCAAACGATGATCGCTTGATCACTTCTATGGCTATTACAATGGCGGTACGCAAACTCAAGTAAAAACCATAAACGCATTTGAAGCAAATATTATTTATTCAAGACCTTCCAGGTAGATTTAACTTGCCATGGTATACCCTCAGGAGTTGGCTCCCAACATTCTTCAATGTTGGGGGACAGCGGGGACAAGAAGATTACGAACGCATAATATGTTTGGAAGCAAAATGTACAAGTTGAGAAATCCACATACACTGCGCTGGCCTGATACAGTCATCACCGATGGGCTGTGCTATTCTGTGGATGACACATTGTCACTTTGACTGTAGCATTAAATGCATAACCAAAACTTCTCCAGCAAGACAAGAGGTTTGACAAAAAACACTAACATTCGAACTTCTCAGCAGATGACATCTTTAAAACCAATGCTGAAAAGATACGATGATTAAGGTATTTCATGATTGTGCATGCAACTGTAACCATCTCACATTGAAGAAGGGCTGTGATATCACAGACTGATCAAAAGCACACTTGCTGATCGTGTTCAGACCTAACGCTAATGCAGTTCAGGTGAGACATAGTATAGACATAGTGTAACAGTGGCAAGAAGTGAGATGGTTGCGAACCATTGAGGAAAATAAGTAAGAGTCATACACAAACGGCTATGTACAGTGTATTGCTCAGATTAAATAATCACAATCAATGTTAACCGAAAAGAATAAAAAGTAAAACCAAGTCCCTTTAAGAGCACAGACAACTTTAATGCGAAAGGGAATGGGCCATATAAAATGGGCATTTGAAGGACCGTAAATATTGGGTTAAGTGGTAAAACATCAGACCGTAATCTGCTTCCTTCTTGCCATCCAGTTTGAAATCAATGTCAAAGGGTTTCATACCTGACAAGCTTAAACTGAGTAAGCCTTTACCAGATAAGGGGAATTATCGCATTTGGAGGATGATATGGCAGCAACGTAGAATTATTTCTGTAAGATATATGGTTTAATGTAAAATTGGTAAGCAAAGGCTAATTAACACTCCCAAACTTAATGTATATAATCACCATATACGCAAAACAATGAGAAACCAATACATGTCCAGACATCCATTTGTTAATCCACGCTTGGTCAAGGGTGCATGATCTTACATTTAACTTAAGTCAGGTGGTCGAAATAATGTTGAAGGGTTCTGAGCGCTTATGCCAATTACAACAGTAGACAGTGTGGCTCCAGCAACAGATAGTATACTTCAAAAAGAATGATTTGCTGTGGGTATGCTTCTGAACAACCATGCTTATCATCAAAATAGAGGCGTTTCATAAATCAGTTAGCCTGTACAACTTTTTGCAAATGCAATGTCATTGAAGTAACAATTGTTGCAATAGTTGAACAATATAGCTGATGACTTTGCTAAGTAATACAATGGTAATGACACAGACGAATACCTAATCTCGGTTTTAGAATAAAGTGCTTATTCTATTTTTTATTATACGATGTAGATTTGCGTCCCTCTGTTTATTCTGCTTACTTAAAACAAATATACGTTTAGATCATTTTTTTTTTAATCAGAGGCCATTTTCCCTTATACTAAGATTAAGGCGGCCAAAATTGACCACCATCTTGCATCATTGTTATGATGTTGGGTCAGAACTAAACTCAAACTTGAACTATTAACAAAATAAAGTAAAGTCAAGAACAAGACAGTTAAGACAGTGTTTTAGAGACCAAGTTCTCTATATCATTTTTTTCCGCGGCCATCTTGGTCACCATCTTGCCTTTTTGTTATGATTGGAACGTCAAAACATACACAAAACTAAATTATTGTGTTTTTGTTAATAAGAACATAAAATGAGCATTTTAAACACAAAACATTGAGTATATGCAACTCTGGGGTGCTGTTTTCTTGTTTGTGTCAACCATCTTGGACGCCATCTTGATTTTTTATTTTTTCAAACAATTCATGATGCAGATTTTGAACTGGCATGGTCTGATGAACCAGAAGAAGACAGTAAGGACAACAAGAGAAGTGAACTTTTTGCTTCACATGCATGTACGTGGGGTGATCGGAAAGTACGTATAAAAATGTTGTCATTTCTTTATCTTTTGTTATTTCGGGATGAAATTTCGTTAAATAACGCAGTAATATATATGCAATTTATCCATTGCAATAACGCATGCATAAAACGCGCACGTGCGTTGCAGCTGTCGTTATGGAAACACCGCCTAACGTTATGCGGCGCAACGTAACATCGAAATTTTATTCTTATTTCAAAATACTTCTTAGTTCAAAGTATTGTAACACCCGTTTTGATTACGTATGTCCGCATTTTATTTAATACTCATAAACTGCATCGTACACGGCTTATATTCGTAAAGTTACGAAGTTGTTTATCGAATGGATTTGGCTATAGAGTCTTGCAAATACCGACTGTGTCAGATAGACAAAACTGTTAAGATTTTCGAAAATGTTGCATTTTCGGGAAGTCATTATTATAAAAGTATATATTTACTGCAAGCTCGAAACATATATTCGTGACATTGTCTCTACTAATTATAGTTAATGCCTGTCTTTTATCATTTCGTTAAACATCGGCCAGAAAACAAGGTATTGAATTTAAGTTTACAAAAGGAAATCGACGTTCTTGCATATTTTATGCTAACCAGTGTTGCATTCAATTTCACCTTATTAGTAGATAAAGTATCAGAATGCCGTATGTTTTCGAAAAATGGTCAATTAATGTTAGAAAATTAGTTTCCATTAAAAATGTCGACCAACTTTCCCAACCCCACCAAATACACTAACAAAGTCAACCCAGGGGTACAGGTGCGCCGGGTCACGTGAAGTGACGTCATTACGCTGCCTCGTGCATGAACGTCTGACGTCATTGTTTTAAAATGAGAATGTCATTTAATTACAAAAGGACCAATGTTTATTCGTACTAAATTTCATATCAATCTGTTGACGCAAACTTATTTTACAGCATTTTTATACGTACTTTCCGATCACCCCTCGTATTATGTTGATTTTTGCAATATTTTCCGCCATTTGTCGGCCATTTTGAATTTTTGAATATTTCAAAATGCTCAATGATGCCAAGGTGGCATCACTCGGATTCTTCATCTGAAAGGTATCAAGAAGTGAAATCCATAAAAACATTTTATGCGGCACACATTTCCAGGTCACAGGCCAAATCCATGTTTGGCAACTGGACTATAGCCTAATCAGCCTAGCATTCACTATTTTATGCGAGCATATACCATTTAATGCCAGGACATACAATTTAATGCTAGCACACACTTTATGCTAGCCTATTTTATGCACCGTTTAATGCTAGGAGACATCATTTAATGCTAGCGTACAAGAACAGATACAAGAACAAGCCCATCTTCATCCTCAGTACTGGCGGGGACGAGTTCTTCATGGTGGACGACGCCAGATTTTACTACAATGACTTAGTGGGGCCAACCTACCTCCGGTAAAATAATTAATATCATTTTTATTATGTAATCTAACAAATTGATAAGATAAATACACTTAAATGTACTTACGGCCTTTGCTTACTGTTTAATCAAAATATAGTTTCTGTTGCAACTCCAGGGTTCTTATAGCATGGCTAGTACTAAGTACCCGTTTTGATAAAAAGTCGTTTTTCGGTTCTTTGGAATAATCTTTAATGCATTTATTTCGATTCTCTTAATTAACTCAATTAAGCCTGGCGTCCCTTTTGTGGGACATAGGCAAACAGTAGAACGCTGCGTCCCATCTGGGGCTATTTTGTTTGCTTACACGAAGTTCATCGAAAATGGAATAAAATTTGAAAATCACACCTGTGGCCCCTAAAAATGAAAGTGGACTCGTCCAATTGATAATGATGGGAGAATCCATTCGTCAAATATGGGTTAAATCATTGAGGTGTTGTCACATTTACCTGCATGCTGCTCGAAGATGCGTTTAGCTGCCTGACTGTTGATATAATACTATTGTACTTTTACAAACAATTTCTTACAGGATGTTACCAAATACAGAGCACAGTCTTGAAGGTCATGAAACCACAATTTTCTTCTCCATTCGGGCATTTTATCTGTCAGTTATAGATGTAAGCCTTAATTGCTTTATTGTTTTTCCATTTGTTTTATTGCGTTCCAATGGCTAACTGTTGTCATAAAACAACACCGTGAGATATTCATTTTCCCATAAGGGAAATTGGAAATGGCACAATTTCAGACTTACGGAATTTTTATTCAACGAAAATAGCATTTTAAGCACAATTCATTTCATATTATTTTATTTTCAAGTTTATCTCTACTCTTTCTAGGTTTATGTATTCTAAACGCATGTCCCTTTTAACAGTAGAGCACAACCGTTAAAAGGACATATGATATTTAGAAGGAGATATGCCTTATTACCATATATTTCGAACGAAATATACCCTATTATAATATATCTAAATTGACATATAATATGTCAATCTAAATATCATTATATATTTCGATCGAGATATATTATTTCCTTCATCTGAACACGTGATCATTTTGCGTCATGCGCAGTCTCTCATCGAGTTTCGCATAGCGGGAAGGTTTGAATTTTGTGCAGAAACAAATTTCCAACAAAAAATCCAGCGTCATCGTTAAGTTCACCAGGGAAATTATGTACAGTTTGGATTTGAATATGCTCGTCGCCCGATTTACACGAGTAAACACTATTTTACCTGCTGAACATAACGACATAAAGCGCTAGGGAAATTCCAAAAAGTGTTAATTATATCTAAAATGTTTGGACTGGTTAGATTATATGACTTAACGTCCATATCAGCAATTATTCAGTCATATTGGGAAGGAGCCAACGCTTTCTGTAAACCAGAAGTCAAGGGATCTTAAAATTTTGCTCCATGGCTCTTCACGACAACAACGTACGATCTCGCCGGGGCCTCTCTGTACGTAAATAAATTCTTCTTCTTCTTCTTCTTTTTCTTCTTCTTCTTCCTTCTACTTCTTCTTCTTTCTTTCTTTTTTTTCTTTCTTTCTTCTTTCAAAGAGTGACTCCACCACAATGCCAGGCAACTAATATTTACCTCGATGAACAGGCTGTTCATTGAGAGCGTGACTGCAACGGAAACCAGCGATCTCTCAAAAACTAAATTAAACGGATAAGGACGGCAAGCCGATGCGACTTTGCACATCCCCGCCCATAGGGCCGTGAGAAATAGATGGACTGCCAGACAAAGCTTGTAACTGAGTGATCGACCACACGATTACTGGTTAACCACTTAGGTCTGAAACTGCCTAGGAAAAGTTATAAGCTTTAGTTGTTGTGTGGTTATATTTCTTCAGCATATTTCTAAGCATGTCACGACATCCCAAATATTGGGTAGAAGTCCCATTGAAAGGAGGCAACATCCCAGTATGACCATAGATGTTGAATCGGGTCTCACAAATGCTCGGCGCGGTGCTCGAATCAACACTGGCCAGAGCGGTATTATGATGCAACTCGGCAAGGGGCCGTCAAACTCGGTTGCAGTTACGCTACATGAATTTGCATGGCTCCTCGTCCTCCGGGGAGTTAATATGCCTTGCTCAAGGACAACAGGGTGCTGCCAGTGCCACGGTGATCGATTGCATGACCTCTCGATTCGGATTCCGATGCTTTACCACTACGTCACCACGCTCCCTATTTATTTTATGTTTGTTTGTTTGTTTCAGTTTTGTTTGAATTGATGTTTAACGTCCCAGTCAAAAGCTAATGGTCATGACTTTTAAACAAAAAATAGGACATCATGACATCCAAAAAGCTTTAAATACGTATATCCGACCAACTATACCATCAAGGCTTGTGTGGATAGATTGACATGAACCACTTTTCCTGGGCAGGTTCAGACATGAGCGGTTAACCAGTAATCAGATGGTCAGTCAGTAGCGAAGAAGCTTTGCTTGGAGGCACAAGCAGCCCATCTATTTTTTTTAGGTCCCAATGAAAGGACAGTAAATGAGGTCTCAACACACAGGAAACGAGGAAAATAGCTGACACACATTAGCATATAAGCCAAACGCGCGCCGGGTGTGTTGCCAAAAATGTAAAATACGTCAGGAGCGCAATGGAGACACGTTAGAAACGCGTTACTTGCGCGCTTTGTACGCTTTGTGTACGCCTCGGTGTATGTTGATATACGTCACTGTAGGTCGATGCGCGCTCCACGCGCGTATGGGCTCAAAAGACTTTTTAAGCATGTTTAAAAATTTTCTCGAAGCTCTGCGTGAATCGGTCGTGTGTCTAAGCTGGAAACCACCGTCACTCGTGAACGCGTTTGGCGCACATATTAGACACGCCAGTGTAAGTAACATACGCGTTCCGATTTAAAATACGAAATAGTGCTTCAATAACGTGCCACAAACGTGTATGAGACGCGCGTTTAACGTTTGCTGCGCGCCTAAAGCGCCTGCTTAGTGTTTGTTTGTTTGTTTGTTTGTTTGTTTGTTTGTTTGTTTGTTTGTTTGTTTGTTTGAATCGATGCTTTACGTCCCAGTCAACAGCTAAGGTTGCCTCCACTTTTTGGGATATTTAACAAAAATTAGGACGCCATGACATCCAACAAGTCCAACAAAGCCTCAAAGGCTAATATGTGTGGACGGTTTTGACTTGAAACCACTTTTCCTGGGCAAGCTCAGACCTGAGCGGTTAACCAGTAATCAGATGGTCAGTCAGCAGCAAACAAGCTTTGGGCACAAGCAGCCCATCTATTTTTCTAGGCCCCAACGGGCGAGACTCCCTGCTTAGTGTGTCTGGGACGTAACACAAAACGTACTTTTTTCAGCGTTTTGAGATTTTTTTTTTCATACGTCTGGCAAACGCTTTAGTCACGCGCTAATGTGTGACTGCTTAAACGAGTTTAAGAAACAATTTTTCTTTATACGTCCAAAATCTTCAGTGTGTTGAGATTTTTCATACGCCCGGTGCGCTTTTTGAATTCGCTAATGTACTATCTGCAGGAAACCACGGATTTATAAATTATAATGCTGAATCTCCCAAGACCGCCCGGTGCTTGCAAAACCACTGATGATGCATTTTGTATCAGACCGAGAAGGAAAGCTTATCTTGTGGCTCTAGTTCAACAAAGATAATGGAAAATATATACAACTGTTTATACCACCCAGTAAATTCATATTACTGACCGCTCCGAGGCGGTACTTCTGTTGTAGTCCTACTTGTTTTATGTTTTGCACCTTTTATGTACGTTTTCAAAGCGTTGTTGAACCGCAGATTTCACACGTGTGAAATCGGCTTAATCATAAAATCTGTGAATATCTGGTATTATTCTCATATGTGAAAAAATTGTACCAAATTTTCACATGCTAGACGGGACGAGTCAGTGTTTTGACGTGTGAAGAATTGGTTTGGATTCATCACATCTTTGAACAACTGGTATCAGTTTTACTAAATGTTCACATATAATGCTATACATTGAAGAACTGGAATCAAAGGCAAAACCACTTCAGATGGGTGGTTTTCGTGAGTGTGAAGAATACGTACGAATAGTACATGAAATTTTATTACATGCGCATATCTCACATGCGTGTGAAATGGAATGAAATTTCGTTACCAATTCTTCGCCGGCTTGGAGGATTTGGTACCAATAATTCTTATAAGAACTTTGCAAAATGTGAAATTTGTGGTTGAAGAACGTGTTTTCGTGTGTTAGAAGATTTAGTACCGATTTGTGTCAATTCTACACATTCTTCACAGACGTTATATATAAATTCGTACGGTCAGAAACAGAAGACGTTTGAAATTTTAGTATTAATTTCACCGCCTCCACCCCGCCATCGAAATTTAACATACACAAATGTCACACTTCCAAAATGTGCCATGTTGGTACCCATTTTTAGACAGATGTGAAATTAAAAAATGCGGCTCAACAAGGCTATATCATCCATGTCGAGACATCAACGTGTTATTGGAATGGTGCTGGTACCGGTGAACCGATTTGAATTTATGCTTCCTGCGTCTGGATGCCTCAATTTTTTAATATCCCGGAACATCTCTGACATATTGAAAGGAGAGAAGAAAAATATATAAGAATGATTGCTGGAAAACAAGTAGGTCATGAACCATCATTGTTAACGGACCGGGTACTTGTTTACCGATGGTAAAGCTTCATACGAGGCGGCCCCGTGGCCGAGTGGTTAAGAGCGCTGATATTTCATTACCGCACTTAACCATTCGATCATCTCACCGCTGTGTCTGGTGTGGGTTCGAGCCCCGCTCTGGCCACATGTGAGACAAGCCAAGTTCTGCTTGCGGGTGTGTCAGGTGGTTTTTCTCGGGGTACTCCCGTTTTCGCCCCACCTACTGTTTGGCCCGTCTCATATGAGCTGAAATAATCTTGAAAGGGACGTTAAACTGAATATACTGTGAAAAAGGAGTAATGAGTTCGATCCCATGCTTCTCCACTCCTCCGGGTGAGACTTAAAGCCGAGGTTCCACGACAACGGCTGACAAAGACGTATTGTGACTAGGCCACAGACTTTGTGACCTTTTGTTAAGTCTAAGGGACCTAGTCTTCAAACCTGTCAGATAAAACCTGAACACACGGAATCGTTTAAACACCACCAAGATGATATTTAAGATGTTTGTCCGTCGCCAGGTTGAACTGGGCCATGTTAGTTGCAGACTAAGTTGCGGGCATATTCCAGTCGACAGAATATCTTGATCAACAAATTACGTAGATCAGCTAGATAAGCAGCAATCCATTTCACTTCGTCACCTCGCTCTACCTCCGCGTGGTGTGGAGAGTTATCAAGGCAAATTGTATACATGTTGCTAAGAGGCGAAATATTTTGAAAATATATGTCAATTGAGACATAATATGTCAAACGAAATATATATTTTAACCGGATGTAGAGCTATATATCTCGAAGTAGATATTATATTTAAATTCAGATATTTTGTGTTTATATCTAGATTTAGATATGATATCTAGTTTTAGATACTATATTAAAAAGGAGATATTTTGACAATATATGTCAATTTAGATATAATATGTAAAACGAAGTATAGATAAACCGGATGTAGAGTTATATATCTAGAAGGAGATACTATATGTAAATTCAAATAGTTGTGTTTATATCTAGATTTAGATATGATATCTAGTTTTAGATACTATATTAAAAAGGAGATATTGTATTTCGTTTTAACGGTTGTGCCCTACTGTTTAACGGTAGCAGTACTACAGATCGGACAAGATATACCTGAGTTTCGTTTTGTAGGTTCATCTTTATCTTTTCCACAGGGGGCGCCGCTACCAAAGCTGACATGGAAAATGGAATGGGTAAGTTAAACGTTACCGAGAAAAATGAACTTCGAAATCACTCCACCACCAAGCGCCAAATCATTGCGAAAAAGTTTCTATGCAATATACAAAGATTTCTTTAGCTGTAAAAATTGAAGATTTCGTCAAAACGATATAATTCTTACTTTTGCTCAAAACACGAGTTTTAAGTACCCACAATCTATGTTTGGAGCAAAAATAAGAAAAACCTTTACTCCTGTGAAGCTCATTGTCTCTATGTAAAAGTGGGGTACGTGTAAGGGGGCATTCATTGCATGGACATGATGTAAACTTTGTAAAGCCTAGAGTTTGCTTGTCTTCAGTTGTGGTTGTTTCTAACCTATGTTTCTACAACTTCAGAAATCATCGCACAATAGGCTGGCTTTCGTTACCAGTTTGTAAAGTTCCATTGATATGGGTTCATTACCCAACATTGTGAAATATATTCCATATTTTTCTGAACGTTGTCTCTGCTTCCAAAAGAATTCCCTTTATTATTTGTTTTGTTTCAGACATCAAAAGGTGGACGAATAACCCTTCAAACAGACACCATGCCAAAAGCGGTGACTGTTTTCCACGCCACAACTCTTGACGACAAGAGGTACATCCTTAAATACGTTAGAGGAATATACAGATGTGTTCGGTCTTGTTCACGCATCTGATTACTGAGATACTTAATAGCCAGACACGCGTGCGTTAGGGAAGAAAATCTTAGCAGATATTATCAGCATCGTCATCAGCTTTACGTCCACTGGGACATGGAAAATCGGAATAGACACGGACAAATACGGTCAGAATTAACGAATCTCTTTATCGAAGAAAACGGTCAGACTAAATTGCGGGGTCGTGGTCTTTAATACTAAAATTGCATTCGGTGTATCTAAATTTATATGCACCAACTCCATCAACTATAGTAAAGTGTATTAAAATAATATTTCAGAAAAGATTTTCGATCGTTCAGGGGAACACCAGGAAATATCCTACAACCACAAGTTCAACCGGTTACATGGCTGCAAAAAGATGCCGTATCCAAGGTACCTTATTTCGTGAATGGATTTCAATAGATTTTTATCTGTAAATTGCATATTTGTTATAGAGAGATTAAAGACCCCTAATTAATGAATTAATTCTCATAAGGGGAATGAGAAACCATAAAATTATCGTGTACGAATGAATGCAGAAATGCCGACGTCTTTGAATCTGGCAAAAAATGGGGGCGAGTGGTTGGGGATTTCAAAACAATGTAGTTACTGCACTCGAAAACAAAACTGTCGATATATATTTTTCGGTTATGACTCGGATCCTGAATCCGAGGTTATGATGGAGGGTAAAAGGTACATTATTGTTGATTTCGTATTATAGACATAAATTGCTGCCACATCTATAATACTAAAGGAGCAATATTAGACGGGTTAAGTTGGAAACGGTACATTTGAACAGCGTGTTTTTGGTATGGAAGTGTGAATATATTGCCCTCACTGATAATTTCGGTCTAAACTTCTTTTTGTTATTTTCAAGTTTTTAAAAATTTTGATATGAATGAAATTTTCTGCTCTATATTCTCCCAACACCATGTACGTTTTGACAGCAAATCAAAATGCTCGGGTCATTATGATTTCGGCTCGTCTCGACGAGCCGAATATACGATAGGATTTTGACTGGGAACCTACGAAAAATACCGAACACTCCGCATGACTACACAGGTTGGTTTCTGATCTACACTAATAAGTCATCCGGAAAGCCGAAAACATGTGATGTTTAAAACGTTAGCAGTGATTGGTTTAATGAAATCCAGCCAATCATCATTTGTCTTTTAAGCAAAGTTCGGATGTAGACCATTTTGCGTATGCTGATATCGGGGCCGTAAGGGTCGACTTATTACCGAACAGGAAATCCAGAAAGCAGGTCATCTCTGCCTTTTTACTTTTCGGTCTTACCAAGTCCACTCGGCCTTTTTTTCTTTTCTAATTCAATTTTATGTCCCTTTTAAGATAATTTCAGCTCATATAAGTGGGTGGTACGAAAACGGGAGGTCCACAAGAAAAACCATCTGGCAAACCGCAAGCAGAAGGTCTCGCACCGTGATCAAAGGGACCGCACTTTCACTGACACAATTCACACCAAGTAAACCATTTACACGACTTTCATACATTGGACCGTGTCTGTTCGCCTCCGAAACACCTCTTATTTCTATAGCTATTTCATTGCAAGCAGTACTGTGGCTTATGCCTACTTAATGACTGATTAGTGTCGGTCGGAAATCAACATATTTTTTATCCCACTTGTCCATTATGCTTATGCACACAGAGCCGTTTCTAGCCTATAAAAGTGTAACGGAATCTCTCTCTCTCTCTCTCTCTCTCTCTCACACACACACACACACACACACACACACACACACACACACACATTTACTTTACGACTAATTCTCATGAGATCAGTGTAAGAGTAATCTTGAGCTCATGCACATCAAAATAAGAAATTGTTTTCTCAGAAACCACTAGCATACAAGTTTATTTGTTTAAAAAGTGAATAGATTTTCAAAATGGTGTGGTCATAATTATACAAAATGCTAAACGAGCCGCTTCTAGCTTTTTTAAAAGCTATCCTTGTAATATATTACGCCCATAGTGATTGGTTAAATTTATGCGCTCACGAGACGACACAAAGCGTGCGTTCGGACTTCTTACCATCGGTAAAAATGGTACAATTGGTAGACCAATACCGTTATGGTACCAATATTACCAACATGTGGTAGCAAATAATGCAGACAAAATACAGCAAGGGCAAATCTACCAACGCAAAAAAAATCGCTTGATTCAGTATGGAGAACATGAAAATGTTTATGAGTTTATCAAATAAGCACTATTTTTGTCAGACATGCCAATGTAATTAAAGAAATAACTCAATATAAGTATAGAAAATAAAAATGACCGAAACGAGTGATGTTATATAGATGAATATGATAAAAATTCGTATTGCCTAATTGCGATCTTACTTTACGTTCTATATTAAATTGTTTTATAGAAATACAGACTGACCATGTAACATCAACAAATACATCTTCGGCGCTTGCGCGCTTGCGCAAGCAATTTAATTCCGCGCTAGCGCGGGCTCTTTTCTAGTAATATAAAATGTATACTAAATTGAATGTTTTTGCAGGGCAATAATACCTGGATAGCTGAGTGTGATAATCCCAGTAAGGGTTGGACTGCCTTCTTCGTACAGGTAAAACCATACACAAATCATACAAATCATTTAAATATCATTCCATTTTCCAAAATTGGATCTATTAATTAAATTGAAAGATTCTATGTTGATGCTTAAAAAGGTACAAGTAGGCAAATGTCAGGAAAAGGCGCACTCAGAAAAAAGATTCCCACTCCTAAATCCGAGGTGGGAAAAACTAAATTAACAATCAGGTACTTATACCATGAAAACATATCGTAAGCCGACTGAGCAGCTATTTTCACAATAGGTGGCCACTGAGTTACCTAAACGTAACTAAAAATATGAAAACATACATAAGGCGCCAACAGCACAAAAATTTTAAACACCAAGACATAAAACAAAAAGAACCACCAAAGAAGTAGCGCCTTGGAACGATCAGTAATATAAAATTAATATATATTAAAATCAAAGTCATCGCGGGCGGGCTTAAATCGATTTTACATGGCCATAACCTCACCCTCAGCTTCTGCAGTGGTTCATGATATTTAGTAAGTTCTTCGGTCCTCGTGGAGAATCTCTAACTAGTCAATGAATCATCAAGATCAAACAAATAAATCATGATAAACATCCTGATGAATCAAATACGAGAACTCGACAGATTCAGTAAGCTGTCCGACGATGGAGATCCCTGGGCGCCGAATAACTTACTAGCTCCGGAGAAAAAGAAAAACACCAGTTGGACCCCGGTGGGCCAAGCAACAGACAAGAAGCTCCGACCCCAACAAACTAAAATGAATAGTTTTAAGTCGGGGCCATCATAGAGTCTGACGCCCGACCCACCGGCGTGCAATTAAAGAAGGCAGCCTAGTTTTCAAACATGATTGGGTTAAAAACTAAGCATGCAGACTGCAGCATAACATTCAAGTTATAACCTGTATGACTGTAACATGTAAATATTTCTGAACTGAAAAGAAAAATAATTCCTTCCTACAAGCTTCCTAAATTTGTAAACCAAGTCATCATAAAATCTGGTACCGAAAGGCCCTCACTTAAAGAGGTACAAGTAGGCAAAGATCAGGAAAAGGCACAATCAGAGAAAGATTCCCACTCCAAAAACCGAGGTGGGAAAAAACCAAACTAACAATCAGGTACTTATACCATAAAAACATTTCGTAAACCGAAAAGCGTCTTTAACCCAACATTATATCTGGAAATCAATTCATAGTGTCTACGATTAAATTTAGAAAATGTTTTTCGAAGTTTATGATACCGATAGCCCTGTTGGAGAAGTTTGACCGTTATACAGTTATTTCGAGCGTTTAAGTCCGTAAAATGATTGCACACCCTTGCAAACCTAATAAGTTGCGAAATGTATACACCATAAGAAGCACGACGAGGAACGTCACCATCCAAAAACGGAAAATTTACTCAAAATCAAAGTCATCGCGCTTATCATAAATTTTAGAAGAAACAGATCCATTTGCAACAGAAAGATGTAAATCTAAAAAGAGGACTTCGGTATCTGAGATATTGGCTTTGTTCAACTGTAGTTCAGGAGGATAAATTTGATTGACCATACCTTCAAAATAAGGATTGTCAATGTTCAAAAGGTCATCGAGGTACCTGGAAGTCGAATTAAAAGCCTCGATAACATCAGCTTGATTTTAACTCTGTTTTGTCACCTCTAAGTATTATTCTGAAAATATAAGATAATGATTATTTTTCTCATTATAGGTTACATTTGAAGGAGAAGAGGATTCAGTTTTGTTCTTCACTACTCAGACATTGATCACGCCGGACACATATCCCTTTCCTGACTGTCATGGACAATCTTGTCTAGGTGTCTTGGTTTAGTCATACTTTGTTATATTTTAGAAGACATATAGTGTATTTCAAAATGCATCTACATGATTTTTGTGATATTTTATTTTCCTGTTAAAGAAATGCGTATATGGTATTATATACGCACAAAGTGCAGGGTGCTAAAAATGCAATAAGTTCTTCCGTGTGTACGAACGATAACCACTAGCTTACAGCTCGTTGCTTATCGTCTCGTGCACAAGGACGAACCATACAATAAGTGTTACTTGTTACGAAATAAATCGTTTTCTTAGTTGTGCATGTATGCATTACTTGTTTATCTTTCCTTTTTTGTTTGGGTTATGCACCAGTCGATTGTATCCATGGCTCCTCTGGGGCCGGGGAATAGCGGGGCGTTTATTTTTTTCAGTTTTTAAAGCTTGGCTCAAACAGCTGTTCTAATGAAACCATAATGAGAGAGGGTTTTGAATTTCTGCATGTAAATGTACAAGCACATTTGTCATTTAAATAAAACCATAAAAGTAGTTAATTAAATGTTAAAATAAAACCATTACCTAATTTGAATTAATGTGATCGTGCATTGGCGGGAAATTAAAACCCCGGCACGTCCCCGGCACTGCCGGGGCTCATCAGAGGTTAAATCACAGCACTTTAGCCCCGCTAAAGGGTATAGCGGAGCCGGGGTAACAAATGACTGGTGCATTTAAAAGCGAGAGAATATTTTATATTGCAAATCTTTTTACACATTCTCAACAACAATATCATTTTACAGTACTATTCACACTAACCTTTTCAAAATGTTAACTTATTAACCAGCTACAGACTAGAGACAGACTTCAAATTTCGAGTCGCGCAGTCTGTTTCAGATTCAAACTACAAAAATACCATACTTGTTATGAATCCAAAAGCCAAAACAAACGCAAAACTCATGAAAAATAAAAGACAACATATATCAAGTCTCAAAAGCACTTCTTTCCACGTCTTCTTCAAGTATAAAGCTTTGTCTGTCGGTGAATTCTCGCAGGGTGTCACAGATGGCGTTGTTCTAGACACCATACATAGACAATGCTCTAGCCATGGCGGTGCTGTTTGTTCCCCGCGCGTGTGATATATCCTTTGACAGAGTGTATCAAATAAGGTTATAATACCGCTTACACAGAACACTATCACGACATAATTGCACAATAACGGCATGGGCGAGGTTTTCGGTATATTGTCGCCTATAACATTTTCGAAAACTGTAAAAGATAAAAGCATAGTTACTGAAAATGTCACTCGTTCGCCGGATTCGTGTGGTAGAATGAACACAACTGGGTTCAACAGACTAAGAAACACGACAGGAATAACGACATTAATCACCAAAAACGTGGGTTTTCTTTTAAACTGGAGGGAAAATGTAATACCGGCTGACATGTGCGTCTCCGTTGAAGCCTTGGCATTGGTACCCGTCAGGGACCATTCTGTGTTCACATTGTAATATGTGGTTACAACCGTGTCAAATGTTGGTTTAATAACAACCTCTGACGGTAGAGTTCCCCAAGGAACGATGAATATGTAACAAGTTTGTTCATCCCATGGATACGCTAATGTTCGGATATCACACAGTGTCTTTGAAATCATCCTTGGCTGCCATAAGGCTCGCCCATCACTGGTATATCGCACACCCATGGTCCGTTCATCAAATGCGTACATTTTGTCCGCTGGATTTGTCAACAATAAATCAGGTGTCCAAACTTTCTCTGAACGGAAAATTACGGAAGGAATTCCACTATAAATATCGATATTCCAAGATATCCTTTCGTCTACCCAAGATATATCGAAGAATTTAATGGTAGAAATGTATCCTTCTACTTCATTCAGTTTGGTTAAAGATACTAAATTTAGACTTACGTTGACCACAAGTGGTGTATCGTGGTCTAGTCCCGGTCTTATATCAGCATTATAATTTTCCGTTAGAATTTGTAGCAACTCGACCGTCTTTGACATTTTGGAGCTTGAACTGTAACCAAGTACCATAAGATATACCAACCCCCTGACGACTTCCATTATTTCCTTCCACTGAGTCCACGACAACCCGGCGAATATTTATATTCTCTATTCTTAAACGTGACGAAATTTGCGTATTGTGTCTGTATTTCGGATATTTTAGTCACTGTTGAGCTGGTTTCAAAACATATAATTTACTTTGCATTTAAACACATTTGTTATATGTTGTATAACAAACATATAACCGCCGACAAATAAAACCGGAAACCCTCGCCAGTCCTCGCAAAATATACAACATCATCTTTCCATCAGTTTTTGCTATTCTTATATGCTATGCTTATCAACGTGTGTGCGTGTCTTATTCTTGTGTTCTACGTGCTTTTCACTGTACTACTATTCCACAATTCCATAATTTACAGTAAGATACCTAATGTTAAACGGTTTGACCTATTTGATAATTTCCCACTTATTAGTACATCGTGATTCCAGACAAATTGTCGAATTCATTTTAGTCTTATCCATCTACAGAAAACTTGACGTTGAATAGCACAATTAATATTCATACTTCTTAACGGAGATTCAAATCAATGTAGCTCAAAGAATCTGTGACATTCTTTGGGGTTTTATGCCTCGTTTTCAAAATACCATAACAATGTCACAAAGGTTCTGGTGGTGGTATTTCATGATTAGGGCAAAAGTCCAATGTATTCTGAACCTATTACTATTAAACGTTTTGACTATTTCTTCCATATAGTGTAAAATAGGCGATTTTAGCGGGGGTGGGGGTCAAAATTTCATATGTGAGAAAATTTTAAATTTTCGCTTTTCCTTGCTTGTAGTCCTTTAATTCCACTATTGTATCATATTTTGTGCATGCAACACCGTGTAAAGTGCGATAAACCTGCATAATGCCATTGAAATAAAATTGAAATATTACAACGTCAACATTTTGGGTACAAACCTTTAGCAGTTACCTGTATAATATTATTGTCTAAGTACTACCAAAAATTATAAAAGGCACTGTTAACTCATAAGAAAACCTGCTATCTGTTATGTGCAAAACCTTATACCCAGATCAGCGATGACCAACCAGCTACTCAGAATTGTGTCATTAATTAACAAAACTTCAATCCATCTTCTATGTCTTGCACAGCTTGATTAGAGTTCGATCTTAACCAAAAACATTTTCTCCAGACACGGCCCATTGTGACAAAACTTGGTCACACTGAGCAACCTTGCATGAGTATTTATTTACCTGTATAAACCTGTTACAACACGGCCTTCAATATATTTATTTTTCTGATTCACTTTAATGTCCCTTTCAAGATTATTTCAGCTCGTATGAGATTGCCCAATTAATAGGTGGACGAAAACATGAGAACCCAAAGAAAAAACTCCAGGCACACCCGCAAACAGAACTTGGCTTGTCTTACATGTGTCTCGTTTCAGTATTATGGTTGTGTCGAAGTGATTATAATCATAAAAGTTATTTTTGATTCAATTAGATTATGGCCGAGCATTCTCTAATACGACCAGTTTTTCAGTCATTTTGGGATCGAGCCACGTATTACTTCTTGTACCCACTACTCTGGGGGGGAGGGGGGCGGGTTAGTGTGTCTCAGGCACAGCACGGCTCCCCACGATTGGATCAAACCAAGGGCCTCTATTTAGAATCACTTTCATTAAGGAACTGAAAGATTCTTGTTTTTATGCCCAACGTGATAAAATAAGCAAATAGTTTTATGCAAGTGAATGGAAAATTGTGTAAACACCCTTAAAGTTGGTGATTTGAAACTTTACGTCGCTGTATTGTACCAATGACAAAGACATTTTAAGATCCCATGGTACTGGCTAATACCTAGACAGTGGTGGCATCGTACCGACCTGACTGAAAAGTTGTTGATTTGGAAGTTAGTACATTTAAAAAAAAATAGGAAAACAGTCCACAAATGTTACTGTTGGTGGTGCAAGAGGTTATTGGCCGTGTAAACAAGTGGACAATATTAGTATAGAATGATTACAAAAGTTTGTTCCACAGAAAGTACAGTACCCTCATTTTCTGGGGAATGGAACATAAAAAGTGGTTATAAATCAAGCAGATTTAGGTTAGTTTTGGAAATCAATGTATATATCCATTTTTTGTACTTTATATATGGCATACAACTTAACTGCTGTTTTGTTTTCTTTTTAATTTTAATTTAAAAACAATTTCCTACTTGGGCTCTAGTACTGAGATAACATTTTGGGCTGTAGGGTACTGTTCCCCCCCGAGTCCCAGAACGCCATTCGCATATATTACGTATAATATGACAATACATACATATGCAAAGGGATTTCTTGGGACTCGGGGGGGAACAATGTTAAATAAATACTTTTCTATTTTTCTATATGTTTAATACAAAATATGCCCATTTTAAAACAAAAATAAAGCAGTACTTCTTTTGAAACAAGAACCTCAATCCAATATCATAAACTATGGACTACCAGCAAACATGTATACAAAAACAGAAACATTTGACCAAGATTTATTTTTATCAAAATCTGAGGCAGCTATACATTATGGCTCCCATTACCACCGTCAGAGGTCCTTTCATGTATCATTGTTATATTCTCTACTATATTTATCAAGAATCTACTAGGTTCAATATTGGATGCGTTTGATTTTGTCACCATACGGCTATCTGATGCCAATTCGGAAAAAATGTCCCCAATAATTGCCCAATGCTACAATTTTAACGTACATTAGTTCTGGTTAATGGGCATTAGCCCTGGCTAATGAAAAGAGGAAACGTTATTTAAGACAATTCTTGTACTTACAAGAGAAAGTTATTATCTTCGTGAAATTTGATTGCCAACATTGAAATTTAAATAAATTATTTTCTATCACTTAGCAGATAGTAATGATCATTGATAGGAGTTCGTGATATGGTACCATGTTTTTTACATTAAGGCATGTCAAGATGTTTTGGTTTTGTTCAGTACAATTTTAAGTAGTCAATTGTAGTAAGTGACACTTGGATTAAACTATATAGTGCCATGTGTTTTATTGACGGTGGCAGCGCGTTTGCGCTAATTTTTCAAAGAATGTGGTAGGCAAACGTATTCATTTCCATAGGTAAAAGTTACAAAAAATTGCGCTCACTAGATTTTCTCAAGTAAACGGTATGCTTGTGATCACACGATTGTATACAGCAAGCCAAGCTCTCACTAACACGTATGTTTAATTTTATGTTTTAATAAAAAAAAAAACTAATCACGGAAAACTAGGAACTTTAGACGATGGTTTTAGATTTTGAAAGAATGAGAATGTAAGACGGCATATTTGTGAATATGCGTTAAGAAAACTTGCAAAGCCATATGCAGAACTGATCTTATTCATAAATGATACAATGATTCTTGGAGGGAGATTTGAACATGACCAAATAAACACATCACAGATGAAGTGCAGATGAATCAAACCAGCGAGATACTTCCTTTAATGAAAGGGCCGTGAAACAAGCCGTATACCGGGAGCAAAGAAATACACGACCGAAGTCACTCTTAAAAAGGTACAAGTAGGCAACGATCAGAAAAAGGCGCAATCAGAAAGAAATTCGCACTCCAAAAACCGAGGTGGGAAAAACTAAATTGACAAGGACAAACAAATAAATCATGATAACTACCCTGATGAATCAAAAACGAGGACTCAACAGATTCAGTAAGCTGTCCGACGATGGAGATCCCTGTGCGCCGAATAACTTACTGAAACCCGGAGCAAAAGAAAAATACCAGTTGAACCTCGGTGGGCCAAGAAACAGACAAGAAGCTCCGGCCCCAACCAACTAAAATGAATAGCTTTGTGTCGGGGCCATCATAGAGTCTGACGCCCGACCCACCGGCGTGCAATTAAAGAAGGCAGCATAGTTATCAACCATGATTGGGTTAGAAACTAAGCATGCAGACTGTCGCATAACATTTAAGTTATAACCTATAGATACGTCTGTAACATGTTATGATTTTTCTGAACTGAAAAGAAAAATCATTCCTTCCTATAAGTTTCTTGAATTTGTAAACCAAGTCACCATAGAATCCTGGTTTCGAAAGGCCATCATCTAAACGCGTCTTTAGCCCAATATTAAATTTGGAAAGGTACAAGTAGGCAAAGATCAGGAAAAGGCGCAATCAGAGAAAGATTCCCACTCCAAAAACCGAGGTGGGAAAAAACCAAAGTAACAATCAGGTACTTATACCATAAAAACATTTCGTAAGCCGAATGAGCAGCTATTTTCCCAATAGGTGGCCACTCAGTTACCTTAACTTAACTAAAACTATGAAAACATACATAAGGCGCCAACAGCACAAAATAATTTAAACCCAAAGACATGAAACAAAAAGAACCACCACAGAAGTATCGACTTGGAACGATCAGTAACACAAAGTTACTGGCGGGTTTAAATCGATTTTACATGGCCATAACCTCACCCTCAGCTTCTGCAGTGGTTCATAACATTTAGTTAGTTCTTCGGTCCTCGTGGTGAATCTCTAACTAGTCAATGAATCATCACTCTTAAAAAGGTACAAGTAGGCAACGATCAGAAAAAGGCGAATCATGAATCAGAAAGAAATTCGCACTCCAAAAACCGAGGTGGAAAAAACTAAATTGACAAGGACAAACAAATAAATCATGATAACCACCCTGATGAATCAAAAACGAGGACTCAACAGATTCAGTAAGCTGTCCGACGATGGAGATCCCTGTGCGCCGAATAACTTACTGAAACCCGGACCAAAAGAAAAATACCAGTTGAACCTCGGTGGGCTAAGAAACAGACAAGAAGCTCCGGCCCCAACCAACTAAAATGAATAGCTTTGTGTCGGGGCTTGGAGTCTGCGATAAAATTTAGAAAATGTTTTATGAAGTTTATGATACCGATAGCCCTGCTGGAGAAGTTTGGCTGTTAAACATTTATTTCGCGCGTTGAAGTCCGCTACATGATTGCAGACTCTAGCAAACCTAATAAGTTGCGAAATGTATACACCATAAACAGCACGGCGAGGAACTCTTAAGTCCAGGGCTGAGGCTGTAGAAATCCTCAAAACATATGAATTTAACCCCAGCCATCAGCAATGATAAGGAAATAGCGCAATCAGAACGAAAGTCCCACTCCGAAAACCGAGTGAGACGCTATTTCCCAATAAGTTGACACTCAGTTACTCTGATGTGTATAATGATCGGAACAAAAATATCTTGCGCTTGTTGCCACCTTACACCGTACTATCAAAATGTCCTCTGCGATACTGAAGATTCAGGAGACAAATATGTGATACTTACGCGAAATTCGTTGAAACGTTGAATTCCATACTTTAAATGTGTATATACAACATTCCCTTTTCAGCTGCTACTTCAAAATTTGCTCTGAGCAGTGATTTCTTCTCTCTGTAGCGTACTTACAGCCAGCTTTCTGTGTATTTGTTCCGGTTTGGGTACCTAGGTGGTTACGCCGCCATCTCCATTGGTTAACTGTATGCTCTGTTTCTGTTCTATCGCTCGGCATCTTCATTAGCAATTTTGGTACCGAGGTCACCTGATTTTCTGATAATTCGTTCGATGTCATTTGCAGTCCAACGTCATAGATTACAAAGTTGTTTTAACTCATTGTCAAAGCATACAACGTACCTCAACCTCGGTCGTGCTGTTGCTACTGGGCGCGTTACCTATAGAGGCGGAGCTTCATAGAAAGAAATTAGGCCTAGCCATCAGTGTTATAAATAGTGACAATCCTACTTTGAAATTGCTGGTTCAGAGACGTTGCCATGTTCCCACGATATTAAGAACAGTTTCTTTGATGAACTTACAACAATCCTACAACAGTACTAACTTCCGTCCCTGTGTCAGCTCTTCAGTAGTATAATATCACAAGCTCCAGTGGAAACACATGTGCAGAAAGGCTATAAATTTATTCTGGACAAAGCAACTGGTTTCAGAAAACTCATGTTATAATTTGCGTGTCGATAATACACGCGTAGTCTGGAGAACGGTGGATATCTCGGTAATGGATGTTAGACAGGCAGTGGAACCTTAAGGCCAGAATTCTCACGGGCACCTACATTCTCCAAAAGAACTGACAAACATTCAGTAACGGCGCTGTTAGTTCAGAGTGTCGTCATTGTCACCTGGAGGAAGAAGATCTACTGCATCTGCATCGCGAGATGTCCAGCTTTCTACAGAATACGTATTGACACTATCAGTTCTCTCAGATAAAAATAATTGTTAGATCCCTTGGAAGCAGTAAAACATTCAAAGCAAGAAGATGGGCCATATTGTACAATTTCGGGTAGTGAACCTTCATCAGTGACCCTTTACTAAACTGGCAGCGAAAGCCAGAGACATTATTATCAGTTACACAAACACTGATATATGGAAAAAAAAATCAAAATCTGTGACTGGACATTTGTTACGAAAACCTTAGTATGTGCTGAGTCAGTGATTGTAGTGTTACCAGACCTGAAAAACGCTCGAGATGCAATAGAAAAGCTTTCAAGAGACGTTTTCTTCAAAATACATATTCAAAAACTTCAGTTTGAAAACCAGAATGGATAATGGTCGCCTGTACATATCAGACAGAATGTATATGTAAGTTCTTTTAGAAGTTGGTTTTAAACTATAGACTGTTTTTACCACGTTCTATTGACGTTTTATTCAACAACTTTTATACACGTCACAGTGGGACGGTCCTCCTACCAGAGGAGGATCATACACTCAACAAGAACAAGTTGACCAGTTCAGTTGCCGTTCTCTTCGGTGAAACGTTTGACCTCCTGACATAAATTTGCGGTAAAGCAAAATATTATTTCTAGCGTTTATATCTTTGTTTTCTTAAGATGATTTAATTTCATTACAAGAAGATTAATCTATTCTATAAAAAACATTAATGATCTTCCACTTGAATTCGACTGAAACATGAAATATTGACCCAGAAAATTGTTGATAATGTAACAGATCCCGATATGGACCCTATTTCGGAATGTTTGTCCCTTTGTCAGTGTCTATCTATCTATCTATCTTCTGATACTGAGTCGATCAATTTCTGATCATCACCTCAGGTGTGGGGTGGGTGGCTAAATTTAGAATTTAGTCAAGGGAAAATAAAACATTTGGGGTGGACCATTAAAACTATTTACAAGATATAGATGAGAGGCATACTAAAACGCATGCCTCTGGGCTAATGATTTAAATAGAAGCCTTAAATTCCTCAATGGTCTTAGATAGGACCACTGAAGAAGGGAGACTATTCCAAACCGGAATAGTTCTGGGGAAAAAGGAATTTTTCAGGGCATCACTATAGGCAAATGGTCTTGTGTATTGTGATTCATGTGATGCCCGAGTATGCCTTAGATTGGGTGCCGGGGTCAGGTATTTGTCTTTATCAAGAGACACTGTACCGGAGTGTATCTTGTAGAAGAAGGTTAAGGAGGACCGCTCCCTGCGAGACTCCAGGGATGGCCACTCAAGTTCGTCTAGCATTTCACCGACGCTACTGGTGTTCCTCCATCGCCTGCAGGTCCACCGGGCAGCAGTCCTCTGCACCTTCTCCACCATCTCAATCTGAGTTTCATGATAGGGATGCCAAATAGGAGCTGCATACTCAAGTTGAGGCCGAACTAATGTTTTGTATGCAACTTCCTTAGTATGCCTAGGTGCCAGTGCCAAATTGCGCCGAAGAAAACCCAAAGTCTTAGTTGCCTTGCATGTAATTTCAGAAATGTGTTGACCCCAATCAAGATCATCTGTGATAGTTAAACCGAGGTATTTAGCGGACTGAACCTGTTCTAATGTTTGCTGATGCAGTGTGTAATTGAAATCTATATGCCTGCTTGGATGTAGCCGCGTCACCCTCATTGAATGACATTTGCTAACATTGAATTTCATTTGCCAATCCATTTCCCATTTGGCCAAGCTATTCTTCTTCTCTCAGTGTTCACTGAAGTTTTGATTCTTGAAGTGTCACAAAAGCTCGTTGGATCTTGTATGCTTTAGAAATAGATCAGCTCTAGCAGTGAATTGTTGAGTAATAATTCACTGTTTGGAGGTCAGTTGTGTGAAAGAAAACCAAATAACGAGTGCGTAGCGCGAGTGATTTATATTCTTACAACTGACCGACAAACAGTGAATTATTACTCAACAATTCACGCACTTGAGCTGATCTATTGCGATTCTAACACACAATAAACGGAATAAAAGTCGCTGAAACCGTCGATATCGTTCAGATTTCCGCCAGTGCATTGTTGATATCCCGCCAAATATTTGACTGTAATGTGAGCATTTACACACACTTATTACGTCATTAAAATAGAAAAATATCTAGCGAATTTATTTTGTGACACATTAGCCAGTATTAATCTGATTTATGTTTCTTTTGTTATCATTTACATACAACAAACTGGTAGGAAAAATGTAGTGCCGGACACAGAGCCATTCCATTGAGGAATTTAGCTTTTAGAGCGACTCGGCAGAGTGTTGGATTACAATCGACCAGTCATGACAATTTTGGAAATCCAATATATTTAGGGTATTCCTTTTGAATTTCTGACGTAATCTTATTGGCTAAAGATGAAATTATAATAGCTAGTGTCTTGTAAAATAATGGAAATTTTGAAGTGAAACTTAATGACACTCAAAAATGGTCAAATTCTAGCCTTTTGACTAGGCAATGAACTATTCTGCTACTAATAACCCACACATACTATATGTCACTGAAAAGCTTGTGAAGTTTACTATTAAGCTATTACAATAACATCATTCTAGGAGTGCACCAGGGCAAAATACTAGCCTATAACATGGGTGATTTTCCAAAAAATGAAGTAAAAGTGTGACATTGACCCATTTGAGGTCAAAATTGAGATTGTGCATTTATCTTTTTAATTTTTGTTCCTGGTTTTTCTATGGATATCAAAATAAGAGAAATCAACATTCAAATCTATTTGACAACGGCCATTTTTGTGATTTTCTTGTTTCTGTGCTTTTTGTTATTTATTTTCAAAACTTGTGATATACCTTATAAGTAGTGCTACATTTGTAACATACACTTTATGTTTCAAATTTGTTCTTAGTTTGATAGACCCTATACTTGGAGTAGACACTATGCCATTAATTTGATAAAATTCTCCAAAAAAAATTTTTTTTCACACATTTATTTGATAAATTTGACCCTAAAATTGCTTTCTGCACTTATAAATGTTTCCATAACCACTCAAATGATCAATGTATTTAATGATGAACAGTATCTTACAAGTGTACAATGCTTCCTGTGATTGCCATATAAATTTGTAAGAGTATAAGTAATATGTATCGTATCGTTAGGAATTAGCATTTAATTTTTTAGACTAGAAAATATGCGTTGCACTTGTGACATCACTTTTGTTAATATTAGAAACCAATATGTATAACTGTATGCAAAGGGTTGTTTTTGTTGGTTTATTTCTGACCTGCTAGACTAAAATATAAAGCAAAATAACAAGTCATACATGATATGCTTATATGGTCAGTCAAGAAATACAAAACGTTGCACTTGTGACAAAAATGGTTAACTGATTAGATCAGCTACTTTTCAAAATATAAGAAAGGGTTTTTAATGAAGAACCTCTGATAATCAATCCAGATACATCAGACTTGATCAGTAAGATCATACAATAGATGTAGGGCTTACAATGATTGAACACTGGCTTTCACAAGTTTAAGCTAAGCTATTTTTACTGTAGTTTTTTTTAGGGGTATGGTTACTGTTTATAAATGCTGAAGAGGCAACAAAGGCGAAATACATGCATGCTTCATTGGCAACTCTCAAGTACCTAATTGTTTGTAACTTTTTAGAGATTTTGTTTTGTTAGGTTATCAGATAATTGTTTTCTGACCATTTGAAAATGACTTATGACTTAATATTCAAAATGTCACGCTAAAACGTTGCACTTGTGACATTTTTAGGTATATATTGTTGTATAAATCTGGTATAGATCCATCTTTTTTTATGAAATTTTGCATGGAGTTTGACACCTTCATAACACACATTTAAGGTATAAATGAGACCTTATATGTATAAAGCTTATCAGTTCAGCTTTAATATTGAAAAATACTTCATTTTTTTGAAAACCACCCACATGTATTTTATGATTTGTCCACCCTGATTATGTTTTAGCCGTTAAAAATTCTTCTTCTCCAAAGCCTCGGATCCAAAATAATCCGGATAAGGCACTAAAGCGAGTGTCAATTCTTGTTGTCTCTGCTTGATTTTAAGTATCATATTAGGATGGTCTAAAATGAGTTTAAATGACAACTAAAGCTCTAATAAGGGCTTAAGGCAAAAAAAAAAAAAAAGAATGTTTCCGGTAACCTGACCGACCCTGTCAAAAACTCCCCGACTAATATTTTTTTCATGTTTTCCGAAAATAAAAGCTTGAAAATCGAAAAAAGATCATGTTTTTCAAGTCCGGACCGGCAAAAGAATACCGTAGAATATCACAGTTAGCGTACCTTCGATTATACGATCAATACATGCACATGTGCAGTACTGATAAAATGGCGGCCTCCAGTGACAGTGGCCAAAAAATTCTCAAAATTTTGCAGTTTGCACATTCAGCAAGGACTGTTCACTGGCATGTCTAATCTGAAAATGATAGCAAAGGACAAGTGAGTTGAAATGACAATTTTTTTTTTATTTATGACATAATAACATATACTATATTTGTGAGCAGCAAAATATTGCCATTTGCAGAATCACTATGTACGCTTACAGGCACAATTGCAGATTCACAATGCAAAGATTGAGTGCTTCGAAACAGTAATGCATTATCACCTGTACCTTAAGTGTTTGTTGAAGTATAATGTGGACCAAGTGGAAGCTTCACCCACATAAAAAATGTTGAATTGAAGTTTTAACTAAGAAGCTGTGTATGTGCACTGGAGGAGAAAACAGTTTAATTCTGATTAAACTGTATATCTATGTTCAGGTATTTTACATGGTAAGGCTTCCCTCAAAAAAAAAAAAAAAAAAAAAAAATCCCTACCTATCGACCCATTTTTTTTCTGGCATGTTACCGTAAACATTTTTTTTTTTGGCCTAAGAGGTTTTTATCATGTTTGATCAAACACTTTAAGTTACTTTGAATGCAAATGGAGTTTTTCCTTTCGTTTTTACCAAAATCTGGTGATTTTCTGTCAAAACAGCTGAAAACAGTGAAATTTGATACCTAGTTTTCTTGACGATTTGCAGTAGAAGAAACTCCCCCGTTCAGGAATCAGTGACCTTTTGTGACCTTTGTCAACATGACAGGTAAATGTTACTATAATTAGTAAATTGATGCTCGAACGGGAGCTTTTCTGTCATTTTTATAGTACCCTTACAAAACGCAAAAAATGTGTCACAGTTTTTGTTTAATCAAGATGAAACTTTGCAGGCTTAAAGATGAATGATATATCTAACTTTCTACCGTGTAGAATTTTTTTATTTTGTTTTGTTAAAAAGTTATTAAATTATGAAAATATGATTTTTTTCTAATAACACTGATTCCAGATCGGCAACGGAAATTGTTTATTGACGCCCAATCTGGAATCAAACTTTAATGATAAAACACTTGTATTCCTGTTCGGGATCACACAACAGAATATAGTGTGGATTACCTTGAATTGGCTTTATTTGTTAAGCATGTGTATCATCTCAAAACATGATATAAATAGATTGGGAAAAAACTGTGCTGATTTAGTACTATAAATGTAAATCCACATGCATAAATTAGTGTACACGCTTTTTCAAATATTAAAATAAGAGCTGTCGCAGGACAGCTCGCCTGACTTGTGCTTTGCCACTACATCTGTTAAAATCTGTGACCCATGACCTTGACCTCAAGGTCACTCAGGTGGGTCATGATGGTACATCATAAAACTTCAGACCAATGCAAAGTATCAACTTGATCAATCTACATGTTCAGCAGATATAGACTTATAAAAACATTAACCAAAACTTAAACACAAAACTTCCAAGTCCGTGACCCTGACCTCAAGGTCATCCAGGTGAGTTGTGATGTACAGCATAAAACCTGAGACCAATATCTATCAACATGCAAGTATCAACTTTATCCATCAACATGTTCAAGAGACTTTAACCAAAAAATTTATCACAAAATTTCTAAGTCTGTGACCTTGACCTCAAGGTCACCCAGGGTAGGTCATGATGGTACTGCATAAAACTTCAGACCAATATCTACCAACATGCAAAGTATCAACTCGATCAATCAACATGGTCAAGAGATATAGACTTACAAAAACTTAACAAAAACTTAGACACAAAATTTCTAAGTCCGTTACCTTGACCTCAAGGTCACCCAGGGTGAATCATGATGGTACTGCGTAAAACTTCAGACCAATATCTAGCAACATGCAAAGTATCAACTCAATCCATCAATATGTTCAAGAGATATAGACTTACAAAAACTTTAACCAAAAACTTAAACACAAAATTTCTAAGTCCGTGACCTTGACCTCAAGGTCACCCAGGATGGGTCATGATGGTACTGACTGCGTAAAACTTCAGACCAATATCTAGCAACATGCAAAGTATCAACTTGATCCATCAACATGGTCAAGAGACTTTAACCGAAAGTGTGACGCGGACGTACACGTAAACGTAAACGGGGACGACAGAGGTGACTACAATAGCTCTATGCACTTCGTGCAGGCGAGCTAACAAAATATAACTGTCCCAGGAATTAAATCGCACGATTACCTTAGAGATACACCACAGAGAAATGGGTAGAGTCCTCAATAGCAGGTGTGGCCCCCTTACGCACCAGTTACAGCTACACAACGTCGTCGCATTGACAAAACGTAATGGTGAACAGTGTTCTGAAGAATGCCTGCCCATTCCTGCCTGAGAGCAATTTCCAATTGGCGGATAGTCTGTGGTTGAACTGGGCGAGCATGAAGTGGCCACACCCGCTATTGAGGACTCTATCCATTTCTATGTGGTGTATCTCTAAGCTAATCGTGCGATTTCATTCCTGGGACAGTTATTCTTATTAACTCTAAAGATTAGGTTTATGAATTTTGTAAACGACCCCTACCTTTAATCTTACTTAATTACTGATAGTCGTTTGATTGAAAAAATTAAATTTTTGCATGAAATGGTAGAAAAATGATTTGTCTTAATGTGGTATAAACCAGATTTCCATTGTGCACTTGTTTTACGGATTTTTACCCAAAGTAAGTGTCGGGTTTCTTTTGTCGGTCAGTATATAACATGTATAATAAGATAACAGTAGACCAAAGTATTTTCTTTTTCACTTTGCAGAACCAACAGCAATTGACTCCTCCGCCAGCAAGGTATAACCACGCCCACCCCTATTTCCTCAGACAAACATTGTGTTTTTGCACCTATCTTTACCAGTAAAAAGCACGTGTTGGTTTGTTTGTCTAACCCCCTTGTTGTCTAACCGTCATTGACCGTTAGCTAATGTGCTGATTTGAATGGTCAATATAAAAATGAATACTAATGATGGGTGGTTTGACGGAGGACTCAATTTCATTGACTGAAGTCCCAGTAGTTTTCTTTCACCACCATGGGTCATTCGTTTGGTTACATAATGATCCTAATTATTCAGTCATATCAAAGCTCAAGTCTAAAAACTTGCCTCTGATAATGATTTTCCGCAGATAATTTTTGTGTAGAGAGCAATAGGAAAATTATTTTCTTGTCGAAATCTTGATCTTAATTTGTCCTAATCAGAAACCTGCAAAACATTTGAAAATCTGTGAACAAAATGATGAAGTGTTAATAGCCAAAATGAAATTTGAATAGGGATTTTGCTTTGTCAAGGGAGATAATCGATGATCATGAAAATGCTTACTTTTTGAAAATTTCTACTTGACCACAAAGATTGCGTCTGAGGTGTAAAAGAAAATATTTACCCGGTAATCTTTATTGAAACAGTTGTAAAATATCTGCGAAAAACTATTATCAGACACTAGAAAATACGCTTCAGATCATTTTATCATAATTTCTCTATTTGTAGCTTGCTCACATGTGGAAAAAAAGGCTTGCCTATACCCTCGGTAGAGGAGAAAGGGGAATTATTATGAAAGATACTATAGAATAAAATATAAAGGGTTGATCCTTTGGAAGCTTTAAAAACATTCAAAGAGAGATAGTATGGACCATAGTAGGATCTGTCTACAAAAACATTGGCTTGCTTAAATCTTTGAAAGTAGACATCTTTCTCAAGAAGCGATAAAGTTCTTATGTCCTTCTTAGATTGAATAAAAGGCAATACAGGGTCAGAAAATTTAATTGCAAAGTGTGTGGCCATGGAACAAATATACAGTTTGAACAATCATGCTTTGGTAGCACCAATGTGTATTACAACAGCAGGCATCTCTAGTGTTTGCATTGATATGAATGGATTAGTAGGGCCCTCTGGAAGTTACCCAACAGTGTCAAATTGGTTGGCCTCGCAAAGCACTCAGCCAATACCATTTTCTTTGTCTGACAGCCAGCTAGCATTTGTGGTTGGTGGTGGGTAAATCATGACAGATCACGAGTACCCACAATGCATGTTTTGTAGCCAAAGAAAAAAAATAGGTATACCCCTGTAAACCCCAGTTTCACTTTATAAAAGTTGGGTATAAGTGGGTGTATATAACACGGACATGTTATCATGATGGCAGTGATGGGCGAGCAGAACTTGACTTGTCTTACATGTGCCTTGTGAGGGGACTGAATCCACACTGATAACAGTGGTGAGATGATCGGATGATTAAAAGAAGTATTAAAATCAGCGACCTCCAACACTCAGTTGCAGGGCCATTTTTAAAGGTTTAAAGTAGTCCCATTCAAATTTTTTTCAGACATTTTAGAACAAAACTGACATTTTCCTGTGTATCAAGCAGTACTCTGGAGAGCTGTTGTGTCTTATTCAAAGACACAACACGATGTCCCCAATGGGAGATCAAACTTAGGTCTTCTTGATTCGGTGTCTGACACTCTACCGCAAGGCCAGCTTGCTCCCAATGAATAGATGAACTGTTACCCCTATGAAACAGTTTATCACATGACATGAAACAGTTCAATGAAACTGTTGAAAAACAGGATGTTTATCATGATTTATTTGTTTGTTCTTGATGATTCGTTGACTAGTTAGAGATTCACCACGAGGACCGAAGAACTAACTAAATGTTATGAACCACTGCAGAAGCTGAGGGTGAGATTATGGCCATGTAAAATCGATTTAAACCCGCTAGTAACTTTGTGTTACTGATCGTTCCAAGTCAATACTTCTGTGGTGGTTCTTTTTGTTTTATGTCTTGGTGTTAAAAATATTTATGTGCTGTTGGCGCCTTATGTATTTTTTCATATTTTTAGTTAAGTTAAGGTAACTGAGTGGCCACCTATTGGGAAAATACATGTAGCTGCTCATTCGGCTTACGAAACGTTTTCATGGTATAAGTACCTGATTGTTAATTTGTTTTTTTTTCCCACCTCGGTTTTTGGAGTGGGAATCTTTTTCTGATTGCGCCTTTTCCTGATCTTTGCCTACTTGTACCTTTTTCCAAAATGTTTAATCATTGCCCTTTAAATAGTATGTTGGGTAATATAACAAATGGCATGTCATTTGTTTTAATTTTACAGAAAACACAGACTCTGAAATGTTTCTGATCAGGAACTACTGATTCCAAATTAGGAATACATCTGGTTTTCAATGGCTCCAGATTGGGCGTCAGTAAACAATTTCTGTTGCCGATCTGGAATCAGAGTTATTGGAAAAAAATCATATTTTCATAATTTAATAACTTTTTAACAAAACAAAATAAAAAAAATCTACACGGTAGAAAGTTAGATACATCATTCATCTTTAAGCCTGCAAAATTTCATCTTGATTAAACAAAAACTGTGACACATTTTTTGAGTTTTGTAAGGGTACCATAAAAATGACAGAAAAGCTCCCGATCGAGTATCAATTTACTAATTATAGTAACATTTACCTGTCATTCTGACAAAGGTCACAAAAGGTCAATGATTCCCGAACGGGGGAGTTTCTTCTACTGATTTGTGCAGAACGTGTTGGTTTCTCCTGAAATAAAATGATACTGTCTTAAAGTTAATATATTAGGCTATTGCTTTATGATAAAATATCATGGATATTTGCTCAAATAATCAAATTATCAGCTTTTAAACTTTATCAATTACAGCTTTGACAATCTAGCCGAGACCACATATTTCCAATAATTACCATAAATATACCGTAGTTACTTATCCGGGATTTATTGGATCAGAGCCAAAGCCAAAAAGCCTAGCATCACGAAAACATGTCCGTGTACTGTATACCCCCTTGAACCCCACTTTTATATAGTAAACTAGAACTGGGCAACACAGGGGTATACCTATTTTTTAGCTCACCTGAGCCGTTAGGCTCACAAGGTGAGCTTATAGGATGGCCATGATCCGGCGTCCGTCCGTCCGTCGTCCCTCCGTCCGTCCGTCCACAATTTCAAAGATCTTCTTCTCTGAAACCGCTTGGCCAACCAAAGCCAAATTTTATATGAAGCATCTGTAGGAAGGGGGAACCAATGTGTATATAAGAAATCCAGGTCACATGACCAAGATGGCCGCCATGTCCATATATGGTAAAAACCCTTCAAAAATCTTCTTCTCCAGAACCGGTGGACTGATTTCAACGAAACTTGGCATGAAGTATTGATGGCTCAAGCACTACAATGTATATATAAATCATGACCCTGTGATGACCTTGACCTATTTTACGGCAAGGTCAACATAGGTCGCCAATGCATTTGAATGGGGAAAACTTTTAAAATGTCATTTTAAGTGAAAGTCTTGCAGGAAATGGGCAGTAGGACTGAATATTAATGATTCTGAAAAAAATTGGACCCCAGGGGCTCATATGCCCCCACCCTGGGGCAATATACATGTATATTACCATAATATTCAAACATCATCTCCTCTGAAACCGCTTGGCCAATCAAAGCCAAATTTTATGTGAAGCATCAATAGGAAGGGGTTATCAGTGTGTATATAAATAATCCAGGTCACTTGACCAAGATGGCCGTAATGCCCATATATGGTAAAAACCCTTCAAAAATCTTCTTCTCCAGAACCGGTGGATCGATTTCAAAGAAACATGGCATGAAGCATCGATGGCTCAAGTACTACAATGTGTATATAAATCATGACCCTGTGATGACCTTGACCTTTTTTTTACGGCAAGGTCAACATAGGTCGCCAATGCATTTGAATGGGGAAAACTTTTAAAATGTCATTTAAAGTGAAAGTCTTGCAGGAAATGGGCAGTAGGACTGAATATTAATGATTCTGAAAAAAAATGGACCCCAGGGGCTCATCTGCCCCCACCCCGGGGCAATATACATGTATATTACCATAATATTCAAACATCTCCTCTGCAACCGCTTGGCGAATCAAAGCCAAATTTTATGTGAAGCATCTATGGAATGAGGGAATTGATGTATATATAAATTATCTTGTTCACATGACCAAGATGGCTGCCATGCCCATATAAGGTATAAACCCTTGAAAAATCTTCTTCTCCGAATCTGGTGGACCGATTTCAAAGAAACTTGGCATGAAGCACCAATGGCTGAAGTACTACAATGTGTATATAAATTATGACACTGTGGTGACCTTGACCTATTTTAGGACAAGGTCAACATAGGTTGCCAATGCATTGGAATGGGGAAAACTTTTAAAAAGTCATTTGAGGTGAAAATCTTGCAGGAAATGGGTAGTAGGACTAAATATTAATCTGCCCACACCCCGGGGCAATATACATGTATATTACCATAATATTCAAACATCTTCTCCTCTAAAACCACTTGGCCAATTGAAGCCAAATTTTGTGTGAAGCATCTATAGGATGGGGGAACCAATGTATATATTAATAATCTAGGTCACATGACCAAGATGGCCGCCATGCCCATATATGGTAAAAACCCTTCAAATATCTTCTTCTCTGAAACCAATAGATTGACTTCAATGAAACTTGGCGTGAAGCATCCATGGCTATAGTACTACAATGTATATATAAATCATGACCCTGTGATGACCTTGACCGAGTTTATGGCAAGGTCAACATGGGTTGCCCATGCATTTGAATGGGAAAAACTGTTAAAATGTCATTTGAAGGGAAAAGCCAGCAAGAAATTGGCAAATGGACAGAATATTGATTATTCTGAAAAAAGAAAACGGCCCAAGGGCTTCATCTGCCCCTGCACTGGGGTTAAATACTATAATATTCAAACATGTTTATTGGTATATGCAGCAGCCTCAGGTGAGCGTTTACAGGACCATTGGTCCTCTGGTCTTATTTTTGCTCCAAAATATAGATTGTGGGTACTCGTTCGTTAGAACTGCCTCACCGAGGCGGTTCTAACGTGTACCCACAATCTATGTTTTGAGCAAAAATAAGAAAAATATCAAAAATTTTCAGCTGAAAATTTTCAATTTTCAAAGCTAAATAAATCTCTGTTTATTGCATGGGCAAGTTTTCGTAATGAATTATAAAACTTGCCATGAAGCATTGATTGAATGAGCTCATAACCTTGGGATGACTTTTATTAGCTCGCCTGCATGAAGTGCATAGAGCTATTGTAGTCACCTCGGTCGTCCGTGTTTACGTTTACGTCCACGTCACACTTTAGGTTAAAGTTTTTTAGAAGTCTATATCTCTTGACCATGTTGATGGTTCAAGTTGATACTTTGCATGTTGATAGATAATGGTCTGAAGTTTTACGCAGTACCATCATGACCCACCCTGGGTGTACTTGAGGTCACGGACTTAGAAATTTTGTGTTTAAGTTTTTGGTTAAAGTTTTTGTAAGTCTAGTATATCTCTTGACCATATTGATTGATTGAGATGATACTTTGTATGTTGCTAGATATTGGTCTGAAGTTTTATGCAGTACCATCATGACCCACTCTCGATGACCTTGAGGTCAAGGTCACAGACTTAGAAATTTTGTGTTTAAGTTTTTGATTTGAGTTTTTGTAAGTCTGTATCTCTTGACCATGTTGATTGATCGAGTTGATACTTTGCATGTTGGTAGATATTGGTCTGAAGTTTTATGCAGTACCATCATGACCTACCCTGGGTGACCTTGAGGTCAAGGTCACAGACTTAGAAATTTTCTGTTAATTTTTTTGGTTAAAGTCTAAATCTCTTGAACATGTTGATGGATAAAGTTGATACTTGCAGGTTGATAGATATTGGTCTCAGGTTTTATGCTGTACATCACAACTCACCTGGATGACCTTGAGGTCAGGGTCACGGACTTGGAAGTTTTGTGTTTAAGTTCTGGTTAATGTTTTTATAAGTCTGTATCTCTTGAACATGTAAATTGATCAAGTTGATACTTTGCATTGGTCTGAAGTTTTATGTTGTACCATCATGACCCACCTGAGTGACTTTGAGGTCAAGGTCATGGGTCATAGATTTTAACAGATGTAGTGGCATAGCACAAGTCAGGCGAGCTACGCTGTCCTGCAACAGCTCTTATATATTTTAAGACAAGGTTAGCTTAGGTCACCTAGGCCATTTGAATGAGTGAAAATTATAAAATGCCATTTCATGGGCAATGTTTCCCAATCGGCATGAAATGACATTTTATAATTTTCCCCCAGTATATGGTGTACATACATTTATTCACATATTTAGTACATCTCAGGCGAGCGTTTTTAGCTTGCCTGCACGAAGTGCACAGAGCTATTGTTGTCACCTCGGTCGTCCGCGTTTACGTGTACGTCCGCGTCCGCGTCACACTTTCGGTTAAAGTTTTTAAAATTGTTATATCTTGATAGTCATTGACCAGAAATCGTTCATATTTGGAACATTGCTGCATATGAAGGCCCTCTGTGATTTAGTGTGAAGGGACCCGTGGGGTCATGCCTGGGGGCGGGGCTAGAGGTCAATATCTAGAACACCTTTGTACAATGCTCAGATGCTGTGTTAGTTTCTCATCAACTGTAAAGCCTAGAACTGTCAAACCTTACATAAGGCTTCTCCTCGATGTCCTGACTCAGCACCCACATTGACCTACTGACCTTGACCTATATTTTATGCTCCAGTGACTTTGTCATTTTTAAGCCAACCCTTAATATGTCATCAACTATAAAGCCTACAACCATCAAACCTTGCATATGGCTTCTCCTCGATGTCCCGACTAGGCACCCACATTCACCTAGTGGCCTTGACCTATATTTCGTGCTCTAGTGACTTTGTCATTTTTGAAGCCAACCCTTAATATCTCATAAACTATAAAGCCTACAACCATCAAACCTTGCATATGGCTTCTCCTCGATGTCCCGACTTTGCACCCACATTGATCTAGTGACCATGACCTATATTTCGTGCGCTAGTGTCTTTGTCATTTTTAAAGCCAACCCTTAATATCTCATCAACTATAAAGCCTACAACCATCAAACCTTGCATATGGCTTTTCCTCGATGTCCCGACTCTGCACCCACATTGACCTAGTAACCTTGACCTATATTTCATGCTCTAGTGACTTTGTTATTTTTTAAGCCAACCCTTAATATCTCATCAACTATAAAGCCTACAACCATCAAACCTTGCATATGGCTTGTCCTCGATGTCCCGACTCGGCACCCACATTGACCTACTGACCTTGACCTATATTTCACGCTCCAGTGACTTTGTGATCAATGTGTTCATTTTTAGCTTATTTATGCAAATAGCTCCCTATACAAAATGCATCTACAGGCAAGGTCAAGGTCACGGGTCATAGATTTTAACAAATTAAGTGGCAAAGCACAAGTCAGGCGAGCTACGCTGGCCTGCGACAGCTCTTATTAGCTCGACTGCACGAAGTGCATAGAGCTATTGCAGTCACCCCGGTCGTCCACGTTCCCGTTCCCGTGTGCGTTCCCGTTCCCGTTCCCGTGCGCGTCACACTTGCGTTAAAGTTTTCTAGAAGTCCATATCTTGACAACCACTCATCAGAAAGCATTCATACTTGGACCATAGATACCCTGTAGGGTTAGCTTTCATTCCATGGCATCGGGCCCCTGGGTCCAGGCCAGGGGGTGGGGCTGAAGGTTAAAATCTAGAACACCTTCAAAAATGGCAATTCTTGTGTTAAAGTTTTCTAGAAGTCCATATCTTGACAACCACTCATCAGAAAGCATTGATACTTGGGCCATTGACACCCTGTAGGGTCGGCTTTCATTCCATGGCATCAGAACCCTGGGTCCATGCCAGGGGGTGGGGCTAGAGGTTAAAATCTAGAACACCATTAATAATAATGGCTTTTCTGTGATATAGTATTCTAGAAGTCTATATCTTGAAAACTTTTTATCAGAGGGCTTTCATACTCGGACCATAGGTACCCTGTAGGGTTGAGTTTCATTCCATGGCATCGGGCCCCTTGGTCCATGCCTGGGGGGTGGGGCTGGAGGTTAAAAACTAGAACACTAAAAAATAGATGTACTGCTGTGTAACTTTTACAAGGATGCATATCTTGACAACAACTTATCATAAAGCATTCATACTTCATACACTTTAGGTTCCATGACATCGGACCTCTGGGTCGGAGTCAGGGGGGCGGGGCTAGAGGTCAAAATCTAGAACTCCCCGAATTTTTTTTCTTTTTATTTCTTAATAGAAACAACTTAGGAGGATGGTTGGTCATACATCTTTTGACTTTGTGACACTGACTTGTGTGTTACGACGGTAAGGGTCGGTTGACCTACTTTCCATGGTTCAGTGATTTTGCCTTATATCTTGACACTCAATTAGTATATTTTCTTACTTCTTTCAGATTATGAGTTAGTACGACCAGGCCTTTGACCCCAACTTACTTATAGGTCACTGTGACCTAATTTCACGGTTCAGTGATTTTGCCTTATATCTTGACACTCAATTAGTACATTTTCATACTTTTTTCAGATTATGAGTGAGTATGACCAGACCTTTGACCCCAATATACTTATAGGTCAGTGTGACCTAATTTCACGGTTCAGTGATTTTGCCTTATATCTCGGTAATCAAATGGTTTATGAACAAACTTCTTTCAAAGTATGTTTGCGTAAGACAAGACCTTTGACCCTGAAGTAGTCCTTTGTCACTGTGACCTAATTTCACGGTTCAGTGATTTTGCCTTTTATCTTGACACTCAATTAGTATATTTTCATACTTTTTTCAGATTATGAGTGAGTATGACCAGACCTTTGACCCCAATATACTTATAGGTCACTGTGACCTAATTTCATGGTTCAGTGATTTTTGCCTTATATCTTGGTACTCGAATGGTTTATGAACAAACTTCTTTCAAAGTATGTTTGCGTATGACAAGACCTTTGACCCTGAAGTAGTCCTAGGTCACTGTGACCTAATTTCACGGTTCAGTGATTTTGCCTTATATCTTGACACTCAATTAGTATATTTTCATACTTTTTAGCTCGACTGCACGAAGTGCATAGAGCTATTGCAGTCACCCCGGTCGTCCACGTTCCCGTTCCCGTGTGCGTTCCCGTTCCCGTTCCCGTGCGCGTCACACTTGTGTTAAAGATTTCTAGAAGTCCATATCTTGACAACCACTCATCAGAAAGCATTCATACTTGGACCATAGATACCCTGTAGGGTTAGCTTTCATTCCATGGCATCGGGCCCCTGGGTCCAGGTCCAGGGGGTGGGGCTGGAGGTTAAAATCTAGAACACTTTCAAAAATGGCAATTCTTGTGTTAAAGTTTTCTAGAAGTCCATATCTTGACAACCACTCATCAGAAAGCATTGATACTTGGGCCATTGACACCCTGTAGGGTCGGCTTTCATTCCATGGCATCAGATCCCTGGGTCCATGCCAGGGGGTGGGGCTAGAGGTTAAAATCTAGAACACCATTAATAATAATGGCTTTTCTGTGATATAGTATTCTAGAAGTCTATATCTTGAAAACTTTTTATCAGAGGGCTTTCATACTCGGACCATAGGTACCCTGTAGGGTTGTGTTTCATTCCATGGCATCGGGCCCCTGGGTCCATGCCTGGGGGGTGGGACTGGAGGTTAAAAACTAGAACACTAAAAAATAGATGTACTGCTGTGTAACTTTTACAAGGAGGCATATTTGACAACAACTTATCATAAAGCATTCATTCTTCATACACTTTAGGTTCCATGACATCGGACCTCTGGGTCGGAGTCAGGGGGGCGGGGCTAGAGGTCAAAATCTAGAACTCCCCGAATTTTTTTTCTTTTTATTTCTTAATAGAAACAACTCGGAAGGATGGTTGGTCATTCATCTTTTGACTTTGTGACACTGACTTGTGTGTCATGACGGTAAGGGTCGGTTGACCTACTTTCCATGGTTCAGTGATTTTGCCTTATATCTTGACACTCAATTAGTATATTTTCTTACTTCTTTCAGATTATGAGTTAGTACGACCAGGCCTTTGACCCCAACTTACTTATAGGTCACTGTGACCTAATTTCACGGTTCAGTGATTTTGCCTTATATCTTGACACTCAATTAGTATATTTTCATACTTTTTTCAGATTATGAGTGAGTATGACCAGACCTTTGACCCCAATATACTTATAGGTCACTGTGACCTAATTTCATGGTTCAGTGATTTTTGCCTTATATCTTGGTACTCGAATGGTTTATGAACAAACTTCTTTCAAAGTATTGTTACGCACTACCGCGTTTAAATATAAATGGCACACGAATAGTGATTTGTTTATTCTTTAGTCAACCAGACAGACGCCAGGCCAGTCGGGGTATACTCATGGAACAGTCTGATCTTAGCTTGTTGGGATATGCTAATCAAGCAAGGGACTTCAACTTGCTTGGTTTGCGGGTGTTATTTTATTCAATTAATTAGTCTCTAATGTGCATTGGAAAGAACATAGAAACAAGACATTGGAAAGTTTGCAGAATTTATATGAGCTTCTGTTTCTTTGATTTAGACAAAATACAAGCCATGAACAATTTGTAACAAGACATCAAATGTAGTTTTATCGGCAAGCAACTTACGAAAAAAATGGTAGCGTGAAAGTTAAAATTTAATGCTTTGATTAATGAACAAAATGCAACATCAGATTATCTATTCTTCAAATAATCATAGCCAAAACACAAAGGCTACGATAGCTGCTTATGCTAGAAATGACTAGTTAAACTGCCGTGAAGACGTGAAAATGTCTGAGCAGTTTAAATTCCGTTAAAATATTAATTTAATCTTTAAAATTGCCAATAAATAAACAAAACCTACTTCTTGTGCTTAATATGCCTTTTTACTGTTTCTTCCAAAATTAATTACGGTCTAAATGGCTAAAATTGGCTGACGAGCGTTTTAGAACAAGCTGAAATATTTTTTTGCGACCGTTCAGTTCAGAGTCAAAATACGAAGTCCTCGTGCATTCTACGCTCCAGCCTTATATACCCTACGTTCCCACAGTGTACACTGTCGGCAAAACAAGGCGCGTGATGCAGACAGCAAACAGTGAAGGATCGCAACGGACGTTCGAATGCACGCAAACATCGCCGCCATTACGAAAGCAAAGAAAGTCAACTAGGCGGTCGCCTTTAAACACTGCATACACTGAGTAAATAAACGAAAATACCGAACATTATACATGAAACGATAGAGAATTGTACCTAGAATATGACTGTATAAATGTTCTGAAATTTAAATGAAATTTGACAGAGAAATGCTTCATTGAACATGAAATTTCGTGTCTGACAGTTGGGAAATGTCAGCTGACTGTTTACGGTGTCCTTGACAACGCTCCCTCACGTCATAAAAAAGTACACAGAAAGTGACGTCACGAAATCGCTAACAAACATGGCGCACTAAAGTGACAGCTGATTTTGTGCAAAAAAGAAATAAATAAAAATGGACTTATGCATGCTTACTGAAAAGTGACATCGTTATAACAACTTCAGGTAACATTGTTAGTTTTCAAAACAACAACTGTCATTAATTTACAATTATGTACATTGCAGTATTGATTGTCAAATAAGGAATGTGCGGTAACGAGAGTCGATACGATAGGCACCTAAGCTCGGACACCGGGGCATTACACAACCCCCCTCCCAAGGCGTTAAAGTTCCAACTAACGCCTGAATAGGAGTGCAGCAAAACACAAATAAACCAGTTGACAGAAAAAAAAATCGACTCACATTAAGCGGCACATATCCTGGTCACGGCACCAAATAAATGCACATGTAAGAAAATTTTATATACTATAACATTGCTTCAACAAACACAATTCACAAGTAACTTATGCACAAATTATGCAATGCATGAATAAGAAAACATATAGTCCACATCATTAAGATACAAAATTGTACCAATAGGTAATATAATAATGGTTGTTCAACAATGAAAAAAATATTGCAAAAGTATCACCAGATTAACTACATAAAACACATTCCCAAGGATGACGCAGCAAAATGTTAAGTTAAACTTGTTAAGTTCCTCATAACATTCATTACCCTAATGACACGACTAAACATTTAAAAAATAACCCTAAATTTACATTTATCTTAAGACCTACACTTAAACTTAACTTTAAACAACATCTTTAAAATAAATTGCAAACCTTACATTACTACAAATCCTAAAGACACAATTAAAACTTGAATTCTCAAAGTCTCTTCCTCTCCCTAAACCAATTATTTAATTTGCAATCATCTATTGTCTCTTTCGAATCTTCATCTGTCTTGTCTTCGTCGCTTCTGCTACTCTCCTCCATGACTGGGCTTTTCTCCTTCCCGTCCCTTCTCTCGTACCTCCAACCGTCTCTACTGTCATCGTATCCCTCCCGTCGTCTCTGTCCTTCCTGTCGTCTGCTCCGGTCGCCGTCTTCCTGCCACTACCTACTCCCATGAGCTTCATTAATACAAACATCCTCTTGTTTTTCTCGGGCGTTCCATTTCCATAAGTGAGCTACCAATAAACACCTCATATGCGCCACTCGCACCTGCTTATTCCAGCCATACCTATCTGATGATAACCACCCTGGTTGCCCGATTAAGACTACTACACGCCACATTGCGTCAAATACACCGAACAAACCCTTGCTCTTCCCACTAGTACTTCAGTTAAATACCCGAACGCATAAAACATGTCATATGCCACCCATATCCGATATGCCGATCAATAACTTTTAACTCTGAAACGCCATTCGCAACCAATCATCAGATCTCAATAGGCTTTAGCTCACTTAAAGGAATGACAACTTCGCCAAAACCATACTGTTTGTATAAAGCTCAAATATTAGCAAGTATACTCAGGATTCAAGAAACATGGATACTTCCCCATCCCAGTTTCTTCACTGATAAAGAATATACTCAAAATCACAGCCTTAAAATCGAGACTGCAAAACTATTTTATAAGCATCTAATATACCACACTATATACACATATGTATATATCAAAAGATTCACCGAAAACTCTCTCGGCTCCACAAATGATACATATAAACAAAACAAACGCGGTTATACCAAACCCGCATCAAAATACAGAAGTTATCAAAGAACATCTCAATTTCATGAAACGAACATCTATTACTGCTCTTTCACGAAGATGCTCATTACTATATTAATGCGACACATGAAGGGCTCTCATTCTGGCCCTCTCGACGCATGGAGGTAATGGATCGCCTTCATAAGGTTCGAGCTTGTAGCAACTGACGCCCTTAGTGTGACAGGGTTCGAGGATAGGCAGGAACAACCCAATCGGTAGAGTTGTAAATTTTAATTATTTCCCAAGAAGAAGGGTGCCCTAGAACAAGACATACAAATAATAAATTAACAATAGGGCGACCACAGCATAGACTCTATAAATTTAATGAAAATATTACGTATAAATATATGTACTGAATCGGTTTGATTATTAATCATGGTTCTGATCACACATGATCACTGCTCATCTTATTTGTACATATATATGCTTCTAATAATAAGTGCCCTTTAGTGCACTAGGTATGAAATTCATGTAAAACTGTTGTTAACGTAAATTAACAACTTACAATTACTTCGGACAACTATGAAGACAGGGATTCTTCTTAATATGTACAAAGCACAAATATATAATAAAAGTTGCATCTCACACAAACTATCCGACAGTCTTAATGAGTACAGGCAAATAACAATCAGCTGATCAAGGCACAATGTAAACAACAAAGACAAAGACCTTGATTGCCATCATAATCTGGCTTGATCAGCATTCATGAAAATATAAGATGATGATGGAATTTACCTGGACCCTTTTTACAACAAATTCAATGAAATCTGTGAAAGATAACATTGTTATTTGCTTAAGTCTTCTTGTTCTTTTTACATTTCAACAAAAGAATGGCGTCGATATCTAAATATTGGCGCGTGCAAGTGCAATTAGTTTTCGGAAATCTAAAATTAACTAAAAAGTAACCAATCATACCAACCGTTCTAACACACATGATAAAATCCTAAGCTATAGGAGTTTTTATTGGATGTTTAGAGTTACGAGGAAGTGCGAAAGAAAACGGAATTTCTACTTTCGGTTTGATACCGAAAGTAGTAAAATCCAACAGTAAGGCGGTAGCTCGAAATACCGAAATAAACTGTCGAGTCATCTCACTCCAACGTAAACATAAAAATCACATCTGTGACATTCTCCCCTGCTAAGGAAAAATGTCTCCTGACATTTTCAAATTGTATTAAACACAATTGCTGAAAATACTATACTTAATGATGTTAGCTTTACGAAAGTTAATTAGAACATGAAAGTCTTTGCTTCATATCATATCTTAATTAAATCTCATTAGATTCTCAGCTACAGCTTTACGGCTGTATTCAACTAAAATATGTATGGATGTAATTAAATACAAATTACAATACCTTGACATTTAGTTCAATATTTCATCAAGCATACCTTTAAAGGTATTACTGAAAATCTACTTCAACTTTCAAACTTTGCAATTAATTCAAATGACTTGAATACTGCAACAAAAGATAACATTCAGCAAATTGTGAAACTCCATGATAAAATCTTTGTTCATCAACCAGTCAACCAAACCATACAGTCCAATACAAAGTACTTGTACAATCAAATGCATCTTAAAGATCAATACAACAGAGATACGTGTGCAGGCACACATTTATAATAAACCTATCCCTGTAGGTGAGATTCTATTCTAAGAATGTCAACTTCAGATCACACCATCACAATGAAAAACAATGAAATATGATGTACCATGACAATTGCAACAGTAAACAAAAAATAATAATCACAGCAATTGCAGGTGCATACAGACTCGGGTGTGCAAGTAATCGATTGTTTTCCAATGATATTATCTATGACATTCTCCCCTGTTATAAAAATAAAATAACATCAAGAATCAAACTATACAAAATATTCCTGGTCATTGTCAGTATCAATAACCAGCTGTCCACTTATCCATTCACCATACCTATTCGGTGCTCTCCTATTTCTATTAGATCTACGTATAGGTTGTTGCTCTGGTGTTGGTAACGTGGGCTGATTACTAGAATGTGATGTATATGATTCGGTCAAACTTATTGAAGGTTGGCCACTATCAATCACAGATGGAGTAACCGGAGTACCTGGAATCATTACTGAGGAGTCCTTAAAAGAATCAGAAATGTAAGACCCAGAGATGTTATCTAACTCTGGAGAAGACACAGCAATTCTCCGATGACCAGAAGGTTTACGCCTCTGCTGCACAGCAGGATGTGGCACTGGTATGCTGATGGACTCCGATTCAGAACTTTCAGAATCTGAATCGTGTTCTGATAGTCTCTCATCCTGCGCATGCTTAGAAACATTTCTGGTACGCGTAGGTTTAGCTTGTGTGTCCTCAACCTGCCATTTTCCAGGAATTGCACTAAACGGCAACAGCATATTCCGGTGTAGCGTCTTTATAACCTGATCACCTGATTCCTGTTGAACTCTATAAACGGGGACATCACGATTGGGAATTTGTAAAACAACGTAAGGAGTTTTTTCCCATCTATCCGCCAGTTTATGTTTTCCTCTGAAACCAACTTTCCTGACCAAAACCCGGTCACCAACATCCAGAGTTGCTTCCCTAACTTTCAAGTCATAATTTCTCTTATGCCTTTCAGTACTTTTTCCAGCTTCATTGGAGGCAACCTTATACGCAAACTGTAGACGCTTCTTCAGCTTTGTCGCGTAATGCTCTTTCGAACGGACCTCTGATTGCTCTGGTGACTTCAATCCGAGATATGCATCAACTGCAAGTCTCGGATGTCTACCAAACATAAGATAAAATGGACTGTAGCCAGTACTGTCGTGACGAGTGGAATTATATGAATGTACAAGAGGAGCAACATAAGATTTCCAGTCCTCTTTCTGATGTTCCTCAAGTGTGCCCAGCATGTTTAACAAAGTCTGGTTGAAACGCTCCACCATACCATTCCCCATGGGATGGTATGGTGTAGTCCGAGACTTTTCAACACCAGCCAAACTGCAAAGTTCTTTAATGACATTGCTCTCAAAATTTCTTCCCTGATCACTATGTAAGCGAGCAGGGAAGCCATAATGGACAATGAAATTGTCAAAAAGTACCTTTGCAGTTGTTTTGGCTTCTTGATTTCTGGTTGGAAAGGCCTGAGCGTACCTTGTGAAATGATCTGTTATCACAAGAATATTTTCGAAGCCACCCTTAGACCTCTCCAACGACAGAAAATCTATACACACTAATTCCATTGGCTGGGAACTGGTGATATTCACCAGTTCAGCACTTGGAGGTGGAATGGTTTTCCGCTTAATACACTTTTCACAGTTCTTAACCTTGTTAAGAACATCTGACTCTAAACCAGGCCAGTAAAAACGAGCACGTACCAAGGATAGTGTACGATCCCGGCCTTGATGACCAACGTCATCATGTAAATGCTGTAACACAATGCTACGATACCGTACAGGTAGTACAAGCTGTTCGGTCTCAACACCATTAAGTACAGTAGTCCTGTACAAAATATTGTTTGAGAAATATAACTTACTCCACTCACGAAAGTATTTAGAAACTTCTTGGGTTTCTGACTTTCTGTCAATATTTTCTGGTTTACAACCAGACTTCATAAGGTCAATCACTCTGCTTATGGTCACATCAGTTGACTGCTCCTTTGACCAATCAACGGTGCTGATATCAGTTGCATCCACTGGATGATCAAACTGAATATCAACAGCTTCCAAAACTGTTGCACAACTAGTGACAACTAAAGTTTCAGCTATTGGACAGCTATCACGTGAAACTGTTAAAGCTTCACAAATAGCTGAAACTACATCTGGGAACATTTCCTCATTGTCTTGAGGCCTTCTAGATAAACCATCCGCATCTCCGTTGGACTTGCCACTTTTATATACAATTTTAAAATTAAAACTACCAAGTGAAGCTAGCCATCTATGGCTTGTGGCGTCCAACTTAGCTGTGGATAAGACATAAGTAAGAGGATTATTGTCTGTAAAGACAGTGAACTGATTACCATAAAGATAATCGTGAAACTTATCTGTCACTGCCCATTTCAGACAAAGAAACTCCAACTTATGTGCAGGGTAATGTTTCTCACTTGCCCTCAGACCTCTGCTGGCATAAGCGATGACCCGTTCTTGTCCATCCTGTTCTTGATACAGAACAGCACCAAGTCCTTCAGTACTGGCATCAGTATGTAAAATAAAAGGGTTTGAAAAGTCTGCATATGCTAAAACAGGAGGGGACATTAAAACATCTTTAATTGAATTAAAAGCTAATCTTTGAGCATCACCCCATTGCCAAGGCACTGAAACTTTCTTCTTCTTCTTCTTCGTCTTCTGGTTTGACGTTTTATTGGTACAATGTCCTACCAACAGATCGTTTAACGGCTTTACAATCCTGGCATAATCTTTTACAAACCTCCTATAGTAGCCTGTGAAGCCCAGGAATGCGCGCAATTCCTTAACATTAGTGGGTTCGGGCCACGAGGCCAGCGCTTCCAATTTGTCTGGGTCAGTTTGCACCCCGTTTTCACCAACGACATGACCCAAATATTTAACGCTAGGTTTGCAAAATTCGCACTTAGATGCTTTCAATTTAAGACCATGCTCTTCTAACCTACTGAACACAGCTTCCAATCTTTCAAGATGATCTTCAAAATTTTGTGAAAAAATCAAGATATCATCGAGAAAAATAAGGCATTCTCTCAAATTTAATTCACCCATAGTGCGTTCCATAAGCCGTTGAAAAGTTGCCGGCGCGTTAGTTAACCCGAAAGCCATGCGGTTGCACTCGTAAAAACCTAAATTTCCTACACTAAAGGCAGTTTTATACTTGTCTTCTTCCTCAATTTCAACTTGCCAGTAGCCACTGCGCAAGTCCAACTTGGAGAAGAATTTGGTACCTATCAGTGCATCAATGGTATCATCAATACGAGGCAACATGTATGCATCCTTTATAGTACGGTTATTCAACTTCCTGAAGTCGATACAAAATCGTAACGAACCGTCTTTCTTACGAACTAACACCACATTTGACGAAAACGGACTTTGTGACTCCCTTATTGCACCTGCTTCGAGCATTTCCTTAAGATGCAAACGAACTTCCTCATATAAAGACGGAGGAATTCTGCGATAAGGATCTTTAAAAGGGGTATCATCCGTTAAATGGATTGTGTGTTTAACTGTGTCTGTTTTACCAAGGTCCGTAGGACTCTTAGAAAACACATGAGACCATTTGTTCAAAACATCCTTTATCTGCACTTCCTGATCGCCAGAAAGATTGCTAGTGTCGATATTAACACCTAAATCTTCAAGAGATACCGACTCATTATCAGTCTTCGGTTCCTGTGAAGGAGCCGGAGTCCATGAATCAATAACTTTGGCACTATTCAAAGAACATAAAAGAGATTTAGGAGGAATCTCTATAACACGTGCAGATAAATTACAAACACGTACTGGTATTCTATTTGTCGCACCGGATTGTTTCATTTCAACTAGACGAGGACAAATTGTCAAATCACCAGATAGAGAAGTATCTAGATGCTCAGTAACTGCAGTTGTAAACTGCCCTGTATTTCTGGCAATCCCAGATATATTCTTAACTTCACCAGGTTGTAAACGGATAGTGAAATTATTTGTCGTTTTGACAGGGATTTTCTCATCTATGATGCTATCAAAAGCCATTTGCCACGGTTCTGGAACAGGCTTTGAATGATCTCTGTTCAATTTACAACGGCTTATAATATTGGTACCAATTAAACAAGGAACTTTTTGATTGTAAGATGTATTTGATACAACAAGAATTGGCATATTTCGTAATGTAGTTCCGAAATGTGAAACTGAAACTGTTGTTAAAATATAGCCAATATATGGAATTCCCTGTCCATTAGCAGCTGTAATACTCAGATTGAAATCGGATAAATCTCTAAGTACAGGTCTTGGATTAAGCTCGTTGTAAAATGACTCAGAAACGGAACTTACCATAGAACCAGTGTCTATCAAACCTCGAGTATCAGTACCAGAAATATTGATAAAACCTTCATTCTCAGGACCTATCATTTTTTCTAAGATACTGGGTTCCGGCTTTGGGCTACTATAGGAGGTATCTTCCTCTGGTCGCCCTTCAACAGAGGAAGTTACTAGTTTAAAGGTTGGTTATCAGTATGATAGGAGTTACCCCGGTTAGCACCACGGCCGCCAGTGCCACCGCGATAACCACCTCTCGACCGACCACCCCTAAAACTGCCGCGCGAATTTTCATTCCCGGACGAGCCCCCAGAATAATTACCGGAAGAGCCTCCAGAATTATCATTCTGATTCTGAAAACCGCGACCTCGTCCATAGCCGCCACGTTTGGAATTATCGCGATTATAATTGCTATAACCGCCATAACCACGTCCTCTTGGTTTATATTCTGACTGCTCATGGGTCAAGGACTGGCTTAAAGAAGCTATAGCTTCTTTTTGTTTTTCCATTTCCTTCTCCATGGCAGTCATTTTTTTCATTAGCTCAGTGAGCTGGGGCAATATTTTGTCCTCTTTGGACTGATCTTTATCAGCCTGAGTAGACTGTTGTTGAGCTTTTTGTTTTTGTGGAGGTCTCGAACAACTAGCATACTCAGTTTCAACCTTTCGAATGTTGCTTAGCAAAGATTCGAAGCTTGTGCTAGCATCATACAAGTGACGCGTTGAATTTTTCAACTGCTGACTGCACAAACCAGTCCAAAATTTGCTACGCAACATCGAATCCTTCTGAGTAATGTCTAAATGACCATAATTTATTGCCTTGGAAAGGGTTTGCTCAAGTCGTGCACCATATGATGAAATTGGTTCAGAATCTTTCTGAAAATCACTATAAAAGGTTTGCATCAATGTAGAGCCAGAGCTAACTATACCATAAAAACCTTCCAATTTATCTAAAATTTGCTGCACAGTAGCATGTTCGCCCAACGGAATAAGCATATCTCTTGCTGACCCTCTGAGAGAATTCCTAATAGACTGAAGCAAAGTGTGTTCAGGAATTGCTTGACCATTTTTTAGGCACCTTACTTCAAAACTCCAAACCTCAAAAGTTACTTCACCCTTCTGTGGTTCTTGAGACCCACTAAATATAGGCAACTTTGGAAAGTTGTAACTCTGAGGAATGAAAGAAGTATTATGCAATTGCGACTCATTGAATGCATTTTGCATACTATGAAAAGGGGGTGGGGTAACTAAAGGATTACGCACTGTAAATTTTGGTTTAGCACCACCATGAGGAGTTGATTCTCTCAAAGGACCTAACAAGCCTGCTAGACGGGAAACTGGTGCAGGTGCACTTGGTACAGGTGTACTTGGTAGTACATTTTTATGTGCTAGAGAGAGTAATTTATCATACTCTTCTCTAGTGAGAACTTTATAATCAGTGTTCTAATTTACCTTCTTCACAGCCTCCTCCATTTCTTTGTCACCACTAACACCTGATGTATTTGCCTGATCTTTAGACATATTGGCACAAGTAAATTCACACTATACTGCTATATACACACAAAACAAAAAAAAATCACAGAGACAAGTCAATAGCTAACTGCTGAATCAATCAAAAGAAATCATGTATGCTTCCACAACAATCAATCCCTGATAGCCTTCATCTATAAGCTAAGCACCTGGCTGGGCGGTTTCCCTACCTAATGTGCCGCTCACAGAATTCAACCACCAGAAAAGAAAAACTGCAAAACAACATGATTACTTACAATAAATAAATACCAATGAAACAATCTTTTTCATCCAGCAGTATGCTAATTCCTTGTTCGGGTGTAACCCATCTTTGTACAAACCGAAGGACAAACTAGACCTAGCTTCTTTTTTTCCTTTTCTAAAATTTAGCAGATCATTTTTGAACTTGGGAGAAACAACACCCATTGATTCATTAACAAGTTTAATGCATTCATTGCACAGAGTGATTCTGTTGGTTAACTCTAAGTCACTGGACTTGAAAGCATCACAATTTCTATTACCTAAGTATTTATTGTATTCCTGAATTGAATAGAAAGGTATGTCCAGGAAAACAATTTTCACAGTAGGGAACTGAGACACAAAATTGACATATTTTACTATTTGATCTCTGAAATATCCAACTGCTTCAGCTTCTGAATTATGTCTCAAATCAATGAAATTTCTTTTAATCCTGATACCATACTCATTTATAAGCTGTTCAGATTTTTTCACAGTAAGATCACAGGTTCCTAACCAAACAAACACCACAACATGGCCATACTTATTCACTTTTTTATACAAATTATGTCTCAACCAAAAGAACTGATCTAATAATCTCAATCCCCCTCTACATTGGAACTCAATTGAATAACCAGTTTCTTCAATAATAGATGAAAATTCTCTGAGATAATTGCCTTTGCTATCTGATAACAATATTGGTTTGTACTTTAATGGACCTGTGAAATTCGTTGGCCTTTCATTGTATTTGAGAATTTTATGTTTGCTCATTCCACAAATAGACTGAATATTGTTGAAGGGCAGTAAACCTGTTTGAGAAAATGAAAATCCTACAAATTACTTACCGGAAGATCACCGCGTAGGCATTACTGATTGCAAATGGAAAAGTTAACTGGAATTGCAGGTAGGATCCTACAACAGAAATTATGAAAATAATAAAAAAAATGAGCCCAATTTAAAATCATGAAATATTGGACTTCCACACAGCCATCTTCAAACATACTCTGAAATGTTAGTAAGGTTTAGTGTGTGAAACATGCAGAAAGAATCTGTGAAACTGTGAAGTTGTGATCACTTAAGACTATCCATGCTATCTGAAAATAATGAAACTATAGAGCTATAATAATTTAACTATAGAATCTACTCCATATACATGTATATGAAAAATCCTATATTTGGCACTTATTTCAAAACACACACTAATGTTTCTACTATCAATGAAATTTGAAATTTTTCAGTTTATATTCAGTTTATAACACTTCAGCACACTGATACCTGAAAACATGTAAACTCACAAAACAAAATGTCCATTAATAGCATCACACACAACACAAAAATGTCACAGTTAATTAAATAATAAAGGATAAATAAATAAAACAGTTCCACTGTCAATTAGTCAGTTGTCACAGATCTTCGTCGTCAACTTGAAGTAGACGGAAAAAAAAATATTCACTAGACCAATTCTAGTGTCTATGTAACAATAGAATTAAACGCACATAACGCAAGCTTGCTTTTACTTAAATAACAAAAAAATGTTTGGCCGGCCAATTCGCGCACTTAAACTATCCGCGCACCGTTGCAGACATCAGGCAGGAACATCGCAACTCCATGGTTCTGATAGTACAACAGTACAACAGACATCACACACAAGTATCACATGTAGATGACATCATGAAGACGACACACAGATGGCCAGAACACCCTCTCGAAGTAGGAAAACCTTATTGAGCGCCATTGTGACAGGGTTCGAGGATAGGCAGGAACAACCCAATCGGTAGAGTTGTAAATTTTAATTATTTCCCAAGAAGAAGGGTGCCCTAGAACAAGACATACAAATAATAAATTAACAATAGGGCGACCACAGCATAGACTCTATAAATTTAATGAAAATATTACGTATAAATATATGTACTGAATCAGTTTGATTATTAATCATGGTTCTGATCACACATGATCACTGCTCATCTTATTTGTACATATATATGCTTCTAATAATAAGTGCCCTTTAGTGCACTAGGTATGAAATTCATGTAAAACTGTTGTTAACGTAAATTAACAACTTACAATTACTTCGGACAACTATGAAGACAGGGATTCTTCTTAATATGTACAAAGCACAAATATATAATAAAAGTTGCATCTCACACAAACTATCCGACAGTCTTAATGAGTACAGGCAAATAACAATCAGCTGATCAAGGCACAATGTAAACAACAAAGACAAAGACCTTGATTGCCATCATAATCTGGCTTGATCAGCATTCATGAAAATATAAGATGATGATGGAATTTACCTGGACCCTTTTTACAACAAATTCAATGAAATCTGTGAAAGATAACATTGTTATTTGCTTAAGTCTTCTTGTTCTTTTTACATTTCAACAAAAGAATGGCGTCGATATCTAAATATTGGCGCGTGCAAGTGCAATTAGTTTTCGGAAATCTAAAATTAACTAAAAAGTAACCAATCATACCAACCGTTCTAACACACATGATAAAATCCTAAGCTATAGGAGTTTTTATTGGATGTTTAGAGTTACGAGGAAGTGCGAAAGAAAACGGAATTTCTACTTTCGGTTTGATACCGAAAGTAGTAAAATCCAACAGTAAGGCGGTAGCTCGAAATACCGAAATAAACTGTCGAGTCATCTCACTCCAACGTAAACATAAAAATCACATCTGTGACATTAGTTTTTAGCTCTTCAACGAGTTTCGTCTTCTCCGCAGTGAGCACCAGATATTCACAGCTCACCGAATGCGTAATTGGCGTAGCACTTTTGGTATTGACTGGTCCTGCTCGTGACTTTGTTTTTAATCTTGTTCTAGTTCGCTTTTTCCGACGGCCGAGGGATGAGCGATACATTTCAGATTGTGGCTGCAGTCTTCTTATTCTGCCGTCAGGTGCTTTTCCGACTAGATCTTCCTCATGCCCTATAGACATCGGAAATCTTTCTATTGGCTCAGCAGTACCAAGGACTGTATTTTGCTTAATGGTTATAGCGTTAGCAAAAGGATTTACAATCCTTACCTGGCATGTGCGGCTTTGTGTTACATCTACCAATGTTGGTGACATATGCAAAGGATGTTCTTTTTCTACAGGACGTATTGTATACTCATTTTCAGATGAAAAATCATCATAAGCTTTGCCCTTGACGTGCACATCTACCATTACCTCGCTCTGTGCAGGTATGATATTGTGACCAGCTGCCGTTACTTCGCGAATGCGGTCATTCATACCTTTCTGTATAATGGGCACTTCCTGGTTATTGATTTTCATGACTCCTTTGCTCAGCCATAAGTCCGTTGGACCGTCTTCGCCATTTTGTAAAACATCGACGCCAAGCAGGCCATCGTCTTCAATGTCAGCCACAATGGCTTCCATCTCTAGCTTTACTTTTCCAAGCTGCAGCGAAAAGATTGCTTTACCCTTTTCACTTATTAGTGAACCACTAGCACCTACTAATTTTGCAGCCGGAGTCAATTCTGGCTTATCCTCCGGTCTCATTGATTCGAAAATTCGCGATGACACTATTGTCCTTGATGCGCCGGTATCGGCTGTGAACAGCATTGGATAACCTTGTACACTGCCGCGTATGTATACTCCATCAGGCAATTTTCTTGTTTTGACGGACTTCACGACTGTGTCCATTGGTTTAATTACATCAGTAGTTTGGCCTTTATTATCATTAGAGGCTTCTCTATGGCCGCGAGAGACAGCCCTCTCTAGTTTAAAGAACCATTTGGGTTCTCATCATTTGCCTTCAGACTGTTACTTCCTGTGTTCATTTCTTCTGTCTTTACTGTTACGTTTCTAGGACAGTCTCTGATGACATGGCCCTGTTCATTACATTTGAAACAAACCACTCCTCTACGAGGTTGATTATTTCTCAGTGATGTAGTTTGTTTACCCAGCCTATCGTTCGCTATAGCGGCTATTTGTGAAACCAGAGTTTGCATGAGATCCCTGGTCTCAGTCAACAGTTTATGTTGGATATCAGATTCCGATGCAACTTTCTCTGACTTCACCTCTTCGTTCTTCGGTTTCTTTGAAGCTGGTCTCTCTGACTTTTGGGGAACTCTATACACGTGTTCAAGCTCTTCATTTTCGCTACTATACTCTTCATCCGTATCGTAGCTAATTTCTTCTGTTGCTCGCCTCACAAACTTTTTATACTTATCCGCGAATGTTTCTTGGTTTCTACGTCTTGTCTGTATGAAATTTACAGCATGATAGACAGCCTGGTCAATATCTTCAGGCTCTTTGTTATACTCAATTTCGAACCTGGCATCATTATCTTTGAGGCCATCTAGAAATTTTCTTACAAGATCTTCTTGTCTTGTTTTGGCATCTCTTTGCTGGTATGCCTTGGAATATAGCCTTTTCAGATCAGCTGCGTATTCTTCCACAGTCTCGTTTGGCTTTTGCACTCTTTGGCTAAACTTTGAAGCAAAGGTTCTTTTTGTCTCTACGACACGAAACCTGCTATTCAACTCTTTCACGAGTTTTGGATAGCATTTTAGCGTGTCCTTTGGTAATTGGGTGAATACGAAATCCCCAGCTCTACCCTGTAATTTAGGGAGCAAATTGTCTAACTTCATATCATTGTCCCAGTTTCTCCGTTCGGCAATTTCTTCGAACCTGCTTATCCAGACTTTCCAGTCTTCTTTCCCATCAAACGATGGAAATTTTATGCCATAGTTATAACTATGCTTACTGTTTTCTGGCATCTGAGAATAATTTCTCTGGGCAAATCCTCTATCATTATACTGATAATTATTTAGCTCTTGTCCCATTCTATTGTCTGGTTGGTAAACTTGCCTGCCATTTCCGCGGTTGTCTGTCGTGTCGAACATCTCACCTTCGTAACCCCTGGATATCTCTGTGTTCTGCTCTGTTGGCATCTCATATTCGTGACTGTACATTCTGTTCCTCTGGTAGATAGTATCTTCTACCCGGTTGCCGTATGTAGCAGGTACAATGTTATTTCGGTGAACTGTCCTGTCTGTGGTGGTATTAGGTCTATCTTCTATGACACGCGGCGTCTTCCAAGCGTGGTTTTGATGGCGGGAAGACTCGCCACCCTGAGCTCTCATATTATACATGTATGTATGGTCTCTTGCATCTGACACTGTCATAGCTTCTCGGTATGTTGTCTGATCTTCGCTTTCCCTCATACCAGTACTGCTTCGAATGTGCATCGGATCATTCCTATGATAACCCATACTGCCTATGCTTTCTTCCCTACTATTCTGTTTGTACGTCGGTACCGCGTTCCATCGGCAACTCGTATCGTCTGTGTTTGTGTTTGCCGGTCTTTCTTCATAGTGCTCTACCTCGTAGGTACGATAACTGGCTGTGCTAGATTGACCACTGTCTTGTGTGGAGTTGTGGCTACTATTTGCCCTTGGCACCAAAGTAGCGGATACATTCTCTTGCACGTATGAAATAGAACTGTTTCTTTGACAAGGCTGTCTAACGTTTGAACCGTCTGAAACCACCTCCCGTTGGGGGTTTTGCGGTAACTCGTTAGGCAATGCAGGTCGGGCAGGCACGCTGCTTGCTTCCCTCTGATTATTTGTCAAAGGAACTGATCTCATTTCCTGCAAAACAGCAACAACGCTTTGAAATGCACTTTCAAACAGCTCTTGTTTCTGTTGCATGGAATCTTGTTTCTGTTGAATACAATCGTGTTTCTGTTGAATAGAACTGAGAGTTCTGCTTATACTTACTATGACATTTTGTAGGTTCATGTCCATGCTTACATTATCATTTTGAACTAAATTACCACTATCCTGGGTATACTGGACCGTTTGCTGTTGGTTTACACCATTGCTATTACCTGGCCTCGGCTGCCAAAATCCCGTAGAACCGTACGGCATGCTTTGTTCGTGCTGCCTAATCGTGTCACCGTTTGTCGTGACTCCGTTTCGGTTTGCCTCATGTGAGATTTGGTCGCGAAAATGTACCAACGTTTCAGCGGCTGCCTGGTCCGAAATATCTCCAGAATCGTCTGCCTGACTCAAACCCGTACATTGCGACCCATCTTCATTCTGAGGACCACGTGGCTCTAGCACTGTCTGTGACTGGTTATTAAAACCCGTTTCAATATGACCATTTTCTCTACGTATTGGGGTGTGCCATGTACATTTTCGGTACTCATTTTTTAGTAAGAAGGTTCGTATCTCACGACTTATATACGTAGGAAAAATAAATCGCACCGCCGCTCACCACTTTAATTGTTACGCACTACCGCGTTTAAATATAAATGGCACACGAATAGTGATTTGTTTATTCTTTAGTCAACCAGACAGACGCCAGGCCAGTCGGGGTATACTCATGGAACAGTCTGATCTTAGCTTGTTGGGATATGCTAATCAAGCAAGGGACTTCAACTTGCTTGGTTTGCGGGTGTTATTTTATTCAATTAATTAGTCTCTAATGTGCATTGGAAAGAACATAGAAACAAGACATTGGAAAGTTTGCAGAATTTATATGAGCTTCTGTTTCTTTGATTTAGACAAAATACAAGCCATGAACAATTTGTAACAAGACATCAAATGTAGTTTTATCGGCAAGCAACTTACGAAAAAAATGGTAGCGTGAAAGTTAAAATTTAATGCTTTGATTAATGAACAAAATGCAACATCAGATTATCTATTCTTCAAATAATCATAGCCAAAACACAAAGGCTACGATAGCTGCTTATGCTAGAAATGACTAGTTAAACTGCCGTGAAGACGTGAAAATGTCTGAGCAGTTTAAATTCCGTTAAAATATTAATTTAATCTTTAAAATTGCCAATAAATAAACAAAACCTACTTCTTGTGCTTAATATGCCTTTTTACTGTTTCTTCCAAAATTAATTACGGTCTAAATGGCTAAAATTGGCTGACGAGCGTTTTAGAACAAGCTGAAATATTTTTTTGCGACCGTTCAGTTCAGAGTCAAAATACGAAGTCCTCGTGCATTCTACGCTCCAGCCTTATATACCCTACGTTCCCACAGTGTACACTGTCGGCAAAACAAGGCGCGTGATGCAGACAGCAAACAGTGAAGGATCGCAACGGACGTTCGAATGCACGCAAACATCGCCGCCATTACGAAAGCAAAGAAAGTCAACTAGGCGGTCGCCTTTAAACACTGCATACACTGAGTAAATAAACGAAAATACCGAACATTATACATGAAACGATAGAGAATTGTACCTAGAATATGACTGTATAAATGTTCTGAAATTTAAATGAAATTTGACAGAGAAATGCTTCATTGAACATGAAATTTCGTGTCTGACAGTTGGGAAATGTCAGCTGACTGTTTACGGTGTCCTTGACAACGCTCCCTCACGTCATAAAAAAGTACACAGAAAGTGACGTCACGAAATCGCTAACAAACATGGCGCACTAAAGTGACAGCTGATTTTGTGCAAAAAAGAAATAAATAAAAATGGACTTATGCATGCTTACTGAAAAGTGACATCGTTATAACAACTTCAGGTAACATTGTTAGTTTTCAAAACAACAACTGTCATTAATTTACAATTATGTACATTGCAGTATTGATTGTCAAATAAGGAATGTGCGGTAACGAGAGTCGATACGATAGGCACCTAAGCTCGGACACCGGGGCATTACAGTATGTTTGCATATGACAAGACCTTTGACCCTGAAGTAGTCCTAGGTCAGTGTGACCTAATTTCATGGTTCAGTGATTTTGCCTTATATCTTGACACTCGATTAGTATATTTTCATACTTTTTTCAGATTATGAGTGAGTATGACCAGACCTTTGACCCCAATATACTTATAGGTCACTGTGACCTAATTTCATGGTTCAGTGATTTTTGCCTTATATCTTGGTACTCGAATGGTTTATGAACAAACTTCTTTCAAAGTATGTTTGCGTATGACAAGACCTTTGACCCTGAAGTAGTCCTAGGTCAGTGTGACCTAATTTCACGGTTCAGTGATTTTGCCTTATATCTTGACACTCGATTAGTATATTTTCATACTTTTTTCAGATTATGAGTGAGTATGACCAGACCTTTGACCCCAATATACTTATAGGTCACTATGACCTAATTTCATGGTTCAGTGATTTTTGCCTTATATCTTGGTACTCGAATGGTTTATGAACAAACTTCTTTCAAAGTGTGTTTGCGTATGACAAAACCTTAGAACCTGAAGTAGTCCTAGGCCAATATGACCTAATTTTACGGTTCAGTGATTTTCCTTTATATCTCGGCACTCAATTGGTATATGAAGATACTTCTTTCACGATATGTATGAGTATGACAAGACCTTTGACCGTAAAGTATTCCTGGGTCACTGTGACCTAATTTCATGGTTCAGTGATTTTGCCTTATATCTCGACACTCAGTTGGTATTTTTTCATACTTCTCTCTGATTATGAATGAGTATGACCACACCTTTAACCCAAACATACTTATAGGTCACTATGACCTAATTTCATGGTTCAGTGATTTTGCTTTATATCTCAACACTGAATGGGTATATTATCATTTTTCTTTCACATTATGAGTAAGTATCACTAGACCTTTGACCCTGCAATACTTATAGGTCAGTGTGACCTTTTTTCACGGTTCAGTGATTTTGCCTTGTGTCTTGGCACTCAGTTGGTATATGAACACACTTCTTTCACAATATGAGTGAGATCTTAGGTAGTTATAGTTAACTTTCATGGTTCAGTGATTTTTCCTTATTGCATCAAGGCAAAAAGATGTATGAGCATAATGCTTTGGGTTACTGGTTGGGTTTGGCCTTATGTTTGACAAAGGTCAGAAGCAGTCGAGCACGCTGTCCTGGGACAGCTCTTATTGTTTATTCAATCTGGTGTATTTTTCAGATGACATAACCAAAACCGAAAGACAGAACCTGGTCATGTCCCGCTATGATGTTGAGAAGTTTGACCCAGCCCCAGACCCGGATCTGGTTTGCTGTATCTGCCAGTGTGTCCTTGACAAGGCAGTAGAATGCCCCTGCAGGCATGTGTTCTGTCAGTTGTGCATAGAGAGGTGGCTGACAAACCGTCACACCTGTCCTACCTGTCGGAAGAGAACTACAAAACAAGACTTACAGCCTGTGTTACCACTGCTACAGAATGTACTCAACAGGTACTGTAAACTAATTAAGGACAGTCAGACGTCACTGACACTATTTTTTGCTCTTTTTTCAAAACTGATAGTTTATAAATACATTAAGTTTATTCTACATCATGTGCAAAAATTAAAATCATATCTTAGTCAGAAATGCTAGAATTTGATTAAATTTCCAAAGTAACTGTAAAATGTGGATAAGTTTGTTCTATCAATTTACCCCTGATTGCCAATGGCCAATTGATTTCACACACAATAAAGATTTTTCTGTACCAGGAGGCTGAAGGGCCAGAAGGCTATTAATCAACTTAGACAGACAAGAACTGTCTTGCCTTGAGAAAACCTGTGTTAGTTCTTGCACAAGACATAAAAAAATAACATGAAAAAATAAAATAAAGAAAAGATGAGCTGTGTTTCTGCTGCAAAGTTCAGGACTTTGTTTTCCACATTTGAACATCCCTATTATTAGAAACTGGTTAGTTTGTGTATCTCATTCTGTTAAATGGCCTAGACACCTGTAATTCTCACAGTGGGGCATTGTTCTTTTTACATAGCATCATTCATTGCTCATGATATTATATTTGAGCCGCGTCATGAGAAAACTGGACTTTTGCCTTTATATATATGACAACAAAGACGGAGATCATCTGTGCAGTTACACTGTGCAATAACTGCACAGCTGATCAGCGTCTTTGTTTTCGCTTCACTGATAGTACAATTCCTCTTCTTCCTAGATCCGAAACTTCAAGCTTCTAACAATGTCATGTAGCTGTATAGGCCGGTTTGTGTCGGACCTGGTCCGAAACCCTGAAGATCAGAGCATGCTGAAGATTAGTCCATGTATTATCTTAGCTTATCTTTTTCTCAAATTGGTTGCATAAGCTTGATCAGAACTTTTTAACTCTTTACTGTATATCTAGTATCATCTTACTACATGTAGTTGATGAATTTCAAATTTCAATGTATAAAGTGTAATGTAAACTATGAAACTCTATTAAGTCATGGTTTGCATCCAACCTCTCGGGTTTGGATGTACATAGATTTTCCCAAGACAAAGGCTAACATCAGACAAACTGGAGACAGTAAAACGCAATAAACTTGCCCCAATCCATTCATTTCCTGTAACAGTTGGTTTTCCACATCCATCATTAAGTGATAGCAGATTATGCCTCCCTTTTGAAGATTTCCTGGAGAATGTTCCACTACTTAGGGCAGGTCATTAATTAATGACCGTGAAATGTATTCATGACTGGAGATCAGGCTATTGGTTAAAATAAACAATATTTTCATAATTTTGGCCTACTATGATAAAGCAGACCAGCCCAAAAGGTGTGTAGCAAAGTCTCCCAGAGTGCTGATTGGATGTGTGAAGATGCCATGTCTTAGAATCTACCTATTCAAGAGGATTATAGACATTTTGTATCATCAAACAGTTTTAAGGTTTGTCTGACAATTAGATTTTCAAAAGAACTTCGATTTCAAAGTGGTATAACTCTTTTATTTATGGACGGATCTACATAATATTTGGTGGGTGGGTGGTTTGAAGTATGACAAAGATAAATGTATCACAGATTTTCTTAATCTTGAACAGTTCTTGATCTATCAAGGATTTTGTTAGGGATGACCAATTAATTATGAACAGCATGACAAAATGTGCTGTATTTCTGCTTTGAGACATTATTTCGAAAATCCCTGATACATTATTGTAGATGCAAATAAACTGCAAAAAGACAATTAAAATTGTCTCATTGAGCCAACAAAAGGCTACAAAATATTCTCAACACATACATATATCAGTAGAAAGAACATCTTCTCTTCTTTCAGGTGACATGCAGATTATGCTTGTAACATTTTCCTAAGGTAGGCTAAATGCCTTGCAAACATGACTGGTATCAATATTTTAGCGATGGGAATGACTGTCCTTAAGCTTTGCCAGAGATTTATTTTCACAGTGATCATATAAAAAAAAAAATAATAATAATAATAATAATATACTTTATTTTCAGAGGGTTACACATTTAGCAACAAAATACAAGCTAATCTTCCATGAGGCCCTCCATTATTTACATTATATACAGAAAGTGGAAAAAAGTAACTCACACACACACACACACACACACACACACACACACACACACACACACACCAAAATAGTAGCCTGTACAACTATACAATAATGTTTTAAGTCTGAATATCATTAATTCCTTTAATCCATTTTATGCAATTTCTATGAAAACTATTTATGGTGCCTAATTTTTTAAGAGTATCAGGTAAATTATTCCAAATCAATGGACCAGAGTAAATTATGTCCCCCCAACCGAAGGTGGGGGACATATTGTTTTTGGTGCGGTTCCCGTCGGCGTCGGCGTCCGCGTCCGCGTCCGCGTAGCTTCTTTCTTACGCGATATCTTTTGAACCAGTGGATGGATTTTGACCAAACTTGCATAGATACATGGTTGGGAGGGGGTAAAGAGTTGATTAGATTTTGGTGACCTTGACCTCATTTTCAAGGTCACCAGCCCATGAAAACTGATCAAATTAGGTTTTCTGACGCGATATCTTCTGAACAAATGAATGGATTTTGAGCAAACTTGCACAAGAGCATTGTTGGGAGGAGGCTCAGAGTTGATTAGATTTTGGTGACCTTGACCTAATTTTCAAGGTCACCAGCCTATGAAAACTGATCAAATTAGGTTTTCCGACGCGATATCTTCTGAACAAATGAATGGATTTTGACTAAACTTGCACAAGGGCATTGTTGGGAGGAGGCTCAGAGTTGATTAGATTTCGGTGACCTTGACCTAATTTTCAAGGTCACGAGTCCATAAAAACTGTTGAAATTAGTCTTTCCAATGCAATATCTTGTAAACCTATTGATGGATTTTGACCAAACTTGCACAGAAGCATTGTTGGGAGGAGGCTCAGAGTTGATTAGATTTTGGTGACCTTGACCGAATTTTTAAGGTCACGAGTCCATAAAAAATGTTGAAATTAGTCTTTCCAACGCGATAACTTGTAAACCAATAGATGGATTTTGACCAAACTTGCACAGAAGCATTGTTGCAAGAAGGCTCAGAGTTGATTAGATTTTGGTGACCTTGATCTAATTTTCAAGGTCACGAGTCCATAAAAAATGTTTAAATTAGTCTTTCCAATGCAGTATCTTGTAAACCAATCAATGGATTTTGACCAAACTTGCACAGAAGCATTGTTGGGAGGAGGCTCAGAGTTGATTATATTTTGGTGACCTTGACCTAATAATCAAGGTCACAAGTCCATAAAAAATGTTAAAATTAGTCTTTCCAACGCGATAACTTGTAAACGAATGGATGGATTTTGACCAAACTTGTACAGAAGCATTGTTGCGAGAAGGCGCAGAGTCGGCTAGATTTTGGTGACCTTGACCTAATTTTCAAGGTCACAAGTCCATAAAAAATGTTGAAATTAGTCTTTCCAACGCAGTATCTTGTAAATCAATTGACGGATTTTGACCAAACTTGCACAGAAGCATTGTTGGGAGGAGGCTCAGAGTTGATTAGATTTTGGTGATCTTGACCTAATTTTCAAGGTCACGAGTCCATAAAAAATGTTGAAATTAATCTTTCCAACTCGATAACTTGTAAACCAATTGATGGATTTTGACCAAACTTGCACAGAAGCATTGTTGCGAGAAGGCTCAGAGTTGATTAGATTTCGGTGACCTTGACCTAATTTTCAAGGTCACGAGTCCATAAAAAAATGTTGAAATTAGTCTTTTCACTGCAATATCTTGTAAACCAGTTGATGGATTTTGACCAAACTTGCACAGAAGCATTGTTTGGAGGAGGCTCAAAGTTGATTAGATTTTGATGACCTTGACCTAATTTCCAAGGTCACGGGTTCATAAAAACTGTTGAAATTAGTTTTTCCGATACGATATCTTGTAAACTAATTGATGGATTTTGACCAAACTTGCTCAGAAGCATTGTTGTGAGGAGGTTCAGAGTTTATAAGAATTTGGTGATTGTGACCCAATTTTAGTCAGGGTCCAAAACAAGTTTAAACTATCACACCTTACATGGTGTCTTCCCTAGAAAAACTTCATATCACAAGGTAACTACACTTCAATTACTAAACGGTTGGGGGGACATAGTTTTCCTCAGAAAACATTGTTTTAATTAAACTTTGTTTGAAGAGTTCTTTATTGGGTCTTGGTAACACATAATTTATGGCTGCTGATGTTCTGAGGGACTGAAGAGTATTATTCAAAGGCCTCAAGTGAAACATTTCATTTATATAATCTGGTGTTAGAGAGTTAGAAATTTTGAACATGAATTTAGCTTTTTTAAGATATATTCTTTCATAAATATTAAGGATTTTGAATTCTTCCATGTTGTCAGTTATATTATCATACTGATAGTCTAAAATTATTATGTCCCCCCAACCGAAGGTGGGGGACATATTGTTTTTGGTGCGGTTCCCGTCGGCGTCGGCGTCTGCGTCCGCGTCCGCGTCCGCGTAGCTTCTTTCTTACGCGATATCTTTTGAACCAGTGGATGGATTTTGATCAAACTTGCATAGATACATGGTTGGGAGGGGGGAAAGAGTTGATTAGATTTTGGTGACCTTGACCTCATTTTCAAGGTCACCAGCCCATGAAAACTGATCAAATTAGGTTTTCTGACGCGATATCTTCTGAACAAATGAATGGATTTTGAGCAAACTTGCACAAGAGCATTGTTGGGAGGAGGCTCAGAGTTGATTAGATTTTGGTGACCTTGACCTAATTTTCAAGGTCACCAGCCTATGAAAACTGATCAAATTAGGTTTTCCGACGCGATATCTTCTGAACAAATGAATGGATTTTGACTAAACTTGCACAAGGGCATTGTTGGGAGGAGGCTCAGAGTTGATTAGATTTCGGTGACCTTGACCTAATTTTCAAGGTCACGAGTCCATAAAAACTGTTGAAATTAGTCTTTCCAATGCAATATCTTGTAAACCTATTGATGGATTTTGACCAAACTTGCACAGAAGCATTGTTGGGAAGAGGCTCAGAGTTGATTAGATTTTGGTGACCTTGACCGAATTTTCAAGGTCACGAGTCCATAAAAAATGTTGAAATTAGTCTTTCCAACGCGATAACTTGTAAACCAATAGATGGATTTTGACCAAACTTGCACAGAAGCATTGTTGCAAGAAGGCTCAGAGTTGATTAGATTTTGGTGACCTTGATCTAATTTTCAAGGTCACGAGTCCATAAAAAATGTTGAAATTAGTCTTTCCAATGCAGTATCTTGTAAACCAATCAATGGATTTTGACCAAACTTGCACAGAAGCATTGTTGGGAGGAGGCTCAGAGTTGATTATATTTTGGTGACCTTGACCTAATAATCAAGGTCACAAGTCCATAAAAAATGTTAAAATTAGTCTTTCCAACGCGATAACTTGTAAACGAATGGATGGATTTTGACCAAACTTGTACAGAAGCATTGTTGCGAGAAGGCGCAGAGTCGGCTAGATTTTGGTGACCTTGACCTAATTTTCAAGGTCACAAGTCCATAAAAAATGTTGAAATTAGTCTTTCCAACGCAGTATCTTGTAAATCAATTGACGGATTTTGACCAAACTTGCACAGAAGCATTGTTGGGAGGAGGCTCAGAGTTGATTAGATTTTGGTGATCTTGACCTAATTTTCAAGGTCACGAGTCCATAAAAAATGTTGAAATTAATCTTTCCAACTCGATAACTTGTAAACCAATTGATGGATTTTGACCAAACTTGCACAGAAGCATTGTTGCGAGAAGGCTCAGAGTTGATTAGATTTCGGTGACCTTGACCTAATTTTCAAGGTCACGAGTCCATAAAAAAATGTTGAAATTAGTCTTTTCACTGCAATATCTTGTAAACCAGTTGATGGATTTTGACCAAACTTGCACAGAAGCATTGTTTGGAGGAGGCTCAAAGTTGATTAGATTTTGATGACCTTGACCTAATTTCCAAGGTCACGGGTCCATAAAAACTGTTGAAATTAGTTTTTCCGATACGATATCTTGTAAACTAATTGATGGATTTTGACCAAACTTGCTCAGAAGCATTGTTGTGAGGAGGTTCAGAGTTTATAAGAATTTGGTGATTGCCCGTACGAAAAATACTACAATACTATAGCTATACTATTGCTATACTTCAACAAGATTCTTGCTAAAATTTGATTTTATAGCAATATTACAACAATATTAATATATTGCAATAATAAGAGTAAAAATATTGTAATATTTTGAATAAAAGTTTAGCCAGAAATTGGGAGAAAAACTACCACTAAAAATATTGCCATAAAACAGAGAAAAAAAGTGCTGAATAATAACTTCCTGTTGCATCATAGTTTTGGAGGTTAACCTGAGTTTAACACACAGTAACAACACATGCTGTTTAAATCTGTCTAAGGACTGCAGAAATGTGCTCAAAGTTAAAAACCTTTTTTCTACCATTTGATGAAATAGTAAACATTATTTTGCATGAAATGGATATTATAAAGGTTAGTGTGTTTTATGCATGTTTCTTAAAAAGCAATTTCAATTAACAATTTCAAGTTTTATATATTAATTTAATGTTTAAAATACCCCACCCACCTACCCTGGCAAACAAATTTAAAATTTCAGAGTGTTTGGAATTGGGCACCAATTTTATTAAACAAATTGGTTTGGACAGGTCATCTTTAGTTCAGATGTTGCTTTGGACACTTATCTGTCCTAAATTAGCATATGCTTCATGTTCTTTTACATCTCTTCTTCTATATGCTATGAGGTGTGTTGAAAATTTGAAATTAAATGTCAAGGTCTTTGTGTGAATATCAATAAATGTATATGTTTATGAGCAAATTATAGCAATATTTTTTGAAAAAATATTGCTAAACTTTTTGAAAAAAATATTGCAATAATTTGAGCACTAATTATGGCCAAAATTTATAGCAAGAATCCTGGCAATATTTCAGCTAGAATTATTGCAATACTTTTTGACAAGATTCTTGCTAATTTAAATATTTTACCTACGATTATAGCTGAAGTATTGTTGTCATTATAGCTTGAAAAAGATAATTTCCTGCCAAGAATCTTGCTTTACTTTACAGCTAAAGTATTGTTGTAGTATTGCTGTACATTTTCGTACAGGTGTGACCCAATTTTAGACAGGGTCCAAAACAAGTTTAAACTATCACACCTTACATGGTGTCTTCCCTAGAAAAACTTCATATCACAAGGTAACTACACTTCAATTACTAAACGGTTGGGGGGACATAGTTTTCCTCAGAAAACATTGTTTTAATTTTACAAGCCCTTTTTTGCAGCCTATATATCCTGTCAAGATTTCTTTGAGATGTACCTCCCCAGATGGCATTGCAATAATCAATATGGGGTTGAACATAAGATTTATAAAATTGAACTCTTTGATTAGTAGTTAAATATGATTTAATTCTTGACAGTAGCCAAAGGTTAGAAACAATTTTCTTGGCAACAGCATCTATATGGTTTGTCCATGTTAAATTATTGTCTATTAATACTCCTAAAATCTTTTCACATGCCACCACTGATAATGCTTCATTATTGTATTTCAATTGAAAGACAATTATTTAGATACACTCTTTTCTGTGGTGTGGTAATAAGCATAACTTTAGTTTTTGTAGTATTTATCAACATTCCATTTTCTTTACACCATTCTGAAAGTTTAAACAATGCAGTTTGTAATTGCTGTTCAATACATGCTTGGGATGTGTCAATAAAATAAAAAGTTGTGTCATCGGCATACAGGTCTGTTAAAACATTATCTATGTACAAAGGCAAGTCATTTATAAATATTAAAAATAATAATGGACCCAAAATAGATCCTTGCGGGACACCACATATTATATTTTCAGATTCTGATGATGAATTATTTACAAAAACTTTTTGCTTCCTTCCTAACAAATAAGAAGAAAACCAACTGATAGTCGCTTCTGAAATTTTGTAGTATTTGAGTTTTTTAAGCAGTAGTGTATGGTCAACAAGATCAAAGGCTTTTCTGAAGTCAATCATTACCATCCCAATCATCTGACTGCTATTGATTGCATTTAACCACCTATTAATCATCTGTAACAAAGAAGTCTCGCAGGAATGATTAGGCCTAAAGCCAGACTGAGTTGAATGTAATAGACTGTTCGAAGATAAATACATCATTAAAGAATCATGCACATGCTTTTCCAGTAATTTTGACACTACTGGTAATACAGAGATTGGCCTGTAATTATTAGTATCATCTTTTGGACCATTTTTGTGAAGTGGGGTCACTTTGCCTTCTTTCCATTTTTCAGGAAAGACAGAATTTCTTATACTTTGGTTACAAATAAAAGTTAGACTTTCAGATATATATGGTGCTGCCAATTTTAATAGCCTTGGTCCAATGTTGTCCAATCCAGTAGCTTTAGTGACATCAATATTTTTAAGATATTTTTCTACTTTTTCATGCTCTATGGATGGAATTGAAAAATTTGAATTCTCAGTTAATTTTTCATTGCAAAATGCTTGTAATTTATCAAAGTTAGAAGGCACAATAGGTTCTTTTAGCTTAGATGCAACAGACACAAAAAATTTGTTAAACTCAGAGGATATTTCACAGGGATTTTCAATTGTTTTACCATTGACTTTTAATGAGAATATGCTTGTACCAGAATTACGTTTACTTGCCCCGAGTTCTTTAAAAAGTTTCCATACACCAGAGGGATTGTTTACATTATCATTTATAATTTCAGAATATTGATGTTTCTTTGATGATTTTATCATTTTACTCACTTTGTTTCTCCAAATCTTATATTGTGCCTGATTATTTAAAGACTTAAATCTATCTCTAGTTTTAAAAGCATCAATTATATCTGCTGTAAGCCATTTTGGTTGTTGTTTGTGCTTGACACGGTGTTGTCTCAAAGGTAGATGCTTATCAACAGTTTCACAAAATAGAGTTGACCAGGTCTCAGCAATGTCATTTACATCATCAAATACTTTAATTATGTCCCATGGGGTTGATTTTAAGTCATCAATAAATTTGTTCTGATCAAAATTTTTGAAAGATCTATATGTTATTGTATAGTGGGTATTTTTTACACCACATGAACCATTTGTTTTCCTATTTACAAAAACTGGAAAATGGTCACTTAAGCCCAAATGTGGCACAGCAGTAGTCAAAATATTTGCATGTGTGTTAGAATAAATGTGATCTATTAAAGTTGCTGACTGATCTGTTATCCTAGTAGGCATATTTACAAATTGAGAGAGGCCAAAAGATTCCATGTACTCTAGCCAGGATTGTTTAATATTATCTTGAGTAAGATCTCGGTTGAAGTCACCCATTAAGTATATTTCCTTTTCACATTCTAAAACTTTGTCCAAATAATTATCAAACCACTCATTCCAATTAATAGTTTCATTTGGATGTCTATAAATATTTCCTATCAAAAAGCTTTTACAATTTGTTTGAAAAATTTCTAACCATACACATTCAATTCTCTCACTTTCAAGGTCAAGCCTCCTTTTACAATTAATATCATCTTTAACATATACAATAAGTCCACCTCCATGTTCAGGTCTATCTTCAGAAATAGTTCTGTCTTTACGAAACATCTGGTAATTTTTTACTTCAAAAATGGAGTTCTTATGGTAAGTTTTTAATTTGGTTTCGCTCAATCCTAATACATGTATGTTATTTTGAGAACTATTTAGAAGTAAATCAATTTGATCAATTTTGTTTTGGATTCCCTGAATATTCAAATGACCCATTTTAAACCCTTTTTTACTTAGACCTAAATTTAACATACTTTGGGCACTCATGGAAGATTGGTCTTCATGCAAAATATCATATTCATGCACATCATTTTCATAAGAATTATTTTCATTTGTGGTATTATCATAAACTACATTATTTTCTATTAATGTAGACAAGTCATAAATTGATTGTGAATTATTTTCAGAATTGTCATCGTCACTACATTGCTCCACTGGTTTATGGGAGCTGGCACTGTCACTGTTAAAATATGTCATATTTGAAGAAATATTGCTGTTATTATTACATATACAGTTAACATCACTACAGAATTCACAAATGTTTGCTAAAGAGTCAAATCTGTTTACTGATTCAAATGAAACAATATTTTGTTTCACACAGGCATATTGGCCATAGTCCTATTGGTAATTTTGATTCCAACAAATTGTGTCTTTGTGTCCATAAAATTTACATGAAAAGCATTGAACTTGGTTTTTATGAAAACACTGGTGTGTCTTATGATTGGTAAGTCCACATTTGAAGCATCTTTCAACATTCTTGTCATTGTAAGCCTGGTTCAGCCCATCTTGTTTGTTTCCCGGTCGAGTGTATTTGTAGTGTGATGTGCCCAAGTTATGAGCACATGTTTTGAAATTCTCCACAATGTCAATATGCGAGTTGATGGCACCTAGTAGAGCCCTGGTGCCTGATGCAGCAAGGTGTATATTGTCCCTTGGTTGATAAAAATGTACTTTAAGCTGGTTGCGTTTGTTGTAGAAAGCCTTATGCACATCAACAAAAATTCCCTGATGATGTTCACATAACTGTTTTATCATGTCATTCACGTCTTTCACAAGTGTGTCAACACGAGGGCATAACCCACACAGATACAGGTTTATTTCAGCATTTTTGTTTTTAATATGATTGATCAGCTGGTCATATTTTTCTTCAATTATTTCATAGTCCCATTCTGAATTCTTGTTCGCACAATCATTTCCAGCCACATAGATAATTATGTTGTCAAAGCATTTCAGATCATAAATCTGAATCTTGTCAATGATAGTCTTAATTGTCGCACCAGATATTGAGTGACATTCAACATTTTTATTCAATCCCTTCATGTTTATTCCAGAGAGAATGGAGTCTCCTATTAGAAGTGTTTTTGGAGCTGTTGGTCTTGGGTTGATTATTGGTTGAATAGGTTTATCAACTATTTTATGTCCATTTCTAGTTTTGTTTGTTTCTTTTTGGTCGATAACCTTGGTTTGAGGTTTTACTGTTTTTGAAGCAGCTGCACTATAAGAGGATGTTCCTGGATGGACAGGAGGAGCATTTTCATTGAACAGGTTACACATGGTTTCTGCTCCAACTTCAGTTCCTGGTAACAAAATAACTGAGTCCTCGTGTTCTGATGTCTTTTCTGAGTTTTGACACTGTTTTTTACTGACAGTAGTTTTGCTAAGTTCACTCATAAAATCTTGTATTTTACTGATCTGTCCTTGTAAGGTTTTCACCACTTCAGATAATACATTTACTTGCTTGCTTAAGTTTTCATAATTCTGATTCTCCATAGGCTCCATTGGTATGGGAGACAGTAAAATATTTGTCTGTGCTTTATGTCTCAGCTGATCAGCAGGTGTTGATGTCAACCCTTGAGTTTCATGTATACTGCTAGTTTCTTCCATATTTTCAGCAGCATAGTACAGCTGGACCTCTTTAAAACACGCTTCGTTACAACACGGTTTTGGTTTTAACACGAACCATTCATGGACCCCAAATGGTCTTATTTCGCAATATGTCTATATATTTACTCTCATTATAACACGGATTGGATAGCTAACACGGAAATTGTCTTGGACCCCAACAATAGTGTTATAAAGAGGTTGAGGTGTATTTGAACAGTCTCTTTGACATACGCAGAAAGGTAGACGTTCTCCAGAGACTGCGCCCAGGCCCAGTTATAGCTATAGTTGACTCAGATCGGTCACCAGAAATAACACATTTTTGTCCATTTAGATGAGTCTCATAGCGTGGTTTTTCACTGTTAGTGGTTTTTGAGTGCATCTCCTTTTCTAATGAGGAAATGAAATAATCATACAGGCCCTTGGTTGAAAACAAAACAGCAATCTGATTGTATGTTGGAATGACATGGTACAGAACATCATTGAATTTGTCAGTAACAAGTCTTTCTTGTTCAATAGCACTTAAGTGAGAAATTCTGGAGTAAGACAAATCAGAGACTTCTTCACATTTTACTGAGTCATTTCTCGATTTTTCAGATATATCCACATCATTTATAGAGTCATCTGAGTTTCCATTAGAATTTTCAGAAGTGTTCAAGTTTTCTGAAACTTGAACTGTTGTTTCTGGAATTTCCACCATTACAGTTCCATTCATTGTAGTGGCCTGTATGGATGTAGGTTGTTCTGATTTGTCCTGAGCTGGAGCTTTACCAGGGGGACTAGCCACAGGCTGGTGTGTAACTACAGGTCGGTGTGGCACCCACAAGCCAGACCCCTCATCTTCAAATGATTCAATGAATGATTGTTTTTTCTCTTGTTCATCCATTTTTTGTTTTTAGTGTAAGTTCATCTTACAGACTAGTATGTACATAGCTAGAGAACAGTTGTCCATTTGTAAATTGATTCATCATTTTATCAATGATGGTGGTCATTTGCTCACCCAATTTAATTTTAGTTTGATAGACTCCCATTAATTAGTGAAGCACTTTCCACCACATTAAATAGTACTTGGTAACAAATGGCAAGTGTTCATCATATCAAAGGTAATGTTCCATCCCAATAATCAGGACTTCATGGTGCTGCCATTGCAGCATCTAATGTGTTCTTTGAAGTAGAATTCTGAGGAAGTAGATGAACAAAGGAGTCCTTTGTATGAAAATGAATTTCTTCCTCTCAGTTTATTAAATATTTTTATATTTTCAATATTTATTCAGTTTTCACAAATATAATTCCATATAAAGTATTATATTCAGAATCTGTGTCACAAGATCTTCAAATCTATGTAATTTTCATAACAGTATGTCCACTTAAATCCAGAAAAAAGAATAAAATTGCAGGAGCTCAAAAAGCATGACTTCTCACTACAAAATTGTTGTTGCAATGAAATGAAAATAATCTCCCTGTAGTACAGGTTACAATACCCAGGCTCCATCCTGACAAGACTGAAAAAGTTTTTGGCTGGAACATTACGAAAACTTGCATACAATATACCGAGATTTTTTCAAGAAGCAAATATTGAAAATTTCATTGGATTTTTTTTTATTTTCATTAATATTTCCGCTCAAAACATACATTGTGGGTACACATTAGAACCCCCTTTACGTATTTTTTGGATCAAAATTAAGAAAAATTATACACTCCTGCATACCCCAGTTTTACTATATAAAAGTTGGGTACATGGGAGTATACATTTCACGGACATGTTCTCCTTTTAACCACAAAACAAACATAACTTGGCTTTATACTATATATAGGTAACTCTCTACTGATTTTAATTTCGTGATAAAAAAGGAAATAATGTAGCAGTGCCACCCTATAACTTGGGTTCAAAAACTGTGAAGAATATTTACTGATCTTATGTTGGACAGAATCTTTAATAAATTACACCATTGATTCTTACACTTAGTTTTACATGTTTTAGATTGAGCTGCTGCATAAAAAAACGATAATATGCATTATGCGAAAACAAAGGCACAGATCAGCTGTGCAGTAATTGCACAGCTGATCAGCGCCTTTGTTTTCTCTATACAGATAGTACTTCCTTTTAAAAGTACAAGATGTTAACAGATAGTACTTCTTTTTAAAAGTACAAGACGTTAACATTTAAATAACAGTAACTTGAATTGTTGGTCTTCAAATGTTAAACTTCTTTTGGAAGAGTTAGGATTTTCAAATTTATGGAATGAACAAAGCATTACTAAATTGCAAGTTGAGTTGGTAATACAAAGAATAAATGATCAGTTTCTACAAACATTTTACTCCTCTGTTGAAAACTAGCAAATTGGACGTCTTTAGGAGAATTGATAAACAGTTTAAACCAGAAAAATATATAACATCTGTAGATAATGTTAAGCACAGGGTATCTCTTACTAGATTTCGCTGTTCAGCTCATAAACTAATGGTTGAAGAGGGTAGGTACAGGAGGCCTAAGATTACACATGGTTTGAGAAAATGTTCCTTGTGTTCGATGGATGTAGTCGAAGATGACTATCATTTTCTTTTGACATGTCCGGCTTACAGTGATATTAGAAAACGACTTTTATCTAAATACTATTGTAGATGGCCGTCAATAAATAAATTCATTAAGCTGTTAAGGGATGATCAGAATAGTATGATAAAAAGGCTAGCTAAATTTATCTATGAAGCAAATGCAAAACGTGTGTCTATTCTTAATGGTACAACAGTTTCATAAGATCGTTATCTCAATTTGTAATGAAATTATTTTGTTCCGCTGTGTATTTTTTTGTATTTATTTGTATGTATGTATTTTTTCCAATCTAGAATTGTGTTTGTTATGCTCTTCTTGTACCTCCATTGATGTAATTGAATGTAGGGCGAGAAGCTATTATTGTTTGAGCCTGAATAAACGATTTGTAGTTCTAGTAGTTTAAATCCGAAATTTCAAGCTTCAATTCATCTTCTTTGGCTTGTGTCAGACCTGGTTTTAATCCCAGATTGTTTTTTGTTTTGGTGCAAAGGCTCAATTTGTGTAGGTTATTAATGATCTGTGACTACAGAGACAATGGATGTCTCGACAAGATCATGTTGGAAACTATGACAACCATGTTTCCTTAATTACCATTATTGCAAAAATACCCATTTCACATGATATTAACAGCCATATATTAATGAAAAGCTGTGCATTAATATCGCAATTCTTGTGCGCACATGCTGTTAATACATGGCTTTTATTTATGCTTGTTACCAGGCACCACTCAAAACACTCATAATAATGAGAAACTGAACTCCGACCGGAACGAGCATAAGAATGAATGCTTTTATGTGTATGAAAATGTGACGAGGCTGTAAAATATAGTGCATCATTACTTCTTTCATTTTTTGCAGAATTTATGCAATAATAGAGATAAAAAATGATTTTGTCATTCATTAACATTCGCCCTCTGTTTTCAACACCCCTCGGGATCTAGTGAATGTTAATGAATGGAAAATCATGTTTGATCCCCATATTGATTCTCAGTACATTAAATTTTAATTTTTGTAGGTTATTAATGATCTGTGACTACCGAGACAATGGCTGTCTCGACAAGATCATGTTGGAGAACTACGACAACCATGTCAAGGACTGCGGCTACGAGATGAAGACATGCAGATTTATCAAGTGTGGACAGAAAATCCTGAAGATGCACATTGAGCAGCACGAGAGTGTGGACTGTGCCCATAGGGAGAGTCTGTGTGGTGGGGAGTGTGGGCTCATGATTGCCCTCAGTGATCGGCCCACACATGTCTGTATGGATGCCCTAAAGTGTCATATCGATGGTAAGTTGGCTTCATTGCGAAAACACGCCCATGTTATATACAGATTTTTCTGACATTGTAAAAACAGAAAAATTTTAGTAGAATTTTTATCTCACCTGAGCCGAAGGCTCACAAGGTGAGCTTATAGTATGGTAGTCGAGCCGTCGTCCGTGCGTCCGTCCGTCCACATTTTCAAACTTAAATATCTCTAAGACTACAAGGCCAATTATGATCAAATTTTATCTAAAGCATCATTGAGAAGGGGGAAAGGTTGCATTAGGTTTTGGGCCAGGTCGGATCAGAACTCTGGATTCCATGGCAACAGATAGCTCCCATTGAGTTATAATGGGGAAAATGTTGTGGCCACTCTAGCAACTTCATTTTTGATTGAATCTTCTTCATTCTTGGGAATAACAAGGACAACTATAACATCTCGGATGAGTTCGAATTTCGGCTAGGTTCGACCTCAGATTGCAGAGTTAGCTGCCCTTGAGCATCTTGAAAAATCCCCATAGACTTATAATGGGAAAAATGTTTTGGCCACTCTAGCGCTATTATTTTTCAGTGGATCTTCATTCATGCAGGTAACAAGGACATTTATAATATCTCGGATTGGTTCGAATTTCAGCTAGATCCGACCTCTGACTGTGGAGTTAGCTGCCCTTGAGTGTTTGAAAAATCATTATTAGCTCACCTGAGCCGTTAGGCTCACAAGGTGAGCTTATAGGATGGCCATGATCCGGCGTCCGTCCGTCCGTCGTCCGTCTGTCCGTCCGTCCACAGTTTCAAAGATCTTCTTCTCTGAAACCGCTTGGCCAACCAAAACCAAATTTTATATGAAGCATCTATAGGAAAGGGGAACTAATGTGTATATAAGAAATCCAGGTCACATGACCAAGATGGCCGCCATGCCCATATATGGTAAAACCCTTCAAAAATCTTCTTCTCCAGAACCGATGGACCGATTTCAATGAAACTTGGCATGAAGCATCAATGGCTCAAGCACTACAATGTGTATATAAATCATGACCCTGTGATGACCTTGATCTATTTAACGGCAAGGTCAACATAGGTCGCCAATGCATTTGAATTGGGAAAACTTTTAAAATGTCATTTAAAGTGAAAGTCTTGCAGGAAATGGGCAGTAGGACGTAATATAAATGAGTCTGAAAAAAATTGGACCCCAGGGGCTCATATGCCCCCACCCCGGGGCAATATACATGTATATTACCATAATATTCAAACATCATCTCCTCTGAAACCGCTTGACCAATCAAAGCCAAACTTTATGTGAAGCATCAATAGGAAGGGGTAATCAATGTGTATATAAATAATTCAGGTCACATGACCAAGATGGCCGCAATGCCCATATATGGTAAAAACCCTTTAAAAACTTCTTCTCCAGAACCGGTGGATCGATTTCAAACAAACTTGGCATGAAGCATCGATGGCTCAAGTACTACAATGTGTGTATAAATCATGACCCTTTGATGACCTTGACCTTTTTTACGGCAAGGTCAACATAGGTCGCCAATGCATTTGAATAGGGAAAACTTTAAAAATGTCATTTAAAGTGAAAGTCTTGCAGAAAATGGGCAGTAGGACTGAATATTAATGATTTTGAAAAAAACTGGACCTCAGGGGCTCATCTGCCCCCACCCCGGGGCAATATACATGTATATTACCATAATATTCAAACATCTTCTCCTCTGAAACCGCTTGGCGAATCAAAGCCAAATTTTTCGAGAAGCATGTATAGGATGGGGGAACCAATGTATATATCAATAATCTAGGTCACTTGACCAGGATGGCTGCCATGCCCATATATGGTAAAAACCCTTCAAATATCTTTTTCTCTGAAACCAATAGATTGATTTCAATGAAACTTGGCGTGAAGCATCCATGGCTAAAGTACTACATTGTATATATAAATCATGACCCTGTGATGACCTTGACCAAGTTTATGACAAGGTCAACGTGGGTTTCCCATGCATTTGAATAGGAAAAACTGTTAAAATGTCATTTGAAGGGAAAAGCCAGCAAGAAATTCGCAAATGGACAGAATTTTTATTATTTTGAAAAAAGAAAACGGCCCAAGGGCTTCATCTGCCCCTGCACTGGGGTTAAATACCATAATATTCAAACATGTTTATTGTTATATGCAGCAGACTCAGGTGAGCGTTTACAGGACCATTGGTCCTCTTGTTTTGTGTTGTGGCCACTCTAGCGCCTTCAATTTTGATCGGATCTTCTTCATACTTGAAAGTAACAAGGATAGCCATAACATCTCCGATGAGTTTGAATTTCAGTCAGATTCGACCCTTGACTGCAGAGTTATCTGCCCTTGACTGTGTGAAAAATCAATATTTAGTGTTGTGGCCACTTGGGCCTTCATTTTTATTTTTATTCAGATCTTCTTTATTCTTGAAAGTAACAAGGACATCAGTAACATCTTGGATGAGTTCGAATTTCGACCAGATCGACCTTTGACCGCGGAGTTATCTGCCTTTGAGTGTTTCAAAGATCAATATTTAGTGTTGTGGCCACGCTAGCGCCTTCATTTTTATTCGGTTCTTCTTTATTCTTGGAAGTAACAAGGACATCCATAACATCTCGGATGAGTTCAAATTTCGACCAGATCCGACCTCTGACTACGGAGTTATCTGCCCTTGAGTGTTTGGAAAATCAATATTTTGTGTTGTGGCCACTTTTGCATCTTTGTTTTTCAGTGTATCTTCTTCATTCTTGCAGGTAACAAGGATAACTACAATATCTCAGATGAGTTCGAATTTCAGCCAGATCCTACCTCTGACTGCGGAGTTATCTGCCCTTGAGTGTTTAAAAAATCAATATTTAGTGTTGTGGCCTTCATTTTTATTCCCTTTAGTGTTTGAAAAATCAATATTTTGTATTGTGGCCACTCTAGCGCTTTCAATTTTGATCAGATCTTCTTCATTCTTGGAAGTAACAAGGATAACATCTTGGATGATCTCAAATTTGAGCCGGATTCGACCCTGTACTGCGGAGTTAGCTGCCCTCGAATGTTTGAAAAATCATTTTTTTAGTGTTGTGGCCACTCCAGCATCTTCAATTTTGATCAGGTCTTCTTAAAAAACAAAACAAAACAAAAAAAAAAAACAAAAAAAAAAACCACTTTGTCCAGTGACTGTACTTGTTGACTCTCAGGTGAGCGATCATTGCCCTTGGGCTACTTGTTTCCATATTTTTCTTATTTTTGCTCAAAACATAGATTGTGGGTACACGTTAGAACTGCCTCGACGAGGCAGTTTTAACAATTACCCACAATCCATGTTTTGGAGCAAAAATAAGTCAAAAGTAGGTATACCCTTGCATACCCCAGTTTTGCTATATAAAAGTGGGGTGCAAGGTGGTATACATTACACGGACATGTTTTCCTGACATATTTTGAGCGACAGTGCAAGAAAACCAGTCTTCTATGTTTCCAACCATTTATTAGCATGATAAATTACAGGCTTTGGTGGTCTAAACCTTAAATTTTAATTGTTTTTGACTATTTCAGTATTAATGAGCATTTTAAATTGCATGCTTTGAAAATATTTTTATAACCTCTAGGCTTGATATGCCCGTCTCATCATCAGCTGTTGGCATTTTAACATTTATGAGCAAGATAAATGTTAGTCTCATCCGAGTTGAGCATGAAAAATATTTATAACCTAGTTGTCAGTTTTTGCCCATGTGTTTCAGAGAAAAACAGAATGATAGACACACTGAAGAGTAAACTTCATGAGCTGAACAATTTATCCCAGTCTCTGAACGACCAGCTAGAACAACTCCGACAACAACTAGACAACAACAACAGAGATATAGATGACTCCTACTCGGACACCGACATGGAACTCACTGATCTATCAGACCAAGATTCTATTTTCGAGGATTCTAACGATAGTTTTACGTATCAGCTAAATGGTAATAATGGTAGTGTCTCAGCTGCTGACGGTACTATTCAGAATGATGATAATGATAACAATAATGATATGGTTGACAACAATGATCCGGCGAATGATGTATTTGAGCAAGTAGAGGTCACAGTCGTTAACAGTCTGTTTGATTTGAGTTCGAGACTCACTCGCGTAAGGGATGAAATGAGATCAGTGTTGAACACTGGGACTGTTCCTGATAACAGCTTGACGGAGGATCTCGGAATGCGATCGGCAAGATTTGATGATATAATAGACAATATGTCGAGAAATATCAACGATACTTCAGCACGATCTGATGTGGCTGGTAATAGAATTAATCTGACTTCATCAAGTGAGAGAACAGATTCGGCCAATGACTCTGTAGATGATGCAAACAACAGTCATCAGAATATATCTGTTAGTGATGATGATGATAATGATGCTGATGATGAAAGTCATATTGGTGATGATACACATAATGCTACACCCATAGACTATGAACCAAGATCAGATCATTCCTACAGTTCCTATAGAGAGATATGGAGAACTAACGAAAATTCTTTCACAAGTACCAGTCCAGTGCCGAGCCACAGAAGCCCACATCACTCGTACAGATCTGATTACGACAGACAAAGCATGTCTGACCACTCGTACAGTGCCACGCCCAGCAGGCGATCTGTCACATCGTCAAGATCCATCCGCTCTCGATCGCCAACACCATTCTCTTATTCCAGTGACAGAAGTAGAAGTAGGTCAAGAAGTAGGTCAGGTTCCAGAAATAGGTCAATGTCATGTGATAGTGAGGATCACTCAGTGAGAAGTCCTTTTAGTAGATCTGAATCGAGAAGTCCGTCTCACAATTTGTCCAGTATTACAAGTCCTGATGGAAGTCCTAGTTATCACTCTACACCAAGGTCATCCCACAGTGTTGATGGGTCGGTACTTTCGGACAGGTCATACAGGAGCAATAGTGGATCATACAGGTACATGCTAATAATCAAACTCTTTACTTAAGACTAATGAATCAGTACAATCAGATATATATATAAGGCTTCCATGAGAAATATGCTTCTTAGCCAGTTTCATTTTTCTGTACCAACTTAAACAATGTTTAAACCTAAAAAAAGTTTGAGCTAGTATTTGACATTGAGTGAAGAATATTTTTCATGCAGTATTTTTAGAAAATGTTCATAAATTCAGGACATTACACACTCCACTTGGCTAAGTTGTTCTAAATACATAATATTAGACTAGCATTGTAATTTACAGGTCTGATGTTACCATGACGCCAAGAAATTCTGATGGTACCCCTTCCTCTGCCTCCCAGTCTCCTGCCAGCCCAGCTGGTACTCGTTCCCCTGGCACCCCAGCTTCCCAGTACAGGTGGTCAGAAAATTATGACTCGGATGATAATCAGGATTCTGAAGGATCGCGACATGTACGGCGAGACTGGTCATACAGATCACAGCCTTTTCGTGATGGAGAGGGGTCGAGACACTCCAGGGACGCTTGGTCGGATAGATCTCATCGGTCCCCGGCATGGTCAGACAGATCGCAGAGATCTCGAGCATGGACACACCAGTCACATTCTCCTGGGTGGTCGGACGCGTCGCTACAGTCACCGGACAGATCAAGATCTTTAGTACCCCATAGAGATGAAGGTTTGTATACAATCATCTAACAAAGCATTATGAAAACTTGCCCATGCAGTATACAGAGATTTTTTTTTTTTCATCTTAAAAATTCAAAATTACATCAGAAAAAGTTCAATATTTTTAAGTTTTGCTCAAAACATTGTGGGTACACATTAGAACAAGGACCCACAATCTGTGTTCTTGATCAAAAGTAAGAAAAATGCTGTACCCCTGTATACACCAGTGTTACTATACAAAAGTGGGGTTTAAGGGGGTATACCTTACATGGACATCTTTTCCTGATACTTGAAGATTATTTCATGACTGTTGTGAGTGTCATTGTCATCAGTAGGCTCCACCAAGTCATTACCAAAAAACATGCCCATGCAATATTAAGATTTTTTCCTCATTTGTAAAAATTGAAAATTTTCTGTTGAAAAATTTTGATATTTTTCTTATTTGTACCCAAAACATAGATTGTGGGTACACATTAGAGTCGAGGTGGTTCTAATTAGTAATCACAACCTATGTTTTGGATCAAAAATGAGAATATTAAAGTGAATGCTCATATAGTTTCAGATGATGATCGGAGGAGTACAGCAGATAGTCATGTGACTGACAGGTCAGCTGATAGTCACATGACTGACAGGTCAGCTGATAGTCATGTGAGATTAACTGATGCCTCTAGCGGAAATGACAGGTCTGAGGACAGTGATTTGAACAATAGCAGAGGTATGTCATTGAAAGTTATAAGGGCTGCGTCATGAGAAAACCAACAAAAAATGTGGTTTCCAAACAGGTCCCACACTAACCGACCTGTACAGTCACAGAAGCAGGCTAGAAGCTTGAAATTTCGGATTTAGAAAGTTGAGGAATTGTACAGTCGGAGTCCATGTATCATAAACGATGGTGCTGATTAGCTTTGCAGTTACTGAGCAATTATTATGGCCATCCATACATAATGAGGCTTAGATATTTAGTTTGATAGCACATTTTGAGTGTGATGTCATTTTCAATGTTTGGTAAAAGTACCATTAAATGGAGACAATGACCATAGCAATTTACTGAGATGTAAAGCCAGTTATGTGTTGTTTTCATTCCTAGTGTGTGCTATATAGTAAGAAATCTTACTTGGTGTTTTAAAGGGAATTTTGCAACATTAAGCGCACAGTGTTTTAGAGAGAATAAATATGAGCCGACATACGAGAAAACCAACCTGCATAGACGAAAACAAAGGCGTAGACCAGCTTCACAGGAACTGCGAAGCTGATCAATGCCCTCGTTTTCGCTACACAGATAGTACAATTTCTTTTCTTCCTAAATACAAAATTTCAAGCTTTTAGCCATCTTCTGTAGGTGCACAGGTCAGTTTGTGTCAGACCTGGTTGGAAGCCAAATTGTTGGTTTTCCCACACAAAGGCTCATATGGTATATTTTACAGAGCAATCACCAGAGAGGTCTCCCAGTCACTATGACACAGAGGATGATAGAGGCTCTAGAACACCAACTTCTGTACACAGTATTGGTGACAGTGGTGCAGGTTAGACAATTTTGTCATTTCTGATTTTGTCATAAATAATGGAAAGACAATTTTGTCATTTCTGATTTTGTCATAAATAATGGAAAATAATAAATAGTTGGTCTTCAGTAAAATTTATATGAAGATATCTTTGTACACATTAATTAGAGGATAACTGTATTTAATTTTTTCATCTGGAATTAGAATAAGATATTACACACAGATTCAGTTAAAGAAGATACAGGGAGTGTAAGCAAACTTTGTCTAAGGTCAAAATAAGTTTTAAACAGCAGTCACACATTAGCGTATAACCCAAATGGGCGCCGGGCGTATGAAAAATCTCAACACGCTGAAGATTTTGGATGTATTAAAATTAATTTGTACTTTTAACTCACTTTAGCAGTCACACATTAGCGCATGACTGAGGCATGTGCCGGACGTATAAAAAATCACAAAGTTTTAGAGTATGTTTGTGTAACGTCCCAGACACCCTAAGCACGCGCTACAGATGTGCAGCAAACACTCAACGCGCATCTCACGCACGTTTGGGGCACGCTACTGAAGCAATATCTCATAAAATCGAAACGCGCATGTAGCGTACACTGACGTGCCTAAAACGTTTGCCAATCGTGTTTGAAGCGTATTCAACACGCCTGTAGCATGTGTGGAACTTATTCGAAACGTATAAGTCACACGTCCGGGACACGCCGAGCTTCTAGAAAATTTTTAAGCCTGTTTAAAATTTTTTGATCTCAAACACGCATGAAACGCGCGACGATTTTTAGCGACGTACAGCAACGCGCTCCAGACGTACACCAAGCGTACCCAACGTGCTTGTAGCGCTTTGAACATGTCTCTGACGTGCGTCTGGCGTATGTGGAATTTTGCAATTTTTTCAACACGCCTGGCGCTCGTTTCACTTATACGCTACTGTGTGACTGCTGTTTTTGTTTTAACCTTTAGCATGCTGAGCAATATAGTGAAATCGATATCGCAGCCCACTGACGTTTTTTCCAATTTTTTTCCGTGTTTTCTTAATTTTTGAGCCATAAAAACAGCTGAATAAATTCAACAAACGCAGTAAACAAATCTACTTTCGGTTTCGGAAGTCTTTGTTACGCCGATTTCTAGCGTAAAAATTCATCATACGTACCGTTACGATGTCATATTTCGGGTGTAAATGCACCCAATTTTCCATTTACCAGCGAAAAAAGCGCTGAAAATGCATTTCTAATGCAAAAATAACGAAAATCCGATCAAAATCGGCCGACAAATCGGTCCCAGAACCACAAGCCGCCATGTTGTTTTCATGCGCAACTGTCTGGGCATCGCTCATTAATATTCATAAGTAGGCAGTGGGCGAAAAGTGCGGGAAATTTGAAAGCGGTTTTTCTTGTCGACCGCAGTCGCCTCTAGTTGGCACAGATAGGTATTCCACGGTCGACCGCAGTCGCCTACAGCATGCTAAAGGTTAAGGTAAATTCTTTGAAGAAATGTTTGGATAAAATCACAAAACTGAACTCCCTTTCTAAATTTAAACCCTACCCTTGTACGTAAATGCATCTGCAAAACTTTCCATCTGAATTGTATGTTTGCCTTTGCAGGCCCATCTTTTTATATAAATTTAACATTTATCAAAAGTTTTCTTCTGTATTGAGGTGTACTAAATGTAATGCTTTTCCCTCCCAAAACACTACAGTTTTTTAACATATGAAAAATAAATTACTTTTTTTTTATCTTTGGCTTTGCAGATAGTCCAACACCCTCAAACCATTCTGATTCCAAAGAACAGATGACTATATCATCTTCAGCTGAAGAGGCTAGCCCGAGACAACCTTTAAAACCTCCATATGAAGAGTCAGCAAGAAGGCAAACTCCTTCTCCTAGCCTAGCAGAGCTTCATTGTTGGGGAGAAGATGATCTGAGTTACATCAATAATTTACCTAGTGATGAGTTACCGAGTGATTCTGGCTCGGACCGAAGCCCACCAAGGCACAGGGCTAAGAAAAGGCGCAAAAGATTTGGGAATAGGAGACATGGAAGTCCTGTGACTTCAAGACGGAAGAATGAGAATAAGGCAAATACTGAACAGTCAGGCACTATGAAAGCAGTAGGAGTTGGTAAATCCGAGGGTGAAACTGGGGGTAGGGAGAATGGTAGAAAGATAGGCGGACAATCTCAAAGAGCAGTGAGAAGTAAACCCGAGGCTTATGCTAGTGCGACACCAGACAGTGGAATAAATACTGCTACACCTGATACTGAAACTGATGTTGTTGAGAACGTGCCGAGAGGTGCAGAGCGCAAACGTAAAGTGAATGTTGAGAGAGAGACTTCAGCAGTGTTAGATGGTGTCAGAAGGTCAAAACGCAATAAACCAGCTACAGTCGGTCTAGTCACTCAAGCTCCAATACCCGGTCCCTCAACAATAATAAAGACGTCACTACCACAAGCTACATCAACATCTTCAAATGTGAATTTGAAAATTGATCTGTCATTGTTCAACATAAGCGGACAGTTGTTCCCAAGTGCTAAAGCCGTGGCAGTTGGAACGTCTAACAATTCTACAGTGACACAAACAAGTACTAGTCAGTCATCTACACCGACCATGGTCAAAAGTCTTAGAAGTCTACCTAAAAGGGGACTTAAAAATCTTCAGAGTACATCAGCATCCAATTCAAAGCCTGAACCTACACAAACTTCTAAAACTAAGACACAAACTTCAACAAACTCACAAGAACCAGTCATTAAGTCTACACCTGTTGCAAAGTCAACACCGATCACAAAGTCAACAACTCAATCAACTGAAAAAACTCAACACAGAAGTAAAAGGAAAAGGGATGTAACCAGTCAGAGGTCAAACACAACAAGCTCTAGCACTCGTGATTTCCCCAATTCTTGGTGTGACGATTCAGGCAGTGATTCGGACAGTGATTCAGATAAGACCTGGTCCCCCGGGCCTGACAATAAGAGTGAGACCGATGTGTCATTGACGGAGGAAGAAGAGATTCTAAGCGATAGCAGTTACGAAGTACTGGTCCCCAAGACGGCGGCCGATCTTCTGAATGAGTATAAGTCGGACGACACGGACGACAGCTGGGACATCGGAGATGAATGCTAAAAAGTACAGGATTATGCAGTGAGCACGGTTGCCTAGTGATAGAAATTCAGACTCAGAATCGATAGTTTTGCTAAGTATGTAGAAAGCAAGGGCTTTGTCTGAACATGACTGAAAAATTGTTGACAGGGACATTAAACTTCTACACAAATCATTATACTAACACACAGGCATGTAAGCAAGTTATTGTTAGAATTATGATTGTTCTGGGCAATGGATGGCTGAAAATAAATGAGCATGTGCATGAGAAAACCAACAATTTGGGTTCCGACCAGGTCCGACACAAATTAGGCTGTACAGTCACAGCATAAAGCCAGAAGCTTGAAACTTTGGATATAAGTAGAAGAGGAATAGTACTATCCATGTGGCGGAAACAAAGGCGCTGATCAGCTTCGCGGTTACCGCGAAGCTGATCTGTGCCTTTGTTTTCGCCTATGCAATTTGTTGGTTTTCTCGTGCGAAGGCTCAAATTGTTTCGATAGTGAAAATGACTGAAAGTCACTACAATGTATGATAGTCATGAAACAACTGCTCTTGAAAATCTTTAACTTTTGTCAATCCATCTCTGTTGTCGTGAATGAATGTACAGGTATAGCTAGAATGAATTTACATATCAGAAAAAAAGGCAGTTGGTACTTTTGAATCACTGTTGAAAAGATGTTCAGGTTGGTAGATATGTATTTGTTTTGCAAATGCGTAATTGTGAATGGGTGAAAGTTTCATTCTAAGGATGAGGGTGGATGGCAAATTGACATGTGGATCTTTAAACATACACGGTAGTCCGCATGGTTTTGTTAATCTAGACTTTGCATTACAAAAACTTGCCCATGCAATACATGGATTTTTTTTTTCAGCTGTAAAAATTGAAAATTTCATCAGAAAATTTTGATGTTTTTAATATATTTGCACAAAACATTGATTGTGGGTACACGTTACAACCACCTCGTGGAAGCGGTTTTAATGTGTACCCACAATCTGTTTTGGATAAAAGAATCATAAGAATAATAGGATCATAAGAATAATAGGATCATAAGACTAATAGGTTTACCCCTGTAAATCCCATTTTTACAATATCAAAGTTGGATATGAGATGGTATACACTTCACGGACATGTTTTCCTGATGGGTAGAATCTTACATAAATGATACAAAATAGATTTTTGGTGAAAAAGTAAAGTGTACGGAAAAGGTATGATACCTTAGGTAGGATACCTTTCTTTATAACATTGGCTGAACATTAAGTTTGATCACAGGACAAACAAATGAGCCGCCTCGTGGGAAAACCAACCATGTGGTTTCCGACCAGGTCTGACACAAACCGGCCTGTACAGTCACAGAAAAGAGCTGGAATCTTGAAATTTCGGATTTAGGTAGAAGAGGAATTGTACTATCCGAGTAGCGAAAACAAAGGCGCTGATCAGCTTCGCGGTTACCGCGAAGCTGATCTGCGTCTTTGTTTTCGCCTATGCAGATTGTTGGTTTTCCCACGAGGCGGCTCAAATATTATGTTTTAGGCCATAGATGGCTGCTATCACCAGCTATAAATTCAACAAGTGTTTGCCTATTGAAGTTAGCTATTACAAATACTGTTTAACTGTTCCTGGCTTTTCTGAAACGTGCATGTCATCTCATGCAGAGTGTACCGTAAAATTCTATTAAACGCCAAAACATTTATTATAAACAATGCACTTTCTAAAGAAGGGGATGGGCGTTTATTGGAGGCTACACTGTTTGGCAACGTTCAAGCATTTATAGGATTTTAAATTATTGGTGGTCCTCGATCTACCCCAGACAGGACTTTTGTTTATAATTGCCATTTATTCAGACTACAAGAGAAAAAAAATGTTTTTTTTGTGTGTTATATGGTTTAAGAGCAATTTTAGAAATTTACTGCTTAAAAATATAGGATTTTTCCCGACATTTTCAAAGTGGGCGTTAATTAGAGGTCCTGGAATTCCAAAAATCGCAGATAAAATGGACATTTGGGGCATCCAAATAGGGGGATGGGCATTTATTACAGTATGGGCGTTTAATAGACTTTTACGGTAATTGGTATGTTATTTATCTAATTATTCAAGGATTTTGTGAATGTGACATGCCCCACTTTTTATCTACAATATGAGCAGCTGGGTGAGAAAACCAACAATCTGGGCTACCAGGTGCAACAGAAACTGGCCTGCACAGTCACAGAAGCAGGCCAGAAGCCTGAAATTTCGGAAATAAGAAGAAAGGGATTGTACTATCTGTGTAGCGAAAACAAAGGTGCTGATCAGCTGTGCAGTGACTGCACAGTTGATGTGCGCCTTTGTTATGGCATATGCAGATTTTTGGTTTTCTCATGCGGTGGCTCATGTTTGTAAATAGTTCATCATGTGCTACAGCAATATGAAGTTGCAAATGTTTTTGTATTATTTTTGTCATGTTCTTTACTTTGTTTTGTTTTTTTTCTGTGATATTGAAGAAATATGCCTGTGAAAGATATTACATGTTATTACCTGTTACTCAAGCTTTTTAGAGCTTGATAACAAATGGCTATAATTTTGTTTAAAGCATTGTTAACATAATAAGGCAATTTATAAGCCATTGTCTTGGATGTGTAATTTAGATGTATGAGCCAATGACACATCACATGTCTTGGAATTCACTGAAATGCTTGATAAGAGAGATAAATTCTTGGAAAGGGAAATAGGAAGTGTTTGATGCTCTGTCAGAAATGAATCTTCAGGTACGGAGGTTATAAAACATTTTTCATGCTCATCAGCTGAGCATATTGAAACTGCCCATAATATGTGCTGCCCAAATAAATTGAAATTTTAGGTTTATATAATCAAAGCCTGTAATTAAAATTCTTTCATGCTTATAATGTTAAAATGCCAACAATTTTTGGCATTTTAACATTTATAAGCAGGGTAAATTTTAGTTTCAGCTGAGATGAGAATGAAACAAGTTTTATAACCTTGGGGCCAGATCCCAGTGTAATTATGGACCTTTGTTGTGTCCATATTTTTGCATACTGACCTTATGTATTCAATTCTGGCATCTGTTTCATTGTACTGTTATATCAAATGGCAATGCAATTTTTCTGACTTCTGCAAAACATTTAGTTTACAGTTTTCAGTAACTGACTATGAAGGTCATAAAATGAAGGAAAATTAAATCAATGGCATTGTCGACTTGTTATTGTTTTGTGTCTGACTAGGCTTTTGTAAGTATTCACTCTAAGCAGTACATATGGGTAAAGTCTGTTTCTTGTTTGGAACATAATAAAAGCCTCGTCATGAGAAAATCAACAATGTGGTTTTCGAACAGGTCTGACACAAACAGAGCTGTACAAGCACAGAAGATGGCTAGAATCTGGAAAATTTGGATTTAGAAAGTTACTGTAGTAGAAAAATTGTACTATCCGTGTAGCGAAAACAAAAGTGCTGATCAGCTTTGCAGTTACTGCGAACTGCGAAGCTGATCTGCGCCTTTGTTTTCTCATATGCAAAATGTTGATTTTCTCATGACATGGCTCCAATCTTCTACACATCAAACATTTGTCTGATTAAGCTGCAAATACAATTTTTAGCTCACCTGAGCCGAAGGCTCACAAGGTGAGCTTATAGGATGGACATGCTCCGGCGTCCGTCGTCGTCCGTCCACAATTTCAAAGATCTTCTCCTCTGAAACCACCGGGCCAATCAAAGCCAAACTTCATGTGGAGCATCCTTAGCATCCTAACGAAAGTTTATATAAATGATTCAGGTCACATGACCAAGATGGCTGCCATGCCCATATATGGTAAAAACCATAAAAAAATCTTCTTCTCCGGAACCGGTAGATCGATTTCAACGAAACTTGGTATGTAGCATCGGGGACTTTGGCCCATGATAGTTTATATAAATCATGACCTTGGGTTGACCTTGACCTATTCTACAGCAAGGTCAATTTTGGTTACATAGGCTTTTCAATGGAAAAAAGTGAAAACATTGAATTTTTCAGGAAGTTTTGTAGCCTGTAACCTGAAAGTTGGTAGATACAGACAACATGTTGAGCTTATGAAGTGATGTGAGTATTAAAGGTCAAGGTCATTTCTTGATCTTGGCCAAAGGTCATTTACAAATTAAATGTTAAACTTAATTTTCTCAGTAACCGCTCAACCAATCAAAGCCAAATTTTATATGTAGTATTCTTAGGATGAGGGAATGAAAGTTGATATAAATAGTCATGGTCACATGACCAAGATGGCCGCCATGGCTATAAATAGCAAAAACCTTTAAAAATCTTCTTCTCCAGAACCAAAAGGCCTATGATTTTGAAACCTGACATGAAGCATTAGGGGGAGGGGCTCTACAAAGTTTACATAAATCATGACCCTGGGATGACCTTGACCAATTTACGGCAAGGTCAATATAGGTCGCTCATGCATTTGAATGGGGAAAATTGTCAGAATGTCATTTGACAGGAAAAACTTAATGGAAATGGGCAAATGGACTGAATATTTATGATTCTGAAAAAAAAGGACCCGAGGGGCAGGTCTGTCCCCATTCAGGGGCAATATACATTTACATATTACCATAATATTCAAAGATCTTTTTCTCTGAAACCGTTTGGCCAATCAAAGCCAAACGTCTTGTTGAGTATTCTTAGGAAGGGAGAATGAAAGTTTATATAAATGGTCAAGGTCACATGACCAAGATGGCCGCCATGGCTTTAAATAGCAAAAAACCTTGAAAAATCTTCTTCTCCAGAACCAGAAGGCCTATGATTTTGAAACTTGGCATGAAGCATCAGGGAGGGGAGCTCTACAAAGTTTATATAAATCATGACCTTTGGATGACCTTGACCTATTTTATGGCAAGGCCAACATAGGTTGTCCATGCATTTGAATGGGGAAAGTTAGTTAAATGTAATTAAATGTGGGGAAACTTGCTGGGAATATGCAAATGGACAGAAGATTTATGTTGATGGAAAAAATGTCCTCAGGGGGTTGTCTGCCCCCACCTCCGGGCTATATATGAGCCGCCTCGTGGGAAAACCAACAATGTGGTTTCCGAATAGGTATGACACAAACTGGCCTGTACAAGCACAGAATCAGGCTAGAAGCTTGAAATTTCGGAGTTAAGTAGAGTACTATCCAAGCAGCGAAAACAAAGGCGCTGATCAGCTTTGCGGTTACCGCGAAGCTAATCTGCGCCTTTGTTTTTGCATATGCAGATTGTTGGTTTTCCCATGTGGCGGCTCATATATGTATATGACAATAATATTCAAAGATCTTTTTCTCTGAAACCACTTTGCCAATCACAGCCAAACTTTATGTGGAGCATCGTTAGGAAAGGCGAGTGAAAGCTAATATAAATGGTCTAGGTCATATAACCAAGATGGCCACCTTGCCTATAAATAGTAAAAACCATTATAAATCTTCTTCTTCAGAACCAGAAGGCCTTTGCTTTTGAAACTTGGCCAGAAGCATCAATGAATATAGCTCAACAAAGTTTGTATAAATCATTACCCTGGGATGGCCTTGACCTATTTGACGGCAAAGTCAGCTTAGGATGCATATCCCAGTTCTCAGGTGAGCGTTTACAGGAACATTGGTCCTCTTGTTTTAAACTTGTCAAAAAACAAGAAATAACTTTTCAAAAGCACACTAAATTGAAGCCATCTGTTCTTATCCATGCCGATTGTATATATAAAATGTGTGCTCTTAACGAACTGTTATCATTTCCACCTATATAATGGGGTTCATTTTGTGTAAGGGAGTGGTGGCTGGATGTGTGTTAATACTTTGGATTTAAGGCATTAGATGTTCAAACCCCACTGATATCAGATTGTGTCTTTGAACAATACTCCCATTAGTACTGGTTAATACTCAGAAATTTATGGCTTTATACTGTCATGACTTAAATTGTTGGCTTGGATGTTAAACCACAATTAAAACAACCAAACAAACAAACATCATTCTGCATAGGAAAAGATTTTATCTTGTCTTTTTCTATCCTAACTAAAGGAGATGCCCGCCAAATGGTTGTTTTTGGGTTTTATTTAAGAACAAATCAAATATCTTTCAGATGTTTTATTTCCCAAATATACTGAAGATAGATAGCTATTGGCTGACAATTATCTTTTTGTAAATTTATATGAAGAGCAGATTTACAGAGAGTTCAAAATCCCCTATCCCTCCCTTTGAACCAAATTATTAACAAATTAGAAGAAAAGTACTCCCTTAATGAATTGGATGCCTCTAACCAGCAATTCTGGATCTACCCATGTACATTTAGATCTACTTAATTGGCAGAAACATTGATAATAAGTTCTTTACAAAAAGCATGATCGGCACATTTTTATTATGAAATAAAAACTGGCATAACTATTTTTAGCAGGGTGCAGTGTAGGAAATCAACTTTCCATTTGCCTGTGTACAAAACATTGTTGTGTCTGGCCTTAAATTGTGTTTCTCTGCACCTTGGAGAGGTTTTAGTGTGAATGATAGTTGTAAGTTTCCTAAAAGTATTCTTCATGCAGGGTCCCTGTTTTTGCCCTGGACCTATATTTCAATTTTCCTTGACGGTAGCCCCTGTGGCTGAATGGTTAAGGTCACTGATTTTATTAATCATTCGATCGCCTCACCACTGTGTCCAGTGAGGGACTATATGCGTTAGCGCCCTACACAGGGCATGTGAGACAAGCCAAGTTCTGCTTGCAGTTGTGTCATGTTTTTATACCCCGAAACTTAAAAAAGTGCGGGGTATTATGTTATACGCTCCAAAAATAAATTTGTGTTGGAGTGTCCGTCCGTCCATCTGTCTGTCCGTCCGTCAGCGTTTCGTTTCCCGGCTCTGTCTTGAGCATTTATTGACCAATTTTCTTCAAACTTTGTATAGGAGCTCATATCAGGAAGGAGTGGTTTGGGATTGAAGATGGGTAAATTTCGTCAAATAAGTACAGAGTTATGGCCCTTGATTTACGTTAAAATTCCGTTACCGGGCTGTATCTTAAGTATTTATTGACCGATTTTCTTCAAACTTTGTATAGGAGTTCATACCATGAATGAGTGGCCTGGGATTGAAGATGGGTAAATTTCTTCAGTTATGGCCCTTGATTTACGTTTAAATTTTGTTTCCGGGCTCTATCTTGAGCATTTATTGACCGATTTTCTTCAAACTTTGTATAGGAGTTCATATTAAGAAGGAGTGGTCTGGGATTGAAGATGGGTAAATTTCGTTAAATATGTACAGAGTTATGGCCCTTGATTTACGTTAAAATTTTGTTTCCGGGCTCTCTCTTGAGCATTTATTGACCGATTTTCTTCAAACTTTGTATAGGAGTTCATACTAAGAAGGAGTGGTCTGGGATTGAAGATGGGTAAATTTCGTCAAATAAGTACAGAGTTATGGCCCTTGATAAACGTTAAAATTTTGTTTCTGGGCTCTATCTTGAGCATTTATTGACCGATTTTCTTCAACCTTTGTATAGGAGTTCATACCAGGAAGGGGTGCTTTGGGATTGAAGATGGGTAAATTTTGTCAAATAAGTACAGAGTTATGGCCCTTGATTTACGTTAAAATTTTGTTTCCGGACTCTATCTTGATTATTTATTGACTGATTTTCTTCAAACTTAATTACTTTGTATAGGAGTTCATATCAGGAAGGAGTGGTTTGGGATTGAAAATGAATAAATTTCGTTAAATAAGTACAGAGTTATGGCCCATGATTTACGTTAAAATTTTGTTTCCTGCCTCTGTTTTGTGCATTTATCAACCAATTTTCTTCAAACTTTGTATATAAGTTCAAATCGGGAAGAAGTGGTTTGGGATTGAAGATGGGTAAATTTTATCAATGTATACAGAGTTATGGTCCTTCATTTATGACAAAATTTTGTTCTGCTCTTTATCTTGAGAATTTATTGACAAACATTTTTGCTAAATTAAATTTGCGTGGCGGGGTATCATGCATGCCTGCAGGGCTTTTATTTCTTCAGAGGTATCCAGTTTGTTAGCCCCATCTGATTGGTTCTTCCCATTGACTAGTTACTCTTCTTGCCCTATAGTTCTTGCTGCATAGAGTTTTAGATAACAGTCTAGCATTTTAAGTTGTTCTGCATCTTTGATAAATGGAATTGAGAAGACCTGCATGGTGCTAGCTTAAAGCAGGGAAATGTAAGAGAGGTGTATATTAGACTTCCCTGCTTGCAGAGAATATCAAGGTCTTCCAGGTTTCCGACCAGGTCTGACACAAACCGGCCTGTGCAGCTACAGAACATGGCTAGAAGCTTGAAATTTCGGATTTAAGAAGAAAAGGAACTACTGTCTGTGTGTAGCAAAAACAGAATTGTACTGTCCGTGTGTAGCAAAAACAAAGGCGCTGATCTGCGCCTTTGTTTTTGCATAGACAAAAATCTGGTTTTCTCCCACGACTCGGCTCATATACCAGCAAGGTTTCACCTTCACAGCTATCACAAGTGCTGGGAAACACAGTAGTATTGGACTGACAAAAGTAAAGTCAAATACATCAGCATGAAATGTAGGTCAAGGTCATCAGTAGGTCAGAGAGCATGATTGAAAATTGAGTCAAGGGCAACTACTGTGCAAGATTCTTCCAATCACATGCATTTCATATGCTGTGTTGTCAAAGTCGTAATTGAAACGTGAAAAAAAGGTCAAGACTAAGTATTGTCAAAGTCAATAAAACGTGAAAAGTAGGTCAATGACATTGAAGGTAAGCCAAAAAAGATACATGTAACTGCGAGCAGTTATAATTACATGCACACTAATGCTCCTGCCGATGATAATATTGTGACGTTAGCTGAGTGTCAAATATAAGTCAATGGCACGTGGTCAATGCAAGGACTTTCTATGGAAACTCTTTGGTCAATGATAAAACAAGATGCAAACTTTGCATCATCATCAATGTCACGTGACCAAGACACCTTCCCAAACCGAGTGAAGGATAAAATAATCTTTTTTTGAATTACTAGAACTACAGATTTTTAGTTTTCCTTTATTCCTAGCGTTGACAACTTAGTTCTCTGGTTCTGATGTAGATGACGCCTGATTTTGGAGGTCCTCCCTTTCTGCTAATATTCGCTCACAATGCAAATCCGTGTTAAACCAGTCTGTATACATCCCGCTCTGACACACGGCTCTTCTCAGAATGCCCCCGACTCTTATACACCTCCCGCCATGTCGTCTCACCTGTGTTTCAGAAAGCATTAATTCTTAGGCGAAAACAAAGACGCAGATCAGCCGTGCAGTAACTGCACGGCTGATCAGCGCCTTTGTTTTCGCTACACAGTACAATCAGTCTTCTTAAATCCGAAATCCTTGAGCTCTTAGCCTGCTTCTGTGACTGTACAGGCCGATAAGTGTCGAATCTCGTCGGAAACCCAAATTGTCTCATGCGAAGGTTCATTATTTATGTGACCCCGGGCGCCATAGCTCGATTGGTAGCATGTCCAATTCGTATATTAGCAGACCCGCGATGGAACCCCACGCCCGGCACACTGCTTACATTTCTTTTTAATACTGTGACGATATGACATTACGGTTGTTGACCGTGGACATGAAACAATACAACAAACAGAGCATTAGGTGAATTTGAATGTGCAATTTTTGTCGAGATCTTTTATGACTGCTCTAGTATTAATTTTATTGATCAGTTGAAGGAAATGGTGAAATACGAATTATGAAATTTCATTGTTATCGTTTTGACTATTTCAACAATTTTCTTGAAATTAGGACTTAAAATCTCCCTCCTAGATATTTACCACTTTAACATCAATATGGCATTCCACCTCGCTGGCAGTAGGGGTGCTGGGTATGAACCTCCGCCAGGGATCGTCGGCAGCCATCGTGCTATCAATCTCCCCCGAGGGTAAGCCTATCGTGGTAGGCGTGGTCACGGCAGGTGTCATGTCAGAGGCTACGGCGTTGTAGACCTGCGCCAGGTCACTGGGTAAACCACCCTGTAAGGATGAGAATAGAATTTTGACATAAATGCCTTTTTGTATCAGAACCCTCAAACTCTCGCTTACGGGTTCATATCTTAGCCTGGCATTCAGGCCATGTATTTAGATATATTTGACTCTACCAGATAGTCTTAATTCTTACTGAAAGGTACATAACCAATGAAGGGCTATTACCATGGTACTTTATTACTTCCCCATTAGCTGAAATACACTAAATCTGACTTTGATAGCAAATAGTTGCATTCTGAATCTGATGAACATTTTTTGACTTTTAAGTGTTTGTCAAGTGATATTGTTTTTATTTAGTGGACTTGTACCAGTCTAAGGATATCTCTGCGAATTTTGTTCGCAACTCTGCTTACATGTCGGTTACTTAGATTGTATACAAGTGTTTAATATGGACATTGTCTGAATGAACGCCCAGGATTGAATCCTCAGAATTTTTTTACCTTAAAAGGGAGAGGGACTAAATCCTCTGACATTGCTAGTTTATTTGGAACAAGATGTTTTATGTGAAAGAACTAGCATGAAAAATGTTTATAAAGGGTCCCGGTCCATTGATTTAGTTAAATTCTGATCAATGTGCCCAGACAAAATAACTCAATGCGTTTCTCGTAAATATGTCGGACTGTAATATCAAATTCTATAACGCCAACAGGTCAAGAAATTGAAACATTTATCATTATCTAAACGGAGTCGCAAAAGTACTTTTGCAGAATGGCTTCTGTCGTTTCTGGTGGAATACAACATTGCATTTACGTACCGATCACATTAAAAATAAATAAATAAAAAATAGGAAATAAAAAAAAAATGCCTGAAGTGTTTAAGGCTGTTTGTTTGGCCTCAGATTTTGGTAAAAAGAAATAAATAAAAAGTATCCCTAAAAACAGCCTTCCTTTTTAAAGCAACTCTGAAGTATCTTTTTTTTTTTTTTTTTTTTTTTTTTTTTTTTTTTTTTTTTAATCAGAACGGCCTAGGTAGCTCAGTAGGTAGAGTGTCCGCTCCGAGATCGGGAGGTACCGGGTTTGATCCCGGGCCGCGACATACCAAAGTCGTTAACAATGGTACTAGTTGCTACCAGTTGCTCCCCAATTGGCACTCGGATTTTCGGGGTAGGGCTAGGACTGGTCGCTCCGGTGTCAGTATAATGTGACTGGGGGTGGTATCAGGTAAAAGTGTCTGGGATCTGATACCACAGTGAGGCAGCACTATAAAAATGAGCATTGAGCTCCCTGTCATAACCAGACACCGTCGTGATATGACAGATAATGTTGAAAGCGACGTTAAACCCGAACAAACAAACAAACAAACAAACAAAAATCAGAACGATTTCTTCCTTTATCATAAGTGTTGCGACTTTTTGGTCTTTTTGTTTTATGTCCGAACACTTTTGATCACTTTTCTTCAGTATTTTTAACTACCAGCCCATGCGATCGTGAAGCAAAATGGTAGATCTTTTACATACAATGTGTCTGGATGATTCTTCGTAATTAGCTCACAATAAGAACGATTGTTATTTGAATGCAAAAATTGTACTAGATTTTAAAAGCAGAGAGAGACACATACGTGTTATTTGCAATTACTTTCTCATCAAAACTCCAAAATTCATTTTTTTTTTTACCAAAAGCTGAGGCCAAAATAAGGCCTCTTAAAAATCGCCTAGGCGACCTTTGTTCTTGCTGGCATGTTTATGCCCCCAACTTTGAAAAAGTTGGAAAGGCATATTGCTTTCGGCTTGTCTGTCTGTCTGTCTGTCTGTGCGTCTGTTAACTTTTCAACGGTGAATGCTAGCGTTTTGAAATTTCATATGCATATAAAAAAAATAGTTGACCCGTATTTTTTTTCATGTCCGAGTTATGCCCCTTTTCTGAGTTATGTCCCTTTGAAAACAAAATTTGAAAATCTTGTGTGCAAGATATCTCAAAAAGTATTTGAGCTATGGCATACTGACTGGTGCTGAGAAATAGAGCACCTGATTAACTTTTGGCAACTTCACCTCACATTTTGACAAAATTACGGAATTTTGAATTTTTGATTGATTTTTTTTTCACTTTTCGGTGAAATTTGAAACTTTTAAACGGTTGCTACTAGGGTTTTGAAATTTCATTTACAGATTCCTCATGAGAAAATAGTTGACCCGTAATTTTTTTCATGCCGGAGTCATGCCCCCTTTTTGTGTTATGTCCCTTTGAAAACAAAAGTTGAAAATCTTGTGTGCAAGATATCTCAAAAAGTATTTTTGCTAGAGCCTTCATATTTGGTATGCCGATTGGGGCGGAGAAGATCACCTGATCAACTTTTGAGGACTTTTCGTCGATTTTTGACAGAGGATTGTGAAATTTTAAATCCATTTTTAAGTATCAGTGCATCTGCTATCACTGTTAGTCCTCAAGTTAGCTATTTGTGCCCAGGTCAACTCTGCTTGCTTACAAGATTTTCATTAAAAATAATGAAATAAATGAATCATATAAACTGTGCAGGTTAGAGACAAGCATACAGTTGGGGGCATAGTGTTTTACAAACACTTATTTCTAGTTTATCATAGTAGTGCGCGAGATTTGTGCGTCCAACGTCATTCACATTTTAAGGTATCAAAATTCCTTGTCCAGCCAAAGCCAGACATGTTGTGAGACCTTGAAAGAAGAAATGAATGTAAAGTACCCAGTTTGCGACGGTAAGCAGGACGACCATCACATATAATATTATGTAGGACCAATTTACTAAATTTGCTAGGTAATTTTGGGAACATGGGAAACTTTTCCAAAGTAAAAAAAAAAAAAAAAAAAAAAAAAAAAAAAAAAAAATAAAAATAAAAAAACTGAAATTTGGCGGACCCTATGTGCTGTTAAATATTTAATTTAAATATTCTTAATCGTCAGTCCGATTTTTATACAAGGATCATTCGGTCAAATCACAAACGTTCTTTTATTTATTCATTCATTTTTATTTATTTATTTATCGGACCAGAAACAGAATGACAGTTGAGCCGGGAACGCGACTGCGTTCGATATTTCTGACTATTTATTTTTTAATTTCACTTGAATTATTTAAAATGTTAATACCTACCCCTAATCTGTTACCCCTCCGTGAGCTTTGTCTATTTCTCTGCCTCCGTCGGGGTCCCTGCCCGGTACACACGCCCGAAAACCCCAGAAAAATCATCGATATGATAAGTACTCTTGGAATAAACATAGTGCTTAGAATCTGTCTGGCGTCTGACACGTCACTGATACTGAAATCAGTCTTCCGTTTTTCAATTATTTTATTCCATTTGATAGCAAAATTTGAAAATATATTTGACTACTTTGTGTCAATCTTAATCTTATCCAGTTTTCATAACTTTTGCACAGGTCCTCCACTAATCTAATAAGATTTTATCGGATGATACCAAGCCATCTATAGAACTATAAATTTCATATATTGATACGCAAATTAATTTCTTTGCAAAATCACATACATATGATGTGTTCCTTACAAATGCGTTGTTTGAAATACCTTGCATGCATCTGCAACGCAAAACTGCAGTCTGATACACCTTGGACCTTTCATTTGCGTAATCATATCGAATTGGATAGGCTGCTTCTAGAAATATTGTTTATAATCTTGTACTGATTTGATTTGATGTTATTCAAAACCATTTGCAAACGATATGAAAGTCAGAATCGTTTAGTTTGATGCAGTAATTGGTGCAAATTTGGCGTACTGCATTATAGGTCCAGACAGCAGAAACATAAGAAGTTGGGCCAAGAAAAAATGAGCCGCATCATGAGAAAGCCAACGGTGTGGTTTCCGAACAGGCCTAGCACAAACCGAGCAGATGGCTAGAGGCTGGAATTTTTGCATTTAAAAAGTAATGGAATGGTACTGTCCGTGTAGCGAAAACAAAGGCGCTGATCAGCATCACAGTTACCGCGAAGCTAATTTGTGCCTTTGTTTTCGCATATTTATGCGGAATGTTGGTTTATTCATGACGGGGCTCAAATGTCAACGACAAAGGCGAGGCCCAGCTTGTGCTGCTTGACAACAGTTATGCACGTAGTACGTATTTTAACACCGACATATTTTAATGTCTTCGGATTTAAAAGTTTTGATTCAATACCAACCTGAATGCGTCTTTCCTGGCACGAAACTCTGTTGGACCACTTTCTCGAAGGAGGGTTCATATGAGCCGCCGCATAAACAAACAACATGCGTTTAGAGGAAAACAAAGGCGTAGATTAGCTGTGCAGTAACTGGGCAGCTAATCGGCGTCTTTGTTTTCGCTACACAGTACATTATTAAGATACATCTGAAACTTCAAGCTTCCAGCCTGCTTCTGTGGTCATACAGGTTGGTTTGTATCGTACCTGATCAGAAACCCCGAAGACCGATTTCCTGGCGTAGCAGCTCAAATGATATCAAGACCTCAGATCAAATCCAAAGTTTAGGAGTGCCATGACGGGGAATCAATGTGAGACGTGATGAATGGTTTCCGAGTCTAACGTTACCAATAAGTGTACATGGTTATAATGTATGGTCTTGTGCTTCAATACATTTTGGGTCAAATGCGCTTAAAGTGCATTTACCGTCATGTCAGCTATATTTAAAAATGTAAACTTTACAGACCCTTTCAAGCTTGTGCAATTTCAATTGCACACGAAACTTCTTAAACCTTGAATGCCATTTGTGCAAATGAATGCAAAATGACATCATAAATACATGCATTTGAACTGTGCTAGTGTATCACGTTCTTATTTCTTATTTCAAAATACACCATTTGAAAAAGCAAATCGACCAGAACAGGAAACCGATTTTATTCGTATTTGTACACTCTTATCAAACGTTTGCCCAACTTGGTTTCTTGGCCCCCCGCCCATTGGGACCTAAAGAAATAGATGTGTTGCTTGTGCCTCAAGGCAAAGCCTCTACGCTACTGACTGGCCATCTGATTACTGGTTAACCGCTCCGCTCAAGGCACAAGCATTTTATCAATTCAAGTACGTGGCAGCCTACGATGACTTGTCATAAAACGCCAAGACCATCCCAAGGTTATAGACCATATAAATTTTGAAGAGCTTTGTTTCCTGATGCTTATTGCCAAGTTTTAGATCATGGCATGGTGGTCAACTTGGTCACGTGACCCAGATAATTATAATATTTTTTTTATTCTCACTATCCACAATGAGTCCACGCATGAATTTATGCTTTGATTGATCTGGTAATTTCAGAGAAAATAAAAGATAACATTCATTGCTCCGGGGCAGGGACAGACAAGTTATTTTCATAAACGTCGACCATATGTGCATTTTTCCGCTTCAAATGGCATTTTACCAGGTTTTTAGCTCTCCTGAGCCGAAGGCTCTTAGGTGAGCTTATAGTATAGTGGTCGAGCCGGCCGTCGTCGTCGTCCGTCGTCGTCAACATTTTCAAACGACTTCTCCTCTGAAGCTGCCAGGCCGAATCTTTTCATATTTCACATATAGCATCTACAGGTGGGGGGGGGGGGGGGGGGAGGGGGGGGGAACGAATATTTGTGGGTTTTTTTTTTTTTCGATCGGATAAGAACTCTGGTTGCTATGGCAACTTATGCTTCCCATAGACTTATAATGGGAAAAAGTGAAAATTGCCTATTTTTGCCGTCTTGTTTGAGATATTTGAATTTTGTTTTTGCAGAAATGTTTATTGAGTAGTCCTCTACGTTTCATGTGACTTTTGTCGTAATCCTTTATCCAGGTGGATAAGAACTCTGGTTGCTATGGCAACTGAAAGTTTCCATAGACTTATAATGGGAAAAATGGAAATCGGCTATTTTTCCGCTAAAATTGCAGACATTTGAATTTTGTTTTTGCAGAAATGTTAATTGAGTAGTGTTTGACGTTTCTTGCGAGTTTTGCCCTAATCCTTTATTTTGATTGGTTGCTGGGGCCCCATAAAGGGCAAACTTTTGAAAAAAAAAACATTCAAAATTCTTCTCCTCAGAAACTGTCAAGTGGATGAATCCTGTACTTTGTATACATGATCCTGACAGTAGCCTCTACATAATTTGTGTTTTTTATTCCAGTCGGATAAGAACTCTGGTTGCTATGGTAACTTTAAATTTCCATAGACTTTTAATGGGAAAAGTGGAAATTAGCTATTTTTTGAAAACTATTGCAGCCTGAGATCTAGAAAGTGGTAGATGCAAACAACTAATGGGCTAGATGAAGGTATATGATTAATTTAGGTCAAGGTCATCTCTGTCGTCCACACTTTTCAAAGATTTTTTTTTTCTCTGAAACCACTTGGCCAATCAAGGCCAAATTTTATATGAAGCATCTATAGGAAGTGGGAATCAATGTGTATATAAATAATCAAGGTCACATGACCAAGATGGCTGCCATGCCTATATATGGTAAAAACCCTTAAAATATCTTCTTCTCCAGAACCGGTGAACCGATTTCAACGAAACTTTGCATGAAGTATGGGTGACTCAAGTACTACAATGCATATATAAAACATGACCCTGTGGTGACCTTGACCTATTTTATGACAAGGTCAACATAGGTCATCAATGCATTTAAATGGGAAAAACTTTTAAACTGTGAAAAGTGAAAATCTTGCAGGAAATGGGCAGTAGGACTGAAATTTAATGATTCTGAAAAAATGGACCCCAGGGGCTCATCTACTTTTAAAATGGTATTGGTATATGAAGCAGATCTCAGGTGAGCGTTTACAGGACCATTGGTCCTTTTGTTTTTTTTTTTTTTTTCATTCAAATTCAAAGGCGACCTAAGTTTACCTTGCCCTATAATAAGTCAAGATGATTGCAGGGCCCTCTCTTATAACTCTTATAAATACAATTAATAAGTTTGACACCTTGATGTTCCACGCCAAGTTTGAAGATTTTTAAAGGTTTTTACTAGTTATAGCCATGGCGGCCATCTTGGTCATGCGGCCTGAACCATTTTTTTATTTTTCAAAACTAAGTTCCCTCTTCCCTTACAGCTTACAGTTTCAGAGATCTTTGAAAATGTTGGAGGACGACGGAAGGACGGACGTCGGACCATTGACTTGCTAAGTGAGTGAAAGTTAATTGCCTCAGGCTCGTTTTTAAACTATAAGAATAATGTACTTTTGTTGTTTGTGTCCAAAAACGTTTCCCCTTCCTTGGCTGCGGTATTCAGTTACCATTTCACTGTAAAGAATGTTATTTCTCTTCATTTATTCACATAGATACAATTTCAGAAGAATTTACATTGACAAGTGACAGGAGCTAGAGCATAATGATGCCAGAAGGGCAGCTAACTCCGCAGTCCAGGGTCGAATCTGGCTCAAATTCGGACTCATCCAAGATGTTATGGTTATCCTTGTTTCAAATTCGAATGAAAAAGATCCGATCAATATTGAAGGCGCTAGAGTGCCCACAATACAAAATATTGATTTTTCAAACACTAAAGGTATGGAACGCCATAACTGTCTTATGTTAAGAACTGTCATTATATGCTGTTGAAATATATTATTATAGTGTCCGTTTGTCATCCCATCTTGTCCGCTTAGTATTATCTTGGCTCCATTCAACATGTTATCATGTCAACTTTACAGTTTGTTATGTTAAATCATCATTTTATTGAGTTCATATATAATGTTGTTATGTCCACTCATTATTTTGTTGGCTTCGGTTCTGGTGTTGTCTTGTCATTTTATCGTTTTGTTAGCTTCATATATTATCTTATTTGGTCAATTTATCATTTACTTCTTTTGATATGGCATGTTATCTTGTTCAGTTTCTATTAATCTGGTTAACACTGCGTTCTATTGGCTCCAAGGATAATAAAACTCTTCTATTGACCCTGTTGAAAATGTTGTCTTTTCATATCATGATTCTGGTAGGTTCATATATTCTGTTGTTATGTCAACTTTTTGTTCTGATGGGTTGTTTTGCCATATCATTTTGTTCATATTTTATTATGGTGGTTTAAAGTGTGATCCTGTTTGGTGAATTAACAACGCACCTGCTAAAGATGACGTTATGTTCGCTTCGCTGATAATACTCGCAACTCAAATAACCGAGATGTTATCTCTTTTCATTATCCTTTAATGTCAAATTGCAATTCTGTATGCTACATCAATGCATTGTTTATTCGTTTCATCAGATTATTGTCTTCATTTGATACTTTGTTTGGGCAATTTATCGTTTTGTTGCCTCTATAGGACACGTTGTCCTGTCAACTTTATATGTTGTTGTGTCAAGATTACATTATGTTCATTTTACATGTTGTTGAAAATAAGGGTAAATTGTGTCACCAGAAAACCGATAAATAAAGCCGGTATTTACTAGTCACTTCGGTCCATGACAATTTTCGGAGACGCATGAGAGAATAGCAGCTTCTTACAGTAGGCAAAATTTAATTTAAAAATAAAGTGGCAACAGATATGTGCTGCACTACCAAAAAATCCGTTACCGAATGCAGGTGCAGGTTTCATACCGATACTGACTCTATCTATATGACAGTCGATGCCTAAATATGCGTCGTCTGTAACCTCAGAAATGCATGGTATTGCCTATATATTTATTAGCTGAACCTGTGTATCTAGAACACTAACCACATCTACAGCATCTCTCTCTCTCTCTCTCTCTCTCTCTCTCTCTCTCTCTCTCTCTCTGGAGATTGTGGGGATGTAAACAACCAATTGCATATGCCTTGTTTCCAGCATGGTGTGCTTAATATATGCCGTACTGAGAATCTAATGCAAAATGGGAAACTACTATAGAAACTAGCGATACCTACGGGTTAGCCAATGTCAGAAACAGAATAAACGAAATGTTTATTTCGTCTACATGGTCTGAAGCCGCGAGGTCTTGCCCTTAGTTGTTGCCCTGAGGGAAACCTATGTGTCTCGAGTGCTGAACTATAAACGCTGCCATTTAATGTAATTCTAAAAGTACAAAGTTAAGAAAACTCAAGAAGATACGTATACATACTACAGTGACCCTATCAAGGGTGGAACCCCTTTATACAGATACAGATACATGTCTGTAAAGCTCGTCATCTTTGGTTTTAGTTGATGTTAGCCGGATGGCTACCTTGCTGGGAAAGAGCTAGTCATCTTGGTCTTCATCATGTTCATGCGTGTTGTTTGATTTTTTTGTTGATGTCTTGTATTGTTCACTCTTTCCCATCTGGTGTCTTTGGGCTGGTATTTAATTGCATCAATTCCTGAACCTTCTATTCTTATTCACGAGAACTCGACACGCCTTTTTAAGGGAGGTGATTCAGTTTACACGAGCGAGAGACAACCCGGGATAGAGAAAAGCAGACTATAAATTGGATATGATGATGATTACAGAACTACTAAAATGTTCTCCAATTGGACTTACTGCCAGGCCAATACGAGTCAGGCTATGATCCTAGAGGACATACTCAAAGTCATTGAGGACAAGAGATCGGCTCTAATTTAGCTTAATACCCTTATTTGCCAGACTCTGATTAAGCATAACCTTTCCGCAGTTTGGGAATTCCTCTACAACACCCCTGACAATATAAGACAATTACTTGTTAATATCTGGAAAGTCATTTTTACTCATTGACAAACCGAGCATTCTCATTCGGCGATAATATAGGGTTATTGCACTGATATCGGTGAATATTGTCCCGAGTTGGGATATCGAAGGACGCGAGCTTGCGAGCGTCCGTAGATATCCCAACGAGGGACAATATTCACCGATATCAGTGCAATAACCCTTTTATTATATAGCTATAAATATCTGCTTCTCATATTTGATGTTTTGTTGAAAGTTAGCCTTACAAAATTGAAATATCTACACGAAGGCCGCGATAATAGCCATTAGTGATATCATTTTTGCACTAGTGCAATATCAGATGATATCATTTTTGCACTGTTACTTTTCGGAAGCACATTTTGCAATTGAATAAATATTGTTGACATTTTGTTTTCTTTTTTCGGCTTAAATTGCTTAAATCTGAATGTGAAAAACTTCAGCTGACGTTTCGGCTAGGTATGACGTCATTTTCCACGTGACGTCATATGAAGATGACGTCATTAGAGTTGACGTCCCAATTTTACAATTTTGCACGATGACCCTCAAGTAAAGAATTTGGCAATTTTTCATAAACAGAATTTTTCGCTTTTAACAAAGTGTGCAATATCAAGTAAGTGTGCAGATATCGTCTGATATCTGCACACTTGTTACTCGGCTTTTATCCCTATGTTTTAATCATTTGATATTTATAGCTATATAATAAATAGTACTCTCCGACTTCACCTTGGCCTAGCTACAGACCAATTTATGGAAATTCAGAACATTTTGTCTGTGTGCTATGGAGGATACAATATGCCATATGCCAAAAACTCTACTTTTACCGAATACAAGTTTGCCCTTTTGCTTCTGCACTCCGCAAAACTCAATTTTTGAAAGCAGTCCGCAAAACTCATTTTTTGAAAGCAAAACAGGAATAAAATGTTGAATCTGATCGTTCTGAATGAATAAATGACTTCGGACTTAAAACTTCATGCTTCATCTCCAAACCAAGTAATCATACAAAATCTTCAGTTTGCATTGATTTCTATGGAAAGCAAAATTCTTGGATATTTTGCAAATAAAGCCGTTAAAGAATAATTCCGCTAGCACACTATAACCAGAACGTACATGTTTAGATTCAAAAAGGTCTGGCCCAACATTTACAACCTGCAAAATGTATACCAAAAGAACAATCGTTGAGATGAAACCTACCCCCGGAAAAGTATTGACCTACCGCCGACAGTCGGTCAGAAAATAAAGAATTAATGTTTAAAGTTCCACAATCAATGTCTCAGCTTTATGCTTTCGAAAAATTGTGACAATTTGAGTTCAAATAATGAAGTTATCGCAAAGACTAGCAGTACGTTTCTTAATTTTAGCAAACATTTTCTGAATCAAAGACTGGTCGCTCTCCGCCACAGTTTACTTGTATGTTTCATGCTAACCATTTTCACATAGAAGCAACTTTGGAGACTACAGATTCTGACAAATTGTCAAAACATTCTTCATCATTTTAACAAAGAAGGATATATACAGTCCAAAGTTGGTAGTCACATTATTACAGGTGTTCCCTAACCTATTTCTTTGTGTATATTTGTTACAAATTCTTAAGGTCAAGCTCAACAGACTTATTCTTCAAAGGTTGAAAGCAACCAAATGCCACACATTCAGTACGTAAATTCATGATGTCCAACCTATTTGTTACCCCAGGCAGTTCATTTCATACAATGACAATTTACATATGAGCCGCTGCATGGGAACACCAACAATCTGCATAGACAAAAATAAAGGCGCAGATCAGCCTCGCAGTAACTGCGAAGCTGATCAGCGCCTTTGTTTTCGCTACACTGATAGTACAATTCCTCTACTTTCAAAATGCAAAACTTCTACCCTCTCGCCATCTTCTGTGACTGAAAAACCCGGTTTGTGTCGGACCTGTTTGGAACTGAATTGTTGGTTTTCTCACGCCCATGCTCATATTATATCAGGGGAAATATTTACATATTCAAAAGTAGGAACAAGTCTCTCCAATCTCAGTTTCCTTATGATGGTACGTTCGAAATTCGGTGTAGTTAATGTTTAGTTGCAAAGTACAGCTCTCTCTTTCATCTCGGGTTTAAATCAGTTCTTGCACATGTGCACTGACATATGCACACTGGTCAATGTAAACGCATAGGCAACATCTGAAACGCACAGGCTCCCGTATTGGGACGCACAGGCTACCTCTTGAAATGGCGGATATTTGACAGGACAGTCAGGTGAAAAAGGTATGATACATACTTTCTAATTGTTTTACCGTTGTTCAATGATTGCAAAATCTGACACATGCCTTTAAATACAGTGAAATGCCTTCTTTTTCATCAATTTGAAGTTTAGTGAGACGCATCTGCGTTGTTTTGGACTGAGAAGCCAGGTGCGTTGTAAATGAAATTCTTAAATATTTTTTCCTAAAAAGTAGTGACATTATTTTGGTGCCTGCTTTCGACTTCATTATCTTGGCTTTTAAAATTCTTGGCAGAACAAGAGCTTCGATCTTGTATTAAAGAGTGAAATCGGTAAATAAAAGGCAGTTTGCCTACAAAATACCGTTACATGAAAAAGTAAATTTGGGTCCATTTTTTCATTTCGAAATAAATTGACTTAAATTTATTACCCTAGTAAAGAGAAGTGAATAGGGGATGTGTCAGAGTTTGCAATCGTTGAACAACGGCAAAACATTTAGAAAATACGAGGGTTGTCCCAAAAGTTCCATTACACTCACTGTTTTGCCATTATAACAGCACATCAGATCTTACAACAATTATGGTCATCAAGTACTATATCTTAGGGATTTTTGGGTAAATTTTTGTACGACTGCTTGCATCTGTTAAAATACAGTGGGTACCCCTACTGCAGCGGAGCAGGTCTAAAATGACGTTGTCGTTATGATTTTTGTCTTCATATTTTGCAGCTTGGATAAATATGCTACATACAAGAAATCTGTTAGAAAATTATATTTATATTTAGCATAATGATGCTGTAGCATTTATTTGGAAATTTAAGTAAAATAATTTTAAGCAACTCATCAAAATAATACTATAAATATCAGTCATGCGAAATAAGAATAATTAACTAATGTTATCCACAGTTAATCACGTTTCATGTTTCAGTAGGTCAAGTAATATTACTGTTGGTTGAAATATCGTTTTGAAAATATGTGTTGTGTAATAGTATTGAAGTCCCCAACTAATATGAATCTAAACAATTGCTAGGTTTCCATTAAAGAACATATTTTAGATGATTAAACATTATGGCTCTGTAATTTTGCTCCGCATGTTTTTGCCGACGTCATAATTTTGTCGTTGAAATTTTATAGGTAGGCTCCTTTATTTATCTCCCAAACTATCAAATTGTCATCATTTTTATAATATCATCACTAAATGATGTGCATAAAATGATAGTAAGGCTGGTATATTTTCGAAATGATCACATTATACCTATATTGATTTAGCAGTTTGCGAAAAATGGAAGCTCCAAAAACATTTTGCATAATTTGACTTGCTCCGGTCATGCCTACTCATGGTTACCAAGGTAACTGTAGCAGTGAGGTCATTGATGTGAGTGACATATTTTACAGTACAATAAGTTCCACTATGGCCAATAATTCTGCATGTGAAACTTTGATTGGTTCCTGTTATGTGTTCAGAATAAAAAGCATTTGTAACGGGACTTTTGGGACAAGCCACGTACATGTATGTACATGTATCGTACCTTTTTCACCTGTCAAATATACGCCATTTGAAGAGGTAAACTGTGCGTCCTAATACGGGAGCCTGTGCGTTTCAGATGTTGCCTATGCGTTTACATTGACCAGTGTGATATGCTGTACTGATGCATAATTCAGAAATTGATCACGTTTATGCGTCAGCCACTGTCTCAGCATTTTGTAGGGATGGATATCCCCAATAGAGCACTCATGGTACTTAGGTCTTTCGGAACCAGAATTTTATGGTGACTTGGTTTACAAATTTAAGAAACTTATAGGAAGTAATGATTTTTCTTTTCAGTTTAGAAAAATCATAACACGTTACGGACGTATAGGTTATAACTTGAATGTTATGCGACAGTCTGCATGCTTAGTTTTTAACCCAATCACGGTTGATAACTATGCTGCCTTCTTTAATTGCACGCCGGTGGGTCGGGCGTCAGACTCTATGATGGCCCCGACTTAAAGATATTCATTTTAGTTGGTTGGGGCCGGAGCTTCTTGTCTGTTGCTTGGTCCACCGGGGTCCAACTGATGTTTTTCTTTAGCTCCGGAGTTAGTAAGTTATTTGGCGCCCAGGGATCTCCATCGTCGGGCAGCTTACTGAATCTGTGAGTCCTATTAATTTCAGTTGGTTGGGGCCGGAGCTTCTTGTCTGTTGCTTGGCCCACCGGGGTCGAACTGGTGTTTTTCTTTTGCTCCGGAGTTAGTAGGTTATTCGGCGCCCAGGGATCTCCATCGTCGGGCAGCTTACTCAATCTGTGAGTCCTGGTTTTTGATTCATCAGGATGTTTATCATGATTTATTTGTTTGTTCTTGATGATTCATTTACTAGATAGAGATTCACCACTAGGACCGAAGAACTAACTAAATGTTATGAACCACTGCAGAAGCTGAGGGTGAGGTTACGGCCGTGTAAAATCGATTTAAACCCGCCAGTAACTTTGTGTTACTGATCGTTCCAAGTCGATACTTCTGTGGTGGTTCTTTTTGTTTTATGTCTTGGTGTTTAAAATATTTTTGTGCTGTTGGCGCCTTATGTACGTTTGCATATTTTTAGTTAAGGTAAGGTAACTGAGTGGCCACCTATTGGGAAAATAGCTGCTCATTCGGCTTACGAAATGTTTTCATGGTATAAGTACCTGATTGTTAGTTTGGTTTTTTCCCACCTTGGTTTTTGGAGTAGGAGTCTTTTTCTGACTGCGCCTTTTCCTGATCTTTGCCGATTTGTACTTTCTTAAAATTATCTATCCTGCCTGGTTTCTATTTGAATCAAATTTAATCTTAGGAACTGTGTTTTATTAAGGATTTCCTTTTCTTCATTGTTGAAAAAATGGGTGCTCGAATATAAATGCCTAAGGACTTGTACCAAATTGTTGTTTGGATACAATTTTCATATCATTTTAAAGAGGTACAAGAAGGCAAAGATCAGGAAAAGGCGCAATCAGAAAAAAGATTCCCACTCCAAAAACCGAGGTGGGAAAAACCAAACTAACAATCAGGTACTTATACCATGAGAACATATCGTAAGCCGAATGAGCAGCTATTTTCCCAATAGGTGGCCACTCAGTTACCTTAACTTAACTAAAATATGAAAACATACATAAGCCACCAACAGCACAACAATTTTAAACACCAAGACATAAAACAAAAAGAACCACCACAGAATATCGCCTTGGAACGATCAGTAACACAAAGTCACTGGCGGGCTTAAATCGATTTTACATGGCCATAACCTGACCCTCAGCTTCTGCAGTGGTTCATAACATTTAGTTAGTTCTTTAGTCAATGAATCATCAAGAACAAACAAATGATAATAAACCTATTTCCATGTCTATTGAGGGTCATTTGATAAGGGACAGGGTATTAGAAAACCTAGTGCCCTGACAATGACTCAGAATACAGGTAGGGGCCAAAACAGGAAAAATCAATATTAATTGCAGAGGGAGGCAATTTTATTGCACAGGTTATCAGGAACCATAAAATCAATAAACAGTGGAACTACAGGTATTATCCTTTAGGGGCCTCTTTATGACCTCCTGCAGAGATGTGATAATCACCTCATTATGACAGTCCTTTGATCTAAGGACCATATTGCGCCATTAGGGGTCATTAACCGAATAAACAGTGGTACCACTTTAGCTTCTTCAGAAGTAGGTCTTTAAAGTGCTATCATCTATGTTTTACAGCCCCTTTCACTCGAGCTTGCCGTTTGATCATTTAGGTCAAATCAAATTTGTTCATTCGAGTTTGCCGTTTGCCGTTTGAGCTTTTAGGTCAATCAAATTTGTTCACTCGAGTTTGCCGTTTGTTTGTAAATCAGGTAACTTTTTATTCTATTTTAGAATTGAAACAGTGTCCCAGGTGCAAGGTGTTCTTAAAATCTATTCAGCATTTATCTTTAGGTAATTATGTCACCTCAACTGATAAAAACATTGTTATTGTTTGGTTAAAGAACATTTTATTTCAAAATTCTTTGCACAACATATACAATGCATATTAAGAACACACATTTGTAACAGGATAGAGACAAAAGCAGAATTTTATCAATTTAAGCAGTTACCTGATGGCAAAAATTCCACATAGTAAGATAAAAATTTCATTCGAGTTTGCCGTTTTAGAGGTCATTTAGTTTGAAACTGTCACTCAAATCAGCAGATCAATCAATCCAGATGTCTTTGTGGACAACATGAAAAGAAACTCAGATCTTCGGAGCACATGGTCTTCTTGTGTGATGCATATGCTCAAACGGCAAAGTCGAGTGAATGGGGCTGTAACTGGGGTTAAAAAACTTCACAAAACACTTCACATAGAAAGAGGAAATGTGAGAAACATAACTTATCACATACTTACATTAATATTTCCAGAGATAACCTCAAGTTTGCATATGTGATAATGTGTTTCCCGCCCTCTGGTTATCAACACATGGAAATCGTGCATTTTGAATGAAGAGAGGTTATCATGCCCGCATGCGACGTTGTCGCGCGACGAAATATGTGACGTCAAGTGAAATGACGTTACGTCATTTTAATGGCGCCGTTTTCTTTTTCTACACAGAAAATCGACAGTTTTTCGCATTTCTTCATAAAATTTGTTGAATAGAAGATTTTAAGATGTGATAAACAGATTATAACATGGGCATTTTGGTCATCGCCCTTAGTATCAACCCTCGACCATTATCAGCCCTCGAGCTAAAGCTCTCAGGCTTGATAGGCCTAATGGAGTCTCGGGTTGAAACTGCGGGCGATAACCAAAATGCCCATGTGATAATCTCTAATTACCACGAATTTCGAATTGTCCCGAATTTCGAAGGTTCCGCCATATGTATGTATGTTCGTAGTGTTCCGCCGTTGACTTATCGGCGCACCTCGTTTTAACCCCGAGTAAGGGTATTACCATCACCAGACTCCAATGATAGAACTACACTGTCCGCCACCAACCATCACCTTAACATATTTACTGTATTCCCATCATTGAAATTATCTTTTTATATATATATATATATATATAATAATTGTATCCATAATTTTGCGAGTTTGTTAAGGCGAGGAATAAAAGAACACCTGTAAAATAGGCCTATAGGCCTATTTGAAAACGTCATAATTTCACAAAAAATAAAATTAAAAAATTTAATGGATTTCATCTTGACACAGTAACAAGAAGAGATGACAGGGCAAGCCAGCATATATATCACAGTCGTATACGTGATCTCGTGTAGACTTTTTGGTACCGGTGTAGAACGTTTCAAGAAGGCGGCGAGTCAAATAGGGAATTTGTAAGTAGGACTACCATTTCATTTGTAAAACATTTAGTCAGTTTCAATGCTAGGGGCCAGTCCCAGGCACTGTCACGCTCGATTTTGATATTGCCATTACGCAGTTTGATAACTATAGCAAGAATTTGGCAGAGATGAGCGGGTGTCTTTCGCGATTTTCAATTTAAGCGCAGACAGGCCAGGTTTTCACTACCTTTTGTCTTTTTAACAGCTAATATTGTCACTTTTCTACAAACAAAGGTAAGAATAGAGGGACCAGAAAACGATGCAATTAAATTTAAAGTCCCAACATAGACACCAGGTGGGAAAGAAAATACATAAAACACAACAAAACATTTTGAGATAATACACACGAAGAGCAGAATGACTTGCTCTTGCCCAACCAGGTAGCCATCCGGCTACTATTAGCCTAGACCCCAAACACTCTGCCTAGCCATGACAGCCCATAGAAACTGACATAGAAGAAAATACTCGAACTTGAATAAATCGGCAAGGCTACGGTGTAGAGACCAGCAGGTGAATTATGAGCATTTAGTAACTGTGTAGACGCAGATTTTGGATACCGTGTAGAACCACAATGCTAAAAGTGCCATTGTCTGGAGCTTTGCCTGATTTAAGCTATACCCAATATACTGTATGTGGGACGAGTATATTGATCAATGCTGAATGCAAGCCACTATGATAAATTGCAGCAACCAAACCTCTTATAGGTTATTTCTCTATGCTTCGTCTCTTAAAGACGCAATCAATATGCACGTAATCCTCACAAGGAGATGTTGCAGTGTATGAAGGAAGAAAGCGTGTTCTTTTTTACAGCACTATATTTTATAAACCAATGGTCAGATTCTAATCAATCTCGCAGATACACATATATTTTTGTAGGGGGATAGCCGTACCGGAGAGTATAGTGTAAATGAAGGGGGTCGCTTCCTGCAGGACTCAAGGTATAGCCACTCAAGTTCGCCTAGCATATCGCCGACGCCACTGGTGTTTCATCGTAGCCTGCACGTCCCCTGTCTGTACACAGTCCTTTGCAACTTCTCCGTCTCAGAAATCTGAGTTTCATTACTTTCGTTCATAAAAATATTTCAAACTGAAAAACATGGACAAACTTGAAAAGTCTCCTCGTACATCCATTATGCTCTTATTTTTTTCAATCCTCAGGGATTGCTTGCAATCAGTTTGCATTTTCCTATCTATACTGATCGTTCCAAGGCGATACTTCTGTTGTGGTTCTATTTGTTTTATGTTTTGGAGTCGATTCTTTATGCACGTTTTCATAGTTTTAGTAAAGTTCGGGTAACTGTGTGGCCGCATATTGGGAAATAGCTGCTCACTCGGCTTACGATTTTTATTCTAAGTATAAGTGCCTTATTGTCAATTCAGTTTTTTCCCAACTCGGTTTTTGGAGTGGGAATTTCTTTCTGATTGCGCCTTTTCCTGATCATTGCCTACTTGTACATTTTCCTTTTAAATGGAAACTTTATACATATGAAGGGTGTTCAATAAATTCGCGGAAACATCTAGTCATGTCCTTATTTTGTAAATTAGCTGAATTTAATTGTGTTTCTCCTCTTGATTCGTGGCATGAAGGGATTGAGTCTATCAATGCTACACACCAGATACAACAACACCAACAATTACAAGTATTCATATACTGTATTTACGAAGCTCGTCTCAGGAATCAAATAGCCCAAATGCAATGCGTATGGCTAAACCTAGACAAACCTCTTTCAGTTTCATTATCTAAATATAGGTAGCATTAAAATACTGTCCAGTGTGCGAAGAATATGGACATGCGCAGACAATGCTTTCAGTTATGACTACGCCACGTTTAGCATTTTGGTTGGTTGTATCTATATCTCTATCTTCCTTACATCTAGGTGCTAGTATTTAAGGAGATTTTGTCTATCTAGAGCCAGCTCCAGAGTAGGAAGAGCAAGAAGGCTCCGCGGTGTAGTGGTTAAGTCACTCGCCTTGTAAACCAGGGGTCGCAGGTTCGATCTCGGGCTTCTCCAAAAACAACAACAAAAAACCAACCTCCCGGTTGAGCCTTCGGGTGCTCCCGGGACAATAAACCCACAAAACAACCTACTATAGTACTGGTCTCGCCCAGGAAAAAAAGAAGAGCAATCCAGTTTATTTTTTGAATTGATACAACACCAACAATTACAAGTATTCATATACTGTATTTACGAAGCTCGTCTCACGAATCAAATAGCCCAAATGTAATGAGTATGGCTAAACCTAGACAAACCTCTTTCAGTTTCATTATCTAAATATAGGTAGCATTAAAATACTGTCCAGTGTGCGAAGAATATGGACATGCGCAGACAATGCTTTCAGTTATGACTACGCCACGTTTAGCATTTTGGTTGGTTGTATCTATCTCTATCTTCCTTACATCTAGGTGCTAGTATTTAAGGAGATTTTGTCTATCTAGAGCCAGCTCCAGAGTAGGAAGGGCAAAAAAGGCTCCGCGGTGCAGTAGTTAAGTCACTCGCCTTGTAAACCAGGGGTCGCAGGTTCGATCCCGGGCTTTTCCAAAAACAACAACAAAAAACCAACCTCCCGGTTGAGCCTTCGGGTGCTCCCGGGACAATAAACCCACAACAACAACCTAATATAGTACTGGTCTCGCCCAGGAAAAAAAGAAGAGCAATCCAGTTTATTATTTGAATTGATGCTTAACGTCCCAATCAACAGATATGGTCATGTCGGGACGTCACCTCTATTTTATGGGACGTTTACCGAAAGTTAGGATGACGACATCCAAAAACTGTTTCAAATATAACCACCCAACTAAGTCAAAAAGGCTTATTTGTACGAATGGTTATATGTACTGTTGAAACCACTTTTCATGGGCAAGCCCAGACCTAAGCGGCTAACAAGTAATCATATGGTCAGTCAGTGGCGAAGAAGCTTTGCCTGGAGACACAAGCAGCCCATCTATTTCTTTAAGCCCCAAATGGGCGGGTCCCATACAGGTTTATGATTGTATTGTACGCGGGAACAATATGTACTTGTAGTCTCTTAAGAGCTGTGATCTGCCGGTCTGACTGGTAGTGACATCCTGATAATCTATATGGTATCCAAACTGCGTCTACACGGTTACTAAATCCTCAAAATTGACCTGTCTACACGGTTGCTGGCTAAAAATTACTGGTCTCTACACAGTAGCCTGATCGATATATTCAAGTTCAAGTATTTTCTTCAATGATAGTTTCTGCGGGCTTCCGTGGCTAGGGAGAGTCTTTTGGTTCTAGGCTAATAGGCTTTTGTAGAAAAGTGAAGATATTTGCAGTTAAAGGAGAAAAGACAAAAAGTAGTAAAACCCTGGCCTGTCTCCGCTTAAATTGAAAATCACGTAAGACACCTGCTCATCTCAGCCAAATTCTTGCTACAGTGATCAGACTGCGTAATAGCAATATCAAAATCGTAAACGCTGTTTTTTCCGAGCGTGATATTGTCCGAGACTGGCTCCTAGCATTGAAAATAACTGATATTTTACAAATGAAATGGTACTTATAAATTCCCTGTTTGACTCGCCACCATCTTGAAACGCTCTACATCGGTACCGGTACCAAAAACGTCTACACGAGAGTATATATAGAGATAATCAAATGATAGAATGACCTTAAGAGATACAAATGAAGCCAATAGCTTGACAAAAGAAGAAACATCATTGCAAGTGAAGCACACAGAATAGCGATTTGATATTAAATCACAAAGTAAAAAGACAATACATTAATTATTTTACATGCGCATACGATCAATGGAGCAAACGGGGCACAGGTATAACAGGATGCCATGCTATATAAACTCAACTGAATGAAAAAATCACCAAACAGGATAACATATGAACCCAACAGAATGATTTCATAACAAGACAACATGACACACCAAGTCAACAGAATAATGAGTGGACATAACAACATAAATGATAAAGCTAACAAAATACAAAGATAGCATGTCAAAATGATGACATGACACAACAACAAAATGAACAAAGCCAATAGAAGAGTTTTATGATCCTTGGAGCCAATAGAACGCAGTGTTAACCAGATTACATAGAAACTGAACAAGATAACATGCCATATCAAAAGAAGCAAATGGTAAATTGACCAAATAAGATAATAGATGAAGCTAACAAAACGATAAAATGACAAGACAACACGAGAACCGAAGCCAACAAAATAATGAGTGGACATAACAACATTATATATGAACTCAATAAAATGATGATTTAACATAACAAACTGTAAAGTTGACATGACAACATGTTGAATGGAGCCAAGATAATATTAAGTGGACAAGATGGAATGATAAACGAACACTATAAAATATCTTTCAACAGCATATAATGACAGTTCTTAACATAAGACAGTTATGGCGTTCCATACTAAAGGGCAGCTAACTCCGCAGTCAGAGGTCGGATCTGGCCGAAATTCAAACTCATCCAAGTTATTGTAGTTATTCTTGTTACCTGCAAGAATGAAGAAGAACCACTGAAAAACAAAGATGCTACAGTGGCCACAACACAAAATATTGATTTTTCAAACACTCAAGGGCAGATAACTCCGCAGTCAGAGGTCGAAATTCGAGCTCATCCGAGATATTGTAGTTATCCTTGTTACCTGCAAGAATAAAAAAGATCCACCGAGCACACAACACAAAATATGGATTTTGAGAAACAAAGATGCTAGACTGGCCACAACACAAAATATGGATTTTTCAAACGCTCAAGGGCAGATAACTCTGCAGTCTGAAGTCGGATCTGAACTCATCTGAGATGTTGTAGATGTCCTTGGTACTTCCAAGAATAAAGAAGATCCGAATAAAAATGAAGGAGCTAGAGTGGCCACAACACTAAATATTGATTTTTCACACAGTCAAGGGCAGATAACTCTGCAGCCAAGGGTCGGATCTGGCTGCAATTCGAACTCATCCGAGATGTTATGGCTATCCTTGTTACTTCCAAGTATGAAGAAGATCCGAACAAAATTGAAGGCGCTAGAGTGGCCACAACACTAAATATTGATTTTTCAAACACTCAAGGCCAGATAACTCCGCGGTCAGAGGTCGGATCTGGTCCAAATTCGAACTCATCCGAGATGTTACAAATGTCCTTGTTACTTCAAAGAATAAAGAAGATCCGAATAAAAATGAAGGCGCTAGAGTGGCCACAACACTAAAAATTGATTTTTCATACAGTTAAGGGCAGATAGCTCTGCAGTCAAGGTTTGAATATGGCTGAAATTAAAACTCATCCGAGATGTTATGGCTATCGTTACTTCCAAGTATGAAGAAGATCCGATCAAAATTGAAGGCGCTATAGTGGCCACAACACAAAATAATGATTTTTCAAACACTCAAGGGCAGCTAACTCCACAGTCAGAGGTTGAACCTGGCCAAAATTCGAACTCATACGAGATATTATGGTTGTTCTTGTTATTCTCAAGAATGAAGAAGATCCAATCAAAAATGAAGCTGCTAGAGTGGCCACAACATTTTCCCCATTATAACTCAATGGGAGCTATCTGTTGCTATGGAAACCAGAGTTCCGATCCGATCTGCTTAAAAACCTATGGCAGGCAATCCCCCACCCCAATGCTGCTTCATGTAAAATCTGACTGCAATCGGCCAGCTAGTCTTAGAGATATTCAAGATTGAAAGTGTGGACGCACGCACGGACGCACGGACGGACGACGGCTCGACTACCATACTATAAGCTCACCTTGTGAGCCTTCGGTTCAGGTGAGCTAATAAGCAAAAATATAGAAAGGCTATTAATGAACCAATACTATACATAAAATTGTTTTTATTTTTGCACAAAGTCGTCCGTTATCTGTTGTGGGCATGTTTTTCTGTATTAATTACACACTGGTCAATCTATACGTTGCATTGCCGGGGTCTACGCGGACTTGCCGGGGATTGATACGCTGATTTGTGGAATAAAATGGCGGCCAACACTAAACAAACTGAGGATGCTTTTCTGCAGTTATAGTCTATTCCAAAACATCTCGTATGCCAAAGGGACTATAGAATTGTATCGGAAAGAAGTGCGTGGCATGCACTTGGTGATTTATCTAAGCATTTAGGAATACATTCGAGTACCAATACGGTGGGTAGGACGATTTTGAAGATTTCTTGTAAATTCACGAATTTCAAATGATATAGTTTTCATCTGTTCTACTTTTCTTTCTGTTTATCCATGCACGACTCATCATTTGGCCCCATAGCATCGGAAACTAGCAACAGTTGGGAAGAGATGTTTGTTTTCTGAGAAATAGCTCGAAAAATATCGTTGTACGCCGGAGCTGGTGGAACCATGTGCTAAGCGGTTTGCCGGGTACCTTTTTCAAGCACCTGGTAGACTGAAATACGTCCAAAAAGCATCAGAATTATCAATCCTTCTTTTTACAGCATGCCAGCCAACCATTTTCCTACTACTTTTTGACCATCAACACTGCCTAAAAAACATGCATGTCGCACTCCCCGCCCATACTCGTTCTCACGTAAATTAAGCATGTACTGCCTTTAATTGTTGCCAAATATCGCCGAAACTACATGTAACTTGATGATGACGGTGTCTTACTAGTGCATATTCAGAATAGAAACAGAGTACCTTTGTAATATAGGCTCTAATAAAATCAGAAGTTTGAAATGTGTTGCAGCCCCCGTTAAGGAGTTTGAAACGTGTAACACATACAAACTAACAAAGAGAATATCTACGTACGTGTGGCAGAGAAACTTGTTACATGTCTATTATACATTCTCTATGGTTTTTCTTGGACACCGCTATACTGGAAGCGCTCCCGAAAGTACACATTATTGACTCGGACACATAGATTTTGGGTACACATTAGAACCGCCTCAGTGAACTGCAAATCATAGAGTGACTGTGTATAAGAGGAAAAAGTGTAAGAAAAAATGTTCCAGTATTACTACATACAAAAAATGGGGGTTAAGGTGGTTGATAGATATGTACATTTCACCTACATATTTGTGCCCAAGTCACTGCATACCCATTTTGGTATGACACATTAGTCATTTCGTACCAAAGTCATTTCGTGCCTAGAATGCCCTGGGTACGAAATATTTATCTGGGTACAAAATGACTAAAGGTACGAATAACTTGGGAAGCAAAGTTGAAACACCCCGTACGAAGTGACCAAGTTTAATACCGTTCATGCACGTTAACTTGGCACATAGGTACGGTTATTTTGATTTTGGGGCATCACATGATGGTCCCCTTAAACCGCAATTTTCAAGGAAATTGCACCATTGTTGGTTTTGATTTCATTATGAATATTAATTGAAACATTTTCCAAGCGAATTCAGTGCCATCGAAGTGCCAGTGATAACTTCATTAACGAGATATTCATTACGAAAACACGCCCATGCAAAATAGAAGGATTTTTTCAACTGTAAAAAAATTAAAACTTGAAAAAATAATTTAGCCATCGCGTGACAAAACCAACAATTTGGGTTTCCGACCAGGTCTGACACAAACCGGACTGTGCAGCGACAGAAGATAGCTTGAGGCTTGAACTTTCGTATTTAGAAAGTAGAGGGATTGTACAAGCTATGTAACGAAAACAAAGGTGCTGATCAGCTTCGCGGTTACCGCGAAGCTGATCTGCGCCTTTGTTTTCACATATGCAAAAGCGTTGGTTTTCTCATGCAGTGGCTTGATTGCTACTTTTCTTATATTTGCTCAAAACATACATTGTGGGCGAGGCGGTACAACGAGTACTCACATTCTATATTTGGAAGCAAAAAAGAAAAAAAAAAAAGAAAAAAGAAACATAGGTATACCCCTGCTGTGTTCCTTTTACGCTTAATTTGGGACCGAAATAGGGCCCCATTCCCAATGTCAAAAGTATCTTTTTTCCCAAATAGTGACTTAAAATTCCCAATTGGAAAATGGAGGATATTCTACATGGAAGTTCTTAGTTTTCTTGGTTTTGACAGATGCCAAACTGTCAAAAGTAGTGAAAGGTAATGATTTGTACAGTTTGTAATGCCTAACCATGTGGCTTCAGTATCTTCTTTACTTTTAAACATGTTTTCAGCTTTTCCAATTCCTTGTTTTTATTGCCAATTTTCCCAATTAAAAATGCCTCGCCCCCATTCCCAAAATACTGAAAAGGAACACTGCCCTGTAACGGTAAACCACAGTTTTTCTTTTTTTCTTTTTTTCTACTTATTATTATTTTCTATATTTATATATGTAAAAGTGGGGACAGTAGAAAAGTAGAACAGATGAAAACTATATCATTTGAAATTCGTGAATTTACAAGAAATCTTCAAAATCGTCCTACCCACCGTATCGGTACTCGAATGTATTCCTAAATGCTTAGATAAATCACCAAGTGCATGCCACGCACGTCTTTACAATTCTATAGTCCCTTTGGCATACGAGATGTTTCGGAATAAACTATAACTAAAGAAAAGCAGGATAATACGTACCACTTCCGCAGTTTGTTATTATTGGCCGCCATTTTATTCCACAAATCAGCGTATCAATCCCCGGCAAGTCCGCGTAGACCCCGGCAATGCAACCTATAGATTGACCAGTGTGAATTAGTTCCTAATTAGGGAATAAGCCTTCCAAAAGCTTTACAGAAATGTCAAAAGTGAGTATGCATTCTGACGTCTCGTGAGCACTGCCACTGTGTTTTATTATTCTGTGATCGCCGCTTTGCCCCCCCCCCCCCCCAAACCCCCCCCCCCCTCCAACACACACACACACCCTCGATGTCATTTCTACGCTCTTTGTGTACACACCTTCCACAAACAATCATCAATAAATATTCGTATGCCAGAATCTTCACGAACAAGTGTGCCGGACATGGGGTCAATCCCGAATTCGCTACACTATATTGAGGTCAGTAAATTTTTCGATTTGGAAAAAATAACAATTTCTCTGCGCAAAAATATATGGTTATGAGAAATAATAAAGCATAGCTAGACTACCAATTAAATTAGGTTTCTAGTTGACGAATTGTAAACACGAATGTGATACTGAAATAGCAGGGTTTTAGTATAGTATACCCATGCTCCGTCGTCGTTGTTGTCCACAATGTTCAAAGATCTGCAGGGCCAATCAAAGCCAAACTTCACGTGGAGCATCCTTAGGAAGGGGGAACGAAAGTTTGAATAAATGGTCCAGGTCATTTGACCAAGATGGCCGCCATGGCTATAATTAGCAAAAAAAAAAAAAAAAAAAAAAAAAAAAAAAAAAAAAAAAAAAAAAAAAAAAAAACCGTTAAAAATCTTCTTCTCCAGAACCAAAGGGCCTATGATCTTGAAACTTTGCATGAAGCATCAGGGAGAGGAGCTCTACAAAGTTTATATAAATAATGACCGTGCGATGACATTGACCTGTTTTACGGCAAGGTCAACATATGTCGCCCATGCATTTGAATGGGGGAAATTGTTAAAATGTGACCTGAAGGGCAAAACTTGCAGGAAATTGGCAAATGGACAGAATATTTATGTTTATTTATGTTTATGAAAAATTTTGTACCCAGTGGGTTTTCTGTCCCTGCTCAGGGGCTATATATATACATGTACATGACCATAATATTCAAACATCTTCTCTGAAACCGCTTGGCCAATCAAAGTCAAAATTTATGTGGATCGTATTCGGAACGAGGAAGGAAAGTTTATATAAATGGTCAAGGTCTCATGACCAAGATGGCCGCCTTGACTATGAATAGCGAAAACCTTTAAAAATCTTTTTCTCCAGAACCAGAAGGCCTATGAATTTGAAACTTAACATGAAGCATCAGGCATTGGAGCTCCACAAACTTTATATAAATCATGAACCTGGGATGACCATGGCCTATTTAACGGCAAGGTCAACATAAGTTGCCTATGCATTTGAATGGGTAAAATTGTTAAAATGGGACTTGAATGGCAAAACTTGCAGGAACTGGAGATTTAAGATTCTGAAAAGAATTTGGACCCCAGGGGTGGGTCTGCCTCTGCCTCGGGGCATTATACATGTATATAACCATAATATTCAAAGATCTTCTTCTCTAAAACAAATGGCCATTCAGTCAAATTTTATAGGAAGCATCTGTATGAAGGGGAAACCAATGTGATTATAAATAAACTAGGCCACATGATCAAGATGGCCGCCAAGCCCATATATGGTAAAAACCCTTCAAAATCTTCTTTGCAGGAACTGCTGAACCTATTGCAACGAAACTTGATATGTAGCAATTAAGACTAGAGTACTATAATGTGTTTATAAATCATGATCATGTGATGACAGATCAACATAGGCCACATATGCAGAAAACTGTAAAATTGACACTGAATGGAAAAACTTTCAGGAAATGGGCAAGTAGACAGAATATTTATGAATTTGAAAAAGAAATTAACCCCAGGGGTTATTCTGACCCTGTCCTGGGGCTATATACATGTATATGACCTTTGTAGTCAAACAAACTCATTGGTGTATATCTCAGATCTAAGGTGAGCGTTTATATGACCATTGGTCCTCTGGTTTTTCTATATTGTCTCATACATTATTTCTTGAGAAAATCCTAAAGACCCAGATAGATACGAATATGTGGTCATGGTTTTTCATTAATTGGCAGTCATGTTGTGTGTCATCTTAAAATTATTATGCTGGGATAGTCAAATGTTGCATTTGTTTTAAAATTTTGAAACTGTAGATAAAAAAGGGTTTCCATACTGATCGTACCAATGATAAATATTAGGTTGGAAATGCTGATTTCATTACTTTGCAAATGCGTGCAATATGCTCGCTGACCATGTCTTATCAACTCTTCATCAAATCTCCATCCATGTGCTACATTGCCGTCCCCAATTCCGCTCTGTCCTCAGATGCGCTAACGCACAATTTAAATCGCAATTTAACATGCCTTACCTTCCAGAAAGTAAATACGTTTATGTTTTTATAGTTTATTTTTATTCCTCTTTCGATTAGTGAAGTTTATTTTAAAAAATATTACGTCATCTAATAGTTATCTGCAACACAATAGGTTGATGTCATATTCATAAATCTAATTTTTTAGTCGCTTTTCGTGTTTCCATTTTTTTGACATCCAATTGATGACGTTATTGCTGCTACACGCTGGGATTTTAGGCCACATGTGAATTCACGGAAGAAAGACAATTTATTAGGTTTGTATTCATGAAAATAAATTGATAATTTATTAATGCTGTAAAAATTTATTCCAAGTCAAACAAGGGCATGTAGCGTCCCCAGTTTCACAAACTTCTTTTTCACAATGCTAGGATGGCACTTTGCATGACCTTGAAGCGAATATCTATAATTTCAGCGTCCAAATAATCATTTTAGGAAGATAATTAGATAAATAATGTAGATCTTATACTCTCCGATGCTTCATTCATTCTTCACCAATAATATACATGCACATGGGTGGAGCGCAGTGGCTCGGTGGTAGAGCATCGGACTCAGAACCGAGATGTTCATGTAGCTCGATTATCAAAGGCGCTGTGTTGTGTCCTCGAGCAAGACTTATTATCGACGGAGTGAAAATTTACATTAAGTTGCGTCGAACATAGAACTTTGACGAAAACCATCACTGCATACTGTAAAAATAAATACAGAAATAACTTTTAGGTCACTGTTACTAATGATCTGGTTAAACAATCTATTTCTGGTGGCCATTTTGGATACCATCTTGAAAAGTTTGATGTTCACAGTTCTCTTAAAACGAGTAAAGTTTCACCTTTAACCATTCTCTATGATTTGATGACAAAATAAGCACAAAAATACTTTAAAATCATTATAACTAATAATATAGTTGAAAATCGTGCATTTCAGTGGCATACCTATTGGACGCCATCTTCAATTTCTCGAAACCCTCAATGATGAAAAAGTATCATCGGTCAGATTCTTTTAAGACATTGCCTATAGTACAGGAAACCATCAAGAAAAAAAAAACCCACAAAACTTTATACCTTATTACCAGGTCCAGTGAAAATATTCCATAATCCTTCTGGAATATACGTTGTAATAGCGTTGTTCGTCGAACATGATCCATTAATTTGGTTAGGTCTTAGGCAGAACGGAAGTGTATTATACTACGATGCGCCTTATCATAGTTTTTTACAACCATTTTATACACAAAGAAGAGTTTATACACAAAGAAGAGTTTGCTTCACTTCTGTGTATGTGAATTTTACTGATCTGATTGCGTTTGTGGAATTGGGGACACGTGTGCGTTACTGGGGACGCATGTGGCTCTACATTTGGGCTTCCAGGGTGCAGACGGAAAGTGTGAGTATAAAAATCTAATCTTACTTGCATATGAAAGGATATTAAACTGTTGACAAGTTCATGCCAAGCCCTTTTTGATATATGAAATAGTATTGAGAGGAACAGCCTTTGACGAGAACCGTTTGCGAAAATGGGGACTATTCTGTACATATACAAAGATTATCAATGCACATCCCTTTATACATGTATATTTTTCTTCAAATGTGAACAGAGCTCAGGAGCTGAGTGAAAATAAATGTTGTGCTTAATACCATTGTGCTGAAAGTCTATTATCATGTTTTGGCTACATTAATTCAAGACGGCATATAGAATGGCTGTCAGATTTTTTTTTATACTTTTTTTGTTAACGTGGATATAACCGCTTCCAATATGGTAAATAGGGTGACCACAGTAAATTTTGGTAGATTTATGTATCAATATAACAGCGGTAACTTTGAAAACAGTTATGTTTGGTTCAATCATCAGTTATGAATATCTTTAATGATGAATTTGTACCTGAGAAAGAAGAAAAATGGCTTAAATAGACAATAATCTTTAAACGTGGAAAAACGATGTGTCATTAATGGTCGAACCAGTTATTTGTTTACAGAGCACAAATTTTTAATGGACAGAAACATACGCCATCATATATATGGCTTTTTATGTCAGCCATTAATTGTACTGCAGTGTACGACACAATGGTCACGTCAGTTCAGTTTTCAAACATGTTAACTAGTGCCACTCACTACAACTCATATGTTCGTGCCACGTCAGTGTCAATCCACGTATCTTTTTGTTAACGTCGGAAGTTAAATGTTACATCATCCTAAGACAAAACATTCTACGGGGGTCGTAAACAGTAAAATAATTCATCTCGAGAATTAACTTTGAGAAACGATATAGTGTTAATTTATGGTTAATGTGTGTGTTACAATTGTTGTCATTCTATTTATTTTTTAAATTATATCTTTTACTTTAATCATTTATCATCCTGAATTAACGTGCTCTGAATATAAATGTCTATCTATTCAGTGCTCCATCCTCCTCACTAATGCTGCTTCCATGGCCACCCTGGCCTTGACCTGGTGATTGACCATTACGCTGCACATGCGCATTTTGATTATTCTGTCCATTTCCTCTTTCCGCCATTATGGTTTCACACTCCTCGTTCCAAATGTCTAAATGCATGCCTGATTGACAAACTGCTGGCCCTTCCTCTTGTCCAAAGCCACCTAGTCGAACGCACCTCCCGCCGACCCTTTGGATCTGAAAAATGGGAGTGAAGTGTCAGTCAAAACCTATCAAAGAATACATTTTAATATGTTTTATCAAATATATATAGCAGTTTCACTATAAGTCTATATCGAATGTCTTTGTACGGCATATTTTGATAAATTGCATTATTTACTCAGTATAAGGAAAAGCAATCGTACGATATTGATTTGAACTCGGTATCATGGATGCGCCAAATGCGTTTCGATCGGGCCAAATATTTCATCAGGCCCGTGACCCTTATCTGTCGGGGGTTAATACAATAACCCTTTCACATTTCAAGAATGTCAATGTAATCAATCGTAGACAACGAAGTGTCGATTCAAATAAGTTATAAACAGAATCGTCTCACTAATTGAATCAAGTTCAAGTGCACCATGCAAACTACAACTTTTAGGGTTAGAATTTACAATTAGGAGTGTTTCTTGAGAGTTCACTGTTTAAATGTTCACCCTTTTTTAACTTTTTTTCCAATTTAACAAAATATTTTAAGAGTCTTTTCCGCTCAAATACACTCACCACTTCGAGTTCAATCTCACACTCGACCTCCTCCGGGCTTGGTGGGCTGGGGGCATACATACTCCACTGTGAAGGAAGCATACTGCTTATATCAAACTGATTCTGCAAGCAGCAAGTATAACAAACAATTCGTAAAACTTCTTAATCACGGCCACCAATCACTGTTCTTCGTTGCATGTACCACTGGTATCAAGTTATGTCGTTTGTCTCTATAGTCATAGAATTAAAAGTACAATAGTACCCCGGGGCCAATTTTACCTACAAGCCTTGCCCACTCATAAAAATTAAGGGTGTCAAATCGTTAATTGGGACCCCTGTATGGTTTCCATGGCAACAATTGCCACTATTCTTAAGAATTAGGGTGTACCTACAAAACTGGTCATATCTCCTCTGTTTCTTACCGTTTACAAATGAATTTGGTCCCATATTAGACCTTAGGCATATAGCCCTTTTACATTTGGAAAGAAATGCAAATTATCTAATTTGCATATTCATGAATACCAATTCAACGTTAAAGATTACAGGATATCGTTAAAGATACCATGTTTAGATATTCATGAATATGCAAATTACAATTATCACTTACTAGATAATGAAAGGGATATGTCTAAGCTATGAAATGAGACCAATTTCATTTGTCTGGTATAAGTAACAGAGAAAATATGATTAATTTTGTAGGTAATCATTCTCGAGTCGAGAATCGTGTTAACGGTTGCCAAGGAAACCATGCATCTTTTCATTATGCAATGATGGTTATCTTTTGGGACAAACATTATTTGAATTTCTTAGGTCCCAATGAATGATTTGATGCCCATGAAAAGTTTTCCTTGGGGACTCAAGGTAGGTCAAAATGAAGCCCGGAGTATTACACATTAAAATTGTTTTTATAATAGTTTTCGAAAACCATGAAACCAAAAGTAAACAACAGCGTTTATATTCTTTAACTTTACTGTAGACTCAGAAAATTTTGCGAGAACTCAATTTTGTTTATATTCACGAATTTGTAGCGAATTACAAGTCTTCGCTAAAACGAGTTACTATAGGCTTTATCATAGATTGCACATTCACTCACTCATGAATTCAACACCTCGCTTATATTTTAAACTCGGAAATATGAAACTCGCGAAAGTCTCGCAAACATTTTCATATTTACAGTATATATTCGTCCAATTTTGGTATTATTTATGGAAACATTGATCAGGAAAACAAGTCCGTGAACTGTATACTCCCTTAAACCCCACTTTAATATATATAGAAAAAACTGGGGTTTGCAGGGGTATACCTAGATCTATTTTTCTTATTTTTGATCCAAAACATACATTGTGGTTACTCGTAAGAATCGCCTCGGCGAGGCAGTTCTAACGTGTACCCACAATGAATGTTTTGAGTGAAAGTATTAAAAAAACATCAGATTTTTTTCTAACGAAATTCCTTTAATACGATTAAAAACTTCATTGTCATTATTTAATATGACATTACGAACACGACCTGCATTAATGTACTTACACGTAATAGAGGTAGCTGCCCTGCTTGTCGTTTTACTTGCTTGTGTTTTTTGTTCCAAGAGGTTTTGCCTGTAGCTGCCCAAGTAATGCCCAGAAATGTAAAAACTATGACCAAATACAAATAATAGGTCGTTGTGGTACGAGGCATCTTGGTTTTCAGTTGGAATCACTGCAAAATAATGATTACTGGTTCAGATACATTTGAGCCGCCTCATGGGAAAACCAACAATTTGCATATGCGAAAACAAAGACGCAGATCAGCTTCGCAGTAACTGCGAAGCCGATCATCGCCTTTGTTTTCGCTACACGGATAGTGCAATCCCTCTACTTCCTGAATACGAAATTTCATGCTTCTAGCTGTCTTCTGTTACTGTGCAGTCCGGTTTGTGTCGGACCTGGTCGGAAACCAGATTGTTGGTTTTCCCGCGAGGCGGCTCATTTTCTAAAGGTGGCGTCATACCTAGCCGATTTTGACACACGATGGCCACACGAATATGAAATTTTCAATTTCGCGAGATTTTCGTCACGAATTTGGTAAAAAGCCAATATTGAGCCCGACGCATACACGAAGCCTACCGATGGCCACACGATGGACACACGAATAGCTAACGATTATACCCGAAGGACTCGCGAAGATAGAGGAACTGGCAGTTTTGCATACGATGTTGTTGCGAATGGTACAAGAAGGCCTCACGATGGCTTCACGATGGCCTGACGACATCGTGTTAAGGGTTAAATGTATTCGCGATTGTGTCCCGAAGGCATCACGTGAATCAGGAAATTATTATCGGTTAAGATTAATTTTCTGACCAATGTTTAATATATTTGGCCCCATTTAGATAATATTAGTCTTTGTATCGACTACCCGGTTGAAAGTTGCAAAATTTCAGTAAATTCTCTTTGGCTCCATGTTGCCATATCTAAAGGGTCACTGACGAGACTTTAATAGTCGAAACCGCGGTCTGGCCCATCCCCTTTCTCATTAATGTGCTAGCTGCTCTTTTAGGTCTCAAGTTTTAATTTTTATTTATGGGTTGGAGTCAAGGCTTGGAGTCTTGGAGTGGTCTTGGGCTGCCGTATTGGAATGGATTCTTGAAGTGGAAGCCTGGAGGGAAAGTTGCGACTGGAACAGGAAATACTTCTTTTTTAGAATACAAAGAAACTTTCCAATATGGGTGTTAATTTCATTCATAGCCATACCATATTCAAACAGATTATCTAAGATAAGGATCTACCAAAATGTACATGAATGATGTGCTAAGACATTAACAGTCATAACCAAAATAACGTTGAACTGGCTTTGTTTTGATATATAGTTTTCTGCTACACTCCGCAGTTCCACTGCACTCCATGCCTCCATAAAATACCTACATATACTGTAGGCTGGTGGTTGAACGAGCCCCAGTCTCATTTGCATGCAAGCATGGTTTCTTTTGAGAAAGCATTTAATTTGTGTGCTTTCGTTGTTGACGTCCATAGTAATAAGTTAATTAATATCAGTTACTTTACAACACTGTTCAAGCTTCATGGTGACAGTTTGCTAGTACTTTAAATCCATCTTTCGCATGAAACTGGCACAAAACTGTTCTTGTTAAAACGCTCGTTTGTCGAATTTTGCAATGGTTTAGTCTATTAGAAAAAAACGGGCGCTGCTTTCAAGACAGAGTAATGAACAAACCAAATAGTAAGAGATGATGTTGCTCCTGCAGGAGTTTTTGTCATGCCCCAGCTTGATGTATAGCAGCAGTGCTGCAGCCTTCTTTTTCCTATTTTTTTTTCATCGAAATACGCCATGATTTAAAAATATTTCCCCTTGAGGCTTCTGAGCAAAGTGTTGTGTGGGTGCTAATTGTGTTTTTTTTTTTTTTTTTTTTTTTTTTTTTTTTTTTTTTTTTTTTTTTTTTTATATATATATATGTCCACGTTACCCGGGGAAATATTATGACAGTTTTGGTTAATGTCGTGTTTCCATCCTGATGCCATCGTGTTCTAGATTTTTCAAATACGATGCTTATACGATGGTGTTGCGAAGGCCTCCCGATGTCGTGTTGCCATCGTAACACAATCGGACAGCATCGTGTGTCCTTCGTAGTACCATCGTGTAGCAAAATCTAGCCGATGGTGCCGATGACCACACGACAGAAGTACGATGTAGTCCCGATGTGAGAAGATGGCCTCACGATGGCTTTACGATGGCTAAGATGTACTCGCGAACTCAACACGAAATTGAACCATCGTGTGTCCTTCCTGGATTTTTTTGGCATGTCAAAGATTTTGATGCCGCTCGCGATGGTGATGCCGAAGGCTTAAAAAATCTCCCGATGGACATACGATGGGGAACGATGCACTCACGAATGACCCGATGTCTATACGATCCCCGCCGAATTTGAAAATTTTCATAATCGTGTGTCCATCGCGTGTTAACATCGGCTAGGTATGACGCCTACATAACCAACATTAAATATATTTGGCCCGATTTGGATAACAGTAGTCTTTGTATCGATACATGTAATTATCTTTGGCTCCATTGTGTCAGATCTAAAGGGTCAGTATCCGAAACCATGATAAGGCCCATCCCCTTTCTCATTAATATGTTCACTGCTCCTAAAGGTTCTCAGTTTTAATTTTTATTCATCGCGTTTTGGCCAGGAATAGGTTCCGTTCTTTACTTGGATGTTTTGTTTGTTTGTTTTTAATCACATTTTTGGACGCCATGGTTAAAGTTCCATAAATTCGAGACAATGTCCCGACATGACCATAGATGTTGACCGGGACGTAAAACAAACTATCCCAGTGTGTTCTTATCTTTTTTTTTTTATTTTGATACAACACAAAGTACAATGGAAGACGAGCGTGTATCGAGAAGAGCATAATATTTGGTTTTAAACTTTCTACATAATTAAATGTTTTCTTTTTAGTATTGTTCACTTAAGTATTAAGTGTCTGTATTGAACCGCAAATTTCACATTTCGCAAATTTCACACTCATGTGAAAAATTGGTACCACTTTATCACATTTGAGAAATGTGACATTTGCGTACGTTCAATTTCGATAATTTTTAGGCATATTATTTATGATGAACTTTCACATTGGCATGGGTTTTCTCATTTGTGAAAAATTGGTACCAAAGTTTCACGGTTTAATTGGTACGTATTCTTCAATTCTATGAAGAACTGGAATTCATATTTCTTAGATGTAAACAATTGGTACCAAAGTTTCACATAATATACTGTGAAGAACTGGTCCAGAGGCTATAAAACATTTTTTCATGCTCAGCTCAGCTGAGCTTGAAATTTCATTTCCTCATATAAATATGATGAAATTAATTAAAGGTTTGGAAGTCCAAAGCCTGTAATTTATCCTGCTAATAAATGTTAAAATGCCAACAATTCACAACGGTTGTCATTTTAACATTTATGAGCAGGATAAATTTTAGTCTCAGCTAAGCTGAGTTTGAAAAAAGTTTTATAACCTCCGGGCCTCGAATCGAATGTAAAGACACTTCAGATGAGACTCAGTGTTTTTTATCAATATGAAAAATCCGCATGAATGCTGTACATGAATTTCGACCGCATGCGCATTTATCACAGCGTATCAAATATTGGTACGCTAGTACCAACGTGCTGTGAAAATTTGGAACCAACGATTCGCAATGTGAAATTTGCGAAATAAGAAATTTGCGGCTCAACAAGGCTGTCATTGCATGTTGATTTCTAGCTAAATCGCAATCTTTTGCTTAGAAACGGAATGCTAACATCTGAATATATCAAACATATCAAAAATGTAATTATTGAAGTTAGCATTATGTCAATCGCATTTTAATACAAGCAGTCAACAAAACTCAAAATTAAAGTAATAAGTGAGTACCTTTTTAAGATTATCTTAAATCCTAAAACTGATTCCTAAATATTTCTTCATTTGTGAAAAGCAATCTAGATCTAAATCAACTATGATAAGCGAGCATCACAGTATATCATAATAATTGAGCCGCGTCATGAGCAAACAAACATTTAGTCTTAGCGAAAACAAATGCGCAGGTCAGCTTCGCAGTAACTGCGAAGCTGATCAGCGTCTTTGTTTTCGTTACTCGGTTAGTGCATTTCCCCCTCTACTTATATCCAAAATTTCAAGATTCTAGCCTGCTTCTGTGACTGTACATCTCGGTTTGTGTCGGACCTGGTCGGATCCCACATCGTTGGTTTTCTCATGATGCGGCTCATATATCGGAAACAACGTATTTCGTGGTTGTAATTCAATCAGCGCGCCTCCCCCACACTAGTCTAGCTCTTATCAGATCTACCAAGATCTCCCATTACGCTCATAATGATTAATAACCACTTCCAGAAAGTTACTTTGGACATTACTACTTGTTTTTCTCAGTACAAAAGGTGACCTTTTGTTCTTAGAATCTGTTATGATAGCCTTGAAATGCCAGATTATAGCGAAAAGTGCTGCAATGTTGCCAAAAAGGCATTCTATAATTGTATTGTTTTTCCTCCACGTCACGTGCTGAAAAAAAAAAAAAAAAAAAAAAAAAAAAAACATCGTGCATAAGCATCGTGCATTTTAAAATTGGCATTTTCAGTGTTTTTTTCCGCATGATTGTGTGAAAGTACAGAAGCCCACATTGTGTTGCGTAAATCGGCCCACCTGTTCGGAAGAAGAAAAATTTTGAAGGGGTTTTATCATATATGGTCATGGCGGCCATCTTTATCATGTGACCTGGATTATTTATGTACGATTTAGTTCCCACTTCCGACAGATGTAAAATTTTGGCTTTGATTGGCCAAGAGCGATTTTAGATTAGACCTTTGAAAGACGCCGGATTATGGGTATATTATAAGCTGATATTAGCCACACAACCAGTCGGACCCAAACCAACTCGGAACCTTGGTACTTTTCGGACCCAAGACGAATCGGAACCAAACATTTGTGTAGCATTTATTTATTTTAAGGCGCTGTAACCATAAAAACGCATACGAGCCAGTATGAGGGTGCGTTCGAGGACGCAAATGTTTTTTGCTTTGAAGAAAATGGCTAAACTGTCACGGTGTCTACATCTACAGAACTTTTCACTGTAAGAAATTAGTATAGTTAACCTTTCTTTTTCTCAATAGTCTCTCATTCAGTTTTATCTATCTATTTTTGGTCAGTAATATTAATCTGGATGTGGTTTTGATTCGTGCGCAATTTCCATCCAGACATATATTTCTATTTTAATTAATAAGATTCGTCTTCTGGTAATCTTCATTAAGTCGGATGCATTAACTGGAAACATCTAAAAGTGCACACACAAAAAAATCTCGAAACATACAATGCTGATCGATGTTTTTTTAGCCATTATCACGTAGTGTAAAACGTTAAAATCCGACGCCATTTTGACGCCGTCGACATGACGACGACGTTTAGGTCCAATAAAAATGAAGACAAACATGATGACATAAATCTAACTTAAATCAACAAGTATCTGGGGGTAAAAGGTAAGAAAAATGGCTTTCAGAGTTTTACAATAATTTTTAGAAAATAAAATCTTACAACTGAGCGGCAGAATTATGATTTACTGAAAGCATAAAATAATATTTAGGTTTCTTGATTGTCATAGGTGCGTTTGGTACTTGGTTTATCCTGCTTAGAGAAAACGGGAAGCTGTGTCATGACCTCCACGCTCAACCACAGATTCAATTCAGCGTCTGGTTTAGCGTAATGAATGCGTTTTATGAAATTAAAATAAGCTGGGCATTTCCTGGAGTAATTTAGAGTTGATACATCTGAATTTAGATGAATAAGCAGCATCAAGAAAAATAACAATAATGATATGACCCGCTTCATGAGAAAACCGGATTTTGCCCATGCGAAATCAAAGGCGCAGATCAGCTTCGCAGTACATGCAGTAACTGCGAAGCTGATCAGCGCCTTTGTTTTCGCTACTCGATTAGTACAATTTCTCTTCTTCCTAAATCCGAAATTTCAAGCTTCTAGCCACACTCTGTATCTGCACAGGCCGGCTTGTGTCAGACCTGGTCGGAAACCCCGAAGGCCGATTTTCTCACGTCGCGGCTCCCTATATGAGCCCTGGCTTATACGAAAAAAAAGTCGCAGATCAGCTGTGCAGTAACTGCATAGCTTATTATCCACCTTTATTTTCGCTATACGGATAGTGCAATCTCTGTTCCTCATTCTTCTGTGACTGTACAGACCGGTTTGTGCAAATCTGGACGAACCCCCACGCTAAACCCCACCCCACCCCGAAGTCCGGCATTCTCACGTCGCGGCTCATTATAGTCTTTTCTCTTTTATAAACCAGTCTCGATGACCTCAGACTCGGACGACATACGAGTGGTTCTCCGCGTGGACCACAGGCTCGATGACCCAGAGCGACACTGCCTAGCTGTTCTGGGATCCTCCCACGAGTTGGGCTGCTGGAAGCCCGATAAAGCTATCCGGGCGGAGTATATGGGACGTTCCACGTGGCAGGCTGTCGTCAAACTGCCACCCAATGAGAGTGTGGTGTGGAAATGGGTGGTGATTGACGTAAACAGTAGTGAGGTAAGGATATCACACCCTCAATATCTGAACTTTACGTCCCTTTCAAGATTATTTCAGCTCATATGAGACGGACCGATCAGGGGCGAAAACGGTAGACCCCGTAAAAAACACCTGACACACCCGCAAGCAAACCATGGCTTATCTCACATGTGTCCCGTTGTGGTGGGGCGGGGGGGGGGGGGGTCTCGAATCCTTACCAGACACAGCTATGACTAAAAAAACGTGTTATATTGTGCAACAATTTCACTGGGCGAATACGCGTGACGTTACTTTGCGGCATTTGTGACGTCAGCTATCCCACAAAGCAGCATTAGACGGTGAAACGTCGTTTTAGCGCACAACAAACGTAATAAGTGTGTGTAAATACCAGCATTACAGTCAAATATTTGGCGGGATATCTGAAATGCAATGGCGGAAAGCTGAACGACATCGACGGTTTCAGCTACATTTATTCCGTTTATTGTGTGTTAGAATCGAAATAGATCAGCTCAAGTGCGTGAATTGTTGAGTAATAATTCACTATTTGTCGGTCAGTTGTAAGAAGATAAATCACTCGCGCTACGCGCTCGTGATTTGATCTTCTTTACAACTGACCTCCAAACAGTGAATTATTACTCAACAATTCACTGCTAGAGCTGATCTATTTCTTAAATTAAGCGCGTTAAAGAAAACAGCTCTTTAACCACTCCACTCGGTCACGTGGGGCGCCTATCTTAGAAACAACAACTATATTTTAGAGTGACAGCTAGCAGATTCGTACAGCTTGCAGATTCGTACAGCTAACAGATTCGTACAGCTTGCGGATTCGTACACTGGACGCTGTATGCTTCTGCTGGATTTTATCTGAACAGACAATGTCTTATTAGACATTTTTCACTTTTGAACGTAAATTTTGCTGGCGCTTGCGGTTACGACTTTGTGTGTGATGGGCGACGACTCGTGAGGGCATATTTGAGACGAAGGCGAGGGGCGATATGAAGAATTAATTTAGTCAAAACTACTAACAGCCCACCGGAGGTGTATTAAATAAGATAAGCAAATAACGAAATTGTCCAGGACGCCTAGCTGAATAGTTCAGTAGGTAGAGTGTAAGACATAGAATCGAAAGGTCCTGGGTTCGAGTCCGGGTAGGAAAAAATTATTTTTCCTTTTCTTTGTTTCTTCCTTTTTCCTGTGACAATAAAGCTTAGAAAATTAAAAAGAAATGAAAAAAAAAAAAAAAAGAAAAAAAAAGAAAATATTATTTTATCTATTGGCAAATGCAAGAATCACAAAATTCACTGCTGCATTTAATACTAAAATCGTAAGTTTCTGGATTAAACTGTCTAGTGAGAAGGCAGACCGCATGTATAGGCTTTCTTATAGGTCTTGATTTTTCACCCATTGAAGCCGAGAACTCGATCGTCATTTTCGGCAGAAGAACGGATCAGCGATCGATCCTAACGTCAACATTTATTTCCTGACTGGCTGGTACAGATAATTTGGATAGGATAAGCTGACCGCCTCTAATGACTAAAAAAATACGCAAGCGTCCCCCGTGGCCGAGCAGTTAAGAGCGCTATTTCATAATCACTTAATCATCTCACCGTTGTGTCTGGTGTGAGTTCGAGACCCACAATGGCCACATGTGAGACAGGCCAAGTTCTGCTTGCGGGTGTGCCAGGTGGTTTTTCTCGGGGTACTCCCGTTTTCGCCACACCTACTGTTTGGTGCTTTTCATATGAGCTGAAATAATCTTGAAAGGGACGTGAAACTGAATTTTAACAAATACACAAGACACCAAATCAAAAAGTATAGTGTACATGTTCAGATATATGTGTATTATTACATGTAAAACTACAGTTTCACGTGCTATCTCGTGAGCGAACGATGTTTATTTTGTCGATGTCTAGTTTTGAGTCCATTCGACAGTAGGAAGAGCGATGGGGGCAATACCCTACATGTAGCTACAATATGCCTAGCCACACAACTGTTTTTGTTTATTGTAGACTGCCATATCGAGTGCGATGGTTACGATGTAGAAAATTAATTTGGCAAGACATAAGCTTTCGTTCTGATCCTCATTTATTCTGTGTGATAGTATGCGTGCTGTTTCACCTGGTTGAATTCAAATAAATAAATTAAAATCAAACTAACTCAATTATATTATTTTCATGAGTTTCTAAAGTGTTTCCGTAGAGGACGCTTAGTGTTTCAGTCGCCCCGTAAAGCGGGTCGCGCGTCACTTTGCCGCAGTTTACTTTTGATGTTCGCCATTTTCACGTAGAAGCAATTTTGGACACAACAAAGTGCACAAATTATTCATTTGTTTCACATATAATGGTGTATACAGTCTTCACATTGACACGTGTTTTCTTAAGATTATTGCCTCATGTATTGTCCCTTTTAACAGAATGGACGCTGGTCGTTTGGAAAGAGCTAGTAATTTTGTTTTTTATGCGTGTTGTTAAATTGCTTGTGATGTGTTGCACCGCCATGTCTCTCCCGCCTGGTCTCTATGTTAGGATGGGAAATTTAATTGTATAGATTCTTGGGCATTTTATTGTTACTTGATTGTTACTTGATTACAGATAAGGGTCTGATTGTCCTCATTTCTGATTATGATGATTTGTTTTTTTATACAATTTTCGGCCCGTTCAAGATTATTTTAGTTCATATGAGACGGGTAAATCAGTAACAGGGGGAAAAGGGGAGAACCCTGAGAAAACGAACTTGCACACCCAAAAGCAGAACTTGGTTTATGTCACCCGTGATTGTAAGACTGATCTATTGGGCAGCAACCTACGGCGAAGAGTTCATTGTCTTGGTGTTGGTGGTTGCCAAAACGATATTGTTGCGCTGAAGGTTGTTTTAATCCATTTTATCAGATGTTGTGTGATGTTGCATCAATCTTTGTTGTAAGGACTTTGATTGTATCGCAAGCATATACGATGGTGCTGACACTGATAGACAATACCAAAATACACATATTCATATACATGTACAGTATAAATGTTTCAAATCGTAAATCTTGCCATGTTTACATGTAAAAAATATACTGTGTGTTCACGAAAAACACGTGAAATGTAGCTTAACAGAACCAATGTACGTATATACATGCACCAGTATGTTAAAAGTCACATGGCGATAACAAATAGTTGATAGTTGCTTTCCCACCAACAGTTATCGTCATATGCAGACGGGATCTCGGTTTATAGTGTCACCATAAAGCCATGGGCAGCTCAGAATTGAACTAGCGATCCCTAGTTATACACACGAGTGTCTAAAAAATTACATTCTGCACTGGAAGCTCAACAATAATCATTGTTACCATTGCATATGATAACATTGTTTGTTTACGATTTATATGTTTAATTGCTGTCTGGATTTCTTTATTTTTGCATTTTACCAATGCATATAGGTTTTAAGTTTTTATTTATTTTTTTTTTCTACGCAAGAATATTGTCAAAGATGCGAAAAAAAATAATAAAAATAATAAATTCCAATAAAAATAGGCGTTTCCTACTCGCGCTCAACCTCCTGAGCTAACGAGTCAGATGCTCTTATCAAAATCATTTTCATTAAGGCTTTATATCCCAGTCAACATTTTTTCAGTCATGTCGGGACGGAGCCAACGCTTCCTGGGTTTAACCAGTTAGTAAGGAGTTAATGTGTCTTTCTTAAGGACACAACACGGTGGCGCCTGTGGGGATCGAACCCAGGACCTTTCGATTCGGAGTCAGATGCCCTACCACTACGCCACCACGCTCCCTAAAATAATTTTGTACCAGTCTTATATCAACTACCTGTACGTATTTATTCTCGACATGTGATTTTACGAAGCGACTGACTTAACCACTGCGACATGAAGTCATCTACGGAACATGTGTGTGTGTGTGTGTGTGTGTGTGTGTGTGTGTGTGTGTGTGTGTGTGTGCTCGCGTAAAGAATATTAAAGAATATTGTCACCTGTTTTAGGGTTAAGCAAGGTACGCGGCACGTTATGAAAAAAAAAAAAAAAAAAAAAAAAAAAAAAAACGAACTGTATGTTTCTCAGTCTATAAACATTCATTTTCTTGAAAATAATATTGTTTTAGTTTGAAGTTTAATTATATTTATTTGAATTCAAAAAGATAAACATCACGCATAATTCAAGAGCATAAATGAGGATCAGAAAGAAAGCCTTTGACTTGGAAAAAAATCCCAAAAATCGTAATTATCGCATTCAAACTGCTGAAATACTGTGGAAGGTCTACAAAACCTCAACTTATTGGTATGGCTTTGCAAAATGTAGCTAGGATATCGCACTTATGACTTGCAGATGATTGTCTAATGGACTCAAAACGAAACATCAACCAAATAAATATAACATCACGATTTCGAGTATCTGTTTGAAATACATGTATAAACATGCCAAAATAAATTATGTTCTCTCACGAGACAGCACGTGGAACTGTAGGTCTTACACCTAATAAATATACATATATCTTTACATATACACTATACAGTGTACTATTTGAGCCGCGGAAAACATTTTAAGTCGTTCAGGATGGCTAACTTATCCTAGCCACATTATGCCTGTACAAGCCTTCAGTATATTCATATTTTCATGTCTCCCAGAAAGAAATATTGGCGTGAGGATAGATCAGCTCTTATACCCAAAATACGATCTTTTCGCACTTAACCATTCGATCATCTCACCGCTGTGTCTGGTGTGGGTGCGAGCCCCGCTCTGGGCACATGTGAGACAAGCCAAGTTCTGCTTGCGGGTGTGTCAGGTGGTTTTTCTCGGGGTTCTCCCGTTTTCGCCCCACCTACTAATTGGCCCGTCTCATATGAGCTGAAATAATCTTGAAAGGGACGTTAAACTGAATAAAAAAAAATACGATCGAGCTCCCAATACAAGAGAAAACATACATGTGGGCTACCGTCTCAAACTTCAATTCCTTTACGATTTAAGAATTTAATGTAGTAGGGCATTTCATGATTCTTGCATTTGCCAAAAAAAGATAATCAGCTGATAATGTATGTTTTATTTCCAAAGCTTTTTTTTTTGTCACAAGAGAGACAATTAAAGAAAAGAAAAAAGTGATCCGTCCGGGACTCGAACCCAGGACCTTTAGCTTTCAATTCCAAGCAGGCTACCTACTGAGCTACACAGCTACACGTCCTAGACTATTTCATTTTTTGACTCTCTTATTTAATTCGTCTTCGTCGGGCTATTGATAGTTTTGACTATGTAATTCTTCATATCGTCCCTCGTCTTCGTCTCAAATATGCCCTCACGAGTCGTCCCCCATCACACGGAAAGTCATAACCGCAAGCGCCAGCAGCATTTACGTTCAAAAGTGAAAAATGTCTATTAGCGGCATACTACACTGCGGGGCACTTCTAACGCAACAGTTCCATTTTCCTATATTTCTCAAAAAGTGATGAATCTTTTTAAACGAAATCTCCACTAACTTTAATGACAATTTCGTTTGCTTATTCTCTGTAAATTATAAAATAATTGATAATCGAAATGTGCAAAAATTGCGGTTTATTTAACAATGACTCAAAAATAAAAAATCACAAAAAAGCCAATCGAGTCGATAATGTCGTTACTGGTTACATGTCAACTCTTGAATTATCTTGGAATTTCTAAGTCATCCAGTCTTCATTTAGTACCCTGTGTGACTACCTTCCCAAGCTAGGACAACATCAAGATGCTTCGTTCTCATCGGTAATTCATGAAAAATCCTCGGTAAACAATCCCCGATTTGTCAAAAAGGGCCTGCTCAAGTGTACGTATTCTCGGAGAAATTCGATCTGTTTGCATACACGCTTTTTATATTAACACAGGGCAGACTCGGCTGTAAATCAACAATGCACAAGGATCTAAAGCAGCACGATTTTAAATTACTACCATAACTGTGGCAATCCCATAATTGGAGCACACACAGGGTTTCACCTGGTTGTGATAATCTCCAAAGACTGTTATGATACTCGACAATATGTAACTGCCTGTGTGGCTGTTTTGAGACTTTTTACTTTTGAGTGCCGTTAAACAGACTAAAGTTTTAGTACCTTTCGAATGATCAATTGTGATAAAATCTACAAAGATATTTATAATTAAATGTGTTGAAAATTTCATGTAAAAATATTCAAATGTTCCTGAGATATAGTGGAAAATGTAACTGTTGCGTTAGAAGTGCCACACAGTGTAGTATTCTGTATTCTGGTGGTCAGTGTGGAAGACATCAAGCAATCCATTTATTACAGCCCCGACGGACGGGAATGACTGGCATAGCTGGTATCTGCGTTTAGGAAAGAGGCAAATTTTGATTAAGCGGACAAAACCCAAAGGTGTGAAAGTAATATTCTAGCAAATGGTTTATGTATAGTCCACGCTTTCTGTTTAAAACACTCAATTCACAGAAGACTGACGACAGACTACCAGCAGTTCTGTCTCATAGACGCCAACTGGAAATGACAGTACAGTTATCTGAATTTCAGAAAATGTCATTTCGAGCTACTCCCTAACAGTATATTCTAATTATCATAGACAAAGAAACAAATATGTTTGTCTGGAATTAAATGAGCAGTTATGGATAACAATTGAATTCTTGGACCAGACTGATTGCTTTTTTTTTATAGGAAAGCCCATTTTCCCGATGGTTTCTATACGGATATAAACACAATCGGTCTGCTCAGTTACAACTGTTACAACTAGTTAAAAAGTAGCAATATGGAAAGAGGAAATTAACTTATAAATCAGGGCGGTAGCGAGATGAAACGAGTGTAGATAACTTTAAATCGAAATTTAGTTCGTCATTGCTATAACAATTTGGTTTTCTTTTGGTGCATTTCCAAGTTGACCAACCCAGTAACTATCGAGTATCGGCTGCAGCTTTCATTAGCAATGCCATAAACAGACAGGATATTTCGAGTTGAAATCAACTCATCTTCAATGATGTCTGCAAAAGCCATATCAGGGCAGACTCTAATTTGTCTACAGCGAAAACTGAACACGTTGAATCAACTTTCACGCCTCTCTGTCATTGTTTGATCTGTCATCTTTATTACTTTAAGGTATCTGGTTAGCCTCTTCAACTATTAAAAGTAAAGCTTTTGTTGATCAAACAGCAAGATGTACTTTAACGATTTCCCTAGACGTTAACAGATTAGACAAGATTATTTCCATTAATCATTGAGCGCATTTGCCGACTAATGTTGCTTATTTTTTCTTTATTTTAGATCTTGTTTAATATAGCCATAAGCTGGCTTACTATAGAACTGTATCTATTGCGGCCACCATGGTTTAGGCAATACATGTAGTAGTTGATGTACTGACACGCATCACCGCTTGCGTCAGACGTACACTAAATGCGCAATTGCAATTCTGACCTGGGAGGCATCACGATTTACCGTACGCCTTATTGCCGATCCACGGAGACACCCCAAAACACATTTGTAAGTTTGACCAAACATTTCAAGCTTCTGTTCTTTTTTCTACCCACGTTGGCAACAATCAGGTCAATATCATCATCATCTTTAATGGCGCATTCTTTTTCTCGTTTGTTTGTTTTCAGATTGTCGAGTGGGAAAGCGGTGTCGATAAAGTTCTAGAAGTGAAAGACAAACCGCTTATGGGCGTTTGTGACTGGGGCAACCCCGTAGACATAACGGACATTTCATCAGAAAGTTCCGTCCGGCTGTTCCAAGGAGTCCACGATATCGGCGAACTATCACCAAGCAGAAGAAGAGACAGAGCACGAGAACAGTCCATAGAAAGGCTGGACCAGTCTATTGAAAGGCGTAACCAGTCTATTGAAAGGCAAAACCCGTCTACGGATAGACAAAAACGTTCAACGGAAAGACGGAGGCGGTCGATAGAAAGACGCAAGCGGTCAAAGGACAGACGAAAACAGTCATTAGAAGGAATCAGCCAAGGAAAAGATGGGAAAGGCAAAAAGGTTAAACGAGTGAAAAGTAAAACCAAGGTGCCAGAGGATTCGACAGATAAACTAAGAAATGTAAGATCTCAGAACCACTCAGAGGCAAAAATAAAAATGTCGTCTGCAAAAGACGTGAAGGCAATGGCAGGGGCGTGTCAGCTCTCACCTACAGATAGCACTGTTGAGAACAGATTTATGATTCCCGAGGCACCAGTGAAGGTGAAACACTCTAATGGTTTGAAAGATTTTTTCCTCAGGAAACTCAGGAGCCAAGCAAGTAAATCAAGAACACATGGTAAAGTGCTAGGTAAGGCAATACACGCAGACAAGGAGACATCTGAAAACTGTTCTGGCAAAGACTCACTTTCTGGATCTTCAAAAGAAGTAGAACATATGGATGAATCAGATATAAACACAAGAAAATCAGGTGCTACCAACCCAAATAATGTTCATTCAACTCGTCAAACAGCAAAACATACTGAACTGGGCAAACATCTTTTGAATTCGATTCTATCCGACGAAAACTTAGCAGAAGAAACGTTAGAATTAGAATCGTCTGAACAAAATGACAAGCGAAATATTGATAGAACTGATGTATATTCTTACGTGTCTCTGGGTTTTGCTACTGACTGTATAACTGCGTTAGACAGACAAGGTGACCCGTCTGAGAATACAGCCCTGATCGAAATGAATATGAAAGATTATGATCTTGTCAATTCGGTATCCGACTCGCTCATTGCATCAGACAAAGTAACACATACACCGGTAAAAACGAAAAGTGAAGATAGTTTGTATGGATATACTTTAGCCGCCAGACAAACAGATGTAAATGCGATGGAACGCAGAAAAGAGACAGATAAAAAGATACGTGTAGAAACTGATGTACACGAAGGTCCACAAATTATTGCAACTGGCAATGTGAAATCTGTTAAAGATGCTAAGAATATCTTTGAAACAGAGCACTCAGCTGAGTCTCTTCCTTCAAAGAAAAATGGAAGAAAACCAATGAAGTTGAACGACGCTAAAGATCACATCCTTGCTGAAAAAGAAAACAAAGGAGTAAAGCATAACGAATCGTCAAGGGAAGGTTCTGCTTCAGACACGGCTGTACAAAAGGAACATCTGTGTAAAAATGATACTAGTGAAAACGGTCCTAAAGACGATTCACCCATGATTAAGAATTCAGAACAAACACATTGCAGAGAAAGCTTACAGGAAAAACTTTTACCACATTGTGAGATCCCGAATGAACCCAAAGAATTTGAAATGAAAGTAACAGTAGTGCAAGATGAAACTAAAGACGATATAACTGTTAATGAGGTATCTGCGGCTACATGGAAAAATGATGCAAATTATCTCAAAGGTGAAGCCAGAGACGGAGCATTTTTCGTTGAGAATCGACCACCAGAATGTATTTGTGAACCGCTTGCCAAAAACAATGACAAGTTACCCGTTGATGATGGAACTTGTGTTAAATACAAAAACGGTACAGACAACTCGCTCGATAGTAGTAAGTGTTGTGAAGCTGAAGAAAAACGCAACTGTAGGAAGGCACCAAAAGTGCCTGTTAAGACTTTTCGTAAATTTAGAAGCTTTGCCAATGAACAAAACCAATACAATGCGTCAGAACATATAGAATCACCCTCAGTAACATTAAATAAGAAAGAAGATGTTTTCAAGAATGTCCAGTTTTGTGGAAACAACATTAAGGTGGAGCAGGCCAATACAAGTAAATTGAATGGAAAGGCTTTCACACACGATACACAAACAGAAAGAGTTGATATTGTTCATGATAAAGATACAGTTCACGTTAATGATAAAAATGAAGACATCAAAGACAATGTATCCAGAGATACAGAAAATAAACAAAATCTAATCAATATTACAGAAGGAAAATTTGAATCCAACTGGCAGCATACGGAGATGGATAATCAAAATGATAAAATTAACCAATGCAAAGTGCCAAATAAACCCATTGAGCAAGAATCGGTACTAGAAAATGAAAGGGATCGTGTTAGTAGTAATGTTGCTACCGGTCTAGACCCAGAGGTAAACAGCAGAGAGGATCAAACACCTGATGAAACAAACAAAAATGTTAGTTACACAAACGTGCAAGAGAATGTGTTGCAACATAATGGTCAAACTGATCAAATCAGTCATATACCTAACGACCCTGTTGCTCAACCAGACTTTAAAGCTACGGAAATCAAAGGCACATTTGGAAAATCTGTTAAGTACTTAAAACCGCAGAAAACGGATGACACAATTACACCATCTCATGGAAAAGACGCGGTGGACAAAGAGCATGGTTGTATTACCAAATCATCTACGAAAGGCAAACCTGGGCTTTACAGTACTCATTCTATTGCTAACAAATATTTATCTGCAATAAACTCTCATGATTCAGAAAGCCATCTGACGAAAAATGGATCGGTTACACCTAAAATCAAAGAGTCATATTCCGAGAAACCAAAGCTTACTGATACGAACATGGAATCAACTGTTTTGCTTCAAAGTGAAACACTAGGCAACGGCCAACGTCTAGTTAATATGCTAGAAAATAAAATGGCAGAAAACTTCAACGAGCCCCATCAAAGCTGTCAAAGGGAAGGCATGGACGAACAAGAACCAGACAAGACAGACAAAGATACTAAGTTCAACAATACAAGTGAGACTATAACCTACGTTGATGAAACTGACCAAATAAGTGCACACCGACCAAATAAAGGCGGCTCTATAGATAGTAAAAATAACACACGAAGGTTTCACAGTCCAAAATTGTCACCGAAAACAAAAGTAAACCAGTGGCTGAAACAAACACATACTGAGACTAACAGTGACGAAGGACAGCAAGACATGTACGCCAGTCAGACAATCCCCAACGATATATCGCAGTATTTAAATGATCTGCACAAAGAGACTCCATCCTACACTAAATCCGTAGTTGCCTTATTAGAACAGAATATAAATTGTGTTGGAAAAGCCTCAAGTGACCAACAAGCACTGGAAGATGGATACGAAGTGACTAAGAAGTATTCGGAATGTAATAAAACGATTGACTATGCTAATGACAGTAATAATAGTCCAAGGTGTGGAAGGGAGGCGAAGGAACAAAATATTATGACTGATGAACAGGACTCTAATGGGGGTTCTTTTTGGAATCTAGTTGGCAAGTATAAGGTTCCAATAGGTGTTTCAATAGCAGCGGCTTGTGCAACAGTTCTTATTTGCAAGAAAAAGCTGTGAAATTTCGATTCCATGCATATATGTTTTAAATGAAAATACACTTATTAACAATTTAATTGTTTAGTCAACCTTTTTTTTCCTCGATTGATTTTTTCAGGTTCGATGTCGACCTAGAAAGTTTGCCCACCGCCTATTGTATTTGAGCCGCATCTCGAAAAAAAAAACCTGTCTTCAGGGCTTATCACGTGGTCAGACAATTCCGGCTTGTTAATCAATCAGAAGATTAAGTAAAAACAAACTGCAGAGAAAATCGACTGTAAATGTTGCGAAAGCAAAGGCGCAGTTTAGCTGCGTGATTACCACGTAACTGACAGGTGTAGTGTGATTCACCGGGCAAGACGATTCTCCAAGTTTTTCGCGTGACGGGCGACTAACAATGTAACTTTACTCCCAGGAAAGTTTTCAGGCACGACTTCCTGCGTTACAATTATCAGAGTTTTGATATATTGTTTACGAAAATGACTCTAATTATACTTAGAATTACAAAAGGCTACGTTGGTTTGTGCTTGTCTTTGGTTTGTATTGTACTTCCAGTGTAGCCGTATCATAAGATGCATGTTAAGATGCATGTTAATGATATTGCATGTGTATGCAACTACTACAGGGAATAGACGGAATGGTAAGCAGTGTCCAGACATTTATCTTAAACCTGTCAGAGATGAAATAAAAAAGAAACCTGGCAAACATGTGTAGCCCGAGCCGTCTCGTGAGAAAACAAATACTGTGGTTTCCTAACATGGCCGACACAAATCAGGCTGCACAAGCAAGGATGGCTAGAGACTGGAAATTTTGGATTTAGAAAGTAGAAGAATTGTACTACCCGTGTAGCAAAAACAAAGGCGCTGATCAGCTTCGCGGTTACGCCTTTGGTTTCGCATATGCATATTGTTGGTTTTACCATGAGGCGGCTCAAATGAAAAAGCGCTTTTCGCTGTTATGAAATCCGGAACAAGAAGTCAACAGTAGAAGGAAAATATATTTTCGACAATCATGAAATAATGGCAGGTTTTTTTTTCTGAAACTCCAAACTTCGACTTGATGTAACGCCTTTCGGGCGGAAATGCAGATAGTGTGTAATACCTAAAAAAGGCGCATGAGGCCCACTTAACAGGACGTGTGAACGTCTTCACTTATGCAGCTTTCACACTTACCACGATTCGACCACGATTGGTATCGTGGTCTTCATCGTGGACCAATCGGGACTATCGTATCCAATCTTATCATATCGCATCACATCTTGATATCAATCGTGTTAATCGGGCTAATCGTGGAAAAATTTTTGGCTGCCAAAAATTTTGCCACGATTACCACGATTGGCGGGACTATCGTGACCATCGCATCGGATCGTATGACATCGTAACAAATCGCAACAAATCGTATCTCATCTTGTTCCTTAATCGCGGTGATCGGGATCGACCAAAACACCGCGATCTGTTGAGATGAGTTGCGATCTCCTACAAATTGTTACGGTCTGTTACGATTCGAGAAAAATTGCCTGGCCCGATTAACTACGAGGCGATGCGAATGACCCCCGATAGGATACGATCTGATACGAGTAAATGCGATGAGACACGACAAGCCACGCTTTTGTCACGGATGCTTACGATCTGTTACGAATTATCAATACATTAAATACATCGGGCAAGATAACTTTTATTCTTTGATCAACAACAGAAAAGCAAATATCAATATGATCCTTTTGCAGTATTAATTCGAAATCTGAAGGATGCCAGGAAATGGCAGCAGAGACAGGGATGGAATGGGGAGGGATAAGGCATTACTAATGAAAATGTCGCATTCTGGTCATTCTCTGCTCCTCCATCAATGTTGTTTCGTCTTCAGAGATTAAAAACGCAATGAGGTATATGTTTGTTTTCGAAGTACATGTATATATACCAATCGCGGTCTCATCGTGACACAATCGTGGCCACAATCGCCAAAAATCAAGCCAACAATCGTAAACTATCGCAACATATCGTGTCAGTTCTTGAGACTCGTACCAGAACGCATCTAATCGTATCAGTTCGTATCAAATCGCGGTCAAGTATCGTGATAATCGTGTCAGATCGCATTAGAATCGGGGTTTAATCGTAATGATCTTATCGGACCGCAACTCATCGTATCTATCCGGGACCAATATCGTGTCACCAGATTTTGACCGAGCGCCACCCTATCGTATCAGATCGCAACAGATCGTATCAAAACGCAACGACTCGTATCAGAACGACAAATTTTGGAAAAATGTCCCGATTAGCTGCGATTTGTCAATCGTGGCAATCGTAACAGATCGTGCTCTAGTGTGAAAGCCGCATAATTACCGAATGTCGAAAATAAGAATAAAAGATTTAGTTTAATACTATTTATTGCATAACAGAAAAGCAATGGCTTTGGGCTATAAAAGGTTATTACATGGGCTTTGGATACTTACCTCAGAATTCCTTCAGTGGTTTCACGATGCAGAAAGCGGACATACTGAAGCAGTTCGGGTTACATAAAAGGAATTTACATGTAACTAGGGTGTTCATTCAAAGTACAGTGTCCCTTTAAATATTTGAGCAACGTATAAACTACACTACAATGATGTACTACAGCACAAAACTTTGTTTACTTTGTACAGCTGTATTAAACACCACAAGTTCGAACAATGCCACAAAATGCTTTATATGGTCTTTAAGTATGCCATATGTTTGGTAATAAGTTTTAGAGACAATTGCGGGACATTTTACATTGAAAGATACGGAAAAAATAATTCTACATATTTTAGCAGTGTATGTTTTCCTATGAAGAGGCTCAGTTGAAACTTCATACAATACCGGTAGTTAACGACACAATTAACATTATTAAAGTAATCAAGATCGCTATAAATTTTCATCTACATGCAGTGTACTATGGTCAGATCTCGGAACAATGTCGATAACAATAAGAATAGAAGGCATATTTTTGTCCATCATGATCAGAACGCAGATATACGCGTGCTCTCTAAGACCATTAGAGATCACTTACACTTTTTTTTTCTTCTTTTTTGTGAGATTGATCGGCTCAATTGTTCCTCGGAAAATTTACTGGAAACCCGACACTACGGAATATTCAGGTTTTGTGTACCAGAAAGTCACTTAAGGTTTCTAGGTCAAAGCTTCTAAGATTTGTCATGACGAAACTCATTTTTCGTTTTTTTAAGCTTTGTAGCTTCTGAATTGTATTCATTTTCACATAAGCTGAAAATAGGTCACAGTCAACATTTAAACAACCGTTGTACATGAGTATGACATTTGGCTTCGATTGGCATGGAGAAGCACAACACGTGCCCGTAACATGCTCACCTTTAATAGCAGTCACACATTAGCGTATAAGTGAAACGCGCACCGGGCGTGTTGAAAAAAAAATGCAAAATTCTACATACGCCAGACGCACGGCGGAGACACGTTCAAAACGCGTTACGAGCACGTTGGGTACGCTTGGTGTACGTCCGATGCGCGTCGCTGTATGTCGCGAAAAATCGTTGCGCGCTTCGTGTGCGTTTGGGATAAAAATTAAACATGCTTAAAATTTTCTAGAAGCTCGGCGTGTCCAGGGCGTCTGACTTATAAGTTCCACACGAGTTACAGGCGCGTTGAATAAGCTTCGAACGCGTTTGGCGCACGTTTTATGCACGTCAGTGTACGCCATATGCGCGTTCCGATTTTATGAGATATTGCTTCAGTAGCGTGCCTCAAGCGTGGGACGCGCGTTGAACGTTTGCTGCGCGTAGCGTGTCAGGCTGGGACATAACACAAACGTACTCTAAAACTTTAAGATTTTTAGACGTCCGGCACACGCCTCAGTCACGCGCTAATGTATGACAGCTAAAGCGAGTAAAAGGTACAAATTAATTTTTATATGTCCAAAATCTTCAGCGTGTTGAGATTTTTCATACGCCCGGCGCGCGTTAATGTGTGACTGCTGTTTTAATAAACATATCCGTACATAACGGATGGTCACTGGAGCAAGGATATGCTGTACTATAAGCTGACCTTGTGAGCCTAATGTATTTGTCTCTTCCAGTGGACTTTATAATTATTCAAAGATCTTTGAAACGACTTGGTCAGTCAAAACCAATTTCATTTGCGGCATCTCTGTGAGCAACAAAAAGCCATGGTCATATGACCAAGATGGCCGCCATACATGGCTAGAAAACTGAAAATCTTCTCCAGCACGCAAAGACTTGAAACTTGGCATACAAAAGAACAAGGCTTAGTAAACTTTAAAACCTGATAACCGTCAACCTGGGATCACCTTAGCATATTTTATTATATGGCAAGTGATGAAATATAGAGAAATATGTATTAAATATTACCAATATTTGAAAAAGTTATATTTTCACATGTGAAAATATAAAAAAGTGATATTTTCACATGTCGGAAAATATAAGATTTGGGGATACGCAAATTACGATTCCACCGTTTCATTTCTTATTTATACATAACTAAATTTTATAATCTATGCTATTGTTGACGCAATGAACGTTCACACACAATAGCGACGTAATGACGTGACGTAATGACGTCATTTAGGATTTTGACGTCATATGCTTTAGCGCGCAACGTTACAATTACTACATGCAATATAATAAAAAGAAAATTCAAGTTTTTGTCGTGAATATGAGTTTTATTTCATCTCGTGAAGTGAAAAATTATATATTTCATTCGTGCCTTCGGCACTCATGAAATATAAAAATTTTTCACTTCACTCAATGAAATAAAACTCATATTCACTCCAAAAACTTGAATATCCTCTATTTATAACATGGTGAACTTTGGTCACATGTGTAATAAGAGAAGAAACTGTTGTTAAGTCATTAAAAAAAAAAAAAAAAAAAAAAAAAAAAAAAAAAAAAAACACCTCTGGCTGGACAATTCGATAATGAGTTTTATATTTTATGTAAACGTCATGATTCTAGGGTGTTGTCTGCCCTTGTCCCAGGACAAATGAACGACAGTATGCGTGTAGTATACCACACCCTATGGAAACGGTGTATTAGAAAAACGGTGAGACAACGGGGGTTAATCGGAAAAATGCGAAGCATCGGGCGATGTGTCGGGGAGACATCGGGATTATCAATGGTGACACGGTACGTAGTTTTAATCTTCATTTTGTTTTGTTCCGACATGACTGGGTGACGTTGCATGTCAAAATTCTGTTTGCTGCAGGAGCTGTAGAAATCATTATTGTTCTTTATTATGTAAACAGTTTGTAAATAAATATTCCAAGAAACGCGTGATTGTGCGCCCCATTTTAGAGGGCATGCTTTAAAAGGCCACGAAAACACATTTTCGTGCGATTTTCTAGTAAAAGAAATGGACCAAGAAGGTCACTTTGGTATTTGCAAATGAATAATAGTATACTTGAAAATTCCCACAAAAAATAAAATCTCGCAAAGCATTGCAAAGGGATTTAAAGCTAGGTGCATTTACATAATGTGAGGCATCGGGCAAGTTGTGTGAGAAACCGGGGCGAATTTTGTGAGTCATCGGTCAATCAAAATAGTCCAGCAGGAAATCAATTTGACCTGGTAATGAGGTATAAAGTTTTTTTCTTTACTGATTCGTGTTGGTTAGGCATTGTCTTCAAAGAATTCAACTGATGACATCTTGTCATCATTGGGGAATTTGAGAAAATCAAGATGGCATCCAAAAGGTCTTCCAGAAATTCAAAGCTTTGATATAATGGTACTTTTCGTCCCGTAAATGAATAAAAAATGCATTTTTCCTTCACATATTGCACACAGCAACTTATCTGACCGTAGTCATTCTGAATATACTGGTGTATCAAAGATGGTGTCCAAGAAGGCTGCCAGAATATCGATTTTCGGTAATTTTAACAGTTTTGACAATGCATTTAGCATACATTGTTTTCTATAAAACTGTCCACATTCACATATCTGACTGTGTCATAATTTCACAGATTTGTCGTTGAATCACGATGTTTAAGATAGCTGCCACAATATGGTTCTTATTTGATTGCCAATAGTTTTCAAAGATGGCTGCCAGAATATTGATTTTCAGTGATATTGTTCATAGCAATTATGGATTCACTCGTAGTGCTTTTAACTCAACAGTCTTAGCATTAACATTTGTTAATCATAGATGATGTCCAAGATGGCTGCCATAATGTGGAAAGTCTGTGATGTTTAATAGTTTTGACAATAGGGAGATTATGGACTCATCAGATATAAGTACTTCTCAGCCATTACATAGAAATTTGTGTCCAAGAAGGTGCATGATTAAAAACAAAACATGATTAACCTCCGTCCTGTGCCAGACCCGAGTTAGAATTGGCCGGTCGCCCCCTCTTGCGGAACCATTAAACCTGGTCAAATAGAGGAGCGGCTCGTTTGCCATGAGTGGCGACCCGTGTCGTTTGGATTAAGGGATCCTGGTGATTGAGTGTGTCTGCTGTGCTGACGTTAATAGTCGGCATGCAACACATCACGTTGGCCCTGATTTCGGCTAGACGGGAGGCCATGCGGACTCGGGTATGGTCAATCGGCTTTGTCGCGCCAAGCCCTAGGAATACCTTTTGCTTCCTCTTTCTGTCTTTCAGTATCGTCCCTGATACCTACCATATGCCCATAAACGTCTTTCTATCTTTATCATTCCTAGAAGGCGGCGGTTCAACGGGTCAATCGTGTAAGCATCAAGATTGTACGAGTATATGTCTGTGTATTTCTTTGAGTTGGAAAGCCGCTCATTTTATGTGTTCCCTTGTAGTGCTAAATAGAGGGCGGAGCGCATTTGAGATGAATCATCCATCCATTTAATTATGAGAGATTCGAATAAACAATCGTCACAAACTTCATTCAAGCGTAAGAAATTCGCGGAGGAGTCGGATGAATCTTCGGATTCTGAACCATCAACTCAACAGCCCATTACACAGCGTCACAATCAGCTTCGAATGTATCGCGCTTCTTAGTCATGCAGTCTCAAGGTGACAACTCAAGGTGTCATAGAGATTCGAAACATTCACGTTCGCAGAAACAGTGTCCTCAAACGAACAAACACTTACATTTTGACTTTCAATACACCCATATTGCCAAAGAAAACAAAAGCAGCATATATATCTGTGAACGTAGAGGTATACGTACCAAATACTCTACGATGTTACAATTGCCAGTTTTTCGGCCATCATGAAAGTAGATGTACCAGGAAAAAGGTATGTGCAAACTGTGGAGAGGTTGGTTGATAGGGGTTTTACGTCTCACCAACAGCTAAGGTCATATGGAGACGGGACCTTGGTTTATAGTCCCATCCGACGGACTGGAGAACCTGCGACCCCTGGTTTACAAGGCGAGTGGCATAACCACTGCACCACGAAGGCCTCTCAAACTGTGGAGAAGAGAAACACTGCAGTGATGATCGCAACTTTGAGAAAGCAGCAAAGTGCGTCAACTGCAGTGGCCCACACCCAACTTTTTTACATGACTGTCCGACTTGGCACAAAGAAAAGGAGCTCCTTAAGATAAAATATACAAGAAATCTGCCCTTCATTGAAGCGCGAAAAATTGTAGAACAGCAATCGTCCACGACAAACAAGAACTACGCCAGCATCATAAAAAGTACTGGCACACAAGTCAAACTAGTTGATGCCATGACGCAAACTGATGAAACATACGACGTTCAGATTAAAAAACGTAAAAATCCAGGAGGCGATGCCCCTTCTGGTACCAACCAGACTGCAGGATGTAAAGTATCCCCTGCACTAGCAGGAGGCAATCCTCCCTCTGTGCAAAGCACTCCATAGAGCAAAACTGCAGAAGGTAAGCCTCTAACTGCAAGTGGTAAACCTTCAGCTGCTGGAGGGAAGCCTCTTCCACCATCAAAACCTCACTCAGCAAAGGAAAAAACAGAAGCTTCTGTCCGAGAAAATACCTAAAGGGGCTGAAGACACCTTTAGATCTGAGAATTACTATGACTGTCTTGGTGGGAGCATGGAAGAGGATATCACTCCTCCTAGTCCTCGCAAAGTGCATCTTCCAAGAATTACCAATACTGAAAGTAGGTTCCTGTCTTTTATAATAAAGAAAGGTCAAGTTCTTAATTCTCTGAAAATTATTTAATGGAAAGAATAAACAAAGAATTACATGTATACAGTGGAATTGTCGAGGAATTAAACCAAGTTATGAGTAATTGATGTTAAACTTAACTCTGCTAGGAACGTCTGTTTTCTGTCTTCAAGAAACTTTTCTGAAAACTGACGACAACTTTACTTTCAAAGACTTTAATGTTTACAATCACATCCACTGGGATTGTGCCAGAGCTTCTGGTGAAAGTTCTATTCTAGTAAAGTCTTCTTTACCTCAACGTGAAGTTAAGTTAAAAGCAATTGCAAATTTACAAGCTAAATCTGTTTCTGTGTCAGACCTCATCGGAAACCCCGAAGACTGTTTTTTTCTATTATAGTTGAGTTTTGAGTCAAACCACTTAGTGGACAGGAAACCAGACCCTTTATTGTAACTTTCAGTAGATGCATCTGGACTGGCAAGAATATAACAATTCATACACAGCATTACTTATTAATATGGAAACCTGGACATTATAAACCATATAAGTACCCACTGTGTGCTTAGTAGATTGTTACTATCATTTCCACGTATGAAGCAAACACTGATCAAATTGGACAGACATATACAAGCTAACAAATCTTTGTGTCAACTTCTTATGCTACACTGTTTATGCTACTGTTGAAGTTATTGCCTAACGATAACTGCTTTGTGTTAAATATACAATTACATTGAAGCCATTTGTTCGTGGATCATATTCCCCGACTTGTCATTTCATGTTCAGTAATACAATATTAGAACAATGAACATATAGTCTTCTGTTGTGTTAAATCTGTACTTTTCATTAGATATTGAGATGCAGCAAAGCTTTTATTCATTTAAATATAGGCAAAACACTTGTTAATGGACTTAGAAGATATATGGCATCATCATACCCAGGCTTTTTTGCCAATTTTGCACCGACATGAAAACTAAAGAAAAATCGCATATTTCTGGCAGCCATTTTGGATGCCACCTTGAAACATCTTATGTTAACAGCTTTCTTAAAAGGAATTAAGCTACATCTTTAATTGTCCCCCATTATTAATGTCATTAAAAATAAATACAACAATACTTTTAGGTCATTGTGAATAATGATTTGGTTGAAAAATATATTTCTGCCGGGCATTTTGGATGCCATCTTGAAAAGATTGATGTTTACAGCTTTCTTACAAAGAGTGAAGCTTCACCTTTAATCATCAGTCATGATTTGATGACAAAATAAGCACAGAAATACTTAAAAATCATTATAACTAAAATTATAGTTGAAATCCCTGTATTTGGCAGACATATTGGACGCCATCTTGAATTTCTCAAAACCCCCAATGATGACAAAGTGTCATCAGTCAGATTCTTGAAAGACAATGCCTATAGTACAGGAATCCATCAAGAGAAAAACTTTATACCTGATTACCAGGTCCAGTCAAAATATCCCATATTCCTGCCAGACTATTATTAGTTTGTTTCTTTGTTTGATTGGTGTTTTACTTCCCACTCAACAGCTGTCAGGTCATGTGGAGAAAGGGTCTCGGTTTAAAGTCTCATCCGAAAGACTGGAGAAGCCCGGGATCGAACACACGACCCCGATTTACAAGGCCAGTAGCTTGGCCACCATGCCACGGAAGCTTCTAAGGAGATATTAGTGATGGCCGTGAAACTACAAATTGCAGTTTTTCAAACATCACTCATCGTATTTCCGAAAAAATATGAAGCCTCATTGGCATGTTTATAAACGGTCCATGCCAAAGGCGGCCGCCACGTCCATATATTGGTAAAATCCTTTAAAAATATTCTCCAGAACTCAAAGTTCCATGATCTGAAAGACCTTGTTTTGACGTTAAAATTGAATGGTGTTGTTGTGTAACGTCCTAGTCAATAATTTTTCATTGCCACCGCTTCCGGGGTAGTTGGCATTAATGTAGGAAAAAAGTCACAGGGAAAAAAGTCACGGAAAAAAAGTCACAGATTTGGGTAGGAAAAAAAGTCACAGGAAAAAAAAGTCACAAAAAAGAATTATGCTTTTTCTCCACTTTTGGTTAGGAATAAACATTTTAATTTTCATCATTACCATTATTATCAGTTTATGTTTCGTTTGGATTGATGTTTTAGCCTTTTTATGTTCCACTTAACAATATTCGGTCATGCCGGGACTGAGCTGATACTTCCTGGGTACTTGACAAGTTATTTGGTAACTTAAAATAGGCTTGTTCAAGGACACTGCATGACAACAGTTCGTTTCAAACAAAGTTCTACAGCACCATGGTCTGAAACTCTTCAAAATGTCACCAATGCTCCTCATATTAGGTGGTTTCTCATCCATTCAATTTTTTCCCATTCTAAGGGCATGTTTTGATTCTAATTATGACATTTCCTCGTATTGCTTTCTTTTAACATGACAATCATGTCCCATTACATTTATGTACTGATATATGTATTTTCTCTTGGTCTTTTATAGTTGTGACTTTTTTTCCTGTGACTTTATTTCCTGTGACTTTTTTTCTGTGACTTTTTTTTCGTGACTTTTTTTCCTGTGACTTTTTTTCCGTCCACCGTTGGCATATACTTTGGGGAGATTAAAGTGTCACGCTCAAGGACACTACAAGATGATCATGGTGTTCGAATTCCTGACTTCTCGCTCTGGAGTCCGACGCGCTACCACATAGCCTCAGTTTACCAGGTATATTCTAGAGGACCAATGGCCATGAGAGCGCTCACCTGAAACTTTATATACTGTCTTATATGTCCACGTTTATAGGCACAGAGCTTGGGTAGTAACACCCCCCGGGGAACTACTTTGAATTTATGAAAATAAACCTTCTGGCCGATACGCATTTCTGCATTCTATGTTATTCGTATCAACAGTGGATCTGTTTTTTTTTTTTTTTTTTTTTTTTTTTTTTTTTTTTTGCAGCCTGCTTGTGCGTTAACATCGAATTCTGTTAATTCGTGCTGGCAGTGATTTGTTGTTTAAAAACTGTGACAATGTTAATGTCGGTCGGTTAATCGTGACTTATTCCCTTTTAGGACTGACCATCGTTAAAGTCTGACTTTCTTGATTATTAAAGGTTATTTCTTTACCTTTCGATCCTCACCGGTGGCACCGGGTTGTGTCCTTAAGCAAGGCACATTAACTCTCCATAGTGCTTGTTAAATACCCGCGAAGCGGTGGCCCCGTCCAGACATGACTGAATAGCTGTTGACTGGGACATAAAGCCTTAAATTCAAACAAACCAACTATGGTACAGCAAGGTCAAATTGGGCTAAATTTACCCCGCCGTATACCGCTGGATGCAATCAAATTCTTACAGCGCAGATTGATGCAGCGACACACGAAACCTGACAAAAATGGAGTTTACTGATTGGTAGTCAGATCGATTGAGCAACAACCTACAGTGTAAAGTTCGTTGCAAGTGTTGTAGGTTGTTTCCTAATTTATCCGGTTTCCAGTCAACACATTCCCTTTCGGCATGTGTCTTGTGCTTTTGCAACGAATTTGGTTGCATCCGACAGTATATACTATAGGGTGTATACATTTATTTAGGACAAATGACAGATTTGGTAAAATGACGGTATATACATAAAAATGTGACCAAAAGAAACGTCTTTAGGCTGCATGACCAAATTAGCTGCCACGCTCGTAGCTCAACGAACGTTCATATATCGCATCACATCTACATGTATGTTATTCAGTGGATAAGGTCATGTCATAAAATGAGATGACCACATGTGTGATAACATTTTAATTAGTAATGTCCGTGACAACGATATTTTATCAAAGAAAAAAATCTCTAAACTCTAATAAAAAAATCTTACAATTCATATGAAATTTATGATACACGCCTATGAAATGACCACTAATGTATTATTTCACTCAATAACAATCAGTAGGTGGGGCGAAAATAGGAGAACTCCAGGAAAAAACACCTGACACACCTGCAAGCAGAACTTTGACTTGTCCCACATGTGACCCGTGCGGAGCTCGAACCCTACACCCAAGCGGTGCTCGTGGGGATCGAACCCAGGACCTCTCGCTCCAGTGTCTGACTCTCTACCGCTTCAGCTACCGCGCTCTAGCGAGGGCTGTGACTGTGGTATCTTTGTCCCTAGATCTCACAAGAAACGTTAAGCTTCGATACGCAATCATCTGGCGCCACAGCGGTAGACATCAGAGAGGGCATTTCAGGCCCTGATAATTTTGGGAAAGAAGCTACCCCAATAGATACTGTTTCATATTATTTCCAAATATTGGACCTGCGTTTACTGTTATAATTTTCCCAGACTTTAAATCGGCAACCGGCCACTAACCACTAGTGACATTCCAAAGTGACAACCATCACTCCATTGGGACTGGGGCGTCATTACGAAAACTTGCCCATGCAATATCAGCTGTAAAAATTGAAAATTTCATCGGAACAATTTGGATATTTTACTTTTTTACTTATTTTTGCGCAACACATAGATTGTGGGCACACGTTTGAACCGCCTCGCCTCGTTTTCCTAATGGTGTTTGTGTGATAGCGAGATTAGTCCTTAAAATTTAGATCTCACAAGAGATGCGAATTTTGAACTGCTTTGGTCCACAATTTCAACTGAAGAAATTTTAGAATTGGAGACAGTATCTTTTCCAATTATTTCTTACACGTTTTCATTTGCTTCAGCTTCATTTAACCAGCGAAAAAAAAACTATATGTATGCGAACAGTGCGATATGACGGACGCCTCGGACGAGGAGCGTCCGAGTTCTCATCACTGCCGGTGATTAACGTGTGTTTATAGCATCCGTAATTGGGATAGATATGATCCCACTCAAACTTAAAAACAACAATCATGTACTGGCTAGAATTAAGAAATTAAAGTTTCATTCCATCAAAATTTGGCTGCTCCCCGGCGACACACACAACTTGCCCGGAGACTCACCAAATAATGAATCACCAGGCTGAATCTCGATTTTCCCATTCTTTTTTACACATTTTCTGAAGTTTGATAATCAGCAGCTTACTTTTCTATATTCACCAATCTGAATTAAGGTTGTTTACATTCGTTATTCGATGTAAGCATCAAAAATAAACAAAAAATCCAACCGAAAGTCAACTGAAATGTTTGAGTAGTAAAATGGGGCGCACTGTGGCGATTAAACAAAATATATTTTCAACAAATTTAGGGTTTCCGGGGCTGCATCAAAGACCCTTACAGCTCCTGCAAGTGTTCGATTTGTTTTTATTTTCTGCAGTATTTTTAATTTTAGCTTCAAAATAGAAGTAAACAAACAACATACCTTTTATCTAGTGCAAATCCCGATGTCTCCCCGACACATCGCCCCGATGCTTCGCATTTTTCCGATTAACCCCCGTTGTCTCACTGTTTTTCTAATACACCGTTTCCATAGGTTGTACCAGTTAGAGGACCACTGACCTTCAGGTTTAAGGATGATACCGACCCCATATGGTGATTTTAACGGCCTGGTATTTTCTTTCTTATTTTTGTTGAAAAGATGTTTGAACATGTCAAGCAACTTCTTGAAGCTGTTTTTACATCCATCATGCACCTTCTGATAATCATAAGCTTTCACTCCTCTTTCCCAGTCTGCTCCCCAGTTGTCTGTTGCATGTGTTTATCCAATTAAATGACTGTGAGGTTTTTCCCAAATTCATATACACGTGGTCAAAGTTGACCTTAACTTCAAAATATGTAAGGTCATTCCAGGGTCATGATATCAATTTGTTGTTTTAGGTCCTCCATGCTACATGCCAAGAATCAAGGTAAAATAGTTTGGGTTCCAGAGAATTTTTAAGAATTTTACGTGGAGGTCTTTCGGAACCAGAATTTTATGCTGACTTGATTTACAGCTTCAGACTCTATGATGGCCCTGACAAAGCTGTTCACTTTATTTGGTTGGGGCCGGTGCTTCTTGTCTGTTGGTTCAACTGGTGTTTTTTTTTCTTTTGCTCCGGATTTCAGTAAATTGTTTGGCGCCCAGGGATCTCCATCGTCAGGCAGCTTGTATGCGAGTCCTCATTTCCGAAGGCTCACAAGGTGAGCTAATAGGATAGCCATGATCCGGCGTCCGTCCGTCCGTCGTCGTCGTCCACAATTTCAAAGATCTTCTTCTCTCAAACCGCTGGGCCGATCTAGTTGAAATTTTATGTGGAGCCTCCTTGGGTAGTGGCATTTCAAGTTTGATCGCGAATTCCAGGTCACATGACCAAGATGGCCGCCACGCCCATATATGGTAAAACCCACTAAACAATCTTCTCCAGAACCGGTGGGCCGATTTCCACGAAACTGAGTATGTAACATCGGGGATGTCAGCCCATCATAGTTTGATAAAATGATGACCCTTGGATGACCTTGACCTATTTTACGGCAAGGTCAAATTTGGAAACATAGGCTTTTACATGGGAAAAAGTGAAAACTATGGATTTTTTGAAAACTATTGCAGCCTGAGGCCTGAAAAGTGGTAGATGCAAACAACTAATGGAGTAGATGAAAGTATGTGATTAATATAGGTCAAGGTCATCTCTTGACCTTGTCCATACACACTTTTCAAAGATCTTCTTCTCTGAAACTGCGCGGCCAATCAAAGTGAAATTTTATGTGGCGCATCCATGGGTAGGGGGAACGAAAGTTTGATTGCGAAATCCAGGTCACATGACCAAGATGGCCGCCACGCCCATATATGGTAAAAACCTTTCAAAAATCTTCTTCTCCAGAACCGGCAGGCCAATTTTCATGAAACTTGGTATGTAGCATTTGGGACTCCAGCCCATCATAGTTTATTGAAATGATGACCCTATGATGACCTTGACCTATTTTACGGCAAGGTCAATTTTGGAAACATAGGCTTTCACATGGGAAAAGGCGAAAACAAACTGTTGCAGCCTGAGACCTGAAAGTTGCTAGATGCAGACAACTAATGGAGTCAATGAAGGTAATTAATGAAGGCCAAGGTCATGTCTTGACCTTGGCCCAAGGTCATTTAAATATCAAAATTAAAATTATGGTTTTCTCAGAAATCACTAGGTTTGGAAACTATTGCAGCCTGAGACCTGAAACTTTGCAGATGCAGACAACTTATGAAGTCAATAAAGGTGTGTGGGTATTCAAGGTCAAGGTCATTTCATTATGACTTAATACTCCACGATCAGGCTTCAGGTGAGCGTTCTCAGGACCAATGCTCCTCTGGTTTATTAATCTTTGTGGTTATCATATTTTGTTTTGTTTTTCCATGATGATATATTTACTAGTTATAGACTCACCACGAGGACGGAACAACTAACTAAATGCTGTGAACCACTGTGAGGTTATGTGGCTGAAAAACAAGTTTAAGCCCCCCAAGTAATTTGTATTACTGATCATTCCAAGGTGATACTTCTGTAGTGTTTCTAAAGTAATTGTTTTGTTATGGCGTTGAATTTATGTGCTGTTTGCACCTAATATGGATTTTCGTATTTTTAGTCAAGTTGGCGGGCTATTGGGAAATAGCTGCTCACTCGGCTTTTGATATGTTTTCTCAGTATAAGTACCGTAAGTTATTGTTAATTTAGTTCTTTTCCCACCTCGGTTTTCTTTCTGACTTCACCATTTCCTGGCATGAATGTTATGTTCCCCATGTCCAAGGAGGCGTTCACTAAGTGGTTCCAGCAGGGATGATTCTTGAATGACAGGTGGACGCTGGAGCATGGGTATTGTATAATTTCATGTGGTAAGCCTTATGGCCTAGGTGAGCTTAAAATGACATTTTTTTCTGATCAGTTTTAGATTAAATGAAAGCTTAAGAGGCATACCTGTATTGCATTTGTTTGATTTACATTCATGGTATAAATGCAAACAGAAAACATCAAGTTTAAGGTATTTAGGGCAAACAATGACTCGGGTCTGTATTGAAAACAAATGAAAACTTTAAATAAATAATTTTATTACACACTGAAAATGATCTACAATTAAGTTTGTTACGATGGTTGTAAAACTAAAAGCTCTCTCAGACATGTCTAAATGGAGCCAAGCTTCCAGCAATAGCACAATTGCTAAGTGTACTCTACTACTAGGCCATACCACTTCCCTACATTTGATTGTTTTGATTAGATGCTGTACGTCCACAGTTGAAGTCAGGGTGGAAACATGGGAGGATTTAGTTATATCCTAGCAACACTGTTATCCTAGCAACAGTTTCCAGACAATCAACCCAAAAGAAGATAATCACTACCTAGTGCACATTCTTTCATGTACCCCCATTCTATGTTTTGAGAGAAAAAAAAATTATAAATATCAAAATTTTTCTCCTGGAAATTTTCAACTTTTGCAGTGAAAAAAAAAATCTGTACATTGTATAGGAGTATATGTATTTTCAAAATGAAATGTTAGGCAATGTGTTGACTGTTCTGTTAAACACTGATCATATAGTCAAAATTATTAAGAGCAAATAGTACATTTGATGAGCTTTAAATTGTTAAGAAGTAAATCAGAATAGAGGAACCCCAAAAGCTACTTACTACAAGGCCTGCTTGGCTGAATACACAGGTGGGGATAAAACATACAAACTTGTTACAGCATTCAGATGGCCATTTAAAGGCAGAACTAATCATAATTATTGGGATGATCATGTTCAGGAACAATAGTACCGATTAATACTGCTGAGAAACACGTGGTATGGAATGGGTGACCCACAATGAAATTCTGGCCGAAGTTGACGTGAGAAATTCAAGTTTTCTCCTATAGCGTTTACTCTATTGACTGATAAAGATAGGCGCAGGCAGTGCAGAAATTGAACATAAATTGAATGAAAGAAACACAAAGAATGCAAGTTACTTCGTTTTCGCAAACACTTCAGAAAAATGATCATATAGTACTTCCTTCACAAAAACATTGAAGTGTTTGCAAAAACAAAATAACTGGGACTTCTTATGTTGCTTTCTTTCAATAAATGTTCAATTTCTGCATTGCCTGCACCTATCTATCAGTCAGTAGAGTAAATGCTATATATAGGAGAAAACTAGAAAATCTAACCTCAACTTCGGTCTCAATTGCAATGTGCGTTCACCAATCATTTATTGGTTTGTATGTATACAATACCACATGATTCTCAGTAGTGAATTAAGCTCAAAGCATAAGCCACATAATTACACATTTAGCTATAGTAAGCCTATGAAATCAAGCGACCTGTGGCTCAAACATCAAAGTGTGAGCCATGTCTGATAGGACATGCTCACACTCAACACCTTAATCAACATCAAAATGATCCAGATCAACATAATCTGGATTACACTTGTGTGCACACCAGACAAAACGTTAGATAACAGCAGAATAAGTAATAAATTGATCATGATCAATCAAATGGGGATCAACTTTTTGTGTAGTGTCAATGCAAATGAGCCGCCACATCAGTAACCCAACAATCTGCATATTCGAAACCAAAAGCGCAGATCAGCTGTGCAGTAACTGCACAGCTAAACAGAGCCTTTGTTTTCTTTAAATTGATAGTACAATTCCTCTTTTATTTAAATCCAAAATTTTAAGCTTCCAGCCTTCTATGACTGTACAGACTGGTTTCTGTCAGTCCTGGTTAGAAAACTACATTGTTGGTTTTCTCATGTGAAGGCACAAATTTAATAGAGATCATATTAATCCAGAATGGGTTCAAGTTAGAGTGTACACACCCTAAATTACCTTTCAGTTTGTTGCCTAGTTATATGAGCCACGTTATGAGAAAACCAAAATGTGGTTTCCAAACAGATGTGACACAAACCGAGCACAGATGGCTAGAGGCTGGAAATTTTGGATTCAGAAAGTAGAGGAATTGTACTATCTGTGTAGCGAAAACAAAGGCGATAATCAGCTTTGCAAAGCTGATCGGCGCCTTTGTTTTTGCATAGGCAAAATGCTGGTTTTCTCATGACACGGTTTATGTGTAGCATAAAACCACACTTGAAAAAGCCGTAACTTTAAATTCATGTTGAAAGCAGGCATCAATAAGATTGGGTATAATCACAGACAGACAGAGCTGCATATTTTCTTTTTGTAAGTTAACAGATTTGGTGGTTTAATGTCTCTGTCAGGCTGTGTCAGCAGTTTTTCAGTATTAATGTTTGGACAGAGCCACTGTTTCCTGGGCATTTACCATAACTATAATAATGGTGATTTAATCCATCTAGCTCAAGCACACAACTCAGAACCAGTGGGGTTCAAAACCTCACTCTAAGGTTATAAAGCATTTTTTATGCTCAGCTCAGCTGAGACTCAAATTTATCCTGCTCATAAATGTTAAAATGCCAACAATTGTTGGCATTTTAACATTTATCAGCAGGATAAATTACAGGCTTTGGTGATCTTAACCTGAAATTTCAATTTGTTCGAGCTATTCCGTCATGTATGAGCAGTTTAAATTTTATGCTCAGCTGAGTTGAGCATGAAAAATGTTTTATAACCTTGGGACCTGGACATCTTGATCAGGAATACCAAGACACAAACCACAAAACCACCACACTCCCCTAAGTAACCATAATGTATCGATTCTCTCAATGCCATCCAAGGGATGTCTGTTGGAGTTTTCATGTCCCATTGATCATAATTCCAGTAGAGCTAGTATTTCTGAGTGCTCAAAGTCTCTGGCAATATCAGCTGCTGTCGTATCAGCCATCTTTAGAGTTCTGTCTGCCCCAGCTTTGAGAAGTTCATCTACAACACTGGTATGACCTGAAAACGGAAAAGTAGTGTAACACTGTAGACTAATATTTTGAGCCGTGTCATGAGAAAACCATCAATGTGGATTTTGAACAGGTTCGACACAAACCGAACTGTACAAGCACAGAAGATGGCTAGAGGCTGGAAATTTTAGATTTAGAAAGTAGTGGTATTGTATTATCCTTGTAGCGAAAACAAATGTGCTGATTAGCTTTGAAGTAAATTAGCTTAGCTGATCTGTGGTTTTGTTTTCACATATGCAAAATGTTTGTTTTCTCATGACGCAGCTCATTTACAGCTACCCTGTTCCCATCTTTGGATTGCACTACGAACTAGAAACCTAAAGCTAAGTTTGTGCGATGACAGTTTTAATGTGCCTTATCATTAAGAAATTATCAGTTAAGGCTGATTTTTGGTAAAGGATTTTTTATATCTTATTTCTTGAAACTTGATATTAGGTAAGACTGTCACAGGCAGAACTTTACTACGTTTTCGCTAACGGAAGTTTCTATATCCAAGCTAAAAGGCCTGTATCTGCAGGATGTGCAGAATTTGGCTAGTTTGCATCTGACTTGGACATTCACAACAAATAATTTTTGACCACAAAACTCAATTCTCAAATCAGAAGCATTACATCGAAAGCATAGCTATACCTACCATGCATTACAGCTAGATGTAACGGTGCAGCATTCTCACACTGTGGGTTCTGACAGTTGACATTGATTTTAGGACTTTTCAGGAGCTCGGTGACCAATCTCACGTTACCATTGTTAGCAGCAGCATGGAGAGCTGTGTTACCTGTGTCTGACGGGTGGTTGATGTCTATAGCTGGTTTCACCTGGTATAAAAGATGATTGTATCAATTTCAGCATAATATTACATCAGGGTTCACACAAACAAAAATCTTACACAAGTGGTCATTTCATATAATTTGTTTTATCATATGACACTTAAAACACAGCGCTCTTAACCGCTAGGCCACGGGGGGCTGAAAGTTTAACATGATCCATTTCTAAATTGTCTATTTTTAAGAAATTTTCAAGTCTATTTTTATATTGAATGTATTTGCAACTTTCATGAATTCAAAGCAAATAAACTTGAGAACTTCCTTGTTTATCAAGAATGTCTTTCTTGATAGTTGCCTCCCTTTGCTTCAAAAATGTTCGTAATTTCAAGCCTCTACTCTTGTATAATGAATGTGTAATCTGGTTTGTGTCTGAAGTAGTCAGAAACTTCTATGATATGATTTCTCTCAAAATGGCTCATATGTACCATAACAACTTCACAGTTTTACGAGCCGAGTCATGAGAAAACCGGATTTTTGCCTATACGAAAACAAAGGCGCAGATCAGCTTCACAGTAACTGCGAAGTTGATCAGCGCCTTTGTTTTCGCAACTCGATACTAAGTATAATTTCTCTTCTTCCTAAATCCAAAATTTCAAGCTTCAAGCCTGCTTCGGGGACTGTACAGCTCGGTTTGTCTCAGACCTGGTCGGAATACCCGAAGACCGGTTTTCTCCTGTCATAGCTCATACCTACCCTATGGATGAGGTAACTAAGCACTTTGGGTTGGTTGTGCATCACAGCTGTGAACATCAGAGTCCTTTCATGGCTGTCTATTGAATGAACATTTACCAGTTTTGAGATCACAAGGAAATGTATCACATCGGTGTAACCAAGCTTTAATGCTTGAAACAGTCTTTTCTCATAAATGTTTCTGTTTGAAGGAACGTCAGGCACAGGGAGTCCCTCTGTGCTGCCATGTTTGCCAAGCAAGTTCCGATAAAAATTCACTATTGCACTCCACATGCTCACCAAGGCAAATGAGCGTGTAGCTAAAACCCATTGAGCATACTGACGATTCTTAGTTGAGCATTTCACATCAGAAAGCAGTTTTTTGTATTTTTGTGTCCTCTCAGAGGAAAGAATATCTAAATAATCTAAAAACAGAAAGTTTCCTTTAGAACTTAGAAGCTTCACTGGATATTCCCTAAAAATAGCACCAATAAAATTAGAGATGTCATGCTGGGTGATTTTTCTTTGATCTCTTCCCACACTGAATGCGAAACCAAGTTCTTCCCGAAATATTTCCACCTCGAGTTCAAATATTTCTCTCTTCTGAGTGTCTGGGAAGTCTGATAGCCAGAAATGTGCAAACCGCACAAAGTTATCGTCAGCATCAATGTATGAGGATAGTTCTGAAACACTTTTATTTGCCCTAGTAAGCCAGCTAGAGACTACCGTTGCGTCCATGAAACATAACATATCATCAAAGTCTCCCGATTCCGGTTTGCTGACCGACTGTGTTGGTTTCTGACCAGCTTTGGTCTTCTTTGGTTTTATTGGAACAGATTCAGCATCCACATCTGGTTCTGTGCTACAGAATGGCTCTGGATTTGTATTTCCATATTTTTCCCGTATTCTAACTTTTGGTGTAGGGGTAACATTTCTTTCATCATGCCTGTTGTCAGGCTTAGATGCTGGATAAGTGAACATTTCAACACTCTGAGGAGTTGGGGTTGCTTTGCCAGAGTCACTGGATGATGCTTGTGATATTGAACTTGAAGTGGAAATCTCTGAAATAGATCTTCCCACAGGTGGCAATGGTGCTTGCTTTGGGAGCTCATGTTTTGGAGGTTCGAATGGTAAACCTTTCTTTCTACGTTTTGTTTTCTTGGATTTCTTTTTATGAATTCCACTGAGATCAAGTTTCAGTTCTTCATTGTTGACTGGAGTTTGAGCACTTGGTGGAGACTCCCCATTGGCTACACAGCCAGAGTCAGGTGATATCCTCTGACCAATGGGAGCCCTTGATTTGGCAGCTGAGCCCTGCCTACTGTCACATGACCCTGAACTACCCAATGACAATGTGTCAAAGTCAGTGGCCAGTCTTTCATCATCACTTATAATTTCCTCATCACTGACTTGAAACGATAACCTTGATACACAAATCAAATCCCTTAAATCTCTTGGACCCCTGCTCATATTGATTTTTTTTATCAATTTTACAAACAAATACCCTTAATTAATTAAGTTGAAGATGATAAATAACAAAGTACATAATATTGGACGGAATACTGATATAAAAACACAGTTTTGTGATATAACTACATTGTAGGTTTTGTTTTTCCTACAAGTTCAAGATTATTTTTACATGTAAAAAAAGTGTTTCAGCTACATTTTGTCCTTTTTTCAAAACTGAACTTCAATCCTAACTCTTATATTGAAAGCCATAAACACAGATGTCAGTAAGGTTGGTAGTCTGTATCTTGCTCTCCAAGCTAGGTTAAAGAAAAATAAAAGAATCCTCCCAAGCCCTCCACTTGCATTGTGATATACATTCAAACTCTGGCACAGAAGCTTTGTCATCTGTATTATGTTCACAAGCTTGGTAGAATAACTAAACAAAACTTCATAAAAAATTATTTCCTGTTACTGCTGGTAGTCTAATATGGTTGCAAATATTGTATGATCAAATCAGTAAATTAATATTGAATTTTAGTTAAACATCTGATTATCTATCAGTTTTAATTCAGTTCAACTTCAAGCCTTATGTCAGAATGCCAAGTTGTGACAGCAAATATTGTAAGTAGTCCAAGTTTATACTGGTAGGCCAGCCGGAATAAGAAAACCAGAGTCCGAGACTGTAGTGAGCGACTTTCACTTCGTTGTGATCCTGGCTGTATAGAGTCATGTAGTGCATGTGGTGGGGTAAACTTCCTATTCTGAAACCATCCTGAAAAGGAGAAAATGGTAAATGAATATTTCTTTAACCAGCATATCATATGAAATTTACGATCGCAACATTCTAAATAATTACTGTTTAGTCCAAAAGGGACATATAAATATCAAATTCATTAACAAGAGTACCAATGCTCTTGTAGCTCACCTGAGAGATTTCCTATTGTAAGCTTAAAGATCAGATGATGATATACTGGGAACCCTGCCTGTATGAACACAAGGGGCATGATTGAAAGGATTTATAAAGAGGATAAACTATTCATGGCTTCATACCAAATATAAAATCTCTAATGCTCATGGTCTTAGAGAATTGTTTTTTATTTATAGTCATATGTTTTTCCCATTGTAAGTCTATGGGAGCTAATGACCCCTTAGATGAGACCATGTGAGATCTGCTGTATATACAAATAAACATGTTTGAACATTATGGAAAATAGCCCCAGTAAAGGAGCAGATCAAGCCTTGGGGCCTTTTTTCAGAATAATCAACATACTGTCCATTTGCAAATTTCCTGCAAGTTTTTCCCTTCAAATTATATTTTAACAGTATAACCCATTCAAATGCATACTGACAGACAACCCATGTTGACCTTGCCCTAAAATAGGTCATGGTCATCACAGGGCCATGATTTATATATACATTGTAGTATTTGAGTCATCGATGCTTTAGCCAAGTTTCGTTGAAATCCGTAAACCAGTTCGGAGAAGAATTTTGAAAGGTTATTACCATATATGGGCATGGCAGCCACCTTGGTTATGTGACATATACTCATTGCAGAGATTGCACAAGAATTATGAAAACAGGAGTCCGGGACTCCTAAAAACAGAAAAAGTAGGAGTCTCAGACAAAATTTACGAGTACCACTATAGAAACTCAATTTCAAGCCTAAATATTTTTGACAAAAAACTTAAAGTCATAAATTTTTTGGCAATAATATTGACCATGGCACTTATCTAAATACTAATGTACTAGACCCAACAGAGAAATGTGTGTAATGCACACCAACATGACCAAAATAAGTTCTTTTTGAAGCTATAGCCTTGTCATTGGTTCCCTCAAGATTCCTATAGATGCTTCATATAAAATTTGGCTTTGATCGGTCAAGTGGTTTCAGAGAAGATGTTTGAATATTATGGCAATATGTATGTTACCCATGGGTGGGGGCAGCAGTGCCCCTGGTATCCATTTCTTTTCAGAATCACTGATATTCAGTCCTGCTGCCCATTTCCTGCAAGATTTTCCCTGTGAATGACATTTTAACAGTTTTCCCCATTCAAATGCATAGGGCAGCGATGTTGACCTTGCTGAAAAATAGGTCATGGTCATCACAGAGTCATTAATACTTGAGTCATCGATGCTTCATGCCAAGTTTCGTTGAAATCTGTCAACCAGTTCAGGAGATTTTTGTAGGGTTTTTACCATATATGGGTATGGTGGCCATCTTGGTCACATGACCTGGATTATTTATACACATTGGTTGTTGCCCCTTCCTGTAGATGCTTCATATAAAATTCGGCTTTGATTGGCCAAGCGGTTTCAGAAAAGAAGATCTTTGAAATTGTGGACGGATGACAGTCGGATTCTGGAGCATGGGTATACTATAAGCTCACCTTGTGAGGCTAACAGCTCAGGTGAGCTAAAAATGTGGTGTGTCTCATTATGTTTGCAACTTGTTTGTCATAGGTTTTGGCCTATGTCAGCAGACCGCTAATCCCTGACGCCTAAGGCAGATTGGGAATATGTATGTTTTAGTTTGTCTGTACACCGAATAAGCTTGCTGCAGTTCTCCCTTCAAGCACTAGGGGGGTGCCATAAGCACCCTTCATGATCAGTGTTCTGTTCAGAAACTCACAACAAACCCTTTAATTTTTATTTAGTTTTAATGACCATATAATGGTCTCAGAATGTCTGTGACCACTGTGTAGCAAATTCTTCTCTTGTCCTGTGACGTGAAGGGGTAGAGTCTAACAATGTACAACAAGATGATTCAGATAAAATTTTATTGCAATTGGCCCTGTGACCTATGACAAACAAACAAATCTGAGATAGTCAAGTTTGAAAAAGTAGACCGATGCATGGGCGGGAGGATACACATGATAACATTTCAAGTCGGCAAGTTACTCTTTCGTGAGAAATTAATATTAGTTACCGGAACTGCTCCTTTCCCACCTTTTTGCTCATTCAGTTGTGGTATAACTGGGTCAATATCATTATGATTTAATTATTTTTAGATGCTTGTAAATAAAAATAATAATCATCTATAATTTGCCAGAAATATTAGGGGGTTCATACCTTGAGTTGTAGATATGATAACGATTTAAAGATGTTTTCAAAACTTTTATGAAAAATTTAATTTTGTTTTCATATTTTTCTACTTTAAATTCAGTAAGGCCTCCTGTCAAGTACGTATTGTCAACTATTCTGATTCAATTTGACGTTTCACCAGTAAACTATTCTTGTTGTTGTTATTCTGATTCTAGGGCCATAGCAATAAACTTCGAGTCATTCAGTTTCACCTTGTACAAATGGCCAACGACGTCATTCCAACAGGACCAATAAGCTCAGCACTGGGCCGTTGGCCGCAGGTGAGCTAAAAAGACCAATTCGTTGATTCAATGTCGAAACGACAGTAGTATCTAGTAATTCCCCACCCACCTTGTTTGTTCATGTTTGTTTTTCAGATCGGTGATTATGAATCATACGCCCTTGCCTATAGGATTCAAGTGACTAGAAGGCGCCTCTATAAAAGCTGGCATACAGGGCTATAGGTTTTATTCAATAAAATGGCTATATGACATTACTGAAGTCCATTTTCGTGTCTAACGACGCATTTTTCGGTTTGTTGCTTCCCTTCTCAACACGTTCCGACTGAAAAATGTAATGTACTGTTTGATTGGATTATTGGCTCATGCTCAAACCAATCGGATTTCATTTTACATGCATTATCAATTACAGGTCGTTTCGTTCGAGGTCCGTGGAAACACCCTTTTATCCAATATGAATACAGGGCCCAATCTAAAGCATTGGAAGGGCCAAAATGACCGAAGTGGTTAATCGGTCGGTTTCGAAACAGACCCAAGAGGGCCCCAAGGAAGATTGGATTTACCAATTGGGTCACCCTCTTGCTTTACTTTACTTTACTTTACTTTACTTTACTTTACTTTACTTCACTTCACTTCACTTCACTTCACTTCACTTCACTTCACTTCACTTCACTTCACTTCACTTCACTTTACTTTACTTTACTTTTTTAAATGTCCGACTAAAGATAAAATTTGTAATCTGTACATGCACCCGCAAATATAGGTATCTAAATTTATTTCTCTTGTGAGAGGTCGGGACTTAATTATTCCCTCCGGTCAAGGTTCATTCCCCTGGTGTAGAATTGTCAATTTGGCGTTTCACCAGTAAACTATTCTGATTCGTACTTACAAGGACTAAGCAAAATAAAAACAAGAAGTCGACGAGAATGTTAGTCTCACTTGTATCTGAAGGAATTTTACAGCAACACAATGGCTTTTGATAGACTTCTTCAAAGCCGGAGCTGTATATAGCAAAACCTTCAACGATTCAACATTTGTCGATCAGTATCTGACCATTACACCAGGAGCGGTGGAAATGTGACTAGCTCAAGGGGGTAAGGAAGATTGGATTTACCGATTGGGTCACCCTCAAGGCTTACTTTACTTTACTTTACTTTACTTTACTTTACTTTACTTTACTTTACTTTACTTTACTTTACTTTACTTCACTTCACTTCACTTCACTTCACTTCATCACTTCACTTCACTTCACTTCACTTCACTTTACTTTACTTTACTTTACTTTACTACTATAAATAAAATTTGTAAATAAAATTTGTAATCTGTACATGCACCCGCAAATATAGGTGTCTAAATCAATTTCTCTTGTTAGAGGTCGGGACTTATTTTCTCCGGTCAAGGTTTATTCCCCTTGTGTAGTATTGTCAATTTGGCGTTTCACCAGTAAACTATTCTGATTCGTACTTACAAGGACTAGGCAAAATAAAAACAAGAAGTCTACGAGAATGTCAGTCTCACTTGTATCTGAAGGAATCTTACAGCAACACAATAGCTTTTGATAGACTTCTTCAAAGCCGGAACTGTATATACACTAGTTCTCACGAAAGTGGGCCAAATTGGGTCATAGCGTAAAATGCACATCTTATGCTATTTTAATGAATAGGTAACCTGAATTAAGTTTGCGTTTTGAAGTATCTACCTCGTATAGAAATATTTGAACAGAAAATTTTAGTCTAACATATCGCACGGTACATATGCTAGCGTGTGTTGATACAAGGCCCCTATTCAATATGAATGTCATAGTTAAATATGTCGATTCTCATTTATATTTAATTAATTGACTTTTCGCACTAAAAAAGCCATACACGCTCGGAAAATGTTACTACAGAAGTATTGTTCTGATCCATAATAAATGCCCAATGACCAGAGATATATGGAAATAAACAAAATCAAAGTATATTTGTCATTGCCTTTGGTGTATTCTACGAGCCCAAATATAAAAGCTTAAATAAATTCTTTCAAAAAGAGATAATGCATTACGATTGTTTTCGCCAGAGAGTCACAAACACTTATCTCGACAAAAAATGAAAGTATTTTAATGGTATATTTGAAACTAATCGTTGGGTATGATGCCGCATTCTTTATCATGAAATCGTATTTTTTTCTGTTGTATTCTACGAGCCCATCAATAGTAAGGAAGTGCTTAATCATAGACAAGGCTCCGTCACTATAGTGAAAGGGAGAGAACCCGTATTGGTCACTTCAGACATTTCATAATTTTTGTATACTACGGTTCGTCGGAAATCAATCTGAAATCGCATAAGTATTTTACGGGACGTATTTTACGGGACAGTGGCTTGGGCGTGGAACAAGCGACTAGCTGACCATATCTTAAAATGGAAATTTACGTCATAATCTGTGGACGGACGACCATTTTCGAAGCTGCTAGAAGCTGAAAGAGGTTGTGAAAACTAAACATTATTCATAAAACACACAGAAATTTCTTTTTAACGAGATGCCACGAGACAAACTTTTCAGAGGTAAAATATGCACGGAATAGTGTCGATTACGTGTGTTTTTAAATACACCAAAATCGATGCCATGCTGTGTGCTCAATAATCAATAATGAGTGTAAACTTTGGATTCTGCATATGACCGGTGCAATACATTAATTGTCAGAAGAATGCATTTCGGGCTCAGAGATTTCGGGTAGATCTTCTCGAATTTATTGAGAAATGAAATCGGTTGTTATGATAGGGATTTTGTGTGGGTATTCAAAATGCGTGTCAATATTTTTCATTAGGCTCGAGCAGAATGTCCCGTAGAATAGGTAATACAAAATACATCGTATTCGTTCTAATTAGCACACAATGCACTTACATGCAACATTCAAAATAACTTAAAGTTAAGGTATATATCGTTCTAATTAGCGCCCACTACGAACGGAAGCATCACATACAATTTGCTGAAGTAACAATGTCAAAAATATCAATGACACTGATGATGTCATTCAAGTGTTCCATTCGTTTAAAAACAGCGATTCATCATTTAATGTTAAGTTTTGATACGGTATTTATGTGTAAAATTGGTGTTAACTACCAATATATTAGTCGAGCCATGTGCACTTATGAACATGATTTTTTTTTTCGGAAACGTCTAGGGTGTGCGGTTATTGGAGCATGTGCGCTAATTAGAATGAATATCTTCCATAGGGCAAGTGGTTTTCAGCAGTCTTATAATGTCTCGAATCAACGTTGAATCTACTGACCAGCGAACATCAAAGACCTTGATCAACATGCGCAGATCTGTATCATTGTTATTCACATTTTCGCTTAAATCATGTCTATTACAGGTATATACAGGTATATAGAGATTTTTCTTCTCTTCCTCTTCTTAAAAACGTCGATTGTGGATATATGTTAGCTTCGTATGAGCGAGACGGTTCAAACGGGTACCCACAATTCATGCCTTTGTACAAAACCCCAAAGCATAGATTGAGGGTACATATTAAAACGCCTCGACTGAGTTCCCACACTATACATACAGGAAGGAGCAAGCGTTTCTCCAGTCGTTAGTAAATGCTACTTGCGCGTAAGTTTAACTTTAAAGATGTTCGCTGCTAACATTTGACAATTCGGAAATTCCGGTTTTTTTATTTTTATTTTTATTTTTCTCGTAAACGGTTGTAGATATTTTCCTAATGTTAGATATATTTGAATACATGTTGATGATATGCATTAAACGCGTCATGAAAAATATCAATCTAAGGAACTTCATTTTTTCGCCCCATTTTGAAAACTTTAAGTGTCTGCAAAATTTAGGGTGTAGGGTAGATTAAACTTGAATATTACACAACTTCAAATTACTTACATTGATTTGATGTTTATTTTAGCAGAAGTAGATGTATACAAGGTCTTCTTTATCAGTATTTCTTTCTTTGGTGAGCTAGTTTAAAAGTTTTGGGTGGTTTTATGAAATGGGGCGTAAGGAATAAAACAGCCGAAAAAAGGCTTAAAAGGGCGATTTTCAAGTTGTTGGTTCTCTCTTATATGCATATTATCCTATATTTTTCATTCTGTAATTCGAAAAATATGAACAAGTTCTATATTTTGTGAAAATACAAATAAAAGTTTGAATCTACAAATATGGTTTTGACACATTTATAAATATTGAATTTTTCCGACTTTTCATTTCAAGTTAGGGGGTAGGGTTGTTCGAAAAAATTGTCATTCACTTCAAGATGAAAATTTATTTTTGTTTTAGGTCCAAATTAGTCAGCGTTACTTAAACAAAAATGACTTTTGGAAGTATTCGTGATGTATTAATTGTCCAGGAATGTATATGTGAAAGAACTGAAAATCAAATTAATTTTTCAAATTTTCAAACATGTTGTTTAGAGGTATCATTCAGAGGCCCGAAGCTTGAAAAAATGCACACTACCCTATATTTATTTTGTTTTCATATGTCTTATTTTATTTTGGAATCAAAAAAGAGCGGTTAGAAAAAAAAAAGTTTGACTACTTTTTCATTGGCAGCGAACATCCTTAAGATGTACTAGAGCATTCACCATTTTTTCATTATCTACTGGTTCCCAGCTTATTAAAATCAGTATTGGAGATACAGGTAACCAACCCCCCTTGGATTATAGATTATTTTCTCGGGGGGGGGGGGGGTTACCTGTATTTCCAATACTGATTATGTGAAAGCTGGGAACTAGCAAATAATGTAGAAATTTCCAAAGTACATGTATTCTACGGGTCAACCGTCGGGACAGAAAGAAGAAAGAAATAGCTGAATTTTGCCTTTTAGATGTACTATAATTTTGTGTGTTTAAAACAGCCAATGTGCCCAATGATCCATAAGGCAAAGGGATTTCCCGTTATTTGTAGGTTTTTGAAAGTGCAGGCTTTCTATGAAATTGACACTAGTTTTTTCTGAAAGTACAACTATATTTGTACTTCTTCGGACTGAAAAACAGAAATATATTTTTCTAGATACCCGTAAATTGGTTGCATATTTCAAAAGCAGTATTTAGTCCTAATAAGAAGCACTAAATGATTATCTTTAGCGATTGCATATTTTCATTCAAAACTGTGTAATGTTTAATATGCCTGACTCGTAGAATACAAACCAAAACAAAGTAGTGTTGTTATGCCGTTCCATGTGTTTAGGCACTATGTGATATTTACTGTGCAAAAACTTTAAAACTCGTTACAGTAGACATGAAACAAGTAAAAGACAGGCATTGAATCTCTTTTTGGTCCAAATAGTTTCTCCTTTTTTACGCCACTCAAAATGCCCACTTTCGTGAGAACCAGTATATAGCAAAACCTTCAACGATTCAACATTTGTCGATCAGTATCTGACCATGGTGGAAATGCGACTAGCCCAAGGCCACAGCGAACGGCGTCTCGGTTGAGGATCGAACCTGGGACTTTCGGGGCCAGAGTCATACATGCAGAAGCTGAGGGTGAGGTTAGGTGCCTGTAAAATCGATTTAAACCCGCCAGTAATTTTATATTACTGATCGTTCCAAGGCGATACTTCTGTGGTGGTTCTTTCGTTTTATGTCTTGGTGTTTAATTTTTTTTTGTGCTGTTGGCGCCTTATGTATGTTTTCATAATTTCAGTTAAGTTTAGGTAACTGAGTGGCCACCTATTGGGAAAAATAGCTGCCTATTCGGCTTACGATATGTTTTCATGGTATAAGTACCTGGTTGTTAATTTAGTTTTTTCCCATCTCGGTTTTTGGAGTGGGAATCAGGCTTTTTCTGATTGCGCCTTTTCCTTATCTTTGCCTACTTGTACCTTTTTTCCCTCTGCAACAGTCTGCTCCACTACATGTATGACCATAACATACATGGGCTACGTTCAGGGTTTTCCCAATGGTAAAATCTGCAAATCTACCAATGGTACCATTAATTGGTACCATTTTTACCAATGGTAACCAGAAAACCCTGAACGTTTTTTCTTCTGCCAATGGTACCTTTGGTACCAATGGTTCCATTGGTAGACCACATGGTGGTACATGTATTTTTATCATATTGATCAATACACATCACTCGTTTTTGTCTGTTTTATTTTCTACATATATATTGTGTTATTCATAAAATTGACATTTGCATCTATGACAAAAATAGTGCTTATCTACGAAATTCATTAAATATTTTAGGCTCGCCATATTGAATCACGTGACTTTTCTCGTGTTGGTAGATTTACCCATGCTGTAGTTTGTCTGCATCATTTGCTGCTATACGTTGTTAACATTGGTAGCATTGGTACAAATGGCATTACCAATGGTACCACTGTTAAAACATAGAGAACATAGTGCAAACTGAGTGAGCATCCATTTCCAAAAAATTGACCACTAACCGTAATACCACTACCTAAAATCAATCCGAACTGCGTGTGGCCAAAAATGATCGATCCGTTAAAATGAAGTTAGATAGTGGAGATTCAACAACAAGAGACCAATATGCAGCAACATAGGCGACCTTAAACAACCAATTTTACTCGCGAGCAACGTACGAGTTTTTATAATATATCTTAATATACATGTACGAAGTCTGTTTTTATATATACCATTTCTGGATAAAAAAAAGTCAAATGAATAAAGCACCAGACGATTATTAAAATTGAGCCTGTGCATGAGAAAACCAACAATTTGCATAGGCGAAAACAAAGACGCAGATCAGCTTCGCGGTGACCGCGAAGCCGATCAGCGCCTTTATTTTCGCTACACGGATAGTACACTTCTTCTTCTTCTTAAATCCAAAATTTCAAGCTTCTAGCCTGCTTCTGTGACTGTGCAGCCTGGTTTGTGTCAGACCTGGTCGGAACCCCAAATTGTTGGTTTTCTCATGCAAAGGCTCAAATAAAAGTTGTTCCTGTTTTATCTTCTCCTTCACTTAGGAAATGGATGTAACTCCAAAAAATTTGCAGTCATTTGAGAAACAGGCAAACGGGAAAACTGACATTGCACTAAACTAGATTTCTTGACCCTCAAAATGCACTCTGTGATGGTGTGTATTATTATATTACGTTGATTTGCGCATTTTCGAATTTCAAACGAGTTTTCTGTTACAACAATAGAACAATAATTCATTATAAACAATGATGCTTATTTTATATTTTACGATGACGTGATGTTTTATGCCCATCTTTAGAATAAATTAAACGCATTGATACTCCATATCTCATTTCCAAGTTTTCCCTTTTCTGCAATGCACTTTTCAAAATAAAAATAACCAATTTAAGAGGATCTTACATTTTACAAACTGCTATACATAAAGCCTTTCTGATGAGGATTCAGTACCCGAAAATGCGCAATATGGCCCAAACCACCTCCATTTGAACGTTTTCATTGCTTCCAAACGATCTTACATTTATATTTTATGGTGGGGTATGAAAGCCCCAGCCGAGCGCAGCTGCCGAGCCCGAGCTGCCGAGCTAAATATTTTGAATTCGTATTTTTGTCAAACTTAAGATTTGGATTTTACTAAAGATGTTTTTGGTCTGAATCTGCCAAGTACTCCAAACACCTCATAAACAGAGTATTACATGAAGCTCCCATCATTGAAGTTATCTTTTTGAGAGAAGAGAAGCCAGTGCTTGCCTTATTAATGCTGAGCGCCAAGCAAGGTAGCCACTAGCGCCAAGCAAGGTAGCCACTGGTACCATTTTTAATGTCTTTGGTATGACGCGGCCCGGATTACAACCCGCGCCTCCCGCTTCCGAAGCGAACGCTCTAACCATTACGCTATCGGGACCGGTGATTTCCTATGCACTAAATAAAAGCTTCAGCAGTGGTATATTCTTAAATTTCTGGAAAAGTATGCTTTTATTTACATTTTCACCTCCGCCAGGGGTATGAAAGACCCAGCTGACAAACATATCGATTTTCAGTCAATTAGTTGTTTTAGAGCAAATGAATACCTTTTTGGCCGAGTCTAAATATTAAATGTGTTAAATCCATCATAATCATCTCAAGTTATTGAGGAAAATTGATGTATTTACCAATTCAAATGACTTTTTTCCCCGTTTTTGTCGATAACCAATTTTTACAGGTAAAATGAAAAAAACGATTGGACAGAAATAGACCGAAACGGACACAATATAAGGGAGAAAACGTTATTAAGCAAATTATGTCAGAAATATTCATACAATCGATTTTAATTTTGTCTGCTTTTAATATGGAAATATATTTTGTTCAATATATCCACTTATTATTGAAAAAAAAAATCGGAGGTAAAATTCCCGGCTCGGCAGCTCGGGCTCGGTTCGGCTCGGCTGTGGCTTTCATACCCCACCATATTTTATTTAGCAGAACCGAACAAACTGTTCTTTTTAAATCACAACAGACTTAGAGCGATGACTGGTGGTTTCGTTGCGTATGTTCCATGGCGGCCGTGTCCTAATTTATCTTTATGCTGTTTATATCTGCCTCTCTTGGGCTCTCGAGACCTGTTGTATCACCGTGTTTGTGTTTGGTTGACGTTAGGCGCGCGACTGCCTCGCTGGTGGAGGTGTGGTGTCATCTTGTTCTTCATGCAAAATGTTTTGGTGATTCTTGGTTTACATCTTTTATCTCTGTTTTTGGATTTTGGACTGGGAGGACAATACTTGTTTCTTTTTTTTCCACTCAACGCTTTTGCACCCATGAGACAGCGCAAATTATCTTTCCTGGGCATGGGCGGATCCAGAGGATGAGGGGGGGGGGGTGGGGGGCAGGGCGTTCGGACCCCCTGGAATTGCCAGATTAATAATTTTTGCCATGTTGAAATTTTCCGTCACACCTCCTGGGAATTTAGACCCCCCCCCTTGGGTGTTTGCTGATTTGTCTCAGTAAAAATTTACACCTAATGACAGCGAATGGTTAATATATTCTTCATGATGCTAAAGAGTCGCATGCAATTTAGAGCCCTGGGAACTAATATGAGGTAATGTGCAGCTGCATGCGTCAAAACTAGGATTCGCATGGGTATTCTTGGCTTCTTAGTTATAGCGGATATCTTTCTAACGGTATGTAGTGAACTACAGATACCCATAGTCTTTGTTTTAACAAAATAAAAATGCCACAAATTTTAATCTTTAAATATACGGTCGCAAAAATAGTAGCGCACAGGTATTGCACAAGTTGAATAACATAATGCGTCGCCTACAAACCAGGACACAAAGGCAGACCCCAGGACACCAACAAATGAAAGATAAAATTACTCATCAGCTGACTTCTTATTTTACTGACACAAGACTATCTTATTATAACCCAGTTTGAAAACTGTCTTTTTCGATCAACCATTTTCATTTCGAAATTCAAATTAACATTTTTTGTTACACAATCCTACAGAAGTTTCCAAAAGAAGAGAAGCCGCGACGCGAGAAAACCGGTCTTCGGGGTTTCAGACCAGGTCCGATACAAACCGGCCTGTGCAGCTACAAAAGATGACTAGAAGATTGAAATTTCGGATTTAAGAAGACACAGTCGTGTACCTGATCTCGTGTAGACTTTTTGGTACCGGTGTAGAATGGTGTAGTTACTGCACAGTCTGCGCCTTTGTTTTCGCATTTTCGCATAGGCAAAAATCCTGTCTTCTCACGACTCGGCTCAGAGAATGGTTGCGTTTATTTGAATAATTTGATGAGAATTAAATCAAGACTTATTATAATCTTAGACAGAATAATGTTAAGCTTTAAAGAGACGATGAAGAATGGGTTTACACTGTAAACAGACCGGGTTCATTTTAGGAAAAAGGTGAACGGGTGTACAGACTAAGAGTACTTTATCGTCCAAAATTCAGAAAACTCAAACACAAGTTTCCAACCATCCGTCTATTATTTCTCTAGTAGCAATGATTCTTGAAAATGATCCGTCCCAACCATTAAGAAAACTTGCCCATGCAATATACAGTGATTTGTTTCAGATTCAAAAAATAAAAATTTTCATGAAAAAAAAAAAAAATGATATTTTTAATATTTTTGCTCAAAGCATATATTGTGGGTACACGTTAGAACCGCCTCGCCGAGGCGGTTGGTTCTAACGAGTACCCACAATCTATGTTTTAGAGCAAAAACAAGAAAATATGTATATCTCTGCATACCCCCGTTTTTTGCTATATATAAAATTGGGGTATAAAGGGGTATACATTACACGGACATGTTTTCCTGATGAGAGTAACCTTATACTTAGAGTGTATCTCAGTAAGCCTACTGTGGTGTTTGTCTCAAAAGTTAACAATTGACAATTTTGACAATTTTTATTTTATTTAAGTCTCACTTCCACAATATACATACATATTATACATATAAAACATGGACAGATCTATAAAGTGGAACCATTCCTATTAGGAATTATGAGAGACTAAGATTTATAAAAGCATGTTTAAACTCTATAAATCTTAAAAAAAAAAGCAATGCAGATACGAACCACATAAAAGAAAGCCTATGTATATTATATACACTCATTTAAAATTACATTAAAATAATTTTAAAATACAACATAATTATATCTGGTATCGCTATGCGCTATAGAGGAGATTACGTCTGCGCTTAAGAATTTCCCAGCAGGTTTTGGCTGTTACTTTTACACATTGATTATTGGACAGAATAAAGCACATTTTCTGGATATCTGACAAGTTAACAAAATGTTCTGAAATTTCACTTGCTTTCGTGTACACTTGATCTCTTAAGTCGTTATACATTGAACATGAGGTAATTACATGTAGTTCATCTTCTATGCCATCATTACAAAAAGGACATATACGTTCACCCAGCGATAGTCTCTCATATCGACCGGTTTCCACCCTAATTGGAGCAACACCGCAACGAAACTTAGCCAAGGCACTCCTGTAACCTTTGGGCATAACTATTTTTACATAGGCCTCTACATGATACGTTTCCTTAAACAGCTTGTAGGTTCTTAATTTGTTATTACCCGTGGAACTTGCACCTCGTTCTGAATTTATAGCATCAACCCATTTAGCTTTATAATCCAACAACATGGCATTATTGAAATCAGCTGCGTTATCACTGTTTTCTTGTATATTGAACTTCTCTAATTGCTTAAGCAAACGGTATGACCAATTTTTACATCTGTAACCACGCTTATTGCACATCCAACGGTGGACCTTCTGATTTAATCTGGAATCGTCCATACTCTCCATCCGTGTATTTAACTTTAATACGCTGCCCCATTGCTTGACGCATACCGGCGTCCAACCCATGTCGCCATTTACTCCGTTGTTTGGTGTGTACTTTCCAACTCCCAAGAAATAACGGCATGCCCTATTCTGCACCGCGTTGATACAGCTATAATCTTTCGTACCCCAGATAGCTGCCCCATAGTTGATCGTTGGCCAGACAATCGTGTCAAAAAGTTTGGTAAAAACTTCGTAAGGAAGCCCTCCTGCTGCTTTATCTTTCGCTATGATGAGACCTAATGCTCTTGTAGCGGAGTTTGCCACGTACTTTGCTGTTATGTCGTAGTTCAGGAACTCATCAAGGACCAAACCTAGATATTTATAGGATTCTGAAATATCTATTTTATCCGTACCAAATTGAAAAGTGCAATCCGTTCTGCTCGTTGAAGCATTTCTATAATGTACAACATTGGTTTTTTCCAGATTCACCTGCATTTTATTAACTCTACACCAGTTGTACAAGCTGTCCAACATATTCTGTAGTTGCTCTTCCGACTCCGCTATAATAGCTATATCGTCAGCGTACTGAAGAACGCTAACCTTGGTTCCATCAATGTCAATGCCATATCCCGACCCCTCAAATGCCAATGTTAGATCGTTCACGAAGAGATTAAAAAGTATCGGCGACAACAAACAGCCCTGCTTTAAGCCCGCATTCACGTTGAACCAGTCAGTATGATGCCCGTTTATTCGTACACTGCATTTTACGTAATCGTAAATCGCTCGGAGATTGTTATACATTTTTCCGTTGATTCCAATTTGCCGTAACTTATCCCACATCAAAGATCTATTGACATTGTCATATGCTTTTCGAAAATCTACGAAGCATACGAATGTGGACTTCTTAAGTAATTTTCTGGTTTCAATCAAGCTTGTTAACGTTGACAGGTGGTCAACTGTATTTCTATGTTTCCTAAACCCATTTTGAGAGTCCGCCAATATCCCATTTTCCTCGACCCATTTATTAAGCCTTTCATTAAGAATAGCACAATATAATTTATACACTGCGGAAGTCAATGTTATTCCCCGGTATCCAGCGGGATCGCGACTATCTGTACAATTTGCTTTCTGAATAGGGTTTATAATACCAACGCCCCACTGTTTTGGCACAACACAGCTTCGAAAACAGATGCGGAAAAATCTATGTAGAAAACTGAGAGACGAATCAAAACACAACACCTCTGCCGGTATTTCATCATAACCTGTAGATTTTCCCTTTCTTAGTTTCCTCGCGGCTTGCCTTACTTCATTAAATGAGATATCCCTGTTCAGCATATACCCAGTTTCACGTTCACCATCTTGCTGCGTAGCTTCTTGGCTGCCTGTTGCTTCAGAATCATGTTGGTTTAACAAATCACTGAAATAAGTTTTCCATTTATGCATTATATCTTCTAGATCATTGGATAAGGACCCATCTTCGCGAATTATTTCTAACGGGATCGGCTTGCGCCTTTCAAACCCAATGCCCAAGCGACCAATTTTCTTCCAAAATTCGTTGTTATCATTTTCACAGCTTTCTATTAGGTCATTTTGTAGATTCCGCCAGTGCTGTCGTTTCGCTTGTTGGACCATTTTATCAAACATTTTTCGTTTAGCCAGAAACATCTGCCTGTGTTCCTTTTTGACCCTCCCCTCCGCTCTCAGCCAAATTTTCTCCGCACCACACATTTCATTCCATAACTGCGTAAGGTGTTCATTCCACCATGGTTTCTTTGTTCGTCTAATTTTATTGCGCACTGTTTTTCCCACCATTATGCGCTTCGGGCTTAAAACTTTATTCATTTCGCCTTTCATAACTTTACAAAAATCACTGAATATTTCATCCATGTGCAATTGGTTATCTTGTTCCGTTTGAAGCATGTCTATTTTAGCGCTCAGTACCGAGAAAATGTCGGGATCATGTAAGAACTCATTCGGTATATTTCTTAGATTGTATTTAATAAAACAGGAATTGTCATTCGATGTAGTTTCGCTATGTGCTATTTCATCTGGCAACCTATATTCCCAAGTCAAGAAAGAATGGTCGGGCAAATGCCCAGAGGTGACGCTGCCTGCTTCAAATATTTCTTGAATCAGAGTTCTGATGCGGTGAACTTCGAAATTATGGTACAACTCAAGATCTTCATATGTTACAAAACAGTAATCTATTACTGAAGAACCTCCTTGTGATGAGATAAAAGTGTAGTCGTCTTTTAGCGAATTTCTCCCGTTTAAAACACACATGTTCGTACTAATTAAGAAGTCAATTAAAATATCGCAATACGAATTGCGCTGGAAATCGATGACCTCCCTATGTGGTACCTTATCTATTCCCGCTATGAAGTCCTCTGCATCACCTAGTCTTGTGTTGAAATCACCGAAAATCATTAATTTGCTATCCTTTTGATATTCTTGTATTTGACACAGCAGTTTATCCATAAAATCTTGGGCATTCACGTTTCTTGTTGAAAAAGCTGGTACTAAATAGCATACACATATCTTTAATGACTGTTGACTTTGCTTGTTAACTAAACTAAGCCACAATATGCCTTCGTTCGAGTCGTCACACGTCTGAATATCGAAAGTGTTAAAAAGACCGTTTTTGATCAACAAACCAATACCACCAGAACCTCTACGAGCTTTACAATGTAGGCCTGTCCGATTTTGCCCAAACCAAGTATAACCCTCGAAGTTTATTTCTTTCTTATTGACCAAATGAGTCTCTGCCAAACCGACGATATCCAAATTTAACGACCTTATACATTCAGTTTTTATATTATAACTATCGGAGTTCACGTCGTTAGGCCAGCCATTGCAGTTCCAAAACCCGCATGATACCTATTGGCGCCTTCTCGTTTGATCACGCCTGGGTGTATCAGTATTTCTACGTTGTTCCCTGTGTCTATCGTTATCTGGTTCCCTACGATGGTATCGAGTACCAGACCTGTTTTGATCTCTCTGCTCGTGTCGGTTGTGCCTGAAATACTGTTCCCTTTCCCGGCTCCTGTCTGTATTATTTCGCTCTCTGTAATGCGTACCTCGTGTTCTATAAGACCGACCATCCTCTCTGTCGGAGTTTCTTCTCTCCCTCTCTGAATTTACGTATCCACGCGTATGGTTGTCATTTTGCGCCCGTTGATCCGTATCCATGGCAGGAAATTCTCTTTCATTCGACTCTGCATTATGATAAACTACCCTATTGCCCCTCATTCGAACCTTATCTTTACCCACAGCTTGTACCAGAGTTCGGAGACTCGAGATCTGACTACGTTCTGCCCTTGATCGGTCATGTTCTATGTACACGTTCTCATAAATTCTATGCCTTTTTAAGTTTGATTTTGCTTTCATAATATCTGTCTTTGTGTCCCTATCACTACATGTGGCTATCACCACGCCAGGCTGAGAATCTCGTCTTGACTGCTTTCTTACTGCACGTGTACAGGCTGCATCACGAAGACTGAGGCCATCTTTTATAAGTGCGTTAACCTTATTCAATGTATTTTCATTTTCTGTCTCAGGAAGATTTCTTATCACTATATTCTGTACTCTTTCTCCTTCGTGTATTTGTATAGATGAGTCACCATTCCGCTTTATGTCATTAACCAAGTCTCGTAAACTTTCCATGTTTCTTTCCAAACCGATCATCTTTTCCTGCGTTCTTTCAATGTCCTGTTTTAAGTCTGCAGAAACTGTTTTAGAGACACTTTTCTTCAGGTCGGATTGTGCTATCTTTAACTTTTCAACGACAATTTTTTGCACTGAGTCTGTTACTTTTGTTTCTACTTTCTTTGTCAAGCCTTCCATTCTGCTGTTGAAATCGGATTTTACAGCGTCTATCTCACCCTTTATTTGTCGTATGCTGTCAGAATTATTCTCCTTTATTTCATCAAACCTTTTATCCATCTTTTTCTCAAGAATTGTCAGTGCCTTCAGCATGATAACTATGTCCGAGTCAGTCTCTGTTTCTATATCTGATATATCACTGTCTTGATTGTCACTTATCTGCTTTAGAACCTTTTGTTTTTCCTGTGACTTTAACTTTTTCCTAACCCCCTTGCTCTTCTTTCTGGCATTACTGCTTTCATCGTTGTTTTCAGAGTCACTTTCTCGCTTTCTTTTCTCCATATGAATATTTTTCTCGTCAGTTCCATTCCCCGAACATTTTACTAGGTCCACTGGGTCACACTCTCTACCTGAATCCACTAAATCAGATTTTTCAGACCTTTCTACATTTTCACTGACACAATTTACGTCTTGTTTCATTACATGATTCACGAATTCGGCATCCTCGGTGCATTTACTAACAGCCTCACCTTGTTTATGTATGCCACTTACAGGTTTTCTGTTTGCGGTAGACCCTTCTTCTGATACAATGGAAGCCATTTTCTTTTGTGGTAATCCCAAGCTTAAAATCTCGAAAAATTACCGTCCCACGTCGTACGTCGTACCCCGATACGTGTCCCGTTGCACCTAGGGAAACGTCTAGGTGGTTGAAATCCTACGTTGCACCTAGGGAAACGTCTAGGTGGATGGTATCCTACGTTGCACCTAGGGAAACGTCTAGGTGGTTGGTATCCTACGTTGCACCTAGGGAAACGTCTAGGTGGTTGGTATCCTACGTTGCACCTAGGGAAACGTCTAGGTGGTTGGTATCCTACGTTGCACCTAGGGAAACGTCTAGGTGGTTGGTATCCTACGTTGCACCTAGGGAAACGTCTAGGTGGTTGGTATCCTACGTTGCACCTAGGGAAACGTCTAGGTGGTTGGTATCCTACGTTGCACCTAGGGAAACGTCTAGGTGTTCCGGTCGCAGCACACCGATTACTCAGGCGAGCGCGTAAGTCCTGCGCGTCTTCTATATGCTGCGAGCTCAACCGTGGAGCGCGCTGATCATGCGTGACGATTTATCCAATACTATGCGGTCGTAGGCCAATACCTGGTCAACCGATAATTAGCATAACAATAGACAGGTACACAGCAATATGGCTGACCGAATAATCGAATGAATTCACCTGTACAGCGATACCATTGGAAAATTTATAACTTCAAATTATGGAACACACTAATCATGAAACTTGATTTTAAACACAGCAGAATAAAGGCAGTACCTTAAAATTTCATATATCCATAAAATTCCCAGAATAAAACACGTAAAAACACTTTTAAAACCGGTAAAATTGACTTTGCATCTAAAACACAACCTTTCATTGATCACGTGACTACTCCCACAACCCCAGCAAACAACTTCAGCAAAGCTCTACAGAATTGGGAAAATGGACAATTATTTAATTGGTGCACAGCTAGTTATTGCCTGTTTATTTTCAAATCTACTAATGTATCGGATTTTCTTACTATTTGCCGAACATGCAACTTTCAATGACTCTTGCTAATTTGAAACAAGATAATGCGATTAAAAAGTTTCCAAGATGAACATTTCAAGTGTAAATCAAATTAGTTTGTATACTTCATTATTCTTTTGTGCGTTTCATAAAGAATTATCAACTTTTATTTAGCCACAATTTAAAAGTACCCTAGCCGAGTACCCTTATTTTAAATATAGTTACTAGTATTGTAAACTGAGCATTTTTATGTTTGTACAGCGACGAAGTGTTATAAAATGTTCATTGGCAAAAATGTCTTCTTGAAATTATTATTTCAAATATTTAAAGTTTCCAATGACTTTCGTGAAATGTTCAATATGCTCCATACACAGTGATTAACCCAATCGATGATTGTTTTACAGAACGGCTTAGTATGAATTTATTAAAATTAAATATGGAAACGAATTTGGACGTTTGAAATGAAAACATAAATTGCTTTCTTAAAAAAAAAAAAACAAAAAAAAAAACAAAAAAAAAAAAAAAAAAAAAAAAAAAAAAAAAAAAAAAAAAAAAAACAAAAAAAAAAAAAAAAAAAAAAAAAAAAAAAAAAAAAAAAAAAAAAAAAACAGTAGATCTATAAATCAACCACAGGAAAAACACCTACGGATATTAACCAAACCCACTACAATGTATTTTATAAAGGCGTTGTTTCATCAACTACTAAATCTCTTCCTATTTGGATTTCATCGATTACAGTTCATAGTAAACCAACCCAAAAATCGTGAAACTTGCTAAAAGTAAGAACTAATTACATGTTCCCCTTTTCTTACCTGCCCCTCAATTAAACTCGATGACGAGTCAAAATAAAACTGTGAATCTTCTCAGGTTCTCTAAGGACACTTGGAAAGAAGAAGCAAAAGTGTCTTGTCATCCCGGTTAATTACATGTACCTCGTCCACCATGGTCAACTTTCGATTCGACTGCCGACAATTTAACTTTTATATAGCTCGGCAAATAGGTCACTGTATGGGCGTAACCTTATGAATACGTTATTGGGTACGGTCTACTTTTGACCTAGGTAAAAGCTAAAGGTACACAGTTGAAAGACTCAACTCACATGTTGTCCGTTAGAATGAAAATCCGAGTTTGTCTAGTTTACTGGATTGGACAAAATAGGTAGCTGACCTTTAACGGTAAAATACGTGACAGCGCTCTAAGCTGACTGAATTCGACTTTTCTATTATCTCCCTACTTGAACAGATGGACTAGCCGACCACGCCCAGATATGAATATTAAAGTTGCCGCCCATACAGTGACCCATTTGCCGAACTATACCAACGCACTTTCAAACCGACGCATCTGACATTTTAGTTGGTCCAAGTTTGTTACGTCCGATGTGTGTATGGGTTTATATTATCTCTTTGCAGTATTTTAACATAAAAATGACATTGAAATTGTAAGTTTTAAATCAAACGCAAAAATCGTAAAAATGTAGAACATTTACTTTTGATATACAGGCTGTAACGTTCGTAAATCAGAGTGACTTTTCAGAGTAAAATGAGAAGGAAAATGAAATAATTCCGGCCAAAGCCACAACTTTGATTCAGTATTTGTCTGCCGTTTGAGGCATGCGTTTAAAGGACATACGTATATGGCCAACGAAGCCGTAGATCAGAATGAGTTTTTGCAAAGATCAATGTTCATGCCACATAACGAAACCTACAGCATATCATCACAGCAGTCGCTGCAATGATTGTCCTATCCACAAAGAAACAGCACAGACACGTTATTTCGTGTCAATGCCGACGTGTGAAACCTCACACCGGGCGTTTGAGTGTATTCCCCCAATGGGAATACAAATGAGTGACGGATGTCCTAATTGGGTATCTACCGCGCCCTTAGTCATTGTCAAAGTAAACAGTTGCTAATGATTTGCGCCCAGTCGAACGCAAACCTGTTTTTGTGATTAACTAGTGACCGATTAAAAACACTAGACTGCCTAGTCTCTGAGACCAGCAAGTTTCTTGGAAGCGAAACTTAAAAAGGAAGGAAGGTTTTATACTGTCAACCGCCATGAAAGACGAATAAAGGCCTCTTCCAACTTTGCGTTTTGATTTGGAATATTGCGGTGCATGTATACAGGACAGTAGCCCATAGATTAAACTATTTACGTAAAAAGGACCAACAAATGTCCAGCATGTGTTTGATGCGCTTTTCGATATCAGCAGTTGTCTTAAAATAATACGGGATTGCACATATGATCCTTATCTTCTAAACCTTTTCATCATTGAACATGCAAAGTGCTCTTTAAACAAACACTGCTATGATGTGACTCAGTGGTGCGAACCAAAAGGGTCATATGACCCAATTTGCTCCTCCCATGGGCGGGTGAGCTATCCATTTTCAGACAAATAAGATGAATTAATTTTGGAAAATAAGAATGGGTATCAAAACGTCAAAACCTAATGATAGCAACTTTGATACTTATAAATTTCGCTAACTGGTACGAAATGACATAACAAAGTGTTTTACAATTGAGGCAACTCGTTCGTACAATTAGGGATAGCTCAGTGCTTGGAACTATCATAGGTTTACGGGTTGGTGTCAGGCAACGATTTATACAAATTTGTTTTAGTGTCAAAATACTGGTAAGTGAAATGTTTTAAAAGATCTGGACAATAATTCAAATTTGTCCATTTGTTAGTGAAGAAGGTTGGACAATGATCTCAGGAGTTTTGGATTCTGTGTATAATGATGGATAGCAATGGGTTTAAATAATATGCCAGTAATATTTCATTTAATGTTATTATTTAAAGACTGAAAACTTGAAGACAAAATGTTTTACATTATATCAGTAATTTGAGTTGTCAGATGAAACAGTTTGCTTGAAGGCAACGAATGATATGATAGCTAACTATAAAATATTTTTGATAATAATAATAATAATAATAATAATAATAATAATAAAGGAAATACATTTTTGTTATATGCACAACTAAGCGGTGTTCTTTTTGGCATACTCACTTAAAGTTGGTGACGGCCAAGACTGACCTGAAACGCATCTAAATTAAACATGTCTCAGCAGTGATACATACTAATTATACTCCATACAGGATGACCGACGGGGATGCAGCTGGGCTCATATTTGGCCTACATAGTGATCGCCCTATTGTTCATAAGCCATGATAAAGCCTTTGCATTTGAAGGCTTCTTCAGAAAGGTAAATCGGAGTATAGATTAAGTATTCTTCCGTATATGCCCGGCCGACGATAGTCTAGCACACCCACTATAAGTGATTATTATACTTTCCTTTGTATAACATCTTATATCCAAGTTTATTATCTGAAAAAGGTAGTTATTCTTTTTTAATTGCTTTATTTGGTGAAGTTAGAACATACACCATTATTCTCAAAATTGAACGTTACAATGTCATGTTACCAATGTACGGGTACATATACTATAAGACTTAAGTTTAGCATTTCATTCATCATTATTTTCAAAATCAAATGTTTGAAAACTTTATATACGCTTTTAATATGTCAAGTAATGCTCAAATTCATGTTTGGAGACGAGTTTGTGTGCTTTTCTCACGTCCACGAGTTGCAACGTTACGTTTAAAAAATCATGCAAATCACGTGCCCAGCATTCCACGTGCATCACATGTTATCAATTTTTGCCTTGTTTGATTGGTAAAAGTGTCATAACGAATAAACCGGAATGACATTAAAGAAATTCCGTGAGGGGACGCCGTCATCACGCCTGGGAAACGGTCAATTTGTACACCGCCGGTGCTCCATTGTAAGTGAAGTTGACGATTTCCGGTGCCGGAGTTGACCGACGTAAATAGAGAGAATTTTACTGGGTCAACCAGTTCAAGGTTAAATATTTTCCTTATTCTAAATCCATTCAAAAATCGGAGAATGTCAGATGATGCGCCTATGATTGGGGACTTTACAGGAACTCAAATTACATGAAAAGTTTATAAAAGTATATAGTAATCAGTTTTCGCGTTTGAAATACTGGGTTATTTGGTGAATGTAGATGTCTAAAAATGCCTGAATTACGTCATGTACACATTCCATATGCGGTGTTGAAAATAAAATACCAAGTTTAGAGTACACATTACTGGTTGAACGTATTTTGTGTAAAAGATAACCTTTGGTTACAAGAAATTGGAATCAAAATTTTACAAGCGTACCAATTGACGACTGGAGTGCAATTTAACTAATACATTTGCAATGCTATCGTGATAAACTTTACTTTCGTGCTCGTAATTAAAATTAATAATGTTGCTTGTCTTTTTGTCCCATTTTCATGCCTGCTCATGCTACACTATCGCAAAGATATAGAAATTGCCGAAAGTCATCGCCATATGAACCGTTAATCAAATAGTCTGACCTTCATCTTGCCATTACAAGTTACACCACATATCTTAAGCTGTCTTATAAGTATTTTACTTGCAGAAACTTAAATGATTACAATCTTTACGCTTAATTTCTGTGGGTGTGCTAATTGACGTTAGGGCGTGCAATTTGACTAATACTAACCCAGTGTAGCAACTTGTTGCTTAACTTCAGTATAGACATCTAGACTCTTTCGTGTTTTTCCTATATTTATGGCTAATGTGAACACGAGATTATAGGTACCAGAAACAGCTTAAACTATTCAAGATTGAAGGTTTAGTTAAATAATTATATTGTTGATATTTAATATTGCGAGTTGACATCTCGTGATACAATTAAGTTCATATGCTAAAGGAAAAACTACCGGTAACAGAACTGATTTATCCATCCTGCTTTTGATATTTCATTTGGATTTCGGGATTGCGTGTAACCATTCTAATGATAATCACTATGATTGCCTATCTGAACACCGATTCAAGGGGTTTTCCATATCAGTCTTACAACAGATCCTTGCTGCACAAGTTTTGTTGGCAGGGACAAATTGATTGAAACATGTGACGCCTTTGTTGACTGGAATCTTATAATGTATACTAGTATTTGGCAGCCCGAATAGAAGATTATCGATTATTCAAATGCTCTATTCTTTCAGCCCACATCTTTTTGTGATACATGCATATAGCGTTAAATGTAACTATATGTATTCCTGGTCTTTCAGAAATTCACGTATACACACAAATGTGTAGAACTCGTTTTGCTGACTATAATTTGTTTATGTCTCCAGATGGGCTTTAAGGGAAAACCACCAAAGGAAAATTCTATTGATTGTTTGTGCCTCTAGGCAAAACTTATTCTGAATGACCGACCGTATGATTACTCGTTAACCGCTTAAAAGGCCTGAGCCTGTCCTTGAAAAGTGGTTGAGTCAAACCATCCATACATATAAACTTTTGTTTGTTACTTGGGTTCAAAATTTCAAACCTTATTTCGCATGTCATGACATCCCAACGTTGGATAGAAGTCAACATAAAATGGAGACCACTGACATGGTGACGTCCCGACATAACCGAATGTGTTGACTGGGACGTATTTAGCAACAAACGAACAAATCGTTCTCGTGCTTTAATTTGTAGTGATATAACTTGTATAATAACTTGTTGGAAAAACTTTTGTCGGCCTGAGATCTATTTTAAAATATATGCATGTTCCATTGTTGATACATATATCATTTAGTGAGTTGAATCAACCATCAAGCACCAATGAGGCTTCCACAGATAGAGTGCAATGTTCTGTTAGATGAATTTCCAACCGTCAGTCATAGAAACAAAAAAAAAAAAAAAAAAAAAAAAAAAAAAAAAAAAAAAAAAAACAGTTCAACAACTGTCATCTGGCAAAGCTCCAGGTGTAGATGCAATTAATGCAGATGTTTATTCCTTTGGTGTGTGTGTGTGGGGGGGGTGTTACCCATGTCAGAGATATAACGGAGTTGTTTCACTGTATGTGGAGAAAGGAGGCTATCCCGCAAGAATATAAGGATGCACCCATAATCCACCTATACAAGCGGAAAGGAAATCCTCAAGTCTTTGAAAACCAGAGAGGCATCTCCCTCCTATCCATTGCTGGGAAGATACTGGCAAAACTTCTGTTGTTTCGCCTGAATGTTCATTTTGATCAGAAGGGACAAATGTGGATTCAGAAAGGACAGAGGGACAATAGACATAATCTTCACAACAAGAAAGCTTCAGGAGAAAAGCCAAGAACAGAATGTAGATCTAAACACGACGTTTGTCGACCTCACCAAAGCTTTTGACATTGTTAGTTTTGATGAATAATATATAATAGTTTGATCCTTTGCCCAGCAGGCACTTGACGTCAACTTGACGTCAGATATTGGTTGTATTTTGGTCACGACATTATACAACCAATAACCAACGTCCACCTGACGTCCAGTTCTGACGTCAGTGGACGTATTGATATGACGTCAAACTGACGCCGGATTCAAACATCAGTCTAACGCCATATGTCGACAGAGTTAGCTGCCCTTGAACTGATATAATTTCTTACCCATATTATGTAACAAAATCAAATTCAAATAATAATTTCAACATTGCCACTTGAAAGTCATATCTGGGTCTCGTATCGGAAATCCCATATGTCGCCCACCATGCTTATCTAACTATAGAAAAATGAATATATATTAATCAAAATATTTATTAATCTCTAAATTATTAAACTTTCTATTAAGATGAAAATAAAATTTGTATATTTTAATACTTATTTCACCATTTTAAATTATTATTGATTGTTCAGAATAACGTTATTCTTATTTCTTACACTAATGTCTTATTGCTTTTAGCACCATATAGCAATAAAATTTCGCATAAATAAGATGTACCAACATCAGGGTGAGTTAACATCTTAAATATTTTGTATATCCCGAATAACTCTATCTAAGGAGTGAAAGGGAATAACAGTAGTGCATCACCGCACTTCTGAATTCATTTCAGAATGTTAATTAAAAATGCGAACAAATATTCACGATTGGTTTGACGTATGTCCCTGGACGTCAGACTGACGTTGTAAAGCAGACGTCAATCTGACATCAGCATTAAGACGTCAAAAAAACTTTCAAATTCAATGTCAATCCAACGTTAGTCCAACGTTAGAGTCTGACGTCAGCCCAACGTCTATGGGACGTCAAATGCCTGCTGGGTGGAAGCAATGAAAACGTTCAAAAGGAGGAAGTATGGGTCAGAAATCTGGAAAATCATTGCCAAGTTTGGCTGTCAACCCAGATTCATAGCAATGGTGCGGCAATTTCATGATGGAATGCAGGCACGTGTATAATTCGGCAAATAGGTCACTGTATGGGCGTTACCTTATGAATACGTTATTGGGTATGGTCTACTTTTGACCTAGGTAAAAGATAAAGATATACAGTTGAGAGACTCAACTCACATGTTGTCCGTTAGAATGAAATCCGAGTTTGTCTAATTTACTGGATTGGACAAAATACAGGTAGCTGACCTTTAACGGTAAATATGTGACAGCGCTCTAGGCTGACTGAGTTCGACTTTTCTATAATCTCCCTACTTGAACAGATGGACTAACCGACCACGCCCAGATATGATGAATATTAAAGTTGCCGCCCATACAGTGACCCATTTGCCGAACTTTACAAAATGATGGAGAGTTCTCTGAACCCTTTGAGGTAACAAATGGGGTCAAACAGGTCTGTGTTATGGCACCAACACTGTTCAGCATGATGTTTTCTGCCATGCTCATGGATACTTTTCAGGACAGTGACACTGGTTTTCCAATCAGGTTCCATTTTGATGGCAATATATTGAACCATAGAAGGTTGCAAGCCAAAACTAAGGTGCAGACTGATGTGCTGGATGAGCTCCTTTATGCTGCTGATATAGGTAAGAATTCCAACTCAGAGGCAAAATGCAAAGAGTCATGGATCAAGTCTCACAGTCATGTGATATTATGAACTCACAATCAGCACAAAAAGACAGAGGTTGCACACCAACCAGCACCAGGAAAACCGTACAATGAACCAACCATCACTGTGAATGGACAAAGACTGAAAGTTTTTTTTTTTTTTTTTTTTTTTGTTTTTTTTTTTTACATTTTAGGCAAATAACATTGTAAACATGAACATAGAAGAGTCACATGACAAACATTGAATGGAAATACATACAGAAAACTAGTGATTGATATGTCATACAAAGCTTTACTACAATGTGATATAATAAAGATTATTAACTATCAGAGAGAGAGAGAGAGAGAGAGAGAGAGAGCTGCACTCTGTTGCATTCCTTTTCTTGTTAACTTAATGCTTGTAGTAATGTGTTCCATTTTTCGTCGAAGAGATATAATCTGTCGTTTGACAAAGCTATTTCCATCTCAATGTAAATTGAGAGTTGTTGATAATTATTGATAATTATAAATTCTGCAGAGAAGTGCACGTTGATGATGACGTCACTGCCAGAATTGCAAAAGCAAATGTGGCATTCGGAAGACTGTGCAAATATCTGGGAGCGAAATGGAATCAAGCTTGGCACCAGCTTAAAGTCTACAAGGCCCTGGTACTGCCAAGCCTCTTGTATGTGAGACCTGGACAGTATACCAGCGTCATGCAAAGACACTTAACCATTTCCACTTAAGCTGTTTGAGAAAGCTTTAAAAGATCAAGTGGCAAGACAAGATTCCAGACACCGAGGTCCTGAAGAAAGCAGGGATGCAAAACATGCATACTGTCTTAAAGCTAGCACAGCTTATGTGGACTGGCCATGTTATAAGAATGTCTGATAAGCAACTTCCAAAGAAAGTCTTCTATGGAGAATTAAAGGAGGGAAAGCGCTCTCAAGGTGGCCACAAGAAACGCTACCAAGACACCCTCAAAGACTCTCTGAAGGATTTCGACATACCAACGGGGCCTTGGGAACCGACTGCACAGGAGCGATCAAAGTGGCGAGGTCTCATCAACAGAAGAGCAGCTCTCTATGAAAAAAAGAGAATATGTGAAGCTGAAAGAAAACGCAGAGAACGCAATGCCAATACCAATGGGCCACCAGCTGATTCCATGATACTGACTTACTCTACTTGCAACCGACAGTTCAGAGCTAGAATTGGCCTAGTCAGTCATCAAAAAACTCACCAACACATATGAACCTATTCAAGAAATAATGATGACCTTTCTCATTAGTGAGAGACGAACGATCATCAGATAAAAACAATTTCCCATTAGTCAAATTTCACACCGACCGTCAATTGGTACACTTTTGAAAAAATGACCCATGGTCTACATATTTTGATTTTTTCTTTTTAATATTCCATGTAAATTACACGCTATTGACTTCTGTTGTAATTCTAGGCTATCAGATCAAACTTGAGTTAGCTATATCGGAAAACTGAATCACTTTTTATCCCACAACACAAGTTTTGACCAAGGTTTCCTAAACCCGAAAAACGATATGTGGATAATTGGTAAGTTTTTGTGCATACTTTTTTGTATGCATGATCTTTATTCATTAGCCCATCATCTGACATTCTCGGATTTTTAGGTACATGGGGGAAAGAAACAAAAAACTTACCTCGAACACACTCGGGTACAACACAACCCTTTAATTTGACCCAACAACTCCTACACCGGAAACCGTCAATTTCTCTTTCCATGGAGCACCGGCGGTGTACAAATTGACCGTTTCCCGGGTGTGGTCATGGCATGACGTTAAATCAGCGTAACATGAAGATCAATATGATTAGTGCAGACATGAAGAAAGATGAAGCCAATTGAAACTTCTAAGCTTACTAGAGTACGATACAGTCTCCTAGAACCATATTCCATCAGCTGATAGCATCAAAAACCGGCATTAGACGCCAGACAACGTAAGGCTATCATGATATAGGACAATGCCAATTTGACGTCATAGTGACGTAATCGACTTTTAGGCAGCCTTAGAACATCAGGATTGATAATTTGCGGCATGGAAAGATGGATTTGTATTGGAACAGCTGACAGAAAACAACATGCCTGGTGCAAACACCGTGAATATCGCCGTTACGGTTTCGGTCCTGTAAACGTTAAACATAAACGTGCAAGACTAGACTTGGCATCACATCAAACCTTATAAGCCTACTAAGCGAATGTTTTCTCGTGAAAGAGAAATCGCACGTCATTTCAGCAAATAAACACATATGGGTTCACCGTGGAAGAAAGACCAGGGAACAAAATGACGTCAGTTACGTCATACACTGGGGCGTTACCTGGTACCATAATGGAATCAAATCTCTTCGATCATGGTACTGTACTCTATTTGAGCACAAAAAGATGTTAAAATGACTGTTTTGGGAATAAAAGATTAACTTTCCATATGCCGAGAAACAATGTGAATTTTGAGGTGACACCCCTGTAAACTTTGACGTAGCGTAATTGCGTCCGGAGAAGAAGGATTTCCGATGAAAATGAAAAATTGTGGTTCCTTATGGATTAAAGATTGATGGGTTGAAGTGTTTAGTTTAGTTCATCTTTATACCAATTAGCAATTTTGAAATCAAATAAAAATTGCTAAACTTAAGTCTTATAGTATAGTTATAAAGCATCGAGGTTACAGGTTCAATATCTTGAATGGGACATGCCAAAACACCAAGATTAAGTCACTCGCATGAAATGCATCCATGTAACTAACCGTAAATAGTCCGTCTTCACCAACTTTTTCTGAAAATAGGGGTTAAATTAGAATTAGTTTACCAGTATTAAGTATCAAGTTGGCTTTTTTCAGTTACAGAAAAGGGCTGCAGAAGCAGCAGTTCAGAGGAAAGATGAAAAACAGTTCATCGAAGGCGACATCCTAAATGACCCAGAGGTAATGGAATTCACTTTATTTGCCATTGGCGTTCGTAAAATATAAATCCCAGTAATTTACCTTATAATCCCCATCATCATTTCCATCCGACAGGTCTTCCTCGCAGGCACTGTCTCCATTTAGCTTCATTCTGAGGTTCAGGCTTCTCTCTGTTATCCTTCAATACTTCATTTCAATTTTCTTCGAACTGTCTGGCCTCTTTGCTGTTTATTTTAGCAACCCTCCAAATAATCCGCTTCACATGCCCATGCCATCTCATTTTGCTGCTGCCAAGAGCAACATCCGAATTTTGGATGAGAAGGTTTAAGAAAAGAGAGTCAACTTATAAGTTAACTTCATCCTTTGCTTTGACATTAAGGTCCAAGTAGCTTGACACTTCGCACACAGTTTGAAAACACCAGGTGTCAGATTGCGGTTGGTTAGAAGGGAACGCGGCCCCAAAACAGAACTTTCCAAATGCCGATTTGTAGCATGTATAGCCGCTAGTTCACAGTCACTTCCAGCAGAAAGCACATCCCATAGATAGCAAATTTCTAGTATCTGTTCAAAGTTTTCGTCATCAACCTGCACTTACAACAATAAAACGTGTTGTGCTCAGGGGTATCCAAAACCGGCAGTTACCTGTCTGACAAACATCACAGATATCATTTCAAGATTTCTTCAGAACATCCAGATGCCACATGCCACAATTTTGCCTTCCTTGTATTTACCCGCAGACACTCTTTTCAGCCACTTTCCAACAGTTCCTCCATGGAATCTGTGATAATCATGGAGTCATCTGCATGTAGCAACTGCATTTGACAGCCTTTGTGGAACTCTCCTGGATATCGGATATCGGGCTTCTGATATATTGATGAGCAGCGGTGTCAGGACAGAAGCCTGACAGACAACGACTCTGACTAAAACTCCTCATTGCTTTTTCATACTCAGCTTCTCACTTCATTGTACTGTGCCTGGTGCATTATTAAAACCATATGCCTAATAATCCAAGTTTGCACATTGTCCAATAGATGACACCCAGTGGAGTGGGATACGATCAAATGCCTTGTTCAAATCAAAGAAGGCAACGCAGAGTCGCTTATTGGCAGCTAAGTGTTGCTGTAATTGTTATTAATTGCACCTGATATGAAAACACACTGCATCTCAACTCTTTGCCTACTGAAACCTTCCATCACACGCTTCATCAACTTCATTACTAGTTTGAAGTCAACTATTATCTTATAGTTTCCTCTGTTCAAAGCATTCCCTTTGACAAGGAAGCTCTTCTGTCAGTCTGTTGAGATAGAAACCCGGGAGATGATGCCCTACCTTTGCAACGCATCTCAGTACAATACCACCGTGTCCATTCGAAACGCATGAAAAGAGGTCGTAACGCATGATCGGCGCCATTTTCACGTATGATTGCGGTAGTTTCCTTCGGATTCGCCGCCATTTTTGGAGGAAACTTTAGCGGCAAGTTTTTACAAACTTTTATTTGAATTATTTAAATAGACCTTTCCAACGAACGATCTAGCCTATCCGGATCTACATACATGCCTCTAATTGCCGAGTGTTCTACTGATGCATAGGCTTCGATAGGACTCGCAAACATTCGAGGAGATTATTGTTTTGCAAGTTCGGCCATACACGAAAATAACATTCGCCCAAAAACGTTTCGTACTTTTCTCATTTTCTTCAAAGTTTTGACTAACTGTTGGATGATTTTGCTTTTTGACATCACACTTTAACTTAAGAAGCCAATTTCTCATGATTTTTTCCCGAACAACCACGGGTTAAAACAAAATACGTCAAAATTAAAGTAACGTACGATAATACGGCAACCTGGTCTTTCGAACTTTGCAAGTATTTACAATGAATAACATATTTAAAGGGGTAAAAGCAAGCCAAATGCTCATTTGTTGTCAAGTCCCGTTGTAGTTTTCAAGTAAGGTCCAGGTTACTTCATTTCCAGGTGTAATATCTTACTGAAGTTGCATTCCATCCCTTGTCCATAAACAGCATATAAAAGGGCTTCAACAATTTATGAATGTTGACTCTGTGCGACGTCTTATTTATTTTAACATTAATTAACATTCCATAGTTTAATCTTACATAAAATACCGTATCATGTGGTTCTGGACTATGAGGGCAGCAAGGTCTGAGGTCGGTAGCCAATAGAACAAAAGCCAATCTTTGTAAGAGGCATGCGCGTAAATTTTGTTTGTCCTCTTTTTCGTCAATCTCTGCGTCAATCTTGATGAGATAAACATAGGTCATATTAACATAGTGTGTTCATGTGCAAGGTGCATGTGCGAGTTGGTTATGGACCCCTGGTCTAGAGCGCATTGCACAAATAGTCACGCCGCATCTTTGCACAATGTATATTCAACAAAAGTTAAGCTTTTCCAAGAGATGCTCGCAATCTCACATCGCTATCTTAAGTGTATGATCATGTGTCAACCATCATCAATAGCAGAATAGTCAAAGATCAGGAAAGGCTCGGGCAGATCTCTCGGCATGCGCGTATGGCCTACTGCAATTGCATGGTCCAATCAAGATGACCAGAAGTCGGTGGTCGTTTAACCACAAGTTGTGAATACTGTATTCTATTTATGCCCAAATAATAAAACAGTTTTAGATTTGTTTCAATGTTTCTTTCACGCAGCCAGGATGGTGTATTATTATTTATAAGGGGGGGGGGGGGGGGGGTACCACCTATACATACATGCTACAGCCTTATCTAGAAGTGTTATGCGGCGAGTCAACAGCGGCAATCGATTAAAAGAATTCACAATCGATAGTCAGTAAGTCAGTATATATAGTAAGAAAGAAAGAAAAGAGAAAAAAGACGATTTTCATGAAAACGAAAGTAGCACACTTCTGTGTAAATACTGGTATATTGAGCAATGATTAAATCCCTCCCAAGTACAATTGATTGACTGATGGTTTAATTTGAGTTGAGTTTTTACAGGTTTTACTATTCGGATACCATTTGATTTATATCAGTCTTTTGATTGACTGCATTGCTGAAGCTTGAAATTACTGTACATATTTTATCTGTTCATTGCCAGTTTATTCAGGGTCACTGAGGAGAATTTATTACTCGAAACAGATCTGTCTGGCCCAACCTCTTCTTTTGAATTTTTGCATAGCTCAAGGGAACTCAATTTTAGATCACTAGTAAATTTTACCCGTCTCAACGTAGCAGTAAGATGATTGCTGCGATGAAGACAAATAAGATCTTTTGAATTTTTGCATAGCTCAAGGGAACTCAATTTTAGATCACTAGTAAATTTTACCCGTCTCAACGTAGCAGTAAGATGATTGCTGCGATGAAGACAAATAAGACACATCAGGGATCAACCTGTATACACTCACCAAGTTTCATCCAAATCGGACGAAGGACTGCCGAGATACAGAAATTTGACCTTTGAACTCGATGGCCTTGACCTTTAAAAAATGAACCCCTCGAGCTAATATCCGGGGCCGCCCTCCACCTTCCCACCAAGATTGGTGAAGATCGGCCCAAGGACCTGGGAGAAGTAGGGGAACAAACAGAAAAAAAACACAAAAATTTGACCTTTGACCTCGATGACCTTGACCTTTCAAAAAATGAACCCCTCAAGCTAATATCCGGGGCCGCCCTCCACCTTCCCTCCAAGTATGGTGAAGATCGGCCCAAGGACCTAGGAGGAGTAGGGGAACAAACAAACAGACAAACGTTGCTCAAATTATAGTATGATTATTGGTATTCATCATGGTATTTCCGTATCTACGGCACCGTAGAACATAACTATTTTTAGAGCTATTTATAGCAGTGCCGAGCCGAGCTGCAAGAGTCCTTTTGGTTTCGAATGTGTGTGTGATTTTGTATTTCGAATGTGTGTGTGTGTGTGTGTGTGTGTGTGTGTGTGTGTGTGTGTGTGTGTGTGTGTGTGTGTGTCGGGGGTCAGAAAAAAATAATTTTTTTGGTAGGGACACTTTTGCGGATATTTTGGGGTTCTCACAAAAATTTATTTGGGGGGCTGTTTAATGTCAAAAGGGGTTATTTTAGTGGGGTATTTTCAGCAATTTGGTATTTTTCTAGGGTATGGTCAAAATTATTTATATTTTTAGGTGCTCCGTCGTATCCGATATGTTTGACTTTTGGGTTACAGAGTAGATGGTGGGACCGAACCTCTTTATAGGCAAAATCTCAGAGTACCCCCTCCCCCACCCCCGAGACAATACCTCAATAGGGGAAGTGCGCCTGGGAAAAATTAGTCTCTCACAAGAGATGAAAGTTGGACACATAGTCGTTTGACATTTCAGCACAGGAAATCAGAGAATGAGAGGTAATTCCCCCGGGGGCTAATCTGAGAGTTGCTGGATTCCAGCACCTACCTTGCTCTGTACAACCTTAAAATAGCGGGTATGACGGGCTATTCCCCCCCCCCCCCCAATTAATGAAATCTTAACCTTTTCAAAAAGGTATTTGAAATTGCAGAAAAAACAATGAAAAACAACTTAAATTTGACATTGAACAAACCCCCGCCCCCACCCATGCCTATGTATAGAGATGGCGAAAATGTCAGAGTACCCACTCGGGGTCATTCCAGTAATTCATATGACTCGGTCAACATCAGAATATAGATAAATTGTAGAAAGGGAGGAGGTTTGTCCATATATTTGATTTAATCTCTCTGTAATTTATTACTGACAGTCTCAAAGTAATGGACTAACTATATGCTCAGCACCTACCTTGCTCTGTACAACCTTAAAATAGCGGGTATGACGGGCTATTCCCCCCCCCCAATTAATGAAATCTTAACCTTTTCAAAAAGGTATTTGAAATTGCAGAAAAAACAATGAAAAACAACTTAAATTTGACATTAAACAAACCCCCGCCCCCACCCCCCCCCCCCCAAAAAAAAAAAAAAAAAAAAAAGAAAAAAGAAATAAACAATGTGCAACAAAGTATCCATTTAAATCTCCCTACCCCCAAGATAGCCATTTTTTCTGAAAACCCCAAAAATACCGAAATTCGAAATGTTGACTCAAAAAAAAAATAGGCCATGCCTATGTATAGAGATGGCGAAAATGTCAGAGTACCCACTCGGGGTCATTCCAGTAATTCATATGACTCGGTCAACATCAGAATATAGATAAATTGTAGAAAGGGAGGAGGTTTGTCCATATATTTGATTTAATCTCTCTGTAATTTATTACTGACAGTCTCAAAGTAATGGACTAACTATATGCTCAAACGGTAAGAGAGAGACCCTTGATTCGTGCCCTGGTCGGGCCACATTCTTCTTCTGCTTCTTTGATAGCTATGCCAACAGAGATACCGAGCAACATGGTCAGCAAATTACTGTTTTACAGCAAGGATTCAGCTTTGTACAATTGACGAGCACCAAACGTGTAAACTGGAGACAAATGAGCGTTTGGCTTGTTTTTACCCCTTAAAATATGTTATTCATTGTAAATACTTGCAAAGTTCGAAAGACCAGGTTGCCGTATTATTGCGTTACTTTATTTTTGACGTATTTTGTTTTAACCCGTGGTTGTTCGGGAAAAAAATCATGAGAAATTGGCTTCTTAAGTTAAAGTGTGATGTCAAAAAGCAAAATCATCCAACAGTTAGTCAAAACTTTGAAGAAAATGAGAAAAGTACGAAACGTTTTTGGGCGAATGTTATTTTCGTGTATGGCCGAACTTGCAAAACAATAATCTCCTCGAATGTTTGCGAGTCCTATCGAAGCCTATGCATCAGTAGAACACTCAGCAATTAGAGGCATGTATGTAGATCCGGATAGGCTAGATAGTTCGTTGGAAAGGTCTATTTAAATAATTCAAATAAAAGTTTGTAAAAACTTACCGCTAAAGTTTCCTCCAAAAATGGCGGCGAATCCGAAGGAAACTACCGCAATCATACGTGAAAATGCCGCCGATCATGCGTTACGACCTCTTTTCATGCGTTTCGAATGGACACGGTGAATACCTGGACCGGCTGTTTTGCCAGATGCCTTCTAACTATAATAACTTCCAAGGTGATTGGCTCATTTCAACTTAGGCTTCCTCTGACAGGTCTACTGTGTGCTAAGGAAACACAACACAAATGTCTTTCTAAGATCGCTTCCTCGCTCGACCCAGACACAGTTGGACTGCATTATTCTTATCAAGGTTGTCTCTAAGTTTAAACTGTCAACGAAGTTTAAACTGTCAACGAGAAAAGTCTCGCTAAGTATAACAATGCATTGGTAGAACGAGCCTATCTTTTACACTAATAGGTGGTCATTCAGCTAGTTTCTTCTAAGCAGATAATGTTGTGCCACAATATAACAGTCATCAAAAATAAACAAAATTAGTGCTTGCATAAATTTTAAGCGGGCTCAACCATATTTTGTTGATATTAATCAATTTCTTTTACTGAACTGTTTCCAGTAAAGCTCAGTAAACATTTGTTCCAGGACAATGTGAGACGATTCTCGGCACCCGGCGATCCAGACACATGGGTGAAACGACGTATTCCATTTGTTATAGACAACGGCATTGGTAAGTATACTGTAATATGACAATATTGCCGAAAGCCTTGTAGTTACCGCTATACTTACACAATGGTAACTCTCCTTCAAGCGAGCAGGACTAAAATGGTATGGTAGCTCTGACCAGTAAATCGTGTACATCTTCTGTCAACCTTTCCACTCACAAGTGTGAACTAACCTAATTCACTAGTCAGCTCCGATATGATCATGCTCTTGCCCATTAGCAGGACAAAATCATCAAATACAAAGTCTTTTAAAGTCGAGAAGTCTAGTATATCTTGTTGTACACTCCAATCGCATCTCCCGATTCTCCATTTTCGGCTGGACAGGCGTTGGTATAAACATACACATGAAGGCTAACATGCATCCGTCAACACCAATTTAGTTTTGATTTATATAATTTGGAATAGGTTTCAATAAAATCTAGGAAGGCATTGTCAAATTCACAAAAATGTTCAAACTATAGTTGAGCGGTTTATTCTCGATTCCAGCATGACGAACGTAATTCACATAGCAATGCGACAGATCATGCTGAACACTTCTAGATCTACCAGATTTGATTTTAGACGACCATTTGACAATGCCACTGCTAAGGGCGAGGGGATAGAACGAAAAATCTGTTTGCGATGTAACTGATTCTTACTGTATATTTGTTTCAGATTCCAGCATGACGAATACAATTCACACAGCAATGCGACAGGTAATGCTGAACACGTCTAGATGTATCAGATTCGATGACAAACGGTCTTTTGACAATGATTACATCAATATCACTGCCCAGGACGATGGGTAAGATCTTGAAGGATTCATACAAGGCAAAGTTTATAATTCTCAGGTTGCAATCTATAGCTTGAATGCAAATTTACAATTGCAACACATGACGCTAATGATACAGAAGTGAAGGCTTTTCGTGTTAAGTAGACGATACATTTCCTGAAAATATGCCTATGAGGTCATGATAAATAAATAAAAACAAAGCCAAACTGAAAGAAAATTTCTGAAAACGACTACTTATATTAACAACAGATTTCTAAGATTATTTCATGATTTGTAATCGTGTGATATGTTCCTAAATCCTTTTCAGGTGTTACGGGTCCATCGGACGTAGAGGTGGACCACAGATTCTCAACCTAGGGAGGAGGTGTAACTCTGTGGGCGTCGTCATGCATGAGTTGATGCACGCCCTCGGGTTCTGGCACGAGCAGAGCAGGAGTGATAGGGACAGTTTCGTAAATGTCCTACTGGAAAATGTTATCTTTGGTAGGTAATAGAGGCGGTTTCATAAACGTCCTGTTGGAAAATGTTATCTTTGGTGTGTAATAGTTAAATGCTTTGAAAACTTCCTGTGTGAAAATGTTATCTTTGGAATGTAATAGGTACAGCTTTGAAAACTTCCTTGGGAAAATGTTATCTTTGTTGTGTAATACTTAAATGCTTTGAAAACTTCCTGTGGGAAAATGTTATCTTTGTTGTGTAAAAGGGATAGCTTTGTCAATGTCCTGTTGGTAAATGTTATCTTTGGTCTGTAAAAGGGATAGCTTTGTCAATGTTCTGTTTTTGACTTTGTAAATGTCCTGTTTGTAAATGTTATCTTTGGTGTGTAATAGGGATAGCTTTGTTAATGTCCTGATTGTAAATGTTATCTTTGGTATGCAATAGGGATAACTTTGTAAATATCCCATTTGTAAATGTTGTCGATGAATTCATTAACATAATCACCACAAACACGAAAATCAAATTATTCAGGTGACAGTAGGCAAAATTTTGATTTCTCTGTAAACCATCACTAAAATATAGTTGCAACCTTACACATTTTTTCAAAGATAAGGCATTAAAGTGTATTATGCACAAAAACGATACATCGCTGTCCTATAACTCTACATGGCAACAGAAAAAATTGATATCTATTTTATGGGGAGAGGGGCGAGGAAATTTACGCCACGTATACGATGTGTCTATCGACCCACCGCTAGAATGCTTTCTACTCGGAAGATATACATTCACAACCAAAATATACACCAAAATATACGAGTGCATAGATTGGTCAAGAGAATATGTCTAATTAAAATTCTATTTTTGTCAATCGCAATCAGTTATATCTACAGATGCCAGTGGTTTTAATTGTGTCACTCTGTCACCGATAAACTGACCTGTTTTGATTTTCATTGAGCTGTTTTTCAAGACACACACATGCTGCAGACATACGTAGTTCTAACAGTATTATGAAACATTTTAGGAGAGGAGGGTAATTTCAACAAGCGCGATAAGGGCCCTATAGAGGACACTATTCCCTACGACTACGACTCAATCCTGCACTACAGCTATGATCAGTTCTCCAGAAACGGCGGTGATACGCTGAGACCAACTGATACCAGCGTGGATAAGGGTAGACTGGGACAGAGATATCAACTCAGTCAGAAGGATATTGATAGAATACGATGGTTATATGATTGTGGTAAGATCTGTCATATTGCTAAAATGAGCCGTCTCGTGGGAAAACCAACGTGGTTTCCGAACATGTCCAACGCAATTCAGGCTGTACAGTCACAGAAGCAGGCTAGAAGCTTGAAATTTCGGATTTAAAAAGAAGGGGAACTGTACTATCCGTCTATCGAAAACAAAGACGCTGATCAGCTTCGCGGTTACCACGAAACTGATCTGCGTCTTTGTTTTCGCATATGCAAATTGTTGGTTTTCTCATGAGGCGGCTCCTAAATGGTTAACACGGTAGTCTAAATATTATTTTTGCTGTCCTTACCGATTAGCGAATTGCATGTAGCAATATTGCGCCACTGATTCCAAAGAAAATGATAGTCAAATGGTGAAAATGGTGAAGTATTTGCATTCACTGTTAGAGATGTACATTGCAAGAGTTACAAAAATTCTATAAAGCGGAGCAACTAATGTTGGATGGTCTGTTTTGTCGCCTGCAAATAATATTATCCTGAAAGATTCCAATGAGTCTCAAACTGACATTGTCTTATATTGTAGGGGTGAGAACGTGTCCCACCATCACGTGGTTTCAGAATGGTGTGATATCGGTTAACAGTTATGCTGTTGGTGGACAGGCAAAACATTCCTGCGTAAGCAGTCAATACAAACTAATAGGAGCTGAAATTAGAACCTGCAAGGCGGACGGTGTCTGGTCAGGTTCGGTGCCATATTGCGTCGGTATGTAAATATTGTTTACGATAGGAAGGACACAAAGCCTGATAAATTGTGTAGTCTGTACATTGAAATGTAGCATCAAATCCATGGGAAATGATGTAATGTTAAAAAGGGATTGGAACATGAAATTTAAATTATGTTCTTGAAAACGAAGACGGAACTTCAACCAGAGTTGCATGTGAAGGGTGTTTGGGAAATTAATTCTGTTGAATAGGAAACTTGGTTGTACGATAATTAGTATGCATGAACTTCAGGGGACATTTATGTTTTCTACCAGCGAACTTATACCCTAATATATTGGATTTCATGAAAAAATAACAACAATGTCGACATAAACGTAACGATATTTACTATAACATTTCAGCATATAGATGGTATTCATATCTCTACTACAACATGAACAGTGAATCTGGTTTGACACAGACATCTGCTGTCAGATGGAGGAGAAACAGAGGCCCTACCCCCTCGGAGGATACAGGACCACATGTTGATCACACCAGTGAGGATTCAACAGGTACATCGAACAACCATATCTAATTTATTTAAAAAAAACTGAATCTGAATAATGCATCATTCCATCAGAAAAGACTCCATGTATGTCGCATACGAGGTTATTCATCAAAGAATCTGACAGAAGACGTCAGTTGTTTGTCTGAGTAGAAATAGTAAAGTCAGCCCATTTCGATGTTTCGACTAATAGCATTTTTTTCTCGAATAAAAATGACATCAACAGCGAATAGCCTAAGTTACTTGTTTAACATGAATGCCACATGGGTTTTGATGTAAAGTTTGTATTCCTGAATAACGCCCATATCCAATAATGCAAAATAGTGTTTAAAGGACCATTGACCATGTCCTGTAAAATATGCCTTGTTTTCGAAAGCCCAAAACTCCGTTTTAAAGCAATTTCTACTAAACCTTTGCAATGGGGAAGGTAGTATGATGTCTTAAGAACGGATAATTGCTATAATGTATGAAGCATTCTCCACATACTGTAGAAATGGCTAGCAAAGCGGAGGTGGGGGTGAAAAATTTGAAAATATAAATTGGAATAAAAATCATTTTTTGTTGCATGTCTGTATTCAATTCCACCATTGTTAAACATGTAGGTCAGTGTCAAGGGTCTTAGACACCCTAAAATTCATCTCAACATTTTGATGCTTAATAAGAGACATTATTTTCATAAATCATTTTGGGAGTTACCTGTATATCATTGCTAACAATGACAAGTATTGAGCAAAGTCATGAGAAAATCTGTCATTTGTTTCCAAACAGGTAGACTGTAAACCCAAGTTATGTAGCCAAAACATGACAAAATACTTCACAAATAGGGGTTTGAAACACAGAGGAAGCAAAATATGTCTATGCGACTATGACACTGATTTGTTCTTTAAGTTTGGTACATGTATCTGCAAAACACATTTTCTCATGGATGCTTCAATTACTGTATGCTTTTGGCAAACATAAAATGACACAGACTTTATTTGCAAGTGTGGAATGAATGAATGCATGCATGCCACCATTCAATTTAGATACATATGAAATTTATATCTTTTCTGTTGTTAAAATGTTTCTACAGTATTTTTCAATGTTAAAACTATGGCATATACACCTGGTATACATGCACCTGTTCAGCTATAACACGCCCTGCTATCTCTCTCGTAATACACATCAATGAGAAGTACTTCAGTGAAATATTGTTGGTCTAAACGAGTCAAGACATACTGTCAAGAGTAAACCAAGATGATGTCACTTAAGTATTTGACTAGATTCACAGACCTTAATTCCCTGTAAATCATGGATTAAGAAGTTTAATAAAGCAAATGCCTGAAGTAGTCAAAATCTTCATCACATGATGCTGACACCAAATGTACATGTACTAAGAGATCATCCATTACACAATGTTAATACTGACAACTTTCCAATGTATAGTCTAAGTGCAATGAAGGACAAATGCCCCGTTATTTGTCCCAGACTTATCAAGACTTATCTCTCCACATGTTGAACTCAGTCATGTACTTTGAAAGATTAGGGGGCGTGTATGTTATAACTTGTATTTGTATAGACTGGTGCAAAAGTTTGTTCCGTGAAATGTTATTTCTCTATTTTTTGAATGAATCAAAAATTAAAAATGGTTAAAATCAATTATTTTCCCGTAACAGATGACGAAATTAGTACATGTTTGTCTCGCTTAATTGCACTTGATAGGAAAGAACCTAATTTCTACTATTCTCACTGTATTAAGTACTTATAACTATTTTATATACATGTACACAGTTTTGGTGTTACATTTTTGGCTGGGCAACATTGTTCCCCCCCGAGTACCAACAAGCCATTCAAATATAATATGTATTTTATGATGACCTATCAACATGCAAAAGGATTTGTTGGTACTCGGGGGGGGGGGGGAACAATGTTCAAAAAATAGTTTTCTGTATTCTTATATGTTCAATACAAAAAGTAGCTGTTTCAGCCCAAAAATAAAGCCATACATGTATCAAAATGGGGATTAAAGTCCAATATGCTAAAATATGGACTGACAGTGAACTAACGTGTGATGGTTGAAGCATTTTACAAACTTTTATTTTTTTCAAAATACAGGGCAGCTATACATTGTTACTCCCATTACCACTGTCAAAGATCCTTCATTGACTTAGTAGTTCATTAATTTTCATATTTCCTTTCCCTCACAGGTTGGTATTTTTATCTAGAGGCGACAGATATCCCGGTGAAATCTACAGCCACTTTCCAGACTTCAGAAGTCAGATATACTTACAGTGGTGGGGCTTGTTTAACGTGAGTAGAAATAACAGCCAGTTTGTCTTCCTCTTGTGGCAAACGTAGCCAAACACTGGCACTGTATAACAAACACCAATCACTGAAACTCAAATGTAAAATCATTTAACAACATATATGGTGGAACAGTTGAGCATATTTTGGGAAGGGTGGTCATCATTTATGGTGATCCTAAATAAACATTGTTTGTGTACTTTACAAATCGTTACATGTAATATATGGATGGTAGTTCTTTCCAACGACACTGGTACCCAGGTTTAATACGAGTATACTATTTTTTGTGTTAGTCAGGCTGCTTTTCGTCTTGAAACATGTTTAAATACTCGAGTCATCACATTTGATAAACGAAAGTTTACATTATACAAAACGCATTCTCTGTTCAACGATTTTTCATCGATCTACCCTTATTTTACATGTATGCTCTTGTTTTTACCATCTTTTTTAAAACTATGATAAAGCCCGAATATTTTTACACCGGTGATCAGTTCTAAAATTCTTCACATTTCTATCAACAGGTTCTGGTATTATATGTACGGTGAAGGAATTGGTACATTAAGCGTGTATGTGATAAGCAGTAGCTATGGTTCAAGAAGACGATTAGTTTGGTCGTCAGATAGAAATGGTGTTCTTCAGAAAAAGCAATGGCAGATGGCAACAGATTCTGGAAACATGATTCGGTTGCCTGTATGGTATACCTATCAAGTAAGCTTAAAAATACTTCATTTGCTATTACTGCAGCTGGTGTTGTGCCGTGTGGCGGCCCTAAAAAGTCTCCCCGTACATCATCCATAGTGCAGGTTATATTTTCCTTTTGGTCCTTTGAGATCAGCGAGGATATTCTGAGAAATCAGAAATTTATTATTGGTTAAGTTCATTTTTAACCAATTTTTAATATATTTGGTCTCATTTAGATAATTCTGGTCTTTGTATCGACTACCCTGTTGAAAGTTGCAAAATTTCAGTTATTCTCTTTAACTCCATGTTGCCAAATCTAAAGGGTCACTGACGAGACTTTAATAGTCGAAACCGCGGTATGGCCCATCCCCTTTCTCATTAATATGTTCACTGCTCTTAAAGGATCTCAGTTTTAATTTTATTCATCAGGTAAACATGTCCGTGTAATGTGTATCCCCTTGAACCCCACTTTTATATAGCAAGACTGGGGTATGCAGGTTTATACCTATTTTTCTTATTTTTGCTCCAAAACATAGATTGTGGGTACTCTTTAGAACTGCCTCGTTAGAACCGCCTCGGCAATCTATGTTTTGGAGCAAAAATAAGAAAAAATATCAAAATTTTCCATCTGAAAATTTTCAATTTTTAAAGCTAAAAAAATCTCTGTTTATTGCATGGGCAAGTTTTCGTAATGGGAAGCTAAATTTTGTTTTATTAACTATTGATTTTATTAAATACATACTTTAGAAAAAATGGAAACTGATGCTTTGTCCTTTCCGTGTCATATTTGGCAAAGCCAGAAACTAGTACCTTAAAAGGATAACCTGCAGAATGATTGTTCTGAATCAAATTTGTGAAAGTCGTGATTTATGTGACATCTCTAGACAAGTCTATGAAGAAATAACATTCATAGCAAAATACTTATTAAAATAAAACACAGAGAACCAAAGAACAGATAAATTAATACCAATTAAAGTAAAAACCTTATTAGCGTCAAAAGATTTATCTAGTTACATACACAGACCATGTATCTCGTCCCCCATGCCAATGTATTCGCTTCTTCTTTCGCTCACTACAGGTGATATTTGAAGCAACACGTGGACAGTATGATACGTCAGATATTGCTGTTGATGACGTCTTAGTTGGACATTGCTCCTTGGTAAACAGCTATCAACAATCAGTCAGTGACGACAAACAGAGAAATCGTCAACAAAATGTCGGATATTCTTCACCATATCGTGGCAATGGTTTGAAGAAATACTGATCAGTTGTTATATATCATTTTGAAATTGCTTCTGTTTTTCTGTGAAATAATGAAAACAACGAAAGCAGTGCTTTAATGGAATATTGGCTTAGAATAAGTGAAAATGTTTACATATTGTTTTTCACTGTCTCATTTTCATGTACATTTTTGTGAACACTTTCGTAGCATGTCGATTTTATATATATTACTTTCAAATTCATGTGTATAATTTTACCGCTAGAAGATATAATCTCCTTTGAAAAATCATTTCAGTCTATATTTAAAATGTGAATTGTGGTGTGCTCTTCACACTAGCCAACAGAAACCGTTTTTTTAGAGTACACACTATGTTTTAAGCATAAAATAGAAAGCTTTTTATGTTTATTCAGTGAGGTCAGTTCCATCGTAAATCGAACCGGTATGTGGCAATGGCAAATGCATGACAAAGTGCAAACTTCTGTCTTCGCTAACATTAGGGTAAGCGCATGAATGCATGAATACTAGAGCTGGGTACCACGAAAAAAAATGTACCGCGGTATATCACGGTTTTCAGTCAAGTACCGTGGTATGTATCGCGGTGTACCGGAAGCAAGCTATATATAGAAACAATTTGGACCTTCTGGTGCAGCACATTAAATGTGTGGGGGTTAGGCAATTTAATTATTTTTCTTCCATTACCAAAATCAGCCTTAAAAAGATAGATTTAACACTGCCTATTAGGACATAAAGTGTAGGACTGTTTTGGGGCATATCAGTTGTCATGAGTCTGTGTGCATGTTGTAATCAAATGATTGATTTTTAAAATCTATATCTCTGGCCACCAGTAAATTGAACTGGCTTTTACAGATGTTTGGTTGATAAACATACTCTGGTGGTTCGTCTCTCACTAATGAGAAAGACCATCATTATTTCTTGAATAGGTTCGTGTGTGTTGGTGAGTTCTTTGATGGCTGACTAGGCCAATTCTAGCTCTAAACTGTCGGTTGCAAGTAGAGCAAGTCAATGTCATTTAATCAGCTGGTAGCCCATTGGTATTGGCTTTGCGTTCTCTGCGCTTTCTTTCAGCTTCACAGATTCTCTTTTTTTCATGGAGAGCTGCTCCTTTGTTGATGAGACCTCGCCACTTTGATCGCTCCTGTGCAGTCTGTTCCCAAGACCCAATTGGTATTTCGAAATCCTTCAGAGAGGCTTTCAGGGTGTCTTTGTAGCGTTTCTTCTGGCCACCTTGAGAGCGCTTTCCCTCTTGTAGTTCTCCATAGAAGACTTTCTTTGGAAGTCGCTCATCAGGCATTCTTATAACATGGCCGGTCCACCTTAGCTGTGCTAGCTTTAAGACAGTATGCATGCTTTGCATCCCTGCTTTCTTCAGGACCTCTGTGTCTGGGATCTTGTCTTGCCACTTGATTTTTAACAGCTTTCTCAAACAGCTTAAGTGGAAATGGTTAAGTCTCTTTGCATAACGCTGGTATACTGTCCAGGTCTCACATGCATACAAGAGGGTTGGAAGTACCACAGCCTTGTAGACTTTCAGCTTGGTGTCAAGCTTGATTCCATTTCGCTCCCAGACATTTGCACGGAGTCTTCCGAATGCCACACTGGCTTTTGCAATTCTTGCAGTGACCTCATCATCAATGTGCACTGCTCTGGAAAGAGTGCTACCCAGGTAGGTGAATTTATCAACAACTTTCAGTTTTTCTCCATTCACAGTGATGGTTGGTTCATTGTACGGTTTTCCAGGTGCTGGCTGGTGTACAACCTCTGTCTTTTTTGTGCTGATTGTGAGATCATAGTTATCACATGACTGTGAGACTTGATCCATGGCTCTTTGCATTTTTGCCTCTGAGCTGGCATTCTTATCCATATCATCTGCATAGAGGAGCTCATCTAGCACATCGGTCTGCACCTTAGTTTTGGCTTGCAACCTTCTAAGGTTGAATATATTGCCATCAAAACGGTACCTGATTGGAAAACCAGTGTCACTGTCCTGAAAAGCATCCATGAGCATGGCAGAAAACATCATGCTGAACAGTGTTGGTGCCATAACACAGCCCTGTTTGACCCCATTTGTTACCTCAAAGGGTTCAGAGAACTCTCCATCATTTTGCACACGTGCCTGCATGCCATCATGAAATTGCCGCACCATTGCTATGAATCTGGGTGGACAGCCAAACTTGGCCATGATTTTCCACAGTCCATCACGACTTACTGTGTCAAACGCTTTGGTGAGGTCGACAAACGTCATGTATAGATCTACATTCTGCTCTTGGCATTTCTCCTGAAGCTGTCTTGCTGTGAAGATCATGTATATCGTCCCCCTGTCCTTTCTGAATCCACATTGACTTTCTGGGATAAGTCCCTTCTGATCAAGATGAACATTCAGGCGGTTCAACAGAATTTTTGCTAGTATCTTCCCAGCAATCGATAGGAGGGAAATGCCTCTGTGGTTATCACAGACTTGTGGATTTCCTTTCCGCTTGTATAGGTGGATTATGGATGCATCCTTAAATTCTTGTGGGATGGCCTCCTTCCTCCACATACAGTGAAACAGCTCGGTCAGTTTCTCTGCCATGGGTAGCCCCCCGGCCTTATAAACCTCTGCAGGAATTGCATCTGCACCTGGAGCTTTGCCAGAAGACAGTTGTTGAACTGCTTTTCTTGTTTCCATGACGGTTGGAAATTCATCTAACAGAACATTGCACTCTATCTGTGGCAGTCTGTCAATTGCATCCTCATTGATGCTTGATGGTCGATTTAGCACACTATTGAAATGTTCTGCCCACCTTTTCAAGATAGCCTCTTTGTCTGTGAGAAGAGTGTTTCCATCTGCACTGAGTAATGTGGTGGCTCCAGAACTCTTAGGGCCATAAATGGTTTTCAGTGCATCATGAAATTTCTTCATGTCCTTTCTGTCTGCAAAAGACTGAATTTCTTCTGTTTTCTTCCTCAGCCAGGAATCTTGCATGTCCCTAAGCTTGGTCTGGACTGTCTTACAAACGTTGCTGTAGGCTGCTTTCTTGGATACTGAGCTAGTATCATCTTGATGTGCCTTGTGCAATCTGTGTTTTTCTTCAAGAAGCTTCTGAATTTCGTCATCATTCTCATCAAACCAGTCTTGATGTTTGCGAGATGGATGTCCTAAAGTAGTAGCAGCTGAAGAAAGAACTGTTTTATGGAAGACTGTCCAGTTTTCTTCGGGGTTCTCTGAACTGAGATTGATTGCATCCAGTTGGTTGCAAATGTCTGTTAAGAAAGCTTGTCGCATGCTGTCTTGATTCAGCTTTGAGACATCCAGTCTTTTAGCAGCTTTCTTGCCTTGAGGTCGCCTCGCAGGCTGGATTCTAAGGTTGAGTTTGCTGACAACCAGTCTATGGTCTGTCCAGCAGTCTGCACCACACATAGTCTTTGTCACTCTGACATCCTGCCTATCTGTTCTCCGCACTATAACATAGTCTATTAGATGCCAATGTTTGGAACGGGGATGCATCCAGGATGTTTTATTTCTGTTAGGTAGACGAAAGACCGTGTTGGTGATTAGAAGATCATGTTCAGCACACTTCCTTAGAAGCAAGAGACCATTGCTGTTGCACTTTCCAACACCTTCTGGACCTATAACTCCTTCCCAGGTCTGATGGTCTGTACCAACTCTGGCATTAAAGTCTCCAAGAAGGATAAGTTTGTCTGTACGGGGTGTAGCAGAAATAATGTCATCTAAGTCATTATAGAACTTGTCTTTAACCTCATCTGGATTGGTCATCGTGGGTGCATAGGCACTGACAATAGTTGCATGTTTATTGCCTGACAGAGGAAGTCTCAATGTCATTAGGCGGTCATTGATGCCTTTTGGCAATCCTGAAAGCTTACCAACAAGTTCTGTTTTAATGGCAAAGCCAACTCCTGCTTCACGCCTCTCTTCACTTTTGCGTCCACTCCAGAAGAAGGTGTATCCAGCACCAACTTCTTTGATCTCCCCAACATCTGCTAACCGAGTCTCACTCAGAGCTGCTATCTGAATTCCATACCTCCCAAGTTCTCTGCCCACAAGGGCCGTTCTACGCTGCGGTCTATTTGACCCAGCACTGTCCATCAATGTTCGCACATTCCATGCGCCAATCCTCAAAGGGATTATCTTTGTTTTTTTCTTATTTTTTCGACCGCTAAAAAGGGATCCCCGCTGATCGCGGTTAACCAGCCAGGGGGTTTGAAGCAGGCAATTGTTTAGGGCACCTTTTCTAGCCCCTTCCCCATGCTACGGGGGTGAGCAGTGCGGTCCTAAATAGGTCTGCTCAGTCGCTCAGCCGACTGCCGAATTTCGCTTACTGCTTCTCCTCACGGAAAACGACCATATAGAACTGAGCCGCCTGCGTGCAGGTCTGCAACTACAGCTCCCAGTGTGTCCTACACCTGCTGCTTCGCCGCTCGCCCATCGCCACAGGACTTTTGTAGGTATGTGGGTGCATGTGTGATGAAATTGTTGTGTATGCAAGTGCTTGTGTGTTGAGAAATAAGATGACGTGCGCTATGAAATTAGATTATAGTGAGGAAGAGGTGCGCAGCGTCAACCTCACTCACTCGTCCTCACCCAACTGTGCCCAGAGGCAAGACACAGGTCAAGACGTCTGGAGTTAGGTTTGGATGCAGTGGATGACCGTAACATCTATAGTGCCTTATCACGCTCTGCATGTTCCACAACATGTTGCTGTATCGCTTTCCGAACCGTTGAATCTGATGATTTCTTCCGCTCCATCTACCGAAACAGTCTTTGCATATCTGGACCAGGCATATCCAGACACACAGGTTTTATTTTGGAATTACCTTTTCCTAGATGAATTGCTGGCCACAGCTGAAGGGCTCCATCTACCCTTTCATAGGTTTTGTTTAGAGACCTGTAAACTCCTAGGAGGACTGTTAACCAAAACTAATGAGTTCCCCCTGCCCAGCTAGGTTTTTGTGTAGAGAACTAGCAAACTCCTAGATGGGTTGCCGTCCAAGGCTAACGAGCCCCATCTGCACCGCATGGCAACAGGTAGTACTGATTACATGTTACAGTAGCAGATAATCTGACCTGACCTCAGATAATCTGACCTGACCTCTGACATACTCTACACTTAGCGACACACCAAAGCTTGAGCTTACTGATATGTAACATTAACATATGTAACATTAACATATGTACATATTTTTTCTTAGTCATTTCAAGCATCTCTGAATTTTTTGGACTTTGGATAATTTAATTTAGAATAAAAACAACATAGCCAACATTTTGGTGGAGGAAGGGCAATTGAAAATTGTTCTCTGTAGATGTTTTATTTAAATATAAGATCGTGATCAAATTAATCATTTAAGGACACAGACAAATATGGAAATATTAGCAATTTATTTAGCAAACAGCCTCACAATGGAGACTGCCTATATGTACCATAAAAACCGGTACAGTGAAAAAGTACCACGGTACGTACCAAAACAAAAGAGAACCACGGTATACCGGTATACCGGTTTTACCGCCCACCTCTAATGAATACAAGTAACACAGGTAACAAATTATGGGGAGCGCCATCTAACGGATTATGCAGTTTTATCATAAAAGAGAAGGTATATATATTGAAATTTGGTAAGATCTTAATATAGGGAAATGGGCCCTGTTTCGTCATACGTGCATAATACTACGTAAAGGCTACAAAGGTTATTAATGAAATGATTATTCACTGCACGATTGAAGGACCACTCTGACCGGTACGGTTCGCGAAGGACCTGACTTTAAATAGATTGCATCAAATACAGCCTATATCAATGCATACTGAAAATTATTACATTGAAAAAAAAAGAAAGTAAATGTATGGCGTGTAAATAATATAAATGGCTTATATATGTGTTAATACAGAGAATGCTTTGGACAATAAGTTGAACGTGTAATGAAATGGGTAGGAATTGAATGGAGTTGATTATGTCCCCTTTCCAACTAAAATGTACTAATATACATTTAAGCAACAATTAATGACAACATCCTCAATTTTTCCCATTTCATTGCATACTATTTAAATCATGTTTTGCAAAGCCTGTATGATATGCCCTCTATGTCATGTTACCTGTAGGCGTCTGCGTGGTCGACACGATAAAACGTACTGATTAATTTTGTAACATCTGCTCTAGTATATGAGAAAATCGGATTTTTGTCCATACGAAAACAAAGGCGCAGATCAGCTGTGCAGTAACTGCACAGCTGATCAGCGCCTTTGTTTTCTCCAGCTACACAGATAGTTCAATCCCTCTTCTTCTTAAAATCTGGCATTTCAAGCTTCTTACCATCTTCTGTGACAGCACAGGTTGGTTTGTGTCAGACCTGCTCGGAAGCCCCGAAGATCGGTTTTCTCGTGACGCGGTTCATGTATAGCAGCAGATCAAAAACTTTTTTTTTCATGGTCATTATAAATAATGCATTTCCATACTCAACTGTCGTTGTTCCTTAGATGTTTTAAACGTCATTCATATCTGTTCATTTTGTTCTGAGTTCAGCCTACGTTTTATCTTATTCCCCGCTTTTGATATTTTTCCCATACGATTTGTGGAAAACAATTATTAATATAAACAAACTCCAATCCCAAGAACGATCAGAAGCTAGCCTCCTATGGCATCGGTGTGTGGCTTATGCAATATGAACAATTACGAAACCGTTAATGTTATTTTTGTATCAAGTTTTGCGTTGCTGTGAATACAATTTCGTAAAATTGAAGTAGCGATATTGTGTTAATTTTTCACCATTATTCACTTGGTCAAAGTATATTCAGATATGAGCCGCTTTATGAGAAAACCAACAATGTTGTTTCCGAACAGGTCCGACACAAACCGGCCTGTGCAGTCACAGAAGATGGCTAGAGGCTGGAAATTTCGGATTAAGAAAGTGGAAGAATTGTTACTGCGAAACTGGTCTGTGCCTTTGTTTTCGCATATGCATACTGTTGGTTTACTGATGCGGCGGCTCAATTAATATTTTAGAAATTAGTATAGTCTTTACGAATGAACATGTTGAATACCTGTATCAATTTTATTCAAATGTGCATTTTACTATTTAAAACAACACCAAAAACAGATCTTGAAGATGATCTATTGTTGCCGATGGACCAAAATCTAGGTAACGGAATGAGTCTTAGACCTTTGTTTTGCAACGATCTCTGTTAAAACAAAATGAACAACTCGATGCATGTACTATCATGACTATACTATAGGTCGATTTTGACCTCTGGCGCGCCAAAAGTCAGGCGAGTCCACCAAGTAGCACGTGATAGGAAAATCAGGATGATGTGCTACTTCATGGACTCGCCCGACTAATGATGCACCAACGGTCAAAATCGAGCTATACATAGCACTGGGCCCGGTCCGGTAGAGTAGGCATATTGCCTCGTCCGTCCATTATATTGTATCTGTCAGTGCTCGTTTTTTATTCATCATGATGGTAATCTTAATTTATCTGTCTGTCCGTGATCAGAACTACAAACCTCAATAGAAGTATCGCATTGGAACGGTCAGTAATATAAAATTCGGGGGTCTGGGGTGCCGCTTATCGATTACCTTACCCCACTTTCCTTTTTTGCAGTTGTTCACATTTAGTTGTTCGATCCTCGTGGTGAATCTTTAATTAGTCAATGAAGCAATGATTTGGTGATGAATGCTTATACTGGTAGCATCTTACGTGCGTTTTCATATTTTTGTAAGGTTCGTGTAAATGAGTGGCCACCTATTGGGAAATAGCTGCTCACTCGTTTTACGGTATGTTCTCTCACATAGTATATGGCAGAGGTGCACCATGCCGGGGATTTTGGTAGACATATATTTTCTGAAAGTCAGTACCATAAGCTACTAAATGCCGCTTGTTAGCACTCTGACTGCTGGGGCTTTATCGTGTCAGAGCGTGTTACGTACGTTACTGATGTATGATTTTTTTTAATTCAAGCTGCTAAGGGGATCACCAAAATTTATGACAAAAAGCAAATATTTGACAAGAATTTTACCTTTAAATATGCCGCAGAGATGTTACCTAATCTAAGAGGACCAAATTCAATATTATTTGGATTTCATGACTACTGGTACAACAGAAGTAACGTAAATAACCATTGTAATTTGGCATACCCACCGTGTTTCGTTTCTTATAGAATATAGCTTAGATCAAATACCAAAATACAATTTATATTAAAGTTATTTACAGTTCTTGCCCTTTAAAATGGCATATAGTAGAGCTCCCTGTGACCTACCATCACTCCACAGATGTTGATTGCCTTCCCCTACCCCCATTTAAATAGTATGCCCATTAATAAACCTGTCCCAGCAGAAACAGAACAAAGACTCTTCCCTTCCTGAACAACATCCCAGTTTTCGAAATAAAATTTCCATAGGTATTAATAGCACACGAAAATTCAACTACAAACCATGTTTCATGATAATGGTAACATATTTTACGTAATGTCATGGTAACGTATCTAACAATTTTGTATTTTCACTATAGAATCATATACTTATGATTAATTGCAGATTATCATTTTTCTCTCACAGTTATTTCAATTAGGAAATTAAATTTATTGAATATCTGTCCTAAAAGGTATTAAAAGCACACAAAAATCAACTACAGACCATGCTTCATGATAACGGTAACATACTTTACGTAATGACATGGTAACGTACGTTACAATTTTGTGTTGTCTCTATAGAATCAAGTACTGATTATCATTCTTCTCTCATTACTATTTCAATTAGTAAATTAAAGTTACTGAATATCTCAGTGTCCTAAAAATGAAAGAAATGAGAGCCAAAAGGGCAACACTCGCTCGCCTGATAACAATTAAGTCTGAAAAGGATTAAATCAGTAACAGGAATGGAATAAAATTTATTTATTGCGGTTCTATTATGCTAAAATACAAATTTATTAAAGCTTATTTGCGTGTTCACATTATTATATAATTCTATTATGATTGTAGACTCACGTCACAGATTTACCGTTGTAAAACCGAATGACTCGCCTGTTGCAATTGGTCAAATACATTCACTTCCTTCATAATGTTAATGGTAAATCAGTGACGTCAGTCTACTACGATAAGTATAATATATCATACGTATCAAATGGACCATTAACTGAATGCTCTAAAGAACATTATATTAGCTGAGTGAGCAGCTATTTCACTAAAGGTGGTCATACAACTACCTGAACTTAACTTAATTACTTCCTAAACCAAAAACGAATACGTGTAGGACCACAAAAGAAATACAACATTGGGATATTTGTGAAGCAATGTAAAATTGTGTATTCATGTGGAGTTGCTTAATATAAAGTGCATCCATTATTTCACAAAAACGAAAACTACACCACAGATACAGCCTGCTATATGTTTTCTAAGTACATATTTTAGTGCCTAATTATCAATTTAGTTTTTTCCCACCTTGGGTTTTGTTTTGGAGTGTGAGTTTCTTTCTGATTTCGCCTTTTCCTGACCATTGCCTACTTGTACCTTTTTAGGATCACAGGTAGCACAACTGAAACTGGGCTCCCGCCCATTGGGGCCTGGAGAAATAGATGGGCTGCTTGTGCCTCCAGGCAAAGCTTGTTTCACTGTTGACTGACTACCTGATTACTGGTTAACTGCTCAGGTCTGAGCTTGCCCAGGAAAAGTGGTTTCAAGTCAAATCATCTGCACCAATAAGCCTTTATGGCTTGGTTGGATGGTTGTTATATTTCAAGCACTTGTTGGATGTCATGACATCCTCATTTTGGGTAAAAGTCCCATAAAGTGGAGGCAGCGTCCCGACATGACCTTAGCTGTTGACTGGGACGTAAAGCATCAACTCAAACAAACAAACAAACAACTGAAACTACTGACTGACTGACCATCTGATTACTGGTTATCCGCTCAGGTCTGAGCCTGTCCAGGAAAAGTGGTTAAGTAGATATAAGTCTCAATGGTTTAGCTGGGTGGTTATATTTAAAGCATTTTTGGATGTCATGACGTCCTAATTTTGGGTATAAGTCCTATTAATTAAATGGAGGCAACGTCCCGACATGACCATAGCTGTTGACTGGGGCGCTAAGCATCAATTCAAATGAACAAAGAAACTTTGGAGCAAAAGAAAACGGCCATATGAAACTCAGTGGACTGAGCAAGGCACATGAAGGGTCTTGCCCCAGCCCAGCCTACTTAAACAATATTTCCACTCATGCCAGTAATGGGAATTTTCATTCTGACTTACATATGAACATGTACTTATAAGATTTTGAAGGTGCTATAGAATGACCACACTTACAAATTCACCATCTTACGTATTACATATTTTGTCTTGTTCTCAAAGGCAGCTTATGCCGTAGTTCAAAGGAGATGCGATCAAAGATATAACCGCTAGAGTGACCATAGTACTTTCACAATTAATATTATACATTGTCATGGAAACCGGAGTTCTCTTCTGATCTGGTTCTTCCTTATGCATTTAATCTGCAGAACTGTATCCGTCTAAATAAAATACATGTAGCGTGCGGTATCGCAGACAGTAAATGCGCTAAATGACAAATTTTCGTGATACAGAGGGCAGCTATTAAGTGTTTTCTGTCCCACAACCACCATTGTTGCTTGCTACCGATTGTTTTAAAGTGATGGTTTTGATTAAATTCTTACTTGATGTTAGATGGAGTAAATAAAATATATTTCCTCTGTTGCCGTTTTTGTTTTTGGCCGTATATTTGTAGAAAATTCACAGTGAAGAAAGTTTCGAAAAGCCAAGTTCTCACTCCGGGGCTCGACACTGTACCACTAGGTCACCACACACCCCACTGTGTATCCTGGTTCAGAATTAAGTAGTGATTACATTATAGCATTATCATCATTAGCAACCTAATCATGTTGGGTTTTGCAGATTTCATGCAAGTATCCATCTTTCACCAACCATCTAATGCATGCTAAGTGAGCGTTCTTCTCCATTGAGGACAAGATTAAGCGCGACTCCTTGGGGTCGTGTTACTTTTGATTTAGCATTGCCACTCTCTGTCTTACCACATCGGTTCGGTATAATTATAATCATTTATAATTTCACTAACAACATTTTTTCAGCAGTCACATTTAAGAAAACATATGAGAGTTTCTTTTCTGTGTAATACAAAACACATTATGGTCTAACATTACAATTTCATGTGTACTTTCCTGCAGAAAATACCAATTTAGAATGCAACAGTTTTGACATAATGGAAGTAAATAAACATATCTTGCCAACCCCACAAAATCCACCATTTTGGTCGATCCCCTGGATTATGGTATGACGTTTGGATTAGCTATAGCACACTCACTCAAAAGCTTTGATGACACCAATCTTGACGTCAATAGACATATCTGCAAGACTCATTTTTATGTAGCTTCAACAAGTTTAGCCCTATAGTGCCTTGTTACACACCAGCTGAAAGGCTATGTCACATAACCATGGCTAAAGTTAATAAACCCACCTTCACATTTTGCTTGCATATATATGAAGAAGATTGATTGTTCTATTGTAATAATCTAGAAAATCATGATTGATTAATTGAAAGACTGAATTGACCAAAAACACTGAAACCATTTTAGAGCCAAATTTTGAAATCTAAGATCTGTTTTATTTTTGTTCAGATTCATAAGCGTTTAGGAATCTCAGCCCTTTTTGTATGAGTGGAAATGACTTAACGACACTTACCGTTATCTACGTTACCATATAACAAGACACTAGGCGACATGCATTAAGGTGGCGTTGTGTTAGATTTAAGCTTGTAACCATTAAAACAATGGCAAATTTAAACTAAAAATGCGTCATTGAATTGAGTTCCCTTCCCAATAACCCTTCAAGAAAGTATATTATGTATTTCAAATACATATATGCCAAATACATGTATGTAGACAAGCAAGAACGATACAAGTTTCACTCAACAGTATACAGTTGCAAACAAAGGCCAAACATTGTCGGTTGAATAATTTGGACAGCAGACTTACTTGCAAACATTGAATTCATTATTTCGAAGCAAAGCCTCACAACTTATTTCACCTCAGTCCCCTGTATGAAGGGAATGTTCTTGCGATATCTTGCCGTTATCTACGTTACCAATGGCAAACCACTCGGTAACAATCAATAAGATGTCATTGGTTTATGATAAGTTTACCATATATACAATGCCAAGTTTTAACTAGAACGTATCGCTGAATTGTACTATTTCCCCAATGCCCCTTAGTGACTTAGTATGACTTAGTTATACACGTAAATATATGTGTACTGGCAAGTGGGGACGACACAAGTTTCAATAAATAACATGCAGCTGCAAACAAGGTGCAAACTTTTGAGTGAACTAATTCGGATAACATACTTTATTCAAAAATATTTCCACACAATCAGATTTTTGTTTATTTGCGTTAGAAATTCGATGTCCTGTTTGTTCATATGGAACGTCTACAGTATATAATAACTGCGTATTTTGTTACATACGTTACCATACGTGGTACAAGGAATTATGTTCATAAAAAGCATCTGTGTTAGCATATTTTTCCTATTTGCTAATTTGTGTGTTTGTTTTAACACCAAATTTCATTTAAGCATACCAAATGTTGATTTTATAGCGATTCTCATTAAATTGGCAACATGTCACGTACGTAACGCATTCAAAAGGCCGCTACGTCCAAACGCCCCAACAGTCAGAGTGCTAACAAATGTCATTTTAAAGGGAATTGGATGGGCTTTCAGAAAATTATACCCTACAAAAATCCCCGGCATGGTGCACCAGGGTCTATTGGCTCCTCAACGTCAATTTAGTTTTTTCCCACCTTGGTTTTTGATGTGGGAATTTCTTTCTGATATACCTTACGTATTGTTTAGCCTGCAAACAGAACATGCTACCCGAGAGCCACACCGCCTGAGGGAATTAAATCACATGCTCTAAACAGACTGCAAGTGCAGTCGACTGTCACCTGCGTGCACAAACAGTGTTTCACATGACGAGGCGTCTATAATAAATTGACCGAAAGTTTCCCTTACTACAGACGTATGGGAAGGATAGTCCTTTATAGTTGCCATAATGGCTTATCACTGCACTTCATTTTAGTACTTGGGCTACAATAAAACTCAGACATATATACAGATTAATTGGCACTTACGATAACTAGACAGAAGTTTACAAGACAAATATTTGAACAGACAGCTGACTAGTACAAGTTAAAATGTGCAATTTCTTATGACTATTTCTCGGATTTTATGCTATTTGTCATTAAATAAGATTAACACGCGCAATACATTATATTTGACATTTCTCTTCCTCCATGCTAATGTCCTAGAATATCCCACAAATTTGCTAAGGATGGGCTACGTTATTTTAATACATGATAATATACTTTGCGTTTGACAGTGAGTCAGGTTTCAACACCACTTGTGATACCCCGCGGGCCTTATTAGTGAGTGAGGGAGTGAGGGAGTAAATTCTTCATTTTACGAAGGTGACCAAATGGCAGATCCAATCTTCCCTGGGGCCCTCAAAACAAGGTGACAACAAACATGACATGGTACAGACGGACAGAGGGAGAGCGCATACAATGTGATTTACAATACAAAGCCAAATGGCAGCGGAGGTTGGAGGTTGTCTAAAATATACTGAGCCAAACATATAACGCAGCACGGTTATTGCATGTTTTTCGCATTTTAATGTAACGTAAGGCGCTCTACCCGACATATGATGGTCAGCAATTACCAATGAATAAATTGGGTACCAAGGTTTTGGATTTCTGGAAATGGGTAACTAAGCTCGAATCTGATTGGTGAAAACGGTTATTTTGCTGGCATGCGCCACCAGAGAGATTCTTCCTTATGGATCGCCCAGTGAGATTCGATGAGTTAATTGCAATATGGCCTCCATTTGTACCCAAAATTTCAAATCAAAGGTTGCAACATTGAAAATTGAACGTTTAATATTGCGCATTCCATTGAACACAATAGAAAATGGAGTTAGTGAAAAATTCTAACGGCAAATGTTTTTAACGAAACCTTTGTGAAAACATGTTCATTCCTTCATTCAGCTTTGTTAGAAAACACAATAGCGTCCAATTGTTGGGTCAGGAACGTCTGTAACAAATGTTAAAATGTGAGTAAACCTGAATGGTTGGGAGTAAAAATGAGTCTCCAACTCTGCTTAAAACTGAGCAAAATTGACCTTTTGACAGTAAAATTATTCATTGCCTAAAATAGGGCAGGGGTAACCCTGAAAACCGACATTAATTTCTAAGGGACGAATTCACGTCACATGTCGCATTCTGGAAAATGACAATGCATTTCATTTTTTGCCAATACCCTACCTCTGAAAAATGATTAATTTCTTGAGACGCATAACACAGAATGTTAAAAACAAGATATTATGAGATGTGTCGATCGTCTGGCAATCTTATTAGGTGGAGGAAAAGTTTATTTGATACTGTTCTTGTATATAACAATAAAAGTAAACCGATGCTGCGTTATAAGTTTGGCTCAGTATATGTGCATTCTATTAAACTATCAATTTTTTAGCTATTCAGAACATTGTTTTACGAAAACCGGTAACGAATGTACATTTACCTCTTACGAATATGAAAATTCGTAACTAAGAGATGATGCATAGCTTGAAAAAAATCCCACGTCCCAGATGGGATTTGAACCTGGACCGCCGGGGTGAAATCCAATGCTCTAACCACTGAGCCAAAGAGTCGACTCTCTGACGCAGTATGTCAGAGATTGTACTTATATGATACATTGTATCGAATAGCTGTGCTATTTATAGAAGATACGCATCATAGATAATCTCGAATGAATGAGTGGTGCAATGGGACATAACATACCAACAGGGATTTTACCTACCTTGCATCCAAAGGACAAATTCTCATTGGCGCCACATTGTTCGTTGGGGACCTTGAACAAAGTCCATTTGCTCTATGTAAAATAAACGGTTTCCGTGGCAACCGTCAATGCTGTTTTGAGAATGTGGGCGTACTTACAACATTTGAACGAGAACCTTAACCATTTCATTCATTGGTAAGTTGTGCAAATAATCATATTTTCATATTCATAAATATACACATGGAAATAAGTTAGGGAACACCAATAATGTGACTACCACCTTTGGACTGTATATATCCTTCTTTGTAAAAAATATGGAGAATGTTTTGACAACTGTTAGAATCTGTAATATCCAAAGTTGCTTCTATGTGAAAATAGTTAGCATCAAACATTATCTGTGGTGGACACCGGCCATCTTTGATTCAGATTTTTTTTTTTTTGCTAAATTTAAGAAACGCACTGCTAGTCGTTGCGATAACTTCATTATTTGAACTCGCATTGTCGTAATTTTTCGCAAGCATAAAGCTGAGACATTGCTTGTTGAAATCTGATCACAAATTCTTTATTTTCTGACCGACTGTCGGCGGTAGGTCCATACTTTCCCGGGGGTAGGTTTCTTGATCACGTTTTGTTCTTTGGGTATACATTTTGCAGGTTGTAAATGTTGGGTCAGATATTCAATATGACCCTTTAGGAATCTAAACATGCACGTTCTGGTTATAGTGTCTTAGCTGAATTATTCTTTTACGGCTTTATTTGCAATCTTTCTTTCCATATAAATCAATGCAAACAGTCGATTTTGTATGATTCGCTGGTTTAGAGATGACGCATGAAGTTTTAGGTCTGAAGTCGTTTATTCATTCAGAACGATCAGATTCAACATTTTATTCCTGTTTTGCTGTCAAAAATTGAGTTTTGCGGAGTGCAGAAGCAAAACGGCATTGTATTCCGTAAAAGTGAAGTTTTTTCACATATGGCATATTGTATCCTCCGTAGTACAAAGACAAAATGTTGTGAATTTCCATAAATTGGTCTGTAGCTAGGCCAAGGTATGAAATATGTATGTGGTAAAAATTTCAGTATCGCCAGAAAAAAGGAAAACGTTTTTTTTTTAAACTTTCCCCAAGAGCTAAAATTGTTCCCTAACTTATTTCCATGTGTATATTAAAAAAAATATGAAAACATCAGAAATATCACTAGAAACCATAATTGTGGCGCATTGTCTTTGTGCCAGTGATACTATTTGGCACTTTCTCTCATGTGATGGACATGTATGATATTTAGCTCATTTGCATATTCATGAAAATTAATTACAACTTCGAAAATAAGGAGTAAACTGTTGTTAATTATAATAGATCGGGCTGGGCTATAAAATCTACCCATAGATAACTCTACCTTGTCTCTAGAGCCGAGGGATTTCCTGGTCTCAAAATAGTCATTTCATGACATATTTTATATGCAATAGTAAATAATATCAGGTGTGCAGATAAGCCTCTTTTTCAATACCTTGGCTTGCGGTTAGTAATATACTGACAATGTACCAGACCAGACAACCATTTATGTCCAATTTATTTGGTTCTTATCAAATTCCAACGACGGAATAATTTAGTAAATTATTATACAACTTTAATCACGCCGATACATGTTTGAATTGCGTCATTTGATTGGCAGTTCATGAGCGAGAAATAAGCAATAATGTTAATTTCAAAGGAAATTGCTTTATAAACAAATAATGTATCAACTACCTAACGAGTATATTAGGAAATGAACTGTTCAGTTTTTATAGGATCGCTTCCTAGTGATAAGACTATATAAACTACCGGACTTGGAAACTTTCTGACACAGTTTTGTTATCTATCAGTTCAATTTATTATCATTCATAACTTTAAGGTAAGAAATGTTTAACTATTTCAGATTTCTTATATATAATTTTAAAACATTTATTGTTGATATTAACAAAGTTTCCCCAGTACATATATGAAAGTCAATTTCAAATACAACTAACATTTCAGTTTCACGTGCAAAAAAACAATGTCACGCTTGCGCGAAACTTTGAAGCATCAAAACTCGGTAATGCACGTGAGAATAATGTCACAAAAAAGTTAAAAATATTTAAATACACTGCTTTCAAACTCGCAGCAATAATAGATTCGAATCTTTAACACTGGAACGCATTTATTGTGTGTTCTGAATTAAAAGTGTAAATAGAATTGACACCTGTCTTACCGACTGAGCATGGCCTTATCTTGAGTTAATAATGAAGATGCATACATGTTACATTATTGGGGACACTGACCGGGGTTAAACGGAAGGACAAACTTGATAGATACTATTCAGAGCAAAAAGTGAATGGCTTACAACTTGTATCTCTTGAAACACTTAGCAGTGAAAAATTCGAACATATCACAAGATTGTTCACTATGCTACTATATGATTTTGTCTAACATATTCCACCATCCTGAAAATGAAATGTGCTGCAGATACTACACCTATGAGCATTATAATATATACTGTATCTATAAAATATACTGTTACAGTATTTATAATATACAGTGTATTTTTTTTACTTTGGCTCATGCGGTTTCTTCTTCGAACCCTCACATTCTAAAGCTGACATATCTATAAACACATTTCTATACTGCCAGTTTTGCCATTTATTTGGACTGGTGTTAGGAATTAGTAAACTATTTGGGCTTATTGTTGACTTCTCTTGATATGGCAAAATGTATGAAAGGGTGGTAAAGCCAAGAAAAAAAAAAAAAAAAAAAAAAAAAAAAAAAAACATGTACTGAGTCTTATTGTTTTTATACACCAGGATAATATGCCCATGTAATGTATATCCCCCTATACCCCACTTTTATATAGCAAAACTGGGGTATGCAGGGACATACGTATTTGTTTCCTACTAAGTTTTGCTCCAAAACATAGATTGTGGGTACTCGCCGAGGCGGTTCTTACATGTACCTATAATCTATGTTTTGAGCAAATATGAGAAAAAATATCAAATATTTTCTACTTATATTTTTCAATTTTTACACTACAAAAATCTCTGTATGTTGCATGGGCAGATTTTCCTCACGTTTACTGAGACGTATGTGTGCTTTACTAAAATTCCTTGTGTTAAAGTTGTTGTACAGCCAAAATGACGAATATGTTTAAATCATTATTATATCATCGAATGGACAAATCAAAACACATGAGTTATCTATGATGAATTTCATTGGTTGCAATACAGTAAACCCCAAACCACGATACGTCATCCCTACTGGACATTATTTATGCGGAGTAAAAGGAAGTGGTTAAAATATTTTGATCTATCAGTCACTTAGTCGCTTATGCTATTTTTGGCCTTAACATTAGGCACAGCCCTATAACTTCAAAATATTATCAAAAAGTGTGCAGAACGGCATGTTATGCTCCAGGTTTTAATACGTATTTCCTGCTCTATGCTTTCCTGTCTGTTATGTATTCGTTTTAAATTATTAATCAGCCTTAACTACAAAACGTGCAAAACGTGAAAACGTGTGCAGTGTGGTATGCTCTGCTACAGGTTTAACATTTATTTCCTGTTCTGTGCTTCCCCCTCTGTCGCTGTCATGTATTCGTTTTGCAATTTAATAATTTCTCATTCATACATGACTCTCTGCCCGAGGCGGAAAGCAACAGCTGTTTTATGCGTTTAAGGGAATATTTTGACATAGTAAATTATCAAATCGTTATTTCTAATAAACCAGTGGGTGGCAAATGATTTTATAACTATCCATGGAACTCACATCCAGAATTAAATTCAGTTGATGTCTGACAGACATCGGCATACTCTTGGCTTATGTTCACAGTCAACGTTTACTGTTGTCCAATCGGTATTCGAAGAGGACAATTGGACGAGACTTTTGGAATCTTGCTAAATGCATTTTTTTTGTCCAGTAAACATCGGTTCACACATGAAGCAGGCAGGAAATTAATGAGGCCGTGGAAGGGTATTTAGGGATATTGGCAAAATAATTAGAGGGATAAATAAGGGATATAAAAGGGATACAGGATACTGACAAGGCCCTGGACGACTGGTGATATTTGGCGAAATCAAGAGGATATTTTTCCAAATACACCGTAAACCTCTCTTCCAGGGCCTCATTAAAACTTCTGCGGGTGTCTATCGTTATTATTATAGTCAAGGACCAAAACGTATTTCCACAACGTCAGACATTCCCTAGACGTACGTGTATTTTCATGTTTACAAGAAAAGCTATCCTGTCTAGCCTGGTCAACATATTATCATTATTTTGGTGTTATTCGAAAGGTAAATAAATAAAGGAATAAACAAGGTGTTTTCAGTCAGTTCAATGATGCGACGTTATTAACGCCTAGTTCTCACGGCCAATGAATTTTAAATAACACGATTTATTTTGAAAATTTTAGGTAACTTCACCATTGACGTAAATGTGAAAAAGTCAAAAGCCACCAAATAATACTGTGTATGCAATTGCTAGAACCGTCAAAGTAGCTTATAAGACCAACATATTCTTGCTAAAACACTTCTTTTTTTCTGGCAGAATGCTTTTAGACTAGTTTAATATAATGATCTAATCGTTTCACGACGTAGTATTTGTTGTCAATAAAGCGTGACTCTGTTACGTTGTTTTACTGATCATAACACAACCTTAAAATGTGTCTCATTCATTGGCCGTGAGAACTAGGCGTAAATTACGTCGCAAGAATGCACTCCGCCAACTTTTTACGTTTTGCCGGTAGTCAATTAATCAACGTGTGTAAAATATGACGGAAATACGAAACGGCTTAACATTAAAATATACGGAAACGATTATAGGGCGGTGTCTTGCAACCCAATTGCAGCGGGAAAACTCATAGCTTTCGTAGACTGCTCAGGCCGATGGCCGCCGAGAAATCGATTCAAGCCCTCCAGTAATTTCATTTCTGACGGCTCTGTTGTGATTTTTATTTTATTTTACATGTATTTTGTTCAGGGCTGTTTATTCTGTCTGTCTCACTGTTGTTTGTTTGTTTGCTTGTATGTTTGACTTGATGCTTAACGTCCCGGTCAACAGCTATGGTCATGTTGGGACGTTGCCACCATTTTATGGTACTTTTACCCAAAATTAGGACGCCATGACATCCAAACGTGCTTGAAATATAACCACCCAAATAAGGCTTATACGTTTGGATGGTTTGACTTGAAACCACTTTTTCTTGGCAGGCTGTCGTGAGCGGTTAACCAGTTATCAGATGGACAGTCAGTAGCGTATAAGTTTTGTCTGGAGGCCAAAGCAGCTCTATTTAGGCTTTCGAGGATCTAGTCACCCCGCTCTTCATGCGTGCTGTATGAATTTTTAGAATGTTTTGTATTGTCCTTTCTTTCACACCCGGTGTCTGGATTGGGATTTAAATTTATTTGCATCAATTCCTGGACATATAAACTAAGACCACACCTTATAAAACCCAGAGCACAGATGATCCCAGATCAGCCGTTCTGCCACATGCACATTTAACGCAAAGTCGGAGCTGACCCTTTTTGCACAAATATGTACATTTGCAAGAGCTGCAAGCGACAACCATAAATGTGAACTGCCTAATTCAATGTTTTGTAGTTGTAACGTCCAGAGATGGGTAACACAGATGTCTATATTGTAAAGTTGGTCAATAAACTTTCAGATTAGGCCAGCTGGGCTCTAAATATCTTCCATGAGTTCAGATTTTGTCCTTATACTGGAATGCGTTATGACCTTATATATTTTATCGGTTCTAGGTTCCAGAAGATTTCATTATCAAAAAGTGGTTGAAACAAGAAAATGTAGATCATTTTGATAAAATTGATATACAATGTATTTGGAACGAGAGGGATGATTTCGAAATATATTAAAGAACGAGACTCATGCTTTCAAACTGAGATTTTCTTTCAATGTTATTGAAATTGTTTTATTCTGTGGCGCCTCTTTTAATGAAAAAATATTATTCGGTTATGGACATAACAAATAATCACAATGACATAATTTTTCTTTCTTTTTCAGCTTCGTTTTCAGCTATTTTCCTAATAGTAATATGCGGATTACTCTCCCGTTTGTCGCACATTTATTATGCTGTCTATGGACCTGCTGTGATGGTTTACCAGTTCTGAACAACCACAGAGTACCCGGAATATTAAAGGTAAGACACAGCAGCTGCTATTGTTCAATTTCTACATGTAAATTTGCAATCAATATTTGTGACAATACTAATCAGCCAGAGCGTAGCAGAACTACTACATGAAGTTCAATGTTGCGAATGGTTATACTTGTTAATACTTTTCGGTTTCAAGACGCTGACATTATTTTCATAATGGTAAGCCTAGCCAATGATAAGTTATTCTTAATAAGTGGCCCGATACATAATGATTTCATAAATGTATTTAGAGACAATAATAGTTTTTTTTTTTTTTTTTTTTTTTTTTTTTCAAATAAAGGTGTTTCTATGTGATGAACTGATTACAGTGTCAATTATTACCAGAATTATGTTTGACTTTTATAGGAATTGTAGATAACGTTTTAGTGATAGACATATTAACCAAATGTCTCACTGAATATGATTGCATTAGTTGACACTACTGTAAGCCTTGCATGTTTTATATGAATGTTTTATTCACATGATAATAATTGGTAAATTGCGATTTCTTTGACCGTGCCAGTTTACCTCTGACATATAGTGTATAGTGTACATAGTGTAGAAAGGTAAGAGGTAAACCCGTACGGTCAAAACAATTGCACTATGGGGTATATACATATGGTCAATTCAAAACATGTTATATACTACGTGGTCACCAAGTACACGTTGTCGTAGTTCGTAACGTACGAGTATAGTCTTTGTATTCTACGAAACGTGTAAAATTATAATTGTTTATTAACTCGAAGCCATGCAGCTTGTTGCAGACTGCATTAGCATGTTTTTTTGTATGATATCGTTGTTTCAGCAGGATAACTGGCCGCATGACGATCTCTTGTTTGATATTTTCAATAACCGTCTAAAAGCCCGAGGAGGCCATACTAACATTTTTCTGAAGGTAGCATGATTGCATGAATTAATAGTCAATTTATATATACAGCTGTACAGTGTACTTGTATGATTGGCATGGATATAATAATTGTTTATCCGTATTACATTTATTTTGTATCATTTTTCACATGCCATTATTTTATTTTATCTATGTATGCATGGAATGTGTACATTTATATTTTCCATCAGAAGAAAACATATGGTATAGTCGCACGTAAACGCATGCATGATAGCCCAACTTATGTCATAGATATAAACCTTTGGTTTGCCTGTCAGTCTCTTGTTACAATCCATGGCACAATTTGCCAAAAGAAACTATAGCAGGGCCAGTTGCAAATATGAAAAATAAAGTAAAATGATATGATTAAGTTTACTTTACTTATATGCTGCATGACTAACGATAGGCCGTCTTATACAATTTCGGTTTAAATTTCAGCTCTGCCGACACTGTGGACGCATTGCTAGGCATGGCAATTCTGGCATGAAAGTCTGTTTCGTCTCTCACTCAGCTGATCATTGTTTCCTTGTTTTATTTATAAGTATAAAGTTATTGCTTTTGGTGTCTGTGGTTAGGAGGGTTTTCTGGACCACAGAAAGGAGAAACAACTCAAAATACCTATTTCGGCGGCCCTAAAATGTCTCCCAGTACATCATCTATAGTGCAGATTATATTTTTCTAATGGTCCTTTGAGATCAGCGGGGATATTGTGAGAAATCAGAAAATCATGATTGGTTTAGATTCATTTTCTAACCAACTTTTAATATATATTGGCCCCATTTGGATTTTACCAGTCTTTGTATCGACTACCCTGTTAAAAGATGTAAAATTACAGTAATTCTCTTTGGCTCCATGTTGCCAAATCTATAGGGTCACTGAAGAGGCTTAAGTAGCTGAAACCGCGATATCCCCATTCTCATTATTACAAAAAATATTTTACAATATTACCACGTAAATCGTATCTACTAATTTTTAAACTAAGAACTGCAAATCATAAATTACCGGTTGAAACAAGCCGTTGGGAAAGAAACGCTAGAAATGAACGTACCGCTAGAAACCAACGTAACGCTAGAAATGAACAACTATGCCCATTGTGCAATATCCGTGATGTTGGAGACGAGTTCCACGATATTTTTAAGTGCTCCTTCTTTGACCAGGAAAGAACGAAATTTCTAAAACCCTATTTCTTAACACGACCGAGCATGTACAAATTAGGACAACTAGTACAAACCTCAAATGAAGGAACGTTGAAGAAACTGTGTATGTTCTTAAAGATAATATTCGATAATTTTAGATAGCTACCAGCACGAACAAGAAACCTATGTACAACGTGTACATATTTCCAATCTAATACAGTATCATTTTTTTTTCTGTTTAACTAAACAAAATATACTTGCAGACAGAATCAACCGAGCTTTGTTTTAATATCATTCCTTCCATGTTTGCTCAATACTACATGTATCAGCTTGTAGGCATATATGATCCGAATTTCCACCACTATCAAGATTCTGTCAAATATATATATTTAACAGTGGCGTCTTACTGCGTAGACGGGCTTCAAACGATTGTAAAACGAAACACATATATACGAAGTAGACACATTGTTAAAATACATCGATGTGTTGCGATCCGCCGTGAATTTCTCCTCCTCCGTTTCGCTTTCGGTGGAAGAGGAGAGGTACAGACGGCTAATCGCATCATCATGCGACTGTGCAAATTATTGCTGGACGTATAACCTTGTCAACTCGTGTAAATATCACACACACACACACACACACACACACACACACACACACACACACACACACAAGAATTTCAAGCTGTATGTACAGTCTGCTGATGAAATTATTTTATGGCATATATTTAGAACGGTACCTGTACATTGAAACGCAAATGGCAAATGACTGTCCTTCGTATTTCATGGTCACTTTTATCTTGAAAGAACACAAAAAGCTACAAATGAGCCTCCACATGGCAGAACCATCAATCCGCACAGGCGAAAACAAGGGCGCAGATCAGCTTCACAGTAACTGCGAAGCTGATAGGCGCCTTCGTTTTTCGTTACATGGATATTCTTTCTAAATCCAAAATTTCCAGCTTCTAGCCATCTTCTGCATTTGTACAGCTCGGTTTGTGTCAGACCTATTCGGAGGCCACATTGTTGGATCTAGCACGAGGCGGCTCAGATAATATTATAAAGTAAACATTATAATGGCATGCCATAATAGCATGCCCATAATATTAGAGTCCATTTGGAAAAATGTCACTTACTGAACGTCTGTTCTACGTTCTGCAGCCTACCAAAATCTTTTTATCTCTGTATATGTGTATACCATCAAATTTTGAAGTTAAATATGCACTTTCTTTTTACTCCGATCAAACTCATATCCCCATGAAAAACATAGAATGAAACTGTTGCCTGGCCCGTGAATTTCAGTTTTAAAGAGCTGACCGGTTATACTTGCACAAGTATCACGTGCTTAAAGCGCGAAGAAATCACTGCTGGGCCGTTGCATAACAAAAAAAATAAGTATCAATTCCTAGAGTGGGAAATGAATACCAGTTGACCATGCACCCACCTGTATCTCCTTCTAAAATAAGGCCAGATGTGCACAAACCTGTCACTTAGCCGTTTTCAGAATTCTATATGCACCTGTGCTGGACTTCGCCGTGTTCCGGCCAATATAACATGTTCGTTTTAAAAAATGTAAATCATTTATTACTCAGTTAGTTCCCCTTGTATAATTGATAACCTATTTTACGCTTAAATAGAGTCACAAGATATATATTATGTTCACATTATATTTTGTGCATATTATACTGTTAATAATAAAAGTGCGTATTTTGCAATATAGCATATAAAGCTTAAATATTACTTCATAATTTGTGCCATTAAGTATTTATTTAGTTATCTTTATGCATTATATACTTTGTTAATTACTTTTTGTATAACTCGTGCCACACCTCTAATACAGTCGTACCGAAATCAACAAGACATCACCCCCATCCTGAAATTGTACTTTTCAATATTTCAACCACTAAATTTTTCACAATTTGTATTTTGTTGCTGCTTCCACCATGTCATGTTAAATGTATTATTGTATCATATCCTCATGATGTTTGTATCCGCAGACCTTGAGTGAATAAAGTGTTTTGTTGTTGTTGTTGTTGTATTATGTTCACGGCTCTTAACATGTTTAAAGGATCTCAGTTTTATTTTTAATTGTTCATTATATTTTATCATTCCCTCACAGAGGGCATGAAATTTTGTCATGCCCTGCCTTTATAACATTCGATATTCCAAGTGCACCTGAATTGCAATTAGTCAATGGAAGCTTTTCAAAGCAACAATTGATTCACCAATATTTCTTATGCCATACTTTTCATATAATGATAATAAGATCTACATAGTAATTAAGTCTGCATTAAAACAGAGCCGTTTTAATATGTAGCTACGTGGCATGTTTTTTTTCTTAGAGGGATAGCGGAAAGCCACTGCCCATGAGTCATCTCGATATGCATATTTATTACCAAAACACGCATTTTAGGCTTAAAGTAGAACAAAGTGTTCTTTAACGATGGCACATGCGAAGATCCTTACATGTACTTCTTTAACACATACTATATTTCACTTTTTACAGCATGTATTTCACACCACTACCGATACGTTGGCCTCTTTAATACATCACCACGATCCACTAGAAAACAGAGGTTTGTGGAATATATACGTATTTGACTACTTTAAAATCTGCGTAACGGTGGCTTTAATTTATATTTAACTATATACATACATGTATAGAGCGATTTTAAAGCATCTAAATTTACGTTTGATTATAAGCCAATAAAAAGATTGCCACTAAAAGTTATCCGAGAAAAACGGCTGTGCGATGATTATACCACCAAAGAGTCCCATGTACTACTACTGTACAGTAGTTAGAATACATTTTTTTCACAAGTTTCAGTAGTTCGATAAAGCTTGAACTCACTCACTGTTTCAAGTGTATTAGACAGGGATTTGTGTTTATATGGGTGTATTTCGTGATATCATTTTCAATTTCAGTTCACGTTTACAATTTAGTAGTATATAGGCCTCTTTAATGGTATGAACTAACAGACATAAACATTTAATATGTACTAGTGAATAGCCATTTTTATTTTGCTTGTGGCAGTTTTGCTTGTTTATGGAATAAAGTTTACTCCATCATCTCTGCATTTATCTTCTCAATATCTATTTTAGGCATTCATCTGGAAAATGGGGATAGACTGATAGAAGGTGACATTAGACAGCGAGTCCCGCCTAGATATGCACAGGTATTGTTTCATTTATATTGACTAATTATACATTCGAATATACAAGTACAAGTACAAGACTATACATTCAAATTTTCTACGAACAATTATTTTATCTTATCAAGCTCCTGCATATCAACAGGAATTTAGGATGTTTGTCCAGAAAAAAAGATGATAGAATATAACTGGCCGTCACGAAATTGTCAATAGCTGTTGACCGGGGACATAAAGCATAAAAATCAAACAAATAATCAAACTTTTATTCAAAAAATAATCTCGAAAATGACAAACCTTGGTCTCAGTTTTACCATTAAACATCGAGTTTTCTGTTTCAGGAACAAGCACAGGCAGCCGCATCAAGCTATAGTGTGTCTGAGCCTCAAGTGATATCGGAGGGACCTCCAAATGTAAGTATTTATGCAAACATTACAAAGCGTTGTGAGCTTAAATATATGCGGTGGCGGAAAACGAGACACTATTGCAAACAGAAATAAAGTGTCGCCATCTAAAGCAAAAATGAAATAAGCAAAGACAATAATATGTATTACGCAAATAAAATGCGAAATACCAAGCAATACTCAAGACGCATAGAAATTGTAATATGTATTATTAAATCTAAAATAAGTACCTACTAAAAGGATGGATGAAGGCAATTATAACAATATAATTATCCCTTATTCCAAACTAATGACAAAATCACATAACAGGCTATAATCGTCTTTTATTTTACAGTTCCGTTTTCGGATTGCAGTTCCAATACCAGAAATGACATGGACAGACAGAATAGTCCCGTATGAAATTGATGAAGGATTTAGTACGTATCCAGTTAACGCGGTTTATAAAGAGATAGGAAAAAGATATTCACATGGAAACAATACAAAGCTGTCCTACTTTAGAGCCATGTTATATGCCCGCCGATACAGAGAGTGAAAACAAGTATACAGAAAAGAAAGTTTAAACATAGTATAATGCCATTTTGTAAACTTGTCTGTGATTTTTCTCGGGGTTCTCCTGTTTTCGCCCACCTACTGATTGGCCCGTCTCATATGAGCTGAAATAATCTTGAAAGGGACGTAAAACTGAATAAAAATAAATAAATAAATAAAATAGAAAATAAAAAAAAATAAATAAATAAACATGTCGTGGCAAAAGTCATTTTGGTTCCGTGTTCCGTTGACTGGACAGTTAAAACGAGACAATGCTGGTCACGGGGAGATGACAATAAACAATACAGCCACTTTAAAATGGTTTAATATATTAGGCCCCATTAGGATAATACTAGTCTTTGTATCGATTACCCTGTTGAAAAGTGCAAAATTACTGTAATTCTCTTTGGCGCTATATTGTCAGATCTATAGGGTCACTGACGAGGCTTAAGTAGCCGAAACCATGGTATGGCCCATCCCAGTTTCTCATTAATATGTTCACTGCTCTCAAAGGATCGCAGTTTTAATTTTTATTTGATACAAAACGATGAAAAAGAAACAGGCGTTACATGTAACAAAAGAAAACAATAATATACCGGTAGTTTCAAATGTTTAGCCAGCTAAAATTGAAATTGATGTAGGGAGCACAAAACATCGGTCAGCATGAAATGCCCGAGTGAAAAATACATTTTGATTTGAAAAGAGAAAGGATACATTTAAAATAGTTAAATATAAACATTTTCTCTAACTCTAGACACAACAGAACTGACACAGATCAATCTTGCTATCATGGAGTTGATGGAGGAAACTGGACATTGCATAACTTTTACACCAAGATCATATCAACATGATTTTATATACATAACGGGTAAAAAGAGAGGGTAAGAGTACACATTTGAATTTCAAGCTCTCGATATTTGATAATCGAAAATGGCCGTGATAATATATAGACGAATGTAATGATAAAATATAGACGAATCGTCACTGAGAATTCTTCGGGAGTTGGTTGTATTTTGCTAATCATTTACTTCATTTGAGCAATTAAAATACTCCTTATATGTTCAAACGTAACTTTATATACACAGTGAAATCTTATGTTATGCTCAAATGAGTTCTTAAAGATTTTAAACAAAAGTTTACTTCGCTGAAGATTTTAAACAAAATTATATTTCATTAAATATCTTAACAGTTATCAATTTGCGTTTGTTACGGGATAAGATGTTAAGCAAGCTATTATCCTGAAATATGTATGTCTTGTGATAATTTTGTAAATTTCAGTTGTTGGAGTGACGTTGGCCGGCAGGGTGGTAACCAGACTGTGTCTATATCCTCAGCATACGACTGTGTTACCAAGGGAATTATAATGCACGAGCTGATGCATGCGCTAGGATTCTGGCACGAGCACAACCGGGTAGACAGGGACAGTCATGTCTCAGTAGTAACACCCAACATTCTTTTAGGTAATGCCATAAGTATTAAGGGAAATGCATTGAAACAAAAGGTCTTGAAAACTGCTACTTGATTCAGCTATTTCTACATTGCCTTCATTTACACAATTCTAGTATATGCACCCCTTTAGGTGCATCGTTTAGACCCATGACATCATTCTGATATCATTTTGTGCTAAAAAGTTTCTTGTCATATTTTGTAGGTCATGAGTCAGACTTCAACAAGAACTATGGAGGGCTTCTCTTCAATATCAGCTACGATTTTTATTCCATAATGCATTACAAAACAAATCAGTTTTCCAAAGACCCCGATACTTTAAAGACAATATATATACTAGATCCTGACGTGATCGAGAATGAAGTAGGACAACGTAAATACCTCAGCAATAAAGACAAACAACGCATAAAACTATTATATAACTGCCGTAAGTATATCTATGGTTTTATTCCTTGTCTTTATCTCCATCACTTACTGGCGTTTACTTTGTATGACACTCACAGTCATTATTATCTGTTCATATTCCTTTATTGAAATAGACCATAAGGTCTCTTTTATCGGTTAAAACTGGCAAGCAAAGTCATGCTTTTGATTATAAATTATGAATAATTACATGATATTTGGTCTATTTCCGCGTCTGCATTTGTTTTTGATCGTTGTATGATTAACTGTTTTAGATGTATATAGGATGCTTCGGAATATTGCAAATACATGTATTTTGAATTACAATGTATTTGTCAGACAATCGAAATTTCCATATAAACAGACCGAATACTGTAATGACCTGTTAAACGTTATGTTAGCCAGGAAGTATAGGCAAGCAGCAAACAATTCTATCATTTTAATCTTACTTGAACGTCAGAGATACTATATGCATTTCATGAAACTGAGTTCTCACTACTTTCGTTTCAGCGATTGCCACTTGCAACTATCCAAGAGAACTAAATGATGGTTCAGTTTTAGTGAAAAATACTTCAGTTGGTGCGCGAATTAATTACTCCTGTGCCGATTCCTTGTATACGCTTGTTGGTGCTTCTGAGAGAACGTGTATGTACAACGGGAAATGGTCAGGGTCAACACCGCTTTGTTTCGACAGTACAGCAGGTTTGCTTTTACCATTTATTTTTAATTTGATAGGCATTGATGATTATATCTTCTATCTTACGTGAAACTCATTTTTTCCATTCTTTGAAACTAATTAGAATGGCAAATACCGTTATGCGTGCACTTGCTACTGGGTTGGGTTTTATGTTTTCACAATTCCTTAGGAGTTGCCGAATCACTGAAACAGCGATTAAGAATAGGTTTGATGATAAATAAATAAATAAATAAATAAATAAATAAATAAATAAATAAAACTGAGATTCATTTAAGAGCAGTGAACATATTAACGAGAAAGGGCCATACCGCGGTTTCGGCTACTTAAGCCTCTTCAGTGACCCTATAGATTTGGCAACATGGAGCCAAAGAGAATTACTGTAATTTTGCAGCTTTCAACAAAATTGTCGATACAAAGACTAGTATAATCCAAATAGGACCGAATAGAAAATGAATCTAAACCGATAATAATTTTCTGAAAGGCTTTCCAAAAGAAAAACACAATAGTATTCAAGGGGATAACAAACATCATAAAAAGATATCTGTTTTAAGAGACATTTGCAAATGAAATTTATAAAATATGAGGCCGTTTTAATTTATGTTGATGGCAAAATGGTGGTCAAGATTTGACATTAACTCTTCTCATTTATGTCTTTAGCACCCGCCTACTGCAGCTTTGAAGATATAAAGATATGTGGATGGACTCAAGACACTACGGATGAAGCTGACTGGACCCGTGCTAGGTCGCACACACCAAGTGGATATACGGGCCCAGTAGTGGACCATACTCAACAAAATCCTGAAGGTATGCATCTTAAAATAGCATAGATATTTCTGTATGTATTCTATAAAATAGTTTGGACATTATTTACATGTATGCAAACCACCAGAAACCTGGGGCATTAAATGATTTATTTGATACTTTATTCTCCTGCAACTGTCATACAATCAGACGAGTTTGCGGGCTCTAATTCTTAATTCAGTGTAAATAAAAATAAATAAACATGCAATGGATAAAGGTCGAATAATTTTTTGAATAAAAAATGATTAGTTTTTCCCGTCCCCGAGAGAATCATATTCTATCCACTTTGGCTTCTAAGTCATTTTGCGTCTTCTTAGTCAATAATTTCTTGATGATGACATCATATTATTCGTGCAGGTTGTGTTTGAGTGGACATCGCAGCCAAAAGCGTTTTTATGGTTTTGTTAGATTATTGAAAATGGGGTTGATCTGTTTGAATTTTTTGGGGGGGGAAAAATAAAATTTATTTCTTTTTTGCTAATAACTTTTTTTTATTTCATTTACCCTGTTAAATATGTATATTTCCAGGATATTATATGTATTTGGAAGGAACAGGACTCTATCCAAACTTTACAGCACGCCTGTTGTCACCTGTATTTCCAGGAGAATCTAATATTTGTGTCTTGTAAGTTATGAGTGGATTTACTAAGAAGTTCGATAAAAAGTTAGTACATCAAGTACCATACATTTACAAAATGGATTTGATGCGATATCCATCGCCCCATGGCAATTATTTTAAAAGGCTATACATCCAAATGATAACAAAGGTACAAACATATGCACAGTTGAATGTGACACGATTAGAAACGCATACGTCAAGAATAGACGACCTATGAACCGTTCCACAACCGTTGACTGAAATAAATACCACTGCGTCTTTTATGATATATATAATAAAATATAAAGGTTTGATCCTTTGGAAGCAGTGAAAACATTCAAAGGGAGAAAGTATGGACTATATTGCGCAATTTCGGGTAATGAACCCTCATCAGTAGCCCTTTTAAACCGGCAACGAAAGCCAGACTATTGTACTGAAATTTCGAGAATTTACACAATGTCTAAATAAAAGACAATTTCCTAAACGGGGTCAAATAATTTAAACAATGCGTAGAAGTATGTTTCTATGTTTTATGAATCACCTTTCACTTTATTCAAGGTTTTGGTACAACATGTATGGTGTTGGTATGGGTAATTTAACAGTTTACATCAAGACTGACGATGGTCAGTTACATCAAAAATGGAGAAAATCAGGCAATCAAAACCAAGGATGGAAAATGGATATGATTGGAGATTTGGATCCTTCAGTTCCATATCAGGTAGTTTGTTTACATGTAATGGCACTTATAAACATTTTCCGAGTAAAAGCATCATGCAAGAACGATTTAACTCTCTGTCATTTCCAATAGTGGCCACAAGATGGGATATGATTATGTAACTAATTCTTCTGAACATGCTTCAACAATAACATGGTTTTCAGTATCATATATTCTCTCAGACAATTTCCGTTCGAAGGGGGTCGGGTATTGAGTTGACAGAGCGGTGTTGGATTAAGCCATAATAATCAGTGTTTAAAATCTTTCAAAATCATTTTACTTTGGTTAAAATGGTTAAAGCCCCCCACCTTACCATTTCAGGTAGTTTTTGAAGCCACAAGAGGACCACTAGAAACAACCGATATTGCAATTGATGACGTCATGATTGGTGATTGTGACGAAATATCTACGTATGAAACAGCTGTGATATACGAGAATAAAACAGGTTCATAGATATAATCCATATCATGGAAATCCACAGGATGAGAATGGTTTATTTCTAGTCATACTGGAGTAGCATAATAGTCATCTCAATGTCATGTATGTTACGTTTACTTACAGAGTTTTTCAGTGAAACACTGCGACGTTTCAGTGTAGACTGTCTTAATTCGGATTAGAAGTTCCTGTTTCATTTGTCGGTTCTTTCATTGCGTCTCTGATACATTTTATATACACTATTTTGCATGCAGTAAATGTTGTTGTTGTCTTTTCTGTTTCACTTGTAAATACATATTTATGATATTTATTCTCAGTAAATATTATTTCATATATTCTATTCGTATTCTGCTGATGACTTTCCTTCTTCTAAAACCTTTTTATAAGTCATTAACTTTGAGGCCTCCCCAGGGGGGGTCTTTGCTCCCTGCTCCCTGAAAGAAAAATGACCTTTCTCCCCAGCTCCCTAAAATGTTTTTCCTCAGCCCCCTGCTCCCTGCTCCCTAAAACCCCAATTTCTCCCCATATCCCTGAAAATAAATGACCCTTCTCCCCAAATCCCTGAAAATAAATAGCCCTTCTCCCTGAATCCCCAAAACCCCTGGGAGGGCCTCAACTTTAAGACCACCCTTTCTGCTTTCAGGGCTAACCTTCGAAAGTAGTTAAAAGCAGGACCCATTTAAAATGATAAAAGTATTGTTGTTTAAGACTCTCCATTATTTGACGTAGGCCTATTTGAAATCTGTAATTCAGATATGTACATTGTACTTTTAATTATGATAATATTTCGTCCTGTTAGATGTTATGTTTAATGTTTTATTCCTCGAAAAACGCCAGCTCCTTTTTGCGTTGCGTATGTATACAACAAAAGACGTGAGGACAAAACAAATATGATTTTCCCTTTTCAGTGTACTTATAATTTTAATGCGTTTCAGACAAGCACGCGTGTAATTTTGATTCTGACATGTGTGGATGGCAACAGGATTTACAGGACAATTTTGACTGGACTAGAAACTCAGGACGTACCCCCTCGGTCTATACTGGTCCCAGTTGCGACCATACTAACTGTAAGAATGGTATGCTCTTCGAGTTTCCCTAGCGGTGGATGGTACGCTTGCCTCTTGTTTGCCATATTGTAGGGAAACCATTTTTTTCATGGAAATGCCGTGTAGCATCCCATCATATTTGGTTAATGGGTCATTTTTATCATACAAGAACGAAACACAATCGTTCCACATCTAAAATATTCAGTGTAAGTCAAATTGTACATGTAGTGAATTTTATTTTAAATTACAGCAGTATAAATAATTTTCATTATATCCATTTGCATATACCCACGTTGTTGTTTGTATGTTTCCAAAAATCCCTTCCACTGCTTTATAGCCATGGTTTCTTTCCTAGCCTACGGTCCAGGGGAAATAAATGATGATGGCCAAAACACAAGCCATTTCAGTAATTTAGGTTGTCTCCCGTAGCCGTCAACAAAATGTTAAATTATTTAATAAACCAAAATGCTTTTCTTGTAATTTTATTTCTTAATAAACGCAAACATTGGTGTATGACAGAAAAAAAAAACATTTAAAGAAGAGTTACATAGTTTACAAGTGGCTAAATAATGATATTTACTTTTCAATATTACTAACAGTGCACTTGGTTGTCCTTTTCACGTATTTTTTGCCATGTAGCTATATAATTGCGTTCATTTGACTATGAATAAGAAACTACAAAAAACGTTTATCATCGCAAATATATATTTTATAAACACAAGCTGAACAAACATTCAATGGAAACATCATTTATAATGGAAACATCATTTATAAGTTTCTCGAATGTGATATTACATCATGTACACATATTTTAAGTAAAGGTAGCTATATGTACATCGAAACGTCTACTGGAAAGTTTGGAGATGTAGCGAGGCTTGTGTCGCCGATGTTTACGGTGAGTATAAATTTCATATATATAAAAATTTAATTGCACGCATGTTTAATTAGAATGTGTACAACAATATTTAAGAATCTTGATAGATAATGAAACAATCCAAAATTTACACATTTAGTCACATCCGTGGTTGAATCTAATGACATATGCTATTCCAGTTAAACGTCCCCATTTACATCAAAGCAATGCAATAGCGCTAATTTTAGTTACTTTTAAAAACAAACATTTTACATTTTTCTACCTTGCAATGATAGTGTTATTTCGTTAAAACTGATAAACAATGTGTTGCTGAAATATACCACTATGCTCTTATTTTTCTAGAGCAGTGGTCACGCCTGTTTGGTATTCAGCTACCATATGTATGGAACTCACACCGGAAACCTGTCCACCATAATTTCAACTGAAGAGCGATCTATTCCGCTGTGGTCGGCTAGTCGTAACCATGGTAACAAATGGTACACAGAATACTTGCAGCTGCAGTTTAAAGATGATTTCCAGGTAACATAAATATTTAGACCACTCTTTAAATTAGGAATACACCATAAAAACTATTTGAGACTCTGTTAAACTGAAATTGAGTTGAATCTGAGTGTTATTAAAACCCGAAGTGTAAAGAACCATCTACCACCCATGAAAATGAACGTAAATTATTGCATAAATACCCGTGTCACACGATATTAACAGCCATATATTAGTGAAAAGAAAGCCATGTATTAATATTGCAATTCTCGTGAGCGCGTGCTGTTAATACATGGATTTTACTTATGCCTGTTACAGGGCCTCTAGCAAAAATTGACGTCATCGCGTAACGCACATTTGATTTAACGTTATTTTATGTCGTCATGATGACGTTGAAGTTTGCCCCAAAAGCAGCATTTTTAAAACGTCGTTAGCTAACGTCATTTTTCCGCGCCATCTAGGTTCATGAATTTTTGCAAAATCTGGACAATATCTCCAAATTTTCGCATAAAATAGTTGAAGAATGCAATAATAAAGATCAAACATTTTGTTTCTGATGCATTAACATCTGCCGGGCCCCTCGGGAGGGTTGAATGATAATGCATAGAAATCCATGTTTGATTCCTATATTATCATTTACTTGGATCTTTGACACAACTTATGTGTACCCTCATATGCAAAAGAACATTCTGACCAGGAACAGTTTTATTTTCATGATCATCCTTTTAATCATACCGGTTTGTCTGTCAAAACAGACTGCTTATTAAACGCTTCTATGAAATGCTCCAAGTTGGCGCCTTATGTATGTTTTCATATTTTTAGTTAAGTTTAGGTAACTGAGTGGTCACCTATTGGGAAAATAGCTACTCATTCGGCTTACGATATGTTTTCATGGTATAAGTACCTGATTGTTAATTTAGTTTTTCCCCACCTCGGCTTTTGGAGTGGGAATCTTATTCTGGTTGCGCCTTTTCCTGATCTTTTTTTCCAACATTGTTTGGGATTTAATTTTGTTCTACTCTCATCGTAACCTGGCTTACCTGTCCAAATGCAGGTTCTGATCGAGGCCACGAGGGGCAATGGTTTCAGGGGAGATATAGCAATTGATGACGTTATGCTATTGCCTGGAAAATGCCCTGCCGGTATTTCTTTTTATATAATCAGTGTATTGGACATGTTTTCTATAATTTCGTACAGACAAATTTTGCCTGAAGGAAGCATGACCGTTACACACATGGTAAATCCAGTAAGGAGTATGCTGACATGAGAGCAAAGTGTATTTACGAGCGTATGCTTCTTAATTTTATTGGGTGTTTATAAATACATTTGCTATTTGGCCCTTTTATCAGATGAGATATGGGTAGTGCATTGTAGACGGATAACAAAGAATGGCATGTCTAAACTAGAAATGCTGTCAATAATTTCAGTGATGATGTGTACGTTTGAGAGTGGATTTTGTGACTTGACCAATGAAAAGTCAGTGGACGACTTTGATTGGCTGCTGGGACATTACACAAAAACACCAACTACTGGACCGAACAGCGACCATACGTTTGGACATGGTATGTTTTGACGTTGCGCACAATGTTGGCGTACTCGGTGTATGCGTACATTTTTCTCACTGTGGATTTTTTATTATTTATCAAATATGAAAGTGTTATACACCAGCATGCTCAGGGGAGTTTGTCCTTCATATCATGCCTAATTTTGTGTTTTTATTTCACACCACCAACGCTTTAATGGAACAAAAACAGCTGAAACGTCACTGAAACTATCATGTAAGATGTAACATTTTTCGATCTATTCGAAGCTTATTTTACGATTTTTGCACATTTTTACGACGCTTTTTCCCGTAAAACGCGATGCACGATATGACGTGACGTCATTGAACGTGCTGAGAAAGAAAGAAGAAAAACAAAGAAGAAACTTAGAGAAAACACACGCAGGAACACATGCGACGAAAACGTAAGATTTTATATTTCGGTTAAGGGGCGTTATGACATTTTTAATATAGCACAGGAAGTTTAGCATGTTTTTCCATAAAATCTTTACAGAAAAACTGTTCATTGAATTCTTTAACATGTGCAAATGGGTCATGGAATTCCTGCGAGTTTATCAATGTATTTTTAACGATTTAAAATGTCTAGCCACGATGTCACAGAGCGTAAAAAATGACAAAAAGCTGTTCAGTCGATGTGTTTGAACTACTGTTGAGCGCATGCTCCTTGAAATATATGTATTTCACTGCCAGTCCGTAAAAGTTCTTTGAAAAAGCGGTATGTTGATGTACAGTTTATTTTTTTGTGATGCATAGCTGATTTAGAGCAGAAATTTATAAATGTCTAGCCACGATGTCACACATGCAAAAACGACGTCAATGACGTCCCAGGTCGATATTTACGCTTTACTATTATAAAATGGCCCTTATCCTAGGCTACTTACACTCCGTTTATTTAGTCCTTATATGATCATTTTACGATGTTAAAAACAGCGGATGAAAAGATGTCTAAAGCATCCTAAAAATTCCATTTTTTTGTTTGCAGCTGAAACATGAACCCATTGGAAAGCCGTACAAACTATTATAAAGAATTAAGATTGAAAAAAGCAAGGGAACGAAAACTTAAATCTTACCGCAAAAACAAGGAAAAATATAATAATCAAAAGAGACAAACTCGATGCAAACCAGAAAGAGAGCCATCAAAAGCTGCACTAAGAAAACGGAAGTCAAGACTAATGAAAAAGGAAAAGGTAGATAAAAATCGTGAATATCAGCAACGATTTCGCGAGAAGACAAATGCTGGTGAGAATAGATCGCCATTATTCCGGAATCGAATGGAAAAATGTCGACAGCTGAAAAAATTGAAAGCATCACTACCGCAAACACCTGGGAATAGATATTCAATTATCGGTTCATATATTGCAAGCTCACCCGCATGTAAAAGAAAACTTTTCCCTAGAAAGGATTCCAAAGACTCAAACATCGATTCAGCTGTTGTGGAAAATATAAAAGGGATGATCAAATCAGCCAAATTGAAGCGTACGGACGATGCTAGGGCTGCAATGAACATCTTAGCTGCGTCTGTCTCTGGAAATCCGGATCATAGTAACAGTAAAGTTGCCAAAAGACTAGGTATGAGAAAGTCGAGAGTGACCGGTGGCTTTAAGAGACGAACAACCACTTTTGAAAGTGAGAAAGCATGCTACACTGAGACAAAGAGACGGGTAAGACGTGACCGTATCTCAGAGGAGACAAAACTGCTTGTTTATGATTGGTGGATATCACCAGAAAATTCCAGACCCACAGGGAACAAATCTGATATAAAAAAGAAACGAGTGGGGTTAAGACTTACATATCGCACCCAATACATGTACTTGAAAAGTCACAAACAGAAGTATACTGTGCTTTTAAAGAAAAGCACCCAGACGTAAAAATTGGTCAGAGGATGTTTGAGAAGCTCAGACCGTTTTATGTCCGACAGATGCGAACCAAAGACAGAAATACCTGCTGTTGTCGTAGACATGTTGAGTTCCGCCTTTTATTTCGCAGGTGCATGCCGCACATGACTAGCGTTAGATATACTCACGTAGGCGAAGTAGTGGATGCAACGTTGTGCCCTAAACCCGCTAACTCGGAATATTACAGACGGGAATGCACTGAACGTACATGCGGTGAGTGTGGACTAGGAACTATATCAAAAGCTGTATCAGAAGACATAGAAAAAAGCACAGTGAAATCCATAACATGGGAACGTTATGAATACATTGAGATACAATCCAAAAATGGTACAAAAAAGAAACTGACTCTTGTAAAAAAGCAAACTCCATTGGCAGAAATGTTCGATTACTTTCTCAAGTTGCTACATGACTTTCCAGCACACCAATTTCGTGCGACCTGGCAGAACGAACAACTTAATTCACTGAAATCGGCTCTACCAGAAAAAAATTGTCTAGTCATCCATGACTTTAGTGAAAACTATAAGTGTATAGAGAAAAACGAAATTCAGTCCTCATATTTCTCAAAGCCGGAGGTTAGTATACACGTTTCAGTAATTTACCGACATGCAGTGCCCACATACGATAACACAGAAGATGTTGTGTCAGAGGTGTTCTATATGATAAGTCCTGACCAAGTACATGATCAACACTTTGTAGCAGTTGTGCAAAGGGAAATAAAAACATACTTGACTGAAATAGGCTGTGAAGTTGAAAAGATGCACGAATTCACCGATGGGTGTCCAGCGCAGTATAAGAGCCGCCACTGTATGGGAATGGCCTCGTATGCTACACAGACATTTGGCTATAAAACATTTATTAGAAATTATTTTGAAACTAGCCACGCCAAAGGGCCGCAGGATGCTGCTGGTGGTATGTTGAAGCGTCAATTGGATACAGCGGTTATGAAAGGAGAGATCATTCAGTCTGCGTTGGACGTGTTCGAGTACGCCTCAGAGAATTTATCAACCCCAAAAAGTGGCATATACCAGAGGCGCCTATTTAGATACATTGATGCCGTTGACAGAAGCTCGAGAATTGAGTACAAGCCGATTCCCAAGATCAGATCAATTCACCAAATCGTACAAATCAATCCCGGCACTATTTTGGCAAAAGAGTTGTCGTGCTACACCTGCGATTCATGTTTGTCCGGTGAAAGAGATTGTGACAATGTAAATATGACTGGTCCTGGGCGCAAGATTACCGTTCAAAGAGACAAGAAGAGTTCCTGTGGCTGTGATCCGGATGATGATGCGGAGGACGATTCTATTGACGCTGTGATCCATCATGACAACATTCTTGCAGTGCTGGCAGAAGACGATGAACAGGACTATTATATGCTCAAGGTAATGTGTACACACATTTACGGTCGATCCCGATAACTCGATGTTATACAATTTCCACTTTCGTGGACTTGAAAACTAGTACTTCATCTTGAAAGAAAAATGTGAAATATACTGAAGAAAAAAAAGAAACGCAACAATTATATTCCACTAAATTTTGAGCAAACTATGATACAAACAGAAATCATTTCATTTTCTTCTGCATTAGATGTCAGGCTTCCGAACGCAAGAAACCGATTTTCATTTTGATGAGTATATACGGAGTTATGCGCTGTCCACCGTCGACATACTGAAAGTAGTAAACCACAGAGTGCGCATGCGCAAGCATTAAAATAATGGTACGATTTAAATCCGCTATAAACCCCAATTCAAAATCACAATGTACCACTCAGCAGATAACTCACACGTAAGAGAAATAAAAGGAGTAAAATTGAAATTATCCCCCTTTCAATTAAACATATAGGGATTTTGATGGTTTTAATTACGAGCTTGTTTGTTGCGGAACTTTAATTCTTTTTCATGAATTTTAATTAGGGTGAAATGACATTGCTTCTTGATGATTACAGGTTCAAAAGTGTGCGCATGCGCGGAGCAAATCTTTCCCGATTTGCATCATTTAAGACAACAACAACTTCACATTCAATTTTTATCGAAATCAAAATCAGTTTTTCGCATGATATGCCCTAATATCCCATGAATTGGAATCATACAGCAACAGACCTGAAATTGCCAACGTTTTACCCTTAAACTCGAAAATCCTTTGTTGCCAGTTGTTGCGTTTCTTTTTTTGTTCAGTATAGTTACACTAAAATTTGAGTCATATCGAACATTCGATTTATGCATGTTTTCGACTTTTAAGTAACCAAAAATTGACTGTATAGTACAGTGTTTGTAGCCAGATACAAGAGCGACTCGGCACCACATTTAGGCCTATACCCAATTGCAAAGTGAAAATACTATAAAGATATGCTACTTTGAGCCTGTGCATGAGAAAACCAACAATTCGGGTTTCCGATCAGGTCCAACACAAACCAGCCTGTACAGTCACAGAAGAAACCTAGAATCTTGAAAGTTTTGGTATAAGTAGAGGAGGAAACAAACTATCCGTGTAACGAAAACAAAGGTGCTGATTAGCTTCGTGGTTACCGCAAAGCTGATCTGCATCTTTGTTTTCGCCCATGCAAATTGCTGGTTTTCTCACGCACAGGCTCAATTTACATTTTACAGGCTGACGCTCCACCTTACACTCTAGAGACGGACCATATAGATGGTTGGGGCAATGTCTTCCCCAGAGGATCAAGGATCGTGTCCGGAAACTACTTCACTAATCCAGAAATAACTAATTCCGGTTACAAATTCAATCTAATCAAAGACAAAAAAGCTACTGTATTTGTAGCTAGCGTGTGTTACATATTTCCATCTAAACACATGTCAAAAAGGGGATCAGTGCTTAAACTCTCAGAAGATGAGCATTTGGATATTCTCGACTCAATTGGTGAAACATTCTGATGTGTTGTTAATTAATGCCTTGGTGCGGTCAGTGTAAATTGGCGAGGGATCTCGCTATTGCTGTCATATTCTTTACAGATGAATGTTTATCTCCTCAAACTCATACATGTATAATGCTCCGTTCACATGACGCAAAATACACTGGTATATAAATTTACACCCCTAAGCAAATATACATGTAACCTATGTTTATTTGCTAAGTGGTGTAAATTTTCCCCTATTGTATTATTCATATACCCCGAATATTTTTGGTTGCGTCCACGTGGCCATACCTGTGTATTTTCACACACCCTGAGCAAATATACACGTGGTGTATTTTGCGCCACGTGAACGGAGTATAAGGACAACTGAGATATAAAGGGGTATGTCCTCTAAGCTTTGCTCCAAAACAAAGATCGTGGGCACTTGTTAATGCCGCTGAAGATAGTTAGCTCTGACGTATAGTGTTTTTATTCAATCTACATGTATATGTTTACACAAAAAATGTGGCTAAAAGGTGTCATTTTATGGCCACAGTGTCTTACTTGCACAGCCGTGTTAACATAATGAATATGTATATGATATAGCAATATTGTGATAACTGACGGTGAGGTTCGTAACAAGGAGCATGCACAGATTGAAATACAGATCTATATTTTAAAATAAAACTTATTGTTATCTATCCCATGACAAACTTGCTTTGCAACTGCGAACATAATAAAAGCGCAAATAAGCCTGCACTTTCGAGAAATTGATCAGCGTCTTCACTGTGCGCTGCCTGGATAGTGCGTGTATAAATTCTACAGAAAGCTCATGTAAAATTAGTATCTTCACTATGACATAAAAGATAAGACTGCATATACGAGTCGCGTCATGAGAAAACCAACAATGTCGTTCCCGTCCTGGTCCGATACAAACCAAGCTGAACAATGTATATATAGAGGCTGGAAATTTTGAGCTTAGAAAGTAGATGGATTGTACTATCCGAGTAACAAAGACTAAGGCGCTGATCAGCTTGGAAGTTACTGCGAAGCTTATCTGCGCCTTTGTTTTCGCATTTGCGATATGTTATTTTTGTCATGACGCGGCTCATATAACAGTAATGGTTTTGTCTATGCTAGTCTGAGGATACACTATTTTTCATGCCGTGGCATAATTGCGCTAGGTTTTCATCAAAGTTGTTATGGACCTTGTGAAACGCAAAAGGTTTTACTAATCACTAGCGTCGCTTCTGAAGCCGAAGAATGATAAAAACGTCGGCGTAATTGGTTTGCTAAATTGACGTCTATTGACGTTACGCAGTGGTACGCAACATCGGACGTCACGTCTTTATATCATTAATTTGTTTTTCATTAGAAGCAATTACTTCAGTTGTGCTAAATACGTTGAGAAAGGTACAAGTAGGAAATGATCAGGAAAAGGCGCAACCAGAAAGAAATTCACACTCCAAAAACCGAGGTGGAAAAAACTAATAGGTACTAATACTTAGAAAACATAAGCTATGGACCAGCTTGCTATTCAATATATTCACACACATTTTTTCATGTATTGAGGTTCGGATAGCTACAAGGCAAAGGCGAATGGTCGATTTCAGTCGAGCAGTTGAGATATTAATGGCACACAACTTCATATTGCTTCACTAAAACGTAACAGTTTGACCAATCTAAATACCAGAAATTGGAACAAGATCTACGATGCAAATGCAACGATATGGTAACGTAAGAGTCTTCTCATTGTCGAGCTCAATTTTATCATCAGGAGCCTTCGCCTATATAGAGGCATCTTATCCTCGCAGACCCGGACATCTTGCAAATCTTGTCACGCCCTACTACGCAAACGACAGCGGGTATTGTATTTCTCTATGGTATTTTATGTATGGCACTGACGTTTCGACGTTGAAAGTGACGTTACGTACACACGGCGGAAGAGAGAAGAGGCTTTGGGAAATGAAGGGAAATCGCGGACGAAAATGGCACCACGTCAATATCAAACTGTCGCCAATACCATTCAAGTTCCAGGTACGGTACTAATTTCAGAAGTGCTTCAGGTCTTTAATGCAAAACAATTTAATGATAGGCGAGGACTCGAAAGCATCCCATATTTGACTTATGCATTTATTTTCTGTTCACTTAGAATTTCTTACAGACATATCGAGTGTACGTTCAAACACTCTATACGAGCATGTTCCTAGTTTTGTCATCTAATGGTTCAGATTAAGCTTTCATATCACTGGCATCTACCATACTTATTTTTCTTTCATTACTACTTTGTGATTTAGATTGTGATACAGGGAAAAGTCGGTGCTTCCTACAACAGCGACATTGCTATCGACGATTTCTCAGTGACTGAGGGAGAATGCCAGTAAACTGTTGCTATCGATGATTCGCAGTTTTTCTCATCACAATGTCAGAATGCAAAGCAGATATATCAGATATTGTTGCTAATAAATAACTGACCAATAGATTAGTGTTCTTGATTTTTGTTGTTGCAATAAAATGATGGAACCTCGCCCATTATCTGATAATTTTTGTTCAAACAATTTCATAATCTTGCAATCATCCTGTGCACGGAAACAAAATTATAAGAGCGTTACAAAATAAATGAGCACTTATAAAGCAAAAATAAACAATTATGTATTAAATAAAATGTTAACGAATATTTCTATTTATTTTGAACTATATATATACATGCAGAATCAAGTAATTGTGAATCATTTAAGGCAAAGGTTGACCATAAATGATCATGAGTCGGTAAAACTGGGTCCATCTGACGGAATCCTATTAAAATGCCTAAACACTAGTGACTACCGACTTAACGACCGACGCAAACACGTTATCGCATATGTTTGTCGCTTTGCGTGTTTGCTTTCAACTGAATTATGACGTGTTTACAAATGAATATCAGATCACTAGAACAACAGGTAATATACATCGACTAAATACATATGGTTACCATGCCTACAATGTTTAACAAATTGTCACAAGAAAGTGTTTTCAGAAGTCTCATGGATTGTTGAAATGTTCGCTCCATGCGCTTTATTGTCATCGCCATTCCGGCATCTGTCGAGACTGGACCGGCTATTCCGACGTCCTTGCAGCTGCGTACTGACTGTGCTATTTTGTATTACACTGTCCCTTCCATAGACTCGCCGAAATTCTGAACCGTCGTTCAACTCTGAAACTGTGTTGCTGTCATTGCATTTGCACATTTCATTCATAAGGTCTTTAAATCCTCTTCGGAAGGCTTCGTTCAGGCCTCCGTAGATAATTGGGTTGATGGCTGCGTTACTGTATAAAAGAAGGACCGCACCGAAGTCTAAGGTTGAAAACCAGGAGGGCATCTGAAGAAAACTGGTAATCATAAGTTAAGCGCTTATCAGAAAACATATAATGGCGCAGTTCCTAGTTGGATGCATTATTACGGTCTCTATTTTCTCTGCTTGCATATGGTCCTAAAAAGGATTAAACAGTTGTGCTCTGTATCATACATTTTTCGTCCAAAGTTGTGCCCAATCAAATGCATTGAGGCTGAGGAAACCACTGCAAGCAGCGACAACAAACACTATCATACTTAGAACTGGGTGTCACCTGTTGCTTGGTCCATCTGGGTTCTACTGATTACCTGATATTGCTCAAAGCTTTCGCTTGACTTTCTTCTGAACTTAGCAATGCCAATAAACGAGTGAATTAAGTCACGACAATAAACGTATATGGTAATCAAATGAAAACAATTGAATGAGCAAAATCTACAGTGCATATTTCATTTTATTACCATGTGATGAATTTATTCATTTATTGTGTTCTCTATACCTGTGAAGTATTTGTAATGTCTCAAAGAACAACAATATTATTACCGTATATTTGAACAGGCAAACGATTTCGGAATGAATTATATTTAAATTCCCCAGGTATGTTTGTTTCTCATAAATGTAAAATGCTACCACTATTCATGCCCCACAGAAACGCAATATAATAATGGCACATAGTTTCCCCTTCTTGTCTGGAATGACTCTTAAAAGATTAATAATCTCTAACCAAGGTATTTAATGACAAACCCCGTGCTTTTACATAAACGAAATGTCGTGCGCAGCAACCGTTTTGTCTTAGATCCTTTTTTTGTACGTACTTGATTTGATCATTTAAATCACCATTTTTAAAAAAGGCCATTTACTTTTATTTCTCTTTAACACTGATGCATATTTTTATATTACTGATCGTTCCAATGCGAAACGTCTGTTGTGGTTCTTATTGTTTTACGCCTTGGTGTTGAATTTTTGTGCTTTTTGCACCTTATGTGCGTTTTCATATTAACTGAGCGACCACCTATTGGGAAATAGCTGCTCATTCGGCTTACAATATGTTAGTACACGTATCTTATTGTCAATTTAGTTTTTCCCGGTTCGTTTTTTTAGTGGGAATTTCTTTCTGATTGCGCCTTTTTTTTATCATTGCCTACTTTTACCTTTTCATCAATAGTCGGCGTTACATAAGTGGTCTACCAGTTTCTTTAAAAGGCTAGGTGATTTCTTTTCTAGAGCTATGTCTATCATATCATTCGTGTGATACATTTGTAATTGGAAACAATTTCATCAGCGGGTGTATTTTGAAATTCTAGGTGTATCAGTTTTAATATATTGCATATTTTACATCATAATTATCAAACTTGTAACCATCTGTCCGTACATGTATGTTGTTCGGCCAATATACGCCCCATTTGATAGACTTTACCTGTACGAAATTTTACAACCAGAAAAGAGACGGAAAAAAGTCACAAATTACAGCTGTAACTACACAAAATTACAACTGTAATTCTGTTCCATTAACATACAAGCTTTCCAAAATTACAACTGGATTAAAGACGGAAAACAGCAGGAATTTTGACGAAATATGCAAATGAGCTCCAATTTACAGCTGGAAAATTGGATGGTTTTACAACTGTAATTTTAGTAAATTACAGCTGTAATTTACGAAAATTACAGCTGTAATTTTCATAAATTACAGTTGTAAATGATTCAGAATTACAACTGTAATTTGCTTGAATTACAACTGTAACACTGAGTGGCCGCTTATTGGGAAATAGCTGCTCACTCGGCTTACGACATGTTTTCATGGTATGAGTACTTAAGTGTCATTTTAGTTTTTCCCACCCCTCAGTTTATGGAGTGGGAATTTCTTTCTGATTGCACCATTTCCTGATCATTGCCTATTTTTACTTTTTTTCATACTCAAAATAACTTTAAAGGCAAATCACATGATTTTAAATTTTATAAAGAAATGATAACTGTCCACCTTTGGCTGACCGATTTCCCAAATAGAGTAATAATTGTACATTTAAAATACACAAACAGCCCAAAAGAAATCAGCCCCACCAATTTAGAAGCTTTGGTAAGGGCAAAATCTTTGTTTTTATTGCAATTATGTGACTTTTTAATAGCATCCAATTTTAACTGCATTTAATTTAGATAGACTGCCTTGAACCTTTTTAGAGAGTCTCAAAGGAAAATCATATGTCTAACTGTTAATCCTGGAACACAGTAGATGAATATGCAGTTTACATAAAACTTCAATGTGTTTTCTCAGATCTCACAAAAAATGGTGTTTGCATGCACAGTAATGATCTATTATCAGTGTTAAGAATATTTTTCTACTCACATTGATAAATAGCTGAACATCCAATAGTTAATTCATTTAAAAAGCCAAATAATTTTAGTAAATCAGGCTTCTGTTTAAGTCTTTGGTGCCTAAGAATTCAAAATGGCTTTGTGTGTTACTTTCCCTCCAAAGTTCAGCTGGTTACCCTCTGCAGTTTCTTTCTTTCATAAAATTTACCCCAGTGATTGGAACCAGATAGTCTCAGATTACATGTTAATGCAATTTTCCCACACTTTTATAATGCTATAAATCTTTATTTGACATATTCTGGTTGTACTTTGAATTTTACAACTGTAAAAATTTTCAGAACCGGAATCTCTTCGATATTAATTGAAGTGGCTAAGACAAATTTCCAGTTGTACTTTTTTCTTATTTTACAGTTGTAATATTTTCTAACTGGAATTATTATTATTATTTTTTTTTTTTTTTTTTTTTTTTTTTCAGATTTTTCTAGCTGTAATTTTTTATTCCGTCTACTTTCCAACTGTAAAAGAAGATTCCGTCTCTATTCCGTTTGTTTTACAACTGTAATCCGTCTCTGAATTTCGTACGGGTAATACCCCAAAAAAATATGATCATATTCAGACATGGAATTTTTGAATATCATCTCTATCATCATTGCCATTGACTCTGCAAATGATTGTACTTTGGGATATGTCTGATTCTATTTCGTGCATACTGTACCTTATATCCTTGGTTTCCCTGTGTAAACAGGTAGTAGATTTTGATGCTCTGAAAGGGCACTGCACAGACGATAAACACTATAAACACGGAAAACAGCATAAACACAACCTGCAAGATAAATATTGATTTTAATATATTTTACAGAGAGAGAGAGAGAGAGAGAGAGAGAGAGAGAGAGAGAGAGAGTAGACGAATATATGGTATATAACAATCATACTAGAGCTGTTTAGTGAGTAAGGACAAGTAGGACAAACTTGTAATTCCCGCGGCGCAACAACACTTTTAGATATTTCAAAAACCTGTAAAATATTGACTGTACTGTTTGAAATTACACTATCCTTCCCATACACTCTCAAAATTCCGAACAGGAATTTTGAAAACAACTTCAAAACAAACTGTATTTGTAAGGCATATAATGTGTGTAGATACCTACCCTTCTCTTTGATTTCTCTTGTATGGTTGATTTTGCCGACGCACCAAGCTTTGGGACAATTTTGTGTTTCCTCAGTTTCACCACAATGAAAGTATAAGCCATCATCATACAAATCATGGGTGTCCAGTTTAAGACTCCACAAACAACAATCCAGTAAGCTTTCTTAGAAGCCTGGCCATAGTCACATAATCCATCTGATGTATATTTCATGGGCCAGATCTCATCGCAATACGTTTCGTGTATATCTAACCAGTGTCGTTCTATGTGGGAATATATAAATAATAATGGTGACGCAATAGCAATGGCGGCTATCCATACTGCGATCAGAACGAGGCTGACCTTGCGCCGGGTAACACGAGACTTCATGGGAAACATAATGGCGAAGAAACGATCCCCGGCAATCACCATTAATGTAAACATGCTCGAACACATCGCTGTCACTAGAAAGAAAAGAATACAACATTTTGATAAAGTGCATGCTGTAGATGTATGGAACAGCTGACAGTTTCGATTGGCAATTTGTGCTAAGGATTGCTCTACAACTAATTCCATCTGTGTGCGCTATTTCTGTTTCAATATAGTGTCGTACAAAACTCATTGGGTTTGCACATTTATGTTATCAGGTAAGATTTATCTGAAGTAAGAATGGCAATTGAATTAAAAGCCCCAACATAGACCCAAGGTGGGAAAGAAAACACATCACAAAACATAACAAAACATTTTTCCGACAACAAACGCGAAGAGCCGGATGACTAGCTCTTCCCCAACAATATACCCATCCGGTTAGACTCAACCAACACCAAAGACAACGATTGGTCTCCAAATGATTGAGTCTAAAACTATAAGATGGTACTGCATCTCATTTTTTATTACTTTTGCGGAAAAAGTTATTGAATCTAACATAAGACAAAAGTAAACACCTACTTTGCATAAACGGGTTGAATTTGCACAGAAACGACCCGAAAACCCAGAACTCTGTTGAACTATCCACCACCAGGACCCACACGGGAATCGCCACCACCAGCAAGTCCGAAACCGCAAGATTTACGAGATAAAAATTCGTCGTCGTCCGCATCCGTTTGAAACGCACCACTATCGTAATTACCAAAATGTTTCCAATTATAGCTACAAGTTCAACTATGACCCCTAGCGTCACTTTGATTCCGATTTCTGACCTAGGAATCACTGTGATATTTCTGGGAAAAGGAAATCTACTGAAATCGAATTCTTGAGTAGGTGGTTCGCAGCTTTGAGTCGCCATTGTCGTTCAAACGTTAATTCTTTCAGCTGATGACATATCGTATGTTTTTCATTCTACGACTTGTGAGCTTGAAACAGTTACATTTTAGTTATACGGACCTTAGTTATAATCGGGTCTAGATGCGGATGTGACAACGGTGCCGAAGTGTCTATAGAATGAATATGTTTGCCATAATCAGAGGCGATGCCGGATCGTCAATGGTAGCATTAAAGAATCAAAATACGTATATCGACGTTCCATAACTGTAAATGCACTGAATTTTGCGGTTTGAAACTATTCTCAAAAATTTTGCAAGTATTCAATACGATGTAAACATCCACTCACAAAGCAAACTAGTCTTCATTCTAGCTGCAAAATAGCCGAATTTCTTACATATTTCTTAAACGTATCAGATAGTTTTATTATTTTATCCTAACTTCTTGTCGTTAATCATAAAAAATCAAAGACACAAACACAATCTTCAGGAACATACAATTATTCCAGTAATATAGGTTCTACATTCGAACCAAAGTGTCATATAAAATCCAAAACCTCACAAGTCATAGTTATCAGCATGGGAAATAATTGATTTATCACATACAAAACAGACAATCGTCAAATGGAAACCGGGCAATAAATAAAGAGTGGTGTTATTTAAGTGTTTGAATTGGAATCCTTATTCATGATTATATTTATGGGCATGTTCAATGAAGCAATCTTGGCCCATACTAGCATATTGCTCCTTATCGATGCCTGCCAAACAGCCATAATATGCTTATTATTTATAATTTTCATTCACTGCAGATTATATTATTTCTGTCGGCCGTTTGAGATCAGTTAGAATATTCAGAGTACTAAAACTTGTACTTTAGAGCCATCTTCTAACATTATTTTGACCCCGTTTAGGCATTTGAACTTATGATTGCAGTATATTTATCTGGCGATCGTCGCCGGTATATAAAGGGTCACTGATGAGGGTTTAGTACCCGAAATTACGCAATATGGCCCATACTTCCCTTTGAACGTTTTCACTGGTTCCAAAGGATCAAACTTTTATATTTTATACATAATTACAGAGAGAATAAAAACTCCACAAATAATATAATTTTAACAAGCCTTTAGGCTAGAATCTGTCAATGTTAACTGTTTATACATGCATAACCTTTTACATTCCCAACCATTTGTACAAACGTTAATGAGCAATATGAAAATTAAATCATCAACCAAGGGACATAATGCTGTATTTATTGGGACTGATTCGCCTATCTGCACCCCCAAAATGCTCCAACGCAAAGTAAAGTCTCATGTAAAGTTTGATGCTTTGAGATCAGTTAGAATATTGGGAGTATTTAAGACATTCAAACAGATAATACGTTAAAAACATCTTATCAGTAGTTTGATCATTCGGCCTCTTTGGGAATATGAGACTGTGACAAAGATTTTCGCTATGCATATTCTTGAAATTGCAGCATAAGAGTCTGGGTTTCGTTGCTAGTTTATAAAGGACAACGAATTACTCTAAATAGTACAATATGGCTCACCGTGTCCCCTTAATATTGTGTATGAAAAATAAAAATGTAATACAGACTGGAAACACATTGTCATCAAGCATTTGCCACAACTCTGAACGTATTTGACGAAGTTTAAACACCTTCTAAAATTACTTGTACATAATTCCAATCTTATATCAACTTAAGTACAATGTTTCAGGAATGTTGGTTGAAATTCACAGAATAGATCTACAGGGGAAACGAAGCACTGACGGACAAATAGAATTAGAACCAATGATGAATGCATGTGGTGGGGTATATAATGTTATTGTAAATATATAAGTAAGCAAACCACTTTGCACAGAGTTTATGAAAAAGGTCCGTTCGAAAAGGTGCATTTTTTTCGTGTATTTTGTTAAATAATTTCACAGAGTTTAGGGCCCTAAGATATTTGAAAAAAGGTCGCTTGTAGATTTTCACTTGGTTTCTAGTCATTTACCTATATTTAAGTTTTTCGTTTTCATTTATGTTAATTAAATGGGTAGAATCTTTGTAGCGCATTATTTGGACACTAAAAGCACTTTCTTGATCTATGAACTATATGAAGACTCCTTTGCATTAAGACATGTCCTCCGTCGCCAGTCCTACAAGAACACCATTGCAGGCAGACATCAGTGATCCCCCACTGTCACCTTAGATTAAAAAGTAAGCAGTAAATATATTGTCGCGTATAGAAACCCCAGGCTCTACCATCGGCGAGAGTGATGACAAATTGCGCGATAATCAGGTTCTACAGAAACAAACAGTTTCCACTAATGGACAGTTGTGCCTCAGACAAAGCTTTTCACTGGTCTGGGCCTGCTCAGGCAAATCATCTAACATACGTATAAGCTTTAGTTGTTAACAATGGGTGGTAAAATCTTGCAGCACATGTTGGATGTCACGACTTCACAATTTTTGTTATAAGTCGCATTCAATATAGGAAACTACTCGTAATGACTATAGCTGTTACCTGGGGTGTAAGATAACAAACCAAACAATCAAAATGAATTAAACAAATTCTAGAAAGCGCCACAACTCTTTTAGTTGATTATGACGCTGGCCAATTTTGAATTGCTTCTATCTTACATGACCAAAGTAAGACACTTTTTCGAAATTGCTTACATTTGTGTTATCTTAAGATTCCTACTTTCAGTCGCTCATACGCTACATACAGACTCTCTACTTGTTTCTTTGTTTCTCAAATGTTGATGTAGAGGTGTTGATGTAGAGGTGATTATGTCATCTTGATATAATGAGGCAAACTCTCCCATGCGCCTTTCAATCAGTATTTGGAATATCACTGGAGAATTTTAAAGTCCAAAGGGCATTTGGTTAAACTAGAAGTAGATGCCAAACTGTTGATTTTCTGAATCACTTGTTAAAATCCTGCATTTTTAAAATACTTTGATCCGGCTTGCAAATGAAGACTGGCATCTACTTTTGAGATCACTGTGCGACTTATTTGTGTTGATTCAGTTCCCCGCAATCAATACAAATAGAATCGTGCCATCCTTCTAGGCAATAACAACATTGGAATTAACGTATGTATCAGTGCCAGTAGGCTGCGGTGGTTATTTCATTGAGTGGAGAGTTTAAAACGCCAGATTGAATCGAGATGTTCTAGGTTTGAACCACACTAGAACGCCATGTTGGGTAAGACAATTAAATAGTCTTTAGTTTATCTCATGGGGTTCGCTCGTTTGCTGGGATGGATGGTTATTACTCTAGCAGAAGAAATCATAGTCTGACTGGCATTTAGGGTGTTTTTCGTGTGTTGTATAGAGTGCATTTTTGGACAAAGTACAAGCGGTCTGTGCGTGTGCGCTCGCGTACATGTTTGTGTGGTAAATGAGGTGACATAAAGGCCTGGTTTCCACGGACAAGGTTTCTTTGACGAAGATTATTTGTCACAGAAACTTTGGCAATGGGTTTTCGTTCACAGATATTTGACAATGAAACTTCGCCACAGAATTAAGTTTACACGAGCATATTTACTGCGACAAGCCTACTTTGTCAAAGAAAAATTGTCCGTGGAAACCAGGCCTAGCAGACTGATGCCTTGCAAATGGGTAAAATTTACGTTTTGTTTGTTAGTTTGTCTGTTTGTTTGTCAACAATATTTCAGTCATGTCGAGACAGAGCCGGGGCTTCCTGTGTATTAATTAGTACTCTGGGGAGTTAATGTGCCTTGCTCAATGACACAACTCGGCGCCTTGAGTTTAGATTGATCTCAAGACCTCTCGATTCGGAGTTCGATGCCCTACCACCAGGTTAGCACATTCCCCAAATTGGACGTTTTGCAACTAAGTTTGAGAATGTTTTGGGTGTTTGAGATTGAAGCGAATAAAATTTTGATATACTATATTCTAGCAATTACATTGAAATTGGACTCTTCCATATAATCCAGATCCTTGTAAAATAAGAAGTAGAGTGGATAGACAATAGTCCGGCTGTCAAGTGTAATCTGCTAGTAAACCTAGAGTTGCGGTGAAAATAAATGAGGCCCTCCCAGGGGTTTTGGGGATTCAGGGAGAAGGGCTATTTATTTTCAGAGATTTGGAGAGAAGGGTCATTTATTTTTAGGGATTTGGGGAGAAAGCATAGTTTTAGGGAGCAGGGAGCAGGGGGCTGAGGAAAAACATTTTAGGGAGCTGGGGAGAAAGGTCATTTTTCTTTCAGCGAGCAGGGAGCAAAGACCCCCCCCCCCCTGGGATAAATTGCATTCGCTAATTGTCTAATTGTAAAAGCCGTCGCCTTTAGAAACAAGAATCAGGTGGATGTCACGTTGTCACTCTTGAGCATTTTGCAGAATTCATATATGTCGTCCGAGAGGGTTGAGTTTTGATTACAACTAAAATTCATTCAAGTATTTATTTTTGTCTCAGGGGACCAAATAAATACACAGAGGTAAGACAAAGATGATAACAATAACAATATATTCTGAAGATTTTATTTATTGTCTTGTTTTTTGCAATAAATTTCATTTACGTACAGGCACAGAAGGTATAAAACTGTTTTCATCCTAAACTCAGATGGACCTGACTTCAGCTGTTGACTGGGGCGTAAAGTATCAATTCAAACAAACAATTCGCTTCTTAAAATTATTGACATGAAAATATCATCAATGTATTTTAGTAAAATTAAAATGTGTCTGCTTTGCTTATAAGACGAAACTTACAGTTCTACCGGAAATTAAAATCACTTCACTCCCTAACATTGTGTATAAATATGCATCTGAAAGTTAGATCATAAAGCTGTGAGCATGGTTGAGTTCTGCCCACAACGATAATCACAATTTTGTCATTTTGTAAACATTAATGAGAAGCATGACGTTGTTACTGTTTTTACCCCGATTCAATAGCAATTTTGACATTCGATGAAACCGAGTTGTACATGAAATTAGTTTTATAGCCTCTGTGTCTGTACAGTTGATCTGGTCTTTCTGTTGCGATGTAGCTGCTTAAATGTTTTTGTTGACCCACTCGTAGAAGTTCGAGACACGTGTATAGACACTGGGGTAATCCATTAAACATCTGCCACTCCTAGACATCCCCCACGACGTCACTCCGGCCAGGATACCATTACACTCCATCGGTCCACCGCTATCACCCTACGGTAAACAGATAAAAGGACAAATACATCTGCTGATTTTCTGACTGAACCTATTTTATATTTCGTAAATATACCAGGTGTCCCAGAAAACATGCTGCATTTTGAAATTCTAATAGCATTTGACCCGAAATAGATGTTGCAGATTGCTTTTGCTGATCAATGTAATGTACACAGAGATAATGTCAAGGCATATTTTGACTTGATTCCAAATTTGGGAAAAGCTTACAAACAAAATTAAGCATATCTCAGCCTACGTTCATCTTAAAGACACATTATTTTGCTTCTATAGCCAGGGTGACCCGGTCTAATCACCTCCAATAACCAGTCTAGGAGGCATAGTGCACATCAAAGGCTTATCTTATCTAAATGATTATGGAGTCCTTAGTCTTTACCTTGAAGGGGCCACTTTTAAAAGGTAAATTTGATATAATTGAGAAGTGTTCAATGTTTGACTTTAGAACATATTTTATTTTCTACTTTTTAAATATTTTCTTCCAAGTAATCTCATTATTCATTATTTGCATTTCAAATTATTTTACTAAATTGAAAAAAAAAGAAATAAAAAAAAAAAAAAAATAAATAAATATAAAATTAATAATAATAATTCTTTAGTCAAAATCTGGTTGGTTGATATTTTGTGCCAAGGCTGAAATAACATTACTTCTAGATATAGTTTCTAAAAAGATTCAATTATTATATCCTGATTCTGGATAGAAATAAATGTGCCATGTCACACTGCACATATAGGTTCCATTTTTGTATTACTAGAATAATATCCAAATAATTTTGTCATAAATCCAACAGTGACTTGCCACTTTAATTGTCTAACTATATGAAGTGTCATGAAAGTGTACTACATTGATGACTAGCCATCTGTTTTGCACACCATCTGCAAACCATCATACTTTTATGTACTCACTGTCTTCCACTAAGTATGTGTTTGTTTTGTATCTGTCAAAACGTGTGAAAATCCTTATGTCAGTGTAAACTGGTTATCCTTTGATAATAATCATCTTCTCTAGAGCTCTGTATTACAATGATATTGATTTTAATTTCCCTTTCAGTGGCCCCTACCTGTAAAGCAGCCCATGTCTTACCTGTGATTTCTTATCAGTTGTCTACTGAAGGTCATTAGGCTGTTATGCAATGCAAAACGTGTCTTTAAATTAATAGATTTAGTATCAAAGTAAAGGATAGACAATGTGCTTCAGAATGATGTTTTAATATGCAAATTACCTGATTTGCATATTAACGAACATGCAAATTTTACTTATCTATCACATATTGTTCGATAGATGACTCCGATGTCATACCCAATTAAATCAGGTAAAATATCGTTTTAAAGAACAGAAAGTGGCCTAAATTTAACCTTGGTACATCTTCCATCTTTTTACATTTGTCCTTGCTTCCAAGAAGTGTAGCGTCATTTTGCAAAATGGGGAGATAATCCAGCAAGCCTAATTTGACCTACCTTACACCCCATGACAATTTTTCATTGGTGCCGAATCGTTTATTGGGACCCCAGAAATGCAAAGAAGTTTTGTCCTCAAAGATAAACTTAGTTGCACTATGAAACAATTCATGGTTTCCATGGCAATCAATCGTTAGCATGATTCTTGAGCATGGGGTGTACATACGAAATTGTTCGTATCTCCGCTATAACTTACCATAGACTACTGCACCTGGTCTCATTTTAAAGCTTAGACAATGCTCTTTCATCCTTTTATAGGTAATGCAAGTTAACTAATTTTCATATTCATGAATTTTAATGAAAACATTAAAAATTACAGAAAAAATCGTTAAAATCTATAAGTAAACTGATTTCAGGCCAAAACTATCATTGTGACACTTTGATATTGAACCAGTTTATATCGTATATGATAACTCATTTATTGATGTTATAGGCCTAAATGAAAATTATCTCATTTGCATATTCATGAATATTAATAAAAATGTCGAAAATAGAGGAAAAACGAAGGACAAAGATATAGCCATTGCATGGTTTTGGGTGGGTTATAAGATCTATCTTGCATCCCTGAAATCAATTTTCATGGCTGCCAGTGTGGTCAAAGGGAACACCTTAATGCCATAAAATATTATCCGCAACAATGAACACATTTGCTTGATATCAAATTTCATAGTTTCCACACCCACCCCTAGTGTGATTCTAAAGAATATGGTGCACTCACAAAAATATTCATATATCAACAATAGCATGCTCTTAAATACTACAATTTGTTTGATGGTGATGTATGGACCTAGCAATTTAACCTTAATACCTATTACTAGTATTCAATAAGAATTTGCTTATTCGTGAAAGTTAATAAAACACACAAGATGTCGGAGAACAAAATGGAAAAATGTGGTGTTACGTACAAAATCACTTGTACCAGAGCTTTTTAACAAACCCATGATGCTGAAAGAAGTGGGAAATGAATGCTATGGCAATGTACTATTGCCCTAAAGTCTCATATAAGAATAAGCATATTAGGGCTTGGTTGCCGAGATACAAGTCATTTTGTCGTTCAATTTTCTACCGTGTCACTCATATTTATGAATTTTTCAATACAATTCATGAAATTGAAAATCAGACCATTCTTATATGAGACTTTAGAGTCATAACACATTGTTTTGATATTTCTTTTAGCATCCTTGGTTTGCTAACAAGTTTGGTGCTTTTAAGTATACCCCTTATTTTTCCAAGAGTTTTCTCCGATTGCTTGTGTGTTATATTAATTATCATGAATAAGCAAACTCAATTTGAATAATAGGTTAAATCACTAGATCCTTGCATCACTATCAGACCAATTCTAGAGCATGCTATTGTTGGTATATGAATATTTATGTGAGTACACCCAATTCTTTAGAATCACACTAAAGGTGGGTGCGGAAACTATGTAATTTTTGTTCATTGAGGACAATATTTTATGGCATTAAGGTGGTCCATCTGACCACACTATTAGTCATGAAAAGCAAGATAGATCTTATAAACCATCCAAAACCTTGCAATGGCTGTAGCTTTTTCCCTCGTTTTCCTCTATTTTCGACATTTGTATTAATATTCATGCGGGTTTTTTTTTTCATGGTGCAACTAAGTTTATCTTTGAGAAAAAAAAATTCTTTGCATTTCTGGGGTCTCAATAAACGATTTGGCACCCATGAAAAATCGTCCTGGGGGTGCAAGGTAGGTCAAATTAGCTCCTGGGGTAAAATAGGATAATGTAATAAGCTAATTAGTATGCAAATTAGCTGGTAGTTACGTTAGCAAAAGTACGCATATTAGTTCCATGATAGGTGTTTGACATACTGGAAGAAATTCTTGTTGTATTTGTTAAATATATATCCATTTCCTTTGGCTTCAAACTATGCTTAATTTGGACATTTTAATCAATAATTTGATAAAATTCTTAGTATTTATGTGTATTCAGGAATATTCATAGATTCAAAATCATGATTTTCTTGCATATTTAAATTCAGATGAAGGATAAAGGTCTTCAGTTTAATTTGGTACCGCGTTAGCTGATCTATCTCTTGAAGATTGTCTGAGATATATCCATATTAGAACTCATTCTAGTACATTTGAAGTGTAGTGCAGAACAGAGTTATGACGCTACACTTTTTTGACCCAACTACAACTAAACCGGAAAATGAAAGGGGATATAACAACCTTTAATTTGATACCCAGAATCATGGGTGTATTTTTCGTCAAAACTAAGCGTCGTACGAGTTTCATCGTCCCAACTAATAGCTACTTCTACACAAATTTTCAAGATTCTAGCTTTCTTCTGTGACTGTACAGGTCGGTTTGTGTCTGGTCTGGTCGGAAACCTCGAAGACCGATTTTCTCGCGTCGCGGCTCAGACATCTACTTACATTACACGACCCAGTATTGCTGTTTTCAATACAGATGTGACTGTAATGGTTGTAGGAACTATCATATACGCCACCACACTCGGCTTTGCTTAAGATCACGCCATCTGTCCATTGTAGAACGTCAGACAGACTACCCCCTGCGAAAGAAACGAATACATAAAAAAGATAGACGCCCGAAGGTCCTTATTTATTGGATTCACTAATTTTATAGGGGATAGTTGCTTTTGTTTTAGATGAATAGCAAATATTTTTCATCCATTGTGCTGAAAAAAAAAATACGAGTGCGCAGCACGAGTGAATATATCGTGGTTATCAACACACAACATGAAATATATTTTGTATTTACCGAAATAAAATTAAAATCTTATTATTTTATATACCGTCAATAATAGCACTTTAAACATATAGCTTGAGCTTGTGCGTGAGAAAACCAACAATGGTTTCCGAACAGGCCTGGCACAAACTGGCCTGTACAAGCACAGAAGATGGCTAGAGGCTGGAAATTTAAGATTTAGAAAGGAGAGGAATTGTACTATCCGTGTACTAGCGAAAACAAAGGCGCTGATCAGCTTCGAAGCTGATCTGCGCCCCCGGTCTGCGCCTTTGTTTCGTCTATGCAGATTGCTGGTTTTTCCCATGCGGCGGCTCATATATAATGAATATAAATGCATGTTAAATATTGTTACCAACAGAACAGACAAGGCTGTGGAAAATTACACGAAAAAAAAAATCCACTCGCCCAGGGACAAGTAAATAATGAAAATTTACTTGCCCCAACCAAAATATACTTGTCCGACAAGGTTATTTCATGAAAAACAATTGACTTTAATACAAAATCGTACAATGTTTCATGAAAAACAACTGAATATAAAAATGTATCTCATGCTAATTAATTTGTGGCTGCGTATATATGCATACCTTTGAACATTATACAATTGTTGAAGAAAAACATATCAGAGACTATACATACACAAGTTGTTGTTTTAGCAATTTAGAATATTTCTCTTGTTCAAGGACAAACAGATCTTAAAAATCCACTTGTCCTGTGCTCTTTTGTACCCAGTCGGACAAGTGGGGCATGCTATTTCCACAGGCCTGCCGGTCGATGATCGAACTAGCAACCATGGCAAATGATACGCATTCTACTTGACCACCGCGGCCGGTTATATGGGTGACGTGAACACTACTTACTCTTAGTCACGCCCCATCCAGAGATATGGCATGTCTGACCGTCAAAATTAGCACCTGGTCCTGCCATTGGTAAGGCCTTGCCGTTGGTAGCGCCGTTCGGGTCGTCGAGTATCAGTATGGCGATGTCATTTGGCGAAAAACCAGTCCCGCTACCGTAGTCTGGGTGCTGTTTTGTTAAAATAATATATGACCCAACCGACATCCATCGAAATAAGATAAAGTTGCGTATGGGCATATCAGCCAAACAGCTATATATGTTGTATACCACATCAGAAATTGAAGGCAAGTTTATCGTGTCGGCAAAAGGTTAATTCTTATTCCTCATTCAAGTCGTAACCTTTCCAGGGTGGCACTTTTCTGGTGCTGACATATTTATTTGCATTATTTTAGATTATGTCTAAAACTATGAAGCAGGAAATGTCATGCCAAAGTTCATACCGAATAAAAGGAATTTGTGAATAAATAAATAAATAAATAAATAAATAAATAAATAAATAAATAAATAAATAAATAAATAAATAAATAAAATTTGCCAAACCGTGTCTAAAACTATGAAGCAGCGTATGCCATGCCAAAGTTCATACCGAATAAAAGGAATTTGTGAATAAATAAATAAATAAATAAATAAATAAATAAATAAATAAATAAATAAATAAATAAATAAATAAAATTTGCCAAACCGTGTCTAAAACTATGAAGCAGCGTATGCCATGCCAAAGTTCATACCGATTAAAAGGAATTTGTGAATAAATAAATAAATTAATGAATTAATAAATAAATAGATAAACAAATAACTAACTAACTAAATAAATAAATAAATAAATAAATAAATAAATAAATAAGTAAGTAAGTAAATAAATAAAATTTGCCAAACCATAGCAGGCAAGTTTAATTTCCGCACTGTCAACATTTGCCAAAAATGCATTTCAGACTGAAGTTAATAGACAAATCAATTTCACGAGCAGAGATGAGGTGAATGTAATGGCGGCTGAGGTCTTATTGTGTATGTCAGAAATAAACGCAAAAAAGACGCAGTGAGCCCCTATAGAATATTTAAGTAGTATATGCCAGTGAATGGGAATGTGAAGTTAGCAGTACCAGCAGTACTGCAGTAATACTGCGGCATTAGCCCAGCAGCACCAGCATACATTATGTAAAATATCAGTTATGCTTTAACATACCATAATGATCCGGTTAATATCGAGTATCTTTTGATTTCCATTTGTGTCACTTCGGATGTGTTCGTCCACACTCACTTGAAATGCAGCAACAAAACTGGTAAAATTAATTTTTTGCGATTAGTGAAGTAAAATATTATCAAATGAAAACCAACAATCTGCATAGGCAAAAACACTTTGTTTTCGCTACACGGATAGTACAATTCCTCTACTTTCTAAATCCAAACTTTCCAGTCTCTATCCATCTTCTGTTACTGTCGGACCTGGTCGGAGTTCCCAAATTGTTTGTTTTCCTCACGCACAGACTCTAATGCTTAAGAAGCTTGACAGTATTACATGATAACTGGTATGTTTTGGTCGCCCGTCAGAATTTTCTGAATCAGACAAGACAAGACAATTTTTTTAGAAATAAACTGTCACAGTTTATATATACTAAGCAAAATAAATTTAGCAATTTTTGATGTTACATATATTTATGATCACCTCAGAGCAATTTAAGACATTTCTTTAATTTAAATGACAAGAACAGTGTCTTAGGCACTTGTTACGATGAATTTAAAAACGACATCCTTTAAAGAGGCTTCTGGAACAACCAACAAATACAGAATGGGTGTGGATGCAAAATTCTCAACCATTGAACACAATGCAAACAGCTCATTTTTGTTTAGTTTATTAGGCCCATCTTTTTCAACCCTTCTTTATGAACATAGTTGATTATGTGACAAGTGAGATTGGGCTTTTTCGGTATAAACTTTACCTGCCAAAAAACGACGTCAACGCGCCGTCAGTAGGTCGAAATTGCCTCAATTTCGAGTAAATTGGTTTCCATTGATTTTATAAATACAAAACAAGACCAAGAAAGCACAATACAGCCAATACCGTGGTCAGTAATACTTGAAAGATTCAGAGCCATAACGCGTCATGCTAGTGACATAATGCTGACGTTAAACTCTTTATTTAAGCTCACGTTATAAAGCCAAGATAGGGAATTTGGCAAACTCTCTTTATTTTAAAATATCGGTATGCATCAGACATTTAAACTCATTGTCGATTTTCAGGAAATTCCAGTTAGAAAATGTAAATGTAAGGCAATATCGTAGGAGCAAAAGAAAAAACGTCGAATTGAAAAACTTACGATCTTAATTTCTCGGCGATAAAACTTTGTTTCCAAACGTTTTAAACGTTTTCCTTTGTTTTGATGACTAAAGTGTTGCTTAAGCATGATTTTGGTTTTCCACTTTAAACAGACCTGCAAGTTTTGATCATGTGTCTTAAACTGTAACGTCACGTCAGTATCGCCGTAAGGCTTGATTTTTTCGAAATGTTTCACTTGGTAGTTCTTGCCGAACGGTTACCACTTACGTCCATATTCCAAAATGTGACTTTTATTCATCATGTACAGAGACTGGCTAATGTTACGAAAATTGCTAAATTTAATTTGCCTAGTATATTTCTATATACATAATTTGACAAACATAAATGAACCGTGTCATGAGAAAACCGGGGTTTTGCCTATGCGAGAACAAAGATTATGGGAACGACACGGCAGATGCGCGTATGTAAATAATTTAATGGTAAAATATTTATAGCGAGGAATAATCGACTGCTTACTCCACACAATGGGCAGCTGTCAGGGCTATTCCATCTTTAATTATAGCCGCACCACAAATATGGCCACCATTGGCCAGAAGAGATAGCTGCCAAGGAAAATCGCCCTCGTTCGCATTATCGCCATTGACAATTCTCGAGCTGCTGCCTGTTTCAATATTTCGATAGAAAAAATAATAATTTGTGACTGACTCATAGACTTTCCCATCATTATCATTTGGGCCAGTCGACTTTAATTTTAAAGGTGCACTAGTAGTGATAATTTAAACGCATCCTTACATAGAATGTCATCATCATTTGTTTTATTTTAGATATTGCCTCTAAGTTTCTGACAAGTATTTCGAATCAGGAAATCATGACCCTGCCAAAGTCCATCATAGTAGTATATCTAAGCGGAAACATGGCCGTCACAAGCAAGTTTGCTTTTTACATGTATGAACATTTTCCTCCGATGGCTTCAGACTGTTATTCCCAGAAAATTTTAAAGTAGACTTTTTGCGAATGTGTGAACTATCAGAAAATGCCAAAAGTTTAAATGGTTTTCGAAAAATGCGAATGATCCAAGAACTTAAGCACGACATGTTTTAAAAAATTGCTTCAATGAGGCATTTTGAATTCTTTAATAGATCTACTACGTATTAATGCAAATTCTGTGTTCTTGGATTTGGATTAAACTTCCGGTGTTATACGACAGCATATACGAGTGTTATACGACAGCATATTCCGGTGTTATACGACAGCATAAAAAGAAGTACTACAGTCGTCCTTAGAATATTTTGATGAATTTATATCATACGAGAATTGAGCCGCCTCGTGGAAAAACCAACAATGTGGTTTCCGAACAGGTCCGACACAAACCGGCCTGTACAGTCACAGAAGCAGGCTAGAAGCTTTAAATTTTGGAGTTAAGTACAGGAGGAATTGTACTATCCGAGTAGCGAAAACAAAGGCGCTGATCAGCTTCGCGGTTACCGCGAAGCTGATCTGTGTCTTTGTTTTCGCATATGCAGATTGTTGGTTTTCTCATGAGGCGGCTCAATTATAAACAGAGATAATTTGCATTATTTACACAATAAAAAATGTAAATATGAACATGTTATGATCATTTATTCATAATTAAAATCTTACTAAACTCATATAGTACTTAAATCGTGATATACCCTTTTTACCAGTATATAAAGTTTTAAAACATACCATAAGCCGTCGAAAAGAGTGCCAAGAAAACAAGCGCCAACATCTCGAAAGAAGCTTGAGATACGATTGAATAACACGGAAAATCATACCCTTATTTATAGTTCTTTGGGCTGTGGTTCGTGATAATGGTTTGAGAAAAACAACAGCACGACCAGCTTCTAAAACACTTCATATCAATCTAGCCTCTACACAAGAAAACTTGTCTATGCTAACTTTTCGACGTGATCAGTCTGATAAACTACGCTGACATTAATTTTCGACAAAACAGGGCCAAGATGAAATTGCAATAACCAAGTAAAAACCATTTACAACGGCACTGCGCAGACTGCACGGCTAGGTCATGTAGTTGTGACAGGTGGTCTGTGTCTTTCTTATTCGAATATGGTTTATCGCAGAGATGATCTCGGCGAGACTGAAACATTCAGACGTACAAAGAGGCCTCTTTACCATGACAAGAGACACGCTTCCATTCCCCAATTAAATGTTTGGCCTCAAAGCACATTATGGTCAGATGAAATAAAACATGAAGATATTATATTTTCGACTTTATTAATTTATTATTTTAGTCTCAAGTGTTGTTCTCTATTTCAAACGTGACAATTTAGATTTTCATTTGGACACAAGCACCTCGTTATGAAATAAAAGTTGCACGAAATTTTATTAAATTATTTAATGAGCCACCGCGTGGGAAAACCAACAATGTGGTTTCCGAACAGGTCTGACACAAATCAGGCTGCACAATCACAGACGCAGGCTAGAAGCTTGAAATTTTGGATTTACGAAGAAGAGGAAGTGTACTATCCGTGTAGCGAAAACAAAGGCGCTGATCAGCTTCGCGGTTACCGCGAAGCTGATCTGCGTCTTTGTTTTCGCATATGTAAATTGTTGGTTTTCCCATGAGGCGGCTCATTTTTAAATGAATGTCAAAATGCCACTTCTCAAACTTCTCAAACCGCCGTTGCCCAGTGGTAGAGTTGAGGACTCCTGATCGAGAGGCACTGGGTTCGATATCTACTCCGGCTTTAATTATAGTGGCTTTTAGCTCCTCACGGAGCAAGACACTTTAAGCTCCCCATAATACTGGTTAATACCCAAGAACCCGGCGATAATTCCGAATCGACTTGACTGAAACAATGTTGACTGGGACATTAAGCCATAACCAAACCAAGTTTAAACTCGTAAATTTTTATATCTGAGCCGCCTCATGAGGAAACCAACAAACCAAAGACGCAGATCAGCTTCGCAGTAACTTCGAAGCTGATCAGCGCCTTTGGTTTCGCTACACAGATAGTATAATGCCTCTACTTTCTAAATCCTAAATCCAGCCTCTAGTCATCTTCTGTTCTTGTACAGCTCGCTTCGTGTCAAACCGGTCAGGAAACCACATTGTTGGTTTTCTCAAGACGCGGCCCAATTTCTGTACTTTGAGGTTTCTTGGTAGTAAATGAACAGCATGTTTGTAGTCTAACGTGACGGATCAGACTGCTTAGTATTCAAATGAGCCTCGACGCGAGAAAACCGGTCTTCGGGGTTTCCGACCAGGTCCGACACAAACCGGCCTGTACACGCTCAGAAAAGAGCTAGAAGCTTGAAATTTCGGATTTAAGTAGAAGAGGAATTGTACTATCCGAGTAGCGAAAACAAAGTCGCTGATCAGCTTCGCGGTTACCGCGAAGCTGATCTGCGCCTTTGTTTTCGCCTAGGCAAAAATCCGGTTTTCTCATGATGCGGCTCATCAAATATGCTATATCAAGTTGTCAACTCGGAGATAGGGCCTTAAATGAAAGTTTAAATGCGATTTCTTTCTGATTGCACCATTTCCTGATCATTGTCTACTTTTTCCTTTATTTGTTTGCAATTGCCTATCCACTCTTGTCTGCCGATCCATTTTAATATAAGTGTATATATCATTTTATACTCTTGCTTGTTTTTGTTCAAATGCATTTTTAATAAGACTACATGTAACTATTGTATATTTCCAAATCCGACCTATAAAGTCTACTGGGTATATAGGCAATTGCATAAACACTTTTGGAATACATTTAGAAGCAGCAATTGAACCAGATTGGTGCCAAACCATGCCAACGATGTCACGTGCAAATATCGTTTCTCTAGCGGCAAGCATTCAAACGATTTACACTTGAGCCGCGTGAGAAATCCAACATTTTCAAATATGCGAAAACAAAGGCACTGAACTGCGAAGCTGATCATCGCATTTCTTTTCGCTACACGGATAGTACAATTCCTCTAGTTTCTTAATCAAAAATTCCCAGCCTCGAACCATCTTCTGTGTTTATACAGTTCGATTTGTGTCGGACCTGTTCGGAAACCGTATTGTTTGTTTTCTTACGACGCGACTCACTTGTTGTTGTCTTTGGCAGCATTTCAGTTGCACTATAGTATATATGCCGTTTCTCACAACTGTACCTGGATTTTGAAAATATGATTAAATCAGTTGTCTGCATGATGTAACATGTCTACCCATTTATAGCTCGTCATGAATGCAACTGTTGAACACTTGGACACATGAAACGGCTAGCACATCAATTACAATTCGATGTTTATAGTTAAAATACAATTTGGTGAGATCTAATGCTAATATCCGGGAACTGTTTTTCCAACTTGAGAAAAATACATCGTTGTCATGTTATGTCTAGGTAACTGTTGTCTTCTTCAGTTTAAGTTATTTCACGATGGAACAAGACAGAAATATTACTCAAGTAAATTATACGTACTACATACATATGGAACATAAAAAAACTGAGGACGGCAGTGAAGATGAGATATCTGCAGTAAAACGTATAATGTTATCCATTTCTGCTAATGCTGATTTGTACATGGCTACCATCTCTATGTAAAGATTCCGCCATTTTCTTTGTTATCTAATGCTGAATACATTTAGAAGCAGCAATTTACCCAGAATGACTCCAAACCATGTCCATGTCGATGTCACGTGCAAACACCCTTTGTTTATGTCTAAATTATGATCGAAACTAAAACACTTCTTATTGACGAACAGATCTGTCAAGAAGCTTCGACTTATGCAGAAGTCTTTGCCGCTGGTGAACAGATTCCCTATCTTTGAACCCTTCATAATGGCGGATTCACAGGCCCTGTACCACGCATTGCAAAATTCCTCGCACACCGTGAGATTCTCGTGCGAATAGAATAGGTTCTGGTACGGGGCGCACACGTAGCACATCAAGAAGTTAGTGTAGCGCTGGCACTGTCGCGAGCTGCCTGGCAGCGGTTTGACAGTTCCAAAAATAGCATCTATCTCCTCCTGTTTGCAGCAGCTATTCTCCTTAAACCATGTACAGTTCAGCAAGCTCGGCTGTGGCGAAGGTTTCCGATTGTTGAAAAAAGAACAAAACTGTTTTGTGTTGTTCATATCACATTCACACATGCTAAACAGTACGTGAAATATGAAAGCACTTAATATCCAGCAGATATTAAAATCGTCCATCACGAAATATTTTTCTCGGTACGATTCCTCGAATTAATCAATTCATTTCCAAGACTACGTTCTGATCGAACCAATATCGATCAAAGCCAGCTGAGCATTTCTCACAGCAAGGCGTTATATTATTTCTTCATTGAATATTGGAAAATTCTGACTTTATGAAGAAAGACAAACCAAAGCAAATATTCTAGGTGTTAAAGTAAACAAATGATTGGTGCCAGTGTTCTGTTTTTATTTTTTATTTTTTTTAACAAGTGGCATATAAGCAAGGGCTATGAACAGAAAACTTAGATGGTCTGTGAAGCTCTGTTTTGATTGGTTAAAAATTTGTCTGTAAAAAAAGCTAATCTCAAATCTTAAATAAACAATCAATGTCATGCTGGTATGCTCATGATAATAACCAGATGCTAAGAATCAGTGTTATTTGGTTGATCAGACTGTGTTTTATACCACAGTGATCATGTAATTTCAAAATAATTTCACTTTCACAAAAAGATTTTTAGATAAAAAGTACATGCTTGAAGTTCTTGCATGAAAATATGTACAGACACTACAGACAGACCCATCCCTGGCCTGTAATGAAAATGAAATGGTATGTTTTCACATGTTGCAGACTACACCTCAGACTCCAGACCTGATAGGGGCTGAATGAAACAAGTTGGCTTCTTTAAAAAGAAACCAATGAAAAGGTCAGCAGCCGTTTGTTATAAGAGATTCCTTTTGCTCTATATTTCAGCTAGTGTTGTTGATTCTCTGGTTTGTCATTAATTTCGATTCTCATACGTTTCAGTTTCGTTTCCTTTACATGAATGTCGTTTCTTTTTATGAACGCTTGACCAGTGTGTGTATCTGTCACTCAAGGCATTGACCAAAATTTCTGATGTTATGGAACCAATGCCAATACTAAAGGGAACACGATTACAATCAATCAATATGTCGATGTGCAGAAAACCATTTTGCAGTGCAGTCAATGTGTGACAGAGTTCTGAACCACACTACCAGAAACAGACCCATAGGACCGATGTGATGGACTAAAAGACAGCCATATAGAGTTCCTATAGTTTCTGTACCCCTCGTCAGGGTATCTACGATCTAAACCTAGATGCGCTATGATAAGCAGTCACCGCGATCGAGACTGCTTGCTAGATTTTACCGCTATTTGACGGAGAGTGTCAAAAATGGATAAATTTAATTGATTGCGGTTAACTGTCTAGTCAGTATAGACGGGTTCACTAGTTTTTATAAAGCGCTTTATGTGACAAAACGCGTATTTGAGAGAGATCAGTCGATCGTGGGTAGAATTTTCTTCATATTCAAAGTAAACACTGTGAGGGACCTTTTCCAATAATCTCAAACTGCCTTGATTTGACAGATAAATGTTTCTTCTACAAACAAATCCTTGCAGTTAATTGCTTTCGCAGAGATTTGCTGTTTATAATACCTCCAAAGCCAATGAAAAGATTTACTGATGCTTCTTCACAGACCATGTATAGTCCCTTTGAGTATAGAGAGACTTGATAGCCCTCGCTTATATGCCACTTGTTTTTAATTAATGCTTATTTTAAAACTGTAGGCGGCTTGTGCCTCCAGGCAAAGCTTCTACGCCACTGACTAACCATCTGATTACTGGTGAACTGCTCAAATCTAAGCCCGCTCAGAAAAAGTGTCAAACCATCACATTGAAAGCATCAGTGGTTTACTTGGGTGGTTATATGAAGCGGCACTTTTTGGATCGATTACAGCCTAACTTTTGATAAAAGTTTCATAAAATGGAGGCAATCTCCCGACATGACCATAGCTTGAACTGTGTTCTACGTATCCTCTCTTTGAAATGAATCTTTCGGGTTCACTGGTCTTTCAGTTAAAACTGAACTGACCAAATTCCTCTATTAAATAGAAAGGTCCCATTTACGGAAGACATATATAGTTGTATCTAGATCAAGGGAAAGTGTGACTAAACTTCTCATTTAGGTTTTAACACATTGAAAACCTAAGGTCCTGATGACCATTATGAAACTGGCATCTGAGCAAGGTCCAGTGCCGATGGAAATCCATGTCGTTATACGTCTGTATTCAGTGACATGTGAGTCTGTCCAAGTTAACGAACCGACAATGTCTCGATACTATTTAATAGTTAAAATAGTTCTGTTGGTCGCTGTTTTTCATCCACAAATGCACTTCCATGATGCACTTAATTACGGCGCTTCTGAACATACACAAATGTCTTCAATACATTACGAAAACATGCCCAAACAACATATACATTTTAAACTGTTTCATGTATATAGAAGAAGAAGAAGAAGAAGAAGAAGAAGAAGAAGAAGAAGAAGATAAAATTGATATCTTTTATACGCTTACTGAAATTTTGAAGAATGTAAGTAAAATTTCAAAACATTTAACACTCACATCAAAGGAAAATACATACACCAAAGAAGTAGTAACCGGGACAAGCGAAGGATCTGACGAAATATTGAAAGAAATGGCAGGTACACTTAACTAAATTTGAGCCGCCCCATGGGAAAACCAACAATCTGCATATGCGAAAACAAAGGCGCAGATCAGCTTCGCAGTAACTGCGAAGCTGATCAGCGCCTTTGTTTTCGCAACACGGATAGTACAATTCCTCTACTTTCTAAATCCAAAATTTCCAGCCTCTAACCATCTTCTGTGACTGTACAGGCCGGTTTGTGTCGGACGTATTCGGAAACCACATTGCTGGTTTTCCCACGAGGCGGCTCAAAATTTTGCAACACCTAGGAAACTGAACCAGCCAGTCGAGCTTCAACAGTCAACACAAATATTTATTGAACGCCATGCTGAGAAAATAAAATGGTATATGACACAAACATGGAAACAGAAATTAGAAAAAAAAAAAAAAAAAACGCAGCAGAATTATAAGTTTGCAGATGCTCTGAAATGAAAACACGGCGAAAGTCTATGATGCATGGATAAACAAGTGGCATATAAGCAAGGGCTATGAACAGAAAACTTAGATGGTCTGTGAAGCTCTGTTTTGATTGGTTAAAAATTTGCCTGTAAAAAAAGCTAATCTCTAATCTTAAATAAACAATCAATGTCTTGCTGGTATGCTCATGATAATAACCAGATGCTAAGAATCAGTGTTATTTGGTTGATCAGACTGTGTTTTATACCACAGTGATCATGTATTTATTTCAAAATAATTTCACTTTCACAAAAAGATTTTCTGATACATGCTTGAAGTTCTTGCATGAAAATATGTACAGACACCACAGACAGACCCATCCCTGGCCTGTAATGAAAATGAAATGGTATGTTTTCACATGTTGCAGACTACACCTCAGACTCCAGACCTGATAGGGGCTGAATGAAATAATCTCAAACTGCCTTGATTTGACAGATAAATGTTTCTTCTACAAACAAATCCTTGCAGTTAATTGCTTTCGCAGAGATTTGCTGTTACCTCCAAAGCCAATGAAAAGATTTACTGATGCTTCTTCACAGACCATGTAGTCCCTTTGAGTATAGAGAGACTTGATAGCCCTCGCTTATATGCCACTTGTGGATAAACAATTGACAATTCATCCGCGTGACCCGTTATTCCCCCAAAAATGCAGATCGAACTTTTTAAAACCGGGGGAGCCAGGACCACAAACCAAACTTAAGGAAAAACGAATATACAAAACTTCCAGACAGAAATCGAAATGATGAAACTAAGAGCATAGATACTGATCCATGAGGAGAAATACATGTACAAACAACTCGATATCGAGATGGAATGGAAGTAGCCTAATCAACAAAAAAGTCATTGGATTCATTGCCCATCCACTTGCGAACATTCAAAAATAAGATCAACGTATAACTTTAAGGATCAAACTTTCAATGTAACATCTAACATGACTTGCACAGTGAACAGTGTTATTTATGTAATTGAGTGCTGGGGGTACAGAAAATAATTATATTGGGGGAAACAAGTTGGCCTAATTTAAAAAAAAAAAGACTCCCAGGGGATGCTTTTGTTCTTGTTTAAGATCTCGGTTTCGGAATAAGTAACTTTCTGATAAGTAACTCCTGGGACACCGAAACAAATCCTGGTCCAGAATCCCTTAGTGACAACTCTCACTTTCCGTGTGGACTGTGTGATGTCAGTGTTGGATGGGATGACCGCGGGATTTGTTGCGACTCATGCAACATCTGGTACCATATAGACTGTCAAGGCATGACTTCAACTATGTACGGGATTTACAATAAATCACTTAGCAAAAGTATAGCATGGGAATGCATACGTTGTGGAATGCCAAACTTTTCCACTTCGTTGTTTGACACTACAGCTTCTCTTGAGATATCCAACAGATTTGAGTCCCTTTCGTCCCTGTCCGAGCCTGACAGTCCGATACCAGACAATATTGGCCCCCCCAATGCAGCTTCTTCGCCTATTGTGCAAACAAAAGAAGCAAAACCCAGGACCAAAAGGGCGGTCCTGAACCACCCCTTGAGAATTTTGATCATGAATTGTCAGTCAATTAAAAATAAAAAGGCTGAAATTCACACTGTCATAGAATCGGCTAAACCTGACATCATATTGGGGAATGAGTCATGGTTAACCCCAGACATTAAAAACTCAGAGATTTTTCCAGATTCCCTTGATGCTATCCGGAAAGACAGAGCTAGTGATGCGCATGGTGGTGTCTTCATTGCTTTTAGGCGTGATCTTCTCTGTACTGAAGCTCCGGAATTGGACACCAAGTGCGAAATAATTTGGTGTAAGTTGAACATTATTGGATGTAGGACTTTGTACCTTGGATCATTCTATCGTCCCCCTAGGTTCCCAACTCAGGAGCTTGAACTGAAATATCTTGAGGATTTTAATACTTCACTTTCTCGGATTATGTCAAATAAAAATGCCCATGTTCTTGTAGGCGGTGACTTCAATTGTGGTGATATTGAGTGGAGCACAATGCAGGTACCCGAGGGGGTCAAAAAGAGGCCAGTTCAGACTAAACTTGTGGACATAATACAGGATCACTGCCTCTCCCAAATGGTAAATATACACACCCGAGAAGACAAGACCCTTGATTTACTCTTCACTAACTCGCCATCCCCAATTAACCGTGTTAAAGGGATGCCCCCGATCGGCAAAGCAGATCATGACATTGTCTATATTGAATATGACATAAAGGCTAAACGGATTCAGCAGGCCCCGCGTAAGATTTTCCTATATAAACGAGCGGATATGGACGGTCTCCATGACCATCTAGCGCGCTATAGGGATTCGTTCCTTTCAACTGACCATAGTCAGGTGTCAGTCAATGACATGTGGGTCAGTTTTAAGTCGGAGGTTCTCTCGGCTATTGAAAGGTTTATTCCATCAAAAATGACCAAGACAAAATATAGCTTACCATGGATCGACAGCTCGATCAAACGCTTGATAAGGAAACGTGATAAACTTTACTTTCGTGCTCGCAAGTCAAGCAGCCCTGACATTAAGAACCATTACAAACGGTTCAGAGCACATGTTCAAAAGAGCATTAGAGATGCATATTGGAAGCATATTACCAATATCTTCTCCTTTGAAAATGATAACCTTGATCCCGATTGTCCCCGAAAAAATGAAAAGGCAAAAAAGTTTTGGTCATTTGTCAAGTCCCTTAAGAAAGACGCGTCTGGGATCAATACTCTTAGAGAAAATGGTATCTTGAAGACTGACACTTTGGATAAGGCTAATATTTGTAATAGGCAGTTTCAGTCAGCCTTCACTCGCGAATCAGATGATGAAATCCCCTCCAAAGGCACAAGTCCTTTCACCGCTATGGGTGAAATTACAGTTGACCCCAATGGGGTCATTAAACTGTTGAATAATTTGAATATACATAAGGCGCCTGGGCCAGATGGCCTGAGTGCTAGGGTGTTGAAGGAATGTAGTTCTGAAATTGCTCCTGTACTGACCTATATCTTCAATGAGTCGCTTGCTCAGGGTGCTGTACCAGACGATTGGCGACAGGCAAATGTAGCCCCGGTATTTAAGAAAGGTGAGAAATACGATGCAGCTAATTATCGACCGGTGTCGCTTACTTGTATCTGTTGCAAAACTCTAGAGCATATAATAGTCAGCAACATAAACAAACACTTGGCTCTTGAAAACATTCTTGCTGACTGTCAGCATGGGTTCCGAAGTCAAAGGTCTTGCGAAACCCAGTTAGTTCAGTTTTATCATGATTTGGTTAGTAATCTGGACCGAGCAGTGGGTCGTGGCCACAGGCAGACGGATGTGATTGTCATGGATTTCGCTAAGGCCTTTGACAAGGTCCCACATAAAAGGTTATTATACAAACTTGACTTCTACGGGATTAGAGGATCTACACATAAGTGGATCGACTCGTGGCTCTCTGAGCGCTCTCAAAAAGTGGTATTAGATGGCCGTGCCTCAGACCCAGTCCCGGTTCTTTCTGGTGTCCCACAAGGATCGGTCTTAGGACCGGTCCTATTTCTTATTTTCATTAATGATCTTCCTGACAACATCAGGTCATCTGTTCGGCTATTTGCTGATGATTGTGTTTTATACAGAAATATCAAGTCACCATTGGATTGTCAAATTTTACAAGATGACCTGAATAGCTTGGCCAAATGGGAAATGGATTGGCAAATGAAATTCAATGTTAGCAAATGTCATTCAATGAGGGTGACGCGGCTACATCCAAGCAGGCATATAGATTTCAATTACACACTGCATCAGCAAACATTAGAACAGGTTCAGTCCGCTAAATACCTCGGTTTAACTATCACAGATGATCTTGATTGGGGTCAACACATTTCTGAAATTACATGCAAGGCAACTAAGACTTTGGGTTTTCTTCGGCGCAATTTGGCACTGGCACCTAGGCATACTAAGGAAGTTGCATACAAAACATTGGTTCGGCCTCAACTTGAGTATGCAGCTCCTATTTGGCATCCCTATCATGAAACTCAGATTGAGAAGGTGGAGAAGGTGCAGAGGACTGCTGCCCGGTGGACCTGCAGGCGATGGAGGAACACCAGTAGCGTCGGTGAAATGCTAGACGAACTTGAGTGGCCATCCCTGGAGTCTCGCAGGGAGCGGTCCTCCTTAACCTTCTTCTACAAGATACACTCTGGTACAGTGTCTCTTGATAAAGACAAATACCTGACCCCGGCACCCAATCTAAGGCATACTCGGGCATCACATGAATCACAATACACAAGACCATTTGCCTATAGTGATGCCCTGAAAAATTCCTTTTTCCCCAGAACTATTCCGGTTTGGAATAGTCTCCCTTCTTCAGTGGTCCTATCTAAGACCATTGAGGAATTTAAGGCTTCTATTTAAACCATTAGCCCAGAGGCATGCGTTTTAGTATGCCTCTCATCTATATCTTGTAAATAGTTTTAATGGTCCACCCCAAATGTTTTATTTTCCCTTGACTAAATTCTAAATTTAGCCACCCACCCCACACCTGAGGTGATGATCAGAAATTGATCGACTCAGTATCAGAAGATAGATAGATAGGAATTGTTAAGTATTCCCTGATTTCCTATATGGAAGAGGACAGATTTCCATCAGTCCCAACATAATCGCATCTGAACATAGGGTGTTTCAACGGACCTGGTCGGAAAGCAAAAGCCGGACAAAATTTTACCAAGACACCGGCCGGCATAAAAGGTAAACAAGATCAAAAGCACGTCTTTATCATAATTCTTGAGAAAGTGTCATCTGTTTAAGTGTCAACTGTTTCGAATAATGCACAAATCTTCTGTGACAGTAGTCGGCTTTATTGGTAAGCTTGATTTGTTTTGGCCTCGGTTTACAAGGAGTTTAAAGCAGCAATATGTTTACATGCATTTACAAGTAGAGGCTTTTTACAAAGCCCTCATTTCTCAACTGGAACTGGTCACTCAGTTGACATACTAACTTCTGAGCAAATATCTGTTGGACTTGACTGCTGCTACTTTTATTTTTTATATACATGTAAAAAAAAATAGTTTTCACACAATGCGGCTCCTATATCTTTTGCACCAGTCACTGTCTTGTACGGCTCTCCCAGTCCTACCTACGGGGAAGGGTGGGGGATAGGGCCGGTCGGCTAGGTACTCTTCCATGAAAAGAAATCAATATGAGTCACCTTTTATGCTATTTTCCTCATTTGATGGAGGTGGTAACCTCGGTCATTATCATTATGCATTACTATTTTTAGACGCTAACAAAATCATAATATGTCCAAAATATTACAAATTTCTTACCTTGGAATAAATCTTATGCATTAATCTAAAAGAATGTGCAATGCTTTGTTGAAAAAAATTGTTTTAATTTTCATATTTTGTGCTCCAAATTTAGTAAGGGCATAGCGATAAACATCGAGTAATGTACCTCCACTGAATGAGCAAACTTACCTGTATGACGTCATCCCTTCATGCCCTATAGCTAAAGTTTGCTGCAATCACTTTTTATTGTCCTGGCACTGCATGGGAAATGATGGGGTTTTGATGTTTAGATCCTTACCCTAGGGAGATTTTTTTTTGTGAAGGACAGGGCAAAGTGCATGGTTTTGACATCCAGTTTGTCCCCAGGGGATGGGGTCTATAGTAGGACATTGAAAACTGAAAAGTCACAATCCCTGCCATTTCCCATAGGTGGAGCAGCCCTGATTACAAATGGCTGGTGCATTTGGCCCAATATTTTTTAGGTTTTACTATATATCATAGCTTTAAAAGAGGATACAAAAATGTACAGTAGTGAGCATTGTAAATTTATGCATGCATACTGTTATGCTTTAAAAGAGGAAGCACAAAAAAGATATCTACAGTTTTGAGCATTTTTAATGCCTGTATGCTGGTATGAAGCGTTGTGTCTGTCCTGGTCAAAACCCCCAAAGACCATTTTTTATGTTGCTGCTAATATGTATTTTTACAGAATGGCATGATTGAAGTTTCCACTGACAGGGAAGGGAAATCTACATCACAAATCATGTTTGTGTGGAGAGGCATCAATCTCACCATGGCCATCTTTTTCTTGCTGGCCACATATGTTAATGTAAGTGTAAATTTCGTCATCAAATCTTCTGTGAGTGGCAACATATGTTAATGTAAGAGTAACTTTTATCGTCAAATCTTCTGTGAAAGCACTAGTGGAATAGAATGCTTTATATCAAGTTTTTTATTGGAAGACAAAATGAGGGTTCGCATGAGAAAACCAACAATTTAGGGTTCCTACCAGGTCCAACACAAACTTGGCTGTACACACACCGAAGGTTAGAAGCTTGAAATTTTGCGTGATGGAAGAAGAGGGATTTTACTATGTGGCAAGGGGCTCATCAGCTGGGGAGTTACTGCACAGCTGATCTGCACCGTTGTTTTCAAATATGCAGATTGTTGGTTTTTGTCTTCTCCAAGGGTCACTATTAGGCATCACAAAGCTCTGCCTATTTACCCGAAGGACATGCTATAGTTCAGTTCTGTAGACAAGTAATTGATACCTCTTACAATGTCAGAAATTATTGTACAGATTCCTGCAAAAAAAATGTACCACAACTTTTTGTTATTTCAGCTGAATGATGGTGACTGGTATCTCTGGGCTGTAAGTACTCTGTTTTGTTTTGTTTTGTTTTTCACATGGGTGGGAAAAGGATTTGGCCCCTCCAGGACCCAAACCAAGAGCCTCTAGCTAACTACATGCAAGCACTCTGCCAATTGAGCTACCACGCTATGTGGTCAACGGTTACTTTTCCCCCTTCTTAATAAATTCATCCCCAAATCTGCTTTGAACCATGCTGGAATTGACAAAAGACTGTCCCATTTTCCTGCTTGTGGACCCACACTGAGTGACCAAATGTCTGCCCCAAAAAGAATGTGGCCTTTTGCTTACTGTTTGAGCATTCTGCCTACTGAGTTATGGAGCCACATAGTCCACCTGTTACATATTTAATGACATGAGCTGCGTCATGAGAGAACCAACAATTCTGACACAAACTGAGCTGTACAAGCACTGAAGATGGCTAGAGGCAGGAAATTTTAGATTTAGAAGTAGAGGCATTTTACTATCCATGTAGCAAAAACAAAGGCACTGATCATCTTCACAGTAACTGCGAAGCTGATCTGCGCCTTTGTTTTTGCATGTGCAAAATGTGGCTCAAATGTAAAGGCATATAAAAGTAGGTGACAAAATTATGTCAGAAGAATTCAGTGCAGTTCACATGGTAAAGCCTAGAAAAAAAGACGACACAAAGTATTGCTGGCTATATAGATCAACTCGCATTCAGTTTTTTTATTTTTGACATATTAAGCATTGAAGTGACGTCCACTAAAGCACTTTAGTGTCTTTGGCCACAGTGATTTTACAGCATGTAATTGTTTTGTTATATTCACGTGCTACCAAGTAGACTGATCTGATCTGCTAGAGGTCAAAATGGAGCTATAGTATTGATTATTATAGCCTATGTAGTTTGTTTTTTTTGGCCTTTAACGGAACAGTTTGGTAACATTCTGTTACTATATTTCAGCCAATTTACCTGTTCCCAGGCATCCTGTGTTTGCCGCTGGTGTTCAAGCCAGACTTAGCAGGTATTGTAATACATGAGAATGTAATACTGTAAGTTTGGAAATGTTTTCTAGAATTTTGTTTTCATAAATATATGCCTTGCAAAGTTGCGAATTCAAAGATCACTTACAGTATTCATTCTAATTAGCACACAATTCACTTTACTTTTTAAAATATCTACAATTTAATTGTTGTAAAGTATTTTTTTCTAACTTTTTGGTCATTTTCTAACAAATGCCTGAATTGGATAAGAAACCTTGACAAAATAGCTTATTTTTCATGCTATATGACCTAATAGGTTTTGATCACTTTTATTTAAGTTACATAATACTTTTCTTCCTTTACTTCAGAGACTAAGTTTTGGAGTCATTCTATGGTGATCCACCTGACAATATGTTGTGCTTATGCCCTGTATCAGATTGTGGCATTATTATCAGTTCTGGGGTCCAAGGTAGAGAACCCACTACAGCATGAAGAGGGGAGGTAAGATTGTGGCATTATTATCAGTTCTGGGGTCCAAGGTAGCGAATCCACAACAGCATGAAGAGGGGAGGTAAGAATGTGGCATTATTGTCAGTTCTGGGATCCAAGGTAGAGAATCCACAACAGCTTGAAGAGGGGAGGTAAGATTGTGGCATTATTATCAGTTCTGGGGTCCAAGGTAGAGGATCCACAACAGCATGAAGAGGGGAGGTAAGTTGTGGCATTATTGTCAGTTCTGGGGTCCAAGGTAGAGAACCCACAACAGCATGGAGGTAAGATTGTGGCATTATTGTCAGTTCTGGGGTCCAAGGTAGAGAACCCACTACAGCATGAAGAGGGGAGGTAAGATTGTGGCATTATTATCAGTTCTGGGGTCCAAGGTAGAGGATCCACAACAGCATGAAGAGGGGAGATAGGATTGTGGCATTATTATCAGTTCTGGGGTCCAAGGTAGAGAATCCACAAAGCATGAAGAGGGGAGGTAAGATTGTGGCATTATTGTCAGTTCTGGACTCCATAACAGCATGAAGAGGGGAGGTAAGATTGTGGCATTATTGTCAGTTCTGGGGTCCAAGGTAGAGAACCCACTACAGCATGAAGAGGGGAGGTAAGATTGTGGCATTATTATCAGTTCTGGGGTCCAAGGTAGAGAACCCACTACAGCATGAAGAGGGGAGGTAAGATTGTGGCATTATTATCCGTTCTGGGGTCCAAAGAGGATCCACAACAGCATGAAGAGGGGAGATAGGATTGTGGCATTATTGTCAGTTCTGGGGTCCAAGGTAGAGAACCCACAACAGCATAATGAGGGGAGGTAAGATTGTGGCATTATTATCAGTTCTGGGGTCTATGGTAGAGAATACACTACAGCATGAAGAGGGGAGGTAGGTACACAAGTTTTATATATTTTTATATGTTCAGTTTTGCATCTCTTTCAATTCTTTACTTTGATAGTTCTTTGAAGTATTTTAAGTCCAGTACTAAGATGGAATAAGTTGGTGTAGGACTTAAGCCAAGGATGTGAGAAAATTTATGCATTCTCAACACACTTCAAATAACATCTTATCATCATCTAATAAGCCTTGATTTGTGAGTTTTTATAGCCCCGCTTTGAAGAAGTGGGGGCTATACTGGATTCACCCTGTCCTTCCATAGTTCTGTCCTTCCATTATTCTGTCATTCCGTCCTTCCGACATTTTTGTTTCCGTTCATTATCTTGAGAATGGCTTGACAGAATCTGACCAAATTTTGCATACACATTAACATTGACAAGACCTAGCTTGGGATTATAACCCGTCATTTTTTGCAAAATTGTGATGGAGTTACGGCCCTTGATTTACGTCAGAATTTCGTTTCAGCTCAATATCTTGAGAATGGCTGGACAGAATCTGACCAAATTTTATATGCACATCAACGTTGACAAGATCTAGCTTGGGATTGTTGCCCGTCATTTTTCGCAAAATTTTGACGGAGTTATGGCCCTTGATTAACGTCAGAATTTCGTTTCCGCTCAATATCTTGAGAACGAATGGACAGAATCTGACCAAATTTTGTATGCACATCAACATTGACAAGATCTAGCTTGGGATTGTTGCCCGTCATTTTTCGCAAAGTTTTGAGGGAGTTACGGCCCTTGATTGACATCAGAATTTCGTTTCCGCTCAATATCTTGTGAATGGCTGGACAGAATCTGACCAAATTTTGTATGCACATCAACATCGACAAGATCTAGCTTGGGATTGTTGCCGGTCATTTTTTGCAAAAAATTGACGGAGTTACGGCCCTTGATTTACGTCAGAATTTCATTTCCGCTCGATATCTTGAGAACGAATTGACAGAATCAGACCAAATTTTGTATGCACATCAACATTGACAATATCTAGCTTGGGATTGTTGCCCGTCAATTTTCGCAAAATTTTGACGGAGTTATGGCCCTTGATTGACGTCAGAATTTCGTTTCCGCTCAATATCTTGAGAACGAATGACAGAATCTGACCAAATTTTGTATGCACATCAACATTGACAAGATCTAGCTTGGGATTGTTGCCTGTCATTTTTCGCAAAATTTTGACGGAGTTACGGCCCTTGATTGATGTCAGAATTTCGTTTCTGCTCAATATCTTGTGAACGAATTGACAGAATCTGACCAAATTTTGTATGCACATCAACACTGACAATGTCCAGCTGCCCGTTATTTTTCGATAAATTTTTAGGGAGTTACAGCCCTTGATTGACGTCAGAATTTCGTTTCTGATCAATATCTTGAGAATGAATTGACAGAATCTTACCAATCTTTTTTTACGTGCATCAACATTAACAAGATCTAGCTTTGGATTGTTACCTGTCATTGTTTTTCTCACACTGGAAAAAAAGCTCAGAAGCGGGGCTATAGTCAGATCCTCTGACAATTCTAGTTGTATCTGGGTTTTCAACACAGAAGATGGTGAATTTAGAAATAGAGATAGTACTGCTTTTATTTTGTGATTTGACAGAGGCACTGATTAATGCAAATGATCTACCGTCATCTTTTTGTTCTCCTTTGCAAAATGCATATTTTCTCATCATCAGTTTACATGTTTATCCTTGTTTCAGAGAGATGGGAGGATTATTGATTTTGATCACATGGTTGGGTATCAGCAGGTTTACAGACATTGGCAGGTAATGGAGTTTTCCTTATAATTGTCTTATTGGATTGCAGCCATTTTAATTAGCTTGGAAATTTAGTCAAAACAGACTAAAATTAATTCCACTGTTGAACAAGCTGTCCTTGAATTCAGTAAGTTACTCTATTATTTAGCTAATGGACGGGTAGCTATATGGTCATTAGCAACCAAAACCTGTGAAGATATTCAAGGAAATTAATCAGAAAATCTTTCTATTTGCTGAACAATGATGCCATGCTTTGTTTTTGAATTTTATACATTGGCATACAATAAATGATTGACCGTTCAAGATTTTGATCTCATGTAATGATGTTATAAAAAATCTGCATCATCTGATAATGTTTTGTACCACAAAACAGACATTTTCGTACCACAAACATGACAGTGTCTATGCAAGTCACTAAAACTTTATCTTATTTGATTACTCAGGAAAACTTCTCATTTCTCATTTCAGGCCCAATAAGCCAGTGAGCACCAAGGGCTACATGAGTGCTCTTCTCCTGATGACGGTTACCTTGACGATACTGCCTCTGTTCATCTGGTCTCTCTGCTTCATTAGTGACTGGCACACTAAACTGGGGCACTGCTCTGGCATGTTCACTTGACGTTATTTAGTGTAAAATATGGATATTTTGATGATGAAGATAAAGAAATGTTTATTAATCATATGTAATATTTATCTTGTCTCTGTGCTTTGTTAGCCACAGGCACACACAGTGTCAGATGTTTGGGTATTTTGATGATAAATAAGCCTTCGCACGAAGAAACCAACAATCTGGGCTTCCGACCAGGTCCAACACAAATTCGGCTGTGCAGCCACAGAAGCTTGAAATTTCAGATTTAGAAAGAAGAGGCATTTTACTATCTATGGAGCCAAAACAAAGGCGCTGATCAGCGGTGCAGTTGCTGCACAACTGATCTGCGCTTCTGTTTTCGCCTATGCATGTTGTTGATTTTTTAAAGGCGGTGGTACAAATATGAAATTACGTATATATAAACATTCTATATTTCAACTGGTGAGATCTTAGGCTTTAGCCATTAGTGATTCCAATTTGTCAGCAACAGTGAAATATTGTCATTTGGCATATCACCTGTACTCTATTCAGATTCCAAACTGTCATCATCAAAATACCCATTAAATCTGATTATTTCTGTTGTTTTGTATTTAAAATGTTTTGTTGTTATCAGATATTTTAAAAATACTTGTTTTATAAAGGGTTGTGCCAATTATGTTGAGATTTTCGATATACAGTGACGTGCCAAATTAATGTCCACATCATAGCAAGCTCCATAGACTTCAATGTATTTTCACATTTACAAGGAAAATTATTCTGTTGCTCCTGGTCAACATATTTTCATAATTTTGGTGTCATTTGAACAGTAAATGAATAAAGCAATAAACAAGATTTTTGATGAAATTTTCTGACTTTGCATTTTTTATATACCACAATTTAAAACTGTAGGAAATTTTGAAAAATTCATTTTCCCATTGATGTCAATGGTGACGCTGCCTAGAAACTATAAAAATAATCTCACATTTTCTTTAAAAATTGCAGCATTGAAACTCATTTATAGAACAGAATGAAGATATTTTGATTATTGCTTTATTTATTAAGCTTTCAAATGACACCAAAATTGTGAAAATCAGTTGACCAGGAGAGGCAGGATAATTTTTCTTGTGAACGTGAAAATACATTGAAGTCTATGGAGATTCTGACGTTGTGGACATTAATTTGGCAGCCAACTGTATGAATGTTATATAAAAGATGTCATTCTGTTTCTCATGTAGACGTCACATATTTTATTATTACATAAGCTGTGATGCAAGAAAACTGGTCTTAGGGGTTTCTGAACAGGTCCGACAGAAACTGGCCTGTACATTCACAGAAGAAAGCTAGAAGCTTTGAAATTTGGATTTAAGATGGAGAGGAGTTGTACAGAGTAGGGAAAATAAAGGAGCTGATAAGCTGTGCAGTTCCTGCACAGCTGATCTGTGCCTTTGTTTTTGCATAGGCAAAAATCCGGTTTTCTCGTGACGCAGCTCCTATTGTCTACATATGTGCATGTAAATCAAACAAAACTATTGTCAGAAATGTTACAGCCTATGGTCTGTTTGCCTTTATTATGTTGGAATATACTTTTGTCACCAACTTAACAGGCATGTACCAGCCAGGTATTGAACCCGCAACCTCCTGGACCCAGTTGTTCAAAGCATCGTTAGCTTAACGATATCGTTAAGACATAAGTTTGTTAAGCAAATATCAGCTAAAGTAACAAATACACTGTTATTTTTTGTTGAAAAAATGTGAGAATCCTTTGCACTGCAAAGGATTCTCACATTTTTTCAACAAAAAATGACAGTGTATTTGTAATATTAATGTTTGAAATTTTAACGAAACGTTAACTAACAACGTCGTTAGTTTTGAACAACTGGCCCCTGATTGCTAAGTGAAACACTGTCCACTAGACTACCATGGCCTGAATATTATGTGAGCCGCTGCTTGAGAAAATCAACAACTTGCATAGGTGAAAACAAAGGCACAGATCAGCTGTGAAGTAACTGCACAGCTGATCAGCACCTTCGTTTTTTGCCCCACAGATAGTACAGTCTCTTCTGTCTAAATCTGAAATTTCAAGCTCCTAGCCTGCTTCTGTGGCTGTACAGGAGCAGACCTGGTCAGACCAAAACTGTTGTTTTTCTCATGCGAAGGCTCATGTAGAAATTTAAAGAAGTTATTGTTGTCACCACTGCAAATGGCATGTGTGGAACATTGAAGTTTTCAGAAATAGAACTGTGGAATCAAAATTCTTGCTGGCATGATGGACACAAATGCTTAGAAGTGTTCTAGGACAAACTGTATTCTTGCCAAAAAACATATATATGTAAAACCTTTACCCAGGTAGCCAAGTCATGCCAGTGATGTGAAGATATTTTTACTTACTTGTTTTGTCTTATCTGCAGAGCAGAATGATATTTTGTAAATAGTGTTTGTGCCATTTTACCCCTTTTATCAAGTTATTCTTGTATTGATATAATTTTTTCCATACCTGTGGGTACACAGAACTTGAAGTCTCCCCTGAAAGGAAATTTGGTCTTTTACAGATAAAATAATTGTTTGTAAAATTTACATACCCACCAATTTTTCATCAAATCTTATTTTGTTCATGTTTTATTTTTCCCGACTTTTTGCTCAGAACCTAGATTGTGGGTACATGTCAGAACCGCCTCGCTAAGACAGTTCTAACAAGTACATGTTACCACAATATATGTTTTGAAGTAAAGATTAAAAAAAAATGTAAACCCCAGTACACTCTAGTTTTACTATATAAAAGTGAAGTTCAAGGGCGTATATATTACACCGACATGTTATCCTAATGGTTGTAAATTACTGAAAGTACAGGCTCTGAATTCTACCTGGTTCTTATAATACAGCTCTTATATGAGCTACGATGTGAGAGAATGTCTTCAGGATTTCCTATCAGATTCAACTAAAACCAGCTTGTACACTTATAGAAGGTTAGAAAATTGGATTTTCAAATGGAGAAAAGGGATTGTACTACCTGTAAAGTGAGAACGAAGGTGCTGATGTGGGCCTTTGGTTTTGCATAGGCAAAAATATCATTTTTTTTACAGATTCTATTTTACAGATATTTTTGTCAATAATTTATCACAGATTATATTGGGCATTTGAAAGAAATTGTATTTAAGTGGAAAGGGTATTATTAAAGTAAGTATTAAACATGGCCTTCCTGTGTATCAGTATCCTTTATATCCAATCTATTACATAATTTTGTGTTTATTCTCTTGATCATTTGAGTCTTTTATTTATTTAATAGAACCTTGTGGAGAAAATACCATATTGAGGGTTCTTTGTATTTACTGTTTAAACTAGAATTGAAACTGAGGTTCTACCATGACATGGCATCACATAAAATTAATTCCATAAATGAAATAGCAAACAAATGAACAGCCAATAGGCTGGAAAATCCTCATCCTTTTTGCTGTATATGGCAACTTAACAAACAATGTTTTTGCTTTACTACCATAGCTATAATGTCATTTTGTAAACATGTGGCAAAGGTCATTTTGGTTCCGTGTTGATCACGGGGAGGCAAAACTAAACAATGCGGCCACTTTAACAGCTATTGTCAGGTTGTGAAAGTCATGACAGCATTCACTTTGCCCCGAAAGTTATAAAAACTTTTTTCATGCTCAACTCAGCTGAGCACAAAATTTAAACTGCTCATCAATACTGAAATAGCCCAAATAAATTGAAATTTCGGTCACTAAATCCTGTCATTTATCTCGCTCATAAATGTTAAAATGCCAACAAGTGTTGGCACATGTATTTTAGTCCCAGTTCAGCATAAAAATGTTAAATAACCTTGGGGTCACATGACCTCCAGAAGATGGAACTAATGGTGGTGAGAAAATGTCTTTCGTTCCAATGGGTACTAAGGCCATATGGAGATTGGACCTCAGTTTACAGTCTCATCCAAAAAACTGAAGATGCCGAAGCTCGAATTCATGATCCTTGGTTTTCTACACCACCAACTTGCCGGAACGAGTTACTTACTTAGCTGTACAAGCAGATTTATGAACCACTCAGCAGCATCTGAGCCGCCTCGTGGGAAAACCAACAATGTGGTTTCCAAACAGGTCCGACACAAGCTGGGCTGTACAAGCACAGAAAAGAGCTAGAAGCTTGAAATTTCGGATTTAAGTAGAAGAGGAATTGTACTATCCGAGTAGCGAAAACAAAGGCGCTGATCAGCTTTGCGGTTACCGCGAAGCTGAGCTGCGTCTTTGTGTTCGCCTATGCAGATTGTTGGTTTTCCCATGGGGTGGCTCATTTGTCAAGAAGGCTGGTTATATAACAACATAGAGCAATTGCTGGTAAAAGAGATCAAACTACACGTCTATTTAATTGGTATATTCAATATAATTACAAGAATAATCTTTGTATACAAAACTGTTTAGCACATTTATGACTATCTTCTTGCATCACGTAAGAAAATCTTGTATGGAATGATGCTCTTCAAGGGTACTCATTTTATGGTTTGAGCATTTCTCATGTTTCTTCATTTTGGTTATCATGAAAACACACCCATGTAATATATACGTGGGTGATCCAAGAAGTAATGCGAACACAAGTATATTTTAGTAACCAATGCAGATACATTCAAATAATTTGGCCTTTTTACAGGTGTATATATTTGCAGTAATTCTGTATAATATCATGAAGATCGATTGGCGAGTTGAGATTTAAGGATTATTTGATTTGTCGACATGGACGCGAAATTGCTTGAAAATACCAATTTCGTTTGGGGTACAGGGAAAGTTTTTGTGCTCCAGTTTATTAAAATGACATTTATTTACACGCAAATCATATTCGTTGTGTTATATAGGCCTTATGTTTGGAAATAATAGAGAAAATGAAATGCAAAGATCAGCAGGGCCTATTCTATGTTGCCTAGCAACAACATCTGACAAAAATATCACAATTTCGACAAAGTACGACTAATACCCATAATTCATGCGTGTATTTGACCCTAATAAGGATGTAAATATCAACATCTATGCCCACAGCCTATAACAAAGAAGAATTTCTATTAAAAAATAAATACTGTATGGAATTTAAACTTTTTGGTTAAGTGGAAGGGGCGTTGATGAAAATGTTGTGATTTAAAGAGATCAAAATTGACTCAAATTCTAGGGGTACAGAGAGCCAAACCTCCATAATTTGCGGTTCGTTAAACTCATCAAGGTATGCACAGTAAATTTATTAAAGGGATTAATGTACTTTGGAATGAAACGATTATTGGCGTAATTATGCTTTGCATTTGACACTTCTTTACATAAATAAAATCAATTTTAACCGTGGCCAAGGTCGTTTACCTTGCATTCTCTTGTTGCTAGGCAACGAGGGTTGCTATGTGATTCAGTCAAAACAGTAATCGGATCTGAAAAACTCGATAATGCATCATTATTCCGATGTAAACTATCTTGATAAATGACAATGGTGAAAGAAATAACACAGGAGTTCGCATTACTTCTTGGATCACCCTCGTAGGGTTTTCTTATGTAAAAAATGAAATTTTTTCAGTAGAATTTTTTTTTATATTTTTCTTATTTTTGCTTCAAAACATAGATTGTGGGTACTCGTTAGATCCGCCTCGGCTCTAATGAGTCCCCGCAATCTATGTTTTGAAGACAAAATAAGAAAAATAGGTATACCCCTGCAAACCCTAGTTTTACTATATAAAAGTGGGGTTTAAGGGGGTATTCATTGCATGAACATGTTTTCCTGATGAGCTTAATGTCCCAGTTGACAATATTTCAGTCATATCTGTAAGCAGCCAACTTTTCCTAGGTATTGACAGTACTATGGAGAGCTTAGAGTGTCTTGTTTAAGCACACTACATCGCAGCCATAGGTATCAAATCCAGAACCTCTCGCTTCAGATTCTTGTTCTATGCCACTATGCCACAGGGCTCGCCTTTCAGGTTTCTTAGGCCAAAATATTGATAGAAAGGCCTTGCAGAGCGTCATATTTACACAATATAAAACTTTAATTATCTCAAATTACAGAAAAAAATGTATAAAAAATTTAAAAAGAAAAAGAATGAAATATGAGTAGCAAAACAAGCATAACAGAGTGATGCAAAAAGGATAAGAATGAAAAATTCACAAATAAAATGCTAACAGATGAGCCATGCCATGAGAAAACCAACAAGGTGGTTTCCAAACAGGTCCAACACAAACTGAGCTGTACAAGCACAGAAGATAGCAACAGGCAGGCAACTTTGGATTTAGAAAGTAGAGGAATTGTACTATCCCAGTGGTGAAAACAAAAATAAAATGGAAATAAAACTTTTTGGAAAAAAGGCTTCTTCCACTAAAGGTATGAACTTTCTTTCTAGTCATGTAAACTTGTTTTTTTAAGCAAAAATCATTAAAACTAGAAATGCATGTTTGTAAAACACTATGCCCCCAACTGTATGCTTGTCCCTAAACTGGCAGTTTGTATGATTCATTTATTTCATTCGAATGCAGTCAAATTTAATTTCCTGAAGAAGCTGTTTGATTGCGTCTGTTTAAACCTCGATCCAGAAACAGAATGTAAGCTTTTTTGCAGGCGAGTTAGAAATGAAGTAAAAATTTAAAAACGGAGTAATTTTGTCAAAATTTGACAGAGTCCTCAAACTTTAATCTTCTCAGCCCCAACCAGCATACCAAATATGAAGGCTCTAGCTAACTAGCTCAAATACGTTTTGAGATATCTTGCACACAATGCACTAGTCATTTGCAACCACGGCCCCTATGGGGCCGGGGATAGCGGGGGCATAGCGGGGCTAAAGTACCGGGATTTTACCTTCGAGGTGTCCCGGCAGTGCCGTGGTATGGCCGGGCTTTTGATTCCCGCCAAAACAGCGGGGAAAATAGGGAGGCGTTTTGACCGGGGTTTACCGGTCTACACTACCGTGTTTTATCCGAATTTTGGCTGTGTTTTGAAATAAAAAATTACACTGAGATCCTTTAAGAGCAGTAAACATATTAATGGGAAAGGGGATGGGCCATACCATGGTTTCGGCTAGATTCGAGACTTTGAAAAAAAGCAAAAATGGCAAAGAGTCAATTCGATTTCGAAGTAAGTTAATGAGGTGAAAAACATGCAAATAGACATCAAACCAACATTTTCAAACATCAGGTTTTGTGTTAAAGATGTCATTACCAAATATGGATATTAACCTGAAGATATTTTTTCTACAGAAATTCTCCTCCAGTAGTGCTCGTTGACATTGTCTTCGTTCGGTTACCATAGCAATAAAAAGTCTGAATTTTCAAAAAAAAAACAACAAAAAAAAAAAAACTGCAAAACGTTTTAGTGCAACTCTAGACTGGAGTTTGTCATGCCGACATGCATCTTGGGATGTCCCTGGGGGCAGGGACTTGTTGCAGGGATTTTACCGAAAAGAAGTCCCCGCAGTGCAGGGGATTTTTGCAGGGATTTTACCGAAAAAAAGTCCCCGCAGTGCAGGGCTTATACCTGGGCTTTGCAAATGGAAAAGTCAATATCCCCGCTATTTCCCGGCCCCGAGGGGGCCGTGGTTGCAAATGACTGGTGCACAAGATTTTCAAATTTTGTTTTCAAAGGGACATTATTCCAACAAGGGGCATAACACGTACATGAAAAAAATACAGGCCAACTATTTTTTCATGAGAAATCTGTATATGAAATTTCAAAACCCTATAATTCACCGTTCAAAAGTTTCAAATTTCACCGAAAAGTAGAAAAATCAATCAAAATTTCAAAATTCTGTATTTTTGTAAAAATTTGACAGAAAGTTCTCAAAAGTTAATTAGGTCATCTACTTCTCAGCCCCAACAAGTGTACTAAATATGAAGGCTGTAGCTTAAATACTTTTTCAGATATCTTGCACACAAGATTTTCAAATTTTGTTTTCAAAGGGAAATAACTCAAAAAAGGGGCATAACTTGGCCATACAAAAAAATACGGGTCAACTATTTGATCATGAGGAAAGTGTATATGAAATTTCAAAACCCTAGCATTCACCGTTCAAAAGTTTCAAATTTCACCGAAAAGTGGAAAAATCAATCAAAATTTCAAAATTCTGTATTTTTGTTAAAAATTTGACAGAAAGTTCTCAAAAGTTAATCAGGTCATCTACTTCTCAGCCCCAACAAGTGTACCAAATATGAAGGCTCTAGCTTCAATACTTTTTGAGATATCTTGCACACAAGATTTTCAAATTTTGTTTTCAAAGGGAAATAACTCAAAAAAGGTGCATAACTTGGCCATACAAAAAAATACGGGTCAACTATTTTATCATGAGGAATGTGTATATGAAATTTCAAAACCCTAGCATTCACCGTTCAAAAGTTTCAAATTTCACCAAAAAGTGGAAAAATCAATCAAAATTTCAAAATTCTGTATTTTGTTAAAAATTTGACAGAAAGTTCTCAAAAGTTAATCAGGTCATCTACTTCTCAGCCCCAACAAATGTACCAAATATGAAGGCTCTAGCTTAAATACTTTTTGAGATATCTTGCACACAAGATTTTCAAATTTTGTTTTCAAAGGGACATAACTCAGAAAAGGGGCGTAACTCGGACATGAAAAAAAATACGGGTCAACTATTTTTTCATGAGGAATGTGCATATGAAAGGATCTTTGACAGTGGTAATGGGAGTCACTATGTATAGCTGCCCTGTATTTTGAACCAGAGGACCAATGGTCCTGAGAACGCTCACCTGAAGCCTGATCCTGGAGTATTAAGTCATCATGAAATGACCTTGACCTTGAATACTCACACACCTTTATTGAATTCATAAGTTGTCTGCATCTGCAAAGATTCAGGTCTCAGGCTGCAATAGTTTCCAAACCCAGTGATTTCTGAGAAAACTATAATTTTAATTTTGATATTCAAATGACCTTGGGTCAAGGTCAAGAAATGACCTTGGCCATCATTAATTACTTACCTTCATTGACTCCATCAGTTGTCTGCATCTAGCAACTTTCAGGTCTCAGACTGCAACAGTTTCCAAAATATCCATTGTTTTCGCCTTTTCCCATGAAAAAGCCTATGTTTCCAAAATTGACCTTGCCGCAAAATAGGTCAAGGTCATCCTATGGTCAGCATTTGATCAAACTATGATGGGCTGGAGTCCAAAATGCTACATACAAACTTTCGCGAAAATTGGCCTGCCGGTTCTGGAGAAGAAGATTTTTGAGTGGTTTTACCATATATGGGCGTGGCAGCCATCTTGGTCATGTGACCTGGATTTCACGATCAAACTTTCGTCTCCCCTACCCATGGATGCTCCACATAAAATTTCACTTTGATTGGCCCAGCAGTTTCAGAGAAGAAGATCTGTGAAAAGTGTGTATGGACGACAGACTGGCCAAGGTCAAGAGATGACCTTGACCTAAATTAATCATATACCTTCATCTACTCCATTAGTTGTTTGCATCCACCACTTTTCAGGCATCAGGCTGCAATAGTTTTCAAAAAATCCATAGTTTTCACTTTTTCACATGTAAAAGCCTATGTTTCCAAAATTGACCTTGCCGTAAAATAAGTCAAGGTCATCCTAGGGTCATCATTTTATCAAACTATGATGGGCTGGAGTCCCAAATGCTACATACCAAATTTCATGAAAATCGGCCTGCCGGTTCTGGAGAAGATTTTTGAGTGGTTTTTACCATATATGGGCGTGGCGGCCATCTTGGTCATGTGACCTGGATTTCGCGATCAAACTTTCGTCTCCCCTACCCATGGATGCTCCACATAAAATTTCACTTTGATTGGCCCAGCAATTTCAGAGAAGAAGATCTTTGAAAAGTGTGTATGGACGACAGACTGGCCAAGGTCAAGAGATGACCTTGACCTAAATTAATCACATACCTTCATCTACTCCATTAGTTGTTTGCATCTACCACTTTTCAGGCCTCAGGCTGCAATAGTTTTCAAAAAATCCATAGTTTTCACTTTTTCCCATGTAAAAGCCTATGTTTCCAAATTTGACCTTGCCGTAAAATAGGTCAAGGTCATCCAAGGGTCATCATTTTGTCAAACTATGATGGGCTTAAGTCCCCGATGCTACATACCAAGTTTAGAGGAAATCGGCCCACCGGTTCTGGAGAAGAAGATTTTTGAGCGGTTTTTAACATATATGGGTGTGGCGGCCATCTTGGTCATGTGACCTGGATTTCGCGATCAAACTTGAAATGCCACTACCCAAGGAGGCTCCACATAAAATTTCAACTAGATCGGCCAAGCGGTTTCAGAGAAGAAGATTTTTGAAATTGTGGACGACGACGGACGACGACGGACGACGACGGACGGACGCCGGATCATGGCCATCCTATTAGCTCACCTTGTGAGCCTTCGGCTCAGGTGAGCTAAAAATATAAAAGTTGGTAAAAGGCTTCAACCAACACACGTTAGCTCACTGTCAGTCCATATTATAGCATATTGGACTTGGGTCCCCATTTTGATACATGTATAGCTTTATTTTGGGGCTAAAACAGCTACTTTTTGTATTGAACATATAGGAAAACAGAAAACTATTTTTTGAACATTGTTCCCCCCCGAGTACCAACAAATCCTTTTGCATGTTGATAGGTCATCATAAAATACATATTATATTTGAATGGTTTGTTGGTACTCGGGGGGGAACAATGTTGCCCAGTCAAAAATGTTACCCGAAAACTATGTACATGTATAGAAAATAGTTATAAGTACAGGCCGACTTCGCTATCTCAAACTCGGTTGTCTCGAAAACCCCACTTATGTCGAAGTGATCTCCCACTCCCGAGCGTCTCTCCCTATATGTTATTGTATTTCAACCTTGCTTGTGTCGAACTCGGTTATGGCGAAAACCCGGCTGTGTCGAAATGATAATTCGATCCCCACAGAAAAAAATCTATTAGTTTCACCCTGTCTGTGTCGAACTTTGAAATCGAAAATTATCGCTCAGACTTCATGATAAAAAGGAAGCTGTAGAAAACCAAAAGACGATGGTCATTTTAGTCAATTTTCGGAACTGCATTTTTCACATTAGCAAATTGATACAAAGTCCGAAAAAATTCAAAAAAAAGACAAATTTACCTCTAATGAAGTTTTTAATCCACTGAAATTTGTCATTTAATCCATCAAAATTTTAGTTTCATTTTCACTTTTCCATGCCATATCCGATAATTACACACAACAATGGGGTTAATTGATTTGGTCAGCCGCTTTGTGTAAACCAATTGACCTTGAACCGTAATACATCACACTACAGGCACGCTTGATTTGACAATCAAGTTATCGGCGCCTTTGAACTTTAATTGTTTGAACACTGTTAAGCGGCGGCGTTTGATGTTAGCTATCAGAGGCATTCTTTAACTGGCACAATATCGTCTCAAAATTAGTGTCATAATTGAGTAGCTCAGACTTTGTTATTTAAAGTCCGCCATGTTATGGATTTGATATTCAAACCATTATGATGTCTACGCTGTCTAATGCCGAGAAATCTCTAGTGCAAAATGGACTTACAAATCGCTAGTGCTAAATGGACTAGGTAACATGCGCTACATGTATAGCGATGAATGCACGTTTGGTTTTACAAATCACGAGTGCTAAATTGGACTGTGTAACATGTACTACACGTTGAACTACGAATGCATGTTTGTGTTTTGTGCTCTCGTTTGTGCATTTTATTTGTTATTCATGTGCGTTAAACTTTTATATAACATGTATTGAAAAAATAAAACAAAGTGTACTGTTTTTGTTGCCTTTATTTCATTACCAATTTAATAGAAACAGCGTTACTACAGTCATGCTCCAAAATGTGTTGTTGAAACGTTGATTCTATTAATAGCGTAGATCGTACGTGACAATTTTCATGTCTCGTCACAATTTGTTTATCTCGAACTTCGGGAAACTCGAAGTGGTTTCTCAATTCCCCTTGATTTCGAGATAGCGAAGTCGGCCTGTACTTAATACAGTGAGAATGGTAGAAATTAGGTTCTTTGCTATCAAGTGCAATTAAGCGAGACAAACATTTACTAGTTTAGTCATCCGATACGGGAAAATAATTGATTTTTAACCATTTTTCATTTTTGATTCATTCAAAAAATAGAGAAATAACATTTCATGGAACAAACTTTTGCACCAGTCTATACTAAAATACAAGTTAAAACACACACGCCCCCTAATCTTTCAAAGCACATGACTGAATTCAACATGTGGAGAGATCAGTCTTGATTAAAGGACTAATAATGGGGCATTTGTCCCTCAATGTACTTAGACTATACATCTGAAAGTTGTCAGTATTAAAATTGTGTGATGAATGATCTCTAAGTACATGTATTTTGGTGTCAGCATCATGACATGAAGATTTTGACTACTTTAGGCATTTGCTTTATTAAACTTCTTAATCCATGATTTACAGGGAATTAAGGTCTGTGCATCTAGTCAAATACTTAAGTGGCATCATCTTGGTTTACTCTTGATAGTATGTCTTGACTCATTTAGACAAACAATATTTCGCTGAAGTACTTCTTCCTCTATACATTTCATTGATGTGTATTATGGAAGAGATAGCAGGGCGTGTTATAGCTAAACAGGTGCATGTATAGTAGGTGTATATGCCATAGTTTTAACATTGAAAAATATGTGATCACTGTAGGAACATTTTAACAACAGAAAGCATTTAGATTTCATATATATCTATGCATTTAGATTTCATATGTTTGAATGGTGGCATGCATGCGTTCATTCATTCCAGACTTGCAAATAAATTCTTCTGTGTCATTTTATGTTTACGAAAATCAAACTGTAATTGAGGCATCCATGAGAAAATGTGTTTTGCAGATACATGTACCAAGCTTAAAGTACAGATCAGCTGTGTGGTAGTCACCAATGACATGGACATTTTGCTTCCTCTGTGTTTTTAAACCCTGATTTGTGAAGTATTTTGTCATGTTCTTTGGGTACATAACTTTGGTTTATGTTCTACCTGTTTGGAAACTAATGACAGATTTTCTCATGACTTTGCTCAATACTTGTCATTATTAGCAATGATATACAGGTAACTCCCAAAATAATTTATGAAAATAATGTCGCTTATTAAGCAGCAAACTTTTGAGAAGAATTTTAGGGTGTCTAAGACCCTTGACACTGACCTACATGATTAAAAAACACAACAATGGAGGAAGTGAATACAGACATGCAACAAAAAATTATTTTTATTCCAATTTATATTTTCCAATTTTTGACCCCTACCTCCGCTTCGCTAGCCATTTCTACAGTATGTGGAGGAATGCGTCATACATTATAGCATTTATCCGTTCTTAAGACATCATACTACCTTTCTCATTACAAAGTTGTAGTAGAAATTGCTTTAAAACGGAGTTTTGGGCTTTCGAAAACAGGGCATATTTTACAGGAAAGGGTCAATGGTCCTTTCAAAACCCTAGCATCCACCATTCAAAAGTTAACACACACACAGACAGACACACAGACAGACAAGCCGAAAGCAATATGCCCTTCCAATTTTTTCAAAGTTGGGGGCATAAAAATTATGACAACAAATTATTATAACAACAAATATTGTGGGGTAGCTGGTACGCCAGAAATGTAACCTTCAAATTTTTCACCATCGATTTGACCACACCATTTATACAATACGGGCCAGATATACTTGAACTTAAAAATTGCTCGGTAGGCTTTAAGTTCATGTGCCGGGTCTATATTATATACTCAGAGGAAAAAGTTTAGTCAGTAACTTTGACCAGTCCGATTTCTTTAATGCCCAGCCGCTTGCCTTAGATTTTCCCCTTTATTAATTTGCAAAGTCGATCTCTTTCTAACTCTTGAAAGAAACTCCACCAGTTATTAATTTTGAGAGAGTTATTTGCCTTTCTTGTAAAACATCATTTTTGTAATTACCCGACAAATGATCAAATCGGTGCTTTGATTAATAACGCTTTCTGAAAGAGGTAGTTGTCAGTGACAAAAACCCGAAAAAATCTTTTCAAAATTCAGCCACAGTCTCGAGCAATAACAAGTCAAATATTCATTATTTTTAGATTACCTCCCTTTCATTTAAAACAAGAACTTAAATTGGTGTATGCACTGTGGCAAAACCACATGCAATATTTCAATCGCTTTTGTTGGAAATGTTAGGTTTTAGTCACAGTTCAGTGACTGGCAATTTCAGTCCGAAACTATCAAGAGGTTTTGAAACTATAGCGATTGAAACTGTCCCAATGGGATTTTACATGTATTTTCACTGACTAAACTTTTGCCGGTGAGCATATTATATTCTTTTATATTGACCTCTGTACTCTATTACATATTCCATGACAATAAATAAGCTAAATGAACATGTAATAAAATTATTTAAAAAATCATAAGCTGAGCACGAATATGTATAAGCTAATAACCATAGCTTTTCAAGATTGAAAGGATATAAATATGTTACCTAGTCTCTCACATACACATTCTTAGAAAACACTTTTACGAATAAAGAACACTTGTTGATTCAACTATCATATGAGCGTTGACGCAAGTAGCACCTGTCTTCTGGTTTCCGACCAGGTCCAGCACAGACTGGTCTGGACAGTCACAGAAGAAGGCTAGCATCTTGTAACTTCAGATTTATGAAGAAGAGGCATTGTGCTATTCATGAAGTGAATATAAAGGTGCTGATCAGCTGTGGACTAGCTGCACAGCTGATCTGTATCTTTGTTTTCATATACGTGAAAGGCCTATTTCCTCATGCCGCGTCGTGAGAAAACGGGATTATTGCTTATGCGAAAACAAAGGCGCAGATCAGCTTCGCAGTAACTGCGAAGCTGATCAGCACCTTTGTTTTCGCTACACAAATATTACAATTTCTCTTCTTAAATCTGAAATTTCAAGCTTCTAGCCTGCTTCTGTGACTGTACAGGTCGGTTTGTGTCAGACCTGGTTGGAAACCCCAAAGACCGGTTTTCTCACGTCGTGGCTCATATGATAGGTCTTTAAAAGACAACATACCACATGGTGGATTTCTATAAATATACATACACATACCTGTGCATTTAAAGACAGAATTATACAAATTAATTGAGCAACATTAAGATGATGACAATACTAAATTCTACGTACATGTATAAGGCACAGTAGAAATTCTAGATAAAATGAGTGGCATCATGAGAGAAAAGAATTTTACATATGCGAAAACAAAGCTGCAGATCAGCTGTGCAGTTACTGCACAGCTGATCAGCCACTTTGTTTTCGTTACACAAACAGTAAAATACCTCTTCTACTTATATCCAAATTTCAAACATATAGCCTGCTTCTGAGACTGCACACACCGGTTTGTGTCGGACCTGGTTGGAAACCCCGAAGACCAGTTTTCTCACGTCACAGCTCAAATAAGTCATTAGAACTTCGCTAATTATCAGAAATATGCCAAAAATAAAACAAACAATCAGCCTGTCAGGGTAAAATTTTATTCCTTGATTTTATGCTTCATATCCTCGGTAAACTATCATGTTTATGTCAAGATGGTCAGTTATACTCGCTTAATTTATCAAGCCTCCAGCAGGAAGGTAACCAGAGCTTAGTGTGCATCTGCCATTAACTGACAAATGCTACTCTTGAATATGTGTGCTAGGAAGAATAAATAAACAAATCTTCATAAAAGTGTAAAGTGCTTTGCCAGTACATTTTCTTTGTGTCATCATGATCAAAATTTGACATGAGACTGCTTATGAACAAGGATGAAATATTGAAAGAGAAATTGTCAAAAAAGATGCTTTAGATGTTTGGTCTTGTTACAAGCAATCACTGCCAATATAATCTATTGCAGATGATATGAGCACCAGTCTTTGGGGTTCCAACCAGGCCTGACACAAACTGGCCTGTGCAGTTACAGATGGTTAGAAGCTTGAAATTTTGGATTTAGAAAGAAGAGAAATTGTACTAACCTGTAGCGAAAACAAAGGCGCTGATCAACTGTGCCAGTGGACGTGGCTCATATAATGTTTTATGCTTTATAGTCACAACAAGGATATGGATATTAATAACTTGGGGCCTGCCCAAAAATCTATGTTGTAAGTTGTGTTTTGTAACAGCCATAGATGAAGGCTAGAATCTTGAAATTATGAGAGATTGTACTATCTGTATAGAGAAAACAAAAGCACAGATCAGCTGTGCAGATACTGCACAGCTGATCTGCGTTTTTTTTATATGCAAAATAAGGGTCACTAATCTTGTGACCTGGCTTGGTAGCATTTCCATTAAAACATGGAATAACAGTTGATTAATCAATACTTGATCAGGATATTCAGTTGTTATATGGTTTACATATAAAGCAAGTGTTGACATCATAATTTTATTTTGTTGAAAAATCTAAACTTGTTGATATTTTAACAACCTGTTCAACAACAATGCAAAATTCAAACAAAGGGTCTCAGACTTAAAAGAGAAAGAAATAAAAAAAAAAATGACTGTGGCATGAACCACACCAGATATCCGGAGACAACCGACGTGGCTGGGAACAACCGACACAGATAAAATCAATAAATGACTAGTATTCACTATTCATACAGATCCATGGAAAGTTGTTGCCAGATAGGTATTTATGCCGCCTCGTGGGAAAACCAACAATGTGGTTTCCGACCAGGTCTGACACAAACCGACCTGTACAAGCACAGAAAAGAGCTAGAAGCTTGAAATTTCGGATTTAAGTAGAAGAGGAATTGTACTATCCGAGAAGCCAAAAACAAAAGCACTGATCAGCTTCGCGGTTACCGCAAAGCTGATCTGCGCCTTTGTTTTCGCCTATGCAGATTGTTGGTTTTCCCATGCGGCAGCTCATTTATTACCTATTGTCGCATATTGATTTTATCCGCAGTGGTTGTTCTACGTCATGTTGGTTGCCTCTGGATAACCAGTGTGTGAATAGGTGTTACTCTGTGGTTAGACTGTCCCTGGTTTTGATGCTGGTTAAAGATCACAATTTGTTGAACCTAGCTACTCCTGATACTATGACTTCGGCTGAAAAAGCAGATAATATGATATATTATTTCATACTATTGACATCAACGCCACTTTACTATTTTATTAAAAAAGTTTATTAAACAGCAATTTTTAGAAGTACATAACATTTTAAAATGTGTATGTAATATGTATTATACTCGAGTGGGTATTTTACCAGAGTGGGTACTTTAAATGCAATGGTGCAACATTCTTTTTACTGCATATCAGTCATGTCCAACAGCTTATAGACTGTCAGTTAATATTTGCACATAAATTCTAGACCCAAAAAACATTGTCTATCCCATAATCTTATCTACTTACACCTATATTGTCACACAAAATGAATATTTTGCCTTGTTTTGCAAAATTACCTATGAAGCCCAAAATCAAAGAGGCAGATTCTGTTTGTTAGTCTATCTTCTTCAGAGGCAGTATAATCACTCCATGTTGCACATTTTAGGGGCTCATCAAAGCCTTCAACAGTACATGTAATGATTTTCATGTCTGTCTGAACTGATATTAATGAGCCTTTGCATGAGAAAACCAACAATCTGCATATGCGAAACCCAAAGACAGATCAGCTGTGCAGTAACTGCACAGCTGATCATTGCCTTTGTTTTCGATATACAGATAGCGCAATGCATCTTCTTCCTACAAGAATTTCAAGCTTCTTGCCTGCTCCTGTGACCGTACAGGCCAGTTTGTGTTGGACAAGCTGGGAAAACCAAATTGTTGGTTTTTTCATGCGACGGCTCATTTACAACATCATACATCTTTTTCAGTTACCTGTTTCTGTGAACCTTGTGATGGCGTACTCTTTGCATCTTGTGACATAACTGGGTCATAAAATATATTTGGTATCTGATTACCAAAATATACTTTTGTGTTGGTCATTAAAGCTTGATATCTCAACATTTCCAAATACTCTGGCGTCAACTTCAGCTGAAACCCAAAATAGAACATGAATTTCTGTATGCTACGATTTGCTTAATTTAGTCTATATGGTTAACAGGTATGATTCATTGTATAGAATTATATCATGGCATTAATAGATGTGAAGATGGGGCATTCAGTCAGGGAACTTGTCAAATACTGTGATCTTGATATGGTCACTGTTTAGCGGTATCTTGTAGAAAATGGCTGGATTATGATAACAGAGATTTTTAAGCGTATTAGTGACCCTGTACAAATGCAATCAACCCTTTACAAAAGTAAGCATTAACATTTGAAGGTTTTTTTAAAATTATCCTTAATTCAAGCATCAGGTTTGAAAATCTACTACCAATCATTTTCAGAGGTAGATGCCTTACTATTTTTCAGCCATTGTCAGTGGTGAATATCTACGACCATAATCGATACAACAACATTGCGGAAAATATAGATTGCAATATTATTCCAGTTTTCCTGACTGCATAAGGCTCTCCTCATATTATGTGTACAAAAGTGACATGCTTTTTCTCCATATAGATTTCATAGAAATGTACCAGAATTCATTCATAACATAGACCCTTTATCTTTATACTGTAACTTACCTTATTAGCTTCGGTTTCTTTATGAGCTTTATAGAACTCTGCATCTGATCTGGCTTTCTCTCTGGCTAAATGGGTCTGATCTGAAATTGAAAGATAAGTTCTAACAACTGTTTGCAATGGTGCTGATCAATTTTAAAGGCTTATCAGTGAAAGGATTTTGTGTAACCATGCGTTGCTTTTGCCATTCTACATTTTGTCATTTGCACTGTGGTGTTAGCCGGCTGTCTGCACTAAAATGCATAGCTACCTGATCAGGATCAGCTATATTCGCTAATGTCTCTGCATTACATACAGGCAATTTACCACTTTGAAATGCCATATCAAAAAGCTTAAAGAACAATTTTGTAGAACATGTAAACTTGAAATATTTAAAAATTAAGGACCTAACACCAGTTTCAAACACATGGATGCACCCTGTTTACCCATGATGCAACCAAATTTCTTACAGTCCTGATTGATACATCACACTTCACATGTTATAATGGAGTGTGGTGGTTGGAAGCCTGGTCAGTTGGGCTACATACAGCAAAGCAATGTCAATTTTAATAGCAAATATCTACCTCAAGGCAATGAACCCTTCGCTTTGAGTTGAAGCCCAATCGATCAGGCTTCCAAACAATGCTGCATTTAATCATGTTTTGTGTGACGTTTCATCAATCTGTGCAGTAAGAATCACACGTATATAGGGTGGAATGTTAGACTGACCTTCTATTTCTGACATCCTTTTCTCAGAATCTTTTTCACTGACTTTCTGTTCCCACTGAATCTTGGCCACTGAGGCCTGCTTCTCTGCCTCTATGAAAAGTTTATAGAATTGATATTACAATAAACTACAAACTTACTAGCAAAGAATATTGCATCAAGAATGAGAGAAGTTTTATCCTGTGAGTGTTATGAAAAATTTCGTTATCAAGACTGAACACCTTTTTCCCTTTTTCTACATATGAGCTGCCTCATGGGAAAACCAACAATCTGCATAGGCAAAAACAAAGACGCAGATCAGCTTCGCTGTAACCGCGAAGCTGATCAGCGCCTTTGTTTTCGCTACTCAGATAGTACAATTCTTCTTCTACTTAAATCCGAAATTTCAAGCTTCTAGCTCTTTACTGTGCTTGTACAGGCCGGTTTGTGTTGGACCTGTTCGGAAACCACACTGTTGGTTTTCCCACGAGGCGGCTCATATGTCTGATATATCACATGACATTAAAGGAAAGTCAAATAAATATCAGGCTGTAGGGCCACAATAGATGGTTAGACTAAGAACTGTTCACTAACAAAAGTTAACTCCGTAGCTGTTCTATTTATGACGAACTTAGAGACAATGACCAGCTGAGTAGCAATCAATGTGTGCTTTTTATTTTCAAAGGTGTTTTCAAGTCGCTGGTCATATAAAAACCTAATGGATGGTATTTAAGAGGAATCTTTTACCTATGATGGCCTTTTTCCTCTCTGTTTCAGCTTCTTTCTCTACAACTTTCTGTTTCTGTGTAGCTATCAGTAACTTGGTCTTTTCTGCCTCCCTAAAAAGATGTGGGATTTATCTGAGCTGCTGCATAAGAAAACAAAAAATCTGCATATGCGAAAACAAAGACCCAGATTGTTGGTTTTGTCGCGCAAAGGCTCAATTTTTACTTTCTGTCCCTAGAAATTAGCCTTTTCACTTAACAAGCAATCAAAACCTTTCACCATGAACTGAGGGACTAGGGCAGGCTGTGTTTCCTAGGGTAAAGACCCTCTCAAGATGGCTCCTTCCATCAGGAAAACATGTCCGTATTATGTATACCCCTTTGAACCCCATTTTTATATAGCAAAACTGGGGAATGCAGGGGTATACCTATTTTTCTTATTTTTGCTCCAAAACATAGATTGTGGGTACTCGTTAGAACCGCCTCGGCAAGGCGGTTCTAACGTGTACCCACAATCTATGTTTTGAGCAAAAATAAGAAAAATATTGAAAATATTACCATGAAAATTATGAATTTTTAATAGTAAAAAATCTTTGTATATCGCATGGGCGTGTTTTCATAATGATAGGATACTGAATGTACATGTATAAGCTATACAGTTGATCAGAAATCCATAAAGGAGCATTGCTGCAAAGTGCTCTGTTTCTGTAGTTTCGTTCAGGCTTCATCTCAGTAATTCTTTAGTAACACAACATTGATTTCTTTGGAACCAATGCAAGTTAATGCACTAGTCATTTGTAACCACAGCCCCCCACCCCCGGGGGAGTGCTGGAGATAGCCGTGGAAATGAGTGGTGCTTTGACCAAAGTTTGGCCACAGCAGTGCTGGGGAAATACCCGGGGTTTGCTTTATATAGACAATAAGAGCTGTCGCAGGACAGCATAGCTCATCTGACTTGTGCTTTGCCACTAAATCTATCAAAATCTATGACCCATGACCCATGACCTTGACCTCAAGGTCACTCAAGTGGGTCGTGATGGTACAGCATAAAACTCCAGACCAATATCTACAAACATGCAAAGTATCAACCAGATACATCTACATGTTCAAGACATATATACTTATAAAAAGTTTAACCAAAACTTAAACACAAAATTTCCAAGTCTGTGACCTTGACCTCAAGGTCATCCAGGTGTGTCATAATGGTACAGCATAAAACTTGAGACCAATATCTATGAACCTGCAAAGTATCAACTTGATCCATCAACATGTTGATGAGATATAGACTTATTTGTCCATTTGCCTATTCCCAGTAAGTTTTACCCATTAAATAGCATTTTACCATTTTTTCCCATTCAAATGCATTGGCGACCTAAGTTGAACTTGCCATAAAATAGGTCAAGGTCATCCTAGGGTCATGATTTATATAAACTATGATAAGTCCTCGTCCCCAATGCTACATACCAAGTTTCCTGGAAATCGGCCCACTGGCTCTGGAGAAGAAGATTTTTAAAGGTTTTTGCTATTTATAGCCATGGCGGCCATCTTGGTCATGTGACCTGGACCATTTACATAAACTTTCGTTCCCCCTTCCTAAGGATGCTCTACATGAAGTTTGGCTTTGATTGGCCAAGCGGTTTCAGAGGAGAAGATCTTTGAAATTGTGAACGACGACGAAGACGGACGACGGACGCCGGAGCATGGGTATACTATAAGCTCACCTGTGAGCCTTCGGCTCAGGTGAGCTAAAAAATGAAAAATAGCAGGCTGCGGGGGAAAACAGCAGTGGTTTTATCAACGAGCAGTCCCCGCAGGGTCGAGCTTTTAGCGATATTTGCTGGACCAAAAGTCAAAGTCCCCGCTATTCCCCGGGGCTGGGGGGCCGTGGTTACAAATGACTAGTGCATAAAAGCATTTTAATATTTTAAATGGTCTAAACCTCATGCAAGGATAAGAGAATTAATGCAATGATTTCTCATTATTCTTAGTTTTCTTCTAGCGCAATTTTCTGAGTACAGTCATGAGCAAACAAAAGCTGTGCAGACCAAAAAGACTTGCCGGCTGCAACAACTCAGAGATTTTACTTCATGATCTCATTTGAGCCACCTCGTGGGAAAACCAACAATGTGGTTTCCGAACAGGTCCGACACAAACCGGCCTGGGCAGTCGTAGAAAAGAGCTAGAAGCTTGAAATTTTGGAGTTAAGCAGAGGAGGAATTGTACTATCCGAGTAGTGAAAACAAAGGCGCTGATCAGCTTCGCGGTTACCGCGAAGCTGATCTGCGTCTTTGTTTTCGCCTATGCGGATTGTTAGTTTTCCCATGGGGTGGCTCATTTTTTAATACTGGTCACTTGTAACTTACATTTAAGTTTCACAGTACTTTTATATCGACATTCACACCTTGCAGGATTTAGTATGACAGGAAGGCAGTGGTCCATTAAATTCCAAGGTGTGAAACCTGTATGACTGTGTATGCTCTCTCACCATGGCCAGTTTGTAAAAAGAAAAACTTACATAAGTTCATAGTTTTTCCTGATCTGCTCTGGAATCTTAGGTTTGGTTACTCTGACCCCCTTCACTGTTAGCCCCGGGGCATTGATCACCAGGTCAGCTTGTAAGGCATTGGTCAGGTACTCATCTATCTGGTCTGTAACAGTCAATGACATCAGAATAGTGAATGAGAGTTTATTATTACTCCCAAAATCAAAGGCTTGTGATTGTGGTAGTCAGTTAACTTCTATAAGCCTGGCGTCCTTTTTATGGGACATAGGCAAACAGAATAGCCCCAGATGTGACGCCACAGAACGCGGCGTCCCATCTGGGGCTATTCTGTTTGCTTAGAGGAATTTCATCGAGAAATAGATTACAAATTAAAAATCACTCCTGATGCCCTAAAACTGACAGTGGACTCACCCAAATGACAATGATGGGCAAATCCATTAGTCATATATGGGTTAAGCTAGTTATACCTTTCCTGCATGGGTAACAACTAACCAGTGCAGCGCATCTTTTCACTATTAACTATCAAACAAAGAATTCATAATTGTGAACCACTGATATAGCCATTGGTGCTAACTTGGAAAGCCCCACTCGTTTCAATTCTTATCTTTTCGAGCAACACATGTAGGCAACCACATCTATAATACTGTTTCGGGTGTAACAACAAAGATTTTCTCAAAATTTAATACTGCATGACAGGCCGTTGTAACATTGTAAGAAATGAGCCGCCTCATGAGAAAACCAACAATCTGCATATGCGAAAACAAAGGCGCAGATCAGCTTCGCGGTAACCGCGAAGCTGATCAGCGCCTTTGTTTTCGCTACACGGATAGTACTATTTCTCCTCTACTTAACGCCAAAATTTCAAGCTTCTAGCCTGCTTCTGTGCTTGTACAGCTCGGTTTGTGTCAAACATGTTCGGAAACCACATTGTTGGTTTTCCCACGAGGCGGCTCAAATTAAGAAGGTTGAAAAAGATTCTTACCAAATAAATCAATGTAGACTTCTTGCAGGGTATGTGCACTACAGAACTGGTTCAGTTCATGGTGTATCTTGTTATAGATGAGTGTTTTATCATAGTCGGCCGTGTAGTTCTTCACCATGTCGTGGACAGAATTGATGTCTAGCTTGTTGACCACTTCAACTCGGTCGAAATATATGATGACACCACCACTGCAAGAGAGACAAACATTTATTCTTGTAGAATATACATGTACTGACTTTGTGTGTTCAATGGAATTTTCATTGGATAAAGCAGCATGAAAAAGAAGCATGACTTGTGTTAAAATGAACATGTAATCCCTTGCAAGGGGACAAAATCCTACCCAAGGGGACAAGATCGGGTCCCACGGGATGTCATTTGGTGGGCAATGCGAAAACTAGGAATCGACGAGTGGCTAGTGCGCCTTGTCCAGTCCATGTATAAAGACGTGAGAAGTAGGGTAAGAGTTGGCAGTGGATACAGTGAGGAGTTTGGTGTCAAAGTAGGTGTTCATCAAGGATCTGTCCTTAGTCCGCTACTCTTCATCATTGTGCTAGAGGCTTTATCCAGGGAGTTCTGAACACAAGAAATGCAGTGGAATCAAAGGCCCCTTACGTCCTGATCCTGATTTCAGATGTACTCAATGTCTGGGAACGGAGCGTCCAATAGATGGAAGACTAGTGAAGGAGGTTCAGGTTGATGACAAAACAGTTGAGGCTGTTCCAGAGTTCTGTTATCTAGGAGACATGCTTTCTGCTGGTGGTGGTTGTGAACTGGCTGCAGTTACGCGTTGCAAATCCGCCTGGGGCAAGTTCCGACAGCTACTCCCCCTCCTCACCAACCGCAATCTGCCACTTTTGACCAGAGGTCGAGTGTATTCAACTTGTGTGAGAAGTGTAATGCTGCATGCGGCAGAAACATGGGCCATGACTGTGGCTACACTTAACCACCTACCGCGCAATGACCGTGCGATGATCCGCTGGATCTGTAATGTCAAGGCGAATGATGAAGTAAGCTCAGACTCCCTTCTCTCAAAGCTTGGACTCCAGGATATAGATGTAGTTCTTCGCTCCAGCAGAATTAGATGGTATGGACACGTAGAGCGCAGCAAAGGCTGGATTTCTCAAGTACGCAAGCTAAACATAGTTGCACAGAAAAGATCTGGCAAGCCAAGGAAATCATGGGATGAAGTGTTGTTAGACGACAGAAGAAAGCTAGGAATGGATACTGCTGATCCTCAGAATCGCTCAGAGTGGAGAGGTCGTCTAAGAAGGAGACTTGTCAAGCAAGTCCAACCCTCAGTAGAGGACAACGGACTATAAAACGGATATGATGATGATGATGATGATACCCAGATGCCATTTTGTCTCCATTGTATTGATGTATAATTTCAACACAAATCCCATTTTCAAATTCTATGAATTACAGAAAAGTAACAATTTAAAAGTTTTAAAGATTTGAGCTGCCCTATAAGGAAACAATCCGCATATGCGAAAACAAAGATGCAGTGCCTTTGTTTTCGCTCCAGAACAATGACTTTTCTTTCGAAATCTAATATTAAAAACTTCTAGCTGGCTTCTATGGCTGCACAACCTGGTTTACGTCTGACCTGGCAGAAACCTAAATTATTGGTTTTCACATATGAAAGCTCATTTAGAATAAAAGTCATAATTTTATTCTCTCACCTTGTACCACATGGAATATTCTTTACTTCATCTGTCTGTATGGTTGTCTGTAAATATTGAAATGGCAAATGAGCCGCCTCGTGGGAAAACCAACAATGTGGTTTCCCAACAGGTCTGACACAAACCGGCCTGTACAAGCACAGAAAAGAGCCAGATGCTTGAAATTTTGGATTTAAGTAGAAGAGGAATTGTACTATCCGTGTAGTGAAAACAAAGGCGCTGATCAGCTTCGCGGTTACTGCGAAGCTGATCTGCGTCTTTGCTTTCGCCTATGCAGATTGTTGGTTTTCCCATGAGGCGGCTCACATTTTTGGACAGAAAAAATGAAAACAGGGTGACTGAGACTAAAAATTATCAAGGTTATTCAGGCAATGTGTAAGAAAAACAAGGTGTTGAGTTAATAATGGTGAATTAATCAGTACTTTATCTGAATTTACCTGTATACTTCTGAATGATGTTATAGCTGGTACCATAAAATGGTAGCCTGGACTGCTGATACTGCTCAGTAAGGCACCACCCTGAAGGTAAGACACAGTTGAGATGAGACCTAATTCATTTATTACGAAAATTTGCTCATGCACATACATAGATTTTTATCAGCAATAAAAATTGAAAATTTCATTGAAAAAAAAGAAAAATATTTTTAGCATTTTTGCTCAAAACATTGATTGTGGGTACACGTTAGAACCGCCTCACCTAGACGGTTCTAACAAGTACCCACAATCTATGTTCTGGAGCAAAACTAAGTAAAATAGGTATACCCCCTATATACATGTACCCCATTTTTACTATGTAAAAGTGGGGTTTAAGGGGGTATACATTTAACAGACATGTTTTCTTGATGCTTTATGATGATGAAACCATTCATAATTAGATACAAGTTAAACAAAAGTTTTAACACATGATCATCGTCTGAAATGAGTATTTATTTAGGATTCTGTTGCTGTTGTTGTTTTGTTTACAATGTCAAACCAAATTCAGAATGCTAGCAATTACTAAGGTTTATCTGAAAGCACTCAATAATTAGACATTTCAGGCATACACTTCTTGACATACTGACTGAGTGTTCATCAATTACAAAGATACTAATGATTAAATAAACATACCCTGTAATAAACACCAACATGACCTAAAACCAAAAAAAAAAACATTTTTAAAGTGATGAATCTGATGATAATAGAATTTCAGAAAGGTAAAGTAGCAGAAGCAGTCATAATAAAGAGCCGCCTCATGGGAAAACCAACAATGTGGTTTTCGAACAGGTCTGACACAAACTGGGCTGTACAAGCACAGAAGATGGCTAGAGATTGGAAATTTTGGATTTAGAAAGTAGACGTAGCGAAAACAAAGGCGCTGATCAGCTTTGCATTTACTGCGAAGCTGATCTGTGCCTTTGTTTTCGCATATGCAGATTGTTGGTATTCTCATGAGGCGGCTCAAATGTAGTAATACAAAGTAGTCTTGGAGCAGAAACGCCAACCAAATAACTTTTCTTTGTTTTTCTACATCTTTTAGTTTTCTTTACCTACCATTCAACTTTGGCCAGTTATCATATGCTGCATCCCAGTTCTGAATACATTGCCTCTTTTTTAAACAAATCAAACTCCTGGCCAAAAGGTTATAAAACTTTTTTCATGCTCAACTCAGCTGAGACTAAAATTTATCCTACTTCCAAATGTTACCCATTTTAACATTTATAAGCAGGAGTCATTACTGGCTTTCTAAACCTGAAATTTCAATTCATTTGGGCTATTTTGTCATTTATGAGCAGTTTAAATTTTATGCTCAGCTGAGTTGAGCATGAAAACAGTTTAATAATCTCGTGACCTGAAGGCATATTTTTCTTGCAATCAAGCTCTAAAATCTAAATACTGAAACCATACAAACATTACTAAAACTCGCCAATGCATTATACAAAGACTTTTTTCAGCTTTGAAAATAAAGAATTTTTCTTGATCTTTCCTTTGATATTTTCCGTATCTTTTATCAAAACATTGAGAGTATGTAAAAACAGCTTCGCCACCGAGTACCCACAATCTATGTATGCTTGTTTGTTGTTAAATTGATGCTTAACGTCCCAGTCAACAGCTATGGTCAAGTTGGGACATTACCTCCATTTTATGTGACTTTACCCAAAATCAGGATGTCATAACATCCAAAAGTGCTTCAAATATAACCATCCTAGTAAGCCATTAAGGCTTATATGTATGGGTGGCTTGACTTGAACCACTTTCCTGGGCAGGCTCAGACCTGAGCGGTTAAACAGTAATCAGATGGTCAGTCAGTATCATACCACAATCTATGTTTTGAATCAAAAATGAGCTGCCTCATGAGAAAACCAACAATCTGCATATGCGAAAATAAAGATGCAGATCAGCTTCGCGGTAACCGCGAAGCTGATCAGCGCCTTTGTTTTCACTACTCGGAAAGTACAATCCCTCTTCTTCTTAAATCCAAAATTTCAAGCTTCTAGCTGTCTTTTGTTGCTGTACAGCCCGATTTATGCTGGACCTGTTCAAAAACCACATTGTTGGTTTTCCCATGAGGCGGCTCAATTACACCTTCACACCCCAGTTTTACTGTATAAAATTGGGGCTCGAGGGGGTATTCTTTCATGGACATATTTTCTTGATGAACTACAGTCATTTTCTCATCTCCACTCACCTTCCTCTATCTTATGTATTGAGAAGCTAACGAACATGGCGAGGAATGCCACCACACCCGCTGCAGCCAAGGCACCTTGAGCCATCTTCCACTAGAACAGCTTGTATATCTGCAATGTTAAAATCTAGCTGTAATTTTTTTCAATGTGTCGCACATTTTTTTTCTTTTATTAAACAATAATGGCAAAATTTCTTTTATGGCATATTAAATGAGCCGCCCCATGGGAAAACCAACAACCTGCATATGCAAAAACAAAGACGCAGATCAGCTTCGCGGTAACGTCGAAGCTGATCAGCGCCTTTGTTTTCGCTACACGGATAGTACAATTCCTCTACTTTCTAAATGCAAAATTTCCAGTCTCTAGACATCTTCTGTGCTTGTACAGGCCGGTTTGTGTCAGTCCTGTTCGGAAACCACATTGTTGGTTTTCCCACGAGGCGGCTCAAATAAAGTCCTTTAAGTCATAAATCTTGCAAAGATGAGTGGGATGATATGCACCAAACTTATCATTAGAAAAACTTAATTCTGTCACATTAACAGAAAATGTGTCTGATCAGGGTTTGTTATTGGCTACCTATGATGAAGGTTTTTAAAAGTACAATGTACCTAAAATGAAAATGATCCCTTACCTAACATTGAAAAAAAGAACATTTACACTATTTTTTTTTCTTCAAAATGCAATGTAAAATTAAGTTCTTTCTACCATCATGAATATTGGGATAATCTCTCTGCATGATCATGTATGTAAGATGCTCATTTATCCACAAATAAACTTTCATAACATAAGAGGATTGGCGGTCTTATCCTGTGACCCTGCCAATAAACAGCCATAAAGCCAGTGGTCTTAATGAATTTATATGGTTTTGTCAGACCAGACACACTGGGTGCTTCCTTCGTCCCGATATAAAAAGGTTTTGTTTGACTTTTACTTAGGGTCCCGATAGGAATTGGTTTTGTTTGATTCAGGTACCACATTTTTTTCTACAATAATTCCTAGAATTTGGTCAAAAATTTGATGTGATTCTAATTTATGACGTCACTGAAAGAGTTTCAAGTCACAATATAGTGCTTTGAATGCAATTTTATTGTAACATTTAATTTGATTTGTTAAAAGTGATATAAATTAAGCAATTTATGTTATTGTCGACTGTTTTGTTGAGATTTAATGTGTTAAAGAAGTAGAACAAAATCTGTTACCAAAAAGTCAAACAAAACCTTTTTATATCTGGACCAAGGAAGCACCCAGTGAGACAGGAGCAGTAGTACAATGGTGGATGTCTCAAGCCAGTAGTCATTTGAGCCGCCTCGTGGGAAAACCAACAATGTGGTTTCCGAACAGGTCCGACACAAACCGGCCTGTACAAGCACAGAAAAGAGCTAGAAGCTTGAAATTTCGGATTTAAGTAGAAGAGAAATTGTACTATCCGAGTAGCGAAAACAAAGGCGCTGATCAGCTTTGCGGTTACTGCGAAGCTGATCTGCGTCTTGGTTTTCGCCTATGCAGATTGTTGGTTTTCCCATGAGACGGCTCATTTAGCTTGCATTATTGACCTGGGTTGTTTTGTGGGCCACTGACGGCTTGAGATTAAAAAAACAACACATGACCAAGCCTGATAACAGCACTGAAAGAAAGCAAGCTTATGGCTAACATAGTTAGCTCCTTAACTAGACACATCTATTAAGATTTTATCCAGTGCCTTGGACATGTTCATGTTGGGCTTGAAGCCCCATTTTGACAACACTGGCTATCCGCACGACGGTTGTGCCGATAAGCCCTGATCTAATATTTTCACTCTCGAACTGGAAAACACTGATCCCTACAACCCAGGAAAAATGAAAATGCTAAAACATTTTGATCATTCGTAAAGTCACTTTAAAAAGACGCGCGAAAATGGAATTCTTCAAAAAGACACTGTTGATAAGGCAAATATCAGTAATAAACAATTGGCGATCGCTACTGACAGCCGGCTGTCAATAGCGAATGTTCGCTATTGACAGCCGGCTACACATTTTCATATATATTAATGTGCATAAGTTTATTTCTCTATATTTAAAATGAAATGGTTTCATAAATCCTAGTAATAATCAACCCCATGGGAGTCAAACACATCACAAGGAAAACGAATAACTTGAAATTCAGTATTTATTATTTTCATTATCAAAATATAAAATATTCTGTCACAGCTGCACCAATATATTGTTATCACATTTATTATTGAAGTGTTTATGATTTATAAAGTCATTTATTTATATATACAAATTTATTTATTAGATTACCCAGCAGTTTATTCTGAAAAAGATGTAGAAACATGATGTTATGAACATTTGTACAGCACTGAGGCACGGACAAAATTTCAAATTCATAATTGTATTCAAAAAGATAAACTTTTATCCATTTCCTGCAAGTTTATAACCATTTTAATCACTTTATATCAGTATTCCTCCATCTTATGCATAAATGTCTGAATGAAGTAGTTTTCAAGTCGAGATCATAGTCAGAATCTATCACATGCTAGAGTTTCAACAAGATGTGATCCAGCATGAAAATTATACAACATTTTGCATCCAATTTATGAAGAAATCTGTAATTTTGATGATTTTTTGCATCCCAGCAGATATAAATGTTTAAATTATCATGTTTTTGTTAAATACAAAGCACATTCAAAATCTGCAGGAATTTTACATTTTGGAGATTTTTCCAAGATCTGAAATTTATTTCATCCCAATAAGTGTTATCTTCGGTATGAATTATTCCCCAGTAAGGCCTAAATGTGTGTGGACTTAGCCATGACCCCTGTTTATGCTAGTCTGGAGGATTCAACTGACCTCAGTTTCCATTTTCAGGGCCAGAAAATTTAGTTTTAATCTCAGAAATAGTTTCATGTGATTATGACTTCTCAATAAGTGTTATCCCCGGTATGAATTCCTCAGTAAGGCATAAAATGTGTGTGAACTCAGCCATGACCTGTGTTTATTTCCTAGTCTGGATGATTCAACTCACCACAGGCATCATTTAAACCCAGGAGTTCAAGTCTGACATGATACAGGTACAAATGGTACAAGAATAAATGACTTCTATATTGATTATAAAGGACCGTATTGATTTAGAATTTTAAAGATCTAGATTTTGGCCTTTTGTCCCAGTCATCTAACCCCATTTCCAGATCAAAAGACTAGTCCCTTGGATTTGATGGCATACATGGAATACAAGCCCTATATGTAGCCTACTTTTTCCAAGTATGCAGTTGTCAAAAGATGGACTTTAAGAAACATCAATATGAGGAGAGTGCCACGTTTAAAAGATATTTCAGATTATTTTTATCTCTAGCCCTACCCCAGGTATGTACCATTTGGCGTCATGTCATAGACTATAAGCTAGAATCATAAGGTTTTAATGTTATTCATTTATCTGACAATATTGACATTAAATCTAAATCCATATCAGAAACCAACAGATATAAATTTAATCAGAAATATATAGCTGGCTGTCAGTAGCGAACTTTCGCTATTGACAGCCAGCTGTCCAGAGCGAACTTCTGCTAATGACAGCCAGCTCACCTAGTTGTTTATCGAATTGGTTTATAAAGTACTTAAAGTCATCTATGTGCCATACTAGAGTTATAACAAGATTTGATCTGACATGGAAATGTTAAGAAGACAGTGTTATATTTAAAAGATCTTGGATTATTTTGATCTCTATTTCTATTCAAGTATGGACCCTAAACTAAAGCTCCATGCCATTGAATGAAATCTACCCTTAAAGGTACTTATAGCTTAAGGAATGCCTTATAAGTCACAAAGGGGCTGTCAGAAAACTTGAAAGAAAAAGTTACATTAATTTAGTATTACCACAAATTTTAACATTTTTTGAAAGTCTGACTTCTGGCCCAAATTCCAAACATACATACAAAATATATGCTTAAAGGATACATGTGATGAACCTAGGGTCATATGATTTAATGCCATTCATTTATCTTACAATATTAAAGATAAGTCACCTGTTAGAAACCCACAAATAAAAAGAAATATATAGCTGGCTGTCAATAGCGAACTTTCGCTATTGACAGCCGGCTGTCAGTAGCCACTTCCTAAACAATTTCAGTCAGCTTTTACACGCGAAACTGACTCTGAAATATCCTCCAAAGGCACTAGACCATTCACCGCCATGGGCGAAATCACAGTTGACCCTAAAGGGGTCCTCAAACTGTTAAATGAGCTTAAGGTACACAACAAGGCACCTGGGCCAGACGGCCCGAGTGCTAGGGTGTTAAAAGAATGTAGTTCTGAAATTGCCCCCATTCTGGCCTATATCTACAATGAGTTGCTTGCTCAGGGAAATGTACCAGATGATTAGCGACAGGCAAACGTAGCCCCAGTATTTAAAAAAGGTGAGAAATATGACCCCGCAAATTATCGACTGGTGTCGCTAACTTGCATCTGTTGCAAGACCCTTGAGCATATAATAGTCAGCAATATCACCTTTAAAATATTCTTGCTGACTGCCAGCACCGCTTCCGTAGTCAAAGGTCTTGTGAAATCCAACTGGTTCAGTTCTTTCATGACATGGATAGTAACCTGGACCGAGCTTTGATCCGGGGGTCACAGACAAACAGATGTGATCATCATGGATTTCCCAAAGGCCTTTGACAAGGTGCCACACAGGAGACTACTGCGGGATTAGAGGATCTACTCACATTCTCACAAGTGGATTGCTTCATGGCTCTCTGAGCACTTTCAATAAGAGCTGTCGCAGGACAGCATGCTCGACTGCTTCTGACCTTTGTCAAGCATAAGGCCAAACCCGACCAGTAACCCAAAGCATTATGCTCACATCTTTTTGCCTTGATGCAATAAGGCAAAATCACAACCATGAAAGTTCACTATAACTACCTAAGATTTAAAGGTCTCACTCATATTGTGAAAGAATTGTGTTCATATACCAACTGAGTGCCAAGACACAAGGCAAAATCACTGAACCGTGAAAAAAGGTCACACTGACCTATAAGTATTGCAGGGTCAAAGGTCTAGTGATACTTACTCATAATGTGAAAGAAAAATGATCATATACCCATTCAGTGTTGAGATATAAAGCAAAATCACTGAACAATGAAATTAGGTCATATTGACCTATAAGTATGTTTGGGTTAAAGGTGTGGTCATACTCATTCATAATCAGAAAGAAGTATGAAAAAATACCAACTGAGTGTTGAGATATAAGGCAAAATCACTGAACCATGAAATAAGGTCACAGTGACCCAGGACTACTTTATGGTCAAAGGTCTTGTCATACTCATACATATCGTGAAAGAAGTATGTTCATATACCAATTGAGTGCCGAGATATAAAGGAAAATCACTGAACCGTGAAATTAGGTCATATTGACCTAGGACTACTTTAGGGTCAAAGGTCTTGTCATACGCAAACATAGTGTGAAAGAAGTTTGTTCATAAACCAATTGAGTGCCGAGATATAAGGCAAAGTCACTGAACCATGAAATTAGGTCACAGTGACCTATAAGTATATTGGGGTCAAAGGTCTGGTCATACTCACTCATAATCTGAAAAAAGTATGAAAATATACTAATTGAGTGTCAAGATATAAGGCAAAATCACTGAACCGTGAAATTAGGTCACAGTGACCTAGGACTACTTCAGGGTCAAAGGTCTTGTCATACACATTCATACTTTGAAAGAAGTTTGTTCATAAACCATTTGAGTACCGAGATATAAGGCAAAATCACTGAAGCGTGAAATTAGGTCACAGTGACCTGTAAGTATATTGGGGTCAAAGGTCTGGTCATACTCACTCATAATCTGAAAAAAGTATGAAAATATACTAATCGAGTGTCAAGATATAAGGCAAAATCACTGAACCGTGAAATTAGGTCACAGTGACCTAGGACTACTTCAGGGTCAAAGGTCTTGTCATACGCAAACATACTTTGAAAGAAGTTTGTTCATAAACCATTTGAGTACCGAGATATAAGGCAAAATCACTGAACCGTGAAATTAGGTCACAGTGACCTATAAGTATATTGGGGTCAAAGCTCTGGTCATACTCACTCATAATCTGAAAAAAGTATGAAAATATACTAATTGAGTGTCAAGATATAAGGCAAAATCACTGAACCGTGAAATTAGGTCACAGTGACCTATAAGTATATTGGGGTCAAAGGCCTGGTCGTACTAACTCATAATCTGAAAGAAGTAAGAAAATATACTGATTGAGTGTCAAGATATAAGGCAAAATCACTGAACCATGGAAAGTAGGTCAACCGACCCTTACCGTCATGACACACAAGTCAGTGTCACAAAGTCAAAAGATGAATCCTCCTAAGTTGTTTCTATTAAGAAATAAAAAGAAAAAAAAATCGAGGAGTTCTAGATTTTGACCTCTAGCCCCGCCCCCTGACTCCGACCCAGAGGTCCGATGTCATGGAACCTAAAGTGTATGAAGTATGAATGCTTTATGATAAGTTGTTGTCAAGATATGCCTCCTTGTAAAAGTTACACAGCAGTACATCTATTTTTTAGTGTTCTAGTTTTTAACCTCCAGCCCCACCCCACAGGCATGGACCCAGGGGCCCGATGCCATGGAATGAAACTCAACCCTACAGGGTACCTATGGTCTGAGTATGAAAGCCCTCTGATAAAAAGTTTTCAAGATATAGACTTCTAGAATACTATATCACAGAAAAGCCATTATTATTAATGGTGTTCTAGATTTTAACCTCTAGCCCCACCCCCTGGCATGGACCCAGGGATCTGATGCCATGGAATTAAAGCCGACCCTACAGGGTGTCAATGGCCCAAGTATCAATGCTTTCTGATGAGTGGTTGTCAAGATATGGACTTCTAGAAAACTTTAACATAAGAATTGCCATTTTTGAAGGTGTTCTAGATTTTAACCTCCAGCCCCACCCCCTGGCCTGGACCCAGGGGCCCGATGCCATGGAATGAAAGCTAACCCTACAGGGTATCTATGGTCCAAGTATGAATGCTTTCTGATGAGTGGTTGTCAAGATATGGACTTCTAGAAAACTTTAACGCAAGTGTGACGCGCACGCGCACGGGAACGCGCACGGGAACGCGCACGGGAACGGGAACGGGAACGTGGACGACCGGGGTGACTGCAATAGCTCTATGCACTTCGTGCAGTCGAGCTAAAAAGTGGTGTTAGATGGCCAAGCCTCAGATCAAGTCCCTGTACTATCTGGTGTCCCTCAAGGATCGGTCTTGGGACCGGTCCTTTTCTTGGTTTTCATAAATGATCTTCTGGACAATATCAGGTCATCCGTTCGCCTCTTGCCGATGATTGTGTTCTGTACAGGAACATTAAAACCCTCACAGATTGCCAGATCTTACAGGATGACCTGAATAGCCTAGGACAATGGGAGACCAATTGGCAAATGAAATTTAACCATGCCAAATGTCATTCAATGAGAGTGACCCAGCACCTCCCTAGCAATCAAATACACTTCAACTACTCACTGCATCAACAAACATTGGAACAGGTTCAGTCAGCCAAATATCTTGGAATTACTATTACTGACAACTTGGAATGGGGTCAACATGTTTCTGAAATTTCTTCTGAAACAAAGACTTTTGGTTTTCTTTGGTGCAATTTGGCACTTGCACCTCGGCATACAAAGGAGGTTGCATACCAAACATTAGTTTGTCTTCAGCTTGAGTATGCAGCTCCTATTTGGCATCACTATAATGAAACTGAGACAAAAAAGGTGGAGAAAGTGCAGAGGACAAACAGCCAGGTGGGTCTGCAGGGGATGGCATAATACCAGTAGCGTCGAAGACATGCTTGATGAATTTGATTGGCCATCCCTGGAGGACCGCAGGCTAAAGTCTTCATTAACTTTCATTTACAAGATTCACTGAGGTACAGTGTCTCTTGACAAACATCTGTCCCCCGGCACCCAGACTAAGAAATACCAGAGCATCTCATGATTCACAGTACACAAGATGCATGTCCTATAGTGATGCTATGAAGAATTCATTCTTCCCAAGGACTATTTCATTGTGGAAGACTGCTATTCCATTGTGGAATAGTCTTCCTTCTTCAGTGGTCGCATCTAAGACCACGGAAGAATTTAAGGCTCTTATTTAAACCAAGGGTCCAGAGGTATACATTTTAGTATGCCTCTGTCTAGCTTCTTGTAAATAGTTTTAATGGCCCATCCCGAATGTTTTCCCCCTATTTTGCTAAATTTACCCACCCCACTCCTGAGGTGATGATCAGAACTTGATTGACTCAGTATCTGAAGAAAGACAGAAAAATCTGTGGAAAAATTTTAGGAGTTTGGTGCTCAGATATGCATACAATACAATTTTGTTTTGATTTGGTGTATTTTAAATGAAAAACTAGAATTTGTTTTCTATGTGAAAACTGATGTCTCCCCCCTTTCTAAGTGCATGTCCAAAATATGCAAGCAAGAGTTATAGTTCTTGTGCATCACATATCCTGTCATTCTGTTTTATAAGTGTACCAAGTTTCATTGAAATATCTCTTACGGTTTTCAAGTTATAGAGGGGGCACGAAAGTGTTTGGAAAATAATCAAAGGGAAATAACTCCAAATATATGAAAGCAAGAGTAATGATTCTTGTGCATCATGCTTTATAAGTGTACCAATCTCTAATGGTTTTTGAGTTATAGAGCAGACAAGAAATTGAATGAAAAATAATCAAAGGGAAATAACTCCAAAGATATGCAAGCAAGAGTTATGGTTCTTTAGCATGACACATCATCTCATAGTGCTTTATAAGTGTACCAAGTTTCATTGAAATATTTCTTATGGTTTTCAAATTATAGAGTGGACATGAAATTGTATGGAAAAATAATCAAAGGGAAATAACTCCAAAGATATGAAAGCAAGAGTTATAATTCTTGTGCATGACACATCGTCTCATCATGCTTTATAAGTGTACCAAGTTTCACTGAAATTTCTCTTACGGTTTTCAAGTTATAGGGTGGACACGAAATTGTATGGAAAATAATCAAAGGGAAATTACTCCAAAGATATGCAAGCAAGAGTTATGGTTCTTTAGCACGACACGTAATCTCATTGTGCTTTATAAGTGTACCAAGTTTCATTGAAATAACTCTTACGATTTTCGAGTTATAAAGCGGACACGAAATTGTATGGAAAATAATCAAAGGGAAATAACTCATAAAATACTCAAGCCAGAGTTATGGTTCTTGTGCATGACATATCGTCTGATCATGCTCAATAAGTGTACCAAGTTTTATTGAAAAATCTTAAACGGTTTTCAAGTTATACAGCGGACACGAAATTGTATCGAAAATAATCAAAGGGAAATAACTCCAAAAATACTCAAGCCAGAGTTATGGTTCATGTGTATGACACATCGTCTCATCGTGGTCTACAAGTGTACCAAGTTTCATTGAAAAATCCTTAACGGTTTTCAAGTTATACAGCGGACACGACATTGTATCGAAAATAATCAAAGGGAAATAACTCCAAAAATACTCAAGCTAGAGTTATGGTTCTTGTGCATGACACGTCGTTTCGTCGTGGTCTACAAGTGTACCAAGTTTCATTGAAAAATCTTTAACAGTTTTCAAGTTATACAGCGGACACGAAATTGTATCGAAAATAATCAAAGGGAAATAACTCCAAAAATACTCAAGGTAGAGTTATGGTTCTTGTGCATGACACATCGTCTCATCGTGGTTTACAAGTGTACCATGTTTCATTGAAAAATCTTTAACGGTTTTCAAGTTATAGAGCGGACACGATTTGTGACGGACAGACAGACAGACAGACAGACGCACGGGGAAAAACAATATGTCTCCCGACCCTGTCGGGGGGGAGACATAATAAGTTAAATAACCGGTTTAGATTATTTCTGAGAAAATAATTACTTCCCTTGCTGACATTTTTACAAAAGCAAAAGCCCTATTCAAAATTATTTTCTGGCATAAAATGTTTATTTGTTAACCGATTTTCAAAATTTCTATGGCACTTTTTAAGACTTTTGAAATGCAAAATGTAGCCATGGTCATATTTTTCTTGAAGTCTTTCAGAAAAGTGAGATTTTGAAAAACACAGTTTCTGGAAGATGGTGATAAGACAGTACACTGGCTTCCTACTGTATCATGGCCTTTATTTGTAAACAGGAAATAGCAAACACACATGATCAATGATTGAAATTTAATCTACCTCAGCACTTTCCAAAATCCTTTCCCTGTAAGCCTATTATGATGAAAATAACAAGACATTTGTCAATTTTTTGTGACCACCGCATACTACAGTTTTCGCAAAAACTTCAAAACAGCTGCTGGACAGCTGTCTGACAGACTGAAAATTTTTGCTGGTCAGAAAAAAAAAAAAATAGAGCTTAGCTCGTTGTTTTCCACGAATGAGCAAAATAATTATTTGTTTTCCTGTTTAATTACTACTCTTTGAACAATATCATTTGAACCTCTTTTTAGGGCATTCAAATTACCTGTAGGGAAATTATGGCAGCGCTCAAATTATTCAAGAATTTCACAACAAAATTACGCGACTTCGATCGGAGGAAGGTCAAGGCCAGTGCTTTAAGAGTTATTTCCATTCTCTTCGGGTGAGGTATGAAAGCCATGACCACACAGTGCCTGCTTTTCCGAACCAGCTATAATATTCATGTGTATTTTCACGAAATAAAACGATTTTACATTATTCCGTGTGTATCAATATTTCAAAATAATTGCTCTGACATATAAACCGCGTTAGTTATATTGTAACCGTGTATTATTTTCACACTTTAAATGGTCATTCTAGGTTCGGCATACCCAGCATGGCAGGCGCAGCGCAGTCGAAGGTTTCATACCTGACCGAATATTTCTGTACGAATGTATTCGATTGGCTTCTTGGCTGACCAATCAAAATTGTAAACATGAAACCAACATGGACGCCCGCACTCATGATGGCCCCTCTCAACAAACTGCAGAAAACAATTGCAACAAAGTTGTACCCTACCCTACCCTACCCTACCCTACCATACCCTACCCTACCCTACCCCTACCCCTACCCCTACCCTACCCACCCCTACCCCTACCCTACCCTACCCTACCCTACCCTACCCTACCCCTACCCCACCCTACCCCTACCCTACCCTACCCTACCCTACCCTACCCTACCCTACCCTACCCTACCCTACCTACCTACCTACCTACCTGGCAGTGTGGCCTTGTAATGGCGCGTGATCTCTAACGTCCGGACTACAGATCCAGACTCAAAGAAAATAAAAACAACTGGTTTTTGAGGTACTAAGGGGACATTTTATGGGAAAGGGATAATTTGCAAAATACATATTCTACATAATTTTTGTAAATGAATATATCTGCTTTCCACTATTCATGACAATAAGCATAGTTTTCGCTGTAAGTGGGAGTAAGACGTTTGCTGTGAAAGATGTCGAACGTAGGGGGCGCCAGACTCAAAATTTCATGTGATATGCAAATGCGGGGATACAGTAGGAACTGAGTATAGGTGAAACAATTGATGCGTTAAAACAGCTTATTTTCGCCATCTTGTTTTACAGATGGACACGAGGCTGAGAGTACATTCGGTCTTTCCGCTTCCGGTGCTATGGAAAATGGCTGGCTAAAAAAGACCGCTGAAAATTTTTATTGAAATCTAAATAGAAAAGGATGATTCTGGTGTCATCAGTGCCAAATAAACACATATTATGAAAGATTGATTATTCCTACAGATGTTTGCAGCAATATTTTTCAACAAAAACATTGAATGAGCAGTAGATTTGAAACAAAAAAAATGTCATCAAAGGCGCAAAAACCCTCAAAGTTGCCAAAGTCCAAATTGACCTCTACAGACCATAGTTACACTAAATTTGTTACTAGACAATCACAAAGAGGAAAAAATAAGCCCAGTTATGAAAATGAAAATGATGATAGCTCAGATGAAAGTGTACTTATTGAAGATTCTGCTCCTTGTCATGGATGCCAAAAAGCAATCAACAAAGGTGGTAATGGAGTATGTTGTAACTTTTGTGAGCACTGGTACTATCTCACCTGCTCTAAGCTTAAGAAAGTTGTGTATCAAGCTTTGAAAGAGTCCACAGATAGCCTAATGTGGTTTTGCACGTCATGTCTTACCAGTTTCCCAGGTGTCAAAAAAATGATGATTAAAGTTACATCACTTGAAGAGAAGTACGATCAATTAGATGAACGTGTGACCAAAATTGAGGAACAGCCCAATACAGTAGAAAACATTGAAGAACTTGTAAGACAGGAAGTAAGAGAAATTAAAGATATTGAAGCTAGAAAAATGCATATGGTATGTTTCAATTTACCAGAGAGTTTACATGTAGACCCTGATGTACGCAAAATGGATGATGAAGAGAATTTAAAAGCAATTATTGACAATGACATGAAATTATCTGAGAAACAAATTGAAGTTGAAAATTTAATCAGGCTAGGAAAGCGGCCTGAAGGCCCTGATGGTATTGAAACGCAGGATAAGCATCGCCCTCTGCGATTTAAAGTGAAGGCGTTTGAAAGTAAAAGGGAAATTTTACAGGCAAATTCTGTTCTAAAGAATCTCAATGATGAAGTCAAGAAAAAAATCTTTATGACACCTGATCTTACCCGTAAGCAGCGGAAGAAATCATTCAAGTTACGGGAAGAACTGCGTTACAGGAAAAACATAATGAATGAAACAAATTTGAAAATAAGTAAAGGCAGAATTGTAAATTCAGGTCAAGGTCAAGGTAAAGACTCAACCTGACCGAGCGAGGATGGTTCTGGTAGCAGGACGGCATATAGACATAGAACATTTGTGAACAGCAGTATTGCTGGTGGGAGTAGGGAAGGACTGTCTCAGAACGGACGGCCCTTTCTTGAGAAACAGTAGATCAGAAATTTTTAATAAACATGTAAATACGTTAAATGTTCCAGTTAGTTTGAAACGTTCAGATGTTGCTGTTGACTTTTTAACTAGTTACGAACAAACTTTGTTTTTGTCAGACATTATATCAAATGATTGTGGTATTGACAATGTTAGTGATGAAAACGGTCAAGATGAGTCGGATTTATCAGAAATATCAGATACTGAAAATGAATCAATGGGAAGTGAAGAAGAAAGTACTTTGTCTAATGATTCGGTAAATGAAAATGACATTAATTTACAGTTCAAGGGAAGTAAAGAAGGCTTGTCACTGTATTATACTAATGCAGACAATTTGTTGTTTAAACTGGATGAACTGAAAGTAAGAATTGAACTTATATCACCAGACATCTTAGTAATCACTGAAATTTACCCTAAAACTGAAAAATCAACGAATATAACGGCAGAAGAGCTTCAGATAGAAAACTATACTTTATATCGCTCTAACGTCATGGACAATAGTAGAGGTGTTGCAATTTATGTGAAAGACAATATTTCATCTACACTGAATACAGAGTTGACAAACCATATATTTTCTGAAAGTGTGTGGGTGAACATACAGTTGAGTAAAACAGATACTTTTTTAGTCGGAGGAGTATATAGAAGTCCTCAATCCAATTATGAAAACAATACTTTTTTAGTCGGAGGAGTATATAGAAGTCCTCAATCCAATTATGAAAACAATGACTTATTATTAGACTTGTTACATAAAGCCAAAGAGACTAAATTCTCCAATGTTCTTGTATTAGGAGATTTTAATATGCCAGAAATAAATTGGGAGCTCTGGACTACCAGTAAGAGTGAAAATCACATCTCATATAAATTTCTTGAGTGTTTAAGAGACAATTTTTGGGAACAAACTGTTGTTTCGCCAACGAGATGGGTGAATGATCAGCCTGGAAATGTTTTAGATCTCTGTGTAACTAATGACCCTGATATCATTAAAAACATTGAAATTACTACAAGACTTGGGAGTAGTGATCATTTGAGTATTGAAATTGAATTGAATTTTCCCAGAATTGGACCACACTCATATACAGAGAAGAGAAACTATTATAAAGGAGACTATGTTAATGCCAACATAAAACTGTCAGATATAAACTGGAGTTCTATGCTTGATATGGACCTTGAAGCCAGCTGGCAATTTTTCTCAGAAAATGTAAACCATATTGTGAATGAAACAATTCCTATTCATAAAGAAATAAATCCTAAAAAGCCGAAACCTCCTTGGATGGACAAATATTGTTTGAAATTGGTCGAGGAAAAGTACAAAGCCTGGAAGAAATATTCTTACTCCAGAAATCGGGAGCACTACTTGGATTATTGTAGAATAAGGAATAGAGTAACTAGGAGTGTCAGATATGCGAAAAGAAAATTTGAAAGAGGAATATCACTTGAAGTAAAAGAAAACCCCAAATCATTTTGGAAGTATGTACGAAGTAAAACTAAAACTAGAACTGGTATAAGTGATTTAAAGAATGACAAAGGAGAATGGATTACAAATGACAAAGACAAAGCTACTGAACTAAATGAGTTTTTCAGTTCGGTTTTTACAAAGGAAGAGGATGATGAATTACCTGACTTTTCATCAAAAACAGACAGTTCAATAAGTGACATTGTTGTAACAGAGACCAAAGTGAAATCACTATTGAAAGCACTGAATGTATCCAAATCCACAGGACCTGACAATTTTCATCCACGGTTCTTAAAGGAAACAGCTGACAATATTTCATATCCAATCATGATACTGTTTAATAAATCTCTCAGTGAGGGTATCTTGCCCAGTGACTGGAAACTGGCAAATGTAACCAGTATCTTCAAGAGTGGTGACAAAACGAAATCTTCAAACTATAGGCCTATAAGTATAACCAGTATATTATGTAGAATGTTAGAAAGTATCATCAAAAATGTCATGGAACATTGTAAAGATAATAACATATTTACAGATGCCCAATTTGGATTTAGAGAGAGAAGAGGATGTATATTACAACTATTGACAGTTTTCGACTCATGGTCTAAATATATTGACTCAGATGTGCCCGTTGACACAGTGTTCCTCGATTTTCGGAAGGCGTTTGACAGCGTCCCACACAAACGCCTTCTGTTGAAACTAGAAAAGTTAGGAATATCCGGAAATGTCTTGAAATGGATAGAAAATTTCGTGTCTAATAGACTACAATGTGTGGTAATAAATGGCCAATCTTCTGAATGGACGGACGTCTCAAGTGGAGTACCCCAGGGCTCTGTCCTGGGACCCCTGTTATTTATCATGTTTGTGAATGATTTGCCAGAGGAAGTTGACTCTTATTGTCGTCTTTTTGCCGATGATGCAAAACTATACAAGGACTTACAAAATCTCGAAGACTTTGACACTATTCAAAATGATCTTAACAAACTGTGTCAGTGGACTATAAAATGGCTTAATATGTTGTTTAATGTTGACAAATGCAAAGTGATGCACATAGGTAAAGACAATCCAAGATTTGAATATGAAATGACAGACAGAGATGGAAACACTAAAGTATTAAAATCGGTAGAATTGGAAAAAGATCTGGGAGTTCATGTACAGGAGAATTTGAAATTTGATAAACATATAAGCCTGACAGTAAACAAAGCTAATAGACTTGTGGGATTAATCAAACGTGCCTTCTCATACCTTGATGATGAAACATTATTGATATTGTACAAAACAATCATCAGACCAATAATCGATTATGGCAATACGGTTTGGTTTCCAATGTTAAAGAAAGACATACGTGCCCTTGAAAATGTTCAGAGAAGACTTACGAGACTGCTCCCTGAGCTTGCTCAATTCAGCTATGAGGATAGATTACGAATGTTAAACCTGACAACACTACAATACAGAAGATATCGAATGGACATGATACAGGTTTTCAAAATTATACACAATATAGATGATGTGAAAATGGAAGATTTTTTCGAGTTCTCAGACTTAAACACACGTGGCCATAGTAAAAAATTAGTTAAACCAAGAGCTTTGAAATCATTTAGACAGAATTCATTTTGTGTCAGAGTTATTGATAAGTGGAACGCGTTGCCAGATGATATGGTGAACACATCTACAGTACTGAGCTTTAAAACCATGTATGACAGATACATGGGGGACCAAAAATACCAAACTGGAGAAATCTACTAAAGGAGAAATTCAACTTATTCTTCAATATGACATTATAAAGCCAGTCAACTAACACGACTAATAGCAAACACACATGTGTGTTTGCTTTAGGATTAACGTACTTAAGAAATTTAGAATAAAAAATCTACATACCTTACCGAACAAAACCGACGGTTAGGCGGCCATTAATGTTGGGCGCAGACATTTTTGTCGGCATGCGCAGACAATGTGTCGTTCAGATGTCGGGAAATTTGTACTTTCTTTTTCTTTTTTCGGCTGAACATTTTTCTTTGTCAAACATATTTCCATATATCCTATTTCAGATCATATTTGTTTCCAAAATGTAAAAATATAAGATAAATACACAATTTACAAATGCAGACAACGATGAAGATTGGTTTTTCGAAATTACACCGTTAAAATCCTCGTATTATAGCAAACCAGTCAACAAGGCAATATAAACGCTCGAAAAAACAAGCGTCTGCGAGGTGTACCTAAAGCAGGTAACCGGCGAAATTATCGAGACGTTTCGAACAGACGGAAATTACGCCGTGAATAGCGTGCCTGGTTATTTTTGGGGGACAATATTTGAGGTTTGAAGGAACAGAAGGAAAACATTTAAGGGAGCTACCTACCTAGGTCTACCTAAAAACCTAACTAGGTCTACCTAACTACCAAGGTCTACCTGCCTACCAAGGTCTACCTACCTAACTAGGTCTACCAACCTAGGTCTACCTACCTAGGTCTACTTTCCAAGGTCTACCTACCTAAGTCTACTAACCAAGGTTTATCTACCTGGGTCTACTTACCAAGGTTCCCTTTCCTAGGTTTACTTACCTATGTCTTAGTCTACCTATCTAGGTCTACCTTCCAAGGTCTACTTATCTAGGTCTACTTACCAAGGTCAAGTTACCAAGGTCTACATACCTTGGTCTACTTCCAATGTCTACATACCTAGGTCTACTTACCAAGGTTTATCTACCTAGGTCTACTTACCTAGGTCTACTTACCAAGGTCTCACTTCCGGGGTCTACTTACCAAGGTCTGTTTACCAAGGTCTACCTTCTATGGTCTACTTACCAAGTCTACTTACCAAGGTCTACCCACCTAGGTCAACTTACCAAAGTCTACCTACTAGGTCTATTAACCAATATCTACCTACCAAGGTCTACCTACCAAAACCTACATACTAAGTCTACTTCCAATGTCTACTAACCTATTTCTACCTACCAAGGTCTAACTATCTACGTCTGCTTACCAAGGTTTACTTACCTAGGTCTACCTACCTAGGTCTACTTACCAAGGTATACATACCTATCTATGTCTACTTACCAAAGTCTACTTACCTAGGTCTACCTACCTAGGTCTACTTCCCAAGGTCTACCTACCTAGGTCTACTTACCTGGGTCTACCTACTATGTCTACTTACCAAGGTCTACGTCCGGGGTCTACTTACCTAGGTCTACTTACCTAGGTCTACTTACCAAGGTCTACTTACCAAGATCTACCTACCTAGGTTTACCTACAAGGTCTACTTACTCAGGTCTACTAAAATGGATAGCTGGATACACTTATTGACAAAAAAATCCCAGCATACGGTTTTCCGTGTGTGTTTGCAGATAAGGCAGTGTGCCTTTATTTCATATTAGAGACTTTAAATAAGCACCGGAAGTTACCTTTAAATAGTATGAAAAGAAGAGTAGAAGACAAGTCGTTAGGACTTACAGATTCTACTACAACCAAGTTACAAGTTACAAGGAATGGATGACAAGTCACTTCGGCCAATGGAGAATGTACACATCATTAGTAGGATAGCCTCAGCACATTTTGACAGACAATATATACTACTCTCCACTCAAATGCAGGCCATTTCATGAATATAGGTATACCAGGTAGCAATGAGCCTCACGTTTAAACAGTTGTCGCAAACAAACACAGTCTCAATTTGTAGGAAAAGAACGATAATTTTCTCGTTCCGGTTTCTCGTGTTGTGTTTAGAAGTAAAGCTGTTCACAAATAAAAATCGAACTAAATTTTTAGTGAGAAATCAGAGGCGGATCCAGGTTTTCTATAGAGGGGGTTCAAATGTGGAAAGGGGGGTTCGATTGCCTAATTTTACACAAAATTTATTGAAATTCCCCATGAATATGAAACAGTTTTGCTCCTGAGGGGGGTTCGAGCGAACCCCTTGAACCCCCTCTAAATCCGCCACTGGAAATCTATAATAAAAAGATATTCTAAAAATATTTATTTTCTGATTCAGTAGATGTTTATCTAATATTCACAAAATATTGAACAGAACCTAACGAAATGAAGGTTTTTATTAAAAACTTTGAATACGAAACACGGATCAATACCGAGCAATTAGACGGTGCATACTAATTGCCGGGAATGTCCGGGAAGATATGGTCGGGATGAAGGGGGTAGTGGTGGTTCTGGCTTTGTATCTCATTTAATATCTATCAGAATTTAATGATTTTGCTATCAACATAAAAGTATTGTTGTAATCTAAATGATGATATAATCAAATTTCGTAAAGTTTTATTTTTAAATGCCATTTTTTTATGGTTTGAAATTTCCGGGAAGATCCGGGAAGGTCCGCCGGAAAATTGGCGTAATGATACTTTCGACTCTATCTTCTGATACTGAGTCGATCAATTTCTGATCATCACCTCAGGTGTGGGGTGGGTGGCTAAATTTAGAATTTAGTCCAAAATAGGTTCCTGAAAACAGGAAGCGTCACGAACGTGCGCATGCGCACCCACCCACTCTGTACCTCATCTTGTGCTAATCAGAATTTAATTATTTTGATATCAAAATAAAAGGATTGTCCCAATCTAAACATCTATGTAAAGAAATCTGGTAAAAAAAAATAGTTTCAGATGCCGGTTTTAGGGTTTGAAATTTCCGGGAAGATCCGAGAAGATTCGCCGGGAAACTGGAGTAGTGGTGCTTTGGGCTTTGTATCCCATCTAATAATCATTCGAATTTAAAAATTGTTTGTATCAAAATAAAAGTATTGTTCTAATCTATCCGAAAATCGAACAAAATGTTTAAAAAAGTATTTTTTAATGTTTTTATTCGGGTTTGAAATTTCCGGGAAGATCAGTGTAAAATATGTCAACACTAATATGTACATTGATATGCCATTGAATGCTGAAAGTTGATTATGTGCAATTATTTACGGGTCATTAATTCGCAATTCAATGTTAATGATCCGTGATCGGGACTAATTAGTTTGTTTAGCTCGGGAAGTGTGGCAAAAATTAAAGTGGTTAATATCGGCATTAGCAAACATTGAAAATAAGAATATTTGAAAAATAGCTTTATTTATTTATTTTTTTTTTTTTTCTAAATTTTGAGTTGATTTCCAAATTTAATGTTGGACTAAAGACGCTTAAAATTACGCGAGAACCTTTCCGAACCAGAATTTTATGGTGATTTGGTTCACTTTAAGAAACTTCTTGGAAGGAATGATATTCTTTCAGTTTCGAAAAAGAAGTAAACGTTATATGCGTATAGGTTATAACTTAAATGTTATGTAATCAATTCATGGTTGATAACTATATGCTGCCTTCATTAATTGCACGCCGGTGGGTCGGGCGTCAGACTCTATGATGGCACCGACATAAAGTTAATTATTTTAGTCGGCTGCGGCCGGAGCTTCTTGTCTGTTGGTTGTCTGTAGCTTGACCCACCGGCTTTTTCTTTTGCTCCAGATATCCATCGTCGGGTAGCTTAGGGAATATGTGATTCATTTCGTTTATGATTCATCATGGTGGTTATCATGATTTATTTGTTTGTCCTTGATGATTCATTGACTAGTTAGAGATTCACCAAGAGGACCGAACAACTAACTAAAATATGTAAATCAATACAGAATATGAGGGTGATGTTAGGGCCTTGTAAAATTGATACATACACATGTATGTTTATTATTAATTTGCTCTTTATGTATTGCATAAAACACTGTCACGGTCACATATGCCATCTATTATGTATGTATATGCTGTATCCTCGTCGGCTTTATAGCATTTCGGAGTTCATAAAATGCTGTTATGTTCTATTCTGTTCCTGATTGTATTACACGATGACATTTTTGTTTGTTTACAAATACTTGATTTAAAAAGGTACAAGTAGGCAAAGATCAGGAAAAGACGCAATCAGAAAGAGATTCCCACTCCAAAAAAGTTTGCAAATGCGATTTAATATGCTCTTGTGTGTTTGCCAGTAAAACTGCAACATCCTGCAGGTACTCATCAGAACCCTTTAAATGTTCTGGATGCGAATAACATGTATTTGTTCTTAAAAATATGCTTAAAATAATTAAGGTTGTGGCTAACTTAGAACTTATGCCGATATAAATTTCTTTTGAACAGATAGATATTTTGTGCCTCACTTCACGAGTTAAACAAACTCATTAGTCCCGATCACGGATCATTAACTACCAATATGATAATTAACGACCCGTAAATGTATTCAGAGCATATATGTATATAACATTTTAGTGTATTATAGTACTTATAGTGATCGTCGAATTGATTAGATGTTGGGCTTTCAGAACGCTTGGAATTTCAAAAAGATATGATGTCAAAATTCAAAAACACAGAACACAGAATATTTGTTAGTCAATATTTTAATAAATATACGAAACATATGCAGCACGTTTTGAAAGACGAAAATGCTAATTCTTTGCATGTCTTTCTATATTAGAAAAGATGAACTATAGCCAATTCATAGTTATTCTAAAAACGTAAATGTAAGATGTATGGATATGACCATCTAAATATGTTAATGTATTGTTCATGAAAGTTTTTAATCTGAAACATCTAAATAGAAGTTATTTCAAAATAAGATATAACTTCCCTATCGAAATCCGGCTGCGACCACAGCGGATCTCATAAATTTCAAATTTCAAACGTAAATATACCATAATAAATGTTCATATATTTAATTTTAATTTTATATCATATGTTAGAGCGATGCATTACCTTTAATATGGTACAAAATCATGGAAAACTGAGCATTTATACTTGAATTATTAAGACTGACGCAACACTACTTCAATCACGGATTAGTGTTGACTAACAAATTTTCCCGGCGGAGAATTACTGACCTTCCCGGAAATTTCAAGCCCGAATAAAACATTAAGGAGTGGTTTCATTAAATATTTTCTTCGATTTTCAGGTAGAGTAGAACAATACTTTTACTTTGATCTCAACATTTTTAAAATCGGATGATTATTAGATGAGATACAGAGCCCAAAGCACCACTACTCCAGTTTCCCGGCGAATCTTCCCGGATTTTCCCGGAAATTTCAAACCCTAAAAACAACATTTTAAAATAACTTTTTACAAAATTTCTTTACATATTCGTTTAGATTGAAACAATACTTTTATTGTGATACCAAAATCATTAAATTCTGTTAAACATTAAATGAGATACATAGCCAGAACCACCACTACCCCCTTCATCCCGACCATATCTTCCCGGACATTCCCGGCAATTAGTATGCACCCAATTAGACTGGTCCCGATAGCGTAATGGTCGTTACTAAAACACGGAACGGAACGGAACGAAACGGAATGACATTGTTTATAAATGGGTAGTACTGAAATGCGAAATCGGCTTGATTTCGCGAAATCGTCTTGATTTCGCGAAATCGTCTCTACTGAATAGCGTAATCGTCTCTTAAATTTTCAACAAACTTTTTAAAAACATTTGACTTTGCAATTATTCTATAGAACCAATTTTTAATCAATAATATTTAAATTTATTTTTAAATTGTGTTTTTGTGAGGACTTATAAGGTGAATAAAATATGACTTGTGATTTCGCGTGAATGGCGAGCTCAATCCGCTTGTAAAAGGTCTGTTTTACCATGGTCTCTATACACAGATACAAACAATACGTCACAACCCACGTGGTCTATATTATCCAGGTAAGTCAGGTGACTTTCACGTGACTTCTTTCCACTTCCGGGTGGCAAAAAAAGCGACCCCAGTTCAATGAATGTGTAATGTTTTGATGTATTACAAATGTAAAATAATGTCAAAATATTACTTGTTCATAACAAATTACATTTCCAAATATTTTAGCGCATTAATTGATGTGTGTTTCTAGTTTATTATTATAAGTATTTAGCGTTTACTTCCCGTGCGGGATTAAAAAGGTTTGCATCTCAGTCAATCAAAAGTTTGTTTTTTATACGGTAGAAATCAGATATCAACATTGAATAATTTCCGTGTTTGAGCCGTGTTTGAAGCAAGTTTAAGTTTTATGAAAAACGAGTTTTATGAAAAAAAAAAAAAAAAAAAAAAAAAAAAAAAAAAGAAAAAAAAAAGCCGTTAGAAATTGGGTGCTCTCTCTCTCTCTCTCTCTCTCTCTCTCTCTCTCTCTCTCTCTCTCTCTCTCTCTCTCTCTCTCAAGAGCACACGATTTAGTTATGTCTTGCATGCGGTGAAATAATAAAAACACTAACACTTTTTTCAGTCCGTGGAATAAATATAATTTATCCACAAGTTATAATAACTTTTTGAAGTGTATCCATTTTTATTTACGACACTGGAATCATAATTATCTTTTTCTAGATCTAATGAGAGAGTGTCCTTGATCTAATCCATGCGATATCAACACCTGTTATGACATTTCGACCGACTGAACACACACGCCGGCTGCCACGGGGACTCATTAATCCCTTTCATTCATATAGTACCCCAAGAATGTATCATTTCTTTGAAGAGGGTGTAATAAATAATAATTAAAGAAGCCGACTATCATGATTATGGGCATCGTAATTTGACTCGGAGGTGTCATAAAACTGTCTTCAGTAGCTGAAACCGCGTTTCTTTCAAATTGATTATGATCATCAATCAATATGTGTATAGCCTTTGAATAGTTATTATTTAAACTGGACTTAGTTATATTTCAGTTTGATTATTCAAATATAATTAATTAATTAATATATTCTTAAGAATGAAAAAGATGGAGAAAAAGGAGCAAAAATTCTTCATAAAAAGCGCAAAGATAAACGCACTTTTATTGATGTAAGGCTCGGTACAAACAAGGTCGGAAAAAGGACCAAGAACTAATTATTTATTTAATTGTTTATTACCTATTTTCATTTATTTTTTTTTATTTACTTATTTTTTCCATTATGAATGAATTTTTTAGTCTGATTGCAGACGTGGCCGCATAATGTCGCAAATTGTTATTTAATTATAAGTCATATCTAAGTAATACATATTTTCGTTCGCGCGCGGATCCAACATCGTTTGCCCAAGGTGTGAGAAATTAAATTCTTTATAAAAGAGCCAAAGGCAAAAAATTATTTGTAATTTTGTATTTAAATGTCATCGTTGTTCCCTGATTGGGATGGCGGCACACATTTTACTTTAATTTAAACTCAGTAATGTATGTAAACAAAATTGAACCGGAAATGTTTTTGCCACCCGGAAGTGAAAGTTTTAACCACAATGCAACGCGCACTACGTCATCGAGGTCAAGGTCAAATAATGTAAACAATAATATTGTACCTGTCTATAGAAAGGTACAAGTAGGCAAAGATCAGGAAAAGGCGCAATCAGAAAAAGATTCCCACTCCAAAAACCGAGGTGGGAAAAAACCAAACTAACAATCAGGTACTTATACCATGAAACAATCGTAAGCCGAATGGGCAGCTATTTTCCCAATAGGTGGCCACTCAGTTACCTTAACTTAACTAAAAATATGAAAACATACATAAGGCGCCAACAGCACAAAAAAATTTTAAACACCAAGACATAAAACAAAAAGAACCACCACAGAAGTATCGACTTGGAACGATCAGTAACACAAAGTTACTGGCGGGCTTAAACCGGTTTTACATGGCCATAACCTCACCCTCAGCTTCCGCAGTGGTTCATAACATTTAGTTAGTTATTCGGTCCTCGTGGTAAATCTCTAACTAGTCAATGAATCATCAAGAACAAACAAATAAATCATGATAAACATCCTGATGAATCAAAAACCAGGACTCACAGACTGAGTAAGCTGCCCGACGATGGAGATCCCTGGGCGCCGAATAACCTACTAACTCCGGAGCAAAAGAAATACACCAGTTGGACCCCGGTGGGCCAAGCAACAGACAAGAAGCTCCGGGCCCCAACAGAGGCGGATCCAGGTTTTCTATAGAGGGGGTTCAAATGTGGAAAGGGGGGTTCGATTGCCTAATTTTACACAAAATTTATTGAAATTCCCCATGAATATGAAACAGTTTTGCTCCTGAGGGGGGTTCGAGCGAACCCCTTGAACCCCCTCTAAATCCGCCACTGCCCAACCAACTAAAATGAATAGCTTTATGTCGGGGCCATCATAGAGTCTGACGCCCGACCCACCGGCGTGCAATTAAAGAAGGCAGCATAGTTATCAACCATGATTGGGTTAAAAACTAAGCATGCAGACTGTCGCATAACATTCAAGTTATAACCTATACGTTTGTAACGTGTTATGATTTTTCTGAACTGAAAAGAAAAATCATTAATTCCTTTAAGTTTCTTAAATTTGTAAACCAAGTCACCATAAAATTCAGGTTCCGAAAGGCCCTCACTTAAAAGCGTCTTTAACCCAACATTATATTTGGAAATCAATTCATAGTGTCTACGATAAAATTTAGAAAATGTTTTTCTGAGTTTATGATACCGATAGCCCTGTTGGAGAAGTTTTGCCGTTAAACATCTATTTCGAGCGTTGAAGTCTGTAACATGATTGCAGACTCTAGCAAACCTAATAAGTTGCGAAATGTATACACCATAAGAAGCACGACGAGGAACGTCACCATCCAAAAAAGGAAAATTTACTATATCAAAATCAAAGTCATCGCGCTTATCATAAATTTTAGAAGAAACAAATCCATTTGCAACAGAAAGATGTAGATCTAAAAAGGGGGCTTCAGTATCTGAGATATTGGCTTTGTTCAACTGAAGTTCAGGTGGATAAATTTGATTGACCATACCTTCAAAATAAGGGTTGTCAATGTTCAATAGGTCATCGAGGTACCTAGATGTGGAATTAAAAGCCTCGATAACATCAGCTTGATTATCATGGTTAAGAGAATCCATGAAATCTCTTTCGTAGCAGTATAAAAATAAATCAGCTACGAGAGGTGCGCAATTTGTACCCATCGGAATTCCAACAATTTGTCTGTATAACTTGGTCCCAAATCTAATATAAATATTATCAAGGAGATAGGATAAGGCGTCGCATACATTCTGACATGACCAAAGTGTATACCGACTTTGGTCAGAGGAAGTGAAAAAAGCCTTTCTGTCATTACATGCCAAATAAAGTGAACCATAGTTTTTTAATGCCCTTTTGAAGGTCCACTCTATCAAATCCAGAAGTTTTTCTTTAATTAGATTATGTGGTAATGTTGTATAGAGAAAATCATATGTGAAAAATCATATGTGAAAAATCATATGTGGAGAAGCTTCTATAGAGACCCTGGTTTTACATCAAATGAAGGATAAACATTGAAGACTTACAGAAACATCTTAATTATTTTATGCTCGAACATTAACTTTGATTTCTTCTCTGTTGGTAAAAACCGATGACCCTTAATAGCAGAAGGAGGGTGAATGCATTTCTTATATAAGCAGTCACCAGCTCCATTGCTCAAAGGGGTCATCGTGTATGTTGACCACTTCTTTATTTTTTGTCTGTTGGCTTATCATTCCTGGTCGGTGTGTAGTACACCCGGTAGTATCCGGAGATACCCCTTACCGACAATAGCTAATTGACGTTTGTTTCATACGTTCTTGTGTTGTGATGTTGTTCTTGATCTTCATAACGACGTTGTTTATGTCGGTGTGTTGTACACCCGGTAGCATCCGAAGATACCCCTTACCGACATTTTTGCGGTTTTATTACATATATGATCGTTGTTTTAATGTTGCTTGGCTTATACACAGAGAACACTGTTGACGGCGTTGTTTGAATGTCGGCGTTTTGTACACCCGGTGAGACCAGAAGATCCCCCTTGCCGACGTAATGTCTGATGGCTAACGTACACATGTACAAAGAAGCATGTAAAATTGTCTAAATGTTTTGCATGTCGGTGTGTTGTACACCCGGTAGGACCCAAGGGTTCCCCTTACCGACTTTGTGATGTTGTTTGAATATACGGTTAACGTGATACAGTGGATACGTGAAATTTTGAGCTCTGAAAAAAAAAACTATGAAAAATGTGAATTTTAGTGGCTTAATAATGAACTTGAGTGATGTTTTAGCTTTGTGATATGTATATCTAATGTCTGGCAAAGGATTATCACCAAAATCGAAAAATAAAAGTAAAAAGGAACGAAAAAAGTAACGACAGGCTACTTCGCCTTTGTTTGAATACAAACAATCACCTGTGCAAATTGTTTACACGTGTGAACACAACAAAGGACAAAGGAAAAAAATGCAAATCGGATAACGCTACAAAGATTGTAAGTGACTTTTATTCCAATCTGAGCTTCACGTATGACCCAAATATGTCTTTCCAAACGCAAGCAGCACAATTTGGTATGCCGCAACAGCAGCCACAGCAGCAACAATTCATGCAGAGTCCACCTCCGAGCCAGCTGGGGCCGTTCGGATTCCAAGTCCCAAACCCGTCTACAGCACCCCCTCCATGGGCAGCCAAGCTACTTGAGGATATGGAGTATGTCAAAGAGAAACTTAAGGGTATGGACAAAATAGAAAAGACTGTTAATATGATTAATGCCAAAGTCAGTGACCTAGAAACCAAAATGAAAGACATGGACACAAGACTGATCACAAATGAAAAAGCATGCGAGTTCGTAGCAAAAGAACATGGGCAAAGCAAAACTGAAATGAAAGCTGCAAAGGGAGACATGAAGAACATTAAGCAAACATGTGAAAAACTCGATTGAGAAGCAAATTCAATGAAAGAAAAAATGGTTGATCTAGAATCTAGATCAATGAGAGAAAATTTGATGTTTTACGGGATCGCAGAACAAGGCAAAGATGAGGACTGTGAGCAATTGGTCAAAAACGTGTGCAAGGAATCCCAAAAAATCGCCACCGCTGACAGTTTGCTGTTTGACCGAGCTCACCGAGTTGGGACGAAATCTGGGTCAAAAGTGCGACCCATTGTAGTAAAATTCCACTACTACCACGAGAGAGAGCTTGTACGAAAACGATCATTCGATTACGGCGAGGCGCTGAAAGGGCAAAACCTGGGCATCGGTGCACAGCTTCCAAAACAACTTCGTGACGGCAGGAGACCTTTCTATCCTGCCATGAGAAAAGCACAGAACGAGGGGAAAAATGTCAAGTTTGTCGGTGCAAAACTTTTTATCGAAGAGGTAGAGTATAAAGGAGCGACCGGGGGCGCGGGGCCTACACCAATGGAAGGCTAAGGGTGTCGGAACGAGCCTACTATTCTTAAAATTCTATCATGGAATATAAACGGTTTGAAACGTAAAAATACAGAACATGACTTCTTACAGTATATATCAGAATATGACATTGTGTTTCTATCAGAAACTTGGATACCGAAAACAAACTCTATAAACTTAGATATTAACGGTTATACTAGCACCCACATTCCGGGAAATAAATCGCAACGTGCGAGAAGGGGACGCTATAGTGGCGGTATTTCCTTATACTACAAAACGGACCTGAAAACCCATATTACTGTTCTAGAAAAAGAACAGAGCGGAATTATTTGGATAAAATTATCATCCGCTATTTTCCCATTTGATGAGGACGTTTATTTGTGCAATTTATATATACCACCAACTGCTTCGAGCGTATTGAAGAATTCAGAAATTGACATTTATGATCAGCTAGAAACTGGAATAATTAAATATAATAACCTAGGAAAGGTATTTGTGACAGGAGACTTTAATAGCCGCACTTCAGACTCAATTGACTACATTATTTTTGATAAATATCTTGATCACAATCTAGACTTTTTGAACCCTGTTGATATCCCATTACGTAAAAGTTATGATCGTATTATAGACTATACTATAATGGTTTAAAACTCATAAATTTATGCCAAAGTAAATTTATGCCAAAGTACAGGATTGCTGATTGCTAATGGTCGTTTGTATAGCGATAAAAACCTAGGAAAATACACCTTTTGCTCACATGTTGGCCAAAGCGTTGTTGACTATATGCTTCTGAATTTTTCAGATTTTAATACAATATCTGCATTCGACATATTAGATTTTAATGAATATTCGGACCATGCTCCGATCAGCTTCTATTTTAATCTAAAATTGCCGCAAACACAATCAAATGATTCTTCGAATCATGATACATTTATCAATAGAAAAATAGTATTTGACAGTAGTAAAATTGACCTATTTCAGCGTAATCTCGAGGATAATAACGGGCTCATTCACCAATTGACCGCTGATGCGCGCACTGAATCAATAGATCACATGGTGCAAGATTTCACTCGATTTTTGCATGACAAGGCCCTTGACGTATTTGGAAAAACATTCAGTAGTAAATCCCATTCATACCGACATGTAAATAATGACAAAAAATGGTTCGACGAGAACTGCCAGAATGCTAAGCGAGATTTCACAAGCGCTAGAAATACCTTTAATCGAACAAAAACGGATGCAACACGTATTGACTTAACCCGAGCGCGCACGCGATATAATCACGTTAAAAAGAAAGCTAAGAAAAATTTTAAAATTAAAGAAGGAAAAAGAATCAATAATTTGGCGAAAAAACAACCACGTCAGTTTTGGAAAAACGTAAAGGCAACGTACAAAAAACCAAATAATACGGAAAGTTCATTAAACATTGAAGATTTACATGATTACTTTAAATCTATGTTTGGGGACAAGCCCGCAGACGATAATTCGGACGAAAATGGATTAAACCAAAATCATGTGGAATTTAATGACGATCTTGACTCAAATTTTACCGAAAATGAATTAAGGAAAGTTATCTTTTCTCTCAAAAATAACAAGTCGCCAGGAATTGATAGTATTACCAGTGAAATTTTGAAAGCATCGTATGATCATATATCGCAGTTTCTTCTTACACTCTACAACAGAATGTTCAATGCTGGTGAATATCCGCGTGCGTGGGGTGAGGGCATCATCTCGCCCATCTTCAAAAAAGGGGACGCTAACGAAGCATCATTACCGCGGTATTACACTGATAAATACTTTAGCCAAGGTCTATTCTCAGTTACTGCTAAATCGTTTGACCGATTGGAGTGAACAATGTGAAAAATTATCAAGTAACCAATTCGGCTTCCAAAAAGGAAAATCAGTTGTAGATTGTGTTTTTGTTTTACATTCGGTGATATCTAAAGTATTGAATGCAGGCCAAAAACTCTACTGTGTATTCATTGATTATGAGAAATGTTTCGACAAAATAGACCGGTCACTGTTATGGCAAAAACTCTTAACAGAACACGTTAGTTGTAAACTAGTTAAAGCAATCAAGTCTATGTACACTACCGTCAAGTCATGCGTCAAATATAAGTCTAATTACTCCAGATTTTTCGACTCCAGCATCGGCCTCAAACAAGGGGACCCGAGTTCACCATTACTTTTCATGTTTTTTGTCAACGATATTATGGATAATATCAACAGTAATCTCCGAAATATTTTTACAATAAATGAACTGAAACTATTTTTAATACTTTTTGCAGACGACCAGGTACTCTTTGCAACATCGCCCGAAACACTCCAGTCACTACTTACAGATCTCGAAAACTACTGCCAATTATGGGGCTTAAAAATAAACACAGATAAAACTAAGGCGATGATATTCGAGAATGGCAGATGGCGTAGCCACCATGATTTCTATATATATAATTCTGTTTTAGAGCTTGTTGACTCTTTTAAATACTTGGGCATCACTTTATTTAAAAATGGTAAATGGCATCGTACGCAGAAAAGCATATCGCAACACGCGTCCTTCGCACTCTTCAATCTATTTAAAATTTTCAAAAACATTGAACTACCAATTTCACAAAAAATAAAACTTTTCGATACGCTTGTTTCACCCGTACTTAATTTTGGATCAGAAATTTTCGGAATGCATCAAGGAACAGACTTAGAACTTGTCCATACAAAATTTTTAAGATTTATTCTCGGGGTAAAACAGTCAACGAATCTTTCAGCTTTATACGGAGAACTAGGTAGAGTACCATTATCAATAAACCGTAAAATAAACATGATTAAATACTGGATGAAAATTTTACAACAAGACGAAAATTCGATTCTCAAACAATATCATACTTAATGCTTAAACATGATTCTGATCTTAATAACGACTATAATGGCAATAACTGGGCTTCGCACATTAAAAAGATATTACAACAACACGGATTCGAATATGTCTGGCGTCAACAATCAAATATCGATATCCCTTTTAATCATATTAGACAACGAATTATTGACACATATCAACAGTCCTGGTATTCCGAAATAAATAACTCCAGTCGTCTCGAATCTTATAGCATTTTCAAGCACACCTTTGAACTCGAAAAGTACCTTACCTTAAACATCGATCAAAAATATAAAATAGCTCTGACGCGATTTAGAACATCGTCACATAGTTTATCCATTGAAACCGGGAGATATGACGATACTGCTCGAGAACAACGAATATGTCAGTCATGCAACATGAATAAAGTAGAAAGTGAATTTCATTTTTTGTTAGTATGCCCAAAGTACCGCGAATTAAGACAAAAATTCTTTAAACCTTATTTTTGCCACTGGCCGACTTTAAATAAGTTCGAAAATATTCTATCAACTAAAAATGTAAATGCAATCACTTGTTTGGCAGTGTTCAAGCTATCTAGTTAAAATGTAACTTTATCTCTTTTCCCGCAAAAATCAAGAATCAGCGCCACCACTAGGCCACAGCAGACGAATTTACCTTTTTGTTGGCTGAGAAGCAGACGAAAAATCAATATCAAATAAACCCGCATGCAGCAGTCATAATATTTTGTGAGCATGCATTATAGTTCATTACCTCATTGGCTAAGGCTGTGTGATGTCATAGTGATTGATGCTACCTGAAGCTAATTATCAATGATAATTCATTTTGTATATGGCATTATCTCTTTAATCTGTGCTATGAATGTCTTTATTAAACTAGAAACGTATGTGTATGTGTTTTAAGAATTCATTTCCAGTAAACATTTACTTAACCACATCTTAAACCGACGGGAATCATCATTTTTGTGACTTTGAAAAAAAGGTACAAGTAGGCAAAGATCAGGAAAAGGCGCAATCAGAAAAAGATTCCCACTCCAAAAACCGAGGTGGGAAAAAACCAAACCAACAATCAGGTACTTATACCATGAAACATATCGTAAGCCGAATGAGCAGCTATTTTCCCAATAGGTGGCCACTCAGTTACCTTAACTTAACTAAAAATATGAAAACATACATAAGGCGCCAACAGCACAAAAAAAATTTCAAACACCAAGACATAAAACGAAAAGAACCACCACAGAAGTATCGACTTGGAACGATCAGTAACACAAAGTTACTGGCGGGCTTAAACCGGTTTTACATGGCCATAACCTCACCCTCAGCTTCTGCAGTGGTTCATAACATTTAGTTAGTTATTCGGTCCTCGTGGTGAATCTCTAACTAGTCAATGAATCATCAAGAACAAACAAATAAATCATGATAAACATCCTGATGAATCAAAAACAAGGACTCACAGACTGAGTAAGCTGCCCGACGATGGAGATCCCTGGGCGCCGAATAACCTACTAACTCCGGAGCAAAAGAAAAACACCAGTTGGACCCCGGTGGGCCAAGCAACAGACAAGAAGCTCCGGCCCCAACCAACTAAAATGAATAGCTTTATGTCGGGGCCATCATAGAGTCTGACGCCCGACCCACCGGCGTGCAATTAAAGAAGGCAGCACAGCTATCAACCATGATTGGGTTAAAAACTAAGCATGCAGACTGTCGCATAACATTCAGGTTATAACCTATACGTTTGTAACGTGTTATGATTTTTCTGAACTGAAAAGAAAAATCATTAATTCCTTTAAGTTTCTTAAATTTGTAAACCAAGTCACCATAAAATTCAGGTTCCGAAAGGCCCTCACTTAAAAGCGTCTTTAACCCAACATTATATTTGGAAATCAATTCATAGTGTCTACGATAAAATTTAGAAAATGTTTTTCGAAGTTTATGATACCGATAGCCCTGTTGGAGAAGTTTTGCCGTTAAACATTTATTTCGAGCGTTGAAGTCTGTAACATGATTGCAGACTCTAGCAAACCTAATAAGTTGCGAAATGTATACACCATAAGAAGCACGACGAGGAACGTCACCATCCAAAAAAGGAAAATTTACTATATCAAAATCAAAGTCATCGCGCTTGTCATAAATTTTAGAAGAAACAAATCCATTTGCAACAGAAAGATGTAGATCTAAAAAGGGGGCTTCAGTATCTGAGATATTGGCTTTGTTCAACTGAAGTTCAGGTGGATAAATTTGATTGACCATACCTTCAAAATAAGGGTTGTCAATGTTCAAAAGGTCATCGAGGTACCTAGATGTGGAATTAAAAGCCTCGATAACATCAGCTTGATTATCATGGTTAAGAGAATCCATGAAATCTCTTTCGTAGCAGTATAAAAATAAATCAGCTACGAGAGGTGCGCAATTTGTACCCATCGGAATTCCAACAATTTGTCTGTATAACTTGGTCCCAAATCTAATATAAATATTATCAAGGAGATAGGATAAGGCGTCGCATACATTCTGACATGACCAAAGTGTATACCGACTTTGGTCAGAGGAAGTGAAAAAAGCCTTTCTGTCATTACATGCCAAATAAAGTGAACCATAGTTTTTTAATGCCCTTTTGAAGGTCCACTCTATCAAATCCAGAAGTTTTTCTTTAATTAGATTATGTGGTAATGTTGTATACAGAGTAGAAAAATCATATGTAGACAAGCTTGTCGCACGGAACCCTCTACACTTCAATTTACTGAGCACCTCACCAGAATTTTTAATTGACCAAAACCAATTTTTATTTGAAGTTTCATACACTGTCTCACAGTATCTTATAACATGAGATTTGATAGCAGTAAGACAGGAAGTTAATAATTTAGAAAGTTCAGTGGTAGTACAAGAGCTAGAATTTGCAATAAATCTAGCTTTGTATGGTCTTTTGTGAAGCTTAGGTAACCAATACATCGTAGGAAGTTTGTCTTGGCCTTCATTGACACAAACAGAAAACTTAACAGGTAAATCGTTTAAGTGGGCATTAACTAAAGACACCTCATCAGTATCTGTCTCCAGATAAGCCCTTGTACCATCAAGCTCCTGTTTTAAGGTGTTAACGTAGTGAAGCCTACAAACGACAACAACATTGTTTGCGGCTTTATCTGCCGGAACCAAGACATACTTTCTATGAAATTCTTGGATACCCTGCTTCAAATGCCTAAATGACGATTTGGGTTTAGGAGGTAAAAGATTAGTATTTTGTGAATAAAACTTAATACGTTTATCCACAATAGTGAAGATACTTCTTTTCCATTCTTTAAGAGCATTATCCTCAACACCCTCTCGTTTACACCATCGATTACCGAAATCATTTAATGCAGATGAAATCTCCTCTCTACATTTGTCGAAATTAATGTAGGAAGGGAATCTATATTTCGGACCTTTAGAAACAATTTTGCGAATTCTAGAATCCGAAATTATTTTTAAATTTCCAGTAACAATATGTCCAGCGGGTTGATAAACATATTTTGAATCTTTACAATCTCAAGACTTAGGAGTATTAGCATGGATATCAAGATCAGAAACAAGTTTATTGAAATTAAAAATTGTATTTCTGATTGGTTTGTTATATTTGTAACAAATAATAGGAGGTTCTGAATTTTGGAAGTAGGTAGGTATAGACTGTATCACTGATTTATCCTGGAATATGCTTGGTAAATCAATAAAGTCAATTCCTTTATTGATGAAAGGAATTTTAATAAAACTTCTAATGTGATTAGATTCGGAATCGATAAATGGACGAAGAGCATGCTGAGTATAACATCTTGTTAACAGTGCAGCGTCATACATTTGATGATTTCTATCGTAAAATCTATTAGCCTCTGTGTCCAAGGAACGTAATGCAGCAATAGGTAGAGAACTAAGATACGACAGCATTGGATGTCGACCGTGAATCCTTAGTTTAACAGCTAAATCATTAAGAGAAATGTTCAATTTCAATGCAGCACACCGTTTACGTTTGTCATTACCCTTTTTCCGTATACCATGAGATCTAGATTTACGTTTACGAGAGTCCGAAAGTGTAAGTACATCAAAATCGGGCATTTTGGAAATATTGCCTTCATGGTAAATGTTGTCGTTAAATCCCAGTGGAAAGGGTGTTTGCAGTAATTTTATCCATTTAAGTTCAGTTTCAAATCGTTTAATGTTTTTGAATCTAACTGAAGAATTTTCATCATATGAGATTTTCTCCACTGGTTGAACTTTAACATCATTGGGAGAATGACCAGTGCGCTTAAAATGCTGGTACATAAAGGTATCATTATTTTTGGGCTGTCTGATTCTACGATAGTGCTCACCAAATCGTTTTTGCAAAGTTCGACAAGTTTGTCCAACATTGCATCCTACAATTGTTTGTATTTCAAGTAAGAACATATACAAGATCCATTGATTTTCAGTCTAAATCAGAATCATTAACCACTGAAAATGTCCTACCATTCACAGATGAAGTGATAGTAGTCTTAGAGCATAAATGATTGCAACAGTTGCACTTCTTGGCATTGCACTTAGAAATACTAGGGTACATTCCAGGTCTCTTGAACGGATTAATATATTTACGTAAAATTGGTGATTTGAGTGGAGATAACCTAATCTGAAGATTATTACGAAACATATTAGAATTAGAAGCTCCGTGTAGATTAACAGTAGATGCCGAAAATAAATTAAGAGGTGTCACCCTTACAGTAGGTAATAAATTTTGAAAATTGTTAGTTGAATGAGGAATCCGTACAGTAGACGCGGCATGCAACCTAAGGGGAGTTAATGTAGTTCCTAATCTTTTTGTGATAGTCATAGTTGGGAGTATTGTGTTGATACTGCCAAAAGGAGCGCGACACTCATACCGGTTATAGAATAAATAATGCACTTAATCGTAATGCATTTTTTGGCATATCCACCAGCCTGGAAGACCCCTCCTACTAGGTCATTGTTTAATGCATAACCCTGGGAAAGTTTACAAAAAGTCATTCTAAGATAATAATTCTATCATTATGCACCCTCCCACAAACAGTTACACCTACCAGGATTGGCTGAAATGAGATCAAACAAAGGTCACCCAACCAATTTCTTTGTTTACAACTCATGAAAAATTTTTGTTTGGCATAATTTCTTAGAAGGGGTAATCTAGGGAAATTACAATTTTCTAGTGATAACATATGTATACTGAAAAAGCTATCTAGCCAAAAATATCCTCTTGGAACCTTTTAAACCAAACAGAAGCATTAATTTTGTTATTGAAAACATGACTTCCTGGTGCAGACAGAAAGTTATGCAAGTTTAATCCCACTGTGTGAGGAAGCAATACAAAAGTTTCACAGCAACATAAATCTAGAGTGATTTGTTGTTGCAACAGCAGAAAATTTATTAAGTTTTGTCTTAGCATGTACATGCAGCATGCATTTTAAACTATGCAGTGATTGTAAATGAGAGGGTACTATTAATAGCACAGATTATGTTCAAGTCTGTAAGCAGTGTATGTATTTATAGCTCAGCCTCTCTGTTTATCAATGAATCATGAATGACCTACTTGCGGGGTATGATAAGGCATAGCGTTTACACTGCATTTTAGTTGGTTGGGGCCGGAGCTTCTCGTCTGTTGCTTGGCCCACCGGGGTCCAACTGGTGTTTTTCTTTTGCTTCGGAGTTAATAGGTTATTCGGCGCCCAGGGATCTCCATCGTCGGGCAGCTTACTAGGTCTTCTAAGCAATTTTTTAATTATTGACCCAATTTAGGAATATGTCTTTGATTTAGACTCCTCGTGTAAATTCTCGAAATTGCAGCACAATTATAGTCTGGCGTTCGTTGCCGGTTTAAAGAGGGCTACTGACGAGGGTTCATTACCCGAAATTGCGCAATAGAGTCCATACTATCCCCCTTTGAATGTTTTTACTGCTTCCAAAGGATCAACCCTTTATATTTTATTTACTCAATCTGTGAGTCCTTGTTTTTGATTCATCAGGATGTTTATCATGATTTATTTGTTTGTTCTTGATGATTCATTGACTAGTTAGAGATTCACCACAAGGACCGAAGAACGACTAAATGTTATGAACCACTGCAGAAGCTGAGGGTGAGGTTAGGATCCTGTAAAACCGGTTTAAGCCCGCCAGTAACTTTGTGTTACTGATCGTTCCAAGGCGATACTTCTGTGGTGGTTCTTTTTGTTTTATGTCTTGGTGTTTAAAATTTTTGTGCTGTTGGCGCCTTATGTATGTTTTCATATTTTTAATTAAGTTAAGGTAACTGAGTGGCCACCTATTGGGAAAATAGCTGCTCATTCGGCTTACGATATGTTTAATGGTATAAGCCTGATTGTTAGTTTGGTTTTTTCCCACCTCGGTGTTTGGAGTGGGAATCTCTTTCTGATTGCGCCTTTTCCTGATCTTTGCCTACTTGTACCTTTCTATCCTCATGCATGTATATCGGCTCATCCTGCAAACACACCGATGTGTACAATGTACATGTACACCTCCCAAGAATAATCAGAAATGATAGATGGGAGTAACAAGACAACAAAATAAAAAAAATCGCTTAAAACCAAAGTAAAATAAATAATGCTAGTAATTTTTGTATTTCAGAAAGTCTTTACAGAAGCTTCTTGTCTGTTTCTTGGCCCACCGGGGTCCAACTGGTGTTTTTCTTTTGCTCCGGAGTTAGTAGGTTATTCGGTGCCCAGGGATCTCCATCGTCGGGCAGCTTACTCAATCTGTGAGTCCTGGGTTTTGATTCATCAGGATGTTTATCTTGATTTATATGTTTGTTCTTGATGATTCATTGACTAGTTAGAGATTCACGACGAGGACCGAAGAACTAACTTAATGTTATGAACCACTGCAGAAGCTGAGGGTGAGGTTAGGCGCCTGTAAAACCGGTTTAAGCCCGCCAGTAACTTTGTGTTACTGATCGTTCCAAGGCGATACTTCTGTGGTGGTTCTTTTTATTTTATGTCGTGGTGTTTAAATTTTTTTTGTGCTGTTGGCGCCTTATGTGTGTTTTCATAGTTTTAGTTAAGTTAAGGTAACTGAGTGGCCACCTATTGGGAAAATAGCTGCTCATTCGGCTTACGATATGTTTCTTTCTTTCTTTCTATATATACTGCATCACCCTCTCGCGAGGATTATGTGCAGGTGCGTGCGTCAGAGAAAAGGTTGATAGAATAAAGTTAAAATGAGTTTTAGTAAGGCAAAAAAGTATGATAGTGTTAGTATGAGGAAGAAGTAAAAAGTTAAAAGCTGATAAAAACAACATATCCTGGGTTTATGGCATGATGTGGTTTAGGCTGCAGATGGCAGACCTGAACGTAGTCAGGTCTTCTGATAGGACAGCCGAGGTTGGGAGATTGTTCCACTGCACTATAGCTAATGGAAAGAATGAATACTTTTAATAGTTTGCTGTTGTTTGAATTTGAATAAAATGGTATGGGTGTGTGGTTCTGGTCATTCTGACCTGTCTGTGGATGTAAGATGGTAGCGGTATCTCAACTAAACCATGTACTATTTTATAGAACATTATGAGCCGGGCGTCTGCACGTCTTTGTTCTAATGACTTCCATCCTAGGGTGTTGATCATCTGAGTCACACTACTGTATGAAGAGTAGTCATGGGTGACCCAGTGTGCTGCCCTGCGCTGCACAGCTTCGACCTTGTTAATGTTGTTATCGGTATGAGGGCTCCATACGGGGGAGGCATACTCAACTTGAGGCCTTACAAGAGTTTGATATGCTGTTTGACGTATGCCTTTATGTTTGGTATAAGTTTCGTGGTATAAGTACCTGATTGTTAGTTTTTTGTTTTGTTTTTTTTTTCACCTCGGTTTTTGGAGTGGGAATCTTTTTCTGATTGCGCCTTTTCCTGATCTTTGCCTACTTGTACCTTTTTTATCTATCTTCTAATCTATCTATCTATCTTCAAATACTGCCTACGCCCGCGCGAGCATTTTTGGCAGGCACTGCGGAGTCGATCAATTTCTGATCATCACCTTAGGTGTGGGGTGGGCGGCTTAATTTAGAATTTAGTCAAGGGGGAAAAAGTCTTTTTCGCAGTATGGACTCCGTTTCGCTCAAAGAAGTCATTTTCGTACTTTAGACGCACCGTGGTGTTTCAACGGACCGCGCCGGACCGAACCGACTTACGATCGAAACAACACAAAATTATCGGTAACCAGTCATAGTCTCGTGTCAAGATGGCCGCGGAAGAGAACATGTGTAAAGAAGAAACTAATGTTTCGTCTTCTGGTGCCGATGTTCCACCAGTTACAGATATATTTACAGTAGAAAGTAATGGAAAAACGATTATGTTATTCATTTGTTGAATTGGACACAATTCCATCCATAGTTTTATGAATAAATCAAGAAAATGCATTTCATTTTTTTTATAAACAGCTGTCATGCATCTCTTTATTTCTCCTTCTAAATTTTATAATGCAATACAATATTTGTTATGTTTAGTGTTCTGTATTGGTTGACGTTAGGACCAATTCTGGTACTTTACACGGGTATGCACATTTATTGGCTAGTTACATACAAATGGACAGCTGTTTTAAAGCTGTTGACTGTGCGTATGTGGTCATCTGATAGCTCCAATTAGCACAGATACTTGGGGTTACTGTTTCGACTTTTTTCAAAAGCTCATACTTGTACTTTTTTTCAAAACTTATAATAGGGCATGTCGGCAAGGTACTCTTCCATGAAAATCGGTCACCTTTCCCGCTATTTTCTTCATTCGGTGGAGGTGATAATAACATCATAGTATGACCAAAATATTACGCATTCCTTACCTGGGAATAAATTATATCCGGAAGTCTAATAGAATATGCAATGTTTTGCTGAAAAAAATTCATTTTCATTCTAAATTTTGGGCTCAAAATTTGGTAAGGCATAGCAATAAACACCGAGTAATGTACCTCCACCGAATGAACAAACTTACCTGTATGACGTCATCCCAGCATGCCCTTTTATATTTTTTGTTATCTTTTTGAGCTTGTCTGCAATAGTCGTGACCTTGCAAAATTAGAAAAAAATGTCTGGAATCTATAGAAAGCAATCGAAATACTGATATATATGCCATCCTGAATGTAGAGAAAAAACACAAGATAAACAACTTCGCTTTTCCAAATTCTGGACCGTCACTTTGAAAAGACAAACTGATTCACTAATCCATAACTTACAAGAATCTTATATATATCAGCATGTCCGGGAATCATTACGCTTCAAACGGATGCAGAAAGCATTTAAATATTCCCTTGCATACCCAAAAAAATAGGCTGTTTAACAACGATTCTCATCGCTACCGCACTGAAGCGGAATGATTCCCGGACATGCTGATATATATAAGATTCTTTTAAGTTACGGATTAGTGAATCAGTTTGTCTTTTCAAAGTGACGGTCCAGAATTTGGAAAAGCGAAGTTGTTTATCTTGTGTTTTTTCTTTACATTAGTGAATGCTTATCAGTATTTCTAATGCTTTTTACATATTCTAGACATGTTTTTCTAATTGTATAAGGTCAGGAATAATGCAGAAAAGCTAAATGAAGAAGAAAAAAATATAAGTATAAGTTTTTTTAAGAAAGTACAAGTATTAGCTTTTTGCAAAATCTAAACAGTAACCCCAAGTATCTGTGCCAATTAGCGCACACCCAGGCCATTTTCAAATCACAACTACTTAAAAAGTAAAGAGTATAATCCTTGCATAGTTTATTGTCGCACCCCCATGACCGACTTAATCCCATTTACCTGTTAAGTTTACGGAACAAGGAACCAATGTGACCTTTGCCACGACATAATTACAAAATGGGATTATACGATAATTATTTAAATAAATTTCCGATTAGTTTTAGTTTTGTAACAATGTGTTACCCTCTCAAAATTGATACTATTTTATTATAAATAAATAAATGAATAAATAAACCTAGTTATGACAAAAACAAAAAGTAAAGCAAAACATGACAATAAAAAAAAAAAAACTTCAAAATTCAATAAATAGCAAATAAAATTATAATCTGTTCAAATTTTAGTGTTTATTATTAATTCAGTACCTATTTACCTAAGCCCAATAGATCTAAAATGACTGGTCCAACAGGTTTATCTGGTGCAAGGATTACCTGGTCCAAGGAATACCCTAAATGGTCCATCTGATATTTACTTGGACTGGTCCAAGTCCAGCGGTCCAAGTGGATTTGGTCCAAGGAGTACACCTACCCTCCGTTCCCAGATATCCTGGTTTCAATCATTAGCTGCAGTATGATTCGTTGTGGGCTTGAGCAAGTAAAAATTGCTGGAAATTCGCAATAAGAAATTTAAACAAATTATTTTCTGTTTTACCTTTTTCAGTTTTACACATTATAAAAGAAGCTCAGCAACAGCATGGTCTCAGACATGGAGATTACCAGAGATACAGGTAAGGCACCATAGTAATTCTTTGTCAGTAGGTAGGGGACCAAAGGTTGTCAGTAGGTAAGGGACCAAAGGTTCTTTTTCACCACATAAGGAAATACATAAGTATTACGGAGCAAATGTGGTTACATGTTGATTGTTCAAAACTATTCCACCTAAAGTAAAAGGTTTCTTTAAATGTCAGTTAAATTACAATAATTCCAACTTCACTAATTTCCTACATTTTGATTGGTTGTTTGAAAGGTTTTATACTTCGATAAAAGCAATGCGTAAGGATACTCTGTTTTCACCTAAAAAACAGCGCGATGTTACGTGATTACGTGACGTTTCTTCGAAGAAACGTTGACGTCACCAAATCTAAACGTCATAAAAACAATGGATGAACGCGTTTTGAAGGCGTCAAAATGAATATTTGGAATTTTCATTAACATGGGCGCTTTTTCTCTTAACAGAACATCGTACGGTAAGTGTTTTAATCTTCTTGTTGTGTTTTGAAATTTGACGCTTGAATTTCTAATGTTCCGAGCCCCTGTTCAAAGTCGACATGTCTTTCTATCGGTTCAGACGGCGATGTTTTCTCCCAAAAGAACAATTATAAATGAAGGTTAGATGTTGTAAAGCTCCCGCTTTTACAGCCTGCCCATAGCAAGCCAGTTATAGCTTCTATTAATTGTGAAATGTAAGTTCTATGCTTTGGAGAATTTTCAAAATGGCTGCCTCATGAAGATCCGTTTTGCTCTATTTTCCTTCCGCTGGCTATAAGAATTTAAATCAATGTAGACAAATGCAGTGTTATGAGACAAAGTTGGAATTATAACTATAAGGAATGAATTATTATTTTTGTTGATTTTATCGATGTGTAAACTCAGGCGAATCACTCACAAACTTTTTCATAAAGCCCCTTCGGGCTTTATTTAGTTTGTTAGTGATTCGCCTGAGTTTACACATCGATAAAATCAACAAAAATAAAATTCATTCCTATAGTAAAATTTTAGAAAGTTTTCTGAAATGTTGAAAAGATGAAGTGCTTAATACAGTCATCCTCAAGATTGAGAAAAAAGCACTCAGACTCAGATAAAAGGGATGGCTGTCAAAAATTCTCTTGCTACCTCAACTAAGATTTAGGCAACACCTTTCCTGTGCACTGTCTAGGAATGACATGAGAAATCCTTAACTTTAACAGTGCACAATTTTTTTCCAAGAATTCAGGATCCACTCATTCTGTTTTAATTTCCTGTAACAGGGGCTACTGCTCAAGGCGCATCAAGAGAATCAGGAAATCCTTACACTTTCCTCAGGGAGACAAGAGACGTGTCAACCCGAAGAAAATCAACATTGAAACCATCAAGGATGTCAGGTATTGTAAAATTACAGTTAGGTAAATGAAGATACACATAAATGGAAGGTAAAGAGCCTTTTGGAATTGAGATAAATATTAACGATTGTTGTTTCTGCCTAAATTCAATTCAGTCAAATTTTCCTATTGTGGTTACTGTCTTGACTGGTTCAAGCTTAGCCCATTTTGACAAATGGATTTTCCCATCATTATAACTTGGGTAAGTCCACTTTCACTTATAGAGCACACCGTGTCCAATCGGAACGCCGGAAGAGCGGTCGAAACGCCGGATCGGCGTTGTTTTAACACCGGATTGCGGTAGTTTCCGTTGGATTCGTCGCCATTTTTGGAGGAAACTAATTGGAACAGGTAACAAAAGCGTTTGCCATAATTATTAAAAGGGTTAATGTGAACGTAAGCACTAGCCTATTCGGATCTACATACATGCCTTTAACCGCCGATTGTTCTGCTGATGTATAAGCTCCGCTAGGATCTGCATACATTCAAGGAGATTTTTGTTTTGCATGTTCGGCCATACGCTAAAATAGTTTTCGCCCCAAAATGTTTCGTACTTTTGTCATTTTCTTGAAAGTATTGACAGACTGCTGGTTGATTTTGCATTTGTACATGAGAATATATTATAAGAAGTCGATTGTTAGCGTTTTCTTGCCCTTAGAAACAAAGGTTTCGATAAAATAGCATACAATCAAAGTAACGCCGGATAATACGGCAACCTAAGCTTTCAAACTTTGTAAGTATTTGTATAGAGATGATGTAATTTAAGGTCTAGTACGCAACAGTACGTAAACGGAATGCGTACTTTTTGTGCAGCCTTAGTTTTTGGAGTGAGGAACGTCATGATTTTGCCGAACTTGCTTTGTGACACGTTTAGAATTTAGTTCAGTGTTCAATTGCCATCAATGAAGAGGGGTGACTTTTGACTTGCTTGATAATTTCAATTGTTACAAAGCTACACTTTATTTTTCAAAAGGAAATGTTATTTGGTGGTCACTGTTTGACCTGAGCTCATATTTAGGCGGGTATTCCAGAATGCATCGTGTCCAGTCGGCAATAATAGGTGACCTCGCGTCTTGTTCTTTTAAAATAGCCGGGAAAATCCAGGCTCTTTGAAATCAAAATCTATTATAAAGACACTAACCTCTTTCTCATTCCAGCGCACTGTCTTTTAAAAATCACATCACATACCAACTTAAGTAACGAATACTAATACAATATGATGCCAGTGTCGAGACCGTAGCAACGCATCACAAACTGTCTCTTCTAATCAATCATCTTAACAATGTTTTAATCATTTGACCCCGTTTAGACACGTGTCTTTGAATTAGACATCCCTTGTGTAAAGTTTAGAAATTGCTGTATATTAACATGTATCTGGCTATCATCACCGGTTTATAAAGCGTCACTGATGTGGGTTCAGTACCTGAAATTGCGCATTATGGCCTACATTACATCCCTTGGACAATTTTCACTGCTTCCAAAGGATCAGACTTTAATATTTTATCTGCTGCAATTCTACATAATGTCAAACCGAATGACCTTCGGATATCGTGTCCGTTAGGGATCGGTGTCAGGCAGGTCTTTTCTCGGCCGACAACGATCTTCATGGAGGTCGTTGTCCCCACTCCCCGTGTTTATACACTTGTACTTTTGAGATATGTCAGTGTCCCATTACTCATTACCAATTTTAATACTGTTGAACATTGTTAGAATGTACATTTATGATACAACTGGGCTTATTAACGTTATTCATTTTCATGCTAGTAATGTTACGGTGCGCTATAAATAGATATGCAAATTTCAAACTCGAAACTTTATGAAGTTAGTAAGTGTCGCATATACAGGACAGTGAACCACCTTTGTGGATGAGCATGCTTTTCCACTAACGGTGTTTGCTGTGGCTTGGTTTGGCTTACGTTACATTTGGTGGCAGCGGTGGGATAATGACCACTGCCTCATGTAGTTCCCAGGCCAAGACCCCGGACGAATCTTCTCAGAGGGTGAAGTAATGTAACGGTGTGCTATAAATAGATATACAAATTTCAAACTTGAAACTTTGTGGAGCGAGTAAGTGTAGATTATATAGCGCAGTAAACCACCCATGATGGTTGAGCATGCTCTTCCACCGACGGATTTGCTTAGGTTTTGTTCGGCTTTACGTTACAGTAACAAGAGATGGAGAAAGAAATCAATCTTCATGGTTCTAAACTGGAGGCTTGTGTCTTGCAATAATAAATCAGTACATTTTCAGTAGAATAAATATGATAAAACACCAACCTCACTTTACTTGGTTGTGTAGAACAATGTCATCAGGACATTGAGTTGAGTCGATTAAAAGCTCCTAATGACTGGAACTAAATGAATTATTTGATTGCGTTTTACCCGTTTAAACGTGTACAACCTTGCATATTTGGAGAAGTATGCCGTCTTATCCGGCGTTATTTTAAATTCTACAAAATTTGTTTCAACACTTGATTCCAATTAAAAATGGCTTTAAAGCATACAGTTTCGTTAAATAATACATATACTTGCACCAATTGGTGACGACTTTAACGAATATGGCAAACTATTTAGGCATTAATTCGTTTTGGCGTATGGCCGTACCTGCAGATCAATAATTACCTTGAATGTTTGCGAAACTCAACAAAGCTTATGCATCAAAAGAAGTCTCGGCGATTACATACATGTATGTAGATCCGAATAGGCTAGGTCTGATTTTGATACAAACTCTCTTTGTGCAGTTTATAAATGCGTTTTTGAAGCTACCCACCGAAAAATACCGCAATCCGGCGTCAAAAATAACACAAATCCGGAGTTACGACCTCTTTTCCGGCGTTCCGATTGGACGTGGTGGAGCAGGAGTGTTTTTTAAATTTAATTCAATTCTCTAAGCAAACAGAATAGCCGCAGATGGGACGCCGCGTTCTGCGGTGTGCCGCGTTCTGCGGTGACCGTGTCACATCTGGGGCTATACTGTTTGCCTATGTCCCATAAGAAGGACACCAGGCTTATATGAGTTAAATATAAAACATGGTAGCAAATTTGAATCATAACATTGTCAAATAAGGGGGGTCTTTTTCATGTTTCTCAGTAGTATGAAGTTAACTGTGTACTGGTAATTTTGTTAAGACAAGACAGAAGTTCTTAAATTGCAGCTCATTTTTGTTAATACAGATATTTGCACCTACCCCTGTTTTGCGCTGAGAGGACCTGGGCATATGCTATGCAACTGAAGTCAGAAGCCAACACCGAACCAAGAAAAAGATTCCACATGCTTGCTCGTCTTAAGAAGGCTCTGCTGTATGCCGAGGAGCTCTACTCGCTGTGCGAGAATGAAAAATGTGATGCTCGGACAAAGTTGGAAGGCCAGGTATTGTACTAATTGTTTTGTTGTGTGACAGTGCAATGAAAAGTGCTTAAATTATGTATTACAATCAAGTCTTACACAAACAGGTAGATGCTGTAAAGTTTGGAGTTGAAGAAATGTGGTGTATGGATATACAAAAACAAAGGTTGGGTTGAGGTGCACTGAGTTTGCAGCTGCCAATTCAAAATGCATGTGCAAAAGAAGGTTTTCTCTCGGGGTGTAAATCTTGAATGGAATTCTCTCTTTCATATGCCACACTGTTTACTCAAAAAGAATATACAGTACAGGAAAGGATAGCTCTAATAAAAAACTTGAAATTTGACTATTTTGATGGATTTATCTTTTCGTGGAGGTTGGTTCTTGACAACATTTGATATTTCCTGGATCATACTACTGTCTAAACACCATCTTCCAGAAACTGCATTTTTCAAAATCTCACTTTTCTGAAAACCCTAAGAAAAATATGACCATGTCACCATTTTGCATTTCATAAGTCCTAAAAAATGCCACAAAAATTTTGAAAATTGGTTATTAAAAAGAAATTTTATGCCAGAAAGTAATTTTGGATAGGGCTTTTTACATTGTAAATGTCAGCAAGGGAAGTAACTATTTTCCCTGAAAAATCTAAATTGATTATTTTTCATTTAAAATGCACCAAACCAAAACAAAATTGTATGGTATGCATAGCAGAGCACCAAACTCTTAAAATTATTCCACAGATTTGCTTGATTTTCAATTTTCAGGTGTATGTATTACCTCCCTTGCACATGCAAAAGGCCTATTCAAAATAATTTTTGGGCATAATTATTATACTAGTGAACCGATTTTCAAAATTTTTACAGCACATTTTACGACTCTTAGGTTGCAAAAAGATGACATAGTCATATTTTTCTTGTTGTGTTTCCCAAAGATTTTGAAAAATGCAGTTTCTGAAAGATGGTGTTGAGACAGTAGCTTCTCTGATATAGTTGCCCATAGAGGACATTTTATTAAGCCTTGTTATAGTGCTGTTTAATTGTTTGCAGGCCTACAGAGCATACATGCGAGGTAGTGTTGAGTTTGAATTGGAGAGCTGGAAGTCGGCCATAGAAAGCTACAGCAGTGTCAAGTTAGTAAATGTACTAATATTTTCCTAAAAGGCAAAAAAATGTATAAAAAAATGTGACCCAGATCACACTGCTTTTGGAAAAGAGGTGTAATATGAACAGATAAGCGTCAATTGAGCCGTGACATGAGAAATCCAGTCTTCAGGGTTTCCGACCAGGTCTGACACAAACCAACATGTACATTCACAGAAGCAGGCTAGAAGCTTGAAATTTCGCATTTAAGAAGAAGACAAATTGTACTATCCGTGCAGCGAAAACAAAGGCGCTGGTCAGCTTTGCAGTTACTGCGAAGCTGATCTGCGGCTTTGTTTTCGCATAGGCAAAAATCCGGTTTTCTCATGACGTGGCTCAAATTATAATGTAGTTTTTCAGTGTGATAGACAGAAATGTTGAAGATCCAGATCAGTCTGTATTGAGGGAATAGTCAGGATCTATACTGTTTGCCATTTAGAAAGAAATATTGTGCTGATAGAACTAGAAAGTTATCGGCAGGTGCACTTTTGTACTGAGAAGGACTTCGGGAATACAGTCGAGCAATGGGATCAATGCATGACTAATAAAAAACAACAATTTTATGAAACGGTTGAATCAATGTTTCCTTCAGGACCATCTATGAGAACCTTGCCAAAGCTTTCACAGAGGACCAACAAGCCTTGTACCTTCAGCGGGTAGGAGAAGTAGAACCTAACATAAGATACTGTGCCTATAACATTGGGGATGAATCAGCCATACAGGACTTGATGCAGATGAGGAGAGAACGGGGTGGGGAGATGTCGTCAGAACTCGATGTAAGCTTTTTCTATGAAAATTGTGGTTTATAAATGGACATGACATTAATGATTATTCATATCCATTCTTGCTATTAAGTCATGCTGGCTGTATCGTTGCAGTTAAATTTTGTAAAAGCAGTGTGAGATATTATCCCATATTTTGCACTTATCAGTGTATAAGTTTTAACGGATAAACTTTTCACAAGTTAACTAACATTTTCAGAGATAAATATGAATAAGTGTCTACTATGCGTAAGAAATCATTGTATCAAGTCACTTATTCCCTGTTACTATTGCAAAAGAAACATACATGCATATAAAAAGCTATTTTCTTCAATGCCTTATGATATGCCTAATTGTAACTTAATGCATATGATATATTCATTTTTAGGCCAATTAGGTATTCAAATTATCTGTTGATACATATTGTACAAAGTCACTTTACAAATTCTTTGACAGGTACTGCTCTCTCAAACCAGAGAAAAGCAGGCAGCAACACTGTCTGACGTTACATGGCGTGGTCGTACAGTCCCGGTAAAGAATGAACCCGTACGTCTGTTCCTGCTCAATCTACAAGAGAGTTCTAAAGAGGTTGAGATGTCGGAGGGCATAGATAACAAGATATCTATCTATGAGAGTGTACTGAAACAGTGTATAGATGCTCAGCAAGTGCTTAGAGATAGCTTGCAGGATGATCAGGTACTTAGTCAAGTATTTGGATGTAATAAAAATGTAATAAAACTTCTTAGGCTTTAACGGCATAAGTTAATTGCAAGTTGTGGAAAAAAATGACAAATATGGACAACCAGATCAGAGTGCTCAATTTCCTAGGATTCATCTGTCACTGTGTTTGCTCATGAGTTTTCGTCTGAAAACCTTGTGAACAAATACTGCATATTGTTTAGACTGCTCCACAGCGCATGTGTCGGATTTTAAGATCCAATGACACAAGCGGACAGCTGTTCTCTCTGTATCCAAGGATTCGTGGATGTACTTTTATGCAGTCAGAGTGCATTGACTGTCTCATGAACATAAACAATTTTCTATTGGCTGAAACCATGGCAACAAAGAATAAACACGTTGGTGGCTGGCTGGCATGTGATTGATAATGAACTTGCCAGAAAAGCAGGCTACATATTGTTAAGATCCAGTCTGAGATTGGTCAGTAGTGTTTGGTAAGGCTTTTCATACAAAAAAACATGAAAATTAAAATAGCAGATATTGAAAGATTTAAATTACAAAGTAAAAATGGAGAAAAGTATGTAAATGTACAAAAATTATGCTGTAAATGAAACACTCATGCAATTTTTCAGAATTTCAAGACAGCACAGCGTGGCCAGCAGATTGAAGGCAAAATCTCGAACCAGCATTATCTTCATAGTTACCTCACGTATATCAAATTGAGTAAAACTATCGAGAGAAACCTTTTGTTGATAGCCAACTTGAAGAATTATCTCCCTGGAGGGCAAGTGGCGGAAGGGCGGAAGATTACGAAACCTCAGGATTTAGTTAGACTTTATGATATAATTATACAGGTAGGTGTCTTATGAATTTGTTCAATTTCTTTTAATTTAAGCTTTGTGTTTGGCTTTAAACTTTGTGTAAAATTATTGGAATTTCCATTTTAAAACCTGATTTTGCTTTTTTGATGTGGAAGAAAGCTTCTGCACATATTGTTTTGATCCTGTGTGTCATTCTACCTTCAAGCTGTGCTGCACATGCCCAAACCACATGTTAAATCAATGTATACTGTTAAGTTAGGTTTAATGACTCACCAATAACTGAGATCATACATAGACAGGACCTGGCTTTAACATCACATCCAAAAGACAGAAGAAGCCTAGTATCAATGCCTTTCCCAGGGCCCAGTTGTTCAAAACTAACGACGTCGTTAGTTAACGTTTCGTTAAAATTTCAAACATTAATATTACAAATACACTGTTATTTTTTGTTGAAAAAATGTGAGAATCCTTTGCACTGCAAAGGATTCTCACATTTTTTCAACAAAAAATAACAGTGTATTTGTTACTTTAGCTGATATTTGCTTAACAAATTTATGTCTTAACGATATCGTTAAGCTAACGATGCTTTGAACAACTGGGTCCAGGTTTATTAGAGAGGTAGCTGTTACCACAAAATATACAGTGGCATACATAAATACTGTGTGTTGGACCAACACTACACCACATTGACATACTTTGTGATTGACTGGTTTCAGAATCTAGGTGAAATACCCAGTCTGCCAGGTTTAGAAGAGGACCAGTCACTAGATGATGAAATGAGTACAAGAATTCTAGGATATAAAGCTTTTAGGTAGGTGCAAAAAGGTCAAATAAACCAGTTGTTTAAAATAAATGACATTGGTAAGTTTTGATAAAAAATCACATTTACACAAGAGTATTTGAGAAAGAAGTCAGCATATACTTTACACACATTTAATTTACCAGCATATACTTTACATACATTTGATTGACTTGAAGTGATTGTTTGTTTCAAGGCCACAGTGCTAAGAACTTCAAGCAATTTTTGAACTTCCATCGGTGTGAAAAGTTTTAATACTTTAGAATAGCAGGCATATAAATGATACTTTATATCATGCACAAATGATTTAACAAACATCTAGATAGTCTATTATCACTTAGTCCAGTTTCCTGTGGTAATTGATGATTTTATATATGAGCCGCCTCGTGGGAAAACCAACAATCTGCATAGGCGAAAACAAAGACGCAGATCAGCTTCGCGGTAACCGCGAAGCTGATCAGCGCCTTTGTTTTCGCTACTCGGATAGTACAATTCCTCTTCTACTTAAATCCGAAATTTCAAGCTTCTAGCTCTTTTCTGTGCTTGTACAGCTCGGTTTGTGTCTGACCTGTTCGGAAACCACATTGTTGGTTTTCCCACGAGGCAGCTCATATGTCAGTATTCTGTTCCCAGGTGTTACTATATAGCTCAGTCATATGAGGTTTCTAAGAAGTGGAAGGAGTCTATAGGTCTCTATGATAGAGTGTTAGACTACTGTAATAAAGCTTTAGATGGTTTTAAACAACTACCGCAAGGCCAGGGTTATGTTTTCAAGGTAGGTCTTCTCTAAAAGTGTTTGAAGAAATGCTCTGTATTTGATTTGAAATACGATGTTATTGAAGTCTAATGTGACATTTGAGCCACCTCGTGGGAAAACCAACATTGTGGTTTCCGAACAGGTCTGACACAAACCGACCTGTACAAGCACAGAAAAGAGCTAGAAGCTTGAAATTTCAGATTTGTGTAGAAGAGGAATTGTACTATCTGAGTAGCGAAAACAAAGACGCTGATCAGCTTCGCGGTTACCGCGAAGCTGATCTGCGTCTTTGTTTTCGCCTATGCAGATTTTTGGTTTCCCCATGAGGCGGCTCATTTATTGATTGATTTAGAATTATTACTGTGTAGAAGTAGATTCTTGTCGTAATAAGCAGGCTTTTAGTGGCAAAACTCTTACTAGTTTACTTATTTATCCAGGATGAAGTAGCTGCTTTAGAAGAGTTATTGACAACAGCTGATAGTCATAAGTTCTCCTGCCATGCCTCTAGTATCATAGACACCGAGTCACTCACTGAAAAGGTTTCCGAGTTGTCAGTTTCAAATAACAAGGTAAGATTTTCTAAGTGTATCTTCTTCAAATATAACCACTATGCACTGAACAGGCATGTGAAAGTAAATATCTCCATGTTTCTGACAGAGAGTTTAAGACAAACAGTGCATATCCAGACCAGACTGCTCCTAGAGGATGTTTGCTGTTCTATTTGTGTTCTGGGCCCAGTTTTTCAAAATTAATGTCGTTAGTTAACGATTTGTTAAAATTTCAAATGGCAATATTACAAATACACTGTTATTTTTTGTTGATAAAATGTGAGAATCCTTTATTCTCACATTTTTTCAACAAAAAATAACAGTATATTTGCTTATGCAGTCAGAATTTACTTAACGAGTTGAGGTCTTAATGATGACGTAAAGCTAACGAAGTTTTGAACAACTAGCCCCAGGTCGTTATCTTATGGTCTGGCCTCTCTATCTGAAGCATCTAATAATTGGCCTTTTTACTAACACTTTAGCTCTCGTTTAATACCAAAAACCCTCGTTAGAAGTCTGTGATGCAGTGGTTACGTCCCTCACCTTGTAAACCAGGGGTAACATGCTTGATTCCGGAACTTAACTAACATCGCATCTCTATATGACCTTAGCTTCTGGTGAGACGGTAAACACAAAATTGACCAACCAAAGGATCATTGCTTTGATAAGCTATTGTACAGCAAATTAAGGTTGTGCAAATCTAAATATAACTATAATTCGTCAAGGCTTCTAAAATTTTCTGTTATATTCCATTTCAGCCCTTGATAGACCGTTTAGAAGCCTACAGCGAGGACACTTCAGTTGCAGGCAAGAAGGCCAAACTAGTCCAGTTTCCACCGGACTTTCAACCCATTCCTTGTCGACCATTATTCTTTGACTTAGCCTTGAATCACGTAGAAATGCCCTCGTTAGAACATAAGTTGGAACAGAAGAAGGCGGGCGGAGGGCTCACAGGGATGGTTAAAGGCTGGTTCTGGGGCAAAAAGTGATCTTGAGCAGTATCTGTGTGCATGGTGGTGGAGAACTATAGGATAGCTTTACTCCTTTCTCTATCATTACGAAAACTTGCCCATGCAATATACAGAGATTTTTTCAGCTGTAAAAATTGAAAATTTTCAGCTGATTTTTTTTTTTTTTTTTGTATATTTCTTATTTTTGCACCAAAACATAGATTGTGGGTACTCGTTAGAACCGCCTCGCCGAGGCGGTTCTAACGAGTACCCACAATCTATGTTTTGCAGCAAAAATAAGAAAAATAGGTTTACCCCTGCACACCCAAGTTTTGCTATATAAAAGTGGGGTTCAATGGGGCATGTTTTCTTGATGATGGAAAACTGTGTTGTGGTACTCAATAGATTTGCCTTGATGAGGCTGTACTAATGAGTATCTACTGCATGTTTTCAATTGCGGTTGATCAACTCAGTATCATAGATTGATAAAGTTGTCCTTTAGTTTTCATCCTCTACTGTGCATCTTTTGTGATCCACTGCTAAACTGTGTTCTTTCAAGAAATGGATGTTAGAATTCAGTGTGAAAATCATGTTTTACTACACATTGTGCAGTTGTGTTTGCCATTAGAGACGTGGTGCAGTTGTTGTTGAGGAATATTTTCTTTCATGCTCGCAAATCAAATGAGCCGCGACGCGAGAAAACCAGTCTTCGGGGTTTCCGACGAGTTTCCGACGAGGTCCCACACAAATTGGTCTGTACAGTCACAGAAGCAAAAATTCTGGATTTAAGAAGAAGAGGAATTGTACTATCCATGTAGCGAAAACAAAGGTGCTGATCAGCTTCGCAGTTACTTCGAAGCTGATCTGCGCCTTTGTTTTCGCATAGGAAAACATCTGGCTTTCTTATGACGCGGCTCAAATATTTCTTTATGAGATAACCCCCCAAAAAAACTCATTGCATTATGCTCTTGGTAAAACTGACATTATTTTTTTCTAAAGCATGATTGTTTTTGTATTTCAATTTAAGAAGAATGGTATGAGGTGAAGGGAGTTAAGATAAACGGATAAAAGCAATTCTTGAATCATGTTACCGATACCCTTAAGATGAACTACACTGTATAAAAATAAAAATCACAGGAAAACTCAAGACCTGTATGTGTATATCAAATTTGAATAATTTGGTCAGTGTGGCTCACGTGTGCAAGGTAGAAAAAAACCTTGACCAATCACAACTGGTTATGAAGACAGGAGTGTATATATCTCAAATGAGCCACTGCATAAGAAAATCAACAAAATGCTTGGGCGAAAACAAAGGCGGTAACCGCGATGCTGATCAGCGCATTTGTTTTCACTACATGGATAGTACAATCCCTCTTTTACTTAAATACAAAATTTAAGCCTCTAACCATCTTCTGTGACTGTACAGCCCAGTTTGTGTCGGACCTGGTCGGAACCCAAATTGTTGGTTTTCTCATGCACAGGCTCAAAATGGTTTAGGACAAAATTATGTACAGTTTCTATTTCATTAAGTGCTATTATTAAATGTTTATTATTGCCATAAATTTGAATTGAGTGTGAACAATTCAACAGATATTTATTATTTCTTGTTGGCATGTGAGAGCTACATGTGTTGTATAGTGGAAAATAATTTTGCTTTTAACTTTTGTGAATGTATACATTTTGCACTTCATTTTAGATGATACTATTGAGCGATATAAAAATTGACATGTTTTTTTAAGTCAATGCTACAGTCAGTACAGACATTAGATGTGTGACAATTGAACAGAAATTTTATTCAGTCAATATGAAAAATATGAGCCAAGTCATGAGAAAACCAACATTCTGCATATGCGAAAATAAAGGCACAGATCAGCTTGCAGTAAATGCGAAGCAGATCAGCGCCTTTGTTTTTGCTAGATGGATAGTGCAATTCCTCACTTTCTAGCCATCTTCTGTGCTTGTACAGCTCTGTTTGTGTCGGGCCTGTTCATAAACCACATTGTTGGCTTTCTCATGACGTGGCTCATATGCTGTGGATGTTCATTGAGACTATCAGTTATTCTAATGAACAATCCAACATTGTGGTTTCCAACCAGGTTACCGCAAACCTGATCTACGTATGCAAAATGTTGGTTTTTCATATGGGGCTCATCTATCTTGTGCAATCATTTGCTTTACAATTTTTATCTAAGTCCACTCAAGAATCTGTTTCTCTTGCACAACCATTTGTTGAAAACTGAAGTCCCACATACATGAGTTTAATTGTTGTGATAAGAAGAGCTATGTTGTGTGTGAAATTGAGCCAAGAATCACTGTTAGGATAAACAAGCATGTCACAAACAGAAACATGGTGGCTTAGTGGTTAATGTTGGATTCTGGATCTAGAGGTTAAATATGTGGCTTGGGTTGTTGGAACTGCAGTGTTGTGTCCTTGAGCAAGACACATAGACTCCCTAAAGTGCTAGTTAATACTCAGGTAATGGTGGCTCTGTCCTAACATGACTGAAAAAATTGTTGATTGGGATGTAAAATCATAAAGCAAATAAAAGCAAAAAAAAACAAAAAAAAAAAACGCTGCATGATGTCTGACCAGCTCCTACACAATTCAGCTGTAAAACCCACAGAAAAAAATCAGATTAAGGAGATCAAATTGAAGAGAAGCTTGAACTTTTATGATGCAAAACAAAGGTCTTGATGAGCTGCTGATACTCTGTGCCTGTTGGTTTGGGATACTCTGTTCCTGTTGGTTTGCACTTGAAAAGGCAAGCTCTCTTATTACTAGAGTGGCTTAACTGAAATTATCCTATGAAGAAAGGGTCTGATAGTGAAAATGTGTCAAGTTTATAGGTATATATAGGTCAATGAAATGTTGATATGTAAAAAATTGTTAAAAGATACTTCTAAAGAAATATAAAAAATGGTAAGAGAAGAATATAGTTGTTTTCCATGTAAACCCAAAATTCTTTACAATGCAAAAGTTTATGAGTAATTGTTGCAGTTTGATATAGTTATAAATTCAAGGTATTGACAGTAAAGCATGAAGTGCTAGTCTCTTTTGTTAGCTAGCCTGTACAAAAGCACAAGGTGAGCTATTGCACAACCAGACATCTATAACTCTTGATGACATGAACATTAGGATGCATCTGTTGATACTATGCATGTTGATGGAAATTGGTCCGAAGTTTTATTGCTCTACCATCTCAACCCACTTCAGTCAGATTTGGTCAGATTCTGTCAATTCGTTCTCAAGATTTCTGATGTCAGTCAAAGGCTATTACTCTAATAAATTTGCTAAACATTGAAGGTAACAATCCCAAGCTAGATCTTGTCAATGTGCATGCAAAATTTGGTCAGATCCTGTCTATTCGTTCTCGAGATACTGAGCAAAAACAAAATTCTGTCAGTCATGGGATGTAACTCTGTTAAGATTTTGGGGGGAAAATGATGGGTAACAGTCCCAGCTAGATCTTGTCAATCTTGATATGCATACAAAATTTTGTCAGATTCTGTCAATTCATTCTCAAGATATTGAGTGGAAATGAAATTCTTACATCATTTGATACAAAATTTGGTCAGATTCTGTCCATTCATTCTAAAGATATTGAGTGGAAACAAAATTCTGACATCATTTGATACAAAATTTGGTCAGATTCTGTCCATTCATTCTCAAGATATTGACTGGAAACAAAATTGTGATGTGCATACAAAATTTTGGTCAGATTCTATTAATTTGTACTCAATATATTGAGATGAAACAAATTTCTGACGTCAATCAAAGGCTGTAACTCTTGAAATTTTGCAAGAAATGATGGGTAACAATCCCAAACTAGATATCGCCAATTTTGATGTACATACAAAATTTGGTCAGATTCTGTCGGCTTATTTTCAAGATATTGAGTTGAAACCAAATGTTCATTGAACCATGGAAGGACAATGTGAATCCAGTGAAGCTAGAAAACCGATCTTTGTGGTTTCTGTCCAGGTCCGACACAATCCGGCATGTTCAGTCTCAGAAAAGGGCTAGAAACTTTACATTTCGGATTTAAGAAGAAGAGGGAATGTACCATATGAGAAGCGAAAACAAAGGCACTGATCAGCTGCGCAGTTACTGCACAGCTGATCTGGGTTGTTTATATGTGACTTACAACCATGGCCTCACCTCTGTTTGACCATATGCTGTTAAGTGTGACATAAAACCCCTACACCATCATGATCATATACTTGTGGGAAAGGGAAACTTAGTAGTCAAACAGCTCAGAAGAATTCCCCAAGGGCGAGTGGGGGACAAAGTTGTTGCTTAATGTTCCCATCAATGAAATTTCAATCATGTCAGGACAGTTCAACAAGTTTCTATGTATGCTGAATAAATAACTTTATGGATCATAGCTATGGGGAGTTATGACTTGCTGAAGGGCACAACCTGGTGCCGGTGTGGTTTGAACCCCCAACCCCTTGATCCTTAGTCTGATGCTGTACTGCTAGACCACAGAGCTCATGGAATTTAGAACCTCAAAAACTTGATACTGGGTGCAAGAAACAATAAAGAATTGAACTTATATAATTAACTTTTTTAATTAAATTAATTCCATATTCATCAAGGAGTCATGAACAAGAAATTTCTTCAAAGTTCATATACCATTCGTATAATTATGTGGCATCAACATTTATTTTCCTTATTTTGTTGCTTAATGTCCCATTCAACAGCAATGGTCATGACAGGATGTCAAATCAAAAGAAGCATTGACCATTTCTATTTAAAAATGCCTATGGTTTTTGGAAAAACAAAAAGCTGGTAATCTGTCTTCTTATGCACATGTTAACTTCCCTGAATAATGCACTACTGTATAACAGAATTTGTTTTCCATGTTTCGTGCCACAGGATCGGGATTTTTGGCTAGAACAATCATTTTTTGTATGACATATATAGTAATTAGGAAAAAGTTTTATAGAGTATTGTTCCCCCCCGAGAACCAACAAAAGCTTTTGCATGCATATGTGTTGCCATGTATTACACAATATATGAAAGTGGCATGTTGGTTCTTTGGGGGGAACGATACTGTAGAGCCCAAAAACCAGAGCCCAAATATTATAAACAGTTATAGCCACTCATTCAGGCAAAGCTAACATATTATAAGTAATGGAAAATGAAATAGTATAACATGGTCATAATTTGCACTATTGGAAATGTTATTTACTTGAAACCGGATGCTGCAGAATCAACTTTCATCAGTTGGGCACGAGCATTAATAGTGTGCATCATTTTATGGTACAAAATTTTGGAGACACACTGTACAAACATCCCTTGTTTTTTACACGGCCTCTAATCTATAGTATTGGTATCTCTGTTTTATTATTTCCCTACTTTGAGCACAGGTTTTCAGATCTGATTTTACTAGTTTATGGTTTTTGCTCAATACATCATGAATGGGTTTGGCTAGCATATGTTAAGTGCAGTCCAATTAATCTAGTGTTGTTGCATTCGATACTTGATCTTTTGAAGATGCATTTCATTGTTGAACTATGGAGTTGTTGAACTATGGAGATAGGTAGCCGTGTTAGTAGTATAGCTGGTGTAAATGTCTGTTATGCTACACTGGACATGACCAAATAGGTAGAATTTATCATACATATTTGGCCACAATAATTCATTTGCACATGTTAATGTCAAACAAATTTGTTGCAATAACATGCTTCTCATGCCACATAGAGTTTTGACTTCTTAAAGAGTTTTTACTGATTCCAGATTGGAAACGGCACTTTTAGCAACTTTTATTTATAGAATATATATGGTATTCTAATATTCAATATGCAGAAATGCTATACAGGTACCTCCTAAAAGTTTTCTAAACAATGTTTCATACTGCAAATATTTAAAGATTTTCTGCGCATTTTTACATGATTCATGCATGTTTCTGTCGAATGAATGCTCTAAAATACAAACATTAGTAACAACAATCGTCACCATGCAAGAAAAAAACAAAATTTCTACCTTTTTGTAGTCATGAAATTTTGACCCCAACCCCACGGAAACCTAAATTTCTACCAAATGATGACAGGATTTGTAAATATCTTAACACATATCTCTTCATAAGACATGGAACTATTGTCCTCAGTTTACAGGATCAGCATCTGGAGCTTAATATCAGTGTTCTGGGCCGCTAAAGTATGGGCATATACAGGCCATATAGTCAACACTCCTTTGATTCCCAAACATCTTTTTTTTATTTGAAATGAGTCTTGTTGGAAGAAAACTCCTCTTTAGGGTTATCCACCAGATTCAACACAAACTTGGTTTTAAGCCTACAGACTGTTGCTTCAGCCTTGAAATTTCTGATTTTGTTTTGCTGTTTTGCTTTGGGGACAAGCAGAACATTTTCTATCACTTTTATTGAATTCAAAAGGAATTCCTAGCACTTTTGGGGGTACATGCAAAAAACTTGTGACAGGTCTTAAATTTTGCTTCTTTGTATAATGATCAGTCATCAATTTTTTTGTCAAATAAGGGCAGAGCTACTTCATCCTATGCTTAACTAGTGTTACAGTGAGCTTGATGTGCCCGAGGTCACTACATGGTGGAAGTGGGTTTTAAACACCCAACCTGTTGTCCGAAACTCTACCACTAGGCCACTGCTCTCCCCCAAATGAGTTGCCACATTGAGAAACCCATAAACCCACATTCATAACAGCATAAATGTCACAAAATAATCCTCTGTCAGAATCTCTCATAATTTCACTTTTTACCTGCAAAAAGGAAAGAAAAAAATTCATTTGCAAAAAAACAAAGTAACAAATCAAATCAAATCAAATGATTAACTTCTCACTTCCAGTACATGGAAAGGTAATATCTAGTCTAATCTTTGTACACAAAAGAAATGTGCAGATCAACTGCTTTTAAGTAACCATGAACATCTAGGTAATACTGCAATTTTGCTTCAAGAAAATTTGAAAATAGGAAGTGGATTACATTTGATTTCAAGCACATATTTTTCTGCAATTGTGTTTATTGTTGAGCAAAAAATATACTATACTTACCAACTTTGAACCATTTAGGGACTGGTTTTCCATCCGAGGTGGACTGGTTGCCTTTTGCTGAAGATTTTGGCTGTTTCCCCTTTCCTGACCCTGAACTAGATGCTTGCTGATCTGATTGGCTGGGTGTCACAGTGGAGCCAGTCAAACTGAGACAGAAGGAAATTAGGGTAAACAGTGTGTTCTTGGGAAACATGACAGACAGATAAAATATAAATGAGCTGCATCATGAGAAAACCAAGATTTGGCATATGCGAAAACAAAGGGGCAGTAATTGCGAAGTGATCAGCACCTTTGTTTCCACTATATGGATAGTATAATTCCTCTACTTTCCAAATCCAAAATTTTCAGCCTCTAGCCATCTTCTGTGCTTATACAGGTCGGTTTTTGTTGGACCTGTTCGGAAACCACATTGTTGGTTTTCTCATGACGTGGCTCAAATGTAACCTGATTAAAGCTAAACTGTGTTTAAATTTGACCCATACCCAAACAGGAGGAAGTAAATATTATCATTTTGACTTTGGCTCTTTGAATACCCAGGAGTGAAGCCTTCTGACCTTGAAGCAGACATTAAATCAAACTCATTAACAAGGGCAGTCCTACAGACTGATCTCTACTTTTGCTGTTCATGCATCACAGCAATATACAGCATCAAAGCAATAAACAATCTTACCATTCATATACAACTTTATCTGCTGCCATTTTGGTAGTGATTTCACATAACACAGCACTGGACAGATAATGATCTGAAATATAATTGAAGCATTCTTTACATATTTGAAATACAGGTCATCCACATTATAACTCATCGTGGAAAAATGTTTGGCAGCCAAAAAATTTACCACGATTAGCCCGATTATCACGATCGACATCAAGATGTAATGCGATCTGGTAAGATTGGATATGATAGTCCCGATTGGTCCACGATTAAGACCACGATACCAGTCGTGGTCAAATCGTGATAAGTATGAAAGCTGCATAAGTAAGACTCAAAATCCTGCTCAGTATCAGAAACTAGAAATGAGCCAAATATGAGTAAAACAAACAAATCAGTCAACAACAAAGTTAACCCTTTGAGGACCAAATCAGCAAAGATAATGCTTTCTAATGATGGAGCCGATCTGGTACACTTACCTTTTACTTCCTTCCTAGTTTAATAACCTTTATTTGTTTTGGCAAAAACCAAGACGTAAAATGTTTTAAAGCAACCAACAACATGTCCATTTGAGCTGCAATGCAGAAGAAAGCTAGAAGCTTAAAATTTAAGATTTAGGAAAAAGAGGGACTGTACTATCCAAGTAGCGAAGACAAAGGCAAAAGCTTAGGCAAAAATCTGTTATGTTTTTTTTCATGACGCAACCATTTTAAGATTGAATCAGCACAAGGGCAGGTACTAACCTTTAGACTGTTCAGATCCAAAGTAAACCACAGTGGCTGGAACCAGTTTGGCCTGCAATCAAAATTGAGCAAAACAATTAGTTATTTTGCATGCCCTAAGAACACCAAGAAAAACTTTTTTTCCTTTATTTCAACCAAATGATCAAATAGAAAATAGAATTTTAGGCAAATTAAAAAGGTACTTGAGAAATAACCCTTTATATGTATAACATACCAATGCTAATTTACATAATCCTATACACTGCAATGTAGGGCCTACATGCTTTTACAAAATTTAATCTGAAAATCCTTTAACTATCACACAAACATGTCCGTGTTCATTTAACCCACTTTTTATATAGTAAAATTGGAGTTTGCAGGGGTGATTTTTTTTCTTATTTTTGATGCAAAATTTTTTTTTGGAAAGAAATTTTCAATTTTTAAAACTACAAAAATTTGTAAATTGCACGGGCAAGTTATAATAATGTAAGTCCTACCTCTATCAAAGTCTGTGACTTATCTGACAGAACATGTTTTGGGGGTGAAGTATCTGTAATCAAAAAAATACATGACACTTTTTATGCTTTTTACTCATAAGCAACTTATTGTAGAGCTGAACACAAAGGGCATACTTATGTAACACAAAGAAACATTTTTCCTTGTTTTTTTTAGAGCATGACCATAAAATGTCAAAAATAGAAGAAAAAAAATCAACTTTGTTACAAGTAAAATTCTTTCAACATGGACTCGCATCACATTAAATGTTACATATATGAATGAAATACCTGTATTTGTTCAATCAAGTGAATAAAGTAATACCATGTGGCCAACTACATAAGCTTTTCCAAGCTAAGTAAATTGGAACAATATATGTTATACTCACATAAATAAAATGGACATGATTTATCTTCTAAATACTCTTTCACAAACTTCTGTAGGGAAAACACTGAAAAAAGAAAGAAAAAGTAAGATATGAGCAACCACATGGGAAAACCAACAATCTGCATAGGCAAAAACAAAGGCGCAGATCAGCTTCGCAGTAACTGCGAAGCTGATCAGCGCCTTTGTTTTCGCTACACCAATAGTACAATTCCTCTACTTTATAATCCAAAATTTCAAGCTTCTAGCCTGCTTCTGTAGCTGTACAGGCCGGTTTGTGTCGCACCTGTTCGGAAACCACATTGTTGGTTTTCCCACGAGGCCGCTCATATGTAAACTAAAGGAAAAGGAAACTCCCACAGACCCATTGCATCAAGATTGTAGAGGATTTGAACCTCATCATATGAAAACATCCTTTTATATTTAAGCCAACATTATAGATACAAGTAAGCTAGAGGAGCAGTCTGATCAGGTTAAACACTGTTTGCATTTTTTCTGTAAATGTCATCTGAACTAAACTGTATCTGTCCTGCATAAAGTATACCAGTATGGCTGGTAATGTTGTTGTTTTTTTATACATCAAAATTTATGTTTATGTGCCATTTTAAGCTTTTTATATCTTGCAATCTGCTTTACCTGTTTCTCTGGGTCTAAACAACCCTTGAAGAACAAGCTTATCCGGGAACTGGATTCTTATGATGACACGCTCATACTGACTGTACACTTCCTCTAGTCTCGCTCTACGCATTGACTGTGTCATCAATGGCTGATCCTCCATAGATTCCCTTAGATCAAAAAACAATGGTGATCATGATTAAGACAGTCCATAATTATTATCCAAGTCATACTGTTCCTGTGCAAACCTGAATCCTCCTTGGGGCATATTATCGGTACATAGTGCACAACTATTTCTTTCACCACTATTTGAATCAGCAGAAAACTACTGTAAAGCTACTTTTTTTCACATCTATTTATTTTCACGGATTTAAGAAATAAAAAAATTTTTTTTTGAGATTTGTCATGCTCTGGCCCATATGAAGTATGTCCTTTTGCATGTACCGTCTAGATTATTGATTGCTTTTGACTGCCTCAAGCGGGATGGGTCATAAAGGCATGTGAGATAATGTCCCAACAAACTAGAAAATGTGTTTATGAAACACTATGCCCCCAACTGATAAGTCACTTTCAAGATGTAAAAATGTCCAAAAAATGCCTAAGTTCAAATTGTAAAAAAGTGACAAAAATTAATCTGAGGAGTATATCTCAACCACATGCATATCTTCAAAGCATGGTCACAATGTCTGCAAAGTTTCAAAAGTATCGGTATTAAATTGTAGGAGGAGTTGCGCACACAAGGTACCCTCTATCTGTTCACTAAAATGCCCGAAAAAATGACTAAGTTCAAATTGTGAAAGAAATGACAAAAAATAATCCAAGGATTATATCCAAACCACATGCATATCTTCAGACCATGCCCATAACACATGTAAAGTTTTAAATGAATTGGCAGGAAACTGTAGGAGGAGTTGCGCACACAAGGTACCCACTGCCCATTCACTTTCATTGTCAAAATGCCCGAAAAATGGCTAAGTTCAAATTGCAAAAAAAGTGACAAAAATTATTCTGAGGATTATATCCAAACCACATGCATATCTTCAAAGCATGGTCACAACATCTGTAAAGTTTCAAGAGAATCGGAATAAAACTATAGGAGGAGTTGCGCACACAAGGTACCCACTATCTATTCACTTTATCAAGAATTAAAAAGGGAAATAACTCTCACAGTATGGGCCCCTAGCCCCTTGAATTTACCTGAAAGAAAAAATACGGGTCCTCTTAATTTTCATATACAAACTACATACCAAATTTCAAGATCCTAGCTCTAACGGTTCCTGACCGAGTGCTAAGCGTTACTCAAGCATCACAGACTGACTGCACACCACTCACACCACACCACTGGACGGACAGACCCAAACCGATATGCCCCCTCAACTTCTTCGAAGTTGGGGGCATAAAGAAAATTATAAATGGCTGGGCATGACCACAAACAGTTGTCAAACATACCGATGACTGCCATTGTTTACATTGTTTCTGAACAAAAGGCGAATAAAAAATATGAAACAAATAGCTTTTAAATGTTTTTTTAAAGGACTTTTTACTCTGGATTTTATTAATATTTTATTCAATTTTATAGACATTTTATAGACTAGAATCCTATGTGCTGCATGTGACATATGCACATCAAATGTTTTATATAATGTCTGTCTTCTTTTATTTATCAGAATAGTGTCAATATATGTCAACATTTTCACGGCGATTTAAATTCGTGATTTTTTCAGCCCCGCAAAATGAAAATCACACAAAAATTTACGAATTACAGTATCTATACAGCTGATCAAGAAAGGTGATGATAGGCCTGATAAAAGTTTTGATGAATTAAAACAGACTGGCTCTAAATCATCTACCAGAAAACTGAAATCACTTACATTGTTTTCTTCTGATCCATCATGAGTAGTCTTAAGTCTCTCTCGGTGTGCTCAAAGAATTCATCGGGCAATTCCTCTGAAAGAAATCATCGAAAAAAAAGTTGTTGCATCCGCCCTTAAAAGGGGCCAATGCGATAAGGCAAGGTATTGGTCACATGTCCAATGCAATATGGCAAGGTATTGGTCACATGTCCAAGGTTGGATAGCTCAGACAGTAGAACATTTGGCTTCTGACTAGCTATGTATCTCTGCTGGGCAGGTTCAAATCCCACTGCCAGTAAAAAGTATTGATTATTGAAAAAGTTATCAATGGTGCCTACATTGCTATGTGCCAATGGTTTGACTGTCACCTTCTGGGCCTGGTGGTTTCACAGGGTATTTCTTGACTGAACTGCCCTGGCTTTCTCCTACCACTAGATAGTCGGCATTTAAGAAGTGGAATTGCTTAGCTTGACATCTATCTACAGTAAATAGGTAAGTAAGTTGGTGGTTTTCTCCAAATTCTCCAGTTTCCTTTATGTATGCCCACATAAGGCCAACACCTGCACTAAGTACATGTACTTGTGTAATTAAGTTCCATAATAGCTATGTGAGTAATAAAAGCAAAATGAATTTAACTGATCATTTGTTAATGATTCTAACTCACCTGACTCATCAGATGTCTGTTCTTTATGTTCTTCTATGTTAAATAATATTGTCTGTCTATCACACGGCTGAAATATACAACTTTGCTAATGAAGTTAGAAGAAAGTATAGGGTTATTTATTGACTTTTGTTTTCTTTTAATTCACTTCAATGGATAGTCATGTCCACTTTAGTCATGATATAAACATGTCGCAGTAAATGTACTACTCAGGGTAGAATAATCGGTAAATAGCTATTCATAGATAATGCTATATATGTTACTACCTTCATAGCTAATGCTATATATGTTACAACCGTATATACGACTTTAAATAAATCTTGACTTTGACTTCTGACTTTGAGTTTGAATGCAGCCAAAGCACATTTATGCAATTTGAAAGAAAAATTCATTAAAGATTACTCCTATCTATAAATGATGATGAAAAATTGTTATTCCTCAGCACACTTAATGGCATTTCTAGAAAAATATGGAGATATAGTAGAAATAGTCATAAAACTCAAAAGGAGTTTTGTTCCACCAAATACAGAATGTGGCCTACCTTAAAATCCTCTTTCTTGACATCACTGAAAAAACAAGTTTGAGCTTTTTCAAAAGAAAAACTTTTCAATTCAAAGAGGATGGTGATTGAATATTTGTTTGTTCACTGGATTGACAGGGAGGTGGTAAAGATAAGGTCATGTCACTTGTTTTGTTTTAGTTGGTGCCTAGCACATCAGGATAACATGTCCATGAAATATATACCCCCTTGTACCCCACTTTTTCAATATATTACATGGACACATTTTTGTAATGATCCATTATAAACAGCTATGGTCATGTCTGGCCAGTCAAATATAGCCACGGGGCCCCTAGGTAAACTTCCCTGATGTATTTACCAGTTTAAAGTTCACTTTTTTCACCACTAACTGAATGCTCTTCTTGAACCATCAAAAATGGAAAACAGGCTATAGAAAATCTTTCATGACAGAATCTTCATGAAAGAAATGTGCCGGATGTGGGATCAATAGTGTGTACAATTCATTACAAATACAACTGGCTACTGGTTTCCTCCCGAATTCTCTAAGAATGTGGTGGAAAGTTTGCACTGCAAAATTGCCATAGGACTTCAATTTAAAGTCACAGCTAAACAACTCGTAAGGAATGGGATCGAAACCATATTCAAACATGTTTTTTTTTTTTGTTTTTTTTTTTTTACAAATCTAGTAGCTTTACATATAGAGGCTTCCATAGAAAAATTTCCGCTTCATAAATACATGTACCCAACAACCTCTCTTGTTCAATTAATGACCTGGGGCCAGTTGTTCAAAATTAACGATGTCGTTAGTTAACGATTCGTTAAAACTTCAAACATGAATAGTAAAAATACACTGTTAATTTTTGTTGAAAAAATGCAAAGGATTCTCACATTTTTTCAACAAGAAATAACAGTGTATTTGCTTATGTAGTCAGCATTTACTTTATGAGATGAGGTCTTAACGATGACGTTAAGCTAACAAAGTTTTGAACAACTGGCCCCCAGACTATGCAAGACGAACTCCTTCATGAACTCACCTTTGTTCATTGGAATATAAATTCTGTCCTTTAGTTTCTTCTGGGAACTGAAAAAGTTATTGATAGACCAGAATAATGTCTAAATGATTATTCCATTTTGGATAATATACATGTTAGCTAAATAATATAGCAAAAGTGAGCAAAGCTCACATACCCCCGGCGGTAGCCATCAGAGGTAATACCACTTTAAGACAAAAAGCAGATTACAGAAAAAGGTATACATCTAGTCATAAAATGAATACCCAGGTGTACTGTACGCTACAAAGATGGAAAATCAATTTATCTTCTGGTATAGATTTGTTTAAAATTTAAGAAAATTATAAAAACAAAGTTCCGAGACCTGAGCTGTATTATAGGAAAACCTTCTGGTTGCAAATGTGAAAACAAAGATTTAGATCAGCTGCAAATTAACCACCTGCACAATAAATGAACTGCTGATCAAAGGTTCAGACAGATAATTAAAGCCCTCAACATTCTAAATCAGAAACTGCTAGTGTCTAACCATTTTGTGCTATATGGCCATCTATCTCCAACCTCTTTGGAGACCCCAAAGAAAGGTTTTATCGTGGCATAGCTCACATGATGTTACATCCAACAAAAAAAAAAACTTTTGGAGATAAAATATATTCATAAATAATTATATTCACAATCAAAGGCTTTGGATTGAGCGACAGATGGAAAAAACATAAACAGGAGATGGCTGATTATTTCTCACACAATACAACTTATTCCCATTGTTTGTACTAAATTTCACCTTCCTAAGTCGAGCAGTTCCTGAGAAATTTTTGACAGAAATTTCCCTATTCATTATACAGGAGTGAAAGATGGAAAAACTACAAAGTGGAAAAAAAATGGAAAAACAAATACTAGCCATCTGATTTCCGTCTAGATGTATACAAAATTTGAAGAAGCTGACATAAATATGAGCTGAGAAATCTGTGACGGAAATTTCAATCAGAGAGAAAGAAAAATGGACAAATAAAGGGACTGATAAGCAGGAGATGGCTGATTCTTTCTTACACAATACAACTTACCATACCCAAAGTTTGTACAAAATTTCATCATCCTATACCAAGCAGTTCCTGAGAAATTTTTTGACAAGAATTTCCATATTAATTATAAAGGAACGACAGATGGAAAAACTACAAAGTGGAAAAAGAATGGAAAAACAAATACTAGCCATCTGATTTTCTCTTACACAATACACTTGGACACTGTCTAGATGTATACAAAATTTGAAGAACCTAGCATAAATAGGAGCTGAGAAATCTGTGACAGAAATTTCAATCAGAGTGAAAGAAAAATGAACAAATAAAGGGACTGATAAGCAGGAGATGGCTGATTCTTTCTTACACAATACAACTTACCATAAAAAATGTTTGTACCAAATTTCAACATCCTATGGCAAGCAGTTCATGAGAATTTTTTTACAGAAATTTCCATATTCATTATACAGGAGTGACAGATGGAAAAACTACAAAGTGGAAAAAGAATGGAAAAACAAATACTGGCCATCTGATTTTCTCTGAAAAAGAATGGAAAAACAAATACTAGCCATCTGATTTTCTCTTACACAATACACTTGGACACTGTCTAGATGTATACAAAATTTGAAGAACCTAGCATAAATAGGAGCTGAGAAATCTGTGACAGAAATTTCAATCAGAGTGAAAGAAAAATGAACAAATAAAGGGACTGATAAGCAGGAGATGGCTGATTCTTTCTTACACAATACAACTTACCATAACAAATGTTTGTACCAAATTTCAACGTCCTATGGCAAGCAGTTCATGAGAATTTTTTTACAGAAATTTCCATATTCATTATACAGGAGTGACAGATGGAAAAACTACAAAGTGGAAAAAGAATGGAAAAACAAATACTGGCCATCTGATTTTCTCTTACACAATACACTTGGACACTGTCTACATGTATACAAAATTTGAAGAACCTAGCATAAATAGGAGATGAGAAATCTGTGACAGAAATTTCAATCAGAGAGAAAGAACCAGAGGACCAATGGTCCTGTAAACGCTCACCTGAGATCTGCTTCATATACCAATACACATAATTGAATATTATGGTATTTACCGTATTCCGTTGACTACAACCCGCACTTTTTTGCCACAAAATTAGGGGTCAGTTTTAGGGGTGCGGTTAGTACTGCCGACAAAACTTTATACAACTTTTTTAGCAGAAAATTTCGGCTCAAAAATTCCTTTCCGCAACAATCAGACAAGTTTACTGTCCGAGAAATAAAAAGAGAGAAAAAACAACGTGCTAATTTGACCCCCGGTACATCGTACTCACATATGTTGTGTCCGTGCATTGGCCATAACGTTTATACCAAAATTATTCCTTTAATTTGCGGGAAAACACGTTTTTTTTTTCGCTTGAACGCCATTAGTAAACAATAAACAAATACACATGCCATGACCTCGTGATCATCCGATAATTGGATTTGATTGGCAGTTGTTATTGTCACTTGATCAGAACGAGGTTGTTATGCTTCTTGAACACGAATTCCGATTTGTGTCACTGAACTTCCCATTGAAATAATACAGTAAAATCGGATTCAAGTTTTGATTACATAAAATAATCTTGTAAGAGTTTGTTCTCTTGGATCAATATAAATAGAACAGAATATAACAACGCGGGATCGGACGAAAACAAACATGGGCAAAACATGATGATGGGGCAGGGGGAGAGGGACGGGAAATAGACATTATTTTGGTTATTCTTTCTAGAATATTTGGTGGCCCTAAAAAGGGCCGTTGGCTGTCACTAAGACTGTAGCATTACTGTCTGTTTTACTCGTCAAAGCCATCGAAGTCTTCATCATCGGACTGGAGGAGTTCGTCCACCTGCTCATCGGTCATGAACTCATTATTGAGATCCCTCTGGCGACAGTCGGCGTAGTAGGGGTCGTCAATGAAGTCGTCGTCGTCGCTTTCGTCGGCAACGTTTGTGGCTGAGTTGACTGGGTCGTCGTCTCTCTTCTGGGCGAGGTCTTCCCATAGAACGTCGTCTTCTGTGCCGTCCATCGCATTGGAGATGCAGCATACACTGAGTACTTCTTCTCAATGTCACTTCTCAAACTTCTCCAATTATCACTTTGGCAAACAATTAATAGATGTCCGTCTTTAATCATAAACCGATCAAGTGGATTAACGATCGATTAAAGCACACACTGGAAAATTGGACAGTGATTAATCTTCCAATTATTGGGTCAGTTGGACATCAAACACGCCGCTAATTTGTTGTTTACATGCGTGACCGCTTTGATCACAGTGCACAATGGAAAATTAGGACTTGTATTGTTGGAAGGAAAGGTATGTCAAACTTGGTTTTGGATGAAATAAGACGAACTTACTTTACAGAAATGTGTATTATTTCAATTTATTTTCCAAAATAATTATTTTGCAATACCAATATTTTAGTAGTTTATTACTTTTCTGGTAGTTTACAACTGCCGCCAATAGTGATTCAACGCACGTGCATTTTCCCGCCAAAACAACGTATACTACGATTTTTTTTTGTTTATTTATCATTTTGCTTCCTGTTTGACTTTCTATTAATGACCGTGGAAATTTCAATTTTTCAGTGCGGGTTTTACTTCCGAACTTAGTTTTTACTCCAGATTTCACTCCATATTTTGGGTGCGGGTTGTATGAAAATGCGGGTAGTACGACACGTTATACGGTAACCCCAGTGCAGGGGCAGATGAAGCCCTTGGACCATTTTCTTTTTTCAGAATAATCAATTTTCTGTCCATTTGCCAATTTCCTACTGATTTTCCCCTTCAAATAACATTTTAAAAGCAGGTGAGCCCCTGCGGTCCATTTTTTTTTCAGAATCATTAAATTTCAGTCCTACTGCCCATTTCCTGCAAGACTTTCACTTAAAATGACATTTTAAAAGTTTTCCCCATTCAAATGCATTGACAACCTATGTTGACCTTGCCATAAAATAGGTCAAGGTCACCACAGGGTCATGTTTTATGTATACATTGTAGTACTTGAGTCATCCATACTTCATGCAAAGTTTCTTTGAAATCGGTTCACCGGTTCTGGAGAAGAAGATATTTTAAGGGTTTTTACCATATATGGGCATGACGGCCATCTTGGTCATGTGACCTAGATTATTTATATACACATTGGTTCCCACTTCCTATAGATGCTTCATATAAAATTTGTCTTTGATTGGCCGAGTGGTTTCAGAGAAAACAATCTTTAAAAAGTGTGTATGGACGACAGACCGGCCAAGGTCAAGAGATGACCTTGACCTAATCATATACCTTCATCTAATCCATTAGTTGTTTGCATCTACCACTTTTCAGATCCCAGGCTGCAATAGTTTTCAAAAAATAGCTAATTTCCACTTTTCCCATTATAAGTCTATGGATACTTAAAGTTACCATAGCAACCAGAGTTCTTATCCGACTGGAATAAAAAATACAAATTATGTAGAGGCTAGTGTCAGGAACATGTATACAAAGTACAGGATTAATCCACTTGACAGTTTCTGAGGAGAAGATTTTTGAATGTTTTGTCAAAATTTTGCCCTTTATGGGGCCCCAGCAACCAATCAAAATAAAGGATTAGGACGAAACTCACAAGAAACGTCAAACACTACTCAATAAACATTTCTGCAAAAACAAAATTCAAATGTCTGCAATTTTAGCAGAAAAATAGCCGATTTCCACTTTTCCCATTATAAGTCTATGGAAACTTTAAGTTGCCATAGCAACCAGAGTTCTTATCCGCCTGGAATAAAAAACACAAATTATGTAGAGGCCACTGGCAGGAACATGTATACAAAGTACAGGCTTCATCCCCTTGACAGTTTCTGAGAAGAAGATTTTTTAATGTTTTGTCAAAATTTTGCCCTTTATGGGGCCCCAACAACCAATCAAAATAAAGGATTAGGACAAAACTCACAAGAAACGTCAAACACTACTCAATAAACATTTCTGCAAAAACGAAATTCAAATGTCTGCAATTTTAGCGGAAAAATAGCCGATTTCCACTTCTCCCATTATAAGTCTATGGGAACTATAAGTTGCCATAGCAACCAGAGTTCTTATCCGCCTGGAATAAAAAACACAAATTATGTAGAGGCTACTGTCAGGAACATGTATACAAAGTACAGGCTTCATCCCCTTGACAGTTTCTGAGAAGAAGATTTTTGAATGTTTTTCGAAATTTTACCCTTTATGGGGCCCCTGCAACCAATCAAAATGAAGGATTAGGACAAAAGTCACATGAAACGTAGAGGACTACTCAATAAACATTTCTGCAAAAACAAAATTCAAATATCTGCAACAAGACAGCAAAAACTGGAAATTTTCACTTTTTTCCATTATAAGTCTATGGGAAGCATAAGTTGCCATAGCAACCAGAGTTCTTATCCGATCAAAACAAAAAACACAATTATTCTTTCCCCCTGCCTATAGGTGTTGTATGTGTAATATAAGAACAATCGACCCAGTGGTTTCAGAGAAGAAGATCTTTGAAATTGTGGACGACGGACGGACGGACGGACGGACGGACGGACGACGGACGGACGGACGGACGCCGGAGCATGGGTATACTATAAGCTCACCTATGAGCCTTCGGCTCAGGTGAGCTAAAAATGGACAAATAAAGGGACTGATAAGCAGGAGATGGCTGATTCTTTCTTACACAATACAACTTACCATACCCAATGTTTGTACCAAATTTCATCATCCTATGTCAAGCAGTTGCAGAGAAATCTTTGACAGAAAAAAAGTTTACACACACACACGCACACAAACATCTTCACAGAAAAGACAAAAACTATATACCCCCTATATACTTCGTATATGCCGGGGGTATAATAAAGTAACATAGGATAAAACCTCACCAAAGCTGCCACCTTGAATTAATATGGCAAATTGTTTAAGACAACCATATTGATTCTCTTCTATCCCAGACTAATGGGTATGGTAGTCAACCATTATTCTTTGTAACTATTTATTGTCATCATGGACTTTTTTGCATTTTTTTTCCATAGACCGCAAAATTGGATTAAGCAACAACATGCAGATGTTTTTACCAACATGTTGGTTGTTCCTCTCTCAGAGATGAGCGTGACCATCTGTATTTCTTGAATTAGATGTTCATGTGTGTCGGTGAGTTCTTTGATGGCTGACTAGACCTATTCTATATCTAAACTGCCTGTTGCAAGCACAGCAAGTCGTTTAAGGATGTTCGCTGCTAACATTTGACATTTCAGAACTTCCGGTTTTTCTTTTCTTGAATATCTCGTAAACGGTTGCAGATATTTTCCTAATATTTTATATTTGGATACATATTGATAATATGCATCGAATGAGCCATGAAAATTGTCAATCTAAGAAACTTCATTTTTTCGCCCTATTTTCTGCAACCTTTCAGAAAATTTTAGTTGTCAGTAAAATTTAGGGGGTAGGGTAGATTAAACTTGAATATAACACATCTTCAAATTAATTGCACTAGTTTGATGTTTATTTTAGCAGCAGTATATGTGTACATGGTATTCTAAGTCATTCTTTGTGTCTTTGGTGTGCTGGTTTTAAAATTTAAGGTGGTTTTATGAAATGGGCTTTTAGAAACAAAACAGCCGAAAAAAGGCCGAAAATGGCGATTTTCAAGTTGTTGGTTCACTCTTATATGCTCACTACCCTATATATTTCTTTCTTTTATTCAAACAATATTACCAAGTTCTATGTTGTGTGAAAATACAAGAAAAAGTTTGAATCAACAAATATGGGATTGGTACATTTCAAAATATTGATTTTTTTCCGACTTTTCAAGTATGGGGGTAGGGTTAGAAAAGGAATCGTAAAATTTTGTCATCCACTCCAGGTTGCCAATTTTTCTATGCTTTTGGTCCAAAATTGTCTGCGCTACGTAAATATTATGACTTTTGAAAGCATTCTAGGTGTGTTTTTGTTCAAGACAGGTATGTTTCAAAGAATTATAAATTAAAGTAATTTTACCAAATTTAAAACATGGTGCTCAGGGGTCTCATTCAGAGGCCTGTAGCTTGAAAAAATGCACACTACCCTATATTTATTTTGTTTTCAAATGTCTTGTGTTGTATTTTGGAATCAAAAAAAGAGTGGTTAGAAAAAAAGTTTGAATACTTTTTCATTGGCAGCGAACATCCTTAAATGAGATATCTGCTGCCAACATGCTATGAATCCCCAAAGTAAATGAGCCACCGCAGCAGAAAATCAACAATCTGCACATGTGAAAACAAAGACGCAGATCAGCTATGCAGCTGATCAGCCTCTTTGTTTTCACTACTAATGAGATAGTACAATTCCTCTTCTACTTAAATGCAAAATTTCAAGCTTCTAGCTTGCTTCTGCGACTGTACAAGCCGATTTGAGTCAGACCTGGTTGGAAACCCAGATTGTTGTTTTTTTTTTATGCGAAGGCTCAACACATCTTACCTTGAAATCTGCAAATGGAGCTTGTGGTGCAGCATATTGTCTCGGTTCTGGTGATTTCTTGGTTTTTGCATTTGCAGTCTGGTTAGTAGCTGCTTGTGGCATGCCAAGTTGTGGAAGATATGCTTGTGCTAACTGTCTAGCTACCTGTAAATATGGTAGAAAACTTAAGTCAAATTGTTAATTATAGTCATAAGTACATGTTTTTTTTTTTTGTTGTTGTTTTTCTATTTTAAAAACACACAATATTGTGTAATTATAGAAAGTTTCTTTTCAACAATGTAGACCTGGTTAGACTGCAAATAGAATGCCAGTACTATGTTTGCCATCATCACCATTTGAAATAATGTTTTTACTGGAAAATCCATCATACACACATGACTGAAGAAAACAATCTGCAAGTGTGAATCATCATTGTTAATTCTGCAGAAAATATGTAACTAGTCAACGATAGTGAAGACAAATAAGTTTTTCCACCCCACATTCTAATAGTTCATACCTGTTGTTGCTCAGGAGTGAGATCATTAAAATCATCAGGTGTGTATATTTCAACACCTGGAATGTTGAGTGACCTTAACCTTGCTGCTGCCTCTCTCTGCTCCTGCAGTGTGGAATTCACTGTCAAAAACAAAATGAACACACCATATCTTATTGAATTAACAGATAAAAGATAATTTTGCTAAAGCTTTAAAATACTATTTTATTTTCAAGTTCGCATGAGTCTGAAGTTTAATTTTATAAAAGCTTAAAGGCTTTGCAAACAACTACAGCGCATGACTGTCTGCCTAACTCCGCAGACATGGATAAACTTTACCGCCAATTTCCTGACAGGATATCAAAGAGCTTATCGTGCCAATTTAATAGCATAAATATACCTAGCAACAAAATCTTACTTTCACAAGAATTACAATAAGGGTACCTATATTTTCAGTCTTTGCTACTTGTCCATTAACTACATTCTGGTTTGCAACATCTGCTTCCATTGGCTGACCTCTTTCTGAAACTTGATCACATGACTCTGTCTCCATTGGTTCAGGACTGTCATGTGACCCCAATTCTGGTTTCCCCTTCTTAGCTGAAGGTTCTTCTGACTTTTCACCGCTTTGTTGATTGTCATCTGTTGGTTTTACTTTTGGGGGCTGGGATTCGGACTGCATTGAAGAAGGCAGGTTTGATTCTGAAACTGGTTGTTGTTGTTGCCCTGATGATGATGATATTCCTGGCTGACTGACAGATGTCTGATGTTGGGCTGCCGCTGCTTGTTGTGTTGCTTTCTTGAGTCTCTCTTTCTCTAGTTTACCTGATATCTGAGCCAAAACTTCATCTTCAACAGGTCTGTGTATTAGCCTGAAATAAGATGAGGTGCTATGTGACAAGTATGGTTTGTGCTTTTTGTCCAATGCCAACTTGGATCACTCAGTCTGGACCAAATTGTTTGCTTTGTCATGCATCAGCTAAATTAGTTAATGTAGCTAGGGAAACTGTTTTGGCTCACCTGGTTAAAACTGAAAATCTTGTGGCAGATTTTCTACAGACCGTGTGCAGAGGTCTAAAATTCTTACAACCGAAGCTCTTGATAACAAACCTACCTTATGACAGCCTTGCCCCCAGTGAGACCTAGAGATCGTAGCTGAGTTTCTTTGAGAGACTCTTCCCCAATCACCTATGAATAGAACATTATTGCCTGGAAAACTGTGTGGCACTCAGGTTAGCATATTTATAATTTGGTTGGTATTTCAAATTATGGCACATGCACTTAGTTACCCTATGCTGAGATAAAGATGAAGAGATTAAAAAGTCCAGCTAGCGGCCACTTTATGATTGTCGCGCGTGTACCTGTGGCGCCATTTACGATCCGCCGCCATATTGTTTCGAAGACAAAACCAATGCTATAAAAATCGGCGTTCATTGGCAATTTCATACATCCAATGAGATAATATTTTATTCAATAGAAACTGTTAACATTTAATATTCTATTTAGGAACCAGATTTTGATGTTTGTAGTGTTTTTATTGGATTTTTGATTGTTAATTATGCGTTGATAAAACACCTAATTCCTTGTTCGGCGTTTCAAAATGGCGACCAAGCGGATTATAGTCGGTACTTTTTGACTAAAAGGCGTTGTTACTAAAAGGCTAGGTAATCTTTAAACAACAAAATATGAAAGAAGAAAGGCATAAAAATCGTTTTATTTGTTGATAGGCACACAATCTCTGACTGTGTTTGTCTTACGATCGTATAAATCTTCACAATTTTTGTCATTTAAGCAAAATCGGTTTGGCCCGATCTCAAAACGATGTGTAATTGTTTTTATTAAAAAGGCTTCTATGCATGACTTTTCTTTGGCAAACAAGATCAATTTTCTCAAAGAACAATGTCTTACAAATCGTTTTATTGCCCTTCGATGCGGTTTGGGTATTTTTGAAAGCTTCAAATCGCCCTAATGAATCAGCTGTTTTTCACAATTTTTCGCCGCTTTGGCGTCAAAATGGAGATTTTTCTACACATTGGCTGGCATTGCAAATAAGACCAAAAAGTTACACTTGAATGCAAAATGACATATCATGCATTTACAGATGATCTCCAGTGATCGGTTGTCTATTTAGCCGATAGTTTATTTTGTATTTATAACCACACACCCTCCCCATGTTCCGTGCCCGGGACAGGATTTGGGATAGCCGCATGCCCGGAAATGTGATGGGGACAACAGAACAATTAGTTTCCACATTTTTTCGAAATAAAAACAGTGACAAAAGAAGAAATGACATATGCGTAGCAAAATGCAGGAATTTAATTATACGTTAAGCCCGAATTCGAGAAGGAAAAAATAGGATCCGGCGAAAGGCGCTCTGATATGCAGATTGCATTTTGACTTTGATGCTGTTGAAAAACATCCTATTGATGCATTTTCGTGCAATGTGAAAACTGCGAGACCGCGCTTGAAAACAGACACCATAGCATCTATTGAAAAGAAATCGTTGCTCAGCACGGGCAAGTATACATATAAAGCTAGAGTATTATCTTTTCAACATTTTGAGTATGACTATGGAAGCGGGTCAACTCGGCCTGATACCAACTCGGCCCGTGAGTCAACTCGGCCTCGGGTCAACTCGGCCGGGTCAACTCGGCCTCTTATTTTCCCTATCACAGGAGGGGTATTTTATAAGTGCATGATGCTTTTAGATATGAATAATGATTTTTAGGTTTATATATTCCGGATACGTACACAGAAAATATAGAATGACGTTATTTTTCAGTATTACAAACAGATCAACAATCTCCTTATTGAGCAGGCAAAAGGCCCATAGGGTGTAAACTGTCTATAGGGTGACGAGCATGCAATTTAATCAGTCTTAATTTGAGGCATTGACTTATCTGTGTATTAAAGTAAAGTGTTCACACCTAAAACAGTACCGCAATTAAATAAAGTATGGTTACTTTTTGGTTACACCCGATTGCAGCGGTAGGCATAAATGTATATTCAATGGTATGATTAACATATTTTAATTCTCATGCATATTATGGAAGAGACGGACGAAATAACTGGTTTAAATGATAATTATATACAAGCATTGCCTCATACCTGCTCCACTTGCTTTATTAACCATAACTATTATATTCTTAAATATAAGGCCGACTTGACCCGGCCGAGTTGACCCGGCCGAGCTGACCCGGGCCGACTTGACCCAAGGCCGAGTTGACCCGGATTCATGACTATATCATGATGAGAGCTAACATTGCAAGAAAAGTGTGGTTGCATGTTGGCCTAGAGTGTATTATTATTTTTCATTATGTATTTATTTCAATTACTTTTCCGAATACAATCTTCAATAAAGTTACATTAAACTGTGTCAGGTATCTGTCATTAATGCGACACGTGCCTGCAACGTGACATAAGTGCGTGTTTAACGGCTCGAAGATCAAACAAGTCGCCGAATCAACAGGTATTGCACGGTGCAATACAGGTAGCTGGTAATAAAAGTGTCATTTTTTCTTTTGAAATTTCGGCGGCGACTTCTTAGAATATACATGAATGCAAGTACGAAAGATAGAGGAGAGAAAAAAAAAGAAGAATATTCAAATTCATGCCTGATTGATTCCATTTAATTCACATAATCCGTTCCTCCACTGCCCTTTTGTAGAGAAAAGTATAAAATATGACCAAGAAAACGAAGGGGAAAAGAGAAGATAGAAAAAAAAACGAAAATGGTTGTTGAACCAAACGTATCTCTCCAACGTGTGCAATTGAATTATATTCGGATATTGGCGGTATTCTTCATTGAACGTGATAGATAGATGTGGCTAGAACTGATATAGGGCAATCTCAATTACGCTCATTTACGTCGGGGGACATCAAAATCGTTGTTGTCAGGTCTAAAGCTTAAAAAAGATGCTTTAATTTGAATTGAAGCTTTCACCTTGTTCAATAATTATCGTTATTTTTACGGTGTTAAGTATGATTAGAGATACGGCGAGATAAATCAGTTTGCGTTTTCTTTAATCTAAAGATAATCCGTTAAGAATCGTTGTATGTGTCCAGTAGCGTAGAAAAAAGCATAATTATGGGCGTAATTCTTAAGGAAAAAGAACAGCAGCTTGTGCAAATCGACTGATAATTGATAAACAACTAAAGAGATGACTCTCTCTCTCTCTCTCTCTCTCTCTTTCTCTCTCTCTCTCTAGTCTTTCTGACAAAGATGCCGGTGTTTAGTATCTATTTGTTGGAAATTTGAAGCTCTATTTCACAGAAATAAAATCTTTTACTATTATATGAATTATGGCGAAGAAAATTTAAACGATTTATATTTGCTAATATACAAAAATTCGGACCACATTCAGCGGCCGGTAAAATATTGATTTTTTTTTCACCGATTTACCTGTCTACCTAAGCGACAGACACAGCGGTGGCAAATATCAATATTCAATAGCAGTTTCAGATCTCTTTATCTTTATCTCAGCCCTATGGTACTCAATAAACCAAAAGCTAAGGTTCTACTATGGATAGTTAAGAGTGTTTATAAACCCTCAAAACCATGACATGACTACTGGTAATGTAAGGGAATAAAGAAATTTCTGTCAGTAAAAACAGTCAATTTTCCCCCCATTCCTGCTCAAAATATAAACTGATTGCATTCATAAGGTCTCAACTTCTTATTAAAGTAAAGTAAGAATACCAGTAATCGACGCAATTTGATTTAAAGTCCCAATATAGCCACCAGGTGGGTAAGAAAATACATCACAAAACAGCCTTACAAAACATTTTTCTGATAACACATTCGAAGAGCAGCATGACTAGCTCTTTCCCAACAAGGTAACCATCCGGCAAGTCTCAATGAAAACCAACAAGCACAACAGAGAGGTAGACAGGTATAGTGTTTTTTTTTTTCCCTTACCTACTTTTTGTTCGTTTATTTTTGTCTTTACAAATAAAAGGCAGAGTAAACCTCATGCTCAACTAAGATAAAGGGTCTGTTGAGCCTACAGTTGTTGATTCTCACCTCTTCTCTCATATAAATACACACAGGCTGGATGGATGGAACTTGGCTGCTGTCTACACGGGTCAAAACACCCTTGTGAGGACTAAAAAAACATGCCAGAGTTAATCATAATATATGACCTAATTACAACGCTGCAATTTTCATCAACAATGCATGAACCTGCCTTACTGAATTGAGAAGCAATAAATGAGCCCTCGCATGTGAAAACCATCAATTTGAGTTTCAGACCAGGTCTGATACAAACCAGCCTGTAAAATCACAGAGGCAGGCTAGAAGCTTGAAATTTCAGATTTAAGAAGAATAGGGACTGTACAGTACTATTTGTGTAGCGAAAACAAAGACGCTGATCGGCTTCGCGCATACATGTGATATTTTCTTTCTTCACGGTCGGGAGATTTCCAATTTGAAATCGTAATATTTGCTCTCATATCAGGAGGTTTATTTTCTCGTGGTCATGACCGATATTACATCGTCAATTTGTACTGAGGCTGATCAAGCTTATTTTCTTTTCTTTTTTGTAGATGCTTTTGAAGCCGAAGAATGAAGAATAAAAATGAATAGCTTGTAAATTCATACCATTCTATTATAACAAAATAAAAATTGTACATACAAACATTCAAATTCTGAAGCGCTTAAATCCAATGTCAGTACTACAATGGGATTTTCTTTGGACTCACTGCGGTACACTCCATGATAGTTTTTTTGTCATTCCGTTACTGATTACAATTATTTTAACACAGGGTCTATTTTCATTACCCTTGAATGCACATGTTGATGAGCTGACACCAGACTTGTTAAACCAATAATTATTAATCAGATTTAATCCCTCTTGTAAAAACATCAAGTATTGATAATCCAATTATTCACACGTTATGACACATCCGAAAATAGCCACAGGTAATATACACATAATCTGGGTCAAGATATCACGCAGCGTCTTCAAGTCAACTACCGTATTTACCATCCTATAAGTATAAAATTGGACTGTTGGATAAAAACCAACTGCAAACAGCTCAAATAGGGGACTTCGGCAGATTGGGGGACCGTCGGGAGTGGGCCCTTGAAATCCCTTTCTAAAAATGTTTAACATTATAAGAGCTGCATCATGAGAAAACCAAATTTTGCCTATGCAAAAACGAAGGCGCAGATCAGCTGTGCAGTTACTGCATAGCTGATCAGCGCAAATGTTTTCACTACATGGATAGTATAATTCCTCCTGAACTTAAACCCAAAATTTCAAGCTTCTAGCATGCTTCTATGACTCTACAGGCCGGTTTGTGTGCGACCTGGTCGGAAACCTCGAAGACCGATTTTCTCGCATTGCGGCTCATCTATGTTAAATTCACAACTTACCTGTCAGGCACATTCTCCCAGTGTAGCAGTACATCCCACAGCGTGACCCAGGGGCTAAAACTGTGTTGAAGTCTGTCCCCACCCTCCAGCTGTAAGGCTATGAGGACCTCGCTCTCCTCTCTTGACTTCTCTGATTTAACCAGTTCTAGTTTAGCGTTGTTGGACAGATTGGCATACCTAACTGCCAGGGTTACATCTAACGTCTTCCTTCCATGGCTAAATAAAATGAGCCACATCATGAGAAAACCAACATTTTGCATATGCCAAAACAAAGGTGCAGATCAGCTTCGCAGTATCTGTGCAGCTGATCAGCGCCTTTGTTTTCACTATACGGATAGTGCAATTCCTCTACTTTTTAAATCCAAAACCTCCAGCCATCTATTTTAGCTGCACAGACTGGTATGCGTCAGACCTGGTTGGAAACCCCGAAATCGTTGTTGTTGTTGTTGTTTTTTTGCGTCACAGCTCAATGATAATAATGTCTCATTATTGTTCATCATGGAGAAAAACAATTTCATGCAATTGTAACCGCTAGTTACCGCTAGTTACATTTGAAATTAAACTATTCACGAGAAAAGCAATAATTTTTGTTTCCGACCAGGTCCGACACAAACTAGCCTGTACAGTCACCAAAGCAGGCTAGAAGTTTAAGATTTTCAATTTAAGCAGACGACGGATGGTACTATCTTTGTAGCAAAAACAAAGGCGCTGATCAGCTTCGCGGTTACCACCAAGCTGGTCTGCGCCTTTGTTATGGCATATTATGATGTTATACAGATTGTTGCTTTTCTGATGAGGCGGCTCAAATGAGAACCTGAATCGGTGGCTGTGAAGAAAATTATTGTTGTATACTAAAAAGTGACAAGCACATTTAAATCTGAAAATAATTGTTTCAACGGCAAAGTTTGTGCAACAAATCAATGTCCATAACATTATAAGGCATGGTAAATTGCACATACACTAGTTTATAGTCTTCAGGTGGTAGAAATTTTTGTTTGTGGCACACATCTTCAAGGACCTGAAAGGCAAAAAGAGGTGCATTGATTCATGAGGAAATCTGTCTTCCAGATGTGTATAGATAGACATTGTTAGCATTTTATAAATCAAGGTGGACAATCATGTAAAATTGATTTTTGTGCACTAGAATTCGGACAGAATCAGTAAGCAAATCAGTCAAAAACTTCTCAAAATTGAATGAACTTTCATGAGGCAAAGTGCACATAGCCCGGGAAGCTCATACCCCGGGAAGCTACGCTCTAATCTGTTATACTACAGTTAATTTTATGCACCCAAGTATTTGACAGATTACCCCAAGTAACCTATTTTTAAAATGAAAATATAACCACCAAACTAAACCAATACAGCTCATAATGTTAGGATGATTTGACCTGAACCACTTTTACAGACTCAGAACTGAGTGGTTAACCATTAATCAGATGGTCAGTCAGTAGCATAGAAGCTTTGCCTGGAGGCACAAGCAGCCCATCTATTGCTTTAGGCCCCAATGGGCGTGGGCCCATATTCCCACCCCACCACCCTATTGGAAATAAGCCTTCAGGCGTTCATCTTTTTTCATGTCTCATACACTTGGGCACCGTTCTGCTAGCGGCACCAGGCTTGGTCACTTCCAGAGACAGATGTTATTTATAGAAATCAGGGAAACCCAATGTGCTTATGTCCTCGAAGTTCGGTTATGCCAGTATATTTTAGATTAATTTATAATGGTGTCTTTCAAAAATGTCTTTATATATATTTTAGATTAATTTATTCATAACATTTAACTGTGATAGACAATGTGCTTTTGTGCTTTATACTTTTTATGTTTCTATATATGTGTGTATGTATGTATGTATGTGTTGATCTTACCGAATAAATAATAAAATATCAATCAATCAATGAAGTAACTGCATGTATATGAATAGTTCTAGAAAAAGAACCGATCAATTTCGTATTCACTACACTAGTATAAGAACAACATATTTCCCCATTTTGAAGGATTCACCATTTAAGAAATATTATTGTAACTTTTCTGCAAAAATTGACTCACCTCTTCTCTCATAAAGATACACACAGGCTGAATGGATGGAACTTGAGAAAAAAATCACAGATACACCACAGTGCAGTGCAGTGGCCACTGTGAATCTCTACTACAAAAATTCATGATTTTGAAATCACTGACGGATAAAATTCTATATTAAGCCAAACATCGGTACACAAACCTGTAAAATCTTAGTGTTTGGCGTAACTTTAACATTCTGCCTTCGACCATTGGGACATAAAACTTGCAAAGTACTCATTTTTAACAGACAGTTTGCAAGTCACTGAAAATGCTACTTTCGGTTTCACCGGAAATGCTTTAGAGCGTAAGCGGCGTGTTGCAAAGTTGTTACGCGAAGGCACCACTATCTGCTATTTCAGGTCAGGTCAGTTTAACTGCTACTGTAACATGTAATCAGTACTACCTGTTGTCATGCGGTGCAGATGGGGCTCGTTAGCCTTGGAAGGCAACTCATCTAGGAGTTAAGCTAGTTCTCTACACAAAAATCTAGCTGGGCAGGGGGAACTCATTAGTCTTGGTTGACAGTCCTCCTAGGAGTTTACAGGTCTCTAAACAAAACCTAAGGAAGGGTAGATGGAGCTCTTCAGCTGTGGCCAGCAATTCATCTAGGAGAAGGAAACTCCAAAATCAAACCTGTGTGTCTGGATATGCCTAGTCCAGATATGCAAAGACTGTTTCGGTAGATGGAGCGGAAGAAATCACCTGATTCAACGGTTCAGAAAGCGATACAGCAACATGTTGTGGAACATGCAGAGCGTGACAAGGCACTAAAGATGTTACGGTCATCCACTGCATCCAAACCCAACTCCAGACGTCTTGACCTGTGTCTTGCCTTTGGGCGCAGCTGGGCGAGGACTAGAGAGTGAGGTTGACGTTGCGCACCTCTTCCTCACTATAATCCAATTTCATAGCGCATGTCATCTTATTTCTCAACACACAAGCACTTGCATACACAACAATTTCATCACACTTGCACCCACATACCTACAAAGTCCTGTGGCGATGGGCGAGTGGCGAAGCAGCAGGTGTAGGACACACTGGGAGCTGTAGTTGCAGACCTGCACACAGGCGGCTCAGTTCTAATGGTCGCTTTCTGTGAGGAGAAGCAGTAAGCAGAATTCGGCAGTCGGCTGAGCGACTGAGCAGACCTATTTAGGACCGCACTGCTCACCCCCGTAGCATGGGGAAGGGGCTAGAAAAGGTGCCCTAAACAATTGCCTGCTTCAAACCCCCTGGCTGGTTAACCGCGATCAGCGGGGATCCCCTTAAGCGGTCGAAATACAAAGAAAAAAGCTAGAGTAATTCCCTTACGTATTGGCGCATGGAATGTGCGTACTTTAATGGACAATGCTGGGTCAGATAGACCACAGCGTAGAACGGCCCTTGTGGGCAGAGAACTTGGGAGGTATGATATACAGATAGCTGCATTGAGTGAGACTCGGTTCGCAGATGTTGGGGAGATCAAAGAAGTTGGTGCTGGATACACCTTCTTCTGGAGTGGACGCAAAAGTGAAGAGAGGCGTGAAGCAGGAGTTGGCTTTGCCATCAAAACAGAACTTGTTGGTAAGCTGTCAGGATTGCCAAAAGGCATTAATGACCGTCTAATGACATTGAGACTTCCTCTGTCAGGCAATAAACATGCAACTATTGTCAGTGCTTATGCACCCACAATGACCAATCCAGATGAGGTCAAGGACAAGTTCTATGATGACCTAGACAATGTTATTTCTGCAACACCCCGCACAGACAAGCTTATCCTTCTTGGCGACTTTAATGCCAGAGTGGGTACAGACCACCAGACCTGGGAAGGAGTTATAGGTCCAGAAGGGGTTGGAAAGTGCAACAGCAATGGTCTCTTGCTTCTCAGGAAGTGTGCTGAACATGACCTTCTAATCACCAACACAGTCTTCCGTCTACCTAATAGGAACAAAACATCCTGGATGCATCCCCGTTCCAAACACTGGCATCTCATAGACTATGTCATAGTGCGGAGAACAGACAGGCAGGATGTTAAAGTGACAAAGACTATGTGTGGTGCAGACTGCTGGACAGATCATAGACTGGTTGTCAGCAAACTCAACCTAAGAATACAGCCTGCGAGGCGACCTCAAGGCAAGAAAGCTCCTAAGAGACTGGATGTCTCAAAGCTGAATAAAGACAGCATGAGACAAGATTTCTTAACAGACATTTGCAACCAACTGGATGCAATGAATCTCAGTTCAGAGGACCCCGAAGAAAACTGGACAGTTTTCCATAAAACAGTTCCTTCTTCAGCTGCAAGCACCTTAGGCCATCCATCTCGCAAACATCAAGACTGGTTTGATGAGAATGATGACGAAATTCAGAGGCTTCTTGAAGAAAAGCACCGATTGCACAAGGCACATCAAGATGATACTAGCTCAGTATCAAAGAAAGCAGCCTACAGCAACATTTGTAAGACAGTCCAGACCAAGCTTAGGGACATGCAAGATTCCTGGCTGAGGAAGAAAACAGAAGAAATTCAGTCTTTTGCGGATAGAAAGGACATGAAGAAATTTCATGATGCACTGAAAACCATTTATGGTCCAAAGAGTTCTGGAGCCACCACATTGCTCAGTGCAGATGGAAACACTCTTCTCACAGATAAAGAAGCTATCTTGGAAAGGTGGGCAGAACACTTCAATAGTGTGCTTAATCGACCATCAAGCATCAATGAGGATGCAATCGACAGACTCCCACAGATAGAGTGCAATGTTCTGTTAGATGAATTTCCTACCGTTACGGAAACAAGAAAAGCAGTTCAACAACTATCATCTGGCAAAGCCCCAGGTGCAGATGCAATTCCTGCCGAAGTTTACAAGGCTGGGGGGCTACCCATGGCAGAGAAACTGACAGAGTTGTTTCACTGTATGTGGAGAAAGGAGGCTATCCCACAAGAATTTAAGGATGCATCCATAATCCACCTATACAAGCGGAAAGGAAATCCTCAAGTCTGTGACAATCACAGAGGCATCTCCCTCCTATCAATTGCTGGGAAGATACTTGCAAAAATTCTGTTGAATCGTCTGAATGTTCATCTTGATCAGACGGGACTTATCCCAGAAAGTCAATGTGGATTCAGAAAAGACAGAGGGACAATAGACATGATATTCACAGCAAGACAGCTTCAGGAGAAATGCCAAGAACAGAATGTAGATCTATACATGACGTTTGTTGACCTCACCAAAGCTTTTGACACTGTTAGTCGTGATGGACTCTGGAAAATCATGGCCAAGTTTGGCTGTCCACCCAGATTCATAGCAATGGTGCGGCAGTTTCATGATGGCATGCAGGCACGTGTGCAAAATGATGAAGAGTTCTCTGAACCATTTGAAGTAACAAATGGGGTCAAACAAGGCTGTGTTCTGGCACCAACACTGTTCAGCATGATGTTTTCTGCCATGCTTATGGATGCTTTTCAGGACAGTGACACTGGTTTTCCAATCAGGTACCGTTTTGATGGCAACATATTCAACCTCAGAAGGTTGCAAGCCAAAACTAAGGTCCAGACTGATGCGCTAGATGAGCTCCTCTATGCAGATGATATGGATAAGAATGCCAGCACAGAGGCAAAAATGCAAAGAGCCATGGATCAAGTCTCACAGTCATGTGATAACTATGATCTCACAATCAGCACAAAAAAGACAGAGGTTGTACACCAACCAGCGCCCGGAAAGCCATATAATGAACCAACCATCACTGTGAATGGGCAAAAACTGAAAGTTGTTGACAAGTTCACCTACCTGGGAAGCACTCTCTCCAGAGCAGTGCATATTGATGATGAGATCACTGCCAGAATTGCAAAGGCTAGTGTGGCATTCGGCCGACTCCGTGCAAATGTCTGGGAGCGAAATGGAATCAAGCTTGACACCAAGCTGAAAGTCTACAAGGCTGTGGTACTGCCAACCCTCTTGTATGCATGTGAGACCTGGACAGTATACCAACGCCATGCAAAGAGACTTAACCATTTCCACTTAAGCTGTTTGAGAAAGTTGTTAAAAATCAAGTGGCAGGACAAGATTCCAGACACAGAGGTCCTGACGAAAGCAGGGATGCAAAGCATGCATACAGTCTTAAAGCTAGCACAGCTAAGATGGACTGGCCATGTTATAAGAATGCCTGATGCGCGACTTCCAAAGAAAGTTTTCTATGGAGAACTACAGGAGGGAAAGCGCTCTCAAGGTGGCCAGAAGAAACGCTACAAAGACACCCTCAAAGCCTCTCTGAAGGATTTCGAAATACCAATGGGGTCCTGGGAACAGACTGCACAGGAACGATCAAAGTGGCGAGGTCTCATCAACAAAGGAGCAGCTCTTTATGAAAAGAAGAGAATCTGTGAAGCTGAAAGAAAGCGAAGAGAGCGCAAAGCCAAAACAAATGTGCCACCATCAGACTCTATGACATTGACTTGCTCTACTTGCAACCGACAGTTTAGAGCCAGAATTGGCCTAGTCAGCCATCAAAGAACTCACCAACACACATCAGCACTATTCAAGAAATAATGATGGTCTTTCTCATTAGTGAGAGACGAACTATCATCTGCTATTCATAGCCTCTGTGGCACTAAAGACTTGTACATAGGCTTGGGTGTCTCTTCTGGTGGTTATGTAACTAGAATCGAGTGTGCTTTCAAGATGATTTAATTTCGGTGGGGTATGAGAGCCCCAGCCGAGCCGAGCTGCCGAGCTTAGAATTTCGAATTCGTATTCTTGTCAAAGTTAAGGTTTAGATTTTACTAAAGATGATTTTGGTAATTCATATTCACTAAATAAAAGCTTCAGCAATGGATAGTTCTTGAATTTCTGACAAAATTATAATTTTATCTTCTTTTTCACCTCGGTCAGGGGTATGAAAGACCCAGCAGCTGAAATAAATTCTAATTTCACTCAATTAGTTCATTTAGAGCAAACACATGTAAAACGGTGTATTTTGTAAATGATAGCCCACGGGTGGGTTCGCATAACTTAAACGGTACTAAAAATAACAAAAAATCATTTTTTTTTTTTTTTTTGCCGAATGAAAATAAAAAGTAAAACTGAGTTCCTTTAAGAGCAGGGAAAACATTAATGAGATGAGAAAGGGATGGGCCATACCGCGGTTTACAATATCCTTTTTATTCTTTTTTTTTTTTTTTTTTTTTTTTTTTTTTTTTTTAGCTCACCTGAGCCGAAGGCTCACAAGATGAGCTTATAGAATACCAATCAGTTCGGCGTCCGTCCGTCCGGCGTCCACAATTTCAAAGATCTTCTTCTCTGAAACCGCTTGGCCAATCAAACTGAAATTTTATATGGAGCATCCATGGGTAGAGGGAACGAAAGTTTGATCGCAAAATCCGGGTCACATGACCAAGATGGCCGCCACGCCCGTATATGGTAAAAACCACTAAAAAATCTTCTTCTCCATAACCAACGGGCCGATTTTCACGAAACTTTGTATGTAGCATTTGGAACTCCAGCCCATCATAGTTTGATCAAATGATGACCCTAGGATGACCTTGACCTATTTTACGGCAAGGTCAATTTTAGAAACATAGGCTTTTACATGGGAAAAAGTGAAAACTATGGATTTTTTGAAAATTATTTCAGCTCGAGACCTGAAAAGTGGTAGATGCAAACAACTAATGGAATAAATGAAGGTATATGTTTAATTAAGGTCATCTCTTGACCTTGGCCGGTCTGTTGTCCATACACACGTTTTAAAGATCTTCTTCTCTGAAACCACTTGGCCAGTGAAATTTTATGTGGAACATCCATGGGTAGGGGGAACGAAAATTTGATCGCGAAATCCTGGTCACATGACCAAGATGGCCGCCACGCCCATATATGGTAAAAACCACTCAAAAATCTTCTCCAGAACCGGCAGATGCAAACAACTAATAGAGTAGATGAAGGTATGTGATTAATTTAGATCAAGTTTATCTCTTGACCTTGGCAAGTCTGTCATCCACACACTTTTTCAAAGATCTTCTTTTCTGAAACCGCTTGGCCAATCAAAGTGAAATTTTATGTGGAGCATCCATGGGTAGGGGGAACGAAAGTTTGGTCGCGAAATCTGGGTCACATGACCAAGATGGCCACCACGCCCATATATGGTAAAAAAAAACACTCAAAAATCTTCTTCCCCAGAACCGGCAGGCCTATTTTCACGAAACTGGGTATGTAGCATTTGAGACTCCAGCCCATCATAGTTTGATCAAATGATGACCCTGGTCAAGGTAAATTTTGGAAACATAGGCGTTTACATGGAAAAAAATAACGCTCTATGATTATTCAGAAGCCTCCGTGGCGCAGTGGTTAAGCCACTTGCCTTGTAAACCAGGGGTCGCAGGTTCGATCCCGGGCTTCTCCAGTCCTTCGGATTGAGACTATAAACCGAGGTCCCGTCTCCATATGACCTTAGCTGTTGGTGGGACGTTAAACCCCAATCAATCAATCAATATTTTGAAAACTATTGCAGCCTGAGACCTGAAAAGTGCAAACAACTAATGGAGTAGATGAAGACATGTGATTAATTTAGGTCAAGGTCAGTTTTGGAAACATGGGAAAAAGTGACAACTTAAGTCTGTTTCGTAGTGTGTGATAATGGTTTTTTGCAGATATTTTACAACTGTTCAAATATAGAAGAAATATTTTCTTGGCACAATTAAGCATCTAGTTTGTCGCAAATTGTGCAGCAAAAATTTTGAAAATCGGTTGACAAATAAAAAAGTTCTGGTCAAAAACATTTTTGTATAGGGATTTCCTGTACAAAAATCTCATGGAAGGGAGGTAAATATTTTCCCGCAAAAATTTTGAATTCTAACTATTTAATCATGATTGCTCAAAATCATTATAAATTGATACAAAAGACATACCTGAGACAAAATCTTCATGATCGGGTAAAAATTCTCGAAAAATATGCATTTTCATGATCATCGATTATCTCCCTTGCCAATGCAAAATCCCTATGCAAAATTCATTTTGGCCATAAAAAGTTTATTTGTTCACCGATTTTGTCCTATTAGGACAAACTAAGATCAAGATTTTGACATGAAAATAATTTTTCTGTCGTCCCCCATACAAAAATTTTCTGCGAAAAACCATTATCAGAGGCAAGTTTTTAGACAGTAGGTCTCAGGTAAGCGTTTACAGGACCAATGATCCTATGGAAACTATTGCAGCCATAGACCTGAAACATGACCACGATGGCCGTCATTCCCATATATGGTAAAAAACAACTACCACTTTGTCCAGTGACTGTACTTGTTGACTCTCAGGTGAGCGATCGTTGCCCTTGGGCTACTTTTTTTTTCAACAAAAAAAAATAAATAAATAAACTAAATTTGTGTTATAATTTTGGAACTTAAATGCATTTTTGTTATTTTGACAGAATATGTACACCATATGGTATGTTTATATTCATTATATTGATCATTACATAGAGAAACAGGTGGAATATCTCAGCTGGCCCTTTCATACCAGATCAAGAGGAAAATATCTCCAATGTTCGCTATTTAGCAAATTATTTGAAAAAATAGTCATACCATGAATTTAATTTTAACTGTTTTCTTTTTACTATGGGAATATATTATTTTGTTCAATATATCCACTTATTATTGAAAAAATACGAATTCAAAATTCTCAGCTCTGCAGCTCGGGCTCTGCTTTTTTTTTTTTTTTTTTTTTTTTTTTTTTTGTCATAGATTCAAAGAAAATAATCGACAGACATATAACCGAAGTCTGAACGGTCAATAGTCAGATAATGTCTATGAACTGTTCGTTACATTATTTGATCTTTCCGAAATTAAGTCGCTTACAACGTCAAAAAATTGTTGTGTAATGAATTTTATCAACCACGAAAGTTACAGCTGATGTTATTTTAAAATCGAGCATTTAATGTACGTGTTAAAAACACAGAAAATATTCTTTAGTGGGAACATATTATGCATCTGTTTGAAAGGGGTCAATTTACCCCTTAAACCCATAGAGATTTAAGAATAAACGAGGAATCTGGCTTCAAACAAGTTCGAGCTTTTGTAAAAAAATAATAATAATAAGTGTCAAACTGACAACGCAATTTGCAAGGGTGATACATACCGACTTTCACGGAAATCTGCGTTAAGAGAGAAAGGCATCGCGAGAATGAATGTGAATTTTAGGCCAAAACTCAAGAGAAAGAAGAATGAAAAATATGAACATGAAAAAATGACTCTGGCTATCCGCACGACGGTCGTGCCGATAACACTGCTTATCGGCACGAATCTCGTGTGGATAAGCGGCGTTATCCGCATGACAGGGAATTCGATATCCAAATGTTAAAAATGCGGATAGCCTCAGCCTGAAAAAATACGAATATTTTGAATACGGAAACGCATTCGAGTATTCGTTAAAAATTCAAATGTTCAAATTTTCGTTCCCATCCTTACTTTTTGTTGTTGCTTTTTTTTTTATTTCGTTTTTAGCTCGCCTGCACGAAGTGCATAGAGCTATTGTAGTCACCTCGGTACGTTTACGTGTACGTCCGCGTCCGCGTCACACTTTCGGTTAAAGTTTTTTATAAGTCTATATCTCTTGACCATGTTGATGGATCAAGTTGATACTTTGCATGTTGCTAGATATTGGTCTGAAGTTTTACACAGTACCATCATGACCCACCCTGGGTGACCTTGAGGTCAAGGTCACAGACTTAGAAATAATTTTGTGTTTAAGTTTTTGGTTAAAGTTTTTGTAAGTCTATATCTCTTGACCATATTGATAGATTGAGTTGATACTTTGCATGTTGCTAGATATTGGTCTGAAGTTTTATGCAGTACCATCGTGACCCACCCTGGGTGGCCTTGAGGTCAAGGTCACGGACTTAGAAATTTTGTGTTTAAGTTTTTGGTTAAAGTTTTTGTAAGTCTAAAGCTCTTGACCATATAGATAGATTGAGTTGATACTTTGCATGTTGCTAGATATTGGTCTGAAGTTTTATGCATTATGCAGTACCATCATGACCCACTCTCAAGGTCACAGACTTAGAAATTTTGTGTTTAAGTTTTTGATTTAAGTTTTTGTAAGTCTATATCTCTTGACCATGTTGATTGATCGAGTTGATACTTTGCATGTTGCTAGATATTGGTCTGAAGCTTTATGCAGTACCATCATGACCTACCCTGGGTGACCTTGAGGTCAAGGTCACAGACTTAGAAATTTTGTGTTAAATTTTTTGGTTTAAGTCTAAATCTCTTGAACATGTTGATGGATAAAGTTGATACTTGCATGTTGATAGATATTGGTGTCAGGTTTTATGCTGTTTATCACAACTCACCTGGATGACCTTGAGGTCAGGGTCACGGACTTGGAAGTTTTGTGTTTAAGTTTTGGTTAATGTTTTTATAAGTCTATATCTCTTGAACATGTAGATTGATCAAGTTGATACTTTGCATTGGTCTGAAGTTTTATGTTGTACCATCATGACCCACCTGAGTGACCTTGAGGTCAAGGTCATAGGTCATAGATTTTAACAGATGTAGTGGCAAAGCACAAGTCAGGCGAGCTATGCTGTCCTGCGACAGCTCTTATTGATGTTTGCCTTAAATGTGGCGTCTTTTTCATTTTGATAAAATTAATTGCTCAATGTCTGATGAAGCAACAAAACAATAGTTTCTATGATTTTGTTTATTGTTCTTTTTAAAACATTGTTGTTACTTTATCTTGAACAGATTAACAAATACCTTAAATTAAACTGATCAAGCACATGTTTACAAGAATCATTTAGTTAGAGGACTGTTGTACATTGTCATATGATTTTTACCAATTTTATCCAAGTCGGTGCTATGGTATATTTAAAGTAGATGTACTTCCGATATTCCAAGATATCCATCACAGTTCTAAACATTTCTCTGTCTAACAACAGACAATTTTTGCTATTTTTCTTATTTTTGCTCAAAATAGAGATTGTGGGCACATGTTTGAACCGCCTCAGAGGCGGTTCTAACGAGCACCCACAATCTATGTTTTGGAGCAAAAATAAGAAAAATAGGTACACCCCTGCATACCCCAGTTTTGCTATATAAAAAGTGGGGTTTGAGGGGCTTCACATTTCATAGACATGTTTTCCTGCTGAGATGAGGTGTTCCTTAAGACAGGTTGGGCTGTATTGTCCTGGTTGTTAATTTCAGAATTCATCATGGCGGAGCCAACAGTCATTAAGACAGAGGCAGCAAATGATGAAGAAGGTTCAACAGAGAGTACAGCTGAAAAGCCCGGCAAGAGTGCAGCTTTCCAAGTTGATATGAATCTAATCCCTGCAGCACAGATGAAAGATGAGCTTGACGAGCTCAGTGGGCTGGGACTTGATGTATTTAACCAGGAAGAATTGGAACAAGGTACCAATGTTTTCATTATGTTTTGTTTTCTTGTTACTCCCATCAATCAATTTCTGATTATTCTTTGGAGGTGTACATTGTACACTCCAGTGTGTTTGCAGGATGAGCCTACATGTATGCATGAGGATAGAATCTGTGTAGGGATCTTTAACTTGCACAGGGGATGACTGTCCCTGCACAGGGGGTCTCCAGTTAACGTCCCGATCCGAAGGATGGCACACTGTATCATGTTACTCTGTCTGAAATCTCTACCCTCAGAAAATCTGAATGCCACTAAAATATGCAGTCTTAAAAACAAACTCTGATCAGAAAGTTTCTGTATCACACTGGTAAATGTAAAAGTACTGGAGCTGGTTGCAACGAACTGGTGCAGTCTAAATTACGCACTGGAGTAAGATTAAGATGGCGGAAAAGGTAAATAAATTTTATACCTCTTTTCATTACCATTCCCTTATAAACTTGTGTATACTTTATTTGTCATGTCACCTAGCGCAGAGAAGGGCGGAAGCCTTGCAGTTTATGATTTTGTCACGCAGTATGCGATTTATTTCATGGGTTTGGAGCCAAATCCGATACAGTTCTACCAGCATGACCGATGACATATGTTTTCATGCCAAAATTGAGGGGGAAATGCATGTTTGAGCATTGTTTTTGTTATATTATCATAAATGTATGAATAAACGTTCAAGAAACACGATTTCCGATCGCCTATTTCTTTCTTGGTATCGAAGCAAATGTTTTATTGAGGATTTTCTATTACAACGCACTGGGAGCATTTTTTGAATCACTGGTACAACGCATCGGTTGCTTCAGGGTTGCTGATTTCACATAGGAAAAGCATCTAACTCTCCCAATCATTACGCAGTCATATATGCAAATATTTACAAGACTGTTAAAACGAAAGTTGTTAGATGAAAATTTGATTTTTGTTCTATTTTTGCTAAAAACATAGATGGTGGCTATACGTTAGAGCCGATTTTTAGAGTATGCAGACTCTGGAACAATATAAAAAAAAAATCCACCCATGTATCACCCGTTTTGCTATATAACGTAGGGTCTAAGTTACAACTAGCTCTTTATTTTGTGGAATTTGGTTGGTCTGCACATGCTACGATTGCTTTTTATTACATACAAATTCTTTAAGATGAGAATAGTGCTATAACTCAATTTAAAGTACTAAAGTCGGTCGAACAGATATACATTTAGCGTTGCATTTCATGGAAGTGGTACGAAGTACCGAAGTGTAACAGAATAATACAACTGTAAAACAATATGTATGTTTTTGTTTTGCAAAAAGTCTTTTAATGTTTTATGTGTCTTGTTTGTACAAAAATAATGTAAATACAAAAATAATGATGTCATATTTTTCAGGCATGCAGCTATCAAACTGAATTCGCACATTTAATAAATATATTGACGAAACACTTTAACATTCATAAAGCGTTAAAGCTGTTACAGTCATATTATTCTGTTCTGATTGATCGAGTGCACAGGTTAATGAGATGATAAACAGGGATCTAGCTTTGAAAGCATGGAAAATAAAGCAAGAAAATGCCTAATAAAATTCTACCGGTGAACCTTAGACTCCACGTCATATAGTAAAACGGGTGGTACATAGGTAATCAATTTTTTCTCGACACGTAACCACAATCTAATGGTTTTAGCAAAAATAGAACAACACAGTTGCGGTCAATGCCATCACTGTATGAAAGTTCGATGTTACGGCTTTTTTTATGGTTGAACACTGTAAAATAATATCTCTGTTTTTCTGGGTGAGTTTGATGCTTTTCCTATGTGAAATCAGCAACCCTGAAGCAAGTTTATGCAACCACCAGTGCGTTGTACCAATGATTCAAAAAATGCTCCCAGTGCGTTGTAATAGAAAATCCTCAATAAAACATTTGCTTCGATACCAAGAAAATAATTGGCAATCAGAAATCTTGTTTCTTGAATGTTTATTAATAAATATATGAAAATATAACGAAAACTATGCTCAAACATGCATTTTCCCCTCAATTTTGGCTCGAAAACACATGCCATCGGTCATGATGGTAGAACTGTATCTGATTTGGCTTCTAACCCATGAAATAGATCGCATATTGCGTGATAAATTCATAAACGGCAAGGCTTCCGCACTAGGTGACATGACAAACAAAATACAGACACGTTTATATGGAAATGGTATTGAAAATAGGTATAAGATTTATTTACCTTTTCCGCCATTTTAATCTTACTCCAGTGCGTAATTTAGACTTCACCAGTTCGTTGCAACCAGCTCCAGTGCTTTTACATTTACCAGTGTGTGTATGGAGCGGAGCCTGGTGTAGGTCTGCATGGCATGATGGATCTCATAAAATGTTTTTTAAAAGTCGAATAACCAACTCCAGAAAAGGCTATGGTAATGGTATTGATGATTATTAAACATCAAGCCACATATATATCCTCCAAATGAGCCACCTCATAAGAAAACCAACAATCTGCATATGTGAAAACAAGGGCGCAGATCAGCTTCGCAGTTACTGCGTAGCTGATCAGCGCCTTTGTTTTCGCCACACGGATAGTGCAGTTCCTCAACTTTCTAAATCCAAAATTTCCAGCCTCTTGCCATTTTCTGTGCTTGTACAGGTCGGTTTGTGGCGGACCTGTTCGGAAACCACATTGTTGGTTTTTCCACGAGGTGCCAACTCCCCTATGTTTTACAGGTGTGATTCAGCAGGTGGATCAGGCTATTGAGAAGGAGCAGGAAGAAAGAAGGAAAAACTTGTTGAAAAAAGAAATAAAGAATATCAATGAAGACATCAAGTAAGGATCTTTCTTTCATAGAAATTTATTTTTGTCTGAGGCAATGAAAAGCAAAAATCTGTTTAAAAATTCAAAGTACATGTATATGTAAGAAATGCTTAGTCAAATGATTTTCACTTTTGTTGAAACTTTAAGAATACATTTCTGTATTAATCAACCAAACATTGTCTAGCATCCATTAATCTTCAAGAATAATGTTTCCAATGAGTAAATTGTAGCATTTTAGAGTTTGATGATGAAAGTGTACCGGGTATTCATTACAGAGTTAAATCATTTGTAAAAAGCTTACTTAGAATTCAAATATTCTGCTTAGACCCATTCTAAGGCAAGAGATAATGAAAGCTTGCCCATACAATATTCTTGAACTTTAAGAATTGAAAATTTTCATTTGAAAAATTTTGATAGTTTTAATACTTTTGCTCAAACATTGATTGTGGGTATACATTAGAACCTCAACACATAAACATAAGCTTTTTAACTGACTATTCATCGGTTTATGTACATTAGATCCAGTATTACTTGCCAGAAGTAACCACATAGAATTGGTCGTCAATTTCATGATGTACACATATGTATGTAAATATAAGGGGCCTGTTGTTCAAAACTTTGTTAAATCAGTGTCATCGTTAAGACCTCAACTCGTTAAGTAAATGCCGACTACATAAGCAAATACACTGTAATTTTTTGTTGATAAAATGTGAGAATCCTTTGCCATTACATTTTATCAACAAAAAATAACAGTGTATTTGTAATATTCATGTTTAAAATTTTAACGAATCATTAACTAACGACATTGTTAATTTTGAACAACTGGGCCAAGGTTTTCACAGGATATTTTCAAAGATTTACAATCATTTACAGGAATGTGAAACATGAGCTTGCCAGTCTCTCAACCCAGTTAGCTCAGCTGGGGCAGGGTAAAAGACTTGTCTCTGGTGGGGCCAACAGAAGACTGGATTCTGCGAAAAGACAGAAAGAAAACAAGGTAATCAACCCTCTATGACAAATGGATTCACCCATCATTATGATTTGGGTATGTCCACTTTCAGTTTTAGGGGCATCAGGTGTGATTTAAATTTTTTATTAGCTCACCTGAGCCGAAGGCTCACAGGTGAGCTTATAGTATACCCATGCTCCGTCGTCCGTCGTCGTCCGTCGTCGTCCGTCGTCCGTCGTTCACAATTTCAAAGATCTTCTCCTCTGAAACCACAAGGCCAATCGAAGCCAAACTTCACGTGGAGCATCCTTAGGAAGGGGGAACGAAAGTTTGTATAAATGGTCCAGGTCACATGACCAAGATGGCGGCCATGGCTATAAATAGCAAAAACCTTTAAAAATCTTCTCCTCCAGAACCAGAAGGCCTATGATTTTGAAACTTGGCATGAAGCATCAGGCAATAGAGCTCTACAAAGTTTGTATAAATCATGACCCTGGGATGACCTTGACCTTTTTATGGCAAGGTCAACTTAGGCTGCCCATGCATTTGAATTGGAAAAAATAGGAAAATGTCATATAATAGCAAAAAACTTGCTAGGAATGAGCAAATGGACAGTTGATTTATGTTTATGAAAATATTTTTGGCCCAGAGGGGTGTCTGCCCCTGTCCCGGGGCTATATACATGTGTATGACCATAATATTCAAACATTTTCTTCTCTGAAACCGCTTGGCCAATTAAAGCCAAACTTTATGTGGAGCATCATTAGGAAGAGTGAATGATAGCTTGTATAAATGGTCAAGATCACATGACCAAGATGGCCGCCATGGCTATAAATAGCAAAAACCTTAAAAAATCTTCTTCTCCAGAACTAGTAGGCCTATGATTTTAAAACTTGGCATGAAGCATCAGGCAATGGAGCTCTACAAAGTTTGTATAAATCATGACCCTGGGATGACCTTGACCTTTTTTTAGCAAGATCAACTTAGGCCGTCCATGAATTTGAATGGGAAAAAAATAGGAAAAAATCATATATTGGTAAAAAACTTGCTCGGAATGAGCAAATGGACAGATGATTTGTGTTTATGAAAATATTTTGGGCCACAAGGGTTGTCTGCCCCTGCCCTGGGGCTATATACATGAGTATGACCATAATATTCAAACATCTTCTCCTCTGAAACCGTTTGGCCAATTAAAGCCAAACTTTATGTGGAGCATCAATAGGAAGAGAGAATGATAATTTGTATAAATGGTTAAGGTCACATGACCAAGATGGCCGCCATGACTATAAATAGCAAAAACCTTAAAACATCTTCTTCTCCAGAAGTAGCAGGCGTATGATTTTGAAACTTGGCATGAAGCATCAGGCAATGGAGCTCTACAAAGTTTGTATAAATCATGACCCTGGGATGACCTTGACCTTTTTTATGGCAAGGTCAACTTAGGCTGCCCATGAAAAAATAGTAAAATGTCATATATTGTCAAAAAACTTGCTAGGAATGAGCAAATGGACAGATGATTTATGTAAATGAAAATATTTTGGGCCCAGACAGTTGTCTGCCCCTGCCCCGGGGCTATATACATGTGTATGACCATAATATTCAAACATCTTCTTCTCTGAAACCGCTTGGCCAATTAAAGCCAAACTTTATGTGGAGCATCAATAGGAAGAGTGGATGTAAGTTTGTATAAATGGTCAAGGTCACATGACTAAGATGGCCACCATGTCTATAAATAGCAAAAACCTTTAAAAATGTTTAAAAAAATTCTTTTTCAGAACCAGAAGGCCTATGATTTTAAAACTTGGCATGAAGCATCAGGCAATGGAGCTCTACAAAGTTTGTATAAATCATGACCCTGTGATGACCTTGAACTATGTAATGGCAAGGTCATGTTAGGTTTCCCATTCATTTGAATGGGGGAAAATATGAAAATGTAATTTAATGTCCGAAAACTTGCTAGGAATGAGCAAACGGACAGAAGATTTATGCTTCTGAAAATATTATGGGCCCAAGGGGTTGTCTGCTTCTGCCCTGAGGCTGTATACATGTATATGACCATAATATTCAAATTATTTCTTCTCCGAAACCTCTTGGCTAATCAAAGCCAACTGTGCAGAGGATCCTTAGGAAGGGTGAACGGAAGTTTGGATAAATGGTCTAGGTCATATGACCAAGATGGCCGCCATGGCTATATATAGCAAAACCTTTAAAAATCTTCTTAGTCCCAGGGGGTTATCTGCCCCTGTCTCAGGGCTTTTATAAATGTAATTGATAGAAATAGTCAGGCATCCTCTTGTCGAAAATTGCTTGGCCAATCAAAGCCAAACTGCATGTGGAGCCTCCTTAGAAAGTGGGACCTAAAACTATGTAAATTGTCCAGGTCACTTGACCAAGATGTCCGACATGCTCAATTGTGCAGACAGATTTTAATGCAGTATTCTTGATACTGTTCCTGGTGTGGAACTGATTATCAATCAAGAGCCGTTGAAAATTTGATTAGTCAAAAATGAATTTCATTTGGAAGCAAAAAAAATTGTTAAATTTTCCAGGTCACATGAAGAGTCTGTGGGTTTTTGCAGCTGATTTGTGCATCCACTTGGTAGCTTTTGATGCATAACACAGTGCTTTTTTGGTGTAGATGCTTAGATTTAAATGATTTCTTTTATATTTTCAGACCTGAAAAATTCACAGAGTAAGGGGACAGACTGGAGGACAGGTAAGTATGAATCATAGACAAGTCCCATCAGCGAGTGGGCACAAAGTCTGGAAAGGAGGCCGGCATTAAGTCCCATCAGTGAGTGGGCACAAAGTGTGGAAAAGAAGCCAGCATTAAGCCCCATCAGCGAGTGGGCAACAAGTTCCATCAGTGAGTGGGCACCAAGTCTCATCAGCGAGTGGGCAACAAGTCCGGAAAGGAAGCCGGCATAAAGACTTTAAAGAATACATGCAAATGACAGTCCGGAAATGATGCCGGCATGAAGTCCTGAAATAATACAGGCACTAATTCAAGAAATGATGACACTGTGAATTACAGTACAATTATTAACTAGAAAATGCTTCTGTGTATAGTCATGAAACAAATCTGCCTAATACTTCGAACACAAAAATCTCAGATAACCATTCTTCAGATTATTTAAGTACCATTGTGTTTAGAAGTGTTCATCAAAATGATGCAAACTTTTTCCGAACAGTCTAGAGGTTATAAGTGCACATGCATTGGCATACTCAGTTTGCCTTGATGTAGAATAAAGTTCACTATTAGAAATGGTACTTTATGAGGGTGAGTATAATATACAAATAAAATGCAGATTGAAAATTTATTCATCATATATAATTTTATTGAACTGAGAAAAAGTTCTAGCTGTGTTTAAAGTAGATTTATAAACAAAAACTTCCTTCAGAAAAGATTAAAAATAACATATATTTGAACATTTTGTTTCCTCCATTTTAACTTAATTTGATTCTCATAGGGGTGGTAGGGGATTGGGTATTGGAGGCATGGAAGAGGTGAATATATTGTTATATGATGATGTAATGGAATAAATGCAAAAATATAAATGTGTTTGTTTTTGTTTAAATCCTCCCCCCCCCCCCTCTGCCCACCCCTCACCCTGCCAAAACTAAAATTAAGTTTGTTTCCCCCATATGTGATTAACCCTAAAAAGTTACTCCTACTCAGAAGAATTGGGTCCATTTTTTTTCACAAGGAAAATATATATTTTATTTATTTATTTATTTTGCTTGCTTAACATCCCAGTCAACACATTTTCAGTCATGTCGGGATGGAACCAATGCTTCCCATGCTTAACCAGTACTGTTGGGAGTTAATGTTAGTTAATGTGTCTTGCTAAATGGTGTCTTCTTTTATATTTTCAGATTGAGTAAAGATGCCTAAGAGGAAAGGGTGGAAAAAGTCAAAGAGCAAGAGGACAGACTGGAGGACAGGTAAGTATGAATCATCGACAAGTCCCATCAGCGAGTGGGCACAAAGTCCGGAAAGGAGGCCGGCATTAAGTCCCATCAGCGAGTGGGCACAAAGTCCGGAAAGGAGGCCGGCATTTAGTCCCATCAGCGAGTGGGCACAAAGTCCGGAATGGAAGCCGGCATTAAGACCTGAAAAGATGCAGGCACTAAGTCCGGAAAAGATGCCGGTGTTTATACATGAAAAGAAACAGGCATATAATCAAAAACAGTCAGTATACAACACTGAATTAGAAGGTGAAAATATACAAAATAAACAGACTGAGTTTCAGCATAATGATTTGTTAGAGGATGCTTTATTGACAAGTCTTGATTCAGAACAAAAAAGGGCTAACAAAGACAATCAGGCAAATACAAATGAGTTTCAACAGTTAGTTATTGATCTCAGCAAGCTCATAGAAAATGTTAAATCAAATGTACAGACAGATTTTGATGCAGTATTTCTCGATACTTTTCCTGGTGTGGATGCTGATTATCAATCAAGAAACATTGAAAATTTGTCTGAAAGACAGGATATAACGGTTTGTTCACAAAAAACAATGTTCCAACAACATGCATGGCATAAGAAAGACATTACAGCACAGCCTCATGTCAACAGAGATTCATCAGAACCGGGATTAGATAATGATGTGGTGTGTTACCAAGCAGTAAAATCATCGGTACAATTGTGGAATGCCTGTGATTTGGTCTTTGGAAGTTTTCACCAGAATGATGTCAGATTTTCTGAGCAATCAAGAGGATATCAATGCACATGTAACGCATTATGTATGCTGTCATACTCTTCATGCCTTGATACCGAAAAAAGCTCTATATTAGACAAGGTGCTTTGTGAGGGAGATGTTCTGTATCAAAGTGTTATAAAAAAATTAAGAGAGGATGGAAAATTTGTTAACCACCTGCTGACTTTAGAAGAAATTCCAGATGACTTTAAGGTAGAGATAGGAAAATTTACATCTGAGAAATTGCCTATTGTAAGTGGTGTGCTTCTTGATACTCAAAATCTTGGTTTGCCAACACTTCACGAAGTATTGCAATCCGTCTTTTTGTATGCAACATCAGGGCTCTTAACTATTGGAGCCATATGCTCTGCTGTATTTAGAAAGAATGACATGTATGTATTTTTTGATTCTCATTCCCATGGAGAAAATGGACTTTCGTCAAATGATGGTACGTCCTGTTTGATAACTTTCACAAGTATCAATGACTTAGTTACATATATGTATGCATTTTATGACAGTTTAAATTTGGATACCAACACCAACTTACAGTTTGACTTCTTACCTATCAAAATTAAAATGACTGAAGAAACACGAAGTTTTAAAGATCAAATGGATAGAAATATGGAAGCTTACTTCAATGATCAAAGGTTGAGACAAGCTCACAAAGCACAATTAAAACGAAGTAGAATTTCAAGCATATCAATTGAAGAATCAAAGGCGGCATTAGGAAAAAAAAGGAAGAAAAATCGCATGGAGTATTATAAACTTTATAGAAGAAAATGTAGACAAATCACAGCATTCAAAGCTAAAGAAAAACAATCAAAGCAGACTGCTAGAGCAAATCCTGTTTTTAAGGCCAAGGAAACTGTGTACCAGTTGGAATCAAAGCAATCAGCAAGAAAAGACCCTGTCTTCAGAACAAAAGAAAAAATATCAAAGCAATATAGGAGAACCAATCCTGTTTTTAAGGCCAAAGAATCTGTGTACCAGTTGGAATCAAAGCAATCAGCAAGAAAGGACCCTGTCTTCAGAACAAAAGAAAAAATATCAAAGCAATATAGGAGAACCAATCCTGTTTTTAAGGCCAAAGAAACTGTGTACCAGTTGGAATCGAAGCAATCAGCTAGAAAAGACCCTGGTTTCAAAACAAAAGAAAGAATAGCAAAGCAATCAGCAAGAAAAGACCCTGTCTTCAGAACAAAAGAAAGAATAGCAAAGCAATCTGTGAGAGCCAATCCTGATTTAAATGCCAAAGAAATTGTGTATCAGTTGGAATCGAAGCGAGCAGCCAGAAAAGACCCTGTATTTAAAGCAAAAGAAAGAGAATCAAAGCAATCTGCAAGGACAAATCAGGCATTCAAAACAAAGGAAAGGAAATCAAAGCAAATAGCAAGGGAAAATCAGGCTTTTAGAGCACGTGAGCGAGTATACCAGAATGCATCTAAAAAGAAGGCAAGGGAAAACCCTTATATTCTTGAATGTGAGAGAATTAAGAAGCAACAAGTAAGGCAGGAAAAAAGAAAAATTGAAGATAATTCAGAGATAAATGTTCCTAGAAAAAGATGTAAGCATGACACAGATACTGTTTCAAAACCTCATCATAAACATTTTGAAAATATTGAAAATGCTATCAAACAATTCCATTCAGATATCTCTATTGGACCTATATATGCTTGTTCATGTTGCCATCAGACATGGTTCAGGAAAAGTGTTTCAATGTTAAAGAACACCCATATTTCAGCAGAAAGTAAAAGACTCCATTGTACAGGTTTGACATCTTTAAGAAATGAAGAATGGATTTGTCATACCTGCTTGAGTGCCCTGAAAGATAGTAAAATTCCAAAGTTATCAGTTGCTAATGGCATGAAATGGCCAGACAAGCCTCCAGAGCTCAATTTACATCAGCTAGAAGAAAGGTTAATAGCCCTGCGTATCCCATTTATGCAGATTAGGGAATTGCCACGTGGTGGTCAATATTCTTTGAAAGGAAATGTTATAAATGTACCTGTTGACATTCAGCCCACTATAAACTGTCTCCCAAGGCCAATGGATGAAAATTTTACAGTTGCCATCCAACTGAAAAAGAAATTGTCATACAAGAAGGTGGATTTCAAAGAAAATGTAAGACCATTAAGAGTTTTGTCTGCATTACACTGGCTTATGAACAATAGCAAACTATATAAAAATTCTGGCATAGTTATTAATGATAGCTGGTTTCAGGAAGTTACTGAAAGTGCTGAGGATACAGTCAGAGAATTTTTGGAAGTGTCAAAAGAGCAATCCACGGGTAGAAGTAGTACAGAAAATGAAAAGCAGGAACAAGATAAAAGTTGTGAAAATGCAATTGAAGAGGCTACTGACTATGAATCTGATCATTACAGTGAGATTGATGTTAATGATCATGTTGGAAATATAGATACATTAGTGGATGATGCTGATATTGACAATAAATATGATAAAGTGTTCACTTTTGCACCAGGTGAAGGACAACATCCATTAAGCTTATATCAAGATCAAGAGGCTGAGTACTTATGCTTTCCAACAATATTTTGTGGCCAGACCCCGCCCAGCAAGGATGAAAGGGTAGTGCCAGTTCATTACAGTGACATTGTAAAGTGGGAATTACGAAGTGTTGACAGGAGAGCTGCACAGTCAGTTCCCAATATATTCTTTAAACATAAAAAGCTACAGATGAAACAAATAAGTGACAAAGTCAACTTAGCCATTAGAAGGTGTAAAAAAAGAGGCCAAAAAATCACAGCAGCTGAAGCTAGAGATTCCAATTATTTGGACAAACTTGTAAATCTTGATGAAGGTTACTATATATTTCGCCAGCTGCGAAATTCTCCAGCCTATTTGGAAATGCGCAAGAAAGACATTTTTGCAATGATTAGACAACTTTCCTTGCCTACTTGGTTTATGTCATTGTCAGCTGCTGATACTAGATGGACAGATCTGTTGAAGATGTTAGCAAAATTGAATGATGGCACTGAATATTCTGAAAAGGAATTAGAAAAGCTAACTTGGCAACAGAAAACAAAGCTTGTCCAGAAAGACCCAGTTACATGTTCAAGGTACTTTGATCATAGGGTACAAGAGTTCCTCAATACTATTCTAAAAAGCAGTTGTGAGCCAGTCGGAAAGGTACGTGACTATTTTTATAGAGTTGAGTTTCAGCAGCGTGGCTCTCCTCATATCCATATGCTTGTTTGGGTAGAAAATGCTCCAACTTTAGAAACAAACTCTGAAGAGGAAATAATTCAGTTTGTTGATCAGTATCTAACATGCAGTAGTGATAATGAGAAGACAGCAGATCTTGTTAAACTTCAAAGTCACAAACATTCTAGAACCTGCAGAAAAAAGGGAAAACCAATATGTCGATTTGGATTTCCATTGCCACCATTGCCAAGAACTATGTTGTTGTACCCTCTTGAGGAGAATGTTGACAAGTACAAAAAGAAGAATACAGAGCTCCAAAAAGTGATGAATGAGTGTAAAGAAAATGAAGATATGACATTTAACGAATTTCTACAAAACATCGCTAAAATGGACTTTGAAGACTACATTTGTTGCATCAGAAGCTCTTTGAAAGCACCGAAGGTTTTCTTAAAACGTAAAACAAAGGAAATGAGGATAAATCCATTTAATGAAAACATACTTCTTGCCTGGAAAGCTAATCTTGACATTCAGATTGTTCTTGAACCATATGGATGTGCTTCATATATAGTTGGTTATATAAGTAAATCACAAAGAGGAATGAGTGCACAACTTGATGCAGCAGCAAAAGAGGCTAGAAGAGGAAACCTTGACCTTAAAAAACAAGTCCGGCATATTGGGAATGTATTTTCAAACTGTGTGGAGGTTAGTGCTCAAGAGGCAGTTTATCTTGATCTGCAAATACCTTTGACAAAGTGCACAAGGGATATTGTTTTCATCAATACATCTATACCTGAAGAAAGAATCTTCCTGCTGAAGCCAAAAGCTGCTCTTGATGAACTTCCTGCTGAATCTACAGATATAGAATCAGAAAATGTCATACAGAGGTATTCTAAAAGACCAAGGCAGCTTGGGAAGTTTTGCCTGGCTGATTATGTTTCAAAGATTGATGTTATTTATCCGAAAGGAAATAAACTACCAGAGAAATTTGATGATACTAATGATGACGACAGTTTCGTCAGTAGCTCTGAAGATGAAGGTCATGAAAGTTTGGATGAAAGTGACACAAAAACTTCAGATTTGCTGTTCAAAGCAAAGAATGGAACAAAATACAAGAAAAGAAAAGTTCCAAGAATAATAAGGTATGTTAAATACAACCAGAAAAAGGATCCAGAAAATTACTTCAGAGAGCAGCTAATGCTTTTTGTACCTTGGCGAAATGAACTAAAAGATTTAATTGGTTGTTTTGGCACATATGAAGCTCATTATAACTCTGTACAGACATCATTGATATCCAAAAGAAATGAATATGAGCATCATGCTGAAGAGCTTGAGCTTGCAAGGCAGATGATGGAAGCTGAGGAAAGGGACTATGATCAAATTGCACCAAATGCAGAGCAAGAAAATAGGGAGGCAGAAGAAGAAGGGTCAGGAGAATCAGAAAAGTTTGTTTGTTTTAACCCAAGTAGAGTTGTAGAGCAGAGACATTATGATATTGGAATAGAACTACAGTCAACTTGCTCAGTACCCCCAGTAGAAACTAACAGCATTTTATTACCAGAAGAAGAATACTTAGGACTACTCAGAAGTCTTAATTTGAGACAAAGAGAATTCTTTAATCATATTGTGCACTGGATTAAGTGTAAAGATGAACCAGTCTACGCTTTCCTAACAGGAGGGGCAGGTGTTGGTAAATCAGTAGTGATTCGAGCACTTTATCAAAGTCTGTTCAGGATTTTGAATTTGAAAGATGGAGAAAATCCAGATGAAAAAAGAATTCTGCTGTGTGCGTACATGGGCTTTGCTGCATTTAATATTAGTGGCCAAACTATTTGCTCTGCATTTCACAGGAAAATGTATCAAAAGGGCACAAATCATCTTTCAGCTGATGAGTTAAATACATTCAGAATTAAGTACCGACATCTGAAAATTATCATTATTGATGAAATATCAATGGTAGGCAACATGACACTAAGCTTTATTGACACTCGCTTACAGCAGCTGATGGGAACAAAAGAAGTTTTTGGTGGTTTAAGTGTTATTGCTGTTGGGGATCTTTTCCAGCTTAAGCCAGTAGGTGATTACTTGATATGTCTTGATTTGAAAAAGGGAGCATCTTCACTGGGAAGGAACTTATGGAAAGAGCTCTTTACGATGTACGAATTGGTTGATATCATGAGACAGAAAGACGATCTAGCATTTGCACAGTTATTAAATCGACTTCGATTGAATGAAATGACAGAGGAAGACAAACAAAAGCTGCAGACCCGTGTTGTTGACCGTGAAACTGGTGACTATCCAAAGGATGCCCTTCATTTGTTTGCTATGAATTGTTATGTAGACAAACACAATGACACTATTTTGAGTCAGTTGCCTGGAGAAAAGTTTGTGATTCCATGCCATGACAGTGTTGTCTCAGCAAACATTCCTGCCAGCAGGCACCAGTCCTTGATTGATAATCTCCCAAAGGACTATGGACAAACAGGCCAGCTAAAGAAATCATTGACTGTAGTTGTTGGAATGATTGTTGTTCATACAGCTAATGTAGATGTAGAAGATGGTTTAACTAATGGTGCTACTGGTGTAGTAAAACATGTTGACTTCAGGTGGATGGAAGGAACTAACCGTCCTAGCATTATTTGGGTATTGTTTGATGACCCTCGGGTTGGTAGAGCAACACGTGAGAAAAACAAGAAATTCTACAATTCAAGCATTCATTCAGACTGGACACCTGTATTTGAAACACAACGAACATTTATAGTGAACTACAAAACATTTCAGAGAAGCCAGTTCCCAGTGACACCAGCTTCAGGTAAAACAGTCTGGAAAGCTGAAGGTGCAACAGTTGACAAGGTAGTTGTTGATTTGTCCCAGATTGTAACAAAGAAAATACCACACGTTCACTATGTTGCATTTAGTAGAGTGAAAAAGCTGGAAGATTTATATATACTGAATATGAATGAAGCTGCTATGGCGCTAGATGATGATGTGACTATAGAGATGCAAAGGCTACGCACAGATGCTGCCTTAGAACTGTGTTATGTTCCTCTGTATAAAATCGGATCAGACAAAACCAAAATTGCATTCAACAATGCTAGATCCTTGCATAAACATTATAAGGATGTCCAATTTGAACCAAATGTGTTGGCAGCAGATATCATTGGATTTGCTGAAACAAGGTTATGTAGTAGGGATGAAAATGTACATTTTGCCCTGAAACGGTTCAGACTTATTAGACTTGATGACACAGTAAAAGAGACAAACAACAGACCATATCATGGACTTGCATTGTATGTAAAGGAGTACTTGCAGATTCAGAAAGTTGTTAAAATGCAATGCAAGTCATTTGAATTCATATTCACTAACACTTTCAGCATTCAACGAAGTTATGTTCAAGTTGTTGTGTTGTACAAATACCCAAAAAGTTCACAGACAGATTTTAGAAAAGATCTTAATTGTCATCTTAGGCCTGTTATTGATCTGAATGCTAAATTAGTCATATTAGGTGACTTCAACATACAGATAGATGGTACCAGTACAGGGTTTGTGGATTTTGTGGAGACATTATTTGGGTGTATGCAGCAAATCAAGCAATGTACAACGGACTCTGGATCAGTACTAGATTTGATATTTTCAAATTCTGAAGGGCTTTGTGATGTCATTGAGGCTTATTGGTCTGATCATAAACTAATATATTGTGCCATAGACAAATAGATATTCAAATGAATGATGCTGAACATGAATGAAGTTATGAAGTACAAAAATCAGAATAAAGATAGCACCCTCAAGTTACATGGCAACTTTACAACTCGGCAAGAACATGGAAATTTAAATGAGCTAAATACATGTATTGTTGTTGACTAGGACTAGCAACTAAAATTGCTTTGTCTCAGTATTACTAAAATCTTCCGAATTGTATGTCATTTCAGAGTAGAATTGAGAATTTTGGTCTTTGTGGAAATCATTAAAAATGTAGGCGTAACCCCACTAGGAATTGAATCAGGTGGTTTAGCTTATTATTGGGGTTGCCACCTTTTTTTTTTCTGTTTAATTTTTTTCTCTCTCTCTGTTTAAGTGTAACATTACATCCAATCATATTCATTTCAGTCATTTTTTGGCACTATGGTGAGTTCTTACAATTAGTTCACAGTGGCATACTTAATGTTCTGTATCAGTAATGAATTATTTTTGAATTGAGGCTTAATTACTGCTCTTAAAGGATCTCAGCTTTACTTTTTTACTCCCTGAATAGGGAGTGTGGAGGCTCAGTAGTAGACCTTAGAACTGGAGCGAGAGCCATCTCTTTGAGGTGTCATATATTTGTAGAAGAAGCTGTAATCACCAAAGTATTGGTCTAGTACTTATGAAGTAGTTGTTCTATTTAGGCATAACTGAAAAGATTTTGAGAGAGACATTAAACCTCAACTCTAACCAAAACAAAGAACAAAATAATTCTTTTATCATTATTGTTACATTTAGGCTGTAAAAAGTATCATAAAGTTATGTATTATTAATAGCAAATTTCACTATGGTAAAATGCAGTAACTGTTGTTATAGTGATATATATAATTTGTGTATAAAGAACATGTAAAAATACATGTATTCTCAAACAAGATGTTAGAATTAAAGAGACTGTGACTATAACATATGATTTGAGTAGAATCTCAAATATGCAGTATATTACTTTTTTTTAATAACATTGAAGCAGGCAGTTAGATGCATTGTGAAAATTTCATTGTAATGATATGGTGATAACTGATGTAACAAGTGCTATATAGTTTTATATTTGTTTTATAAATTTTTGGCAAGAGGATATGCTTTTCACTATATATTAATGCAAATTATGCAATGTTTTGTAAAAAGACATTATTGCAATATATTGATAAACAGTTAGTGGGAGTGGTCTTTTTTATTGTAAAGATTCTGTACATTAGTGAATGGTTGTATTGCTTCACAAAAGCATAGTGACTTAGAGTTTGATTCTGTGTTGATAATGTACATAAATACTGGTCAAAAGTATTTATTATTTACAATTATGTATATAATTTAAACAAAAATGAACATTATGCTGGATTGAATGAATATTAGAAATATACTATCAGTACATATATTTCATTTTGTTTAAACTGTCATACAATCTTAATTTTATTGACAAGTTTATAAACATATTGCCCATTAAAAATGTGTCATTATTTGTCCTATTCTCTATGATGTAGTCTTGTATTGTTAATAGATTGTGTAAAACTATACATTTACAATGATTTTACAAGGTATCTATTTAAGCCACAGAAATTTTACATGCATAAGTCCAGACTTGGAATGTTTTCTAACTGTTAATGTTATAGACACAGTCTCATTACTTCTACATCTACAATAAGATACTAGATTACCCAAGATTATTAAGATTCATGATTAAGTTTCTTCATCTTTTATAATCACCTTTTAAATTGTTGTCATTAGATTATAGTAGCCCTTATCATGTAGTATCTTTGTGTTTTATTTAAAAATAAGTGTCTAAAGTAAATACATTTTGATAGATGAACTATAAGATTCAGTGTACTGTAGTTCAATGAATAAAAAATATTAGAAAGCGACACTAGTTGTGTTTTCACTGAAACTCCTTTTGCAGCAACTAATTTTGCTTACCTGTGTAGTACCGTTAAAATGATGACAGTTGGTTGATTCTGACCTATTGATTACAAAGTTGGGTATGGCAGGACAGAGAAGTAGAAGGCATTAAAGCTATGATCAAGAACTGGCACAATGAGAACAAAGTCTCACAAAATCCCATATGGGAAACAACCAAATTTACAAAAACAGGTACTGGTTAAAGAGAACATAGTATAATAAGCAGAGTTAAATGTAGTAGCTATTTCCTTAAAGGTGGCCAAAATCCATACCAAAACATAGAATAGATAGAACTACTGCTGAACTACTATCTTTGAATGCTCAGCAATATATTTTACTGTTATTGGGCTTTAATTAGTTTTGAGAGGCGCCTAACACTGCGCTCGAAATCAAAGGAGGCACCAAGTGGTAATTAAGGTAAATGGTTTCATCAGATTTGGTCAGTTGATTTCATTTAAGTTTTATATTCCACTCAAGAGCTAAAAGCAAAACCTTCTTTTAAAGCCTTATCAGAAAAACTGGAGAAGCCTGGGATCGAATCCAGGATCCTGAGGAGTAGCTTAACCAACATTCTACAGAGGCTTTGGGTGCACCAGAATGTCCTCCCGGAACAGGCGATAGCTATCTATTAGGGTCTTATATGAGCATTTACAGGACCAATGGTCCTCTGGTATAAATCATGACCTTGGGTTGAAATTGACCTACGAAACTGTTGATTAAAACAGAAAGGTCAAATATTGCGGTGCATTCCTATACCAGAATGGACCGGAATGGACCTGATTGCCGAAATGGACTACTGGAATGGACATTTATATGTGTCATTGAGTACTTTTCATTTGGTTTTCGAGGACAGACTGGCCTAGAATATATACATACAGTGATAAGTTATAGAATTTAACGATAATTAGTTAAATTGTGTTCCTTACGGTCGGGTAGCCTGGGTCAGGTGCCCATATATGGTTATATAGGTCCCCGTCACAGTGCCAGCACATTTTACTCATTTCTACTTCTATATATATCCATATGTTTGCTATAGAACAACCACTGGTGATCTCTATATATTTCAATCAAAGAAACCTATGAACAGTGGCCCTATCCCAGACCCCACCTCTGAGCTTCCCTAACCACCCTGGGAAGTAAATTTTGCTATACTTAGATGAATTTTATCTGATGCAAACTACTCATACGACTACAGAAGTACATTTTATGCAAGTAAATACATTAAAAGCACCCAGAGCCATAGCATAATGTCCATTCCGGTAGTCCATTCCGGTAATTATGTCCATTCTGGTAAATGAACGCACCCTAAATATTGCCAGAAAGATCTGAAAGTTGGTAGAGACAGACAGTCTATAGAGTTAATAATTATGTGAGTATTTAAGGTCAAGTTTACATTTTACGTTAATTGACTAATATTGCCTTAGCCAAAGGTCATTGATCAAAGACAAAATCTCAGGTGAGCGATATCAGGACCATTGGTCCTCTGGTTCCATTTTTCAATGAAATTTCTCTATGCAAACAGAATAGCCCCAGACAGGACTTTGCTGTCTGGCGACACATCTGGGGCTAAACTGTTTGCCTATGTTCCATAAATAGGATGCCAAGCTTATATGAGTTTAACATATTTTTAAATAGTTCGTTCAAGTTGAGATATATAAACTTAACACAACCAACACTTAAACTTTCATTCTATGATACTATACATCAAATAATGCAGGAAATGTTTAAACTTACTTAGAAAATTGTTTGCCTTGTATGCAAAGTTGAATTGATCAGTGCATCTATCAATGGTTTGATGTCATTTTCAGCTCAACATAAATTTCATTGCAGTTAAGTCAGTTAAAGACACTGGAAGCCAGAAAGAAGACAATACAGGCTAAACTAGAAGGAAGATTGCCCCTGTCAGACAAAGGTTAGTGAATGAATTGAGCCGCGACGCGAGAAAACCGGTCTTCGGGATTTCCGACCAGGTCCGACACAAACCGGGCTGTACAGTCTCAGAAGCAGGCTAGAAGCTTGAAATTTCGGATATAAGAAGAAGAGGAAATATACTATCCGTGTAGCGAAAACAAAGGCGCTGATAACCGCGAAGCTGATCTGCGCCTTTGTTTTCGCCTAGGCAAAAATCCGGTTTTCTCACGATGTGGCTCAATTAAAGATGTTTCAAAAGTTTTCAGAGCAGCCTCTTCTTTACACATGCTTTGCAAATACAAGAGCCGCCTCGTGAGAAAACCAACATTATGATTTCTGTAAAGGTCCGACACAAATCAGGCTGTACAGTCACAGAAGCAGATTAGAAGCTTATAATTTCGGATTTAAAAAGAAGAGGGAGTGTACTAACCATGTAGCGAAAACAAAGGGGCTGATCAGCTACTCGTTTACCCTGAAGGTGATCTGCGTCTTTGTTCTCGCATATGCAGATTGTTGGTTTTCCCTTGAGGTGGCTCATCCTGAGGATTTTCTGTCTTTGCATATTTGTAGCATACATGTAGGTATACCATGGAATAAGACTTACCAAACTTAGACATATGTTTTGTGACCAAAATCTGACATCTGTCTTGCCATCTCTATTTCAGATTGCAGCGAGCTACTAGGTCTTGGTACCTCAGGTGACTCTGAGCGAGACAGAATGATAAAAACTGGCGAAATGACACCATTCGGCACGGTTGTGAGACAAGAACAAGAAACTACAGATGAGGCACCAGAGCCAAAACCATCTGACGCTTCTAAGTCAAAAGATATATCAAACCTAGACAAGCAGTCTGTCGCTGACAATCAAGTTAAGGAAGATGAACATTTGTCTAAACAAACCAATGGTGCACATGGTTTTGACGACGATGACCTGTATGATGCAGAGATCGAGGAACCTGGTAGCCATAGCGACAGGGACAATGAGTGGTTGCCTAGTGACCAGGATAAGGGTAGTCATAGCAACGAGGAAGAAATGGCAGTTGATGTGACGGGAGCCAGAGGTGAGCTTGTAATTTAGATAAAATAAGCTTCTGTGAAAATACTAATTTTCTTGGATGACTTTCCATACTTATTGAGGCGTGTGTAGTTGATAAGATTTTCTGATTGGTGCATACGGAGAACTTACTAAAATTAACTTTGCCTTGAGCAAGTCATATTTCTTTAAATCCTGATGTTATGGTCACAGTTGATCAACTCAGTACACAATAAAAATGATACCTTTGAATGGCAATGCTTTCAGTCTTGCTTATTAGGCTAAGGCAGATTTTCTCTTCATTTCATTTAAATTTTGTCTGTTTAGATATCAAACCAAGGAAGAAGCATAAGAAAAAAGGGCACCTGCCCACTCACCAGCGCCCAGTTTACCACAGTGATGGAGAGGGAGAGGAGGATGAAAACAGTACACCCACCAGCATCCCCGGGGTGAGGAAATACAGAGATGATGGCAATGAGGATTTCTATGACGAAAGAATGGAGTGAGTAAAGATTGTTGTACCATAGTCTCAGGGAGGGGGTAGTTATACGATGGGGGTAGATGGATAGTGGTGAAGATGAAATCAGCCTGTAGCATAACAACAGAATTTTGTATGCATTGATGCCCTGTTCCTATAGTAATGATTAAAATTCAGACAAACAAAGTTTGAGAGGCTCATATTACGTAGTTTTGAGTGCAATGTACAATTTCTTTCAGGAAGTTTCAATACTCGGAGCGTCGTAAACAGAAAATGCGTGAAGCCGGGCAGCTGAGTGAATCTGACGATGACGAAGAATTTGATGGAGGCATGAAAGTGCCATCCAGAATTTGGTCCAAACTCTATAAGTAGGTCATAGTTGCACTGCATAGAAAGACTTTAAAGATTTCATTGAGAACACAGATTTAGAACTGATATTAAAACAGAAACAATAGAAAAGCTTACATTTAGTTTAAAAATCCAATTTGCGGATCAAATACATGAAATCAGAGATTGGATCAGTTCTTTTTGAAAGTTTTTTATATTTAATACATTACAGCAATTTCTTTACCATTACTATTACATACTTTTTTTTTGTCATTACCATTACTTTAACTTGAGCCTTCCCATGAGAAAATCAACAATGTGGTTTCCGACCAGGTTTGACGCAAACCGGGCTGTATAGTCACAGAAGATGGTTAGAGGCTGGAAATTTGTGTATTTAAGTAGAAGAGGGATTTTACTATCCTTGTAGCGAAAACAAAGGTGCTGATGAAGCTGGTCTGTGCCTTTGTTTTCACCCAAGCATTTAGTTTGTTTTCTTATGCAGTGGCTCACTTTATAAAAATGGGCAGTAACAGTTCTTGCATGTTTGTTAGTATCTCTTGTGATATTCGTTATGCCTCTAGTCTTTCATGTCTGTGTGTCTTAGGTACCAGAAGACATGTGTTAAGTGGTTATGGGAACTTCACTGCCAGGAAGCAGGGGGTATTGTGGGAGATGAGATGGGTCTCGGCAAAACCATACAGATGATCGCCTTCCTTGCTGGGCTAAAGTATTCCAGGCTGAGAAATAGTAACTTCCCGTAAGCAAATATTTTATGACTTTGTGAAGTGCCAGTTAAGTTTCAGTAAAAAAATAAAGATCAGACTATACACAAAATACAAATGAGCCGCCTCGTGGGAAAACCAACAATGTGGTTTCCGAACAGGTCTGACACAAACCGGCCTGTCCAGTCACAGAAGCAGGCTAGAAGCTTGAAACTTTGGAGTTAAAGAGAAGAGGAATTGTACTATCCGAGTAGCGAAAACAAAGGCGCTGATCAGCTTCGCGGTTACCGCGAAGCTGATCTGCGTCTTTGTTTTCGCCTATGCAGATTGCTGGTTTTCCCATGAGGCGGCTCAAATAAAGATCAGATTATGCACAAAATACAAATGAACCAGGAGTTTCACTCAGAAAGCTAATTAATACACTTCAGAACAGATATGTGTCATACTTTCAAAATACATGTACTGCTTGACGACTCCACAAATAATATATCAAAATTCATTTCCAAATATTTCTCTAGTGAATTCAAACTTATTTTTCTCTACACTTTTTGCTGGACAAATTTTTAGCTCACCTGAGCCGAAGGCTCACTGGTGAGCTTATAGTATAGTGGTCGAGCCGGCGTCCGTGCGTCGTCCGTCGTTTTTGTTGTCGTCAACATTTTCAAACGACTTCTCCTCTGAAGCTGCCAGGCCGAATCTTTTCATATTTCACATATAGCATCTACAGGTGAGGGGAACGAATATTTGTGTTTTTTATTTTGATCGGATAAGAACTCTGGTTGCTATGGCAACTTATGCTTCCCATAGACTTATAATGGAAAAAAGTGAAAATTGCCAGTTTTTGCTGTCTTGTTGGAGATATTTGAATTTTGTTTTTGCAGAAATGTTTATTGAGTAGTCCTCTACGTTTCATGTGACTGTCCTAATCCTTCATTTTGATTGGTTGCAGGGGCCCCATATAGGGCAAAATTTCGAAAAACATTCAAAAATCTTCTTCTCAGAAATCGTCAAGGGGATGAAGCCTATACTTTGTATACATGTTCCTGACAGTGGTCTCTACATAATTTGTGTTTTTTATTCCAGGCGGATAAGAACTCTGATTGCTATGGCAACTTAAAGTTTCCATGGACTTACAATGGGAAAAGTGGAAATCGGCTATTTTTCTGCTAAAATTGCAGACATTTGAATTTTGTTTTTGCAGAAATGTTTATTGAGTAGTGTTTGACGTTTCTTGCGAGTTTTGTCCTAATCCTTTATTTTGATTGGTTGCTGGGGCCCCATAAAGGGCAAAATTTTGAAAAAAAAAAACATGCAAAAATCTTCTCCTCAGAAACTGTCGAGTGGATGAATCCTGTACTTTGTGTACATGTTCCTGACAGTAGCCATTATATAATTTGTGTTTTTTATTCCAGTCGGATAAGAACTCTGGTTGCTATGGTAACTTTAAGTTTCCATAGACTTATAATGGGAAAAGTGGAAATTAGCTATTTTTTGAAAACTATTGCAGCCTGAGACCTGAAAAGTGGTAGATGCAAACAACTAATGGATTAGATGAAGGTATATGATTAATTTAGGTCAAGGTCATCTCTTGACCTTGGCCGGTCTGTCGTCCATACGCACTTTTCAAAGATTTTTTTCTCTGAAACCACTTGGCAAATCAAAGCCAAATTTTATATGAAGCATCTATAGGAAGTGGGAACCAATGTGTATATAAATAATCCAGGTCACATGACCAAGATGGCCGCCATGCCCATATATGGTAAAAACCTTAAAATATCTTCTTCTCCAGAACCGGTGAACCAATTTCAACAAAACTTTTCATGAAGTATGGATGACTCAAGTACTACAACATATATATAAAACATGACCCTGTGGTGACCTTGACCTATTTTATGGCAAGGTCAGCATAGGTCATCAATGCATTTGAATGGGGAAAGCTTTTAAAATGTCATTTTAAGTGAAAGTCTTGCAGGAAATGGGCAGTAGGACTGAAATTTAATGATTCTGAAAAAAAAAAATGCACCCCAGAGGCTCATCTGCCTTTAAAATGTTATTTGAAGGAGAAAATCAGCAGGAAATTTGCAAATGGACAGAATATTGATTATTCTGAAGAAAAAAAAAATGGCGCAAGGGCTTCATCTACCCCTGCACTGGGGTTAAATACCATAATATTCAAATATGTTTATTGGTATATGAAGCAGATCTCAGGTGAGCGTTTACAGGACCATTGGTCCTCTTGTTCACGTTGTTACTATGACACATTTTTTCCAATATTCTTCCACATCAGGAAAACATGTCAGTGTAAGGTATACCCCCCTTCATACCCCACTTTTATATATACCTATTTTTCTTATTTTTGCTCCAAAACATAGATTGTGGGTACTCGTTAGAACCGCCTCGCCGAGTGTACCCACAATCTATGTTTTGGGCAAAAATATTAAGAATATCAAACTTTTTCTGATGAAATTTTCAATTTTTTGGGCTGAAAAAAGCTGTGTATCAATGGGCAAGTTTTCATAATGCAGGCATATGGGTCTGGGTGCCTCCCTAGTGGTTTGTCCAGCAACTGTGATGCACCAGTGGGTCAAAGAGTTTCACACTTGGTGGCCGCCATTTAGAGTGGCGATACTTCATTCCTCAGGGACTTACACTGGCAAAGAGGTAGGTGGCTTACTTCATGTAAGCCGCGTCATGAGAAAACCAACAATGTGGTTTCCGAACAGGTCCGACACGAACCAGTCTGTGCAGTCACAGAAGATGGCTGGAAGCTTCAAATTTGTGATTTTGAAAGAAGAGGAATTGTATTATCCATGTAGCAAAAACAAAGGCGCTGATCAACTTCGCAGTTACTGTGAAGCTGATCTGCGCCTTTGTTTTTGCATATGCAAAATGTTTGTTTTCTCATGACACAGCTCATAAATTGTTTGGAGATTGTCTAAAATAGATGAAATTTAGCTCCAGGGAGGGACATAATAAAATGCATGAGGATAGGAATAAATACTGGTAGAATAACTGGCCCTCTCTTGAGAAGAATTAGGTCTATATAACAGTAATGTAGTTTTAATAATGTGACCTTTCGTGATTCAATGATAAATAGTTAAACTTTTCATGCGTTCATTTCTGTTTTCCGCCTGATATTTTTTGATGGGGATTTTAAATTCATAAGTTTAAGTTATTGGACCATCTTTTCTAACTTTACAGAAGGAGCTTGTGCGTCACATAGTGAAGAATAGTGGTATACTTGTGACATCGTATAACACCCTAGTGTTACAGCAGGAGATTATACTGGCTTACAACTGGCACTATGTCGTACTGGACGAGGGACATAAAATAAGAAATCCTGATGTACAGGCCACGCTGGTAGCCAAACAGGTTGGTGCTTCTCTGTCAACCTCTTTTAGATTTATGTCAGACTTGCACTGTTAATCAGCCCTTGGCTAATCAATAATATGGACAGCCGAGTATTTGTATAAATCCAGTGTCTTATTCGAAAAAAGAAGTCTTGTTACTTGCAGTTTTAGTCTGCTATGCTGACAGAATTATGCTTATTTAAGATATTTTGAGAAATGTTTTAGTTGTGAAGTTCATGTACTTTGACAAGCATAAATATAATAAATTATTAAGTAGCTTCATTATTAAATGTGTAACTACACAGATGATCAGCACCTTTATTTTCTGCGCTTGGTTATATGCTTTATACTTTAAAAATATCTTTGCAAATTCTCTTTGCATGTAGCTCAGATAATTTAACACATCATTTCAGTTCCGTACACCTCATCGGATTATCCTGTCTGGTTCCCCTATCCAGAATAACCTGAGAGAGTTATGGTCCTTGATGGATTTTGTATTCCCTGGGAAGCTGGGTACCTTGCCAGACTTCATGCAACATTTCGCAGTGCCAATTCTGCAGGGAGGTTACGCTAATGCTAGTCCAACACAGGTACTGAGTTTAGATACTAAATGTTTCTTGCCTTAGTCTGCTGTCTTCTCCCTTGACTTACTGAATGAATGCTCATTGTTTAAGAAATCATTATAAACAATAACGTGGCATGAGCAGAAACACCAGGAATTCTAACAAGTCTGATTGGTTTACTATCCCTGTGCACTTCATATACAAGGGACTTTTGTAATGTATAAAGCTAAAACTTCACCCTGTGTGATACTGTGGTTGGTCTTTTGTTGTGCATATGTATCATATTACACCTTAACCCCTTTATAATAGTGTTCATTACAGCACTGTTTTGGGTATAACACAGACCATCTGGAGCCCAAATAATCATTTTGGAGTAGTTTTCCTATGTACCTAAACATTACATCATTTTTCTCTCGTTATAACAGTTTGAATAGTTATTAAACAGGGAAATGAAGTTGGACCACAACAATAGTATTATAAAGAGGTTGTGTTATTGTTTTGTGATTAGACTGTAAGGTTTACCCAAATGATCTAAGAATCACATATTTGGAGCTCATTGTTCATATTAGCCTTTATGTCAATGCTGCTATGGTTTCAGGTACAGACAGCCTATAAGTGTGCCTGTGTGTTGAGAGATACAATCAATCCGTACCTGTTGCGGAGAATGAAAGCTGATGTGAAGACAAACCTGAATCTACCTGCAAAAAATGAACAGGTATGTTAGTGCAAAGTCTTTGTAAACAGGGGGCATATTCTTTGAAAATGGTGGATCCTAACCAACATTTTTAGCCAAGAGGCTCAAAAGTACTTTTTAGCCAAGAGGCTTAAAAGTACTCAGAGAATTAAAAGTTCCATTAATTCAAACAGGGCTGCATATGTATGTACATATTTCATTATTCAGGCGCTTTGTTATTATACATGCATGAACTTGAACAGCCAATGTACTAAAGCCGTCTGTATTCCAGGTGTTGTTTTGTCGTCTGACACAAGAGCAGAGGGAGGTCTACCAAGAATATCTGGACTCCAGAGAGTGTCAGGCAATACTCAGTAGAAAACTAATGGTAAAAACTGGAAAAAGTCTTAAATTTGGCGACATTTTTCTGTATTTAAATTACTGTCAGTATCATACATGGTAGATTTTCTGTTAAGAAATATGCTCAAAATGTGCATTTTGGTGAGGGATTGCACTGTTTTCTAAGGCAAGTCTGTACAAAAATACATATTCAGTATAGGTAAGATTTCATGTACATATGAAGATCTGTCTGAATTCACCATGGGGCAATACTTTTGCAAAATGGAGTCAAGCTTCAGTTTATAATTGCAGACTCTAGGTTTCATATCATCATTTGAAGCAGTATTACAGACATGTTCTCAATAAAATGAGCTGTGACATGAGAAAACCTGTCTTCTGGTTTCCGACCAGGTCTGACACCAACTGGCCTATGTACATACAGAAGATGGCTAAAAGCTTGAAATTTTGGATTTAGGGAGAAGGGGAAATGTACTATCTGTGTAGTGAAAACAAAGGCACTGATCAGCTGTGCAGTTACTGCACAGCTGATCTGCGCCTTTGTTTTCGCATAGGCAAAAATCTGGTTTTCTGATGACGTGGCTCAAATGTCAAATGGTAAACATATTAAGTAGCATGTTTGAATAAAGTGAGCCTCGTCATGAGAAAACCAGATTTTTGCCTATGCGAAAACAAAGGCGCAGATCAGCGCCTTTGTTTTCGCTATATGGATAGTACAATCTCTCTTCTTCTTTAATCCGAAATTTCAAGCTCCTAGCCTGCTTCTGAGACTGTACAGGTCGGTTTGTGTCAGACTTGGTCGGAAACCCTGAAGATCGGTTTTCTCGCATCGCAGCTCAAGTGTTCAAGTGTTTTATTCCCCAGATATTTACCGGTCTCATCACCCTGCGTAAGATCTGTAACCACCCAGACCTGTCCACTGGGGGACCCAGGGTGTTCAGAGGGGAGAAGACCGACAATGACCCCACCCTGGAGTATGGATTCTGGAAGAGGGCGGGAAAAATGATTGTGGTTGATGCCTTGCTGAAACTGTGGAAGAAGCAGGGCCACAGAGCTCTCATTTTCACACAGAGTAAACAGGTATAGGTGTTGAATGTTCCATCATGTTAGAAATTGTCAAAAGTTGGCTTCAGATACATGTAGTTTTATGTATGTTATTTATGTTATTTATTTTCAACATACTGGAATACTCATATGACAAGCCTCGGCATCTTAACAATTTAGATTTATGTTTACTTCTGCAGTACAATCACTGTCAGAGTAGCCAGGATGTATGCAGTGTTTCTGTATATTGTTAAGCTAATAAACTGGGCAAACAGTTCATCCTAACACTGGGAAAAGTTTAATTTTAAAACTTTGATAATTGATGTGATTTTCCCAATTTTTAGCTCACCTGAGCCGAAGGCTCACAAGATGAGCTTATAGGATGGCCATGCTCCGGCGTCCATCCACAATTTCAAAGATCTTCTCCTCTGAAACCGCTTGGCCAATCATAGCCAAACTTCATGTGGAGCATCCTTAGGAAGGGGGAACGAAAGTTTATATAAATGGTCCAGGTCACATGACCAAGATGGCCGCCATGGCTATAAATAGCAAAAACCTTTAAAAATCTTCTTCTGCAGAACCAGTGGGCCGATTTCCACGAAACTTGGTATGTAGCATCGGGGACGCGGGCTCATCGTAGTTTATATAAATCATGACCCTAGGATGACCTTGACCTATTTTACGGCAAGGTCAACTTAGGTCGCCAATGCATTTGAATGGGAAAAATGGTAAAATGCTATTTAATGGGTAAAACTTACTGGGAATAGGCAAGTGGACAGAAGATTAATGTTAATGGAAAATTTTAGCCCCTGGGGGGTTGTCTGCCCCTGCCCCGGGGCTATATACATGTATGTTTTCATAATAATGAAACATCTTCTCCCCTGAAACCGCTTGGCCAATCAAAGCCAAACTTCATATGGAGCATCCTTCGGAAGGGGGTAAGAAAGTTTATATAAATGGTCAAGGTCACATGACCAAGATGGCTGCCATGGCTATAAATAGAAAAAACCTTTAAAAATATTCTCCAGATCCAGAAGGCCAATGATTTTGAAACTTGGTGTGAAGCATCAGTGACTGGAGCTCTACAAAGTTTATATAAATCATGACCCTGGGATGACCTTGACCTATTTTACGGCAAGGTCAACTTGGTTCTCCTATGCATTGGAATGGGAAAAGATAGGAAAATGTAATTAAATGGCAAACAACTTGCTAGAAATGAGCAAATGGACAAAATATTAATATATCTTAATAAACTTATGCACTGTTCTATTTCTTGCAGGTACTAGACCGACTCTGCCTCAAAGACATACGTGTAATTTATGTATATAATTTGTAAACTCGAGTGTTATGTAGAAAAAAAAAAAAAAAAAAAAAATCTGCGTACAACTGACCGACAAACAGTGATATATTACTCAACAATGCACACACTACTAGCAGTACAGCTGATCTATTTCGATTCTAACACACAATAAACGGAAAAAATCAAAAAAAAAAAAAAAAAAAAAAAAAAAAAAGCAAATGGACAGAAGATTTATGTTTAAGAAAATATTTTGGGCCCAGGGGGTTGTCTGCCCCTGTCCCGGGGCTATATACATGTATATGACCATAATATTGAAACATGATCTTCTTCTCTGAAACCGCTAGGCCAGTCAAAGCCAAACTTTTTGTGGAGTATCCTTAGGAAGAGGGAATGTAAGTTTGTATAAATGGTCAAGGTCACATGACCAAGATGGCCGCCATGGCTATAAATAGCAAAAATTTTTAAAAATCTTCTTCTTCAGAACCAGAAGGCCTATGACTTTGAAACTTGGTATGAAGCATCTGGGAATGGAGCTCTACAAAGTTTATATAAATCATGACCCTGGGATGACCCTGACCTATTTTACGGCAAGGTCAACATAGGTCGCCCATGCATTTGAATGGGAAAAAATAGGAAAATGTCATGTGATGGCAGAAAACTTGCTAGGAATGAGCAAATGGACAGAAGATTTATGCTTATGAAAATATTTTAGGCCCAGGGGTTGTCTGCCCCTGCCCCGGAGCTATATACATGTAGATGACCATAATATTCAAAAAGCTTTTTCTCAGAAACTGCTTAGCCAATCAAAGCCAAACTTTATGTGGAGCATCCTTAGGAAGAGGAAATGAAAGTTTAAATAAATGGTCAAGGTCACATGACCAAGATGGCCGCCATGGCTATAAATAGCAAAAATTTTTAAAAATCTTCTTCTTCAGAACCAGGAGGCCTATGATTTTGAAACTTGGCATGAAGCATTAAGGAACGGAGGTCTACAAAATTTGTATAAATCATGACACTGGGATGACCTTGACCTATTTCATGGCAATGTCAACTTAGATGGCCCATGCATTTGAATGGAGAAAATTGTTAAAATGTCATTTGAAGGACAAAACTTGCAGTTAATTGGCAAATGGACTGAATTTTTATGATTTGAAAAAGACATTGACTCCAGGAGTTATTCTGACCCTGCCCTAGGGTTATATACATGCATTGTACCATTCAAGCCTAACAAGTTTATTGGTACATGTATATATCGCAAGTCTCAGGTGAGCGTTTACAGGACCATTGGTCCTCTGGTTTTTTCATGGACTTATGTTTGAACTCTTTGTGTTAAATTTTAGATGTTAGATATAATGGAAGCGTATGTACAAGAGAAGGGGTACAGTTATGTCAGAATGGATGGTGGAACAAGTATATCAGCCAGACAGCCACTGGTACAGAAATACAACACTGTAAGTAGACATTTTTGCTGTGATAAACATTTTCTGACTCTTGGGTATAGGAAAAGTCCATCAGTAGCACATAGCCTAATCAGTGCTTTTGTTTTAGCATGCTGAAAGTACTTTAAACAATTTATTTTCGAGTGATTTATTTTTGTCAAGAATGTACAGTTCGCAAAAATAAAAATTGCCAAAAAATTGAGTCTATTTTTTATATACTGTGTATTATTCTTGAATTGGCCAGTTTTTCGGTACATGAAAATAAACCGCCGCAGAAGTATGCATGGACTCTGAGACAGGAGTTAGATAACAGTATATTCTCTAGATTCTGAATCTGAAACTGTGCTGCTTGGTTTCACCCGATGAAACAATACCTAAAAGTAGATGCACTCCAGTTTTGAAGTATAAAGAAAGAGTTTTACGCTCATAATATTTATTTTTTATTCATAGAATGACAGTATCTATCTGTTCCTGTTAACAACTCGTGTTGGGGGTCTGGGTATCAACCTTGTTGGTGCAAACAGAATAATCATCTATGACCCCGATTGGAACCCCAGCACTGACACACAGGCTAGAGAGAGAGCTTGGCGGATTGGTCAGAAACGTCAGGTGACCATCTACAGGCTGCTAACAACAGGCACCATAGAGGAGAAAATTTATCACAGGTGATGTGTGCTTCATATTTGAATTGATCATAACTTTATTAATAGAAAGTTAATTATTAATAGAAAGTTAAAAGAAGAAAAAAAATGGATTTGCTGGTTGCTAAGACACATTAGGCAAGCATTTACAGGCTCTTTAAGTACCCATATAGAAGAGAAAGGTTAGTTTTTGTTGTTGTTGTTTTCAATGATAAGGCCTGCTAGGAATAATGAGAACCCATATCTTCCTTGAGGCTTAAGGAGAATTATACTTGTTGTCACATAGATAATTTGCAGGACTAAACCAACACAGAACAAATGCTTACAACAAGTTTGATTACTATGTTGACCAAACTTATCCATTATTTATCATATGTTTACTACAAAATATGTTCTTTTTGCATATGCGATACAGACAAGAGTTACGTTCACATATCGCGGCACAGTATCTCGAAAGCCGTATCCGTTCAAAAATTGATAAAACCCATATCACTCCCTTGGGAGAAAAAGCCATATCACCAAATGATTGGCTCACATACCCACGTGACCCATATCATCCCTAGGGAGAAAAAGCCGTATCACCAAATGATTGGCTAATAAAATTATATTCGGAGCACCTGGCTCCTATTGTATTGAGTTCATTAGGTAGTGTAACGCAGGCATTTTAGATTTGTTTGGATTGTGGTTTTATGTCACAGGCAACAGTATTTTGTCATGTCGAGACGAATTTTCGATTTGTGCTAATGTGAAATAATATGCGCTCTACTGCACGCTTTGGCGGTATGTCAAAATAAATAAATCAAATCAAATCAAATCAAATCAAATCAAATCAAATCAAATAAATAAAACAAAGAAAGGGAAAAATGGTCATGAATTAAAATATATGATAAAAAGATTACGATATGACAATTTTCATATCGTACCCACGTATCAACCCTCGAATCCCGTATCAGCCCTCGACTCTCGCATCAGCCCTCGGGCTGATACGAGAGTCTCGGGCTGATACGGGATTCTCGGGTTGATACGAGGTACGATATGAAAATTGTCATATGATAATCTCTATTTATCAATTGTACATATCATGCCCACTTATTTTGTAGACAAATTTTCAAGCAGTTCCTCACTAACCGAGTCCTGAAGGACCCCAAACAAAGGCGACTCTTTAAGACCAACGATATGTACGAGTTGTTCAGTCTTGGCCTCAGTGATGACAAGCGAGAGACAGAAACGGCGGCCATCTTTGCTGGGACTGGTTCCAATGTCTCTGTGGACATGAAGAGGATCAATAGATTTGACAGGTATGTATGAGCCTCGATGCGAGAAAATCGGTGTTCGGGCCTCGGGGTTTCCGCCCTGGTATGACACAGCACTGAATTGAAACCTTTAGCAAGACACATTACTAAACTCCCGATAGTACTGGTTATTACTTATAAAACAGTAGCTCTGTCCCAACATAACAGAAAAATTGTTGACTGGCATGTTCAATAAAAATTCTATATTCGCTTAAGATTTCTCATATTGACTTCTTCCCTGCAGAATGAAAGCAGAGAAGAAGAAGCCGGAAACTGAAGAAGAGGAAGAAGAAGAAGAAAGGAAAGATGCCGAACTCAACTTTGACGATGAAGAAATACAAAGAATGCGTGAAATGGCTCGGAAACTGAGTCAGAAAATAGGCCAGGGACTACTTTCCTCCAAGGATAAGGAACAGAAATCCAGTGGTGATTCAGGATCTGATAGTAAGCCGGGAACTGGGAAGTCGGACAGTGAAATGAAAATGAACAGAAGCAAAACTGAATCAGGGAGTAAGAGTGATCCAGGGAATAGAACAGAATCCAGGGACAAATCTGACTCAAGGAAAAAGTTGCATTCAGGAAAGGATGATTTACATAGTAGGACATTTGAAAGTTCAGGTTCACAGACTAGTAAAACAGATAAAGAATCATCAGAGCAGATCTCAAGGAAAAGCAGTAGTTGTGATATTGTGAAAAGAGAAAAGACTCGGTCTCCGTCCATGGTTGAAAGCCAGTCTTCTAAGTCACTCAGTGGGTCAGAAAAGCGACGGAGGAGCAGCGATGATCATGACAGAGACAGGAGACATAAGAAGAAAAAACACAAGAGAAAAGATGCCAGTATGTATTGTTTCTTTGATTGAATTGGAGCGTAACTTCTGCTGTAATCATCTGAGGTCATGTCAGAGAGTTGCTCTTACCAAACCATACCACTGGCAAACTTCCTAATTTCCCAAAAGTAGAATACCATTACTTTGTATATGTATTTTCTGTCACCATCACCTGAGAAGTGCTATTCTTGAGTCAGCCAAAATATTTTCATGACATTGAGAAAGAAATATATCAGACATCAGGGTTCATCTTTAATTTGCTTCCATATGACTGACTGTGTGTCCAAGTTCGCATCTCTTGTGAGAGCTAGGGACTAATTTCCCTCCTGGCGCACCCCCTAGTGAGATATTGTCAATTTGGCGTGTCACCAGTAAACCATTTAGATTCAGATTCAGATATGAATCAAACAAGCAGACCACATACCACACCAGGTTTATACTTTTGTTGAATTTGAGCCACCGCATCAGAAAGCCAACAATTTGCATATGCCAAATCAAATGCGCAGATCAGCTGTGCAGTAAATGCACAGCTGAGCAGGGCCTTTGTTTTTGCTCCATAGATAGTATGATATCTCTTCTTTCTAAATATGAAATTTCAAGCTTCTGGCTATTTCTATGGCTGTACAGCCTGGTTTCTGTTGGACCTGGTCTGAAACCCAGATTGTTTGTTTTCTTGGGCACAGACTCAATTTTATAACTATAAAATCTGTATCTTTCTGTTTAGCAATAGCTTTCTAGTGGCGAAGCTAAAATAGCATAATATTTCAGAATTTGAAGGCGAGCGTATTCCACACCTCGACAAACTCAGAGATTACAAACTAGCTAAGAAAGAGGAGGCAAAGGAGAAGAAAGAACAACAAATGCAGGATGATTATGTTCTACACAGACTCTTCAAGAAAACAGGTACAGTATAACTGAGGTAGAATAGGATTTTCCAAGCAGTGCAGTGGCTTAGACATCTGAGTAAGAAAAGTTAGGTTGTAACCTGCCACAGCAGTGCTATGTCTTCAAACTTTGGGAGGATGCTTTACTCCCAGTAGTACTGCATGTAAAAATCAAACTAAACCAATGTCAAATTTGCCAAGCAAATGATAACTGATGTTTTCACAGGTATCCAGGGTGCACTGAAGCATGACAAGATAATGGAACCTGGCAACCAAGATTATGTCATAGTTGAGAAAGAGGCTGAGAAGGTTGCTAGGGAAGCCAGTGCTGCTCTGAAGAGGTCAAGGACACTCTGTCTCCCGGCAACTGCAGGAGTACCAACCTGGACCGGACAACATGGATCCACAAAAAAGTAAGAATAGTTTATTGACTTAAAGTCATCTGTCTAGCTCATCATGTTTTAGACTCTTGTATGCTGTTTTAATAAAACAAAAAAAAATATGTACAAATTGCTTTCATCAAAATTGCCTTGGTAGCTGGAAATACAGATTGTCTGTTTTGATTGATGACAACACCCTATAATCATTTGGATGAGTATGTCCTTGCTATAACTGTAAAAGCTGTTTTGTTTATCCTTGCAGTAACTGTAAAAGCTGTTTGGTTTATCCTTGCGGTAACAGTAAAAGCTGTTTTGTTTGTCCTTGGGGTAACTGTAAAAGCTGTTTTATTTGTTCTTTGGGGTAACTGTAAAAGCTGTTTTGTTTGTCCTTGCAGTAACTGTAAAAGCTGTTTTGTTTGTCCTTGCAGTAACTGTAAAAGCTGTTTTATTTGTCCTTGCAGTAACTGTAAAAGCTGTTTTGTTTGTCCTTGCAGTAACTGTAAAAGCTGTTTTATTTGTCCTTGCAGTAACTGTAAAAGCTGTTTAGTTTGTCCTTGCGGTAACAGTAACAGCTGTTTAGTTTGTCCTTACGGTAACTGTAAAAGTTGTTTTCTATGTTAATCTCTTATTTATGACCACTTATTTACAGTATGACCACTTTATTTCCAGACCTAGATTTGGCCAGAAGAAAAACACAATGCTTGCGGGACAAGATCAGAAAGAAAAGACTCCAAAAACCAACAACAAACCTACCGAAACTAAAGGCAGTCATTTTGATGGTTCTCTGGCAGGTAGTGTTGAGACTAACTTAGAGCAGGGTACCAGAGTGTCGTCTGCTGTGTCCTCCAGTGATCTGCTCAACAAAATGAGGGTACGCAATGAAGTATTGACGAAAACTAATGATGAAAATGATGATGATAGTGGTGCTTTTGTGTCTGATGAAAATGCTCTGGAACTCATTAAAAAGATGCGGGAATTCATTATGTTTGAATGCAGGAAGTTTGGACAGGCGACAACAAAAGAACTTCTGGAGGAATTTGGACCAAAGTTGCCTCCATCCAACTCAGCCAAGTTCAGGGCCATGTTACACAGTATATGTGACTTTGAAAAGGATACAGGTGTTTGGAAATTGAAGAGTGACTTTAAATAAGTTATGTATTATGGTGCTAAGTAGATTGAATCTTATTGTGATGGCATTTAGCAACCAATAGCGAGACATGTTGTATGTCATGCAAAACATCGAGTCTGAAAATTTTTTTGACTGACCTCAGGAGAAAAACTTTGGTACATAGCCACCTATTTTGGGGGGCATTTAGATCTCTAAGTCTTTATTTCTGATGAAAATAGTTAATTAATGGGCATTGTTATTTCATTGTTTTTCATTCTAAGGCATGAATTTTATTATGAGCCATTAGAAGCACTTGGAAGTACTGTTTCAGAAGGCCTGATTCTTTTTTAAGGTTAGTGCATTTGGTAGATTTTGTGGTAAGTATTTAGGAATTGGTAGGTTAAATTCCTGTATGCAAGAGGTCTTTCAATTATTTGTCAGTACTGTATTGTTAAAGGATATCTGCATTGCTTAAGCTTGCAACATAAAAGTGAGTTTAGCACAAGACTTATAATGTAAAACAAGAAATCTGTTACTGGTATAATACTATTTACTTACATATTAAAAGAATAATGGTAGCTAGTTTCTTTTTCCGGTGATAAAAATACTTGTAACGAATATGCTTTGTTTCAAACTGAGACAGCTGGTGTAGAGCCTGCAGGTTAAGCTATGACTGTTTAACCCATATAAGACAAATGGACTTGTCCATCATTATCATTTGGGTGAGTCCACTCACATTTTTAGGGGGATAAGGAATGATTTTGTATCTTTATTCCATTCTTCGATGAAATTCCTCTGAGCAAACATAATAGCCCCAGATCGGGTCTATACTGTTTGCCTATGTCCCACAAAAAGGATGCCAGACTAATAGGACTCATTACAGTCATCTTACACCAGTACATGAGAAACCTTAAACCAACTCATTTTAGCTCCAGGGGTTTAAAATGTCAAACCAGAGCTGTACATTTGAAAACATGTCCAACCACATCATTCATAGGGGTGCATGATGGTCTAGTGATTAATGCAAATATGGATCTATTTCACGGGTATTCAAACCACTCTGGCAAGGGGTAAGACACAACATGTTGTACATAGTCATATACTTTTTTAAAATACCCAAGAAGCAATGGATCAGTCCCAATATGACTAAAAATTGTTGAATGGGATGTTAAACCACAAAATTAAAAAAAGATCTTACTCAAAACAGGCTACACCACCATACAGATGGTTGAACTTGAAATATCAGTTTTAAGAAAGAGGATTATAGTTTCTATATGAGCCACTGCACCAGAAAAACAACAGTCTGCATTTGCGAAAACAAAGATGCAGATCAGCTTGTAGTAACTGCGCAGCTGATCAGTGCCTTTGTTTTCACTACACAGATAGTACAATTCCTCTACTTTCTAAATCCAAAATTTCCAGCCTCTAACCATCTTCTGTGACTGTACAGCCCGGTTTGTGTTGCACCTGGTCAGTTGGTTTTGTTACCCGAAGGCTCATATAGGAATAACAAACATATAGATCAGCTCAGCTGCTGATGTCATGGTGCAGCTTATTTTCTCTATTTTCTCCTTTAATTTCATTTTGTCAAATCAGGATTTTCTTTTCAAATGTTTAGTCTTTGATTATGGATTGTTTAGCAAAGTGTTCACCAAGATGTTTTTATATTGATAACTTTTATAGAAAATCGTGTTGCATTTAAAAAGACAAAAAAAAAACAGAATAAAAAGGAAGAAAGTGTATATTTCTAATGCCTTGGTCATATTACACATATCAGAGCATGCTTTTTTTTTGGGCCACTGGTTGGCTGTTTGCCTGCCTGCAATATTACAATGTGTGTCAAGCCAAGCAATAACAAACTCTGTCAGTGGAAAACGTTACGAAAACTTGCCCATGCAATATATAGAGATTTTTTGAGCTTCGAAAATTGAAAATTTTCCTCTGAATTTTTTTTATATTTTTCTTTTTTTTTTTTGCTCAAAACATAGATTGTGGGTTCACGAGCCCACAATCTATGTTTTGGAGCAAAAATAAGAAAATTAGGCATACCCCTGCATACCCCAGTTTTGCTATATAAAAGTGGGGTATAAAAAGGGGGTAAACATTACACGGGCATGTCTTCCTGAAAAACATGTTCAGTTGCTCACTCACCAAATGTGGTTTACTGCATTTTTCTCGCTACACAAAGTGCTGAGTTTGCAATTTGCATATCTATTTATAGGCACAGTAATATCACTTCATCATCTGGAGACTTGTTCTTTGTTCCAGCAGTCGGCATCCATCAAATACTACTTAGAAAGCTGTAGTCAGTGGAAATGCTCACTTAGCTAGAAATAAAAGATTTTGAAATTTGCATACCTATTTACAGCACACCATCTAATATATTCTTGTTTTGGCTCAAAAGGTGGGCTTGCGGTATACCCACGTGCTCCGACGTCAGTCACTGTCACCATCTTCAAACATCTCTGAAACTGCTTGGTCAGCCATAGCCAAACTTCATCAAATCCTCCCAAACCAGAAGGCCTATGATTTTGAAACTTTTCATGAAGCATCTACAAAGTATATATCAAGCATGCCACTGGGATTACCTTGACCTATTTTATGGCAGGGTCAACTTTGATCACCTATTTGTTTGAATGGGGAATCTTAGTGGTAAAACGCCATTCAATTGCGTAAAACTCTCTGCGAATCAGATGTTTATGAAAATAATTTGGGTGTTGCTGCCAGGTCTATATACATGTATATTTCCATAAAATTAAAACATCTCTTAAAACGCCTGGCTAATCAAAGCCAAATTTCAAATGGAGCTTCCTTAAAAAAGAAAGAATGTGAGTTTGTTTTATTGATCTAGGTCACATACCCACCAGGGCTATAAACAGTTAAAACCTCTCAAACCAGATGCAATATGAACTTGAAACATGGCATGGGTCACCACAAGCTACAATCAGTCTGTAGTGTAATTGGTGGTCCTTTATTGACCTTGACCTGCTTTACAGCAAGGTCAGTTTAGATCGCATATGGAATGACAAAAGCGTAACAAAACCATTTAAAGGTAGAAATACTGCTGAAAATGGAAAAGTTTATTTCTGTTGAGATTTAACGCCAAGGTCAAGGACGGAGCTGCGCTGCTTCCTGGGTATCTATCCATCTGCGCAGTTATGCGTGCGAGACAATAAAAGTAAAAAAGTGAGACTTAAAAGAATGACGGTGACGAATGAAAAAAGATGATAGTGTTAGATTGTTAGTCGAGAAGAATAAAAGCAGGCTAAGAACAATATTTCTCTCTATGGCACTGAAAAGTTGATCTTGCTCACCTGCCTCTTGAAGGAGTCAAATTCAGGAAAAGAATTTCTGCTGGGAGCCGGTTCAAAAAAACAATCGTCATGGGATAGAACGAACATCTGTAATAATAACGTGCACAGTCAACAGGCTCCAAAATCTCACCATGCAGGGTATACTGGGAGTGGACAGGCTCATTTGCTCTGCTGATGTGCAGAACCTAACATTTACTAGGATTGAATTCCATGTCCCAGGTTCGTTCCCACGTTTGTAAGGTGTCTAGATCCTTTTGAAGGGTTTTACTGTCATTCTGATTGTCAACAGTGAGGTATACTGCAGTATCATCTGCAAAAAGCCTGACCTGAGACTGAATGTTTTCAGGAAGATCATTTATGTAGAGCAAGAAGAGAAGTGGACCGAGGACGGAGCCTTGTATCACTCCTGACGTAACTGATACCTCTGGTGAACACCCCTCCCCCCTCAATCACTACAGCCTGAGTTCGTCTACCAAGAAAAGAACTGATGCCTATAGTTCCACGAGTGGACATGTACTGAGTATATGTGCCTTGCTCAAGGACACAACACGGTACCCGAGCGGGATTTGAACCCAGGACCTCTCAATTCGGAGTCTGACGCTCGACCACTAGGCTACCGCGATCCCTGAAAAATAGACAGATTTATCAGAGTACATGCTGTTGGTCCAAGGTAGCCCCAGGTCTGTGTGCAAGGATGAAAGCTTTGGAGCATATACTTAATCTCAGATAAACGTTTAAAGGACAATTGGCCATTTGGTTTATTTATTTATTGTTTTTATTATATATTTTTCAATTTTTTTTTTTTTTTTAATCATTCAGCTGATAAAAAAATATGCGCGGTGGAGTTATAAAATTGAAGAGGGTTCATTGAACAGCTGATCTTTCACATATGTCTTCAGTACAATTCTCATAAAGTTACAGACTTTTTGATTACTTTAACATTATCAAAATCAGCATAATTTTATCACACTTGCTTATATCATGTGCCCCAATGGCGGCGCCGTGTAGTGTCCTTGAGCTAATTAACCCCGGGACATTAACTCACCACAGTACTTGTTAATACACAGGGAGTTGTGGCTCCATCCCGACATGATTGAAAAATTGTTGATGGGACGTAGCCCCTTTTACAATTATACATCGCTACAGGGTCCTATAGGACGGTTCATTTTTCCGTGATGGTCACGGCGTCGAGTATAGAATTACAATTTTAAGTGATTGAAATGTCGCTAGATCGATCCTATCCCCGAATGACGTCCCCGAATGACGCTCAAACCATAGAAATAATGAGCCGCCCCATGGGAAAACCAACAATCTGCATAGGCGAAAACAAAGACGCAGATCAGCTTCGCGGTAACCGCGAAGCTGATCAGCGCCTTTGTTTTCGCTACTCGGATAGTACAATTCCTCTTCTACTTAAATCCGAAATTTCAAGCTTCTAGCTCTTTTCTGTGCTTGTACAGGTCGGTTTGTGTCGGACCTATTCAGAAACTAAATTGTTGGTTTTCCCACGAAATGGTGTTATGCCGGAAGCCAGAAGATAGGAAAACCTATAAATATATCGGAAATCCCAGCACTACATTCGGCGTGCAGGACGGGAACCAGAAGATTGGAAAATGGGAAAACCCAAATTACTAAACCAAATATTGACTGTTTTAATCCGCATTTTTGACAGAATTTTCAAAGCAAAAACATGGAAAGTGCCTCTTACAGAGATATGTTAATTGACGTAGCAGAGTGTATAGATGATAGAACATTGGAACGAATGAAATTTCGGTTTGCGAACGAAATTAAGGCTCGTGAAAGCGAGGAAATAAAAACTGCGCTTAAGTTTTTTTCAGCCCTTGAAAAACGAGGGCTTCTCGACGTTAACAAAACAGACGTGTTGAAAGATTTGCTTGAGAAATGTGCCAGTGGTAAAGTGGATGGACTTAGGATAGTTCAGAGATATGAAAATCGGGTTGGAAATGATTTGATAAATTCTGTTGCAAACCCGGAAGTATACAACCCAGTTCAGCAGATTATTTATATCAACAAAAACGACGTACACCAACTCCAACCCACGGTTCGGACGCAGCAGACAGTCGGTGAGATGTGCTCTCTCTCTCTAGTCTGACGGGTCAGCCGTCAAAATGAAGTTTTGATACCTGATTGTTTATCATTTTGAACAAAATGAACCTTAGGTATGGTACTTTCATTTTGACGGCTGACTAGTCAGACTACTCTCTCTCTCTCTCTCTCTCTCTCTCTCTCTCTCTCTCTCTCTCTCTCTCTCTCTCTCTCTAATTATTTATCATTTCTTATTAAAGAAATCAAATGAACAAATCAAAGAAAGCATCTGTCTGGATTCTGTTTCTGTCTACAACAAGGAATATCCATTGCAAGGAAAGCACCTTTCTGCTTTTTGCTGGCGATGTTAGTTTTGAGGTCCTCCCAGGGGTTTTGGGGATTCAGGGAGAAGAGCTATTTATTTTCAGGGATTTGGGGAGAAGGGTCATTTATTTTCAGGGATTTGGGGAGAAAGCATAGTTTTAGGGAACAGGGAGCAGGGGGCTGAGGAAAAACATTTTAGGAGCTGGGGAGAAAGCTCATTTTTCTTTCAGGGAGCAGGGAGCAAAGACCCCCCTCCCCCCTCTTGGGGGGGGCTCAGTTTTTAGTCGCCGATGAGATTTGTCGTACATGTGTGAGTTCAAGTGTTCGAAGCAGGTAGGAAAACGTACAATTGTCGGGGACAGGGTGTCTTATTCTAAACACGTAGGCCTATATGTATTTTTTTATAAACGAAGTTGACTTTATGGATGATCATGTGTATGTACTGTACTGTGCGTAGAGTATTGTTTTCAATTTCAGATCTTGCTCCGGAGATAACCTATCTATCCCGGTCCCTTGGGAAAGACTGGAAATTCTTTATCCGGGCTCTTGGAGTGCTAGAGGATGACATCGACGTTGTTGTAAGCGACTACAGCTCCACACGGGAGAGGATATACCAGTGTTTGTTATTATGGCAACTTCAAGAACACCAATGCGCATGTCGGCAGAAACTTGTTGAGACACTAAGGAAAGATACTGTCGGCAGAAATGATCTGGCACTTGCCCTTGAAAGTGGGGTGTTTCACTGAGCTGCGCAATTTTTGTGTGAAAAGTGAAGCGTCCACATTCGAGGCTTAAAGGGGTATAAGGAATAACTAGGCGAAAACTGTGTGCATATAAAAAAGGAGTAAAAACACATGTACTAAATGTCATATGTACAGTTCCAAAGTGACCATTTCCATTCGTGTCATGTACAGTTTCATTTTGCATTGTTAAAAAAAATAATACGAATTAATGCGTATTTATACATCGAGAACTTAATTCATTCGAGGCTATTAAAGTATTTTAAACATGTTAAAGGTACACTAAAACGAATCACTGAGTATCACAAAAAATCAGGGATGAAGTTATTAATAAACCAGCTTTAAAACCATGTTCTTTTTCGACAGTGTCCGTTTTCTATTTGTTATTTTGTATTGCATTTTGTATATCATTTCAAGTTCGAAGTCCATTTCGCGGATGTCCACGCCGTAAAACTGTACAGGAAACCGTTTGAACGCACAGGCAACATGGCAGATGTAAATGGTAACGTGCAAATTGTTAAGCTACAATAAAGCGTTGTGTACATTCACCACAATGAACCAGTTCTTACTCTTCCTTAGATTAAACTTATGGACATCAATACCGTTATGGTAGAGAACAACATCCAGCCAAGAAACAGACAGAAGGCGAAGTAATCGAAAGTTTTCCCGACCAAGTACCACGTGATTACATCCGGGGGCTGATATACGACTTCCGGCTGTATCTTTTTCTCGCTTATGTACTCCATTTCGATGGTTTCCAGATCTTCCTCTTTTTCTTTGGTCACGTGCGTCTTCCGTGAGCAGACGTCACCTTTGCAGATACCACTCTTACAGTACCGGAAGCGCAAGATGTTTACTACAACTTGTAGCCAGCGTGGAACCGGGCTGATGCCATCTTTGTGGTAGATCTTCAGCGATATGATGGTGACCAACGATATGCAACAACTGTGGACAAGCATGTACATCAGGAAGAAAGACAAGTGAGAAATCGGCGTGGCACTCTTCGGCATATTGTCGCCCAACAACGTCAGGAAGACGCTAAAAGACAGGAAACACGTGATCGAAAACGACATCCGCTCACCGGAAGCAGCCGGAAGTAGAAATACACAGGGGTTGATTACACTGAGCAGGATCGGCGGTAACAATACGTTGATCAGGAAAGACTCGTAATGCCTCGTAAAACTGACCGTAACGTTAAGAAATGACGTTTTCCCGGCGTTATTTCCAATCGCACTGACGCCGGTCAATCCCCAACTGCTATGGTCTTGAGACAAATAGCCGTGGCTGGCAGATTTAAGACCGGCAATTTGCAGCTCCGAGTTGTCGTAGCCCCAGGGTGCGATGAAAATTGAGCACACTTGGGTGTCGAATGGAAAGTAGGTAACATCAAGATTACAAGAAGCCTGAAATAGTAATGAGACATTCACTGATCTGATTGATGCACATAGGGGCTAGCACATTACAGATCGAGCCGCATCATGAGAAAACCAACACTATAATTTTGAACAGGTCCGGCACAAAACGAGCTGTACAGCACAGAAGATGACGACAGCCTGTACTTTCGTGGCGCTGATCAGCTTCACATTGACTACGATGATCTGCGCCTTTGTTTTCACATACGCAGAATGTTGGTTTTCTCATGACGCAGCTCATAAAAGACGTTAATTCAGTGAAAAAAAAATGTATTTATTGCATTTCTTTATTACATGAGTAGTTTGTAACTTATTTTCCCACACATGTTCCTAGGTCAGAAATGTCAAGTTTAGCTTTTCATTGAACGCATTTACTTATACCACAAGGTTTTGATCTGATATACCCTTCTAACCTTGACGTTCTACTGACCTCTAGAATAGTCACAATATTCCACTCTACCAAACCATCATAGCCCAGCCGTAAACGGTTCAGGTCCGATGTCAGATCCTGTACCTTCTTCGACGGATTCAATATAAACAGTTGCGGTCGCCATACATCCGCCGCGGAGATGGTTACCGATTCTTTTCCACCCAGCATGAAATTCGGGTTCCACCTTGGCGTTGTCTCGGCGGACCACTGTAACGTTAGCGAGGCTACAAGGCTTATCTCACCCGAAAGCTCATCGAAACTCGCTAGGGACAACAAATCAAATAAAATCCGGAGTTCCAAAGGTTCGGAGAAGTTGATTTTCGGAACTGTCGCTTTATCTGACTGGTCTAGGACGTTCTGAACAACCGCTTTGAACGTTTCTTCGTTGTACTCCGTAATATCACCCTCAAAGCCTTCTGGAACTTCCCAGTACGGGGTTGTTGTGGGCTCGGGAGGTGCGTCAGTCGGGGATGGACAGACTTCGGAATCACATCCAGTCTCAGAATTAGCCGACTGACAATGGTCTCCAACGCATTCCTCCCCATGCGGTTCATTGGTGACTGGACTGCATACCCCTTCAATACATTCTGTAGCTACTTCTGGGGCCGGCGTCGTGGGTCGCGGACAATGGTCCCCAATACATTCCTCCTCATCACCAGAAGGCGTTATCTCCTCGGATGCGTATCGATGTGGTACGGAGGTGAAAAGCAGGGATGCGATAAAAAACAAGACGTTTCTGAAAATGTCAGTAAAATAAAGATACTATTATCATGATTATAGGATCGAGGTAAACAGGTATTTTTGTCTATGCTTAATGCCATAGTTAACTAGTTTTAATTCATTTCGGGATGGCACACTTTTTAATGGGTACTGAACCGAATATGTAATGTTTTGTTCCATTCTTTTGTGTTCAAAATATATACGTTGTACACCACCTATATTTGATTCACCATCGAAATTTTCAAATACAAATCAAAATGCAATTCAAATACGTTCAACTTAACTGGCCGCGTGTTTCAAATAGGCACCCTATAGCAGAAAACAGTAAGAAAATAACAATATTAGGGAGCCGCGCGACTTGGGCAAAATTACACAATTTCTTTACCTTTCCATACTTAAAATCTCTATTTTTCAGTTTGATCAGTTGCTTGAGGTTCGACATGAAAACAACAATTGACCAAATGACGAACATAAACTAATCTATCGGTCAGCTATTATTGAAATTTTGAAATTCTATTGTCTTGGAATATGCATAATTGAAATCAGACCTACGGCGCTTTGCAATAAAACTTAATGCACACCAAAGCAAAGCAGGAATAAAAGTTCCACCAGGAGAAAACAATCCAAAGTTCACAATTGTTGATCTCTCAACATCAAACAAACGGTTTGTACTTACCAACTTCCATTATCAATCATTTCTACCCTCAGCTGTAAGGGACTGGAATGCCTTGCCTACAGATGGCAAGCAATCTGATTCTGATCAAACGGCTTTCAAAAGACGTCTCACATCGAAACAAACGCTTCAACCAATTCCTAAATACTACTATGTAGGTAACAGAGGAGCACAGTGCTTACCAGACTGAGAACACGTAAATGTCATTGTAGTGGTTTGAATATGGATCTTTTTACAAGAAATATTTCTGATTCACCTTTATGTAGTTACGGTAGCATTAAGGATGCACAGCGGCACTTTTCACTGCACAATGTGACATTCTCATGCCCACCAAACGATCAAATACTTCTCCGCCGGTGCATATAGTAATATTAATTCGATCGTAACACTAGGGGAGGGGGGTGATTAGATGACGCAAAAAGGTAAAGCATACTTTACATACTCTCTTATTCATGCAATATATATATTTTTAGAAAAGTAGTCAAAAATCGGGGAATACTATATGTAATATTGACTCCCACATATATTTTGCATGGAACACACAAATACCGCTACATAATGCATTTTTTAACATCAAAGTCTTAAAATGAACATGGTGCTAATTTTAAGAGAGTAATTAGGCCGTACGATTAAACAACTCTTATAAATGGACAGAGACCAGTAAATGTAACGTTGCCTGTGATTGGCCCGAAGTGTGGGCAGATCTACCGCGGCAAATTTAAGATGTAACGCTACCTACCATTGGTCATAAATGCGTATCTATCAAATGTCTTTTGTCACATGATAGTATAGTCGTTCTTGAATATTTTGCTATATATTTCTATTTAATCGGCTGCTGTTTTGCCATGCTATGGCCAAATTGCGGATGTAGTTATTTTTGAATAATTATTTTTTCATTGTTGAGCGATTTTGGGGTGTCCCTAAACAGCGAAAAGTACCGTCCTTGAATGCTGGCTAACCCCGTATTTTTTTGCTGCACTTGTACACGGCCTGGGGCGATCTCTCGTCTGCTGAATGTGTCGGGGTCCACTATAAGCTGTGAAGCCTAAGAATGAGTCTTGTTTTGGGGCAAATTACAATGGGAGTCTATGGGAACGATAATTAGAGGTCTCTGCCCTCAATCATTTCGAAATCAAAAACATGAACCGAGGAGTACACTTGCAACTCGCTCTCCGTTAATGACACTAAAACTTACTTGGTGCAATCGCAGGTTGAATAGGATATCTTGCTGGGTGCGGCCCTAGCTTGTGCTATGAAAACGGAGATGTTGATGATGATGATGATGATGATGATGATGATGATGATGATGATGATGATCTAGAAAAAGACTTCACTATGGATATTACAACAGATTACTAGTATTAGCAGAGTTGAGGATGGAGGTTCAGCAGTCAGCACACTTAAGTCTCCTCGTACATCATCCATTTTCTTGTATATCTATAGGGTCAATGAAGAGGCTTAAGTAGCCGAAACCGCAGTATGGCCCATCCCCCTTCTCAAGTTAAAGGATCTATGTTTTTATTTTTGTTAAGAGATGGGTGAATGATATATAAACTGGTGAGGGTTCAATGCCCGAAATTGCGCAATATGGCCCATACTACACCCCTTTGAACGTTTTCACTGCTTCCAAATGATCAAGCTTTTATAGTTTACGAAGTGGAACCTTTCATTTGAAAACAAATTTCGATAGCTCAGAGTAAGTGAAATAGTAATGGCATAAGTTTCAAGTTGGTCGTCTTAAGCATGTCGTGTTAAGTATGTCGTAAGTAGGGGAACTTACGAAGCCTTCGAGTTACTGGGCCATGAAAACACATAGTAAGCCGAATGAGCAACTATTTTCCCAATAGTTGGCCACTCAGTTACCTAAACTTAACTAAGAATATGATTACACACATAAGGCGCCAATAGCACACACACACACAAAAATAAATAAACACCGAGACATTTTTTTGTCCCCCGCCTTTTCGAAGAAAAGCAGAGGGACATGAGTTTTGGCTTTCCGTCCTTCCGTTTGGATATAATCCTCACTTTAATTTTCATCACTTTTAGATAGATAGATAGATAGATAGATAGATAGATAGATCTTTCGAAATTTGAACTCAAGTCGTTTTTCAGGCATTTACACTAAGAAAGTGCATGTGGTTTCGATGTATGTTATTCTAAGATTATATTTGTGTAACTAAACTATCAAGGCGGGGGACATAAATTCTCTGAATTTGCTTGTTAAATCTTTATTTAAAGTCGCTTCGTATTTCAACACTCAACATAAGCTCTGTAGAGCTTTTATTGCGACTATTTTAAGAACATATGTACACTATATTCATTGAGCTGTAGAAATGTGACTTGCTCAAGGCCACAACAGACGACGCCCCGGACGGGGATCGAATCAGGGACCCTAGGTTCAGCCCAGAGTCGGATGCGCTATCGACTGCGCCAGTCTGCTCCACAGTTTGTGAATCAAAACAGAAGTATCGCCCCGGAACGATCAATAATATAAAATTACTGTTCGCTTCACTCGTGCGTTCTAGGGACCTGGTGAAATAATGTCATTTGGCGTGTCACCAGTAAACTATTCAGATTCAGGAGTTAGTAACTCGTAAACAGTCTCCAGCTGTACCCGTCCTGTCGGGTGTGCCCCAGGGCTCTGTCTTAGGACCATGTTTATTTTTGGCTTACATAAATGACCTGCCTATTTGCTGTAAAAGCAGAGCTCGCCTGTTTGCCGACGATACAATAGTGTATCTTACCATAAACTCCGAATCAGATTCAGAAGTCTTACAGTCCGACCTACACAAGCTTGAAGAATGGGAATCCACCTGGTCAATGGAATTCAGTCCTGATAAGTGTGAAGTTATTAGAATGTCTAACAAGCGAAAACCCATCATGTACCCCTACAAACTTCATGGCACCGAACTAAAATCTGCTGAAACTGCTAAATACCTAGGAGTCACTATCAGTAAGGACTTAAATTGGAAATCTCACATTGAAAATGCATCAGCCAAAGCTGATCTTAAGATGGCCACCTTAGAATTCATGCCATTGCTATTCCAGCTACTCTAAACTATTCGAACTTTTTTGAAATGAAAGTGGCCACTTCGTAAGATAATACGATGCTAAGGTGGCTTGAGTTGACCCTAAAGTTGCGATGCTCTTAAGTTGTCACCATAACTTAAGGTCCTTTTCAGTTAATCACCATAATCCCTACGAGATACTTAAGTTGGTCGTAAGATGGTCTTGAGTTACTAACCCCTGGATTCGTATTATTATTGAACCATAACTTTGAAAGAGTCAAAATGACCCTAGACTCGCACACTCAGCTGATGAGTACAATCTTCATGGAGCGAAACGTCTCTTCACCATTCCGAATGTACTTTCAGCCAACGAAGAGATATGGAACATATGTGTAATCAAGTTGGCTTCTTTAAAAAGAAACCAATGAAAAGGTCAGCAACCGTTTGTTATAAGAGATTCCTTTTGCTCTAGATTTCAGTGTTGATGATTCTCTGGTTTGTCATTAATTTCGATTCTCATACGTTTCAGTTTCGTTTCCTATACATGAATGGCATTTCTTGTTATGAACGCTTGACCAGTGTGTGTATCTGTCACTCAATGCATTGACCAAAATTTCTGATGTTATGGAATCAAAACCAATACTAAAGGGAACACGATTACAATCAATATGTCCATGTGTAGAAAACCATTTTGCAGTGCAGTCAGAGTTCTGAATTTTGACTGCAGCCACACTACCAGAAACAGACCCATGGGACCGATGTGATGGACCGTAAAAGTCAGCCATATAGAGTTCCTATAGTTTCTGTACCCCTCGTCATGGTATCTCTGATCTAAGCCTAGATGCGCTATGATAAGCAGTCAGCACGATCGAGACTGCTTGCTAGATTTTACCACTTTTTGACGGGGAGTGTCAACAATGGATAAATTTAATTAATTGCGGTTAACTGTCTAGTTAGTATAGACGGGTTCACTAGTTTTTATTAAGCGCTTTATGTGACAAAACGCGTAATTGAGAGAGAGCAGTCGATCATGGGTAAAATTTTCTTCATATTCAAAGTAAACACTGTGGAAAAGGTCCTGAGGGACCTTTTCCAAATAGCGGAGTGAGATCTGGCAACTAAAATGACCCGGGACGGAAACGATCCAGGACCGAGTAAAAGAACGGCACGATCGTCATGCAAATAGCAAGATGGCGGCCTCCACAGTGCAAATTGACACCAAAACTTTTCTGGATATGTACGATAGATTGGGTACTAACGTACAGTATTTCGTTCTGTCGAAAGTACACGACAACGCAAATCTATTTACCAAAAATATATTTCACTTTCACATGGAAGATTATACATTCGAATTCAAGCGCTTGTTGAAAAAGCCGGTGTCAAAGCCAAACGTTTCTGGATCTGTCCCTAAGGTACATGTATGTTCCAAGGATTAGGAATGGCGTTAGGCAAAAAAAAAAAAAAAAAAAGTGTGTGTATACGGTTTCACGACCAACCCTATTGTTTTCCAGCAACCCTGAAAGATATTATTGGGTTCTCACAAAGTGATAAGAAACTTGTACCAAACTGGACATATTTACTAATTGAAACATATATATTCTTTATATTCGGAAGGAGAATTAAGTGCCATCCTATAACAACACATCAAAGACATTTTAAAATAGCACCGGAAGTACTTTAAAATGTATCGCTAAGAAGAGATGTAGATGACAAGTCGTAAGGACTTACAAGATTCTACTACCTACAAACTTGACTTTTACGGGATTAGAGGATCCACACATAAGTGGATCGACTCGTGGCTCTCTGAGCGCTCTCAAAAAGTGGTATTAGATGGCCGAGTCTCAGATCCAGTCCCGGTTCCGCAAGGATCGGTCTTGGGACCGGTCCTATTTCTTATTTTCATCAATGATCTTCCGGATAATATCAGGTCATCTGTTCGGCTATTTGCTGATGATTGTGTTTTGTACAGGAATATCAAGTCTCCTTTGGATTGTCACATTTTGCAAGATGACCTGAATAGCTTGGCCAAATGGGAAACGGATTGGCAAATGAAATTTAATGTTAGCAAATGTCATTCAATGAGGGTGACTCGGCTACACCCAAGCAATCACATACAGTTCAGCTACACACTGCACCAGCAAATATTAGAACAGGTTCAGTCCGCTAAATACCTCGGTTTAACTATCACAGACAACCTTGATTGGGGTCAACATATTTCGGAAATTACATGCAAGGCAACTAAGACTTTGAGCTTTCTTCGGCGCAATTTGGCATTGGCACCTAGGCATACAAAGAAGTTGCATACAAAACATTGGTTCGTCCTCAGCTTGAGTATGCAGCCCCTATTTGGCATCCCTATCATGAAACTCAGACTGAGAAGGTGGAGAAGGTGCAGAAGACTGCAGCCAGGTGGACCTGCAGGAGATGGAGGAACTCCAGTAGCATCGGTGATATGCTTGACGAGCTTGAGTGGCCATCCCTGCAGTCCCGCAGAGAGCGGTCCTCCTTAACCTTCTTCTACAAGATACACTCCGGTACAGTGTCTCTTGATAAAGACAAATACCTGACCCCGGCACCCAACCTAAGGCGAACTCGGGCATCGCATGAATTACAGTATACAAGACAATTTGCCTATAGTGATGCCCTGAAAAACTCATTTTTCCCCAGAACTATTTCGGTTTGGAATAGTCTCCCTTCTTCAGTGGTCTCATCTAAGACCATTGAGGAATTTAAGGCTTCTATTTAATCATAGGCCCAGAGGCATGTGTTTTAGCATGCCTCTATCTACAGCCTTTTCACTAACTTTTGAAGTAACAGGCTGAAAACTTCAAGTAGAAGGCAAAAATAGGGTCATTTAAAAGAAATACACTGTGAATATATGAAAAGTAGGAGGCTGAACATTCATAGTAGAAGGCAATTTAGCCTCCTGCCTCCTGCTAATGAGAAGGCTGTTATCTATATCTTGTAAATAGTTTTAATGGTCCACCCCAAATGTTTTTTTCTCCCTTGACTAAATTCTAAATTTAGCCACCCACCCCACACCTGAGGTGATGATCAGAAATTGATCCACTCAGTATCAGAAGATAAGTTAAAAAAAAAAAAAAAAAAATGCACAAAGAAAAATACAAAAAAAAAAAACAAAAAAAAAAAAAAAAAAAATGGCTGCAACCTACGCTACCCTAATTCAAAATTCCAATCTCCCAGAATTTCATATCTTGCAACCATTATTGCTCGCTGCTTTCAGTATCCATAGGGCAGGTCGGCAAGGTACTCTTTCGTGAAAAGAAATCAATATCTTCATTCGGTGGAGGTGGTAACCTCGGTCATTATCGCTATGCATTTACAACTTTCAGATGCTAATAAAATCATAATATGACCAAAATATTACGCCTTAATAATTTCTTGTACCCTGTCTCTTTATTTCTCGGTAAACTGCCTCAGGCCCCGTGGACATTTTAGGCAGGTGGGCATTGTGGTGCCTACAGGCCTGTGGAAATACCATGCCCAACTTGCTGGTCGGGTATGTAAGGCCAAGATGGTAAACTGAGCTGGTGAGCCAAAACCAGTGTACAACAAAACGTATTGTCAGGACATATGTTTTCACGCACATATTTATGATAAGAATTCACACACTCTTTAATACAGCCAGATATTTTGAGAATTTGTCACTGCATTGCATCATTAAATTCTGTTTATTCAAACTGACAACTGTTCTACACAACTCTGAACTGCAGCAAATTATATATGGAAAAAACAGCTTGTAAAGATTTTGTGCTCACAATTTTAGCTAGGGTAAAATCCTTCAATTTCTCTAACTTCAGTTTTTTTTTCCTTTTCTTAAATTTCTTGCAATATCTCAAAAATGAATTAAAAATTCTTCACAGACTTCTTCTGCATTAGCTCCAGCCATCTGTCATCTTCAAAGTCTCTCCAGGCCATGTGATCCCTGTAGCCTCATTCCAGTATTTTCACTGTATGGGTCATACTATGTGCTAATTTTAATGCTTATTGTGAAAGAATCATTAGAATCAGAGACAAATTTGCATGTGCTAACTGTAGAAACAAGTAAATAGGCATGGAAAATGCACTTTATCAATCAAAACTCAGTCTGTTAGCACAAGTTGATTTTTCTTAAAAAATGAACCTCTTGTGGACCTTTTATTGTGACATAGCTGTACAACCTGTTTTCATAACATTGCATTTACGTTATATATAACTGATTTTTGCATGAAGTGCACAGCCTTTTCACTAACTTTTGAAGTAACAGGCTGAAAACTTCAAGTAGAAGGCAAAAATAGGGTCATTTAAAAGAAATACACTGTGAATATATGAAAAGTAGGAGGCTGAACATTCATAGTAGAAGGCAATTTAGCCTCCTGCCTCCTGCTAATGAGAAGGCTGAGTGCAGTGTTTGTTAACTTTGTAATTTATACCATACTTAGAGTGATGGCTTGATGAAAGGTCATTGAAAGTGTGGTACATGTATAATTAACAAAACACTGCACTTCATGCAAAAATCAGTTGATTATCTGATTTATCCTATTGGCTGTATAAGATCCTGGTTAGCTTTTTGAAACAATTGTGCAGTTGATTAGTGTCTTTTTCTTACTATAACTGTATAAATAGTACTGTTCATAAGACAAGTTTTGTTGTGACACAGCTTTGTTTTATTTTGGCATTTCCTGTGGTATAGGGTACAGTCAGTGTAACAAGCCACATCATGAAAAAGGTATAAATCTATTATGTGATCACTGATCAGCATGCACAACCCTGCACTTGAAGCCAGAATCAGTTGATTATCTGTTTTATTGTTTAAGTTTTAAGATCCAGATCAGCTTGTTACAACTGTGCAGTTGATCAGTGTTTTTTTCTTACTCCTTGGATGACCTTGACCTATTTTACAGCAACATCAACTTAGGTCGCGAAACAAACAAATAATTGCTAAAAAATCAAATGAAGTATGAATTATAAACCACATACATGCATATCTTTAGTTCACAAAAAGCTTTTGATATCAAAGGCAGACCCTTTTACAATAACTCGGCAGAAAGTTGCCAAAACAGATTTTTAAAAGGAAGATTGAAAAGGCTAAAATGTAAATTTCTTACCTTTTTTTCCTGCTATGTGATGTGTTTGTTTACCACTGCATTCGATTTAACCATGTCATGTTCATTAAATCAGGGTAAACTGATGTTTACATGTACAAGATCTGAATGAAATTTTATTCCTCGTGACCAAAAGTCATGATGATGAAGTTCATTGTTTGTTTTAGACAAAAAGTGGTTCCTCTGCGTCCCCAGTGCCATTGAAGAAAGTTAGACTCGCAACAGAAGAGGAGGTATGATTACATGCATTTGAGCCATGTCATGAGAACCAACAATGTGGTTTCCAAACAGGTCCGACACAAACCGAGCTGTACAAGCACAGAAGATGGCTACAGACAGGAAATTTTTGATTCAGAAACTAGAGGAATTGTACTATCTGTGTAGCGAAAACAGAGGCGCTGATCAGCTTCGCAGTTACTGCGAAGCTGACCGGCAGCCTCACGGTTACTGCAAAGCGGACCGGCACCTTTGTTTTCGCATATGCAAAATGTTGATTTTCTCATAACGCGGCTCATTTGAAAACATATACCTTAGCACCTTTTACATGTAATGTAGTAATAAATATATGAAAAACCTGCCTTTGTAATTTTCCACCAAAATAACTAGTCACAAGGTTTTAGTATTGGTAATTTTGGTTTATGTAGATATCTTAGACTTTCATCAGAACATATTTTTTCATTGGCTTAGGCGTACCATGTTTTGTGGTCAGCTGCCTTTAACTGTCATTACACATGTACCCACAAGCAGAACCTTGTTAAAAACAAGATTTTGGCCGTGAAAGAGCGTAGATACGAGATTTTTGTAACGGAGCCAACGCTATGATATTGAAGTTTGGTATGTAGAATTGGTGTTTCTAAACTTGGGAAAAATCTTCAGACACAGAAAGCCTACAATTTTAAAACTTAGAATCAACATTAGGTAGTGGAGCTCTACAAAGTTAATGATGACCCTGGGATGACCTTGACCTTTTTATTGCAAGGTCAATGTAGGTGTCCATTTGAATGGCAAAAATTGGGAAACTGTCATTTAATGGGACTGTCTCTGCCTCCTTTGCATAGGGGAAGTTTAGCTGTAAAACCTCAAAGGGCTGTTGAAACCAACATTATTGGCATCAAAATCTTGCTACGCAATTTTTACCACAGCAGATTTTTACCACAGCAGAATGTTGTCCAATGGGCTCTTGTTTCTATATTTCAGAATGAGCTGGATACAGACAGTGATGAATTCAGAGATGCTTTGGAAAAGTTAAATGCAGCCCTAAAAGAAGAAAATTTGAATGCGCTGAAAGACCTTGCAACAAAAGAGAATGAACACTTACCTGAAGACCGTATCATAGTTTGTTTAGGCAATCACCTTATAGCAAGCTTAGCAGGAAAAGCTGTGACCAGTAAGACTAAGTCAAAATTGTCATGCCCATGTACAAGTAAATGTGGAAAGCGACTACAAGCAGAAGAAAGGATGTACATAGGTAAATGTCTAATCTTTGGACAGCATACATGAACTTGTAAGCTCAAATTTGTATTAACTCTCCAATCTTTTTTCTGTAACCATATGATCATTTTACACTGCATCAGCATAATCAGTATGAAAGCTACCCAAGGTTTACATCTAACATAGAAAAGCTAGGAAAAATCGGAGTGTGTGTGTGTGTGGAGGGGGGGGGGGGGGAGGGGACCAGGGGTGTAGAAAAATAAATTTTAAAACTTTCACCATACAGTCAAATACTTAGGTATCTCTAAGAATCAACCCAGTGAGTTGATCATAACACACCGAAAAAGCATGATTTTATGAATACAATTATCAGATTTATTGTAAACTTGATTGTGAATACGCAAATGTTTCCGTAATGGCTGTTCTATTGAAGAGATCAGCACAGCCCCAGTCTGAGTCAAAATCTTGATTAATAGAACTGGTCATGGGAAGTTTATGAAACATTTTAGTCAATGAGCAGTATAAAACTGTTTTCCTTGGGTACCCACAAGCAGAACGGTCTGAACCTGGTTTTAATATGTCCGATCTGCTACCAAAACAGGGCCTAGACCCACAGCAGTGAGATGATCGAATGATTAAGACTGAGTGTTAATGAAATCATAGACCTTAATCACTTAGTTCAAGGCACTGCCAATACATATGAGCCGCGTAATGAGAAAACCAGTATTTTGCATATGCAAAAACAAAGACGCAGATCAACTTCGCAGTAACTGCAAAGCTGATCATCGCCTTTGTTTTCTCTACATTTCCTCTTCAATTTCAGCGTCAAGCCATCTTCTGTGCTTGGACAGCCCGGTTTGTGTCGAACCAGTTTGGAAACCACATTGTTTGTTTTCTCATGACACGGCTCATGTACATGTATGTGATTAAGGCTTATTTTATTGCAGGTAGTGATGCCACTTGGCATGGTGAACTTGACCTTTTGGCTCGTGGCATGAAGGAGCCTAATAGTGTTGTGGGCATTGTTGCAGCAAGAAATATTGAAAAAGTTGAGGGTGATGCTGATATGCATGACATTTCTGATGATGAAGGCAGTCTGGATAGTAACCAAGGAAAGTGCACAAACTTGGAATACAAAAAGCATGAAGAACCATCAGACAAATGTGAAGCTATAAGTCAGTCAATTGTATTTGGTTGGACAGAGTTTAACAGGCACAAGGACTTGAATCCTTACATTCCATCGATATATATTGATCAAGAGAAATTTTTATTTTTTATCTATAATTCGGAATTGGATTCTCTAATTAGTTCTGCAAATTACATAAACTTTTTCTATGAGAAAATCTCTTCTGATCTACCCAAAGCAGATAAGTATTCTGGGATTTTTATACTTTGGATTATTTTGAATCATAGGCTGTTTTTCAGAAGAAAAATACAAGGTGGTTTTCACTTAGAGTGTGGTTTCACAAAACAGTTGAGTAAGGAAAGCCTTCAGGCATATCAAGAACTGAAGGATTATGAAGTATTTGTACAGGATAAAGAAAAAGATTATGATCAGTGGGGACATGAACCACAGATGAAAAGAAGAATGCCAGATGAAACGCTATCCTGTGCTTACTAAGTGGAAGCTTAACCCATATGATGAATGGACTTGCCCATCATTATCATTTGGGTGAGTCCACTTTCATTTTTAGGGGCATCAGGAGTATTTTATTCCATTTTTCGATGAATTTCCTCTAAGCAAACAGATTAGCCCCAGTTCTGCGGCATCACATCAAGAGATATACCGTTTGCCTATGCCCCATAAAAGGACGGCAGGCTTATATGACTTAAAAACTTATAGCTTACCTGAGCCGAAGGCTCACAGGTGAGCTTATAGTATACCCATGCTCCGGCGTCCGTCCGTCGTCGTCCGTTCGTTCGTCGTCCATAATTTCAAAGATCTCCTCTGAAACCGCTTGGCCAATCAAAGCCAAACTTCATGAGGAGCATCCTTAGGAAGAGGGAACGAAAGTTTATAATATAAATGGTCCAGGTCACATGACCAAGATGGCCGCCATGGCTATAAATAGCAAAAACCTTTAAAAATCTTCTCCAGAACCAGTGGGCCAATTTCCACGAAACTTGGTTACTATGGTATGTAGCATTGGGGACGCGGGCCCATCATAATTTATATAAATCATGACCCTAGGATGACCTTGACCTATTTTACGGCAAGGTCAACTTAGGTCGCCAATGCATTTGAATGGGAAAAAATGGTAAAATGCTATTTAATGGGTAAAACTTACTGGGAATAGGCAAATGGACAGAAGATTAATGTTAATGGAAAATTTTAGCCCCTGGGGGTTGTCTGCCCCTGCCCCGGGGCTATATACATGTATATTTCCATAATAATGAAACATCTTCTCCCCTGAAACCGCTTGGCCAATCAAAGCAAAACTTCATATGGAGCATCCTTGGGAAGGGGGAAAGAAAGTTTATATAAATGGTTGAGGTCACATGACCAAGACGGCTGCCATGGCTATAAATAGAAAAAACCTTTAAAAATTTTCTTCTCCAGAACCAGAAGGCCAATGATTTTGAAACTTGGTGTGAAGCATCAGTGACTGGAGCTCTACAAAGTTTATATAAATCATGACCCTTAGATGACCTTGACCTATTTTATGGCAAGGTCAACATAGGTGGCCCATGCATTTGAATGGGGAAAATTGTTAAAATGCGATTTGAGGGGCAAAACTTGCAGGAAATGGGCAGATAGACAGAATATATTTGTTTATGAAAAAATTTTGTCCCTAAGGGGTTGTCTGCCCCTGCCCCAGGGCTATATACATGTACATGACCATAATATACAAACATCATCTGCTCCGAAACCGCTTCGCCAATCAAAGCCAAACTTTATATGGAGCATCGTTAGGAAGGGGCAATGAAAGTTTGTATAAATGGTCAGGGTCACATGAACAAGATGGCCACCATGGCTATAAATAGCAAAAGCCTTTAAAACTCTTCTTCCCCAGAACCAGAAGGCCTATGATTTTGAAACTTAGCATGAAGCATCAGGCAATGGAGCTGTACAAAGTTTAAAAAGTATAAATCGTGACCCTCGGATGACCTTTACCTATTTTATGTCACAGTCAACTTAGGTCACCCATGCATTTGAATGGGGAAAATTTTTAAAATGTCATTTGAAGGGCAAAACTTGCAGTAAATTGGCAAATGGACTGAAGTTTTATGATTTGAAAAAGAAATTGACTCCAGAGGTTGCTCTGACCCGGCCCTGGGGTTATATACATGTATATTACCATTCTAGTCAAACATGTTTATTGGTATATATCTCGGGTTTCAGGTGAGCGTTTACAGGACCATTGGTCCTCTGGTATTTATGAAGACATTCAGAAATTTTGAACTGTTAATGAATATTAACGTAACCAAATTTAGCAGACACAAACTTGTAGAGGCGATGTACATGTACTATCTTGGAAGCAAAAACAAAGATACCGATCTGTGTGCTTGTTTTCATGAAAGAATATTTACATTTTTCTAAAACTTCCTTAGATGAACCATTAGATGTTCATCTGTGTTCATACTTCCATGAACAACATTTTGTCACGCAACAACTTGACGTCAAAAAACATGAATCTCGCCAATCTGATTGGACGTTGTAAACGTCGACGCCATTCCGCTGTTTGAACACACACTGTGTTTAGATTCTCTTTTTGCTGGTAAATGTGACCACCTTGGTGATTTTTCAACAAGCGATAGAGAGAAATGAATGTAAATATAAGCAATGAGTTTAATTTTTCTGTTGTTCATGGAGCTATGAACCGTAGTGGGTCGCTAGCAAAGCTTACATGAACCCCTTCGGGGTTCATTCACTTTGCACGCGACCCACTGCAGTTCATAGCAATGAACACCAGAAAAATGAAATTCATTTCTTAAATAAAAACCAGGATTTCTCATGACATAGCTCACGGATATTTACATTGTTTCAAAACTGTGTATATAGTCTGATTTTTTTCAATGTGCAGGGCGGAGCCTGTCAATTTTTGATTGACAATGACAAAGTTGACCATTACATTTAAAAATAGGTAGTTCTCACTTGGACTAATACTTTGACCCACTTGTTATTGTTGAACCAATCAGTGTCAAAATTTAACCTCATGCACCGAAAATGATGGGTAAACACATACTGTCACAGAAAAATATTCTGTACTACATGTACATGACTGTATTTAGAAAATTCCCTTAGTAAATGCCTGGTAAGCATTCTTGTTGTATGACTCTCTGTTTTTCTTTTCAAGTTTAAAACTTTAATTCTGATACAAATAAATATCAAAGATGCAGGCTTACATTTACTAATGAAGGCGGCAAAAAAAAGCACTACAGCCCCTTTCACTCGAGTTTGCCGTTTGAGCATTTAGGTCAATCAAATTTGTTCACTCGAGTTTGCCGTTTGTTTGTAAATCAGGTAACTTTTTATTCTATTTTAGAACTGAAACAGTGTCCCAGTTGCCAGGTGTTCTTAAAATCCCACCTATTTCCCAGTCTGTGGACACTTTTACTGCTGGCAGGGAACTTTTGTCCGGGTGGGATAGAAAAGTCTTGTTTGCGGCATAAGTATTCATTTTCTATAGCGCTCATAGCCAGACAAAACTGTAAAAAATCGGCAACATTTCCATAACGTTAGTAATATGTGGTCTAGAAAAGTTCTGTTGCAGCATTCATCATCATTTTCTACATAGCGATCACAGTCAGACGAAAAAAAATGTATAATAATAAAAAAAAATGGCGATAAACATTTCCACTTACATGGAACTTTTTGTTGAACGTTGGTTGTAGGTGACGTCGAAAAGATGTGATTGTGTCATTAATTGCCATTTTCTTATGCGCTATCACCTAGATTAAAGCCAAAACAATCTGCTACAAAACTGTTCGCACACAAGCGAAATTGCTGCTTACTTGACTGATTTTTGCTGTGGCAAAATAGCTGCTAACTTGACCAATTTCGCTGCAGCAAAATTGCCGCTAACTTGACTGTATTTTCTATTTTGCTGCAGCAAATTTAATTCCAACGCTGCAAGCAAAGTCGCCATAAACTTGTCTGCTTTTGCTGTAGCAAAATTGCTGCTACATGTAACATTACTGCAGTAAAATTGCTGCTAACTTGACCGTTTTTGATGAAGCAAATTTGCTGCTAATTTGACCGAGCTGACCTTGTAGGAAAAATAAGTAAAATCAGCTGGTTCTCTGAATCGCTTTATTTTTTTCGAATGGTACTTTATTGACCTTCTACTGCGGTCATGTACCATCAGTAAAGCAAAGAGTTGTTGACAAAGATAGAGGCATTGGCTAACTTGATAGAAATATTTGAGTGTAGGTGTGTGGGCTGTATGGTTATATTTAAGAAACAAAATGTTTATGATTTTGTGTGTCTACCATACACTTCATCTATTTTGAAATCATTCAGGTGAAACACAGGTATAGCACAAAGACAACAAGCATAGTCACCTTTACCTCAATTATACATTGTCAGCTCTGGGACCCTTTCTCAACAATGAAATCATCCAAGGCTGGGCTTAGCTAAACCCTGCCCTGCACATTGAAAAAAATCCAAGTATACTAATCATCAAATTAACTTTATTATGACAGAACGCAGATGAAAGGTTTTACATTAATAGGTCCATTAGAAAATATCAGCTGGTGCTGAACTTATTTTGGCCAGTATATTATAAAGCTTTGTGTATTCCAAATTTTTATGTGCCATCTATACCATCGTTTGTGCTGGAGAAATCCCAAAGACAGACTTTCTCATGACACGGCTCTGATATGAACAACATCTTGTTATTTTAATTGGTGCGTACATCTAATCATGCTTATGTCTGTCAGTTCATTTTAATATTGTAGAATAAAACATTACATCAGTAGGCCTTCTTGTTTTTGTTACCTATTCGAAGGGCAATAGAGAAAGTAAGTAATCAGAACCAAACGCTGCCCATTAAAATTATTTGGACCTCCTTAAATGGTCAAGCTTACAACTGTATGACCGACCACGTCATTACTGGTTCGATGTCTGCTGCTTAGAAGGTCTAGGCCTGTTAAGAAAAAGTGGTTTTGTCAAACAATTCCAACATATAGGCATTAATCGGTTACTTGGTTGGTTATTCAAAGCACGTTTCGGATGGACATGACCATAGCTGTTGACTGGGGGGTACACCTACAAATCAATCAAACAGGGTGAGAAACTACGAATAGAGAGCACATGTAAGCCTATCGAGCAGCTATTTCCCAAAAGGTGGCCACTCAATTACCTGAACTTAGCTAAATACATGAATACACATTTAAAAGGTGCGAACAGAATAAAAATCGCCACCTATGGTGTCTAAATGGAATACAAGTTATGGTTCACTGGTCAAGTTTGCCGCCATGCTTACCAAACTACCAACCAGAAAATCACAAGAACTCAACGTGCTATGATTTTGAAACGGTTATGAAATGCAATGAATTTAAAAAAAAGTTTTGGACATTTAAATACGAGTCGCTGCATAAGAAGACCAACAACATGCATTGGTGAAAACTGCACTGCGGATCAGCACCACGTTTTCGCAACACGGATAGTGCAATTCCTCTTCTTCTTATATCCGAAATATTAAGCATTAATTATAGCCTGCTTCTTTGACTCTACATGCCAGTTTGTATAGGATCTAGTCGGAAACAAAGTTGTTTTTCTTCTTCTTCTCCTCTTTCTTCTTCTTCACGCGAATGGTCTCACTAAAAACCAACCAGAGGTGACAAGAACCGTCTATTGCCAACAAATGTTGTTTAAACAGCATTTTAGCAACTTCAGAGATTCTTTTTTTTTTTTTTTTTTTTTTTTTTTTTTTTCAGTTTTACGTCCCTTTCAAGATTATTTCAGCTCATATGAGTCGGGCTTCAGAGATTCAAAAATAGAACTCTTTAACAGACTTTTACCGAATTATGGACGAATAACTGCGACAGTTGATTTCTTTCATACCGTCAAGAAGCAGACCAGACCGGCAAGAAAGTTTTAAACATGCATATCTTATGAATAAGCTACACCCTACTAAACTGCACTTCAGATGATATTAAAATAATCGCAGTTGCTAGTATAGTCTAACTCTAGCCAATACAGGCTAAAGATACGATTCTGTACGACTAGCATTTCCTATTTGGGCAGAGACCTCTAATTATCGTTCCCATAGACTCCCATTGTAATTTGCCCCAAAACAAGACTCATTCTTAGGCTTCACAGCTTATAGTGGACCCCGACACATTCAGCAGACGAGAGATCGCCCCAGGCCGTGTACAAGTGCAGCAAAAAAATACGGGGTTAGCCAGCATTCAAGGACGGTACTTTTCGCTGTTTAGGGACACCCCAAAATCGCTCAACAATGAAAAAATAATTATTCAAAAATAACTACATCCGCAATTTGGCCATAGCATGGCAAAACAGCAGCCGATTAAATAGAAATATATAGCAAAATATTCAAGAACGACTATACTATCATGTGACAAAAGACATTTGATAGATACGCATTTATGACCAATGGTAGGTAGCGTTACATCTTAAATTTGCCGCGGTAGATCTGCCCACACTTCGGGCCAATCACAGGCAACGTTACATTTACTGGTCTCTGTCCTTGAAGTGCGTGCTATTGCTTCAGGGTACGTGTCAATTAAATCAAAATTAATAAAACGCGGAGGACGTGGTAAAAACGTGATGTGAACGTGGTAAGAACTGCTGAGGACGTGAGAGGAACCCCAAGGACGTGATAAGAACGCAGTCCAGTCTTCTAGGACGTGGTAAGGACGTACGGAAAAGCGTGGTATGGTATGGACGTAGCGTGGACGTAGTGAAGACGAATGAAAGATGAAAGACAAATGACGGAACTGACGATCATGACTGTCAGTCAAAAATAGGATGTAAATTAGTTCTTCGAACAAGTGTACGTATTGCGAAACTATTGCGTTTACGTATATCATCTTTCAACTTTTATTGTTGTCAGTTTAGTATAAATAATGCTTTCATAAACCACATAAAAACACACAGGGCACACACAGGTAAATATCACATTGATTGGTCGTTTTCCGCCAAATTTTCTGAAGCCGGACTTATAATATTCCTCACTTGAAACATTGAATTTGAGGTCGGTCATTGCTTACATATTCAAACATTAAATTTCTGACCAAGAAATTAATGGTCTGGGTTCGAAACCAGGTTACTAGGTAGTGCATCTTTATTCGTTATTACTTCGCTGCGACTTTTATGTCATCAGGCTCGGACATGTTCTATTCTATTTCTTCTTCTCTATTAGAAAACTATTGATTGCAGTTTCACACTGGTAAACGTAAACGCACTGGCTAAGGCACGAACGTATAGGCTAAGGCAATTTCAACGCTATGGCTAAGAAAGAAAATGGCGGATAGTGAAACACATTTGCAGGATTGTTGTTGTTTTACAGTTTCATTTTCCGGTTATCAATGATGACGGCTACTGTCTTGGCGGCTCGGGACCCACGAATGAGTCACAAACTTACGTTCGATGGCCCGATGTCGCCAGCTGCAGCCAGTGAAAGTGTAACCTCGACAAAGTGGATACACTGAACCACGAAATCTCATGATTTTTCATGGAATATTGTTTTTCTCTGATATCATACACTGTCTTGTAGTTTATAATATGCAAATGATAAATCGGACGCCTTTGAGCACGATTCATGAAAAAATCAAAACGAATGGCCCCCAGCGTGTGACAATACTTGAAGTTTCATTACAACGCTATTGGCTAAGGAACTGGAAACAACGTAGTGGCTAAGACCCCAGAGTTTCTCGGGGAGAAAATGATATAATATGGTCGTAAGACTCGTAAGTGTCTGTCTCAAAGTAGGTTTTGAGGTCTAAATTATAGTTCAAACATGGTTTTTTAGAGCTTTGTTAAACCGTTTGAATTTCGTTTTCCACATAAACCGGACTGCGCAGCGACAGAATATGGCTAGAAGCATGACATTTTGTATTTAGAAAGGAGAGGGAATGTACTATTCGTAAAGCAAAAACAAAGGGGCTGATCATCTTCGCGGTTACCGCGAGGCTGATCTTCGCCTTCGTTTTCGCATATGCATATTGTTGGTTTTCTCACGACTTGGCTCATTTTAAATAGTTTGGCATTAAATGTTATGAGCTGCTGCAGAAGCTGAGGGTGAGGTTATGGTCATGTAAAATCGATTTAAGCCCGCCAGTGATTTTCTATTACTGATTGTTCCAAGGCGATACTTCTGTGGTGGTTCTTTTTGTTTTATGTCTTGGTGTTGAATTTAGTGTGCTGTTAGCACCTTATATGCGTTTTCAATATTTTTAGTTAAGTTTGAGTGGCTGAGTGGCCACCTATTGGGAAAATGGCTGCCCATTCGGCTTACATTATGTTTTCTTAGTATAAGTTTAGGTTTTTCTCACCTCGGTGTTTGGAGTGGGAATTACTTTCTGCTTGCGCCATTTCCTGATCGTTGCCTGCTTTTACTTTTAATAATTACTATTCCCTGCTCCTAGTGTACGCCAATAATGGTAAATCACTGCCACTGTTCGCGACGGATGTTGTTTTTTCGAGAGGGGAGGGAGCGACGGGATTTCCAGTGGGAGTTAAACAATTTTGAAAAAAGGGTCTATTCCTCCAATCATTGATCGCATTGTGATGTCCTAAATCCCCTCGTGGGTCATCAATTTCGCTGCATATTTTCATGTACAATTTCCTAGTAAAGCATCTAATTAACCATCCCTTGGTCTAATTCCTACTCTGTCTAATTCCCAGGGATAAGGATAAATTTGTTGTATAATTCCAACTGTAAGCCCCCCACCCCCTCCCCAAAGAAAAACATTGATAGGTGCGTGAATACGATATATATATGTTTTTAATTTCACTAACGAAGCTCTAAACAATGTTTGAAAAATGATTTAGACCTCAAAACCTACTTTGAGAAAGACACTTACGAGTCTGACGACCATATTAATGATGATATTATATCATTTTCTCCCCGAGAAACTCTGGGGTCTTAGCCAGTACTTTGTTTCAGGTTCCTTAGCCAATAGCGTTGTTATGAAACTTCAAGTATTGACACACGCTGGGGGCCCTTCTATTTCATTTTCTTCATGAATCGTGCTCAAAGGCGTCCGATTTGTCATTTGCATATATATAAACTACAAGACAGCGTATGGTATCATAGAAAAACAGAAATTCATGAAAAATCATGAGATTTCGTGGTTTAGTGTCTCCACTTTGTCGAGGTTACACTTTTACTGGCTGCAGCTGGCGACATCGGACCCTCGAACGTAAGTTTGTGACTCATTCGTGGGTCCCGCGCCGCCAAGACAGTAGCCGTCATCATTGATAACAGAAAAATGAAACTGTAAAACAACAACACACCTGCAAATGTGCCTCACTATCCGCCATTTTCTTTCTTAGCCATAGCGTTGAAATTGCCTTAGCCTATACGTTCGTGCCTTAGCCAGTGCGTTTACGTTTACCAGTGTGAGTTTGGCGACCAAAACTACTAACTCACTTGATTTTTATCGCACCTGCTTATAGCAGGGTGCGATATAGGAGTCCAAATTTCCGTCCGTCCGTCCGTCCGTTCGTTCGTTCGTTCGTCCGTCCGTCCGTCCGTCAACATTTACGTCGAAGTTGGGTTTTCTCTACATCAGTGAGAGCTAGGAGTGTGAAACCTTGCATAGTAATTGTCCTTGACATACCCTTCAAGCACGCACCTTGACCCGGTGCCCTTGACCTATATTTCACGGTCCATTGACTTTGTTAATTTTTACGTCGAAGTTAGGTTTTCTCTACATCAGTGAGAGCTAGGAGTGTGAAACCTTGCATAGTAATTGTCCTTGACATACCCTTCAAGCACGCACTTTGACCCGGTGCCCTTGACCTATATTTCACGGTCCATTGACTTTGTTAATTTTTACGTCGAAGTTTTGTTTTCTCTTCACTAGTGATAGCTGCGAGTGTGAAACCTTGCATAGTAATTGTCCTTGACATACCCTTCAAGCACGCACCTTGACCCGGTGCCCTTGACCTATATTTCACGGTCCATTGACTTTGTTAATTTTTACGTCGAAGTTTCTTTTTCTCTGTATCAGTGATAGCTGTGAGTGTGAAACCTTGCATAGTTATTGTCCTTGACATACCCTTCAAGCACGCACCTTGACCCGCTGACCTTGACCTTTATTTCACGGTCCATTGACTTTGTTAATTTTTACGTCGAAGTTTTGTTTTCTCTGCACTAGTGATAGCTGCGAGTGTGAAACCTTGCATAGTAATTGTCCTTGACATACCCTTCAAGCACGCACCTTGACCCGGTGCCCTTGACCTATATTTCACGGTCCATTGACTTTGTTAATTTTTACGTCGAAGTTAGGTTTTCTCTGCATCAGTGATAGCTGCGAGTGTGAAACCTTGCATAGTACCGTAAATGTCCTTCACATACCCTTTCAGAACACACCTTAACCTGGTGCCCTCGTTTTAAGTTATTTTGCCCGATGCAGGTGCGATATCGACCTCCGCGGAGTTCTTGTTCTTTATAGAATTTCAAATTCATTGAAGCTGACATGTTTTTTGGATAAAGCTCATTCGAAGATGTATAAAAACAGGACCTGAAATTTCAATTCATTTGAACTATAATACTGAGCCAAACTTATAACGCAACAGGGCGCAACAGTGGTTTATTTTTATTGTTATACACAAGAACTGTATCAAATAAACTTTTCCTCCACTGAATATGATTGCCAGACGATCGACACATCTCAAAAGATTTTGTTTGTAACATTCTGTGTTATGCGTCTCAAGAAATTAATCATTTTTCAGAGGTAGGGTCTTGGTAAAAAATGAAATGCATTGTGATTTTCCAGAATGCGACATGTGACGTGTATTCGTACCCTGGAAATTAATGTCGGGTTTCAGTGTTACTCCTGCCCTATTTTAGACAATGAATAATTTTACTGTCAAAAGATCAATTTGGCTCAATTTTAAGCAGAGTTGAAGACTCATTTTTACTCCCAACCATTCAAGATTACTCACATTTTAACATTTGTTACAGATGTTCCTGACCCAACAATTGGACGCTATTGTATTTCTAACAATGCTGAATGACGGAATGAACATGTTTTCAGAAAGATTTTGTTAAAAATATTCGCCGTTAGAATTTTTCACTAATTTTATTTTCTATTGTGTTTAATGGAATGCGCAGTAGTAAGCGTTAAATTTTTCAATGATGCAAACTTTGATTTGAAATTTTGGGTACACATGGAAGCCATATTGCAATCACCTCATTATATTTTCAATTACAATTTATTTATTTCACTCAGTCCATAATTTACATGGATACATGAGGTACAGAGTTTCACATAATATTCAAGACTAGACAAAGTTGTCAATAAATATTATCACAGATGAAGTATATTCATGTCAAATAATATTGAGGTAACACATAACTTGCTTATGTCAGAGTACTGTATATGTTATACTTGCAATCCATTACGAACTATACAATAACCTTTGAACGATGATAAATATTTCGGGAGGGTTCTTAAAGAGTACTGAAAATATTTTTGATGAACAGACAAAGTTTCTTTTGAATATTTCTATTTTGGCTGGAAAAAAGACTTTGAAGTTTCAGAATGTTTGGATTTTTGTGACAATAAGTAGGGAGATACCGTTTCCTAAGTTTAGTAAGACGTTTGCATGACAACAGGTAGTGAAACTCGTCACCAAGATCTCTGTTACAAAGATGACACTTTCTTAGTTGACGAGAAGCCCTTCTCCATCGACCGGTTTCAACAGGCGATCTGTGATTCCTTGTCCTAATGTTTATTAGATACCTTCTAAGTTTAAATGTAATTTTAATAAGATAATTTTCGAAGCCAAAAGTGGGTTTTATAAGTTTATAAAAATAACATGATGTTTGTGTATTCACATTCATTACTCCATTCTTGAATATATAAATCTGTAAGTCGTTGTTTAATTGATTTTGTCAGCCATATTTCGCTAGGAAAACCAGGGTTATCCCATATACCGCTATAACCGCAAAGTATAAAAATATTGTGAACATTTGTAAACCACTTAAAATATGAAGCATTTCTATTCTCAAATGCGTCTTTTGCGATCCAGTATAGCTTAGATGATAAATTGTTTGTTTCTGGTTGTATTAATTTAGCCCAGTGCGATACCATTCGGGTATGAATATCAATTTTCAGAGGCAGCACACCCGTTTCTCCATACACTATGCAATTTGGAGTACTTTTCTTAATATTCAGTATAGATTTCAAAAATTTTCATTGAACCTGCAATCACACTTAAGTCGCCAAAGCCCAAAATTTCACACCCATACAAAAGAATGGGCTTGATGGTTTTATTAAAAAGCTCTATCTGGATGTCAATGGGAAGCATGAGGGATCTTGATTTTTTCAATAAGCTATATACTGCCCTAGATGCTTGCAGTGCAATGTGTTTTTTCATAGCTAAAAATGATCCACCTGTACTAAATATAACTCCAAGATATTTATAATTAGAGACTACTTCTATCGGAGTGCCACCAATTGTAAATTCATAGTTTCCAAATCTCCCTCTTGAAAAAATCACAATTTTTGTTTTTGTGGTATTGATTTTAAGCTTCCATGTATCACAATATAATGCATACATAAATGTCAGGTGCGTTTTGTAAATCACGATGTGATTCAGCTAATATTACCGTATCATCGGCATACAAAAGAACAAATAATTTTAGAAATGTATAAATATTCTCATCCAATTCGATACCTTGGTAAGCTTGGCTTTCAGATAAAAATGTTTCCAAGTCGTTTAGAAATATAGTAAAAAGAGAAAGTGACAAATTCTCTCCCTGTCGGACCCCGATATTGCTATGGAAATAATCCGAAGATACTCCGTTAACAGATACACACGATTTTATTCCCTCGTACACGTTTTTAATCAATCGAAAGCATTTTCCAGAGATACCAAATTGTTTAATTTTAAAGAACAACCCGTCTCTCCAGAGTCAAATACTTGCTTTAGATCTATAACCGCACAAAATAATCGTTTTTTTTACCGGATTGTAAAATGTTAACTAAAGTATGCAATATATGATCTGTCATTGAAAAATTCTTTCTCAGTGAAACCAGCCTGACAATTACTTTTGTTTTGTTCATCTGAATATGCTTGCATCCTATTGATAATAACTGCGGTAAATAGTTTCCCCATACAACTCAAAAGTGTAATCGGTCTATAATTAGAGGGATCAGATGGGTCACCTTTCTGCTTATAGATAGGTATTATTTTGCCTAATGACCAGGCTTCTGGAATATGACCCGTATCAAAAACTAGATTAAATAATTTTAAGTATAACTGTTGAATATGTGGATTTTCAAGAGAGTACTTTATATGTTCATTCATAATCAGATCAATTCCTGTTGATTTGTTATTTTTTAAAGTTCGTACGGTTTTGACAATTTCATTTAATGTTATTGGAGAATTAATTGTTTCATTTTCGTCGGGTTCAAAGTCTGTGTTTAAGTTTGCTGTCGGTGTATCTTCACTCTGATTTATATTTATTTCTAAAATAATCACGTGCTTTATCTAGCTCTACATTTGTCTTGTTTTGACTTGTTATTTCTTTTGCCACTCAAAAACTTCCAAAATTTACGTGGGTTAGATTTCTTAATTTTTCGCAATTCTTTTATTATTATTATTATTTTTATTCAATTTTGGATTTTTTAAATTTAGTCTGTTCCTGGTTTAAAACGTTTTTTATAATTCTTACAAATGCGTTGATGATTTTTGCGAAGTTTATAGAGCTGTTGTGCATTATGAAATTTGCTACGTGCTACTTTATAATTCCTGTTAAGGATATAGTATACCAAAATTGGTGAAATTTTGCTCATTATACAAAAACGTTCTAGGTTTCCAACTACCAGGTCTGACACAATGTCCGATGTACCTACAGAAGAATGCCCTTGGATGTAAGTAGAAGAGGAATTGTACTATCCATGTAGCAAAAACAAAGATTTGTTTTCGCATATGCAAAACTTTTTTCTTATAAATTGTATGCATTTTATACCCGTTTCAAATTCATAGCACGTTTTACGTTTTTTTAGCTAATGCACCAGTCATTTGTAACCACGGCTTCCTCGTATACGGGGAAGGGCGGGGATTATGACTCTTTTCAGTTTTCAATGCCCTGCAATAGACCACACCCCAAGAGGACAAATTGGAGGTCAAAACTACGAGATATGCTCTTTGCCCTGCCCCTCTGGGTATGGAACTGAACATCAAAACTCTGTCATTTCCCCTGCACTGACGGTACAATAAAAACTGCGCCGCACTTTTTTTTTATTCAGTTAAAGTCCCTTTCAAGATTTTTTCAGCTCATATGAGACGGGCCAATCAGTAGGTGGGGCGAAAACGGGAGAACCCCGAGAAAAACCACCTGCCGCACCCGCAAGCAGAATTTGGCTTGTCTCACATGTGGCCAGAGCGGGGCTCGAACCCACACCAGACACAGCGGTGAGATGATCGAATGGTTAAGTGAAGTAATGAAATATCAGCGCTCTTAACCACTCGGCCACGGGGGCCGCCGCGCCGCACTTTAGCCCGGCTATACCCCTTCCCCGTAGGTGTGTGTGTGGGGGGGGGCGTGGTTACATTTGAGTGACCACATTTTGTGGAATAGCTGCTCGCTATGCTTACCTATGTGTTCTCTTCGTTTCTCACCGATTTGTAGCTTTACCCCCAGTTAGCTATGGTCATGTCGGTACGTTGCCTACGTTTTATGGAACTGCTACATAACATTGAGGATGTCATATCCGAAATGTGCTTTCAATATAACCTTGAGCGAGCAAGCGGCTAAGGCTTATCTGTTGGAATGATTTGACGTTTCATGGGTAGGCCTAGATCTAAGCAGATATCGAACCAGTACGAGGTGGTCGGTCATAAGCTTGACCATTTCTCACGGTTTTTAGGATTGGACTTCCAAGTTTGGTTCTGATGCCTTACTTTCTCTATTGCACCTTCCAAAGAAGGCTTTTGTTTGAATTCGTGCTTTACGTCCCAGTCAACAGCTATGGTCATGTAGGGACGCTGTTTCCATTTTATGGGACCATACCCAAAACGAGGATGTCATGACATCCAATATAACCATCCAACTAAGCCACAAAAGCCCGATACAATACGATTTGACAACCACTTTTTCTGGGCAGGCTCAGACCAGAGCGGTTATCCAGTAATCAGACGGTCAAACAGTAGTGTATAAGCTTTGCTTAAATGGCACAAGCAGCGGGCCACCCGACCACCCTTCTCAAAGAAAGCTTCACATGAAATATTGCTTTTTTGGGTCATTGTTGTTTTAGAAATATTTAAACGTTATGGCCACGTATACATGCATATAGCCCCGGAGCAAGAACAGTCAACACCCACAGAACCACGACTGACACAGTCATCTTTACAGGCCTTTGAGGCTAATATTTAAAACCTCTCTTTCAAAGTAAACACTTAGAATTGGTAACAAAATAAGAAGCAAGGTCTGGATCTCTGCTGTAACGTTTTATTCTACAGTGTTAAAAGAACTGACATACATTCATAGGCATGATTAATGTTGGCACCAATTACAAGATGAAGCTTTGTTCATTTAAATGCTGTGTCATGAGAAAGCCTGTCTTTATAGTTGCTAATCTCCAGCACAAACAATATTAAGTAGAAGCTTAAAATTTGGATTTATAAAGACATTCAGAAGTTTTGTACTGTAAATGAATATCAACATAACCATACCAAATTTAGAAGACAAGTAGAGACGCTGTGCATACTATATAGGAGGCAAACACAAAGGGACTGATCTGTGTCTTTTTCATGAATGTATAAAACAGGATATCTCATGACATAGCTCTGTTTCAAAACTATGTATACTAATCATCAAATGAACTAATTACTACTGCAAACAAAATTTTGCAGGTGCTGTCATTTTGTTACACTCATCTGTTTCCCAGGAATGACTGATTATGTCTCTTTTTTATTGAAATATAGACTAAAACAAAACTTGTCCTCATTCATCAACTCCCAGCATGGTTGAGCTTTTACTTCTCCTCATCCTCCTATTAATAGATTGCCTATACATGTACCTGTATGCTAAAACCTGTTTAAGCTGTACTAAGTTTATAAAGATCTTAACATGTATTTCAAATTAAAATGTTTCCATTCAATTTGATATGAGGATCATTCATTTACCAACTCTTTTAAAACTGAGCAGACACTTATCAGACACTGCATTCTGCAACGCATATTTAGATATTTAATGCATCTACATGTATATGTACCCACCAAAAGACTATCGCCTTTGATGGATTATCATAATTTCTCTTTATACACCAGAAGGGCAAAAAAGACCATTATCTTAATCTCATCTTGCTATTTTGCTTAATAAAAAAAAAAAGAAAGAAAAACAAAACATGATTAAACGATGCTAAAAAATATGAAGCTACTTTTGAAGCAGGTAATAAAACATGATGATCGCTGAAGAATCACTGATACTCAAATATATGTAACCTAAAATGCTGCATTGGCCGTTGGGCCAAATACTTTCCAAGCATATGTATGTCTAAAGAAAAATTAATGTTTACTATGTTTCTGTCATCAAGCATGTATTAATTGTATGGTAAAATTCAATGTGAACTGAATCACTGCCTGTAATATCAACAAACAAAAGCAAAGGGGAGGAAAAGGAGACGATGTATTCACTGACATTATTAAGTTGCCAATAATTAGTTAGGTTATAACTGTCTTCTTTATTTATTTGATACGAAATAATGAAACATGTATAAAACACAAGGTGTGCATAAACATACATTTGTGCAGGGTGACTATATCAAATATGATAGAAGTGATCTGACAAGATTCTTTCACCAGCTGTATTCAAGTTCCATGGAACCTAGTATCTAACAGTCAATACCAACTACAGCAAAAACTAGTATTTGACTAGACCAATTTTTGAGCATTGACTTTGAAAGCAACTTTGTTTCTGTTCAAAAGAATCTAGCAATTTGATTTTGAAATTACACAATGAACCTTTGAATAACACGTCATATTTTTCAACTGCAACTGTGTTCAATAAAGCCCTAGATTTTCAGATGTGCTCTCTAGCTATACTGCGGCATTCACTATGGCATAATGTAAGATAATTATTCAATAAGATTAGCCACTGAAAAGCAACTAAAGAGTCACATCTACTAAATCATGAAATTGCATCTTCAAAAAGAAAGAAGCTGTAAAGTAAATTTTTTTTTTTTTTTGATAAATTCAAAACATGATGTTCTGAACACTGCATATCCAAATTTCTACCCAAATTTAATTACAAGTTACAAGAGCTATACTGGTACATTTAGTTACAATGGATGCTGTTTTTTTTTTTTTTTTTTTTTTTTTTTTTGTTATTGTTAAATGGTTTCGGTAGCAGTTTTTGTATAGGATTATGTAGCAATCTATGGTCTAGCAAGACTCATGCACCATCACCATGACAATGTTGCTTGGCATTCTTACGGCCAGGCATTACACTCGGTTTTTATCTTCAGATACATCTAAACATGTGTTGCTCCTGAAATTTGCATTTTATATGGGCACAGACTAAAAATCCTGTAAGCTGAAAAGGATATAGAGGAGAAAAAAGATGTTATCAACAGGTCTTACAGTAATTCACATGAAAGATAATCATTTGTTAAAAATAGTCTGGTACTCTAGATGGCAGATATTTGATACCATGTTTCTCTTCACTGTTCATATTTAACGCTGAAGAAAGGCAAAATTTGTTTTTAAACCCATGAAGTACAATGTAAATATAGCTTATGTTAATTTATTTTATATAAATTACCTTCAGTTGCCAAAATAAATGCTTTAATTGTAAACTGTATCATGATTACAGTCTTGCATTATTTTACTTTCATCATGAGATAATGTTAAAACTAGAACTCTAGGACATTAAAGCTCAAAACAGACAAACAAATAAAAATAGAACTAATACTTCTGTATAGTTTGCAAGATATAAAGCTACCTGAAAAATTATCATTGGACCAGTTATAAGACTGAATGGGAGTAAGGAAAAGGAAATGTACGAAATGATTTTTGTGAAGCAATTGGTTGCTATACGATTTAATTAGGCATGCTTTAGTTCACCACCACAGCAAAAAGCAAAAGTCTTGCAGACCTTTTGCTTTCAATCTCCTGTAAACAAATGTATATTCTTAAAACCTTCCTACATGCATCTTCTGACACTGTCATTTTTCAATGAACACCACCAATAAATATTGTTTTCCTTATTTTTGTGAATGCTACCAAACCATATTTTTTACCTATCTGCATCTACCTGCACAGTATGAAAAAGTAGAATTCTATTTCTTATTGGTTTAGAGTTATAACTATTGACTTTTCAGTATGAGATGTATTTCGTGCACTGAAACTAGTGAATCCCTTGTAAAACCCATATGAACTTTGTAATACACACCGCTGACAGCTTCTAATACTTTATTTTTGATGAAAATGAGACAATGTTGACAAGGTGAATGTTATGTGTTGCATGAAGAAAAGAAATCTAATTAAACATTTAACATAAAACAAAAGCATGACCTTTAACAAATATCCTGGCTACTTGTTGGTTTAACACAACAGCACACTTAAAATAGGAGAAAACCTTGATCCTGAAGCTGTAATAAGGAGACAAACAGTATATACATGCAATAGATGACAAAGTACAATACTACATTACATATCTAGTAAAACACTTCTTATAATAAGGATGAAGCTAATGCTAGTATAGTGTAATTTTTTCATTATGCTACTGTTTTAACACACTCTGGCACATGATGGTTAGTTGATTCAATAGGTATAAACATAGAATTCAATAGGTGCTGTACACTTCACAAAGAATGCTAATCATCGTATTAATTCATTTGTATAGAACACAAGGCGATAGATACAGTAAATTCAACCTTTAAACAAATTGCTGAAACATGTAGCAATTTTATACATAGGTGAAAAGAGAACAGAGTTAAATAAATTACAACTGCAAAGTTCTTAAGTTTCAGTCCATTGTTTCCTTACATTACAGAATTTTAATGATGCAAATGTAAGCCTTCTTCTCAAATTTCCTCCAAAAGTGTTGTTAAATAAATGATTTTGCCCATGATCAACCATCTTTAAAATTTTCTCCCTTAACTCTGTTTGTTTTCTTACACTACTATTAATGAAATGTTCTTATTACAGAACAATAAAAGTACCATTTGATTAAAAGCAATGTACATATCTTTCTTTTTTACACCTTTTTCAATTCTTTAAAATGAAATTCATTTTGAATAAATTTGTCAATATCAAAAAAGTAAAACTAATCTTCTTTGAACACAGAATCAGTTCAATATAATATACAACAAATAATATACACCCCATTTTAACATGCTGTCCAAAATTTACTATATTAGCTTTTTCAGCATTTTTTCAAAATTCCTACAAGCACAATGAATGATTCAAAACCACTATATTGTTGCCACTCTCAATTTTATAACAACGACTAACGTGGTGGTCTCTGCCATCTTTGTCCCATGGGTGGCCTCTGGAATCTGCCAGGTGGACCCTGAAATGGTGGCCCCCTTGGACCCCCAGGACCCATGCCTGGTCGGGGATTGAAACCTCTAGGACCTGGTCCCCTGGGATTCCAACCTGGGCCTCCCCCTGGTGGACCACCCCCTTGAGGGCCCCTTGGACCATCACCACCATCTCCTCTAGGTCTGAATGGACGGGGAGGACCCCCTCTCCCACCCCTTTCCTGGAAACCTCCTCTCCCTCCTCTACCCCCTTGGAAAGGTGGAGGACCCTCCATACCTGGACCCCTAGGTCTGAACCCACCCATCATGCCGGGAGGCCCAAAAGGTGGGGGTCCCCGTGGACCTCTAGGACCCATGCCCATTGGTGGAAAACCTGGTCTAGGACCCATACCCATATCCCCTGGAGGTGGACCACTCATGTCTGGCTTCACTTGTGCACCATTTTCAGAGCCAGGCATATCTGTTGTTTGTTCTTGTGATTTCTGATTTTGTTGACTGTCACCACCAGGTCCTTCATTCTGGTTATTAGCAATTTTTGATCTCAGATTACTAAGAGCATTTTCAAAGTCTTGTTGTGCTTCAGCTTCCGACACAGGATTATCATCCTTATTGTCCTCAGGGTTGTCCCATTTGCTGGGACGCCTTCTTTCACGTTTAGGTTTATCATCATCTTGAGATTCTGTTTGCTTGTCATCTTTGTTTTGACCTCCATATCCACCATACTGATTTTGATTATCTTGGAACCTACCTTGAAACCCTGACTGCCCTCCCATATTTGGTCTATTATCCCTCCCTCCTCTATTGTCCTGCCCCCCATATCCTTGCCTTTGTTGTCCTCCAGCTTGATTTGATTGCCCAGGCTGAAATGGCGGCCTTGTGGGTGGCTGATTTCCCATACCTCTAGGTCCCCCAAACCCTGAATCTTGCCTATTCCCACCAAACCCAGAACCAGGCCTAACTGATCCATACCCAGAATCAGGTCTGTTACCAGAATCTGGTCTGTTGCCTTGGTTTCTTGGTGACTGACCTCTGTTCTGGCCTTGAGAATCTTGTTGGCCCCATTGATTCTGCTGATTCCTATTAAAATCACCTTGACCTTGCCCCTTATTTCTATCAGGTCCAGACTGACCCTGGCTCTGGTTTCTGTTCTGATTCTGCCACTGACCTTGACCTTGTGTCTGCCATTGGGTATTACCACTCTGACTAGTGCTAGTGCTCTGTGGTTGCTCCTGTTTAACTTGCACAGGGGGATTGAAACCAGCAAATCCTGCTGGCTGGGCGCCATATGCCGTGGCCCTTAACTGTTCTTGACTACCATATTCTCCAAGAAGTCCTTGTCCTGGTTGTGGAGGTGGAAACTGTAATTGGGCACCGCCAATGATTAATCCTCGACCAGCAAACTGAGCCAGATGTTGATGTTGTTGGAGCTGGGCTGCAATGTTTTCTTGCCAAGCTTGTTCTGGCTTCTTATCTTGAAATTGTTGTAGACCTTGAAGCCCTGCAAGGACCTGTGTAGGATCTGATAGTTGCTGCTGCTGAGATGTGTCTGCCTCTCCACTACTATATTCTTGTTTTATGAAATCCAATGCGCTACCTCCTGCTGCACTGGGGTCAAACCGAGATCTCTTTTCTGGTGGTTCATTACTTATATCCCGATCTCGCCTATCCCTCTGATATTGATCTGGGGGAGGGGGTGGGGGTGGTTGTGGAGCCCCATGAGGGGGTAATGGGGGCATACCCTGCCCACCCATCTGGGGATACTGCTGTTTTATCTGCGGCCCTCCTTGCTGTGGCGTCGAGGTCTGCAAAAAGAGAAACATGGAAATAGAAACAAATCTAGCTTAACATATAAGATGAACCTTCATGGAGTTTTTTTTTTTTTTTTTTTTTTTTTTTTTTTCTTTTTGTGAATTTTTTTTATTAATATTTGAAGTGGTAGATACCACAAGAAATGCAGATTTATAAAACTTTTCATAACTTTTTTCTAGTTATCGATCAGATTTATGGATATTGAAAATCTAAAGTAATAATCAAATAATCAATAACCTTTAAAACCTAGATCTCCATGAAAGTCCATTTTATAAAACATGGTGTTAAAAAGTCTTTTTCTTCTATAGTGTTAAACACTTTTTTGTATATACTTTTGAGTTTCTTTTTCATGAGACAGTAACACTGTTATAAAATATTGTGTATAAGAAAATCAACTTCTATTTATTGTTGACAGAACCTTTTCTCTTGATTTTACCATTACAGACATCTCTAGATCCCATGTATACATTCTGAAAGACCTTGAAGCAAGCAAAGTGTTCATTAACATTTTGAAGGTTTCTTCACGGTAGTTTGCTCTAAACATCATTATTAATATTTTGTTTGATTATGATATTCTGCCTAAATGGAATTCTGAGAAATCAATTACTTGAAAATATTCACATATAATTGTTCAATTAATGTGAGCCCCCGCCCTATGTCAAGAGAAGGAAAGAGGGTTACACCCATGTTTAAAGGATGTAACATAATACCTTTTTGATAAATGTTAGGAAAGTTAAAAACACCTAAAGTATAAAAAAATTAAAAATGATTTAATATTATAAAAGTTGAAGGCATCCATCAATATTTGTACTGTATACCAGAAAATCGTTTGCACACTACTATTACATCATTGCGCTTCTGCTTCCCATACAAACTAAAATGCTATGGGTAATGTTGTTTTGATACGATCTTATACCATTAAAGATATCTAATCATGAGCTGTGAATATCCATGAATACTACGGTAGTCAAATACTCAATATTTCATATATTTTCACAAAACTTTTTCTGTGCTAAACTCCTTGTAGTCGTATCGCACAGAAAACATTTACAAACCAAGGAACGAGACAAACAATAAACAGATGATAAGAATTCCACAGTTTATTATGAGTTGTATTCAACTGAAGTCAATTTTGAATTAACAGGTATAGTAGATAATATTAAGCTATTATGCATACTATCATTCCCTTCCCTCATATTATTAATATCAGATGCCACAAAGGCCCTTGAAGTAAAAAAAAAAACATGAAGCAATGCCACATAAAGACACAAATAATTAAAAACTCAATGCTCAACGCTGATAAAGAGTGGCATTAATTATAAAAAGCTTATCTTTTGAAACAAATAGGATCGCTACTTTGAAGTCAACATGTATTAGCTTATTAACTATATGGACCACAGCGGAGAAAATGTACCTCCAGCCAATTCTTTTAGTATTAGAAGAACAATATAACGTTGACTGTATAATGTTTCTAGAGTCTTTTAGTCATTATTTGACCAGAATATTCTAGTTATTTTGTGAGCTATGATCAGTTTACTTACTGAACCCTACAGACGTCATTGATGATTGTTCTGAAAAATGACATCCAAGATGCGTAACTGCATTTCTGCATGTGAGTAGAGCCTACATTAGTAGATGCATTTGCTTAAAACTGTTTCAGCACTGGTCAAAACCTATTGATATGACGATGCAGTTGCTGTGGTTATATTGTAACGATAGGTATAGGAAAATAAAGTATATTATGGACTAAAACAAGGGCAGATAACTCCAAATATTGAAAATAGACATGTTTTAAACTCATTCATTTGGTAGCCCAGTGTTACAAAAAGGTATTTACAATGTTATTTCTAAAACATATATGACATGATTTTTCCTCTTTTTTGACACTTTCTACTAGTAATGTTAGAATGTCCAAAGGTACATTTGTCACGTTGAGGTTCATATTATTTAATGTATCTCTATGTTGTTACTCATACTCTGATCTACATCACTTAACAGCACCCAATTTGCCTTGAAATTTGTTTTTACATTAACCTATCGATTAATTTTGATGATGATTAGCAATGATAGCAGTATTTTCCTTCCAACATAAATAATGACATTACTTCTAGTTACTTCTTTGTAATTGTTTTCCACTTCCCTTTTATTCTACATGATTATTCGATAGTTCTCTCCACTATAACCGCTTCCCCTCTTGCATCGGGGTTGACAAAGCATCACTACAAGTAACTTGTTAAAACTGAAGACAATCAGTATTTACATAAAATTTTAAGCAAATTTGGTTGCAACTGTAACATATGAAACACAAATTGATACTTTCAAGTGAGCTTATTTTCAACAAGTTGTAAAAGGCACTATTTCAGGAAGCTATAAGTGGATTTCACTTTGTAAGAGAAATTCAAATCTTACTGAAAATGCATGTAAAGAAAAATCAAATTATCCTGACAACATTCATATGGGAATTAAAAAGTTTCAGCTCTAAGGGTCTTATTATCTTTCATTAAATAATCTTTAATAATTCAGTATCTTTATGCATTAATTGACCGATTCATTACTGATGTAAGCAGAAATAACATAGTAACCATATCATTTGACTTGGTTGGATAAATTCACTCATTTTTCATCAGAAGAAATAGCATCTTTCTGGAATTTGATTGCTATGATTAAATGTATGAATATCAAGCAAATTACTTTGCATTTTATATTTATTATAAATCTCTCTCAAAACAATGACACAAAACTGCATTCATACATGTCCTGCAAAACCCACATAGATACACAGTTAGATCCAGGATTTTACCAACTGGCTTGTCAATGTACATGTGCCATCAATATAATATAGTTTTGTGGTAACTGATGTCTTCGAATATTGATATCCAAAAGATTTGATAACCAGAGTAAAACAGCCTGACCATCAACATGAAATGATCACATAATCTCATTTGGTTACAACATTGATGAAGTGCACACCTGGTACACCATAAGATCAAATACATGTAAGGAAGATTCAGGAATATCACTATGATACATGAATGATGTTTCTAAAACCTTACTACGATAGAGGATTATTGAAAGATTGCCTAAACAGCTTTTTAACAGAGGTGCAGCAAAACTAATAGATTAGAAACTTTTTAAAAGAGCTTTCAAAATGGAACTAATGCATAACATTCCTCCTTAAGCTCATATTGAAGAATATTAGTATATAGATGGAGCAAGTTCAAACTGAACACATAATGATAAAACCAAGTGAACTGCAAATGAGGTTTTAAAGTAGAAATTATTAATTTTACATGCAGCAGAACCTACATTAAATCCTACATCTAATAAAAAATGGAAAAGGATAAAGGTTATTAGATTGTTTAATTGCTTGAATTTCAAGGACTGACAGCATGATTATCACTCAAACAACTCTTCTTAACGGGCTAAACTTAAGCAGCTAATAAGTATTCAGATAGTATCCTTTCAGAACTACACCAATGAAATACTGTGCTGATCCAAGGAATCTATTCTGCACACACCAGAGCAAATGGTAAGAATTTGGGGGAAAATGTATAAAGTGGTGGGCTATGGTGTTTATGATTGAAATGGGCATATTTTGGTATGATCTTTTTAGTTTCAACGTACAACTAGAGCATATACCATTAATATTAAGACTACATTATATAAAGTAATTATTACAGCTAGACCCTTCTAACATAAAACATGCCACACAAACAAATACAAGTCTTAAAGGACAAAAAACATAATTCAACAAAGATCAGGCATGTGCTCCTATTTCGTACATGTATATATTTTAAAACAAAATGCTGATACAACACAAAAAATAACTTTTTTTATTCACCAATTGATACTTAAAAGACAATTAGATTGCAAATAATGCTAGCAAGCATGCTATTCGTTTTTTGGGCTGTTGGAGCAATCAATGATATACAATTTAAGAAAGCCACAAGTGTGGGAAAAGTCATAAAAGAAAATGAGTCTTAAATTAAGAGATGAAAGTGAAGAAAAGTAACAATGCGGCAGGTAAATAATACAACTAAATCTTTCAACTTTTGAAATAACAATTAGCTACCCATATTCAGGCAAGTATTGTTTAAATTGTCACTTTTAACTCATCAATTACTTGATCAATCTCATATGCAGGATTACTTCAGAGCAGTTACATGCACACACACAGCTTTCATAGTCTCAAAAATTCTTATTCTGAATTATTGAATTCTGTCAATAACCACGCACCCTTATATGGTCAGAAATGCTTGATTGTCAATTAGATTTTTTTCCCCACCTGGAACCTTTGTTCTAAGCAGGTCTGGATCATCTTGGGAAATCATGATCGAAACTATCACGCAGATGCGCAACGGTGCCATGTATTTAACGGCAGTATAGAAGGTTCCATATTTCAATAGAAACAAGACAATTTTATCGCCGTTCTGCGCGATAGAAAGCTTATATGATTGCTATCATTTAGCCTGGTTTTCGACAATTCGGCTCGGCTTTTTCCGGATGTGATCGGACCACATGGGAGGGCAACTACAGAGGTAAGCAGACAAAAATTTTGCAAAACAAACTATTTCAACCATCTGCCGACAGAATCGCAGAATTTTTCTACTAACCATTTTTACATCATTTTGACCTCTGATCTTTGCAAGAGTTTCAGATAGTAAAGTATTTGTTTGTTTTTATTTCTGGATTGTAATCTTTTTTGAAGAGGGGGACCTTACTGCTGGAGCCCACACCCCACGTATCGAAGATCGTGCATATGCGCAATCAGCCAGATCAGCCATTTCCGATTCGTTTCATTCTTTAGTCTCAATTTGTTTCATTATTTAGTCAGAATTATTGGTTTGGAGTGATTCCCCTTGATAAGGATAATTTTGATCGTGATCTTCCAAGATGATCCAGACCTGCTAAGGGTCCGACACAAACCGAGCTGCAGGAACTGCGAAGCTGATCTGCGTCTTTGTTTTTGCCTATGCAAATTGTTGGTTTTCCCATGTGGCAGCTCATATAGAAGTACTTGTACATATAGAGTTAATCAAGATCATTAAGCTCAACAAAAGATGATCTACAGACAAATAAGAGCATATTCTTATAATATTAATTTATATGTGAGTAAGTATGAAATATTGCTGATACATGACCGTGTATTTGTAATTCTAATGTTCTAATCTATTTTTATATTTTTTTCCTTTTCTTGGTTTCACTTCTCTTCAACAGAGTTACTTTTCGCATTCATTTATGGTTTTATGTATATATTAGCATGATATTGTATGTCAACCTGAGACTTTAATAAACTATTAAACTGTTATTCCAATGAATTAAAGACACACAGACTCGTAGAGTTTGCATAAAAAAATAAACTACAAATATAGATGTGGAACATATCCCCCCCCCCCCCCCCCCCCCCAAGTAAGAAAGGCAAAGCACTAATAACTTGTGCCGGTTTCACTCCCCCGCCCCCTTCTCCCCACTCCAACTTTTGATGTAATTCTTCAGAAGAATCTTTTTTAAATATCAAGTCATTAACCAAAGCCTTTGGGTACACCTAACATACATTTAAACCAATCTGGAGTATGTTCTGAAATTCAAAATGCTACCAATATTTAATACTAATCCTTTCAAAAGATGAGACGTGAGGAAATGTGCGGTCTACATTTCGAGAAAACATGCATTTAATTGATGACAAATCACCTATATAGGAATCTTAAAATTTTGGAATGTATGGGAAGATGTATCAAACGAAAGGGTGGAGCAATGTAAGGAACTATTTTCTTCTAAGTTTTGGTAATCTGCAGGTTTGTTCAAAATTAATATGAACAGAGTTTGGATTTTAATCTCTTTATCTGCATTTTTTTCTTTTCAATCTAATAACTACCAATTAAGAATTTTTAATTAACATGGAGATCATTAAGCTCATACAAAACACTTCTTACACCATATGGTCTTTGACATTGATATCTATTTGGATAAATTAGTATAAAATAGATCTTTTTAGTCAGTGATAGGCTTCATTCCACAATTTGTATAAGCAAGCTGTAATTTCGGCAGACTAGGATTGATACATTTGATACACTCATAACCACAACTTAGTGGATCGCAAGGAGAGAGTTTTATATAAAACAATATTATAAGTAGGGCAGATATAAGAGAATAATTAGTGTTACTAAAAGCATGGGTATCACAACATATACAAGAGATTGATTTATCTGATTTGGAAATTTTGAGTTAAGTTTCCTAAAATGGGAGTTGCAGAAGCGTTCCTTCACATGAAGGATTATACAGATTATAAAAATTACGGATCAATGACATTTCGTCTAAAACCATTTCATCTAAAAGCCATTTCGTCTAAAGGACATTTCGTCTAAAGGACATTTCGTCTAAAAGACATTTCGTCTAAAGGACATTTCGTCTAATGGACATTTCGTCTAATGGACATTTCGTCGAATACAACATTTCGTCTAAAATTCGTCTAAATTCGTCTAAAAATCGTCTAAAACTTGTCTAAAACATAAATGATAAGATAAATATTTTTGAACAACATTTTATTGGATATCAATTTCATTATTTAATATGACAAATTGTAGCCAATCCCTCCAGCGATGTTGCAGCAGCATCTTTTATTTAAAAAATATATAATGCTTTTATTATTTACCAATCAATAACTGCAACAGACAACAATGGACCAAAACTAATCCTAAACAGTTACACTACATTATAGCAACGAGGTTGATAACTGCTCACAATGACCAGTTAAGATAGATCAATATACATGTATTGTCACCATAAGCTTGCAGGTAAACGGAAATGATAAATAAATATTTCAAGTCACATCTCTGAAATTGATTTCCAGTAAGGTGCGACATCTGGTCTAAAAATTCTTATTTTTTCTTAACTGTTTTTTAGACCAAATGTCACACCCACTAGATTTTTTAGACGAATTGTCCATTAGATGAAATGTCCTTTAGACCAAATGTCCATTAGACGAAATGTCCTTTAGGCGAAATGTCTTTTAGACGAAATGTCCTTTAGACGAAATGGCTTTTAGACGAAATGGTTTTAGACGAAAAGTCCTGCACCCAAAAATTACTGATTATAAAAGCTTGGTTTTCTTTTCATAATGTCACAAAAAGCATCAAAATATAATAATAATATCTGTAAATATGCAAACATATTTCAAGCTGTTTAATTTTTATACAACAGTCATTCTTTTTTCTTTCTTTCTTTCTGTTTTTAAACCTTCAACAATAATGACTGGATTGTCTTTTAACGACAACAAACTCATGCATGCATATGTTTGAAATGTGCTTTAATCTTTAATCAAGAATAGACTTCTTTAAGCCATCACCAATTTCCCTGGACAGGAGTTACAATATGTAGTTACAAATTTAAATGTTTTGTGTGATGATCTTTTCAACACCTAAGAATCTTGTATAAGAGCAGGAAGAAAATGAACTGAAGCAGGATAGGAATTACCAAGAGCATGATAGGGACTGGGTAATTAATCAAATAGATGAAAAGCAATAGTTTGATTATTTTGTATATAATTTGTTAATACTACAAATATTCATAATCATAACATTACACAATTAGATTTAAAATTCTAACACTGCAGTAGACTTAGTGTGTTCCTGTATATAGAAATTTTAATCATCATCATTATATCATAATATACTGAAAAAATTATTTATCTCATACTTAAACGAATGCTTAAAATGGGTTCATCAGAGTAGAAATGTAGTCATGACATGTATTAATGACAGAAGTCCCCAAAACACTATGCCAACCCAAGCCAACAACAACATTTAAAAGTAGCACATTTACAAATGAGCAGCCAGATATTTTCAAATTATCACATACTAGCTTTTGTAAAAAATGTACCTACATGTATTAGGGTGAAATAAAGACAATAAAGCAGATACATGTACTTGAAAAAGTAAATTAGAAAAAGCACTGAAACACTTAATGAGAGTGTACGGTTGTCTATTAGGTGTAGCAGCTGAACTTCAATTAAAACGATATAATAATAAGCACCAGTATTAGCATTAGTAATGTTCTCAGTTTCTTGCGTCAAAGGACAAGTTACAAAAGGGCAAATGAGTGTAAGTATGTGAATTGTGGAGCATATTCTAATAAACTACTAGCATGCTGTAAATGGTAATTTACTAAAATTATAGGATTTTTTATCCATTAAGCTGAAAACATAGGTAGGGGTGCTCATAATCTATATTCAACTAAAAATTCCCAACCCCCATCCAAACCAACACAAATATATCCAATATGGTTAGCAAGAAAATATTCAGCATGCATAGTTCAATCAACAGGTCAAACTAAACACAAACAAATAATGGTAACTCATTGTTTTACATATCTAGAGCAGGAAAATAGCATTTATAGCATTATGTGTCCTACACAAGGTTAGGGTAGGGTTATTATGAATAAAAATCATCAACTTTAATAAAGCATTGTGAGAAAGGGTATTAAAGTGGATTCATTTTAAGCAGTTTTTAATACTGTGCATGAATTTTTTTCCCATTTAAAATAGTTTCCCTATAAATCAACTGGATTTCCCTTCTTACTTCATGTATATGTGCATTATTTCATATTACAAATATGTTTCTATATTTAATTGTAATGCAATTTCTACCCGACATCTGCCACACACACACAGAACACACATAACATGCTCTCAAGTTTTGCTTTCACAAAATAATTTAGTTTTCAAATCATTTCTTTCAAGTAATAAATAAGAATTTTAGTTCACTGTGCATTACAATATCTTAGATATAAGGTATTAGATGAAAAGAGCATAAAACAGTTTCAGAAAATTAACATAGGAAGATTTGAATATTCTACAAACAATAGTACTCTACTGTCACTACTTCCATATATGTATATCCCATACTATTTATGCCATACCTTTTCTTATGAGTTTTTAATGAAAATTTATTGAATTATGAACCACAATTTCAGTATACACAACTTGACAAATCAGTACTTAATCATAAAATTTTTCTTTACCATATGCAGATTTTTAAAACAAGAAAGGCATATAAAGGATCCAGTCTTTGAAGCATTGTTAAGCAATCCATTTTCCAAAAACCTAAATACAACATTCAAATGTGTCCAATTCATTGATTCAAACTGAATCCCAATATCCATCAACTGTTTAATGCCCTATGTTGCAGTCCCAAAATTTGATGACCAATCACCTTCAGCATGCATAGGTAATGATAGACAGGACATATACAGTCAATGAAATGCAACATCTAAACAGTCCAAAGAAATGTTATTTTTTATTTCCTGGCAGTACATGTATTTCTCATTGGTACTATATGGCAAACCAGAGAGACTAGTTAACATGCTATTTAACTCTTAGCTTTGGTACTCTTGTATAGGAAAGAATATTGTCATACCTTAACATTCACTCATACTTTAATAAGTGGTAATGACAAATCAAAGAAGTGCAACCGTAATAGAAATAAGTTTAATGTGCTCTTTATCTTAAAAAGTCTTGAAAGTTAGGAAGTCAAATATCTTTTTACTTAATTACAGTTATGATTAGGAAAGTTACTGTGGCATCACTAGAATTATTGTCACAGATAGAAATTATTATACTTCCACAACTGAGAAAAGGACAATAGGCAACCATTGATTGTTAAGATCTACTTGAACAACTACGATACTTAGCACAGAGCTATACCAGAGGACCAATGGTCCTGTAAACGCTCACCTGAGATCTGCTGCATATACCAATAAACATGTATGAATATTATGGTATTTTATTCCAGTGCAGGGGCAGATGAAGCCCTTCGGCCATTTTCTTTTTTCTGAATCTTCAATATTCTGTCCATTTGCCAATTTCCTGCTGGCTTTTCCCTTCAAATGACATTTTAACAGTTTTCCCAATTCAAATGCATAGGCAACCCATGTTGACCTTGCCATAAACTTGGTCAAGGTCATCACAGGGTCCTGATTTATATATACATTAAAGTACTTTAGCCATCGATGCTTCATGCCAAGTTTCCTTGAAATCAGTCTATTGGTTTCAGAGAAGAAGGTTTTTGATGGGTTTTTACCATATATGGGCAAGGCGGCCATCTTTGTCATGTGACCTAGATTATTTATATACACATTGATTCACCCATTCTATAGATGCTTCACAAAAAATTTGGCTTTGATTGGCCAAGCGGTTTCAGAGGAGAAGACGTTTGAATATTATGGAAATATACATGTATATTGCCGCGGGGTGGGGGCACATGAGCCCCTGGGGTCCAATTTTTTTCAGAATCATTAATATTCAGTCCTACTTCCCATTTCCTGCAAGACTTTCACTTTAAATCACATTTTAAAAGTTTTCCCCATTCCAATGCATTGGTGACCTATGTTGACCTTGCCGTAAAATAGGTCAAGGTCATCACAGGGTCATGATTTATATACACATTGTAGTGCTTGAGCCATCATTGCTTCATGCCAAGTTTTGTTGAAATTGGTCCACCGGTTCTGGAGAAGAAGATTTTTGAAGGGTTTTTACCATATATGGGCATGGCGGCCATCTTGGTCATGTGACCTGGATTATTTATATAGGTCATGTGACCTGGATTATTTATATACACATTGGTTCCCCCTTCCCATAGATGCTTCATGTAAAATTTGGCTTTGATTGGCCAAGCGGTTTCAGAGAAGAAGATGTTTGAATATTATGATAATATACATGTATATTGCCCCGGGGTGGGGGCGGATGAGCCCCTGGTGCCCAATTTTTTTCAGAATCATTAATATTCAGTCCTACTGCTCATTTTCTGCAAGATTTTTCCTTTAAATGACAATTTAACAATTTTTCCCATTCAAATGCAAAGGCGACCTATGTTGACCTTGCCGTAAAATAGGTCAAGGTCACCGCAAGGTCATGATTTATATACACATTGTAGTGCTTGAGTCATCGATGCTTCATGCCAAGTTTGGTTGAAATCGGTCCAGTGGTTCCGGAGAAGAAGATTTTTGAAGGGTTTTTACCATATATGGGCATGGCGGCCATCTTGGTCATGTGACCTGGATTATTTATATACACATTGGTTCCCCCTTCCCATAGATGCTTCATGTAAAATTTGGCTTTGATTGGCCAAGCGGTTTCAGAGAAGAAGATGTTTGAATATTATGATAATATACATGTATATTGCCCCGGGGTGGGGGCGGATGAGCCCCTGGTGCCCAATTTTTTTCAGAATCATTAATATTCAGTCCTACTGCTCATTTTCTGCAAGATTTTTCCTTTAAATGACAATTTAACAATTTTTCCCATTCAAATGCAAAGGCGACCTATGTTGACCTTGCCGTAAAATAGGTCAAGGTCACCGCAAGGTCATGATTTATATACACATTGTAGTGCTTGAGTCATCGATGCTTCATGCCAAGTTTGGTTGAAATCGGTCCAGTGGTTCCGGAGAAGAAGATTTTTGAAGGGTTTTTACCATATATGGGCATGGCGGCCATCTTGGTCATGTGACCTGGATTATTTATATACACATTGGTTCCCCCTTCCCATAGATGCTTCATGTAAAATTTGGCTTTGATTGGCCAAGCGGTTTCAGAGAAGAAGATCTTTGAAAATTGTGGACGACGGACGGACGGACGACGGACGGACGACGGACGGACGGACGACGGAGCATGGGTATACTATAAGCTCACCTTGTGAGCCTGACGGCTCAGGTGAGCTAAAAAATGTACTGAACAAAAGAGACTCTGCAAATTCTTATTTTCTGAAATAACTCCGATATAACTGAAACAATTTCTTCTTGAAACAGAGCTTCTGAAGAAATAAGAAAAAAAATGAGATCCTTTAAGAGCAAAGAGCATATATGGGCCATACCACAGTTTCGGCTACTTAAGCCTCTTCAGTGACCCTTTAGATTTGGCAAAATGAAGCCAAAGTGAAATATTGTAATTCTGCAACTTTCAACAGGATAGTCAATACAAAGACTAGTATTATCCAAACAGAGCCAAATATATTAAACGTTGGTTAGAAAAAGAATCTTAACGATGAATTTCTGATTTCTCAGAATACCCTCACTGATCTCAAAAGGAAAATAGAATCTGCACAATGGTTGATGTACGGGGAGACTTTTTAGGGCTGCCACACGAAACAAAACCAGCTGCAGTAATGGCAAACCAGAGGACCAATGGTCCTGTAAACGCTCACCTGAGATCAGCTGCATATACCAATAAACATGTTTGAATATTATGGTATTTAACTCCAGTGCAGGGGCAGATAAGCCCTTGGGCCATTTTCTTTTTTCAGAATCTTCAATATTCTGTCCATTTGCCAATTTCCTGTTGGCTTTTTCCTTCAAATGACATTTTAACAGTTTTCCCAATTCAGATGCACAGGCAACCCATGTTGACCTTGCCATAAACTTGGTCAAGGTCATCACAGGGTCATGATTTATATATACATTGGAGTACTTTAGCCATCAATGCCTCACGCCAAGTTTCCTTGAAATCAGTCTATTGGTTTCAGAGAAGATGATTTTTGATGGGTTTTTACCATATATGGGCATGGCGGCCATCTTGGTCATGTGACCTAAATTATTTATATACACATTGATTCCCCCATTCTATAGATGCTTCACTTAAAATTTGGCTTTGTTTGGCCAAGCGGTTTCAGAGGAGAAGACGTTTGAATATTATGGAAATATACATGTATATTGCCCCGGGGTGGGGGCACATGAGCCCCTGGGGTCCAATTTTTTTCAGAATCATTAATATCCAGTCCTATTGCCCATTTCCTGCAAGACTTTCACTTTAAATGACATTTTAAAAGTTTTCCCCATTCAAATGCATTGGTGACCTATGTTGACCTTCCCGTAAAATAGGTCAAGGTCATCACAGGGTCATGATTTATATACACATTGTAGTGCTTGAGCCATCAATGCTTCGTGCCAAGTTTCGTTGAAATCGGTCAACCGGTTCTGGAGAAGAAGATTTTTGAACGGTTTTTACCATATATGGGCATGGCGGCCATCTTGGTCATGTGACCTGGATTTTTTATATACATATTTGTTACCCCTTCCTATTGATGCTTCACATAAAATTTCGCTTTGATTGGCCAAGCGGTTTCAGAGGAGAAGATGTTTGAATATTATGGAGATATACATGTATATTGCCCCGGGGTGGGGGCGGATGAGCCCCTGGTGCCCAATTTTTTTCAGAATCATTAATATTCAGTCCTACTGCTCATTTTCTGCAAGATTATTCCTTTAAATGACAATTTAACAATTTTTCCCTTTCAAATGAATTCGCGACCTATGTTGACCTTGCCGTAAAATAGGTCAAGGTCATCATAGGGTCATGATTTATATACACATTGTAGTGCTTGAGCCATTAATGCTTCATGCCAAGTTTGGTTGAAATTGGTCCAGTGGTTCCGGAGAAGAAGATTTTTGAAGGGTTTTTACCATATATGGGCATGGCGGCCATCTTAGTCATGTGACCTGGATTATTTATATACACATTGGTTCCCCCTTCCCATAGATGCTTCATGTAAAATTTTGCTTTGATTGGCCAAGCGGTTTCAGAGGAGAAGATCTTTGAAAATGGTGGACGACGGACGGACGGACGGACGACGGACGGACGGACGACGGAGCATGGGTATACTATAAGCTCACCTTGTGAGCCTGACGGCTCAGGTGAGCTAATAAAAAACTATGATCCTTTAAGAACAGTGAGCATATTAATAAGAAAAGAAAATATGAAGAAATTATATGGATGCAATCAGACATTGTAATAATAAAAATGTTTCTTATTCATTGTATTATTTGAAGACATAAGAGCTGTCGCAGGACAGCGTGCTCGACTGCTTCTGACCTTTGTCAAACATAAGGCCAAACCCACCCAGTAACCCAAAGCATTATGCTCATACATCTTTTTGCCTTGATGCAATAAGGCAAAATCACTGAACCATGAAAGTAAACTATAACTACCTAAGATTTAAAGGTCTCACTCATATTGTGAAAGAAGTGTGTTCATATACCAACTGAGTGCCAAGACACAAGGCAAAATCACTGAACCGTGAAAAAAAGGTTACACTGACCTATAAGTATTGCAGGGTCAAAGGTCTAGTGATACTTACTCATAATGTGAAAGAAAAATGATAATATACCCATTCAGTGTTGAGATATAAAGCAAAATCACTGAACCATGAAATTAGGTCATAGTGACCTATAAGTATGTTTGGGTTAAAGGTGTGGTCATACTCATTCATAATCAGAAAGAAGTATGAAAAAATACCAACTGAGTGTTGAGATATAAGGCAAAATCACTGAACCATGAAATTAGGTCACAGTGACCCAGGAATACTTTACGGTCAAAGGTCTTGTCATACTCATATTTATCGTGAAAGAAGTATGTTCATATACCAATTGAGTGCCGAGATATAAAGGAAAATCACTGAAGCGTGAAATTAGGTCATATTGGCCTAGGACTACTTTAGGGTCTAAGGTCTTGTCATACGCAAACATAGTGTGAAAGAAGTTTGTTCATAAACCACTTGAGTGCCGAGATATAAGGCAAAGTCACTGAACCGTGAAATTAGGTCACAGTGACCTATAAGTATATTGGGGTCAAAGGTCTGGTCATACTCACTCATAATTTGAAAAAGGTATGAAAATATACTAATTGAGTGTCAAGATATAAGGCAAAATCACTGAACCGTGAAATTAGGTCACAGTGACCTAGGACTACTTCAGGGTCAAAGGTCTTGTCATACGCAAACATACTTTGAAAGAAGTTTGTTCATAAACCATTCGAGTACCAAGATATAAGGCAAAAATCACTGAACCATGAAATTAGGTCACAGTGACCTATAAGTATATTGGGGTCAAAGGTCTGGTCATACTCACTCATAATCTGAAAAAAGTATGAAAATATACTAATCGAGTGTCAAGATATAAGGCAAAATCACTGAACCGTGAAATTAGGTCACAGTGACATAGGACTACTTCAGGGTCAAAGGTCTTGTCATACGCAAACATACTTTGAAAGAAGTTTGTTCATAAACCATTTGAGTACCGAGATATAAGGCAAAATCACTGAACCGTGAAATTAGGTCACAGTGACCTATAAGTATATTGGGGTCTAAGGGCTGGTCATACTCACTCATAATCTGAAAAAAGTATGAAAATGTACTAATTGAGTGTCAAGATATAAGGCAAAATCACTGAACCGTGAAATTAGGTCACAGTGACCTACAAGTAAGTTGGGGTCAAAGGCCTGGTCGTACTAACTCATAATCTGAAAGAAGTAAGAAAATATACTAACTGAGTGTCAAGATATAAGGCAAAATCACTGAACCATGGAAAGTAGGTCAACCGACCCTTACCGTCATGACACACAAGTCAGTGTCACAAAGTCAAAAGATGAATGACCAACCATCGTCCTAAGTTGTTTCTATTAAGAAATAAAAAGAAGAAAAAATCGGGGAGTTCTAGATTTTGACCTCTAGCCCAGCCCCCTGACTCCGACCCAGAGGTCCGATGTCATGGAACCTAAAGTGTATGAAGTATGAATGCTTTATGATAAGTTGTTGTCAAGATATGCCTCCTTGTAAAAGTTACACAGCAGTACATCTATTTTTTAGTGTTCTAGTTTTTAACCTCCAGCCCCACCCCCCAGGCATGGACCCAGGGGCCCGATGCCATGGAATGAAACTCAACCCTACAGGGTACCTATGGTCCGAGTATGAAAGCCCTCTGATAAAAAGTTTTCAAGATATAGACTTCTAGAATACTATATCACAGAAAAGCCATTATTGTTACTGGTGTTCTAGATTTTAACCTCTAGCCCCACCCCCTGGCATGGACCCAGGGATCTGATGCCATGGAATGAAAGCCAACCCTACAGGGTGTCAATGGCCCAAGTATCAATGCTTTCTGATGAGTGGTTGTCAAGATATGGACTTCTAGAAAACTTTAACACAAGAATTGCCATTTTTGAAGGTGTTCTAGATTTTAACCTCCAGCCCCACCCCCTGGCCCGGACCCAGGGGCCCGATGCCATGGAATGAAAGCTAACCCTACAGGGTATCTATGGTCCAAGTATGAATGCTTTCTGATGAGTGGTTGTCAAGATATGGACTTCTAGAAAACTTTAACGCAAGTGTGACGCGCACGGGAACGGGAACGGGAACGGGAACGCACACGGGAACGGGAACGTGGACGACCGGGGTGACTGCAATAGCTCTATGCACTTCGTGCAGTCGAGCTAAAAAGGGGAAAAGGGAAACTTTAAATGTCACTGAATTGTTATATTTTATTGCAGAAAGATTTGGTGAATGCACCACATAGCCAAAAACATTTTTTTCAGCATGTTAAAATTTTAACTTCCAAATTTTTCAATTTCTCACTACCATGTAACCTTACACAAGTTCTTATCATAAATTTTATGGTACGTATAATTGATAAAAAAAAAATCTCACTCGAACCACAAACACATACTGTTGGTTAAGTAGTTAAAGTATAGAGTGTTATTTATAGACGGATATATGGAAAGAATCCTCAGGGTCCAATATTTTCAAGATCTCTACAAACACTTAAATTTAAATTGAGTCAACATAAGTTAATTACTGTATTGTATTGCGATGTGTAAAACTGGACAATATTGCATGCTACAACTAGAAATTTGCTGCAAGCAAGGCTTTCAGTATACCCCCCGCAAAATTATCTGAAGCTGGCCAATAACTTCCTAAGTCAAAAACATGCAGAAAATTTGTCAAAGATATATTTTCAGCATTATAATTCTTCATGTACATCCTCAGTATGCCAGTCACATCTTATAATATATTAAAAGAATATATTGAAAGCTTGAGGTTGATTTCACTGTATGCACTATGTTGTTTATCATGAGAAAAGGTAAAAAATTGTCTAAGTTAAATAAAAGCTTTAAGTTTGTCAAAAATAATTTTTTCATCGTTATAATTCTTCATGCACATCTTCAATATGTGTAGAACATGTCTGCCAAGTATTGAACAGAAATACTGAAAGCCCTAGCAGGAGTTGATTTCACAAAGTATATACTACCAACCATTATTGTATAAGCAATGGTCAAAAATGGCTATGTTAAAAATTGCTGTAAATTTGTCAAAAATTATTTTTTCAGCATTATAATTCTTCATGCACATCTTCAATATGTGTAGAACATGTCTGCCAAGTATCGAAAAGAAATACTGAAAGCCCTAGCAGGAGTTGATTTCACAAAGTATATACTACCAACCATTATTGTATAAGCAATGGTCAAAAATGGCTATGTTAAAAATTGCTGTAAATTTGTCAAAAATTATTTTTTCAGCATTATAATTCTTCATGCACATCTTCAATATGTGTTGAATATGTCTGCAAAGTATTGAAAAGAAATACTGAAAGCCCTAAGAGAAGTTGATTTCACAAACTATGCACTACCAACCATTATTGTATATAAGCAATGGTCAAAAAATGGCTATGTTGAAAAATGCTGTAAATTTGTCAAAAATTATTTTTTCATCAATATAATTCTTCATGCACATCTTCAATGTGTGTGGAACATGTCTGCAAAGTATTGAAAAGAAATACTGAAAGCCCTTGGAGGAGTTGATTTCACAAAATATGCACTACCAACCATTATTATAAAAGCAATGGTCAAAAAATGGCTATGTTAAAAATTGATGTAAATTTGTCAAAAAATATTTTTTCAGCATTATAATTCTTCATGCACATCTTCAATATGTGTGGAGCATGTCTGCAATGTATTGAAAAGAAATACTGAAAGCCCTAGGAGGAGTTGATTTCACAAACTATGAACTACCAACCATTATTGTATATAAGCAATGGTAAAAAATGGCTATGTTAAAAAATGCTGTAAATTTGTCAAAAATTATTTTTTCAGCATTATAATTCTTCATGCACATCTTGAATATGTGTGGAACATGTCTGCAAAGTATTGAAAAGAAATACTGAAAGCCCTAGGAGGAGTTGATTTCACAAACTATGCACTACCAACCATTGTTGAATATGGCAATTATCGAAAAATTGGCTAAGTTCAAAATGCTGTAAATTTGTCAAAATTCATTTTTTCAGCATAATACTTCTTCATGCATATCTTCAATATCTCTGGCACATATCTGCAAAGTATCAAAAGAGAATATTGAAAGCTGTAGGAGGAGTTGATTTCACAAAGTATGCACTATTAGCACTATGGCAAACATTCTATGTATAGGTTTAAAAAGTCCCATAACTCTTGCAAAACTGACCCTTTGGCCCCTAAATTCATATCACATATGTGTTGTCTTATGGTGCAGGTGTGTTGAAAATTTGAAGAACATCGGGCAAGAACTACTTAAGTTATTCAGCAAAGATGTCAAAATGTTGACGGAATGACGGAATGACGGAATGACGGAATCACGGAATCACAGACAGGCTGAAAACAGTATACCCCCCTAAAACTTCGTTTTGCGGGGGGTATAACAATTATCTTTATAGTGAAAGTATAAATTAATGAGGCATAATATACCTCTATCTGGAAAGGAAACTAGCCGAAATCCAACAGATCCATATGATACATGAAGGGAAATGACATTAAAGAAGTATATTAGACATTTAACTATCTGCTGACAGAAAAGTGACTATAGGTGCAAAGTAGACTCCTGAAAAAACGGGGAACAAAATCCTCAATTTGTTTTAATATTATTTTCACAAGAGTGTAACACTACAAAAGTTATCAATGTAAAACATCATTTGAATACAATCATAATACAGAATGGACATAGCTGGTATTAATTAATATTCAAAATTATTATTCAATGGCTGAATTGAACTGCATCTTCCTTCATTCAAAGAAACATGTTTGACAGGTACCTACATTTCAGCATTCATTTATTCCGACACATCTTTAGATTGTCATGATACTTACAAAATTCCATTTCAAAATCTTATGTGTTTATGGGTGAATGCTATTGAAGAACAATATCAAGCAAGTAATGTATCTGTACAATCTGATCATGTTAAAAGCCATTTTCAGTATGTTAGTATGAATATACAGCTGAATGATGGTTCATCTTCTATTATAGAATACAAATCAAACAGCACTGCATTTAGTTATTGCAAACCTAAACAAGTATAGCAACCTTATGTGGCAATGACTTTATAATATTCAAATTCCATTTCAGTAGTTATCATGACTAAATTGTATCGAGAAGGTATGACCTGAAAATATCACAGTTAGTGAATTGTCGGAGAGTGCAAACTAAATTGGTACTAACTTGGTTTGTAATATTCTTCACTGTCTTTCAACATGCTATTATAAGCAAACCCATTCTATAGAAATTACTTATAGATATTTTACTGTGTGCTTACAGCAGAATACTGGTACAACTATTTCCTAATACAAAGATTTTCTGCCTTTATCTGACAATGAAATACTAAATCTCAGTGATCTTATCTAAGACTGTCTTTGCTTGTTACTTTCAAACCCCAATTAAACATGCTGCTATGCTATGAATGTACTTTTATGACTGAATGGTATCTTTAAAAATCTTGATTAAAATGTAAATTACTGAATTGGTCCGACAATGCAAACTTAATCTGTACATTTCAATTTGGTACAAACTTAGCTTGCAATATTCTTCACACTTTTTCAACACAGAGGTATGTGCTAACCTGTTCCTGTCAAAACTCATTTTCAATATATTGTTGTTACTTAATGTCTAAATTCCTTTTCAAAATATTATTAAGTGTATAGAGCTGCATGCTAAAGTATCTTACTTCTATTATAAATACTGTCAAACATGTACTGCATTGGCCATTGCAAATCTACATTTGTACAGAAACGTAATTCACTGACTTTTAAAAGCTTTAAATATTCAAAACTTCTTTTCAAACTTTTAATGCCTTTATGGTTCAAGGCTTGTGAACCTTTTTACCTAGAAGAGCTAACTATATAAATCATAATATTAATATTGCTGATCTACTACTGACCATTACGTTAACCTACAACTTGTATGAGCTTATAGTGCTGAAGCTAAGGGTAGGCAAGCAAGTAGGCAATTTCAACACTTTTATAATTATTTTTTCATATTATTTCATACTCGAAAAAAAAAAAAAAAAAAAAAAAAAACTGAAGTACTATAGTACTGGCAACCTGTAAATTATTTTTTGCTGTCATACCACCACCATGGCATTTTTCAAAGACTGTCTCATTTTTTTCTTTCCCTTTTTGTTATGCTAGAGATATTCATTATTTAATAATACTATAAGGCTGATACAAGTTCAACCTTGGATATTCATTCTTAATGCTCTACAGTTTTGTCATCAAGTATGAAATAGAAATACACAACATCTTTCAAAATACAGCAATGATTGTTTGTCACAGTTGAAAGATTCTTTAAACATGAAACAGATTCTATTATATGCACATATGTATGCACATTTATTCATAATCACAATTAATATTTAAAGGAGGAGTTCAAGATAAGGTTGGCACAAGTAGACTCTTAAGCCATGTTATAGTTTTCACAACAGAGATGAAAAAAACTCAATTGAAAACATTAAAAACTGTGTTTTTGTTTGCAAATTGTTTCGCCAGGCAATCAAAGACTGTTTTAACCAGTTTTTCACCAATGTTTGCTGACTGCTACTTTCAGGAACACTTCTCAAATTATAGCCCTTTTTAAAGCCAATTTGGACCCGTGTAAAACAAGAATGCAAGTCATAACATGTGCCCCTTATCTGCCTCACTGTGTTGCTTACCCTGTGGCTTACCTGTTTAAGGTCTGAGGGTGGCTTGAAGCCCTGTGGTGGACCATGACCACCACCTCTCACAGCTTGTGGTCGCTTCAATTGTCCCTCTCTGTTATACCTGTTAACAGAGACAACTAAGCAAATCAGCCCTTTATTTTCAGCTTGTTGATCCCCCAATTTTCCTGCTAGACTTTGACCCTAATCCATGTCAACTTCAACTTTAATTCTGGCATCAATGAGGCCTCTCACACTGTTTGTTTGATTGGTTGATTTCATGTTTTATGTCCCACTCAACAGTTTCAAGTTGCTGAGCAGAAAAATTTAGGGCATTACTGTAGTCAATTATTATTACTGTTATCTTGTGACTGAAAGTATTTTTTGTTCCCTTAAGTGACATTCATATTCTATAAATAATAGTACTCAATTCTACATGACTTACGCTTCCACCAATGGCACAGCTTTCTCTCTGGGCAAATCAACATACTCTATGTAGTCAAAGTTGTCATCATTCTCCAGTGGTAATTTGAAGTTAGCTTTCATATCCAACACTGCTTCTTCAGGGACATATTTACCTATAAACAACATGTCATGGAAAAAAATATTCAAAATAGAAAAATCATTGATTTGAAATTGAGCTGCTGTTTTGTTCATGGCCTTCTGCAGTGGAAAGCATCAATAGTTTGATATTCCCTTCTCTCTCTTTGTTAAACATATGCATTACAGAAAAAAAATCCAATCAACACTTTTTCAGTCATGTTGTGAAACAGCCACAATTTCATTAGCAAATAACCTGCACTGTGTGGTGTAAAGTGTGTTGACTATGGACAAAATAAGGTGTTTAAAGGTTTAAACCCTTAATGTCATTGCTTCAGAGCCCATTGGTCTATCACTGAATCGTAAAACTCCTGGGAGGCCAACTTTTTAAGATCAAAATCTCGGTTATAAGTGCATTTTACTCGATACATATAATTCAGACTAATAAACATATTGTCTGGCCTCTCCATCAATTAACAGGACAACCCTATTTTACATACCATCTTCATATGTTCTTTTCTCTGAGCGTCTGATCAGTTCTGCATCATCAGGGACCATAACTGCTGCTCTTCTGATAAATCCTTTGAAATTCTTCATCTTACGACGTCTAGCTGATGGGTACACATTTGTCTGATCCAGAATTAGATTTCTCTTCTTTTTACTGGCTACAAGGCAAATGAAAAATATATTTCTTCCTGTATAGGTGTTAAAAGGGAAGATTCTATCAAGTGAGATGTGATTTAATCAGTTTCTTTCAAGGTTCTTTACAATCAGTACAAAAATTCATTATTCAAATTGCCAAGAAAAGCACGACCATGGACTTAAAGGTTTAAACCCTTAATGACCATGGACTTGACATTTCAAACCATAACATTTTGTTACCTTACCTATTTCAAAGAGCTTATTGAGACATTTTGAAGCCTTGTCAATCAGTACATCCCATCTTCCATGGTAATTCTTCTTCCTCGGTAGACCCATTACTCTCATTTTATCAATAAGTGTGTCTGTTCCTATGATGTTGTATCTCATCTCAGGGTTATCCTTGGCTTTGTTGATTCCCCATGTTGTTTTACCCGCGCCAGGTAAACCAACAATCATTATCATCTGGAAAAGAATTAAAGTATTATATACTTCTTTGTTGGCAGACAAATAACTCCCATTTTATCTCATCTCCGGGCTATCCTTGGCTTTGTTGATACTCCACACCATCTTGCCCACACCCTCCAATCATTATCATCTGGAAATAAGATTAAATTTTGATATAATTGATATCTCCCTGGGTAGACAAATATCTTTTTTTTTTGACAAGTGTTTTTTTTTCTAATATGTTACATCGCATCTCTAGTTTATCCTTGGCTTTGTTGATATGCATTTGTCTTACCGCCCCCAGACAGCCCTGCTATCATGATCATCTAGCACATGTTGAATGAGACATGAACCTTGTGGCAAACCCCAGACACTGGCTGCAGGAAAAGAATATGAAAGAGATCAACTGTCTGGTCAGAACAGAAACATTCTGAGCTACATCACAGAGCTAGTCTTTGAGGTTCTGACAAGACATGGATTCATATCAAAGTATGTCTACAGGATAAAAAATTTTGGATTTAGGAAGTAAAAGGTTTCACAACATATCTGCCTCTGAATAACATATTGTAATCATAAACAGGTTTCCTGTTGAAAGATGTTGTCCTGTTGAAAGATGCGAAATTACAGTAATTCTCTTTGGCTCCATGTTGCCAAATCTATAGGGTCACTGGAGAGGCTTAAGTAGCTGAAACCGCAGTATGGCCCATCCCTTTTCTCATAAATATGTTCACTGCTCTTAAAGGATCTCAGTTTTATTTATTTCCTCTCAAAGATGTTTCATATTTTTTAAATTTTACTCGTATATTTGAATAAATGAAATCACTGAAATAAGACATCATAATCACAGTAATTCTCTTTGGCTACATGTTGTCATATCTAAAGGGTCTCTGACAAGGCTTTAGTGGCCGTAACCATGGTATGATCCATCCGGTTTCTCATTAATATGCTCACTGCTCTTAAAGGATCTGTTTTAATATTTTATCTCTATTTTCAGAAAACGAGTGAAAACAATATGAGCCTTCGCATGAGAAAACCAACAATTTGCATATGTGAAAACGAAGATGCAGATCAGCTGTGCGGTAACTGCACAGCTGATCAGTACCTTTGTTTTCACCAAACGGATAGTGCTATTCCTCTTCTACTTAAATAGAAAGTTTCAAGTTTCTAGCTTTCTGCTGTGACTCTACAGCGTGGTTTGTGTCGGACCTTGTCAGAACAGGATCAAATCTGACCCACTCACCTCACATGAAGATTTTGAAGATGGAGGTTTGAGTCCTCTAATTCTGTCTGCAACTGGATACTGCATGATGTACATGAACCCAGGGGCTGGGGGAAACCAAGGGGCTTGCTGGCCAAAGTTGACCTCAAATCTGAATGAGTTATGTTTCATTTAAACCAAACCTATCAAACAAGATGGCGACCATTTTAAAATTTCCTGAAGATGTAACAATAAATTCTTTTTATTTTCTTTCACTGCAAGCCTGAAACTTTATTATAATAGTCATTCCTAAATTCAGACTTATTTTTGGACTTGAACATATCTTTTGATCAATACAATTGTTAGGGTACCTACTTTTTAAGGTGAATTAGCACGATTTCATAGTCCCAGCAATGGTACAAAATATGTGAAATCTAACAATGGGCAATTGAAGCATACAAGATTGAATGCTAATGTTTAGTTTATCAATACGGTAAGAACAGTTCCACAAGAATGAACAAAATTACTCACCTAACGTTCTTACTAAGTATGTGTGGAAACAAAGCCTGGTCACGATTTCCTATTTGGTATCCTGGTAAAGGTTTGGCAACACCCAACCATTTACCATTCTTTGCGTATGATATATTAGGTGCTCTAGAATCTAAGTCTAACAGACAACCTATAACATCACCCACACCATATCTTTCTCCATAATTCCTGAACTTGCAGTTGTCTGAGAATTTTCCTGTACCACCAAAGCCATAGGAATTTGGTTCTTCACCTGTTATAAGAAACAATTTTAGCCACTTTGTAATTTTTAACAACAATGAAGACATTCATTTCTTACACAGTTCACACCACATGGTATAACTGCAAGTTCTTCAATGGATGATCTCCAAATTATGTGGTCAAAAAGGAAATGCAAGAACTCAGTCTTTTTTTTTTTTTTTTATAAATTTCTTGTCAGAAATCCATAACTTCCAACTACATGTACACTGTTCCCAGGCAAGTTTCCCAGTGTTTTGTATTCACTCTTACATGTATCTGACAAGTAGCTTTTCTTAAATCTGTAGAAGAGAGTGAACATTTTCAGGAAAGAGTGTACAAGATGCATGGGTTAATCTTAGGGTTGCTTTCATACAACTTAAAGACACTTTCAACAAACTTACGTACTCTTAGGGATAAAGCCTTTTAGAACCTATCAAATACTTACCAAGTTGAAATGAGGTACTGTCTAGGGACCATCCTATTCTGAGTATATGTGGATCTGTCTCCTGGTGGTCTTCTCCAAAGTCTACAGGTAACTCTTCTACCAACTTTACTTCATAATAAGCCTGAAAATATCAGATTATCACAAGTCATTGTTTCTCTTGTGAAAACAAAAGTAAAGATCAGTGGCTCAGTAATCTTAATAGATGCCATTTTAACATTTGTCAGAAAAATTATTTGCTTAAAATTCCATTAATGCACTTGCCATCCTAAACCCCCACCCCACCTCCATCATGGGGAAGGGCAGGGGATTGCCCTAGAGATAAGCAGGGATTTTACCTTTGAATTGTCCCCCCCCCCCCCCCAGTTTGACATATATTTGCAAAAACAACAACATAACAGACTGTAGGGTAAATTAGCAGGTTTTTATCAAATAGGTGTCCCCACAGTGCACAGCTTTTAATCTCTTAACCATGATAATCAAGCTGATGTTATCGAGGCTTTTAATTCCACTTCTAGGTACCTCGATGACCTTTTGAACATTGACAATCCTTATTTTGAAGGTATGGTCAATCAAATTTATCCATCTGAACTACAGTTGAACAAAGCCAATATCTCGGATACCGAAGCCCCCTTTTTAGATCTACATCTTTCTGTTGCAAATGGATTTGTTTCTTCTAAAATTTATGATAAGCGCGATGACTTTGATTTTGATATAGTAAATTTTCCGTTTTTGGATGGTGACATTCCTCGTCGTGCTTCTTATGGTGTATACATTTCGCAACTTATTAGGTTTGCTAGAGTCTGCAATCATGTTACAGACTTCAACGCTCGAAATAAATCTTTAACGGCCAAACTTCTCCAACAGGGCTATCGGTATCATAAACTTCGAAAAACCTTTTCTAAATTTTATCGTAGACACTATGAACTGGTTTCCAAATATAATGTTGGGTTAAAGACCCTTTTAAGTGAGGGTCTTTCGGAACCAGAATTTTATGGTGACTTGGTTTACAAATTTAAGAAACTTATAGGAAGTAATGATTTTTCTTTTCAGTTTAGAAAAATCATAACACGTTACAGACGTATAGGTTACAACTTGAATGTTATGCGACAGTCAGCATGCTTAGTTTTTAACCCAATCACGGTTGATAACTATGCCGCCTTCTTTAATTGCACGCCGGTGGGTCGGGCGTCAGACTCTATGATGGCCCCGACTTAAAGCTATTCATTTTAGTTGGTTGGGGCCAGATCTTCTTGTCTGTTGCTTGGCCCACCGGGGTCCAAATGATGTTTTTCTTTAGCTCCGGAGTTAGTAAGTTATTTGGCGCCCAGGGATCTCCATCGTCGGGCAGCTTACTGAATCTGTGAGGCCTGGTTTTTGATTCATCAGGATGTTTATCATGATTTATTTGTTTGTTCTTGATGATTCATTTACTAGTTAGAGATTCACTACGAGGACCGAAGAACTAACTAAATGTTATGAACCACTGCAGAAGCTGAGGGTGAGGTTACGGCCGTGTAAAATCGATTTAAACCCGCCAGTAACTTTGTGCTACTGATCATTCCAAGTCGATACTTCTGTGGTGGTTCTTTTTGTTTTATGCCTTGGTTTTAAAATTATTTTGTGCTGTTGGCGCCTTATGTATGTTTGCATATTTTTAGTTAAGTTAAGGTAACTGAGTGGCCACCTATTGGGAAAATAGCTGCTCATTCAGCTTACAAAATGTTTTCATGGTGTAAGTACCTGATTGTTAGTTTGTTTTTTTCCCACCTTGGTTTTTGGAGTGGGAGTCTTTTTCTGATTGCGCCTTTTCCTGATCTTTGCCTACTTGTACTTTTTTAGAATTGGTTTGCTGGATGACAAGTGCCTGCCAGGCTGCTATTCCCCCTGACTGTCGGGGAGGCATGGTTACAAATGACTAGTGCATAGCTTCTACTACTTTGACACCGATGTAAACTTATTTCATGCTCAGCCATTTTGCATAAAAATATATGCATAATTTTGCTGCCTGATAAAAGACCCCAATACAGACTTTCTTGTATAACCTAACAGTTTTCAACAAAATCAATCAAATGAATAAATCATTTGTGCAATGACATGATCAACTACTTTACCTTTCCTCTACAGATCCCATGTGTACATCTGGCCCCAGCCCAACAGAAACAAAACCCTGGTGGCTGGACTAATGGCTGGGCACCATAACTGTAAAATAAAATATATATTTCTCATCAATACGGATAAAAATTTGGACTTATACCTTTAATTATATGACTTCTTAAAAGACAAGTTTACCACTACCCATGGTAGGTAAATTTGTAATGTTCCTTTAATTTCTGACAGGAATCATTGCCAAACAAGGCGTAAATAAGATCCAACCCCTGAAGCTTCAGTTTTGCCAAGCTACACCTATTTTGTACAAATTTTCTATAAAAAAAAAATTCTTCTTTTAAATTTTCACATGAATACAGTATACAAAATACATTTTCAATGCTCTTTATGGTATTATCATCATCCAAACCATGGCAAAAACTATAACTTTTAAAAGCAAAGCTTTACCCATCTGGGTCTATAGTGAGGTGAAGATCAGAGTTGTAGTCATCAAGCATAACAATATCATCTGTAGAGTCCTGTTCGGCTGTCTTAGACGGGGTGTGAGTCTGTGGAGGCTGTAACTGGTACTCTGCTCCATACCTAGACAGTATCAAGTGGACAATGGAAATAGAAAATCAGAGACCAAAACATGATGGCACAGCAAGTATATGTTTTGTCTATTTTTTTTTCTTACATTCAAAATATTCCAATCTTGACACTACATACCTTAAGTTTTTAAACACAGTTGCAACAAACAGCCAAAGAAGACAGAAATCTTACACTCAGATATATAAAGGCCTCACCAAATCAAGTCCAGTGCCAGTGACACACATTTTTTAGCGAATTAACCACTTACCCAGCAACCTGTAGACCTGCCAACACGCCCTTCTTGCTGTCTATCTGTCCTGGTACAGCTGGTGGAGATGCTGACTGTACTGGAATGGCACCTGGCATGGTCATCTGGAGCCCAGCTAGTCCTGCAGCACCAGGTACAGCATTACCATAGCCTGCCTGGTAACCAGCTGCAGCCGGAAAACCAGCCATCTGAAAACAGATATAAACATTATTCTAGAACTGGGAAGATGCTGACCGCACACCCCATCAGGTATGGCGCCTGGTATGGCCATCAGGAGCCTGGCTGGACCTGCTGCATCAGGTCTAGCATTCCCATAACCTGCTTGTTAACATTTTCTGAACTGTAACCAAACCAATCATATGGATTTCACATTATGACAGGTCTGGGCATTTGTATAAAGAGTCAACATAATTTACCTGAAAAAAAAAAGACTAACAATGTTTGTATTGCCTCCTTGCTGGTTTAGTTTTATTGTACAAAAGTAACTCTGCTCATATAGCGTTGGCTTGTTCTATAGTTCTACATCTTCAAGAACTGTCAGTTACTCTAATCAAATACCTCAGCATTTGGAATTGTTCTTTTCTCAAACCTTACCTGTTGAGCTGACAATCCAGCAAACCCTGCTCCTGTGAGTCCTGCTAGTCCTGCTTGTCCAGCAGCTGCAAATCCTGCTGGCATACCAGCAACCTGACCTGGATGGGCCCCGGGCAATGCTTGCATCTGGGCACCTGTAACAAACAAAATTATAGTCTACCATAAATGTTATCATTTTAATCTTAAGACTTAAAAGTCACTTGTACAATCTGTGTAGCAGCAGAAGTGACAAGTTTAGCCATGCAGCTGATCTGCAGCATTATTCAACCTCAAAGTAGGTTGTCCCATATTGCTGCTCTAGACTATTAAGGAAGGGACTTGACTTAATTGCACATAAAACGTTTGCATGTTGTAGCAAGATGTTATTCTTATGCATAAAAAGAAGTTTAAAAGCAGATTATTTTCATCGTTTCTTGAGACCTCAAGATTTTTAATCCTCCTGTACCAGCTTACCAGCTGCAAAATTAGCTCCTGCTTGTAAACTGTAAAGTCCTATTTAGTGCTCAATCTGGCAACTCTTTTTGAATTATTATGCATGTGTTATTTAATCAATATCTTCATTTACAAATCAGTCATGACACGAGAAAGCTGGCCCTCAGGATTTCTGACCATGTTGGGTTGGATACAAACCGATTACCAGCCTGTACTGCCACAAAATAAGGCTAGAAGCTCGAAATTTTGAAAAAAGGAATTGTTCTTTTGTAGCTGTGAAAACAAAGGCGCTGATCGGCTATGCAATTACTGCACAGCTGATCTGCGCCTTTGTTTACGCAGATGTTCCAGTTTTCTCGTGATACAACTCAAGTAACAGCCTGACATCAAAATGTGTATCATTTTACAGCTTCTTGATTTAATACCTCATTGTTTCGGAGCAATTGACAAAGAGTTAATTTGTTTTCATGTTATAACATGAATTTTTAATCTTTTATTCCCCAAAGATGTTAATTATAACAATACATGGCCATACATGCATAACTTGAAGGTGTAATGTTAATCATGCATTGACCTTACAGCTTCATAGTGAAAAATTTAAATACTCCAGGTCACATGACCAAGATGGTACAACCTCATGTATACTAATAAAACAGACAGGTCCTCAAGGAGCAGTCTGTAAAGGTTCCTCTTTGTTTGCCTTTTCATCAGCATGTATTGGATGCATTTTTTAAATGAGCCTGTGCGTGAGAAAACCAACAATTTGCATGGGCGAAAACAAAGGCGCAGATCAGCTTCGCGGTAACCGCGAAGCTGATCAGCGCCTTTGTTTTCGCTACTCGGATAGTACAATTCCTCTTCTACTTAAATCCGAAATTTCAAGCTTCTGGCTCTTTTCTGTGCTTGTACAGGCCGGTTTGTGTCGGACCTGGTCAGAAACCCAAATTGTTGGTTTTGTCACGCACAGGCTCAAATACTCTGTGGTATGATCTCACTGTTCACATTATGCTCTATTGATACTGCAACAACTCCCTTGTGAGGATTTTGTGCAGAAAACTATCAAAACTATAATCCATTTGTCTGTGAAAGATTTACCATTCTCCTATTGTTAATTGTTCCTGCAACTTTGAACTTTCAAATCAAATTGTAAGTTCAATATTTTCAAAGAAAGATACCACTGTCTGTTCTAATCTGTTAATCAAGCCAACCAATTAAGACACATGCAACTCATGTATGATTGATGAAAGAATGTGCAGGACCCGTGAATCAAACCTCATGGCACTTACTGGGCAAGCTTAGGCACGCTACCAACAGCACTAACCAAGCTGACCTTATTATAGAAAGAAGCTTGGTACTAAGCTATATAGCTTTTCTCTAATGTAATAAGCTTATAGAAAGTCTGGGAAGGTGGCATTATTAATAATAATTGCATGTGAATTATGTGCACCCAACACCAAAAGTTAGTGTATCTGGATATATCAAACTAGACAACAACAACCAAAGGAACAGTATCATGCATTTAAATCTCACTGACATCATGTCCTATTATTCATTCTCATTGACTTATGATCTACTAGCTTTTTTGATATAAGAGTGTAAATGTTAGTGCAACTGAATAATCAATAATATTAATATTAAAATCTGTTGCCTCAAAAATCCTACGAAAGACTTCAAGATCTATAGACTGCATGCATATGTGATCTCAAATTCTAGAACTTGCTAATAGGAAATAGGAAATTTGGAAAATGAAATTCAACCAAAAATCTCCAATTTTACAGTATCATTCTAAGGAGATGGCTACACCGAGTGTATCTAACCAGCAGCACCATAAAATGAGCCGTGACGTGAGAAAACCAGTCTTCGAGGGTTCTGACCAGGCCCGACACAAACCAGTCAGTACAGTCACAGAAGAAAGCTAGAATCTTGAAATTTCGCATTTAAGAAGAAAAGAGATTGTACTATCTATGTAGCGAAAACAAAGGCGCTGATCAGCTGTGCAGTGACTGCACAGCTGATCTGTGTCTTTTTCGCATAGGCAAAAATCTGGTTTTATCATGACGCGGCTCAAATATATGTCTTAATAACTGGTTTTATCATGACGCGGCTCAAATATATGTTCTTAATAACTGTTTTTTTTAACACTGCTGAGAGTGAAGCAACCAAAAGGGACTTATTTGCAGTTAAATGTTTCACCTTTCTCTCATTACGTTGCCTGAGCTTAACAAGTGCATGGGTTTTAGAATTGAAGTTACTTGGTTAATTCCTATTTAAATAATTTGATTTTGCCTTCCTAGTTTCACCTACTTCCCTATTTGCTGTTCCATGAATAGTTTCTCGATCTGTAAAAGGAGCTGAAGCTTTAAGCTGTACATATAAGCATACCAGTTTTATGACAAAATTCGCAAGAAAAGGCTTTTTGTTTGTTTTCTTTTTCAATCGGCAAATCAGGAAATAGGAGAAACTGGTGCAGTTAATCTCTTTTCAACAGAACATGGGTAAATCTGTTTATCCCAAAGAATAGTGAAAGCACATACCACCCGGTACACTCCATGTAAGACCAGAGCCTAGCCCACCGCCATTAACTACAAGTAGTGAGCAGATGAATCACTGTGACATCATCATGGAGAAAATGTTTGTAAATTAATTTGCCCCAAAAAAAAAAAACACCTTTGTGCCAGTGAAGTCAGTGACCACTTTATGTAGCTCGCTTGAGTTCTTTAGCTTTCTTCAAGCTTACATAAAGACTAATCCGATAAATTTGAATATATGTCCAGAATGAAATGTTTGCTAAGTCCACATACCGGTATATGAACTTGTCAGACTGGTCGCCAGTGGCAAGAATCTTACAAGTCGCTTTCATTTTATTTTATTTTACTGCTCAAACCCTGACAGCAGGCTACACAATGCTACAAATTTATGTTTACCTGAATCTTCAAAAAGGTTACTTTTACATTCCAGAAGACAATTTGGAGGCAACAACTTCCATAACCTTATTTTCTCACTGCCAGACATTTGAGCCACCTCGTGGGAAAACCAACAATGTGGTTTCCGAATAGGTCCGACACAAACGGACCTGTACAGTCACAGAAAAGAGCTAGAAGCTTGAAATTTTGGATTTAAGTAGAAGAGGAACTGTACTATCCAAGTAGCGAAAACAAAGGCGCTGATCAGCTTCGCAGTAAGTGCAAAGCTGATCTGCTACTTTGTTTTCGCCTATGCAGATTGTTGGTTTTCCCATGCTAGCGGCTCATTTGGCATTTTGATCTCTAGCAGACTCTTAATGAAAACCCAGTGAATCTGTCTGGTCTTACAAATTATCACACAAAGGCTACCTCCTTCTGACATCTTATACAGAAACCATACACAACATCCCAGTCAACAAATGGCAAAATTATTGTACCCACCTGCAAGACCTGGTATCTGTCCCCCTGCCATGGCAATGTGGCTAGCCATTGGACTGGCAGCCAACCCACCCACAGACACTTGACCCTGTGACACTGCTGACAAGGGTATACCGTAGGGTGATGCTGACAATAGACCACCTGATAGGGCGCTAGCAGCCATAGCCTGTATGGAGAGAAACAAATTTCTTATCACAGCCTTTAAATTAAAGCTTTTTAAACCATTTGAATTATACCTAACAAACTTTGGCTACATAAAACTATGATGTGTGAATTATTTTTTTATTATTATTATTTTTCATTATTTACAGCCTTTTGTTCAAGTCATTTCTTGACCTACATGTGCATCACGCCATAATCCAACCGAAAGCAAACTAGTGATGAACATCCACAACACAAGTAAACTTACACCTGTATGTATGTAAGTTTAGCCATAAAGCCAGGAAGATCATGAAGAATAAATAAAACTTTGACATCTAAACAGAACCGTCAAATTTATTGTCAACAAAAATAAACATGTTTACTTTATTTTGAAAACAGAAAAAAAATGTATTAAATGTATATGCCAACATACCGGCATCTGTGCTCCTGGAATGGGTGATGTAGCTACAGACATGAGCGCTGCCTGTGAAACCGACGCGGATGAGCCTGACGTTGTAGTTGCCACTGATGCAGGCAGAGCACCGGCGCCCTGGGGGGATGGAGATGCTGACAGGTGGGCTGGTAGGACTTGCGACTGGGCTAAAGCCCCTGGTAGACCCTGAAAAGATATCAGGTTCAAGAAAACTGATGGTAAAACCAACATGATGGCTGGTTTGTATGTAACACTCAAATCTGACCATGCACACAAGTCTGAATAGTCCTAAAATGTATTTAATTTTGACCCATTCAAAAGTTTGGTTTCATAAAGCCCAACACGACTCGACTTGTTTTGTCTGTATGTTCTAAATCATTTTGTGTATAGCGTTTATTTTTTTTTCAATTAAAGATATCAAGCAGTTTCATTCAAATTCTCTCTGTATGGAAATTACTCTATACAACAATTACATAAACAAACAATATGGCAAAGCACATTATCCTTCCTGGCACTTACCTGAAAGCCTTGCATTGCCTGCATGCCTTGTACGCCAGCTGCTCCGGCCATAATAGGTTGACCGTGGGTGGGTGGGGGCATCCCTGCAGGTAGCCTTACAGCCATCATGTATTGTTGAGGCATCACCATGGGCATTAAGCCCCCAGGGAGATGGGGATTCATGACTCCTGATAAACACCAAGAAATTAACTTCTGCAAAATTTTGCATAAATGTCCCATGTCTGTCGTGCAAGAATTGCTGCACATTTGTATGATATGAAAATATCATTTTTTCGCACCTGCTTATAGCAGGGTGCGATATCTGCTCATAGCAGGGTGCGATATAGCAGTCCAAATTTCCGTTCGTCAAATCAGTCAACATTTACATCAAGTCAGTCAACATTTATGTAAAAGTTTTATTTTCTCTACATCAGTGATAGCTGTGAGTCTCAAACCTTGCATAGTAATTCTCCTTCATATACCCCTCAAGCATGCACCTTGACCCAGTGCCCTTGACCTATATTTCTTGGTCCATTGACTTTGTACATTTTTACGTCGAAGTTTGCTTTTCTCTGCATCAGTGATAGCCGTGTGTGTAAACCTTGCATAGTAATAATTTATTGTCCTTGACATACCCTTCAAGTACGCACCTTGACCCAGTGCCCCTGACCTATATTTCACGGTCCATTGACTTTGTTGATTTTTATGTCAAAGGTTGGTTTTCTCTGCATCAGTGATACCTGCGAGTGTGAAACCTTGCATAGTAATTGTCCTTGACATGCCCTTCGAGCATGCGCAATATTGACCTCTGCTGCCTTCTTGTATATACAAGACCATCCAAAGGGCTTCGGCCCATTTTGGCTCAAATTGGCTGGGTTTGAATCCCATCTTCGCCACCAATAAAATGTCCCAAAATGGGCCTAAGCCCTTTGGGTGGTCTTGTATATAAAATCTACACTCTTATGGATGAATATGGTTTATGATCAACAAAACAATGAACATGTAACTAAGTAACGAACATGCGTAACTTGACAGACGTAACATAACTGAAGATATTATAATTACAGAGACATACTGTTCTGTCGGTAAAATGTGGAGTTGTCGAGCATATGCGCGATAATTTCAATGGTGATTTCCAGAGATGATCCAGACCTTTCTTTCTTTCTTTCTGATGTATATTCCAACTCTATATAGGCGCACCACCTTTCGGCGTAATTGTTAATGTTAGTTTTCACTACAACATTAAATATGTGGAATGTGTATAAAACAGATATAAAATGTCTGAACACAACTGAAATGTCTTTTATCCAATATTTACACGTGCAAGGTATTTAACTGTAGCAAGTGTTAAGTTTTCTTCGTCGCAGACTTTGCGACAACTGAACATGCGAATCTGTGAAAGTCCCAGTCCTTTTTCTGACAATCAACACTACAGTACTTGGTTATTTGACAACATGAACAAGGTTTATGTTCAACACCTGCTTGAGGTTGACGTTTGCAATTTGAACAGGTATTGATTTCCGAAACCACTTCCAAAATGCCAAAAGAATTGTCATCATTGTCAGTGTCTGTCTGTTGAAGAACCTCTAAGAGGAGAGCTCTTTCAGTCTCAATACTGATGTCAGAATCTGGTGACAAAACCTGCTTCTCAGAGCGCTTATCACTGCCACAGATGAAATCCTGAATTTGACCGGTATTATCCAGATCACTACTGTCCTTGGTAGAAGTGACACAAGCAGGCTCCGGTTCTTGAAGAACGGCTGTAGGTTCCTGTTCTTGAAGAACGGTCGTGTTCACTTCTGAGGCAGGGCTTTTAGGCGAGTCAGCTTTCTCAGCTGTCTTCTTTTCCTGAAAGCGTTGTTGTCTGGCTCTTTGGCGTCTCAGCCTAGATGGTGATTTGTGCTTCTTATTTCCTGGTTTCTGTCTCACAGGAAATGGCAGCTTCAACGCTTTTGGCGCGAAATTTGCATTTTACAAATAAAGAGACATTTTCCAGATTCCGGGAAAGCTTCCACTGGTTCCAGTGCTCGCTATCACTTTCCAACTCGCTATCACTTTCCAACGTTTTGATGATGTGAATTATGGCAGTTGGGATAACACTGGGTAATTTTTCCATTGTTATTTCCAAAAATTTTAACCGTGGTCAAAATTTCCGCCATGGTGGTGCGCCATCTTTGTCTTTTCTTCAGGCCTGATACATGCATAAATGCCGCAGAACAGATTTGTGACTAGATTTGCAATATTTGCAAGGCTGTCGAATGCCAGTGAGACTGATGACAGACAGTCACATTGTTTTTAGGCCTAAAAAAAAAATGTTATGTTTCCGATTTCATAATAAATTTAGCATAGGGTCGGTAGGTAGGCTTTTTTTTTTTTTTTTTTTTTTTCCTTGGAAAATCGCGATCGGTAGGTATTTTTTTTTTTTTTTTTTTTTTTTTTTTTTTTTGACCGGACTTTCTTCTTACCGCACATTTGACTCCAAATCGGAAACCTTTACAACGAGGATGGCCGTCTTCGTATAACAGGGATAACGGGACATTGTGCCGCAAGGCTTTTATTACATTTGAAGCAGGTATGTGGCTACATTTGTCGAAATAAATGGCGACTAATGTGCTTGGTCGTGTCAACACACTACACAGTAGCCATGTTGTTGTTCTTGATCGTAATTGTTAAAGACCGAAAATATCCGAAAATCGGCGCGGACAAATTCTCGTAACGAAATGGTTTTGACTTTTGATAAAAACCGGAATCGTTGAACAGGGTCGGTCGCCGACTTTTTTTTTTCTTTTTCTGAGCTCTAAAAAAGTTGCAGTCGGCGCAGATTTTGACCAGTCGGTCGGGAAATCGGAAGCATAACATTTTTTTTTTAAGCCTTATGATAGAGTACACACTAGAGATAATTACTTCCATTAACGCATTTAAGAGTCGTTTAAATGCTCTCTGGAAAGGACACCCTCACAAATTTAACCCTGCATGCTACGAGACTGGAGCAAATACCGGTCTAAGAAACTATCCAAATGCGTCCTTACAAGGCTGATGACTTATCTTGACGTCGACTACATGAGTAAACGTAATATATTTTTGCGATCTCGCCTCGGCGAGAGCGCATATATAATTAAACAGGGCTGGCATCTTGTTGTTAATTGACCAGAGTTCCGGTCGCACTTGATTGGACGAGGCATTTCCGATTGAGTCACACTAAATACCGCATGCCGGCTCGGGTAAACCGGGCTGCCAGTCTTTTCGGTCTGTGGTTATCGCCGTGTCATACAGTGAAAATAGTGCTGGGAGATCGCAAGCGTTTTAAAAACGCTTAGACTTATTGGAAAAGGTCCCTCAGGACCTTTTCCACAGTGTTTACTTTGAGTATGAAGAAAATTCTACCCATGATCGACTGCTCTCTCTCAATTACGCGTTTTGTCACGTAAAGCGCTTAATAAAAACTAGTGAACCCGTCTATACTGACTAGACAGTTAACTGCAATCAATTAAATTTATCCATTTTTGACACTCCCCGTCAAATAGCGGTAACATCTAGCAAACAGTCTCAATCGTGGTGACTGCTTGTCATAGCGCATCTAGGTTTAGATCTTAGATACCCTGACGAGGGGTACAGAAACTATAGGAACTCTATATGGCTAACTTTTAGTCCATCACATCGGTCCTATGGGTCTGTTTCTGGTAGTGTGGCTGCAGGTCAAAATTCAGAACTCTGTCACACATTGACTGCACTGCAAAATGGTTTTCTGCACATCGACATATTGATTGTAATCGTGTTCCCTTTAGTACTGGCATTGGTTCCATAACATCAGAAATTTTGGTCAATGCCTTGAGTGACACATACACACACTGGTCAAGCGTTCATAACAAGAAACGACATTCATGTAAAGGAAACGAAACTGAAACGTATGAGAATCGAAATTAATGACAAACCAGAGAATCAACAACACTAGCTGAAATCTAGAGCAAAAGGAATCTCTAATAACAAACGGCTGCTGACCTTTTCATTGGTTTCTTTTTAAAGAAGCCAACTTGTTCTTAAGGTCATTGTTCTAAACACTGGCATATTTTGGCTGTTTCGAACATGTTCGGCCAGTTTTGACCATCTGATTGGAGAGAAAACAAGAATGTATTTTGCCAAAAGTTTGTCCGACTCTATTATGAATAGTTATTCTTTATTGCCAAACATCACAATTTTAATCATGCAAAGCACCAGTATGGCGTTACAAAGGATATGAAAAGTGACCAAAACAAGCATTTTCGATAAACTTACCACCATGAATAGTTTAGGTAATCCTTTTGCACGCGAATGGCAGATTTTTTCTGCACATCACATTCCGACTGCATTAAACAAGATATTTAACTATCCAAAAACACATTTGTTTTGAGAAAATTAGTTATGGTTCATGTAGAGCAATGTACGCGGAAAATGTAGTATATAATTTTCTTGTGTACATGTTTTAATATTACACAACAGTTTTGAGAAAGTCCTGAACACGGGGTGCAATATACTCTTCCTCAAAAGTCCTGTCACCCTATTAGTTTTCATTTATTGAATAAATGAAAATGCATTGTGTTCCATTTTTGTCTATTGAAATATACATGACAAAGTCCAGTATGCCAAATGTCCCTTTCATGCAGTTCACGTTTGTTGCGTATGTGCAGTTTAAACACATTTTTTTATGGTTACAAGGGTGCGAATGGGTGGGGATCGGGGGTGGAGGTCAGTCCATGTTAGTTGCATCCTTCGGATACAACTGAAGTCTAGAGCATCCGTGGTGTGGTAAAGCTATCTGCTATGTAATAAGTGGTTGGGAAATCGCTCTAGGGCTTCTCCGGCATATTCATTCCAGATGAAATTTCAAATATGCCCTGTCTCAGTTTGAATTCTTTCGAATTGATGCTTTACACCCCAGTCATGTAGGGACGTTGCCTCCACTTTATGGGACTTTTGCCCAAAACGAAGACGTCCCAGTCAACAGCTAAGGTCATGTTGGGACATTGCCTCCATTTTATGGAACTCTTGCCCAAAATGAAGATGTCATGAGTCTTTGACATCCAACATGTGCTTCAAATATAACCAGACAAAGCCAAAAGGGGTTATAATATATGAGCCTTGATGCGAGAAAACCGGTCTTCGCGGTTTCCTACCAGGTCCGACATAAACGGGTCTGTGCAGTCTCAGAAAATAGTCAAAAGCTTGAAATTTCGGATTTAGGAAGAAGAGAAATTTTACTATCCGAGTGGTGAAACCAAAGGCGCTGATCAGCTTCGCAGTTACTGCGAATCTGATCTGCGCCTTTGTTTTCGCATATGCAAAATTCCGGTTTTCTCACGATGCGGCTCATATTATAATGTGCGGATGGTTAGACTCGGAACCTCTTTTCCTGGGCAGGCTCAGACCCGAGCGGTTAACCAGTAATCAGATAGCCTGTCAGCATCGTACAGGCTTTCACTGGAGGCATAATCAGCCCATCTATTTCCTTCTGGGGCCCCAATGGGTAGGGGCCCCTGTTTCAGTATGACTTGCGATGTAAGTAGGGCATAAACCGCTGACACTACAACAAGAATATGATTCAGTGGTCTAAGTTTCAGATTTTTCTTAAATAGTTGCTATTCGTCTTACTGCTGATATATATTACAAAGTATGTGATTTGGGACTTCACTTCAATGCTACACTGCTAAACTGCTGACAGCCCCACGAGCGTTGGCTCCGCCCCGACATGACTAAAAAAACGTTGACTGGAATGTTAAGCCTCCATACAAACAACCAAATTAACTGCTGACAGCCTACGGATATTTTTCCCAAATCGTGCTTGCTCATTGTGTAATGGTTAGAGTGTCGTAGGTTAGATCCAGAGCCGCATCATAAATAAGACCGTTTAAATGGTATCAGTGGCTACTTTGCTTGGCGCTCAGCATTATAAGGCAAGCACTGGATTCTCTTCTTTCAAAATATAGCATTACTTACATCTCGAAAATATATGAAAATGACTGAAAAAAAAATAAAAAAGGTCTGTTACTGATCACTGTCTGTATTCACTGGAGGACCATATGGAAGATTGTCAATTGTGCTAAATTTGTTGTCCTCCTAAAATATAAAATTTATTTATTTATTTATTTATTTATTATTATTATTTTTATTACAACACTTAAGGTTACCCATACCAACAGCAAAGACAAAAAAAAAATATATATATATATATATGAAAAAATTGACCATTGAAACTTGTCTATCTTGTACCCCCTTATAGGATAGTCCTTGGACAAAGTCGGTCAAGCAAAAGATTGGTCAACCTGGTACAATATCGACATATACATGTATACATAGCTCTGGGCCTATTGAACTGTTTCCAGAGTGGTATTGATCCAAGGGTTCTTCAGCCTTTCCGGTTAAAATTTAAAATGAGCTAGTTTATCCGCATGACCTTAGCTACTTTATTAAGTGGGACGTAAAAACATTACCAAACAAGCCATTGAAGCAAACTTTAACTGTTTTGCCTAGACATGTTATTTGCAACCTTGGGTATAATGCATATACACAATGTAAATACTGACTCATAGGATGGCTGTGTCAAGTCATTATTTTTTTCTCACTTTCTTTTGTGTTTTGGCCGTAATGTATTTCACAACTATTATTTAGTCATTGCTAGACAAAGCCATCCCTTTCTGGGTACGTAACCGGTACTTTCATGACTTTGTGGAGCTTGATTTTTTTTTTTATTTCAATTTTGCATCCTTTTCAAGCTTTTTTACTCATATCGAGACAAATCAATCGGTAGGTGTGGCGAAAACCGGAGTACCCGGGGAAAACCACCTGACACACCCGCAAGCAGAACTATGCTTGTCCCACATGTGACTCATGCCCCGTGCGAGGTGCGAACCCACAGAGGTGAGATGATCGAATGATCAAGAGCACTGAAGTCAGCGACCTTAACCATTCGGCCACGGGGGCCGCCCGGAGCTTGAAGTGTCTTGCTCAGGGACACTACATGGCGGAGGCGGGTATCGGACCGAATCATGACCTCTCAGTTGTTAGTCCGGTTCTCTGTTAGCAAACCAGGCTCCCCACGTTTTGCTAGGAGAGCCGCTTTTTCTTTTGTGTTTCTTGGGTAAATAAATTTAGTAATTGTCATAAAATCAAATTTCCATTACAGTCAAGTACTTGGTTTCGCAAAATGTTCTTGTCAATGATAAATCATTGCCATCAGAAGAATAGAATTTTAATTACTGCTAAACTATACCCGACAAGATGTAGACAAAGTCATATCCTTTACTTTGCAGGAAAGATTTTTATGACCAAATTTTTCGTTTCTTGAAGCCATTACCTCATAGAAGCGACTATTTCAAAAGAAATTGTACATTCTTGCTGATTTTTTAGCCCCGGCAATGTGTCATCCTACGTAAGTTTGAAGTATTGGGTTCTGGTCCAGCCTGTGTTTGCCATTAAATATAATGTAACAGTGTTTACAATTTTCTATATAATTTTATGAGATCCTTCATGTACGTAATGTACATGGTTGTTTCCATGCATAATCGATGTTTCTTTGCTCTCGGTATGTAACAGTGTGCAAAAAGCTACTAAAGATAAAAGATTGGTGTGAGTGAACTCATTCACAGATATTTATTGGATAATGCAATGTTTAGAAAATTGCCAAGAGAACAAAAACTGATTATTTGTTTTGAAGGTACTGGTAATACATGTTTAACCATGTTTTAATAAGGATTTCCGGAGTCGGGAACTTTGCGTAACCGGAAACTCGACTGTACATTGTATTTGATCATTTCACCCAAAATCAACTCGGTAATATTGTATACTCTTCAATATTAAACATTAAACACACTCAATGAACATGCATTTTTGTACTTCAGGTTTTTATCATTCACCAAATATCACATTTGTAGCGCGTTGCATTGGCGCAAAGCCATCATATGCTGCTACAGTCTCCTCACATGGCTGATGTATTATTCAATCAAAATGACAACCAAATAGTGCATGGGGCCTAAAGAAATAGATGGGCTGTTTGTGCTTCCAGGCAAAGCTTACACGCTTCTGACTGACCAGCTGATTACTGGTATACCGCTCTGGTTTGAGCCAGCCCAGGAAAAGTGGTTCAAATCAAACCATCCATACATATAAGCCTTTGTGGCTTAGTTGGATGGTTATATTTGAAGCACTTGTTGGATGTCATGACATCCTCACTTTGGGTAAAAAAATGTCCCAATGACCATTGCTTTTGATTGGGACGTTAAGCATGAAGTCAAACAAAAACTTCCTTTGCCATGTTTGCCTTCTGTGTTTGTTGATGCATATATATGGAAATGTCTGTGTCATGGTATCCTAGGGTGTGTTTCAAACATTTTGTGACCACAAATAAATTCAAACATGTGCTTGGACATGCTTTAAGGTCAAAATGCGTTGCAATGTGACATCTGGATATTGTGTGTCGAGTCTCAAGGAATAGATAAACATAATACGGTATGTTGAGTGCAAATTTCAATTTAAAAACGCTACACACTTTGGCTCTAATTAGATGAAATCCGGGTGTATTTCCCAAAGCAAAGACAAAGATGTCCCATACAACATCCTTAACATTTTTTAACAAAAAAGTGGGGGAAATGAAAGAAAAATTTCGACTTCAACAATCATTTCATTGATCTGTTTTGGCAATAAAATTAGGCAAATAAAGTATCATTACGAAGCGTTGAAAGGGAAGGCACCTGAGTAACTATTAATCTGGTTTTAACAGATTTTAATTTTCTTCTTTCGCCGTCATGTTGGTTCAAGATGGCGTCGTTGAAACCGGAAGTACGCAGTTGTCGATCTTTGTTGGTGCGGACAGCGCGGTCCATTGAATCACCCCCAATATTCCTGGTGGGAATACAAACAGGATCAGAATCAGAATAGTTTACTGGTGAAACGTCAAACTGACTATACCACACCAGGGGGTGGGGCTTGACCGGACTGGCATGTGGACCATATTCTTCGAGCATTGGATTCTTCGAGTATTTTAATGCTACCTAGGGAAGATAATGGGGTTTATTTCATACTTTACAGTGAAAACCAATGTATATCAAAACTTGATAAAAATGGTATTTTCATTGATATGAAATTTCACTGATATCAAATCTCACTGATATCAAAAGTCACTAGTGGCTGATATCAGTCTATATCTCACTGGGGAAGCGAGTTAGCCGAGCGGTTAGCGTACTGGCTTCTTGTACTAGAGGTCCCGGCGGCGGCGAGGAAAATTTGTCGGTCCGAACACGCTTCCCTTCGTGTCATTTGCAGGAATGACATGATACAGTGCGCCATCCTTTGGATCGGGACGTTAACTGGAGGCCCCCTGTGCAGGGACAGTCATCCCCTGTGCAGGTTAAAGATCCCTACACAGGTTCTATCCTCATGCATGTAGGCTCATCCTGCAAACTCACCGGAGTGTACAATGTAGGCCTACACCTCCCAAGAATAATCAGAAATTGATTGATGGGAGTAACAAGAAAAAAAAATCTTCACTGTAGATTTTGGATTACTTCTGACGTTTCTATTTACTTGACGTCATTAAAATGTGTCTCACTTCAGAAATTCAAACGCCTATAACTCCGTTATTTATGAACGAAAACATAAACATTTTCTTAGTTAGAACGTAAGGAACAATGAGGTACCAAAAATATTTGTGTTTTCAAAAACATTTGGTTTTTGCATTTTCACCGCCTGCCTTGTGAATTGGAAAATGCCTGTGTATTGTATAAGATAAAAAGAAAATTTTCTTTTTTTTTCGGTGAATACCAAATATATTTCATCTCGCGAGTTGAAAACATAAAACTTTTCACTCGTGCTGCGCACTCGTGAAAATTCTGATGAGGCTTGGTTAGGGGGGTAGGCAATATCCCATATACCAAAATAAACCGTCCAAAATATCCCATATCCCAAAATTAATTTAACTCGTATCCCAAAATAAATTCCAATATCCCATATCCCAAAATTCCTGAATATCCCATATCCCAAAATAAAAAACACAAATATCCCAGTATCCCTTAAAAATAGGCAAATATCCCGTATCCCAAAATACCCAAAACAAGCCGCTCTGATGTTTTCAACTCACTCGATGAAATATATTTGGTATTCACCTCAAAAAAACAATGCTCATCCACCAAGGGTGGTTTACTGCGCTATCACTGATTTTCAATAAGAAGGTCCAACTAACGACTCATCAATGGTAAACAAGATCTCCATCGTCGGGCAGCTTACTCAATCTGTGAGTCCTGATTTTTGATTCATCAGGATGTTTATCATGATTTATTTGTTTGTTCTTGATGATTCATTGACTTGTTAGAGATTCACCACGAGGACCGAATAAATGTTATGAACCACTGCAGAAGCTGAGGGTGAGGTTAGGTACCTGTAAAACCGGTTTAAGCCCGCCAGTAACTTTGTGTTACGATCGTTCCAAGTCGATACTTCTGTGGTAGTTCTTTTTGTTTTATGTCTTAGTGTTTAAAAAATTTTTGTACTGTTGGCGCCTTATGTATGTTTTCATATTTTTAGTTAAGTTAAGGTAACTGAGTGGCCACCTATTGGGAAAATAGCTGCTCATTCGGCTTACGATATGTTTCATGGTATAAGTACCTGATTGTTAGTTTGGTTTTTTCCCACCTCGGTTTTTGGAGTGGGAATCTTTTTCTGATTGCGCCTTTTCCTGATCTTTGCCTACTTGTACCTTTTTAGCAATTCAGGTGTTTCAAGCATCTCGTAACCAGTTGTCAAAAAGATGAAATTGACATTTCCTGTCCAATATTTGTATCAACCTTGAAATGTACATATCTCTGATTGGTGCAAGTATGATGAAATTGACAGATGTTGATTTCTCTTTTCCAAAAATTCATTGGTGTTGTTTGAAAATACTGAAACAGACCAAGCTGATTGTTTGACAGCTTTTGACTATGTTAAAGAAATGAACAACTATTTCTATATTTAAATTGCACCTGGATGACTGTTGTGGACTGTCGTTTTCTTGTCTTTGACAGCTGATTTTGGGATGTCTAAAACTTGTGAATTGCTAAGCTGGTGTTTGCGCGGTTGTAACTAAAAATATGATAACATACATAAGGCGCCAACAGCACAAAAAAGCTAAAGCATCAAGACATAAAACAATAAGAACCACCACAGAAGTATCGCCTTGGAACGATCAGTAATATAAAATTACTGGCGGGCTTAAATCGATTTTAACTGTTTACAGGTACCTAACCTCACCCTCAGCTTCGGCAGTGGTTCACAACATTTAGTTAGTTGTTCGGTCCCCGTGGTGAATCTCTAGCTAGTCAATGAATCATCATGGACAAACAAATAAATCATGATAAATATCATTATGAATCAAAAACGAGGACTCACAGATTGAGTAAGCTGCCCGACGATGGAGATCCTTGGGCGCCAAATAACTTACTAACTCCGGAGCAAAAGAAAAACACCAGTTGAACCCTGGTGGGCCAACCAACAGACAAGAAGCTCCGGTCCCAACCGACTAAAATGAATAGCTTAATGTCGGGGCTATCACAGAGTCTAACGCCCAACCCACCGGCGTGCAATGTAAGAAGCTAGCATAGTTATCAACCATGATTGGGTTAAAAACTAAGCATGCAGAATGTCGCATAACATTTAAGTCCTTTAAGTCTGTAACGTGTTATGTTTTTTTTTCTGAATTGAAAAGAAAAAACATTCATTCCTATAAGTTTCTTAAATTTGTAAACCATAGGAGGTCTGAGGTTACTGGTTTTGAGATGCATGATCTACTTGAAAAATTCAGTTTTACAAAATCATCCTCAAAGCTAAAAAAAAATCAACGCCATGGCGAGCTGGCTAGGTCGAGTGTCAATCAGCATTAAATCTAGAATGGTAGCTTTTGACAACGACTCATCAATGGTAAACAAGATAAAATTTCCAGTTATTTTGTAACGTTCAGCCGAGCCAAGCCACAGCAAACCCCGTCGATGGAAAAGCATGCTCATCCACCAAGGGTGGTTTACTGCGCATATATACTCAACACTTACTCAATTCACAATGTCTCGAGTTTGAAATTTGCATATTACAAGCGCTCAATTTGCCGCTAATACGTTGCACCAACGTATTCTTCCAAGGGAGACTATCCCGTCACATTACTTCCCCCTCCGAGAAGACTCGCCCCGAGTCTTGGCCTGGGGACTACATGGGTAAGGCAACCCCGGATCATCCCACCGCTGCCACCAAATGTAACGAACGGCCGAGCCAAGCCACAGCAAACCCCGTCGGTGGAAAAGCATGCTCATCCACACCACGGGTGGTTTACTGCGCTATATACTCAACACTTACTCAATTCACAATGTCTCGAGTTTGAAATTTGCATATTACAAGCGCTCAATATGCCGCTAATTAGTTGCACCAACGTATTCTTCCAAGGGAGACTATCCCGTCACAACTTTAGCCATGCATGGCAGAGTTTTTCTATTCCTGACTTGTGTAAAAAAAGTACAAGTAGGCAAAGATCAGGAAAAGGCGCAATCAGAAAAAGACTCCCACTCTAAAAACCAAGGTGGGAAAAAACCAAACTAACAATCAGGTACTTATACCATGAAAACGTTTCGTAAGCCGAATGAGCAGCTATTTTCCCAATAGGTAGCCACTCAGTTACCTTAACTTAACTAAAAATATGCAAACATACATAAGGCGCCAACAGCACAAAAATATTTTAAACACCAAGACATAAAACAAAAAGAACCACCACAGAAGTATCGACTTGGAACAATCAGTAACACAAAGTTACTGGCGGGTTTAAATCGATTTTACACGGCCGTAACCTCACCCTCAGCTTCCGCAGTGGTTCATAACACTTAGTTAGTTCTTCGGTCCTCGTGGTGAATCTCTAACTAGTAAATGAATCATCAAGAACAAACAAATAAATCATGATACACATCCTGATGAATCAAAAACCAGGACTCACAGATTCAGTAAGCTGCCCGACGATGGAGATCCCTGGGCGCCAAATAACTTACTAACTCCGGAGCTAAAGAAATAAAGCCTATATATTAACTGAATGTGACAGTTATCAGCTGTGGATCCAACAGTCAAATCTTCTTCTCTGGAACTGCTGGACCGATTTCAATAAAACTTGGTATGTAGCATCGGGGACTCTCGCCCATCATAGTTTATATTAATCATGACCTTGGGTTGACCTTGACCTATTTTATGGCAAGGTCAACTTTGGTACTATAGGCTTTTCAATGGGGAAAAAAAGTGAAAACATTGGATTTTTCATGAAGTTTTGTGGCCTTTGACCTGAAAGTTGGTAGATACATATAACCTATTGATTTAATGAAGTCATAGGAGTATTCAATGTCAAGGTCATCTCTTGACCTTAGCCAAAGGTCATTTACATATTAGATTTAAAACTTAATTTTCTCAGGAACCATGTCACCGATCAAAGCCAAATTTTATATGTGGTATCCTCGGAAGGGAGAATCAAAGTTTGTATAAATGGTCTAGGTCACATGACCCAGACGGCTGCCATGCCCATATATGGTAAAAACCTTAAAGGGAAAGGCAATGGATCTTGAATGAAAGAACTTGCTTTCCTTAACAATATGGTACCTGTTTTATGAAAATCGGATGCAAATTAAGAAAGTTATGTTGGTTTGAATATGCATCAACGTTTTTGTTTAAGGAGGCGGCCATCTTAGATATTCATGAGGCTTTATGACGTCATAAAGCCCTAATTAAATATGCATAATCAACATTAATTAAACATTATTAATATTTTTCTGTTAATGTTTATTTGAATGTTTTCTACTATTGATTTACTATCAATTCTAGCCATATTCACCATCTTAGTTTTGAAATATGAATTTTATTCTAAGCCTTGAGATTTTACAGTTTTCTAATTAAGTATTCAAAATGGCCGCCAAAAGTCACTTCGTTCCAAAATTTCAAATGTCAATATCTCACGTATTCCCCGACCGATTTGAACAAACATTGCGCCAAAATGTTTGCTTTGACCAGTTCTTTAATTGATAGGTCATGGCTATCGAATATTGCGTTCTCCTTTAAAAATCTTATTCTCTGGAAATGCTGGACCGATTTCAATAAAACATGGTATGTAGCATCGGGGACTCTGACCCATCATAGTTTGTATAAATTATGACCTTGGGTTGACCTTGACCTATTTTATGGCAAGGTCAACATTGGTCTCATAGGCTTCTCAATGGAAAAAATGGAAAACATTGGACTTTTCAGGAAGTTTTGTGGCCTGTGATCTGAAAGTTGGTACAAACATACAAGTTATTGAGTTAATGAAGTCCTATGAGTATTCAAGGTCAAGGTCATCTCTTGACATTGGCCAAAGGTCATTTACATGTTAAATTTAAAACTTAGTTTTCTCAGAAACCACTTCACCAATCAAAGCTAAATTTTTATATGCGGTATCCTTAGGAAGAGGGAACCAAAGTTTATATAAATGGTCCAGGTCACATTACCAAGATGGCCGCCATGCCCATATATGTGGTAAAGTCCTTTAAAAATCAACTTCTCTGGAATCAGTGGACCGATTACAATGAACCTTGGTATTTAGCATTCTCGGGGGGGGGGGGGGGGGGGGGGCTCTGGCCCTTCGTCATGCTCTTGGGTTGACCTTGACCTATTAAACTGTTGATTTAAACAGAAAGGTCAAATATTGCCAGAAAGATCTGAAAGCTAGTAGATACAGACAGTTAATAGTGTTAACAATTATGTGAGTATTTGAGGTCAAGTTTACATTTTACGTTGGCCAACATGGCCTTAGCCAAAAGGTCATTCATCAAAGACAAAAATCTCAGGTGACCATTGGTCCTCTGGTCTTATTTTTACTCCAAAACATAGACTGTGGGTACTCGTTAGAACCGCCTCCCCTGAGGCGATTCTAACGTGTATCCCACAATCTATGTTTTGAGCAAAATATTTCAATTTTTTCCTGTTTGTTCCACAACGACGGTTCTGTTGTAATCTTAATATTCCTCAATTTCAATTTGATGTGATTTTGGTAGAACCTCTCGGAGCACTGAAATAAGCACTTATTTTGGATCCGAGACTACATGTACAGTTATATTTGGTTCGGTAAGAGTAGCCGCTAGAAAGAGCTTTTACCATAGAACTATTATTATATGATTTTGGTAATGATTCATACTGGGGATAACACTTATTGGAGGAAATGCTACAAAATAAAGAATTTCGACAGATAAGTTTTCTTAATTTATTCAGCAAAAGTATGCTAAAGCATTACAATCTGCAATGCAAAAAAAAAAAAAAAAAAAAAAAAAAAAAAAAAAAAAAAAAAAAAAATCAAAAGTGCAGACATGTATTAAAAATCGCCATACCGCAGTATCGCCATACCGCAGTATAGTTCGTGTCTTTGTTCATACCAGAGAGAATCAGGAGTTTAAATTGATTTTGAGTCTATTCTTTTTGATAAAATTTGATACTACATCCATGTGTACAATGTAACCTAGCCTTATGTGCACCAATATCTTTTCTATACATTATGATCTTATATATTCCATAAACATGTCTTTGATGCATCAGACTACACTTGGGAGGGTAGAGGGTAGCATCAGACACACGAATGGAAATAATGTATTGCTTTTGTATTGTTCCTCGTCGTGCTTCTTATGGTGTATACATTTCGCAACTTATTAGGTTTGCTAAAGTCTGCAATCATGTTACAGACTTCAACGCTCGAAATAAATGTTTAACGGCAAAACTTCTCCAACAGGGCTATCGGTATCATAAACTTCGAAAAACCTTTTCTAAATTTTATCGTAGACACTATGAATTGATTTCCAAATATAAGGTTGGGTTAAAGACACTTTTAAGTGAGGGCCTTTCGGAACCTGAATTTTATGGTGACTTGGTTTACAAATTAAAGAAACTTAAAGGAATAAATGATTTTTCTCTTCAGTTCGGAAAAATCATATCACGTTACAGACGTATAGGTTATAACTTGAATGTTATGCGACAGTCTGCATGCTTAGTTTTTAACCCAATCATGGTTGATAACTATGCTGCCTTCTTTAATTGCACGCCGGTGGGTCGGGCGTCAGACTCTATGATGGCCCCGACTTAAAGCTATTCATTTTAGTTGGTTGGGGCCGGAGCTTCTTGTCTGTTGCTTGGCCCACCGGGGTCCAACTGGTGTTTTTCTTTTGCTCCGGAGTTAGTAGGTTATTCGGCGCCCAGGGATCTCCATCGTCGGGCAGCTTACTCAATCTGTGAGTCCTGGTTTTTGATTCATCAGGATGTTTATCATGATTTATTTGTTTGTTCTTGATGATTCATTGACTAGTTAGAGATTCTCCACGAGGACCGAAGAACTAACTAAATGTTGTGAACCACTGCAGAAGCTGAGGGTGAGGTTAGGTACCTGTAAAACCGGTTTAAGCCCGCCAGTAACTTTGTGTTACTGATCGTTCCAAGTCGATACTTCTGTAGTGGTTCTTTTTGTTTTATGTCTTGGTGTTTAAAATTTTTTGTGCTGTTGGCGCCTTATGTATGTTTTCATATTTTTAGTTAAGTTAAGGTAACTGAGTGGCCACCTATTGGGAAAATAGCTGCTCATTCGGCTTACGATATGTTTCATGGTATAAGTACCTGATTGTTAGTTTGGTTTTTTCCCACCTCGGTTTTTGGAGTGGGAATCTTTTTCTGATTGCGCCTTTTCCTGATCTTTGCCTACTTGTACCTCTTTTCTCCAGTATGGTTAATCTCTTTTTATCTATCTGCGACCAAGTTCTATTTTTTCACGTGGTATTAGATATGCTTTATTTGTTTACTTAGCTAGTGTCATTTTCTTTTAAACAAAGGTGGGCTTTGACTCTTTTTGTTGTGTGCTGTCCTGAGGAGACAATCGATAATTCTATGACCCGAGCTGTCGTAAATTGCTTGACTGAACAATTAATGCGACCGTCCCATTTCTATTGTCAAAGGCTTGTCTTGCGTCTTATAAAAATCTTAAATATCAGTATACACGGATCTTTGAAAGGAAATACGTAACATGTTGCGTTTTGTTTACACAATTTATTGAATGGAGTGTTATCAGAGGCTGGAGGTTACAAACGATCAATTGGTCGCTCATTAATTGATTGGTCGTTATTGTTCTCCAGGTCAATTGTTTGATAGCAACGGAAAGTGACAGATCTGTGACAGGTGCGCGGGAATTTGTGTCAAACTAGCTAACATGCAAAATACATGTTCAAAATGCGGAAAACCAGTTTATTTTGGTATGTATTCATTTGATGTGGATTAAGAACGTGTTTAAACTCTTAATTTAGTAAGGTTTTACAAGAGGTTTTCCAAGTTTTCATTTCATTATTAACACTGTGGATTGTCTCCCTTCATGCACAATAATTGGACTTATATACTGGCTCCTTTGTTTCGAGCAAGTCTCTAACAAACATATACACCTACTCAACAAAGGAAGTTTTGGCGGAGGTGTATAAATTTCCCGCCGTTTATTATACACCGGTGTATAATATCCGGCGGGAAACTTATACACCGGTCTCTAATATCAGGCGGGAAACTTATCAGTCCTTGTGATTTTTATATTAGACTCAATAAAAAGGTAACTACATTTTGTAATTGGTCAGATGCAGAGCAAAAATAATGTTTTCGCCGTGTTCAAAGACATTAAATATTGCCAAGGCTGACTGGAAGTGTTGTTTTTTTTGTTTTTTTTTTTTTAGCAAATCGTGGTTAAGAATCCTTCTAACGTTAAATGCAGTTTCTTTCTACAGGGTAAAATCCTTTGCGGTGAAAGAAAAGAAAAGAAATTTCCGGTTTCATTTATTTACAATTACCCCAAACGTTATATTAAACGAATCGTCGCATACATCTGTGTGAAACTAGCTCTTGCTCCCTGGTTCCATTGTTAGTAGAAGGTTAGGGTTAGGGTTAGTGTGCTGTGAATGAGAAACCTGGCAGTAGGAACGAACTTCACACAGTTATTTTTGACCAGCTGTTTTCCCCCAAAACAGCCGGGCATAAAATGGTCCTCTGTCTTTCCAGCAAGGAGATTAGCCCTTGACAGATCCATATACACTAGCTTATCAATTTAAGCACATTATGTGTTTATGTAAAATCATACTTAGAAGGTATTGAATTATTTGCGTTAATCATAAGCAATACGTTTGACGACGTTTAAAAGGGAAATTACTGTGAAGGTTCTATTTGTTCATGATTGCACGAGGAAATGTAAATATCGTTCACAGTTAGTTACCTCGATAAGTCCGTGGGATAGTTTGGCTAATATGCCATGTCGCGAGAAAAGAAAGTTAAGCGGAATATAATTGGTCTAAATATGCTGCGCAAGGTTTGGCCAACAGGCTTGCTGTCTTAAGAATAATAGCAGTTGTTATAACGAAATAAAGCAGCCAGTATATAAGTCAGTTAGAGTATGTCGGTATCGGTCAATACGAAAATTATAGACCCGGCACGTGAACTTAAAGCCTCCCTCGCTGCGCTCGGTCGGCTTTAAGTTCACGTGCCGGGTCTATAATTTTCGTATTGACCTCTCCTCCATACTCTAACTATTACATATTTGTTCTAATAAAGGCACCCAATTAGATAATAATATCACATGCATCATTAAAGTACATGCTGAGGAAATTTTATAACGAAATTATGCATATTGTAGACAACTATAAATTTTACTATAAACTGTAAAACAGTGCTAATTTTCAGTGATACTGTGTGAATAATAGATTTGAATCCTCTTTCCAGAAATCCATGATCCTATTTTCACTAGGCAGTGTGGATCATAAGCCATGAGGCTTTAATATGGGCCCCACCCATTGGGCCCTAAAGAAATAGATGGGCTGCTTGTGCCTCCAGGCAAAACTTATACATTATAATACTGACTGATCATCTGATTACTGGTTAATTGCTCAGGTCTGAGCCTGCCGAGGAAAAGTGATTCAAGTCAAACCATCCATACGTATAAGCCTTGTTGGCTTAGTTGGGTGGGTTTTTAAGCACTGTATGGATGTTGTGACATCCTAATTTTTGGTAAAAGTTGCATAAAATGGAGGCAACGTCCTGACATGTCCATTAGTTGTTGACTGGGATGTTAAGCACCAGTTCAAACAAACAAAATTAAATTAAGATTGGTCTGTTGATATTTAAGCAGTTCAGCCTCATCCTCATGAGTTAAGGTATTGCCATTATTGCAGCAAAAAAAAAGAAGAAGATGAAAGGAGGGCTGTGGGTTTGAGCCTGGCTTCTTCATTCTTTGCAGAATGAGACTTTAAACCAAGGAGTTGCCAAGGTCTAGACACCAAGACCTTTAACTTGCGATTGGGTGTAATAAAAAAAAACAAAAACAAAAAAAAACAATATTTGTTTTAATGCAGCTTTGTCATGGATGCCAAAATGGTTATTTTGCTATAAATCTTAAGTGTATGATGTAAGTATTCTCAAAAGATGGTTCATGTAGTTTCAATTTTAACACAACTATAGACTGTTTCTATGGACCCAAAACATAGCATTATACTCATCTGGAAAACATTTCGGTGTAATGTTTACCCCTATAACAAAACTGGGGTGTGCAGGGGTATACCTATTTTTCTCCAAACCAAGGCGGTTCTAACTAGTACACGCAATCTATGTTTTGAGCAAAAATAAGAAAAATATCGAAAATTTTCTAATGGAAATTTTCATTTTTTAGAACTTTAAAAATCTCTGTATATTGCATGGACGTAATGCTGAGGTTGACCTGATGGGGTCTGACTTAAATTTCAGCGGAGAGGAAGACATCCCTTGGTAAAGACTGGCATCCCAACTGTCTGAAATGTGAGCAGTGTGGCAAAGTCCTCACCCCGGGGCAACATGCAGAGGTATTTATAAACCCAGATAACTGCATTCAACATGTGCATCAGGAAAAAACATGTCTGTGATATGTATACCACCTCATCCCCCACTTTTATACAGCAAAACTGGGGTACGCAGGGGTATACCTATTTTTCTTATTTTTGCTCCAAAACGTACATTGTGGGTACTCCAACCTGCACCCACAATGTATGTTTTGAGTGAAAATAAAAAAAAATATCAAATTTTTTTCCACTGAAAATTTTCAATTTTTAGGCAAAGGATGTTTTGGTGTCTTTTACTATATAACTTGCCTTTTAGAAGGTGAATTCTCTTGGGGGGATTGTTTTTGCCTTGATCAATAGAAAATCCATCAAGATGCAAGAGATTATTAGGTTTAATCGGTTTAATCATTGAGCAACTTGAAACTTCTGACAGAATATCAGTTTAAGGTTTTCAGTATTGAGAAAGAACCCTATGAAAGAAAACTTGCTGCCCAAAAATATGCCCAGTTTCTTAGATCCAAGTCTACAGTCATTGGTTTAAACGTATTTATTTCAAATTCATTATACATGCATATATATATGAAACATACAATATCAAAATACATGTAATAGGATTTGAATGAAAGCCTATGGCTTATAAAGTTCATCTCTCAAGTCTACATTCTTGATTTTTTAGTGGCTTATGCTGCTTAACTTTAACAAAAGGCTCCGGTTATATTATAATACTGCATATTTTGAGACAGTCAATTATTCTAGCCTCTTTTTCCAGGCTTGTTAGCCACTACCAAGCGTCCATCTATTCACCAATTATTGATGACTATTGAAAGAATGGATTAGGCCAGGGCTTTGAACCTGCAAGCTAGCAGGTCTTGCACTGCGCTGTTTATTTGATGATGAAAAAAATGCTTGATAGAGGGAACTACACTCTTAACCCCTGTAAATTTTCAATCCACACACACACAAAAACCAAACAAAAACAGGTACCAATATTGATGATTTCAATCAGACTTTAATATGTGAATCAGGACCCACCAGTTTTAAAAAGAAGAAAAAATATTATATTGTGGTCTTATTATTCAGAAAAGCTGATAGATCTTGAGTACCAAAAGGAAGAGAAAATTTGGAGGTTGATAAAATGAAATTCAGATATTTGCACATGGAGATAAAATGTTTCAATATATCTTGTAAATTATTCTTAAATATTGAGGTCACAGTATAATAACATCTCAAACATCTCATAAATCGCATAGCCATAGCATGTGGAAGTTAACAAAATGGTGTGTCCTCCTTAGCAGGATGGGGAATTAGATCAGCCTTCCGGGCCGATTATGTTAAACAATGGACCTCAATACACAACAAAGTGGCATTCATGTAAAGAGGAGACTTTGTCGATCAAATGCTGGTTATATTTGCAAGATTTTTACCATGCGGATGCTTAAAATACTGAAAAGAATACATTTACATGCTTTTATATTCAACAATCTGGTTTATTATTAATCAGAAAAATACCATGATGGAATGCCCTATATCCACATGAGATCCTTTTACCGTATTTATTCTAGTATGAGCTCCCCCTTTGATAAATGTCCTCTTTCACATTTCATTGGGAAAATGACATTGCTAACAGGAGCTGGGCAAAATTGAGCCGCATCGTGAGAAAACCGGATTTTTGCCTATGCGAAAACAAAGGCGCAGATCAGCTTCGTGGTAACCGCGAAGATGATCAGCGCCTTTGTTTTCACTACACGAATAGTATACTTCCTGTTCTTCTTACATCTGAAAATTTAAGCTTCTAGCCTGCTTCTATGACTGCCCAGGGCGGTTTGTGTGGGACCTGGTCGGAAACCCCGAAGACCGGTTTTCTCGCATCGCGGCTCAATTATAGAATGCACACTTTGATAAAACAATTGCATGAACAGGTACTCTGCCCAATCAATCTATGTAGAAAAGCTGCTTAGGGTGGTTGAAGCCATAAAAGATATTCCTCAGTACTATTCTACCAATAGATCAGACTCTTGCATAGATTTGACAAGCACTGCTGAGAAAACCAGATTTTGACCAGATTTTGCCTAAGTGAAAACAAAATCACAGATTGTACTTGAAGTTACTGCACAGCTGATCAGCGCCTTTGTTTTTGCCTCACGTATAGTACAATCCTTGTTCCTCTTAAATCTGAAAGCTTCTAGCAATCTTCTATGACTGTACGGGCTGGTTTGTGTCGAACCTGGTCGGACACACAGAGGACTGGTTTTCTTGTGTGGCAGCTCATTTGATAATTGTTTTGTTTGCTTTACAGAGGAAAGGAATTCCGTACTGTCACAACCCGTGCTACAAGGCATTATTCGGCCCTCAGATCTTGGGATATGGTTCTAATATCAGTTCTCCGGCCAACTTCAGAAAATCAACAGAAATCATAGCTAGAGATTCAAACAGTATTGTGGCTGATGAGCAGGATGGAATGAAATGTATATTTCGGACTAAAGACACAAGCCCTGGTTCAATAAGATTTCATCGTAAAGTTTCCAGTGAAAGTCCTCAAAAACGCCACAGTCTTGGTAGTATTTATTCCCCTAAAAGTAGTTCCAGCTCTGAGAGTAGTGATAGCGGAAGATCTTCCATGGTAGAAAGTAGTTCCTCTTTGGAATCAGTTTCTGAGCGGACAGACAAAACATTGAAATGTATATATAAATCGGAAGTGAATGGACCTGTTAGTAATGTCACAAATTATACAACATCCCATATATTGAAGACTTCCGGAGATTCTTGGAAACCAAGCAAAAACTGGAATAGTCATGCCAGTCCACCTAGGTAGGTTTTGTTCGTGAAACTATATACGGAGTCTCTTAATTTGCGACCAAAACTGACACAAATTGTACTGTACAACTGCAGATGAGGTTTTGAATTTTGGTCCAATGAGGAAGAATATTATTACCCTTTCTCAGTAATCTGTATTATCCGTCCTTGATAAAAAGTGGTTAAACTGATATACCTGTACTAGTCTATACCTGTACATGTAAGATCTGTCTTGCTAACCAAATTGGGTTGCAAAGACATACTTCCCAGAGGTTTGAATTCAAATTTTGGTAGTACATGATGTGGTATGATACTGTATATGAGCCGCAATACGAGAAAACCAGTCTGCCAGATTTTCGACCAGCTCCTACACAAACTGGCCTGTACAGTCACAGAAAAAGGCTAGAAGCTTGAAATTTTGAATTTAAGAAGAGACATTGTACTATCTATGTAGCAAAAACAAAGGTGCTGATCAGCTTTGCAGTTATTGCACAGCTGATAGATCTGCGCCTTTTGTATTCGCATCATCTGGGATAATACAGATTGTTGGTTTTTTGTTGGTTTTGTCATGATGCTGCACATATAGAGGTTGAATAATAATAATAATAAAAAAAAAAAGTCAGAAGAAGCTGGCATAAATTACTTAAGAGCCCATCATACTTGTGTCACTAAGTGCAAGGGAAACAATACCAACTCTCCTAATCAGCTATATCATTATCTTGTTGCTTCCCTTGTTCAATTTTTTTTTTACGTGAAATAGCAAGCATCTGTTTTCTTTATCAGTTTTTCTGGCTGCACTAGAGTATGTTATCAATGCAAAGTTAATTCTCAAGGTCAGAATAATCCACCTTGTGATCGATTAAGATCAATTGAAAGTAATTTGTCTGAATGAACCAAATATTGGTGTATTTCCTTATTACAAAAACTGGATTATTGTGTGTTTATAAACCATTGATAGAGGGCAGTACAGACAGGATGTAGTTTATATTATACACTCGTATCATGTGTAAAGAAATAGTGTTGGATGAACATGTCAGATATGGCATATAGACAACTTCCGAGGTAGGTGCAGTTTGTATAAAAAATCTCTGTTAATTCTTTTAGTCATACCAAGGTTTGGGAGTCTGAAATGATCAAGTTATGACCACAGGGTCATGTTAAAAGTGATAAATTATCTTTCATCTTAAATAAATGAACTTTGAGCTTTTCTCTCCTATCATCATCTTTTCATGTTTGTCTGTCTGATACAAAAAGGTACAAGTGGGCAAAAGCGCAATCAGAATGAAATTCCAACTTCAAAAACCGAGGTGGGAAAAAACCAAATTGACAATTAGGTACTTATACTTACAGGACATATCATAAGCTGAGTGAGCAGGCGGCCCCCATGGCGGGCCCCATGGCCGAGCGGTTAAGAGCGCTGTTTCTTAATCACTCGATCATCTCACCGCTGTGTCTGGTGTGGGTTCGAGCCCCACTCTGGCCACATGTGAGACAAGCCATGTTCTGCTTGCGGGTGTGCCAGGTGGTTTTCTCGGGGTTCTCCCGTTTTCGCCCCACCTACTGATTGGCCCGTCTCATATGAGCTGAAATAATCTTGAAAGGGACGTAAAACTGAATAAAAAAAAAAAAAAAAAAAAAAAAAAAAGCTATTTCCCAATAGGCAGCCACTCAGTTATCCGAACTTAACTAAAACTATGAAAACGCACATAAGGTCCCGTACGAAAAATACTACAATACTATAGCTATACTATTGCTATACTTCAACAAGATTCTTGCTAAAATTTGATACAACAATACTAATATATTGCAATCATAAAAGTAAAAATAGATCTATTGTAAAATTTGAATAAAAGTTTAGCCAGAAATTGGGAGAAAAACTACCACTGAAAATATTGCCATAAAACAGAGAAAAAAAAGTGCTGAATAATAACTTCTGTTGCATAATAGGTTTGGAGGTTAACACAGTAACTACACATGCTGTTTAAATCTGTCTAAGGACTTCTAGTCTGACGGGTCAGCCGTCAAAATGAATTTTTGATAACTGATATTTTTTTATGGTTATCATTTGGCAAAACGATCCATTAGATATAATGAATAAGATGATTAATTCGTTTTGCTGGCTGGCCAGCCAGACTATAAGGACTGCAGAAATGTGCTCAAAGTTAGAAACCTTTTTTCTACCATTTGATGAAATAGTAAACATTATTTTGCATGAAATGGATATTAGAGAGGTTGAGAAAATAAACTTGTAACGTGTACGTGTACTTGTAGCTTTATTTACCCGTACACGATCGTTTTGAGTGTAAAATTGTTTGAGAAAATCGAACGTGTACGTGTAGATTTCATCAAGTATATACAGCTGAATTTTTTATTGTTTATACATGTGTTGATATATGAAAGTAAATATGGATGATTTATTGTTAGCCGGATTTTTAGACAACGATGATGAGTTAATTTTATTGTCACAAGTTTGTTCCGGCTCCGATATACTTCGGCTGCACGTGCAAAACGATTTGGCAACGCTTCATCGAACTTCGTTTCTGCTTGTACCTACCTGAACTATCGATGGAAACATATAAAGAAAACTTACAAGTCGCAAATTCATTCACAGCCTAACTGATTCTCAACGTGTAGCGAGTATTTTGAACTTGTAATAAATGACGAAGTTTGGGGATAAAACTGTTCTACACGTACACGTACAAGTTACAAGTTCATTTTCTCAACCTCTCTATTATAAAGGTTAGTGTGTTTTATGCATGTTTCTTAAAAAGCAATTTCAATTAACAATTTCAAGTTTTATATATTAATTTAATGTTTAAAATACCCTACCCACCTACCCTGGCAAACAAATTTAAAATTTCAGAGTGTTTGGATTTGGGCACCAATTTTATTAAACAAATCGGTTAGGACTGGTCATCTTTAGTTCAGCTGTTGCTTTGGACACTTGTCTGTCCTAAATTAGCATGCTTCATGTTCTTTTACATCTCTTCTTCTATATGCTATGAAGTGTGTTGAAAATTTGAAATTAAATGTCAAGGTCTTTGTGTTAATATTATAGCAATATTTTTTGTAAAAATATTGCAATATTTTTTGAAAAAATATTGCAAACTTTTTGAAAAAATATTGCAATAATTTGAGCACTAATTATGGCCAAAATTTATAGCAAGAATCCTGGCAATATTTCAGCTAGAATTATTGCAATACTTTTTGACAAGATTCTTGCTAATTTAAATATTTTACCTAAGATTATAGCTGAAGTATTGTTGTCATTATAGCTTGAAAAAGAAAATTTCCTGCCAAGAATCTTGCTTTACTTTACAGCTAAAGTATTGTTGTAGTATTGCTGTACATTTTCGTACAGGGAACTTCAAACAGCACAAAAATTCGACTCCAAAACATGAAACAAATAGAACCACAACAGAAGTATCGCCATGGAACGATCAGTAATATAAGATTACTGGGGGCTTAAACTGGTTTTACAGGGCCCTAACCTCACCCTCATCTTCTGCAATGGTTCATAACATTTAGTAATTTGTTCGGTCCTCGTGGTGAATCTCTAACTAGTAAATGAATCAACAAAGACAAACAAATAAATTATGATAACCACCATGATGAATAAAAAACGAGAACTCACAGACTCAGTAAGCTGCCCGACTATGGAGATCCCTGGGCGCCGAATAACTTACTGAAATCCGGAGCAAAAGAAAAACACCAGGTGAACCCGGTGGGCCAAACAACAGACACTATACCAAGTGGAGAGTATCCTTAGCTAGTCACTTTCAAAACTGGTTAGTATGGCTCTGTCCCTGAATGACTGAAAAATTGTTGACTGGGGTATTAGCAACAATTCAAACAAGCCCGAAATAGAAAAATCTACTTTAATATAACATTCACATATAGGCATTAAAAGTGAAGGTAAAATGACCATATAGACTGTACAGCAGTCTGATACCAGAGCTATGTTTTTCGGTAAAATGAGGCTGTCTGATTTCATCAACTGACTGACCTATATATATGGAGATTTTATTTATAGCCTGTAGATTTATTGGGTGATAGACATGTGGTTCAAAGCTCCACCAACAGGTATGGTCATATGGAGACAGGACTTCAATTTAAAGTACCATCCATAGGACAGGACTGAGGAGAAACTCGGGTCAAATATACAATCCCTGGTTTAACCAGTACATCATAGAGGCTTTTGTAGTTTATTAACCCATATTTGACGAATGGATTTTCCTGTCATTATCATTAGGGTGAGTCCACTTTCATTTTAGGGGCGTCAGGAGTGATTTTTGAATTTTATTCAATTTTTCTATGAAAATTCTCTAAGCAAACAGAATAGCCCCAGATGGGAAGCCGCATTCTGCGGAGTCACATCTGGGGCTATACTGTTTGCCTATGTCCCACAAAAGGGGACGCCAGGCTTAAATGAGTTAAAGTGGCTTAGGTTACAAATGACTGGTGCCAAAATTGTTTGACTTTGACTATTTTGAAATTACTCAAGATACAACTTAATTTCACTCAGTCCATAATGTACAATGGATACATGAGGTACAGAATATGCAATTTACAAATGAGCCGCTGCACAATAAAATCAACAATCTGCATATGCAAATCAGCTAACAGCACAGCTGAACAGCACCTTTGCTTTGGCTACAAGGATAGTACAATTCGTCTCTCTCTCTCTCTCTCTCTCTTAAATCCGAAATTCCAAGCTTCTAGCCTCCTTCTGTGATTGTAAAGGCCGGTTTGTGTAAGACCTGGTCGGAAACCCAGATTTTTGGTTTTCTCAAATATCATCAAACACATACACTATGTCAATGTAACAATGACAATGATTTATTTGCAAGATGCTCCTTAATGTCAAGTACTTTTAAAACACAAGTATTTTGAGTGTGGACAATTCAAAGTAATTCTTAATTTCCTGCTGTTGATGTGTTGTGAATCAATAAGAAGACACAGCTGATTGTCAGTTTGTTTGATCATTATTTAATATCATTGATGTCTGGGTTCTAGTAGCATAGGCAAGACCTGAGTTTCGAAACTATATGGTTGTGGCATTCAAAACTTGAATTAAGTCAATCCACTCAAATACAGTTCATATTTTCTGTATTATTTTCTATAGATATAGGCTTCATGGTTTGATTTAATTGTTTGGACTTAACATTCTAATATACAGTTTTCCAGTCATTTCATATTAATCTTCTGTTTCTGGGGTTCTAAACCAGTATTAAAAACACAGGGAACATAATTTGATTGTGGCAGTCCCTGGGGTTATGAGATTATGTTTCTGTATAATTTGAGCCGCAGCACGAGAAAACCAGTCATGGGGTTTCCGACCAGGTCTGACACAAACCAACCTGTACATTCACAGAAGCGGGCTACAAGCTTGAAATTTCAGATTTAAGAAGAAGAGAAATTGTACTATCCGTGAAGCGAAAACAAAAGACGCTGATCAGCTTCGCAGTTACTGCGAAGCTGATCTGCGCCTTGGTTTTCGCTTAGGCAAAAATCCGGTTTTCTCACAATGTGGCTCATTTATTCTTATGCATTGCCTCTTCTCGTAGACTAAATAACAAAACTAATTTTGCAAATTCTAGTCTCCATATTCAACAGAGTGCATCTATTTCAATTTTTGATGAGTATTATCTATTTGGTATTCAGTTATCTGAAGCAAATTGAAAGTTTAATGCTATATTGATTCAAATTTTACTCTTTGATGATCTTTGATTCCAAACTTGTCTCAGTTTTATTCTAATACAATGTAATTATATTCTGATATTTCCATCTTACTGTATTGAGTCTCAAAATTTCAAGAATTTTGGTTTATGTGATTGTACAGTCCATGCAGTACCCAACTCAGTCCATTCAATGTCAAACATTTTTTTTTTTTTTTTGTGTTGTTTTTTTATTCAGTTTTACGACCCTTTCAAGATTATTTCAGCTCATATGAGATGGGCCAATCAGTAGGTGGGGCGAAAAACGGGAGAACCCCGAGAAAAACCACCTGACACACGCCCAAGCAGAACTTGGCTTGTCTCTCATGTGGCCAGAGCGGGGCTCGAACCCACACCAGATACAGCGGTGAGATGATCGAGTGATTAAGAAACAGCGCTCTTAACCGCTCGGCCACGGGAGCCGCCATCAAACAGTTTGCATGAAGATGACACTGCATATGTTGTTCTGATGAGATAAAATTGTAAGCACAAAAATAGAGTCAGTACTGGAGCATTGTTTGTGATGTGGGGGTTTGATGGGGATGGATGGGTCTAACCTTTGCCATTACTTACTACTCGGCTGTTTGAAATTCTAATTACACCAATGAAAGGTTCTTAAATCCAAGAAGTTGACAAGTTTTATTCAAGTTGAACCACTTATTTTTTCTGTTTGTTTTCACCAGACTTATGAACTTGTGGAACCCACTGTCTCCTAGTCCACAATCTAGTAAGCAGCAGAAGCCGGCAATGAAGGCACATACCAAATCAAGGTAGACCAATATTCTTTCATGAGCACAGAATTCAAAATCTTCAATTCTCATCCTGACTGTCAGAATTGCTTGCCAGCTAATCTATATACATGTAATTTCAAGGTGTTCGATCTGTTCTCATCTAATCTACCCGGTCTCAAGTCTTATTGGTATCTAGAAGCTTTTGTTTTCTGTAAACGTATGACATCATATATAGTTTTGTGGCCAATGGGCACTGACTGACTGGAGGGCCTCATGGAAGGTACACTAGTCTAATTCATTAAGGAAATAAGTTCTTTCTGGCTGATATGCATTTATTGATAGCAAATTGGCAATTCTTTGGTTATGCTTATTGGCTGCCAATTCAATATTTGTTCTATTACATCTTGCTAATTGGAATAATTACCCATTGGTGGTATATGAACTGCAATATGGAGAAGCTGTATCTTGTTTTGAGGTTGCTGCCAACTTTGCTAAACCTTCATGACCGGCTACTGTCTTGAATGTCTCCTTGTTCTGCAACTTAAAATATGAGCCTTTGCGTAAGAAAACCAACAATTTGGAGTTCTGACCAGGTCTGACACAAACTGCATGGCCTGTACAGTCCCAGAAGCAGGCTAGATTCTTGAAATTTTGGATTTAAGAAGAAGAGGAATTGTACTGTCTGTGTAGCGGAAACAAAGGTGCTGATCAGCTTCGCGGTTACGGCGAATCTGGTCTGCGCCTATGTTTTGGCATATGCAAATTGTTGATTTTCTCATGCGTTAAGTCATTTGTTAAGTCATTTGTTTTGAGGTTCTCAGGGTAGATTGGCTCTTAATCTCTATACACTACTGATAAGCCTTAAAGCACCTGATAAGCATAATATGCTTTAACATCTTTTGTCACTACAATATTCTTGCACATTTGCTGTACAATTAACCTTTACAATCCATCGTAACCTAATTAAATGTGATTCTTTTACTGTGTTTTACTGTTGGGTTAACTTCATTTATTTATGAAAATTATGATTTCATTCACTTAAATGTTGTACTTACTATATCACACCCGGGAAACGGTCAATTTGTACACCGCTGGTGCTCCATGGAAAGAGAAATTGACGGTTTCCGGTGTAGGAGTTGTTGGGTCAAATTAAAGGTTTGTGTTGTACCCGAGTGTGTTCGAGGTAAGTTTTTTGTTTCTTTCCCCCCTGTACCTAAAAATCCGAGAATGTCAGATGATGGGCTAATGAATAAAGACCATGCATACAAAAAAGCATGTACAAAAACTTACCAATTATCCACATATCGTTTTTCGGGTTTAGGTAACCCTGGTCAAAACTTGTGTTGTGGGATAAAAAGTGATTCAGTTTTCCGATCTAGCTAACTCAAGTTTGATCTGATAGACTAGAACTACTACAGAAGTCAATAGCATGTAATTTACATGGAATATTAAAAAGAAAAATTTAAAATATGTGAACCACGGGTCATTTTTTCAAAAGTGTACCAATTGACGGTCGGTGTGAAATTTGACTAATGGGAAATTGTTTTTATCTGATGATCGTTCATCTCTCACTAATGAGAAAGGCCATCATTATTTCTTGAATAGGTTCTTATGTGCTGGTGAGTTTTTTGATGACTGACTAGGCCAATTCTAGCTCTGAACTGTCGGTTGCAAGTAGAGCAAGTCAGTATCATGGAATCAGCTGGTGGCCCATTGGTATTGGCATTGCGTTCTCTGCGTTTTCTTTTAGCTTCACAGATTCTCTTTTCTTTTTTTTTCATAGAGAGCTGCTCTTTTGTTGATGAGACCTCGCGACTTTGATCGCTCCTGTGCAGTCGGTTCCCAAGGCCCCATTGGGATGTCGAAATCCTTAAGAGAGTCTTTGAGGGTGTCTTGATAGCGTTTCTTCTGGCCACCTTGAGAGCGCTTTCCCTCCTTTAATTCTCCATAGAAGACTTTCTTTGGAAGTTGCTTATCAGGCATTATTATATTAACATGGCCAGTCCGCATAAGTTGTGCTAGCTTTAAGACAGTATGCATGCTTTGCATCCCTGCTTTCTTCAGGACATCCGTGTCTGGAATCTTGTCTTGCCACTTGATTTTTTAAAGCTTTCTCAAACAGCTTAAGTGGAAATGGTTAAGTCTCTTTGCATGACGCTGGTATACTGTCCAGGTCTCACATACAAGAGGGTTGGCAGTACCAGAGCCTTGTAGACTTTCAGCTGGTGTCAAGCTTGATTCCATTACGCTCCCAGATATTTGCACAGAGTCTTCCGAATGCCACACTTGCTTTTGCAATTCTGGCAGTGAAGTCATCATCAACGTGCACTTCTCTGCAGAATTTATAATTATCAACAACTTTCACAGTGATGGTTGGTTCATTGTACGGTGTTCCTGGTGCTGGTTGGTGTACAACCTCTGTCTTTTTGTGCTGATTGTGAGTTCATAATATCACATGACTGCGAGACTTGATCCATGACTCTTTGCATTTTGCCTCTGAGTTGGAATTCTTACCTATATCATCAGCATAAAGGAGCTCATCCAGCACATCAGTCTGCACCTTAGTTTTGGCTTGCAACCTTCAAGGGTTCAATATATTGCCATCAAAACGGTACCTGATTGGAAAACCAGTGTCACTGTCCTGAAAAGTATCCATGAGCATGGCAGAAAACATCATGCTGAACAGTGTTGGTGCCATAACACAGACCTGTTTGATCCCATTTGTTACCTCAAAGGGTTCAGAGAACTCTCCATCATTTTGTTCACGTGCCTGCATGCCATCATGAAATTGCCGCACCATTGCTATCAATCTGGGTGGACAGCCAAACTTGGCAATGACTTTCCAGATTTCTGACCCATATTTCCTCCTTTTGAACGTTTTCATTGCTTCCAAAGGATCAAACTATTATATTTTATTCATCACGACTAACAATGTCAAAAGCTTTGGTGAGGTCGACAAACGTCGTGTATAGATCTACATTCTGTTCTTGTCTTTTCTCCTGAAGCTTTCTTGTTGTGAAGATCATGTCTATTGTCCCTCTGTCTTTTCTGAATCCACATTGGCATTCTGGGATAGGTTCCTTCTGATCAAAATGAACATTCAGGCGAAACAACAGAATTTTTGCCAGTATCTTCCCAGCAATGGATAGGAGGGAGATGCCTCGATGGTTTTCAAAGACTTGAGGATTTTCTTTCCGCTTGTATAGGTGGATTATGGGTGCATCCTTATATTCTTGCGGGATAGCCTCCTTTCTCCACATACAGTGAAACAACTCCGTAACTTTCTCTGACATGGGTAACACCCCCCACACACACACCAAAGGCATAAACCTCTGCATTAATTGCATCTACACCTAGAGCTTTGCCAGATGACAGTTGTTGAACTGCTTTTCTTGTTTCCATGACGGTTGGAAATTCATCTAACAGAACATTGCACTCTATCTGTGGAAGCCTCATTGGTGCTTGGTTGATTCAACCCACTAAATGATATATGTATCAACAATGGAACATGCATATATTTTTAAATAAATCTCAGGCCGACAAAAGTTTTTTCAACATGTTATTATACAAATTATGTCACTACATATTAAAGCACGGGAACGATTTGTTCGCTTGTTGCTAAATACGTCTCAGGCAACACATTCGGTTATGTCGGGACGTCACCGTGTCAGTGGTCTCCATTTTATGTTGACTTCTATCCAACATTGGGATGTCATGACATGCGAAATAAAGTTTGAAATTTGGAACCGCAGTAACAAACAAAAGTTTAAATGTATGGATGGTTTGACTCAACCACTTTTCAAGGACATGCTCAGGCCTTTTAAGCGGTTAACGAGTAATCATATGGTCGGTCAGTCAGAATAATGTTTGCATAGAGGCACAAACAATCAATAGAATCTTCCTTTGGTGGTTTTCCCTTAAAGCCCATCTGGAGACATAAACAAATTATAGTCAGCAAAACGAGTTCTACACATTTGTGTGTATACGCGAATTTCTGAATGACCAGGAATACATGTAGTTACATTTAACGCTATATGCATGTATCACAAAAAGATGTGGGCTGAAAGAATAGAGCATTTGAATAATCGATAATCTTCTATTCGGGCTGCCAAATACTAGTACAATTATTAGATTTCAGTCAACAAAGGCGTCACATGTTTCAATCAATTTGTCCCTGTCAACACAACTTGTGCTGCAAGGATCTGTTGTAAGACTGATATGGAAAACCCCTTGAATCGGTGTTCAGATAGGCAATCTTAGAATGGTTACACGCAATCTCGAAATCCAAATGAATTATCAAAAGCAGGATGGATAAATCAGTTCTGTTACCGGTAGTTTTTCCTTTAGCATATGGACTTAATTGTATCACGAGATGTCAACTTGCAAGATTAAATATCAACAATATAATTCTTTAACTAAACCTTCAATCTTGAATAGTTTAAGCTGTTTCTGGTACCTATAATCTCGTGTTCACATTAGCCATAAATATAGGAACAAACACGAAAGAGACTAGATGTCTATACTGAAGTTAAGCAGCAAGTTTCTACACTGGGTTAGTATTGGTCAAATTGCACGCCCTAACGTCAATTAGCACACCCACAGAAATTAAGCGTAAAGATTGTAATCATTTAAGTTTCTGCAAGTGAAATACTTATAAGACAGCTTAAGATATGTGGTGTTACTTGTAATGGCAATATGAAGGTCAGACTATTTGATTGACGGTTCATATGGCGATGACTTTCGGCAATTTCTATATCTTTGCGGCAGTGTAGCATGTGCAGGCATGAAAATGGGACAAAAAGACAAGCAACATTATTTCCGAAAGGGATTTTGTCCTCAAGGAAAACAACATGCATCAAAGTAGTGATATCACGGTTCTTATTTTAATTTATCACGATAGCATTGCAAATGCAAATGCAAATTGCACTCCAGTCGTCAATTGGTACGCTTGTACAATTTGATTCCAATTTCTTGTAACCAAAGGTTATCTTTTACACACAATACCTTCAACCAGTAATGTGTACACTAAACTTGGTATTTTATTTTCAACATCGCATATGGAATGTGTACATGACGTAATTCAGGCATTTTTAGACATGTACATTCACCAAATAACCCAGTATTTCAAACGCGAAAACTAATTACTACATACTTTTATAAACTTTTCATGTAATTTGAGTTCCTGTAAAATCCCCAATCATAGGCGCATCATCTGACATTCTCCGATTTTTGAATGAATTTAGAATAAGGAAAATATTTTACCTTGAACTGGTTGACCCAGTAAAATTCTCTCTATTTACGTAGGTCAACTCCGGCACCGGTAACCGTCAACTTCACTTACAATGGAGCACCGGCGGTGTACAAATTGACCGTTTCCCAGGCGTGTATATATGCTGCATGACATTTAGCTAACAAGCACATCATTTGTTTTTACTCTCTGTCCATAATGTTTTTGCATAATATGTGTCACTTTCTGCATAAATTACACTCTGTCGCAAAAGGCAGTCATGTTAATGATACCAGTGAAGGTAAATTATAGGTGTAATGAGAAAACTGGATTTCCGCCTGTGGGAAAACAAAGTCACAGATCAGCTCAGCTGATCAGTGCCTTTGTTTTTGCTACACGGATAGCACAATTCCTCTTCTTCGTAAATCTGAAATTTCAAGCATTTTGCCTTGTTCTGTGACTGCACAGACTGATTTGTATAGGATTTGGTCGGAAATTTGGATTGTTTTCTCAGTGAAGGTAAATTATAGGTGTAATGTAGAAGTTTATAGTGGCTATCAAGATAGATAACATTTGTTTATTGATCTCTCTGATCAGAAAGATATTGTTAAACATGGAGGGAAGTTTAACCAAAAGGGAATTACTCCATATTTGGTATGTTTCAAGTTTGTAAGATATTTTAAAAATATTTAAGGTTCCTTATTACTATAATAATAGTGTTTTCTGCTCATAAATCTTTCATAGATTTTTTTTAAAAAAATGTGGCATGTTACATACCAGAATAATCCCTAAACCTTAAACTTTCTTATGAATGATAATGTTTTCCAAAGGGAAGCCATTGTAATAGAAGTTTTTAGTGAAATTACCTATTTTTCTAATAAATTTCCATAAATAATCCTTTAAAATAAATTTTTGATTTTAATTGATAGAAACCTTTGTGAAGGTCTAAATAATGTTCTCCAACTAATTTGCAAGCTGAAAAATTAGCTTAGAAACGATTTGCATGAATAGCAGGTGCATCATCTTTATCAGATTTATTACTTTAAATAATATTGTCCGTCACTTATGCAAATACCTGTACCTTAAATATACCATGCCAAATAAATTAAGCAACTTTTACTTTGAACAGTGTCTTCATACGTTTTAGACATTAGGGAAGTTCTTCTGACAATATCTTTTATATATCTAATAAGGGTACAAACAATTGTTGTGTGGTGTTGAAGTAACGTTGGATTTAAAGTCCTCTGAGACATGTCTCAAATAAAACATAGATAAAATTATTTTGTACAGTATATTTATATGCATTATAGTATGTACACGCTGTGTATACCTGTTAAAATAGGACAGGTAGTCTGTTCATTCAGGTAGAACATACATATACAGTATATTTCCATAGCCTTTTTACATAATAAGCCCATTAATTTGACCTTGATTAGTCTCAAAAAAACGGGCTTTTTGTCTGCAGATATTTCGGTATGAATTGTTTCAAACAGAACAAAAATGATAGCAGTTGATAGATTTTTCTACTTACTAACTACCGTGCCAACACTCATCCCACAATATTTCTTATTTAAGTGTAAAACAATGCAAGAAAAATAAAAGCAGTTTTCAAACTAACAGTGCATTTCACTACCAACATGCACGAAAATGCAAATACAAATTCTGGTTATATTACTAGGATAACGTTTGTCATTCATAGCCCTTTCAGGAGATGTAATATCATGAATGATCTGTATCCCAGGACTGAGAACAAAATGTTCAAAGTTTAGGGGGGGTTAGGGACTTTGTAAATATATCAATCCACGTTAAACAATAGAATATAACATTAAGTTGTAGGCTCGTACAATTTACTATTTTTGCAATATTTGCATGTTCACTGTTTTTGTTTTTTGAAATTCACAGACATTAGTTGAGCCACTGAATAAGAAAACCAACAAAATGCTTGGTCGAAAACAAAGGTGCAGATCAGCTTCGCGGTAACCGCGAAGCTGATCAGCACCTTTGTTTTCGCTACACGGATAGTACAATCCCTCTTCTACTTAAATACAAAATTTCAAGCCTCTAGCCATCTTCTGTGACTGTACAGCCTGGTTTGTGTCGGACCTGGTCGGAACCTAAATTGTTGGTATTCTCGCGCACATTCTCATTTAGTCATGTTAGTAGTACATAGACATCTTAATATTATGGCAGCAGAAAGTGAAGTTTTTGTACACAGGTCTCAAAACATGAATGTGGAGAAATTTTGCAATGAATTGAGAAAATGTTTAACCCATATTTGACGAATGGATTTTCCCAATATTATCATTTGGATCAGTCCACTTTCATTTTAGGGGCTTTAGGTGTGATTTTAAATTTTGTATCTCATTTTTCGATGAAATTTCTCCAAGCAAACAGAATAGCCCCAGATGGGACGCCGCGTTCTGCGGCGTCACATCTGGGGCTATTCTGTTTGCCTATGTCCCATAAAAGGGACGCCGGGCGTAAATGAATTAATATTAATGATAATCTGAAAACATAGTATATAGGAAATAGAGAATACCCTGAAAAGATGCAGCATTATTTGTGACTTTCAGTCTTGATCCAAACTGTGTTTTTAAAAATGCTTGCTAAGAATATTGCATTTGCAGCTATATTCTCCAAGCCTGAGGCCCTATAGGGGTTGGTTCCCTGAAAGAAAAATGACCTTTCTCAAATTCTCCACAGCCTCCTAAAATGTTTTCCTCAGGTCTTTACTCCCTGCTCCCTAAAACCGCAAAAGTTTTTTTCTTGCTCTGCACCTCCCTGAAAATGAATGGCCCTTCTCACCGGATCCCTGAAAATAAATTGCCTTTCTCCACGGATCCCTGAGAATAAATAAATGGCCCTTCTACCCAGATCCCTAAAACCCCTCGTGGGGTCCCAAGCCTGTAATAGGTCCAGTTACCTTAGCCAGCAAAGTCATAAGACCTTTCAGGTGACCATACCTGTCAAGGAATATTTCCCAGAAAAAGCCAGTTATTCTGGCACTGTTGGTAGTACACCTCTGGTATGCACACCCCCTGTACAGTCACAGAAGATAGTTAGAGGCCGGAAATTTTGGATTTAGAAAGTAGAGGAATTTTGCTATCCGTGTAGCGAAAATAAAGGTGCTGATCAGCTTCGCAGTTACTGCGAAGCTGATCTGCGCCTTTGTTTTCGCCTATGCAGATTGTTGGTTTTCCCATGGGGCGGCTCATTTTCTTTCCACAAGAGAAATGGCTAAGAGCTTAGATATCTTGGGCAACAGAGGCATTTTTGGGTTTTCCCTAGCCAAACCCACTTAAAAAATATAAAATATAGGCTATGTTGTTCAATAAGGAAGTGATTTTTTTTTTCAAATCAATTATTGCTTTAAAGTATGGATTTATTTGTCCCATATTTCAGTTTGACTGAAATAAGGTTGGTTTATGAATCCTAAGAAGATAAAAAAAAAGTTTGTTCCAAAATCAATTGTAGATGGTCTTGGTGGTTGAATAGCACCGTCCAGTTTGTGCACCAGTCATTTGCAGCCTCTTGTAGGACCATCACAGCCTACTTTCAGTTGTTGCAGAAGCGGTATAATACAACTTAATACAGAGGTGCTGAATTTGATCATCCCAACAGTTGAATTGCAGTTGTTTTGCATGTACAATGTACATGTATATAAATAATTTACACCTTTATAGAGTGTTTGTTTTCCAATTTCTTTTCAGGGGAGCAGAATTATTCAAGAAAGTCCAATCATACAATGATCACCATGAGAGCAAGAGGGGCCAGAAACTCACACTCACTGAGGTAAGACGGGAGAAAACTTTTAATTTTTAAAATGTCTGTATAGCCCATGGGCAAATTTTTGTGATGTTTAAAAGAATCTCATAGTATGTGTTAGGTATCACTAGCAGATCCTGTCTGAAACTCATTGTGTGTGTGGTATCATACCAAAGTCTGTCTGTAAAAGTTACTGTGTGTGAGATATCGGTATCAAAATGCCATCAAAACAGTCATTAATAGGAAAGAATATAAAAAAAAAAAAACTATGAAAATGATAATTGAGCCGCTACATAAGAAAACCAACAATCTGCATATGCGAAAACAAAGCCGCAGATCAGCCGTGCAGTAACTGCACGGCTTATCAGCGCCTTTGTTTTCGCTCTATAGATAATGCAACACCTCTTCTTAAATCCGAAATTTCAAGGTTCTTGCCTACTCCTTAGATTGTACATGCCACTTTGTGTCAGACCTGGTCGGAAAGCCAAATTGTTGGTTTTCTCACGCACAGGCTCATATTATGTGTGATGTATCAAAAATAGGAAAGTGTCAAAACGATCACTGTGTGTGAGGTATCAGGTCTGTCCAACAGTCATTGTTAGGCTTTGTTGTGCCTATCACAAGCCTTATCACCTCTAGGCTCTGACAGGAGCTGCTCTGATACAGGTCTACACTATACGGTGGACAAGGCAGTCCTTTACTGTTTGTCCTGGGTTATCTGTCCAAGAGTTTTAAGATTTACACAAAATACAGGCTAACAGCTCAGGCTCAAGACTCCCAGGTTCAGACTACTTAAGATCACTTAATGATTTAATGGCGGTCGGTCACTTGAGGTCTATGTATGTTTGTTGTGGATGATCATACGAATCTTTTACTTTGGGCAATATTAAAATGTAAATGTCATGACAGTATTTAAGATACCTTTATTATGTGGATGATTTATACTTATATGGCAGCCTTAAAATGTCACAACAATGTAACATGCTTTCTTAGACACAAGCCTGTTTTGTTAGGGCAATCTGTATGCTGTGTGCAACTAATTGTGATTGTCTCGAAGACTATCCCACTTGCAAATGTTAAAATTGCTAGTACTTAAACCTCATTTACGCCTGCCGTCCTTTTTGTGGGACATTGTCAGACAGCATAGCCCCAGATGTGACGCCACAGAACGGGGCGTCCCATCTGGGGCTATTCTGTTTGCACAGAGAAATTTCATGGAAAAATGAGATAAAAAATAAAAATCACCCCTAAAAATGAAAGTGGACTCACCCAATTGATAATGATGGGAGAATCCATTCGTCAAATATGGGTTAAACCTCATTTACGAGGAAAAAACACTGTTTTTCATAATTCAAGCATGCAGATACTTTGCTTTCAATCATTTCAACTTTAGAGTATGATGAATTTCATTCTCAGTTCATTTGAACATGAATACGGTTTCACAATCTCAGGACGTTTCTTTCTAACAGGAGGATGGCAATGTTCGGGTTCAGGGTCCCTTGAGAATTTACTGGGGTCTAAAGAAACCAATCATGCTGAAACAGTACGACAATGTCCCCACTGTGCCAACACCAAAGAAACGTTACAGTGTGATAACAGATCGTGACAGTAAGGATTTACAGCCCCTGCCTGAATTTGAACATCATGTAAGTGCAGTAAATATTCATGAATAATTATTTCAGTCTTCATGAAAGTCTGTCTGACCATCTGACATATAAGACAAAAAAAAGTTTGGTCAAACAAAGGTTTTACCACACGGGATCGAAAGTCCTGTGACAAATTTTGGGAAAACTTGATCCAACATATTGTCGGTCAGGTAAAAATCAGTTCTCCCATAGTCTGCCTGACCAAAAGTCCTTGAAGGGCTCCACAAAATTCGTGAACACAGAAATTTAACTCTCCATAAAACAACATTTTGAGAAAATGAATTGCATTCCTGTGTGAAATCGGTGATTTCCATAGAATTGGGATATCTGTCAACTTGAAGTCAAGACTTAATTATCTTTATGAATTGGAAGAACCATAATTTTGTAGTCTTGGAAATGCATGTCAGGTTTGTTTTAATTCATGATTTACATTCAAGTTATTTTTGGTTTAAAGTTTTTTAATATCAAGTGATTATTAGCGTAATGCATGTCGCATAATTTTATATTATATAATGCGTTACATAATAAAAGATCATTGTGAAAGACTATAATTGTTTCCATGTTTAAAGGAATGGATTCGGAACCGCATAAGACGCCGTATGTATACGTAAAATACCATCATAAATTCATTCCTGGTACAAGAGAATGCATATCGGGTTTGTTACGCAAAATATTCGTATTCAAAGTTGGGACACCTTCGTTTTTTCCTGCATCTGAGTGAATCGCCATCTTTATCGGGTATGGTTACCGGTTTATCGATAATTACACGGTGAACGCGGTAACCAGTATAAAAGTGTGACGTCACTCACTCACTTTCTCTTTAAGCCGCTCATTTCGATTGCAAGACGTTCAAATATTCTCGCTATAATTTCGTTATTTTATTTTGCATTTGTGGATATTTTCTACGTTAAACTTGACAGAAGGGTTTATGCGATAATACCGGAGAATAATTTTTACCGAAGATGCCTCAGTGCCAGGCGATTAACTGTAAAAACAAGCCACAGAAATAAGGTAAAAGTTTTTTCCAGATACCTGTCGTCGACATTTCGCTTCCCCCAAAGCGATAAAAAATCGTAGGTGTAGACATTTTCACTATTTCTTATTAATAATCCAGTTTGAACGGAATGGAATTACTGTTACATGTATCTACGCACGGTAGTTTTTATTCCGAATTTTGGCATTTCACATACAATTCGTCAAACAATCGCGCACAATAGAAAAAGAATAGGAATTCGCAAGTTTTTCATCCATTTTATTCCAAAACGGAATCGGTACACACTCAAGGGGTAATCTCACTTTTTTTATTTTTTACATAATTTGATTAATTTGCTTCAGTTATCTATTTTATTAAATTTATAATCGGAGGTGAACCGCCCATCACTAATTGTTTTTCAATGCGCATGCGTTTCTAATTTGTTAACCACCAATCCAGAAAAGATTTTCATTCATGCGGATGATTATTTTTAGCATGTGACACGGTAAACACGCCTCAAACGGTCAGCTGACCTGTCAACAATGACTGCAATCAAAGTTGTTTACATAAAGACACGCGCCATCAAAAGATGCGACCGCCATTCTTTAAATCGTTTGATCGCTATTAATACGTATGAAAGATTATCGACTACCTAACTATCGTTTCATAATTTTGATTGGATTTACATCATAAAGGTGCGAAATACACTCGGATGGATGTCTCTAAGATGCTTGTTTGGCTCATAGACAACAAAACACAGGTAAATATTGGGACGTATCGCGGCAAAAACAACTTGCGCTCCGGGAATCACCACTGAGGAAAACATGTGTCTGAGCCCAGATTTACTCGTCCTGGGACGCCGGGTCCTGCGTCCGCGAGATCCCTGTGACAGAGGACATTTTTTTCTGTTTTTATTTCTTTTTTTTTTTTTCTTACCTTTATGTGGGAATTTTATCGATAAAATCTGAGATAAAGATATCTTTATCTCAGATAAAATGAAGTGCAGTACGATCGCTTGTAAATGGCTCTCAACCGAAAGTGAGTGAGTGACGTCACAGGTAAACAAATATGGCGGCAACCTTCGTGATTCGAGACGCATTTTAGCGTAATTTTCAAACGATGATTGTGTACTTATTATGGGTTAAATCGGTGGAATTTGATTTTTAACACGTACTGTAACATCTAAATGAATATGTACAGGGCCAAATATGCGTTTCCGAATCGATTCCTTTAATGCATGTATGGTAATTTGAATGGTGCTCTCAATATCAAATACTAAGTCACTACTTTACACATCCAACAAATCGAGCATTGTATGTGCAAAACATAGGTAAGTCTGTCATATATTCAGTGAAATCAATCTTGGCTGTGTGCTACAGGCACAGCATACATGATCTAAAGTTTTCTGATGGAACTGTGGAGAGTGGTCAGTCCAGCGTTGGTGGAGGAAAACATGCTGATCTAATCCTGTCTTAGGTTTGAAATCTACAAATACTGCATTTGTCATGTAGAGACCCATCAAATGTATGTTAACAGCCTGCATATTTTTAACAGCCTGCATATTATTTTCAATGGTAGTTGCAGGATTGCTTTATTTGCAGGGGGTTTAATTCATAATAAGGCTGACCTGCATAATTCTCTTGTCTGGCACAGTTTTCATGAAGATTTTTTTTGGTCATGAAAATATCTTTATGGCTATTCTTCCGCTTCTGCTGATTCAAGAAAACCCTTTTGTCAGTTTGTTTGTCAGTTAGTGGTGAAAAAATATGCACTTAGTACCAGTAACCTGCCTCTGGGTGACTTGCCATGGAATAGTGTGGCTAAGATAACTGAATGTCCTGACATCAAACATTGGATGTAAAGCACTCATTCAAACAAATGAGCCATGTCATGAAAAAAAAAAACAACAATGTGTGTGTTTTTTTTAACAGGACCGACGCAAACCTAGCTGTACAGAAGATGGCTAGAGACTGGAAATTTTGGATTTAGAAAGTAGAGGAATTGTACTATTCATGTAGAGAAAACGAAGACGCTGATCAGCTTCACAGTTACTGTGAAGCTGATCTGTGCCTTTGTTTTCTCATGATGCAGCTCAAATTTATATTTGTAGGAATCTCCAGACCATACTCAGTCCCCGCTAGCCAGTCACGGTCTTGACGACAGTTTTCTCAAGTCGCCATCATCTGACGTCGTGATGAGAAAGACGAATATCAGAAAGTCCAACACTGTGGCATACAGAGGAGACAGGGAAAGACCAAACAAATGGAAAAGAGCCTCGATTAATGGACATATATATAATTTTGATGTAAGCTTTTGATTATTTTAGCATAAAAGTGCCGGCTTATGAAGCAGCAAAAAGTAGGCTTGCGTGCTTATATCCGCCTAAAATTTTAACAAGTTGACTGTTTGATAGAGAAAAAGCTACTTTCATAATAGGGTACAAAGTCAAAAATTAGTGCTGACAGTGTCAGTGAATGAATTTATATCTGAACTGATAATGTGAAACATAATCTATTTTTGATTCAATATCTATTTCATTGAATTCAAAAACTACATCATCACCATGAAAGTCTTTTAGTTGTATTTTATAAATTTAAACATTTCTAAGAAATTCAAAATTACATTGCAAGTAATGTTTATATAATTACCTTACTTTGGAAAGTTTGTTACTGCAATGGAAGTACTATTTGAGCCACATCATGAGAAAACGGGATTTTTGCCAATGTGAAAACAAAAACACAGGTCAGCTGTGCAGTAACTGCACAGCTGATCAGCGCCTTTGTTTTCTCTACATGGATGGTACAATTGCTCTTCTTAAATCTGAAATTTCAAGCTTCTAGCTATTTTCTGTACATGGTGGGTTTGTGTTGGATATGTTCAGAAACCCCAAATACTGCTTTTCTCGGATTTTCTTGCGTCACAGCTCATTAAATCTTTTCAGGTCCTTCCTTTTATGGGTTCAAACTTTAAAATTGTCTTGACGTGTAATGAAAATTGCCACGTGTCTCTGTGTTTCAGACGAGTGTATTTACTCCTGTGCTAGGCAGCTGTACCAGTGTGACAGTGAACAATAAAATGACAGTACAAGAAGTCATCAAAACTTTGCTAGATAAATTTAAGGTGGGTTTTGTCTGCATAGCATTACAAAAATTTGCCTATGTAATAAACAAAGTTTTTTAGCTTTAAAAATTGAAAAATTTTAGCTGAAAATTTTCAATATTTTTCTTATTTTTTGCTCAAAACATAGATTGTGGGTACACGTTAGAACCGCTGTTCTAACGAGTACCCACAATCTAAGTTTTGGAGCAATTATAAGAAATATAGGTATACCCCTGCACATCCCAGTTTTTCTATATAAAAGTGGGGTTCAAGGGGGTATACATTACACGGTTATGTTTTCTAGATGTCAAGTATGATGGTTGGCCCAGTTTTCGTGGTACTAATAATTCATAGGCGTCTCCTGGATAACAGAAACAGCTCATAGCTAAAATAGATATGGAATTATATAAAATAGACCTTGACATTCTATGTCCATTTTACCTCCAGGCAAAACTGTTAATTGATTACATAGACGCCATTTTGAATGACATATTGATCTTTGACATCATTAAAAGTAAGGCACCAGAATTCGTGGGTCATTCAAAAAGTGGATGGAAATTTCAATGCTTCAGTAAATTCTTATCAGATTTTAATGTGTCATGGTTTTATCACACCTTGTGAATTGAAATAAGTAAATTTGAAAATAATTCACTGTCAGATGTGATAATAGAAACATTTTAAAAACATCTACCAATTTTGAATAAAGCTTAACACCCATTCAGAATCAAATCTGAGTGAGTGAGAAAAATTGGACCATTTTTTAAATATTTTTCTTGCACAATATGGATGACATATGCTGGTAAACTTGACGACTTGTGAGAAAATACAGTTTCAGCTGAAAAACGTGTATACCACGAAAACTGGAACCACCACGAAAACTGGGCTAAGTACCATAATATCAATATCTTCATATAACCCTTCAAAAGCCATCTACAATTTATTGGGAAGCATTAGAAAATGGCCAAATGTCTGTATAACTTCCTTCATGTTAGTTTAACTCGCATAATGCATAATTTTATGCTAGTTTTCCTAAAATAAATTTGAATAAAATAGCCAAACAGCAGCATAGTTGGCCTAGGGGAGACAATTTTGAACATATTACAGAATCTTAGACGAGTTTTTAGTATTACTGGCTTACCTCTGGGATTAGCATTTTGACATGGTAGTGTGGTGGCCTAGTGGCGGACCATCGGACTTTGTTCTAAGAGTCAGGGTCTCAAAAAATCACTTGCTCGGATTTGTTTCCATGCTCATGACACTTTTATTCCCCTAGTACAGGCCAATATCAAAGAGATGGTGACATAGCTTCCCATAGTACTGATTAATACCCAGGAACCATTGACATTGTCTCGATAAACGAACCCATTTCTCCTAATTCGAAAGTGCAGCGGTGAAGAGTAACGAAATCCCTGAAAGGTCATGTGGCTAAGGTCAAGCATTGACATAACTGAAAATGTTGACTAGGACATTAAACAACAAAACAAGCAAAAGTATTTTGACTAGATTTTCAATTTCAGGTGGAGAATGAACCAGAAGAATACAATTTATGCATCATATCAGAGGAGGAAGGTAAACCTACTTTAAAAATAGAGGACATTAAATGAGCATTCAACAATTTTAATAAATTTCATTTCATATGTAATAATCACGAGTGAAAGATTCTGTTTATCATAATTATGATTTTGAAAACTGGATTTTTTTTTTTTTTCACTGTAAAACCACTTTCTTGTCATAGATGTCATCATTGCATTTTAGAATACTGCAAAAATGTTTTCCGTGGCACAACAACATTGCACACAGGCTTTATAACCTCTGTCTATTCAAACATTCATTATGAAAACTTTTTCATGCAATAAACAGAGATTTCTTAGCTTTAAAAATTGAAAATTTTCAACTGAAAAGACAGTAGAGAGATTTTTCATTCTCATCAGGTTCTCTATCTTTTATCGAAAGACTTAATTGGTGTTAGACTTTTGTTACTACTCAGTGTCTTGAGAAAACAGTTATATCTATCTAGTGAAATGGTAAAAGGATGTGGATTTCTTATTGGTAAATAGCCTGTGGGAGATTTATAAAATAACATTGTTGTAAGCATAACAAACCTCACATGATATGGCCTCTAAAGTATCAGAGATGCTATGCCTCAATTTAACAACTTCATAGGCAAATATTGAGCTTTTGAAGACTTACTGAGTATTAGCTTAGTGTACCCAGAAATTGCTATTCACTTGTAAAGAAGCAATATGGCCATTTAAAAAAAATCTTTCAGATGAGAGAGAGCTACAATCCACAGACATTCCACTGTTGGAGCGGCTGATGCTCGGCCCAACAGACTCCGTTAAAATATTTATCCGAGATCGACCGGACGCTCCGTCAGTTTTACCCCAGATCCACATTCCAGCGGGCGCCTCACCCACAGTCGAGAGCCCACAGCCAGTGGAGGAGACGCCCCTGCCTGATGAGGTATGATACTTTGTATGGGTGACCCAAAAACTTGTATTCAGAGTTAAGATGCAATGGACTACAAACTACTGTCTAAACACCATCTTCCAGAAACTGCATTTTTCATAATCTCACTTTTCTGAAAGACCTTAAGAAAAAATATGACCATGTCACCATTTTGCATTCCTTAAGCCTTAAAAAGTGCCACAAAAATTTCGAAAATTGGTTAACAAATAAAAATTTTATGCCAGAAAATAATTTTGGATAGGGCTTTTTCCATTGTAAAAATGTTAGTAAGGGAAGAAACTATTTTCCCGGAAAAAATCTAAATTGATTATTTCTCATTTAAAATGCACCAAACCAAAACAAAATTGTATTGTATGCATAGATGAGCGCCAAACTCTTAAATTTATTCCACAGATTTGTTTGATTTTCAATTTTCAGGTGTATGGATTACCTCCCTTGCACATGCAAAAGGCCTATTCAAAATAATTTTTTGGCATAATTATTTTACTAGTGAACCGATTTTCAGATTTTTTTTTGGCACTTTTTACGACTTTTGGGTTGCAAAAAGATGACATAGTCATATTTTTCTTGTAGTGTTTCACAAAAGTGAGATTTTGAAAAATGCAGTTTCTGAAAGATGGTGTTCAGACAGTAGACTGATTCTTGAGTATATTGAGGGAGCCTGTGACAAGATAAGCTTCTGCAAGTTGGATTTTCATGTAAAATGGTCACCAATATGTGAATTTGTTTATCATGACACTGTTAAAATGGGACTGTTGACCATAAAAGCCTTATTTTATTAATAAAAATGTCATTTACATGAATATTATAATGATGTTTCAAGTTCTCCAAAATCAACTATGAAATGAGCCTTCACATGAGAAAACCAAAAATTTGCATATGCAAAAACAAAGACGCAGATCAGTTGTGCAGTTACTGCACAGCTGATCAGCGCCTGCTTTCACCACACAGATAGTACTATTCGTCTTCTACTTATATCCAATTTCAAGCTTCTAGCTTTATGCTGTGACTGTACAGCCTGGTTTGTGTCGGACCTGGTCGGAAACCAAAATTGTTGGTTTTCTCATGCACTGGCATGTTGTCATAAACGACTTTTTAATGTAATAAACAATATTCTCAATGTTTCAGGTGGAACAACTGATGAATATTCCGGAGCCTGTGTTACGAGGACTACTTCAAAAATTTGAGCGAGATGAGGAACAAGACATATACAGACTAAAAGCTAAATACAAAAGGATTAAAAAACGAGTTCAAGAAATAATCAACGATAAAAAGGCTAATGTCTCAAGGTGCTAGTGGAAAAATATAATTGAGCCGCCTAGTGGGAATACCAACAATGTGGATTCCGAATAGGTCTGACACAAACCGAGCTGCCCAAGCACAGAAGATGGCTAGAGGCTGGAAATTTTGGATTTAGAAAGTAGAGGAATTGTACTATCCGTGTAGCGAAAACAAAGGCGCTGATCAGCTTCGCGGTTACCGCGAACGCGAAGCTGATCTGCGCCTTTGTTTTCGCCTATGAAGATGGTGGCTCATGTGTGTAATCTCAGATCTTTTATTCAGGAAATTTTCATTACCCACTGTATTAGCGGCAATCACTAACAAACCATTTGATATACAAAATAGTTCTTGATTGCCACAATAAAGGTGTTTTAGATTGCCAAAATGACGATTGTTGAAAGGAATTGAACATTCCCAATTGCCAACACATGATTTTTGGCAATCTAAAATGCTGCATTTGGGACCACAATTTTGTTAAAAAGTACATGCTACGGATTGCCGCTAATACAGTGTGATTACATATGAGCTGGATTGGAGGAAAATATTCCCGTAATTTCAGACCAGATTCAGTATAAGTTTTCCTGCACTGTGTGTTACCAATACTGAAGCTAGCAAATACTTGCAACATCGATACTAATCTAAGGAGCAAGCAGCACGGCTTTATCAGCAAATATGTACTTATTTGAGCCACCTCGTGGGAAAACCAACAATGTGGTTTTCGAACAGGTCCGACACAAACTGGCCTGTACAAGCACAGAAAACAACTAGAAGCTTGAAATTTCGGATTTAAGTAGAAGAGGAATTGTACTATCCGAGTAGCGAAAACAAAGGCGCTGATCAGCTTCGCGGTTACCGCGAAGCTGATCTGCGCCTTTGTTTTCGCATATGCAGATTGTTGGTTTTCCCATGGGGTGGCTCATTTAGTTGGAAGACAATCAACTTTGGACTGCTAGAGTTTTGCTTTTGTATCAAAAGAAGCCAGGATAAAATGAATAATGGCAACATTTTCCATTGTTGTTGTTATACATTATTGATCTGTGATTGCTGAGTTTGTCATAGGAGCATCTTCCACCTTATCATTTTGTAGTTGGGCTTTGCCAAATATTAAGAACATTTCTGGCAATAATTTACTGAGTACCACCATGACAAAACCTGTCATTTCAGACCAAGTCTGACATAATGGCTGTACAGGCAAAAAACAAATGCTTAGAGGATTGAACTTTGGGTTTCACTGAGTAAAGGGATTTGACTGGCTATCTAGGGAAAGAAGGATACTGATATGTGACTCTGTTTTCCTATAAGCAAAAAGCAGGTTGTCTTATAAATATGGCCCAATTAAAAAATGAGCCAGGTCATGAGAAAACCAACATTTGCAAATGCAAAAACAAAGGCGCAGATCAGCTGTGCAGTAACTGCACTTTGTTTTTGCTACGCAGATCGTACAGTTACTCTTCTTGGTAAATCCGAAATTTCAAGCTTAATCCTAGCCTTTTTTTAGCTCACCTGAGCCGTCAGGCTCACAAGGTGAGCTTATAGTATACCCATGCTCCGTCGTCCGTCCGTCCGTCCGTCGTCCACCATTTTCAGAGATCTTCTTCTCTGAAACAGCATGGCCAATCAAAGCCAAATTTTACATGAAGCATCTATGGGAAGGGGGAACCAATGTGTATATAAATAATCCAGGTCACATGACCAAGATGGCCGCCATGCCCATATATGGTAAAAACCCTTCAAAAATCTTCTTCTCCGGAACCACTGGACCGATTTCAACTAAACTTGGCATGAAGCATCGATGACTCAAGCACTACAATGTGTATATAAATCATGACCTTGCGGTGACCTTGACCTATTTTACGGCAAGGTCAACATAGGTCGCCTTTGCATTTGAATGGGAAAAATTGTTAAATTGTCATTTAAAGGAAAAATCTTGCAGAAAATGAGCAGTAGGACTGAATATTAATGATTCTGAAAAAAAATTGGACCCCAGGGGCTCATATGCCCCCACCCCGGGGCAATATACATGTATATTACCATATTCAAACATCATCTCCTCTGAAACCGCTTGGCCAATCAAAGCCAAATTTTATGTGAAGCATCAATGGGAAGGGGTAATCAATGTGTATATAAATAATCCAGGTCACATGACCAAGATGGCCGCCATGCCCATATATGGTAAAAACCCTTCAAAAATCCTCTTCTCCAGAACAGGTGGATCGATTTCAAAGAAACTTGGCATGAAGCATCGATGGCTCAAGCACTACAATGTGTATATAAATCATGACCCTGTGATGACCTTGACTTATTTTACGGCAAGGTCAACATAGGTCGCCAATGCATTTGAATGGGGAAAACTTTTAAAATGTCATCTAAAGTCATTTAAAGTGAAATTCTTGCAGGAAATGGGCAGTAGGACTGAATATTAATGATTCTGAAAAAAAATTGGACCCCAGAGGCTCATATGCCCCCACCCCGGGGCAATATACATGTATATTACCATAATATTCAAACATCATCTCCTCCGAAACCGCTTGGCCAATCAAAGCCAACTTTTATGTGAAGCATCAATAGGAAGGGGTAATCAATGTGTATATAAATAATCCAGGTCACATGACCAAGATGGCCACGATGCCCATATATGGTAAAAACCCTTCAAAAATCTTCTTCTCCAGAACAGGTGGATCGATTTCAAAGAAACTTGGCATGAAGCATCGATGGCTGAAGTACTACAATGTGCATATAAATCATGACCCTGTGATGACCTTGTCCTTTTTTTACGGCAAGGTCAACATAGGTCGCCAATGCATTGGAATGGGGAAAACTTTTAAAAAGTCATTTGAGGTGAAAATCTTGCAGGAAATGGGTAGTGAGGTGAAAATCTTGCAGGAAATGGGTAGTAGGACTAAATATTAATGATTCTGAAAAAAGAATGGACCTAAGGGCTCATATGTCCACACCCCGGGGCAATATACATGTATATTACCATAATATTCAAACATCTTCTCCTCTAAAACCACTTGGCCAGTTGAAGCCAAATTTTATGTGAAGCATCTATAGGATGGGGGAACCAATGTGTATATTAATAGTCTAAGTCACATGACCAAGGTGGCCACCATGCCCATATATGGTAAAAACCCTTCAAATATCTTCTTCTCTGAAACCAATAGATTGATTTTAATGAAACTTGGCGTGAAGCATCCATGGACAGAATATTGATTAGTCTGAAAAAAGAAAACGGCCCAAGGGCTTCATCTGCCCCTGCACTGGGGTTAAATACCATAATATTCAAACATGTTTATTGGTATATGCAGCAGACTCAGGTGAGCGTTTACAGGACCATTGGTCCTCTGGTTCTGTGCTTGTACTGTTTGGTTTGTGTCAGGCCTGTGGGTTTCTCTGACGTGGCTCAAATTACTGCTGAGAATAATAATTGTACCCAGAACAAATATTAAATTTTTTGTCAGTATTACAATTTTTACCACCAAATAGTGCATACATCGAAAATTTACATTTGTTAATATGCATTTAACTTCTTTATTACTTCCTATTTGAAAATTTTAATTAAGCATCTACAGGTAACCATATGATCATGTCACCCAAGCCTTGGATTTCTGCAAAAGGTTTGATACAACACATACTTTTCTATTTTAAATTAACCAATGTCTATAGGGCTGTTTTATTGAGTTGCATATATATACAGACAGAATTACATTACTTTGCTGATTCTTAAAGATAAATATATTGAAGTACAAAGGAATGATACTCAAATCTTTCTAATAAAGCAATCATTTTGTGTTCTCATTACATTTTTATGTAAAAAAAAAAAAAAAAAATGGAAAAAAGTTGTGTGTAGTGCGTGATAACACTAGCAGGCTGCCCAGTGCTCCTATTTTTCCTATTTTTTCCTATATTTTCAGGGCTTCCTATTTTTTCCTATATTTTGGTCCCAAATCCTATATTTTTCCATCAAATTCCTATATTTTTCAAAATGCTGCAGATAATAATGAAATATCTTGGAAAAATCATGGAATTTTGGTTTGAAATGCCAGTTTTGATGTCTTTGGCATTCATTTTTTTCCTCGCTCGCTTCGCTCGCTCGTACCTTGATAAATAAAGTATTTTTTCTTCATCAGAAAACAAGATAATCCCGCGAAGTAAGTTACTGCTACAACTTTAGTAGGTTTTAAAATAATGGATCACACACCTATACCAAAATTACACCAGTAAGATTTGCCTTCTTGCTGCTATATGTTAATATTTATGGTTTTCAATGCTATTAAAAAGCCATTTTAGGCCGATAATTTCCTAATTTTCTCCTATTTTTTGGACATAAACTTCCTATTTTTTGAAGCCCAGAATATATATTTTGTACCAAACTGCACTGGGCAGCCTGCACTAGCATCTCTGGTAACTATACAGACAGAATGACCCTGAATGTTGTGCCAATAAAAAAGTAATTCTGTACAAGTGGTTAGTTAGATGACGACATAAGAGCCGCCTCATGGGAAAACCAACAATCTGCATAGGCGAAAACAAAGGCGCAGATCAGCTTCGCGGTAACCGCGAAGCTGATCAGCGCCTTTGTTTTCGCTACTTGGATAGTACAGTTCCTCTTCTTCCTAAGTCCGAAATTTCAAGCTTCTAGCCTGCTTCTGTGCTTGTACAGGCCAGTTTGTGTCGGACCTGTTCAGAAACCACATTGTTGGTTTTCCTACGAGGCGGCTCATTTGAAGGTTATAATGTGATGTCAGTAGATTTTAGAGTCAGTGTCAGGAAACAAAGTCTGTTTGCTATCATTTGAGCCACCTCGTGGAAAAAACAACAATGTGGTTTCCGAACAGGTCTGACACAAACCGGGCTGTACAAGCACAGAAAAAAGCTAGAAGCTTGAAATTTCGGATTTAAGTAGAAGAGGAATTGTACTATCCGAGTAGCGAAAACAAAGGCGCTGATCAGCTTCGCGGTTACCGCGAAGCTGATCTGCGTCTTTGTTTTTGCCAATGCAGGTTGTTGGTTTTCCCAAGAGGCGGCTCATTTGTGTATCATGTGATAGAGCACACATTCGAACTGCACCTAACTTCGAAAATTATTTATGGCATTGTTTGTATTAAAGAAGAATGTTTTGCACAAATGCAGTGTAATGTGGTCATTATTTAGCAATGTGTGCTTTCTTTAAAAACATTAGTCTTCATTTAGAACACTTCACAGCAATAAAGTTTTTGAAGTGTTCTCAGCGACCAGATAAAGGCTGTTGGAATTTTGTAGCTATAGATTCACAAACGCATGCTGTATGGTAGGGTCTCAAAATTCAAAAAAAAAACATCAAGAAATCGGCACCACACATTTTCCAAACTTAGGTTCAGTCCAAACTGTTAAAATTACCATTGACGTCACCGATGTATGCACAAATGATAGGTTACACGGAGTTTGTTTCCGGACAGTGGAGTAAACATGTGCCTTGATAAAAAGGTTGTAAATTTCTCAGAGACAGCAGGATCTTTTAATAGAAAAGTGGCAGTGCTTTGCAATTTTGAATAATTATTGGTTGGCTAGATAAAGCACAATCTGGCACATAGGAAAATCCTAATCATAATACTTTTTAAAGAGGCTCAGATCAGCCGGCAAGACTATAAGACTTACATGAGTGTCATGGATGGATAGACAAATCTGTCCTGAGGGTCACTTTGGCATCACGAGGCTCGTCAAGTGATGCCAAACTGTGACCCGAGGGTCCATAATATTTACATTGAAAAACACTGCAATGCCGTTTGCCATTTTGAAATAGAACATTTCTGATGTTGTCATGATGTGTGTGCTTAACAACGAAGTTACGTGACGCCCTTTACAACCAATGTTAAAAAGGAACACGTTAACGCAGAGTCAGACAACCTGGGGTAGATAGGAATTTGTACCCCTGGCCAAAACCTTGGATATGCTGATATTTTCTCGTCAGTCAGCAAATAGTTTTTTTATTAATGGAAGCATCTGATCCATAATTATATACTACGCACATTAAATTTAGCAATTTTCGTTACATTCGCCAGTTTCTACACATAATAAATAAAAGTTATTTTGGAATATAGGCATGTTATTTTGGAATATAGGCTTAAGTGGTAACCTTTCGACAGGAACTTGCAAGCGAAAACTTTCGGAAAAAAGCAAACCTTTTGGCGATACTGACGTGACGTCACAATTTTGGACCCATGATCAAAACTTGCAGGTCCGCTTAAATTGGGAAACCAAATTCATGCTTAAGCAACTGTTTAGTCATCAAAACAAAGAAAAACATTGAAAACGTTTGGAAACAAGTTTTTAGCCGAGAAATAGAGACAGTAAGTTTTTGAATTTGACGTTTTTTCCTTTGCTCAGGACTACATTATCGCCTTGCAGTTACGTTTCTAATTAGAATTTCCCAAAAATAGGCACTTAGTTTAAATGTCTGGTGCATACCAATATTTTAAAATAAAGTAGGTTTGCAAACTTCCGTATCTTGGCTTCATATCGTGAGCTTAAATAATGAGTTTAACTCGGCGTTATCTCGCTAGCATGACACGTGATGGCTCAAACTTTCAAGTTTTACTCGCCACGGTATTGGCAACATTGTGCTCCGTTTGTCTTGTTTTGTTTTTCTAAATCAGTGGAAACCAAGTTACCCGAAATTAAGACAATTTCGACCACTTAACGGCATGTTGACGTCGTTTTTTCGGCAGGTAAAGTTTGTACCGAACAAGCCCAATCTCATTTGTCACATAAACAACAATGTTGATAAACAAGGGATGAAAAGGATCTAATGGACTAAACAAAAGTCAGCTGTTTGCATTTTGTCCAGTGGTTGAGAATTTTGCCTTCACACACTTTCTGAATTTCTTGGTCACTCCAAAAACCTCTTTAAATGATGGCATTTATTCACTGTATCATGTGCCTAAGACCCTGTTCTTGTCATTTAAATGAAATAAATGTCCAAAATTTCTCTTAGATGATCAAAAATATATGAAACATCAAAAATTGCTAAATTTATTTTGCATAGTATATGTAAATGTATTTAGTTGAACTCTACTGTGATTGCTAAACTGTTTTGTCATTTCAAGCTTTTGTTCTGCCTTTCCTCTTCATATGCAGCTTCATAGTTGACTGACTTTCCATCAAGCACTGATACTTGTCAAGAAGAAAAGTCAGCCTAAGCAGATTATCCTTCATCCTTCTTGTATGACGGGATGCTACCTGTGCTGTTGTTTATGTCATTTGTATACCATTACATACAAAACCCTGCTCTTGTCGGAGTATATGGTAGACAGGTGTATATATGATACTTGTGATTTTGCTGTCGTTGGAGACATGATTCGACAGCTGTAGATATGCTCGGAGGTCAGCAAGTTTTTGCATCTAATGGTATACATATGCAGGTAGCATCATTTGAACCATTCCAGGCCCAAAGGATAAAAGCAACATTCTCAACTCATTTCTGCTGTAAGAACATTTAGAAGTTTTACAATGTTGATAACAGTCATTAGTTTAATACAATTAAATTGCTAGTTTTAAGCCTTGAAACTTCCTTTTATGGTGTTTATGAGCAGTTCAGTTTTCAGCTGATTTGAGCATGCCATGGGACCTTGTCCATTTCTATTGCTGTTTGTTGTTCATCCACATAATTTATATTTGTCATACACTATATGAAATCTCATTTATACTCAGTAAAACAATACCATGTTTTATGTTTGTAGTTTCTTTTTTGAGCCATGATGTGAATAAGGACATGAGAAAATATGGAGTTTTTGTCATTACCCTATAGGGATCATACATGATTTTCCATTCATTAACACTCGCTAGATCCCGAGGGGAGTGTTGAAAGTCGAGGGTGTAATTAGCTCACCTGAGCCGAAGGCTCACAGGTGAGCTTATAGTATACCCATGCTCTGGCGTCCGTGGTCATCCACAATTTCAAAGATCTTCTCCTCTGAAACCACCAGGCCAATCAAAGCCAAACTTCATGTGGAGCATCCTTAGGAAGGGGGAACGAAAGTTTATATAAATGGTCCAGGTCATATGACCAAGAAGGCCGCCATGGATATAAATAGCAAAAACCTTTAAAAATCTTCTCCAGAACCAGAAGGCTTATTATTTTGAAACTTGGCATGGCTGCCATGGCTATAAATAACCTTTAAAAATCTTTTTCTCCAGAACCAGAAGGCCTATGATTTTGAAACTTGGCTTGAAGCATCAGGCAATGGAGCTCTACAAAGTTTATATAAATCATGACCCTGGGATGACCTTGACCTATTTTACAGCAAGGTCAACATAGGTCGCCTATGCATGATTTGAATGGGAAAATTGTTAAAATGAAATTTGAAGGGGAAAACTTGCAGGAAATGGGCAAATGAACTGGAGATTTAAGATTCTGAAAGGACTTTGGACCCCAGGGATGGGTCTGCCCCTGCCCATTATACATGTATGTAACAATTATATTTAAAGATCTTCTTCTCTTAAACCACTTGGCCAATCAAAGTCAAATTTTATAGGAAGCATCTATATGAAAAAATCTTCGCAGGAACTGCTGAACCTATTGCAACAAAAATTGATATGTAGCAATTAAGATTAGAGTACTACAATGTGTGTGTAAATCATGATCATGTGATGACAGATTTTACAGCAAGGTCAACATAGGTCACATATGCAGAAAACTGTTAATATGACACTGAAGTGAAACAAGAACTCCGCGGAGGTCGATATCGCACCTGCATCGGGCAAAGTCAATAGACCGTGAAATATAGTTCAAGGGCACCGGGTAAAGGTGCGTGCTTGAAGGGCATGTCAAGGACAATTACTATGCAAGGTTTCAGACTCGCAGCTATCTCTGATGTCGAGAAAACCAAACTTCGACGTAAAAATTTTCAAAGTCAGTGGACCGTATAATATATAGGTCAAGGGCACCGGGTCAAGGTGCGTGCTTGAAGGGTATGTCAAGGACAATTACTATGCAAGGTTTCAGACTCGCAGCTATCTCTGATGGCGAGAAAACCAAACTTCGACGTAAAAATTTTCAAAGTCAGTGGACCGTGAAATATAGGTCAAGGGCACTGGGTTAAGGTGCGTGCTTGAAGGGTATGTCAAGGACAATCACTATGCAAGGTTTCAGACTCGCAGCTATCTCTGATGGCGAGAAAACCAAACTTCGACGTAAATGTTGACAAAACTTCGACGTAAAAATTTTCAAAGTCAGTGGACCGTGAAATATAGGTCAAGGGCACCGGGTTAAGGTGCGTGCTTGAAGGGTATGTCAGGGACAATTACTATGCAAGGTTTCAGACTCGCAGCTATCTCTGATGTCGAGAAAACTAAACTTCGACGTAAATGTTGACGGACGAACGAACGTACGGACGGACGGAAATTTGAACTCCTATATCGCACCCTGCTATAAGCAGGTGCGATAAAAATTCCAGGAAATGGGCAAATGGACAGAATATTTATGAATTTGAAAAAAAAATTAACCCCAGCGGGTATTCAGACTCTGTCCTTGGGCTATATACATGTATATTACCTGGTATATAGCTCAGATCTCAGGTGAGAGTTAACAGGACCATTGGTCCTCTGGTTTCATTTTTATTATCCATTACGACTAAAAATTAGTGACTGCTATAGTGTCCAGCCAAAGCATTTAAGATTCCCATGTCCAACAGATTCTCTATCTGCCAGTTACTGAAGAAAGAAACATGGAGTGATGATAAATTGCTCTTACAGACCTGCCAAGTAAAAGAAGCTGTCAGATTGTATAAAGTTATAGTGGTAAAGCAATGTATCAAATAAAACATTTGGCCTTAGTTACTTTGGCTCAAAATGACATTTTTCTAAGGGAAGAAAAAACAATGAACAATTTATGATGTTGAGTAACTTTAATATAATACAATCATTAACAAACAAAAACAATAATGAATAAATGTGATCCAAAGTTTTTGCATTTTTTTAAATGAACATGCAGTCAAAATTTTGTTGTCACATATTTTTTTAAAACTAAATAAAAATTTTCTCAATTTTTTGATCATCATAATTTATTAAAACAATTGCTGCTTTTTTGTTTGAATATGTTTTTATACCTTGTTTGAGTTTGCACATAGATTTCAAGACATTGTGTGATGCTTAGATGATGCCCGAAAGAGCCAAAGTGCAGCTTACAACTATCGGTACACTGATTGTGGCTTTTTGGCCTGTTAAACATTATATGCATACACAACAGATGGTATTTATTGCTTTTGTTGACTGAATTACAGGTATGAAAATTGTAAAAATGAAAGATTTAAAAATTGAAAGAAACTGTCACAGTCAAAATCAGACATGCTTAGTAGCTCTAACAACATTTGAGCCTCGACGCGAGAAAACCGGTCTTCGGGGTTTCCGACCAGGTCCGACACAAACCGGCCTGTACAAGCTCAGAAAAGAGCTAGAAGCTTGAAATTTCGGATTTAAGTAGAAGAGGAATTGTACTATCCGAGTAGCGAAAACAAAGGCGCTGATCAGCTTCGCGGTTACCGCGAAGCTGATCTGCGCCTTTGTTTTCGCATAGACAAAAATCCGGTTTTCTTGCGATGCGGCTCATTTTATTGTGCTCCATTTTTAATCCACAGTTTTAAAGAAAAAAAAAATCATTGACAAATTCTATATTACAAATTTCCAACTTCTATTATTCAATATCTGCTTTGAAGTATATTAACTGGAAATGTCTTCTTTTTTCTCAAACAATTTTCCTATGGAAACTATACATGCCTTCACACTTTATAGGAAATATGAGATTAAAAATCAATGACAAATGTCACAAACTGCCCTCATTTTTTAAGAAATTTAAAAAATAATATCACTATCAGACTGAAATGCCCGTTGATAAGGACATGTGTCCAGATAAAATTTAATGTCTCTCAAACACTGGCGACCAAGACAAGATAATGTCAAATAGTGTGTTTCTTCGCCATCCTCGTGTGTATTAATCTTTCATTAGTCTGGCTCAATGGCTCTATTTCATGACTTTGTATTTCTCTTTCGACTGAAATGGACAATGAAAAGTAGTTTATAATCAATACTGATCATATTCTTTCACTGTTTAATGCAGTTTTTTTCCACATACAAGCTGCATCACCAGAAAAGATGTTTATGTGTGTATGCAAAAATAAAAGAATACCACAGTTATACCAAACTGTACATCCATACAGTTAATTGGCTACACTACCATAAGTAATGTTATAGTTCTCTCTGCAATTTAGATGCAACACAAAAGACAAACAAATACACCTCATTAAAATGACTGTTTATTGTGATATGATATTTAACTGTACCTCAAGTTTAACGTCTCTGAGGAAATGTTTGAAATCAGTGAGGATGTCCCTCAGTTCACTGGAGGATGATCTACGCCGCTCTTTCTGTCTTGGACCTGTTTGAAAACACAACTTACAGAACATATATGAGCCACAACACATGAAAACTGGTCATTAAGGTCCAACACATAAATCTGACAGGTTGACAGAAGATGTCAAGATGACATTTTTTTTAGCACTAACATTATCTCTCGATCAGGGTTAAAGTTAGCTATCAGTGACCGGTTTCGTATTTGGCGATGGATGATTTTCAGAATATAGAATACCAAGCTCTCTAGGTGTGATGGTTTGTGTCTATAATTTTTAAACTGGTACTTCTTGACATAATTATGAGTTTTATTATACAATAAAGTTTCAGTTGAAATGAAATTCGAAACTAAAAGTGGACTCCGGATGTTGTGCTTGTCCAAGGGAGATAATGCATATTGCTCAGTTTGTGACAGCTGATTTTGTGCTTTAAAAGTAAGATGTTTTCAAAGAGGATTACTGAAAAAGTTTGGTGGTTATGACCCACTTTGTGGTTGATTTTCTTGAAAGTGGCATATTGAACTTTTTGTTCCGACAGATGTCAAAAGCTGGTGTTTTGCAGGTAACTTTCTATAGTTTGACAAAGTAAGGGATCCAGGCCATTTTGTATGTAAAAATAGTGGGTGGGGGGAGAGTACTTGACTGTCTTGTAGCTTTTATAAGGGTTCAGATTTATTCATGCTTTATTATTCTTTTCTGCATCATGTATGGAATAGTTGTATGCAGGAGCATTGTAAATATCTTGACACAGTAGCATGGAATACACTTCTGAAAATCATAATCCCCAAATACTCAAAATTGGCCGAAAGAATAGGCCCGTGCATCCTTAACTGTTTGTGTTGCAGATTATCTTTGTTGTTATAAGAACAAATAGTGTAAATTTTGAAAAGTGTTTTCAGTGAATCATCACACTTTCTTAACTTGTCCTCTGCGTATGTCCTTGACAAATAATGTTTGATCAGCGACAAAAATCAGAGCCATATGAAGCTCAAAGGCCTAGCTTTTGCAAAGCTTAGCTACTGCAAATGAAAAATGTATTTCTTGGTCTTTTGACATTTTACTCCTACTTGTGGCTCCCAGGGCCAAAAGTTACAGGATACATTTCATTCAAGTTGAAACTTTGGCTAAATAACACTTCTTGCATGTGTTAATATAATTTACACTTCATGAAATATATTAACTTTCTAGATTTTTTTTCTATCCAATTATCCCCTACTTTTTGTGGACAGTTTATTTTTATAAATATTTCAGATAAACTTAACAATAAGTATTTACATAAATGAGCTGCCTCATGAGTTAGCCAACAATCTGCATATTCGAAAACAAAGGCGCAGATCAGCTTCGCGGTAACTGCGAAGCTGATCAGCGCCTTTGTTTCTGCTAAACGGATAGTACAATTCGTCTTCTACTTATATCCAAAATTTCAAGCATCTAGCACTTTTTCTTGCTTGTGCAGCTCAGTTTGTGTTGGACCTGTTCAAAAACCACATTGTTGGTTTTCCCACAAGGTGGCTCAAATATGTAGTGGTTCTTTATTTTTACCATACCTTTCCCCTCCTTGTTCCCGTCGTCTGTTAACTTCGTTATCAAAGCTCCTATCTTGTCAAAGATCACCTCAATGATGTTGGGAGCTGAAATCTGCTTGGACTCCTGCTTCACATTGGTGATACTGAAATTCAAAATGGCCGCCGCCATGGTCGCAAGAGTCAGGAGGACAAACAGTACAAATGTAAAGTAATAAAATTCCGCCAGCATTGGTTCTGATGTCATGATCACACCGAGTCTGTTTTTTCCGACAATGGCTTCCGTGAGAGTCCCATAGGTGTGGAATAAGTCGCGATATTTCTTGGTACCCCTTCCAAACAACATCCATCCCAGCTGAACATACGCAAAGTAGGTCACTCCAAATATGACGCAAAAGCCGAGTAAATCCTTTGCAGATGAGGTTATTACTGCAGCCATCTCGTTGATTTTTCCACTGTATCCCAAAATTCTGGAGACACGAACCGACAGCAGAAACACTAATATTCCCAGCGTAGTATTTGCAAAGAAGTCATAAAATGCCAGATTCTCAAAACTAACATATGCATTTTTGTCCTCATGAAATAGGTCAATGGTCTTTTCTAGGATGTTGAGTTTGAAAATAAAGATCCCTATCGTTGAATAGCTCATGATCAAAGCCAAAATATCAAGCCAGTTCCATATCTGCTTAAGGTATGTCAGCCCGTTGCTGCAGATTTCGTACAACATGTAAACAGTAGCAGCCAGAACCAGCAAGACAAATATAAACTGTAAGAACAGGATAGTGCTACTGTTTGTGTAGAGTCGGAATATCTGGATATCTGTATATGGAATCACTCCTCCAACTTCAGGGAACTCCGCAACAAACTTTGCGTACGAAAACAGATTTGCATTGACATTATACAATGTAAACTCCAGAATAACAACCCTGGTGGCCCTGTCAATCCAGCCTTGATTGAGAAGTTCCGCAAATATCCTAAGGGATACATCCTTGTTCACGTCAAGTTTCATGAAGTACCCACCGCCCACGTAGTCATTATATTCGGCCATTGTCGGAAATCCCCAAACTTCCGCCGAGCTGTTATATAGCCAGGCAGCGGAGGTGAAATAGTTGGCCTTTTCAGACACTGAGCAAGGCATTTCGTTCCAGCCAATACAGTAGTCAGAGGTCTGGACTCTGGAGTCGGCGTAACGGTCGTAACAGGATTTCAAGTATTCCCCCAAGGGTCCTGCACAGTCAGCTGAAAATGTTGAAAAGAAAAGCATGGTAATAATTAGGTTTTACAAATACCTTATTAAAGTACAAGTAAACTTTCATGAGTAATTTTTCACGCATAAATTTTACATACAATGTACATGATCCTAACCAGATCTAATGGAGTTAAGGTTTAAAATACAATATTTCTGGGCAAGATCCTGGAATAAGAATATTTGCATGAAGTGCACACTTGTGACTTTGAACTAGAAATAATGTTTTTCTTGAATCAGTTTAAGATTAGAAATAACCGAGACATTTTCAAGACCAAATCTTGAAAGAATGTGTATGTATGGCTTAAATTAAGAGCCGCTTTATTCAAAGAACATACGTGTACATGCACCTTAAATGAGAACAAATGAATGTACATGCAGCACATGTTTATGATACTGCATGCAGCATATATTTATGATACCGCATGCAGCATATGTTTATGATACCATCAAAGAAAAATTCTCATCTAATCCATAAAAGCTGAAAAGCCAAGTCATTAAGGATTGATTCACATCATGAAAAAAACCCAGCTTTTTGGCATAATTATGTGAAAACAGAGCTGCAGAGCTGATCAGTGCCTCTGTATTTGCTTCAGGTATAGTACAGTCCTTTCTTAAATCCAAAATTTCAACCTCCCAACCTTCCTCTGTGATGATACAGGCAGATTTAAGTCAGACCTGGTCGGAAACCAGGAGGACGATTTTCTCGCACAGTGGCTCATTTATTATTAAGCCACTCACCTCTTTTAATCCTGAGTTGCCTGAGTCTAGCAGGACCAACTCTGAGGTTAGCTATGTCTCGGGTAAAACTTTTGTATGTGCCGTCAGCAAATTCTGATCCAAAATACTTGCTGAAGAAAAATTCCTCGACAAATGTTCCATTTAACCAGTTGACATAGGTGTCAATGTCTGTTACCTATAGAAATGTAAGAGTGAATACAATCATTAGCATCATTTCTGGTTCAGAGGTAAAGAACAGTAGCGAATCAGAGATCATTATAAATTTTGAAGTGTTTGTTTAATCATGTCTAACTCTGGATCATGACCATGAACACAGTGAGCTCCAGATTTTTTTGTCGTTGCAAAGCCAATCATATCAGCTAAAAATTCAAAACCTATCATAGATTACATGTTTCTTGAAAGTTAATGTCTTGAACTTGCAACTCTCAAAACAGACACCAAATGCAATAAATCAAAACTTTTACCATTGTTTTTTCACTTACTGCATCAAAGCCCATCATATCCTCGACATGTTTCTTGAATGTGTATGACTGGGGATCACGATTTTCAAAGCTGATCATGTACACAATGTACAGTACCCCTCCAAATGCTAGTAGCTGGTAGAAAATCTTCAAGATCTGATGATTGCTAATTCTCTTACGATGGTTCTTCTCTAAAACTTCTGCACTTGGTAGTAGGGGCTTGTTTAGGTAGTTCATATAAACTGAAAATATACATACAATGTACATGTACAAGGACTGTTAAAGGAGATTGGCTAGAAAATGTTATTGTTCTCTTACAAATGTTTGCAAGACATAAAATGTCAGACTAAAGGCTCTTCAGTGTGTATTTTATGTTTGTCACAAAAAACAATTCATTTTTGTAGTTTCTTCATCACTTGATCATCTCACCGCTGTGTCTGGTGTGGGTTCGAGCCGCGCACTAACCAATGTGAGACAAGCCAAGTTCTGCTTTAGGGTGTGTCAGGTGGTTTTTCTCGGGGTTCTCCCATTTTCGCCCACCTAATGATTGGCCCGTCTCATATGAGCTGAAATAATCTTGAAAGGGACGTAAAACTGAATTATATCAGAATAATAAAAAAAAAATCATTTTTGTAACAATGATATCATTATGTTTACAAGACTCAATGCTTTTTCTTTTGTTGTGCTTCCTCTTTCTGATATATCAAAAACACTTGGCATGATAATGACAGGCAGTCCTAAGCCTCCCATGGAAACTGAGTACAGTACCAGGTTTCTTGGAGGCTTCCCAATAATGTGTGGCCATCCTGACATGACCCCTGATACTTAACATGGACAAAAACAATCAATCATTCCACAAAACAATAAAAAAATATAATTAAGCCGCCTCATGGGAAAACCAACAATCTGCATATGCGAAAACAAAGGCGCAGATCAGCTTCGCAGTAACCGCAAAGCTGATCAGCGCCTTTGTTTTCGCTACTCGGATAGTACAGTTCCTCTTCTACTTAAATTCGAAATTTCAAGATTCTAGCTCTTTTCTGTGACTGTACAGACCGGTTTGTGTCGGACCTGTTCGAAAACCACATTGTTGGTTTTCCCACGAGGCAGCTCATATGCTGTGACACAAGAAAACTTGTCTTCAGGACTCTGACAAGATAGAACACCAACCAGCTTGTACATTCACAAATAGAAGACTAGAAGCTTCAAATTTAAAAAGAAGAGGGATTGTACTACCCATGAAGTGAAAACAAAGGCATAGATCTGCTGTGCAGTTACGGCAAAGCTGATCTGTGTCTTTGTTTTCGCATTATTCTTATGATGTGGCATATATCATGTGAAATTTACTTACATGGTCCTTTAGTAAGAAAGTGTGAGTTTCGTTTGGAGATCTCTTTCAACTTGTCAACATTGATATAGGGCTCAGGAGGGTCATAGGCTTTATTGCACAGAAGGGCAATAACAGCTATCATTATCCCAACCTAGAAATAATAAAAATATATCACTGATTTTTGCATTTGGGTTCAAAGACAATGTTATTTTCTCTAGATGTATTTGACAGTTCCTTGTAATTGCTTACTCTTATCAGACCTATAACACTTTGCTTTCGAAAGGTGATCTTGACACCACTCCTGACAATCATGTTCTTGTTGTTTTAAAATCAAAAGAACATTTGAATCAGGAAAATGTTATTCATTTCTTTGGAGCACTATAACCTTGTTTTTATGGTCAGGTATGGTTTGGCTTTCTAAATGAAACTAGATATAACATGTAACTGTTACAAGACTCAGGGTTTTCCAAATTGATGAAGCTTGAAATTTAACTCAAACTGACAAAGCATGTACAACTACAGTAGCCTCAATCTTTTTTTCCTACAAAGATTACCCTTCAAACTTCCAAGTCTACTTTCTGAATAAATACATCTTCTAAGTACAGTTCTGTTGTAGTCTTAACCAATTAGTGACAAATGGACTTTCAAATTGTTATCATTTGGAGGAGTCCACTTTCATTTTTAGGTGAATCAGGAGTGATTTTTAAATTCTATTCTCTTTTTCGATGTGTTCTGAAGCTATGCTGTTTGCCTATGTCACATAAAAAGGTCGCCAGGCTTATACGAGTTAAAACAAGCCAATGAAGGGATCTAAATTTAAAACCAGAGGGCCATTGGTCCTGAAATCGCTCACCTGAGATTCGGTCTTGCATGACCTTTAGCTAAGGTCATGTTGGTCAATGTAAAAAGTAAACTTGACCTCTAATACTCAAATAATTAATGAAAATTTACCTTTTTTGGGGCCCCAGCAACCAATCAAAATAAGGTATTAGGGCAAAAGTAATATAAAACATAGAGGACTACTAAATAAACATTTCTGCAAAATCTCCAATGAGACTGCAGAAATAGCAAATTTTTACTTTTCCCCATTATAAGTCTATGGAAACTGAAAGTAGCCATAGCAACCAGAGTTCTTATCTGACTGGAACAAAAACATTTTTTGTAGAGGCTAATGCTAGGAACATGTATGCAAAGTATCAGCTTCATAAAGCAAACAGTTTCTGATAGGAAGATTTTTAAAGATTTTTTTCCAAAATTTACCAGCAACCAATCAAAATAAGCGATCAGGATGAAGGTCATCTGAAACGTAGTGCATTACTCAATAAACATTTCTCTAAAAATAAAAATGAGACTGCAGAAATAGCAAATTTTCACTTTTCCCATTATAAGTCTATGGAAACTGAAAGTTGCCATAGCAACCAGAGTTCTTATCTGACTGGAACAAAAAACAACTTTTTTGTAGAGGCTAATGCCAGGAACATGTATGCAAAGTATCAACTTCATAAAGCAAACAGTTTCTGAGAAGAAGATTTTTAAAGATTTTTTTTTCGAAAATTTGCCCTTTTATGGGGCCCCAGCAACCAATCAAAATAAGCGATCAGGATGAAGGTCATCTGAAACATAGTGCATTACTCAATAAACATTTCTCTAAAAATACAATTCAAATATCTCCAATGAGACTGCAGAAATAGCAAATTTTCAATTTTCCCATTATAAGTCTATGGAAACTGAAAGTTGCCTTAGCAACCACAGTTCTTATCTGACTGGAACAAAAACAACTGTTTTGTAGAGGCTAATGCCAGGAACATGTATGCAAAGTATCAGCTTCATAAAGCAAACAGTTTCTGAGGAGAAGATTTTTAAAGATTTTTTTGAAAATTTGTCCTTTTTGGGGCCCCAGCAACCAATCAAAATAAGCGATCAGGATGAAGGTCATCTGAAACGTAGAGCACTACTCAATAAACATTTCTCTAAAAATAAAACTCAAATATCTCCAATGAGAAAGCAAAAATTTGCAATTTCCACTTTTTTCCATTATAAGTCTATGGGACGTATAAGTTGCCATGGCAACCAGAGTTCTTATCCAATCTGAACAAAAAACAACATTTTTGGTCCCCCTCTCCCGTGGATGCTTTATGCCAAATATCAAAAGTTTTGGCCACACAGCTTCAGAAAAGATGTCATTTGAAATTGTGGACGACGACGGACAGACGACGACGGACAGACGACGACGGACGGACGCCGGATCATGGCCATCCTATAAGCTCACCTTTGAACCTTCAGCTCAGGTGAGCTAAAAAAACTTGCCTTAATTGTTTCTACCACAAAGATGGACAGTAGTACAGCACAGAAGATTGTTGTCATCCATATTTCTGACTTCTCCTGCTTCCAGTCGGCGCTGAACAGCATCAACAACCATGTTGCCAAGCCAACAATCAATATCAGCAATGCCCAGCCCACATATGCACAGAAGTGCGGTAGGAAATGGAAGTGTCTGACAACAATTCTTGTTGGTGGGATATAATCTGTCGCAAGAACCGATTGATCAACCTTTATTTTGTCATTCATCTTCTTATAGCCTTTACGACAACAGGAAAGATATTCATTATCATCTTTTTCAGTTTCAGCATTTTTGAACAGAAATGCCACGATCATTATTAGTGGTGTAACTATGGAGACTGATATGAAGGATGTCAGGAAATTCTCCCTGGAAAATCGGAAAGGCCCAATGACGACTTCCGTCAACCCTTCCACTTCATCTGGTGTTTTGAGTGTCAAGGTGCAAACAATCATCGTTAAGTATATCAGACCCAGCAAACAAGCGAGTCGCTGAACGCGGGTGAAGTTACTGTTGAGGGGCCGTAAGAATACCGACAGCCATAGATGGTTCTCGGCAGCGGTGTAGGGAGCCATTTCGTAGACTGTGCGAGTTTCGTCAGCCGTCTGGGCAGTCATTGCTCTGTCAACCTTCTGGTCGCCACGGTCGTAGTCTAGCCACTGGTTACACTTGAAAATATACCTGTTGAAAAAGAAAATCAAAAGTGTGATTTCAACTTGGCTGTTCATACACAAATGAACAATCTGGGCCCATCTGGTCAAAACTTTGTTAGCTTAACGCTGTCGTTAAGCCTTCAATTAGTTAACTATATATTGACGTCAAAAGCAAATAGACCGCTATTTTTTTGTTGAAAAAATGTGAGAATCCTTTGCATTGCAAAGAATTCTCACATTTTTTCAACAAAAAATAACAGCATATTTGTAATATTGCCATTTGAAATTTTAACCAATTGTTAACAAACGGCATTGTTAATTTTGAACAACTGGGCCTTGATCTTAGCAAGAATATTAACATCATTAAGAGATTAGAAGTTACTAACGAGTCTAGTCATTGAGAACAACATTTGAGCCGCCTCGTGGGAAAACCAACGTTGTGGTTTCCGACCAGGTCCGACACAAACCGGTCTGTGCAGTCACAGAAAAGAGCTAGAATCTTGAAATTTCGGATTCAAGTAGAAGAGGAACTGTACTGTCCCAGTAGCGAAAACAAAGGCGCTGATCAGCTTCGCGGTTACCGCGAAGCTGATCTGCGTCTTTGTTTTCGCCTATGCAGATTGCTGGTTTTCCCATGAGGCGGCTCATTTATAAAACTTATTGAAGTAACAACATTGTTTCTAGTTAGAGACATGCTGGATGACTGCAAGACATCTTAAGATTTTTGCAACTAAAAAATTAAGGTTAATGGGTTTTCTGATGGCTGCAGAAATGAGCTGATTTTGAGAGTTTGCTTTTAGATCTGTGTACACACATATACCAGTTCAAAATTTAGTAATTCTCAACAATTGTGTGAAATGAATGTTCTACTAGAGCTAAATTTTGTGACTCTTACTTTTTACCCATCTGTAAGTCTGTCACAAGTATCTTATTGAGGAACCAGGCTGACTCATTACCCCCTGAATCATCATGCCAGATCCTCAAGCAGACGACGTCACCAAGTTTCTGTCGGGTACTCAAGACAAAGTTGCGCACACTGCCAGCCTCAAAACCCTAGAGATATAAGTAGAAACAATAAATCAAATTTTTATCTGTGTATTTTGTTATGGAACTAGGCTGACTTGTTACCCTCTGCATAATCATGGTAGATTCTCAGACAGACAACATTGCTACGCTTTTCTCGTCCTCAAGACAATGTGTGGTACATTGCCAGACTTGAGACCCTGAAAATACAAAACCAACACCAGTATAAAAATATCTATTCTACCATTAGGCCACATCACTTCATTTTCTCACTTCACCTTTCACTTCACTTCACTCCTTTTCTCTTCACTTCACTTCACTTCCCTTCCCTTTACTTTATATTTTACTTTACTTTCAAGATAGTGAAGTGAATACTCTTAATGCAAAACTGAAGTTATTTGAAGACACATTCTACATTGCACCCAAAAGAATGTAAAAGGACAGGTAGAGAATGCAAGAAAAAGGACAATGCATTTATTTGTAGATATGATTGACAATTACGTTCTCTAGTCAATGTTTGGAATTAGTTAATAGAGCCTCATGCTGCCAAACAGCAACCCACAGGACAATGTTTTCTCATCCACAAACTCTTGAGAAAAACTTCTACCATCATATCAGCCTAGTGAGAAATTAGCAGAAAATCAATATTTTACCACATGTGAGTCATCATCCATGATCCTGATGCCTGTGTCCCCATCATCCCCCACCAGTACAAAGCCAACATTTGACTTGGTTCCTGAACCATGACGGATACCGGTGTACACTCGCAGGAGATAGAAATAGCTGTCAGCAATGTCATTGTCCACCAGTAGGGCATAGGACCACTGAAATGTTTGCATAGAAAGATTTTGTACCCATATTGTTTCATGTTTTGTAATTCATAAAAGCCTTTTTAACAGAAATCCATTATCCATGAAGTAAGATGTTTTAAAAAAGCGTTTCAACAGGATATTCATCATTTTGCTCGAAAACAAGCTTTCATTTTGTAAAAATATCAAACTGTGAAATTGAAAAGAAAAAATATGCAGCTCTAATGAAAAAATCAGTGCTAATGATCTTTTAAGGTGCAGCATTGTTCTTTGAGAACCCATAATTCATGCCATCATCAAGAGACTGGTGTTTCAGAATAAAAGACAGTCTATTTTTTAATAGCTCAGAATCACTTGATTTCCAGATTCCAACCTAAAATACCATGTCCTAACCTTGTATTTATCCTTCAGATCTGCCCTCCAGGCCCAAGGCACGAAGAGCAAAAATGCCACAAATGCCGCAATCACAGTCGCCAGCACCGAGGCATTGCCCAGGGGATCAGTGTCCACAAACACGGCGAAGAAGTCTATTTTGTTTGGTGGGACGTAAAAGGTAGTGCCTACAGTGAGAGACTGGCCTGGTCCTGGGTTCTGGCAATCACAAACTGTCTCGGCACGACTGGTGTCTCGGGATACCTGGAAATGTAGTGAGACATCCTTTAAGTCTATCTTGTTTGGTGGGAAGTAGAGAAATATACAATATGATACAGCTAATTTGTTTGGCGGTACATAAAAGGTAGTACCAAAAGTTGGGGACCGGCCTAGTCCTGGGTTCTGACAGTCACAAACTGCCTCGGCACGACTAGTGTCTCGGGATACCTATAAATGTTGCAACTCATAAAGCATTGAAAGTTCTTCAATTTTCACATGAATTATATTTCTTTAAGTTTTTAATTTCTGATTTATTTACAGGCAACTGAATCTGCAAGTGAGAATGTTTGTGGATTTAAGCTTTTGTTAAAGCTTTAAGACAATACATCCATAAATAATAACTTTGAATTCAAAATGCAACAAAGTCGCAAATATTGAAGAATTAAGTTCTCAACAACATTTCTGAATTAACACAATCTTCTTCTTTATTTATCACACAATCTTAATCTGTACCTTGCACATGTTTCTGTCCCAATAGTAGTTGTCTGCTGCATCTTTCACCCAAGCAAGACAGTTGACGCTAGTCACATTGGCACAGAATGGTTTTGTCAGTAGGGACAGGTCCACAGAATTTTCTGTATATATTTATAACAGAGAAAATACGAGTATAACAAGATTCAATGGAATTTCAAATATATGTATGCACACTCTTCACTTATTTTAAAACATGTGACATAAAGAATCAAATCTCAATGTAACCTGTAAGTTTCTGTATAAAATACTGGATTCCAGGCTTACCCCATTTTTGACGAGTTGACTTTCCCATCAATATCATTTGGGTGAGTCCACTTTCATTTTTAGGGACTTAAGATGTGATTTTTTTTTTTTTTATTTCATTTTTGATTTTGTTTGTTTGTATGAATAGATGCTTAACGTCCCAGTCAACAGCTAATGGTCAGGTCGTGCCACTGCCTCCATTTTATGAGACTTTTACCTAAAATTAGGACGCCATGACATCCCTATAACCACCCAACTAAACCAACAAGGCTTATATGTATGGATAGTTTGACATGAACCACTTTTCCTGGGCAGGCTCAAACCTGAGCGGTTTACCACTATCAGATGGTCAGTCAGTAGCGAAGAGGCTTTGCCTGGAGGCACAAGCATCCCATCTATTTCTTTAGGCCCCAATGGGCAGGGGCCCCATTTTTTGATGAAAGGCCTATAAGCATTAAGCAAACAGAATAACCCCAGATGGGAAGCTTGCAATCTGCTGAGTCACATCTGGAGCTTTACTGTTAGCCTATGTCTTACAAAAAGGACCCCAGATTTATATGAGTTAAAGTCTTGCCTACTTTATCACTTCGGCAAGGATGGCAACATCAATTCTAATGTTTCTGTCATATAAAAAATGTTACATTTTAAACTATTTTCTGTTTTCTTACCAAGCAAAGGCCTGAGAGCAATCCATATTTTCCCAGTGGTGCTAAACTCATCAGCACTAATCTTGACTTTGTACCCATCTTCATATGTCCATTTATCCACATTAATCTCTGTGCTATAAATATACTGTTTGTCCTCAATTGACGGCTTGTCATCTTTGTTAAAGTAAGCCTGGTAGACAAGTGCCGTTGCATTTGGACGAATAAAGAGAAGGATGTCATCATCGCCATACATTCGATCAAAAAGAATATAGATCATCTTGTTAGGGTCATCCTCGAAGTATGTGGGTGTTTTGTCACTGTAAAATAGAGTAATAGATAGGCTAAATATTGAATGATGGTTTAAGAATTGTTTAAACAATACTCAATTAAAAACATATAATTTTTGTACTGATCTATATCAAACCGGTATAAAATGAATTTCAAGGGGTATGCTAAATATCTTTATCATGAAATAACCAATACAGCTCAAATAGAACATTTGAATTTCAAGGAAGTCAGACATTTGGTGAAAAGTCAGTGCTTTATCCATTCCTGTTGCATCAGGAACTTTACTGTGAAAGGGTATAAGAGTTCCAACTCTAGCCTTTTACCTGCTCTGATTTGTTTTATTGATTTTCATTCTTTAATCTCATTTTAAACCCATGACAATTATTCAAGTACTGATGAGGTTTCCATGTTAACTAAATCATTAGTACAAAAACTTGAACGTACATGCAGTCTGGTATGACATGGTTCTCCAGTTTGTACCGTATTGTATCACCAATGAGAATCGCCTTGTCAAAGTCAAACCTTGGGACATAGGATGATATTCTGTCTGCCCATTCTCCCCAGAAGTAGGGGTTATGCTTAAATATGGTTGTCTGAAAATACATGATTTATCTGTGTTTACAATGGTTATATTAAGCTTCTTGTCTTCCAGTGTGGAATTCTTAATATCTCAAAAGTTAATCTGTTTGCTCATTTTGTGGTTTTAATGTCCCAGTCAACAACTCTTATGCCAAGGAATGACCACCACTTCCTGGTTACTAAACAGTACTACGGAGAGTTAATGTGTCCTGCTCAAGGACACAACCAGTGGAGTTCAAACCCAGTACATCTCAATTCCAAGTACCCATCTACTTAAAAGCCATCACGATCCCCCTCCCCCCCCCCCCACACCCAAACCCACAAACACACACAATTAAGGTTATTATCTTTAAATATGAATATTGTAGAGTAATTTGAAATTTTCATGCACTACAAAACAATGGATATAACTCAAAAGCCAGTGTCACTCACCTTCACAGTTACAGCAGAAGCATTGCAAGCTTCTGGGTGAGTCTCGATCATATCATCCAGTACAATGGCAGCATGAGGCCTCTCCACGGTTGTACCGATCAGCTGATAGGCCGGCGTGACTTCCGCCGATATGTAGATAAAGTCATTCTCGAGGTACATCTCTTGCTGTCCTATCTGTATCATGTTGCTGAACATCTCAGTCAGATGAGACAGCGCAGATTGTAGGAATGGTAATGCTTCTTTGGACTGAAATAGACACCAAAGAGGGCTGCTTTAACAGGACAATCCAGGCAATCCAGGACCTTTTAACTTTACACTCTTTTATAGGTCCTGGGGGAGACATTGAAAACTAAATCCTAGTATTTATTTTACATAAAAGCTCACAGTGTATAACTATGATCCTGAATATCTGAATATGTGGATGTTTTAATACAATGCTTTCCAGGCCCCTTAGGCCTACGAAAAAGCTTATTTTCCTGTAATTTAAAAAAAAAAACAAAAAAAAAAAAAAAAAAACAAAAAAAAAAAAAAAAAAAAAAAAAAAAAAACAAGAACTCACAGCTTCAGATTTGATATGTTTAGCAACATAGTATTTCTGTAGCTGTTTCTGAGCCAGAAATGTCTGTTCCTGAAGACTGAGTGGGGCCGTGCCCTCCACCTCCGTCTTAAAGATCTGTATGTACAATAGGTAGTTCCGCATTTCTTCCACAGTCGGGTCGACGGGTAGATTGGGGGTCAGCACAGTTTGTAGTGAGGAGAGGATGTTTCTGATGAGGTCTCGCAGAGCTGTAAAGGAAGGAATTGTTTGTAGGTTAAATGCACCAAGGAATTAGGTATACACTCCTTTTAAAGCCAAAACCTTTGTCAAATGATAATAAAACCAAAATTACTGCCACTATTCATGTCTGCAATTGCACTACATTCAATAAGGCAAAAGAATATCAATGTTTTTTGTTGTTGTTTTTTGTTATTTTTTTTTCAAGAAAGCTATTGTCAATAGATATAATTATTCGTCCCTTGGAAAACTCCATAGACTTTAATGTATTTTCACGTTTACACGAAAAATCATTCTGCCTCTTCTGGCTGTCGTGTTTTAATGATTTTGGTGCCATTTGAAAGTTAAATGAATAAAGCAATAAACAAAGTCATTTGATGAAATTTCGACATTGCATGTTTGAATTACAAGAGTTTAAAGTTTAAGGATATGTTGAAAAAAAACACTTTCCCATTGATATCAATGGTGAAGTTGCCCAAAAATGGTCAAAAAAATTTCCCAATGTTTTAAAAATTTGCAGCTTGATAACACCTTTGTTAATTGCTTTATTCATTTAACTTTCAAATGAGATCAAAAACATTAAAATATGTTTACTAGGAGAAGCAGGGTAATTTTTCTTGTGAACATAAAAATTCATTGAAGTCTACGGAGTTTTCCGAAAGTGACAAACATGATGTCTATTGACTGTATATTAATTTTAACACATTGTTTTAACTAACAATGTTCTGCTACTTATGATTTACCTATTGAAGCATATTTGATCTCCTCTGTGTTAGGGAAAGTTCTGTCGTGTACATGAGAAGCCAGTTGCTGAGCTTATGCGAAAACAAAGATGCAGGTCAGCTGTGCAGTAGCTGCACAGCTGATCAGCATCTTTGTTTTCGCTTAATGGAAAGTATATTTACCTATTGAAGCATATTTGATCTCCTCTGTATTAGGAAACGTTCTGTCGTGTACATGAGAAGCCAGTTGCTGAGCACATGCGAAAACAAAGATGCAGATCAGCTGTGCAGTAACTGCACAGCTGATCAGCATCTTTGTTTTCGCTTAATGGAAAGTACATTTACCTATTGAAGCATATTTGATCTCCTCTGTATTAGGAAACGTTCTGTCGTGTACATGAGAAGCCAGTTGCTGAGCTAAAACATCTGCACACTCTGAAGCCTTGATCTACAATATTATAAAGTGTAAAATTAAAACTGAGCCTGTGCATGAGAAAACCAACAATTTGGGTTTCCGACCAGGTCCGACACAAACCGGGCTGTACATTTAAAGGAGATAGTAAGAAGCTTGAAATTTTGGATGAAGGAAGAAGAGGGATTGTACTATCCATGTAGCAAAAACAAAGGCGCTGATCAGTTTCGCAGTTACTGCGAAGCTGATCTGCACCTTTGTTTTCGCCTATGCAGATTGTTGGTTTTCCCATGCGGCGGCTCAACTAATACTTGTATACAGTTAATACATGCACACTATCTGCTTCAAATACTCAGGTAACAAACATGTCAAAGTTCCACTTGCGAATGACAGACACACACCTCTGATGATTTGTTTGCAAGTTCGGCATGAAAATTGTGAAACTTACAAAAATGAGTGCTAGAGTGGATGTTATGTCCATGTCAAGATTGTTTTAAGTCATGTTGAGACAGAGACATCACTTCCTGTGTAAGAGCCAATACTATGGGGTGTAAAGTGTCTTGTTGAATGACACAGCTCGGCATCAATGGGGTTTTAAACCCCACCTCCTCCAAAGCTCTACTACTGAGCCATCATGCGACACTTTGAGTGGCATTGTTTATATATGCTCTTACATAAAGTTATAAAGAAAACAAATTATCTATTAGACTAAGACTTTTATGATGCATTCAGGTTAATGTCCCAGTATCAGCTAAGGTTGCATATGAAAATGGAACATTGGTTCATAGTATCATCTGAAAGACTTGAAAGGCCCTGCATGCAGCTCAAGATGTAACTGTTTCCTAATTAAAGAGTAAACATCCAAGAGAATAGTATAATCTGGATCAGGGGCCAGTTGTTCAAAACTTCATTACCTTAACACTGTCGTTAAGACCTCAACTTGTTTAGTAAATGCCAACTACATAAGCAAATATACTGCTATTTTTGGTTCATAAAATGTGAGAATCCTTTGCATTGCAAAGGATTTTCACATTTAATCAACAAAAAAACAACAGTGTATTTGTAATATTGCCATTTGAAATTTTAACAAATCGTTAACTAACGACATTGTTAATTTTGAACAACTGGGCCCTGATTGCCTATATATCTTTGTCCAAGAGCTAAAATTCTTTTTTCATGTCACTTACGGCTGCTGTAACATTGGTGTAGTCCACTACAGCAAGAGTGGCGTTCAGAGCTCTACTCATGGTTTCTATGGCAATGATTGACATCCGTCTGTCTGTCGGCCATGTTGTGATGGAGTGATGAAGCATCATTACATACTTTTCACCAGTCTATAGAAAATAAATGCAATTCACTTATAAATAAACTTTTTAAAGTTTTCAGATTAGAGCTTCACTCATGGTTTCTATGGCAATGATGGAATCCGTCTGTCTGTCGGCCATGTTGTGATGGAGTGATGAAGCATCATTACATACTTTTCACCAGTCTGTGGAATATGAGAGTACTTTGTCAAATTTCTTATTAATTTGCTGTGTGAATGCCAATGAGTTTTGTTTCTTTGTCAAAGATATCTATATCAAGATTCCTTTTCTGAGTATGATGTACATATAGGTCAAAGTTAAGAGGCATCAAAGTTCATCAAAGGCCAAGGATTATTCCTTACATGTATGAGGTAGTCTTGAGTGGTGTCTTTAAAGACTTAAACAATCAGAAGCCAAAATCTACCCACTTCATTATCTTATGCCCCCAATATTTAGTATAGGGATCAACCATGGTTTTCAGTGTTCAAACATTCGATGGATCCCGCAGGCCTCGTGTTCAAACACCTTCCGAGTGATCCAGCGAATGTTTGAACACTGAAACAAACCATGGTTGATCGCTATTCTTGCATTTTCACTCTAATCCACTTAAAATCTCTTGAAAATAACATTAGCAACGTAAAACTCACAGAAAACAGCGGAGCTTCTTCAACGTCGACCATTTTGTTTCTACGAAACACATGACGTCACGTCGCATTGACCAATGACGTCGCCCAAAACCCATGTTCAAACGGCATGTGAATTTCATGATTTGAACATGGGTTTTGCTGTTTGAACACGGCTTTCGACCAATCGAAAACGGCCTCAAACAGCTATGCGCATAGATATCTATGCAAGAATATAGGGATCAACCATGGTTTTCAGTGTTCAAACATTCGATGGATCACGAGGAAGGTGTTTGAACACAAGGCCGCAGGCTGCGTGTTCAAACCCCTTCCGAGTGATCCATCGAATGTTTGAACACTGAAACAAACCATGGTTGATCGCTATTCTTGCATTTTCTCTCTAATCCACTTAAAATCTCTTAAAAATAACATTAACAACGTAAAAATGCATCGGAAACCGCGGAGCTTCTTCAACGTCGGCCATTTTGTTTCTATGAAATACATGACGTCACGTCACTTTGACCAATGACGTCGGCCAAAACCCATGTTCAAACGGCACGTGAATCTCATGATTTGAACATGGGTTTTGCGATTTGAACACGGCTTTCGACCAATCAAAAGCGGCTTCAAACAGCTATGTGCATAGATATCTATGCAAGAATGAAGGTTCAAGGTCATAAAAGTTCATCAAATGTCAAGGACACAATTATACTCATATGTATTAGTATTAGATAGTCCTGAGTAGTGGCTTCCATGACTTCAACAATCAGAGACAGTAGTCTGCCCACTTTATAAGTTTACTATCTTCTGACCTTTTGTAGCCAAAGGTCAAAGGATCATTAGGTTCAAGGTCATCAAAGATCATCAAATGTCAAGGACACACTTATACTCACATGTATTAGATAGTCCTGAGTTGTGGTTTCCACGACTTCAACAATCAAAGACCAATAGTCTGCCCACTTGATCAATTTACCATCTTCCGTTCTTTTGTAGCCCAAGGTCAAAAGGTCATCAGGTGTCAAAGTGATACTGGTTGATGTATTCAAAACCTGTAAATGAAATATCAAGTAGAGAATGCCGGTCTTCATAAATCCATGCTCATTTTTGGTGAGGTAAAGAGAATCATAAAAGCAGTATGAAGCTATATTTTTGGCGATGTTAGGGTTTTATGTCCCATCAACCTCAGTATAAAACCTTCTTTACAAGATCAAACTCTTCTAATCAAGGCTCTGAAGCTGCAGTAACTCTCCGGTATAAACTCACGACCTTTAGTTTCTATTGTCAACCTCTAAGTTGGAAGTTAGGGGTGATTACATCAAACACTGGCTGGCCTACTGCTTTCTCTTATGAATGTATTCACTTCCCTTTATATGTGTGTCAAAAAAATTGATAAAAAATCTTACCACAGCATTATAGACCGATGCAATGCCTTGTATTTTTCTGGCCAGAGTTCTGTAGTCATAGGACTGGTTGGCTTTTAGCAGTTCATCATCAAACTCGCTGATGCTGGCCTCAACTGTGTTCTTCTGAACAGTATCCTCCATAGGTAGCAGTTGGGCAGTTGTTAGGTAGGGAGTGGACTGTAAAAATATAACAGCCTTATAAATAATAGTCATATCATGCTAACATGTATACCAAACACAAAAATTAACAAGAGGACCAATGGTCCTGTAAACGCTCACCTGTGAACTGGGATATGCAACCTAAGCTGACCTTGCCGTAAAATAGGTCAAGGCCATCCCAGGGTCATGATTTATACAAACTTTGTAGAGCTGCATTCATTGATGCTTCAGGCCAAGTTTCAAAATCAAAGGCCTTCTGGTTCTAAAGAAGATTTATAATGGTTTTTACTATTTATAGCCATGGCACCATCTTGGTTACATGACCTGGACCATTTATTTTAGCTTCCACTCGCCTTTCCTAACGATGCTCCACATAAAGGTTTGGCTTTGATTGGCCAAGTGGTTTCAGAGAAGATCTTTGAATATTATGGTCGTATACATGTATATAGTCCGGGGGCAGGGGCAGACAACCCCCTGAGGACATTTTTTTCGATAAACATAAATCTTCTGTCAATTTGCATATTCCCAGCAAGTTTCCCCCCATTTAATTACATTTTACTAACTTTCCCCATTCAAATTCATGGGCAACCTATGTTGGCCTTGCCATAAAATAGGTCACATACATGTGATACCTCCCTCATCATCAGGGAGACTCCAGGAAATGAGCCCTAAAATTGGTAAAAATTCTTCTAAAATGTACCACTTTTGTAACAAAAATTCAAAATCTCCCTGAAATGAATCAGGAATTTTCCTATATATTCTATACATTTTTCAAAATTCTCCCTGAAATGGAACATAAATCTCCCTGATTCCTCTTTCAGACTTATCACATGTATGAGGTCAAGGTCATCCCAAGGTCATGATTTATATGTAGAGCTCCTCTCCCTGATGCTTCATGACAAGTTTCAAAATCATAGGCCTTCTTGTTCTGGAGAAGATTTTTAAAATGTTTTTTGCTATTTATAGCCATGGCGGCCATCTTGGTCATGTGACCTTGACTATTTATTACTATTTATATAAACTTTCATTCTCCCTTCCTAAGAATACTCAACAAGACGTTTGGCTTTGATTGGCCAAGCAGTTTCATAGAAAAAAGATCTTTGAATATTATGGTAATATACATGTATATTGCCCCGGGCAGAGGGCAGACCTGCCCCTGGGGTCCTTTTTTTCAGAATCATAAATATTCAGTCCATTTGCCCATTACTGTAAAGTTTTTCCCGTCAAATGACATTTTGACAATTTTCCCCATTCAAATGCATGGGCGACCTATGTTGACCTTGCCGTAAAATAGGTCAATGTCATCCCAGGGTCATGATTTATATAAACTTTGTAGAGCTCCTACCCCTGATGCTTCATGCCAAGTTTCATACGCCTTCTGGTTCTGGAGAAGAAGATTTTTAAAGGTTTTTGCTATTCATAGTCATGGTGGCCATCTTGGTCATGTGACCTTGATTATTTATATTAACTTTCATTCCCCCATCCTAAGTATACTACATAAAAAAGTTGGCTTTGACTGGTTGAGCGGTTACTGAGAAAATTAAGTTTAACATTTAATTTGTAAATGACCTTTGGCCAAGGTCAAGAAATGACCTTGACCTTTAATACTCACATCACTTCATTAGCTCAACATGATGTCTGTATCTACCAACTTTCAGGTCACAGGCTACAAAACTTCCTGAAAAATTCAATGTTTTCACTTTTTCCCATTGAAAAGCCTATGTAACCAAAATTGACCTTGCAGTAAAATAGGTCAAGGTCAACCCAAGGTCATGATTTATATAAACTATGATGGGCCAGAGTCCCCAATGCTACATACCAAGTTTCATTGAAATCGGTCCACTGGTTCCAGAGAAGATTTTTTTAAGGTTTTTACCATATATGGGCATGGCCTGGTCATGTGACCTGGATCATTTATATATATAAACTTTCGTTCCCCCTTCCTAAGGATGCTCCACATGAAGTTTGGCTTTGATTGACCCAGTGGTTTCAGAGGAGAAGATCTTTGAAATTGTGGACGGACGACGGACGGACGCCGGAGCATGGCCATCCTATAAGCTCACCTTGTTAGCCTTCGGCTCAGGTGAGCTAAAAACCCTAGCCGAATGCTTTTTAATACATGCAGTTGATGTACACAAAAAAAGACATATTTCTCTCAGACAGATTTCTAAAACATACAGTTCAAATACAGAGATTTTTGAAACCAAACACCTTTATTGAGCATCTCAACATGTCAATCAAATTTTAAGGTGAACATATCAAATTACATTAATATTCATGGGCAAGGCTCCACTCCGCATGCATATAAAAGCAATCAAACATGTTCGACTTATAATTCAAGTTACTCGTGTTGACAATTGAGCCATGCTGCGAGAAAACCGGATTTTCGCCTATGTGAAAACAAAGGCGCAGATCAGCTGTGCAGAAACTGCACAGCTGATCAACGCCTTTGTTTTCACTACATGGACAGTATGATTCCTCCCCTTCCTAAATCCAAAATTTCAAGCTTCTAGCCATCTCCTGTAACTGTACAGGCCGTTTTGTGTCAGACCTGGTAGGAAACCCTGAAGACCAGTTTTCTCCCATCGCACCTTATTTCGAAAATGCTCATGAAAAGAAGCATGCTTACAATGACACTGTATCTGAGCTCTACATAATCTCCAAAGACATCAGCTATACGTAGAACCACCGTGGCTTCATAACCATTGTCTATATTACCCATTTGGATTGTGACTAGGTTGGATGTCGCTCCAGCTGTAATAAACAAATTCTTACAGAAATATTTGATAATTGCAAAAGAACTATGGGGGTAACTGGATTCAAAAATTCATTTGGGGAGACATATTTGGATAAATAGTTTATCAAATCTGGGTTGACAATAATTATTAATACAATAAAGTACCTCCAAAAATGCAAATTTTGAATTTAGTTGTTTTCATTCTAAAATACCTTAAATTTCTAAACATCCAAATCACAGTAGTTATAACCAAACACGTGTCATCAATGATATATTTCATGACATTTATCAACAACCAGCAACAACCAATGAAAGATTTTTCAAAACTGGTCTAAAATTTTCGGTATTCATAGGCATGAATTCTTGAAAGGGCTAACTTACGGTCAAAATAAAGTATTTGTCTCTGGTCGTCATGATCACCATACTGCAGAAAGAAGAAATAATACATGGGCTCATCTTCTGTCCATGTGTCTTCCGTGAAGCCTTCGTCCAGCCAGTCTTTACAAGTCAAGTTGTACTCTCGCTTGTTGGCCACAGAAGAAAATATGGTGGCTGAAATGGTAACAAAGTGATACTATATTGAGCCGCCTCGTGGGAAAACCAACAATGTGGTTTCCGAACAGGTCCGACACAAATCGACCTGTACAGTCACAGAAAAGAGCTAGAAGCTTGGAATTTCGGATTTAAGTAGAAGAGGAATTGTGTACTATCTGAGTAGCGAAAACAAAGGCGCTGATCACTTCGTGGTTACCGCGAAGCTGATCTGCGTCTTTGTTTTCTCCTATGCAGATTGTTGGTTTTCTCACGAGGTGGCTCATATTGTTAATATCTGTATAATCACTAGAAATCTAAATTTTGCATACTGTAAGTTTCAGAATGTTCATGAGAACTTAATTTTTGCGAATATTCGATAATTCCATGCCTCGTCAATTCAAGGTTCTCATTTATGAATAACCTCTATAAGCAATAAAGACTACAGGAACACTCATTCACGAATTCAAAACCTCGTAAATAATTCAAAAATAGAATATTTGCAAAATAAGTCGTGCCAAAATTTCCGAATTTACAGTAGATCTATTTCAAGGTAAAATTTGATTTAATTTGATTTAATCAAAAGATGTGCAAGAAAGATAAATCGATCAAAAGTTTCAGATCAAGATCAACAAATATGTCCCTCAAGTCAGTTTGGCTGGCATCTCTCTCTGTGCAGCAACGGCACAGCTGACCAGCTCCTCTGTTTTCGCTACATGGATAGCAAAATCCCTCTTCTTTTTAAATCCAAAATTTTAAGCTTCTAGCTTGTGTGACTGTACAGGCCGGTTTGTGTTGTATCTGGTTGGAAACCCAGATTGTTAGTTTTCTAATGCAAAAGCTCAATTTATTTCAAGTGAACAGCACACTTGTTGAAAAGCTGAGAATCTCAATCCATCACTACATTATTATTATTTTCAATAACCATAAAAATGCAACAAAGCTGCAATACCAAAATAATGTCTACAAGATCTCAAAAAGTTTCAGAAACTGTCTATCCTGTTTTCAAAAATTGAACTGTTCTCGTACTTTATCTTTAAACTTATAAGAGTTAAAACAGTCTCTTACTTGGCGTAACAGTAGAGTTGACCAGCTCTGTTGCTTCCGGTATCTTATACTCATCATACGGCACGACCCGGCAACTGCCTCCCTTAGGTGGTTTGTTAGTGACAAACTCATAGTATGCCGGGCCATACAAGGACCCATCCTTAATCATGTCCAGGGTGACTAGGTACCAGGAACCAGGATCCAGGGAGTTAGCAATAATTGTCAGGGAGGGCTTGTCATTTCCTACAAAAAAGATGTAAATTGTGAATATACTGCAACTGCCTCCCTAAAGTGGCTTGTTAGTGACGAACTCATAGTATGCCGGACCATATAGGGATCCATCCTAGATCATATCCAGGGTGACCAGGTTCCAGGGAGTTAGCAATAATTGCCAGGGAGGGCTTGTCATTGCCTGAAGAAAAAATAATAATTCACACAGCTGAATACTGTAAGTTTGGAAATTTTCATGAGACTTTTATTTTGTAATTTTTCTATTTCTGAATTATAAGCAAGTTCTTGATTTTGCATGTGGGTACTCATGTAGTCTATGATGCTTATAGTAACTAGAAATGCGTGTTTGTAAAACACTATGCCCCCAACTGTATGCTTGTCCCTAAACTGGCAGCTTGTATGATTCATTATTTCATTCCAATTAAGTGAAATTTAATTTCCTAAAAAAGCTGTTCGGTTGCCTTTTTTGCCTCCATCCAGAAACAGAATGTAAGCCTTTGCATACAAGTTAGAAATGGATTAAAAATTTCAAAATTGAGTTATTTTGTCAAAATTTGATGGAAAGTCCTCAAAAAGTAATCAGGTGATCTTCTTCTCAGCCCCAACCAGTATACCAAATATGAAGGCTCTAACTTAAATACTTTTTCAGATATCTTGCACACAAGATTTTCAAATTTTATTTTAAAAGGGCCATAACTCCAAAAAATGCATACTTTGAACATGAAAAAAAATGCCTGTCAACTATTTTTTCATGAGGAATTCGTATATGAAATTTCAAAACCCTAACATTCACTGTTCAAAAGTTTCAAATTTCACCGATAAGTGGAAAAATCAATCAAAATTTCAAAATTCTGTATTTTTGTAAAAATTTGACGGAAAATTCTCAAAAGTTAATCAGGTCATCTACTCCTCAGCCCCAACAAGTGTACCAAATATGAAGGCTCTAGCTTAAATACTTTTTGAGATATCTTGCACACAAGATTTTCAAATTTTGTTTTCAAAGGGACATTACTCAGAAAAGGGGCATAACTTGGCCATACAAAAAAATACGGGTCAACTATTTTATCATGAGGAATGTGTATATGAAATTTCAAAACCCTAGCATTCACCTTTCAAAAGTTTCAAATTTCACCGAAAAGTGGAAAAATCAATCAAAATTTCAAAATTCCGTATTTTTGTCAAAATTTGACGGAAAGTTCACAAAAGTTGATCAGGTCATCTACTTCTCAGCCCCAACAAGTGTACTAAATATGAAGGCTCTAGCTCAAATACTTTTTGAGATATCTTGCACACAATATTTTCAAATTTTGTTTTCAAAGGGACATAACTCAGAAAAGGGGCATAACTTGGCCATACAAAAAAAATACGGGTCAACTATTTTATCATGAGGAATGTGTATATGAAATTTCAAAACCCTAGCATTCACCTTTCAAAAGTTTCAAATTTCACCGAAAAGTGGAAAAATCAATCAAAATTTCAAAATTCCGTATTTTTGTCAAAATTTGACGGAAAGTTCTCAAAAGTTGATCAGGTAATCTACACATCATCCCCAACCAGTATACCAAATATGAAGGCTCTAGCTCAAATACTTTTGGAGATATCTTGCACACAAGATTTTCAAATTTTGTTTTCAAAGGGAAATAACTCAGAAAAGGGGCATAACTCGGACAAGAAAAAAAATACGGGTCAACTATTTTTTCATGAGAAATACACATATGAAATTTCAAATCCCTAACATTCACCATTCAAAAACAAGGCGTTACACACGCACACACAGACAGACAGACAAGCCCAAACCAATATGCCCTTCCAACTTTTTCAAAGTTGGGGGCATAACTATAAGTGTGAACTTTAAATCTTCAAGGCAAAGTGTTCACAAATTTAGCCAAAACTTAGTTCTCACAAGCATTTCTGAATTTACAACAAAGTATTTTTGTCACTTATCATATGCATGAATTCTGAACAATTAAAAATTAAATCAAGAATGCTCCAGCTAAATGTTATTTTTATTTCTATGGACTCAGTTTTATGTTTCTTTCAAGACTATTTCATTCATATCTATGACAATTCAATTCGTAGGTGGGGCCAAAACAACAGTAACCCTTGAAAATATGACACATACTGGTTTGTTCCACATGTGATCCATTACTGTGATGAGATGATCGATTGATTCAAAGAGCTGAAATTAGCAATCTTGACCAATTGTCAATGGGGGCTGCCATTAATCAGCAGTGATATCACATTTCGTTCTCCACAAAGATTTTTCTTTTACCATCAAATTAAAACATTTCATGCCTCTGGGTATTTTCTGTGGATGTACAGCTCAATGGTCAATTGTTATAATAGACATAGCAAAAAATACTAAGAATTATTGCATAAATACCCGTGTCACACGATATTATCAGCCGTTTATTAATAAAGAGAAAGCCGTGCATTAATATTGCAATTCACGCGCGCACATGCTGTTAAAACATGGCTTTTACTTATGCTCGTTACCGGGCGCCACGCAAAGCACGTGCTAGTAATGAGAAACTGTAGCCCGCCCTGAACGAGCATAAAAACGAAAGCTTTTACGCGTATGAAAATGTGAAGTGGCTGTAAAATATAGTGCGCCATATTTCTTTCATTTCTGCACCTTATTTCTTTCGTTTCCGCAGAATTTATGCAATAATAGCGATCAAAAATGATTTTGTCATTCATTAACATTCGCTAGGTCCCTCGGGAAGTGTTGAAAACCTCGGGCTACGCCCTCGGTTTTCAACACTCCCCTCGGGACCTAGTGAATGTTAATGAATGGAAAATCATGTTTGATCCCTATATTAGCAATATTATTTAACATTACCTGTTTCTGTGATTGTGTTATCTAAACTGATATAACTTCCATAACTGGTTCCTGATTTTTTCTGAAGTCGCCATGTGAATGTGGCATCACAGTTATCACTGAGCTGGGGAACCAGCTGGAGGTTAGAGGTCACCGCAACCTTCGCTAGACAGTTGATATGGCAGCTAGCAAAATAAAACCAGAGGACCAATGGTCCTGTAAACGCTCACCTGAAACCTGAGATATATACATGTACCAATAAACTTGTTAGACTAGAATGGTACAATTCATGTATATAACCCTAGGGCAGGGTCAGACTAACTCCTGGAGTCAATGTCTTTTTCAAATCATAAAAATTCAGTCCATTTGCCAATTAACTGCAAGTTTTGTCCTTCAAATGACATTTTAACAATTTTCTCCATTCAAATGCATGGACGATCTAAGTTGACCTTGCCGTGAAATAGGTCAATGTCATCCCAGTGTCATGATTTATATAAATTTTGTAGACCTCCTTTCCTTAATGCTTCATGCCAAGTTTCAAAATCATAGGCCTTCTGGTTCTGAAGAAGAAGATTTTTTAAAAAAAATTGCTATTTATAGCCATGGCGGCCATCTTGGTCATGTGACCTTGACCATTTATATAAACTTTCATTTCCTCTTCCTAAGGATGCTCCACATAAAGTTTGGCTTTGAGTGGCTCAGCAGTTTCTGAGAAAAAGCTGTTTGAATATTATGGTCATCTACATGTATATAGCTCCGGGAAAGGGGCAGACAACCCCTGGGCCTAAAATATTTTCATAAGCATAAATCTTCTGTCAATTTGCTCATTCCTAGCAAGTTTTCTGCCATTACATGACATTTTCCTATTTTTTCCCATTCAAATGCATGGGCAACCTAAGTTGACCTTGCTGTAAAATAGGTCAAGGTCATCCCAGGGTCATGATTTATATAAACTTTGTAGAGCTCCAGTCACTGATGCTTCACACCAATTTTCAAAATCATTGGCCTTCTGGTTCTGGAGAAGAAGATTTTTAAAGTTTTTTTTTTTTCTATTTATAGCCATGGCGGCCATCTTGGTAATGTGACCTTGACCATTTATACAAACTTCCATTCCCTCTTCCTAAGGATGCTCAACAAAAAGTTTGGCTTTGATTGGCCTAGCGGTTTCAGAGAAGAAGATGTTTCAATATTATGGTCATATACATGTATAATAGCCCTGGGGCAGGGGCAGACAACCCCCTGGGCCCAAAATATAAACATTAAACATAAATCTTCTGTCCATTTGCTCATTTCTAACAAGTTTTCCGCCATTTAATTACATTTTCCTATTTTTCGCATTCCAATGCATGGGAGACCTAAGTTGACCTTGCCATACAATAGGTCAAGGTCATCTCAGGGTCATGATTTATATAAACTTTGTAGAGCTCTATTCCCAGATGCTTCACACCAAGTTTCAAAATCATAGGCCTTCTAGTTCTGAAGAAGAAGATTTTTAAAAGTTTTTGCTATTTATAGCCATGGCGGCAATCTTGGTCATGTGACCTTGACATTTATATAAACTTTCATTCCCCCTTCCCAAGGATGCTCCACATGAAGTTTGGCTTTGATTGGCCTACCGGTTTCAGAGAAGAAGATGTTTGAATATTATGGTCATATACATGTATATAGCCCCGGGGCAGGGGCAGACAACCCCCCAGGGGCTAAAATTTTCGATTAACATTAATCTTCTGTCCATTTGCCTATTCCCAGTAAGTTTTACCCATTAAATAGCATTTTACCATTTTTACCCATTTTATGCATTGGCGACCTAAGTTGACCTTGCCGTAAAATAGGTCATCCTAGGGTCATGATTTATATAAACTATTATGAGCCCCGTCCCCAATGCTACATACCAAGTTTCGTGGAAATCGGCCCACTGGTTGTGGAGAAGAAGATTTTTAAAGGTTTTTGCTATTTATAGCCATGGCGGCCATCTTGGTCATGTGACCTGGACCATTTATATAAACTTTCGTTCCCCATTCCTAAGGATGCTCCACATGAAGTTTGGCTTTGATTGGCCAAGCGGTTTCAGAGGAGAAGATCTTTGAAATTGTGAACGACGGACGACGGACGGACAACGGAGCATGGGTATACTATAAGCTCACCTGTGAGCCTTCGGCTCAGGTGAGCTAAAAAAAAAGATAAACAACAGAAAACAAATACAAAAAAAAAGTAATAGAATCAGCAACAATTAACAAGTCATCTTTATTTATTTTTATTTATTTTTTTTCATTTATTTATTTATTTTTTTTTTCAATAAACATAAATAAACCAAACCACTTGTTCATATGAAAATACATGTATTGGAATTTTACCATATTTATTTCAACAGAAAGCCAGACCTAGATTGCGTACTGAATGAGGGTTTTGTTTTAAATTCTTTGTTAGTTTGTTTGAAAAAGGACACTAAAGTGAGAAGTAAACTTACATGATGCTAAGATCCAATGTTGGCTTTATGCGTATGTACTGAGTGTAAGATGCACTCAGCGTCCGATTATTCTCTACCGTGACTGTAACAGCGTACCATCTCCCGGCAACGGTAGTTAAAGACATCACACCAGCACTGGTTAGACTGCTTGTGCAGTTCTGATATGAGGGACTGTTTCCTTCATGTGCAGTTATTATGTCATCGAATGTTGACCCAGTGTAACTGCAATAATAACAAAGTAACATAAATGTTGTGCAAGATTTGAAACACGAAAAAAGATCAGTAACCACAAAACATGTTAATTTTCTCCAAAAGGCAAGGACAAAGATTGGTTAACAGGCTCAGTTAAGGCTTTTCCTATATGCATTTCAAAAGTAAGTATCCAAACTAGAATAACATAACCATTGAAAAACGATGAGGAATATGAGGAATACTGTGTAGTACAAAAAAAGGCCTGGTCGTCCATCTATTGCTTTCAACTTTCATTGTCAATATTAAGGAGACTTGGATCAGACTCAATGTATTTTCAGGCTGCTCAAAATTTATCGCTGAATGAGAAATTGTATGAGCCGCACGCGTGCCTCATAAGAAAACCAACAACATGCATAGGCAAAAACAAAGGCGCAGAAGGATCAGCATCTTTGTCTTCACTATGAAGGTAGAAGAAACCCTCTCCTTCTTAACTCTGAAATTTCAAGCTTCTATCCATCTTCTCTAGCTGCACAGGCCAATTTGTGTCAGACCTGTTTGGAGACCCTAAATACCAGTTTTCTCATGTTGCGACTCATATGACACAAAATGAAAAGGCATAATACCTTTTACACTCCCATGTAAATGACAATGTGAAACTCTCAGCAAATACTTGATCGTAGGACAACGTCTCTGCATCCACAGTAATCTCGCCACTCGGTGACACTCTCCGCCGACCACCCACAATTTCTGCATGTGGCGGCGGGCTGATGAAGTCGCAGTATGTTGGTTCTCCAATCTTATTGAACGGTTCTTCGACAAATCCGACTTCAAGAATGACAAGATATGTTCCGTCTCGTAAATAACCTCTTGGGAAAATGATGCTATGTCTCCCTGGAAACGTGTCCGTAACATTCTCAGCATGCCACACATTGATGCGAGTTTTCTCGTCCAAGGACGCCAAAACAAACAGTCTGTTTGTAATTTCATTATCCTTCATTGCTGACAGTCTGAGAGGGGTCTCTCTTTGGGAATATTGTCTGTCGAATGATCCAGTGAACAGGAAGTCTTTATTCGTTACCACAATTTCTATCCATAGATCAGTCTGATTGATCAAATTCCAGCAGTGGGCTTCGATTTTGTGGCGCCCAAGGGCGATATACTGGAATAAGAAGTAATAAGGGGAAGCAAATGTCACATTTTGTTGATCAAATAACAAATCTCTCTTAATAGGATCTCCCATGCTAAATCGGCAGTTCAAGAATGGTAAAACTGGACTAAATTCCTCAATTACGAGATTTATATCGATAGTTCCATTGGGAATAGCTATCGACCGTAAAATATCAAAAGTAAGATTTACTATTGGGTTGTCAATTGTCATAAAGACTTCATCAATTTCTATAAATGTACCGTTACTTGCAACAACTTGGACAGTCCTCTCACCCCAGTATGGGAATATGTGTGTCACATTACATCCCGAATAGTCCGCAGAACTACAAACACCGTCAGGAGTGCCATCTGCAAAGTCAAGCGTGTAAGTTGTACTCATACCCAGAACACCATACATAGTGTACACTATCTCTGTCGTATTGATGAAACCTATGTCGTAATTATATTCAAAGTGCATGATTCCGAGTCGCAAATCATATATAAGGACACTGGTTGTATTTGTGACTTGAGCTGTCACAGTCACTGTGACAATATAGTCTCCTCTTGCAGTATAGAGGTGTTGGTACATCGGACTATCATATATAATGGGTGATCTTCTCCGTCTACTGTATGAGCCATCTCCGTAGTCAAAATCCAGTAAAACGTCAAACGGAATCAGCGCAAATCCATTGTTGTCAATATGGAAGTCAACTGTGACATTATCGGAAACATTCAGTGGTACCAAATGTGCAAACACGACACTCAGATAGCTTGCATTGTATTTTTCAACACATAGATTGAAAGCATATACATACCAACTCACTTCATTTGAACAGTTCATGCTTGAGTTAAATGTTCCTTCATGCAGATAACGGTGATTGTGTTGGAAGAAGCTTTCATTGTAGACAAGTCCAGTAACTTGCGCAGCACCATCATCAGCATTAAACACACAGGTGGCATTAGTTGGTAATGGTACTGTTCCATTTAATGTGATATTAACAGGTATGTCCATTGTCTGCAGATTTTTCCAAGGATATTTCAAACCAATTGGTTCTAGAGAGTAACCCTCAGATGGTACCTTGTTTTGAATCAGCACTGTAAATGTTTCATCACGTCGGTAGTGGCCATTGTGAGCGATCCAGTGTATGGTGTAAATTCCTGCCAGGGTATAAGTATGATTGAACTCTGTCAGGTTATAAAGCCGATATAAAATCTCCGATCCACTGCTGGTTTCTGAGAAACCATCTCCATAATCAATTTCATATTCAAAACCAGCATTAGGTACATTTTCAAACACCAAAGTCGTTGTGGTATTCGTGATGTATTTCCCATTACTCTGATAGAAGTTGAATTCCAGTGGATCCAAAGTGTCCCAAATGCTCATATTAATCGTAAAACTCTCCTGACCTAAAATATTCTCTGCCTTTCCTTCAACCAAGTAAATCCCCTGTATATCAAACAACTGTTGATAATTTAGAACATAAGGAAGCGTCTCTGAAGGACCAAGCACATACGTCTCTGACACATTACTCCCGTACTTGTAATCGATGGTAAAATTTGTCAAATCCATTGGTAAGTCAGTTGTGCCGTCAAAGGTGAAATCAAAGGAACTGTGATGGGTGGTGTTGCCGAGTCTGTTGTCAACATTGAAAGTGAGACTATTGATGTAGTAGATGACAATGACAAAGATGTAGGCAGTCTGAGAATTGACGAGATTGCTCGCTGTAACACTGATGTTGTATTCACCAGATGTGTTGTAACTGAAACAGATAGTTTTCATTTTTTTCTTATTTTTAGATCAAACTCCTGTTAGCAAGCAGTATAGCCCCACATGGGATGCAGTGTCGAATATACTATTTGCATGTGTCCCATAAAAAGGACACCAGGCTTAAATAAGCTAATAGCAAATCACTTAATATTTAATTGAATGTGACCTGAATGACTAATTTTTTCCTCATCCATAAGACTGATCTTCCAGTATTTTCTTCAAGCTTGAAATTAAAACTATCAATGATAGACATTAACAGGAGGACCAATATCCTGTAAACACCCACCTGATCTGCCGTTATTTATAAAGGGAACAAATTACTAAACATTGCAACACAAAATATGATCGCTCTTGTTTAGCTCATGGTATCAGAGAAAAAAGATTATTTTTAGTTTTTCAAATATAAAACTCAAAGATGATTTACTTACATATAATATTTATGGGAATATGTGTATTCCCCTGGAAATGAGTCATTCAGTGTCACACCGGGTTCAAAGTTCCAAGCCACACTAACATTAGTCCCCTGGGTTCCACTTGCCTCAAACAAGTAGGTGTCCCCCACAGCAAGATAGATGATGGAGTTATTCAACCATGCCTTAAAGTTGAAATGGAAAGAAAAATATGAATTTTCATCAGGAAAGCATGTCAATGAAAAGTATACCCCCTTGAACCCCATTTTTAATTAGCAAAACTAGGGTTCACAGAGTATACCTTCTTTTCTTATTTTTGATCCAAAACATATATTGTGGGTACTCGCTAGAACCAAATCGCTGGGCGGTTCTGATGTGCACCTAAAATCAATGTTTTGAGCAAAAATTTTTCAAAAATTTTCCAATGAATTTTCAATTTTTAATGCTGAAAAAATTCTCTGTATATAGCTTGGGCAAGTTTTAGTAATGTTATGGTCTTTTCTGGGTACACAGCCAGCACAGTTACCAGGGTGTACACATCAGAATCTCCGCAAGTCAAACTTTGAAGATTGTGTACTTGATTAAAAGAAGCAACTTTGGAATTAGTATCTGACCATCGAATTTTGTCCTAGATTTATGTATTGTTTAAACATTTTTTTAAATAAAATGGAATATATAACAGTGCCTAGTTCATATTTTCTGTTTTTATTTATTCAAGTTTATTCTCAGTAATACTAAATGCAGCAGTTTTCAATGGAATTCAATCATTTATCATTATGTAACAATTACAAAACGCCACACAATATAAACTGGCATGTATTAATGAAGAAAAGAGCTGTGTATCAATCAGGAAATTGGCAACCTTGGACACTGTTAATGGCTTTTATTAATGTTCCTTACAAGGCACCACACAAAACACATGGTATATCATGATTTAATGAACTCAGCCAGAAACAATCTTAAGTTTGAAAGCATATATGCTACAAAATGAGGCTATAAAATATAGTGCATCATCATTTCTTTTATTTTTGGCAAGTTTAAACTGAATTTATGTAATAATAGCATTCAAACATGATTTAATCAATATCATGCATTTACATTTGCTAGGGCCTAAGGGGAGTGTTGAAAACCAAGGGCCAAGTATTTTCAATACTACCTGAGGGTAATGAATGGAAAATCATGCTTGATCCCTTGAATAATTAAAACTCATGTAAATTTCACTGATTCAGTTAATGCAGCATATAAAGTATTTTTAAAAGTATTAGAGATAGCAATAATATTATAAGAGAGAATACACTAAACTACATAAAACATCATGCACAAAACTAATCTACACAAAATACAAGAAAAACAACACTAAGGTTCACCACCAACTGCCGATAAACCTGTTACTTACAAAAAATGCAAACAGGTTTTCACATTTTTAAAAAAAATTTGATTAAGTTGCATATTAGTCATCCAATAAAAGTTGATGTCCCTGTCACAAGGTAAAATTTAAACCAGTCTAGCTGGCCAAACCGTTCATCATACATATCAGTATATTCATAAGACAATTTTGTTTTATACAATTTTGATGTGATTCTATATCTCTAAAACTAATAGTGTTTTGCACAATCTTGAACATACCAAAATATAATAAGAGCTGTCGCAGGACAGCGTGCTCGACTGCTTCTTACCTTTGTCAAACAAAAGGCCAAACCCATTATGCTCATACATCTTTTTGCCTTGATGCAATAAGGCAAAATCACTGAACCATGAAAGTTAACTATAACTACCTATAACAACTATAACTACCTAAGATTTAAAGGTCTCACTCATACTGTGAAAGAAGTGTGTTCATATACCAACTGAGTGCCAAGACACAAGGCAAAATCACTGAACCGTGAAATAAGGTCACACTGACCTGTAAGTATTTCAGGGTCAAAGATCTAGTGATACTCACTCATAATGTGAAAGAAATATGATCATATACCCATTCAGTGTTGAGATATAAAGCAAAATCACTGAACCATGAAATTAGGTCATAGTGACCTATAAGTATGTTTGGGTTAAAGGTCTGGTCATACTCATTCATAACCAGTATGAAAAAATACCAACTGAGTGTCGAGATATAAGGCAAAATCACTGAACCATGAAATTAGGTCACAGTGACCCAGGAATACTTTACGGTCAAAGGTCTTGTCATACTCATACATATTGTGAAAGAAGTATGTTCATATACCAATTGAGTGCCGAGATAAAAAGGAAAATCACTCAACCGTGAAATTAGGTCATAGTGACCTAGGACTACTTTAGGGTCAAAGGTCTTGTCATATGCAAACATAGTGTTAAAGAAGTTTGTTCATAAACTACTTGAGTGCCGAGATATAAGGCAAAGTCACTGAACCATGAAATTAGGTCACAGTGACCTATAAGTATATTGGGGTCAAAGGTCTGGTCATACTCACTCCTAATCTGAAAAAAGTATGAAAATATACTAATTGAGTGTCAAGATATAAGGCAAAATCACTGAACCGTGAAATTAGGTCGCAGTGACCTAGGACTATTTCAGGGTCAAAGGTCTTGTCATACGCAAACATACTTTGAAAGAAGTTTGTTCATACACCATTTGAGTACCGAGATATAAGGCAAAATCACTGAACCGTGAAATTAGGTCACAGTGACCTATAAGTATATTGGGAACAAAGGTCTGGTCATACTCACTCATAATCTGAAAAAAAGTATGAAAATATACTAATTGAGTGTCAAGATATAAGGCAAAATCACTGAACCATGAAATTAGGTCACAGTGACCTAGGACTACTTCAGGGTCAAAGGTCTAGTCATACGCAAACATACTTTGAAAGAAGTTTGTTCATAAACCATTTGAGTGCCGAGATATAAGGCAAAATCACTGAACCGTGAAATTAGGTCACAGTGACCTATAAGTATATTGGGGTCAAAGGTCTGGTCATACTCACTCATAATCTGAAAAAAGTATGAAAATATACTAATTGAGTGTAAAGATATAAGGCAAAATCACTGAACCGTGAAAATAGGTCACTGTGACCTATAAGTATATTGGGGTCAAAGGCCTGGTCGTACTCACTCATAATCTGAAAGAAGTAAGAAAATATACTAATTGAGTGTCAAGATATATGGCAAAATCACTGAACCATGGAAAGTAGGTCAACCGACCCTTACCGTCATGACACACAAGTCAGTGTCACCAAGTCAAAAGATGAATGACCAACCATCTTCCTAAGTTGTATCTATTAAGAAATAAAAAGAAAAAAAAATTCTGGGAGTTCTAGATTTTGACCTCTAGCCCCGCCCCCCTGACACCGACCCAGAGGTCCGATGCCATGGAACCTAAAGTGTATGAAGTATGAATGCTTTATGATAAGTTGTTGTCAAGATGTGGACTCCTTGTAAAAGTTACACAGCAGTATATCTATTTTTTACAGTGCTCTAGTTTTTAACCTCCAGCCCCACCCCCCAGGCATAAACCCAGAGATCCGATGCCATGAAATGAAACTCAACCCTACAGGGTACCTATGGTCCGAGTATGAAAGCCCTCTGATAAAAAGTTTTCAAGATATAGACTTCTAGAATACTATATCACAGAAAAGCCATTATTATTAATGGTGTTCTAGATTTTAACCTCTAGCCCCACCCCCTGGCATGGACCCAGGGATCTGATGCCATGGAAAGAAAGCCGACCCTACAGGGTGTCAATGGCCCAAGTATCAATGCTCTCTGATGAGTGATTGTCAAGATATGGACTTCTAGAAAACTTAAACACAAGATTGCCATTTTTGAAGGTGTTCTAGATTTTAACCTCCAGCCCCACCCCCTGGCCTGGACCCAGGGGCCCGATGCCATGGAATAAAAGCTAACCCTACAGGGTATCTATGGTCCAAGTATGAATGCTTTCTGATGAGTGGTTGTCAAGATATGGACTTCTAGAAAACTTTAACGCAAGTGTGACGCGCACGCGCACGGGAACGCGCACGGGAACGCGCACAGGAACGCGCACAGGAACGTGGACGACCGGGGTGACTGCAATAGCTCTATGCACTTCGTGCAGTCGAGCTAAAAATGTATAACTAAAATGACATTTAACATGCAAAATTTTAATGTACTTGAAAAGGCATACTGTACTTTGCAGGGGTGGGGTGTAGGAGTGAAGCGGTGGAATAGAGTAATGGTATGTACTGTTAAATTTTAAATTGGGTACGTACTCCACTCCATTACATATGAGCCATCTCGTGGGAAAACCAACAATGTGGTTTCTGAACAGGTCCGACACAAACCGGTCTGTACAGTCACAGAAGCAGGCTAGAAGCTTGATATTTCGGATTTAAGTAGAAGAGGAACTGTACTATCCGAGTAGCGAAAACAAAGGCGCTGATCAGCTTCGTGGTTACCTTTGTTTTAGCTTATGCAGATTGTTGGTTTTCTCACGAGGAGGCTCATATATTATGCCTTAAACATTACAATATATTAAAATCATTAAATCATATAATCACTCTAATTTCAATTCTATGAAAACTATGAATTAATGTACCAAAATCTGAAATCATGATAAAAACACAAGCTCAGAAAATGTGTTTGATAATTTTATCTCTGGGAAACTCTAGGAAACTTTTTAACTACTAAATGAGCCGCGACGCGAGAAAACCGGTCTTCGTGGTTTTCGACCCGGTCTGACACAAACTGGCCTGTACATTCTCAGAAGAAAGCTAGAATCTTGAAATTTTGGGTATAAGTAGAGGAGGAGTTGTACTATCCATGTAGCGAAAACAAAGGCGCTGATCAGCTTCGCAGTTACTGCGAAGCTGATCTGCGCCTTTGTTTTCGCATAGGCAAAAATCTGTTTTTCTCATGGCGCGGCTCAAATATGAATATACCTGTTTCAAGTAAAGCATGCTGAACTCAAGTCCATTAAAGTGTGTATCTTTTACTGGGAATAGCAAATCCCTATAAGAATTAAATATGTCAAGTCCAAAAGAATTAAATATGTAAAGTCCAAAAGATGTGCCTTATATATTGAGAACAGCATTTCTGTGAAAATCCCTATACAAACTAAACATGTTAACACAACTCCAAATGTATCTTATATATACTGGGAACGATACCTCTAAAAACTATACATGTTAACTCAAGTCCAAAGGATGTGCCTTATATATTGGGATCAGCACTTCTATGAAAATCCCAATAAAAACTCTAACATGATAACTCAAGTCAAAAGGATGTCTTAAATACTGGGAATAGTACTTCTGTGAAAATACCTATAGAAACTATGTTTAAACAAGTATTAAAGGATGTGCCTTATATCATGGGAACAACACTTCTATGAAAACCCCAATACATGTATTGGGAACAGCACTTCTAGGAAAAGTTCTCATTTCTACAAAAGCTACCTTAAACTCCTTGACTTCATTTTGAACAATGAGGATATCTGACTCTTGTCTGTCATACGGGCTGTGACCATTTCTCGCTGTCCAGACTATACGGTAGATTTCAGGTTCTGTGTACACATATTCAAACGGTGCCAAACTGTACAACTCATACAGGATGTCAGTGCTATTACTGCTGTGGTTTGTACCATCACCATAGTCAATAGAATATTCAAAGCCAGCATTTGGAACATCTATAAACTCTAACGTCACCGTCGTGTTCGTAGCAAATATGTTGTCTCTGACGCTGTTCTTTACTTCAAGTCCAAGAGGAAGCAAGGTATCCCATACTTCAAGCACTAGACTGAACTGTTTCTGGCCAAGAATATTTTCTGCTGTAGCATATACTTCATAGATTCCTTGTGTATCAAAGAGATGTGATTTATCAATATAGTGTGGCAATGGAATTGTTGCGTTCAGTCCTTGCATTAAATTCATGGGCGTTGAATGATTGAAATTTATGTAGAAATCTACATTGCCCATAGGGAAATTACAAGTACTTGGCAGATTAAAGGAAAATATGGCTGCAAGTGTTGTATTTGCAGGGTCTTTATCAACACTGAATGTTAAACAGTCAACACTATACAGAACATATACAGTGAAGGTTGCACTGTCGCTGCTGACCAAATTAGCAACAGAGACGACAATGTCATAACTGCCTGGGCTGCTGAATGAATAATTCAAAGTTTCCAATGAAAGTTCTCCGATAACAAGGTCCGTGCTGTTGACAGAAGGTTCCATTGACCATGCAATGGTTGCATTTGTACCACGAGTTGCGTTTGCTTTAAATGTATACAGTCCATCTACTTCAATGTACGAGTTCGTATTATCTAACCAAGCCTGAAAATGATTCACACAAAAATATGTTTCATCAAAATAAGCTTAAGGAAATAGAAGAAATATAAACTTTAATATAAAGTGTTTAATGGTTCAAATAGATACATGAATAAATGTTCAAAACTTCAAAATGCATGCTTGATCATAACATTAACAGAAATAAAAGATTGAACAATTTCTTTTCCATGCATTATCAGTATTTGTAAAGTCCTTTCAATAACATAAAACATTTTTTTTTTCACAAATAAAAAATATGAGGCGAAAAACATGAGTAAAAATATGTAAACACTGCCTTATTTATTTCAAAATCCTAAAATGCATCACTGTTTAAACCAGAGGACCAATGGTCCTGTAAACGCTCACCTGAGTCTGCTGCATATACCAATAAACATGTTTGAATATTATGGTATTTAACCCCAGTGCAGGGGCAGATGAAGCCCTTGGGCCGTTTTCTTTTTTCAGAATAATCAATATTCTGTCCATTTGCCAATTTCTTGCTGGCTTTTCCCTTCAAATGACATTTTAACAGTTTTTCCCATTCAAATGCATGGGCAACCCATGTTGACCTTGCCATAAACTTGGTCAAGGTCATCACAGGGTCATGATTTATAATACATTGTAGTACTATAGCCATGGATGCTTCACGCCAAGTTTCATTGAAGTCAATTTATTGGTTTCAGAGAAGAAGATATTTGAAGGGTTTTTACCATACATGGACATGGCAGCCATCTTGGTCATGTGACCTAGATTATTAATATACACATTGGTTTCCCCGTCCTATAGATGCTTCACATAAAATTTGGCTTCAATTGGCCAAGTGGTTTTAGAGGAGAAGATGTTTGAATATTATGGTAATATACATGTATATTGCCCCGGGCGTGGGCATATGAGCCCTTAGGTCCATTTTTTTTCAGAATCATTAATATTTAGTCCTACTACCCATTTCCTGCAAGATTTTCACCTCAAATGACTTTTTAAAAGTTTTCCCCATTCCACTGCATTGGCGACCTATGTTGACCTTGTCCTAAAATAGGTCAAGGTCACCACAGGGTCATAATTTATATACACATTGTAGTACTTCAGCCATTGGTGCTTCATGCCAAGTTTCTTTGAAATCGGTCCACCAGATTCGGAGAAGAAGATTTTTGAAGGGTTTTTATCTTATATGGGCATGGCAGCCATCTTGGTCATGTGAACTAGATAATTTATATATACATTAATTCCCCCATTCCATAGATGCTTCACATAAAATTTGGCTTTGATTCGCCAAGCGGTTTCAGAGGAGAAGATGTTTGAATATTATGATAATATACATGTATATTGCCCCGGGGTGGGGGCAGATGAGCTCCTGGCGTCCATTTTTTTTTTCAGAATCATTAATATTCAGTCCTACTGCCCATTTCCTGCAAAACTTTCACTTTAAATGACATTTTAAAAGTTTTCCCTATTCAAATGCATTGGCGACCTATGTTGACCTTGCCGTAAAAAAGGTCAAGGTCATCACAGGGTCATGATTTATATATACATTGTAGTACGTGAGCCATCGATTCTTCATGCCAAGTTTGGTTGAAATCTATCCACGGGTTCTGGAGAAGAAGATTTTTGAAGGGTTTTTACCATATATGGGCATTGCGGCCATCTTGGTCATGTGACCTGGATTATTTATATACACATTGGTTCCCCCTTCCCATAGATGCTTCATGTAAAATTTGGCTTTGATTGGCCAAGCGGTTTCAGAGAAGAAGATGTTTGAATATTATGATAATATACATGTATATTGCCCCGGGGTGGGGGCGGATGAGCCCCTGGTGCCCAATTTTTTTCAGAATCATTAATATTCAGTCCTACTGCTCATTTTCTGCAAGATTTTTTCTTTAAATGACAATTTAACAATTTTTCCCATTCAAATGCAAAGGCGACCTATGTTGACCTTGCCGTAAAATAGGTCAAGGTCACCGCAAGGTCATGATTTATATACACATTGTAGTGCTTGAGTCATCGATGCTTCATGCCAAGTTTGGTTGAAATCGGTCCAGTGGTTCCGGAGAAGAAGACTTTTGAAGGGTTTTTACCATATATGGGCATGGCGGCCATCTTGGTCATGTGACCTGGATTATTTATATACACATTGGTTCCCCCTTCCCATAGATGCTTCATGTAAAATTTGGCTTTGATTGGCCAAGCTGTTTCAGAGAAGAAGATTTTTGAAAATGGTGGACGACGGACGACGGACGGACGGACGACGGAGCATGGGTATACTATAAGCTCACCTTGTGAGCCTGACGGCTCAGGTGAGCTAAAAAGAATATGTACAAAAATCAAACTACCCGATGACTATAAAAAGCAAAAATTAAAAAAAATCTTTGTGCATTGAGTGCAGGTGAGTGATACAAAATGCATGCAAACAAAAATAAAAATTTTTATCATACTGTTTTATGCACTGGTACAGACAAATGAGCAGCCACATGGGAAAACCAACAATCTGCATATGGGAAAACAAAGGTGCAGATCAGCTTCGCAGTAACTGCGAAGCTGATAAGCACCTCTGTTTTTGCTTCACAGATTGTACAATTCCTCTACTTTCCAGATCCAAAATTTCCAGCCTTTAACCATCTTCTGTGACTGTACAGCCCGTTTTGTGTCTGACCTGGTCAGAATTCAAATTGTTGGTTTTCTCACACACAGGCTCAGATAAAATGCTGTGTCCAGGATTCGACCCACCAAGCCAGAACATTGGGTATGTCTTCAATTAAATACAAATTTTACTATCAATTAGGTCGGCCATCCAACCATTGTACAGAATTCCTCTTTTACTGACAATATTATGATATTCCTGGTCATTCTGACAAATGAACTGCCGGGGCTAACTATCATTATGAATGTAATAATAATCACGGTATGGCTCCGTTTTGATATTCAAATAATGGCTACTCTGAGATCCTAGCAAATCAAGAACAATGTTATAATTGTGCAAATATTCGATTACTTTGGGTGCTGCCCAAGAATATAAACTAGCACTAAAGTTCCACATCTAAAAAATCCTAATTACTGGTGAACATATGTGCATGAATGCATGCAGTGAAACTGTGATATGTCTAGAAAATTGTCGCATGCTTATGAAAACTCCTGGTTTCTGTTGAATACATGTGTATCAAAGCATGCGATGAGACTGTGATATGTCTAGAAAAATGTTCCACTTCTACCAAAAGTACCTGAAAATCCTTTATTTCATTTTGAACAATGATTGTAAATGTCTCTGATCTGTCATAAGGGGCATGCCCATTCTTTGCTGTCCATGACACAGTATAGACATTTGGCTCTGTATAGACATGTTCAAATGTTGTCAAGTTGTACAGCTCATAGAGGATCTCTGTACCGCTACTAGAGGCATCGCTGTCATTTGAATTGAGATCTCCAAAATCGATGGTATACTCGAAGCCAGCATTTGGCACATCTACAAACTCCAACACAGTAATTGTGTTAGTGACAAACACATTCCCTCTAATATTGTCTTTGATATCCAGCCTGAGTGGAATAAGTGTATCCCAAACTTCTACAGTCAGACTAAAATTCTTCAATCCCAGAATATTTTCTGCTGTGGCATGTATTTTGTAAATGTCTTGAGTGTCAAAGAGATGTGATTTCTCAATGGAATGTGGAAGCGACAGGCTTGTGTTAAGCCCTTCCATGAAACTCAGTGGAGTTGAGTGGTTGAAGTCTATAACAAAGTCAACATTTCCAAATGGGAAATTGCAGGAGACTGGGAAATTGAAGGAAAACACTGCCGCCAGTGTTGTGTTAGCCAAACTATAGTCAACACTGAATGATAAACAGTCCAGGCTGTACAGAGCATGGATAGTGAATGCTTTACTATCACTACTGACTAAATTAACCACAGAAATAGCGATCTCGTAGGTTCCAGGACTGCTGAATGAATGCGATATCGTCTCCGATAGAAATTCTCCGCCAATGAAATTAGTGGTATTTACCGACAGCTCTAGAGACCAGGCAATAGTCATGTTTGTCCCATGTGTTGCATTAGCGTCAAATGTGTACGTTTGACCTACCTCAATGTAGGAAATATCATTATTTAACCATGCCTGTAAAATAATGTGCACATACACTTTAAGCATGAAATATTATTTTTTAACCATGGAGGTTATAAAACTTTTTTCATGTTCAACTCAGCTGAGACTAAAAACAATTGTTGGCATTTTAACATTTGAGCCGCCCCATGGGAAAACCAACAATCTGCATAGGCAAAAACAAAGGTGCAGATCAGCTTCACGGTAACCGCGAAGCTGATCAGCGCCTTTGTTTTCGCTACTCGGATAGTACAATTCCTCCTCTACTTAACTCCGAAATTTCAAGCTTCTAGCTCTTTTCTGTGCTTATACAGGCCAGTTTGTGTCGGACCTGTTCGGAAACCACATTGTTGGTTTTCCCACGAGGCGGCTCATTTATGAGTGGGATAAATTACAGACTTTGGTGTTTGAAATCTGCAATTTCAATCTAATTGGCCGATTTCAATATCTAAAAGCTGAGGTGAGCATGAAAATATAATCTCGAGAGCATGCCTGTAAAATAATGTGCACATAAGGTAATATAAGTGTGCTTCAGAAGTTAAAATTAAAATTTCCAGTATATTGTAAAATATTTATTTGATGAGGCAATAAATTTGTAGAGCTTTGTTTAAATGAAAGAAATAATACATGAAATGTATTTGTAAACATTTTCATGCATTTTACATTATTAAACGAAGAGACAAAAGGAATTTCATGCATTTAATTCAAATGACCAGCAATTTTGATTACAAGTTGTGCATTAATATCAAATTAAAATGCATGGTAAAGTTATTGTAAAAGTAAGCAATCAATGTTGAATAAAATAAAATAGTACTTCGAAAAAAGTTTATTTTTAAAATATAAAAATGAGAAATGTTGTAAACAAGGAATTAGTTATGTTTTGCAAACTTCATAATAAGCTAGCTTAAAAACATGCTATAGAAAATAGAAAGAGGTTACATTTCCTTATTATGGCATTTGAAGAAATTGCGGTTGATTTAAAAATGTGCATTTGAGTACCTGGAAATCTTTAATTTCATTCTGCACAATGACTGTAAAACTTTCTGATCTGCTATACAGATTATTCCAAGCCATCCATGTCACGGTATAAACATCCGGTTGGGTATACACATGGTCAAAGGCCGACAGGGCATATGGATTGTACATGATATCTGATCCATTACTGGCTATGCTGGTGCCGTCACCGTAGTCAATTGAGTACTGAAACCCTGCGTACAAATAGCCTGTAAATTCCAACGTCATTGTTGTGTTTGTGACGAAAACGTTGGTCGTCTGACCTTGAATTGTCAGGTTGAGTGCGTCCAGAGAGTCCCACACATTGATAGTGACATAAAAGTCTCTGTCGCCTAGAACGTGCTCTGCCTTGGCATGAACATCATACACGCCTTGTGTGTCAAAGAGATGCATGAAGGTGTAATCATGTGGAAGCGGAGCCACTGTGTTGTTCAAATGCTCCAGAGAACTGGCGTTTGTGCCATGTTTGAAATCTATATGAAAATCCACATCTCCCATTGGAAACTGACAGGCTGCTGACAGGGTGAATTTGAATTCCGCAGATACGACAGTGTTTGCCAGTGTACTGTCCACACTAAACGAAACTTCATCCAGATTGTGCAGCACGTAAACAGTGAATGTCTTACTGTCCGAACTAATGAAATTACTCAGATATATTGACACATCATACTCCCCCGTCGTATGGTATGTATAACTCCTTGAAGCACTGGTGAACACTCCATCATATGTTTCAGTGATGTTAACCGAGGTTTCCAGTAACCAAGTGAGTGTAACATCAGTGGCCTGAGTGACATTTGCTCTAAAAGTGTATTCCTTACCTATCTCAATGTAAGCTATGCTATTGTCTAGCCATGCCTGTAAAGTAATGCAAGTATAATTGAGCCACGACGCGAGAAAACCGGTCTTCGGGGTTTCTGACCAGGTCTGACACAAACCGACCTGTACAGTCTCAGAAAAGAGCTAGAAGCTTGAAATTTCGGATTTAAGAAGAAGAGAAATTGTACTATCCGTGTAGCGAAAACAAAGGCGCTGATCAGCTTCACAGTTACTGCGAAGCTGATCTGCGCCTTTGTTTTAGCATAGGCAAAAATCCGGTTTTCTCACGGCGTGGCTCAATTATAATTCTATCAGTTCAAACTTTTCATATAATATAATATCAATCTTTTGGCTCCAAGAGCTAAAATTAGTACCATGTAATAACTAAATCATAAACAGGTAGCAGTCCATGATCATCCAATCTAGCTCACTTTTTAGATGTCACAGTTAGTGCTATTTGCTTATTACTACTAATACTGTAAGTTCGGAAATATTCGCAAGAACTTAATTCTTCGCTAATACTCACGAATTTGGCGCCTTGTGAATTCAAAATTCTCGCTTTTATAGAATCACTACAAGTTTTATAGACTGTACATGTACTCACTCACCAGTTCAAGAGCTTGCTAATAATTTGAAAATAGAAAATTCGGCAAATAAAAATAAAAGTCATACAAAAATTTCCAAATTTACAGTAGTAAGATTTGGTTGCTAGCAGTTAATATAGCAAGCAATAATACAATGCTAGATATTGCTATGGATGGCTACCTGCAGGAAATATATATGAGCCTGTGCTTGACAAAACCAACAATTTGGGTTTCCGACCAGGTCCGACACAAACCGGCCTGTACTGTCACAGAAGCAGGCTAGAAACGTGAAATTTCGGATTTAAGAAGAAGATGGATTGTACTATCCATTTAGCGAAAACAAAGGCGCTGATCAGCTTCGCGGTTACCGCGAAGCTGGTCTGCGCCTTTGTTTTCGCCTATGCAAATTGTTGGTTTTCTCATGGGGTGGCTCATATAGGATCAAGCAACATTCAAGGATCAGACAAGGTTCTACACAATATTTAAGGACAATTTACTACTCTAGATTCGACTGACATCAAAAACACTCTTTTTGTCATTGTTTTAGAGAACGTAGGCTTTTGTTATGAAACTCTCTTCCACTTTAGCGAACAACGTTTGAGCCGCCTCATGGGAAAACCAACAATCTGCATAGGCGAAAACAAAGACGCAGATCAGCTTCGCGGTAACCGCGAAGCTGATCAGCGCCTTTGTTTTTGCTACTCAGATAGTACAATTCCTTTCCTACTTAAATGCGAAATTTCAAGCTTCTAGCTCTTTTCTGTGCTTGTACAGGCCGGTTTGTGTCGGACCTGTTCGGAAACAACATTGCTGGTTTTCCCACGAGGCGGCTCATTTCATGTCTAACAGACAACAAGTTGTCGAACTAGGGGAAAGGAGGCAGACCCCCTAAAGACAACATCTAAAATTTGTTCTTATGCACCAGTAAGTTAGGCCTCCTATGTCTTCCATTAATGCAGAAATACAGTAATTAGCAGAACTTTGTGTCATGGTCTTTTCCTAGCACCATCTTGATGGAATTGAAAAGATACCCATGTCCTATTGTATTAAGGTTACAAAGGGGAGCTCTAAATACAAATGACTGATACATAAATGTAAGCATGGTTTACACTTATTATTGTCATTGGCTTATGGGCTTCTAAAAACTATGTTTACTGTTCATTAGTTTTAAACAAGCACAAACAGAATGGTCAATGTTTTACTTGTCTGTTATACTGCACAAGTACTTTTAAATGAGCCTATGCATGAGAAAACCAGCAATTTGGGTTTCGGACACAAACTGGCCTGTACAGTTACAAAAACAGGCTAGAAGCTTGAAATGAAGAAGGATTGTACTAACAGTGCAGCGAAAACAAAGGCACAGCTGATCTGCAGCTTTGTTTTCACCTATGCAAATTGTTGGTTTTCTCATGCAGTGGCTCAAATGATACAGTCAATTTTCTCTTTAGAGCACTTCAGGAAACTTTAAGAAGAAAAGAACATTATATACTAATATACACATCAATCATAGCACACCTGAAACCCTTGTATTTCCAGTCCGTAGAAAACTGTCGTCGACACAGTCGGCCATGACCTTCCCAGTCGAGATGACAGCAACTGTAGTGAGTATATATTCCAGTCCGAGTCTGGCCTCTCACTGACAGTCACAGTTATAACAGTACCGCTAGAGGTCAGGCTGGCGTCGAGACCATCCGGTACGACCTGAACAGCTACATTACACATACCGTCAAAGTCAAAGTTGATATTGGCGGTATTGACAGTGGGGTTTATAACTGTGACTGCTGGTTCCCCTGGGTCTATGGTCAGGTAATGCTGAGCTGGAAAACAGGAATGAGAGATCATAAGACCAATCACTTAAGCTTTAGATCAACTTGATTTAGCAAAAAATTAAACTGAACAAAAGTATTACAATACCTGTAATTAAAGTAATATGTAAGGTATGCCTTGTCTTGCTCATTAAAAATTGTTGGCAAGCAGAAAATATTTGATGCTCAGTTGAGATGCAAATGTATAAATTTTAAAACCTTAACTTCTCTTGAGGAAACACTTTATGTATATGTGTTTACAACCCAGTCTTGGATTAAGGGTTGTGTTTGGCTACAAGCCTATATGAAATATGGTGGGTGATTTTAATGATGTGCAAGGATAGGGTATACAACTTAAGCCGTGATGCGAGCGAACAGGTCTTAGGGGTTTCCGACCAGGTGGGACACAAATCGGCCTATACAGTCACAGAAGCAGGCTTCTTAAGGCTTGAAATTTTGGCTATAAATAGAAAAGGAATTATACTGAGTAGCGAAAACAAAGGCGCTGATCAGTTACTGCATAGCTGATCTGCACCGTTGTTTTCGCATAATACAAAAATCCGGTTTTCTGATAATGCGGCTCACTTTTAAGTGTCTGTGTTGATTTGATGCTTTGTTTAAGACTGGTGGATTTAGGGGGTACCATATAGGTTTTATTAAGATTCTAGATGCAAAAACTGTATACAAGATTGTAGAATTTTTAAGCCACAGATTATACAACAGAATAGCAATATTACCTGAGCAATCAAAATCCACAGGTGGGAATTCTCCTGTTTCATTACAAGTTGTCCTATCAACCCCACTAATGTAATGATAATCAGCATCGCACGTGTAGGAAATAGCCGTGTTCCAGTTGTGCTCTGTGAGATTATTGGGCGTGTACATCGTATGAGGAATGGCAGCCGGTGGATCACATGTGATAACTGAAAACGATGATGAAATACATGATGTAATGTATTGTGTCCTAAACTGACTTTAAAAAACTTGGGAACTACCCACATTAAACATGTACCTGCATATTGATACATAAAATCATTATACAAGTTTGCTGAAAAAAAAAAAACAACACACACACACACACACAAAAAAAAAAAAAAAAAAAAAAAAAAAAAAAAAAAAAAAAAAAAAAAAAAAAAAAAAAAAACTTTTTAAATAAAATTCAGGCTTGATTCCTTATTTAAAGTTTTCTTACATACAAAAAATACATGTGTGATATTAATCAAAATATCTGAAAGCCAAGGCTCCAAAATATTTGAAACACTTGAAACACTTGAACATTTAAAACACAAGAAGTTCTTAAGCCCCTACTTCAGGTCACGAACAATGTTACATTGTCTCAACCTGTAACTACTGCTGACTTAATTTTTCACTTGTATTTCTGTCAATCATTACAATACTATTCAAGTATATTCACTGACTATCACTTTTTCAAAACTATATTCTTGACTTCTGCTTCCTGCATTTCGAAAACATGCCCATGCAATAAACAGAGATTTTTCGAGCTTAAAAATTTGAAAATTTTCAGCTGAAAAATTTTGATATTTTTCTTATTTTTGCTCAAAACATAGATTGTGGGTACACATTAGAACTCCCTCGGCGAGGATAACGAGTACCCACAATCTATGTTTTGGAGCAAAAATAAGAAAAATAGGTATACCCCTGCAAACCCCAGTTTTACTATGTAAAAGTGGGGTTTAAGGGGGTATGCATTGCACGGACATGTTTTCCTGATGTGTGTAAACAGATTATGCATATTGTAGAAAGACATGGCATATGCATATGTTTTTGTTTCAAGAATTATGCTAAAATAAGCAACAAGCAAAATGATAATGAGGTTATTTGTTGACATTTGAATATAAATTTCATCAAGTTTAATAAATACATGTACATTCATTTGTGAGTACTCATAAAAACTGTCTTAGATTCACACAAATGTACTCCACTTGTTTTGACAATGAAAATTATTCCTAAATCTTACAAATAACCTCCTAATATAGTAAAATTTCTAAGTCTAGCTGCAAAGCTTATTTTGTTAATGCATTCTGTACATGAGCCGCCTCATGGGAAAACCAACAATCTGCATAGGCGAAAACAAAGATGCAGATCAGCATCGCGGTAGCCGCGAAGCTGATCAGCGCCTTTGTTTTCGCTACTCGGATAGTACAATTCCTCTTCTACTTAAATCCGAAATTTCAAGCTTCTAGCTCTTTTCTGTGCTTGTACAGGCCAGTTTGTGTCGGACCTGTTCGGAAACCACATTGTTGGTTTTCCCACGAGGCGGCTCATATATGAAGCAATGAAGCTGAATTGTATGTTATGTAAAAATGAATACTGTTTGCATGTTCTACTTATCTGCACTAATTAAAAATTAAAAACTTGTAACAACACAGTTTGGATACAAAGTTCGAGGCCTAGCTGACATTTGAGCCTCATCATATGAAGCTGTGACATGAGAAAACTGGTCTTCGGGGTTTCGGACCAGGTCTGACATAAACTGGCTTGTACAGTCACAGAAGAAAGAAGCTTGAAATTTCGAATATAAGAAGTAGAGGGATTGTACAATCTGTCAAGTGAAACTATAGGCACTGATCAGTTACAGCACAGCTGATCTGTGACTGTGTTTTTGCAAATAAAAAAATCTTGTTTTCTCATGATGCACTCAAATATGAGTAATACGGAAACATTTTGAAAACATTTTGGAATACTGCACATTTTTGAAAAAAAAAATCCCTTTATTATATTCCGTAATGAAAAGTATGCTAAAATTCCAAATATAAGATTTCACTTTATACTAGAAATCAGCTAAATGAAATTTGGAAATTTTTGTGTATTGGTATGTTGCCCTTTTATAAGACAATTACTTTTTTACTGGTTTGGTTTCCAAACTGTGGACTACACTACCATAATTTCAGTAAACCTTATTCTATACTACATTATATGTATTTTATATGTAGCATATATATACATGGTTATACATTAGGCCACACTAGCATGATTATATTATATATGTTACTGCGATGCTATGTGAAAACTTGTAGCTAAATTTCAAGTTATAAACTGAATTGAAATGTTACATTAACAGGGAAAGATCTGAAACAAAATATTAACATAATATTTCATACCTAACAATATTTCAAACAATATTTTATAATGCAATGACTCTAGATATCAACCTAATAAAGGGGTCTCATAAATAGTCCCATTATTGGTTACTGACCCTATAAAGAATACGTCTACTAACCACATATGAGCCGCGCCATGAGAAGACCAACATTTTGCATATGCGATAACAAGGCGCAGATCAGTTTCACAGTAACTGCGAAGCTGATCAGCGCCTTTGTTTTCGCTACATGGGTAGTACAATTCCTCTACTTTCTATATCCAAATTTCCAGTCTCTTGCCATCTTCTGTGACTGTACATGCCTGTTTGTGTCTGATCTGTTCGGAAACCACATTGTTGATTTTCTCATGACGCGGCGACACAGCTCATTTAGTGATTTTATGTGATGTCATTCTCAATCATTTTTACACAGTTTTAGGCAGATGTACAAGAAAAACTTTAATTAACAACAAAATATACTGCCATGGTGGCAAAGTTTCAGAAGTCTGGCTGTGAAGTGATTGCTGTAGCTGGTGATCAAATAAACAAAATGGCGGTAAGCACATCATCTCACATCAAAGTATATAAGGTGAGTTTTTTTCGTGTAATGGTTGCATTAAAAAGTAAAAAAACAACCCGATAACCAAAATTAAACAGGTTTATCATGTTCGGATCGTAAACTGATGAAATGGCTCAGCAGAAACTCACAATTTCACCAGTTTACTAATCCCAGCATGATAAACTGTTTATTTTTGGTCATTGGGTAGTTATTAACTGCTTTTTCCAAGTGTGTACAATCTCTCTAGTGACTAAACATAATTTCTAACATTTGCATGTAGTTGCACCAGTTATTAAGTTAACTAATCAGCACATTTGTTTTTGCTTATTCAAAATTCAAGCTATTTCATGATTCAAGAAAAAGAAGCGGCCCAGTAAATATTATAGTAAATGATTATCATTTTCCTCAGTTCTTTAAACAACTATAATAAAATATTTTTAGATTCTCATTGTGGGTGCTTTAGAATGAGCCTTCAGTTGCGTTTAAAAAACAACTTTATGCACAACTAAGCAAAATACAGTTAATAATTCATAAAAATCCAATTTCAGTAATACATTTCAGTTAAACTATTGCACAATTACAACATCTCAGTGCTAACAATCAAAATCTTTAATTTTCTTTTACAATATTTATGCATCACTCCTATCAAAACAGGAAAATAAAGAGTAGCACATACTTGTGCAGTTAGGCCAGACCCCTGTCCATTCTCTAGTTTCTGTACATGTGTGACTGAGGTCCCCGTAGCTATAATTGTAGCCAACATCACATGAGTAAACTATTGTTGTCCCGTAGTCATGTGTATCCAAGGTGGGCGGAGAAAAGGTCATGTGATCTATATCAACCTTGTCACATGTAATGACTGAAAAAAATATAGAAGATGAAATATAAAAACATTATTACACTTACTGTGTGTTTATTAAAATAGAAATGCACCAAAATCCTATTTTTTTCTAGACTTGTGCTTCCTCAACTATAGTTAAGAAATGAATTTCATTTTTATGATGTTCATGCAGCTATGAACCACAGTGGGTCTCGTGCAAAGTGAATGAAAACCAAAGGGGTTCTTGTAAGCTTTGCTATTGACCCACTGCTCCATGAACATCAGAAAAATTATACTCATTGCTTATATTTACATCAATTCGTCCAATCACATTGGTGACAGCCATGGTTTTCTATGATGTTTAGTTTGATCATGTGTCGTCACGTGACCTGATGTTGTTCATGGAACTATGAATCTCATTTCAGGTCTATAGATTCATTATGACTGCATCAGAAATCTAAATATATTAGGCATACTCCTTACAGTTACAGATAAGCTCCATGTCTTGTTAATATTCAGAGTGAAGGCCACCGATAGAGCAGTTATAACCATGGATACACATGTAATCAACTATATCATTCCATATGCAATCTGATTCGCCTGAGGTATGTGCAGCATAGCATTTCTACAAATTAAGACAAAACTCACGACTACAGACTGGCGTAATTCCGCTCTACATCGCCATGTCCGCATTCCCGGTGAAGGTCACCATTCAAGTAGTTGTAACCATTGATGCATGTGTAATCAACTGTGTCATTCCATATGTAATGGTATGTGCATCATAGCATTTCAACAAATTAAGACAAAACTCACGACTACAGATTGGCGTAATTCTGCTCCACGCCTTGTCATGTTCGCATTCCTGGTGAAGGTCACCCCTCAAGTAGTTGTAACCATGTGTCATTCCATATGTAATCAGATTCGTCTGGAGGTATATGCAGCGTAGCATTTCAACATATTAGTACAAAACTCACCACTACAGATGGGCGTAATTCCACTCCATGTCTTGTCATGTTCGCATTCCCGGTGAAGGTCACCACTAGAGTAGTTGTAACCATGGATACATGTATAATCAACCGTGTCATTCCATATGTAGTCTGCTTCATCTGGTGTGTATGTAGTGAAAGTGCCATTGGTGGGTGGAGTGCAGTGGATTACTGTAACCAAAGAATAAAACAAATGAGCCGTATCATGAGAAAACCAACATTTTGCATATGCGAAAACAAAGGGGCAGACCAGCTTCCCAGTAACTGTGAAGCTGATCTGCACCTTTGTTTTCACTACATTGATAGTACAATTCCTCTACTTTCTAAATCCAAAATTTGCAGCCTCTAGCCATCTTATGTGGCTGCAAAGCCTGATTTGTGTCAGACCTGATCAAAACCACATTATTGGTTTTCTCATGGCTCAGATCTAATGTCACGGTGCATTGTACTTGATAAAGGTGGGTTTTCGGTCATAAAACTGTTGTCATTATGATAATTTAGTCTGGTCTCGAGGTTGTAAAACTTTTTTCATGCTCACCTCAGCTGAGCATAAAATTTGAACTGCTCATAAACACCAAAGTAGCCAAAATATATTGAAAACGAAGGTTTATAACTCCAAAGCCTGTAATTTATCCTGCTAATAAATGTTATAATGCCAACAATTGTTGGCATTTTAACATTTATGAGCAGGATAAATTTAGTCTCAGCTGAGCTGAGCATAAAAAAAGTTTTATAACCTCAGGGCCTGATCTGAATTTCTGCAGAGAACCTAAACATTTTACTGTCAAAATGTTTTTGATTTGACTATGTGAATGTCTAGAATGATACCTAGTCTTTGCTTGATAAAAATAGCTTTCACAATACTACAAATGAGCCGCCTCGTGGGAAAACCAACAATCTGCATAGGCGAAAACAAAGACGCAGATCAGCTTCGCGGTAACCGCGAAGCTGATCAGCGCCTTTGTTTTCGCTACTCGGATAGTACAATTCCTCTTCTACTTAAATCCGAAATTTCAAGCTTTGAGCTCTTTTCTGTGCTTGTACAGGCCGGTTTGTGTCGGACCTGATAAAAAACCACATTGTTGGTTTTCCCACGAGGTGGCTCAAATGTATCAGTAAAGAACTCTTACTTACTTGTACAATCTGGAGCTGTATTGGTCCACAGACCATCGGGATCACATGATCTTGTTTCATCACCACTGGTCCTCTCATAACCCAGATTACACGAGTATGTCAACGTGTCTTGGTACACATAGATTGACTTTACAGGCGTCCAACTGGCATAGATCACAGGATCAGGAGGGTCACACTCAACAACTTAAATAATCACAAAGATACAAAATTAGCTCAATATGATCACATACGCAAGTTTCATCCCAACCTGTGTGTAAGTCATCACGTCTTCATATACATAGACCACCTTGATGGACATCCAGATTGTATAGATCACAAGATAGTTTTACGAAAGGAAATAAGGAATAAGCTGTGGCATCAGGAAAACATGTACATGTTATGAATACCCCCTTATACCCCACTTTCATATAGTAAAACTGGGGTTTGCAGAGGTATACTTGTTTTTGCTCCAAAACATAGATTGTGAGTACTCGTTAGAACTGCCTCACCATGTACCCACAATCAATGTTTTGAGCAAAAATAAGAAAAATATCAAAATTTTTCTGATGAAAAATTTCATTTTTTAGAACTTTTGAAATCTCTGTATATTGCATGGGCGTGTTTTCGTAATGGATAAATTTGTTTCTTGGGTTACAAAATGTCACTCAAATCCTGTCAGATTTAACTATTTTGATGCAATTCTATCATACTCTCTACATGTACATGTGAGCATTATGGAGATATATCGAGGTATGAAGTTGGGGAAGATATCTACAAAAAATCATGAGTGTCATGATGCTTGAAACTTCCTCTGACAAACAAATTCAGCTGAAAAAAAAATATTTTTTGACTGAAAACAAAAATGATTTTTTGAAGTCAAGGCAATAATAATTTTGTTTCATGGCATTCTTCATCACTCTATACTCTGGAACAATCTGTTGACTCAGAAATATTTCAATTTGTATATCTTTAATAATCATTCTTTCATAGATATTGCATATTGCATAAATACCCATGTCACACAATATTAACAGGCGTATGAAGAAAAAAAACACTGTGTATTAATGAGGCAATTTGTGTGCCTGTGTGCTGTTAATACACTGCATTTATTTATGCTTATTACCAGGCACCATGCAAAGCATATGCTGATAAAGAGAAACTGAACTCCGCCCAGAATGAGCATAAGAAAGCCACTACGCAAATGAATATGTGATGAGGCTGTAAAATATAGTTCACCATTATTTCTTTCGTTTCTGCAGAACTGATGCAATAATAGCGATCAAAACTGATTTTGTCATTATTATCCACAGGCGCTTGAAGTTATAACCATAAATCATAAACCAGAGGACCAATGGTCCTGTAAACGCTCACCTGAGATCTGTTGTACGTATATACCAATAAACATGTTTGCATATTATGGAAAAAAGCCCCAGTAAAGGGGCAGATGATTCCCTGGTGTCCATTATTTTTCTTCATAATAATCAATATCCTGTCCATTTGCCAATTGCCTGCAAGTCTTTCCCTTCAACCGACAAATAACAGTTATCCCCATTCAAAGGCATAGGCAACCTATGTTGACCTTGTCGTAAAATAGGTCAAGGTCATCACAGGGTCATGATTTATATATACATTGTAGTCCTTAAGCCATTGATGTTTCATGCCAAGTTTTGTTGAAATCGGTCCACCGGTTCCAGAGAAGAAGATTTTGGAAGGGTTTTTACCATATATGGGCATGGCGGCCATCTTGGTCATGTGACCTGGATCATTTATATACACATTGGTTCCCTCATTCTATAAATGCTTCACATAAAATTTGGCTTTGATTGGCCAAGTGGTTTCAGAGAAGAAGATGTTTGAATATTTTGGTAATATACATGTATATTGCCCCGGGGTAGGGGCATATGAGCCCCATGGGTCCATTTTTTTCTTCAGAATCATTAATATTCAGTCAAACTACCCATTCCTGCAAGATTTTCACCTCAAATTACTTTTTAAAAGTTTTCCCCATTCAAATGCATAGGCGACCTATGTTGACCTTGCCATAAAAAAGGTCAAGGTCATCACAGGGTCATGATTTATATACACATTGTAGTACTTGAGCCATCAATGCTCCATGCCAAGTTTCTTTGAAATCAGTGTACCGGTTCCGGAGAAGAAGATTTTGGAAGGGTTTTTACCATATATGGGCATGGCGGCCATCTTGGTTATGTGACCTTATTTATTTATATACACATTGGTTACCCCTTCCTATTGATGCTTCACATAAAATTTGGCTTTAATTGGCCAAGCGGTTTCAGAGGAGATGATGTTTGAATATTATGATAATATACATGTATATTGCCCCCGGGTGGGGGCATATGAGCCCCTGGGGTGCAAATTTTTTCAGAATCATTAATATTCAGTCCTACTGCCCATTTCCTGCAAGACTTTTACTTAAAATGACATTTTAAAAGTTTTCCCCATTCAAATGCATTGACGACCTATGTTGACCTTGCTGTAAAATAGGTCAAGGTCATCACAGGGCCATGATTTATATACACATTGAAGTGCTTGAGCCATCGATGCTTCATGCCAAGTTTCGTTGAAATCGGTCCACCGGTTCTGGAGAAGAAGATTTTTGAAGGGTTTTTACCATATATGGGTATGGCGGCCATCTTGGTCATGTGACCTGGATTTCTTATATACACATTGGTTCCCCTTCCTATAGATGCTTCATATAAAATTTGGCTTTGATTGGCCAAGTGGTTTCAGAGGAGAAGATCTTTGAAATTGTGGACGGACGACGGACGGACGACGGATGGACGCCGGATCATGGCCATCCTATAAGCTCACCTTGTGAGCCTAACGGCTCAGGTGAGCTAAAAAATGGCCTAACAATAAGTGTCTAAATGGCAAAACGAAGTATTTGAAGCATTATTTTTATGTTTTATGGCTATAACTTCAAGCACCTGTCAGGCTGTGCATTAACATTCGCTAGGTTGTTCAGGGAGTGTTGAAAACTTTGGGCTATGTCCTCAGTTTCTTAAACTCCCCTCGGGAATTAATGAATGTTAATGAATAGAAAATCATCTTTGATCCTTCCATTACATTTTGCCTGAACCTCGAAAATATCTGCACTGCACAACCAAAAAAGATTTGTTTTTTAATCAGTCTAATAGATGATATATTAAGACAATATTTTATTTGCCTATTTTCCGATGATTCTAATTTAACAGGTACTCAAAGAACTAAAGGGACAAGATCTTTACCATACTTTCAGGGATTTTTATCTCCTCTGCTTTGCCACAGCTGGTACCTGGCTTTGCTGATTTACAGCTTTATTGAAATGTGTGTTCAACTTGTGGTTGGTTGTAAAATTGAGTCTGTTTTTAGAAATGTGAATTCAGCAAAATTTAATGTTTATATGATATAGCACAATATAACTTTAGACATCAAGCTGTATATTTCTAAAGCTAAATAGAGGTTATATCAAAAACACAAATTAAGAAGACATTATATACTACATGTATGTTGTTTAAATAAAACTGATAACTTTCAACAAAGGATGGATGATTGCACTGTTATGGTTACATTATACAGAAAATTAAAAAAAATTATGAGCAATAATATAAAAGATACAAAATGCTACCTACAAGTATTTACCTACCATTTCAAATGGGCATTCCATCCAAATACATAAGAAAGTATTCAATTATAGAAAACATTTATGTAATTTCAAATACTGATAACTTTGTTGTCTACCTTAGAGTCAGTTACCATAACCACATTTTTCCTCACAATGCTTAACCAAAGAGATAAAACAGCCAGTAATGCACTAGTCATTTTCAACTCTGGTCACACCCCTCCCCCGCGGGGGAGGGCGGGGGATAGCCGTGGAAATAAGCGGGCCTTTGACCAAAGTTTTGCCATGGCAGTGCAGGGGAAATACCTGGGGTTTGCTTTATATAGGCAAAAAGGGCTGTGAAATGAAAAGATAGCAGGCTGCAGGGGAGAACAGCATTTGTTTTACCAGCGAGCAGTCTCCGCAGGGTGGGGCTTTTAACAGGGATTTGCTGGACCAAAATTCAAAGTCCCCGCTATTCCAAGGGGTAGGGGGCTGTGGTTACAAATGACTAATGCATAACTGACAACTTTTGAAAGACTTTGTAAGATATAGCATACATTGTATAAATCAATCTGCCACATTTATAACCAAGAATTGTTAAAAATGAGCCTGTGCGTGAGAAAACCAACAATTTGGGTTCAGACCAGGTCCAACACAAACCAGCCTGTACAGTCACAGGCCAGAAGCTTGAGAAGAAGAGGAATTGTACTGTCTGTATAGCGAAAACAAAGGAGCTGATCAGCTTCGCGGTGACCGCGAAGCTGATCTGCAGCTTTGTTTTCACCTATGCAAATTGCTGGTTTTCTCATGCGGTGGCTCAAATCATATTTTCAGAGAAATCACACGATCAATTATCATCAGTGACTTAAGACTGTTAATCCAAACCTAAAGCTTGTCAGCAATATCAGATTATTACTATAATGTTATTAATCAAGTTATTTCGTATTGGACCAGTTACAGGTCCGAGGTTAGCTGTATTGGAACGAGGCCGAAGGCCGAGGTCCAATACAGCTGACCGAGGACCTGTAACTGGTCCAATACGAAATAACTTGATTAATGAGATTTTTATTAATTAACTGTCAAAAGTCCATATCGACCCATATCATCCGCTAGCACCTCAAGCATACCTTCGCCATTCTTAGCGCCCATGTCTGACATTCTTTTCAAAGATGCTGACATGATTTTTGCTTGTTTGTTCACTATTTCACACGATCGGCTGAATCGCCGCCATTGTTTTTGTTTCAACACATTCAACGCGGCGCGTGACCTTGCACGTGAATTTTGACCAATCAGGTGTAGGGATTTCCATATAGATAGCAGGTCAATCCATATAGATACGAGGTCAACCGTATTAATGCGAGGTCAGCTGTATTAGGTCGAGGTGAAATCCAGTATAGACTATACGAAAAAAGAAACATCACCAGTATGACACAGACCAAATTCTCTGTATAAGTACATGTACTATATACTAATAAGTTAATTAATAAAAACTGTTATTAACCACAGGCAAAGGCTTAGAGGAATATGAATAGTTTGGGTGTGACATTTAGACCAACAGTCCAACATAATCCATTTTCAATTTAGTGTTGAAAATATATCTTTTATCATTTACCCCCAATGCTTGTGCGCACAAGTCAATTTTCTTCTTACTTGTACAGTTAGGAGGCATATTTGTCCAGTTTCCTGTGGCATCACACCACCGTTCACTGTCACCACCCGTCAAATTGTAACCCGTCTCACACTTGTATGTCACAGAGGTGTTGTAGTCATAAAACGGGTATTTAGGAGATCTGTTTGCATTAGGTTCTACAATCTTCTCACACTGGATGACTGAAATTTTAAATGCGAACATTTTTAACTTGTTTTTTCCCAATTTGATAGCATAGCCACCAAATGGGAACCATTGATCATTTCTATTATTTCAAGCAACTAAAGGTAAACAGAACTTGGTCCAGTATCTTGAGGAGTGAAGTCTTCTATTTGAGAGTTAGAAAGTTTGAAACCCCACCACGCCATACCAAGGGTATTTAACAAGTGTAGCTCACGTTTAAAAAAAAAAAAAAAAAAAAAAATCACTTGAGCAGCTGCACTTGAGAAAAAGGATATAGCAAGCCAAATGGATTAAAAAAATATTCATCTATCAGTATCTTAAACTTAATTTGTGATTCTTCCAATTTCTCTTTACATTTGGCTCAAAATAATTGCCGTCATTCGATGTAGCGGAGCAGCTCATTTTGAATCTAACCCAGAAATTGTATTGCATGGGTTAGTTTTGCCATGGAAACTGACACGCACATACATACGTTTGAGCGCTGACAGCCAGTTCTTACTTGTACAGTTAGGTGCAACACCTGTTCATTGAGCATGCTCGTTGCAAGATCTTGTAGTGTCTCCACTGATGGGTCTCCACTGACGTACAAATGCCCCTCGTCACAGAAAAACGTGATAGAATCGAAGTGATTGAATACAGATAAGTCAGACCTGGTGGGAAACATTGAAGACTGGTTTTCTTGCATCACAGCTCAATTTTAACTTACTTGTACAGCTAGGAGCAACGCCTGTCCACTGAGCATGCTCATTGCAAGATCTTGTCACGTCTCCACTGACATACAAATACCCTTCATCACAGGCAAACGTGATAGAATCAGAGTAGTTGTACACAGGTAAGTCAGGACTGTAGGGCATGTTGGGGACAGCTGGGGGTGGCTCACAGGTCACCACTGAAAAGAAAATACCGTTTTTTTATTTCAAATAGATCACAAATTTCAATGAAATTTTATAATAATATAGGGTATAAACTTGCATTTTCATGCATTCATGTTTGTCAACGCCCAAGGAAGTTGTTTGAATCTGAACAGTTCAAACTGCTGACTTGTATTTCGCAAATCTTTTTTTCTGGAATAATTGGCAATCTCTTGGATATCAAGCTTATATTAAGCCTATAGTCACGAAAACTTTAAATTGCAAGGCAACAAATTCATGAGTATTTGTGAAATTTAAGTTCTACCGAATATTTCCAAACATGCAGTATTCTGTTTTTTACCAAGCTCGAAGAAAACTTAACATAATTTTCACATGCGTCTTTTTTAATACAATTACATTTACAGTTGAAAAACAGAAAGGACAAGAAAGCAGTTTGCAACTTACATGTACAATTAGCCTGATCTCCAGTCCACTGAGCGTTTTCATCACAGGTCCGAGTCTCGTCACCATCTGTCCTATTATACCCAAGGTCACAGGTATACGTTATAACGGACAGGTAGATATATTCTGTCTGGATTGGGGTTATCGTTGTAAAGCTAGGTATAGGAGGCTGCGAACATGTTACAACTAGAAGAAAGAATATTGCGCTGCAACAAAACTTGATTAGTGACAAAATAGATAGTTAAGTGTGAAAGTCTGAAATAAACCTGTAAATGGAAAATCCAATAGATTACAACTTACAGGTAATAGAATTCATTGTTTCATGAGAATTACAGTTCCATACACATCCAAATTGATTTGTGAAATGATGCCCTTTGATTTTTTTTTCTTTTTGAAAACGTAATTTGTTGAAATTTTGACAGACTTCATAAAACTCAATTTTGAGTACTGATATTAAATACTATAAAACAAATTATATTATCTTTAGCCAAACTGTCACTCATCTGCAAACACTTTCGACCAGAGCGACAAAATGAATCCTTATGCATACCTACAAGAACCATGGAATATTAATAAATGTACATAATTTGACATTATCAACCATTTATTAAATTCTATGAAAATATTCTAGACTGTTTCACTTGATTTAGTATGCAGATTGACTTTAATTACTAATTAATCAAAAATTTAGAAAAAAATAATAATTTAATATCTAAAAAGAAAATACACATATATGAGTAAGGTGTTTACATGGGGTAATATACATGATACAAGTACATGTAATATAAAGTTTAGCTACAAAATACATGATTATATATAATAAATGAGCCTTTAACTGAGAAGACCTGTCTTTCGGATTGGATGAAAATGTTAATCTGACTGTGCCAATTAATAGGCAGGTTTGCATCTTTTTTATTTATACATATCCTAAAACAGGCTTTCTCACTTCAAGAATCTCGTGTATAATGGCTACAAGTAATAACTTGAGCCGCCTCATGGGAAAACCAACAATCTGCATAGGCAAAAATAAAGACGCAGATCAGCTTCGCGGTAACTGCGAAGCTGATCAGCGCCTTTGTTTTCGCTATTCGGATAGTACAATTCCTCTTCTACTTAAATCCGAAATTTCAAGCTTCTAGCTCTTTTCTGTGCTTGTACAGGCCGGTTTGTGTCGGACCTGTTCGGAAACCACATTGTTGGTTTTCCCACGAGGCGGCTCACTTGTTATATTTTTCAGCCTAATACATGCATTTGGAATGATCAGTCAAGATTATTTGGCTTATGTCATTAAATGTATTTTTTTAATTTATTGATTTTGGTATAGAAGGCTTATGTCAAGAATGTATTTTTTTTTAATTTATTGATTTTGTATAGAATCATCATGGAACTACCATAACTGTACACATATTTCATGCATGAAAAAAAAAAATACACAACTGTCAAACAAGTATCATGAATTTGTCATCTTAACAATATTTAGAATATATAAAAAGTCTTTTTTTTTTTTTTTTTTTTTGTAGTAGTATTCTTTTACAATAAATGACTGATATTCCAGAAAGAGCATGCAAAATAATATAACTTAAACGCATTTAAAAATTTAGTTTCTTTTTATGAAGCTAGCATGTCCACATGCAAAACTATGACTGCATGAATGACAAGAGTATAAAAGAAGTGTATGCAAATATAGCAACTAGATATGTATTAAGCTCTCTACTGCTGATATATAAATAGAATAAAATTTGCATGTAATGTCAGAATTCTGAAGACTCCAATGGATTCCTCCATCTCATATGTCCTATTCTATAGTATTTATTATATAAAATCCTTTAAAAAGACTGTTTCCTCTGTACAGTCCAACCTGACTTGTACGACCACAGGTCAGGTGGTCTGTAATGCAAGTTTGACTGTAATTAACCCAAAGAGTGCCAACTAAGAAACAACAAATTTATAATTGCATAAATCACAGAAAACTTCAAAACCTATAAAGTCAACACTACAGATGCAGACAAGATAGCTCATAATGAGCCGATTCATTGCAGTTTAGGTTATTGGTGATGTTGGTGTTCTTGATTAACATCCCACTCAACAACTAAGGTCATTTTGGGATGGGATACCTCGGTTTTAAAGTCTCATTCAAAGGAAGCAAGGGCTCAAACTCATAATCCCTGGTTTACAAGATGAGTGGCTAAACCATGCCATGCAGGCATCTTTTCTCAGTCATTATTGGCACTCTAGGGGTTAAATTCTTTCCTGTACCAACTTACTAGGACATGTAGGCAGATCCCCTGACCACTGTCCATTAGCCTGGCACGTCCTGACTAGGTCCCCTAGACTGTGGTTATGCCCTGTGTCACAGACGTAGGTCAGGCTGTCACCAAAGTTGTGTAGGGTAGATGGACTGTCTGGGGTGAAAGTAGAGTTGTCTGCACCTTCCTGTATGCATGCAGCCACTGTAAGAAAATAAAACGACATGAAAATTCAAAATAAAAAATAATATCCGAATGCATAAATTTGTTGTCCTTTTTAAAGTACATATGTAGAAACCTGTGGTTTCTTTCTTTAAATGATGCTTGCACTTAACTGACCTCTAAAATCAGAAATGCAGATTGCATGTACTATATTGCTTGTATCATATGAGCTGCATTATGAGAAAACCAGATTTTAGCCTATGCTAAGACACAGACACAGATCAGCTGTGCAGAAACTGCACAGCTGATCAGCGTATTTGTTTTCGTTATTCAGATAGTACAATCCTTCCATTCAATATCTGAAATTTCAAGCTTCTAGACTATTTCTGTAGCTGCACAGACCAGCTTGTGTCCAACCTGGTCAGAAACCCCGATTTTCTGTTGCTCAAATAAGGCTAGGCATTGATGCCATGATCAAAGTTTCCTCACTTTTGCCTATAGTTAACTAGACTGATTGCAAAAATAAAATCATGTATGTATTAATCATTTGGTAATGATGCGTTTGTTAAGGAGACAGAAAGAAAAATACCAACCTAAGCAAACTGGGGGTTGCCCTGACCAAGTAGCATCTGCCTGGCATGTCCGCACCAGATCCCCGCTTGTGTGGTTGTAGGCTAGGTTACACTCGTAGGTGATATCTGTCTGGTAGTTATACTCTGCTTGTATTGTAGGCGAGACTTGGGTGGTGTTGTCCTGAACAGGTGGATGGTCACAGGTCACAACTAAAAGACAGAACAGTAAACTACTGTTAACCCATATTTGACGAATGGATTTTCTCATCATTATCATTTGGGTGAGTCCACTTACATTTTTAGGGGTGTAAGGAGTGATTTTTACTTTTTATTTCATTTTCTGATGAAATTTCTCTGCGCAAACAGCATAGCCCCAGATGGGACGCCGCGTTCTGCGGCGTCACATCTGGGGCTATGCTGTTTGCCTATGTCCCACAAAAAGGATGTCAATCTTAAATGAGTTAAGTACAGGAACAGTAAACTCCTGCTAAGTACACGTAATTATTTTAATTTTTCTAGAGGATAACCAATATTCAGACTGCCACACCTACAGACTACAGTGTTGTAGAAGGGCGGTCTCTGTACGGTTTCATTGTTTGCAAATCCATCCATTTTTCCATTTCACCTAAACCTCTTTATAACACTATTGCTAGGGTCCAAGCCAATTACCTTGTTAGTTATCCACTCTGTGTTATATAGAGAGTAAAATGTATAGACGTGTAGCAAAAATAGTCTGATTGGGGTCCAACACTGATCAGTGTTATATGCAAAACCGTGTTGTTACGAACCATGTTATAAAGAGGTCAAGGTTCAAGGTGTATTTCTTTCAAGTAAGGCCACATCTTATCATGACAGCACATTTTAATGTCCTTACTCATTTTAAATATAGGTGTAGAAAAATGAGGACTATATGCATCAGTATCAATTGTTTAATTACATCTGACATGCAAAATGTTTGGCACATGTAAAACATGAAAATATTGGTTCAAGAACTTTTGCAAAGCCTTACTTGTACATGTTGAAGCTGTTCGCATCTTACAAAATCAGTGGAAACCTTGGAAATCAACCGATCTTTACGTTTTGTCACATCGATTGGCATTTGTATGCAGTTTGAAGCTCATTATCAATCATTTTAGCTATTGTCATGAGTTTTCGCGACCGGCAATTTTTTTTCAAAAAAAAGTCGGAAATTTGGTGTTCTTATACAAAATGCGCACCAAATTTTGTACACCACAATCTGAGCAAAAAAACTGCGTGTTATACGCATGTGAATACGGTATGTCTAATTCTGTCATATTCTGAATAGATCCCCAGAGCTGTGATTATAACCGGTAGCATAGGTATATGTGAGACTCACTTTAAATTATGGAGAGTTAAGGGATTCCTTTTGCAAATAACAAAAAAAAAAAAAATAAAAATAAAATAAAATAAAATTTGATAGCCTTACTTGTACAAGTTGGAGCTGTTCCTGTCCACTGACCATTATTCTGGCATGTTCTGAATAGATCACCAGAGCTGTGATTATAACCGGTATCACAGGTATATGTGACGTTCACATCAAAATTATGAAGAGTCGAGGGGCTGGTTGGAGTAAATGAGGACATTACACCATCCTCCTCTATACATGCAGCCACTGGAATCAAAGTATAAAGAGGAATGTTAGATTACTATTTTAATAACACATTGATTCATCACAAAAATAAAGTTTTTTTTGTTTTCTGACAAGGCTCAACATAATCCCAGATTACAACAGAAGATGGTGAAAAGTTTTGGATTTAAGAGATAAAATTTATTATAAAAGTGTCCACTGATTTTCAGCACAGGCTTAGACTTCTTGCCAAAACGAAAAGACGCCCATGTAATATCAAGATTTTTCTGAAGTTGTAAAAATTGAACATTTTCAGCATATTTTCATATTTTTCTAACTTTTGCTCAAAACATAGATTGTGGGTACACGTTAGAACCGCCTTGGCAAGGCGGTTCTAACAAGTACCCACAATCTATGTTTTGGAGCAAAAATAAGAAAAATAGGTATACCCCTACATACCCCAGTTTTTCTATATAGTGGGGTTTAAGGGGTAATACATTTCACAGACATGTTTTCCTGATGAATCACACAAACATAGTAAAAATAGACAATGCGAAGCCTTCCTGAGATACCTGACCAGCAGATCAACATGCATATCATCTGCACACATTAAACAAGAGAAGATTTTTGTAATGTGATGTACTTCAATGCACAAATAAACGAGCCGCCTCGTGGGAAAACCAACAATGTGATTGCTGACCAGGTCCGACACAAATCAGGCTGTACAGTCACAGAAGATGGATAGAGACTGGAAATTCTGGATTTAGAAAGTAGAGGAATTGTACTATCCGTGTAGCAAAAACAAAGGCGCTGATCAGCTTAGCAGTTACTGCGAAGCTGATCTGCGCCTTTGTTTTCGCCTATGCAGATTGAGAGAATAACAACCAAACATTTCAAGTGGTGGGTATGTGACATGATCAGTGATAACTCAAAAAAGATTTTTCAGACCATTAGACCTGCATCCATTTACCCTCTATAACAAGAAACTTTACCAGTACATGTCGGCAAGGTACCAGTCCACTGAGCCGAGGAATTACATGTTCTTGTGAGATCCCCATCTGTATGGTTATACGCCAAGTGACATGTGTAAGTTACATCTGTGTTGTAGTCATAGGTGGGCTGATCTGGGCTAGGATCAGCATGGTCTACGCTCACTCTGGCGCATGTCTTAACTGAAAGATCAGAGAATAAGTACATCAGATTACAGAGTTTAATTAAAACAGTGTTTTCTGAGGAAAACTATGTCCCCCCAACCGTTTAGTAATTGAAGTGTAGTTACCTTGTGATATGAAGATTTTCTATGGAAGACACCATGCCCATCTTGTTCTGTATGGTGTGGTAATTTAAACTTGTTTTGGACCCTGTCTAAAATTAGGTCACGATCACCAAATTCTTATTAACTCTGAACCTCCTCACAACAATACTTCTGTGCAAGTTTGGTTAAAATCCATCAATTGGTTTACAAGTTATCGCATCCAAAAGACTAATTTCAACAGTTATGAACTAGTGACCTTGGAAATTAGGTCAAGGTCACCAAAATCTTATCAACTCTGAGCCTCCTCCCAACAATGCTTATGTGCAAGTTTGGTCAAAATCCATCAATTAGTTTACAAGATATCGCGTCAGAAAGACTAATTTCAACAGTTTGCTAGTGACCTTGGAAATTAGGTCAAGATCACCAAAATATTATCAACTCTGAGCCTCCTCCCAACAATGCTTCTGTGCAAGTTTGGTCAAAATCCATCAATTAGTTTAAAAGATATCGTATCGGAAAAACTAATTTCAACAGTTTTTATGGACTCTTGACCTTGAAAATTAGGTCAAGGTCATCAAAATCTAATCAACTCTGAGCCTCCTCTCAACAATGCTTCTGTGCAAGTTTGGTCAAAATCCATCGATTGGTTTACAAGATATTGCGTTGGAAAGACTAATTTCAACATTCTTTATGGACTCGTGACTATTGTTGTGCCGATTAATCGAAATAATCGATAACTATCGGAATCTAGCTTCTATCGGTAGCTATCGATTGGAATTTTCCACTATCGATTAATCGAAATTAAATACATGAGTGTATAGTAAAAACATTTACTAACATAAAATGTTGTTACAAATTCAATTCATTTGTCACAATAATGCCTCCTTATGTCTGCCTTCATTTAGACTTGAATGCATTGTTAATATTCATCACTTGACAATCTTCACTGTTTATAGTTAGGTTTTTTCTATGCTATGTGCTACAGCAATATTCTATCACATGGTCACTTTATCATTTGTAGAAAATGTGGCCTTAATATATTGGCTATGTTCAATTTAAATACAGAGAAGGGGCATGATGCAGTGACTTGTCACTACATTGTCAAATACTGAGCATTTTTAATCACTTCACTGGTTAATGTAAGGGGAACATACATTTCGATTGTACAATCGATAATCAATCGACCAATGTGCTCCGATAATCGATAGTGATTTACGCGACCGATACCCAACACTACTCGTGACCTTGAAAATTAGGTCAAGGTCACCAAAATCTAACCAGCTTTGAGCCTTCTCCCAACAATGCTTCTGTGCAAGTTAGGTCAAAATCCATCAATTGGTTTACAAGATATTGCGTTGGAAAGACTAATTTCAACATTCTTTATGGACTCGTGACCTTGAAAATTAGGTCAAGGTCACCAAAATCTAATCAACTCTGAGCCTTTTCGCAACAATGCTTCTGTGCAAGTTTGGTCAAAATCCATCAATTGGTTTACAAGATATTGCGTTGGAAAGACTAATTTCAACATTCCTTATGGACTTGTGACCTTGAAAATTAGGTCAAGGTCACCAAAATCTAACCAACTCTGAGCCTTCTCCCAACAATGCTTCTGTGCAAGTTTGGTCAAAATCCATCAATTGGTTTACAAGATATTGCGTTGGAAAGACTAATTTCAACATTTTTTATGGATTCGTGACCTTGAAAATTAGATCAAGGTCACCAAAATCTAATCAACTCTGAGCCTCCTCCCAACAATGCTTCTGTGCAAGTTTGGTCAAAATCCATCAATTAGTTTACAAGATATCGTATCGGAAACGGAAAAAACTTATTTCAACAGTTTTTATGGACTTGTGACCTTGAAAATTAGGTCAAGGTCATCAAAATCTAACCAACTCTGAGCCTCTTCCCAACAATGCTTCTGTGCAAGTTTGGTCAAAATCCATCAATTGGTTTACAAGATATTGCGTTGAAAAGACTAATTTCAACATTTTTTATGGACTCGTGACCTTGAAAATTAGGTCAAGGTCACCAAAATCTAATCAACTTTGAACCTCCTCCCAACAATGCTTCTGTGCAAGTTTGGTCAAAATCCATCAATTGGTTTACAAGATATTGCGTTGGAAAGACTAATTTCAACATTTTTTATGGACTTGTGACCTTAAAATTAGGTCAAGGTCACCAAAATCTTATCAACTCTGAGCCTTCTCGCAACAAAGCTTCTGTGCAAGTTTGGTCAAAATCCATCAATTGATTTACAAGATATTGCATTGAAAAGACTAATTTCAACATTTTTTATGGACTCGTGACCTTGAAAATTAGGTCAATGTCACCAAAATCTAATCAACTCTGAGCCTCCTCCCAACAATGCTTCTGTTCAAGTTTGGTCAAAATCCATCAATTGATTTACAAGATATTGCGTTGGAAAGACTAATTTCAACAGTTTTTATAGACTCGTGACCTTGATAATTAGGTCAAGGTCACCCCAAATGGTCCACCCCAAATGTTGTCTTTTCCCTTGACTAAATTCTAAATTTAGCCACCCACCCCACACCTGAGGTGATGATCAGAAATTGATCGACTCAGTATCAGAAGATAGATAGATACAAAATCTAATCAACTCTGAGCCTCCTCCCAACAATGCTTCTGTGCAAGTTTGGTCAAAATCCATTCATTTGCTCAGAAGATATCGCGTCGGAAAACCAAATTTGATCAGTTTTCATGGGCTGGTTACCTTGAAACGAGGTCAAGGTCACCAAAATCTAATCAACTCTTCCCCCCCCCCCACCCCCCCCCCCCCCCCCCCCCAACCATGTATCTATGCAAGTTTGGTCAAAATCCATTCACTGGTTCAAAAGATATCGCGTCGGAAAGAAGCTACACGGATGCGGATGCCGACGGGATCCGCACCAAAAACAATATGTCCCCAACCTTCGGTTGGGGGGACATAATTTCTTAATACACATATTTGTTTGTAGGAACTGGTTAGATTTAAACAAAACTCAATAAATTTAATTAAATTAATTTCCATATACAAATGTATTCGCTTCCTATTTAAATCTCTATGTTATGAAATATGAAGTGTTGACTGCACCAATTACCACATTTATAAGGCAATGATTTAGCTTGTCTTGCAAATCAGTAGGTTCCTGTCATGTCTATAACTTAAATTTTATCATGTCAAATTCAGTCATGCGGTTCTATGGGTAATTGGGAATTTCATAGTTATTGTCTTAACTTTAATTCAAATTGAATGTTAATCATATAAATTTATAACACTTTTTAAAAAAGAGTAAACAATGGATGAGCATTGCAACATTTAACACATGAATAAATATTTATATAATGACAATGTTTTTACTGTATTTAATAAATGAACCACCTTGTGGAAAAACCAACAATGTGGCTTCCGACCAGGTCTGACACAAACCGAGCTGTACAAGCACAGAAAATGGCTGGAGACGGGAAATTTAGAAGTTACTGCGAAGCTGATCTGCTCCTTTGTTTTCGCCTATGCAGATTGTTGGTTTTCCCATGGGGTGGCTCAAATATGATATAATCAAATGATTTTCCCTAATAAAAACATAATAAATTATCAACAAACAATTATTTGTTTTGGCTCAACTTCAGTAGCATATAATGTAACATAAAACTCACACTAAAATATAATATATACACATGAAAGGTTATTAGATAATCTCAACTAACTTCAGTTTTTCGCGAAAAGTGCCGGTCCGTCAGACAAAACCAGCAAAATTTCATTCTGTCTAACAAAATATTTGATTTTGTCAGACAAATGTCCGGCAAGAATTAGCAATATGACAATGATAACGTAAAGAACTATTTGAGGAATTTGGTGCACACGGCCAGGTATGAAGAACTGGTTTAGAGATACAAGATCTAGGGTTTGACCCAGAAAGTAGGGTTTGACCCAGGCAATCCGCAGTGGCAGTAGTGATGAAGTACATGTTGATGTTGTCATGATAGATTATGGAGTTTAGGTAATAACAGTAGATCCTGCTAGGAATATCCAAACAAAGTCTGATTCAAAATGTCCAATGGGGTTTTCTTGGAAAACTTGAGAGAAACATAATGCTAATATCCTAGCTAGGCGTTTGACATCCTCATAAAGACTCTAGACATATGTGCAAGGCACTCATTTTATTCATTTCAGCTTGGGATGACAGCTGGAGCAGTAGCCAAAGTTCGAGGTTGTTCCTGGAGGGATGTCCAAGCCAGTGCTACTGGGAATGCATCAAGACTCATTGTGAGGCCTTCCTAAAGTATACCAACTGGGAGTCTGAGGTGTAGTTTGACTACATATGTTCCTGAGGAAATCAACTGGAACAATGTGATGTGTAGTTTGACTACAATTAAAACAATTGAGCATGTAGTTTGACTACATATGGTTCTGAGGAAGTAATCAACAAGATTTTTAAAGTATATTTACATTGATGGGTGTCAGACACCAACCACACTCGTAATAAGAGCTGTCGCAGGACAGCGTAGCTCGCCTGACTTGTGCTTTGCCACTAAATCTATTAAAATCTATGACCAAAGACATTGACCTCAATGTCACTCAGGTGGGCCGTGATGGTACAGCATAAAACTACCAACATGCTAAGTTCAATTTGATCCATCTACATACACTTGATATAAATAAAATTTCTAAGCCTGCGACCTTGACCACAGGTGAGTCAAGATGCTACAACATAAAACTTTAGAATAATATATAACAGCAAAGTATCAACTAGATCCATCCATCTGTTCCAGCAATATACAGTTCAAAACACTTTAAGCAAAAGCTTTAACATAAAATTTCAAAGTCTGTGACCTTGAACTCAAGGTCACCCAGGTGGGTCATGATGGTACAGCATAAAAATTCAGACCTATATCTACCAACATACAAAGTATCAACTTGATCCATCTACATATCCAAGAGATATAGACTTATAAAAACTTTAACCAAAAACTTTAACACAAAATTTCTAAGTCCGTAACCTTGACCTCAAGGCCACCCAGGTGGGTCATGATAGTACTGCACAAAACTTCAGACCAATATCTACCAACTTGCAAAGTATCAACTTGATCCATCTACAACTTCAAGAGATATAGACTTATAAAAACATTAACCAAAAACTTAAACACAAAATTTCTAAGTCCGTGACCTTGACCTCAAGGTCACCCAGGTGGGTCATGATGGTACAGCACAAAACTTCAGACCAATATCTACCATCATGCAAAGTATCAACTTGATCCATCCACAACTTCAAGAGATATAGACTCATAAAAACTTTAACCAAAAACTTTAACATTTTGAGCAACGCCGACAATAACGCTAACGCTAACGCCGACGATGACGCCGACGCCGACGCCGGGGTGACTGCAATAGCTCTTCCTGTACTTTCGTACAGGCGAGCTAAAAACAACGCTGATATACAAGTAACCAAAAAATTCAGAGGGTCACTCGTTGGATTCTTGGAATCTCATAACCTAGTGGATAGTAAATCACTCCCCCCAGATCAAGCTTCGAAGATTTGGTGGGGGGAGTGTTGTGGATTTGCGGTGACCCGTAAGACCACTAGTTCGCAGTGACAACAATACAAGTGCGACCGATCCAATACCTCGGTATTGAGAGATAATTACGTCCCTCTCGAGAGAAATACGTCATCGCCAGGGAAATCCGTACTATCGCTCTCTTCAACCAGAACTGCGGAACAGAGAAGACGTGTCGACAATAGTCCAGCAACTGAGCGTACACGTGCTAATATCTTCTAGACAAGCCATCCAGACATAATAGGGATAATGGTAAGTTTCCCTAAACTACAATAACATAGTAAAGAATTTGGTCATTAAATTTGTGGACAAAAGTACAAATAGCTTGAAACTTAGGCATATGTAAAAAAAAAAATGTAGGGTGGTACATGTATGTAGGCTATATGAATATTTTCACAAAAGCTTAAACTTGTATGCTGGCCCTTGGTATTTCCGTAGCACTAACTCTTCAACGATCAGGAAAAAACAAGAAACATAACAGACAAATAAACCATGGTTAAATTATCAAACCTTTGTTATCATTCTTTCGAAACGCAGCAAGAATCCTCAATATTATGTTCGGTTTCCATGACGTTTCGTTTTGTCAACAACACGTTGGAAGTCGCCAACTTGAATTCTGACGTCATATACTCGGTGTAACTACTACCCGAAGTAAAAAATGTATCTACGGTGTCACACCGGTGACTAAATCGGTCCGTGGAAACACCCCAAACATCCAGTTCATCTAAACACGGCGGTAACTCAAATTATTTTAGCAGTAAAAGATAATTTTATCAATTTTAGGCATATCACAATAAAATGACTGCTCAATTTTGAGAAAAGCAAACCCCACGCCCCTACCCCCACCAAAATTGGGCCAAGAGCATAAAATCATGAATTATTGTTATAAAAATGATTTTCAATACTTCTTCTTTGAAATATAAGTGCTTAACATAACAATCGTGACTAAATTACAAAAGCTGCAACCTTCAATGCAAACAAAACAAGTTAAATATGACACATAGAAAAAATTTATTTATATTTTATGACACTCATTTTCCTCCGTAGTTTCTTAGACTGGCGGGAAAGATCACGTGACCGGAACTGTTCCACTCATGCATATTAATGAGCCTGAGATATAGGAAGGTGAAAACTGCTCGTATTTATCATTTGTCTGGGAGAGATAAGGGTATTTTCGGGTTGGGGTGGGTTTTTATGCAGCATATGTATTTGTTTACTTCAGGTACCGTTTCTGTTGTTTTTCTTCTACCAATAATCAAAATATCTTGGTAAAACTGACCGGGGAAACTGGCGGAGGTCTTCAGTGACTAATTTGCATACGTCAACAATCACCAGGTGGCGCAGTTTTTAGCTCACCTGAGCCATTAGGCTCACAAGGTGAGCTTATAGGATGGCCATGATCCGTCGTCCGTCCGTCGTCGTCCACCATTTTCAAAGATATTCTTCTCTGAAACGGCTTGGCCAATCAAAGCCAAATTTTATATGAAGTATCTATAGGAAGGGAGAACCAATGTGTATATAAATAATCCAGGTCACATGACCAAGATGGCCGCCATGCCCATATATGGTAAAAACCTTTAAAAATCTTCTTCTCCAGAACCCAAAGGCCTAGGATCTTGAAACTTAGCATGTAGCATAAGAGACTCAATGTCCACTATGTGTATATAAATCATGACCCTGTGATGACCCTGACCTATTTTACGGCAAGGTCAACATAGGTCGCCAATGCATTTGAATGGGGAAAACTTTTAAAATGTCATTTAAAGTGAAAGCCTTGCAGGAAATGGGCAATAGGACTGAATATTAATGATTCTGAAAAAAATGGACCCCAGGGGCTCATATGCCCCCACCCCGGGGCTGTATATCTCCATAATATTCAAACATCTTCTCCTCTGAAACCGCTTGGCCAATCAAAGCCAAATTTTATGTGAAGCATCTACAGGATGGGGTAACCAATGTATATATAAAAAATCCAGGTCACATGACCAAGATGGCCACATGCCCATATATGGTAAAAACCCTTCAAAAATCTTCTTCTCCGGAACCGGTGGATGGATTTCAATGAAACTTGGCATGAAGTATTGATGACTCAAGTACTACAATGTGTATATAAATCATGACCCTGTGATGACCTTGACCTATTTTACGGCAAGGTCAACATAGGTCGCCAATGCATTTGAATGGGGAAAACTTTTGAAATGTCATTTAAAGTGAAAGTCTTGCAGGAAATGCACAGTAGGACTGAATATTAATGATTCTGAAAAAGATTGGTCCCCAGGAGCTTCTATGCCCCCACCCCGTGGCAGTATACATATATATTTCCATAATATTCAAACATCTTCTCCTCTGAAACCACTTGGCCAATCAAAGCCAAATTTTATGTGAAGCATCTATAGGATGGGGTAACCAATGTGTATATAAATAATCCAGGTCACATGACCAAGATGGCCGCCATGCCTATATATGGTAAAAACCCTTCAAAAATCTTCTCCTCCGGAACCGGTGGATGGATTTCAAAGAAACTTGGCATGAAGCATAAATGGCTAAAGTACTATAATGTGTATATAAATCATGACCCTGTGGTGGCCTTGACCTATTTGATGACAAGGTCAACATAGGTCACCAATGCATTTGAATGGGGAAAACTTTTGAAATGTCATTTAAAGTGAAAGTCTTGCAGGAAATGCACAGTAGGACTGAATATTAATGATTCTGAAAAACATTGGTCCCAAGGAGCTTCTATGCCCCCACCCCGTGGCAGTATACATATATATTTCCATAATATTCAAACATCTTCTCCTCTGAAACCACTTGGCCAATCAAAGCCAAATTTTATGTGAAGCATCTATAGGATGGGGTAACCAATGTGTATATAAATAATCCAGGTCACATGACCAAGATGGCCGCCATGCCTATATATGGTAAAAACCCTTCAAAAATCTTCTCCGGAACCTGTGGACGAATTTCAAAGAAACTTGGCATGAAGTATTGATGGCTAAAGTACTATAATGTGTATATAAATTGTGACCCTGTGGTGACCTTGACCTATTTGACGACAAGGTCAACATAGGTTGCCAATGCATTTGAATGGGGAAAACTGTTAACATGTCATTTAAAGGGAATAAATAAAATAGAAATTGGCAAATGGACAGAATATTGATTATTCTGAAAAGTTGAAAACAAATGGCCAAAGGGCTTCATCTGCTCCTGCACTGGGGCTAAATACCATAATATTCAAACATGTTTATTGGCATATGTAGCAGATCTCAGGTGAGCGTTTACAGGACCATCTGTCCTCTGGTTTGTTTATCTCATGAAAACCCGTTTACTCCGAGAATATGAAGCCACCGAGAATACGGAGTCCGAGTATAATACATTTGTAGATTAGACATATCCCGGTACGACCAGTTTTCGACCGCCTAAGAGGTATTTTGCCTTGCTCTATTTGGTCTCATGACTAATTCCTGATATTATTGTTTTATATCATCTATCAGCCCATGTGTAATAAACCAAGAACAATAAATATTCAAATTTCCTCCTTTGTGTCTGGGAAGGGCTGATAATATGGAGGTGGCCAGAGGTAGGCCTTTTCAGAATTTACTAACCTATTTTCGACCGCCAGGGGTAAAATGTGTTTGGTACATATAATAAGAACTGAATGCATTTCTGCTGTTGGGGCACAACCTTACAAAAGCAATAAACAAGCAAAATGATTAAGAAAATAAGCAAGCAGTCTGACACACAAGGGCAATTCATACAAGGTACATGTCACTGAATGGGCTGTTGAATTACTGGGGGTAGGGTTGGGAATATTCGTACAGAAAATGTTTTACTTTTCCATTAGAGACAAAGAGAGTTCATTTCAACTCAAAAGAAACTATGATTTGCTATCATGTAGATGATAACTGTTGTACAGGGCTATGTGGTGCTTTATTTAAGAATTTTTGAAAGTTTGATAATTTTAAAAATTGATGGAAACAAAGAAAACTGTCATAAGGACGGTATAGCAACTTTTTGTTCTAAAATTATTTCATTTAGAAAGCTTTGAAATTTTACTGTGTTGCAATAGTAACTGAAATCACTGTGGATAAAAAATATTTTCAAATTATAAAAATTTGCTCAACAGTTTAGAAATAGTAGCCATGGAAACAGGCATAAATTTTGGTAATAAGAAAAAGCCCAAGAAAACAGGGTCTTCCAACATAATGTCATTAAATAGTTACCACTGAGCTTAAACAGCTAAAAGAATAACACTTCCTAACAGGGCTATCCTTGCTGAAAACAATGATACCCCAACAGCTGCAAAATTCAGTGTATCAAGATTTTTATAAGGCAAAGTCTTAGGTGGTCGAAAATAGGCAGTGGTCGAAAATAGGTTGTGTGAGGATATTTGTATCGGGATACCACCCGTCTAAAAAGAGACAATATTAGGCAACATTTTTCACACATTCTGTGGCAATATTCAATTAAAGGTTAGCTTAACTGTCTTTATGCTAATTTTCTGTTAAAAATATGACTTCAAGCGTTTGAAAACCAAATCAAACAATTCAAACTTTTGCCGCCATGTGTCAATTTCTTTAGAGATGGTTCGAGTGCGATAACTCCATGCGAGACGGTTCGCTCCCGTTTTTTCTAAGTCCGTCGAAACACTCCCATACACAAGAGCCGCCCCTGAAGATATCACCTCTAGAGAGACAAGTGAGTAAGTGAGTGTGATGAATGTAACATGCGAGTACAAAACCAGATACAAAGATATGAAAACATCAGACATCTACAACTGATGACATAAGCATTCTACCCCGTGGTCCCAATTAGTCCCAATAGCGTAATGGTTAGAGCGTCCAGGTCGCCGGTTCGATCCCGGGCCACGTCATACCAAAGACGTTTAAAATGGTACCAGTGGCTACCTTGCTTGTCGCTCAGCATTCGTAAGGCAAGCGCTGGCTTCTCTTCTCAAAAAGTCTCTTCTCAAAAAAAGTGTATCATTGTGGTTATCTTGACATTACTCGGTGATAACCGAGGTGCTCCCAGTGGTTGGAGGATAATACACCTGTAACATACGGTATCTCGTGCCGGGTTACCCTAAATAGCGCAAAGGAGTCCTTTTCGCGAAAAGGACTTCAAATAGCGAAAAGGAGTCCTTTTCGCTATATCAACTGACCCTAAAATAAGAAAAGGACTTCTTTTCGCGAAAAAGACTTTAATGTAATGAGAGAAATATAGGAAAAAATGGACATAGCTACATGTATATTTGATTTTTGCACTGCCACATTAGCCAAAGGATACTTGTATCCTTTGTTTCCAGCTGGCAACGCGCAGTGTAGTATTGTCTTCGACAAGGGGAGGTGTGACTAGGACAAGACTACATAAAATCTATTATAGGCTGTGCTGTTTCCTAAAGACCATTCACCAGCCATTTTTTAAGTTGAATATTTTTTTTAATTTTATTCTTATATTTGTAACGTTATATTTCGTTATAAACGAAAACCTCTTTCCTGCATATCAAGCCTATCACCCATATATGTACATGTATGTGTTAATCTTGACTTTTCTTGGCCGGCTGTCCTCAACGTTTCAAAAAGGTCACAAATGATGAGACACTTTCATAAAGATCTTTTTTCAAAGATATATTACTCGCCGATGCAACTGCATATATAGCATTTTTTGAAACTGGGGATCGAAATGTGCTAAAAAAAATGGCTGAGGCTATCCGCACGACGGTCGTGCCGATAAGCGGCGTTATCCGCACGACCGTCGTGCCGATAAGCGGTGTTATCGGCCCGACCGTCGTGCGGATAGCCAATGCTACAGGTATTGGCTATCGGCACGACGGGAGTATAAGATTTTCTTACAAGCTTACGAATGCATTAAACTATTAATTTGTCATTAAATAAATAAATTATGGTTTTAGCTATATAGAAATACATTCGAAATTAACATTTTTGTTAATTATGACTAAGAAAACTAGTTTGATTTGATTTATCCAGCTGATGTAAACTGAATCACAGGAGACGGAGAAAAATATAATCATTGCAATTATTTAAATTGTGTAACTGAAATGTTTCCATACTTCATTGTTAAAATCAAAGGCTGTTTATACTTTTGGATTACCATATTTTTTATATATATTTAGGTTACGATAATTGACATAATTTCTTTCTCATTTATGCATACGCATGACTGATTTTTACAGGTAAATTCACAGGTAAGCCAATTTCAGCAAAATTACAATTTTGTTAATTATAAAATAAAAAAATTCCTGCATGTCTAATATTCTGTTTCAGTTTTGAAGCCAGTGTAATATATTTATCAACTTAAAATGTATCTATTTCTAGACATTTTTAACATTTAGATATCGATTTCCCTGTCGTGCGGATAACGCCGCTTATCCGCACGACGGTCGTGCCGATAAGCGGTGTTATCGGCACGACCGTCGTGCGGATAGCCAGTGTCAAAAAAAATAGTCAAAAATCAGATTAGGGATTCATTGTTAAATTAACGTAAGTTTTGCATCGCTTTTCTTGTTCTCGTCAACGGTAATTGGGCGGTTGGAATCTTTTCAGTTAACCAGAAGCTACTCGGACACATAATTACGAAAACATGCCCATGCAATATAGTTACGAAAACGTGCCCATGCAATACTAAGTTCAGAGTAAAAATTGAAAATTTCATTGGCAAAATTTGGTTAATTTTAATATGTTTGCTCAAAAGTTTGCTTGAAATTTAACATTGCGCAAACATGTTAGTTGCAAAAGCTAACATGTTTTAAAATTATTTGTTTATAACATGTTGTTCCCTTTTCGAGAATAAAAGTTAATACGCTATCCATTAGACTACCGCGGCCGATATGAAACATTCTAATAAATTTCAAATTAGGAAACATTCCAATTTTAGTTAACACGAAATACTTGATAATCTAATTAATGACACGCGCCATTAGAGATTGATTCAACAACAGTAGCCGATTGTTGTAACACCTCGCAAATAGACACGTGACTGATAATTCGTTTACCGCACGGTAACTTGACACACGTTTTCACACCTTTTATTGCTCAGTCACATGATCTTAATATACAAACAATTCTCAATACACACTGAAATTGTTTCTTTCTCTCCGTGTAATAAGTTACACATATAGAATTCTTAGAACAAACCAGTTTCAAACAATATTTGACATATTTCACCACATGCGTGACACTTTGCAGTTGACATTGGCTATCTCTAAAATATTGCACGCCACGTATAAGAAACATCCAAACTTAAAAAAATAAACGCCTCTTTACTTTCCATCACACATGCAGACAAGTTTTAAGTCTTCTGAAGATCATTATTTTGCACAATGTTTCTTTCAGTAAATTTTTGCGTAAAATCTGAATCCCATACCATCACTCTGTGTAGCGGAAAATTACTATCACATGGAAACTGTAAGCTAGGACCGAAGAACTTGAGAAGAATCATTTTCATTTGAAAATATTGTCCTCTTAAGAAAAAAAAAAAAATGCCAAAATACTGCACCAAAGTTTCTGTCCGTCAGATCAAGGAAACTCTTTTCACATGCGTATTGCATACGTGTGTATCATCTACCTCATATTTGATAAATAATAGCTTTAATGCCATTTTACACCTCTTTACGCTACTTTACTCCTCTTTACGCCACTTTGCACTACTTTACTGTATCAGTTGAGTGACATATCGCGCCACTTGGCAGATCTAAATACTCAGCCTAATAACTAAATTTCGTAACACATTCTGTTGAAATGAGAAGCAATAACACAAATATCAACTCCTTTTCGCTATATTAAAGTCCTTTTCTACAAACATCAGTCCTTTTCTTATTTTAGGGTAAGATGATATAGCGAAAAGGACTCCTTTTCGCTATTTAAAGTCCTTTTCGCGAAAAGGAGTCCTTTGTGCTATTTAGGGTAACCGTCTCGTGCCACCACTCGCACCGCCGTCGTGGAAAACAAGTGCAACCGCGAGGGAGCCTCGTTCTGGAGTTACTGGAGAGCGCGACTGAGATTGGGCCCAACACGGAAATCCAGAATTCACATCCTCTAACAACGATTCTACACCCACGGGAGTAGCGGACGGTAAGGTTGCGAGTTGTTACATTGGTGGCAGCGGTGGGATTGGTTGTCATACAGTGAAACTTACGTTTTTGTCCATTTTGGTCAAGCAGTACATTCGCGTCCCGTTCATTCGGCCTTTGTTCGTGAATTGCTTTGCATACTGCATACTGGATTGCCAAAAAGACCCTCTATTTGTGGTGGTTGCAGATTCCAGGTGTTATAGATTTGACAGAAAGCAGCACCCACCCAATCTGAACCTTGTTTTTGTCATTTCAAGGGGCAAAACTGTAGAGGAATTGTATTCTGATGTGGTTTCTACCCTTCGGACTGTACCCTCTGACAGGATTATTTCGTTTAAATTTTGTGCTGGAATTAATAATTTCCTCCAGAAAGCATACCTTGGGGCTAAGGGATCAGTATTTAGACCGTCAAATTTGTCTGCTGAGGCATTTATTGAGTCCCTGGCCAATATTAAATCCAAACTAAAGGCTAGATTCCCAAACTCAAAGGTTGCTTTTGGTACAATTCCCCCAGTACATTTTGGACATTTGCAAGAATCACGATTGAAGTCGGGTTTATTGAAAGAAGTCCATTTTACCGCAGATGAGTTAGCCCTTTTCCAAGACCAGACCAATGCGAAACTGGCTCTTGTAAATTGTGACATTATTGAGTTAAACAAAGTGGAACGTGTATGGACTCTGGGGCTGTCAGAAATAATTGTTAAATGTCACACAAAAAGTAGTGGTCGGTCTAATTCAAAAGCTAAGAAGGTGACGAGTTATCACTTTGAGCGGTTATATGATGGGCTTCATGCTAGAAGTGATATAAAACAAAAGTGGTTCAATCTAATCATTAAGGCCTGTGTGCGCGAGAAAGAGCTTTCTGTTAAGAAACCACACACACCTAAATTGAGTTGTAAACGAGACGGTGCAAGTGTTTGTGAGAAAGAAGAGGTGTGTTGGAAACGTGCGAAAAGGTCATAATTGAGCGTTGTGTATTCTAATTTTAGTATAAGTACGCAATGACACTGTAAAGGTAATACTTTCTTGCTTAAACCCCATTAAAAAAAAAAAAAAAAAAAAAAAAAAAAAAAAAAAATACAGTACAGTCACCGTGGTGGTTCTTATTTTTCTTGCTAATTACAGTACAGTCACCGTGGTGGTTTTTATTTTACTTGCTATAAGAATAGAGTTTTGCATACAATTCAGGGTATTGTAATTTAACTAACAAAATGGCTACTGGTGGAGATTTGACACCTAAGACGGAACCCAGCTCAAAAAAATTATCGGATCTGGTACAAAGTCTGAAACCCGGTATTGGACCGGGTATTCCTAAGCCGAAGTTCTACTCTACACCAGGTGATGCTTCACCACTCCCTACACCCGGCCAAATTCCATCAACCCCTAAACCTATGTTCCTGGCTGCACAACCCCCTCAATTTCCTGGAAAACAAGGAGATGACTTCGAATTATGGGTGAAAAGGTTTGAGGCATGGGCAAAGTTACATGCACCGAGCAATGAGGAAAAGGTACTGTTGTTCCCGACCTTGCTAGGTGATGCTGCATTTAGTGTTTTCCTATCACTAACAGAACTCGAACAGAATGACTTCGACACCATGAAGTCCAAGTTTTTGGCCGCATATTCGTCAAACGCAATGATTGATGCGTTTAGAGCAGAACTACAGTCAAGAGTAAGAAGGGATGGCGAAAATCTTGTCGTGTATGCTGCAGAACTTAGGCGGTTAGTAAAGCGGGCCTTTCCCAAATACAATGAGGAGGCAAGAGAAGATGTAGTCCTCAGTAAGTTTTTGGAAGGCACTGGTGACATAGGAAAGAAAGTCCGGCGACGTGACCCAAGAAATGTAGAAGAGGCTATTGAGAAAGCCAGTCGGCTAGAAGTACAATATGAGCTGGACAAGAAAACAGTAAAGGTCTCACAGGTAGAAATTAGTGAAACAGAAACAAGATTCAAGCAGATGACTGAAGCAATGGATGAGCTGAAAGTACAGGTGGCCCAGCTTTCAGCGGCTAACACTCGAGCAGGAAGAGGACATAATTTTGCATGCTATAACTGTGGTATGACTGGTCACTTTGCCAGAGACTGTGGGAAACCAAAATCAAATCGAGGGGGTGGAGGAAGAAGGCCAGGTTCTTTTGGCTCCCGTGGAAGGGGTCGTGGCTTTTCTCGTGGCAGGGGGGGTGGTTCGGCGACCACCCAGGATTTTCAGTAAAGGCCGGCACTCGGCCCAAAGTGTCGGCTTCTCCCTGGGCACCTACCATATCATCCCTCAACAAATCATCCACAATATGCAACATAGAAATCGAAGGAATAGAAACAAAAGCATTTGTTGATACCGGAGCGGAGATTTCTCTTGTAAGTGAAAAATTCAGGCAATCGTCCAACATATTAAAAAAACTGAGAGTTCAAAATGTGAATGGTTTGAAAGCAACATCCGTGAATAATGAGCCAGTACACCTACTCGGGTGTGTGAAGTTCAACCTGAAACTCGGTGACGTGGATAAAACATGGTCATTCTATGTTACAAGAGAAATGTCACACCCTATCCTTCTGGGTTGGGACTTCATTCAGGCGAATGAAGTAACAATAAATGGGGCGAAATCAGAAATGACCATAGGATCATCCACTATTCAATTTCTTCCACTGTGGAAAATACTCCCACGCGTGTGTTCGGCATCATTGAAGGAGACAATTATCATCCCTTCAAGGACTGAAATTATAGCAGCTGCCAAACTAGAACCAGTAAAGAACTACGAAATTGTACCTGATGGTTTTGATGGGGTTCTAGAAGCAAGGGATGTTTTTCAGAATGAAGAAGGTGTGCTAGTAGCAAGGACAGCTGGTACTGTAGTACAGGGCTCAACACCTGTAAAGTTAATGAATGTTGGTGAATCAGAGGTCAAACTATCAGCCGGTACTTGTATAGGATCATTCTATGCAGCTGTGCCAAATAATGCTAAAGTGGCTCGAGTAGGGATCTACGAATTTGTAGATTGTGATATTAATGAGGGTGATCCTCCAACAGTAAAGCACTCAAAGGGAAATGGTACACCACCTAGCATAAATTTGGACAAGCCAAATTTAACCAGCCAACAGAAAAGGGGAGCAGAAGAACTTCTGACAGAATTCCAAGATATATTTTCAGATTCAAAAAGTAATTTGGGTAGGACAAGTATGACACAGCATAATATCTCCACAGGTGATGCTCGGCCAATTAAGCAACCGCCTCGCAGAGTTCCCTATGCAATGAGAGAACAACTTCAAGAACAGGTTAATGAAATGCTAGACCAAGACATAATCGAGCCAAGTAAAAGCCCTTGGTCATCACCCGTGGTGTTAGTGAGGAAGAAAGACGGCTCCTTAAGGTTCTGCGTCGATTACCGCAGATTAAACGCTGTTACTTGTAAAGATGCTCATCCACTTCCAAGGGTCGACGACTGTCTTGACGCGTTAAGTGGTTCCCAAGTGTTCAGTACACTTGACTGTGCAAGTGGATATTGGCAAGTTGAAATGAAGCCAGAAGACCGTGAAAAGACTGCTTTCTCTACCGGTGAAAACTTGTTCCAGTTCAAAGTAATGCCTTTTGGGTTAACAAATGCTCCCGCCACGTTCCAACGGCTAATGGATTTGGTTCTGGCAGGGATACACTGGAAATGTTGTCTTGTGTATCTGGACGACATTATCGTCTTCACTAACACAATTGAGGAGCATTTGACTACGCTACGGGAGGTGTTTCAGTGTATACGAAATGCAGGATTGAAACTCAAAAGTTCAAAATGTCAGTTGTTCGAAACAAGTGTCTCGTTTCTAGGTCATAAAGTATCTGGTGCTGGCATAAGTCCAGACTCTACAAACATAGAAAAAGTTCTAAACTTTGCAGTTCCCAGGGATGTGACACAACTGCAGAGTTTCTTAGGTCTAGCAAACTACTACCGGAAGTTCATCAAAGACTTTGCCCATATTGCTGAACCCCTGAATAGGCTTATGCATAAGGATACTGAATTTCTCTGGACAGATGCATGCCAGAATGCTTTCGAGAAACTACGACAAAATCTCACCACTTATCCCGTGCTGGCTTATCCAGATTTCCAACAGACCTTCCGTGTCCAAACAGATGCATCAGGCTGGGCAGTGGGAGCTGTTCTATCACAAGAACAGAGAGGAAAGGAACAGGTCATTGCATATGCAAGCTCAACTCTATCAAAGGCGGAGAGGAATTGGAGCACCTACGATAAAGAATTCTATGCAGTTGTGTGGGCAATAAGACACTTTAGACCATACCTTGGAGGTTCCAGATTTGTTGTTATGACAGACCATAAGCCACTTGTAAACATCAAGAGCATCAAACCAGGGCACGACCCAACAGGTAGGAGAGAAAGATGGTCCATAGAACTTAGTGCTTATGACTTCTCCATGCAATACAGGAAAGGTATAAATAACGGAAATGCTGACGCACTCTCAAGAGTACCTGTAAATGCTGATGAAAAAGACAATCAGATGGGCCTGGATGTGGTGGAAACTGTGTCGGCAGCAGGTAGCAGCTCACACATATCCGTCGCACCAGGTCCCCATACAGAGGCAGAAAAAATTTAGGGTCTCGTCCTTTGGCTCTGGCTGTGTCGGCAGCAGATAGCAGCTCACACTCCCGGGGTCGAAGTCAGAACCCAGATGAAAATCATGTTGAGTCATGGTTGGAGAAGCTTGACGTAAAGAGCCGTCAAGAGAACGACCATCAGATCAAACCGATATTGACAATGGTTCGAAGGGGGACAAGAGAACCTCTACATGGCGCAGTTTGCCCAGCATTACGAAGTCTGTGGAGCCAGTGGTCAAGACTTGTGGTGAGCAATGGAATTCTGTATCGCAAATGGGAGACTGAAGATGGAAATACATCACATTTGCAATTGGTTGTTCCAAAGACACTAACAAAAGATGTTCTGAAATCTCTACATTCACAGAATACAGCTGCACACCTGGGGTATGAGAAAACTTTTAACAAAGTCAAGGCCAGATTCTATTGGTTTGGGTACCAAAGAGAGACTGAACAATTCTGTAAACAGTGTGAGATGTGTGCTGCATCAAAAGCACCTCCATACACGGTCAAAGCTCCTCTTCAACAGGACCCGCCATCATATCCATGGGAAAGAATAGCAATGGATGTGGTTGGGCCACTCCCAAGAACTGAGGCCGGTAACAGGTTCATACTGGTCGTCTCGGATTACTTCACAAAATGGCCAGAGGCCTTTGCTCTAAAAGACCACAAAGCTGAAACGATAGCAGCAGTACTCGTCGATGAGGTCATTTGTCGGCATGGGGTTCCTCGGTCCATCCATACAGATCAGGGTAGGGATTTTGAATCAACCCTCCTTAAGAATATGTGTGAGCTCCTTGAAGTGGAGAAAACTAGGACGACCGCATACCACCCGGAATCTGACGGACTGGTGGAAAGGTTGAATAAGACATTGGTCACCATGCTCAGAACTTGTGTTGATGAGGAACAGAAGAATTGGGATACCTTGCTTCCAAAGATACTTCTGGGGTACCGTACTAGTGTACAAACCACCACAGGATACTCGCCATTCCGCCTAGTGTATGGAAGAGAGGCTATGCTACCCGTGGATATAATGTTCGGGGGCTCGAAAGAAAGATTCTCCACCCAAAATAGGTTTGTGAACCAACAGGATGAGTTTCTAGAGAAGGCATTTGAGATGGTACGCAGTCACTCTAAGTTGGAGCAGAAGCGGCAAAAGTACTATTACGACAGAAGGGTCCATCCTAGCTGTAAAAAAGTGAAGTATGATGTGGGTGACTGGGTTAGAGTTTACAATCCCAGCACAAAAAGAGGGCAGGTTAGGAAGTTAAAAAGGTGTTATAGAGGTCCCTACCGAGTAATTAAAGTAATCTCAGATGTAGTATACAGAGTCCAGAGAGTTAATGGAAGGCAGCGAATTGTGGTACACTACAACCGTCTGAAAGACGCGAATCAAGAGAAAACTATGGAAAGTGCTCCTTATGAAACACCACAGTCTACAGCAACAGGGCCTTCTGAGGGAGAGAATCCAAATGATGCCAAAGCATTGACAGATACAATTGACGACCTCAGGGGGGTCACAATTTCGGATCAACTGCCTAATGGGCCAGATGCCTTAGGTCAAGAAAGGGATACTTCATTGCCTACTGATGGGCATACGCAAACAGTTTATTCAGGTGTAGATGATATGGTGGGTGCACAGGATATTTCGACGCCTTCTGAAAATGTAAATCAATCAGACAATAGTGGCGTACATGTTGCATTTGATTCTGCATCTGTCAGTCCCGACAGTACGGTCATTCAAACATATACAAATGAGCAGTCGAATGATACCATTGACGACAGAAGCATCAGTAGCCATGAAGCTGACACTTTAGTGGCCCAACAAACAAGAGTAGGTCGAATAACTAAACGGCCTGCTCATTTCAATGATTTTGTAATGTAATGCTTGAAATTATGCCGCATTGTATATAGTGTAAATATTTGGTTTGAGTTGTGTGTGAGTGTATAACTGTGACGAGTGTGTAAGTGAATCAGTAACTTTCGTTCAGAATCAATGCCCATGTTACTTTGGACCTCTTGTTAAGAAGCCCGTAATCTTGGATAATCTTTGTTTGAACTTATAATAAGGTGTTACTTAATGGCTCCATATTTGAAAACACTTCATTGGATTTGTACTTGAAACTTGGGCTTTTCCTATTAAAGGGGGGAGGAATGTAACATACGGTATCTCGTGCCACCACTCGCACCGCCGTCGTGGAAAACAAGTGCAACCGCGAGGGAGCCTCGTTCTGGAGTTACTGGAGAGCGCGACTGAGATTGGGCCCAACACGGAAATCCAGAATTCACATCCTCTAACAACGATTCTACACCCACGGGAGTAGCGGACGGTAAGGTTGCGAGTTGTTACACACCTAACATCCCGGAGTTGATTGATAACCATTCCAACATGCCGGCAAACACATGCAAAGTTCAAATAGCATACGGTGTCTGATCTGGATCTTTCAAATTCAATGCTTAGAATTTTGATAGCTACTAAACTTTGACTGAAAGGTGCACGAACATGTGTTTCCTGGTCCCATTTTAAAACAACATATCTAACGTGATAGAGCGCTGCTACGAATTGCTTAAAAGGTCCCTTAATCTATTCAGTTCCTACCCCCTGACAAAGTACTGTCGCCACCATTGCACAGCCAGCAAAGAGATATTCTAAACCAGGATTCAGCTCTCAAAGTAGTTATTTCTTATGAAATATGGTAACTAGCTGAATCGCGCATCACTTTTACGCACCAGCAGCATATTCAAGACATAAGCAAACGCATCAAAGCATGAATGCTGTATAAAACATGAGCATGTTAAAAGATGAAAATAAAATGCATCAAGTTTGTAAACGCGTCTCGAGCGTGTCGAAACCTTACTGCTGCATGTCGGCGCTGTTCCCGCCCAGGTTCCGCTAGCTGTGCACATGCGCTGTAAAATCCCAGCCGTGAGTTCATAGCCAGTGTCACACGTATAATTCACAATGTCTGTGTAGTTATATGTTGCTAGGTCCGGATCCTTTGACGAATGAGCAATAACCACCTCATTGCATGTTACCACTAAAAGAAAACAGGATGCTGCTGCATAATATATGCCACATGCACCACACACATAAATGTATGAACGTTCAAAATAACTACAATAAATACACGATTTTTTTTAAATTCATAATCTGTAGCTTAAAGGGGTAACTGCTAGTATATGTAACGATTCTTCCAACTTAAATATTATAAAGAGAGGCGACAAAAATTATGCTGCCTAATCATCAGATAAATGAACTGGTAACATGATCACGAAATCTCCAAACTCATAGTCAATGTGTTCATTTGTTTACTAGTAAGCTACAAAAATAAAATGACAGTTTAGCCAGCGCTAAAGCAAACGTACGCGTGCAAGTTGGCGCTACTCCTGACCACGTGCGGGTCGCCAAGCACCTTCTTGTCAGATCACCGGCTGAATGATAAAATCCTACATCGCAAGAGTACACCACATCGGTGTTGTAATCATATTCGGTTTGATTCGGAGTCCTGGATGCGCGAGAGATGTCTTCAGCTGCGCATGTGACAACTACAAAAATAGAAACATTCAAAACAGTGATAAATGGCATTTGACTATTTATTAACCAGCTGTGGCCATTCGGTGGTACACTTCTCGCAGACGAAGTGCGATTTTATGACGAGGATTCTAGCCAGTCTAATCATGAACACATTATTTTGTACACAGCAGTTGATCGGGTGCCATACTTTGACCAGGGATACCCCTTTTTGGCAAATGATAGGTCTGCTTCTAAATGTTCCTTTTTAATTTTTCTGACAATTGGAATTAAACGATGAAAAAACTATAAAGATAAAATATTGCTGATTATATAAACATTTACATGATTATAATATGGGTACATGCAAAACATTGAATATTGGGAGCATATGTGGGTACCATGCATGCACATAATGATAGTGTAATTATCGTACTGCTTTGTGTCACACGTAATAAGGTGACCCTCTGTTGGCGAACACGCCCCATGCCAGTTTCCTTTAAAATTGACAAATAATATGATACTTATAAAACTTGTCTCGGGTCAAACGTACGCCTTAGATTAATATTACTTTACCAGAACGATTTTTTGATTTTTAAAGAACCAAAATACAAACCTGTAATTTTTTCAAGATAATATTCGATCTACAAACAATGTTGGCGACAGAGCAATCGTGTCGCCCGATTTCATTTTTTCCTGGTGCATTAAAAGTCATGGGGAAATCAGTGAAAACCTACTGGCACACACTGGCTCTGTTCCTGACCAAGTCGTATCGTCCTTGCATGTTCTTGTTAAATCCCCGCCTGCATATTCATATCCCGTGTCACACGAGTACGTCACACCAGTGTTGTAGTCATAAGTTGCTTGATTTGGCGACCTCAACGTACCTACCACCGCCACCGCAGGGCAAGTTATAACTGTAGAAATAAAATGCAGCATACACATAAATTATTGTATAAGCAAAGCAACGAGGAGATGAAAGCATGAACGCACGATGCTTGGAGCTTAACATATTCAGTATGCGATTGTGATAATTTTGATTACATTAGTTTAGTGAATCGTCGCAGCTTATAGCTTCTTACATCTATTAGTGGAGCGGCTTAGTGAGAGATTTTGAGGAAATACTTCAGTTGATGATACAAGCATGAAATTTTCATCATATGCTCTTTACATGATACACATTAAATTCTGATCCCTGGCCACTTGAAATTCCGCCATTTTAAAGATGGCCGCCAAAAATCAAAATGGCCGACAGTTGTTAAAGGAGTACATGTAGTAAATTGCTCATATCTTAGGTTCTTTTCATCATAGAAGAACAATATTGATACCAAAATGAAGCTAGATAATTGCTCTTTCAAATAGAGTTCCAATATGCAAATTACTCACTTTGCATATTTATGAATATTAATGAGATCTTTCTTTTTTGGCTAAAAATTGAGAAAAAAAAAAACGCATCTTATTTTCTCAACGATGTAAAATGTCAAATAAAATGGATAACTGTGGCTTTGGTATTGCTAGACCATAAATTTTCATAAATTGACAAAAGCCAATTAGCATGTTCATGAATATTAATTTTAGAATATTTCAAGAGTTTGTGTGTCCTTACGTATCAGTTTGGTTTAGAAAGTACATACAGTAAACATGGTAAATTGCTCATATCTTTGGTCCTGTTCATAATAGAACAACAATATTGATACCAAAATGAAGCTAAATGGTTGTTTTTTTTTTTTCAAATAGAGTTCAAATATGCAAATTACCTCATTTGCATATATATGAATATAAATGAGGTTTTTGTTTTGCTAAAAACTTAAAAAAAAATCACATCTTATTCACTGAAAAATGTAAAATGTTCATGGTGTAGATTGTCTATAAATATCACTTTCATTATAAAATAAATGTCATTAATATAAGATCTATGCCATTGTGCTTTCCTTCAAAAGGTGGGAGCTAAGAGTCTTGAAGAATTTAATATCTACATTGCAAACAACATCATTCCTTTTTGTCACTATGACCTGTGCATAATTCTGCGCAAGAATAAATTTATCTACAAGAACCCCAAATATTTCTGTTTTGTTTTCATCACATCTGATGAAGTTGTTCCATGATTTTGGATGTCTGCAGTTACCATTTACTTTTCGGTATACACCAGTTACTATTTTCTGCCTGGTCTCATCCTTGAGTCTATCTCGGAGATAAATAAAAAAAAAAACAACATACACCTTGGAATGTTTTCTGGCATATGACTCAATATGAGGTACGATCGCCTCCTTAATTGGCATAATTTTCAAAAGTTTTTGATGCTCCAGGTTAGACTACTGTGCTCATGTGTATTTGGAGAAAGCAATTAGCTAATAACTTGCAAGTATGCTGTTGCCCATTCTGGTATGCTTGAAATGAGCCGTACTGGCAATTATAAATTATGACTTTTTTATTTAACTGACTGATGTGTTTATCAAATACAAGAGAAGCACTTGGGCACTAACAAACTGCTCTACATGGCCGTCGTTGATCTGAAGAAAGCAATTGATCGAGTCCTGAGGGATGTAATCTGGTGGGCAATGCGAAACCAAGAATTTACAAATGACTAGTGCGTCTGGTCCAGTCCATGTATAAGAATACGAGAAGCAGGGTTAGAGTGGGCAGTAGATACAGTGAGGAGTTTGGTGTCAAAGAAGGTGTTCATCAGGGCTCTGTCCTTAGCATCATTGTGCTATAGGCTTTATCCAGGGAGTTCTGCACAGGCTGTCCTTGGGTTCTGCTGTATGCAGATGACTTATGATATGACACTGTCGATTCCACGGAAGAACTAACTGTTAAGTTTAAGACTTGGAAAGCAGAGATGGGGGAAAGTTCTTTGAGTGAACATGGGGAAGACAAAGATCATGGTCTCTGGCCTCAAACTGAACCTTCTGAAAAAAATCTGGAGAGAACCCTAGGTGTGTGTAGGAAGAAATGCCGTCTTCTGTGGTGGATGCTTGTCCTGGATCCACAAGAAATGCAGTGGCATCAAAGGCTCCTTGAGCCGTGATCCTGATTTCAGCTGTGCTGCCTGCCTAGGAAAGGCGCGTCCCATAGATGGAAGGCTAGTGAAGGAGGTTCTAGTTGATGGCGAAAAAGTTGAGGCTGTACCAGAGTTCTGTTATCTGGGAGACATGCTTTCTGCTGGCGGAGGTTGTGAACTGGCTACAGTCACGCACTGCAAATCGGCTTAGGGCAAGTTCTGCTAACTACTCCTTATCCACATCAGTCTGCCACGTTTGACCAGAGGTCGAGTGTATTAAACTTATGTACTGCCACATGCAGCAGAAACATGGGCAATGACTGGCTAAACTTTGTCGCCTGCAGCGCAATGACCGTGCAATGATGTGCTGGATCTGTAATTTCAAGGCGAATGATGAAGTAAGCTCAGACTCCCTTCTCTCAAAGCTTGGACTTCAGGATATAGATGTAGTGCTTCGCTCCAGCAAGATGAGATGGTATGGACATGTAGAGCGCATTATAGGCTTTATTTCTCAAGTACGCAAGCTAAATGTAGTTGCACAGAATAGATCCGGCAAGCTAAGGAAATCATGGGATGAACTGTTGTTGGACGACGAAAAGAAGGTTAGAATGGATACTGCCGAGCCGTAGAATCGCTCAGAGTGGAGATGTCGTCTAAGAATAAAGACAAAACTGAGATCCTTTAAGAGCAGTGAGTGTATTTGTGAGAAAGGTGATGGGCCATACCGCGGTTTCGGCTATTCAAGCCTTTTCAGTGACCCTTTAGAATTGGCAACATGGAGCCAAAGAGAATTGCTGTAATTTTGCAACTTTTAACAGGGTAGTCAATAATAAAGACTTGTATAATCAAAATGGGGCCAAATACAGTAAATGTTGGTAATAATTTTCTGATTTCTCAAAATAACCTCTCTGATCTCAAAGGACCAAAAGGAAAATATAATCTGCACTATGGAAGATGTACAGGGAGACTTTTTAGGGCCGCCACACGACACAACAACAGCTGCAGTAATAGCAAATAAAATAAAACTGAGATCCTTTAAGAGCAGACTTAGTAGATGCAAGCAAATAATTGATGGGAAATAATTTAATCGTGGGAAGCTCACTACAAACATAAATTGTCAATTTTTAGTTTAAATATATGCATAGGTATGCACTACAGGGATCAAACATGTGTTTTTATATGATTAATACGTTTTGATATTCAGTTAGCCAGTGAACACGTGCGAGCTTAGAAAGAAAGTACAATGACATATATCTTGTATTAATGACATTTATTTTACAATGAAAGTGATATTTATAGACAATTTACAGAATGAACTGTCTTAGCTAAACTGATACAGTCTTGAAGTATTTAAAAATGAATATTCATGAATATGCTAATTGGCTGTTGTTAATTTATGATTCTTTATGGTGTAGAAATATCAAAGCCACAGTTATCAATCTCATTTAACATTTTACATCATTCAGAGAATGAGATGTGATTTTTTCCAACTTTTTGGGCAACAAAATAAGACCTTTTAATATTTATAAATGGAGTAATTTGCATATTTGAACTCCATTGGAAAGAACAATCATTACGCTTCATTTTGGTATCGATACTGATGTTCTATGATGAACAGGACCTAGGCTATAAGCAATTAACTGTATGAACTTTTTAAACTAAACTGATAGATAAGGGCATACAAAGTCTTAAAATGTTTTAAAATGAATATTCATGAACATGCTAATTATCTTTTATTAATTTATGATACTATATGGTCTAGCAATATCAAAGCCATAGTTATCCATTTCATTTAACATTTCGCATCGTTCAGAAAATAAGATGTGTTGTTTTTTCTTCAATTTTTAGCCAAAAAAGTAAGATCTCATTAATATTCATAAATATGCAAATTAGGTAATTTGCATATTGGAACTCTATTTAAAAGAACAATCATTTAGCTTCATTTTGGTATCAATATTGTTCTTCTATGATGAAAAGAACCTAAGATATGAGCAATTTACCACATGGACTCCTTTCACAACTGTCGGCCATTTTGTTTTCGGCGGCCATCTTAAAAATGGCGGAATTTCAAGTGGCCAGGGATCAGAATTTAATGTGTGTCATGTAAAGAACATATGGTGAAAATTTCATGCTTGTATCATCAACTGAAGTATTTTCTCATTAAGCAGCTCCACTATATGCGAATGTATTCAAAATATTCAGAATTTTCTGATGCAAATGCACGAAGTAGTCTGTGTTTACGCAGCCGCAAGAAAACAGGCCACTCGCCCTGCTACTGCAGGTCGAAGAATCAAATTCAAGCAATTAAGATAGTAATTCAAATATTGTCATACAAATAGCAAGTAATATTCATTTGACAATCTGCTTTTGATAACACTTAAAACTATACGCCTTGGGAAGCAGAGCTGTCCCGCTTTGCAGCTATGTAAACGGATGATGAAGACTCAGCCCTACGCACATACACACCGCGGCTGTCTCCACCGGGCAATTGTTTACCTACTTGAGCAAACTGGCACAGCTCCTGACCACACATCAATATCTGTACATGTTCTCTCCAAATCGCCGCTTGCAAGCTCATAACCAGTTTCGCATGCATATGTTACTGTGCTATTAAATGCGTATGAAGTGGTGTCGGGTGACTTTAAAGAATTCGGCACGATCACTTCAGCACAGGTGATAGCTGGAAAACAAGCGTGTTAAAACATAAAAATATCCATAGTTATAAAATGTATAGAATAAGAAATGCAAATAAGAATCACGTCTGTCGGGGCTCGTGTTCTATCATGACAGCAGTAGCGAGAAGAGGCCTGGCTGATGTTTGTTTCAAATCAATCTGTGATGATGAAAAAGTGCGGCGCTTGTTTGTAAGGCCGACACGCGAGTCCGTGCATGCCATCATTTTTAACCAATGAGTGGAAATTTAAGATGAAAATCCTAACCTTAAAATAAATGCATTTTGCATGATCTAATAGCAGATAATGGCGCAGTTTATGATTACAATGGAAACGATGACTTCATGAGCGACCAGACTGGCTCTTAATAATTGTTTTAACGTACATGTACAAACTGGAGGACTCCCAGACCAGGAGCTATCTGCTTGACATGCTCTGGTTAGATCACCGCTGGTTTTCTCAAATCCAACATCGCATGTGTATACTATGGTATCGCTGTAGTTATATGTTGCTTGGTTTGAGTCAACGGAACAGTCTGAAACGCTGGCAGGCGCGACACAGGTCACAACTACAAAAGCAACAACATTAAAATTAATTGGTAACAAGCAACATACATAGCATGAATAGATGAATGCTATGCACGTTACTTCAAACCACCTACTCATGATTCGCGCGTAAAAGAAACGTCTTCGTGAGCGACAGTTATACGCGAGCTTCTTGCACTAAAAGAGATCAAAGCTACATTTGTCGCTAGAAAGCAATCGAATATTTGGTTACGCGAATTGCAAAGTACTTTTGCACTAGCGTACAACCTACTTGAGCAAGTGGGTGCAACCCCTGACCAAGTGCCGCTAGCTGTGCAAGTTCTGGTGGCATCACCGCCGCTTAGATCATATCCCGGGTCACATGTGTATGTTAGATCGTCATTAAAGTAGTAGGGTGGCTCTTGTGATCTCGATGAATCAGGGACGTTTGCTGGCTCTGAGCATGTCACAACTGCAATAAGATTAACCCATTAATGACGAATGGATTCACCCATTATTGTTATTTGGGTGAGTCCACTGTCACATTTAGGGGCGACAGGTGTGATTTTAAAGTTCTATTCCATTTTTCGATGAAACTCCTCTAAGCAAACAGAATAACCCCAGATGGCACGCCGCGTTCTGCGGCTTCACATCTGGGGTATACTATTTGCCTATGTTCCATAAAAATGCCGACAGACTAATATGAGTTAATTAATGAAGCAGTTGAAATAAAATATTGCGCTCTGAAACAAAAGTAGACGTGAAAATTTTTACGTTAGCCATTGATACGTTATTTTCCTTTCTACAATCAAAATGCTAGCACATATATTGACTACATCTACAAAGCTAGCAGAAGTTCTGTTTGGATTAAAATGATAAGATATAATTATGATGAATATACTAGTAAATAAATGAACAACGCCCTGAAAAAAAAAAAACAGTCATGTAAAAAAAACACTTCAGTAATAAGTATATAAATGTGTTAGACCAGTGAAGATAAAAAGTAAATACGTGAGCAAGTTGGCGCAATCCCTGACCATGTGCCGCTAGATGTACACGTCCTGGTGGAATCGCCACTGCTAAGCTCATATCCCGGGTCACATGTGTATGTTAGATCGTCATTATAGTAGTAAGGTGGCTCTTGTGATTTCGTTGAATCAGAAACGCTTGCTGGCGCTGCGCATGTCACAACTAAATAAACGATGAACATGGTAATGATTTTCATCACTGGATAAACAGAAACAAAATTGCTATTTAGATGAAAATATGATATGTACGTATTATAAAGAAACAAATAACATGATATAAACTCTAGAGAATGAATCGTTATATGAAAATCATATGCGTACATGAATCAAAATATGACAATTCTTTTACTTGTAAGCGTAATTACTACAAATGAATTTATTTTTGAAACGTTATATTAGGCATGCGTAATGAAAACATATCAATGGAAGAGAAATAATGATAAAAATGTTAGATGCATAAACAAATTCAATACGGATAAAACTAAACCAGGCTGTAGAAATAAAACTCGTATCCAGAGAAGAGTATCAGATGCCCGACGCAGACGTACGTGAGCATGTAGGTGCAGCTCCTGACCATGTGCCGCTAGCTGTACAAGTTCTTATCGCATCACCGCTGCTAAGCTCAAATCCCAGGTCACATGTATATGTTAGATCGTCACTATAGTAGTATGGCGGTTCCTCTGATCTGGATGAATCAGGGACGCTAGCTGGCTCAGAGCATGTCACAACTAATGATGAGGAATTTGAAATATTAGTACTAATAATGGAGCAACAAATGAGACGCCTCGTGGGAAAACCAACAATGTGGTTTCCGAACAGGTCCGACACAAACCGGGCTGTACAAGAACAGAAAAAGAGATAGAAGCTTGAAATTTTAGAGTTAAGTAGAGGAGGAATTGTACTATCCGAATAGCGAAAACAATGGCGCTGATCAGCTTCGCGGTTACCGGAAGCTGATCTGCGTCTTTGTTTTCGCCTATGCAGATTGTTGGTTTTCCCATGAGGCGGCTCAAATATAGTCTATTGGTGATGCAAAATAAATAAATCAAACAAAGCAATAAGGAACTGAAAACAAAGCAAAATTTCTGTTCGACAATATAATGGTTAATAATACAGATTGTATCATTGTTTCTGGTATTTGTTTATAAAGAAAACGTAAACTAAACAGTATTTAAATATTTTTAAATAAAAATCTGCAATCATGTTGCGGACTTCAATGCACGAAATAAATGTTTAAAAGCCAGACTTCTTCAGCAGGGCTATAGGTATCATAAACTTCGAAAAACCTTTTCTAGATTTTATCGCAGACACTATGAATTGATTTCCAAATTTAATGTTGGGCTAAAGACCCTTTTACGTGAGGGTCTTTCGGAACCAGAATTTTATGGTGACTTGGTTTACAATTTTAAGAAACTTATTGGAAGGAATGACTTTTCTTTTCAATTCAGAAAAATCATTACGCGTTACAGACGTATAGGATATAACTTAAATGTTATGCGACAGTCTGCATGCTTAGTTTTTAACCCAATCACGGTTGATAACTATGCTGCCTTCTTTAATTGCACGCCGGTGGGTCGGGCGTCAGACTCTTTGATGGCCCCGACATAAAGCTATTCACTTTAATTGGTTGGGGCCGGAGCTTCTTGTCTGTTGCTTGGCCCACCTGGGCTCAACTAGTGATTTTCTTTTGCTCTGGAGTTAGTAAGTTATTGGGCGCCCAGGGATCTCCATCGTCGGGCAGCTTACTCATTCTGTGAGTCTTCGTTTTTGATTCATCATGGAATTTATCATGATTTATTTGTTTGTCCATGATGATTCATTGACTAGTTAGAGATTCACTACGAGCATCGAACAACGAACCACTGCAGAAGCTGAGGGTGAGGTTAGGATCCTGTAAAACCGGTTTAAGCCCGCCAGTAATTTTATATTACTGATTGTTCCAAGGCGATACTTCTGTTGTGGTTCTTATTGTTTTATGTCTTGGTGTTTAATTTTTTTTGTGCTGTTGGCGCCTTTTGTACGTTATCATATTTTAGTTAAGTTTAGGTAACTGAGTGGCCACCTATTGGGAAATAGCTGCTCATTCGGCTTACTAAATGTATTCATGGTCCTAGTACCTTATTGTTAGTTTGATTTTTCCCGCCTCGGTTTTTGGAGTGGGAATCTTTTTCTGATTGCGCTTTTTCCTGATCGTTGCCTACTTGTGCCTTTTTATTTAATAAGCGGAAGGAAAAAAAATCAAAAGAGTTAATGATATTTTGCTGCGTACACATTAAAAGACTATTGAATAATAAAATGTACGCATGAGCAAGTACTGATGAGCCCAAGCATTAGTGAAAACGCATAAGCAATTGGTGGGCGTGATCGCGCGACCTACGCGAGCAAGTGGGCGCAGTGCCTGACCAAGTGCCGCTATCTGTGCAAGTTCTGGTGGCATCACCACTGCTAAGATCATATCCTTGGTCACATGCGTATGTTAGGTCGTCATCATAGTAGTACGGTGGTTCTTGTGATCTCGATGAATCAGGAACGCTTGCTGGCTCAGCGCATGTCACAACTAAAATGATGAAAAGAACATTGGAATATAATTACTGATAACGATGAGAAACAATGATACAAAAGATAAAAGATAAAAAAAATCAAAGAATGCAATAAGGAACCGAAACAAAAAGCAACATTCCGTTCGACAATATAAATTATAAATTATAATAGTATGAGAAGTCTGAGCCGCCGTGATCGCGCAACCTACGTGAGCAAGTGGGCGCTGTCCCTGACCATGTGCCACCAGCTGTACAATTTCTGATCGCATCACCACTGCTAAGCTCATATCCCAGGTCACATGTGTATGTTAGATCGTCATGATAGTAGTATGGTGGCTCTTGTGATCTTGAGGAATCAGGGACGCTAGCTGGCTCTGCGCATGTCACAACTAATGATGGGGAAATTAAAATGGAGTTACTTGTTATTATATAATGGCAACAATAAATGCAATAAGTTTTAAAAGCTATTAATGAAACACGAGGAATAAGCATGTAGCAGAAAATGAAAAAAATCCATCAGCATTCCGTTCGACAACCTTAATTATACAAATTCATGTATATTTGTTACCATATGAGGAATAAAGCAAACAAAACAGGCAGAAAGTTAAGTAAGCGAAATGAAATTACATGTAAATCAAAAGAATAAATGATATATTTGGCTGCACACTCGTTACCAGTTGATGAAAACAAACCTCCTGAATAAAAATAAATAAGGCGCCCTGATATAAAATTATGATCCTATCAATAAAAAGATAACGCAGTTGAAGTTGTGCTGATCGCGCAACCTACATGAGCAAATGGGTGCAACTCCTGAGCCAAAGAGAATTACTGTTATTTTGCAACTTTCAAGAGGGTAGTCAATACAAAGACTAGTATTATCCAAACTGGACCAAATATATTAAATCTTGGTTAGAAAGTAAATAGGCGGCATTGATCGCGCAACCTACGTGCGCAAGTAGGCGCTGTCCCTGACCATATACCGCTAGCTGTGCAAGTTCTGATCGCATCGCCGCTGCTAAGCTCATATCCCAGGTCACATGTGTATGCTAGTTCGTCATTATAGTAGTAAGGCGGTTCTCCTGATCTGGATGAACTAGGGACGCTTGCTGGGTCTGCGCACGTCACAACTGAACAAAATGATAAAAATGGTTATGTATAATGACTGGAGTAACCGAAATTGTTACGTAGATGAAAATATGATTTAGAGAAACAAATATATAGCGATTCCCTTTGTACGTAGGCGTAAATACTACAAATATATTTGATTGTTACATTGGGCATGCGAAATGAAACATATCAATGGAGGAGAAGTATTGATACAAAAGTGTGAATATCTGAATAATAGATAAAACTAAACAGGGCTATATATAAACTAGTATGCAGAGAAGGATATCAGACATTCTCGACGCGAACGTACGTGAGCAAGTGGGCGCCGTCCCTGACCATGTGCCGCTAGCTGTACAAGTTCTGACCGCATCACCGCTGGTAAGCTCATATCCCAGGTCACATGTGTATGTCAGATCGTCATAATAGTGATAAGTTGGTTCTTGAGATCTGGATGAATGAGGGACGCTAGCTGGCTCTGAGCATGTCACAGCTAATGATGATGAGATTGAAATATTAGTACTGTTTTTGATGAGCAACTATTATAGTCTATTGGTGATGCAAAAGAAAACAATCAAACAAAACAATAAGGAAATGAAAACAAAGTAACATTTCGTTCGACAATATAATTATATATTTGTATTTGTCCAAAAAATAAAAAGCAAACTAAACAGTATTTGAATGTTATATTAAACAAGCAAAAGGAAAATAAATCGAAAGAGTTGATGATATTTTGCTGTGTACACATTAACAGTCTGTTAGATAATAAATTGTATGTACGTGCAAGTACTGATGAGCCTGAACAATATGAATACTCAAAGCAGTGAGGTTGCCTTGATCGCGCGACCTACGTGAGCAAGTGGGTGCAGTGCCTGACCAAATGCCGCTAGCTGTACAGATTCTGGTAGCATCGCCGATGCTGAGCTCATATCCTAGATCACATGTGTATGTTAGATCGTCATTATAGTAGTAAGGTGGTTCTTGTGATCTGGATGAATCAGGGACGCTTGCTGGCGCTGTGCAGGTCACCACTAATGTTGATGAAATTAAAATTTTAGTACTGATTATGATGGGCAACAATAATTTAGTCCATAGACGATGAAAAAGGAGAAAGAAACAATAAGAAACCGAACACAATCAGCAACGTTTCATTTGTATTTGTTTATAAAGAAAAAAAATGAATGTTATATTAAACAAGCAAAAGGATAATAAAAGCAAAAGGATAATTAAAGAGATTGATGGTATATTTGCTGCGTACACTATATGGTAATAAATTGTATGCATCAGCAAGTACTGATGAGCCTAAACATTCATGAAAACTCTTAGCAATGGGGGTGGTCCTGACGAGCAAGAGGGTGCAGCCCCTGACCAGGTGCCGTTTGCTGTACAAGTTCTTGTAGAATCATTGATTCATATCCGAAGTCACATGAATATGTCAAACTTGTATTATAGTAGTAGGGTGGTTCTTCTGATCTCGATGAATCAGGAACATTTGTTGGCTCTGCGCATGTCACAGCTGATTATCAAATTAAAACAAACTTGCCAGTATGAAGAAAACTATAGGTATAAATCGTTCATTAGTATATGGATGGCGCAATGCTGATAACAAATTAATAAAATTAATATAGTCCTTTATGCTGCAAACAAAGAAGGTTTATGTATAATGGAAGAAAAACAAACAAACAGTATTTGAATATATAAAATGAGTAATTTCAGATTTTAACCATACACGTGAAAATTAAAGTATGAATGTAAAAGCTTTGTTGCATTTGCGGATATCTAAAATAGCACTAATAAATCATCAAACAATGGGGCTATACTGATTGCGCAACCTAAATGAGCAAGTGGGCGTCGTCTCCGACAAGTTCTGATCTCATCACTACTGCTAAGCTCATAGTCACATGCATATGTCAAATTGGTATTAAAGCTGTAAGGTGGTTTTTGTGATCTGGATGAATTCGGAACGCTTGCCGGTTCAGGGCATGTTATAACTAAAATAATTGGAATCCAATTGAAAATTTACTAAAACAATGGAAATCCAAATGAAAAATGGTAAAAATACAATGAAAAATGAGAAAGTTATCTTTTAAACAAGAGTTTGATGCCTGCTACTTGAAACGTTTTAATGTGTCTTCGTCATGATAATAAATCGGGATTCCAAGTTACCAATAAGGGTTTAGATCTAATTATTTGAAAAAGAATCCTATGACCTTTTTAGACAATTTAATTTGGCAGTTTTCACCAAACTCACGGTCCTTTGAAACATCCCGTAAATTAATAAAGTCCAACCTTACCCTGCATTATAGTACCTATAAGCATTTGGTTGAAATAATAATATCGGGGTCAAAGTAAAATGTTCCTGGCGCTGGCGTTTACTTTGATTAGCTTTGTAGATGACAACTGTGGCATTGTGTTACATGTCTATAGCTCTTGGAAAAAAAGAGCACACAAAGAACCAAAGTCTAATATATGGAATCTAATGATAATCTAACACAAAGCACATACTAGAGCAAACTGGCGCAGATCCTGACCAAGCGCTGCTCGCTGTGCATGTTCTAATGAGGTCACCACTGGTATGCTCATACCCAATATCACATATATATGTGATTTCGGCGCTATAGTTGTATAAGGGCTCGTCTTCAGATATCTGTGAGTTTAATACAGTCGCTGGCGCCGCGCAAGTCACAACTATTAAACAGAAAACAATAGGTTATGAAAAGAATTCAGAGCCTCTATAATACAGGAAAACCAAAATTATATTTTACGTGCACCTCAAATATTAATCTAAAAGCAAACGCAATGGTATATTAGGAAAGATTTGACTATTTAGATATGCCGGGTAATAGGAATCACAGTGATAATGTAAACTTAAAATATTTTTAGTTCTGAACCCTGAAATATGTTGAATGACATAATTGAAAAAGGTGGACATCTGAAATACAATAGTGACCAATAGTAAGTTCTTCTCAATGAAAATATTTCTTCTGCCCCAACCTTGACTTGATTTGGGAACGTACAAAGCTAAACTAGACAAAGGGGATGCATACAACACATATCATGGTTCTATATGTCAAGTATGTGCCCAGTTGATTAAAAAATAGACTCTTGGGTTATTTTTGTCAGGTACATAGGGCGGCTTTCATGCTACAAAAATCGCGTTTATTTATATCATATACTTGAAAAAGACATTGGGGATACATGCTACAAACATGTGACTTCTATATTTCATATAGGTGAACAAACATCTAGGGGACTCATAAAACATAATATCACGTACTTGAAGAAACATAAGGGAATCATGCTACAAAATTGCATTTTCTCTGTGTCACATTTTTAACAGACATATGGGAAACATGCTACAAAATATCAAGTACTTGAACAAACATTAGGGATTCATGCTAGAAAATAGTGTTTTCTCTTTGCCACGTACTTGAACAAGCAGGTGGAGTTCCTTCCCACAGTCCCGTGCTGTTGTTGCAGGTCAAAGTCGGATCCCCTGAACTTAGTTCATATCCGGTTTTGCAGGTATACGTCACTGTTTCGGCATCGGCATATTCAGTCTTCTCTGGGGAGTATGTCGAGTCGGTGATGTTTGTTGGAGCATTGCAGGCATAAATGACTGAAATATAAAGAAAATAAGATGCTTTAATTAATGATGATACGGGAATCAGAGGAAGATCGTATTTAAACATTTGCATACATAGATACAAGTATACATAATAAAGTAAATACAATCACGAATGAAATGAATGTAATAGACGGAAACGACATTGTCCCAATTGAATGCAAACATGATTCCTTTTAAATACTGATGACAGATAAGAAGGGGTATGTCAATAGTAGTGGTAGGGAAGGGTGGATTGAATGTCTTGAATGAGAATTGAAGAAAATTGGTAGTAAAGATATAATATACATGTACATCCAGTTATTTAATTGTTGGGCGTGGACGTCGAAGACCTTGTATCTTAATTGTTATACTCGGACTACTTTGTGCAAACAGCATTTTTTCAAAGTGTTAAAAAATCGTGAGGCAATCAGCTAGTGAAACTTTGATAAATCGACTTAATTCTGGCACTGACTGAAAGGTCATTTTATCTATGGCTGTTATACAAGTACATGGTAATGCGTTCGGCATATCGACATATTTGCATTCACATCTATCATTTAAAGTCATGTTTTATGCAAATAACAATGAAAAATCACTTTAAAATTTAAAGTGACTTATCGTAAACGAGCTATGACGTTACAATGTGGCAAGTCTTGTAGAAGGGTCGATATTACTGAGAATAAAAAAAAAAAAACTTATGAATATTTGGTAATTATAGGAAACTTCATGCGTATACTTTTATAAGGGAAAGCAATAGTTGACAACTTGCTTAACAAATTGAAACTACAAAATAGGTATACACGTTCCAAAATAAGTATACTGCGCCATTTCCTGATCATTGCCTACTTATACCTTTCCAATGGGAGGTTTCTTCACTGGAAGATCAATTTTTCTGAGTGCTTGTTATTTAAAGTGAAAAAGGACTAAGGAACTCTGATTCACCAGAATTCATGACACAAGCAAGCAGTTGAATGAAAATAAGTATGAACCAGGAACAGACACCTTTAGTACGGTCGGTAAATCATTAGAAGAAGCATGTTCATAATTCGGTACAAAGAAGTTGAATCTCGATCCACGAATTTCAAATATAACTTATATGAGAGTCTTTATGTAACAAAGATTATGAAATCACACGCAGACTAGTACCAGGTTGATCCCAGTGTAACGTCAGACCAAGCACCAGACGTTGGACAACTAGCAAAGATCTTACACTCTGACAATACAGGCAGTGTATCAGCTTTCATTGCCAATAGCACATACATGTAGGAGATTGCGTTTGCTTTCTCATACAACGGCTCATATCGACTGTCATTCCTAAAGTTTCATTTGTTTTAGATTTTTTCTCTAACAATAAATATTTAAAATATCAACCCGGGACCGCAAGAATCGATGATGATGATAATGATATTCATTCGACTGTGCAAGGTAATAATATTTATGGTCAATAGAGTAAGCGATCACAATATAAAAATTCCACGAAATGGTAATTAGCGTGTGGAAACTTGACACTAAAATGATAAACGAGCCAACAAATGGCAAAATATCTTTGAAGAAATGCCCACACAGTTAAGCCATCTAGAGGAATGGACATCGTTCAAATACATGTAAAGGTATTTCCATAGAAGCCTTGATATTCAACATGATCAGACTGGATAAACTGATGGCACTAAAACATTTATGGATATGATTGGCGCATACGTCGTTAAATAGTTTTGCCACACAGCAGTTTGTAAATGATACATTAAACATTACGTTGATAAGGAAACTACACTTGATATAATTGATCTTTAAAACAAACATAAAATGCAATTATGATTTAACGAGTTATGATATCTTGCTGTTTGCAAATACGTGCAACGTAACGGATGTGCAAGACAGACATTATTGAAGGCAATAAAACGAAAGTTTCAGAGTCATGAAAAGCTGGACCAATTAACACATCATAAAATTACATCAATAGCCACTGCCATTGTTCAGGAAAGGTTGTGTTTCAAGAGAGCATCTCCTTGCTTTGAAGGTTGGACCCAAGGGCTTATATCGCCCCACCCGGGTGCAATATACATGTATATTACCATAATATTCAAACATCTTCTCCTCTGAAACCGCTTGGCCAATTAAAGCCAAATTTTATGTGAAGCAACCATAGGATAGGGGAACCAATGTGTATATTAATAATTTAGGTCACATGACCAAGATGGCCGCCATGCCCATATATAGTAAAAACCCTTCAAAAATCTTCTTCTCTGAAACCAATAGACTGATTTCAACGAAACTTGGCGTGGAGCATCGATGGCTAAAGTACTCCAATGTAAATATAAATCATTTCCCTGTGATGACCTTGACCAAGTTATATCAAGGTCAACATGGGTTGCCTGTGCATTTGAATGGGGAAAACTGTTAAAATGTCATTTGAAGGGAAAAGCCAGCAGGACAGAATATTGATTATTCATCTGCCCTGCACTGGGGTTAAATACCATAATATTCAAACACGTTTATTGGTATATGCAGCAGATCTCAGGTGAGCGTTTACAGGACCATTGGTCCTCTGGTTTTTTCCTCTCATCTTTATAATATTGGTCAAGTATCTGAAAACTGATGTGCCCAATCAAAATGAATCGAGTGAAACCACAAAAAGTTATTCAATGTTTAATAATGAGGAGTTGCATTGGCTGTGGAACTCAGTATACTAGTCTTTGTATCGACTACCCTGTTGAAAGGTGCACAATTATAGTAATTATAGCCCCGCTTTGAAAAAGTGGGGCTATACTGGATTCACCCTGTCCTTCCGTCGTTCTGTCCTTCCGTTATTCCGTCCTTCCGTTATTCCGTCCATAATTCTGTTACCACTCATAACTTGAGAACCAGTTGTTAGACTTTGACCAAATTTGGCATATGCATCAATATTGACAATATCTACTTATGTATCAATGCATGTCATTTTCGTTTCCGCTCAATATTTTAAGAACAAATAGACAGAATCTGACCAAACTTTGTATGCACATCTACATTGACATGATCTAGCTTTGCATTGTCGCCCGTCATTTTTTGCAAAATCGTCATGGAGTTATGGCCCTTGATTGACGTCAGAATGTCGTTTGCGCTCAATATCTTGAGAACGAATTGACAGAATCTGGCCAAATTTTGTATGCACTTCGACATTGACAAGATCTAGCTTGAGATTGTTGCCTGTCATTTTTCGCAAAATTTTGATGGAGTTATGGCCCTTGATTGATTTCAGAATTTCGTTTCCGCTCAATATCTTGAGAACGAAATGACAGAATCTGACCAAATTTTGTATGCACTTCAACATAGACAAGATCTAGCTTGGGATTGTTGCCCATCATTTTTCGCCAAATATTGACGGAGTTACGGCCCTTGATTGACGTTAGAATTTTGTTTCTGCTCAATATATTGAGAACCAATTGATAGAATCTGACCAAATATTGGATGCACAACAACATTGACAAGATCTAGCTTGGGATTGTTGCCTGTTATTTTTTGCATAATTTTGACGGAGTTACGGCCCTTGATTGTTGTTAAAAATATAGTTTCCACTCAATATCTTGAGAATGAATTGACAAAATCTGACCAAAATTTGTATGCACATCAACATTGACAAGATTTAGCTTGGGATTGTTGCCCATTAATTTTCGCAAAATCTTGACGGAGTTACGGCCCTTGATTGACGTCAGAATTTTGTTTCCGCTCAATATCTTGAGAACAAATTGACAGAATCTGACCAAACTTTGTGTGCACATCAACATTGACAAGATCTAGCTTGGGATTGTTGCCCATCATTTTTCGCAAAATTTTGACGGAGTTACGGCCCTTTATTGACGTCAAAAAATTCGTTTCCGCTCAATATCTTGAGAACGATTGAACAGAATCTGACCAAAATTTGTATGCACATCAACATTGACAAGATCTAGCTTGAGATTGTGGTCACTTTTTGCAAACTTTTGAAAGGGTTATGGCCCTTGATTGATGTCAGAATTTCGTTTCCGCTCAATATGTTGAGAAAGAATTTACAGAATCTGACCAAATTTTGTATGCACATCAGCATTGACAAGATCTAGCTTGGGATTGTTGCCCTTCATTTTTTTGCAAAATTTTGACAGAGTTACGGCCCTTGATTGACGTCAGAATTTCGTTTCCGCTCAATATCTTGAGAACAAATTGACAGAATCTGACCAAATTTTGTGTGCACATCAACAACAAGCTTCGAATTGTTGCCCATCATTTTTCGCAAAATTTTGACGGAGTTACGGCCCTTGATTGACGTCAGAATTTCGTTAGAATTTCGTTTCCGAAATATCTTAAGAAAAATTTGACAGAATCTGACCAAAATTTTTATGCACATCAACATTGACAAGATCTAGCTTGGGATTATTGCCTGTCACTTTTTGCAAATTTTTGAAAGAGTTATGGCCCTTGATTGATGCCAGAATTTCGTTTCCGCTCAATATCTTGAGAAACAATTGACAGACGGACCAAATTTTGTATGCACATCAGCAGTGACAAGATCTAGCTTGGTATTGTTGCCCGTCATTGTTTTTTATTACCCCGGCAAAAAGCTCAGAAGCGGGGCTATAGTTAGATCCTCTGACAATTCTAGTTCTCTTTGACTTCAAGGCTTGTCGAGGCTTAAACCAGTCATTTGTATCCCCGGTACCACTAGGGCCGGGGAATAGCGGGGCTTTTAACTTTTCAATTTTTAAAGCCCTGCTAAAAGCCCGGTACTGCCAGGACAGATTTGTGGTAAAATCCCCGCTAAAATCCCCGGCTCCCCGGTCCCCGGAGGCTGACAATAATGTGGAACAACATCTGGAAGTTGTTCTGATGAAACTTAAATATGAGAGAGGGGCTTGAACTTCTGCGTGTATAAATGTACAGATACATTTGCAAATTAAATAAGGACCACAAAAGTAATTAAATGTTAAAATACAATTAATATCTAATTTGAATTAACGTGACCGTGTATTGGCGGGAAATTAAAAACCCGGCACATCCCCGGCACTGCCGCGACTTATCAGAGGTTAAGTTCTGGAACTTTATCCCCACAGTGTCCCCGCTATCCCCGGCCCAAGGGATACAAATGACTGGGTGCATAAGAAACCGAAACAATGGTATGGCCCATCCTCTTTCTCATTAATATATTCACTGTTGTTAAAGGATCGCAGTTTTATTTTTTTTTTTATTTACAACACATAAAACACATACTTCTTCTTACCTTGTAGAATGGAATATATTGTTAAAGCTTTCAGGAGGTTTCCTTTCTTGTCCATGTAGTGCATAGTCAGGTATGTGTTCTCTTCATTTGTCTTTATCCTTTACTAGGAGAAAATATATGCTTTTTATATCAATGCAATTAAGGAAATGTAGCACGTTGAATAACGTTTTCCAAATGCAAGCGCTTTTTTCGGTTTCAAGCATTTCAATACATTCGTTTATAAATAATTCATTAATAGATTGAGTCCACTTGACCAAATATGATGCAACATTTGCTCTTAATGTATATTTTCAAGCATAAACAACATTATTTATTTATTTATTTATTTATTTATTTATTTATTTATTTATACTTCATTTTGAATGTAAACATACAAACAAAATGTTAATGAGACATTTCCCTGTAAACTGATGAATTGGTGAATAACTTTGATTTTTGCCCTTCCGGCTGGAATTTAGTGATGTCTCCGAACAAGCAGTCATTATTATTTTAACACTTTATCATAGGCAGCAATTTGAGCTTGTTTGGGTAAATTCTCGATGATTTTCATGTTTCCTTGATTTACTTTCGAAAAATATCAAGTATGTTTTATATTTTTGATTATTCTTTTAATTTTCCTATATTTAATTTTGTTTTTATACACTTATATTTAATTTTGTTTTATACACTTACCATCATCTTTTTTCATATATTTGTAATTCTTCATCCAGTTTTATGTATTTTCAATCCTCGCTACTTTTAACCTGAACGCATCTGAAAGCGACATGCTTGGTTGGTGTCGCAAATATGAAAAATATAGATACTGAAATCGCTGAAATTTTAATGTCCTTTCTGTCAGAAGTGCCAATCAATAAATAGAAAACCATGAACTGAATTAAAACATTGATTCCATACAGTATTGTAAACAATGTTAAAATTTGATTCAATAATATGATGGTTTAAAGTTTCATATATAGTTTTCACTTTCATAATAGAAGCAAAACTGAAATACTTTGGCTTTCATATCAGCAAGATTAAAGTGAAGTGAAAAGTAAACCGAGTTCCACAGAACTTTATGCCATTCTCAGGTTCTTGCAAATGGTAACGCTTAAATGAATTGCCATTGTAAGTGGCAAAGTTATTTGCTAGGGCGCAGAGCTACCAATTTAAAATGGCTTAAAATTGGCTGCTGCACATTTTACTATTAAAGTAGCTTAAATAGCCAGTCATGTGAATGGAAGAAGGAATTGTCTATGATTATTGAAATCGATATAATTTCATAATAGCTGACAGTCCTTTGTAAGAACCCTTTCATTTATAATTGACTTTTCTGATTTGACAAATAAAAAGGATGCGTGGATAAACAGCAGCTATTAAATATGTCATTTCCGTTGAACCAAAGGAACATATCTCCAGCAGAGACGTGATCGTTAAAAGCAATGCAACACTTGCAGAAATGTTATATCACTCTTAAATCCAGCTTTATAAGAATAAAACGAACGTCAAACTTTTTTGACTTATAGATGTAACCGAGAGCTTGGAGAAAAAATCGGGATTATGCAATACCTGGCCGTCTTTTTTTTATTTTTAGAATGGGTTACGAGAAATTCCTACTGAAAAGACCAGTCAGATTATTGTCTAAGCCAGCCAATAAGCTATAGGCATTCCGAGAAAGAATATTTAATGTACAAAAACACATTACGAAAACATGTCAAAGCAATATACAGAAATTTTTAAAGCTGTAAAAAATGAAAATTTTCATCGGAATTTTTTTTTATATTTTTCTTATTTTTGCTCAAAACATAGATTGTGGATACACTGCTGGGGCGGTTCTAACGAGTATCCAGAGCCAAATTAAGAAAAACAGGTATACCCCTGCATACCCCAGTTGTGATATATAAAAGTCGGGTATAGGGGGTCTATATTTCAAGGACATGTTTTCCTGATGACATGAGCAGCACAGGATCAGTTTCAAGTTCCAAGTTCATGTTTCTCTCTGTAAAATAGAGCACTTTACATGCTATCATAAACTTTGATGATCTATGATGCATATTTTTCTCTTCAACTCAGTTTCTATTACCTGGGTTTCTGTTAATTACTGTGTTGGAGAGGACTGCAAACAAATGGTGCCAATATCAGGGGAGCCACATTGCACAACTAATTATACTCTAGGCCCATAACCCCATTAGGAAAGAGAGAATCAAAGTTCGGTGGGTTCAAAGCGAGATCACGAAGTTTCGGAAAATATTGAAAAGCCTAAACGCTCGAAGTTATTTGAAAAAAGTTCCAGTGTTACTATGTATGCATCAAAGATGAGTGCAGCAGATATACGAGGGTCGATCAAAAAGTAATAGATCACGCTTTATAACTCTGTTCTGAGAATTTATATGCAAGTGATAATTCACTATGGTGAAATCTGACGTATATGAGAACATTAAACTTTTCTTTTTCGCTTTAACTGTCAACTTAAGGACTTTCTAGGCAGATGCGCTAGCCGGATTAAAGAAATTTACACATTACAAAGATAAAAGCAAAGCTGATGGTACAAGAGTGAATGAATAAGGTACAAGATTGAAGGGATAAACTCCCTGAAAAAAAAAAAAAAAAAGATCTTTACCGCAGATCCATAAAGTGCTTTCCTAAGATCCCTGTTCTCCGCTGCCCAAAACCCAAAGGTTTTGCTTGCTCCCATGAGCTCCCTGAAAATAAATGGCTCTTCTCCCCAGATCCTTAAAACCCCAGGTAGGGTTCCATTGTAGATGTACATACATGTAGGAACAATAAAACTGCTAGAATAATATTAAATGTTTTTCAAAAAAAAAAAAAAAAAAAAATCACATTAATTTTATTTATTGGAACATGTGGTCAGAACGCTAGAGTGGACATAACACACAGACAAAAAAAACAAAATGCAGATGAATTCTTGCCGCCGTGATTTTGGTGTTATAATTATCACAGTAGGGGGAGCGACTGCTATTGACCGTAAATTCACATCGCTTGCGATCATGTGTACACATTGGAGAATCGGTCACTTACGTAATAGATTATATATTTACACCTGATAAAACGTTCCCTCAAATACACGCAAAAGTAGACAGACCCATTTATTTTGTTTTAGATCAATTATATACATGTACTATATTTGAGCACAATAACATGCTCTTGTGTTGTTAATAAATAAATAACAGTTATTTATATTCATGTTGCGTGTTTTGTCCGTTTGTCTGTCTCTTGTACTCGTCGGGGTGTTTTTGATTTATTGTGATCGAATTGCTGCTTTTCTTGTTGGGCTCTTGTTTAGTTTCATGAATGAACATCTTGATGAACCAATAGAAATGGTCTCCTTCCCGCCTTATTATCTTTTGGTTGAGGTTTTAGCTTTATTGGAGCAACATTTTGTAATACATGTGTTAGCCAGTTGAGATCTTGGTTTAATTTTATTCTAATCCGTTTTTAAGAATCGCTAATACATGTTCACTGTACTGATAGAAATGGTAATTTCGCTGTCCTTGTAAAAATGGTTTTATTAATGATAATGATAATCTCTGTATTTCTGATGTCTTTGGTTGGGATTTTAACTTAATTACATCAAAAGTTTTTGTTACACGTGTTTGCCAGTTGAACACTATATGTTTATTGTTTTATTCAATTTTCTTTCTTTATGAAATCGAGGATGTCCTCAGGAAAAATAGTTTGCACCCAGTAAAAACGATAATCGGTGACCAAGGAAAAGTGGTTAATCTTCATAATACTACTGTTTATTGTGCCTGCCCGTCTCTGTCGTGCTCTATGCCTTTCGTTTCGGTTGAAACTTAGCCATATCGCTACCTCGTTGGGAAAGAGCTACTGCTCTTCGTCATAAAATGTTTTGTTGTGTTTTATGTATTTTCTTTCCCACCTTGTGTGTATCGGATGGGACTTTAAATTTAATTGCATCGATTCCTGGTCCCTACTTTAATTAGCAACTGACCGATCCTTTCACTGTATATACTCGCGCGTTCCGTTACTTTCGTTCGCTTCCGCTCCCCTTCTTTGATTATGGATACAGTGGCCATAATTACACCGACGTCAATCATTAGTTTTAAAACATATTGATCTCCATTCGCAAACATGTATATATACTATTATATCTTCTGATACTGAGTCGATCAATTTCTGATCATCACCTCAGGTGATACATACATACTCGTACAATGGCAAATGGTAGGATTAGAACGAAAGCTTTAAGCTGCTAGCGTTCCTTTCCCATTGTCGTGAAAATGCTGGTAGCGAACGGGTCACGTAGCGTACAGGTAGGTCACGAATTGACCATAAATCGGGTGTTTCGATGGACCGCACACCGTTTGAGCGAAATGACCGTGAACCGATTTCCCGCTAAAGTGTGAGCGATGTAACGGATGTTTAGTGAAAACGACAATGAACTGAACCGTTCACATCCTAAATTCAATTTATATTACTACAAAATTATTCAAAGGTATTCATAAAAAGTGACATTGCAAATAGCAATATCATAAGTCCACATTACTTATACCGTGCCTTTCATAACCAATAGAAACTGATTGTCATATATTTTCGCGACTTCCAGTGTGAGTTTTTCAATCCACAGGAACCGGTATCCATGCTCTTTGTTGATATGATATTCCGCTACTTCTTGGTGCTAAGGAAGTCTAGTATAGGGTACAAATAGCTCCTTGGTGTATTTATACAGTGCTGGAATTGGCTGATGCTATCTGCACGTCAATGCTGCCTGGAGCCACCGGTTTAGCACTTCAACGGGAAGAAGAAAAAGCAGTTGTGCCGATGAACCCATTAATCCGCACGACGGTCGTGCCGATAAGTGGCGTTATCGTCATGCCGATAAGTGGCGTTATCGGCAAGACAGTCATGCGAAGAGCCAGTGCTACAGGTAGTGGCTATCGGCATGATGGGAGTATGACATTTTCTTACAAGCTTAAGTATGCATTAAACTATTACTCTGTTCTTAAATTAATTAATTATCTGTTTAGCTATTGAAATTCAAAATTTACATTTTTTAAATTATGAAAAAAAGAATAGTTTTTTCCCACTACGATTTTTGGAGTGGAAATTTCTTTCTGCTTGCGCCATTTCCTGATCATTGCAATATTTTCACTTCTTTTTTTTTTTATTTCATTCAAGCCGAAATGAAAAAGTTAATTCACCGTCAAACATGCTATTTACTTCATGGCAAACATATAATGGCGAAAAAATATCTTACCGGTTGTGTTCGCATCCATCAAAATTTTGTAAAGAAACTACCTTACTCTGGTGTTACGGTAATGTTTTACCAACTTGTTTTGAGTGTTCCACCGTCCGCTGCATTGGACAGGGTGAGAAAGATAAAGCTTGTTTTGATTGGTCGAGCATTTATAGAAAGTAAATCTCGTCTAAATCTCGTGGCAAATACCACTCTATCATGCATTCATTTCAGATGCCGTTTTGCTGTAAAATTTAGTATTTTTCACAAATTAGTCAAACAAGGTTTGATCAACACTTTAATGATAAAGCCAAACTAGCTGCTTTTGATTTAATGATCTTTCCCCCGCACATGGTGCGCTCATTTGAATATGACATACACTTTGTCCATTGAAAACAGACAATTTGCTCACATGGTATGCTCATTTGAATATGATGTACCGTTTGTTCAATGAAGATATACGAAAAATAGGTCAATACTTGCATTAGACGGCAAAAGCCAAAAAAAAAGTAGATACATAAACTTAGATTAATGCTAAGCTTTAATAAAGTTTCTTGTAATCTTGTAAGCAGATTTGCATATTAAAGAACACAGATTATTGCACTTGAACTAAATTGGACAATGATTAAAAAATTACAAGAAACACACAGAAAAAGCCAGAGCAACAGATAAGCTGCGTATCTGTGTATTTTACTCATACTGTAAAAGCAAAAACCCAATTATTTTCAAAACTGTGCATATCACGTACGCTTGACATTTTCTTGATACGCGATTGTGAGTATCTGTCAAGCGTATCAGCTGTTTACAATCGAAACGGTGCATTTATAAAAATGTCCTCGCAGGCAAAACCCAATCCTACGATCGTTACATTATGCCTTCCTATCCTGGATCACCCCGTTATCGGCTATTAGAATGTGTATTAAGTAAAGTATCCTGTATTACCTTTACTGTTTGATGGTACTGGGTTTTATCAGCTTTTAACCAGAACACTGGCGGTGTGCAAAGCCGTGTGCAAAAATAATTAAAACGAAAGTAGAAAATTCGCCCCCATTTTAAAGTGTCACAGGGACCCTTGTGGTTGAAATTCATGTATATCCTCGATGAAAAATCAATTATCTTTAATATATGCATGCAGTACATAGGGAAAAAATACTTCATATGTTTTTTTAGTCTCGCACAAGACGCGTGTCTTGTGCTGGAACATAGGTAACTGGTCAACTCGTACCCGAGTCAACTCGTAACCAAGTCATCTCATACCAATTTTGCAATTGAGTAAAATTGTCAAGTCATTGACAAAAGCTTTCTATTGTTAGAAGGCTTTTGTCAATGACTTGACAATTTTACTCAATTGCGTCTTTTTTCTTGGGGTAACGTTACCCAATTTCTGAACAAGAATTCTGAAAAGCTAAATGAAAATAAATGAAATATAGGTGAAATAGATATTAAAGCATGCAATTAAAACAACGTACAGAGCTGGACTAGTATATTACATAATAAATACATGTATATATATGAAAAGTTTTTGAATAAAAATTCCTATATGTTGCCCTTAAAACCAAAAAAAAAAAAATGAAAGTAAAACGAGACATTTTAACAGGTTGATGTTTACAATCTTATTACGAAAGCAAAATGTTTCAATGGCAAACTTAGAGCTGGCAGGTAAAAGTTTTCATAAAATTGAGGGAAGAAAATCTGAAAAAGTTCAAAGAATATGAGCATAAATTTATGCTTACTGCCATCCTGTCTACTGCCGACCTGTCCCCCAAGATATTGGAATAAACGTGAATAATACAGCCCCTTGCTCTCGAGTTTGCCATTTGAGCATTTGCATTACACAAGAAAACCATGTGTTCTAAAGATCTGAGTTTCTTTTTATGTTGCCCACAAAGACATCTGGATAGATTGATCTGCTGATTGAAGTGAGTTTCAAACTAAATGAACTTATGACATTTAAAACAGCAAACTCAAGTGAAATTTTTATCGTAGGCAGTGATATGTAACTGCTAAAATTGATAAAATTCTGCTTTTGTCCCTATCCTATTTCAAATGTATGTTAATATGTATTGTATATGTTGTGCAAAAAAGAAATGAAATAAAAAAGTGCTGTAACGAAACAATTACATATACATTACAATGTTTTTATCAGAAGAGGTGACATCATTACCTAAAGAACAATGCTGAATAGATTTTAAGAATACCTAGCACCTGGGACACTTTCAGTTCATAAAATAGAATAAAAAATTACCTGATTTACATACAAACTTGATTGACCTAAATGTTCAAACGGCAAACTTGAGTGAAAGGGGCTGTAATTATACCCCCGGCATTTATGCCGACGGGTATATAGTTTTCGCTTTTCCGTTTGTCCGTTCGTTGGTTCGTTCGTTCGTTAGTTCGTTCGTTATTCCGGAACGTTCGTGGAATTTATGTCAAAGTTTTTGTTAAAGTTTCTCTGGTGGTGTATATCTCATGAACTAATGATCAGAAACCATTCATATTTTAACCATAGGTACCCTATAGGGTTTGCTTTGTTTCTGTGAGTTTGGACCCTGGGTCCATGCCCGGGGGTGTGGCTAGAGGTCAAAATCTAGGTCACCTTTACTTTGGGTCAAAGTTTTGGTTTATGTTTCACTGGTGGTGTATATCTCATGAACCAATGATCAGAAACCATTCATATTTTAACCATAGGTACCCTATAGGGTTTGCTTTGTTTCTGTCAGTTCGGACCTTGGGTCCATGCCCGAGGGTGGGGCTAGAGGTCAAAATCTAGGTCACCTTAAAAATGTGCTATTTACATAGTGTTTTTTCATCTCTAAGTTCATATCTTAACAAATACTTATAGGAATACATTCCTATTTGGATCATAGATACCCTTTAGGGTTGAATTAAATTCCATGGCACCAAACTCTAGGGGTGGGGCTTGAGGTCAAAATCTAGGACACATAAAATACAGTAGTTACCAAGATTAATATTCTGTGTGTCTATATCTTGACAACCATGCATTAGAAAGTGTTCATGCTTACAACACAACATAGGTACCACATAAGGGCTAGGCCCACTGGTCCATGCATGGGGTGGGGGTGGGACCTGAGGTCAAGATCTAACATTTTTTTTTTTTTTTTTTTTTTTTTTAAGAATGCCATTCTACTTTCATTTCAATCTAGGACTGAGGACCTGACCCAAAATGTCCGTGCTTACGTCCTAGATTGGGTATACACGTCAGCTCTGTATACCACTCTAAAATAGATATGTCATTCTAAAACTACACTTCCCCATGTTTGTATGTAAAGTACTTTACACTGCTTATTTCTAAAATGTACTTGATTAGGTTACTGTCTTTCATTGGTGATGTGAGGTTCAATGTCAGGGGTGAGCATGTGCCGGGTTGTTTGGGTAGGGGGTGGGGAAGGGGGCTTGGTGGTTTCTAAAATGTACTTGATAAGGGTACTGTTTTTCGTTGGTGATGTGATGTTCAATGTCAGGGGTGAGCATGTACCGGGTTGTTTAGGTACGGGGTAGGGAAGGGGGCTTGGTGGCTACCAGCTGGGGGTATACGTGCCTCTCAAGGCACTTTTTCTAGTTATAATTATACCCCCGGCATTTATGCCGATGGGTATATGGGTGATTTTCAAAAAAATGAAGTAAAAGTGTGACATTGACCCATTTTAGGTCAAAATTGAGATGTGCATTTGTCTTTTTAATTTTTGTTCCTGGTTTTTCTATGGATATCAAAATAAGAGAAATCAACATTCAAAGCTATTTGACAACGGCCATTTTTGTGATTTTCTTGTTTCTGTGCTTTTTGTTGTTTATTTTCAAAACTGGTGATATACCTTATAAGTAGTGCTACATTTGTAACATACACTTTATGTTTCAAATTTGTTCTTAGTTTGATAGACCCTATACTGGGACTAGACTCTATGCCATTAATCTGATAAAATTCTCAAAAAAAAAATTTTTTTTTCACACATTTATTTGATAAATTTGACCCTAAAATTGCTTTCTGCACTTATAAATGTTTCCATAACCACTTAAATGATCAATGTATTTAATGATGAACAGTATCTTACAAGTGTACAATGCTTCCTGTGATTGCCATATAAATTTATAAGAGTATAAGGAATTAGCGTTTAATTTTTTGGACTAGAAAATATGCGTTGCACTTGTGACATCACTTTTGTTATTATTAGAAACCAATATGCATAACTGTATGCAAAGGGTTGTTTTTGTTGGTTTCTTTCTGACCTGCTAGACTAAAATATAAAGCAAAATAACAAGTCATACATGATATGCTTATATGGTCAGTCAAGACATACAAAACGTTGCACTTGTGACAAAAATGGTTAACTGATTAGATCAGCTACTTTTCAAAATATAAGAAAGGGTTTTTAATGAAGAACCTCTGATAATCAATCCAGTTACATCAGACTTGATCAGTAAGATCATACAATAGATGTAGGGCTTACAATGATTGAACACTGGCTTTCACAAGTTTAAGCTAAGCTATTTTTACTTTATAAATGCTGAAGAGGCAACAAAGGCGAAATACATGCATGCTTCATTGGCAACTCTCAAGTACCTAATTGTTTGTAATTTTTTAGCGATTTTGTTTTGTTAGGTAATCAGATAATTGTTTTCTGACCATTTGAAAATGACTTAATATTCAAAATGTCACGCTAAAACGTTGCACTTGTGACATTTTTAGGTATATATTGTTGTATAAATCTGGTATAGATCCATCTTTTTTTATGAAATTTTGCATGGAGTTTGACACCTTCATTACACACATTTAAGGTATAAATGAGACCTTATATGTATAAAGCTTATCAGTTCAGCTTAATATTGAAAAATACTTCATTTTTTTGAAAACCACCCATATAGTTTTCGCTTTTCCATGTTCGTTCGTTAGTTCGTTCGTTATTCCGGAACGTTCGTGGAATTTATGTCAAAGTTTTTGTTAAAGTTTCTCTGGTGGTGTATATCTCATGAACCAACGATCAGAAACCATTCATATTTTACCCATAGGTACCCTATAGGGTTTGCTTTGTTTCTATTTGTTCGGACCCTGGGTTCATGCCCAGGTGTGGGGCTAGAGGTCAAAATCTAGGTCACCTTTAACTTGGGTCAAAGTTTTGGTTTAAGTTTCTCTGGTGGTGTATATCTCATGAACCAATGATCAGAAAGCATTCATATTTTAACCATAGGTACCCTATAGGGTTTGCTTTGTTTCTTTATGTTCGGACCCTGGGTCCATGCCCTGGGGATGGGGCTAGAGGTCAAAATCTAGGTTACCTTGAAAATGTGCTATTTACATAGTGTTTTTTCATCTCTATGTTCATATCTTAACAAATACTTATAGGAATGTATTCCTGTTTGGATCATAGATACCCTTTAGGGTTAAATTAAATTCCATGGCACCAAACTCTAGGGGTGGGGCTGGAGGTCAAAATCTAGGACACATAAAATACAGTCTGGCCCCCTAGGGGAACCTTTAAAACCTTTATAAACCTTTAATTTACTTGAAATCTTTAAAGCCTTTTATTTGGCTAAAAACCTTTATTTTGATGAAAAAACCTTTAATTCTGTTTTTGCAAAATCAGTTGTTGTGGATATAAAAGATATTGACTGTCTTCACACAAGTAATGTCTGTTATATATTGAGTGTTTCGGAATGCTGAATCCATCCTCAGACCATTACAAGTGTCTACGGAGCTCTTGTGTCAGGGGAAGTGTGTGATCATGGAGTAGACTCTGTCATGGTTGGATGGTCAGTGTTTCTGAGACTCAAGATGATGCAACAGTAAAGCAAAACAGTGCAGCATTATAACTTAAATGGATCATATCAGGTATTCAAAAATGGAAACCAGCGGATAGTAAGGTTAGAAATTTACCCTTTTTGCTCTTTATTTTTGTTGGAATTTCAATGAAAAAACCTTTCTTTTGCCTAAAATGGCCTTTAATTTTATGAGAGTGTGCTAGAGGGCCTGTACAATAGTTACCAAGATTAATATTCTGTATGTCTATATCTTGACAACCATGTGTCAGAAAGCATACATACAACACAGCACAGGTACCACATAAGGGCTAGACCCAAGGGTCCATGCATGGGGATGGGGGTGGGACCTGAGGTCAAGGTCTAGGACTATGTTTTTTTTAAGAATGACATTCTACTTTCATTTCAATCTAGGACTGAGGACCTGACCCACAATGTCCGTGCTTATGTCCTGGATTGGGTATACACGTCAGCTCTGTATACCACTCTAAAATAGATATGTCATTCTAAAACTACACTCTCCCATGTTTTATGCAAAGTACTTTTCACTGCTTATTTTTAAAATGTACTTGATAAGGGTACTGTCTTTCATTGGTGATGTGAGGTTCAATGTTAGGTAGGTTGTTTAGGTAGGGGGTAGGGAAGGGGGCTGGCTACCAGCCGGGGTAGGGAAGGGGGCTTGGTGGCTACCAGCCAGGGGTATACGTGCCTCTCAAGGCACTTTTTCTAGTATTAGAAATAGAATTAAGTTTATCATAAAATTTACTAAAAGCAGTAGGGCTGCGTATTACGGTTTGCGATACAGGTACAGCAATACACAATACAATACAAACCTTAGTACAAACCTTCTTGTGCTGTATTTGAGAAAGCTTAAGCCTTCAGTCAAACTTTAAAAGTTGAATGTATACAACTGTAGACATCCCTGTACGGCTTAAAATTTTCTTTCTCCCCAATTTTGTTTACCTTTGCCTGCATATTATTCTGGACTAATATTGATAAATCCGGGTCAACTCGGCCCTTTATCATAGTAACATTAATAGGGGTATTGGCAATTGCTTTACTCCGTGAATGATATTGGAAAAGAACGAAAGTCTAGCATCCAATGAAGCACGCTTCGACAGGGTTCCGAATGATTTTGTAGTGCAAGAGTTGAACAGTGTGAATGCATGCATCAATTGGGGTTTTCTGAAAGGTATTTATTATTAGAATGGCTTCCGAGAAATATTGCATAAATTATTGGAAAATTACAGGTGAAATACGATGAATTTTCTTTTGAAAAAAGGCAAACTTTCTTTATGAAATCCTTTATTAGAAGGTTAGCGAACCTTGTGGATATGCGGGTGGCAGTACGATATACTGGTTTGTTGACGCCTGTACCGCCAATATCGGAGTGTTCGCTATATCGCTGCAGCCCTAAAAAGCAGGGTGGTGCAAGACTTTTGGTTTTCATTATATCTAACTATAATTGCTTTTGAAAGAACATTTTGGATAGATGCTCAAATAATTGAATAATGAGCTTGTAATCTTAATCAATCACAGCTTTGTAAAAAAAGGCCAGACAACATATTTCCTATAATTACCATAAAAATATACTAGTATAGTTACCTATCCAGTGTTTATTATGCCCCCAACTATGGCATGTCTGTGTGTCTGTTAGTCACTTTTTCAAAATTTCTGAATGGTACAAGCAAACTTTCTTTATGAAATCCTTTATTAGAAGGTTAGCTAACCTTATGGTTATGCGGGTGGCGATACGATATACTGGTTTGTTGACGCCTGTACCGCGAATATCTGAGTGTTCGCTATATCGCTGCAGCCCTAAAAAGCAGGGTGGTGCAAGTCTTTTGGTTTTCATTATATTTAACTATTATTGCTTTTGAAAGAACATTTTGGATAGATGCTCAAATAATTAGTTCGCCTGCATAAAGTGCATAGAGCTATTATAGTCAACTCGGTCATCCCCGTTTACGTTTACGTGTACGTCATCGTCCGCGTCACACTTTCGGTTAAAGTTTTTTATAAGTCTATATCTCTTGACCATGTTGATGGATCAAGTTGATACTTTGCATGTTGGTAGATATTGGTCTGAAGTTTTACGCAGTACCATCATGACCCACCCTGGGTGACCTTGAGGTCAAGGTCACAGACTTAGAAATTTTGTGTTTAAGTTTTTGGTTAAAGTTTTTGTAAGTCTATATCTCTTGACCATATTGATGGATTGAGTTGATACTTTGAATGTTGCTAGATATTGGTCTGAAGTTTTAAGCAGTACCATCATGACCCACTCTCAGTGACCTTGAGGTCAAGGTCACAGACTTAGAAATTTTGTGTTTAAGTTTTTGATTTAAGTTTTTGTAAGTCTATATCTCTTGACCATGTTGATTGATCGAGTTGATACTTTGCATGTTGGTAGATATTGGTCTGAAGTTTTATGCAGTACCATCATGACCTACCCTGGGTGGCCTTGAGGTCAAGGTCACAGACTTAGAAATTTTGTGTTAAATTTTTTGGTTAAAGTCTAAATCTCTTGAACATGTTGATGGATAAAGTTGATACATGTACTTGCATGTTGATAGATATAGGTCTCAGGTTTTATGCTGTACATCACAACTCACCTGGATGACCTTGAGGTCAGGGTCACGGACTTGGAAGTTATGTGTTTAAGTTTTGGTTAATGTTTTTATAAGTCTATATCTCTTGAACATGTTGATACTTTGCATTGGTCTGAAGTTTTATGTTGTACCATCATGACCCACCTGAGTGACCTTGAGGTCAAGGTCATGGGTCATAGATTTTAACAGATGTAGTGGCAAAGCACAAGTCAGGCGAGCTACGCTGTCCTGCGACAGCTCTTATTGAATAATGAGCATGTAATCTTAATCAATCACAGCTTTGTAAAAAAAGGCCAGACAACATATTTCCTATAATTACCATAAAAATATACTATAGTTACCTATCCAGTGTTTATTATGCCCCCAACTATGGCATGTCTGTGTGTCTATTAGTCACTTTTTCAAAATTTCTGAATGGTACAAGCTAGGCATTTGAAATTTTATGTGTATTCCTCACAAAAAAAAATATTTGACCCATCAGGGATTTTTTTGGCAATTTTGGGAAGGGGCCTTTCCGATTGGGAAAATTAGGGATGTAAACGCTGAATTTGGGAAATTTTAAGAATATTCAAAATTGATAATACATGTATTACCAAGTTGACATAGTTTATCAAGCTTATGCATTTAGAATCATTTAATAATAGCATAAATACACTGGTCAGTCTAATGAGTCTATACGTCGATTTGTGGTGTTTACAACAGATTGCGGGTAATTACGCTGATTTACTGGAGACAGAAAATGGCGGCGACCAGTGAATTAATTTCGGATTTTTCATTTTAAATTGTGTTGATGCTGTATAGAAAAAGATAGAACATGTCAAAGGGACTATAGATTTATGTTAGCTAAAGAATATGACATGCACCTGGTGATTGATGTAAGCATTTAGGGATGATTTCTAGTACCGACCTAAAGGGTAAGTCGTTTTGCTTTAATCATCTACCTCCTTCATCGGTACGCGAATATATTATAAATCGACTGCTGCATGGCATATAAGTAAACATATTTCTACAGTCCCTTTAGAATATGGCATGCTTTTCCATAGAGTCTATATGCAAATATAGACGAAATAAAACCACTTCCAAGTTTTGAGCACCATCATTTAATAATAGCATAAATACACTGGTCAGTCTATACGTCGATTTGTGGTGTTTACGACAGATTGCGGGTAATTACGCTGATTTACTGGAGACAGAAAATGGCGGCGACCAGTGAATTAATTTTGGATTTTTCATTTTAAATTGTGTTGATGCTGTATAGAAAAACATAGAACATGTCAAAGGGACTATAGATTTATGTTAGTTTAAAGAATATCTCTATCTATCTATCTCTATATACTGCCATACGCCCTCGCGGACATTCTATGACATGCACCTGGTGATTGATGTAAGCATTTAGGGATGATTTCTAGTACCGACCCAAAGGGTAAGTCGTTTTGCTTTAATCATCTACCTCCATCGGTACGCAAATATATTATAAATCGACTGCTGCATGGCATATTCACAAAGTAAACATATTTCTACAGTCCCTTTAGAATATGGCATGCTTTTCCATAGAGTCTATATGCAAATATAGACGAAATAAAACCACTTCCAAGTTAAAACCCACCAAATCAGCGTAAAGATTGATCAGTGCAGAGCCCTAGTTAATTTTTGAAGCAGTTGGGTATTTAAGCATCATTTTTTCTAACTAAGGGGTAAAACCAAATTCTAGGAATTGATAAGTAAACTTTTAAGCATGGAATTTTCACTCAGGGGGTAAAAACATAAACTCTATTTGCAAAACACTTTCTTTTTATAATACAGTGTGATAAAATACCAAGCTAAATAGCATTTCAAACAGCAGAACTTATATTTCACAAGGAATTGAACTATTGAAAATAGTTTTCAGCTGTGACTGAGATATTTTTATGTCCCCCCTCCGAAGGGGTGGGGGACATATTGTTTTTGGTGTGGATCCCGTCGGCGTCGGCGGCGTCGGCGTCGGCGTAGCTTTTTGTCTGCACTATATCTCCTGAGTCCTGAACCACTGGATGGATTTAGACCAAACTGGCACAGAAACTTCATTGGGGCAGCCGAATGGAGTGATTAGATTTTGGTGGCCTTGACCTAATTTTGAGGGTCACAAAGGTCAATTAACTGTTTGAAAATCCAGGTGTCTTCATTCGTTTCCGCTCTCTAACTTGAGTAGTTTTTGACCGATTTTCTTCAAACTTTGCATATGAGTTGATACCGACAAGGAGTGGTTTGGGATTGTAGATGGGTAAATTTCGTCAAATGACCTTAGAGTTATGGCCCTTGATTGAGGTTAAAAATTGCATTTTTTTTCGTTTCCGCTCTCTAACTTGAGTACTTTTTGACCGATTTTCTTCAAACTTTGCATATGAGTTGATATCGGCAAGGAGTGGTTTGGGATTGTAGATGGATAAATTTCGTCCAATGACCTTAGAGTTATGGCCCTTGATTGAGGTTAAAAATTGCATTTTTTTCGTTTCCGCTCTCTAACTTGAGTAGTTTTTGACCGATTTTCTTCAAACTTTGCATATAAGTTGATACCGACAAGGAGTGGTTTGGGATTGTAGATGGGTAAATTTTGTCAAAAGACTTTAGAGTTATGGCCCTTGATTGATGTTAAAAATTGCATTTTGTTCGTTTCCGCTCTCTAACTTGAGTACTTTTTGACCGATTTTCTTCAAACTTTGCATATGAGTTGATACCGGCAAGGAATGGTTCGGGATTGTAGATGGGTAAATTTTGTCAAATGACCTTAGAGTTATGGCCCTTGATTGAGGTTAAAAATTGCATTTTTTTCGTTTCCGCTCTCTAACTTGAGTAGTTTTTGACCGATTTTCTTCAAACTTTGCATATGAGTTGATACCGGCAAGGAGTGGTTTGGGATTGTAGATGGGTAAATTTCGTCAAATGACCTTAGAGTTATGGCCCTTGATTGAGGTTAAAAATTGCATTTTGTTCGTTTCCGCTCTCTAACTTGAGTAGTTTTTGACCGATTTTCTTCAAACTTTGCATATGAGTTGATATTGGCAAGGAGTGGTTTGGGATTGTAGATGGGTAAATTTTGTCAAATGACCTTAGAGTTATGGCCCTTGATTGAGGTTAAAAATTGCATTTTTTTCGTTTCCGCTCTCTAACTTGAGTAGTTTTTTTTACTGATTTTCTTCAAACTTTGCATATTAGTTGATACCGGCAAGGATTGGTTTGGGATTGTAGATGGATAAATTTCGTGAAACTTCAAACTTTATAAATATGGAAAGCTGAAACGTGATATTTTAAAATGTCTGTCGGTATATATTGGTTTTAATTTAAAATGTCTGTTGGTATATATTTACAAAATTAAAAGTGGGTTGGAGCAGAGAGGGGGGACATATGTTTTCCTCTGAAAACTCTTTCTAGTTTTTTCTACAAATTGGGAAAAAATTGTCCTTAATCTCATTCGGAATGGGGCCTTATTTCGGCCCCTGAGACACCCGAAAAAAATCCCTGCCTATATTTTAAGTACAGTATTTGACTTTGAGCTTGAGCAGGTATACTGGTTGGGGCTAAGGATTAGATGACCTGATTAATTTTTGAAAACATTTCCTTGAATTTAGACAAAATTACTGAATTTTGAAATTTTGATGATTTTCCACTTTTCAGTGAGATTTGAAACTTAAACGGTGAATGCTAGGGTTTTGAAATTTCCTATACAGATTCCTCTTGAAGAAAAAAAAAAATAGTTGTGCCAGATTTTTTTCATGTACAAGTTATGTCCTTTAAAAGCAAAATTTGAAAATCTTGTGTGCAAGATATCTCAAAAAGTATTTGAGCTAGAGCCTTCATTTAGGATACTGATTGGGTATACTAGTATTAAGCACGAATCTGTTATCACTGTTGGTCCTAAAAATTACCAAAGGCCTAGTATTTGTGTCTGGGTCTACTGTGTTTGCTTTAACAATTTTCTATCAAAAAATAATTGAAATAAACAAATTACATAAACTACCAGGTTAGGGGCAAGCACACAGTTGGGGACGTAGTGTTTTACAAAAATACATTTCTAGTTGGATCAGAGATAATGTGGTAAAACTTAATGTAGTGTATTTCTTTCTTTGTATTTCAGAAATGGCATTGTCTAAAAGGTTTGCCAGCATCACAGCCCCAAAGGAGGAGGACAGTTACAATGATGAACTCCTACAAAGGCTATTGAAGAAGCCTACAAATTATGACCACATAGAGCCATCAAATCTAGGCTTCTCCTCACACAGGGATGTTCCTGGCGTGGGAGACAGTGGTGATGATGAAGATGATGAGGACTTGGATGAAGATTGGGCAAATGACTTTCAGTCACTCCTCAAAAGTTGTGGGAGTCAGAAGGCAGTGTCTGGTGAGAACACTAGTAAAACAAGTCCGAAAACAGTAAATAGGAAACAGAATCAAAGTGATAATGATACAAATAACTCAACTATTGATAAGAATAGAGAACCAGCAGTTCTTACGCCAGAATTAAGAGTTAGTCATTCTAAGGCTGAGAACAGACATTCAGAAAAGAAATCTTGTCCAGTTGAAAGTGAGGTCTTGAAGAAAAATGCCCCTGTTAAGGGTAAATCTGATGAAAAAAGTGAGAGTCAAGATAATCATAAGAAAAAAGGAAACAAAATAACTGGCTTTGATAATAAAAAAATTGAAGATAATGCAGCTGAAAATATTAAGAAAAAATGTGAGAAAAGTGCTGATAAAACAACTTCTTCTAAACTGAAGACTGAGAAGAACGATGTACATGAAAATGGTGAAAAAGTGAAAGGCAGAGAGGTACATGCATCTGACCACAAAATTAAGAAACAAGAGGTAGAAAAAGTAAAAGGAAGCAGTAATAGTGAAAATAAGCAGAACAGAAAAATAGAAAATGTAAATGGAGGTAGTAAGAGTGAAAATCATCAGAGCAGCTTAAAAATTCAAGAAAAGAAACATGACGTTGATGCTGGTTCTGTTAAGGCACAAACAAAGCAGAGACCTGACAAAGAAAAAGAAAGACACACTGATAGAAAAGGTGATACAAAAATGTCCATCAAAGCAGGGAATACTAGTCATAGCAAAGCTCAAATGAAAGCATCTGAAAGAAGTGAGAAAAGAGAGGATAAGCCTAATGAAGTCAAACACAAAGTAACAAAAGACCAATCAGAGACATCTAGTAAAATAACACAAAGTGAGGTGGCCATGCATGAAGAAACATTTAAAGAACTAAAGAAAAGAGAAGTAGTTGCTCCTGATAAAAAGGACATTCAAACTAAATCTAAAATCATTGAGCCTGACACTAAGAAAAACAGACCTTATGTTATCAGAGAAGCAACATCCTTTCCTTTGGATGATCTTTTACCTGCTGCAGGGCCTGTCAAAAAGCCCAGAACAAGCCTAGATTCACAGATAAGCCACAGCCGAGAGTCACCAAGTAGTGCCCGAAAAAGGCACAAATCTGAAATGATACCCAGCCACCAGATAGGTGCTAAGAAACAGAAAATGGATGTTCAGTCTAAATTCAGAATTGATGAAACAGACTTTGACAGAAATGAAAGTGGTAACATAAGTTATATTCCTCCAGATATTGCTAGTCTTTTAGCAGCGGTAGACACAAATCAGTCTTTGCTAACATTCTTTAGACAACAATTTCACAAGGAGACGGGGAGCAAAATGTTTGGGGGAAATGTGTATGATAATCCAGTCACAAAACCATCAGGGTTTTACACTGAAAGAAATGATTCTGAAAACCGTACTTTAATAAATAATGATATAGACAATAAAAGCAGTGAGGAGCTTTTTCATCTCCTAGTGCAACAGTGCTCAGAAATGGTTAAAACTGATGAGGACAGGACAAAGTTACAATCAGTAGTTAATATGTTAAAAGCAGAAAGCGGCAGTGAATTTATTGGTACAGGTTTTACCCCAGAATTGGAAGTTGATAATTATAAAAGTCCACCACCACCATCCCCTAACAGACATAGTCCACCATCACCATATAGTCCAAAAAGTAAGCAGAGTGCACCAGAAACATTTGAAGGAAGAACCCTTCTTAAAGGAGGAGTAGAGCCAAGACACATACCAAAGAACTACTTAACAAAGTGTGGGAAAAGCAGACCAGTAGATCCAAGAACTTACACCACTACAGAAGTCTCTCTTGTCCTGCCATTGCCGAAGTTTGCCGAGGAATTCTGGAAAAAAGAAAAAGTGAAACAGTTGCGTAAAAAGAATCTAGCAATCAAAGATGACCTGAAAAAGAAGCAAGACAAAGCTGCAAAAGGTCATCATCACCAAGTGCATCTAAGTAACAAGTTAGATCCTCGCATAGCTAAGCTTGAACATGATACTAAGCCTAATGTAATTGAAAGTCATACTGTACATAAAGTTGATGAAAATCAAAACTTACTGACAAATGAAAAGATAGAAACTAGAATCACTGGTGTAAGTGCATTCAAGGCAATCCATGATCCAGGATTTTATGCTGCTGTTGCAAGTGTCTTTAGTGGTGAAGATGAAATGATACAACCAAAGGATAAAGTCAAACTCAGTTCTGAAATTGACATAGGTGCCGGTTCAAAACTGAAAAGTCCACATATGATACCAGTGCTTATTAACACTGGAAAAAGTACAAAATATGATATAGAAGATGATGAAAGTCCAGTTATAGCAGGACATAATGTGAAAATATCAAGTCATGATGAGACGGTTCATTTGAATAATCTAGTGCAGATAGAAACTAACATGAACATTCATCCATCTGTTGGTAGTATGTCCTCAAAGCTAGGGAGTCAAACTGGCCCATGTATTGGTATTGTGAAACCTATGCAGGTACAAAATGAAACTAAAGCAGATATAGGACAGTCAGATGATGCTGACATTAGACAGTTGAATATGGAATTATCAGATACAGAAGAGGGTGAAATTAATGATGTAATAGAGAATAAAGTTCCAGATAGAGGCTCTAATGGATTTAGTAACCAGTCTAAGAGAAAGAATGGACAAACTCAAGAGAAAGAGAAAAGGATCTTTGATAGATTAAGACAGAAGGATGAGGACAGGAGAAATGTTGAAGATGATAGGTCGAGTTGTAGTTCTTCGTCTTCGGCTTCTTCAAGAGGTAGACATCATAGGAGGTCGTGGAGGGGAGGTCGTTATGATTACAATGCAGAACGTAATAAACGTTCAAGATCTAGGTATTCATCATGTTCCTCTGTTGAGAGCAGAGGTTCGGACAAGCAGCACAGCGAAAGAAAGAGGTACCATTCACAAAGAGAAGATCCATATTCATTTTCACATGGTTCATATTCTTACAGAGAAGATTCGAGACATTCATTTAGACCTTATCATGATGATAGACAATATCAAAGGGGAAATCGGGGAAGATATAACAATAAGGCAAAATTCTATGATAGAAAACCTCAATATGGAAAGCCAAGTTACTCTGGCAAATCGGGGTATGATCACAGAAGTGTTGAAGGGTATGATCGAAGAAATGTTGACCGGTACAACAGAGAAAGGTCAAACAGTGGTAGTTATGACAGCAGAAGTAGTTATGAAAGTAGAAAAATTGTAGTGAATGATAAAACGGAAGCGAAATCAGGAACTCAAAGGCAAGACCCATCATTTGATTCTAGTGAGGTTACAAGAAGACATTCAATCGAGATTACTGATTCTGAAGATGAGAAGTTATCAATGGACTACAGACAAAAGTTTGGCAAGAAGTCATCCCCAGAAAGTTCAGACTCACATACTACTGTACCTCAGTCAGTTCCACTGCCAGAAAGTTACAATGCTGACAAAGAATTCCTGAATTACAGTCTGAAGAAAATGGAAATGGCAGATAAAGTAAAGCATGATTATACAGCAGGTCCAATACCTGGGATTTCACAGGACAAACAAGAATATAGGAAAAATACAGAGACCTTTCTAAAAAACAGAAAAGAAACCAACAATGTATTAGCGGATATGAATAGGGAGAAAATTACAAACCAAACCAAAAGTGTTCCAAAACCTGTAAGTTTTAAAGTTAAGCAAACCAAAAGTGTTCATGATCGTATCAGTGCCAAATCTCAGGTTTCTTACAAGCCAACCAAAAGTGTTCATGATCGTATTGGAGTTAAATCTCAGGTGCCTATGAAGCAAGCCAAAGGTGTTCATGGTCGTATTGGTGTCAAACCTCAGCTTTCTGTTAACAGACCTCAAGCTGCAGCTGACGGTGCAGGAGTGTTTAGATATTCTGATATGATCAGTTTAGCAGATCTGGAGGAATCAGAAAGCTTTTCATTTAAAAAGAAGAATTGAGTTTCTGATGTACTCGTGTATGACCAAATATGTAGGACCAAATATTTACTGGTTGCACTTAATCCACATGATTTGTGTGTTGAGTATGCATTCATGTTTACAAGAATTTGCTTAGACCAAAAGCAGATGTTCATGAATGCCATTGACAATTGAATTGGAAGTTGCCGAGTAATTTTGCTCAAAGGCAGCTGTTTATCATAATAACCATGCACATGTGCTAATTTTTTTTTTTTTCATATGTGCTCACAATGTTTTTTTCAAGATCATAATATTAAATGATTAAAGCGTTAGAACCTTGTCATGAGGAAGCATGCTTTATCAAAGCTTGGGCAGAATAACCTTAGATTAATAAACCAGACCATACAGTCAGTTCAGAAATGTTTGCAAGAACTAAGTTTCGATAATATTCAGAAATTTGTCACCTCATGAAAAATAAAGTTCTGGACAATAAAGACTTACTGCAAGCTTTATAGACTGCATGAGTACCTGTTGCGAATTCAAGAGCTCGCTAATAATTCGGAAATGTAAAATTTGTGAAATAAAAGTCACAAAATTTTAGAACCTTAGTACAGTTATTTATGAAACAAGTCTGCTGATTGGATTGCATGAATGTGCTTAGTTGTAAATTTGGTATTTGTTTTATGTTTTGGAGTCGAATTTTTGTGCTGTTTGAACCTTATGTACGTTTTCATATTTTTATGTAAATTCGGGTAACTGAGTGGCCGCCTATTGGGAAATACATGTAGCTGCTCACTCGGCTTATGATATGTTTTCTAAATATAGGTACCTAATTGTCAATTTAGTTTTTCCCACCTCAAGTCTTTGGAGTGGGAATTTCTTTCTGATAGGGCCTTTTCCTAATCATTGCCTACTTGTAACTTTTTAAAGCATGTTTTCTAATGATAAACTTGTTTCATAGTGTACAGAAAAGTATGAAGAGAATCATATGGCTTGTTGTTTCATAGGGGTTGTACAATATCTTGATGTACATATTGTTTTTCATATCTAGTCATACTAAAGAGGTAAAAAGATTATAATTTGACCAAACAATTGATTTTGTTGCACAAGTGCAGAATCTTGGTGGCTCAATGGTAGGGGCTTCGTGTTTGTGATAAGCGCTCTGAAGAATAGGACAAGTATTCATGAGGCCTGGCATGACAGAAATATTGTTGACTGGACTATAAAAGTGATAAAGAAACAAAGTGATCTGATCTCCTTTGACTTTGCATAATCCCCCAAAAGACTCACAAAATGATCTCATTTATGAATGGCATTTTTTCTATCTGACATGTTATTAAAGTAATTTTTGTCTTTTATCATTAATTATACTTTGAACATGTATGGTGTTGTATAGAATTAGGTTGTTACTTTAATTGTTGTACCTGGATCATGGGTTGTCTTCAAATATGTTTAATCTGATCAGGAAAAAAAAAACAACAACAATCATTTGACAGTAATGTGGAAAGCCAGTCCATAAGTTTCAGGGTAGAATATTGTAAAATGACGTGTAAATCTAGTCATCTTTGCAGTTATATCCTTAACTGTTCTTTTTTTTTTTTTTTTCTTGAATAAGTTATATAATTATATATACTTAGCGTCAGTAAGCAGTTACCAGTATATCGGGTTCAATTAACACATGACAATATTTGAGCGGCCTCATGGGAAAATCAACAATCTGCATAGGCGAAAACAAAGACGCAGATCAGCTTCGCGGTAACCGCAAAGCTGATCAGCGCCTTTGTTTTCGCTACTTGGATAGTACAATTCCTCTTTTACTTAAATTCGAAATTTCAAGCTTCTAGCTCTTTTCTGTGCTTGTACAGACCGGTTTGTGTCGGACCTGTTCGGAAACCACATTGTTGGTTTTCCCACGAGGCGGCTCATTTGATACATTCTGAATAAACAACTGCCGGTACTTCAGCATTCATTTTCATTCCATCATTGCTATTGAAAACATTGCTCACCATAGTTTTGTCCTCTATTCCACCAGCGGATTGAAAAATTTAAATCAGTTTGGTGGCGTTTTCAATGAGGGTGTTAGAGATAAGAAGGCATGTGGCAATTTGTGAAAATAATTGCACATGCATCACATGCACCATAGTTCCAGGGATAGTGGAACTGTTTAATGTCACTACGTCGATTTTCCGCTGACCAGAATCATGAATGAAACTAAAATTTGTGAAAGAAACTTTATAATTTTCAAAATATCAACATTTTAGTGGTGAAAACTTTTCATTGATGCTGAGTATATGCATGTACATGTATGAACGCAATCATGTAACTTTTCATAGTGTATCGTCCTTATGGGAACAATAACAAATTTTCATCCAAGATCAACCTGCAATGTCAGGTTCGTTCTCATCAGGAAAACATGTCCATGAAATGCATACACCCTTAAACCCCACTTTTATATAGAAAAAAAAAACGGGGGTTTGCTGGGGTATTCGATTTTTTCTTATTTTTGCTCCAAAAATAGATTGTGGATACTCGTTAGAACCGCCTCGGCGAAGCGGTTCTAAAGTGTACCCACAATCTATGTTTTGAGCAAAAACAAGAAAAATAAAAGAAAATCTGAAAATTTTCCTTTTTTACATCTTAAAATAATCTAAGTATATTGCATGGGCGTGTTTTCGTAATTTTTTGTCTTGCTAATTCTTTTGTGAAAATCTGGTCATTGAAATATTTCTACAGGCTCTCTTCTGACCCAAGAAGGGCAGTTTTTGGCAAGCCCATTGGGGGTAGTTCACCAGTATGTACTGTACCATTCTTTTGCCATTTATTGATAACTGCTATAGTAGAAGTACTCTGATACACCTGCACAGGGAGATTTCAAAATTATGGAGATCCCTCAGATATAGTGGGATATCATCATGTATAACTTCTACATTGTATGTCAAAATCTGACTTGAAACAATGAGATTTATTAGTGCTAGAATAAATGTCTATGTGTCAATTACATTTTGAGATTACATGTATGTTGTAAATTTTCAGATTTTAATTTTTCAGAATATTTTGTGATGTGTTAATTTAAATTTGAATTTTTTTGTCATAGTGCTGTTGCCTATTGAGATAAAATGAAGTGTCAGTTATAGCATTTCCTGCTAAAAAAACACTATGATTGAGATTTCACACATATTAAAATTTTAACACAAACTTTTCGTATAGTATTTTATAATAATAAGTGATTCCTGTCTTTGATTTTGATTTGACAAGTTATTTGGAACAAGAATATAATCAGTGTATTTAAAGCGAAAATATCTCTCGTGCATTAATACATCTTTCCAAAAAGTTAAGCAAGTCTAAAATTAGCAGTGCTAAAATTAAAGGCATTGTACATCCTGCAAAATGTTTCCAAAGCATAAAACAGCAACACAAGTTATGAATTTGATAACAAAATATGATAGGGAAAAAGACCAAGTAAAACATTTGGAACACAAGACATGCTTTGCCTACATCTCAAATGACATGAGTATGATATTTATACCATGTCGCATAACAATTTTACTAAGTTTTGTTTTATAAAAACGAATTTGTATACAGTTGGTTTGTACTACATTTTAATGATTGTCGAACATGAATGTTTCAAAGCAGTAATCTTATCTTTTGTCATAGAGTATCCATACAACTGCCAATTTTAGTCCATATTATTTCCTCAGTTGCTATGACGTCGGATAGGGACAGTGCTAAACTTTTGGCGAGGTGTATAAGGCCCACATTTGGCTCAATGAAAATAAGTTTTGACTGTTCACCACCAAACGGTTCCCCGTTGTTGTTTTTGTACTTTTTTTTTTTTCTTTTTTTTTTTTTTGAAACAGAAATCCATTCAAACCTTGTGATGAGGAAAATTGTTTTCTTGCAATTTAGAGCTCTAGTCGTTGAACATTGTTTCTTTTGTTTGCATTTTTCCATAACATTATAAGAAATTAAGTTTGGAGCATGTTTCATATCCTCCCTTCTTAACATGTTTTGTTTATGGAAGAAATTGTTGCAAGCTTCCACCCACTGTACATCATGTATTCATTAAAGTTATGCGCTAGTCATTTGTAACCACCTAGCCAGGTTTTGACTTTTCCACAGTAACACTGGCAGTACGGGGTAAATGCCTGGTATTAATACCTTGGGTTTGTGTCGTACATGTATAAGAGCCACATTACAAGAAAACCGGTCTTTGGGGTTTCCGACCAGGTCCGATACAAACCATTCTGTACAATCTCAGATTAAGGCTAGGTGCTTGAGATTTTGGATTTAAGAAGCAGGGGGATTGTACTAACTGTGCATATAGCGAAAACAAAGGCGCTGACCAGCTTTGCGGTGACCGTGAAGCTGGTCTGCGTTTTTGTTTTCGCATATGCAGATTGTTGGTTTTCTGATGCAGTGGCTCATATGTAAAGAGGGCAGTGTAATGTGGAAATAGCAGACAGTGGGGGAGAATGGACAACATGGCAGTGCTGGGCTTTTTCTAAAAGTCAAGACCCCCACTATTCCTCTGGGCTTTGGGTTGCTGTGGTTACAAATGACTTTGTGCATTACCTAGCCAATTATAGACCATTTGAGCTGCCTCGTGGGAAAACCAACAATGTGGTTTCCGAACAGGTCCAACACAAACCGGCCTATACAAGCACAGAAAAGAGCTATAAGCTTGATATTTCGGATTTAAGTAAGAGGAATTGTACTATCCGAGTAGCGAAAACAAAGGCGCTGATCAGCTTCGCGGGTCACCGCGAAGCTGATCTGCATCTTTGTTTTCGCCTATGCAGATTGTTGGTTTTCCCATGAGGCGGCCCAAATTTTGTTGTTGGGAGGGTGCATTGGCCTAATGGTAGAGTATTGGACTGCAATGAAAGGTCCTCGGTTGGATACCTTCCTCCTCATGTGCTAAAGCTAGACCCTCCTAGCTTTGAAGCTCCAAATAGTACTGTTAGGAGAAGCGGTGGCTTTGTCCAGACATGACTGAAAGACTGTTGAGTGGGACATTATAGCCATTATCAAACCAAAATTTGTTGTAAACGTCGATTATGCAACTTAAATGTAAATATTTACAAGATTTTAGTGCTTTGTTTTTTTTGGAAAGTTCAAAATAAAAATATCTGTGAAGTTTGTTATGCTTATTTCAAGCCCTGATCCAGAAGACCAGTACATCAATATTCCTAACATTTAAGCCGCGTCTTGAGAAAACCAACATTGTGGTTTCCAAACAGGTCCAACACAAACCAAACTGTACAATAACAGAAGCAGGCTAGACGCTGGAAATTTGGGATTTAGAATGTAGAGGAATTGTACTATCCATGTAGCGAAAAAGGCGCTGATCAGCTTCGCAGCTCATTTAAGGCACTTACAGACGAGCAAAGTTTCTTCACCTCAGATTACAGGGATTGCAGCTCCAGGAATATCGTCTCTAGTCCCTGATGCTACATACCAAGTTTCAAGAATGTATGATTCTCAGTTCTGTAGAAGATTTTGAGGGTTTTAACAACTGTTGGAACTTGCCATTGAGTGATGGTGACATGACTAGGCAGGTGATATTGCCCTCGGAATATCACCTGACGAGGGTGAATAAATCCTGTCACTCTCACTCAAGGACAACTATTGTTTTACTATACCGAACCACTTTTGAAACAAATTAGGGACAAACGCATGTGACTACAAGTGCAACTGCACATTTTGGCAGATATGACATCAGAGGTTAATATGATCATGCGACATGACAGAATAGCACCCTCCACGTACAATGTAAACAAACGCCTGTGACAACAAGTGCAGCTGTATTTTTTTGGACAATTGGGCATTGTGGCCATCTTAATGACCATGACCTTTTATATTAAATTTACTTTCTTCACATGAAAGCTTCACATAAGATGTTTGGCTTTCATAGGCCAAGCCGTTTCAGAGATGTTTGAAATTTTTGGGCCATATACAATTTTAGCCCCAGCTGGGGCAGGGGCAGTAACCAAATTCTTTTCATTGGGTTCTGAAGATTGTTGAGGTTTTGAACATATATGGGCATGGTGGCCACAGGACGTCTTTGTCATGTGACCTCAATCTTTTATATACTGGTAACAAAAATTAGTCTGAACACCATCTTCCAGAAACTGCATTTTTCAAAATCTCACTTTTCTGAAAGACCTCAAGAAAAATATGAGCATGTCATCATTTTGCATTCCAAAAGTCTTAAAAAAAAGTGCCACAAAAATTTTGAAAATTGGTTAACAAATAAAAATTTTATGCAAGAAAATATTTTTGAATAGCGCTTTTCATTGTAAAATTGCCAGCAAGGGAAGTAACTATTTTCTCAGAAAAAATCTAAATTGATTATTTTATCATAAATGCACCAAATCAAAACAAAATTTTGTATGCATAGCTGAGCGCCAAATTCTTAAAATCACTGCACAGATTTGCTTGATTTTCAGTTTTAATGTGTTTGGATTACCTCCCTTGCACATGCAAAATGCCTATTCAAATTGATTTTTGGGCATAATTATTTTATTAGTAAATCGATTTTCAACCTTTTTGTGGCACTTTTTAGGACTCAAAGTTGCAAAAAGATGGCATGGTCATAATTTTCTTGTGGTGTTTCAGAAAAGTGTGGTTTCTGAAAGATGGTGTTCAGACAGTAGGGATCAAACTTTTCGAGTATGCATTTTTTGGGCCTATATATAAGATTTGATTTATATGGTGGATAAGCATTCTTATAGCATTTTCATATGCCACTAATTTCGAATTTATAATGCATCGTCTCACTTAAGAACAGTGTTTCTTAAAACAACACTGCCCTAAAAGTAAAAATCAAACCATGACCCTGATGCCATAACAAATTTCCCAATTCATGAAAAAATTGCAAAGTTGCTTGTTAGTCCTCTTTAATTATTTTTAATGTCACCAAGCCAGGAAAGGTTTAAAATTTCTTGCTAAAGCAAACTGACATGCTTTCAATTCTCTAAGGGAATTTCATACCACTTTCATTTTAAGGGTAGTCCAACTTTAAGCCTATTTCTCGACTGATAGTTGCATGAAAACTCGTGTACATGTAATTACATGTACATTGGGGTCTCCATGGTTAAGTCTGCAACATTCATTGCTACAGATATGAAAATTTGCATAGTAATTGTCCTTGATCAACTCTTTAAAACAAGCAGAGGACCAATGGTCATGTAAAGGCTCACCTGAGATCTAGTATATACATGTACTCTAATCCATGTCCTTGTGCAGTCAACTGTGGGCAGAGAACTTAACAAATAGTCTTGTATCCATTGCTCTTTTTCTGCAATATTGCCTATAAAATGGCATTGCCCCAATTTTCTCAATTCAAATGCATAGTTGACCTATGTTAATCTTGCTGTAAAATAGGTCAAGGTCAACCCAGGGTCATGATTTAAATAACATTTGAAGAGTTTGAGACCTACGCCTTTTGGCTCTGGAGAAGATTTTTAAAGAGCATGGGTATAAGCCTAATAGCTTATGTGAGCTAAAAATTTCAAGCCACTACCAATCTCCTGCTGAAAATCCAATGATCAATCCATGTCTGAAATGGGATGTAAATAGAAGAAAGAAGAGTTTACATACTTTGCTTGTTTATTCCACTGATCTTGTATTTTCAAGTCTTTAGAAGTGGACAAAATAATTTAATGAACAGCATCAGCCATGGTAAATGCAGCTTTCTGAATGAAACCAAAATATGGAAAATCCAAGCCAACATAACACTGAACTGAACACTCGTAAAAAAGTGTTTTATTCCTGTATGAATTATATTCTGCAAGAATTTAATTCCTAGTTTATTTGTAAGGACTCTTGCTATAAAGCTATATTTACCATAGCTATAAATAATTCTTTTATAAATCCCACTTTGTACAGTGTTATAAATAAGGCAACAGTGAATAAATTATAAGCATGTCACTAAAATAGACTGTAGTATAAAAATATCACTTCTTTGCTCGAGCAACCCTGTAAAATTAAATTTCAAAAACTGACAGTGAATCCCATGAAACTAAAGAAACAATGAGACATTAACAAAAATATATTCCCAAAAATGTTTGAACAGAATGCAGTCACACAGTGAAAAACAGAGTAGCCCAGCAATTATGCCAAGAGCAAATGTAACTCAAAACTGTTGTCTGTTCTAACAATATAGTAGCACAACCAACCATTATGCAAGACATTTGATTTGAAGTGCTAAGCTTAACAATAGATTACATGAACAAACTTAATGGTGTAAAAATTACCCTATTTGACCAATTTTGATTCTAATGGTATGATTGTGCTAAAATAATGTTTCAACAACATGGTCATGCAGTTACAACTTGGACATTTTATGTAAGTATTGGTCCGCAAGAAAGTATATGTATACAAAAGGATACTCTACCCTTAAATAGAACAATATCTCCAGTTTAATAAACTCTCATAAATTATTTGAATTGACAACAATTATTGCACCAGGAAAATGAAATACAACTTTGGGCAAACAGTACAAGGCATGTTCTGTATTACGGCTTACACCTTTTACTTTGGTCATTATTTATAGAAGAATGCCTTTTCTATGCAAACTTCCTTTATTTAATGCATACTTCTACATGTATTATGCATAATTCTGCATCTTATTCTATCATCCTATTGCTTCTACGCATACTTCTGCATATATATATTTTTTTCAAATGTCAACCTTCAAGTTATGTTTTAAATGCAAACTCTGCATATATCTTAATGCCTACTTCTGCAAATAAGATCAACCCTTAATTACACAGTACAACCTCACACACAAACTTAACAACCAAACTAGTGGTAAAATAAAAGTGTCCCCAAATAAAATTTACAAATAACAAATTTCTAAACTTGTGAATGATCCCCTTTTGTCCATTTTTAACAAATACTTAATGGTGAAAAAGCAATAAAGCCTGAATAGCTAACTAGTACCATCAGCATAAAAGGCATGTTTTTAATGTCACCCATCTTGTTCTAGAGCAAAAGTTTCATATTGCATAGATAGTATTCTGCAAACCCTTTACTTTATTCTTGAGAAATATTAACCTTTCAACCTTTATAATAAAAAGTCTATCAGCTGTTTACGGATTTTGTTCAGTGTTTTATAAATAATCACAGTGGTGTAATAAAGCAGCAGTCCATTAAACTTATTTTGGTCCATTTATAGACTGGTAATACTCTGTGAGGACTTTCCAAGCCTTTGGCGCCATGAAACCATCTGGCGGATTCTGACCCTCACGAGCTAGTTTGCGCATTCTGGTCCCGGAGATGAAGTCAAATTCTTCCTTCTTTTCTGGGTTGTAGAAGTCCATCTTCTTCAGTTTTGTGTTGTAGGCTGCTACTCTAAATGGGACTATTTCCAGCTGAGTTAAACCTGGTGCCATGGTTAATACCTGTGAAGGAAAATAAGAAGAATCAATTTATATTTTTCTACTTACAAGTACCGGTAATATCACTACTAAGGCCATCACTTAAGCCAGACTACATGCAATGGCTAACCATCACTTAAACATTATTTTTGTTCAATGCAAACTTGAGATATTACAGTACTTTATCTAAAATTAAAAAAAAACTGCAGTTTTTCTTGCATGCAAAGACCATGGGCTAAACAAACCAGCTTGCTCAATGGCAGTAAACTGGATAAATCAAATTGGGCAAGTCTCTTCATGAAGCCTTTGTTCTTTTGTGCCACCTTTGTTCTTAAAGTATTCTCCAGTATCAACGGATAGTATTATGACCTTTCATACTAAGACTACTGACTTGAGCCCACCTTTCTTTTGAATGTTTTCCCAAGGTCTTTATGGACCACAATTTAATTAGACATCATTTTCAACACTTTGGTCAGCATAATTATATTGCAAGATATTTAGAAATCTTGAATGCACACCTTTGCTCCATGTGAGTGGTCAAACAGATCCTTCCCACCATCTGGGTGTGGCATGCCAGCCGGGTCCCTGCCTACGATGTAGAAGTTGGCCCCTGTTGACATTCTCGACTTGGCGTGCCACTGAACTTCTGTTGGTCCTGCGTACATCATGGGGGAGGGGAAGATAGCCAGGACTGTGCTCTCAGGGTCAAGGACCCCTTCCTCTAGGATAGCCTTGTGCTGTTTCATTCTATAGGGCAAGGAGACGTCATCATCTTTGGTCCAACCACCTATAAACAAAAGTTGCATTAATGCGGGGCACAGAAATTCTGATTTATGGGCTTCAACATAGAATTTTGCTGATGTTGATGAAGCATTTAATCTCTGTGGAAGACAAAAACTGTAAAAGCAAGGTTTGGCCCCACCTTTATTTCTAGCATGTAGGAATGTGTTTTCTGGGGTTGTTGTTAACTTATGATTTTAATGTTGCTTTGCAGGGTTATCTTCATTTTAGCACTCATTCTGGGAATTTTTAGTCCATTTCTAGACGTATTTTAAGTTATAATCCAAACGAAAATCAGACAAAGAAATATAAGTTTAAGAGGAGGAAACCTCTAAGTTTTTCCTCTGAGACTGAAAACTCTAGCCTACCTAATGGATGCAACAGTAGCACTGGTTTCTTGTAGCCTCGTTCTAGTAATCTCCTCTTGGTGTCCGCCATCAACAAGGCATGGCCATTGTGGATAGGGTTTCTCAACTGGAAGGCAAACACTGCATCTGCCTGCAAAGATAAGAGTAGAATAGAAATGGTCAAAATAAACATACAACACTAAAACATTTTCCCTCAAATTTGTAAAATAGCATACAGTCATGTGTGTTCATAATCTATTCTAACTTCTCAGTTTTAATGCTTTGAGAAAATTAGAGGCACAATCCAATCATGTGATTCTTGCTACTTATATGTTTTTATGGAAACTAGAAGTACACAGAATCAACCATTTTAAAAGAACAGGGATCTATTTTACTCACCCCTATTTTTCTGAATTTCGCCCTGAGTTCATTTGGAGTTAGCCTATATTCATCTAGACCATCATTCCATCGTATACGCTCCAGTACCGCCAGATCACCACCTACTAGCCAATCACCACTCTCATAGATCATCTATAAATAGATCCATTGTGATGCTGATGAAGACATTCAGTATATAGAATCAAATATTCAAAGCATTAATAAGATTTTTAACGTCTCACTCTACCATTTTTCTGTCGTATTAGAATGGAGGCAACACTTGTAAAATATGGCGAGTAAATGTGTCTTGAGTGGGGTTGGGTTCGAACCCAGGTTGTTTTGATTTGGAACCTTACACACTACCACAAGGCAACCAGGCCCTACAAAACATTACCACTGGCAGAAACTTCTGCTATATGCTTACCAAGCAAAATGATGCTAACTTTTTTAAAACTTAAAGTTAATGCCCAAATAGTTTTTTTTGTTTTTGTTTTATCAAACTTCAAGCTTTGTAAATTATCAGAAACAATTTACATACCTTTACATATGGATGTCCTACATTACTGGTCCCGAACTGACGACTACATCTCTCCTCTTTCCTATGCTCGTAGAACTCTGGGTTACGTAATATCGCCACTGGTCTACCCTCGTATCGTAGAGTGAAGGCTGCACAGTTCTCTAGTTTGTTCTTGTCATGAGTGTGGACTGGCAGCACGATTGGTATAGACTGGTTTGTCACACCACCTTAAAATGAACAAGGTAATATTTTTAACTAGCCTGAATAAAAGAACTAAGTTTGGAAATGTTCCCGCATTACTTTTATCTAAAGATTTTTCTCTTTCCAAATTATTAGTGATTTCTTGAATTCACAAATACATTCTCTTACAGTACAAAGCTTTATGGTTTTCATGAATATTTCCGAATTTACAGTATACATGTGGATGTAAAGATGATATTGGTCCAAAAGGTTTATCATATTAGCTGTAGACATTACAGAAACAGTTGTAGTTTTGAGTCTTAATGGTATAATGTATTTCTATGTTTAAGGCCATATCTTTTCTAAGTCTCCATAGAGTCAATCTTGGCAAAACTTGCAACCCAACAGTTGCTTACATTCTTATTCCGAGTTAACGTTCCTGGTGCTACAAAGGAAAATGTACGAACTTGCACACTTGTCAAAAATGCCACCTGAGCTTAGGTAAGAAGATATATACAACAGTTACTATCGTCATTCAGTTACTATTGTAATTAGCAATACAAACTTCAACCTACCATCTAGCAGGCATCCGAAGTGTTGACACTGCAGAAATTCTCTCTCCCTCATAAATCCTCCCAGGGGAGAGGCCCAGCCTTCAGCCAACACCTGGGTCCATTGGAGATCAAGCTGCAATGGACAACATGTACATATGAGCCACCTCGTGGGAAAACCAACAATGTGGTGTCCGAACAGGTCCGACACAAACTGGCCTGTACAGCTACAGAAACAGGCTAGAAGCTTGAAATTTCGGAGTGAAGTAGAGGAGGAATTGTACTATCCGAGTGACGGAAACAAAGGCGCTAATCAGCTTCGCGGTTACCGCGAAGCTGATCTGCGTCTTTGTTTTCGCCTATGCAGATTGTTGGGTTTCCCATGAGGCGGCTCATATTTATTTAACTAAACTTAGCCCTTTCAATACAGAATTAACATTCCCACTGAAACTATTGGCATCAAATTTTTACAAAAGCTCTCATCCAGATCTTATTTTGAGCCAAACAAGTCATAATGGTAAGGCCAAAATGAAAGATTCAACAGAAAGCAACACTTATATGCAGAGAGGAAGTAGGCTTATTTCCAACAAAAGCTGTATGATTAATAGGGGAACAGTCTAGCAGTCCAAATGAGCCTGTGAGTGAGAAAACCAACAATTTGGGTTTCTGACCAGGTCCAACACAAACTGAGCTGTACAGTAACACAAGATGGTTAAAGGCTGGTAATTTTGGATTTAGAAAGAAGAGGAATTGTACTATCTGTGTAGCGAAAAACAATGGCGATGATCAGCTTCGCAGTTACTGCGAAGCTGATCTGCGCCTTTGTTTTCGCCTATGCAGATTGTTGGTTTTCCCATGCAGCGGCTCAAATAGTCTCTCCGATATCATTTTGTTTTAATAACAAAGTTCCTGTCATTTTTGCACCATGCATAATTTTCAAGTGTAAAACATTCAGAACTAAGTATCAGACAAAGACCATTACCTTGGTGATTTCCATTGACGGAAGAGCCTCAGCCTCGGCTTTGACAGCGGCTACCTTAGCTGGGGGAACAAATAACTCCTTGACAGCCTGAACAGCTGATGTGGGCACAACTTCCTGAAATAGCAATTTAACACATTGTATCACATTTCTCATTAGTGAGGGGACCAAGTTAATCACAGCAAGTAATGAGTATTACAAGGTAACAAATTCATGACATCATCACTACGAAAATGGTAAGAAGCTATAGTGTAGATGTTATGGTCATATTACTGGACATTATGACATGTCATCAATAGGAATACTGATTCAGGTAAATAATAGATGCCTTTTTATTTTGAGATCCATGATAGCTCAATTTATAACATTAATTACCACATGGCACAATTTCTCACCTTATCAGCGAGGTAGGATACAATTTCTTGAACACATTGGTCGAGGGTTGAAGTGCCTGCCTTCACGGTCACCTCAGGGTTGGGGGGCTGCTCATAGGCTGCATCAACACCAGTGAAACCTAGAAATTAACAGTAAAATATTGAGTTACCCTTGTACCAATGTCCTAAACACAATGATCAGTTTGTTGATGTTCCTGCCATGTGCAGGCGTCTTTACTTGCAGGCAGTTTACTTTTATTTAGAGCTCATTTATTCACCAGAAACTGACAAGTTGTCCTGTACATTCACTGGAGAGGTAAATTTCTTGATTAAAAAAAAAAATGCGCTCAACACAAGTACTGACCACATGGCCTGTTCTTTCAACATGTGAATGACTTTTTTTTAACTCATTTAAGCCTGGCATTCTATTCATAGGGCAAACTGTGGCACCACATCTGGGCTCTCCTGTTTGCTATGAGGAATTTTATCGAAAGAATATAGTACAAATCTAAACACTCCTGATGCACATAAAAATGACTCATCCAAATGATAATGATGGGCAAGTCCATTTGTCATAAATGGAATAAAAAGGGCAATGCTCACCTTTGATGATACCAGCCCTTGCTTTCTTGTACAGTCCCTTGACATCTCTCTGCTCACAGATCTCCAGGGGAGTGTCTACAAAACATTCCACGAACCTCAGTCCAGCCTGCTCATGTAACTCTCTGGCACGTTCTCTGTCCTGTGAATAGAAGGAATATTCTGTCATTTCTGAAGATTTGATCAGATGTTGCCAACCACTGTGTATACAATGCTTAGAACAGCCTACTCTGAGGTGGCAAAATGAATCTGAATGTGACCACTTTACACTATTCTTTGCATCCAACATTTCTTTCTCAAAGATTAGGTCATGAAAATATTTCTACGGCCATTCTTCCACTGATTGAAGGAGAGCATTTGTCAGTTAGTGGTGAAAGATGCATTAAGTACTGGTAATATACCTTTGGGAGAGAGTAGTCAGGATGACTGAGCATTCCAACATGCCACAGCTGTTGACCATAGATGTAAAGCAATACAGCAAAAGAACAATCTTGCAAGAGGCGCCTTATTGATTATAGAATAGCCTCCTGATTCCAATTTTACTCATTTAATACTGATCAATCAAAGGTCAGAAATGGACTTCAGCTTAATGAACAGCTATTATTGGGTTCAATAAACTGCAACTAAATGTAAAATAGTATCTATTCAGGTGTTATAGAGCCATACCTGATTAAAAATGGATTATTAAGTTCTGGAATCAATAAAACTGTCCTGACATTATCAAGAACAATCAGAGGCTTAAACCTCAGCTGTTAGTTAGTTTATCAGATATATTGGTTGGTTGAGATTATGATATGGCTTAAGGCTTGTCAACATGTTTTCAGTCATGATGGGGTAATAATGTGCCTTGCTCAAGAACATAGCATGGTGCGGCCAGTGGGGATTGAACCCAGGACCTCCAAACTCAAAGTCAGATGCTCTACGCCATTTTGCTCTGCTTTGTACAAAATGAGTTCGTAAAGATTCATTGGAATGCCTATTATAAATATTATTAAAATAACTATGACATTAAGCCACCATCTACAATGACAATTCTACCATAGCTTTTTGGAGAAACAGAAGTTTTTGTTACCATAAAAATAACCGCTCATTATCCATTATAGAAGTTATTATAGAAGTTCTAAAATGTCATTTTCCCATAATATCTTACAGCTGCAATGCAATAACCTTCTAGTGTCACTGTGTCAAGTCACTGTTTCCATGAAAACAAGATACTGTCTTCTATTTTGTTTCATCATTAAAATATCTGGTTACCAGTAATAAGACACTGATTTCAAAACATACCATTTTAGTTATTGAAAAATGTCATTTCACAAGTACAGAATAAGCATTGTTTCTCAGTAAATTCTCTTACGTAAAACAAAATGCTTGGGCGAAAACAAAGGCGCAGATCAGCTTCGTGAACCCCGAAGCTGATCAGCGCCTTTGTTTTCGCTTCACGGATAGTACAATCCTTCGTCTTCTAAAATCCGAAATTTCAAGCTTCTAGCCTGCTTCTGTGACTGTACAGCCCGGTTTGTGTCGGACCGGGTCGGAACCCAAATTGTTCGTTTTCTCACGTACAGTCTCATATGCTTCTTACCTTTGCATAGGGACTGATAAAAGCAGTGATACACACGATGCCACCATCGGCAAACAACTTGGCGACCTCGGATATACGTCGGATATTCTCTTCTCTGTCTTCCTGGGTGAAGCCCAGATTCTTGTTGAGCCCCGTACGAATGTTGTCTCCGTCCAAACTGTATGCGGGAATTCCCTGACTGACGAGGTACTCTTCAAGGGCGAAGGAGATTGTGGTCTTGCCGGCTCCGGATAAGCCGGTCAACCAGACGGTGCAGCCACGGAAACCAGCCCGCGTGCCAAGGACTTTACCTCTCTTGTCTCTCGATACATTGTGTTCCTGGTAGACGACGTTGGTCGCTCGCTGAACAGCCTGGAAACAGAAAAGATTTGTTTATTGAAATGTTGCTTCAAAATGTTACGTCCATAGTACATAACTGTCATGTCAGGACGTGCATTTACTTCACAACACTGTTCTTAGATATGCCTCTTGATGGCAGTTCACTAGTTTTTAGTGCCCATTCTTTCGCCTTAAACTCTTCTCTTCTTAAATCAGTAGAGATCACCACAACTTTTTCTCCAAGAAAGAAAGTACCAAACACCGAATATGACTGCTGACCTACTGCTTATAAGCAAATGGTATAACATGACAATAACAACATAAAACTTTCTTAACCATGATATGAGCCGCGACGCGAGAAAACCGGTCTTCGGGGTTTCCGACCATGTCCGACACAAACCAACCTGTACAGTCACAGAAGCAGGCTAGAAGCTTGAAATTTGGGATTTAAGAAGATGAGAGATTGTACTATCCGTGTAGCGAAAACAAAGGCGCTGATCAGCTTCGCAGTTACTGCGAAGCTGATCTGCGCCTTTGTTTTCGCACAGACAAAAACCCGGTTTTCTCACGATGCGGCTCATATTGCTTCTGTACTACCTGTCCTCCTGGCATGATTTTTGTGTTTGTTTTTTTTTTCTATCCTTAATATTGCGACAATGTGACCTGAATTAATGCAAGTATCTATCTGACACAGTGAAAATGCTTTACTAACATAGTAGCTGAAATATATATGCAGTATCAGGTCACATGACCATGAAGCCTAATTAATAAACTGGAGTATAAGTTACAAAGTAGGCCTCTGATTATCTTCTGTAAAATGACATCTTAACACATTTTTGTTTATTAGAAAGATGGGACCAAATTATTTGAGGTTCATCAGAAGGTGATTGACGAAAATTAACTTGCTTGAACACAAACAGGCAAGTATCATCTAAACAGAGTTTTGAACAATCTATAAGTTGATAGCTGATAGATGGGTCCGCTGATCTGTGTGAGTACCCTACTGGCTGTCTACACGTTAAGCAGATTTTCTCATGTAAGAGATGAGGCTCATTCATAATGTAAAGACACTGGTATCTATTATTCAACAGGGGAAGCTCTAATGATTTTACATCATTTTCATCTTACATCATCTTGTGGCTGTCAATAAGCACACAAATAAAACACTACCAACCATGTTTGTTTAAGATGACAAATGACGAATTTGATGACAACATACTATACAATTGTGCATTTTGTATTACTAATGCATCAATGAGATGAAATGCATCTAAATCTACTACAATTACATGCATTCAGATAAAATTTTATGAGCCAACTACTGCTTTCTCCGAAGCAGGTGTAAAAGTTACAAGCCTTAAGCTAAAAGTCATAGCACTGTAGCTGGGCTGCCTCTTTAGGCCATCATGCTAGATTTTTCGATATACAGCTAAAACAGGAGTGGAAAACTAGACATGAGTATCCCACTTTCTGCCCCGATGAATCAAAATTGGGCTTAACCTAAATTACATTTACGCTGAAAAAGTTTTTTTTTTTTGGCAAAACTGAGTCACCAAGTCATACAGGCCCTTCTTATTTGCATAATTCAGTATCAATTTTTCATTTATTTTTTCATTTCAATGATTTCTGAAACACACCTTTCAAAAATTAAAACTTTATTTATACTGAGAGGACATTAAAACCTTCTGCATTAACTTCCATCTCCCAATCTCTCCACATGCATAAGACATAATTCTTAAGCCCATGGGAAATCAACATAATATGACAAGAAGTTGTTTTCCCATGTGTCTGTATCTTATTCTTTTAGATTATGAGTTTTAGCTTTATTGCATACTCCAATTTAAGTTTTATCGCTTTGGTGTGCATGAAATGAACTGACTTATTGTGCAGTTTTTGTATGTTGATGACTGATCATGCTTGATAACAGTTTTTGTATGTTGATGACTGATCATGCTTGATAAATTACCCAAGAGAAAAAAAAAGAAAACTATTTTTTTTTTTTTTGTAAAAACATCATTGTAATTTAAAATTGTTCACAATTTGCCAACTTGTCCACTTCTAAACACCACGAAAACATGTCCGTGTAATGTATACCCCCTTATACCCCTCTTTTATATAGCAAAACTGGGGTATGCAGGGGTATACCTATTTTTCTTATTTTTGCTCCAAAACAAAAATGACGTGTACACACAATCTATGTTTTGAGCAAAAGTAAGAAAAATATCAAAATATTTCTATTGAAAATTTTTCCATTTTTACAACTTAAGAAAAATCTGTTTATTACATGGGCGTGTTTTCGTAATGGCATCTTGTGCAACAATACTTCACATACTTGTACATTATGTGGTAACAGTCAAAAGACACATGCAAGGCCACCCAATGTCTAGGGTGAGGGTGAAATACATTTTTACTTTGTGTCATTAAAGATAGGAATAATACTTGGCATATTCACTCATTTAGTTTTTTTCCCCCTTAACATCCTTCAAGAAAGCATAGAAGTGGCATGATAGGAATTTGAGGAAAAAAAAAAAAACAATTATAGGGTGGGAAGAAGAAACCAAAATTGAATAATACAAATACAGAAGTGTGTCATGACATGTCGATTACAGATAATTACTTCATAATATTTATTTCTATAGCAGTAAGAACATTAGATCTTGTTCAAATAGCGAAGTTATTAAAATTCTAAACTACAATATAAATACTGCCATTGTGAACAATGAAAACTAAGACCTTGCAAGAATGTAGTAGGCTCAAGGAGCAAGGGTCTCTTAAGTATTACTTATAATTTTTTTGTGAGTTTTGCTCATCCTTAAGTCTGCCTTTTTCATAATACAAAATGTTCTCACACCAAAACATGTTGCTTCTTGACAAGGCAGTCTTTGCCATTTCAAAACTGATGTGCAGTACTGGTTAATCCAATTTTGCCTTGAAAATCAGGGGTTGTGGGTTCATTCTGGCTTGTCCAGTTTTTCGTATTGAGACTAAACTGGGGTGCCTTCTCCATATGACATTAGCTGTTGAGCCAGGGATGTAAAACATGAAAATCAATCAACCAGCTTAAACTGACGTGACAATGTGATATCAAACAAAATGTGCTTGATATGTGACTCTACATGTGTGTACTAATTTACAAAATTCAGTTTGAAAATGAGTTTTAGATTGCAAATTGTTGTCAATCAAATCAATGAGAAACAGAGTTTATGACTAACTGCCTCCAACAGGATCATTATGGCCCCAACTGTGACACTTTATGGAAATTACATTAATGGTAAATATAAATCTAATGATTCTGGGACAGCTGGCAGGAATAGGATTACATACAAACTATCATATGTCATAATGTCACAAGAAAAGCTTCAGCATAGGACCAAAAAGACTCAATTGATACATCTCTGAATTATGGACAAATACGACCATAACTGTCAAGAATTAGAATAATTGCATATCCCTGTTAAATCAGAGTTGTTAGCTGATCTTAGCTAAAGACCCACAAGGTGAGCTTAGTCATTCTGCTCATCATGTGTGTTGTTTGTTATGTTTTATGGCTGGTGTCTACGGGACTTTAAATTTAATTGCATCAATTCATGTTCCCTCTATTCTTAATTTAGATTAGACTGAGCAAATGTAGCTGTCTGTCATTATGTACGTCTGTCTGTTCACACTTTCGGACAAGAGTACCTCCAAGACCAGCAGTAAGCCAATCACAATCAAATTTCATCTAAAGCATCAATGGGATCATCTACATTAGGTTTTCTACAGTAGGACACCAACTGTGACAATTTACGGAAATTAGCTCCATCGTAAACAATAAATTGATGAGCCTGCCACAGATGTGTAGTTAATGATTACATACATCTACATGTATAAGCAACATGGCATGATATCCTGTTTTTTACAGAAAAAAAAAAAGACAGCTCAACTGTGCTTTTTAATTTTCAATCTCCTAGAATTAACCTGAATGTCAAAAAACAAACAACATGTATTAATACATGACTGTATGTAGTATTTTATGTTGGAAATGCAATTTATGGCAATATGAATCAAGATATCAGCTACAGAAATTCTGATAAAATATAAAATTTCACCATGCTGTTGCCTAGGCGACACCATTTTATTCACTAATTATTGCTAGAATAGCTACATTAGAATTGTTTTTCAAATAAATTTGAGTGCCATATTAATCAAGAATTTCACATAACATGCTGGGTAAATATGAGCCACCACCCACTTTACATCTGTTTATTAATTAACTACATTAATATTGATATTTGTACGAATAAATCAGCCCGCATCATACGAATAAAAAAACTCGGCCAATACAGAATAAGTCGGCCAATACGAGAAAAACTGGGCCAATACGAGAAAAGTCGGCCAATATGAAAATGACGTCATTCAACGTTCCTTTTCATAAGAAAATGGCAGCCATGTTTTCCTCCGCATCGACGATAATAAACTGCAGATGTATTTGTAAAAATTAATGTGCTTTAAAAGCAGTTGCATTTATAAAATTAGAAATAATCGTCAACAGTTATCGCTAATAAAAAGGATAAATGGAATTCAGACGACGATTCTGTTTTATTTTGTATCTAGATCTAGTCATTCTTGAATGAAAACATAAGGTAAGTAGGAATTTTACTACGACTTGCCAAGTCTCAAAAGCGCCTGTTTCATCTTTTGAAACTTTTTTATTTATTCAGGAAATTCATTGTTATTATGTTCATTGGCCTTCTTCTAAGAGTCGACTCGCTATCACGAATTTCGTTCGTATCATCAAGCTGTGGGCTGCATTCCCGGGGATGGAAGGGGGGGGGGGGGGGGTGAGACCCACATATAAAATGGTTATGTACGTGCCGCCCAAGGTTAAAAAGAAGAGGACCTAGTCCGACCTACAGAGCTGGTCAAACTTAAAAAGTTGGCATTTATAGAGCTGAAAGAACTGTAAATGTTTTGCATGTAGGGCTGATAGAACTAGTCTGTTTCGTAGTGTGTGATAATGGTTTTTCGTAGATATTTTACAACTGTTCAAATGTAGAAGAGATATTTTCTTGACACAATTAAGCATCTAGTTTGTCGCAAAATGTGCAGCAAAAAATTTGAAAATCGGTTGACAAATAGAAAAGTTCTGATCAAAAACATTTTTGAATAGGGATTTCCTGTACAAAAATCTCATGGAAGGGAGGTAAATATTTTCCCGCAAACATTTTAAATTTTAACTATTTAATTATGATTGCTCAAAATTATTATAAATTGACACAAATGACATACCCGAGACAAAATCTTCATGATCAGGTAAAAATTCTCGAAAAATATGCATTTTCACGATCATCGATTATCTCCCTTGCCAATGCAAAATCCCTATGCAAAATTCATTTTGGACATAAACACTTTATTTGTTAACCGATTTTCAAAATTTTTGCAGGTCCTATTAGGACAAACTAAGATCAAGATTATGACATGAAAATATTTTTTCTGTCATCCCCCAAACAAAAATTTTCTGCGAAAAACCATTATCAGAGGCAAGTTTTTAGAAATATAAGTGTTGCCTTTAGAGCTGTTCAAACTTTGAAAAATAGGTGCAATCAGAAAAAGTTGGTGCTTTTAGAGCTGATCGAAATGAAAAAGTATGTGCTTTCAGAGCTAAAAAACATAAAAGCAGAATAGAATGGTTGATAGAATTTTTTTGTGCACGTACATCTTTGTGTCTAATAGTCACCTGCATTGTCAAAGAGCACACTTCAAATAGAAAAGTTAATTAATAAAATTTTCATTAATCAAGTAATTTCGTATTGGCCCAGTTACAGGTCCTCGGTCAGCTGTATTGGCCCTCGGCTTCGCCTCGGGCCAATACAGCAGACCTCGGACCTGTAACTGGGCCAATACGAAATTACTTGATTAATAACATTATATTATTGACATCAAAGAAAATGCTGCACCAATTATTAACAATTTCAGAGGCATAGCCATGCATTTGTGAGACGCAACAAGTTTTTTTTTTTTTTTTCAGGAGAATTGTTGGTGTGGCAAGGTGCAGATTTTACTATATATGAGTTGCGTTGTAAAAACCAACATGTTTAGGCGAAAAACAAAGGCGCAGATCAGCTTCGCAGTAACTGCGAAGCTGATCTGCACCTTTGTTTTCGCTACACTGATAGTACAATCCTCGTTATTCTTAAATCCAAAATTTCAAGCTTCTAGCCCTCTTCTATGACTGTACAGGCCGGTTAGTGTCGGACCAGGTCGGAGTCAAGAATTATTGGTGTGGAAAAGTGCAGATTTTACTTTATATACCACAATTGCCACAAAACTTTTTTCTCCATAAAAAAGAATTCCACATGTATACCTATATTTGATTTGTAAACATTTCAATAAAACAAAATTCATGGTCAATTGGTCACATAACTATACTGTATACCTCATAATTATAAGAAATTCAGTATGTCATATTTTTTTTTTTTTTCTGAATGAAGAGCAGTAACAAGGCTAGTTAAGCATGTTAAGTATGTTATTTCTAGAAAAATGCAGCATTTTCCAATTCTTGCATTAACATTGTAGCATGTTTTGGATACACATTTCTATTGTCACTGCCCTGTGAGGCAAATGGGCATGAAGATCATTCTAAAAATTTGAAAATAAACCAAAACTATTATTAAATATAGATCTTAACAGTTCCATTGCAAAAGAATAAGTAGGCATATAATATACACATTCATAGAAAAAAAACCTGAACACTTTTCAATATTGCAAGATCTCACTTACCGACATAATTATTTTAATTCACGATTTTTTTTCCAAGCAGTATGTTCACTTTTCTTCACCTGTTGTAGTTATAATCAGGTGGAGACCTTTTCCACTCTTATAAATACAGAAGCTCTGTACGTTTTGATGATGTGGCAATGTAAATAGCAAAGCCGGGTACCAAGAAAAGAAATAGTAAAGTTACACCCCCAAGTTAATTGAGCCGTTAATTGAGCACAAGAAAACCTGTCTTTGCATATAAGACTGACAACGGTATAGATCAACCTTAAATCTGCACAGTCTGGTCTTTGAAAACCTAGATTATGGAATTCTGTAGTTTTTCAAGCATATTGTTATGAGCAGACAAGCACAAGATATTGCTTGCTTGATCAAAAACACACAGACATGTTTTCTCTTGGCACACTCAATTAAAATTTGATCATAATGACCTGCAGATATGAGCCACCTCGTGGAAAAACCAACAATGTGGTTTCCGAACAGGTCTGACACAAACCAGCCTGTACAGCTGCAGAAACAGGCCAGAAGCTTGAAATTTTGGAGTAAAGTAGAGGAGGAATTGCACTATTCGAGTAGCGAAAACAAAGGCGCTGATCAGCTTCGCAGTTACTGCGAAGCTGATCTGCGCCTTTGTTTTCGCCTAGGCAGATTGTTGGTTTTCCCATGTGGCGGCTCATATATTAAGGTCACGATCTTAGATTAAAATCTATAATGTTGTTGTTCACCAATATACGCAGGCTGTTTAAGTTCATAAATCACCTCCTGGCATTATTTGTTATAAGGTATATTTTCCCAACCACCTTAATAGAATATACTAGGGCCAATAAGAGGTGAAAATAACTGGGATAGTTAAATATTTTAACAGTGGACTATCAAAAAATAATGATTTCAACAGATATAAGAATTTGTCTGATCTGCTCTATTGTGTGTGCCATAAAAACTTGAAAAGACTTGCACTAATTACTTAACACAGGCTTAACATACGAGTCGCCTCGTGGGAAAACCAACAATGTGGTTTCCGAACAGGTCTGACATAAACCGACCTGTACAAGCACAGAAAAGAGCTAGAAGCTTGGAATTTCTAATTTAAGTAGAAGAGGAACTGTACTATCCAAGTAGCGAAAACAAAGGCGCTGATCAGCTTCGCGGTTACCGCGAAGCTGATCTGCATCTTTGTTTTCGCCTATGCAGATTGTTGGTTTTCCCATGAGGCGGCTCAATTACAATAGTCCCACAATGGGAACTGCTTATTTGAACTATGTTGTGAGAAAATAAAGTTATTGCCATGTGTAAGTGATGAAGGTGTAGATCGGATTGCAATGTGCAATCAAGTTTTCTGAGGTAAAGTGTACCCAGTCTAGTCAATGAAAATAAGAATGAAGTTAATTTTCAGACTAATGAGTTTCCAAGCCCCGAAAAAATGTTGTTGTTGTTTTGTTTTTTTTTGTTTGTTTGTTTTTTCTAGTGATACGGCTCATTCCATTGAAGCCTTTCACTATAAGCAGCTAATAAAGGCTTAAATGAAATAATGCCACAAACTACTACCATAAAATACAATTTTAGAATTTTAGTACACATCCTGATATTGATATTGAGTATAGGAAATATTTCATGGTTGATTACATTTTCCTTTGTCAGGGGACATAACTTTGACTATGCTTCCAAATAGTTCTCATGGTTCCTCAAAATAAATCTTGGTTCATTATTAAAGCACCTGTTAATGGCAAAAATATCTTCTAAACATATGAGCCGCCTCGTGGGAAAACCAACAATGTGGTTTCCGAACAAGTCTGACACAAACCGGCCTGTACAGTCACAGAAGACAGCTACAAGCTTAGAAAGTAGAAAGAACTGTACTATCCGTGTAGTGAAAACAAAGGTGCTGATCAGCTTTGCAGTTACTGCGAAGCTGATCTGCGCCTTTGTTTTCCCATAAGCAGATTGTTGGTTTTCCCATGAGGTGGCTCATATCATTCCGAGGCATCAGTCTTCTGAAAGCCAGTGTTAAAAACTTCTAATGCTGCCTTTATTGGCATCCAAGATTTCTAAACTTCTGTAATACAGTTGACCAAACGAATATTGAATGGAAAAGTTAATGCCCATTCCCACATTATATACAGAGATTATCAAATTGCTTCAATCAAAAGCAAATTTTACCTTGTTCATTGAGAAATTCAGATTTTTTGCAGCCATTTATAATTATATCACATTTTCCAAAGAATACAAAAACAATTATCTTCCCTTTTCAAATTTGCAGCAAAAACAGGACTTGGTCAGTTAGGAACAACACTTGTACAAATTTTGAAATGCTTACGATTATCTACTTCAAACATATGTTATGGCAAATCACGACTGTCAAGGGCAAAATGATGCATGACTGCCAATCATAATACAGGCAAAACGACACATGACAAAGTAATCATTTGTAAATTGTCACAAATAAATCATCGTTATTTAGCTCAGTCCTTGTACACCTCAATTTAAGTGTGTAGGTCTTCAATCAAGCCTGACACAAACCGGCATGTGCAGCTACAGCAGAAAGCTAGAATCTTGAAATTTGGGGGTTTAAGTAAACATGGTAAAGGAGGAATTGTACTATATGTGAGGCAAAAAGAAAGACACTAATTAGCGAAGAGCTGATGTGCATCTTTGTTTTTCCATAGGCAAATACGTGTATCTGTTTTGTTGGGTTTTTTTGTCATGACGCGGCATTGTAAATGTGTGCGGCAAAAGCTTATAGGGGTGGGAGATATGGGAGGAAGTCGTCAGTAAATCAGTTCTCAAACATTATGGTACTCAGAGAAGTCTGATCAAAGTCGAAGATATGGGAGGGAAGTCGTCAGTAAATCAGTTCTCAAACATTATGGTACTCAGAGGAGTCTGATCAAAGTCGAAGATATGGGAGGGAAGTCGTCAGTAAATCAGTTCTCAAACATTATGGTACTCAGAGGAGTCTGATCAAAGTCGAAGATATGGGAGGGAAGTCGTCAGTAAATCAGTTCTCAAACATTATGGTACTCAGAGGAGTCTGATCAAAGTTGAGGATATGGGAGGGAAGTCGTCAGTAAATCAGTTCTCAAACATTATGGTACTCAGAGGAGTCTGATCAGAGTCGAAGTTGCGAGCCATTTTACAATAAAAGCCAATTTTGTAAAACAGTGTTGTATGCATAATTATATTTTGTTATAGGGCTGTCACACTATTGCAAATCGACTCTCGTATCTACAAAAAAAGGTATGTCACATGTATGTCATATTTACACGAGCATACGTTGCTCGTGCTCCTCGATATGTAGCACATACTGTTCATACGCCGAGGTGTCTGCACTTAAAAATTCGTAGCATGCAAGCATCGATACGCCGTACATGTCACACGTAAGTCATACATAAGAAAGCAACGTGGCAGGTACGCCATACATGTTACTGATACTGCTGATATGCCACACGTATGTAGCAATTAACATGCCACAACGTGAGTGGCGTAACCGTGGCATATGTACCGCACACTTTTTGTATCTGCTACGTATGTGTGATGTTAGTGTGGCGTATCCTCGACTCTTTTTGTATCTATGGCATATCAGCGACGTACGTGTGGCATAACTTGCGCATCCATGGCGTATGTGCTACGTACGTACGCTGCTGGGGAGTATGTGTGACATATTAGGAATATTTTGTGGCATTCCAAGAGAATCTTAATGCTTCTATATATGTAAATGTGTTTTGATCGGATGTTTCTCGCGATCCAAAATACCGTGGCCAGTTCTTTCAGGGCTACATTCTGTGTAGCCTCTGTCTTTGTTCATGTCGTCTCACGACCAAGATGGTAAGCTATTGGAGATGTTTTCCTCCTCCTCCTGGGTCTTTTTTCTTCGGTGTTAATCAAGATTATCTAGATTTCTGCGAGGGCATATTCGATCTCTGATAATTGATAACCCTAATGTGCGAATTGCATTAAGAAATAGAACACAATCGTTTGTTCTCAAACAGATACGCAGATAAGAATGGAACGTAGTACATACGCCGTAGATATGTCACGCATATGCTTCATACGCCATACATACATCACAAGTACATAGCATATTTGCCTTGAAATGCCGTACATACAGTACGAAAGTGAAATTCCATACAAATACAGATACATCACTGATAAGCCACAGGAACCTAGCAGGAACGTGGTACATACACTGCTTGGAAAAAATTGCCTCAAACCTTGGCATATTGAAATTTTCATAGATACACCTGCGATACGCAAATGTGTGACAGAGCTATTAAGAGCTTTTTTAAATAAATACATGCACAGGTTTAAATGACAAAACTGCATGCTACAGCATAGACATATGAGCCGCCTCGTGGGAAAACCAACAATGTGGTTTCCGAACAGGTCCGATACAAACCGGCCTGTACAAGCACAGAAAAGAGCTAGAAGCTTGAAATTTCGGATTTAAGTAGAAGAGGAATTGTACTATCCGAGTAGCGAAAACAAAGGCGCTGATCAGCTTCGCGGTTACCGCCTAGCTGATCTGCGTCTTTGTTTTCGCCTATGCAGATTGTTGGTTTTCCCACGAGGCGGCTCATATTTTACAACTGACCAAATTTTCTATGATCATGATTAAAGCAAAAAGCATATAATTGAAAAAAAAAAAAAAAAACTCAAGCCATCCATTCGAAATAAACCCACGATGCTTTGAAGAAATGGACTCAGAATAACTGCTGGATGTATGTAGATGCAAGCAATGATATAATGAATGAAGTATGTATATATGTATGTGTTACCTTCAACATTGCAAAATTAACATTCATGGCCGCCATCGTGAATAATGTTCCTTTTTAATTTCTTAATCTTATTAATTATGAAACATAAACTGCCAGTTCGGACCTAATGAAAGCTTCAAGCAAGTGCCACGTAGATTTATACTTTATATGATGACGACAAGATTTTATCAGCCATCTTGATTGTTAAAATCAAGTTGAACATAAGTTTTGAGTTGTTTTACAATAAAAATGAATTGGATAACATCAAGCAAACATTCAGATGGCCTGAACATTTCCCAGTCTTGTCCGCGTCTTTACTGTCCACATGAAAAAAGACCCTATATTAAATTAAATACACAAAACAATCAGACAAGGCAAATGTCCTGACTGATCCCAATTTCTAAAATTTTCATCAACCTCAAGGCCAAAACTTGGATTTGTCACGCAGTGTCTCGTATGTGATGTGGCATGTAATTTCAATTGTCTTTTCATCTTATTTACGTATGCCAATTGTTGTCATATTTAACTTGGACAAATCCATAACAACTGTTCTGTTTTCCAGCTGATTAGCTCCGCCCACATCAGCCTCGTCATAAGAAACCATGAATAGCATTTCTGGCTATTAACATTTTTCAATTAGTGACGATAGGATTTTTTACCATACAAGTTTCAAGCTAGGCTGATCTTACACAGAGCCTAGTCAGAGGGATGGAGCTGCAAAGAATATATTTGGAGAGATGAGCGAATAAGCAGATACAAAACATGCATAAACTGATAAGCGTTTTTGTAGTCCATATAAGGTCTAAACATATTTTCTTATGAGACTTATTTATTTCTAAGCTGCCACCATTTACGTTTGTAACTTTGTAGATCCAATTTCTGATATGAAGAATAACGTGGCAAACCACATTCAAGCTCTGCCATAGGAAAATGGACCACCTGGAGTATTATGAGAGCCAAGACAAACATCAGACTGCAGTTTCACAGTCGAGCTATGGTGTTGGAATTTTCAATCAATTATTAATACATGATTGTACGTTGTTTTTTTTGTTTTGTATTTTTTTTTTTTTTTTTTTTGTTTTTTTTTTAGGTTTAACATCCAAGTCAATAATTTTTCAGTCATGGACAGAGCCATCAGTTCCAGGGTACTAATCAATAGTCAAACCTTTGGGAGTTACTGTGTCTTGCTCAATGACACACCATGGGCCCCCTGAGTGGGGATCGAAGCCTGGACCTCTCGATTCGGTGTCCGATGCTCTACCACCAGGCTACAGCTCTGCCTAATATAGTATCTTTGGATAAAGGAAACTAGAACAGTACTTATTAGGTACTAACTGGGGTATTGCAGTTTATATATCTAATTATGCATGTGGAGGAAAGATTTGGAATGGCATAACCTATATCATTCTGTATTTCACTTAGCATAGTCCTATTACCTGCATGGTCAGTATTAAGCTCAATGGACCACATATTAATGTGAATAAGGTGAATCCTTTCATCACTTCATACAAAACTTTCACATTTTGTAAGTTATTTTAATGAGACATACCTACACAAGATAAAATCAAATTTGAACATAACTGCATGTCATTTTAATTAACTGTTCTGACAAGTTTATTAATTGAGATACAATCTTTAAGCTTTCAGCTATTTGTAATTTAATTGTAACCTGAAAACAGCTCTGAGGTGTTCTGTGTATTGAGGTCATGTTACAGCACCAACTTTTTTCTTTTTTTTGTTCTTTTTTTTTTCAATTCAGTTTTAGGCGAAAACGGGAGAACCCCGAGAAAAACCACCCACAAGCAGAACTTGGTTTGTCTCACATGTGGCCAGTGCGGGGCTCGAACCCACACCAGACACAGCGATGAGATGGTCGAGTGATTAAGAAACAGCGCTTGGCCACGGGGGCCGCCGATCAGTCTTCATAAGATGTGTCTTTAAGAATCACTGTATAACATTGATTCATGTAGTGCAAGTATCAAAGTTGATGCACAAACAAAAAATCAATTCATTTTACACAACTTTAAGTCCTTTTAAATTTTTAAATTAAAAGCAGTGAGCAACACAAACTTTTGTTTTGAACTCCAGCAATGAGAGAAAACTGTGGTAACCCTCTTGTCAAAAATATTTTATCTGGCACTAGCAGAATAATGAAAAATTAAAATAGTGTTTTCTGAGGAAAACTGTGTCTCCCCAACCGTTTACTAATTGAAGTGTAGTAACTGAAGTGTAGTTACGTTGTGATATGAAGTTTTTCTATGGAAGACACCATGCCCATCTTGTTCTGTATGGTGTGGTAGTTTAAACTTGTTTTGGAACCTGTCTAAAATTAGGTCACGATCACCAAATTCTTATAAACTCTGAACCTCCTCACAACAATGCTTCTGTGCAAGTTTGGTTAAAATCCATCAATTGGTTTACAAGTTATCGCGTTGGTTAAAATCCATCAATTGGTTTACAAGTTATCGCGTCCGAACGACTAATTTCAACAGTTATGAACTAGTGACCTTGGAAATTAGGTCAAGGTCACCAAAATCTTGTCAACTCTGAGCCTCCTTCCAACCATGCTTCTGTGCAAGTTTAGTCAAAATCCATTGATTAGTTTACAAGATATTGCGTTGGAAAGACTAATTTCAACAGTTTTTGACTAGTGACCTTAAAAATTATGTCAAGATCACCAAAATCTTATCAACTCTGAGCCTCCTCCCAACAATGCTTCTGTGCAAGTTTGGTCAAAATCCATCTATTAGTTAACAAGATATTGTATCAGAAAAACTAATTTCGTCAGTTTTTATAGACTCGTGACCTTAAATTAGGTCAAGGTCATCAAAATCTAACCAACTCTGAGCCTCCTCCCAAAAATGCTTCTGTGCAAGTTTGGTCAAAATCCATCAATTGGTTTACAAGATATTGCGTTGGAAATATTAATTTCAACAGTTTTTATGGTCTCACAACCTTGAAAATTAGGTCAAGGTCACCAAAATCTAATCAACTCTGAGCCTTCTCGCAACAATGCTTCTGTGCAAGTTTGGTCAAAATCCATCAATTGGTTTACAAGATATTGCATTGGAAAGACTAATTTCAACATTTTTTATGGTTTCATGTCTCATGACCTTGAAAATTAGGTCAAGGTCACTAAAATCTCATCAACTCTGAGCCTCCTCCAACAATGCTTCTGTGCAAGTTTGGTCAAAATCCATCAATTGGTTTACAAGAAATTTGTTGAAAAGACTAATTTCAACAGTTTTTTATGGACTCATGACCTTGAAAATTAGGTCAAGGTCACCAAAATCTAATCAACCCTGAGCCTCCTCCCAACAATGTTCTTGTGCAAGTTTGGTCAAAATCTGTTCATTTGTTCAGAAGATATCGCGTCAGAAAACCTAATTTGATCAGTTTTCATGGGCTGGTGACCTTGAAAATGGGGTCAAGGTCACCAAAATCTAATCAGCTCTTTCCCCCCTCCCAACCATGTATCTATGCAAGTTTGGTCAAAATCCATCCACTGGTTCAAAAGATATCGCGTCGGAAAGAAGCTACGCGGACGCAGACGCTGACGGGATTCGCACCAAAAACAATATGTCCCCCACCTTTGGTTGGGGGGACATAATGATTGTTAATGCACTAGTCATTTGTAACCACACCCCTCCCCTCCCCCAACAGCCTCAGGGATGAGCGGGGACTGACTTTTGGTCCAGCAAATTCCTGCTAAAAGCCCCACCCTGCGGGGGCTACTTGTAGGTAAAACCACTGCTGTTTTCCCCTGCAGCCTTCTATTTTTTCATTTCACAGCCTTTTTTGGCTATATATAGCAAACCCTGGGTATTTCCCCCGCACTGCCATGGCAAAACTTTGGTCCACAGCTATCCCCCACCCTCCCCCGGGGGTGGGGGTGGGAGCTGTGATTACAAATGACTAGTGCATAACAGTAACAATTAACAATAACAAGATCCCCAACCCAACTCTTTAAAAAAGAAATACTTGGGTATGAGATGGGGAGAAAAATAGTTGCAGGCAACACTTTTGCATCAGTAATTCCATATCTGCATCATAAAGATGCCTTTATGGTCATGTTTAACCATGTAAGCATGCATGAATAAATCTTTGAAAAAAACTTGGTTCACAGAAATCTAATCTCTCAGCATCTGTCACATGAAACTACATGATATATAGATTGAAATAGATCTACCTTTGAGATTCTGATAGAAAATGAGCCGTAACGCGAGAAAACCTGTCTTGGGGGTTCCCAACCAGGTGCGACAAAAATAGGCCAGTACAGTCCCAGAAACAGGCTAGAGGCTTGAAATATTGGCTATAAGTAGAAGAGGAATTGTACTATCCGAGAAGCGAAAACAATTGCGCTGATCAGCTGTGCAGTTACTGCACAGCTGATCTGCACCTTTGTTTTCGCATATGCAAAAATCTGGTTTCTCTGACGCGGCTCATATAGAAATTTCTATGTGGTTGTCATGCAGAAATGCTAATGTCTAATGGTAATCAGCAGTAATGAGTATTAAGAATCTGTCGTTCCAAAAATAATATGTACGGTCAAGACCCTTTATAGTGTATGTTTGTTCTCAGCAGTGTTTGCTGTTTCAAATGGCCATGCCCTAAGCTTCTGTATCATAATCAGTTGAAGAAAAAAAAAAGATCTACAATGCTGTTGAAAAGAAAAACAAACTGAAATGAGATGTGAATATACAAGAACAAGCTTTCAAAATATTCTATTGTGCCTTTTAATTTGATAAATGGCAAAACCGTCCTCCTTTTTCAAATGCTTAAAGCTCATGCTGCTTTGAATATGCATAAAGATGATCTTCCTGCCAAAATGCTTTTTAAAACTTGTAGCAATTTTCTAACCACAGTGTAATATATGAAATGTGCGCTATTAATAGGATTTTTATTTTTTTATTCAGTTAAACGTCCCTTTCAAGATTATTTCAGCTCATATGAGACAGGACAATCAGTAGGTGGGGCGAAAACCCCAATAAAATCCACCTGGGCAGCATACCCACAAGCAGAACTTTGCTTGTCTCACATGTACCCCATACGGGGCTCGAAGACCAGACACAATGGTGAGATGTTCCAATGATTAAGCACCTAATAGGACATTGTGTTCTAGTGAAGTTCATGTTATAAAAGAATGCCAGTTTCTTATGCTCAGCCTTACCCAGCACACCTACATTGCTGCATAACACTTTTTTTTTCATCTATTGATAAATAATCTCAAACAAAATCATTGCAGTTATGAACATCTGGAGATAATATTTCTGGTTATCTTTTTGATATCAAAAGCAGCACCAAAATGACAAGCTGTCACTTACTGTGTGTGCTCAACATGTTGAATGTCATACTGTACAAATATGTCCACTCCCTATGCCATTTTATTCCATGACTATTTGCTAATGGTTTTAAATAAATGTCTTTAGTTTTAAACAGAAAAAAAATGTCTAATACGATTACAGATCATCAACTATATTTGCTGAAGCAGAAGGGGATACAACCTCAGCATCCCACCACCAATGGCCATCTAACCAACAGGCAACAGCTATGCTCATACCAAGACAGAACCCCATTTTAAAGTCTCACCTGATAGGTTATAATAAATAGAGACCCAGACACAAACACAATGGTCATAACCCCTGGTTTACAAGGTGAGTGGCTTCACTACTACCCCACAGTGACAGTGGCTTCTACTTGGCTTCATTTGATCTGTTGCTTTCTAAGGTCCATGGTCAACAGCTAAGTGCATATTCAGCTGGCCAGATAGTATCATACTGTTACTAAACTTGGTCTTCTAAAATGAATAATGGATTTGAAAGTTGAATTATAGACTTTTTTGCAACAATCATGCACAGATAGAAAAACATACTTGTCATTCCTGCAGCTTGTTAAGTATCGAAAGTAGATCCCAAAACATGTGTACTGTTACAAGATAATACCAAAATCTATACAGGACAATACCAAAATCTATTCAGGATATTACCAAAATCTAGTCTGTGATTACAAAGGGCAAGATAACATACTTCCTTATAAAACATGCATGTTTTGCAGATTTGCAGACCTTTTTATCAGGGCAATCCTGAATGAGTATGGCAATTAAAAATCAGACGATCAATGGTCCTGATAATGCTCATCTGAGATTTGTTCTTTAAAAAAAAAACAATGACCAAAATGACCTTGATCATGAATACTCATGTAACTTCATTAAACTGTCAGTATTTATAAATTTTCAGGACACATGCAACAACACTTTCTGAAAAATCCATTGTTTACTCTTTCTCCATTATGTGACCAAATTTGACCTTGCTGTAAAATAGGTCAAGTTCAACCCCAGGTCATGAGTTATACAAACCAAACTGTAATAGCCTGCAGTCCTTGATGCTACACATTATATTTTGTTGGAATTGGTTAACCGGTTCCATAGAAGATTTTTTACCATATATCGGCATGGCGGCCAGCATGGTCATGTGATCTGGACCTTTTATACATAAGTGTACATGACTTTGGTTCCCCCTTCCAAAAGAAGTTCCAAACCAGAGGACCAATGGTCCTGTAAACGCTCACCTGAGTCTGCTGCATATACCAATAAACATGTTTGAATATTATGGTATTTAACCCCAGTGCAGGGGCAGATGAAGCCCTTGGGCCATTTTCTTTTTTCAGAATAATCAATATTCTGTCCATTTGCCAATTTCTTGCTGGCTTTTCCCTTCAAATGACATTTTAACAGTTTTTCCCATTCAAATGCATGGGCAACCCATGTTGACCTTGCCATAAACTTGGTCAAGGTCATCACAGGGTCATGATTTATATATACATTGTAGTACTATAGCCATGGATGCTTCACGCCAAGTTTCACTGAAATCAATCTATTGGTTTCAGAGAAGATATTTGAAGGGTTTTTACCATATATGGGCATGGTGGCCATCTTGGTCATGTGACCTAGATTATTAATATATACATTGGTTCCCCCATCCTATAGATGCTTCACATAAAATTTGGCTTCAATTGGCCAAGTGGTTTTAGAGGAGAAGATGTTTGAATATTATGGTAATATTTATGTATATTGCCCCGTGGTGTGGGCATATGAGCCCTTGGGTCCATTTTTTTTTCAGAATCATTAATATTTAGTCCTACTACCCATTTCCTGCAAGATTTTCACCTAAAATGACTTTTTAAAAGTTTTCCCCATTCCAATGCATTGGCGACCTATGTTGACCTTGTTGTAAAATAGGTCAAGGTGACCACAGGGTCATGATTAATATACACATTGTAGTACTTCAGCCTTTGGTGCTTCATGCCAAGTTTCTTTGAAATGGAACCATCAGATTCGGAGAAGATTTTTGAAGGGTTTTTACCATATATGGGCATGGCAGCTATCCTGGTCATGTGAACTAGATAATTTATATATACATTAATTCCCCCATTCCATAGATGCTTCACATAAAATTTGGCTTTGATTCGCCAAGCGGTTTCAGAGGAGAAGATGTTTGAATATTATGGTAATATACATATTGCCCCGGGGTGGGGGCAGATGAGGGGGCAGATGAGCCCCTGGGGTCCATTTTTTTTCAGAATCATTAATATTCAGTCCTACTGCCCATTTCCTGCAAGACTTTCACTTTAAATGACATTTTAAAAGTTTTCCCTATTCAAATGCATTGGCGACCTATGTTGACCTTGCCGTAAAAAAGGTCAAGGTCATCACAGGGTCAAGATTTATATATACATTGTAGTACTTTAGCCATCAATGCTTCATGCCAAGTTTCTTTGAAATCGATCCACCGGTTCTGGAGAAGAAGATTTTTGAAGGGTTTTTACCATATATGGGCATTGCGGCCATCTTGGTCATGTGATCTGGATTATTTATATATTACAGTGTTAGAAATAAGACTGATACAGTAACTTGTCCGAGGGGCAACCTGAGAGTGTTTGAACCTTGCCCCATGGGATTTGAACTTGCCCATACTAAAACGCTTATTTTCACGAACAAAGCTATATTTTGGTTTGTTAAATAGCTGTTTCAAGATTATTACACTACTATCAAGACATAAAAAATGTTTTAATAAGTAAAACTACTTGTACAAAATTATTTTTCTGGAATTTTAGGTTGTCCAGGGGGCAACCTTACAAGGCAATCAGCTTGCCCCCAGCAATTTCCACCCGTGGGGGGCAAGTGGGCAATTGCTTATTTCTAACACTGAATATACACACTGATTACCCCTTCCTATTGATGCTTCACATAAAATTTGGCTTTGATTGGCCAACCGGTTTCATAGGAGATGATGTTTGAATATTATGGTAATATACATGTATATTGCCCCGGGGTGGGGGCATATGAGCCCCTGGGGTCCAATTTTTTCAGAATCATTAATATTCAGTCCTACTGCCCATTTCCTGCAAGACTTTCAATTTAAATGACATTTTAAAAGTTTTCCCCATTCAAATGCATTGGCGACCTATGTTGACCTTGCAGTAAAATAGGTCAAGGTCATCACAGGGTCATGATTTATATACACATTGTAGTGCTTGAGCCATCAATGCTTCATGCCAAGTTTCGTTGAAATCAGTCCACCGGTTCTGGAGAAGAAGATTTTTGAAGGGTTTTTACCATATATGGGCATGGCGGCCATCTTGGTCATGTGACCTGGATTTCTTATATACACATTGGTTCCCCCTCCCTATAGATGCTTCATATAAAATTTGGCTTTGGTTGGCCAAGCGGTTTCAGAGAAGAAGATCTTTGAAATTGTGGACGGACGGACGGACGCCGGACGGACGGACGGACGCCGGATCATGGCCATCCTATAAGCTCACCTTGTGAGCCTAACGGCTCAGGTGAGCTAATAAAATTGGACATTAATTGGCAAAGGGGTTTCTGATAAAATATGATCTTTAAATATGTAAATAACCTTTGGCCCAAGGTCAAGAAATAAACCTCCACTGATTCAAAATTCAAAATTCAGGCAATGACCGATCAAAAATTCGCAACCAGTTTTTAAAATACCAGAAAAATCCCTGACACTTGTATAACTTCAGGAACTCAATCAAATTATAATGTTGTCTGTGTCTACCAATTTTCAGGCCACAGACCACAAAACATTTTCGAAATATCAAATATTTACATTTTCCCACTGAAAAGCCTATGTGAACCACCTGCTATTTTGACCTTGCCATAAAACAGATCAAGGTTAACCCAAGGTCTTTATTTAAACAATTTTTTAACTATAATTTCTGGGCCGGAGTCCCTTATGTTGCATACCAAGTTTCGTTGAAATCAGTCAACTGTTCCGGAAAAGATCATTTAAGGTTTTTGCTATTTAAAGCCCTTTGTCATGTGAGCTGGACCATGTATATAAACTTTGGTTCTCCCTTCCAAAGGATGCTCCACTGCCTCCACATAAAGTTTGGCTTTGATTGGCGCAGTGGTTTCAGAGGTGTTTAAACATTGTGGATCAATGACGGCCACGACAGAGCCTTTGGCTCAGGTGAGCTAAAACTGCATTTCAATTAACAAAGAGAATTCTCTAAAAATGGACATCACAGGCTCACAGCTAAATTGGTAACAATCTTAGTATGCAGTGAACATTGTTAATACATGTATAACTATGTCTTCCCCACAATGTTATGTTTTTGTTTCATTGCCCTTGTACCCCATGTTAAAGCCTCCCCAAACCAGAGGACCAATGGTCCTGTAAACGCTCACCTGAGTCTGCTGCATATACCAATAAACATGTTTGAATATTATGGTATTTAACCCCAGTGCAGGGGCAGATGAAGCCCTTGGGCCGTTTTCTTTTTTCAGAATAATCAATATTCTGTCCATTTGCCAATTTCTTGCTGGTTTTTCCCTTCAAATGACATTTTAACAGTTTTTCCCATTCAAATGCATGGGCAACCCATGTTGACCTTGCCATAAACTTGGTCAAGGTCATCACATATATACATTGTAGTATTGCCATGGATGCTTCACGCCAAGTTTCATTGAAGTCAATCTATCGGTTTCAGAGAAGAAGATATCTGAATGGTTTTTACCATATATGGGCATGGCGGCCATCTTAGTCATGTGACCTAGATTATTAATATACACATTGGTACCCCCATCCTATAGATGCTTCACATAAAATTTGGCTTCAATTGGCCAAGTGGTTTTAGAGGAGAAGATGTTTGAATATTATGGTAATATACAAGTATATTGCCCCGGGGTGTGGACATATGAGCCCTTAGGTCCATTTTTCTTTCAGAATCATTAATATTTAGTCCTACTACCCATTTCCTGCAAGATTTTCACTTCTAATGACTTTTTAAAAGTTTTCCCCATTCCAATGCATTGGCGACCTATGTTGACCTTGTCCTAAAATAGGTCAAGGTCACCGCAGGGTCATGATTTATATACACATTGTAGTACTTCAGCCATTGGTGCTTTATGCCAAGTTTCTTTGAAATCGGTCCACCAGATTCGGAGAAGAAGATTTTTGAAGGGTTTTTACCTTATATGGGCATGGCAGACATCTTGGTCATGTGAACTAGATAATTTATATATAAATTAATTCCCCCATTCCATAGATGCTTCACATAAAATTTGGCTTTGATTTGCCAAGCGGTTTCAGAGGAGAAGATGTTTGAATATTATGGTAATATACATGTATATTGCCCCGGGCTGGGGGCAGATGAGCCCCTGGGGTCCATTTTTTTCAGAATCATTAATATTCAGTCCTACTGCCCATTTCCTGCAAGACTTTCACTTTAAATGACATTTTAAAAGTTTTCCCTATTCAAATGCATTGGCGACCTATGTTGACCTTGCCGTAAAATAGGTCAAGGTCATCACAGGGTCGTGATTTATATACACATTGTAGTGCTTGAGCCATCAATGCTTCATGCCAAGTTTCGTTGAAATCAGTCCACCGGTTCTGGAGAAGAAGATTTTTGAAGGGTTTTTACCATATATGGGCATGGCGGCCATCTTGGTCATGTGACCTGGATTTCTTATATACACATTGGTTCTCCCTTCCTATAGATGCTCCATATAAAATTTGGCTTTGGTTGGCCAAGCGGTTTCAGAGAAGATCTTTGAAATTGTGGATGGACGGACGGACGGACGGACGACGGACGGACGGACGGACGGACGGACGGACGCGGGATCATGACCATCCTATAAGCTCACCTTGTGAGCCTAACGGCTCAGGTGAGCTAAAAAGTCAAGCAATTTTTGATCATCACCGCAGGTGTGGGGTGGGCAGAGATTTTTTTCGGGTGTCTCAGGGGCCGAAATAAGGCCCCATTCCCAATGGAATTTAGGTGACTTTTTTCCCAATTTGGAGATAAGAACCAGAGGACCAATGGTCCTGTAAACGCTCACCTGAGTCTGCTGCATACACCAATAAACATGTTTGAATATTATGGTATTTAACCCCAGTGCAGGGGCAGGTGAAGCCCTTGGACCATTTTCTTTTTTCAGAATAATCAATATTCTGTCCATTTGCCAATTTCTTGCTGGTTTTTCCCTTCAAATGACATTTTAACAGTTTTTCCCATTCAAATGCATGGGCAACCCATGTTGACCTTGCCATAAACTTGGTCAAGGTCATCACAGGGTCATGATTTATATATACATTGTAGTACTATAGCCATGGATGCTTCACGCCAAGTTTCATTGAAGTCCTACTACCCATTTCCTGCAAGATTTACACTTCTAATGACTTTTTAAAAGTTTTCCCCATTCCAATGCATTGGTGACCTATGTTGACCTTGTCCTAAAATAGGTCAAGGTCATCACAGGGTCATGATTTATATACACATTGTAGTACTTCAGCCATTGGTGCTTCATGCCAAGTTTCTTTGAAATCGGAGGAGAAGATTTTTGAAGGGTTTTTACCTTATATGGGCATGGCAGCCATCTTGGTCATGTGAACTAGATAATTTATATATACATTAATTCCCCCGTTCCATAGATGCTTCACATAAAATTTGGCTTTGATTTGCCAAGCGGTTTCAGAGGAGAAGATGTTTGAATATTATGGTAATATACATGTATATTGCCCCGGGGTGGGGGCAGATGAGCCCATGGGGTCCATTTTTTTCAGAATCATTAATATTCAGTCCAACTGCCCATTTCCTGCAAGACTTTCACTTTAAATGACATTTTAAAACTTTTCCCTATTCAAATGCATTGGTGACCTATGTTGACCTTGCCGTAAAAAAAGGTCAAGGTCATCACAGGGTCATGATTTATATACACATTGTAGTACTTGAGCCATCGATGCTTCATGCCACGTTTCTTTGAAATCGATCCACCGGTTCTGGAGAAGAAGATTTTTGAAGGGTTTTTACCATATATGGGCATTGCGGCCATCTTGGTCATGTGACCTGGATTATTTATATATACATTGATTACCCCTTCCTATTGATGCTTCACATAAAATTTGGCTTTGATTGGCCAACCGGTTTCAGAGGAGATGATGTTTGAATATTACGGTAATATACATGTATATTGCCCCGGGGTGGGGGCATATGAGCCCCTGGGGTCCAATTTTTTTCAGAATCATTAATATTCAGTCCTACTGCCCATTTCCTGCAAGACTTTCACTTTAAATGACATTTTAAAAGTTTTCCCCTATCAAATGCATTGGCGACCTATGTTGACCGAATCCGGGTCGTTTCGCCCGTGGGTCGTTTCGCCCTGAGTCGTTTCGCCCTGGTTTTATGGGTGGGTCGTTTCGCCCTTATTAGGTGGGTCGTTTCGCCCGTGAGTTGTTTCGCCCGTGAGTTGTTTCGCCCATTATTATTATTATTATTATTATTATTATTATAATTGTAGTCGTTGTTGTTGATATTGTTATTGTCGATGATGCTGATGCTGATAGGTAGGTAGGTAGGTAGGTAGCTAGGTAGGTAGGTAGGTTTGGTTAAAATGAGTATCTTGACGTTCTTGTAATATAATATTTATTTAAACATTTTAGCGCTTCTGTTTCTGTGGCTTTTTAATGTTGTAAAAATATAAAGGAAGGAAGGAAGGAAGGAAACTTCCGCTTATGTGGCTTTTAATGTTGTAGAAAGATAACGGAATGAAAGAAGGAAGGAAGAAATGAAGGAAGGAAGGAAAAAGAATAGATAGATAGATAGATAGATAGATAGATAGATAGATAGATAGATAGATAGATAGATAGATAGATAGATAGATAGATAGATAGATAGATAGATAGATAGATAGATTTGGTTAAAATGAGTATCTTGTCGTATCTTGTTAATATAATATTTATTTAAACATTTTAGCGCTTCTGCTTCTGTGGCTTTTTAATGTTGTAAAAATATAAAGGAAGGAAAGAAGGAAGGAAGGAGAAAGAAGGAAGGAAGGAAACTTCCGCTTATGTGGCTTTTAATGTTGTAGAAAGATAACGGAATGAAAGAAGGAAGGAAGGAATGAATGAAGGAAGGAAAAAGGATAGATAGATAGATAGATAGATAGATAGATAGATAGATAGATAGATAGATAGATAGATTTAGTTAAAATGAATATCTTGACGTATCTTGTTAATATAATATTTATTTAAACATTTTAGCGCTTCTGCTTCTGTGGCTTTTTAATGTTGTAAAAATATAAAGGAAGGAAAGAAGGAAGGAAGGAAGGAGAAAGAAGGAAGGAGAAAGAAGGAAGGAAACTTCCGCTCATGTGGCTTTTAATGTTGTAGAAAGATAACGGAATGAAAGAAGGAAGGAAGGAATGAATGAAGGGAGGAAAAAGGATAGATAGATAGATAGATAGATAGATAGATAGATAGATAGATAGATAGATAGATAGATAGATAGATAGATAGATAGATAGATAGATTTGGTTAAAATGAATATCTTGTCGTATCTTGTTAATATAATATTTATTTAAACATTTTAGCGCTTCTCCTGTGGCTTTTAATGTTGTAGAAAGAGGAAGGAAGGAAGGAAGGAAGGAAGGAAGGAAGGAAGGAAGGAAGGAAGGAAGGAAGGAAGGAAGGAAGGAAGGAAGGAAGGAAGGAAGGAAGGAAGGAAGGAAGGAAGGAAGAAGAAAGAAGGAAGGAATGAAAGAAAGAAGGAAGGAAGGAATGAAGGGAGCCCGCTTATGTGGCTTTTAATGTTGTAGAAAGATAACGGAATGAAAGAAGGAAGGAAGGAAGAAAAAAAGATAGATAGATAGATAGATAGATAGATAGATAGATAGATAGATAGATAGATAGATAGATGCGGTATTTCTGGTATTTCGACAATCAGCTAAACTAATCAAATAATTAACAGAAGTGTGATATTTGTCCAAGTCAATTGATTAATGCGATAATCCATTAATATGTTTATGCCTTTAATCACACGTAAGGTGACAATAATTGTGTTTGTCAATTAAAGGCTATGTGTGAATGCTTTGTCTTTGGCGGTGACCGATGGCCGACATTCTTGAAATGTTAAATGGTAAAAGAATAAAACATGACTCCGATGCATAGCGTGCAACCTTAAGCACAAGAAAATAAAAAATAAAAAATGACTTTCGTTCAATGCCGTTTAAGAGCTAGCGTTTTTCGCTGATTTCAAGCGTAAAGTGGTCAAAACACACAGACGTGTATACGATTACAGCGCCAAAAGTTAGGGTGATTTTTACACAAGTCCGTGTGTATTTATTGTGTTTGAAAACTTTCAAACTCTGTTTCATTTTACACATATTTTGGTATGAAATTTAAACAGGCTGATTGTATTTTCTGTTTGAAATTATTTTTGCCGAATTATCCTGTATTCTAAAAGAAATAATCATCATCGCAACCAATTTATAGTGAGGCGTTTTCAAAGTCCTTTAGTGTATATACCCAAAAGATAGTTATGAATGATCAGCCCAAGACATATCATTAAGTTATAAATAACAAATAGTACCCCAGATCACACATTTGGGCATGGTAGAAAAATAAGGGCGAAACGACTCACCAAATAGGGGCGAAACGACTCACGGGCGAAACGAACCAGGGCGAAACGACCCAGGGCGAAACGACTCACGGGCGAAACAACTCACGGGCGAAACAACTCACGGGCGAAACGACCCGGGACCATGTTGACCTTGCCATAAAATAGGTCAAGGTCATCACAGGGTCGTGATTTATATACACATTGTAGTGCTTGAGCCATCAATGCTTCATGCCAAGTTTCGTTGAAATCAGTCTACCGGTTCTGGAGAAGAAGATTTTTGAAGGGTTTTTACCATATATGGGCATGGCGGCCATCTTGGTCATGTGAGCTGGATTTCTTATATACACATTGGTTCCCCCTTCCTATAGATGCTTCATATAAAATTTGGCTTTGGTTGGCCAAGCGGTTTCAGAGAAGGAGATCTTTGAAATTGTGGACGGACGGACGCCGGACGGACGCCGGACGGACGCCGGACGGACGGACGGACGGACGGACGCCGGATCATGGCCATCCTATAAGCTCACCTTGTGAGCCTAACGGCTCAGGTGAGCTAAAAAAAATTCCCAATCACAAGTGAAAATAATTTTCTAAAGTTTCATACTTTGTTGAATTCAAACTCTACTGTTTGAAATGATGTTTAAATTTGAAAATAAAGTATTACTTTCTGATTTTAACTGATATATCCTCTAATTAACTATGTCAGAGTAAAATTTCATTGACTTTGAATGCAATGAAAATTTCCCAAATTTAGGATTTACGTCACTGATTTTCCCAATCTGAAAGGCCCTAGGGCCCCTTCCCAAAATTGCCAAGAAAATCCCTGGTGGGTGGCTAAATTTAGAATTTAGTCAAGGAGAACTAGAAAATGTGTTTATGAAACACTATGTCCCCAACTGGTACATCACTTTTGAGATGTGAAAATGTCCGAACAATGACTAAGTTCAAGTTGCAAAAAAGTGATAAAAATTAATCTGAACAGTATATCCCAACCACATGCATATCTTCAAATCCTGGACTCAATGTCTGTAAAGTTTCAAAAGTATAGGTATTAAACTGTAGGAGGAGTTGTGCACACAAGGTACCGTCTATCCATCCAGGAAAATGCCAAAAAAAAAACCCCGACTAAGTTCAAATTGTGAAAAAAATGACAAAAAATAATCCGAGGATTATATCCAAACCACATGCATATCTTCAGACCATGCCCATAACACATGTAAAGTTTTAAAGCAATTGGCATGAAACTGTAGGAGGACTTCCGCACACAAGGTACCTACTGTCCATTCACTTTCATTGTCAAAATGCCCAAAAAATGGCTAAGTTTGGCTAAGAGCCAAACCAATATGCCCCTTCAACTTCTTCAAAGTTGGAGGCATAAAAACATTTGGGGTGGGCCAGTAAAACTATTTACAAAATATAAATCAGAGGCATACGAAAATGCATGCCTCTGGGTCTTTGGTTTAAACTGAAGGCTTAAATTCCTCAATAATCTTAGAGATGAGACCACTGAAGAAGGGAGACTATACCAAACCGGAATAGTTCTGGGGAAAAATGAATTTTTCAGGGTATCACTATAGGCAAATTGCCTTGTTTATTGTGATTTATGTGATGCCCGAGTATGCCTTAGGTTAGGTGCTGGGGTCAGGTATTTGTCTTTATCAAGAGACACTGTATCGAATGTATCTTGTAAAAGAAGGTTAAGGAGGACCGCTCCAGGCTGCATGACTCCAGGGATGGCCACTCAAGTTTGTCTTGCATATCACCAATGCTTCTGGTGTTTCTCCATTGCCTGCAGGTCCACCTGGCTGCAGTCTTCTGCACATTCTCCACCACAGAAGTCCGAGTTTCATTATAGGGATGCCGAAGTCAAACCGATGTTTTGTATGCAACTGCCTTAGTATACCTAGGTGCCAGTGCCAAATTGCGGTGAAGAAAACCCAGTCTCAGTTGCCTTACATGTAATTTTGGAAATATGCTGAGTCGCTGACCCCAATCAAGATTGTCAAAATCAGAATAGATTTCTGGTGACGTCAAAATTGACAATACCACAACAGGGGGATGGGGCTTGACCGGAGGCTGCTACAAAAAGGCAGACAACACTGGCCTTCCTCTGCAGGAACCTGTCCAGTAGTCCCCAGGATGTCAAAACCCAGTGCTATACAACTCTGGTAAGACCCATCCTTGAGTATGCAGCATCAGCATGGGATCCGCACACCACAAAATGTGTACAGCGTCGAGCAGCCAGATTCATCAATGGTGACTACAGAACCACAAGCAGCACCTCCCAGATGATACAGGATCTTGACTGGCAATCTCTCCAACAACGGCAGAGTGACATCAAACTTGTGATGGTGTATTGCATCACACACAGAATAGTGGACATCCCTGCTTCCGCCTACTTCTATCCTGTGACGTCCAGCACCAGAGGGCACTCCCTTCGTTACTTCCAACAGTACTGCTAGACAAAGGTCTAACTGCACTCCTTCTTCCCCTCGGGTATCAGACTATGGAACCAACTACCTGAGTCCATTGTTAAGTCAGAGACCCTTGAGGACTTCAAGAGGGGTCTGGCAAGTCTACACTGAGCTATGTACAGAACTGTTTTTAAAGATTTTAACCAGCACTGTTTTAAACCTGCACTTGTTAGCGCCTCACCACGACCTTGTATATAGCACCAGTACGACAATGCTCCAGAGTGGGCCCTGTACTTTACTGGAAGAAGTAGAAGGAGGAGGCCGAGGGGATTAGTCCCGAGCTCTCAATGTTTGTGATACTTAAACCAAGCTATTTAGTAACACTGTAATACAAAGCAATAAATGCCAGTGTGCTAAGGAACACTAGTCCCTCATTTTTCTAAGCCTAATTAGAGTTACAACAAAATAGCAGGGAACAAAGGAATTATGCACTTGAATGCCAGTGAGACCCACGAAAACATATGACAATTAGTAATAACTGATTCTACAGATGGGGTTTTTTACACAACCGGTCGTTTTCAAATTTTGCTTGAATATTTTTTCTTACATGGCTTGATATCTTGTCGCCAGACATCTTAAATTGTGTGGAAGATTTCTGAAAACGTAAAACAAGTCTCGACTCAGATTTTTTTTTTCAAACCGGAAATGCACGAGGAGCACGGACGTTTCGGCCTCGGTCCATTGCAACACCCACAAACCCGCCTGAATAGTTAACTGGTGACCCACGAAATAACATTTCACCAGGAGATATCGGAGACATTTTCGGTTACCCAGGTGTGACCCATTACGTGCAATCTCATTAACCATCTCGCATACAAATCCTCGGTCTCCTGAATTATTACATGTAATGAGGCATTCTCACATAACTCACATATCCTCGACACCAAAGTCAGGCTAGACAGCCTCTGTAGGTGCATTCTTGTAGTAGAAGTCTCTTGGTTCGTAGCACCAACGACTAAACTTGTGCGGGTGGTTTTTACAAAACATATTTCGGCGTGACTTGAAGAAGTTCAGGGAGGGTGTTCGGGTAATGCGTTCCAAGAGTCTATCACTGTTATTCATCTGACCTTTTGTTTCTGGGCTAATTTAAGTTGATGACCCCTTGTCACAGTGTAAGTTGAAAATGCGAACAGTTTGTCGTTGTCGATTTTATCGATGTTGTGCATTTATTTTGTATACTTTTGTCTGCTATTCAAGTGACGGCAACCCCAGCTTTCAGCTTTTCAGAATATGATAGACCTTTGACACTGGAGACCAATTCTGCGCCTCGCCTCTGAACATTGTCGATTGCTACCATGTCCTTCTTATACAGTGGTGTACAAACAGTTGTTGCATCTGACAATGGTTTTGTAGATGTTGCACATGTCGTGGTCCATATATATGTAAATATACGAAAGATTATTCCCAAGTTTCTGTTTGCTTTCTAATCAGTGATCTCGATGATTCCCTGGGAAAAATATCTAGGGGTAATAAATGAAGCTGTACGTAATGGGTCACACCTTGGTAACGGTTGATATATGGCTGGACACACAATCAGCTAACATTAGATTTGTTTGTTTGTTTGTTTGTTTGTTTGATATTTTTTTCCTTACGTCGCAGTTAACAGCGTTTGTTTTTATTAATTTTTATGAGACTTCTACCCAATATTTGGATGGCATGGTATACCACCCAAGTAAATAATATAAGGATATTCCGATATTGTGCGTTATTAAAATTCCTTTGATTAGGTCCATTGGAACTACCAAAGCCTAACTGTTGTGTGTACACTTGCAATACATTGTACTTCTTTTCATGTACAAAGCCCAAAATTGGCACGAGAGCACATCTAAATACTTCAAACACTCCAAATAGAAAATAATTACACCACACTGTAATGTTCTATTATTTTTTTTTAAATCAGTTTAACGTCCCTTTCAAGATTATTTCAGCTCATATGAGACGGGCCATGCGCGGATCCAGAGGGGGGACCGGGGGTCCGGACCCCCCCCCCTGGAATTTGAAAATTTTACCTAAAAAAGGTAATTTCGGGATTTTTTGAGGGTTGCCCCCCCCCCCCCCCTCGTCTGTGACCAAAAATTACCATTTTCGTTGGACCCCCTCTCATGAAAATTTCTGGATCCACCACCTGACACACCCGCAAGCAGAACTTGGCTTGTCTCACAGAGCGGGGCTCGAACCCACACCAGACACAGCGGTGAGATGATCGAATGGTTAAGTGCGATAATGAAATATCAGCGCTCTTAAATGCCTAATTCAGTCTGTAAATCATCATCATGTGATGAAATTTTCATCCCATCTAATCTTGAGTTTTAGGGTTATCCATATATGTTCTTTTTTATTTATTTATAAAATATTTAAAGAGGACTACACATTTAGCTGTAATAGATAGTCTACCATGTGAGCCTCTAGAACATATTTACAAAAGTACAAATGTAATATAAAATGACACAAATATAATTTACATTCAAATACATATACTTTTCAAATTTCTTCAGAATGGGTGAATTTCTGATCCCATTACGGCGGTTCGCTACCATGTACTGGGACAACAATAAAACGGGTTTCTCTCCATCATGGCATTTCCAACACGTGCATATCTCTGCCCACCCGCATCCTTGATCAGTATTTTGCTGTCTGAAAAACGTATATTTTTTGTGGTTTAACGTCCCATTAACATTTTTCAGCTATGTCGGGACAGAGTCATCGCTTCCTACATGTATTATTAACTAGCCCCAAGGGAACAAATTGTATCTTGCACAGGGACACAACCTTTGCGCCAGCGGGGATCGAGCCACCGATCGCTCGATTCCCATGTATTAACTTTGCAGTCTGATATTTGTAAATGAATGTGCAAATGCAATTTTTCGGCTTTCGCCTTTTGGGAAATCGAACACTAATGTTGTTCGGAAAAATATAAATGAACATTGATTACTTAAAATGTTGTGCATGTGCACTTTGGAATGAAAATCCAATGGATGGCAATCAGTGGGTCCTGCCCATTGGAGCCTAAAGAAAAAGATGGGCTGCTTGTGCCTCCAGGCAAAGCTTATATGCTTCTGAATAACCATCTGATTACTGGTTAACCACCTAGGCTTGAGCCTGCCCAGGAAAAGTGGTTTAAGACAATTCCGTATAGGCCTTATTGGCTTTGTTGAGTGGTTATATTCGAAGCACTTTTTGGATGTCATGACATCCTAATTTTGAGTACGAGTCCCATAAAATGGAATCAACGTCCCGCCATGACCATATTTGTTGACTGGGGCGTTAAGGATAAACTCAAACAAACAAAGGAAAGCAATAACCACTACTAGTATTTTCAAGTTTTTTTTTTTTTTTCATAACTGAGCCGTCGCATGGAAAAACCAACAATGTGCATCTGCAAAAACAAAGACGCAGATCTTCACCGCTGTGACTGGTGTGGGTTCGAGCCCCTCTCTGGCCACATGTGAGACAAGCCAAGTTCTGCTTGCGGGTGTGTCAGGTGGTTTTTCTCGGGGTTCTCCCGTTTTCGCCCCACCTACTGATTGACCCGTCTCATATGAGGTGAAATAATCTTGAAAGGGACATTAAACTAATTAAAAAAAAAAAAAAAAAAAAAAAAAAAAAAAAAAAAAAAAAAGATCGCTGATCAGCGCCTTTGTTTTTGCTACAAGAACGCTACAAGAAAAGTACAATTTCCTCTTTCTAAATCCAAAATTCCAAGCGTCTAGCCTGCTTCTGTGCATGTACAGCCTGGTTTGTGTCAGACCTGGTCGGAAACCCAAATTGTTGGTTTTCTCATGCGAAGGCTCAATTCAATGCATGTCAAAAATTTGTGCTACATTACAAACCTCTCTCAATGAAGTTGCCCCCTCGACAGTCCGCTCCCCCTCCTCTATATTTTTACGACCCATAGTTGAGTGACTGCCTAGCCTTGTCGATGGAATGTGTGTAGATGTCTATAAATGTTTGGCATCGTGCTCCACGTGCAAGACACATACATATATATGGTAAATGTTTTACGCATAAGTGCACACCCACATATACTTCTGCAAAAAATAATGCGCCACCATTGTTTTAACTTCTGCTTTTAGAAGTTTCGTACAAAGTACATGTGTCTTATATCAGCAAAAGTACATTCTCCAGTTAATATAAATGCGGTTTATCAGTCACAATAAATGCCAATGTCTGAATGTCCATCATTTCAATCACGAAGAAGTGAAAAAAAAAAAAAAAAAAAAAAAAAAAAAAAAAAAAAAAAGGAATTTTCAATATTTTGAATTTTTGTTTCAAGATGCGTCAGGACATTATTTGATCTTCTTTGGATTTCCAATGTTGCTCGGAGCATTGGTAAATAAACTGCATTCTTCTAGACACATCATGTGCGTACATTAATCGCCAATGACCTAATTAATGTAACCATGGACAACCGTACGTGCACGGCGGTGCATGCTAACTGGTTTCGAGACATGCTGCCTTATATTTAAGACCAGATTTTACGGAGAATATTAAAAACGCGTATCAGAATAAATCTTTATCTTTCACAGAAACATGGAAGAATACACGAGGGAGAAAAAGATGCCATGGTCGCAGAGCTTGGTGGCTACGGAATAGAATATTCAATAAAAATGTATGGTAGTGGGCTGAAAGACCTTTTCCAATCTAGCCTTAACACAAATGAATCATCTACTGATATTTCTGACAGGCTGCAATTCGGTGCAGCCCATTTCAAGTGCCAAAATCTTCAGTGAATGGCTTTCCGTCGCGGTGACAGGACAGAACAATACACTGCACCGGGTGCCTATTAGAGACCGAGTGAGCCGCCTCATAAGAAAACAAACAATCTGCATACGTGAAAACAAAGACGCAGATCAGCTTCGCGGAAACCCCCATGTGATATACAGGTCCCCCTCCCCCGATTTATAACCAGAGGACCAATGGTCCTGTAAACGCTCACCTGAGACCTGAGATATATACCAATAAACTTGTTTGACTAGAATGGTAATATAAATGTATATAACCCCAGGGCAGGGTCAGAGCAACCTCTGAAGTCAATTTCTTTTTTAAATCATAAAGATTCAGTCCATTTGCCAATTTACTGCAAGTTTTTGCCCTTCAAATTACATTGTAACAATTTTCCCCATTCAAATGCGTGGGCAACCTAAGTTGACCTTGCCGTAAAAAAGGTCAAGGTCATCCCAGGGTCATGATTTATACAAACTTTGTAGAGCTCCATTGCCTGATGCTTCATGCCAAGTTTCAAAATCATAGGCCTTCTGGTTCTGGAGAAGATTTTTAAAGGTTTTTGCTATTGAAAGCCACGGTGGCCATCTTGGTCATGTGACCTTGACCATTTATACTAACTTTCATTCACTCTTCCTAAGAAAGCTCCACATAAAGTTTGGATTTGATTGGCCAAGCAATTTCGGAGAAGATGTTTGAATATTATGGTCATACACATGTATTATAGCCCCAGGGCAGGGGCAGACAACCCTCTGGGCCCAAAATATTTTCATAGCATAAATCTTCTGTCCATTTGCTCATTCCTAGCAAGTTTTTGCCATTGAATGACATTTTCCATTTTTTTCCCATTCAAATGCATGGGCGGCCTAAGTTGACCTTGCTGTAAAAAAGGTCAAGGTCATCCCAGGGTCATGATTTACATAAGTTTTGTAGAGCTCCATTGCCTGATGCTTCATGCCAAGTTTCAAAATCATAGGCCTTCTGGTTCTGGAGAAGAAGATTCTTAAAGGTTTTTGCGATTTATAGCCATGGCGGCCATCTTGATCATGTGACCTGGACCATTTATACAAACTTTCGTTCCCCCTCCCTAAGGATGCTCCACATGAAGTTTGGCTTTGATTGGCCTAGCGGTTTCAGAGGAGAAGATCTTTGAAATAGTGGACGGACACCGGACGACAGACGCCGGAGCATGGGTATACTATAAGCTCACCTGTGAGCCTTCGGCTCAGGTGAGCTAAAAAGGCTGGAAATTTTCAGTCAGTAGAAAATTTTTGGTATTTTTCTTATTTTGCTCAAAACATAGATGGTGGGTACACGTTTGAACCACCAATCCATGAAAAATACGAGAAATAGGTATATCCCTGAATACCCCAGTTTTGCTATGTAAAAGTGTGGTAAAAGCGGGTATACATTACACGGAAATGGTATCTTGATGTTTTTTTAAGCAGTGACAGATCGTTCAGCTGCCAATTATATAATTTTTGGGGGACAACAATGAAAGCGGCTATGGCAGCCCAATTACAAACCAGTTATCATGCCCATTAGCCAAGGACTTATTCACGACCATTGATGATGTGGTTCAAGACAGAAAACATAGTGGCCAAAAGTAAAGTTTAGTGCATTATCAGGGATCCTTATGTCAAACATTGTGATTAGATCTCTAATCCATTGTAAGGCCCTCGCCCATTGGGGCCTAGGAGAAATAGATGGGCTGCTTGTGCCTCCAGGCAAAGCTTCTAAACTGCTGACCGACCGTCTGATTAATGGTTAACCGCTCAAGTGGTTTAGTCAAACCATCCATACATATAAGCCTTATTGGTTTGCTTGGGTGGTTATATTTATGAAGCACATTTTGAGTGTCACTGTCATGACATCCTACTGTTGGGTAAAAGTCCCATAAAATGGAGGCAACGTCCCAACAAGACCATTGCTGTTGACTGGGACCTAACACATTAATTTAAACAAACAATCCATTGTAAACATTTCTCACTTGATGCCTCCCATATTCAGTACTAGTGTAAAACATGCAAAATTGAGTGCATATACTGCAAACTATTAGGCTCTCGAAGTTATTATTTGAGTTTGTTTCAGAAAAGGATCTTCCACAATAGCATTTGAGCCTGTGCATGAGAAAACCAACAATTTGAGTTTCCGACCAGGTCCGACACAAACAAGCCTGTACAGCTTCAGAAGATGGTTAGAGGCTCGAAATTTTGGATATAGAAAGTAGAGGAATTGTAATATCCGTGTAGCGAAAACAAAGGCGCTGATCAGCTGATCTGCGGCTTTGTTTTCGCCTATGCAAATTGTTGGTTTTCTCATGCACAGGCTCATTTGTTTTACAAGCATTTCTTATTTTCATATGACTTGAATAAGATGGTGAATCATAGTGATTCATGCTTTCCAAATGTTTTGTTTTCATTTCTTTACTTCAGTCACACACTGGGAATGTTTCAGTTTGGCCATTCAAAACTGTGGTAGATTTCTTCACTAGTCAAAGCCTATTCAGAGACAATCTCTCCGTCACTGCCGAGACCAGACCGGTTCGAACGTGTATCAACAATCAATGTTTTGACCTAATATAAAAAATATCGAGTTTTTTTTTTCCAATGAAATTTTCAATTTTTACAGTTGAAAAAAAATCTCTGTACATTACATGGGCAGTTTTGTAATGTGAAAAAAAAAAAATCAAGGTTTCTCATCTGAGCCTATGCATAATAAGAGTTCTTCTAATTCTTTTTCTCTAGAGGTACTTTTGAAATGCATTGGAGTTTTCATAATGGGCATAAAAAAAAAACACCAAAATATAGTCTTGTCAATGTTTCTTATTTTTTCTTCATTTTCATTTCAAATCTTTCAGTTTACAATTCAATATAACACGAAAGTTCAAAATCAATCAAAACTGAAGCTATACGAACTCTGTTTTTGATTTTGAAAAATGTAAACATGAGAAAATGTATATGACACACCCCTTTCCAAGAAAAAAACCTCTGTGACACGCTATACACCTACACTAATCAATCACCTATCACGAAAACATGTCCGTGACATGTATACCCCCCTGAACCCCACTTTTATATAGCAAAACTGGGGTATGCAGGGGTATACCTATTTTTTCTTATTTTTGCTCCAAAACATAGATTGTGGGTACTCGTACCCACAATCTATGTTTTGAGCAAAAATAAGAAAAATTTCAAATTTTTTTCAGCTGAACAATTTTCAATTTTTAAAACAAAAAAATCTTTATTGCATGGGCAAGTTTTCGTAATGCCTATAAAACAGTCTGCATAAAGAACTACAACACTACTGTTCCCGTTTTATGCAAGCAGACAAGGGATATTGCAAAGTTGCTTGCTCAAAACAGGTATCTGCTATCTGGGACCTGCACTATTTTTTTCAACGCTTCCATGTATAGTATCTGTATGTGTTTTTCATTGCAAGTAATACTTTTTCCCTTGCAATTATTCCTTAATCTTCAAATTTTCTTTTCTATGAAACTGGAGCTATTGATAAATATTTTTACCTCACTTCAGGTCAAATTGAACATCAAACTATGGGTATTCATTAGCAACAAATACCCATAACGTACATGGCTTTCAGTTACTACAGCTCCCAAGTCCGTGGTGATCGACAGCTGTCTTCCAAAAGCTTAATTGGATTTGTGATACATTATACTGGTGAAGAAAATGTAAACAGATTCTTGCATTATACCTTTGATTCAAGGTATATAACGAAATGTACAGTAACTACTGAGACAGAAAATTCTGAGCTTCAGATAAATTGTAAAGTATAGCAATAAAATCACAACTGTCCCTTAATGCCATTACACATATACATTTAAGCTTTGTTGAGAAAAAATGTTTACATTTGCAAAATGGCTTATCTATTGGGCGCCTCTGCAGTAAAAGTATCAGCAGTGAATCGAACATGCTTAAAAAGGCTCCTGCAATAGATGCCGGGCAACACCCGAATGGAAATACAGCTACCTGGAACAGCTTTACATTTGAGCCTGTGTGTGAGAAAACCAACAATTTTGGGTTCCGACCAGGTCCGACACAAACCAGGCTGTAAAGTCACAGAAGAAGGTAAGAAGCTTGAAATTTCAGATTTAAGAAGAAGAGGAATTGTATTATCTGTGTAGCAAAAACAAAGGTGCCTTTGTTTTCACCTATGTAGATTGTTGCTTTTCCCATGCAGCGGTTCATTTGTATCTGAGGTTTCAAGCACCCGTTTTAAACGAAAGTGAGTTCATGACATTATTTTACAGCTTTGGTATATGCATCGAAAAAGGAACCAAAAATACTTGTGTGACTTTTGTGTCATAATCAAAACTGCTGTGATTAAACCTTGATGAGTGAAGTTTTTTCAAGGTACTATACTAACGGAGAAGGCTAAAAAAAAAAATAGATGGTGGATACGTAAGGCCCTGATCAGCTTGTTTTCTTGCCTTGGCTTGCCTATTCTTCAACACATCCCATCCATTCAGCTGACAGTCTACAAGCAGTATTTGGTTCCATATGAAGTAAAGTTTTCTGTTTATAAGTATCACAAGGAATAGCCATTTGTTAGTTACATGAAGAAAATAAAAACATAACTTTTCCACAAGTTAAAAATACAATAATGCCTCTTGGTCAGTCAATATCATTCAAACTTAACGCATGGTTATTAAACTACAAAATGAGCCGCGTCATGAGAAAACCCGAATTTTGCCTATGCGAAAACAAAGGCGCAGATCAGCTTCGCAGTTAACTGCGAAGCTGATCAGCGCCTTTGTTTTCCCTACATGGATAGTTCAATTCCTCTTTTTCCTAAATCCGAAATTTCAAGTATCTAGCCCTCTTCTGTAGCTGGACAGACCGGTTTGTGTCGGACCTGGTCAGAAACCCCAAAGACCGATTTTCTCACATCGCAGCTCAAATACATGAATGATGTGGTCAACACGAATCTTGTTCTATAAAGCTATGAAAATGATGATACACAATCAAGCAACTTTAAATAAAATGCATAATTTACATGATGATTTATGATAACATTTACTCACAATTAAAGCTTATTAACACAACATTCGTACAAAACTCTTGTACATGTGCAAAACCTGTCAATTCAGGGCTACAAACTGGATCTGCCATTACTTAGATTGTACAGTCGCAGAATATGGTTGTAGGCTTACACTTTGGATGGGAGCCATTGCTTCCTATGTATTAACAAATATTATGGATAGTCATGTGTTTTGCTATAAGAGACAACTCAGTGTTAGTTGGATTCCAACCCATCAACCTCTTGATCCACTAAAAAGGTACAAGTAGGCAAAGATCAGGAAAAGGCGCAATCAGAAAAAGATTCCCACTCCAAAAACCGAGGTGGGAAAAAACCAAACTAACAATCAGGTACTTATACCATGAAAACATTTCGTAAGCTGAATGAGCAGCTATTTTCCCAATAGGTGGCCACTCAGTTACCTTAACTAAAAATATGAAAACATACATAAGGCGCCAACAGCACAAAAATATTTTAAACACCAAGACATAAAACAAAAAGAACCACCACAGAAGTATCGACTTGGAACGATCAGTAACACAAAGTTTAATACTAGGTTAGAGTTCTTCCCCATGCCAATCTGTCCAAACCTAATGATCATAGAGTATTTCATTGCCTTTGTGTCCCATATCAGTATGATTGAAATTGAAATGCTCTAACTTGAGTAATCTAAAGCCTGTACTAATAATATCAATGGTACAACTATCTATTACTTTATGAAAAATATCATGGCTAGCATATTAACTGATAAAACATAAGGACAAAAAATGAGTCTTAGGCTGCTTCCCCAAGGACAATTTTTCTTTGACGAAGATTATTTGTCACAGAAAATTTGGCAATGCATTTGCGTTCACACACAGCAAAGATTACTTATATATTACTTAGCTGGCTCACCTTTGTCGCAGATATCTGACAATGAAACTTTGCCAAAGAATTGAATTTACACGAGTATGTTTTTCTGCGACAAACCTACTTTGTCAAAGAAAAACTGTCCGTGGAGACGCTGCCTTAACAAACTTGATATTACTCGGGATGACAGATTTTAAGTGAAACAAAATTATCTCCCTTCTATAGCTGCACTGTTATCATAAGTGACTTTACATTCCTTTGACACATTTAGGCCATATAGAGCATAGTCAACTAGTTGTCCTAACCACACTGTCCCTAAGCAAGCCCTTCAAGCAATTTTCTAGTACAGAACAACCTCACTATAATGCTATCTTTGGGGTCCATAGAAGCAGACTGTGTTATAAGGGAAACTGTGTTATAAATGTTACTTACGATAGATATATAGCAAAATAATCAATTTGGGAGCCATGACATGCCAGTGTTATAATGAAAACCACATTATAATGAGGTGTGTTATTATGAGGTTAAAGTGTTCTGTTCTATGTACCCTTTCCTTCGGAGAAATCTTTCACTTGTGTTGTTGAGTATAGTTTTACATAAGAACAGTGGCAGTGAAAATGACTATTGCAAATACACATTATCATGTGCTTTTTTGCAGTATGAACAATTGTACAAAAAGAAGTTAAATTATTTAATAATTCAATATGTAACAGTTACAGCTGAAGAGTAAATATTACCAAGTTTCTAACCATTTGAGCTACATCATATAAGAAAACCAAAAATGTCGTCAGACACAAACCGAGCTGTACAAGCACAGAAGATGGCTAAAAGCTTGAAATTATGGGTTTAGAAAGAAGAGGAAATGTTCTATCCAGTAGCTAAAACATAGGCACTGATCAGCTTCACTGTTACCTTGAAGCTGATCTGTGTCTTTGTTTTCGCATATGCAAAGTGTTTGTTTGATTATGATGTGGCTCATTTATATTGTTGGGGGTAGTATTTTCCATCAGAAAATTGTTTTGCTTGTTTCATGTTTTAACATTTCGGTCAACAGTTTTTAGTCGTTTAAGGATGCAGCCATTGCTTCCTGGGTGTTAACAAGTATTCTGGGTGGTTATTCTGTCTTGCTCAAAGAAACAATTCGATACCATTGGGGCTAAAACTCTCATGCTCTTGATCTCCAGTCAGACGTTTTAATAGCCTGGGTTCCAGTCTGATCATTTTTCTCATTTTTATTTTTTCGTTTCTTTGTCAAAAATGACAGCCTGGGGAACTGTGATTTTGTTTGGTAGCGCCACCTGGATTATCCCTTAGATTCCGAGGGGTTGGACCAAAAACGACAACTCGTTGAGATACCTCTAATGTACTATAAATAGTAACTGAAGTCCCAATTGCCTCGTTTTCGCTATTACGAAATACCATTTCCGTTGCCATTTGTATCTCCTTTTTCATTTATTTTGTTATAATTATACAATGTCACATTCGCTATGAATATGGATGATAGAAAAGAGGACGCTAACACTGTATTCTAGCGCAATGTCCAGCCTCCATGCTGATAATGGCTGATAATACAGCCTCTTTCTCATTATCGCGCCTCGTTATCAATTTCATTGCGCCAGAATAGGCTAAAATTAGATTATCGGCTTATCGGATTATCGAAGGAAAACACCGTCAGAGTCCCCAGGCGTCAATATCTACAGAAATCAATAACGGTTACCGATACCTTTGATGTGTAATTTTATATCGTACTAATTGTCGAAATAAAACAACATAAAAACAGTATTTGGAAAAATAATTATATTGACGACTGGGCCCAGGCTAATGTTTTAACCACTAAGCCTTCATGCTGCCTTAAGAAAAAAATTACTTTTACAGCTGTAAAAACTGTTGCATATTTCAAATGATCGTAAACATAATTACCTGTATCACAAGTAATTTGATGATGCCTCTAAAATAAATGAATCAATGGTTATGCTACAATCAATTCTATTTTGATTAAAAATCTGAACTTGATATCAAGTTACATGTTCTTGTTAAAGCAGAGAATTACCAATCAGGTAATATGAAAAATATTTTATGAAAATGGAACAAGCTTTTTATACACTTGCTCCAGATATGCAGTTTTATCCCAAGAGTTGACCCGTCTCCAAATTCATAATTTTTTTTTCATGCTCAACTCAGATGAGACTAAAATTGTTGGCATTTTCAGCAGGATAAATGGCTATCTTTGGTAATCGAATACTAAAATTTTAAGTACCGGTAATCTAGGCTATTTCAGTATTGATAAGCAGTAAAGTATTGAGCTCAGCTGAGTTGAGCATGAGAAAAGCTTTATAACCTTGAGAAATGAGACCAAGTGTCCCTGGCCAGAACATTACAAAGGTTGAAAATGCCTTTTGTCTCTTGATACACTACAAAGGTTTGCTCATTTTTCCATGAAAATAATGTTGTGGGTATCCATAAGAAGCTGGGGCACTTCCACCAAAAACTAACATCTTTCTGTAGAATAAAACACAAATCAAATTCATCACCCCAAACCTTAAATTAGGCTATTGTTGTGTAATACCAGCTCAGAACATGACTATGTTTTGACTCATTAGAATACATTTGGCCTAAATGAAATGTTATGTACAGTTCTGACTTCCTTACCAACACAATTTTGTCACTCTGCCCTGCAAATTAGGAAACTCTTTGGAGAAAGAAGCAACTAACATATTTTGATGCCAGTTTCTGTGTTTTGACTAAACAACAAATTTCCTATTTGCCTCCCCTAAATTCTTTTGGCATGAAGCAGGAACCAAACATTTATTTCATTCAGACTTTAAATGGCCAAAATCTGCTAATACATTCAACAAATAGTCACTATGTACATGAATAAGAAGGAGTATAGCAAGGATGAGAAAAAGATTGTAAATGAGCCTTCGCATGAGAAAAACAACAATTTGGGTTTTTTAGCAGGTCCCACACAAACCCGGAAGGAAGCAGGCTAGAAACTTGAAATTTCAGGCTAACAAAGAAACATGATTGTACTATCCCTGTAGCAAAAACAAAGGTGCTGATCAGCTTCACAGTAATACTGTGTAGCTGATCTGCGCCTTTGTTTTCGCCTTTGCAAATTGTTGGTTTTCCGATGAGGCGGCTCAAATGTACATGAGAATTTGTATCTCTTGTGGTAATGAACCACAGTGACCAAATATTTTTGAGAAGGTTTTGCCCTAATCACATAACAGCAAAAATAGCATTTTAATCCATTAGCGACTAATGGACTTTCCCATTGTTATCATTTGGGTAAGTCCACTGTCATTTTTAGGGGCAATAGGAGCGATTTTGAAGTTTTAATCCATTTTTCGACGAAAATCTTCAAAGCAAACAGAATAGCCCCAGATGGGACCCAACATTCTGTTTGCTGTTACTGTCTGCCTATGTCCCATATGATGCTTTATCTTCAAACACACAAGTATCTTCATCATCACAATAGAAAATATGTGCCTCCTGTCTTGAAATTCATTCATCTTCTTTAAGAGAATGGGAAACATGTGCTGTCTTGAAACACACATATCTTCCTCATCACGATAATAATATGGTTTTGTGATTGAAAATATCCATTGATGAACTTTTCTTGGATTTTGTTCCAATGATGGTCCATGAAAAAAAGTGAAGTCTTGAGTAAACTGTAAAAGCTGCTAACACGATTCACTGGCACAATGTGGCGAGCTGACTGGATTAAACACGTGAAAGCTCTGGAGTGGATTTATACGAGTATCTTAGGCTGGGGGTGAACTACAGCAGCACGAGTCATTCTTTTGGTCCTGCAACAAGATAGAATAATAATACACATCATACATGTGTCACAGTGATACACAAGACATTTTGGTTGACACAAATAGTTGCAAATATCTCAGCATTCTTTTCCAGGCATTATGCTAAAGTGTCAATACCATTTCATATTGTTACATTGAAGACAGCATATAGAACTTAAATTGGTACCATGTCCTGTACAGTACCAATAAAAATGAAGTCTACCAAGTCACCGACAAAGTATGAATATTAAAAGCAGGGGGCACAACAAAACAACTTTGAAAAGCAGTATTTGAAACTTTACATTTCATAACCTAGACAGAATCGTTTTTTATGTTTTTCTCCTCCAAATATTTCAATAATATTTGTTTCACTCAAAAAATGATAATTTCTGAAATAACTATCTAATTTATACAGAGTATATTCCTAAACACATGCATTGCAATGTTTAGAAAACTAGGAGGAAACAACTAAATACAAATTCAAGGAAAAGTTAACCTATAACTTAAAACTGTTAAAACATGAATAATGATAATTTATATAAAAATATGGGTCTTTAATACATGAAACAATTTTTCCATGCAAACTAACTATAATTCAACGAAATAGCTCAACAAAGGAGCTGCCTCATGGGAAAACCAACAATCTGCATAGGCGAAAACAAAGACGCAGATCAGCTTCGCGGTAACCGCGAAGCTGATCAGCGCCTTTGTTTTCGCTACTCGGATAGAACAATTCCTCTTCTACTTAAATCCGAAATTTGAAGCTTCTAGCTCTTTTCTGTGCTTGTACAGGCCGGTTTGTGTCGGACCTGTTCGGAAACCACATTGTTGGTTTTCGCACGAGGCGGCTCAAAGGATAAATATACCATGCCTATGGTCATAATGATTTCATCTGCCTTGCTTTCATACTATATTTAGTGTACTTCCTAAAAATAATTTTGGACGGTAGGGGTGGAGCATTCTTCTTGAATTAAGAATAAAGAACAACACATACATGTATCATACACATACATGTATCATGTGTATCATCAAAATGCTTTTGTGTGTGTGTGTGTGTGTGTGTGTGTGTGTGTGTGTGTGTGTGTGTTTTAATTATTTAGCAGCTGCAACCAGTTTTTATTTCTGTGTATATGGATTACATAACATAGTGAAGCCCTTATAACCCACAAAGTTAATAACATTGTTAAGACCAACCCCTGATATGTGAGCTTTGCTATGAGAAATGGAAAAGAGACCATATAACACATATTGACTGTATGCTGAACATCTTTTTTTAATATCAATTTATCTCAAGGATGTTCGCTCTAACATTTGACATTTCGGAACTTCCAGTTTTTCTTTTTTTTGAATATCTCGTAAACGGTTGCAGATACTTTCCTAATATTTTATATTTGGATACATACTGAAGATATGCATTAAATGAGCCATGAAAATGGTCAATCTAAGGAACTTCATTTTTTCACCCCATTTCAGCAACTTTTCAGAATTTTTTTTTTTTTTTTTAATTCAGTTTTACGTCCCTTTCAAGATTATTTCAGCTCATATGAGACGGGCCAATCAGTAGGTGGGGCGAAAACGGGAGAACCCCGAGAAAAAACACCTGACACACCCGCAAGCAGAACTTGGCTTGTCTCACATGTGGCCAGAGCGGGGCTCGAACCCACACCAGACACAGCGGTGTCAGAAAAATTTAGTTGGTAGTAAAATTTAGGGGGTAGGGTAAATTAAACTTGAATATTACACATCTTCAAATTAATTGCAAAAGTTCAATGTTTATTTTAGCAGCAGTATATGTGTACATGGTCTTCTAAGTCAGTCTCTCTGTCTTTGGTGTGCTAGTTTTGAAATTTTGGGTGGTTTTATTAAATGGGCTTTAAGAAATAAAACAGCCGAAAAAAGGCTTAAAATGGCGATTTTCAAGTTGTTGGTTCTCTCTTATATGCACACTACCCCATATATTTCTTTCTTTTATTCGAACAATATTACATGTACCAAGTTCTATGTTGTGTGAAAATACAAGAAAAAGTTTGAATCTACAAATATGGGTTTGGCACATTTCAAAATATTGATTTTTTCCGACTTTTCAAGTATGATGGTAGGGTTGAAAAACGACTTGTAAAACTTTGTCATCCACTTCAAGTTGCAAATTTTGTTATGCTTTTGGTCCAAATTAGTCTATTATACCTTTTGAAAGCATTCTATGAGTATTTTTGTTCAAGACAGGTATGTTTCAAAGAATTGAAAATTAAATTAATTTTACTAAATTTAAAGCATGGTGTTCAGGTCTCATTCACAGGCCTGTAGCTTGAAATAAGAGCTGTCGCAGGACAGCGTAGCTCGCCTGACTTGTGCTTTGCCACTACATCTGTTAAAATCTATTCACCATTTTTGCATTATCGGCTGGTTACCTGCTGACAAAAATCAATATTGGAAAAACAGGTAACCAAAAACCCCCTCAGGGGGGTTCTGGTTACCTGTATTTCCAATATTGATTTTTTTTTAAAGCTGGGAACCAGCGGATAATGCAAAAAAGGTGAATGACCTATGACCTTGACCTCAAGGTCACTCAGGTGGGTCATGATGGTACTGCATAAAACTTCAGACCAATGCATAGTATGAACTTGATCAATCTACATGTTCAAGAGATATAGACTTATAAAAACATTAACCAAAACTTAAACACAAAACTTCCAAGTCCGTGACCCTGACCTCAAGGTCATCCAGGTGAGTTGTATGTACAGCATAAAACCTGAGACCAATATCTATCAACATGCAAGTATCAACTTTATCCATCAACATGTTCAAGAGATTTAGACTTTAACCAAAAAATTTAACACAAAATTTCTAAGTCTGTGACGTTGACCTCATGGTCACCCAGGGTAGGTCATGATGGTACTGCATAAAACTTCAGACCAATATCTACCAACATGCAAAGTATCAACTCGATCAATCAACATGGTCAAGAGATATAGACTTACAAAAACTTAAATAAAAAAATTAAACACAAAATTTCTAAGTCTGTGACCTTGAACTCAAGGTCACTGAGAGTGGGTCATGATGGTACTGCATAAAACTTCAGACCAATATCTAGCAACATGCAAAGTATCAACTCAATCCATCAACATGGTCAAGAGATATAGACTTACAAAAACTTTAACCAAAAACTTAAACACAAAATTTCTATGTCCGTGACCTTGACCTCAGGGTCACCCAGGGTGGGTCATGATGGTACTGCATAAAACTTCAGACCAATATCTAGCAACATGCAAAGTATCAACTCAATCCATCAACATGGTCAAGAGATATAGACTTACAAAAACTTTAACCAAAAACTTAAACACAAAATTTCTATGTCCGTGACCTTGACCTCAGGGTCACCCAGGGTGGGTCATGATGGTACTGCGTAAAACTTCAGACCAATATCTAGCAACATGCAAAGTATCAACTCAATCTATCAATATGGTCAAGAGATATAGACTTACAAAAACTTTAACCAAAAACTTAAACACAAAATTTCTAAGTCCGTGACCTTGACCTCAAGGTCACCCAGGGTAGGTCATGATGGTACTGCGTAAAAGTTCAGACCAATATCTAGCAACATGCAAAGTATCAACTTGATCCATCAACATGGTCAAGAGATATAAACTTATAAAAAACTTTAACCGAAAGTGTGACGCGGACGCGGACGTACACGTAAACGCACACGTAAACGTAAACGTAAACGGAGACGACCGAGGTGACTACAATAGCTCTATGCACTTCGTGCAGGCGAGCTAAAAATGCACACTACCCTATACTTATTTCGTTTTCAAATGTCTTGTGTTGTATTTTGTGTTGTATTTTGGAATCAAAAAAGCGTGATTAGAAAAAAAGTTTGAATACTGTTTCATTGGCAGCGAACATCCTTAAATTTTGTGTTCCTTGTTTGTTTGCCAGTCTGGGTAGATGCACTAAAAAGAGGTTTTCTCATGACAAGGCTCAAATGATTATGACAGATACATTAAGTCCCCTTCTTCTGCAAAAATAATACTTCTTCCATTTGAAGCCCTTTGCCAAAGACATGAAAGTGCAGTTAAGGTCAGAAAATGCAAGGACATATAAAACCGATCTGGTCTGAAGGTTTCATGTCTCACAAAACCAACAAACTTCTTGGAATAAGTAAACCAAATATGCAATGAATTTAGTAGTTTTCCATATGTAACCAGAGGACCATTGGTCCTGAGAATGCTCACCTGAAGACTGATCTTGGAGCATTAAGTCATCATGAAATGACCTTGACCTTGAATACTCACACACCTTTATTGACTTCATATGTTGTCTGCATCTGCTAAGTTTCAGATCTCAGGCTGCAATAGTTTCCAAACCCAATGAATTCTGAGAAAACCATAATCTTAATTTTGATATCTAAATGACCTTGGGACAAGGTCAAGAAATGATCTTGATCTTAATTGATCATATACCTTCATTGACTCCATTAGTTGTCGGCATCTAGCAACTTTCAGGTCTCAGGCTGCAATAATTTCCAAAATATCCATTGTTTTCACCTTTTCCCATGTAAAAGCCTATGTGTCCAAAATTGATGTTGCCGTAAAATAGGTCAAGGTCATCCTAGAGTCATCATTTGAACAAATTTCGATGTGCTGGAGTCCCCAATGCTACATACCAAGTTTCATGGAAATCAGCACACCGGTTCTGTTTTTGAAGGGTTCTTACCATATATGGGCGTGGCTGCCATTTTGGTCATATGATCAAAATATCGCAAACAAAATTTCAATGCTACTACCCAAGGATTGGCCGAGCGGTTTTAGAGAAGATCTTGAAATTGTGGACGACGACGGACGGACACCAGATCATGGCCATCCTATAAGTTCACCTTGTGAGCCTTTGGCTCATGTGAGCTAAAAATGTAATTCTAACCATCAGATGTCATATGCTTTTTTTTTCATTAGCGATAATGGCAGGACACAAGCAGGTATACAATCAATTCCAGGGAAAGGTTCATCTAGCCATTCATCCGCTTCTAGCCATCCATAAGGATGGTCGTGTTTCTATTTCCTTGCAAGCATTTTGGTATATATGTATCATAGATATACAAGTAACTCTCTCCCTATATATAGCATGTGGGGTGCATAGCCATGCTGTTAGTAGTAACCATTACTACTAAAGTAACCAATCAGAACCTGTTATCTGTCGTATTCTCGTCCACAGAGATGAACTGAAGTGATGAGAAAAACACAGTGTGTAAATAAGTCTGTAAACTTAAATGTCCAGCACAGCCATTAAAATTTGCATATTTATTTGTTTATTTATTTATTTTTTTGGGGGGGGGGGAGCAAATAATATCCCAAAAGATACCATTCTATCATTTCATTCAAATGTTAAACAAATGTGTGCCACAACAAATGACCGGCAGTTTGATTTTAAACTCAGCCTTTCAACAGTAACTAGTAAAAGAATATGCTGGACCTGCTAACGCCAAACTTCAATCTTGACAAGACAAACTCTCAACAGTGCATACAGCACAAGAAAAGAAATTCATATAGTTATTGAAAATAACAATCAAGACTATGAAACAAACACAGTGCAGATTTACCCTCTGAAATAATCCTGATAGTAATTATTCTTTCAGCCTTTTAAATCTTCCTTTTAGAAATCTTGCATCTACTCCTGAGAAATTATATATAAATACAGGCCAACCTCATTATAATGCTATTTTTGGGGTCCATAGAAACAGACCGAGTTATAATGAGGTTACTTACTATAGACACATGGCAAAATTATCAATTTGGGAGCCATGTCATGGCCATATTATATTGAAAACCACATTATAATGAGGCATGTTATAATTACGTTGAAGTGTATCAATGTTATAGAATGTGTGAAAATCAAATGCTCTGCTGAAAAAGAAAGTCAATACATGTAGACTCATTTACCTACTGTGTTTTTGCAAGAATAATGAAGTTAAATGCTCTTAACTTATTATTAGAACAAGCAACTTACCATCTACCCACTATCCAGAAAGTACCAAAAAGAGTAAAGTCCACTTCTAATAAAGTAAATTTAATGTCTTTACATTTTTCAACCAAATATTGGTTATAGTAAATGACACCAAGACACCATTACTGTTTGGTTTCTTTGGACTTTCCTATGACCGTTGGGTGCATTATGTTTGTTGGTTAGTTGATTTCATGTTTTATGTCCCATTTAAAAGCTATTGTCATATGGAGACATAACCTCCCTTTAAAGTCTCATCAAAAAGACTATAGAAGCCCAGGATTGAGCCAATGACCCCTGGTTTACAAGACAGTGGCTTAAAACTGGCTTAGAAGCTACATAGGCTTCTAATCTTTTTGACAGGTTGTTATTTTGTGTTGTACAGATGCAACCTTGTAAGGCATGCATAGTGCTTTGTATACTATAAGACTTAAGTTTAGCAATTTTTTCATCCATCATTATTTTCAAAATCAAATGTTTGAAAACTTTCGATATGCTTTTAATATGTTAAGTGATGCTCAAATTCATGTTTCAAGACGAGTTTGTGTGTTTTTCTTATGTCCACAAGTTGCTACGTTACGTTTAAAAAATCATGCAAATCACGTGCCCAGCATTCCCCGTGCATCACATGTTATCAATCTTTGCCTTGTTTGATTGGTAAAAGTGTCAAAATGAATAAACCGAAATGACATTTGAAAAATTCCACGAGGAGACGCCGTCATGGCTTGACGTTAAATCAACGTAACACGAAGATCAATATGCTCAGTGCAGACATGAAAAATTAGAAAGCCATTTTAATTTTTTAAGTTTACGAGAGTACGATACGGTCTCCTAGAACCATGTTCCATCAGCTGACATCGTCCAAAACCGACATCATGATGCCAGACAACGAAAGGCTATCATGATATAGGGCAATGACAATTTGACGTCATAAAGACGTAATGGATTTCTAAGCAACCTACGAATTTCAGGCTTGATAATTAAATGCATAAAAAGATGGATTTGTATCGAAACAGCTGACGGAAAACAACATGCATGGTGCGAACACGGAGAATATCGCCGATAGGTTTTCGGTCCTGTAAACGTTAACGTGCAAGACTACTTGACCATATCACATCTAACCATATAGGCCTACTAAATGAGCGATTTCTCGTACAGAAAGCGAAATCACACGTCATTTCAGCAATTAACACAAATGGGATTGCATCGGGAAAAAAGCCATCGAACAAAATGACGTTAGTTACGTCATACAACGGGGGCATTACCTGATACCAGAATGGAACCAAATCTCTACGATCATGGTACAGAACTCTTTTTGAGCACAAGAGGATGTTACATGGCTGTTTGGGGAATAAACCGTTAACTTTTCATATGCCAAGAAACAATGTGAATTTTGAGGTGACACCCCTGTAAACTTTGACGCAGCATAATTGCATCAGAAAAGACGGCTTTCCGGTGAAAAGTTTAAAATGTGGTTCCTAAAGGTTTAACTATTGACGGGATAAAGAGTTTGTTTCAGTTCATCTTCATACCAATTTGCAATTTTGAATTCAATTAAAAATTGCTAAACTTAAGTCTCATAGTATATTTTATTTACATTTGGCAAACCAACAATTATTTGCTTGTATTGAGGTTTAACATCCCAGTCAAGAATTTTTCAGTTGTGTCGGGACAGAGCCACGGTTCCTGGATATTAACTAGTACTGTGGGGGAAATGTGTCTTGCTGAAGGACACAACACGGTGTCGCCAGTGGGGATCAATTCCAGGACCCTGGATTCAGAGTCCAGGGCTCTACCACTATGCCACCCGCTCCTCCTGACAGTTTTTTTTTAAATTGTTTTACGTCCCTTTCAAGATTATTTCGGCTCGTATGAGACGGGCCAATCAGTAGGTGGACGAAAACGGGAGAACCCCAAGAAAAACCACCTGGCACACCAGCAAGCAGAACTTGGCTTGTCTCACATGTGGCCAGTGCGGGGCTCGCTGACAGAATTAGCGGTGACTTCATATAGTTTTATTGCCAGGATGTTTAAGTTGTGAATATTAGAATGCAGCTTATAGGTGCTTAAACTATTATCATTCGAAACATTCTGTTTGATTAGGTACTCCATTATGAAAAGAAAACTACACAAAGTTTATTTATTATTATAAAACCATCCTTACCTAGGTGAGTTGACTGAACTAGATCCTGGGGGCTCTTTGCTACCTCGGGGCGGCTCTTTTACAAAGTTTCGGCACGACGCTAACTTGTTCTCTAGTGCCTGCAAAAGATTATGAAAAGACAACTGATATTACAGGCGGCTACAGATGGGCAATCTTACATCAAACTGAGTTATGTGTAGTCATCTTCAAACAAGCACTCCTGCCATATTATGGATCTAGATGTTTGACCTTGGTTTCGGTAGAATTATTATAAAACATGATCCCACAGTTTGGAAATGTATTTGACATGTAAAACCTAATTTTGTTATTTAAGAATTGATACAGCTTTCAAAAACTATCAGTTGCAAAGCAAAGATATGCTCTTTACATGCCACACATAACATGCTAAAATGAATACATGTAATTCTTTCTTTCTTTTTTTTTTCAAACTTAAAATCTTAAATTTTCTATTAAATTTCAACAAAGAAATTTTCTTTACAATAAAATGTGTTCATAAAATTGGTAATTTAGTTTTTATTATATAACTGATCTAAAAGTTTTTTTTGTTGTTTTTTTTTTGCTAGAATTTCAAAACAATTTCTGTATCATTTTGCATTAAGCCTTGTAAATTTCAAAGTTTTCTTAATATTTGACGCAATATCTTTCAGAAAGTGCTTATATTCTATTTCTTTTGCTGAAGTGAATGTAAGCAACTTTGGCATAATGGGATAGTTTTGTCTCATAACTTAAAGGTCTGCAAAGTCTTAAGGGGTAGCATCTAAAAGCATGATGAGGTCCAAAGCTTGCAAAAAGGGTTGATTAAAGGCTAGTGCTATTAACTAAAATATGGGTCAAGACAGTGGAACAAATAATGTACACATTTGGTTTGATTCTGAGATAAATTTTCTGTAAGATATTTTTGTGAACATCTTTAAGTAGGGTACAAGGCACTTTTTGCCCATTTTTGACAAATCCATTTTCCCATCATTTGGGTGAGTCCACTTTCATTTTTAGGGGCATCAGGAGTGATTTTAAATTTTCATATAAATTTTTGATGAAAATCCTCTTAGCAGACAGAATAGCCCCAGATGGGACGCTGCATTCTGCAGCGTCACATCAAGGGTTATACTGTTTGCCTATGTCCCATAATGATGCCTGACTTAAATGAGTTAATGAGAACTGGTAATTATTCTCTCCAGCAAAAAAGTATTTAGACATTATCACAAAATTTGCATGATATTTGTTCCTTAGCCCAAATACCTCTCCAAATATAGTTGAAAGAGAAAATATTGTGGACAATATTCAACAAGAATATGACGCTGGCATGCGACAGAAAACAACATCGGCACAGTTCCTGATCAATAAAATGTATCATGACAACACAGACAACTAAACTTTTAAATGTACTGCAGTCAACAATTTTTCAGACATGTTGCAACAGGGTCACCACTTCTTTGCTAATAACCAATGCTATGGTGAGCTAGTGACTAGGCCACAGCACTTTCCTCAATTAACTGAGCCACCTCGTGGGAAAACCAACAATGTGGTTTTCGAACAGGTCTGACACAAACTGGCCTGTACAAGCACAGAAAAGAGCTAGAAGCTTGAAATTTCTGATTTAAGTAGAAGAGGAATTGTGAAAACAAAGGCGCTGATCAGCTTCGCAGTTACTGCGAAGCTGATCTGCGCCTTTGTTTTCGCCTATGCAGATTGTTGGTTTTCCCATGTAACGGCTCAATTATTAGATGACTTGCTTGCCCGGTAAAAGGATCAAAGAGTTCTTGTTTATTTCAGTGTGAACCATGCAATGCCATAAAGGTTTATACTGTACATATATGTACATATACTGTATGTATCACGATTGAGGCAAGCTATGGTAGGGTATGAAGCTGTAAAGGACATCTATGGATTAGATGGGAAAAGTCCCTAAAAGCCTAAAACCGAGGGATCAATTTTTAAAACACGTAATTTAAGCAAACTTTTAAACTGTATTATTAGATATATATGTAAATTGTATAAAAATGGATTAATGCAAATAAGTATAGAGATAATTCTTGGTTATAGTACCTACCTAAATATTTACAATTTTTCACACTGCTACAGTTCATGGTGCAAAATTATAGTTTCTGATGTATTTTTCTGCAGTTTTTTTTGCTATAAATCGAAGCAAAATGGATGTTGTCGACATAAACGGGTTTTGGTTTTGTTGTTATTGCGCATGCGCATCATTCGCATGCGCATCATTTGAACCTGCTCTAAGATCATTTTGATTCCGATCGGAAATTAAATAAGAGCTGTCGCAGGACAGCGTAGCTCACCTGACTTGTGCTTTGCCACTAAACTTATCAAAATCTATGACCAATGACCTTGACCTCAAGGTCGCTCAGGTGGGTTGTGATGGTACAGCATAAAATTTCAGACCAATATCCACAAACATGCAAAGTTTCAACTTGATCCATCAACATAGAGATATATAGACTTCAAAAATCTTTAACCCAAAACGTTAACCAAAAATTTCTAAGGCCATGACCTTGACCTCAAGTTCACCCAGGGTGGGTCATAATGGTAAAGCATAAAACTTCAGACCAATATCTACCAACATGCAAAGTATCAACTTGATCAATGTACATGTTCAAGAGATATAGACTTATAAAGACTTTAACCGAAAACTTTAACAAAAAAAATTCTAAGTCTGTGACCTTGACCTCAAGGTCACCAAGGGTGGGTCATGATGGTACTGCATAAAACTTCAGACCAATATCTACCAACGTGCAAAGTATCAACTTGATCCATCAACATGTTCAAGAGATATAGACTTCTAAAAACTTTAATAAAAAGTCACTAGAGCATGAAATATAGGTCAAGGTCACAAGATCACTGTGGGTGTAAAGTTGGGACATCGAGGAGAAGCCATATGCAAGGTTTGATGGTTGTAGGCTATATAGTTGATGAGATATTAAGGGTTGGCTTAAAAAATGACAAAGTCACTGGAGCATGAAATATAAGTCAAGGTCAGTAGGTCAATGTGGGTGCCGAGTCGGGACATCGAGGAGAAGCCATATGCAAGGTTTGATGGTTGTATGCTTTATAGTTGATGAGATATTAAGGGTTGGCTTCAAAAATGACAAAGTCACTAGAGCACGAAATATAGGTCAAGGTCACTAGGTGAATGTGGGTGCCGAGTCGGGACATCGAGGAGAAGTCATATGCAAGGTTTGATGGTTGTAGGCTTTATAGTTGATGAGATATTAAGAGTTGGCTTCAAAAATGACAAAGTCACTAGAGCACGAAATATAGGTCAAGGTCACTAGATCAATGTAAGTGCAAAATCGGGACATCGAGGAGAAGCCATATGCAAGGTTTGATGGTTGTAGGCTGTATAGTTGATGAGATATTAAGGGTTGGCTTAAAAAATGACAAAGTCACTGGAGCAGGAAATATAGGTCAAGGTCAGTAGGTCAATGTGGGTGCCGAGTCGGGACATCGAGGAGAAGCCATATGCAAGGTTTGATGGTTGTAGGCTTTATAGTTGATGAGATATTAAGGGTTGGCTTCAAAAATGACAAAGTCACTGGAGCATGAAATATAGGTCAAGGTCAGTAGGTCAATGTGAGTGCCGAGTCGGGACATCGAGGAGAAGTCATATGTAAGGTTTGACAGTTCTAGGCTTTACAGTTGATGAGAAACTAACACAGCATCTGAGCATTGTACAAAGGTGTTCTAGATATTGACCTCTAGCCCCGCCCCCAGGCATGACCCCACGGGTCCCTTCACACTAAATCACAGAGGACCCTCATATGCAGCAATGTTCCAAATATGAATGATTTCTGGTCAGTGAATATCAAGATATAACAATTTTAAAAACTTTAACCGAAAGTGTGATGCGGACGCGGACGTACACTTAAACATAAACGTACACGTAAACGGGTACGACCGAGGTGACAACAATAGCTCTGTGCACTTCGTGCAGGCGAGCTAAAAATGGGGACCATTACTATTTTTAGTTTTGAAGTATGTTCCCCCCCCCCAAGACCCAACAAATCCTTTTTCCTGGAGACACCTTATGTATATTTACACGATATATGTTAGCGAGAAGCTGGGTCTAGTGGGGGAACGATGTTCACAAGACCGTGGAACATAAGTATTTAAGCGTGATTGGAAGCAGAATGACCTTAAAACATGTACCAATGATGCGCATGCTTAATAACGACAAAACTAAAACTAGTTTTATCGTCACCATCAATTTTGCTTCGGTTTATAGCAAAAACTTGCAGTCAAATACATAGGAAACTATAGTTTCGCTCCATGAACATATACTGTGTAAGTAATTGTAAATGTTGGGATATGTATAAACAATCAAGAGTTATCTCTTCCTGTTTGCATTTGGGAATGCTGCCAAATTCATTTTTGTACAATTTACAGTTATACTCCATAATACAGTTTAAAAATTTGCTTAAATTACATGTTTTAAAAATTGATCCCTCGGCTTTAGGCTTTTAGGGACTTTTCCCATCTAATCCATAGATGTCCTTGTCATCACAGCCATGCATATAGCCATGTTAACTAATTTAGTAACTGCTTAAGCTTGTTATACTACTATTTCTATTTCAGTGTAAAGCAAAGATACAATCATTCTTATGCCATAGAATCATTTTTAATTAATACATGTAATTTTCTTGCATGGCATTTGATAGCAATCAGTGGCGGATTTAGAGGGGGTTCGGATGGTTCGCTAGAACGCCCCCCTGGGACCAAATTATTTTAATTTCATGGGAAAATTTATGAAAAATCAGGTAAAATGTTGAAAATGAACCACCTCTTGATGAATTTGAACCCTCCTTCCAGAAATCCAGGATCCGCCCCTGGTTATTTATGCACTTTCTTAACAGCAAAGTAAAAGTCATATGAAAAGCTTTATGTGTACAAACCACAACCTGTTTGTGACAAAGTTTATTACATGGCTTTTAACAATGTCTGTGAGCATACTTACACCAACTTTGCGTAACAAATCTCCGACTATATTTAGAGCAGATATTCGTGCAGATGGGGTGAGTGGCGTGCCACCATTCAGTGTGGGGATCCCTGCAAGGCAAAAACACAAAACATACAGACAAGCTCGAGGATGCCACATACATAAGTCTACAAATAAAGGTATGTCTAATAAAGGCTCCAGTTAGTCAAAGCAGGGTTAACAGAAGCAGTTAAATTTGTTATGATATATTTTGGCAATGTAGAAGTTTCAGTTGCCTTTACAAATGTTTCACTTTGAATAACTGGAATTATATTTGATAAATAAATATATAAAGTAAAATAAAAAATACATTCTCCTAAGCCCTTCTTATGTATTTTTGATGGAAGAAAAAACAAACTTATAAAGATATCTCTGCTTTCCTTAATATCAACTTTTCTGTGTTTTCTAATGCATCACCTGTGTTTTACATACAAATAAAATAAAATTAACTATAAGCATAAAAGTGTTGAATGATCATGCTCATGCATCTGTGAAATGTTTTCTGCCTTCTTTTTAAAGGATAAATAGGGAAAAGCTAAGATCAGACTGGCACTCATTGATAACTCAAGGGTAACTTTCATTCCACAATCCTTGTGGCACGCACACCTCATGCTCCAATTCCATGCAAATCTTCAAATCATGGGGAATTTTTCTCATATACAAGAGCAACTAGAATTGTCAGAGAATCTGACTATAGCCCCGCTTCTCAGCTTTTTTTGCAGGGTGAAAAAAACAATGACAGGTAACTATCACAGGCTATCACAAGCTAGATCTCATCAATATTGATGCTCATACAAAATTTGGTCTGATTATGTCAATTCGTTCTCTGTCAAAATTTTGCGAAAAATGACGGTAATAATCCAAAGCTAGATCTTGTCAATGATGATGTGCATACAAAATTTAGACGGATTCTGTCAATTCGTTCTGAAGATATTGAGCGGAAACAAAATTCTGAAGTCAATCAAGGGCTGTTAACTCCGTCAAAATTTTGCAAAAAATGATGGGTAATAATCCCAAGCTAGATCTTGTCAATGATGATGTGCATACAAAATTTGGACGGATTCTGTCAATTCATTCTCCAGATATTGAGCGGGAATGAAATTCTGATGTCAATCAAGGGCTGTAACTCCATCAAAATTTTGTGAAAAATGACAGGTAACAATCCAAAGCCAGATCTTGTCAATGTTGATGTGCATACAAAATTTGGTTGGATTCTGTCAATTCGTTCTCAAGATATTGAGCGGAAACGAAATTCTGACGTTAATTAAGGGCCATAACTCTGTCAAAATTTAACAAAAACTGAAGGGTAACAAATTCCAAGCTAGATCTTGTCAATGTTGATGTGCATACAAAATTTGGTCCGATTCTGTCAGTGCGTTCTCAAGATATTGAGCGGAAACGAAATTCTGACGTCAATCAAGGGCCGTAACTCCGTCAAAATTTTACGAAAAATGACGGGTAACAATCCCAAGCTAGATCTTGTCAATGTTGATGTGCATACAAAATTTGGTCAGATTCTGTCAATTTGTTCTCAAGATATTGAGCGGAAACGAAATTCTGACGTCAATCAAGGGCCATAACTCCGTCAAAATTTTGCGAAAAATGATGAGCAACAATCCCAAGCTAGATCTTGTCAATGTTGATGTGCTTACAAAATTTGGTCGGATTCTGTCAATGCGTTCTCAAGATATTGAGCGGATACAAAATTCTGACGTTAATCAAGGGCCGTAACTCCATCAAAATTTTGCGAAAAATGACGGGCAACAATCCCAAGCTAGATCTTGTCAATGTTGATGTGCATACAAAATTTGGTCGGATTCTGTCAATTTGTTCTCAAGATATTGAGCGGAAACGAAATTCTGACGTCAATCAAGGGCCGTAACTCCGTCAAAATTTTGCAAAAAATAACAGGTAACAATCCCAAGCTAGATCATGTCAATGTTGATGTGCATACAAAATTTGGTCGCATTCTGTCAATGCGTTCTCAAGATATTGAGCGGAAACAAAATTCTGACGTTAATCAAGGGCCATAACTCCGTCAAAATTTTGCGAAAAATGACGGGTATCGATCCCAAGCTAGATCCTGTCAATGATGATGTGCATACAAAATTTGGTCCGATTCTGTCAATTCGTTCTCAAGATATTGAGCGGAAACAAAATTCTGACGTCAATCAAGGGCCATAACTCCGTCAAAATTTTGCAAAAAATGACGGGTAACAATCCTAAGCTAGATCTTGTCAATGATGATATGCATACAAAATTTGGTCCGATTCTGTCAATTCATTCTCAAGATATTGAGCGGAAACGAAATTCTGACGTCAATCAAGGGCCATAACTCTGTCAAAATTTTGCGATAAATGACAGGTAACAATTGTCAATGTTGATGTGCATACAAAATTTGGTCAGATTCTGTCAATTCGTTCTCAAGATATTGAGCGGAAACGAAATTCTGAAGTCAATCAAGGGCCATAACTCCGTCAAAATTTTGCAAAAAATGACGGGTAACAATCCCAAGCTAGATCTTGTCAATGTTGATGTGCATACAAAATTTGGTCAGATTCTGTCAATTCGTTCTCAAGATATTGAGCGGAAACGATATTCTGACATCAATCAAGGGCCATAACTCCGTCAAAATTTTGCGAAAAATGACGGGTAACAATCCCAAGCTAGATCTTGTCAATGTTGATGTGCATACAAAATTTGGTCAGATTCTGTTAAGCCATTCTCAAGATAATGAATGGAAACAAAAATGTTGGAAGGACGGAAGGACAGAATAACGGAATAACAGAATAACGGAACTACGGAAGGACAGGGTGAATCCAGTATAGCCCCCACTTTTTCAAAGCAGGGCTATAATTATTCTCTAATTCCATAGCGAAAGCGAGTATTCAGCCATGGTAAATGACACGTTTTAGGGCTGCAAACATAGCGGGGAAAAGTGATTCTGCTCATAACATATGCCTTTAAGCAAGTTTGTGGTTCCTATAAGATGATCATTTCGCATGGAAAGGTTTTGTTTAGTTTGATTTGCTGTTTAATGTCCCAGTCAACAGCTACAGCATACATGTGATATCCCCCGATTTGATCAGGTTTCCCAATTTTTGACTCAAATCCAGCCCATTCCCGACGTGCACCCGACTTACCGAAATTCCCTTTGGACTCTTTGCAATTCTTTTCTATCCAACTGATCATTTTAAACTTAATTAAAGGATGGTAAACTAGAATTGTCAGAGAATCTGACTATAGCCCCGCTTCTCAGCTTTTTTGCAGGGTGAAAAAACAATGACAGGTAACTATCACAAGCTAGATCTCGTCAATATTGATGCGCATACAAAATTTGGTCTGATTATGTCAATTTGTTCTCAAGATATTGAGCGGAAACGAAATTCTGACCTCAATAAATGGCCATAACTCCGTCAAAATTTTGCGAAAAATGACGGGTAACAATCCCAAGCTAGATCTTGTCAATGATGATGTGCATACAAAATTTGATCGCATTCTGTCAATGCGTTCTCAAGATATTGAGCGGAAACGAAATTCTGATGTCAATCAAGGGCCATAACTCCGTCAAAATTTTGCGAAAAATGACGGGTAACAATCCCAAGCTAGATCTTGTCAATGTTGATGTGCACACAAAATTTGGTCTGATTCTGTCAATTCGTTCTCAAGATATTGAGCGGAAACGAAATTCTGACGTCAATTAAGGGCCGTAACTCCATCAAAATTTTGCGAAAAATGACGGGTAACAATCCCAAGCTAGATCTTGTCAATGTTGATGTGCACACAAAATTTGGTCGGATTCTGTCAATTCGTTCTCAAGATATTGAGCGGAAACGAAATTCTGACGTCAATCAAGGGCCGTAACACCGTCAAAATTTTGCGAAAAATGACGGGTAACAATCCAAAGCTAGATCTTGTCAATGATGATGTTCATACAAAGGGGGTGTTACAGATGTGCCCACGCATATATTTTCTTTAAATTTTACACATAAGTAGGTCATTATATATGAGCTATGAAAATGTATATATTGAATTTAATAATTAATTATAGGACTCAGGAGGCAACCCTGGCTTACTCCCACAATGACATGATACCTGCCATCATCTTTGTGTGCCCTAAATCTTCAGTTTTATAATTTTCTACGATTTGTCATGTGGATTGGCGCGAGAACATCCCAGGCATTATACTTATACCGTAAAAACATTTTACAGAAGTATGATATTGATTTCCTGATTAAATAATTATAAAATTTCTCAATTTTTTCTCTAAAATTTACAAAAATTACCAAATTCAACTTCAAAAATATATATGTTCCAGTCTTTGTCAAGATATCATGTTTTCTTGAAAATATGTCATATATATCCTCTTGATTTGAGCAAAATTTCATGATAATTTAAAACCGGTAACATTGTCATTTTTTGCATTATATACATGTAGGTCACTTTTCATAATTTTAACAAAATGTTGAAATTGCTCCAAAACATCACAAAAAGGTTTTGGATTATGATCATAATGCACATTTCTGACACACATTGTGCCTGAATGGCATACATTTAGTTACGTTCATGTAACTGAGTGGCCACCTGTTGGGAAATAGCCGTTCTCTTGGCAAACTGTACAAGTAACTATTTGTTATTTCGCTTGTTTTCCCAATGGAAGTTTATGTGAAACTTTGGTTCTAATTGCAGCAGCTCCTGGCCATTGCTTACTTTTGCCAACAACATGTTATTCGTGATGGTCCTACCATCTGTTTTTCACACTTGACTGTTTTCTTAAGGTTTAGAACGATGTAAAGTAATTCTAAAATAGCAGTGAGGCCAAATGGCTTAAGGTTGCCTTCAGTTGAATCAATTCTAAAAGCTCTAAATTGTTCTAATGAGGAAATAATAGAGGATGTTTAATTTTGTTTAACTGATAATCAGATGTTATGCTTCTCATACAGGAGTGAGACAGGGAGATCCATGTTGACTTGTCTAGTGATAATTGAATCTGATATTAATATTTCTTACTCTTGAACTGATAGTATTTTATTGTAAAATGACACAAGTGGAAATAATATTAGACAAATGTTCATTGTATATTACTTTAACATACCAATTCCATGCTATAAGTGTTTTAGAGGGAAAGCTAGAGTACCTCTTATATCCCTTACTGTACTCAAATTTTAAAACTTTGATTTTCAACATACGATCTGATTTCGTCTTTTAAAATTACATGAAATTAAAACAGACCATAAATTCTATAAAGTCATGTGCCATGAGAATTTTAAAACTTTAAGCCTTCAGTCAAATGTAACATCATTGCATTACATATCTTACCCACATAAATGCTTGCAAAATAAACATCAAACCAAAATCTCCTATAAAATGTATGCATTTAGGCTAATTATTATGTATGCTTCATCGTTACGGCAAATCCACTTCCTATATTCACATTCCTATGGATCTTATTCAGCCTTTTAAACGTATATTGTACGTTGCATACATTACAGCCTTCAAAACTAAATATTAAAGTTAATATTTTCTCAGTAAAAAATGAATATAGTAAAGTACGTTCTGTCATATCATGACAAACATCTTGTAGACAATGATTTTCCTTTCATACAAATACAATTATTAATCTTGCATATTATGTGTTCTTATCGGTTACACAATCCTGCTAAGTACTAAGATAGGGTTTGCATCAAAATAAAACATTCAATGATGAATGAATGGCAGAAAAACAGATTAAGTAATGAGCTTATAATCTTTTCTTAAGATTAATATCATGGTACATGTACTGTGATGTTCAATGAAATGTAATTTCTTAATTTGTGATATTTGTAACATGCTAATTAAATAAGGATGAGATAAATGCAAATGAACAACCTCGTAATTTAGCACGTGAATTAACTAGTTACATATAACATCCTTTCAAAATAAGAAGAAAAAGTTCATCTCTTAAAGATTGTATCATATGAATTGTTTTACAGTTACTGTACATGTTTGCGCTAAATGTAACATATGTAACAGATTGAAAGTGTTACTCGGACAAATTCTGAATTAAGGAAGATCAATTATATTGCATTTTAAACCCTGCAGTCATTCTATTGTGATGTTTAAAACATAAAATTTTATTGAAATCTATAAATTATTTTAAGGCTGTCCAAACGGTCACTTATGTAACAGAGTATAAGGTCTGTGGGTTGGTTTCATTAAAAACATCCTATTATAGTATAAATTGCTTATAATAAGCCTACAAGAAAAATCTTACAGTCATAAATCATTTATTAAAGTACTTTGTAATTATTAGTGAACAACTTCACATTTTGATGAATAAGGGTCATGTGTAATTAATGTAACAAAGCACCATGTTACCAGTCCACGATTTACCTGCAATTTCACGAATATATTCCTTACATATGTGGGCAGTTTTTATATTAAAATGGTGTCTTGACAAAGACTGGAACACAGAAAATTTTAAATTCAAATTCTACCTCTTTTAAAATAAGCAGGTGATAATTGGGGTTACCTGTACATAAAAATGATTGCTCTGCCACTATCTTGATACTTTATAGTATCATTTATAGTATCAGCAAACTTACCAATGACTACTCTAATTCTGGAAAGATTTCAACTTTTGCGTCATGAATCGTTGATCACTATAGAAATGTTTAAAGTGGGGTACCCTCAGCCATGGTAGTGACGTCATATATTACTTCATAATTTGCCAATGGAACTACATTTACAAGGGAATACACCATTATTATAGCAGTCATGACTAAGACAATTAATGCATATAATTTCATAAAATTCCATGCGTGGGCAAACTCCCATGTTAATTTCCCATACCCTGTAACAGGCCCTTTGGTCGGATTCTGTCAATTCGTTCTCAAGATATTGAGCGTAAACGAAATTCTGATGTCAATATAGGGCCATCCAAGGGCAATAACTCTTCTGCAAATTTGGGGAAACTGACATGCATTTATAAGTTAATATCGTCAATATTGATGCATATGCCAAATTTGGTTAAAGTCTAACAACTGGTTCTCAAGTTATGTGAGGTAATGGAATGACGGAAGGACAGAAGGACGGAATAACGGAATAACAGAATAACGGAATAACGGAACTACGGAAGGACAGGGTGAATCCAGTATAGCACCCACTATTTCAAAGCGGGGCTATAATAAGGTAGATCACTCCACTCTATCAAATATTAGCATATATTTCACACAGCCCTGATGGGTGGGGGCCAGCAAACGGAAAGCTCGGACTATCTAAATCAAGGGAAACGCTGAATAGCAAGAAAGCACAAAAGAAGAGAGAAAAGAAATAAACCATGGTTATTCACACAAGGAGAAGTAGTGTAGTAAACAAAGCAGGTCGTCTGATAGGATTAATCAAGAGAGAAGAAAAGACAAATACAATAGATAACCAGATGAAAAACCCATAAAACATAATCTTAGATACTTTAAAAGCATCATAACATTTCCACAGTTTGTCAAATCCAGCACATCTAATTAAAAATTATAACTTATTCCTCACCAAACTTATTTTCAAACTTGCTTTAAATATTTGAGCCGCCTCAAGGGAAAACCAACAATCTGCATAGGCGAAAACAAAGACGCAGATCAGCTTCGCAGTTAGCTGATCAGTGCCTTTGTTTTCGCTACTCGGATGGTACAATTCCTCCTCTACTTAACTACAAAATTTCAAGCTTCTAGCCTGCTTCTGTAGCTGTACAGGTCGGTTTGTGTCAGGCCTGTTCGGAAACCACATTGTTGGTTTTTCCACAAGGTCGCTCATTTCTTACCGTGGTATCTGAGAGGGGTCTGAACATCAAGTTTTCACATTTATCATATGAACCGCCTCGTGAGAAAACCAACAATGTGGTTTCCGACCAGGTCCGACATAAACCGGCCTGTACAGCCACAGAAAAGAGCTAGAATCTTGAAATGGATTTAAGTAGAAGAGGAACTGTACTATCCGAGTAGCGAATACAAAGGCGCTGATCAGCTTCGCAGTTACTGCCAAATTAATTGCTGAACAGCAGAATAATACGATCACATAAAGCTTACTAAAATCCAAATTTTTGTCAACTTCAATGTGCTTTGAACCATCAAATTACCTTTATTTGGCGTGACTGTAGCTCCATGACTATTTTGGTTTGACTCAGGGGTTAAACTGTCGGGACGCACAACCTGTGACACATGACTATTTGTTTGAGAAGAAAGTCTTTCTAATTTTGAGGTAATGTTTGTGGGGGTTGTGACATTATCGTCATCTTGTTTTTGACTTGATTCACTCGCCGGCCGTTTCCGTACTCCAAGCTCTTGCCGTAAATCTGGAAAATAGTATCTTTATATCAATATGAAAATAAACAAGAGGACCAATGGTCCTGTAAACGCTCACCTGAGTACTGGGATATGCAACCTAAGCTGACCTTGCCGTAAAATAGGTCAAGACTATCCAAGGGTAATGATTTATACAAACTTTGTAGAGCTGTATTCATTGATGCTTCAGGCCAAGTTTCAAAGGCCTTCTGGTTCTGAAGAAGAAGATTTTAATGGTTTTTGCTATTTATAGCCATGGCAGACATCTTGGTCATGTGACCTTGACCATTTATATAACCTTCATTCTCCCTTCCTAAGAATACTCGACAAGACGTTTGGCTTTGATTAGCCAAACGGTTTGGCTTTGATTAGCCAAACGGTTTTAGAGAAAAGGTGATATACATGTATATTGCCCCAGGATGGGGGCAGAACTGCCCCTGGGGTCCTTTTTTTCGGAATCATAAATATTTAGTCCATTTGCCCATTTCCATTAAGTTTTCCCCGTTAAATGACATTTTGAAAATTTTCCCCATTCAAATGCATGGACGACCTATGTTGACCTTGCCGTAAAATAGGTCAAGGTCATCCCAGGGTCATGATTTATATAAACTTTGTAGAGCTCCTTCCCCTGATGCTTCATGCCATGTTTCAAAATCATAGGCCCTCTGGTTCTGGAGAAGAAGATTTTTAAAGGTTTTTGCTATTTATAGTCATGGCAGCCATCTTGGTCATGTGACCTTGACTATTAATATTAACTTTCATTCACCCATCCTAAGGATACTACAAATAAAATTTGGGTTTGATTGGTTGAGCGGTTACTGAGAAAATTAAGTTTAACAATTAATTTGTAAATGACCTTTTGCCAAGGTCAAGAAATGACCTTGACCTTTAATACTTACATCAATTCATAAGCTCAACATGCTGTCTGTATCTACCAACTTTCAGGTCACAGGCTACAAAACTTCCTGAAAAATTCACTTTTTCCCATTGAAAAGCCTATGTGATCAAAATTGGGCTTGCCGTAAAATAGGTCAAGGTCAATCCAAGGTCATGATTTATATAAACTATGATGGGCTAGAGTCCCCGATGCTACAAACCAAGTTTCGTTGAAATCGGTCCACCGGTTCCAGAGAAGAAGATTTTTTAATGGTTTTTACCATATATGGGCATGGCGGCCATCTTGGTCATGTGACCTGGACCAATTATACAAAATTTCATTCCCCCTTCCTAAGAATGCTCCACATGAAGTTTGGCTTTGATTGGCCCAGTGGTTCTTTGAAATTGTGAACGGACGACGACGATGGACGGACGCCGGTGCATGGCCATCCTATAAGCTCACCTTGTGAGCCTTCGGCTCAGGTGAGCTAAAAATGGCATAACAAAACTAGCAATTTTGGATTTTTGTTCACAAAAGATTCAATTCATCTTAGCCTGAACATAAAGCTAGGGCATGTAGCCTGCATACCAATGATGCAACCAAATTTCTTACAGTGCAGATTGATGCAACATCATACAACACTTGGCAAAACAGTGTGGTGACTGGAAGCCTGACTGCTTTGGCAACAACTTACGGTCAGACAATGAACTTCGTCACTGTAGGTCTTTTCTCAATTATCAAGCTTCCAATTACCACACTACATGTGTCGTGTGATGTTGCATCAATCTATGCTGTAGAATCCCAGGTACTACCAAAAGCCTGATAGGGCACATTTTAAAGAGACAGGAAATTTTAATTAAACCTAATGACCATTTTCCATAGACTGCTGGGTGATCTCCACCATTAACAGCTCATTGCAAGAACAGAAACAAAAAAAATCCCTTTATTTGCTGTCCAATTGGCTATTCCTAGTTTATAAGAACTGCTATTTGTGTAACAGATGCTAATGCAGAGCTATGCTATTCACAGGAGTCCTTTACACCCCATGGAAATAAACCTGTGCAATTTGGACAATTTCTAAGATACCTCTGGCTTCATCTTTGAGTCTCTGTACAGTACAACTGAGTCCCTCTTTTTCATCTAACTCATTCTCTAAAAAGGCATTTCTTTCTATGGCCTGTCATAAAATAACAAAACTTGTCTCTACTTCAATTCCTACATTGATGCATCCTTCCGCTTCAAATTGTTGTGATCAATAGTTATTGAGTATATGAGTATGCCTTTTTGTGCATTATCATATATTTAGTAAGTTCAGGTAACTAAGCAGCCACCTTTAAGGAACTGACTGCCCACTTAGCTTACAATATATTATTCTCTTTGTAGCTGAGTGTTCATTTGGTTTTACCCAAGTGAGTTTTTAGGAAGAAACTTTGATTCTAATTGCACAAGTTCCTGTCGATAGCTTACTTTTACCTTTTAAATCAGTATTGAATATACAGGTAAAGGGAGACAACTAGTTGTAAATAGGATAATCTGCACCTGTTCATTTAAATAATTCAGCTAGCTATAAATAGTGACCAAGTTTTTTTTGTTGTTGTTGCTGTTGTTGTTGTTGTGTTTTGATACTCACTTGATTCAATCTCATTTCAAAATCTTCTAATGAGACAACTGTGGCTCTGAAATGACCAAAACAATCTGTTAATACATGTGTCATGTGACTTTTTTTTTTATTATGATCTTTTATGTAAAGAGTGCAGAACCAGATAAGACATGTCCAAACAATAAATTATCAGATTATGATAGACAGCTAAAGACAGTGTGAAAAATGACCGTCTTAGTTTCACTGAAGGCAAAGATATATTTTTATGAACAGCTCTTTACATTACATTTTTGCACCGTGAACATTAGCAGTGTAAGACATTGTAAATATTTATGTAGGTACAAAAACCATGAGTTATTTCCACCTGTTGGCATTTGGGATCCCCTCGATTATAGAGGTTTAGAGACTTTTCTAGCCTTCCTTAGATTTCTCTCAGGTCAATAAGCATTCATTACCTTTTAGCTCTTTCTAAGTCATCATTTGACTGTTCTAACTCTCGTATATATTTCTGGAGTTCGTCCTTGAAGGCCCGTACTTGTGCTAATTCCCCTTCTAACTCAGAGATCTCTTTATGACTACTACCTTGTAGTAACTCCAACTTTTCCTGAAAAATTGAAATATTGAAATATTGTTTACTCTGTGACTTTCCAAAGGTTTTAGCAAACAGTGTTGATCAAGATCAGTCTGTTCTTAAAAGATACCAGAGGATCCATGGCGTCCATCTTGGTCATGTGACCTTGACCATTTATATAAACTTTCTTTCCCCCTTCCCAAGGATGCTCCATATGAAGTTTGGCTTTGATTGGCCAAGCGGTTTCAGGGGAGAAGATGTTTCATTGTTATAGAAATATACATGTATATAGCCCCGGGGCAGGGGCAGACAACCCCCCAGGGGCTAAAATTTTCCATTAACATTAATCTTCTGTTCATTTGCCTATTCCCATTAAGTTTTACCCATGAAATAGCATTTTACCATTTTTTCCCATTCAAATGCATTGGCGACCTAAGTTGACCTTGCCGTAAAATAGGTCAAGGTCATCCTAGGGTCATGATTTATATCAACTATGATGGGCCCGCGTCCCCAATGCTACATACCAAGTTTCTTGGAAATCGGCCGACTGATTCTGGAGAAGAAGATTTTTAAAGGTTTTTGCTATTTATAGCCATGGCGGCCATCTTGGTCATGTGACCTGGACCATTTATATAAACTTTCGTTCCCCCTCCCTAAGGAAGCTCCAAGTGAAGTTTGGCTTTGATTGGCCAAGCGGTTTCAGAGAAGAAGATCTTTGAAATTGTGGACGACGGTTGGACGACGACGGACGGACGCCAGAGCATGGGTATACTATAAGCTCACCTGTGAGCCTTCGGCTCAGGTGAGCTAAAAAGTATAAGATCCTCCTGTTTACAACAAATTCCATGAATCAACATCAAATAGGTGCCTTATCTGACAAATCCAGCACCATGCAATAATGTAAATAACCCAAAAAGTTATAGATCAGAAGTCTGCTTGTACTTTGTAGCAATTAAGGGTTTGGTGTTTTGTAAAAAAATCTTTTGTAATTATAAGACATTTACGCCATCTCTGTAGCATTGCAGGCTTGCTTGTGTTGTTTGTATACAGAGAATTGTGACATGGCTCATTTCATTCAGGATAGGTTTTGATGCTACTTCCTGGATTCTATTTATACAACACTTGAGGATGTACCAATTATATTTTGGCAAAGTTCACAATATCATAAAACTACTAGCCAAAATAGATTATCAGAAATGTGTACAACAATCTTTTCTTTTTTTAATACATGTACTTAAGAGTCAGATATTTGAAAACATAAAATTTTACCGGCTTCTCTTGGTTTGAGACTGGAGTCCCCAACCTCTGACTCAAATGAAGAACAATCTAAACCTTATTATCTCCCTTTCACTGCATTAATTGTCATTGTCTTTATGAATGACTGACTGACATGCCAGCGACCTATTATCACACATGTCTCTGTGAGTCATCTAATAAGCTAGGTCAAATGAATCTAAGCCATATCATATTAATATCCAATATTGACAAAGAATGCAGAAAATTTGAGATGCATCAGTAAGCCTCCAATGCAACAGATGGTATGGTATAGAATGCTGTTTTGGCTTGTGGTTTAACATCTCTGTCAACATTTTTAGTCATGTCAGACTGGAGCAACCACTTCCAGGGTATAAACATTTCTGGCTTCAGAACACAACTTGTCTCAACCAGCAGAGTACGCTCTAGTCTGACTGGTCAGCCGTCAAAATGAAGTATCATACCCAGTGGTTCAAAATGATAAATCAGTTATCAAAAATTAATTTTGACGGCTGACCCGCCAGACTAAGTACGCTCTACCCCTAAGTCATGTTCAACATTCAAGAAATGGAGGCTTGGCATATCGGCAGCCCCATTTCATACGTCACATGAGCTGAGACGTGAGAAAAAAAGACTTCGGGAATAACGACCAGGTCCGACACGAATCGACCTCAGAAATAGGCTAGAAGCTTGAAATTTTGGATAGGATTTAAACAGAAGGATTGTACTATCTGAGTAGCGTTACTGCACAGCTGATCTGCGCCTTTGTTTTCGCATAGGCAAAAATCCGGTTTTCTCATGATGCGGCTCAATTAGTATGTTGAGTAAATGTGTCTTGCTCCAGGACACAATGTGTCTCGAGCAGGACCTCTCAATGCAGAGTACACTCTACCACTAGGCAATGTTCAACATTCAAGAAGTGGAGGCTTGGCACGCAGGCAGTCCTATTTCAAATATCACATGAGCCAAGTCATGAGAAAACCGGATTTTGCCTATGCAAAAACAAAGCCATAGATCAGCTGCAGTCACTGCACAGCTGGTCAGTGCATTTGTATTCGCTACATGGATAGTACACTTCCTCTTCTACCTGAAATTTCAAGCCTCTGGCTTTTTTCTCTGACTCTACAGGCCAGTTTGTGTTTGGCCTGGTTTGAAATCCCGAAGCCTTGTTTTCTCATGTTATGGCTCATATCTGGCACATCATTTTAGGGATTTCTTGATCATTTAAAAAAAAAAATGAATGTCAAACCATTCAGGAAGAAAATTGTTCGTACAAAAGAAAGTGTACTATGCTATGGGTAAACTGGCTTATGAGTTAAAACATAAAATGGAATTTCAGATACCCATGAGTATACCTACTTTCAATGAGTCAACCTCATGTTTCAACTTGGAGTTATCCTGCTCCAACACTCCATTCTTTTTCTCCAACTGTTCCAGCTGAGTCTCCAACTCAGCCTCCAACTCACGACTGCTGATCTGGAACTCCTCTAACTCTTCACGAGTCTCTTCTAGCCTGTAACAAAGGGCAATAACTCATACATACATGTAGTAAGGGAAATAACTCTGAGGTTACATTCTTCTTCAACTGTTCTAGTTGAGTCTCTAGCTCGGCCTCCCATTCACGACTGCTGATCTGGAATTCTTCTAACTCTTCCCGAGTCTCTTCTAGCCTTTAACAAAGGGCAATAACTCATATAAACATGCTGAAATGGAAATAACTCTGCAGTTACATTTTTCTTCTCGTAACTGTTCTAGCTAGGTCTTGGGCTTGACTAGTGATCTAGAACTTCCCTTAAAATGCTTCATAGATCTTCACTAACCTGAAACAATGAGCAATAAGTTTACAATACAAATGTTGCAAGGTATTTAAGGCTTATATGTGTGTACGGTTTGGCTCAAACCACTTTTCCTAGGCAGGCTTAGACTTTCTAAGCCGTTTTCACCAGTAAGGCGGTAGTCATCAGCTTTGCCTGGAAGCACAAGCAGCCCATCTATTTCTCACAGTCCCAATGGGTGGGGGCCACTTAACAAAATTATGAGCAGGACACTTAATAATGAGACAACGTAAAAGTTCATGTAAAAGAAAATTGATATAATAATCAATGTGCCACCCTGAGCGACAATTGATTCCGGAACTGTGTGAAAATATGTAGTATGTCTGTAATTAACATGTTAATTACATTGTAATGACAGGCCGACAATAGCCATTAGTAAATATGCGCATTTCTAAGATTATTAGCTTGTAGGATCATTTGTATAACATAAGCCAGGAATGCCAAGCAGCTATATGGTATTCCTTCTGATGATATGAACACCAAATCTAAAACTCTAAATCACTTATTCTACCATTTAACCAGATGGGCAATAACGATTTTATGAAAAAGATTCATATGAATCTTCATTAAATTCATTGTAATTCTTCTTGAATTCATTACAAGTTAAAGGGTCCCCTTTACAATTCAAAAGCTACAATTAGCTACAAAGTTAGGCCACCTTTGATAGAGATTATAAGAACCACCGCTTGAGAAAACCAACAACATGCATAGGCGAAAACAATGGCACATATCAGCTGTGCAGTAGCTGCACAGCTGATCAGTGCCTTTGTTTTCGATACACGAATAGTACAATTCCTCTTCTACTCGAGCTTCTAGCCTGCTTCTGTGCCTGTCCAGGATGATTTGTGTTAAACCTGGTCGGAAACCCAGATTGTTGTTTTCATGCGACGGCTCGTATTGAATGAATAGTGGCTGCTCTGGCTTTCTTGTTTCTTTGTTGTGTATTCTCCGCCTATGTGAAGGCGCATATGATGTGTATCACTAATCTTAAGTTACTGAATGGAGGTGGGTCAGCAACCATATCAATACTGGAAACCCCTTTGTTTATGTTACACAAGTAAAACCTTTTCAGATGTAATTTATAACATAAAAGTCTGGTTTTGGCTTCAATAACGTCCAGGAACTCTGTATTATCTGGAGCCAATTTCCACAATGAGCTGCACCAATATCTCGGAGTCTGTAATACACCTTGCCTATTCACCTTGGCCCAGAGTTGAAGATACACTGCTTGAGTTCATTCATATATGTAGTCCATACTATGTATAAGATATTTGATAATTTGTCATGACAAGGCTAATGTACAATCAAGTCAATAGAATGCAATAAAGAACTAATCAAAACTTACAATATTAGATGAGCCTGTGCGTGAGAAAACCAACAATTTGCATGGGTGAAAACAAAGACGCAGATCAGCTTCGCGGTAGATCAGCGTCTTTGTTTTCGCTACACGGATAGTACATTTCCTCCTCTACTTATTCCCAAATTTCAAGATTCTGGGTTTCTTCTGTGACTGTACAGACTGGTTTGTGTTGGACCTGGTCGGAAACCCAAATTGTTGGTTTTGTCATGCACAGGCTCAGATATTTTACCAACCTGGCAGGGGATTTAAAAACACTACAGCACTTGACTTGTTTTGAATTTATAAAATGCTTTGGAAAGTTTTTCATTTGTTTTCTATTTGTCTTAAAGCTTTTTCTTCAATGAATTCATATTAACAAAGTTATACCTATTCCCTAAATGAACATGACATAGAAAATGTTGAAAATGGTTTGACGAACTGTTCCTTCTAAGTCATGAATTTAAATACCTACTTTCTCAAATGCTACACTCCCAAATGGGACATAACACAGTGGGCGATGGGCCTGTAAAAACCAGTCCCTAAACAGCATTATCATCTACAGATCTATCCTACAATGTGCGGCAAGCTTGTAACTTGATTATGATAGAGCTATTTACACAAAGAACAGGAAAAACCATGAGCAGATACATATACTGAGCTATGTTTTTGTTGTCCAATAGGCCCAGAGATGGACCATTCAGTCGAAGAGAAAATTTGCTGATATGTAATGAAATATATATTTTCTGTCAACATCCTAAACAAGTTCTGATGTATAGCTCTAGATTAATTAGTGTAATATTTTGCATTCCATTTTCCTTTAAAGTACAAGTTAATGACAAATAATATCTCACTTATGAATTATTTCATGTATTTTTGCCTTTTATGGCTATCGATGTTGAAAACAAAACCAAAGACAAATTGGTGAAGCTTTAAAACCATGTATGAATGTATATTTTTAGACATTTAGTGACAAGTTTTTATGTATGGTCACATGAACTCCGAGAGCTTCTACCTTACTGGCTTAGATGTGAACAGGACCTTCATTATGACAAAACCTGTTGGCAGAACTGCTGGAGCTAAGACTGTCATGTCTTAAAATTTCAGATTAATTGAAACTAAAGGCCTCGTCTCAGATATGTGAAAATCTCTCAACTTAGACTTGTGTTTAAGTGCCTAGAATAGTTCTTGCTTGTTTGATTTATCGCCTTATATCCCAGTCAACAGCTACGGTTATGTCAGGATGTTAGCTTTTGAAAGGGACGTAAAGCAGTAAATCTAACAAACTACAATTCCTTTTTTCCATAAAAATGCATGTCTATGCAAGTCTTCGTCATGGGATTTTCTCTTATGTGAGACGAGGCCTTAAGCACAGAAATATATTTATATGAAAGGCTATAACGCTATAACAGGACTGCATACACGCTTTGTATTTCTGGAGCTGTATCTTGGTTGTTTGTACATATATGACATAAATGTTTTCTCACAATGTTGCCCAAACCAAAATTGTCATAAATTTGATTTTCACACTCAAATACAATCAGCCATTGTTTAAATATTGGTAAAAGAAGGTATGTCAACAAGATCTGATTGACTTTCGAACATCAAGCATGTCCAAGCCGGATCTGACAAACACAAAAACTGATAATTTGATAGGTGAAGTCTGTCAATCATACAAAACTGTCAAGAGCAACACAAACGACAGCTTCTGATCAAAGAAGCTCCAACGGTTTTGTAATTGGCTTTTGCACTTTATAAAAGGAATAGTCTGCAGATCCTAAGAATACTGCAGTCCCCCTTTATTTAAATGTACACTTCTTTCATGATCTTTGGGTGTTCCTGAATGTTATCTTGATATTTGATCTTTCCATATATTTGATATGAGCCTTGTCATTATAAAAAGTCTTTTATAAGTTGTTGTTGTTGTTTTCGTTTTTTACAATTTCACCTGGTATGATATGATGTTAATTAGCCGAAGCAGATAATTACCAGATTCTGGGTTTAGCAGAAAACAAAATGTGTTTTAACTCAAGATGGATGGCATGGCCATTTGGCCAAATGCTTGCTTAGTGCTTACATAGGATTTTTCACCTTTTTCTAATGGTCTGGCCCACATATAAAATAAGAAGATTGGAATCAAAGAAATAATTAAAAGTTTGTAGCTTATGATTTTCTTCAGTGACTTTCAAAATGAGTTCAAACATGTATTCAATTTGAGCCTGTGCATGAGAAAACCAACAATTTGGGTTTCAGACCAGGTCCAACACAAACCAGCCTTTAAAGTCACAGAAGAAACCAAGAATCTTGAAAATTTGGGAATAAGTAGAGGAGGAAATGTACTATCCGTGTAGCGAAAACAAAGGCGCTGATCAGCTTCGCGGTTACCGCGAAGCTGATCTGCGTCTTTGTTTTCGCCTATGCAGATTGTTGGTTTTCCCATGCACAGGCTTATTTAATAATATGACACTTTCACTGAAATTATTCTCTTATCAAAGAAGGCCATGGCAGCTTTCAAGATTTCTCATAATGGAGAAGAGATTAAACAGTATGGTTTATTGGTCATCTCATGCAACAAAAAAGGAACTAATGCTCCCACTCTAACGAATATGAAAATTTGTAAATAAGAGATGACGCATAGTTTGAAAAAATCCAATGTCCCTGACGGGATTCGAACCTGGATCGCGGGGGTAGAAATCCAATGAATTAACCACTGGGCCAAAGAGTCGACGCCCTGATGCAGTATGTCAGAGATTGTACATATCAGATACATTTATCAAATAGCTGTGCTATTGATAGACACTATGCATCATGTGATCTGCCAACCCGACCTTCCAACCACAGCAGATTATCTCGAATGATTGATGGTGCAATGGGACTTTACACACCCCATTTCGAGAGAGCAATCATTTATGATTACGAGAATGTCATTTTTGTGACTCATTTGGTCCATTTTCCGACGAGCCCCCATCTTACTAATACGAAAATTTGTAAGTCAAAGAAAATGCACAGTTTGAAAAAATACCACGGTCCAGATGGGATTCGAACCGGATCGCCCGGGTAGAAATCCAATGCTCTAACCACCGAGTCAAGAATTCGAACCCGGATTGCTCGGGTAGAAATCCAATGCTCTAAAACTGAGCCAAAGAGTCGACTCCATGACGCAGTATGTCAAAGACTGTACTTATCTAATACATTTATCGAATAGCTGTGCTATTTATAGACACAATGCATCATGTGATCTGCCAACCCGACCTTCCAACCACGCCAGATAATCTTGAATGAGTGAAAGTGCAATGGGACATAACACCACAACTTCTTAAATGTTTCGTTTACGGGGTAAACATGATCATTTCTTACATAAAAGTCATTCACATGTAGTAAACACTGCAGACCCTAGATTGTCTTGCTTAAACCATCAACCATGTGGGAAAAAGAGCAGGAAGTTGATTTCATATTAGTTAGCTACTGATAACAGTTGCAAAGGCAGTCCTGATTATGGAGCATTTCAGTGCCTTGACAACCTTCAGATGCCTTCTTGAGATTGTCATATTCATATGGCAACATGATTACTCACCAACAGACAACTGACTGATTAACAAATATTGGACAAATACTCATTGACAGAAAACAAAAAAAAATGCAGACAAACCTATTCACAGACAATGACAGGCAATCGACACATCAACTCAATGACAAACCCTATCATATTTCTATGCTAATTTTAATTTGCATGTATGTAATAAATGTTTCATTAAACTTTCCAATTCCTTTTCTATGACAATCTCTGCCGACCAGTGTCCTGCCGACCAGTGTCGCAGACTGTCAGCAATTTTTTTCAATCTTTGTCAGCGACTTGTCCAGTCTCGGCCCAAAACATGCAGAGATATTTTAAAATATGACCAAAGCAAATCCTTTAAAAAAACAATGTGACATGCTAATAATATGATCAACTAAGCAGCATTAAATTTTGCCAAAATGTTATCTTGGTGTTATCCATGTTCTCACCATTTTCATGTAGCAGTAGTTTTTGTGATAAAGACATCTTACTGTACAATCAAGTATTACATTACAATCAATTTAAATGCCCAGGACATTTAAAATTTAAATGAGCTGCCACATGGGAAAACCAACAATCTGCATAGGCAAAAACAAAGGCGCAGATCAGCTTCGCGGTAACCGCGAAGCTGAGCAGCGCCTTTGTTTTCGCTACACGGATAGTACAATCCCTCTTCTTCTTATATCCAAAATTTCAAGCTTCTAACCATCTTCTGTGCTTGTACAGCTCGGTTTGTATCAGATCTGGTCGGAACCCCAAATTGTTGGTTTTCTCACGCACAGGCTCATTTAAATACCAGCTGATAACACGCAATACATGTAGTTCAAAAGATCCATTAAAAATTCTGTGTGTAAGCTCTGCAAATGTTTTTATTTTTTCATCTGTTTTGTGATGGTAAGATCTGCTAGCAAACGGTGTTTACTTCATGGTGCCTTTTCACAGCAAAATCTGCATCTCAAATCTTAAACATGTTAAGAGTGATAAAATATTTCAAATTTTCCAGATACCAAATCATTTGGAAAATTACAACAACAGACACACAATGACAATGATTGAAAAATGTAATTTAAATTGATATAGGGCCCATCAAAAAAGTAATAATAATAATTTCTAGATTAATTCATACAAGCCCAACACAAACCCGGCGGTGATGGTTACAGATTTTATATTTCACATTTTGAATCTGAGCTAACATATAATCAGACATGTATTAGCATGTACGATAAAACATCTGTGCCTTTGTTGCACACCAAATAAGCATGTTTTCTCATGAGCAAGCTAAAATATTATCAAAATATATCAAGACACATCTTTTGTTAAAATAATAGTAGCATGTAATTGTAGATCTTTTTGCTCTTTAGGCACTAAAATTAGATAAAAAAAAAAACAACACAAATATGATTTGAGCCGCATCATGAGAAAACCGGATTTTTGCCTATGCGAAAACAAAGGCGCAGATCAGCTTCGCAGTTACATGTACTGCGAAGCTGATCTGCGCCTTTGTTTTCGCATCAGCGCCTTTGTTTTCGCTACTTGGATAGTACAATTCCTCCTCTACTTAACTCCAAAATTTCAAGCCTCTAGTCATCTTCTGTGCTTGTCCAGGCCGGTTTGTGTCGGACCAGTTCGGAAACCACATTGTTGGTTTTCCCACGAGGCAGCTGATATGATTTGTGTCATGTGGAAACCTGTGTTTAGTATTATTTGTGTAGCAAAACAAATATGCTGATCATTGGTCTGCAGCATTTATTAAGAGCCACAAAGTTGCGTTCTTAAGGACAAAAGTGTATACATGACAGAATCATGCTGAATGCTGGACTGCAAAAGCATGTTTTTCACCTTTCTTCAGGCTAAACCTTTTGCTTCAAATTTGATGATTTCGCATGAAATGAAAGACAGAAAAAAATGTTTTGACTTATTAGCTTCCTATACATCTGCTGAAATGTCAGATGATTGTGTTTCTAATTTCTATGTTATAAAGTTCATTTCTCTTACATGTTAGAATTGGAGACTATAAATGATCCCCAGACATTGTCAATTTGACATTTCTACAGTAAACTATTCTGAAGAAATAAGCCTGATCCAAACTCCAATCCTCTAACAATATTAAATCTTTTCTGGTACTCTCAACATCACCTTCTAGGCTTAAGCAACCAGCCACGTGGTAGAAAAAATGGCTATTTATGCCTGCTCAGAATCTGGTAAGAACCACTTCTGAACTTCAAAAAACATAAATAATGAGTTTGAGTTTAGAGATACATGCATTAGTTTCAAAGTGATGAACTTGACTGCAAGATGAAAATGATTTAATCTCATTGATCTGGTCAGCATGACATCATCAGTACAAGCGAATTAATCGGGTGTTTATTAGTGTGGCCTTACTCAATTAAAAGCAGAAAATATTAAACAAAAATTAAAAATTTCATGAAAGCTTTGCTTACGTTATTAGAGCTTTGTTATTTCTTCAACTCAAGGAAGCTATGAACCATGTAATATTTCTTGCAAATTGTGATTTTATAAGCGACTAAAAATAATTAAATCACAACGATATTGACCAAAATATACCCTCGAGTGAATGTCAGAGCAAATAGGTGGGAAAGGTGCAGCTTAGGTGATCAATATTGATTTTTTCTCGGGTAAGAATAGCCTGCCGACTGGGTCAATCACTACATGTTTGACTGCCTCCATAGAAGTCCCTCCCTGTATCAATGAAATCCAGTTTCTGAAATTGAAGGTCTTTCTGGCATGATGCCTGTATATAAACTGAATATATCCATGTCAATTGTACCAAATAAAAACACTGTAATCCACAATACTTACTCTTGTTTAAACTGCTGAGCTTGATCCCTCCAGTAAGTTATCTCTTCCTGAGTGGAATTGAATTTTTTTGCATCCATTTTGAATGGACCAATCAACACAACAAACAATTGATTATGAGTAAATATATTTTATCATATTTACTGTTTAACAATCATAAAGAAGGCAAAAATGTAAGATAAAGGATTCAATCTCACTGCACAAGTTCCTCCTGTCAGAGTCAAATTTCACTTCATTTATTGATAAGCGTTCAACTGATCTTGAGCGGCAGTATAATAAAAAGTGATTTTCCGCATCTATCGTCTGAATGTAAACAAAGAACAAACCGAATTCAACTTATAAATAATTTTATGTTTTTATTTTATGTTTTATCTCGCTCTGAAATTCCAATAAAAATAAGAAATCATTGAAATTCTTCTCGCAGAAAAAATCAAAATTCTCCAAAATGGCGTATTAGTCAGCATCACCTGAGCGCTTAGGCTGCATTACTTCCCTTCCATTAAGTCATTATAAGCTTGTGGCAGTTTGCTCCCTTTCATTTACCAGAGGACCAATGGTCCTGTAAACGCTCACCTGAGATCTATATTATTATTCAGTTTTACATCCCTTTCAAGATTATTTCAGCTCATATGAGACGGGCCAATCGGTAGGTGGGGCGAAAACGGGAGAACCCCGAGAAAAACCACCTGGCACACCGGCAAGCAGAACTTGGCTTGTCTCACATGTGGCCAGTGCGGGGCTCGAACCCACACCAGATACACCGGTGAGATGATCGAGTGATTTAACTCATTATCCCCTAGCGCCACATTTATGAGGTAGATAAATCTAATCTCATATCCCTAGCGCCACTTAATTGGGGCATCTGGAATTTTTATCCTCTTCCCTAGTGCCACATTTAAGTGGCACAATAAAACAATAAACTGTCTGTTTCTAGCCTTATTTTGAACTGACCAATCAAATTCCATGTTATAATTAGGACATCTGGAATTCATATTTCAAAATAAACAGAGGGAAAAACCAGCAAAAAAGGGCATTTTAATGGTTAGAATCTTATGTAATTGTGTTGTATAAGAAAGTACCTTCTTTCAAGCACATGAATTAGAGTGTTTTTGTGCCTAATAATCTCAAAATATGTGGAAGTCTTGCTTAAAGATATGTTAGAAGGACCATTGACCCTTTCCTGTAAAATATGCCCTGTTTTCGAAAGCCCAAAACTCCTTTTTGAAGCAATTCCTCCTACAACTTTGCAATGAGAAAGGTAGTATGATGTCTTAAGAACAGATAAATGCTATAATGTATAAAGCATTCCTACACATACTGTAGAAATGGCTAACGAGGTGGAGGTAGGGGTCAAAAATTTGAAAATATAAATTGGAATAAAAATCATTTTTGTTGCATGTCTGTATTCACTTCCTCCATTGATGTGATTTTTAATCATGTACATCAGTGTCAAGGGTCTTAGACACCCTAAATTTCATCTCAAAAGTTTGATGCTTAATAAGCAACATTATTTTCATAAATTATTTTGGGAGTTGCCTGTATATCAAGTATTGCGCAAAGTCATGAGAAAATCTGTCATTAGTTTCCAAACAGGTAGAAAAACCCAAGTTATGTAGCCAAAGAACATGACAAAATCCTTCACAAATCGGGGGGTTTAAAATCACAGAGGAAGCAAAATGTCCATGCCATTGGCGACTACCACACATTTGATCTGTACTTTAAGCATGGTACATGTATCTGCAAAACACATGTTCTCATGGATGCCTCAGTTACTGTATGATTTTCCTAAAGAAGAACTTATTTGCATGTCTGGAATGAATGAATGCATGCATGCCACCATTCAAATTAGATACATATGAAATCTAAATGCTTTCTGATGTTAAAATGTTCCTACAGTGATCACTTATTTTTCAATGTTAAAACTATGGCATATACACCTGGTATACATGCACCTATTTAGCTATAACACGCCATGCTATCTCTTTCATAATACACATCAATGAAATGTATAGAGAAAGACGTACTTCAGTGAAATATTGTTGGTCTAAACGAGTCGAGACATACTGTCAAGAGTAAACCAAGATGGTGCCACTTAAGAATTTGACTAGAATCACAGACCTTAATTCCCTGTAAATCATGAATTAGGAAGTTTAATAAAGCAAATGAATGAAGTAGTCAAAATCTTCATGTTATGATGCTGACACGAAATACATGTACTTAGAGATCATCCATTACACTAATACTGACAACTTTCCAATGTATAGTCTAAGTGCATTGAGGGACGGATGCCCCGTTATTTGTCCTTTAATCAAGACTGATCTCTCCACATGTTGAATTCAGTCATGTGCTTTGAAAGATTAGGGGGCGTGTATGTTTTAACTTGTATTGTAGTATAGACTGGTTCAAAAGTTTGTTCCATGAAATGTTATTTCTCTATTTTTTGAATGCATCAAAAACGAAAAATGGTTAAAAATCAATTATATTCCCGTATCGGATGACAAAACTAGTACATGTATGTCTCGCTTAATTGCACTTGATAGGAAAGAACCTAATTTCTACCGTTCTCACTGTATAAAGTACTTATAACTATTTTATATACATGTACATAGTTTTTGGGTTACATTTTTGACTGGGCAACATTGTTCCCCCCCGAGTACCAACAAGCCATTCAAATATAATATGTATTTTATGATGACCTATCACCATGCAAAAGGATTTGTTGGTACTCAGGGGGGAACAATGTTCAAAAAACAGTTTTCTGTTTTCCTATATGTTCAATACAAAAAGTAGCTGTTTTAGCCCAAAAATAAAGCTATACATGTATCGAAATGGGGACCAAAGTCCAATATGCTAAAATATGGACTGACGGTGAACTAACGCGTGCTGGTTGAAGCATTTTATTAACTTTTATATTTTTCGAAATACAGGGCAGCTATACATTGTGACTCCCATTACCACTGTCAAAGATCCTTTGGATTATTTATTTTGTGATGAAATTCTGCTTCATTTTAGTGTTCTTTTCTTAAAGAACAGTGGATTTTAATTGGATCATCATTTTACATGTAAGTTTTTCTAGTATAATCCAACCATTTTCTGTAAGAAATGATTTAAATTTCATAGGTACTAGTGCATAATTCCTTTCTACAAATTCTTTCTTATTTCAGAGTTTTTTGTTTCATTTTTTTTTATTAAAACACATGCATTTATTGAAAATACTGCCCTCTCTTTGATACCTAAGAAATTTATCTAGGGAGACACAGTAGTAAAATAGATAATGTGGTCAGGGGATGAGTGGAGATAAAGTCTCAGGCCTGAGGGGATAATGAGTTAATAAGAAACAGCGCTCTTAACCGCTCGGCCACGGGGGCCGCCTCACCTGAGTTCTGATATACATACCAATAAACATGTTTGAATACCATTGTCATAGTAGAAGTATATTGCCCCAGTGCGGGGACAGATGAACCGTTTGTGGTCAAAAGTTTTCAAAATCAATAATATTCGGTCAATTTGCCCTTTTCCCTTCTAACAAAATTTTAACAGTTTTCTCATTGAAATGCATCAAGGTAACCTTTGTTGACCTTGCCATAAAATATGTGACGATCAACACGCGGTCTTCATTTATGTATACTCTAGTACCAGATGCCACAATGCCAAGTTTCGTTGAAATTGGTACGGAGATGGTGGCCATCTTGGTCTTGGTGACCTGGATAATTTATGTACACATTGGTTCTCCCTTCCCATAGATGTTTCATATAAAATTTGGCATAGATTGTCCGAACAGTTTCAGAGGAGAAGATGTTTGAATATCATGGTAATACATAAGCTTATTGCCCCGGGGTAGGGCTGGCCAACCTCTGGTGACCAACTAGGGTCCAATTTTTATCAGAATCATTATTACTTTGTCCATTTGCCCAATTCCTGCCAGTTTTTTTCATCAAATAACATTTTAAGTTTTCCCCATTCAAACGCACACATGACTTTTTTGACCTTGCCATATTAAAAAATAGGAAAAGGCCAATACAGGGTCATGATTTATGTACATTGTAGTACTCTGCCAAGTTTCTTTGAAATCGAACTAGTGGTTCCAGAGATTTTTGAAGGGTTTTTACCATATATGGGCATGGTGGCCATCTTGGTCATGTGACCTGGATAATTTATGTACTCATTGGTACCCACTTCATATGAAATTTGGCTTTGATTAGCCAAGCGGTTTCAGAGATGTTTGAATATTATGATCATATACATGTACAATTTGTACATATAGCTCCAAGGCAGGAGCAGACAACCCCCTGGGACCAAAGTATTTTCATTAACATAAATCTTCTGTCCAGTTGCTCATTCCTAGCAAGTTTTCTGCCACTAAATGACATTTTCCGATTTTTTTCCCCATTCAAATGCATAGGTGACTAAGTTGACCTTGCGGTAAAATAGGTCAAGGTCATCCCAGGTCCATAATTTATACCAACTTTGTAGGGCTCCTCTGTTTCAAAATCATAGGCCTTCTGGTTGTGGACAAGATTTTTAAAGGTTTTTGCTATTTATAGCCATGGCAGCCATCTTGAACATGTGGACCATTTATATACTTTCATTCCCCCTTCCTAAGGATGCTCCACATGAAGTTTGGCTTTGATTGTAATAGCTGTTTCAGAGGAGATCTTTGAAATTGCGAAGGACGGACAATGACAGATGCTGAAGCATGGGTATACTACAAGCTCATTCTGTGAGCAGCCTTTGGCTCAGGTGAGCTAATATTGCAAAAATTCGGGCAAAAATTGTATACTTAGCCAAACTAATATCGCAACATAAATTGGCCTGAAATCTCCATCCTTCACTGCCCACCCATGACCAACAGGTCCTGTGCACTGATAGATCCTGATCTCACTGGATAGCTACTGGTCAGGGTTGCCACTCATTCATTACTTCAAAATTCCCTGACTTTTCCATGACTTTTCCCAGTTTTCCAGATTCTTTTATCGGCCTCTCAGCGCCATTTATCATCTCTTTGAAGCCATCTCACCTATAAAATCATAGGTTACAAGGCTCTTTCTTTACTTCTGCCTCTTTAGAACTTTTCCTGTGAGGGAAATTATTTGCACTATTATTATAGACATGACAGAACAAAGTAAAGTATGTCAGACAAAAAATGGCTTCAATGGCTTTTCTTCATTTTCTCCGCGCGCCATGCTTAACTTTACATGGTAATGTTTGATGTAAAAGGGAAAATGGAAAGTGAATTTTGGCAGGGATCTGGGGGCTGCCTAGGCCCGGATCTGGGGGCTGCCTAGGCCCCCAGAAGCTCTTGGGTTTATAATGCAATATCCTCTGACTTTGGCCTCTCCTGAGGTCATTTATCATATTTTAGCATGCAGCCAAAATGAATTGAGGGATTAATTAAAGAAAACAAGTAGGATACAGAAAAGAAAGGTCTACTTTATGCTCAACCACTGTAAAAAGGAAAAATCAAATACTTCTCAAACAATATGTTTAAAGACTTTAACTTAATTAATTAAGAAATTCTGAGAAACTGAAAGCCATGTAACTTTAGGGGAAAAGAGTTCACTTTTTTTTTCAAATTCTTTTAAGACATTGATACATTGCCAAAGACCATCCCTTTTGAGAAAATTTTGAAATTCCCTGACTTTTCCCTGACTTTTTCACTTTTTGCAATTTTCCCTGACTCAAACTCAAATTCCCTGAGTTTTCCCTGACCTGGAAAAAAATTCATTTTCCAGACTTTTTCCCTGACCGTGGCAACCCTGCTGGTGGTCTCAGTGCTGTCATTTCATGAACTATCGCGATGGAAGAGATGCAGATCCATGTGTGGCTGAAGTTTTTCGATTTAGAGATGATTTGGTTATGGTCTTGGGCAGTATCGTTGTGGTGACAAGACAGATGTGGTCGTAATCAGATGGAACATGACTGTTCAAGTGAACAGGCACACTGTTAAAACTTCTGTGGTGAGCCCTTTCATTAACGGATGAAGCAAATATAGTTTTCCAGCACAAAATGTCACATGCATACTGATAACCAGTATAGCCATAGCCAAAAATATCAATGCAATGTATCAATCAACAGTAAGCTGATATGGCATGGATAGTATGATTTTGAGATGAATTAGACATTTCCAAAATCGGCAACACCTTCCCGCAACACTCGTCCTATTAGAGCAGGCCCTCATGCAGATATGCATAATTCCACCCTCAGAATTGTTTCATTACGAAAACTTGTCAATGCAATATCACTTGTAAAATTTGAAAATTTCATTAGATAAAATTTGATTTTTTTCTTATTTTTGCTCAAAACATAGATTGTGGGCAAACGTTAGAACCGCCTCGCTGAAGCGGTTCTAACGAGTACCCACAATCTATGTTTTGGAGCAAAAATAAGAAAAAAATCAAATTATATACCCCTGCATACCCCAGTTTTGCTATATAAAAGTGGGGTTCAAGGGGGTATACATTACATGGACATGTTTTCGTGTGTAATGTTACATTCTTTCAATTTACAGAGCAGATGACTTTGTGGTAATCATGGCACAAGGTGACTGCAAAAAATATTGACAAGACATCAAAAACATTTCAGTACTCCTTGTCACTCTAACTATCATATTTCACAGGAACCGTAAATTTTAAGAAAGAAATAATGTCACCACAAGTTGACAATAATTATTGATAGCATTTTGTTTGAAAAGAGAATACTTTTTCTGATGTGTTGCAATATAAGTTTGCTCAGTATACATGTATACATGTATGACAAAGTGGAGTAGCAGGTAGTAACCAGAGGACCAATGGTCCTGTAAACGCTCACCTGAGACCTGAGATATACACATGTACCAATAAACTTGTTAGACTAGAATGGTACAATGCATGTATATAACCCTAGGGCAGGGTCAGAATAACTCCTGGAGCCAATGTCTTTTTCAAATCATAAAAATTCAGTCCATTTGCCAATTAACTGCAAGTTTTGTCCTTCAAATGACATTTTAACAATTTTCTCCATTCAAATGCATGGGCGATCTAAGTTGACCTTGCCGAGAAATAGGTCAAGGTCATCCCAGTGTCATGATTTATACAAATTTTGTAGACCTCCATTCCTAAATGCTTCATGCCTTCTGTTTCTGAAGAAGAAGATTTTTAAAAATTTTTGCTATTTATAGCCATGGTGGCCATCTTGGTCCGTGACTTTGACCATTTATATAAACTTTCATTTCCTCTTCCTAAGGATGCTCCACATAAAGTTTGGCTTTGATTGGCTAAGCAGTTTCTGAGAAAAAGCTGTTTGAATATTATGGTCATCTACATGTATATAGCTCCGGGGCAGGGGCAGACAACCCCTGGGCCTAAAATATTTTCATAAGCATAAATCTTCTGTCCATTTGCTCATTCCTAGCAAGTTTTCTGCCATTACATGACATTTACCTATTTTTTCCCATTCAAATGCATGGGCGACCTAAGTTGACCTTGCCGTAAAATAGGTCAAGGTCATCCCAGGGTCATGATTTATATAAACTTTGTAGAGCTCCATTCCCAGATGCATCATACTAAGTTTCAAAATCATAGGCCTTCTGGTTCTGAAGGAGAAGATTCTTAAAGGTTTTTGCTATTTATAGCCATGGTGGCCATCTTGGTCATGTGACCTTGACCATTTACACAGACTTTCATTCCCTCTTCCTAAGGATGCTCCACAAAAAGTTTATCTTTGATTGGCTAAGCAGTTTCTGAGAAAAAGCTGTTTGAATATTATGGTCATCTACATGTATATAGCGCGGGGCAGGGGCAGACAACCCCCTGGGCCCAAAATATATTCTGAAACATAAATCTTCTGTCCATTTGCTCATTTCTAGCAAGTTTTCTGCCATTTAATTACATTTTCTTATTTTTTCCCCTTCAAATGCATGGGAGACCTAAGTTGACCTTGCCGTAAAATAGGTCAAGGTCATCCCAGGGTCATGATTTATATATACTTTGTAGAGCTCCATTCCCAGATGCTTCACACCAAGTTTCATAATCATAGGCCTTCTGGTTCTGAAGAAGAAGATTTTTAAACGTTTTTGCTATTTATAGCCATGGCGGCCATCTTGGTCATGTGACCTTGACCATTTATATAAACTTTTATTCCCCCTTTCCAAGGATGCTCCACATGAAGTTTGGCTTTGATTGGCCTGGTGGTTTCAGAGAAGAAGATGTTTGAATATTATGGTCATATACATGTATATTGCCCCGGGGCAGGGGCAGACAACCCCCCCAGGGGCAGACAACCCCCCCAGGGGCTAAAATTTTCCATTAACACTAATCTTCTGTCCATTTGCATATTCCCAGTAAGTTTTACCCATTAAATAGCATTTTACCATTTTTTCCCATTCAAATGCATTGGCGACCTAAGTTGACCTTGCCGTAAAATAGGTCAAGGTCATCCTAGGGTCATGATTTATATAAACTATGATGGGCTCGCGTCCCTGATGCTACATACCAAGTTTCGTGGAAATCGGCCCATTGGTTCTGGAGAAGAAGATTTTTAAAGGTTTTTGCTATTTATAGCCATGGTGGCCATCTTGGTCATGTGACCTGGACCATTTATATAAACTTTCGTTCCCCCTTCCTAAGGATGCTCCACGTAAAGTTTGGCTTTGATTGGCCAAGCGGTTTCAGAGGAGAAGATCTTTGAAATTGTGAAAAACGGACGATGACGGACGGACGCCGGAGCATGGGTATACTATAAGCTCACCTGTGAGCCTTCGGCTCAGGTGAGCTAATAACCCCAGGGCCAGATCAGAGCAACCCCTGAAGTCAAATTCTTTTTCAAATCATTAAACTCCAGTCCATTTGCCAATTTACTGCAAGTTTTGCCCTTCAAATGACATTTTAACAATTTTCCCCATACAAATGCATGGGCGACCTAAGTTGACCTTGTCGTACAATAGGTCAAGGTCATCCAAGGGTCACAATTTATATAAAATTTGTAGAGCTCCATTGCCTGATGCTTCATGCCAAGTTTCAAAATCATAGGCCTTCTGGTTCTGGAGAAGAAGATTTTTAAAGTATTTTGCTATTTATAGCCATGGCAGCCATCTTGGTCATGTGACCATGACCATTTATATACACTTTCATTCCCACTTCCTAACAATGCTCCTCATAAAGTTTGGCTTTGATTGGCCAAGCAGTTTCAGAGAAGAAGATCTTTGAATATCACTGTAATATACATGTATATTGCCCCGGGTTGGGGGCAGACAGACCCCTGGGGTCCAAATTTTTTCAGAATCATCAATCTTAAGTCCAGTTGCCCATTTCCTGCAAGTTTTTCCCTACAAATGACATTTTAACACTTTTCCCCATTCAAATGCATGAGCAACCTATGTTGACCTTGCTGTAAAATAGGTCAAGGTCATCCCAGGGTCATGATTTATACCAACTTTGTAGAGCTCCAGTCACTGATGCTTCATATCAAGTTTCAAAATCATTGGCCTTCTGGTTCTGGAGAAGAAGATTTTTAAAGGTTTTTTCTATTTATAGCCATGGCGGCCATCTTGGTCATGTGACCTTGACCATTTATATAAACTTTCTTTCCCCCTTCCCAAGGATGCTCCATATGAAGTTTGGATTTGATTGGCCAAGCGGTTTCAGGGGAGAAGATGTTTCATTATTATGGAAATATACATGTATATAGCCCCAGGGCAGGGGCAGACAACCCCCCAGGGGAAAAAATTATCCATTAACATTAATCTTCTGTCCATTTGCCTATTCCCAGTAAGTTTTACTCATTAAATAACATTTTACCATTTTTTCCCATTCAAATGCATGGGCGACCTAAGTTGACCTTGCCGTAAAATAGGTCAAGGTCATCCTAGGGTCATGATTTATATAAACTATGATGGGCCCACGTCCCCAATGCTACATACCAAGTTTCGTGGAAATCGGCCCACTGGTTCTGGAGAAGAAGATTTTTAAAGGTTTTTGCTATTTATAGCCATGGCGGCCATCTTGGTCATGTGACCTGGACCATTTATATAAACACTCGTTCCCCCATCCTAAGGATGCTCCACATGAAGTTTGGCTTTGATTGGCCAAGTGGTTTCAGAGGAGAAGATCTTTGAAATTGTGAACGACGGACGGACGATGGACGGACGCCAGAGCATGGGTATACTATAAGCTCACCTGTGAGCCTTCGGCTCAGGTGAGCTAAAAATGCTCAGAACTGAGCTTTGCATCATCCATAGATGGATAAATAGTTTTTGTACACAAGAACTGAATAAGAGGTTAAGCTTCTGTTCTGGGTGTTTGTGAGTTAAAAGTTGAAACAAGATTTTAAGAGTATTTTGAGTCTAGCAGATATTAGTCAATAGCTACGATGAAGACGGTCTCTCTGCACCTGAGGGTGAAGCACTGCATAGTTATTGCCCTTGGCTCACACATTGACCCTGTGCCCTTGACCTATATTGCATGGGCCATTGACAATTTCTTTTGTCAAGTTTATAATGAAAGCAGTGATAGCTGCAAGCATGAAACCTTCCATAGTAATTTGGTTGGTTGATTTGGGGTTTAACGTCCCACCAACAGCTAAGGTCATAAAGTAATTGTCTCTGACATAACTCAAACTGTCAGGCATGCATATTGACCAGGTGCTCTGGACATGCATTTTATGACAGGCTGACACTGGACCTTCGATATACTATACATAGAGCAACAAATGTAAACTTCTTATCAATACTGAAATGACCAAAGTTGGAAGGCATCTCATGTTTTGAATACCAAAGCAATTTATCCTGCTAATAAATGTTGGCATTTAAACATTTATGAGCAGGATAAATTTTGGTCGTAGCTTAGATGAACATGAAACAAAGCACATAAAATTTACCCCCTGGCATTAAAATGACAAAAAAAATTATTGAAAACATGTAGTTGAATTTTTAATTAAATAACATAAATGTACACAAAATCACATCAAAAGTCAAAGACATAATTTAATTCACAAAGCATGCCGATGGAAGCCTATAGATGCAAGGCTTTTCTGAACATATTATCATTGATATAAAATCTTGTGCAAGATTTTCAGGACTCAAATTGGTTGGATGGTTGACTTTGTTCATTTGTGTCCCACTCAACAGGTGAAGTCATATGGAGATGGGACATGGTTTAAAGTAAAAAGACTGAAGAAGCCCAATATCAACCCACAAGTTGCTTGACCACTACGCCAGGGAGGATTCTGACTTAAAATAGTGATGTGATTTTTCATTTGAGCCGCCTCATGGGAAAACCAACAATCTGCATGTGCGAAAACAAAGACGCAGATCAGCTTCGCGGTAACCGCGAAGCTGATCAGTGCCTTTGTTTTCGCTACACGGATAGTACAATCCCTCTTCTACTTAACTCCAAAATTTCAAGCTTCTAGCCTGCTTCTGTGCTTGTACAGCCCAGTTTGTGTCGGACCTGCTCGGAAACCACATTGTTGGTTTTCCCACGAGGCGGCTCATTTCAATGGTATACTTGATACTGCATATTGCAGAACTAATACAGGTGTAAATTGCATCAGCAGAGTTCTTCTTTACAGCAAATTTGGAGTATTTACCAACTTCTTGATTTTGACTTCAATTATTGGAAAATACTAAATAGAAAAGTATCCAACAATTTGGGAAGACCTCACATTTACCCAAATTTCAAAATCCTAGTGAGAAGCCTGACTAGTGTGATTTATTGCATCTACTACAGTAAGATGGCAAAATCTCAAACAGTTATATGATAAAACAAGCTTTGCAATAAAATATTTATATAGAAAAGTAATATTTTGACACCATTAAAAAGATTCTACCGTATTTGTTCTATTAAGCGCACAGTGTGCTTCTCAAAATAACTTAAAGTTAAGGTAACAAGATATCATTCTAAGTAGCGCACACTGGAAACAAAAACAATGCATAAACAGTTGAAATATTAATGTCAGAAATATCAATAATGATGCCATTTTAGTGTTCCAATCATTGCAAAATTGTGTTTGATAATTTTAGGTTAAGCTTTGATGCAGTTCATATAGTATTAATGTGAAACATTGGTGTAAAATACCAAAATTTTAGTTGTGCAGTGTGCACTTATGCACATATATTTCGAAAAACAACCAGGGTGTGCGCTTATTGGAGCAATAGGAGCATGTGTGCTTATTAGAATGAATACAGTAATAGATTTTTCTCCACTTCAAGTCTTAGTTATAACATGTATATGTATGCAGCAATAGAATGGGGATAAAATCTCTAGATACTAAGCTTATAGTCAATGTCGAATGGGCACAAAAAATCGTCCCGTGGGAATTTCATGACGATTTGTGACGACCTACCTTAAATCAAACTTTGGGGCATATGCAACAATTTAAACCAGTTCCTCGCCCTGAGACCCGCGTCTGGGCTTGAATATGACGTCATCAAAATGGCGACCAGCGCATTCATAATATGCATTTTAAACAACCACTTTCGCACAATGCTTGTCAGATAAAAATTGATTTCCAGCTTCTCGCTGTTTCTAAATGGCTGGATTTTACCAATTGTATTTATAAAAGCTATTTTAGCACAAAAGTGTCTCTCACAAGGAGCATAGCACTAAAATTTGAGCCACGTCACGACAAAATCTGCATACAAAGTGTCAAACTATGCATAGTACACCGGGAGCTAATTTGACCTAGCTTGCATCCCCCAAGACATTTTTATGGGTGCCAATCATTTACTGGCACCCCAGAAATGCAAACAAAAATATCCCTAAAGATAAACTCAAATGCACTTTGAAAAATGCACGGTTGCCATGGCAACCGATAACGTGATTCTTGAGGATAGGGGTATACATACAAATTTGATCATAACTCCACCGTTACTTATCTTAGATTATTGAACATGGTCTCATTTTAAAGCTTAGACATAGTCTCTTCTTTTTATGGTAAGTAATGCAAATTTTTTTATAAGCATATTCATTAATTTTTATAAAAACATGCAAAATGGCAGAAAAATCTTTAGAAATCCATAAATGAAGTAATTTCAGGCCCAAGCTGTCGTTGTGACACTTGATTGTTTAACCAGTCATGCAATTTGAATTTATTGATGACCTAGTCCTATATGAAAAAAATTATCGCATTCGTATATTTAATTCATGAATATTAGTAAAATTGCCAAAAAGTGAGGAAAAACAAGAGAAAAAATATACACATTGCATAGTATTGGATAGGTTATAAGATCCAATATATCTTGCATCCCTGGGACAAATTCTAAAGACTGTCATTGTTTTTAGAGGGACAACCATAATGCCATCAAATATTGTCATCAGCAATGAAAAAAAGATTTTCATGATGTAAAATTATATAGTTTCCACACCAATCCTCATGCGATTCTAAAGAATAGGATGTTCTTCCTAAAATACTTATATCCCACCAATAGAATGCTCTAGAGTGCTATAATTGGTATGATAGTGATACATGAACCAAACAATTTAGCCTACAAAATGACTTGTATCTCGGCAATCAAAGGTCATATGGTGCTGAAAAATGACATCAAATGTTATACCATTCTGTACTATAAAGTATGGATCATTTGTGTTTTAACAAAACGTTTTGAATTTAGAGAAAATAAACAGAGCAATTAAGGGGTATGCGTAGAAAAACGCACGTGTCCGGGTTACTGAAAGACCTAGGGAGCTATAATTGGTAATAAATAATTGCTAGGATAATGTTCTGTAACCATATAATCCGATATATAAAGTAAGAAAAAGAGTAGAAGAGCAGTTAACATATAAATGAGAAATATGGGTCATACCGCGGTTCCCAGCTATTTTTGTAGATCAATTTATATTCATGAGGTCTTAATAAATAATAGCAACATCAATGAAAAATGAAGGGGTACACCAACAACATCGCTTATATCTCAGCTGTCAATAGCCGTGGAGAACTCAAAATGGCCTCAAGTTATTGCTAGGACAATGTATTATTGTCATGTGCTCAGATGCTTTCTGGCAAGCAAGATTTAATAAATTTTGGTGAAGCACAGCCTTCAATTTTCATATATTTCGAAACTTTATGTAACTTTCAGAAAATTTAATAACATGTGGTTAAGCTATCGTACTGCATGACATTAGTGCATTCTTCCATCATTCTAATGGAACCATTTTCAGCATTCTAATGATATTGTCAGCTCAGATATGAGCGATTTTCTTTGGTGTACCCGTTTTTCTATGAAGATCTCAGTAAAATCCATACAACAAAAATAGCCGATTATATTGTTACGGAACATTGTCCTAGCAATCATTTGATTCCAATTATAGCTCTTCTACATATACCCCTTAATTTTTTCCGTATTCCCAACCCACTAATTCAAAAGGTTTTGTTGATATTCTTAAAGCTCATGAAACTAACACCAAATGACTCGTAAATTGTAGTTCATTTGATTCCAATTATAGCTCTTCTATGTATACCCCTTAATTTTTTCCGTATTCCCAACCCACTAATTCAAAAGGTTTTGTTGATATTCTTAAAGCTCATGAAACTAACACCAAATGACTCGTAAATTGTAGTTCAGGATGTAATAATATTGCCCTAGACACCATTTATTGTCAGCTGAGATATGAGCGATTTTCTTTGGTGTACCCGTTTTTCTATGAAGATCTCAGTAATATCCATACAACAAAAATAGCCGATTATGTCGTTACGGAACATTGTCCTAGCAATCATTTGATTCCAATTACAGCTCTTCTACGTATACCCCCTTAATTGATTTCCGTATTCCGAACCCACTAATTCAAAAGGTTTTGTTGATATTCTTAAAACTCATGAAACTAACACCAAATGACTCGTAAATAGTAGTTCAGGATGTTATAATATTGCCCTAGACACCATTTGATGCCATTTTCAGCACTATAAGACTTTTGATTGCCATAATACAAGTCATTTTGTAGGTTAAACCATTTTTTTCATTGTCTTTTCTCTAAAATTTCTTTGGCTTTCATTAAAATTCATGATATTGGAAATCAGATTATTCTTATATAATACTTCGGGACCATAGTACATTGCCATAGCATTCATTGAACACCTCTTTCAGCATCCTGGGTTGATAAACAGCTCTTGTACAAGCGATTTTTGCACATATACCCGCTATTGTTCCACAATTCTTCTCCATTTTCATTTATCTATTCTTTTATTTTTTTTTATTTTGTTAATTTTTATGAATAAGTGAATTCAGTGCTTTAAATATGAGGTATGAAGGTTAAATTGTTCAGTTCATGCATCACTATCAGACTAATTATAGTATTTTAGAGCATTCTATTGGTGGAATGTGAGTATTTTTGTAAGTACACCCTATTCTTTAGAATTGCATGAGAGGTGGTGTAAAAACTGAGTAATTGTACATCATGCAAATGATTTTGTTGCTGAGAACAGTATTTGATGACAACACTAACAGCCTTGAGAATTTGTCCAAGAGATGCAAGTTAGGCCATATAACATATGCAATAACTTGCAATGGTTATAGTTTTTTCCCTCGTTTTTCCTCACTTTTTTGACATTTTATTAATATCATGAATATGCAAATGAGATAATCTTCATATAGGACCAGTTCATCTATAAATTTGTCATATGATATTACTGGTTCAATAACAAAGTGTCACAATAGAAGTTTGGGCATGAAATTAGTTAATTTATGGATTTAAACGACTTTTTGCCATTTTTCATATATTTATTAAAATTTATGAATATGCAAATTAGATAATGCAAATTAGATAATTTGCATTACTTACCATAAAAAAGAGGATATGTCTAAGCTTTAAAATGAGACCAAGTACGGTAGTTTAGGATAAGTAACAATGGAGATATGATCAATTTTGTATGTACAACCCATGCCCAAGAATCTCGTGAACGGTTGTCATAGAAACCATGCATTTTTCATAGTGCAATTGAGTTTATCTTTGAGGACAAACATTCTTTGTACTTCTGGGGTCCCTGGGAATGATTTGGCAACCATGAAAAATTGTCCTGGGGTTGCATCAAATTAGCTCCCGTGGTGTTTAAGTTGTGGGCGTTTTTTGAAGAAAAACGTATGTATAACGTATGCACGAACGAACCTATGACTGGATAAAGCAATATCCTTTAACCCATCGACTTAATTCGTCTATCGTGTGTATAATCAGATGCATTTCATACATTTTCTTCGCAAAAAAAAGCAATAATGCGATTTTTTTTCAATTCATTTTGATGGAAATACGAAAAATTCATATGTAGTCAGATAGCCGCCATATTGATGACGTCATAATTCGACTCTGACGCGGCTGTAAGTGCGACGAACAGGTTTAATGTTATACATGTACCCCATAGATAAGTTTTATATAGGTCATCATAAATCGTCAAAGAAATCGCACGGGATTCCCATTCTACATTGACTATTAAGGACATAACACAATGATAGTGGGAGTAAAATCTGAAATCTTTCAATCCAGATTGCAGCATTTGGACCTGGTCAGATACCTAAATTGTTAGTTTTGCCAAGGCTCATATTAACTATTACCATCTACCACAGACTCAGTGTAATGAAAACCTTGTCTGTCTCTAAAAAAACTTCTTGTGTTTCTTTTTCTTATAACTGCACATGTATTCATTCAAATCAATAGCATTTTCAAATGCCATCTATCCAATGTCTATAATTCTGTAGTCTGTGCACTGCACAAACGCTGACCAAGACTTCAATATGTACAATAAAAACATTATTTCACCAATTTGTGTAGTTCTTCTCGGACTTTGGAGCTATGCTCTTTGAATTCTTCCACCCTTATTCGCATAAACTTTTCCTGGAATGCAAAAACAACAATACACTCATTAAATCTTGAATGAGAGAATGACCTTGAAAAACAGTGCTAATATAAAATGAGCCGCATCGTGAGAAAACCGGATTTTTGCCCACGCCAAAACAAAGGCGCAGATCAGCTTCGCGGTTCCGCGAAGCTGATCAGCGCCTTTGTTTTCGCTACACGGATAGTATATTTCCTCTTCTTCTTATATCCGAAATTTCAAGCTTCTAGCTCTTTTCTGAGCTTGTACAGGCCGGTTTGTGTCGGACCTGGTCGGAAACCCCGAAGACCGGTTTTCTCACGTCGCGGCTCAAATCAGAATGGTGCATTCTAGATAACTAGTCATTCAGAGCCTTCTGATCTGGGCCTACACTGGTAGGCATCAATATCTACTTGTTTTTAATTAATAGGACTTCAAGGTGAATATAGTAGAATACACAGTTATAAAATATTATCATTAAATTAATTTGATTATTTACATTCTCATCAACAGTTTTTCAGACGAAAACCAAGCAAAGTCTCTGGTGGAAGCGAATCCCATTGATGATTTGAGCCACGTCATGAGAAAACCGGATTTTTGTCTTTGCGAAAACAAAGGCACAGATCAGCTGTGCAGTAACTTTGCACTGGTGATCAGCGCCTTTGTTTTTGCTACACAGATAGAACAATAACTATTCTTCTTAAATCCGAAATTTCAAGCCTCTAGCCTGCTTCTGAGACTTCACATGCCAGTTTGTGTCAGACCTGGTCGGAAACCACAAAGATTGGTTTTCTCGCTTAGCAGCTGCTACCACCTATAGTACCTATACATACCAGTTTATTTGCTGTTCTCTCTGAGTTCAGTTTGATAAACTCTTCCATTGTTAGATCAAAGATGTCCTTCCTCACTGTCAGAAAATGGCACTTGGATGAATGGCTGGAATGTTCTTTCCTAGAAAATATGTTATGAAATCATGCCCATGCATTATACAGAGAATTTAAGTTACATGTAAGTTCAAGCAAAATATGTCATGGTTTTAGGAATGATCATTTCTTGTGTTGAACAGCCTTTTGACAATTTCTGTGATAATAACAGTTTTATAACTTCAATACTCATTCCATGTAGAGCAACACAAGTCATACTGAATTTTAGAAACTAAAAATATTGGAAAAATATTATACATGTACACACATGGTAAAGCATTGTTTGTTTGTATTGACGTTTAATGTCACAGTCAACAATTTTTCATTTATGTTAATACGGAGTCACCGCTTCCTCTGTTTTAACCAGTAGACAGCAAAGGCCAGTTTGTTCCATACTCTTTTCTTAAATTCTCATGTTGCAGTTCAAATAGAAGTTGGCATTGCTGAGAGGTCTGTTATAACGAAGTTAAACTGTTTTAGCATTATTTTTCAACCGCTTACCATGGATCATCTTCAGGTTCCCAGCCGTCCAATTCTTTGTAACAACAGAAACATCGGACAGCATCTGGCTCATTGTTGGTAGGTATGTGGTAGAAACCAGCAGCAGCTAACTGAAATACATTTCATCTTTATACATATACAGGGTGTCCCAAAACAACAGCCGCTACAAAAAAGTACATTGCTTTGTAAATAAAACAGATATAAAGAAGATATTTTACACCGTGGTAGTGCTATTATATTTGATTCATAATATGACATCCAATTTGCTAGATGGTGTTTCATTAGCAAGTGACATCATAACAAATCTATGACGTCACTTCCTATTATCTGCTGCAACTCGCATTCCTGGAAATGAAAAGCAGTAACAAAATGCAATATCCAAGCATTTTCAAGCCTTTATTTTCCCTTAAAAAGGTCATCAAGAGGATGAAGTAACGATAACTATCAGAGACTACATGTATAAGCATTTATTAAAAAGAGCTGTCGCAGGACCGCGTAGCTTGCCTGACTTGTGCATTGCCACTAAATCTATCAAAATCTATGACCCATGACCTTGACCTCAAGGTCACTCAGTGGTCCGGCAAAATAGCCTGCAGACTACTTTGCCTTATTTTGTCGACAAAATAGCCAATGCCAATTATTAAATATATCATATACATGTATATATGTCATTGTTCCCAAAATGATTCTTTTGCAATATGTCTATAGTAAGTACCTCATTATAACATGGTTCACTTATAACACAGTCTGTTTCATGGACCCCAAAGATAGAATTATTATGTTCTATTACTCTCTGTATATTTTAGACAATTTTCGCAACTTTAATTGATGATGACTGATATTGAAATGCAATAAAAAAAAGCAAAAACAATAACTTAAAAAAAAAACGTATAACTTATAAGCTATTTATAAGCGTTTAACAAAAGTGTATGTGGGACTATGCCCTTATAAATGTAGTCTCTTTCCAAGACTATCTACGACTGAAATGACCTACCCTAAAGATATTGATTTATAGACAACAGTATATATATATATATATATATATATATATATATATATATATATATATATATATATATATATATATATATATATATATATATGGAGATTTTATCATCAACAGTGCAAAATCCTATTTGTGCCTGAGCGCGCTTTCGCCTTTCGGCTTCTGCAAACTGCCAAACTGCAAATCCAAGAATGTGGTTTATCTGATCACCTGCACAAAGTGCAACAAGCAGTATATAGGTGAGACTGGACAACCCCTCCATAAGCGTATCAATGGTCACCGCTCTGATTGGAAACACCGGAGGTTTCAAAGGGCACCGGTAGCGGAACACTTCACTTTACCTGGACATGACTTTAACAGCCACGTTGCCCTATGCTGTCTTGACCATGACATCAACTGGTCTGATTCGGCAAGAAAAGCTCGTGAAACGTATTGGATCAGACGCCTGAACACACTCCAGCCACATGGTATCAATAAAGGTGATTAAACACAGTAGTGTTACAGCATAGTGCAATAGGCCAGCATGTATAGTTAGCCTAACATGGATATTTGATCCGATTTGATGTCCCGTTTTGGACTTCATCCCCCTTTACACATTGTCTATCCATATCCTGATAGGCTTTACTCCTTCATTTTGCACATAGAGACTCCGCTTTCACCTGTACCTTACTTATGAGCTGTTCTTATAATTTACATTTGTAGCGGTGTGTTAACGACTGACGCTATAGAAATCCGATAATCTTACAGGTGACGCTTCAGATTTCCGATAATCCTACAGGTGAACGGTCACGAAATTCTCCCAATTTCAGTTATACGATTTTACGCCATTAAGTACTTTTTATTTTCAACTTTGACAGTTCTAACACTGTTTCCAACCTCTCCAAGATGTATTAGCCCACTAAAATCATAATTTTGTTAAATTTCTGTTCAATTTTCCAAATTTCTTCATTTTCAAAATTCCGTAGCCATTTTGCTGTATTTACATTTTTCAAGTTTGTAGCGGTGTGTTTATTTCTTATGTAGTTATATAAGGTTTTACAATGTTACGAGTAGTATGTAGAATTTTTAGATTACATTTTGTCTCCTAGTTTTGGACTGCCTATGACAGGCAGATGTAGATATCACACTCTTATTATGTAGTATTTAGTAAGCCTCTGAAGAAGCCGAAAGGCGAAAGCGCGCTCAGGCACAAATAGGATTTTGCACTGTTGATGATAAAATCTCCATATATACTTACCGCATATCATTTTAGCATCCAATTTGGATCCAGTGCTACCGACAGGGTTTGATTGTTTGATGTATATTACCTAAATCTCATATTATATATATATATATATATATATATATATATACTGAACAAAAAAAGAAACGCAACAAAAGGCCACCTAGGATATTCCAGTTTAAGGGTAAAACATTGATAATTTCAGGTCTGTTGCTGTATGATTCCCATTTATTGGATATTAGGGTATATCATGCAAAAAATTGATTTTCATTTCGATAAAAATTGAATGAGAAATTCGTGTCGTCTTAAATAATGCAAATTGTGACAGATCTGCTCTGCGCATGCGCACACTTTTGAAACTCCAAATCACCAAGAAACAATGTCAGTTGCTCCCTAATTAAAATTTAAGAAAAAGAAATAAAGTACAACGACGAATAAGCTCGTAATTAAAACCATCAAAATCCCTATATGTTTAATTGAAAGGGGGATAATTTCAATTTTATTCATTTTATTTCTTTAACGTGTGAGTTATCTGCTGAGTGTTACATTGTGATTTTGAATGCGGGTTTAGAGCGCATTTAAATCGTACCATTATTTTAATGCTCGCGCATGCGCACTGTGTGGTTTTCCACTTTCAGCATGCCCATGGTAGGCATTGAATAACTCCGTAAATATGCGTCAAAATGAAAATCGGTTTCTTGCATTCGGAAGCCTGATATCTGATGCAGAAATAGAAAATGCAATGATGTCTGATTGTATCAAAGTTTGCTCAAAATTTAGTGAAATATAATTGTTGCGTTTCTTTTTTTGTTCAGTATATATATAGACAACAGTATATAATATATATATATAATTCATAGTATGTCTATAAATTTATAGAAAATTTGTACTATAAATTTATAGAAAAAAAAAACTGATCATATGTCTGCGAAACTCGACGAAAAGAGAACCGCAATGCAATTCAGTGTCCAAATTTACATCTAGGGTTAGACTCAGACCTTCAGCTGTTGTTTACAATCTCCATGTATACACAGTAGCATTTCGAATGTCACGCGTGTACTAACTCAGAAAAAATGTTTTACTTCACACAGGCACAGCAAATTTTCAAACACGAGACCATCACGAAAACATGTCCGTGTAAATTGTATACCCCCGGCCCTTGAACCCCACTTCTATATAGCAAAGCTGGGGTTTGCAGTGATATACCTATTTTTATTTTTGCTCCAAAACATAGATTGTGGAGACTCGACAAAACGGTTCTAACGTGTACATACAATCAATTTTTTAGCAAACATAAAAAATTACATTATTTTTTCCAATGAAATTTTCAATGTTCCTGCAGAAAAGAATCTCTGTATATTGCATGGACAAGTTTTCGTAATGTAAATCCTGCTCACCCTCACTTCGCACCCTGCCTAGAATGTCCACGAGGGCGTATGACAGTATACAGAGACAGATAGTTAGATAGATAGATAGATTAAATTTTGTCTCCAGATGATGTTCCATCAGAAAAGTCTGAAATCCTGCTTCAAATCAATAATATATTTCTGTGCAATTTACACATTCAGCTGATGCGTTTGCTGTCATTTTTGAGCCGCAGTGGTAAGCCAATCAGAAAGCAGCTCTCCAGGCTCACGCAATAAGGGCACGCCGTTAAAATGGTTAAGTCAGGGCACCTCCGTGACATTGAGGTCGAGTTTGGATGCACTCACCCACCACGTGTCAATCATGTGTAATCCTGTTTTATTCTATCATGCACTCTCTAAGAGCCAATCAGAAGCTCGCAGTTAGACTCAGATGACTTTTTTGTCAGCCATGTTGAATGAATTCTTTTAAATAAAATAATCAAAATAAACCTGAGATAAAGATGAAGAGATTAGAAAGTCCACCTAGCGGCCACTTTATGATTGTCGCGCGTGTACCTGTGGCGCCACCTACGATCCGCCGCCATACTGTTTCGAAGACAAAACCAGTGCTATGAATATCGGCGTTCATTGGCAATTTCATACATCCAATGAGATAATATTTTATTCAATAGAAACTGTTAACATTTAATATTTTATTTAGGAACCAGATTTTGATGTTTGTAGTGTTTTTATTGGATTTTTGATTGTTAATTATACGTTGATAAAACACTTAATTCCTTGTTCGGCGTTTCAAAATGGCGACCAAGCGGATTATAGTCGGTACTTTTTGACTAAAAGGCGTTGTTACTAAAAGGCTAGGTAATCTTTAAACAACAAAATATGAAAGAAGAAAGGCATAAAAATCGTTTTATTTGTTGATAGGCACACAATCTATGACTGTGTTTGTCTTACGATCGTATAAATCTTGACAATTTTTGTCATTTAAGCAAAAACGGTTTGGCCCGATCTCAAAACGATGTGTAATTGTTTTTATTAAAAAGGCTTCTATGAATGACTTTTCTTTGGCAAACAAGATAAATTTTCTCAAAGAACAATGTCTTACAAATCGTTTTATTGCCCTTCGATGCGGTTTGGGTATTTTTGAAAGCTTCAAATCGCCCTAATGAATCAGCTGTTTTTCACAACTTTTCGCCGCTTTGGCGTCAAAATGGAGATTTTTCTACACATTGGTTGGCATTGCAAATAAGACCAAAAAGTTACACTTGAATGCAGAATGACATATCATACATTTACAGATGATCTCCAGTGATCGGTTGTCTATTTAGCCGATAGTTTATTTTGTATTTATAACCACACACCCTCCCCATGTGCCGTGCCCGGGACAGGATTTGGGATAGCCGCATGCCCGGAAATGTGATGGGGACAACAGAACAATTAGTTTCCACATTTTTTTCGAAATAAAAACAGTGACAAAAGAAGAAATGACATATGCGTAGCAAAATGCAGGAATTTAATTATACGTTAAGCCCGAATTCGAGAAGAAAAAAAAATAGGATCCGGCGAAAGGCGCTCTGATATGCAGATTGCATTTTGACTTTGATGCTGTTGAAAAACATCCCATTGATGCATTTTCGTGCAATGTGAAAACTGCGAGACCGCGCTTGAAAACAGATACCATCTAGCATCTAGATGCATCTAATAGCATCTATTGAAAAGAAATCGTTGCTCAGCACGGGCAAGTATACATATAAAGCTAGAGTATTACCTTTTCAACATTTTGAGTATGACTATATCATGATGACAGCTAACATTGCAAGAAAAGTGTGGTTGCATGTTGGCCTAGAGTGTATTATTATTTTTCATTATGTATTTATTTCAATTACTTTTCCGAATACAATCTTCTATAAAAATACATTAAACTGTGTCAGGTATCTGTCATTAATGCGGCACGTGCCTGCAACGTGACATAAGTGCGTCTTTAACGGCTCGAAGATCAAACAAGTCGCCGAATCAACAGGTATTGCACGGTGCAATACAGGTAGCTGGTAATAAAAGTGTCATTTTTTCTTTTGAAATTTCGGCGGCGACTTCTTAGAATATACATGAATGCAAGTACGAAAGATAGAGGAGAAAAAAAAAAGAATATTCAAATTCATGCCTGACTGATTCCATTTAATTCACATAATCCGTTCCTCCACTGCCCTTTTGTAGAGAAAAGTATAAAATATGACCAACAAAACGAAGGGGAAAAAAGAAGATAGAAAAAAGCGAAAATGGTTGTTGAACCAAACGTATCTCCCCAACGTGTGCAATTGAATTATATTCGGATATTGGCGGTATTCTTCATTGAACGTGATAGATAGATGTGGCTAGAATTGATATAGGGCAATCTCATTACGCTCATTTACGTCGGGGGACATCAAAATCGTTGTTGTCAGGTCTAAAGCTTAAAAAAGATGCTTTGATTTGAATTGAAGCTTTCATCTTGTTCAATAATTATCGTTATTTTTACGGTGTTAAGTATGATTACAGATACGGCGAGATAAATCAGTTTGCGTTTTCTTTAATCTAAAGATAATCCGTTAAGAATCGTTGTATGTGTCCAGTAGCGTAGAAAAAAGCATAACTATGGGCGTGATTCGTAAGGAAAAAGAACAACAGCTTGTGCAAATCGACTGATAATTGATAAACAACTAAACAGATGACTCTCTCTCTCTCTCTCTCTCTCTCTCTCTCTCTCTCTCTCTCTCTCTCTCTCTCTAGTCTTTCTGACAAAGATGCCGGTGTTTAGTATCTATTTGTTGGAAATTTGAAGCTCTATTTAACAGAAATAAAATCTTTTACTATCATATGAATTATGGCGAAGAAAATTTAAACGATTTATATTTGCTAATATACAAAAATTCGGACCACATTCAGCGGCCGGTAAAATATTGATTTTTTTCACCGATTTACCTGTCTACCTAAGCGACAGACACAGCGGAGGCAAATATCAATATTCAATAGCAGTTTCAGATCTCTTCATCTTTATCTCAGAATAAACAAAATTTGGATATGTTTTATGAATTTTCAAATGGAGGTTTGTTTATTTTATTTTTTTTTTTTGTTTTACAATGTATTACACCATTTGTTTGTATAACTTGTTATTCTGTAAATAATGACTTTCATCCAAAAGTGGCTGACAGCTTGGCTTTTTGACAATGTGCTGGAGTCAGACGGCAAAATGAACCACTGGGTATGATACTTCATTTTGACGGCTGACCAGTCAGACTAAAAACGATTTAGAAAAAAAAAACGAACCGTTTTGGGATTACATGCTGCCGTGTTATCAAAGGGCCAATCTTGAAAAGATTTCACACGATTGTCTTTAGAAAACATCATATACTCGTCTGGAGAAATTTTCAATACGTTTTCTAGTGTCAAACTTAAACTTTGGTCCATGTTTTTACAGTTTTGACGATTCGAATTCAGCGGTGAATTTACCGGAAGTGAAAGTTACCGGAACCGGAAACCCAACAATTTGACCGTTTATACATATCTGGCACGAACCATTATGTGACACGTTCAGTCTGAATCTGAACCTGAATAGTTTACTGGTGATACGCCAAATGACATTAGGGACCGGGCAATATTTATTGGGGGCATGGGGCCGGTGCAAAATGGCATGGGGTCACTACTTTTTTCGGTCACTTTCAAGCATGGGGCGAACACTTTTTTTAATCACTTTCACGCATGGGGCGAGCACTTTTTTTTACAGCTCTTTGGCAATGGGGCAAGCACTTTTTTCACTTCATTCGGGATTAGCCCTTACACAGAGATACAATGTAAAGAACATATTTTTAAATGTTTAAAACTATATCAAAATATACTGAAATACTTTAGAAACACACCACTTACTATGTTGCTTTTATCTTCGTAAGGGCTCAATATGTTCACTTTACACTGAAAATTCTGAATTAAGAAGCCTGCATTGTGCACATCTTACATCTAAATTTTTTCGATAGTTTTTTTTTCTAAATTTTTTCGATATGAAAGGAGGTTTATTCTTTGGTTTAATCTTCTTAATATTGTTCTTCATTTGAAAAAAATGGAGTTTGTTAGTTAGAGATATACACTGAGTTTGTGTTTTGGTTATATTTCTTTCATATGTAGGGTGTCACATTGATTATCAGATTGGAATGTATCCATCAAATTTCAAAATGCTATAGAAATTGCAAAAATATCTGAAGGGTGGTGAAATTTCACAAGATGAAGCCTGAATGATCTAGAATTCTGATGGTGTGCCAAAAATATGTATTTTTAAGTTTATTTTTCTTATTTTTTTCTCTCTCCAGGATTTTCAACTTTTTTGGAATGAGTGCAAGTATCATCAACATCCTGATGCAACATTGCTTCTAATTGAAATGTCATTGTGACTAGACTGGCTTGGAAAAATGAAACAAGTAAAGAAGAATTAAAAAAAAACCTTTTACTTAATTTTAATCTACAAAAATTCCTAGCTAAGTAACAATTTGTAGAGACAACTCTTTTATACTGTGGTCTTATAATCTATAGCTGCAACTGTTATAATTTCATAACTATAGATGCAACTACATTTTACTGAACTTTTGTATATAATTCCTATCTAACTTCTGATACTGAGTCGATCAATTTCTGATCATCACCCCAGGTGTGGGGTGGGTGGCTAAATTTAGAATTTAGTCAAGGGGAAAAACATTTGGGGTGGGCCATTAAAACTACTTACAAGATATAGAAACAAAGAAGGGAGACTATTCTAGACCATAATAATTCTGGGGAAAAAATGAATTTTTCAGGGCATCACTATAGGCAATTTGTCTTCTGTATTGTGATTCATGCCATGCCCAAGTACGCCTTAGGTTGGATGCCTGGATCAAGTATTTGTCTTTATAAAGAGACACTGTACCAGAATGTATGTAACAGGCAAAGAAAAATTCTTTCTTCCCTGACGGGGATCGAACCAAGTTCTTCCGCGTGCTAAGCAAACACTCTACCACAAAAAAGGTACAAGTAGGCAAAGATCAGGAAAAGGCGCAATCAGAAAAAGATTCCCACTCCAAAAACCGAGGTGGGAAAAAACCAAATTAACAATCAGGTACTTATACCATGAAACATATCGTAAGCCGAATGAGCAGCTATTTTCCCAATAGGTGGCCACTCAGTTACCTTAACTTAACTAAAAATATGAAAACATACATAAGGCGCCAACAGCACAAAACATTTTAAACACCAAGACATAAAACAAAAAGAACCACTACAGAAGTATCGACTTGGAACGATCAGTAACACAAAGTTACTGGCGGGCTTAAACCGGTTTTACAGGTACCTAACCTCACCCTCAGCCTCTGCAGTGGTTCACAACATTTAGTTAGTTCTTCGGTCCTCGTGGTGAATCTCTAACTAGTCAATGAATCATCAAGAACAAACAAATAAATCATGATAAACATCCTGATGAATCAAAAACCAGGACTCACAGATTGAGTAAGCTGCCCGACGATGGAGATCCCTGGGCGCCGAATAACCTACTAACTCCGGAGCAAAAGAAAAACACCAGTTGGACACCGGTGGGCCAAGCAACAGACAAGAAGCTCCGGCCCCAACCAACTAAAATGAATAGCTTTAAGTCGGGGCCATCATAGAGTCTGACGCCCGACCCACCGGCGTGCAATTAAAGAAGGCAGCATAGTTATCAACCATGATTGGGTTAAAAACTAAGCATGCAGACTGTCGCATAACATTCAAGTTATAACCTATACGTCTGTAACGTGTTATGAAAAGCTAGCTTGTACCACAAGGCAGTACAAGTGTGCTATATACCCTATACCCTGTGACATGGGCTTTGTCCCCGAAGTCCCAGGTCATAGAGTTTATCATAGAAGTAAACTCGGGGGAATTACTGCACAGGTCATAGAATTAATTCACGTTTGGCGCCAATGTAACAGGCGAAGAAAAATTCATTCTTCCCTGACGGGGATCGAACCAGGTTCTCCCGCGTGCTAAGCAAACACTCTACCACGTCGCTATAAAAGCCAGCTTGTACCGCAAGGCAGTACAAGTGTGCTATATACCTATACCCTGTGACATGTATACTGTGAAAGAAGGTTAAGGAAGGAGGACTGCTTCCTGCGGGCTTTCAGGGATGGCCATCCAAGTACGAATTAATTATATCACGCACAAATTAACCATGTTTTCACAAAATTTTACTATGGTATTGAATAGGCAAGTCAATTAGGTATTATTGGTTTTATGGGTTACCTGGTAGACAACACATTATGTAAAAAAAAAGTCAAGTTTCATACGCGTAGTATGGTTTTGGACGAAATGACCAAGAAAACTTTTAAAAATCCAAACAGGCTTAAAATCATTAATATCAACTTTCAATCCGTTGTAAACAAAGTACCAGAACTACAGTGCTTGATTGACACCGAGAAACCGGATGTTGTCATTGGTACAGAATCATGGTTGACTCCTGAAATCTCCAGTGGTGAAATCTTTCCTTCTGGCTACACTGCATACCGGACAGACCGAAAAGCCAAAAAACGCGGTGGCGGCGTTTTCATTATGGTTCGAAATAGCTTGATCTGCACAGAAGAGGCTCAATTTCGAACCAACTGTGAAATGGTATGGGTCAAGCTGGAGGTTACAGGTGTGCATCCCTTGTATATATGTGCATACTACAAGAGCATCTGAGGAAGATCAGGACAGTATGATGGAATTGCGCCGGTCTGTTGAAATGGTTAAAAGGCAAACGTCTGAGACCAAAGGCAACATCTGGGTCCTCGGAGACTTCAACCTACCAAACCTTACCTGGACAGACAGATCCCCATCACTTAAATCTGACAGCTCACTGACAAAAACTTATGACATATTTCTGGACCTACTCAATGACTTTGGATTTACTCAAATGGTTACCTCACCGACAAGACAAGATAATATCCTTGACTTGTTTCTGACAACAAACCCGACACTGGTTGATGAGGTTGACTGCCGGCCTGGCCTAGGTGACCATGACATGGTCACTGCTTCCTGTGCTCTTAAGCCCTCCATTCAGAAACAGAAACCTTGAAAAGTCCCACTTCTCAACAAAGCTGACTGGCCCAAATTAAAATCTCTCATGAGGGATTATCAGAAAAAGTTCCTGCTCAACCATTCAAATAGATCAGTTGAGGAACTCTGGTCTGATTTTGTCACAGCACTAGAGGCTTTTACCTCAAAGTGTATCCCCACTAAGATTATCCGAGGTAAATGTTCCCTACCTTGGATTACCCAGACATGCTTTCTCAATAAAGCGGTGCAATTGGCATTTTCAAACATAAAAATTTCAACATTGCTCAGTACCAATGAAAATAACATTTTCCTCAAGGAAAAGGCATTAATTTATAATATCCAAAGTATTTTCAACTAGAACACATTAATATTCTTACAAAAATGACTTGAATTTTCCCCAAGATGTAAGGTTCGTTGTAAGGTTCGTTATGGATAGAACATTGTTCTAGAATGCCAGTTCCCTATATTTTTAATCGTACGGTAGCTTATTGCCCTTAGCCACACTGTACATGAAATTTCCAATCGCAAGTGCATGTTTATTTTAAGGTTTGTGCGTAGAAAACAAAAGATTTTTTGTTGTAAAGTTCGTTACCTTTCCGTAACGAACCTTACTGAAAGATCTTCCATGGTTTATACCATATAGTCTTCTACATAGACATATGTTGAGTGTAGAGAGAGGGAGAGAAAGAGCATACTAGTTCTAAAAACACAAATTTGCATGTTCTCAGAATAATTTGACTCCCACATACTCCATTCAGAACCTCCTATTATTTGTTACAAATATAACAAACCAATCAGAAATACAATTTTTAATTTCAATAAACTTGTTTCTGATCTTGATATCCATGCTAATACTCCTAAGTCTTGAGATTGTAAAGATTCAAAATATGTTTATCAACCCGCTGGACATATTGTTACTGGAAATTTAAAAATAATTTCGGATTCTAGAATTCGCAAAATTGTTTCTAAAGGTCCGAAATATAGATTCCCTTCCTACATTAATTTCGACAAATGTAGAGAGGAGATTTCATCTGCATTAAATGATGTCGGTAATCGATGGTGTAAACGAGAGGGTGTTGAGGATAATGCTCTTAAAGAATGGAAAAGAAAAAAAGTACAAGTAGGCAAAGATCAGGAAAAGGCGCAATCAGAGAAAGATTCCCACTCCAAAAACCGAGGTGGGAAAAAACCAAACTAACAATCAGGTACTTATACCATGAAAACATTTCGTAAGCCGAATGAGCAGCTATTTTCCCAATAGGTGGCCACTCAGTTACCTTAACTTAACTAAAAATATGAAAACGCACATAAGGCGCCAACAGCACAAAATATTTTAAACACCAAGACACAAAACAAAAAGAACCACCACAGAAGTATCGACTTGGAACGATCAGTAACACAAAGTTACTGGTGGGTTTAAATCGATTTTACACGGCCGTAACCTCACCCTCAGCTTCTGCAGTGGTTCATAACATTTAGTTAGTTCTTCGGTCCTCGTGGTGAATCTCTAACTAGTAAATGAATCACCAAGAACAAACAAACAAATCATGATAAACATCCTGATGAATCAAAAACCAGGACTCACAGATTCAGTAAGCTGCCCGACGATGGAGATCCCTGGGCGCCAAATAACTTACTAACTCCGGAGCTAAAGAAAAACATCAGTTGGACCCCGGTGGGCCAAGCAACAGACAAGAAGCTCCGGCCCCAACCAACTAAAATGAATAGCTTTAAGTCGGTGCCATCATAGAGTCTGACGCCCGACCCACCGGCGTGCAATTAAAGAAGGCAGCATAGTCATCAACCGTGATTGGGTTAAAAACTAAGCATGCAGACTGTCGCATAACATTCAAGTTATAACCTATACGTCTGTAACGTGTTATGATTTTTCTAAACTGAAAAGAAAAATCATTACTTCCTATAAGTTTCTTAAATTTGTAAACCAAGTCACCATAAAATTCTGGTTCCGAAAGACCCTCACTTAAAAGCGTCTTTAACCCAACATTATATTTGGAAATCAATTCATAGTGTCTACGATAAAATTTAGAAAAGGTTTTTCGAAGTTTATGATACCGATAGCCCTGTTGGAGAAGTTTGGCCGTTAAAGATTTATTTCGAGCGTTGAAGTCTGTAACATGATTGCAGACTCTAGCAAACCTAATAAGTTGCGAAATGTATACACCATAAGAAGCACGACGAGGAACGTCACCATCCAAAAACGGAAAATTTACTATATCAAAATCAAAGTCATCGCGCTTATCATAAATTTTAGAAGAAACAAATCCATTTGCAACAGAAAGATGTAGATCTAAAAAGGGGGCTTCGGTATCCGAGATATTGGCTTTGTTCAACTGTAGTTCAGATGGATAAATTTGATTGACCATACCTTCAAAATAAGGGTTGTCAATGTTCAAAAGGTCATCGAGGTACCTAGAAGTGGAATTAAAAGCCTCGATAACATCAGCTTGATTATCATGGTTAAGAGAATCCATGAAATCTCTTTCGTAGCAGTATAAAAATAAATCAGCTACGAGAGGTGCGCAATTTGTACCCATCGGAATTCCAACAATTTGTCTGTATAACTTGGTCCCAAATCTAATATAAATATTATCCAGGAGATAGGATAAGGCGTCGCACACATTCTGACATGACCAAAGTGTATACCGACTTTGGTCAGAGGATGTGAAAAAAGCCTTTCTGTCATTACATGCCAAATAAAGTGAAACATAGTTTTTTAATGCCCTTTTGAAGGTCCACTCTATCAAATCCAGAAGTTTTTCTTTAATTAGATTATGTGGTAAAGTTGTATACAGAGTAGAAAAATCATATGTGGACAAGCTCGTCGCACGGAACCCTCTACACTTCAATTTATTGAGCACCTCACCAGAATTTTTATTGACCAAAACCAATTTTTATTTGAAGTTTCATACACTGTCTCACAGTATCTTATAACATGAGATTTGATAGCAGTAAGACAGGAAGTTAATAATTTAGAAAGTTCAGTAGTAGTACAAGAGCTAGAATTTGCAATAAATCTTGCTTTGTATGGTCTTTTGTGAAGCTTAGGTAACCAATACATCGTAGGAAGTTTGTCTTGGCCTTCATTGACACAAACAGAAAACTTAACAGGTAAATCGTTTAAGTGGGCATTTACTACAGACACCTCATCAGTATCTGTCTCCAGATAAGCCCTGGTACCATCCAGCTCCTGTTTTAATGTGTTAACGTAGTGAAGCCTACAAACAACAACAACATTGTTTGCGGCTTTGTCTGCCGGAACCAAGACAAACTTTCTGTGAAATTCTTGGATACCCTGCTTCAAACGCCTAAATGACGATTTAGGTTTAGGAGGTAAAAGATTAGTATTTTGTGAATAAAACTGTATACGTTTATCCACGATAGTGAAGATACTTCTTTTCCATTCTTTAAGAGCATTATCCTCAACACCCTCTCGTTTACACCATCGATTACCGAAATCATTCAAAGCAGATGCAATCTCCTCTCTACATTTATCGAAATTGATGTAGGAGGGGAATCTATATTTCGGACCTTTAGAAACAATTTTGCGAATTCTAGAATCCGAAATTATTTTTAAATTTCCAGTAACTATATGTCCGGCTGGTTGATAAACAAATTTTGAATCTTTACAATCTCAAGACTTAGGAGTATTAGCATGGATATCAAGATCAGAAACAAGTTTATTGAAATTAAAAATAGTATTTCTGATTGGTTTATTATATTTGTAACAAATAATAGGAGGTTCTGAATTTTGGAAGTACGTAGGTATAGACTGTATCACTGATTTATCCTGGAATATGCTTGGTAAATCAATAAAGTCAATTCCTTTATTAATGAAAGGAATTTTAATAAAACTTCTAATGTGATTAGATTCGGAATCGATAAATGGACGAAGAGCATGCTGAGTATAACATCTTGTTAACAGTGCAGCGTCATACATTTGATGATTTCTATCGTAAAATCTATTAGCCTCTGTGTCCAAGGAACGTAATACAGCAATAGGTAGAGAACTAAGATAAGACAGCATTGGATGTCGACCGTGAATCCTTAGTTTAACAGCTAAATCATTAAGGGAAGTGTTCAATTTCATTGTAGCGCACCGTTTACGTTTGTCATGACCCTTTTTCCGTATACCATGAGATCTAGATTTACGTTTACGAGACTCTGAAAGTGTAAGTACATCAAAATCGGGCATTTTAGAAATATTTCCCTCATGGTAAATGTTGTCGTTAAATCCCAGTGGAAAGGGAGTTTGCAATAATTTTATCCATTTAAGTTCAGTTTCAAATCGTTTGATGTTTTTGAATCTAACAGAAGAATTTTCATCATATGAGATTTTTTCCACTGGTTGAACTATAACATTATTGGGAGAATGACCAGTGCGCTTAAAATGCTGGTACAGAAAGGTATCATTATTTTTGGGCTTTCTGATTCTACGATAGTGCTCACCAAATCGTTTTTGCAAAGTTCGACAAGTTTGTCCAACATACTGCATCCTACAATTGTTTGTATTTCAAGTAAGAACATATACAAGATCCATTGATTTTCAGTCTAAATCAGAATCATTAACCACTGAAAATGTCCTACCATTCACAGATGAAGTGATAGTAGTCTTAGAGCATAAATGATTGCAACAGTTGCACTTCTTGGCATTGCACTTAGAAATACTAGGGTACATTCCAGGTCTCTTGAACGGATTAATATATTTACGTAAAATTGGTGATTTAAGTGGAGATAACCTTATCTGAAGATTATTACGAAACATATTAGAATTAGAAGCTCCGTGTAGATTAACAGTAGAAGCCGAAAATAAATTAATAGGTGTCACCCTAACAGTAGGTAATAAATTTTGAAAATTGTTAGTTGAATGAGGAATCCGTACAGTAGACGCGGCGCGGCATGAAGTATCTTCACTATCGTGGATAAACGTATTAAGTTTTATTCACAAAATACTAATCTTTTACCTCCTAAACCCAAATCGTCATTTAGGCATTTGAAGCAGGGTATCCAAGAATTTCATAGAAAGTATGTCTTGGTTCCGGCAGATAAAGCCGCAAACAATGTTGTTGTCGTTTGTAGGCTTCACTACATTAACACCTTAAAACAGGAGCTTGATGGTACCAGTGCTTATCTGGAGACAGATACTGATGAGGTGTCTGTAGTTAATGCCCACTTAAACGATTTACCTGTTAAGTTTTCTGTTTGTGTCAATGAAGGCCAAGACAAACTTCCTACGATGTATTGGTTACCTAAGCTTCACAAAAGACCATACAAAGCTAGATTTATTGCAAATTCTAGCTCTTGTACTACCACTGAACTTTCTAAATTATTAACTTCCTGTCTTACTGCTATCAAATCTCATGTTATAAGATACTGTGAGACAGTGTATGAAACTTCAAATAAAAATTGGTTTTGGTCAATTAAAAATTCTGGTGAGGTGCTCAGTAAATTGAAGTGTAGAGGGTTCCGTGCGACAAGCTTGTCCACATATGATTTTTCTACTCTGTATACAACATTACCACATAATCTAATAAAAGAAAAACTTCTGGATTTGATAGAGTGGACCTTCAAAAGGGCATTAAAGAACTATGGTTCACTTTATTTGGCATGTAATGACAGAAAGGCTTTTTTCACTTCCTCTGACCAAAGTCGGTATACACTTTGGTCATGTCAGAATGTATGCGATGCCTTATCCTATCTCCTTGATAATATTTATATTAGATTTGGGACCAAGTTATACAGACAAATTGTTGGAATTCCGATGGGTACAAATTGCGCACCTCTCGTAGCTGATTTATTTTTATACTGCTACGAAAGAGATTTCATGGATTCTCTTAACCATGATAATCAAGCTGATGTTATCGAGGCTTTTAATTCCACATCTAGGTACCTCGATGACCTTTTGAACATTGACAACCCTTATTTTGAAGGTATGGTCAATCAAATTTACCCACCTGAACTTCAGTTGAACAAAGCCAATATCACAGATACTGAAGCCCCCTTTTTAGATCTACATCTTTCTGTTGCAAATGGATTTGTTTCTTCTAAAATTTATGATAAGCGCGATGACTTTGATTTTGATATAGTAAATTTTCCTTTTTTGGATGGTGACGTTCCTCGTCGTGCTTCTTATGGTGTATACATTTCGCAACTTATTAGGTTTGCTAGAGTCTGCAATCATATTGCAGACTTCAACGCTCGAAATAAATGTTTAACGGCAAAACTTCTCCAACAGGGCTATCGGTATCATAAACTTCGAAAAACATTTTCTAAATTTTATCGTAGACACTATGAATTGATTTCCAAATATAATGTTGGGTTAAAGACGCTTTTAAGTGAGGGCCTTTCGGAACCTGAATTTTATGGTGACTTGGTTTACAAATTTAAGAAACTTAAAGGAATTAATGATTTTTCTTTTCAGTTCAGAAAAATCATAACACGTTACAGAAGTATAGGTTATAACTTAAATGTTATGCGACAGTCTGCATGCTTAGTTTTTAACCCAATCATGGTTGATAACTATGCTGCCTTCTTTAATTGCACGCCGGTGGGTCGGGCGTCAGACTCTATGATGGCCCCGACATAAAGCTATTCATTTCAGTTGGTTGGGGCCGGAGCTTCTTGTCTGTTGCTTGGCCCACCGGGGTCCAACTGGTGTTTTTCTTTTGCTCCGTAGTTAGTAGGTTATTCGGCGCCCAGGGATCTCCATCGTCGGGCAGCTTACTCAGTCTGTGAGTCCTGGTTTTTGATTCATCAGGATGTTTATCATGATTTATTTGTTTGTTCTTGATGATTCATTGACTAGTTAGAGATTCACCACGAGGACCAAATAACTAACTAAATGTTATGAACCACTGCAGAAGCTGAGGGTGAAGTTATGGCCATGTAAAACCGGTTTAAGCCCGCCAGTAACTTTGTGTTACTGATCGTTCCAAGTCGATACTTCTGTGGTGGTTCTTTTTGTTTTATGTCTTGGTGTATAAAATTTTTTTGTGCTGTTGGCGCCTTATGTATGTTTTCATATTTTTAGTTAAGTTAAGGTAACTGAGTGGCCACCTATTGGGAAAATAGCTGCTCATTCGGCTTACGATATGTTTCATGGTATAAGTACCTGATTGTTAGTTTGGTTTTTCCCACCTCGGTTTTTGGAGTGGGAATCTTTTTCTGATTGCGCCTTTTCCTGATCTTTGCCTACTTGTACCTTTCCATGACAAAGCATGAATAGAAATGCTTAGCTTGCAGGTACAAATTATCGTTCTTTTAGAACCATAAAAGCGAACAAGAACAAGTCCTTGTAGGGTCCTACCAAAAAATGTGCATTAATTTAACAAACCATAATAATGAATACATATTTTATTCATAGTAAATATATACGATTTAAAAATGCTTGGTAAGGTTCGTTACATCTGGTAACGAACCTTACTTTAACTTTTATGCCATCCTATGACTACCTCCTCTGTCAAACAAAGTAAATCAAACTTCGTTTGAAATGCATTTTATTTGAAGATAACATAAAATGAAATCATCAGATCAGGGCGTTACAAAACTTTATTTTGAATGTTACGTTGTCTGTACACAGTAAATACCGGGGTTTCGCCAAAATCATACCAAATCATCCGCAAAACGGTTGCTGCAATAGCGTTTAAGTATCTCTGGTGTCATTTCCCTCCAAAATATGAAGAAAAAAATGGCGCGAAAGTGTGTGATATCAATTAAAGAGCTAATTGACAATATTAGGTAACGAACCTTACAAAACGAACCTTACATTTTTTCTCTTTATGCTTATTTTCTGGACCTTAAACCAAGCACATATACGTTCTAGTACCAAACCAATGCGAGAGGGATAACATGGAATAATTTGACGGCTTCTGTCTCTAGTATAACTAATAGTTTTGTAAATATTGCGGTAACGAACCTTACTTTCTAAAATCTACGCACAAGAGGGGAACTGAATTCACTCCTTTGCATCAATACTATAAACCCCATTCCAATTTACATGTTTTTAATGTCAAGATACCGATACGATCTTAATATGTAAGTAAAGAGTTTTGGTATTGGCTGGTCCAGAACGGGGTAGATGCACTGCATAAGTCAGATAATAGAAATTACAGAAACTACTTCGACAGATGCAAATATAGAAATCGTGCTCATAGAAAGTGATAAACTGCAAAGTATTTTATGTGCTTGTTGAGGCCTACATACATGTTGATAATAAAAATACAAAGTCTGTGTGTTAGAGGACCATAGCAGCACGAAAAATGCATTTTAAAGCCGCATATAGCAGTGGCGACAGTAACGAACCTTACCATATCGCACAGTAAGTGAGTTGTAAAACACACATAAGATAGTAGATAAGAAGTATGCACATCGAAATTTTATCGACACTGACCCTGCTTGTATTGCATAAATAAATTAAGATGCTGAGCATTATATAAAACTATTTATAATATGACGACACGTTAAAAAGCAAATTGCACCGCTTTACTGAGAATGCATGCAGAGCATTCGCAGACAGATTAGACGCAGAGATGATTTATACAGGAAATTCAAAAAGACTGGAGACCAGACATTTCGTGATAAGTTTCTTGCCCTCCGTAAAAACATTAAACACAACATTAAGTCTTCTTATAACTTATACCTTGAAATTCTCCTTGGCATAACTGATGAAAATTCTGTCTGCAGCAATAAAAAGTTATTCTCATTTCTTAAGAGCGCTAAGCAGGACCAGACTGGCTCACCTCCTCTCCAGAACGGAAACGGACTTGCAACTGACACCACTGAAAAAGCTGACATACATAACCAACAATTTCAGTCAGTTTTCACTACCAAGGCACCCCTGTCACTCTCTCGACTATGTAAGACACAAATCCAGGACATGGCAGATTGTGGTACATTGCGTCATGGCGCAGTACCAGAAGGCATTCTCACCTCCAACCCCAAAATGGAAGAGTTTACCATCTCCTGCAATGGCATTTTAAAGCTCCTTCAAAACCTGAAACCCTTCAAGGCAGCCGGTCCAGATAAGCTCAAACCATTCTTGCTCAGAGAACTGCGGGAGGAAATTGCTCCAATTATTCAAATCATCTTTGAGCGCTCTCTCCAGACAGGCAAGCTCCCGGCAGACTGGTGTAAAGCACAAGTCACCCCAATCTTTAGAAGAAAAATAAATCATCTGCTGGCAACTACAGACCCATATCCCTGACTTGCATACTTTGTAAGGTCCTCGAGCATATCATCGCTTCACATGTGATAAAGCACCTCTCCTGTATGATTTACAATACGGTTTTAGGGAGAAGAGGTCATGCGAGACACAGCTTACCATGTTGGTCGAGGACCTTGCCAGGAATGTGAGTAAAGGTAAACAGACTGACTTGATACTGTTGGATTTTTCAAAGGCTTTTGATAAAGTGAATCACTCCAAACTCCTTTGGAAACTCCACCAGTATGGAATCAGAGGACATGCACTTGCCTGGATCCGTGCCTTCCTGGGGAACCGGTCGCAGACGGTGGTCCTTGATGGAGAGGAATCAGAATCGGTCCCTGTGACTTCTGGGGTACCCCAGGGCTCAGTACTTGGACCGATCCTGTTTCTAATCTATATCAATGACCTGCCGGATGAACTGTCATCACAGGTTCGACTATTTGGAGGATGGCAAAGTGCTACAAAATGACCTGGACAGACTATCTGCGTAGGAGGACAGGTGGGACATGGAATTCAACCCCTCTAAGTGCCAGGTGGTACGGGTGACAACATCCAGGAAACTTATTAACGTAACTAACACTTTACATGGCCAAGTCCTGGAGGTTGTCACAAGTGCAAAGTACTTGGGGGTTGATATCTCCAGTGGCCTATCCTGGAATCCCCACATAGATTGCATTACTAAAACTGCCACCAGGACGCTAAACTTTATCCAACGGAACATTAAAACAAAGAATCAAAAGGTACGAGAGACTGCCTATAACACACTGGTCCGCCCTCAGCTGGAGTATGCCGCCCCAGTTTGGGACCCACACACTAAGGAGAAGGTACCCCAGCTGGAAAAAGTACAACGCAGGGCAGCACGCTGGACTACCAGCAATTACGACTACCGGTCAAGCACTACTGCCACTGTTAATAACCTTGGATGGAGAACGCTTGAATTACGACGGGCAGATACGCGTCTAGTACTATTCTTCAAAATAGTACATGGCCTTGTCGCTGTACCCCTTCCTGATTATATCCATCCTCCAAACAGAATTTCTAGGCATTGCCATTCAATGACATTCCAACAACTCCAGACTACCCAAAACTACTACAAATACTCCTTCTTTCCACTGGCGATTGTCCAGTGGAATGCCCTCCCTGCAGATGTTGCAAGCTTACCAGACCTTGATTCCTTCAAGGTTGCAGTCAGTAAGCTGCAACATTCCAGGCCGTAGACCCAGAAATAGTTGTTTTTAACCTGATTTTAACTTCTACTTAGCTATTTTAACCTATCATCTTTTATCCGTCTTACTGAATGCTTTTAACTTGCCTCTTCATTAATTTTCAGTCTTTTTCTTTTGCGACAGCTCATCTGCCTAGAATGTCCCTGAGGGCGTATGGCAGTATACGAAGATAGATAGATAGATAGATAGATGGATGGATAGATACATTCTTAATTTGCAGTTGTCTTTGTAGAAAGATAATTTGAAGTTGTCGATATGGTATGTAAACTGTTGAGTTGCCTTTGCTTTGATTATTTATTTTTCTTGTGACAATTGAATGCATATATTTCCAAACAGTTTGTCATTGATGGCTGTTCCTGTTCAGCTTGCATGTAGTAAAATATTTTTGTGCTGTTGGCGCCTTATGTATGTTTGCATATTTTTAGTTAAGTTAAGGTAATTGAGTGGCCACCTATTGGGAAAATAGCTGCTCATTCGGCTTACGAAATGTTTTCATGGTATAAGTACCTGATTGTTAGTTTGTTTTTTTCCCACCTTGGTTTTTGGAGTGGGAGTCTTTTTCTGATTGCGCCTTTTCCTGATCTTTGCCTACTTGTACTTTTTTGATATACGAAACAGAACAACTGTCTGTTCCCATAAATAGTTTGTATTGAGCTTTAACATTGCAGTCAACATTTTGGCCAAAGTCATGGGTTTTGGGTGAGTTTCTTAGCTCTTGATTTAATTTTCAATGCATATTTTAATGAAATCATTTATAAAATGTGACAATAACAATTTCATGAGCTGTGTTTCAACCCATCTACCTTATGACTTTTGCCTCACAAACTTGTACTGAGATTCCAAGACCACCATATCAGGCCTAAAGTAAATGTCTTTCATATATGCAGCAACAGTGTTCAGAAATTTCACTACGATTTTGAGTAGCTGGCAGAAATTACAGATAAACAGGCAAAGTTGCCATTCATTATTGTTTAAACAGTTAAAAGTAGCCGGCTAAAATTTTGAAAAAAATAAAAAGTATGTGGCTATTTTTGCTGACTGCCACTCTTAATGATATCCCTGCAACAGGAGATAGCCAGAGGCTTGAAATTTTTTAGTTAGCCATCATTCATTTGTTTCCACTGCCCCCGCCCCCCCCCCCCCCATCTATGGGGATTGGTGGGGACGATAACATTCCCAATATGAACCCCTACACTGCGGGGAGAATTGAATTGTTATAGCCCCGAGCTCTGAACCGGGGTCATAGACAAACAGATGTGATCATCATGGATTTCGCAAAGGCCTTTGACAGGAGACTACTATACAAACTGCGCTACATGGGATTAGAGGATCTACTCACAAGTGGATCGCTTCATGGCTCTCTGAGCGCTTTCAAAAAGTGATGTTAGATGGCCAAACCTCAGATCCAGTCCCAGTACTATCTGGTATTCAAGGATCGGTCTTTGGACCGGTCCTTTTCTTAATTTTCATAAATGATCTTCTAGACAATATCAAGACATCCGTTCGCCTCCTTGCCGACGATTGTGTCCTGTATAGAAATATCAAATCCCTCACTGATTGCCAGATTTTACAGGATGACCTGAATAGCCTAGCACAATGGGAGACCGATTGGCAAATGAAATTAAATGTTGCCAAATGTCATTCAATGAGGGTGGCCCGGCACTTCCCTAGCAATCAAATACACTTTAACTACTCACTGCATCAACAAACATTGGAACAGGTTCAGTCCACCAAATACCTTGGAATAACTATTACTGACAACTTGGAATGGGGTCAACATGTTTCAATAATTTCTTCTAGAGCAACTAAGACATTGGGTTTTCTTCGGTGCAATTTGGCACTTGCACCTAAGCATACGAAGGAAGATGCATACCAAACACTGGTTCGTCCTCAGTTCGAGTATGCAGCTCCCATTTGGCATGACGTTTTTCTGTGATTTGTGATTGGCCTTTTTTAAAGCATGTGATTTGTGAAAAAGCAAAATTTAACTCTGTGATCTGTTACAGAGGTATTCTCTGTGATGTGTGAAACTCAAATTTCAGTCCCTTTGATCTGTGATTTGTAAATTTTCAAGTCTGTGAATTGTGATTATCATCATTCCTTGTGACTGTAAAAACAAAATTAATGGTCTAAATGTGCATCAAAATCGCATCTATCGGCCTACAGAATAATAATAATAAAAACAACAACATTTCTTGGAGGAGATCCTCCAAATCCCCCCTTACAACATGAAAATGTACAAGTGGGCAATGATCAGGAAAATGCGCAATCAGAAAGAAATTCCCACTCCAAAAACCGAGATTGGAAAAAAAACTAAATTGACAATTAGGTACCTATGCTTAGAAAACATGTCGTAAGCTGAGTGAGCAGCTATCTCCCAATAGGCGACCACTCAGTTGCCTGAATTTAACTAAAACTATGAAAACGTACATAAGGTTCAAACAGCACAAAATTCGACTCCAAAACATTCAGTTATCAGTAATATAAAATTACTGGAGGCTTAAATCGATTTTACAGGGAAGCATACCCTTTCTTTTGCTCTTCCCCGCTTTGCCATCATGCAAATTCAGTTAAGTTGGGTGGTCGACGGAATTTTCATTTTAGGTCTGAGACTGTATTTTGTAGCTATTAATTTACTGACCAACACCAGAATGAAATATTGATGCATATCTTGTTAAGGTTTAAGGTAGAGGATTTTGTTACAATTTTTAGTCTGTATATTTAGCAGTAAAATTTTTCCCTTATCTACAATACCATTGTAAACTAGGCAAGAGTCTTTACTGTGCCAGTAAGGCTAAGGTATTAATATAATTTTATAAGTAAAAGACCAATTTTTATTCATAAAAATGCTTATTGTTGGTTTGGTTTTTTCCCGCCTCGGTTTTTGGAGTGGGAATCTTTTTCTGATTGCGCCTTTTCCTGATCTTTGCCTACTTGTACCTTTTTAATTATTAGGAAGAACTTTTCACGAAAGGCATCTCTTGTATTGATCTTTGTAACACTGTTTCCCATTGGTTGTGGTTTGACAAAGAGCTGGTATTTAAGGGAAATTTTCCCGCTCACGCGCACAGTTTTGAAATTTTTGTCACAGTTTGTGGTTTATGTGGTGACAGAACTTAGAAAAAATATCCACAGGCTTTTCTTCGGTATGAGTTTGTCAGTGAAAATGTCACTTTTGAGAAGCTTGATTTAAATCTTTTTGTTTGTGGAGAATTAGAGATTATTTCTGACTCAAGAATCAAAGAATCTGAAAAATCAGGGAGATTAAGGTTGCTAAAGAAGATTATGTATAACAGCTCCAGTTATGAATTTGCTACTTTGAAATCTTTTTATGCTGCTTGTTTAAGAGAAATAGAGGTCGGAAATAAAACTTGGGAAGATGATTTCTCTACTATTGAGATGGTTATTTTACAGAAACATATTCCAAAATCTAAAAGTGGGGGACAAGGTGGAAGAAAACCGTTTATGTTTGACAAAAAATTTGATAGTCAGCCCGACATTGCTGAGAATAAAGAAAAATTATGGTTTTGTTCCTTTTATCAAAGGAATAAGTGTATGCACAAAAGCAGTCACATGAAAGTAATTAAAGGTGTTCATCATTATTGCCATCACATCTGCGCAACTTGTTGGCAGAAAGATTAAAAAAAGTTGGATCATCCAGAATGTTCCAGTGCTTGTCCCTATGCTAAGCAGTGACTGTCAAGTGGTTTGTACGTAAAAGCACAGAATTCAAATAGTCAGGCAGAAAATTATCTTTTTTTCCCAAAGTTCTTACAAAAACATATTGAAAAAGTGCAAGCTGAAGAAAATAATTCAGTAAATTCTGTGAAAACAAGAAGTACCTCTATTTCTCATTGTTTATGTAAACACTCTTCTTCTTGCAAAGTCTGTACTGCTACAAAATCCATCACTCCAGAAAAAATCACTGAAATGATAGATGTTCATAAAAAAGTCAGAGATTCAGGTAAATTTAATTTTCAGGAATGCCGTATTCCCGTTAATGAAAGAATTAATAAGAGGATAAAACATTCTTTTCCGTGCATTAACGTTTGCCAAGCCCAAGGGCAATAATGTGTTGCAGCCCGAACCGCGTAGCGGTGAGGGCTGCAACACATTATTGCCCGAGGGCTTGGCAAACGTTAATGCACTTGGAAAAGAATGTTATATCGTCATTGTTATATACCTTTCCTCCAGCACATGTACATTTTATTTATTTATTTATTTATTTATTTATTTATTTATTTATTTATTTATTTATTTATTTATTTATTTATTTATTTATTGTGAATGCTGTCTTGAAATCACGCATAATGACAAGCCCATAGCCGTTGATTGGTAAGTGATTAGCCGCAAAGTGACGTTAAATTAAGATGAAATGTACGTCTGAAATGTACACCCACCTGCCATGTTAAATTTAGATGAAATGAACACATGCCAGTGTCCATAACATGTAAACAGGTGTATGGCATAGTCTCAGGGCAATAACACCATTATTGCCCTAGGGCAATAACACCATTATTGCCCTGCTACGGTGTCATCTCAGGGCATTAACAGCATTATTGCCCTACTACGGTGTCATCTCAGGGCATTAACACCATTATTGCCCTGCTATGACGTCATCTCAGGGCATTAATGGTATTAATGCCCTACGACGCCTAAAACAGCAGAAAGTTCTGTCCGTTACAACACGACAAGTTTATATTGTAGAGATACATTAGGTATATAACAATGTTGGTTATATGAGGCAGTTGTTGTCGGATTATAGTGATAAGCTTATCTGTGATTTTTTGGAATTCGGGTTTCCATTAGGTTTTCAAGGTAATGAAAATGAACTGGCCAGTCACGATCAACTTTGGAAATACCGCAATCACAAAGGAGCTACAGATTTTGCAGATGAAATCAATTCTTACCTACTAAAGGAAAGTAAAAACAATTCCATTTTAGGCCCTTTCAAGTCAAATCCTTTTGCCAGTAATTTGGTAATTTCTCCTTTAAATTCGGTACCTAAAAAGGATACAACTGAAAGAAGAGTAATCTTGGATCTTAGCTTTCCTAAACATAATTCTATTAATGAATTTATCAGTAAAACTGAATATTTAGGTGATCATGTTGAAGTTGTTTTTCCAAAGGTGGATGATTTTATCGAGCTAATCAAGGTCAAAGGTCAAGGTTGTTTACTTTACAAGAAAGATCTCAGGAAAGCTTATAGGCAGCTGAAAATCGATCCTCATGACCTCAATTTAGTTTCGTTCGTCTGGGGAAAGCACATATTTTGTGACACGGTAGTAAGTATGGGTTTGAGGTCAGCAGCAATGATGTGTCAACAATTTACTAATGCTAGGGTCTAGCTAAAACGCTGACTTTTACCTGCTGACTTGCTGACTGCTGACCAAACCAAATGCTGACCAAAGTGACTAAAATGCTGACCAGGTAAAGTGATGACCAGACATAACATCTGGTCTCTGTTTGGGTTTAATTGGTGAAAATTAATGATAATTTGTGATAATTGTTATTAATATATATGCTTTAAAAGCCATGTTAAAATTGTTGCTGCTTTGTGCAGATGAAATAATATCTCAATTGCAAAGGACATCTATGCCTTAGATTGAGATAGTCCCTAAATGACAAATATGTCTCTTTCAAAGACGAAAATGCCTTGTTTGATAAAATTATTGTGTTCTTGCATATTTTAATTGTCAATGACATAATTTGTGTCAATTTTAACATAAAATTGGGAATTACATTTCTAAGCATTAATGCAATACGCATAGATTGAAAGCAAATTTACTTTTGAACCTGTACTGTATCTCTATAAATACATCTACATGGCCTACATATGCTCAATCTGACACCGGTTTGACAAGAAATCCGACCATGAATGATTACAACTCTACAGTTGATGTCTTTAAAATTGTCCATAACAACTGTGCTTATTTTAGCTCAGGGAAAATTTCAGGAAATTGTACATTTTCGCCTCGCTGACCCTGTTCCCCCCCTAGACCCAGGATGCTACTTTGATATGTTGTGTGAATGTGAAAAACACATAAACTGACGAAAGGGCATGCTGGGTCCCGGGGGGGAACACACCTAGAATTAAACTATAAGATTGTAAATTAAAGATCTTATGCACCATGGTAACATTTCTTTCAAAATAAACTAAAAATTACAAAACAATAAATAATCAATGTGTGTATATTGTTCAGTATTCATATGACAAACGAGCCCATATTTATTTGCTTAAAAAGTGCTGTTGACAAACAAATGCAAATCAGTTCAAAGTCTAATGGTTCATTTGTACCAAAGATGGGGTGGGTTGTGAAAATATTTAGTTGCATTGTCTCGATTCTGTTAAATCAGCCAAACTGTTTTGTAAACGAAAGTGTATATATTTCTTCGCCTATAAATGTTAAATTCAGCCCAATAGTCATAACATGAAAATTTCGTCCTCCCAAATCTGACATTTAGGGACTTCTTACATCTAAGCCATAGATCTTCTTATTTGACTTGAAAAATGTCTAGATCTGACTGTTTTTTTTTTTTTTTTTTAAATGTATAAATTGGCACCGGCGTCAAGTTGGATGAAAATTTCATCCGGTGAAAATTTCATCTAGCAGAAGAAAAAAAAAGTTGGATGAAAATTTCATCTGGACCTGCCCAGTAAAAGTGGTTCATGTCAAAACAACTCCTGTTCCCGTACTAGCTCTTGTTTAGGCAAGCAGCTTATACTGCAATATAGATACATGTTGTATGAAGGTTTGTGGTAAGTCTCAGTAGTCAGGGCGCCAAAAGTCAGAGGGGGGGGGGGGGTCAAAAATGCTTCTTTCCATATTTCTCGAGATTCTGTTCCGAATCCAGCTCTTGTGCCAGCAAGCCGCTTATACTGCGATATAGATAAATGCTCTATGAAGGTTTGTGGCAAGTTTCATCAGGATTGAAAGAGGATCCGAAGGGTAGTCAGGGCGCCAAAAGTCAGAGGGGGTGTCTAAAATGCGGTTTTTTATATTCCTCGGTCTCCTGCTCCCAAACCAGCTCTTGTGCCAGCAAGCCGCTTATGCTTGAATATAGATACATGTCCTATGAAGTTTTGTGTCAAGTCTCACCAGGATTGAAAGAGGATGAGATGGGTAGCCAGGGCCCCAAATGTCATGGGGGTGTCAAAAAATTCCATTTTCGATAGTTTTTGGTCTACTGCTCCCAAACTAGCTCTTGTGCCAGGAAGCCGATAGTGCTACGACATAGATGCATAGTATATACAAGTATGTGGCAAGTCTCATCAGGATTGAAAGAGGATGAGATGGGTAGCCAGGGACCCCAATGTCATGGGGGTGACAAAAATCCATTTTCGAGAGTTTTCGGTCTCCTGCTCCCAAACTAGCTCTTGTGCCAGGAAGCAGTTAGTACTACGACATAGATGTATAGTATATACAAGTATGTGGCAAGTCTCATCAGGATTGAAAGAGGATCAGATGGGTAGCCAGGGCCCCCAATGTCATGGGGGGTGTCAAAAAATTCCATTTTCGATAGTTTTCCGTCTCCTGCTCCCAAACTAGCTCTTGTGCCAGGAAGCCGCTAGTACTACGACATAGATGTATAGTATATACAAGTATGTGGCAAGTCTCATCAGGATTGAAAGAGGATGAGATGGGCAGCCAGGGCCCCCAATGTCATGGGGGGTGTCAAAAAATTCCATTTTCGATAGTTTTCGGTCTCCTGCTCCCAAACTAGCTCTTGTGCCAGGAAGCAGCTATTACTACGACATAGATGTATAGTATATACAAGTATGTGGCAAGTCTCATCAGGATTGAAAGAGGATGAGATGGGTAGCCAGGGCCCCCAATGTCATGGGGGTGTCAAAAATTCCATTTTCGAGAGTTTTCGGTTTCCTGCTCCCAAACTAGCTCTTGTGCCAGGAAGCCGCTAGTACTACGACATAGATGTATAGTATATACAAGTATGTGGCAAGTCTCATCAGGATTGAAAGAGGATGAGATGGGTAGCCAGGGCGCCAAATGTCATGGTGGGTGTCAAAAAATTCCATTTTCGATAGTTTTCGGTCTCCTGCTCCCAAACTAGCTCTTGTGCCAGGAAGCCGCTAGTACTACGACATAGATGTATAGTATATACAAGTATGTGGCAAGTCTCATCAGGATTGAAAGAGGATGAGATGGGTAGCCAGGGCCCCCAATGTCATGGGGGTGTCAAAAAATTCCATTTTCGATAGTTTTCGGTCTCCTGCTCCCAAACTAGCTCTTGTGCCAGGAAGCAGCTATTACTACGACATAGATGTATAGTATATACAAGTATGTGGCAAGTCTCATCAGGATTGAAAGAGGATGAGATGGGAAGCCAGGGTCCCCAATGTCATGGGGGTGTCAAAAATTCCATTTTCGAGAGTTTTCGGTTTCCTGCTCCCAAACTAGCTCTTGTGCCAGGAAGCCGCTAGTACTACGACATAGATGTATAGTATATACAAGTATGTGGCAAGTCTCATCAGGATTGAAAGAGGATGAGATGGGTAGCCAGGGCGCCAAATGTCATGGGGGGTGTCAAAAAATTCCATTTTCGATAGTTTTCGGTCTCCTGCTCCCAAACTAGCTCTTGTGCCAGGAAGCCGCTAGTACTACGACATAGATGTATAGTATATACAAGTATGTGGCAAGTCTCATCAGGATTGAAAGAGGATGAGATGGGTAGCCAGGGCCCCCAATGTCATGGGGGTGTCAAAAAATTCCATTTTCGATAGTTTTCGGTCTCCTGCTCCCAAACTAGCTCTTGTGCCAGGAAGCCGCTAGTACTACGACATAGATGTATAGTATATACAAGTATGTGGCAAGTCTCATCAGGATTGAAAGAGGATGAGATGGGTAGCCAGGGCCCCCAATGTCATGGGGGGTGTCAAAAAATTCCATTTTCGATAGTTTTCGGTCTCCTGCTCCCAAACTAGCTCTTGTGCCAGGAAGCAGCTTGTACTACGACATAGATGTATAGTATATACAAGTATGTGGCAAGTCTCATCAGGATTGAAAGAGGATGAGATGGGTAGCCAGGGCCCCCAATGTCATGGGGGTGTCAAAAATTCCATTTTCGAGAGTTTTCGGTTTCCTGCTCCCAAACTAGCTCTTGTGCCAGGAAGCCGCTAGTACTACGACATAGATGTATAGAATATACAAGTATGTGGCAAGTCTCATCAGGATTGAAAGAGGATGAGATGGGTAGCCAGGGCCCCAAATGTCATGGGGGTGTCAAAAAATTCCATTTTCGATAGTTTTCGGTCTCCTGCTCCCAAACTAGCTCTTGTGCCAGGAAGCCGCTAGTACTACGACATAGATGTATAGTATATACAAGTATGTGGCAAGTCTCATCAGGATTGAAAGAGGATGAGATGGGTAGCCAGGGCCCCCAATGTCATGGGGGTGTCAAAAAATTCCATTTTCGATAGTTTTCCGTCTCCTGCTCCCAAACTAGCTCTTGTGCCAGGAAGCCGCTAGTACTACGACATAGATGTATAGTATATACAAGTATGTGGCAAGTCTCATCAGGATTGAAAGAGGATGAGATGGGTAGCCAGGGCCCCCAATGTCATGGGGGGTGTCAAAAATTCCATTTTTGAGAGTTTTCGGTTTCCTGCTCCCAAACTAGCTCTTGTGCCAGGAAGCCGCTAGTACTACGACATAGATGTATAGTATATACAAGTATGTGGCAAGTCTCATCAGGATTGAAAGAGGATGAGATGGGTAGCCAGGGCCCCCAATGTCATTGGGGGTGTCAAAAAATTCCATTTTCAGTAGTTTTCGGTCTCCTGCTCCCAAACTAGCTCTTGTGCCAGGAAGCAGCTAGTACTGCGACATAGATGTAAAGTATATACAAGTATGTGGCAAGTCTCATCAGGATTGAAAGAGGATGAGATGGGTAGCCAGGGCCCCCAATGTCATGGGGGGTGTCAAAAATTCCATTTTCGAGAGTTTTCGGTTTCCTGCTCCCAAACTAGCTCTTGTGCCAGGAAGCCGCTAGTACTACGACATAGATGTATAATATATACAAGTATGTGGCAAGTCTCATCAGGATTGAAAGAGGATGAGATGGGTAGCCAGACCCCCCACTATGTCAGAGGGGGGTGCAAAAAAAATATTTTCGATATTTCTCGGTATCTTGCTCCCAAACTAGCTCTTGTGCCAGAAAGCCGCTTATACTGCAATAAAGGTATATGATATATGAATGTATGTGTCAAGTCTCATTAGGATTGAAAGAGGATGAGGAGGGAAGCCAGGCCCCCCAACGCCTCTAGGGTCATATTTTCCTGTACAGAATAGGCTATTTTCGACACTTCTAGGTCTACTGCTGCGAAACTAGCTCTTGTGCCAGGAAGCCGCTAGTACTGTGATAAATGTATATGTTATATACAAGTATGTGGCAAGTCTCATCAGGATTGAAAGAGGATGAGATGGGTAGCCCGGGCTCCCAATGTCATGGGGGTGTCAAAAATTCCATTTTCGAGAGTTTTTGGTTTCCTGCTCCCAAACTAGCTCTTGTGCCAGGAAGCCGCTAGTACTACGACATAGATGTATAGTATATACAACAATGTGGCAAGTCTCATCAGGATTGAAAGAGGATGAGATGGGTAGCGAGGGCCCCCAATGTCATGGGGGGTGTCAAAATTTCCATTTTTGAGAGTTTTCGGTTTCCTGCTCCCAAACTAGCTCTTGTGCCAGGAAGCCGCTAGTACTACGACATAGATGTATAGTATATACAAGTATGTGGCAAGTCTCATCAGGATTGAAAGAGGATGAGATGGGTAGCCAGGGCCCCCAATGTCATGGGGGTGTCAAAAAATTCCATTTTCGATAGTTTTCCGTCTCCTGCTCCCAAACTAGCTCTTGTGCCAGGAAGCCGCTAGTACTACGACATAGATGTATAGTATATACAAGTATGTGGCAAGTCTCATCAGGATTGAAAGAGGATGAGATGGGTAGCCAGGGCCCCCAATGTCATGGGGGTGTCAAAAATTCCATTTTTGAGAGTTTTCGGTTTCCTGCTCCCAAACTAGCTCTTGTGCCAGGAAGTCACTAGTACTACGACATAGATGTATAGTATATACAAGTATGTGGCAAGTCTCATCAGGATTGAAAGAGGATGAGATGGGTAGCCAGGGCCCCCAATGTCATGGGGGGTGTCAAAAAATTCCATGTTCGATAGTTTTCGGTCTCCTGCTCCCAAACTAGCTCTTGTGCCAGGAAGCAGCTAGTACTACGACATAGATGTATAGTATATACAAGTATGTGGCAAGTCTCATCAGGATTGAAAGAGGATGAGATGGGTAGCCAGGGCCCCCAATGTCATGGGGGGTGTCAAAAATTCCATTTTCGAGAGTTTCCGGTTTCCTGCTCCCAAACTAGCTCTTGTGCCAGGAAGCCGCTAGTACTACGACATAGATGTATAGTATATACAAGTATGTGGCAAGTCTCATCAGGATTGAAAGAGGATGAGATGGGTAGCCAGACCCCCCACTATGTCAGAGGGGGGTGCAAAAAAAATATTTTCGATATTTCTCGGTATCTTGCTCCCAAACTAGCTCTTGTGCCAGAAAGCCGCTTATACTGCAATAAAGGTATATGATATATGAATGTATGTGTCAAGTCTCATTAGGATTGAAAGAGGATGAGGAGGGAAGCCAGGCCCCCCAACGCCTCTAGGGTCATATTTTCCTGTACAGAATTGGCTATTTTCGACACTTCTAGGTCTACTGCTCCGAAACTAGCTCTTGTGCCAGGAAGCCGCTAGTACTGTGATAAATGTATATGTTATATACAAGTATGTGGCAAGTCTCATCAGGATTGAAAGAGGATGAGATGGGTAGCCCGTTCTCCCAATGTCATGGGGGTGTCAAAAATTCCATTTTCGAGAGTTTTTGGTTTCCTGCTCCCAAACTAGCTCTTGTGCCAGGAAGCCGCTAGTACTACTACATAGATGTATAGTATATACAAGTATGTGGCAAGTCTCATCAGGATTGAAAGAGGATGAGGTGGGTAGCCAGGGCCCCAAATGTCATGGGGGGTGTCAAAAAATTCCATTTTTGATAGTTTTCGGTCTCCTGCTCCCAAACTAGCTCTTGTGCCAGGAAGCCGCTAGTACTACGACATAGATGTATAGTATATACAAGTATGTGGCAAGTCTCATCAGGATTGAAAGAGGATGAGATGGGTAGCCAGGGCCCCCAATGTCATGGGGGTGTCAAAAAATTCCATTTTCGATAGTTTTCCGTCTCCTGCTCCCAAACTAGCTCTTGTGCCAGGAAGCCGCTAGTACTACGACATAGATGTATAGTATATACAAGTATGTGGCAAGTCTCATCAGGATTGAAAGAGGATGAGATTGGTAGCCAGGGCCCCCAATGTCATGGGGGGTGTCAAAAATTCTATTTTTGAGAGTTTTCGGTTTCCTGCTCCCAAACTAGCTCTTGTGCCAGGAAGCCGCTAGTACTACGACATAGATGTATAGTATATACAAGTATGTGGCAAGTCTCATCAGAATTGAAAGAGGATGAGATGGGCAGCCAGGGCCCCCAATGTCATGGGGTGTGTCAAAAAATTCCATTTTCGATAGTTTTCGGTCTCCTGCTCCCAAACTAGCTCTTGTGCCAGGAAGCAGCTAGTACTACGACATAGATGTATAGTATATACAAGTATGTGGCAAGTCTCATCAGGATTGAAAGAGGATGAGATGGGTAGCCAGGGCCCCCAATGTCATGGGGGGTGTCAAAAATTCCATTTTCGAGAGTTTTCGGTTTCCTGCTCCCAAACTAGCTCTTGTGCCAGGAAGCCGCTAGTACTACGACATAGATGTATAGTATATACAAGTATGTGGCAAGTCTCATCAGGATTGAAAGAGGATGAGATGGGTAGCCAGGGCCCCAAATGTCATGGGGGGGGGTGTCAAAAAATTCCATTTTCGATAGTTTTCGGTCTCCTGCTCCCAAACTAGCTCTTGTGCCAGAAAGCCGGTAGTACTACGACATAGATGTATAGTATATACAAGTATGTGGCAAGTCTCATCAGGATTGAAAGAGGATGAGATGGGTAGCCAGGGCCCCCAATGTCATGGGGGTGTCAAAAAATTCCATTTTCGATAGTTTTCCGTCTCCTGCTCCCAAACTAGCTCTTGTGCCAGGAAGCCGCTAGTACTACGACATAGATGTATAGAATATACAAGTATGTGGCAAGTCTCATCAGGATTGAAAGAGGATGAGATTGGTAGCCAGGGCCCCCAATGTCATGGGGGTGTCAAAAATTCTATTTTTGAGAGTTTTCGGTTTCCTGCTCCCAAACTAGCTCTTGTGCCAGGAAGCCGCTAGTACTACGACATAGATGTATAGTATATACAAGTATGTGGCAAGTCTCATCAGAATTGAAAGAGGATGAGATGGGTAGCCAGGGCCCCCAATGTCATGGGGTGTGTCAAAAAATTCCATTTTCGATAGTTTTCGGTCTCCTGCTCCCAAACTAGCTCTTGTGCCAGGAAGCAGCTAGTACTACGACATAGATGTATAGTATATACAAGTATGTGGCAAGTCTCATCAGGATTGAAAGAGGATGAGATGGGTAGCCAGGGCCCCCAATGTCATGGGGGGTGTCAAAAATTCCATTTTCGAGAGTTTTCGGTTTCCTGCTCCCAAACTAGCTCTTGTGCCAGGAAGCCGCTAGTACTACGACATAGATGTATAGTATATATGAAAGAGGATGAGATGGGTAGCCAGGGCCCCCAATGTCATGGGGGTGTCAAAAAATTCCATTTTCGATAGTTTTCGGTCTCCTGCTCCCAAACTAGCTCTTGTGCCAGGAAGCCGCTAGTACTACGACATAGATGTATAGTATATACAAGTATGTGGCAAGTCTCATCAGGATTGAAAGAGGATGAGATGGGTAGCCAGGGCCCCCAATGTCATGGGGGTGTCAAAAAATTCCATTTTCGATAGTTTTCCGTCTCCTGCTCCCAAACTAGCTCTTGTGCCAGGAAGCCGCTAGTACTACGACATAGATGTATAGTATATACAAGTATGTGGCAAGTCTCATCAGGATTGAAAGAGGATGAGATGGGTAGCCAGGGCCCCCAATGTCATGGGGGGTGTCAAAAATTCCATTTTCGAGAGTTTTCGGTTTCCTGCTCCCAAACTAGCTCTTGTGCCAGGAAGCCGCTAGTACTACGACATAGATGTATAGTATATACAAGTATGTGACAAGTCTCATCAGGATTGAAAGAGGATGAGATGGGTAGCCAGGGCCCCCAATGTCATGGGGGGTGTCAAAAATTCCATTTTCGAGAGTTTTCGGTTTCCTGCTCCCAAACTAGCTCTTGTGCCAGGAAGCCGCTAGTACTACGACATAGATGTATAGTATATACAAGTATGTGGCAAGTCTCATCAGGATTGAAAGAGGATGAGATGGGTAGCCAGACCCCCCACTATGTCATAGGGGGATGCAAAAAAAATATTTTCGATATGTCTCGGTATCTTGCTCCCAAACTAGCTCTTGTGCCAGAAAGCCGCTTATACTGCGATAAAGGTATATGATATATGAATGTATGTGTCAAGTCTCATTAGGATTGAAAGAGGATGAGGAGGGAAGCCAGGCCCCCCAACGCCTCTAGGGTCATATTTTCCTGTACAGAATTGGCTATTTTCGACACTTCTAGGTCTACTGCTCCGAAACTAGCTCTTGTGCCAGGAAGCCGCTAGTACTGTGATAAATGTATATGTTATATACAAGTATGTGGCAAGTCTCATCAGGATTGAAAGAGGATGAGATGGGTAGCCCGGGCTCCCAATGTCATGGGGGGTGTCAAAAATTCCATTTTCGAGAGTTTTTGGTTTCCTGCTCTCAAACTAGCACTTGTGCCAGGAAGCCGCTAGTACTACGACATAGATGTATAGTATATACAAGTATGTGGCAAGCCTCATCAGGATTGAAAGAGGATGAGATGGGTAGCCAGGGCCCCAAATGTCATGGGGGTGTCAAAAAATACCATTTTCGATAGTTTTCGGTCTCCTGCTCCCAAACTAGCTCTCGTGCCAGGAAGCCGCTAGTACTACGACATAGACGTATAGTATATACAAGTATGTGGCAAGTCTCATCAGGATTGAAAGAGGATGAGATGGGTAGCCAGGGCCCCCAATGTCATGGGGGTGTCAAAAAATTCCATTTTCGATAGTTTTCGGTCTCCTGCTCCCAAACTAGCTCTTGTGCCAGGAAGCCGCTAGTACTACGACATAGATGTATAGTAAATACAAGTATGTGGCAAGTCTCATCAGGATTGAAAGAAGATGAGATGGGTAGCCAGGGCCCCCAATGTCATGGGGGGGTGTCAAAAAATTCCATTTTCGATAGTTTTCCGTCTCCTGCTCCCAAACTAGCTCTTGTGCCAGGAAGCCGCTAGTACTACGACATAGATGTATAGTATATACAAGTATGTGGCAAGTCTCATCAGGATTGAAAGAGGATGAGATGGGTAGCCAGGGCCCCCAATGTCATGGGGGTGTCAAAAAATTCCATTTTCGATAGTTTTCGGTCTCCTGCTCCCAAACTAGCTCTTGTGCCAGGGAGCAGTTAGTACTACGACATAGATGTATAGTATATACAAGTATGTGGAAAGTCTCATCAGGATTGAAAGAGGATGAGATGGGTAGCCAGGGCCCCCAATGTCATGGGGGTGTCAAAAATTCCATTTTCGAGAGTTTTCGGTTTCCTGCTCCCAAACTAGCTCTTTTGCCAGGAAGCCGCTAGTACTACGACATAGATGTATAGTATATACAAGTATGTGGCAAGTCTCATCAGGATTGAAAGAGGATGAGATGGGTAGCCAGGGCCCCAAATGTCATGGAGGGGGTGTCAAAAAATTCCATTTTCGATAGTTTTCGGTCTCCTGCTCCCAAACTAGCTCTTGTGCCAGGAAGCCGCTAGTACTACGACATAGATGTATAGTATATACAAGTATGTGGCAAGTCTCATCAGGATTGAAAGAGGATGAGATGGGTAGCCAGGGCCCCCAATGTCATGGGGGTGTCAAAAATTCCATTTTCGATAGTTTTCGGTCTCCTGCTCCCAAACTAGCTCTTGTGCCAGGAAGCCGCTAGTACTACGACATAGATGTATAGTATATACAAGTATGTGGCAAGTCTCATCAGGATTGAAAGAGGATGAGATGGGTAGCCAGGGCCCCCAATGTCATGGGGGGTGTCAAAAAATTCCATTTTCGATAGTTTTCCGTCTCCTGCTCCCAAACTAGCTCTTGTGCCAGGAAGCCGCTAGTACTACGACATAGATGTATAGTATATACAAGTATGTGGCAAGTCTCATCAGGATTGAAAGAGGATGAGATGGGTATCCAGGGCCCCCAATGTCATGGGGGGTGTCAAAAATTCCATTTTCGAGAGTTTTCGGTTTCCTGCTCCCAAACTAGCTCTTGTGCCAGGAAGCCGCTAGTACTACGACATAGATGTATAGTATATACAAGTATGTGGCAAGTCTCATTAGGATTGAAAGAGGATGAGATGGGTAGCCAGGGCCCCCAATGTCATGGGGGTGTCAAAAAATTCCATTTTCGATAGTTTTCGGTCTCCTGCTCCCAAACTAGCTCTTGTGCCAGGAAGCAGCTAGTACTACGACATAGATGTATAGTATATACAAGCATGTGGCAAGTCTCATCAGGATTGAAAGAGGATGAGATGGGTAGCCAGGGCCCCAAATGTCATGGAGGGGGTGTCAAAAAATTCCATTTTCGATAGTTTTCGGTCTCCTGCTCCCAAACTAGCTCTTGTGCCAGGAAGCCGCTAGTACTACGACATAGATGTATAGTATATACAAGTATGTGGCAAGTCTCATCAGGATTGAAAGAGGATGAGATGGGTAGCCAGGGCCCCCAATGTCATGGGGGGTGTCAAAAATTCCATTTTCGAGAGTTTTCGGTTTCCTGCTCCCAAACTAGCTCTTGTGCCAGGAAGCCGCTAGTACTACGACATAGATGTATAGTATATACAAGTATGTGACAAGTCTCATCAGGATTGAAAGAGGATGAGATGGGTAGCCAGGGCCCCCAATGTCATGGGGGGTGTCAAAAATTCCATTTTCGAGAGTTTTCGGTTTCCTGCTCCCAAACTAGCTCTTGTGCCAGGAAGCCGCTAGTACTACGACATAGATGTATAGTATATACAAGTATGTGGCAAGTCTCATCAGGATTGAAAGAGGATGAGATGGGTAGCCAGACCCCCCACTATGTCAGAGGGGGATGCAAAAAAAATATTTTCGATATGTCTCGGTATCTTGCTCCCAAACTAGCTCTTGTGCCAGAAAGCCGCTTATACTGCAATAAAGGTATATGATATATGAATGTATGTGTCAAGTCTCATTAGGATTGAAAGAGGATGAGGAGGGAAGCCAGGCCCCCCAACGCCTCTAGGGTCATATTTTCCTGTACAGAATTGGCTATTTTCGACACTTCTAGGTCTACTGCTCCGAAACTAGCTCTTGTGCCAGGAAGCCGCTAGTACTGTGATAAATGTATATGTTATATACAAGTATGTGGCAAGTCTCATCAGGATTGAAAGAGGATGAGATGGGTAGCCCGGGCTCCCAATGTCATGGGGGGTGTCAAAAATTCCATTTTCGAGAGTTTTTGGTTTCCTGCTCTCAAACTAGCACTTGTGCCAGGAAGCCGCTAGTACTACGACATAGATTTATAGAATATACAAGTATGTGGCAAGCCTCATCAGGATTGAAAGAGGATGAGATGGGTAGCCAGGGCCCCAAATGTCATGGGGGTGTCAAAAAATTCCATTTTCGATAGTTTTCGGTCTCCTGCTCCCAAACTAGCTCTCGTGCCAGGAAGCCGCTAGTACTACGACATAGACGTATAGTATATACAAGTATGTGGCAAGTCTCATCAGGATTGAAAGAGGATGAGATGGGTAGCCAGGGCCCCCAATGTCATGGGGGTGTCAAACAATTCCATTTTCGATAGTTTTCGGTCTCCTGCTCCCAAACTAGCTCTTGTGCCAGGAAGCCGCTAGTACTACGACAGAGATGTATAGTAAATACAAGTATGTGGCAAGTCTCATCAGGATTGAAAGAGGATGAGATGGGTAGCCAGGGCCCCCAATGTCATGGGGGGGTGTCAAAAAATTCCATTTTCGATAGTTTTCCGTCTCCTGCTCCCAAACTAGCTCTTGTGCCAGGAAGCCGCTAGTACTACGACATAGATGTATAGTATATACAAGTATGTGGCAAGTCTCATCAGGATTGAAAGAGGATGAGATGGGTAGCCAGGGCCCCCAATGTTATGGGGGTGTCAAAAAATTCCATTTTCGATAGTTTTCGGTCTCCTGCTCCCAAACTAGCTCTTGTGCCAGGAAGCAGTTAGTACTACGACATAGATGTATAGTATATACAAGTATGTGGCAAGTCTCATCAGGATTGAAAGAGGATGAGATGGGTAGCCAGGGCCCCCAATGTCATGGGGGTGTCAAAAATTCCATTTTCGAGAGTTTTCGGTTTCCTGCTCCCAAACTAGCTCTTTTGCCAGGAAGCCGCTAGTACTACGACATAGATGTATAGTATATACAAGTATGTGGCAAGTCTCATCAGGATTGAAAGAGGATGAGATGGGTAGCCAGGGCCCCAAATGTCATGGAGGGGGTGTCAAAAAATTCCATTTTCGATAGTTTTCGGTCTCCTGCTCCCAAACTAGCTCTTGTGCCAGGAAGCCGCTAGTACTACGACATAGATGTATAGTATATACAAGTATGTGGCAAGTCTCATCAGGATTGAAAGAGGATGAGATGGGTAGCCAGGGCCCCCAATGTCATGGGGGTGTCAAAAATTCCATTTTCGATAGTTTTCGGTCTCCTGCTCCCAAACTAGCTCTTGTGCCAGGAAGCCGCTAGTACTACGACATAGATGTATAGTATATACAAGTATGTGGCAAGTCTCATCAGGATTGAAAGAGGATGAGATGGGTAGCCAGGGCCCCCAATGTCATGGGGGGTGTCAAAAAATTCCATTTTCGATAGTTTTCCGTCTCCTGCTCCCAAACTAGCTCTTGTGCCAGGAAGCCGCTAGTACTACGACATAGATGTATAGTATATACAAGTATGTGGCAAGTCTCATCAGGATTGAAAGAGGATGAGATGGGTATCCAGGGCCCCCAATGTCATTGGGGGTGTCAAAAATTCCATTTTCGAGAGTTTTCGGTTTCCTGCTCCCAAACTAGCTCTTGTGCCAGGAAGCCGCTAGTACTACGACATAGATGTATAGTATATACAAGTATGTGGCAAGTCTCATTAGGATTGAAAGAGGATGAGATGGGTAGCCAGGGCCCCCAATGTCATGGGGGTGTCAAAAAATTCCATTTTCGATAGTTTTCGGTCTCCTGCTCCCAAACTAGCTATTGTGCCAGGAAGCAGCTAGTACTACGACATAGATGTATAGTATATACAAGCATGTGGCAAGTCTCATCAGGATTGAAAGAGGATGAGATGGGTAGCCAGGGCCCCAAATGTCATGGAGGGGGTGTCAAAAAATTCCATTTTCGATAGTTTTCGGTCTCCTGCTCCCAAACTAGCTCTTGTGCCAGGAAGCCGCTAGTACTACGACATAGATGTATAGTATATACAAGTATGTGGCAAGTCTCATCAGGATTGAAAGAGGATGAGATGGGTAGCCAGGGCCCCCAATGTCATGGGGGTGTCAAAAAATTCCATTTTCGATAGTTTTCGGTCTCCTGCTCCCAAACTAGCTCTTGTGCCAGGAAGCCGCTAGTACTACGACATAGATGTATAGTATATACAAGTATGTGGCAAGTCTCATCAGGATTGAAAGAGGATGAGATGGGTAGCCAGGGCCCCCAATGTCATGGGGGGTGTCAAAAAATTCCATTTTCGATAGTTTTCCGTCTCCTGCTTCCAAACTAGCTCTTGTGCCAGGAAGCCGCTAGTACTACGACATAGATGTATAGTATATACAAGTATGTGGCGAGTCTCATCAGGATTGAAAGAGGATGAGATGGGTAGCCAGGGCCCCCAATGTCATGGGGGGTGTCAAAAAATTCCATTTTCGATAGTTTTACGTCTCCTGCTCCCAAACTAGCTCTTGTGCCAGGAAGCCGCTAGTACTACGACATAGATGTATAGTATATACAAGTATGTGGCAAGTCTCATCAGGATTGAAAGAGGATGAGATGGGTATCCAGGGCCCCCAATGTCATTGGGGGTGTCAAAAATTCCATTTTCGAGAGTTTTCGGTTTCCTGCTCCCAAACTAGCTCTTGTGCCAGGAAGCCGCTAGTACTACGACATAGATGTATAGTATATACAAGTATGTGGCAAGTCTCATTAGGATTGAAAGAGGATGAGATGGGTAGCCAGGGCCCCCAATGTCATGGGGGTGTCAAAAAATTCCATTTTCGATAGTTTTCGGTCTCCTGCTCCCAAACTAGCTCTTGTGCCAGGAAGCAGCTAGTACTACGACATAGATGTATAGTATATACAAGCATGTGGCAAGTCTCATCAGGATTGAAAGAGGATGAGATGGGTAGCCAGGGCCCCAAATGTCATGGAGGGGGTGTCAAAAAATTCCATTTTCGATAGTTTTCGGTCTCCTGCTCCCAAACTAGCTCTTGTGCCAGGAAGCCGCTAGTACTACGACATAGATGTATAGTATATACAAGTATGTGGCATGTCTCATCAGGATTGAAAGAGGATGAGATGGGTAGCCAGGGCCCCCAATGTCATGGGGGTGTCAAAAAATTCCATTTTCGATAGTTTTCGGTCTCCTGCTCCCAAACTAGCTCTTGTGCCAGGAAGCCGCTAGTACTACGACATAGATGTATAGTATATACAAGTATGTGGCAAGTCTCATCAGGATTGAAAGAGGATGAGATGGGTAGCCAGGGCCCCCAATGTCATGGGGGGTGTCAAAAATTCCATTTTCGAGAGTTTTCGGTTTCCTGCTCCCAAACTAGCTCTTGTGCCAGGAAGCCGCTAGTACTACGACATAGATGTATAGTATATACAAGTATGTGGCAAGTCTCATTAGGATTGAAAGAGGATGAGATGGGTAGCCAGGGCCCCCAATGTCATGGGGGTGTCAAAAAATTCCATTTTCGATAGTTTTCGGTCTCCTGCTCCCAAACTAGCTCTTGTGCCAGGAAGCAGCTAGTACTACGACATAGATGTATAGTATATACAAGCATGTGGCAAGTCTCATCAGGATTGAAAGAGGATGAGATGGGTAGCCAGGGCCCCCAATGTCATGGGGGGGTGTCAAAAATTCCATTTTCGAGAGTTTTCGGTTTCCTGCTCCCAAACTGGCTCTTGTGCCAGGAAGCCGCTAGTACTACGACATAGATGTATAGTATATACAAGTATGTGGCAAGTCTCATCAGGATTGAAAGAGGATGAGATGGGTAGCCAGAACCCCCCACTATGTCAGAGGGGGAGGCAAAAAAAATATTTTCGATATGTCTCGGTATCTTGCTCCCAAACTAGCTATTGTGCCAGAAAGCCGCTTATACTGCAATAAAGGTATATGATATATGAATGTATGTGTCAAGTCTCATTAGGATTGAAAGAGGATGAGGAGGGAAGCCAGGCCCCCCAACGCCTCTAGGGTCATATTTTCCTGTACAGAATTGGCTATTTTCGACACTTCTAGGTCTACTGCTCCGAAACTAGCTCTTGTGCCAGGAAGCCGCTAGTACTGTGATAAATGTATATGTTATATACAAGTATGTGGCAAGTCTCATCAGGATTGAAAGAGGATGAGATGGGTAGCCCGGGCTCCCAATGTCATGGGGGGTGTCAAAAATTCCATTTTCGAGAGTTTTTGGTTTCCTGCTCCCAAACTAGCTCTTGTGCCAGGAAGCCGCTAGTACTACGACATAGATGTATAGTATATACAAGTATGTGGCAAGTCTCATCAGGATTGAAAGAGGATGAGATGGGTAGCCAGGGCCCCAAATGTCATGGGGGGTGTCAAAACATTCCATTTTCGACAGTTTTCGGTCTCCTGCTCCCAAACTAGCTCTTGTGCCAGGAAGCCGCTAGTACTACGACATAGATGTATAGTATATACAAGTATGTGGCAAGTCTCATCAGGATTGAGAGAGGATGAGATGGGTAGCCAGGGCCCCCAATGTCATGGGGGTGTCAAACAATTCCATTTTCGATAGTTTTCCGTCTCCTGCTCCCAAACTAGCTCTTGTGCCAGGAAGCCGCTAGTACTACGACATAGATGTATAGTAAATACAAGTATGTGGCAAGTCTCATCAGGATTGAAAGAGGATGAGATGGGTAGCCAGGGCCCCCAATGTCATGGGGGTGTCAAAAAATTCCATTTTCGATAGTTTTCGGTCTCCTGCTCCCAAACTAGCTCTTGTGCCAGGAAGCAGCTAGTACTACGACATAGATGTATAGTATATACAAGCATGTGGCAAGTCTCATCAGGATTGAAAGAGGATGAGATGGGTAGCCAGGGCCCCAAATGTCATGGAGGGGGTGTCAAAAAATTCCATTTTCGATAGTTTTCGGTCTCCTGCTCCCAAACTAGCTCTTGTGCCAGGAAGCCGCTAGTACTACGACATAGATGTATAGTATATACAAGTATGTGGCAAGTCTCATCAGGATTGAAAGAGGATGAGATGGGTAGCCAGGGCCCCCAATGTCATGGGGGTGTCAAAAAATTCCATTTTCGATAGTTTTCGGTCTCCTGCTCCCAAACTAGCTCTTGTGCCAGGAAGCCGCTAGTACTACGACATAGATGTATAGTATATACAAGTATGTGGCAAGTCTCATCAGGATTGAAAGAGGATGAGATGGGAAGCCAGGGCCCCCAATGTCATGGGGGGTGTCAAAAAATTCCATTTTCGATAGTTTTCCGTCTCCTGCTTCCAAACTAGCTCTTGTGCCAGGAAGCCGCTAGTACTACGACATAGATGTATAGTATATACAAGTATGTGGCAAGTCTCATCAGGATTGAAAGAGGATGAGATGGGTAGCCAGGGCCCCCAATGTCATGGGGGGTGTCAAAAAATTCCATTTTCGATAGTTTTCCGTCTCCTGCTCCCAAACTAGCTCTTGTGCCAGGAAGCCGCTAGTACTACGACATAGATGTATAGTATATACAAGTATGTGGCAAGTCTCATCAGGATTGAAAGAGGATGAGATGGGTATCCAGGGCCCCCAATGTCATTGGGGGTGTCAAAAATTCCATTTTCGAGAGTTTTCGGTTTCCTGCTCCCAAACTAGCTCTTGTGCCAGGAAGCCGCTAGTACTACGACATAGATGTATAGTATATACAAGTATGTGGCAAGTCTCATTAGGATTGAAAGAGGATGAGATGGGTAGCCAGGGCCCCCAATGTCATGGTGGTGTCAAAAAATTCCATTTTCGATAGTTTTCGGTCTCCTGCTCCCAAACTAGCTCTTGTGCCAGGAAGCAGCTAGTACTACGACATAGATGTATAGTATATACAAGCATGTGGCAAGTCTCATCAGGATTGAAAGAGGATGAGATGGGTAGCCAGGGCCCCAAATGTCATGGAGGGGGTGTCAAAAAATTCCATTTTCGATAGTTTTCGGTCTCCTGCTCCCAAACTAGCTCTTGTGCCAGGAAGCCGCTAGTACTACGACATAGATGTATAGTATATACAAGTATGTGGCATGTCTCATCAGGATTGAAAGAGGATGAGATGGGTAGCCAGGGCCCCCAATGTCATGGGGGTGTCAAAAAATTCCATTTTCGATAGTTTTCGGTCTCCTGCTCCCAAACTAGCTCTTGTGCCAGGAAGCCGCTAGTACTACGACATAGATGTATAGTATATACAAGTATGTGGCAAGTCTCATCAGGATTGAAAGAGGATGAGATGGGTAGCCAGGGCCCCCAATGTCATGGGGGGTGTCAAAAAATTCCATTTTCGATAGTTTTCCGTCTCCTGCTCCCAAACTAGCTCTTGTGCCAGGAAGCCGCTAGTACTACGACATAGATGTATAGTATATACAAGTATGTGGCAAGTCTCATCAGGATTGAAAGAGGATGAGATGGGTAGCCAGGGCCCCCAATGTCATGGGGGGTGTCAAAAATTCCATTTTCGAGAGTTTTCGGTTTCCTGCTCCCAAACTAGCTCTTGTGCCAGGAAGCCGCTAGTACTACGACATAGATGTATAGTATATACAAGTATGTGGCAAGTCTCATTAGGATTGAAAGAGGATGAGATGGGTAGCCAGGGCCCCCAATGTCATGGGGGTGTCAAAAAATTCCATTTTCGATAGTTTGCGGTCTCCTGCTCCCAAACTAGCTCTTGTGCCAGGAAGCAGCTAGTACTACGACATAGATGTATAGTATATACAAGCATGTGGCAAGTCTCATTAGGATTGAAAGAGGATGAGATGGGTAGCCAGGGCCCCCAATGTCATGGGGGGGTGTCAAAAATTCCATTTTCGAGAGTTTTCGGTTTCCTGCTCCCAAACTAGCTCTTGTGCCAGGAAGCCGCTAGTACTACGACATAGATGTATAGTATATACAAGTATGTGGCAAGTCTCATCAGGATTGAAAGAGGATGAGATGGGTAGCCAGACCCCCCCACTATGTCAGAGGGGGAGGCAAAAAAAATATTTTCGATATGTCTCGGTATCTTGCTCCCAAACTAGCTATTGTGCCAGAAAGCCGCTTATACTGCAATAAAGGTATATGATATATGAATGTATGTGTCAAGTCTCATTAGGATTGAAAGAGGATGAGGAGGGAAGCCAGGCCCCCCAACGCCTCTAGGGTCATATTTTCCTGTACAGAATTGGCTATTTTCGACACTTCTAGGTCTACTGCTCCGAAACTAGCTCTTGTGCCAGGAAGCCGCTAGTACTGTGATAAATGTATATGTTATATACAAGTATGTGGCAAGTCTCATCAGGATTGAAAGAGGATGAGATGGGTAGCCCGGGCTCCCAATGTCATGGGGGGTGTCAAAAATTCCATTTTCGAGAGTTTTTGGTTTCCTGCTCCCAAACTAGCTCTTGTGCCAGGAAGCCGCTAGTACTACGACATAGATGTATAGTATATACAAGTATGTGGCAAGTCTCATCAGGATTGAAAGAGGATGAGATGGGTAGCCAGGGCCCCAAATGTCATGGGGGGTGTCAAAACATTCCATTTTCGACAGTTTTCGGTCTCCTGCTCCCAAACTAGCTCTTGTGCCAGGAAGCCGCTAGTACTACGACATAGATGTATAGTATATACAAGTATGTGGCAAGTCTCATCAGGATTGAGAGAGGATGAGATGGGTAGCCAGGGCCCCCAATGTCATGGGGGTGTCAAACAATTCCATTTTCGATAGTTTTCCGTCTCCTGCTCCCAAACTAGCTCTTGTGCCAGGAAGCCGCTAGTACTACGACATAGATGTATAGTAAATACAAGTATATGGCAAGTCTCATCAGGATTGAAAGAGGATGAGATGGGTAGCCAGGGCCCCCAATGTCATGGGGGTGTCAAAAAATCCATTTTCGATAGTTTTCGGTCTCCTGCTCCCAAACTAGCTCTTGTGCCAGGAAGCCGCTAGTACTACGACATAGATGTATAGTATATACAAGTATGTGGCAAGTCTCATCAGGATTGAAAGAGGATGAGATGGGTAGCCAGGGCCCCCAATGTCATGGGGGTGTCAAAAAATTCCATTTTCGATAGTTTTCCGTCTCCTGCTTCCAAACTAGCTCTTGTGCCAGGAAGCCGCTAGTACTACGACATAGATGTATAGAATATACAAGTATGTGGCAAGTCTCATCAGGATTGAAAGAGGATGAGATGGGTAGCCAGGGCCCCCAATGTCATGGGGGGTGTCAAAAATTCCATTTTCGAGAGTTTTCGGTTTCCTGCTCCCAAACTAGCTCTTGTGCCAGGAAGCCGCTAGTACTACGACATAGATGTATAGTATATACAAGTATGTGGCAAGTCTCATTAGGATTGAAAGAGGATGAGATGGGTAGCCAGGGCCCCCAATGTCATGGGGGTGTCAAAAAATTCCATTTTCGATAGTTTTCGGTCTCCTGCTCCCAAACTAGCTCTTGTGCCAGGAAGCAGCTAGTACTACGACATAGATGTATAGTATATACAAGTATGTGGCAAGTCTCATCAGGATTGAAAGAGGGTGAGATGGGTAGCCAGGGCCCCCAATGTCATCGGGGGTGTCAAAAATTCCATTTTCGAGAGTTTTCGGTTTCCTGCTCCCAAACTAGCTCTTGTGCCAGGAAGCCGTTAGTACTACGACATAGATGTATAGTATATACAGGTATGTGGCAAGTCTCATCAGGATTGAAAGAGGATGAGATGGGTAGCCAGACCCCCAGTATGTCAGAGGGGGGTGCAAAAAAAAATATTTTCGATATTTCTCGGTATCTTGCTCCCAAACTAGCTCTTGTGCCAGAAAGCCGCTTATACTGCAATACAGGTATATGATATATGAATGTATGTGTCAAGTCTCATTAGGATTGAAAGAGGATGAGGAGGGAAGCCAGGCCCCCCAACGACTCTAGGGTCATATTTTCCTGTACAGAATTGGCTATTTTCGACACTTCTAGGTCTACTGCTCCGAAACTAGCTCTTGTGTCAGGAAGCCGCTAGTACTGTGATAAATGTATATGTTATATACAAGTATGTGGCAAGTCTCATCAGGATTGAAAGAGGATGAGATGGGTAGCTTGGGCTCCCAATGTCATGGGGGGTGTCAAAAATTCCATTTTCGAGAGTTTTTGGTTTCCTGCTCCCAAACTAGCTCTTGTGCCAGGAAGCCGCTAGTACTACGACATAGATGTATAATATATACAAGTATGTGGCAAGTGTCATCAGGATTGAAAGAGGATGAGATGGCTAGCCAGGGCCCCAAATGTCATGGGGGTGTTAAAAAATTCCATTTTCGATAGTTTTCTGTCTCCTGCTCCCAAACTAGCTCTTGTGCCAGGAAGCCGCTAGTACTACGACATAGATGTATAGTATATACAAGTATGTGGCAAGTCTCATCAGGATTGAAAGAGGATGAGATGGGTAGCCAGGGCCCCCAATGTCATGGGGGTGTCAAAAAATTCCATTTTCGATAGTTTTCGGTCTCCTGCTCCCAAACTAGCTCTTGTGCCAGGAAGCCGCTAGTACTACGACATAGATGTATAGTAAATACAAGTATGTGGCAAGTCTCATCAGGATTGAAAGAGGATGAGATGTGTAGCCAGGGCCCCCAATGTCATGGGGATGTCAAAAAATTCCATTTTCGATAGTTTTCCGTCTCCTGCTCCCAAACTAGCTCTTGTGCCAGGAAGCCGCTAGTACTACGACATAGATGTATAGTAAATACAAGTATGTGGCAAGTCTCATCAGGATTGAAAGAGGATGAGATGGGTAGCCAGGGCCCCCAATGTCATGGGGGTGTCAAAAAATTCCATTTTCGATAGTTTTCGGTCTCCTGCTCCCAAACTAGCTCTTGTGCCAGGAAGCCGCTAGTACTACGACATAGATGTATAGTATATACAAGTATGTGGCAAGTCTCATCAGGATTGAAAGAGGATCAGATGGGTAGCCAGGGCCCCCAATGTCATGGGGGGGTGTCAAAAAATTCCATTTTCGATAGTTTTCCGTCTCCTGCTCCCAAACTAGCTCTTGTGCCAGGAAGCCGCTAGTACTACGACATAGATGTATAGCATATACAAGTATGTGGCAAGTCTCATCAGGATTGAAAGAGGATGAGATGGGTAGCCAGGGCCCCCCAATGTCATGGGGGTGTCAAAAAATTCCATTTTCGATAGTTTTCGGTCTCCTGCTCCCAAACTAGCTCTTGTGCCAGGAAGCAGCTAGTACTACGACATAGATGTATAGAATATACAAGTATGTGGCAAGTCTCATCAGGATTGAAAGAGGATGAGATGGGTAGCCAGGGCCCCCAATGTCATGGGGGAGTCAAAAATTCCATTTTCGAGAGTTTTCGGTTTACTGCTCCCAAACTAGCTCTTGTGCCAGGAAGCCGCTAGTACTACGACATAGATGTATAGCATATACAAGTATGTGGCAAGTCTCATCAGGATTGAAAGAGGATGAGATGGGTAGCCAGGGCCCAAATGTCATGGGGGGTGTCAAAAAATTCCATTTTCGATAGTTTTCGGTCTCCTGCTCCCAAACTAGCTCTTGTGCCAGGAAGCCGCTAGTACTACGACATAGATGTATAGTATATACAAGTATGTGGCAAGTCTCATCAGGATTGAAAGAGGATGAGGATGGGTAGCCAGGGCCCCCCAATGTCATGGGGGTGTCAAAAAATTCCATTTTCGATAGTTTTCCGTCTCCTGCTCCCAAACTAGCTCTTGTGCCAGGAAGCCGCTAGTACTACGACATAGATGTATAGTATATACAAGTATGTGGCAAGTCTCATCAGGATTGAAAGAGGATGAGATGGGTAGCCAGGGCCCCCAATGTCATGGGGGTGTCACAAATTCCATTTTCGATAGTTTTCGGTCTCCTGCTCCCAAACTAGCTCTTGTGCCAGGAAGCCGCTAGTACTACGACATAGATGTATAGTATATACAAGTATGTGGCAAGTCTCATCAGGATTGAAAGAGGATGAGATGGGTAGCCAGGGCCCCCAATGTCATGGGGGTGTCACAAATTCCATTTTCGAGAGTTTTCGGTTTCCTGCTCCCAAACTAGCTCTTGTGCCAGGAAGCCGCTAGTACTACGACATAGATGTATAGTATATACAAGTATGTGGCAAGTCTCATCAGGATTGAAAGAGGATGAGATGGGTAGCCAGGGCCACCAATGTCATGGGGGGTGTCAAAAAATTCCATTTTCGATAGTTTTCGGTCTCCTGCTCCCAAACTAGCTCTTGTGCCAGGAAGCAGCTAGTACTACGACATAGATGTATAGTATATACAAGTATGTGGCAAGTCTCATCAGGATTGAAAGAGGATGAGATGGGTAGCCAGGGCCCCCAATGTCATGGGGGTGTCACAAATTCCATTTTCGATAGTTTTCGGTCTCCTGCTCCCAAACTAGCTCTTGTGCCAGGAAGCCGCTAGTACTACGACATAGATGTATAGTATATACAAGTATGTGGCAAGTCTCATCAGGATTGAAAGAGGATGAGATGGGTAGCCAGGGCCCCCAATGTCATGGGGGTGTCACAAATTCCATTTTCGAGAGTTTTCGGTTTCCTGCTCCCAAACTAGCTCTTGTGCCAGGAAGCCGCTAGTACTACGACATAGATGTATAGTATATACAAGTATGTGGCAAGTCTCATCAGGATTGAAAGAGGATGAGATGGGTAGCCAGGGCCCCAAATGTCATGGTGGGGGTGTCAAAAAATTCCATTTTCGATAGTTTTCGGTCTCCTGCTCCCAAACTAGCTCTTGTGCCAGGAAGCCGCTAGTACTACGACATAGATGTATAGTATATACAAGTATGTGGCAAGTCTCATCAGGATTAAAAGAGGATGAGATGGGTAGCCAGGGCCCCCAATGTCATGGGGGTGTCAAAAAATTCCATTTTCGATAGTTTTCGGTCTCCTGCTCCCAAACTACGGGGGTCATTCAGGAATTAATGACAATGATTCAATAAAACTTTATTCTTAACACTTATGTCTTTCTCATATCCTATCAACCAAATTTGAAGATGTATGCTATTCAATCGTTCCTCCAAAATTTTGCTACGATGCCAGTTCTGTGGTTGCTAGGCAACCAAAGAATACAAGGTAAATGAGCTTGGACGCGACACACTATTGTTTATAAAAGCTAGTACTTGCCTGGACAGAGGACCAGTATCTTGAATCAGTTAACAACATTTCATGAGGATTAAATATGTGTTTGTTGTAAGCATGACTGCAAATACACAGAGTTTCAAATTGGGTCAGCGCCGTCCCCAACTCAAATTTAACTGTATCAAATCTAACTAATATTTTTTAAAATCTAATTCTTGTTCCATAACAGTCTCAGATTTTTGAATTTTTGTTTTTGTTAAGAAGTCTTTTAAATACCTTCAAGATTAAACACATCATTAGCTGTTTGAATTTATTTGATTGTTTCATTATTTGGTTTAAAATGCACTGTAAGGCTCAGAATGGGTTTATTTTGTCCTGTTCTGCTGTTGCCTAGCAACCACGCGTGTTCCAAATCAGAAAATTGACATGAATGTTATTGTTGCTCTTGTTGGCCTCTGGTGCTTTCATTTATCATCAAAAAATCACTGATAAGACTGTCCAAGCAACAATCCTACGCGTTTTACTTACCCTACCCCCATACAAAAATAAGTTAAAATTGACTTTTTCGCGTCCATGGACTCTTCAGGGGCCATATTCAAATTAGCATAGCGTCAAATCTAGCTATGATAAAAGCACAAAATTTTCAGAACGAATGCATTATATATGTGTCAACATGTCACATATCAAATAAAGCTGAGCTTAATAATACTTTCCGAGATATGGATCCATTGTCATTAATTCTTGAATGACCCCCGTAGCTCTTGTGCCAGGAAGCCGCTAGTACTACGACATAGATGTATAGTATATACAAGTATGTGGCAAGTCTCATCAGGATTGAAAGAGGATGAGATGGGTAGCCAGGGCCCCCAATGTCATGGGGGTGTCAAAAAATTCCATTTTCGATAGTTTTCGGTCTCCTGCTCCCAAACTAGCTCTTGTGCCAGGAAGCCGCTAGTACTACGACATAGATGTATAGTATATACAAGTATGTGGCAAGTCTCATCAGGATTGAAAGAGGATCAGATGGTTAGCCAGGGCCCCCAATGTCATGGGGGGGGGGGTGTCAAAAAATTCCATTTTCGATAGTTTTCCGTCTCTTGCTCCCAAACTAGCTCTTGTGCCAGGAAGCCGCTAGTACTACGACATAGATGTATAGTATATACAAGTATGTGGCAAGTCTCATCAGGATTGAAAGAGGATGAGATGGGTAGCCAGGGCCCCCAATGTCATGGGGGGTGTCAAAAATTCCATTTTCGATAGTTTTCGGTCTCCTGCTCCCAAACTAGCTCTTGTGCCAGGAAGCAGCTAGTACTACGACATAGATGTATAGTATATACAAGTATGTGGCAAGTCTCATCAGGATTGAAAGAGGATGAGATGGGTAGCCAGGGCCCCCAATGTCATGGGGGGTGTCAAAAATTCCATTTTCGAGAGTTTTCGGTTTCCTGCTCCCAAACTAGCTCTTGTGCCAGGAAGCCGCTAGTACTACGACATAGATGTATAGTATATACAAGTATGTGGCAAGTCTCATTAGGATTGAAAGAGGATGAGATGGGTAGCCAGGGCCCCCAATGTCATGGGGGTGTCAAAAAATTCCATTTTCGATAGTTTTCGGTCTCCTGCTCCCAAACTAGCTCTTGTGCCAGGAAGCCGCTAGTACTACGACATAGATGTATAGTAAATACAAGTATGTGGCAAGTCTCATCAGGATTGAAAGAGGATGAGATGGGTAGCCAGGGCCCCCAATGTCATGGGGGTGTCAAAACATTCCATTTTCGATAGTTTTCGGTCTCCTGCTCCCAAACTAGCTCTTGTACCAGGAAGCCGCTAGTACTACGACATAGATGTATAGGATATACAAGTATGTGGCAAGTCTCATCAGGATTGAAAGAGGATGAGATGGGTAGCCAGGGCCCCCAATGTCATGTGGGTGTCAAAAATTCCATTTTCGATAGTTTTCCGTCTCCTGCTCCCAAACTAGCTCTTGTGCCAGGAAGCCGCTAGTACTACGACATAGATGTATAGGATATACAAGTATGTGGCAAGTCTCATTAGGATTGAAAGAGGATGAGATGGGTAGCCAGGGCCCCCAATTTCATGGGGGTGTCAAAAATTCCATTTTTTAGAGTTTTCGGTTTCCTGCTCCCAAACTAGCGACATAGATGTATAGTATATACAAGTATGTGGCAAGTCTCATCAGGATTGAAAGAGGATGAGATGGGTAGCCAGACCCCCAGTATGTCAGAGGGGGGTGCAAAAAAAAATATTTTCGATATGTCTCGGTATCTTGCTCCCAAACTAGCTCTTGTGCCAGAAAGCCGCTTATACTGCAATACAGGTATATGATATATGAATGTATGTGTCAAGTCTCATTAGGATTGAAAGAGGATGAGGAGGGAATCCAGGCCCCCCAACGCCTCTAGGGTCATATTTTCCTGTACAGAATTGGCTATTTTCGACACTTCTAGGTCTACTGCTCCGAAACTAGCTCTTGTGCCAGGAAGCCGCTAGTACTGTGATAAATGTATATGTTATATACAAGTATGTGGCAAGTCTCATCAGGATTGAAAGAGGATGAGATGGGTAGCTTGGGCTCCCAATGTCATGGGGGGTGTCAAAAATTCCATTTTCGAGAGTTTTTGGTTTCCTGCTCCCAAACTAGCTCTTGTGCCAGGAAGCCGCTAGTACTACGACATAGATGTATAGTATATACAAGTATGTGGCAAGTCTCATCAGGATTGAAAGAGGATGAGATGGGTAGCCAGGGCCCCAAATGTCATGGGGGTGTTAAAAAATTCCATTTTCGATAGTTTTCTGTCTCCTGCTGCCAAACTAGCTCTTGTGCCAGGAAGCCGCTAGTACTACGACATAGATGTATAGTATATACAAGTATGTGGCAAGTCTCATCAGGATTGAAAGAGGATGAGATGGGTAGCCAGGGCCCCCAATGTCATGGGGGTGTCAAAAAATTCCATTTTCGATAGTTTTCCGTCTCCTGCTCCCAAACTAGCTCTTGTGCCAGGAAGCCGCTAGTACTACGACATAGATGTATAGTAAATACAAGTATGTGGCAAGTCTCATCAGGATTGAAAGAGGATGAGATGGGTAGCCAGGGCCCCCATTGTCATGGGGGTGTCAAAAAATTCCATTTTCGATAGTTTTCCGTCTCCTGCTCCCAAACTAGCTCTTGTGCCAGGAAGCCGCTAGTACTACGACATAGATGTATAGTATATACAAGTATGTGGCAAGTCTCATCAGGATTGAAAGAGGATGAGATGGGTAGCCAGGGCCCCCAATGTCATGGGGGTGTCAAAAAATTCCATTTTCGATAGTTTTCCGTCTCCTGCTCCCAAACTAGCTCTTGTGCCAGGAAGCAGCTAGTACTACGACATAGATGTATAGTATATACAAGTATGTGGCAAGTCTCATCAGGATTAAAAGAGGATGAGATGGGTAGCCAGGGCCCCCAATGTCATGGGGGTGTCAAAAATTCCATTTTCGAGAGTTTTCGGTTTCCTGCTCCCAAACTAGCTCTTGTGCCAGGAAGCCGTTAGTACTACGCCATAGATGTATAGTATATACAGGTATGTGGCAAGTGTCATCAGGATTGAAAGAGGATGAGATGGGTAGCCAGACCCCCCACTATGTCAGAGGGGGGTGCAAAAAAAAATATTTTCGATATTTCTCGGTATCTTGATTCCAAACTAGCTCTTGTGCCAGAAAGCCGCTTATACTGCAATAAAGGTATATTATATATGAATGTATGTGTTAAGTCTCATTAGGATTGATAGAGGATGAGGAGGGTAGCCAGGCCCCCCAACGGCTCTAGGGTCATATTTTCCTGTACAGAATTGGCTATTTTCGACACTTCTAGGTCTACTGATCCGAAACTAGCTCTTGTGCCAGGAAGCCGCTAGTACTGTGATAAATGTATATGTTATATACAAGTATGTGGCAAGTCTCATCAGGATTGAAAGAGAATGAGATGGGTAGCCCGGGCTCCCAATGTCATGGGGGTGTCAAAAATTCCATTTTCGAGAGTTTTTGGTTTCCTGCTCCCAAACTAGCTCTTGTGCCAGGAAGCCGCTAGTACTACGACATAGATGTATAGTATATACAAGTATGTGGCAAGTCTCATCAGGATTGAAAGAGGATCAGATGGGTAGCCAGGGCCCCCAATGTCATGGGGGTGTGTCAAAAAATTCCATTTTCGATAGTTTTCCGTCTCCTGCTCCCAAACTAGCTCTTGTGCCAGGAAGCCGTTAGTACTACGACATAGATGTATAGTATATACAAGTATGTGGCAAGTCTCATCAGGATTGAAAGAGGATGAGATGGGTAGCCAGGGCCCCCAATGTCATGGGGGTGTCAAAAAATTCCATTTTCGATAGTTTTCGGTCTCCTGCTCCCAAACTAGCTCTTGTGCCAGGAAGCCGCTAGTACTACGACATAGATGTATAGTATATACAAGTATGTGGCAAGTCTCATCAGGATTGAAAGAGGTTGAGATGAGTAGCCAGGGCCCCCAATGTCATGGGGGGTGTCAAAAAATTCCATTTTCGATAGTTTTCGGTCTCCTGCTGCCAATCTAGCTCTTGTGCCAGGAAGCAGCTAGTACTACGACATAGATGTATAGTATATACAAGTATGTGGCAAGTCTCATCAGGATTGAAAGAGGATGAGATGGGTAGCCAGGGCCCCCAATGTCATGGGGGTGTCAAAAATTCCATTTTCGAGAGTTTTCGGTTTCCTGCTCCCAAACTAGCTCTTGTGCCAGGAAGCAGCTAGTACTACGACATAGATGTATAGGATATACAAGTATGTGGCAAGTCTCATCAGGATTGAAAGAGGATGAGATGGGTAGCTAGGGCCTCCAATGTCATGGGGGTGTCAAAAATTCCATTTTCGAGAGTTTTCGGTTTCCTGCTCCCAAACTAGCTCTTGTGCCAGGAAGCCGCTAGTACTACGACATACAGTGAAGTCTGAACTAATGTATACACCCTTGTGCACATCATGTGCTCGCCATGTGCACGTTGCGTGAGCTAAATCTGAGACATGAGTTGCACCTGACGTTCATTTCAAGTGCACTCCAAGTTCTGACACCTCTATACCCCTACCTGTACCTGGAGTTCACTTTGGCTGGTATTTGATGATACCACTTACCTGTATTTGCTGTATCATCAGTAAAATGAAATGGTTTTGATTAAAAAAAAAGAAAAACAAAAAGTTTGCCTTCATTTAAGTTTGTCTTATTTTTATTTTTCTAGTATTACATCTCCTCTAATTTAATGTTCCTTTAGGGAAAATAAGCAATTTACATATATGTTTTCATTACTCTATGTTTTTATTCCTATTTCTTTTTTTAGTTAATCTAATCTTCTGTATTCTTTATTACTTTCTTATTTTTTTTAATCTCTCTTTTCTTTCTCTTGGCTTTGCAAAATTGTGTTGAATATATAATTATATTCTGCAAGGTTTAAACAAAGGAATGCATGTCATAAAATATGAGCAATAACTCATCTATAATCATTCATCACAGTGGACGTGTGTCTACTGTATAATAATACAAGCTATCATTTTGTTTTTGCCTGGGGCTCGTTCAGTAATTAATTGAATGGTTCTCAGGTAAAAGTTGACTGGTTATTTAGACAGATAACGAAAAGATTTTCATGCCAGGAAGCAGATTAAAGCAAAAGATTAAAGTAAAAGATTAGAGCAAAAGTAAATAAACATTGAAAATAAAATAAAGTTTCTAATTATATTTATTATTTTTAAAATATTTTAGGAAAATGTAGAATAATTTATATCAAGTAAATAAAATTTAACAACATTCGAACATTCTATACAAGTATCTGCGGTAAACGAAACCAAACATTCTCTAATCATGGCCAAACCGATTAATTTGTCTATTGAAACCAGTTATGAAGTGTGCCTGATATTAACAAGGTGAGATAAGACATGTTAATCATTATGAACTGGTTCAGTAAATAATTGAATGGTTCTCAGGTAAATGTTGACTGGTTATTTAGACATGTAACTGAAAGATTTTCTTGCTGGAAAACATGATAGTTTTCAGGGAACAGGTGAAGAAAATTTGACAAAATAAGAAACCTGACAAACGTTCACCAGTTATAATTCATTCATTCATTCATTCATTCATTCATTCTTCTTTCATTCATTCATTCATTCATTCATTCATTCATTCATTCATTCATTCATTCATTCATTCATTCATTCATTCTTCTTTCATTCATTCATTCATTCATTCATTCATTCATTCATTCATTCATTCATTCATTCATTCGAAAGATAAAATATGAAAGTTGAAAATAAAATAAATATATTTTATCCATTGTTTTAGGAAAATGTTTTTGTCTATTGGAACTGTTTATGAAGTGTGTCTGATATTAACAAGGTGAGATAATACATGTCAAAAAACTGGACACAAGTTCACCCGTAATAATCCATCCATCCACCCATCCATTAATGCATTCATTCATTCAAAAGATAAAAGTTGAAAATAAAATAAAGTTTTTAACTATTCTTATTATTTTTTGGGGGAAAATGTAAAATAGTTCATATAAAGTTAGTAGCATTTAACATCCTTTGAGCATATGCGTATCTCAGGTAAAAAGAAACCAAACATTCTCTAATCATAACCAAACCGATTAATTTGTCTATTGAAACCAATTATGAAGTGTGCCTGATATTAACAAGGTGAGATAAGACATGTAAATCATTCTATTAGTCACTGAGCACTTTGATTGGCAAACAAACAGACAGGATGGTACAGGTATACCTGTGTGACATTATATACTCCTGTCATGTCTTGAAACACAATGCCGTGATGTTTATTTATTTATTTATGTATTTATTTTAGTTTATAAAGTTGCTAAATTTGAGTGCATGAATAAGAAAGGAAAATGCTAATGTATCCCGTATAAAACCTGAAGGAAGCCTCATTCAAACCATGTATTACAACATTCGACAGTATTTTAGAGAGAGAGAGAGAGAGAGAGAGAGAGATCTTTAATTTCCGTTAGCCTTCTTTTGAACAAATTAAAGATCGATCAAGAATCCTCAATATTTTATCCAGGACAATTTTATTCATTTTGTTTAATAAAATTAAAGAAGCTCAAACTTCGTGGTTTATGGTCCTTTAATCCACTTTATAACCTGTCATAAAATATGAGCAATAACTAATCTATAATCATTTTCCAGTGGGCGCATATCTATTGCTATCTAAGAGCTTTTGTTTTTACCTGGGACTGGTTCAGTAAATATTCGAATGGTTCTCGGGTAAATGTTGACTGGTTATCTAGACAGGTAAATGTGTGAAATTCAGATATATCATATTATTTAAAAATGCACTACAACTATGGCGAAAACACAACTTGTGCACTCGTTTATTTTGTATACATTAAATACTCCTGTCATGTCTTGAAACACAATACTATGTTATTTATTTATTTATTTATTTATTTATTTATTTATTTATTTATTTCAGTTTATAAAGTTGCTAAGTTGTGACTGCATGAATAAGAAAGGAAAGTGATAAAGTATCCGGTATAAAACCTGAAGGAAGCCTCATTCAAACCATGTGTTACATCATTTTAGAGAGAGAGAGAGAGAGAGAGAGAGAGAGAGAGAGAGAGAGAGAGAGAGAGAGAGAAAGATGATCAATTTAATTTCCGTTAGCCTTCTTTTAAACAAATTAAAGGACGGTCAAGAATCCTCAATATTTTATTCAGGACAAATTTGTTCACTTTGTTCAATAAAATTAAACTAGAGGACCATTGGTCCTGTAGCTCACCTGAGAGATTATCACATTGTAAGCTCATGAGATTTAAATTAATTGAGAATCGACCAATGAAAGTCTATGCATGGACACTATTGACCCCCGGGGCATGGCCAAATTTGACCCAGGGGCGTGACTGGCATAATTTAAAATGGGGACTACCAAACATTGCTACATACAAAATATAGAAGCTCTGGGCCTTTTGGTTTCAGAGAAGAAGTTTTTTTTTTAGTTTTTCCCATTGTAAGTCTATGGAGACTATCTACCCCCGGGGCGTGGCCAAATTTGACCCAAGGGGCATGGCTGGCACAATTTATGTAGAGGACCATTAGCCACATACAAAATATCAAAGCTGTGGGCCCTGTGGTTTCAGAGAAGAAGATTTTTATTTTTTTTTTCCCATAGCAAGTCTATTGAGACTATCAACCCCCGGGGTGTGGCCAAATTTGCCCCCAGGGGCATGAATGGCACAATTTATGTAGAGGACCATTAGCCATTGCTACATACCAAATATCAAAGCTGTGGGCCTAGTGGTTTCAGAGAAGAAGATTTTTTTTAGTTTTTCCTATTGTAGGTCTATGGAGACTATCGACCCCCGGGGCGTGGCCGAATTTGACCCCGGGGACATGATTGGCACAATTTATGTAGAGGACCATTAGCCATTGCCACATACAAAATATCAAAGCTGTGGGCCCTGTGGTTTCAGAGAAGAAGATTTTTTTTTCCATAGTAAGTCTATGGAGACTATCAACCCACGGGGCGTGGCCAAATTTGACCCCAGGGGCATGAATGGCACAATTTATGTAGAGGACCATTAGCCATTGCTACATACCAAATATCAAAGCTGTTGGCCTAGTGGTTTCAGAGAAGAAGATTTTTTTAGTTTTTTTTTTCCTATTGTAGGTCTATGAAGACTATCGACCCCCGGGGGTGGCCAAATTTGACCCCAGGGGCATGATTGGCACAATTTATGTAGAGGACCATTAGCCATTGCCACGTTCAAAATATCAAAGCTGTGGGCCCTGTGGTTTCAGAGAAGAAGATTTTTTAATTTTTTTCCCATAGTAAGTCTATGGAGACTATCAACCCCCGGGGTGTGGCCAAATTTGACCCCAGAGGCATGAATGGCACAATTTATGTAGAGGACCATTAGCCATTGCTACATACCAAATATCAAAGCTGTGGGCCTAGTGGTTTCAGAGAAGAAGATTTTTTTTAGTTTTTCCAATTGTAAGTCTATGGAGACTATCGACCCCCGGGGCGTGGCCAAATTTGACCCCAGGGGCATGGCTGGCACAATTTATGTAGAGGACCATTAGCCATTGCCACATACCAAATATCAAAGCTGTGGGCCCTGTGGTTTCAGAGAAGATTTTTGATTTTTTTCCCATAGTAAGTCTATGGAGACTATCGACCCCCGGGGAGTGGCCAAATTTGACCCCAGGGGCATGAATGGCACAATTTATGTAGAGGACCATTAGCCATTGCTACATACCAAATATCAAAGCTGTGGGCCTAGTGGTTTCAGAGAAGAAGATTTTTTTTAGTTTTTCCCATTGTAAGTCTATGGGACCTATCTGTTGCCATGGAAACCACAATTTTGATACTATCTGCTCCAAAACCTAATGCCATCAATCCCCCAACCCAATTATGGTTCACATTAAATTTGATCAAGATCGGCCTACTAGCTTCAGAAATATTCTTCTTTGAAATTGTGGACGGACGACGACGACGGACGACGACGACGACGACGACGACGGACGACGGATGCCTGCCTATCCTTTAAGCTCACCTGTGAGCCTTCGGCTCAGGTGAGCTAAAAAGCTCAAACTTCATGGTTTATGGTCCTTCAATCCATTTATCACCTGTCATAAAATATGAGCAATCACTCACCAGTGAGAGGGTGTCTCATATACAATAATACAATTAAAGAGAGCTTTTGGTTTTACCTGGGACTGGTTCAGTAATTATTCGAATGGTTCTCAGGTAAATGTTGACTGGTTATCTGGACAGGTAACTGTGTGAAATTCAGATTTATCGTATGATTTTAAAAATGTTTTACAACTATGATGAAAACACATGTAGCTTGCTTACAGTGCAACTTGTGCGCTTATTTATTTTTACTTATTATTAAGAAGCAGTTTGCTCATGACACAGCTCAAACGGTATGTAAGGCAACTCCCCGCACCGCTCATGGAATAACTTGCTTTCACACAGTCTGCTTTGGGACTATTGTTTTACATTGTTTCTCAGAAACTTGTAAAACAAATCAGCATTATTTTGTTCAATTACATAATTTCATTTTCCAATTACATGCATTGGTTTGAATGTCACACAAATCCACCCTATGATAATTACCTGTAAAATTGAAATGACACCTGAGCTAACAGCAAGTGCACTCTCGGCTCAGATAGGTATTGTGCACCTGGAGTTCTAGGTAAGTGCACTTGACTGTCAGAGCTCGTGCAAAGTAATGTGCACCTGAAGTTCAGAGAATGTGCTCACCATGTGCACTTTCTGTATACTTTAGTTCAGACCGTACTGTAGGTGTATAGTATATTCAAGTATGTGGCAAGTCTCATCAGGATTGAAAGAGGATGAGATGGGTAGCCAGGGCCCCAAATGTCATGTGGGGTGTCAAAAAATTCCATTTTCGATAGTTTTCGGTCTCCTGCTCCCAAACTAGCTCTTGTGCAAGGAAGCCGCTAGTACTACGACATAGATGTATAGTATAAACAAGTATGTGGCAAGTCTCATCAGGATTGAAAGAGGATGAGATGGGTAGCTAGGGCCCCCAATGTCATGGGGGTGTCAAAAAATTCCATTTTCGATAGTTTTCGGTCTCCTGCTCCCAAACTAGCTCTTGTGCCAGGAAGCCGCTAGTACTACGACATAGATGTATAGTATATACAAGTATGTGGCAAGTCTCATCAGGATTGAAAGAGGTTGAGATGAGTAGCCAGGGCCCCCAATGTCATGGGGGGTGTCAAAAAATTCCATTTTCGATAGTTTTCGGTCTCCTGCTGCCAATCTAGCTCTTGTGCCAGGAAGCAGCTAGTACTACGACATAGATGTATAGTATATACAAGTATGTGGCAAGTCTCATCAGGATTGAAAGAGGATGAGATGGGTAGCCAGGGCCCCCAATGTCATGGGGGTGTCAAAAATTCCATTTTCGAGAGTTTTCGGTTTCCTGCTCCCAAACTAGCTCTTGTGCCAGGAAGCCGCTAGTACTACGACATAGATGTATAGTATATACAAGTATGTGGCAAGTCTCATCAGGATTGAAAGAGGATGAGATGGGTAGCCAGGGCCCCAAATGTCATGGGGGTGTCAAAAAATTCCATTTTCGATAGTTTTCGGTCTCCTGCTCCCAAACTAGCTCTTGTGCCAGGAAGCCGCTAGTACTACGACATAGATGTATAGTATATACAGGTATGTGGCAAGTCTCATTAGGATTGAAAGAGGATGAGATGGGTAGCCAGGGCCCCCAATGTCATGGGGGTGTCAAAAAAATCCATTTTCGATAGTTTTCGGTCTCCTGCTCCCAAACTAGCTCTTCTGCCAGGAAGCCGCTAGTACTACGACATAGATGTATAGTATATACAAGTATGTGGCAAGTCTCATCAGGATTAAAAGAGGATGAGATGGGTAGCCAGGGCCCCCAATGTCATGGGGGTGTCAAAAAATTCCACTTTCGATAGTTTTCCGTCTCCTGCTCCCAAACTAGCTCTTGTGCCAGGAAGCCGCTAGTACTACGACATAGATGTATAGTATATACAAGTATGTGGCAAGTCTCATCAGGATTGAAAGAGGATGAGATGGGTAGCCAGGGCCCCCAATGTCATGGGGGTGTCAAAAATTCCATTTTCGAGAGTTTTCGGTTTCCTGCTCCCAAACTAGCTCTTGTGCCAGGAAGCCGCTAGTACTACGACATAGACGTATAGTATATACAAGTATGTGGCAAGTCTTATCAGGATTGAAAGAGGATGAGATGGGTAGCCAGGGCCCCCAATGTCATGGGGGTGTCAAAAAATTCCATTTTCGATAGTTTTCGGTCTCCTGCTCCCAAACTAGCTCTTGTGCCAGGAAGCAGCTAGTACTACGACATAGATGTATAGTATGTACAAGTATGTGGCAAGTCTCATCAGGATTGAAAAAGGATGAGATGGGTAGCCAGGGCCCCAAATGTCATGGGGGGTGTCAAAAAATCCATTTTCGATAGTTTTCGGTCTCCTGCTCCCAAACTAGCTCTTGTGCCAGGAAGCCGCTAGTACTACGACATAGATGTATAGTATATACAAGTATGTGGCAAGTTTCATCAGGATTGAAAGAGGATGAGATGGGTAGCCAGGGCCCCCAATGTCACGGGGGTGTCAAAAAATTCCATTTTCGATAGTTTTCGGTCTCCTGCTCCCAAACTAGCTCTTGTGCCAGGAAGCCGCTAATACTACGACATAGATGTATAGTATATTCAAGTATGTGGCAAGTCTCATCAGGATTGAAAGAGGATCAGATGGGTAGCCAGGGCCCCCAATGTCATTGGGGGGGTGTCAAAAAATTCCATTTTCGATAGTTTTCCGTCTCCTGCTCCCAAACTAGCTCTTGTGCCAGGAAGCCGCTAGTACTACGACATAGATGTATAGTATATACAAGTATGTGGCAAGTCTCATCAGGATTGAAAGAGGATGAGATGGGTAGCCAGGGCCCCCAATGTCATGGGGGTGTCAAAAATTCCATTTTCGAGAGTTTTCGGTTTCCTGCTCCCAAACTAGCTCTTGTGCCAGGAAGCCGCTAGTACTACGACATAGACGTATAGTATATACAAGTATGTGGCAAGTCTTATCAGGATTGAAAGAGGATGAGATGGGTAGCCAGGGCCCCCAATGTCATGGGGGTGTCAAAAAATTCCATTTTCGATAGTTTTCGGTCTCCTGCTCCCAAACTAGCTCTTGTGCCAGGAAGCAGCTAGTACTACGACATAGATGTATAGTATATACAAGTATGTGGCAAGTCTCATCAGGATTGAAAGAGGATGAGATGGGTAGCCAGGGCCCCCAATGTCATGGGGGGTGTCAAAAATTCCATTTTCGAGAGTTTTCGGTTTCCTGCTCCCAAACTAGCTCTTGTGCCAGGAAGCCGCTAGTACTACGACATAGATGTATAGTATATACAAGTATGTGGCAAGTCTCATCAGGATTGAAAGAGGATGAGATGGGTAGCCAGACCCCCCACTATGTCAGAGGGGGGTGCAAAAAAATATTTTCGATATTTCTCGGTATCTTGCTCCCAAACTAGCTCTTGTGCCAGAAAGCCGCTTATACTGCAATAAAGGTATATGATATATGAATGTATGTGTCAAGTCTCATTAGGATTGAAAGAGAATGAGGAGGGAAGCCAGGCCCCCCAACGCCTCTAGGGTCATATTTTCCTGTACAGAATTGGCTATTTTCGACACTTCTAGGTCTACTGCTCCGAAACTAGCTCTTGTGCCAGGAAGCCGCTAGTACTCTGATAAATGTATATGTTATATACAAGTATATGGCAAGTCTCATCAGGATTGAAAGAGGATGAGATGGGTAGCCCGGGCTCCCAATGTCATGGGGGGTGTCAAAAATTCCATTTTCGAGAGTTTTTGGTTTCCTGCTCCCAAACTAGCTCTTGTGCCAGAAAGCCGCTAGTACTACGACATAGATGTATAGTATGTACAAGTATGTGGCAAGTCTCATCAGGATTGAAAGAGGATGAGATGGGTAGCCAGGGCCCCAAATGTCATGGGGGGTGTCAAAAAATCCATTTTCGATAGTTTTCGGTCTCCTGCTCCCAAACTAGCTCTTGTGCCAGGAAGCCGCTAGTACTACGACATAGATGTATAGTATATACAAGTATGTGGCAAGTTTCATCAGGATTGAAAGAGGATGAGATGGGTAGCCAGGGCCCCCAATGTCATGGGAGTGTCAAAAAATTCCATTTTCGATAGTTTTCGGTCTCCTGCTCCCAAACTAGCTCTTGTGCCAGGAAGCCGCTAATACTACGACATAGATGTATAGTATATTCAAGTATGTGGCAAGTCTCATCAGGATTGAAAGAGGATCAGATGGGTAGCCAGGGCCCCCAATGTCATTGGGGGGGGTGTCAAAAAATTCCATTTTCGATAGTTTTCCGTCTCCTGCTCCCAAACTAGCTCTTGTGCCAGGAAGCCGCTAGTACTACGACATAGATGTATAGTATATACAAGTATGTGGCAAGTCTCATCAGGATTGAAAGAGGATGAGATGGGTAGCCAGGGCCCCCAATGTCATGGGGGTGTCAAAAAAATCCATTTTCGATAGTTTTCGGTCTCCTGCTCCCAAACTAGCTCTTGTGCCAGGAAGCCGCTAGTATTACGACATAGATGTATAGTATATACAAGTATGTGGCAAGTCTCATCAGGATTGAAAGAGGATCAGATGGGTAGCCAGGGCCCCCAATGTCATGGGGGGTGTCAAAAATTCGATTTTCGATAGTTTTCCGTCTCCTGCTCCCAAACTAGCTCTTGTGCCAGGAAGCCGCTAGTACTACGACATAGATGTATAGTATATACAAGTATGTGGCAAGTCTCATCAGGATTGAAAGAGGATGAGATGGGTAGCCAGGGCCGCCAATGTCATGGGGGGTGTCAAAAAATTCCATTTTCGATAGTTTTCGGTCTCCTGCTCCCAAACTAGCTCTTGTGCCAGGAAGCCGCTAGTACTACGACATAGATGTATAGGAAATACAAGTATATGGCAAGTCTCATCAGGATTGAAAGAGGATGAGATGGGTAGCCAGGGCCCCCAATGTCATGGGGGTGTCAAAAAATTTCATTTTCGATAGTTTTCGGTCTCCTGCTCCCAAACTAGCTCTTGTGCCAGAAAGCCGCTAGTACTACGACATAGATGTATAGTATATACAAGTATGTGGCAAGTCTCATCAGGATTGAAAGAGGATCAGATGGGTAGCCAGGGCCCCAAATGTCATGGAGGGTGTCAAAAAATTCCATTTTCGATAGTTTTCCGTCTCCTGCTCCCAAACTAGCTCTTGTGCCAGAAAGCCGCTAGTACTACGACATAGATGTATAGTATATACAAGTATGTGGCAAGTCTCATCAGGATTGAAAGAGGATGAGATGGGTAGCCAGGGCCCCCAATGTCATGGGGGTGTCAAAAATTCCATTTTCGAGAGTTTTCGGTTTCCTGCTCCCAAACTAGCTCTTGTGCCAGGAAGCCGCTAGTACTACGACATAGACGTATAGTATATACAAGTATGTGGCAAGTCTCATCAGGATTGAAAGAGGATGAGATGGGTAGCCAGGACCCAAATGTCATGGGGGGTGTCAAAAAATTCCATTTTCGATAGTTTTCGGTCTCCTGCTCCCAAACTAGCTCTTGTGCCAGGAAGCCGCTAGTACTACGACATAGATGTATAGTATATACAAGTATGTGGCAAGTCTCATCAGGATTGAAAGATGATGAGATGGGTAGCCAGGCCCCCCAATGTCATGGGGGTGTCAAAATTATTCATTTTCGATAGTTTTCGGTCTCCTGCTCCCAAACTAGCTCTTGTGCCAGGAAGCCGCTAGTACTACGACATAGATGTATAGTATATACAAGTATGTGGCAAGTCTCATCAGGATTGAAAGAGGATGAGATGGGTAGCCAGGGCCCCCAATGTCATGGGGGTGTCAAAATTCCATTTTCGAGAGTTTTCGGTTTCCTGCTCCCAAACTAGCTCTTGTGCCAGGAAGCCGCTAGTACTACGACATAGATGTATAGTATATACAAGTATGTGGCAAGTCTCATCAGGATTGAAAGAGGATGAGATGGGTAGCCAGGGCCCCCAATGTCATGGGGGTGTCAAAAAATTCCATTTTCGATAGTTTTCGGTCTCCTTCTCCCAAACTAGCTCTTGTGCCAGGAAGCAGCTAGTACTACGACATAGAGATATAGTATATACAAGTATGTGGCAAGTCTCATCAGGATTGAAAGAGGATGAGATGGGTAGCCAGGGCCCCCAATGTCATGGGGGGTGTCAAAAATTCCATTTTCGAGAGTTTTCTGTTTCCTGCTCCCAAACTAGCTCTTGTGCCAGGAAGCCGCTAGTACTACGACATAGATGTATAGTATATACAAGTATATGGCAAGTCTCATCAGGATTGAAAGAAGATGAGATGGGTACCCAGACCCCCCACTATGTCAGAGGGGGGTGCAAAAAAAATATTTTCGATATTTCTCGGTATCTTGCTCCCAAACTAGCTCTTGTGCCAGAAAGCCGCTTATACTGCAATAAAGGTATATGATATATGAATGTATGTGTCAAGTCTCATTAGGATTGAAAGAGGATGAGGAAGGAAGCCAGGCCCCCCAACGCCTCTAGGGTCATATTTTCCTGTACAGAATTGGCTATTTTCGACACTTCTAGGTCTACTGCTCCGAAACTAGCTCTTATGCCAGGAAGCCGCTAGTACTGTGATAAATGTATATGTTATATACAAGCATGTGGCAAGTCTCATCAGGATTGAAAGAGGATGAGATGGGTAGCCAGGGCCCCCAATGTCATGGGGGTGTCAAAAAAATCCATTTTCGATAGTTTTCGGTCTCCTCCTCCCAAACTAGCTCTTGTGCCAGGAAGCCGCTAGTTCTACGACATAGATGTATAGTATATACAAGTATGTGGCAAGTCTCATCAGGATTGAAAGAGGATGAGATGGGTAGCCAGGGCCCCCAATGTCATGGGGGGTGTCAAAAAATTCCATTTTCGATAGTTTTCGGTCTCCTGCTCCCAAACTAGCTCTTGTGCCAGGAAGCAGCTAGTACTACGACATAGATGTATAGTATATACAAGTATGTGGCAAGTCTCATCAGGATTGAAAGAGGATGAGATGGGTAGCCAGGGCCCCCAATGTCATGGGGGTGTCAAAAATTCCATTTTCGTGAGTTTTCGGATTCCTGCTCCCAAACTAGCTCTTGTGCCAGGAAGCCGCTAGTACTACGACATAGATGTATAGTATATACAAGTATGTGGCAAGTGTCATCAGGATTGAAAGAGGATGAGATGGGTAGCCAGACCCACCACTATGTCAGAGGGGTGTGCAAAAATAATATTTTCGATATTTCTCGGTATCTTGATCCCAAACTAGCTCTTGTGCCAGAAAGCCGCTTATACTGCAATAAAGGTATATGATATATGAATGTATGTGTCAAGTCTCATTAGGATTGAAAGAGGATGAGGAAGGAAGCCAGGCCCCCCAACGCCTCTAGGGTCATATTTTCCTGTACAGAATTGGCTATTTTCGACACTTCTAGGTCTACTGCTCCGAAACTAGCTCTTATGCCAGGAAGCCGCTAGTACTGTGATAAATGTATATGTTATATACAAGCATGTGGCAAGTCTCATCAGGATTGAAAGAGGATGAGATGGGTAGCCAGGGCCCCCAATGTCATGGGGGTGTCAAAAAAATCCATTTTCGATAGTTTTCGGTCTCCTGCTCCCAAACTAGCTCTTGTGCCAGGAAGCCGCTAGTACTACGACATAGATGTATAGTAAATACAAGTATGTGGCAAGTCTCATCAGGATGGAAAGAGGATGAGATGGGTAGCCAGGGCCCCCAATGTCATGGGGGGTGTCAAAAATTCCATTTTCGAGAGTTTTCGGTTTCCTGCTCCCAAACTAGCTCTTGTGCCAGAAAGCCGCTAGTACTACGACATAGATGTATAGTATATACAAGTATGTGGTAAGTCTCATCAGGATTGAAAGAGGATGAGATGGGTAGCCTGACCCCCCACTATGTCAGAGGGGGGTGCAAAAAAATCATTTTCGATATTTCTCGGTATCTTGCTCCCAAACTAGCTCTTGTGCCAGAAAGCCGCTTATACTGCAATAAAGGTATATGATATATGAATGTATGTGTCAAGTCTCATTAGGATTGAAAGAGGATGAGGAGGGTAGCCAGGCCCCCCAACGGCTCTTGGGTCATATTTTCCTGTACAGAATTGGCTATTTTCGACACTACTAGGTCTACTGCTCCGAAACTAGCTCTTGTGCCAGGAAGCCGCTAGTACTGTGATAAATGTATATGTTATATACAAGTTTGTGGCAAGTCTCATCAGGATTGAAAAAGGATGAGATGGGTAGCCAGGGCCCCCAATGTCATGGGGGGTGTCAAAAATTCCATTTTCGAGAGTTTTTGGTTTCCTGCTCCCAAACTAGCTCTTGTGCCAGGAAGCCGCTAGTACTACGACATAGATGTATAGTATATACAAGAATGTGGCAAGTCTCATCAGGATTGAAAGAGGATGAGATGGGTAGCCAGGGCCCCAAATGTCATGGGGGGTGTCAAAAAATTCCATTTTCGAGAGTTTTCGGTCTACTGCTCCCAAACTAGCTCTTGTGCCAGGAAGCCGCTAGTACTACGACATATATGTATAGTATATACAAGTATGTGGCAAGTCTCATCAGGATTGAAAGAGGATGAGATGGGTAGCCAGGGCCCCCAATGTCATGGGGGTGGAAAAAAATTCCATTTTCGAGAGTTTTCGGTCTCCTGCTCCCAAACTAGCTCTTGTGCCAGGAAGCCGCTAGTACTACGACATAGATGTATAGGATATACAAGTATGTGGCAAGTCTCATCAGGATTGAAAGAGGATGAGATGGGTAGCCAGACCCCCCACTATGTCAGAGGGGGGTGCAAAAAATTATTTTCGATATTTCTCGGTATCTTGCTCCCAAACTAGCTCTTGTGCCAGAAAGCCGCATATACTACAATAAAGGTATATGATATATAAATGTATGTGTCAAGTCTCATTAGGATTGAAAGAGGATGAGGAGGGTAGCCACGCCCCCCAACGGCTCTAGGGTCATATTTTCCTGTACAGAATTGGCTATTTTCGACACTTCTAGGTCTACTGCTCCGAAACTAGCTCTTGTGCCAGGAAGCCGCTAGTACTGTGATAAATGTATATGTTATATACAAGTATGTGGCAAGTCTCATCTGGATTGAAAGAGGATAAGATGGGTAGCCAGGGCCCCCAATGTCATGTGGGGTGTTAAAAAAAATTCCATTTTCGATAGTTTTCGGTCTACTGCTCCCAAACTAGCTCTTGTGCCAGGAAGCCGCTAGTACTACGACATAGATGTATAGTATATACAAGTATGTGGCAAGTCTCATCAGGATTGAAAGAGGATGAGATGGGTAGCCAGGGCCCCCAAGGTCATGGGGGTGTCAAAAAATTCCATTTTCGATAGTTTTCGGTCTCCTGCTCCCAAACTAGCTCTTGTGCCAGGAAGCCGCTAGTACTACGACATAGATGTATAGGATATACAAGTATGTGGCAAGTCTCATCAGGATTGAAAGAGGATGAGATGGGTAGCCAGGGCCCCCAATGTCATGGGGGGTGTCAAAAATTCCATTTTCGAGAGTTTTTGGTTACCTGCTCCCAAAGTAGCTCTTGTGCCAGGAAGCCGCTAACACTACGACATAGATGTATAGTATATACAAGTATGTGGCAAGTCTCATCAGGATTAAAAGAGGATGAGATGGGTAGCCAGGGCCCCCAATGTCATGGGGGGTGTCAAAAAATTCCATTTTCGATAGTTTTCGGTCTCCTGCTCCCAAACTAGCTCTTGTGCCAGGAAGCCGCTAGTACTACGACATAGATGTATAGTATATACAAGTATGTGGCAAGTCGCATCTGGATTGAAAGAGGATGAGATGGGTAGCCAGGGCCCCCAATGTCATGGGGGTGTCAAAAATTCCATTTTCGAGAGTTTTCGGTTTCCTGCTCCCAAACTAGCTCTTGTGCCAGGAAGCCGCGAGTACTACGACATAGATGTATAGTATATACAAGTATGTGGCAAGTGTCATCAGGATTGAAAGAGGATGAGATGGGTAGCCAGATCCCCCACTATGTCAGAGGGGGGTGCAAAAAATTATTTTCGATATTTCTCGGTATCTTGCTCCGAAACTAGCTCTTGTGCCAGAAAGCCGCTTATACTGCAATAAAGGTATATGATATATAAATGTATGTGTCAAGTCTCATCAGGATTGAAAGAGGATGAGGAGGTTAGCCAGGCCCCCCAACGGCTCTAGGGTCATATTTTCCTGTACAGAATTGGCTATTTTCGACACTTCTAGGTCTACTGCTCCGAAACTAGCTCTTGTGCCAGGAAGCCGCTAGTATTGTGATAAATGTATATGTTATATAAAAGTATGTGGCAAGTCTCATCAAGATTGAAAGAGGATGAGATGGGTAGCCAGGGCCCCCAATGTCATGGGGGGTGTCAAAAATTCCATTTTCGAGAGTTTTCGGTTTCCTGCTCCCAAACTAGCTCTTGTGCCAGGAAGCCGCTAGTACTACGACATAGATGTATAGTATATACAAATATGTGGCAAGTCTCATCAGGATTGAAAGAGGATGAGATGGGTAGCCAGGGCCCCCAGTGTCATGGTGGGTGTCAAAAATTCCATTTTCGAGAGTTTTCGGTTTCCTGCTCCCAAACTAGCTCTTGTGCCAGGAAGCCGCTAGTACTACGACATAGATGTATAGTATATACAAGTATGTGGCAAGTCTCATCAGGATTGAAAGAGGATGAGATGGGTAGCCAGGGCCCCCAATGTCATGGGGGTGTCAAAAATTCCATTTTCGAGAGTTTTCGGTTTCCTGCTCCCAAACTAGCTCTTGTGCCAGGAAGCCGCGAGTACTACGACATAGATGTATAGTATATATATATATATATATATATATATATATATATATATATATATATATATATATATATATATATATATATATATATATATATATATATATATATATATATATATATATATATATATATATATATATATATATATATATACATACATTTTTGTCACCCCCCATGACATTGGGGGCCCTGGCTACCCATCTCATCCTCTTTCAATCCTGATGAGACTTGCCACATTCTTGTATATACTATACATCTATGTCGTAGTACTAGCGGCTTCCTGGCACAAGAGCTAGTTTGGGGGCAGGAGACCGAAAACTATCGAAAATGGAATTTTTTGACACCCCCATGACATTGGGGGCCCTGGCTACCCATCTCATCCTCTTTCAATCCTGATGAGACTTGCCACATACTTGTATATACTATACATCTATGTCGTAGTACTAGCGGCTTCCTGGCACAAGAGCTAGTTTGGGAGCAGGAAACCGAAAACTCTCGAAAAAATATAACATATACATTTATCACAGTACTATCGGCTTCCTGGCAAAAGAGCTAGTTTCGGAGCAGTAGACCGAAAACTCTCGAAAATGGAATTTTTGACACCCCCAATGACATTGGGGTTCCTGTCTACCCATCTCATCCTCTTTCAATCCTGATAAGACTTGCCACATACTTGTATATACTATACATCTATGTCATAGTACTAGCGGCTTCCTGGCACAAGAGCTAGTTTGGGGGCAGGAGACCGAAAACTTTCGAAAATGGAATTTTTTGACACCCCCATGACATTGGGGACCCTGGCTACCCATCTCATCCTCTTTCAATCCTGATGAGACTTGCCATATACTTGTATATACTATACATCTATGTCGTAGTACTAGCGGCTTCCTGGCACAAGAGCTAGTTTGGGAGCAGGAAACCGAAAACTCTCGAAAATGGAATTTTTGTCACCCCCATGACATTGGGGGCCCTGGCTACCCATCTCATCCTCTTTCAATCCTGATGAGACTTGCCACATATTTGTATATAAAATATACATTTATCACAGTACTAGCGGCTTCCTGGCACAAGAGCTAGTTTCGGAGCAGAAGACCTAGAAGCGTCGAAAATAGCCAATTCTGTACAGGAAAATATGACCCTAGAGCCGTTGGGGGGCCTGGCTACCCTCCTCATCCTCTTTCAATCCTTATGAGACTTGACACATACATTCATATATCATATACCTTTATTGCAGTATAAGCGGCTTTCTGGCACAAGAGCTAGTTTGGGAGCAAGATACCGAGAAATATCGAAACTAATTTTTTGCACCCCCCCCCCTCTGACATAGTGGGGGGTCTGGCTACCCATCTTATCCTCTTTCAATCCTGATGAGACTTGCCACATACTTCTATATATACTATACATCTATGTCGTAGTACTAGCGGCTTCCTGGCACAAGATCTAGTTTGGGAGCAGGAGACCGAAAACTATCGAAAATGGAATTTTTTGATACCCGCCATGACATTAGGGGCCCTGGCTACACATCTCATCCTCTTTCAATCCTGATGAGACTTGCCACATACTTGTATATACTATACATCTATGTCGTAGTACTAGCGGCTTCCTGGCACAAGATCTAGTTTGGGAGCAGGAGACCGAAAACTATCGAAAATGGAATTTTTTGATACCCACCATGACATTAGGGGCCCTGGCTACACATCTCATCCTCTTTCAATCCTGATGAGACTTGCCACATACTTGTATATACTATACATCTATGTCGTAGTACTAGCGGCTTCCTGGCACAAGAGCTAGTTTGGGAGCAGGAAACCGAAAACTCTCGAAAATGGAATTTTTGTCACCCCCCATGACATTGGGGGCCCTGGCTACCCATCTGATCCTCTTTCAATCCTGATGAGACTTGCCACATACTTGTATATACCATATACATTTATCACAGTACTAGCGGCTTCCTGGCACAAGAGCTAGTTTTGGAGCAGTAGACGTAGAAGTGTCGAAAATAGCCAATTCTGTACAGGAAAATATGACCCTAGAGCCGTTGGGGGGCCTGGCTACCCTCCTCATCCTCTTTCAATCCTAATGAGACTTGACACATACATTCATATATCATATACCTTTATTACAGTATAAGCGGCTTTCTGGCACAAGAGCTAGTTTGGGAGCAAGATACCGAGAAATATCGAAAATAATTTTTTGCACCCCCCTCTGACATAGTGGGGGGTCTGGCTACCCATCTCATCCTCTTTCAATCCTGATGAGACTTGCCACATACTTGTATATACTATACATCTATGTCGTAGTACTAGCGGCTTCCTGGCACAAGAGCTAGTTTGGGGGCAGGAAACCGAAAACTCTCGAAAATGGAATTTTTGACACCCCCATGACATTGGGGGCCCTGGCTACCCATCTCATCCTCTTTCAATCCTGATGAGACTTGCCACATACTTGTATATACTATACATCTATGTCGTAGTACTAGCGGCTTCCTGGCACAAGAGCTAGTTTGGGAGCAGGAGACCGAAAACTATCGAAAATGGAATTTTTTTACACCCCCCATGACATTGGGGGCCCTGGCTACCCATCTGATCCTCTTTCAATCCTGATGAGACTTGCCACATACTTGTATATACTATACATCTATGTCGTAGTACTAGCGGCTTCCTGGCACAAGAGCTAGTTTGGGAGCAGGAAACCGAAAACTCTCGAAAATGGAATTTTTGTCACCCCCCATGACATTGGGGGCCCTGGCTACCCATCTCATCCTCTTTCAATCCTAATGAGACTTGCCACATACTTGTATATACTATACATCTATGTCGTAGTACTAGCGGCTTCCTTGCACAAGAGCTAGTTTGGGAGCAGGAAACCGAAAACTCTCGAAAATGGAATTTTTGTCACCCCCCATGACATTGGGGGCCCTGGCTACCCATCTCATCCTCTTTCAATCCTGATGAGACTTGCCACATACTTGTATATACTATACATCTATGTCGTAGTACTAGCGGCTTCCTGGCACAAGAGCTAGTTTGGGGGCAGGAGACCGAAAACTATCGAAAATGGAATTTTTTGACACCCCCATGACATTGGGGGCCCTGGCTACCCATCTCATCCTCTTTCAATCCTGATGAGACTTGCCACATACTTGTATATACTATACATCTATGTCGTAGTACTAGCGGCTTCCTGGCACAAGAGCTAGTTTGGGAGCAGGAAACCGAAAAATCTCGAAAATGGAATTTTTGTCACCCCCCATGACATTGGGGGCCCTGGCTACCCATCTCATCCTCTTTCAATCCTGATGAGACTTGCCACATACTTGTATATAACATATACATTTATCACAGTACTAGCGGCTTCCTGGCACAAGAGCTAGTTTCGGAGCAGTAGACCTAGAAGTGTCGAAAATAGCCAATTCTGTACAGGAGAATATGACCCTAGAGCCGTTGGGGGGCCTGGCTACCCTCCTCATCCTCTTTCAATCCTAATGAGACTTCACACATACATTCATATATCATATACCTTTATTGCAGTATAAGCGGCTTTCTGGCACAAGAGCTAGTTTGGGAGCAAGATACCGAGAAATATCGAAAATATTTTTTTTGCACCCCCCTCTGACATAGTGGGGGGTCTGGCTACCCATCTCATCCTCTTTCAATCCTGATGAGACTTGCCACATACTTGTATATACTATACATCTATGTCGTAGTACTAGCGGCTTCCTGGCACAAGAGCTAGTTTGGGAGCAGGCGACCGAAAACTATCGAAAATGGAAGTTTTTGACACCCCCTTGACATTGGGGGCCCTGGCTACCCATCTCATCCTCTTTCAATCCTGATGAGACTTGCCACATACTTGTATATACTATACATCTATATCGTAGTACTAGCGGCTTCCTGGCACAAGAGCTAGTTTGGGAGCAGGACACCGAAAACTCTCGAAAATGGAATTTTTGACACCCCCATGACATTGGGGGCCCTGGCTACCCATCTCATCCTCTTTCAATTCTGATGAGACTTGCCACATACTTTTATATATCATATACATTTATCACAGTACTAGCGGCTTCCTGGCACAAGATCTAGTTTCGGAGCAGTAGACCTTGAAGTGTCGAAAATAGCCAATTCTGTACAGGAAAATATGACCCTAGAGCCGTTGGGGGGCCTGGCTACCCTCCTCATCCTCTTTCAATCCTTATGAGACTTGACACATACATTCATATATCATATACCTTTATTGCAGTATAAGCGGCTTTCTGGCACAAGAGCTAGTTTGGGAGCAAGATACCGAGAAATATCGAAAATATTTTTTTTGCACCCCCTCTGACATAGTGGGGGGGTCTGGCTACCCATCTCATCCTCTTTCAATCCTGATGAGACTTGCCACATACTTGTATATACTATACATCTATGTCGTAGTACTAGCGGCTTCCTGGCACAAGAGCTAGTTTGGGAGCAGGAAACCGAAAACTCTCGAAAATGGAATTTTTGACACCCCTATGACATTTGGGGCCCTGGCTACCCATCTAATCCTCTTTCAATCCTGATGAGACTTGCCAAATAGTTGTATATACTATACATCTATGTCGTAGTACTAGCGGCTTCCTGGCACAAGAGCTAGTTTGGGAGCAGGAGACCGAAAACTATCGAAAATGGAATTTTTTGACACTCCCATGACATTGGGGGCCCTGGCTACCCATCTCATCCTCTTTCAATCCTGATGAGACTTGCCACATACTTGTATATACTATACATCTATGTCGTAGTACTAGCGGCTTCCTGGCACGAGCTAGTTTGGGAGCAGGAGACGGAAAACTATCGAAAATGGAATTTTTTGACACCCCCATGACATTGGGGGCCCTGGCTACCCATCTCATCCTCTTTCAATCCTGATGAGACTTGCCACATACTTGTATATACTATACATCTATGTCGTAGTACTAGCGGCTTCCTGGCACAAGAGCTAGTTTGGGAGGAGGAGACCGAAAACTATCGAAAATGGATTTTTTTGACACCCCCATGACATTGGGGGCCCTGGCTACCCATCTCATCCTCTTTCAATCCTGATGAGACTTGCCACATACTTGTATATACTATACATCTATGTCGTAGTACTAGCGGCTTCCTGGCACAAGAGCTAGTTTGGGAGCAGGAAACCGAAAACTCTCGAAAATGGAATTTTTGACACCCCCATGACATTGGGGCCCTAGCTTCCCATCTCATCCCCTTTCAATCCTGATGAGACTTGCCACATACTTGTATATACTATACATCTATGTCGTAGTACTAGCTGCTTCCTGGCACAAGAGCTAGTTTGGGAGCAGGAGACCGAAAACTATCGAAAATGGAATTTTTTGACACCCCCATGAAATTGGGGGCCCTGGCTACCCATCTCATCCTCTTTCAATCCTGATGAGACTTGCCACATACTTGTATATACTATACATCTATGTCGTAGTACTAACGGCTTCCTGGCACAAGAGCTAGTTTGGGAGCAGGAGACGGAAAACTATCGAAAATGGAATTTTTTGACACCCCCCATGACATTGGGGGCCCTGGCTACCCATCTGATCCTCTTTCAATCCTGATGAGACTTGCCACATACTTGTGTATACTATACATCTATGTCGTAGTACTAGCGGCTTCCTGGCACAAGAGCTAGTTTGGGAGCAGGAAACCAAAAACTCTCGAAAATGGAATTTTTGACACCCCCCATGACATTGGGAGCCCGGGCTACCCATCTCATCCTCTTTCAATCCTGATGAGACTTGCCACATACTTGTATATAACATATACATTTATCACAGTACTAGCGGCTTCCTGGCACAAGAGCTAGTTTCGGATCAGTAGACCTAGAAGTGTCGAAAATAGCCAATTCTTTACAGGAAAATATGACCCTAGAGCCGTTGGAGGGCCTGGCTACCCTCCTCATCCTCTATCAATCCTAATGAGACTTGACACATACATTCATATATCATATACCTTTATTGCAGTATAAGCGGCTTTCTGGCACAAGAGCTAGTTTGGGATCAAGATACCGAGAAATATCGAAAATATTTTTTTTTGCACACCCCTCTGACATAGTGGGGGGTCTGGCTACCCATCTCATCCTCTTTCAATCCTAATGACACTTGCCACATACTTGTATATACTATACATCTATGTCGTAGTACTAGCGGCTTCCTGGCACAAGAGCTAGTTTGGGAGCAGGAAACCGAAAACTCACGAAAATGGAATTTTTGACACCCCCCATGACATTGGGGGCCCTGGCTACCCATCTCATCCCCTTTCAATCCTGATGAGACTTGCCACATACTTGTATATACTATACATCTATGTCGTAGTACTAGCTGCTTCCTGGCACAAGAGCTAGTTTGGGAGCAGGAGACCGAAAACTATCGAAAATGGAATTTTTTGACACCCCCCATGACATTGGGGGCCCTGGCTACCCTTCTCATCCTCTTTCAATCCTGATGAGACTTGCCACATACTTGTATATACTATACATCTATGTCGTAGTACTAGCGGCTTCCTGGCACAAGAGCTAGTTTGGGAGCAGGAGACGGAAAACTATCGAAAATGGAATTTTTTGACACCCCCATGACATTGGGGGCCCTGGCTACCCATCTCATCCTCTTTCAATCCTGATGAGACTTGCCACATACTTGTATATACTATACATCTATGTCGTAGTACTAGCGGCTTCCTGGCACAAGAGCTAGTTTGGGAGCAGGAGACCGAAAACTATCGAAAATGGAATTTTTTGACACCCCCATGACATTGGGGGCCCTGGCTACCCATCTCATCCTCTTTCAATCCTAATGAGACTTGCCACATACTTGTATATACTATACATCTATGTCGTAGTACTAGCTGTTTCCTGGCACAAGAGCTAGTTTGGGAGCAGGAGACCGAAAACTATCGAAAATGGAATTTTTTGACACCCCCATGACATTGGGGGCCCTGGCTACCCATCTCATCCTCTTTCAATCCTGATGAGACTTGCCATATACTTGTATATACTATACATCTATGTCGTAGTACTAGCTGCTTCCTGGCACAAGAGCTAGTTTGGGAGCAGGAGACCGAAAACTATCGAAAATGGATTTTTTTGACACCCCCATGACATTGGGGGCCCTGGCTACCCATCTCATCCTCTTTCAATCCTGATGAGACTTGCCACATACTTGTATATACTATACATCTATGTCGTAGTACTAGCGGCTTCCTGGCACAAGAGCTAGTTTGGGAGCAGGAGACCGAAAACTATCGAAAATGGAATTTTTTGACACCCCCCATGACATTTGGGGCCCTGGCTACCCATCTCATCCTCTTTCAATCCTGATGAGACTTGCCACATACTTGTATATAACATATACATTTATCACAGTACTAGCGGCTTCCTGGCACAAGAGCTAGTTTCGGAGCAGTAGACCTAGAAGTGTCGAAAATAGCCAATTCTGTACAGGAAAATATGACCCTAGAGGCGTTGGGGGGCCTGGCTTCCCTCCTCATCCTCTTTCAATCCTAATGAGACTTGACACATACATTCATATATCATATACCTTTATTGCAGTATAAGCGGCTTTCTGGCACAAGAGCTAGTTTGGGAGCAAGATACCGAGAAATATCGAAAATATTTTTTTTTTGCACCCCCCTCTGACATAGTGGGGGGTCTGGCTACCCATCTCATCCTCTTTCAATCCTAATGAGACTTGCCACATACTTGTATATACTATACATCTATGTCGTAGTACTAGCGGCTTCCTGGCACAAGAGCTAGTTTGGGAGCAGGAAACCGAAAACTCTCGAAAATGGAATTTTTGACACCCCCCATTACATTGGGGGCCCTGGCTACCCATCTCATCCTCTTTCAATCCTGATGAGACTTGCCACATACTTGTATGTACTATACATCTATGTCGTAGTACTAGCGGCTTCCTGGCACAAGAGCTAGTTTGGGAGCAGGAGACGGAAAACTATCGAAAATGGAATTTTTTGACACCCCCATGACATTGGGGGCCCTGGCTACCCATCTCATCCTCTTTCAATCCTGATGAGACTTGCCACATACTTGTATATACTATACATCTATGTCGTAGTACTAGCGGCTTCCTGGCACAAGAGCTAGTTTGGGAGCAGGAGACCGAAAACTATCGAAAATGGAATTTTTTGACACCCCCATGACATTGGGGGCCCTGGCTACCCATCTCATCCTCTTTCAATCCTGATGAGACTTGCCACATACTTGTATATACTATACATCTATGTCGTAGTACTAGCTGTTTCCTGGCACAAGAGCTAGTTTGGGAGCAGGAGACCGAAAACTATCGAAAATGGAATTTTTTGACACCCCCATGACATTGGGGGCCCTGGCTACCCATCTCATCCTCTTTCAATCCTGATGAGACTTGCCACATACTTGTATATACTATACATCTATGTCGTAGTACTAGCTGCTTCCTGGCACAAGAGCTAGTTTGGGAGCAGGAGACCGAAAACTATCGAAAATGGATTTTTTTGACACCCCCATGACATTGGGGGCCCTGGCTACCCATCTCATCCTCTTTCAATCCTGATGAGACTTGCCACATACTTGTATATACTATACATCTATGTCGTAGTACTAGCGGCTTCCTGGCACAAGAGCTAGTTTGGGAGCAGGAGACCGAAAACTATCGAAAATGGAATTTTTTGACACCCCCCATGACATTTGGGGCCCTGGCTACCCATCTCATCCTCTTTCAATCCTGATGAGACTTGCCACATACTTGTATATAACATATACATTTATCACAGTACTAGCGGCTTCCTGGCACAAGAGCTAGTTTCGGAGCAGTAGACCTAGAAGTGTCGAAAATAGCCAATTCTGTACAGGAAAATATGACCCTAGAGGCGTTGGGGGGCCTGGCTTCCCTCCTCATCCTCTTTCAATCCTAATGAGACTTGACACATACATTCATATATCATATACCTTTATTGCAGTATAAGCGGCTTTCTGGCACAAGAGCTAGTTTGGGAGCAAGATACCGAGAAATATCGAAAATATTTTTTTTTTGCACCCCCCTCTGACATAGTGGGGGGTCTGGCTACCCATCTCATCCTCTTTCAATCCTGATAAGACTTGCCACATACTTGTATATACTATACATCTATGTCGTAGTACTAGCGGCTTCCTGGCACAAGAGCTAGTTTGGGAGCAGGAAACCGAAAACTCTCGAAAATGGAATTTTTGACACCCCCCATTACATTGGGGGCCCTGGCTACCCATCTCATCCTCTTTCAATCCTGATGAGACTTGCCACATACTTGTATATACTATACATCTATGTCGTAGTACTAGCGGCTTCCTGGCACAAGAGCTAGTTTGGGAGCAGGAGACGGAAAACTATCGAAAATGGAATTTTTTGACACCCCCATGACATTGGGGGCCCTGGCTACCCATCTCATCCTCTTTCAATCCTGATGAGACTTGCCACATACTTGTATATACTATACATCTATGTCGTAGTACTAGCGGCTTCCTGGCACAAGAGCTAGTTTGGGAGCAGGAGACCGAAAACTATCGAAAATAAAATTTTTTGACACCCCCATAACATTGGGGGGCCTGGCTACCCATCTCATCCTCTTTCAATCCTAATGAGACTTGCCACATACTTGTATATACTATACATCTATGTCGTAGTACTAGCGGCTTCCTGGCACAAGAGCTAGTTTGGGAGCAGGAGACCTAAAACTATCGAAAATGGAATTTTTTGACACCCCCATGACATTTGGGGCCCTGGCTACCCATCTCATCCTCTTTCAATCCTGATGAGACTTGCCACATACTTGTATATACTATACATCTATGTCGTAGTACTAACGGCTTCCTGGCACAAGAGCTAGTTTGGGAGCAGAAAATCGAAAACTCTCGAAAATGGAATTTTCGACACCCCCATGACATTGGGGGCCCTGGCTACCCATCTCATCCTCTTTCAATCCTGATGAGACTTGCCACATACTTGTATATACTAAACATCTATGTCGTAGTACTAGCTGCTTCCTGGCACAAGACTAGTTTGGGAGCAGGAGACCGAAAACTATCGAAAATGGAATTTTTTGACACCCCCATGACATTGGGGGCCCTGGCTACCCATCTCATCCTCTTTCAATCCTGATGAGACTTGCCACATACTTGTATATACTATACATCTATGTCGTAGTACTAGCGGCTTCCTGGCACAAGAGCTAGTTTGGGAGCAGGAGACGGAAAACTATCGAAAATGGAATTTTTTGACACCCCCATGACATTGGGGGCCCTGGCTACCCATCTGATCCTCTTTCAATCCTGATGAGACTTGCCTAATACTTGTATATACTATACATCTATGTCGTAGTACTAGCGGCTTCCTGGCACAAGAGCTAGTTTGGGAGCAGGAGACCGAAAACTATCGAAAATGGTATTTTTTGACACCCCCATGACATTGGGGGCCCTGGCTACCCATCTCATCCTCTTTCAATCCTGATGAGACTTGCCACATACTTGTATATACTATACATCTATGTCGTAGTACTAGCGGCTTCCTGGCACAAGAGCTAGTTTGGGAGCAGGAGACCGAAAACTATCGAAAATGGAATTTTTTGACACCCCCATGACATTGGGGGCCCTGGCTACCCATCTCATCCTCTTTCAATCCTGATGAGACTTGCCACATACTTGTATATACTATACATCTATGTCGTAGTACTAGCGGCTTCCTGGCACAAGAGCTAGTTTGGGAGGAGGAGACCGAAAACTATCGAAAATGGAATTTTTTGACACCCCCATGACATTGGGGGCCCTGGCTACCCATCTCATCCTCTTTCAATCCTGATGAGACTTGCCACATACTTGTATATACTATACATCTATGTCGTAGTACTAGCGGCTTCCTGGCACAAGAGCTAGTTTGGGAGCAGGAAACCGAAAACTCTCGAAAATGGAATTTTGACACCCCCATGACATTGGGGGCCCTAGCTACCCATCTCACCCCCTTTCAATCCTGATGAGACTTGCCACATACTTGTATATACTATACATCTATGTCGTAGTACTAGCTGCTTCCTGGCACAAGAGCTAGTTTGGGAGCAGGAGACCGAAAACTATCGAAAATGGAATTTTTTGACACCCCCCATGACATTGGGGGCCCTGGCTACCCATCTGATCCTCTTTCAATCCTGATGAGACTTGCCACATACTTGTATATACTATACATCTATGTCGTAGTACTAGCGGCTTCCTGGCACAAGAGCTAGTTTGGGAGCAGGAAACCAAAAACTCTCGAAAATGGAATTTTTGACACCCCCATGACATTGGGAGCCCGGGCTACCCATCTCATCCTCTTTCAATCCTGATGAGACTTGCCACATACTTGTATATAACATATACATTTATCACAGTACTAGCGGCTTCCTGGCACAAGAGCTAGTTTCGGATCAGTAGACCTAGAAGTGTCGAAAATAGCCAGTTCTGTACAGGAAAATATGACCCTAGAGCCGTTGGGGGGCCTGGCTACCCTCCTCATCCTCTATCAATCCTAATGAGACTTGACACATACATTCATATATCATATACCTTTATTGCAGTATAAGCGGCTTTCTGGCACAAGAGCTAGTTTGGGATCAAGATACCGAGAAATATCGAAAATATTTTTTTTTGCACACCCCGCTGACATAGTGGGGGGTCTGGCTACCCATCTCATCCTCTTTCAATCCTGATGACACTTGCCACATACTTGTATATACTATACATCTATGTCGTAGTACTAGCGGCTTCCTGGCACAAGAGCTAGTTTGGGAGCAGGAAACCGAAAACTCACGAAAATGGAATTTTTGACACCCCCCATGACATTGGGGGCCCTGGCTACCCATCTCATCCTCTTTCAATCCTGATGAGACTTGCCACATACTTGTATATACTATACATCTATGTCGTAGTACTAGCTGCTTCCTGGCACAAGAGCTAGTTTGGGAGCAGGAGACCGAAAACTATCGAAAATGGAATTTTTTGACACCCCCATGACATTGGGGGCCGTGGCTACCCATCTCATCCTCTTTCAATCCTGATGAGACTTGCCACATACTTGTATATACTATACATCTATGTCGTAGTACTAGCGGCTTCCTGGCACAAGAGCTAGTTTGGGAGCAGGAGACGGAAAACTATCGAAAATGGAATTTTTTGACACCCCCATGACATTGGGGGCCCTGGCTACCCATCTCATCCTCTTTCAATCCTGATGAGACTTGCCACATACTTGTATATACTATACATCTATGTCGTAGTACTAGCGGCTTCCTGGCACAAGAGCTAGTTTGGGAGCAGGAGACCGAAAACTATCGAAAATGGAATTTTTTGACACCCCCATGACATTGGGGGCCCTGGCTACCCATCTCATCCTCTTTCAATCCTGATGAGACTTGCCACATACTTGTATATACTATACATCTATGTCGTAGTACTAGCGGCTTCCTGGCACAAGAGCTAGTTTGGGAGCAGGAGACCGAAAACTATCGAAAATGGAATTTTTTGACACCCCCATGACATTTGGGGCCCTGGCTACCCATCTCATCCTCTTTCAATCCTAATGAGACTTGCCACATACTTGTATATACTATACATCTATGTCGTAGTACTAGCGGCTTCCTGGCACAAGAGCTAGTTTGGGAGCAGGAAACCGAAAACTCTCGAAAATGGAATTTTTGACACCCCCATGACATTGGGGGCCCTGGTTTCCCATCTCATCCTCTTTCCATCCTGATGAGACTTGCCACATACTTGTATATACTATACATCTATCTCGTAGTACTAGCGGCTTCCTGGCACAAGAGCTAGTTTGGGAGCAGGAGACCGAAAACTATCGAAAATGGAATTTTTTGACACCCCCATGACATTGGGGGCCCTGGCTACCCATCTCATCCTCTTTCAATCCTGATGAGACTTGCCACATACTTGTATATACTATACATCTATGTCGTAGTACTAGCGGCTTCCTGGCACAAGAGAAGACCGAAAACTATCGAAAATGGAATTTTTTGACACCCCCATGACATTGGGGGCCCTGGCTACCAATCTCATCCTCTTTCAATCCTGATGAGACTTGCCACATACTTGTATATACTATACATCTATGTCGTAGTACTAGCGGCTTCCTGGCACAAGAGCTAGTTTGGGAGCAGGAAACCGAAAACTCTCGAAAATGGAATTTTTGACACCCCCATGACATTGGGGGCCCTAGCTACCCATCTCATCCCCTTTCAATCCTGATGAGACTTGCCACATACTTGTATATACTATACATCTATGTCGTAGTACTAGCTGCTTCCTGGCACAAGAGCTAGTTTGGGAGCAGGAGACCGAAAACTATCGAAAATGGAATTTTTTGACACCCCCCATGACATTGGGGGCCCTGGCTACCCATCTCATCCTCTTTCAATCCTGATGAGACTTGCCACATACTTGTATATACTATACATCTATGTCGTAGTACTAGCGGCTTCCTGGCACAAGAGCTAGTTTGGGAGCAGGAGACGGAAAACTATCAAAAATGGAATTTTTTGACACCCCCCATGACATTGGGGGCCCTGGCTACCCATCTGATCCTCTTTCAATCCTGATGAGACTTGCCACATACTTGTATATACTATACATCTATGTCGTAGTACTAGCGGCTTCCTGGCACAAGAGCTAGTTTGGGAGCAGGAAACCAAAAACTCTCGAAAATGGAATTTTTGACACCCCCCATGACATTGGGAGCCCGGGCTACCCATCTCATCCTCTTTCAATCCTGATGAGACTTGCCACATACTTTTATATAACATATACATTTATCACAGTACTAGCGGCTTCCTGGCACAAGAGCTAGTTTCGGATCAGTAGACCTAGAAGTGTCGAAAATAGCCAATTCTGTACAGGAAAATATGACCCTAGAGCCGTTGGGGGCCTGGCTACCCTCCTCATCCTCTATCAATCCTAATGAGACTTGACACATACATTCATACATCATATACCTTTATTGCAGTATAAGCGGCTTTCTGGCACAAGAGCTAGTTTGGGATCAAGATACCGAGAAATATCGAAACTATTTTTTTTGCACACCCCTCTGACATAGTGGGGGGTCTGGCTACCCATCTCATCCTCTTTCAATCCTGATGACACTTGCCACATACTTGTATATACTATACATCTATGTCGTAGTACTAGCGGCTTCCTGGCACAAGAGCTAGTTTGGGAGCAGGAAACCGAAAACTCACGAAAATGGAATTTTTGACACCCCCCATGACATTGGGGGCCCTGGCTACCCATCTCATCCTCTTTCAATCCTGATGACACTTGCCACATACTTGTATATACTATACATCTATGTCGTAGTACTAGCTGCTTCCTGGCACAAGAGCTAGTTTGGGAGCAGGAGACCGAAAACTATCGAAAATGGAATTTTTTGACACCCCCCATGACATTGGGGGCCCTGGCTACCCATCTCATCCTCTTTCAATCCTGATGAGACTTGCCACATACTTGTATATACTATACATCTATGTCGTAGTACTAGCGGCTTCCTGGCACAAGAGCTAGTTTGGGAGCAGGAGACGGAAAACTATCGAAAATGAAATTTTTTGACACCCCCATGACATTGGGGGCCCTGGCTACCCATCTCATCCTCTTTCAATCCTGATGAGACTTGCCACATACTTGTATATACTATACATCTACGTCGTAGTACTAGCGGCTTCCTGGCACAAGAGCTAGTTTGGGAGCAGGAGACCGAAAACTATCGAAAATGGAATTTTTTGACACCCCCATGACATTGGGGGCCCTGGCTACCCATCTCATCCTCTTTCAATCCTGATGAGACTTGCCACATACTTGTATATACTATACATCTATGTCGTAGTACTAGCGGCTTCCTGGCACAAGAGCTAGTTTGGGAGCAGGAGACCAAAAACTATCGAAAATGGAATTTTTTGACACCCCCCATGACATTTGGGGCCCTGGCTACCCATCTCATCCTCTTTCAATCCTGATGAGGCTTGCCACATACTTGTATATACTATACATCTATGTCGTAGTACTAGCGGCTTCCTGGCACAAGAGCTAGTTTTGGAGCAGGAAAACGAAAACTCTCGAAAATGGAATTTTTGACACCCCTATGACATTGGGGGCCCTGGCTACCCATCTCATCCTCTTTCAATCCTGATGAGACTTGCCACATACTTGTATATACTATACATCTATGTCGTAGTACTAGCTGCTTCCTGGCACAAGAGCTAGTTTGGGAGCAGGAGACCGAAAACTATCGAAAATGGAATTTTTTGACACCCCCATGACATTGGGGGCCCTGGCTACCCATCTCATCCTCTTTCAATCCTGATGAGACTTGCCACATACTTGTATATACTATACATCTATGTCGTAGTACTAGCGGCTTCCTGGCACAAGAGCTAGTTTGGGAGGAGGAGACCGAAAACTATCGAAAATGGAATTTTTTGACACCCCCATGACATTGGGGGCCCTGGCTACCCATCTCATCCTCTTTCAATCCTGATGAGACGTGCCACATACTTGTATATACTATACATCTATGTCGTAGTACTAGCGGCTTCCTGGCACAAGAGCTAGTTTGGGAGCAGGAGACCGAAAACTATCGAAAATGGAATTTTTTTGACACCCCCATGACATTGGGGGCCCTGGCTACCCATCTCATCCTCTTTCAATCCTGATGAGACTTGCCACATACTTGTATATACTATACATCTATGTCGTAGTACTAGCGGCTTCCTGGCACAAGAGCTAGTTTGGGAGGAGGAGACCGAAAACTATCGAAAATGGAATTTTTTGACACCCCCATGACATTGGGGGCCCTGGCTACCCATCTGATCCTCTTTCAATCCTGATGAGACTTGCCACATACTTGTATATACTATACATCTATGTCGTAGTACTAGCGGCTTCCTGGCACAAGAGCTAGTTTGGGAGCAGGAAACCAAAAACTCTCGAAAATGGAATTTTTGACACCCCCATGACATTGGGAGCCCGGGCTACCCATCTCATCCTCTTTCAATCCTGATGAGACTTGCCACATACTTGTATATAACATATACATTTATCACAGTACTAGCGGCTTCCTGGCACAAGAGCTAGTTTCGGATCAGTAGACCTAGAAGTGTCGAAAATAGCCAATTCTGTACAGGAAAATATGACCCTAGAGCCGTTGGGGGGCCTGGCTACCCTCCTCATCCTCTATCAATCCTAATGAGACTTGACACATACATTCATATATCATATACCTTTATTGCAGTATAAGCGGCTTTCTGGCACAAGAGCTAGTTTGGGATCAAGATACCGAGAAATATCGAAAATATTTTTTTGCACACCCCTCTGACATAGTGGGGGGTCTGGCTACCCATCTCATCCTCTTTCAATCCTGATGACACTTGCCACATACTTGTATATACTATACATCTATGTCGTAGTACTAGCGGCTTCCTGGCACAAGAGCTAGTTTGGGAGCAGGAAACCGAAAACTCACGAAAATGGAATTTTTGACACCCCCCATGACATTGGGGGCCCTGGCTACCCATCTGATCCTCTTTCAATCCTGATGAGACTTGCCACATACTTGTATATACTATACATCTATGTCGTAGTACTAGCGGCTTCCTGGCACAAGAGCTAGTTTGGGAGCAGGAGACCGAAAACTATCGAAAATGGAATTTTTTGACACCCCCCATGACATTGGGGGCCCTGGCTACCCATCTCATCCTCTTTCAATCCTGATGAGACTTGCCACATACTTGTATATACTATACATCTATGTCGTAGTACTAGCGGCTTCCTGGCACAAGAGCTAGTTTGGGAGCAGGAGACGGAAAACTATCGAAAATGGAATTTTCTGACACCCCCATGACATTGGGGGCCCTGGCTACCCATCTCATCCTCTTTCAATCCTGATGAGACTTGCCACATACTTGTATATACTATACATCTATGTCGTAGTACTAGCGGCTTCCTGGCACAAGAGCTAGTTTGGGAGCAGGAGACCGAAAACTATCGAAAATGGAATTTTTTGACACCCCCATGACATTGGGGGCCCTGGCTACCCATCTCATCCTCTTTCAATCCTGATGAGACTTGCCAAATACTTGTATATACTATACATTTATGTCGTAGTACTAGCGGCTTCCTGGCACAAGAGCTAGTTTGGGAGCAGGAGACCGAAAACTATCGAAAATGGAATTTTTTGACACCCCCATGACATTGGGGGCCCTGGCTACCCATCTCATCCTCTTTCAATCCTGATGAGACTTGCCACATACTTGTATATACTATACATCTATGTCGTAGTACTAGCGGCTTCCTGGCACAAGAGCTAGTTTGGGAGCAGGAAACCGAAAACTCTCGAAAATGGAATTTTTGACACCCCCATGACATTGGGGGCCCTAGCTACCCATCTCATCCCCTTTCAATCCTGATGAGACTTGCCACATACTTGTATATACTATACATCTATGTCGTAGTACTAGCTGCTTCCTGGCACAAGAGCTAGTTTGGGAGCAGGAAACCGAAAACTATCGAAAATGGAATTTTTTGACACCCCCCATGACATTGGGGGCCCTGGCTACCCATCTCATCCTCTTTCAATCCTGATGAGACTTGCCACATACTTGTATATACTATACATCTATGTCGTAGTACTAGCGGCTTCCTGGCACAAGAGCTAGTTTGGGAGCAGGAGACGGAAAACTATCAAAAATGGAATTTTTTGACACCCCCCATGACATTGGGGGCCCTGGCTACCCATCTGATCCTCTTTCAATCCTGATGAGACTTGCCACATACTTGTATATACTATACATCTATGTCGTAGTACTAGCGGCTTCCTGGCACAAGAGCTAGTTTGGGAGCAGGAAACCAAAAACTCTCGAAAATGGAATTTTTGACACCCCCCCATGACATTGGGAGCCCGGGCTACCCATCTCATCCTCTTTCAATCCTGATGAGACTTGCCACATACTTGTATATAACATATACATTTATCACAGTACTAGCGGCTTCCTGGCACAAGAGCTAGTTTCGGATCAGTAGACCTAGAAGTGTCGAAAATAGCCAATTCTGTACAGGAAAATATGACCCTAGAGCCGTTGGGGGCCTGGCTACCCTCCTCATCCTCTATCAATCCTAATGAGACTTGACAAATACATTCATATATCATATACCTTTATTGCAGTATAAGCGGCTTTCTGGCACAAGAGCTAGTTTGGGATCAAGATACCGAGAAATATCGAAAATATTATTTTTGCACACCCCTCTGACATAGTGGTGGGTCTGGCTACCCATCTCATCCTCTTTCAATCCTGATGACACTTGCCACATACTTGTATATACTATACATCTATGTCGTAGTACTAGCGGCTTCCTGGCACAAGAGCTAGTTTGGGAGCAGGAATCCGAAAACTCACGAAAATGGAATTTTTGACACCCCCATGACATTGGGGGCCCTGGCTACCCATCTCATCCTCTTTCAATCCTGATGAGACTTGCCACATACTTGTATATACTATACATCTATGTCGTAGTACTAGCTGCTTCCTGGCACAAGAGCTAGTTTGGGAGCAGGAGACCGAAAACTATCGAAAATGGAATTTTTTGACACCCCCCATGACATTGGGGGCCCTGGCTACCCATCTCATCCTCTTTCAATCCTGATGAGACTTGCCACATACTTGTATATACTATACATCTATGTCGTAGAACTAGCGGCTTCCTGGCACAAGAGCTAGTTTGGGAGGAGGAGACCGAAAACTATCGAAAATGGAATTTTTTGACACCCCCATGACATTGGGGGCCCTGGCTACCCATCTCATCCTCTTTCAATCCTGATGAGACTTGCCACATAATTGTATATACTATACATCTATGTCGTAGTACTAGCGGCTTCCTGGCACAAGAGCTAGTTTGGGAGCAGGAGACCGAAAACTATCGAAAATTGAATTTTTTGACACCCCCCATGACATTTGGGGCCCTGGCTACCCATCTCATCCTCTTTCAATCCTGATGAGACTTGCCACATACTTGTATATACTATACATCTATGTCGTAGTACTAGCGGCTTCCTGGCACAAGAGCTAGTTTGGGGGCAGGAGACCGAAAACTATCGAAAATGGAAGTTTTTGACACCCAATTGACATTGGGGGCCCTGGCTACCCATCTCATCCTCTTTCAATCCTGATGAGACTTGCCACATACTTGTATATACTATACATCTATGTCGTAGTACTAGCTGCTTCCTGGCACATGAGCTAGTTTGGGAGCAGGAGACCGAAAACTATCGAAAATGGTATTTTTGACACCCCCATGACATTGGGGGCCCTGGCTACTCATCTCATCCTCTTTCAATCCTGATGAGACTTGCCACATACTTGTATATACTATACATCTATGTCGTAGTACTAGCGGCTTCCTGGCACAAGAGCTAGTTTGGGAGCAGGAGACCGAAAACTATCGAAAATGGAATTTTTTGACACCCCCCATGACATTGGGGGCCCTGGCTACCCATCTCATCCTCTTTCAATCCTGATGAGACTTGCCACATACTTGTATATACTATACATCTATGTCGTAGTACTAGCGGCTTCCTGGCACAAGAGCTAGTTTGGAAGCAGGAGACCGAAAACTATCGAAAATGGAATTTTTTGACACCCCCCATGACATTTGGGGCCATGGCTACCCATCTCATCCTCTTTCAATCCTGATGAGACTTGCCACATACTTGTATATACTATACATCTATGTCGTAGTACTAGCGGCTTCCTGGCACAAGAGCTAGTTTGGGAGCAGGAAACCGAAAACTCTCGAAAATGGAATTTTTGACACCCCCATGACATTGGGGGCCCTGGCTACCCATCTCATCCTCTTTCAATCCTGATGAGACTTGCCACATACTTGTATATACTATACATCTATGTCGTAGTACTAGCGGCTTCCTGGCACAAGAGCTAGTTTGGGAGCAGGAGACCGAAAACTATCGAAAATGGAATTTTTTGACACCCCCATGACATTGGGGGCCCTGGCTACCCATCTCATCCTCTTTCAATCCTGATGAGACTTGCCACATACTTGTATATACTATACATCTATGTCGTAGTACTAGCGGCTTTCTGGCACAAGAGCTAGTTTGGGAGGAGGAGACCGAAAACTATCGAAAATGGAATTGTTTGACACCCCCATGACATTGGGGGCCCTGGCTACCCATCTCATCCTCTTTCAATCCTGATGAGACTTGCCACATACTTGTATATACTATACATCTATGTCGTAGTACTAGCGGCTTCCTGGCACAAGAGCTAGTTTGGGAGCAGGAAACCGAAAACTCTCGAAAATGGAATTTTTGACACCCCCATGACATTGGGGGCCCTAGCTACCCATCTCATCCCCTTTCAATCCTGATGAGACTTGCCACATACTTGTATATACTATACATCTATGTCGTAGTACTAGCTGCTTCCTGGCACAAGAGCTAGTTTGGGAGCAGGAGACCGAAAACTATCGAAAATGGAATTTTTTGACACCCCCCATGACATTGGGGGCCCTGGCTACCCATCTCATCCTCTTTCAATCCTGATGAGACTTGCCACATACTTGTATATACTATACATCTATGTCGTAGTACTAGCGGCTTCCTGGCACAAGAGCTAGTTTGGGAGCAGGAGACCGAAAACTATCGAAAATGGAATTTTTTGACACCCCCCATGACATTAGGGGCCCTGGCTACCCATCTCATCCTCTTTCAATCCTGATGAGACTTGCCACATACTTGTATATACTATACATCTATGTCGTAGTACTAGCGGCTTCCTGGCACAAGAGCTAGTTTTGGAGCAGGAAACCGAAAACTCTCGAAAATGGAATTTTTGACACCCCCATGACATTGGGGGCCCTGGCTACCCATCTCATCCTCTTTCAATCCTGATGAGACTTGCCACATACTTGTATATACTATACATCTATGTCGTAGTACTAGCTGCTTCCTGGCACAAGAGCTAGTTTGGGAGCAGGAGACCGAAAACTATCGAAAATGGAATTTTTTGACACCCCCCATGACATTGGGGGCCCTGGCTACCCATCTCATCCTCTTTCAATCCTGATGAGACTTGCCACATACTTGTATATACTATACATCTATGTCGTAGTACTAGCGGCTTCCTGGCACAAGAGCTAGTTTGGGAGGAGGAGACCGAAAACTATCGAAAATGGAATTTTTTGACACCCCCATGACATTGGGGTCCCTGGCTACCCATCTCATCCTCTTTCAATCCTGATGAGACGTGCCACATACTTGTATATACTATACATCTATGTCGTAGTACTAGCGGCTTCCTGGCACAAGAGCTAGTTTGGGAGCAGGAGACCGAAAACTATCGAAAATGGAATTTTTTGACACCCCCATGACATTTTGGGCCCTGGCTACCCATCTCATCCTCTTTCAATCCTGATGAGACTTGCCAATTACTTGTATATACTATACATCTATGTCGTAGTACTAGCGGCTCCCTGGCACAAGAGCTAGTTTGGGAGCAGGAAACCGAAAACTCTCGAAAATGGAATTTTTGACACCCCCATGACATTGGGGGCCCTAGCTACCCATCTCATCCCCTTTCAATCCTGATGAGACTTGCCACATACTTGTATATACTATACATCTATGTCGTAGTACTAGCTGCTTTCTTGTGCTGTTGGCGCCTTATGTATGTTTTCATATTTTTAGTTAAGTTAAGGTAACTGAGTGGCCACCTATTGGGAAAATAGCTGCCCATTCGGCTTACGATTGTTTCATGGTATAAGTACCTGATTGTTAGTTTGGTTTTTTCCCACCTCGGTTTTTGGAGTGGGAATCTTTTTCTGATTGCGCCTTTTCCTGATCTTTGCCTACTTGTACCTTTTTCCTGGCACAAGAGCTAGTTTGGGAGCAGGAGACCGAAAACTATCGAAAATGGAATTTTTTGACACCCCCCATGACATTTGGGGCCCTGGCTACCCATCTCATCCTCTTTCAATCCTGATGAGACTTGCCACATACTTGTATATACTATACATCTATGTCGTAGTACTAGCGGCTTCCTGGCACAAGAGCTAGTTTGGGAGCAGGAGACGGAAAACTATCGAAAATGGAATTTTTTGACACCCCCCATGACATTGGGGGCCCTGGCTACCCATCTGATCCTCTTTTAATCCTGATGAGACTTGCCACATACTTGTATATACTATACATCTATGTCGTAGTACTAGCGGCTTCCTGGCACAAGAGCTAGTTTGGGAGCAGGAAACCAAAAACTATCGAAAATGGAATTTTTGACACCCCCCATGACATTGGGAGCCCGGGCTACCCATCTCATCCATTTTCAATCCTGATGAGACTTGCCACATACTTGTATATAACATATACATTTATCACAGTACTAGCGGCTTCCTGGCACAAGAGCTTGTTTCGGATCAGTAGACCTAGAAGTGTCGAAAATAGCCAATTCTGTTCAGGAAAATATGACCCTAGAGCCGTTGGGGGGCCTGGCTACCCTCCTCATCCTCTATCAATCCTAATGAGACTTGACACATACATTCATATATCATATACCTTTATTACAGTATAAGCGGCTTTCTGGCACAAGAGCTAGTTTGGGATCAAGATACCGAGAAATATCGAAAATATTTTTTTTGCACACCCCTCTGACATAGTGGGGGGTCTGGCTACCCATCTCATCCTCTTTCAATCCTGATGACACTTGCCACATACTTGTATATACTATACATCTATGTCGTAGTACTAGCGGCTTCCTGGCACAAGAGCTAGTTTGGGAGCAGGAAACCGAAAACTCACGAAAATGGAATTTTTGACACCCCCCATGACATTGGGGGCCCTGGCTACCCATCTCATCCTCTTTCAATCCTGATGAGACTTGCCACATACTTGTATATACTATACATCTATGTCGTAGTACTAGCTGCTTCCTGGCACAAGAGCTAGTTTGGGAGCAGGAGACCGAAAACTATCGAAAATGGAATTTTTTGACACCCCCCATGACATTGGGGGCCCTGGCTACCCATCTCATCCTCTTTCAATCCTGATGAGACTTGCCACATACTTGTATATACTATACATCTATGTCGTAGTACTAGCGGCTTCCTGGCACAAGAGCTAGTTTGGGAGCAGGAGACGGAAAACTATCGAAAATGGAATTTTTTGACACCCCCATGACATTGGGGGCCCTGGCTACCCATCTCATCCTCTTTCAATCCTAATGAGACTTGCCACATACTTGTATTTACTATACATCTATGTCGTAGTACTAGCGGCTTCCTGGCACAAGAGCTAGTTTGGGAGCAGGAGACCGAAAACTATCGAAAATGGAATTTTTTGACACCCCCATGACATTGGGGGCCCTGGCTACCCATCTCATCCTCTTTCAATCCTGATGAGACTTGCCACATACTTGTATATACTATATATCTATGTCGTAGTACTAGCGGCTTCCTGGCACAAGAGCTAGTTTGGGTGCAGGAGACAGAAAACTATCGAAAATGGAATTTTTAACACCCCCATGACATTTGGGGCCCTGGCTACCCATCTCATCCTCTTTCAATCCTGATGAGACTTGCCACATACTTGTATATACTATACATCTATGTCGTAGTACTAGCGGCTTCCTGGCACAAGAGCTAGTTTGGGAGCAGGAAACCAAAAACTCTCGAAAATGGAATTTTTGACACCCCCCATGACATTGGGAGCCCAAGCTACCCATCTCATCCTCTTTCAATCCTGATGAGACTTGACACAAAACTTCATAGGACATATATCTATATTCAAGCATAAGTGGCTTGCTGGCACAAGAGCTGGTTTGGGAGCAGGAGACCGAGGAATATAAAAAACCGCATTTTAGACACCCCCTCTGACTTTTGGCGCCCTGACTACCCTTCGGATCCTCTTTCAATCCTGATGAAACTTTCCACAAACCTTCATAGAACATTTATCTATATCGCAGTATAAGCGGCTTGCTGGCACAAGAGCTGGATTCGGAACAGAATCTCGAGAAATATGGAAAGAAGCATTTTTGACCCCCCCCCCCCTCTGACTTTTGGCGCCCTGACTACTGAGACTTACCACAAACCTTCATACAACATGTATCTATATTGCAGTATAAGCTGCTTGCCTAAACAAGAGCTAGTACGGGAACAGGAGTTGTTTTGACATGAACCACTTTTACTGGGCAGGTCCAGATGAAATTTTCATCCAACTTTTTTTTTCTTCTGCTAGATGAAATTTTCACCGGATGAAATTTTCATCCAACTTGACGCCAACTTCTACATCTTGGTTAGGTACCTTTGACAGCTTAGTAACATACAAAGAGTAAAAATTTTATACTTTTTTTATTTTTATTTATTTTATTTATTTAATTTTATTTCTTTTTTTTATGTGATGAGAGGGGGGTGATTTTATTTCTTCTTTTTTATTATTGGGCACCACTTGACTTTCTACAAATTTTATATTACTTTTTGCATTAAAAGACGCATGTGCAATTAAGTAATGAATATTCATTATGTTCACTTTTTATTGAAAACTATATTTTGTTAAAAAAAAAAAAATAAATAAAAAATAAAGAATAAAGAATTTTAGGGATTTGAACAGAGGAATCACTGAGAATCTAAAAAATTATTTTCTCTGGCCTTACTGATCATTACAACACTCTTACACACAATACCAGATTATTGCTTCAGAACCAAAATCCCTCCAGTTCATAAAAGATAATTAAGTGGCTATCAAAACACAGCATGTACTTCTTTTCTGACAATATCCTAATTATGGTGGTCCTACCTTGAACAACATGAGGTCACAACCATATGGTACACATAAAATGATAGTGCTACTCTCACCCCTTATTTGTGCCAATTAATAATGTTATATGTTTACTTCTTCCTATGGTTTGTCTTGCATTTTTTATTCATTTCATTCGGAGGCGATATGGCATATAGTAAATTCAAATTTCAAATCTGATTTTGGTACCATGTTATTTGAGCCGTGATGCAAAAAAACTGGTCTGCATGATTTCAAAACGGGTCCGACACAAACCAGTCTGTGCAGCCGCAGTCAACAGTTAGAAGCTTGAAAATTCGGAATTAGAAAGATTTGAGACATTGTACTATCTATTGGTCCAAGACAAAGGGGCTTAGCTCCTTGCAGTTACAGTACAGTTGATCTGTGTCTTTGTTTAAAGGTATGCAAAACGCCGATTTTCTCATGATGCAGCATATTTGATAAAAAAAATGTTTGCTTGTTTGAATTAATGCTTTACGTCCCAGTCAACAACAATGGTCATGTCGGGACTTTTACCCAACATTATGATGTCATGACTCTTAAAATGTGCTTCATAAATATAACCACCAAATAAAGCCAATGAGGCTTATATGCATGGGTGATTTGACTAAACCACTTTTCCTTGGCTGACTCTGAAAAAAGTAAAAATAAGAAAAAAGTAAAAATAAGTTTAGCAAGAAGTTTGTTGAGGATGATATCGTACTATGGGAAAGAGCTACTCACTCGGCTTACGATGTTTTCTTAGAATAAGTACTGGATTGTTAATTTGTTTTTTCCACCTCAGTTTTTGGAGTGGGAATTTCTTTCTCATCGTGCCATTTCCTGGTCATTGCCTACTTTAACTTCAACATGCCCAATGTATGTGAATTATGTTGCTAGAAAATCTGTCTGATATTTCTCACCATTGATGATTTGGCCCAGGCTATGCAGTCAACTTAAGGTTTATAATGCTTTAAATTTCACATATGAGTCGCGTCATGAGAAAACTAGATTTTTGCATATGAGAAAACAAAGGCGCAGATACCTGTAACTGCACAGCTGATCAGCGCCTTTGTTTTCGCTACATGGATAGTACAATTTCTCTTCTTACATCTGAAATTTCAAGCTTCTAGCCTGATTCTGTGACTGTACAGATCGGTTTGTGTCAGACCGGGTCGAAATCCCCGAAGATTGGTATTCTTGTATTGTGGCTCATATAAAGGGATTACATGCGCATTGATTGCATGGCTGACACACAGGATTTTTTTTTCTCATAACATGGCTCTGTAATCAAAATTACATGTGCATGTTAATATACATGTATATGAACAAGGAAAAGAAAACAACAAGTAATGAAACAGTCAAAAATAATATATTGTGTATTTTAAAGCAAATAACTTCACAAAATAACTTTCCAAATACATGTACATGTAGAATGCATGTTTGGCAATATTTTTCTGCTTTAAAATTTCCCATCCCCAACAAACTCAATTTCAATTTGTTTATTGCAGTGAAATAAGATTTCTTTTATTCAAGTATATATTGACTGTAGTCATAGAATCATGTAACAGATTTGCCGCTTCAAATATAAAAAAAATCTTTTTTGTTAGTACATGTAGCATTATGTAGGACAATTCACAAGTCTATGCTTTTCAAGAACAAATTATACATGTTTTACACTTGTTTGTCTAGATAAGTGCCTTTGTTTTTCACTTCATAGATACACTACAATCTCCATTCCCATAGTCCTAACTTTCAAACCTCTGACCTGTTCAGAAACTCCAGAAGCAGTTTTTCTCATACTGTGACTGAACTTGCAATGTCTTTTTTTTTTTTTTTTTGGATTCAGTTTTACGTCCCTTTCAAGCTTTTTCACTCATATCGAGACGAATCAATCGGTAGGTGGGGCGAAAACCGGAGTACCCGGGGAAAAACCACCTGACACACCCGCAAGCAGAACATGGCTTGTCTCACATATGAATTCGTGCCCCGTGCGAGGCGCGAACCCACATCGGTGAGAGCAATGTCTTTTAACAATGAGTTTAATTTTAACAATGCAAAATAAACTTATGCTTAAATTGAAAATAAAACTGAAATCTCATATGCTGACCATTGAGGGCACCAAGCTGAAAATGAAAAGATCATGTTTGGCTTACCCTGCTTCACGAAGAAAGAAACATGTAGAGGCAATGATGCTGGTTTGGACAGGATTTGAAAGTTTTTTGTTTTGTTTTTTTTTTTTTTTTTTTTTTTTTTTTTAAAAAAAACAACAACAAAAAAAACAACTGTATAAGCTTGTAGATTGTAAAACAGCCTTTTCTTTTCTCTATGGATCTATACGATATAATGCAGCAGTTTGCACAAGTAAACCATTATGCATACATCCTGTAGACCAAAACTTAATATGGTAAGTTCAGTGTCAAACATATGTATATTCCTAAAATTCCTAGAGTTAAATTGATGATAAAAAACAAATACTGTTATTTCATATCATATGAGAGAATCTTTTTTTTTTTTTTTTTTTTTTTTTTTTTTTATGTCTCCCCCCGACAGGGTCGGGAGACATATTGTTTTTCCCCGTGCGTCTGTCCGTCTGTCTGTCCGTCTGTCCGTCCGTCTGTCCGTCACAAATCGTGTCCGCTCTATAACTTGAAAACCGTTAAAGATTTTTCAATGAAACTTGGTACACTTGTAAACCACGATGAAACGATGTGTCATGCACAAGAACCATAACTCTAGCTTGAGTATTTTTGGAGTTATTTCCCTTTGATTATTTTCGATACAATTTCGTGTCCGCTATATAACTTGAAAACCATGAAAGATTTTTCAATGAAACTTGGTACACTTGTAGACCACGACGAGACGATGTGTCATGCACAAGAACCATAACTCTGGCTTGAGTATTTTTGGAGTTATTACCCTTTGATTATTTTCCATACAATTTCGTGTCCGCTGTATAACTTGAAAACTGTTTAAGATTTTTCAATAAAACTTGGTACACTTATTGAGCATGATCAGACGATGTGTCATGCACAAGAACCATAACTCTGGCTTGAGTATTTTATGAGTTATTTCCCTTTGATTATTTTCCATACAATTTCGTGTCCGCTTTATAACTCGAAAATCGTAAGAGTTATTTCAGTGAAACTTGGTACACTTATAAAGCACGATGAGATCACGTGTCGTGCTAAAGAACCATAACTCTTGCTTGCATATCTTTGGAGTAATTTCCCTTTGATTATTTTCCATACAATTTCGTGTCCACCCTATAACTTGAAAACCGTAAGAGAAATTTCAGTGAAACTTGGTACACTTATAAAGCATGATGAGACGTTATGTCATGCACAAGAATTATAACTCTTACTTTCATATCTTTGGAGTTATTTCCCTTTGATTATTTTTCCATACAATTTCATGTCCACTGTATAACTTGAAAACCATAAGAAATATTTCAATGAAACTTAGTACACTTATAAAGCACTATGAGATGATGTGTCATGCTAAAGAACCATAACTCTTGCTTGCATATCTTTGGAGTTATTTCCCTTTGATTATTTTTCATTCAATTTCGTGTCTGCTCTATAACTCAAAAACCATTAGAGATTTTTCAATGAAACATGGTACACTTATAAAGCATGATGCACAAGAATCATTACTCTTGCTTTCATATCTTTGGAGTTATTTCCCTTTGATTATTTTCCAAACATTTTCGTGCCCCCTGTATAACTTGAAAACCGTAAGAGATATTTCAATGAAACTTGGTACACTTATAAAACAGAATGACAGGATATGTGATGCACAAGAACTATATCTCTTGCTTGCATATTTTGGACATGCACGTAGAAAGGGGGGAGACATCAGTTTTCACATAGAAAACAAATTCTAGTTTTTTTTTTATTTATGATTATTATGGGGAAATGACCATCCAATTTATGTGTAATATTGTTTTTTACATTTAGTTGGCTTTTTTGATCCGATATTTATATAAAATAATTTGGTCAATATTTTTGACTTGAAGTGATTAATCTTACAAAAAGGATCAACGGAGCCATATGGAGGCAAACGTGATGCATACTAATTTCCAGATTTCACACACCATCTGAATGATGAAGCAAGTCTTATCTACAGGTGGCAACATGCAGATATCAAACATAAATTGTGCAAATGATATGCTGTTACTGATTAACAGATTTTACAGCTTTAATTAGCAGATGCTCTGGGAAATATGAGGACATGTACATGTTTCATGGCTCAGAACTTACAACAGCATTTAAAATAAATAAATATGCATCCATTCTTACTCTAATTCAGACTATAATGATTTTTAATATCCTAAAAGGGGTTATAAATAAAGTATAACTGTTAAACAGTTATACTTTATTTATAACCCAATAGATCCTTTGGAAGCAGTAAAACAGTCTAGAAATTAAATACTCATATTCCCAAAAAGACCAGTAATTATATTACTGCAAAGAGGAACTTCATAAGGTATTATCAGATTAAATACTAATATTCTCACTGGTCTCAAAGTTACCAAACATATTTTGACTTCAATGAAAGTAACATGGGCCTGCACATCTAGGCAGACTGGTCACTGTATCCCCCCTTACTTTAATATAATAGTTTATCAAGTAACAAAATTGTTTATTTCTTGGTTTGAGTTCATTATGCTTCTGAGCCAAAATAGTTACGCTGCTTTACAATAAAGCCTAATGTGCCAGGTACATGTACCCATGCAACTGCTGATCATAATAATCACACTATTAGCGGCAATGTGGAATGTGTGGTTTTATACAAAACTGCGTTCCTGACTGCGAAAAAAGGCGTTTTAGATTGCCAAAAAGCACCTGTTGGCAATCAAGAACATTCAATATACGTTCTACATCGTCCTTTTGGCAATCTGAAACGCCTTTTTATGGCAATCTAGAACTCTTTTTGTTTATCGAAATGGTTGCTCGCGATTGCCGCTAATACAGTGTGATAATGCTTGTTTTCATCACGTATTTCTCTTATCCCTATTTAAAACCATATTCTGTATATACAAAGTTGTACAGCCTGGTCTTTGCTAACTTTTACTTGGTTTGTATCTTTATCTAGGTAAAAACAAACATCAGGTTTTCTTGCCTAATTTCCAGCAAACTTTGAATCATGGTAATTTACTGTCACATATAAAGACATCATATAACAGCACTTGAAATTTTAGATGTACACATTCATTGCCAACGTCAAATCTAGTGGACAGAGTATGTAGTGGCTCTCTTGATCCTCCTGTGAAAAACATCCTTATTATATCATTTTCATGTGGAAACGTAATTAAGATAATAGATAAAACTGAAATGCCAAATGTACACTCAAGATCTTTAAAAATGCAAAAAAAAAGTATTTTTGGCACAAGTGACATTTTTAGTCTTCCATTACAGGTGAAAGTAATTGTACTAGCAGCTAGCTCCTCTTCTATTTTTTACATGAAATCCACAACTTTAAAGGCACTGACCACCCCTAGCAATAAAAAGCCATTCTACACTTTTTGCCAATGTGGCGTCTCTTTGAATTAATGAACAAAAATATTTTGTTTGTTGTTTGTTTGTGTGATGCTTTACATCCCAGTCAGCAGCAATGGTCATGTTGGGACGTTGCCTTCATTTTATGGGACTTTTACCCAACATTAGGATGTCATGACACTCAAAATGTGCTTCATAAACATAATATTTTACCATTTCACATGAAGCTTGTGGTTATCCATATTATGCACCAGTCATTTGTATCCCCAGCACCACAAGGGCCAAGGCGGGTTTTTAACTTTTCAATTTTTAAAGCCCTGCTAAAAGCCTGGCACTGCGGGATCAGATTTGTGGAAAGCCCCGTCTCCCCGGAGGCTAACAATAATTTCGAAGTTACAACATCGGAGAGTTGTTCTGATGAAACTGAACTCTGAGAGAGGGCCTTGAATTTCTGTATGTAAATGTACAGGTACATTTGCATATTAAATAAGGACCATAAAAATAATAAAAAGTTAAAAATATGTGACCGTGTGTTGGTGGTAAATTAAAACCCGAGCATATCCCCGGCACTGCTTGGACTCATAAGAGGTTAAATCCTGGCACTTTAGCCCCACCATGTCCCTGCTATCTTCCACCCTAGGGGGATCGTGGATACAAATGTTACTGGTACATTATAAAAAAAACAACACTTTTAGTTTTGTCTCTCTATTAACCATTCTACGGGTCTTGGGTAATGAATTAAGTCAGGCACAACTGAGCTTTACAAACTTGGCGAGATTTATGTGATGTCATATTTGCCATTGTTCAACTATTCGGCACCTCAGCGGTCCCTCCCAGGCTATTAGGACAGTGAAAGGTTGACGCCCGTCTGACCAACCAAATTTTTTATGTCAAGGCACTAATGTCTCTCGAGAAGTGACGTCATGGCACTAAATTACGTCGAAATTACGTTGACAATGACAATTCAGACAAGCTAGCATCATTGCCAGACAATCATAGCAACAGTACTGGCTAAACTTTTGCTTTAAATGAGAAAGTGATGCTCTGTATGAATAAAACAGTAGGAGTTGCGCACACAAGGTATATACTACCATAGGGGGGCGGAAGGACGGAAAGCCGAACACTATGTCCTCTGCTTTTCTACGAAAAGGTTGGGGACAAAAAACAAGAAGTGTTGTCAATAGAAACTAAACATGTTTATCAAATCCTTTGGAATACTTCAATTTAACATACATGTACATGATATTTCAAATTCAATATTTTATAGTTTAAACGTTGATTACGGCTCAACCCCATTAGATGATCGTGATGATACTGGGACACATAAAATATGCATACATGTAGTTTACAAAACAAGTATGGATAATCAGAGCCAATTCAGTTATAACATTTGACTTTTTTTTATTTTTCTATTTTTTTTTCTTTCTTAATATTTTTTTATTATTTTTTATTTCTTATTTTTCAATTAAAGAAAAAAAGCACAATTTTCAGAAAGAATGTAGTAAAAAAAATCCCAGAAAAATAGATAACAGAACAAGTTAATATTAAAATCTGTAGGTTTATAACAAGGTGGATAATTTTCATGAAATTGTTGTTACATTGTCAATTATCATTAATTTTCACCAATTAAACCCAAACAGAGACCAGATGTTATGTCTGGTCATCACTTTACCTGGTCAGCATTTTAGTCACTTTGGTCAGCTTTTGGTTTGGTCAGCAGTCAGCAAGTCAGCAGGTAAAAGTCAGCGTTTTAGTCAGACCCCTAATGCCATTTCTTTCATTATGTGGCGGTTTGGTATTGCAATTTTAAACTATCTAGATGATTTGGCAGGAGCTGAAAAGAAAGATAATGCTTTGTTTGCTTATGGTTGTTTAGGAAGAGTTTTGGAGAAATGTGGCATTGAGGAATCGCCTGAGAAATCTTGTCCTCCTTCAGAAATAATGGTATTTCTAGGTGTTCTTTTCAACACTATAACTATGACTGTGGAAGTCACACCTCAACGCTTGACTGAAATTAGAAGTTTGATAGAGCAGTGGCTTGAAAAAGATTCTGCTACTTTGAAAGAGATTCAGTCTCTGTTAGGCAAATTAAATTTTGTCGCAGCTTGTGTACGGCCAAGTAGAATTTTTGTTTCTAGAATGTTAAATTGGCTAAGATCCATTTATCACTCTTCTAATAGTCAGCATTCAATTCCTGATGAGGTAAGAAAAGATTTACTATGGTGGCATAAATTTTTGCCAATTTACAATGGAATCTCTTTAATGGAATATGATGAATGGTCTGTTGTTTTTTCCAGTGATAGTTGTTTGACAGGATGTGGAGGATTCTGGAATGGAAATTATTTTCATATACAGTTTCCTACAAGTATACTTCAGATGAAACTTAAAAAAATTTTTTGTTCTGTTGATGCCTTATGTATGTTTTCTTATTTTTAGTTAAGTTAAGGTAACTGAGTGGCCACCTATTGGGAAAATAGCTGCTCATTCGGCTTACGATATGTTTCATGGTATAAGTACCTGACTGTTAATTTGGTTTTTTTCCCACCTTGGTTTTTGGAGTGGGAATCTTTTTCTGATTGCGCCTTTTCCTGATCTTTGCCTACTTGTACCTTTTCATATTACTGCTTTGGAAATTTTGTCAGTGGTTTTATGTTTAAAACTATGGGGCAAATTTTTCAAAGGGCAGAGAATATTAGTACTGTGTGATAATCAAGCAGTCTCTCAGGTTATTTGTTCTGGTAAAAGCAGATCATTATTTCTGCAAAATGCTTTGAGAGAAATTTGCTTCTTAGCTGCTGTAAATGAGTTTCAACTGAAAGGACAATTTATTCAGGGGTCCTCAAATATTTTTTCAGACATTTTATCACGTTGGCACTTACACAGTGACAGTGAAGAAAGGTTTTTGGAACTGACTAGTGATTATGTTCTTCATGAACACAAGGTAGAATCAGATATGTTTAATTTTATAAATGATTGGTAATCATTTTTGTTTCAGATTGTCAGTTACAAAATTTAAGACAAGACTTAAAGACATCTACTAAAGCAGCATATGCCGAAGGTTCTAGAAGAAATCTGAAAGTTCAGTGGGAATCATTCTTGTTATTTTGTACATATTTCAGTTTTGTTAGTTTGCCAGCTTCAACAGAAACTGCAATTGTTTGCTCAATTTTTAAGCAGAACTTTCAAGGCTACAGATTCAATCAAAAATTATATAGCTGGAGTAAAAACCATGCATCTCCTTTTGGGTTTTAAAGTAGATCATATCAATAATTTCATATTAAATTTGTCCATTAAGGGAATGGCAAAACTCAAACCCTATTGTATTAAACAAGCAGCACCTATGACACCTGAAATTTTGTTTCAGTTAGCTAGTGTAATGGATTTTAAAAATCCAGATTCTGTTGTCTATTGGTGTTTGTTTTTGTTCGCCTTTTTTCTGCTGGCTAGAAAGTCTAATTTAGTTCCTACTTCTACCAATGATTTATCAAGTAAGCGGTTTTTAATGAAAAAGAATGTGGAAGTTCATAAATCTTTTTTAATAGTTAACCTTACTTGGACAAAAACAATACAAACTGGTGAAAGGGTTTTGCAAATGCCTCTTGTTCCAATTAAAGGTAGCATACTATGTCCGGTTAGGGCTTATAAGAAAATGTGCAAGTTAATTCCTTCTTCAGATGAATCTCCTCTTTTTGTTTTATCAAATAATAAGATAGTGTCTTACAACATGTTTCAGAGAAAATTACGATTCCTCTTACAAAATGCAGGATTGGATTCTGCAAAGTATAGTACACATTCGTTTCGTAGAGGTAGTACTACTCTACTGTTTAGAGCTGAAGTTCCAGCAGATCAAATACAATTAATGGGTGATTGGCGTTCAGACGCTTATAAAAATATCTTTCTTATGATTTATCTGACAAGATCAAGATTTCTAAAGTTATGAGTAAATTTATAAATTCATCATAGTCAGTTCCATAGGACAAAACCGATTAATCAACACAAGTATGTGAAGAAAAATGAGATGCCACTGTCTTTGAAGGTTGTTCAGTAGGATAAGTTATTTTAAGTGTATATAAATGGGAATAGTTTTCAGTATGTAACTGGATATTTTTACATGTGCGGTGCGTTTTGTGAAGGTTATGTTTCTTTTTGACATTTTTCATATTTTTCTTTCCAGTTACCTTTTACCAGTTCCAAGTGAGGTTAATTAATGCTCTATGATATGTGATAAATTCATAGCATTAATTTGGTTTGAATGGTATGATTAGTGTTAATTTGAGATATTTCTTTCTTGCAGTGGTCAGTTATCCAAAATTGTGTTTTACAGTTGATTATATGTATTTAGTAGTTTCACTTAGTGGTGCATTATGTGAAAGTTGTGTTTCTTTTTGACATTTTTCATATTTTTCTTTCCAGTTACCTTTTACCAGTTCCAAGTGAGGTTAATTAATGCTCTATGATATGTGATAAATTCATAGCATTAATTTGGTTTGAATGGTATGATTAGTGTTAATTTGAGATATTTCTTTCTTGCAGTGGTCAGTTATCCAGAATTGTGTTTTACAGTTGATTATATGTATTTAGTAGTTTCACTTAGTGGTGCATTATGTGAAAGTTGTGTTTCTTTTTGACATTTTTCATATTTTTCTTTCCAGTTACCTTTTACCAGTTCCAAGTGAGGTTAATTAATGTTCTATGATATGTGATAAATTCATAGCATTAATTTGGATTGAGGGGTATGATTGGTGTTAATTTGAGATATTTCTTTCTTGCACAGGTCTGTAACCAAGAATTTGGTACTCATATTTGTATTTTGCCAGTTTAGTTTTATGTTTTAGTATGAATGTTCAATTTTGTCTGTTACAGAATGCCGAAGAGTTCTAATAGTAGGCGATTCCATAATTAAAGATGTTGCTCCAATTGCTGGTGTCACCCTGAAAGCATATCCTGGTGCTTCAATTGGTTATTTAACATTACTGTTCTCTAATGGAGACATTGATTTGACCAATTATGACTTTTTAATAATTCATGTTGGCACAAATAATATTGATAAAGGTCACTCCTTTGGGTCTATTGTTTCTGATTATGGAAATTTAGTTGCTCAAATTAGGAAGAAGAAACCTTCTATTAGGATTATAATGTCACCAATTTTGCCTCGACCTAAGGATCATTCTGTAACAGAAAAGAAAATTTTTGACGTGAACAAAGAGCTTAGAACTGTCATGGCAAAAGATATGAATTTTCATTTCATTCGCTCTTATAGAATGTTCTCCAAGTTTGGTACATACAGACGTTATTTATATGCCAAAAAAGATCAAGGACTACATTTAAATACTGAAGGATCTAATAGATTGAGGTATTTCTTTTTGAGAGTTATCTCTACATTAGATTAATTGCTCAGTACATTTTGAATGCATTTTCAGTGTGAGCTTTTGCCAACAAGCAAGTCTGGAGGTCTGTATGTATAAAGTTTATTTGGGCTTCATTCGATGATTTCGGCAGACAGTGATTGGTTTTAGTCTGTGAAGTACCTGTATTTCAAGAATTTGAAGGTAAGATGCTTGTTTGTGTCTGTTTTTGTTTAGCGATTAACTGCAGTTGCTGTCTTCTGATCCTTCGTTTAGCCCGAATTTTGTGTTTTGTTGGGCCTTCGGTTTGGCGGATGGTGGAATATTTAATTCTTTAAATGATTACTAAGACAATGATTGTAAGATAAACATTAATTGCATTTATTTCATTTGATCATTGAAGAATTATATATATATATATATTATTTGTCACCACATTAATTTGATTTGATATGTACTCTATGGCACAATTAAATTTTCCATATTGACATCTATGGTTCATTTAAATTATCACCTTTCGAGTCTGCTAGCTTGCATTATATATTTGTAGTTAGATAACTGACGAAATAATTGACCAATTTTTATTCATAAAAATGCTTAATTATTAGGAAGAACTTTTCACGAAAGGCATCTCTTGTATTGATCTTTGTAACACTGTTTCCCATTGGTTGTGGTTTGACAAAGAGCTGGTATTTAAGGGAAATTTTCCCGCTCACGCGCACAGTTTTGAAATTTTTGTCACAGTTTGTGGTTTATGTGGTGACAGAACTTAGAAAAATTAACCCAAATCCCACCCTCCCTCATTTCGAAGGTCTTTTGCTTATTTGTGTTTTGTATGTTTATTGTTTATTTTCATTAATTGAATTATTCATTCAAGTTTTGAATGGATTTGCTTAATTGAAATTGTTTTGAAAAATTTCAAAGCAATACTATAGTAACTTTTGATTGATTATTTGAACTACATGTTTTTACATCTAGATAGATACTGATGATTCATGGAAGTTAATGGTTCAGAATAGTGAATACTCATATGATTATCAAAGTTCAATACATATTTTCATTGGAATAAGATCTGAGTGGTGAGGATTCAAGTGTTGTTTATTAATTAGCTGTGATAAGAACTGGACTGTGATATTAAGAGAAAAAGACTTACGTTTAGTAAGTTATGAACTTACTTGAGTGAAAGTTAATTATGACTATGGACTTTGAGAGATTAAAGGCGGATGGTGGAATATTTAATTCTTTAAATGATTACTAAGACAATGATTGTAAGATAAACATTAATTGCATTTATTTCATTTGATCATTGAAGAATTATTTATATATATTATTTGTCACCACATTAATTTGATTTGATATATACTCTATGGCACAATTAAATTTTCCATATTGACATCTATAGTTCATTTAAATTATCACCTTTCGAGTCTGCTAGCTTGCATTATATATTTGTAGTTAGATAACTGACGAAATAATTATATGATAATGACATATTCCGTTGATACAAATTGTTATTTTAATAACTAAATGGGAACATGCTATAAATCTTGCGTCTTGAGCTCGCTCAAGCTCATTATTAGCACAATGACTGGCAGGTTGCGATGACTGAGGTGCTAAAATTCCAGTCCATTAGGAGCGGTAGTTTCACCTTTTTCAGAGTCCCGTGTCCCGTGATCTTTGCTCTCGTTGGCGAAAAGCAGTCTATAACGTTTGCGTCTAACACGTTCGTGAGCAAGTTGTGATTGAGCCTTCTTTCTGAGTTTCCTGGCCTCAACACATGAAGTCTTGTCTGGATAACGTGGTTCACTTTTAGCGGGAGTATTTTATCTTGTTTTGCCGGAAATCACACCGTATTAGCGGCAAAACAGAACGCACTATAAGATCGCAGAACGCCGACCTTTTTGACAGGTTCGTGTTGAGGGTAAGATTATTATTCTATTTTTTTTTCATGGGAATTAAAGGTAAGTAAGTAAGTAAGTAAGTAAGTAAGTAAGTAAGTTTATTCAATTCCAATAGCCCGACAGGACTTTGAGGATACAACAATTATACATAAAACATGACAGACAGTACATGGTTATACAGAGCAATACATATGAAAATAGTTGATATCATGATAACATATACTTTTAAGAAATTTAGACAAAAGGCATGTAAGCAAAGGTGAGTATGTCATTAGTTGAAGGCGATTTCTAAGATGTACATTTGTTTTTCCTGTCCAAAAATTCCTCATTTGAATCTGGAAAATAACAGTTTTCTTTCGGTTTATTCACTTTTTGAACACAAAACTAACAAATATGTTTGATTATGTGTCTTCTCTGATATGATTCAATCGTTTACGAGGCAGAAATATAAAATTAGATCGTTTATGCTTATTCTGTGTGCATTAAATACATTTGATCTGATATGTTTAAAGCGCTGTGTCTGTTTGGACATATAGTGTATATGATACTTTGGCAATGGAGAACGCCAGTGGTAGCAATTACAGAACGCCAAAATTAAATACATTGGACAATTTAGGAAGAATAATAATGAAGCTTCTGGACTACGTTTTTACAAGTTATATATACATGTATTCTCCATATATTGTTTCGGTTCGCCATTCGCATGTCTTGTGAGAACCAGGGACTAATTTCCCTCCAGATGCAGCAACCCCTGGAGAAGTATTGTCAATATGGCATGTCAACAGTAAACCATTCTGATTCAGATTCAAAGCCTTGCCGTGTCGGTCTGACGGGACAGCATTACATTTTAATTTCAGTTTTAAATGTTTGAACAACAATGTAGATCTAGCTAAAATTTTACATGGTAAGATTCTGTTGATACACATGGAATGTTGCAATAACGTTGTTTGTTTGTTTGTTTGAATTGATGCTTAACGTCCCAGTCATGTTGGGACGTTGCCTCTATTTTATGGGATTTTTACCCAAAATGAGGATGTCATGACATCCAGCAAGTGCTAAATATATAACCATCCAACAAAGCCACAAAGGCTTACATGTGTAGAAGGTTTGACTTGAAACCACTTTTCCTGGGCAGGCTCAGACCCGCACGGTTAACCAGTAATCAGATAGCCAGTAAGCCTGGAGGCACAAGCAGCCCATCTATTGCAATAACGTTGAATTTCACGAAAATATATATACCTATATACATGTAGATCAAGACTTTATTCCTCAGTTTATTGCATTGCCTCGCTTGACAAATATAAATAGCACTGTTTCGCCTTCGTATTATTCTATAAATGGTCGATTTTTTTTTCTGCAAAACTAAAGTGACAAGTTCATTGTTTCGCTGTAGTTGGCAGTCAAATTGACGATACGGTTTCCGATCACCGCACTCCATTTCGTTACATGTTGTGAGGTGTTGTATCAATCTGCGCTGTAAGAAGTTTGTAGAATAATTAATTTGTATGCAGGTTGATAATGCTTAGCCACCATTTACTTGGGAGAACAGCAGACACAAAACTGTAACTCAGCAAAAGAAGCGATTATGTTTTATAATTTTAGAAAAGTAGAGGCAATCTGAATCTATCTGTTTCTTTTTATTCTTCCTTAGCGACCGTCGACCATATACTAGGATGACGGCAGGGTTTGGCATGTGATGGTATATATAATGGTATCTACATTAAATAACAATGGTATGATTCAAAATGACTTCACATAGCTATTGTCGAATAAATTATGCAATGTTCCGTGCAGCAGTTGTTTCTGATTCCCATTTCCTAGGCCATGACATCCTTTTGAACTTTCGTATTTGCACTGTTTACTGGTAAAAGTCGGCGTAGTGATGTATATTCTTCTAAAATGTCAATTTAATTGACTTACCCGCAACATTGGCCTATCACAAAGGTCGGCGTTCTGCGATCTTATAGTGCGTTCTGTTTTGCCGCTAATACGGTGTGGAAATGAAAAGGTACAAGTAGGCAAAGATCAGGAAAACCCCATCTGATTCCGTGAAATAGTCCATGAAAATTAGAGCGCATCATGACGTCCAGCAGAACCCTTGGGATAGCATTTAGAGCAGGAATATCCTGTATATCCATGAATGTGAACACCCTAACTAACAGCTAAGCGAAAACACATCCAAGTGTTCCCACGTTCATTCCGTCATGTGTTCATTAGTCATTTACATGTAGTACTTTTTCCAACTCGTCGTAGTCAACTCGTACTTTTAATTGGTCAGCTCGTACTGTCGTAAACTCGTACCTTAAGTCAACTCGTACTTTATTTTTGGTCAACTCGTACTTTTATGATAATAATTTATTTTTATGAAAATAAATATGACAATAAGTTTTAAAATCAAAAGAAACGCAGCACTTGTTAAATCTTATGCAACTCGGAAACGGTCGATTTAAATTATGAGTTGTGACTAAACCTGATGGCTGTGTGTCCAAATTTGCATCTCTTGCGAGAGCCAGGGACCAATTTCCCTCCTGGCACACCCCTGGTGAAGCATTGTCAGTTTGGCGTATCACCAGTACACCATTCAGATTCAGATTCAAAGAGCTAGTCATTCTGCTCTTCGAGTGTGTTGTCGGGAAATGTTTGTTTTGTTTTATGTATTTTCTTTCCCAGCTGGTTGATTTCCCAGCTGGTGTCTATGTTGGGACTTTAAATTTTTAAAATTGCATCGATTCCTGGTCCCTCTGTTCTTACTTTATTTCGATTAGTTAGCTTCTTACAGACATTCAACGTATATGTGAAATAAAAGAAAAGTAGATCTAATTTTGTGAATAGTTCTGTTTTTAGCTCACCTGAGCCGTTAGGCTCACAAGGTGAGCTTATAGGATGGCCATGATCCGGCGTCCGTCCGTCGTCCGTCGTCCACCATTTTCAAAGATCAATCAAAGCCAAATTTTATATGAAGCATCTATAGGAAGGGGGAACCAATGTGTTTATAAATAATCCAGGTCACTTGACCAAGATGGCCGCCATGCCCATATATGGTAAAAACCCTTCAAAATTCTTCTTCTCCGGAACCACTAGACCGATTTCAACGAAACTTGGCATGAATCATCTGGGAATAGAGTACTACAATGTGTTTATAAATTATGACCTTTGGATGACCTTGACCTATTTTACGGCAAGGTCAACATAGGTCGCCCATGCATTTGAATGGGGAAAATTGTTAAAATGTCATTTGAAAGGCAAATCTTGCTGGAAATGGGCAAATGGACTGAAGGTAGGTAATCTGAAACCACTTGGCCAATCAAAGACAAATTTTATAGGAAGTATCTATGGGAAGGGGAATCAATGTGTTTATAAATAATCCAGGTCACATGACCAAGATGGCCGCCATGCCCATATATGGTAAAAACCATTTAAAATTCTTCTTCTCCAGAACCACTGGACCGATTTCAACGAAACTTGGCATGAATCATCAGGGACTAGAGTACTACAATGTGTTTATAAATTATGACCTTTGGATGACCTTGACCTATTTTACGGCAAGGTCAACATAGGTCGCCCATGCATTTGAATGGGGAAAATTGTTAAAATGTCATTTGAAAGACAAATCTTGCTGGAAATGGGCAAATGGACTGAAGGTAGGTAATTCTGAAAAAAAATTGGACCCCAGGGGTTGGTCTGCCCCCACCACGGGGCAATATACATGTATATTACAAAAATATTCAAAGATCTTCTTCTCTGAAACCACTTGGCCAATCAAAGACAAATTTTATAGGAAGTATCTATGGGAAGGGGGAATCAATGTGTTTATAAATAATCCAGGTCACATGACCAAGATGGCCGCCATGCCCATATATGGTAAAAACCATTCAAAATTCTTCTTCTCCAGAACCACTGGACCGATTTCAACGAAACTTGGCATGAATCATCAAGGACTAGAGTACTACAATGTGTTTATAAATTATGACCTTTGGATGACCTTGACCTATTTTACGGCAAGGTCAACATAGGTCGCCTATGCATTTGAATGGGGAAAATTGTTAAAATGTCATTTGAAAGGCAAATCTTGCAGAAAATGGGCAAATGGACTGAAGGTAGGTAATTCTGAAAAAAATTTGGACCCCAGGGGTTGGTCTGCCCCACCCCGGGGCAATATATATGTATATTATAAAAATATTCAAAGATCTTCTTCTCTGAAACCACTTGGCCAATCAAAGCTAAATTTTATAGGAAGCATCAATGGGAAGAGGGTATCAATGTGTTTATAAATAATCCAGGTCACATGACCAAGATGGCCGCCATGCCCATATATGGTAAAAACCCTTCAAAATTCATCTTCTCCTGAACCAATGGACCAATTTCAACAAAACTGGGCATGAACCATTGGGGACTGAAGTACTACAATGTGTTTATAAATCATGACCTTTGGATGACCTTGACCTATTTTACAGCAAGGTCAACATAGGTCGACAATGCACTTGAATGGGGAAAACTTTTAAAATGTCATTTAAAGTAAAAGTCTTGCAAGAAATGGGCAGTAGGACTGAATATTAATGATTCTGAAAAAAACTGGACCTCAGGGGCTCATTTGCCCCAGCCCCGGGGCATTATACATGTATATTACCATAATATTCAAACATCTTCTCCTCTGAAACCGCTTGGCCAATCAAAGCCAAATTTCATGTGAAGCATCTATAGAATAAGGGAATCAATTTATATATAAATAATCAAGGTCACATGACCAAGATGGCCGCCATGCCCATATATGGTATAAACCCTTCAAAAATCTTCTCCGGAACCGGTGGCCCGATTTCGAAGAAACTTGGCATGAAGCATCGATGACTCAAGTACTACAATGTATGTATATATCATGACCCTGTGATGACCTTGACCTATTTTAAGGCAAGGTCAACATGGGTTGCCTATGTATTGGAATGGGTAAACTGTTAAATGTCATTTGAAGGGAAAAACTTGTATGGACAGTGTATTGATTATTCTGAAAAATAATGGCCCAAGGGCTTCACCTGCCCCTATACTGGGACTATTTTCTATAACATTCGTATATACAGCAGATCTCAGTTGAGCGTTTACAGGACCATTGGTCCTCTGGTTATGTAGTAATGTCATGACAAGGAAACAAATTGTCAATATGTCATACACTACAGTGTGATTCGTGTGGCATGTGTTTGGGCAGACATAAAGTATGTATCTGGTTTTTGGGTATAGGAAATTGAGCGATTGTAAAATATTAACCATTTTAATCTTGTGGCAGTGACATAGAAAATGCAACAAAGAAAAGCAAATCTGCTTAACAATCACCAACGTCAAATAAATAAAAAGGTACAAGTAGGCAATGATCAGGAAATGGCGCAATCAGAAAGAAAATCCCACTCCGCAAACCGAGTTGTGGAAAAAACTAAAATGACACTTAGGTACTTATACCAAGAAAACATATCGTAAGCCGAGTCATGGATAAGAAACTTAGTATTTTATGACATGCCTTACCTGAGCTTGCCCAGGTATAAATCGAAGCATACTATCTCCGGTTATTTTACGAGACTTTACGAGAATTCCCGATGATGCCTCTAATCTATTTATTTCTAGTGCTTTTACAAGCACCGGAATGTAATCAACACTTTAAATGGCCTTCACTGCGATGTAGTATTTTGAGGATTGTTATTGTTTAATCGTGACAAAGACTGTAGGCTCCCGCAATTTGATTTTGACTAGATTCAGCATGTGTAATGAAACGATAGATTAATTCAATATGTATTTTTGGAAAAGTTCTGTAACAAAACCAAGGACGCTGCTACTTGATGCTGATATGCAACATTATTTGCGAACACGATTTGCACAATGCCGATTGTTGTATAACAATACGTATATACGTTCGTAATCCTCTCTCTCTCTCTCTCTCTCTCTCTCTCTCTCTCTCTCTCTCTCTGGTAGTTTTATTCAAATCCAAGATCATCGGGCCCATCTGCACCATTGCACCATAACGTTTGCATTTAAAATTAGCATATTCTACATCAATGCTTGCATATATGCATATATGCTCTTTCTTTATGCGCCCTTCTTTTCTTTTCTTTCTTTCTTTCTTTCTTTCATTTTGTGTGTATGCAAGAAATGTTTTACAATTATCGACTTGATCGGCTGAATATACAAGAATGTTGACACGTGTCGCGTGTCGATAGAATATACAAGATTTTTGACACGTGTCGCGTGCCGATAGATAATTCTAGTTCTTATAAGAACAACCTCCTAGCCAAGTGGTAAAATTTGAGATATTTCATTGAGTAAAATTCGAACAACAATCAGTGACCAAAGAACGAATGTTTTGCAAACAGCTCGTTGAAAGCTGTCGAAGTTTGCGGAACATAAAACATATTATACACATTGCCACTTGTTGAAAGCGTGTTGATTAATGGAATTATTTTATTTTCGGACAACGTATATCTCTCAGTGTTTTTCCTGTACATTTTATTTATTGAACCACCTGTCAATTTAGTGGCGATTTATTTCCTTTCTGTCTTTCGTTCCGTTTCTTTCTATATTAATATACAGTTTATTCTGTCTGTATTTAGATCGAATTTCATCCAAATCTACACTTAATAATAAATTTTATTTATTATATGGCAAGTGATGAAATATAGAGAAATATGTATTAAATATAACCAATATTTGAAAAAGTTATATTTTCACATGTGAAAATATAAAAAACTTATATTTTCACATGTGAAAATATAAGATTTGGGAATACGCAAATTATGATTACACCGTTTCATTTCTAATTTATACATAACTAAATTTTATAATCTATGCTATTGTTGACGTAATGAACGTTCACACACAATAGCGACGTAATGATGTGACGTAATGACGTCATTTAAGATTTTGACGTCATATGCTGTAGCGCGCATATTTATTTATTCATTCAAGTCAGTATTAATGAAAAAAGAGTCAATAAGCAATGCTTATTAAATACCCCCCGCAGGGTAACTGTTTACCATAAAAATTATTTTAGCAATATAATTTCTTCATGCAAATATCCAATGGGTGTACACCATGTAGGTATGATATCAAATTGTTCCATCAAAAACTGTGGTAGGAGTTGATCGGCTCTTGAAAGCCCTTATCTGTAAAAAAAGCTAAGAAAAATTGTCTAAGTTCTCATAGCTGTCATTTTGTCAAAAATTAATTTTTAAAAATAATATTTCTTCATGCAAATTTCCAATGGAAACGATGTCAAATTGTTCCATCAAAAACTGTGGTAGGAGTTGATCGGCCCGTGAAAGCCCTTACCTGTAAAAAAGCTAAGAAAAATTGTCTAAGTTCTCATAGCTGTCATTTTGTCAAAAATTATTTTTTTGCAATAAAATTTCTTCATGCAAATATCCAAGGGGTGTACATCATGTAGGCATGATATCAAATTGTCCCATCAAAAACTGTGGTAGGAGTTGATCGGCTCGTGAAAGCCCTTATCTGTAAAAAAAGCTAAGAAAAATTGTCTAAGTTCTCATAGCTGTCATTTTGTCAAAAATTAATTTTTAAAAATAATATTTCTTCATGCAAATTTCCAATGGAAACGATGTCAAATTGTTCCATCAAAAACTGTGGTAGGAGTTGATCGGCCCGTGAAAGCCATTACCTGTAAAAAAGCTGAGAAAAATTGTCTAAGTTCTCATAGCTGTCATTTTGTCAAAAATCATTTTTTGCAATAAAATTTCTTCATGCAAATGTCCAAGGGGTGTACATCATGTAGGCATGATATCAAATTGTTCCATCAAAAACTGTGGAAGGAGTTGATCGGCCCGTGAATGCCATTACGTGTAAAAAAACTAAAAAAAATTGCCTAAGTTCGCATAGCTGTAATTTTGTCAAAAATTATTTTTTCCCAATAACATTTCTTCATGCAAATGTCCAATGGGTGTACATCATGTAGGCATGATATCAAATTGTTCCATCAAAAACTGTGGTAGGAGTTGATCGGCCCGTGAAAGCCCTTACCTGTAAAAAAAACTAAGAAAATTGCCTAAGTTCTCATGGCTGTTATTTTGTCAAAAATTATTTTTTCGCAAAAACATTTCTTCATGCAAATGTCCAAAGGGTCTACATCATTTAGGTATAATATCAAAAAGTTCTAACAAAAACTGTGGTAGGAGTTGATCGGCCCATAAATGCACTATCTTCACTGTATACAAAAGCCATCAAGAACTATAAAGGGAAGTAACTCAAAAGGGACTGGCCCCTAGCCCTTAATTTTTGCATGTACATATTTGCCCCATAGATATGCAGATGCCTTTAAAGTTTCATTGAATTCCATCAATGGGTCTTCAAGATATTAAAGAAACAAAACGTTACGGACGGACGCACGCACGGACGGACGGACGGACGGACAACGTGAAAACAGTATACCCCCCTTAAAACTTCGTTTTGGCGGGGGGTATAATTACTCTATCCCGTACTATACACCCAACGTGTTTCATATTTAACAGTTGCAATATCAGGTATTATAACTAACAGGTAATGGCAGGTACGCCGAAATTTTTCATAGAATCTACGGAAAAGTCCGAACACAAACGAAACAAAATCATTTTTGAACTTTTTATCTCTTAAGCATGAAGACTTATTTCTATTTATGTCTCACTTATGAAAATCATATCGTATAAAAATATAAAATCTCTAGAAAATGTATCCATTTGCACCTATGCGATAGTTTTGTAAATTATATTAAAATCGGCAGCTCGAAAAACTGTACCCTTTCCTGTTTTCGGCATTTTTCTATTTGTTTAATCATTTCAAAAGTAATTTCAAGACTTATTTTTGATTATGATATCTTAAACATAAAAACATCATATATATTAGAACTGAATATTTTGTCTATTTGAAACCATTTGCACCTTAAAGATATTTTTGACTTTGCAAAAGCTATTTATCAAAATTTTAATATTGCCCTATTAACCTTATGGTAAATATCGACTCACACCTTGACTATTACCTCTACGACCTTTCTGCTATATGACGTTTCGACGTTGATGACGTTAACATCTTTATATTCCTGTGATTAAAAGAAGCAATCACTAAAATTTTCGAAATTCAAAGTGTTTGTTGAAGTTAAACATCTACATGTTTACCACTTGATAGGCTATGCAATAGTCACAAATTCACACACCGTTTGATAAATAAAATATATAAGTTGATCCTTTGGAAGCAGTGAAAATGTTCAAAGGGGGGTAGTATGGGCCATATTGTGCAATTTCGGGTACAGAACCCTCATTAGTGACCCTTTACTCCTTTAGATACCGGCGACGATAGCCGGAAAAATATACTGCAATTTCAAAAATTTACAAAAGGGAAGTCTAAATCAAAGACACATGCCTGAACGGGGTCAAAAAAAATTAAAACATTGTTTAAAAGATGGCTCTAAACGTACAAATCTTTATTCTCTGAATATTCCAACTGATCTCAAAGGGCTGAAAAAAGAATATACTCTGCACTATGGATGATGTTCGGGGAGACTTTTTAGGACCGCCACACGGCACATCAGCTGCAGTAATAGCAAATAAAATATGTATGTTTTATCCTTTGGAAGCAGTGAAAATGTTCAAAGGGAGGTAGTATGGGCCATATTGCATTACAGATGTGTACCTGTTTTTTTAAAATGTGGGTAGTCTTTATGGCGCAACGGTTGCATGACAACATACATGGTACAAATAAACTCGTTTCATAAGAAATAATATACTCAGCTATTCACCAATAGGCGGCCACTCAGTTACCCGAACTGAACTAAAAATATGAAAACGTACATAAGGCTCAAACAGCACAAAAATTCGACTCCAAATTAGAACCACAACAGAAGTATCGCCTTGGAACGATCAGTAATATAAAATTACTGGGGGGGGGGGCTTAAACCGGTTTTACAGGCGCCTAACCTCACTCACATCTTCCGCAGTGGTTCATAACATTTAGTTAGTTGTTCGGTCCTCGTGTTGAATCTCTAGCTAGTCAATGAATCATCAAGGAAAACGAATAAATCATGATAACCACCCTGATGAATCAAAAAAGAGGACTCAACCAATTCAGAAAGCTGCCCGACGATGGAGATACCTGGGCGCCGAATAACTTACTGAAACCCGCAAGAAAAGAAAAACACCAGTTGAATCCCGGTGGGCCAAGCAACAGGCAAGAAGCTCCGGCCCCAACCAACTAAAATGAATAGCTTTAGGTCGTGGTCATCATAGTGTGACGCCCGACCCATTTGAATTTGAAATTTCGAATCCCACTGATGATAGATTTATACATTTATGCACATTAATGTTTGTCAAAGAAAAAAAAGTTAAATTACAAAATAATAAATCGAATCTTTGATTGATTGCATTGTGTTTCGCATCTCGTGAGAGCCAGGGACTAATTTCCCTCCTGGCGCATCCCCCCCCCCACCCCCCGGTGTAGTATTGTCAGTTTGACGCATCACCAGTAAACCGTTCAGATTCAGATACTATTATCTACACTAATTGACATCTTGATAACAAAGGTCCAAATTGGCTTTCGTACAATTGACCAATTAAGTCAAGTTCAGTTTCTTCCCCAGAACTGTGGTACATTAGAATGCTCTCCCCAACTGCATTGTCTTGCTGGCACGGTTCAGATGTGCTGTCAGCCGGGTGGTGCATGTATCCCCTTAATCATCAGACTCTTTTTTTTTTATCTTTTAACTAAACTAACAATCTTCTTTCACTGTACACAATCATTTCACCCACTTGTTCTATCTTTTACTTAAACTAAACGTAATTGCTCTCCATGTAATACTCTTTTTGAAAAAGCTCAATCCCCATAAAGCATCTGGTCCCGACCAACTTAAGCCTATTGTGCTCCAAACTCTTCATAAGGAACTAGCCCCCATTCTTGAAATAATCTTCCAGAGGGCCTTAGACCAAGGTAAACTCCCTACCATCTGGAAGGAAGCAAATGTGTCCCCTATATTCAAAAAAGGGGACAAGATTTACCCAGCCAACTACCGTCCCATATCGCTCACATGTGTTCTTTGTAAAGTACTGTAACACATTGTGGCATCCAACATATCAAAACATTTCACGGACCAGAATATCCTTTATGACTTACAGCATGGGTTCCGAGAGTGGAATATCTTATAGATGAACTCTCCAAAAAAAAAAAAAAAAACAAAAAAAAAAAAAAAAAAAAAAAAAAAAAAAAAAAAAAAAAAAAACAGACAGACTTAATACTTTTAGATTTTAGTAAAGCTTTTGATAAAGTCGCCCATGAAAAATTGCTCCAAAAACTTCATGCCTATGGCATTCGAGGTGACACTCTAAAATGGATAAAGGACTTTTTAGACAATAGGAAACATCAGTAGTAACCAACGGTATCAGCTCCAGCCCCATCCCTGTCTCCTCTGGTGTCCCGCAGGGCTCTGTTCTCGGACCAATCCTATTCTTAGCCTACATTAATGACCTTCCAGAACAGGTAAGGTCAAAAGTCAGACTTTTCGCAGACGACACAGCAATGTATCTATGCATCAGCTCACTCTCAGAAGCAAGCATCCTACAAGCATCCTACAAGAAGACCTCCTGAAACTCGAGAAATGGGAAGAATATTGGGATATGAACCTTAACCCAGCAAAATGTCAGGTCCTACATGTGACCAGATTTAAGACTCCCATTCTATCCAAATACTTCCTACACAACATTGAACTTGAAAGTGTACCCGCTGCTAAGTACCTTGGGGTCACAATATCTGAAGACCTCAGCTGGGGAAATCACATAAATAACATCACCAAAAAAGCAAATCAAACGCTGGACTTTCTCAAACGCAACATCAAAGTTTATAACCAAGACCTTAGATCCACAGCATAGAAAACACTTGTAAGACCACAGTTGGAATACGCCTCCTCTGTCTGGTCTCCCCATACCGACATTGACATAAAAAAGATAGAATCTGTTCAACGTAGATCGGCCAGGTGGGCTACCCATGGTACCACAGGAATTCATTCTGAAGTCCTCCTTAGGAGGTAAGAATTATCGGAAGAAATAAAGAAAGAAATTAAGAAATGCACAAAGGTAAAAGTACAAATTGACTAAGGTAAAATTGGCGTTAATGGTACATTTAAGTACAATATTTTTTTAGATATTATAAAGGAAAAAAGACTGTAGAATAATATTATCATAAAATTATTTTAATTTGATAAAGTTTAACCCTCTTAATAATGATATGAAATACAGTAAAAACTGAAAAAAGTACCATCCAACAGTACAATTTTGGTGTTCAATACTTCTCTTAAAGTTAAAATATTATGTCAATAAAATTTACACTGTTGGAAAGCTAATTAGATTGTGCACATTCTGCACTAATTTTCAGTGTGAACCTATAAAAAGAAATCTTAATTTCTGTATTTCAAACAGAAGGTTAAAAAAAAAAGTATTTTCAGGGCTAATTTTTGCCAATATTGATTTTTTTCTGACCACATTACCTGGATTTTGACTGGACCACGAATAAGCAAAAATTATACACCAATGTATTGGAGATTCAAATCCATCGAAAAATATTAATCCAAGGGTAAAATAAGGTACTAGTTATATTAGCACGAGTTGACCACAGCACGAGAAAAAATAAGTACGAGTTGATCAACCCCCGTTCATTTTATTTGCGATCACATCATGACGTTCTAATTCGTTACATCCTTTTGCCTACTTCTGTTTTGCACACGGCTCGTTGTTACGCACGCGCAAACGCTTTATTTATCGAAAGAGGAAGTTACAAAAAAAAATTAGACCTACTTTTTATCAGCTTTCATTCTCACATTAATTGCGACAGGTATGTATATATTGTCTCTTTATGGACACATCAAAAATGTTTATTTCTTTAGATTTATTTAAGTTCATAGAAATTTAGGTGGTGCTCGAGAGCGCCTGTCGGGTGGGGCTGAATATGGGGTTAGACAGGTCGGGTTGAAACGTGAAAATGAGTATATACCTATTTCTGAGTATATACTTAGTTTTAAGGATAGCAGCTCATACTTAGAGATAGGAAAATCAATGCAGAAAATTAAATTATGACTTTACACAGTAAAGAGAAAGAGTTGCAAAAGCATACTTGGCCAGTTGTTAAATGTTCATATACACTTTCAGATTTTTAAATAATTTTCAACTTCTACCGTTGCATTTTCTGCATTTTGAAGGAAACATGCATTTAGGATATGTATGAGACAACCCCTTGAATTTCACACAAATACACACCCTTCTCTCACTTAGTATAGATACCTCCCACTGGGATATTCTCAAAGTAAACAATGATTAGTAATAATCAATAAATCTTCAAATGGGAAAATACATACAAAACAAAAAGCGTGCTAACACAACAATGCATCGGTAGATGTTAAAAATTATTTTAAAATCTGAAAGTGTATATGACCCTTTAACAACTGGCCAAGTTTGGTTTTGCAACTCTTTCTCTTTATTGTATAAAGTCATTAGTTAGTTTCTTGCATTGATTTTCCTATCTCTTACTATGAGCTGCTATCCTTAAAACTAAGTATATACTTAAAAATAGGTATATACTCATTTTCACGTTTCAACTCGACCTGTTAGAATCCGGGTCAGACTCAGACCAAGTTTAGCGCATAATATAATCAACAGGGCTGGAACCTTGTTGTTAATCGACCACCGACTTCCCGTCGTACTTGATTGGACGAGAAGCTCCGACTGGGTCAAAATAAATTTCACATGCGGGCTAGGCTCGGGTATGAAAGCTTTGTTGATTCGTTGATTCAGAATCAGTGTCGAAACGGAAGCGGGTCAACTCGGCCTGGTACCAACTCGGTCCCTGAGTCAACTCGGCCTCGGGTCAACTTGGCTGGGTCAACTCGGCCTGTTTTTTTTTGTTTTTTTTTTTCTTTCTTTTTTTTTCCTCAAAGGACTGCTGCCCGGTGGACCTGCAGGCGATGGAGGAACACCAGTAGCGTCGGTGAAATGCTAGACGAACTTGAGTGGCCATCCCTGGAGTCTCGCAGGGAGCGGTCCTCCTTAACCTTCTTCTACAAGATACACTCCGGTACAGTGTCTCTTGATAAAGACAAATACCTGACCCCGGCACCCAATCTAAGGCATACTCGGGCATCACATGAATCACAATACACAAGACCATTTGCCTATAGTGATGCCCTGAAAAATTCCTTTTTCCCCAGAACTATTCCGGTTTGGAATAGTCTCCCTTCTTCAGTGGTCCTATCTAAGACCATTGAGGAATTTAAGGCTTCTATTTAAATCATTAGCCCAGAGGCATGCGTTTTAGTATGCCTCTCATCTATATCTTGTAAATAGTTTTAATGGTCCACCCCAAATGTTTTATTTTCCCTTGACTAAATTCTAAATTTAGCCACCCACCCCACACCTGAGGTGATGATCAGAAATTGATCGACTCAGTATCAGAAGATAGATAAAGGAGTATAGAGAAATTGTCTATTTGTCGACTTGGTAAAATAGCGTTACCCGCGACTTGCCGTCCGTGACCAGCACCTTAGCACTCACAAAATGAATAGGATTTAATGACAATTTTAGGGCTATACGTGTCAATAATCGATAACGGATTAAACAGTTACTTAGACTACTGAATTACCGTAAGTACTGGTCTAAAATAGCGACTTCGCAAAGTAGCTGAAAATACCGGTACATACCACAGAACAGGCGGTATGTACCAGCGGACCAAAAAAAACGCGGTCTGCCGATGTACCGGTTTTATCACGCAGCCCTATTCATTAAGACTAGTAGTCAACTCGTCAATGTACCGGTAGAAAATATCAATAAGAAATACATACAAAATAGGTGAATCCACTGGGGCCAAAACAGTGTTGGAGTTGTTTGTCATTTACAATTTTTGACAAATTACCCGAAATGGTCACGAACAGAATGTAAAGAAAACAATGGAAAGAGTATTTGAGGTTTTGCTATGTATTGTATTGAAATGATATCACTACCTTAGCCTTACAGGCGCGGTAGTGATGGATCCCTATCTTTTTAATGTAACACTGGATACGTGAATCACGCAGTGATTTTTTTCACCATTTTGGGAACGGTACCAGTACCGGTTCAAATGGGAAAAATAGCCAAATTTTACCATCAATTGGGAAAATCAGCGACATTTATATTAAAGCCAGTAAAAATGGTAACATATCATCATATGTGTTATTGTGATTTGTTTTCTAAAAGTAAACAACATATGGCTGGGATGCATGAAAGTTAGCATTATTCATTTTCATAAGTATCGGATTGATTAATTGATGCTTTTGACAGTACATATATAAATTTTGGTTGCAGATATGAGCCTGAGAGGGAATTTTTCTCAAATTGGGAATTTTGAACCATGCATTTGGGAAAAAAAGATACTTTTTGCCATTGGGAATGACTCCTAAAACCGGAGTCGGTTTTATAGCGAAAAAAATCACTGTGACACGTATCACTCCAGATGCCGCCTTGCAAATATTTTCTCAGAATTTTTTTGTCTAAAGTGTTTAAGTATCATATTTTCTCATATTTGAAACCAGTTTGATCCAATTTTTTTGTTTGTACTTTGTGTTTAGACCATATTTTACTGCTATTTATGGCACAAAGCAAAATTACAAAATGGCTACCAGTTGGCTGTAAAAAATAAGAAAAATAGTCAAATTAAAGGGCAAATTAAGCATATTTGTGGTAAACTTGTTAGATTGAATTTTAATAAAGAAGAAAACTTCAGTTTATCATACTACCATCACAAGCCAGTTCCAAAAAATCCAAAATGATTTTGTTACATTGTAGTGCATGGACACCTTCTCTATGTACTGTAGCATGAGCACGTGTCGCATTTCAATGTGCAACTGATGCAAGAATTAATAAATGCATCTTACAGCAAAATTCTCATTAATGATTTTCTGTGTATTGGTGAAATTTTTTCGCAGTCTTCAATGGAGAAAAATGTAAAATTCGTACGAAATGACGTAAAATCTATGTAGCTTTCTTAGGTTCAAAAAGGTGCGACATAAGAGTGTCTATTCTCGTTCCGCTTGTGTCGCAAAGCAACGTCGCACATAACGCTGCATAATGACGTTTTACAACACCCTGACCTTAAGCTGACCAGTTTATGAAGAGAAACACATTCAGAATACCATTAGATTTTCTACATGTTTGATGCGACTAAGTTAATGTTCTTGAATATTTTGATAACGGCATAATTTTGCATGATATAGTTAGTTTTGAGGCCATATTTAAAATTATTTCTGTTTGCCCTCTCCCTACCCTGTCTAGAAAAGTTGGGTAGGTAGGTAGTTTTCAAGATTATTTCAGCTCATATGAGACGGGCCAAACAGTAGGTGGGGTGAAAATTAGAGAGCCCCGAGAAAAACCACCTGGCACACCAGCAAGCAGAACTTGGCTTGTCTCACATGTGGCCAGAGCGGGGCTCAAACCCACGCCAGACACAGCGGTGATTGTCTTCTTTGCTCTCATGTTTGGAAAAGCACTCATTTATAAGTTTTGGTTGCTCTTACTAACATATTTCATGAAATTGTTGACGACAAAATCTAGCCCAATTTTGCATCTGGAAATTTAAAAGAAAGTATTTAAAAATTTAAAGTATTGGCTTTTGTAAAAGAAAAAAACTACCTCTGAGAATGTTCAGCTGTGAAAAAATCAGTATATTGCATGGGTGTGTTTTTAATGTTTTTGTTTGAAATATTTTTCAGATATGAGTGATAACGCACCACCACCATACCCAGGGGAGAAAGGAAGTAAGTATGCCCACCGGCAAAAGTTTAGTTAGTGAAAATACATGTAAAATACCATTGGGACTGTTTAAATCGCTATAGCCTCAAAACCCTTTGATAGTTTGGGATTAAAATTACCAGTCATAAAACTATGAATAAAACCTAACATTTCCTACAAATCTCTCGTGGTTTTGCCAGAGCGCATACATCGATTTTCGTTCTTATTTTAAATGAAAGGGAGGTAATCTCAAAATAATGAACGTTTGACTTGTTATTTCTCAAGACTGTGGATGAATTTCAAAAAGATTTTTTTGGATTTTTTGTCACTGGCATCAACCTCTGTCAGAAAGGTCTATTAAAGCGCTGATTTTATCATTTATCGGATAATTACAAAAATGATGTTTTACGTAAAAGGCCAATAACTCTGTCGAAATTGACAACTGTGGAGTTTCTTTTCAAAATAATAAAGAAACTGACTTTGCAAATTTAACAAAGGGGGACATCTCAGGGAAGCAGCACGGTATGATAGTATTCGGGCTTGTCAAAGTTACTGACTAAACTCTTTCCTCTGAGTATAGTCAAGAACTCTAGGTAAGGGAAGTATTCAGTGATACATGTAACCTGAAGATTTTCTTTCTTCAGATCTTCATAAAAATCTATGTTGTGGGTTCTCAACAGAATCAGGTGATTCTGAAAACAAAGACGCAGATCAGCTTCACGGTTACCTTCGCGGTAACCGCGAAGCTGATCAGTGCCTTTGTTTTTGCTACACGGATAGTACAATTACTCCACTTTCTAAATCCAAAATTTCAAGCTTCTAGCCAGCTTCTGTGACTATACAGCCCGATTTGTGTCGGACCTGCTCAGAAACCACATTGTTGGTTTTCCCACGAGGCGGCTCAAATATTGTATATTGTCATGTAGGTTTTCTGGTATTTCGAAATGCACATTACAATTTCCCCCAGTTATTGATCATGGTCATGTGAGTTTGATCACAAGAAAAATGTATTATCACTGTGATCAAACATTTCACACAAACCACCTTGCTTGGTTACAGAGGCATGAGATTTATATATTGTTTGATTTCATGTATATCTGACAAGTTATATGATATTAGGGCAAACAATTGTCTTTTTGTATCGGTTCCGTAGTATGATAAAGCAGGTTCTCTGATGAGGTGGCTGTCATGTGGTCTATCAATAATAGAACCATTTATTCACTGAAAAAATGCCCATTGATAGAATAGGCACTAGTAGGCAGGACCTGCTTTAGCCTGAAGAGCACAGGGCATTGATGTGCTTTCAGCATGTGTTGATGTTGAATGTATAGCTTTGCTCAGGCTGTTCTGTCACATTGTCTCCTTATGACTAAGTCTATCAATATACAGTATTAAACTAGAAGTGTAAGTTCCTAAAAATGTAATTTCAAAATACTTCAGTTACGCCTCGTCTATCATTGTGTACTTTAATGAATAAAATATTGAACAATTGAGCTGTATGTAATTTATATAAGGAAAGAAAACCTGTTCTATTATAAGGTTTACATGTATATATAAAGTTCATATTCTGTGTACATTTGCACAACAAGTGTATGTGTCAGCGGGTTTACAGTATATATTTTATTATGGTATCTGTATTTGCAAATAGTCTTAATAATTTAAAATTGGTTTCTAAACTTATTCGTTAACGAGCAGAGCAGATTTGTCGGTAAATCATTTTCTCTTGGCATGATTTGAATGTAAACAAACTTAGTAGACCACAAATTAGACACTGCTAGGCGCAACCAAGTCACATGACCAGTTCAGACCACAGATAAAATATTGATAACGTAGGTGTTTTAAAATTTTTAATGGTCTATTTATAGTGAGAAATAAATGTAAACAAATGCTGGCTGTTTGCCTTGTGGCAGGTAGCATTACCTTATTTATGCTAATAAATACCCACTGAGGGCATTCAAGATGTGCACATTTGTTGGGTTTCAGGTTTTTACTGGTTTTACTTTAGCATGAATACTTCAGCAGCTGGTACACCACCATTTAAGATGCAGGTTTTTCCCATAGAATTCTAATAGGGGACCAATGTCCCTCTACTTTTCTAAGGGGCATTTTGACAATATTGTTTGGAATTTAGGGGACATTTCCTACAGGAAACTGAAATATTTGAGAAGTTTTGGGGACATCACTGTCCCCTCTCTAGACAGTTTTTGGGGTCAAACGGGGTTAAAATGCACATTTTTGTGTGCCAGTAAACACCCTGAAGATGGCCATGCTCAATATATAAAACAGTTAGGTTTCACAGTTCACCTAGAAATTTTTCAAGACCTGTGTCTTATAGCAGTATTGATTACAAATGACCTTATATCACAACTATGGCACTTTTGCTGTAAAAGTATAAAGGAAACACCCTTTGGTGATATTAAATTGTATTGATAGCACAAAATTTGAACATGACTCAAAAGAAATCTGGTAGGACTCAACTGATTTTAAAATGAAATGGTATAGGCCAGGAGTATAGCTGGGCGAAAAAACAGAGTATGCACAATGTAAATATGTGGCTGTTGGTACTGCCTATTTGGTGTAGAAAAACTGTTTAGGGTGGTTAAACGTCTCAAGAATTGTGGTTCAATACTATGGCTTTTGTGAAAACCCTTTTTTTCTGACGCACAGCTGGTACACATGTACATGTACGTATATGGGTACACGTAGCTACGCCCCTGTAGGTCATTCATTTCTGTACAAAGTTATTTATTGATTCCAATTCAGTCTCTGCTCCTGATTATACATGAGCCACAACACAAGAAAAACTGTCTTTTGGGTGCTGACCAGGCCTAACACAGACCAGCCTGAAAGGCTAGGAGCTTGAAATTTCAGATTTAAGAAGATTAATTGTACTAATACTACTATCCGTGTAGCAAAAACGAAGGCGCTGATCAGCTGTGCAGTTTTTGCATAGGCAAAAATCTGGTTTTCTCGTGACCAAGCTCACATGTAACACAGCAGCAACTGGTTGCTGTGCAAGTAACCAGCTATCAACCCCCATACAATTGCCTTAGATGAAAACCAAAACATTCTCAAGTCAAACTTTATGTTGGACAGCCGGAAAAAGTGATGAAATGAAAAGTTTATTGTCATCTCCATTTAAGGTGCATTATCCACATTACCAACAAAAGCAACGTCATCTTGCCACTCAGTCATCTTGCTACACATTTCGTATGACCTTAGTTGTTGATTATGGGATAGTTGATCCCAAATCAACCAACCAAAATATGTGCTTATTTGATTTATAACATTGAAATGAAGCTTATTTCATTTATAACATTGCAATGAAGCTGTAATATATGATCAGCCTTATGAACTGCACAGTTGATCAGGGCCTTTTTGATAGTCTAATCTTTTTTCCTCTTAAATCCATAATTTTAAGCTTCTAACCCTCTTCTGTGAATGCACAGACCAGTTAGTGTCAGACCAGGTTGGAGACCTTGAAGAGCAGTTTTCTCACGTCACATCTCATATTTTTTTTTACTATATTTCCAGATCCTGCCTACCCCCCACCAGGTCAAGGTAAGACTACATGTATCTTTCTCAGAAGTTATAAGCAAACAGAATATCAGTGGGATATGTTCATTATGATGCGGATTCTCAGCTTGCATTGGGCTCAAAATGATGCTTCATTTTCAAGTTAGAGGGACACGTTATATCATTCTCCATTTCAAATAAAATGAGTAAAAACACTGCTTGTACCTATTACATAGAGGATCTTACATGAGTGGTCATTTCATATGAAATTTATTAAACGAGCCTTTGGCGAGTTTAATAAATTTCATATGAAATGACCACTCGTGTAAGATTCGTTTTATCATATGACTTCTAAAATATGTTTTTATCGCTTTTAAAGTGGACATATTTCCAATGAAAATTTACATTGTTGTTATAGACGTCGTCAATGACGTTATGTATTCCCGCAAAAGTGTTAATTACACGTGTGGTCATACGATTTTTATGACATGACGTTATCCACTGGAAAACAGCGGCGTCATATGATAAAGTCATTTCTGGCATGTATTTATTTTGGTAGCTTGGCCAGTTTACTTTAAAATTGGTTGCAGAATACACCTTGTGTACACATGTTACATGTTGTATTTGGTTGTGGCTAGAATGCTTCCATTAAGGCATTATGCATATGACACATGATCAGGGCCTTTGTCTGTGCTTTATAAATAGCACAACTCTTCTTAAATGCAAAACTAGTTTGCTAGTGATGAAGGTCATATGCTTTCATATTGTTTGCTTTCATATGAGCCTTATCATGAGAAAACTGGATATTGGCATAGGTACTGAACAGCTGATTAGTATCTTTGTTTTGCTTCAGGGATAGTACAATTCCTCTTTTCTTAAATCTCAAATCTTAATTTTCAAAATTCTAGCCATTGTCTCCGATTGTACAGTCCAGTTTGAGCCAGACCTGTCAAAACCCTGAAGACCAGTTTTCTCATGACACATCTCATATGCTTTCATTTCATCTCATATGCTTTCATTTCATATCATATGCTTTCATTTCATATCATATGCTTTCGTTATTTTCCACCAGGAAGCCAGTTTCAGCCACCACCCCAGCCTTACCAGCCAGGAGCTCCAGGTACGATAGTTTGACTTTGCAACCAGTACAGGTCTTGAGGTTATAAAACTTTTTCATGCTCAATTCAACTGAGACTGTTAAAATGTTCAACAATTGTTGGCATATTAACGGTAAGTTGCAAGATCAATGAGGTTAACCTGTTAAGTGTATTATATTATTTTAACATTTGCAAGCATTTTACATGCTCAACTTAGAAAAGCATAAATAAAGTCTTTATTGTAATCAGACTTGATGAACAAGATGTTTAACAGATCCTTCATGTACATGCTTGAAAGGAGACCAGTTATAAATTCTTGCTCTAATTATTCAAAGTAGTTACCATGTATATGTGCTTATGCTGCTTAGTTGAGTCTAGCATTAGAAATGTTTTATAATCTCTGTGGGTCTGGAAAACTCCTAGCTCAGCCAGATCCCAGTCTTCACTGGATAGAAATACTAAGCTGATATTTGGGACTTTAAGCTGAGTCAGTTGAAGTTCTGAAGTACATGCAGTTAACAATTAAAGAATTTACATTTCCCCATACTTGCCTCCATTGCTAGTACTTGCTGTTACCAGTACTTTAGTTATAACAGTTCTAGTTTAGTTTAGTTAAAGTGGTTTGTAATTTTAGTGTCCTCTGTCCAACATTCACAGATGGGCATAGCAGGTTTAGGCCGCTTTTAAGCATTGATAAGCCGTTGGTTCTCCAAAGCCAAGTATATATGAAAATTATGACTGAAAAAGCTACGAATTGAGTACATTTGTACATATTTAAAATATATGGAAAAGTTGACACCTCCAAAATATTATTAAGTATGCTGGAGAACCAATTTTAGAACCACATTTTATGCAAAAAGCGATATATAGACATACAAATGAACAGCAATGCAAATATTGATGTAAATGCTATCAATTGAAATATCATTGTCATGACAACCATTGTAAGCCATCTAATTAGAACATGAGAAAAGGAAAAGTGATATGTCCATGTACATGTCAGAAAGTAGTAACACATTTTGTAAAAGGGAGGTTCTTTTTCTCTGAAATCTGATTTTGTTATTTCTCTTGTTAGAATTATTGACTAGATGGTTGCTTGTGTCATTAAATTGGTAGTATTTGATATCAAGAAGACTCATTATGACACGAACATGATGCTAGTATCCATAAAGTTCTGTCAAGTAGGCAACCCTGCTGACCAATAATTGATTCCTGGAGTGTACCATTTTCTGAATGAACTTGTGCTTGTGAAATGATAGTAATTTTATATGAATGAAGGTTTGAATGAGATTTCTGACACCTTGCACATATAGTAATCACTATTTTAGTTACATTCTAAGATATCAAGTTATTGTGTGCTGAAACAAAAATAGTAGACTTTTACAACCTGACGAAAGTACGTATATAAAGCTACAGAGCAGCACACACTATGCAGGGTCTTTGTTGTTTTCTCAACGTTCACAGGCTTTCCTGCTTTTGTAGAAAATATGAAAAGTCTTTATTATTCTTGATTTTTTGCATACTACTATACTGCTCTTTTTCTATCTCTTACTGCATATTGTCATGTTGAAATTTAATAGCCCATGTCAATAGTCATAATTCTGGAACATTGTCAAGCGTGTTGCTACCATATGAGCTTCTGGGTGAGAAAACCAACAATTCGCGTGTCCTTCTAGGTCTGACACAAGCCAGGCTGTTAACAGCCACAGAAATTTATCAGAGATTTAGAAAGAAGAGGAAGCTTACTATCTATGGAGCAAAAACAAAGGCTCTGTTCAGCTGCATATTCAGATTATTGAAAGCTCATTAGCTCATTAAATCAAACTTGAAATGTTTCTAGATTGTCATACTTCAATAGTCTTTCATAGCTTTTATGTGAAAAAAAGCTTAGTGATTAAGTTACAAGTAAATGTGCGCATGTAGTGCATACTGTAAATGTATTTTGTTATTATAAGTATAGCTTCCATCAATTCACTGTTTCACTGTCCATATTTCTAATTCTTCTCTGGCTTGTTATATGTTATATAGCCTACCCTCAACAGCCCGGGTATCCAGGTAATGTCTGTGATTTGTCCCGTATTTAGAATAGAACAGTTTAACCTCAAATTGGTTTCCTCACTTCTGCATTCCAGATTGATGGCAATCTAAAATGCTCAAAAATTGACATTGTACTAGAAACGCTTTGATGATAAATGTAGATGCAATTATCAAAAACACATGTACATGTAATTGTCCTTTAACAGTATGTGGAATATGAAAACTGTACTTTGTGGTTTTCAATGCATTGTTTTATGTAAAAAGATACTTTTGACACTGATCAAAGTGCACATACATTTAGTTTCCATTGTACAACTTGTTAGTTTCCATTGTACAACATGTACATCATGTGCTGATCAACATATAGATACACATGTATTCCTCAATGGTAAAGATACTAATGAACAAAAATTATATCACTACTACAAAAGAATAACCTATCCATCCTGAAGTAGGAAACCAGTTTGTGTAGTTAAAGTTCCAGTTAATTGATGTTGTGTTTTTGGTAAAGAGGCAACATAATTTCTAACTATTTCTCCCACAAGCATATTGATACTTGTAGATGGAAAGTTGGCAATCAAAATTATATCTAAGTTAGTGTTTTGTGACTTAATGGATCAGTGTAATAACTGCTTCATTGTGACTTAATGGAGTAGTGTAACAACTGCTTCATGCCTAACTGGCGTTGAATTTTGGTACTTTTTAACCCCTTCAAAGGCTGCACTTCCATCTGATCATAGTTTTGTTCTAAATGAATTCTTTGAAAAAATCTGTCTGGCTTATGCTTGGTGTTGGATGTGTATATTAGGTACATGTACTTCAAACAATGAAAGTTCTACAAATGGATGGAAAAGAAAAAAAAAATGTTGAGAATTAAGTGGACCAAGTCTTATTTGTCTGACATCATTTGTTTGCCTCTTTATCAGCTATTCAGTTTGAAGTATTCACACCACCAGTCTCTAAAGCATGTCCTTCCCTCTAATACACAACAGGCCTGCCTTGATTTTCACCCAATCGACTTTAATATTTGTCTCGAAGTTCATGAAGAATGGTATATCCATCTTCAATTTCCATGAAAAACACTATTATGTGGCTAGACTGGCATGTAGCAAACAGTGAATCCCACCCCAATTACCAGTAAAATCAGATGAGAATGAGCCCAGCATGATTGCTAAATTCACCTTAAAGTGTTCAAGATTATTGCATGTCTATGAAAAGTTGAAAACAGTAAACATATGAAAAAAGTTTTAACATTTTGGTGGTGCACCATAGGTAAACTTTTACAAGGAAATCCAAAACACAGCTTTCACTGCATGTGTTTGAAGGCATGTCAGCACCAATGTTCATTCACATTCAATGTTGAATCTTGTTTCAGCTTCTATTTGAGATTGTTAGCAGGAATATGGGGCTCTCCTGGAAGGGTGAGCCACCTCGTGGGAAAACCAACAATGTGGTTTCCGAACAGGTCCGACACAAACCGGCCTGTACAAGCACAGGAAAGAGCTAGAAGCTTGAAATTTCGGATTTAAGTAGAGGAGGAATTGTACTATCCGAGTAGCGAAAACAAAGGCGCTGATCAGCTTCGCGGTTACCGCGAAGCTGATCTGCGCCTTTGTTTTCGCCTATGCAGATTGTTGGTTTTCCCACTAGGTGGCTCATGGTTATTAATATGACTGACATAGGAAGTTTATTCCTAGTGTCTTCATATCCCATCACGATAAAACGTCAGTGAAATGTATACCCCCTTAAACCACAGTTTTATGTAGTAAAACTGGGGTATGCAGGGGTTTACCTATTTTCCTTATTCTTGGTCCAAAATGACTTCAGCGAGGCGGTTCTAGCGTGTACCCACAATGTTTTGAGCAAAAATATTAAAAATATCAAAAAGTTTCCGCTGAAATATTCAATTTTTACAGCTGAAAGAAATCTCTGTATATTGCATGGGCAAGTTTTCATAATGCAATAATGTTTTTGAGATGTTTTATGTGTGATTGTGCAAATATTTTTCTGACATGTCCTTGAGGGCCCCATATGTTACTCCTGTTAAAATTATTTTGTTGCTGAACTCTTGATCAGAAAGCTCATACATAGATATGAGCTTTGAGTATAGACAGGCGTTTTTGACTGTCAGTAGTCATTGCCATTATTTTCAAAGTACACTTTCCATAAGTTCTGAGGTTGATTGTTTCTACATTTCAGTATAAATTTATAATATTTATGTAGCTACTCTGAAAAGGTGGATGATAGAGTAATGATCTTGTTCAAGTCTCTTATTAACTGTAGTTGCTACATTGTATAAAAAAGTGAAAGAATGATCAAAGAGTATTTAGTAACCGGACTAGGAAATTATTCTTATTATGTGATAACAGATTTAGGTGGCATAAATATATTGATGCTGTGGAGTTAATTTTAAGTTTGGAGGAATTGTATGGCAGGTTTTGATGATTAAGTGCAGAAACATTTGAAAAACTAAATAAGCTTATGTACCCGTCGTTTCTGATGAGACATATTTTAAGAGATGAGACATATTTTAAGATCATTCAAATATTCAGAGCTTTGTCGTCAAGCTCATTGCCATGAAAGGGTGTTTGAAATTTTACATTTCTGGAATTACATACATACAAATAAATTGAACTATTACCAAACTAGATCCAGAAGAAGCCACTCATTATCGTTGGCTCCTCAAGTGCTGCTTGTCATTACTTATTAACTTTTAAATGCTTGTGTTTTAAAGCCCAGTACAACGCTCCTCCGGGCCAAGTTGGTACAACCGTGGTTGTGTCCCAGCCTGCTTATGCTGTGGTCCAACATTTCCGCGAGACACCAATCCGCCTGAAGTGTCAGTACTGTCAAGCTGACGTCGTCACGGCGACCTACTACGAGACTGGCACTCTCACTTGGATTGCTTGTTTCGTGATTGCGATTGTGGGGTAAGTTATAGGTATATAAGCAGACAAGAGTCAAACTTGGTACACACCTGCAACTAGATACCTCAGCTAGAAAAAAAATAGATGTTATTAAATGTGTGGAAAAGAAGCACCTTTCACATTTTCACATGTACTCATCTCTACATATTCTCTTATAGTTTGCTATCATCCTATTTCTATATTACATGCTTGGCACTTTTTGCTTTCAGATTTCTCCAATTAAATTATCATTTTAAGGTCTAAAGTAAATTGAAAACTAACTGTTTTGAGTTTTCAAGTAGTCTGTCACTGGATTTTAATTTTCGCTTTGTGCGTGCTTTCAGATATTTAAAGGTGCTACTCCAGCTTCTTCCTCCTTTTGCACCATTTTTGGAATGCTGCTATTCTCTTAATTTAAATTATCAAATGACTGGTTACAACAACAACAACAACAACAAGTGGTGACAACCTGAATTTACCAAGTTATTGTCATTGGTTAACTTTTTTCATCTTTTATAGTATTATATGTTATTTAACTCAACATGGAAAAAAGTTGCCTGATAAATCAAATTAAAACTGAGATCCTTGAAGAGCAGTGAACATATTAATGAGAAAGGGGATGGGCCATACCTTGTTTTTCTTAGTTTGTTTAGTAAATTGATCCAGTATTACTTGAGAACTCATTTCACGTTAGCCATCTTAGATCTAGCAAAGGCTGAGCAGTCGGTCCCATTGGAGCACTGGCCTCAAGCATGCATGATATCATTGATATTAGGGGCCATTTACATTTGATAAATCCAATTAAAATTGCCCACCCATGGCTGTGAAAATAGTGACTTGGAATGTATATATCTAAAGTGTACCCATCCAAGTTTGACTCTTATATTTGATGCAATAGATGATCAGCTTGCAGTGATCTCATTTCAACATGGATATATGCTAGTGTGCTTGGTTTGTTTGTGAATACATGCTCTTGCACGGCTAACAAACCTTTAAATGCGTAACCGCCGGTTAAGAAAGAAAATCCGATTCACGCCCTTCCGGTTCCGCATATGAAGACCAAGAAAAGGTAATCAAAACATACACTACTAGGATCGATTGATGATTATATTTTAGTACAGAAATATATCGATTATCTATGAATGCTATTTTGTCACTTATTTACTATTGTAACTCAGCACCAAAGTAGCTCGCTAAATAATTTGATGGTCTTTAAGTTATTTATTCCCTTCTTCGAACCTGGTGTAACAACAAGGCCAAAGTCGGCGAAATACAACTAAAAATTGGACAATTTGCTGGTAAATATCAAATTTTAGTGATTGTTCCACGACAAATTTACAGATATGTATTAACTAAATTGCATCTGATGTCTGTGCCAGTATTTCGTTGTGTTAGTGCCCGTCATTATCGATTTGAAGGGAAGGAAAAGATGGGTACGCATTTAATCATTAAAATATGAAGGATATATTTCAAGATACGTTTGAAAACCACAACCTGTTCAAGTTATGGTATTTATTTCCCTGTAAAGCGTTTTGAAAGACATAAAACCAAGAAAAAACAAATTAAAGTATACTTATAATACAGAATGCTGTAAAATCGTCTTCATGAACAGGAATATCATGCATGTGAACTATTGTATTACATGTATTTCATAGACAGTTTGTATTACTTTATATCAAACATTTTCACTGCAAATATCACAAACACACCAAATTTGAGTAAGCAACTATTAAGAAAGGACGAGAGAAGGTGACAATAATCTTCAGCGTAAAACAATTAACAAAAACAAAAACTTTAATACATGTGTTCTATATTGACTATATTGCTATCATTCTAATGATTAAATTCGTAACCGAAATGTTGACACAGCTTTTAACCACATATGCATAGAATGCATTGGCCAGAGGCAACGAAACTGTCACCAGACCTCACACAATGTTAAAATCATCTGCGCACTGTATTGCTTTCCGTTAATATGGACGTAATGAGCGGAAATCTAAAAATATCCCTGCGACTGACCCACATTTTCGTCGTGTACAATGCAATCCCAACATGTGTTTTGGGGTAGGGAATAAAAATCATGATTATAAAGAAAAATTTCTGGAAATTCTTTGGTGTCCAAATGTAGCAATGTCTAACTAATAAAATAGCATTGAGAGAATTTATAATATTTGTCTTCGAATCGAAATATTTTACTCGGAAACACGAGCTGCAAAAGTTTGTTTACCTTTTGTTGGTCATCTGATGCGAAACCGGAAGGACATGAATCGGATTTCTTTTCTTAACCGCGGTTACGTATTTAAAGGTTTGTTAGCCGTGTCTTGGCTCACCTGAACTGAAGGCTTAATGGGGAAAATGTGGGAATTAATTATTTACTGACCACACATTAATATTTTTGCAACCATTTAGGCAGTTTGGTAATTTAAATTCAGATTTAGTGGAGCACTGTGGTGTAGTGGCAGAGCGTCGGACTCTGAATCAAAAGATACATTAACCCCATACTACTGCTTAATATCCAAGATGTGATGGCTCCATCCAGGCATGTGAAAAATGACATTGTTGACTGGGACGTTAAAAAAAATCAAATGTGAGTTTAGCCAACTAGTAAAGTGATCAAAACGGCAACATATATGGACATTACCACCATTATCATTTTAAGTTATGCTCCAAGCTTTATGCAGAAAATGTATTAAACCTACCCAACAAATGATTCTTCTACAAATATGAAAAGTGGGCTTTAATTTAAATTGATAAGCTTCCATTCGCCGTAACTTCCCTAAAACTTTTGTTGCGTAGAGCTTATCTTAATATTAAACCGCTATTATTCTTTGCTTTTCTGTGTATGTAGTGTATTTCTTTTTCCTTTTTTCTCGTGTGTGTCTTTCATTGTTCAAAAACAGGAATCATATTATGATGATAATTTTAGATCCACAATCATTAACCCATATTTGACGAATGGATTTTCCCATCGTTATCATTTGGGTGAGTCCACTTCCATTTTTAGGGGCATCAGGAGTGATTTTTACATTTTATTCAATTTTTCGATGAAAATTCTCTAAGCAAACAGAATAGCCCCACATCTGGGGCTATTCTGATAAAAGGGACGCCAGGCTTAAATGAGTTAATGGTGTATCTCTTTCGACCATGCAAATTAAGAGATGTATTTCGAAACATTTCACTCAATTGATATTATACAGTTAGAGTGTTTGCTTTAATAGCAATTAGCCAATGAGCCTGATTTGAAACCAGTCTGATGTAAATAGAGTTATTTATCCTATCTTGAGGTTTAAGAGACACAGAAATAAAATCATTGGTACCGTAAAAATTCTATTAAACACCCTTGCGTTTATTCACAACAGTACCTTTACAGTAGAAGGGGATTGACGTTTATTGGAGGCTACACTGTAGGGCAACATTCTAGAATTCATATATAAGAACTGAAATTATTGATGGATCTCGATCTACCCGAAACAGGACTTTTGTCCCAAGTAGGTGTTTGGGTATCACCACTTATTTCAACTACAAGAGAAAAGTAGATTTATGTGTTATGTGATAAAGCAGCAATATTAGAAACTTACTGTGTAAAATATAGTATTTTTCCCAACATTTTAAAGTGGGCGTTTATTAGAGGTTCCTAGAATTCCAAAAACCGACTGATAAAATGGTCAGTTTTAGCTTCCAAATAGGGATATGGGCATTTATTAGAGTTTCAGTTTCCAATTAAACTGCTGTTGTGTTCAATGTTGATTTGCTTTGGTCTGATGAAATCTGTCAGTTTATAACATTAATTTAACAAGTTGCGATGCTGGTTACATTTCATTTAAAGTTAAAGAAAAAAGAAACATGTCATATTAGACTAGATTTTTATGCACATGTACACATTATAGAATTAAGCACAAAAATCTTATTATTAGTTACTGTTTCTGCTAGTTTTGCGTTTATATAACCTGCTTTTTCTTATAGCTTTGCTAGAGCATTGATTTAATTATCTGATTTTTTTTAAAGGAATAGGCCCACAAACTATTGTGTGTGCGTTTTATGAAAGCCTTCATGTAGCTGAAGAGTTTGCAACAAATTTCATGAAAATCAACCAAGGTATAAGAAAATTATAGAATTTTGAAAATTTAATGGCCCAAATCCAGAACGAGGTGTGAGGGTATGACGTCACTCCCTCACAATCATGGAATTATAAATATCTGCCATTTCCATGCATATTAAGGTATGAAAGTTGTTGAAATACTTTTCATTCACTTAATATACTGGTCAAAAAAAGTTAAGGATCAAACTTTAAAGGATGAATTTTTCGGTCATTAAATAATTAATCAGGTTTTGAATTACATGGTGGATTAGCACTGTTATTGAACTTTAATATGCCACCAATTTTGAAATTATGCATCAACTGACTTAGGCACAGCTGTTCTTTAAACTACACTACCCTAAAAACCAAAGAAATAAAAAGTCCACAAGAACTGATTCCACGAAAAATATCAATTTTGCCAATACATGAAAATTTTGCGTAATTGCTCGATAATCGTCAAGTTGAATCCTTTTGAAGGTCAGCCAGCCAAAAACAATTGGAAATTTCTTGCCATTTTAAAAGTTTTACTCGAGCAAACGTACACACCATCAGTTCTCTATGGGAATTTCGTACCACTTTCATTTTCAGGGTAGTCGGGCTTAAAGCCTGGTATTGTTGAAGGCAAATGCTATTTTTTCAATCTTTAAGCGCACAAAGCTTACAAAATGAATATCCTTGATGATAGGAATGTTTCATTTTACAAGAAGTTCCTTACCTTCTAGAAATTACATGGTAAATTTTTGATCCCTAACTTTATTTGTCCAGTATAGAATCATATTGATCAGTTTTGAATGTAAAAAGTAAGTCTACTACTGTAAATAAGCATTTTTCCTTTTTGGTCACGTGACTAGCTAAACAAAATGGCGGCCACCATAGGCGGCCATTGTTGAATCTTAAAACCTTCAATATCTTCTAAACCACTTAACCGATTTTAATAAATGTGGTGTCAAAATGTTTGTTTCGCTGATCTCTTTCTTTTGAAATGAAGGATAATGTTTGAAACCTATTCCTTTAAGTGGAGATTTACTAAATCAGTAGGGCAATGAAAATCAGAAATACATAATACTTTCTTTGGGTTCAAGGAAGGATCCATACATATAAGCCTTAGTTGTTTACTTTAGTGGTAATGTACATCATAGCACATTTTGTCAGGACATCTATATATTGGGAAGGAGTCACATAAAATGGAGGCAATGTCAAACAAACAAACAAAGCAATTGCTAATGAATTTGCAACTTGTGTTTTTGGAGGTAGGCTACTTTGGAAAGAATATGTTAAAAATTAAATTAGTTCCTTGGAATAAAGTGTCAGTGTTGACTTAATATTGTGTTCTCATTTATGTATGGTGTTGTTTATTTATTTGATAGATAGAAAGGATGTTTAAACTTGGGATATTTTAAACTTCTGTTAAATAATGTATGATGTAGATTTTATGTTTAATATTTAGTTTAAGGATGTTCGCTGCCAACATTTGACATTTCGGAACTTACGGTTTTTATTTTGTTCAATATCGCGTAAACGGTTGCAGATATTTTCCTAATATTTTATATTTGGATACATATTGATGATATGCATTGAATGAGCTATGAAAATTGTCATTCTAAGGAACTTCATTTTTTCACCCCATTTTCTGCACTTTTTCAGAAAATTTTAGTTGTCAGTAAAATTTAGGGGGTAGGGTAGATTAAACTTGCATATTATACATTTTCAAATAAATTGCACCAGTTCTATGTTTATTTTAGCAGCAGTATATGTGTACATTGTCTTCTAAGTCAGTCTTTCTGTATTTGGTGTGCTAGTTTTAAAATTTTAGGTGGTTTTATGAAATGGGCTTTAAGAAATAAAACAGCCGAAAAAAGGCTTAAAATGGCGATTTTCAAGTGGTTGGTTCTCTCTTATATGCACACTACCATATATATTTCTTTCTTTTATTCGAACAATATTACCAAGTTCTATGTTGTGTGAGAATACAAGAAAAAGTTTGAATCTACAAATATGGGTTTGGCACATTTCAAAATATTGATTTTTTCCGACTTTTCAAGTATGGGGATAGGGTTGGAAAACGACTTGTAAAATTTTGTCATTCACTTCAAGTTGCAAGTTTTTCTATACTTTTGGTCCAAAATAGTCTGCATTACGTAAATATTATGACTTTTGAAAGCTTTCTGGGTGTATTTTTGTTCAAGACGGGTATGTTTCAAAGAATTAAAAATTATATTAATTTTACTAAATTTTAAACATGGTGTTCAGAGGTCTCATTCACAGGCATGTAGCTTGAAAAAATGCACACTACCCTATACATATTTTGTTTTCAAATGTCTTGTATTGTATTTTGGAATCAAAAAAGAGTGGTTAGAAAAAAAGTTGGAATACTTTTTCATTGGCAGCGAACATCCTTAAATCATTGTTCTTCAAACATTTTAAATGTTGTCATTAGAACGTGAAGCAGAAATACATTGAATTATGGAATTGTTATTTCTTGCATGAAATGATTTTTTCATACATATCTTTGGTTATTTAGCATAAGTTTTGGCATGCTCCTGTCGACTTCTTTGCAGTTGCTGGCTTGGCTGTTGTCTGATCCCATTCTGCATGAACGCCTGCAAGGATGTGATCCACCAGTGCCCCAACTGTCACCAACAGCTGGGCAGATACAACCGCATGTAGGACCAGTCTTGGAGGAAACAGGAAGTGGAGGAGGGGAGACCAGTCTAAACAAGGGACTTAAATCATGACAAACCAAATAAAAATTTAAGAAAATCAAAGATATGAACATTGTGTTGGTGATAATGAAATGAAACAAAAATATACTACACTTAAAGAAAAGGGAAAAATCAAAGTGATCATGTGACATCACAAAAGTATTCAAAGAAGTGTAAGAAATAAAAAACTCCAAAAAAAAAAAAAAGAAGTAAATAAATAACTAGACACAAAAGTAAATGGAAACATGAAGCTATAATGACACTCTGTGATTCTCTGATTATGGCTCCTTGATGGAAACAATGCTGACTAATCATAAGAAAATGAAGTTCTGTTTTTAGTATACGAAGAAAATATTTCAAACATTTTGAAGAAAATATTTAAATGAATGTACATATATTTGGACACTTCTTGTATTATATCAAATGGATTTTGAAAGAAACTTTGACATTTTCATTATGAGATGTGAAATCAAAATGATTTCTTTTTTTTTTCTGAGCATATCTCAGTTTTTTGGGAAGATTGTATTTGATGTGTTTTATTTTATCATTTTCAAACTTAAACAACAACAAAAAAATACTTTTACTGGTTTTATCTTTTAATCTATGTACAAAGCTTGTATGTTGCAACAGTGTTGTATACATTTTATCACAAAAAATATTCAAATAAGTCCTACAAGTAAGCACATATTTTTTATCATTTACATACATGTGTTACATTAGGAGAGTAGATTGTCAATTTTCATACGGAGGAAAAAATGATAGTCATCTTTTCACAATTGGTTGGGAGATAGAAAATTCTTTTTAAAAAAATTCGGGGTATGTTAGATCAAAGATTTAAATTCTGGAAATCTGAAAAAATGGGAAAAACGATGGAGCTTTCAAGGAGATGTCTTATGCAGGTTAATTTAATTGAATAACATATCATACTTAAGATCTGGCTGTGATAGTTTGCTTTTCTTCTGAAACTTTTGTTCTATAATTTTTATTCGGACTTAATTTAGTAGTAAGTACTTATTTTGACTACAAATGTGGAAATCATCATCTATTGCTTTTTTTTTTCATCTTTTGCTTTTAGTTTGGGGACAGGCATTGTGCTAGTGCAAGCAAAACATTTTAAATGTCTTAACCAGGTTAATTTAATACCTCAATCCGTGGAGTTTTTAGGTCTGTACAAATATAAAAATAAGATTTTTTTTCCCCAAAATTTTGGACATGTTTTATTCAACTTTTTAATCTAAATATTAAAAATAAATTATTTTATCTGTTTGTATGTTTATTTTTCTTTCAAATCCTATGAATAATGCAGTAAGAACCATTATACCCATGCAGTTTATATAAGCATCATTTCAAAAGAAGTAATGAACTTTATAATGAATATGTGAAAAACATTGCCAGTATGTATCTCTAATTTTGTGATTCCTATTTTTGCTTCTGTGTTGTCTGTTGTCAGTCCTCACATAGCACAGTGTGACTAACATTGTGAAAGTAATGCAGAAAACTAATTAATCTGCCACATTAATATCAGGATGTTTATAATCAGATATATATTATAATATAAAGTTCATTTTATGTAATCATTGAAAATTAGCTTTGCTCTTAATCATATTTTTCTGTTCTTTACATTGGCTGACATATTTTACTACTTTAACATGTTTCTGTTTCCTTTAAGAGTTTTCTCCTGCCATTTAAACTTTCTTTGCGCACAAAAATCTTTTTGTGTGAGTGCACATTTGAGAAGTAATCACAATTGTTTTTTCTTTAGTTTTAATTATATTTGTTGAGTGCACAATTGAGAACTAATCATAGTAGTATCTTTAGATACCTGGATACCAAAAATTAAGAAAAAGAAAATGTCAAATTTTATTCTTGAGCAACATCTGCAGAGACAAATTATGATTGCCATCTGCTAATTCTTTTTAAATATTCAATAATAAATTATTGTGACCATGATTGCTTATCAGGTATCAAATCAAAGATTATTAACATTCATGTCCTTACATACCTTAAGCAAAGATAACAGACAAAGTTCACAAACTAAGATATTGTACATATTATGATAAAATGGCATGTACTTACTTCATCCTTTAAGTCTTTCAAGCAACTGCATGAGGCCTTTTCAGTTGGTTGTGGTATCCATCTGCATGTTTCCTTACAGCTTGTGGCTTGGTTGTTGTCTGATCCCGTTCTGCCTTAACGCCTGCAAGGATGTGATCCACAAGTGCCCAAACTGTCAACAGCAACTGGGCAGATACAACCGCATGTAGAGCCAGTCTGGGTGATGGTACACTGCAAGACAGAAGATATTTATCTGGCAGTCTAGAGAGAAAGACAGCATGCTGGGCATGGTCATTTTCCTATTATTGTAGCTACCTATCACTTTCGTCAATGGTTTATTGGACATTGTGCTTGCTTTGAATATTGTTATGTTTTCAAGCATGTATATATTGTAGAAAAGCTTCAAGATTGACACATAGATTTTTGGCTTAATGACAGCAACTTGCTTTTTTTACCTGCAAGTTTTATAAATTTTTACTGATTTAAAATATTTTGATAACTACACCATTAATGAACTTGCATCTGTAGTTTTAATTTTACTGAAACTGCAATTTTTGTTATTGGTGTTTTTCGAATGTGGCAAAAAAGACCTGAAAAATTTAAAATGAAGTGAAACAAAAGGTTGCAATTTTTTTGGTTATTTTTAACTTAAATATTGTATTTTATTATATTTTTGTGATAAAATGAAAGTTAATATGCATATTTTAATAAACTACTGCAGGGTTTTAATGGATCTTACTTAGTGTATACAGTTACTATTTTCAAACTAAGTTTTCATATTTTCTTTAATAAAAAATTCTCTTGTATAGAAAGCTTTTGCGTTTAATTACTAACCCGAACTGTGCAACAGTCACTGCATAGCCTTCCAATAAAACCAAGAACATATGAGAATTACTATATGAAAACATTATGGCCTTTTGAGTTGGAAGAATTTACCAGGTACTGACTGAATATTCACAACCAATGAAATTGTGAAAAAATGAGACCCCTTTAAAGGTCTGCAGCTGATCATCTCTTGTTCTGTCTTATATACCTATAACTTGCATCCTGATATGTTTTCATGAATAATAATGACACTTGATATGTTTTCATGAATAATAATGATACTTCTTTTTTCAGTCTCATCCCAAAAACAAGAACATTTGAGCCGCCACATGGGAAAACCAACAATCTGCATAGGCGAAAACAAAGGCGCAAACCAGCTTTGCTGTAACTGTTGAGCTGATCAGCACCTTTGTTTTCGCTGCATGGATAGTACAATGCCTCTCCTTCTTCAATCCGAAATTTCAAGCTTCTAACTTTCTTCTGTGACTGTACAGGTTGGTTTTTGTCAGACCTGGTTTGAACCCAAAATTGTTGGTTTTCTCATGCACAGGCTCATTTACAAGAATGAGTTAGTCCAGAAATGTGATTTTTCACCTGCCCTTTCATGTCTTGATACCCATTTAAAAACCTATTAATTGGATGGTTTTATGTTTTGTCCCACTCAACAACTAAGGTCATGTGGAGATGGGACCTTGGGTTAAAGTTGGAGTACCCTATAAACAAACCCACAACTCATGTATATAAACTGAGTGGCTAGACCACCACTGTGACTATGAATGGTTTCTTCGTAAGCATGTTGATTGGGTAGTTATGTCATAAACCTGATTGTCTGATATGATTTGATGGTGGCGCCTCAACAGAGCCATTAAACACTATATTGATATGAAACTGGCAGCATATTTCTCAAAATGAAAATAAAATAGCTCACCTGTGCCTTTAGGCTCAACTCCAGTATACTCATGCTCTAGTGTCCATCTGTATCCTCAACAATATTAAGTCAACTATTAGGTCAATGAAAGCCAAATTTAATAGGTAGGTGTAAGAAAAGTTTGTTCACAGGGGCTGCCTTGCCCACAAATGCACGAAAAATTTCTGGAACTGCCAAGGGGATTTCGATGAATATCTGGACATTTTACTATATGAGTCAATGTCAAAATTCGTCAAAATTCTTGTCTCCTCAATATTTTATGAAAACCGCTTACCAGATCGTGATTTGAATTTTTAGCTCACCTGAGCCGTCAGGCTCACAAGGTCAGCTTATAGCATACCCATGCTCCGTCGTCCGTCCGTCCGTCCGTCCGTCCGTCGTCCGTCCGTCGTCCACCATTTTCAAAGATCTTCTTCTCTGAAACAGCTTGGCCAATCAAAGCCAAATTTTACATGAAGCATCTATGGGAAGGGGGAACCAATGTGTATATAAATAATCCAGGTCACATGACCAAGATGGCCGCCATGCCCATATATGGTAAAAACCCTTCAAAAATCTTCTTCTCCGGAACCACTGGACCGATTTCAACCAAACTTGGCATGAAGCATCGATGACTCAAGTACTACAATGTATATATAAATCATGACCTTGCGGTGACCTTGACCTATTTTACGGCAAGGTCAACATAGGTCGCCTTTGCATTTGAATGGGAAAAATTGTTAAATTGTCATTTAAAGGAAAAATCTTGCAGAAAATGAGCAGAAGGACTGAATATTAATGATTCTGAGAAAATTTGCACCCCAGGGGCTCATCCGCCCCCACCCCGGGGCAATATACATGTATATTATCATAATATTCAAACATCATCTCCTCTGAAACCGCTTGGCCAATTAAAGCCAAATTTTATGTGAAGCATCAATAGGAAGGGGTAACCAATGTTTATATAAATAATCAAGGTCACATAACCAAGATGGCCACCATGCCCATATATGGTAAAAACCCTTCCAAAATCTTCTTCTCCGGAACCGGTACACTGATTTCAAAGAAACTTAGCATGGAGCATTGATGGCTCAAGTACTACAATGTGTATATAAATCATGACCCTGTGATGACCTTGACCTTTTTTATGGCAAGGTCAACATAGGTCGCCTATGCATTTGAATGGGGAAAACTTTTAAAAAGTAATTTGAGGTGAAAATCTTGCAGGAATGGGTAGTTTGACTGAATATTAATGATTCTGAAAAAAAAATGGACCCAAGGGGCTCATATGGCCCCACCCGGGGGCAATATACATGTAAATTACCAAAATATTCAAACATCTTCTTCTCTGAAATCACTTGGCCAATCAAAGCCAAATTTTATGTGAAGCATTTATAGAATGAGGGAACCAATGTGTATATAAATGATCCAGGTCACATGACCAAGATGGCCGCCATGCCCATATATGGTAAAAACCCTTCCAAAATCTTTTCTATTCTGGAACCGGTGGACCGATTTCAACAAAACTTGGCATGAAACATCAATGGCTTAAGTACTACAATGTTTATATAAATCATGACCCTGTGATAACCTTGACCTATTTTACGACAAGGTCAACATAGATTGCCTATGCCTTTGAATGGGGATAACTGTTACTTGTCCGTTGAAGGGAAAGACTTGCAGGAAATTGGCAAATGGACAGGATATTGATATAATGGGCACCAGGGAATCATCTGCCCCTTTACTGGGGCTTTTTTCCATAATATGCAAACATGTTTATTGGTATATACGTACAACAGATCTCAGGTGAGCGTTTACAGGACCATTGGTCCTCTGGTTTCATATGATACTACTAATCATGCTTAATAATATTAAATGATAAAACAGTATTTTGTTTGTGTAGAAATAACTTTTTTCTAGATTTAAAACCTCATTTTTCATCATTTTTGCCTGTCCCTCGAAAAAAATTGAAGATTCAGCATAACTTTTGAAAGCCGCTGTAAATTTTTGGGTAGTTTTGACTGGTTGACTCAATAAGAACACTATTAAAGTAAATATAAGAGCTTTCAAAATGGGATATTTCATTTTATTTTTCATGTTTTTTGGCAATAATAAATCCGTCCCTGGATTTATGTCCTTACCATAACGAAGTGATAAATTGCCAAAATAATACGGGATCCCTCATGTTGGCAAATCTGGTTATCTGTCATGCTCACTGGGCACTTTCTATTTACAAGCATTGCATGTGTTTTGAAATGCTGCTACTGAACTGCTCAAGGAAAATACTGTTTCACTGAGTAATCCGAGCAGAGTATATTTTTTGTGTGTCCACTGACCGTAACAAGATATTAGCACAGTGAATACTTTGAAAAAGGTCTGATTCTGACATATTGATCCAATTACATTTTTCAATAGCAAACCACTTTTGCTACCATGTTTTAATGCATAACTATTATTTAAGATAGAAATAACTTAAAATATGTCCTTACCGTAACAGTCCTTACCGTAACAATATAAAATGTTATGGTAAGGACTCATATTGTTACGGTATGGACATTAGCTGTTAAACAGCAAAATAAATCAACTTGTATGTTATTTATGTAGATACATTTGCTATGAGAAACTGTAACTTGTTCAAATTAGAATAATAGGATTATTTAAACCCAAATTTATAAATGAATTTTTTACACAAATACGTTCATAGGAATTATTCCGTTACGGTAAAGACATTTTGGTGAAATACCATGCCTTTTTGGAAAATCATTTGGAAATATACACTAGAAGCAATACAATAATTTAAAATGTAAAATACATAATTTTATTGAAAAAGATAGCTATCAGGATTATGATTGAGAACAATTATTTCCTACAAAATGTGTTATGTCCATACCGTAACATGCTGGTCCATACCGTAACGATATCTCAGAATGTTTAACTGTATCAGAAAACTAACAAACTTATTAGACTTAAATCACCATAGAAGATACCAAAAGATTAAATACTTGTTATATCATTCAATCACACTTGCTTGTATTGCTGTCAAAAAGGCAAGAATTGATTTTTATTCTAAAAATGTCCATACCGTAACGATTTTATCAATATAAGATCTTGTCCATACCGTAACAGAGAATGTCCATACCGTAACAACATCAGAAAAGTATTTACTGTGTAACATTTTACTAGTTGCTTTTCTGTGTTTACCTTCTTTTGCATTCACACCGAGAGGATTTATCAGTGAAAATAAACAAACATATTTCTTAATCACTGTCTTCATTTAGCAGCATATTAGTGCGCAAAGTCAAAAATGTCCATACCGTAACATGCATCTTGTCCAGTACCGTAACGGTAATAAATTTCTGAAAATAAGTTCTTTATAAAGACTTCATGTGGATTATAACCACAAAATCAATATTATCAAGATGAAACAATTGTCTGCAGTATTGTTGTTGTATAGCAATATGTGTTTCAAAAATGTTATTAAAAGTAGATAACATCTAAAATCTGTAAAAAGTCGTTTTTGCTTGTATGGTCACTGTTTTTTTCTACTATCATTATAGCTGTACATTGTTTTTCTTCTGTACATGTGTAGAAACATTCTGTTTATGAGATTGCATACATCAGAAATAAAAAGTTGTTGCATATTTATAAGAAAAACACAATTTAAAATTTGTTACGGTAAGGACATTTTTCCTGGTCATGTGACTTTTGACAATCTATTTAAGCAATCTGATTGGTTGTTAAGATTACCTTGAGTTTGTCTTATTTATTTTAGGGTTAGCTTGTTACAATCAGTCAAAAAAAAATTAACTTTCTTTCAATTGCTTTTTATTTTTTCCCACATTCAAAATTTGACGAATTTTGACATTGACTCATATAGTCCTTACGTCCTTGATTTTTAGGACGTGGTAAGGTCGTTAGAGGAATGTGGTCTGGTGTGAACGGGGTTTAAGCTTAGAGGAGCTCATCTAGCACATCAGTCTGCACCTTAGTTTTGGCTTGCAACCTTCTAAGATTGAATCAAGGTTTTCGGAAGATTTCATAGGTATCCCGCCCAAAGTTTGAGTGTTTCTGGCAGCTTCTGTGTGATTTGTATAGAAAATATGTTCCATTCTACGTAAAATTCAACATTTGGTCAATGCACCAAAATGGTGGAAACCTCTTGATGTTACATACATGCAGCATAAATCTATGTCAAAGGGGGAGGGGGTCAGTTTTTTTTCAAAACAAAATATTGTCAGAAAACATATTTTTTTGCAATCGATTATCAAGGAAATGCTACAATATGCTTATTGCAACCCAAAATTTTGGGTAGAAACTATTTATCCACGAATAACAGGTACAACATCTTTATTAGATTTATAACTGTAAACAGCACTGTCCATCACTTATGCAAAAACCTGTACCTTAAAAAAACTAAGCAAAATAAATTAAGCAACTTTTACTTTGAACAGTGACTCCATATGTTTTGTAGACATTAGGGAAGTTCTTCTGACAATGGCTTACATGTATCAAATTATGGTAGAACTAGTCTTTGTGTGATGCTGAAGTGACATTTGATTTTAAGCCCATGGAGGCATATCTCAAGTAAAACATAAACCATCAAATATTGATAAACATATTTTGCACAGTGCATTATAAGTACATGTATACACTTTGTGTATACCTATTAAAATAGGACAGTCAGTATGTTCATTCAGGTAAAACATACATATACAGTATACTTCCATAGCCTTAGTGAATTACAAATAATGGAATTGAGCCCATTTATCGGTTTTGGGGCTTTTTGACAGCCTCCCCCCCACCCTTTGCCCAAACATGGCCTTTGGATATAATATGTCATTTACAAAATTACAGTTGTGTTCAAAATATTTTGGTTGGGCAAGGTGGGGGGGCGGGGCATGGCCTTATAAAAGGTTTCCTATTTCCTATATGATGCTATATTAAATTCAAAGATTTTGTCCAATTTTTAAAGAAGTCACTGCTTGAGTTACACAAAACATTACATGCCTAAATATAATAGAAACTCATTTTTTCGACTGAAATAAACGCCATTTCAGTGCCTGTAACGCGAGATTTTGAAAATTTCTTGGGCATTTCACAAAAGAAATCTTCCGAAAACCTTGCCATTAAAAACACAACCTTATCGGAAAACCAGTGTCTCTAATGTCTTGAAAAGCATCCATGAGCATGGCAGAAAACATCATGCTGAAGCAATTGATAGGAGAGAGATGCCTCTGTGATTGTCACAGACTTGTTGTGAACCACTGCAGAAGCTGAGGGTACCTGTAAAATCGATTTAAGCGCGCCAGTAATTTTATATTAGAGCCGCCGTATGGGAAAACCAGCAATCTGCATAGGCCAAAACAAAGGCTCAGATCAGTTTCGCGGTAACCGCCAAGCTGATCAGCGCCTTTGTTTTCGCTACGCGGATAGTAAAATTCCTCTTTTTTTTCTAAATCCAAAATTTCCTGCCTCTAACCATCTTCTGTGACTGTACTGATCGGTTTGTGTGGGACCTGGTCGGAACCCATATTGTTGGTTTTCTCATGCACAGGCTCATTACTGATCGTTCGAAGGCGATACTTATGTGATGGTTCTTATTGTTTTTTTTGTCTTGGTGTTAAAATTTTTGTGCTGTTTGCGCCTTATGTATGTTTTCATATTTTTAGTTAAGTTTAGGTAACTGAGTGGTCACCTATTGGGAAAATAGCTGCTCATTCGGCTTACGATATGTTTTCATGGTATAAGTACCTGATTGTGAATATAGTTTTTCCCACCTCGGTTTTTGGAGTGGGAATCTCTTTCTGATTGCGCTTTTTCGTGATCGTTACGTACTTGTACCTTTGTATAGATGGATTATGGATGCATTCTTAAACTCTTGTGGGATAGCCTCCTTACTCCACATACAGTGAAACAACTCTCAGATTCTCTTCCATGGGTAGCCCCCTTGTCAGGAATTTCATCTGCACCTGGAACTTTGACAGATGACAGTTGTTGATCTGCTTTTTCTTGTCTCCTTGACGGTTGGAAATTCATATAACAGAACATTGCGCTCGATTGCATTCTCATTGAGCACACTATTGAAGTGTTCTGCCCACCTTTCCAAGACAGCCTATATATCTGTTAGAAGAGTGTTTCCTTCTACACTGAGCAATATGGTGGCTCCAGAACTTAAGGGGCCATAAATGTTTTTCAGTGTATCATGAAATTTCTCAATATCCCTTCTGTCCGCAAAAAACTGAATTTCTTCTGAGCTAGTATCATCTTGATGTGCCTTGTGCAATCGGTGCTTTTCTTCAAGAAGCCTCTTAATTTTGTCATCATTCTCATCAACCAGTCTTGATGTTTGCGAGATTGGTGTCCTAAAGTAGATGCACCTGAAGAATGAAAATAAAACTTAGATACTTTTAAGAGCAGCGAACATATTAAGGAAAAAGGGGATGGGTCATACCGCGGTTTCGACTACTTAAGCCTCTTCAGTAACCCTATAAATTTGGCAACATGGAGTCAAAGAGAAGTACTGTAATTTTGCATCTTCAACAGGATAGTCGATACGAAGACTAGTATAGTCTAAATGGGGCCAAATATATTAAACATTGGTTAGAAAATGAATATAAACCGATAATAATTTTCTGATTTCTCAAAATACCCTCGCTGATCTCAAAGGACATATTGCTATACAAAGGTCTAAAGGGTAAAGCCAGAATACCCACAGATGACCTTATCCCAAAGAATAGGCGTTTCAGATACCTTAAGCTAGCAAAGAAGCGTACAAAAAGTAGTTTCTTTCCACAGACTATCAGGGACTGGAATGACCTCCCTGATTCTCTGATCTCCTCTGCTGAAATGTCTGATGACTGTGTGTCCAAGTTCGCATCTCTTGTGAGAGCCAGTGACTAATTTCCCTCCTGGCGCACCCCCTGGCGAGGTTTTGCCAATTTGGCGTGTCACCAGTAAACCATTCAGATTCAGAAAATATAATTTGCACTATGGATGTTTTACGGGGAGACATTTTACGGCCGCCACACGGCACAACACCAGCTGCAGTAATAGCAAATAAAATAAAACAACCGTTTTATGGAAAACTGTCCAGTTTTTTTCGGGGTCCTCTGAACTGAGGTTGGTTGCAAATGTCCGTTAACAAAAGCTTGTCTCTTGCTGTCTTGACTCAGGTTTGAGACATCCGGTCTCTTAGGAACTTTTTTACCTTGTTGAGGTCGTCTCGCAGGCTTGATTCTTAGGTTGAGTTTGCTGACAACTAGTCTATGATTTGTCCAGCAGTCTGCAGCACATATAGTCTTTGTCACTCTGACATTCTACCTGTCTGTTCTCCGCACTAAGGCATACTCTATGAGATGCCAGTGTTTTGAACGGGGGTGCACCCAGGATGTTTTGTTTCTATTAGGTAGACGGAATAAAAATAAAACTGAGATCCTTTAAGAAGGTACAAGTAGGCAACGATCAGGAAAAGGCGCAATCAGAAAAAGATTCCTACTCCAAAAACCGAGGTGGGGAAAAAACCAAACTATCAGTAAGGTACTTATACCATGAAAACATTTCGTTAGCCGAATGAGCAGCTATTTTCCCAATAGGTGGCCACTCAGTTACCTATAAACTTAACTAAAACTATGATAACATACATAAGGCGCCAACAGCACGAAAATTTTAAACACCAAGACATAAAACAAAAAGAACCACCACAGAAGTATCTCCTTGGAACGATCAGTAATATAAAATTACTGGCGGGCTTAAACCGGTTTTACAGGATCCTAACCTCACCCTCAGCTTCTGCAGTGGTTCATAACATAAAGTTAGTTGTTCGGTCCTCGTAGTGAATCTCTAACTAGTCAATGAATCATCATGGACAAACAAATGATAAATTCCATGATGAATCAAAAACGAGGACTCACAGATTAAGCTGCCCGACGATGGAGATCCCTGGGCGCCCAATAACTTACTAACTCCGGAGCAAAAGAAAAACACCAGTTGAACCCCGGTGGGCCAAGCAACAAACAAGAAGCTCCGGTCCCAACCAACCAAAGAGCAGCGAACATATTAATATGAGAAATGGGATGGGCCATACCGCGGTTTCGGCTACTGACCCTATAAATTTGGCAACATGAAGCCAAAGAGTATTACTGTAATTTTGCATCTTTCAACAGGATAGTCGACACAAAGACTAGGTGTTGACACACGTTACTGATGCTAGGGTGGGTCTCGTTTGATCTATTGTTGAACAAGTCGGCGCGGGGCACCTTTAAGTGATTTCAGCCGTCCTTATTTGATTTAAAATGGCAGAACATTTTCAGTTTTCCTTAGCAGATGAAAGGGATCGGTTATTGTATTATTGTAAAAAGCCATTTTACACTTTTTGCCATGTGGCGTCACTTGGAATAAATGGAGAAAAATAAAAAATAGTTTACCATTTTGCATGGAACTTGTAGAAATCCATATAAAACAATTTAGTTTTAGTTTTGTCTCTTTCTTTGTCATTCTACGGGTCTTCGAAAATGAATTATCCGGCACCATTTGAGTTTTACAAACTTGATGAGGTATATGTTACGTCACGTGACGTCATATTTGCCATATACCTCAGCAGTCCCTCCTAGGCTATTGTGACAGTGAACCTGTCTGATCAACCGACATTCTTACGTGAAGGCGCTAATGTCTCTAGCGAATCGACGTCACGGCGCTAAATTACGTCGAAATTACGTCAATCATGGCCATTCAGACAAGCTAGTTTCAGTGCCAGACGATCAGTGCAACTGGCAAAACTTGTGTTTTAATGAGTAAGCGATGCTCTATGTGACAAAGGGCAAATTGTAGTCATGCTCAATATTACTTTGCAGTTTTTGTATATCAAAGACTGTTGTTCTCACATTACTCATTATTTTGATACGAAATTCATAACATAAATTGCATACATATCAATGTTAATGTGTGTCAATTTTCATTGAAATCGAGCTACTACAAATATGAAATTTTTAAAACTTTTCAGAGTAGAAGATCAAGTTCAGCACACTTTCTTAGAAGCAAGAGACCATTGCTGTTGCACTTCCCAACATATTCTTGACCTTTAACTCATTCCCAGGTCTGGTGATCTGTACCAACTCTGGCATTAAAGTCGCCAAGAAGAATAAGCTTGTTTGTATGTGGCATTTCAGAAATAACGTCGTCAAAGTCATTATAGAACTTGTCCTTAACCTCATCCGGATTGGTCATCGTCTGAGCATGTTTATTGCCTGACACAGGAAGTCTCAATGTCATTAGGTTGTCATTAATGCCTTAGCTTACCAACAAGGTTCGTTTTAACGGCAAAGCCAACTCTTGCTTTGCGCCTCTCTCACTTTTGCGTCCGCTCCAGTAGAAGATGTATCCAGCACCGGCTTCTTTGATTTCCCCAATGTCTGCGAACCGAGTCTCACTCAGTGCAGCTAACTGTATACCATACCTCCAAAGTTCTGTGCCCACAAGGGCCGTTCTACGCTGTGGACAGTGATCTTTCTGACCCGGCACTGTCCATCAATGTTCGCACATTCCATGTGCCAATCCTAAACTTTCTCTTTCTATTTCGACCGCTAAGAGGGATCCCCGCTGATCGCAGTTAATCAGCCAGGGGGGGTTGAAGCAGAGCAGGCATTTGTTTAGGTCACCTTTCCTAGATCTCCACATTGTAATGGATTCCGGTGTTTGTTTGTTGAGAAATAAGATGCCGTGCACTATAGTGAGGAAGGGTTGCGCAACGTCAACCTCACTCGCACGTCCTCACCCAACTACGCACAGAGACAAGACTCTGGTCAAGACGTCCGGAGTTGGGTTTGGATGCAGTGGATGACCGTAACATCTTCAGTGCCTTGTCACGCTCTGCATGTTTCACAACATGTTGCTTTATCGCTTTCCGAACCGTTGAATCAGAAGATGATCTCTTCCGCTCCGTCTACCGAAACAGTATTTGCTCTATGAAATTGGAGTAATTGGCTTACGAAATGTTTTCATGGTATAAGTACCTTATTGTTTGTTTGGTTTTTTCCCGCCTCGGTTTTTGGAGTGGGAATCTTTTTCTGATTGCGCCTTTTCCTGATCGTTGCCTACTTGTTACTTTTTTGCATATTATTTTGGAATAACGTATAATTTTCTTAGATGAATTGCTGGCCATACTGCAGAGCTCCGTCTACCCTTTCTTAGGTATTGTTTAGAGACCTGTAAACTCCAAGGAGGACTATCGACCAAAACGTAATTTCATTTTTCAGTGATTTTTTTTCTTGTATATCGACATTCGATTTTGTATTTGAACATACTACTTCTATCATGTGTGAGTACGACTAAACCTGACTTAAAAGTAGCTAACTGTGACCTAATTTCATGACTACTTTTGACTTGTATTTCAACACTCTATTTGTGTATGAACATTCTTCTTTCACATTACGAGTGACTTGGTCTTTGTCCCCAAAGTGGTTTTAAAGAACTGGTACTTAATTTCATGGATATTGATTTTACCTTGTATATTTGCATTCACTTTGTATTTGGACTTATTTTACCTTATGGGCAAATATGACCAGACATTTGACCCCAAAGTAGTTTAAGGTGACCTAGTTTCATGGTTCAATGATTTTGTCATATATCGCGATATTCATTTTGTATATTTACTTAACGTTTTCGTATTATGAAAATGATCTCTAACATGATTTTGGACCTCAAAATAGTAATAGTTCTCTGTGATCTAATTTCTTGGTTCAGTGATTATGATTTATATCATCATGGCGAAACGCTGTATGAGCAGTATTTCTGGAGAAGTACAGGGTTTTTAGCCTCAGATATTGGTAAAAAATAAATTAACATTGAAATTTATTTACAAATTCATAAAAGCAGCGTCTTCATTCCTCTTACACGCGTTGTCATGATGACGCGCAGAAGAACAATAGATAGATTTGTTTGTTTGTTGTTTAACGACGCATCAACCCTGATGGGTCATTAGCGTCTAACAAGGTAAAACGTTAAAATATATTGAACAATAGATAGAGCGTAGATAATCTGAATGAAAAAGCCGTGCTAGTTTTGAAAAGAAGGGAGATACACCTGCTGTTTGCGATACATTTCTCATCAAAATTCCACAATTATAATAATAATAATAATACTTTATTTCAAGAGGGTAACACAATTAAACTTTTAAACAAAGCCGCAGGAGAAATCATGGCCCAAGATTCAACACCTTGGAATAATTGTAATCATGAACCACGTTTGCCAATAAGCCATATATAACTTTATTCTTTCGATGCTTTGTGGCAGTGGACGTCTGTTTTTCCATGCGCGCTAAGTTCGTTTGCAGCCCATTACGGTGACGTGCCAAATTAATGTCCACAACGTCGCAAACTCCATAGACTTCAATGTATTTTCACATTTACAAGAAAAATTATCCTGTCTCTCCTGGTCAACATATTTTCATAATTTTGGTATCATTTCAAAAGTAAATGAATAAAGCAATAAACAAGATTTTTGGTGAAATCTGACTTTGCATTTTTCATATACAATAATTTAAAACTGAAGGAAATTTTGAAAAAAATCATTTTCCCATTGACGTTAATGGTGACGTTGTCAAAAAACTAAAAATAATCTCACATTTTCTTTAAACAATTGCAGCCTTGAAACGCACGCATAGAATTAAATAAAAATATCTTGTTTATTGCTTTCATAATTTATTTACCTTTCAAATGACACTTAAATCGTGAAAATCGGTTGACACTCCTCAGCATCAGTCACATGTATTAAACTGCATTAACGTAGATGTTGTTTTCATATTTGCAGGTTATGGACAACCACCAATGCAAGGAGGTAGGCATAGTTTTATTTTTCAGTTTTATTTTGGCAATGCCAGTTGCATGCTGCATCCTGGATCAACGAATAATTTTTCATAGGCTTGGGATCCGCATGTTTTAGATTGAATGGTGTTCTGTTCTGTCCAAATATGACAGATATGGGCTAAGATGTTTCAGAAGCTTCGGATATGGCATATTGCACCTAAAAAGTCTGTCTAAACTAGAAAATATCGCTGACTGTAAACCTACTAAATCAGCTTGGGTAACACCTTTGTGCATTTTATAGCTTCAGCATGAATGCGGACTGTAAATCACTTCATCGAACCTGGCGACTGCATGTTTGGAAACAAATTATTTAAGAGCCGCGACGCGAGAAAACCGGTCTTCGGGGTTTCCGACCAGGTCTGACACAAACCGGCCTGTACAGTCACAGAATCAGGCTAGAAGCTTGAAATTTCGGATTTAAGAAGAAGAGAAATAGTACTATCCGTGTAGCGAAAACAAAGGCGCTGATCAGCTTCGCGGTTACCGCGAAGCTGATCTGCGCCTTTGTTTTCGCATAGGCAAAAATCCCGTTTTCTCACGATGCGGCTCAAGATGTTGTGTTATGATTTTGCATGTTTGTTCCTTATGTACATTTAGCGGACCCTGCTCAGATTCATCTCCAGGAAGCTAGAGGTATAGACGTTGAGGAGCCAATAGACCCTGGTGCACCATGCCGGGGATTTTTGTAGGGTATAATTTTCTGAAAGCCCATCCAATTCCCTTCAAAATGACACTTGTTAGCACTCTGATCGTTGGGGCGTTTGGACGCAGCGGCCTTTTGAATGCGTTACGTACGTGACATGTTGCAAATTTCATGAGAATCGCCATAAAATCAACATTTGGTATATTTTTAAGAGGTTTTGTGTTAAAACAAACACGAAAATTAGCAAACAGAAAAAAATATGCTAAAACAGATGCTTTTCTATGAACATAGTTAATTGTACCGCGTATGGTAACGTATGTAACAAAATATGCAGTAGACGTTCCATATGAACAAACAGTACATCGAATTTCTAACGCAAATAAACAAACTGATTGTGTGGAAATATTTTTAAATAAAGTCTGTTATCCGAATTAGTTCACTCAAAAGTTTGTACTTTGTTTGCAGCTGCATGTCATATACTGAAACTTGTGCCATCCCCACTTGCCAGTATACATATATTTACGTGTAAAACTAAGTCATGCTTAGTCATTCTCAAAAGGGACACTGGGGAATAGTACAATTCAGCGATACATTCTAGTTTAAACTTGACATTGTCTAAATGGTAAACTTATTATAAACCAATGGCATCTATTGATTGTTACCGAGTGGTTTGTCATTGGTAACGTAGATAACGGCAAGATACTGTAAGAACAGTCCCTGCATACAGAGGGCTGAGGTGAAATAAGTTGTGAGGATTTGCTTCGAAATAATGAATTTAGTGTTTGCAAATAAGTCTGCTGTCCATCTTATTTAAACAACAATGTTTGGACTTTGTTTGCAACTGTATCCCGTTGAGTGAAACTTCTATCGTTCTTGCTTGACTACATACATGTATTTGACACATTGGCAAAATGTACATTGTTAGTGAAATTATAAATGATTATACATGTAATTTTACCGAACCGATGTTGTAAGACAGAGAGCGGCAGTGCTAAACGAGCGTTCTTCTCCATTGAGAACAACATTCAGTGCGACTCTTTGAGGCTGTGTTCCTTTTGATTGGTTATACACCTAACCTGCATTGAATGGCTAGTGAAAGATGGATACTTGCATGAAATCTGCAAACCCAACATAATTAGGTTTCTAATGATGACAATGCTATAATGTAGTCAATACTTAATTCTAAACCAAGATACACAGTGGGGAGCGTGGTGACCTAGTTGTACAGTGTCGAGCACAGAAGTGAGAACTTGGTTGTTCGAAACTATCTTTACCGTGAATTTTCTACAAGTATACGGCCAAAAACAAAAACGGAAACAAAGGAAATATATTATATCTACTCCAACTAACATCAAGTAAGGATCACTTTAAACAATCAGTAGCAAGCAATACTGGTGGTTATGGGACAGAAAATACTTAATAGCTGCCCTCTTTATCACGAAAATTTGTCATTTTGCGCATTTACTGTCTGCGATACCGCAAGCTACATGTATTTTATTTAGACGGATACAGTTCTGCAGTTATGCATAAGAAAGAACCAGAACAGAACAGAACTCCGGTTTCCATGGCAATGTATAGTATTAATGGGTGAAAGTACTATTGTCACTCTAGCGGTTATATCTTTGATCGCGTCTCCTCTGTACTACGGCATAAGCTGCCCTATAGAACAAGACAAAACATGTTACACGTAAGATGGTGAATTTGTAAGTGTGGACATTCTATAGCACCTTCAATATCTTATTTAAACTTCTGTAAGAAGTACATGTTCATATGTAAGTCAGGGATGAAAATTTACATTACTGGCGTGTCTGGAAATATTGTTTAGTAGGCTGGGCTGGGGCCAGACCCTTCGTGTGTCTTGCTCAATCCACTGAGGTTCATATGGCAGTTTTCTTTTGCTCCAAATTTTCTTTGTTTGAATTGATGCTCGGCGTCCAAGTCAACAGCTATGGTCATGTCGAGACGTTGCCTCCATTTTATGGGACTTATACCCAAAATTAAGACGCCATGCTTCAAATATAACCACCCAACTAAACCATTGAGACTTTTTTTTGTATGAATGTCTTGACCGTAGGCTTAACCACTTTTCCTGGGCAGGCTTAGACCTGAGCGGTTAACCAGTAATCAGATGGCCAGTCAGTTGTGTTACCTGTGATCCTAAAAAGGTACACGTAGGCAATGGTCATGAAAAGGCGCAATCAGAAAGAAATTCACACTCCAAAAACCGAGGTGAGGAAAAAACTAAATTGACAATTAGGCACTAATACTTATAAAGCATATACAGGCTGTATCTGTGGTGTAGTTTTAGTTTTATTGTGAAAGAATGGATGCATTTTATGAGCAAATCCACATGAACATACAATTTTACAATGCTTCACAAACGTCACAAGGTTGTATTTCTTTTGTGGTCCTACATGTATTTGTTAAAGGTTTTGCTGTCGATTTCACACGGAAGTTTTAAGTTCAGGTAGTGGTATGGCCACCTTTAGTGAAATAGCTGCTCACTTAGCTAATATAATATTCTTTAGAGCCTTCACTTTATGGTCCATTTGATACGTATGATATATATTATACCGATCGTAGTAGACTGACGTCACAGCTTTACCATTAACATTATGAAGGAAGTGAATGTATTTGACCAATCGCAACAGGCGAGTCATTCAGTTTTATAACGGTAAATCTTTGACGTGAGTCTACGATCATAACAGAGCTAAATAATAATGTGAATACGCAAATTTATATTTTAACAGAATAGATTCGCAATAAATAAATTTTATTCCATTCCTGTTACTGATTTAATCCTTTTCAGACTTAATTGTTATCAGGTGAGCGATTGTTGCCCTTTTGGCTCTCATTTCTTTCATTTTTATGACAGATATCCAGTAAATTTAATTTACTAATTGAAATAATTATGGGAGAGGAATGATAATCTGCTATAAATTATAAGTATTTGATTCTATAGATAAATACAAAATTGTGACGTACGTTACCATGCCATTACGTAAAATATGTTACCGTTATCATGAAACATGGCCTGTAGTTGATTTGTGTGTGTTTTTAATACCTTTTAGGACAGACATTCAATAAATTTAATTTCCTAATTGAAATAACTGTGAGAGAAAAATGATAATCTGCAATTAATCATAAGTATATGATTCTACAGTGAAAATACAAAACTGTTACATACGTTACCATGAAATTACGTAAAATATGTTACTATTGTCATGACGCATGGTCTGTAGTTGATTTTTCGTGTGCTTTTAATACCTATAGAAGTTTTATTTCGAAAACTGGGATGTTGTTCAGGAAAGGAAGTGTCTACGTTCTGTTTCTGGGACATGGTTATTAATGGGCATACTATTTAAATGGGGGTAGGGGAAGAAAATCAACATCTGTGGAGTGACAGAAGGTCACAGAGAGCTCTACTATATGTCATTTTGAAGGGCAAGGACTGTAAATAACTATAATAGAAATTTTAATTTGACATTTGATCTAAGCTATATTCTATAAGAAACGAAACACGGTGGATATGCCAAATTACACGGGTTATTTACGTTACTTCTGTTGTACCAGTAGTCATGAAATCTAAATATAATTGATTTTGGTCCTGTTAGGTTAGGCAACATCTCTGCTACATATTTAAAGGTAAAGTTCTTGTCAAATATTTGTTTTTTGTCATAAATCTTGATGATCCCCTTAGTAGCTTGAATTTAAAAATCATATATCGGTAACATATGTAACACGCTCTGGCACGATAAAGCCCCAGCAGTCAGAGTGCTAACAAGCGGCATTTTGTAGCTTAGGGTACTGGCTTTCAGAAAATATATGTCTACAAAAATCCCCGGCATGGTGCACCTCTGCCATATACTATGTGTTAGCCTAGTATACGAGTACTTGAGATACTTTATCATTCCGATAGCTCAGTTAGTTTGTAGTTGATTGCAGTGAATAGATTTAGTTGTTTGCGGTGGTCATTCCTAATATATATATACTAACATTTTTTCTCTAAGCCCAGATTAGATCTTCTTTTAGCAGGTGCAACTCGTCAGATTTGTATGAACTATTGTATGAACTATTGTTTATCATGTTTATTGTATGAACTATTGTTTATCATGTTTATTGATAATTCTATATAAGCTCTTTCAGTTTATGTCTATTATTAGATGTTGTGTTATGATTTTGCATGTTTGTTCCTTATGTACATTTAGCGGACCCTGCTCAGATTCATCTCCAGGAAGCTAGAGGTATACGAGTACTTGAGATACTGTATCATTCCAATAGCTCAGTTAGTTTGTAGTTGATTGCAGTGAATAGATTTAGTTGTTTGCGGTGGTCATTCCTAATATATATACTAACATTTTTTCTCTACGCCCAGATTAGATCTTCTTTTAGCAGGTGCAACTCGTCAGCAAGCGATAATGTTCATAGACTTTAATGTACGATTGAGCGTTCAATGTACAAGAGATTATAGCTAGGGTGTTTAGGGAGTATCTTTTCTCTGGAATTTTTATTGTTTTGTATGAACTATTGTTTATCATGTTTATTGATAATTCTATATAAGCTCTTTCAGTTTATGTCTATTCCATGCAAATGACTGTTTACCTCACAGCTTTCACAAATCCTCCTCCGCAAATAGGTCTGTTACGACCTGTTGGACCAGCTCTAATTCTTCTTCACTCTGTTCATCTCATTGATATTGTGTATGTGAATTTTAAGAGTGCTTCTTTGAAGCGTTTATATCTGAAAAATTGAAACTCGAATTAGGCCGAAATGCATACACCATTTTTCGTAGAGTCAATCTGTTGCTTAGGGAATTTATCTATACTCCAGTCCCTGAGGGGTCATTCGTGTGCACGAGAGGTCCAGAGAAAAATTTTCCATAAATGGTTAGAGACATATCTGAAGTGCAAGAAAATGGAGGGTGATCGGCTGAAATCATGGTGCGGTCCGAGAAATCCAAGATGGCCGCCAAGATGGCGGCCGATTTTCTTAAAATGGCTGTATACATAAAATTAGCTACCACAACATGCTTTTTCTTCGTTTTTGGACTCAAAATGATTATATAAGAAAAGAATAGATGCAAATAGAAAGTTTCATGCAATTTTATAATGACTAAACATCAAAAATATTTTTCAGGGGCCTGAAAACCATGCAAAATTGGTCAAATTTTGATGAAAATATGAGGATGGGGTACAACTGTTTCCTTCACTGCCACTCATTATTGGTATAATGCTTAGAAAACACCATATAAACATTCTTTAGTCATAAGGCTAATTGACTAAGTTCTTTAAATGGCTTTATTCTGACCCTGATGTCTGATAAAAATGCCTCAAAAGTGGGTGGGGTAAACCGACCCTTTCAACAAAAATAACGATTTAGCTTAATTAAGTTGTCACAACTTGCTTCTAATTAGTTATTTTGACATAAAATATTTAAAATAGATAAAAAGGGTTTCAAATACATGCGTTCATGCAATTTTACCCAAACATCTTAGACCAGGATCAGAATAATGTCCAAAATTTGTCACATTTTAATATATGAGAAATGTGCAACATTTTCCTTTAATTTCATCTTTTGTTCGATCAAAGCTTTCTCAAAATTAAATAGTAAAGATCCCTTTATTATTAAGGTCTTTGAATGCATTTATTCTGGTTTTGCTTTGCCTTAAAAGTGGGTAGGGTAAGCACACCTTTTTACAAACAATGACTATTTAATCTCAGTTAGCTATTACAACTTGATTCTTCTTAGTATTTCGGATACTATATTTTTAATAGTAAGGAAGAAATGAAAATACATAGTAAGGTGCAAATTTTGCCTGATGTAACAAAGTACAAATAGGCAATGATCAGGAAATGGCGCAGTCAGAAAGACATTCCCACTCCATAAGGGGTGGGAAAAAACTAAAATGACACTAAGGTACTTATACCATGAAAACGTGTCGTAAGCCTAGTGAGCAGCTATTCTCCAATAGGTGGCCACTCAGTTTCCCGGACTGAACTAAAAATATTAAAACGTACATAAGGCTCAAACAGCACAAAATTTCGACATCAAAACACAAAACAATTAGAACCACAACAGAAGTATCTCTTTGGAATGATCAGTAATATAAAATTACTGGGGGCTTAAACCGGTTTTACAGGCTCCTAACCTCAACCTCATCTTCTGCAGTGGTTCACAACATTTAGTTAGTTGTTCGGTCCTCGGGATAAATACAAGCTTTATATGCCATTTTTGCCTGACATAACACCAAACTATGATACATGCCAGAAAAATGTCAGGAAGCTGTCAAATTGTGATGACATAATACAAACAATGGGCAGGGACTTTTACTTTACTGCCACCCACTATTCTAGATCAGTTGGCTAACCTGCATTCCGATACACTTTGTTACCTCGCTCCACTTCCGTATGGAGAGGTCTAACGGAGCATCGATGGAAATATTCCGTCTACCACTATTCATGTATGACTAAGACCATAGGATACTCACCTGATCTTGACAGTTTTCAGTTCAGAAAAATCATTACACGTTACACATGTATAGGTTATAACTTAAATGTTATGCGACAGACTGCATGCTAAGTTTTCAACACAGTCATGGTTTGATAATTACGATGTCTTCTACAATTGCATGTCGGTGGGTCGGGCGTCAGACTCTGGCCAACAGGGGGTTTAACTGTTTTATTTCTTTTGCTCCGGATTTCAGTAAGTTATTTGGCGCCTAGGGATCTCCATCGTCGGACAGCTAACTGAATATATGAGTCCTCGATTTTGATTCGTCATAGTGGTTATCATGGTTTATTTGTTTGACCTTGATGATTCATTGACAAGTTAGAGATTCACCATGAGGACCGAACAACTAACTAAATGCTGTGAACTACTGCAGAATATGAGGGTGAGGCTATAGCTCTGTAAAAACACACTTGTTTAGTGTTTTGGAGTCGAATTTCTGTGCTGTTTGAACCTTATGTACGTTTTCATAGTTTTAGTTAAGTTCGGTTAATTGTGCGGCGGCCTATTGGGAAATATCTGCTCACTCAGCTTACGATATGTTCTCCATGTATTCGTACCTAATTGTCAATTTAGTTTTTTCCCGCCTCGGTATTTGGAATTTAAATTTCTTTCTGATTGCTCCTTTTCCTGATCATTGCCTACTTGTACCTACCTTTTTACTTGAAGGGGAGCTAATGACCCCTACCATGGGATGTGTCCTTATGGACCCAAGGAGCACCACGGGTGACAAGATTAACAAAGAGGATAACTTAAGATTGCTACACACAACATAAAAGCACCAAGGCTCATGGTTTTAGAAGAAGCTTTTTTGTATACTTTATCCGTTGCAGGTATATGGGAGCTAATATCCCCTCGGGGTGGGGTCGTTTTCAACCCCAGTGACAACATTTGCTGGATCACCAAACAAGATTGTTGCATACTTAATATAATGGCTTTGAGCCTTGCAGATCCAGAGAAGAAGATTTGTTCCTATAATAAGCATATGATTCCCCTGTGGCATAGTCTGAATGGACAACAGGGGCATGGTTGGTAGAGCTTCTAAATAAGATTCCTTAACATTACCTCACACAAAATATAAAAGCTCCTGTTTTGTTTGTTTTACCATTGTAAGAATATGGGAGTATATATAACCTCAGGATGGGGCCAAATTTGACCTCATGGGCTTGATTGTGCCTCATAACATTATTGCTGCATACTTGAAATCCCTGCTTTGGGTATTGTGGTTTCAAGGGGCATGGTTGGCAGGCTTTATAAAGGGAACTACTATCCACTACTATACACAAAATATAAAAGCCCTGGATTTTGTGGTTTCAGAGAGGAAGATTTATTTTATGGCTTTCCTATTGTAAGTCTATGGGGGCTAATGACCCTCGATGCTGATCAGTTTGGACCCAGGGGCATGATTGGCAAGATTTATGTAGGGTTCCACTAAACAGTGTTACATACTGAATATACAAGCTCTAGCTTTAGTGGTATTAGAGAAGACTTTTCCGATTATAAGCCTATATGGCAGATATTTTTTGTTTGGACTACCAAACATTGCTACATACACAATATAGAAGCCCTTGGTCTTGTGTTTCCCAATGTACATGTAAGTCTATGACGGACGACGATGGATCATGGAATTTTACTATCATATAAGCTCACTTGATAAGCCTTTGGCTAAGGTAAGCTAAAAGGCTTTATAGTTTAAAGAGGAGCATGATAAACAAATGCTTATTTCTTTTTTCTTTTTTTTTTTTTTTTTTTTGATTTCAATTCAACTGTCTTAAATGTGCGTGGGGTAAATAAACACCATAAATGGAAAATAGCCATATTTCTTTTCCTTGTAAAAATAAATAAAATATAAAAGTTTGATCCTTTGGAAGCAATGAAAACGTTCAAAGGGAGGTATTATGGGCCATATTGCGAAATTTCATCAAAGACTCATATTCCCAAAGGGGCCAAATTATAAAAATAGTGTTAAGAAGATGTAACTTAACATATCTGTTTGAAATAATTCAAATGTTCTTATCGATCCCAAATGATCAAAATAAAAATATAATCTGCACTATAGCTGAAATACGGGGTGACTTTTCAGGGGCACCACATGGCACATTGTGACACCAGTTGCAGTAATAGCAAAGAAAATGTAATTATTTGATCCTTTGGAAGCAGTAAAACCTTTAAAGGGTGAAGGTGGGCCAAATTGTACAATTTTGGGTAATAAACCTTCATCTGACCCTTTACAAGCATTCTTCAAGCAAAATATCAATACTGTGTGAAATTTACATTAAATAGGACAAATCACGTACGTTTTTCTGATACAAATTTAAGATATTTTGTGTTAAGGATGGGTAAAGTGGCTTCAAAGCATGCATTTATATTACATTTTATCCATTTTATACATTGTGTGTAAAATAGCTAAGAAGAAGCAAGTTGTGATAATTAAGACTTAAAATTAGTTCAAAATTTATTTCTTATGAAAGGGTGTGTTTACCCCACCCACTTTTAAGGCACTTTAATCTGAATTCAAGATCAGAATAAATTCGTTCAAGAAATTAATCATATATAGGCTAAGTACTGTCTAATCAAAGTTTAAAAGGTGTTTTCTTAGCATAATACAGCTATCATCAATGAGTGATAATGAAGGTAACAGTTGTACAACTTCTTCATATTTTCATCAAAATTTGACAAATGTTGTGTTAATATCAGGCCCCTGAAAATATTTTTGAAGTTAAACCACGAAAAAAATGACATGAAACCATTTGTTTGTATCTCTTCTCTTCTTATATAATCATTTTGAGTCTAAAAACCAAGTAATATCATGTTGCGGTTGCTAATTTGATGTATACAGCCATTTTCAAGAAAATTGGCCGCCATCTTGGTGGCCATCTTGGATTTCTCTTACAAAAATTGTGTAAAATTGCATGAATGCATGTATTTGTATTACATTTTACCTATTATTAACATTTTAAGCCGAAATAACTAATAAGAAGCAAGTTGTGATAACTTAATGAAGCTAAATGGTTATTTTTGTCGAAAGGGTCTGTTTACCCCACCCACTTTTGAGGCACTTTTATCAGACATCAAGGTCAGAATAAAGCATTTTAAAGAACTTAGTCATTTAGCCTAATGACCAATAAATGTTTATATGGTGTTTTCTAAGCATTTTATCAATAATGAGTGACAGTGAAGGAAACAGTTGTACCCCATCCTCATTTTTTCACCAAAATTTGACCAACTTTGTATGGTTTTCAGGCCCCTGAAAAATATTTTTGATGTTTAGTCATTATAAAATGGCATGAAACATTCTATTTGTATCTATTCTCTTCTAATATGATCATTTTGAGTCCAAAAACGAAGTAAAAGCATGTTGTGGTAGCTAATTTTATGTATACAGCCATTTTAAGAAAATCGGCCGCCATCTTGGCGGCCATCTTGGATTTCTCGGACCGCACCATGATTTCAGCCGATCACCCTCGATTTTCTTGCACTTCAGATATGTCTCTAACCATTTATGGAAAAAATTTCTCTGGACCTCTCGTGCACACGAATGACCCCTCAGGGACTGTATTACTACCGACTTCCGTGGATTTAATATTTTAATAGATGCTAACTAACATATAACGACTGAACATACACGTAAAGCTATTGTTCTGTATTATTTGATCTCTAACATAATTTTGGATAGCATTTTAACGCGTATGATTTTGACTTGTATTTTCGCGTCATATTTTCATTGAAAGTCATTGTGTTTGGCTTACTGCTAGCTGTAAATTAGCTTGGAACTTTTAGTGAAAATAACATACATAAGGCTAGAAACATTGCTTTTTGAAGTTGACTATTCTAAATGTGGTGTAGCCATTTGAATGAAAACGTGTGAGTATGTTGCATTTACAACCCTAATTAAAAAACTTGTATCGAGTTAATATAATTTTCGGGCATGTTAACCTTTCTTTTTCAGATTGTACTTCAAAAATGGGTGCATGTTAACCTTTCTTTTTCAGATTTTACTTCAAAAATGGGTAACATGTTTATACTTAAATGTTTTGTTCCGTTCGATATTTTTTCACCCATGATGGCCATCCGATAGGCTAAGAAATTCATTTTCCAGTGAAAAGTTATTATAAAACATTGATGTTATTTGTTTATTGTTGCTTTTATTTGAAAGATAATATATAAAAAAACTTTGGCAGAAAAATGACTGCCCCCTCGAATGCGATGCGTCTCACAGAATGTTTGGTGTGTTTTAATGCTAACTATATTGATGAACGCCAAGAAACTTCATTATCTTCCTGATACAGACCATTTAAAGCGATTTTGTGGTTCATGAAAAGTTCTACACGCAGCGCTATCGTCTAAGGATTTTATAATTGCATTTGGTATTATATGTATTATAGAATTCACATAGATTGGTTCTAATTTTCAGGCCCTCCTCCACAGGGTGGCTACTACCCACCGCCCGGACAACCCGGCCAGGGACCACCAACCACTGTGGTCGTGACGCAGCCCACCGTGGCCGTGGTTCAGACGTTCCGTGAGTCTCCGGTCCATACAAGATGTCCCCACTGTCAGGCCGAGGTGGTTACCGGTACCACTTATGAGACGGGAACCTTTGCCTGGATCATTTGCGTGGTCCTCTGTGTTATTGGGTATGTATTAAGTAAGATATATGGGAATAAAATAATTTACATAACATGGGCAATTGAGCTTGTTGATGCTCATTTACAGCCCATCTGTATTCAGAAGAATTTAGTGGTATGTCAGTCTATTTTAAGCACCGCCAATCATCATTCTTCACAAGTATGCAAATTCAGAGTTATCAAGTCTTTAACTTTATAATTTTCAACCACTGAGAAAGAAAGGTTGTGGTTTATTACGATCATTATTTCTTACATCACACACACACGTTTGTTTGTTCGTATTTCACGCACTCACAAAAAGTTACACCCATTAGCATTTAAGCAAATACGCTTGTTAATGCGAAGTTTACTATGTTCATTTACCAAAGAATCTAAAATAGTGTTACATTAATATTGTTCAACCACACGTATATTACTAAAACATGATCTGGTTAAGGTTTTACATGTTTATGTTTTGCACTTCTGTAGAAAACATACAACGCACTTGGGGCATGCGTTTGTTGGTGATATTCTTGTAATTGTGTTATTGTTGTTACATACATTCTTTGTAAGATGGTATTTCTTATTTGATATGGTGTTTTGTATTCTTGTTGAGATTGATATAAACGTTCCAGATTACTTACTTCCATTACAAACCGCCTTAAATTGCTACTCACCACTTGGAATAGGTTTTAACATTTGACAACGAATAATTCATATTTATTCTGTAAAATCAAAAATAGTTGTAAATTTATATTTTATCTTCTCTGGCAAGCTTAGAATTAGAATAAAGATTCCCAGTCATGTCAAATCGAACGTAATCTTGATATAGAAATTGGAAACTTTACCTTGGAACGTTTCTATCACATCTCTATGTTAAAATAAAGCTTTGTTTTATCATTGTGAATGTCATTTTTGCAGAATATGTTTTAAATGTTATTCAAAGATATAAAATAATAGCCTCAGCGACCTTGTAATCCAGGGGTCGTAGGTTTGATCCCGGCCTTCTCCAGTCTGTCGGATGAGACTGTAAACTAAGGTTCTGTCTCCGTATGACCTTAGCTGATGGTGGGATGTTAAACCCCAACCAACTAACAAACAACCAAAGTATACAAAATGATTACAACATGTGTGTTCAGCTTAATTGATAGTAGAAGACAGTGAAATCGTGAATTTGTTATTAGTGTAAAAATGGTAAAACATGACAAAAATGCCACTTATAATTCCCTCGGGACGCCTCTGTTAAATGTATTGACTTTTGGAGAAAAATATTTTCTCAGATGACGCAGGTGAAATGAAAATTGTCAGCTGCTGTATGTTGAAATAATTCGTTTTGTGTATGTTATCGTGGTTATGCTGCCTCGCAAATTTTGTCATTTTTATCGCACCTGCTTATAGCAGGGTGCGATATAGGAGTCCAAATTTATGTCCGTTCGTTCGTCCGTCCGTCCGTGCGTTCGTTCGTCCGTCCGTCCGTCAACATTTACGTCGAAGTTTGGTTTTCTCGACATCAGAGATAGCTGCGAGTCTGAAACCTTGCATAGTAATTGTCCCTGACATACCCTTGAAGCACGCACCTTAACCCGGTGCCCTTGACCTATATTTCACGGTCCACTGACTTTGAAAATTTTTACGTCGAAGTTTTGTCAACATTTACGTCGAAGTTTCGTTTTCTCGACATCACAGATAGCTGCGAGTCTGAAACCTTGCATAGTAATTGTCCTTGACATACCCTTCAAGCATGCACCTTAACCCGGTGCCCTTGACCTATAATTCATGGTCCACGGACTTTGAAAATTCTTACGTCGAAGTTTGGTTTTCTCGACATCAGAGATAGCTGCGAGTCTGAAACCTTGCATAGTAATTGTCCTTGACATACCCTTCAAGCACGCACCTTAACCCGGTGCCCTTGACCTATATTTCACGGTCCACTGACTTTGATAATTTTTATGTTGAAGTTTGGTTTTCTCGACATCAGAGATAGCTGCAAGTCTGAAACGTTGCATAGTTATTGTCCTTGACACCTTAACCCGGTGCCCTTGACCTATACTTCACGGTCTGCTGACTTTGAAAATTTTTACTTCGAGGTTTGGTTTTCTCGACATCAGAGATAGCTGCGAGTCTGAAACCTTGCATAGTAATTGTCCTTGACATGCCCTTCAACCACGCACCTTGACCCGGTGCCCTTGAACGATATTTCACGGTCTATTGACTTTGCCCGATGCAGGTGCGATATCGACCTCCGCGGAGTTCTTGTATTAAGATGCCATACCCGACAGGGACTAATGAGGACATAACTAGAGACGATGTGCCAGACTTTGAAAATGCAACGTGAAAGTTACGTGAAATTACTGTATGTTCATCCGTCATTAACCAGATATGTCGATCTTCGATACAGGATAGTGTTTAGTGCTACGAATTCAGACGATTGTTACTAAGTATTGTGAAATAATCACAACCATGATTGTATAATTTTCACGCCCAAATGGCTTATGTGTGGTTGCTAATACAAATGTTTAAGCATATCGAGGACATGCATGTTCATTCTAGTGACCTGGTAAGTATTTAATAATTAACACTTTTCTCATTTTTATTCTAACTACAAGTTTATTCATTATTTTATCCATGTAAATAATAGTTTGCTTACTGTCGGTGGCATTGAATGTGGCATGGTAAGTGGGCGCATACAGGCTGTATTGGTGAAAGTAAAATAACGAACTATCTCAAGAACTATAAACAGTCGATAGTTAACAACCAACGCGGCTGGCTGGCTGGCTGAGCTGTAGCATGTTTCAAGAATTCTGCATGTTAATAGGTGAAAGTATGAAATGGGACTACTAACAGTTACATCTGTTCAGCACAATACTGAAAACGACTCATCTTACGGTTCCAGATGCAGTCTTGGCTGTTGTTTCATACCTTTCTGCGTAGATGGGTGCAAAGACGTCATTCATGTGTGCCCGAACTGCCGACAGCAGATTGGCAGATGGAGTAGGATGTAATGAAGAAAAGGTTGAAATACATTCACTGGATATGTACTACGGGTTATATAAGAATATAGGAAGATGGAGTGGGATGAGTGAAGACCAAGATGAAATGCATAAGATCACTGGCGATGGACAACGAGTTAATAACTTTTACAGTTGGATGATTGAAAATAAGTTCTTATGTGTTGAGGACAATATTTAAATGTACAACTAGAATATCTATCAACATCGTTGGGTTACGGGATTCTTATTGGAATATTTATTTTTATGTCATGTTATTTCATAGGTGTTCATATATTGTATTTAAGCTGCATTTGTGCGATATCCATGTCCTTTTAAAATGTGCAGAGCATATATTTTTTCGATTTTGCTTGTTCTCCCTCCATTGACATTGACATCTGTATTACTTATGGAATACGTTTTAGCCATCCACTGGAGGCCTATTGTTTAGTATCATTTCAAGTGGAACATTTGTATTTATGATGTCGGTGAGACAGTAACATGTAATTCCTCGAAAATCTTTAGATACTTGCAGAGGACTGTTATTATGTAATAATTTTATTTTAACATGTATGACATATATCTGCTAAACGATTTGTTTCTATGTGGCAATTCAATTTGATAAATTCAGGAAAAATTTAATTGTTTTAGAAATACCATTTCCGAATTCGTCTTTCTAACTTTGCTATGGCACTCACATGCAAACAGGACGTGTTTGTATATGAGCCGCTACATGGGAAATCCAACAATCTGCTTAGGCAAAAAACAAAGGCGCAGATCAGCTTCGCAGTAACTGCGAAGGTGATCAGCGCCTTTGTTTTCGTTACACGGATAGTACAATTCCTCTTCTTTCTAAATCCAAATTTCCAGCCTCTGACCATCTTCTGTGACTGTTCAGGCCGGTTTGTGTCGGACCTTGTCGGATCCCAAATTGTTGGTTTTCTCACGCACAGGCTCATATTAGAGTTGGTGCCATTGATTGATGCAGGTAATGAATGGCAAATCGTATCCAAAAGTATTCACTTTGGATAGTACTAATGTGTGGTCGGTTTTCCTCGGAATAAGAGCAGTTATGTCTGCGGTTATTACCTTTAATGCCTCGTTAGTAAATGAAATAACTGTTAATCTGAGAGTAAGGTGGTTCAGCCAATATTGGATTTTTCTTGTCATGCAAGATTGCATGTTATATACACATGGAAATAAGTTAGGGAACACCTGTAATAATGTGACTACCAACTTTGGACTGTATATATCATTCTTTGTAAAAATTATGAAAAGGGTACAAGTAGGCAAAGATCAGGAAAAGGCGCAATCAGAAAAAGATTCCCACTCCAAAAACCGAGGTGGGAAAAAACCAAACTAACAATCAGGTACTTATACCATGAAACATATCGTAAGCCGAATGAGCAGCTATTTTCCCAATAGGTGGCCACTCAGTTACCTTAACTTAACTAAAATTTTGAAACCATACATAAGGCGCCAACAGCACAAAAAAATTATGAAGAATGTTTTGACAATTTGTCAGAATTTGTAGTCTCCAAAGTTGTTTCTATGTGAAAATGTACGTTCTGGTTATAGTGTCCTAGCGGAATTATTCTTTAAGGCTTTATTTGCAAAATATCCAATAATTTTTGCTTTCCATAGAAACCAATGCAAAATGTAGATTTTGTGTGATTGGTTTGTTTGGAGATGAAGCATGAAGTTTTAGGTCCGAAGTCGTTTATTCATTCAGAACGATCACATTCAATATTTTATTCCTGTTTTGCTTTCAAAAATTGAGTTTTGCGGAGAGCAGAAGCAAAACGGCAAACTTGTATTTAGTAGAAGTGGAGTTTTTCGCATATGGCATATTGTATCCTCCGTAGCACACAGACAAAATATTACGAATTTCCATAAATTGGTCTGTAGCTAGGCAAAGGTATGAAATATTTGTGATAAAAATTTCAGTATCGCCAGAAAAAAGGAAAATGGATTTTTTCAAACTTTCCCCAAAGGCTAAAAGTGTCCCCTAACTTATTTCCATGTGTATATAAACATCTAAATGATTTTCATCGTCCTTTGGGATTTCAGACATGCCATTGATTATGCTTATTAAGTCAATAGAAAAAAAATACTATTTTGCTCTAAACTGTCAACTGTCAATTTGACTGTAATCATGATTTTTGAAATAGTGTGTTGATTCATTTTTGTAATAACATGGCATGTCTTTTGCGTATACTTTGTCAGAATGTTCAAGCAAATTGTTAATGTTATGTTTTTTGTTTTTTTTTTACTATTGTATGTTGTTTTTCAAGTGCTATTTTCAATGCTGATGACTTAATAGTCGATGTTTCTCTGTGTATTCGATAAGGAAATGATTCTTAATATTGTCACGAAAGTCTTAAACCACATCATTAAAGACTGTGAATCAAAAAAACAATACTGAAAATCTTGAAATACCTATCAGATGCACAGAAAGAGTTTTCAAAGTTGGAATGTATTTTTCTCCATTACGTTTACCGATGAAGAAACAGTGTACTTTATAGTACACATACTGTATTTATTATCAAACCTCTGTGTGAACCTCATATATCTTGTACTTGTGATTTCTATTTATACCAATGACTTTGATTTTAAGATTCCTAGACAAGACATTCTTTTCAAATTTAGCATACATATGTTTTCAGCTGTGACCTGGGATGTTGCCTCATACCATTCTGCGTCGATGGCTGCAAGGATGTTGTGCACATGTGCCCAAACTGTCGTCAACAGATTGCTCGCTGGAGTCGTATGTAGACAACTAGATTGAGCGTCAGACGCAAGGAAACGCCGCATACGGCTCACTATTCATGAAAAATGACAAAGAAGTTAAAAACGCTTTATAATGAACCACTTATTGTTATTATTGTTTTACATCTATGATAATGGTCTACATTCTGTGTACCATGGTAGAAGATAACGTTTATTTTTTTTATTTTCCTTTATTTTATGTATATAGATCTATGTTCCTAAAAAACATCTTTTGACATCAGATGGCACTGTAAAAAAAGGCTGGCCTTACAGTAGGAAAAGCCAACTATGAATAACATGGATATTACAATTTGCAATTTGAATATCAGTTAAGTATTTTATTGATTTTTTATTTATTTTTAGTCAAGCATCGTATATACTTTACGGTTGTATATTGCTGGAGCTTGTGATGTATAAGCAACATCTTTTTAAGAAGTTAAATGTTTTGGAGTACCAACCTTTTTGTCAAAATGTCCTTTTATTTCAGCGGATATGCAAAATATTGGATGTTTTTATTCTTTTCTCCATGTTTTTTTTTTTTTATTATTATTTTCTAAATCGGCATTGCTTGTATTGTTCTATGAAATGATTGTGATGAATTACTAGACGAACATTGAAGCAGTTTATTGAATATATTTTTATTAAACAAAGACAGGGTAGACTCTTAGATGTTAAGAGCAACTATGTTTATGATTGATTTTACCTGGCAGATAGCGGTTAATGAAATGTTCATTGTTAAAATTTTGTTCTATTTTTACTCTGCAATTCTCTTGCATTTTGAAGATAAAAGAACCATTGCATTTTAAACACTTTTATAATTCAGGAATAAAAGATCATGAGGAGTAATAGCATGTTCTGCATGCTTTAGCATTTTAAGAATTTTATTTTACATTTCTTTCATTATTTTATGCTTTTAAACGCGTTCGTCATACTTTTGATCATTTTACTTGTTGTTTTTTCTGATATTATAGATCTGTCATGTATATTGTAAAGATTTTGTTAAATCCAACTCAATATTTGTTTAGCATCCGCTATTGGGGCCTTGTATTGCAGTGTGGACCAAGATGAGAATTGACCATCTTTTGCCTGCATTTGGTCTCATTTTATTAAGATTGAAAAAAGTAGACTTGATGCATCAAATATTGGGAAACGATACTCGTTTTGTCTGAAATTTGTTTACTTAATACAGTTTTTAATTGTGAATTCAAATCTTTGTCCCTTAATTAAATTCATGGCTGTTGCAAGAAGTTTGTTTCATGAAAGGGGTTCATTTCGGCGTAATAACGACAGTGAATCCATGACCGCCTTCAATCATAATAAAGAAAGAAGGGGCCTCATCTCAGTTTGCAGTAAGGTACGCAGTGATTCTAAGACGAGGATGATCAAAATCAGAAGATATATATAGGAATATAAATGAGCACATCTGTAGATTTTCTAGCAAGTAGTTTCGGATTTACCGGTATTACTATCCTTCGGTACTAAAACGGTTGTATACTATACAAAATGGTGGTTGTATACAAAATCAGAAGAGAACTTTATGAAAATAACGGTAAAGAACTGTTCCATCCGATATTTTACTTCAAATTCTTCATTACCGATCTTCATTATCTTGTTTAATATATATTTTACATGTATAATGGTGGTAGGTTGGCTTGAATATATGAAAACGTATGAGAACAGTGTGCATAGATAAAGTTTTAAATTGATATATGTGTTTTACTCTTATTATATCAACATCATTTTTTTTTCATTTACAGTGACTCATGCACGCGAAGGCAGTGGGAATTTTGGTAAATGAGGATCAGCAAACAGTAAAACAGATAAGACCACTCGGAATGTGGTCTCGTCTGTGGTTTTACTATTTGTTTACATGGATAATTTAATTTGTCCAAAAGTTAATTTGAAAATGATCTGATCTAAATGATAATAAATGAAAAGTTGTACTGTGTGAAAAAATATTAAAATAAATGGATAAACAAATAGCGTTAAGACGTCATGTCATGGGTTTCATTAAAATGGTATATTTAGATGTTTGTCTCTCATGTGCCTTTTCATTGTCATTAGCACGTCTGTGTGATATATAAAAAAGAAATTATCGGTGTGTAAAAATCAGCAGCCAAAATATTTTTGTTTTATATCTCAGCCCAAATTTTTGGTGGTATGTTTTTGAACAAAATGAGACAAGAAAATACCTTAGCACACCAGATTAACTTTGTTTTGCAAATGTACAATGTATGTACAAGGTGGTCCAAATTACATTGACGTGTTAGAATGATGATTTCTTGTTATCAGTTGTTTGTATGTGATGTGTGATGACTTGAAATTGTTGACAAGTATACACATCGACGAAAGTTAAACGAGGTCTTTAGTCCAAATGTCTTGAAATTGTATCCATTTTCTTGCTATCGAAACGAATTTTTAAGAGTTTATTTTATATCCTGTTACACCAATGTACACAAGCATGAGGTAGTACACGCATTTATTCATATCCAGTCACTCGAAAAATGTAAATCCACCTACAAACTTTGTCAAGGATCACTATTCGTAGAGTGCAACTTCTTTGACCATGATTGTTGACCTTCGACCTTCGATAACAGATATGTTTTCGTTGATCAAACTGTATCAAACAGACATTTTAGTTAGAACAGTCTGATCAGGCCAGTAAGGCATGTCCACGCACTTAATGTGACACTTAAAGATGTCTTAAGAGAGTAGAAACCCCTCCAATAATAGTTACAAACAGTTGTCATAAAAGGTAAAGCGGTACGGTCATAGGAAAACAACAATAATAGAGCCACCTCGTGGAAAAACCAACAATGTGGTTTCCGAACAGGTCTGACACAAACCGGCCTGTACAGCTACAGAAGCAGGCCAGAAGCTTGAAATTTTGGAGTTAAGTAGAGGAGGAATTGTACTATCTGAGTAGCGAAAACAAAGGCGCTGATCTGCGCCTTTGTTTTCGCCTATGCAGATTGATGGTTTTCCCATGCGGCGGCTCAATAATAATTTTAGCGTAAACGTGTATTATCGATAGCTTGAATTATTTTTAATATAGAGTGATGGAAATCTCTGTTGTAGTGACATTGTTCATGATGTTCTCTTAACTTTTGCCGCTGTGTATACAATTCTTATTTCTTTCATACTTACATTTAGCGTGATATTGCAAATGCAACTGAATTTAATGCTATGTTCATGTCTTAACTCATTTAAGTCTGGCGTCACTTTTATGGGACATAGGCAAACAGAATAGCCCCAGATGCGACGCCGCAGAACGCGGCGTCCCATCCGGGGATATTCTGTTTGCTAAGAGAATTTTCATCGAAAATTTGAATAAAATTTAAAAATCACACCTGATGCCCCTAAGAACTTAAGTGGACCCATCCAATTGATAATGATGGGAAAATCCATTCGTCAAATATGGGTTAAGCAAAAAGTCCGCCTGACAAATTAAAAGTCACGTTAGTCAGTCATGTGATAAAATACTCTTTTAAACTGTTTTTGAAACTAAATTCTGCATACAATTAAACTATGTCACAGATAGCTTCATTTTCGTATTCTGGCCAAAAAGGAACTGTCCTATTTACAAACCTTACAATAACAAAATACTGTTCACGTTGACTATATGAACTGGAAACTTTCTTTAGAATTTCAAATGAGAATGGTGAAAATGGATGCTTCATATTTTGGCCAGGATTCATTCATGCGGATCTGATTTGAACGTATCTATCTCAATAAAGTTTTACTCACTTTCTCATTATCATCCTTGTTGTGTCTTTCTTACTTGTCCAGGTCCAGGAATTCTTTGTACAACTAAATTTAAACCCCCACCCAAAGACCAGGTGGGAAAGGAATGACAACATCAAATACGTGAAACCGCCACCTTTTTTTAAACACGAACGGAGAGCAAGATGAATAGCTATGTCCCAACAAGGTTGGTACATCAACAATTTTCACAACACACGTGGAGACCAAGATGACTAGCTGTTTCCCAATCACAACTAGGTATTTATTATGGGCTCTCGGGCGACTTAGGCAGCCATCCAATCAATCATTTGAGGCTTATTTTCACTTAAGATGGCAAAATTGAGTAGAAGCAATTTGTTGTCATAAACATATTAATTGATGTATGCCTGAAGCCATAGGGGCGGATGCCATGTCCAGATTTGCCTATTAAGGTCAGAAATTAGGTCAAAGTTCAATGAGTGCAAAAGTTAAGAAACGTTACCACAGCTGAATATACAAGTATAATCATGGCCAAATTTAGTGATTTGAATGCTGAGGCTTGGTATACTAGTGGCTAAATAATAAACTAAGGGGTTGTATATGACACTTTATCAAGCATGTTTGTCTGAACCAGGGTATAAAAGGTCAAAAAGTCAATAAGTGCATTTAGCAACTTTTCAGAGAAATACACCAATGTTCATTAGAATGATGGAAAATCTTTGGCTTAAACTCCTTTTATTGAGGAATCTATATTAAATTTGTTGAAACAAACACATTTAAAACATCACTGAATATGTAGCTCAGTCTCAGACATTTATTTTTAAATTGCATTTACCATTTTCATAACAACACATTAGCTAAAATGGTAAACTTCTTTTAAATAGTTCGCCATGAACCCAACATTGCAGTACAATAGTGTCTATAAAAATACTTCTACAGAAATAAATTCACATAGATATCCTGATTTATAGTCCAGATGTTGCAGTTGACATTCATGGGCAATTCAAGATGACCGCCAAATTACAAGATGGCTGCCAAAGTAAGGGTTTTTGATAGAAATTCATGCATATGTGTGATAAAATCTAAACATATGACATTTAAAGTGGAGAATACATAAATACTCCTAGGACACACTCTAGCTCATTGCTTAGTTTCAGCAAGTGACCTTTTAATATCTATTAATATCTATTGATTCATGAAAAATAGGCGTCTGCTTGAAATATAGTCTGTATTCTGGGTTTGCGAGAGACTGAAACACAGGCCCTCTTATCAGTTGATATGACACACATGCCTTAGCAAGATGTGAGAGAAAACACCAACAAATGTTAAGTGTACTGTGTAATTAAATTCTTTAGGGCTGGTGCAAACAATGAGTTCTCATTTTGCTACCATGATACAGTGTTTCTCAATGAAATGAATCTAGTGCCATGGTAGCCTTAAAGTTGTACAGGATGCTTTGTAACCATCTGTTCTGAACCTTTTAGAAAGGTTTTCTCACACCAATGTTTTTTTTTTTTAATAAATCAAGCCTCAATCTAGCAACAATTATAATAATACAGGGATTGTAATGTAATCTTTCAAAGAGGTCAATATTTTTAATTTAATGATTAAAGAGAGATAGACATACATATTTAAAAGCAAAGGAACAGACACAGTCTGCTTGCAAACATGAAAGGATAACCAATGTCAAAATCTTAATAAGTATTGATTCAAATAGAACAATATGTGTCGGTGATCCAGGTGAGCAGCTATTTCCAGTAAACATAAGCCTGATTAATTTGTTTTTTGTATAGAGATTTAGCATCCCAGTCAACAATTTTCCGTCATGTCTAGATGGAGTCATTGCTTCCTGTGTATTGTCCAGAACTCGGGTATGTTAAAGTGCCTTGTACTAATGAGGACACAACATGTCGGCGTCCCATGTACTTTGGGGTCAAAAGCGGGATGCATTATGCTCCCTTTTACCATGATTTTTGAAGGTCAGAAGGGACTGAGTGTACCTAATTATGCAAATATTTGAGACTTTGTTACCTTGCAAATTTAAAGTTTTCACTCATAAAGAATCCCAATATAAGCCATTAGACATCACAAATATTCAACTCGAACAAAATAAGTCATGCAAATTATATCCAATTTTACAATGTAGTCATACATAGGGTAGGGCTTTTTTTTCTTTTCTTGTGTGTGTGTGTGTGTGTGTGTGTGTGTGTGTGTGGTTGGGGGGAGGGGTGATTAATCTCTTAAGCGGATAATTAAAAGCCTTAGCTGTTCACGTATGTGAAATGCGGTCTTCATATTATGCATTGTATTAAATTATATCCATGGAAAAATAAATTCAGTCTGATGAAAAAGAAGGACCACAAAAATGTATTATATTATACCCCATGTAACAGAGTCAGCATGAAAAGGACAACTTTATTTTGATACAAAGCCAAATGAACTTGATATTTAAAAACTCTGGTATTAGTCCTTTCATCAAATTTAAAGCAGTGGCATAACATTAATTACAGTTTGTAGTTTCATAAAAGCAAAATTTGCACAAAAGGTAAATATCTGAGAGTAAACCTATCTCAACATTCAGGAATGTTTTATATATCTAGCGCTCTGCACTGCTCAGAACTACATGTATTATGAATCTTACAAACTAATGCCATTTTATAAGAATATGCAAATTGTAAACATATTCACGCTCATGACAGCAGTCCTTTTTGACAGATCACACAGATGATATTTGGAAATAGCCCCAGTCTTGAACATGTCATTTATATATAATATAGGTTTTCTCATGTTCTGGTTTAAATTCACATTTTTCAAAAACTCACTATGTGATCACCATCAGACAAATTGGCAACTCCTTTTTACGCCCCAGACTTTGGAAAAGTTGGAAAGGCACACTGCTTTTTTTTACTTGTCTGTCTGCGAGTCTGCAGTGTGTGCATCTGTTACACTTTTTTTAAACTTTTGAATGGTGCATGCTAGGGGTTTGAAATTTCATACCCATATTCCTCATAAAAAAAAGCTGACCCGTATTTTTTGTCCAGGGTTATGCCCCTTCTCTGAGGACACTGTGTATTTTATGGAGTGGAGTTAGAGTCATGGATTGGAGTCATGGAGTGGAGTATTGGAGTAGATTCTTGGAGTGGAACATTGGAGTGAAATTTTGTGTGAAACAGAAAACTCAATTCTGGTGGTGAAATTTGTCTTGGGGCAAATGATAACAATCACAAAATGTGTAAGAAATGCATAAACTGTATGAATAACTAATGAGTAACAGAAATTAACCATTAATTTCGATTATTTATATGGGTAATGCCTTTGATACATGTTTATTTATTGCGTCCGTTCAAACAAGACAGATTTTACCACCAGAATTAATGTTTCTCTTTTCGCTCCAACATTTCACTCCAAGGTTCCACTCCATGGCTCCAATCTATGACTCCACTCCATGACTCCACTCCATAAGTCTCTGAGTAATGTTCCTTTGAAAACAAAATTTGAAAATATTGTGTGCAAGATATCTGAAAAAGCATATGAGCTAGATTTTTCATATTTGGCAAAATACGAGTAGAGTACCTGATTAACAGTTTAGAACTTTAACTTAAATTTTGAAAGAATTAGAGAATTTTGAAATTGTGATTGGTTATTATAGTTTTTGGTGAAATTTGAAGCTTTTTAATGGTGCTGGCTAGGGTTTTGAAATTTCATACACATATGCCTTGTGAAAAAATAGTTGACCCTTACTTTTGTTCATGTCCGAGTTTTGCCCCTTTTTCTGAGTTAAATGTCCCTTTGAAAATAAAATTTGACAATCTTTTATACAAGATAACCCGAAGGGTTAAGTTTAAGATCACTTAAGATAGCTATATGATTCTCTAAATAATTTGGGGTCATTTCTTTGGCCCCGAAAGGCAAATAAAGAAAGCATAAACACGCTGGGAAACATTTTACATAATTTACATGCGCAGTCTTATCACATAACTAATGATTGCACAATCGTACGATTGCTTACGATTCAATGGGACTGGCACTTTAGAGTCTTCATATTTGGCATACTGATTGGGACTGAAGAGTAGAAGTTAAGAACTCCTGATCAACATTTTAGAACTTTATCTTAAACTTGACAACTGCAGATTTTTTTTAATTTTGATTGATTGTTCCACTTTTTGGTGAAATTTGGAACTTTTTAATGGTGTTTTGTAATTTCATATACATATTCCTCATGAAAACATAATTGACCCAATAGTTTTGTTTTTTTTTTCATGTCCGAGTTATGCCCAATTACTGAGTTATGGCCTTTTTAAAACAAAATTTGAAAATCGTGTGTGCTAGATACCTCAAAATGTATTTTAGCAACCGTCTTTATATTTGACATACTGATTGGGGCTGAGGATAAGATCACCTGGTTAACTTTTGAGAAGTTTCTGTCAATTTTTGACAGAATTACAGAATTTTGATTTTTTACTCCCTTTTGAACTTTTTGCAAAATGCCTGCATTCTGTTTCTGGATCCAGGACAAAACAGAGGCAACCTTACTGCTACACCAGGAAATGAAATTAAAATGAAGTAAATGCCAGGTTAGGGGCAAGCAAACACACATTTCTAGTTTTATCATATTCACACCCATGACAATTTTCTTAATTTTTGACAGACGCAATAATTTCATCACTGAAATAAATTATGGGATTGTCTCTTGTCTTGAACTTAATTAGGTCTATAATCCCTTTTTCAGACGGACAGAATTTAATGAGGTGCAATACCAGAAAAAAAATATTTTGCTTTTCAAAAACAAAACCAGTGATAAGCTGCAAAGTAATTACATGAGAGGTACTTTTGTTTTCACCTAATAAATCGTACAATACACACTCCTATTTTGAAAATAAAAACTAATAAGAAAACAAAGATTTTCTCATGAAGCAGCTCATAAAATAAACATGAAATAAAACAAATGCATTTTTTTTATTTCTCTTTCAGTTTCTTCCATTATATTCATCTCTTAGTTTTAACAAAGTTGTGTAAAACATTCTTTGACCTAAAACTCGAATCTAAAACAAAGGGATTGTTCATGGTTTGTTTAGTTCTATAATTGATCTTTCAACACCTACGCTGACAGGAGGATGTGTTAAAGCTAAGATAAAGAGCATAGTCTAAACTTAGATTAGAAGTGGATATTCCCTCCCCCATTAATAGATTAGCCATGGTTTCATATTTCAAAACATCCCAGTTTTCTTCTGTGGCACAGGAGCTCCTAGGACACACTCTAGCTCATTGCTTAGTTTCAGCAAGTGACCTTTTAATATCTATTAATATCTATTGATTCATGAAAAATAGGCGTCTGCTTGAAATATAGTCTGTATTCTGGGTTTGCGAGAGACTGAAACACAGGCCCTCTTATCAGTTGATATGACACACATGCCTTAGCAAGATGTGAGAGAAAACACCAACAAATGTTAAGTGTACTGTGTAATTAAATTCTTTAGGGCTGGTGCAAACAATGAGTTCTCATTTTGCTACCATGATACAGTGTTTCTCAATGAAATGAATCTAGTGCCATGGTAGCCTTAAAGTTGTACAGGATGCTTTGTAACCATCTGTTCTGAACCTTTTAGAAAGGTTTTCTCACACCAATGCTTTTTTTTAAATAAATCAAGCCTCAATCTAGCAACAATTATAATAATACAGGGATTGTAATGTAATCTTTCAAAGAGGTCAATATTTTTAATTTAATGATTAAAGAGAGATAGACATACATATTTAAAAGCAAAGGAATAGACACAGTCTGCTTGCAAACATGAAAGGATAACCAATGTCAAAATCTTAATAAGTATTGATTCAAATAGAACAATATGTGTCGGTGATCCAGGTGAGCAGCTATTTCCAGTAAACATAAGCCTGATTAATTTGTTTTTTGTATAGAGATTTAGCATCCCAGTCAACAATTTTCCGTCATGTCTAGATGGAGTCATTGCTTCCTGTGTATTGTCCAGAACTCGGGTATGTTAAAGTGCCTTGTACTAATGAGGACACAACATGTCGGCGTCCCATGTACTTTGGGGTCAAAAGCGGGATGCATTATGCTCCCTTTTACCATGATTTTTGAAGGTCAGAAGGGACTGCGTGTACCTAATTATGCAAATATTTGAGACTTTGTTACCTTGCAAATTTAAAGTTTTCACTCATAAAGAATCCCAATATAAGCCATTAGACATCACAAATATTCAACTCGAACAAAATAAGTCATGCAAATTATATCCAATTTTACAATGTAGTCATACATAGGGTAGGGCTTTTTTTTTCTTTTCTTGTGTGTGTGGGGGGGGGGGTGGGGGGAGGGGTGATTAATCTCTTAAGTGGATAATTAAAAGCCTTAGCTGTTCATGTATGTGAAATGCGGTCTTCATATTATGCATTGTATTAAATTATATCCATGGAAAAATAAATTCAGTCTGATGAAAAAGAAGGACCACAAAAATGTATTATATTATACCCCATGTAACAGAGTCAGCATGAAAAGGACAACTTTATTTTGATACAAAGCCAAATGAACTTGATATTTAAAAACTCTGGTATTAGTCCTTTCATCAAATTTAAAGCAGTGGCATAACATTAATTACAGTTTGTAGTTTCATAAAAGCAAAATTTGCACAAAAGGTAAATATCTGAGAGTAAACCTATCTCAACATTCAGGAATGTTTTATATATCTAGCGCTCTGCACAAACTAATGCCATTTTATAAGAATATGCAAATTGTAAACATATTCACGCTCATGACAGCAGTCCTTTTTGACAGATCACACAGATGATATTTGGAAATAGCCCCAGTCTTGAACATGTCATTTATATATAATATAGGTTTTCTCATGTTCTGGTTTAAATTCACATTTTTCAAAAACTCACTATGTGATCACCATCAGACAAATTGGCAACTCCTTTTTACGCCCCAGACTTTGGAAAAGTTGGAAAGGCACACTGCTTTTATTTTACTTGTCTGTCTGCGAGTCTGCAGTGTGTGCATCTGTTACACTTTTTTAAAACTTTTGAATGGTGCATGCTAGGGGTTTGAAATTTCATACCCATATTCCTCATAAAAAATAGCTGACCCGTATTTTTTGTCCAGGGTTATGCCCCTTCTCTGAGGACACTGTGTATTTTATGGAGTGGAGTTAGAGTCATGGATTGGAGTCATGGAGTGGAGTATTGGAGTAGATTCTTGGAGTGGAACATTGGAGTGAAATTTTGTGTGAAACAGAAAACTCAATTCTGGTGGTGAAATTTGTCTTGGGGCAAATGATAACAATCACAAAATGTGTAAGAAATGCATAAACTGTATGAATAACTAATGAGTAACAGAAATTAACCATTAATTTCGATTATTTATATGGGTAATGCCTTTGATACATGTTTATTTATTGCGTCCGTTCAAACAAGACAGATTTTACCACCAGAATTAATGTTTCTCTTTTCGCTCCAACATTTCACTCCAAGGTTCCACTCCATGGCTCCAATCTATGACTCCACTCCATGACTCCACTCCATAAGTCTCTGAGTAATGTTCCTTTGAAAACAAAATTTGAAAATATTGTGTGCAAGATATCTGAAAAAGCATATGAGCTAGATTTTTCATATTTGGCAAAATACGAGTAGAGTACCTGATTAACAGTTTAGAACTTTAACTTAAATTTTGAAAGAATTAGAGAATTTTGAAATTGTGATTGGTTATTATAGTTTTTGGTGAAATTTGAAGCTTTTTAATGGTGCTGGCTAGGGTTTTGAAATTTCATACACATATGCCTTGTGAAAAAATAGTTGACCCTTACTTTTGTTCCTGTCCGAGTTTTGCCCCTTTTTCTGAGTTAAATGTCCCTTTGAAAATAAAATTTGACAATCTTTTATACAAGATAACCCGAAGGGTTAAGTTTAAGATCGCTTAAGATAGCTATATGATTCTCTAAATAATTTGGGGTCATTTCTTTGGCCCCGAAAGGCAAATAAAGAAAGCATAAACACGCTGGGAAACATTTTACATAATTTACATGCGCAGTCTTATCACATAACTAATGATTGCACAATCGTACGATTGCTTACGATTCAATGGGACTGGCACTTTAGAGTCTTCATATTTGGCATACTGATTGGGACTGAAGAGTAGAAGTTAAGAACACCTGATCAACATTTTAGAACTTTATCTTAAACTTTGACAACTGCAGATTTTTTTTAATTTTGATTGATTGTTCCACTTTTTGGTGAAATTTGGAACTTTTTAATGGTGTTTTGTAATTTCATATACATATTCCTCATGAAAACATAATTGACCCAATAGTTTTGTTTTTTTTTTCATGTCCGAGTTATGCCCAATTACTGAGTTATGGCCTTTTTAAAACAAAATTTGAAAATCGTGTGTGCTAGATACCTCAAAATGTATTTTAGCAACCGTCTTTATATTTGACATACTGATTGGGGCTGAGGATAAGATCACCTGGTTAACTTTTGAGAAGTTTCTGTCAATTTTTGACAGAATTACAGAATTTTGATTTTTTACTCCCTTTTGAACTTTTTTGCAAAATGCCTGCATTCTGTTTCTGGATCCAGGACAAAACAGAGGCAACCTTACTGCTACACCAGGAAATGAAATTATAATGAAGTAAATGCCAGGTTAGGGGCAAGCAAACACACATTTCTAGTTTTATCATATTCACACCCATGACAATTTTCTTAATTTTTGACAGACGCAATAATTTCATCACTGAAATAAATTATGGAATTGTCTCTTGTCTTGAACTTAATTAGGTCTATAATCCCTTTTTCAGACGGACAGAATTTAATGAGGTGCAATACCAGAAAAAAAATATTTTGCTTTTCAAAAACAAAACCAGTGATAAGCTGCAAAGTAATTACCTGAGAGGTACTTTTGTTTTCACCTAATAAATCGTACAATACACACTCCTATTTTGAAAATAAAAACTAATAAGAAAACAAAGATTTTCTCATGAAGCAGCTCATAAAATAAACATGAAATAAAACAAATGCATTTTTTTTATTTCTCTTTCAGTTTCTTCCATTATATTCATCTCTTAGTTGTAACAAAGTTGTGTAAAACATTCTTTGACCTAAAACTCGAATCTAAAACAAAGGGATTGTTCATGGTTTGTTTAGTTCTATAATTGATCTTTCAACACCTACGCTGACAGGAGGATGTGTTAAAGCTAAGATAAAGAGCATAGTCTAAACTTAGATTAGAAGTGGATATTCCCTCCCCCATTAATAGATTAGCCATGGTTTCATATTTCAAAACATCCCAGTTTTCTTCTGTGGCACAGGAGCTCCTAGGACACACTCTAGCTCATTGCTTAGTTTCAGCAAGTGACCTTTTAATATCTATTAATATCTATTGATTCATGAAAAATAGGCGTCTGCTTGAAATATAGTCTGTATTCTGGGTTTGCGAGAGACTGAAACACAGGCCCTCTTATCAGTTGATATGACACACATGCCTTAGCAAGATGTGAGAGAAAACACCAACAAATGTTAAGTGTACTGTGTAATTAAATTCTTTAGGGCTGGTGCAAACAATGAGTTCTCATTTTGCTACCATGATACAGTGTTTCTCAATGAAATGAATCTAGTGCCATGGTAGCCTTAAAGTTGTACAGGATGCTTTGTAACCATCTGTTCTGAACCTTTTAGAAAGGTTTTCTCACACCAATGCTTTTTTTTTAAATAAATCAAGCCTCAATCTAGCAACAATTATAATAATACAGGGATTGTAATGTAATCTTTCAAAGAGGTCAATATTTTTAATTTAATGATTAAAGAGAGATAGACATACATATTTAAAAGCAAAGGAATAGACACAGTCTGCTTGCAAACATGAAAGGATAACCAATGTCAAAATCTTAATAAGTATTGATTCAAATAGAACAATATGTGTCGGTGATCCAGGTGAGCAGCTATTTCCAGTAAACATAAGCCTGATTAATTTGTTTTTTGTATAGAGATTTAGCATCCCAGTCAACAATTTTCCGTCATGTCTAGATGGAGTCATTGCTTCCTGTGTATTGTCCAGAACTCGGGTATGTTAAAGTGCCTTGTACTAATGAGGACACAACATGTCGGCGTCCCATGTACTTTGGGGTCAAAAGCGGGATGCATTATGCTCCCTTTTACCATGATTTTTGAAGGTCAGAAGGGACTGCGTGTACCTAATTATGCAAATATTTGAGACTTTGTTACCTTGCAAATTTAAAGTTTTCACTCATAAAGAATCCCAATATAAGCCATTAGACATAACAAATATTCAACTCGAACAAAATAAGTCATGCAAATTATATCCAATTTTACAATGTAGTCATACATAGGGTAGGGCTTTTTTTTCTTTTCTTGTGTGTGTGTGTGTGTGTGTGTGTGTGTGTGTGTGTGTGTGTGGTGGGGGGGGGGGAGGGGTGATTAATCTCTTAAGCGGATAATTAAAAGCCTTAGCTGTTCATGTATGTGAAATGCGGTCTTCATATTATGCATTGTATTAAATTATATCCATGGAAAAATAAATTCAGTCTGATGAAAAAGAAGGACCACAAAAATGTATTATATTATACCCCATGTAACAGAGTCAGCATGAAAAGGACAACTTTATTTTGATACAAAGCCAAATGAACTTGATATTTAAAAACTCTGGTATTAGTCCTTTCATCAAATTTAAAGCAGTGGCATAACATTAATTACAGTTTGTAGTTTCATAAAAGCAAAATTTGCACAAAAGGTAAATATCTGAGAGTAAACCTATCTCAACATTCAGGAATGTTTTATATATCTAGCGCTCTGCACTGCTCAGAACTACATGTATTATGAATCTTACAAACTAATGCCATTTTATAAGAATATGCAAATTGTAAACATATTCACGCTCATGACAGCAGTCCTTTTTGACAGATCACACAGATGATATTTGGAAATAGCCCCAGTCTTGAACATGTCATTTATATATAATATAGGTTTTCTCATGTTCTGGTTTAAATTCACATTTTTCAAAAACTCACAATGTGATCACCATCAGACAAATTGGCAACTCCTTTTTACGCCCCAGACTTTGGAAAAGTTGGAAAGGCACACTGCTTTTTTTTACTTGTCTGTCTGCGAGTCTGCAGTGTGTGCATCTGTTACACTTTTTTTGAACTTTTGAATGGTGCATGCTAGGGGTTTGAAATTTCATACCCATATTCCTCATAAAAAATAGCTGACCCGTATTTTTTGTCCAGGGTTATGCCCCTTCTCTGAGGACACTGTGTATTTTATGGAGTGGAGTTAGAGTCATGGATTGGAGTCATGGAGTGGAGTCATGGAGTGGAGTATTGGAGTAGATTCTTGGAGTGGAACATTGGAGTGAAATTTTGTGTGAAACAGAAAACTCAATTCTGGTGGTGAAATTTGTCTTGGGGCAAATGATAACAATCACAAAATGTGTAAGAAATGCATAAACTGTATGAATAACTAATGAGTAACAGAAATTAACCATTAATTTCGATTATTTATATGGGTAATGCCTTTGATACATGTTTATTTATTGCGTCCGTTCAAACAAGACAGATTTTACCACCAGAATTAATGTTTCTCTTTTCGCTCCAACATTTCACTCCAAGGTTCCACTCCATGGCTCCAATCTATGACTCCACTCCATGACTCCACTCCATAAGTCTCTGAGTAATGTTCCTTTGAAAACAAAATTTGAAAATATTGTGTGCAAGATATCTGAAAAAGCATATGAGCTAGATTTTTCATATTTGGCAAAATACGAGTAGAGTACCTGATTAACAGTTTAGAACTTTAACTTAAATTTTGAAAGAATTAGAGAATTTTGAAATTGTGATTGGTTATTATAGTTTTTGGTGAAATTTGAAGCTTTTTAATGGTGCTGGCTAGGGTTTTGAAATTTCATACACATGTGCCTTGTGAAAAAATAGTTGACCCTTACTTTTGTTCCTGTCCGAGTTTTGCCCCTTTTTCTGAGTTAAATGTCCCTTTGAAAATAAAATTTGACAATCTTTTATACAAGATAACCCGAAGGGTTAAGTTTAAGATCGCTTAAGATAGCTATATGATTCTCTAAATAATTTGGGGTCATTTCTTTGGCCCCGAAAGGCAAATAAAGAAAGCATAAACACGCTGGGAAACATTTTACATAATTTACATGCGCAGTCTTATCACATAACTAATGATTGCACAATCGTACGATTGCTTACGATTCAATGGGACTGGCACTTTAGAGTCTTCATATTTGGCATACTGATTGGGACTGAAGAGTAGAAGTTAAGAACACCTGATCAACATTTTAGAACTTTATCTTAAACTTTGACAACTGCAGATTTTTTTTAATTTTGATTGATTGTTCCACTTTTTGGTGAAATTTGGAACTTTTTAATGGTGTTTTGTAATTTCATATACATATTCCTCATGAAAACATTATTGACCCAATAGTTTTTGTTGTTGTTTTTTTTTTTCATGTCCGAGTTATGCCCAATTACTGAGTTATGGCCTTTTTAAAACAAAATTTGAAAATCGTGTGTGCTAGATACCTCAAAATGTATTTTAGCAACCGTCTTTATATTTGACATACTGATTGGGGCTGAGGATAAGATCACCTGGTTAACTTTTGAGAAGTTTCTGTCAATTTTTGACAGAATTACAGAATTTTGATTTTTTACTCCCTTTTGAACTTTTTGCAAAATGCCTGCATTCTGTTTCTGGATCCAGGACAAAACAGAGGCAACCTTACTGCTACACCAGGAAATGAAATTATAATGAAGTAAATGCCAGGTTAGGGGCAAGCAAACACACATTTCTAGTTTTATCATATTCACACCCATGACAATTTTCTTAATTTTTGACAGACGCAATAATTTCATCACTGAAATAAATTATGGAATTGTCTCTTGTCTTGAACTTAATTAGGTCTATAATCCCTTTTTCAGACGGACAGAATTTAATGAGGTGCAATACCAGAAAAAAAATATTTTGCTTTTCAAAAACAAAACCAGTGATAAGCTGCAAAGTAATTACCTGAGAGGTACTTTTGTTTTCACCTAATAAATCGTACAATACACACTCCTATTTTGAAAATAAAAACTAATAAGAAAACAAAGATTTTCTCATGAAGCAGCTCATAAAATAAACATGAAATAAAACAAATGCATTTTTTTTATTTCTCTTTCAGTTTCTTCCATTATATTCATCTCTTAGTTTTAACAAAGTTGTGTAAAACATTCTTTGACCTAAAACTCGAATCTAAAACAAAGGGATTGTTCATGGTTTGTTTAGTTCTATAATTGATCTTTCAACACCTACGCTGACAGGAGGATGTGTTAAAGCTAAGATAAAGAGCATAGTCTAAACTTAGATTAGAAGTGGATATTCCCTCCCCCATTAATAGATTAGCCATGGTTTCATATTTCAAAACATCCCAGTTTTCTTCTGTGGCACAGGAGCTCCTAGGACACACTCTAGCTCATTGCTTAGTTTCAGCAAGTGACCTTTTAATATCTATTAATATCTATTGATTCATGAAAAATAGGCGTCTGCTTGAAATATAGTCTGTATTCTGGGTTTGCGAGAGACTGAAACACAGGCCCTCTTATCAGTTGATATGACACACATGCCTTAGCAAGATGTGAGAGAAAACACCAACAAATGTTAAGTGTACTGTGTAATTAAATTCTTTAGGGCTGGTGCAAACAATGAGTTCTCATTTTGCTACCATGATACAGTGTTTCTCAATGAAATGAATCTAGTGCCATGGTAGCCTTAAAGTTGTACAGGATGCTTTGTAACCATCTGTTCTGAACCTTTTAGAAAGGTTTTCTCACACCAATGCTTTTTTTTAAATAAATCAAGCCTCAATCTAGCAACAATTATAATAATACAGGGATTGTAATGTAATCTTTCAAAGAGGTCAATATTTTTAATTTAATGATTAAAGAGAGATAGACATACATATTTAAAAGCAAAGGAATAGACACAGTCTGCTTGCAAACATGAAAGGATAACCAATGTCAAAATCTTAATAAGTATTGATTCAAATAGAACAATATGTGTCGGTGATCCAGGTGAGCAGCTATTTCCAGTAAACATAAGCCTGATTAATTTGTTTTTTGTATAGAGATTTAGCATCCCAGTCAACAATTTTCCGTCATGTCTAGATGGAGTCATTGCTTCCTGTGTATTGTCCAGAACTCGGGTATGTTAAAGTGCCTTGTACTAATGAGGACACAACATGTCGGCGTCCCATGTACTTTGGGGTCAAAAGCGGGATGCATTATGCTCCCTTTTACCATGATTTTTGAAGGTCAGAAGGGACTGCGTGTACCTAATTATGCAAATATTTGAGACTTTGTTACCTTGCAAATTTAAAGTTTTCACTCATAAAGAATCCCAATATAAGCCATTAGACATCACAAATATTCAACTCGAACAAAATAAGTCATGCAAATTATATCCAATTTTACAATGTAGTCATACATAGGGTAGGGCTTTTTTTCTTTTCTTGTGTGTGTGTGGGGGGGGGGGGGGTGGGGGGAGGGGTGATTAATCTCTTAAGTGGATAATTAAAAGCCTTAGCTGTTCATGTATGTGAAATGCGGTCTTCATATTATGCATTGTATTAAATTATATCCATGGAAAAATAAATTCAGTCTGATGAAAAAGAAGGACCACAAAAATGTATTATATTATACCCCATGTAACAGAGTCAGCATGAAAAGGACAACTTTATTTTGATACAAAGCCAAATGAACTTGATATTTAAAAACTCTGGTATTAGTCCTTTCATCAAATTTAAAGCAGTGGCATAACATTAATTACAGTTTGTAGTTTCATAAAAGCAAAATTTGCACAAAAGGTAAATATCTGAGAGTAAACCTATCTCAACATTCAGGAATGTTTTATACATCTAGCGCTCTGCACAAACTAATGCCATTTTATAAGAATATGCAAATTGTAAACATATTCACGCTCATGACAGCAGTCCTTTTTGACAGATCACACAGATGATATTTGGAAATAGCCCCAGTCTTGAACATGTCATTTATATATAATATAGGTTTTCTCATGTTCTGGTTTAAATTCACATTTTTCAAAAACTCACTATGTGATCACCATCAGACAAATTGGCAACTCCTTTTTACGCCCCAGACTTTGGAAAAGTTGGAAAGGCACACTGCTTTTATTTTACTTGTCTGTCTGCGAGTCTGCAGTGTGTGCATCTGTTACACTTTTTTAAAACTTTTGAATGGTGCATGCTAGGGGTTTGAAATTTCATACCCATATTCCTCATAAAAAATAGCTGACCCGTATTTTTTGTCCAGGGTTATGCCCCTTCTCTGAGGACACTGTGTATTTTATGGAGTGGAGTTAGAGTCATGGATTGGAGTCATGGAGTGGAGTATTGGAGTAGATTCTTGGAGTGGAACATTGGAGTGAAATTTTGTGTGAAACAGAAAACTCAATTCTGGTGGTGAAATTTGTCTTGGGGCAAATGATAACAATCACAAAATGTGTAAGAAATGCATAAACTGTATGAATAACTAATGAGTAACAGAAATTAACCATTAATTTCGATTATTTATATGGGTAATGCCTTTGATACATGTTTATTTATTGCGTCCGTTCAAACAAGACAGATTTTACCACCAGAATTAATGTTTCTCTTTTCGCTCCAACATTTCACTCCAAGGTTCCACTCCATGGCTCCAATCTATGACTCCACTCCATGACTCCACTCCATAAGTCTCTGAGTAATGTTCCTTTGAAAACAAAATTTGAAAATATTGTGTGCAAGATATCTGAAAAAGCATATGAGCTAGATTTTTCATATTTGGCAAAATACGAGTAGAGTACCTGATTAACAGTTTAGAACTTTAACTTAAATTTTGAAAGAATTAGAGAATTTTGAAATTGTGATTGGTTATTATAGTTTTTGGTGAAATTTGAAGCTTTTTAATGGTGCTGGCTAGGGTTTTGAAATTTCATACACATATGCCTTGTGAAAAAATAGTTGACCCTTACTTTTGTTCATGTCCGAGTTTTGCCCCTTTTTCTGAGTTAAATGTCCCTTTGAAAATAAAATTTGACAATCTTTTATACAAGATAACCCGAAGGGTTAAGTTTAAGATCGCTTAAGATAGCTATATGATTCTCTAAATAATTTGGGGTCATTTCTTTGGCCCCGAAAGGCAAATAAAGAAAGCATAAACACGCTGGGAAACATTTTACATAATTTACATGCGCAGTCTTATCACATAACTAATGATTGCACAATCGTACGATTGCTTACGATTCAATGGGACTGGCACTTTAGAGTCTTCATATTTGGCATACTGATTGGGACTGAAGAGTAGAAGTTAAGAACACCTGATCAACATTTTAGAACTTTATCTTAAACTTTGACAACTGCAGATTTTTTTTAATTTTGATTGATTGTTCCACTTTTTGGTGAAATTTGGAACTTTTTAATGGTGTTTTGTAATTTCATATACATATTCCTCATGAAAACATAATTGACCCAATAGTTTTTGTTGTTGTTTTTTTTCATGTCCGAGTTATGCCCAATTACTGAGTTATGGCCTTTTTAAAACAAAATTTGAAAATCGTGTGTGCTAGATACCTCAAAATGTATTTTAGCAACCGTCTTTATATTTGACATACTGATTGGGGCTGAGGATAAGATCACCTGGTTAACTTTTGAGAAGTTTCTGTCAATTTTTGACAGAATTACAGAATTTTGATTTTTTACTCCCTTTTGAACTTTTTTGCAAAATGCCTGCATTCTGTTTCTGGATCCAGGACAAAACAGAGGCAACCTTACTGCTACACCAGGAAATGAAATTATAATGAAGTAAATGCCAGGTTAGGGGCAAGCAAACACACATTTCTAGTTTTATCATATTCACACCCATGACAATTTTCTTAATTTTTGACAGACGCAATAATTTCATCACTGAAATAAATTATGGAATTGTCTCTTGTCTTGAACTTAATTAGGTCTATAATCCCTTTTTCAGACGGACAGAATTTAATGAGGTGCAATACCAGAAAAAAAATATTTTGCTTTTCAAAAACAAAACCAGTGATAAGCTGCAAAGTAATTACCTGAGAGGTACTTTTGTTTTCACCTAATAAATCGTACAATACACACTCCTATTTTGAAAATAAAAACTAATAAGAAAACAAAGATTTTCTCATGAAGCAGCTCATAAAATAAACATGAAATAAAACAAATGCATTTTTTTTTTATTTCTCTTTCAGTTTCTTCCATTATATTCATCTCTTAGTTATAACAAAGTTGTGTAAAACATTCTTTGACCTAAAACTCGAATCTAAAACAAAGGGATTGTTCATGGTTTGTTTAGTTCTATAATTGATCTTTCAACACCTACGCTGACAGGAGGATGTGTTAAAGCTAAGATAAAGAGCATAGTCTAAACTTAGATTAGAAGTGGATATTCCCTCCCCCATTAATAGATTAGCCATGGTTTCATATTTCAAAACATCCCAGTTTTCTTCTGTGGCACAGGAGCTCCTAGGACACACTCTAGCTCATTGCTTAGTTTCAGCAAGTGACCTTTTAATATCTATTAATATCTATTGATTCATGAAAAATAGGCGTCTGCTTGAAATATAGTCTGTATTCTGGGTTTGCGAGAGACTGAAACACAGGCCCTCTTATCAGTTGATATGACACACATGCCTTAGCAAGATGTGAGAGAAAACACCAACAAATGTTAAGTGTACTGTGTAATTAAATTCTTTAGGGCTGGTGCAAACAATGAGTTCTCATTTTGCTACCATGATACAGTGTTTCTCAATGAAATGAATCTAGTGCCATGGTAGCCTTAAAGTTGTACAGGATGCTTTGTAACCATCTGTTCTGAACCTTTTAGAAAGGTTTTCTCACACCAATGCTTTTTTTTAAAATAAATCAAGCCTCAATCTAGCAACAATTATAATAATACAGGGATTGTAATGTAATCTTTCAAAGAGGTCAATATTTTTAATTTAATGATTAAAGAGAGATAGACATACATATTTAAAAGCAAAGGAATAGACACAGTCTGCTTGCAAACATGAAAGGATAACCAATGTCAAAATCTTAATAAGTATTGATTCAAATAGAACAATATGTGTCGGTGATCCAGGTGAGCAGCTATTTCCAGTAAACATAAGCCTGATTAATTTGTTTTTTGTATAGAGATTTAGCATCCCAGTCAACAATTTTCCGTCATGTCTAGATGGAGTCATTGCTTCCTGTGTATTGTCCAGAACTCGGGTATGTTAAAGTGCCTTGTACTAATGAGGACACAACATGTCGGCGTCCCATGTACTTTGGGGTCAAAAGCGGGATGCATTATGCTCCCTTTTACCATGATTTTTGAAGGTCAGAAGGGACTGCGTGTACCTAATTATGCAAATATTTGAGACTTTGTTACCTTGCAAATTTAAAGTTTTCACTCATAAAGAATCCCAATATAAGCCATTAGACATAACAAATATTCAACTCGAACAAAATAAGTCATGCAAATTATATCCAATTTTACAATGTAGTCATACATAGGGTAGGGCTTTTTTTCTTTTCTTGTGTGTGTGTGTGTGTGTGTGTGTGGTGGGGGGAGGGGTGATTAATCTCTTAAGCGGATAATTAAAAGCCTAAGCTGTTCATGTATGTGAAATGCGGTCTTCATATTATGCATTGTATTAAATTATATCCATGGAAAAATAAATTCAGTCTGATGAAAAAGAAGGACCACAAAAATGTATTATATTATACCCCATGTAACAGAGTCAGCATGAAAAGGACAACTTTATTTTGATACAAAGCCAAATGAACTTGATATTTAAAAACTCTGGTATTAGTCCTTTCATCAAATTTATAGCAGTGGCATAACATTAATTACAGTTTGTAGTTTCATAAAAGCAAAATTTGCACAAAAGGTAAATATCTGAGAGTAAACCTATCTCAACATTCAGGAATGTTTTATATATCTAGCGCTCTGCACTGCTCAGAACTACATGTATTATGAATCTTACAAACTAATGCCATTTTATAAGAATATGCAAATTGTAAACATATTCACGCTCATGACAGCAGTCCTTTTTGACAGATCACACAGATGATATTTGGAAATAGCCCCAGTCTTGAACATGTCATTTATATATAATATAGGTTTTCTCGTGTTCTGGTTTAAATTCACATTTTTCAAAAACTCACTATGTGATCACCATCAGACAAATTGGCAACTCCTTTTTACGCCCCAGACTTTGGAAAAGTTGGAAAGGCACACTGCTTTTTTTTTACTTGTCTGTCTGCGAGTCTGCAGTGTGTGCATCTGTTACACTTTTTTTTAAACTTTTGAATGGTGCATGCTAGGGGTTTGAAATTTCATACCCATATTCCTCATAAAAAATAGCTGACCCGTATTTTTTGTCCAGGGTTATGCCCCTTCTCTGAGGACACTGTGTATTTTATGGAGTGGAGTTAGAGTCATGGATTGGAGTCATGGAGTGGAGTCATGGAGTGGAGTATTGGAGTAGATTCTTGGAGTGGAACATTGGAGTGAAATTTTGTGTGAAACAGAAAACTCAATTCTGGTGGTGAAATTTGTCTTGGGGCAAATGATAACAATCACAAAATGTGTAAGAAATGCATAAACTGTATGAATAACTAATGAGTAACAGAAATTAACCATTAATTTCGATTATTTATATGGGTAATGCCTTTGATACATGTTTATTTATTGCGTCCGTTCAAACAAGACAGATTTTACCACCAGAATTAATGTTTCTCTTTTCGCTCCAACATTTCACTCCAAGGTTCCACTCCATGGCTCCAATCTATGACTCCACTCCATGACTCCACTCCATAAGTCTCTGAGTAATGTTCCTTTGAAAACAAAATTTGAAAATATTGTGTGCAAGATATCTGAAAAAGCATATGAGCTAGATTTTTCATATTTGGCAAAATACGAGTAGAGTACCTGATTAACAGTTTAGAACTTTAACTTAAATTTTGAAAGAATTAGAGAATTTTGAAATTGTGATTGGTTATTATAGTTTTTGGTGAAATTTGAAGCTTTTTAATGGTGCTGGCTAGGGTTTTGAAATTTCATACACATATGCCTTGTGAAAAAATAGTTGACCCTTACTTTTGTTCATGTCCGAGTTTTGCCCCTTTTTTCTGAATTAAATGTCCCTTTGAAAATAAAATTTGACAATCTTTTATACAAGATAACCCGAAGGGTTAAGTTTAAGATCGCTTAAGATAGCTATATGATTCTCTAAATAATTTGGGGTCATTTCTTTGGCCCCGAAAGGCAAATAAAGAATAAACACGCTGGAAAAAAAAAACAACTAATGATTGCACAATCGTACGATTGCTTACGATTCAATGGGACTGGCACTTTAGAGTCTTCATATTTGGCATACTGATTGGGACTGAAGAGTAGAAGTTAAAAAAGAACACCTGATCAATGCAACATTTTAGAACTTTATCTTAAACTTTGACAACTGCAGATTTTTTTTAATTTTGATTGATTGTTCCACTTTTTGGTGAAATTTGGAACTTTTTAATGGTGTTTTGTAATTTCATATACATATTCCTAATGAAAACATAATTGACCCAATAGTTTTTTTTTTTTTTTTTTTTTTTTTTTTTTTTTTTTTTATGTCCGAGTTATGCCCAATTACTGAGTTATGGCCTTTTTAAAACAAAATTTGAAAATCGTGTGTGCTAGATACCTCAAAATGTATTTTAGCAACCGTCTTTATATTTGACATACTGATTGGGGCTGAGGATAAGATCACCTGGTTAACTTTTGAGAAGTTTCTGTCAATTTTTGACAGAATTACAGAATTTTGATTTTTTACTCCCTTTTGAACTTTTTTGCAAAATGCCTGCATTCTGTTTCTGGATCCAGGACAAAACAGAGGCAACCTTACTGCTACACCAGGAAATGAAATTATAATGAAGTAAATGCCAGGTTAGGGACAAGCAAACACACATTTCTAGTTTTATCATATTCACACCCATGACAATTTTCTTAATTTTTGACAGACGCAATAATTTCATCACTGAAATAAATTATGGAATTGTCTCTTGTCTTGAACTTAATTAGGTCTATAATCCCTTTTTCAGACGGACAGAATTTAATGAGGTGCAATACCAGAAAAAAATATTTTGCTTTTCAAAAACAAAACCAGTGATAAGCTGCAAAGTAATTACCTGAGAGGTACTTTTGTTTTCACCTAATAAATCGTACAATACACACTCCTATTTTGAAAATAAAAACTAATAAGAAAACAAAGATTTTCTCATGAAGCAGCTCATAAAATAAACATGAAATAAAACAAATGCATTTTTTTTTATTTCTCTTTCAGTTTCTTCCATTATATTCATCTCTTAGTTTTAACAAAGTTGTGTAAAACATTCTTTGACCTAAAACTCGAATCTAAAACAAAGGGATTGTTCATGGTTTGTTTAGTTCTATAATTGATCTTTCAACACCTACGCTGACAGGAGGATGTGTTAAAGCTAAGATAAAGAGCATAGTCTAAACTTAGATTAGAAGTGGATATTCCCTCCCCCATTAATAGATTAGCCATGGTTTCATATTTCAAAACATCCCAGTTTTCTTCTGTGGCACAGGAGTATAAAACTGATATTTAAATAATTTTGAAATACGCTATAAGCTCATCTTGTGAGCCTTCAACGAGCTGTGCATTTTAGTAAACACAAATAAACACAAAGGCATGAATTCACTTTTATATAATTGTTATCTGCATTTCACTGACACTGAATGTTTTAAATTTATGTACACATTATGGAAGGCGCGGATATTGACCGAGGTGGAGGAAACCGGAGAATCTGGGAAAACCACCAATCTAAGATGGGCGACTACTACCCTGCCACATCCCTTGATCCGCGCAAACGAGACATGGACTGTTTTGAAGGTATTGGATAGGGTTTACGGGCAGGGATATGGTAGGATAGGCTCAGATTTGGTAGGCTAGGATAGGGCAAAGTATGAATGGTATGTGGCACTGTGTTTTAAAGCTGTTTGTATTTATAGAGACTTCCAACGGTAATATGGGGATGGTGAATGTTTGGTTTGGTTATGCTTTGATGGAACCAGGCAACATTTTTTCAGCCATCTTGTAATAAAGCCACAACATTTTGCTGATGGGCTAGGACTTTAAAGTGTCTTGATTGCTCTGGTACTCTACTACCAGGCTACCACACTCCCCTGGTGTATGGTAGGTTAAGGAAAAGTGGGTTTGTATATTGTAACAGGTGAAAAAGTTACTGTTTTTACTGTTTGCCTCGAGCGAGTATTGAACCAGGACGTGATAAGCCAACACTCTACTACATGGCTGTAAAGCCAACTTGTACAGCAAACCAGCACAAATGTGCATTTTGTCTGAGACCACTGCATAATATATTCCGCCCCCATTTCAGATCCGTCAACGAATCTCTACTTTACTATGTGTACATCTTTCGATATCGTATTCGACTGGACATCCTCTATTTGGTTGATCACCTAATGTAACAGGTCAACTTTTGCCAATGATTACAATTAGAGATAGGCGGGGTACAGCAGGGGTGGGTGTGGATGCTAAAGATAAGACTTGCATCTTCTAGTAACTATGTACAAAAACTTTTGGGCTTAGTTTTGTAGTATTTGGGATGTTGGGTTTGTGAACAAGTTAATGTTGTTGGTTCAACTTTTGTGTGTTTACTTGTACTGTAGGAGAGTATTCTACTTTGGGCCTCATAATATTTCGTGGTTATATGAGGTAGTGTTGCACATTGGAAGTGGTATTGGCCGACTCGGTGACAGGTTTCTGTAATGCTTGTCAGTGGCATCCGACTTTCATTGTCTGGATATGGTGCACTGCATTGTTTGTAATCAAGGTCAATTTTACTTAAGTGTTAACGTACATAATGCCAGAGCCCCTTTCCTCCATATGCAAATTGCCGATGGTCTTAGAAAGACAGGACATATTTTGTCTTCCCGGGGTATGCCCTCTGAAATCATTACATCAAGGATTTGACAGCTAAAATTATACATTCTACATGCAAAGATTTACGCCTGGCTAGAATAGAGCCTGCATTAGAGTTGGTATTTTGTAACACAAAAAACTTGAACCATACACCCGAGCTAACCTTACATCCAGTTATCTAAAGTTAACCAATATAAAAAAGATCTGGCTGTGTAAAAACATTTGGACATCTGTGTAGATAGCTCATTTTGCTAGTACATTTCTATAAAGATAATGTAATGTTCAGTGTTTCTTCAAATGGAGCTCTGATAGGAGGCATGTGATTTTCTATGTATAACGCCTTAATATGTACATAATTTTCCTCTAAATTTGAAAGGTTTTATTAATATTCATTAAACAAAAATTCAAATTATATAATTATATATTGTAGTACATGATGGTATAATATTGCACTAGCAATCATTTGATGCCATTTTCAGCTTTTTAGGGCTTTTGGGTGCCGAGATTCACGTCATTCTGTAGGTTTACCCGTTTAATTTTTCCACTTTTCATTCACATTTATGAAGTTTTCATTAAAATTCATGAAATTGAAAATCAGATCATTCTTATATCAGACTTAAGGGTCGTAGTACATTGCAAAAGCATTCATTTGATACTTATTTCTGCATCCTGGTTTAAGTGATTTTGTACGTACACCCCCTATTTTTCCAAGGCTTTTCTCTGATTTCTTGTGTGTTTTATTAATTTTCATCAATAAGCAAATTCAGTGATTTGAATAATAGCTATTAAGGTTAAATTGCCAGGACCATTCATCACTATCACATCAATTATAGTATTTTAGAGCACACTATTGTTGGTATATGAATATTTTTGTGAGTACATCCTATTCTTTAGACTAACGCTGGGGTGGAGGTGGAAACTCTGTAATTTTACATCATGCAAATGTGTTCATTGTTGAGGACAATATTTTATGGCATTAAGGCGGTCTCTCTGATCACACTGGCAGCCATGAGAATTGGTTTCAGAGATACAAAATAGATCATATAACCCATAAAAAACCTTGCAATGGTGATAGTTTTCCCCTTGTTTTTACTCGATTTTCGACATTTTGATTAAAATTCATGAATATGCAAATGAGATAATTTTCATTAACGCCCATGATATCAATAAATTTGTCAAATGACATTACTGGTTTAATAACAAAGTATTTCAATTATCGTTTGGGCCTGAAATTAGTTTATTTATAGATTGTTAGCGATTTTTCTGTCATTTTTAATGTTTTCATTAAAATTCATGAATATGCAAATAAGATCACCAGCATTACTTACCATTGGGTGAAAGGACAATGTCTAAGCTTTAAAACAAGACCAGGCTCAGTGGTCTAGGACAAGTAACAGCGGAGATATGACTATTTTTGTATGTCCACCCCTATGCTCAAGAATCATGTCGACGGTTGCCATGGAAACCATGCATTTTTCATAGTGCAAAAAGAGTTTATCTTTGAGGACAAAAATTCTTAGCATTTCTGGGGTCCAAATGAACGATTTGGCACCCATGAAAAATTGTCATGGGGTGCAAGGTAGGTCGAAATAGCTCCCGGGGAATTTTACGAATATCTTCGTAATTGTGCACTCAAATGACCTTTAACCTTGCTAGGACATATGCTTAGCACTCTCATTTGTTATGCTATAAACGCCACACGCATAATAAGTGTATATAATGTAGTTTCGGTGAATAATTGTGGAAAATACAGCAAAGGAATGACACTGAAAAGAGCTTTCATACATTTTCTTGTTATTTTGCACCCAGTTGACCTTTGACCTAATTCTGAGACCCAGGGCCATTTACAGACTTGGCATCCACCCCTATATGTCATAGTACATGTCTAGGAACAATATCAGCATGGATGCCAGCTTCTACCTCATTTTGTCATCTAAAGATTTTTTTCATGGATTGGATGGCTGCCTAACTGCCTTGGAATGACCCCGACTTCACTTCAGGATCGCAATAGTGTTTCTCCAAGACTTTGTTGTATTCCTAGTTTCACCGTGGGAGTGACGTCATAAGATGCCACAAATACCTATCTGGAACGCAGAATCGTATGTTCACCACCTGTAGGCCTAGATGTTCTGTATTGTATGATTATCATTTTTCACGGCATTCCTTTTCCTGCTGCATAATGGTATGCTAGTCCTGCCATGGTGATTTGCGTCCCCTACGACTAGTATTTCTCTACTCGGGTCGCAATGCATATTTTCATATTTGAACTAGATCTATTAATGTTGATACATTTTTTTTTTATTTCTTTTAGCGCGATTGCTATGGCCGACGTGTCGCTTTACCTGACGAAGAAAGTTCAGAGATAAACCGACTCGATATATTAAAGCAATCGCACTTTACTTAGTCATAATATTTTTCTCCGCGTAGCTCAAGTGAATTAGTGTCCGCTTCTGGATGTAGGTCACGGGTACGTAAAACCCTCAACAACGTAAGCGTTTAAAATAGTCTCAGATGCTACCTCGCTTTTCGCTCAGCTTTGTATTGAAGCAAGCATTGGCTTCTGGAGAATATCCCACGGCTCGTTTTGATTAAAGCCAACTGATTGATCAACTAATTGGAAAAGGCCTGCTTTTGTCTTTTTTGTCCAATTCTGTCTGAACGAATTCCTGTGGTGCCCGAGTTTGTTAATTGCTGGACAGTTTTACATTAATTCTTTTTATACATACATTTTATTCGATTTTTTCTGACTTTGCTTTTAACACAATCTTTCACCTAATCAAAACCTGAAAACATTGTAATGCAATTTAATTATTCATTCGTTGTGCTTGATGATCTGTATTAACTGACTTTTGAAAACGTAAATATCCTAAAATTGAATAATATAGTTAATCCTATGAATTCGAGGTCAGGGTATACGAATATGTTCCGAGAGCAGAGCCCTGATTACTTCCGAGAGCCCTGAATACTATCAGGTGTGCGAGAATCCAAACTGCATAAGTTGTGAACAAACATGACAAAGAACGAAGAAATATACTGGAGAGAAAATTTTATACGGGTCCACATAAAAAAAACGTGACATTTATGGTATTTTATAATGATAAAAATGTCATCAGTAATGGATACTGCTCGTATACATAAATTCTATCCAAGAGAATATGCGATCCAGCCTTCAGGTATGTATTAAATGCACCATCTAGCAATTGTCTAGATAGACTAACATATACACGCACTTCGTTTCCGAACAGGTCCGACACAAACCGGCCTGTACAAGCACAGAAGATGGCTAGAGACTTGAAATTTTGGATTTAGAAAGTAGAGGAATTGTACTATTCGTGTAGCGAAAACAAAGGCGCTGATCTGCGCCTTTGTTTTCGCCAATGCAGATTGTTGGTTTTCCCTTAGGGCAGCTCATATATGTAACTTATCGCACTTTTTGAAAGTTAGTCCTTAACAGACTATAACATGTAGTTTTATGAATCATACTATAATTTGAGCAACGTTTGTTTGTCTGTTTGTTTGTTCCCCTACTCATCCCAGGTCCTTTGGCCGATCTTCACCAAACTTGGAGGGAAGGTGGAGGGCGGCCCCGGATATTAGCTCGAGAGGTTCATTTTTTGAAAGGTCAAGGTCATCGAGGTCAAAGGTCAAATTTATGTGTTTTTTTTCTGTTTGTTCCCCTACTTCTCCCAGGTCATTGGGCCGATCTTCACCAAACTTGGTGGGAAGGTGGAGGGCGGCCCCGGATATTAGCTCGAGGGGTTCATTTTTAATGGTCAAGGTCATTGAGGTCAAAGGTCAATTTTCTGTATCTCGGCAGTCATTGGTCCGATTTGCATGAAACTTGGTGAGTGTATACAGGTTGATCCCTGATTAAGATTTATGGGTTTCATTTTTTTGAAAGGTCAAGGTCATCGAGGTCAAAGGTCAAATTTATGTGTGTGTGTGTGTGTGTGTGTGTGTGTGTGTTTTTTTTTTTTTTTTTTTTTGTCTGTTTGTTCCCCTACTTCTCCCAGGTCCTTGGGCCGATCTTCACCAAACTTGGTGGGAAGGTTGAGGGCGGCCCCGGATATTAGCTTGAGGGGTTCATTTTTTGAAAGGTCAAGGTCATCGAGGTCAAAGGTCAAATTTATGTTTTTTTCTGTTTGTTCCCCTACTACTCCCAGGTCCTTGGGCCGATCTTCACCAAACTTGGTGGGAAGGTGGAGGGCGGACCCGGATATTAGCTCGAGGGGTTAATTTTTAAAGGTCAAGGTCATTGAGGTCAAAGGTCAAATTTATGTATCTCGGCAGTATTTCGTCCGATTTGGATGAAACTTGGTGAGTGTATACAGGTTGATCCCTGATTAAGATTTATGGGTCCAATTGGGTCAAAGGTCATCGAGGTCAAAGGTCAAATTTATGTTGTTTTTTTTTTCTGTTTGTTCTCCTACTTCTCCCAGGTCCTTCTCGACGGGTAAAATTTACTAGTATTTTATAAGTTCATTTGATCTATGAAGTTATACCTTTTGTCAAAACCATTGCAATTTAAGTGCAACATTTCCCGCCAAATTTATGCAGAGGCAGAAGTGCAATGTGGCAATCTGTACCAGAATCGAATACTTTCTATTCAATCTATTGACTGTGTTTACACATATATCTTGATTTTTGCAATTTACGTTTATTTCTCACTGTTCTAGCTGTAGAATTTATACCAAGGCTATGTCATATTTCAAAATGGCCGGGGTTTTTAAGCTACGGTTTTGACCTTCAACCCGTGGAAACTTCCAAGGGTCAAGGTAACTTCATTGGCAACGTAATCCCCGGTTCTCCGGCCCACGATGCCGGACTTCTACAGGGAGACAGGATAATAGAAGTAAACGGGGTAAATGTCGAACGTGAAACCATACAGAAAGTGACTCAGAGGATCAACCCCAAGAGTTCGGAGACGACTTTGTTGGTCGTAGACCGGACTACCGACCAGCTGTTCAAGGACGAAAGGAAGAGGATCAGCAGTGATATGCCTTTGGTGAGGAAAATCTCAACTAGACCAAGGGTCCAAAGTAAGTTTAGGGTATTAATGTGTCTGTTCAATTGTAAATTGTTTTATGATTCAGTTGCAATGCCAGGGGCAAGATTAACATTTAAACAATCTATACTAAAGGACTTTGAAAATGCCTCGCTATAAATTGGCCGTAATGACAATTATTTCTTTTAAACTACAGGATATTTCGACAAAAATATTTTCGAAAAGAAAAGGATAATCAGTCTGCCTAATTTCATACCAAAACCGAAACGTGCCAGTGATTTACGTCATACAGTATATGATTTCAAACGTTACCAAAAATTCAACAAAAACAAACTTTGAGGTCGAAAGATATTCATCAGGTCCAACATTATTTTGAAAGAAACACCAAAAGCCAAGCAGGTTTTTTTTTTTTTTTTTTTTTTTTTTTTCAATTGCACTAAAACTGTGGTAATTACTGTACGTTCACTTTAACGTTTATGAAGAAAACTTATTTTTTGTATGTAAAATATTACGAATTCGATAGTTTGAAACACAATAAATAGCCAAGGACTTGTGTAAAAAATACCATAAATTTTGGCGCTGTAATCACATATCTGTGTGTTTTGGCCACTTTACGCTTGACGTCAGCGAAAAACTTCACGCTCAAGACGTCAGCGAAAAACGCTAGCTCCTTAATTTAAGAAATAGATCAGCTCTAGCAGTGAATTGTTGAGTAATAATTCACTGTTTGGAGGTCAGTTGTAAAGAAGATCAAATCACGAGCGCGTAGCGCGAGTGATTTATCTTCTTACAACTGACCGACAAACAGTGAATTATTACTCAACAATTCACGCACTTGAGCTGATCTATTTCGATTCTAACACACAATAAACGGAATAAATGTTGCTGAAACCGTCGATATCGTTCAGCTTTCCGCCATTGCATTGCAGATATCCCGCCAAATATTTGACTGTAATGCTGGTATTTACACACATTTATTACGTTTGTTGTGCGCTAAAACTACGTTTCACCGTCTAACGCTGCTTTGTGGGATAGCTGACGTCACAAATGCCGCAAAGTAACGTCACGCTTATTCGCCCAGTGAAATTGTTGCACAATATAACACGATTTTTTACCATTGGCTATATAGGCGAGGTGTGTTAGAATAAACGGCATTGAACCGAAAGTCCCCATTTTTATTTTGCTTTTTTCTTGTACTTAAGGTTGTACGCTATCACCGGAGATGGTTTGTTTTCATAAAAAAAAAACTTTTTTGTAGCCGTCAACAACGTTACGTATCAAGAAAACGGTATTAGCAAACAATTAAGCAAACAAATCTTTGTAAATAAATATTGCTTATCATGTTAAGATAACTTCAGGTTAATTTCAACCAGTTAAAGCAAGATGATAACCATATACATACATTTGCTTATTTCAGAACCGTCGTTGCGAACTCACCAGCCTTACTATACCAACTCGCATTTCCTGATTTCTCACCATACATTTCGCCCAACCGTGCGCCAGCCCACTGCCAAATATGGTCCACTTCCTGCGAAAATCACGTGCCCATATTGCTACTCTCAGGTGATAACCGAGACCTCCTACCGACCAGGTGCACGTGCATGGATTGCTGTATTTTCTCTTGCATGTATTGGGTACGTGTTTTGTTTTCTGCGTTTTTGTTACAGTGTAGACTAAACTAAGAAAGGAAAACTGATTCCAGGCACAAGTTCTTCAATGGGGTGCTGTTTTCCTATCTATTCCCTGTTTACGGATATCATGAATTAATTTTAGGATTTTCGTAAGTGAATTAAGGATATCCATAATTAATTTTAGGAAATCGATTTATGGGTATCCTTGATATGGCTGAAAAATGGATAACCAGTCACACATAAGCGTATAAGTGAAACGCGCGCCGGGTGCGTGGAAAAAAATGCAAAATTCCACATGTACACGAGAGACGCACGTCGGAAACACTTTCAAAGTCACGCTCCGTGCGCGTTGGGCACGCTTGGTGTTCGTCCGGTGCGCGTCGCTGTACGTCGCTAAAAGTCGGTGCGCGTTTCGTGCGCGTTTGGGCTCAAATGATTTTTTAAACATGGCTTAAATAGAAGCTCGGCGTGTCTCGGGCGTATGTCTTATACGTTTCGAATAAGTTCCACGCACGTTATAGGCGCGTTTAATACACTAAAATTTAATACGGATTTGAATGCGTTTGGCGCACGTTTTAGGCATGCCAGTGTACGCTACATGCGCGTCCCGATTTTAAGAAATATTGCTGCAGTAACGTGCCCCAAGCGTGTATGAGACGCGCGTTTAACGCTTGATGCGCGCCTGTAGCGTGTGCTTAGCGTGTCTGGGACGTAACACAAACGTACTCCAAAACTTTGAGATTTTTTATAGTTCGACACACGCCTTAGTCACGCGCTAATGTGTGACTGCTAGAGTGAATTTATTTTTATACGTCCAAAATCTTCAGCGTCTTGAGATTTTTGTACGCATACGCCCGGCGCGCGTTTAGGTTATACGGTGTTTAAATGAAAAGAGTCAATAAGCAATGCTTATTAAATATCCCCGCAGGGTTACTATTTTCCACAAAAATTATTTTGGCAATAAAATTTCTTCATGCAAATGCATGGGTGAAAGTTCCCAAAATTCTCAATACTGAAAAGCCATTTTTCCAATACTGAAAACTAGGGTTTTCCCATACCAAATATTGGGGGAAAATCTTCCCAATACTGAATTCAGTATTAATACTGCAAACTTTCACCCATGCAAATGTCCAATGGGTCTGCACCGATGCAGGCATGATATCAAATTGTTCCATCTAAAACTGTGGTAGGGCCAGTGAATGCCCTTACCTGTAAAAAAAAAAAAAAAAAAAAAAAAAAAAAAAAAAAAAAAACTAAGAAAAATTGTCTCATAGTTCTCATACCTGTCATTTTGTCCAAAATTATTTTTTCACAATAATATTTCTTCCTGCAAATGTCCAGTGATCTGCACCATGTAAGCATAATATCAAATTGCTCGTAGGAGTTGATCGACCCGTTAATGCCCTTTATACCTGTAAAAAAAAAAAAAAAAGAATTGTCTAAGCTCTCATAGCTATCATTTTGTCAAAAATTACTTTTTCGCAATAAATGTTTTTCATGCAAATGTTCAAAGAGTGTAGATCATATAGGCATAATATCATTGTTCCATCAAAAACTGTAGGCCTGTGAACACCCTTACCTGTAAAAAAAAAAATAAGATAATTTGGCTAAGTTCTCACATTTTGTCAAAAAATATTTTTTCGCAATAAAATTTGTTCATGCAAATGTCCAATGGGTGTACATCATGTAAGCATGATATCAAAAACTGTGGTAGGAGTTGATTGGCCCATGAAGGCCCTTACCTGTAAAAAAAAAATGTTTAAGTTCTCATTCTCAAATTGTTCCATCAAAAATGGCAAAAAATGTGGTAGGAGTTACAAAAAAAAAAAAAAAAAAAAAAAAAAAAAAAAACTAAGTAAAATTGTTGTAAAAAAAAAAAAAAAACTAAGTAAAATTGTTGTCTATGTTCTCATAGCTATGATTTTGTCAAAAAAAAGAAAAAAAAAAATTCGCAATAAAATTTCTTCATGCAAATGTCCAATGGGTGTACATCATGTAGGCATGATATCAAAAACTGTGGTAGGAGTTGATTGGCCCATGAAGGCCCTTACCTGTAAAAAAAAATGTTTAAGTTCTCATAGCTGTCATTTTGTCAAAAATTATTGTTTTTGCAATTATAATATTTCTTCATCAAATGTCCAATGAGTCTACATTATTTAGGCATAATATCAAAATGTTCCAAAAGGGAAGTAACTCAAAAGGGACTGGCCCTTAGCCCTTTATTTTTGCATGTACATATTTGCCCCATAGATATGCAGACGCCTGCAAAGTTTCATGAAATTCCATCAATGGATCTTCAAGATATTAAAGAAACAAAAGTGTTACAGACTAATGGACGGACGCACAGACGGACAATGTGACTATAAAGGGAAGTAACTCAAAAGGGACTGGCCCCTAGCCTTTTATTTTGCATGTACATATTTGGCCTATAGATATGCAGATGCCTGCAAAGTTTTATGAAATTCCATCAGTGGGTCTTTAAGATGTTAAAGAAACAAAAATGTTACGGACTAATGGACGGACGCATGGATGAACAACATGAAAACAGTATACCCCCCCCCCCCCCCCCACACACACACACTTAAAACTTTGTTTTGACGGTTTGACGGGAGGTATTATAATAAAAATTCCTTAAGAATTATGTATATCCCAAAATATAACCCTATTTTAAGATATCCACACAATGTCAGGATATCCTACAATCTGGTGAAGATTGGATAGCCATAATTCGATTTACAGATATCCGCAATTTATCTAAAGGATATCCCTATTTCACCACAAATGAATAAGACGAATTTAGGATATCCTTAAATCGAATTCTTAATATCCCTTAACCTATGGGGTGTGGTTGTACTATTTATTCCTTATTTATGGATATCATATATTTGTTTTGGATATCCAAAATTCATTTACGGATATCCTAAAATAATTACGGATATCCAAAATATAAGGATATCCATAAATGAATTACGGCTATCAAAAATTAATTGAGGATATCCATAAATGAATTGAGATATCCATAAATGAATTGAGGATATCCATGAATATATTTAAGGATATCCTAAAAAATACATTTTTAGATATCCTTAATTAGAATTATAGATATCATTAAATCAGCTTATTTAAGGATATCCTTAAATGTTTTTATAGATATCCTAAAATACAACCTGCCCTTCTGATATCTATTAATCGAAAGATGGATATGCAATATGCATCCTATTTAAAGATATCCATAAATTGAATTATGGATCTCCTTAAATAGGGTTTTATTTTAGGATATCCATAATTCAATTAAGGATATATCCTAAAATCAATTTATGAATATCTATAATTCAGCCGAATTAAGGATATCCATAAATAGATTTAAGGATATCCTTTTAAATGAATTATGGATACCCTTAATTCATTTATGGATATCCAAAAATAATTTATGGACATAGGATATCCATAAATAGGGAATTAATAGTAAAACAGCACACCATATTAACCAACCTATTTTTTCTAAATATAAATATTTAGACCCTAGAATCGAATTACAGCTGTTCTAATTCAAGTTTATTTTGGATATACATGTACAAATATACATTTAAGGATATCCTTAGCTGATTTTAAGATACCCATAATTCAAATTTAGGATATCTTAAAATCAAATTTAGGAATATGCAAAATTCAGCATGATTTTTTTTCTATCCATAAATGTATTTTAGGATATCATTAAATGCATTTATAGATGTCCTAAATTCATTTTTGTATATCCTAAATTCATTTATGGATATCCTAAAATAATTTAAGGATATCCTTAAAGAAAAATGAATTAAGGATATCCATAAATAAGGAATAAATAGCAAAATGGCAACCTATAATCGTGCATTTTTAGATATTTGACACCTTACTTATTGCAGATAGGATATTCTAAGCTTCTAAACTAAACTTCTTTTAAATTTCATGGAACAAATGCGAAAAAACTCAGGACACACATCCAGGTCCTATTAAAGTAGAACTTAGTTTCATCTGTCAATGGTATCTTTAATCTGATTCTTTGTCTTTTCAGATGTGATGCCGGTTGCTGTTTACTGCCGTTTTTGTTAACTGACTGTCAAGATGTCCACCATAAATGTCCCAAATGTGGCCTTGAACTTGGTACTTTTAAGCGCTAGGACTTAAAATGACGTGGACATGCCCTAAGTGTATCGTGTCACCTCGTAGAATCCAATTTTTATACCTGATATTTTGAAATTTAAACATACAGGCTTCTTGTTTCTGCTATTAAACATAGAGCGTGGTTGTACTTTAAGAGACGCGAAACGCCAACATACTCGCACTCAAGAACTTGTTAACAAGTTTCACAACCAGAAAATGAAGTGTTTCAATGAGAATGTTGAACTTGGTAAGGTGTAATAAAATGAGATTCATGATGCAATCCAAACAACTAGAGCTTTTGTAAAGTTTACACTTTCTGAGTGCATATTAGATTTTAAGGCCTCCTCACACATTAGCGAAAATCTCTTGACACAGACATGTTTAATTACTAGTTTTTGTTTGATTGATTTGACTTTATGTGCCAGTCAACAGCTATGGTCATGTCAGGATGTTAGCTGTTGAAAGGACATGAAGCAATAAATCAAACAAAAAATCTTTTTCACAATAAAACACAAGTCTGCGTGGAAGGATTTTTGCTTATGTGTGACAAGGCCTTTAGGGTTACATGTATAAGTAGCTGTATGGTCACCATTTGCAAAAGAAGACGTCCTAAGTAAACTGTATGTTCTCTTGTCCTTTTCAACCATGGTTGCTTCCACTCTTGTGTTATAGGGTGGGACTTTGGATCTAATTCCACAACTTTTGGCCAGCTATTCCTTAAGCAGCTAGTATTTTTAAAACATCTGTACCACTTTACCAGAGGTGCCTGTTGTTTGTTATGCATTCATCCTGTCATTTACCATTGGTTGTGTTAAAACAGACTTTCTATTCTATGATTTGTGATGTGTGCGAAAAAGAAGATTGAAAAAGCAAGAGTAAAACTTTTATTACTTGCATATAAATAATTTTTCACAAGAAATGTAAACAATGTTATTGTACATCATATCACAGACTTCGGTACAAATACATTTAGACATAAACACATATACCTATCTTTAATAGTGTATAAATAACCTGCTTGGTAGTATTTTTCCTGAATAGTCAATGCATTTTTGTTATGTCTATTCTTGGCTCATTTGGATTGACAATACTGGTATTCCTAATGAAACCAGGCATTTAAAGGTAAGATTCTCTCTCTCTCTCTCTCTCTCTCTCTCTCTCTCTCTCTCTCTCTCTCTCTCTCTCTGTGATTCATATGAGACATTGCACACTTTTAGCCCCTTTCAGCATGTATGCCTATAAAGTTAGCCAATGTGATTATGATTCTGTATTTGGCAGTACTGGATTTTATACTCAGCTTGCCACTGAATTCCAAGCTTTATTCCACATGATAAGAACTACCATTCTGCAAATATTTCTAAAGGTATAACTTATAAGTGCCTGTAAAACTTATTTCAAAGGAACATGTATTGAGTTATTTGTGTTAATTATCCCAAAACTTCACTTATTTCTCCATCAGACATCAATGGCTCAAAGTAGTCTCTATAAACAAACACAATAATTCTTCATGTTAAGGAAAAATGAAGATGGATACCTAGACCAGACTATGCACAAGCCCTGTCCCTTCAGTCTTAACTGTCCACATGAAAGACAGAATGGTCCAATAAACCACCACATGCCAGAACAGAAAGGTATATAGCACTTGCCTGATTCAGAAGCTCACATGGGTTTACCAGAGACAACCAACATGACTGGGAACAACCGACACAGATAAAATCAATATAAGACTGTAGTATTCAAATACCTGACTGGCAACAACTTTTCATGGATCAGAATGATCCGTGGAAAGTTGTACCCAGAAAGGTATTTGTTACCTACTGTCACATATTGATTTTATCCACGAAGGTTGTTCTCAGTCATGTTGGTTGTCTCTGGGTAACCAGTATGAAGCTGGTTTGAGACTGCAGCTGACAGAGCCCTAATTATCCTTTTTGATACACCATTCAGTAGTTTGTTACCATTCTAAGCTGATCAGATATACTGATATTTTTATGACATGCAGTAAACAAATGCACTGACTTTGCTTATCACCTTAGACCCTAGGTTATAAATACTTTTCATACTCAATGGAGCTTGAAAATATCCTGTTTCTGCATGGAAAAATGCCAACAATTGCAGCAGGACATTTTCAAACTGATTTGGTTTGTTCGTATTCATAATTATTAAAATACTAACAATTATAGGAATTCCAACATTTTGAGCATGATAAATTCTATGCTCAATTTTGTTGATCATTCGATTCTGTGTATTTTAACATTCATATGAATGGTCTTAATTGTGCTGAGCATGAAAAAGATTCTATAACCCAAGGATCAGGACCCTAAGTCATGAACTCCTAGGCCCGCCCATTTCTGGCCTGCTCAATTTTCCTCCTAACTTGATTACAGTGAAGAGTTAGTTCAGCATGCTGCATTTTTAACCTCTCCAATTTTGTTCTCAAATCATCACCCTCATCTTTTCTTTCTTCAAAGTCTCTTAATAAGGGTTCATTTCCTAATAGTCCACTATTCTGCCGTAAACGTTGGTTGTCTATACGTAATGCATCCCTTGCTTGTTTTGTACGGGAAAGGATATCTCTTTTCTGAAATAAGATAAAGGTACATGTATAACAGAAACATAATAGACACATCATGAGGGAGGCTTTAATGGCTTTTGTATGCTGTGGGTTTCTGAAATTGTAACCAGAGGACCAATGGTCCTGTAAACGCTCACCTAAGATCTGCTGCATATACCAACCAGAGGACCAATGGTCCTGTAAACGCTCACCTGAGATCTGCTGCATATACCCATAAACATGTTTGAATATTATCGTATTTAACTCCAGTGCAGGGGCAGATGAAGCCCTTGGGGCATTTTCTTTTTTTAGAATCTTCAATATTCTGTCCATTTGCCAATTTCCTGCTGGCTGTTCCCTTCAAATGACATTTTAACAGTTTTCCCAATTCAAATGCATAGGCAACCCATGTTGGCCTTGCCATAAACTTGGTCAAGGTCATCACAGGGTCATGATTTATATATACATTGGAGTACTTTAGCCATCGATGCTTCACGCCAAGTTTCCTTGAAATCAGTCTATTGGTTTCAGAGAAGAAGATTTTTGATGGGTTTTTACCATATATGGGCATGGTGGCCATCTTTGTCATGTGACCTAGATTATTTAAATATACATTGATTCCCCCACTCTATAGATGCTTCACATAAAATTTGGCTTTGATTGGCCAAGTGGTTTCAGAGGAGAAGACGTTTGAATATTATGGCAATATACATGTATATTGCCCCGGGGTGGGGGCACATGAGCCCCTGGGGTCCATTTGTTTTTCAGAATCATTAATATTCAGTCCTACTTCCCATTTCCTGCAATACTTTCACTTTAAATGACATTTTGAAGTTTTCCCTATTCAAATGCATTGGTGACCTATGTTGACCTTGCTGTAAAATAGGTCAAGGTCATCACAGGGTCAGGATTTATATACACATTGTAGTGCTTGAGCCATAGATGCTTCATGCCAAGTTTTGTTGAAATCGGTCCATCGGTACTGGAGAAGAAGATTTTTGAAGGGTTTTTACCATGTATGGGCATGGCGGCCATCTTGGTCATGTGACCTGGATTTCTTATATACATATTAATTCCCCCTTCCTATTGATGCTTCACATAAAATTTGGCTTTGATTGGCCAAGCGGTTTCAGAGGAGATGATGTTTGAATATTATGGTAATGTACAGGTATATTGCCCCGGGGTGGGGGCACATGAGCCCCTGGGGTCAAATTTTTTTCAGAATCATCAATATTCAGTCCTACTACCCATTTCCTGCAAGATTTTCACTTGAAATGACATTTTAAAATTTTTCCCCATTCAAACGCATTGGCGACCTATGTTGACCTTGCCTTTAAATATGTCAAGACCATCACAGGGTCAGGATTTATATATACATTGTAGTGCTTGAGCCATCGATGCTTCATGCCAAGTTTGGTTGAAATCGGCCCACTGGTTCTGGAGAAGAAGATTTTTGAAGGGTTTTTACCATATATGGGCATGGCGGCCATCTTGGTCATGTGACCTGGATTTCTTATATATACATTGGTTCCCCCTTCCTATTGATGCTTCACATAAAATTTGGCTTTGATTGGCCAAGCGGTTTCAGAGGAGATGATGTTTGAATATTATGGTAATGTACAGGTATATTGCCCCGGGGTGGGGGCACATGAGCCCCTGGGGTCAAATTTTTTTCAGAATCATCAATATTCAGTCCTACTGCCCATTTCCTGCAAGATTTTCACTTGAAATGACATTTTAAAATTTTTCCCCATTCAAACGCATTGGCGACCTATGTTGACCTTGCCGTAAAATAGGTCAAGGTCACCGCAAGGTCATGATTTATATATACATTGTAGTACTTGAGTCATCGATGCTTCATGCCAAGTTTGGTTGAAATCGGTCCAGTGGTTCCGGAGAAGAAGATTTTTGAAGGGTTTTTACCATATATGGGCATGGCGGCCATCTTGGTCATGTGACCTGGATTATTTATATACACATTGGTTCCCCCTTCCCATAGATGCTTCATGTAAAATTTGGCTTTGATTGGCCATGCTGTTTCAGAGAAGAAGATCTTTGAAAATGGTGGACGACGGACGACGGACGGACGGACGGACGACGGAGCATGGGTATACTATAAGCTCACCTTGTGAGCCTGACGGCTCAGGTGAGCTAAAAATGTATAACATTTGCTGTAGAGATTCAAGAATTTAGTCAAAATTGATTTTTTAATATTAAATGAGGAAATGCTCACATGTAGAGCACTATTGCTTGGCAAAGTTTTGGACTGTGCTAGGGGATTTCTGGTCCTAGCCTCCACCAAGTCATCTTTCCTTATGATCATTGGCAGCTTCAGGAAAAATGGCCACAGTGTCGGCAACTTTCTGTTGGAAATTGCATTGATTTTTACATACCTGAGCGACCTCAACCTCAACTTCTCGTAGATTTCTCTTCTGAACTTGGTTCTCAGCCTGAACATACTGTAGTTTCTCTTTCAAATGTGTCAAAACCTGTACTGTACTGGTGATCTTCTTTCTTAACTTCAGAAGTTCCTGAAGTTAAATTGTATGACTATGACATTAGGTAGCATTCCTGTGTAATTTACAGCACTAGATCTATTGACCACACTTGTTCAAATTTTAAGGGCAATACAGCAGCACAGTTTGTGCAAAAAGCAATGCTTAAAATATTTGACCCCGTTTTGGAACGTGTCTTTGATTTAAACTTCTCGTGTAAATTTTTCGAAATTACGGTGCAGAAGTCTGGCTTTCTTTGCCGGATTTAAAAGGGCTACTGATGAGGGTTCATTACCCGAAATTGCGCAATATAGTCCATACTTTCTCCCTTTGAATGCTTTTACTGCTTCCAAAGGATCAAACTTTTATATTTATTATGATGATTAAAATTATTTCTGACAGGACAGAATTATTTCAGGACAGAAAATATCAAAAAGTCACTGATGGAAGAATCAATGCAAAAGGACAACTGAACTGGCAAAATGTTCAAAATTTATGACTTCCCTTTGTTTTACTGTTCAAGAAATCAAAACAAATCTGGAGGTTTCTCTCTGTTTTGGTGTTCAAATGAAAATTATTTACTGACCTCATTTCTCTCTTCAATTTTCTCATTGTATGTCTGGTTTTCAATCTTCAACTGTTCAAAATCTATAAGATGTAATCCTTCTGCTAATTCTTCCTGAAAAAGACAAACAATTATAATATATAAACCTCAACGCGACAAAATGTACCTTCGGACATTTTGACGTCACCAGCAGGAAACTGCTCAAAAGCGGAAAAAAAATAAAACATATGTTTTAGAAATAATACAGTATTTGTAATCTTTAAACACTGGGCTACAAAATAAATAAGTTTAAAAACAGATTAGTTTCCAATTTTTGGAGTTATCTGCCCTTGTTTTAGCCCATACTAGAAAAAGTGCCTTGAGAGGCACGTATACCGCCGGCTGATAGCCACCAAGCCCCCTTCCCTACCCCCTACCTAAGCAATCCGGCACATGCTCACCCCTGGCATTGAACCTCACATCACCAACGAAAAACAGTACCCTTATCAAGTACATTTTAGAAACCACCAAGCCCCCTTCCCTACCCCCTACCTAAACAACCCGGCACATGCTCACCCCTGACATTGATCCTCACATCACCAACGAAAGACAGCACCCTCATCAAGTACATATTAGAAATAAGCAGTGTAAAGTACTTTACATACAAACATGGGGAAGTGTAGTTTTAGAATGACATATCTATTTTAGAGCGGTATACAGAGCTGACGTGTATACCCAATCTAGGACATAAGCGCGGACATTTTGGGTCAGGTCCTCAGTCCTAGATTGAAATGAAATTAGAATGTCATTCTTAAAAAAAAAAAAAAAATAAATAAATAAAAAAAAAAAAAAAAATTAAGATGTCCTAGATTTTGACCTCTAGCCCCACCCCCAGCATGTACCCTAGTGTCTAATGTCATTAGAAACAAGGCAAACCTTATAGAGTACCTATGGGGCAAGTATGAATGATTTCTTAACATGATAGTAAAAAAAAGTAAAGAAAATACAATTATCAAAGAAGTTCTAGATTTTGACCTCTAGCCCCCCCCCCACCCCCCGCACATAGACCCTAGAGTCTGAATCTTACATGGTACCTATGGTCTAAGTATGAATGCGTTCTGGCAAGACTTAGTGGATGTCAAGAAAACAGACCTACAGAAAGTTTATCATGGTATATATCATATAAAAATGTGTCCTAGATTTTGACCTCTAGCCCCACCCCTGGGGACGGTAACCAGGATTTGGTGACATTGAATATGAAAGCAAACCCTAAAGGGTATCTATGAACTATATAAGAATACATTCCTATGATTGTTTGTTAAGATATGAACTTAAGAGAAGAAACATTAACAATGTAAACAGCACATTTTAAAGGTGACCTAGATTTTGACCTCCAGCCCCACCCCCGGGCATGGACCCTGGGGTCCGAACTCATGGAAACAAAGCAAACCCTATAGAGTACCTATGGTCCAAATATGAATAGTTTCTGACCATTGGTTCATGAGATATACACCTCTAGAGAAACTTTAACCAAAACTTTGACATAAATTCTACGAACGTTCCGGAATTACGAACGAAGAAACGAACTCACGAACGAACGAACAGACAAACGGACGAACGGAAAAGCGAAAACTATATACCCGTCGGCATAAATGCCGGGGGTATAAATATACTTGATTGTCCAAAATGCATCGTCAAACCGTAACCATAGCAACCACATTGCCACAAAAGTAGACAAAGCAATTTCGCCAGATTAATTGTAAAGATGATATGTTTATATCTAAACAATATGTTATGGCAATTGCTTCAACAATTTTAAGAAAATACATCGAGTTGTGTAGGCACTACTAGCATGCAGAAATACATAACGCAACTTTGACGTCATTTTACAGGACAATGACGTCTGTAGGCTCCACTCAGAAAATTTGTCATATTGTCATAACTCACAAAGTAGCATGAATAAGCTGGTCAAATAACGACGGTTAGACTCTAGAAATGTTACACTTTCAAAGTAAAATTGTTTTTCTAATACTCAAAAAATTGTCCGAAGGTACGTTTTCTCATGTTGTGGCCCATATATTGTAAGCTTGGTCCATTAAACAATTTCTAGACATGACATAATTGCCTTTAACCATGCACAAAACATACCGTGTAGTGACATTTTGCTGTTTGCCATCAACAAAATAATGTGCATTTTTATAACCATATAATGTTGTTGTTTTTTTTTTAATAGTTGTGCGAGTTCCTGGTCATCAAGTTCATGCTAACAGACAATGTCCAAAAACCGGATGAAAGAAATTAATCATTTCTGCCCTTAACAATCTACTGGCCTCAATTTACATATTTTGTGAGTGAAAAAAAAATTAAAGACAGAATATCTTTACTTTTAGTCATTTTCTTTCAACAAATTTGTTCTATAACTCACTTCGAATGATAAAAGCAACATTTTTGTCCACATTTTATTGTATAGTACCTTAGATTTGAGTTGATGTTCTTTCTTCTTGAGTTTATTCTTCAGTTTGATGTTCTCTAGTCGTACATTCACAACCTCCGACTCTTTACGATTTTCTCCTGCCAGGTACTGCTCTATGTCCTGAAATGTGTCAAGAAATGTGTTGATTACTAATAGCTGACAGATGGTTAATGTATCAATAGCCAAATCAGTAACACTTTAAATTATGGTACAATTCAAGAACAACTTTATTCTATCTGACTATATTCAACCTCACTTAGTTTTTCTTGGTCCCCCGATATTGCTTGCTGCAATACAAAATTCCATACAGTCAATACAATCTCAGGCATATACTCAATTTACTTCTTTTGGAAATAATGAGGGTCTCATTGGAGTTTACTGGATAGCGATTTTGGCCATCTTTTTTTATTGATTATCAATTTTTGGGCCAAAATTTTACTGATTAGCGATTTTTGTGTAACAGCTAATATGCTAATCACCTTTTTGCCCCGACCGAGGATCGAAACAGGATCTCTTGCGTGCTAGTCCAACACACAGTAAAACTTTAAATTATGGTACAATTCAAGAACATTTTTATTCTATCTGTCTATATTCAACCTCACTTAGTTTTTCTTGGTCCCCCGATACAAAATGGTCAAGGCTGACAAATACCCGGTAGTCATACAATATAGACATAGACAAATGTTTAGGGATCTAAACTCCTGTTAAGAAATAGACTCCCTTGACAAAATTGTTCCTTCCACTCAACAAAAAACAATCTGTCAGTGTCTCCCTCCTATCTACATTATCAGTTTGTTATTTATCAGCCAAGTGAATAATAAAACAACAACAACAACAAAAAAAAAAACACATTTTACCATATTTGACTCATAAGTTTATAATAAAATATTACTATTTTAGCGAATAATGTTGTACAGAAAAAATCTGTCATACCTTTGGTGCAATGGCTCGGCCGGACCTGCTGTTCAGAGAGTTCTGTGCAACTTGTTTCTTAAACTCCATGAAATTCTGGCGTTCCTGGTCAACCTTCTGTTTCCTGTCTTCACAGCGGGATTTCAACTCCTCGATCTGGTGTTTGTAGTTGTCTCGTTCCTGCATGTCCTGACGCCTCAGGTCTTCAAGCTGAGCTGATAATAGAAAAGCCACAAAGCTGGGAATTTTTTCTTTGAGGGGGGTGGGGGGTTCTGACCAGGCTCCACACAAACCTGTCTGTGCAGCCACAGAAGATGTGCAGCCACAGAAGATGGCTAGGGGCTTGAAATTGCTGATTTAGAAAGAAGAGGGATCATACTATCCATGGCACTGATCAGCTGTGCAGTTGACAGAACTTTTGTGACCATTTTTCAAATTGAGACTCAAAGTTCTTGTAAATATTGACTTACTAAAAGCTATAAAGAAATGGTGTTAAGTGAATACCACTTGTAAATTCATCAGGATAACATGTCCATGAAATGTATACCCTCTCCTACCTCACTTTTATGTAAAACTGAGTATACAGGGATATGCAATATTTCTTATTTTTTAATCCAAAACATAAGATTGTGGGTACTCCACAGAACCACCTCGGTTCTAATATAATGTGTACTCACAATCAGTGTTTGGATCAAAAAAAAATATTGAAAATATCAAAATTTTTCCAATGAAGTATTCAATTTTTACTGTTGAAAAAAAAATACAATGCATGGGCAAGTTTTCGTAATGTCAACTATTGCATAATTTAGAATAAATAAAAATAAATCAAGAAAGAATGATCTTAGAAAAGCATCAAATTTAAACAAGTGCTGTAGGCAAACTCTTACCCATATATTTGAGGTATCTCTGTTCCTGGTCAGTGACATTCTTATCATATTCCTGCTTGCTCTCATCTGCCTTCTTTTTACGGAAATAGTCCGCTAGCTTATGCTGGAGTTGATAGTTCTGTTGCTGCAGCTGCTCTCGCTCGGCTATTGCTTGCTGCAATATAAAATTCCATACAGTTAATACAATCTCAGGCATATACTCAATTTACTTCTTATGGAAATAATCTGACAGTTTATGCTGGAGCTGATAGTCTTGCTGCTATACATTGTAGCTGCTGTCACTCAGCTATTGCTTGCTGCAATATAAAGCTGCCAAAAATGCTCGCGAGGGTGTAGGCAGTATTCGAAGATAGATAGATAATGTAAAGAAAAGTTCATGCTCAAATAGTAAACATGCTCAAAACAAGGGTCAGATAAATATCCTACTTATTGATCTGAAAATAAGCAGAATGAAATGCTTATTTGAATTAGAGCATGAAAAAATGTTGTTGTTTTTTATATTTAAGCCTCTCATTTCTTTTCCCCATTTCTTTGACATTCACTTATTTTATTTATTTATTTACTTATTTATTTATTTATTTATTTACTTATTTATTTCATATTGCTTATTCAATAACTTGATAGGTTAAAATACTAGTTTCAAGTGTGCCATAATTAACCATAAACCAAATACTAACTAATGTCTCCTCCGGCAGTCTATCAGCCAAGTTACTGTGCAAAAGCTGCAGCAAAAACTCGGTTGCCTCCACAAAGTCCATCATGACCCAGCCCCCACCTCGCTCCCCCTCAGACCAAACCTCAATCCCCACTAATTCTTCCTCTATCTCTTCTTCTATATTTTCCAGTGTCAAGTTTCAGAATAATAACAAGGGAAGTAACTCCTGTACTTTTAGTTTTATATTTAGAACAATAACAAGGGAGATAATTTATGCAATTAAGAACAGTAACAAGGGACATAATCCAATAGTTTTAAAGGGACTGAACTAAGGACTGAACACTGCCAGAGTTCAATACTATTATAGGTTTGTGGATAGTATTGGAAAAAAGTATACTTGTCAAACTTTTGGGCTTAAGGTTTCCATGACAACCGATTTAAAGAAACAAATGAGCAAAATTCATGCACAAGTCATACATTTTAAACCTTCCTTACAGCATGCATCCAAGTGTCTGATATGGATACTGAATGCCCTTTTTTTTCAACTATTACAAATTGCTCTACAAGACCTTTGAGTTACGATAGCAACAAAGTAGAAATTAATAATCAACAATAAATAACAAACCATGAAAAATAAAGGCCTAAACATATGTACAAAGTTTCAGTCTCATCGCTTTCACTATTTTTGGAAAAGAGAATCATTCAAAAATCCTGTGATATCACCACATGTTGCCTTAGCGACCAATTAAATTGAAAAAAGTTGACAGATTTCTTAAAAAAAAAAAAAAGAGGATTCATCCATAATGAGCCGCCATATGGGAAAATCAACAATCTGAAAAGGCAAAAACAAAGGCGCAGATCAGCTTCGCAGTAATTGCGAAGCTGATCTGCGCCTTTGTTTTCGCTACACGGATAGTACAATCTCTCTTCTTCTTAAATCCAAAATTTCAAGCTTCTGGTCTGCTTCTGTGACTGTACAGGCCAGTTTGTGTCTGACCTGGTTGGAAACCCAAATTGTTGGTTTTCTCATGCGAAGGCTCAAATATTTCTGTTAAAGAGACATCATATGCCAATTAACACTTATTTCAATATAAATCAATAGAAATCTTCTGAAGCCATAGAAACAACCAACATAAATCATGTCAGGAATAATCATAGGGGAATTTTTTACATTTAGAAATGTACGCAAGAACTTTAATTTCATTGTGAAATCATTGCCTCACATATTTAAAGTTCTCAATGATATAGGCTCACATAAAAGCTTTATTGATTGCACATGTACTCACTCTTAAATTCAACAACTCACAATTTGGAAATAGAAAATCCCAAAAATCAAAGTCACACAAAAATTTCCAAAACACAAAATCTGTCCCCCCATGCACTCATTTTGCTCTAGGCAGACGGACTCCCCATTATTGTTTATTATTAGTTTTTCACCTAAAAACCCATCATGCAAATTCCAGCTTCATTCTCCTTTTGGTTTACAAAACGAGCTGCAACACAAGGGAACCAGTCTTCAGGGGTTTCCAACTAGGTCTACTTGGCACAAATGGGCCTCTCCAGCCAAATAGGATAAATTTAATATTTTAGGAGAAGAGAATTTGAAGTATCCGTGAAGCAAAAACAAAGGTGCTGATCAGTTGTGCACTTTCTGCATCTTTGTTTTTTGCCTTGGTGAAAATCTTTTCTCGTGACACTGCTCATTAAATAGAGTCTTGTCATGAAAACAAAGACAAAGATCAGCAACTGTTGTGCATTACCCTGAGCGGCCTCATGGGAAAACCAACAATGTGGTTTCCGAACAGGTCCGACACAAACCGACCTGTACAAGCACAGAAAAGAGCTAGAAGCTTGAAATTTTGGATTTAAGTAGAAGAGGAATTGTACTATCCGAGTAGCTAAAACAAAGGCGCTGATCAGCTTCGCGGTTACCGCGAAGCTGATCTGCGTCTTTGTTTTTGCCTATGCAGATTGTTGGTTTTCTCACTAGGCGGCTCACCCTGTATAATCCATTCTCTCGTCAAATCTGAAATTTCAAGCTTCTAGCCCTGTTCTATGATTGTCAATTGTGTCTGTTCATGTCAGTCCAGGCCCCGAGGTTATAAATATTTTTTTTCATGCTCAGCTCAGCTGAGACTGAATTTTATCCTGTTCATAAATGTTAAAATGCCAACAACTGTTGACATGCAAGATAAATTACAGGCTTTTGTGATCTAAACCTGAAATATCAGTTTATTTGAGCTATTTTGTGATTTATGAGCAGTTTAGATTTTATGCTCAGCTGAGTTGAGCATGAAAAAAGTTTTATAACCTTGATTACTGATCGGAAACCAAAAGACTGATATTCTCACAAAAGGACTCAATACTTACATGGTATCTCTCAATGAGCTCTTCCCTGTCAAATTCTGGCTGTTCTTCTTCTTCCTCATCGTCTTCTTCATCTTCTTCTTCATCTTCTTCATCAAAGGGAGCTAAATGTTGACCATCTTCCCTATCTTCATCAGCTGAGCCTATAAACAAGTACAAGTACATGTAGTAGATTTTCTAAATGACCAAATATATGAGAGGATGTTTTGTCCCATTGTGGTTTCCATTTTGTCCCATTATATCATCTTTAATGCTTGTTTTTTGTATGATATTTGCATGTTTTACGTACAATTGCGTGTGCTTTTTTAACTGCTTTAAATTTACCTCATATATCTAAATATTAACATAATAATAATGCTAATTGATCAGTTTCTTAATTATTGCAGCTTTTTTACTTTTGTTATTCTACTTATATTTGTCAGAAAATAGCTCTTAGAGCTAATGTTACTTGTTATTCAAAACCGACATTAAATAAAATTTCTTGTGTCTTGTATCTTTTATCTTGTTCGTTTCATTTTCATTCCATATCATCATGCATATAGAAATGTATTTTTGATTTTCAATGATCATAATCTGAATCTTACCTATCTTAAACAAGATGAATCTGTTTTTTTAGACATGAAAATTCACTTATTTCATACATTGTAGCTAGAGTTAAAATTCCAGACTATTGTACATTCTTAAACAGGTATTCTGTTGGATACAATTGTTTTTCCAAAGATTCCTTTTTACAGAGTCTTTGAAACTGATGACTTTTGATGATTGCCTCAAAATAGTCATTACTCATAAAATTCATTTGCAACTTTAATGCAAGAAAATTAAATCAAATCGAAACAACCTGCAGACTCTGAGGTTATAAACAAACTTTTTTCCATGCTCAACTCTGCTGAGACTTAAACTTGTCCTGCTCATTATTGTTCAAATGTTAACAATTGTTGGCATTTTAACATCTATCAGCAGGATATATTAATACTGGTTTTGGTGATCTATAACTAAAATTTCAATTAATTTGAGCTGTTTCAGTATTTATGAACAGTTTAAATTTCAGTCTCAGCTAAGTTGAGCATGATAACAGTTAACCTTGGTGTCAGAAGAACCTTACCAGGCCTTGACCTTTCAGGGGTGCCAGGTTCCAGTATATCAGGTACTGGGACTTGAACCTCTCCCTTAGGGCTCCCTGGTGGTGTCAACTTCTGTCCTACTCCCACTGGACTCTCTGCTCTCTCACCTTCACCAAATGTGTCACTCTAAATTAAGAAATTGATACTTTGTATTGTATTGCCAACACAATTTTAGTTCTAGAAACAAACATATTTATGCAATCAAAGCAAGCACTGATGGGGACCAATTAATAGTATCATTTAAAGCAGAACCCTAGGAGCCATTTTACCTCTAAGATTACCAAAGAAAATTTGCTCAATATTAATCTATTTGTAGGCTTACTTTATAGCGACACCGAGCCTCGGTGGAGCTTAATGGTAACACGTGTATAAGTCACGTGTTCGTATATGAAGGAAAAAAAAGCTTTGGTCAGACCGTCTATCAAAAATAATTTATTTTTAGAATGGTAAAAAATAGGGAAAAAGACCGAGAAGTCCAAAACGTTCCACGTGACCAGGTAACTATGCGTTTTATATTTTTACATTTGGTTTCAACTTGATTAATGCTCTACAAGAAAGCGAAAGATCTTGAATCAGCAGATGAGAAAAATTATGCGTTTAAATTTACATGATTATATCATTACGATTTTTCAATACTGCAATCTGAATAAATAATTGTTTGAAATTGTAGAACGAGTTAAGTTTCCATTTGATATCCTTAAGAATGCCAGCATTGTTGTTATATTTCAGAGTCACCATCAGTATCAAACATTAATGGCTATTTGGCTAAGTATGGATGGATAATGTTTACACATAAATTATCTCCATTACCCATCAAACTTAAACACATTTTCAATCAATGATTTCTTTTTATTATTGTGGTTATTGAAAATGAAGAAAGTATTTTGCTATTCAAGGTATCGGTGTCGCTTTAAAGGCAATGCCTTAGTTTCATATTATGAAGTCTAGTATTGTCCTCTTCCTTCTGGCTTGGTGTCTGGTTTGACTATATCAATTCCAGAAATTTCTATTCTTACTTCAAACTTGTTAGCTCACCTGAGCCGAAGGCTCACAGGTGAGCTTATAGTATAGTGGTCGAGCCGGCGTCCGTGCGTCGTCCGTCGTCGTCAACATTTTTAAACGACTTCTCCTCTGAAGCTGCCAGGCCGAATCTTTTCATATTTCACATATAGCATCTACAGGTGGGGGGAACGAATATTTGTGTTTTTTATTTCGATCAGATAAGAACTCTGGTTGCTATCTCAACTTATGCTTCCCATAGACTTATAATGGAGAAAAGTGAAAATTGCCTATTTTTGCTGTCTTGTTTGAGATATTTGAATTTTGTTTTTGCAGAAATGTTTATTGAGTAGTCCTCTACGTTTCATGTGACTTTTGTCCTAATCCTTCATTTTGATTGGTTGCAGGGGCCCCATATAGGGCAAAATTTCGAAAAACATTCAAAAATCTTCTTCTCAGAAACTGTCAAGGGGATGAAGCCTATACTTTGTATACATGTTCCTGACAGTGGCCTCTACATAATTTGTGTTTTTTATTCCAGGCGGATAAGAACTCTGGTTGCTATGGCAACTTAAAGTTTCCATAGACTTATAATGGGAAAAAGTGGAAATCGACTATTTTTCCGCTAAAATTTCAGACACTTGAATTTTGTTTTAGCAGAAATGTTTATTGAGTAGTGTTTGACTTTTCTTGCGAGTTTTGTCCTAATCCTTTATTTTGATTGGTTGCTGGGGCCCCATAAAGGGCAAAATTTTGAAAAAAAAAAAAACAAACAAAAAAACATTCAAAAATCTTCTCCTCAGAAACTGTTAAGTGGATGAATCCTGTACTTTGTATACATGTTCCTGACAGTAGCCTCTACATAATTTGTGTTTTTTATTCCAGTCGGATAAGAACTCTGGTTGCTATGGTAACTTTAAGTTTCCATAGACTTATAATGGGAAAAGTGGAAATTAGCTATTTTTTGAAAACTATTGCAGCCTGAGATCTGAAAAGTGGTAGATGCAAACAACTAATGGATTAGATGAAGGTATATGATTAATTTAGGTCAAGGTCATCTCTTGACCTTGGCCGGTCTGTTGTCCATACACACTTTTCATAGATTTTTTTCTCTGAAACCACTTGGCCAATCAAAGCCAAATTTTATATGGAGCATCTATAGGAAGTGGGAACCAATGTGTATATAAATAATCCAGGTTACATGACCAAGATGGCCGCCATCCCCATATATGGTAAAAACCATTAAAATATCTTCTCCAGAACTGGTGAACCGATTTCAACGAAACTTTGCATGAAGTATGGATGACTCAAGTACTACAATGTATATATAAAACATGACCCTGTGGTGACATTGACCTATTTTATGGCAAGGTCAACATAGGTCGTCAATGCATTTGAATAGGAAAAACTTTTAAAATGTCATTTTAAGTGAAAGTCTTGCAGGAAATGGGCAGTAGGACTGAAATTTAATGATTCTGAAAAAAAAATGGACCCCAGCCCATCTGCTTTTAAAATGTTATTTTTTGAAAACTATTGCAGCCTGAGAACTGAAAAGTGATAGATGCAAACAACTGATAGAGTAGATGAAGGTATGTGATTAATGTAGGTAAAGGTCGATTTTGGAAACATAGGCAAACATGGAAACATGGGAAAAAGTGACAACTAGGTCTCGGGTAAGCATTTACAGGACCAATGATACTATGGAAACCATTGCAGCCATAGGCCTGAAACTTGAACAAGATGACCGTCATACCCATATATGGAAAAAAAAAACACTTTGTCCAGTGACTGTACTTGTTGACTCTCAGGTGAGCGATCGTTGCCCTTGGACTACTTGTTTAGGTGAAGACTGAGTGTTAATATTCCTTGAAGATTATCCTACCTGAGGTACTGGTGATTTTGAGACTTCTTCTCCTTCTTTCCCTTCTTTCCCCTCTTCCCCTTCCTTAGCTTCTTCCTGTTTCTGTTCTCCTTCCCCTTCTCCTTCTTGCTTCTCTTGACCTTCGACCTCTTGTTTCTCTTGACCTTCAACCTCTGCTGTCTGACCTTCACCTTCAGTGACCTCAGCTGTTTGACCTTCACCTTCAGCTCCTGGTTCACCTTCACCTTGCTTTTCCTGTGTCTCACCAGCTTCACCTTCTCCTGCTAGAATAGAAATAGTGAAAGAGACATGTAGCTTTCAGATGAGTGGCATTGCCACAAAATTTAGAGGTGTACGCAAACTAAGGTCCTACCCAAGTTTGAGTAGAAACATACAGAAGAAGGATTGCAGTTTCAGAGGAAGAATAACCAAAATATTCATGTGATGAAATGAGCGTAAAATGCACAGATCGTGCCAGCTGGACTTTTTCTGGTGCATACATCTTTTTAAAAGTCCTAGGTGTATGCTTATTTGGACATGTATGGTAAATATGAGCCACGTCATGAGAAAACAAGCATTTTGCATATGCGAAAACAAAGGCGCAGATCAGCTTCGCAGTAACTGCCTTTGTTTTCACTACACAGATAGTATGATTCCTCTTCTTTCTAAATATAAAATTTCCAGCCTCTTCTGTGCTTGTACAGGCTTGTTTATGTCAGACCTGTTCAGAAACCACATTGCTGAGTTTCTCATGACGCAGCTCATATGGCAAAAATGTTCAATACAATTCACTGAACCCTTTACCTTCCTGCTTCTGTTCCTCCTCTTTCTTCTCTCCCTCCTCTCCTCCCTCTTCCTTTGCCTGCCCAGCCTGTTCAGTCTCACCCTGCTCCTGCCCTCCCTCTGTTACCTCAGCTGTACCCTCTTCTGTGGCATTGACATTCTTGTCATCAGGTTCTCCTCCTTCAGGCTCCTGCTTCTGTTCACCAGCTTCTGTAGTTTGTTCTAAAGAAACAGGAGAAAAACTGTTATGAGCTTGTCTGCAGGTTAGTGTATTTTAGAGCTGTCATTGATTGGGCATTTTACATATCGATATATCGGTGGGAATTATTGTGATATATCGATACAAATATCGATATACAATATTAATATACCAGTAATTTTTCAACAAAGTGTTTTGTAACTTTAATAGACCCATATTGTTTTCTTATGCTACTTTAAATTTGTATGTATACAATATAAAACTCCCTAGCCTTCTTTAACCTTTGAAGAATTTAGTCTCACCAAAAACAAGTGTAAGTTAAATTTTAATGGACATGATATCATAACTAGCCTAATCTGAATGAATGTTGCCTGTGTCTGGCAATTTGACAAATTGACATTGCTAAAAATTAAGGATGGGTATTTGATGATATGAATGTAATTTCTCAAAAAAATGTGCTGTTAAGAGCTAAACCCAACCCTCAGGTAATGGTTAGACTCAGTTTAAACGTTTGAAAACATTGTGCAGTGGGTATTTAATAACACTGCCTCTTGTTTTATGTAAATATATATACATCTAATTAGACATCTTTAATTTATACCATACAAACTATCATTTTATGAAAATATTGGGGAAAATTAATGTGAAATTCTATATGTCCTTGTCTGTATTAAACTATATACATGTACCACTTTCCAATATCGATATGTCTCTTTTCTGTATCGATATGAATATCGAAGCTCATTTTTATCGATACATCAATATCAGCGATATCAATGACAGCTCTAGTGTATTTCTAAGTGTATGCAGAGAAACCAAATCTGAGCCGTATGTGTTTGTTCATGTGTATATTTTGACATAAACCTCAACAAAAGCAGACCCTCCTGATTGAGGAGCAGTCTGACTGTCTGACCTATCATTCTAGGTTACTATTTGAGCGGCGACGCAAGAAAACCAGTCTTCAGGGTTTCCGACAATGTCCGACACAAACCGGCCTGTGCAGCTACAGAAGCTGGCTAGAAGCTTGCAATTTTGGATTTAGGAAGAAGAGAAATTGTACTATCAGAGTAGTGAAAAAACAAAGGCGCTGATCAGCTTCGCAATTACTGCAAAGCTGATCTGCACCTTTGTTTTCGCATAGGCAAAAAAACCTTTGTTTTCGCATAGGCAAAAAAAAAAAAAAAATCAGTCTTTCTCACGATGCGGCTCATTTTATCAGACAGGCATGTGCATGCATGACCAAATATTTCTGAAAACTAAATGTAAACTGACAGGTACAACTGTTACTCTAACTTAGTACCCACTACTGTATCATTCATACCTGTAGGTTCTGGCTGCTTTTCACCTTCAGCCTCCTCTGTTTTCTGAGTTGCCCCAGCTTCCACCTCAGCCTGCTGTTCTCCACCTGCTGCCTCTGGGGTAGGGGGCTTGTCAGCATCAGGGGCAGGAGCCTGATCCCCACCCTCGGTAGGGACTGGGGCAGGAGTCTCTTCTGAGGTGCCTGTGTTTGGTGTTTCCTAAGAAAACAAAATAAGCTGTGTCATGAGAAATCCAACCAAGTCCTACACGATTAATGTGCAGTTGACCTGCACAGTGAACTGCATATTTGTTTAGCCATAAAATTGTGAGAAATAAAAAGAAATACATGTACATTCAAATGACAGAAATTGTTATGTAGTTCCTTTGCTGTTTCTCTTGATAGTGAGTGTTTATATTTGACAGGAGGTCTGGCATGAAATATCTTAGGTGTGCAATGTTACAAAACTGCATCCTTCTGAGTCAATCTGTTTCTGACCATTACATGTACCTCAAGAACTGTGGAAAGCAAAATTTTGCAGTCGGCAACATACTTAGACTGAGTACTAAGGACAACTCAGCCCAGTCCTAGACGAGACCACCAAGTCCAAATGCTCCAGACAATAAAGTCAATTGGTGAAGCACAAGGCTGGCAATTACTCACCAAGTTTGATAGACAATCATTCCAGTGTCCGTCGAATTACCGCAAACCTACGCAAACCACCACAAACCACCTTAGGTCTATCTTCAGATACTGAGTTGATCAATATCTGATCATCACCTTTTTTCAACATACAGTATAATAATCAAGAAATGGGTTGGATGTGGTGTGTAAGTGGACCACAAACCATTTTTGCACCATGATAACCAGGGCAGGGGTTGGATATGGTGTGTCAGTGAACCACAAACCACTTTTTTTCACACATGTAACAATGGCACTGGTGGCATGCAAAGTGGTTTGTGGTAAGATTTGATGTGTTAGTGTACTGCAAACCACTTTTTCAAAATACAAAAACATGTTTATAATGTAAGACAGTGGTTTACTGGTTGAATGTGATGCACTAGAGGACCGCAAACCACTTTTTCAATATTCAATAACAGGAAATACATTGATACTGCAATCACCCATCATTTTATAGCAGAGAGAAGTTTGGAAGAAGAAAAGGATTTTATTGGTGAAATTGATCCAATCTGAATTACTGGGTGTTTATCGCTATGACCTTACTAAATTAAAAGAAGAATGTATGAAAACAAAACCAAATTTTTCATAAAAGCTTTGTATATATCGTTAATTCGTTTATCATTTCTTCAACTTAAGTTATGAACCCCACAATATTTCTGGCAAATTATGACTTTATAAGAGTCTAAAAATAATTAAGCCATAACGATACTGACCAAGTTATACCCTCGACCAAATGAGCACGAAGTTTATACCTGTGGTGGTTTATACCAGAGCGTTATCTCGGCTAAATGTGGCCTTGAAACAAACAAAACAAAGAGCAAGAAGGTGGGAAAGGTGCAGTTCCGGTGACCAATATTGATTTTTTTCTCATGAAAGAGTCAGTAGCTTGCTGACTGAATCAATGTCTGACTGACAATACCAAACCACCACTCACATAGGGAGCGAATTAATGCACCCCCTTCTTTGTAAGACATGCTAATTCGGGCTTTTTCTGACCTTTTTGGGAAAGTTTGGTACCGATGAATTTGGGAAAAAAATTGTTTGATTTTGGGAAAAAAAATATGATGACTATGGGGAAAAAAAGTGTAATTTGTAGCAAAATTGGGTAAGTTTACCTTTTAAATTGGGATTTTTCCGCTAATTAGGAATGTTTCAGGTCAATTGGGAATTTTTTAGCCAATTGGGAAAAAATTTGGTAACGGAAACCGGACCAAGTTTTGCATAGAGAAAAAGCCCTGTAGATCTAATTAAATATGGCCACCAATGAAAAATTGTATTTTTTTGTTTATTTGTTTGTTTGTTTCAAGGCCACATTTAGTCACATTCCCTATTTAGCCCTTAAGACCAATTAACTCGCAGGTATCTAGCCGAGATATTTTTCGCTGAATTCATTTTGTTTGTTATTGTTGTTGTTTGTTTTTCAAAAGCCGAAACTTGTATTTCAAATTATTTTTAACAAGAAGACTTTGTGGTGACGAGGAATAAATCAACAAGATTTGTAGAGTAAAACAATGAAACATAATGCTAGATCACTCCTTGCTGCAAGCACATGACAATACTCTGACAAATAGAGTAAATAAATTCGATTTTTCATGCAAATCTTATGCACTACCTCTTGATCGGCCATTTTGTTGTCAAGGTAAATAGTGCTGGGATAAAAGCCAACGCTATGTTAGAAGGGGCGTACTTGATTTCAAACTCCAAGCCGCGGTGTTCCACTTCCGGACGAAAGTCCTCTCAGAAAACATCGGAGAGCAACGGAGGTGTTGGCACTGTTGGGGAGTATGACTTGATTTAGAAATTTTAAGAGTGATCGGATTGCTCCGAGCAGCACGCTAAATCAAGGGAAAGTGGGCAAACGGAGTGCATTCCCATTACTAAATCAAGTGAGGAAAAGCAATGTTCTGAATTCGGTCGTAGCGAGTCTAATTATGAGCGATTCCACGGCTCATCTGAAGATGATTCAGATGAAGAGTACTTCCACAAGTCACCAGCACTCGCACTCTCGCTGTACGATTGTGTTTTTTATAATATTTTGACGCCATGTTTTTTATGCAGGTCACGTGACTTGCTCCGACCACACCACCTTGGACGGCGGAGCGCTTCGTCACGCTCCATTGCGACTACTTGATTTAGAATCCGTATGCTCCGGTCGATCGGATCAATCGGATTGGCTATATCAAGTACGGCCAAGCATTCTCGCGAGATCAGTCGATACCTCATCTTGGGGCGTACTTGATTTAGAAATTTTAAGAGTGATCGGATTGGTCCGGGCAGTACGCTAAATCAAGGGAAAGTGGGCAAACGGGGTGCATTCCCATTACTAAAACAAGTGAGGAAAAACAATAAAGAAAAAAGTCAAATTGTTGCTTTAAATGATTTTGATTTTAGGCGTGTTTATTACCCTGCAATGCGCATGGATGTCTCACAAACACCTCCATGCTGAAGAAATAAATTTTGCACTCCTCGCATTGAAACATTGCTGAAGCCATGTTTTTTAGAGCAGGTCACGTAACTTGCTCCGACCACACCACCTTGGACGGCGGAGCGCTTCGTCGCGCTCCATTGCGACTACTTGATTTAGAATCCTTATGCTCAGGTCGATCGGATCAATCGGATTGGCTATATCAAGTGCGACCTTGATCTCTCGCATTTGACGCTTTGAATTGTGGGATATAGCCGATTTCGGCTACAAACGACACACCAAGAAAGCTGGAGCATCCCGCATGAGTTTCCCAGATCCCATTGGCCAACTGCGACAGGTCAGTGCGTGAAGCGCTACCTGTCAGCGACAATGATGTTATAAGGAGGTGCCGTGGGTCCTTTGAAACACCACCGAAACACCACCGAAATACCGGTCCCAATAGCGTAATGGTTAGAGCGCCCGCTTCGGAAGCGGGAGGTCGCGGGTTCGAGGTGGGCAGTGTAGTTCTATCATTGTGGTTATCTTGACGTTACTCGGTGATAACCGAGGTGCTCCCCGTGGTTGGAGGATAATACATTCAAATAATAATAATAATAACTCCCATATCCTCTAAAACGTGTGCATGTTTTGTGTCCGGTACATTTTAAAGAAAAAAGTAGATATAGAATAAAATAATCCATATATTATCTCATATCCTTTTTTATCTTCTGATACTGAGTCGATCAATTTCTGATCATCACCTCAGGTGTGGGGTGGGTGGCTAAATTTAGAATTTAGTCAAGGGAAAAGAAAACATTTGGGGTGGACCATTAAAACTATTTACAAGATATAGATGAGAGGCATACTAAAACGCATGCCTCTGGGCTAATGATTTAAATAGAAGCCTTAAATTCCTCAATGGTCTTAGATAGGACCACTGAAGAAGGGAGACTATTCCAAACCGGAATAGTTCTGGGGGAAAATGAATTTTTCAGGGCATCATTATAGGCAAATGGTCTTGTGTATTGTGATTCATGTGATGCCCGAGTACGCCTTAGATTGGGTGCCGGGGTCAGGTATTTGTCTTTATCAAGAGACACTGTACCGGAGTGTATCTTGTAGAAGAAGGTTAAGGAGGACCGCTCCCTGCGGGACTCCAGGGATGGCCACTCAAGTTCGTCTAGCATTTCACCGACGCTACTGGTGTTCCTCCATCGCCTGCAGGTCCACCGGGTCCACCTTCTCAGTCTGAGTTTCATGATAGGGATGTCAAATAGGAGCTGCATACTCAAGTTGAGGCCGAACCAATGTTTTGTATGCAACTTCCTTAGTATACCTAGGTGCCAGTGCCAAATTGCGCCGAGGAAAACCCAAAGTCTTAGTTGCCTTGCATGTAATTTCAGAAATATGTTGACCCCAATCAAGATCGTCTGTGATTGTTAAACCTAGGCATTTAGCGGACTGAACCTGTTCCAATGTTTGCTGATGCAGTGTGTAATTGAATTCTATATGCCTGCTTGGATGTAGCCGCGTCACCCTCATTGAATGACATTTGCTAACATTGAATTTCATTTGCCAATCCATTTCCCATTTGGCCAAGCTATTCAGGTCATCTTGTAAAATTTGACAATCCAATGGTGACTTGATATTCCTGTATAAGACACAATCATCAGCAAATAGCCGAACAGATGACCTGATGTTATCAGGAAGATCATTAATGAAAATAAGAAATAGGACCGGTCCTAAGACCGATCCTTGTGGGACACCAGAAAGAACCGGGACTGGGTCTGAGGCACGGCCATCTAATACCACTTTTTGAGAGCGCTCAGAGAGCAACGATTCGATCCACTTATGTGTAGATCCTCTAATCCCGTAGAAGTCAAGTTTGTATAATAACCTTTTATGTGGGACCTTGTCAAAGGCCTTAGCGAAATCCATGACAATCACGTCCGTCTGCCGGTGGCCACAACTCACTGCTCGGTCCAGATTACTAACCAAATCATGATAAAACTGAACTAACTGGGTTTCGCAAGACCTTTGACTTCGGAACCCATGCTGACAGTCAGCAAGAATGTTTTCAAGAGCCAAGTGTTTGTTTATATTGCTGACTATTATATGCTCTAGAGTTTTGCAACAGATACAAGTAAGCGACACCGGTCGATAATTAGCTGCGTCGTATTTCTCACCTTTCTTAAATACCGGGGCTACATTTGCCTGTCGCCAATCGTCTGGTACAGCACCCTGAGCAAGCGACTCATTGAAGATATAGGTCAGGACAGGAGCAATTTCAGAACTACATTCTTTCAACACCCTAGCACTCAGGCCATCTGGCCCAGGCGCCTAATGTATATTCAAGTTATTCAACAGTTTAATGACCCCTTTGGGATCAACTGTAATTTCACCTATAGCGGTGAAAGGACTTGTGCCTTTGGAGGCGATTTCATCATTTGATTCGCGAGTGAAGGCTGACTGAAACTGCCTTATTTTGTCACATAACCCATTAATATACCCAAATCTGAAACAAAACATATTCCCACAAAAATATCCATAAAACAATTGTTCAAATTTACTGGAATTTCTTTTGATTTGATGTTTTACGTCCTAGTCAACAGCTATGATCATGACGGGATATTGACTCTTTTTTATAGGACTTCTATCCAACTAGTTTGGGCCCAACCGTTGGAAATCTTAGCAGATAAACTGCATTCCATTGGAAATATGAGGCTTGACCTCTAAAATTATTTTCAAGTCCCCGGACTACTATCCAACATGCCTGACATCCGAAATGTGCTTTGAATATAACAACCCACGTGAACAACTAAAACACTAAAGTTTATATGGACACGTACGACCACGTTTCATGGGCATGCTTAGACAAACTAAGCTACATAAAAGTAGTAATCAGGTGGTCGACCAGCTGATAACAGGCATTGCTTGGAGGCCCATGAGCAGCCTATATATTTTTCATTTGGGGCCATTTTTTCTGGAAAACCCAAAACTATGAAAATTCATGTCAGAATTTTCAAGCTCTCATCAGTTTATTTTTCATAATTATATTTAAATATTGGTCGCTTTTGTCAACAAAAACTAGTGAAATTCGAAGACAAAGATGCATACAGAACGCATTTAGAAGAACCAATAAATCAAAATTTTCTCGGGGGAGATCCCCCGAACCCCCCTTACAAGAAGGGGGAGACCCCCCTCTCGTGCTCTCCCCCTCTTGTGCCTTCGGCACTCGATCTTATTTTCGCCGGACCACTTTTGAGAACGCGGCGACGGCCCTGGGATGTAGAGTTAGTGAAGAGAAAATCAAGGGTCTTGTCTTCTCGGGTGTTTATATTTACCATTTGGGAGAGGCAGTGATCCTGTATTATGTCCACGAGTTTAGTCTGAACTGGCCTCTTTGGGACCCCCTCGGGTACCTGCATTGTGCTACACTCAATATCACCACAATTGAAATCACCACCTACAAGAACATGGGCATTTTTATTTGACATAATCCGAGAAAGTTAAGTATTAAAATCCTCAAGATATTTCAGTTCAAGCTCCTGAGTTGGGAACCTAGGGTGACGATAGAATGATCCTAGGTACAAAGTCCTACATCCAATAATGTTCAACTTACACCAAATTATTTCGCACTTGGTGTCCAATTCCGGAGCTTCAGTACAGAGAAGATCACGCCTAAAAGCAATGAAGACACCACCATGCGCATCACTAGCTCTGTCTTTCCGGATAGCATCAAAGAAATCTGGAAAAATCTCCGAGTTTTTAATGTCTGGGGTTCCCCAATATGATGTCAGGTTTAGCCGACTCTATGACAGTGTGAATTTCAGCCTTTTTATTTTTAATTGACTGACAATTCATGATCAAAATTCTCAAGGGGTGGTTCAGGACCGCCTTTTTGGTCCTGGGTTTTGCTTCTTTTGTTTGCACAATAGGCGAAGAACTGCATTGGGGGTCCAATATTGTCTGGTATCGGACTGTCAGGCTCGGACAGGGACGAAAGGGACTCAAATCTGTTGGATATCTCAAGAGAAGCTGTAGTGTCAAACAACGAAGTGGAAAAGTTTGGCATTCCACAACGTATGCATTCCCATGATATACTTTTGCTAAGTGATTTATTGTAAATCCCATACATAGTTGAAGTCATGCCTTGACAGTCTATATGATACCAGATGTTGCATGAGTCGCAACAAATCCCGCGGTCATCCCATCCAACACTGACATCACACAGTCTACACGGAAAGTGAGAGTTGTCAATAAGGGATTCTGGACCAGGATTTGTTTCGGTGTCCCAGGAGTTACTTATCAGAAGAGTAAAAATGTATAAATGAATGAGCTTACCAGAGCGGTTTTTTTGTTTATATCCTAAATTTTTTTCAATCTAGAAAAATGTATACATTATACTTTATATCTTCCAAAGGCTCAAGCTTTTATATTTTATATCAGGAGTCAATTATTTCTGACAAGGACTGGAAGGCTCTGAAGGGAAAAGGATAAAATATTTAAAAAAAAAATGGTACAGTTATGGCAGGCATATCACAAGTTGATATTTTGCATATAGTGAGCTCTACCTACCTACCTACCGACCTACCTGCCTACCTACCTACCTACTATACCTACCTACCTATCTACCTACCTACCTACCTACCTACCGACTATGACATGCATATCAAAAGTTGATACTTTACATATAGTGATACCTACCTACCTACCTACCTACCTACCTACCTACCTATACATTCAAATACTGCCTACGCCCTCGCGAGCATTTTGGCAGGCACTGTGCGTCAGGGTTATGAAAAAGAATAAAGCTAAAAGTCTGTTTCAAGATGATAGGTTAAAACTAAATCGATTATGAAGGAGAGATAAAATCAACTGTCTAGAATTGATCGGCGTATCACATTTTAGACAGTACATAAAATTGATGAGGATTAATGGGTCTAAAAAGTTTAAAAACAGGATAAAATATGCAGTACACTGTCTCTAGGACTTGGTGTGTTGCAGCTCTCCAACTGCTGCCTTGAAAGATTTGGAGAAACTGCAACACTGGCTGTAGGGGTATTCCACTGGACAACTGTCAGTGGAAAAAAGAATATTTATAGTAGTCTTTGCTAGTGTGGATTTGGCGAAATGTCATGGAGTGGCAATATCGGGAAATCCGGTTTGCGGGTTGTATGTAGTCATGGAGTGGCACAGCCACAAGGCCATTGACGATTTTGTAGAAGAGACAGAGTCGGGCTACATAACGTCTCTGTTCTTCAAGGGTCTGCCAGCCCAACTGAGCCATTAATTATTTGATTCTCGTTGTACTAGCATAGTCATTTAGGGTCCACCGGGCTGCCCGTCTTGGGACCATTGTTTTCTTTGGCTTTGGTATCCCATGCTGATGAAGCATATTCCAGCTGGGGTCGGACAAGGGACTGGTATGCTGCTTCTCGGATTTTAGGGGACTTAGTTTTGATGTTGGGTTTTATAAATCCGAGAGACCTATTAGCCTTTTGATGTGACCCTGTTCACATGAGTGTTCCAGCTGAGGTCATTGGAGATATCAACCTCAAGTGCCAAGCGCTGCTGACAGCCCCCATGACCTGTCCGTGAGTATACACTGTGCTTGAAGGGGTGTCCTAGAGGCTATCATCCTAATCACCTGGCACTTGGAAGGGTTAAACTCCATATCCCATCTTGCCTCCCCTGCCTGGAGTCTGTCAATGTCCTTCTTTAAAGTGTCACTGTCATTTTTATTGATGTAGGCTAGCAAAAGGATTGGTCCCAACACTGAGCCCTGGGGGACTCCCGATGCGACTGGGACCGAATCAGACTGCTCGTCCTCAACAACAACCCTCTGCTGACGCTCTAATCCAGCACAGAGTGGCATTTCTTATTCCGTATGAATGCAGCTGCAGGGGTAACTTTGAGTGGTTGACCTTGTCAAAAGCCTTAGGAAAGTCAAGCAGAATAAGATCTGTTTGCTTTTTGCTTTTTTGGCTTGTCTTGCGAGCAAGGTCCTCAATGACAATGAGTGAAACTAACAGGGTCTCACAGGAACGTCTCTCCCTGAAACCATGCTGTAGGTCGTACATAAGTCCGTTTGTTGTCTAGGTGTTTAACTACATTTGATGCGATAATGTTTCCCATTACCTTACACAACATGCATGTAAGGGATATAGGCCGATAATTGGCAGGAGCTAATTTTTTTTTCATGTTTTAGGGAGATTTATTATACCTGCTTCAGAGATGCTGATCTCTGGCATAACCGGTGTTGAATTTCTCAACCCTTCCGGCAAAGCATTTGGGGCGATGACCTTGTCACCAACTAGGTATTGCACTTTCACGAGAGAAAGCTCTCGTAGTGAAAGTGAGGGTAGGGTTGTTATCACAGACTGGACTTTCTGGTTTAAGATGTTGGCCTTATCTTTGGTTTCAGTATCCAGATTTCCAGTCTGCTTCAGAGGTGGTATTCCTTGTTGGTCGGTCCGGGAATTTCTCAGATACTGGAAGAGTTTTTTACTGTCCGCTTGACCGACTGTTTGATTAGTTTATCCGTCCATCCCAAGCAGGCCTTCAACGTATGCCTCATGGCTATATTTGATTTTTCTCTTAATTGAGTGTCTAAGAGAAACATATTTTTCTCTTAGTTGGGAGTTGCCTGATCTCTTATAGGACTTATAGTACCTATCTCTTTTGTGGATTAATTGTTTAATCTCTCTTGAGATCCAAGGGAGAGAGAGGGTTCAACCTTTATTATATTAGAGGGGATACATTGATCAGGGACTTGATCAATTTTTATTTGTAAGGTCAGTCCAGAGTTCATCGACAGGTCCATGATGCTCTGTCAGAAACTTTGCCTGGTAGTCTTTGATTTTGGACCGGAAAGTGAACTTTGCCCTATCACTTTTGGTGATAACGGGGTACCAGTTTACCCCTCCTGCTGACAATACTATATTTATCTACCGAGCAGTACTTACATAGTGAACATCCAGCACAGAGTTATACCACCTGCACCTATATACAGACAGAATATACAACGGCTAGAAGAAGGCTATAAGCTTAAGGTATGAAATAACAGTGAACAGTGGACTTAAACACAACTAACTCACTGATAACCACTGTTCGTTGACTTTACAAAAACATTAACAGCCCCAGGGGTTTTACTATCGATAGAGCAGTTTTCAGTTACTTGGTATCATTGGTTCCACCCATCCCACACCTGAGGTGATGATCAGAAATTGATCGACTCAGTATCTGAAGAAAGAAATTGGTTCACTTATTATCTTTTAAAGGTCCAATCCTATAAATTTGTGATTTTTCAAGGAAATTATTGAATTTTGATTCTGCTATTTGTGCAGCTTTGGCTACCTTGCCGCACCTTGAACCTACCTTGCAGTACCGTGTACCTACCATGTGGTACCTTGTGTTGCCTTGTGGTACATGGTACCTTGCGAATATCTAGTATGACCGGAATCCGGGTCGTTTCGGCCCTGGGTCGTTTCGGCCTGAGTCGTTTCGGCCAATTTGGAGGTGGGTCGTTTCGGCCCTGCTAGGTGGGTCGTTTCGGCCAATTTTCTGGGTGAGTCGATTCGGCCCTGAGTCGTTTCGGCCAAAGTTTATGGAAATCTTTTGGTAAGTAACAACTCAAAGATAAATTGATCTTCTGGAGTGCATGCGTGTTCGTGGGCATATACATGATGTATGCATGTGAGATGTTTTGAAAGTATTGTAGTCACAGTTCCAGCCTCACATATTCTTAGTGTCTCGGAAAAAAATCCCATTAACATTTAATGATAAGTGCTGGCGATAGAAAGGATTGATAGGGTTGAGGGAGTGAATAGATAGATAGATAGATAGATAGATAGATAGATAGATAGATAGATAGATAGATAGATAGATAGATAGATAGATAGATAGACAGACAGACAGACAGACAGACAGACAGACAGAAAGACGAACAGAACAGAACGGAACAGAACAGAACAGATAGATAGATAGATAGATAGATAGATAGATAGATAGATAGATAGATAGATAGATAGATAGATAGATAGATAGATAGATAGATAGATAGATAGTACAATTAAACTAAACACGTAGTTATGAAGTCATCGGCAATTGCAAGGGAAAATTTTCTTCTGAAGTTTGGGGCATAATAAAGATGCAAAGTTTTCACCCTGTAATAGACCCAAGTACCCTTGCAAGACTGGCTGCATGAGAAACTAGCCTCGTATAACATACACATCTAGCATAAAGTATATTATATAGTATACGGGGTCTGTCCCAGAAATACGTAGACATTTGTGATAAAACAGTAATGTATCTGCAGAATTTCATGAAATTTATATGATCTGTTTGCATACATCTAATAAACATTTCGTACAAATATGAATGAATTCACCCCTTACACAACAGATTTATATGCATTTATTCCAACAGGGGTAGGTGTCTACGGCGCACGTGAAAAACACTGTTTTGAAATTCATCAAGATCAAATTCAACAGTTCCTGTAATTGCGAGTTGAGGTAATATTACACAATTCTAACTATCAGTTGCACGAGTAATTATGTTAGATAAGTTTTTGAAAGTTTGAAATAATTTACACCATCAGCGTTGATTTTATAGAAATTTTCTTAAACCTACTGCAATTATTTTATTGGAAAATAGTGACGCAATGTAAGTTTTGCGGCGCAAAATTAGATCTTCCCCAAGCTTTTCTTTCCAGTTAAGTATATTTAACAAAATTAATTTATAAAATCAGCCTTCTGTTGTGTCATTAATAATCCTGTGAGGATTCTGCATGCATTTTTTCTTTAAATATTCTAAATGCTCGTTTCTTGTTGTCATTTGAAACAAGCGACATCTTTTTGTTTTATTTCAGTCTAAAAAAATTAGTGTTCCCTCATATAAAATGAAACTGATCATACTATTTTTTCTACTTATCGTTTATAACTCAAATTATTGACTACAGTTTTAATTAAGAAGACTTAATCAATGCTTAGATGACAATATTCATCACCATTACGGCTCTAATAAAGAGACTGCACACAAAACATTCAACCATCCCTCCACAAAAACGTAGCAAAATGATTTTCAACGTGCTCCGTAAACGCCGATAAACCATCATATAAATCTCCATAACTTTTGCAATTTGTAAGCGATTGAACTAATATTTTCACAGATTGCTCAGTACAAATGTAATTTAAAAGCATGAACATATCTTTAAATTTCAACGAACCGTTCACGAAATAACAGACATCTTTATGATTTCCCGGGACAAACCTCGTATTATATAGTATATAATGATTAAATAAAATCAGGCCGAAACGACCCATAAAATTGGCCTAAACGACCCAGGGCCGAATCGACTAAGGCCGAAACGACCCACGGCCGAAACGACTCACGGCCGAAACGACCCGTTACCTATATGACCGAGTAAGCCGGAAAAGCGAATCGTTGACTTTCGCGCAAACAAGTACGACTGAACTTTGGAGGGAATTTCGACCTTTTGTTTTGCTTTATTTCTACGTTAAATATATTGTTACAGTATTAATTGATTCCATAATCTGAAAATAAAAAGATAGAATGATGTCTTCGCACCACGTTCTTTCTTCTCCACAGATTAGCTCGCACAAGAAAGCCGGCCATATACAGGTGCTGAAAGTTTTTTTTTTCTTCCTTTGTCCACGGCACATGCACAGATGCAGTGATGGGCGCTTGAAGTTATATTAGTGACCCGGTATACATAACTGGACAACTCGGCTCATGACAAACTCGGCCCATATCCAACTCGGCCTCTATTTATAATACTGATACAATATAGATTTGTATGATTTAAGGAATATACGAGTATATTATGGTCATATGTATTTATAAATTCAAATTACAAGTCCTAACATACTACTCTTATCATTTATGCACTAATCTTAATATACTACACTACTTGTATCGATATAAAAATGTGGTATTTTTTCTTTATTTGAGAAACAATTTAGGACATTAAGGTAATTCAAAAGTACACATACACATATGCCATTTTTGGACGGTGTTGACACTTTTCTGGCCATCACACTGGAGAGACAATAAGCTTGATTTTGTCCAAAATATTAGTCGGCGGCACCAGTTAGAGTCATTCTTTATTTCTAAAGCCTAAAATTTTAGTCTTACAAAACGCCAATAAGAAGATAAGCCCCATGAAAAAAATGACGAATTTTAGTGTTTTGGATGCTCTTACCTCCATGAGTTCAAGCGAAATCCGTGATACAGCCGAATATAAACATATAAATGTCAGAAATATGGACCGACTAGATAAATAAGATATTCCACTATTTAACACCACTTTACACGAAACGATGCTACTTGTCGTTGTCTTAGCATTTGTGTGCAAAAAATACATGTCAATTTTTTTCTCCAGTTTATCTTATAAATGTTTTTGTAATATGTGAGATGGCCCTAGACAGGGGGTATAGTGTAGAAGGTTTCAGTGGTCAAAATGATTTATTATTTTAAAATAGATTATATTTGTTGTTTGACTTACTGTAGGTATATGCTAGTGTGTGATAGGGAAATTTCAAACTGCTAACGGTGCCTGAAAAATGCAATATATGATAATTATATATATAAAATACTGGTGATATATTGTAGACTCACGGATACTGTCTCAGTATTTATATGAGCAGTGTATCAGTGATATGTGTGAACTTTTTAAACGCTGGGGTCTGAGGCTTATTGCGGTCAGTGGCTGATCTAGGATTTGAAAAGGAGGGGGGGGGAATTCAATCCCACTGGGGGCGGGGTCGTTTTGTACAACATCCCTGATTGCTCTTATTTCCCCCACGAAATTGAAATGGTTCAAAATGGGGGGTGGGGGGCGGAGTCGCTTCGAACCCCTCTTAATCTGCAATTGGTGGTCAAGCTGCGCATGCTGACATACAAATTCTGTTCTTGTGACATATCACGACGTATGTACATGGCGTATGTGAGACATACTGATTACCTACAGGTGCGTAACAGCTGCGTAAGCACTACTTAGGGCCCAATAATTAATGTCTGTGGCGCTTTTGTCACTTCTCTTTGTTGATGTCATTCATAAATGAGCCTGTGCGTGAGAAAACCACCGATATGCGCTCCGACCAGGTCTGACACAAACTTGCCTGTACAGTCACAGAAGCAGGCTAGAAGCTTGAAATTTCGGGTTAAAGTAGAAGAGATATTGTACTATCTGTGCAGCGAAAAAAAGGGTGCTGATCAGCTTCGCAGTTACTGCGAAGCTGATCTGCGTCTTTGTTTTCGCCTATGCAGAGTTTGTTTTCCCATGCGGCGACTCAAATAGAAACCAGTAACAAGCGAGTCTGCCAACTCAGGGTCGTTTGCAGCGGGGTTTAAGTGGTTTAAGTAATGGATGCCTAATTACTAGCTTTTGGCTTGCAATTAACTCACGGCGTTCGAACTATGCAAGATTTACCATTTCCGTGTGGCGTCCATATGGCGACCTTCTGCACACATTTCATACGATTCTACAAGGACTCTATACATGTATAGCATATAAAATTATACGTTTTTGAGAAAGGGAAACATTGATTCCCACATTTCTTTTTCATGAAACTTCACTTGCTGCAAGATCAGAAAAAAAATGAGAAATTGCATGCCGCCGCAACTTCTGTCGTGCCATCGCCAAGTGCGATATGTGAATATTATAGATGAGTATTTGTCAGGTCAAACTGTGATGCATCATACTATGTATCTACAATATGTATGCGAGTGATAATATGGCAGTGATACTACCTTTCAAACAAAGTATTGTTACAATAAAGGCATGGTTTGAGAAAGAGCAGATTATATAATTCAAGCCTTGTCAGCCTTGGAAAAGAAGCAAGCCATAGCAAACAAGGTCGCAATCAAAAATCGCACGGTCTCCGTTCGTTCGAACATCATACATGTTCCGTACGTAAGCCACATGTTTTCAGTCTAAGTTTGCAGTGATTTCCGTATGCGGCATTGTCCCAGACCATCGACTAAAGCCATAGGAAGATATCGCAAGATGCTGGTATATACCATACGCCAACACATGTTGGTCCGTGGTTACCTACATGTATAATGTCTGAATATTATTATGGAAATCGCAGATTGTATGGTAGCTCCCTGGACAAACGTAACTTTAACATTATCAGTTAATTAAAGCACACCGGTCCCAATAGTGTAATGGTTAGAGTGTGCGTTTCGGAAGCGGGAGGTCGTAGGTTGGATCCTGGGTCACGTTATAAATAAGACGGTTGATATGGTACCAGTGGTTACTTTGCTACAAGGCGCTCAGCATTATAAGGCAAGCACTGGATTCTCTTCTATCAAAATATAGTATTACTTACATCACAAAAATATATGAAAATGACTGAATAATAAAAAAGGCCTGACTGTATTCACTGGAAGACCGTATGGAAGATTGGCAATTGTGCTAAATGTGTTGTCTTCCTAAAATATATAAAGTTTATTTATTTATTATTTTATTATTATTATTGTTATTATTATTATTATTAATTATTATTATTATTATTATTATTATTATTATTATTATTATTATTATTATTATTATTATTATTATTATAGAACTTGTTGCTTTAGGTTACTCACACCAACAGCGAAGCCAAAAAAAAAACAAAAAAAAAAAAAACAAACAAACAAACAAACAAAAATTGACAACGAAAAATGACCTCTGAAACTTGCCTATATTGTGTCCCCTTATAGGATAGTCCTTGGGCAAAGTCGGTCAGGCAAAACATTGGTCAACCTGGTATAATAAGTCTAAGGCCAAAGAAAATTGATTTTGAGATTCTCATTCCCACCCGCCCCTGTTCAAAACCTGCACAAAATCATAGTTTTAATTTGGTCGTAAAAGAACTAAAAACATGTGTTAAATAGAAATTAAAGATAATTGTGCATAAATTCAATTCGCTTAATAGTCTGTTGTTGTTGTTGTATTTTTGGTATCCAACCTTGATAGACTAAACCTCATGGCGCAACCGAGCAAGAGGTGAATTTGCTGCACAATGGGCACATACATGCCGAGACCATCACACGGTCAAAAAAAAAATCAAAAAAAAAAAAAAAAAAACCAGAACGCTTGACGCAAATGGTGCCGTGCCAGTGTAGCGGTCTGAGAGTGTGTCTTTTAATGGATAAATGAAAAAAAATATTAAGACACTAGGCTTTGTAGAGAGTCAAAGTGTGTGTCCTAAAATGAACAATAGAAGTCACCCATGCACCCACCAAAGAATTTTCAAAAATTTGGATGAGAATCTAATAATTATATATTTTGGCCTAATGGGATGTATCCAGGGTGTCATTGATCCAAGAATTCTTCAGCCTCTCTGATGAGACTTCAAACCGAGCTTGCTTATCCGTATGTGACCATAGCTATATTATTAAGCGGGACGTAAGATTAAGACCAAACAAGCAACCCACGCAAAATGTTAATTTGTAAACATGTCAGTTGAAACCTTGGGCCTAATGCATGTATACAATGTAAATACTAACTCATAGGATGGTTGTGTCAAGTCAGTTATTTATTTACCCATGGAGGCGGGAATCGGACCGAACCCACGACCTATCAGTTGTGCACTAGCAAACCAGGCTCCCCGTCCATGCGCGGATCCAGAAATTTTCATGAGGTGGGGTCCTTTTTGGTCACGGAAAAGGGGGGGGGTGGACCCCACCCCACCCCCCTGAGAAATTACCTTTTTAGGTAAAATTTTCAAATTCCATGGGGGGGGGGGGTGTCCGGACCCCCGGTCCCCCCCTCTGCCGCCTTATGCTAGAAGATCCGCTTTTTCTTGGGTGTTACTGTACTGCATTAGAGGATAAATGTATTTATGGAGGTATCTGAATCTAAATGGTTTACTGGTGACACACCAAATTGACGATCCGTGATCAGGATGGGTTGCGTCGGGAGGAAAATAAGTACTTGACTCTCACAAGTGATACGAACTCTGACATTTAAGGTAGAGCAGCCAATATAGGGTTAGGCTAAGGTCGTAAATTGTGTTGAATTGTGACATGTCAGCGGAACCGTAAAAATGATTCCTGACCATAACAATACCATCTCCCCCAAAACATGAGAAAACAGGGTTTTTGCCTATGCGATCACCACCGGTGCAGCTGTTCTACACGGATATTATTATTCCCTTTTTCCTCATTTTAACCTGGAAGTCTATTGTTTTAATTGTTTAACATATGGAATTAGAATGACAGGAGCAAAATCAATTTAAGTCAATTAAGTTATGTGACCCCTTTATAAATGAATTTTAGTAATTGTCATAAAATCATCAAATTTCCATTACAGTCGAGTACTTGGTTCCTCAAAATGTTCTTGTCAATGACCTATCTTTGCCATCATAGATGGTTTGACAATAGAACAGAATTTTAATTACTGCTGAACTATACCCATTTAGGGTTAATAACAAAATGTAGACAAATTTATATCGGTAGAATTTTTGCCCAAGTCTTTCGTTTTGATTCTTGGAGCCATAACACCTTATAGAAGCGACAATGTGTCATCCTAGTTGGGTGTTTTGACATTAAATAAACTGTTAAAGTACCTAATGAATTTATGGTCGTTTCCATTTATAATGTGTGTTTCCTTGCTCTCGGTGTGTAGCAGTGTGACATCATTGTTTAAATGTCATAAAATTTGACATGCAAGAAGCCATTAGAAATCAAAATCTGGTGCCAGTGAACTTAGTCACAGATATTTATTGGATAATGCAATGTTCAAGAAAATAAACATCGCTGATCGAAGCCACAAAATTATTTTTGTTTTGAGTGTAATATATGCATGTTAAATCATGCTTTCAATAAAGGTTTGCGGAATCGTTGACTTTGCGCAACCGGGAACTTGAAACAAACAAAGGATAATCATCTACTGTACAGCCAGTTTGAAGAAAGTTTCACCTGAAATCAACTCGGTTATATCGTATAACCTGCAATATCAAACATTAAAGAATGAGCATGCATTTTTTACTTAAGGTCTCAGCATTCACCAAATATAACGTTTGTAGCACGTTGCAGTGACGCAAAGGTGTCCAACACTATTAATTTTCCGCATATAGTATGTGTATTATTCTATCAAAATGACAGCCAAATAGCATAAAACCCCTGTCACACCAGGGTGGCATTATCGCTGAGATCGCGCAGCTTTCTACAAAAATGCAGAACACAAACTTGAGAATGATACAAATGCCGTAGCAACGCGCTGGGAAGTCCATCGAACGCCGTGGCAAATCCTAGAACGCCAAGGGAAGGTGTTTCTTTTGCACATGCCAAAAAGAAGCGCCATCAATCGGCGTTTTAATAAGAGCGACGCCGTGAGGACGCCGTGGCTACGCAGTGAGAAATTCATCAAAGCCCAAGGAACTCTGCGGGCGCGCAGCGAGATCGTAGTGCAAACGCCTTTTTAGCCCATTGCGTTTTCACGGAGATTCTACGGCGTTCATCGCAATCTCACTGCGTTTACGCCGCGCTCATAAGCAGCGCGCAGCGTGTAATTTATCTTACTGTGCTTCAGTGGATTTTGCAAGGTGTTCTTACGTCGATCAAGGCGCTCGCGTGGAGCATCTACCGCGTTTGCAAGGTGTTTTCACGCGTTCATTGCGCTCATGTGGAGCTTCTACCGCGTCCAGTGGCGTTTTGTTTTAACATGTATGACAAAAACACAAAAATGACGAATAAAATGATTTTAAATATGACAAAGCAAACAAAATAAATAAATGAGATGCACTTGTAAGAATTCCATTCTTTATGTCTATCAAACAACGAGCTGGTTTTCTATTTGTGTACATGTATATGCAGGCACAGCAGACAAAGCAAACAAACAAATGATTGAGACATCATATCTGCTTTGCCTACAAGCCGTCAACGCAGTGCCAGAACGCCATGGAAACGCAGTACATACACCAAAGGCGTCGCGCAAGCGCACTGAAATCGCCGTGCAAACACCATGAAATGCCACCCAGAACGCCGCAGGAACTCGGTAGAACACAGTGCGAACTCCGTAGCAATGCATTGGACTAGACGAGGACGCCGTGAGGACGGGGTGAGGACTTCATGGCTTCCTCTTTTCACAAATATTTTTTGTTCTTGGGAATTCTCGCGGCGTTCTGGAAAATTTAAGAACGCCGTGCAAACGCCGCGAGAATTCCTAAGAGTACGACAGGGACTTAAAGCAACATTAACCACAATGATTGTGGCCTAAAGAAATGGATGGGCTGCTTGTGCCTCCAGATAAAGCTTATACGCTACTCACTGACCAGCTGATTACTGCCTTTGATCCTGCCCAGGAAAAGTGGTTCAAGTCAAACCATTCATACGTATAAGCCTTTGTGGCTTAGTTGGATGGTTATATTTGAAGCACAAGTTGGGTGTCATGACATCCTCATTTTTGGTAAAAGTCTAATAAAATGGGGGCCACGTCCCGACATGACCTTCGCTATTGACTGGGATGTTAAGCATCATTTCAAACAAAAACTATAGTAAGGGTTTTGAAAAAAAGTATATCTTATGCATTTGCCTTCTGTGTTTGTTGGTGAGTATATAAGGTAAATTGTTGTGTCATGGTATCCCAGGGTGTGTTTCAAACATTTCGGAACCACAAATAAATTAAAACATGTGCTTGGACATGCTTAAATGTCGAAATGCGTTGCACTGTGACATCTGGATTTTGTGTATCGAGTCTCGAGGAATAGATAATCATATTACGGTATGTTGTGTGAAATTTCAATTTAAAAACGCCACCCACTTTTGCTCTAATTAGATGAAATCCTGGTACATTTCCCAAATTGAAGACCAAGATGTCCGATAGAATATCCTTAAGATAGAGTCATGTATTCATCATGGAAACTAGCGATTCCCCTAGCCCAATTTGCTATGGCGCAGCGCCATGCCCTTTTTCTCAAGCGCCATGCCCCTTTTCTGGTGCGCCATGCCCTTTTTTTGAGTCCTCGACTGAAGGAGCAGTTCCAGTAACCAATATTGATTTTTCCTCACGAAAAATGATGATTTGCCTGGTTCATATCCATTTAGATATTTCATTAACTATTCTCTAGCAAACAACATATTTTAGTATTTTATACTGAAAGTCACATGACAACAATTATGATTATCATTTCAGGTGATTTTTGGACCAATGTTTTCTGGAAAAACGTAAGTTATTGCTCAGATTGTTGTCATCATGTACTTTGAAAATTGTAAGTGTGCTAGGAATAAGCATGTCACATCTCAGCTGGCGATTTTGTCAGTGCGATGAACACTTTCTATTTCACTGCTAGACTGGTAGCCCTGGCATTGACATTTAATTTTCATTTCACCTTGAGCAAATTTTGTCTGTCTTGAGAGTTTTGGTAATACTTATACTATATGCTGATTGCTGATAATAGGAGAGCATTTATACCTACATGTAATAGTGTGTTATTATAAGAATCTTATATGGGGTTCTGTTCTAGATGGAAGTTTCCAACCCAAGGGATGACCGTGCTGAGCGGAACCGAGGCTCTGCCGAGGTTCCGCTCAGCACGGTCATCCCGAGGGTTGGAAACTTCCATCTAGAACAGAACACCATATTAGATTCTTTTTCTTGCACAACAACCCCCAAAGTCTGGTTTATTTCAAGGTTTTGCGTATTTTTTTTAGCCTGGGTGAGAACACCTGGGTGAGATGCAATTTTATCACCCAGGCAAAAAGTGTGGCAATTTCTGTCCGGTGTGCAAGAAATGTGTTTATCATATGACGTCACTGTTTCCCAGTGGATAACATCATGTACTAAAAAGTGTTATGACTATACATGTATTAACGTTTTCAGGAATATATAACATCATTGACAATGTACGTAACAACAATGTTAATTTTTATTGAACATGTATCCTTTTTGAAACAAATTTTACACTCGTGGCCAAAGGCTCGTTTAATAAATTTCATATATGAAATGACCATTCGTGTAAGATCCTTTATATCAAAAACGCTGTGACTTCGCTTAGAAAATCATTGTCACATGACATTAAACATGGATGAAAGTTTTCAGTACTGATACTGAATTCAGTATTGGGCCTATTAAAAAAATAGCTGTGCTTCGGGTTTCCCGACCCTACCTAAAAAAATCCGCCGACCCTAAAGTTTTTTTCGCCATTCGAAAAAATAAATCATGTTGTTTTTTTTTCGATCTGCTTTTGGGGCGAAACGACCGGAAACATTTTTCTTCATTGTTAAAGAAGCGCACCGAAAAATTGATAAATATATTCAGTACAGTAGTTGCAAGCGTCTTCTTGCAATGCGCACCAACAGCCAATCAAAAATCGGATATGAAAAGCTCTCGGATGTTTGGAGTTTTCTACTTTGGGTTTCAACCTATTACCGAAAAAGTCCCATAACAGCGATTAATATCTCAGAAATCCGCCTAAAACACCACCGCCTGGGCGTGCCAAGCTAGAGGAATATGAATTAGACAATAAAGAGGTGCAGACAGAGTACTATGATCCTAGATTTATTGCTTAATTGACACGAGACCGATGGCATTGTTGTTGTTGTTTCGTAGAGTTCCGCCGTTGACTTATGGGCGCACCCGGTAAAACCGGTAAAAGGGGATTTTGTTTTTGTTAAAAGTTAGTTGTTTTTTCACTATACAAAGTTATTCACTGTCTTGGTGAATCCTAAAACATTCTTGTGAATAAAATAACTGTTCCAGTGAATAAAAGTCTGTGATGTCTTAACAAACTACAAGTATTCTGGTGGATAAAAGTCTGTGAACTAAAAGTTTATCTACAAGCACTCTTCCACACTAGGCAGCGATCTGATAGCTTTACACAGCTGTTTCTGAGATTGCCAATCTTCTAGTTTAAACATAGTTAATTGCCTCTGTACATAATAAGTACAATGGGGTCGGGCTACAAGTTCTACCAACCTTAGCTACATCCCTTCCCCTATAACATGACATATAGAACAGCAAACATAAAGAACCAACAAATCTTCTGTTTGGCACTTCTTAGAGCAGTATCTCACATATTTACATGCAGAGCATTTTTGGAAGTCCCCTCTGCTAAGCCGTAAATCTGAATCATTTGCCCGCTTTTTGCATTACCAGAGTCAGTTCCACCTCAACTTATTGATCTAGAAGAGCATACATTTTGGCAGTTGGTGAAAGAAATGTGCACTAAGTAGCCTGCCTCTGGGAGGCTTTGGCTACTAAGGATAACTGATTATCCTAACATACCCATGTTTATTTAGAAAGCACCAACTTAAGTGATTATGTGCATAGTCCGTAATTAAAAAAAAAAAAAATTGCCTACCTACCCTACCTAGTAATTTTCGGACTGAAACCCAAAGCACAGGTATTTTTATCGCACCTGCTTAAAGCAGGGTGCGATATAGGAGTCCAAATTTCTGTCCGTCCGTTCGTCCGTCCGTCCGTCAACATTTACGTCAAAGTTTGATTTTCTCGACATCAGAGATAGCTGGGTCCTTCTGAGATAAACTGCAACATTTCTGGACATTCATTTACAAATTGAAAATCTACTTTTTTTGCAACAATTTCTACGTAGAAATATTGGGCAGTTATTCATTTTGCCTAAATTTGTCATAAAAAGATAGTTCTTGCTCGATTAAGCTCAGTTTTTTACATTTTCTTCAGCAGTCACTGATCATTATGGATGTTACATTGACATGTCAAAATGCTGAAAATTAGCTGTAAACATTATACAAGCACTCCATTCTGTGCTCGAGTATGTAACTCCCAAACATATCAATAAATTCAAAGCATAGTTTTCTTTGCCATACAAGAATTTCATATGCAAATAAGGTTTTGGTCTAGTGTTACGGACGTCACCCAAAACACGAACTTAAATGATTTTTTTCTGAATGTGTCAGAGTAGGTTTTTTCATAAATACAATGTCCAAAGCTATTTTTCAATTATAAAGCATAGGTTGTGAATATCTGGTGTGCATCCAGCTGCAATAAATTGATGTTTTAAGCAATGACATTTTGGCACATAATTGTCAAACTTACGTCCATTCAACCTGTCAAGCAGTAACATCCGCAACATTTCTTTCTCATTTCATCCTTCATTATGCAACTATTAGCAGCTAGTCGCCCTCTAAGTAAGAAACTGCAGTTGTTTTAAGGGATACATTGTAAACAATATGATCATCTCTGGTGTAAATGCAGAATATATTTAATCTCGGTATGGACGTTACATAACTTGTCAACAACAACATCCGTAACACACCATTGCAGTGTCAAATACAACGTCCAAATGAAAGCAGCCAACAAATAATGACATTATAGAGATCCCTGCCTGATCGTGGAAACAATAACCTTCAAAAACGTTTAGCATTTGATTGAAATGTAAGACTGAATCCTTGTACGTTTATAATGCTACCAAACTCACCCATTGTGTTTCAGACGTAACAGTTGATGCGTGATAATCATCTCGTAATTGTCATCTGATGACATCCGTTTATTTTTCAATCAAACTGACATCGACAACATGTAAACATACCCATTTAGTACAAAATTCACCAAATTAGCGTAATCCAAGCACGCATGAACAGTCATCCCTGGGCAGTTTGTCACCAAACTGTCGTAGCGATTAAAAACAAAACTCGATACGGATGTAAATTCCAATAAAACATTTGACCGATCGTATTGTACTTTCGTTTTGCAACAGACGGCAAGGAATGAATGCCTCAAAAAGTGATGACGTAGTACACAGTTTTATTACGTATATGCACAACATTCGCGCATCGCTATTTTCGGCCCCAAGGACGATTTAACGGGAGAAGTTAAGTACGTAATATTATGACCGACACTCATCGTAAGTTATGTAGTTCGTTTTTGCAAAGTTAGTATCGCTTTCCCGTTGCAAATGACATATTACATTGCAAGGAAGAGTGTTTAAACGCACCTTACAATATCAAATGTAAGAAAAAGCAGCATGATTAAGGAGATGAAAAACGGTAAAAATACACATTTTTTTGACCGACAGCATAACGTCCGATAAGCATATTTCAAACTCCTCGTAAGTTTCAAGGAAGATATAATAGCCAAATTAGCAGTGCTTAAATAACAGAACAGTTCATTGTTAACAGTTTAATAATAAAAGAATACAGAAAAAGTGTACTGGTAGTCTATTTTTGATGCTTAAAAATTTGTGCTAATTTTTGTCACAAAAAACGTCCGAAAATTTGGCTTTTTTGGAAAAAGAAAATTAAAAAAAAATATAGAAAACGACCAGATAATACTCTAAAATTGTTTATTTTGTCATTTCAACATATCTTCTTTCATTTGCAACTGTCTATTTGACCCCACCCACTTTTGAAAAGTTATTTTTATTGCATCAAAATTTCCACTAGTGCTGTTGCAGTTTATCTAAGAAGGACCCAGCTGTGAGTCTGAAACCTTGCATAGTAATTGTCCCTGACATACCCTTCAAGCACGCGCCTTAACCCAGTGGCTTTGACCTATATTTCACGGTCCACTGACTTTGAAAATTTTTACGTCAAAGTTTTGTCAACATTACATTTCTCAACTGCGAGTCTGAAACCTTGCATAGTAATTGTCCCTGACATACCCTTCAAGCACGCACCTTAACCCGGTGCCCTTGACCTATATTTCACGGTCCGATGACTTTGAAAATTTTCACGTCGAAGTTTGGTTTTCTCGACATCAGAGATAGCTGCGAGTCTGAAACCTTGCCTAGTAATTGTCCTTGACATACCCTTCAAGCACGCACCTTAACCCAGTGCCCTTGACCTATATTTCACGGTCCACTGACTTTGATAATTTTTATGTCGAAGTTTGGTTTTCTCGACATCAGAGATAGCTGTAAGTCTGAAACCTTGCATAGTAATTGTCCTTGACATACCCTTCAAGCACGCACCTCAACCCGGTGCCCTTGACCTATATTACACGGTCCACTGACTTTGAAAATTTTTACGTCGAAGTTTGGTTTTCTCGACATCAGAGATAGCTGCGAATCTGAAACCTTGCATAGTAATTGTCCTTGACATGCCCTTCAAGCACGCACCTTGACCCGGTGCCCTAGAACTATATTTCACGCTCTGTTGACTTTGCCCGATGCAGGTGCGATATCGACCTCCGCGGAGTTCTTGTTTTATTTGGCCTTGGGAAGATTTTTCCCCAATGTATTGGTATAGGAAAACCCTAGTTTTCAGTATTGCAAAAGTGGCCCTTTCAGTATTGAGAATTTTCGGAACTTTCACCCATGCATTAAAGCTACAGTTGGTCTTTGTGAGTTCCAACTTTATAAACCTTCTCCAAAATGTGCAGCTTGAAACAGTGAAGACCTTGTGAGTCTGCAGAGTGTACAAGGTCTTTACAGTGTTTGTCCAGAAGTACATGTATGATTAATATGTACAATATTCCAGTTTAAAAATATGTTTATTATACAGTTTACTAGACAATGGCGAATCACTAAGAGATCTAACGCTATTATTTTAAACACGACCATGGGAATGTTTATCTATTTGATACTAAGAACATCTAACATATCTCAGCTTTACAGGAAAATAATAATTTTAATTCATTCAATTTCTTAATGGGAGATAACTCTGTTGATATGATACCACCTGCATTAGACAATGGCGAACCAAACTCGACAATGGCGAATCAATTAGCCTATAGCCCAAAAGAAACCATTTTAGAAGGGAATTTTTGCACACAAATGGTGCCATCATCATGCGAGACTAAATGGTGTTCGATAATATTGTGTTCATTTGCTTTTGTGCTTTACGTAACTGTCAACAGCAAATGCCATATCGGAAAGGTCAATTTTACCGATTTAAGCATGTCTTATTGCTGTAACGAATCAATGTAAGCCTAAAAGCAAGATGATTAAACCACGACTTGCACCAATATTAGTTACGCAATTGACCAAACCAAATGGTTCCAGGGCAAGCCTTCAAAAGGTAGATTATCAGTACTTTGTGCACATTCTTTTCACCACGCAAAGTATGATTCGCTATTGTCGAATTTACATGTACATCTTTCTCCGCTTATATCTACCTTCAATGTTAAAACTTTTATCAAAAACAGGCATATTGCACAACTAGGGATATTAGGCATTAAAGTAATGCAAAAATGGCCATCATCAAATGCTAAGAAACGAGGTATGAAACGCATTTTATCTGAATGTTACATTTTGTGGAACAATAAACTAGGCATCTTAGTTAAGGGGTCAAGCGTTTCAGCAACCCTGATTTTATTGTCCGGTGGAATTTTGACTCCATTCTTTTACCAAACCCCAAGACTTAGATGAAAGTAAATGACTGAGTTATAAAATAAATAATATTTTGTCTAAGTTTCAAGAAATTCTGCAATATCTTTACGAGTGGTTCGCCATTGTCGATGATTCTCTATTGTCGAGTTCACTGTATGAGCTGTGGCATGGGAAAACCATCAATCTGCACATGCAAAAACAAAAGCGCGGATCAGCTTCGCAGTAACTGCGAAGCTGATCAGCGTCGTTGTTTTCACTACACGGATAGTATAATCCCAATTCTTCTTAAATCTGAAATTTCCAGCCCCTAACCATCTTCTGTGACAGTACAGCCTGGTATGTGTCTGACCTGGTCGGAAGTTCGGAACCCAAATTGTTGGTTTTCTCACGCACAGGCTCATATTTTATTACAGCACAGAGTTGATGAGGAGGATGAAGCGTTATCAGATCGCTAACTACAAATGTCTCATTGTAAAGTACGCCAAAGACGTCAGATATGATAAAGATGGCATAGCAACACATGACAGGTACAGTAACTTCTATTGGATCTTTAACATCTTCAAGATAACATGGCCATGTAATATATACCCCCTTTAACCCCACTTTTATATAGCAAAACAGGGTTATGCAAGGGTATACCTATTTTTCTTATTTTTGCTCCAAAACATAGATTGTGGGTACTCGTTAGAACCACCTCGGCTTCTAATGTGTACCCACAGTCTATGTTTTGAGCGAAAATAAGAAAAATATCAAAATTTTTCTACTGAAAATTTTCAATTTTTACCATTTAAGAAAAATCTGTGTATTACATGGGCATGTTTTCGTAATGTTCAAAATCTTTAAAAATTCTATGGGTATTCAGGGTTCTCACTAGGATTTCAAAAGATTTGGAGTAAAATGAGGTTTTTCGTAAAATGTTGGATTCTTTCTATACTTTACTTTCGGGGCTTTTCAAAAAGTTGGGAGTCAGAATCAAAAAGCTAGTTTAAAACTCTGGCTATTGGATGAATTTGGAAATTTTCATGTGACTTTCATTTCACAAATGAGCCGCGACGCGAGAAAACCGGTCTTCGGGGTTTCCGACCAGGTCTGACACAAACCGACATGTACAGTCCCAGAAGCAGCATAGAAGCTTGAAATTTCGGATTTAATAAGAAGAGAAAGTGTACTATCCGTATAGCGAAAACAAAGGCGCTGATCAGCTTCGCAGTTACTGCGAAGCTGATCTGCGCCTTTGTTTTTGCATAGGCAAAAATCCGGTTTTCTGGTGACGCGGCTCAAATTTTCAAGTCCAAATTATTAGCATCAGTTCTTAGAATATACATGTACAAGCAATACATACTTAATAGCAAGGACTATCATGTTTTGGCAACTGTTTTATCATACCATCATGTTTATTTCATTGTCTATTTGATATTCCCTAACAAAGATTGGACTAAATTCCTGAATATACATTTGCAAGCATTTCTGAACTTAGTCTTTTAATATTCTTTGCCATTTCCTATTTCGAAGATTGTAAGAAGTATATATTCATGAGTTGAACTGCATCATGAGAAAACCAGGTTTTTGCCTATGCGAAAACAAAGGAGCAGATTACTGCACAGCTGATCATCATCTTTGTTTTTTCACAGATAGCACTATATCTGTTCTTCTTAAATCTGAAATTTCAAATTCTAACCTTCTGTGACTGTACTGTACATACTGGCTTGTGTCACACATGGTTTGAAGACCAGGACCCAGTTGTTCAAAACATCGTTAGCTTAACGATATCGTTAAGACATAAATTTGTTAAGCAAATATCAGCTAAAGTAACAAATACACTGTTATTTTTTGTTGAAAAAATGTGAGAATCCTTTGCAGTGCAAAGGATTCTCACATTTTTTCAACAAAAAATAACAGTTTGCAGTGCAAAGGATTCTCACATTTTTTCAACAAAAAATAACAGTGTATTTGTAATATTACGTTTGAAATTTTAACGAAACGTTAACTAACGACGTCGTTAGTTTTGAACAACTGGGCCCAGTTTTCTAAAATTGAGCCTGTGCATGAGAAATTTGGGGTTCCGACCAGGTCTGACACAAACCAGGCTGCACAGTCACACGATAAAGCTAGAAGCTTGAAATTTCGCATTTAAGAAGAAGAGGAAGTGTACTATCCTTGTAGCGAAAACAAAGGCGCTGATCAGCTTCGCGGTCACCGCGAAGCTGATCTGCGGCTTTGTTTTCGCCTATGCAAATTGTTGGTTTTCTCATGCACAGGCTCAATTATGACTCAGTTCATGCTCCTGTTTCCAGACAAACTTTGCCAGCAGTAGCAGCTGAGAAGTTGAGTGATCTCCACGGGTTAGCCGACAGTTATGACATTATTGGTATAGATGAAGGACAGTTTGTAAGTCTATTGTACAGTGGTTCCCAACTTGAACTTCATATGCTCTCATAGTTTCTCATTTTCACATAATCATCATTTTGAGGTAGCTGTTCCAAAAATATCACACTTGTCCAAGATTTATGAAAATCACTGATCAATAAAAATGTTTAGCATTTTGTTTCAAAGTTTTAGTTTCAAAGAAAATTATTTTTTAGTGAATTTCCTCTCTATCTTGAATTAGAACAGGATATTGAATAGTATTGTATAGTGAAGAGGGCCACAGAGTCAAAGTATTAAATCATTTATCATCTAGGCATCAAAAGAACCTTTATGCAGGAGAGCGACTTTTTTGTATGAAAGTTAATAATTTGAAAGAGATGTGTTCCAAGATGTACCCATCGAAAAGATTTGACATTTAATCTTTTTCAACAAAATACATACTTTTATACACAAGTCTTAGTTTAATATATCTTTTCATTTGACCATTTTTCTACTAAGGTCATGTTCAACACTTTTACTTTGTTATACTCTAATGACCCTTCAATGGCGTCACAGTTTGTGTATCATTTAATCAAACAAGCAAAATTCAGGTAGTTTTTCTCGGGGTTCTCCCGCTTTCGCCCCACATACAGATTGAGCTGAAATAATCATGTAAGGGACGTTACACTGAATAAAAAAAATAATAACCTTGATTCTCTACCTTCAGTTCCCAGATGTTGTATCATTCTGTGATCACATGGCCGACAAAGGCAAGATTGTTATTGTGGCAGCCCTGGATGGAACTTTCCAGAGACAGGTTGGTACACTTGGACTTTGTATGTAGACAACTGCATGACAATTCCAGCAATTTGGTATTTTGATCCAGTGAAAACTGAGGCCAGTCCAGACATACACCCACATATAGCTAAACTGATATATCACAACACATTGAGGATATCGTGACATCCTAGTGAAGGGGAAAAGTCCCATAGAATTGAAAGGACATCATTGTTGATTGGGTTGTTAAGCGACAAAACAAGCAAACATTGAGCCCATACCGAAAGGCGTACGGAATTTAAGGCCTGATTTCGGCCTCATATGTTGGTAAAAAAATGAATTTTGGAATTTTGAAGAGAGACGTATTGCAATTAGCAGGTATAGGTCCCTGCTTATAAATTATAGCACAATTGCACATTCAGATTACACATGTTGCCATAGCAACGCTCCAAAAAGCATAGAAATAATTTTTTTTTTCAATTTTGGGTCTATTTTTCAGCATTCAACATCATTTTCAACTACCGGCCCACGCTTTGAACAATTTCTTATTACGAAATAATGAAGTATCATCCAGAGATATTGTATGCTAAGTATCATTTTGTTTGTCGTGTGGGCTGGCACTTAAAAATTAAAAATTGTGTTAAGAAATGGTCAAAAATAGACCAAAAAGTGCAAAATGTTCTTCTGGTCATTACCATGGCAACGCTTGTAGGATAAATGTAGTACTTGTTCGTGTTTTTAATAGAGAAGACATATGGCTGTTGTAAGGAATAGTTTTCTCACCTAAATTCCAAAATTTATTTTTTAGCAAACTCTGAGGCCAAAATCAGGCGTTAAACGCCCTAGTCCTTTGATCAAACTGGTTCTCCATGTTGATAGACGTCTATGCTCAGCTTAAAGGTCATTTCACTGGTTATGTTACACTGCATCTTATTTCCTTAACACTTTTACTGCCACGCCTCTCAAAAAAATCAATATCTCACTGCCAAACATGTATTTATTTTATTGTTTTTATTGATTTATTAATTTATTTATTATTATATTTTTAGATATATGCGCATATCATATATCACTGAAAAGGGATTTTTACGCTGAAAAATCTGATATACAATACATTTACCTCCCTTTAAAACTGCTATCTATAACCCGGGACATACCGGTATACCCGTAAAACGACTACAGTCGTCGGTGGCAGTGAACGGTAAAAACGACTACAGTCGTCGGCGGCAGTGAATGTGTTAACATGGGTTTTGCTAACTATCAACATGCCACTGGCCCGGAGGGCCAACTGGTCTCAAAATCTACTGGCCCTCTGAATTTTCAACTGGCCCATCTATTCTTTCCAGGTGGAAGTTGTTTTGGATACAGAGGTCAGCGCATTGCAAGACAAATATAGCACAAACAAATTACGATGATTTTCGTCTAAACAGTTTGCCATAACAGCACATAAATTATTTGCACACAACACTAATGTAGCCAGTCATTGCAGCAATTACAAGTCAACAGCTTTCCAACACTACATTCAGTTGGTTAAACTATTTACATCACGCTTGCACTTTCACTTTGAGAATAGGCAGCACCATTTCGGACAAACATTTTTTTTTTTTTTTCTGAAAAATTCAGCTGGCTTGGAGGACCAGCTACACCACATTTTAACTGGCCCAAGACCAACATTTACTGGCCAGGGCCAGTGGGCTGGGCCCCCTCTTAAAAAAAGCCCTGAACTTTAATTGAACTTATAAGTTTGCTGTTCTGAATATGCAACCTCAGTCAAGTTTTCTGCGTGTAATGCTTGTGTAAGCTTCCTGTGTGTAATGTTTGCTGTTTCAAATCGCCCTCGAATCATTAAAATAAATGTCTAAACAGTTATCCAATACAGCACAGAAAGTTTTGCATCTTTGTGCTTGTCATTTTAGGGTTTTGGTGATATATTAAACTTAGTCCCTCTAGCTGAGAATGTGATCAAGCTGTCAGCAGTGTGTATGACCTGTAACTCAGATGGTCATTTTACAAAAAGAATGACTACAGATACCTCGGTAAGTTACCATTATCATAGTTTTCATGCATAACTAACATATATTTAGATATAATATATAATGGCTAAGCTATCAAGGCAATAGTTAAAATTGGGGGGAATTAGCACTACTAAGCTCCAATGTTTTCAATGGTGAAAATGTCAAACTGTTTGAAAATGGACATGTTGCTATAGATTAAAAATGCTTGCAATTTAAATGCTTATTGATTTGAGGCAGTTCACTGTTTGATGAGTTTAACAATCATGCAACCATGTTCATATTTTTTTTTGATTTTCTTACTTCATACATTTGCAGTTCAGGTTTGGATAATAACACTGAGCAAAGCTGGACTTAAGGTGGTCATTTTAGGCTGATTTTGCAACATAGCTGTGCATTTTACTGGAGAAACACAGATTGTATAGCTAAGTCTGCTTTAATATAGGCATTTTAATACAGACATTAATATTTTTTTCTTCCTGTAATGATTAACTTCATTTCCATATGCTTTAGGTTGAAGTTATAGGTGGTGCAGATATCTACCAGGCTGTGTGTCGTGACTGTTTCAAATCACCTGTCAAGAAATCCCCAAGACCCTCACCCTACAAGACTCCCGAACTCTCAGCACCAAAACTACCTCTGTCAGATGTAACCAACCGACAACTGTTTATATCAGCGAAAGAGAATGAAGCATTTTAATTATGGTGTATTTAGGATTGTTTAGAGTACCATATGTGTTCATCAAGTGTCAAGCCTTAGCATGAGAAAACTAACAATTTAAGTTTCCAGTCTGGTCCTACACAAACCTGTCTGTACTGTCTTAGAAGATGGCTAGAAGCTTGAAATTTTGAATTTAACTAAAACATGAATTGTTCTATCTATATAGTGAAAACAAAGACTAATCAGCATTTGTTTTTTGCATATGTAAAAGGCCAGTTTTCTCAAGATGCGGCTCAATTGTGTTCCCAAATTGTAAGCATGAAAGTGCCTATCAGATTTTTACAAATAGCTTTTTATATCACCCAATGTGTTCCTCAAATTAATTGTGTTAAAAAAATCCTAAGTGCTTAATACTCATGTACTTTTACTCAACATGGTGGCCTCCATGGCTGAGTGGTTAAGAGCACTGATTTCATAAACACGCTTGATCTTCTCGCCGCTGTGTCTGCTTTGTCTTTATTGAATCAGAAAACTACAAAACATCCAAAAATCATCAAGCTTTTTACAGAAGCCTGAAGATTTTATTATTGTAATTGAGACATAAGCAAAAATGCTCAGTGACCAAGCTGTTTTGATACACTTTTGTTTTTTGCTTCTGCAGATTTTTGTTTGATATGACTCAAATATTAGATCAGATAAGAAAATTTGTTGACGATTCAGATTTATCTGCTAACAAAGACAATTCGGACAAAATCACCAAATATTATCATACCTGCTTTATCTGGTCTACTTTTTATGGTGAATTCCTAACACTGTAATGGCTCACTATTTTCAAAAGCAATATTTTAATATTTTGAGTAGAAATCCTGTTTTATCTTTTGTTTAAGGGGTAAAGTATGAAAAATTGGTGTTTTTAAGTCTGTGAAATCAGCTACCAATGAGAAACCATCACTTCTGAAGAGGTAGAGTCCCACAAACCTGCATCAAAAGTGATGCTAGATTTGTTCTGAAATTCTCATCTAGGAGAGAGATGATAGATTTGAGCCGCCTCATGAGAAAACCAACAATCTGCATAGGCCAAAACAAAGACGCAGATCAGCTTCACGGTAACCGCGAAGCTGATCAGCGCCTTTGTTTTCGCTACTCGGATAGTACAATTCCTCTTCTACTTAAATCCGAAATTTCAAGCTTCTAGCTCTTTTCTGTGCTTGTACAGGTTGGTTTGTGTTGGACCTGTTCAGAAACCACATTGTTGGTTTTCCAACGAGGCGGCTCATATTGTTTAAAGATACATGTACCTACTTTGCCATCACCATTATTTTTCTCCAAACGAGGCAGCATTTTTCAGTGTCATTTACATGTACACACATTCACTCATCGCTCATCAATGTTTGTGTGCTGTTTTTTTAAGTGCTAGTTGTATCATGGAACAAAAATTGTTTTTAGTGTCTTTTATAGATGTGTATACATGTTGAGTATGTTTCTATTTACATGTAGAGTAGAATGTGAATACATGTGCTTTCTTAGGTGAAAATGTTCTTTAAAATAACTATCTTTTAACATATGTCTGCTGCAGATTTTTACCGCCATAAATTTTAAGGTATGATTTCATGTTACAGAAAGAATTAAATTAAGAAATGTTTGCAAGAATTTATTTTTTGCCAATATTAGCAAATTTGTTGCCTTGCAAATTCTTATTGCAAATTCTGAGTTCTTCCTAAATAAAGTGTTACTATAAGCTTTACTCATTCACAAAATTCAAGAACTGGCAAATAATTCAAAAAGAAAAAAAAAAAAAAAATGCAAAGTAAAAGTCACACGAAAATTTACACTTACAGTACTAAAAACAGTGTGTCATTTGAGTTTGCAAAACTACCCCTAATAATTTTAGTCAATTAACATATTACATGTATGTGTGTTTTCATTTATTCTTACAAAATTGAGGTTTACATGTATGTTTTTAAGTCGGTGGACTTTTTAGCATAAGAAGTCCCATAGTGAGGCCCTTTAAAAGAGTATTTTAATATCCTCTGTAAATAAAGAGGCCTATAAAAGTAGTTTTTTGCCTCAAACTAGCAAGACCAGGAACGTTTGTTCACTGACTTCCTCTACTGAAATATCAAAACAGGGTGAACATCAGGAAAACATGTCCGTGCAATGTATACCCCCTTAAACCCCACTTTTATATAGTAAAACTTGGGTATGCAGGGGTATACCTATTTTTCTTATTTTTGCTCCAAAACATAGATTGTGGGTACTCGTTAGAACCGCCTCGGCGAGGCGGTTCTAACGTGTACCCACAATCTATGTTTTGAGCAAAAATAAGAAAAATATCAAAATTTTTCCTCTGAAAATTATCGATTTTTGACCTGAAAGAATTACTGTATATCATATGGGCATGTTTTCGTAATGGTTTGTGTCTCTTGTGACTGAGGCTAAAAAATGATCATCTCCCACTCATAGCCCCTAGTGAAGTATACTTGTCATTTGAGCTCAAACGTTTTTAATGGTTTGTCACATATTTTTAGCTCACCTGAGCCGTCAGGCTCACAAGGTGAGCTTATAGTATACCCATGCTCCGTCGTCCGTCCGTCCGTCGTCCGTCCGTCCGTCCGTCGTCCACACTTTTCAAAGATCTTCTCCTCTGAAACCGCTTGGCCAATCAAAGCAAAATTTTACATGAAGCATCTATGGGAAGGGGGAACCAATGTGTATATAAATAATCCAGGTCACATGACCAAGATGGCCGCCATGCCCATATATGGTAAAAACCCTTCAAAAATCTTCTTCTCCGGAACCACTGGACCGATTTCAACCAAACTTGGCATGAAGCATTAATGGCTCAAGCACTACAATGTGTATATAAATCATGACCCTATGGTGACCTTGACCTATTTTACGGCAAGGTCAACATAGGTCGCGAATGCATTTGAATGGCAAAAATTGTTAAATTGTCATTTAAAGGAAAAATCTTGCAGAAAATGAGCAGTAGGACTGAATATTAATGATTCTGAAAAAAATTGGGCACCAGGGGCTCATCCGCCCCCACCCCGGGGCAATATACATGTATATCTCCATAATATTCAAACATCTTCTCCTCTGAAACCGCTTGGCCAATCAAAGCGAAATTTTATGTGAAGCATCAATAGGAAGGGGTAACAAATATGTATATAAAAAATCCAGGTCACATGACCAAGATGGCCGCCATGCCCATATATGGTAAAAACCGTTAAAAAATCTTCTTCTCCAGAACCGGTTGACCGATTTCAACGAAACTTGGCACGAAGCATCGATGGCTCAAGCACTCCAATGTATATATAAATCATGACCCTGTGATGACCTTGACCTATTTTACGGGAAGGTCAACGTAGGTCACCAATGCATTTGAATGGGGAAAACTTTTAAAATGTCATTTAAAGTGGAAGTCTTGCAGGAAATGGGCAGTAGGACTGGATATTAATGATTCTGAAAAAAATTGGACCCCAGGGGCTCATGTGCCCCCACCCCGGGGCAATATACATGTATATTTCCATAATATTCAAACGTCTTCTCCTCTGAAACCGCTTGGCCAAACAAAGCCAAATTTTAAGTGAAGCATCTATAGAATGGGGGAATCAATGTGTATATAAATAATCTAGGTCACATGACCAAGATGGCCGCCATGCCCATATATGGTAAAAACCCATCAAAAATCATCTTCTCTGAAACCAATAGACTGATTTCAAGGAAACTTGGCGTGAGGCATCGATGGCTAAAGTACTCAAATGTATATATAAATCATGACCCTGTGATGACCTTGACCAAGTTTATGGCAAGGTCAACATGGGTTGCCTGTGCATCTGAATTGGGAAAACTGTTAAAATGTCATTTGAAGGAAAAAGCCAACAGGAAATTGGCAAATGGACAGAATATTGAAGATTCTGAAAAAAGAAAATGGCCCAAGGGCTTATCTGCCCCTGCACTGGAGTTAAATACCATAATATTCAAACATGTTTATTGGTATATGCAGCTGATCTCAGGTGAGCGTTTACAGGACCATTGGTCCTCTGGTAAGATCTTCTCCTCTGAAACCGTATGGCCAATCAAAGTAAAATTTTATAGGAAGCATATAAAGGGGGAATCAATGTGATTATAAATAAACCAGGTCACATGACTAAGATGGCTGCCATGCCCATATATGGTTACAACCCTTCAAAAATCTTCTTCGCAGGAACAGCTGAACCTATTGCAACGAAACTTGACATGTAGCAATAAAGACTAGAGTACTACAATGTGTGTATAAAAGATGATCCTGTGATGACCTTGACAGATTTTACGGCAAGGTCAACATAGGTCACATATGCAGAAAACTGTTAAAATGACACTGAAGAGAAAACTTTCAGGAAATGGGCAAATGAACAGAAATATTTATGAAGTTGAAAAAGAAATTAAACCCATGGTACGTTCTTACCCTGTCCTAGGGCTTTATACATTTATATGACCTTTATATTCAAACAAGTTTATTCGCTCTGGCCACATGTGAATCAAGCCAAGTTCTGCTTGCGGGTGTGCCAGGTGGTTTTTCTCAGGGTTCTCCCGTTTTCGCCCCACCTTCCGATTGGCCCGTCTCATATGAGCTGAAATAATCTTGAAAGGGACGTAAAACTGAAAAAAAAAAAAAAAGTTTATTGGTATACATGTATATCTCAGATCTCAGGTGAGCATTTACAGGACCATTGGTCCTCTGGTTATTGAGACTATTTAACCACATATTCATCATTTGCATTTATACCATCTATTCTTTTTGTACTGGCTTCCCGCCTTAAATTGATTCGTTAAAAAGCATGTCATATGCAAACTTTGCTACAAAACAACCTGTTCGTCAAGATATTTTAATCCGCTCTGACAGCTTGCCATAAGAAGAAAATGGTAATTAAAAATTTGCAGCATACATATTTTAATGCTTATAAAGATCAGTATTTTAACTGTCATAATAAATATTTGTATTTTAATATATAAAAAGACCTGCTTAAAGATTTTGTTTTTAATCATGTCCTTGAATATTAACTTTGAATGAATTTAAAATCAAAACTTTCAGTGTGGACTTGCATCATAAATTAACCTCTTAAATATGAAGGACATGATTGTCCCTATTGGACAAATGGATTTATTTCATTTGTATATTATAATGACGGTAAATCTATGACATCAGTCTGAGATGAAATAGTTTTGATAATACTGCAATTGTCACTAGCTCATTCGGTCATTGTCCTCTTATCTGTCACCTAAGAGCTCATTTGTAGAGATTGGTATTGGTACAAGTAGGCAAATATTAGGAAAAGGAGCAATCAGAAAAAGATTACTACTCCAAAAACCGAGGTGGGAAAAAACTAAATTAACGATCAGGTACTTATACCATGAAACCAATCGTAAGCCGAATGAGCAGCTATTTTCCCAATAGGTGGCCACTAAACACAAACTGAAATAAAACCTATTTCTACAGGTTCTCATGTGCTTACACTGGACTAGAATATTTGCAGACCACTTGATAAGGAACAATGTGGTTTTATAGGATAACTAGTATTGTCAATTTAAATCGGAATGAACATCAGTATGCTGATATCAAATAAGGATTATTAACCATCAAAGAAACTATTGTTTTACCCTTAAAATTTTAAACGCCTAAGGTGTATTGTAGCAGTTCTTTTTTTGTTCAGTATTAACAAATCTACAATTCTAATGCACTTGAGAATGTAACGTGACGTCTGATTGGAAAATTTCAACACTTTACGACAGTATGTTCTGCGATATACAGTCGCAAATCCAACGTCATGATCAATGTCACTTGTGATTGGTTCACATCATGGTTATACATCGCTCATGATGCTCACATTTCTTGAAAACCAATGCATTTTCACATGTTTAAAAGTACACTTAAATGGGGAAACAATATTCAAATTTTTCATTTGGGATGGTATACCATGTATATCTGACGATATACCACCCCAAATGAAAAGTTTGAATTGAGTTATCCCCTAACCAGTCCATGCAAGTTCTAATGCAGCACATTGGTCAACGGCAATAAAGTAAACAAATAACAACATGTAGTAAAACGATTGCTCTTTAATATCGCAAACTGCTATCAAACAAGATTTTAAATAGTCTTTTCTATATCATATATAGTCTGATTTCAAAGGTCATAAACTTGCACACCCTTACATAGTACCAAAATCCATCCCAGTGCCACTAATCAAGCTCGGTGCGTATAAACTGGTAATGGACCAAAAATAAGACATGATGTGCGGTAAAATCAAATTGGATCATTAGATTGTGGCTAATGATGCATGACTTAAGTTGTGTGAAAAGATTCGTCTCCCATTACATAATTACTTATAGGATTAACCTTTGTCCTTTGTGGTTTCATTTCTGTTGACCAAACCATTCCTTATAGGTCAATACCTGATCTCTGCCCCTGAAAATTTGGGGAAAAACACAGATTTTTGTAGGTGTGGAATAAAAACAGACAAACTCACCTAAAATAAGAGAATGAACTGGCTCAGTAATTTCATGTTCTTTAGTAAGCATGTCTGTTGATCACCAAATTGCCGTTTTGATGTTTAACTTAACCATCTAAACAAACAGGTTGTTATGCAATGTTTGGTAAGCCGCACTGGTATGGGGTAACTGGTGTTAGTTGTCTTTTTCTACGAAAAGAATAGAAACAGAAATTACTGATTCACTAAGAAGTGAGCCGCCCCATCGGAAAACCAACAATCTGCATATGCGAAAACAAAGATGCAGATCAGCTTCGTGGTAACCACGAAGCTGATCAGCCCCTTTGTTTTCGCAACACGGATAGTACAATTTCTAAATCCAAAATTTCCAGCTCAGTTTGTGTCTGCTTGTACAGCTCGGTTTGTGTCTGACCTGTTCCGAAACCACATTGTTGGTTTTCCCACGAGGCGGCTCATGTTTTAATAGTAAGAAATACTTTCCTGGTAAAAAAAAAACACAAAACAATTTTGACAAAGATTGTCATTTTATGGAATGCTAGAATAAGAATCATGTGAACATATTGAAACCATGTCACCCTCGGGGCTGGGGATTAAGAGGGCATAGCTAGATTTAACTGTATTGTCTTTACTACAGCATCGAACCGGCAGTGCTGTGTAGACTGCAGGCCCTAAATGATCATGAAAATTTGTATGTTACTTGCTTGGCATTGAGAGGGGCTTTTGGCCGAGCTCTGACCATAAGAATGTCTCTGCAATTACATCTTAGCCATGGAGAGAGAAGGTCAATTTTCCTGCTGTTCCCCGGCACCGAGGTCAACATGGTTGCTAATCACAAGTGCATAATATTTTTTTTTTGATTTATACAAAATATGCATGAATAGAAAAATAACAAGTATAAAAAATGAGGCCAGCTCATCAGTAAATAGAAATTCAACCATACAGAAGAACATGGGATACATTGAAAAGATATATGAAACGCAACATGAGAAAACCAGTCATTCCGGAATTCTGACCAGGTCCAATACAATTTGGTTCGTATAGCCAGTGAATAAGGCCAGAAACTTGGAATTTTGGTTTAAATCGCAAGAGGAATTGTACTATCTTTGTAGTGAAAAGAAAGGTGATGATCAGCTGTGCAGAAACTGCACAGATGTTCAGCATCCTTTGTTTTCTCATATGACAAAATCTGGTTTTCTCAAGATGCAGCTATTATGATGTTCAGTGTGCATTATCAACCATCCATATATTTAGTTGCAAGAAAGTTAGTTTGAATCTTGCAGCAGATTTTTTTTCCAACAGCATTTTTAAATCCATATCTGACTTGACATTTTGGGACCTTTACTGTGTAGGTCAGTTCTGATTAAGGCAATTTATAATGATATAATGTCCAAATTTAAACAGGCATGCAGTCTATCAAAAATCTGCTCATGTTTTATCAGTATCATACTTTATATATATTCTCTGGAATAGAAAATGGACGGCAGTATATGTTAGAAATAGTGTATGTGTAAAACTAAAAGGTTATGACAGATTCTGAGGATTTCAACAAAGATGAGTTCTTGTAGCTGTTACATGTAACGCCATAAATAATCTCCAGGTCAAATATCAAATAAACCACACGTCATGATGCTGTATGTTTAGAGACACTACATGTGATTTTGACCACTGAGCAAAAATGAAGGTACTTATCACATTGTAAGATTAATTATGAAAGCCTATATCAGTGTGGAATATCTGTAGCCAATGGATTGTCATATGCAATACTGTTAATAGAAATCTTAATACAACCTTAGTTTTACAGAATTTACAGATTTAAAAAAAAGCCTTGCAATCATGCTTGAAAAGATAGGATCAGAATTGAGCCACCGCATGAGAAAACCAGCAATTTGCATAAGTGAAAACAAAGCTGCAGATCAGCTGTGCAGTAACTGCACAGCTGATCAGCGCCTTTGTTTTCGCTGCATGGATAGTACAATCCTTCTTCTTAAATCCGAAATTTCAAGCCACTAGCCTGCATCTGTCACTGTATAGGCCAGTTTGCATCAGACCTAGTTGTAAGACAAATTGTTGGTTTTGTCATGCACAGGCTCAATTATGAATGGGAGTGCATGGGGCTGAAGGCAGAGTATCAGATTCTGGTTCAAGAGGATGGGGGCTGAGCCTCACCTGCACTAAATGGTCTCCTTTAGCAAGACACATTACCATAATAATCTGGTTATACCTCCATCCCAACATGACAGAAAAAAATTGTTGAATGGGATGTTAAAACCACAAACAATCAAATATTATGATAGTGTAAAACAATGAAATATGCAAATAACAACAATCAATATTCATGTATAAATATACATATCAATAATGAATATTCTATCACAGACAACTTTGAAAATAGCTTGCATTAAGAAACCTATGTTTAATCATCATCATATTTTGCCCCACCCTAAATAGAATTTTTCGAACTTTGAAGAAAACTAACTGGTACTCAATGAAACCAATACCTTTCTTAAAGAAATTAACAATAATGCACGTAGGTATATTCAATTGTCTTGCATTCTTGGTGCTGAAAAAACAGGGGCCAGTTGTTCAAAACTTTGTTAGCTTAACGACATTGTTAAAACCTCGACTCATTATGTAAAGGCCGACTTCATAAGCAAATACACTGTTATTTTTTGTTGATAAAATGTGAGAATCCTTTGCATTAATCCTTTGCAATGCAAAGGATTCTCACATTTTTTCAACAAAAATTAACAGTGTATTTGTAATACTTATAATATTACGAATCATTAACTAACAACATTGTTAATTTTGAACAACAGGCCCCAGTTCTACCATTCACTGTCGCCATTGTCATTTGATTTCACCATAAGCTGGTTATCAGGAACAACTTGGGACACTGACACTGTCCCATTACTCCTTGCCGTCGGCTCCAGACTGTCAAAACTTTTCGTAGGACTGTTACTCTGTTGTTTGTATTTAGGAGGGTTTTTAGCAATGGGAGGGGCGTTATAGCTGGGAGGTGGTGGAGCACCGTCATCCTGAAACAGTCAATGTGAAAATGAGTTGCATTGCAAGACAAACTGTCTGAATGGTGTTTAACCAGGTCCCGGGGTTATAAAAAAAATTTTTGTGCTCAACTCAGTTCAGCATGAAATTTAAACTGCTCATTAATGACATAATAGCCCAAATAAATTAAAATTTCACGTTTAGATGACTGAAGCCTGTAATTTATCCTGCTTATAAAATGTTAAAATGCCAACAATTGTTGACATTTTAACATTTATAAGAACATTTATGAGCAGGATAAATTTTAGCTGAAGTGAGCATGAAATTTTTTTTATAACCTTGAGGCCAGGCCAGACACAAATGAGTTGGTATGGCCTACAAAAACAGTTTGGTAGCTCTGCCGACCTGCACCTTTGTAGGTTTTCATATAATATGCAAAGTGCAGACTCATGACCTGGCTCACACAATAAATGGTATAGTCTAAAAGACAGATTATCAAGAAATGATTTTAAATATCAATACAGAAAAACTTACAGAAGAATAAGTTCAATTTTACAGCAAAAGATTAATAAAGTTATTATTACAGTATTTAATAAAGTGAATGTTTAAGTACAGTAAAGTTTTGAATAAATAAAAAAAAATGTGTTTAGTATTAAAACTAACTGTCAACATTTTTATTTTAGAACAATCAGTTTCGGGAAATAAAATGCTAGCTATAATTTGTGTATATGTCATGCGATAGAATGCATGTTCGAACTGCACCTAACTTTGGAAATCACATATTCAAGAAGAGTGTTTTTGCACATATTCTATCGTAAGCAGCATAATGTGGTCACTAAGTACTTAAGGATGTTCGCTGCCAATGAAAAAGTATTCAAACTTTTTTTCTAACCACTCTTTTCTGATTCCAAAATACAATACAAGACATTTGAAAGCAAAATAAGTATAGGGTAGTGTGCATTTTTTCAAGCTACAGGCCTGTGAATGAGACCTCTGAACACCATGTTTAAAATTTACTAAAATTAATTTAATTTTATATTCTTTGAAACATACCCGCCTTGAACAAAAAATAACCCAGAGAGCTTTCAAAAGTCATAATATTTACGTAATGCAGACTATTATGGACCAAAAGCATAGAAAAATTTGCAACTTGAAGTGGATGACAAAATTTTACGAGTCGTTTTCCAACCCTACCCCCATACTTGAAAAGTCGGAAAAAATCAATATTTTGAAATGTGCTAAACCTATATTTGTAGATTCAAACTTTTTCTTGTATTTTCACACAACATAGAACTTGGTAATATTGTTCGAATAAAAGAAAGAAATATATAGGGTAGTGTGCATATAAGAGAGCACCAACAACTTGAAAATCGCCATTTTAAGCCTTTTTTCGGCTGTTTTATTTCTTAAAGCCCATTTCATAAAACCACCCAGAATTTTAAAACTAGCACACCAAAGACAGAAAGACTGACTTAGAAGACAATATACACATATACTGCTGCTAAAATAAACATAGAACAAGTGCAATTTATTTTAAGATGTGTAATATGCAAGTTTAATCTACCCTACCCCCTAAATTTTACTGACAACTAAAATTTTCTGAAAAAGTGCAGAAAATGGGGTGAAAAAATGAAGTTCCTGATATTGACAATTTTCATAGCTCATTCAATGCATATCATCAATATGCACCAACAACTTGAAAATCGCCATTTTAAGCCTTTTTTCGGCTGTTTTATTTCTTAAAGCCCATTTCATAAAACCACCCAGAATTTTAAAACTAGCACACCAAAGACAGAAAGACTGACTTAGAAGACAATATACACATATACTGCTGCTAAAATAAACATAGAACAAGTGCAATTTATTTTAAGATGTGTAATATGCAAGTTTAATCTACCCTACCCCCTAAATTTTACTGACAACTAAAATTTTCTGAAAAAGTGCAGAAAATGGGGTGAAAAAATGAAGTTCCTGATATTGACAATTTTCATAGCTCATTCAATGCATATCATCAATATGTATCCAAATATAAAATATTAGGAAAATATTTGCAACCGTTTACGAGATATTCAACACTAGAAATTGGCTGCAAGCAAGGCTTTCAGTATACCCCCCGCAAAATTATCTGAAGCTGGCCAATAACTTCCTAAGTCAAACATGCAGAAAATTTGTCAAAGATATCTTTTCAGCATTATAATCCTTCATGTACATCCCCAGTATGCCAGTCACATCTATAAGATATTAAAAGAATATATTGAAAGCTTGAGGTTGATTTCACTGTATGCACTATGATCATTGTTTATCATGAGAAATGGTAAAAATTGGCTAAGTTAAATAAAAGCTGTAAGTTTGTCAAAAATTAAATTTTCAGCATGAAGATTATTCATGCGCATCTAAAACATATCTGGAACAAATCTACAAAGAATCTAAAAGAAACATTGAAAGCCCTAGGAGGAGTTGATTTCACAAAGTATGCACTACCAACCATTATTGTATATAAGCAATGGTCAAGAAATGGCTATGTTGAAAAATGATGTAAATTTGTCAAATATCACTTTTTCAGTATTATAATTATTCATGCACATCTTCAATATGTGTGGAACATGTCTGCAAAGTATTGAAAAGAAATACTGAAAGCCCTAGGAGGAGTTGATTTCACAAACCATCATTGTATATAAGCAATGGTCAAAAAATGGCTATGTTAAAAAATGCTGTAAATTTGTCAAAAATTAATTTTTCAGTATTATAATTCTTCATGCACATCTTCAATATGTGAGGAAGATGTCTGCAAAGTATCAAAAAGAAATACTGAAAGCCCTTGGAGGAGTTGATTTCACAAAATGTGCACTACCAACCATTTTTGTATATAAGCAATGGTCAAAAAATGGCTATGTTGAAAAATGCTGTAAATTTGTCAAAAATTATTTTTTCAGCATTATAATTCTTCATGCACATCTTCAATATGTGTGGAACATGTCTGCAAAGTATTGAAAAGAAATACTGAAAGCCCTAGGAGGAGTTGATTTCACAAACTATGAACTACCAATCATTATTGTATATAAGCAATGGTCAAAAAATGGCTATGTTGAAAAATGCTGTAAATTTGTCAAAAATTATTTTTTCAGCATTATAATTCTTCATGCACATCTTCAATATGTGTGGAACATGTCTGCAAAGTATTGAAAAGAAATACTGAAAGCCCTAGGAGGAGTTGATTTCACAAACTATGCACTACCAACCATTATTGAATATGGCAATTATCGAAAATTGGCTTAAGTTCAAAATGCTGTAAATTTGTCAAAATTCATTTTTTCAGCATAATACTTCTTCATGCATATCTTCAATATCTCTGGCACATATCTGCAAAGTATCAAAAGAGAATATTGAAAGCTGTAGGAGGAGTTGATTTCACAAAGTATGCACTATTAGCACTATGGCAAACATTCTATGTATAGGTTTAAAAAGTCCCATAACTCTTGCAAAACTGACCCTTTGGCCCCTAAATTCATACCACACATGTGTTGTCTTATGGTGCAGATGTGTTGAAAATTTAAAGAACATCGGGCAAAAACTACTTAAGTTATTCAGCAAAGATGTCAAAATGTTGACGGAATGACGGAATCACGGAATGACGGAATCACGGAATTACGGACAGACTGAAAACAGTATACCCCCCTAAAACTTCGTTTTGCGGGGGGTATAAAAATAAAAACCGGAAGTTCCGAAATGTCAAATGTTGGCAGCGAACATCCTTAAATTAAACATTTTGTCTACAATTAGAACACTTTGTCAAAATAAAGTTCTTGAAATGTTCTCACTGATCAGATAAAGGCTACTGAAAGTTTTATCAATTATACAATTCATTACGGAAACTTGCCCATGCAATATACAGAAAAAATTTTTGGTTCTAAAAATGAAAGTTTTTACTGGAAAAAATTTGATATTTTTCTTATTTTTGCTCAAAACATAGACTGTGGGTACATGATAGAACGCCTGGGCGAGGCGGTTCTAACGAGTACCCACAACCTATGTTTTGGAGCAAAAATAAGACAAATAAGTTTACCCCTGCATACCCCAGATTTGCTATATAAAAGTGGGGTTTGAGGGGGTATACATTTCACGGACATGTTTTCCTGATGCAAAATGTATGCTGCATATGATAGGATAAGTATTGAATTTCAAATATAACTTATGAGAACGGCAACAAACATTTTCCGAACTTAGGTTCTGTCTTAACTCTTTGACTAACCTATGAAGTCACCATCATGTACACAAATGATAGCTTACACAGAGTTTATTTCCCGACAATGACAATGGACATGTAACTATAATTATCTAAACGGTGAAAGTGAGATTTTGACATTCTTGTTAAGATGCCTTACCCTGCATCATAATAGAGTAAGGACAGTCACACAAAAAATATCCTCCTTAGTGGCAAACCTGGTGAATAATTTGACATGAAAAACCACTGATCTTGGATGAGTACAAAATTGTGACTATTTGATATATTAAATGAGCTGCGATGCGAGAAAACCTGTATTCAAGGTTTCCGACCAGGTCTGACACAAACTGGCCTGTACAGTCACAGAAGAAAGTTAGAATCTTGAAATTTTCGATTTTGGTAAAGGAGAAATTGTGCTATCTGAGTAGCGAAAACAAAGGCGCTGATCAGCTTCGCGGTTACCGCAAAGCTGATCTGCGCCTTTGTTTTCACATAGACAAAAATCCAGTTTTCTCGTGTCATGGCTCAAATGTAAGTTGTGAAAAGCTAAGATTATAAGTTTGTCATCCCAAAACATACCTTTGGTAAAGGGATCAGTGTTTTTTCTTTCCCATACAATGGTTGCTAAAAGTAAATAAAAAATACATTTAACTTTTCAGCTGTACATAAAAGGTTTCTCCAGATACCTAGGGCCAGAACTGTTTAATTTTCTGGTTTCTAGAACCATCTATCCCAAATTTTCAAAATTGAAATAAAAATAAAATAAAAATTTGTTATTATATTTTATTTTCTCCTTCCGACTATCCCAAATTGAATAAAGAAATGTATGAAACATTCACTTCAAACATGCATTTTAGCATACAAACACTGTATGTATGTAGGCATGATCACATTTTAGACCCAAATTGTGTTATTATCTTGGAAGAATGACTGACTTTTGACAACCTTTCTTAACATTCTTTAATTATTTTCACATTGGTCATTTTAAGGTATCATGAGAAATAAAAAAAAAATCTTGCCATACATATTTTATTTAGACAGATTCAAAAGTTTTGAGTCTTTTATTTTTATTTCCTCCGCCAAGACTTTTCCTAAAAACAATCTGTAAACCAGAAAATAAAACTCTGGCCTGGCTTGCTGACTAAAATAAAAAAGTGAAACTGAGTTGATCAATTTGTGACCACCACCTCGAGCATGCATCCACAGTTGTAATACCTTTTTGCAATAATTCTTATATGTACTTCTGTGACACAATCTTGTTACATTTGGGTAAAAAACATTCTATTGATTCATTTAATCTTTACCACATCTTGTTCATTTTTTTTATATAGCCTTACCAACACATGTACTGTAAACGTTTTACATTTCTAGGTATAGCAAACAGCTTTTATGCTATTGTTTCGGTTTGTGCCGGGTCAATTGTCACTGTAAGTGCAAGTTCCTATGTACCAGAAAATTAACATGTTATGCTCGAAAATCAACATGTTATGCTTGATTAATATGTTTAAAATGCATTGCACATCACACTGCACAAAACACAACTCATTTCTCTAGCCCACATGATGATGTGCTCTTACATGTACTGTGCCGTCAGTATAACATTTTTGTGTAGGTTGGACGTAATATAGATTAATGCAAGTGACTATTATTTTCTCAATCATACAGACACAAAACCCATACCGCTGTTTTAGGTAACTCCTTCACATAATCATCATAATTCTGTAAATTTATACATGAACATGCAATCAGCCATATCATGAAAAAGCTTGTCTATAGATATTATATGCACTAACATCATATACACTGCAACCTGGATATATTAATAGCCAAGCCATGCATGCAATTATTCAACTTTGACTGCATTGTGTAAATTGCAACATATTAATTAAAGCATGCTGTCATTTTTGAAGCCCTATAGATCCCACACAAGCGTGTGCAAACCAATAGCAATAAATGCAGACAAATTAATAGAAGCCCAAAGAACATTTCATATACATGAGACAAACTTCATTTCTTACCAGAAGTCTTTAAAACTTTTCAAAAAGAAAAAAACAAAAACAAACAAAAAACATGAATTAACTACTCTAATGCACAAACAGAATAGGCCCAAATAAGACTTCTAAAGGTTTGTTGTTTGGAATTTATTCTACATGTTTATCTATGAAAAAAAAATCTGTTTTCAATTTCATGTGTGATTACGACAAATTTTTACAGTGTCCGAAGAATCACATCTATCATAAATTGCCTTTATTCTATTTCCTAAATTAGTATCCAAAAAAAATTATTTCAAACATAAACAAGCATTGTGAATTTGTGAGGCATAAAAGTCTCGAACCTCAGCCAAAATATTCACTAACATTTCCAAACAAACACTTTACAACTAAGAAATGAAAGGCAAGATTTGCTTATTACTGTTATCACATACTTAGACTTATATTTCAAGCAATAACCTCAAGTTTGCATATGTGATAATGTATTTTCCACCCTCTGGTTATCATCACGGGTGGGCTGATAACCAGAAATCATGTATTTTGAATGGAGAGAGGTTACCATGCCTGCATTTGAGGTTGTCGCGCCATGAAATACGTGACATCAGGTTAAATGATGTTACATCATGGTTACATCATTTTTATGGTGCTGTTTTCTTTTTCAACACAGAAAACGACGTTTTTCAGATTTCTAAAAACAAATTCTTCGAATAGAAGATTAAGAAGATGTAAGGAAACAGATTATAAAATGGACATTTTAGTCATCACCCTTAGTATCAACCCTCGACTATTATCAGCCCTCGAGCTAAAGCTCTTGGGCTTGATAATGGAGTATTGGGTTGATACTGCAGGCGATAACCAAAATGCCCATGTGATAATCTCTAATTACCATATCCATCACCTAAACACTGCATGCATGTGATAACTCCCTGATCATCAGGGAGACTCCAGGATATAAGCTATAAAATTGTATTGAAATATACCACATTTTTCAAAGATTCAAATACTCGCTGAAATGAGTCAAAATTTGACAATGTAGTCAATACATTGTATAAAGTCTTCCTGACATGAAAGAAAAATCTCCCTGATGCCTGTTTCAAACTTATCACATGCATGACACTGATGATATCTTTGGTAATGATCACCCTGTATACCCGTGATTCTTACAGCGCAGATTGAATTAACATTTTACTCCATTTGTCAAAATGGAGTGTTGTTGATTGGAAGCCTGACTGATTGGGCTTCAACATACAGGGAAGACTTCATTTCCTTGATGTAGGTACAACATGCATTTGAAAAACCAATATTGCTTTGCTGTATGATGTTGCCCAATTGATCAGGCTTCCAATCAACACACTCCATTTTGTCATGTGTCCTGTGATGTTGCATCAATCTGCATTGTAAGAAATTTGGTTGCATCATGGGTATACACGGTGAAATAACTCAGTTTTAAAGCAAACTATGGAAACTAATAAGAAAGATGCTACAGTCCATAAATGGGTACATAGAGTTTTTGGAAAACTAAGGCTATAAATAAGCAGCTAATAAATTTGGGTTCAGCTATATGGAATCATATGATAGGGGATCTAGCTATTTAAACAACTTTTTACCATGTAATTTTGTCAAAAATCCTTCAAAATAAACATTTGACAACATTGATTGAAAATTATCCACAACATGCAACGATTGCAACAACAGAACAGCTTTCAAGATAGAAAAGTTGGAATTGTTCAGACAATCTTATTATAGTAATAATTTGGCATCACATACATGTATTAAGTAATATGATTCAATTGAAATATTTAAATATACACTACATTACATTCACCTACTGAGAATGTATAATGCTGTAAACAGAGCTGCTGTGTGCATTTAGTGAACTAAGTTAATATGCTTGTGCGCTACATTAGAGTTACATTTTTAATGGTCAATATTGACTTATTGGCATTTTTTACGAAACACTTGTACATATTTGATTTTAACTTGGCATTATTCAGTATAAGACTATGTTAGTTTACCCCTGTCCTGTGGGTAACGCTACAAGACTGAAGGAGAATTTGGAAATATAAGAGAAGAAAGACAAAATTGATATTTACCTCCATATGCTGTTTGTTAATTTCATTGACAGTTTGGACTTTAGGGGCTGGTTTCCTTCTGTTCTCCCCTGTAGCATCAGCCAGTTTAGCGAGGAGAAACTGTTTGTCTTTACCCTCCTGACGAAATGAATATAAGACCTGTGTCAGACCTGGTCAGAACACCAAATTGCTGGTTTTCTTATGCAAAGGCTCTATTAATGTTTGAAAGTAGTCTTATTATGCTGCTTTGGAGTAAACGCACAGAATGACATACATTTTTGCTGTATATGCTGGTGTGTTTATACTGGGAAAAATGGAGAAACAAGGGCTACTCAACTTTGAATAGTAGCTTTCCTTCATTTCAGGTCCCAGGCTTCTCAAGTTTTTTTGGCGAGACATTAAACCAAGGTCTTGATTCTTAGGTATCTAACCTATTGGTAGGACGTAAACAAGGAACCAGACCCTTAAGGAGTTCACTTTCCTTTAAACCTAACATGATCTAAAGCCATGTTTAGACAGAACATGCATAAGGCCCACACACACATACTGCAAATCACGGTAACTGAATGACTAATACGGACTCACCAGAACCAATTGTTCTCTCATCATGTCTATAAGGTCTTTGTGAGCACTGTTTAATGCTGAACAGTAATAGATCAGGAGTCTGAAAAAGTAATATAAAATTTGATAGGATAGTTCCAAAATAATTGCAGTTATTTTTTATGAGCATTAATGCTGAACAGTAATAGATCAGGGCCCAGATTTACAATGCTTCCTTAGATAGGATTATCTGAGCCGAGTCATGAGAAAACCAGATTTTGGCCTATGCGAAAACAAAGGCGCAGATCAGTTTCGCAGTAACTGTGAAGCTGATCAGCATCTTTGTTTTCGCTACACGGATAGTACAATTTCTTTTCTTCCTAAATTTCAAGCTTCTAGCCAACTTCTGTGACTGTACAGGCTGGTTTGTATCGGACCTAGTCAGAAACTCCAAAGACCTGTTTTCTCGAGTCGCGGCTAGTCTTATCATAGCTACCACAGATATATTGTCTTGGATCCCTGACAGTAGTGTTATAAAGTAGTTGTGTTGTATCAATTTTACTCAAGGGTGGCCCCTAAGTGCCTCGGATGCCCAGTTACCTTAAAACACCTTCAGTCAGTCATTTTTACTTATTTGCTATAAAACTGCTGCAAAGTTCAAAGTAAAGTTGGTCATAGATGAATTTGGTTCCATGCTAAATAACCATTAATAAACAATTTGTATTTTGAAGTAACTTAAGCTGCTTAATGTCACTTTATGTCACAAAGTGACTGAAAAAAAAAATAGTGTCATAATGTTGTTTACGATTCCATAATTGAAATTAAACTTGTTTGAATGCAAAGAGTACAGATGTTTAAGGACAAAATGACTAATAAAGTGTCTGAAAATTACTTCAAAGACAGCGTATTAAAATCATGATAAATGTCCAAAAGTACATACACACAAGAAATGATTCACTTATCTTATTGTCTATCATCAGGATAACCCCCTTAAGCCCCCTTGTGGGGTAAAAAGGGGTATACAATTTTTCTTATTTGTTTTTTTTTGAAAAGAAAAAAAATCATATTTTGTGGGTACTCGTTACAACCGCCTCGCAGAGGCGGTTCTAAAATGTACCCAGAATGTTTTGTGCAAAAATATTACGAACATCACATTTTTTTCAATGAATTTTTTCAATTTTTACAGCTGAAAAAATAGTCTCTGTATATTGCATGGACATGTTTTCAAAATTTATAAACCAGATCCTGTGAAACCTTGCAAGTGTGAATATACATGCTGTGGTTTTCCTTTTTTTTTTTTTTTTTTTTTTTTTTTTTTTTTTTTTTTTGCTTTGAAACACCTAAACCATCTATGCACACTTTGATGCCAGGCTCAAACTGTGATGAATATAATATGACCTTTGTTAACTGAATTGTTTTCTGAAACACCCTATAAATATTATTTCTTACAGCATGGATAAATGCAACATCACATGATATGTGGCAAAATACAGTGCAGAGATCTATTTGGCTGCAACCTACAGTGAGACAATGAACTCATTGCTGTATGTAGTAGCAAAATCAATTGATCTTGCTTCTATTAACAGCACACCATTTTGTCACATGTTGCATCAATCTGTGCTGTAAGAATCATGGTTACATAGTGCGAGAAACATGACTATGCTTTACTCACATCAACACCACAAGAGTTCCCGCTACGACAGCAGTGTTGGTAATGACCTCCCAGAGGGTCTGGAACCAGGTGTCTGAGTTGGCGATCTGTATGTGCAGAATGTCTAATGGTGTGTCGTAGATACGGAATGGCCCGCACATTGGAGATGGGTCCATCCTAGAAAACATAAATGCTTATTCAAATATGTGCTATAATTACATCTATATAAAACCACCTAAAAAGCAATGACACAAATTTTTAAATCACCGAGATGGAATTTTGATGTTTTCACAATTTATTTATTTTTTTATTCAGTTTTACATCTCATTCAAGGTTATTTCAGCTCATATGAGATTAGTAGGTGGAGCGAAAATAGGAGAACCCAAAGAAAAAATACCTGGCGCACCCTGAAACAGAACTTAGCTCGTCTCACATGTGCCCCGTGCGGGATTTTCACAATTTGCAGCAATACAATGCCATATTAAATGATATACAACAACAATTTAAAAGATTTTCAAATCAAGAAATAATGTTCAAATCAAGAACTGAATGTTTAAGTAACAGATTAACACCTATATGGTTAAGATCTAATAAAAAGAATTACTTGAAGCAGTTGCATAGACAAGTTACTGTTGAATGCAAATGAACATCATTCTTGTATTGTATAGGCAACTTAGCCAACAATATAAGGAAGTTTTGCATCTAGTCGGTAAATCCCTGAATCTTCTTATCTATATTTGTATGCGAGATAAACCTAGAAAATTTTGGAGCAAATCAAGTTCTGCAATGCTGGCCTTCATTCGGACATCTATCAGATCTTTCACATACCTGACAAGCACATATCCCACTGTTTTACAGTTCAAGAAATAAGCCATCAGCAGTAGTAGCATAAAGAATGAGTCGGATTTAGATACTTTTTTACTGGTCTAAGAGCTTACTTTCATTTATCAATGGACATACCGGACGAGCACATATCCCACTGGTATACAGATCAAGAAATAAGCCACCAGCAGTATAAGCATGAAGAAGGTGTTGGATTTGGAGGCTTGGTAGGGTTTCTCTGGAGGCACTGTGTTAAATAATGCTGATAACTGAAAATACAAGGCAAACATAGACCTGCAGGAGTTTCCATGTAATTTTTAGTTCATGTATTGCCTGCTACTTAATCATACACATATATATTGCCTGCTACTTAATTATACACATCAACCTCATTATAACACAGTTGGTTATAGTATAATTTTGGATCACAGATCACTAGACTTTAAATTATTTTAGACTGAGTTTGATGTATATATAATTATGAGCTGGGTCATGAGAAAAACAACATTTTGCATAAGTGATAACAAAGGTGCAGATCAGCTTTGCAGTAACTGTGAAGCTGATCAAGCCTTTGTTTTCGCTACACAGATAGTACATCCTCTTTTCTACTTGTATCCAAAAATTCAAGCTTCTAGCCTGCATAGAAGGTTTAATGTGTCAAAAACCACATTGTTGGTTTTCTCATGACAAGGCTCATATATACATTTTACTCGCATTATAACACAGATTGGATAGCTAACATGGAAATTGTCTTGGATCCTTACAATAGTGTTAAAAAGAGGTTGTGGTGTATTTCACATTTTAAGCAAATGAGTTTAAGCCTATGCTTTGAGTCCACTGTAAACAGCTCAAATGTCTGGGGGATCAGTGATTTAGCCACTCTTCCTTGGCAAGCTGCTCAAAGGCAAATAACCAGTACTAAGTGAACATCTTTTACAATTAACTAACTCTTATACATGGTTTAGGGTGAAAATCACAGCGAAAGCTTAAATTCTTATTGGATCAACCTTCAAAATCAACCGACACATTTAAACTCTAGATCTTCATGTTGAAAATACATGCCACTCAATTTTTTAAAGAATATTTGAATACAAGTTTCTATTCCATTTGATTTATTATGTGAACTCACACTACTGATTGAACTTAAATTAATTTTAATGTTCAAAAAGATCAAGAACTTTTTAAGGTCATTAAAAATGATTTAAAAATTAGCTTCAGCACAAGTAACTCTGTTTTATGCCAAGGCTATAGTTCAAGTAAAGACATAACAGCAGGAGTAAGTAGCGTCAAGAGAAAACCAGATTTTTGCACATGCAAAATCAAAGACACAGATCAGCTGTGTAGTAACTGCTTTTGCTACATGGATAGTAAAATCACTCTTCTACCTAATGCACCAGTCATTTGTTACCACTGCTCCCCTACCTATGGGGAAGGGCGGGGATTATGACTTTCAGCTTTCAGTGCCCTGCTATTAGCCCCACCCCCAGGGGGCAAACTGGAGGTCAAAACTTTGATCTTTGCCCCGCCCTTCACAATAGAAAATCTCCCTGGGTAAGGATCCTAATGTCAAAACCCCGTGATTTCCCCTGCACTGCGGGGACACTTGAAAAGTAATTGCCCCGCACTTTAGCCCGGCTATCCTCCACCCTTCCCCATAGGTGGGAGGGGGTGGGGGCGATGGTTACCAATGACTGGTGCATAAATCAGGTGTTTCAATCTGCTATCCTTTTTCTGAGGCGGTACAGGCCGGTTTGTATCAGATCTGGTTAGAAACCCCAAAGACCAGTTTTCTCGTGCCTGTGCCAGTCTGTATTTTCATTTAAAGAGAGAGCACATGAAGAAATTAGACACACAATAAATCAACATTAAGAGCACCTAGACAATGTGGGTGGGAAATAAAGTGTGTTGTGTTTTTTTCACATATCGAGTCCCAATATTTTTAGTTTTTAAATTACTTTAGCAAGGATACAAGCAATGACTTACCATTTTAAGGTAAAACAAGACAAAAAATCTAAACACACAGATTGCTGGTACCAGTGGGGCAAAGAAAAAGCCCAACCTGAAAATACAAACATAGCAAAGTCTATGATGCCCAGTCAAGAATTTTTCAACCATGTTCAGACGCAGACACTGCTTCCTGGGTAATAATCAGTACTATAGCAAGCAAATCTGTCTTGCTAAAAGAAGCAACCCAGTCAAGCCAGAACCTCTGGATAAAAAGTCCTGCTCCCTACTACTTGGTTACAGAGTTCGCCACAATGTTTTGAATTTGTCATAGATTTTCAATGCTTCCCACAGGTTATAACCAATATAAATGTCAAAATACTGTAAATTGCTAGTTAACTCCAAAGGCTGCTTTGCTTTTCTAGACTAAATTTTTCTAGAATGTTTCAACCTCTGTGTATGTTTTAATGGAAAATAGAAAAAAAAAAATGAAAAAAATAAAATACAATGTATCACAATAATCTTTGATGCACTAATATATTCTTTTGAGAAAAACAGGTATACATACCAGCACAATATTTGAGCATACACAAGATCTAGCACATTCTTTGGGATATCAAACTCAGCTGGACCAATCTTGTTCAACAGACCACAATCACACCTAGTTGTGATCAATCTGAAAATATACAGCCATATTTTGGGTAAAATGCATTTCATGTTACATCCAGATCGCATACATGTATAAAATAAAATAAATCTGTTGTGGCCCTACTTAAACCTACAGCAATCAAGCAATCTTCTGTTCTGGTTTACAACACTATAACGCTGTCTCTCAAATATCATAATTTTCTATATACACAAATGTTGTAATATTTTGCAAATATAAAGTTTAGTAAACTTACTTTCTCGGCAGTTCTACCCCTAAAGTGACTCCGACATCTATGAAGAAATCCATAACTAACAGTTTGTAGATTGATGATCCTATATACGTCTCCCAACACTGAAACATAAAATATGTTACAATAGCTAGCTTAGATATCTGGAGCCAGTTGTTCAAAGCATCGTTAGCTTAACGATATCGTTAAGACATAAATTTGTTAAGCAAATATCAGCTAAAGTAACAAATACACTGTTATTTTTTGTTGAAAAAATGTGAGAATCCTTGCAGTGCAAAGGATTCTCACATTTTTTCAACAAAAAATAACAGTGTATTTGTAATATTCATGTTTGAAATTTTAATGAAACGTTAACTAACGACGTCATTAGTTTTGAACAACTGGGCCCTGACTTTCATGGTAGTTGTACCTACAGTGTGACTCCCACATCTATAAAGAAATCCATTACCAACTGTTTGTTGTTATGTAGATTAAGGAGCCTAATAAGAACAATTGAGCCACCACATGGGAAAACCAACAATCTGCATTGGCGAAAACAAAGGCGCAGATCAGATTCGCAGTAACTGCGAAGCTGATCAGCGCCTTTGTTTTCGCTACTCGGATAGTATAATTCCTCTTCTACTTAAATCCGAAATTTCAAGCTTCTAGCTCTTTTCTGTGCTTGTACAGGTCAGTTTGTGTTGGGCCTGTTCGAAAACCACATTGTTGGTTTTCCCACGAGGCGGCTCAATTACAGTAATTCAGAATAGAAAAAACAATATTACCTGGATGGTAGGACAGTCATTTTGACCCCTGAGACATGCATCTTGATCATTGCAGGTTATCTGAATATACAAGCTCACAGCCAGAATTACGAGTGATGCCAATCGTAGGAATACTTGTCTGAAATTAAGATGTACATCAACCTAATTATAAAGCCCCTCATTATAATGCAGCCTGGGCCCAGTTGTTCAAAACTAACGACGTCGTTAGTTAACTTTCGTTAAAATTTCAAACATTAACATTACAAATACACTGTTACTTTTTGTTGAAAAAATGTGAGAATCCTTTGCACTGCAAAGGATTCTCACATTTTTTCAACAAAAAATAACAGTGTATTTGTTACTTTAGCTGATATTTGCTTAACAAATTTATGTCTTAACGATATCGTTAAGCTAACGATGCTTTGAACAACTGGGTCCAGTTTTCTATATAACACTGCCATCTCATGGCTCCCAAATTGATTATAGTAAATAACCTCATTATAACACAGTACACTTATAACATGGTCTTTTTCTATGGACCCGAAATATAGCGTTATAATGAGGTTGGCCTGTAATTATTAGAGACTTGTTGTTATCAATCCTAGTTGTAGCTGTTTCAAAGATTGTAATGGAAAGTGATGCATAGCAGTGCTTGTTTGAGGTTTAAAATTTTCTGACTAGTCTTCCTTAATGTTCAAGTCTGACACAGCCCAACCTGGAAAATCACAAAATATGGCTAAAGGTGAAATAAGCAACCCTACCAATCTATTTCTCAAGGCCCCGGTGGGAAGGGGCCCAAAGTTCCACCCTGCCACCCCTATTTTTTTTTTTATTCAGTTTACATTCCATTCAAGATTATTTCAGCTCATATGAGATGGAACAATCAGTAGGTGGTTTGAAAATGGGAAGACCTAGAGAAGAACTGTATGGCACACCCGCTTAGCAGAACTTGGCTTGTCTAACGTGCCCAGTGCTGGGCTCGAACCCATACCAGACACAGCAGTGAAATGATTGAATCATTAAGCATGGTAATAAAATCAGCGCTCTGAAATTATTGGCCATGGAGTTCGCCACACTTATTTTTGAATGGCTATAACAATCCTACCTGACAAGTGTAATCTTTATCACAAATGCTGGCCGATAATCTTCAAAATTAACCAGTATACCAAAGATGAGTGGGTAGATACCATTGCACAGACCAATCACGATTGATGGCAGAAATTCTACGACCAGCAGTACAAGGGAGTGGTAGTTGGCAGCATCAGGGCTGGTTGTGAACTAAAAAAAAAGAGCAGTACAGACAATGCAAAGCAACATTTTAATAATAACAAAGGCCTAGGGCGTTTAACGCCTGATTTTGGCCTCAGATGTTGCTAAAAAATAAATTTTGGAATTTAGGAGAAAAAACTATTCCTTAAAACAGCCACATGTCTCCTCTATTAAAAACAAGAACAAGTACTTCATTTATCCTACAAGCGTTGCCATGGCAAGGTGCAGAAGAACCATAGATAGAGCACATTTGGCACTTTTTGGTCTATTTTTGACCATTTCTGAAAATTTTTATTTATTTTTAAGTGCCGGCCCACATGACGAACAAAATGATACTTTGCATACAATATCTCTGGATGATACATCATAATTATTTCATAATGAGAAATTGTACGGCGCGTGGGCCGGTAGTTGAAAATGATGTTAAATGGTGAAAAATACACCCAAAATTGCAAAAAATGGTATTTCTATGCTTTTTGCAGCGTTGCCATGACAACGTGTAATTTGAATGTGATAGTTGTGCTAGAATTTATAAGCAGGGACCTATACCTGCTATTTGCAATACTTGTCTCATCAAAATTCCAAAATTTATTTTTTTACCAACGCGAGGCCGAAATCAGGCCTTAAATGCCCTAGGCCTTTAGTAATTCAATAAAAAAAAATATTAAAAGCTAGTAGAAATTATTTCTATGTTTTTTTTTTTTTATCAAAAGCTAGTAGAAATGATTTCTATGGTTTGAGCTCAATTATTAAATTGTTGGACAAATAATTTGATAAAAGATTAAAAGAAACTAAACATCTTCCACTGGCTATCGTTTTGCTCGCATTGTATGGAGTTTGTCCGGCAATTATTGACACTTCATCCTGCACATTTTATGTTTCAATGTGAAAAATATTGTGCATATCGTAATAATGTAATTGAAGTATTTAAAAAATCAAACATAATTCTTTCGGACTGTAACCGAGGAAATCTTGTAATCTTACTACAAACTACAAATATAATAATTCTGAAGGCCATTTGGAAATTATTTAGAACAGTGCCAGGTCACATAGTATGTTTTTCCAAACTTAAAAAGTGATTGGCTCATATGCTCCAAACCATTTGGTCATATTTTCTATATAATGTACACATGTATATGTACATGTTTGTATGTATGTATGTAATATTGCCTTTAACCCAGTACCTGGGTATAAGTGAGCAATAAATGAGCAGCCTCGTGGGAAAACCAACAATGTGGTTTCCGAACAGGTCCGACACAAACCGACCTGTACTGTCACAGAAAAGAGCTAGAAGCTTGAAATTTCGGATTTAAGTAGAAGAAGAATTGTACTATCCGAGTAGCGAAAACAAAGGCGCTGATCAGCTTCGCAGTTACCGCGAAGCTGATCTGCGTCTTTGTTTTCGCCTATGCAGATTGTTGGTTTTCCCATGAGGCGGCTCAAATTCTGTTCATTATTGTATGGAAAAAAGTTCCAGCTTTTTCTAATTTATCAAGTGCTGTCATTAGTGGGAAGAATGGACACTTAGTGCTGGTTAACTGCTTGTGAAAGGCTTGATCAGGAAAAAATATGAGCCGCTGCATAAGAAAACCAACAATTTGCATTTGCGAAAACAAAGATGCAGATCAGCTTCGCGGTATAATCAGTGCCTTTGTTTTCACTACATGGATAGTACAATCCCTCTTCTTCCTTCTTCCGAGATTTAAAGCTTCTAGCTATCTTTTGTGACTGTATAGGCTGGTTTGTGTCAGACCTGGTCAGAACCCAAATTGTTGGTTTTCTCACTCACAGGCTCATATGATTAATTAACTAGCCATCTTGGCATAACCTAAATTATTTACATTAAACTTAAAATCAATTATTTACATTAAACTTAAAATCAAACATATAATTAAAATCAAGCATATAATTAAAATCCAGCATTCAAACAAACCAATACAAAACCTTAAAAGCTTACACTTGTAGCAAAATCTTGTGCAAAGTAAATTGCTGCCCCAGCTCCAACCAGCATAAGTATGATGAGAAAGTTGATAAAAAATCTGATAGTGTACAGTTTGCATTTCTCGCTGGTAGTTCGACTGGTACGCTTCATGTGGTATCGTTGTTCTTCTATCTCTGCCTATAAATAAAAAGAACAAACACCTTCATTAAATGAGCTGCGTCATGAGAAAACCGGATTTTTGCCTATGCAAAAACAAAAAACAAAAAGAAGAGAAATTGTACTATCCGAGTAGCAAAAACAGGCGCTGATCAGCTTCGCAGTTACTGCGAAGCTGATCTGCGCCTGTTTTTGCTGCGAAGCTGATCAGCGTCTGTTTTTGCTACTCGGATAGTACAATTTCTCTTCTTCCTAAATACGTAATTTCAAATTTTTCTAGCCATCTCCTGAGACTGTACAGACCAGTTTATGTCAGACCTGGTCGGAAACCCCAAAGACCAGTTTTCTCATGCCGCGGCTCAAATCTTTCAGGGTGAATCATGGGTATATTTGCATTTTGCATATGTAAAAACAAATGTGAAAATTGTTTCACTAAATACTTGTAAATCATACAAATCCATCAATGTACTGAATTTATATAATTTTCAATTTACTAGCAACCATACATCACCTAGACTGGCATCAGTCTCAGAGATAAAGAAATCCCACTACCATAAGCACTCTCAGATGCTTGAACCTATTTATTGAATCTCACAGATAAACCCTGCTAAAATCTCTGAGACTGGTTCATTCCATTTTACTACCAACCATGATTCTAGCCAGTTCTTAATTTTTATTTTGATAAGGAGTCTGTTAAGAGTTCATAACCCCAGGTCAGATTAGTTACACATGTAATATTAATGATCCAGTTGATTGTAGCTTACATCCCAGGCAATCTGTATCTGTCATTGTTTAGAAAATTGTTAAAATTACCTGGAATTTATTTTATAATAAATACAGGTAGAGATTGCTACATATGGATTGAATAAACTGCACTAAACATTACAAGGGAGGGCGTTTGCACATAAAAGTTATGTGATATAAATTCTTCTCTGTATAATTTGTTTTAGAAAAAAGAAGCGCATTTCTAAGTCAGTCTTTGTGAAAAAAATATGCTCCGAACCAACATTTATGGTTTGATTGGAACTCTCTAATATTAACGAATGTGAAATAAATTGCACTGCACATGCTCAGCGCAGTGTTGTATTTTCATTTAATAATGTGTGTCTCTGGAAAATCTGTTACTGGTAATGTTCATTTATGTCCTTATGTATCAAAATAATTATTTGAAAATGGAAAACTATGATCATGAAAGAATACGTTTTACAAGATGCCCTCGGTCCCATGGGGGACAGGAAGTTGAGCGCATGCTCTCCTGTCACATGTTTATGACTTTTTGTGCACATATGCTCAAGCTTACAAATATATATTGGGCTATTGGTACATGTGCACAAAATCATATGCATATTAATGGGCCTACAAGACTGTACGGAATATTGTTAGACTGAGCATGCCCAATCCAGAAAGATTTATCAACATTTTAATCCATTTTTCATTCACAAGTCTTTACAAAATTCCCATTAATATTTTATGCTTATCAAAATAGTAAAGTATGATATTAAAAATGTTTAAATGTCAGTTTCTTCAATTCTATTTCAAATTAACATGCAGGTAACATGCTGCCTCACATCTATTGAACTTTCTTCATTACAGCAGCCAGGCTTATCTTAACGGATAAACATTTACTGCTGGAAGGACCACGATAGCTATCTAAATTAATTACATCAATGCTCTCTCGACTTTACTAGTCCAAGAAATTTTAGCTTTAGAGATTTTTGTTATCACTATCAGTAAGCTAAATTTCATACTTCATATTAAAAACTTTTTTTTATTATTATTATTTCTTGGACGTTTGCTAGTCTATACATCACCAAGCAGCCTAGTTTATGTCTGACCTAATGAATGACTATGAAGACAAACTCAACTTATTTGGATATTTTCAAACTAGTCCTTTTAACCGATTACATGTATTTCTCAATCAAGGATCTGATTTTCCATTTCAACTTGTTTTTTTCATCCCAACAAAAAGTCACATGTCTCAGGTTTTAACTAATTTAAGCCTGGCATCCCTTTTTTGGGACATAGGCAAACAAAATAGCCCCAGATGTGACGCCGCAGAACGCCGCGTCCCATCTGGGGCTATTCTGTTTGCTTAGAGGAATTTCATCGAAAAATGAAATAAAATTTGAAAATTCTACCTGAAGCCCCTAAAAATGAAAGTGGACTCACCCAAATGATAATGATGGGAAACACCAATTCGTCAAATATGGGTTAAAAGATTGTTCAATCTCTGTGCATTCTATTCTTACATTGCCTATTAACCCATATTTGACGAATGGATTTTCCCATCGTTATCAATTGGATGAGTCCACTTTCATTTTTAGGGGCGTCAGGAGTGATTTTATTCAGTTTTTCAATGATAATTCAATAAGCAAACAGAATAGCCCCAGATGGGATGCCGCGTTCTGCGGCGTCACATCTGGGGCTATTCTGTTTGCCTATGTCCCATAAAAGGGATGCCAGGCTTAAATGAGTTAAGTCTGAACTTACACAGATCCCATGGTATATGCTCCTCTGTTTTATTCTGGTCGCCTCAGCTTCAAGGATGCTGTAATCCCATCCAGCAAACACAGCGTTACAGTACACTGACTGCTTGGATGATCTGGCTATCTGAGTCTCCTTAAAACCTGATACAGTGCTGAAAAAAATCAATTCCATTTAAATTGTAAACAGGCTCCTACAAAGTAATGCTAGTAAATTAGTCAGAAGCAGAAGAAAGCATTACATGTATATAGTAAACAGTATTTCCCTAAAATATTTTTTTTTTAAAACCTGGCAGATACTGTTGATGTAAAAATTCCCTAGTTGCAATGATCATGGTAGTTTAATGCCATTATTTTACTTTGAGTAACATCTCAAAGTCTTGTCATATATAGATGGCAAGTGTGCGTGGTAATGTCTGCAAAGACACTTCTGTGGCATCAGGAAAACATGTCCATGCAATGAATACCCCCTTAAGCCCCACTTTTATATAGTAAAACTGGGGTATGCAGGGGTGGGGTATACCTATTTTTCTTATTTTTGCTCCAAAACATAGATTGTGGGTACTTGTTAGAACTGCCTCGGCAAGGCGGTTCTAACGTGTACCCACAATCTATGTTTTGAGCAAAAATAAGAAAAATATTTTAAACCAGAGGACCAATGGTCCTGTAAACGCTCACCTGAGATCTGCTGCATACACCAATAAACATGTTTGAATATTATGGTATTTAACTCCAGTGCAGGGGCAGATGAAGCCCTTGGGCCATTTTCTTTTTTCAGAATCTTCAATATTCTGTCCATTTGCCAATTTCCTGCTGGCTTTTCCCTTCAAATGACATTTTAACAGTTTTCCCAATTCAAATGCATAGGCAATCCATGTTGACCTTGCCATAAACTTGGTCAAGGTCATCACAGGGTCATGATTTATATATACATTGGAGTACTTTAGCCATCGATGCTTCACGCCAAGTTTCCTTGAAATCAGTCTATTGGTTTCAGAGAAGAAGATTTTTGATGGGTTTTTACCATATATGGGCATTGCGGCCATCTTTGTCATGTGACCTATATTATTTATATACACATTGATTCCTCAATTCTATAGATGCTTCACATAAAATTTGGCTTTGATTGGCCAAGCGATTTCAGAGGAGAAGAGGTTTGAATATACATTATGGAAATATACATGTATATTGCCCCGGGGTGGGGGCACATGAGCCCCTGGGGTCCAATTTTTTTCAGAATCATTAATTTTCAGTCCTACTTCCCATTTCCTGCAAGACTTTCACTTTAAATTACATTTTAAAAGTTTTCCCCATTCAAATGCATTGGCGACCTATGTTGACCTTGCCGTAAAATAGGTCAAGGTCATGAAAAGGTCATGAATTATATACACATTGTAGTGCTTGAGCCATCGATGCTTCATGCCAAGTTTTGTTGAAATCGGTCCACCGGTTCTGGAGAAGAAGATTTTTGAAGGGTTTTTACCATATATGGGCATGGTGGCCATCTTGGTCATGTGACCTGGATTATTTATATACACATTGGTTCCCCCTTCCCATAGATGCTTCATGTAAAATTTGGCTTTGATTGGCCAAGCGGTTTCAGAGAAGAAGATGTTTGAATATTATGATAATATACATGTATATTGCCTCGGGGTGGGGGCGGATGAGCCCCTGGTGCCCAATTTTTTTCAGAATCATTAATATTCAGTCCTACTGCTCATTTTCTGCAAGATTTTTCCTTTAAATGACAATTTAACAATTTTTCCCATTCAAATGCAAAGGCGACCTATGTTGACCTTGCCGTAAAATAGGTCAAGGTCACCGCAAGGTCATGATTTATATACACATTGTAGTACTTGAGTCATCGATGCTTCATGCCAAGTTTGGTTGAAATCGGTCCTGTGGTTCCGGAGAAGAAGATTTTTGAAGGGTTTTTACCATATATGGGCATGGCGGCCATCTTGGTCATGTGACCTGGATTATTTATATATACATTGGTTCCCCCTTCCCATAGATGCTTCATGTAAAATTTGGCTTTGATTGGCCAAGCGGTTTCAGAGAAGAAGATCTTTGAAAATGGTGGACGACGGACGACGGACGACGGACGGACGACGGACGGACGCCGGATCATGGCCATCCTATAAGCTCACCTTGTGAGCCTGACGGCTCAGGTGAGCTAAAAATCCAATGAAATTTTCAATTTTTACAGGTGAAAAAATCTCTGTATATTGCATGGGCAAGCTTTCATAATGTCTGTGGTTGGTGTTGCCTCAGAAGAACTCATTATTTCATTCCCAGTTTTAATTTCATACCTGGCCCCAAGGTTATAAAACTTTTTTCATGCTCCGCTCAGCTGAGACTAAAATTTATTCTGCTCATAAATGTTAAAATGCCAACAATTGTTGGCATTTTAACATTTATGAGCAGGATAAATTACAGGCTTTGGTGATTTAAACCTAAATTTTCAATGTATTTGGGCTATTTCAGTATTTATGAGCAGTTTAAATTTCATGCTTAGCTGAGTTGAGCTTGAAGAAAGTTTTATAACCGCGAGGCCTGGTCCTGAGGTTATAACACTTTTTTCATGCAGAGCTCAGCTGAAATCTATCCTGCTCACAAATGTTAAATACCAACATTTGTTGGCATTTAAACATTTATTAGCAAGATAAGTTACTGGCTTTGGTGATCTTAAAATTTCATTCATTTTGGGTTATTTCAGTCTTTATAAGCAGTTAAAATTTTGTGCTCAGCTCAGCTGAGCATGAAAAACTTTTTATAACCTTGGGGCCAGGTCTTCACCATGTCTATGATCCATTTCTAACTGTTCTTTTAATACATTATTGTATTGCTACCCAAACTGTATGATTACTGCAGAAAAGCTGCTATATAGCATGTTAAGATGGTAAATATGGTGTTAGCAGACTTGTCACTATAATTTCTGAGTTTTCTAAACATAAAATCTGTAAAAAAAACTTCCCAAGATTCTCCTTTCCTATCAAAAGTACTAGGCGGGACGCTAGATTCTGTATCTACCGTATTTAACGAAATTGCACAACACCCTCCACATACTTTGTTTGCAGTATGCAATTGGTCTATTGGTCATCCTAGATAAGTTCTAGGCACGTTGTCGCCCCGGCAAGTGGTGCAAAATATTTCTGTAGCTCGTTACATAAGTTACATGTTCAAAATATATTTGTACCAACAGAATAGCGAAACCTACTATGCTCCACCCACTTAAATCATGCAACAACACTAATTATATCACGTACTAGAACAATTAAACGGATATGCTTTATGATCTTAAAAAGTTGAAATTAGACATTATACGGTGTTACAAACGTTACTTCTACATCTATAGCGTGAAAATGGGGGGTTGGGTTCAAAAACGTTTTTGTTTTTGGCATTTCTTTCTTCATATTCCAAAAACGATAGGTCCTTTCTTACTGACCAATAGTTCAACTTGGCTATTACACAAAATCATATATTTATATTTAATATTTAATTTATTTTATTTAGATAATTTAACATTTCCTAAGGGTACCGCCGTATGCTGTAACATTTGAAAAGTAGGCGTTTCAACAAAAATATCAAAATGAATGACTGTTATATGTTTGTGTAATTTATTTAGTTCTATTTTACACACCCTATGATAAATACATGTTTAGTCTGATAAAATACACAGCCTGTGACTTGCAAGTATGCTCATGGTAACGTATGTAACACCTTAATGTTCAAACATGGGTTGATTTCATTTTGGTGATTATAAATGCATATATAGTGAGCCGCTTCATGCGAAAACCAGATTCTTCCTATATGAAAACAAAGATGCAGTTACTGCACAGCTGATCAGCACACTTGTTTACTCTACACAGATAACTCAAACTTCTTTTTAAATCCTAAATTTCAAGCGTCTAAATTCTGTGTAGAAGGAATATTGTCGGAAGAGGGGTTTTCGCGCGCTGCGGCTCACGTGAAAGTGGTCTCACATAATTATCTGCAAAGGTTTTCGCATAGAACACAGTAAGGTGTTTGGAATATGTTGACCCACTGGTGACTTGTCAGTATGCTCATGGTAACATATGTAACACCTTTTTCATATAGGGCACTGTAAGGTATATATTATGAGTTGGTGACCCATCGTTAAAGAGTCCGCTCCTGATTGCGAGTTTGTGTTGTTCGACCTCTTCGGTGCCATGTTGTGTCCTTGAACAAGATCCACGATCCACGATGAGTCTTTCACATGTGCGAACTTAATGAGAATTCGCAAATATCACACTGACAGTCGCATCCAACTAGATGCGGATATTATCCTCAAACTCCTGGGCCCATTTATTATATGCTATATGTGGTATTCCTTACAGCTTGTGTGCGCCTTTCGAAACTATTGATTTGACGTAGTGTTTGATATATACCTGTAGAATAAATCCATCAGATCGGATGAACGAGAAAGAAGGACATTATCGAGCCCTGCGACACCAGTTCCCCGGGAGTGGCAAATAACAATGTAAAGCAGTAATAACACAAAATGTGAATTTCTTGAGGGCCCTCGGTGTGAAATCCGAACATAGAACACGATGTGCAAACAACCGTTGTAAGCTTTTTTACTGATAACGAAAATGCTTTCTTGCCAGGGATGACGTAACTGCACTTCAGACAATGAAGACACAGATTCGCGAATTTTCATAACCACGATGCTTCTGACGGTACAATCATCTGAAGCAGATGTCTTGGTTTTATGCTGCTGTCTATTCTAGCCAAATAATTGCAATACATTATGGTTCCACGCTGGAAATCCTGAAAAAGCACGATACTAGCAGTCTGTCGTTTTGAGCAAGCCTTGATGTCCTGGTGAGACTCTCGACCATTCCAAGAAAATAGTAGTTATGACTACACAATAAGGCAGTTTAGGTGAGGCTCCACACAATGGCATTGGTAAAACGAAAGCTTGGATTTTTGCTGAGAAAAAAAAGTACAAGTAGGCAAAGATCAGGAAAAGGCGCAATCAGAAAAAGACTCCCACTCCAAAAACGAAGATGGGAAAAAACCAAACTAACAATCAGGTACTTATACCATGAAAACATTTCGTAAGCCGAATGAGCAGCTATTTCACAATAGGTGGCCACTCAGTTACCTTAACTTAACTAAAAATATGCAAACATACATAAGGCGCCAACAGCACAAAAATATTTTAAACACCAAGACATAAAACAAAAAGAACCACCACAGAAGTATCTACTTGGAACGATCAGTAACACAAAGTTACTGGCGGGTTTAAATCGATTTTACATGGCCATAACCTCACCCTCAGCTTCCGCAGTGGTTCCGGAGTTAGTAGGTTATTCGGCGCCCAGGGATCTCCATCGTCGGGCAGCTTACTCAATCTGTGAGTCCTGGTTTTTGATTCATCAGGATGTTTATCATGATTTATTTGTTTGTTCTTGATGATTCATTGACTAGTTAGAGATTCACCACGAGGACCGAAGAACTAACTAAATGTTGTGAACCACTGCAGAAGCTGAGGGTGAGGTTAGGTACCTGTAAAACCGGTTTAAGCCCGCCAGTAACTTTGTGTTACTGATCGTTCCAAGTCGATACTTCTGTAGTGGTTCTTTTTGTTTTATGTCTTGGTGTTTAAAATTTTTTGTGCTGTTGGCGCCTTATGTATGTTTTCATATTTTTAGTTAAGTTAAGGTAACTGAGTGGCCACCTATTGGGAAAATAGCTGCTCATTCGGCTTACGATATGTTTCATGGTATAAGTACCTGATTGTTAGTTTGGTTTTTTCCCACCTCGGTTTTTGGAGTGGGAATCTTTTTCTGATTGCGCCTTTTCCTGATCTTTGCCTACTTGTACCTTTTCAGTGATATACAAGAAATAAGAAAAATCATATTAAGAAAATACTAAACATAGATACCAACGTTTAACATGAATAACGGAAAGCAGAGTGAGCAGCTATTGAAGGTATTAGGTGGTCACAGTGCTAGCTTGGACAGAACAAGTAAAATGCAGAGGGCTAAGTGAACAGCCAAATTATAATCGGGTGGCCACAAAGCCATGCAACATGAAACTCGTAATCGGAATAACTTTGATAAGTGTGAACCACAACAGTAGTACCGCCTTGGAACGGTCAGTTATAAATAACTGGGGGGCTTAAATCGATTTTACACGGCCGTAACCTCACCCTCAGCCTCTGCAGTGGTTCATAACATTTAGTTAGTTCTTCGGTCCTCGCGGTGAATCTCTAACTAGTAAATGAATCATCAAGAACAAACAAATAAATCATGATAAACATCCTGATGAATCAAAAACCAGGACTCACAGATTGAGTAAGCTGCCCGACGATGGAGATCCCTGGGCGCCAAATAACTTACTAACTACGGAGCTAAAGAAAAACATCAGTTGGACCCCGGTGGGCCAAGCAACAGACAAGAAGCTATCACAAACTACCTTGTGCAAACAGATGATAACACTCCCCACAGCACATAAGAAGGTGTACGATTCTGTTCATCTGCTGGGCAATCTGGTTCAAGTGTAAATAGTGTCCGTCACTTGTTCTGTTGCCATTAGCGCCACACAAATGAAAATGTACCATTTGGGGACACCTTTTTAACGTGAAAACTTCAAAAGCATGTTTTCAGCCTTAGCAGCTTATGCAGAATCCCTCAGAAGGTTGGGCGGGTGGGAATATGGGCCCCGCTCATCGGGTCCTTAAGAAATAGATGAGCTTCTTTTGCCTCCAGGCATAGCTTATACGCTACTTACTGACCATCTTATTACTGGTTAACCGCTCAGGTCTGAGCCTAACCAGGGAAGGTGTTTTAAAATCAAACCACCCATACGTATAAGCCGTAGTGGTTTACTTGGGTGGTTATATTTAAAGTATTTTTTGGATGTCATGGCATCCGATTTTCGGGCCAAAGTCCCATAAAATGGAGTCAACGTCTCAATATGACAATAGCTTTTGACTAGGCTGTTAAGCATCAACTCAAAATCAAACAAAACAACCGCATCAGGCAATGTCTGGAACATCAATGGTACTTATATTGAAGCAGTGCTCATGACCAAGGACTGAACAATTTTTGTTCCGTTTAACGTCCCTTTCAATATTATTTCAGCTCATATGATACGGGCCTACCGATAGGTGGGGCGAAAACGGGAGAACCCCGAGAGAAAAACCCACCTGGCACGCCCGCAAGCAGAACTTGGCTTGTCTCACATGTGCCCCGAACCCAGACAAAATGAACTAGCATGCGCAGAGTTGCGCTTTTGTATGGCCGGCGAGTCATTTCATAATCCGGAATTCGGAAAACAATCTTAAGTTGACGATAATTATATCTTATTACTATTTGTTTTCCTTAGGTTTTAACACCTAAAAGTTTAAGCGAAAAATGTGTTACATACGTTACCATTTAATCGCCCGTCACCCGCATTGATATTTGCTTACTAATATTGACAAGCTTTGTGAAAGGTAACTCAAGAAATAGTGACCGACGGTGTTGATAATGTCATTTCATAACACTGGATACTAACAATGGTGCAAAACATGCTTTTGCATTTTGTGGTTTAGGTGTGCGCGCTTTAAGTTCACTGACAACCGGATTACACTCTTGAATATTTGCTACATGAATAAGAATATTTGCTAATATGATTTCTAAATTAGTGCTAAATCATAATTACATACAGCGATGAGCATTTTATCGGCATTAAAATCATTAAAACTGATTTTTGATATTTAATAATTATGTGTTACATACGTTACCATATTTACCAATCAAAAGTACACATTTCTGGCAAAGCAGTGAGCATTCAACTTAAGGAAGGCATATATGTTATTGATCTACAACAAGATGATTGTATTTTTTTTTCTTTTCTTCAAACTTGTCTGTTCATAGTTGACTTTGAACGCTTTATTCTTTTATAATCTGAAGTGAGTTACTGCGGACTATATGCAAAAACTTTCGACTAAGGAATGACATGATGATAAGTTTTTTCAGGTTTGTAAAAGAAAAGGAATAAGTGTCATTTAGACCAGTGTATCTAAAATATAAATGTGCAAAGAAAAGTATATTAAAATAGCTTACTGTTCTGTAATGAAACTCTGAACAGTCTGTTTTGAAAATGTAACATAAGTAACACCATCGATGCATATATGTGATTAAAAGTATCAACACATGTGCCAGTAACATTCTTTTATCAGATAGAATTAATATATTTAGGTTTGGAATTTATTTTAGAGATTCATAGTGCATTTTTCAATCTTAGAGTATATTTCTGTTTTGAATGGGTAACATACGACGTGCGTAACGGCTTCTGGAGGGCAAATGCACCATACCATTGGGCGACAACGTGCATAGAAAATCTTTAAATTGATCAACGAAGCCATCCGTAGTGTATTAAAAGTGAAATTCGCAAAAAGAAGTATATTAAAATAGCTTACTATTCTGTAATTAACATTTACACAGGCTGTTTTGAGAATGTAACATACGTAACACCATCGATGCAAGAAACTGATTAAATATATCAATATATGTGCCCGTAACATCCTTTCATCAAATGGTTTTCATACATTTAGGTTTGGGATTTAGATGAGAGATTCATAGTGCATTTTACAAACTTAGAGCACATTTCTGGTTTGAATGGGTAACATACGTAACGGCTTCTGGAGGACAAATGCACCATATCACAGGGCGACAACGTGCCTAGAAGCTCTTTATATTGATCAAAGAAGCCACTCATAGTATCAAACTTAGTATGTGGAGGGTGTTGTGCGAAACGAAAAATTTCCCTACCCACCGTCTCCTCTATACATGTAGGCATAGAATTGTGTGGATATCTGTATGTGATTTGAAATGACAACATTTAAAAGACCCATACCGAATAGTCACATTTGAAGATTCTCTTGTCGTTAATATATCAACAACATGTTTCTTATTAGGCTAGAAAGTCAAATTTTCTAATGTTTTACATTTTGAACACCTTTTTATCGAAAACAAAAATGCGCTTTACGCGGTGTCGGAAAAGGGCCGAAAAATCAAAGGGGAACTAGAAATGAGTGTTTGTAAAACACTATGCCCCCAACTGTATGCTTGTCCCTAAAATGGCAGTTTGTATGCTTCATTTATTTCATTTGAATGCAGTCAAATTTAATTTCCTGAAGAAGCTGTTCGGTTGCGTCTGTTTTGACCTCGATCCAGAAACACAATGTAAGCTTTTTTGCAGGCTAGTTAGAAATGAAGTAAAAAATTAAAAATGGAGTAATTTTGTCAAAATTTGACAGAGAGTCCTCAAAAGTTAACCAGGTGATCTTCTCAGCCCCAACCAGCATACCAAATATGAAGGCTCTAGCTAGCTAGCTCAAATATATTTTGAGATATCTTGCACACAAGATTTTCAAAGTTTGTTTTCAAAGGGACATTATTCCAACAAGGGGCATAACACGTACATGAAAAAATACAGGCCAACTATTTTTTCATGAGGAATCTGTATATGTAATTTCAAAACCCTATCATTCACCGTTCAAAAGTTTCAAATTTCACCGAAAAAGGAAAAAATCAATGAAAATTTCAAAATTCTGTGTTTTTGTAAAAATTTGACGGAAAATTCTCAAAAGTTAATCAGGTCATCTACTTCTCAGCCCCAACAAGTGTACCAAATATGAAGGCTCTAGCTTCAATACTTTTTGAGATATCTTGCACACAAGATTTTCAAATTCTGTTTTCAAGGGGACATAACTCAAAAAAGGGGCATAACTTGACCATACAAAAAAATACGGGTCAACTATTTTATCATGAGGAATGTGTATATGAAATTTCAAAACCCTAGCATTCACCGTTCAAAAGTTTCCAATTTCACCGAAAAGTGGAAAAATCAATCAAAATTTCAATATTCCGTATTTTTGTAAAAATTTGACGGAAAGTTCTCAAAAGTTAATCAGGTCATCTACTACTCAGCCCCAACAAGTGTACAAAATATGAAGGCTCTAGCTTCAATACTTTTTGAGATATCTTGCACACAAGATTTTCAAATTTTGTTTTCAAAGGGACATAACTCAAAAAAGGGGCATAACTTTGCCATACAAAAAAATACGGGTCAACTATTTTATCATGAGGAATGTGTATATGAAATTTCAAAACCCTAGCATTCACCGTTCAAAAGTTTCAAATTTCACCGAAAAGCGGAAAAATCAATCAAAATTTCAAAATTCCGTATTTTTGTAAAAATTTGACGGAAAGTTCTCAAAAGTTAATCAGGTCATCTACTCCTCAGCCCCAACAAGTGTACCAAATATGAAGGCTCTAGCTAAAATACTTTTTGAGATATCTTGCACACAAGATTTTCAAATTTTGTTTTCAAAGGGACATAACTCAAAAAAGGGGTGTAACTCGGACATGAAAAAAAATACGGGTCAACTATTTTTTCATGAGGAATGTGCATATGAAATTTCAAAACCCTAGCATTCACCATTCAAAAGTTAACACACACACAGACAGACAGACAGACAGACAGACAGACAGACAGACAGACACACAGACAGACAAGCCGAAAGCAATATGCCCTTCCAACTTTTTCAAAGTTGGGGGCATAAAAACTCTAGCGAGACCAAACCGGAAGTGACGTTTAGTCGTACAAGATATGAGTCATTTAAATGAAAGACACACAAAGTAAATGCTTACACAAAACATTTATCACAAATTTTACACCATGCAACGCCGACATTTTACTTTTTCTTGTTCTTTGATAATTATCAACATTATCGGAAACATTTTATAAACAAAACATAAAAGGAAAATATAAATTATGGTACATTACTTGCATGTGAAAATAGCATTTCGCATGAAGTCCCGCATTTGAACCAGTTTTTATCACTGACAACTTCTCATAGTTCATAATCCTTCTTTTGTTACGGCCGCTAAAACAACAAATTTGAATACCCGACACTTTTATTACCTTACCTTACGCGGTGTGTATGTCGGTGATCTATGATGTTTTTTTATGTGACACACGCCGACACATGCCGCTAGACTGCGACATATATCACTCGGCGGCACGTGGCAGATACTCAAAGACATTCCAATCTCATTGAGTAAACGAGTCTACCGACATTGACTTTTGTTCTATATAGATATCCTAATGCTTGAATTAAGAATAGACTACTATTATTTTGATCTTTCATTCTACATTTAATCAAACGTACACGCATTTATTATGATATGATTTTTAAGTAAGCGACGTCATGTGAAGAATTGCATAAACCAAGGTGGAATTCCTATGATTTTATGTGACGAATGTATAAGTTGTATTTAAAATGGTAGTAACCCATACAGTCACGACGCATATGCGCAGACACCACGTAATTCATTCATCCCGCCCTTCCTGACCTTTATTTATATTTTTAAAAAGGTAGAGACGATGACCGGTCCCACTGAATTGTAAGGAATCGTACGATTTTATTGATAAGACTGCGTATGCAACATATGTATTTTCTTTTCCAACATGATTCTGCCTTCTTAATTTGCACATTGGTGTCAAAGAAATGATTCCCAAATTAATATAAAGACAATTGTAGAGCAATCTTAAGCGCAGTAGGAACGGGACTTTACGCGGCTGCATTAAAATATTAACAGAGAGAGAGAGAGAGAGAGAGAGAGAGAGAGAGAGAGACAGAGAGAGAGAGAGAGAGAGAGAGAGAGAGAGAGAGAGAGAGAGAGAGAGAGAGAGAGAGAGAGAGAGAGAGAGAGAGAGAGAGAGAGAGAGAGAGATGTGGTTCGGAAAACACGGCATATGACTTTCATGAACAAGTATATCGTAATGTTTTCTTATGAAAACATGATGAGCACTCACATACCCATATTTGCGGTTTTGCTTCTTGATCAAAACATTGTTGTCGATATGTGTGCTGTAATTGTTAACTGAACTTCTGTATATAATGGTGATTGTTTTAACAATAACAACTACATGTTCCTTTATTATTGTGCGTAACCCCCAAAATAAAGTACGGATTAAATCAGGTCCCTCGGGGCTTGTGTTTTATTGGTTAACCGTGTTGATTGCACATGATTTATATTTGTTGATTAACAATAATATTTGCAAATGTGCTTGAACATCTTTTTATTCGCCGGAATGGAAAATGGTGTAAGTGATTTGTACATTAGAGAGAGAGAGAGAGAGTGAGAGAGAGAGAGAGAGAGAGAGAGAGAGAGAGTTTATTTTTCGACTTGCAAAACTTAGTCGTCACATTGGCAAATGCATGTCATCAGATAATCTCTAATTTGCAAGTAACGGAGCTCACGCTGAATACTTTCGTTCAGACGTTGATCTCTCTCACACACGCGCATGCCGCCAATAAGAATATTATTTCATGTATTCTTACGCAACATAATCAGCATAACACGGACAATGGTATCAAAACAAGTTTGTGATCGCGCAAGTAATGAAAAAAATATGATAAAACACGGATAATTTATCCTTCATGTCACATGTGAAACAATGAAAATTGAATTATTATTTTCCCGAGATTTTTACTTTATAACAACGGGTAAAAACGGCATGTATTCCTTATTACTTTGATACTCGGATCTGAAATAACTGCCATTGGATTCAAACTTTGGTAAAGTGCTATAGGCCGCATGTGTGTGAATGTAGAATGTGTGTTATTTTTTGTCTAGATTTTTAAAACAGCATATAAAACCATTCGTTATAAAACAAAACTACATAATTTATGGTCAACATAATCATGACACGAATGGCCTTGTTATTACGTTATCCAATGGTCTGACTTTATCGGACTTGTACGAGATGACGTAACAGATACTAAGCCACGCCCACACAGGTAAGACAGCGGAAAAACCCGGAAACAACCGATAATTTGGTTCCGTACTGCAATATTTAAAAAAGTCATTAATTTGTATACCCGCATATGAAATTTTGTTTTTTGGACATGGATCGATATATTAATATGATTTATTTTGATTTTTAATCGAAATAGTACGTGGAATATCGTCTTTAAGTAACAGTGTTACAAACATGTATTCCTGTACACATGTACACCTATTTTTACACAACACTGTAAAAGGACAATCAACAAAACATAAAAAACAGATAACTGTGAAGCTACTATCTGTCTTTTTGCAGTGATACTTTGTGCATGTATACAGTTTAAATGAACAATTGTATTTCTAATGAAATGCTTATCTATATGGTCATCCAAATCTTTGAGTTCATTAAATATACCATTTGAATAAAAACATATATCAAAGATCCCATTTGAATACAAGAAATTTAAAGATAGTATACCCATTTATGAACTTATGTTAAAGTTAACATGTGAAAACCCAAGACACAATTCAAAAAGTAGTTACCGTACATGTATTTCCCAGAAAATTGAACTAACCAATTTATGGAACAAAATTGCCACATAATTTAGAAGGATCAAGAAACTTAGATTTGCATAACTGCAGTTTAGCCCATCAAAAAAAAAAAAAAACAAAACAAAAAAACAAAAAAAAACTCTAAGATAAAGTATCTTTGGTTACCAAAATAAATTACAGATTAAAAGCCATTTAGTGCATATGTAATTTTATGTTTACAATGTTTTCAGCTGTTTAAACAACTAGGCAATGCAATGACTCAGACTGTGTTACATAAATCTTAACAAGTGCATGTAACTTCTAATAATACATGTACATGTACATATATTTTTTGTCAATCTTTATCTAATAACATCTGAGCCCCCTCATGGGAAAACCAACAATCTGCATATGCGAAAACAAAGGCACAGATCAGCTTCGCGGTAGCCGCGAAGCTGATCAGCGCCTTTGTTTTCACTACTCGGATAGTACAATTCCTCTTCTTCTTAAAACCGAAATTTCAAGCTTCTAGCTCTTGTCTGTGACAGTACAGGTTGGTTTGTGTCAGACCTGGTCGGAAACCACATTGTTGGTTTTTCCACGAGGCAACTCATTTGGTGATTTATGTCTATCGATCTATGAAGCATCTGAAATCATGGTGAAAAAAGCTTAACAAAAATTACACTTACCAGATTCTTTAATTTGATGAAACAAAACAAAAAGTGAAATAAATCATAACCATCTACACACTATAACACGTATGTAGTGTAAAGTATGCCAACTATAGCCACAGCGAACCGTCAGTGGAAAAGCATGTTCATCCACTACGGGTGGTTTACTGGGCTTTATATGCAACATCTTCTACTATCATGAACTACCAATTTGCATATATCAATTTATAGCACACCGCTACAGTAGTACTTACACATTGAATTTATACAGTATGTAGCTATGTTTCAAAAAATGAAATAATTAAAACAGTGAGAAGAAAAGTGTATAATATACATTTACATTATATGTTTTTGAGCCTCAAAGGAGAAATTCTTTTTTTCTAAACATGAAAAGCTTTGAGTAACCTTCTTGTGTTCAAAAACTGGCCATTTGATACTGGCAAACTGCCTCCAGAAGGTCCAGTTGTTTATCATGGCCTTATAATACTGCTCTCACATATACTGAATTTCCATTGCGAATGCCCTTCCGAATGCAGTTTTGCGCAAATTCGCATTAATCGCTAGAAATTTGGTAGCATTTGCAAGCATTCATACACATTCGGTGAAAATTTCAAGGTGTTGCAAAAATTCGGAAGGAAAACAAATTCTCAACATATTCGTAAAAGAATCGTAAACAATTCTGATTGATCGCAAAACATTTGTAACGATGGCAAGGCATTCGTAAGGATTCGGTAGCAGTAAATTCTATTGAGCTTGAATGTCTGTAAAGAATCGCTAGGGAATCATAATATTTTAACATTCAAGACTAAGTTTTTAGCATAACTCATTTATTCTGGCGCTATCCTTCAAGTAAAAGCCATTATTTATGGTGTTAAGCTTTAAGCTATTCATAAATGTATGTCTGACAAATTTAAGCCCCGTGAAAGTTTGGTTTGCCCAGTAAAATTGTCTTTTTTATTATGTAAATCGCAATTTGAGAGAAACAACAAAATGGTGTGTGTTTCAAGAGAAGACTTGAATCAGTAATGATATAATTTTTCCAAGCCCCTTGACATTGCGGGCGATTTTTCGATTTACACTGATATTATTTGCAAGGCATTCGCATTGTTTGTAACGGCATCTGTAAGCGTTCGTAACATGCGTAAGCCATTTTCGACAATTCGGCAGTGTGGATGACAATCAATAGCAACATTCTTAAGACATTTGTAAGGATCTGCAAGCATTTTTAATTTTTTTGCAAATACATTGTTTTCTACAAGCTCCGCCCCGTCCATTTGCATCATATTCGGTAATTTCAGTGCAATTTTCCAATTTTAGCATTCGCAAGGGATATTCGGTATATGTGAGAGCAGCATAAAGCAACAAATCAAACAAACAGAAAGCCAAAAGTCTTAAAAGCATGTTTTTATTTATTGTTTTTTTTAATTCAGTTTAACGTCCCTTTCAAGATTATTTCAGCTTATATGAGACGGGCCAATCAGTAGGTGGGGCGAAAATGGGAGAACCCCGAGAAAACCACCTGGCACATCCGCAAGCAGAACTTGGCTTGTGTCTCACATGTGGCCAGTGCGGGGCTCAAACCCACACCAGACACAGCAGTGAGATGATCAAGTGATTAAGAAACAGCGCTCTTAACTGCTCAGCCACAGGGGCCGCCAAAGAATGTTTTCAATTACAGAAACTAATAGCATTGAATCAATCAAGCAAATTGCCAGTATGCAGTCTGCCTGTGCATTTGTAATTTTTGATGTTAACCTATTCTATAATTTTTGACATTACCACATTTTTTTCTGATACTGATAGGTTAATTTTGCAAAGTCCAGGATAAAAGTCATGAAATTAGCTGTATTGAAAGACTGAAGTTTAAATAGTCCTGTATCACTAAACTTTGCAAACTCTATGGTGGCTCTGGCAATCAAGTGTCCATGTAGTAAAATGTTTACTGATTAATGTGTGCATAATACATGTACAATGTTACTGTGAACAAGGCATAACTGAAAAAAATTAACAAAAACATATAAAATCATTTTCCAAGTACATGTTATACTATGGGTTAAATAAAGCAAATTAATATCAACAAATTCATGTTAGGGGTATCAGGACTGTTAACAAACTTCATGCACTGAATATCAGTATTTTATAAAATATCAAGTCATTCATTTAATCAACACCTAACTTACCCACTAATGCTACATATAGATAGAATATATTTTATTATGCATCAATGTTTCCATTCAATAAAATGGGGCAAAAAGTACATTTTGTATATATAACAATCAGTTTTGTTTCAGACTTGCGCATGTACTACGGCGTAGTTCGCCTGACTTGTGCTTTGCCACTTCACCTATTAAAATCTATGACCATGACCTTGACCGCAAGGTCACTCAGGTACTACAGCATAAAACTTCAGAGAACTATCTAGCAACATGCAAAGTATCAACTTAATTCATGAAGAAGTTCAAGAGATATAGACTTACAAAAACTTTAACCAAAAACTTTAACGTTTGAGTAACGCGAATGCCAACGCAAACGCCAGGGTGACTGCAATAGCTCTACTTGTACTTTCGTACAGGCAAGCTAAAAACAAAAATGGATGCATCAAGTGGTTAAGAATATAGAAATGTGTGCAATGCAGCCTTTTAATAGCAAAAGTGTGCAAGGTATCTGAACATAAAAGGCTGTGTGTATGGTATCTTTGAAAAAATTGCACTTTTTCAAGTTTTCAACATTTTTGTCACAATATTAAAGGAAATATAACAACCTTTGACTCTACAAGGACAAAAATATTCTGGTTTGGCTTTATTATGGCTTAACATTCCAATCAACAATTTCTTTAGTCATATTGGGATACTACTTCCTTGGGATAAACCAGTACTATTGGGAGCTTTAAGTGTCTCTAAGGACACTACATTGCAGAGCTAGTTATCTGACCATGGGCCTCTTGCCCCGAGGTTATAAAACTTTTTTCATGCTCAGCTCAGCTAAGCTGAGACTAAAATTTATCCGGCTCATAAATGTTTAAAGGACATTTACGCCCTCGGTTTTCAACACTCCCCTCGGGACCTAGCGAATGTTAATGAATGGAAAATCATGTCTGATCCCTATATTAGCAGGATAAATTACAGGCTTTGTAGTTCTAAACCTTCAATTTTAATATATTTGGGCTATTTCAGTATTCATAAGGAATTGAATTTTCAAGCTCAGCTGAGTTGAGCATGAAATTTTTTTTATAACCTCGGGGCCTGTACTGTAACTATAGATCTCTGTGCTTCCCACACAGCTTCATGGCCAATGCACTATATGTCTGTCTATATGCCTCTCAAGTAAGCTAATGAACACCTAAAATGTACATTCTATTGAGAAAAAAACAACAACAACAAGTTTTCTGAATCACCATCAGAATTGAACAAACCTATTTCAATGAAAGAAACAAAAATACATTATGTACTTACTTTCTGACCATAAATATGAGACTGATCAACAGCACAACAAGCGCAGTGAGGAAATAGGCGAGTGGCATGTTGTATTCTGAGGCTGCAAGGGTGAGCTCTTTGTTTGTGTAGTAGCCATAGAACATTGCTGTAGACTCCATCCAGCCCTGGAAAAGACACACAAAAGGAAATGCTCAGGCGCAAAGATGATAAAGCTTTTTTTTCATAGACATTTTCATAGATCATTGAAAATTTCTTTTTACATTCTATGAGCATGATAAACTTTGGGCTATGCATAGTATTGTGTATAAAATGTTATTTTGAGGCCTTGAACAGTTTTAGATGTTACAAGGATGCAATTTTTATTTAGTCGCGGCAAAACTTTACAATATGATATATAATTGTTCTATAACTAAAAGTTTATTCACATAAGTTTGTTGTTTTAAAAAAGTAAAATAAAACATTATGTATCTAGTTTGGGTATAACATAATTGGGTAAAACTTAGAACTTACAGTGCCCTGTATAAAATCCAGCACCAAGGACAGTGCATCAGATGTAACATTTGGTTCATATTGGCCAGAGCAAGTATCTGCCAACGCTACCCCTGTAAATGATGCCGAGTCGTCCACACCCGTCACGCTCCTGTCGTAATCCGCTATCGGGAATGCCACTTGGAAGAAGACGATTACCCAGAAACATAGCAAGAAGATGAGGAAGTTGAGGAAGAAGAGCCATCTTAAGAAGACAAAATAGCTCACCACACCCGTACCCTGGTGACCTGGAAAGTAATGACACACACTGGTTATCCGCAGACAATTAACGTGCCTGAGAACATCCAATGCGAATGAAATCAATATAATTCCCAGCGGGCACATGACGTCAGAATGACGTCAGATCGACGTTGATGTGACGTCATTGTGGTCACGATGACGTCACATCGACGTCATTCTGACGTCTTGTGCCTGCAGGAAAGGATATAAGGCTGTAGTATGTACATACTTCTGGGATAATTGACTTTATCCACATTGGTTGTATACAGTTGCGTTGGTTGTCCCTGGAGAACTAGAGTGGGACATGTTTGCTTAATATACAATAATGCATATATGGTAAAATTTGCAGAGAAAAAAAAAATAGCCGCATCGTGAGAAAACCAGTTTTTTGCCTGTGCGAAAACAAAGGCGCAGATCAGCTTCGCAGTAAGCTGATCAGCGCCTTTGTTTTCCCTACACGGATAGTATAATTTCTCTTCCTCTTAGAATCCAAAATTTCAAGCTTCTAACCTGCTTCTGTGACTGTACAGGCCGGTTTGTGTCAGACCTGGTCAGAAACCCCGAAGACCGGTTTTCTCGCGTCGCAGCTCAAATGATGCTCTGTTAGGTAATTTTCTCAGTGAATTTGGAGATTCAAGACAGTAAGGACATATTGAATAGAATCCAAGTTGAAAGTGTTGTCAGAAAGTCTTGCGACATTTAGGAAGTAGAAGGATGGAACTTTAATAAATGTGCTAATGCACAAATGTTTCCTCATAGTTACAAACAGTAGATTTTCTCATGATATTGCTATAATGTTTATTGCACACTTTTGTGAAAGTTAAATTCATTGCATGGACTGTTTTTTATGTGTTTATTATGAAAATAGGTAAAAGTATTTTCAATGGAACACAAATAAAGCAATGACAATATTCAATGACTTAGGCAAATACTGGCACCCCAGGTTTAGCTATAAGATAAACAGAAGGAAAATTTTATGGACTGATCATATCAGTGAAATCAAAGAAAAATCTGTTTTTGCATTTTTGAATACAGTAAGAGATTTGTAGAACATTTTGTCAATCTAACAGACAGTGAATACTTCAGTTTTTATATCTGTATTCATCATATGACGTCGCTGTTTTCCAGTGGATAACGTCATGTAATAAAAATCATATGACCACACGTGTATTAACACTTTTGCGGGAATACGTAACGTCATTGACGACGTCCGTAACAACACTGTAAATTTTCATTGAAAATATGTCCACTTCGAAGGCGATAGAATCCAATTTTAAAAGTCATATGATAAAACGAATCTTACACTCGTGGTCATTTCATATGAAATTTATTAAACTCGCAAAAGGCTTGTTTAATAAATTTCATATGAAATGACCACTCGTGTAAGATCCTCTATTTAACAAGAAGGCTAGTGTGTTATTTTTTCTAAGGGTTTGAACAGCTAAGCAAACACATTAACATATAAAGTTAACGGGGACCCAACTGTTAATCGTGATTATTGATGCGACATGGAATGTTAATGCATGCTAATATGAAGTTTCGTATGCATCGGTGAGATCGTTACGAATGCGACGTTCCACATCCTCTGCCCTTGAACGGTAAGTATCACATGTTTTGCTCTCGAGAAAATAAACAAAGGCGAGTTTACAAAATCGGCGTCCACTATGATCTGCAAAATTCTTCTATGTTCCCACTTGAAGTCAATTGGAATACTAAGGGCACTTGTGTTTTTCAGCTAATGGTTTATAAACTTGACCTGTAGATACAATTTTGCCACGGAAACTCATTACATTCTTAAATTCCTTTTGTTTTTCTTTGTCTTGGTCGTAAACTAAAAAGTATAACACAGTCCCGTGGGTGTCTTTATTGAAATATGTATCCAAACGGTTTTGTAAATGCACATTTATCTACTGAGCATGAAAAACAGTAAGATAAGCATCTGTTGTATGCATCGATGACGTTGTTAAAATTTAAAATGCGACACAGAAATGCATCGTGGAAGAATGAAACCGATGATTCAGTAAAATAAAATAGCAAATGTTGCGATATGGAGACAGTGATGCATTTCCTTCAATAAATATTTTTAGATACGTGTTAAAGGGGTCAACCATGGTTTTTATACTGTATTATTACTTGCAGAGGCTGGAGAAAGTTGTTTGAGCCCGAGGCCGAGGGTTCAAAGTGCTCCCAAAGACTCTTCTAATAATGTTAATGCAATGAAATATCCATAGTTGATCACTGTTCTTGTATAACACACCATTCCAATGGAAAACTGCCTCGCAACCGCACCTAAAAACTGCACAAACCCCTTAATTCTGTTGTTTTTCCCCCTGCTTATCAGAAATGCATGGAGCCACCCATATTCAATGATCAAAAATTATTTGGTTTAGCCTTAGATTCATTTAATGTAAGGAAACATATAAGCTCTGTCACTGATATGTCCAAAAATGATTTGCTGTTTCTAGGCAAGAATAAATCATTTGTGTCACTCGAATGTTGACAAAGCTGAATCAGAAACCCCACTTTGTGACCTCATTCAAAATACAAGAGGTATATGCGTTGAAGCTCGCTCAACGAAGTGCATGTAGTCCAAGAAACCAGAGGACCAATGGTCCTGTAAAAGCTCACCTGAGACCTGAGATATACACATGTACCAATAAACTTGTTAGACTAGAATGGTACAATGCATGTATATAACCCTAGGGCAGGGTCAGAATAACTCCTGGAGTCAATGTCTTTTTCAAATCATAAAAATTCAGTCCATTTGCCAATTAACTGCAAGTTTTGTCCTTCAAATGACATTTTAACAATTTTCTCCATTCAAATGCATGGGCGATCTAAGTTGACCTTGCCGTGAAATAGGTCAAGGTCACCCCAGTGTCATGATTTATACAAATTTTGTAGACCTTCGATCCTTAAATGCTTCATGCCAAGTTTCAAAATCATAGGCCTTCTGGTTCTGAAGAAGAGGATTTTTAAAAATTTTTGCTATTTATAGCCATGGTGGCCATCTTGGTCATGTGACCTTAACCATTTATATAAACTTACATTTCCTCTTCCTAAGGATGCTCCACATAAAGTTTGGCTTTGATTTGCCAAGCAGTTTCTGAGGAAAAGCTGTTTGAATATTATGGTCATCTACATGTATATAGCTCCGGGGCAGGGGCAGACAACCCCTGGACCTAAAATATTTTCATAAGCATAAACCTTCTATCTATTTGCTCATTCCTAACAAGTTTTCTGCCATTACATGACATTTTCCTATTTTGACCATTCAAATGCATGGGCGACCTAAGTTGACCTTGCCTTAAAATAGGTCAAGGTCATCCCAGGGTCATGATTTATATAAACTTTGTAGAGCTCCATTCCCAGATGCTTCATACCAAGTTTCAAAATCATAGGCCTTCTGGTTCTGAAGAAGAAGATTCTTAAACGCTTTTGCTATTTATAGCCATGGCGGCCATCTTGGTCATGTGACCTTGACCATTTACACCAACTTTCATTCCCTCTTCCTAAGAATGCTCCACAAACAGTTTGGCTTTGATTGGCCTAGCGGTTTCAGAGAAGAAGATGTTTCAATATCATGGTCATATACATGTATATAGCCCCGGGGCAGGGGCAGACAACCCCCTGGGCCCAAAATATTTTCTTCAACATAAATCTTCTGTCCATTTGCTCATTTCTAGCAAGTTTTCTGCCATTTAATTACATTTTCCTATTTTTTCCCATTCCAATGCATGGGAGACCTAAGTTGACCATGCCGTAAAATAGGTCAAGGTCATACCAGGGTCATGATTTATATATGCTTTGTAGACCTCCAGTCACTGATGCTTCACACCAAGTTTCAAAATCATAGGCCTTCTGGTTCTGAAGAAGAAGATTTTTAAACGTTTTTGCTGTTTATAGCCCTGGCGCCATCTTGGTCATGTGACCTGGACCATTTATATAAACTTTCATTCCCCCTTCCCAAGGATGCTCCACATGAAGTTTGGCTTTGATTGGCCTAGCGGTTTCAGAGAAGAAGATGTTTGAATATTATGGTCATATACATGTATATAGCCCCAGGGCAGGGGCAGACAACCCCCCAGGGGCTAAAATTTTCCATTAACATTAATCTTCTGTCCATTTGCCTATTCCCAGTAAGTTTTACCCATTAAATAGCATTTTACCATTTTTCCCATTCAAATGCATTGGCGACCTAAGTTGACCTTGCCGTAAAATAGGTCAAGGTCATCCTAGGGTCATGATTTATATAAACTACGATGGGCCCGGGTCCCCGATGCTACATACCAAGTTTCGTGGAAATCGGCCCACTGGTTCTGGAGAAGAAGATTTTTAAAGGTTTTTGCTATTTATAGCCATGGCGGCCATCTTGGTCATGTGACCTTGACCAAATATAAACTTTCGTTCCCCCTTCCTAAGGATGCTCCACATGAAGTTTGGCTTTGATCGGCCAAGCGGTTTCAGAGGAGAAGATCTTTGAAATTGTGAACGACGGACGGACGCCGGACGGACGCCGGAGCATGGGTATACTATAAGCTCACCTGTGAGCCTTCGGCTCAGGTGAGCTAAAAAACGCCATGCCATATTTCGCTTGATAAAGGCACTGCGTCATGCTTTTGCATGTACGTAAATAACTTTTGAAAGAGCAAAACAAAAATGCTAATTCTTCCATGAGTCATTCTAGTAGTACGTACCTTCGTCTTCGATGCATACAAAAGATGCTTATCTTACTGTTTTCACGCTCAGTAAATAAATGTGCATTTACAAAGCCGTTTGGATACAAATTTTAATAAAGACACCCACAGGACTGTGTTATACTTCTTAGTTTACGACCAAGACAAAGAAAAACAAAATGAATTTAAGAATTTAATGAGTTTCCGTGGCAAAATTGCATCTACATGTCAACTTTATAAACCATTAGCTGAAAAACACAAGTGCCGTAAGCATTCCAATTGACTTCCAGTGGAAACATAGAAGAATTTTGCAGATCATAGTGGACGCCGATTTTGCAAACACGGCTTTGTTTATTTTCACGAGAGCAAAACATGTGCTACTTACGGTCCAAGGGCAGAGGATGTGGAACGTCGCATTCGTAACGATCTCGCCGATGCATATGAAACTTCATATTAGCATGCATTAACATTCCACGTCGCATCAATAATCACGATTAACAGTTGGGTCCCCATGAAGTTGGAATAGTTTCTCATATTTTTTTTCACAAAGATTTAGTACACTTAACTCCTTAGCAACATTTTAGAGATACATGACTTTTATTAATTGAGTTTTACATCTTTTTCAAGATAATTTCACTCATCAACACAAACAGCAGGTGGAAACCCATTACGAAAACATGCCCATGTAATAAACTGAAATTTCCTAAGTTGTAAAAATTTAAAATTTTCACTAAAATTTTGATATTTTTCTTATTTTTACTCAAAACATAGATTGTGGGTACACGTTAGAACCGCCTCGCCGAGGCGGTTCTAACGAATACCCACAATCTATGTTTTGGAGCAAAAATAGGTTAACCCCTGCATACCCCAGTTTTTCTTTATAACAGTGGGGTTTAAGGGGGTATGTATTACACGGACATGTTTTCCTGATGCCTACCTCCTCCCCCAAAGGAAAATCACCAGACAAGCCCACAAGCTGTACTTTAAAAAAAAAAAAAAAAACAGAGGACCAATGGTCCTGTAAACGCTCACCTGAGATCTGCTGCATATACCAATAAACATGTTTGAATATTATGGTATTTAACTCGAGTGCAGGGGCAGATAAAGCCCTGGGGCCATTTTCTTTTTTCATAATCTTCAATATTCCGTCCATTTGTCAATTTCCTGCTGGCTTTTCCCTTCAAATGACATTTTAACAGTTTTCCCAATTCAAATGCAAAGGCAACCCATGTTGACCTTGCCATTTCATATAAACTTGATCCAGGTCATCACAGGGTCATGATTTATACATTGGAGTACTTTAGCCATCGATGCTTCATACCAAGTTTCCTTGAAATCAATCTGTCAGAGAAGAAGATTTTTGAAGGGTTTTTACCATATATGGGCATGGCAGCCATCTTGGTCATGTGACCTAAATTATTAATATACACATTGGTTCCCCCATCCTATGGATGCTTCACATAAAATTTGGCTTTAATTGGCCAAGCGGTTTCAAAGAAGAAGATGTTTGAATATTTTGGTAATATACATGTATATTGCCCGGGGTGCGGCCTTATAAGCCCTTGGGTCCAACTTTTTTAGAATCATTAATATTCAGTCCTACTACCCATTTCCTGCAAGATTTTAACCTCAAATGACTTTTTAATTTTTTCCCAATTCAAATGCAGAGGTGACCTATGTTGACCTTGTCATAAAATAGGTCAAGGTCACCACAGGGTAATGATTTATATACACATTGTAGTACTTTAGCCATCGATGCTTCATGTGAAATTTCTTTGAAATCGGTCCACCAGTTCCACAGTAGAAGATTTTTGAAGGGTTTTTACCGTATATGGGCATGGCGGCCATCTTGGTCATGTGACCTAGATTATTTATATATACATTAATTCCCCCATTTTATAGATGCTTCACACAAAATTTGGCTTTGATTTACCAAGCGGTTTCAGAGGAGAAGACATTTGAATATTATGGAGATGTACATGTATACTGCCCCGGGGTGGGGGCACATGAGCCCTGGGGTCCAATTTTTTTCGGAATCATTAATTTTCAGTCCTACTGCCCATTTCCTGCAAGATTTTAACCTCAAATGACTTTTTAAAAGTTTTCCCCATTCAAATGCATTGGCGACCTATGTTGACCTTGCCATAAAATAGGTCAAGGTCATCACAGGGTCATGATTTATATACACATTGGAGTGCTTTAGCCATCGATGCTTCATGCCAAGTTTCGTTGAAATCGATCCACCTGTTCTGGAGAAGAAGATTTTTGAAGGGTTTTTACCATATATGGGCATGGCGGCCATCTTGGTCATGTGACCTAGATTATTTATATACACCTTCATTCCCCCATTTTATAGATGCTTCACATAAAATTTGGCTTTGATTTACCAAGCGGTTTCACAGGAGAAGACATTTGAATACTATGGAGATATATATGCATATTGCCCCGGGGTGGGGGCACATGAGCCCCTGGGGTCCAATTTTTTTCAGAATCATTAATTTTCAGTCTTGCTGCCCATTTCCTGCAAGATTTTCACCTCAAATGACTTTTTAAAAGTTTTCCCCATTCAAATGCATTGGCGACCTATGTTGACCTTGCCGTAAAATAGGTCAAGGTCATCACAGGGTCATGATTTATATGCACATTGGGGTGCTTGAGCCATCGATGCTTCACGCCAAGTTTCGTTGAAATCGATCCACCGGTTCTGGAGAAGAAGATTTTTGAAGGGTTTTCACCATATATGGGCATGGCGGCCATCTTGGTCATGTGACCTGGATTATTTATGTACATATTGATTACCCTTTCCTACTGATGCTTCACATAAAATTTGGCTTTGATTGGCCAAGCGGTTTCAAAGGAGATGATGTTTGAATATTATGGTAATGTACATGTATATTGCCCCGGGGTGGGGGCATATGAGCCCCTGGGGTCCAATTTTTTGCAGAATCATTAATATTTAGTCCTACTGCCCATTTCCTGCAAGACTTTCACTTTAATTGACATTTTAAAAGTTTTCCCTATTCAAATGCATTGGCGACCCATGTTGACCTTGCCGTAAAATAGGTCAAGGTCATCACAGGGTCATGATTTATGTACACATCATAGTGCTTGAGGCATCAATGCTTCATGCCAAGTTTCATTGAAATCTGTCCACTGGTTCTGGAGAAGAAGATTTTTGAAGGGTTTTTACCATATATGGGCATGGCGGCCATCTTGGTCATGTGACCTGGATTATTTATGTACACATTGGTTCCCCCTTCCTATAGATGCTTCATATAAAATTTGGCTTTGATTGGCCAAGTGGTTTCAGAGGAGAAGATCTTTGAAATTGTGGACGGACGACGGATGACGGACGGACGCCGGATCATGGCCATCCTATATTATAGCTCACCGTGTGAGCCTAACGGCTCAGGTGAGCTAAAAAACAACACTTGACCCACCTGTTACTCAAGCAGGCTCAGAGTGGATTTCTCGGAACCATAAAATATATAAATGTCAAGAGGTCTCCCAAATGTATTGTCAAGAACCATAAAATTATGAATTTTATCGATTTTAGTGTGACCATATCTTGGGTGACAATGATGCCTTTTTAAGTTTAGCATCCCAGTCATATCGGGACATTGCCTGCATTTTATGGGACTTTTACCCAAAATTAGGATATCATGACATCCAAAAAGTGCTTGTTATAACCACCCAACTAAGCCAATAAGGCGACTTGAACCACTTTTCCTGGGCAGGCATATACCTGAGCGGTTAACCAGTAATCAGATCAGTCAGTACCTGGAGGCACAAGCAGCCCATCTATTTCTTTAGGCCCCATTATTATAATTGGCAGGGGACCTGCTAACTCCACAATAATAGGACCACAATCGCAATTATAATGCATTTTGCCTACTTTGAATATCTGACTCGATTGTCCCATAATCAAACTAAATTTATCTAAACATGGAGATGGGTTATCAAAGCTGCACAACAGTGAGCATATCATGGACTCAGAATATTTAGATAATCTTCAAATTTGAAGATACATGAAGTTTCAACTACTTCTTTATCTGTTTTGAGTCAATTTTTGTTAACTATTTTATCTGGAAACAAACACAAAAAAGAAATTGAAGTATGGGGTGTGATAACAAATGAGTTCATGTTTATAAAGTACTCCACCTTATATCAGTTTGTGGTAAAACAAATGTGCACTAAGTACTGGTAATCTGCATCTGAGAGCCTTGCCCAGGAACAGTGTGGATAGGATAATTGACTGTTCTGACATGACACTGTATGCAAAGCAATGAAACACAAAAAATCAAAGCAGAAGGACTGTCATAGTTTGCAAAATAAGCCACTACATTAGTGGATCTAAAATTTGCTCCTAGTCTTTGAATTTTCAACAAAGTACAATTTGAAGTACTGGGGATTCTTTTTCCTCTATATTTTGCAGACATCAGATTATTCTCAGATCTAATAAATACACTCAATGATTATCTCTATTGTGTAGTTTATTAACTCATATAAGCCTGGCGTGGGACATAGACAAACAGTATAGCCCCAGATGTGACGCCACAGAACGCGGCGTCTCATCTGGGGCTATTCTGTTTGCACAGAGAAATTTCATCAAAAAATGACATAAAAAATAAAAATCACTCCTAACACTCCTAAAAACGAAAGTGGACTCATCCAATTGATAATGATGGGAGAATCCATTCGTCAAATATGGGTTAAACTCGGGCCATCACCAGTACTACAGTTCCTTCAAGTTCAATGAATATTTTATTCATAGCTGAACAGTGCCTTTGTTTCCATACACTGCTAGTACAATCCATCTACTTCCTAAATGAAATCTTATAAAACTTAAGCTGCTGTCTTCTATCGATTGTAGGTCTTGCTTTTTTCCCCACCAGTTTTATAACAAGTTTCATGCTCAACTCTGATGAGCATAAAATTGATTACTGTTCAAAAATAACACAATTGCCATAATTAGAGGAAATTTCAAGTTTTAATTACAAAAGCCAGGTATTTATTATGCTAATAAATGTTAAAATGCCAACAAACATTGGCATCTTAACATTTATGAGCAGGATTAATTCCAGTCTCAGCTGAGTTGAGCATGAAGAAAGCTTTATAACCTCTGGGCCTGGTCAGAAATCCTACAGACTGGTTTTAATCATGGTCACTTGAGCATACCTTCAATTTTCTTCAGAGAGCCCTTCCAGACCTCAAGACTGTATGTAAACTCATTCCAACTGATCTTAAACTTCTTCCAGTTCTGCAAAGCAAGAAAAAAAACATCATCATCATCAGCAGCAGCTTCATCATCATCATTTTTAAGCCTAAGCCCTTTTCCAAGGATTAGGCTGGGAAAGTTAATTAATAGTTTCTTATCCAAATTCTGGGGTGGGTGGGTGGATTTTATTATTATTAAATTTTACTGTTGTGAGTATAGGTTTTTTTATGGATTTCAAAACATTTCTAGTGCATAATTCGAAATTCCAAGCTCTCTTTGTTTGTCCTAGTTTGGCGTCATTGCTTTCTTTTTTACTTTTTCTAGTAATCATGCAGCAGCTGATGTTTAAATTGTTTCCATTTCATTGAGTACACTTCTTGATCCAAGATATCAGGCATCTAGCCATCTACAATAATGGTTGTACAGCTTTGCGTCAGAGCTGGTTCAGGTCTCCAATGTCAAGCTGTTTTCAAGAGACAAGTCTAAATGATCCCCATTACCAAAACTTGTCCATGTAACATACAGAGATTTTTTTTCAGGTGCAAAAATTTAAAAATTCAATGGAATTTTTTTTTTTTTAATATTTCACTCAAAACATACATTGTGGGTACATGTTAGAACCGCCTCCCTGAGGCAGTTCTAATGAGTAACCACAATCTATATGTATGTTTTGGATCAAAAATAAGAAAAATAGGTATACCGCTGCAACCCCAGCTCTTCTATATAAAAGTGGGTATTTATTTCACAGACATGTTTTCCTAATGCAGTGAAAAATTATTCTTCTATATAAATCAATATTAACTGTCCCTGCCGTTCAAGCATGGACATTAATTAAAACTTTCAGAGACAGAAAATCATTAGGAATCAATGATAATTGCTAATCAAATATTAACTTTACAAAATCTGAAACCCAGTTGATCATCAAAGCTGCTTAACAAGTTTTTTTCTTTTCTATTGTCTAAATCTCATAAGGGCAGTCGGGTGGGAATATGGGCCCCCGCCTAGTGGAGCCTAAAGAAATAGATGGGCTGCTTGTGCTTCCAGGCTTTTCTTGTGCTTGTGCTTTGTTCGCTACTGACTGGTCATCTGGCTACTGGTTAACCGCTCTGGTTTAAGCCTGTCCAGGAAAGATGGCTTCAAGTCAAACCACCCATACCTATAAGCCTTATTGGCTTAGTTGGGTGGTTATATTTTAAGCACTTTTTTATGTCATGACATCCTAATTTGGGGTAAAAGTCCAATAAAGTGGAGGAAACATCCCAACATGACCATAGCTGTTGACTGGCATGCTAAGCATCAGTTCAAACAAACAAACAAAAATTCATATTTGTAATCTCAAGCATCTGGGCATTTCCTATGTGTACATGCAGACTACTTTGTGTCAAGTCTGGCCAGAGTTTTTTTTTTTTTTTTTTTTTTAATTTTGGATATACACTATTAATACTTCAAATTTTTGTGTCATTTTACAAATGACATTGAAAAATGTCATATGAGAAAATTCAAGCTGTCTTGTTTTTTATTTCTTGAAGCTTTAAGTCAAGTAAATTAATTTCAAAATCTGATAATATGATACTCTGAAAATTTATGCTATGTTCTTTTTTATGACCTTATAAGGTTCAAGTTACGTACATGTAGTTTAATATCAAATTCAATTCCTAGAAAAGCTTGATCTCATAATAGAAGGTGTGTTTTTTTTTTTTTCTTTTTTTTTTGTTTTTTTTTCAAAAGTAGGAAACTACAGCTTTCTGAATCTTATAGCATGTCAAAGAACAACAGAAATGTATAAATACAAGCACATATTACTTAAAAAATCCAATTATTTTGTTTGTCTGTATTGAGGTTCAACATCCAAGTCAACAATCACGTGGGAATGGAGCCACTGCTTCCTGCCAATTAACCAGTACCCTGGGGAGTTAATGTGTCTCACTCAAGGACACAACATGGCCACCGTTTCAGGATCAAACCCAGAACCTCTCATTTTGGAGTCAGTTGCTCTACCACCAGGCCAACACACTCTCATCCATTCATTTGACCTCCAAATATTTGCATTGTATGTAACTTACATGTTTAATTCTGTACTTGAACCCTTTACTTGGCTTGACGGGACCTTTTAGCAGAAGTTGTCTGAAATAGACGAAGGAACAGCCATTTTATCAGAATAGTCATTTTGCTAAAACAGCCATTTTATCAGAACACCCATTTCATCATATCAGCCATTTTATCAAAACAGCCATTTTTTCAAAACAGCCATTTTACCAAAACAGCCATTTTATAAAAGCATTTTGTCAAAGCAACTATTTGATCAAAACAGCCATTTTATCAGCCGCATCATACCTAGTCTTCAGGGTTTTCGACAAGGTGCAACATTAAGGATATTCTATCGGACATCTTGGTCTTCAATTTGGGAAATGTACCAGGATTTCATCTAATTAGAGCAAAAGTGGGTGGCGTTTTTAAATTGAAATTTCACACAACATACCGTAATATGATTATCTATTCCTCGAGACTCGATACACAAAATCCAGATGTCACAGTGCAACGCATTTCGACATTTAAGCATGTCCAAGCACATGTTTTAATTTATTTGTGGTTCCGAAATGTTTGAAACACACCCTGGGATACCATGACACAACAATTTACCTTATATACTCACCAACAAACACAGAAGGCAAATGCATAAGATATACTTTTTTTCAAAACCCTTACTATAGTTTTTGTTTGAAATGATGCTTAACATCCCAGTCAATAGCGAAGGTCATGTCGGGACGTGGCCCCCATTTTATTAGACTTTTACCAAAAATGAGGATGTCATGACACCCAACTTGTGCTTCAAATATAACCATCCAACTAAGCCACAAAGGCTTATACGTATGAATGGTTTGACTTGAACCACTTTTCCTGGGCAGGATCAAAGGCAGTAATCAGCTGGTCAGTGAGTAGCGTATAAGCTTTATCTGGAGGCACAAGCAGCCCATCCATTTCTTTAGGCCACAATCATTGTGGTTAATGTTGCTTTAAGTCCCTGTCGTACTCTTAGGAATTCTCGCGGCGTTTGCACGGCGTTCTTAAATTTTCCAGAACGCCGCGAGAATTCCCAAGAACAAAAAATATTTGTGAAAAGAGGAAGCCATGAAGTCCTCACCCCGTCCTCACGGCGTCCTCGTCTAGTCCAATGCATTGCTACGGAGTTCGCACTGTGTTCTACCGAGTTCCTGCGGCGTTCTGGGTGGCATTTCATGGTGTTTGCACGGCGATTTCAGTGCGCTTGCGCGACGCCTTTGGTGTATGTACTGCGTTTCCATGGCGTTCTGGCACTGCGTTGACGGCTTGTAGGCAAAGCAGATATGATGTCTCAATCATTTGTTTGTTTGCTTTGTCTGCTGTGCCTGCATATACATGTACACAAATAGAAAACCAGCTCGTTGTTTGATAGACATAAAGAATGGAATTCTTACAAGTGCATCTCATTTATTTATTTTGTTTGCTTTGTCATATTTAAAATCATTTTATTCGTCATTTTTGTGTTTTTGTCATACATGTTAAAACAAAACGCCACTGGACGCGGTAGAAGCTCCACATGAGCGCAATGAACGCGTGAAAACACCTTGCAAACGCGGTAGATGCTCCACGCGAGCGCCTTGATCGACGTAAGAACACCTTGCAAAATCCACTGAAGCACAGTAAGATAAATTACACGCTGCGCGCTGCTTATGAGCGCGGCGTAAACGCAGTGAGATTGCGATGAACGCCGTAGAATCTCCGTGAAAACGCAATGGGCTAAAAAGGCGTTTGCACTACGATCTCGCTGCGCGCCCGCAGAGTTCCTTGGGCTTTGATGAATTTCTCACTGCGTAGCCACGGCGTCCTCACGGCGTCGCTCTTATTAAAACGCCGATTGATGGCGCTTCTTTTTGGCATGTGCAAAAGAAACACCTTCCCTTGGCGTTCTAGGATTTGCCACGGCGTTCGATGGACTTCCCAGCGCGTTGCTACGGCATTTGTATCATTCTCAAGTTTGTGTTCTGCATTTTTGTAGAAAGCTGCGCGATCTCAGCGATAATGCCACCCTGGTGTGACAGGGGTTTTATGCTATTTGGCTGTCATTTTGATAGAATAATACACATACTATATGCGGAAAATTAATAGTGTTGGACACCTTTGCGTCACTGCAACGTGCTACAAACGTTATATTTGGTGAATGCTGAGACCTTAAGTAAAAAATGCATGCTCATTCTTTAATGTTTGATATTGCAGGTTATACGATATAACCGAGTTGATTTCAGGTGAAACTTTCTTCAAACTGGCTGTACAGTAGATGATTATCCTTTGTTTGTTTCAAGTTCCCGGTTGCGCAAAGTCAACGATTCCGCAAACCTTTATTGAAAGCATGATTTAACATGCATATATTACACTCAAAACAAAAATAATTTTGTGGCTTCGATCAGCGATGTTTATTTTCTTGAACATTGCATTATCCAATAAATATCTGTGACTAAGTTCACTGGCACCAGATTTTGATTTCTAATGGCTTCTTGCATGTCAAATTTTATGACATTTAAACAATGATGTCACACTGCTACACACCGAGAGCAAGGAAACACACATTATAAATGGAAACGACCATAAATTCATTAGGTACTTTAACAGTTTATTTAATGTCAAAACACCCAACTAGGATGACACATTGTCGCTTCTATAAGGTGTTATGGCTCCAAGAATCAAAACGAAAGACTTGGGCAAAAATTCTACCGATATAAATTTGTCTACATTTTGTTATTAACCCTAAATGGGTATAGTTCAGCAGTAATTAAAATTCTGTTCTATTGTCAAACCATCTATGATGGCAAAGATAGGTCATTGACAAGAACATTTTGAGGAACCAAGTACTCGACTGTAATGGAAATTTGATGATTTTATGACAATTACTAAAATTCATTTATAAAGGGGTCACATAACTTAATTGACTTAAATTGATTTTGCTCCTGTCATTCTAATTCCATATGTTAAACAATTAAAACAATAGACTTCCAGGTTAAAATGAGGAAAAAGGGAATAATAATATCCGTGTAGAACAGCTGCACCGGTGGTGATCGCATAGGCAAAAACCCTGTTTTCTCATGTTTTGGGGGAGATGGTATTGTTATGGTCAGGAATCATTTTTACGGTTCCGCTGACATGTCACAATTCAACACAATTTACGACCTTAGCCTAACCCTATATTGGCTGCTCTACCTTAAATGTCAGAGTTCGTATCACTTGTGAGAGTCAAGTACTTATTTTCCTCCCGACGCAACCCATCCTGATCACGGATCGTCAATTTGGTGTGTCACCAGTAAACCATTTAGATTCAGATACCTCCATAAATACATTTATCCTCTAATGCAGTACAGTAACACCCAAGAAAAAGCGGATCTTCTAGCATAAGGCGGCAGAGGGGGGGACCGGGGGTCCGGACACCCCCCCCCCCATGGAATTTGAAAATTTTACCTAAAAAGGTAATTTCTCAGGGGGGTGGGGTGGGGTCCACCCCCCCCCCTTTTCCGTGACCAAAAAGGACCCCACCTCATGAAAATTTCTGGATCCGCGCATGGACGGGGAGCCTGGTTTGCTAGTGCACAACTGATAGGTCGTGGGTTCGGTCCGATTCCCGCCTCCATGGGTAAATAAATAACTGACTTGACACAACCATCCTATGAGTTAGTATTTACATTGTATACATGCATTAGGCCCAAGGTTTCAACTGACATGTTTACAAATTAACATTTTGCGTGGGTTGCTTGTTTGGTCTTAATCTTACGTCCCGCTTAATAATATAGCTATGGTCACATACGGATAAGCAAGCTCGGTTTGAAGTCTCATCAGAGAGGCTGAAGAATTCTTGGATCAATGACACCCTGGATACATCCCATTAGGCCAAAATATATAATTATTAGATTCTCATCCAAATTTTTGAAAATTCTTTGGTGGGTGCATGGGTGACTTCTATTGTTCATTTTAGGACACACACTTTGACTCTCTACAAAGCCTAGTGTCTTAATATTTTTTTTCATTTATCCATTAAAAGACACACTCTCAGACCGCTACACTGGCACGGCACCATTTGCGTCAAGCGTTCTGTTTTTTTTTTTTTTTTTTTTGATTTTTTTTTTGACCGTGTGATGGTCTCGGCATGTATGTGCCCATTGTGCAGCAAATTCACCTCTTGCTCGGTTGCGCCATGAGGTTTAGTCTATCAAGGTTGGATACCAAAAATACAACAACAACAACAGACTATTAAGCGAATTGAATTTATGCACAATTATCTTTAATTTCTATTTAACACATGTTTTTAGTTCTTTTACGACCAAATTAAAACTATGATTTTGTGCAGGTTTTGAACAGGGGCGGGTGGGAATGAGAATCTCAAAATCAATTTTCTTTGGCCTTAGACTTATTATACCAGGTTGACCAATGTTTTGCCTGACCGACTTTGCCCAAGGACTATCCTATAAGGGGACACAATATAGGCAAGTTTCAGAGGTCATTTTTCGTTGTCAATTTTTGTTTGTTTGTTTGTTTGTTTTTTTTTTTTTTGTTTTTTTTTTTGGCTTCGCTGTTGGTGTGAGTAACCTAAAGCAACAAGTTCTATAATAATAATAATAATAATAATAATAATAATAATAATAATAATAATAATAATAATAATAATTAATAATAATAATAATAACAATAATAATAATAAAATAATAAATAAATAAACTTTATATATTTTAGGAAGACAACACATTTAGCACAATTGCCAATCTTCCATACGGTCTTCCAGTGAATACAGTCAGGCCTTTTTTATTATTCAGTCATTTTCATATATTTTTGTGATGTAAGTAATACTATATTTTGATAGAAGAGAATCCAGTGCTTGCCTTATAATGCTGAGCGCCTTGTAGCAAAGTAACCACTGGTACCATATCAACCGTCTTATTTATAACGTGACCCAGGATCCAACCTACGACCTCCCGCTTCCGAAACGCACACTCTAACCATTACACTATTGGGACCGGTGTGCTTTAATTAACTGATAATGTTAAAGTTACGTTTGTCCAGGGAGCTACCATACAATCTGCGATTTCCATAATAATATTCAGACATTATACATGTAGGTAACCACGGACCAACATGTGTTGGCGTATGGTATATACCAGCATCTTGCGATATCTTCCTATGGCTTTAGTCGATGGTCTGGGACAATGCCGCATACGGAAATCACTGCAAACTTAGACTGAAAACATGTGGCTTACGTACGGAACATGTATGATGTTCGAACGAACGGAGACCGTGCGATTTTTGATTGCGACCTTGTTTGCTATGGCTTGCTTCTTTTCCAAGGCTGACAAGGCTTGAATTATATAATCTGCTCTTTCTCAAACCATGCCTTTATTGTAACAATACTTTGTTTGAAAGGTAGTATCACTGCCATATTATCACTCGCATACATATTGTAGATACATAGTATGATGCATCACAGTTTGACCTGACAAATACTCATCTATAATATTCACATATCGCACTTGGCGATGGCACGACAGAAGTTGCGGCGGCATGCAATTTCTCATTTTTTTTCTGATCTTGCAGCAAGTGAAGTTTCATGAAAAAGAAATGTGGGAATCAATGTTTCCCTTTCTCAAAAACGTATAATTTTATATGCTATACATGTATAGAGTCCTTGTAGAATCGTATGAAATGTGTGCAGAAGGTCGCCATATGGACGCCACACGGAAATGGTAAATCTTGCATAGTTCGAACGCCGTGAGTTAATTGCAAGCCAAAAGCTAGTAATTAGGCATCCATTACTTAAACCACTTAAACCCCGCTGCAAACGACCCTGAGTTGGCAGACTCGCTTGTTACTGGTTTCTATTTGAGTCGCCGCATGGGAAAACAAACTCTGCATAGGCGAAAACAAAGACGCAGATCAGCTTCGCAGTAACTGCGAAGCTGATCAGCACCCTTTTTTTCGCTGCACAGATAGTACAATATCTCTTCTACTTTAACCCGAAATTTCAAGCTTCTAGCCTGCTTCTGTGACTGTACAGGCAAGTTTGTGTCAGACCTGGTCGGAGCGCATATCGGTGGTTTTCTCACGCACAGGCTCATTTATGAATGACATCAACAAAGAGAAGTGACAAAAGCGCCACAGACATTAATTATTGGGCCCTAAGTAGTGCTTACGCAGCTGTTACGCACCTGTAGGTAATCAGTATGTCTCACATACGCCATGTACATACGTCGTGATATGTCACAAGAACAGAATTTGTATGTCAGCATGCGCAGCTTGACCACCAATTGCAGATTAAGAGGGGTTCGAAGCGACTCCGCCCCCCACCCCCCATTTTGAACCATTTCAATTTCGTGGGGGAAATAAGAGCAATCAGGGATGTTGTACAAAACGACCCCGCCCCCAGTGGGATTGAATTCCCCCCCCCTCCTTTTCAAATCCTAGATCAGCCACTGACCGCAATAAGCCTCAGACCCCAGCGTTTAAAAAGTTCACACATATCACTGATACACTGCTCATATAAATACTGAGACAGTATCCGTGAGTCTACAATATATCACCAGTATTTTATATATATAATTATCATATATTGCATTTTTCAGGCACCGTTAGCAGTTTGAAATTTCCCTATCACACACTAGCATATACCTACAGTAAGTCAAACAACAAATATAATCTATTTTAAAATAATAAATCATTTTGACCACTGAAACCTTCTACACTATACCCCCTGTCTAGGGCCATCTCACATATTACAAAAACATTTATAAGATAAACTGGAGAAAAAAATTGACATGTATTTTTTGCACACAAATGCTAAGACAACGACAAGTAGCATCGTTTCGTGTAAAGTGGTGTTAAATAGTGGAATATCTTATTTATCTAGTCGGTCCATATTTCTGACATTTATATGTTTATATTCGGCTGTATCACGGATTTCGCTTGAACTCATGGAGGTAAGAGCATCCAAAACACTAAAATTCGTCATTTTTTTCATGGGGCTTATCTTCTTATTGGCGTTTTGTAAGACTAAAATTTTAGGCTTTAGAAATAAAGAATGACTCTAACTGGTGCCGCCGACTAATATTTTGGACAAAATCAAGCTTATTGTCTCTCCAGTGTGATGGCCAGAAAAGTGTCAACACCGTCCAAAAATGGCATATGTGTATGTGTACTTTTGAATTACCTTAACTGTGCTGTCAAATAGCAGACAATATATAGAGGCTTCAAATTTTGGATTTTCAAAGTACATCTGCATGGTCAACATGAAGCATATTTGTTTTTAAATGTTGGTTGAGCATCATGCATAGCCCAAGGCAGCCAAAAGAAAAAGCACATAATGATCCATGGAATATTGTTCCAGGACAGGTGTCTACCCTAAATTATCACTTATTGATTCCATCTGCATTGGTTGTTCTCAATCCCATTGGTCTGAGCCGCATCATGAGAAAACCAACAATCTGCATATGCGAAAATGAAGACACAGATCAGCTTCACACTGATTGCAAAGCTGATCACACCTTTGTTTTCGCTACACGGATAGTACAATTCCTTTTCTTTCTAAATGCAACATTTCAAGCTTCTAGCCATCTTTTGTTACTGCACAGAACGGTTTGTATGGAACCTGTTCGGAAACCACAATGTTGGTTTTCTCATGATGCGACTCATCCAACTTTGGGCACTTTTAGTTTTGCTGTGATTTGTTTTATTCAAGTTTTATTGCCTCGTTAAAAACAAGTTATAGCATTTTATGGTTTTCAATATTTTTCAATTGCAGCAGATTTTTAAATACCTGGATAAAACAAACAGCAATAAAACAAAATTGTAAAAGAAAAATTGTTAAAGATTACTTCCTATAACATTATTTATAGGAATCAAATTAAAGTGTTAATGCAAAAACTAAAAATCATAAAATAATGATGCTTAAAAATCACTTCACACCTGGTCCGGCATTTTGCATATGCGAAAACAAAGGCACAGATCAAACGTCTTTGTTTTCGCTACACAGATAGTACAATTCCTCTAATTTCTAAATCCAAAATTTCAAGCTTCGCACCAAATTCTGTGGTTGCACAGACCGGTTTGTGTCAGACTTGTTCAGAAACCACATTGTTGGTTTTCTCAAATCGCATGACACAACTCATTTAATGGCAAAAAAAGCAGCTTTCCAAAATGTTGATGCAGATCAAAAACCATAAGAAACATCATTTTTGCCAGTATCCACTGTGTTAGTGGCAATGTGGAATGTGTGATTTTATACAAAACTGTGTTCCCGACTGCCAAAGAAGGCGTGTTGGCAATTGAAAATGTTCAATTTACATTCTACATTGTCATTTTGGCAAGCCGAAACACCTTTTTATGGCAGTCTAGATCTCTTTTTGTTTATCAAATTGGTTGTTCGTGATTGTAGCAATCTAGAACTCTTTTTATTTATCGAATTGGTTGTTCGTGATTGCCGCTAATAAGGTGTGGTCTCTAAAGGCCAAAAAGTTCAGGAAGCTCAAACTGCTGAAGCAAACAACATTTTGCAATCAAAACTCTATTTCAAATGCAGATGCTATATATCGTAATTGTGACTGGGCATTTCAACAAAAATAACCAGCTCTCACTTTTCCTTTCTTGGAATTTTAAAACTTGTAAATGGTCAATATTGCCCATTTCGCTAGCCCAAATTTTCTTTTGTAGTACATGTAATTCATTATGCATACCTGTATCTTTCCCCAAGGTATGGCGTCCAAGCCCGAGTGGACGTTGCAAATCTTGCATTTAAATATTTTTCCAATTGCTCATTATCAATATCCTTCTTTGAACTCCTTTGGTACACAAAGTCCGACTTCGGCTCTTTGGGTTTCACATCTCCATTTACTACATTATCTTCTAACTCTTTTTTATCTTTCACGGGCTGAGAGAAAACAGGAGGGGGGATAACTGGGGGTGCTTTAGGGGGTGGGGCTGGTGATTTTGGCGGAGTTTTCTGCCTTGGGCTCGGAGGGGCTTGCATTTCCATTTCATCATTAATTGTGTTGTTAATTTGTTCCTCCTCATCTGACCCCCAGGGGTCAGGGGACACCCTTGCTCCACGAGCTCCAGTCCGAAACATGATTTTCTGGTGTTATTCCTGTTTTAATTCAGAATTGTCTATATCCAAAATTTCCTTTCACTGAATGTTCATTCTGTTTACTTCTATCCAAACTTTTATCCAAATGATCTTTATGTTTGTTCTTTTTTTGTGTGTTTTCTTTTTGTTGTTGTTTTTTTACTTTGTTTCAAACTTGGTTAATTTGTACTCCAATTCACTTCTATCAGTAAAAAATAAAATTGTGGTGGTCCTTTCTATCACTTCACATTAATTTTTACCCTTTTCTTCTTTCTAAATCCTTCAAAATTAATAGAAGACTTTCTGTATATAATATTGTGTAATTATTGCAAGCTTAAAAACTTATGTCTGTTGTAATTTATTTTTTTTTCTATAGGATCTTAATTTTGGTAATCTTAGATAATACGTTTGCACTTGAACTTTGCCGAAATTTCAATGTACACAAATTTTTAATAGCCAATGTTTTTTGGTCTTAATCAGGAAACAAAAGTACATACCCTAACTAAATGCATGTCTTAAAGTATGATCAATGTATAAAGTGAATACAACCTATTGTTTGAATTAACATAAATGGTCCGACTAAATTGGTTGGTTAATTAAAGCGGTTCTATTGTTACGGAATTGATTATCAATAAACATTCTAAAATATTAGCTGGTCAATATATGAGCCATGCCATGAGAAAACCAACATTTTGCATATGCGAAATAAAAGGCGCAGATCAGCTTCGCGGCAACCGCCAAGCTGATCAGCACCTATGTTTTCGCTTCACGGATAGTACAATTTCTCTACTTTCTAAATCCAAAATTTCAAGCCTCTAGTCATCTTCTGTGTTTGTACAGCTTGGTTTGTGTCAGACATGTTCGGAAACAACATTGTTGGTTTTCTCACGATATAGCTCATATAAACTTCTTCAGAAGTGGTCAAGTTTCCATGAATAATTTATTAAAAGGAAACAATGACTATTAGCATGCACAGAACTGTTCAAAGGAATAGACCATAAAATGATCCATTTTCGATAAATGATCTATATAAAATTTTGCTTTACTTTTACATGCAGAAAAAAAGTAATCTTTTCTGTGTTGCAATTTTGAAAAAAAATCGTCTTTAAAAAGTGCTTTACATATAAGCCATTTATAATTATCAATCAAAACAATAAATTTTTTTTTTTTTACAAATGTACGAAAAAAAGCCAAACTTTAAATTTGAATAACAGATTTTTTTACTGTTCCTTATCCTTGAGAAATCAGAAATAGACCAAGCTGAACATTGTATTCCATTTTCCCTATTTCTTTTAATTATAAATCCATTTTAATCAACTGAAAATCACAAGCACAAAAATTTATTTATGATAACCGATTCTTAATACATTATAAGTCATATACCATCCGTGTACTGTATACCATCTACCTATCAGGATCATACAGGACGGTTAAACCTAATCACCGTAACCATTGTTTGCCTACTAGTCTTATTGTCTGTCATTGTCTGGATTCATTCACCTAGGTAGTTTGTGTAACATTTTTACGAAATCATTCTTTTCTTTGGAATAAAGGACAGCACTTTAATGTGTGTTTTCAGTCCTTTTAATAAGAAATTAAATCCTTTGCTTATAGCAAATATTGGAAAAACAGTTTCTGAATAAATGAAATATAATACCAAATGGAAACTATTAACAATGTATCAATTAAAATATTCAAAGGATTTTATTTCTACTTTATTGAACTGGCAATTTTAAGAATACATTATTATGAGGGTGTCAAGCTTCAAATTCCTATAAGAAATATGCTTCTGTATGTACATTGGAAATTAAGAATTTCTATGTTCATTTTTTTTTGGTGGCGTGCAGCTAAAGAATATACATTGTAAATTATATTCTTTCCTGCAATTACAATCAACAAAGACCTGTAGCGCATAAACAATAAATTGTTTGGCCTTCCAAAATATGAGTTTTTGCAAGATAGTGTAGCCTGAATGCATGCAAAAGCACAGCTACAATGCATGAAGTATGCCACAATGCATTAAATAAGCTTCAATGCATAATATAAGTCACAATGCATAAAGCATGCCACAATGCATTAAGTATGCCACGATGCAAAAAATATGCCACAATGCATAACCTATGCCACAATGCATAAAATATGCCACAATGCATAAAGTATGCCACAATGCATAAAATATGCCACAATGCATAATGTATGCCACAATGCATAATGTATGCCACAGTGCATAAACTATGTCACAATGCATAAACTATGCCACAATGCTTAAAATATGCCACAATGCATAAAGTAAGCCATAATGCATAGAGTATGCCATAATGCATATAGTATGTCACAATGCATAAAATATGCCACACTGCATAAAGTATGCCACAATACATAACACATGCCAAAATGCATAAAGTATCAACACAATGCATAAAGTATCATCACAATCCATTAAGTAAGCCACAATGCATAAAGTATACTAAAATGCATAAAGTATACCACAATCACAATGCATAAAGTAAGTCACAATGTATAAAGTATGCCATAATGCATAAAGTATGCCAAAATGCATAAAGTACACCACAATGCATAAAGTAAGCCATTAAAATTGTAAGTTCAAGTCTTCTAACGGACTGATGAATATTGGTCAGTATCCTTTATTCCTCCTCTTCTGTAAATATGATATCATGAAAAAATAGCTCATTAAGAATTTGTCCATGGTTTAGACATTTTATCACTTTACATAAGATTATATCACAAAGAGACGTCTTTATCTGGCTAAATTTAGCTGTGTAATTAACGTGACCTCGATTCGCTTGACCTTCAAAATGGCGACCGGAAGTAGAAAATCGATGACGCGGAAAAAATCGGGAACCATGAATTACAGGTTAGAATGCCTCTGAGTACAGCTTATTATGCACAGCATGGGCGGATCCAGAGGGGGGGGGACAGGGGGTCCGGACCCCCGCTGGAATTGCCAGATTATTAGTTTTTGCCATGTTGAAATTTTCCGTCAGACCCCTTCTGGGAATTTGGACCCCCCCTGAGGAAATTTTCTGGATCCGCGCATGCACAGTGTGAACAAGCTTCATGTAAAATGTTGAAAAATAGCAATATATTCTAAAGGGAGTATAGATAAAATAATTTTCCATAATTTCTCTTTTTTTCTAGAAAAAGGCGTCTGACCAAAATACTGAAACTGAGTAATAAAGGACAATTGAGCTCTGAGATAGCTTTTTTGTTTGCCATTGATTGTTTTGAGTCATTTTTGCAAAACTTGAAATTTTCTGGTTAAATATTCGAAAGGGAGTAGGCGTACAAAATACAAGGACAGTTGCAAAGCTGTAAATTGCTGATATCAGTCTAAAGTCTTGTTAGTCTTTAAGATTGCCAACAACAGTTACTGGCTAGATTCCAAAGAGAACTGCAGGTTTCACCAGAAAAGAGGACATATAAGGCATGTGATATGACACATGACGCTGTTGACATAATTGAGCCACCTCGTGGGAAAACCAGCAATGTGGTTTCCAAACAGGTCCGACACAAACCGGGCTGTACAAGCAGTGAATATGGCCAGGCTGGAAATTTTGGATTTAGAAAGTAGAGGAATTGTACTATCTGTGTAGCGAAAACAAAGGTGCTGATCAGCTTCGCAGTTACTGCGAAGCTGATCTGCGCCTTTGTTTTCGCCTAGGCAGATTGTTGTTTTTCCCATGTGGCGGCTCATTATTGTCTTTCATGCAGCAAAGAATAAATTCAGAACAACAAATAAAATATTTGATATTAATCAGGTCAAGTTTAAATATAGTTCATAATTACACCTATCATTAACATTTTAGCCATATCATGGGAAATAAGCCATGCTACCCGCACAGCCACACAAACATATGATTTAGCATGCTATTTCAAGACGGAGCGACAAAAATGCTGATCTGGGATCAAATTGCTGACAAGAGTGCAGGTGTGCAGGCTGATCAGCACCTTCATAGTTTCTCACATAAAAATCGTGACAAATTATTAACCGATTTGAAATTCAATACCAGAGTGTTTATGTCTGTATGTCTTGTTTCTTAGTCACAGTTGACGAAAAAAATTATTTTTAAAGATCATTTACGCAAATTAAAGTAATAGGTAGGAGTTTCTATTGTTGAGCGAGATTTCTCATTGAAGGTCTGGAACAACAAGTTCAATTTTTAGTGAACAGGTTATTAAAAGGGCAGTTTGTATTGGATTACAATACAAGCATGAATATTGCACCTTGAAGAATTAGTTCAATATAATCTGCTGGTCCCACCACCAAACAATTATAATGGCACAGATCAGCCTGGGTATCTGTTCAAATCTGATAATTTTAGAGAGTTTTTAGTAATGACCTTTCATATATTGCATAACATCCGGCAGAAACCCTTGGGCATCCATTTGTTTCATTGTGAAACATTGCCTAGTTTGAGACTGCTGAACAAATATCTTAAGGTCAGGGTGAAGTAAAAAACGCCACGCCAGATTTTTTTTATTTTTTGCATATCGATGTTTTAAATGCTTCCCCATCGGAATATGTAAAAATATTCCTTGACTACCAGATTAGTTTTTGAGCTACAGGCAATCCAAAACCACCATTATTACCATTAAACTCAATGGGAAACGGGAAATAGGTGTCTGATTTCGCACATAAACATATTTTCCTCCTAAATTCCACGATGATTTTTTTTTAAAAATTGATATTATCTGCGTGAATTATTTTGGAACAGGTTGCTTGAAAAAAAGTCCTTGACAACCAGGCTCGTTTTCGAGCTATTTAACATCTTTCACGTGTAGGGTCGGGCTTTTCTGGTATTTTCCACGACGTAACGTAATGTCGTGGCGCAAATGGGCGTCACAATTTTATGTGACGTCGGCTGATAAAACGTTCAAAATCTAGCATCCAGAGCAAACGGCTTACTAATCGGGGTTTATATCTACAAAGAATTTGAAACAAAATTGGAACTCACTACACATATACTGTAAGTATTTTGTCGTTTACCTATCCAAACTTCCCTTGAAAGAAAGCACCAAGAATAACGATTTCGTTCATCCTCCGTGTAAAACTTCTATGGTGGACGGTTCGGGGGATTTATCTTAGATCCTGGACGATCGTGTTATACTCACTTCACAGATTTACCGGACACATCTGCTTTTATAGGCCTAGGTCAGATTTAGATTCATTTCATTGATATTTATAATAGTAAATATGTGACGTGAGTTCTATAGACTCCATGATATTTACTTTATCGCCTCCGCGACATTTTGTCGAAAATTACATTTGTGGAAAATGTCCCCATGCCCTAACCCTAGTGGTTGTTGGCTCAAAATGAGCTTCTATAGGCTAGTCTTCTACGGAATAAATCTCAAAATTTTGCGGTGAATATTTTTGAAGTTACAAAATTTTCGACAAAACACATTTTCGACGAAATCATTTTTGATCATTTTACGTGTTCAGGCCTGGTTTCCACGGACAATGTTTCTTCGACGAAGATTATATGTCATAGAAACTTTGGCAATGAGTGAGTTCACAGCAAAGATTTCTTATATTACTGAGCTCGTTCCACAGATATTTGACAATGAAACTTCGCGACAGAATTGATTTTACATCAGGATATAAAGTTTTTCTGCGACAAACCTACTTTATCTTAGAAAAATTGTCCGTGGAAACCAGGCCTGCTCCCAAACTTGAACAAAGTTATTGGCCTAAGGCCCATGTCAACCGAAGATCGTGAACTAGCCAAACATTTCTCGCTAAGCCGCGTTCCCACGGACACTTTTTCTCTGGCAAAGTAGGTTTGTCGCGGAAAATAAGCTCGTGTAAACTCAATTCTGTGGCGAAGTTTCTTTGTCAAATATCTGTGACAAAGTTGGGCGTGCTAAGTAATATAAGTAATCTATGCTGTTTGTGAACACAATCTCATTGCCAAAGTTTCTGTGACAAAGAATCTTCGTCAAAGAAACATTGTCCGTCGAGACGCGGCCTTATTGTTCGATTTTGACTGCAGGCGCGTCAAAAGATCTACGAGCACGTGAAAGGATATTCAGATTGTAACAATACACATACTTGCTGTGTGTGCAACTTAGTATAACAAAAATCTTGCAGCATTTCTTCCTGATTTACCTTTCGTGTGCTTCTTCATGCACTCGCTAGTGGTCAACTCTAGCAATACCTTATTTTGTCTGCACACGAGCGCTTGACTTCATTGATTTCACATCTGTGAGAGAGAAGGACTGGTGAGAAATATGCGGTCATTTTGGCGTTTCACCAGTAAACTAATCCAAACCCGGTAGCACATTTATATTCGTCGGTCTGTTGCGGGCTCGTTTACTGTATGGAAAACTCATTGCCTGATCGCGCTTGGAATCGACCCCCTCCCCACCAATATGAAGATCTGAGAGTTTGTCAGCAATTTTTGTTCTTTCTGAAAAGTAACTGGATTTTACTGACAGGCTTCTTTTTTTTTATAAACCATATATCCGGCAACCAAAGTCTCGTCCTTTTAAAGCATGCTACAGTCAGTGGTAACAAGACTAGACAGACAATTAGGCTACATAATTTACATATTTTATTATGTGCTAGAACTTATTTTATACTCTAGTAAAAACGGCGCGACGTTAACGTCTCAACTCTTGAACCGACGTCGTTGCAACGCAACGTCGCTCGTGACGCTGCATAACAACCATTACTTCACCCTGACCTTAACTGTTTGAACCACTGCAGAAGCTGAGTTCAAGTTTACGATGTTGTAAAACAGGTTGAAGCCTTCAGTAATTTTCAGAACTTATCCTTCGGAAGTGGTACTTCTAATTGCATTCTCTATGTTTTTTGTTTTTTTTTTTTTTTTTTGGGGGGGGGGGGGGTGCGTTGTGGGGGGGGCCTATAAAAGTCAATTAAATGAATGGCTATCTTTTGAAAAAAGGCTGCTTATTTGGAAGACTAGTTTCGTTCTCTGTACCAGAAAAATTCTTCACTCTGAGAGGAATGTCACTTCAGTGCTCTAGGCATGGGCATATCCTGGCTTAAATTCTAAATGGGGGTTCAAAACCATTAAGGATGGCTCATTTTCTATGTTTTACCTGATTTACGCATGAAATAGAAATAATTTGGTAATGGACAGGAGTTCAAGCAAACACCTAAATCCACATTGTGCTAAGACTGAAACAAAGGTAGGGTTAAGATGTTAAATGCAAGACACCGTACTTCATTGATAGTTTGACAGCCATTGGCCGAGGCACCGCTCTGATCATCTCTAACATTTTTATCTAATCTTCTAGAGTGTGTATGTTGCTGACCTTTAACCTCGCTTCCTCATTATAATGAGGTTGGACTGTACTTACTTCATTGATAGTTTGACAGCCATTGGCCGAGGCACTGCTCTGATCATTTCTAGCATTTTGACCTGATCTTCTAGTGTGTGTATGTTGCTGACCTTCAACCCCCGCTTCTTCATCTCATCATGGGCCTCACTGTGGTCTGGGTCTACCTGGAAAATTTATGAGAAATGCCTTGAAAAAATGTTACTATATTTTTTATTTTCATGGACATTCTAAATTTTTAAGCATCCAAACTTGTCTAATAGGGCAAATGTCTAATAGGGCAAAAGCATGCAGGATATTTGTCATGTTGTTATGGCCAAGAGAATATATGTCATTTAGGCACGTTCGGATATTTTCTCACAAAATGATTGCCAGCGACCAGATCTGAAACCCAGTAAAAACAAATACAGAAAAACTCCCAATTTATATACAAAGGGAGAAAACCATGATTTCAAGTGTTGCACATTGATTGTATTGATTCTCACTTTTTATTAAACACTAAAATGAGACAGAACTATAAAAAGTCAGGCTATCCAAATACTCAAAACATTACCTGATTAAGTTTAATAGTCCCTATAGTTGACCTTCTCTTGGTGAGCTTGGCCCTCTCATCAGCCAGTTCCTTTCTCTTCAGTTTGATCCCCATGGTGGAGTTCTGGACCTTCTTGGAGGGCAGGTTGGCACTGACAGCGTCCATCTTGTTACGGTACACCACCTCTCCTTTCCTTTCCTTGACCTGAGCTGAAATTTAACGACTAGATTTGAAATCAATGATAAGATATAGTTTGTTAGTTTCAGGTTTAACCTCCCACCAACAGATATGGTCGTATGGAGAAGGGAAGATACAGTACTTTGGTTGCCGTCATGGAGTACCGGGCCTGTTTGGAGGGCAGATTAGAGCTAACAGCTTCCATCTTAGTATTTAGGTACACCACCTCTCCAAAAGTCCTTTCATTGACCTGGGCTGAATTTGAAGTAGAATGTCTCCTTGGCCTTGCGTTTAAGGATAGTTAACAGTTAAATTACTTTGTGAACACTCTGAAAGATCATGATCTCTGACAAGATAATTTTTCAATTGTACAGTTCAACCTCATTATAACGCGCCTCACTATAGTGCGGTTTTTAATATAACGCGGCCATTTCATAGCTCCCAAATTAATTAATTTGCTATATGTCTATTGTAAATAACCTCATTATAACACGGTTCACTTATAACACGGTCTGTTTTCATGGACCCCAAAGATAGCGTTATAATGAGGTTGACCTGTATTTCTTTACTTCCAGTCTTGAAATTCAAGCCTATTGTCATTTTATTTCAAAGTAAGGCTTGTTTGAATTTTTTCAAAACATCCAGCACTTTCAACAATTTTTCATGCTGGGATGGAGCCATTGCTTCCTTGAGTAACCAGTCATATGGGATTTCAAATTGTATTCCCAAGAAAACAACCTGGGATCAGTGGGGTTTGAACCGGAGTCGGCCAACAGGTTACCACAATTCCTAGGTATTAACCAGTACTAAGGGAAGCTTAAAGTGTCCCTCAAGAACACTACACGGCAGAGATAAGTATAAAATCGAGGACCTCTTGCTTAAGGGCCCTCTTCTCTACCGCTAGGACACCACTCCCCAGAGAGCATGCACACAAATAATAATAGTAATAAAAATAATAAAGACTTTATTAAAGAGGCGCAGTTGTTCTAATCTTTCCTGGGGTCCTCAAATACACATGTACTTCTCTAGAAACATCTCTATAAACATACATACATATGTTCAACTCACCTGCTAGATCAGCAAGCACATGGTAATAGTCCCCATCCTTTGTGGTACTCATTCTGAATATGAGCTAGATGGAAAAATTCTATCACCAAATGTTTGACTAAATTTTTTCAGAGTATCCCTATTGTTCCTGGCCAACGTATTTCCAAAGAAAGGGTAACTGAGTCTTCTTATAGCTCGATAACCCTTGAACGAGTTTCTGTGAACTACTTAATACTTCTGAATCTTTGTATACCCATTGAAAACGGAAATGAAAAGGAAGCAGTCTATGTAAAGAGATGCTTTCAAATTTGATACCCTGTACACTATTTCTTTAAATAAGTCAATATATCACAAAAATAAATATGAGCCGTCACATCAGAAAACCAACATTTTGCATATGCAAAAACAAAGGCGCAGATCAGCTTCGCAGTAACTGTGAAGCTGATCAGCGCCTTTATTTTCACTACATAGATAGTACAATTCCTCTACTTTCCAAATCCAAAATTTCCAGCCTCTAGTCATCTTCTATGCTTGTACAGCTCGGTTTGTGTCAGACCCGTTCAAAAACCACATGGCTGGTTTTCTCATGACACAACTCATATTTTGTCAATAGAGAAAATAGTCATTCCTATGATTGCTGCTATCAAAAATATCTTTGTGACTTTTCTTTCATTATCCTTGAATTTTCAATAGATTTTTTAAATAAATGAATTCATTGTTCGGTACAATACAAAACTAGAAGTTGGCTGTCATATTAATGTCTAAGCCATGTCAGAATTTGCAAAATCTCTTTTTCTACAAAATTAATATACAATTTAAAAAAAAAATGTTTATCTAATAAAGATAAATGATAATTTTTTTTTCTGTACTATACAAAACTAGAAGTTGGCTGTCATATTAATGTCTAAGCCATGTCAGAATTTGCAAAATCTCTTTTTCTACAAAATTAATATACAATTTAAAAAAAAAAAATGTTTATCTAATAAAGATAAATGATAATTTTTTTTTCTGTACTTTTTTTTTTAACAATTTCTATTTTGTTATGTACATGTACACCTTTACATCCAAATATAAAAGGTTTTATACAAAACTGAATGAATAATTTTGAAATATGATACTTTATTATTGTTACAACTTTTAATAATAATTATTGAATACAGTGTTGAATATAGAATTTAAATTATTGACGAACCAAATCAAGACAATAACTAAACCCTGTTAACATCAATCATATGGCTTCTGGACTGTGCATTTCACTATGGGCAGAAACCAGTTAAAAGCCTTTGCATGGAAAAAATTAACAATTTTGGTTTCCGACCAAGTCCAACACAAACCAGCCTGTACAGCTATAGACGCTGGCTAGAAGCTTGAAATTCCGGATTTAAAAAGAAGGGGTATCTTGCTATGTGTGTAGAGAAAACAAAGATGCAGATCAGCTGTGCAGTTGATCTTCGTCTTTGTTTTCGCGGCACATAATCAAAACAGCGCATTGGGTCATCAAAACAGCGAAAAACAGCTATCAAAAAAGCGTATGGACTATATAGCTACCTGTAAAATCGTGCTCATCATTACAGCGCAAGATAATAGGGCAATTATCTGTAATTACCTGTCTATTTACCTGTATACCTAGCCAACCTAGCCTTACACTTGGAATTTGTACATCTCCAGGCAGTCTATTGCATTCTTTGTTTTTCTATCCAATCTATATGAAAATCCATCGTTTGTTATGCCTTTTTCCTCCCTTCTGGGTTTTAGATCTATTTTGTATTATTATTTTTGATCCATTTTTTTTTTTTTGAATAAAGAAATCACATTAAAAGTTCAGGCTAAAATTAATCAGGCTAAAGATCGATTAAAACGCATTGCTGTCAGAAACTTGATTCATGTAAGCTGTCATCGTTAGATGTAAGCCAAGTGTCACCATGATGATGATGACCAAGCCATCAAGCCACTCACCGCTCAGGTAGACGCTCTCAGGTAGAAAATCACTAGTGATTACGATAACAATAGGATAATTGCCCAATTATGTTGCGCTGTATCGATGAGCGTAGTTTGCGCCGTTATGATGAGCTAAGATAATTACCCCTTGCGCTGTTTTGATAAAACACCGTTTTCGCATATGAGATTGTTGGTCTTGAAGACTGATGCGATGGCTCATATTTCTGACAGATTTATTAAAACAAGTAGCCCAAGGGCAACGATCGCTCACCTGAGAGTCAACAAGTATAGTCACTGGACAAAGTGATTTTTTTAATTTTCTTTTTTACCCTAAATGGGTATGACGGCCATCTTGGTAATGTTTCAGGTCTATGGCTGCTAGGATCCTTGGTCCTGTAAACGCTTACCTGAGAGCTAGTTGTCACTTTTCCCCATGTTTCCATGTTTGCCTATGTTTCCAAAATTGACCTTGACCTAAATTAATCACATACCTTCATCTACTCTATTAGTTGTTTGCATCAACTTTTCAGGTCTCAGGCTGCATTTAGTTTACAAAATATCCATTGTTTTCACTTTTTCCCATGTAAAAGCCTATGTTTCCAAAATTGACCTTGCCGTAAAATAGGTAAAGGTCATCCTAGGGTCACCATTTTATCAAACTATGATGGGCCGGAGTCCCAAATGCTACATACCAAGTTTCGTGAAAATCGGCCTGTCGGTTCTGGAGAAGAAGATTTTTGAGTGGTTTTTACCATATATGGGCGCGGAGGCCATCTTGGTCATGTGACCTAGATTTCTGGATCAAACTTTCATTACCCCTACCCAGGGATGCTTCACATAAAATTTCAGTTTGATTGGCCATGCGGTTTCAGAGAAGAAGATCTTTGAAAAGTGTGTTTAGACGACAGATCGGCCAAGGTCAAGAGATGACCTTGACCTAAATTAATCACATACTTTCGTCCCCACTACCCAGGGATGCTCCACATAAAATTTCACTATGATTGGCCAAGCAGTTTCAGAGAAGAAGATCTTTGAAAAGTGTGTATGGATGACAGACCCTTCAAGGTCCAGAGATGACCTTGGCCTAAATTAATCACATACCTTCATCTACTCCATTAGTTGTTTGCATCTACCACTTTTCAGGTCTCAGGCTGCAATAAATTAAAAAACAATGCAATTTTCAGCTTTTCGTCTTATAAGTCAATGAAAACTTTAAGTTGCAATAGCAACCAAAGTAGTGGGACAAGGACAATAAAAAACATAAACTTTGTAGAGGCTAATTTCATAAGCATGTATGCAAAGTTTCAGCTTCATCCACCTTACAGCTTCTGAGAAGAAAATTTTTGAATAGTTTTTCGAAGATTTACCCTTTACGTTGCTATAGCAACCAAACGAATAAAGCGATTTTGACAAAAGTTGCCTAAAACGGGGAGGACTACTCAATATACATTCATGTAAAAACAAAATTTCAATATCCTCAATTAAACAGCAGAAATTGCAAATTTCCACTTTTTGCCTTATAAGTCAATGGAAACTTCAAGTTACCATAGCAACCAAAGTAGTTGGACAAAGACAATAAAAAACACAAACTTTGTACAGGCTAATGTCATAAGCATGTATGCTAAATTTCACCTTCATCCCCCATACGGCTTCTGAGAAGATTTTTGAATTTTTTTTTTTCGAAAATTTACCCTTTATGTTGCTATAGCAACCTAACAAATAAAGTGATTTTCACAAAAGTTGCCTTAAACGTGAAGGACTACACAATAAACATTTATGTAAAAACAAAATTCAAATATCCCCAGACTGACAACAGAAAATGCCAAATTCCACTTTTCTCCATACAAGTCAATGGAAACTTTAAGTTGCCATAGCAACCAGAGTTCTTATCCAATCGAAATAAAAAACACAAATATTCGTTCCCCCCACCTGTAGATGCTATATGTGAAATATGAAAAGATTCGGCCTGACGGCTTCAGAGGAGAAGTCGTTTGAAAATGTTGACGACGATGACGGACGACGCACGGACGCCGGCTCGACCACTATACTATAAACTCACCTGTGAGCCTTCGGCTCAGGTGAGCTAAAAATAGGCAGTTGTACAACTGGTGTGACATGAATACATGAAGTAGCTAAGTGGTTGGTAATGAACTGGCTTGATATGATTCTATCCGCATGACGGTTATACAGGTAAGTAGTTACTGCACAGCTGATCTGCGTCTTTGTTGTCGCATATGCAATATCCGGTTTTCTCGTGATGCGGCTCAACTGGTTTCTGAACTCTGCTGGTCTATATAAATGTTCTCTTAGCGTGAATAATCCAACATTCAGATTTATCATTCCTCTATGACCAATGAATTAGTGTATTCAATTCATATTCAATTAAACCTTGCAGCCATGAATTATTCACTAAAGGCATGACATTTAAATATTGTAAGTCAAAGAGCCTTACAAATTTTATTTACATCAGATCATATGTATTAATGATTTTAATTTCAAGTTCATATTGAAATCATAATGAGTCTCTTCACAATAAAGTAAGAAAATGAGCCGCCTCATGAGAAAGCAAACAATATGCATATGCGAAAACAAAGGCGCAGATCAGCTTAGTGGTAACCGCGAAACTGATCAGCGCCATTGTTTTCGCTACTCAGAAAGTACAATTCCTCTTCTTCTTAAATCCCAAATTTCAAGCCTCTAGCCATCTTCTGTGCTTGTACAGCCCTGTTTGTGTCAGACCTGTTCGGAAACCACAACGTTGGTTTTCCCACGAGGCGGCTCAAATATACCCAAGAACTGTTTCAACTGGATTTTAAAGTCCCAACTCAGCCATAGGAGAGGAAAAAAATGGACATGTTGTCACAATAAATAAAACATTATGCATTATAAGTAAGATGACCAACAATTACTGTTTCCCACTTAGGTGGTAATTCATCCAGCTTTGTCCAAAGAAAAAAGCTGTGGTGCACAACAGAGAAGCAGACAAGCAGTAAAAAATTAGATAATTCATTACTCAACTGCCTTGGAATTGTTAAAACCTTTCACTGTTATAAATCTTAAAATGGTTATATCATTTTGACTTGATAGTTGAAATTTTCATCATGTGTATTGGCGGAAATTTCCATCAAATATAATATCTGACCAATAAGCTTGTATATTTGTTCATTTGTTTGGGTATGCTTTATTTATATGGTCAACAGCTTGGGTCTGGGCCCGGGGTTATAAAACTTTTTTCATGCTCAACTCAGCTGAGCATGAAATTTCAATAGCTCATAAATACTAAAATAGCCAAAATCAGTTGAAAATTCTGGCATAAATCCCAAAAGACAATAATTCATCCTCCTGATAAATGTTAAAATGCCAACAATTGTTGGCATTTTAATGTTTATCTGCTGGATAAATTTTAGTCTCAGCCGAACTGAGCATGAAAAAAGTTTTAGAACCTTGAGGACTGGTTAGGTTGTTAAGTTATCCGTGCAGCAAGCCTCCCAGAGGCAGTTTATCAGTATGTAATGCACATTTCTTTCACCACTAACTTACAAAGTTAATGCTCCTGAATCAGCTGAAGAGAAAAAATAGCCGAAGAATTATTTTCATGGCCAAATGTTCATGAATGAAATGTGCAGGATGTGAGGATCAATCGCCGGTCCACTTCGTTCCAAATCAAACACACAAGGTCTCACAGAGTTGGGTCTATCTGTACAAAGCACCTTGGAAAATTACAGGAATAATTCTACAAACCTTTTCATAGAATGATGTCAATTTCCAAATGTGAATTTCCAAGACAAAACAGATACTTTTAAGTTTCCCTACAATGTCATCCGCCACGTGGGAAAACCAACTGCGAAGCTGATCAGCGCCTTTGTTTTCGCTACTCGGATAGTACAGTTCCTCTTCTACTTAAATCCGAAATTTCTGGCCTCTAGCCATCTTCTGTGACTGTACAAGCTGGTTTGTGTCGGACCTGTTCGGAAACCACATTGTTGGTTTTTCCACGAGGTGGCTCATGTATTAACTTTCCTAACACCTGCACTACCCTGTCAAATCTGGCACTAGACTCGTAGACTTCTAGCCATTGTAAAACCTAAACATTCTCGTCAAAAATCAATCTTGCATCCAATAATTGAACAAAACTTTTGTATGTATCAGTTTCAATTGTTTTGATATTGATGTTCGTACTAAAATACTTTTGTTGTTTTATGGTAATTAACAAATATTGTTTTCTTTTATATTGATGTCAGTATATTGTATTCTTGCATAAAAGTTAGCACTGGAATTATTATGCTTATCATTTGTAACCAATCCCAAGCCCTGGGGAATTTGATTGTTGTCTAGTAAACCCCAGCTAAAATCCCCACACTGGGGGCAGGGGAAGTGATTCAAACGATGCTACCTGTGCTGACGTCCGAGACATTTGTATACCATTACATGCAAAAACTTGCTGTCGTCCGAGTATATCGACAGTAGTATCATGATTCAGATGACAGCAAAATCAGTATTGCAGGGTTTTGCATGTAATGGTATATAAACAACACCGATGACAGCACAGGTAGCATAATTTGAACCACCCCTGTGGGCGGCACTTTCAGTTGATAAGAACTGGTTTCCACTATTGTCTGCTATGTTTTCGTATGCATATATAATACCAACATGTCAGTAAGAAGGCCAAAACCAGACTATTATACCGTCCTCTCCCACGGTTGTGTGTGTCTGGGTGAGTGGGTTATGTGTGGGTGGGTGGTGATGTAACAAATGACTGGCACATTAAATGTCTGTAACTTCTGGCCAACATATACCATGTTCAGTTCAACACAATTTCACAACTAAGAGATTTCCTCCTACCCCAACCCTTCCTGGTTTGCTTTAAATGTAGTAGAGCCATCCAAATACTCAACAGTGACTAGTCAATCTATGATGATACCACTGTCCAATAATGAAGAATTTACAACTTTCCATGGGACTAATCTTCCTTGAGGACCTCTATTAGTTGGCTAGACAATACAATTGGTTTATTTCTACTTTCTGTGTCCAAATTCAAGCCTATGGCTACCTTGTATGGCTATGTAGATTAAATCAAAGCCAAACCAGTCGGACACAATGGCATAAGTAAACAGAAGACCCAGATCAGCTGTAGCTAATCAAGGTCTTCATACTATATTCAGACATCTCTCTAATAATTATAACAATAATAATAATAATCTCTATATTTTAGGAGAATAACATATTTAGCACAAATGCCAGTCTTCCATATGGTCCTCCAGTGAATACAGACATTGATTATTGTCACTTTTTTATCTGGCAAACTTTTTTCATAATTTTGCTAGACACGCGATGTTAGTTTGTTATATTTTGGGAGAATAGAAGCCATTGCTTGCCTTATAATGCTGAGCTCCAAGCTCCGGTAGCCACTGGTAACATTTACACGTCTTTGGTATGACACAGCCAGGGATCGAACCAATGACCTCTGGCTCCCGAAGCTGACGCTCTAAACCATTATGCTTATGGGACCAGTATGTGAAGGATTAAAATTTATCGGTTGACATTTTCTCCATTTTTAATTAATTTCAGATTTTGTTCTCAAAAAGTGATTACAGCTTAGAGCCTAACAAGAGGACCAATCAAATGGTCCTGTAAACAATTGCAAGAGACTTGATATGTATTTGAATGCTTTCATGTGTCTTTCTATATAGCCCTATTCAAAAAGTCAATTATGGAGGATTTATCAAGGCTAGGGTTAAAACACATTCTATTGACAGAGAATGTGCATTCTATTCAAACCAGTTGCCTGCGACTGTGAATCACGATTCGATTCAAGAGCAGAGTACTCGATTTTCAATGCATCACAATCAATCATTTCATCTCTACTCCAAAGAGGAAATACCATATTCATTCTAATCAGCACACATGCTCCAATAAGCGCACACCTCGGTTGTTGCAGAAAAACATACATAAACGCACACTGCTCGACTAGCATATTGGTATTTCATTCCAATTACGTGCGTATATACATTAATACTACATTAAATGATCCTTAAATGAGCCGCATCGTGAGAAAACCGGATTTTTGCCTAGGCGAAAACAAAGGCGCAGATCAGCTTCGCGGTAACCGCGAAGCTGATCAGCGCCTTTGTTTTCGCTACACGGATAGTACAATTTCTCTTCTTCTTAAATCCGAAATTTCAAGCTGCTAGCCCTTGTCTGTAACTGTACAGGCCGATTTGTGTCGGACCTGGTCGGAAACCCCGAAGACCGGTTTTCTCGCGTCGCGGCTCAAATGATCCTTAAATGATCAAACACTATCTTGGGATGATCAGAACACTTAAATGACATCACCATTGATACTTGAGCCGCGACGCGAGAAAACCGGTCTTCAGAGTTTCCGACCAGGTCCGACACAAACTGACCTGTACAGTCACAGAAGCAGGCTAGAAGCTTGAAATTTAGGATATAAGAAGAAGAGGAAATATACTATCCGTGTAGCGAAAACAAAGGCGCTGATCAGCTTCGCGGTTACCGCGAAGCTGATCTGCGCCTTTGTTTTCGCATAGGCAAAAATCCGGTTTTCTCACGATGCGGCTCATTTTTGACATGGTTGTTTCAGCAGTTTATGTTGTTGTTGTTTTGTTGTTGTTTTTTCGTATTCTGTGCTTATTAGAACGATATTTTGTTACCTTACCCTTAAGTTATTTTGAAAAGTTAAGTACACTGTGTGCCACTTAACGAATATGGTAATTTCAATGAAAATTCACAGGACCTCTCCCTTGCCATGGACATGATGTTTATCTGGGTCATGTGACTTGGACCATTGAAATAAAGGTCACACATTAATGATTGACTCGGTGCTATAGCTTGATAATGTGGCAGGTCTAATTCGATATGACTGTTTAACGTCGCAGTCAACAACTTTTCAGTCAATTCCGGACGGAGCCACCACTTCCTGGGCTTTAACCAGTACTTTAGGGAGTTAATGTGTCTTGCTCAAAGACACAACATGGTGCCGCCAGTGGGGATCGAACCCAGGACCTCTGGATTTGGAGTCAACCACTACACCACCACTCTCCCCCATTTTGATATGAAGCAGACCTGCATCCAGAAGGCATGCCAAGGAACAGTGTGACTAGGATAACCAACATGACCATATCGCTATAATTTGAGCCGTGATGTGAGAAAACCGGCCTTTGAGGTTGCTGACCTGGTCCGACACAAACCGGCCTATACAGTCTCAGAAGATGGTTAGTAGCTTGAAATTTCGGATTAAGGAAGAAGAAAAATTGTACTATCCGAGTGGCAAAAAACAAAGGTGCTGATCAGCTGTGCATCTCATGCAAAATGTGACTCATTTATAGACAAAATGACAAATTGAGCTACTACAAGTTTACCTACAAGCCCTCTCCTGCACTTGGGGCAGCTTTATCTATCAGAACCCCTGTAAGATTCTTCAATATTTTACAGCAAATAAATTGTATAATAGCATTCTTACATTACCAAACTGAACAGAATCTTTAAGAGTGAGATTATAACTTGTCTTGCTGAAAATAGTGCTGATAAACTATGCAAGGTGTGTCATTATATCCAACTAACAACTATGGTCATATAGAGACAGTATCTCAATGTAAGAATCTCAGCCAAAAGCCTGAAAACGAACACACAACTTTACAGATTTGAGACAAAGAGGCCATATTTTTACTTCGTTGACAGTAAACAACTTGTGTAAGATCAGAAACTTTTAACCAAAATTCTTTGTTCAACATAGCCTATTTTGTGACATTTTCCCAAAACAATGACACTTCTGCTTATCACTCTTTAATCCTGCATGAAAAATGAGCTGTTTGCATGCATTTATAATTTCTCATTACCAGTACATTTATTCTTAGAAATCTATAGTCTAAAACCTTGCCTCTGATTAAGTTTTTTTGCAGAAAACTTGTGTGGAGGACGATAGGAAAATTATTTTCATGTCAAGATCTTGATCTGAGTTTGTCCTAACAGGACCTGCAAAAAATTTGAAAATCTGTCAGCAGACATGAGAATTTTGTCTAAGGGTCGCAGGTATGTTATTTGTGTCATCTGATAATGATTTTGAGCAATAACGATTTAAAACAAGTTAAAAATATATGTGAAAAAACATTATCAGACACTAAGGAATATACCTTAGTAGATTTCCTCAGCATAGACTTACTTTTGACAAATAAGATAAAGAAGTCAGTGAAATATTCTTTATCTGATCTTCTGAAGTGACACAAAACATAGTAACAAAAGCTCGCATGACATCACATATAACAATTGTTTGCAAAATCTACAACAGTATATTTCTCTGAACACTTTGGTCAATTGTCTTCTGACTTCTGTTCATGTCTTTTGTTCTTTCAACTTAATTCTGCAAAACTTTGATAAAAAAGTTCCTCTGAAATGCCTTTTGAAATGCATTTATCACGATATAAACATTTGTCTCTTCAATCATTTGTTCAATCCAACCATCTTAATTTGATTCGAGCCTGTGCATGAGAAAAACAACAATTTGCATAGGCGAAAACAAAGACGCAGATCAGCTTCGCGGTGACCGCGAAGCTGATCAGCGCCATTGTTTTCGCTACACGGATAGTACACTTCCTCTTCTTCTTAAATCCGAAATTTCAAGCTTCTAGCCTGCTTCTGTAACTGTGCAGCCTGGTTTGTGTCAGACCTGGTCGGAACACCAAATTGTTGGTTTTCTCATGCACAGGCTCATTCTTCAATTTTATGTTCACAGAATGGTCTCTGTGTAGAGGATCTCCAAGTTCCCCTTGTTTTCTAACACTGTTTTTGTTTCTGGCCAGTTTCAAGCCATCATCATTTCCCGACTGTAGTTCCTTCAATCACTATTGATCTTGCTAGATTCCGTGTCAGAGCCAAGTTCAACAGATCAATGGTCTCTTTCAGATCAGACAGGTCCTGCAAAATATTAAAATCAGCATTAATTTAAGTACTACAGAAAATGGTTTCAGACTTATCATGAATTTTCACATTATTGTTAACAAATTAATCATTTCCCTCTTCATAGGTCCTTCAATCACTATAGAGTGAGCCAGATTCAGTTTCACAACTTTTTATCAAAATTTCATCATCACAAATCCAATTACACACATTAGTTACTCACATCTGCGTCATTAGTGTTAAGGTACATTCTATCTTTAGCTAACTCTTTCTAGATAATACATTAGCTTGAATGTCTCAGTGCTTCCATGATTCTCAACTTTTTGTCATAACTTCATTATCATTAATCCAACAACACACAACAAATACTCACATCTGCATCATCAGCATTGAGATACATTCTGTCTTTAATTACATGTAACTCTTCCAGGCAATGCTACATGATTCACTACTTTTTGTCAAAATTTCTTTATCACAAATCCAACTACACACATTAGTTACTTTACATCTGCATCATCAGTGTTAAGGTACATTCTATCTTTAGTTAACTCTTCTAGTGCATTAGCTCATATGTCATTGCTCCCAATCACACACAATTTTTCATCAAAATTTCTTTACCACAAATCCAACTACACACATTAGTTACTTACATCTGCATCATCAGTATTAAGATACATTCTGTCTTTAGTTAACTCTTCTAGGCAATGCATCAACTCGTATGTCTCTGTGCTCCCAAATATCAACTGAAACAATCAAACAGCATCAAACATACAAATCTGGACTCTGCAAGATCAATAAGTAGAACGCTTATATGGAAATCATCACAATTTATGTTTTATAGATTATTTCATTGTTGTTGTTTTTTTTTGCAAAAACTATGCTAACAAATTGCACATAATAAAATGAATGATTCAGAGTTAAATGTCCCTTCAATATGTAAGGTCAAGTTAATGAAGCCCGGCACACATCCTATGACCCCTGTATTAGCCACTACAGCAGGTATCTCATAAATACAAATCGAGCCATGTCATGAGAAAACCGGATTTATGCCTATGTGAAAACAAAGATGCAGATCAGCTTGCACAACTTATTAGCACCTTTGTTTTCGCTACTCCGATAGTGCAATCCCTCTTCTACTTATATCCAAATTTTCAAGCCTCTAGCCATCTTATGTGACTGTACAGACCAGTTTATGTCAGACCTGGCCCGAAACCCTGAAGACCAGTTTTCTCGCGTCGGGGCTCAATTGGTTTACACCTACCTCTTTGGCTTCAAGAAGAGCGATGGCATCTTTTAACAGAGTGATCCAAAACCTGAAAACAGAATTTTTGGTTTGAGCTTACGCATTACGTCTCTCATCAACAGCTTATATCATGTTTGGACCCTCAATTATCATAACCATAATGTGGGGCTCAGTAACTTAGTGGTAGAGCACTGAACTCTGAATCTAGAGGTTCTGGGTTCGATCCCCAATCAGATTGCCATGTTGTGCCCTTAAGCAAGATCCAGTGTACTGGTTAATACCCAAGAAGCAGTGTCTCCATCCCAACATGACTGAACAAGTAGCCCAAGGGCAACGATCGCTCACCTGAGAGTCAACAAGTACAGTCACTGGACAAAGTGTTTTTTGTTTCCATATATGGGTATGACGGCCATCTTGGTCAAGTTTCAGGCCTATGGCTGCAATGGTTTCCATAGGATCATTGGTCCTGTAAACGCTTACCCGAGACCTAGTTGTCACTTTTTCCCATGTTTCCATGTTTGCCTATGTTTCAAAATCGATCTTTACCTACATTAATCACATACCTTCATCTACTCTATCAGTTGTTTGCATCTATTACTTTTCAGTTCTCAGGCTGCAATAGTTTTAGAAAAAAAATAACATTTTAAAAGCCGATGGGCTCCTGGGGTCCATTTTTTTTTCAGAATCATTAAATTTCAGTCTTACTGCCCATTTCCTGCAAGACTTTCACTTAAAATGACATTTTAAAAGTTTTTCCCATTCAAATGCATTGACGACCTATGTTGACCTTGCCATAAAATAGGTCAAGGTCATCACAGGGTCATAATTTATATATACGTTGTAGTACTTGAGTCATTCATACTTCATGCAAAGTTTCGTTGAAATCGGTTCACCGGTTCTGGAGAAGAAGATATTTTAATGGTTTCTACCATATATGGGCCTGGCGGCCATCTTGGTCATGTGACCTGGATTATTTATATACACATTGGTTCCTTCTTTCTATAGATGCTTCATATAAAATTTGGCTTTGATTGGCCAAGTAGTTTCAGAGAAAAAAATCTTTGAAAAGTGTGTATGGACGACCTAAATTAATCATATACCTTCATCTAATCCATTAGTTGTTTGCATCTACCACTTTTCAGATCTCAGGCTGCAATAGTTTTCAAAAAATAGCTAATTTCCACTTTTCCCATTATAAGTCTATGGAAACTTAGTTACCACAGCAACCAGAGTTCTTATCCGACTGGAATAAAAAACACAAATTATGTAGAGGCTACTGTCAGGAACATGTATACAAAGTACAGGATTCATCCACTTGACAGTTTCTGAGGAGAAGATTTTTGAATTTTTTTTTTTTTTTCAAAATTTTGCCCTTTATGGGGCCCCAGCAACCAATCAAAATAAAGGATTAGGACAAAACTCGCAAGAAACGTCAAACACTACTCAATGCACATTTCTGCAAAAACAAAATTCAAGTGTCTGCAATTTTAGCAGAAAAATAGCCGATTTCCACTTTTCCCATTATAAGTATATGGAAACTTTAAGTTGCCATAGCAACCAGAGTTCTTATCCGCCTGGAATAAAAAACACAAATTATGTAGAGGCCACTGTCAGGAACATGTATACAAAGTATAGGCTTCATCCCCTTGACAGTTTTTGAGAAGTAGATTTTTGAATGTTTTTCGAAATTTTGCCCTATATGGGGCCCCTGCAACCAATCAAAATGAAGGATTAGGACAAAAGTCACAAGAAACGTAGAGGACTACTCAATAAACATTTCTGCAAAAACAAATTTCAAATATCTCAAACAAGACAGCAAAAATAGGCAATTTTCACTTTTCTCCATTATAAGTCTATGGGAAGCATAAGTTGCCATAGCAACCAGAGTTCTTATCCGATCAAGATAAAAAACACAAACTTTCGTTCCCCCTACCCATGGATGCTCCACATAAAATTTGGCTTTGATCGGCCAAGCGGTTTCAGAGAAGAAGATCTTTGAAAATGTGAACGGACGCACGCCAGCTCGACTACCATACTATAAGCTCCCCATGAGCAATCGGCTCAGGTGAGCTAAAAACTGTTAACTAGGAACAGACAATGTTCCTGAGCAAGCCTCCTAGAAATAAATCCTGTACTTGGTGTACATTCTTTTTCCTTGAAATGACAACAGTTCTCCTTGAATCAGCAGAAACGGTTGTATAAAAATCTTTTCAATCTAAACCTTTGTGAAACCGTTTTTTTTTTTACCTAGTTCTGTGTAACAGCTACTTACTCTCTGGGCGCCAGTCGTGATGTTAACAATGACAATAACAGGGAACCAGCAGCAAAGAAATCTTTACCCTCGTACAGTTTGTGATATTCTCGGTACTTTCCTGTAAGGCAAACATAAAATACCTTAGATGCAGAAGTTTAGTCAGTGAAAATAATTGTAAACACTGTAGGGGAACAAACTTTGTGTAGGCTATCATTAATGAGCCGCCTCGTGGGAAAACCAACAATGTGGTTTTCAAACAGGTATCACACAAACCGGCCTGTACAAGCACAGAAAAGAGCTAGAAGCTTGAAATTTCGGTTTTAAGTAGAAGAGGAATTGTACTATCCGAGTAGCAAAAACAAAGGTGCTGATCAGCTTGGCGGTTACTCCGCGAAGCTGATCTGCGTCTTTGTTTTCGCCTATGCAGTTTGTTGGTTTTCCCATGAGGCTGCTCAGTTGTGTATGACGGTGACGTCACAGGTGAATATTACGGTTCCGAGTAAAACTAGGTTAGGAAAGTGTGCGGGGTCGTTTGTGAAAGGGTGGATTAATATTCAAAACCTGCACTTGAAGCAAAAAAAAAAAAAAAAAAATCAGTTATCTATATTTCATACATAGGAAGATATATCCAGAGAATGTAAATGAAAAAGGGAAGTAATTTACTAGTGCCAAAACCAACATTCCTTTTTTACAACTGTTTGACACTGGCATCGGAAATTCTTGGATCCTGCTGACATGGTACTCACCTAGAAATGTGAGCCTACTGCTGAGTAACATTGATGATCCTAAGTTATCTATGAGATCTAGGTTGGAGAAACTTCCATTTTCATTGTACTCGGACAAAAATCTGAAATACACAGGATCTGCTTTGTCACTTTTTTCACATGTAACTCGTGTCAATTTTCGGTCTACAAAAAATCCTTTATATGGTCATACAGAGATGGGTCTCTATTCACATTTCTCAAATATAAAACTAGTGAAGCCACAACTCCATGTGACTACAATATTCCAGCAATCATAAACATAAGATGAGTGGAGCATGTTGGCTAAATGGTAGAGTGTCAAATCTGCATCAAATCATGGGTCTGAACAAGACTAAAATCAGGTTGTATACTTTGGCAAGACATATTCACTACCCATAGAACTGGTTAATACATGTATCTGGAATTTGGTGGCTCCCTCTTAACATGTCTAAAACATTGTTGAATGAGAAGTTACAGCACACACACACAAAAACCAACAATAAAGACAGAGTAGTATAAAATATAAAATGAATGATAAATATCAAACTTACTTTTCTGCTACCAGTGTTGCAAAGGCCACATCCTGAAAAACAGGAAAAATATTTCATCTATATCTTGAAAATATATCTTTAAAAAGTGCAAAACGCGTTCAAACATGAAGACAAGAATAAAGAAACATTTCATCTATAGACTGTGAAGCTGTTTGTTTTTAAGAATTTGTGTATGAGGTTGGCACCATAAGCACCTAAGAAATTCTGTCACGTCAGACACTAACTACACTGCTATGCAACATAAAACAACACATGACTGAATGATTACAGAATTTAGATATTTCTGCGTAAAAACTTTGCATTGATCAGCCTGCATGGAAGCCTAGTAGCTCAACTGTAGCTTCATGATACAGATCAAATTAAAGCCTTAGACTTTGATGATTAACCAGAATGTACAAAACATTATCCTACCTTTGACCTCAGAAACCAGGATAAAGCTGACCCCAGTCGCTGATTTCTTATGCATCTCATACCCATCACTTTACAGATGCTTTTCACTGAAAAGTGAGAATCAATGTAAGTAAGAACACTGGTTTCAAGATCTTCTATTCACATACACGTAATCATGTATCGTGCAGAAGCTAGCCAAGTCATGAGTATTTTGAGGATGTAGGATCAGGGAGATTATGATAATATAATTTTACAAGACAGAACAGCATACCGATATTGTAAAAAGATAACTGTTCTCATCACATAAACTTGAAATAGTATTCACATTTCTTGTGCTTGCAGGACTATTTGCAGCTTTAAATACTTAATGTTTCAGCGCACATCCCTGAACATCCATGAATGATAGCTAGAACTTTTGGATTTAGAGAGAAGTCTGCTTTTGCAATACAGGATATAAAGTCATTTATTACCTGCATGGATGGTCACCAAGCTGCTCATCTGTGTCTTAATTTCTTTGCATATGCCAAAGGCAGAATTTACTCTTGATCATGGTCAATATATTACAGAAGAACAGAAATTTTTATCGGCAAATTCTCGTAAAACACATAAACTTGATATTCTTTTTGGGGGATACAGGTGACCAGCATAGCCCTAGATGTGACGCCATAGAACGCTGCATCCCATCTGGGGCTATGCTGTTTGCTTCATGGGGAATTTCATTAAAGAATTAAATGAGCCGCCCCATGGGAAAACCAACAATCTGCATATGCGAAAACAAAGACGCAGATCAGCTTCGCGGTAACCGCGAAGCTGATCAGCGCCTTTGTTTTCGCTACTCGGATAGTACAATTCCTCTTTTACTTAAATCCGAAATTTCAAGCTTCTAGCTCTTTTCTGTGCTTGTACAGGCCGGTTTGTGTCGGACCTGTTCGGAAACCACATTGTTGGTTTTCCCACGAGGCGGCTCAAATAATAATCCAAAACTACTAATGATGCCTATGAAAATGAAAGTGGACTCATCCAAATGATCATGATGGGAAAGTCTGTTCATCGCAAACGGGTTAAGACTTACTGTGTTCTGACATGTTTCTTTTTTCACAAATTGTGAGAATTTTCTCTGCTTTTCTCTGTGTTTCAATTGGCATGTGTTCAATGTAGTGTTCTAAGTATTTTCTGAAAATAATGCAGTGAAAAATAAGTATAATACTGTGACACAACTTATTTTTGGGGCTAATAAATTTTGCTATTTGACTGCAAACATATTTTCACAGAGATTAATTTTCACTGACTGTAAAGTTGGCCTATGTAGGACCGCAATGCAACTTACAAGAAGCCATGAAAACTGTCAGTTATTAGACTAATGTGACATAATGTCAGTATAGTTAGTAATTGGAAGTAGACGTCAAAAGATATTGTGTAATCTGTCAAAACATGTACATCTGGACCTCTTTGTAACCGTTCATAACCCCATTTTGGATATAACACTGATCAATGCTGGACCTCAAACTGTCATTTTAGACTATATTTTTCTAGGCGTTAATTATTACTGTTATAATTATTCAAAATATAAATAATTCTCTAGATTAATTAATAGAATAATTATTTAAAGAATTAGTCTTATAGTGCCTAATCTTATAATCAAAATTCGATTGGTATCTTCTTGGTGGGTGTTTAGATTTGACTAGCTGTTTATTTTAATAAAATTCGAAGAAGATAGAGAACTAAAATGTCGGAGCAGTTTTATATTGTTATTTTGTAGGATGTTATTATGGTTAGTCACTATGAATTCGTTATTTGATGTATTGAAATACAGTTAAAACTAGAAATTGGCTGCAAGCAAGGCTTTCAGTATACCCCCCGCAAAATTATCTGAAGCTGGCCAATAACTTCCCAAGTCAAACACGCAGAAAATTTGTCAAAGATATCTTCTTAGCATTATAATTCTTCATGTACATCCTCAGTATGCCAGTCACATCTATAAGATATTCAAAGAATGTATTGAAAGCTTGAGGTTGATTTCACTGTATGCACTATGATCATTATTGTTTATCATGAGAAATGGTAAAAAATTGACTAAGTTAAAGAAAAGCTGAAAATTTGTCAAAAATTACTTTTTCAGCACGAAAATTATCTATGCACATCTAAAGTATATCTGGAACAAATCTACAAAGAATTTAAAAGAAACACTGAAAGCCCTAAGAGGAGTGGATTTCACAAAGTATGCACTACCAACCATTATTGTATATAAGAAATAGTCGAGAAATGGCTATGTTGAAAAATGATGTAAATTTGTTAAAATTCACTTTTTCAGTATTATAATTCTTCATGCACATCTTCAATATGTGTGGAACATGTCTGCAAAGTATTGAAAAGAAATACTGAAAGCCCTAGGAGGAGTTGATTTCACAAACTATGCACTACCAACCATTATTGTATTTAAGCAATGGTCAAAAAATGGCTATGTTAAAAATGCTGTAAATTTGTCAAAAATTAATTTTTCAGTATTATACTTCTTCATGCACATCTTCAATATGTGTGGAACATGTCTGCAAAGTATTGAAAAGAAATACTGAAAGCCCTTGGAGGAGTTGATTTCACAAACTATGCACTACCAACCAGAATTGTATATAAGCAATGGTCAAAAATGACTATGTTGAAAAATGCTGTAAATTTGTCAAAAATTATTTTTTCATCATTATAATTCTTCATGCACATCGTCAATACGTGTGGAACATGTCTGCAAAGTATTGAAAAGAAATACTGAAAGCCCTAGGAGGAGTTGATTTCACAAAATATGCACTACCAACCACTATTGTATAAGCAATGGTCAAAAAATGGCTATTTTAAAAATTGCTGTAAATTTGTCAAAAATTATTTTTTCATCATAATAATTCTTCATGCACATATTCAATATGTGTGGAACATGTCTGCAAAGTATTGAAAAGAAATACTGAAAGCCCTAGGAGAAGTTGATTTCACAAACTATGCACTACCAACCATTATTGTATATAAGCAATGGTCAAAAAATGGCTATTTTGAAAAATGCTGTAAATTTGTCAAAAATTATTTTTTCAGCATTATAATTCTTCATGCACATCTTCAATATGTGTGGAACATGTCTGCAAAGTATTGAAAAGAAATACTGAAAGCCCTAGGAGGAGTTGATTTCACAAACTATGCACTACCAATCATTGTTGAATATGGCAATTATCGAAAATTGGCTAAGTTCAAAATGCTGTAAATTTGTCAAAATTTATTTTTTCAGCATAATACTTCTTCATGCACATCTTCAACATCTCTGGCACATATCTGCAAAGTATCAAAAGAGAATATTGAAAGCTGTAGGAGGAGTTGATTTCACAAAGTATGCACTATTAGCACTATGGCAAACATTCTATGTATAGGTTTAAAAAGTCCCATAACTCTTGCAAAACTGACCCTTTGGCCCCTAAATTCATATCACACATGTGTTGTCTAATGGTGCAGGTGTGTTGAAAATTTGAAGAACATCGGGCAAAAACAACTTAAGTTATTCAGAAAAGATGTCAAAATGTTGACGGAATGACGGAATGACGGAATCACGGAATCACAGACAGGCTGAAAACAGTAAACCCCCCTAAAACTTCGTTTTGCGGGGGGTATAATAACCTGTTGTCCCCTTTTAAATGGAGCAGTCCAAAATTACGCCATAGAGAGTCCTCTGGTACTCGTTTCAATAATTTTACAATGGATTTCTATACCATATGCGGGGAACCAATCAGTTGGGTTTTTGATTCATGACAAGCTTGACTTACGTCGCCATTTTGTTTTCTCGAGTCGGTGATTCCATAGCTTATCCTCGACGGAAATTTCGTGCTTTTAATAGGCGAATTTGTGTGTTTATTGGACTGACGTGCGGTGAGTAAATTTTTCTTTGCATGTTTAGTGAGTTTTTCGCAAACGAGGGTATAAAACGTTAGATTTGGGTCTCGATTTGTGTTTGACCTGGTTTCGTTAAATCACCTACGGCTCTGTAGACCAATCAAATGCCGTCCATTTGGAGGTGTGTCTCTGTCGACCAATCAAATGCACAACTGACGTGAAGAATGTGTGTCAAGCTGCTGTGACCTGCACTATAATGTAACAACATGATTTCCGATTTTATTCAGACTGGCTTGTAATGACATTATGATTAACTAAGTTTTCTTCGATGTCAATTCAATCTAACAAGTTTACCACATTATACAGTTAATGCTGAATCTGAATGGTTTACTGTTGATACGCTAAATTGACAATACGTCAATAGAGTGGTCGAAAGAAGTGAAATCAGTATCTGGCTAATTTTCTTAATTGGCCCATTTATTGTTCATTCACTTCTTTAGGTCACTACCTCAGCCTTTGTTAAGGGCGTGTTTTAACAGGCAGAAAATCGTTTGTAATTTTGTTAAAAATCGCTCCGATGTGGTTCGTTTTCTACTTTCATTTTGACCGGAAATAACACATGGCCGAGTAGCTCTTTTTATGGAATATCATACATTTTATGTCAGCTTGAAGCATAATGATGCTTGAAGTAGCTGATATTTGTAAGTTACTATCTGCTCGATGATCAGTTTATTTAACAGAGTCAGTGAAGTCGAACAAAACGAATGACAAGTTAAAACTTTTCGAAAATGCTTACTTCTCTGCACTGTTTTGCATTGTGATTCTATGAACATTTTTTATTTGGCATCCTGGGACAATAGAACTTGGGCTAAGATGCATTGTTTGGCTTACAGATTTTTCTCGAGATGCATGCCTGTGTTTTTTTCAAAGTGTTTATATGTTTATTTAATAGCCTAACGCATCAGTTTAACTGAGTTAGGCGTAAAAAAAATAATAGCTGTGTTTCCGCTAACCCGACCGACCCTGTCTCAACCCCCTGACTCTGCTATTTTTATGGTTAAAATAAAAAAATAAAAATTACGACATCCAACCCAGCATTTTCTGTAGCCCGACCCAAGCATTTCGTGTCGCGGGTTTTGTTGGTTTTTCTGATATGTCTCTGATAGTTTCAGCGTCTATTCTGTTGTATCGAAGAGTTCCCCCGATTATTTAGCGAGACTCCGTCGAAATGACGTAGAATTTGGTGTCATTTAGAAGCCACCGTGGCGCTGTGGTTAAGCCATTTGCCTTGTAAACCAGAGATTGTAGATACAATCCCGGGTTTCTCCAGTCCTTCGTATTGAGACTATAAACTGAGGCCCCATGACAATTTTCCAGAACAAACTGCTCACAAGGACATACTGTGATGAGGCTGAAGACTGTGCTGTGAATAGTCTTCAGACATGACTTACGGACAAAATCTGTACCCACACGCACTCACACTGACTTCATGCGTCTTCAACTGGCATACGAGTTAACTGAGCCATTCAGGAGTTTATTCCACTGTGAATTAGAAATGTCTTGTTCTAAAAGTGAATATACCGAAGGCATGTCACAACACTTCAAAGTGTTCTTAATTAAACAAACTTTTCTCATCTGGGTCTAACCTGTCTTTCTGCAATATGATATACCGGTCTTGATAGCGTAATGGTTACAGGGTCCGCTGCAGAAGCGGGAGGCTGTGGGTTCGGTCCAAGGCTGCATCATTCCAAAGACGTTAAAAAATGGTACCAGTGGCTATCTTGCTAAAATGCGCTCAGAATTTATAAGGCGAACACTGGCTTCTCTCCACCTACTCCTACCTCACCCGCAAAATAAAATGACTTCAATGATAGAGTATGGCATACTGTAAATATGTTAAGATGATAGTAAGTGGCGGGTAATGTAGTTCTATCATCGGAGACTTGTGATGGTAATCATACCGTAACTCGCGGATAGCAGAGACCTCCTAGCGGTTGGAGGATAATACAATCAGAATAAACAGGTGTTGCTTTCAGAGAATTCTTCAGTTGTGCGTTCTAGGGACTAAATACTCCCCCATCCAAATCCCTGGTGAAATGATGTCTTTTGGCGTGTCACCAGTAAACTACATGTATTCAGATTCATACATGTGATACCTCCCTCATCATCAGGGAGACTTTAGGAAATAAGCCTTAAAATTGGCAAAAAATCTTCTAAAAAGTACCACTTTTTAACAAAAATTCAAAATCTCCCTGAAATGAATCAGGAATTTTCCTATATATTCTATACATTTTTCAAAAATCTCCCTGAAATGGAAGAAAAATCTCCCTGATTCCTGTCCCAAACTCATCACATGTAGAACTGAATCAAATATTAAAAACATTTTATTAATATGATGTTTGTTTTTCACACGTTGAGGCGCGGGCATGGTAGTGATGGTTAAGCAACTTATCATGGCTTTATAATATTATTATCATCTGAATGCATCTTTGGAAACTTTCATACTTTTTTTTCAGCTGCTTTGTGGCAGGCTGCAATGTTTAGCTCACCTGAGCCGAAGGCTCACAAGGTGAGCTTATAGGATGGCCATGCTCCGTCGTCCGTCGACAACGATTCCAAAGATCTTCTCCTCAGAAACCGTTTGGCCAATCAAAGCCAAACGTCTTGTGAAGCATCCTTAGGATGGGGGAACAAAAGTTTATATAACTGGTCCAGGACTCCAGGTCACATGACCAAGATGGCCGCCATGGCTATAAATAGCAAAAACCTTTAAAAAATCTTCTTCTCCAGAACCAGTGAGCCGATTTCCACGAAACTTGATAAGTAGCATCGGGGACGCATGCCCATGGTAATTTATATAAATCATGACCCTAGGATGACCTTGACCTATTTTACAGCAAGGTCAACTTAGGTCGTCAATGCATTTGAGTGGGAAAAAATGGTAAAATGCTATTTAATGGGTAAAACTTACTGGGAATAGGCAAATGGACAGAAGATTAATGTTAATGGAAATTTTAGCCCTTAAGGGGTTGTCTGCCCCTGCTCCGGGGCTACATACATGTAGATGACCATAATATTCAAACATCTTCTTCTCTGAAACTGCTAGGCCAATCAAAGCCGAACTTCATGTGGAGCATTCTTGGGAAGGGGGAATGAAAGTTTATATAAATGGTCAAGGTCACATGACGAAGACAGGCTGCCCAGTGCAGTTTGGTACAAAATATATATTTTGGGCTTCAAAAAATAGGAAGTTTATGTCCAAAAAATAGGAGAAAAATAGGAAATTATCGGCCTAAAATGGCTTTTTTATAGCATTGAAAACCATAAATATTAACATATAGCAGCAAGAAGGCAAATCTTACTGGTGTAATTTTGGTATAGGTGTGTGATCCATTATTTTAAAACCTACTAAAGTTGTAGAAGTAACTTACTTCACGGGATTATCTTGTTTTCTGATGAAGAAAAAATACTTTATTTATCAAGTTACGAGCGAGCGAAGCGAGCGAGGAAAAAAATGAATGCCAAAGACGTCAAAACTGGCATTTCAAATCAAAATTCCATGATTTTTCCTTGATATTTCATTATTATCTGCAGCATTTTGAAAAATATAGGAATTTGATGGAAAAATATAGGATTTGGGATCAAAATATAGGAAAAAATAGGAAGCCCTGAAAATATAGGAAAAAATAGGAAAAATAGGAGCACTGGGCAGCCTGCGAAGATGGCCACCATGGCTATAAATAGCAAAATGTTTAAACATCTTCTTCTTCAGAACCAGAAGGCCTATGATTTTGAAACTTGATGTGAAGCATCTGGGAATGGAGTTCTACAAATTTTATATAAATCATGACCCTGGAATGACCTTGACCTATTTTACAGCAAGGTCAACTTAGGTCTACCATGCATTGGAATGGGGAAAAATAGGAAAATGTAATTAAATGGCAGAAAACTTGCTAGAAATGAGCAAATTGAAAGAAGATTTATGTTTAAGAAAATATTTTGGGCCCATGGGGTTGTTTTCCCCTGCCCAATGGCTATGTATATGTACATGTATGTGACCATACATAATATTGAAACATCTTCTTCTCTGAAACCACTAGGCCAATCAAAGCCAACTTTTTTGTGGAGCATCCTTAGGAAGAGGGAATGAAAGTTTGTATAAATGGTCAAGGTCACATGACCAAGATGGCCGCCATGGCTATAAATAGCAAAAATGTTTAAAAATCTTCTTCAGAACCAGAAGGCCTATGATTTTGAAACTTGGCATGAAGCATTAAGGAACGGAGTTCTACAAAATTTATATAAATCATGACGCTTGGATGACCTTGACCTATTATACGGCAAGGTCAACTCAGGTCGTCCATGCATTTGAATGGAAAAAAAAAAATAGGAAAATGTCATGTAATGGCAGAAAACTTGCTAGGAATGAGGAAAATGGACAAAAGATTTATGCTTATGAAAATATTTTTGGCCCAGGGGTTGTCTGCCCCTGCCCCGGAGCTATATACATGTAGATGACCATAATATTCAAACAGCTTTTTCTCAGAAACTGCTTAGCCAATCAAAGCCAAACTTTATGTTGGTCATCCTTAGGAAGAGGAAATGAAAGTTTATATAAATGGTCATGGTCACATGACCAAGATGGCCACCATGGCTATAAATATCAAAAAATTTTAAAAAACTTCTTCAGAACCAGAAGGCCTATGATTTTGAAACTTGGCATGAAGCATTAAGGAACAGAGTTCTACAAAATTTGTATAAATCATGACACTGGGATAACCTTTACCTATTTCACGGCAAGGTCAACTTAGATTGCCCATGCATTTGAATGGAGAAAATTGTTAAAATGTCATTTGAAGGACAAAACTTGCAGTTAATTGGCAAATGGACTGAATTTTTATGATTTGAAAAAGACATTGACTCCAGGAGTTATTCTGACCCTGCCCTAGGGTTATATACATGCATTGTACCATTCTAGTCTAACAAGTTTATTGGTATGTGTATATATCTCAGGTCTAAGGTGAGTGTTTACAGGACCATTGGTCCTCTGGTTTGCAGGACAAACCCCAATTTTGTAGGACAGTTCTATATATAATCATAGTAATTTTGGTATTTTTTTTGCCAGACATTTGTCCGACAGAATAAATATTTTTTGTCAGACAGAATGAAATTTTGCTGGTTTTGACTGACAGACTGGCACTTTTCTCAAAGACTGGTGTAGTTGAAATCGGATTATAGTACTTGCTATAAACACTGTGGCATATCTCGCTAATAAGGATTTCAACATTTCGTGAATTTCGGTCACAACAATTTCACGAAGGACACAACTTATTCGCGAATTGCAGGTGGAAACATGGAGGTGACTCTCTTTTTACGCGTTTTTCTGTGCTTTAAAGGTATATTATTGTTTTAAATCAACTATTTTTCTGTGGCACATACTCATTGGGTTATGGTTTTAAAGCAATAACATTCTGCAGTCACATTTGCTGTTTTTTTTTTTTACCTTTTTATGCGAAAAATTGTGTAATTCGTGCTCTGTTGGGGTTAAACATGAACATCTTTGACATTTCTATAATGATTTTGATCTGAAAATGAATAAAATTCAATTGCAAAGACACCTGTCAAAAACTGTCTTAAAATAATACGCATAAGTCATGAAATAAAGAAGAAAAGATGACTACCCTTTGTTGATGCGGCTACAACTATTTCTTGAGAAGGCTACAACTGTTTCATGAGTCCGTTACAACTGTTTCTTGATCTTAATGACTGTTAGACACAAACGTTTCGTGATCAATGATTTGCAAAAATTCTGATTTAAGTCACCTCAGAGGCACGATGTGCCTTTCGCATTTAGTTTCAATAGTATTGACATGATCAAAAACTTTTAAAAATGAAAAAAAATTATCTTAATACCGATTTACTACACTACTTCAAACCAGCATTTGGCCTATAAAATTGTCTTTGGGGTTGTAGACCAGGCAAGACTGACATTGCTGCGCAGGTTTCTTAACTCTTTATATTTCAGTAAATGTCAATGTCATATCTAAGATGTTATGCTGTCTAAGCAACCAAAATTTAGAAATCTCGCAACGTTTTTTTTTGCTATGTGTATCGAATGACAGTCATTGTGATATTCCTGGTTTTCAGAAAATGGATTTTAGATGCCACTACCGCCAATAATAATCAAGTATCAGTTTTCACAAAAAAGGTTTGCAAAATATACAGAAATAATGTTCTAGTTCTATTTTATTGTTTACCTTTTTTCTTTTTGGCTCACCTGAGCCGTTAGGCTCACAAGATGAGCTTATAGTATACCCATGCTCCGTCGTCGTCGTTCACAATGTTTAAACATCTTCTCTGAAACCCCTGGGTCAATCAAAACCAAACTTTATATGGAGCGTCCTTAGGAAGGGGGAACCAAAGTTTGTATAAAAGGTCCAGGCCTCATGACCAAGATAGCCGCCATGGCTATAAACAGCAAAAAACTTTGAAATATTCTTCTTCAGAACCAGAGAAATTTGCCATGAAGCATCAGGCAATGGAGCTTTACAAAGTTTGTATAAATCATGACCCTGGGATGACCTTGACCTATTTTACGGCAAGGCCAACATCAAAGATCTTCTTCTCTAAAACCACTTGGCCAATCAAAGTCAAATTTTATAGAAAGCATCTGTATGAAGGGGAAACCAATGTGATTATAAATATACCAGGTCACATGACCAAGATGGCTACCATGACCATATATGGTAAAAACCCTTCAAAATTTTCTTCACAGGAACTGCTGAACCTATTGCAACGGAAATTGATATGTAAAAATTAAGACTACAGTACTACAATGTGTGTATAATTCATGATCCTGTGATGACCTTGACAGATTTTATAGCAAGGTCATCACAGTTCACATATGCAGGAAACTGTTAAAATAACACTGAATGAAAAAAAACCTTCCAGGAAATGAGCAAGTGGACGGAATATTATGATTTTGAAAAAGAAATTAACCCCACGAGGTATTCTGACTCTGTCCTGGGGCTATAGACCGTTATAGTCAAACAAGTTTATTGGTATATATCTCCGATTTCAGGTGAGAGTTTACAGGACGATTGGTCATCTGGGTTTTCAGCTCACCTGAGTCGAAGGCTCCAAACGTGAGCTTATAGGATGGCCATGCTCCGTCGCCTGTCCGTTGTCATCGTTCACACTTTTCAAAGATCTTCTCCTCTGAAACCCCTGGTCCAATCAATGCCAAACTTCATGTGGAGCATCCTTAGGAAGGGGGAACTAAAGTTTATATAAAGGTCCAGGTCATATGACCAAGATGGCCGTCATGCCCATATATGGTAAAAACCTTAAAAAAATTCTTCTCTGGAACCGATGGACCGATTTCAAGAAACTTGGTATGTAGCATCGAGGACTCTGGCCCACCATAATTTGGTTGAACCATGACCTTGGGTTGACCTTGACCTATTAAAGTTGTCACATAGGCTTTTCAATGGACAAAAGTGAAAACATTGGATTTTTCAGGACGTTTTTTGGTCTGTGACCTGATAGTTGGTAGATACATATAACTTATTGATTAAAGTCATAGGAGTATTCAAGGTCAAGGTCATCTCTTGACCTTGGCCAATGGTCATTTACATAATAAATTTAAAACTTAATTTTCTCAGGAACCACTTGACCAATCAAAGTCAAATTTTATATGTGGCATCCTTAAGAAGGGGGAATCAAAGTTTGTATAAATGGTCTAGGTCACATGGCCAAGATGGCTGCCATGCCCATATATGGTAAAAACCTTAAAAATCTTCTCTGGAACTGCTGTGCCGATTTCAATAAAACATGGTATGTAGCATCGGGGACTCTGGCCCATTATAGTTTATATAAATCATGACCTTGGGTTGACCTTGAGCTTGACCTATTTTATGGAAAGTCAACATTGGTCACATAGGCTTCTAAATGGAAAACATTGGATTTTTAGAACGTTTTGTGACCTGTGACCCGAAAGTTGGTACATACATACAACTTATTGAGTTAATGAAGTCCTATGAGTATTCAAGGTCAATGTCATCTCTTGACATTGGCAAAAGGTCATTTACATATTATATTTAAAACTCAATTTTCTCAGAAACCACTGCACCAATCAAAGCCAAATGTTACATGTGCTATCCTTAGTAAGGGGAACCAAAATTTGTATTAATGGTCCAGGTCACATGACTAAGATGGCCGCCATGCCTATATGTATGTATGTGGTAAAATCCTTTAAAAATAAATTTCTCTGGAATTGGTGGACCAATTTCAATGAAACTTGGTATGTAGCATTGAGAGCTCTGGCCCTTCAAAGTTTATATAAATCATGCCCTTGGGTTGACATTGACCTATTAAACAGTTAATTTAAACAGAAAGGTCAAATATTGCCAGAAAGATCTGAAAGCTGGTAGATACATGCAGTTTATAGTTTTAATAATTATGTGAGTATTTGAGGTCAAGTTTATATTTTATGTTGGCCAACATGGCCTTAGCCAAAGGTCATTCATCAAAGACAAAATCTCAGATGAGCGATATCAGAACCACTGGTCCTCTGGTTTTTCTTTCTTTTTTTGTTTTTTCGTCTGTTTGCTTATTAATGATATAAACGCCTTTCGCATAAGGACGGCATTGTTACGGCGATCACATACGTAGTGTTCTAGGAAAATTGGAACGCCGAGGTGCGCGCAGTACGATCGCAAATAAGCCTGTTACAATACTTGAAAAGCAACACAGTAATATCGCCGATAAGCACCATAAGGTCGCATAGAAGGCCATACTTAAGAATGAAATGCCGTGGAAACATCTTTGTCGGTGCGCTGATAAGAACACGGTGGGTTGATTAGACCTAGCAGCGCCCTGTGATCAATATAATGTTTATTACAGGCTGCTCAGCTCTTTGTACTGCGCGTTGAACGGCCCCTTAAAAAAAAATAAAAGATAAAAAAATCAAAATAAAATAAAATTGGTTCGGCGGACATAAACGAAAGTTGCTTTGCAAACAATGTGGTCAGCCGTGCGGTTGTATGGAGATTGTACAGCGCAATGTTAAGGCCGCACAAGAACAGTGATCTGCACTGCACGCACTGTGACCACCAAAAAGTTAGGTTGATTGATTCTATTATTTCCTCCTTTGAAAATTCACTCCTCTGACACAGTTTGGATCTTATTAACAATAGAAAAAAACGATATTGCGGTGATTCGAAAGTCAAAATAAGGTTATGTAGTGTTCTATGTGAGGTTTTTGATTATAATCTTCTGTGCTCATCACGATATGCCTGTATATCTTTCTGTTTTGGTTCAAACTGTACGCACTGTCTATTTCCAGTGCTTTATGTGTACAAATGTTGGAACTTGTATGCTAAATACCGTGTATTGCTCAAGAAACAGTTGTGACCGACTCAAGAAACAGTTATGACTGACTCAAGAAATGTTTGTAGCTTTCTCATGGCTCACTCCTGAAATAGTTGTGTCCACTAGCTGGCTTGGTACATGGGATTCTCGGTGTATCACTGACTCTATTGTTACAGAAGTTTCAATCTCTTTATACCAAGAAGTTCTTTAGGTATCCTTTTATACATACAGCATGCCCAAATTCTGGTGCAAAATGACACTTTTACTGGATTGGCAATTAAACTAGGAAAACACCAATTTTGTTAGAAAAATGAGATAGAGCAGCTTTAATTGGCTTTCCCAAATATTAAAAAGTACATATTCATTCACCCATATGTCTCGCCAAGGCATATGAAACTATTTCAGTTTAGATTTCACCTTAATCATTTCAAAGCGTGACTTCAAACATAGCAGGTACATCTTCATCCAGGTAATTCGCGAATAAGTTGTGTCCTTCGTGAAATTGTTGTGACCGAATTTCACGAAATGTTGAAATCCTTATTAGCGAGTTATGTCACAGTGATAAATTGATCAGGGCTTGCTAGTCAGTTTCCAGGATGGCTTATGACCTAACTGACTTAACAGAACACAGTTATAGATTGGACATGGTACATATATAAATTTGTGGGAGAAATAATGCTATCATGATTTTAAGTTTCTGTTTAGGTAATGTATGATAAACACAATGTATTTCGTTGTTTTTTATGACCCCAATTTTGAAAAAGTTGGAAGGGCATATTGTTTTCGGCTTGTCTGTCTGTCTGTCTGTGCATGTGTGAGTGGGTGTGTCTGTAAGTCACTTTTTTTAAAACTTCTGAATGGTGCATGCTCGGGATTTGAAATTTTGTATGTAAATTCTTCATGAAAAAATTGTTGACCCATATTTTTTTCATGCCCGAGTTATGCCCCTTTTCTGAATTATCCCTTGGAAATCAAAATTTGGAAATCTTGTGTGCAAGATATCTCAAAAGGTATTAAAGCTAGAGCCATCAAAGGCCTAGGGAATTTAAGGCCTGATTTCGGCCTCAGGTGTCGGTAAAAAAATGAATTTTGGAATTTTGAGGAGAGAAGTATTGCAAAAAGCAGGTAAAGGTCCCTGCTTATAAATTCTAGCACAACTATCACATTCAAATTATACATGTTGCCATGGCAACGCTCCGAAAAGCATAGAAATACCATTTTTTGCACTTTTGGGTCTATTTTTCACCATTCAACATCATTTTCAACTACCGGCCCACGCGACGAACAATTTCTTATTATGAAATAATTATGAAGTATCATCCAGAGATATTGTATGCTAAGTATGATTTTGTTCGGGGTGTGGGCTGGCACTTAAAAATTAAAAAATATGTTCAAAAATGGTCAAAAATAGACCAAAAAGTGCAAAATGTGCTCTATCTATGGTTCTTCCGGGCGTTGCCATGGCAACGCTTGTAGGATGAATGAAGTATTTGTTCTTGTTTTGAATAGAGGGGACATATGACTGTTTTAAGGAATAGTTTTCTCACCTAAATTCCAAAATTTATTTTTTAGCAAAATCTGAGGCCAAAATCAGGCGTTAAATGCCCTAGTCCTTTGGTACACTGGTTGGGGCCTGAGATGACCTGATTAGCTTTTGAGAACTTTCTTTAAAATTTTGACAAAATTATGCAATTTTGAAAATGTCATCGATTTATTCCACTTTTCAGTGAAATTTGGAACTTTTGAATGGTGAATATTAGGATTTTGAAATTACAAATGTATATTCCTCATGAAAAATATTCAACCCATATTTTTTCATGTCTAAGTCATGCCCCTTTTAGGAATTATGTCCCTTTGAAAACGAAATTTGAAAATCTTGTGTGCAAGAAATCTCAAAAGGTATTAAAGCTAGAGCCATCATATTTAGTACACTGATTGGGGCTGAGGAGTAGATGACATGAATAATTTTTTAGCACTTTCTGTCAAATTTTGACAAAATTATGCAATTTTGAAAATTTCATTGATTTTTTTTTTCCACTTTTCGGTCAACTTGAAACTTTTGAATGGTGAATGATTGGTTATAAAATTTCATATACACATTCCTCATGAAAAAATATTTGACCCATATTTTTCATGTCTAAGTTATGCCCCTTTTTGGAGTTATGTCCCTTTGAAAACAAAATTTGAAAATCTTGTGTGCAAGATATCTCAAAAAGTACTTGAGCTAGAGTCTTCATATTTGGTATACTGGTTGATGCTGAGAAGAAGCTCACCTGGTAAACTTTTGAGGACTTTCAGTCAAATTTCGACAAAATTACTCCTTTTTTGATTTTTTACTCCATTTCTAAATTGTCTGCAAAAAGCTTACATTCTGTTTCTGGTCCGAACAACTTCTTCAGGAAATTAAATTTCGATTCATCCATATGAAATAAATGAATCATACAAAGTGCCAGTTTAGGGACAAGCATACAGTTGGGGGCATGGTGTTTTACAAACACGCATTTCTAGTTCTCTTTTTTTTTTCAGGTCAATCAGTCATACAGAGTCTGTAGACAGTTTACTATCTGACATGAACACATGAAGGAATTTGTTTGATGGGTGGCACAGATGTAGTAAATGGGTAAGAGCATGTTGGAAAGTGAAGATGGTCTGACATGAATTTTATTTATTGGTGAAATATAGAGCAACAAGTTTATAGTTCTATATCAGATTCTTTTTATAAAGAGGCAAAAGTGGGCAATGGTCATGAAATGGCACAACTGGAAAGAAATTCCCACCCAAATGGGAAAAGACTAAATTGACAATCAGGTACTTGTACCAAGAAAGCATATGGTAAGCGAATGAGCAGCTGCTTCCAAGGTGGTCACTCAGCAAATTGAACTTAACTAAAAATATGAAAACATGCATAAAGAGCAAACAGCACATAATGTGAACCAATAACCATAAACAATTGGAACCACAACAGAAGTATGGCCTTTGAACAATCAGTATAGTAATATAAAATGTTTGGTAACCACCTTTTGTATTTCACCTTCTTCAGAAATAGTTACTGACAAATATAATTCACCAAACTGCCAATGTATCTGAAAATGGTTATCAAATAATCAGTAAAGGCTAAAAGTGAGCTTAACCATGCATCTAATAAATATAAGGGAGGTAATCTAAATACATGCATATTGACAATGCTATAGGAAATTCCAGGACTTCATTCAAATGTTAGCATCTCATTTAATGGGACCTAATGATGGAAGGCATGTAGCAAACATATCGTACAGGACCTAAGGGGACTGGAAGTTTGATATTTTGTGGCATCATAGTAAATGAAGCATTTGATAAAAATCTTTTTGAAAAAAATAATGGCATGCTGCTTTAGTCTTAAATTATAAACAAATACATGTAGTTACAAAGAACTTCTGCAAAGGTAGGTATATTGATATAATGTACATGTTCATGACATTTGTAAACTCTTTAGCTGTAGTTTTAGTAACTTTTACTGTTTTATATGAGCTGCCTTGTATAAAAAGCAACAATGTGGTTTCCTAACAGGTCTGACACAAACCGACTTGTACAAGCACAGACAAGAGCTAGAACGTTGAAATTTCAGATTTCAGTAGAAGATGAATTGTACTATCCGAGTAGCGAAAACAAAGGCGCCGATCAGCAGTTACTGCGAAGCTGATCTGTGCCTTTGTTTTTTACTATAAAGATTGTTGTTTTTCCCATGTGGCGGCTCATATATCATTCATTGATTTTTCCAGAGGCTTTCAATTTGTATGACATTGACAAGAATGGTTTTATCACCATGAAGAAGATGACTGACATCATTGATGCTATTTCAAGCATGGTTGAGAACACAAAGATGAAGATATGCCAGAGAAGAGAGTCAGGAAGAGGTTTCTCTCAGATGGAAATGGTTAGCTTTTGTCAAAGCTTATCAGCTCACCTGAGCTGGGGAGCTTATAGGATGGTACTCAAGCCGGCATCCCTGCATGTGTGCGTTCACATTTTCAAAGATTTTCTTCTCTGAAACAGCTTGACCAATTAAAGCCAAATTTCGTATGAGCATCTAAACTGTTGGGAGCAAAGTCCAACGTCTATATAAATAATTTAGGTCACATGACCAAGATGCTCAACTTTGCGTGAAGCATGAATCACTAAAGCACTACAAAGTATATATAAATCATGACCCTGTTTAGACCTTGGCATATTTTACTGCAAGATCATCATAGGTCGCTTATGCATTTGAATGGGAAAAACTGGTTAAATGTCATTTAAAAAGAATATCTTGCATGGAATGGGCAGCAGGACTGAATATAAATGATTCTGAAAACTTTCCACCCCACAGGCTCATCTGCCCCTCCCCCCATTTTGTGAAGAAGTAGGACTGAATATCAATGATTTTAAAAAAAGATTAGACCTCAGGGGTTCATCTGCTTCCACCTTGGGGCAATATTATGTATACAACCATAATTTTTAAACCTCTTCTCTGAAACTGCTTGGCTTATCAATGCCAACTTAAAGGAAGTGGGAACCAATGTGTATACAAAAAATCCTGGTCAAGATGGCTGCCATGCCCATGCATGGTAAAATCCACGACTTCTTTTCTTTTGTCCAGTGAATGTATTTTTTGACTCTCAGGAAAGCGTTCATTGCATTTGGGCTACTTGTTGAGATTCCTAATTCCTATGAATGAGTTACTTGATTCTAAAGCATCTTTAAATATTTTTCACAAGGGGTGTTGCTGGTATTTCAGACAGGATGTAGCTGCGATGTCAGGCCAAAACTAATATCATATAATAACTCAGCTTTTAATCTCAACTGAAAATTTGTAAAAACCTGTTTAAAATCATATTGATTCCTAATTTGATTAGAAGAAGAGTGTCAATACAAATGCTGTAAATGTCATGTACAGATAATTTTGAGCCTGGGTCAAAAGTTAGAAAGTCCAATGGATAGACACTCAAAATTAGTAACTTTTTAATTTCAGGCTGGAGAACATTTTTCTGCTTCCTGCAATTATAATGTTGCAACTTCATGGTAATATGTTTGATTAGCACTGAGGTGAACCCAAGAACAGTCCTAAATCAGCAAATCTTTTATTGGTATGTAGATTTGCTCATGAAAATATTCTTCCTCTTCTGCTCATACAAATGTAACATTTGTCTGTTGTGAAAGAAATTTGCATTAAACACTAGTAACCTGCCTATGGGAAGCTAACCTGTGAACTGGAGGGTTTATAGGATAGAATGGACCTTAGCTGTTTACCATGGGGGACCATTAAAGTATTGTAAGCCAAATGAGCAGCTATTTTCCCAATAGGTCGCCACTCAGTTACCTTAACTAAAAATATGAAAACATACATAAGGCGCCAACAGCACCAAAAATTTTAAACACCAAGACATAAAACAAAAAGAACCACCACAGAAGTATCTAAAATCTTCTACTCCAGAGCTAGTGTACCAGTTTCAACAGAACTTGGGATGTTGCAGGCGGAAACAATCTATGCTTATAAATTACGACTTTCACTGTCATTGACCTACTTGAGGCAATAGTGAACTCTAGGTTCCCTGGGCATTTGGTTTGGGAAAACTGAAGAAAATGTCATTGAGAGGGAAAATCTTGCACAAAATTAGCAAATTGACAGAATATGCTGCATGAGTCTGACCAACAACAACAACAACAACAACAAAAAAGGATCCCAAGCATTTATCTGTCAGCACCTTGGATTTATAAACATGCATTTGACCATTTATAGTATTCATACATGTTTTAATATTGTTATACATGTATATACCAGACCTCAGGTTATCATTTACTAGACCATTGACCCTTTCGTTTCAGAGAACCTGCCAGTCTCAAATTAGGCCAGTTCCTTCAACCACCAGCTCATCAACTCAGGCAGTGCTAAATGCAGAGATATTCCTTGGAAAAGATGATTGAAAGAAATTACTTTGTCATTCATGGAATTTGATGATAATTTTCAAAATTTGTTGAGCTCATTGGCTTGAAAATGACAAGTATACCAAAAACCATGACAGTTTTAGTAAATGGTGAAAAAATATGAATTGAGATGGACTTCAAACATAACTGAAACAGTAAGAGTGTATGATGAGAATGCTTCAGACAACGCGGCTATTCTTGGTCTACACATTAATGTCCAGTACAAAAGAAAATATTGAAATGCTGAAATGCTCAGTTTAAGCAAATGATAAATGGATACCGTGTCATTTTCTTATTAAAACCGGCAATGTCTGTGATATTGAACTCTAAAAATCTGATTACATATCATAACATTCTTCACAGTACACATACAGTATTTTAAAAAAGGTACAAGTAGGCCAAGATCAGGAAAAGGCACAATCAGAAAAAGAATCCCACTCCAAAAAACCCGAAGTGGGAAAAAACCAAGCTTACAATCAGGTACTTATACCATGAAAACATTTCGTAAGCCGAATGAGCAGCTATTTTCCCAATAGGCGGCCAATCAGTTAACTTAACTAAAAATATGAAAACATACATAAAGAGCCAACAGCACAAAAGTATTAAACACCAAGACATAAAACAAAAAGAAGCACCACAGAAGTTTGCATCTGAATCTGAATGGTTTACCAGTGACTTGCCAAATTGACAATACTTCACTAGGGGGTGCACCAGGAGGGAAATCAGTCCAACACATATGCCAACTCAAAAACAAGTTCTACCTCAACTGAGCCAAAGACTCACTGGTGAGCTAATAGGTGCTAGTTAAGCTAAAAGGATTGGCATGTCATGGCGTCAGTCGGCTTTGTCAATTTTATTTGTACATGATAAATGAAAATCTCCTCTAAACCTCATGGTGTATATTAACCAACTTTCAAATCGAAATCTTATTCCAATTTGTTACAACGTTTCCCACAGTAATATCTTAGAAATGCCTAAGAAACAAAATTTGACATCGCCACAAAATGGGTTAAAGTCATCGTTGGATCAAATAGTGACTGCTTTCCCAGTTTTGTTTGGTTTACTTTAGTTAAATGATGGCTTATTTAACTTTCCAGTCAAATTATTTTGTCATAGTGAGAAGCCACTACTTTCTGGGTTATAAACTATGTCAAATCTGCCTTCGTTTCTAAAAACTTTCTAGTAATATGATGGAGATAATTCATTTTGCATGTAGCAACGCCATATATAATATGAATACGTCATATTATATTTTTCTTGTTCTCTATGTCTATACATTTTACTTTCATTATAACACAGATTGGATAGCTAACAAGGAAATGGGCTTGGACACCAACAATAGTATTATAAAGAGGTTGTGGTGCATATTTTTTTCTTAATATTTCTATTACTTCTTTGCCCTTTGATTCGTTAAATATGAGAACATAAATCTGACCTGCCAAGATCTCCACATTCATCAAAGTAGTCTACTCCTACTTGCCATAAACTGAAACAGAATCAAATTAGTATATGTTTTTTGTATGTTTTTTTTTTGTTGTTGTTGTTGTTTATTTTTGTTGTTGTCTGTTTTGTTTTGGTTTCATAGGACCTAAGCAGAACAGTGCAACCTGACCAGGAAAGGCATCATTTGTCTATGAATTAGTACAGGTAAATGGCTTAGATAAAGCTTGCATCGGAAAAGGGTGTTTAGGTTGAGTACTGTGATTCGGAGTCTAATCTGCTTACAGCAAATGTAAAACAAAAATAAACAAGAGGACCAATGGTCCTGTAAACGCTCACCTGAGATCTGCTTCATATACCAATACCATTTTAAAAGCAGATGAGCCCCTGGGGTTCATTTTTTTCAGAATCATTAAATTTCAGTCCTACTGCCCATTTCCTGCAAGACTTTCACTTAAAATGACATTTTAAAAGTTTTCCCCATTTAAATGCATTGACGACCTATGCATTTAAATGAGCCTTTGGCTCAGGTGAGCTAAAAACCATATTGTGAACGTTGATATGGAGAAGATATTAAGACAAATCTTCATGAGTTTTATTTTTATTTATAATAAAAAGTTGTAAAAAGGAAATGAGAATTTAGTTTTAACTCAGTTTCTACTTTAGACATCCTAACCATTGGATAAAATACACTGTGAAATTACATAGCACTCACCTTTTATGAGACATGAGGGTAGATGCATACTCTAACAGTAGGTATTCTCGTATATTACCATATCTACAAACAAAAGAGCCGCCTCGTGGGAAAACCAACAATGTGGTTTCCGAACAGGTCCGACACAAACCGACCTGTACAAGCACAGAAGAGAGCTAGAAGCTCGAAATTTCGGATTTAAGTAGAAGAGGAATTGTACTATCCGAGTAGCGAAAACAAAGGCGCTGATCAGCTTCGCTGTTACCGCGAAGCTGATCTGATCTGCGTCTTTGTTTTCGCCTATGCAGATTTTGGTTTTCCCATGAGGCGGCTCAAAAAATCCATATAACAATGAACGAAATACAAAGACGCTATAAACCTAACATTACAAACTTCTGAATTTTGGGCATAAACTGTCAAGTACCAAAGCAATATGTAGATGAAAACTCAGGGCAAATAGCATTTTCCAGATGAAATCTTTTTTTTTTCTTTCTTTTTTTTTATAATGGCTTTTTTAATATTCATTTGAAGCATAAACAATAAGATAATCGACAACATGCATAGGTGAAAACAAAGGCACTGACATCTGAGCAGTTTTCTTTTGGTATCACATGGCAAAAATTCAACAGGATTAAATAAAAACTTCATTTGAGCATACCATTTTAAGGATGTTCGCTTGCCAATGAAAAAGTATTCAAACTTTTTTTCTAACCACTCTTTTTTGATTCCAAAATACAACACAAGACATTTGAAAACAAAATAAATATAGGGCAGTGTGCATTTTTTCAAGCTACAGGCCTCTGAATGAGACCTCTGAGCACCATGTCTTAAATTTGGTAAAATTAATTTAATTTTTAATTCTTTGAAACATACCTGTCTTGAACAAAAATACACCTAGAATGCTTTCAAAAGTCATAATATTTATGTAGTGCAGACAATTTTGGACAAAAAGCATTGAAAAGTTTGCAACTTGGAGTGGATGACATTATTTTACGATTCATTTTCCAACCCTACCCCCATACTTGAAAAGTCGGAAAAAATCAATATTTTGAAATGTACCAAACCCATATTTGTTGATTCAAACTTTTTCTTGTATTTTCACACAACATAGAACTTGGTAATATTGTTCGAATAAAAGAAAGAAATATATAGGGTAGTGAGCATATAAGAGAGAACCAACAGCTTGAAAATCGCCATTTTCAGCCTTTTTTGGCTGTTTTGTTTCTAAAAGACCATTTCATAAAACCACCTTAAATTTTAAAACCAGCATACCAACGACACAAAGAATGACTTAGAAGACCATGTACATATATACTGCTGCTGAAATAAACATCAAACTAGTGCAATTAATTTGAAGATGTGTAATATTCGAGTTTAATCTACCCTATCCCCTAAATTTTACTGACAACAAAATTTTTCTACAAAGTTGCAGAAAATGGGGTGAAAAAATGAAGTTTCTTAGATTGACAATGTTCATGGCTTGTTCAATGCATATTATCAATATGTATCCAAATATAAAATATTAGGAAAATATCTGCAACCGTTTATGAGATATTCAAGAAAAGAAAAACCGGAAGTTCCGAAATGTCAAATGTTAGCAGCGAACATCCTTAAATGTTATTTAGTTTGAAACTGTCACTCAAATTAGCAGGAAGGTGTCCTTGTGGACAACATGAAAAGAAACTCAGATCTTCAGAACACCTTATGTATTACAAATGCTCTAACGGCACAATACTCTAACAGCATGGTATAACCAAATCGGCCATAATTCTGTCAGGAACATGTTTAATTTGAAAACTAGAGACTTAAGCAATAAGCAACCTGGATCAGTCTTGTATGAAAATTTATGCATAATTCCTTACTCCACCCTGTCTGTTATCATTATGGTATCAACAAACTAACGAATAAGCCACTGCATCAGAAAACCAACAATTTGCATCTGTGAAAACAAAGATCAGGGTCTTTGTTTTCGCTACACAGATAATACAATCCCTCTTCTTCATAACTGCACAGTTGATCAGCGTCTTTCTTTTTGCTACACAGATAGTACAATCCCTCTTCTTTTTATATCTATGACTGTTCAGGCCGGTTTGTGCCAGACCTGGTCAGAAACCCAAATTGTTGGTTTTCCCATGCAAAGGCTCAACAATAACTGAACAAAACAACTGGAACTGCCAAAACTGAAATCTTACCTGCGACCTATTGCTCTGTGAAATGCGCATATATCAGATGTAAATAAATATACATAAAAGAAAATTCTATAAACTTAACTAGATGATTCAAGTTATTATACAAACCCAACAAATGATGTTCATATTGGTTAGTATGCTCACCGGCAAAAGTTTAGTCAGTGAAAATACATGTAAAATCCCATTTGGACAGTTTAAATCGCTATAGCTTCAAAACCCCTTGATAATTTGGGATCAAAATTACCATTCATAAAAGTGTGAATAAAACCTAACATTTCCAACAAAAACGATTGAAATATCGAATGTGGTTTTGCCACAGTACATACACCATTTTTCGTTCTTGTTTTAAATGAAAGGGAGGTAATCTAAAAATAATGAATATTTGACTTGTCATTTCTCGAGACTGTGGCTGAATTTTGAAAAGATTTTTTCGGATTTTTGTCACTGGCAACAACCTCTATCAGAAAGCGCTATTAATCAAAGCGCCGATTTGATCATTTATCGGGCAATTACGAAAATGATGTTTTACGAAAAAGGCCAATAACTCTTTCAACATTGATAACTGGTGGAGTTTCTTTCCAGAATTTGAAAGAGATTGACTTTGCAAATTTAATAAAGGGGAACATCTAAGGGAAGCGGCTGGGCATTATAGTTATCGAGCTGGTCAAAGTTACTGACTAAACTTTATCCTCTGAGTATACTATGCTCACATGAGGATACTGACAACCACTGAAAATGTATAACCAGAGGACCAATGGTCCTGCAAACGCTCACCTGAGATCAGCTGCATATACCAATAAACATGTTTGAATATTATGGTATTTAACTCCAGTGCAGGGGCAGATAAGCCCTTGGGCCATTTTCTTTTTTCAGAATCTTCAATATTCTGTCCATTTGCCAATTTCCTGTTGGCTTTTTCCTTCAAATGACATTTTAACAGTTTTCCCAATTCAGATGCACAGGCAACCCATGTTGACCTTGCCATAAACTTGGTCAAGGTCATCACAGGGTCATGATTTATATATACATTGGAGTACTTTAGCCATCGATGCCTCACGCCAAGTTTCCTTGAAATCAGTCTATTGGTGTCAGAGAAGATGATTTTTGATGGGTTTTTACCATATATGGGCATGGCGGCCATCTTGGTCATGTGACCTAGATTATTTATATATACATTGATTCCCCCATTCTATAGATGCTTCACTTAAAATTTGGCTTTGTTTGGCCAAGCGGTTTCAGAGGAGAAGACGTTTGAATATTATGGAAATAAGTATAAACTTTATTTATTTTACTTCAATTACACAGAAAGCTCGTTGAACTTATATACGCGTTCTTGAAGGCGCGGATGTTGGCGTTATGTGGTCAAACGTGGTGGAGGAAACCGGAGAACCCGGGGAAAACCACCGAACCTGGACGGGCGACCACTACCCTGCCACATGCCTTGACCCGGATTCGAACCCGGATCGCCGTGGTGACAAGCGAGTGCGTTATCCACTACGCTATCCAGGCCCCCATATTATGGAAATATACATGTATATTGCCCCGGGGTGGGAGCACATGAGCCCCTGGGGTCCAATTTTTTTCAGAATCATTAATATCCAGTCCTACTGCCCATTTCCTGCAAGACTTTCACTTTAAATGACATTTGAAAAGTTTTCCCCATTCAAATGCATTGGTGACCTATGTTGACCTTCCCGTAAAATAGGTCGAGGTCATCACAGGGTCATGATTTATATATACATTGTAGTGCTTGAGCCATCGATGCTTCGTGCCAAGTTTCGTTGAAATCGGTCAACCGGTTCTGGAGAAGAAGATTTTTGAACGGTTTTTACCATATATGGGCATGGCGGCCATCTTGGTCATGTGACCTGGATTTTTTATATACATATTTGTTACCCCTTCCTATTGATGCTTCACATAAAATTTCGCTTTGATTGGCCAAGCGGTTTCAGAGGAGAAGATGTTTGAATATTATGGAGATATACATGTATATTGCCCCGGGGTGGGGGCGGATGAGCCCCTGGTGCCCATTTGTTTTCAGAATCATTAATATTCAGTCCTACTGCTCATTTTCTGCAAGATTTTTCCTTTAAATGACAATTTAACAATTTTTCCCATTCAAATGCATTCGCGACCTATGTTGACCTTGCCGTAAAATAGGTCAAGGTCATCATAGGGTCATGATTTATATACACATTGTAGTGCTTGAGCCATTAATGCTTCATGCCAAGTTTGGTTGAAATCGGTCCAGTGGTTCCAGAGAAGAAGATTTTTGAAGGGTTTTTACCATATATGGGCATGGCGGCCATCTTGGTCATGTGACCTGGATTATTTATATACACATTGGTTCCCCCTTCCCATAGATGCTTCATGTAAAATTTGGCTTTGATTGGCCAAGCGGTTTCAGAGGAGAAGATCTTTGAAAATGGTGGACGACTGACGGACGGACGACGGACGGACGGACGACGGAGCATGGGTATACTATAAGCTCACCTTGTGAGCCTGACGGCTCAGGTGAGCTAATAAATGCCAATTTTCCACACCTGGCAATAATTTCAATGAAAACTTAGCTTCCAATTTGTTATTACCAGTGACTGCATAAGCTCTGGTATTTTGTTAATTAGAAAAAATAACATGAAACCAAAGGTACTCACTCTAGCCTGTGAGATTCTAGCTGGCCACAATGGTGCAAGATGTCAGTAAGATGAGCGGGAAACCACCAACTACTGAGAACCGCACTGAAAAAAAGTATATTTCAAGTCAATCATTGTCTTCTAATATGCAAGACTAGATAAATGCTGCGGCATACTTTAGGCTTCATTCTTGCTGTCCTGGTTCTAACCCCGGTTCACCCCTGTTTGTCATGGTGAAGACAAGCCTGTAAACTGTAATAAACCGGGGAACTTTTCTTACAAAAACTGATTGTGTTCTCACAGTCACCGTGAAGCCTGTTCGTTTTCCGGTTCTACTCTGTTGTCATCACAGTGCAGGCTGGTGAGCCTGTTTTACTATGGTAAAGCCTGGTGTTACCCCGGTTGCATATATGGTGCCATCACAGTGACTGCCAGTCAGCCAGGGTTATGTCCCAATTACCCATTGTTTATGACGGATCATCCCAGTTTATCATGGGCGCATGTCACAGTGTCGCCCCAGTTTAACCTGGTTATCTCAGTTTGCGCTGTTGCAACCCGGTTGCATTAAACATTTTAATAGAAGCAGGAAGGCTCATTGGTTTATCTTGGTTTGTCTCAGTTTGCTATGGATGCCAATGGTAGCGCTACAATTCTATCCCGGTACGTCACGGTTGATACCAATTTACCCGAGTTTGATAAACCGGGTTGAACCGGGTAGCTAAACCGGGACAGTGAGAACTGGGCTATATATGAAACCATCAAATGAGCCGCCTCATGGGAAAACCAACAATCTGCATAGGCGAAAACAAAGACGCAGATCAGCTTCGCGGTAACCGCGAAGCTGATCAGCGCCTTTGTTTTCGCTACTCGGATAGTGCAATCCCTCTTCTACTTAAATCCGAAATTTCAAGCTTCTAGCTCTTTTCTGTGACTGTACAGGCCGGTTTGTGTCAGACCTGTTCGGAAACCACATTGTTGGTTTTCCCATGAGACGGCTCAAATCTTAAGAATATTAACAAAAGTAATTCCAAGAAGCCTCTGTGGTGAAGAGGTTAAGCCAGTACCTGTGAAAACTAGGACCCAGTTGTTCAAAGCATCGTTAGCTTAACAATATCGTTAAGACATAAATTTGTTAAGCAAATATCAGCTGAAGTAACAAATACACTGTTATTTTTAGTTGAAAAAATGTGAGAATCCTTTGCAGTGCAAAGGATTCTCTCATTTTTTCAACAAAAAATAACAGTGTATTTGTAATATTCATGTTTGAAATTTTAACGAAACATTAACTAACGACGTCGTTACTTTTGAACAACTAACCCTAGGTTTATGGGTTTGATTCTGGGCTTCTCCAGTCCTTACAATGAGACTTTAAAATAAAACCCCATCTCCATATAGCCTGTTGAGTTTGACATAATACATGATATGAACTAACAAACCTAGAACAACTCAATCATGATATGGGCCACAACGCGAGAAAATGTACCTTCGGACAATATTTTGTCTATTAGAAAATCAATTTTACTTTGAAAGTATATTGTTTCTTGAGTTCAATAGTCTTTATTTGACCGGATTAATTTAATTACTTTTTGAGTTATGGCATGTTTACTGCATGATCCCTAGAAACGTCATTGTTCTGAAAAATGACGTCAAAGTTGCGTAATGCAATTCTACATGTTAGGGGTGCCTACAAAACTAAAGTATTCGCTGAAAATTGTTTATATATTGACCAGGAGCTATTGTTTAGATGGAAAAATATTATTATTACAAGGAATCTGTCGAAATTATTTTGTCTATTATTGTGACCATGTGGTTGCTATGGTTACCGTTTGACGACTCATGTAGGAAAATTACGTAAATTTTGGGCTAAAACAAGGGCAAATATTGAGAATAAATATGTTTTAAGACTCATTTATTTTGTAGTCCAGTGTTCAAAGATTACAAATACATTGTTATTTCTAAAACATAAATGACATGATTTTCCCGCATTTTTGCAATTTTCTAATAGTAACGTCAGAATGTCCGAAAGGTACATTTTGTCAAGTTGAGGTTCATATAAGCCATAATCAAGCAATTATCATTTTTTGTTCATTTTTGCATACAAATGATAAAGGTACTTTGCTGCATTTCATGTCATTGTTTTTGTTCCACAGAAGCACAGTCACACTGTAACTCAAATTTCAAAACGCCTGCTATGGTCTGCGTAGTCTGGTAAGTGTTGGACTGGGCTGAAAACTCTAAAGACAAATTTTTCGATCACACTGCTCCCTTATCCTGAAGGATTAGACAGTCTATCCAACAGAATATAATTGTATGTGATTTTAAAAATCACATTTCATTACTATACCTGCAGTCCTTAATAACTTGGTGTATATCAAACTCTAGGGCAGACAGTAAAATACTGTCACTATACCTGCAGTCCTTAATAACTTGGTGTATGTCAAACTCTAGGGCAGACAGTAAAATACTGTCACTATACCTGCAGTCCTTAATAACTTGGTGTATATCAAACTCTAGGGCAGACAGTAAAATACTGTCACTATACCTGCAGTCCTTAATAACTTGGTGTATATCAAACTCTAGGGCAGACAGTAAAATACTGTCACTATACCTGCAGTCCTTAATAACTTGGTGTATGTCAAACTCTAGGGCAGACAGTAAAATACTGTCACTATACCTGCAGTCCTTAATAACTTGGTGTATGTCAAACTCTAGGGCAGACAGTAAAATACTGTCACTATACCTGCAGTCCTTAATAACTTGGTGTATATCAAACTCTAGGGCAGACAGTAAAATACTGTCACTATACCTGCAGTCCTTAATAACTTGGTGTATGTCAAACTCTAGGGCAGACAGTAAAATACTGTCACTATACCTGCAGTCCTTAATAACTTGGTGTATATCAAACTCTAGGGCAGACAGTAAAATACTGTCACTATACCTGCAGTCCTTAATAACTTGGTGTATGTCAAACTCTAGGGCAGACAGTAAAATACTGTCACTATACCTGCAGTCCTTAATAACTTGGTGTATATCAAACTCTAGGGCAGACAGTAAAATACTGTCCAGTTCACCCAGTCTGCCATCTGTACGATATTCATCTAAACATTTCTGAAAATTCAAGAAACAACCATAAAATTTTATCAAAATATCACAAGTTTCTATGAAAAAGAAACCAAGGTGAAAATGTTTAATTCCTTACAATAAAAGCTGTGACTAAATTCTGAAATCACACCTTCATTTTTTTTAGCATTGTTGATGAGCGCTCTAGCATGAACATATTGAAAATTGAATGGCAAAGCAAAAAGAAATGAGCCGCCTCATGAGAAAACCAACAATTTGCATAGGCGAAAACAAAGACGCAGATCAGCTTCGCAGTTACTGCAAAACTGATCAGCGCCTTTGTTTTCGCTACTCGGATAGTACTATTCCTCTTCTACTTAAATCCGAAATTTCAAGCGTCTAGCTCTTTTCTGTGACTGTACAGCTCGGTTTGTGTCCGACCTGTTCGGAAACCACATTGTTGGGTTTCACACGAGGCTGCTCAAATGTGTCAAAAGAATCAGGCTGCGGCAGAACTTACTTGAGCATAGAAATGTAGGTCCACAGACTTGACAGTAGGTCTTTGGTATAACATCTTTGATACCAGCATGTGGTACCACGTCTCACACAGGTCTCGTAACTCTGAGAACACTACTTCATCTCCACACAGAATCTGTTTAAAGAGAAATACCAGTAAATTAAATTTGAAAAGTAAGGATACAGGGACCAGGATTCGATCCAATTAAATTTGAAATCTCAACATAGACATCTGACGGGAAAGAAAACAGTGAATGGTATATGAGCTGCGTCATGAGAAAACCAATAATATGTTTTACGAACAGGTCTGACACAAACGGAGCTGTACAAGCACAGATGGCTAGAGGCTTGAAAATTTGGAAATCAGAAGATTTTAATTTAGAAGAGGGATTGTACTATCCATGTAGCGAAAACAATTGTGGTACATTCTTTCACAATTTTCATGAAGAAGTTACTACACAGCTGATCTGTGTCTCTTTTTTTGGCATATGCATATTACTGGTTTTCTGGTGAGGCAGCTCATATGGTCTTGCAAATCTTTGCTTTCGAGCTAGTAATATCCGCTTACATATTTCAGCTATGTCATGAGAAGACCAGACTTTTAACTCTGCGAAAACTAAGACGCAGATCAGCGGTGCAGTAACTTCGGTATGAAACTTGTGAAGAATGCACTACAACGCAAGATGGCTAAACTTATGAGCATTGTGGCACAGCTGTGCTGCAAATACATGTAACATTCTACATGAGCACAAAGAATCTTTTTTTACCCTAGCAACCATTTCCAGGTTCCTGTTTGTAGCAAACTCTCCCTCATCCATTCGTCTCTGACAATCATCTTTCCAGTGACGCCACTTCATCTCAAATTCCGACACTGAGTTACCACGGAATAATTGCTGAAACAAAATTCTTCATAAATCAATTATTTTGAAAATTGTTTAATACAAATGAGCCCCTTCATGAGAAAACCAGATTTTTGCCTAAGCGAAAACAAAGGCACAGATCAGCTGTGCAGTACTTGCATAGTTGATCAGTGTCTTTGTTTTTGCTACACAGATAGTACAATTTCATCTCTACCTGTTTCTAAAATTTCAAGCTTCCAGCCTTTTTCTGTGACTGTGCAGGCCAGTTTGTGTCGGACCTGGTCGGAAACCCTGAAGACCTGCTTTCTCCCATCACAGCTCAAATTGCATCAATCTGCTGAAATTTAGAACGAGGTCTGATGTGTAAATCTTACAATCATCGTATTACATGTGGGAACATAAATGTTATCTTGGCCATGCCGAAAATTCAAAAGCACTTCACACCTTTAAGTACTATAAAGTACAATAAGAAGAGCATCTAAATCAGAACCAAAATCAATTTTCTATAATCTCTCTGAAATTATCTTTTTCTTCTTATTACCACTATTATTATTATTATTATTATTATTATTATTATTATTATTATCATTATTATTATCATTATTATTATTTTCATTTAGGAAGATAGAAGTTAAAATTTAATAAAACTGTCTCAAAATTAGTATTTCTGCAGTGAGATAAAAAGAAGATCACTTACGTGTGAGACTGGCATTTTTCTGAGCAGATCTCTCATACTTTGGAAGCCTTCTGTGTGTGCCGCCACACTGCGGGATAACAGACTGAGAACTTTATCTACCTGTCCTTGTAGTACAAGACGGTATATCTGGAGAAAACATGCAAATATGCCAATAATCAAAACAAGTAAGGCAGTGGTTGCAAACACTTTGGAAGCATTCTGAATATACTGCCACATTATGGGTGTAAAGGCTGAGAACCTCATCCACCTGGACCCGGTTGTACGAAGCTCCATTAAATTTAATCATGGATTAGCTTTTAAATCGCTAATGGTGGATTAGTTAATGAAGGAATTTGATGGCGTTGCACGAAGCGTCATTAAACGCTCCATTAGTTAATTGAGGTTTAATACAGGTTTAATAGAGAGTTCGTCATTAAAATGATGTCACAAGTAATATTACGTCAAAAGACGTTACGTTACGCTGTACGGGTGCGGGTTAATTGGTCTTAATTGGCATTTACGCGCACTGGCTAAGTATAATGGGGAGTAACTGGGAGAAATAAACTTTGAAATTGAAATATAATAAAGTCAGGGCCGCATTGCTACCGTATACATGCTTAATAAATAAATAAATAAATAAATAAATAAATAAATAAATAAATAAATAAATAAATAAATAAATAAATAAAATGTGTTCCCATAGAAGCGATTTTACCCTGTCATTGGAAATATTCCATCGCAGATGACACGAAATTATGATAGTATTTCTATAATTTCTGTTTTCGATAGGAAAATACAATGTTTAGCGCCATGTAGATGATCACAAGTAACTTACAGACAATTCAGAGATGCATGGTAATAAGACACTATATAATTCTTTCGCACAAGCAGCTAAATAACGGTACGAAATGCTATCAGAACCGACACACTAGCATTTATTTTGGGAAAGGGTTTGTCACTGAAATAAGCAAAATATTTAAAAGTATATAGTAAACACGTCACACCAGTAAACAATAAAAAGTGGATGAGTCGATCTTGTTTGTTGATAAAGGTTTCCATAAAACTTCAGGATCTATAAAAAAAGAAAATGTGTTTATGAAACACTATGCCCCAACTGGTACGTCACTTTCAAGATGTGACAAATTCTGAAAATTGAAAAGTTCAAATTGCACAAAAAGTGACAAATATTAATCTGAGGAGTATATCCCAACCACATGCATATCTTTAAAGCATGGTGACAGTGTCTGTAAAGTTTTTAAAATATCGGTCTTAAACTGTACGAGGAGTTGCGCACACAAGGTACCCACTATCCATTCACTAAAATGCCCGAAAAAATGACTAAGTTCAAATTGTGAAAAAATGACAAAAAATAATCCGTGGATTATATCCAAACATTATGCATATCTTCAAAGCATAGTCACTATATCTGTAAAGTTTCAAGAGAATCGGTATTAAACTGTAGGAGGAGTTGCGCTCACAAGGTATCCACTGTCCATTCACTTTCATTGTCAAAATGCCCGAAAAAGGGCGAAGTTCAAATTGCGAAAAAAGTGACAAAAATTAATCTGATTATTATATCCAAACAATATGCATATCTTCAAAGCATGGTCACAACATCTGTAAAGTTTCAAGAGAATCGTCATTAAACTGTAGGAGGAGTTGCGCACACAATGTACCCGCTATCTGTTCACTTTATCAAGTATTTAATATGGACACAACTCTCACAGAATGGGCCCCTAGTCCCTTGAATTTTCCTGAAAGAAAAATACGGGTCCTCTAAATTTTCATATACAAACTACAAGTTTCAAGATCATAGCTCTAACGGTTCTCGGCCGATTGTAAGCGTAACTTCGCACTGGACGCATGGACAGATGGACGGACAGACCAAAACCAATATGGCCCTCAACTTCTTCGAAGTTGGGGGCATAACCATGATATTTTGCAAAATATAACCATGCTATTTTGCAAAATATTGGAGTAGCTTATAAATCCTAATAAAAGCAAAAAAGTTGGCAGATCCGTACTGTAATTTCTAATATCAGGCAGCTACAGTACGGTTTTCATTCCGCCTCTTTCCATATGTATTGCTATGTAAGCCCTCCTCCTGTGATATTTAGTTGTATTTGAATTAATTTTTGAAAAACCTCGAGGGGTGGGGGGTAGGGGGTAACTACCTATATATGACAAAGTAGGGATGTGCCGACGGAATAGCCCCCTTTTTCAGCCTCGCCAGTATATGAATAGGCTTCAATTTTCAAGTAAAAGTATACGAATGGCCCCATTTTTTTCACTCAACAGTATATGAATAGCCCTAGATTTCCTCTGTGGTATATCAATGGCCCATCTTTTCTGACATCCCTGTATATGGTATTTGCAAAGATTTCCTGTCACGAGACTCAGTCCCGAGATATACGCCCTCAGTATACGCCCTCAGAATCGAGCTCAGAATTTCTGCGCAGATGATACGAAGTAGCAATTAGTATATGAATGGGTATAAAAAATCAAAGGACAGTATATGAATGGGTATTAAAAATCAAAGGACAGTATATGAATGGGTCAATATTTTGATCAATCAAGTATATGAATGGGTCTATTTTTTCAATGACCAGGTTACCCCTTAGTTACCCCCCCCCCCTCTCGAGGGAAAACAGAAAGTCATACTACAACGAAATGTTTGTGCACCGACAGCACATGCTCAAATTGCATTGATCACAACATCGTTACCTGCACATCCGCTTTGCACTAAACTGTTTAAGATAAAATATAAAACTGTTGCGATAATTATTTCTGTGAACACAACCACGGGCCCCGTCCATTGGTGCCTAGGAGAAATAGATGGGCTGCTTGTGCCTCCAGGCAAAGCTTCTAATCTACTGACCGACCATCTGATTACCGGTTAACCGCTCAAGTCTGAACCTGCCCAGGAAACGTGGTTTTACAGAGATCTCAAGGACGCCAGATTCGACATCCTGTGACGAGAAAACTTGTGCTCGGACGCATAATTCTGCCAAGAGATGATTCCCGGGGCGCAAGATTTTTTCGCCATGAGACGTCCCAAAGTTCCCATCTTTACCTTGGCTTTGTTGTTTATTAGCTCCAAGAATCAATTATCTCCAATCAAGATATGGATTACTCAAATTAACGGTGTTGTCCAAATGCAAATTAGACATGCTATAAAGTTTCACGCCTCCGGCGTCTGATCAATGTGACGGTCGCGTTCAAAACACGTGTCTTTGTCTTAACATGTTACGGTTGATCGGTCAGCTACAATAAAACAATTAAGTCTTAAACAGTCATAAAATCTTGTGAAACCCTAGCGATTTTCATTTAAAGATCAATTGAATTACATAAACAATTAAAAAAAGCAAAACTTTTATACTTTTGGACCGATTTTTTAAATGTCATTAGTTTTCGCGACTTTAGAATTAATGGAAAAATCGTGATTATTTGTTTGTTCTTGTTGCCTCTCAATCATAATTTGTTGGTAAAACTTTGTTTAAAATGTTCAAAAGAGGTTTAGTGTCCATATTTTAGTAATGAAGAATGCAAGCCAATCTTATCATTCTTACCAAATTGACAGTAGGAAATCCAGCCTTTGAGGGGTCACCCCTCATTGACCCCAAACTCATTACTGAACAGGCGAAAGTAAATGATATTCACCTAACATTATATACAGAAAGGCTTTGTCTACAAAAGGAGCTTATTTTGGAGTGCATTACACACATTTCTGGGTCTTACCTAGTAGAGTAGACCCCCCCCCCCATGTACCTAACCAGTGTAACCACACTACTAAGAATGTTTAATTTAACCAATTCTACAATTGATAGCATGTCATTTTATACCATCAGGTGAGAGTAAGGTTTTGACAAATGCTGTGGTCAATATTATTGTCTTAAGAAATAGAAGCCCCAAACCCTGTTTATAAAGAGGTAAAATAATTATGATTTTTTTGGTCGAAAAAATTAGGATTGTAATTGAGTTTCTATAGTGGGACTCCTAAATTTTGTCTGGGACTCCTACTTTTTCTTTTGGAGGAGTCCCGGACTCCTGTTTTCAAAATCCTAGTGAGATCCCTGGTTTTAGTCAAACCATCCATACATATAAGCCTTATTGGCTTAGGTGGATGGTTATATTTTTAAAGCACATTTTGAGTGTCATAACATCTTAATTTTAGGAAGAAGTCCCATAAAACGGAGGCAGCATCCCGACATGAACTTTGCTGTTGACTGTGACGTAAAACATCAATTCAAACAAACAAACAAAATAACCACGACGATATTGACAATGACTCTTCATCCTCATCATCTTCAATTTGCATATCATAAAACCCATAAAACGGAGGCAACATCCCGACATGATGATCATAGCTGTTGACTGGGACGTTAAAGCTAGTATCTCACTGGCAAGGAGGATTCCAGGCGACTGTTTTGCGAATTCAGTCGCGAAACTTTTGCACGACACTCGAGTGTCACGAGAATTTTCATGTGTCGCGAACTAGCCTTGCGAAGGTTTTAAACATGTTCAAACGTGAATTTTTATACGATTTTTTTTCCCAAAATATTCACGAAGTGGCAAGACTATTGCGCGACTGTTGAACGACTGTCGGTTCGACGTTCATGCGAGTGTCGCGATCCTGTCGCCGCAAAATTTGGGCAAATTTACAACGCGACAATTTTGCGACACTTGTACGAATGTCGTAAAACAGTCACACGACAGTCTTGAGAAAACATGCGAACACATGATGAAAACATGTCCGTGAAAATGTATACCCCCTTAAACCCCACTTTAATGTAGCAAAACTGGGGTATACAGGGGGATACCTATTTTTCCAAAACATATATTGTGAGTACTTATTAAAAACCGCCTCGGCAATGCGGTTCTAACGTGTACCCACAATCTATGTTTTGAGAAAATATAAGAAAAATACCAAAAATTTTATGATGAAATTTTCAATTTTTACAGCCGAAAAAAATTCCGTATATTGCATGGGCAAGTTTTCATGATGAACTCGCGACTATCTGGCGAGAAAATAAAACTTAGCGACACTCACACGAATTTCGTGAGACACTCTCATGAATGCATACAATGATTTTTTTTCTGTAACTGTTACAGTAAGGTATGTGCGAACATTATGGTCTAGGGTCTGGCGCAGTTACATAGGTGGTCCACGATTAAGTCACTCCTGGTCTTGGGCTAATGTCCATGATACATCCATCAAGGGGGGCAGCGTGGAATCGGTCTGGATTAAACACCAAAACAGTCTCAATTCTCAGGAATTAGACAAAGCGCACAGACCATGAAGTAGGAAAAAGTAGTTCTAGATTCAATTACACAACAAAATGGTCGCCCAAACCAGGGGATTTGAGACAGTACATTTTACATTCCGGGATTTAGACCCACGATTTTCAAAATTGTCTAATATCCCTTGGGTATCCACCGCCCCTATCCCGTTCTTGACTGTTGTATTATTAAGCTGCTTACGAAACACGCCCGGTAAACTGCAAAGGATCCTTAACCTCAGCTTATCTCGCGAACATTAATAACAGGAAACGTCAAATGACACAAAGGGAAGCGTGTTCGGACACCGAATTTTCCTCGCCGCCGGCGGGGATCGAACCGATGAACTCTGGCACCAGAGTCCAGTGCGCTAACCACTAAGCTATACAACCAGAAACTGACTGAGGTCTATTGAGATTGCAGAACATATGTTTACCAAAAAAGTAAACACTGATGGGAGACAAGTTTATTTTATACTTTACAGTGAAACCCAATGTATATCAAAACTTGATAAAATTGGTATTTTCATTGATATGAAATTTCACTGATATCAAATCTCACTGATATCAAAAGTCACACTAGTGACTGATATCAGCCTATATCGTCACTGTAATGATGTCAGATTTTTTTGGATTACTTCTGACGTTTCCATTTACTTGACGTCATTAAATGTGTCTCACTTCAGAACATAAGGAACAATGTGGTACCAAAATTATTTGTGTTTTCAAAAAATTTTTGTTTTTGCATTTTCACCGCCTACCTTGTGCATTGGAAAATGCCTGTGCATTGTATAAAATAAAAAGAAAATTTGCTTTTTTTCGGTGAATACCAAATACATTTCATCTCGTGAGTTGGAAACATAATAATTTTCACTCGTGCTGCGCACTCGTGAAAATTCTGATGTTTTCAACTCACTCTATGAAATATATTTGGTATTCACCTCAAAAAAGCAAATATCCTCTATTTATTGATTTTTTACTTCTTATAATGAGGTGTGCCGGCTAGTCAAAGGCGAAACATGCACGGTGATTAGTTGAATAGAAATCGCCATTAAAACTGTGACGTCATTTACTACGTAAAAAGTCAAAACAAAAGCATGACAGATGACAACAACAGAAACATGGAAAAGGAAAATAAAAAAAAAAAGATGCCTTGGTCCGCAATTTTTCATTGTGGTCGCTGTGCCGTGCTCAGTCAGGGAACTGCAGGCTTATCACCATCGTAGCTCGGTAAATTCCATTGTCAGTTTTGTGTTTTGCACCAATCTTTTTGCATTTACTATGCTAAAATGCCCAAAAGTAGCATATTCATCAAAATATTGGGCTCCTTCTAGAATCTGTCCGCCATTTGTATTTCTTGAAATCCCGCTAATGAAGGCTTAATGGACCTCTAAGACCAACATTAAGTAAACAGAGGTTTAATCCAGGATTAAACTTTAATGGAGCTTCGTACAACCGTAATTAACAGCGCGTTATTTAATTGAGGTTTTAATCAAGGATTAAAATTTAATGAAGCATCGTACAACCGGGTCCTGGTGAAAAAAGAATCATGATAATTTCAGTATCAAAAGATGTTATTCGAAGCTCTAGTCATGTTACTTTAATTATCAGTTTATCTCCTATAAGCTAAGATTTGCTTGATTTTGTTTCATGTACTGCTTTACATTCATGGCCCAAATTCCATGAAAGAAATGTGTGAGTCCACTTTCATTTTAAGGGTCACCAGTAATGATTTAAAATTTTCATATGAATTTTTGATGAAAATCCTCTCAATAGCAAACAGAATAGACCCAGATGGGATGCCACATTCTGAGGCATCACATCTGGGGCTATACTGTTTGCTGATGTCCCATAAAAAGGACACCAGGCTTTAATGAGTTAAGACTTACACAGTCCCAATATTCCCTGTGCTGTTCCGGATTTTCTGTTGATAAAATTTCAGCCGCTAGTCTTTCACCATCAGTGAAGTGCCACCGTATCCACTCTAGCAACTGACCAATAACAACACCTCCTGTAAGCAATAAATCAAGCTTTTGATTTTGTTTTTGGATATCTATGACACACTCAATCATTATTATTCATACCAAATGCCCTCTTTAATGTTTAGCATTCCAAAGTTACATCTATTAAGAAATTGCAACCACAGCACTATTAGGAAGAAATTACATTATGCATTCTGCTGATTTTTTCCATGCACAGAAGTAAATTAATGCGTCCCAGGTTTAAGTTTTCCACCCTTGAAATTTACAGTCGGTTACTCATTTGTTGCCAAACTTGGGTAATTATCGGAATCTTGTGGGTGAAAGTTGTACCAGGTGCTACATCAATCTAAAGTATTTCAGAGAGACTCCAAATCAACTTAGGGAGGTAGTGAGATAAAATGTACACTGCTGGTCTTCATACAAACTCATCTCTAGTCTTTCTGGGGACAAGACTGCAGTGTAATTAAATGTGCTTTGTTGTTAAACTTGAGTAGCTATCAGAACCTAGTGGGTAAAAGCCATACCTGGTGCTACATCAATCCAGAGTATCTCGCAGAGACTCCATATCAACTCCGTGAGGTCAAAGGTTCTCTGTTGGTCTTCATAAAACTGTTTCTGAGTCTCGTCTGCAGTTACACCTGTAGAAAAAATAGTCATCCTGAGATGTAATATTTTTTTACAAAACTATTCTAACTTAAAATCCTTAAAAACATGATGTTCAATGAACTGTTTCATTTTCACAACTGTTTGGTTTAACTTTTTGAGTCAAAAGAGAGTAAAACAGAAAGGAAATTTAATTTTGCCTGCCAGCTAGGAGCAGCATGATTGGTCTATACTGTTAACCTAATACATAATCATTATAGCCATACTGTTTCTGTGCAATTTTTGCCATCAGTTTACCATTACAGAGTGCACATTTTTTTATATTTTTGACAGCTGCCTTACTTGACATGTCAGAGGAAGAGAGCAGTTCTTACTGACACCAGCAGCTGCTTTGTTTCTTGTTTTCTTATTACTCCCATCAATCAATTCCTGATTATTCTTGGGAGGTGTACATTGTACACTCCGGTGTGTTTGCAGGATGAGCCTACATGCATGAGGATAGAACCTGTGTAGGGATCTTTAACCTGCACAGGGGATGACTGTCCCTGCACAGGGTGCCTCCAGTTAATGTCCCGATCCAAAGGATGGCGCACTGATTCGTGTCACCCCTGCAAAATGACATGAAGGGAAGCGTGTTCAGACACCAAATTTTACTTGCCATCGACAGGGATTGAACCTGGGACCTCTAGCACCAGAGGCCAGTGTGCTAATCACTGAGCTACCATGCTACTGCAATTAACAAATTTATAAACACTGGTTTTTGGTGACTTAAAACAATTCTAACTTACTTGCTAAATTAAACTGGTCTAAACTGCAAGCCTTCAATATAGACCTGTACTGCTTACTGGCTTTTATAAGGCTGAAACAAAGTGAGCCTTAGCATTCGAAAACCAATGATATATGAGCCTGTGCATGAGAAAACCAACAATTTGTGTTCCGACGAGGTCCGACACAAAGCGGGCTGTACAGTCACACAAGATGGTTAGAGGCTTGAATTTTTTTTATTTAAGTAGAAGAGGAATTGTACTATCCGTGAAGCGAAAAAAAGGCGCATTGGTTTCACACATGCAGATTGCTGTTTTTCTTATCATGTCCCACTCAACAGCTACCGTCATATAGAGACAGGGTCTCCATTTGAAGTCTTGTCCAACAGACTGGAGAAGCCATGGATCTACAGTGGCGGATTTAGAGGGGGTTCAAGGGGTTCGCTCGAACCCCACTTTGGAGCTAAATTATTTCATTTTCATGGGGAGTTTCAAGAAATTTGGTGTAAAATTTGGCAAACAAACCTCCCTTTTCTACATCTGAACCCCTTCTTCATAAATCCTGGATGCTCCTCTGATCTAACCAAAAACACCCGGTTCAAAAGACGCGTGGCTTCACCACTAGGTCATGGAGGCTTTTAGCGAAACTGTTAGAATATTTGCTGTTGTCGTATTGTTGTCTTGAATATAAACAGTATTTCTATTATATAAAACTAAGATCTTACAGCGGTCTAAGACTAGCCCCTGAGGAATCTGACATCTGCTGCTGTAAAGTTATGAAGATATCTGAAAGAAACAATATACGAGCCTCCTCATGGGAAAACCAATAATGTGGTTTTTTAACCAGTCCGACACAAACCGGCCTAGAAGCTAGACGCTTGAAATATCGGATTTACGTAGAAGAGGAATTGTACTATCCAAGTAGCGAAAACAAAGGCACTGATCAGCTTCGCGGTTACCACAAATACTGCGAAGCTGATCTGTGTCTTTGTTTTCGCCTATGCAGATTGTTGGTTTTCCCATGAGGTGGCTCCACATTATACAAGAAACACTGATGAAACAACATATTGAACCATCAAACTTGAAGCATTATAAAAGCCATTTTATATAGATTTTGATAGTTTTTCCTTGGTAACAAGTAAATTCAAGATACACAATTTATGTTACACATATTGCTGTTGCCTGTGCAAGTTAGCCTTTTGTTTCAATAAATGTATACTTACTGTGAGATTCATTAACAAGCCTTCTGGTTACCGGTCCATGCATATCTGTGTCCCATCTAACATCATGTATCTGTGCAGGGGAACCATCTAGTTGTTGTCTATCCTCATCTGGGAAATAAAAGGAAAAGACATAAAATTTTAACAAAAAAGGCCCTGGCCCAGTTGTTCAAAACTTTGTTAGCTTAACGCTGCCATTAAGCCCTCAATTTGTTAACTATATATTGTCTTGAAAAGCAAATACACTGTTATTTTTTGTTGATAAAAAGTGCATTGTGTGAGAATCCTTCGCATTGCAAAAGATTCTTACATTTTATCAACAAAAAATAAGTGTATTTGTTATATTCATGTTTGAAATTTTAACGAACCGTTAACTAACATTGTCGTTAATTTTGAGCAAATGGCCCCTTGTCGTGAATTTCCATGTCTTAAGGGGTTTCCAACAAGGTCAGGCAGAAGCTATATTGTTTGGTTTGTTTTGTGGTTCAATATCCTAAATAGCAATTTTTAGTCATGTCGAGACAGAAAACACCACACTGAAATCCGCTCAGCTACATTAAACTGATTTACAAAACATCAGCAACAGCTATAAAACTAGAGATTCAAATTAGGGACTACCAGTATTTAGAAGGAGTATGATATCAAATGATCAACAAAATTTCGATCAGATGGGAGCAAAATCTATTTTGCTTACAATAAGTTAAACTGTTAATTTTAAGAAACAAACACAGTGTCTATTCTTTTTGTCTTTACCTGTAAGAAGTATGGCTTTCTTGCCTCTGTAGACAAACAGCTGGTTTCCAAGTCCCCAGGAACATTGTAACCCTGGTTGTAGCCGTGTTTCTTTCAGCTCCTGCAATTAAACAATGTAAAAGACTTTGACATGTAATTTAAAACTTTATAAGTGAGACTCACATACATGTGATACCACCCTCATCATTAGGGAGAGTATAGGAAATGAGCCACAAAATTGGTAAACATTCTACTAAAATGTACCACTTTTTTAACAAAAATACAAAATCTCCCTGAAATGAATCAGGATTTCCCTATATATTCTAAACATTTTTCAAAAATCTCCCTGAAATGGAAGAAAAATCTCCCTTATTGCTCTTTCAAACTCATTACATATATGGACTCACAAAGGTTAAGTTAGACTAGATGCAGAGAACCAGACTTGGTGTGTGCATGTGCATGTGTGGCGGAGAGATCAAGACATTTACTTCCCATGCTAATGGTTAATACCAATGTTGAAGGTAGTGGTAGAGGTACAGTGGTAAATCCATCATTATGGCACAACTGAAACTTTGTTGATTCATCATAATTTCTCAAAGGAAATTTTGTGTATGGTTCTTCAGTAAATGTCAATTTATGTTGTCTCTGCTTGATTTTAAGTACATGTATCACATAACGCATAAGGATGATCTGAAACAAGTTTAGGTGACAACTAAGGTTGTAATGAGGATTTTTATCATGTTTGTTCAAAAATATAATCGTAATAAATTACTCAAAATGATAATGGAGTTTTTCCCCCCCTGACATTTTTACCAAAATCTGATGATTTTCGTCTAAAATGCAGAAAACAGTGAAATTTGACGATTTCTATAGGGTACGTTGAATTCTCTAGAAATAAATGATACTGTCTTAAAAGTCAATATATTAAGCTATCGCTTAAGCTATTGATCCTGTAGGTAAGCTACTCTTTAGTTAGAAAAAAATCAATAAAGGTTACCGGAACTGCACCTTTCCCGCCTCTTCGCTCATTCAATCGAGGGTATAATTTGGTCAATATCGCTATGATTTAATCATTTTTAGATGCTTATAAAACCATAATTTGTCAGAATAATAACGGGGTTCATACCTTGAGTTGAAATAATGAATATCTAAAAAGACATGCAAAGCTTTTATTAATATATTTATTGTGTTTTCATATTTTCTGATTTTAATTCAGTAAGGCTACAGCGATAAACACCAAGGAATTCACCACGTACAAATGACCTATGACGTCACACCGATCGTATCAATAGCCGAGACAACATATTTCCAATAAATACCATACATATATCGTAGTTCCTATAAACGATTAATCTTACTTTTAATTATCTAAATCATTTTAAACATTTCTGTCTTGTTTCATAGTAATTTCAAAGCATGACAGTATGATACTGTGCCATGCAAACAGTAGATTACTTCACTGCCGAGCACTAGTCCTTGTTGCTTACTGATGTTTTGTGCATTTTTATTTCAATGAATTTTTAAACATTTTTGAGACAAATAACATAAAATATATTGATACCAAACAAAGAAGCATTAATGATATATCTGAAAAATCGTATTCAGGAAATAATTCATGCTATAAGAAAGTCAAAAATACAAATTTTGTCGAAATTACAAGAAGGTATGGATCTCTTTCCCGCTCCGCCATTTTAGATAATGCTGTTTCCCGAACATTTTGACAGAAGATAGTCAAGAATCGACTAATAAGCAGGAAACCAGCAATACCCGGCTTCTCAAAATAGTTATCACGTGACACACATGTGACTAAACAAGAGAAATAGTTGACAAACAAACATGGAGCAGTTCATAGATGCGGATGTGATAAAAAGTGTCTTAAAATATGAAGATCTTATTCCTCTCATGGAAAAAGCACTTGCTAAATTTTCAGATAAACGTGTTGTTCAACCAGTTAGGTCAGTTTTACCGGTGGCAAAAGAAGGAGGGTGAGTACTGTATATTTGTCATCATTTTATTGTACATGTAGACCTGACCTGAAGGATTTACAGACTGTCAACATTATTTTACTCATTTTAGTCTGAGACTGTTACCAAATGGATGTGTGAATGTAGGATATTATTTAAAAAAAAAAATTTCTTAAAAGCTTTCAGTCTTAGATGCAGTTATCATATCGGAACCTTAGCAGCAATGGGGAAGAATTATCATCAAGCTGTATGCTTGTCTGGGGTTAAAATGACATACTGAATAGATGTTGGTATGATTGTTAATTAATAACTAGACTCATAACATTTAGTTTTCATTTATTATTATTACAGACCTGCCACTCACTGACACATATGAGCCGCCTCATGGGAAAACCAACAATCTGCATAGGCGAAAACAAAGACGCAGATCAGCTTCGCGGTAACTGCGAAGCTGATCAGGGTTACCGCGAAGCTGATCAGCGCCTTTGTTTTCGCTACTCGGATAGTACAATTCCTCTTCTACTTAAATATGAAATTTCAAGCTTCTAGCTCTTTTCTGTGCTTATACAGGCCGGTTTGTGTCGGACCTGTTCGGAAACCACATTGTTGGTTTTCCCATGAGGCGGCTCATATCTGTGTGCGAAATATAGGTCACTGTGACACTTTTAATATCATCCATCAGTTCTGTAATGACAATTTTTTGAGCGATGTCATAAGAAAATCTTTCTTTAGCATGTGCTAAAACAATTTCATAAGGCAAACTGATGAAAAAAAAATAAATTGACATTTTTTATTTTTTTTTTCGGACAAATATATTGGAAGTCAAGATCTGAATAGCTTAGATTTGTTGTGAATCACTTTATGCATGCATGTATAATGGCACAAACTTCACATTTTTGCAATTTTTGGACCTTACTCCCTTACTCATCACATATTTGGCACGGACAAATTTTAAAGAATTTATAATATTCAGTCCATGGCTGTGCTAATTAAAAAAAACACAAACAACAACCAAAAAAAAAAAACAACAACAACAACAACAAAAAAAAAAAAAAAAAAAAAAAAAAAAAAACACCAAGCAAATATTGTCTGCAAAGATCAAAAATATCAATTAACTGCACTACAGTGCAGTCTGATCAGCTTCTTTATATTTCATTGCCTACATGTGGATCACATCTTTGCCTGCTGAGAAATTAACAACAACAAATATTTAAGTAAAAAAAAACCTATGTTAAAAAAATGAAAAAAAAAGAAAAAAAAAAAAAAAAAAAAAAGGATAAAATAAAATTGTTACATGTATAATTTTGACCATCGAAATGAGATCTATAGCCACAAAGCAAATTACTGTTCTCCTATCCAAATTAGACTTTTTCTTATGTGCATATACAGTTTTATCAGCCTGAAATGACAGCAGTGTTCATATTTATACTGCTGGTCTGAGATTTTGCTGGTGCACATACCATTTATTTAATTTGTTTTGTCACCCAAATGTTCAAATTTTACATTAACATTTCTTTATTCAATGTCATTCAGTTTGGTGATATCCAATGCTGGTTAGGCTTGTCTGCTGTATAAATATACAATAAATTAATTTGATTTACATCCGAATTACCACAAAATATATGAACATCCTTTTTGTTCACTTTCTGTGCATATTAACCAAGTTACATGTATTTTGATGGCAAAATTCATGTAGTGAGGCCAAAATATTGTTTCTCAGGCCCTTCCACTGATCAGGTTTAAGAGCCCCTCATCTGTCTTTATTTCTGATTTAAAATAAAAGAATGACCTCTCATCTGTTTTGGCAGACCTCAAATTTGAAATTTAAATATTATTTTCTGTGTTTAACTGATTTTAACATTATGCTTTCTTAGCCAGAAGTATGCAAAAGCTGTCAAAAATATACCATGAACATAATTTGTAGTACATACATTCCTTTATATGTAATGAAAATGTGATAATTTGTAGTACTCGTATACATTACGGTAACATGTCCATGCAATATACAGATTTGTTTAAGATGTAAAAAAAAAAAAAAAAAAAAAAAATTTCATCAGAATTTTTGATATTTTCCTTATTTTTGCTTAAAACATAGATTGCGGGTACACTTTAGAACCGCCTTGCAGAGACGGTTCTAATGAGTACCCACAATCTATGTTTTTGGATGAAAAATAGGTATACCCCTGCATACCCCAGTTTTACTATGTATTCATTTTACGAACATGTTATCCTGATACTTGGTATTGACCATTTTGCCAAAATTAAAATAAAAAAATGGGACCTCATTTCATTTTGTAGAAATAAATAATGAAATATAAAACCTGCCTCCCAACTGTTTTTTTTTTTCTTTTTCAAAAAGCAGTTTTATAAATTTTTGACCAATACTTATATTTCTTACTTTTGATCCATAACATAGATTGTGGGTATACATTAGAATCGTCTCGGCATGATTGGTTAATGTACATGCTGTCAATCTATACTTTGAGCAAAGCTATTCAAAACATCAAAATTTTTCTATTGACATTTTCAAATTTTACAGTTACTGAAAAAATCTTTGTATATTGCATGTTTTTGTTATGATGCAGTAAATGGTGCAGACCTGCTAGAGGAGTTTCTTTTGCATGAGCCAGCAGTATCAGAAAATGAGCCGCCTCATGGGAAAACCAACAATGTGGTTTCAGAACAGGGCCGGCACAAATCCGGCTGTACAGTCACAGAAGCAGGCTAGAAGCTTGAAATTTCTGATTTAAGAAGAAGAGGAAATGAACTGTCCATGCAGCGAAAACAAAGGCGCTGATCAGCTTCACGGTTACCGCAGTTGATCTGCGTCTTTGTTTTCGCACATGCAGATTGTTGGTTTTCTCATGAGGCGGCTCAAACACTGGGATCGATTTGTTTACTGGTATTAATGTATAAATCATGTTGTAAGAAAACTATAGTGCTATTTTTGTTGATTTTCAGGTTTCTTGGCCTGATGCCTGCACTCTGTGAAGAAGATGATGTTTTAGCAACCAAACTTGTCACATTTTTCCCTAACAATCTCACTCGACACAACGTACCAACACATCATGCTGTCATTGTTGTTTTCTGTACCAAGACTGGAATTCCAAGATCGGTAATATCTTTTAACATAGATTTAGATTTCATTCATGTACTATATGTTTAGCTACCAAACCAGAATAAAGTGGTTGTCAGAACAGATATTAAAAGGAACAAATATTTATAGGATGCTTATAATAACAATATTTCTTTTATGAATGAATGTTCTTTGTTAAAAATGGTATAGAACAATTTAACCACGGTTTGTTTGCAAATACATATATTTAAAGTGCATTCATTATTAAATTGCTACATACATGTGCACAAACCATGTTATTACTGTTACTTGATGCCAACTTTTTCACGTTAAGCATTATTTATATTTCCACTGCTATTCAAATGAAACAAGAAAAAAATAGTTAACATGAAAATAACAACAACATGAAGATCAGTTGTGGGAGTTGATAAATGCCCTGAGATAATGCCAAGTAGGGAGTGGCTTGTAACCCAGGGATATGTTTCAGATAAAGTCACCTGTTTTCTGATAAATAAGCTAATTCTGTTTCAACTTCTCATTTGTCTTAATTATTTCTTTAATCCAGTCAGTGCTTTGATCTTTGATACATTATTTTAGAAACTTAATACCATATTTGTTCTAATAAATACCCCTCTGTTTTAGAAAACGGTCTACTGATACAGAGTCTGACTTTGTAAATTTCATATAATGATAGAAAGACCAGGGATTGATCCATTTCAGAATCCATACCCAGACACTGGGTGGAAAAGGAATATATACTGTTTTGGAAATTTTCGCATTACTTTTATTTCGCAAATTTGCTATTTCCGACTTATTTGTGAGGTCTAAAATTTGCGAACGAGCATTTGTGTAGTCTTTATGGCTCATTGTGTGAATCTTTATTAGCGAGAATGTTGAATGCGCGGCTACAAAGCGAATATTCGTGAAAATTAAGTTCTTGTGAATATTTCCAAACTTACAGTAATAACACAAGACAACAGATAATTTTTTTTACAAGCATGACTAGCTCTTTCCCAACAAGGTAGATTTTTTTTACAAGCATGACTAGCTCTTTCCCAACAAGGTAGCCATCTGGCTCAGGCATCAACAAGAAACAAAGACAGTGATTACAACAGAGAGGTAGACAGAATAAAAAGATAACATAAAGATAAATCACCTTGGAACAGTCAGTAAAAATTCCTGGAAGTCTTAAACCCTAGTCTGCACCGGTGAGCAGTCCACCTAAAATAACTTCCAATATTGGTAAAAAATCTCACAGTGGCAGTGTTAGAAATAAGACCGATAAGTCCGAGGGGCAACCTGAGAGTGTTTTGAACTTGCCCCATGGGATTCGAACTTTGCCATACTTAAACGCTAATTTTCACGAACAAGCTATATTTTGGTTTTTAGTTTTGTATAAGTTAAATAGCTGTTTCAAGATTATTACACTGCTATCAAGAGATAAAAAAAATTTTTAATAAGTAAAACTACATGTACATATACTTGAACAAAATTATTTTTCTGGAATTTTAGCTTGTCCAGGGGGCAACCTTACAAGTCAATCAACTTGCCCCCAGCAATTTCAGCCCGTGGGGGGCAAGTGGGCAATTGCTTATTTCTAACACTGAGTGGTTGACACATGCCGATTTTCAGTCGAGGAAGCCACATCCCAGTCCAGTATGGGTCTTTGAATTGTCATATGGCAGGATTACAATATACGGTAGCGAACCTTTTAGTTTTTTAATTTTAGTGTGTGTAGATGTACATTAATATTGGACAGGGTAAGAGATCTAAAATCAATGGACTTTGTATGTTTTTATCTTCATAGATTCTGGATGGAGAGGTGATCACTACAATGAGAACAGCAGCAGTTTCAGCAGTGGCTACTAAGGTAAATGGATATGTACACTCTATACACATGATTCTTACAGCGCTGATTGATGAAACGACATGTGACAGTATGGAGTGTGGACATTGGAAGCCGGATTGATGAGCGGCAACCTACAGTGACAAGTTCATGCAGATGCACTGTCGGTTGCAGCCAAATCCAGCTAGCTTCCAAGTATGTCACATGTCATGTGCTCTTGTATCAATTTGTGTACACATTTAGGGTAAACAGGATCATATATTTCATTTTGGCCACCAACACTTGTTATTATTTTAACATTTATGAGCAGGATAAGTTTCATGCTTAGCCGAGTTGAGCATTAAAAAATATAACCTTGGGATCAGGAAAAACAATGTGTACTTTTGGCAAGCAATGCATACAATTTAGCTGACACGTAGAACTTCTTGAAATACTGCAAAATACATTAAATTTTGCAATGATCAATGTTCACGTTTGCTGATTTTGTCAGGAAATTCAAGCAGAAATTTCTTGACAAACTGAATGAATGTTCACTGAATTTAAGACAGACAGAGAATGCTGATGTAACAGTTTACAGCTTCACAGTTACATGTAAAACAATAACAGCAACAAAAAACATCCAGCAACAGACTGAAAGAGCCGGATATAAGAAAAAAACACAAGTTACAGGTAACACCTAACACCTGTAAAAGTGTTGTATTGTAACAACATGTAACATAGGTAATTGAATTATTGTCTGCCTTGCATCAGAATAGTCTGAGACTAGCCAGGTGCTCATAATGCTATGGGAGGCTTACATTCTTGTGGTAAATTGGTTTTGTAGTGCCCTGGCCTTCACAGATATAGAAACAGAATTTATTGTTTTCAGACTCCTTTACTTTTTGTAATAATCACATAAATTGGTATGAGCCGCCTCATGGGAAAACCAACAATTTGCATATGCGAAAACAAAGGTGCAGATCAGCTTCGCGGTAACCGCGAAGCTGATCAGCGTATTTGTTTTCGCTACACGTATAGTACTATCCCTCTACTTCCTAAATACGAAATTTCATGCTTCTAGCTGTCTTCTGTTACTGTGCAGCCCGGTTTGTGTCGGACCTGATCAAAAACCACATTGTTGGTTTTCCCACGAGGAGGCTCGTATGTTAATCATAAATTTGTCCATTTACCATCACTGCATGAAAAAGTATTATGCTCTGGAATTAGGTAATTAGGTTATAAAATCATAAGTTATGCTAATGCTGATCAGATAGGTGGCTTGGGTTCTGTCATGCAGTGGCTTGAATTATTGTATTGTTTCTTCTGCAAGGTTTGGTACCATAAACCTCAGAACAATTCTGAAGTCCCTAGATGAGTAGGTTAGCATGTCATGGGCACTCTTGGGTACTTATAGGATCTCACAAAACTGGCAGTCTCTGATATGAGCAAAGTAGAGGGCCAATAAAAATACCAAGAACCTCAAGTAACTATTTATACTCTGTTAAAATCTTTATAGTAATTGATATGCTGAAAGACTTTCTTTCAAGATATCCTGAAGTGACATGCCAGCATTGCCAGATTACAAAACAAGCTTTAAATCAATATACATGTACCTCAAGTAGCTTAAATGAGACTAGTACTGAATATGCTCTTGATGCACCTGCTTTTGGGACCCAGAAAATATAGACCAGTGAAGGCATTTTTGGCATATCAAATGTGAAAGCATGTAATGTTTATGATTTAAGTTACCCATTGAATGCAAGTTTAGACTCTTGGTACAAAAGACAGATTGGATACTCGTTCACCACCTCCATAGGCACACATACTGTTTTGTTTCTTTTTTCTTTTTTCAGCTCGAATGTTAGATTTGTAAAATGACTGATTGTTCCAATGATAGGTACAAAGAATCTTGCTGTGATGTGTATATCTTGTTCAGAGATCATAATGTGCACATACACATGAAATGATCTGCATCAAGAGAAAAAAAAAATATGTACTTTACCATCATGCTTGTGTGGCTTATTAGTGCGTAGTGTGTACAATCACTCTTCTTCATAATTTCAAAATGTCATGTCTTTTACAGAGGCAATTGCATGTACCTTTGCAATTTGTGTCAGTACCTTTAACTTGGTGTTGGTGCACTTTGATTCACTTATTTTGGTATATTCCTCATTACCTATGCTTTCTAATTAGTTGCTGCATTTGTAGACACTTTGTAGAACATAATGGATCCCATGGTTTCAATAGCAAATCCTTCCATGGTATTTGAGCCGCCTCATGGGAAAACCAACAATTTGCATATGCGAAAACAAAGGCGCAGATCAGCTTCGCGGTAACCGCGAAGCTGTTCAGTGCCTTTGTTTTCGCTACTCAGATAGTACAATTCCTCGTCTACTTAAATCCGAAATTTCAAGCTTCTAGCTTTTTTTCTGTGCTTCTACATTCCGGTTTGTGTCGGACCTGTTCGGAAACCACATTGTTGGTTTTCCCACGAGGTGGCTCATTTCAATCCATTACTCATTATTTGAATCTCTTGGCATCTTGCATCTTAAATATTTACTTTTACAAATGTATTCTTTCTAATTAATTTCTGTTTGTTGATAATTAACTAGATTTTATTGATCATTAGTTTAATATAAGTTTAGGAATCTGTTTCCTATGAATAATATCTTTGCTTTATAATAAGCTTCCACATCATGCCAACAGGCCCAGGTGCTATTTAAACTCTTTTAACCCCAGTTTTATATGTTTCTTTCTTTTTTTTGTTGTTGTTTTCTGTACTTTCAACCCTAATTTTATAAAAAAAAAATAAAAACAAATTGCAAAGCATTTCCCTATTTAATTGCACAAAAACATTTTGGCCCTTTCCAGCTCACCAATATGGCAAGCTGTTTTACTATTTATTAGGAAATATAGATATCTGATATATTAATTGAGATATCTTATATACTATACAAGATATCTGATATATAAGATATTTCATATATTATTCAAGATATCTTATTTATTTTCTTAATTTAGATATCTAATATAGTATTTAAGATATCATCTTATATGGGATATAAGATATCTTATTTAACATATTAGATATCTGATATAGTATATAAGATATCTTATATTTTATATAGGATATCTTAATTACAAAATTATATCAGATACCTCATGTAACATATTAGATATCTAATAATCAGATATCTTACATAGGGTATAAAATATCTTATTTGATAATTAAGATTCTGGTAATTAAGATGTCTTAATTGGTATGTCAGATATCTAAACTAACAGATAAGAATCTGATATCAAATATAATATATAAGATATCTTATTTAATGAATAAGATATCTTATTTATGTCAATATATCAGATATCTTATTTAAGATGTTAGATATCTTATATACATTTAAAAAAAACTGGCAAATAATAGTTTCTCCCCTTGAAAGTGGCTGATCAAGGCCTATGTCTGGCCTTCCATGTTTTCGAGATAAAGTCTGATTGGTTAGAAAATCATCAAGTTAGGGGAGTAGTCAAGTATTTTCCGATAATTTATATAAGATATCTCATATACTATATTAGTATCTTAGATAGTTAGGTATATAAGATATCTGATTTATCAATTTAGATATCTTATATACTATATAAGATATCTGAATTGTTAAATCAGATATCTTATATACTATATAAGATATCTTATTTAATACAGCATATTAGATATCTCATATATCATATTAGATATCTAATATATCATATTAGATATCTAATATAGTAATTCAGATATCTTATTTACTATATAAGATATATGTTGTAGTAAATTAGATATTTTATATAAATGTGCATATAAGATATCTAAATTGCTAAATAAGATATCTGAATTATTATATGAGATATCTTGTATAGCATATAAGATATCTTAATTAGTATATTAGATATCTAATATGATAAGTTGTACACACCGAGGCACATATATGCTGCAGTTACTTTACAGCCCCTACTCAAGCCGATGACTTATTACTTCTGTGTACGACCAGTAATGGTCTTCTTACGTTACTGAAAATCTGTTGGCAGTACAGTTGTCTTTGGAGAATGGTCTATAATGCTTTGAAATGTATGATCATAATTTACAACGTGAGTTGCCGTATTGAAAGAGACATTAGATCGTGGAAGTTCTGTAACACGGAGATACGAGCGGCCCCGCAACATAAACATTTGGGTGTCATACAATCAAACATTCGGACGAAACCCGTTGAAATAAGCGCCATAGTACAAAGTCTTAGAGGAACATTTTTATCTCTTACAAGCTGTGGCCTTCATCCTAACGGACTTAATCCAATATCAGGAATGAAACTATACATTTCTACTGTTCTCCCTAAGGCACTTTATGCGTGTGAACTATGGAACGATATCTCTGTCTCGAACATGTCTAAACTTGAAACTGCACATAGATTTTGCGTTAAGTATGCCCAAGGCCTACCCAAGCTTACCAGAACAGATGTTGCCCTAGGACTAGTAGGCATTTCGTCCATTGAAGCATATATCGACTTGCAAAAACTATACTTTCTAGGTACACTGTGTAATGCCGATAATAACTTCATTGTGAAGTACTTGTTCTTACTCAGACTATTTCAGTACCATTTGTGTGATACAAAACCACAAATAGGATTTATCAAAGATATATATAGAATCTTACAGAAATACTCATTACAAAATAGTATCAGTGAATTTTATTCATCTGGTATCTTCCCATCGAAACTTTCATGGAAAAGAATATGTAAAGCGGCTGTCTGGCGCTTTGAAGAGATATCATGGAAACATAGATTGAACCAAGGCGATGAATTTCGTCGCTTTCGCTCAATCCATTCAGAACTAAAACCGTCAATATTTTGGCAGATACCAGTTAAGAGATCAGGTTCCTTGGAACTATGTTCTTTCATAGTAAAACTTTGCTCAAAATTAGAGAACGAAATGTTTTGTCCACGATGTCATGATATAACTCACGATGTCTTAAAACATTTGTTTAGCACTTGTGTAAAAACCTCTACCAGTCAGAAGCTGTTGACATTCTGGGAAAATATGAAATCCATCTTTGGTGACAATGTCTATTTGTTACTATCTAACTTGGAACTCGAAGACTTCATCACATTAATCCTTGGTGGACGACTACCAATAGTAACTGTCGCGTTAACCGAGGACGTATACTATGATCTCATCCTACTAAGTAGCAAACTTTTGCGGGCATTATTTGGATGATATCTACTTGAACATTCATAAACTGTCATAGAAACAGTCGTTTGCATGGTTGGAAACCTGTCCGACTCAAATGAAAATTTTGTCAAGTTTGTAACGAACTTGAGCTCATTGTTTGCCTTTTTGTACATATGTACCATGTCTTGTTCCTTGCTTAACTTGTTTTGATGTTTATTGTCTATATATGTGTGATAATCTTCAAATTTTGGAGGAAATAAAGTTATCATCATCATCATCATCATATTAGATATTTTATTTAATATATGAGATATATTATTTAATATATAAAATATCTTATATACAAATAAGATATCTTCATACCCCCCATAAATAGTAAAACTTGCCATACACCAATTCTTTATTTTGTAAGTGTTTTGCTAAAACAGCAGTCACACAGCGTATAAGTGAAACTTGCTCCGGGTGTGTTGAAAAAATAGCAAAATTCCACATACGCCAGACGCACTTCGGAAACACATTCAAAACTCCTTAAAAGCGTATTGGGTACGCTTGGTGTACGTCCGGTGCACTTCGCTGTACGTCGCTAAAAGTCTCTGCGCATTTCGCGCGTGTTTGGGCTCAAAAATTTTAAACATGCTTAAAAATTTTCTAGAAGCTTGGCGTGTCTCGGGCGTGTGACTTATACGTCCCGAATAAGTTCCACTCGCATTAAAAGTGCGTTGAATACGCTCTGAACGAGTTTGGCACGCGTTTGAGGCAAGCCAGTGTACGTTACATGCGCGTTCCGATTTCATCAGATTTTGCTTCAGTAGCGTGCCCCAAGTGTGTGTGAAACGCGCGTTGACCATTCGACGTGCTCCTGTAGTGTGTGGTTAGCGTGTCTGGGACGTATTACAACCGTACTCCAAAACTTTGATATTTATGTCCGGCACTCGCCTCGGTCACGCGCTAATGTGTGACTGCTAAAGCGAGTTAAAGGAATAAATTAATTTTTATATGTCCAAAGTCTTCAGTGTGTTGAAATTTTTAATAATCCCGGTCGCGTTTGGGTTATACGCTACTGTGTGACTGCTGTTTAAGAGGCTTATGGTCGTTCGTCTCTCACTAATGAGAAAGACCATCATTATTTCTTGAATAGGTTCGTGTGTGTTGGTGAGTTCTTTGATGGCTGACTAGGCCAATTCTAGCTCTAAACTGTCGGTTGCAAGTAGAGCAAGTCAATGTCATTGAATCAGCTGGTGGCCCATTGGTATTGGCTTTGCGTTCTCTGCGCTTTCTTTCAGCTTCACAGATTCTCTTTTTTTCATGGAGAGCTGCTCCTTTGTTGATGAGACCTCGCCACTTTGATCGCTCCTGTGCAGTCTGTTCCCAAGACCCAATTGGTATGTCAAAATCCTTCAGAGAGGCTTTCAGGGTGTCTTTGTAGCGTTTTTTCTGGCCACCTTGAGAGCGCTTTCCCTCTTGTAGTTCTCCATAGAAGACTTTCTTTGGAAGTCGCTCATCAGGCATTCTTATAACATGGCCGGTCCACCTTAGCTGTGCTAGCTTTAAGACAGTATGCATGCTTTGCATCCCTGCTTTCTTCAGGACCTCTGTGTCTGGGATCTTGTCTTGCCACTTGATTTTTAACAGCTTTCTCAAACAGCTTAAGTGGAAATGGTTAAGTCTCTTTGCATGACGCTGGTATACTGTCCAGGTCTCACATGCATACAAGAGGGTTGGAAGTACCACAGCCTTGTAGACTTTCAGCTTGGTGTCAAGCTTGATTCCATTTCGCTCCCAGACATTTGCACGGAGTCTTCCGAATGCCACACTGGCTTTTGCAATTCTTGCAGTGACCTCATCATCAATGTGCACTGCTCTGGAAAGAGTGCTTCCCAGGTAGGTGAATTTATCAACAACTTTCAGTTTTTCTCCATTCACAGTGATGGAAGGTTCATTGTACGGTTTTCCAGGTGCTGGCTGGTGTACAACCTCTGTCTTTTTTGTGCTGATTGTGAGATCATAGTTATCACATGACTGTGAGACTTGATCCATGGCTCTTTGCATTTTTGCCTCTGAGCTGGCATTCTTATCCATATCATCTGCATAGAGGAGCTCATCTAGCACATCGGTCTGCACCTTAGTTTTGGCTTGCAACCTTCTAAGGTTGAATATATTGCCATCAAAACGGTACCTGATTGGAAAACCAGTGTCACTGTCCTGAAAAGCATCCATGAGCATGGCAGAAAACATCATGCTGAACAGTGTTGGTGCCATAACACAGCCCTGTTTGACCCCATTTGTCACCTCAAAGGGTTCAGAGAACTCTCCATCATTTTGCACACGTGCCTGCATGCCATCATGAAATTGCCGCACCATTGCTATGAATCTGGGTGGACAGCCAAACTTGGCCATGATTTTCCACAGTCCATCACGACTAACTGTGTCAAACGCTTTGGTGAGGTCGACAAACGTCATGTATAGATCTACATTCTGCTCTTGGCATTTCTCCTGAAGCTGTCTTGCTGTGAAGATCATGTCTATCGTCCCCCTGTCCTTTCTGAATCCACATTGACTTTCTGGGATAAGTCCCTTCTGATCAAGATGAACATTCAGGCGGTTCAACAGAATTTTTGCTAGTATCTTCCCAGCAATCGATAGGAGGGAAATGCCTCTGTGGTTGTCACAGACTTGTGGATTTCCTTTCCGCTTGTATAGGTGGATTATGGATGCATCCTTAAATTCTTGTGGGATGGCCTCCTTCCTCCACATACAGTGAAACAGCTCGGTCAGTTTCTCTGCCATGGGTAGCCCCCCGGCCTTATAAACCTCTGCAGGAATTGCATCTGCACCTGGAGCTTTGCCAGAAGACAGTTGTTGAACTGCTTTTCTTGTTTCCATGACGGTTGGAAATTCATCTAACAGAACATTGCACTCTATCTGTGGCAGTCTGTCAATTGCATCCTCATTGACGCTTGATGGTCGATTTAGCACACTATTGAAATGTTCTGCCCACCTTTTCAAGATAGCCTCTTTGTCTGTGAGAAGAGTGTTTCCATCTGCACTGAGTAATGTGGTGGCTCCAGAACTCTTAGGGCCATAAATGGTTTTCAGTGCATCATGAAATTTCTTCATGTCCTTTCTGTCTGCAAAAGACTGAATTTCTTCTGTTTTCTTCCTCAGCCAGGAATCTTGCATGTCCCTAAGCTTGGTCTGGACTGTCTTACAAACGTTGCTGTAGGCTGCTTTCTTGGATACTGAGCTAGTATCATCTTGATGTGCCTTGTGCAATCTGTGTTTTTCTTCAAGAAGCTTCTGAATTTCGTCATCATTCTCATCAAACCAGTCTTGATGTTTGCGAGATGGACGTCCTAAAGTAGTAGCAGCTGAAGAATGAACTGTTTTATGGAAGACTGTCCAGTTTTCTTCGGGGTTCTCTGAACTGAGATTGATTGCATCCAGTTGGTTGCAAATGTCTGTTAAGAAAGTTTGTCGCATGCTGTCTTGATTCAGCTTTGAGACATCCAGTCTTTTAGCAGCTTTCTTGCCTTGAGGTCGCCTCGCAGGCTGGATTCTAAGGTTGAGTTTGCTGACAACCAGTCTATGGTCTGTCCAGCAGTCTGCACCACACATAGTCTTTGTCACTCTGACATCCTGCCTATCTGTTCTCCGCACTATAACATAGTCTATGAGATGCCAATGTTTGGAACGGGGATGCATCCAGGATGTTTTATTTCTGTTAGGTAGACGAAAGACTGTGTTGGTGATTAGAAGATCATGTTCAGCACACTTCCTTAGAAGCAAGAGACCATTGCTGTTGCACTTTCCAACACCTTCTGGACCTATAACTCCTTCCCAGGTCTGGTGGTCTGTACCAACTCTGGCATTAAAGTCTCCAAGAAGGATAAGTTTGTCTGTACGGGGTGTAGCAGAAATAATGTCGTCTAAGTCATTATAGAACTTGTCTTTAACCTCATCTGGATTGGTCATCGTGGGTGCATAGGCACTGACAATAGTTGCATGTTTATTGCCTGACAGAGGAAGTCTCAATGTCATTAGGCGGTCATTGATGCCTTTTGGCAATCCTGAAAGCTTACCAACAAGTTCTGTTTTAATGGCAAAGCCAACTCCTGCTTCACGCCTCTCTTCACTTTTGCGTCCACTCCAGAAGAAGGTGTATCCAGCACCAACTTCTTTGATCTCCCCAACATCTGCTAACCGAGTCTCACTCAGAGCTGCTATCTGAATTCCATACCTCCCAAGTTCTCTGCCCACAAGGGCCGTTCTACGCTGCGGTCTATTTGACCCAGCACTGTCCATCAATGTTCGCACATTCCATGCGCCAATCCTCAAAGGGATTATCTTTGTTTTTTTCTTATTTTTTCGACCGCTAAAAAGGGATCCCCGCTGATCGCGGTTAACCAGCCAGGGGGTTTGAAGCAGGCAATTGTTTAGGGCACCTTTTCTAGCCCCTTCCCCATGCTACGGGGGTGAGCAGTGCGGTCCTAAATAGGTCTGCTCAGTCGCTCAGCCGACTGCCGAATTTCGCTTACTGCTTCTCCTCACGGAAAACGACCATATAGAACTGAGCCGCCTGCGTGCAGGTCTGCAACTACAGCTCCCAGTGTGTCCTACACCTGCTGCTTCGCCGCTCGCCCATCGCCACAGGACTTTTGTAGGTATGTGGGTGCATGTGTGATGAAATTGTTGTGTATGCAAGTGCTTGTGTGTTGAGAAATAAGATGACGTGCGCTATGAAATTGGATTATAGTGAGGAAGAGGTGCGCAGCGTCAACCTCACTCACTCGTCCTCACCCAACTGTGCCCAGAGGCAAGACACAGGTCAGGACATCTGGAGTTAGGTTTGGATGCAGTGGATGACCGTAACATCTATAGTGCCTTATCACGCTCTGCATGTTCCACAACATGTTGCTGTATCGCTTTCCGAACCGTTGAATCTGATGATTTCTTCCGCTCCGTCTACCGAAACAGTCTTTGCATATCTGGACCAGGCATATCCAGACACACAGGTTTTATTTTGGAATTACCTTTTCCTAGATGAATTGCTGGCCACAGCTGAAGGGCTCCATCTACCCTTTCATAGGTTTTGTTTAGAGACCTGTAAACTCCTAGGAGGACTGTCAACCAAAACTAATGAGTTCCCCCTGCCCAGCTAGGTTTTTGTGTAGAGAACTAGCAAACTCCTAGATGGGTTGCCGTCCAAGGCTAACGAGCCCCATCTGCACCGCATGGCAACAGGTAGTACTGATTACATGTTACAGTAGCAGATAATCTGACCTGACCCCAGAGGCTTATACTTTCAGTTCAGAAATTCTAAACAAGGGGCACCATATTGCAATTTGTCAAATTAGCGGCACAAATAGTACATACACATCAGACCTGTTCCAGGTTTTATGCTAACAACATTGTTTTCATCAAAATATTCATTAAATTGCATATAAAGACATAACAAATACATTATTAAACTAAAACAGGAAAGTCATGCCTGAATGGACAATCCAGAAAAATGTGAAAATGACCTATTCATGGTTTGCAATAATCAGTTTCTGGGGATGCTAGATTATTGAACAGTCTTAATCAGCAGTAAATCTAAATGATATTGCATGAATTTGTATCGATTATACATTTAGTTAGCCCACACAATCTTGGTGTCTGTAAGACAGCTCTAGGCAAACAGTATAGCCCCAGATGAGATGCAACACGTTGTGGCTTTGCATCTGGGATTATACTGTTTGCTTAGAGAAACTTCATCGAAAAAATGAAATGAAAAATTTTAATCACTCCTGATTTACCTAAAAATTGAAGTTGACTCTCCAAAATGATAATAGTGGGTGAGTCCATTGTCATAAATGGGATAATATTGAAGACATGATAGGAGCCGCATTGTGAGAAAACCGGAATTTTGCCTAGGCGAAAACAAAGGCGCAGATCAGCTTCGCGGTAACCGCGAAGCTGATCAGCGCCTTTGTTTTCGCTACTCGGATAGTACAATTCCTCTTCTACTTAAATCCGAAATTTCAAGCTTCTAGCTCTTTTCTGAGCTTGTACAGGCCTGTTTGTGTCGGACCTGGTCGGAAACCCCGAAGACCGGTTTTCTCGCGTCGAGGCTCATAGAATGACAGACACAATTTCCTGGTTTTGTAAGAGAAGGTCTGTATAAATATAGGAAACTAGTTCTTGGAAGTGCACAGAAAGCATTTTTGGTCAAGAATCTGGACTCAGCTGAGACATATCTGTTTCAAATGACTGAATTTAATCTTATTGAACTATCAATGTTAGCCAGAGAAAGCAAATTGTATTGAGGCAATCACCCAAAAGCCAGCACAAACCAAATACTGGCCTATATATTGCACATTAATTTTTTTTTCTGGATAATTTCTAACCCTATTAAATAGAATTTTCTGATTTCTCAGAAAAAATAAAATAGCAGCAATCACCGATAAATTAAAAAAGACTCACAGACCTGCACACACCTAACATGTATATCTTTCAACATTTTCCACTTTTTCAATCTGAAGACCTGTCAAGTTTATTTGAGCCGCATCATGAGAAAACCGGATTTCCACCTATGCGAAAACAAAAAGGTGCAGATCAGCTGTGCAGTGACTGCACAGCTGATCAGCGCCTTTGTTTTTGCGACATAGATAGTAGAATTCCTCTTCTACTTATATTTCAAGCATCTAGCATTGTTCTGTGACTGTACAGGCTTGTTTGTGTCGGGCCTGGTCGGATACCCCGAAGACCATTTTTCTCACATCGCGGCTCATTTGATATAGGTTGTATTTTAGATGTTTGGCCATTTATTATGTTTATCAATACTTCCATCAATATTGCTGTTCAAGCTGTTCTCATGATTTTAAAACCTTAAAATTTACCTCCTTTTCCAAGATAGATGACTTGTTTCAAACACATAATAAACTAGCCTACTGAGGTACAGCACCAACATGTGAGCCGCGTCATTAGAAAACCGGATTTTTGCCTATGCGAAAACAAAGGCACAGAATGATCAGCTTCACAGTAACTGCGAAGCTGATCAGCACCTTTGTTTTCGCTAGACGGATAGTACAGTTCCTCTACTTTCTAAATCTGGAATTTCCAGCCTCTAGACATCTTCTGTGCTTGCACAGCTTGGTTTGTGTCAGACCTGGTAGGAAACCTGAAGACCGGGTTTCTCGCGTCGCAGCTCAAATAACCACACTGGTTATCCCGAGACTACCAATGTGACTTAGAACAAGCAACACTGGTGAATATGCAACAAGAGGTAATAAATACCTGTCCTGAAACAACTTTCCATATTTGAATACTATAGTCTTTTATGTATTGAGTTCATGTTTTTCCAGACGAGTCGCCTCTGAATAACTGCTGTGGTTTAAATTTTTTATACAGATGCTAGTTAGCTCACCTGAGCTGTTAGGCTCACAAGGTGAGCTTATAGGATGGCCATGATCCGGCATCCATCCGTTGTCCGTCCGTCCGTCCTCGTCCACCATTTTCAAAGATCTTCTTCTCTGAAACCGCTTGGCCAACCAAAGCCAAATTTTATATGAAGCATCTATAGGAAGGGGGAACCAATGTGTTTTTAAATAATCCAGGTCACATGACCAAGATGGCCGCCATGCCCATATATGGTAAAAACCCTTCAAAATTCTTCTTCTCCAGAACCAATGGACCGATTTCAACAAAACTTGGCATGAAGCATCAAGGACTAGAGTACTACAATGTATTTATAAATTATGACCTTTGGATGACCTTGACCTATTTTACGGCAAGGTCAACATAGGTCGCCCATGCATTTGAATGGGGAAAATTGTTAAAATGTAATTTGAAAGGCAAATTTTGCAGGAAATGGGCAAATGGACTGAAGGTAGGTAATTCTGAAAAAAAATTGGACCCTAGGGGTTGGTCTGCCCCCACCCCGGGGCAATATACATGTATATTACAAAAATATTCAAAGATCTTCGTCTCTGAAACCACTTGGCCAATCAAAGCCCAATTTTATAGGAAGCATCTATGGGAAGGGGGAATCAATGTGTTTATAAATAATCCAGGTCACATGACCAAGATGGCCGCCATGCCCATATATGGTAAAAACCCTTTAAATTCTTCTTCTCCTGAACCAATGGACTGATTTCAACAAAACTTGGCATGAAACATCGGGGACTGAAGTACTACAATGTATTTATAAATTATGACCTTTGGATGACCTTGACTTATTTTACAGCAAGGTCAACATAGGTCGCCAATGCATTTGAATGGGGAAAGCTTTTAAAATGTCATTTAAGGATGTTCGCTGCCAATGAAAAAGTATCCAAACTTTTTTTCTAACCACTCTCTTTTGATTCCAAAATACAACACAAGACATTTAAAAACAAAATAAATATAGGGTAGTGTGCATTTTTTCAAGCTACAGGCCTCTGAATGAGACCTCTGAGCACCACGTTTTAAATTTGGTAAAATTAATTTAATTTTTATTTCTTTGAAACATACCTGTCTTGAACAAAAATACACCTAGAATGCTTTCAAAAGTCATAATATTTACGTAGCGCAGACAATTTTGGACCAAAAGCATAGAAAAAAATGCAACTTGGAGTCGATGACAAAATTTTACGATTCCTTTTTCAACCCTAACCCCATACTTGAAAAGTCGGAAAAAATCAATATTTTGAAATGTACCAAACCCATATTTATTGATTCAAACTTTTTCTTGTATTTTCACACAACATAGAACTTGGTAATATTGTTCGAATAAAAGAAAGAAATATATAGGGTAGTGAGCATATAAAAGAGAACCAACAACTTGAAAATCGCCATTTTCAGCCTTTTTTCGGCTGTTTTGTTTTTAAAAGCCCATTTCATAAAACCACCTTAAATTTTAAAACCAGCATACCAAAGACACAAAGAATGACTTAGAAGATCATGTACACATATACTGCTGCTAAAATAAACATCAAACTTGTGCAATTAAATTGAAGACGTGTAATATTCAAATTTTATCTACCCTACCCCCTAAATTTTCTGACAACTAAAATTTTCTGAAAAGTTGCAGAAAATGGGATGAAAAAATGAAGTTTTTTAGATTGACAATTTTCTTGGCTCATGCAATGCATATTATCGATATGTATTAAAATATAAAATATTTGGAAAATATCTGCAACCGTTTACGAGATATTCAAGAAAAGAAAAACCGGAAGTTCCGAAATGTCAAATGTTAGCAGCGAACATCCTTAAAGTGAAAGTCTTGCAGGAAATGGGCAGTAGGACTGAATATTAATGATTCTGAAAAAAATTGGACCCCAGCATGCGCGGATCCAGAAAATTTTCTCAGGGGGGGGGGGGGTCCGAATTCCCAGAAGGGGTCTGACAGAAAATTTCATCATGGCAAAAATTAATAATCTGGCAATTCCAGGGGGGGTCCGGACCCCCTGTCCCCCCCTCTGGATCTGCCCATGCCCAGGGGCTCATTTGCCCCAGCCCCTGGGTATTATACATGTATATTACCATAATATTCAAACATCTTCTCCTCTGAAACTGCTTGGTCAATCAAAGCCAAATTTCATGTGAAGCATCTATAGAATGGGGGAATCAATGTGTATATAAATAATCAAGGTCACATGACCAAGATGGCCGCCATGCCCATATATGGTATAAACCCTTCAAAAATCTTCTTCTCCGGAACCGGTGGACCAATTTCGAAGAAACTTGGCATGAAGCATTGATGACTCAAGTACTACAACGTATGTATAAATCATGACCCTGTGATGACCTTGACCTATTTTAAGGCAAGGTCAACAAGGGTTGCCTATGTATTTGAATGGGTAAACTGTTAAAATGTCATTTGAAGGGAAAAACTTGTATGGACAGTATATTGATTATTCTGAAGAAAAAAAATGGCCCAAGGGCTTCATCTGCCCCTATACTGGGACTATTTTCTATAACATTTGTATATACAGCAGATCTCAGGTGAGCGTTTACAGGACCATTGGTCCTCCGGTTAATATTTTATCCAGACAGTAAACAAAAAGTGTGCTGATCAGACTGCAAATCTTCGCAGGCTGACCTGTTCATTGATGTTTATATTTTGTCAAAAACAGGGTATTGGGGAAGCGTGGTGTCGAAATGTGGACTTCAGCCTACTCCAGAATGCGAAGTCCTGTGTTCAATACCTGTACTGTCCGTGAGCAAGACACTTTAAGCTTTCCACAGTACTGGTTAATATCCAGGAAGCAGTGCTCAGTCCTGACATGATTGAAAAATGGTTGGCTGTACGTAAGCCATCACCAAACTCTCTAAAAAGGTTTCTTACATATAAAAGCTTACTTTGATTTTTCAGTACCTAGCCCCTGACCGACTCCAGAAGTTAGCCATACTTGGAGCTGGTGTACAAGCTAGATCACACTACAGGGCATTATCGTATATGTGTTCTTTTAAAGAGGTAAGTGACTATGATTGTTTGGAAATCTTACTTTGAAGTTTGAATTAGTCCACCCCAGTTACTGCGAAGCTGATCTGTGCCTCTGTTTTTGCATATGCAAAATGTTGTTGTTGTTTTTCATGACACAATCTTAAATTCTTCACTACAGAGTCAGTAATGTGTCTGATTTGAATTCCTTTTGTGCATATATGGTGTTGAAAATATTTCAAAAGCCATTTTGGGGCCTGGATAGTGTAGTGGATAATGCACTCGCATGTCACTTCTGTGGGCCAGGTTCAAAGCCGCGTCTGGGCATGTGGCAAGTAGTTTTCTGTGTAAATGAAGTCAAATAAATGAGCCGCCTGGTGGGAAAACCAACCAGAGGACCAATGGTCATGTAAACGCTCACCTGAGATCTGTTGTATATACCAATAAACATGTTTGAATATTATGGAAAATAGCCCCAGTAAAGGGGCAGATGAAGCCCTGGGGCCATTTTTTTCCCATAATAATAAATATCCTGTTCATTTGCCAATTTCCTGCAAGTCTTTCCCTTCAATTGACATTTTAACTGTTTTACCCATTCAAAGGCATAGGCGATGACCTTGTCATAAAATAGGTCAAAGTCACCACAGGGTCATGATTTATATACACATTGTCGTACTTGAGTCATCGATGCTTCATGCCAAGTTTCGTTGAAATCAGCCAGCCAGTTCCGGAGAAGATTTTTGAAGTTTTTTTTTTACCATATATGGGCATGGCGGCCATCTTGGTCATGTGACCTAGATTACTTATATACACATTGGTTCCCCCTTCCTATAAGTGTACACAGTACTTTAGCCATCTATGCTTCATGCCAAGTTTCCTTGAAATAGCCCACCTGTTCAGGAGAAGAAGATTTTTGAAGGGTTTTTACCATATATGGGCATGGCGGCCATCTTGGTCATGTGACCTGGATTATTTATATACATTTTGGTTCCCCCTTCCTATAAATGCTTCATATAAAATTTGGCTTTGATTGGCCAAGCGGTTTCAGAGGAGAAGATCTATGAAAATGGTGGATGACGACAGACGCCGGACGCCGAACGGACGCTGGGTGCCTGCCTATCCTATAAGCTCATCTGTGAGCCTTCTGCTCAGGAGAGCTAACAATGTGGTTTCCGAACAGGTCCGACACAAACCGGCCTGTACAAGCACAGAAGCAAGCTAGAACAAAGGTGCTGATCAGCTTCGCGGTTACCACGAAGCAGATCTTTGTCTTTGCTTTCAACTATGCAGATTGCTGGTTTTCCCATGAGGCGGCTTAAATAATGTTTAAACTTATGACTCTTCAGGTGTATGTTTGGAGTCGGACATTTGAAAGTGCTGAAAAGTTTGCCAAGGAGATCAAAGCTACGGCATGCAACACTGTACAGGAAGCTGTGAAAGATGCAGACGTCATTGTCACTGTAACAGGGGCAGTAACTCCTATACTGAAAGCAGAATGGGTAAAACATGGTGCTCACATAAATGGTAAGATCATATGTACATGCATGTATATAAAGGATCTTGCACAATTGGCTATCTATCTAACAAGCATTTTGCAAGTTTTAAAAATCTAAGATGGAACAAAATAACTCTTAAGTATCATTTCATAAGAGATAATCACAAGTATCTATTGAAAATCTTTTGAAACGCAAACATTGTTTCAATAAAAGTGTTTTGTAGTCTTACTGGTCATAATGATACAAGTTCGTTGAATTTTAAAATATGTGATTCTTAAGCCAAACAGTGCATTCGAGAAGTTGCTGTAAAGCATTCTGCTTTTGTTAATGATTAGATGATACAAAATAACTTTGCCTTCATTTTAATTAAATTCAAATCAATATATATGAAATAACCTTGAATCTAAATACCATATTAATTAACATAGTCTTTTCACTTTTTAAAATAACATTCTGAATATTTCTAGCGGTAGGTGCCTGTCGCCCAGACTGGTCTGAGATCGACCCTGACTTAATGCGTTCCAGTGTTGTGTATGTAGATAGTAGAGAGGCAGCATTAAAAGAAAGTGGAGATGTCATCTTATCAAAGGTTGGATTATTTCTGGAGTATTTTTAATGTAATGGAAAATGAAAGTACAGTAAATTTGGAAATTTTTGTGTTACTTTTGTTTTGCGAATATTCCATTTTCAAATTATTCGCAAGGTCTTAAATTTGCAAACGATTCATGTAGTCATTATGACTTATAGAGATTCTTTATTAGTGAGAACCTTGAATTTGTGAGGAAACAAATTCGCAAAAAACAAGTTCTCATGAATGTTTTTCAGAACTTTTAGAAAATTTCAGAAAATTCAGAGTTTATGATAAGGTTTTTATCTTCAAATTTCTATATAAACTGGTGACAATGAGGTGATTTTCTTAATTAAAGCAATCACGATTTACGTTCAATGTTGATTCTTAGGAAATTTGAACATTTACTTTTTGAATGGTTTAAAAACAGAAAATAAGTGTCTTAGTGCACAAAACTTGAAAAATTTCATGTTTTTGCAAACGGAGATACTTGTTGGTCGAAACTCAACACGAACATACTTAAGAAAGGACTTCTTAAGACGTAGATTAACAATGTCGGAAAGGTTGCATTTTGTCTACTGTAACACCGGTGGAAGGACGAAATGCAAAGTGCTGGTGTAGATATACCACAGTGCAGATAGTACCATTCCTCTGCTATTTATATCCCAAGTTTTAATCTACTAGCTTTCTTCTGTGACAGTACAGACGGGTCTGTGTCAGACCTGGTCGGAAACCCAAATTGTTGTTTTTCTCAGGCGATGGCTAAATGATCTTTTATATTTGAAAAGAATGTTTTAGTACATGTTCATTTCATTTTTGCAGTGGCTGGTTGGTTGTTATGTTTGAAATGGATTTAAATCATAAATCATGCTGCTCTATGTGTTAATAAAACTCATTTTCTCTTGTAAAAAATCTGATTGCAGGCAGAAATATTTGCAGAATTGGGCGAAATGATTTTAGGCAAGAAACCAGTATTCCGAGACAAGACAACAGTGTTTAAATCCCTGGGACTTGCAATTGAGGACTCAATGTCAGCAAAATTGGTGCTTGACCTGTTAGCAGCAAAGAAGTCATAGCAGTAGTTATAATTGTAATGTCTTTTAAATATTTTTGAGATATTTTTTTTCGTGATAATCAAAGGGAAATATTTGTCAATTTAGGAATGAGCTGCATTGTGAGAAAACCAACAATGTGGTTTCCGAACAGGTTCGACACAAACCAAGCTGTACAGCCACAGAAGACAGCTAGAGACTGGAAATAGTACAGGAATTGTACTATCTGCATGTAGTTAAAACAAAGGCGTTGATCAGCTTCGTAGTTTACTATAATCTCATGAAGTGACTCAAATGTATTTAAACACAAACTGGCCCCGAGGTTATAAAACTTTTTTCAAGCTCAGCTTAGCTGAGCATGAAATTTCAACTGCTCATAAATACCAAATAACCCAAAATATATTTAAATTGAAGGTTTAGAATGCCAAAGCCTGTAATTTATCCTGCTTATAAATGTTAAAATGCCAACAATTGTTGGCATTTTAACATTTATGAGCAGGATAAATTTTAGTCTCAGCTGAGCTGAGCAGGAAAAAAGTTTTATAACCTCGGGACCTGATCTGGTAACTGCCAACAACACTTGAAAATGTTATTTGAAAGATGAATAATACCAAGGAAACTGATATTGGCAGTTATCAGAAAGTTCTATCTTATAAAGTTAAAGTAAGAAAGTGAGTTTCAGATAAGAAAAGCAGCATGTAAGAAAAGTGGGCTTTGAGCTCAGAAGTGTGTTTTGAGTAAGAATAGTAAACTTCAAGTAAAAAAAGGAAGTTTTAAGAAAGAAAACAGCTTTAAGTATACAAGTGAGTTTCACTGCTGTTTCCTTAATCATAGATCACTAAAAATTCATAGTCAAAACTCACTATTCTTACAGAAAACTCAAAAATCCCTTACTCAAAACTTACTTTTATTACTGGAAACTTTTCAACTCGAACCATGCTCTTCTTATTTAATACTCACTCTGCAGACTCAAAACGATAGCTTGAAACTAGCTTTTTAATGCAAAACCTAATACTTTACTAAAAGTGAATAATTATAACAATTGAATTTTTTTACTTATTTGATTTTTTTGAAAATTAAAAAAGAAATTGATCTTTTTTAAGTGGCATTCCAACCTTTTTATCTGTTTTGCTATTTCAAAAATAAATTATGGCAAAGTAATTAACATCCCCTATACATAAGATAGAACTCATTCTTTCCAGAAACATCATTATAGCCCTGCTGTCCTTCCGTGGTTCTGTTATTTTGGAGTTCCACCACAGCTTAGTTTCTGCTCAATATTTTGAGAATAAATGTACAGAATCTGACCAAATTTTGTATGCAGATCAACTTTTACAAGATCTACCTTGGGATTGTTACCCATCATTTTTCTCAAAATTTTGATCGGGTTACAGCCATTGATTGATGATAGAATTTTGTTTCCACTAAATTTGGATTTGCTACCTGTCATTTTTTTTTTGCAAAATTTTAATGGAGTTATGGCCCTTGATTGACATCAGAATTTTGTTTCCGCTTTTAAAATATCTCGAGAATGAATGGATAGAATCAGACCAAATGTTTTATGCACATGAATGTTGACAGGATCTAGCTTGGGATTGTTACCCATCATTTTTCGCAAGGCATTTATGGCCCTTAATTTATGCAGAATGTTGTTTCCGCTCAATATTTCGAGTACGAATCGATAGAATCAGACTAAATTTTGTATACACATCAACACTGACAAGATCTTGCTTGCAATTAAATTTTAATCTTTTCCCCCTGGTAAAACGCTCAGAAGCAGGGCCATAGTCAGATTCTCTGACAATTCTAGTTATAATTCTGTATTTAAATCTCTAATGTCACTGCCAGTTTCAAACAGATATTATATTCATAAATCAGGTTGTTATTTATATTAATCAGAGTCAATGTTCTTGTGCAGTATGCTGACTGATGTGTATACATATGAGTCGCGTCATGAGAAAACCAACATTTTGCATATGCGAAAACGAAGCGCAGATCATCAATGCCTTTGTTTTCGCTACTCTGATAGTACAATTCCTCTACTTTCTAAATCCGAAATTTCCAGCCTCTAGCCTGCTTCTGTAACTGTACAGGCTGGTTTGTGTCTGTCCTGGTTGGAAACCATAATGATCGTTTTCTCATGTTGCGGCTCAAATTATAACCTTTTTCGTCTGTAAACTATTTTGCATTTATGATTGTTACATATGCTGTGATGCATGATTTTACAATATTGTTTGGTTGTTTTTATATGTCTATGAAAGGACCGTCCTATCATTATTGTTTATATTTCATTATACCATTATTATTATAAGCTGAACTTACAAGGGGGTAAATCAAAGCTATCTGTCCTGTCATTTGTATACCATTACATGCAAAATCAGAGTATATCGACAGACTTTTTTAGCTCACCTGAGCCGAAGGCTCACAAGGTGAGCTTATAGGATGGCCATGATCCGGCGTCCGTCCGTCCGTCCGTCGTCCACAATTTCAAAGATCTTCTTCTCTGAAACCGCATGGCCGATCTAGTTGAAATTTTATGTGGAGCCTCCTTGGGTAGTGGCATTTCAAAATTGATCGCGAAATCCAGGTCACATGACCAAGATGGCCGCCACGCCCATATATGGTAGAAACCACTCAAAAATCTTCTTCTCCAGAACCGGTGGGCCGATTTCTACGAAACGGTATGTGGCATCGGGGACTTCAGCCCATCATAGTTTGATAAAATGATGACCCTTGGATGACCTTGACCTATTTTACGGCAATGTCAAATTTGGAAACATAGGCTTTTACATGGGAAAAAGTGAAAACTATGGATTTTTTGAAAACTATTGCAGCCTGAGGCCTGAAAAGTGGTAGATGCAAACAACTAATGGAGTAGATGGAGGTATGTGATTAATTTAGGTCAAGGTCATCTCTTGACCTTGGCCAGTCTGTCGTCCATACACACTTTTCAAAGATCTTCTTCTCTGAAACTGCTTGGCCAATCAAAGTGAAATTTTATGTGGACCATCCATGGGTAGGGGAAGCGAAAGTTTGATCGCGAATTCCAGGTCACATGACCAAGATGGCCGCCACGCCCATATATGGTAAAAACCACTCAAAAAATCTTCTTCTCCAGAACCGGTGGGCCGATTTCCACGAAACTTGGTATGTAGCATCAGGGACTTCAGCCCATCATAGTTTGATAAAATGATGACCCTTGGATGACCTTGACCTATTTTACGGCAAGGTCAAATTTGGAAACATAGGCTTTTACATAGGAAAAAGTGAAAACTATGGATATTTTGAAAACTATTGCAGCCTGAGGCCTGAAAAGTGGTAGATGCAAACAACTAATGGAGTAGATGAAGGTATGTGATTAATTTAGGTCAAGGTCATCTCTTGTCCTTGGCCAGTCTGTCGTCCAAACACACTTTTCAAAGATCTTCTTCTCTGAAACTGCTTGGCCAATCAAAGTGAAATTTTATGTGGACCATCCATGGGTAGGGGAAGCGAAAGTTTGATCGCGAATTTTAGGTCACATGACCAAGATGGCCGCCACGCCCATATATGGTAAAAACCACTCAAAAATCTTCTCCAGAACCGGTGGGCCGATTTCCACGAAACTTGGTATGTAGCATCGGGGACTTCAGCCCATCATAGTTTGATAAAATGATGACCCTTGGATGACCTTGACCTATTTTACGGCAAGGTCAAATTTGGAAACATAGGCTTTTACATAGGAAAAAGTGAAAACTATGGATATTTTGAAAACTATTGCAGCCTGAGGCCTGAAAAGTGGTAGATGCAAACAACTAATGGAGTAGATGAAGGTATGTGATTAATATAGGTCAAGGTCATCTCTTGACCTTTGCCAGTCTGTTGTCCATACACACTTTTCAAAGATCTTCTTCTCTGAAATTGCTTGGCCAATCAAAGTGAAATTTTATGTGGAGCATCCATGGGTAGGGGAGACGAAAGTTTGATCGCGAAATCCAGGTCACATGACCAAGATGGCCGCCACGCCCATATATGGTAAAAACCACTCAAAAATCTTCTCCAGAACCGGTGGGCCGATTTCCACGAAACTTGGTATGTAGCATCAAGGACCTCAACCCATCATAGTTTGATAAAATGATGACACTTGGATGACCTTGACCTATTTTACGGCAAGGTCAAATTTGGAAACATAGGCTTTTACATAGGAAAAAGTGAAAACTATGGATTTTTTGAAAACTATTGCAGCCTGAGGCCTGAAAAGTGGTAGATGCAAACAACTAATGGAGTAGATGAAGGTATGTGATTAATATAGGTCAAGGTCATCTCTTGACCTTGGCCAGTCTGTTGTCCATACACTCTTTACAAAGATCTTCTTCTCTGAAACTGCTTGGCCAATCAAAGTGAAATTTTATGTGGAGCATCCATGGGTAGGGGAGACGAAAGTTTGTTCGCAAAATCCAGGTCACATGACCAAGATGGCTGCCACGCCCATATATGGTAAAAACCACTCAAAAATCTTCTTTTCCAGAACCGGTGGGCCGATTTACACGAAACTTGGTATGTAGCATCAAGGACCTCAGCCCATCATAGTTTGATAAAATGATGACCATTGGATGACCTTGACCTATTTTACGGCAAGGTCAAATTTGGAAACATAGGCTTTTACATAGGAAAAAGTGAAAACTATTGAATTTTTTGAAAACTGTTGCAGCCTGAGGCCTGAAAAGTGGCAGATTCAAACAACTAATGGAGTAGATGAAGGTATGTGATTAATATAGGTCAAGGTCATCTCTTGACCTTGGCCAGTCTCTTTTCAAAGATCTTCTCTGAAACTGCTTGACCAATCAAAGTGAAATTTTATGTGGAGCATCCATGGCTAGTGGAGATGAAAGTTTGATTGCGAAATTTAGGTCACATGACCAAGATGGCCGCCACGACCATATATGGTAAAAACCTTTCAAAAATCTTCTTCTCCAGAACCGGCAGGCCAATTTTCATGAAACTTGGTATGTAGCATTTTGGACTCCAGCCCATCATAGTTTGTTGAAGTGATGACCCTATGATGACCTTGACATATTTTACGGCAAGGTCAATTTTGGAAACATAGGCTTTCACATGGGAAAAGGCGAAAACAAACTGTTGCAGCCTGAAAGTTGCTAGATGCAGACAACTAATGGAGTCAATGAAGGTAAGTAATTAATGAAGGCCAAGGTCATGTCTTGACCTTGGCCCAAGGTCATTTAAATATCAAAATGAAAATTATGGTTTTCTCAGAAATCACTGGGTTTGGAAACTATTGCAGCCTGAGACCTGAAACTTTGCAGATGCAGACAACTTATGAAGTCAATAAAGGTGTGTGAGTATGTGTGTGAGGTCAAGGTCATTTCATTATGACTTAATACTCCAAGATCAGGCTTCAGGTGAGCGTTCACAGGACCAGTGGTCCTCTGGTCATGATTGTCGACAACAATACTTTCATATATTCTATGGCTGTTGATACCCTCAGACCACAGCATCTATTTCCATGTGATGGTTTAAAAATGGCCATATCACAGGTAGTATCATTTGAAATACCCCGTGACTAATCTCAATGTATTTTAATTAAATTTGCTTACACATATGAACTACTGTTCATACACCATCTTTCAGAAACTGCCTTTTTCAAAATCTCACTTTTCTGAAACATCTCCAACAAAATATGATTGGGTCACTCTTTTGTATTCCATAGGTCTTAAAATTTGCCGCAACAATTTTGAAAATCGGTTCACAAATAAAATTTTAATGAATCTGAGCTCCAAACACTCAACATCATTTCAAAGATTTGCTAGAATTTTAATTTCAGTGTGTTTGGGTTACCCTTGCACATACAAAGCGCCTATCCAAAACGATTTGTTGGCATAAAATTTTTATTAGTGACTTGATTTTCAATTTTTTTCGTTTGTTTTTTATGACTTTGGGAATGCAAAAGAGACATGTTCACTAATTTGGAAAGGGTGATTCGGAAAATGGCAGTTTCTGAAAAAATGGTTAATTATAAGGACAGTCACTAATAGGATTATGCAAATGTGGTGGTCTGCACCATCAAGTCATCCATTATATAGAGGATCTTACACGAGTGGTCGTTTCATATGAAATTTATTAAACGAGCCTTCGGCGAGTTTAATAAATTTCATATGAAATGACCACGAGTGTAAGATTCGTTTTATCATATGACTTTTAAAATAGGATTTTATCGCCTTCGAAGTGGACATATTTTCAATGAAAATTTACATTGTTGTTACAGACGTCGTCAATGACGTTAAGTATTCCCGCAAAAGTGTTAATACAAGTGTGGTCATATGATGTTATCCACTGGAAAACGGCGACGTCATATGATAAACTGCGTTTAAACTATGTTTCCGGTGGTCACAGCGGCCCTGTTTGCTCGAAACATAGCATGCCGTGGAAGTTAGTATTCCGTAGGAAACAGGACGAGGCGCGAGACGACCAAGATCAAACACAGCCGAACAAAGATCCGTAGCTAACTTCCCATTGCAATACGGACAGCCTCCATGTTACGCTACGTTCTGTTACGTACTGACATGGTGTGTGGTTACGTCCAATCTGTTCTATCACGACAAATTACGTTTCTCATTTCCACAGTGATAACCATGGCAGATACTTAAACTGTCAAAAAATTTGCCACAGCGTCCACAGTTATCACAGCCTAATATGTTTGCCTATCCCGTTCCCCTGCATTGCAGCATGTTTATACGGTTTTGATCACGGTGGTCTGAAACATGGCTGCCATCACCGCCCGAAACACAGTGTAAACGCTACATTATGAAAACTTGCCCATGTTATATACAGAGACTTTTTCAGAAGAAAAATTGGAGAAAAAAAATCTTTAACATACATTGTGGGTACACGTTAGAACTGCCTCGGCGAGGCGGTTCCAATGAGTACCCATAATGTATGTTTTGGATCAAAAATAAGAAAACTAGGTAGACCCCTGCAAATCCCAGTTTTTCTTATAAAAGTGGGGTTTAAGAGGGTATACATTTCACAAACGTTTTCCTGATGAACAAGAATTAAATTGTTGAGGCTAAGTTGGCCTACATTAAAAGATAGCTAGGCATAGAGCTAATTCACTTAGCTACATGTAAAAGGCTGCACAATGGCCCCTGATAGCAAGCGCTTTCTTTTGTTGTAACTTAGTCATGGTAACATTTCCATTTTACCACGAACTCAAGATAGTGGTTGTTATTTGCAAAAGTATGTGCACAGAGTATTGATAAACCAGATCAATTTGTTTGGTTTTGAGCAACTGACCAGTTTGATAAGATCTAGCTTTTTCAGGGCTGTTAAGATTTTTTGTGGATTTTTTTTTTACCTAGAGCCTCATCATATTTAGCCACTTAGCCTTTTGTAATTTTTGTCCACATTTCTGTTTTTGGTATACATTTTATAAATTTGATAATTCTCTTGATTTGTTGTGTATACATTTTTAATGTTTTATTCAAGCTTCTACCTCCATTAAATTTCATCCAGCCTGCTTATCTTCTTAAGCAAAGTTATTGTTAAAGATTAAAAATATTGTTAAGTTATACTTACACATGAATCACTTTTAATAATAATTTACTATAAATTTCACAATAAGCATTCCATTATAATATTTAAAAAAAAAAACAAAGACAGTAATACAAGTGGCATGTCTCATAATAGATTGTCCGTCTTCACACCAGTTATCAAGGGACAACCAACCCAGCTGAGAAAAACTAACACAGATGAAATCAATATAAGGCTGTAGGATGCAAATACCTATGTGGGAACAGCTTACTGTTATCAGAATGATAGTTGTAAAGGTTGTTCCCAATGGTATTTAAAACTGCATACTGTTGTTTATTGATTTCATCTGCATTGGTTGTTCTCAGTTGTGTTGGTTGGTTGTCTCTGGATAACCTGTGTGATCTCTCAGTTGTGTTCGTTGGTTGGTTGTCTCTGGATAACCTGTGTGGTCTCTCAGTTGTGTTGGTTGGTTGTCTCTGGATAACCTGTGTGGTCTCTAATTTCTGATAAATAGTGTGCTCAATGAAAGAAGCTAACTGGAAGCTTAATAACCTACATATAAACTTATGGTATTAGACAAATTACATGTATAGGACTTTTGTAAACGTCCCATACAACAATTTTCCAGTCATGTGGCATTAACCAGTTTTTTCTATTTTATCTTGCCAAGGACACAAAGTGGTGCTGCCGAGATTCGAACTCCTGGCCTCTTGAGCTGGAGGCCGATTATAGTATAAAATCTTTGCCTATTAAGAATCTTTGCTTCATGTGGAGCACATTTCCTCAGTACTAATGCTTGCCACAAGTATTATGATATTAAAGGCTTTGTTTTTACCTTTCCTAGACTTATTTTCTTACCAGCTAGCAAATTTTTATGAACCTTTTTACCAGAGCTTAAAGTTTTTCCAGAGCTTAAAGATCATACGTTTTGCCTGTTATATTCAGAATATTACACGAATGATATTTTTAATGTTGTTGTTCATTTCACCATAAGAAGTACAAAGTTGCTTCCCTTGTGACATTGGTATGGAAACACCAGACTACTGTTTTTGTCATACAACCAAGCAGTGCTGGTTGCAAACGTTTGTTTGTTTCTCTATGTCCACGGTCAACAGTTTAAGTCATGTCAGGACAGTCAGTTGACCAAACCATGCTGTTCACCACATTTTGTCTGATCTGTGAAATTAGAATTCTCCATGGCATAGTGGTTAAGCTGTTGTCTTTGAATACACTGTTATTTTTTGCTGCAAAGGATTCTCACATTTTTTCAACAAAAAATAACTTAAGCTGATATTTGCTTAATAAATTTATGTCTTAACGATATCGTTAAGCTAACGATGCTTTGAACAACTGGATCCCGGTGAACAGCTATGGCTATGTTGTGATGTTGCCTCCATTTTATGGGACTTTTTACCCAGGATGTGACATGAAAAAAGTGCTTCATATATAACCACCCAAGTAAGCCACAAAGTTTTACACGTATGGATAGTCAGCAGGGTATAAGCTGCTTTGCCTGGCTGACCATCTGATTACTGGTTAACTGCTCTGATCTAAGCCTGCCCAGGAAACGTGGTTCAAATCAGAAACCATTCATATGTATAAGCCTTTAAGGCTTACTTGGGTGGTTATATTTGAACTGAGAACCCGTCTCCATATAACCGTAGCTGTTAAGCTGGACATAAAACATGAAATCAACCAATGACCTGTAAATTTCTCTTCAGATGTCATCGCTTCTGAATATTACATCAACTTATTCTTGGAAATCATAACAAAACAAACAACAATTTTTTTTCTGAATCTTTTCTTGCTTCAAAGTAGAAAAACCCTTCAAAACAAGACAAATGATCGATGAAAAAACGAGCCACCACATAAGAAAACCAACAATCTGTATATGCCAAACCAAAGACGCAGATCAGTTGTGCAGTAATTGCAGCTGATCAGCACCTTTGTTTTCGCCACATGGATAGTATTACATGTATTTCTCAATCCAAAATTTCAACCTTCTAGCCATTTTCTGAGACTGTATAGGCCGGTTTGTGTCGTCGCACCTGTCGGAAACCACGCAGACTGGTTTCCTCATTCAGTAGCTCATATGGTATTACTGAAATGGACGGATTTACTCAGTGTCTATTGTCATTTAATGTATAGACTTCTTGTCATTTAATGATGACAACAGTTTTTTCTTGTCTCGAAACCCCTTAAATGTTATATAGATCTGATAATTTATTTTAAGATATATAGAGTTAATAAGAATAATCCAAGAGTATATGAATACAGGTTTTTTTTAAATTCATGCATTTAAATTCTATATAAGAAGCTTGGAGCTACCTAAAATATAACAATTTTTCTCTCTTTTTTTTTTAGTCACCCATCAATGTTTCCCTAAAAATGTGGTACATGTAAGTACATATACGTATGTAGGTTACCCAGGGGTATGAGAAGAACAAAAGACATGGATTCACTTCATGAATTTTTCCGAGCACTCTGATATAACAAATTTTTTAAATACACTTAGCATACGAAATTGATATACTTAAATTTTCATTGAAAGTAACATAGAATTTTTGAAAACAGCCTGGAAATGGTTTCCAACGTATTAAATTTTAAAGGGTTAGTCTGTTTTGAAGGAAACACTGATAGGTGAATAAGTTTAGCAAACTAAATGATAGCCAGTCTAAGATCGAAATAAAAATAGAACGAAAGGCATAAGTTTAGACATGGTCTCAAATAGATGCCAACAAAGAATTTTAACAATATGTTCCTGAATTTTCTGGTTTTCTCATACAGTGGCTCATATGGTATTACAGAAATGGACGGATTTACTCAGTGTTTGTCATTTTATAATAGTGATGACAACGTTTTTTTCTTGTTTTTTAAACCCCTTAAATGTTATATAGATTTAATAATTTATTTTAAGATATATAGAGTTAATAAGAATAATCCAAGAGTATATGAATACAGGTTTTTTTAAATTCATGCATTTAAATTCTATATAAGAAGCTTGGAGCTACCTAAAATATAACAATTTTTCTCTTTTTTTTTTAGTCACCCATCAATGTTTCCCTAAAAATGTGGTACATGTAAGTACATATATGTATGTAGGTTACCCAGGGGTATGAGAAGAACAAAAGACATGGATTCACTTCATGAATTTTTCCGAGCACTCTGATATAACAAATTTTTTAAATACACTTAGCATACGAAATTGATATACTTAAATTTTCATTGAAAGTAACATAGAATTTTTGAAAACAGCCTGGAAATGGTTTCCAACGTATTAAATTTTAAAGGGTTAGTCTGTTTTGAAGGAAACACTGATAGGTGAATAAGTTTAGCAAACTAAATGATAGCCAGTCTAAGATCGAAATAAAAATAGAACGAAAGGCATAAGTTTAGACATGGTCTCAAATAGATGCCAACAAAGAATTTTAACAATATGTTCCTGAATTTTCAGACAGAATAGCTACATTATGAAAACATGCAATATACAGACCTTTTTTCAACTGTAAAAATTAAAAATTTCTTTGGGGAAAAAAATGATGTTTTCATTTTTTTTGTTCAAAACCTTGATTGTAGGTGCATGTTAGAACTAGTTAGAGGCAGTTCTAATGAGAACCCACAATCTATGTTTTAAAACAAAAACAAGACAAATAAGTATACCCCTGTATACCCCAGTTTTAAGTGGGTAAACATTTCACGGACATGTTTTCCTGATGAAAAAGTTATTTTTTGATGGACAGTGCAAGAGCTACTGCAAACTAAAGAGAAGTCTCTTTAGAGTCCAAGAGCTACTGCAAACTAAAGAGAAGTAGCTACTGCAAACTAAAGAGAAGTCTCTTTAGAGTCCACACTAACTGCCTTTAAAAAAAAAAAAAAAAAATATATATATATATATATATATATATATATATATATATATATATATATATATATATATATATATGTATATATATATATATATATATATATATATATATATATATATATATATATATATATAATTCAAAAGTCAAAAAAGACACACTGGAACTTTCTTTTCATTTATTGAAGCATAAAATATTTTTTAAGATATCGGCACAGTCCTAAAACTTTCCGGACAACCCTCGTATATTCATGAAATTGGAGGGAAGCTTCCTCTTATTGGGATTAATGCAGCAACGGCCTTGTCCTTAGTGTCTGAAAATCCAGGAATTTCAATTAAAAATACATTTAGAGAAAGATGTTTAAACTGTAGCATTTCAAAACCAGCATGTGATTAACAGCATGCCAAGCATGGGCATCTGTCCAGAAAGATATTATGAGTCAAAACATCAAGTCAATGGATACCAATCAAGCAACAGCACCCCTTAATTTAACCTGAAGTTGTTTTCAAGCTTAATTTGGCTATGTATAAAAAATTTGAAAAGCAAATAAATATTGAAACTGCTAAGTGTTAACAGAGTTTGTTTTTTTAACCAAAAATTTCTTTCTCAAATGTTTGCTTTTTTGTTGACTTTTTAACATTCTTGAGCTGGATAAATTTCAAGCTCAGTTGAGTTCAGCACTTGAGTTTTTTCAACCTCAGGGCTGTCTCTGTAAAGATGCCCATTTCTGATAGCACAAATCACTCTGTTGGCTCTGTTCTGCTGCAGTTTATAATAACTGAAAATCACAAACTTAGAAATTTGAACGAACACAAGTTAATGTAAGTTGCAAGAATAATTTTTATAAAAATCAAGTAAGCATTTCTGTTTGATTTATCTGCTCTTTTCATAAGAAAGACTGATGGTACACAGCAAATATTGTAACAAAATGAATGAACACATATTTAATAGATACATGTATTTTTCTTTTGTGAGAGAAACTATAGAAATGAGAAAAACGAGTGCATTCTGTTGCAGATTTCATTACAAATTTTTTCTTATTAGTAAGTGATGGACCACAACAGCTGAGCATAAAATTTAAACTGCGCATAAATACTGAAATAGCCTAAATAAATTGGATTTCGTTGGTTTAGACCATCTGAGCCAGTCATTTATCCTGCTTATGAATGTTAAAATGCCTACAATTGTTGATATTTTAACATTTATGAGCAGGATAAATTTTAGTCCCGGCCTCGAATCCAAAATATTAGATCCGAGTTGAGCTGAGCATGAAAAAGGTTTTTTAAATAACCTCAGGACCAGGTGAAGCTAACACAAACCATGACGTGTGCCCTTGGGCTGCACACCTTGGGCACAAAGGGTATTAACTTGTGTTCTGGTCTTACTATGAATACTTTTTCACGTTGCGACCAATATTGTAAAGGCACCATTCTCATTAAAAAGCTCTACATGATCAAAATGAGGTTGACACAATATACAAGACTAGCAGTTTTTCATGACTGTGGTAAAAATGATACCATAATGATATTCTAAAATTTTCACAATGATCTAATAGCACCATTTAATGATGAACACAAAGAGATTTTGGCATCTCAATATGTTTTTAATAGCACCATTTCATTAAAAACACAAAAAAAAGATTTTTTCCTCCAGGTAAGTTAAGGCACATTATTTCTAACCAACATACATGACATGTCTTACTGACTGCCATTAGCACATTTAAAAAGCAAAATTTGCAATAATTCTTTAGGCAAGGTGGTATTTGTATGACTAGTTTATGACTAGTTTGATTAAAACGCAAGATTCATTTTGGCTCAGAAATTATCCAAACAAATTATGATTCCAGAAAATTTTGCTTTTTTGCAAATTCTTGCAAATTCAGCCATATAAGGCATGAATTAAGGCAAAAATAGCCTTTGATTTGCACTTATTCAAGTTGAGATATATTTCCTGAAGTTATTACCGATACTGCATGCCATCTGATATTTTTGGTAAATTGGATACAACTGTTTTGTGATCTGGACAAAACTGTTTCATGATTTAGATGCAGTTGATTTGTATCGTTTGTCATTTATTTCTTTGATCATATTGTTCTGTGGTGATGCTTTTCAAGTTTTCTGTGCTGTAGACATGGTTATTTGCTTTTCAAGTTTTCTGTGCTGCAGACATGGTTATTCTGTGCGTCTCTTCCATGTTGATTGATGGACATCTTCCAATGCTTTGGACATGGCTATCCTGTGCTTCACTTCCATGTTGATTGATGGACAACTTCCAATTGCAAGCTACCCATAATCTGTCACTAGTAACTGTAAAAGAAGGCAAACAGAATTACATTTGTGATATAACTTAAACCTTCCTCCTGCAACAGGTATCTTAAGTTTCATCCCACCCCATTAAAATTAATTTAGGCTTTGCCATTTTTTTCCTTTCATTTTCTGGTACTGGTTGTCTTCTTTAAGTAACTTGATGAGCTTTTGCATTTCTGATACTCGAGCGTTCTTCAAGAAACTCTATTTTTCAGCATAAAATTATTAAGAATATTGAAAATATTATCATAAAATTTAACAGAATTATCTCCAAAAGACTCTTGACAATGTGTGTAGCAATGTATAGTGGTCCTCTTTATAAATTCTGCTATAAATCCTACCAACCGTGCCCCTGGGGTCCACACGGGCCCCGCCCCGGGGGCGTCATGGGAAAAACATAAAAAAATCTTCTTCCACGAAACCATATGGCCCAGAGCTTTCATATGTTGTGTGGACCAATGTATAATACTCTCCTTTATAAGTGCTGCCAACGGAACCCCTGGGTCCATACAGGCCACGCCCCAGGCATGTCATTATCTACCATAGACTTATAATGGAAATATATGAAAAAATCTTCTCTGCAACAGCATGACACAAAGCTGGTATATTTGATATACAAAATTGTCATGTGGAGCTCTTTGTTAATCCTGCCAATCTTGCCCCTGGGGTCAAATATGGACCCACCCCGGGGGTCATTATAGGACCCTGACCTTGTTAGATGACTTTTTCAAGTGAACCAAAATGGCAGAAAAGAGGATACACAATCCAGACAAGAGCTCTTCTGCTGATGTAAGTAGGGTTTCAAGGGCACATGACCAAGATGGCCACCATACCCATATATGGTAAAAACCCCAATTACTTTGTCCAGTGACTGTACTTGTTGACTCTCAGGTGAGCAATCGTTGCCCTTGGGCTACTTGTTGTCCACAATTCCGTTTTTGGTGTACATTTTATAAATTTGATAATAATTATTCTCTTGCTTTTTGTTTATACATTTTTAATGTTTTATTCAAGCTTCTACCCCCTTTAATTTTCATCCACCCTGCTTATCTTCTTAAGCAACATTATTGTTAAGGGTTGAAAATATTGTTGAGTTATACTTACACATGAATCACTCTAATAATTTATTATTAATTTCACAATATGCATTCCATTATTTTAAAAAAAAAGACAGAAATACAAGTGGCACATCTCAAAATTAATTGTACGACTTCATACCAGTTATCAAGGGACAACCAACCCAGCCGAGAACAACTAACACAGATGAAATCAATACATGTGTATAAGACTGTAGGATGCAAACACCTATGTGGGAACAACTTACTATGATCGGAATGATAGGAGCAGCGACGCGAGAAAACCGGTCTTCAAGGTTTCCGACCAGGTCTGACACAAACCGAGCTGTACAAGCATAGAAGCAGGCTAGAAGCTTGAAATTTCGAATTTAAGAAGATAAATTGAACTATCCGTGTAGCGAAAACAAAGGCGCTGATCAGCTTCGCAGTTACTGCGAAGCTGATCTGCACCTTTGTTTTCGCATAGGCATAAATCTGGGTTTTTTACGATGCGGCTCATAGGTGTCAAGTTGTTCCCAATGGTATTTTAAAACTGCATGCTGTTGTTGATTGATTTCATCTGCATTGGTTGTTCTCAGTTGTGTTGGTTGTCTCTGGATAACCTGTGTGGTCTCTGTTGTGTTGGTTGGTTGGTTGTCTCTGGATAACCTGTGTGGTCTCTCAGTTGTGTTGGTTGGTTGGTTGTCTCTGGATAACCTGTGTGGTCTCTACATAATTTCTGATCAGTAACACCTCATAAATGGTCAGCTCAATGAAAGAAGCTAGCTAGAAGCTTAATGACCTGCATATAAACTTATGGTATTAGAAATTACAGGTATATGACTTAGTTTTGCATTTAACGCCCCGTACGACAATTTTCCAGTCATGTGGCATTTTTATCTTGCCAAGAACACAAAGTGGTGCGCCCGAGATTCGAACTCCTGGCCTCTTGAGCTGGGGGCTGATTTAAGAAATAGATCAGCTCTAGCAGTGAATTGTGGAGTAAAAAATCACTGTTTGGAGGTCAGTTGTAAAGCAGAGCAAATCACGAGCACGCAGCATGAGTGATTTATCTGCATACAACTGACCGACAAACAGTGATATATTATTTAACAATTCATGCACTAGAGCTGATCTATTTCGATTCTAACACACAATAAAAGGAATAAAATAATTTTAAACCTTCAGTTTCTGTAACTTTTTCACCATTGCACTGAAGTAATTCCTCAAAACTTTTGACTGCACCACAAAATGTTTTGAATGCATTGAAATGAAGTTACACCGTCCAACGTCAAAGTAACATGACTTTTGGGATAGCCGACGTCATGATTTAATCAAAATGGCGTCAAAACGGCGCAAAGTAACGTCACGCTAATCCGCCCAGTGATATATCACTCAATATATCACTGCACTTTACCATTGGCTTCTATAGGCAGGGTGTGTTAGAATATAAAATCTTTGCCTGTTAAGAATCTTTGCTTCATGTGGAGCACATTTCCTCGTTACTAATGCTTGCCACAAGTATTATGATATTAAAGGCTTTGTTTTTACCTTTCCTAGACTTATTTTGTTACCGGCTAGTAAATTTTTATGAACCTTTTTACCAGAGCTTAAAGTTTTTCCAGAGCTTAAAGATCATATGTTTTGCCTGTTATATTCTGAATATTACACGAATGATATTTTTAATGTTGTTGTTCGTTTACTTAATCCACTTTCACCATAAGTAGTACCAAGTTGCTTCCCTTGTGGCATTGGTATGGAAACACCAGACTAGCTTTTTGTTGTACAACCTAGCAGTACTGGTTGCAACAGTCTGTGTGTTTCTCTCATGTCCATGGTCAACAGTTTAAGCATGTCAGGGTAGTCAGTTATCTAAACCACACTTTTAACTATATTTTGTCCGATCTGTGAAATTAGAACTCTACATGACATAGTGGTTAAGCCATTTTTCTTTGAAACCAGGGGTCGAGGATTAAATCCTGGGCCTCTTCAGCTGGAAGACATTAAACTTAGGGCCCTCCTCTATATTACCATGGTTATTATTATTTAAGATGTCATTTGGATCTAAAACGTAAACAAACTTTCTTGGAAAGCATATCAAAACAAAACACAACTTTTTTTTCTGAATCTTTTCTTGCTTCAAAGTAGAAAAACCCTTCAAAACAAGACAAAATTTAATGATCAATGAAATATGAGCCGCGTCATGAGAAAACCAGATTTTTGCCTATGCAAAAACAAAGACAAAGTGCAGTAACTGCACAGATGATCAACCCCTTTCTTTTCGCCACACAGATAGTATCATTTCTCTTCTTCTTAAAGCCAAAATTTCAAGCTTCTAGCCTTGTTCTGAGACTGTACGAGAGATGTGTCCGACCTGGACAGAAACCCAGAAGACTGGTTTTCTCATACAGTGGCTCATATGGTATTACAGAAATGGACGGATTTACTCAGAGTTTGTCATTTTATAATAGTGATGACAACGTTTTTTTCTTGTTTTTTAAACCCCTTAAATGTTATATAGATTTAATAATTTATTTTAAGATATATAGAGTTAATAAGAATAATCCAAGAGTATATGAATACAGGTTTTTTAAATTCATGCATTTAAATTCTATATAAGAAGCTTGGAGCTACCTAAAATATAACAATTTTTCTCTTTTTTTTTTAGTCACCCATCAATGTTTCCCTAAAAATGTGGTACATGTAAGTACATATATGTATGTAGGTTACCCAGGGGTATGAGAAGAACAAAAGACATGGATTCACTTCATGAATTTTTCCGAGCACTCTGATATAACAAATTTTTTAAATACACTTAGCATACGAAATTGATATACTTAAATTTTCATTGAAAGTATGTACATAGAATTTTTGAAAACAGCTTGGAAATGGTTTCCAACGTTTTAAATTTTAAAGGGTTAGTCTGTTTTTAAGGAAACACCGATAGGTGAACAAGTTTAGCAAACTAAATGATAGCCAGTCTAAGATCGAAATAAAAATAGAACGAAAGACATAAGTTTAGACATGGTCTCAAATAGATGCCAACAAAGAATTTTAAAAAATTGATCCTGAATTTTCAGACAGTGGATATGCAGACAGAGTAAATCTTGATCAGACTGAGCATGAAAACGTTTTGAAAAGAACAGATCCAGATCAATCTGTGAGTAAGCAAAAAAAAAAAAAAAATAAGCCTGGTTGTCTTTCTATTGTCACTTAAAAAAAGGAATACAGAGATAAACCACCTCATACTACAACTTTGGCCTTATGTCTGAAAATTCAGGAATGTATATTAAGAATACATTTAGAGAAAATAGTTTGAGCTGCAGCATATCAAAACCAGCTTGTGATTCCAGTCAAGTCACACAGATGGAAAACACTGGGTGCTTCCTTCGACCCGATATAAAAAGGTTTTGTTTGACTTTTACTATAGGTCCCAATAGGATTTGGTTTTGTTTGATTCTGATATCGGATTTTATTCCTAGAATTTGGTCAATGATTTGATTTGATTCTCATTTATGACGTCATTGAAAGAATTTCAAATCATAGAATAGTGTTTTGAATGCAATTTTATAGTAAGTTTCTATTTGATTCGTTATGAAGTGATATAAATTGTGAAATTAATGTTATTACCGACTCTGTTTTGTGGAGATTTACTCTTTTAACGTTGTAGAAAAAAAATCCGGTACCAAAAAGTCAAACAAAACCTTTATATATCGGGACCAAGGAAGCACCCAGTGGAAAAGGAACCTTTGAATAGCTCATGTGAGCATAAATTAAATATGTAGCCCCTTCTCTGAGGTAATAAAATTTGTTTTCATGCTCAACTGCTGAATGTGAAATTTGAACTGCTCATACGTATTGAATTATTAATAGTCAGGTTTAATTAATTTTGAAGGTTTTAAAAAAGACTAGAACCAGCAATTTTTTTGTAATCTTAACATTCTTGAGTAGGATAAATCTAATGCTCAGCTATGCTGAGCATTCAAGAAACATAAGATTTCTATGAGCACATCACTTTCTTGGGCTTTGTTCTGCTGCAGTTATATAATAGAGAGAAATCACAAAATAAGATGAACACAAATTGAAATAATTTTCATAAAAAATTTAGTAAGCATTTCTGTTTGATTTATCTGCTCTTTTCATAAGAAAGACTGATGGTACACAGCAAATTTTGTAACAAAAACAATGAACTTATTATTAAAAAGATACAATCTCATTCTCATATCTATGATCACACGTGAGAAAAATCATAGATATGAGAATGAGTTCTAGATAAATTTTCCTTAAGTGAGTGCAATCTCTTACAGATTTCATTACAAAATTTTTCTTAGTACATGTACATGTACATGTAGTCAGTAAGTGATAGGCCACAACATGATAAAAGCTTTCTTTGTTATGTAAGACCAGGCATCGAGGTTATAAAACTTTCTTCTTGCTCAACTCAGCTGAGCATGAAATTTAAACTGCTCATGAATGAAATAGCCTAAATAAATTGAATATTTTGGTTTAGAACATCAAAGCCAGTAATTTATCCTGCTTATAAATGTTAAAATGCCAACAATTGTTGGCATTTTAACATTTATGAGCAGGATAAATTTTAGTCCCCGATGAGCTGAGCATAAAAACGTTTTATAACCTCAGGGCCAGGTGAAGCTAACACGAACCTTGACTTGTGCACTTCGGCTGTACACCTTGGGTACAAGGGGTGTTAACTTGTGTTCTGGCCTTACTGTGCATATTTTTTCATGTTGTGACCAATATTCTCATTAAAAGCTCTACATGATCAAAATAAGGTTGACACAATATATAAGACTAGCAATTGTTTATGACTGTGGTAAAAATGATACCTTAATGATATTCTAAAATTTTCACAATAAACTAATAGCACCATTTTATGATGAACACAAAGAGATTTTGGCTTTACAGTTACATGTATTTTTAATAGCACCAGTTTATAACAAACACAAAAAAGATTTTGACCTCCATGTAAGTTTCTAACCAATATATACTGAGCCAAACTTATAACGCAACACCAGTTTATTTTTATTGTTATACGCCAGAACAGTATCAAATAAACTTTACCTCCACTGTATAGGATTGACGGACGATCGACACATCTCACAAAATCTTGGTTTTAACATTCTGTTTTATGCGTCTCAAGAAAATAATCATTTCTCAAAGGTAGGGTCTTGGCAAAAAATGAAACACATTGTGATTTTCCAGAATGCGACATGTGACATGTATTCGTACCCTAGAAATTTGTGTCGGTTTTCAGGGTTACCCCTGTCCCATTTTAGACAATGAATAATTTTACTGTCCACAGAACAATTTTGCTCAATTTTAAGCAGAGTTGAAGACTCATTTTTACTCCCAATCATTCAAGTTTACTCACATTTTAACATTTGTTATAGACATTCCTGACCCAACAATTGGGACGCTTTTGTGTTTTCTAAGCATGCTGAATGAAGGAATGAACATGTTTTCACAAAGGTTTCGTTTAAAACATTTGCCGTTAGAATTTTTCACTCATTCCATTTTCTATTGTGTTCAGTATTAAACGTTCAATTTTCAATGATGTAATATTTGATTTGAAATTTTGGGTACAAATGGAAGCCATAATTCAATTACCTCATCAAATTTTTCACTGGATGATCCATAAAGAAGAAATTTGTGTTAAAATTGACTTCCAAAATCTCTCAGGGGGCGCATGCCACCAAAATAACCGTTTTGACCAATCAGATTCGAGCACAGTGACCCATGCCCAGTAAACAAAAACATTTGTACCCAATTTATTCATTGGCGATTGCTGACCATCATATGTCAGGTAGATCATCTTACGTTACATTAAAATGCTAAAATCATACCATAACCGTGTTGCGTTATATGTTTGACTTAGTATACATGACATGTCTTACTGACTGTCATTAGCACATCTAAAAATGCAGAATTTGCAATGATTCTTAGGCAAGGTGGTATTTGTATGACTAGTTTTTCACTAGTTAGATTAAAACCCAGATTCATTTTGGCTCAGACCAAACACCCATTCAAATCAAATGACTTCTATTATGACAATTCTAGAAAATGTTGCCATTTTACTTCAGTTCTTGCAAATTCAGCCAGTAATTATTCATACTGAGTCATATTTTCAAAAGTTATTGCAGACCTGATTTGGACACAACTGTTTTGTGATCTGGACAAAACTGTTTCATGATTTAGACCCAGCTGATTTGTAATTTGACATATTTATTTCTTTGATCACATCCTGTGATGCTCTTCAAGCTTTCTGTGCTTTAGATATGATTATTCGCTTTTCAAGTTTTCTGTGCTTTGGGCATAGCTATTCTGAGCTCCTGTTCCATGTTGATTGATGGACAACTTCTCCAATGCAAGCTACCCATAATCTGTCACTAATAACTGTAAAAGAAGGCAAATAGAATTACATTTGTAAGTTCATTTAAACCTTTCTCCTGCAACAGGTTTCATCCCAGTCCATAAAATTGATATAGGCTCTCTTAGTATGAATGTCTTTTTTTTCCCCTTTCATTTATTGGTTGTTTTCTTTAAGTAATTTGATGAGCTTGTGCATTTCAGATACTTGAGTGACATTCAGCATAAAAATATAAAGAATATTGAAGATGTAAAATCAAATTTAAGGTTTATTCTCAAAAAAAGACTCATGACAAGTTATACATATTACATTTTGTATTATGAGAGTAAGTCTTGCAATTAGAACTATGAAAATCAACAACTACGTGTAAATGTTTGTACACAAAACATGCAAAACAAAATTTAGTACATCATAATCAGAATTAGCATCCATAAATACCAAACAAAGAAAGATAATAAAGAATAAACATATGAGTAAGTTTATTTCTGTAGAATATTTTAAATAAAAAAAAATGAGAGAAGAACAAAGTACTGACCAACAGATGCAATTAATGAGGCATATATATATATACACTTATTCAAGAATGACTGTTTTAACATCTTCCCAAAGAAAATCTAGTAGAGTACAAAGTTTGATTCTTACAAACATAAAGTTTAAAAGTAACTAAAATACACCAAGAATCATTCAATGCAAGATTTAAAAATTTTGTTGTGTTTATTTTTATTCAACTGCATGCAGTAAGTAGTTTACACCATTTATGTTACCGAAAAATGTTTCATGCATGTTGTCTAAAAAGTACCTCTATTCTGTTTAATTATTCAAAAATTCATCTGTAAAAAACAAGACATTAATTTATCAATTAATTTATAATATGTTTTACCAAGGAAGGATTATGTATTCTGCAAACAAGAGCCAGGCATATTTATAAATCTTTCTTCTACTGTGAACAATACTGAGGCAGTCCTAACATGTGCCCACAATCAATGTTTTGATCAAAAATATTTTCTATAAATGAAATTTTCAGCTGAAAAAAATCTCATAGCCTAGGCAAAATTTTGTAATCAGTTCTGGCCTGAAAGCAAATAATGAAAGCATATAGCCAGCTATAAAAATGCTATAAGAATGCATGCTATATGAATATAAAATCTATGTGGCCATGGTTACAATGTGAACAGCTTAAATAACATTTAAAATCAAAGCAAGACCATTTTCAAAGACGGAAAATTGGACTTGGGTTAAAGAAAACCAAGTCTCTGTGGCCTTGACCCCAAGAATCTTGCTTGATCAGGAAAAACAAATTGCTGTGACTGGTCTGAGTCTGTACAGCCGGTTGAAAATTCTCAACTTAGTTTTTTTTGTGTGACAAAAATAGGCTTCAATACTTTCAATTACCTGAAAGCAAATCTAATAGATAATACAGAATCAGAACTACTCACTAAATATATAATATATTATATTCACTAAATATATAATATATTATATAATTTGTACATGTTTTGGCATTTTTGCATATCATGGGACACTTATTATTTCTATATATCAGTATATTTCAAAAACATGAATGACATGACACTATTTTCATTTTTTGTTTGATTTTACTGTGGAAAAAGCCTTATGTATTATCACTACATGTATGTCTCTTCAGCTTTAGAATACCAAAGTGCTAAAAAGAACTTGTTTCCTCGTCTGAGATATCAGTTTTGCTGCATCATGATGCAATGGAATAAGACATTAACTTGGCAAAAATCGTTACTTTCCTCAAAGTGTTTCTTTTCCAAACTTCAATTAAAAAGCTTAAAATCTAAAAAAAAAAAAAATCCTACCTCTAAAATGTTCTACAAGCTTTCAAAGCATGCATTGGTAAAAACTGTTATCTCAAAACTGAAAATTCACTTCATTGTTTGCTTCATACAAGGGCATGGATAAAAAATCAAACATTAAACTTGCATTAACCATCACTCTAATCACACTATTATCATACAACGTCACGTTAATCAGACAACGTCAATGATAATGAAACATACCTCACGGTCTGACCCACAACACTCCAGGGACGGACATCTCGTCTCCCTAGCAGCAAATAATGGCAAGGATGAAATGAGTTTTCCAAGAAAATAAAACCCTGACTTTATCAGTTATATTTAGCTACTGCCAACAAAGGGATGAGGGTGGGACAACACTGACTATACTAGAAGCTCTGCTAAGCTAGAAAGCATGATCTAGCTACAGCTACTTTCCTTTAAAGGTGAAAGAAGCTCTGCTAAGCTAGAAAGCATGATCTAGCTACAGCTACTTTCCATTTAAAGGTGAAGAGAGAAAAAAAATAATTGTACCTGGCTTCAAACAAGGGAGTTCTGTCAAAAGCATATTCAATAAAGTAAGCTAATGCAGTCAAAACTGAATAACATAAAGCTGTAAAAATAGCAATGATTTAACTTAATGAATGGAAACAGCTAATGTTCTTGATAAACAGAGATGATGTTTTGGAAGGAAATGATAATTTTTTAGAAAGCCTTTTTGCATTCAAATTCAAAACTTTAACTTGTGCATGCAGGACTTCTACACAACTTTGCTCTACCCAGGTCATGTACCATATTTCACTGTGTAAGCATAAATGCACTTGTTGTTGACATAGAGCAACATTATTTTAGTGTGGAAAATATACACACAGTACTGGTATTTGTTGTTTTTGTTGTTGTTTTTTTTTGTACAGAAATGCTTGCAAAAACTCTTATTTGGTTTACACTGACTTCCATTATATCAACACTATTTGTAGGTATTTTTTACAACAAGATGTAAATCCCGAACCAGTTATAATATTCATGAATTGCTTTTAACAATCAGCCAGATTTAGAAATCTCACACTTTTTCTAAAAAATTACTATTACTCCAGTAAACAGTGAAATATGACAATAACCATCATCTCAAAGTTCTATTGCTCTACTGACACTAGTTTTCTAGAAAACAACTTGCATTTTCTGTCTTGCAGAGAAAAAGTTTTTTAGTTTATCCGGCAAGCTTTCGAAGAAAAAAACAAGAAATACATTCATGTTAGAAACAAACTACACATAGCATGATATAGGCAGAGAAAGATCAAATGTAACATAAAAATCTTAAATGTTTGGCCACTTTGCTAGGCCTGCATAACCACTGAACACCAAGATCAGTATGTTTGCCAAAATAATTCTTTTTTTTTTGAAGTAGTATTCCACTTGGACCTCTTTGGGTGTTTTAAGTTGTCCATAAATTTAGAATTTGTACTGCTGTGCAAAGAAGACATGTCTAATATTTTCAATAGAGAAAGTGATTGTAGTGCCAAAAAGTTGATGGCATTGTATTGTGATTTGTAGATCAAATTAGAAATGCATGAATTCAAATTTGAATGATAATCTTTTTAAATTGCAATATTCTTTAGTTTGAAAGCAAATTTACAGAAGACTGATTAAAGAATGAAATTCAACAATTTAAGTTTAATATTTGAGCCGCCTCATGGGAAAATCAACAATCTGCATAGGCAAAAACAAAGACGCAGATCAGCTTCGCGGTAACCGCGAAGCTGATCAGCGCCTTTGTTTTCGCTACTCGGATAGTACGATTCCTCCTCTTCTTAACTCCAAAATTTCAAGCTTCTAGCCTGCTTCTGTAGCTGTACAGGCCGGTTTGTATCGGACCTGTTCGGAAACCACATTGTTGGTTTTCCCATGAAGCGGCTCATTTGAGCAGCTGCTACAGAAAACCAACAATGTGCATATGCGAAAACAATGACGAAGATCAGCTGTGCAGTAACTGCACAGCTGATCAGCGTCTTTGTTTTTTGCTACACAGATAGTACAATCCTTTGTCTTAAATCCAATATTTCAAGCTTCTAGCCTGCTTCTGTGACCGCTTTGTGTCCAACCTGGTCTGAAACCAAAGTTGTTGGTTTTCTCATGTGGAGACCAATTTTATACTCACTTCGAAACTTTGAAGAATTTCCTAGATTTCTGTATGAAGCTGGACTCCAGGAATCTATGTCGGGACTTCTTTTTCTTTGGTGTATCAAATGGCTCAGTGGTGATTTCCGTTTCTGATTGTGAACTTGTTGACGAAGCAGAAAGCCTTATGGGTAATGGTTGAGATCCAGCCTCTGCCCCCTGCCCCACCTCAGTCCCTACATTGAGTTCTGACCCCTCTGACCCCGATATACCAAGGTCAAAGGTCAAGGATTGTCTACACAAAACACCGACTGTATCCATTGTCTTTTCTTTCCGTTTTGCTTTTGGAGATCTTAAAGGAACACTTTTAGTATCAACAGTTTCTATTTGTTCAATGGAATGTGGAACAATAGGTTCTTCAGTCACATGTTCAACTTTTGATTCACGAATACGTCGTAACTTGCCCGGTGATAATTTTGGGTCTAAGATGCGCCGTGAACGTCCAGGTGACATTGAGACAGCAATATGAACTTTTTGTTTTAGTATAGGACTAGACCTCCCAGCGGGACTACTTTTTGATAACTTTAATGGTGGGTGATAAGGTTGAGCAACCGGACTACTTCCAGATGTAGTAGCAGACCTTTCTCTTACATCTTCTAAATCTTCACCTTCAAGATTTAACATAGGCATTGAGGAATAGTTTATATGTCCAGTTTCAACTGTATCTGGTTTCGAAGTTGGCTCAGTTTTGGTGCTTATTTGTGAAAATGCTATAGATGCGGATGAGGATGAATCTAATGATTTCATGGCTCCTTCTGATCCTTGCACTAGCAGAAAATAGTTCTTTTCCGCTTCAGTGAACTTCCGTTCTGGCAAACTGCCAGCACTACCATTTGTAAAAGCTTGGGTTAATGTCTTCACTTGGCCTTGGTTAGTGAGATCTGTCAATGGCACGCTGGGTTTGTCGTCTGGTCCACAGGGTTTAGATAACTTCTCAACAATATGTTGAACAAAGTCTGATTGTGATACAGGAGAATCGGCTTTCCTAACGAGAGAAGGGCTGTACTTTGGAGTTGAACTTGATGATTTCTGATCGGGTGTGCCTTCCCTAGATAACTGTTTCACCATAGTTCGTACATACCCTTCTTTGATATTCTCCTTATCCGCGACTTTACGTTCATCGAGACTCCGACTTCGACACTCTATTTTCATTGGATATCGCTTAAGTATTCTTGTCAAGTATATGGAATGTCCTGATCGATATTTCTGACTGTCCTCAAGCAACTCTTGAGCAGGCTTGATCCTTTTTAAAGGAATGACCGGTATATTTAACTTAGCCCCAGGCCTTTGACCATGAGGCCCAGTTGGTGGTTTTCTAGTCAATAATGGGGTAAGATTGCCTACTGATATTCTTATTAATGAGTTTGGTCTGCTTTGTCCAGGGTCTGACACAGTTTCACTGAGAACTTTCGGAGTCCGTTGCTCAACTTTTATCACAGATGGAAAAACTGGGGGCTCAACTTTGGGGGCAGGGCTTGCGTCGGGTGACATGTATTTTATGGTATCTTCGCTTCCATTTGACTCAAAACTCTGATTTAACATTTTAGATCTTTCATTTAGCCTAACTTTAGTAGGCATAATGAGTTGTTCACTTATAGTTTTCTTTCTGTCACTTTCCAGAAAGACATCATCCGATTCAAAAACCTCATCAGGTTCAATAGCCGGCATCCGAGTCAAATGAGATCTTTCCACCTTTTTCCATTCCGGAATAAGCAGTTCTGGAAACTTTGGTTCAACTTTTTTAACTGGCACAGCAGTTTCAATTTTACCTTTCTCAGTTTCTTTTATTTTAACAACTTCAATCTTTTCCTGAATTTTCTTTGGACTGGGTGGTGTATCACCTTTTTCTCTAGGCTTCCGCGGAACTCCATTCATTTCATGAGGAGAAATATCCTTTGGAAGCATAACACCAGCAGAAGGCAACACTACAGTACTAAAATCCATGACCTGTTCCTTGCCAGAACCCTTAGTGTCACCTTTGACCTCTTGTTCTCTGGTTCCTTGTAAATGCTCTTCAGTTCTCTCGGTACTCTGTTCAGGGAGTATTTCCTTTATTGGTGGGTGTGGTAAGGATAATTTTGCAGATTCTTTTCTCTTGGATCTCGGAGATGGAGATTTTCTGGAAGTTTTGGGAGATTTTCTTTGTTGTTTAGGAGACCTTCGCTTCACAGGTTCTGGTTTTTTGGCTGAAAAAGATAAATCATCATCATTGGTAATTGTAATATACCATAATTATAGTAATAATGTAAAAACTCAAATGGTTACCCTTAAGCAAACTGCCACAGACTATTTATCTTACTGGATAAATCTGACCATGGTTTCCATCTTCATTTGCACAGCTGCCAGACATAGACAGATTCTATTTCCTCTAATATAAGATATATAATGGCTAAACTGTACAGAATTTACAAAAGATCTGTTCAATGACATTCTATGTGCCACCCATCTCAAAATGGCCATGTTAGATTGTACATGCTATGTGAATTAGTCCTTGCAACAATGTTGCAGTTAAATCAACTCAGCCAAACATACCATCTTCACTATCACTATCTGTGGTACTGGAGATCGGCCCCCGGGCACTACGCAGTCGCTGAACACGCCGGAATATACTTTCCTTCTCTGCAGCCTCTCGGCCGGGCAGCTGCAAAATATTTTTGAATTGAGTTGAAGCCCCAGTCAACATTTTTCAATCATATTGGGATGGAGCCATAGCTTGTTGAGAATTAACCACTACTGTGGGGAGTTACTGTATCAAGGACACAATTTGTGCCAGCATGGTTTCAAATTATCAACCTCTAGATCTAGAGTCCAACACTCAACCCCTGTGGCCGAGCGGTCGAATTTCATTACCACGCTTAATCATTCCATCAACTCACTGCAGTGTCTGATGCAGGTTCAAGCCCAGCACAGGGTACATGTGAGACAAGTCAAGTTCTCCCATTTTCACACAAAATACCAATTGGCCAGTCTCATGTGAGCTGAAATAATCTTGAAAGGGATGCAAAACTTATAAACAAGTAGCCCAAAGTGCAACAATCGCTCACCTGAGAGCCAACAAGTTAAACTACTAGTATTCTAAAAACATGTCCACATTCTAACTCTGTGGGGATTTTTTTCAGTCACTCAAGGGCAGCTAACTGCAAGATATTATGTTGAATTAAAAATGAAGGCACTCGAGTGTTGACAACATTAAATATCAATTTTTCAAACTGTCAAGGACAGCTAACTCTGTAATCAGTAGTGGGATCTGGTCAAAATTCGAACTTATCTGAGTATTATGATTGTTATCATTACCTGCAAGAACGAAGAAAATCCAATCATAAATGCAGGGGCTAGACTGTTGACAAGGTTTTCTGGGAGCCATCTGTTGCCATGAAAACCACAGTTCTAATCCTACCTGCATTAAAACCTGATGCAGGCAATCCCCCAACATAAAAATGCTTCTGATAAAGTTTGATTGCGATTGGCCAGCTAGTCTCCGAGATATACATCTTTGAAAGTGTGGACAGACGTACAGACTAACGGACGGATGCCGGCTTGAGTCCCATCCTATAAGCTCACTGTGTGCGCCTTTGACTTAAGTGAGCTAAAAATGTTTACATTATAGGTGACTTTTTCCTTACTATATCCTTAGAATATGGATGCACCAAGTTTCTAACAAGTAAAGTTATATGCAATACTTCACAACCATATGTTCACATATACAAACCACTCTTTGCCGATCCTCCTGTCCGCTAAATGTGTTCCACCGTTTGATTGGGGTTCCCTTCCTTGCATATTCCTTATAGTGTAGGAGCTCTGCCTCCCGTCTGGTGATGTCTGCCTGTAACAGGAGGTTATTAGCCTCTTGCAATAACAGGTGCCGCTTCATATTCATGATTTCCTTGTTACGCTCCAGTTGGCTAAGACGTAGGTTATTCATCTGTGAAAAATGAACAGTTTGTAAGTTAAAATTATCCCAAATCTTTATTATGCAGGAATTCACAAATAAAGAAATAAAAATCTATCTGGGCTTTTCCAATCAAAAAATAACTTTGGAAGATAGCAAAAAATAGCCAAATTAAAGAACATTTATAAACAATTAGTTTTTATAAAAACAACCTTAACCATGTTTTGAGGATAAGCAACTTGATCAAAGAACATAATTATGCAAAATGAAAAAAAGTCAATAAGCAATGCTTATTAAATACCCCCCGCAGGATAACTGTTTACCACAAAAAATATTTTGGCAATACAATTTCTTCATGCAAATGTCAAATGGGTGTACATCATGTAGGTATGATATCAAATTGTTCCATCAAAAACTGTTCCATCAAAAATTGTGGTAGGAGTTGATCGGCTCGTGAAAGCCCTTACATGTAAAAAAGTCTAAGGTCTCATAGCTGTCATTTTGTCAAAATTTATTTTTTTCGCAATAAAATTTCTTCATGCAAATGTCCAGTGAGTATAAATCATGTAGGCATGATATCAAATTGTTCCATCAAAAACTGTGGTAGGAGTTGATCGGCCCGTGAAAGCCCTTACCTGTAAAAAAAAACTAAGAAAAATTGTCTAGTTCTCATAGCTGTCATTTTGTCAAACATTATTTTTTCGCAATAATATTTCTTCATGCAAATGTCCAAGGGGTGTACATCACATAGGCATGATATCAAATTGTTCCATCAAAAACTGTGGTAGGAGTTGATTGGCCCGTGAAAGCCCTTACCTGTAAAAAAAAACCTAAGAAAAATTGTCTAAGTTCTCATAGCTGTAATTTTGTCCAAAATTATTTTTTCACAATAAAATTTCTTCATGCAAATGTCCAATGGGTGTACATCATGTAGGCATGACATCAAGTTGTTCCATCAAAAACTGTGGTAGGAGTTGATCGGCCCGTGGAAGCCCTTACCTGTAAAAAAAAACTAAGAAAATTGCCTAAGTTCTCATAGCTGTCATTTTGTGAAAAATTATTTTTTCGCAATAACATTTCTTCATGCAAATGTCCAACGGGTCTACATCATTTAGGCATAATATCAAAAAGTTCCAACAAAAACTGTGGTAGGAGTTGTTCGGCCCGTAAATGCACTATCTTCACTGTATACAAAAGCCATCAAGAACTATAAAGGGAAGTAACTCAAAAGGGACCGGCCCCTAGCCCTTAATTTTTGCATGTACATATTTGCCCCATAGATATGCAGATGCCTGCAAAGTTTCATTAAATTCCATCCATGGGTCTTCAAGATATTAAAGAAACAAAACGTTACGGACGGACGCACGCACGGACGGACGGACGGACGGACAACGTGAAAACAGTATACCCCCCTTAAAACTTCGTTTTGGCGGGGGGTATAATAATTACATTTTGCTCAAAGCCATAACTTGTTTACACTGTAGGACATCTAGTCCTGTAGAATATAGGGGATTTTTTGGTCAACCTGGATTTGGGGTATATAGAAAATGTTTTGACTGATTTTGATAGCTAATGACCTCTACTAACAAATAAGAGAGGGTGCCACCTTGTCACCCTTGGGCAACTCAAGTTATTCAAGATGGCATCAAAGATGGTTACCAAACAATGAGTTTTGAAATTATTGCTGTTTTTATTTAAAATCTATTGAAACTAACCACTTATTGAGGTGCAGACATAATCTAGGTTATAAGAAATGGCTAGTTTAATTAAAAATCATTAAGTGCTGAAAATATTCAAGATGGCATCCAAAATGGCTGCCGAATTACATATTTTTGCTATTGATGATTGTTATGCTTATCACCTTTCAAAATAATCATTTAAAAGTACATGCGTGTATATATGCCCTTATAATGATAACAAATGACCTCTGCTAACAAATAAGAGAAGGAGCCACCTTGTCACCTTTTTCGCGCAACTCAAACTTTCAAGATGGCATCAAAGCATACATGTGATATCTCCCTATTTCGGAGGGATCTCCCTATTTTTCAGCAAATCTCCCTATTTGGAATTTCAAAATTTTCCTATATACCTTATACATCTCCCTATTTCAAATTTCAGATCTCCATATTTGAACTCAAGAATTTCCTTCTTTGTTTAATCATTCTCCCTATTTTGAAAAGTAAATCTCCCTATTTGGCTTCTCAGATGTATCACATGTATGCATCAAAGATGGTCTCCAAATAAGGAGTTTTGCAGTTATTGTCGTTTCATGTTTGAAATTGATTGAAATCAATCACTTTATGAGGTGCAGTCAGAATCTAGATTATTAAAATGGTTAGTTAAATTACCAAAAAAAGAATATTAAGTTTGAAAATATTCAAGATGGCATCCAAAATGGCGTTCAAATTACATATTTTTGCTATAATGATTGTTATGCTTAATATCTATTAAAATAAAGATTTATTAGGTACAGCCTTATATAGATATCCTAATGATGGTTATATGATCTCAAAACACCATTAGGTATTACATCACAAGTAAATATGTTAAAGATGACAACCAAGATGGTACCCAAATACATATATTTTGCCAATACTGTTATCATTTGGCTTGAAATATATGGGAAGTATTATTTTATTTATGTGCAGACATACAAAGAATTTTCTTCAGAGAGGTTGATATTACTTTACAAAAGTTATATATTCAAGATGGTTCACAAAAAGTCTCCCAAATATGGATTTTGCTGTTATTGCCATGGTAAGACAGCAGATATATTGACAATTGTTCATGTATTTAGGTACAGTCATACAAACATTAGGATGATTTCAAAGAGGATGGTTTTACATGTGCGTGTATTTGATAAAACTTTTAAGATATTAATGATGGCATCCATGATGGCAAATTCAGATGCTCTATCTGCAATTCAGACAAGAAAGCCGGCGCAACCACTGTCATTTCAGAAAGTTCAACACACAAATGCATCTCCAGCTGCTGTCTGTAAGGTCAGAGAGCTACCCATGGTAGAGAAACTGACATAATTGTTCCAAGATATAAGGAGAAAGAAGGCTATCATGTAAGAACTTAAGGGTCATTCCCCTCTTACTAAATGCATGATACTAACAAAATCATGTTTAATGCCTGAATATGCATACTGATCTAACTGGACTTTTACCAGACAGTCAATACCAATTTGGAAAGGACAGAAATGATTTGATCTTTACAGCAAAAGATAAAGAAGGCAATTATCAGGATCTGATGCAATTGGAACCAAAGTACGTCCCACCTAAAACCCAGATGAAAAATAACAATAAGGTACTGATACAAAGAGAAGTGAATTCCTAAATTAAGCCACCGAATTGAATTAAAAATATGAAAATGCATGTGAAAGGTGCAAACATAAACATCAAAACACGAAGCAAATAGAATCACAACAGAAGTGGGGCCTTTTAACAGTCAGAAATGTAAGATAGCTGGGGCTCAAACCAGCTTTACAGGAAACTTCAAGAGAAATGCCAAGCACAAAATAAAAACCCTAAATGATGTTTGTCCACTCTTTAATGCTTTCAACAAAAATCAATTGTGATGAGCTCTAAACACCATGGACAAGATTAGCTGTCCTTCCAGCTTCGTAGAAGTGAAACACCAATATCATCATGGCTTGCAGGCAAGTGTTCAGAATGATTTACTGTTTGCAACCTTTTCTGGTGACTAATGGGATCAAAAAGGACTGTGTTGTGCCACCAAAATTGTTTTTGTCAAGCTCACTGATCTATGCTAGGACTGTGATACAACGAAAAGGTACCACTTTTACAGGTAATTATTCACCTAAAAAGGCTACAAGTAACTACTAAGTTGCAGACAGAGTCTGGCATGTTTGATGAGCTATACATATAGATGACAATGAATTGAATACTAGCTGAAATGCAAAATGCAAGGTGATATTAATCAGATTTCACAATAATGTGACAGCTATGGCCTTACAAACAACAAAAAAATGGTAATGCAACATTTAAAACCTGAACCACTGTCATTCCTGAAAACGGACAAAAAAGAAGGTTGTTTATATATCTCCCACTTGTGAGGCACTCTCACTAGAGCAGTGCTCTTTGATGGTCGTCACTGCCAGCGCTGTGAAAGTGAGTGTAGCATTTGGAAGACATCAACATATGTTTATTAAAAAGGATCACGCATGACACCAATTTGAAATATATTCATGATAATATATGCATGCGAGATGTGGACAGTACACCGATGGTATGCACACCCATGGTATACCAAGATATTTAATTGTGAATGGGCTAAAGCTGAAAGAAATTGATAACTTCACCTATCTGTGGAGTATTTTTCCAAAGCGGTTTATAATGATTAGATAACTGCCAGAAGTGCGAAAGCAAATGTGGCATTCGGGAGACTGTAAGAATGTCCGAGAGCAAAATGGAATAAAGCTTTACACACAGCTAAATGTCTACAAGTCTGCGGTACTTTCAACCCTCTTACATGCATGCAAGACCTAGATAGTACGTGATTAGCATGTCATAATGGACATAATCATTTCCACTTAATAAAACTGTCATAGGTCAAAGGGCAGGATGTGATTCCAGAAGAAAATATCAGGAATGCAAACCATTCATATGTTCTTTAAGCAAGCACGGCTAAGCTGGTTTGATAATTGCTGTAAGAATGAATGATAGGCACTTTCCATTATAGAAAATTCAATAAGTAAAATTACAGGAGTGAAAGTGCGCTCAAGGTAACCAGAGGATACACTACAAAGTCAATCCCAAAGTCTCAGAAATACATCTGTACTTCTGCACGACTTATAAAACCCTTATACTCTTTCGGACTTCTATATATAAACTTGTCTGCTTTTGCTTAAAATATTTGTATCATGTACGTGAGAATGATCAATCAGATACCAATAATTTTTCATGTCTGTTTTCTATAGGTCTTTCAAAATTTATTCCCTTTCAGACCAATAATATTGTCAAATAAGTAGTAAAAAGACACATATACCATTTTTAGAGTTTTGTCCACCATCTTGGATGTCATCTTTTCTTCTTTTTTTATTTGCTTTTGTAAAACAACACATGAAATAAATTTAATTTCTTTTTGATGGGTCAGCTTACTTCTATGGCCCTTTAACCCCAAATATAAGTTCATTTTGTTATCGCGAAATCTTAATATAGAAATCCCTTTAAAGGTGACAACCCTCTTGTGTGCCATATTGAATTTTACGAGTTCTCCAATGGTGACACCCATGAAAGAGATTTGATTTAAAGTTGTGAATCAATTTTTATATCACTTTAGAGCAATAATATTGCCAAAATAGCAATAAAAATGACACAAATAATAATTTTCATAGTTTTGACCGCCATCTTGGATGCCATCTTTTTTCGTCCCAAATCCAGCAACAAAGTAAATGTATTCTAATTCATTTTAATGATTTTATGATCCTTTTAGACCAAAAACTAGAAAAAGTGCCTTGAGAGGCACGGATACCCCCGGCTGGTAGCTCCCTCCCACGCCCCCACCCCTTAGCCCATCGCCCCCAACCCAGACATGCACACTGACAGTGACACATTGAACCTCAATTCTTGATGAAAGAGAGCGCCCTAAACAAGTACATCTGATAAATTTGTATTTGCATAAAGCACTGTCTAAAACAATGTGGAGGGGGAGTGTAGTAGAATGACAGATCTATTTTAAAGCAGTATACAGAGCTGACTTGTATACTCAATCTAGGACTTGATCGCGGACATTGAGGGTCAGGTCCTCGGTCCTAGACGTAAAGTAGAATGTCATTCTTCAATAAAATTAAAAAAAAAAAAAAAAAAAAAATGAATAAAAAGTAAAAAAATATAAAATGTCCTAGATCTTGACCTCTAGCCCCACCCTGGGCACGGACCCTAGAGTCTAATGTCATTAGGAACAAGGCAAACCTTACTGAGTACCTATGGTGCAAGTATGAATCATTTCTAAACATATTGGTAAAGAAAAGAACAGATTTTTTTTTTTTTAAAGAAGTTCTAGATTTTGACCTCTAGCCCCACCCCCCGCACATGGACCCTAGAGTCTGAACCTTACATGGTACCTATGGTCTAAGTATGAATGCTTTTTGATAAGGCTATGTGGATGTCAAGAAAATAGACTTACAGAAAATTTATATTGGTATTTATCATACATGTATTTAAATAAGTCCTAGATTTTGACCTCTAGCCCCACCCCTGGGGACGGTACCCAGGGTTTGGTGACATGGAATATGAAAGCAAACCCTATAGGGTATCTACAAACTAAATAAGAATACATCCCTGTGATTGTTTGTCAAGATATAGACTTAGAGAAGAAACATTAAAATTGTAATCAGCATATTTTAAAGGTGACCTAGATTTTGACCTCCAGCCCTACCCCCTGGCATGGACCCTGGGGTCCGAACTCATGGAAACAAAGCAAACCCTATAGGGTACCTATGGTCCAAATATGAATGGTTTCTGACCATTGGTTCATGAGATATACACACCTAGAGAAGCTTTAACCAAAACTTTGACGTAAATTCCACGAACGTTCCGGAATTACGAACGAAGAAACGAACTAACTAACTAACTAACTAACTAACTAACTAACATACGAACGGAAAAGCGAAAACTATATACCCGTCGGCATAAATGCCGGGGGTATAATGAGTTTACTCTGTTATAGTTAAGATCTTATACAGTATGTCCTTTACAATTGTCAACCATCTTGGATGCCATATTGAATTCTGAGAGTTGCCAAAGGGTGCCAAGGTGGCACCCACCAGAATATTGTGTTTGAAGGTGTTAACTATCAAAATCCATTAAAACATTTTCTATATACCCCAAATCCAGGTCCAGCTCGGATTCTACCGGACTAATCATTCAGTTTTGAAAATAACCAGCTTTGTGTTTATTTGCTACTGCTGTACATTTGATACAAATTCTAATGTTTTTTTTTTTTTTTTTTTTTTTTGTTTTTTTTGTTTTTTTTTTTGTTTTTTTTTCTCAGAGAAAATATCAAAATATGATATGAAACCATGCTTTTTGTACTTTGGAAAGCCATCACACCTGATTTTCACTACAAAACTACAAGTAGTGCAGTCCCTATGCTTCCTTAAGCACAAAAGTTGCAGCCTCTAGTGGGGAAACTCAGTTTGTGCCAGACTGCTTTTCCCATGAATGATGATGAAGCTCCGTATTATATTCATATCACCACCTTACCAAATTCTACATGCATATAATATTACACCTCACCCCACTTTGCAGTAGTGTAAAATTTAAATCCCCCTATATTAGATCTGTCCCTCGTTTTGTAGCTCTTGACTCACCTGTACTTGCAGTTGCATGGCTTGACTGTAGAGCTTCTCAAAGTTATGGAGAGCTGAGGATTTTCTTGTCACATCTTCTGTAATCATACAAGAAACCATAAAAATAAATTATCAAAATAAAGAGAACATAAACCTATAGGATCTAAAAAGACCCAAATATGAATACCAAGACAGACCAAATTTTAAAGCGACAACAATTACTATAATTATTAAATTTCCATTTTCGTCACTCCTTAACATTTTTGTTTGATTGTATTGAGGTTTAACGTCCCAGTCAACAATTTTTTTCAGTCATGTAGGGACAGAGCCACCGCTTCCTGGGTATTAACAAGTATTAATTAATGTTCCTTGCTCAAGGACACAACACTGAGTTCTTCCTGTGGGGATAGAATCCAGGACCCCTCAATTAGGAGTCTGATGCTCTAGTCCACCGCATTGCATAGATCCTGTGATGGGTTGAAAACAGCACCAAGGGCCACTGAGCAATTTTTATCAGCACCTTGCAAAAGAGGATCAGTAACGTTTATTTTCTGAGTTCAAACTGAACCTGGCTCTATGATCAGGAAATCTCTGCAAGCATTATTTTCTAGTCTCATCACGAAAACATGTCCGTGTAATGTATACCCCCTTGAACCCCAGTTTTACATAGCAAAACTGGGGTATGCAGGGGTATACCTATTTTTCTTATTTTTGCTCCAAAACATAGATTGTGGGTACTCGTTAGAACCGCCTCGGCGAGGGGGTTCTAACGTGTACCCACAATCTATGTTTTGAGCAAAAATAAGAAAAAAATCAACAATTTTCAGCCTAAAATATTTGATTTTTAAAGCTAAAAAAATCTTTGTATATTGCATGGGCAAGTTTTCATAATGTGATCACCAATTGTCTCCCTTTGTTCGGATGACTACAGATTTGTTGTTTATTTTTTGTTTGTTTCGTTTTTTTGTGTGTGTTTTTTTTTTTACTTTACTTCCATGGTCAACAGCTAAGGTTATGTCAGGACAGTCAATTATCCAATAAACCACACTATTCCTTGGCAAGTCTCCCAGAGGCAGATTGCCAGCATTTAGTGCACATTCTTTAACCACTAACAGACAAAATGTTCATCTTGAATCCTAAATAGCTTACCCAGAGTATTTGCCCCTGTTGCTGAAGCCTGTTGTAGAACCAGTCTCATTTTATCTAACAAGTCAACCAGTCTGATGTTAATACTCTCTTCTCCTTCTACCGTCTGGAACTTTCCAACCTGTTGAAATAGAACAAAATATAAACTAGAAATTGGCTGCAAGCAAGGCTTTCAGTATACCCCCCGCAAAATTATCTAAGGCCAATAACTTAAAGGCCTTTAAGTCAAACATGCAGAAAATTTGTCAAAAATATATTTTCAGCATTATAATCCTTCATGAAAATCCTCCGTATGTCTGACTCATGTCTGTAAGGTATTAAATAATATACTGAAAGCTCAGGGAGTAAAATTATTGTTGATTTCACTGTACACTGTTGATCATTATTTATCATGAGAAATGGTCAAAAATTGGCTATGCTAAAAAAAAAGCTGTAAATTTGTCAAAAATAAATTATTCAGCATAAGAATTATTCATGCACATCTGAAATATATCTGGAACAAGTGTGCAAAGAATTCAAATGAAACAATGAAAGCACTAGGACTTGATTTCATAAAGTATGCACTACCAGCCGTATTGTATATTAGCGATGGTTGAAATATGTCTAAGTTGAAAAATGCTGTAAATTTGTCAAAAATTATTTTTTCACCAATAAAATTCTTTATGCACATCTTCAATATGTCTGTAACATGTCTGCAAAGTATTGAAAAGAATTACTGAAAGCCCCAGGAGGAGTTGGATTTCACAAAGTATGTACTATCAACCATAATTGAATATAAGCAGAAATGGTCAAAATTGGCTAAGTTTAAAAAGCTGTAAATTTGTCAAAACTAAAATTTTCAGCATAAAAATTCTTCATGCACATCTTCAATATATCTGGAACAAATCTGCAAAGAATTAAAAAGAAACAATGAAAGCCCTAGGAGGAGTTGATTTCACAAAGTATGCACTGTCAACCATTATTGTATGTAAGCAATAGTCGAAAAATGGCTAAGTTAAAAATGTTGTAAATTTGTCAAAAATTATTTCTTCAGCATTATAATTCTTCATGCACATCTTCAATATGTCTGTAACATGTCTGCAAAGTACTGAAAAGAAATACTGAAAGCCCTAGGAGGAGTTGATTTCACAAAGTATGTATGTAAGCAATAGTCAAAAAATGGCAAAGTTAAAAAATGCTGTAAATTTGTCAAAAATTATTTTTTCAGCATTATAATTCTTCATGCACATCTTCAATATGTCTGTAACATGTCTGCAAAGTACTGAAAAGAAATACTGAAAGCCCTAGGAGGAGTTGATTTCACAAAGTATGTATGTAAGAAATAGTTGAAAAATGGCAAAGTTAAAAAATGCTGTAAATTTGTCAAAAATGTCAAAAATTATTTTTTTTTCAGCATTATAATTCTTCATGCACATCTTCAATATGTCTGTAACATGTCTGCAAAGTACTGAAAAGAAACACTGAAAGCCCTAGGAGGAGTTGATTTCACAAAGTATGCACTACCAACCATTATTGAATATAAGCAATTATAGAAAATTTGCTAAGTTAAAAATGCTGTAAATTTGTCAAAAATGATTTTTTTCATAATGACAATTGTTCATGCACATCTGCAATATATCTGAAACATATCAGCAAAATATTAAAAGGAAACATTGAAAGATGTAAGAGGAGTTGATTTCACAAAGTATGTACTTTCAGTATGGCAAACATGTTAAAGGAAGACTTAAAAAGTCCCATAACTCTTGCAATACTTACCCTTTGGCCCCTAAATTCATACCACACATGTATTGTCTGATGATGCAAGTGTGGTGAAAATTTGAAACAAATCAGGCAAAAGCTACTCAAGTTATTCAGCAAAGATGTCCAAATGTTGACGGAATGACGGAATGACGGAATCACAGAGTCACGGAATCACGGAATGACGGACAGGCTGAAAACAGTATACCCCCCTAAAACTTCGTTTTGCGGGGGGTATAATAAAGTCAATACAAGTCAATACAGTGACATGGGATCCACATGTAGTTTTGGATGGTTAAACAAAACATGATTGTGACTTGAAGAAAGAGAAACCAACAGTTGGTCACAAGTTTTCCACAGAAAAGTTAACTTCCTTCAAATGGCTTGAATGAATTTCGACAATGTCATGTCACTGCTACATCCTTTATCCAGTGCATTCAAAAATGGTAAGAATAAGTTCCATGAGCTTTCTGTATAACTTTTCCTAAACCAATAGTGTTTACAACACCTTGAGAAACCGGGCAAAAGAAAACAGACTTACAGCTGCCCCTTCCATAGACATTGCCAGTTGGTCGCCAAACTTCTTCAGGTCTGTGATTTTGTCTTCTAAGTGAGTCAAGGTGGTTGTCATGTGTTTGGTATCCATGGTGATCCCAGGTCCCCCAGCCTGACCTTCCATTATCTGTTGCTTGTATAAATCTACAAAATAGGGAAGAAATTTAAACTTGGCTATGATAAGGATTCCTTTAAAATAGTCATTCTATAACTAAGATCTTCCTGAAGATGTGGATCCCTATCTTAGAAGCAATACAAGCACTTTAACACTGACACTGAAATGTTTATGTGTCACCATGCAATATGAAGACTTTACATTTTATTTACATTTTAATCTAAACTAATCTCTTGAAATGGTTTGGTACTGTCATAGATTATAAGTGCCATATATCTCAAGTTTTCCAAGAATTGTTTTCATTTTATACAAGAGAAGAGGTGTGGTACAAAAGTTGCTCATGAAATATGTTTCCACAAGTAACTCCTTTGTAAAATATTAGTCAAATTATTAGGTATCTTTAATACCAATGTTAGTAAAAAATATTGTCAAGCAGTTAAAATTTTATGGATGAGTTCAGTTTGAAATATTACCTATTCTACCTGAAAAAAATATAGAAATAAGAAATGAAGTCTCCTTTCTTTGGGATTTTCATGTAAACATTCATTAAAAAGTTTGTTTGTTTTTTTTTTAAAAAATGCATCATATAAACCTAAAATCTTTACATCAGTTGGTTTAGGAAAAAAGCAAATCCAAATACAATATGTATTTTCTTATGAAACCAGGATCAAACTATTAGAGTCAAGTCCCCTAACATTGTGCAGTGCCCAACATTGCACATCTGTCATGTCAAGCAGATTTCAAACACTATTGGACTAAACAGTGCTATTTTCTCATTTGTTACACCAACAAGAGCGTACAAGATTAATTTGAAGACAAAAATGATTTTCTTTCCTCTCTGACTGAACAATTTAGCATCATTATGTGATTTTGTTTAATTTTAAATACTGGGTGGTGACATTTTTGTGCCACCATACACAGTATGTTTTTTGTTGTTGTTTTTTTTAACTTCTTGTTTGTAATTTGTCACAAAGCTGTCATATATGTTGACAGAAATACAACTTCTATGAATAAACTGCAGGTTGCTTTAAAATACACATTTGATTTAGACCAGCCTCTGTAGCGCAGGAGGTAGAGTGTCTGCTCCGAGATCGGGAGGTACCGGGTTCGACCCCGGGCCGCGACATACCAAAGTCGTTAACAATGGTACTAGTTGCTCCCCGCTTGGCACTCGGATTTTCGGGGTAGGGCTAGGACTGGTCGCTCCGGTGTCGGTATAATGTGACTGGTGGTGTCTGGGATCTGATACCACAGTGAGTCAGCACTATAAAAGTGAGCATTGAGCTCCCTGTCACAACCAGACACCGTCGTGATATGACAGATAATGTTGAAAGCGACATTAAACCCGAACATACATACATACATACATACATTTGATTTAGCAGTGCGCAATGTTAGGGGACAAATTGCCTCTAATTTTTTTCAAGGGGTGCACATGTTTCAGCCACGATATTTCTAAAGCTGATAGAAATTGCTAACATTTCGTATTATGATATTTTAATTATTGAATCACTAAAACGTCTCCTGGTACGTGATGTTAGTCAGTGTTTATATTTCATGTCAGACCTGGCATGAAATACCTTAGGTGCACAATGTTACCAGACTGCACCATACCAACAGGTCTTTGTACTGTTTGTACTCCACTCAAACTAGACGTATAACATTTTACAGCATATCATAAAAAACGCATAATACAGCTAATACAAAACCCTTAAATTGATTAGCATCATGGTCAAAACTTCTGGAAATAGTTTTTATGAAAACTTGAAAACCGACTTGGACAGTAAAACAACTATGTAAGACATCTGGATAACATGTCCGTGTAATATATACCCCCCCTTAAACCCCATTTTTATATACAAATAACAGAACTGGGGTTTGCAGGGGTATACATATTTCTCTTATTTTTGCTCCGAAACATAAATTGTGGGTACTCATTAGAACAACCTTGCAGAGGCGGTTCTATAATGTATCCACAATCTATGTTTTGAACAAAAACAAGAAAAACATGTACGAGGGTTGGGATTTAAGATCGTAGACTTTTGCCACTGATTTTTAATTGAGACATTTATCCAATATTTGAAGCATTATTATAAAGAAGCAAAGCCTCCCTGTATCGTGTTTAAAATATTTTTCAAGAAATCATGCGCAGTGCATGTAAAATGATCTCCATAGCAACATAGGTTTCGCTACCCAAAGCACGTCATATTTTGAATAATTCTGAAGCTATATGACTCTGAAGAACATACCAATAATTGCCATACTGTGGAGCAAAATTTAAGCTAGATCAATTTGGGGCATCGTAGTATCATGTTGTTATCTCTATTCAAATTTTTAAGCATTATGTGAATGACTTTTGTTATTGGAGAAAATGCATAGCGAGTTGTAACTGAAAAATGGCTTTAACAGGCAACGTTGAAACAAGAGCAATGTTACCATCTTAATTTTGATTAGCAAAAATGCCCACAGAAACATTCAAAACTAGAAAAAGTGCCTTGAGAGGCACGTATACCCCCGGCTGGTAGCCACCAATCCCCCTTCCCTACCCCCTACCTAAACAACCCGCCACATGCTCACCCCTGACATTGAACCTCACATCACCAATGAAAGACACCCTTATCAAGTACATTTTCGAAATAAGCAGTGTTACGTACTTTGCATACAAACATGGGGGAGTGTAGTTTTAGAATGACATATCTATTTTAGAGCGGTATACAGAGCTGACGTGTATACCCAATCTATGACATAAGCACGGACATTGTGGGTCAGGTCCTCAGTCCTAGATTGAAATGAAAGTTTAATGTCATTCTAAAAAAAAAAAAAAAAAAAAAAAAAAAAAAAGTTCTAGATCTTGACCTCATGTCCCACCCCCACCCCCATGCATGGACCCTTGGGTCTAGCCCTTACGTGGTACCTATGTTGTGTTGTAAGCATGAACGCTTTCTGACACATGGTTGTCAAGATATAGACATACAGAATATCAACTTGGTAACTATTGTATTTTATGTGTCCTAGATTTTGACCTTCAGTCCCACCCCTAGAGTTTGGTGCCATGGAATTTAATTCAACCCTAAAGGGTATCTATGATCCAAACAGGAATACATTCCTATAAGTATTTGTTAAGATATGAACTTGGAGATGAAAAAACACTATGTAAATAGCACATTTTCAAGATGACCTAGATTTTGACCTCTAGCCCCACCCCCGGGCATGGACCCAGGGTCCGAACTCACAGAAACAAAGCAAACCCTATAGGGTACCTATGGTTAAAATATGAATGGTTTCTGATCATTGGTTCATGAGATATACACCACCAGAGAAACTTAAACCAAAACTTTGACCCAAATAAAAGGTGACCTAGATTTTGACCTCTAGCCCCACCCCCGGGCATGGACCCAGGGTCCGAACTCACAGAAACAAAGCAAACCCTATAGGGTACCTATGGTTAAAATATGAATGGTTTCTGATCATTGGTTCATGAGATATACACCACCAGAGAAACTTAAACCAAAACTTTGACCCAAATAAAAGGTGACCTAGATTTTGACCTCTAGCCCCACCCCCGGGCATGGACCCAGGGTCCGAACTCACAGAAACAAAGCAAACCCTATAAGGTACCTATGGTTAAAATATGAATGGTTTCTGATCATTGGTTCATGAGATATACACCAGCAGAGAAACTTTAACAAAAACTTTGACATAAATTCCACGAACGTTCCGGAATAACGAACGAACTAACGAACGAACGAACGAACTAACGAACGAACATACGAACGGACGAAGGACGAACGGAAAAGCGAAAACTATATACCCGTCGGCATAAATGCCGGGGGTATAATGATAGTGATTTGAGTTGTAAAAAGTGATAATGCAATGGTATTTTAATGGCATCTGAGATGTCATATGGACGCACTTAAATTTTACACGACGAGAAATGTACACGCTTACAATTAATCTGACGAGAAATGTACACGCTTACAATTAATCTACAATCGCCATGGCGAGCATTCTCATTTTAAAACATGGATATGCACAATGTACATAAAATAGAGTGTAACAGCTATGTCTGATTATCGCAGTATTTCGGCAATAATAATTAACACATCCCTGAAGGAAAGTTTGCGAATAACTAAAGGTAGGACGTGTTGTTTGGTTCAAAAACAGACGTTTTAATGCCGGTATTGATTTAAATTTGACGTAGTTTCGACGTCAAAGTTTCAACGACGTGCCCCGGGTGATGGAGGGTCATTGTGTTTAATTCATTGTTGTGTTGAAGCCATATTGAGTAGAACTAAGCTTAATATCTCATATGACAGGTAAAAGAATGTATTTTCAGATGATACAATTTTGATTTATATAAAACAGACATCTGAACTTTTATAAAGAAAGTCTACAAACTTAAATCCCAACCCACGTATATCCAAATTTTTCTACCAATATTTTTTTTCTTCAATTTTTACACTTCTAAAAATCTCTGCATATTGTATGGGCGTATTTTCATAATGGAGGTCAAACTTACTGAGTTCTTGGGAATGTTCATCTCTAAACTTGACCAGTCTTTCATTGAGATCTCTCACATCATCTTGTAATGTGTTGTACTCTAGTTCCCTCTGTTGTAGCTCATCTAACAGCAAGGCATTCGCTTTCTCTAAGCTACAAAACACAGTCAACATGTTTTTAATAGCTCAAATCATCAGCAAAAATTTGACACCCATTATTAAAGTACTATTTCAAAGAAATTAACAATAATAATTTCTTCTTTGGGATCAAAAAGATTGTCTAAAGCAGTCCTCTTCATTCATTTCTCATTTCTGACCAAGTAAAATGAAGAAATTTTGAAGAAAAAAAAAATTAACTTCTCAACTACTATATAATTTTAGCATAAAATGTATTGTGTATCTTTACCTGGAGATGTTGGCTTGAGTCATACTATCTGTTGTGGCTGATATGTTATCCTCTAGAGAACTGTCCTCTGACATCAGCACCCCTGGTGACAACTCCGGCGAATCATAACATGGCATCAATGTTAGTGGAGGGGGCTTCTCTCCCTTAATTCTCGATGAATCAGACTCAGATGCTTTTTCAGACTCGTCCATAGTGAACATTTCATCAGATTCACTGCTTGTTTTTCTGAGTCCTGATTCTGTGTCCACTTCCTCTGATTCTTCTTCTTCCCCATTTTTTCTTAACATTGTCGATGCATTCTGATACTCCAGAGCAAACTGAAGACTCCTTTTCCTTGCCTCTAGATACATAGCTGTAGATATATCCTTCCCTTTTATCACTTCCCACTCATGCAACTTTCTGGCAAAGTCTGATGTTACCTTGTACTCCGTCAGAGGACTCAGAATTGGATTCTTTAACTTAACATCCATATCTGGCTGTGACAACCGACCTTTCATTTTCTCTATTTTGGCCTCTCTCTCTAAAGCCCTAAGCCTCTCCTTTTCAATTCTCAACCTCTCCTTTTCAAGCTTTTGTTCCTCCCTTGAAACCCTTAAAATCTCCCTCTCTCTTTGTTTTTCCAATTTCTCTCTCTCCTTCTCTTCCTTTGACTTTTTACTCTTCTGTCTATCAGGCTTATAACTTTTCTGAGATCCATCCCGACCTTCGTAAGTCTGGCTTCCCTGTCGTCTATATTTCTGGCGTTCCCATTCTTCCATCTTCCTGGCAAAACTTTCAGTGAGACTTTTCTGAATTTCCTCAATACCAACAGCCGGTGGACCGCTATGCCTTTCTGGTGACATTTGTCCCTCATCGTCAGAGCCTCCTGATGAATCGGCATCTGCTTCAATTTGACTGTCTCTCTTCTTCTCCGACACTGGAACACCTGATGTAAAATGGAAGAAAAATGTCATACATACACCTGGACCTCTTTATAACACATTATGTTAAAAACACAGTTTCGGATATAACACTGATCATTGTTGGACACCAATTGGCCTATATTTGCAATAATATGTCTATACATTTCAATCTCATTTTAACACGGTTTGGATAGCTAACACGAAAATTGTCTTGGACCCCAGCAATAGTGTTATAAAGAGGTTGAGGTGTATTTTGAGAGGATAGAAAGATATAACAGACTGTTTTCAAATTTGCAAATAATGTGTATTTAACAGCTTTCCTTCATTGGTCAAAGCTATCTCGATAGCCACCTTTGGGAAAGAAGTGTTTATCTTGCTTTTCAGACATTTTGCTATAAATTTAAGAAATTAATTTCATTTTTCTGTTGTTCATGGAGCTATGAACCACAGCGGGACGCGTGCAAAGTGAATGAACCCCTTTCCCAAAGGGGTTCATGTGAGCTTTGCTAGTGACCCACTATTGCTTTTTGAAAAATGATCAAGGTGATCACATTTACAAGCAAATAGAGAATTTACACACAGTGTGTGTTCAAACAGCAGAACGGCATCTAAGGGGCATCATGGCGTTTACAATGTGCAATCACATTGATGAGGGCCATGGTTTTTATGGCATCAAGTTTGATCATGTAGCGTCGCATGACACGGTGTTGTTCATGGAACTATGAATGGCATTTCATTTCTATAGATTCATTAAAGCTTTGCATCAGAAATGAAAATATTCTATGATAACAGTACTTCTGTCTGTTTATTTCAAATTCAAGTAACTTAATTAGATTTTTTTTGTGTGTTAATTCCTTGGGTTTTATGCTTACTTTGTACTCATACTTTCATTTAAAATACTCATACATTTACATAGCATTCTTGGTGCTGTTTGTTTCCATGTTAAACAATTGGTCCTGTGATCTTCGTAGTAAAGCAGGTGTTTAGTGTTGAACATTGGCCAATTATGATCTGTATTTAATTATGTTTACACGAGTATGCCATGTATAGCACTGGAGTTTCAGTGCAATGTTGTTCAAAGGCCTCTATGTTGAAGTCTTCAAGTCTAAATTTGCAATTTATTTATGTTCAGTGCTGCATATGGTCACATTTAGCATTAATAACAAAGTTTTTTGCTTGTAGTTAGTCCTAATCAAGCATATTTCAGTCATATCAGGACACAGCAACCACTTCCTGTGATTGGGAAGATTCAAGTTTCTTGGTAAGGATCTGAGTACAGCATCATGGGGTTAGAACTGAGGACCACTTGCTAGGATGTCAAAAATTCTACCACTAGGCTACCCTGTTCTCCCTCATTGTCTGTCTGAGATATTGGGATCATATGAGCTGTGACATGAGAAAAACGGCCTTTAGAGGTTACAACCAGGTCCGACACAAACCAGGCTGTACAGTCATAGAAGATGGCAAGAAGTTTGAAATTTCAGATATAAGAAGAAAATTGTACTATCTGTGTAGCGAAAACAAAGATGCTGATCAGCTGTGCAGCTACTGCACAGCTGATCTGTGGCTTTGTTTTTGTATAGGCAAAATACTGGTTTTCCTCATGTTGGGGATCATTTTATCATGTGTGAGCCACTACTTAAGAAAACCAACAAAATGCTTGGGCGAAAACAAAGGCGCAGATCAGTTTCGCAGTAACCACGAAGCTGATCAGCGCCTTTGAATCCAAAATTTCAAGCTTCTAGCCTGCTTCTATGATTATACAGCCCTGTTTGTGTCGGACCTGGTCGGAACCCAAATTGTTGGTTTTCTCATGCACAGGCTCATGTACCATACCTTTGAGGGCTTTGACTTTCTCCCATTCTTCCAGTTTCTTGAGAAATTCTGGGGACACGGCTCCTGCACTGTCATGTGACACACCCTCCGAATAATCAGGTGACTCTACAAAATAAGGCATAACACACTATATACCCATGATTCTTACAGTGCAGATAGATGCAACATCACACAACATGTGACAAATGCAGCAAAGTGATTGGAAGCCCTATCGGATGAGCTGCAACCTACATCAAAGATTTCATTGCCTTGCTGTAGGTACAGTATCTGCAAAATGAATATTGCTTTGCTGTACAAGTTGCCCAATCAATCAATCTGCACTGTAAGAAATTTGGTTGCATCAAGGTTACACAGGATGCACAATGTACTTATACATGTAAGGTTTATTTGCACATAAAATGACACAAGTCTCTTTTTGTCAAGCCTTTTTTGGCATGAAAACTTCTATGACTCAGCAGTTTAGATTAGAATAATTCTGTCCCCTGGATCAATGCTCCTCTAGTAACAATATCTGCCAAGAATTTCCAAATGCATGTAGTGACCTGACGGGCAGTTTTAGCTATCCATTTTCTCTGGCAATACCAGTTTAAAAAGCTGATGCTCTTAATATTCTTGCATACTAATGTTCACCAAATATTAATTACCTTTAAACACTCCTGATGACCTTTTGACCTTTTTGTCCTCCCACTCCTGAAGTTTCTTGGTAAAGTCATCTGTCACAGTACCTGCAACATACAATACAAAAATTCTTTTAAGACCTTATTTAAGCAAGTTGTTTAACTAGTCAGGTGGGATTATAAGAATCTATCATAAATTTATGCATACCATAGATGATTCGGTCCTAAGGGTCACCATTTGACATCACAAGGCTTGCCAAGTCATGTCAAACGGCGACCCGAGGGTCAAAATTGTCTATCATACCCACAAACCAGAGGACCATTGGTCCTGAGAACGCTCACCTGAAGCCTGATCTTGGAGTATTAAGTCATAATGAAATGACCTTGACCTTGAATACTCACACACCTTTATTGACTTCACAAGTTGTCTGCATCTGCAAAGTTTCAGGTCTCAGGCTGCAATAGTTTCCAAACCCAGTGATTTCTGAGAAAACCATAATTTTAATTTCAATATTTAAATGACCTTGGGCCAAGGTCAAGACATGACCTTGGCCTTAAATAATTACTTACCTTCATTGACTCCATAAGTTGTCTGCATCTAGCAACTTTCAGGTCTCAGGCTGCAATAGTTTGTTTTCGCCTTTTCCCATGTGAAAGCCTATGTTTCCAAAATTGACCTTGCCGTATAATAGGTCAAGGTCATCGTAGGGTCATCATTTCAACAAACTATGATGGGCTGGAGTCCCAAATGCTACATACTAAGTTTCATGAAAATCGGCCTGCCGGTTCTGGAGAAGAAGATTTTTGAAAGGTTTTTACCATATATGGGCGTGGCGGCCATCTTGGTCAAGTGACCTGGATTTCGCGATCAAACTTTCGTCTCCCCTACCCATGGATGCTCCACATAAAATTTCACTTTGATTTGCCAAGCAGTTTCAGAGAAGATCTTTGAAAAGTGTGTATGGACAACAGACTGGCCAAGGTCAAGAGATGACCTTGACCTACATTAATCACATACCTTCATCTACTCCATTAGTTGTTTGCATCTACATGTACCACTTTTCAGACCTCAGGCTGCAATAGTTTACAAAAAATCCATAGTTTTCACTTCTTCCTATGTAAAAGCCTATGTTTCCAAATTTGACCTTGCCGTAAAATAGGTCAAGGTCATCCAAGGGTCATCATTTTATCAAACTATGATGGGCTGAGGTCCCCGATGCTACATACAATGTTTTGTGGAAATCGGCCCACCGGTTCTGGAGAAGAAGATTTTTGAGTGGTTTTAACCATATATGGACGTGGCGGCCATCTTGGTCATGTGACCTGGATTTCGCGATCAAACTTTCGTCTCCCCTACCCATGGATGCTCCACATAAAATTTCACTTTGATTGGCCGCGCAGTTTCAGAGAAGATCTTTGAAAACTGTGTATGGACAACAGACTGGCCAAGGTCAAGAGATGACCTTGACCTATATTAATCAAATACCTTCATCTACTCCATTAGTTGTTTGCATCTACCACTTTTCAGGCCTCAGGCTGCAATAGTTTTCAAAAAATCCATAGTTTTCACTTTTTCCTATGTAAAAGCCTATGTTTCCAAATTTGACCTTGCCGTAAAATAGGTCAAGGTCATCCAAGGGTCATCATTTTATCAAACTATGATGGGCTGAGGACCTCAATGCTACATACCAAGTTTCGTAGAAATCGGCCAGCCAGTTCTGGAGAAGATTCTTGAGTGGTTTTTACCATATATGGGCGTGGCGGCCATCTTGGTCATGTGACCTGGATTTCGCGATCAAACTTTCGTCTCCCCTACCCATGGATGCTCCACATAAAATTTCACTTTGATTGGTCGCGCAGTTTCAGAGAAGAAGATCTTTGAAAAGTGTGTATGGACAACAGACTGGCCAAGGTCAAGAGATGACCTTGACCTATATTAATCACATACCTTCATCTACTCCATTAGTTGTTTGCATCTACCACTTTTCAGGCCTAAGGCTGCAACAGATTTCAAAAAATTCCATAGTTTTCACTTTTTCCCATGTAAAAGCCTATGTTTCCAAATTTGACCTTGCCGTAAAATAGGTCAAGGTCATCCAAGGGTCATCATTTTATCAAACTATGATGGGCTGAAGTCCCCGATGCTACATGCCAAGTTTCGTGGAAATCGGCCCACCGGTTCTGGAGAAGAAGATTTTTGAAGGGTTTTTACCATATATGGGCGTGGCGGCCATCTTGGTCATGTGACCTGGATTTCGGGATCAAACTTTCGTCTCCCCTACCCATGGATGCTCCACATAAAATTTCACTTTGATTAGCCAAGCAGTTTCAGAGAAGAAGATCTTTGAAAAGTGTGTATGGACAACAGACTGGCCAAGGTCAAGAGATGACCTTGACCTATATTAATCACATACCTTCATCTACTCCATTAGTTGTTTGCATCTACCACTTTTCAGGCCTCAGGCTGCAATAGTTTTCAAAAATCCATAGTTTTCACTTTTTCCCATGTAAAAGCCTATGTTTCCAAATTTGACCTTGCCGTAAAATAGGTCAAGGTCATCCAAGGGTCATCATTTTATCAAACTATGATGGGCTGAAGTCCCCGATGCTACATGCCAAGTTTCGTGGAAATCGGCCCACCGGTTCTGGAGAAGAAGATTTTTGAAGGGTTTTTACCATATATGGGCGTGGCGGCCATCTTGGTCATGTGACCTGGATTTCGCAATCAAACTTGAAATGCCACTACCCAAGGAGGCTCCACATAAAATTTCAACTAGATCGGCCAAGCGGTTTCAGAGAAGAAGATCTTTGAAATTGTGGACGACGACGGACGACGGACGCCGGATCATGGCTATCCTATTAGCTCACCTTGTGAGCCTTCGGCTCAGGTGAGCTAAACAAATATTGGATTCTTTTCCTTGCCCATCTTTAGCAGCAGGCTTGATTTTGGTTGACTTTACTTTGGGATATGCTTCAGCAACATGAGCCAATTAAAAATCTAACATTTTTGAAGTGGTTGTGACTGTGACGTTAGCGCTTATACTGCGTTTACACTATGTTCCCGGCGGTCACGGCGGCCACGTTTCAGACAACCGTGAGCAAAACGGGATAACTGTGTGGCAACGCAGGGGAACGGGATAGGCAAACGTAGCACGCCGGGATGACCGTGGACACCGTGACAATTTTTTTGACAGTTGACGGAAATGAGAAACGTAATGGGCCGTGATAAAACGGGCTGAACGTAACACGCCGTGAAAGAAAGTAACAGTACGTAGCAAAACGTGGAGGCGGTCCGTAGTGCAACGGGAAGCTAGTGAATAGCCCGGCAAGCTACGGATCTTCCACGTTCTGTTGCGTTTGATCACGGTCGTCTCACGTCTCGTCCCGTTTCCTACGGAATACTCAACACATTTTGTTGCGTTAAGTTACGGTGCATTACGGTCTATGACGGTGTTCACCCCGTTCTACTACGTATGTCACGTTCTGTTACAATTATCACGGCACATGAAGTTTATAGATATAAAATGGCATATCATGGGCACAATTCCTTCATATTGGAACAGTCACTATAGTGAACAATACAGACCATACGCTGCACTATGCAATTGAATAAGAATTACAATCCCGAACTTTCTTAATCAACTCTGCAGTCGGTTGTTGAGGAGCGCGATTGTTATTATTTCAAAGGACTTATTCGTATACAAAAGGAAAAAATGTGCTTTATATCATATGGTGTCTACGTTTCGTCCGTAGCTGACCTTGACAGACCGAAAAAACGTGTTACGCCTTGGTCAAAACGCAACTGACCGCAACAGAACGTAACAGGCCGTAATAGAACGTGCTAATAATCGTGATAGATCGTGGATAACCGTAACGTAGCTTAGCGCCTCCGTGACACACCGGCTTATCACTACCAGGGCGTGTTACGGATATCGTAATACAACGTAAGAAAAAGTAACACGTAATAGATCTTGAAAATCAGAGAAATGTATTACCAAAACTCCACGGCACGCTACGTTTCTAGCAAACGGGGCTGCCGGGGCCGCCGGGAACATAGTGTAAACGCAGTATTAACAAAGAAGTTACCTGATATCCTACAAAACCAACCTGGGTAAGATAAATGGATACGGATTCCTTACCCAGGATAAAACAATGGATTTTTTTTCGGGTGCAAAAAATTTAAATTCTTTATGTACAAGACCTAAAGTTATTCAAATTATTTTGTTGGGTTGGTCTAGAGCATTTTCATTGGTTGCTTGATCTACTGCATGGTTTTGATGTCATTTCCTGATCATTGCTTACTTTTTACTGTTCACAATAAAACTCATTTCCCACAAGCTTGCAAAGGGATTTGGAATGACAATTAGGTTATTAAATAAATGAGGCGCCCCATGGGAAAACCAACAATTTGCATAGGCGAAAGCAAAGGCGCAGATCAGCTTCGCGGTAACCGCGAAGCTGATTAGCGCCTTTGTTTTCGCTACTCGGATAGTACAATTCCTCCTCTACTTAACTCCAAAATTTCACGATTCTAGCCTGCTTCTGTAGGTTTACAGGCCGGTTTGTGTCAGACCTGTTCGGAAACCACATTGTTGGTTTTCCCACGAGGCGGCTCAAATGTCATTCGGCAATTACTGGCCCACAACATTATTAACTTGTAAGATAATATGATAGAAAGCACATAAAAACAAATGAAATGTGTCACTTTGGTATGCTCCATAATGTAGGTTCATGGTTGTTTAAGACTTCCATCTATTTTTTTATTTGTTGTACAAGCATACAGACTCCAACTAAAGTGAAAATGACTGACATCAACAGCCAAAGAGACTTTATGTCACTAAGGGGATGAAGGAACATTTGCTAAACCAACTATATACAGAGTTTTTGCTGAAAAAATAAATATGAGAATCTCTTGCAGCAAGAATCTGTCTGTATTATAATTGAACAAAAGCAGCCTTTAATTTGCTTTGATTTGGCCTGATAGTTTGCAAGAAAAATTATTCTTCAAATTATTATTCAAATTTTATCAGTGCTGATTACAAAAATTATATCCATAGGATAATTTGAGCGAAAAAACGAGAAAAACCCAGATTTCTGCCTATGCAAAAACAGAGGCACAGGTCAGCTGTGCAGTAACTGCACAGCTGATCAGCGCCTTTGTTTTTTGGTACTTAGATAGTACAATCCTTCTTCTACTCAAATGAAATTTCAAGCTTCTAACCCTCTTCTGTGACTGTACAGGCCAGTTTGTGTAGGACCTGGTCGGAAACCCCGAAGACCAGTTTTCTCGTGTTGTGGCTCATTTGGATCAAAATAATATGTCAGCCATCCAACCATTTGTACAGAATTCTTCTCTTATTGAATTGACATTCCTGGTCATTCTGTACTATATGTATGGTAGATTCACATTTAAGTAAAAGGAAATTTGGGGAATACATGTACTCTTAAAGACCCAGGGATTTGATCAAAAACATCAACCTCTGAGAAAGCTCCAGGGACTAAACAAAATTTCTCAATTCCTGGGTATGCTATGTTCAAATCTAGAATTTCAGAATGTTTTGGTACTGATGACTTCAGCATCAATATTGATGACTTATCCAATGTTATTTCTGATAAAATTCTTCTATGAGGAGGTAGAAAAGCTCTGGCCATTGCTACACCTGTTATGTTTACTGTAACCTTGGAAACAGGAGCAATATTTGATAATACAAAAATTGGTGGTTTGGCAACCTTCGATGATTACATCTGCACATAACTTTTTCTCAGTGGATAAGCTATCTAGGACTGGAAAAGAGATTCACCTTCCTTTGGACTGAAGTCAAAGCTTCTCAATATATATTAAGTCATTTCCAAAGAAATTCAAGGAGTGTGGTGGTGTAGCGGTAGAGCATCTGACTCCAAATCGAGAGGTCCTGGGTCCCATCCCCACTGTCAGCACCTTGTGATGTCCTTGAGCAAGACACATTAACTCCCCACAGTACAGGTTGAAACCCAGGAAACCATGGCTCCATACTGACATGACTGACAAACTGTTGATTGGGACGTTAAACCTGAATTCAAACAATGTGTTTCAGATTGAGGCTTAAAAGTATATAGTTATCCCATTCTAAGACAATAGACATATAATAAGAATGCTGGCCACAATAAAATGTTAAAATGTGCACTTGTTCAAATGAAACTGGCAGCACTTGATGATTACATTTGCATACAACTCTTCCTCATTGGAAAACTATTCAAAACTGGAAAAGCTATTCACCTTTAAACTGAATAAGTCAAAACTTCTGAATGAAGTCATAATACCAAGTTGCCGAGGCCATTCAGTTAACGCAAACAATTTAGGATGTTGTCAACCACAAAATAAATATGTTGGGAGTACTTGTAGTTTATGTACTCTTTCATGTACAGGCTTAAATGGTAATTATTAGAACAGAGATTTAAATAGAGGTGAACAAAAAATGGTATTGCAAAAGTAATTAGAATAATATCAGCCTTAACAGGGAAGTAAAAGTTTATCTACTTTGAACTTAAACACAAAGTTAAGAAGAAAAGTAAGAATGAAAAGGTCTGTTTTTCTATGAGGAATTGAGAAAACAAATGCAAAATTTAGCTTACCAGAATCGACCCAATCAAAGTCATCCATATCATCATTTTCATCAATCCTATCATAAGCATCAAGAACATCATCATTTTCTTCAATTATATCCTCCAAGGGATCAATACTGGGACCCAACAGTATATCGTGTCCACGTTCCGAAAATAATTTCTCCTCAATATCATATTTTTCGACTTCCTCCAAACTTGCTAAATATTTGCCCAAGAGCGACATGTTTCATAATATTTAGTTAATAACGAAATGTTCTCTACAAAGCAACCTGTTCCAAAGTTTCATGCTAATATAAAGGAATGTACAAATCTTTGATTTCTTCCAAAATTGCTTACAGCAATATGTTTGACAATATTAAGTTATCAACGAAATGTTCTCCAGAAGAACAACTTGTTCCAGAGTTTCATGCTAATATTAAGGAATGTAGAAAAGTACAGGGAAGAAATTGCAGCCAACCTTAAACATTTACATAATCATATTTCGACGCATGAAGCAAAACAGGTGCAAGTGGTGTAAAAGATATAAATGGCTTCATGAAACAAGTAGGTATAAACAATGATTTCTTTCTAGATGGCTAAGCATCCTTATAATTAAACAAAACAACAAAGGAAAATTTGCAAAATCTGTACATCCATTTGAAAAAGAGAAAGGGTATAAAAGTCTGTGGTAGAAGAACATCAAACATCTTCAATGGAAGGAGATGCTACAAAACAGAGAATACTAGTGCAGGGAAGTCAGATAAAGACAATATTAGTTACTCTAAACTGAGGGACATGTGGACAAGTAGGAGTGACTATGAAAAATGTTTGTTTGTTTGAATTGATGCTTAATTATATAATGTCCCAGTCAACAGCTAATGGTCATGTCAGGACATTACCTCCACTTTTTGGGACTTTACTAGAAAAAAAATCAGGATGAACAGTGCTTCAAATAAGTAAGTCATTAAGGCTTATATTTATGGATGGCTTGAGCTAAACCGCTTTTCCTGGGTAGGCTCAGAAATGACCCGTTAACCAGTAATCAGGTGTTCAGTCAATAGCGTATAAGCTTTGCATGGAGGCACAAGCAGCCCCAAAGGGTGGGGACCCTCTGAAATATGTCAGAGTACAAGACGACAGAGATGGCTTGGAGATTTGATGGGACATTGCAACTAGGAAGTACAAGGACAAGGACACAATAGAGGTCTTTCAAGAGAGCAACCAACAGAACAGAAAGTTACGGATAACTTATATATTCTAGAATTAATTCTCTCTAACCCAAAAGTTCTAATGAGTACCCATCCATATGATATGGTAAGGTAACATTCAAACTGTTGGCCACATATTTAACTCTTTATCATGAACTTTAGCAAGTCATACTCAAAACAACAACAACTTGTCGAGGTATTAGTACTTCTTACTTACTCTCTTAAAAATATTAAGACAAAGAGCAAGAAGAAAGCCATAACAACCATCAGCAATTGACTGTGTACTTGTTCCTAGTTTTCCGACTACAAAATATGTATGTTTCTTGCATTCTTGTATGAGTTCCCACACTTTGGGACGAGATTCTTGTCTTTATTGGCAAGAAAATGTTGCAGTTTTTTATGTGTATACACTCAGTAATTCATCTAAGATCTTCTAACCTGCCAAAAAATAAGCTATCAACTACATACTCCAGAATGCGATAAACATGGGACTCAATGTGGGTTGGTTTGAACAGTCAACTTTTTCATACTTTTGATATCATATTGTTGGGAATTACAGTATTCATTCTAATTAGTGCATAGTGTGCTTAACTTTTCAAAACTAAAAGTTAAGGTAACAAAATATCATTCTAATTAGCGCACACAACGAGTGAAAACAGCACACCAAAAGGCTGAAATAAGCATGTCAGGTTTATCAATGGTGATGTTATTTTTAAAAGTGTTCAAATTATTACAAATAAAATATAAAGGTTTGATCCTTTGGAAGCAGTAAAACATTCAAAGGGAGATAGTATGGACTATATTGCGCAATTTCGGGTAATGAACCATCGTCAGTAGCTCTTTTTAAACCGGCAACATTAATGCCAGACTATTGTGCTGCAATTTCGAGAAATTACACGAGGAGTCTAAATCAAAAGACATATTCCTAAATTGGGTCAAATAATTTAAACATTGCTTAGAAGTATGTTTCTAAACGTATTTTGAACACTCTGAATATCTTAAAGTAGTTTTTGATTATTTACAGTTAAGTATCAATGCGTCTGATGCGGTATTAATGTGTAGAATTGATGTAAAATACCAATATACTATTCGAGCAGTGTGCGCTTATGCACCTGTTTTTTGGAAATGACCCGGGTGTGCGCTTATTGGAGCATGTGCGCTAATTGGAACGAATACGGTACTGTGAATTTGGAAATGTTGGCAAGAACTTAATTTTTGCTAATTTTCACGATTTCTTTGACTTGCGATAATAAAATTCTAATTTTTGCAATTTCTTTGCCATGCGAAAATAAAATTCCTATTAATTAATAAAGAATTACTTTAAGCTTTAAGGCTGCATGAGTACTGTACTCCTTCGGGATATAGGAAACTTGCAAAATAAAAGTCACACAAAAATTTCCGAACTTACAGGAAGTGTAGAGGCTATACATGACATAATGCTTACTGTTAACGTGCGGATCCAGAGAGGGGGGAGGGGGTCAATGGGTCCAGAAATATCATGCACTAAATAACTCATAGCCCTGTTTGATTGACGTCATGATAAAAAGCTGAAATCATGTTAGGACAGTCATTTATCCTAGACACACTTTTCCTTGGCAAGCTTACCAGAGACAGGTTACTATTTAATAGCACAGTCATTCATTTCATCGCTAACATATTGAATGCCCCTCTTACTTTTCTGACCAAATCTTCATGGAGAAAATGTGCTTGATGAAAAGATGAATTGGGATACAGCTTTATTACACATACATGTAAGACAATGTATCGATCATGCCCTGTCTAAATCAAAGAAACGAATAGGAAAAAATGAAAAGTACAAAATCTGCATGTACCGCCAAAACTACAAATATTGCACCCCTTGAATAAATGCATCTTTTACCTGTGCAGTCACATTTATTTTCCTGATAGGATGATGATCTAGATACTTGGATGCAAATAGGCAATAATTTCTCATTTTGTCCAGGGAATGTTGTGGTCTTAGTGACAAACCACAATTTGTACATTTCTATCAAAAATAAGAGACAAGAAATCACATTTGAGCCGCATCATAAGAAAAAAACAGATTTTTACATAAATATGCGAAAACAAAGACGCAGATCAGCTTTGCAGTAAATGCACAGCTGATCAGTGCCTTTGTTTTTGTAACACGGATAGTGCAATCCCTATTCTTCCTAAATCTGAAATTCCAAGCTTCTAGCCTTCTTCAGACTGCATAGGCCCATTTGTGTCAGACCTGGTCGGAAACCCCGAAAACTGGTTTTCTCATGTTACGGATCATTCCATGCATGAGCATGATCAAGCAACACTATGGGCTTCCAAGTTTTGAGGAAATACTGACAGGCAGAAAGGGCTCACTGGACAATTTTGCTAACTTCTGGACCCAAAATGTGCTGTCAACTTCTACACCACGTTTAAGGCTCAGTGTAGCAGGGCCAAACAGGGGGGTGATCATTAATGAATGGAAGGAGACACAAGGGTTTTACAAAGTGTTTTTCTTTAAATTACCCACTTACATTTTGGACAAATGGGAGTTCCATGCAAGCCCGTAATCAACTCTCCCTAGAGATGATTCCTCATTCAGAGACTTGATCTGACTAAGTTTGGCTCCAGTGAGCCAAGAAAGTCTGATAATAATCATTATCTTTATTCACTGGAAAACCATATGGATGACCGGCAGGCATTCATACTAAATAACAAGAAGCCCATGGGCAGGCATTCATACTAAATAACAAGAAGCCCATGGGCAACGATCGCTCACCTGAGAGTCAACAAGTACAGTCACTGGACAAAGTGTTTTTTTGTTGGTTTTTTTTTTTATTGAAGATGCTGGAGTGGCCACAACACTAAAAATTGATTTTTCAAACATTCAAGCAGTCCAGGGTCGAATCTGGCTCAAAGTCAAACTCATTCAAGATGTTATGGTTATCCTTGTTTCTTCCAAGAATGAAGAAGTTCCGATCAAAATTGAAGGCGCTTTACTGGCCACAATACAAAACATTGATTTTTCAAATACTAAAGGGCAGCTAACTCCACAGTCAGAGGTCAGATCTGGTCGAAATTCGAACTCATCCAAGATGTTATGGTTATCCTTGTTTCTTCCAAGAATATAGAAGATCCACTGAAAAACAAAGATGCTAGAGTGGCCACAACACAAAATATTGATTTTTCAAACACTCAAGGGCAGATAACTCCGCAGTCAGAGGTTGGATCTGGTCGAAATTAAAACTCATCCGAGATATTGTAGTTATCCTTGTTACCTGCAAGAATGAAGAAGATCCACTGAAAAACAAAGATGCTAGAGTGGCCACAACACAAATTATGGATTTTTCAAACACTCAAGAGCAGATAACTCCTCAGTCAGAGGTCGGATCTGGTCAAAATTCGAACTCATCCGAGATGTTATAAATGGCCTTGTTACTTCCAAGAATAAAAAAGATCCGAATAAAAATGAAGGTGCTAGAGTGGCCGCAATACTAAATATTGATTTTTCACACAGTCAAGGGCAGATAACTCTGCAGTCAAGGGTCGGATCTGGCTGAAATTCAAACTCATCCGAGATGATATGGCTATCCTTGTTACTTCCAAGTATGAAGAAGATCCAATCAAAATTGAAAGCGCTAGAGTGGCAACAACACTAAATATTGATTTTTCAAACACTCAAGGGCAGTTAACTCCACGGTCAGAGGTCGGATCTGGTCGAAATTCGAACTCATCCGAGATGTTACGAATGTCCTTGTTACTTTCAAGAATAAAGAAGATCCGAATAAAAATGAAGGTGCTAGAGTGGCCACAATACTAAATATTGATTTTTCACACAGTCAAGGGCAGATAACTCTGCAGTCAAGAGTCAGATCTGGCTGAAATTCAAACTCATCCGAGATGTTATGGCTATCCTTGTTACTTCCAAGTATGAAGAAGATCCGATCAAAATAGAAAGCGCTAGAGTGGCCACAACACTAAATATTGATTTTTCAAACACTCAAGGGCAGATAACTCCGCGGTCAGAGGTCGGATCTGGTCGAAATTCGAACTCATCCGAGATGTTATAAATGTCCTTGTTACTTCCAAGAATAAAGAAGATCCGAATAAAAATGAAGGTGCTAGAGTGGCCACAACACTAAATATTGATTTTTCACACCGTCAAGGGCAGATAACTCTGCAGTCAAGGGTTCAAGGGCAGATAACTCTGCAGTCAAGGGTTGAATCTGGCTGAAATTCGAACTCATTCGAGATGTTATGACTATCCTTGTTACTTTCAAGTATGAAGAAGATCCGATCAAAATTGAAGGCGCTAGAGTGGCCACAACACAAAATAATGATTTTTCAAACACTCAAGGGCAGCTAACTCCACAGTCAGAGGTCGAGTCTGGCTGAAATTCGAACCCATCCGAGATATTATGGTTGTCCTTGTTACCTGCAAGAATGAAGAAGATCCAATGAAAAATAAAGGCACTAGAGTGGCCACAACATTTTTCCCATTATAAGTCTATGGGGGTTTTTCAATACGCTCAAGGGCAGCTAACTCCACAATCTGAGGTCGAACCTGGCCGAAACTTGAACTCATCCGAGATATTATGGTTGTCCTTGCTACACTTCAGACCCGTTATAACGCGCTGGTCGGGGTCAACAAGTCGCATGCGCGTTATAGGTGAGGCGCGTAATGCAAATCTACTGAGTCGGACCAGGCTGATCGCAGTTTCTTTAGTGTATTGGTGGGTGGGGAACCTATACGACGTGTGTATTGGCTTAACTGAGCTTGGCGGTTTATCGCAGAGTCCTTGTAAAATGGAATAAACAAAAGTGAAGTATTGCGTGTTCCACAGTTTTATCAGTTAAAAACGATCTACAATGATAAAATTTGTTTATTTACAACGTACGATTTTATGTGAAAAGAGTGTCCATGACACCGGGCTTATGTTGCTGTTGTATTGTAGAGTTCCGCCTTTGACTTATTGGCGCACCCGGATATTTAACGCGGACAAGAGTCTTTTACCGATACCGTATTTACAGTTATTTTAATTCGCCTTTCTTAATTGAATTTTCTGATCGGATAGAATTATACAAGATATAGGTGTCCCAATGCTTAGACAATCTTTGGTTTGTGTCGCCGTCGAAAATGAGCAACGTTGCGTAACAGGTGTCATCAATAGCCTACAGCAACCTGTGTTTACGGTCTCGTTACGGTCTATCGATAATCCCCTAGCTCATTGGGCTTATTTTCACAACTTTTATGGCTTATCTTAAGAAAACAATGTGTCATCCACGCTTCGAGAACGGTGGATTGTGTAAGTCTAAAAATTACTGACATGGCAATTATCACTCTTGAATTACACGCAGCCGACACGGTTCGTAAACACATTATGCTTTCTATAAGAAAACCTGTGTCTTTCAGTTTTAAATATGCAAAAGATAATTAACATTAATTGTTCTCAATGTATAATATAGAGAAACTGTTAGAAAATAGCACCTTGGCAAACGCCTGACAACTGCTTTTAATTTTTTTCTCTCGAGTACCATAAAGAGAAACTGTAAGAAAACTGAACCTTGTTGAATTCCCTGCAAACGATCTTTTTAACAGTGAATTCATCCGCACATAAACGCCTTAAACTGTAATACAATAAAGGAATATATAAGGGTAAAACAGCGCCGATTTTTTTTTTCTCAAAAGTGGGTGGGCGAAATTTTGGGATCCAAGGTGCCCTCGCGTTATATCCAACACCGCGTTAATTCAAGGCGCGGTATAGCGGGTCTGTCCTGTATTCCCAAGCATGAAGAAGATCCAATCAAAAATGAAGTTGCTAGAGTGGCCACAACATTTTCCCCATTATAACTCAATGGGAGCTATCTGTGCCATGGAAACCAGAGTTCTGATCCGACCTGGCCCAAAACCTAAGGCAACCTTTCCCCCTCCTCAATGATGCTTCAGATAAAATTTGATTGCGAATGGCTTTGTTGTCTTCGAGATATTCAAGATTGAAAGTGTGAACTCACGGACGCACAGACCCACGGACACCGGCTCGACCATACTATAAGCTCACCTTGTGAGCCTTCGGCTCAGGTGAGCTAATTATGTTATCCTCTTAAAATATAGAGATGATTATTATTACTATCATTATTATTATTAGGTGTAAGGACCATCTTCTGAATGCAGAGATCAATCATCCTGCTGGTGTCTTTTCAATATGTAGTTAACGTGGATTGATATATTTACAAAGTCCCTAACCCCCCCTAAACTTTGAACATGTTGTTCTCAGTCCTGGGATACAGATCATTCATGATATTACATCTCCTGAAAGGGCTATGAATGACAAACGTTATCCTAGTAATATAACCAGAATTTGTATTTGCATTTTCGTGCATGTTGGTAGTGAAATGCACTGTTAGTTTGAAAACTGCTTTTATTTTTCTTGCATTGTTTTACGCTTAAATAAGAAATATTGTGGGATGAGTGTTGGCACGGTAGTTAGTAAGTAGAAAAATCTATCAACTGCTATCATTTTTGTTCTGTTTGAAACAATTCTTACCGAAATATCTGCAGACAAAAAGCCCGTTTTTTTTAGACTAATCAAGGTCAAATTAATGGGCTTATTTGTTATGTAAAAAGGCTATGGAAATATACTGTATATGTATGTTCTACCTGAATGTACAGACTACCTGTCCTATTTTAACAGGTATACACAGCGTGTACATACTATAATGCATATAAATATACTGTACAAAATAATTTTATCTATGTTTTATTTGAGACATGTCTCAGAGGACTTTAAATCCAACGTTACTTCAACACCACACAACAATTGTTTTTACCCTTATAAGATATATAAAAGATATTGTCAGAAGAACTTCCCTAATGTCTAAAACGTATGAAGACACTGTTCAAAGTAAAAGTTGCTTAATTTATTTGGCATGGTATATTTAAGGTACAGGTATTTGCATAAGTGACGGACAATATTATTTAAAGTAATAAATCTGATAAAGATGATGCACCTGCTATTCATGCAAATCGTTTCTAAGCTAATTTTTCAGCTTGCAAATTAGTTGGAGAACATTATTTAGACCTTCACAAAGGTTTCTATCAATTAAAATCAAAAATTTATTTTAAAGGATTATTTATGGAAATTTATTAGAAAAATAGGTAATTTCACTAAAAACTTCTATTACAATGGCTTCCCTTTGGAAAACATTATCATTCATAAGAAAGTTTAAGGTTTAGGGATTATTCTGGTATGTAACATGCCACATTTTTTTAAAAAAATCTATGAAATATTTATGAGCAGAAAACACTATTATTATAGTAATAAGGAACCTTAACCCCCTTGATTGATAGATATTGGGAAATTTGACTCAGTTTGGTTCTAGGATCAAACGATCTTGGGAGAACCATCTTCCCATTGCAAAGATCAATCATGGTTTCTTTTCAATACCCAATGTACCCTTGATAAACCCCTATAATGTTGAGCCCCTCTTCCGAGATTTGATCTGAAGCAGTTTGGTTCTAGGCTCCAGTGATCTTGGGAAGGTGTAAGAACCATCTTCCCATTGCAAAGATGGCTAGAGGCTTGAAATTATGGATTTATAAAGAAGAAGAATTGTGCTATCCGTGTAGCGAAAACAAAGGCGCTGATCAGCTCAGCAGTTACTGCAAAGCAGATCCGCGCCTTTGTTTTTGCATACGCAAAATATTGATTTCACCCTGATGCGGCTCAGTTATCTCTCTTGATTTCTTTTCAATACCTGGTTAACCCCCTTGATAAACCCCTCTTATGTTGAGCCCCTCTTTCGAGATTTGATCCGAAGCAGTTAGGTTCTAGGCTCCAGTGATCTTGGGAAGGTGTAAGAACCATCTTCCCATTGCAAAGATCAATCATCTCTCTGGTTTGTTGCCAATACCTAGTTAACTGTTCACTAACTTACTCAAGAATTTTTCCTGGTATTTTTTTTCTCCAGAAGAGACTAGAGGCTTGCTAGAGGGTATGTCATCAGCCATGCAAGATCTAGATTGACTCCTGGAGCATCTACCATATCACCAGTCAAGTTAGTTTTAGGATAATAACAGTGAATTATTCTCTACAAAATGCAAGTTGTAAGTATAGAATCATTAGATGCACCTTGGTGCATCAGAAAACCAACCCATTTATTTTCTGTTCACTGCCTTGTACGAAAACTTGCCCATGCAATAGACAGAGATTTTTGAGCTTTGAAAATTGGAAATTTTTCAGCTGAAAATTTTGATATTTTCCTTATTTTTGCTCAAAACATAGATTGTGGGTACATGTTAGAACTGCCTCGCCTCGCTGAGGGGGTTCTACCCACAATCTATGTTTTGGAGCAAAATTAAGAAAAATAGGTATACCCCTGCATACCCCAGTTTTGCTATATAAAAGCGGGGTTCAGAGGGGTATACATTACACGGACACGTTTTCGTGATGAAAGACCTAACCTAGTCTTATGTAGTGAGTAACTGTCGACGTTGAGGTCAAGTCTGGGACAAAACAAATCCCAAAATCTTGGTTCTATGATGCAAAGCCAAACATATGTGATGCTCAGATGCTAAAAACATTTTTGTTAAAGGTTGGGAAGCCGTAACATCCTCAGCATCCTCTTGATGAAAAAAGATAAGAATTTCAGGAATCTATAAGAGCTTACAAGATCTACCTGTAGAACATACCGTAACTATCCTAACAAAATATGAACCTAAAATTTTATCCTTTTACTTTAATAATCTTGTTTTAGGGTGGATTCCTTTTGAATAATCCTTTCATTAAAACTTGGCCATCCTTTTTAGATACAATTTACTTTTTATCATGAAAATATTGACAAGGCCATCCCAAGTATGCTGATTCGCGAAAGACTTGTCAGTTTATAGTGCAAAAGTGCACACAAAGTGCTGGTAAACTGTCTAAGTATGTTATGTACACTAAATGCCGGTCAAAACATGACTTTAGCTGTTACCATGCAAAGAAAACAGTCAAACAAACAAAATCAAACATATGTAAAGACTGTTTGCCCTATAGAACATGCTTTCAGACCATATGCAAATCTGACATATTTACCTGTTAATTTCAAGCTCTATCATTTTCACTAATTGGCAAGAGCTGATGTTTTGAGCTGCACTGATGCACATTCAGACATTGCTTCTAAATGTACAGGAAAAAGGAAGATACAGTGAAAGAAAATTCACCAGAATAGCTCAATAAAAAGATAGAAACTTCAATTCCTACAACCAGAGAGGCTCAGCTCTGGGAATCTGTACAGTCTGACTACAATCTTCACTATCTACATGAACAAAGCAAAGGCCCTTAGCTGCCCAAAACTGAATAACAGGCTGGGTCAGAACTCCAGGTTGATTTGGTTCTATGTTGGACTCTGACCATTCATTGAATGTGTAACATTGAAGTGTATTTCTTAGATGTGAAGGTTAAGCTACTCAAGGGGTGGTGGGGGGATCCAGGATTTCAGGAAGGGGATTCAAATCCAAAAAATGTTTTCAACATTTTGACTGATTTTTCATTCATTTCCCCATGAAACTGAAATAATTTGGTCCCAGAGGAGAGTTCAAGCGAACCACCCAAACCCCTTCTAAATCGGCCACTGCTACTTAACCAGGAGTCAACAGCCTATTATTTTTTAATTAGAATGACAACCCCTTGCTAACTGTTGGTGGATCATAAAATCCATACATAATATCATTAACCTCAATCTATATTTACTCACCAAGAAGGGCTGAGACATCAATATTCCCTCCTGAAGTAGACAAAGGAGCCTTCGTTGATGACGTTTTCCCCTTCCCTGGTGGCGAACTACTGGCACTCTTATCCCTGTGCTTCTGCCTGTAAACCACAGGTGAAGTTTTAGGAGTGGACCTGCTTACAGGTCCTTCGAGGTATTCCTCATGAGACTGTTTAATATCGGCTTCATATCCTTCGATGTCTATTTCAGAAACCTCTTCAAATGGAAATGCTGAATCTTTACCTTTTTTATGCTTTTTCTTAAAACTATCTTTCTTTCCAGTATGCATTATGTGTTTCATCTTTCCCCAAGGTGTTTTATGCAATTTCTTTTCTTTATGATATGATTCTTCCTCTTCACCTGTGTAGCTACAAGTTCGATGAAGTTCCCCAGAATCAACATGCCCATCCTCATCCACTAACATTGGACTAGACTGTCTACGAGGTATTGGAGTTTGAAGATGATTGTCACCCATCATTTGACCTAATTCACTTACAGATTGTGATATGATCCCAGGTTCACTTATTGGTGGTGATTCACTTAGAGTTGTTACACTTGTTTGTTTTACTAATTCTTCTTGTTCTCTTTCCCTTTCTTTCTCTTTTTCAAGCCATTCTGGTGGTCCTAGCCATATACCCATGCAGTCATCATCAATGTTCGGTGTAGGAACATCAATATGTCGTTCTGAGAATTTTGCAGTAGGACTAGGTGGCTCACCGGATGATGTTGATTTTCGAACACTTTCCTGAGTTTCTGTATCCATACCACTTCCTACACCACTGTCTAATGATTTACTTTCCGCTGCTATGGGCACAGCAAGCTCACGACTGCTTACTGCACCATACTTAAAGTAACCACCTTTACCAAACCCTTTTATAGTTTTAATCCCTGAACTTATATTCTCTGATAACTGTTGAGATTTCAGAACTTTTTTAACTTTTGCCCATTTTGAAAATTTTGATTTTCGTTTTGGATCACTAGATTTCTGCATTTGTAAACTATGTTGAACCTGGTCTTGATATGACTCTGATAGAATGGCACTAGTTAAAAGATCATCGTCACCAGATTGTTCCAAAATATCTGAAGGAACTTCAAGCGAACCTGTCGAATAACTACGTTTATAAAGACCTCCCATTCTAGGTTTCTTAACAGAATGATCTGAATCGTAATCCATTTCTATACACATTGCATCTTCAGCACTGGGTAATCTCGGCCTAACACGCACCTGACTTCCTTCTGAATGTGTCGATTTCTGGGAACTGGTCTTCGCTTTCTTCGTCCGTGGCAATGAATTAGACTGATATGTTGAGAACACATCCTCATCCTCCCCAAGACTAGTTTTAGCCTGAAGAAGCGTCTTTGTACTTTCAAGATATTCACACTTGTGCTTTAATTTCTGATTTTCATCTCTTAGATTTCTTAACTGCTCCATCAACCTTACTAGATTGTCAAGGTGATCTAGACCTAAACTTTGTCTTCCTGCACTCGGACTCGGAGTCCGTGGTTTAGACTTTGAGGAAGACCTTTTAGGTAGAGCTTGTGTCTTTTCTTGATCTTCAAAGAATTCCATTAAATTTTCCGTTTTCTCCATTATATCTGCTTTATCAACATGCTCTACCCTTGATTTTCTCTCTGAACTTGGCAATGGTGTTGGTCTAGTCTGTTTCGGGCTAATTCTGGTCATTTCGGGTTTCAGTTCTTGTTGTTTAGGCGGCACACCCTTTGTCAAAGTCGAAACTATACCCTGTGGACCAGTACCAATCCCCACAATACTACCAGCATCACTCGATTTCCCGTTTTCAATGGTCTTTATGACGATGCTAGGGACCGCCTGCTCTGGCAGTCGAACCGTCATGCGAATTTCCTTTTTTTCCAGTTGTACAGCTGGAAGAACTTCTCGTTCCGCTCGCTTGATTTTGACCCGTATTTCTTCATGGTTGTCACGAGGTCTGCCTGTGGCCATCTAGTGGCTATGGATAATTACTGCCTGAAAATAGACAAAATGTTGAAAATACAATATACCTATAGGACTGACAGCTTATCAGTTACTAGCATCTAGTAAAAATACAACATGAAGTATAGGGAAAATCCCGCCCACTTTTTCAAACTCTTGGCGTGAGTCTCTATGGTAAATATTAGCCATCTTGTTTTTTCTGTTTCACAGATTATAGTGCAGTTTTTAAAAATCCTGAATTTCGAGACTCTTAACATTTTTTGGCGGGGTACAGACCTGTTTTGAGTTGGACCTTGTTTGATAAAGGACAACAAAATGTTGACTCCAGAGACATAAGAATCAAATCTAACAAACATTCCAAAATTACTTACATATATTCTATGCAGATATATTATTATATCACAAACATGGCACAAGGATACCCACAACCATATTCAAATATGAGCCACATCATGAGAAAAAAAGATTTTACCTATGCGAAATCAAAGAGGCAGATCAGCTGTGCAGTAACTGCACAGCTGATCAGCGTCTTTGTTTTCGCTAAATGGATAGTACAATGCACGGCCTATATATAACATTACAATTTTACAGAAAACATAATTCTCAGAGAACTGCTGATACCTTTACAGTTTGGAATACATGTGATAGGATCTGAGATAAAATTTTCATATAAATTCTTGATTTTCTGATATTTGATGAGTCACTATGGAAATCTATTATCACTTCAGATACTGTTTGGATCCTGGAATAGTTTTGCCTTGTTTAGCAAAGAAATTGTTTTTAAAAACATCTAGAAATGTTCTCTTTTAAAGCATACAATTTCAGGCCTCATATTATGGCCCCTGCACTTAAATTAAAATTTTAAAAGTCTAAAAGCAGCAAAAAACAGTTTGAAACCAGTGAAAATTTGGAATAAAAGAAAGTACAAGAATGTCATTATGTGCTTTCTGATTGTTTTTTAATGATTATTTTTTCACTGTTGATATTAATTTTTCTATCTTGGAAAAATTTAGTAGCCGACTAATATATCCACTTACCAAGATCATCATTGGTCCACATTTAAGTAACGAAAATCTTAAAATTCCTTCTTCATCGAAAGTGCAATAACATAAAGCAGAAAGGGTATGCCACCAAAAGACCAACCACAAATAGAGGAAGAAGTATTATAGACAATATATCCCATTATTAACCTAACATAAAAGTAATAGATTACTATAAGCATCTTTAGAGAACCTGCTTTTTGCATGTGTAAAAAGGATGGCGCAGACCAGCCCAGAAACTGTGCAGCTAATTAGCGCTTTTAACTGCTACACAGTGTAATTACTAATACTATGTTTCTTATAAATTCGAAATTTCAAACATCTAACCATGTTCTGTAGCTATACAGCTTGGTTTGTTTCCAGCCTGGTCGGAAAACCCCCAAGACAGGTTTTCTCAAGAGAGGGCTCATAACTGATCACACTGATATTCTGCCAATCACACCGACTCTATCTTGGGAAACCCTGCATAATGTCAATAACAAAATAGAGAGACATAAAACCTGAATAAATACAAAGTTTAAAATAGTGTTTGATTCTTTTAATTAGTGTCCAGGAGTAAGGCAGGGAGATCCAATTTTAAAAGGGGGATAATTCTTGAAAAAAAATTTAAGATATTTATACATTTAGTATACAAGACACACAAGAAAAGGATCATTTTGCACCAGGCATTTTGGAAATGCGTGTTACATACTACTGTAGTCTATGTGCAGCAAGTTATGCAGTAAATGCTGTCTTCAATTAGGATAATGTAAATGAACAAATGTCTAAAACAATGTGGAATGCCAAGGGCAGATAATGGAGAATTGGGGATGTCTATGTTCAGAATGAAGGGTAAAATATCTAATGTGTGAAGCCTTAGGCTGATAACACACTTTCAATTTTGTTTGATTAAAGTCCCAGAAGTATGAATGCCAAAAAGATACAATTTTAAATTAGAGTTCAAAGACACTTGAATTGAATTTGCATCCAATAAGCCGGTACTAAGAACTCACCTACAGAATTGTTTTTGTTTGGGATTGGTCATGTTGGGATGGTCAGTATTCCTAGCCACAATGTTCCAGGGCAAGGCTCCCAGGGCCAGGGTACCAGTATTAAGTGCATGTTTCTTTCACTACTAACTGACAAATGCTTTAATTGAATCAATTGAAATTAGAAGACGACTGATGACTCACGACTGACAACTAATACATTACCCTCTCTGGTTGGTCACAGACTCAGGACCTTCATTGTGCATCGGACAAGCTATTGATCTCTATATCTAAGCCAAAAGAGACAAGAACTGTCAATCTCTTTCCCATGAGCTAGAGCTAGGAGGGATGCAGAAAAAGTATCACATCACCAGCTGTTCATCTAATTAATCTATTAATCTATTTATCTTATCAGATATCAAATCTGCATAATCTTCATGCAAAATATACAGTTTCCTTGAAAACAATAGTATGAGATAATTCTTCATGATTTCCCCTATCCAATAAACCGATCCAAGATGATTTCAAATGAAAATAGCGGGAGGGATTTTTATGGTATTTAGTAATGTCAGAATTGGGTAAACATATTTTTTCATAAGCTGGCTCAACTGCATGCCAGGCAACTGAAAGATATACATATTTCTTTAAGAAAATAGATGCTTTTTACATCTTAATCATTGTGATAGACCATCCAAAAAATAAAACACAAAAAAACTGAAGAACAACACAATATTAGACCAATTCATCAATGGGAAAAAGTTTCTGTTGTAAAAAGGGAGGTAATTAGTAATAGCCCCATTTGTAAGACTTGATTACTTCCCTTTAACTTCTTATAAAGTAAGGGTTTCTATTGTGTGTTTCGTTAGAAGGTTTATGGTAGGTGCCAGATGAGTGCTGGTCAGTATGGAATGTACAGCTCCATTAAAACAGCATTGCATATCTGGCATTCTTGTTATAACACTGCCCAGACAGATATTTGAGCCGCCTCGTGGGAAAACCAACAATATGGTTTCGGAACAGGTCTGACACAAACCGGACTGCACAGTAACAGATAACAGCTAGAAGCATGAAATTTCGTATTTAGGAAGTAGACGGATTGTACTATCTGTGTAGCGAAAACAAAGGCGCTGATCAGCTTCGCGGTTACAGCGAAGCTGATATGAGCCTTTGTTTTCTCATATGCAAATTGTTGGTTTTTCCATGAGGTGGCTCATTTATAATCAGACGTGCCATGAAAAACCATTCTAAAGGATTTGAGGGATTATACTGACCTTGATGCAAAAACAAAGGTGCTGATCATAATCTGCCTCTTTGTTAAGCTGGTATTCTCATAACGTGCCTAATTTTGGACAGGTAAGAATCACATTAGCTGGTTCAGCTCCATGTCTTATTTTAAACAACAATGTCCGAATACAGACAGCACTCAGATTGCTCAGATTGATCAGGGCCATTAGACTATCTGCTGCATGGATAGTATAATCCCTCTTCTACTTTAAACCCGAAATTTCAAGCTTTTAGCTGTATTCTGAGCATGTACAGGGTGTTTTGTGCAACAGCTGGCTGGAAACTCTCGGCAGGACCACAGTGGCTCATTTTCATGTTTTGTGGCATAAGATGGTTTTCTCATGATGTAAGTAATGCTTAGCTCCATCTATATCTAATGTCTTACTGCTGGATTATGATAATGCAACTTTAGATTAATCATCATTAGTATTACATTTAATTCTTCAGTTGAATGTCCCTTTTAAAATTATTTCAGCTCCTGTGACAGGTGGGTCAAATAAAGGAGTACAGCGAGAGAAAAAGCAACAGCACCTGGCAGTCCCCCCAAACAGAATGTGGTGTCTCACATATGCCCAATGTGAGGTTTGAACCCACATTGGACACAGTGGTGAGATGCTCAAATGATAATCAGTGACTTCAATAACAGTTCAGCCAAAGGGACTGCCTAGATTAATATTTCTTTATCTGAAGTTTTCAGATTCATTATTTTTGCAACAAGTCTACTGCCACAATTCTAAAAGTTGCTCATCTGCTATATTATACTTACAATGAAGTAAATATTGTAGAGAGAAAAAAGTATAGAAAAACAAAAAGAAAAAATAATAAAACAATTATGAACCACACAAATATGCTCTTATTGTACAAAAAGTTTATACTGACCCAGAATTTTCTAATTACAACAACAGTATATCCAACAAACAAAGAAGCACAAAAATATCTAAGCAATTTTAAGCTGAAATATGAATGGGTAAAACAGGGTAAACATTCATAAAATGATAAAATTATGCAAAGGAAATTTCTTGAGGCTGAACAAAAATGCAAACTATCAGCATATCACTTGAATTTTATTATTAAAATACCATTGAAACACAGTATTAGGGACACAGTGTATACTCGGCTCAGACTGCCATCCAGATATGCCCACCAATGAAACCAATAATGCACATTTTCTGTAGATAGGCATAGATAGGAAAACATAATTAATATTCCTGGTCACTGATCCACATTCCTAGTGTGGTAACATATGTGACAAACTGACCTCAGAGTGTGACGGGTCATAGAATATGGGCAGAGGGCAGAATAGATCAGGGCTATGGTAACATTTGCTATGCAGTATTTTGCACCTAAAACCCTAGTGCTAGCTTTAAAGGTCCTGTCACATATAAACGAGTCTCTGGGCGTAGGCTTGCATTAAATAACAAACAGGAGTTCTTTTTTTATTTATTTAATTTATTATGTCTTTACTTACCAGTCAACAGCTTTGGTTATGTCTGTTGACTGGGACAATTACAACAATAAATCAATCAAACAAGAACTCCTTTTCACAATCACACACAAAGAGCAGAATGACGCTCTTTCCCAACAAGGTAGCCATCCAGCTAAGTTTCAGCCAAAAGCAAAGGCAACAAGCAAGACAGAGTCTACATCAGGTGACTTTTGCTTATGTGTGACGAGTCCTTAACAATTTTAGTGAGGCAATTACTTTAGTTTATTGATCAGCTCTGGTTGCCGGTTTGTTTGTTTTTTTGTGTGTTTTTTTTAAAAAATAAGTCAAATAAACTGTTGATAATTTATTAATGTGAATGCGAAGAATTAGAAATCCCCTTCTAATTGTGAACATGTAGTATTACAGTCATGACATGAGCAAAAACACATTTTTATCCTAGTAACAAGCTCTTCCTGTCAGTATCACTGACATGTTTCAAAACTACATCACTTCTTGTCTCCAAACGTGACAGTCATTGTATCTACAGTAACTAAGCCCTTCATTTTTGTTAGTTTTTTACGAGGCAAAAATTCAGTTGCTCGTTTTTTGTTGTTGCTTTTTTCGGAGTTTTATACTCGACACAAAAAATTAATGTTCTCTTCTGAAATCATGTAGCTTTGTGTTAATTCTTTTTTAGATTATGACATCTTTTTTATATTTTTTTTTTGTTGTTGTTGGTTTATTTGATTTGTTGCTTTGTGTCTTTGATTAATACATGTAGTTGAATTAGTCATGTCACAACACTCAGCTATCAAATGCCCACTATTCTGGGCAAAAACCTCTCAGATAGTTTACCAGTACTTAGTGTGCATTAATTTATATCCCCTGGTCTATTGCACTTATTCTTTGTATCCAAGCCACCAAAAAGCTTGCTGGCATTCCTTGATACCACATTATTTGGATAAAATCAGAGTTTGATTAAATTTCTAGTTCACCTGGTCTTCATTTTACACAGGTACATCAATTTTTATGCTTATTTTCATCTTTTATCTGAAACCCCTGCAGTAGCATGAGTAACTAGTAAAAAATTACATACTTTATTTTCTCTCCAAATATTTATTTTCTTTTAGATGTGATAATTAAGTTATCTCCCTTCTTAAGCTGTTAATGAACCTGTACTTTGCAAAGTTTGATTACTCTGTATTCAACATATATTTGAGCCACTGCATGAGAAAAATAACAACATGTATAGGCGAAAACAAACAGTAGCTGCACAGCTGTTCAGTGCCTTTGTTTTTCGTTCATAGATAGTACAATCCATCTACTTCTTAAATCTGAAATTTCAAGCTTCTAGCCTTTTTCTGTGACGGTACAGACCCTGTTTGTGTCAGACCTGGTCCGAAACCACATTGTTGGTTTTCTCATGACACATTTCATATACTTAGAGGGGGATGGTGGAGTGGTCTTGATGTGGAGTGGAATCTAAGATGGCCACCCAGGTAGTTTGGGATGGAAACATGTTTGGCTGTTACTAGTTTATGAAAGTTTTTTTCCTAGCAAAAGATGGGCTGTGCAGGGGTCAATGCCATGAAATGAAAAGCTAACCCTACAGGGTATCTATTGGTCTAAGTATGAATGCTTTCTGATGAGTGGTTGTAAAAATATAGACTCCCAGAAAACTATACCGCAGTGTGACACACATAGGAACACACACAGGAAAGTGCACACGGTCAACCGAGGTGACGCACTTTGTGCAGTCGAGCTAAAAACTGTGGCCTTATTAACTTATAACAAAATAAATGTCAATGAAAGGGGTCAGAGGTCCTTTTTTGTTGCACCTAATGACTTTTTTTAAATAAATAAACTTATTTTCATAAGTCCATGAAAGCCAAAATACCATAAATAAAACTGCTGTGACAATTTGTAATGACCATACACATGTACAACATGTATATTTGTCAGGTAAAACATATGAATTCTGACACATTTTTTCTCAACTGATGGTCATCATGGTGTAATGAGCATATTAATTGTCGCATTTGGTAGTTTCGGTCATTTTTATTGTCTTTTGATGATGTCAAAGGTTAAGTCACAGGGCAAAAAACAACCACAGAGAGGTACAAACGGGATATTCAATGTTCAGAAAAAATGTAATTCACAATCAATGCAAGGTTTCATACTAGGTGCAGAGAAGAAAAGCAAACAACATTAAAGTTTACAAAGTCAATGGACCATGAAATATAGGTAAAGGGCACAGGGTCAAGGTGTGTGCGTGAAGAGTATATGTCAAGGACAATAACTATGCAAGGTTTTCACTGTCACAACAATCACAGGTGACGTAAAAACCCAACTTTGATGTAAATTCACCCGAACTAACGAACGGATGAACAGAAAAGCGAAAACTACATACCCGTCAGTATGAATGCCAGGGGTATAATCAGTGGAAGAAAATTGAGCTGCCACACGGGAAAACCAACAATCTGCATAGGCGAAAACAAAGACACAGATCAGCTTCGCGGTAACCGCAAAGCTGATCAGCGCCTTTGTTTTCGCTACATGGATAGTACAATTCCTCTTCTTCTTAAATCCAAAATTTCAAGCTTCTAGCCTGCTTCTGTGACTGCACAGCCAGGTTTGTGTCAGACCTGTTCGAAAACCACATTGTTGGTTTTCCCATGAGGCAGCTCAATTAATGCCAAATATCATGCGTTTTCAAATATGATCTGTATCCATACTACTGGGTGTCCGGTACTTAAGCTACAGTCTTTTCAAATTTTTACAGCAGGAGCTATTTTACAGAAGTCATGATCATTGTTTCAGCTTCTGTGTTTTGGTTTACAAACTGACCTTTCTGACACTTACAGTTTTATTGATGACAAGTTTGACATGTTTATGACACTAAAAATAATTATCTTTATAGTTGTTGAACTCTGGCTAATTAATTTGACAGTGAAATCTGTTCAATTAATTTGTCCATTGTCTGTTTACCTTTTCACCTTTTGTTTTATTAATTTTTGGGTTTTTATTTCATTTTTTATTCCTACTTCAGTAGAAATAAAACCAGTTTGCAACCATAAAATATTATGTTTAAGCTGTATGATGATTTGTGTGTATGTATATGTGTGTGCGGCTGTGCTTACATTTGTATTTAACAATCTTTCATCATATTAACTCATTATGACAGAGCTTCATCATGAAGGAGGTGATTCACAAATCCCTGTGATGTCATGCCTGACAAGATAGAGCTGTGACGACAGCAAGTTTTTGCATTGGCATACAAATGACTTCAACAACAGCACAGGCAGCGTCATTTGAACCTCCACGTGATCAATGAGTTTCATAGTATCATCCTTGACATTTTTCATGATACAACCCAAGTCACATGGTATCAACAATAGGGTGACCATGCCACCCTAACCCACTCTCCTAAACCAGAGGACAAATTTTCATGTAACCGCTCACCTGAGATCTGCTATATACATCAATAAACATGTTTGAATATTATGGTATATAGCCCCAGAGCAGGGGTAGACAAAGCCCTCTAGTCATATTTTTTCACAATCAATATTCTGTCCATTTGCCCAACTCCTGCAAGTTTTTCCCTTTTCATAGGCAGCCTATGTTGACCTTGCCCTAAAATATGTCAAGGTCATCACAGGGCCATAATTTTAAAAAGCATTGTTGTTCTCTAGTCTCTGATGCCACATGCCAAGTTTCGTTGAAATCTGCCCACCGATTCCAGAGATTTTTGAAGGGTTTTAACCATATATGGGCATGGCAGCCATTTTGGTCATGTGACCTGGATTATTTATAAACACATTGGTTCCCCTTTCCTATAGAAGCTTCATATAAAATTTGGCTGTGATTGGCCAAGCGATTTCAGAGAAGATCTCTAAATAATATGGTAATATTTATTGCCACAGGGTGGAGGCAGACTAACCCATGGGGTCCAAATTTGTTCAGTAACATAATTTTTTAGTCTATTTGCCAATTACCTGCAAGTTTTCTCCTTCAAATGACATCCAAGTGTTCCTTTTAAACAGTTTTCCCAATTCAAATACATAGGGGACTCATGGTGACCTGTGGTTAGATAGGTTAAGGTCATCACGGGGTCATGATTAATAAACACATTGTAGTACTCTAGTCAATGATGCTACATGCACAAGTTTCTTTGAAATCAATCCACCAATTCAGGAGAAGATTTAAGAAGGGTTTTACCATAGATGGGCACGGCTGTCATCTTGGTCCTGTGACCTGGATTATTTGTAAAATTTGGCTTAGCTGTTTCAGAGAAGAATGGACAGACGGATGCCTGCATATCTTCTACGCTCACCTGTGAGCCTTCGGCTCAGGTGAGCTAAAAACACTTTCATACCTTTACCCAACAGTATTTCTTCAGATACTGTCAACTTTGCCCTGGGGACAACGTATGCCACCGACAATTTATTGGCTTAGGTGTATACATTTTTTACTTCCACTGGCTGCGGTAGGTAAGAAAAGAATTCTAGCATTTTTTTGTTTCTCTGTAGAAAAACTGTTCAAGCCTCCAGAAAGCAATACATCACCTTCAAGGTGCACCCAAGCTTGGTCTTTTAATCATTTTTCAAGATTTTCTGTACTCTTCATTTTCAACCTAAACTTTTTTTTTCAAGCTCAGCTCAGCTGAGACTAAAATTTATCCTGCTCATAAATGTTGAAATGCCAACAATTGTTGTCATTTTAACATTTATTAGCAGGATAAATTACAGGCTTTGGCATTCTAAACCTTCAATTTCAATATATTTGGACTATTTTGGTATTTATGATTTTATGCTCAGCTGAGTTGAGTATGAAAAATGTTTTATAACCTCAGAACCAGATTGCTTTATCTTCAAATTTAACTTAGTAAAATGATGCAAAAATAGTAAAATGTAAGAAATTTGACAATTCATCTGTTTCATTTCTGATGCAGATAAATGCCAACAAAGTGTTCTGATCACACTGGTTATCCAGAGACAACCAATGCTACAGGGAACAACAGACGCAGATGAAATCAATATTAAACTTAAGTATTCAAATACCTGTCTGGGAACAACTTTCCACGATCATTCTGAATCTGAGAATGATCCGTGGAAAGTTGTTGCCAGACAGGTATGTATACTCCCAAGAGCTTATTAGTCTAATGTGCTACTTGATACTCCTCAAAATAATCTAAGGGCCAGTAATTAAATTTTGCAGATTTTGTGAATGTCAAACAATTCATTTTATTTTATGATGAATAATAAATTTTCAATGCCTACCCTAACCATTTAACCACAAAAAGTTTTAAATCAATCAACAATTAACTTGTCAGTGGACTTGTCAATACACTATCCTCAAAAATTGGCTATTTTACACATTGTGAGAGGGGTAGTAAAATTCAGAAATTGTCTACTTTTCACAACATCATGGCCGTAGATGTCAACATGATATTGGGTTAGTTTATCTTGGGTCTGTATAACTTCCATGCAATGTGACCGGAAGCGCTGAATCAACTTCTGGATGTCCACAAGCGTTCCAGACTTTTCAGCGTCCCACACTGAACATTAGAGGTCGCGATTCTTCTCTGTAGACAATCCCACACATGCTAAATCCGGTTCATGTCAGAAGGACATGCTAGCCAGTCCATACGCTGAACTTACTCGCGTCCATGGAACCCTCTTACCACTCTAGCCCTTCGTAATTGGTCATTATCGACCATTAAAATAAACTCAGGGCACAATACGCCAGCAAATGGATGCACACCAGTCAACGACCCCTTCTGAATACTGTACAGCTCCAAAGAACCAATATTACATACCCACCCCACACAAGCAGATTTGGTCTGTCATTCAAATCGTGTTCTAACAACACAAAGTCCATTGAAACTCTCAACTGTCTGACACCTTTCACGTTGCCTTCCGTCACTGATGTCTAAGCTGATTTTCGACACCTCCGACCAAAGAAGTGGTCTCAAATGAGCCAGTAGAATGTTCTGGTGTCAATATGCAAAGTCCAGTCGAAGTCATCTGGATTGTTTGGTCACTGTGAGGGTACAAGAGGCCTTCTTGCATTAATTTTAAGATTGCAAAGACAGTTTTTTTATTGTCTGATCACAAACATGATTCCCGAAAGCATCATGGATGTTTTAATGTTTTTGCAATGTCAAACAAGGGTCAAATGGCTAAGTTGACAATACCAGAGGACCAATGGTCCTGTAAACGCTCACCTGAGATCAGCTGCATATACCAATAAACATGTTTGAATATTATGGTATTTAACTCCAGTGCAGGTGCAGATAAGCCCTTGGGCCATTTTCTTTTTTCAGAATCTTCAATATTCTGTCCATTTGCCAATTTCCTGTTGGCTTTTTCCTTCAAATGACATTTTAACAGTTTTCCCAATTCAGATGCACAGGCAACCCATGTTGACCTTGCCATAAACTTGGTCAAGGTCATCACAGCGTCATGATTTATATATACATTGGAGTACTTTAGCCATCGATGCCTCACACCAAGTTTCCTTGAAATCAGTCTATTGGTTTCAGAGAAGATGATTTTTGATGGGTTTTTACCATATATGGGCATGGCGGCCATCTTGGTCATGTGACCTGGATTATTTATATATACATTGATTCCCCCATTCTATAGATGCTTCACTTAAAATTTGGCTTTGTTTGGCCAAGCGGTTTCAGAGGAGAAGACGTTTGAATATTATGGAAATATACATGTATATTGCCCCGGGTGGGGGCACATGAGCCCCTGGGGTCCAATTTTTCTCAGAATCATTAATATCCAGTCCTACTGCCCATTTCCTGCAAGACTTTCACTTTAAATGACATTTTAAAAGTTTTCCCCATTCAAATGCATTGGTGACCTATGTTGACCTTCCCGTAAAATAGGTCAAGGTCATCACAGGGTCATGATTTATATATACATTGTAGTGCTTGAGCCATCGATGCTTCGTGCCAAGTTTCGTTGAAATCGGTCAACCGGTTCTGGAGAAGAAGATTTTTTAACGGTTTTTACCATATATGGGCATGGCGGCCATCTTGGTCATGTGACCTGGATTTTTTTATATACATATTTGTTACCCCTTCCTATTGATGCTTCACATAAAATTTCGCTTTGATTGGCCAAGCGGTTTCAGAGGAGAAGATGTTTGAATATTATGGAGATATACATGTATATTGCCCCGGGGTGGGGGCGGATGAGCCCATGGTGCCCAATTTTTTTTCAGAATCATTAATATTCAGTCCTACTGCTCATTTTCTGCAAGATTTTTCCTTTAAATGACAATTTAACAATTTTTCCCATTCAAATGCATTCGTGACCTATGTTGACCTTGCCGTAAAATAGGTCAAGGTCATCATAGGGTCATGATTTATATATACATTGTAGTGCTTGAGCCATTGATGCTTCATGCCAAGTTTGGTTGAAATCGGTCCAGTGGTTCCGGAGAAGAAGATTTTTGAAGGGTTTTTACCATATATGGGCATGGCGGCCATCTTGGTCATGTGACCTGGATTATTTATATACACATTGGTTCCCCCTTCCCATAGATGCTTCATGTAAAATTTGGCTTTGATTGGCCAAGCGGTTTCAGAGGAGAAGATCTTTGAAAATGGTGGACGACGGACGGACGACGGACGGACGGACGGACGACGGAGCATGGGTATACTATAAGCTCACCTTGTGAGCCTGACGGCTCAGGTGAGCTAAAAATGGTCATTTAGAACCGTACTGTGGACTGACCAGCAGGCTCTCTTGGCCTAAAATCAGTTGAGCTGTTGTGGAATTGTCTTCAGAGAATCATACCTGACCATTCGATCTGGAATGCGAGAAAGTCTGGAAATTGAAATGGTAAGAGGGTGTTGTTGGATTCGTCTTGCAGGCATCCGGAAGTTAATTTGAAACTTTCTGTCACACTGCAGGGGGGTTAAACAACTTCATGCTTTATATGCCAATTACTGGATTGATGGTTACGATCATATTCTTGTAAAAACAAGTTTTTGTAGAATTTACTAACCCACCCACCATGTGTAAAATAGCGAATTTTTGAGGGTAGTGTTGTGCCATGATCACTTGATTTTAAGCTTTTTGGGGTTTATTGGTTAGGGTACCCATTGAAAATTTATTATACATCATAAAATAAAATGAATTGTTTGATATTTACAAAATCTGCAAACTTTAATTTCTGGCCCTTATATTATTTTGATGAGTATATTACATATTGTTGCTATTGTTTTTGTCCATGTTGGTTGTTCTCAGTCATGGCGGTTGTCTCTGGATAACCAGCGTGCTGCAGCACAACTGATAACAAGAATCATTATCATGATGGTATAAGAGTATCATGTTGGAAAACTTTCTCATTTTGTCAAATTTACTTGTAGCAGAATGACAGTATTATCCTTCTATGGAAGTTATTTTTCCATATTTGACCATTGGTTAGAATCAGTTCATTGGGCAGGCACAAGATAGTAAAGTCAAAAGAAACCAAAAACTCAAACCAAGCATAAGCCAAGAATGTGACTTAAGTAATGCACTAATAAAATTTTTCAACACAAGAGGGAAAACACCAGAACAAACAATCCAACAACGGTTAGGTAAACATGTATATGTATTTTATTCAACGAAGTGTTTCGGTCTGTCTTAGACCTTCATCAGGTTAAATAAACATGGTCAAAATCTTGCTGAAGTACTAAATAATGGCAAGGTTTGTGTCTGATCTGGTCACGTGACGTGATTGTGATATTTTTAGAAAACAAAAGTAGAAATAGTCTGTTGTTAAGTAAGCAATAAAATTTTTGTACCAACCAGAATTAATTGTCCAAAAACCTTAAATTCCAGTCATAAAAATACATAGTACAATGGCCAAAAAACAAAACCACAAACATTTAATTTAGTCAAAAAAATACCAGAGTAAATGAATTGCAATTTATTTTACCCCCATGTGTGTGTGTATGATATATGAATGTAATAATAAAAGGTCATTTTGAGCTGCTGTAGGAGAAAGCAACAAAATGACTGACAACCTAGAATAAAGCATAAATTTTATTCCTGTGCGAGAGCCATAGTGGAAAGCAAAGTACATGTAATTACCTTTGACCTACTTTTCCAGCATGTAAAATAACCCAGTGACCTTGACCTACATCTAGGTTGCAAATCCAGAACCTGCATGGTAACCATCCTTGTCATACTCTTAAAGAGTCCTCCATGACCAGTACACATGCCTGTGACCTACAGTTTTCACTCCACTGACTTTGTCAAGAGTTGATATCAAGTCTGCAGCTATGTGAGAGCCATAGTAGAAAGCATTTATAGTAATTGCCATTGACCTACTCTTCAAGCGTGCACAATGACCCAGTCACCTTGACCCACATCTAGGTTGCAAATTCTGAAGAACCTGCATGGTAACCATCCTTGACATGTACTCAAACAGGGACTAACATGACCAGTGCCTGTGACCTACATTTAATACTCCACAAACTTTGACAAAATTTGTTATCAAGTCAGTAGCTATATGAGAGCTATAGTGAAAAGCATAGTATTAAACTGTCCTTGACCAGTATGCACAATGACCCAGTGACCTTGACCTACATCTAGGTTGCAAATTCAGAAACCTGTATGGTAACCATCCTTGAAATACCCTTAAAGGGTCTAACATGACCAGTGCCAGTGACCTACAATTTACATCAAGTCAGTAGCTATATGAGAGCCATTATCAGTGGAAAGCATAGTAACTGTTCTTGTCCTACTCTTCCAGCATGCACAAAATGACACAGTGTCCTTGACCTACACCTTAGCTGCAAGATCAAAATCTTACATGGTAACCATCCTTGACCCACTTTTCAAAGGCCACCCATAAACAGGTGCCTGTGACCAACATTTTGCATCACATGATTTTGTCAAAATTTTACAGCAAGTCTAGTAGAACTGATTTAATTGCATTGCTGAGATTTAAGTTTGCAGTGACAGAGGCTAATGTTAACCCTTGCATTATATCTAATTGTTCTTCATACATTCTTTTTCATACATACTGTATTTTGTTAATCCTGAAATCTACAGTGACTACCATGTACGTGAACAACAGAAAAAAGTTTATAATCCACCTACTATGAATGTCTTTTTGTTTTTATTCCATTTTTCCATGTTTCCTTTAAAACATGCAATTCAACAAGTTTTACAAAAGTTCCCTTTGATCCTGATCCAAAGTGTACAACCACAGGTTCGAAATTAACTAAAATATCAATCCAATTGTCAATTATATCATCATTAATAACAACATGTGAGGGACATGCTACAGGTATTTCAGTGATAAGGTCATTTAGCTTACCTGTCCATTTATTACCTACAGTTTAGAAAGGTAGAGATATGGCCATTATGAGCATACTGATGAGATACACTTTGACATTAAATGCGCATGATCTTGGCAATAAATATGGACAGTTTTATGCTATTTTTTGCATTTATCAAGCAGGTATGGTGGTTAATGAAAAGCATTTCTCCATTTTCATAGCTAGATTGTATGTACATGTACCACCTTATTAATGTAGAACCTTGATTTAATATCTTCAATTTACAGCCCTTGAAGAAATGATAGTCTTTGCTTACAGTTTACAGCCTTTTAAGCTATCCTGATAGTCTTTGCCTACAATTTACAGCCTTTGAAGCAATCTGACATGAGTCCTGATAGTCTTTGCCTACAAGTGACAGCCTTTGAAGCAATCCTGATAGTCTCTGCTTACAATTTACAGCCTTTGAAGCAATCTAACGAGTTCTGATAGTCTTTGCCTACAAGTGACAGCCTTTGAAGCAATCCTGATAGTCTCTGCTTACAATTTACAGCCTTTGAAGCAATCTAACGAGTTCTGATAGTCTTTGCCTACAAGTGACAGCCTTTGAAGCAATCCTGATAGTCTCTGCTTACAATTTACAGCCTTGGAAGCAATCTGACATGAGTCCTGATAGTCTTTGCCTACAAGTGATAGCATTTGAAGCAATCCTGATAGTCTCTGCTTACAATTTACAGCCTTTGAAGCAATCTAACGAGTTCTGATAATCTTTGCCTACAAACGATAGCCTTTGAAGCAATTCTGATAGTCTCTGCTTACAATTTACAGCCTTTGAAGCAATCCTGATAGTCTCTGCTTACAATTTACAGCCTTTGAAGCAATCTGACATGAGTCCTGATAGTCTTTGCCTACAAGTGACAGCCTTTGAAGCAATCCTGATAGTCTCTGCTTACAATTTACAGCCTTTGAAGCAATCTGATATGAGTCCTGATAGTCTTTGCCTACAAGTGACAGCCTTTGAAGCAATCTAACGAGTTCTGATAGTCTTTGCCTACCAGTGATAGAACTTGAAGAAATCCTGATAGTCTCTGCTTACAATTTACAGCCTTTGAAGCAATCTGATATGAGTCCTGATAGTCTTTGCCTACAAGTGACAGCCTTTGAAGCAATCTAACGAGTTCTGATAGTCTTTGCCTACCAGTGATAGAACTTGAAGAAATCCTGATAGTCTCTGCTTACAATTTACAGCATTTGAAGCAATCTGACATGAGTCCTGATAGTCTTTGCCTACAAGTGACAGCCTTTGAAGCAATCCTGATAGTCTCTGCTTACAATTTACAGCCTTTGAAGCAATCTGATATGAGTCCTGATAGTCTTTGAAGCAATCCTGATAGTCTTTGCTTACAATTTACAGTCCTTAAAGTAATCTGACATGTATCCTGATAGCCTTTGAAGCAATCCTGATAGTCTTTGCTTACAATTTACAGCCTTTGAAGCAATCTGATAGAGTCCTGATAGTCTTTGAAGCAATCCTGATAGTCTCTGCTTACAATTTACAGCCTTTGAAGCAATCTGATATGAGTCCTGATAGCCTTTGAAGCAATCCTGATAGTCTTTGCTTACAATTTACAGCCTTTGAAGCAATCTGACATGTATCCTGATAGCCTTTGAAGCAATCCTGATAGTCTTTGCTTACAATTTACAGTCCTTGAAGTAATCTGACATGAGTCTTGACAAGTGATAGTCTCTGCTTACAATTTACAGCCTTTGAAGCAATCTGACAGGAGTCCTGATAGTCTTTGCTAACAATTTACAGTCCTTGAAGTAATCTGACACGAGTCTTGACAAGTGATAGACTTTGAAGCAATCCTGATAGTCTCTGCTTACAATTTACAGCCTTTGAAGCAATCTGACATGTGTCCTGATAGTCTTTGCCTACAAGTGACCAGCCTTTGAAGCTATCCTGATAGTCTCTGCTTACAATTTACAGCCTTTGAAGCAATCTGACATGTGTCCTGATAGCCTTTGAAGCAATCCTGATAGTCTTTGCTTACAATTTACAGCCCTTGAAGTAATCTGACATGAATCCTGATAGTCTTTGCCTAACAAGGAAATGTTTGCTTCGCATGATGTTTATGCAGTATTTTGTAAAAGCATCTCCAATACAGTTCTTGATAAAGCAGAGCATCACTAAATTCTCCCAGTTTTTAATTTTAGAAACATAATAGCATTGTCTGCAGCAGGCCCGTGCAACTTTCCACATTGTTGTTATCCTGTCTACCTGTTGTTACACCTTGGCACAAATCATCATAAACACCTTGATATGCAACACCTGTATGTACTTAATAATTGCTTTTTGGCATTTGGCATGTTCCCTACGAATTTGAAAATTTATTGAAATAGACAATAGCTTGAAATCAAGTGTACCAGTAACCAAAGGAGGGTACGCTGCAGTGAAATTAAGAGGGCGAACTGCACTGAAATTAAGAGTGTGCACTAAATTAAAAAGGGAATGGTTCATATTCATATTCTTTGTTTTTTACCATAGTATTTTGTAGTTTAATATGGCATTCCATAATAATTTTGAGATTCAGATTCTAGTCTACTGAAATGGAGTCACCAAAACACCACAGAAGCCTCCATGGTACAGTGGTTATGTCACTCGCCTTGTAAACCAGGGGTCGAAGGTTCAATTCTGGGCTTCTTCAGTCTGTCGGATGAGACTATAAACCAAGGTCCTGTTTTCATATGGTCTTAACAGTTGCTGGGATATTAAACTCCAAGTAACCAACCAACCAAAACACCACTAAAGACTGAGTTATTAAAAGACTTGCTAAGAATACACCTGCATTATAGAATTCTGTCATGCCTTTCTTGTAACTACACTCACAGTTAGAAGTAGGCCATGATCAGGAAATGGAACAATTAGAAAGAAATTCCCACTCCAAAAACCAAAGTGGGAAAAACTAAGAAAACACATCATAAGCCGAGTAAGCTGGATATATAACCATTTTGAATCATTATCTTCAAAAGTATTCTAACCTCCAGAAAAAAAAGAATGATTAATTCTAAAACCATCTGTTTATACTTGATATCTTCTCCATCCATTTCATGAGTATTTGGCCAAATGTGTATAAGTTCTGGAAAATGAATTGCTTTAAATTAACAAAAGCTTTTAAAGCACTAGACACAGATTTGTTCAGTTTATTCCCCCCAAAAGCTCTTGCCAAAAAGCCAAATCAAAATAGGTACATGTATATATGACTTCGAAAACAATAAAATTGTCACTGAATCTTTTCTCAGGGACTGAAAATGAAACATGAGTTAATAACTCAACCTTCAGATGACCACTTCCACTTCAGAGTCCCTGGACCCTTAAATTCAGAAAGATCACACATAGAAAGGTGTATACATATATAGTGCCTTAATTTTTTCTTTCTTTTTGACTTTAATAAATGACTCCTACAGGTCTTTCTCATCTTTCTTTTTCTTTCTTTCTTTCTTTCTCTCTTAATCTTTATGAACTTAAGCCCCGTTTACACATTCACGGTTTTCTCTACGATTCACCACGATTCACCCCAATTTCTCATGGTCAGAAAAATCGGGGTGGACCGGGATGAATCGTGGCGAAAAGTGGAAATATTCAATGTCACTACGATTCCAGTAAGAATGTCTACGATATTAGTACAGTGTCTGTAAGGTATCGCTACGAATCAATGACGGTTCATGACGGCAACGCTACGGTCAATGAGGATTAACCACGGTGGCACAATGAATGCTCACGGTGCTTGTACGGTTCGATACGGTACTAGTACGATTCACGGCGGTAGCCGTCGTGGCCAGTCGTGGAGCTCCGTAGCGAAACCGTGGATGATTCGTAGGACAACCGTACACAATTCGTGGTGAATCGTGGGAGTTTGTGGTGCCAAAGATTCCACGGTTTCGCTACGGAGCTCCAAGATTGGCTACGATCTCTCACAAATAGCCGCGAATATAGCTACGGTGTCAGTACGAATAAGCACGATTCCGCTACGGTTGCGCTACGAATTAGGCCACGCCCAATTACCACCACGATTCGCCACGGTACGCCACGAATGTTTTAAACAGTTTAAAACTTCCGTAGCGCTGCCGTAGAGCTTCCCGAATCATCACGATTCATCAAGATTCACCACGATTCACCACGGTTCTACTACGAATGACCACGGTACACCACGGTACACGATGATTTTGCAAATCGTGGCGAATCGTAGCGGCACCGTAGCCAAAAATCGTGAATGTGTAAATGGGGCTTTACAGATTCCAAATAAACTCAAGTAAGAACAAAAGTTTAAGAAAACAGTTAATAAAAGAAAAATTAGCTGAAGCTTGAGCCAAGATTTAATATTCTGACAAGGCATATTTCTTCTACAAACAATTCAACACAAATGGTTCATAAACAGATCAGGCTATTGGCCGATCAATTTTGTTTATCAATAATTTGTTTCCTAGATTTCGAAAAGAGCAGGACCATTTTAATGGCAAGCCATTTCAGACAGAACAGGAATTCCAAATTCATTCCATAGTTCAAGCTAATCAGAATTTTAAACAGCCATTCTTGGCCATTAAACTGAATGTAAAGTAGGAATCAAGTATAAGAAACTAATAATTTTGTTTCTTTGGCCTTAAACATGAACAGGAGCCAAAGTTTTTGAGGAAAAGATCAAAGTAATCAGTTCAAGTTCACCTCCAATGCTCTTTAAGAGATAGTTTTCTCCACCCTTACAATGTAATATGCTTGAGTCACCTGAATGCTACTGCATGTTCTTCAAACTTCATGAATAACAAACAAGAAAACGATATCATTTGTTGTTACTGAAACTAAAGTGATTATTATATGAGCCTCGATGCGAGAAAACCGGTCTTCGGGGTTTCAGACCAGGTCTGACACAAACCGGCATGTGCAGCTACAGGAGATGGCTAGAAGCTTGAAATTTTGGATATAAGTAGAAGAAAGGTTGTACTATCTGTCGCTGATCAGCTTCGCAGTTACTGCGAAGCTGATAACTGCGAAGCTGATCTGCGCCTTTGTTTTCGCATAGGCAAAAATCTGGTTTTCTCACGATACTGCTCATATAATTTCTACCAGGAGTGTCCCGAGTGAATGGGTGAGTGAATGAGTGGGTGAGTTAAGTATACTGAGTGAGTGGACAAGCATGTGTGCAAACAAATTTGTGCGAGTGATGGGCAGAAACAAAGTTCGTAGATCAGTAGCTTTATCTAGACATCTACATCTATTTTTCTCAGCGACAACAGGTGGGAGCAAAATGTACTCGTTTCCCTGCGAAATTAATTGCCTCAACAAATAAGTCGCCACATGGGAAAACCAACAATCTGGATAGGTGAAAACAAAGGCGCAGATCAGCTTCGCAGTAACTGCGAAGCTGATCAGCGCCTTTGTTTTCACTACACGGATAGTGCGATACCTCTACTTTATAAATCCAAAATTTCAAGCTTCTAGCCTGCTTCTATGCTTGTACAGGTCGGTTTGTGTCGGATCTGTTTGGAAACCACATTGTTGGTTTTCCCACGAGGTGGCTCAAATCATTAACTCAGGTCAGGTGTTGGGGTAACAATGTTCCCTTTTCCAAGTTGTCTATACATGTACATCAAACATCCAGCAAAAGAAAAAGTTTGGCTGAACATCTATAAAGTAATTAAAACACAAACACATACATGTACACATAAAAGTAAGCTAATCAAAGCTAACACAGGTATAAGCTGATGGACAACGAGAGTATGGTTGCTTATATCTAGAATTGTTTTAAGCAACTGTTTATCAAGATCATCTTCAGGCTCATTTTCTTGTTTTGTACATTATGCTATTATATTCATCATAAAACATAGGGATGTTAATATGTTTGATGTTTAACAAGTTGTTTCCTGTTTGAACTGGCTGTAACAACAGGTCATTAACATGTCTGAGAAAAACAGTAACTCAGTTTCTTTACTTACAAGAAAACATTTTTCTTAACAACAAATACTGTGGTCAGCAAATTTTCTTTTGATTATCTTTAAAGGCAAACAAGATAATTCCAAAGGAAAGATCATATCATAAAACCAGATTTTTGCATTTGCGAAAACAAGTGCGCAGATCAGTAACTGTGAAGCTGATCAGCGCCTTTGTTTTCACTACACAAATACACTAAAATTTCTCTTCTTCTTAAATCCGAAATTTTACGCTTCTCGCCAGTTTCTAGGACTGTACAGGTTGATCTGTGTCGCACCTGGTCAGAAACCCCGAAGATCGGTTTTCTCGCATCGTGGCTCATATGTCTAACATCCCTTATAACATGACTTTTGGAATGCCAAAACCCTTCAGGGGCCAGTCAGGGACATCTTTTTAAATGCAGAACAAGCTTCAAGGACCTACTTACACCAACAGGCAATAAACAACCTCAAAAACAAATTTACAAAAGGGAACACACCTCTGGTACATGTTAACAATGAGTAACAAGCATCTGGAACCTGTTTACAATGTTTACAGTATCAGAAACCTGCTTACAATGAGGAACCAGTCTAAGGAATCTGTTTACATTGAGGAACCAGCCTCAGGAATCTGTTTACAATGATGAACCAGCCTAACAAAAATCTCTAACAATGAGGAACAAGCATCAGGAGCCTGTTTACAATGAGGAAGTAGTCTCATGAATCTGTTTACATTGAGGAACCAGCCTCAAGGAATCTATTAACAATGATGGACCAGTCTCACAGGAATCTGTTTACAAGTCTCAGGGATCTGTTTACAATAATGAACCTGTGAGCCTAACCAATCTGTAAACAATGAGGAACAAGCATCAGGTTTACAATGAAGAACCAGCCTAACAAATCTGTTTACAATGAGTGACAAGCCTCAGGAACCAATTTACAATGAGGAACCAGCATCACAAAATATGTTTACAATGAGAAACAAGCATCAGGAATCTGTTTACAATAAAGAACCTGTCTCAGGAATCTGTTTACAATGAAAAACCAGCTTCAAGACTCTATTTACAATGAGAAACCAGCCTCAGGTACCTGTTTACAATGAGGAGCCAACCTCAGGAACCTGTTTACCAGCCTCAGGAACCTGTTTACAATGAGAAACCAGCCATAGAGGAATCTGTTTACAATGAAAAATCAAGCATCAGAAACCTGTTTACAATGAGGAAAAGCATCAGAAACCTGTTTACAATGAGGAACTGAGTGAGCCCCAGGAATCCAGTTTACAATGAGGAAACAGCCAAAAGAATCTGTTTACAATGAGAATCCTGTCTCAGGAACCTGTTTACATAAGGAACAAGCATCATGAAACCTGTTTTCAGTGAGGAATCAGCCTCAGGAATCTGTTTAAAATTAGGGACCAGTCTAAGGAATCTGTTTACAATCAAGAACCAGTTTCAGAAATATGTTCACAATTAGGAACCAGTCTCAGGAATCTGTTTACAATGACAAACCAGTCTCAGGAACCTGTTTACAATTAGGAACCAGCCTCCAGAACCTGATAACAATGAGGAATCAGTCTCAAGTCTCTGTTTACAATGAGGAACCAGTCTATTTACAATGAGAAACTAGCCCCAGGAACTGATATTACAAAAGTATGCAGGAACATCTTTTCAACAGTTACTGATTACAAAGCAGTACTTTGGGACATGTTTACAATACAAAACTTCTCAGGAACATGTTTACATTACAGAACTCATCACTGCGAAACATGGTAACAGCACAGAATATTCATCAGAAACATGTTTCTTGACCCCTTTAGGATTCTTATGTAGAAATTTTCAACGTTCATGGCTTATGTATCATACCTACATGTTAGTTAGCTTTGGTATATATACATTAGTACATGCATATTGTATACAAAAAGTGTTACCTTGGGAATTAGTCCAAGAAATCCTCACAGAATTCAGGTGATGCTGGTAGTCACGAAAAGTCTACACAAAGTCAAGTAAATGACACCTCCTATTACTATTGTGGGGACGGTATATAAAATATATTCATATAGCAACCAGAATTTAGCTGTTCGTTTGAAGCACCATGCCAGTATTATGAGAGGAAAAACATAGTTTACCTATGGATGAGGTAGGTAAGTTAGATGAGGTTAAGTTAGGTCAGGTGAATATTTGGTTCAAGATGGGGAAAGAATTTCTTATTTGTATCTCGGTGAATGTTGTACAGTCTTATCAGGAGATTCATATTCTGGAAGCCATATGGGACACTAGAACATCACATAGGCAGTAGATATACTCTGAGATACAGGTAAGTCCAGGAAATCTGGTAGATTTTCTTGGTAAACTTGGTGATAACAAAGTTTTCTCAAGATGTGGAGAAACTGTAAACACTAGAAAATAGCTTGAGGCTGCTATAGGGAAATCATACACCAGGTAAATCATCAAAAAACAACAGGCGAAAAACAATGAGGCATAAGCTGGGAAAGGCAAAGTTGATGGACCATGAAATATTAGTCAATGAACATAAAAAAAAACTGTAGAAGTCTTAAAATTCTATTAAAATCTGTGTCAGCTGTGCTGCTACTCCTGAACACATAAGGTCTTTGAAATAGGCAAATTCAAAGAACCATATTACATTTACACGATAGTCTAACAGTCCTTATTAAATGTCACATGAGAATGCATTGAACCATGCATTACAGGTCACAGGATAGCATAAGGAATTACAGGTCACAAAATAGCATTTGCATGCTAGTCTGACAGTCCTTTCTGAATGTCATATGTGGAGGCATTGAACCATGAATTACAGGTCACAGGATAGCATAAGGAATTACAGGTCACAGAATAGCATCCCCATTTATATACTAGTCTGACAGTCCTTTCTGAATGTCATATGTGGAGGCAATGAACCATGAATTACAGGTCACAGGATAGCATAAGGAATTACAGGTCACAGAATAGCATCCCCATTTATATACTAGTCTGACAGTCCTTTCTGAATGTCATATGTGAAGGCAATGAACCATGAATTACAGGTCACAGGATAGCATAAGGAATTACAGGTCACAGAATAGCATCCCCATTTAAATGCTAGTGTGACAGTCCTTTCTGAATGTCATATGTGAAGGCAATAGAACCATGAATTACAGGTCACAGGATAGCATAAGGAATTACAGGTCACAGAATAGCATCCCCATTTATATACTAGTCTGACAGTCCTTTCTGAATGTCATATGTGGAGGCATTCAACCATGAATTACAGGTCACAGGATAGCATAAGGAATTACAGGTCACAGAATAGCATCCAGATTTACATGCTAGTCTAACAGTCCTTTCTGAATGTCATATGTGAAGAAAATGCGCCATGAATTACAGGTCATATGATAGCATAAGGAATTACAGGTCACAGAATAGCATCCAAATTTACATGCTAATGTGACAGTACATCCTTACTGAATGTCATATGTGGAGGCAGTGAACCATGAATTACAGGTCACAGGATAGCATAAGGAATTACAGGTCACAGAATAGCATCCACATTTATATGCTAGTGTGACAGTCCTTTCTGAATGTCATATGTGAAGGCAATGAACCATGAATTACAGGTCACAGGATAGCATAAGGAATTACAGGTCACAGAATAGCATCCCCATTTATATACTAGTCTGACAGTCCTTTCTGAATGTCATATGTGAAGGCAATGAACCATGAATTACAGGTCACAGGATAGCATAAGGAATTGCAGGTCACAAAATAGCATCCACATTTATATGCTAGTGTGACAGTCCTTTCTGAATGTCATATGTGAAGGCAATGAACCATGAATTACAGGTCACAGGATAGCATAAGGAACTAGAATTTGTTTTCTATGTGAAAACTGATGTCTCCCCCCTTTCTATGTGCATGTCCAAAATATGCAAGCAAGAGTTATAGTTCTTGTGCATCACATATCCTGTCATTCTGTTTTATAAGTGTACCAAGTTTCATTGAAATATCTCTTACGGTTTTCAAGTTATAGAGGGGGCACGAAAGTGTTTGGAAAATAATCAAAGGGAAATAACTCCAAAGATATGAAAGCAAGAGTAATGATTCTCGTGCATCATGCTTTGTAAGTGTACCATGTTTCATTGAAAAATCTCTAATGGTTTTTGAGTTATAGAGCAGACACGAAATTGAATGAAAAATAAAGGGAAATAACTCTAAAGATATGCAAGCAAGAGTTATGGTTCTTTAGCATGACACATCATCTCATCGTGCTTTATAAGTGTACCAAGTTTCATTGAAATATTTCTTATGGTTTTCAAGTTATAGAGTGGACATGAAATTGTATGAAAAAATAATCAAAGGGAAATAACTCCAAAGATATGAAAGCAAGAGTTATATTTCTTGTGCATGACACATCGTCTCATCATGCTTTATAAGTGTACCAAGTTTCACTGAAATTTCTCTTACGGTTTTCAAGTTATAGGGTGGACACGAAATTGTATGGAAAATAATCAAAGGGAAATTACTCCAAAGATATGCAAGCAAGAGTTATGGTTCTTTAGCATGACATGTAATCTCATCGTGCTATATAAGTGTACAAAGTTTCAATGAAATAACTTCAAGTTATAAAGCGGACACGAAATTGTATGGAAAATAATCAAAGGGAAATAACTCATAAAATACTCAAGCCAGAGTTATGGTTCTTGTGCATGACACATCGTCTGATCATGCTCAATAAGTGTACCAAGTTTTATTGAAAAATCTTAAACGGTTTTCAAGTTATACAGCGGACACGAAATTGTATCGAAAATAATCAAAGGGAAATAACTCCAAAAATACTCAAGCTGGAGTTATGAATCTTGTGCATGACACATCGTCTTGTCGTGGTTTACAAGTGTACCAAGTTTCATTGAAAAACCTTTAACGGTTTTCAAGTTATACAGTGGACACGAAATTGATTCGAAAATAATCAAAGGGAAATAACTCCAAAAATACTCAAGCTGGAGTTATGGTTCTTGTGCATGACACATCGTCTCGTCGTGGTTTACAAGTGTACCAAGTTTCATTCAAAAATCTTTAACGGTTTTCAAGTTATAGAGCGGACACGATTTGTGACAGACAGACGAACAGACGGACGGACGGACAGACAGACGGACGGACAGACGCACGAGGAAAAACAATATGTCTCCCGACCCTATCGGGGGAGACATAATTGCAGGTCATAGAATAGCATGTACATTTATATGCTAGTCTGACAGTCCTTACTGAATGTCATATGTGAAGGCAATGAACCATGAATTACAGGTCACAGGATAGCATAAGGAATAGCAGGTCATAGAATAGCATCCACATTTACATGCTAGTGTGACAGTCCTTTCTGAATGTCATATGTGAAGGCAATGAACCATGAATTACAGGTCACATGATAGCATAAGGAATTGCAGGTCATAGAATAGCATGTACATTTATATACTAGTCTAACATTCCTTACTGAATGTCATATGTGAAGGCAATGAACCATGAATTACAGGATAACATAAGGAATTACAGGTCACAGAATAGCATAAGGAATTGCAGGTCACAGAATAGCATCCACATTTACATGCTAATGTGACAGTCCTTTCTGAATGTCATATGTGAAGGCAATGAACCATGAATTACAGGTCACATGATAGCATAAGGAATTGCAGGTCATGGAATAGCATGTACATTTACATACTAGTCTAACATTCCTTACTGAATGTCATATGTGAAGGCAATGAACCATGAATTACAGGATAACATATTAAGGAATTACAGGTCACAGAATAGCATAAGAAAGTCCTCGAAATAGGCGAGGTAAAAGAACCAAGAATAACATGTCATAAGTCTGAGAACCATGAATGACAGGGTATATCATTTTAATAGGTCAAGTGAGAGTAGCAATGGGCAGAACTGATATTCGAAGCATGATGCAATACAAGACAAATAATCATATGAGCCAAGTCATGAGAAAACCTGATTATTGCCTATGCAAAAACAAAGACGCATATCAGCTGTGCAGTAACTTCACACTCTGATTAGCGCCTATGTTTTCACTACAAGGGTAGTACAATTCCTCCTCTATTCATACCCAAAATTTCAAGATTCTACCTTTCTTCCGTGGGTGTACAGGTTTTCTTCTGTGGGTGTCGGACCTGGTCGGTGACCCCAATGACTGGTTTTCTCGCGTTGCGGCTCATATTGTATATTTGAAAGTGCTTATTTAAACTATATAAAGTCAGTTCACAGCCATGATAGGGAAGTTTCCACTCAAGTTTCACAGTACATGCAGTATCTAAAAGCGAACTGGGTCAAGTTGACCTCATTTTTCATCCAAGAGCTACCAATACTAAGTTAAGAGGCTACCATTGTGCAAAGAATCTGCGGTATGAAGAAAATAAGTAGTTACACAGACAAAGAAGTAGGTACTTACTCAAACAACCGATGGATAATGCCCTAAAACACATAGTTATGTGGAAGGCAAATCTACAAATTTCTGTTTACGTCAGTCCTGAGTACATGATCCAAGAGAAAAGAATGGGTGGGAAAAATATCTTGCTGCTGCTGTTTAACTTTTTGTCGTACTATCATTGAAGCCTTATATATTCTCTCGATGCTTGAGCCCTTTTTGTTGCCTTATTGTTCTGTCTACCTCTGTGTTGTACTCATCATTCTTTGTTCTTAGTTGCAAATGGCTACATAGTGGGAAAGAGCTTGTGTCCATCAAATGTATATCCTCTTATACCCCACTTTTATGAAGTAAAACTTGGGTTTACAGGGGGTATACCTTTTTTTTTGTTATTTTTGCTCCAAAACATAGATTGTAGGTACTCGTTAGATCCGCTTCGGCAAGACGGTAACCGTTCTTACGTGTACCCACAATCAATGGTTTGGAGTAACATCATGAAAAATATCAATTTTTTCAATGAATTCATTTCAATTTTTACAGCTCCAGAAAAATCTGTATTTTACATGGGCATGTTTTCTTTCTGTCTTTCTGCTATGTTGGGATTTTAAATTTAATTTGACCATCAATTTTCTTGCCATGAGCTTTGTTGTTTCTTTTAGTATAGAATAAAGCAGTTCAGTGAGTATGTTCAAATTATTGCCTAATACTCACTGCATAACTCATCAACTGGATTGCTCTAAATGCCAACACAAGAAGACCAGATAACATGTTATTCTATGACTTTTCTTCATATATTTGTGTCATTTCTTATTTGAAACCCAAGTTGTGGGTGCTCAAATATGAACAGCCTTGATATTGTCCTTTTTGAGCACCCAAAACCGTTTTCATGGATAATTGAGCAAAGTTCTCCCTTATTCCCATTCAGTTTGTATCTTATCCACTGCACTTTTGGGAAATGCTGCTGCGTTAGTGCTTAGTTCATTCATGCATGGTGCCCTGTGGTTGGCACTTATGCAAATCCTGCAATCCCCCATCAAGCACCATAGAAGATCATAGAAAGTTCGCTCTGATCAAGATCTACACAGGTTGCTCTATGGTCATGTAAGACAACAGAATATGATAAAAAGAACAAGTCAGACACACCTTATCTGAAAACAAGTTCCTAGACAAAGTGCCTCTGAGCTTAAAACAGTCAACAGTAAATAATGAACTTATTTTCTTTCTCTCCTCAAATATGAGCCGCCTCATGAGAAATCCAACATTGTGGTTTCCAAACAGGTCTGATGCAACCACCCAGCTGTAAAAGCACAGAAGATGGCTAGAAACTGGATTTTGGATTAAGAATGTAGAGGAACTGTACTATTCCTGTAGCAAAAAGAAAGCCACTGATCAGCTTCACAGTTACCATGAAGCTGATCTGCGTGTTTGTTTTCGCACATGCAAAATGCTGTTTTTCTCATGATGCGGCTCAAATATTCTTTACTTTCATGTTACCTGCAAAACAGTCATAAAGGTAGTCATTAAGGAAAAATAAAAGAGCTGGAAAACATTTTATTTTTCTAATGCACTCACTAAGCATTTAAAACAGTATTAAAATTCCCCTCCAGCCCACTGTCTAGAAGAAGTGAATGAACTATGAGTTAAAGGACATGTCATTGGAATAGGTGATAGCCTCCATAGTGTTGTGGGTATTAAGCTACTCGCCTTGTACAACAGGGGTAGTGGGTTCAATCTTGGGCTCCTCCAGTCCTTCCTATGAGACTATGAACAAAGGTCTCATGACAGTTTTCCAGGACAAACACAGACTATAATGTAAACCTTTTGGCCAATACATCAAGAAACAGATTTCTGCAAACATATGAGCTGCCTCGTGGGAAAACCAACAATGTAGTTTCCGAACAGGTCCGACACAAATCAGGCTGCACAGTTACAGAAGCAGGCTAGAAGCTTGAAATTTCGTATTTAGGAAGAAGAGGAATTGTACTATCTGTGTAGCAAAAACAAAGGCGCTGATCAGCTTCGCGGTTACCGCGAAGCTGATCTGCGCCTTTGTTTTCGCCTATGCATATTGTTGGTTTTCCCATGCGGCGGCTCAGATTTCTGCAAACATATGAAAAATGCATCAAAACATAACAGACTTGTCAAAATTTGGAAACCTCTGCAACTCATAGTAACACACCTGTTAACTTCAGTGACTAAGATAGCATACCCATCCCCACCGGGCCCGAAGGTTATAAAAAAAGTTTCATGCTCAGCTCAGCTGAGACTAGAATTTATCTTGCTCATAAATGTTAAAATGCCAACAATTGTTGGCATTTTAACATTTATCAGCAGGATGAATTACTAGTTTCTGAGTTTTGAACCAGAATTTTCCACTAATTTTGATTTAATATTTTAATATTAATATTAAATATTTAATATTGTGTTGGTATTCTGATGCAGCACCTCAGGTTTAAAGGACTGAAAGATCGGGACAACTATAGCATGCAAAAGTTCTGTCAGAGAACAACTTGCCATGGATGACTCCATATTGTTGCTTATCATTGGTTGTTTCGAGATAACTGTCCTGTATCTTTTTGGAACAAGTAGCCCAAGGTCAACTATCGCTCACCTGAGAGTCAACAAGTACAGACACTGGACAATGTTGTTGTTTTTTTTACCATATATGGGTATGACTGCCATCTCGGTCATGTTTCAGGTCTATGGCTGCAATAGTTTCCCTAGGATCATTGGTCCTGTAAACGCTTACCTGAGACATACTTGTCACTGTAAAAGCCTATGTTTCCAAAATTGACCTTGACCTAAATTAATCACATACCTTCATCTACTCCATTAGTTGTTTGCATCTGCCACTTTTCAGGTCTCAGGGTGCAATAGTTTTCAAATAATCCATAGTTTTCACTTTATCCCATGTAAAAGCCTATGTTTCCAAAGTTGACCTTGCCGTAAAATAGGTCAAGGTCATCCCAGGGTCATCATTTGATCAAACTATTATGGACTGGAGTCCAAAATGCTACAAACCAAATTTCGTGAAAATCTGTCTACCGGTTCTGGAGAAGAAGATTTTTGAGTGGTTTTTACCATAATTATATGGGCGTGGCAGTCATCTTGGTCATGAGACCCGGATTTCGCGATCAAACTTTTGTTCCCCCTACCCATGGATGCTCCGCATAAAATTTCACTTTGACTGGCCAAGCAGTTTCAGAGAAGAAGATCTTTGAAAAGTGTGTATGGATGACAGACTTGCCAAGGTCAAGAGATGACCTTGACCTAATTTAATCATATACCTTCAACGACTTCATAAGTTGTTCTGCATCTACCACTTTTCAGGTCTAAGGCTGCAATAGTTTTCAAAAAATCCATAGTTTTCACTTTTTGCCATGTAAAAGCCTATGTTTCCAAAATTGACCTAGGTTCATCATTTGATCAAATTATAATGGGCTGATGTCCTAAATGCTACATACCAAGTTTCATGAAAATCGGCCTGCCGGTTCTGGAGAGATTTTTGAGTGGTGTATACCATTTATGGGCGTGGCGGCCATCTTGGTCATGTGACCTGAATTTGGTCCCCCCTACCCATGGATGTTCCACATAAAATTACAGTTTGATTGGCCATGTGGTTTCAGTGAAGATCTTTGAAAAGTGTGTATGGATGACACTCCGGTGAAGGTCAAGAGATGACCTTGACCTAAATTAATCACATACTTTCATTAGTGGTTTTCCATCTACCACTTTTCAGGTCTCAGGCTGCAATAGTTTTCAAAAAATCCATAATTTTCACTTTTTTGTAAACGCCTATGTTTCCACAATTGACCTTGCCGTAAAACAGGTCAAGGTCATCCTATGGTCATCATTTGATCAAACTACGATGGGATGAAGTCCTAAATGCTACATACCAAGTTTTGTGAAAATTGGCCTGCCAGAAGAAGATTTTTGAGTGGTTTTTACCATATATGGGCGTGGCTGCCATCTTGGTCATGTGATCTGGATTTTGCGATCAAACTTACGTTACCCCTATCCATGCATGCTCCACATAAAATTTCAGTTTGACTGGCCAAGCGGTTTCAGAGAAGAAGATCTTTGAAAAGTGTGTATGGACAACAGATCGGCCAAGGTCAAGAGATGACCTTGACCTAAATTAATTACATACCTTCATATACTCCATTTAAGTTCTCTGCATCTACCACTTTTCAGGTCTCAGGCTGCAATAGTTTTCACACCAGAGGACCAATGGTCCTGTAAACGCTCACCTGAGATCTGCTGCATATACCAATAAACATGTTTGAACATTATTGTATTTAACCCCAGTGCAGGGACAGATGAAGCCCTTGGGCAATTTTCTTTTTTCAGAATAATCAATATTCTGTCCATTTGCCAATTTCCTGCTGGCTTTTCCCTTCAAATGACATTTTAACAGTTTTCCCCATTCAAATGCATAGGCAACCCATGTTGACCTTGCCATAAAATTGGCCAAGATCATCACAGGGTCATGATTCATATATACATTGGAGTACTTAAGCCATCAATGCTTCACACAAAGTTTCATTGAAATCAGTCTCTTGGTTTCAGAGAAGAAGTTTTTTAAGGGTTTTACCATATATGGACATGACGGCCATCTTGGTCATGTGACCTTAATTAATAATATACACATTGGTTCCCCCATCCTATGGATGCTTCACATAAAATTTGGCTTTAACTGGCCAAGTGGTTTCAGAGGAGATATTTGAATATTATGGTAATATACGAGGCGTGACCCGGTAAATCGTGTACTTTGTTGATATTTTCATTATTTGACGTCCTATTGCCATTAAACTTTTCAAATACCTTCTGCAACTCAAATTCAGTAAAAAGAGGTGCATAAAAGTATGAGTTTATGTAAAACTTGTAAAATGTGCATGATCGATTAGGTCAGTGTATGCGAACCCGGCGCAACCCAAACAAACACATTTAAATAATCTTCTGTGTGTGCAATAAGTAGTATTTTTCAGCCATTTCAGTGTTAACCCTTACCGCGCGGTGAACGACTAAAGTCGTACCCGAATGTAAGGTCTGTCAACGCGGCGAACAACTGAGGTCGTTTTTCTCCCTACTTTCGTTTTCGATCGAGTCTGACCGTGGAATACAATGGGAGGACCCATTTTATAATACAGACTTCCTCAATAGGCCCTGTACTGAGCATATGTAAAGTTTATACGGAACATATAATGGAATTTTTTGTTATGCGGAATGAAATCAATAAAATATTACTTTCCTTTTGGATTTCATTCATGAATTTGCAATGGCGGACACAGGAAATATTGCCGATACGGGGGTGATAAAAAGTTGAATATTACTTCAAAATAATGACTTTGACAAGGATTTCTTGTTTTTTGGATGTCAGAGGATATGAATAAGGTAAATTGAATTGGAAATATCTCCCGTCATCATCTTTTTTCGTACGAAATTAGCTTTCGTAACAGATTTGAAATGGAAATTTTGATTTTTTTTCGGCGAAGTTGACTTGTTGTGTCATCGCTACAAGTATTATTCACAGACATCCATTTATAATTTTTGGTTTATTTGATAGATAATTCAATGGCCTTTCGATCTCTTATTTGGTTTTTCAATGTAGCTTGTTTGTGAAAGAAGTTATATGGGTTTAAACACAAACAGTAGAAAATCACAAAATGGCTCCGACTTTGTCAGCGGTGAGCACCCAATCGGTAAAATATTTTGACGCGCGGTAAGGGTTAAGCGCCAAAACGAGCTGTCTGCTCAAAGCAACATTCTTTTAACATCACAAGAGAAAATTTCGAATGTTGCATATCATCTGTTTGAAAATGGCACACATTTAAATGTTGTCTGTTAAACATAAAACCTAATGAAAATGGCGACGTTAAAGGAAGAGAAAGCGCGACGAACAGCAATCCAGTACTATGTGCAGACCGTTATGACCTCAAATGATTCATTCAAGCATCTGAAAAGCACAAACATATACAGTGGTATTTCGAGAAGCATTGTTTTAAATGGCATGGTCGATTTAGACATGAGTGAACAGAAAAAACACAGCATGAATGGAAACCATTCATGAATGTCCGTAACATACTTTCCGCAGATGAAATCGCATCTTCAGTGTAAACGTTTTCAGGGCAGAGAGAAGTTTATGTAAGCGATTCAACAGGTAGTTACATAGTCTATGGTTCAGTGACATGTTTCAAAAGTTGGTACAAACATCGCTTGTGTATCGCACACAACGGAGCGTACCTCTATAAAGAGTAAACGGTAAGTACATGTAGTACATGAAGTTGACACATAACAGTAGACGACGTCATCAGCGTGCGCCGGGTCTGCATGACTTGTAGTTTTGTATTGTGTACTGAGATTTTATTCTTAGGTGTATTTTTCTGAAATTTTGTATGCATACCCAGAACATGTGTAAGTAATATACTTGTAAATTGGAAGCCTGTGCATTGAATAGTTTTTATACGGCAAGCACAGTCCACGATTTACTGGGCCACCCTTCGTACATGTATATTGCCCGGGGGTGAATACATGCCCTTGGGTCCAACTTTTTTCAGAATCATTAATATTCAGTCCTACTACCCATTTCCTGCAACATTTTCACCTCAAATGACTTTTTAGAAGTTTTCCCCATTCAAATGCATGGGTGACCTATGTTGACCTTGTCGTAAAATAGGTCAAGGTCACCACAAGGTCATGATTTCTATATATATTGTAGTACTTTAGCCATCGATGCTTCATGCCAAGTTTCTTTGAAATCGGTCCACTAGTTCTATGGGCATGGCGGCCATCTTGGTCATGTGACCTAAATTATTTATATATACATTGATTCTCATATTCTATAGATGCTTCACATAAATTTTGGCTTTGATTGGCCAAGCGGTTCCAGAGGAGAAGATGTTTGAATATTATGGTAATATACATATATAATGCTCCAGGATGGGGGCAGATGAACCCTGTGGGTCCAATTTTTTTCGGAATCATTAATGTTCTGTGCTACTGCCCATTTCCTGCAAGACTTTCACTTAAAAAGTCTTTTTAAAAGTTTTCTCCATTCAAATGCATTGGCGACCTATCTTGACCTTGCTGAATATAGATCAAGGTCATCACAGGGTCATGATTTTTATACACATTGTAGTACTTCAGTCATCGATACTTCATGCCAAGTTTCATTGAAATCGGTCCACCGGTTACGAAGAAGAAGATTTTTTAAGTGTTTTTACCATATATGGGCATGGCGGCCATCTTGATCATGTGACCTGGATTATTTATATACACATTGGTTACCCCTTCCTTTTGATGCTTCACATAAAATTTGGCTTTGATTGGTCAAGCGTTTTCAGAGGAGAAGAGGTTTAAATATTATGATGATATACATGTATATTGCCACGGGGTGGGGGCACATAAGCCCCTGGGGTCCAATTTTTTCCAGAATCATTAATATTCAGTCCTACTGCCCATTTCCTGCAATACTTTCACTTTAAATGACATTTTAAAAGTTTTCCCCCTTCAAATGCATTGGCGACCGATGTTGACCTTGCCGTAAAAAAGGTCGTCATCACAGGGTCATGATTTATATAAACATTGTAGTGCTTGAGCCATTGATGCCTCATGCCAAGTTTCGTTGAAATCGGTCCACCGGTTCTGGAGAAGAAGATTTTTGAAGGGTTTTTACCATATAAGGGCATGGGGGTCATCTTGGTCATGTGACCTGGATTTCTTATATATACATTGGTTCCCCCTTCCTATAGATGCTTCATATTAAATTTGGCTTTGATTGGCCAAGCGGTTTCAGAGAAGATCTTTGAAAATGGTGGACGATGACGGACGAACGGACGACGGAGCATGGGTATACTATAAGCTCACCTGTGAGCCTTCGGCGCAGGTGAGCTAAAAATCCATAGTTTTCACTTTTTCCCATGTAAAAGCTTATGTTTCCAAAATTGGCCTCGCTGTAAAATAGGTCAAGTTCATCCCAGGGTCATCATTTGCGCAAACTATGATGGGCTGGAGTCCGCAATGCTACATACCAAGTTTCGTGGAAATCGACCTGCCAGTTCTGAAGAAGATTTTTGAATGGTTTTTACCATATATGGGCGTGGCGGCCATCTTGGTCATGTGACCCGGATTTCGCAATCAAACTTTCGTCCCCCCTACCCATGGATGCTCCACATAAAATTTCAGTTTGATTGGCCATGCGGTTTCAGAGAAGAAGATCTTTGAAATTGTGGACAACGGACGGACAGACAACGGACAGACAACGGACGGACAGACGACGGACTAATTGGTATACTATAAGCTCACCTTGTGAGCCTTCAGCTCAGGTGAGCTAAAAACTAGCACTACCAAACTACATGTATTTAGATATCAACATTCATCATTATTTCAAACCAGTGTCTTTACAGTAAGGAAGCCACCATATCAACATCAGTCAAAACATCAGTAGAGTACATGTACATGCATCTATGTTTGGGAGTGTCAGTCAAGAATTTATTTATAAAATCCTATGGGTAACATCAATTTCATTTTTACCTGGCATTCTAAAAGCCCCACATATTCTGTAGACGCAACTTTCAGTATATTCAAGCCACTGTCAAACTAAATGTTTACCAGCACACATCACTTGTCTCCATTCACCCTGACCTGATGGTAACCGGCACATTCAATACTCATATAACATGCAGACATCCAAACTTCTCCATGGCCTAGTCATTGTGCTGGTTTTGATATTTTCATCACACACCAGTAGCACAAGTTTCTATAAAACTGATCTAGTATTATTCATCAAACCTTGTCGTTATCAGCTGATATCTAAAAACAAGATTTCATCAGTGGATCATCATGTTCCTGACTTTAATCATTTCCAAGGTAATTCACAAAACTTCAATCTAGCCCAAAAATGATAACAAGAAAAATGTACTGTTATACTGAAAGTGTTATTTTTGATATTCAACTGCAGGACTATGAGTCCAGAAATGCTCATCTTGCCTGTGTCTGGTTGACCTTTGTGTAAAATAGGTTAAGGTCACCAAATGGTCATGATTTATAAATGGTGGCCATCTTGGTAATTTGACCTTGATAATTAATTCAAACTTCAGTTCCTCATACACAAAGAAGCTTCATCACTGAGAAAATTGAGATGTTTGAATATTATAGCCATATAAATGTATATTGCCCTGGAGTGTGTGTTTGTGGGGGGGGGGGGGTGTAGACAGACCCCTGGGGTCAATTTTTTTTTTTTTTTTTTAAATCATAAATCTTCAGTCTTATGTAATTATTTCACCCAGTGCAGGAGCAACATCAACCTCCACAGTATTTAAAAGCAAGAAAAGAATGATTTGCCCAATTGCTTTATGCAATGAAGAATACAAACTTTTTCTCAGGAAAAAAATTGAACCATCTAATACCAACTACTGAACATTTGCCAAATTTCATCAAACTCATGACTCGTAACAGGTAGTGATTTTGGTAAAAATATTTAATGAACTTTGAAACATTTTCCTTCAAGCAATCTAAAATCAGCATCTTACAGAACTGGATTAGACATCCCTGAGTTTGGATTCTGCAGCAATGCTTAACAAAGATGGGACATCAGTATTTAGGGCTTGAGATGGCTGTCAACCTGCAACCTGTGGCTAGCTAAGAGGGGACTGAAGCACTATACAAAAGATGCTGCATTATTTTCTACTAGTGTTTGCCCTACTGTGAAAGTGAGTTTGCCCTAGTGTGCAAACTGTGTCTGCCCAGCCCCCCTCTTTCACAGCAATAACATACTGGGAAAAATTTACCCCCAACCCATGTCACAATATAGAATTCTACAATATCAGTAAGATCAAACCCTCCCACTTTCCCCCCAGTTCAGCAAACACTTTTCACACGAAAAAATTCAGGTCCTGCAACAAGACCAGAGCTATCTACACAACAGGCTTTCTTGTGCCAAGTCTACATGATGATTTGAGCCTCATCATGAGATAACTGAATTGTTGTCTATGCGAAAACAAAGGCGCAGACCAGCTGTGCAGTAACTTCACAGCTGATCAGCGCCTTTGTTTTCACTTCATGGATAGTACAAGCCCTCATTTACATAAATCAGAAAAATTCAAGATTCTAGCCTTCTCCTGAGACTGAACAGGCCAGTTCATGTCAGACCTGGTCAAAACCCTGAAGACCCTGTTTTCATGCGTCCTGGCTCATTCTGTACAGGTATGTCTGACTTCCAGCTATAATCTTGCTGATAGCCTCATAATTGATGCTATTTTTAGCCTAACTCATCTTCAGGAACTGTTCACCTGAGGAATAATTACAGGTAAAACATAGTCTGGCAGTCTTGGCTTGGACTTCTCTGTAGTCTTGGCTTGGACTACTTTTATCACATTCATAAATTATCTAAGTTTCATTTGCAAGTTCTAAACAGTTCTGAAACAGCCTCATGGAAGCATTGTATAATTTTACTTTAAAATGATTTTTCAAAGTTTGTGGCATTACATAGCAACACTTCTTTACTGCACTATAATGAAAGTTGGATTGTGGAATGTAGAAAATGATAATGTATCTATAGATATGTATGATGAGAGGCAACCTTTTGGGAAAAGTTGCTCTCTCGGTTTACCATAAGGTATCTCGTCTATTTGCTGCTTTAGTTATTTCCAACTTGAGTTTAAAGGAAGGGTGTTTGCTATGACTGTGCAAGTTCCTGGTCATTGCTTACTTTTTACTTGACTCCAATTGTTTATTGGATCTGAGCTTTTACTACGAGTAAGAATTATATGTCAGACCCATCAGCAAACCACAAAGACAAACCACTACTAAGAGAAACCATCCCATAGTTTACAAGATACCAAGAATTACTCATACAAAACAGATTCCATCATAATATAAGCCGTATCGTGGGAAAACCAACAATGTGATTTCCAAACACGTCCGACACAAACCGGGCTCTACAAGCACAGAAAAGAGCTAGAAGCTTGAAATTTCGGATTTAAGTAGAAGAGAAACTGTACTATTCGAGTAGCGAAAACAAAGGCGCTGATCAGCTGTAACCGCGAAGCTGATCTGCGTCTTTGTTTTCGCCTATGAAGATTGTTGGTTTTCTCACAGGCGGCTCATATACCTAGTCTAACCTGTTAACAGCATTCTATAAACTTACAGCTTTTACAGAAAACTGTGAACCTGGGGAAGAAGTTTTTCTTCATTTATACTATACTCAACAGAAATAGAAATGCATCTGACAAGTGGACTACACATTTATGCTTTAATCTTATGTGTTATACTATTTCCAACAGAAAAACCAGAGGACCAATGGTCCTGTAAACGCTCACCTGAGATCTGCTGTATATACGAATGTTATAGAAAATAGTCCCAGTATAGGGGCAGATGAAGCCCTTGGGCCATTTTTTTTTCAGAATAATCAATATACTGTCCATACAAGTTTTTCCCTTCAAATGACATTTTAACATTTTACCCATTCAAATACATAGGCAACCCATGTTGACCTTGCCTTAAAATAGGTCAAGGTCATCACAGGGTCATGACTTATATATAAATTGTAGTACTTAAGTCATCGATGCTTCATGCCAAATTTCTTCGAAATTGGTCCACTGGTTCCGGAGAAGAAAATTTTTGAAGGGTTTATACCATATATGGGCATGGCGGCCATCTTGGTCATGTGACCTTGATTATTCATATACACATTGATTCCCCCATTCTATAGATGCTTCACATGAAATTTGGCTTTGATTGGCCAAGCGGTTTCAGAAAAGAAGATGTTTGAATATTATGGTAATATACATGTGTAATGCCCCGGGGCTGTGACAAATGAGCCCTTGGGGTCCAATTTTTTTCAGAATCCTTAATATTCAGTCCTACTGCCCATTTCCTGCAAGACTTTCACTTTAAATGACATTTTAAAAGTTTTCCCCATTCAAATGCATTGGCGACCTATGTTGACCTTGCTGTAAAATAGGTCAAGGTCATCCAAAGGTCATAATTTATAAACACACTGTAGTACTTCAGTCCCCGATGCTTCATGCCAAGTTTTGTTGAAATCGGTCCATTGGTTCAGAAGAATAATTTTAAAGGGTTTTTACCATATATGGGTATGGCAGCCATCTTGGTCATGTGACCTGGATTATTTATAAACACATTGGTTCCCCCTTCCCACAGATGCTTCCTATAAAATTGGGCTTTGATTGGCCAAGTGGTTTCAGAGAAGAAGATCTTTGAATATTTTTGTAATATACATGTATATTGCCCAGGGGTGGGGGCAGACCAACCCCTGGGGTCCAAATTTTTTTCAGAATTACCTACCTTCAGTCCATTTGCCCATTTCCTGCACGATTTGCCTTTCAAATGACATTTTAACAATTTTCCCCATTCAAATGCATGGATGACCTATGTTGACCTTGCCGTAAAATAGGTCAAGGTCATCCAAAGGTCATAATTTATAAACACATTGTAGTACTCTAGACCCCGATGCTTCATGCCAAGTTTCTTTGAAATCGGTCCAGTGGTTCCGGAGAAGAATTTTAAAGGGTTTTTACCATATATGGGCATGGCGGCCATCTTAGTCACGTGACCTGGATTATTTATAAACACATTGATTCCCCCTTCCCATAGATGCTTCCTATAAAATTCGGCTTTGATTGGCCAAGTGGTTTCAGAGAAGAAGATCTTTGAATATTTTTGTAATATATATGTATATTGCCCCGGGGTGGGGGCAGACCAACCCCTGGGGTCCAAATTTTTTTTCAGAATTACCTACCTTCAGTCCATTTGCCCATTTCCTGCAAGATTTGCCTTTCAAATGACATTTTTACAATTTTCCCCATTCAAATGCATGGGCGTCCTATGTTTACCTTGCCGTAAAATAGGTCAAGGTCATCCAAAGGTCATAATTTATAAACACATTGTAGTACTCTAGTCCCCGATGCTTCATGCCAAGTTTCGTTGAAATCGGTCCAGTGGTTCCGGAGAAGAAGAATTTTGAAGGGTTTTTACCATATATGGGCATGGCGGCCATCTTGGTCATGTGACCTGGACTATTTATAAACACATTGGTTCCCCCTTCCTATAGATGCTTCACATAAAATTTGGCTTTGATTGGCCAAGCGGTTTCAGAGAAGATCTTTGAAAATGGTGGACGACGACGGACGGACGACGGACGGACGCCGGATCATGGCCATCCTATAAGCTCACCTTGTGAGCCTAACGGCTCAGGTGAGCTAAAAATGTATCTGACAAAGAACTACACTTTTTTCTACATCTAACAATGTAGAAAAGGAACAGAACTTCTGTGTAGTGAAAACAAAGATGCTGATCAGCTGTGCAGTCATCCAAAGAAAGCTTGATTTTTTTAGATGAACTTCAACATCACAGTTGACAAGTTTATAATCATGTCAGCATGGTATAGCCTGTTTGAAGTATTGTTTCTTTGTGTTGAGGTTTAGTTTAAACATATTTATTCTCAATAGAAGTTTGACATGCGAAACATATGTACATAGTTACAATAACAAAGTATAGGATTAGAACGAAAGCTTTCAGCTTATAAAGTCCCTTTTGAGGTTTAACATCCCAGTCAACATATATTCAGTCATGTCAGATCAGTGTCACCTCTTCATGGATATTCACAAGTACTCTGGGGAGTTAATGTGTCTTGCTCAAGGAAACAACAAGGTGCCCCAAGTGGGGATCAAACCCAGGACCTCTTGACTCGGAGTCTGATGCTTTACTACCAGGCCACTCCGCTGCCATTCAAGTATTGTGGGGGATGTGTCTTGCTCATGGACACACAAGACCGCAGTAGTGGTAGGCTTTGAGCCCAAATCTCTCCCTCCAGAGTCTGAGGCTCTTCCACTAAACTACCATGCTTCCTTCAAATGAGCCACAGCGCGAGAAAACTGGTCTTTGGGATTTCCGAACAGCTCCGATATATAAACTAGTCTGTGCAGTCACACAAGAAAGCTAAAATCTTGAATTTTGGATATCAGTAGAGAAGGCATTGTGCTATCCTTGTGACGAAAACAAAGGCACTGATCAGCCATGCAGTAACGTTAATGCACAGCTGATCTGCGGCTTCGTTTTCCCCTAGGTAAAATGTTGCTTTTGGCATGCATCTCCGATTCTGTTTGAAAAGGCAGAAAATACAGGGGTAGTCAATGCTTCTCAACAACTGTAATATTGCTTATCAGAGTATGTGTTCCTACCAAGTCTATCAAAGAATAGAAACTCTGCCAGCAATGTGTTTCTTAAAGAAAGCTTTGATTACCTGCAATGCATCATGGTCGATGGAGACTCGACTGCTCACCAAGAAAACTGCCTCTTGCTCTAGTGCCTAGAATACTTCACCATGCTTGCTATGACTGAAATGAATTAATTATAATGGCATGTAATTATGGGAAACACTGTATAATTTCCATGCCTTAATTTTGTTTTTAGTCATGAATTTACTATTGTGTCTGTGCAAGTCTTGACAGGTCTGCAATAATGGTTAGTTTATCCTTATTTTTCATTTATGTCATTTCCTCTACCAAGAGTTTGGCTTTTCTGAAGCGAGGTTTGAAACATACACCTAACTCTACTATACCACAAGGCCACTGTGATACCCACAGCAATTAAGGATTTTGGTCATTTCTATGAAGTCGTGGTTACTCATTACAAGCATATTTGTGCAGAGCAAATAACTTATTTTAGATAAGCAAAACTTAAAATATGTTGTTTACCCCAATAAGAATGTGATTGTTTTGTGGTTTAAAGTCCCAGTCAACAATTTTTTAATCACACCAAGACGGAGCCTACTCTTCCTATGTGTTAACTTGTGCTATAGGGATTTAATGCTTCTTTTAGCACGAGTCAATGTTTTTTGCAATGACACAATTTGGTGCCAGTGGGGCTCCATTCCCCAAACCCTTGATCAAGTTATAGACTCAGTGCTAGAAATAACAAAACATTATGAAATCTTACCATTGGTATAATAACACCACGAACCCACCATGTCATCAGATCTGTGATCTCAGAGAGGCAGGCTTGAGAGCAACTCAGATCTGAAACAGAGACAAAATATTGGAATATGCTTGTTAATAATGGTTTGATTCTTTAGGTCCAAGGGAATTTCAGTATTTCCTGGATTCCATTAAAAGAATGACTTTGTACAACACATAAGGCACAGTATACTCACCTGAGCCCTTCTCTAGGAATACTCTAGGAATATAGTGGTTACTGAACAGATTAACCCATATTTGACGAATGTATTTTCCCATCATTATCATTTGGGTGAGTCCACTTTTACTTTTAGGGGCGTCAGAAGTGATTCTAAAATTTTATTCAATTTTTCGATGAAAATTCTCTAAGCAAACAGAATAGCCCCAGATGGGACGCCGCATTCTGCGGCGTCACATCTGGGGCTATTCTGTTTGCCTATGTCCCATAAAAGGAACGCCAGGCTGAAATGAGTTAATGGTATTACCTGAACAGACTGACAGTGAATTCTGAGAATATTGGTACAATGTCCAATGAGAATATTGTATAGTGTTTCCTAAAGAGACTGACAGTATTTTCTGTGGCTATTGTTACAGTGTTTCATGAGATTGACAGTGTGTTTTTTTTTTCTGAAAATATTGGTACAATGTTATCTGAACCAACTGACAGTCCTTTCTAAGAATTTTGGTACAGTGTTTTTCCTGAGCCTATTGGTAAAGTGTGTTTTTAAAACAATGAATGTTTTCTGAGAATATTGGTACAGTGTTTTCTGAACAGACACAGTGTTTTGTGGGAAAACTGGTACAGGGATTTCTGAACAGACTGTTCTCTGAGAAAATTGGTTTCATAATTTCTGGACAGGCTGAGCCTATTGGTACAGTGTTTTATGAACAGACTGACAGCGTTTTCTGAGAATATTGGTAAAGTGATTTATGAACAGACAGACAGTGTTTTCCGAGAATATTGGTACAATGTTTTATGAACAGACAGACAGTGTTTTCTGAGAATATTGGTACAGTGTTTCATGAACAGACTGAGAGTGTTTTTTGAGAATATTGGTACAGTGTTTTATGAACAGACTGACAGTGTTTTCCCAGAATATTGGTACAATGTTATCTGAACAGGCTGACAGTGTTTTCCAAGAATATTGGTACAATGTTTTCTCAACAGGCTGGCATTGCTTTCTGAGAATATTGGTACAGTGTTTTCTGAATAGACTAACAGTGTTTTCTGAGAAAATTGGTACAGTGTTTTATGAACAGACTGACAGTGGTTTCTGAGAATATTGGTACAGCGTTTTCTGAACAGGCTGGCCTTGCTTTCTGAGAATATTGGTACAGTGCTTTATGACCAGACTGACAGTATTTTCTGAGAAAATTGGTACAGTGTTTTATGAACAGACTGACAGTGTTTTCTGAGAATACTGGAACAGTGTTTTATAAACAGACTGACAGTGTATTCTGAGAATATCGGTACAGTGTTTTCTGAACAGGCTGGCTTTGTTTTCTGAGAATATTGGTACAGTGTTTTATGAACAGACTGACAGTGTTACCTGAGAATATTGGTACAGTGTTTTATGAACAGGCTGGCATTGTTTTCTGAGAATATTGGTACAGTGTTTTTATGAACAGACTGGCAGTGTTTTCTGAGAAAATTGGTTCAGTGTTTTATGAACAGACTGACAGTGTTTTCTGAGAACACTGGTACAGTGTTTTATAAACAGACTGACAGTGTATTCTGAGAATATCGGTACAGTGTTTTCTGAACAGGCTGACAGTGGTTTCTGAGAATATTTGTACAGTGTTTTATGAACAGACTGACAGTGTTACCTGAGAATATTGGTACAGTTTTTTCTGAACATGCTGGCATTGTTTTCTGAGAATATTGGTACAGTGTTTTATGAACAGACTGACAGTGTTTTCTGAGAATATTGATACAGTTTTTTCTGAACATGCTGGCATTGTTTTCTGAGAATATTGGTACAGTGTTTTATGAACATGCTGACAGTGTTTTCTGAGAAAATTGGTACAGTTTTTAATGAACAGACTGACAGTGGTTTCTGAGAATACTGGTACAGTGTTTTCTGAACAGGCTGGCATTGCTTTCTGAGAATATTGGTACAGTGTTTTATGACCAGACTGACAGTATTTTCTGAGAAAATTGGTACAGTGTTTTATGAACAGACTGACAGTGTTTTCTGAGAATACTGGAACAGTGTTTTATAAACAGACTGACAGTGTATTCTGAGAATATCGGTACTGTGTGTAACAGTGTTTTCTGAACAGGCTGGCTTTGTTTTCTGAGAATATTGGTACAGTGTTTTATGAACAGACTGACAGTGTTACCTGAGAATATTGGTACAGTGTTTTATGAACAGGCTGGCATTGTTTTCTGAGAATATTGGTACAGTGTTTTATGAACAGACTGGCAGTGTTTTCTGAGAAAATTGGTACAGTGTTTTATGAATAGACTGACAGTGTTTTCTGAGAACACTGGTACAGTGTTTTATAAACAGACTGACAGTGTATTCTGAGAATATTGGTACAGTGTTTTCTGAACAGGCTGGCATTGTTTTCTGAGGATATTTGTACAGTGTTATATGAACAGGCTGGCATTGTTTTCTGAGAATATTTGTACAGTGTTTTATGAACAGACTGACATTGTTTTCTGAGAATATTGGTACAGTGTTTTATGAACAGGCATTGCTTTCTGAGTATACTGGTACAGTGTTTTCTGAATAGACTGACAGTGTTTTCTGAGAATATTGGTACAGTTTTTTCTGAACAGGCTGACTGTGTTTTATGAGAATATTGGTACAGTGTTTTCTGAACAGGCTGACTGTGTTTTCTTTGAGTACTGGTACAGTGTTTTATAAACAGACTGACAGTGTATTCTGAGAATATTGGTACAGTGCTTTCTGAACAGGCTGGCATTGTTTTCTGAGGATATTTGTACAGTGTTTATGAACAGGCTGGCATTGTTTTCTGAGAATATTTGTACAGTGTTTTATGAACAGACTGACAGTGTTTTCTGAGAATATTGGTACAGTGTTTTATTTATTTTCTTTCCCACCTAGTGTCTATGTTGAGACTCTAAATTTAATTGCATTGATTCCTGGTCCCTCTATTCTTACTTCTAAACTGACTGACAGTGTTTTCAGATATTAATAATATTGATACAGTGTTTTCTGAACAGGCTCATATAGTGTTTGTGTAGTGGTTACTGTGGAGATTGGTGATTGGCGCAATGTCTTAAAAAGATTTGCATGAAAACTATAAAAAGGCATTCGTGGATGGCATGTGGATAGACATTAGAGGACATAACCAATGCTGTATGATTGCCCGTAGACAGGTACTCATGATCAAACTGTAGTAGGTGAACTGCATGCGACTGAAATCTAGTGTTACAAGTATTTTAGCATTTGAGCAGCCACGTGGGAAAACCAACAATCTGCATAGGCGAAAACAAAGGCGCAGATCAGCTTCGCGGTAACCGCGAAGCTGATCAGCGCCTTTGTTTTCGCTACCCAGATAGTAAAATTCCTCTTCTACTTAAATCCTAAATTTCAAGCTTCTAGCTCTTTTCTATGCTTGTACAGACCAGTTTGTGTCAGACCTGTTAGAAAACCACATTGTTGGTTTTCCCATGAGGCAGCTTATTTAGCATTAGGAAAGTGTACCATATGGCACCACAGTAATCACAACAAAGGTAACTGCTTCATTTACAGCTGAATAGTTTCCACATAAAAGATATAACAATCCTGCAAACTGCAAAACAATGATATGTACACCCCATGAAAACTGAAATCATCCCCACTATGAGCCCAGTCAGTAACTGCACAGCTGATCAGTGCCTAGGTTTTGCTACACAGTAGAATTCCTCAACTACTGTACTTATATACAAAACTTCAAGCTTCTGGCCTGCTTCTTCAACTGTACTAGCTTGTATCGGACCTTGTCAGAACCTCTGAAGACCGGTTTTCTCCCGTCTCTGATGGTTGCTAGTTTGTTTCAGTGTTCATTACATCTAAAGCAATATTTATGTCAGCTTAAAGCACAATATGAAAGAGTTCTGTACTGCAGACACTCAGAGGGGATTTGACAATTGTGCCTAAAATATCTGTTGCATAAAATATCATCCAAAATCTCCAATTATTTGTAAAGTTTTGTCATCCCATATCTCATGACAAGATACACACTTCCTTTCCCTTCTGAAACGGCCCATATGGAGCAACACTACTATCTCTTTGTACAACAGCTTTTGTTTAGGCAATTCCTGATGATCTTGACTGACTCTCCCACAATGTGGGATTCAAATCTAAAGGGTCACTGATGAGGTTTTAGTACTGCAGCCGAAACCCTGGTATGACCCATCCCCTCTCATTAATATATTCACTGCTCTTAAAGAATCTCAATTTTTTATTCTTATTCAATGATTCAATGCAACAGTCATTGGTATTCTATGACACTGGGCAGTTTCCTTAGTGGCTGCATCCAATTCCACTAAACTTTATCAAAATCCCAGTTCGGCCAGACTTAAGCTGGGTGGTCTCTGAAGATCTATTAATTGGGTTGGGTGGGGTAGGGTAGATTTTACAATAATCTTTTGCATTGTATGTGGATAGGTTCATCTGCAAAACCAGTAAAGAAAAGGCACATTCAAAAAGAACAAAGTAGCAAAATCAGTAGTTTATATGAAAAAGAATCTCAAATTTTTATTCTTATTCAATGATTCAATGCAACAGTCATTGGTATTCTATGACACTGGGCAGTTTCCTTAGTGGCTGCATCCAATTCCACTAAACTTTATCAAAATCCCAGTTCGGCCAGACTTAAGCTGGGTGGTCTCTGAAGATCTATTAATTGGGTTGGGTGGGGTAGGGTAGATTTTACAATAATCTTTTGTATTGTATGTGGATAGGTTCATCTGCAAAACCAGTAAAGAAAAGGCACATTCAAAAAGAACAAAGTAGCAAAATCAGTAGTTTATATGAAAAAGAATCTCAAATTTTTATTCTTATTCAATGATTCAATGCAACAGTCATTGGTATTCTATGACACTGGGCAGTTTCCTTAGTGGCTGCATCCAATTCCACTAAACTTTATCAAAATCCCAGTTCGGCCAGACTTAAGCTGGGTGGCCTCTGAAGATCTATCACCTCTTTGGCATAATGAGGGGTACTCCAAGGCTACTCACCTAGATACTTCAGCTTCTAACATGAGTCAAGAGGCCAAAAATCAATCTTCTTAGAATTCAATCAGTTTCAGAGATGATTGTTTGAATATTGCTTTACATCCACATTAGAAAACTAAGGTGAAGTCATGAAGCTTATTTATCCTAAACAAACTGTTCCCCAGCAAGCCTTCTGAGGCTGATTACCAGCAGTTAGTGCACATTTCTTCACAACTAACTGACAAATGCTATTCTTGAAACAGCAAAAAGGAGGAATGTCCATAAAAATATTTTTTTATGTCTAAACATTTCTGAAAGAAATGAATGTGCTGGACATGAGAAACGATTGCAGGTCCTGATCAGTGCCTTTGTTTTCGCTACTCGGATAGTACAATCCCTCTTCTTCCTCAATTCCAAATTTCAAGATTCTAGCCTCTTCGGCCGATTTGTGTCAGACCTGGTCGGTAACCCCGAAGACCGGCTTTTTCGCATTGTGGCTCAAAAAACAAACTTCTGGGCCAGTCTACATGGACAAGCTAAGTTGCCTTGTGATCACACTGCCTGGTTGTGCAGGCTGAACAACACTTTTGATAAATCAGACTTGTTTTTCTTCAGAGCAAGTCAAATTGATACCTGAACACATAAATTAAGTCGAAGCTAACTGACTGACTTTGATGAAAATACATTTGTTTCCATTATTGGCAGGCAGGATTCCAATATAACATTCTTCTTTGCTCATAATATACAACTGAACCATGAAGTATGCTAATTAATGGACTTCCTCTGTCAATTTAACACCCATAACTATCATTTCACTCATTTCTGTAATTTTTCAAATCCTTGAAACTCATGAACAGTACATGGAGAATAGTACAGCAGGAAATCAGTTTGACCTTGCAATGAGGTATAAAGATTTTTTCTTTGCTGATTCTTAGAGGTTAGACCTTGTCTTTGACGAATCCAACTGATGACATCTTGTCATCATTGGGGAATTTGAGAAAATCAAGATGGCGTCCAAGGCGTCCACCACATAATGAAAATATACATACTGTCAAATATTTCATCCCTAAATTAATAGAAAGATGCATTTATTTCCTCTGAATATTACTATCATCAACATATCTGACTCATGCTGTTGTTCAAAAACTTTCCTAGTTAAGATGGCACCAAAGATGGCCACCAAAACTTGAAAAACATGGACTTTTTTTGCTTTGTACAGTTTTGACCATGAACAGCAGACTAATAATAAGTTGTTAACTCCAATTATTGTTGGTATCAATGTATCTAGCTGCTGCTATTTTTTCTGGACTCATGCATCAATAATGGTGTCCAAGATGGCTACCAGAATAAAGCTATGAATTTCAAGATGGCACCCCACATGATAACAATTCTTTCGGTATTACTATAGGATATGACCTAAATGGCATTTTTATGAAATCATTAAGTGAGAATAATTTGCTGTATGTCTGTCATTTGGAAAGATGTCATTTCCAAAATATTTAAGATGGTGTCAGTGATGGCCACCAGATTATGTTTTCAAATTGGAATGCTATGGAAATGTAAAATTGACTTAAAATGTTGCATACACCTGTTACCATTCTGGGATGATTTAAAATGACATTAATGATATCGGTTTTATACAACTGACATATACATCACTGCAATGTAAATTTAGAGTTCAGTAGCAATACCTGTACAGAGGTTAAAAAACTACCAAAATAAAGACACTGTACATTATGAGTTAGGTAAGAATAGAAGGCGAATAAAACTATTCCAGAAATTGAATTAAAAATCCAAGCCCGGACACCAGGCGTGAAGGATAGGGCATCACAAGATATCAAAACTGTACCTGATCAAATAAATAAATATATCCAACAAAACTGGGTGTGAATTTTGCTTGACCATATCACTGGTGGTTGATCAACACTAAGAACGTATTTTTGATATGCAAGTTATGGTTGTTGGAGATTTATGTTCAATTTTACACCGTTTTCGAAATTTCACCTCCTATCACATATCAATAGGTGGGACAATGAAAAAAGAGTCAATAAGCAATGCTTATTAAATACCCCCCGCAGGGTAATTGTTTACCATAAAAATTATTTAAGCAATATAATTTCTTCATGCAAATGTCCAATGGGAGTACATCATGTAGGTATGATATCAAATTGTTCCATCAAAAACAATTAAGAAAAATTGTCTAAGTTCTCATAGCTGTCATTTTGTCAAAATTTATTTTTTCGCAATAAAATTTCTTTGTGCAAATGTCCAGTGAGTGTATATCATTTAGGCACGATATCAAATTGTTCCATCACAAAGTGTGGTAGTAGTTGATCAGCCCGTGAAAGCCCTTACCTGAAAAAACTAAGAAAAATTGTCTAAGTTCTCATAGCTGTAATTTTGTCAAAATTTATTTTTTCACAATAAAATTTCTTCATGCAAATGTCCAAGGGGTGTACATCATGTAGGCATGACATCAAATTGTTCCATCAAAAACTGTGGTAGAAGTTGATCGGCCCGTGAAAGCCCTTACCTGTAAAAAAAACTAAGAAAAATAGCCTAAGTTCTCATAGCTGTCATTTTGTCAAAAATTATTTTTTCGCAATAACATTTCTTCATGCAAATGTCCAATGGGTGAACATCATGTAGGCATGATATCAAATTGTTCCATCAAAAACTGTGGTAGGAGTTGATCGGCCCGTGAAAGCCCTTACCTGTAAAAAAAACTAAGAAAAATTGCCTAAGTTCTCATAGCTGTCATTTTGTCAAAAATTATTTTTTCGCAATAACATTTCTTCATGCAAATGTCCAAAGGGTCTTCATCATTTAGGCATAATATCAAAAAGTTCCAACAGAAACTGTGGTAGGAGTTGATCGGCCCGTAAATGCACTATCTTCACTGTATACAAAAGCCATCAAGAACTATAAAGGGAAGTAACTCAAAAGGGACTGGCCCCTAGCCCTTAATTTTTGCATGTACATATCTGCCCCATAGATGTGCAGATGCCTGCAAAGTTTCATTAAATTCCATCAATGGGTCTTCAAGATATTAAAGAAACAAAATGTTACGGACCCACGCACGGACGCACGCACAGACACACGGACGGACGGACGGACGGACGGACGGACGGACAACGTGAAAACAGTATACCCCCCTTAAAACTTCGTTTTGGCGGGGGGTATAAAAATGATAGAAACCTAAGAAAAACATGTGGCATACCCACAAGAAGAACTTCACTTGTCTCACCTGCCCCATACGGGGCTGGAACCCATACTGGACACAACAGTGAGATGACTGGATAATAGATAACGGTAATGAAATCAACAACCATAACCACTTGGCCACAGGAGCCACCCAGACATGATTTCAATCACTCACCCATAAACAAACCAAAACTAATAATGCTGAATCACAACAAGCATATAAAGCTTAACCCTTTTATACAGTACAGGATGAATAGAATATAGAGTTGCTCTTGGTATGCAACCACCCATTCCAAATGTTGTGCTTGCTATTACTGAGAACAACGAGTTGATATGTAAACTGCAGTGACCAATCTATTTGCCAGAATACTAATTGTCATAAAAGCAAAAATGAATCACGAACTGAAATCGTGATATTGTTGAAATGTAGACTTAAAACGACTAATGAAGTGGTTAAACTATTTGTGTATTTTAAATTGGTGTTCAAGAATATAATATGAGAGTTATATTAGTTTTAAAAGAATTGGTCTATGAGTCATATTTGTTTTATTGTTGTATCATTACCAAGCTCAAAGCCTCATAGTACCCATTAAAGAGAGTCCACCAACAAAGTTATCACAAACAAAATTGAAACACTGACATAATGTCCGACTCATTCAGATTTGATAAGGCCGACGGCTTTATCGGAATATGCTAGTAAGCAGCTTTGCAATATTGATAGAAACAAACAAAAGAAACTTCTACTCTCAGATAATCGGGTATATATAATCAGAGCTCATGTCCATACTCGTTCTTTCATTTGTACATGCTCTCTGATCTATACCCACAACATACCTGATCTGTGTCCATACATATTTACACATGTCTTCTAATCAATAACCATGTATTTCTCTAATCTTTACCCACAAAAACCACATCAAGGATATTCATTCGTATTCATAGATTAGGGAGTAAGCAAGATGGATATAAATGGGGACTGCAGATGGGTTTTGAATCGGAGGTCATACATATAATGTGTACATATCAGTGATGCGGGTTATAGATCAGAGACTGAATATTATGGGTACAGATTAGATTTCGTATTGATACAGATCAGGGACTGAGTACAGTTTAGTCATACATATATGCAAAGCTAACTGCGGTGGTTAAGGAGGTCACAGCCTTTTGTTAGACATGTCCAAGACATAAAAGTATGTGAAGGTTGGAAAGTAAAGGTCAGTCAATTGTCTTTAAAATCGTCCACAAAAATGTACCCACTTCCATAATAATATCAACTGGTCTAATTTGCAAATTTGCACATGGATGTATGACTGATATTTGATCTGTACTCATTGGATGGCAACGAAATGAAGCTCCACACAAAACAAAGATAAAGATGCAATCAAGGTTAGTTCATTTTGGAAGCGGTGACACTATTACGAATGAAGAGCTTTGGGTAGGCTTAGGAATTTCTGGTTCAATTGAGGCCTGAATTAAAAAAATATTTGTTTGTCCTTTACCTACCCAGCATTTTAGTCTTGGGTAGGTAGGTAGGAAAATTATTATATTATATTTTGCTTTCTCTAGAAAATAGAAAGTTAACTTTTGACAGTTTAGTCTTAGTAGTAAGGGCCACCTTTTATTTTGCTTAAAAACTACATGTAATGTAAGCCAAGTATGAATTTAAATGAATATATATTTCACAAAAATAAGTGTACTGATTTTCCAAGAAAGGCAAATTAAACAATGTATACTATCATTTGAATGTCTAATAAACCAAAATTATGCAAACTAACATAAATTTGAGCCACAGGGAAATAAAAATATTTTTCCTCAGGAAACTGCAATATAATTTTTTGAGTAGGGGGTTAAATTGTGGGTCGGTAGGTAAAGGACAAACAAACAAAATTTTATTTTCAGCCTGATATATGCATTTTTATTGAGAAAAGCTGTTAAAAACAAAATACACATTTTGTTAGTCATCTTAGACACCGCCAATGATGCAAAGGTCAAGAAAGTATACATCAACCAGAAAAACTGATGCTTTTCATTGTCAAAATTTTTGAAAAATCACTGAAAATCCATTGTTATTGTTTTGGCAGCCATGTTGGATGCCATCTTTAATATTTAAGTCAAGACAGGATAATGTAACTTCAGTCCAGATATGTTGATATTTACATTATTTACAGGAACACAATGCACATTTCATTAATTTTGGAGTAATGTGACAACATGAATACTTGTATTATATTGTAGACGTATGGTCGCCATCTTGATTTTCTCTAGATCAGCTGGCTAGCCTTCACTCCGCTCCACTTCGGTACCTCGTTCCACTTTCGCTAGACGGCTTAGCTTAGGTTGCCTTTCAACTAATGTCGAACTGATTATGGATTTTGTAATCAATCTTTATTGCTTTATTTGGCAATGCTTGTATTAGAAATGTATATGCGCGTGTATCAGAGGTTAATCTCTACCGCTGTCACTAATCATGCATTTTGAAACTACACGGAAACAGAAAATATCGACTTTATTTATTTCTACTTTCAGTTTTATGTGTTCTATTTATAGAAATGTGTAGTGTATGATGTGAAGAAATATGGTATATTTAAACAATCTCAAGCATTCGTTGCATTGAAATAGTCAGTTCTCAAGTCATATACGTTGAAAGAGACCTAACTTAACACAGTATTTCCTTTCTTTGCTGTTCTTGTTGATTTTTGACTTTCGACTAAAGGTTCAATGTAAGCCGTTCCCATCGGTGTGGAGTATAACGAAATACCGATGGGAATATCCCGTCTAGATTTTCTCAAGTGATGACCAGATGACATCAATGTGATTATTTTGAGACAATGAATCAGTGAAAATCAAGAATTTAAGAATCAGTGAGAAACATTGTCTAGTTGTATCTCACTAGTTAAAATCAAATATTTTTGTTGCTGTAATATTTGATGCCATGATGATAATCTGGCGGCCATGTTGGACACCATCTTAAATATTATGACGAAAACGTCTTTTCCATTAACTGTTTGTGTTACATATTATACTTATTTGATCATTTGACGTGAAAACAATAGAGAAAATGTCATTTTGAGTTCGTTTTAGTCTGTAATATAGTTGTAAATGATATCTGGAAAACATTTTGGATGCCATCTTAAATTTTTCAAAACCCCCAATGATGACAAAGTGTCATCAGCCAGATTCTTGAAAAACAATGCCTATACTACAAGAATCCATCAAGAAAAAAACTTTATACCCAATTACCATGTCCATCGAAAATCCACCAAATTCCTGCTGGACTAGAACTTGAAAAAAAAGCAAAACAAAGCATCTTCTTTCATTTGGTATACTTAATCATTCCTGTATCAATCCAGACCCTCTGACAAATACATCAAGTGGCAAAGTGGCTGAAAGTACTGTTGAAACTTTGTTCTTTTAGAATGAGCTTTTTCTTTTTCATATAAACTACTGATTTTGCTACTTTGTTCTTTTTGAATGTGCCTTTTCTTTACTGGTTTTGCAGATGAACCTATCCACATACAATACAAAAGATTATTGTAAAATCTACCCTACCCCATCCAACCCAATTATCCACAACAACACCATGATGAACTTACGCTAAAAATTAGTAAAGCTACATGTACACATACACAAATCTTTTTCCAAACATTTTTATATGACCTGGCTGTCTTGTTTTCTTTGGCAATCATGGTCTGGAGAGGTCTTAATTTTTGATTGGATCAAGGTTTTTTTTGGGTGGATCAAATAGAAATTGAGACGCTGTATGAGAAAACCAACAATATGTGGTTCCGACCAGGTCTGACAGAAACTGGCCTATACACAGAAGGTGGAGTGAGTAGATGCTTGAAATTTCAGATTTAAGAAGAGGGATTGTACTATTGGTGTAGGAAAAACAAAGGCGCTGATCAGCTGTGCAGTTACTGCAGATTGTTGGTTTTCCGATGTGGCTGCTCTATTACATTAACCTAATTACAAAAAAGATAAGCGAGTTCAAGTCTGAAGTACAATATCAAACTGTAGTTGATATTCCATTACGAAAACATGTCCGTGCAAAATACAAAGATTTTTAAAGTTGTAAAAATCGAAAATTTTCAACTGAAAAATTTTGATATTTTTCTTATTTTTGCTCAAAACATAGATTGTGGGTACACGTTAGTACACGAGTACCCACGATCTATGTTTTGGAGCAAAAATAAGAAAAATAGGTATACCCCTGTATACCCCAGTTTTGCTATACAAAAGTGGGGTTTGAGGGGGTACACATTTCATGGGCATGTTTTCCTGGTGTCACAGTTTGGAAATAGAAAACTGAAAACAATGATGATTGGCAAAGGTCTTGTCCGTTTCATTTGATTTAAATGCTTTCTGTCCCCTTTCAACTTCAGAACCCATGTCTGGATGGTCAGTTATCCTCGCCACTTTGTTTTTAGCAAGCCTCACTTTAGTGCGGCACAAGCACTGAATATAACTACATGTGTCTTGGACCATTAACTGACAAAAACTATTTAGAAATAATGCATCAGTCATTTGTAACCATAATCCCGGCCCTTCCCATACGTGGGGGGCAGTGGTTACAAATGAGTGGTGCCTAAACAATCAACTAAAGTTTCAAAGTGCTCTTCTTGAACCAGAAGAATGAAAAGCATGCTCTTAGAATGGATGCAGTCAAATATACTACTGAGCTACAATGCATTATGCACATTGTTGGTTTTCCGATGTGGCAGCTCTATTGTATTAACCTAATTACAAAAAAGACAAGCGAGTTCAAGTCTAAAGTACAATATCAAACTGTTGTTGATTCCATTACGAAAACATGTCCGTGCAAAATACAAAGATTTTTAAAGTTGTAAAAATCGAAAATTTTCAACTGAAAAATTTTGATATTTTTCTTATTTTTGCTCAAAACATAGATTGTGGGTACACGTTAGAACCGCCTCGCCGAGGCGGTTCTAACGAGTACCCACAATCTATGTTTTGGAGCAAAAATAAGAAAAATAGGTATACCCCTGTATACCCCAGTTTTGCTGTATAAAAGTGGGGTTTGAGGGGGTACACATTTCACGGACATGTTTTCCTGGTGTCACAGTTTGGAAATAGAAAACTGAAAACAATGATGATTGTCAAGGGTCTTGTCCGTTTCATATGAGCCGCCTCGTGGGAAAACCAACAATGTGGTTTCCGAACAGGTCCGACACAAACCGGCCTGTACAAGCACAGTCAAAAGCTAGAAGCTTGAAATTTTGGATATAAGCAGAAGAGGGATTGTACTATCCGAGTAGTGAAAACAAAGGCGCTGCTGATCTGCGTCTTTGTTTTCGCATATGCAGATTGTTGGTTTTCCCATGAGGCGGCTCATATGTTTGTTTGATTTAAATGCTTTATGTCCCCTTTCAACTTCAGAACCCATGTCTGGATGGTCAGTTATCCTAGCCATTTTGTTTTAGCAAGCCTCCCTTTAGTGAGGCACAAGCACTGAATATAACTACATGTGTCTTGGACCATTAACTGACAAAAACTATTTAGAAATAATGCATCAGTCATTTGTAACCATAATCCCGGCCCTTCCCCGTAGGTGGGGGGCAGTGGTTACAAATGACTGGTGCATAAACAATCAACTTAAGTTTCAAAGTGCTTTTCTTGAACAAGCAGAAGGAGAAGCATGCTCTTAGAATGAATGCAAAGTCAAATCTACTACTGAGCTACTACATTGAAACTGAAATTTTTCCTGCTGTGGATAAAATTAAGATGGATAAGGTGAGTCAAAAAGATTAACTTAAACTTGGCTATGATTCTTGTCTCTTTGATCACTGTCTGCCAGCCTTTCATTGACATCTGAGCAAAATCAGCTTCAGTATGGATTCTAAATGATAGAAAACACTTTTAACCATTTCACTTGCAAAAGTTAAACAATGACAAGGAACTGGTACAACAGCTTAATCATGTTAATAAGATCCCAAACTAAAAGAACCATAAAAAACAACACCAAAATTACAGTAAGACCTGACACGAGACAGGGTAGCCAGCCTGAATCTTGCTTTGCCTTTAGAATTATTAGAATTCCACTAGCAGAATGGTATCAAAATGAAGAAAACAATATATAATGCAAGGATTTACAAATATATGTAAATCAATGTCTAGGAGCTAGACTAGGGTGGTACAGCATAAATTTTTAGACCAATCTCTTAAACAACAGGAACAGTATCAACTTTCCATCCACATTTCAAGAGATGTAGACTTCTAAAAACTTTAATCAAACATTTTATCATTGGAGCAATGCGGACACCGTGGTGAATGCAATAGCGCTTCCTATAATTTTGTACATGGTTTCCTGTACTTTTGTACAGGCAAGCTAAACAGTAAAGAGAACATGTGGACAGCTAAGGGAGCAGCTATTTCCAAAAAGGTGGCCATTCAACTGAATACCTTAACGCAAGCATGCATGTAAAGCTAAGTATTGCTTTGCTTTCCTGTAAGAATCATTTGTTAGTTTAGTGCAAAGCTCACTGATCTCTTTATTTCATTTTTGTAACAATAGCTACTGTTTTATCTATTATTACAAGATTCCTGTCATAATTTGTAATGTGTTTATTGCCAACATCATGAGAAACCGGTTTTATGCATGTGCGAAAACAAAGACGCAGATCAGCTGTGCAGTAACTGCACAGCTGATCAGCGCCTTTGTTTTTGCTTCATGAATAAATCGGAGATTTCAGGCTTCTAGCCCTTTTCCATGACTGCATAGGCCAGTTTGTGTCTGAGCTCGTTGGAAACCCTGAAGACTGATATTCTCGCATCACGGCTCATGTTTATTGCCAACACCCCAGGATTCTTCACCTAGAACTATGATGAGGCTGAGCAGCCTCAGTTTTTGACAGAAAATGTTTTTAGTGTAACACTGAGCAATTACCAGACTAAAAGCAGCCTATTCAGCTACAGTTAGAGGCTTGAGACTCAGAAGTTTGATCTAGGAACATATGAGAGTGCAAATAAAGGCAGACTGTGATCTGTAATGCTTTTGTGTTTGCATAAATTTTTTCATGACAAGACAATAGTATTATGATTTCCTTCATTTACTCACATTTTTCTCTCCTATTATTTTGACATGTTTGCTTCTTAAGAATTATGCTGATAGAAACAAACTCTGGTTACCATTGCAACCTAATCCTACAGGTAGTCCCATAAGCACATTTGGTTGTCCCTGCTTAACACCCAAAGTTCTAATTTATTCTAGAATTTGTCTAGCCCAGTAGTGCTGTTTAGAAACCACATTCTCTACAACATTCTTAGTCGGCACATGCTTGTAATAGGCACATGCTTGTACTAGAAAAAGTGCCTAGAGAGGCACACATATCCCCCGCTGGTACCCCCCCCCCCCCCCCACACACACACATAAAGCCCACCTCCCCCTGACATGGACATGTTCACCACTGACAAATTGAACCTCAATTCCCAAATCAAAGAGAGCATCCTCAATCAGCACACACATCTAAAAAAGTTGCATTGGCAATAAGCGCTGCCTACAACAATGAAATATAGATCAAGGTCACTTGAACAAGGTGCATGCTTAAATGGGTATGTCAAGGACAATACAGCCCCTTTCACTCGAGTTTGCTGTTTGAGCATTTGCATCACACAAGAAGACCATGTGTTCCGAAGATCTGAGTTTCTTTTCATGTTGTCCTCAAAGACATCTGGATTGACTGATCTGCTGATTTGAGTGACAGCTTCAAACTAAATGACCTTTAAAAAACGGCAAACTCGAGTGAAACTAGAATTTGTTTTCTATGTGAAAACTGATGTCTCCCCCCTTTCTACGTGCATGTCCAAAATATGCAAGCAAGAGTTATAGTTCTTGTGCATCACATATCCTGTCATTCTGTTTTATCAGTGTACCAAGTTTCATTGAAATATCTCTTACGGTTTTCAAGTTATAGAGTGGACACGAAATTGTATGGAAAATAATCAAAGGGAAATTACTCCAAAGATATGCAAGCAAGAGTTATGGTTCTTTAGCACGACACATTATCTCATTTTACTTTATAAATGTACCAAGTTTCATTGAAATATCTCTTATGATTTTCGAGTTATAGAGCAGAGACAAAATTGTTTGGAAAATAATCAAAGGGGAATAACTCATAAAATTCTCAAGCCAGGTTTTTGTGCATGAAACATCATCTGATCATGCTTAATAAGTGTACCAAGTTTTATTGAAAAATCTTAAACGGTTTTCAAGTTATAGAGCAGACACGATATTGTATCGAAAATAATCAATGGGAAATAACTCTAAAAATACTCTAAAAATACTCAAGCTAGAGTTATGATTCTTGTGCATGACACATCGTCTCGTCATGCTTTTACAAGTGTACCAAGTTTCATTGAAAAATCTTTAACGGTTTTCAAGTTATAGAGCGGACACAATTTGTGACAGACAGACAGACAGACAGATGGACAGATAAACGGACAGACAGACAGACGCACGGGGAAAAACAATATCTCTCCCGACCCTGAAGGGGGGAGACATAATTTTTAACTTCCTATGTGGAATTTTTGCCATGTAGATACCAATCAGGTAACTGCTTAAATTGATAAAAATCTGCTTTTGTCTCTATCCTGTTACAATTGTGTGTTCTTAATATGCATTGTATATGTTGTGCAAAGAATTTGGAAATAAAAAAAATGTGCTTTAACCAAGCAATTACAATTTTTATCATATCAGAAGAGGTGACATCATTACCTCAAGATAAATGCTGAATAGATTTTAGGAACACCTGGCACCTGGGACACTGTTTCAGTTCTAAAATAGAATAAAAAGTTACCTGATTTACAAACGGCAAACTCAAGTGAACAAATTTGATTGACCTGAATGCTCAAACGGCAAACTCGAGTGGAAGGGGCTGTAACTATGCAAGGATTTGACATTCACATAGGTGCAGAAAAAAACATCTTGATCATAAAAATTTACAAAGTTAATGGACCATGATGAAGTATAGTCATGGGCACCCGGGGTCAAGGTGTGTGCTTAAAGACTATGTGAAGGACAATGACTATGCAAGGTTTCACACTCACAGCTTCACATGTGCAGAGAAAACCAAACTTCGATGAAACATTTTTCGAAGTCAATGGACGGTGAAATATAGGTCAAGACCACTGGGTCCAGGTGCGTGCTTGAAGAATATGTGAAAATGTCAAGGACAATAACTATGCAAAGTTTCACACTCACAGCTATCACAGGAGAAGAGAAACCAAATTCCAACATTATAAATGTAATTTTCATAGTCAATGGACTGTGAAATATAGGGCAAGAGCACTGGGTCAAGGTGCATGCAGTGACAATTAATGACTATGCAAGGCTTCAAAGTTGCAACTATCAAAGATGACGAAAAAAAACCCCAAAAAACTTTTGACATAAGTTCAGTCAAACTAACCCCCACCCCCGGCCACCCAACCACATAGGGATGGTCAGGAACCAAGCAAGGATCTTTCAGCAAAGAATGGATCATTCTGATCTAGCCTTCTTCATTATGCAGACATTTAGGATTTCTCATGCTGCATTTGTTTTGTTTGTTTTTTGTTACGATGTGAAGAATTAATGTGTAATGCATGCATGCTAGACCTACTTGTCAAAATATTGAATAAGAAAATGATTAATGATGGATCCCCTGTTCTTATCTTCTAGACACCCAGGTATTTTTACACCATTTTTGCATCACGAGAAAAACTGGATTTTCGCCTATGCGAAAACAAAGGTGCAGATCAGCTGTCTGCACATGCATAGTACAATTCCTCTTCCTTTTAAATCCGAAATTTCAAGCTTCTAACTATTTTCAGTGACTGTTCAGCCTGGTTTGTGTCGGACATCGTCAGAAACACTGAAGACCGTTTTTCACTTGTTCCAGCTCTCACCATTTTTTGCATCAAAATCATCTTTTTCAGATGTACTAGACTGTGCAAGCCGCAACGAGAGAAAACGGGTCAACGGGATTTCCGACAAGGTCTGACACAAACCAGCCTGTGCAGTCACAGAAGAAATTTTGGAATTAAGTAGAAGAATGTTTGTACTGTGTAGCAAAAACAAAGACACTGATCAGCTGTGTAGTTACTGCACAGCTGATCAGCGCCTTTATTTTCGCACAGGCAAGAGTCTGGTTTTTCTCATGATACGGCCTGTTCGGTCTGGTGACAATTACGAAACAACACCCATGAAAACTATAGAGATTTTTAAGTATTTCACTATATGAAAGGGGGTTACAGTGCACAGAATTGTTATCCTGATGGCAGCATTTAAGCCACAGGAAAACTAAGATTAGTCTGGAATTAGGTCTGATATGCATTCAGTTGTGGTAGGATTTTTGATGTTGGAGGCTGCATAGTATGCAAAAGCAGCATTCTTTGTTTTCTTATCATTATAGTCTTTGCTCATGATGAAGACAAGTACTTATAAAACCACATACCTAACTATGTAAACCACATGATCTAGCATGAAATCAGATTAAAATGATCTGCAATATTTTGTATCTGGGTTACATACTTCTCTTTGGGTTGGGTTCAAGGTTGCAGCATTAACATGATAAACCAGAGGACCAATGGTCCTGAAAAAGCTCACCTGAGATTTGTTCTTTGAAAAATGGCCTTCAGTCATGGTCATAAAATGACATTGACCTTCAATACTAACATAACTTCATTAACAGTAAAATTTCTGCATCTACAAACGTTTATGGCTTTATTCTGAAAAATCCATTTGTTACACTCATTCCCATTTAAAAACCTATTTTTAGTGACAAATCTTAATGTTGCAGTAAAATAGGTCATGGTCAACCCAAGGTCATGATTTATACGAACTATGATGGGCCGAAGTCCTGAATGCTAAATACCAAGTTGTTGTGAAATTGGTTCACTGGTTCCTGAGAAGAAGATATTTGAAGTTTGGCATTGCGGTAAAATAGGTCAGGGTTAACAAAGCTTTGATGGGCAGGAGTCACCAATGCAACATACTAATTTTCTTTGAAACCGGTCCACTGGTTCCAGAGAAGATTTTTAAAGGTTTTAGCGATTTATAGCCCTGGCAGCCATCTTGGTCATGTTGCCTGGACTATTGATATCAACTTTTGTTTCCACTTCCCATACTTCATATGAAATTTGGCTTCAATTAGCCAAGCGGTATCAGAGATGATGATGCTTGAACATTGTGAACGACAACAAAAACAATGACGACGACAGAGCATGCCAATCCTGTAAGCTCATTTATGAGCCTTTGGCTCAGGCGTAGGTTTATGCAATAATATGAGCCACCTCGTGGGAAAACCAACAATGTGGTTTTTGAACAGGTCCGACACAAACCGGCCTGTACAGTCACAGAAAAGAGCTAGAAGCTTGAAATTTCGGTTTTAAGTAGAAGAGGAATTGTACTATCCGAGTAGCGAAAACAAAGACGCTGATCAGCTTCGCGGTTACCGCGAAGCTGATCTGCGTCTTTGTTTTCGCATATGCAGATTGTTGGTTTTGTCATGAGGCGGCTCATATGCTCAGGTGAGCTAAAAAGGTAAATATACTATAAGTTTGAAAATGTTTGCATATTCAATGCCACACCAATTCAAAGTTCTCCATTATAAAATACTTCCTACATAAGGTTTAAAGAAAGGACAAGTGCCATCTCATGTATTCAAGAAATCACAAATAATTTGGAATTAATAGATTATTCGTGAAACAAAAGTCACATGAAAATTTCTGGATTTACATTATTTTATTGTGTTTGGAATAAATTAAAAATTTAGCCACCCACCCAACACCTGAGATGATGATCAGAAATTGATGCACTCAGTATATGAAGATAGATAGAAAATATATTTAATCAGTGTAGCCAGTTTGGACAGTATTTTGCACAGGCAAATCAAAAACATGGTGACAGTGTGTGGTGGTAGGGTGGGGTGGGGGGTGGGGAGGCGGGAGATGCCAAGGATGTGCAATATCAATAGCAAGCTAAACTTAAAACTAGGCTAATCCTTGAGAATCAGGAAAATAAAAAAAACAACACATGCACAAAAATGTAATGTGAACCAAAATAGCTCCACACAGGTTTTATCAATTATATATTATTACAATAATCTATGCGTTATGCATGGCAATTCCCAAAATGTTAATTAATAATTTTTGCTGTCTTATGATAATCTCATAGATTGCTTTTCCAGAAGTTGTTCAAAAAGCTAGAATTAATCACTAAGCTTACCGAATTCTTTATAGTTTTATCTGAAGAGCACTTCCATGTAAAAACTTGTTTGAGAATATTTACATGTAACAGAACCCAAAGTATAAGGGAGCAACCATATCACGTTTTTATGGGTGAGGGGTACATTTTTCAAGAAAAAATTCCAAGACCTAATTTTCCAGAAAAAAAAAATCCAGAACAGGTTTGATTTTATTGCATGGATTGATTTTTATATATACAAAAAGATAGACAGGTTCTGTAATGAATATCCAGGCTCAAAATACCCACCTACTCCCCTAAAATATCAAATGACCTCTCCCTAAACTGCAGAGGCATGAATATTTCTTTTTCGATGATGATTAAAATCTCCCATATCCAATTCATTTTATTTTATTTGCCAATTAAAACTGTTATGCTAGTCAAATATGAGCCGCCTCATGGGAAAACCAACAATCTGCATAGGCGAAAACAAAGGCGAAGATCAGCTTCGCAGTAACTGCGAAGCTGATCAGCACCTTTGTTTTCGCTACTCGGATAGTATAATTCCTCCTCTACTCACTGTCATGTACGTGATATCGTGTAGATTTTTTTGGCACTAGTGTAGATCATACCAAGATGGCGGCCAGAAAAACTGGGAGATTGTAAGTAGCCTTTCATTTGTTAAAATACCAGGCATTTTACATGCCAGTGACCAGTCTGAGACACCCCCATGCTCAGAATAAATTAGATTTTACAATTTTGTTATTGCCTTTACGCAGTCTGATCACTTTAGCAAGTATTTGGCCTAGATGCGTGGGTGAATTGCCGATTTTGTAATCAAAGCGGAGATCAGCATGGTTTTTGAGATATTTTGTCTTTGAATTAGCAAATATCGACCATTCTCTTCGAAATACTATTAGCCCAGTGTCAGAAACACCATCCCCAGCCCTGATAGCCCACAGAAACTGTCGTGGAAGAAAATACCAGAGTTTGAAATTTTCACTCGGGCAACTGTGTAGAGACCAGTGTGTTTTTGTCAGCAACCGTGTAGACACAGATGGATTTTGAGAAATTTGTAACTGTGTAGACACAGATTTTGGAAACCGTGTAGACACGGTTTGACTCATTTAAACTCGTTTAGTTTTTAACCCAATCATGGTTGATAACTATGCTGCTGCCTTTAATTGCACGCCGGTGGGTCGGGCGTCAGACTCTATGATGGCCCCGACTTAAAGCTATTCATTTTAGTTGGTTGGGGCCGGAGCTTCTTGTCTGTTGCTTGGCCCACCGGGGTCCAACTGGTGTTTTTCTTTTGCTCTGGAGTAAGTAAGTTATTGGGCGCCCAGGGATCTCCATCGTCGGACAGCTTACTCAATCTGTGAGTCCTGGATTTTGATTCATCAGGATGTTTATCGTGATTTATGTGTTTGTTCTTGATGATTCATTGACTAGTTAGAGATTCACCACGAGGACCGAAGAACTAACTAAATGTTATGAACCACTGCAGAAGCTGAGGGTGAGGTTATGGCCATGTAAAACCGGTTTAAGCCCGCCAGTAACTTTGTGTTACTGATCGTTCCAAGGCGATACTTCTGTGGTGGTTCTTTTGTTTTATGTCTTGGTGTTTAAAATTTTTGTGCTGCTGGTGCCTTGTGTGTGTTTTCATATTTTTAGTTAAGTTTAGGTAACTGAGTGGTCACCTATTGGGAAAATAGCTGCTCATTCGGCTTACGATATGTTTTCATTGTATAAGTACCTGATTGTTAGTTTGGTTTTTTTCCCACCTCGGTTTTTGGAGTGGGAATCTTTTTCTGATTGCGTCTTTTCCTGATCTTTGCCTACTTGTACCTCTTCATTTAAACTGCCCATTACATTTGGCTAGTGATGATTAATCATCATCTATTAAATTATTAGTTTCGATACTTAAGCCTATTAAAATTTACATGGTAATACGTCCAAACCATTTTCAAGTCAGAATATCAGTACCTATGTAACCCATAGCATATATGAGAAATATTGCACAATGCCATCTTAACCTTTGGTATGAACTATAATACATACATCTCAAACCGGCCTCGGTAGCTCAGTAGATAGAGTATCCGCTCCGAGATTGAGAGGTACCGGGTTCAATCCCTGCTTTGCACTCGGATTTTCGGATTAGGACTAGGACGGGACAAGTTCTACACAAGGAGCTGTTTCTGGAGCCTCGATATTCTCCTTCATCATGACGTAGACGAGTCATGCCCAAGATTCAAAGAGTTAAAAGATTGTGATCAGTTCAATTACCTTTTGAATTCCGATGGCCCAATTGTGAAAGCTGTTGCCAGGTTCTTTACGGCAAATATGACAAATAACACTTAAGAAATGAACTCTCTCTCTCTCTCTCTCTCTCTCTCTCTCTCTCTCTCTCTCTCTCTCTCTCTCTCTCTGTGTGTGTGTATAATGAGATATAGTTGTAATTTGATATTGTTAATGTCTCATATGTTGCTTTGAGATGAAACAATAAATTATTGTAATTGTAATTGTAATCATGAACACACACACACACACACACACACACACACACACACACACACACAGAGAGAGAGAGAGAGAGAGAGAGAGAGAGAGAGAGAGAACGAGAGAGAGAGACAGAATTTGTGCCCTCGCCACATATGGGATAGTTTCATCGCCCACCCATGAGAGGGAGAGAGGGGGGGCACTAAATGATGAGTGCGTTTGATACATTGATATAAGTACGGAGAAGACAAATTATTTTAGTAGTAGTAGTAGTAGTTGTTGTTGTAGTGTTAGCAGTAGTAGTAACATTCAAAAAGAACAAGTCTTCTTTGATTATCACATTTTCCTTCCCGACGTTTCGATGGCACAGCCATCTTTTTCCAGGGGTGATGCGATAAAAAAAAAAAAAAAAAAAAAAAAAAAAAAAAAAACTGACGATACTATGATCCATCGGAAGTATCCGCCAACGTCAGGTCACGTGTGACAGGAAACTATATCACGTCATGTGTGACGGGGAACTATACTTTGAATTTGGATATAGACCTACAGCTTTATACATCTGAAACGTGTTCCATGAAAGAAAGAAAAAACAACAAAGATTATATATATAAAAAGATTATATATATATATATATATATATATATATATATATATATATATATATATATATATATATATATATATATATATATATATATATATATATATATATATATATATATATATATTTAGAGAGAGAGAGAGAGAGAGAGAGAGAGAGAGAGAGAGAAAAATAATGACATCTGGATTTTTACGTTATTTTATTACCGCGACCGGTTTCGTTATACTCATCAGGCGGATTTAACATAGTAACATAGCAACGTAAGTAACGTTTACATATAGTAACGCGACGTTAAACGTCGCAACGTTCGTGATATCATCAAGTTTTGTTAAGTTTAGGGCTGAATATATTCAAAAATATTTTTCTTTCGATAACCTAGCTGAAACATCATTGACATGAAATTTAAAGAAAGGAAAAATAGAATATTTAGGATTAGTAACACAGCAACGGTCTAAATGAGCAGAGACAGGTAGTTGTCTTGTGGATGGGTCTCTTATTTGCTGGTCGTGAACAGTCCGTCTATTTCGTAGTTTGTCCCCCGTCTGTCCGATGTAAAATTCATGACAACCGTTGCAGATTAAAACATAAAGGACGTTTTGCACTGTACAGTCCATGTTTTCCTTTACATGAAATGTTTTGTTCCCTAAAGTTATGCTTGATCCTTCAACTATGTGTTCACATAGCCCACACCTGGGCTCATTACATCGGGTGACCTTTGCAGGTGTTTTTGATTCGTTGAAATCAGATTTTGTTAGCATAGTATAAAATAAAAAAAAAATAAATAAAATAAAAAAAAAAAAAACTGACGATACTATGATCCATCGGAAGTATCCGCCAACGTCACTCAGGTCACGTGTGACAGGAAACTATATCACGTCATGTGTGACGGGAAACTATACTTTGAATTTGGATATAGACCTACAGCTTTATACATCTGAAACGTGTTCTATGAAAGAAAAAAAACAACAACAAAGATTATATGACAAATATTAAATTTGTCACAAATTTAGCATGCTAATGGCTGTAATTTATTACTATGTTATGCATTCTTCGAGTCCGTCCAAATATAATGGGTAGCTTAAAAGACTAAAAACCGTGTCTACACGGTTTCCAAAACCTGTTTCTACACGGTTACAAATTTCCCAAAATCCACCTGTGTCTACACGGTTGCTGACAAAAATACATTGGTCTCTACACAGTTGCCCGAGTGAAAATTTCAAACTCAGGTTTTTCCTTCCATGGCAGTTTCTGTGGGCTATCAGGGTTAGGGATGGTGTTTCAGAGACTAGGCTAATAGTATTTTGAAGAGAATTGATGGTATTTGCTTTTTAAAAGACAAAATGTCTTGAAAACCTTGACGATCTGCGCTTGGATTACAAAATCGGCAATTCACCCACACTTCTCGACCAAATACTTACTAATGTGATCAGCCTGTGTAAAAGCAATAGCAAAATTGTAAAATTTAATTAATTCCGAGCGTGGGAGTGTCTCAGACGAGTCACTAGCATTTAAAATGTCCGGATTTTTTTACATATGAAAGGCTACTTACGATCTCCCACTTTCTGTCGCCGCCATCTTGGTATAATCTACACTAGTGCCAAAAAATCTACACGATATCACGTACATGACAGTGCTACTTAGCTCCAAAATTTCAAGCTTCTAGCCAGCTTCTGTAGCTGTACAGGCCGGTTTGTGTCAGACCTATTCGGAAACCACATTGTTGGGTTTTCCACCAGGTGGCTCATATGTGGACATAGACAGACAGTGCAGCCCTAGAAGTGACACCGAAGAATGCGGCATCCCATCAGAGGCTATTATATTAATTTGCTTTGAAGAATTGAATCAAAACAGGAAATAAAAATTTAAAATCACTCATGCCTCCCCCCACCAAGTGATAGTGGACTCTCCCAATTGCTATTGATGGGCAAGTCAATTCATCATAAATGGGTTAAAGGCCAGCATGCACTATAAGATTAACATTGAATTAGAGCAGTATTTGTGCTACCTGTGATTACCAGACTGATGCAGAGTGAACAAAACTACAAGACAAGATCCAGAAACAATGTGCTAGAAAGATGTGGGTGTTGTAATGAAAGTGCTGTGAACATTATTTTGTCTTGATCTGAAGCATAAACTTTTCCTTGCAGACATTTTCAGAGGAATTTATGAATTTAAGGAAATCATGGGTCCTGAAAGGCTCGCCTGACATGAGGTGTATTATAGGTATATGTCCTCTTAGGCTCATGATTTATCAAAATTTTGTAAACATGAAGTCCCTGATGCTACATGCCAAGTTTCAAGAATATAATGACTTCAGGTTCTGGAGAAGATTTGTACATGTTTTTACCATATATGGGCATGGCAACCAACTGAGTCATATCGGTGTTTTTTACAGCATTTTGGGAATGGTACCAGTACCGGTTCAATTGGGGAAAAACAGCTTAATTTAACTCACGGGTGGTAATCAGGGGAACTAGCTCCAAAAAGAGTCAACGAAATTTTGTTCCCTTGACACATCCGGGAACTCACGAGCTAGTCCTCTCGACGGAAAAACAGTAAACAAAGGTATGTCTCTAAGCATTTTATCAATATTTATTTCTTTATAAGCTGTCTGCTGCAAAATCCGGCAATGGTAGTCTGTGTAGATATGATTTAACTCCACTCGCTGATAGGATCGGTCCTTGGAATATGCACGGTGCGAATATGATTGTAAAAGAGCGTTGAAGACACGAAATGAAAATATGTCAACACGAAGATTTGGGACCACTATTTTTTCATTTTTCGTCAAATATATATCCTTCCAGTCGCATGAAACATCATACCTGATAAAACTAAGCCCCTGAAACCATATAAAAGCAAAATAATCGGTGGAAACATTGTTTTGGGAGGATATTGACTAAATTACCGTCCGAGCTAGTCCTCTCGACATGGAACTAGGTGCCTCGTCAAGGAGATAGCACCCTCGGTGAAGTTGTTTTAATGTTGGAATTAGACGGAATCTGCGCGTCGGTCTTCCGTGCATGGTGCCCCTGTGCAAATGTTTTTTACGAGCCACCGAAGTGTAACAGGGTGCAGCTTAGCCAGCTGATCTCTGTTTGAATCAACTCAATCGATTTCTTTTTTATGCTCCCCTCTTCCCGTTGATGCATTTTGTTGACGCCCAAACCGGCGATCGATAGATCAGCTGGCTAACCTGCACTCCACTACACTTCGGTACCTCGTTCACTCCTAGAAAGGAGGTATTACGGAACACCGACCGAACATTTTACACACAAAACTCGTCAAAAAAAGTATTGATAAAAGCTATACTTTTATGAAGAATGCGTGGCAAGTTCGATTAATTCTACTATTTCCAATTAAAACAGCACATCGAGCACATTTTAAACTGGCAAAGAAAATCGTAAAACATATAAAATACAGCAATTTTATGAATTGCACCGGTAAACGGTATACAACGGTAAAGGGTGAGTCACCATATGAAGCATAAAAAAAAAAATAAATAAATAAAAAAAAAAAAAATAATAATAATAATACGAATTTTCAACTGAAACTTTCATTTTTACTTATGACAAATCGCTGCATTTTGTATAGGCGTGTTTTCGTAATGTGTTGTATTCGTTCGTATGTTTTTAGATAATACAGTAGCATAATAAATTGTGGTCTGCTGTGAGTTATGAAACGGTTAACATCTGTAAAATTGCAGTTAACTATCCCATTTCTCGTGATATTTATATTGTAAATCATAATGTCCAAGTTACAAAATAGTATACCATCATGGCCCATGCTAATTGTGTATACAATTTATGACCATTTCCTATCTATGATGCTAAAACCAGGAACGACAGCTATCATGAAATGACATTTTTGACTCAGTAAAACCTCAACGAGGGTGCTAACTCCTTGACGAGGCACGTAGCTCCATGTCGAGAGGACTAGCTCGGACGGTAATTTAGTCAATATCCTCCCAAAACAATGTTTCCACCGGATTATTTTGCTTTTATATGGTTTCAGGGGCTTAGTTTTATCAGGTATGATGTTTCATGCGATTGGAAGGATATATATTTGACGAAAAATGAAACCAGAGGACCAATGGTCCTGAAAACGCTCACCTGAGACCTGAGATATATACCAATAAACTTGTTTGACTAGAATGGTAATATACAAGTATATAACCCCAGGGCAGGGTCAGAGCAACCTCTGGAGTCAATTTCTTTTTTAAATCATAAAGATTCAGTCCATTTGCCAATTTACTGCAAGTTTTGCCCTAAAATGACATTGTAACAATATTCCCCATTCAAATGCATGGGCAACCTAAGTTGACCTTGCAATAAAAAAGGTCAAGATCATCCCAGGGTCATGATTTATACAACTTTTGTAGAGCTCCAATGCCTGATGCTTCATGCCAAGATTCAAAATCATAGGCCTTCTGGTTCTGGAGAAGAAGATTTTTAAAGGTTTTTACTATTTATAGCCATGGCGGCCATCTTGGTCATGTGACCTTGACCATTTATACAAAATTTCATTCACCCTTCCTAAGAATGCTCCACATAAAGTTTGGCTTTGATTGGCCAAGCGGTTTCGGAGAAGAAGATGTTTGAATATTATGTTCATACACATGTATATAGCCCCAGGGCAGGGGCAGACAACCCTCTGGGCCCAAAACATTTTTATAAACATAAATCTTCTGTCCATTTGCTCATTCCTAGCAAGTTTTTTGCCATTAAATGACATTTTCCTATTTTTTCCCATTCAAATGCTTGGGTGGCCTAAGTTGACCTTGCTGTAAAAAAGGTCAAGGTCATCCCAGGGTCATGATTTATACAAACTTTGTAGAGCTCCATTGCCTGATGCTTCATGCCAAGTTTCAAAATCATAGGCCTTCTGGTTCTGGAGAAGAAGATTTTTAAAGGTTTTTGCTATTTATAGCCATGGCGGCCATCTTGGTCATGTGACCGTGATCATTTATACCAAATTTCATTCACCCTTCCTAAGAATGCTCCACATAAAGTTTGGCTTTGATTGGCCAAGCGGTTTCAGAGAAGAAGATGTTTGAATATTATTGTCATACACATGTAGATAGCCCCGGGGCAGGGGCAGACAACCCTCTGGGCCCAAAATATTTTCATAACCATGAATATTCTGTCCATTTGCTCATTCCTAGCAAGTTTTTTTGCCAATAATTGACATTTTCAAATTTTTTCCCATTAAAATGCATGGGCGGCCTAAGTTGACCTTGCCGTAAAAAAGGTCAAGGTCATCCCAGGGTCATGATTTATACAAACTTTGTAGAGCTCTATTGCCTGATGCTTCATGCCAAGTTTCAAAATCATAGGCCTTCTGGTTCTGGAGGAGAAGATTTTTAAAGGTTTTTGCTATTTATAGCCATGGCCGCCATCTTGGTCATGTGACCTGGACCATTTATACAAACTTTCGTTCCCCCTTCCTAAGGATGCTCCACGTGAAGTTTGGCTTCGATTGGCCTTGTGGTTTCAGAGGAGAAGATCTTTGAAATTGTGAACGACGGACGACGGACGACGGACGACGACGGACGACGACGGACGACGGAGCATGGGTATACTATAAGCTCACCTGTGAGCCTTCGGCTCAGGTGAGCTAAAAATAGTGGTCCCAAATCTTCGTGTTGACATATTTTCATTTCGTGTCTTCAACGCTCTTTTACAATCATGTTCGCACCGTGCATATTCCAAGGACCAATCCTATCAGCCAGTGGAGTTAAATCATATCTACACAGACTACCATTGCCGGATTTCGCAGCAGACAGCTTATAAAGAAATAAATATTGATAAAATGCTTCGAGATGTGTCGAGGGAACAAAATTTCGTTGACTCTTTTTGGAGCTAGTTCCCCTGATCACCACCCGTGTTAATTGGGAAAATGGGCAACCTTTATCTTAAGACCAGTGTAGCAACGATAACTGTCCATCAATGACTTCTGTCCAACATGGACAAATGTCGTTGCGGCCGAAACAACTTTTGATCACTAGACAGTAATTGTTGATTTTTCAACCGCTTCTGTCCATTGTGGACCGAGGTCGTTGCTGTGGTTGATATTACCGGCAATGTCAACGTTAACTGTCCATTTCTGAAAATATCCTCAAACTTAAAGGCAAGATGCAAAAGATTATAGGAGTCTAAATCTTCACAACCACTCACCAGGCAGCATTCATACTTGGATCATATGTACCCTATAGGGTTGGGTTTCATGTTGTAGCATTAGGACCCTGGATCCATGCCCTGGTGGGGCTAGAAGTTAAAATATAGATCACCATCAAACACAGATCAACTGCATTAAGTCAATATCTTCACATCTAAACATAAAGCATTCATGAATGGATCTGACATAGGTATTCTATAGGCTGCATGATAGATGGCCCCTGTCATGGGTGGGGCTAGCGGCCCAAGCCTTTTTCGCATGCTCTAAGAAAATGAACAGTAATCGCTGAAAGTAAATTTTATATAAAAATGCTCAATGATTATTGTCCATTTAGCTTGTGGACTGAAGTCGTCGCGCAATTTTCCTTAGTGGACAGAAGTCATTGATGGACAGTTATCGTTGCTACAGACCAGTAAAAATATCATATGTGTTATGTAGTACAGTGATTTGTTTTCTAAAAGTAAACAACATATGACTGGGACACATGAAAGTTAGCATTATTCCTTGTCACAAGTATCAGATTAATTTTTAACAGGGAAAAAAAGATAATTTTTGCCATTGGGAATGACTCCAAAAACCGGTCTGGGACTGACTTAAATTTTATACATGTAAAAATCAGTACCCATTAAAATTGAAGGGATTCAGACAATACCCATTTTTTTTTTTAAATACCATGGTAATGTCCATCAATTATTTTTAAAAGACCATGGTTATATGCATATATATTTTTTTAAAATACCATGGTATTTTTACTCTTTTTTTTTCAAAGACCATGGTAATGCCCATCAAATTTTTAGAAACAATGTTATTGCCAATTAATTTTTGAAAGGCCTATCATTTTTAAAAGAACATGGTAATGGCAACCATTTTAAAGACCATGGTAATGGCAATGCCATTAAAAGACCATGGTAATGGCAATCATTTCTTAAAATAACATGATAATGCCAACCACTTTTAAAGACCATCGTATTGCCAATCTTTTTTTCTAAAAGACCATGGTAAGGCCAACCACTTTTTATTTAAAGACCATCATAATGCCAATCAATTTTTTAAAATACTATGGCAATGCCTATCAATTTTTAAAAGACCATGGTAATGCCACTCATTCTTTAAAAGACCATGGTGATGCCAATCAGTTTTTAAAATACCATGGTAATGCCAATCACTTTTTTAAAATACCATGGCAATGCCAATCATTTAAAAAAAACAACAAAAAAAACATGGTAATGCCAATCTTTGAAAAGACCATGGTAATGCCAATCACTTTTTTAAAAGACCATGGCAATGCCAATCATTTTCTAAAATACCAAGGTAATGTAAATCATTTTAAGATACCAATTATTGGTAATGCCAATCATTTTTTAAAAAGACCATGGTAATCGTTTTTTTTTAGATCATGGTAATGCAAATCCATTATTTAAGTTAAAAGACCATGGTTATGCCAATCATTTTTAAAAGACCATGGTAATGCCAATCATTTTTAAAAGACCATGGTAATACCCATCAATTTTTGAAAGACCATGGTTATGCTGATCATTTTTTTAAAAATACCATGGTAATGCCCATCATTTTTTAAAAGACAATCAACTTTTAAAGACCAAAGTAATACCCATCAATTTTTAAAAGGCCAATCAGTTTTTTTTAAAAGACAATTGTAATGCCTATCAACTTTTTAAAAGACCATTTTTTTAAATTCCCATCAAATTTTCAGGGCATTAGACAGCCATCCTCAAATCTGCTGACACAGCATTGCCAATCAAATCTGCAGGAGCTCAGACCACCAGACAAAAAATATTGCTATTTTATAAAATAAATATCAATCATGTTGCAATAGGTTAAGACTGGATTTTGATGATCAAATTAAAGTTGCAGGGATTCAGACAATACCCATCAATTTTTAAAAGACAATGGTGATGTCCATCAATTCTTTAAAATACCATGGTATGTTACTCATATTTTTTCAAAGACAATGTTATGTCCATCTAGCTTTTAAAATACAATGTTATTGCACATCAATTCTTTGAAAAACCATGGTGATGCCCATCAATTCTTAAAAGCCCATGGTTATGCCAATCATTTTTAGCTCACCTGAGCCGTCAGGCTCACAAGGTGAGCTTATAGTATACCCATGCTCCGTCGTCCGTCCGTCCGTCCGTCGTCCACCATTTTCAAAGATCTTCTTCTCTGAAACAGCTCGGCCAATCAAAGCCAAATTTTACATGAAGCATCTATGGGAAGGGGGAACCAATGTGTATATAAATAATCCAGGTCACATGACCAAGATGGCCGCCATGCCCATATATGGTAAAAACCCTTCAAAAATCTTCTTCTCCGGAACCGGTGGATCGATTTCAACGAAACTTGGCATGAAGCATTGCTGGCTCAAGCACTACAATGTGTATATAAATCATGACCCTGTGATGACCTTGACCTATTTTACGGCAAGGTCAACATAGGTCGCCAATGCATTTGAATGGGGAAAACTTTTAAAATGTCATTTAAAGTGAAAGTCTTGCAGGAAATGGGCAGTAGGACTGAATATTAATGATTCTGAAAAAAATTGGACCCCAGGGGCTCATGTGCCCCCACCCCGGGGCAATATACATGTATATTACCATAATATTCAAACATCGTCTCCTCTGAAACCGCATGGCCAATCAAAGCCAAATTTTATGTGAAGCATCAATAGGAAGGGGTAATCAATGTGTATATAAATAATCCAGGTCACATGACCAAGATGGCCGCAATGCCCATATATGGTAAAAACCCTTCAAAAATCTTCTTCTCCAGAACCGGTGGATCGATTTCAAAGAAACTTGGCATGAAGCATCAATGGCTCAAGTACTACAATGTGTATATAAATCATGACCCTGTGATGACCTTGACCTTTTTTTACGGCAAGGTCAACATAGGTCGCCAATGCATTTGAATAGGGAAAACTTTTAAAATGTCATTTAAAGTGAAAGTCTTGCAGGAAATGGGCAGTAGGACTGAATATTAATGATTCTGGAAAAAAATGGACCCCAGGGGCTCATGTGCCCCCCACCCCGGGGCAATATACATGTATATTACCATAATATTCAAACATCTTCTCCTCTGAAACCGCTTGGCGAATCAAAGCCAAATTTTATGTGAAGCATCTATGGAATGGGGGAATTAATGTATATATAAATTATCTAGTTCACAGGACCAAGATGGCTGCCATGCCCATATAAGGTAAAAACCCTTCAAAAATCTTCTTCTCCGAATCTGGTGGACCGATTTCAAAGAAACTTGGCATGAAGCACCAATGGCTGAAGTACTACAATGTGTATATAAATTATGACCCTGTGGTGACCTTGACCTATTTTAAGACAAGGTCAACATAGGTCGCCAATGCATTGGAATTGGGAAAACTTTTAAAAAGTCATTTGAGGTGAAAATCTTGCAGGAAATGGGTAGTAGGACTAAATATTAATGATTCTGAAAAAAAAAATGGACCTAAGGGCTCATATGCCCACACCCGGAGGCAATATACATGTATATTACCATAATATTCAAACATCTTCTCCTCTAAAACCACTTGGCCAATTGAAGCCAAATTTTATGTGAAGCATCTATAGCATGGGGGAACCAATGTATATATTAATAATCTAGGTCACATGACCAAGATGGCCGCCATGCCCATATATGGTAAAAACCCTTCAAATATTTTCTTCTCTGAAACCAATAGATTGACTTCAATGAAACTTGGCATGAAGCATCCATGGCTATAGTACTACAATGTATATATAAATCATGACTCTGTGATGACCTTGACCAAGTTTATGGCAAGGTCAACATGGGTTGCCCATGCATTTGAATGGGAAAACTGTTAAAATGTCATTTGAAGGGAAAAGCCAGCAAGAAATTGGCAAATGGACAGAATATTGATTATTCTGAAAAAAGAAAATGGCCCAATGGCTTCATCTGCCCCTGCACTGGGGTTAAATACCATAATATTCAAACATGTTTATTGGTATATGCAGCAGACTCAGGTGAGCGTTTACAGGACCATTGGTCCTCTGGTTTTAAAAGACCATGGTAATGCCAAACTTTTTTTTAAAAGCCTATGGTAATGCCTTCCAATTTATTAAAAGCCCATGGTAATGCCTGTTAATTTTTTATAAGAAGGTACAAATAGGCAAAGATCAGGAAAAGGCGCAACCAGAAAGAGACTCCCACTCCAAAAACCGAGGCACTTACACCATGAAACATATCGTAAGCCGAATGAGCAGCTATTGTCCCAATAGGTGGCCACTCAGTTACCTTAACTTAATTAAAAATATGAAAACATACATAAGGCACCAACAGCACAAAAAAACCTCAAACACCAAGACATAAAACAAAAAGAACCACCACAGAAGTATCGCCTTGGAACGATCAGTAACACAAAGTTACTGGCGGGCTTAAACCGGTTTTACAGGATCCTAACCTCACCCTCAGCTTCTGCAGTGGTTCATAACATTTAGTAAGTTCTTCGGTCCTCATGGTGAATCTCTAACTAGTCAATGAATCATCAAGAACAAACAAATAAATCATGATAAACATCCTGATGAATCAAAAACAAGGACTCACAGATAGAGTAAGCTGCCCGTTGTAAGACCATGGTAATGCCAATCAATTTTTTGAAAGACCATGGTTATACACATCAATTTTTAAAAGACCATGGTAATGCCAATCATTTTTTGAAAAGACCATGGTAATGCCAATCATTTTTTGAAAAGACCATGGTAATGCCAATCATTTTTTGAAAAGACCATGGTAATGCCTATCAATCTTTTAAAAGACCATGGTAATGCCAATCATTTTTTGAAAAGACCATGGTAATGCCAATCATTTTTTGAAAAGACCATGGTAATGCCAATCATTTTTTGAAAAGACCATGGTAATGCCAATCATTTTTTGAAAAGACCATGGTAATGCCTATCAATTTTTTAAAAGACCATGGTAATGCCAATCATTTTTTCAATACCATGGTAATTCCCATTGCTTTTAAAAGACTTTGGTAATGCCAATCATTTTTTAAGAGACCATAGAAATGCCCATCAAATTTTCTAGGCATTAGACAGCCATCGTCAAATTTGCTGAAGCAGCATTGCCAATCAAATCTGCAGGAGCTCAGAGACAATCAATCCAGCAGACAAACAGTATTGCTATTTTATAAAATAAATATCAATCATGCAGATTCTGCAATTGCAACGAGTTAAGACTGGATTTCGGTGATCAGTGGAATAAATGTGACCATTATAAAAATACAGTCATGCATAAAGATGCGCTTCAAAGATCAGTTGCAAATAAATTAATTCATTAGTAATGGACAAAGACATTTAAATTGTCTTTTTTAAATCCAAGGTCATAAGAATATTCCACAGACAATAAGATATATATAGATCAACATACCCATTTAACCCTTAAACTGCCAATAGAGAAGACAAAAAAATAAGTATGCAAATCATATTGAATAATTGGTCCATGAGCTATTTAAGATGTCGGTACCACCTGACCTGAACAGATCCCCCCGCACTTTTTCACAATTTTGGCATGTATAGAATTAGATAAAATCGGGGGGACCGTTCAAGGTGGTAGCTTTATGGTTAAAATCTTCGAGTTTATTCTAGTATACCCCCTTCATTTGTCTGTGTTTTATCTTATATCTTAAGTTTTCTTTAATTTTTGGAACAAGATAGTCAGCTTGTTCATATGTCTAATTATATGACATGGCTATCAATTATTGTCATATCAAGCATTTGATACCAATTTTAGCTCTCTAGGACTTTTGGCTGCTGAGATATAAACGTTTCTGTTGGTATACCCCCTCTATTTTTCTGTCATTTTTATCTAATATTTTAAGTTCTCATCAATATTCAACACTAAGAAAGCCTAGTTTTTCATAAATCTTATCCTATGATTATAGAGCAATACCATAGCAATCATTTGATACCAATTTCGGCTCTCTATAGCTTTTGGTTGCCGAGTTATAAAGATTTTTTTGGGGTATACCCCCTCCACTTTTTTTCTGTGATTTTTCTCTAATATTTATAGTTTTTTTTTATCGATATTCGACAAAAGTAAGTCAGGTTGTTTGTTAGTCTTACCACATAATTTTAGAACATTATCTTAGCAATTATTGGATACCAATTTCAGCTTTCTAGAGCTGTTTGTCATTGAGATAGTAGCAGTTTTATTGGTATACCTCTCTTAGATCTTAAGTTCTTTTAAATATTTGAGAAACAAGAAAGTCAGCTTGTTTATATACTTGTTGCATGGTTATAAAATATTGTCATAGCAATCATTTTATAGCAATTTCAGCTCTGTAGAGCCTTTGGTAACTGAGATATCAGCAGTTTTCCTGATATACCCCCTTCTTTACCAGTGATTTTTCTCCTATAATTCTTAAGTTTTCTCAAATATTTAAGCAGCAATGTCAGCTTGCTATATACCTTTTACATGGTCATAGAATATTGTCATATCAATTATTTGATACCAGTATCAGCTCTCTAAGACTTTCGGTTGTTGATATATATATGTTTCCTTTAGTATACCCCCTATATTTTTCTGTGATTTTTTATTTAATATTTTAAGTTTTCATCAATATTCAAACACTAAGAAAGTCTAATTTTTCATAAATCTTATCTTATCATTATAGAACATTACCAAAGCAATCATTTGATACCAATTTAAGCTCTCTATAATTTTTGGTTGCTGACGTATTAAGTTTTTTGGTGGTATACCCCCTCAATTTTTCTGTGATTTTTCTCTAATATTTAAAGTTTTTATCAATATTCAAAAAAAGTAAGTCAGATTGTTTAAGTGAATTACCAAGTGGTTTTAAAGCGTTATTTTAGCAATCATTTAATACCAATTTCAGCTTTCTAGGGCTTTTTGTCGATGAGATATTAGCAGTTTTATTGGTATACCCCCTTCATTTGCAAGTGATTTTTCTCTTATATCTTAAGTTCTTTTGAATATTTGGACAACAAGAAAGTCAGTTTGTTTATATACTTGTTACATGGTTCTAGAATATTGTCAAAGCAATCATATTATATCATTTTCAGTCTCTAGAACTTTTGGTTATTGAGATATATACTTTTCCGTTGGTATACCCCTATTTTTCTGAGATTTTTTATCTAATATTTAAAGTTCTCATCACTATTTCATCAATGAGAAAGTCAAATTATTTATATTTTTATCACATGATTAAAGAAAGTTATTCTAGCAATCATTTGATACCAACTTAAGCTCTCTAGATCTTTTGGTTACTGATATATTACTACGTTTGCCAATGTTTTTTCTCCTATAGCTTAAGTTCTCTTAAATATTCGAGAAAGAAAAAACGTATTTTGTTTATATACCCTTTACATGGTTATAGAATATTGTCATAGCAATCATTTGATACCAATTTCAGCTGTCTAGGACTTTTGGTTGCTGAGAAATATATGTTTTTTTTGGTATACCCCTATATTTTTCTGAGATTTTTATCTAATATTTAAAGTTTTCATCTATATTCCAACAATGAGAAAGTCAAATTATTTATGTTCTTTATCTTATGTTTATAGAAAATTATTCTTGCAATCATTTGATACCAATTTTAGCTCTCTAGAGCTTTTGGTCACTGATACATCGGCAGTTTTCTTTGTATACCCCATTCGTTTGCAAATGTTTTTTCTTCTATAGCTTAAGGCCATAATAAATAAATAGCAAGATTTTCATCCAATTTTTTTTTTAAATGGGGGCGGGGGGTGAAATTTTATTTTTTATTTTTTATTTTCAGGTATGCACCCAGGGTGCCAAGAAAAGCCAAAATATCTACTCTAACCATGTTTATTGTTTGTTGCAACACTAAAGGTTTGCTGGTTTTGTCATGTTTTGGATCAAACACAATTGTTGTGCACAATAAAAACTTCAGAATTTAATTATTTCGTTTGGTCTTCTCTTTACCTGCCATGCGCCCCCTCAAAGGTTTTTTTGCCAGACAAACACATGTCACAGACAGGATACTTATCCTCTGGAGTCTGAAACCATTCCTTTAATACGCTTAAGTTGGCTAAAAGTTTCACGATAACAAAGACTATGTTGAATTGTTAAATCCGTAATTCTGGTTGAAATGTTGAAAAGCGAAAACGAAAGTAGATTTCCTGCTAATTTGGATTGGTTACCAGGAGTTGTACTATATACACACACGCATAGCGACATGCGGGGAGCCAGCATGAATATCGGGCCGCATCGGACAGAAACGAAAATAACCGATCGGTAACCCGTTGGCTTTTCATAAAAGCCGGGACTCGGGAAGAAGTACCGGCGGCATCGGGGAAAAAAAAAGAAATAAAATTGTGGAGGCGGGGGGTTTTGGGAGGGGGCGGGCGGGGATGAAAATCTGTTAATTATTTTATTATGGCCTAAGTTCTCTTAAATATTCGAGAAACAAGAAAGACATTTCATTTATATTCCCTTTACATGGTTATTGAATATTATCATAGCAATCATTTGATACCAATTTCAGCTGTCTAGGACTTTTGGTTGCTGAGATATAAACGTTTCCGTTGGCATACCCCCTATATTTTTCTGAGATTTTTATCTAATATTTAAAGTTCTCATCTATATTCCAACAATGAGAAAGTCAAATTAATTATGTTCCTTATCTAATGATTATAGAACATAATTCTAACAATCATTTGATTTAAATTTTAGCTCTCTAGAGCTTTTGGTCACTGAGATATCAGCAGTTTTATTTGTATACCCCCTTCGTTTGCCAGTGATTTTTCTCCTATACCTGAAGTTCCCTTAAGTATTTGCGCTACAAAAGAGTCAGCTTATTGATATATATGTATCTAATTGTATAATTATGAAATATTGTTATAGCAATCATTTGATACCAATTTCTGTTCTTTATGACTTTTGGTTCCTGAGAAATACACATTTTCGTAGGTATACCCCCTCCATTTTCTGTGATTTTTCTCTAATATTTAAAGTTTCCTCAATATTTGAACAGCACAAAAGTCTGACTATTAATGTATCTTATTGTGTCGTTTTAGAATGTTATCATAGCAATCATTTGTTACAAACTTCAGCTCTCTATGGCTTTTGGCTGCTGAGCTATAAACGTTTCTGTAGGTATACCCCCTACATTGGTCTGTGATTTGTCTCTAAAATTGAAAGTTCTCATCAATATTTGAACATCAAGAAGGTCAAAATCATTCTGTATTTTTTCACATGAATATAGAACATTATCATAACAATAATTTAATACAAATTTCAAGTCTTTGGAGTTTTTGGTTGCTGAGATATCTGAATTTCGTTGATTTTTCGTTTATCTGTTATTTTTCTCTAATATCTGAAGTTCTTTTTTAATATTTGAGCCTTAAAATAGCCAGCTTGTTTATATATCTTGTTACATGGTTATAGAGCATTATCATAGCAATCATTTGATACCAATTCAAGCTCTTTAGAGCTTTTGGTTGCTGAGATATAAACAACTGTGCTGGTATTCTCCATTTTCTGTGATTTTAGTCTAATACATGAAGTTTTCATTAATATTCGAACACCAGGAAGTCAATTTAATAATTATATCTTATTACACAGTTATATAGCATTGCAAAAGCAATCATTTGATACCTATTTCTGCTTTCTAGGTCTATCAGTAGCCAAGATACATGTGGTAATATAGGTGTATCACCTTACTAACTGCGCTTATTAGGGGTTGTATTGAACACTCTGTGATTTTAGGTGACACAAATGGGCATTAAAGTGATCCTCTGACCAAACTGGCACCCTTGAGCATTTGTTCTAAGGGTTCAAATTACATCCTATAACCCAAACCAAACCCTTCAAATGGCAATATAATTATTTTCCCTTAAATCCTGATTTTCGTCATTTTCATTAATATTCATGAAAATGCAAATGAGATGATTTTCAGTTAGGCCCATGGCATCAACAAATTTGTCAAATAGAATAATTGATATAATAACAAGGAGCCACAATGATAGTTTAGGCCTGAAATTAGTTTTTATGGGATAATTGATTTTTAACTTTTTTTTTCCATTTTAATGTTTTAATGAAAATTCATGAATATGCAAGTAAGATAATTTCCATTACTTATCATAGGATAAAAGGGATATGTCTAAGCTTAAGAATGAGACCAAGTTCAATGGTCTAGGATAAAAAACAATTGAGATATTTTCAATTTTCTATGTGTACCCCCAGTATTGACGCAAAAATTGAATATTTAGAGTAATTTAATAAAACATAGCGTAAAACGCAAACGCTTCGACTTTCAGATGGCAGAAAACAGGATTTGATAGCTTTTTCAATTTACTTTTAGAGAATAATAGTGTAGAAATTTCCCTTGGGGAAGAAAGGTGGATATGGATAGCTAGAAGACTATTCCCTACCGTTTTTTTTGTGTTAAAATGACGTTTTTTTTTAATTATGGGGTATCGTAAATAACGTGTCGTTTCACCATCAAAGCTACCAGCAATGCAAGTCCCCCCGATTTTTTACAAGTCTACAAACATAGTCCTAAATGAAAATCATAAGGGGATTTGTTCAGGCCAGATGGTACCGACCACCAAAATTTACGGTATTGGCTCATGGACCAAATGTTGACAATTCGGGAAGTCTACAGATAGAAGGCAATCACTCACTCACAGTAAATTCAACTGGAAGTAGCCCAATTCAGAAATTCAGTATAAGCAAAGCGATTCAGCTATATATATACTTTATCAACATGATTGGGAATCCAAGTGTTAAGGTCCTTGAATAATTTGTTATTCAGACTTGTTGGTGCCTTGAGGACCTGAATGAACTTTTTCTTCAGGAAATTGTTAAGGATTCCAGATTATGGTGTAAGAGTTTGTGACTTGTTAAAACTGTCTGAGAGTCTGGAAGTCTATGAGTCTCATTGTCATAAGAGGCATATCACAAAAAATCGGCATCATAGTTTCCGAATGGTCGGACATGAAAAAATATGGCCTTCCAGACAAAAAATAAATAATGTTTTAGATACTAACCTGGATAAAATAGCAAAAGAGATACTGCTCTGGAGCCAGCCTGATTTGATGCAATGCTTATCTATGCCATTGCCATATGTGTTCTGTGCAAAATTTTCCAAACTGTTAGTTTTTATGATGGGGCTCAATTACTGTATTATAATGGGTCTAGGATTTCAGACAGAATTTGCTGGATGCTCTTTGGCATTGAATATACAAATCAGCCACGTCATGAGAAAACCAACATCTGTCATATACGAAAAACAAAGGCGAAAATCAGCTTCCCAGTATCTGCTAAGCTGATTATGCCTTTGTTTTCGATACACAGATAGTACAATTCCTCTACTTTCCAAATCCAAAACCACCAACCTCTAGCCATCTTCTGTGCTTGTACAGCCTGGTTTATGTCGGACCTGTTTCTAAACCAAATTGTTGGTTTTCTAGTGTCCTGGTTCAAATGATCGTAAAAGCACAAGGACAATTTTCTCAAATTTCAGGGACATAGATTTATATGTTAATCACATGACATCCATACCTTGTCACAAATTTAATACTGAGGAAAGTTACGCTTTCTAGAACATGGAATGTTAAGATGACCACTGAGACAAAGTTAAGGTTTGATAAAAAAAAAAAAAAAAAAAAAAAAAGAATCAGGGATGCAAAGGTATGTTTGTCAGATGACTTCCAGAACTTGATGGAAATGTCAAGGTCATAAATTTGATACAACCAAAAGTTATGTAACTCTTTTTCTAGAGCTTGCGATCATCATGACTCAAATGTCAAAAAGTGAATGTTCTGTAGCACAAGGACACTCATCTTTTATTTCACAGTGTTTCAAGGATATGCATTAAAATTATTATCAGTCGACATTTAGACTTTAATGGAATCTTCATGTTTGGTACAACCACTTTTGCTGGAACATGCAATGTCATGATGACACCAATGACAAAGTTGTACAGTGAGTTTCAAGATACATGTTTACTTTGAATGTGATAAAGTTCATTCATGATTTGACTAGCAGAGTCTTCTGCTTTAGGACATTTCATACAATTTCAGCCTACTTGCAGTCTGCAGATAACTTTAATTAAATTTTACATGAATTGAAAATGCTTCTTTTGTGTTACCTTGGCTACCGATCATTTTGACTAAAAAAAAAAAATATGAGCCGCCCCATGGGAAAACCAACAATCTGCTCAGGCAAAAACAAAGGCGCAGATCAGCTTCGCTGTAACCGCGAAGCTGATCAGCGTCTTTGTTTTCGCTACTCGGATAGTACAATTCCTCTTCTACTTAAATCCGAAATTTCAAGCTTGATCTAGCTCTTTTCTGTTCTTGTACAGGTTGGTTTGTGTCGGACCTGTTCGAAAACCAGATTGTTGGTTTTCCCAACGAGGCGGCTCATATTTTCATATCAGATTCTAAGAGTTAAGACAAAAAGCAGGTTGAATCATTAGCTCAGATTTCTTAAGTTAACACCTTGAGTACACTTCAGACAAATACTATAAAATTACTTTTGATATAGAAGTCTGACCATGGTCTGATCTGGGCTATTAATATGATATGTAAAACCTTTACAGATTAGCACAGAAAATCTGGAATCATCAGCAGAGGAAAGTCCCATCAGAGGTAGAAATAGGTCTCAAAGCAGATTAGATACAAATTTCCTTCTAAGATTTTATCAGCCTATCAGAGTTTCAAAAGCAAGAAATATTAAGCTTTAGATTGAGGCAGAAAAACAGATTAAATTTTTAAAATAAAAGAAATAACATGTTGATGCATGATGAATGGGCTGGTATTTCCTTTTGTCATTAATTTGCATATGGCATACAAAGTATTATGCATGATCTGACATTGGAGAATCTGTTTATGTTATATGTTTTAAATTCCCTGGTGTGTGTATTTCTGTGATTAAAATAAATAGAGGCTAAACAGGCACAAATTGCTCACCTTTCCATTAAATTAACCAGAGTCCAGAACCTATCAAGCATCAGAAACTGATCAGTTTTAACATCAGCTAATATTCTGTGTTTAGTTTTGTGTGTATTTATTTTATTTTTTTTTTGTATTATTTTTTTTTTTTTTTTTTTTTTTTTTTTTTTTTTTTTACAGAAAAAAAGTTCTAATCTATGTCTGATAATATTAAATGCAGAAAAATAGTTACATGTACATGTATATGGAATATTCACGAAGTGCCATAACAATGCAGTGAAACCTATCCCTAGCAACCAGAGGTAGAGGTTTTTTTTCCTTGGAACAGAAATATTATCACATTATGGTCACCTATGCACCAAGTCTGCGTTCACACAGAAATATACAGTATATACGGCATTCGCTATTCACTATTCGGTATTTGCTATACATATATACGGGCATGGCAGTTCACATAGGTAGCATGTTATTTTTTCGATGCATTCCTTTCGTGAGTATGAAAAATGTGGATTCCTTAGAAGAAGAAGATTTTGCTTTTCTCTTACTAGCCAAAGAGGAGATCGGCCTGAAGACTAGAGGAACAAACCAAACAAATAATCAAACAAACAAACTTCGAACTTGTTCAAAACATAGTACATATTATGAGAAAGTCATTTCCTTTGTTTTACTTTTTCATGAGGATTCAAATATCTAAATTACCTTTCAATCAAAACACTCAATAAATTGTGTACAATATAAATTCAGTTATCACATGGTGCAAGGTGAACAAAAATCTAACAGGTATGATTCCCACTTTGCTATACTATAAGCACCTATATGACCTTTTTGAATAGTGCCTTCTTCACGGCTAACAAACAGTTCAATGCGTAACCGCCGGTTAATAATAGAAATCCGATTCACGTCCTTCCGGTTTTGCGTGTGAGGTGCAACAAAAGGTAAACAAAACATACACTACTCGGATCGATCGATGATTATTTTGTAACACAGAAAGTTATCAAAAATCTAAGAATTCTATTTTGTCACTTATTTACCATTGTTAGACAGCACCAAAACAGTTTGCAACATTACTTGATGTTTTTGGCATTATTTGTTCCCTCCTTCGAAAAAGATGTTTCAACACCGTCAAGGACGACAAAATACAACTAAAAATTGAGCAATTTGGCGTTAAATATCAAGTTTTTGTGATTGTTCCACGACTTATTTTGCAGATATACATTAACAAGAAAATTATAGCATGTTCTTAGTAACATGCTATATGGAGGGGTTCATAGAAATTTGGAAGTTTAAAATAATATGAGATTGTGATAGAAATCTACACTGACAAGAAGAATGATTCCTTTAGTAACATATAGTGCATTTTGATACCAAATAAAACAGATACTGTGTTAAACCGTGAATGGTTTCATCACCACGTCTGAAAAATTGTTGACTTGACCTTTAATAAAACTTAAAAGAAACAAACAAACATATGCAAAATTCCATCAGCAAGGGAAGTTTTATTCAAAATTTCAAACATATATTCTTGCTGTCTGAGTGACCCAAAGTTGTATAGCGTGCTTGTGCCTAACCTGATTAGATTCTCTGAGTCTCCAAACAAAGATTTAAAATACATGATGAAAGTTTGATTTCGCTAGAGCCAATTAGAATAATACTAAATATCACAGAATCAAGCAATAATGGAATTAAGGACAGTGTGAATCCAGTATGGTTCGAATTTTATAAACCTGTGCTATAAATATTTAAATCTAAGGTTGTGTGACATAAGCCAAAATCTGCTAGCACATGACCCAAATGGTATAATCTTAAACGTGAGGTTAAACTGAAACCCCATAAATCTGCATCCATGAGGCTTGGTTAGGGGTAGTGTGATCCAGACTTTGCCTTAACTGTTTGTTTAAATAACACTGGCAAAATATCTCGGACATTCACCTAGATATACTCTATTTTCCGTGACAAAAATGTGAAATAATACATATCTGTAGACATGTTACATTTCAAGTTGACGTTTTCTGTGAACATACTTTCAAAACTTTAAGAAAGTCAAATAGTTGAAACAGAAAAGAAATGAATCATAAGTTTCTGAATTCCCCTAAAATTTTCCTAAAATCTGATATATCTTTTGTGAACTTTTGCACTACAGCAATAATGAATTTATATATTTTGTCACCACTTGAAATTACAAACGCTTGCATTTTAAGAGTTCGATCAATATCAATACATTTTGTGTGGCGTCGTGTGATGTAGCATAAATCCGTACTGTAAGAAATCCGGTTGCATGACGGATATATGTATGCAGGGTGAAATAACTCTTCGGGTTACGGTTTTCTTGCGTTCTAAGTACATGTAAATCACAATATTGTTGTGTACATAAAATTCTTCACACGCTACTATGTCGTGACCCATGATTAGCTTTGTTGCTTTGATATTATCTTTGTCCGTTTCCGGACAGTATCGGTTCGTTTCGGTCCAATCCGGTAATTCGTGATACCACATGTCAATCATCAAGTACAGCGGACGTGAAAGAGAACACTGTATTGGAAACAACATAATTTCATATGGATCGTTTTCCGATAAAAACCTATAAATAGGTCAACGAGAGAGTTCGTCCAAATCTTATAATTTAAAAGCATTTGAAACTAAGAAACACTAGTTAATATCATTAAACAATACATCCCAGTTTAATTTCATCATAAGCATCATATGTACTGATCTTGTTAGCGTGAAGAAAATAGATTTATTTATCGAAGTGAAAGTGACAAAAATGGCCGACAAAACAAACACCAGAGGACCAATGGTCCTGTAAACGCTCACCTGAGATCTGCTGCATATACCAATAAACATGTATGAATATTATGGTATTTAATTCCAGTGCAGGGGCAGATGAAGCCCTTGGGCCATTTTCTTTTTTCTGAATCTTCAATATTCTGTCCATTTGCCAATTTCCTGCTGGCTTTTCCCTTCAAATGACATTTTAACAGTTTTCCCAATTCAAATGCATAGGCAACCCATGTTGACCTTGCCATAAACTTAGTCAAGGTCATCACAGGGTCATGATTTATATATACATTAAAGTACTTTAGCCATCGATGCTTCATGCCAAGTTTCCTTGAAATCAGTCTATTGGTTTCAGAGAAGAAGATTTTTGATGGGTTTTTACCATATATGGGCATGGCGGCCATCTTTGTCATGTGACCTAGATTATTTATATACACATTGATTCCCCCATTCTATAGATGCTTCACATAAAATTTGGCTTTGATTGGCCAAGCGGTTTCAGAGGAGAAGACGTTTGAATATTATGGAAATGTGCATGCCGAGGGGTGGGGACACATGAGCCCCTGGGGTCCAATTTTTTTCAGAATCATTAATATTCAGTCCTACTTCCCATTTCCTGCAAGACTTTCACTTTAAATTACATTTTAAAAGTTTTCCCCATTCAAATGCATTGGTGACCTATGTTGACCTTGCCGTAAAATAGGTCAAGGTCATCACAGGGTCATGATTTATATATATATTGTAGTGCTTGAGCCATCAATGCTTCATGCCAAGTTTTGTTGAAATCGGTCCACCGGTTCTGGAGAAGAAGATTTTTGAAGGGTTTTACCATATATGGGCATGGCGGCCATCTTGGTCATGTGGCCTGGACTTTTTATATACATATTTGTTACCCCTTCCTATTGATGCTTCACATAAAATTTGGCTTTGATTGGCCAAGTGGTTTCAGAGGAGAAGACATTTGAATATTATGGAGATATCCATGCATATTGCCCCGGGGCGGGGGCACATGAGCCCCTGGGGTCCAATTTTTTTTCAGAATCATTAATATTCAGTCCTACTGCCCATTTCCTGCAAGACTTTCACTTCAAATGACATTTTAAAAGTTTTCCCCATTCAAATGCATTGGCGACCTATGTTGACCTTGCCGTAAAATAGGTCAAGGTCATCACAGGGTCATGACTTATATATACATTGTAGTGCTTGAGCCATTAATGCTTCATGCCAAGTTTCGTTGAAATAGGTCCACCGGTTCTGGAGAAGAAGATTTTTGAAGGGTTTTTACCGTATATGGGCATGGCGGCCATCTTGGTCATGTGACCTGGATTTCTTATATATACATTGGTTCCCCCTTCCTATTGATGCTTCATATAAAATTTGGCTTTGATTGGCCAAGTGGTTTTAGAGGAGAAGATCTTTGAAATTGTGGACAGACGGACGGACGACGGACGGACGCCGGATCATGGCCATCCTATAAGCTCACCTTGTGAGCCTAATGGCTCAGGTGAGCTAACTAGAGGACCATTGGTCCTGTAGCTCACCTGAGAGATTATCACATTGTAGGCTCATGAGATTTAAACTAATTGAGAATCGACCAATGAAAGTCTATGCATGGACACTACTGACCCCCGGGGCATGGCCAAATTTGACCCAGGGGCATGACTGGCACAATTTTTAATGGGGACTACCAAACATTGCTACATACAAAATATAGAAGCTCTGGGCCTTTTGGTTTCAGAGAAGAAGTTTTTTTTAGTTTTTCCCATCGTAAATCTATGGAGACTATCTACCCCCGGGGCGTGGCCAAATTTGACCCCAGGGGCATGGCTGGCACAATTTATGTAGAGGACCATTAGCCATTGCCACATACAAAATATCAAAGCTGTGTGCCCTGTGGTTTCAGAGAAGAAGATTTTTGAATTTTTTTCCCATAGCAAGTCTATTGAGACTATCAACCTCCGGGACCTGGCCAAATTTGACCCCAGGGGCATGAATGGCACAATTTATGTAGAGGACCATTAGCCATTTTACGCATACCAAATATCAAAGCTGTGGGCCTAGTGGTTTCAGAGAAGAAGATTTTTTTAGTTTTTCCTATTGTAGGTCTATGGAGACTATCGACCCCCGGGGCTTGGCCAAAATTGACCCCAGGGACATGATTGGCACAATTTATGTAGAGGACCATTAGCCATTGCCACATACAAAACATCAAAGCTGTGGGCCCTGTGGTTTCAGAGAAGAAGATTTTTGAATTTTTTTCCCATAGTAAGTCTATGGAGACTATCAACCCCCGGGGCGTGGCCAAATTTGACCCCAGGGGCATGAATGGCACAATTTATGTAGAGGACCATTAGCCATTGCTACATACCAAATATCAAAGCTGTTGGCCTAGTGGTTTCAGAGAAGAAGATTTTTTTAGTTTTTTTCCTATTGTAGGTCTATGGAGACTATCGACCCCCGGGGCGTGGCCAAATTTGACGCCAGGGGCATGAATGGCACAATTTATGTAGAGGACCATTAGCCATTGCCACATACAAAATATCAAAGCTGTGGGCCCTGTGGTTTCAGAGAAGAAGATTTTTTAATTTTTTTCCCATAGTAAGTCTATGGAGACTATCAACCCCCCGGGCGTGGCCAAATTTGACCCCAGGGGCATGAATGGCACAATTTATGTAGAGGACCATTAGCCATTGCTACATACCAAATATCAAAGCTGTGGGCCTAGTGGTTTCAGAGAAGAAGATTTTTTTAGTTTTTCCAATTGTAAGTCTATGGAGACTATCGACTCCCGGGGTGTGGCCAAATTTGACCCCAGGGGCATGGCTGGCACAATTTATGTAGAGGACCATTAGCCATTGCCACATACCAAATATCAAAGCTGTGGGCCCTGTGGTTTCAGAGAAGAAGATTTTTTAATTTTTTCCCATAGTAAGTCTATGGAGACTATCGACCTCCGGGGCGTGGCCAAATTTGACCCCAGGGGCATGAATGGCACAATTTATGTAGAGGACCATTAGCCATTGCTACATACCAAATATCAAAGCTGTGGGCCTAGTGGTTTCAGAGAAGAAGATTTTTTTAGTTTTTCCCATTGTAAGTCTATGGGACCTATCTGTTGCCATGGAAACCACAATTTTGATACAATCTGCTCCAAAACCTGATGCCATCAATCCCCCAACCCAATTATGGTTCACATTAAATTTGATCAAGATCAGCCTACTGGCTTCAGAAATATTCTTCTTTGAAATTGTGGACGGACGACGACGACGGACGACGACGACGACGGACGACGGATGCCTGCCTATCCTATAAGCTCACCTGTGAGCCTTTTGGCTCAGGTGAGCTAACTAGCCTAGTCTAGCCTCGAAGTGTGAGGCCCAAGAAAGGGAATTCAATATCGTGTATAGAAACAGAAATGAAAATGCACCTTCATAAACCCCTAAGGAGCCTTATTATGTCAAATGATTGACAGAATACTGAAAACATATGGAGAGGTCAATACTACGGCTAATGGCTTCCCTCCAGAAAAAATGACAACTGATGTATGCTACAGTATTCACTTTTCTCAGGGTCCAGCATTTCTGTTTTGAAGGGAAGGAAAAAATGGTTAAGCATTTAATCATGAAATTAAGAAGGATTTATTTCAAGTGATATTTGAAAATTTCTGCCTTTTTATGAAGTTTAACATTCTCTGTACAGCGTTAAAGATTAAAGCAGACCAAAAAAAAATGCAAATTACAGTATATACAATGTTGTAAAGTCTAAGTTTTATCATAAACAGAAATACCATACATGCATGCTTGTTTGTTGCAAAAATGTTTGTATTTTGATATATACAAAGCATTATCACTGCAAATATCACAAATAAACCAAATTTGGATTTTTTTTTTTTCATTTTCCTGGAGAGGGGCTGTCTGATTTATTTTCGGTTATGCATTAGAATACCTGGTTAAGCATTGGAGTGTGTACAATTGGAGAGCAACAGAAACCAAAGCAGCCCCATTAATAATATCTATACGTTTTTTGTTGCTGATTTTTTATTTCTTAGAATAATATCTTTGATATTTATAGTTATAGTTTAAACTAAGAAATTGTTGATGTGAATGGAGACGTTTTACAGCCGCCACATGAATCCAGCTGATACATTATTTTTATATTTATTTCAGGATGGGTGTTTTTAAGGGAAAATGAAAGCTAGGTAGACGCTTGTCAAGTTATGTGAAAAAGACTACCTTTTATCAGACCAAAGACCCCACACGCTCCCCTCTACGCAAACGAGTGTTTGTTTTAAATTATTCTCCAATTGTATCATCAACTCCAGCATGTAGTGTGAAAAAAACCACTCCCAAGAAAAGACCACAGAAGTCTAGCTCAAAGCGGAAACTTTCCTTCACCACAGGCCCCTTTGATAACACACTTCCCTTTTCTCCCCTGAAATCAGAGGCTGATCTTCAGTATTTTGACCCCTACTTTACGGACACCCAGGCAGACGACAGTAGGGATCTCAAATACGTACAGAATCTTTTTGCCACGTGTGCTTCAAGAGCTTGGGCATGTTGGGAAAAGTGATACTTTCGTAAAGTTCTTGGAACTTGTGAATGAGATAAAATTTCCCTTGAATAACATTGCATTCTCTCTGTTTTGCGATGTTGTATCATGGTACAGTTTATCAGATACTCGTTGCATGAGATATTCTGAAGATACTATTCAGTTTTTTGGGGTTGGTCTGAAGCTTTTTGGTGGGAGATTTGTTCGTTTCATGACAGGAATGAAAAATTTCCGACCAGTTCTGACACAAACCGACCTGAATAGACAGAAGCAAGCTAGAAGCTTGAAATTTCCGATTAAAGAAGAAGAGAAATTCAGCTAACCGTGAAGCGCAAACAAAGGCGCTGATCAGCTTCGCACTTACAGCGAAGCTGATCTGCGCCTTTGTTTTCGCATAAGCAAAACTATGCGGCTCTTTAATATTGTTGGCTAATTGCTTGTCCAAAATATCATGTTCAATCGGTCTTTATGTCCTCTGAAACTACAAGGACAATGAATGAATATTAATGCGCATTATTCAACTGATGATGTCAACGAAAACAAACAATGCTTGCACTTTCCCGAGCACTTTCCCTTATTAAGACTTGGTTGCTAGCAGCTATATTCCGGTATGTAACATATAACGCCAAAAGGCTAAAAAGGTTATCATTTCTTTTAATACGCGCATTATTCTGTTTGTAGACGGGATTTTCCCGTCGGTTTGCCATGGTAACTTCAACAGAAGTGGAGTAAGGTGATCTATTCTATGCTATTTTCTGATCTTCCGTTCAACAACAATGCGAGATCTCCGTACAACCGCAATGCGATGTCACGATAACCGTGTGTTGTCATGCATTTCTAAATATCATAGAATAAAACCTTATATTCTGAAATAAATAAATAATCACCGCTGTGTCCGGTGTGGGTATATTATACTTTATTGGCCAAATAAAAATGGAGATGAACTCAATATATGACCCCCCTTGTGGGAAAATCAATGTTGTGGTTTCCCACCAGGTCAGACACAAACGAGGCTGTACATCCACAGAAAATAGCTTGAAATTTCGTATTTATTGTACTATCCGTGTAACGCAAACAAAGGCGCTGATCAGCTTCGCGCATCTGTTCTGCGCCTTTGTTTCAGCATATGCAGATAGTTGGCTGTTTCTTGCAGTGGCTCAATTTAAAATAAAAGTATATAATTATCTCCCTAAGCAAATACAAACCAGCTCTCACTGAAGTGTTCAATGAGAATGCACCTAATCCTTCCTAAATAACACAGGAATTTATTAGAACAATGTGTAGAGTAATATGATTTATTCCCGATAGCTCAGTGGTTAGAGCGTCCGCTTCGGGAGCGGTAGGTCGTGGGTTCGCGCCCCGGCTTAGCCATATCAAAGGCGTTAAAATGGTACTGGTAGCTCCCTTGCTGACACTCGCAGTAAAAGAATAGTGCCAGGAAGATACAAGAAGACAGTTAAGTATCTGTCAAGGATGTTTGTTATGTCGCATAATAGCTCATGAGCTAATGTTGCAATTGTCTGTTGAAAACGAAACGTTAAAGAAAGCTTCTTTATTTTTATCTTTATATAAAAAAGCTTGTAGACTACATAAATACAGTATAAATAGGCTGGTAATGTATCCTGTTATTCTTTTGAATGTTCTGGTAATGTGGAAATTTATGTATACTGTCTTTTTTCTCACAAACCATGTCAATCAAAAGTAAAATCAAAGCAAAGAAATGTGTTGTTGTTTTTAAAAAAGAATATCTTGAAATAACATAACGCCCGTAGCTTCATTTGCTATTAAATAGCCCACACTTTTAAAGCTTGATAAGATATGTTGAAAATTAATCAAATGCTTAACCGAACCATCAAATGCTTAACCAGGATAAAAAATACATATATTACCTGCGTCCATCATTTGAAACATTATCACACACTAATACAATAAGAAAAAGGAAGTACAAGAGATATTTAAGGATTTTGTATATGCAGATTCTCGTGTGTTTGTTTTGTTTCGCGCACACCACTGTCAGTCAAAACCCCTTCAATAAAACTTGATTTGTAGAGGTAAAAACCATACAGAGATGACGAGACAATGTGATAATTAAATTGTTTAGCATAAAAATCGATATAGAAACTTATTTGCATGTGTTTATTATGTCGATTTTTTTGCTATCATTCTAATGATTAAATGCGTGACCGAAATTTTGACACAGCTATTAGCCACATATACATAGAATGCAGTGGTCAATGGCAAGGAAAATGTTCACAGAACTTATACAATGTCAAATTCATCTGTTCGCTGCCTTGCCGTCCGTTTATAATGAAGCAATTAGCGGGGATCTAAAATTATCCCTATGACTGACCCACATTTTCTTCATGTACAATGCAAAAGTCAACAAGCACTTTGGAGGAGGGAATAAAAATCACGATTATAAAGAAACAAATCTGGAAATCCTTTGGGATACGATGAGATAAATTTATAACTAACAAAGTAGCATTGAGAAAATCTTAATAACTTTCTCCAGGTAAAAATAAATTACTTGGAAACGCGAGTTACGTAAGTTTGTTTACCTTTTACTGCACCTCACACGCAAAACCGGAAGGACGTGGATCGGATTTCTATTCGTACCCGCGGTTACGCATTAAACTGTTTGTTAGCCGTGTTCTTAGGTGACCCAGTATTAGGAAATCCTAGTGTTTGATTTCAGCTATTCACATGCCCTCAAAAACATGCACCATTTACCCGAATAGTCTAGCTACACCTGTGTACGCAGCCTTAGAGAAACTGGTATATGTTCAGATATTTCAAAAACCTTTTCAGTGATACAGATTGGCTGATCTGAACAATATAGAATAATGTGCCCTTTTTAAGAAACATTAACTATATCATTTGCAGCAACAATCTTCAAATACTTCTGCAACTTAATGCTAAAAATGACAAGCAATGAAGACCCTGGCCAGAACACTCTTCCAGACCATAGGAGAAGTCTGATCTGAGTCTGCATTTACTGCTCAAATCTCTCAGTAAATGAACTACTTACAGGTCTATGTACTAAATGCATATGAGCCACTTCAGTAGAAAACCAACATTTTGCATAGTCATAAACAAAGCCGCAGATCAGCTCCGCAGTCACTGTTTTCGGACACTACATTTCTTCTTCTACTTAAATCCAAAATTTCAAGCCTCTAGCCTGCATCTGTGACTGTACAGGCTGGTTTGTGTCGGACCTGTTCGGAAGCTACATTGTTGATTTTCTCATGGTGCTGCTCTTATTTACTTGTTTACTGTTGATTCAAGGAAATGCTCAATTTGTCTACTCAGCTCCATGAGTCTGGCCTTGACATTACAAAAACTTGCCTATGCAATAATACAGATTTTTTTTATCCATACAATTGTATGAAGAAAGTGCATTACAAAAACAATGCCCAATTGATTTTTTATCTTTTCTTTTTTTTATATTTACATATATCTATTTTTCATTTTATTATTTTTTACTTAAAACATAGAATAATGTACACATTAGAACTAACAAGTACCCTCAAGCTATGTAATGGAGCAAAAGTGCAAAAGTAAGAAAAATGTATACCCATGTACAGCCCAGCTTTACTAGATATAAGTGGGGTTTAAGGGGGTATTCATTACATTGACAAGTTTGCATGATGGTAAGGACAAGGTTTATCATAGAAAACAAGAGGACCATTGGTCCTTTAAACTCTCACTTGAGACTTGGGTACATATTTTCATACACGTTTCTGTAAATAGATTTGTCCCTGCCATAAAATAGCTTGAGGTTATCCAAAAGTCATGATTTGCACTATAGGCTCTGAAGAAGATTTTCAAAGGTTTTCAAGTATGTAAATAATGGTCAAACACATTTACATTAGCTCACCTACTCAGATGAGCAGGTATGTTTTGAAGCTACAATCAGCGCCTCCAGTATAAACATGCACTCCCAAAAGCAATTCTACAGCTACTAAAGTTGCTATTCTGGCATTTTGATTTTTCCAGAACATTCCCTAAAATGCCCACATTTCTTATATAAGACTTCCTTTATTGGCTAACCACAGCAGGGGTAATTATCATGTCCTGAGTTGACATTTTGAATTTTCTAGAAAAATTTTCTTTGTACTAAAAAAGGCTTCATTGACCAGTCACAACTGTGAGTATCTATAGATGAGTCGTGATGCAAGAAAACCGATCTTTGGGGTTTCTGACCATGTTTGACATAAAATGGACTGAGCAGTCATAAAAGACGCTTGGAAGCCTGAAACTTTGGATTTAAGAGGAATAGTACTATCAGAGTAGCAAAAACAAACGTGCTGATCAGCTGTGCAATAACTGCACAGCTGATCTGCGCCTTGGTTTTTGCATAGGCAAAAGTCTGGTTTTCTCACAATGCGGCTCAGATGTTATTGTCTACGCGCCAGCGCGTAGACTACTCTAATGTTTGAGATTGACCTACTTTTAATTAAATTACAAGACAACTCGTACACCTCTCTACAACTGCAACTGCACGTTTGAGTCTAGTGGCTTGACCATCGTGTTAGTAAGATTCCGGGTCGTTTCGCCAAGGACCGTGTAAACACCCAAAACACCCAGGCGTTGGTAACATTTGTACCAATGGTGCAGTAGGTATCAAAAATGGGGCATGGAACTGGTGCATGACTGCATTCTCTCTAAGCAACAACGGAATGAAATGAACCGACGGTATTGCGACGCTATATGGTCAGGCCTGAAAGCTTTGACCGCACCCCACCTGTTTTGTAGCCAATTACATTATATCCAAGCCACAACGAATGAAATGAACCGACAGTACTGTGACGGTCGATTGTCAGGTATGAATGCTTTGACCGCGCAGCGTTTTTATTTCTGTTCAGTCACATGAACCACAATGAAATGGGAGTACGGTCAGATTATAGACATTCAAGTTTATATATGCGAAGCGTAGACCAAGCTTTTTGTAAAAGCTTATACTTGGCTAATTAATAATAACTAAACTGCCATTTAGATTTTTCCAGAAAAATCATTCTCTGAACTCAATATGGCCATAATAATGACCATTAAGGCTATAATGACCGATCTAGTGACACTGGGATAGTGAATGAAAAGACATTTAAACTTTCAGATATCAGACAAACTACATGTACTGTCCAAATACAAAAACATTCTAACATGTACATGTACTATCAATAATTCTTAAATGAGGTGCCCCCCCTCCCCGCCCCCCCCACCCTGGGGGCCTAAAGAAATAGATGGGCTGCTTGTGTCTCCAGGCAAAGCTTCTTCGCTACTGACTGACCATCTGATTACTGGTTATCCGCTCGGGTCTGAGCTTGCCCAGGAAAAGTGGTTTCAAGTCAAACCCTCCATATCTATAAGCCTTGGAGTTATTTCAAGCACTTGTTGGATGTCATGACGGTAAAAGTCCCATAAAGTGGAGGCAACATCCCGGCATGACCTTGGCTGTTGACTGGGATGTAAAGCATTACTTCAAACAAAATTCTTAAATGAAGCAATTGAATTGCAAATGCCAGATTGTAAATCTAGAAGCTGTCTGGTCTGTAATGCACTGTTTGCCTATACATTTAGCAAAAAAGAACTTTATTTTTTTTAGCATTATACAAAATTGACATTTCAAAGATTTTTTTACAAAATTTTAACCTATTAGAGAGATGGCCCAATTTATTTATGTTTGTACGGATTGACAGTCTGATTTTTCCAGACCAGCAAAAAGATGGTATTACAAAGCAGATTAGCTATTTATTGATTGACAACAGTCCAGCTGGTGTCTAACTTGTATGGAGCCCTGAATACATGATTTCACACAGACTCATTTTCTTCACAAGTTCTCAAAAATTATTTGTTTGATTTGCTTCTCAACATCCCAGTCAACAAGTAGCAATATATGAGCCACCTCATGGGAAAACCAACAATATGTATAGGCAAAAACAAAGACGCAGATCAGCTTCGGGGTAACCGCGAAGCTGATCAGCGCCTTTGCTTTCGCTACTCGGATAGTACAATTCCTCTTCTACTTAAATCCAAAATTTCAACCTTCTAGCCATTTTCTGTGACTGCATAGGCCGGTTTGTGTCAGACCTCTTCGGAAACCACATTGTTGGTTTTGCCACGAGGCGGCTCATACATAGCTATGATGGCAAATATAAGTCACACATGTATTTTCTTAAATGTAAAACAAATGTTGGTTCCATATTACGAACTTTCAAATTATCAACCAAAATCCCAAAATAATCAACCTAAATCTGGGCGGGGTGGCCCAGTAGAAGAGTGTCCGATTCCGATTTGAAAGTTCTAAGGTTTGATGGTTGTGACCTTGAGCAAGACATATTCACTCCAACTTGTACATGTATTGGTTAATACCCAGGAAGTGCTGGCTCTATCACCATATTAAGTTAGCATTCACTACGAGAACATATACCCCCTTATACCCCATTTTTATATATGAAAACTGGGGTACGCAGGGGTATACCTATTTCTCTTAATTTGCTCTAAAACACATACTGTGGGTACCCATTAGAACCGCCTCACATGTACCCACAATCCATGTTTTGAGCAACCAGAGGACCAATGGTCCTGTAAACGCTCACCTGAGATCTGCTGCATATACCAATAAACATGTTTGAATATTATGGTATTTAATCCCAGTGCAGGGGCAGATGAAGCCCTTGGGCCATTTCCTTTTTCAGAATAATAAATATTTTGTCCATTTGCCAATTTTCTGCTGGCTTTTTCCTTCAAATGACATTTTAACAGTTATTCCCATTCAAATGCATTGGCAACCCATGTTGACCTTGCCATAAACTGGGTCAAGGTCATCACAGGGTCATGATTTATATATACATTGTAGTACTTGTGCCATCAATGCTTCAAGCCAAGTTTCCTTGAAATCTGTCCACTGGTTCCGGAGAAGAAGATTTTTGAGAGATTTTTACCATATATGGGCCTGGCGGCCATCTTGGTCATGTGACCTGGATTATTTATATACACATTGATTACCCCATCCTTTAGATGCTTCACATAAAATTTGGCTTTGATTGGCCAAGTGGTTTCAGAGGAGAGATGTTTGAATATTATGGAGATATACATGAAAATTGCCCCGGGGTGGGGGCATATGAGCCCCTGTGGTCCATTTTTTGTCAGAATCATTAATAGTCAGTCCTATTGCCCATTTCCTGCAAAGACTTTCACTTTAAATGACATTTTAAAAGTTTTCCCCATTCAAATGCATTGGCGACCTATGTTGACCTTGCCATAAAATAGGTCAAGGTCATCACAGGGTCATGATTTATATATACATAGTAGTGCTTTAGCCATCGATGTTTCATGCCAAGTTTCATTGAAATTGGTCCAACGTTTCCAGAGAAAAAGATTTTTGAAGGGTTTTTACCATATATGGGCATGGCGGCCATCTTGGTCATGTGACCTGGATTATTTATATACACATTGGTTATCCCTTCCTATTGATGCTTTACATAAAATTTGGCTTTGATTGGTCAAGCGGTTTCAGAGGAGCAGACGTTTGAATATAGTGAAGATATAATTGTATATTGCCCCGGGGTGGGGGCATATGAGCCCCTGGGGTCCATTTTTTTTCAGAATCATTAATATTCAGTCCTACTGCCCATTTCCTGCAAACTTTCACATTCAATGTCATTTTAAAAGTTTTCCCCATTCAAATGCATTGGCGACCTATGTTGACCTTGCCGTAAAATAGGTCAAGGTCATCACAGGGTCCTGATTTATATATACATTGTAGTGCTTTTGCCATCGATGCTTCATGTCAAGTTTCATTGAAATTGGTCCACCGGTTCCAGAGAAAAAGATTTTTGAAGGGTTTTTACCATATATGGGCATGGCAGCCATCTTGGTCATGTGACCTGGATTATTCATATACACATTGGTTATCCCTTCCTATTGATGCTTTACATAAAATTTGGCTTTGATTGGTCAAGCGGTTTCAGAGTAGAAGACATTTGAATATAGTGAATATATACATGTATATTGCCCCGGGGTGGGGGCACATGAGCCCCTGGGGTCCAATTTTTTTCAGAATCATTAATATTCAGTCCTACTGCCCATTTCCTGCAAACTTTCACTTTAAATGACATTTTAAAAGTTTTCCGCATTCAAATGCATTGGTGACCTATGTTGACCTTGCTGTAAAATAAGTCAAGGTCATCACAGGGTCATAATTTATATACACATTGTAGTGCTTGAGCCATTGATGCTTCATGCTAAGTTTCGTTGAAATCCGTCCATTGGTTCGGGAGAAGAAGATTTTTGAAGGGTTTTTACCATATATGGGCATGGCGGCCATCTTGGGCATGTGACCTGGATTTATTATATATACATTGGTTCCCCCTTCCTATAGATGCTTCATATAAAATTTGGCTTTGATTGGCCAAGCGGTTTCAGAGGAGAAGATCTTTGAAATTGTGAACGGACGACGGACGGACGGACGACGGACGGACGGACGCCGGATCATGGCCATCCTTTAAGCTCACCTTGTGAGCCCAACGGCTCAGGTGAGCTAAAAATGGGAAAAAAATATATAATTTCTAGTGAAAAATTCCAATTTTTACATATTTCTGTATATGACATAGGCACGTTTTCGTAATGTTGTTGACTGAGATGTAAAACCACAAAACAAACAAACAAAAATCTGTCAAAATCTTACCTGTCATACATACATCTATATATCCTTGGGGAACCGTGCCTGTCCTTGGAACCAGCTAATTCTACAGTCTTTTCTTATCCTTGCATGAAATAGAAAATCCTTCTTCCAAAACCCACACACCATTTACTTGGCACAAAATCCTGCCAAATGTAAAATATGCAAATAACACTTCACAACTCTATTCTCTTATTTGAATGCAATGCACTCTGTTAAACTTGCACTACATACAATATATCAAAACATACAAAATACACAAGTTATATTGTTTCTGACACTGATTGCAAATGGTGTTTTCTATGTTGCATTCCAATTGAGCCGCAATGCGAGAAAACCGGTCTTCGGCGTTTCCAACCACGTCTGACATAAATCGGCCTGTACAGTCTCAGAAAAAGGCTAGAAACTTGAAATTTTGGATTTAACAAAGGGAGAAATTGTACTATACGTATAGCGAAAACTACTGCAATTACTGCAAAGCTGATCTGCCCCTTTGTTTTCGCATAGGCAAATATCTGGTTTTCTCACAACGCGGCTCATATATGCAACATCTGAATTTATACTGAAATTATTTTTTGTCTTTGAGAAAGTAGAAACTGTTCCAAGAATTTAAATGGTTAAGAGTTCCCAGGTCCCGAGGTTATAAAACTTTTTTCATGCTCAACTCAGCTGAGCATGTAATTTCTACTGCTCATAAATACTGAAATAGCCCAAAATTTATTGGAGGTTTGGGTTTAGACCATCAGAGCCAGTAATTTATCCTGCTTATAAATGTTAAAATGCCAACAATTTGTTAAAATGCCAATATCCTTGGCATTTTAACATTTATGAGCAGGCTAAATTTTAGTATCAGCTGAGCTGAGCATGAAAAGATGTTTTATAACCTGGGGGCCTGGTCACAGTTATAATGGCCCTTTGTTGAACCTGCATTCAGTGTTTGAAAATATATATGTGAACATGTAAATGCATACCAGTTACAAGAACATTCTATCCTACCCTCCCAAGACAGGGGTTAGAATAATGAACCATTATTCACAACAATGAAAGATTCATTCACTCACTGACATTGAGATACACTATCTAAAAATGTTCAGTTTTAAAAAACTTCAAAATGTCCAACTTTTAAAGGTTACCAAATCAAATACAACTAGAGGACCATTGGTCCTGTAGCTCACCTGAGAGATTATCACATTGTAAGCTCATGAGATTTAAATTAATTGAGAATCGACCAATGAAAGTCTATGCATGGACACTATTGACCCCCGAGGCATGGCCAAATTTGACCCAGGGGCATGACTGGCACAATTTATAATGGGGACTACCAAACATTGCTACTTACAAAATATAGAAGCTCTGGGCCTTTTGGTTTCAGAGAAGAAGATTTTTTTAGTTTTTCCCATTGCAAGTCTATGGAGACTATCTACCCGGGGCGTGGCCAAATTTGACCCCAGGGGCATGGCTGGCACAATTTATGTAGAGGACCATTAGCCATTGCCACATACAAAATATCAAAGCTGTGTACCCTGTGGTTTCAGAGAAGAAGATTTTTGAATTTTTTTCCCATAGCAAGTCTATTGAGACTATCAACCTCCGGGGCCTGGCCAAATTTGACCCCAGGGGCATGAATGGCACAATTTATGTAGAGGACCATTAGCCATTGCTACATACCAAATATCAAAGCTGTGGGCCTAGTGGTTTCAATGAAGAAGATTTTTTTAGTTTTTCCCATTGTAAGTCTATGGAGAATATCTACCCCCAGGGCGTGGCCAAATTTGACCCCAGGGGCATGGCTGGCACAATTTATGTAGAGGACCATTAGCCATTGCCACATACAAAATATCAAAGCTGTGGGCCCTGTGGTTTCAGAGAAGAAGATTTTTGATTTTTTTTCCCATAGTAAGTCTATGGAGACTATCAACCCCCGGGGTGTGGCCAAATTTGACCCCAGGGGCATGAATGGCACAATTTATGTAGAGGACCATTAGCCATTGCTACATACCAAATATCAAAGCTGTTGGCCTAGTGGTTTCAGAGAAGAAGATTTTTTTAGTTTTTTTTCCTATTGTAGGTCTATGGAGACTATCGACCCCCGGGGCGTGGCCAAATTTGACCCCAGGGGCATGATTGGCACAATTTATGTAGAGGACCATTAGCCATTGCCACATACAAAATATCAAAGCTGTGGGCCCTGTGGTTTCAGAGAAGAAGATTTTTGAATTTTTTTCCCATAGTAAGTCTATGGAGACTATCAACCCCCGGGGCGTGGCCAAATTTGACCCCAGGGGCATGAATGGCACAATTTATGTAGAGGACCATTAGCCATTGCTACATACCAAATATCAAAGCTGTGGGCCCTGTGGTTTCAGAGAAGAAGATTTTTTCAGTTTTTCCAATTGTAAGTCTATGGAGACTATCGACCCCCGGGGCGTGGCCAAATTTGACCCCAGGGGCATGGCTGGCACAATTTATGTAGAGGACCATTAGCCATTGCCACATACAAAATATCAAAGCTGTGGGCCCTGTGGTTTCAGAGAAGAAGATTTTTTATTTTTTTTCCCATAGTAAGTCTATGGAGACTATCAACCCCCGGGGCGTGGCCAAATTTGACCCCAGGGGCATGAATGGCACAATTTATGTAGAGGACCATTAGCCATTGCTACATACCAAATATCAAAGCTGTGGGCCTAGTGGTTTCAGAGAAGAAGATTTTTTTAGTTTTTCCCATTGTAAGTCTATGGGACCTATCTGTTGCCATGGAAACCACAATTTTGATACAATCTGCTCCAAAACCTAATGCCATCAATCCCCCAACCCAATTATGGTTCACATTTAATTTGATCAAGATCGGCCTACTAGCTTCAGAAATATTCTTCTTTGAAATTGTGGACGGACGACGACGACGGACGACGACGACGCCGACGACGACGGATGCCTGCCTATCCTATAAGCTCACCTGTGAGCCTTTGGCTCAGGTGAGCTAACAATATTGCAGAAACTGCAACATTAAAAGGTCAATATAATGAAATTCCTATCATGGGCAAGCATGAATATGCATTCCAAATATTATATATCTTATATATAAAACCAGAACAGTCACAGAAGATGGCTTGGTGCTTGAAATTTCAGATTTAAGAAGTTGGGTTGTACTGTCTATGTAGTGAAAACAAAGGCACTGATCAGCTGTGCAGTTACTGCACAGCTGATCTGCACCTTTGTTTTCGCAAAGGCAAAAAGCCAGTTCTCTTTTGACATATGTGTCTGAGCATGCTGATACGAGTATAACCAGGTTCTAGACAACAGGATTCCATATGGTTTCCAGTGGCAGATTTCTGAACAAGGTTCTGAAAGCCAAATTAAGGGAATGATACTAAAAAGGTTAAAGTAGGCAATGATCAGGAAACACTCCAAAAACCAAGATGGGAAAAATCGAAATTGACAATCAGGTACTTATACTAATATGCTGAGTGAGCAGCTATTTCCCAATAGGTGGCCATCCATTACCTAAACTTGACTAAAAATAAGAAAATGTACATTAGTCAACATTAAAAAATCCCCGAAAAAATCATGCAGTCAAAAAACCTTGAATAATACACTGCATGTTGCTTTCACAAGAACATGCAATTAACAGCTGTAATAGTTGTTATACATATCCAGTTTATGTTTTGCAAGTAAAACAGAACCTTCTTTAATTAGGCTTACTAATTAACTAAGAAATCTGCACTTTTCCGACATACAGGTATAACTTCAAAAGCACATGGATTCATTCATCCAATTATTTCACAATATTTTATATATTGTCAAAATTAATTGTCTAAGTTTGATTCAAATCACAAGTTTGTATCACATGATATGCATCACTTTGTCAATGAATATATTTTTTTTTGAAAAGTGTATCCTATTTTTTTCCACAGTGTAACAAAACCTAACAAGTTCTTATAAAATTCTACCACATTCTGAATAAGCACATGATAAACTCAGGTAGGCTTTTCACCTTAGGTAGCAGCCTAATATTAATTATAATATGAGCTATGTCATGAAAAAACCTGCTTTTGGCATGTACGAAAACAAAGATGCAGATCAGGGCCTTTGTTTTTCAATTCTGGGATAGTACAATCCCTTTTTCAAGCTTCTTGCCTTCTCCTGTGAATTTACAGCCTTGTTTGTGTCTGATGGTCTGGTGCCCATTTAATATATAGACTAGTTTTCACCCTCTGTGGCTCATATGATCCAGTGAAGAGGAAAACCTCCTTGTCCAAATACTATATCTTGTCCCAAAATGAAGAGTTTCTGTATCTATATCTTGTCTATATATATTTACTTAAAAGTGCACTCTAATCTTTGTCTATACATTTCAATGCTCTTGCTCTATGCTCTAGTATGAAACTTGCAATGTCTCACATGACATAAGCATCATTTGAGCCACCTCATGGGAAAACCAACAATCTGCATAGGCGAAAACAAAGACGCAGATCAGCTTCGCGGTAACCGCGAAGCTGATCAGCGCCTTTGTTTTCGCTACTCGGATAGTACAATTCCTCTTCTACTTAAATCCGAAATTTCAAGCTTCTAGCTCTTTTCTGTGCTTGTACAGGTTGGTTTGTGTCAGACCTGGTCGGAAACCACAATGTTGGTTTTCCCACGAGGCGGCTCATTTGTTATGTTGCAGCCTGAACAGGTAATAATTCTGACAGGTAAATTGGTAAGTAGTTCCTGATGTTTTGTGAACAAGATACTCCAATTAACTACTAGCCATAATAATGATTAAGGTTCATCAGACTGCTAAATTATTCCAATGAGGCTAGAGGCTTTTAGCACCTATTTTTGGAAATTGGGTTTACATTCATATCATTATGAGGTGACAATTTAATCTCACCTCTCAAGATGATTTTTTAGTTATTTTTGTGATAGTAAATTGCCTCCAAATGAAACACATTCTTCAAATCTAATTTGCTAGAAATGAAAAAATAATAGGCCCAAGTATAGTATGGGGACCCTATATGAGCCTCGACGCGAGAAAACCGGTCTTCGGGGTTTCCGACCAGGTCCGACACAAACCGGCCTGTACAAGCTCAGAAAAGAGCTAGAAGCTTGAAATTTCGGATTTAAGAAGAAGAGAAATTGTACTATCCGTGTAGCGAAAACAAAGGCGCTGATCAGCTTTGCGGTTACCGCGAAGCTGATCTGCGCCTTTGTTTTCGCCTAGGCAAAAATCCGGTTTTCTCACGATGCGGCTCATACAGAACCTGATAAGGCGCTGTTTTTAGGTATACAAAGTACACATTAACATTTGCATTTCATAAGGATAGCACCAAATATCTAACTCAGAAGGCAACCATCTAAAATAAGAGCTGTCGCAGGACAGCGTGCTCGACTGCTTCTGACCTTTGTCAAACATAAGGCCAAACCCGACCGGTAACCCAAAGCATTATGCTCATACATCTTTTTGCCTTGATGCCATAAGGCAAAATCACTGAACCATGAAAGTTAACTATAACTACCTAAGATTTAAAGGTCTCACTCATACTGTGAAAGAAGTGTGTTCATATACCAACTGAGTGCCAAGACACAAGGCAAAATCACTGAACCGTGAAATAAGGTCACACTGACCTATAAGTATTTCAGGGTCAAAGCCTCAAAGGTCTAGTGATACTTACTCATAATGTGAAAGAAATATGATCATATACCCATTCAGTGTTGAGATATAAAGCAAAATCACTGAACCATGAAATGAGGTCATAGTGACCTATAAGTATGTTTGAGTTAAAGGTCTGGTCATACTCATTCATAATCAGAAAGAGGTATGAAAAAATACCAACTGAGTGTCGAGATATAAGGCAAAATCACTGAACCATGAAATTAGGTCACAGTGACCCAGGAATACTTTACGGTCAAAGGCCTTGTCATACTCATACATATCGTGAAAGAAGTATGTTCATATACCAATTGAGTGCCGAGATATAAAGGAAAATCACTGAACCGTGAAATAAGGTCATATTGACCTAGGACTACTTTAGGGTCAAAGGTCTTGTCATACGCAAACAAAGTGTCAAAGAAGTTTGTTCATAAACTACTTGAGTGCCGAGGTATAAGGCAAAGTCACTGAACCATGAAATTAGGTCATGGTGACCTATAAGTATATTGGGGTCAAAGGTCTGGTCATACTCACTCATAATCTGAAAAAAGTATGAAAATATTCTAATTGAGTGTCAAGATGTAAGGCAAAATCACTGAACCGTGAAATTAGGTCACAGTGACCTAGGACTACTTCAGGGTCAAAGGTCTTGTCATACGCAAGCATACTTTGAAAGAAGTTTGTTCATAAACCATTTGAGTACCGAGATATGAGGCAAAATCACTGAACCGTGAAATTAGGTCACAGTGACCTATAAATAAATTGGGGTCAAAGGTCTGGTCATACTCACTCATAATCTGAAAAAAGTATGAAAATATACTAATTGAGTGTCAAGATATAAGGCAAAATCACTGAACCGTGAAATTAGGTCACAGTGACCTAGGACTAATTCAGGGTCAAAGGTCTTGTCATACGCAAACATACTTTGAAAGAAATTTGTTCATAAACCATTTGAGAACCGAGATATAAGGCAAAATCACTGAACCGTGAAATTAGGTCACAGTGACCTATAAGTATATTGGGGTCAAAGGTCTGGTCATACTCACTCATAATCTGAAAAAAGTATGAAAATATACTAATTGAGTGTCAAGATATAAGGCAAAATCACTGAACCGTGAAATTAGGTCACAGTGACCTATAAGTATATTGGGGTCAACTGCCTGGTCATACTCACTCATAATCTGAAAGAAGTAAGAAAATATACTAATTGACTGTCAAGATATAAGGCAAAATCACTGAACCATGGAAAGTAGGTCAACCGACCCTTACCGTCATGACACACAAGTCAGTGTCACAAAGTCAAAAGATGAATGACCAACCATCTTCCTAAGTTGTTTCTATTAAGAAATAAAAAGAAAAAAAATTCGGGGAGTTCTAGATTTTGACCTCTAGCCCCGCCCCACTGACTCCGACCCAGAGGTCCGATGTCATGGAACCTAAAGTGTATGAAGTATGAATGCTTTATGATAAGTTGTTGTCAAGATATGGACTCCTTGTAAAAGTTACACAGCAGTACATCTATTTTTTACAGTGTTCCAGTTTTTAACCTCCAGCCCCACCCCCCAGGCATTGAACGGGGGACCCGATGCCATGAAATGAAACTCAACCCTACAGGGTACCTATGGTCCGAGTATGAAAGTCCTCTGATAAAAAGTTTTCAAGATATAGACTTCTAGAATACTACATCACAGAAAAGCCATTATTATTAATGGTGTTCTAGATTTTAACCTCTAGCCCCACCCCCTGGCATGGACCCAGGGATCTGATGCCATGGAATGAAAGCCGACCCTACAGGGTGTCAATGGCCCAAGTATCAATGCTTTCTGATGAGTGGTTGTCAAGATATGGACTTCTAGAAAACTTTAACACAAGAATTGTCATTTTTGAAGGTGTTCTAGATTTTAACCTCCAGCCCCACCCCCTGGCCTGGACCCAGGGGCCCGATGCCATGGAATGAAAGCTAACCCTACAGGGTATCTATGGTCCAAGTATGAATGCTTTCTGATGAGTGGTTGTCAAGATATGGACTTCTAGAAAACTTTAACGCAAGTGTGACGCGCACGCGCACACGCACGCGCACGGGAACGTGGACGACCGGGGTGACTGCAATAGCTCTATGCACTTCGTGCAGTCGAGCTAAAAAATATTTCCAGCACTTTTCAGGACAAACACGTCTATTGTGTTTTTCCTTAAGACTTGCAATTTTTACATTTTGTTGGTTGACATTCAAGTAAACATTTTTTCAGTCCTATCAGGAAGGAACAATTGAGCCACCGCAGGGTTTTTACCATTAAAAACTGCAGGAAACAACTCAGCACCAGTGGGGATCGAACACCCTACCTCTGGCTTTGGAGTCTGATGATTCAACCAATAGGCCACTGCAATTCTCTTCCCTTTTTTAAAGGTCAAAACTTAGAAATACAACACAAATCATTTCTGTGAAAAAATAAAATAAAGAACAGTATTCAAAATCCTCATGCAGTGCATTTCATGATGAATCATTTTAAAAAAATGGACATACCTGATCTTTTGTTCTTTTTCAGCTTTAGATAATCTTCATTTCAAAGATCAACCCCTTCAATAAATAGAACAGGAACCATAGTATAATATTAAAATTATGTCAGTTTATCATATGATGTCTAGAGAATAACGTCAAGTAACAAATGAGTTATTACCTCTTTTGCGAGCATTTCTAAAGCCATTGACAAAGTCATTGACAACAATGTAATTTTTAGTGAAATTGTATTCATTTTGAAAGCCTTAAAGTCCTATTTTTGTTTTTTTGTTTGAATTGATACTTAACGTCCCAGTCAACAGCAATGGTCATGTCACGACGTTGCCTCCATTTTATGGGACTTTTACCCAACATTAGGATGTCATGACACTCAAAATGTGCTTCATAAATATAACCATCCAAGCAAACTGATAAGGCTTACATGTATGGATGGTGTGACTAAACCACTTTCCCTGGGCAGGCTCAGACTTGAGCGGTTAACCAGTAATCAGATGGTCGGAACAGTAATCAGATGGTCGGTCAATAGTTTAGAAGCTTTGCCTGGAGTTTATTTTAGTTTTACATGGTCATAATTATGATACATAGAGTTTTACATGGTCATATGATACAGATCTTGCACGAGTAGTCATTTCATATGAATCTATTAAACATGCTTTCGGGGAGTTTAATAAATTTCCACGAGTGTAATGACCACATGAAATGACCATGAGTGTAAGATTCGTTTTATCATATGACTCTGACAATAGGATTTTATCACCTTCAAAGTGGACGTATTTTCAATGAAAATTTACATTGTTGTTACCGAAGTCGTCAATGACGTAACATATTACCGCAAAAGTTAATACACATGTGGACATAACACTATTACATGACATTATCAACTGGAAAACAGCGACGCCACATGATAAATGGTCATATGATAAACGGAATCTAACACTCGTGGTCAATTCATATGAAATTCTTTAACTCTCAAAAGGAGAATGCATCAGACTGCATATTGGCACAGCTTTTAACACTGCCTCAAACATTTTTGTCTATATTAGATTACCATTTCTATACACAAAATTGCAGAACAGATGGCTCCTGATTTCAACAACTTTTTGTACAGACACATAAGGGATTGCTTCTTTCTTTTGGTTGGATTATCAATAGTCTGTGGCACTTCCTTATAAAATATGCAATCTATTTGCCCCATGTTCTGTTGTGACATTTAGAAGAACCACAACACCGTTAATAGTGTGACAGGTCTCCTGCATTATGTGGAAAGTCCAAGGGAACTAGTCATCAGATAGACCTGCCATGAGACAAGAAACTAGTCAAGCTGTTCTATTAACTCATTTAAGCCTGGCGTCCCTTTTATGGGACATAGGCAAACAGAATAGCCCCAGATGTGACGCCGCAGAATGCGGCGTCCCATCTGGGGCTATTCTGTTTGCTTAGAGGAATTTCATCGAAAAATGGAATAAAAATTCAAAATCACTCCTGACGCCCCTAATAATGAAAGTGGACTGACCCAAATGATAATGATGGGAAAATCCATTCGTCAAATATGGGTTAAAGTAATTTAACCTATTAACAGCTGCTATATAGGTAAAATGTCTTTGGGTTGAGCTGCCAATTTAGAAACTTAATTAGTGACTGGTCCTACAGACAACAGTTTTGATCTTTAAAAAACTTTATTAACTGATTTGTCTCAGGTAAAAATCTACTAACATAACAACAGAATGAATTCAAATATAGGTATTTAAAGAGGATGGCCCAGATTTTTAAATTTCAATTACTTCAAATTATAACAAATCATGCCAAGTTCAGCTTGAAGCACTATAAACCTAAGACTGAAACTTAATGGACTTAATGTGAATGAGCTGCATGATGAAAAAAAATCAGCTTTCAGCACATCTGAAAACAAGGGCCCAGATCTGCCGTGTAGCAGCCTGATTAGCATCATTTGTTTTCCTACCGAGTACAATCATTTTTCTTCCACAACCTGCTGACATTTCAAGCCTGTAGCCTCTTCAACAAAACAACCTCAGCTTTGTGTCACACCTGGTCGAAAACTTAAATCATGTGTTCTCACTATGTGACTATGTGAATGAAAGTTTTATCTTACCTGCACGTGAGTGATAGACAACATGTCAGGTCTTAGAGTACATGTGAGAAATTGTCACTCAAATCTGGAGGCATCATCATGGAATGAGCCTCTGCGTGAGAAAAGCAACAATGTGGGTTAAGACCAGGTAGGACACCAACCAAGCTGTAAAGGCGCAGAAGAAAGTTAGAAGCTTGAAATTTCGGATTTAAGAAGGAGAGGCATTGTACTATCTGTGTAGCGAAAACAAAGGCGCTGATCAGCTTCGCAGTTACTGCGAAGCTGATCTGCGTCTTTGTTTTCGCAAATGCAGATTGTTGGTTTTCTTGTGCAGTGGCTCAAATAAGATAGAACTGCGGCTGCCAATCTGCATACTGGAAATAGAAAATTTGTGAAGAAAAATTACAAGTTTCAGATATTGATAGAATTAGATTTAATATCCTTACTCCAACATCAGGGGGGAAAGCACACACAAAACATCATATTTTTTTCAATATACATGAAGAGCAAAATGACTAGCTCTTTCCCAACAAGGTAGCCACCTGGCTAGCATCAACCAAAAACAAAGGTGAAAAGTACAGCAGAAGGTCAGACAGAATACATGAAGATAAACTATACTACAGAACATGTTGAAATTGGTCAGTGAAGAAATTATTGGGAGGCTGACAGTTTTACAGGGCCCTAGTCATTGCCCTTAGTCTGCTATGCTTTAACAACATTAATTTGTTCTGTTGTAAAAGAAGATAATTTTGCAATATTGGTATATGAAAATATAGTCAGTCCTAGGCTTTACCACTGTGCCAGTCCTCTCTATCTTGAAGGCGAAAGTAAGTCCGGAAATCTAGTAGCTCACTGAATCTAGTAGTAAGCGGAGACCTGGCCAAGGTTTGCTATGCTAACAATTTTCACAATGAGATCTCAATGAATAGACATTTATGTGAAAAGTTTGCTTATCTCTGTATGATTTTGCATATATATGTTATATTACTGTTTTTCCGATGACAGTGTCTCATGGTGCTTAGATCAAAATATGTTATATATCCACTTGTATGATAGTTTTGAGACAATGTTGAAATTGTCTTAAGACCTACGCACGAATGCTGCTGGGTTTTATTTTCTAGCAAGATTGTGGAGATATTCGGGGAAAGGCAGGGCATGGTATTGAATAAATATCAATTGTATGTCTATTCAATAAGTTTGACTTTGTGTTTGCTTAAACACAACAAAGGCGTACCGCCCAATATGCACAGTACCCATGTGAGTAATGTAAAACATTAAAAGTAGCTAAAATTATGGAGTTTTTGTCATTTTTAGATACAAATTTAGCTTTTGCACTTGGTGTGTATAACTTGAAATTCTCTGGTTACGCCCTTGCACAAGAATCTTTATTTTATATTATGTTGGATACATATAACAAAAACTTACTGTCTAAATACCATCTTCCAGAAACTGCATTTTTCAAAATCTCACTTTTCTGAAAGACCTCAAGAACAAGTAGCTCAAGGACAATGATCGCTTACCTGAGAGTCAACAAGTACAGTCACTGGACAAAGTGAATTTTTTTCTTTTTTTTTTTACCCTAAATGGGTATGACGGCCATCTTGGTAATGTTTCAGGTCTATGGCTGCAATAGTTACCATAGGATCATTGGTCCTGTAAACACTTACCTGAGACCTAGTTGTCACTTTTCCCCATGTTTCCATGTTTGCCTATGTTTCCAAAATTGACCCTGACCTAAATTAATCACATACCTTCATCTACTCTATTAGTTGTTTGCATCTACCACTTTTCAGGTCTCAGGCTGCATTTAGTTTACAAAATATCCATTGTTTTCACTTTTTCCCATGTAAAAGCCTATGTTTTCCAAAATTGACCTTGCCGTAAAATAGGTCAAGGTCATCCTAGGGTCATTATTTGATAAAACTATGATGGGCTGGAGTCCCAAATGCTACATACCAAGTTTCGTGAAAATCGGCCTGCCCGTTCTGGAGAAGAAGATTTTTGAGTGGTTTTTACCATGTATGGGTGTGGCGGCCATCTTGGTCAAGTGACCTAGATTTCGGAATCAAACTTTTGCTACCCCTACCACGGGATGCTCCACATAAAATTTCAGTTTGATTGGCCATGCGGTTTCAGAGAAGAAGATCTTTGATAAGTTTGTATAGATGACAGATCGGCCAGATCAAGAGATGACCTTGACCTAAATTAATCACATACTTTCATTAGTTGTTTTGCATCTACCACTTTTCAGGTCTCAGGCTGCAATAGTTTTGAAAAAATCCATATTTTTCACTTTTTCCCATGTAAAAGCCTATGTTTCCAAAACTGACCTTGACGTAAAATAGGTCAAGGTCATCCTAGGGTCATTATTTGATAAAACTATGATGGGCTGGAGTCCCAAATGCCACATACCAAGTTTCGTGAAAATCGGCCTGCCCGTTCTGGAGAAGAAGATTTTTGAGTGGTTTTTACCATGTATGGGCGTGGTGGCCATCTTGGTCATGTGACCCAGATTTCGCGATCAAATTTTCGTCCCCACTACCTAGGGATGCTCCACATAAAATTTCACTTTGACTGGCCAAGCGATTTCAGAGAAGAAGATCTTTGAAAAGTGTGTATGGATGACAGACCTTTCAAGGTCAAGAGATGACCTTGGCCTAAATTATTCACATACCTTCATCTACTCCATTAGTCGTTAGCATCTACCACTTTTCAGGTCTCAGGCTACAATGGTTTTCAAAAAATTGCAATTTTCTGCTTTTCGTCAATGGAAACTTTAAGTTGCCATAGCAACCAAAGTAGTGGGACAAGGACAATAAAAAACACAAACTTTGTAGAGGCTAATATCATAAGCATGTATGCAAAGTTTCAGCTTCATCTGCCTTACAGCTTCTGAGAAGAAAATTTTTGAATATTTTTTCGAAAATTTACCCTTTACGTTGCTATAGCAACCAAACGAATAAAGCGATTTTGACAAAAGTTGCCTAAAACAGGGAGGACTACTCAATAAACATTTATGTAAAAACAAAATTCAAATATCCCCAGCCTGACAACGGAAAATGCCAATTTCCACTTTTCTCCATGCAAGTCAAAGTTTCAGCTTCATCCGCCTTACAGCTTCTGAGAAGAAAATTTTTGAATATTTTTTCAAAAATTTACCCTTTACGTTGCTATAGCAACCAAACGAATAAGGCGATTTTGACAAAAGTTGCCTAAAACAGGGAGGACTACTCAATAAACATTTATGTAAAAACAAAATTTCAATATCCTCAATGAAACGGCAGAAATTGCAAATTTCCACTTTTTGCCTTATAAGTCAATGGAAACTTCAAGTTACCATAGCAACCAAAGTAGTTGGACAAAGACAATAAAAAACACAAACTTTGTACAGGCTAATGTCATAAGCATGTATGCTAAATTTCAGCTGCATCCCCCATACAGCTTCTGAGAAGAAGATTTTTGAATATTTTTTCGAAAATTTACCCTTTATGTTGCTATAGCAACCAAACGAATAAAGTGATTTTTACAAAAGTTGCCTTAAACGTGAAGGACTACTCAATAAACATTTATGTAAAAACAAAATTCAAATATCCCCAGTCTGACAACGGAAAATGCCAATTTCCACTTTTCTCCATACAAGTCAATGGAAACTTCAAGTTGCCATAGCAACCAGAGTTCTTATCCGATCGAAATAAAAAACACAAATATTCGTTCCCCCCTCCTGTAGATGCTATATGTGAAATATGAAAAGATTCGGCCGGGCAGCTTCAGAGGAGAAGTTGTTTGAAAATGTTGACGACTACGACGACGACGGACGACGCACAGACGACGGCTCGACTACCATACTATAAGCTCACCTTGTGAGCCTTCGGCTCAGATGAGCTAAAAATATGAGCATGTCACCATTTTGCATTCCAAAAGTCTTAAAAAGTGCCACAAAAATTTTGAAAATCGGTTAACAGATAAAAATTTTATGAAAGAAAATACTTTTGAATAAGGCTTTTTCCATTTTAAAATTGCCAGCAAGGGTAGTAACTATTTTCCCGAAAAAGAAAATCTAAATTGATTATTTTTCGTCTAAAAATGCACCAAACCAAAACAAAATTGTTTTGTATGCATAGCTGAGCGCCAAACTCTTAAAATCATTCCACAGATTTGCTTGATTTTCAGTTTTAAGGTGTTTGGATTGCCTCCCTTGCACATGCAAAATGCCTATTCAAAATGATTTTTAGGCATAATTATTTTAATAATGAAAAATTTTCAAACTTTTTGTTTCACTTTTTAGGACTCATGAGTTGCAAAAAGATGACATGGTCATATTTTTTTCTTGTGGTGTTTCAGAAAAGTGAGACTTCGAAAAATGCAGTTTCTGAAAGATGGTGTTCAGACAGTAGGTTGTAGGAACTATTTCCCGACAAAATTATTTCCTCACAAACTTTAAGGAAGAGTACCTTTATTTCATCAGATAAAAGAAATTCATGAAAGCACAGAAATATGTAAAAGGACAGAAAATCTGTAGTTCGACAGATCTGGTTATCTGTAGATCGACAGATACATGCTGTTAAAAAGATTATGTTCATGAAAAAAAGTGCAAATCCACAAACCGCATTAGGGTACATGTTGAAATCTGAAACTTTCAGCCAAATCTAAGGCTTTATAGTGAAGACCTGAGGTTCCTACACTAAATGCATTTTCTGCAAACCGGACTTCCAGTTTTTGTTTAAAGCATTATTTTGGTGTGGTTTCATGCGTTTCTTCCACCTGTTCATATTATACCCTCGACCAAATGAGCAAAAGAATGCTGGAAAGGAGCAGTACCAGTGACCAATGTTGATTTCTTCTCGTGAAAGAGTAGCTTGCCGACAATTTACAGTCTTCGTGAAATATTTTTTCAGCTGCAGGACAGCTGTCTGGTAGACTGCATTTTTTTGCAGGACAAAACCCAATTTTGTAGGACAGTTCTATACGTTATCATTGTCATTTTGATAATTTCTGCCGGACATTTGTCTGACAGAAAAAAATATTTTGTCAGACAGAATGAAATTTTGCTGATTTTGACTGACAGACCGGCACTTTTCGTGAATCAATGTTACACAGGGGACCACACAGTGGCTACTAACAGACTTAAACTTTCTAAATTCTAGCAAACATGCAACTGTACAGGAACTTGTCAGAGCCTTTAGGAAGTCTATCTATCTATCTTCATATACTGCCATACGCCCTCACGGACATTCTAGGCAGGTGCGCTGTCGAAAAGAATAAGGCTGAAAATTAAAGAAAAGACAGGTTAAAAGCATTCAGCAAGACGGATAAAAGACAATAGGTTAAAATAGTTGAGACGAGTTTAAAATCAGGATAAAAACAACTATTTCTGGGTCTACGGCCTGGGATGTTGCAGCTTACTAACTGCGACCTTGAAAGACTCAAGGTCTGGTAAGCATGCAACATCTGCAGGGAGGGCATTCCACTGGACAATAGCCAGTGGAAAGAAGGAGTATTTATAGTAGTTTGTACTTGTTTGTAACTGGCGGAAGGTCATTGAATGGCAGTATCTTGAGATTCTATTCGAAGGTTCAATGTATTCAGGAAGAAGTAAAGCAACCAGGCCATGTACTATTTTGAAAAATAGACATAGACGGGCATCTGCTCGTCGTAACTCAAGCGTTCTCCAACCGAGTTTGTCTACGGTAGCAGTAGTGCTTGACCGGTAGTCGAAATTGCTAGTGGTCCAGCGTGCTGCCCGGCGTTGAACTTTTTCCAGCTGGAGTCTTTTTTCTTTAGTGTAGGGGTCCCAAACGGGGGCTGCGTACTCCAGCTGGGGGCGGACCAGTGTGCTGTAGGCAGTCTCTCGTACCTTTTGCAGTGCTCCAGATAAGGATTGATGGTCAATGGGTATTTACCCACCTCTTTTTGGCTTAATTGGGTATTTCGGAATCCATTGGGTAAAATTATAATTTTTAAAATTTCGAATTGGGTACTTCATGTTTTTGTATTGGGTATCGTAATCGAGGATGAAAATAAAGTTAAAATTAAAAACAAAATCATGTATTTCAATAATAACTGGTTTTCCCCTTGTTTTGAGGGTATCTCAACTAATTTCCTATAACATTGGAAGTGGTACTTGAAAAAAAAATATCTCAATTATCACTGACTACAGGTCTATGTGATTTAAGTTTTTTTTCTAAAAGCTAATACTTGTAATCTATTTAAGATCATAAGACAAAAATCTGCATTTTAAATGACACAAAAAATTTTGGAAGCTGCTTCCTGTTGTAAAAAGTATTTTGCTCAATGAGGTAATATCTGGAAATGATGTATTTTTGATATTTAAACAACTATTGCAACTATAGGCAGAGCCATCACGCTGTATAATATAGGCATAGTGGGTGGGGTACGGTTAACAGAGATCGTAAGTTGCGTAAGAATTTAGGATGACCTAAAGCTGTTAATTGCAGAATCAATAAATTATTTGTGTGGAAATAATGAAAAATAAAATTTTTACAAGTGTTCTTAACTTTACATTGAATAAAACAAAACTGATGGGTCATTATTGAAAGAAATAGGCTAAAGAATTTGGCTTCCTTTTCTCCCAGTCAAACTGAAAGTACAATTCTATTCTGACACGCAACCTGGTGGCGAAAATCGATTGGCTGAAATTCTTGGCTCATAGTCTAGATCATCAAGACGCTCATTACGATATGAATTGCAAAATGGGAACCATTAGTTCCAAAAATAGACCCATGTGCTCGATTGTTACTGTACGCATGTGCAGGCACAGGGTAAATATCCTGTGTACAAGATTATGCTTTTGACAAATTATAGGGCTGTACACAAAGAAAATAATCTGATTTGCGTATCGAAGATTTCTTTTGCTTTTCTGTACGCAGAGTTGTAAATCTTAATTGGGTTTTAAGACATTTTAATTGGGTAAATACGCAGATAAGCTGCTTATCTGTAGCACTGCTTTTGGTTTTTGGTTTTGATGTTACGCTGGATGAAATTTAGCTTCCTGGTGGCATTTTTAGTTATTCTGTCAATGTGGGGATTCCAGGAAAGGCCACTGGAGATATCAACCCCCAAGTACGTCGCACTTGTGACAACCTCCAGGACTTGGCCATGCAAAGTATATGTTACATCAATGAGTCTCCTGGATGTTGTCACCCGTACTACTTGGCACTTGGAAGGGTTGAACTCCATGTCCCACCTGTCCTCCCACACAGATAGTCTGTCCAGGTCATTTTGTAGCACTTTGCCATCATCCGTATCTCCTATTGTCAGGTACACGGCCGTGTCATCTGCGAATAGTCGAACTTGTGATGACAGTTCATCCGGCAGGTCATTGATGTAGATTAGAAACAGGATCGGACCCAGAACTGAGCCCTGGGGTACCCCAGAGGTCACCGGGACCGATTCTGATTCCTCCCCATCAATGACCACCGTCTGCGACCGGTTACCCAGGAAGGCACGAATCCAGGCTAGTGCATTTCCTCTGATTCCATACTGGTGGAGCTTCCAAAGGATGGGGGTGGACAGGGGGGGCGGGGGTACGGGGAGAGAGGGGGCAGGAAGCGGGGGAGAGGGGGAGGGAAGTGGGGAGAGAGGGGGAGGGAAGCGGGGAGAGAGGGGGAGGGAAGCGGGGAGAGAGGGGGAGGGAAGAGGGGAGAGAGAGAGGGGGAGGGAAGAAAGGAGAGAGGGGGAGGGAAGCGGGGATAGAGGGGGAGGGAAGCGGGGAGAGAGGGGGTGGGAAGCGGGGATTGGATACCCCCCTGTCCACCCCCACAAAGGAGTTTGGAGTGATTCACTTTGTCAAAGGCCTTTGAAAAATCCAGCAGTATCAAATCAGTTTGCTTGCCTTTACTCACATTCCTCGCAAGGTCCTCGACCAACATGGTAAGCTGCGTTTCTCATGATTACTTTTCCCGAAAGCCGTGTTGTAGATCATACAGGAAGTCATGTGCATTGAGGTGCTTTACCACATGTGAAGCAATAATGTGTTCGAGGACCTTGCAAAGTATGCAAGTCAAGGATATAGGTCTGTAGTTGGCAGCAGATGATTTGTTTCCCTTCTTAAAGATTGGGGTGACTTGTGCTTTACACCAGTCTGCAGGGAGCTTGCCTGTCTGGAGTGAGCGCTCAAAAATTATTTGGATAATTGGAGCAATTTCCTCCCGCAGTTCCTTGAGCAGTAATGGTTTGAGCTTATCTGGACCGGCTGCCTTGAAGAGTTTCAGGTTTTGAAGGAGCTTGAGGATGCCATTACAGGAGATAGTAAATTCTTCCATGACTGGGTTAGAGTTTAGGATGCCTGCTGGTACTGCGTCATGACGCAATGTACTACTATCTGCCATATCTTGGATTTGCATCTTACACAGCCGAGAAAGTGAAAGGGGTGCCTTGGTAGTAAAGTCTTCTGAATCTGAATCTGAATAGTTTACTGGTGACACGCCAAATGACATTATTTCACCAGGGGTTGAATGCAGTCCTTGGACCAGCCTTGGGTTTTCTGAATCTGAATGGTCAGATGGTTTACTGGTGGCACGTTAAATTGAATGTGGGGGGGGGGGGGGGCGAGGTTGCACCAGGAGGAATTAGTCTCTGGCTCTAGTCTCTGTTTTTTCAGGTGGAGGGCAAACTCTAACCCCAAAACAAATTCAACATCCAATCTCTTCTTTAAGGTTCTTATTTAGCGCTTTGAAAAACATAACCTTATTATATTATCTTTTTGCCGCCAAACTGTCAACAGTGTGAAGAAGATTTGCGGGAAGTAACTCTCGGTATCACGATATGCCGAAAAGATTGGGTCCGTGGAAACGAATCCGGGTCAACTCGGCCTCGGGTCAAGTCGGCCCGGGTCAGCTCGGCCGGGTCAACTCGGCCGGGTCAAGTCGGCCTTATATTTAAATATATAGTTATGGTCAAAGCAGATATGAGGTAATGCTTATTTATAATTCTTTTAGTTATAAATAGTTATTTTTATCTGTCTCTTCCATAATATACACGGGAATATTCATGAGAATTAGAATATATTAATCATACCATTGAATATACCAGAAGGCCTACCGCTGCAATTGGGTGTAGCCAAAAGTAACCACACTTTATTTAATTGCGGTACTGTTTTAGGTGTGAACGCTTTACTATAATGCACATATAATTCAATGCCTAAAATTAAAACTTATTAACTTGCATGCTCGTTTCCCTAATGGCAGTTTACACCCTATGGACATTTTGCCTTTGCTCAATAAGCAGAGATAAGGAGATTGTTGATCTGTATGTAATACTAAAATTAAGACCATCCTATATTTTCTCTGTACGTATCCAGAATATATCAACATATAAAATCATTATTCATATCTAAAAGCATCAATGCACTTATAAAATACCTCTCCTGTAATAGAAATAAAATGAGAGGCCGAGTTGACCCGGCCGAGTTAACCCGAGGCCGAGTTGACTCACTGGCCGAGTTGGTCTCAGGCCGAGTTGACCCGCTTCCGTGGAAACGCCCCGAGATGATAAATCGTGCGACATGTTTTGAAGTGGGCACCATTGCTAGATTCAGACTTGTGCGTACCATGTACGCAGTAAAAATCAGTGGTACGCATATAATTTTCTACATCTACATCTATATCTACATTGTACGTTATCGCAGTCACTCTTATCTACAGTATCTATCTTTTCATACTGCAGCACCCTCTTTCGAGTATTATGTGCAGTGCCAGAATAAAAAGCAAGATTGTAGGAGATAAAAAGTGCAATGTATAACATTATCACCCGGACATCAATACGTCTATTTCCAACCGAGCTCACACAACATGTTAGTAACACTTTCATAAGGGGAGAAGTTGTATTTCACCCATCTAGCTGCTCTTCTCTGAATCATTTCAATTTTATTAATGTTTTCTTTAGTATGGGGGACCAAACAGGGGAAGCGTATTCGACCTGAGGACGAACTATAAGCCAGTTCTTTTACTTTGTCATTTTTAGTTTTAACATTCCTTTTAACAAATCCTAATGTTCTGTTTGCTTTTGCAGTAATTGAGTTGATATGTTCATTCCAGCTGAGTTCCTTGGACAGAGTTACACCAAGATACTTAGCTGTATTGCTTGTTTAAGCACTTGACCATGAAGGGTATACTGGGTATTAAGTGGTTTTGACTTTGTAATGTGGAGTATCTGGCATTTGCTTGGGTTAAACTCCATGTCCAAGGCTCGTTCCCATATTTGTAGCGTATCAAGGTCGGCTTGCAGAATGTCTCTGTCATCAGAGGAACCAACTGTTAAATAGACAGCCGTATCATCAGCAAAAAGTCTGACCTGGGATTGGATGTTTTGTGGTAGGTCATTTATAGCAGGAAGAGGAGAGGCCCAAGTACAGATCCCTTGGGCACACCAGATGTCACAGGGACCTCAGATGAGCTACCCCCCTCCAGTACTACGGCCTGGGTTCGGCCCACAAGGAAGGCTCTAATTCAATTTAGAGTATTTCCTTTCACACCATGCTGGGACAATTTGAACAAAAATTTAGAGTGACTGACCTTGTCGAATGCCTTACTGAAGTCAAGCAAGACAAGGTCTACCTGCTTACGTTCTTGACTTTTATGTGACGGTGGTAGTGCTAGTCGAGAAATGGAAAAGAGAGATAGTAAAGTTAGGAGAACCGGGGATAGATGAAAAATAGAAGAATTGGATAAGTTTGGCCAAACCACATTTTCGTCCCTTCAACTCAGACCAAACCGGCTATGGTGACCGCTAAGGGGTATGGGAGCCCAACCGGCATAGCTCTGAAAATCACTAGGTACTACGTGTGTCTGGCGCCGACTTTAGCCCGCTTTTCTAACGAGTTCATTATCAATCATTGTCATTTGTCATTTGATTTTAAAATCTAGCACATGAGCAGTGAGGCAGTCTAGCGCCGACTGCAGTTTCAGAACTTAGTGTGGACAGCCCCTGCTTGAAGGATACTAAGTCACGGGCTTCAGCAACGGCTGGTGGCAGTGAATTTCAAGTAACGTCAGAACGTGGGAAAAAGCTGTTCTGGTAGTATGGGGTAGATGTTGAGATCTGACGGAACTTGTAGGAGTGGGTTGCTCTTGTTCGTCTTGATGCAGGTGTTACATGTATATTGTTCTAGGGGCACATCTACTAGTCCGTGAACAATCCTGAACGTCATGGTTAACTTAGTTTTGTCCTTCTGGATTTTAAGGTTTCCCAGTTTAGATGGTCCAGCATCTCTGTACAACACTGCTCGTGTTATGGTGTCGACTTGTGACATACATGTATCGCGCAGCTCTGTGCTGAACCATCTCCAATTTCTGTATTTGGTCCTTGCTGTATGGATTCCAGATTGTGCAGCAATACTCTAAGTTAGGACGAACCAATGAGATGAACGCAACACTCTTGACATCTTTACTGTTTATTCGAAGATTTCTTCGCAAGAAGCCCAAGGTACTGTTGCCTTTTTTCACGATCTTATCTATGTGAAGTTTCCATGACATGTCTTGTGAAAGCTCTACTCCAAGGATGTTGATTCTTCACATATTAGTGTATGGCCTTTGAGTGAGTAGATGAACATGACAGGAGCATCCTTCCTATGGACTCTGAGAATACTGCACTTCTCTGGGTGAAATGACATGCCCCACTTTTTCTTCCTGGATGTCATCTTGAAGAATAAGGCAGTCATTGTTAGTCTGTACCTTTCGGTAGACCACACAGTCATCCGCGAACAATCTAGAGCTGGATCTTCGGTATCACAAACTTCGTAAACATTTTCTAAATTTTATCGCATACACTATGAATTGATTTCCAAATTTAATGTTGGGTTAAATACGCTTTTACGCGAGGGTCTTTCGGAACCAGAATTGTTTGGTAACTTGGTTTACTTTAAGAAACTTATAGGAAGGAATTATTTTTCTTTTCAGCTTAGAAAAATCATTATATGTTACAAACATATACTCGTAGGATATAATTTAAATTGATGCGACAGTCTGCATGCTTAGTTTTTAACCCAGTCATAGTTGATAACTATAATTCCTTCTTTAATTGCAAGCCGATGGGCAGTATCTATTATGACCCCGACTTAAGCTATTCCTTTTAGTTGGTTGAGGCCGGAGCTTCTTGTCTGTTGCTTGGCCCAACCTGGCGGGGTTCAACTGTTTTTTTTTTTGTTTTTTTTTTCTCTCCAGATTTTTGATGATGCTGTTTGGCGCCCAGGGATTTCCATCGCCGGGCATCTTATTGTATCTGTGAGTCCTCGTTTTTGATTTATCATGGTGATTATCATAATTTAATTGTTTGTCGTTGATGATACATTGACTAGTCAGTAGAGATTCACCATGAGGACCGAACAACTAACCAAATGTTGTGAATCACTGCAGGTTAGGTATCTGTAAAACCGGTTAAGACCCCCTCCCAGTAATTTTATATTACTGATAGTTCCAGGGCAATACTTCTGCTGTGGTTTTAATTGTTTTATGTTTTGGTGTTGAATTTTTGTGCTATTTGCACTTCATGTACGTTTTCATATTTTTAGTTAAGTTCGGGTAACTGAGTGGCCGCCTATTGGGAAATAGCTGTTAACTCAGCTTACGATATGTTTTCTTAGTATAACTACCTGGTTATCATTTCAGTATAATACTGAGCGCCAAGCAAGGTAGGTACGTGGAGACCAGATATTAAACCCACAACATCTCGTTCGCGAAGCGGACGCTATTACAATTACGCTTACGAGACCGGTTCACATCCTGAACTAGGTCACACAACAATAGGACAAACTGATTACGTTAACATATTTACGTCAAGAAATACAGGACAGAAAGTGTGCCTTTTGTCTTACTAGTAAACAAGTCAATATGACAGAAGAACGTGCTGTGATGGGTTTGCTCGAATTTTACCGCATTGTGCATAAATCCCCGAAGCCATCATTAAAATCATGACCTGCCATGACATTAAGGAATTGTTGTCATGCTAAGGACCCGAAAGCCACAACAATTGTCTTCGAACTGTACTGACTACGTAATAAGGTATTATGATCCTTGGTGTTTTTTTTAAGATGACATCGAAACTCGATCATTAGCTGAGTTTCTGAAATGTCGCAGATTTCGCAATATTTACGGTCGATTCCACTGCTGTCTTGTCTTCTCCTTGATTACCCGAAGCCATAGTTGACTTGCCCTGAATGTTACCTGGGTTTTAGAAAGAGTCCTGAGTGACAAGTCTCTGCATTTATTGTCATTATATATGCATCTCACGCCGCCCGCGCATCAAGCATAATACAGTTCAATTACCATACATTTGCAACATGTGCCCAACTTGTGCGCATCGCTGTAAATCAATACAATTCAGATGGAAGACAACTGAAGGGACCTTTATTGTCGCAAAGACTTGTCCACAATTTCTCGATATAAATCTCGGTTATCTGAGCGCTGCTTCACTGCAATGTCGATCGATATTGTACAAACACTACTGACAGGCCTTGTCAGAATCCGGTGCTAATCTGAACCAAATACGTTTCATTGTATAAGACTGGTGGAATTCAATATGTTACTCACGGTAAGCCCTATTTTTCTATAAAATTAGCTTTCTCAAGGTTTGCTGACCACACCATCTATGTTAAGTAAAAGGTTCCGTCTTTAAATTTAGGGACATGCCTCATTTGTATTCAACTTTTTATTAATTCATATATCCTTTTCAGACAAAGACATGTTGCATATGTTTCGCCCCATGGCACCCAAGGGACGCTCAATGATCACAAAGATAATAATTGAGCCGCGACGCAAGAAAACCGGTCTTCGGGGTTTCCGACCAGGTTCGACACAAACCGACCTGTACAATCTCAGAAGCAGGCTAGATGCTTGAAATTTCGGATATAAGAAGAAGAGGAAATATACTATCCGTGTAGCGAAAACAAAGGCGCTGATCAGCTTCGCGGTTACCGCGAAGCTGATCTGCGCCTTTGTTTTCGCATAGGCAAAAATCCGGTTTTCTCACGATGCGGCTCATATGGTCTCGAGGGGTGTTGAATAAATTCATTTGAAAATCGTCAGTTCAGTATTCCGTTAAAATTCACATCAGGGGAGCGCAGTGGCGTAGTGGAGCATCGGACTCCGAATCAAGAGGTCCTGGTCCTGGAGAAGTCCTGCAGGTCTCCATTGGCGACATCGTGTTGTGTCCTTGACTGAGCAAGACACACTAACTCTCCAGAGTTCTGGTTAAAACCTAAAATACGGTGACTCCAGCCCGACATGACCGACAAATTGTTGAGTGTGTCATTAAACCTCAATATAATCAAATAAAATTTAAATCAGGCTGCATAGTCAACCCAACCATGTACATTGTGCGTACATTTGTGTCATATTTGCCGTATAAGTGTGTGTTGTAAGTTTGCAATTAAACTCACAAAAGTTGATGACATATTGATTCGTATATTGCTTTGCCTGTAATTATTTCAATTAATCTTAATGACCTTTATATGACACAGGGCATGAAACATTTGCAACATATGTATGGATAGATTTGAGCGAATTTTATATAAATATTGACGTTATTTTTCCGCTAGCAAGTCTAAGAAAGGTTTATTCGATTCAAAGACTATACTCAGTCTCACATATAAAGCGTTTCTCACACAATATCTTGCTCTGAATTTATGGTAACTGTTGTGGATTTAATGTTGCGCGATCGCGTTTCAGAATATGCGTTTTACTTAACAAACAGCAGAGCTTTCTTTGCTAGTCTAAGTTAAATAACTGGTATCGAAGCTCCACTAAGTCGTTATCCCTGGTTGAGGTCCATTTGTATGCAATGGTCTTTCGATCATCGTGCATGTCAGTGACCCTTGTTGTCTCTTTAAGCTTGCCTTTACCGTGGTTCCAAACATTTCTTAGATTGTTCTTTGCTAAATTGAAATAGCGATCATCGAAAAAAATGCTTATATCACTGGATATGGCACTACATTGACTCTTCTTAGCGATTTAGCAGCTTGCCGAGGTTCAACACACACCATGCGGCATATGGTGGTAACACTAAAAAGTGCCAAAACATCAATCTTTAGCAGAACTATTGACTCAGTCGCTTCCCACAAGTTGTAAACATTATACAAGCCATCTTCTTCATGTAATATGATATCGTATCTGGAGTCGTCATCGATTCGTGTTGATAAAATGTAATTGGAGACATTCAACAATCAATTTGAGATGTCTCTGCTTACTGAAATGAATAAACGAACGAGTACTTTGAATATATACGAAATGTTATAAATTTTCCTTGTTAAAAGGAACGCTTGGCTAGTCTGTATATACCAATATTTGTCCGTGTGTTGTGGTTTTTCGTAGGTTTGTGGAGTTTTTCGGTAACTCGATGGGTCGCATCGGTCATGAACACTTCCTCGCTACGGTGGATTTCAAGCTTCGTACTTGGTCGGTCCTAGGACAAAGTTCCGGGTTTTAGCATTATCCGTCCAGAACGCCAACTAAATGTTTAACGTTAGATCCAAGTACGTCATTCTTCCCACAAGTCCTAATAAAAACGGCGGAGAGCAAGTCTGGTTTCCGTCTTCAATTGATTTATTATGCAAGAAGTGTATAAAAACATTGCGACTGGAACCAGGCCCCTGGATGTCAAAGGGAAACCCCACAGATTAAAGGAAAAGCCCAACAGATTGAGAAGAAATCCTCATTCCGTTTCAATTGCTTGACGCTGTCGCGCCAAGCAAAAATGTTTACGTTCGTCCAAGCGAGTTTCCACTTCATCCGTATACTTGAGATAGGCTAGCCTACGGAATTTCTTTTGTGACTTCTCCTGGTCGTTCTACTTTACCTTAAACTAAAATAGTTTGACTGTCAGTTACACAGCTTAGCCAATAGTAGAGTAGTAGAGAAATAGAAGAATATAACGATTATGTATACACAAAATCTGTTTGTGACAAGCAACCCGCAGCCAGCTTCTCGAATATGAAATTCAAAGGCGAATGATCCAACTTATGTGAATGTGTATGAAATTGAATGTACTAACCGCTTTAAGACGCCGCTTGCTGTGTACATACGAATTCAGCGTGACAAAGACATGTTCACTGCCCGGCCAGTTTTAAATTGCTTGCGGTGCTTATCTCTGATTGGCACTGGGTCCATGCTAAGATGGTTAATAATTCGAATTCTTCAAAAGCTTCGGCGACAATGTCCCGAAATCCACACATAAAAGTAAGGCAGAAATAAACCAAACACTTTTCGCTGTTTATAATGACGCAGCACACCACTTTTCCTGTCAATTAATATTGCTAATCAGAGTGCTGTGAATTTTAAGGTCGCTCAGTTAATTAAACAAAGAGCAGAGTGTATAGGTGGACGATGACCGGAAAGATAATCTTCCGAACAATTAGCACAGCGGGCCTGTGATTGTCGACCTTAAACAAACGTCGGCTACGTTCGGGGTTCTCCCAATGGTAAAATCTGTAAATCTACCATTGGTACTGTTGGTACCATTTTTACCAATGGTAACCAGAAAGCCCTGAACGTTTTTCTGCTACCAATGGTACCATTGGTACCAATGGTACCATTGGTAGATCACATGGTGGAATTTTTATCATATTGATCAATACACCTCACTTGTTTTTGTCTTCCTTATTTACTTTATGTATATTGTGTTATTTATAACATTTACATTCGCGCGTATGACAAAAATATTGCTTATTTACGAAATTCATGATATATTTTTAGGCTCGCCATATTGAATCACGTGACTTTTCCCGCGTTGGTAGAATTACCCACGCTGTAGTCTGTCTGCATCATTTGCTGCCGTATGTTGGTAACATTGGTACCATTGGTACCAATGGCATTACCAATGGTACCATTGGTAAAACCTTGAACGGAATTTGTCTACCAATGGTACCATTTTTACCATTGGAAAAAACTACGAACGCACGCGTCGTAAGTCACGGAGCAACTGTGTCTTTTTGTGTCAATTTTCAAGGTTCGTTACACATTCTTCTTTTGTTGTGGGTCTTTTTGTTTCATGTTTAACTGTCGAGATTTTGTGGTGTTTGTACCTTTTATGTGAGTATTAATATACTTAGTTCAGTTCAGGTAACTGAGTTGCCACTTCTAGGGAAATAGTTGTCCACTCAGCCTACGTTAAGTTCTTTTTGTATCAGTAACAGATTGTCAATTTGTTTTTCCTACTTTGTTTTTTTTTTGGGTGGATCTTTGGTTCTGATTGCATCAGTCTCTGATTATTGCTTACGTTTACATCTTCCACCTCATTTGAACCGCCTCGTGGGAAAACCAACAATGTGTCCGACATAAACCGACCTGTACAGTCAAAGAATAGAGCTAGAATCTTGAAATTTCGGATTTAAGTAGAAGAGGAACTGCACTATCCGACGGTAGCGAAAACAAAGGCGCTGATCAGCTTCGCAGTTACTGCGAAGCTGATCTGCGCCTTTGTTTTCGCCTATGCAGATTGTTGGTTTTCCCACGTGGCGGCTCAATTTTTAACCAGCATTCCTGAAATTTGAATGACCTCAGCTTCGAAAAGAATTAGCTTTCTTTGTACCACCCAGCACGGAGATGGGTAATTAAAGACTGCCCAGATGACCAAAATCAGCAAGTGTCGAAGATAAAGTCTAAAAACAACTTAATTTTATATCAAGTTCTTTGTCACAAAAGGCACTGACCAAAGAACCAGGGCAATAAAGTCGGGCTTTTGATACATAAACAAGAGGTAAAAGCTTTTTAAATCCATTAAATCAGGGAACTGTCCTTTCAAGTTTTAAGTCGCATGCTGTCAAAGTCAAGAATCTCCAGAACAAACAACCTTGTAAATCAGGGTTTCATGACATTTAGTAAATGTCAGTTGCGTGCGGCGATGTCTCAAAGGGCATTAATTATAGGTTGACAGATGTCTAGAATCAAGGTAAACAAAAGTACCAATGACTGTGATTCTTTGAAAGAAGAAATTTATTAACATGTTTGGTATAAGTTATATCAAAAGTAGATGAATAGCAGCGCCTTCTCATAGGCTTTTGGTTATACAATATGGCGAAAGACATGTGCAATCTATTTTACCACATTTTCTAATTATGTTTTAGAACAAAACGCTTGCGATCTCTCAGCACTTTTTTCACTGTATGACCACGTATAAACCCACGACGATAACCACAGACCGAAAAGACTCTGGCAGCTAGGTTCAACGTGAGCTTTCACTGATGAATACCCAAGCCGGCATGCGGTTTTTAGTGTGACCCAATCGGAGGTGCCTCGACCAATCAAGTACGACCGGAAGTCGGTGGTCGATTAACAGCAAGATTCCAGCCCTGTTTGATTATGGGCGACTTCGATTGGGACTATGGTAAGGACTATAGTAGCTACCATTGTTGTTCGATTCGTACTATAGTAAAGCTCTTCTGTATTGGAGATAGAAATGACCATTACCAAAGGAACCCAGCCCTAGGTATGGTAGCTACCATAGTGAGTTTGGTAAAACTCTTCTGTGAAGGAGACTTCTAACGATGGCTGTGATTGGTCAATCTCATTTGATATGGAGGAGTCGTGTAGCAGACCAAATCTCCCATGGTAACACCATAGTTAGAATAGTTCCAATCGAAGTCGGCCTATATATGCGCCACGGCGAGATCGCAATTATTCGCCACAATGACTGAATCTTTGAATCTCATAGTTTGAATGAATTTCATGAAGTGGTGTTTCGATATGGATCTGCGTAGGGTGACGACGTTGAATAACTCACTGTCACATTGTTATAACATTAGACCTGTCAAACTTTATTTATTTATTTATTTTATTTACACTTGTTTATTTATTCCAAGAAAGTTGAATATTTTTACAGAGGGAAAGTTCTTTGCATTCATTATATTCAAGAAAAATAAGTTCGATGCCTTAAAGCACAGTTCAACAACAGTAAATAAAAAATAGTACATTTGCACCTTCAACGATGAGTCGCAAAGTTCGATGAAACAGTTCCACTGATTAGTTCCTTGGTATTTAAAAAGTGTACCTACTTTCAAAAATTCACCGTTGGCGCCTTATATAGCTACTGCTACATGTACTAAGTCCGCGTAACGCAGATCCGGTGGTTCAACCGACATGCGTCTTAAGGGAAGATGAAACTGACTGAAATAATCAGTTTCATCACATAATATACGACCAGACGCACTTTAAGCTTGACGGATTTAGAGTAAGACGTTGTTTGTGAGATTTAGAGATTCATGGCTTAATTGACGGTTTTCTAATGAATAGCATTACATTTCACTCTCCCCTCTAGAAAGTTCAATCCTGATGAATCTCTTGCTAAACAACCTACAAGTAGATTCATTTAAACCTCAAGACGGACCTTCTCTAGACGTGGCTCATGTAACCTTTCTCTCGATGTCTCGTAAGAAGTACACAGCACGTTATTGTCCTCCAATAACATTTCCCTGTCGCATTCTTAGTAGACAGTCAACAAGTATTATTTTACAAGGGCATACAAATATTTTACAGAAAATGTTCGTTACAAATCGAAATGATACGTTAAGGTTAAGACAGAAAATATCGCCAGTTGCAATGGTGTCGACAGCTTGCTGGAGCATTTTTATAGAAGATGGTGGACATCGAACCTTTAATATAACGCTGCAGACGATTGGCTCAAAGTGTGGACAGAGATACCGCAGTCATTTTAAGATGTAAGGCTACCTACGGTTGGTCATAAATGAAAATAAAACTGATTAAAACAGTGAACACATATTAATGAGAAAGGGGATGAGCCGTACCACGGTTTCGACTATTAAAGTCTCGTCTGTGACCCTGTAGATTTGGTTGGCAACATGGAGCCAAAGAGAATTACTGAAATTTTGCATCTTTCAACAGGGTAGTCGATACAAAGACTAGTATTATCAAAATGGGACCAAATATATTAAACATTGATTAGAAATTGAATAGTGACCGATAATAAGTATCTATCAGCCGTCTTGAATATTTTGTTCTCTTGTGGGATTTAATAGGCTGATGTTTGGTTATGCAATTACCAGAATTGTGAAGTTCTCATTTATCATCGTTGACTGGTTTCGGGGTTTCCGTTATCAATGAAAAATACTGTCCTCCACCTTTTTCCTCCCCTTACATACGGCCTGGGCGTTATCTCATCTGCTGAATGAGTTCGGGCGCACAAGAGTTGTGAAGCAACGAGTCTTGTTTTAGGGAAATCATAATGGTAGATTAAATTACGTGTCTCTGCCCTGGTCTAAACTGCTATTGACTCGGGCAATGTCTTCTGGTGTTACGCCGTGTATAATTGCCGATCTACTTTTACCTTATGAAGGCAAATATCCGAAAACTAGTCTATGAGGCAAAATTACATTAGCGCTAAGCGTTTAAATTTCTTGGAAATATGATTAAGTTACGGTTTTCAATTAAGGAATCACATCTTCGGCTTACTAAATAAAACCAGCTATCTATTTTAGGAGTATCATGACTATAAATATTACGTGGCTAACATTGTTATCTCCTCTGTTTATATCTCTGGATCTATCTCTGGAGTCCAGATGAGGTTATGAAGAGAAAAGCAGGAAAGAAGAACGAAATCCGATCCGGGGCATGGTGCTCTCACACACCACAAATGAAATGAAGATAACCAGACGCCATTAGACTACATGTTACAGTAGACGTGTACCTACGTTCTATTTTAGAAGCACAGACATGTCTATTAATGCTGAAATCTATCTTGCTTTTGAATCTTTCAGTGAGCTTAAAGAAGGGAAATGCATGTAACACAATTTTTGTCTACACAATAACATAGAATAACTTTATTCTACAGTTGACGTGTGCCTACTTTCTATTTTAGTTTATACAAGGCTAGTGATATCATGGTACTGACATTATTTGCCTATTACTTCCTTTGTGGACGAGGACCATGCGCCCACATTCTATTTTTGACCATGACTGTTCATGGTATACCGTTATTATTGTGCATATCTTGTTTCTGTATTGATGAGATTGGTGATAGATGCTTGAAACAACATGGAGGTCGTGATGAATGCATGTAGACCGCCTGAAACTCAGTCTTTGTACTCACATGGCTGTTTAGATGTAACCATACATTTTATTTTAGCTGATCTTCATGAAGTTAAGAAGGTGGCATGATTGTTCAAACCGTCACTACCATTGTGGTCGACATTTTGACATTAAGAACTGAGATGTGCAATATATTCGGGGTGTCACATTGTACCTGTCAAGAAGTGGAACGTGTTACCGAAGTGTAATGGAAACTATAGCAGAGGATGAATAAAGTCAAAATTTATTTAAGGTCGGATAATGTAGCAATAAATAAATGATGCTATGACAAATAAAAATAAAACCGAGATCCTTTTCAGTGACCCTATAAGATTTGGCAACATGTACTGTAATTTTGAACCTTTTTTTTTAACAGAGTAATCAATACAAAGACTAGTAGAATCGCCAAAGCGCTAAATATATTAGACGTTGGTTAGAAAATGAATCTAAACCGATAATATTTTTCTGATTTCTCAGAATACCCTCACTGATCTCAAAGGACCGAAAGGAAAATATAATCTGTACTATGTATGATGTACGGGTAGGGCCGCCACACGGCACAAAACCAGCTGCAGTAACAGGAAATAAAAATAAAACTGAGATCCTTTAAGAGCAGTGAACATATTAACGAGAAAGGGGATGGGCCGTACCGCGGTTTCGGCTACTGAAGCCTCTTCAGTGACCGTATAAGATTTGGTAACATGGAGCCAAAGAGATTTACTGTAATTTTGCATCTTTTAACAGAGTAGTCAACACAAAGACTAGTAGAATCGCCAAAGCGCCAAATATATTAAACGTTGGTTAGAAAATGAATAAACCGATAATATTTTTCTGATTTCTCAGAATGCCCTCACTGATCTCAAAGGACCGAAAAACTAGCAAAAATATCCTTTGTAGAGGTATACAGAATGATCTTCGACGCACCATGGCTATTTATGGCACGGCACTATTATTGTCACGTGTACACAGGTTGGAATGATACTTTGTATAAATATAAAAGAAATTAGGAAAAGAGAATGAAACACGATCTTTGTACTAACAGGGCCAAATGTCACAACCTTCTGTTTAAGGCACACCTTCATTCACACCTGTGGTGCCATGTCTATTTGTATTTAGTTTTAGATATATTGATTGTAGTCGATGACCGTGATGACAACACCAACAAACATGTATGAAGGATACGTAAAACCAAATCCTAGCAAAGCTGCCCACGCAAGCTTTAGGTGCCGAGTGAATGTCTCCATTTTTGAACAGTTTTACTTTCAGTCCGCGAGAAATTGATACTCTTGTAAGCAGACTAAGAAAGCTCTTCACGCATGCTGTTATTTATCATGTTTAATGTCGTGTATTGTTCTTTCTTTACCACCCGGTGTCTTTTGGATTTAAAATTCCTGGACCTTCTCAGTTTAACCCATATCTGACGAATGGATTTTCCCATCATTATCATTAGGGTGAGTCCACTTTCATTTTTAGGGGCGTCAGGAGTGATTTTTTTAAATTTCATCCAATTTTTCAAAAACAATTCTCTAAGCAAACAGAATAGCCCCAGAATGCGGCGACACATCTGGGGCTATTGGGTTTGCCTATGTCCCATAAGAGGGACGCCAGTCTTAAATGAGTTAATATATATAATGTTTTCTCTCCTTGTCATTGCATAACTGCCATTAGTGTGAATACATGATTTATTTACGGGTGAGTTTGGGTCCCACCTGTTGTGTCTCTTAAAAATAGATGGGTTGCTAGTGTCTCCAGACAAGGCTTATAACTTACCTGACTGATCATCTGGTGTCTAATTAATTGCTCATTAGGTCTGAGCCTGCCTAGGAAAAAGTGGTAAAGTCAAACCAACCAAATCCTAATGTCATCTAGAGGGTATAAAATGGAAGCAATATCCCCTACATGACCATAGCCGTTAGTGTTAAAAACCCACCTACTCACCCACCTACCCACCAACCAGCCAACCAACCAACCAACCAAACAAACAAACAAACAAACAAACAAACAAACAAACAAACAGACAAACACACAATAAAACAGACAATGAAACAAACACAAAACAAACAAACAGATGGGTTTGTTGGCTTCTAGTAAAAAGTGTCATGTAACGAGTCTGAAACATGTAGAAGTCTCAGCATCTTGTTTTCAATTATGTTCTTATAAGATGTAATAAGAGTAAACAAATCTCTGAAATTGCTTTTGACTAGGCTTTGTAACCTTGGATTCAACAAAAACAAAAATTACGATATTATTGAACTGGTACACATGCACTTCAAGATGCTGTGCATAGGGCCATATTATAATCGGTTCCAATTATTTATAATTATTAGTCAATCAATATGCTTTAGAATACAGTGGAGGGTCTTGAAAAGCGGACATTTGACATAGTTTGTCATGATATGAGGACCATCAGCCAATACTCATGTTGTTATTTTGATTCGAACTGTCAAATCTATCATATAATGGACATAATGGCCATCATGTACCAAATTTCTGCTGGAAAAAAATTGAGCAATGGTACAAATTGTCAGCAAAACAGCTCTTGTCTTTTTCATAGCATTCTACGACTTCTCTTATTTGCACTTTCTTTGGTTCAGGAGTAAAATGTCTAGGTTCTAGGGTTTCGAAACTGCCGACATTTTCTTTCCTAGAGCGAGACATGTTAAAAACGCACAGGGCGAGTGCCCAGGGAGCGATCACTCCGTTCTGACTGACAGAATATTTAGACTGGAACGAACGTTAAAAATCAACCGAAAAAAAAAAAAAAAAAAAAAAAAACCTACAAAATAAAACTTTAATATGCAGATGATACCGCAATGATCTCGGCGGTTAGAAACAGGAGTCATATTCTCATTAGCGGGACTGAAAAACTTGTTTTCTTTCTCAGGAATCCACAAAGAGTGTTGATCGATTTTGCGGCTGTCACCATTGTCGCAGACTTGATGTTACTTCTGCAATCAATAATGCCAAGAGATCTTGATAAAGAAATATGTTGAGAGATAAAAACGCAACGAGTTTAGATTCACTTGTCTATTTCAGATTCCGTATATTGTGTTTGTTTCAGCGCGGTTAACCGCAACCTTCATTTGCGAGTAAAAGGAATGTGAAATGACACGAAAATGCTGTTTTAAACGCAGAAATACGCCTAAGTTCTTGCTCTTATCTGGAAACCCTTGTTATTCTGTATTCTCCAAGAGAAATAAGATTTATCGAGACGTAATGAATAGCTCTGACAATTACATGCGCTGTATGTAACCTTGGCTTGTTATCGATATTGGAATGTACAAGTAGGCAATGCTCAGGAATGGCGCAATCAGAAACCATAAACCGAGGGGTGGGAAAAAAATAAAATGACACTTAGGTACTTATACCAAGAAAACATATCGTAAGCCGAGTGAGCAGCTATTCCCCAATAGGCGGTCACTCAGTTACCCGAACTGAACTTAAAATATGAAAACGTACATAAAGCTCAAATAGTACAAAATTCGACCCCAAAACACAAAACAATTAGAACCACAACAGAAGTATCGCCTTGGAAAATTACTAGGTGTGTGGGGGGGGGGGGAGGGGGGGGGGGTGGTCTTAAACCGGTTTTACAGGCGCTTAACCTCACCCTCATCTTCTGCAGTGGTTCACAACATTTAGTTACTTGTTCGTTCCTTTTGGTGAATCTCAAACTAGTCAATGAATCATCAAGGACAAACGAATAAATCATGATAATCACCCTGATGAGTAAAAAAAACGAGGATTCAACAGATTCAGTAAGCTGCCCTATGATGGAGATCCCTGGGCGCCGAATAACTTACTGAAACCCGGAGCAAAAGAAAAACACCAGTTGAACCTCGGTAGGCCAAGCAACAGACAAGAAGCTCCGGCCCTAACCAACTAAGATAAATAGCTAAAAATACGTCGGGGCTATCATAGAGTCTGACGCCCGACCCACCGGCATGCAATTAAAGAAGGCAGCGTAGTTATCAACCATGATTGGGTTAAAAACTAGGCATGCAGACTGTCGTGTAACATTCAAGTTATAACCTATACGTCTGTAAAGTGTTATGATTTTTCTGAACTGAAAAGAAAAATCATTCCATCTTATAAGTTTCTTAAATTTGTAAACCAAGTCACCATAATATTCTGGTACCCACAATCTATGTTTTGGATCAAAAATAAGAAACATATGTATACACCTGTATACCCCAGTTTTACTATATAAAAATTGGGTATAGGGGTTATACATTGCACGGGCATGTTTTCGTGAAGGGGAACCTTGTTTGTTCATCCATTATGCTGGCACGTGCTTATCTACTTTTAACCCTTCTGCCCTCTTAAGCTCCCATATTGAAAGACCCATATTGATTCCTTGCTATAATCTTCAAATATAAGCTGTCTATTGTGGGTATTGGTTAGGATCATGTACCGACGATCTATGTTTTGGGTGAAGTAAGACACACAATTACAGCAGAAATCAGAATCTTAACAAATTGTACACCGACAACAATCGTGTAACTTAGTGAATAGGTCCGCAAACTTTTCCGAGCGGCACCTTTCTCGTTTACTTTTTAGATTGCCTGCTATACATGCCTTCTCTTCATTAGTCCATAGTTTTCAAGATTGTTGTCGACTTCGGTATATCAGGGACTGGACTGTCTTATCAGAAGTCCCTATCACGTGTTTTACCGTAAGGGGTCTCATTTAAGCCATGCCGTGTCCTCCTGAACTCCACCTTAATCAGCGTATTGTTCGTTCACAACGATTATATCAAAGAAGATCTGAAGAAATTAATCGGTTCGGCTTTCATGATTTGCATTTTTTCTGCAAGTCATTCTCTCTAATTCTCAAATTGTCGGAAGCCCAACCTTAGTGAACCCCACAGAAGGCTAATAAACTTCTCTAATCTCTTATTTCCTGAATTAATTCCTGTCATGTTCCAACGACTTCCGTTTCTGTGACGATCGGCTTTGATTCTATACTAATTGGAGAGTTCATCATTGTTTTTTATTCGTGTCTAAACAGTACTGACATTTTTTTTTCTTATATTCGCTCAGGAGTACATGTGTCACAAGGGACCGTTATGAAACCCTAGAATCATTAGCTGTATGCACCGATAAATTGCATCGTTTCAACATATTCCGTCAGATTCATTATGCCGACGATACAGCAGTACATGATTATCTGTTTCTGCTACAATTTATACAGTTCACTTTATTTATTCTCTCTTTACCCTTTCATTTGCAACTCTAATGACTTATTATATTTGCAAATTATTATTGTGTCTTTCAGAATACGGCCAAGAAGATCATTGAAGGAGTCAAGGCCATAGCATGTTGTGATTTAGACTGCTGCGATTGCTGTAAGAAAGAACAGGTTAAAAAGAAAGGACTCACTAAGTTTGACATTCAGCATTCATTTAGGGACTCAATATCTCGCTTGGACTCCACGTCCACAGCCGAATCGTCGACTCCCCGAAGTGTTCGAGAAAGAACCGAATCGGACAGCATGTCCCGAACAGATTCGGTTTCTTCTGCCAGTCAGTTCTCGTTCGATTACAGAAAGTCAACATCTACGCCGGTGATAGACATGAAACCTATTGAGTTTTGGGCGGCCAATAAGGAAGCTATACAGCCTCGGCAAGGTCGGAGACGGCTGCCAAGTGAGACTGAAATCACTATTGAAAACTTTAAGAAAGACTTGTACGAGTCCGAAAAGCTTCTGGACGAATCATGTCTTACTGATGAAGAAAAAATGTCAAAATATCAATTGGGCCAGATTCATTTCGGTCTTCAGTATGAGGTCTCATCTAACGTGTTGGTTGTGAAGATAATAGAGGCTCGCGAACTCCCACCCCCATTTTGTTTGGATGAAAACAAACAAGATTTGGCGCACTCTAACCCCTATTGTAAAATATCTCTCGTGCCCGATTCAAAGAATTCTCACCAGACTTCAGTACAAAGAAAGACTCAAGACCCAACATGGAATGAATACTTCATGTTTGAAATCCCTTTTAATGAAGCGAATGAGAGGACTCTAGAGATTCTAATCAAAGACTTTGACAAGTACTCGCGTCACTGTATCATTGGGCAGGTACAGTTCCCTCTACAGGATATCAATCTGGTCAAAGGGGTTCATGTGTGGAAACCACTGTCACCGAGCACAAAGGTAGGTGTATTGATTTGAGCCTGTGCGCGAGAAAACCAACACTGTGGTTTTCGAACAGGTCCGACACAACTGTACAGTCACAGAAGAAGGCTAGAAGCTTGAAATTTTGGATTTAAGAAGAAGGGGACTTGTTCTATCCATATTTGCGCCTTTGTTTTCGCCTATAGATGCAAAATGAACCGCCACATGGGAAAACCAACAGTCTGCCTAGGCGAAAACAAAGGCGCAGATCCGCTTCGCAGTAACTTCGAAGCTGATAGCACCTTTGTTTTCGCTACTCGGATAGTGCAATTCCTCCTCTACTTAACTCCAAAATTTCAAGCTTCTAGCCTGCTTCTGTAGCTGTACAGGCCGGTCTGTGTCAGACTTGTTCGGAAACCACATTGTTGTTTTTTCCACGAGGTGGCTCATTTATCTTCATGTATTTTATTTTTTTCATTCTGTCTACCTCTCCGTTTTACCCGTCACCTTTGTATTTGAGCCTGTGCGTGAGAAACCCAGCAATTTGGGTTTCCGACCAGGTCCGACATAAACCGGGCTGTACAGTCACAGAAGATGGTTAGAGGCTTGAAATTTTGGATTTAGGAAGTAGAGGAATTGTACTATCCGTGTAGCGAAAACAAAGGCGCTGATCAGCTTCGCAGTTACTGCGAAGCTGATCTTCGCATTTGTTTTCGCCTATGCAGATTGTTGGTTTTCCCATGCGGCGGCTCATTTGGTTTATGCTTGCTGGATGGCTTCCTCGTTGGGAAAGAGTTAGTAGTCATCTTGCTCTTCATGCGTGTTGTGTTTTTGTGATACTTTGTATTTCTGTGGTGGTTCTTTTTGTTTTATGTATTGATGTTTAAAATTTTTGTGCTGTTGGCGCCTTATGTATGTAGGACCGAAGAACTAACTAAATGTTATGAACCACTGCAGGAGCTGAGGGTGAGGTTATGGCCATGTAAAATCGATTTAAGCCCGCCAGTAATTTTATATTACTGATCGTTCCAAGGCGATACTTCTGTGGCGGTTCTTTCGTTTTATGTCTTGATGTTTAAAATTTTTGTGCTGTTGGCGCCTTATGTATATGTTTTCATATTTTTAGTTAAGTTTAGGTAACTGAGTGGCCACCTACTGGGAAAATAGCTGCTCATTCGGCTTACGATATGTTTTCATGGTATAAGTACCTGATTGTTAGTTTGGTTTTTTCCCACCTCGGTTTTTGGAGTGGGAATCTTTTTCTGATTGCGCCTTTTCCTGATCTTTGCCTACTTGTACCTTTTTGTGCTGTTGTTTTCTTTCCCATTCGGTGTCTGAAGTGGGATTTAAATCTGTCTATACAATCTCTGTGCCAAATCTATTCTTATTTTATTTTGTTAAATTAGCAATATTACCAGATACGCACTATAGTTAAAGTACAGACTTACTTTGCTGTAAACACGGATACACTTTGGTTAAAGCACGCACACATTTTGATTTTTTTTTTTTTGCGCGCGATCGGTCACTCACGTATGCCTTTTCTCGGTAATTAAAATATCCTTTTACCATTCAAGTTGTCAGGAGCGATGCTTTTTATAGAGATAAGATGCTTTAATTCCGGGAAATGCCATTGTCCAAAACTAACAACGGCGTGATGTCGCTGAACTGTCTTTTAAAGGTCGTAATGAGAATAAAATGTAGACTGAAGGATCTGCTCTCCGCTGCTTGAAACAGTCATTACGAAAACTTGCCCATGCAATATACAGAGATTGTTTTCACCTGTAAAAATTGAAAAATTCATCAGAAAAAAAAGAAGGATATTTTTCTTATTTTTGCTCAAAACATAGATTGTGGGTACACGTTTGAACCGCCTCGCGGTTCTAACGAGTACCCACAATCTATGTTTTGGGGCAAAAATAAGAAAAATAGGTATACCCCTGCATACCCCAGTTTTACTATATAAAAGTGGGGTTTAAGGGTGTATATGGGTCATTATCAAAAAATGGAGCAATCCAGAAAGGCAAAACGAAAAAAATTAGTTGTCCATTTTTTCTTTTTTAATGGGATAGTTTTATTAACAGGGGCATATAGAATATGGAAATAAAATATGCCGAGTTTAACTGAACAAATAGTGCACCAGCATTAATTAATTGTATGGTACCCTTGAAAAAATATCAGTGCTGTCACGAACAAACTTTCTTGCGTAAATCGCTCATTTGATATGACTTCCCCAATCTGTAAGTGGGGGCATATATAACTTGTCACGAACAATAGTTCACACAAACCTTAAATACTTTCAATGAATTAACGGGGAAGAGATCTTCAATGAAAATGCACATACTGTGATTTGTTCTGTTTCTGAAACGCTTTATTTTTGTAGACATTATCTTGTGGGATTAAACCAAAAATAAGTTCTGCTAAACGTTTACTATTTCAGTATAGTATCATAACATACCAAAAGCAATTACTTTTATATGATGCGTTTTAAGTATTTTAAATAATTATGACCGTGAAAGCACTGATATCGTGACAGCACTGATGTTGTCGTGACGGCACTGATAATTATCCGATCTCGCCTTTTTTATTCCAATGTGTACGGAAATGATTAATTTCTGACCATTTACCGATGAGATTTGGGGCAGTGACTCACTTAAGGTAGCAACCAACGAAGCCTTTGCTGTTGCTCTAACCAGGGACACCTTTTGCGTAGATCCAATGCTAAAAAAAAAACAAAACATGTTCGCTTCACGCAAACCAAACGCGATGTAACACGTAAAGCGCAGTAGAAGCGCTGTTCATCTTAAGCAGCAGCATGAGAAAATGTGTCTTTGGAGCTTTCGACCAGGTCTGAGACAACCAGGATAGTTCACGACAAAAGACCGCATTAAATTTAGGACCCTATCACGGATTTTAGGGAGATGGGTAGCAGGGCCATTTTGTTTGTTTGTGTTTCTGTTGGGGCTTAACGTCCCAGTCAACAATTTTTTAGTCATGTCGGGACGGAGCCAACGCTTCCTGAGTTTAACCAGTACTGTAGGGAATTAATGTGTCTTGCCCAAGGACACATCACGGTGACGCCTGTGGTGATCGTACCCAGGACCTCTCGATTCGGAGTCCGACGCTATACTACTACGCCACCGCGCTCCCCACGGCCATATTGTTTTCAGGGAGCTTGGGAAAACTGGAAAACAATTGAAGGGAATTGAGGATTACTAGAAGAGAACACTCTTGGGAGCAAGGAAAAGATTTTTAGGGAGCTAGGGAGAAAGGTCATTTTTCTTTTAGTGAGCTTGGATCTAATACCTCCTTGGATGGGCCTCAACTTTAGGTTAACTTGCAGCTGAGCTGCACATTTGCTTTCACATATATCCCATTAAATCCCACTTTTATGTAGTGACGTATACAGGGTAAAATGAGGTATACAATGTTACTGCTTTTTGTTTCTAAAATTTGACAATCAGATATATATATTGCACGGATATGTTTTCCTGATGGTTAAATCCCTATCTATTATACGCATAATTTCATTTGAGCCGCGTCACGGCCCATTTCATTTTTTCCTAATTTCGACCTGGTTGTAGACCCCGGTGACAGTTTATTTTGTCGGTGATAAAGGCTGCTAATGTCGAGCAAAAATGGAAATCGTCTTATCTTTGTCAGTGGTAATCACTTTAGCTTGAAGAGCTTTTTCTAAGTCATTGTCTTAACAGTAATATTATAATACTTCCTGAATAAGTCTAAAAGCCCGCAGTGAATCGCTAAATACGGTCGTCTTTGGGTCTATGTTACAGAGTTGATATGAATAAGTCTAAACTGAGCCCGCAGTGAATCGCTAAATACGGTCGTCTTTGAGTCTAGGTTACAGAATTGATATTTACGGTCATAAGTCCTCCTCGTTGTTTCAACTTAGTGTACTTAAATTGATTTGAATGCAAAGCTATGTTCACATATTGATTTCGGTTGTTGTTTCTTATTGGTGGCGGGTACCCATTGGTGGCTACATTATTTTCCTTGGTACCCCGTGTGTTTTGATTTAACTTTTATTTTTTTCTACATTTTTTAATTAAGTTTTACGTCCCTTTCAAGATTATTTCAGCTCATATGAGAAATCAGTCAGTAGGTGGGGCGAAAACGGGAGCCTAACCCTGAGAAAAACCTTGGCTTGTCTCACATGTGGCCAGAGCGGGGCTCGAACCCACACCAGACACAGCGGTGAGATGATCGAGTGATTAAGAAACAGCGCTCTTAACCGCTCGGCCACGGGGGCCGCCACTTTTATTTTCACTCCGGCATATTATTTATCCGCGAATATTAAGCTGATCAGTCAAAGTACCTAAATCGTAAGTCTTAACTCCTTAAATCCATATGGGCACCGACAAGCCCGAGCGATGAAGCTATACTTGTACAGACATACAGCCGCCCCATGGGAAAACAAACAATCTGCATAGGCGAAAACAAAGGCGCAGATCAGCTTCGCGGTAACCGCGAAGCTGATCACGCCTTTGTTTTCGCTACACGGATAGTACAATTCCTCTACTTTCTAAATCCAAAATTTCCAGCCTCTAGCACACTTCATTGCTTGTACAGCCCGGGTTTTGTTTAACCCGTTCGGAAACCACATTGTTGGTTTTCCCACGAGGCGGCTCCAATGATACGTATACCGGTGGTTGATGAAAAAGTAACAACTGTCGTTGACTTAAATGAACTGGAAAATGTTAAAGTAAGCAATGATCAGGAACTGGTGCAATCAGTCCAAAGTCCAACTCTAAAACCAACGTGGGAAAACAAACAACAAAAAGAAAATTAGGTACTGGTACACCGAGGTCATACCGAAAGATGACTGAGCAGCTATGTCTTTAAAGGTGGCCACTCAGTTACCCAACTTTTATGTATGGATAAGCACATAAGAGGCGCAACATGACAAAAACGACACCCAAACATGAAAATCATTCGGTACGTACTAGTCCATTTTGTGAGTCGAAAGCAGGAGGGCTCTGTAAAATCACTTTGACCCTTGTATTTGACTATAATTTATACAAACTTTTTAAACGAAAATATGTCACTATTCCTTCGGCGAAATAAGTCACTGGCCTTGAACTAAACTCAGACATAGAAAAAGTGAACCGTAGTTTCATAAAATCGTTTGCCAATTAAAACGCTGACTTTTATGTATGGATAAGCACATAAGAGGCGCATCATGACAAAAACGACACCCAAACATGAAAATCATACGGTACGTACTAGTCCATTTTGTGAGTCGAAAGCAGGAGGAATCTGTAAATCACTTTGACACTTGTATTTGACTACAAACTTTTTAAACGAAAATATGTTACGAATCCTTCGGCCAAATGAACTAAACTCAGAAACGAAAATATGTTACGAATCCTTCGGCCAAATGAACTAAACTAAATAGAAAAAGTGAACCGTAGTTTCTTAAGAACGATTTGTAATATTATCGTTTGCCAATTAAAACGCTGAAGACAAGTTAACTAAATGACGAGCTTGCATGTCTTTATAATTTTACCCTCATTAAGAAACCAAGAAATAATTATGTTTTTCACTTTGGATCCTGTTTATTACGGATGTACAATTTTAATGACGTAAGCGACGTCCCAGTAAAATTATTTTAGACTAGAATGTTGAACGCGTTTAGCCGATGTAATCTGATCTTTCCGAACTCAGTATCAGAATACACAACCTTAAATAAAAATTAAAACCGATGCCTTTTAAAACAGTGACAATATTTAAGCGAAGGAGGTTAGTCCAGAAAGAAAGCTACATTCGACGTTTTTAAAACCTTGAAAGATCGAATATACGCACAGGAAAAATGTAAATATACCGGCTAGCCGGCGAAATAGAACGACTATGGTCAACCTGTTTTTATTCGGCAATTTCTTCTATTATCACGTTTGTTTTCCTCTGAAAAATGACAGTTCCACGATGTTCTCTTTTCGTCATGAAGCCTCTGGTTTGAAGTGGTTTTGACGCAATATCGCCCTAGGGCTTCGTTAGACTAAGAATGCCGATAAAACCCCGAAGATGTATTCTGTGCCATTTCTGTTCTAGATAACAGCGAATTCCAATCAGCAAGTTACAAACTTGACATTTAGCATTTCCAGAGTTAATGGAATCTGATGTCTCATATCCGCTGATTCTGGGACATAGAAAATCAATGCAAAAAAGATATTGCTTGATGGAATGGTTGCTTTCGTCTGCAAAACCCTGTTGCGTCTGATTAAAACGTCTAGCTTTTCTCATTAGCAAGGGGTTTAATGGACTAGTAGCATCTTTCATCGAATTGACTACCTTGAGTTGATTTTAAGTTAACGATATTATAAAGGCATTTGAGCCACTGCACAAGAAAACCAACAAAATGCTTGGGCGAAAACAAAGGCGCAGATCAGCTTCGCGGTGACCGCGAAGCTGATCAGCGCCTTTGTTTTCGCTACACAGATAGTACAATTCCTCTTCTACTTAATTCCAAATTTTCAAGCTTCTAGCATTCTTCTGTGCTTGTACAGCCCGGTTTGTGTCGGACCTGTTCGGAAACCACATTGTTGGTTTTCCCACGAGGCGGCTCAAATAAGGCATTGTATAGCCTCGGTGAGCTTCACGTCTATAAACGGATGATAAACCATAACAGAACTTGATCGACTGCTGGTATCAACATAGTCTAATTGCCGAGCTGTTTTGTGCAAAGGACGGGCGCATTGTGCACGTAAGGGTGTAAACTTATGTTCTGGAACCTTATGTTCTGAATGACTTACCATCTTTGACTTCTAGTCCGACAACCTGGCTTTCGTTCCGTTCACTTCATTTATTTTGTCGGTCGTGAAAACAGCTGGAGATAATGGTACCCGGCTCGGAGGCGGCGGGCTACTTGTAGAACTGCGTTAGTGACCTCCACATTGTCAGTGTAAGATTAACGAATATTCATTTTGCATTTCAGGATCGCCATGATCTAGGTGAGATCTTACTGTCATTGAATTATCTCCCCTGTGCTGGACGCTTGACCATTGACGTCATCAAAGCCAAACAGCTTCTACAAACGGATCTTTATGGCGGCTCAGGTATGTTTCTCCATCAAAATTTCATTTAAATGTCCGAGCAATATAATGCTGTTGTGACGACTGGACTAGTTCTGATTTTTCAAATGAAATAATGTTGAAAATATACAAATACGACGTGTACATCTTATTTGGACGATTTCAACGTATTGAAGCATTTGTATTTAAAAAAAAAAAACAAAAAAAAAAAAAACATAGGCATTCTCCATTCCAAATACTCTATTTTCGAAACACGAAGTGAGATTCTATGGTATTCCAAGAATGCATATATATGTGAGGCAGAAGTCCAGTTGTCATATTTTGGAATTGTAACGAGTGCAAATCAATGCTAGCATCTTCCATGCTATATCATAGGACTAATGATCACTAATGTGTATTTTATGTTGTTTTTCACCACAGATCCATTCGTAAAGATTACATTGGTGCATTTTGAGAAGCCAATCAAAACAAAGAAAACGACAATAAAGAAGAATACTCTAGATCCCGTCTTTAACGAATCAGTCAGCTTTAATATCACCCCTCAACAATTGGAGACATCCAGTATCGTACTTACTGTATGGGACTACAACTCGAAGAGCAGGGACGACTTTGTTGGGCGTTTAGTTCTGGGGAAATATGGGACAGGTCCTCATGAATTCACACACTGGAGTAGAATGCTCCAATCACAGAGGTCGCCAGTTGCGCAGTGGCACTCATTACGCACGCGCCAAGAATGTGACCAGGTTTCGCCTGCGTCCATTGCTGTACCATGAAACGGAAGTTGACATTACTCGCACAAGAGAGAGTAGCGGCATTCGATAAGTCCATCGCATTGGGTGAAATTAGATTAATAAGTGGCAGAAACATTGTTTTCTATTGTAAATAATCGTCCATCATCAGCGTTTGATCGAACGCAATTTATCGATTTTCCTAACTCTAATCGATTATTCGTGGACCTTGTCGAGGATTCTTATCTATCGTGGTGTCATAGGTAAAAGAAGTTATATGAAAAACGCGCCTCTATGGAATCAGAAAAAATGATTTTCTAATTCACCATTTTTGCATTATCCGCTGGTTCCCAGCTTTAGAAAAATCAGTATTGGAAAAACAGGTAAACAGAGTTTACTGGTTCTGGTTACCTGTTTTTCCAATATTTATTTTTGTAAGCAGGAAACCAGCCGATAATGCAAAAATGGTGAATGAGATACAGTTGAAGTGCAACAAACTTTATTGAAGGTTTGGCTTGAGATCGTTCCTCAAAAGCTGAGTGCGGTGCTCAGCTTGTTTTGTATTTATGACTATGATCATTGTGTTGTGGATTTTGTCAAGTCAGTTTGTTTTCATTACGTTTGCTTCATATGGCCAATAACATGATGTAATTTGCAAACTGTTAATAGCGTCTGTAAATCCTTTCAAAATCGTGTATGAAAAACCATCTCGAAAACATGTCCGTGTAATGTATACCCCCTTGAACCCCTCTTTTATACAGCAAAAACTGGGGTAGGCAGGGGTATACCTTTTTTCTTATTTTTGCTCCAAAACATAGATTGTGGGTACTCGTTAAAACCGCCTCAGCGAGGCGGTTCTAACGTGTACCCACAATCTATGTTTTGAGCAAAAATAAGAAAAATATAAAAAAAATTTCAGCTGAAAATTTTCAATTTTTAAAGCTCAAAAAATCTCTGCTTATTGCATGGGCAAGTTTTCGTAATGTATATTTCTTTTGAGTTTCAACGACTGCGTGTATAATACAGTCATTTAATACACCAATCGCTTGGGAACAACCCATAACATATCCGTCACACTTACAAAAAAATCAGAAACTGAAATTATATTATCGACCATCATGCACGAAAGCTAGACAGTGACCAGAGATGCTTTTTCCTTGTTTATGTTATGTTAGTATTGTTTTTGTTTTAAGTCAGAGACAATTAGTTACATAATTCCAGATCGCTTTTTTGCCTGTAAGTTTGTGGGTTTTAAATGCTTCTTCGTCTATATTACAATGTTATAGTTAGCACAGTGGTATACATTTTGTGTAAAATGTTACTGCTTAAGAGTCGATGCGATACTGTTACAACTTTGCCGTTCACCTTTGTAAGTTTTGGGTCCCTTTAGCGGAAGTAATTCTGTGAAGAACATAATTATCTACTGTATAATGTCGAAAACGCTTTCTTTGCAATTTGTCGCTAAACATTTGTACACAATAAAGTGTTAGATTATGATGAAATTTTGAAAGTATTCAACCTATATCATGATGATAAGAATGTTTTTATGAACAATGGACCATAGTCCTCTCTTTTTACACTTGCCCCTTTTATATATGACGCTGCTTGGCATGTATATAAAGTTTCGTACTCAAACTGTGAACATGTCTGTGATGTATTGATATCTAAATATTTTTGTTAAATGTTATTTTGGTAAAATAAAATATTAAAATGATTCATTTGAACTTGTTTTTTAAAGAGCCTGCAATCATTACCTACATGTACATGGCAGTTTCAATGGTCCTTTGAGGTCACCAGGATAACATGTTCGTAAGGTGCTATTACATTTGCGCACATTTTCCGAAAATTTCGTTTGCGCACAGTTTTCATTTGCGCGCAGAAATGTATATCATTTGCGCACAGTTTTAGTGTTACATTTGCGCTCAATCATGTTTTTGCATTTCTTCCTTGGCCAGTTGCTGGAAGTTCATAATATCAATATTGATAGATAAAATATCAGCTCTGTCGCCCCTGTTCAACGAGTCAGAATAGGTTTACACAGTCAATTAAAAAAAAAGTTTTTAGTTTTACTTTACCATATTTACAATTTGCGGCAATTTGATTTGTTCATTTGGCGTTATCACGCACTTGCTTCCAAAGGATCAAGCTTTTATATTTTATCTACTTAATTCGCATATTCATCACAGGCTATGCCTTGAATGTCATCTGTCTCATAAAATGACTAAGAAATATATACAGCGTGGACTGGCGATGAAGGCTTGGCTTGTCTATACAGTCTCGTGAGCGCAAACATACCATTTACCTGCGAAAATCTTGTATGCGCAAATGTAACATTTACCTGGGAAAATTGTGTGCGCAAATGAATACGCTTACCTGGAAAAATTGTGTGCGCAAATGAACCGCATTCTTTCAAAAATGTGCGCAAATGTGCTGCCACCATTCGTAAGATGTATACCCCTCATACCTCACTTTGGGGTTTACATGGTATACAATTTTTCTTTTTTTTTCTCTCAGAGATTGTGGGTACTCGTTACTGGAACCACATTGCGAAAAATATCAACGTTTTTCTGTTGAAAATTTTCATTTTTACAACTTTAAAAATCTGTATTACATAGGCGTGTTTTTGTAATGTGCTCTAGTTGTGGTGCTGTCTTCACCTTTCAGCGAGTCGAATACAAACTTTACATGTACATTTATATTTGTACGAAACCATGAATGGAGCAATTCTTTGTGGTTTATAAATGTCACTGTCTGATTTTCCTTCAAATTAAGTTATTCTTGAATAACGTATTGGATAAAGATTTGATTAAATCAATACTGGAATACGAAAAACGCTATATGCAACACTATGACTCTCTGGATAAAGTGAATCTTGAATCTACTATGACTTTCTGAATAAAGTGAATCTTGAATCTACTATGACTCTCTGAATAAAGTGAATCTTGAATCTACTATGACTTTCTGAATAAAGTGAATCTTGAATCTACTATGACTTTCTGAATAAAGTGAATCTTGAATCTACTATGACTTTCTGAATAAAGTAAATCTTGAATCTACTATGACTTTCTGAATAAAGTAAGGGACCGACCATTTGACTTTCGGGGGGGGGGGGGGGGGGGGGGGGGGCTGGGTTTTTATTTAAAAAAATAATCTGTCTTTGAAAATGCCAGAAAAAATATCCTGGCTTTGGGCTAGTGAAAAAAAAATATCTGGCTTTCATTTATAGACAAAAAAATAATCTGGCTCTTCCAGAATAAAAAAAAAATGGTTTCACTTGAATTAAACTGAATATAAAATGTCAATAAAACAGTATAGAATATCATCCAGATTCCCTGGTGATTGTATAATACTGAATAAGTTTGGCTACCTTCTCCCATCTTGTTGTCTATATGATGGCCTATGATAAGAAAACCTGGTTAAAGCAAATGCAATTAAACAAAGTCTAAGATCTGCTTCTTGGACACTTTTGCTACATAGAATTGGCAAACACTCTACTTCATAAATCCAAACTTTTTGAAACTTTACAAATGTTATGAACCACTGCAGAAGCTGAGGGTGAGGTTATGGCCATGTAAAACCGGTTTAAGCCCGCCAGTAACTTTGTGTTACTGCTCGTTCCAAGTCGATACTTCTGTGGTGGTTCTTTTTGTTTTATGTCTTGGTGTATAAAAAATTTTTTGTGCTGTTGGCGCCTTATGTATGTTTTCATGTTTTTAGTTAAGTTAAGGTAACTGAGTGGCCACCTATTGGGAAAATAGCTGCTCATTCGGCTTACGATGTGTTTCGTGGTGTGGGTTCCTGGTTGTTAGTTTGGTTTTTTCCCACCTCGGTTTTTGGAGTGGGAATCTTTTTCTGATTGCGCCTTTTCCTGATCTTTGCCTACTTGTACCTTTTCAATCCTCTAAACCATATTCTGTCAGTGTGCTGTACCCTTTGTGTCAAACTTGGTCGGAAACGGATGACAGTTTTTTGTTGCTGATTTTTCACTTCATAGAACTTTCCATTTTTTCTACCCATTCTTGTATATTACATATTGTATATAGATTGCACAAATCAACTGACAAATGAACAGTTTTATTGTTTGTAATTTGACAAAACCAGAATTGAAACAACAAGTACATTGGCTTAGAATTTATATGCTTACATGTACATGCCTATGATATACTGCTTTTTACTGCTGTAAAAATGACCATTTTCAAGTTAAAATGTTAGAGTTTCGTTTTCTGCTCAAAATTTTGATTGTGAAATCTGGTTCTATGAAGTATGCATACCCACCATCTTTGTATGATTAAAGGCAGAAATAACACAATACCATGGTACATGTACTCAGACAAAATTACATGTATATGTGATCAAAATTTACTTTAAATAAAGTATTTGTAATTCTCTGGCTTTCTTGTCTTTGGCCATTTAAAGAATGACTAGCATAAAAGAACAAAAAATGACTAGGGTATCTCCGAGTCATAAATAACAAAAAAGATTCACAAAAATCATTTAAAGACTGACAAGCATAAAAGAACAAAAAATGACTAGGGTATCTCCGAGCCAAAAATAACTTTAAAGATTCACAAAAGTCAGCAAAAAGAAGAAATTTTCTTTCACACTGGGATATGACTTAAAATATTTTCTCTATGGTAATAAAAAAAAAGTCAGTTTCAATGGTACTTGAAAAAAAAATAAATGGTGTTGAATGCTGACAGAAAAAAATCATGCTTCCCTTTGTCAGTGAAAAAAAATTCCAGTGTCAGGAGAAAAAACCCAGCCCCCCCCCCCCCCCAGGATATCAAATGGTCGGTCCCTAAATCTTGAATTTTGATTAAAGATTTGGGATACATGGCACCTGACAATCAAGACGCTGTAACAGAAACAAGTTTGGAATGCCTTTATTCTCATAAAGTAACTAATGATGGGGTAGTTTTTTATTTGCAAGGCTCTGATGTATATTGGAATGCCCTTTTGGTTAAACTAGGTCGATTGAATTTAAATTGTCGGGGGGTATTAGAATTGAATAAAAGAAATATGACATATTATAGAGACATAACAACAAAGTGATGATTGAAAATCAGCAGTCCCATTATACTTTGCAGATTTTTTTCTACCCCTTTCAACCCCAAAATAAAAGGGATTCTCTTAACGCTGCTAGATATTGATGGTACAAAAATAAGGGGAAAAAAGGGAAAACGTCAACTGTATTCTCAATTTTTTTGGTAGTGGGAACCCTGACAATAAAGGCCCATAAAAATTTGTCTGCATATCATAACACATGCTACATTGTATGTCATTGACATTCCCTAACTAACCTTGGCATTTGCATGTACCCGTATGATTGGTAATTGCAGGTGATTGCGTGTTTTACTGAGTTATTTTTTCATTACCCAACTTAACATCTCGTGAGGAACCATTAAGAGGATTCCATAATTAAGAGTTATGATTCTGTCCTTGCAAGCGGCTATGCTTATTTTCATAACCTTAAAAAGTTTTTAAACTTGATAAGGGGGTATACATCTCACACACATGTTATTTTTTTATTAACTCATATAAGCCTGGCGTCCTATTTATAGGACATAGACAAACAGTATAGCCCCAGCTTTGATGCCACAGTTCGCGGCGTCCTATCTGGGGCTATCCTGTGCACTTAGAGAAATTTCATAAAAAATGAATAAAAATCACACCTGAAGTCCCCAAAATGAAAGTGGAATCACCCGAAATGATTGTGATGGGCAAGTCTATTCGTGATTAATGGGTTAATGTCAGAATGGCCTATAGCACACTTGATTTGAGCCGCCTCATGGGAAAACCAACAATCCACATAGGCGAAAACAAAGGCGCAGATCAGCTTCGCAGTAACTGCGAAGCTGATCAGCGCCTTTGTTTTCGCTACTCTGATAGTACAATTCCTCTCCTACTTAAATCCGAAATTTCAAGCTTCTAGCTCTTTTTTTGTGCTGGTACAGGTCGGTTTGTGTCGGGCCTGTTTGGAAACCACATTGTTGGTTTTCCCATGAGGCGGCTCATTTGTAGTCCATGGTATCCAGTACGAAACCACGCCCATGCAATATATAGAATTTTCTGAAGCTGAAAAATCAGTTGAAAAATAGATTTTTCTTATTGTTGCTCAAAATGTGGATAGTGGGTACACGTTAGAATCGCCTTGGGGGGGAGGGGGGGTTCTAACGAGTACCCACAGTCTATGTTGAATCAAAACTAAGAAAAATTGTATATCCCAATATATAAAAGTGGAATGTAGAGGGGTATACATTACACGAACATGTTATACGGATGTGAGATCTTCATAATATAGGACAATTCAAGGCTCGGTCGGTCTGTCTTAATCTTTTCTTTGAATATTTTGACACTTCAATTCTGGTTTCATGTTTTACCAGTTACCAGTATAATGTCATGTCATTTTTATTCATTTTAACGTCCATTTCAAGATTATTTCAGCTCATATGAGACGAGCCAATCAGTAGGTGGGGCGAAAACGGGAGAACCCCGAGAAAAAAACACCTGACACACCCGCAAGCAGAACTTGGCTTGTCTCACATGTGGCCAGAGCAGGGCTCGAACCCAAGTATAATAATAATAATAATAATAATAATAATAATAATAATAATAATAATAATAATAATAATAACTTTATTTAAGGAGGATAACATATTTGGCAGATATGCCAGTCTAACATATGGTCCTCAGCTAACAAATATTTAAATGTTTGACAAAATGAATATACATACAATCTAATATTTACAATGGTATGTACAATTTAAAGATACTATGTGCCAGACAGAGTGCATCCGAGCTACACAACCCCGCTCTATTGTAGTGGGTTGAAAGTTGGCTTGACGCCTTCCAGTGGCTTGATTTATCATTTCTGCGTATCATTTATTTTTTGTGGACTAAGCGTATCGGTCTCCGCATGACTATGGCCATAGCTCTTGGGGTCACAAAACGCTATCACAACATCAGATTCTAGTTTGTACACATCTAGAAAGATAAGTTATTCTGTCACACATATTATATGACATCCAGACCCAGCGTCGAAACAAGAATAGGATTTTTGAGATTTTCTGAGAACCCCACAATATGAGAGAGTAAAACATGTGGCGGAAACCAATGTCCAGACATCATGGGTGCTCTCCCAGAGTGGGGAACTACATGGGCTGTTTGCAGTTGATTTGAATTGAAATTTATTTTGACCTCGAGCGATGTTCAGACTTAGGATTTTGGAGATGTTCACGCGCACATGAGTTGAATGTCTTAATCCAGCGTCTCCCCTTAAATAGCGACATTGAGGATTTGATGATTGAAGCTATGTAAATAAGGTACCGGTCTGTTTGGCGAAGGGCCGTTAAATAGGAAATTAAACGGGGGAAAAACTCCTAATTCCGGCACACCCATGTCCATAGATAAACACCTGGCCTGGAAGTGACCATGCCTAGCATGCCATCCACAGACATGGACATGCTTGTCTTGAGTAGTGCTATATATATATATATATATATATATATATATATATATATATATATATATATATATATATATATATATATATATATATATATATATATATATATATATATATATATATATATATATATATATATATATATATATATATATGTGTGTGTGTTCATCTGCCGGCAACAGCACTTCATCGTTTAAAATATACACATTTGACCGTGCTGGCTGAAAAAAAATCGTTTATCAGACTGTTTCAAGTAGGCATTTTCAGTAATGCCATTCTGAACCGGTCAATAATTATGTCCATGCACTCCACATGACACTTGAAAAATGCATAAGCGATGAGAAACCCATTCGGTTAATATTACAAACAGTGACAGTTGTCACTAGAGGTAAAGCCAAAGCATCAGGAAAACATGTCCATGAAAGTATAACCCCTCATACCCCACATTTATATGGCAAACATGGGGTTTACAGGGGTATACCTATTTTTCTTATTTTTGTTCCAAAACATAGATTGTGGGTACTTGATTTGGGGTTTAACGTCCAAGCATCAGCTAAGGTCATATGGAGACGGGACTACGGTGTATAGTCTCATCCGACAGACTGGGGAAGCCCGGGATAGAACCTAAGACCACTGCGTCACGGAGGCTTCAAATTTCGTTTTTACGGACATAAGCTCATTAAGCTGTACGCCACAGTTTTAATATATAAAAGTGTGGTATAAGGGGGTATACATTTCACGGACATGTTTTCCTGATGGTATATTGGGAACTCAGAATAAAGACTGCGTCCATATCCCCATTTAATAAATGTACTCATGTTATGAAATTAGATTCTGAAATCCCAAAGTATCTACTTTATAAAATAGTGCAAAACCTGGCACATTATGAATCAAAAGTATATTGAGCAATACGTCATAGATATTCCTATGGGACTTTTAAGGCTAAAACAATTACTTATCAGAACTCCAAATTAAGTATTCTATTATAATTCAGTGACGTTTTGCGTAACTTGCCTCTATATTTGAGTTTCTAGCCATATGTAAGCGAATTTATCTTGATTCATTATTTCAAACGCGTCAAGTTTTCTCATGTTTTTTTTTCGGTGCTAGTTTGTCGCTTGTGCCGAGTTTCGTATGCTCTATGGTAGTTGCTGTATGTCTCATCTTCACTATAAGATTTGGCGACTGTACGTAAAAATTTTTCGGTGGGTATTCAATCAGCTTTTGGAAACGTTATCCTTGTGTTATGATGACAATCACGTCATTCATTTTTTATTAGGAAGATTCTGGTTTGAAGGGGTTTTGACGCACCATCACTCTGGAATTTGTTAGACTATGAATGTCGACAAAACCCTGAAGATATATTTCGTGCCATTTTAGTAAGATAACAGCGACATTTAAGATTTCAAAGTTAACGGAATCTGATGTCCCATATAGACTTATGGCTGAAAAAAGGTCCTGCTCCCCCACCCTAGGGAATTTTGCAGACATAGTATATCTTAAAGAGCAGTCTTTTCTAATTCAAATGAGAGATGTTTGCACTTTGAACGCCGGGGCGTAACGGTGTAACAGCTATTTAAAAATAATAACTGTTACCAGCTTATTATATTTGCAGTATTCTTTGATTGAGAATGAACAATAGGTTGTTTTACCATAATTCTACCATTTTTTTGCAAGATTCTTCGAGGAAAATATGTGGGATGCATAATTTTATCAAGTTGACATATATGGGTCTCTATCTGTATAACGTATGTAACGTGTATAAAAATGCGAATTTACAGTTATAAACAAATAAGGTTTTCAGTAATAGTTTCTGTGGAGTGCAAATCTGCAAACATCAATGTGTAAGGTAAGAATGTCATGTTTGTGTTATTTGCATTAAAATGAGGGATGTTTGCACTTTGTACGCCGGGATGTAACGGTGTAACAGCTATTTAAAAATAACAACTGTTACCAGCTTATTATATTTGCAGTATTCTTTAATTGGGATTGAACAGTAGGTTGTCTTACCATAATTCTACCATTTGTCTGCAAGATTCTTCAAGGGCAATATGTGTGATACATAATTTTATCAAGTTGACATAGATGGTTCCCAATTTGTGTAACGTATGTAACAAAAATATGCAAATTTACATTTATAAACAAATAAGGGTTTCTGTAATAGTTTCTGTGGATTACAAAGCTGCAAACACCAATGTGCAAGGTAAGAATGACATGCTTGCGTTATTTTCATTTGCTAGATGTGCCTCAGTTGTAACGGTGTAACGCCAAGTTGTTTATATTTAGATTTCATGTAATATTACAGTGTTGCCAATACCGCATGGGGTTAATTTGACCTACAAAATTGATCATATATACGTTATGACTTATCATAGACCACTGAACTTGGTTTCATTTTAAAGCTTCTTCTCTATAGCCGTTTCATCTTAAGGTAAGTTATGCATATTATCTTATTTGCATATTTGTGAATTTTAATCTAAACATTAAAATGGCCAAAAAATCATTAAAAACCCATAAAAACGTCTTTCAGACCCAAGCTATCATCGTTGCACATAGTTTATACACCAGTGATACCATTTGACAATTTTACAGATGTTTTGGGTATATTTGAAAATTATCTTATTTGCATATTTATCAATACTGATAAAAAAAAACAAAAAACTATGAACAGTTTGGAAAATCACGGAAAAATAACATTTACTAGTGTCTGGCATGTCAATAGACCTAGGTGTAAAAGTTGTAGCAGCCGGATGCTTTGGGCTATGCAATTTGTCTTCTAGTCTGATAAATGAATAAACTTATTTTACGTTTAATGAATATTAATGCAATTTTTACAGACTGGAGAAGAATCACGGAAAATAAGAGGGTATACCTTAAAAAATGGCTTGTGTCTAGGTTACTAATAGCACTACTGTACTGAATCTGGTATCAAATGATTGCTATGACAATGAATTATAACACTGTAACCTGATATATAAACCTTCTTATCTGATAAAGGTCACTAATATTAGAATTAAACTTCATAAATAAGAGAAAATAAGAGAAAAATGAAGAGATAAACCAACAAAATCACATATATCCCGGCTGCTCATTGCCTTAGAGGACTTAATTGGTATCAGATATTTGCTTGGACAATGCACCATTTCCCAGTGCTCTTATATACAAATCATATAAGATTTACTTTCATGGATATTCATAAATCGTCGATAAAAATGGTAAATAGCAAAAAATTAAGGGTGTCCAGCAAAGGGACGCGTGTACCTTTGCTTTAACCTCATATGTTTTGTGGAATGTATACATGACAACATGACAATAATTCATATATTTAGTGATAACATGACAACAATTCATTATTAAAGTGACCAACTAGTAACATTTGATGCCATTTTGACTACTCGACAGCTATTGATAAGTTGAGATACCCCTTCACGTTTCTGCAAATTTTCTCTATTTCTGAAGTTCTTGTTGCAATTCATGAAACAAACATTCATATGATTTATTCATAACATCATATGGTTGAAGAACATTGTCTTAGCAGCCGGTCGACACCAATTTCAGCTGTCTAGGTCTTCCAGTAGCCAAGATTCATCTGGTTTAATAGGGGCCCGCCTCAATTCTTCGGCAGTTAATCGCCAACATCTAATTTAACCATTATATTTTATTAATGCTCATCAAATGACTTTTTATTGTAGAAGGATGATAGAAAATTGCCCTTGCCATTTTCAGCACATTCAGACTTTAGCTTGCTGAAAAACATAATCATTTTGTAGGTATACCTGCTTATTTGTTATGCATTTTCTCTAATTTCTAAAGTTTTCATTAATATTCATAAAACTGAAATTCAGATGATGTATTTAGAGGACTGAGGGCATTAGTCCATTGTCGTCGCATTTATTTGATACTACTTTCAGCATTCTAGGTCTATTAACAGTTCAGGTACAAACGATTTTGTAGCAATACCCTAATTTTTCTGCATTTTTAAGAGATTTCTAAGCGTTTAAAAATAGTATTCATGGGTCCAAAGACATGATTATCAGAACTGAATAAGATTTCTAGTTTTGTTTTACACCAAAACTCAGTTATTCATAGGGAAACGTGAAATAGCACCATTTACATCTACTGTAGACCACGTCATTCTTTATTCATACATATATGTTACATGCATTACATTCCTCATTAAGATGTCAGCCTAGATACTTGGTGACACCCACTTAGAACTATAGTTCTCCATAAGCATGAAATATAAGCAAATAATTAACAACATTAGATATAGCCATTAGAAATGATTATTTATACATTTTACGTATTTAGCAATATAATATTTGGCTTATGAAACTGCGGGTAGGGTTGCTAAATAACTCTTTTAGTATAATATATACAGTATAGGAATTTTCTATCTCCTCTATTGAACATGGTAATGTAAAAAATCACATATATTTGCAAAAAGCTGGAATGTGTAACTAAAACAAATAAACGATGTCACTCACAATGCTAATTTTGAAAGGGTTATTTTAATATATGTTACAGACATTACACTATAGGTGTCAGATTATTGCTCAAGCAACTTAAGTGTTGAGAATGGACATGTTTCATGCAGGCTATATAAGATGGGTGAATGGAGTAATAAAAATCTTATTTTTCTGACGCTAAAATTGCCATATCATTATTTTTAAAACATATTATGGTAACATATGTAACATACTGCAACAGACACATGCTTCAATGTACATAAAGCAAACATCTCTTATTGGAGCAAAATTGAATTGTCATTTAAATTATATGTTTGCAAAAATATCTAATGGAATAGAGCATTAGACTGGCATGTACTGGCATTCCTGCTATGTACAATGCCCTTCGTTATTCATTACATGTATGTTACATTCTGGATCAAAATCTTTGATCCAAGATACTTGGTTACAGATCCTCAAAGCCATGGTTCATGATAAAATAAGCAAGAAACTATGATATATATCCACCAGTTTCAAGTATTTTACATACTTCACGTTCATTGCAATAGAATAGTTTGCATTTGAAACTGGGGGTAGGGCTGCTAAATACTTCATTAAATGCAATATATACATGATAGGAAAACAAACCTTGGTTTTTCTATTTGCCAGTTGAACATGCTGATGGAAATAAATCTCATATCTTCGGAAAAATGCATAGTGCAACAGTATAAATAAATGATATCACTCAAAAGTGGTATTTTCAGAGGGTATCTTAAATTGCGTTACGTATGTTACAGTAAGTGTGTATCAAATTTTTGTTCAAACGATTTTAATATGTAGTATAGACATACAGCAAGCAGACAGTATGAAAAAGTTGAGTAACATGATAAACTATTGTCATTTTTCTGTTGCTGAAAACACCATATCATAATTTCTTAATTTTGTTTAGGTAACGCATGTAACAGGCTGTTACAGGATAACGCCCCAACGCTTAGGGTGCAAACATTTCTTATTCTACTCAGCTTGAATTGTTCTTTAAGACAGGGTATGTCTGCAAAATTCCCTAGGGGGGGGGGGAGCAATCGACCCTCTGGCTAGCAGCCTAATATGCCCTTATTCTGGGACATAGAAAATTAATTTAAAATACTTTTAGTGGAATAGTTGTTTCGTCGATGACCCTGTTGCGTCTAATGAACGCGTCTGGTTATCTCCTTAATAAGGCTTTTTCAGACTTTAAACATCTATCATTATAAGACACCGCTTTTCTAATAGCTTAATCGTAATCAGATTCTAGTGTAACAGTTTCAATCTGTCGCCCAAAGGGACATAAAGAGGCTGACTTTTAGACTGGGGGAAAAACTACAGATCTATGTAGCCAAAGAGCTTAGAAAGAAGACTTTGAATCTTAAAAAGGACGTTGCTGAGCCCAAAACAACATTGTTTGCTCATCAGTTAATGCAGAAATATATCCAACGTTGAAAAAAGAACCCTTTACTTTTGGTGAACTAGCTACCGACACTAAATTTAATGTGAACTTGCTTGAAGTTAACACGGCAATGCCCGTGTTGATTGCGGTCAATCACCGTCTGTCTGATTAAACTCAGATCTAGTGTGAAACAATTGAAACCTGTGAAATGTTATTATTTCAAAAGACGCAAACATCAGCAAAATCAGGCCTTTGCAATATATACTCATCAAAAGAAATTTTGCACCATTTAGATATTTTCATATTTTTAAGTGACATTTTAACTAATGAATTTAAAACCTAGCTATAATGTGTATGATAAGACCAAAAATCGTTGCGGAAACGATTTTAGGAAAAATTAAAATTCCCATTTTCTGTAAATGCTGAAAATTGGAAAATCGAAAAAACAAAATCCACAAAAAATGCCACAGCATTAAGAATACATTTTTGTTTCCAAATTTACACACACGAGCTCCAAAGCTATAAATTAAGCTTAAAAACAATCTAAAGAATCTCAAAATTTAAGTAAAAAATCATTTTTTGACAAAAATTGCAATTATTTAGAAAAAATGATAAATATTGGAAAAAATGAGTAAAATCGAAATTCATTTAAATTTTGGATCACTATGAAATGTTTTGACACCAAAACCTGCCGCCTGTTTTCTTTTTAAAGGCAATCTCATGTCAAATATGTTGTATGAGTACTTTTTTGATATGCAGCTTTTTAAAAATTCTGAATTTGGTTGGGTTGAAAACCAGTACCTCCAGTTAAACATTTATGGGTGCTGCATGCTGTGTTTGAAAGAAAAAACATCCCATTTTATTGGAGAGATGAGTTACTAAGCTTTATCTTAGAATTTAAACAAAATCTCAAAAATCGTTATTTTTGATCAAAAATAGTGTTTTTGTCAAAAAAATTCATTTTTTAGTTTTTTGCTTTAAATGATTGCATTCAGTATCTCGAATGAGGATGTGAAACGAATTCGGGTCGAGAAAAATATTAACTGGTGCAAAACTTCTTTTGATGAGTATAGCAAGATTCGTTATCGCTCAAGACATTGAAAAGGTCAACGACTGTGATGACTGCTAAGTTTATGTTAGAAATGTCCTCATTAATAACCGAGTCTAATTAAACTTGAAACAGTTGGGAATCATTTGAAACCTGTGAAATGCTATTGTTTCGAAAGACGCAAACCTCAGCAATACGTACATCAGAACAATGACATTATAATGTTGGGTAAAGGTCCTACAAAATGGAGCCAACGTCCTCACGTGATCATGGCTGTTTTAAAACTAGGACGCTGAGCCACAAATCAATCAATCAATCAATCAATCAATCAATCAATCAATCAATCAATCAACACAAAGTATTTCACTCTCGTATACTGCATGAAATAATGGCATGAGTATTACAATAAATTTTTTTATTTCAATGATTTGAAGATCAATACAGTCAATCCTTCATTCTTGAACCGATTCAAGCCTCGGCCGATTCGGTTTTACGCTGATTCATTTCTGACCTTAAACAGATTCAGACACTGGCTAATTCGGACCTAAAGCCGATTCGGACCATGGCTAATTTGGACCATATTTCAAAAATTATTGGTCAGTTCGGACCTCGATTTTGCGGGCCGTCCTGATTGATCAGTGGTCGAGGACCGAATTGTCCACAGCTGAGGTCCGAATTAGGTCTTATTGTACATGTATATCGACCTAAAGATCGGTCTATATATGTCCTTAAACTTTGAAAGCAGTATTGTTTTGTTCTTGACATTGTCTTACTAACCTTGGCATTTAGATAAATTACTAATTATGTGAACATCCGTGACTACCTGACTTAAAAATGATTGCGTTATATTTCAGTTTTATAGAATGAGCATCTCATGAAGACCACTGGAGAAGATTTTTTAATCAACTTTGTCATTGGCAGTGTCTAATACGCTGTCTTCATAGTGTTTCTTTCTATTCGAGCCGCGACGCGAGAAAACCGGTCTTCGGGGTTTCCGACCAGGTCCGACATAAATCGGCCTGTACAGTTACAGACAAGGGCTAGCAGCTTGAAATTTCGGATTTAAGAAGTAGAGAAATTGTACTATCCGTGTAGCGAAAACAAAGGCGCTGATCAGCTTCGCGGTTACCGCGAAGCTGATCTGCGCCTTTGTTTTCGCCTAGGCAAAAATCCGGTTTTCTCACGATGCGGCTATATTGACTTTCGGTCGCCATCTTCAGAAGTGATTATATGTTATTAAAATATATTATTCAATACGAAAACATGTCCATTTAACCCATATTTGACGAATGGATTCTCCTATTGTTATCATTTGGGTGAGTCCACTTTCATTTTAGGGGTGTTAGGAGTGATTTTTATTTTTTATCTCATTTTTTCAATGAAATTTCTCTGTGCAAACAGAATAGCCCCAGATGGGACGCCGCGTTCTGCGGCTTCATATCTGGGGCTATACTGTTTGCCTATGTCCCACAAAAGGGACGTCAGGCTTATATGAGTACATATTTTCCCAAGTTGTAAAAATTGAGAATTTCTAGTAGAAACATTTTGATTTTTTTTAAATAGTTTTGCTCAAAACATAGATTGTGGATACACGTTAGAAGTGCCTCGAGGTGGTTCTGACGAGTACCCACAATCTGTTCTGGAGCAAAGATAAGTAAAATAGGTGTATCCCCAGAAACCCCAGTATCACTATATACAATTGGGGTTCAATATACAATGCTCTTCATGGACACGTTTTCCTGATGTGGTTTTGTTTTGTGTTGTTCCATTACTAACTAGGAAGCTAATATTAGAACGAAGCAAAGTTCTGTTTTTAAATCATAGTAGACTAAGGGCGAAGTTAGGGCTCCGTAAAATTAATTGAAACCCACGAGTAATTTATTTACTGAGCGTTCAGGGACGTTTCTGTTGTGATCTATCGTCGTGATTTCTGCTATTTTTTCGTACTCGTCATCTGTGCTTTGGTTGATACAGGGTAACTACAATGTCGGGGAAAGAACTAGCCATCTTGCTGTTCATGTGTGTTGAAGTTTTTGTGCTTTTTGTGTCGCCCCATCCTTCTTGTCTGATGTTTGGGTTGGGGTTTTAATTTTTTTTTAATTCTTGGACAGTCTATTCGTACTATTCATAAACATAGATTCTCTGTTCTTTTATATAGTCATTGCAATCCTGGGCCAACTTAACGGTTGTATTTTAGCCGTAACGTGGTCCTGCTCAAATATGTTCGTATGAATGAAAAGGCTATATACGTATATGTTAAAGAAACCATAATCTCTGCAAGGTTTTACTTATTGGACCAAATTGAATTACTGACCAGCTTTTGGATCGAATTTTATTGAAAGTTTCAAAACGGTATGTGATGTTCTGGCTTTGTTTGTCATTTCGTCAATGAAATTGTTAGATTTATTCCTTGTTTCCTCAAATAAAAATCTTTTACAACTGTAAAAACTCTTCCAGGATCTGACAGTAAACAGTATTTTCATCATGTCATGCATTCTTGCAGGCTTTTTTCTTTCCGTATTAAGCACGATTCGTTACTTTTCCACGGCAGATGAGTATAGATTATTTGAGAATTAGAGGTGACGGCAGTCGTCCATTTTCGTTTTAACCAATCGTGTGGCCAATTAATACATATCACGTTAGCACAGATGCGAGTCTGTATTTCGTTTGTCACAGAGCAACACACGTGTTTCGTTGTTTCGTCACAGTAAGTTTTCCACATACGATATCATCTTGTACAGAACGACCTGGTTATTGATATGTCGTTCCTGGTCCGACCAGGAACGACATATCAATAAATGAGGAATTTGTGGCCGACCTTTAATTATTTCACACACCGGGTTGAGTGCATACCCTCGTTCTAATGTCCAGTTCTTGGTTATTGCTTACCATTTACTGCCTATCTATTGTCGAATGCTACTTTGAGCAGACGACGCACGCTATTTCACGCCCATCAACATACGGTGGGCACGGGAGGGAGTTGGCTCGACAGCTAGCCTCGACCGGATATAACAAACGGCCATTTTGATCATGCGCATTTCCTTGGACGCTTTCAGGGTCCATATCAACACATGAATAGTCAGTTGATTTTGCGTGTCCGTGATGTCCAGTCATCAGATAACCTTTGTATTCCTCTCGCCACCCCTCATAACAATGGAATCGTCCTGGAATCATTAAATGGGATCGTCCAACCGAGTGACAGACAGCACAGGGAACGTTATGATTGTGCAACGCTTTGTTGAAAAGTCGTTTTCCATCATCATTTTTGTTAACCGTAAATCCAAGCATGTCCAGTATGTACATCACTATATTTCCCCCAGCTTGGGTCGCTAGGTAGACACAGTAACTCAGTACCTCCTCCTTTGTGTTCATACCAGTCGCCTGCAGCGAAACCCTCGTATACCATTTCAGTCCCAGTTACATTTGGACACGTAGTTCTGCCACATCTCACATACGTGCTACCAACCCCGGCGGTGGACAGGCCAGAGTCTGTGCGAGTTTTACTGCCCAGAAGCGCTTGCATTGTCTCTAAACGCGACTCTAGATCAGCAAGGCGTTTAGCTGTCTTGTAGTCACTTCCGTCGCAACATACAACGTTCTCCTTGAATGGTATAAACAACACCACAACAATAACCACAAAAATTGAACATACTAATGTCGCAGTGGATATATACAGATGATTCGAATTTGAAGAAGCATCGGGGGTATTTGTCATAGACTTATCCGCCGGCTCCTTTTGTTTTCCTCATTTTGGTTATATTCCATATATTGTAGATAACCCAAGCATCTACTTATTTAAAACTTTCGACACGGCTTTATAGAAAAGCAATATTTATGTGCTATACTCGTTATGTGTATATGTTTGTACACAGGGTATTCAATGTCAAGTTTCAGTATTGATTTAAATTTACAACAAATCATATAGGACAAATATACGTAAAAGCAGTTATACTTCATATTGTTTTTTTTTGTTTTTTTTTAATTCAGTTTTACGTCCCTTTCAAGATTATTTCAGCTCATATGAGACGGGCCAATCAGTCGGTGGGGCGAAAACGGGAGAACCCCGAGAAAAACCACCTGACACACCCGCAAGCAGAACTTGGCTTGCCTCACATGTGGCCAGAGCGGGGCTCGAACCCACACCAGTCACAGTAGTGACTTATACTTCATATTGCATTTCAGAAGTACACGTATTTAAAAATTGATATATAGGGAGCGCGGTGGCGTAGTGGTAGAGCGTCGGACTCCGAATCTTGAGGTCCTGGGTTCGAACCCCACAAGCGTCACCGTGTTGTGTCCTTGAGCAAGGCACATCTACTCCCTACAGTACTGGTTAAACCCAGGAAGCGTTGGCTCCGTCCCGACATGACTGAAAAATTGTTGACTGGGACGTTAAGCCTCAACACAAACAAACAAAAAAATTGATATAGTTCAGTAACCATATTGTGCCAAGGTCAACAACCCAATTCTAAATGTATAAGGCCTTATATATAATGAAATGATTAAACGGGAGAACCCCGAGAAAAACCACCTGACACACCCGCAAGCAGAACTTGGCTTGCCTCACATGTGGCCAGAGCGGGGCTCGAACCCACACCAGTCACAGTAGTGACTTATACTTCATATTGCATTTCAGAAGTACACGTATTTAAAAATTGATATATAGGGAGCGCGGTGGCGTAGTGGTAGAGCGTCGGACTCCGAATCTTGAGGTCCTGGGTTCGAACCCCACAAGCGTCACCGTGTTGTGTCCTTGAGCAAGGCACATCTACTCCCTACAGTACTGGTTAAACCCAGGAAGCGTTGGCTCCGTCCCGACATGACTGAAAAATTGTTGACTGGGACGTTAAGCCTCAACACAAACAAACAAAAAAATTGATATAGTTCAGTAACCATATTGTGCCAAGGTCAACAACCCAATTCTAAATGTATAAGGCCTTATATATAATGAAATGATTATGTCCTATAGTCTATACAACATTTTTTTGTGCTTGGACTTACTGACTGGCGAGGTCACAAGTACCCAAAATAAAGACCAAAACAGGTAGACTTTGATCCAAGGCGGTACTTTTTTCGGCCAATGTTATATCACATTCATAGAAGACTTCAAAAGGGATCATTTATTTCTGTTTCTCACTGTGATGTCACTTTCAGCTTCAGTCACGTGCGCTAGACTGATCGCAGTTTCAGTCTGGAAAAGGTAACTCAGTGATGGCAACCTTCTCCCTCGGGTTTATATGCATTATTGCACACTTTTTGTCGTTGTCATATCTAGTTTTGATTTCGATAAAAGGTGTTTGGTCATATTTGAACGCGGCGTTCCATCTGGGGCTATTCTGTTTGCTTACAGGAATGTCATCGAAAAATGGAATGCAAATTCAAAATCGCACCCGATGTCCCTCAAAATGAAAATGGACTCACCCAAATGATAATGATGGGAGAATCCATTCGTCAAATTGGGTTAAAGAGGTTGTTTCTGAAGGAGATAAAGTGTTACCACTGTTTATTGGATTTATGCCCCTGCTGGTGCTGGATCAGTGTTTTCTTTAATATAAAAATCATCTTTGTGGTGAGGGTTATACTGCGTTTACACTACAGCAGTCCCGGCGGTCACGGCGGCCACGTTTCAGACAACCGTGAGCAAAACGGGATAACCGTGAGGCAACGCAGGGGAACGGGATAGACAAACGTAGCATGCCGGGATAACCGTGGACACCGTGACAAATTTTTTGACAGTTTAAAAATCTGCCACGGCAGTCACGGCGGAAATGAGAAACGTAATGGGCCATGATAAAACGGGCTGAACGTAACACACCGTGACAGAACGTAACAATACGTAGCGAAACGTGGAGGCGGTCCGTAGTGCAACGGAAGCTAGTCAATAGCCCGGCAAGCTACGGATCTTCCACGTTCTGTTGCGTTTGATCACGGTCGTCTCACGTCTCGTCCCGTTTCCTACGGAATACTCAACTCGTTTTGCTGCGTTAAGTTACAGTGTGTTACGGTCTTTGACGGTGTTTACCCCGTTCTACTACGTATGTCACGTTCCGTTACGGTTATTTCGGCGCAAGAAGTTTATATGGCTATACTGTTTGCCTATGTCCCACAAAAGGGACGTCAGGCTTATATGAGTACATATTTTCCCAAGTTGTAAAATTTGAGAATTTCTAGTAGAAACATTTTGATTTTTTTAATGGTTTTGCTCAAAACATAGATTGTGGATACACGTTAGAAGTGCCTCGAGGTGGTTCTAACGAGTACCCACAATCTGTTTTGGAGCAAAGATAAGTAAAATAGGTGTATCCCCATAAACCCCAGTATCACTATATACAATTGGGGTTCAATATACAATGCTCTTCATGGACACGTTTTCATGATGTGGTTTTGTTTTGTGTTGTTCCATTACTAACTAGGAAGCTAATATTAGAACGAAGCAAAGTTCTGTTTTTAAATCATAATAGACAAAGGGCGAAGTTAGGGCTCCGTAAAATCGATTGAAACCCACGAGTAATTTATTTACTGAGCGTTCAGGGACGTTTCTGTTGTGATCTATCGTCGTGATTTTTTCGTACTCGTCATCTGTGCTTTGGTTGATACAGGGTAACTACAATGTCGGGGAAAGAACTAGCCATCTTGCTCTTCATGTGTGTTGAAGTTTTTGTGCTTTTTGTGTCGCCCCATCCTTCTTGTCTGATGTTTGGGTTGGGGTTTTAATTTTTTTTTTTAATTCTTGGACAGTCTATTCGTACTATTTATAAACATAGATCCTCTGTTCTTTTATATAGTCATTGCAATCCAGGGCCAACTTTACGGTTGAATTTTAGCCGTAAAGTGGTCCTGCTCAAAGTATGTTCGTATGGATGAAAAGGCTATATACGTATAAAAATTATGTTAAAGAAACCATAATCTTTGCAAGGTTTTACTTATTGGACCAAATTGAATTATTGACCAGCTTTTGGATCGAATTTTATTGAAAGTTTCAAAACGGTATGTGATGTTCTGGCTTTGTTTGTCATTTCGTCAATGAAATTGTTAGATTTATTCCTTGTTTCCTCAAATAAAACTCTTTTACAACTGTAAAAACTCTTCCAGGATCTGACAGTAAACAGTATTTTCATTATGTCATGCATTCTTGCAGGCTTTTTTTCTTTCCGTATTAAGCACGATTCGTTACTTTTCCACGGCATATGTGTATAGATTATTTGAGAATTAGAGCACTGTCGTGTACGTGATATCGTGTAGATTTTTATGGCACTAGTGTAGATCATACCAAGATGGCGGCCAGAAAAACTGGGAGATTGTAAGTAGCCTTTCATTTGTTAAAATACCAGGCATTTTACATGCCAGTGACCAGTCTTAGACACCCCCATGCTCAGAATAAATTAGATTTTACAATTTTGTTATTGCCTTTACGCAGTCTGATCACTTTAGCAAGTATTTGGCCTAGATGCGTGGGTGAATTGCCGATTTTGTAATCAAAGCGGAGATCAGCAGGGTTTTGGAGATATTTTATCTTTGAATTAGCAAATATCGACCATTCACTTCAAAATACTATTAGCCCAGTCTCAGAAACTCCATCCCTAGCCCTGATAGCCCACAGAAACTGTCGTGGAAGAAAATACCAGAGTTTGAAATTTTTACTCGGGCAACTGTGTAGAGACCAGTGTGTTTTTTGTCAGCAACCGTGTAGACACAGATGGATTTTGAGAAATTTGTAACTGTGTAGACACAGATTTTGGAAACCGTGTAGACACGGTTTGACTCATTTAAACTCATTTAGTTTTTAACCCAATCATGGTTGATAACTATGCTGCTGCCGTTAATTGCATGCCGGTGGGTCGGGCGTCAGACTCTATGATGGCCCCGACTTAAAGCTATTCATTTTAGTTGGTTGGGGCCGGAGCTTCTTGTCTGTTGCTTGGCCCACCGGGGTCCAATTGGTGTTTTTGTTTTGATCCGGAGTTAGTAAGTTATTGGGCGCCCAGGGATCTCCATCGTCGGGCAGCTTACTCAATCTGTGAGTCCTGGATTTTGATTCATCAGGATGTTTATCGTGATTTATTTGTTTGTTCTTGATGATTCATTGGCTAGTTAGAGATTCACCACGAGGAACGAAGAACTAACTAAATGTTATGAACCACTGCAGAAGCTGAGGGTGAGGTTATGGCCATGTAAAACCGGTTTAAGCCCGCCAGTAACTTTTTGTTACGATACTTCTGTGGTGGTTCTTTTTGTTTTATGTCTTGGTGTTTAAAATTTTTGTGCTGCTGGCGCCTTGTATGTGTTTTCATATTTTTAGTTAAGTTTAGGTAACTGAGTGGTCACCTATTGGGAAAATAGCTGCTCATTCGGCTTACGATATGTTTTCATTTTATAAGTACCTGATTGTTAGCTTGGTTTTTTCCCACCTCTGTTTTTTGAGTGGGGATCTTTTTCTGATTGCGCCTTTTCCTGATCTTTGCCTACTTGTACCTTTTCATTTAAACTGCCCATTACATTTGGCTAGTGATGATTAATCATCATCTATTAAATTATTAGTTTTGATACTTAAGCCTATTAAAATTTACATGGTAATACGTCCAAACCATTTTCAAGTCAGAATATCAGTACCTATGTAACCCATAGCATATGAGAAATATTGCACTATGCCATCTTAACCTTTGGTATGAACTATAATACATACATCTCAAACCGGCGTCGGTAGCTCAGTAGATAGAGTGTCCGCTCTGAGATTGAGAGGTACCGGATGCGATCCCTGCTTTGCTCCATCATGAACACACACACAGACACATACACACACACACACACATAGAGAGAGAGAGAGAGAGAGAGAGAGAGAGAGAGAGAGAGAGAGAGAGAGAACGAGAGAGAATTTGTGCCCTCGCCACATATGGGATAGTCTCATCGCCTACCCACGAGAGGGAGAGAGAGAGGGGGGCACTAAATGATGAGTGCGTTTGATACATTGATATAAGTACGGAGAAGACAAATTATTTTAGTAATAGTAGTAGTAGTAGTTGTTGTTGTTGTTGTAGTTGTAGCAGTAGTAGTAACATTAAAAAGAGCAAGTCCTCTTTGATTATCACATTTTCCTTCCCGACGTTTCGATGGAACAGCCATCTTTTTTCCAGGGGTGATGCAATAAAAAAAATGACGATACTATGATCCATCAGAAGTATCCGTCAACGTCAGGTCACGTGTGACAGGAAACTATATCACGTCATGTGTGACGGTAAACTATACTTTGAATCTGGATATAGACCTACAGCTTTATACATCTGAAACGTGTTCCATGAAAGAAAAAAACAACAACAAAGATTATATGACAAACATTAAATTTGTCACAAATTTAGCATGATAATGGCTGTAATTTATTACTATGTTATGCATTCTTCGAGTCCGTCCAAATATAATTGGTAGCTTAAAAGACTAAAAATTGTGTCTACACGGTTTCCAAAACCTGTTTCTACACGGTTACAAATTTTTCAAAATCCACCTGTGTCTACACGGTTGCTGACAAAAATACACTGGTCTCTACACAGTTGCCCGAGTGAAAATTTCAAACTCAGGTTTTTCCTTCCATGGCAGTTTCTGTGGGCTATCAGGGCTAGGGATGGTGTTTCAGAGACTGGGCTAATAGTATTTTCAAGAGAATTGATGGTATTTGCTTTTTAAAAGACAAAATGTCTTGAAAACCTTGACGATCGGCGCTTGGATTACAAAATCGGCAATTCACCCACACTTCTCGACCAAATACTTACTAATGTGATCAGCCTGTGTAAAAGCAATAGCAAAATCGTAAAATTTAATTTATTCCGAGCGTGGGAGTGTCTCAGACGAGTCACTAGCATTTAAAATGTCCGGATTTTTTTTACATATGAAAGGCTACTTACGATCTCCCACTTTCTGTCGCCGCCATCTTGGTATAATCTACACTAGTGCCAAAAAAATCTACACGATATCACGTACATGACAGTGTAGAGGTGACGGCAGACGTCCATTTTCGTTTTAACCAATCGTGTGGCCAATTAGGGAACGGTCATTATTTATCAGCTGGGGGGTTGGAGGAATTTTGACCCCCCCCCCCCTCCATTATGAAAAATAGAATTTTGACCCTCCCCCCCCCCCCCCCCAACAAAAATACTTTCATATACAGCAATTTCATAGGTATTTAGACAGAAACAATGCATCATTCATTGGGTTTGTATATACTGAAGGTATATATAAATCATGCAGCATGCCTTTACCTCAAACGGTGTTGACACCTCGCATCATTTCCAATTTCTTTTTGTTTTATTTTATTTTTAGCCCATTAATTTTCTTTGCTATCATTTAGTAGAAGTGAACAATTTAATTTAAAAAGAGGCACTTTATACTTTAAAAGTCTTGATCTAAAAGAGATGAAAATGTGATAATAATAAAAAATAAAACATCAATCAAATTCGTTATGACTGGCACATGTTACGGCCTGGTTTTAGCATGATAACGAAGTGCAATGGCAAAAACAACATTTTATAGAAAGACTGACACAACATTATATCTCTGGTGTTGTCTGCACAAAATATCAAAACATCACTGTAGGCATGTACGGGTAGAAAAGATTTTTCCTGTTCCCAAATTTTTGATATCAGTACTTGGGCTGGAGCTTGCAAAAGGTCGCATATTGAAATCCATATATTAAACGAGGATTGTATCTGACTTTAAAAGAGCTATACTACTGATAATTTTGCAGTGCTTCCAAGATTTCTGATTGGGGCATGCCATATAAAAAAGAAAAAAAAGTATACACTGATTATACTATGTCTCAAAAGATATGCAATTAAAATGCCTCCTTTTTTCATGCCACTCATTACATTTCCTGATAATCTAATGCTGCAGAATGTCTGAGATGCCACATCAGAAAACCACCAATTTGCATTTGAGAAAACGAAAGTGCAGATCAGCTTCGCGGTAACGGTAGTTCGATCCCTCTACTTCCTATTAAAGCATGTAGCCAACATTTGCGGCTGTACAGCTCAGTTTGTGTTGGTCCTGGCTAGGAACCCAGATTGTTGGTTTTGTCACGCTAAGACTCATTTTATGGCTGTGGTTTTGTTCTAATCTTTGATCAAAACAATAAACAATCCTAGCAGCTGCCCATTAAAACTTCACACCAGCAAGCCTTGAAGTCTGTATTTCGTTTGTCACAGAGCAACACACGTGTTTCGTTGTTTCGTCACAGTAAGTTTTCCACATACGATATCATCTTGTACAGAACGACCAGGAACGACATATCAGTAAATGAGGAATTTGTGGCCGACCTTTAATTATTTCACACACCGGGTTGAGTGCATACCCTCGTTCTGATGTCCAGTTCTTGGTTATTGCTTACCATTTACTGCCTATCTATTGTCGAATGCTACTTTGAGCAGACGACGCACGCTATTTCACGCCCATCAACATACGGTGGGCACGGAAGGGAGTTGGCTCGACAGCTAGCCTCGACCGGATATAACAAACGGCCATTTTGATCATGCGCATTTCCTTGGACGCTTTCAGGGTCCATATCAACACATGAATAGTCAGTTGATTTTGCGTGTCCGTGATGTCCAGTCATCAGATAACCTTTGTATTCCTCTCGCCACCCCTCATAACAATGGAATCGTCCTGGAATCATTAAATGGGATCGCCCAACCGAGTGACAGACAGCACAGGGAACGTTATGATTGTGCAACTCTTTGTTGAAAAGTCGTTTTCCATCATCATTTTTGTTAACTTCGTACTCGGTCCCGTAAATCCAAGCATGTCCAGTATGTACATCACTATATTTCCCCCAGGTTGGGTCACTAGGTAGACACAGTAACTCAGTTCCTCCTCCGTTGTGCTGAAACCAGTCGCCAGCGGCGAAACCCTCGTATACCATTTCAGTCCCAGTTACATTTGGACATGTAGTTCTGCCCCATCTTACATATACGTGCTACCAACCCCGGCTGTGGAAAGGCCAGAGTCTATGCGAGTTTTACTGCCCAGAAGCGCTTGCATTGTCTCTAAACGCGACTCTAGATCAGCAAGGCGTTTAGCTGTCTTGTAGTCACTTCCATCACAACACACAACGTTCTCCTTAAATGGTATAAACAACACCACAACAATAACCACAAATATTGAACATATTAATGTCGCAGTGGATATATACAGATGATTCGAATTTTGCGAAGCATCAGGGGTATTTGTCATAGACTTATCCGCCGGCTCCCTTTGTATTCCTGTACTTAAGTCACTCATTTTGATTATATTCCATATATTGTAGATAATCCAAGCATCTACTTATTTAAAACTTACGACACGGCTTTATAGAAAAGCAATATTATGTACTATATTCGTTATGTGTATATGTTTGTACACAGGGTATTCAATGTTAAGTTTCAGTATTGATTTTATTTACAACAAATCATATAGGACAAATATAAAAGCAGTTATACTTCATAAATGCATTTTAGATCATCTGGCTAACTGTCACTCCGCTCCACTTCGGTACCTCGTTCCACTTCCCTCGTATGGAGAGGTTAAACGGAATACCGATGGAAATATTCCGTCTAATTGTATTTCAGAAGTACACGTATTTAAAATTGATATAGTTCAGTAACCATATTGTGCCAAGGTCAACAACCCAATTCTAAATGTATATGGCCTTATAATGAAATGGTTATGTCCTATAGCCTATACCATGATTACAACATCTTACTGACTAGTACCCAAATAAAGACCAAAACATGTAGACTTTGGTCCAAGGCGGTACTTTTTTTCTGCCAATGTTATATCACATTCACAGAAGACTTCAAAAGGGATCATTTAGTTCTTACAGACTCTTTCTGTTTCTCACTGTGATCAGTCAAGTGCGCCACACTGATCACAGTTTCAGACTGGAAAAGGTATCTCCCTCGGTTTTCTATGCATTAATGCATGCTTGTAGTCGTGGGCATTTCTAGTTTTGATTTCGATAAAACACCCTGTATACCGTTGATGCAACTGAATATGTTGCGGCACAGATTGATGCAACATTTCACGAAGGTAGGGGGAAATGAAGAGCGGTAAGTTGACGATCATGTCAGTTTTATAGGCATTAATGCGAGGATGTCTGGGTCATGACTTTGTGGGAACACAAAGTAAGGATGCCTTCAGTTTCTGCCATAAGTAGTTTGTAACAAAAGCTTACCTTGTGTCAGAAATTATACATTTCATTGAAGGAATATGCCAGCAGAAACACGAAAATCGATTACGTTTGCTAATTATTCGAATCCTTCATCATCTAAGTTTCGGTATATACCGGAATCATTCCTTGTTTCATCACATAAAAAGACAATCCTGAACTCAAGCAAACTTTTGCACAATATGGTGTTAACACACCTTGGTTGGATCGTTTGGGAAGCAAGGTACGTCAAAGAGTTCAGACAAAGCACGTTCTAAATTTCGTACCAGACCCTTGGGTGTAAGGAGAGGGAGTGCCAGTGAGGGTCCCATGCACAGATCCAGAAATATGTTTCACTCGGTACTCATTAGACTAGCTACTAGTCTGATAAATAAGTTTTTTGACCTTTTTTTTGTAAATTTAAATTTTTACCTATAGGACTGATGGCTTATCAGTTACTAGCATCTAGTAAAAATACAACATGAAGTATAGGGAAAATCCCGCCCACTAGTTCAAACTCTTGGCTTGAGTCTCTATGGTATTTTCTTTTCTTGAAAGCTAAAGCACCAGATATTTTCTTATGTACATATCTTGGCTAGATTTATCAAAATTAAAATCGAGACAGAGGAGTAGATCCATATTGTTTCCAAATGATGTACATTTTTCATAAAAAAAGATTTTTTACCTTTGTACATTTGCCATTTTAACGCCTAGTGGCTAGGCTAGGTACTCATTAAAATTTCTCATTGCGCATTTTTTGTACGTCTGAAATATGTTTACTTATTCTGTTCTTACTCATAGTGAACTAGCGCACGATGTAAAGTCTACAGAAGGTCCCTCCGGGTGGACTCCCTGAAATTAATGGATTGACTCCCCCGGCCATTGCTTATCCCGTCTCCCTAAAAAGTATAAAAATGCACATGCTCAAAACTCCCTACCCCCACCTTTAAAGTGTTTGCTCTGTAACTCCTCACAAATTATCACGAATGCACTACCCAGCTCATGAACTAGCCATTATCTCCGCCACCCCCCCCTTTCCCCAATTTCCCCAAATGCCTGGTAGGGACTCAACTATGTTTGTTGCAATATTGCTACATATAGCATACGATCATCTTTTCTGAAACGGGAGGGGAGTATGTATGCAGGACCACTAGCATCTGTCATACTCTAGAAAAGATGTCCAGATCAAACGCAAGGTGAAAAAAACAACAACATTCACATTGTGCAATAAATCGCCCATAACAACGGGCAAGAATGTCGGGAACTTTACTTGCTGCATTATGGAGAACATGTATAGGCTTATACATTTTTCACCATATTTGCATACACATGCAGATTAATTTAAAAATCAAATATTTTTATCCAAATTGATACTAAAGCTGTCAATTCACAGCACAAAATGTTAAAAAATAAATAAACATCAATATCATTTTTGGCCTAAAGATCCACCGTAGTTAGCATCATTTTTCAAAAACACCTCTTGTACGTAGGTAGTATCCAGGCAATGAACTCATTGACGTACGTTGCTTCCCAAACGATCCAACCTAGGTGTGTTAATACCATACTGTGCAAAAGTCGGCTCGAATACATGATTGTTGGTTGGTGGCATGAAACAAGGAATGATTCCGGTTTATATTGAAATTTTGATAATGACAAACGATGATGAAGGATTTGAGCAATTAGCAAATATAATCAATTTTCGTGTATCTGGTGGCATATTTCTTCAATGGAATTTATAATTTCTGTCACAAGGTAAGGTTTTTTTTAACAAACTACTTATGGCAAAAACTGAAGGTATCCTTACTTTGTTTTCCCACAAAGGCACGGCCCAGACATCCTAACATTAATGCCTGTAAAATTGAATTAATTGCCAACTTACTGTTCTCCATTTCCCCCTACCTTCGTGAAATGTTGCATCAATCTGTGCCGTAAAAAATTTGGTTGCATCAACGGTATACAGGGTGTAAAAGGTGTTTGGTCATATTTGAACGCGGCGTCCCATCTGGGACTATTTTGTTTGCTTAGAGGAATTTCATCGTAAAATTATATGAAATTTTTAAAACCACACCTGAAGCTCCTAAAACGAATTTGGTTTCATGCAATTGATAATGATTTGTCGCTAATGGGTTAAAATCAACACGCTTCTCATTAACAGTTTAAGAATTTATCAATATTGACATGAGTGGGTGGGGTATGTTAAACATATATCTACTGTTTTTTAAAATCTGTCAATCAAATGATGATGTGCATTTTTGCTAGTAGATGTCACAGATACTAGGAATGACTCAATATAGTTATTATTTTAAAATTTTAAATAGCTTGGTTTAGAATGTAACTGGTTTTCGTGGGACCCATTTCCTGGAAAATGGAATGCATTTGAATAAAAACTACACAAAGCCTACATGTCTAGGATACATAATCTGCAAAATTAAGGATTATTTTGGGGTCATGGAAATGTATTTCTCTAAGAAAAGTTAGTGTTAACATGTTTTTCTGGAAAATTCTCAAAGTGCATAACTTGGGGCGGCTCGTGCTCGCTTATTGTTTGCTAAGAGATGACATGCCTTTTTTGTTTCAGGTTCTTATTTGATTGAAGTCAATGACTACATCGAAAAACCTGGCTTATTTTTTTTTTCAAAAAGCTAAGAAAAATGGGTCCGCCGATTTCAACTCGGAAGTAACTGACATATGACTCACTTGCTCTGAGCTGATCACTCATTTCACAATCATGTATACACAAATCCATGTATTTGCAACATATTCAACAGCCCCACGATAAAGCATGCTAAAGAATGTAGCATTGGTGACAAAAATAAACAATGTTTTTTATACAGGTAAATCTTCAAACATGTATATGCAGTGACCACACATAAGTCCTTAAAGAGGTAGTTTTTGAATAAGATAAAGTGGTACCGCTGTTTATTGGATTTATGCCTCTGCTGGTGCTGGATTTGTGTTTTCTTTATAGATCATATTTGTGTTGAGGTTTAGCTTTCTGATTTTCGTCTCGCTTCACACGCTTTCATCACCCTTTATTATTTAAAAGTTTAAGTGATAAAAATAATTGCCAGACTATTTTATTTCATTTATATAACATTTTCGTTATTGCGGAAAATCATTTTAAAATGATTTTCTTGTTATTAGGCTACAGAAAAAAAAACCTAATATGTTTGGCAATAAAAATAAAACACATCACGCGTAAATACCCATGCAATTTAAAAAAAGAAGAAGAAGCAGGGTTATAAACTGGGGTATTGCTGTTTGCTATTAATTTCTGGGCAAATACCCAAATAAAAATATGGTGATCTATTGTTTGAGATTCTTGCAGTAAGTATAAACATAGAGCTATACTGAAAACCCAAACAGTAAAATGAAATGAAATTGAAAAGCAAAATGATAATAATACAAATAAAACTTTATCGAGACAAAAATTAATTATAAGAACTGGATAGTAATATTACTGAAGCTGAGCTCTCTCAAGTAACTTGAACAAGACAAAATAAAAATGAAACGAAGATTAGCCTTCAGCTTAATAAAGTTCAGTCTATTTCCTGCTTATTTCAATGACAATACCAGTAATATGACTAATATGACTTGCAGACACCGGGAAATATTGAAATCAAATTGAAAATCATCTTCAGAAACGTCTTACGAACGGATAACATAATTGAGCCGCCTCATGGGAAAACCAACAATCTGCTTAGGTGAAAACAAAGGCGCAGATCAGCTTCGCGGTAACCGCGAAGCTGATCAGCGCCTTTGTTTTCGCTACACGGATAGTACAATTCCTCTTCTACTTAAATCCGAAATTTCAAGCTTCTTGCTCTTTTCTGTGCTTGTACAGGTCGGTTTGTGTCGGACCTGTTCGGAAACCACATTGTTGGTTTTCCCACGAGGCGGCTCTATTATATAATACACCTGTAAGCGAGCCAGTGACCATTTTCCCAAAAAGATAGTTCTATCAGCACACATGATAGGGAAAGGGCGTGGGCAATTGTTCGGTACGAAAGAAGTAACATATAAAATTGTTAGTTTGTGTCTTAATGTTGGTGTCCACAGGTGACACTCCTCCAGTATGACTGGACTCTTCATAAAGGTCAGCAGCCATTGTGAGTGAAATTACTTTTTATCAGTTTGAAAACAATTTTTTTTTTTTTGCATCAAACACAGTTTTGATTTGTGAATTAAAGTAGCGGTTATTTATTTTTCGAGACCAACATGGCGCTTTTGCATGATTTTTATCGCGAACTTAATAATGTTAAACACTTTGTACTTTAAAAGCATTCGCATGACAGTCTTTAATATTGACCTTTACAACGTCTAGTAAATATATCGTGTGAGTAAATAAAACTTTAATTCAACCGAGTTCTCTGTTTGCCTTAACCCATGTTGTCTTTCTATGCTGCCATTTAACTAGTTGTGTCTCAGATCACATTTGAAACAGGAGCACCAAAGTCCCTTTTAAATGAGAAGACACAGAGGCAAAATGACGGCGACCCATTTTAAAACATAATCGATTCCTGGTCCCTCTATTTTTAGCTCACCTAAGCCGAAGGCTCACAGGTGAGCTTATAGTATACCCATGCTCCGGCGTCCGTCCGTCGTCCGTCCGTCCGTCGTCCGTCGTCCACAATTTCAAAGATCTTCTCCTCTGAAACCGCTTGGCCAATCAAAGCCAAACTTCATGTGGAGCATTCTTAGGAAGGGGGAACGAAAGTTTATATAAATGGTCCAGGTCACATGACCAAGATGGCCGCCATGGCTATAAATCTTCTTCTCCAGAACCAGTGGGCCGATTTCCACGAAACTTGGTATGTAGCATCGGGGACGCGGGCCCATCATAGTTTATATAAATCATGACCCTAGGATGACCTTGACCTATTTTACTGCAAGGTCAACTTAAGTCGCCAATGCATTTGAATGGGAGAAAAAGGTAAAATGCTATTTAATGGGTAAAACTTACTGGGAATAGGCAAATGGACAGAAGATTAATGTTAATAGAAAATTTTAGCCCCTGGGGGGTTGTCTGCCCCTGCCCCGGGGCTATATACATGTATATTTCCATAATAATGAAACATCTCCCCTGAAACCGCTTGGCCAATCAAAGCCAAACTTCATATGAAGCATCCTTGGGAAGGGGGAAAGAAAGTTTATATAAATGGTCAAGGTCACATGACCAAGATGGCCGCCATGGCTATAAATAAAAAAAACATTTAAAAATCTTCTTCTCCAGAACCAGAAGGCCAATGATTTTGAAACTTGGTGTGAAGCATCAGGCAATGGAAGTCTACAAAGTTTATATAAATCATGACCATGGGATGACCTTGACCTTTTTTACGGCAAGGTCAACTTAGGTCACCCATGCATTTGAATGGGAAAAATAGGAAAATTTCATTTAATGGCAGAAAACTTGCTAGGAATGAGCAAATGGACAGAAAATTTATGTTTATGAAAATATTTTGGGCCCAGGGGGTTGTCTGCCCCTGCCACGGGGCTATATACATGTATATGTCCATAATATTCAAACATCTTCTATTATGAAACCGCTTGGCCAATCAAAGCCAAACTTTTTGTGGAGCATCCTTAGAAAGAGGGAATGAAAGTTTATATAAATGGTCAAGGTCACATGACCAAAATGGCCGCCATGGCTATAAATAGCAAAAACCTTTGAAAATCTTCTTCTCCAGAACCAGAAGGCCTATGATTTTGAAACTTGGCATGAAGCAGCAGGCAATAGAGCTCTACAAAATTTATATAAATCATGACCCTGGGATGACCTTGACATATTTTAAGGCAAGGTCAACTTAGTTCACTAATGCATTCGAATGGGAAAAAATAGTAAAATGGAATTAAATAGAGGAAACTTGCTGGGAGTATGCAAATGGACAGAAAATTTATGTTTATGGAAAAAAATGACCTCAGGAGGTTGTCTGCCCCTGCCCTGGGGCTATATGCATGTATATGACCACAATATTTAAACATCTACTTCTCTGAAACCGCTATACCAATAAAAGCCAAACTTTAAGTGGAGCATTGTTAGGAAGAGGGAATGAAAATTTATATAAAAGGTCAAGGTCACATGACCAAGATGGCTGCCATGGCTATAAATAGCAAAAACCTTTAAAATTCTTTTTCTCCAGAACCAGAAGGCCTATGATTTTGAAACTTGGCATGAAGCATCAGGCAATAGAGCTTTATAAAGTTTATATAAATCATGACCCTGGGATGACCTTGACCCATTTTATGGCAAGGTCAACTTACGTCACATATCCCAGATCTCAGATGAGCGTTGATAGGACCATTGGTCCTCTGGTTACTTCATAGAAAAATAACAGTTTGTAATACAATGCTGAAATTGGCCAACGGCCTCACTCATCAACATTATTAAAATACATGTATTGTATTTCCAAGGAAATCCTATTACTTAAGGCCTTGCTGTCAGCCTAGTCACTTTTGATTCCGTCCTAAGAAATGATGGTTTTGTCATTGTAGCAGATTAAGATGTTAAGATTGCCTGACCTAAATCCTTGTTGTCAGCTTCCAACCCAGCAGGCACATGACGTCAGAATGACGTCATGTGCCCGCTGGGAAGTAGGTGAGCCGACAATTTAAGCGACTTGTCAAAAGCTTGTGTGGCGACTTCAGAATCTAACCCCATGGTTTTGCAAAAGTATGTCCTAGTGTTGTGGTTGTATTTATCTTTTTCGGTTGAAAACGAAAGTAGAAATCTAATTTTTGATCAATTTCCCGTTTGCTAGACGCTTACAGTTGGAAGACGCTCATTACTAGGTATATGGACCGTTGTGCAAGGAACGACCGTTTGCACACGACGCCGCTAGATGGCGCGTGCTCCACCACTATAAAAGCGCGAGTTTGCACAGTTTTTGGTTACTTGAAAGCTGACCACCAAAGAAGCAAGATCAAAATTAAATAATTGTATAGGGAATAACTGGAGTCAACAGATAGGACTTTAGGCCAAAATATATAAGTATTAAAACTGCTCATGACCATAGGTGCTAGATCGCCAGGTGGAGTGAACAGTAAATACAAAAAATATTAGCTGCCTGGGTCGTATCTGTTCTGGGTATTCCCAAGTGTGGTGAACTGGATAGTGGTCCAGTAAAAGCTGAAATAGTGATTTCAGCAACTGAGATAGTGTTCTCAGTACTATTGCAACTTGGGTGGTCTGAGGCTTGATAACTTTGTTGAACTATCCTGGATGGTTTGAGGTTTTAGGGTTGAGGTTTTAGGGAGGTTTCGTTGGATAGGTCTGGGGTGCTCCAGACGCGGTTTAAAGAGGAGGCTGTGAAGGAGAGTTATACAGGGGTAAACAGCTGGGACTTTAGGCCAAAGCTGCCTGGGTCGCAGTTGTCCTGTATATCTCTCAGTGCAGTGTTTGGACAGTGGTCCAGGTGTCATAGAGACAGTGGTCTCAGCTCTGAGACAGTGGTCTCAGAGGACAGTGATGGCGGACAGTGGTCCTAGTGCGGGTTTAGCCTCATGAAAGTAACATAGATGGGATTAATGATAGATATGGTTATGATGCTCTACAACGCTTGGGTAGTTTCAAGTCAGAGTGGTCTGGACTGGTCTGAAAGACCAGTGGAACGTTCTTATATCGTTATAAACATTCAGTTATGATTGTTAATAAAGGGCCATGAACCTTATCAAGACCTAGGGCGAGGGTTGGGATCCCATAAAACCGGTTTAAGCCCCCTAGTAATTGTATTACTAACCGTTCCAAGGCGGTGCTCTTGGTATGGTTCATGCCTGTCAGACCTTTCGAAGGATCTTATTTAACTTAATATTGGTTGAAGTCGATTTGAGTGACCTATTTCATTTCTTAGGTCAATTTTGCTGTAAGATTATTGTGTGGTGGCAGTATTTGTTTAAATGAGTAAAGTCATGGTCGCATTCAATGGTCGACCATGCATAAGTTTTATTGTCAGTAGTCTAGCCAGTCGGTTACGCTCGCTCGACACGTTACAAAATTGGTGGCAGCGGTGGGATAATGACAACTGCCGGACAGGTGTTGCCTTACCCACATAGTATCAGATTTAGGGAGGATATCGGATGAGATCATTATTATCTGGGACCTTCATTTCTTCATTTTGGTTAAAGATGCAAAGTCACAACTTCGTTTGTCTAAAAATTTATTCTTTCGGGCTATTGCAAAAGCCATATGTCAAATGGCCTTTTTCTCGAAATGGTTATATTGTTCAAATGCTTTGGCATTTTTTTTTATGATTCAGACTTATGCTCACTTGAATGGTAGTGATTTTTCCTGCGGAACATGTACTTTTCGAAACTGGTTTGGCCTTTATTTTGACTATTTTCGGTGGATTATATTTTAAATTCGGGACGAATTTTGACTAAGGAGGGGGTAATGTGGCGACTTCAGAATCTAACCCCATGGTTTTGCAAAAGTATGTCCTAGTGTTGTGGTTGTATTTATCTTTTTCGGTTGAAAACGAAAGTAGAAATCTAATTTTTGATCAATTTCCCGTTTGCTAGACGCTTACAGTTGGAAGACGCTCATTACTAGGTATATGGACCGTTGTGCAAGGAACGACCGTTTGCACACGACGCCGCTAGATGGCGCGTGCTCCACCACTATAAAAGCGCGAGTTTGCACAGTTTTTGGTTACTTGAAAGCTGACCACCAAAGAAGCAAGATCAAAATTAAATAATTGTATAGGGAATAACTGGAGTCAACAGATAGGACTTTAGGCCAAAATATATAAGTATTAAAACTGCTCATGACCATAGGTGCTAGATCGCCAGGTGGAGTGAACAGTAAATACAAAAAATATTAGCTGCCTGGGTCGTATCTGTTCTGGGTATTCCCAAGTGTGGTGAACTGGATAGTGGTCCAGTAAAAGCTGAAATAGTGATTTCAGCAACTGAGATAGTGTTCTCAGTACTATTGCAACTTGGGTGGTCTGAGGCTTGATAACTTTGTTGAACTATCCTGGATGGTTTGAGGTTTTAGGGTTGAGGTTTTAGGGAGGTTTCGTTGGATAGGTCTGGGGTGCTCCAGACGCGGTTTAAAGAGGAGGCTGTGAAGGAGAGTTATACAGGGGTAAACAGCTGGGACTTTAGGCCAAAGCTGCCTGGGTCGCAGTTGTCCTGTATATCTCTCAGTGCAGTGTTTGGACAGTGGTCCAGGTGTCATAGAGACAGTGGTCTCAGCTCTGAGACAGTGGTCTCAGAGGACAGTGATGGCGGACAGTGGTCCTAGTGCGGGTTTAGCCTCATGAAAGTAACATAGATGGGATTAATGATAGATATGGTTATGATGCTCTACAACGCTTGGGTAGTTTCAAGTCAGAGTGGTCTGGACTGGTCTGAAAGACCAGTGGAACGTTCTTATATCGTTATAAACATTCAGTTATGATTGTTAATAAAGGGCCATGAACCTTATCAAGACCTAGGGCGAGGGTTGGGATCCCATAAAACCGGTTTAAGCCCCCTAGTAATTGTATTACTAACCGTTCCAAGGCGGTGCTCTTGGTATGGTTCATGCCTGTCAGACCTTTCGAAGGATCTTATTTAACTTAATATTGGTTGAAGTCGATTTGAGTGACCTATTTCATTTCTTAGGTCAATTTTGCTATAAGATTATTGTGTGGTGGCAGTATTTGTTTAAATGAGTAAAGTCATGGTCGCATTCAATGGTCGACCATGCATAAGTTTTATTGTCAGTAGTCTAGCCAGTCGGTTACGCTCGCTCGACACGTTACAAAATTGGTGGCAGCGGTGGGATAATGACAACTGCCGGACAGGTGTTGCCTTACCCACATAGTATCAGATTTAGGGAGGATATTGGATGAGATCATTATTATCTGGGACCTTCATTTCTTCATTTTGGTTAAAGATGCAAAGTCACAACTTCGTTTGTCTAAAAATTTATTCTTTCGGGCTATTGCAAAAGCCATATGTCAAATGGCCTTTTTCTCGAAATGGTTATATTGTTCAAATGCTTTGGCATTTTTTTTTATGATTCAGACTTATGCTCACTTGAATGGTAGTGATTTTTCCTGCGGAACATGTACTTTTCGAAACTGGTTTGGCCTTTATTTTGACTATTTTCGGTGGATTATATTTTAAATTCGGGACGAATTTTGACTAAGGAGGGGGTAATGTGGCGACTTCAGAATCTAACCCCATGGTTTTGCAAAAGTATGTCCTAGTGTTGTGGTTGTATTTATCTTTTTCGGTTGAAAACGAAAGTAGAAATCTAATTTTTGATCAATTTCCCGTTTGCTAGACGCTTACAGTTGGAAGACGCTCATTACTAGGTATATGGACCGTTGTGCAAGGAACGACCGTTTGCACACGACGCCGCTAGATGGCGCGTGCTCCACCACTATAAAAGTGCGAGTTTGCACAGTTTTTGGTTACTTGAAAGCTGACCACCAAAGAAGCAAGATCAAAATTAAATAATTGTATAGGGAATAACTGGAGTCAACAGATAGGACTTTAGGCCAAAATATATAAGTATTAAAACTGCTCATGACCATAGGTGCTAGATCGCCAGGTGGAGTGAACAGTAAATACAAAAAATATTAGCTGCCTGGGTCGTATCTGTTCTGGGTATTCCCAAGTGTGGTGAACTGGATAGTGGTCCAGTAAAAGCTGAAATAGTGATTTCAGCAACTGAGATAGTGTTCTCAGTACTATTGCAACTTGGGTGGTCTGAGGCTTGATAACTTTGTTGAACTATCCTGGATGGTTTGAGGTTTTAGGGTTGAGGTTTTAGGGAGGTTTCGTTGGATAGGTCTGGGGTGCTCCAGACGCGGTTTAAAGAGGAGGCTGTGAAGGAGAGTTATACAGGGGTAAACAGCTGGGACTTTAGGCCAAAGCTGCCTGGGTCGCAGTTGTCCTGTATATCTCTCAGTGCAGTGTTTGGACAGTGGTCCAGGTGTCATAGAGACAGTGGTCTCAGCTCTGAGACAGTGGTCTCAGAGGACAGTGATGGCGGACAGTGGTCCTAGTGCGGGTTTAGCCTCATGAAAGTAACATAGATGGGATTAATGATAGATATGGTTATGATGCTCTACAACGCTTGGGTAGTTTCAAGTCAGAGTGGTCTGGACTGGTCTGAAAGACCAGTGGAACGTTCTTATATCGTTATAAACATTCAGTTATGATTGTTAATAAAGGGCCATGAACCTTATCAAGACCTAGGGCGAGGGTTGGGATCCCATAAAACCGGTTTAAGCCCCCTAGTAATTGTATTACTAACCGTTCCAAGGCGGTGCTCTTGGTATGGTTCATGCCTGTCAGACCTTTCGAAGGATCTTATTTAACTTAATATTGGTTGAAGTCGATTTGAGTGACCTATTTCATTTCTTAGGTCAATTTTGCTATAAGATTATTGTGTGGTGGCAGTATTTGTTTAAATGAGTAAAGTCATGGTCGCATTCAATGGTCGACCATGCATAAGTTTTATTGTCAGTAGTCTAGCCAGTCGGTTACGCTCGCTCGACACGTTACACTTGTACACAAGCTGTCCGATCTTTGTCATTATACGTGTCATTTTCGTTTGTTTACTCTTTCATTACCAGACTTAACATACTTTATCTTAAAGGTAAGATGGTACTGTTACATATGCGTGACGTTACTTGATACCGTCTCACGAACATGAAGTCTAGAACATCCTTAATCGTTCAAATGTACCTAAAGCGCCTTGCTTTTGTTGAGCCTTTTACAGAGCGCAGATGTACGTCCGTCGGCTTTTGTCAGTCTAGTACTCATTTGCAAAATTAGCTCTGAATAAGTATCTTATTCTATTCCCAAACAAGGTATGCACGTAAACGACATCTCGCAACCAAATTGTACTATAGGGTTATTGCACTGATATCGGTGAATATTGTCCCTCGTTGGGATATCGAAGGACGTGAGCTTGCGAGCGTCCGTAGATATCCCAACGAGGGACAATATTCACCGACATCAGTGCGATAACCCTTTTATTATATAGCTTTAAATATTCATTTTATACTTTACAGTGAAAACCAATGCATATCAAAACTTGATAAAATTGGTATTTTCATTGATATGAAATTTCACTGATATCAAATCTCACTGATATCAAAAGTCACTAGTGACTGATATCAGCCTATATCTTCACTGTAGATTTTGGATTACTTCTGACGTTTCCATTTACTAGACGTCATTAAATGTGTCTCATTTCAGAAATTCAAAAGCCTATAACTCCGTTATTTATGAACGAAAACATAAAGTGTGGGTATTCATTTTCTTAGTTAGAACGTAAGGAACAATGTGGTACCAAAATTATTTGTGTTTTCAAAAATGTTTGGTTTTTGCATTTTCACTACCCACACTTTTGTCTCTATATGCTCTATACTATGTCTATAGGATAAGTAAAATTTTTATTTTATACTTTACTGTGAAAACCAATGTATTTCAAAACTTGATAAAATTGGTATTTTCCCTGATATGAAATTTCACTGATATCAGATGTCACTGATATCAAAAGTCACTAGTGACTGATATCAGCCTATATCTTCACTGTAGATTTTGGATTACTTCTGACGTTTCCATTTACTTGACGTCATTAAATGTGTCTTATTTCAGAAATTCAAAACCCTATAACTCCGTTATTTATGAACGAAAACATGAATTGTGGGTATTCATTTTCTTAGAACGTAAGGAACAATGTGGTACCAAAATTATTTGTATTTTCAAAAATTTTTGGTTTTTGCATTTTCACTGCCTGCCTTGTGAATTGGAAAAATAAAAAGAAAATTTGCTTATTTTCGGTGAATACCAAATACATTTCATCTCGTGAGTTAAAAAAATAAAAATTTTCACTCGTACTGCGCACTCGTGAAAATTCTTATGTTTTCAACTCACTCGATGAAATATATTTGGTATTCACCTCAAAAAAGCAAATATCCTCTATCTGCTTCTCATATTTGATGCTATATTGAGAGTTAGCCTTACAAAATTGAACTATCTACACGACGGCCGCGATAAGATCCATAAGTGATATCATTTTTGCACTACTAGTTTAGTGCAATATCAGAAGATATCATTTTTGCACTGTTACTTTTCGGAAGCACATTTTGCAATTGAAGCAATATTGCCGATATTTTATTTTCGTTTTCGGCTTAAATTGCTTAAATTTGAAAGTGACAAAATTCAGCTGACGTTTCGGCACGGTATGACGTCATTTTCCACGCGACCTCAGATGAAGATCACGTCATTAGAGTTGACGTCCCAATTTTACAATTTTGCACGATGACCCTCAAGTCAAGAATTTGGCAGTGTATCATAAAAAAGAATTTTTCGCTTTTAACAAAGTGTGCAAGTGCTGATATCGTCTGATATCTGCACACTAGTTACTCGGCATTTATCCCTAAGTTTTAATCATTTGATATTTATAGCTATATAATAAATGTACATATCACGTACCCCGGGTCACGTACGTATGCTTTGATTTTGTACCATGGTTATCCCGTATTTCAGACTAGTCTTTAAACCATAGTCCCGTCTCATTTTGACCTTAGCTCCTGATAGGTTAAATGTGGACGAGGACAACAACAACAATAACAACAATAACCGATTTTCCAGCGCCACACAATGTTTAACCGTCCAGAAATCATACTGGCTGCGACGCGAGAAAACAGGTCTTCGGCGTTTCCGACCAGGTCCGACTCAAACTGATGTGTACAGTTGTAGAAGATGGCAAGAAGCTTGAAATGTTGGTCATAGGTAGAAGGGGTTGTATTGTTATATGTAGTGCAAACGTAATCGCTGATCAGATGTGTAGTTTATGCACAGTTGATCGGCGCCTTACAAAATTTTTACCATCTGAATCTAAATCTGAATGATTTACTGGTGTCACGCCAAATTGACAATTGACCGTATACTTCACCAGGCGTTGCACCCAGATGGTAATTATTCCCTGGCTCTCACAAGAAATGCGAACTTGGACACACAGTCTTCGGACGTTTCAGCAGAGGAGATCAGAGAATCAGACAGGTCATTCCAGTCCATGATAGGGTGCAAACAAATAAAAATCTTTCAGGGCTTTTCAGATCAGAGGGGGTATTCTAAAAACCCGAAAAGAAAGTTTTATTTTCATTGTCTTTGCACATTTGAATACTTAAAATTTCCATTTAACATAGGATCACAGATGAGGTCTATAGTATCCGAAACCGCGGTCTGGCCCAACCCCTTTCTCTTGCATCAGGAAAACAAGTCCATGAAAAGTATACCCCCTTTTAAACCCCACGTTTCAATGTGGTGAAACTGGTGTTTTCAGGGGTATGCCTTTTTCTTATTTGGTTCCAAAACATAGACTGTGGGTACTCGTAAGAACCGCCTCGGCGAGGCGGTTCTAACGTGTACACATAATCAATGTTTTGAGCAAAATTATCTTTTTTTTCGCTAATGAAATTATTAATTTTAAAGCTGAAAAAAAAAAATTCTAAGCATATTGCATGGGCAAGATTTGTAATGGAATATTGCCAACATATTTAAAGGACATCTACTCTTGTTCATAAGTAGATCACACTTTTTTTGTAAAAATGACAATCAGGTGCGGCTGTTATATGTTTACAAATAACGAGTATGAGATTTGAACATTTCTTACTATAGGAAAATATTTCATAACTACTCAGAGTCTCGTATAGTAAAATACTTCATAAAACGCATGCTTATAAACGTGATTTTATATCAATTTACAACCAATATGTCTAGTTATCATACCAATATGTCTAGTAATCATAAAAAATACTCATATAAAGCCAGAACACTAGACAAAATAGGAACGAGGCAACTTGTCTGATATTTAATCGTGTCTAGTTTTTTCTTCTTCTTAGAAAGGATCGGTTTACATCCCTATATTTACATTTTTATTGCAATCGCCCAAGATGAAAGTATCTTTCTTGATGTTCTTCATTTAAGAAATGAATTTCATTTTTCTGGTGTTCATGGAGCTATGAACCGCAGTGGGTCGCGTGCAAAGTGAATGAACCCCGAAGGGGTTCATGTAAGCTTTGCTAGCGACCCACTGCGGTTCATAGCTCCATGAACAACAGAAAAATGAAACTCATTGCTTATATTTACATTCATTTCTCTCTATCGCTTGTTGAAAAATCACCAAGGCGGTCACATTTACCAGCAAACAGAGAATCTACACACAGTGTGTGTTCAAACAGCGGAACGGCGTCGACGTTTACAACGTCCAATCAGATTAGCGAGATTTATGTTTTTTGACGTCAAGTTTGGATTACGTCACGTCGCGTGACACAATGTTGTTCATGGAAGTATGAACACAGATGAACATCTAATGGTTCATCTAAGGAGGTTTTGGAAAAATGTAAATATTTCTCAATGAAAAACATTAAGTCACTTGATCTAGAGGCCACGCCTATGGGCGGGGCGACGTCAAAACCAGCCAGTGACGTCGTTTGTTTACTATTGTTGTCGTGACGTTTGCCGTGTATCGCCATGACGTTAGGCGCGAAATTTGACGTTTTGGCTGTTCCAAAATTACGTTAAATCGGATTTAATGTCAAATAACATGAAAATGAGCGGTGGCATGCGCAATTAAAGATCTGATACTTGATTGATAATATAAATTGTAAATATAAGTTTTGAAATTCAGATTTTAGCTTTCACTAAATGATGAAAAACATTAGCTGTTTTGATGTCGGGCTTCACAGACATTAAAACAGCCAAATGTTTTCATCATCCAGTGGAAGCTAAAAATCTGAATTTCAATCCTTTAATATTAACATTTTTATTCCAATCGCCCTGGATGAAAGTATCTTTCTTGATGTTCTTCATTTCCCAATGAAAAACATTAAGTCATGTGATATAGAGGCCATGTCACGGGGCGACGTCAAAACCAGCCAGCGACGTTGTTAGTTTACTCTTGTTGGCGTGACGTCGGTCGCGTATCGCCATGACGTTGAGCGCGAAAATTAAACGTTTTGGCTGTTCCAAAATTAACATAACATAAACTTTATTTCAGTCAGGTCATATACAATGACATGTGAGGTGCATACGAATATTCTATACAACAACTAGCGGTTAGGACTATCATTAATACAAAAATAATTGAAAATGACAAATTAAGTATTTTGTGGGGTAGGTGGCACAAGAAGCTAGCAACAAAAAGCAACAACACGGGGACCCAACTGTTAATCGTGATTATTGATGTGTTAATCGTGATTATTGATGCGACGTGGAATGTTAATGCATGCTATTATGAAGTTTCGTATGCGTCGGCGAGACCGTTGCGAATGCGACGTTCCACATCCTCTGCCATTGGACGGTAAGTACCACATGTTTTGCTCTCGTGAAAATAAACAAAGCTGAGTTTACAAAATCGGCGTCCACTATGATCTGCAAAATTCTTCAATGTTCCCAATTGAAGTCAATTGGAATACTTACGGCACATGTGTTTTTCAGCTAATCGTTTATAAGGTTTACCGGTAGATACAAAGTTGACACGGAAACTCATTACATTCTTAAAGTCCTTTTGTTTCTCTTTGTATTGGTCGTACACTAAGACGTATAACACAGTCCTGTGGTTGTATTTATTGAAATATGTGTCCAAACGGCTTCGTAAAGGCACATTTGATACTTACCGTCCAAGGTCAGAGGATGTGGAACGTCGCATTCGTAACGACCTCGCCGACGCATACGAAACTTCATAATAGCATTCATTAACATTCCACATCGCATCAATAATCACGATTAATAATCACGATTAACAGTTGGGTCCCCGTGAACGATGTTATCTGTAAGCCAAGCGGTATTGTTTGCGAGTATTTTCGATCTTTTCCAATAAGTCTGGGGGAGCAGGTAGAGCAAAGTTGGTTGAAGAAGAAGAAGAAGAAGAAGAAGAAGGAAACAAGCGCAACATTGAAAAATATGATTCTTAGAAATGGTTACTTATGAGGTATTAAGAAAGACAGGTTATCCAAAAGTTTGTTTAAACGTTTTTGCAGTAAAGAATCGGTATAGCAAAGTATACGTTAAGTCGGATTTAATGTCAAATAACATGAAAATGAGCGATGATATGTGCATATAAAAGTCTGATACTTGATTGATAATTTGAAATGTAAATATAAGTATTCGGGCTTCACAGACATTGAAACAGCCTAAAGTGTTTCATCATCCAGTGAAAGCTAAAATCTGAATTTCAATCCTTAAGGAGTTTCAATAGTAATAAATGAGACAACTGTAATGAGCTAAAAAAGCAAGAGTTATCGTGATTTGATTCTTGTGAAATTTGGATGATCATATATAGGCAACATAGACTGTGAATGAAAATCATATGGTAGGCGAAATTTGCATATACCATCAATAGAAGAAGCAAGAAGAATGGGAAAATGAAACTGAATCGAATTTGCTTGCTTTGATATTTTTTGTTTAAAAATATTAATAATTGAACAGATGTTTTAATTTCTCTTACTAGAAAGCCTCTTCTAACTCAGATCCAGTCGGTATTGAAAGGAAAATAATTTTTTAGATTGAAGTTAAAGCTTTAAAAAAATGTTACTATAGCATACTGATTCTCGGGACTATATGATCGCGATGTACGGCAAGTTTGGGACTTGTATCTCATCTAATATTTATCAGAATTTAAAAATTTTAGTATCATCAGATTGACAATTTTCTAATCTAAACATCCATACATAACATGCTTTAAAACTTATTTTTGAAAAAAAAAAAAGGTTTGATGACACGCCGAGATATGCATCTTTGTAAAAGGTGGGTGTGAGGAAAATGCTTATAGCAGCTTAAAAAGCGGGGAAAGACCTATAAATTTACAAATTATCTTATTTGATAATCATTTCCCTTTTCAAAATCAGTTTTTTTTGTTATTCTGAGTATATTCTCGGAGATTTACTAGACAATTTTGTTCAAAAATATGAAAAAATATTTTTTGCAAAAAAACGAATTTCGCCCTAAAATGCATATATTCATTTTTACCTTTCAACTTTGTTATTTGGCAAGTAGCTTGTGAATACATTTACAGTTTAAAACACATTTTGTTGACATATTTTAGATCTATTCCGTGAAAATTGAAATTGAAAATATTTCAAAAAGTCTATTTTTCTGATTTTTGAAAATGGATAACTTTTTAAAAAGCATGGATACCCCCTCATTTTGTTTTTGCTTTTTTTTGGTAGCATTCCACCTATAACGTGTACATTGAGCTGTCTTAAGATTATAGGTTTATTTATCAACAAAAATGGTATCGAGACACCTTAAGTACAAACGATCGCTTCAATGAATCATCACCATAAGAACGTGCTGCCTGTTGCATATTTTTGTGTATAAAAACGTTAACGTTTGGAAACAAACCTGCCGCAACGTGTATAAGTATAGGTTATTGAATGAATATCGTAAAAAATTCGGAACGAGTTAATATGGCGAGGACGCACGAGCTTGCGAGTGCGTCTCCGCCATATGAACGAGCTCCGAATATTTTACGATATTCATTCAATAACCCTTTTATTATATACCCTTTAATAAGCAATGAAGGGATTTCAAATGCTTATTCCTGGCATCTCCAGGCCTGGTCGACCTTTATCACACTCTGCATGCCAAATATCGATATTTGACCAACGCCGGAGTGAAATAGCTAACTCCGAGGCAATAGCCAACGGCTGAGGAATATGGTGAGTGTGTTTCTTGAAAACTTGCAAAAATTAAATAGAAATGCGCCTTTACTCGAGTGTCGCTTATTTTTTATATCTTTATTTCATGTTTAACAAGTGTTCTACATTAATTTCATATGAAACCACATCCGTATACTTGATTAAAGTAAGCACAATGTGCTTTACACAACTATCAACATAAATCAGTCAATATGCGTGTTTCTGTGCAGATGTATGATCGACCGTGTACATATAAAAGCAACAACCACTGACAGTCCAAACTAAAACAATAACACACCCCTATATAATATTCTCTGGCCAGTTTACATCATTTAAACGGGACACTGTTTTAAGTGAGAAAATGAGGGTAACGTCTACGCCGGAGCATGATACGATCGCCGCCGGAGGGACGGATTGAATGGGTATGACCAACGATGAGGCATACGTTGTGTTTTAAAAAAAAGCTTTGGCGTCCAGTGTATGAAGAAATAAAAGTTTAATTTTACCGCTAATACGGCATGTGATTCATAATCTTTAATGAAAAAACAAAGAAAAGAATATAAGAATGTGCATATCGTACGTACAGTCAACTGCTGGCCTGTTTTCCGTTTTCCGTTGATTTGCATTTCACGAGGTATATGTAGACAAGCTAATAAATGATTGACTTATGAAATTGTGTATATGGAAGAAACAATATATATCTGATATTAACAGCACCGAAGCACGCCTGCATTTGGTATATTTTTGAACATTTTAAGCATTAAATTAACAGACCCTCTTGCGCGAGGAAATGAGGGTAACGTTAACGCCGGAGTAAGATTCGACTGCAGCTGAAGAGATAAGACCAACACGACGCCCGATTTTGTTCTCAAGATTTGATGGTCTTTTATCAAGAAATAATATTTACGAGGGGTGATCGGAAAGTACGTATAAAAATGCTGTAAATTAAGTTTGCGTCAACCGATTGATATGGAATTTTGTACGAATAAACATTAATCCTTTTGTGATTAAATGCCATCGTCATTTTAAAACAATCACGTCAGACGTTCATGCACGAGACACCGTCATGACGTCACTTCACGTGACCCGGCGCACCTGTACCCCTGGATTGACTTTGTGAGTGTATTTTGGGAGTTTGGGAAAGCTGGTTGACATTTTTAGCTCACCTGAGCCGAAGGCTCACAGGTGAGCTTATAGGATAGGCAGGCATCCGTCGTCCGTCGTCGTCGTCCGTCGTCCGTCGTCCGTCCACAATTTCAAAGAAGAATATTTCTGAAGCTAGTAGGCCGATCTTGATCAAATTTAATGTGAACCATAATTGGGTTGGGGGATTGATGGCATTAGGTTTTGGAGCAGATTGTATCAAAATTGTGGTTTCCATGGCAACAGATAGGTCACATAGACTTACAATGGGAAAAACTAAAAAAATCTTCTTCTCTGAAACCACTAGGCCCACAGCTTTGATATTTGGTATGTAGCAATGGCTAATGGTCCTCTACATAAATTGTGCCATTCATGCCCCTGGGGTCAAATTTGGCCACGGCCCGGGGGGTCGATAGACTTACTATGGGAAAAAAATTAAAAAATCTTCTTCTCTGAAACCACAGGGCCCACAGCTTTGATATTTGGTATGTGGCAATGGCTAATGGTCCTCTACATAAATTGTGCCAGCCATGCCCCTGGGGTCAAATTTGGCCACGCCCCGGGGGTGGATAGTTTCCATAGACTTACGATTGGAAAAACTAGAAAAATCTTCTTCTCTGAAACCACTAGGCCCACAGCTTTGATATTTGGTATGTAGCAATGGCTAATGGTCCTCTACATAAATTGTGCCATTCATGCCCCTGGGGTTAAATTTGGCCACGCCCCGGGGGTTGATAGTCTCCATAGACTTACTATGGGAAAAAAATTAAAAAATCTTCTTCTCTGAAACCACAGGGCCCACAGCTTTGATATTTTGTAGGTGGCAATGGCTAATGGTCCTCTACATAAATTGTGCCAATCATGCCCCTGGGGTCAAATTTGGCCACGCCCCGGGGGTCGATAGTCTCCATAGACCTACAATAGGAAAAAAACTAAAAAAATCTTCTCCTCTGAAACCACTGGGCCAACAGCTTTGATATTTGGTATGTAGCAATGGCTAATGGTCCTCTACATAAATTGTGCCATTCATGCCCCTTGGGTCAAATTTGGCCACGCCCCAGGGGTTGATAGTCTCCATAGACTTACTATGGGAAAAAAATTAAAAAATCTTCTTCTCTGAAACCACAGGGCCCACAGCTTTGATATTTTGTAGGTGGCAATGGCTAATGGTCCTCTACATAAATTGTGCCAATCATGTCCCCAGGGTCAAATTTGGCCACGCCCCGGGAGTTGATAGTCTCCATAGACCTACAATAGGAAAAACTAAAAAAATCTTCTTCTCTGAAACCACTAGGCCCACAGCTTTGATATTTGGTATGTAGCAATGGCTAATGGTCCTCTACATAAATTATGCCATTCATGCCCCTTGGGTCAAAATGGCCACGCCCCTGGGGTTGATAGTCTCCATAGACTTACACTGAAAAAAAGTTATAAGAGGCCACCTCATATTTTTTCTTCTAGTTCAGAAAGTAAATTAAGATCAATTAAAATTCATGATCAAATTAATAAACCAATGTCTAACAGTGGCTCTGAGAGTGTCTGCATGCCAAAATGCGTGATATTTCTCACGCAGTCGAAGCATGAGTAAAGGTACCCTCTTTTCGAAAATCACACTTTATTATCATCAAATTAAATGTCATATTATGACGTTGTGTTTTACATTTTAATTTATTTGAAAGTGCTACTGACTACCATGATGCAAGATAAAATTAAGTCAGATGTGTTGCTGCAATAAGAATCTTCGTTTCTGTTTTGTACATGCAAGAAGACAGCAACATGAATAACATGAATTCAGCTTTTTGTATGCAATTTGCATACAAACTTTGTTCATCTCTGGTTGCATTTTTATCAGCAGTATGGAATTGAAATTTTCAGCGAGTATTAAGGTATAATACTAGACTCTGATAAACTTTGAAAATTTAAAAAATCGTCCATAAATTTCGTTATTTTGTTCGTTAAAAATTGGCATTAAAACCGGAAGTGTGCGTCAGCCGTGACCTGTTTGTCCCCGAAAATAGTCTAAAATAGCTCACTCGGGTTATATCTTTCATTTCCAGGCTTCATCAAGTGAATTTAATAGCGATTAACATGTTTAAGATGCACATTGATGAATTTTTCAAAAAATCTCAAAATCAGCGATTTTTAAAAATGCGCAGAAAGTCTACCAGTAGAGAAAATTCGAATGTTTGATGTTTTTCCAAGCCGGAAGCGCCCCTTTGATGACACCCGCTCATAATTTCAATTAATGTTGTGCTTTATCAAATATTTTATTCAAAAACATTGATTTTTGCATTTTTACTCCAAAATCGCGTTTAGTGAAAGAAAATTATTTCCGAACACTTTGGAACTTTACTTACTTGAAAGACACGTCTTTAGACTAAAAATCGTGCAATTTTGAACATGGCTTAGTTACAAAAAATGAGTTTGAAAAGTGGCCTCTTATAACTTTTTTTCAGTGTACTATGGGAAAAAATTAAAAAATCTTCTTCTTTGAAACCACTAGGCCCACAGCTTTGATATTTGGTATGTAGCAATGGCTAATGGTCCTCTACATAAATTGTGCCATTCATGCCCCTGGGGTCAAATTTGGCCAGGCCCCAGGGGTTGATAGTCTCAATAGACTTGCTATGGGAAAAAAATTCAAAAATCTTCTTCTCTGAAACCACAGGGCACACAGCTTTGATATTTTGTATGTGGCAATGGCTAATGGTCCTATACATAAATTGTGCCAGCCATGCCCCTGGGGTCAAATTTGGCCATGCCCCGGGGGTAGATAGTCTCCATAGACTTACAATGGGAAAAACTAACAAAAATCTTCTTCTCTGAAACCAAAAGGCCCAGAGCTTCTATATTTTGTATGTAGCAATGTTTGGTAGTCCCCATTATAAATTGTGCCAGTCATGCCCCTGGGTCAAATTTGGCCATGCCCCGGGGGTCAATAGTGTCCATGCATAGACTTTCATTGGTCGATTCTCAATTAATTTAAATCTCATGAGCTTACAATGTGATAATCTCTCAGGTGAGCTACAGGACCAATGGTCCTCTAGTTTAATGAAAAATGATCTTCTAACATCAATTGACCATTTTTCGAAAACATACGGCATTCTGATGATTTATCGACAAATACGGTGAATTTGAAGTCAACAGGTTAGCGTAAAATATTCGAGAACGTCGATTTCTTTTTGTAAACTTAAATTCAATACTTTGTTTTCTGGCCGATGTTTAACGAAATAATAAAAAGAATGGCATAAACTATATCTAGTAGAGACAATGTAAAGAATAGATATGTTTCGAGCTAGCAGTAAATGTATACTTTTAAAAAATAACTTCCTGAAAATGCAACATTTTCGAAAATTGTACCAGTTTTGTCTATTTGATGAGTCGGTATTTGCAAGAGTCTAGAGACAAATCCATTCGATAAACATCCTCGTAACTTTACAAAAATAAGCCGTGTACGTTGCAGTTAATGAGTATTATATAAAATGTGGGCATATGCAACCAAAACGGGTGTTACAATACTTTGAACTAAGAAGTATTTTGAAATAAGAATAAAACTTTGACGTTATGTTGCGCCGCATAACGTTAGGCGGTGTTTCCATAACGACACCTGTAACGCACGTGTGTGTATTATGCATGCATCATTGCAATGGAATAACTGCAAATATATTGCTGCATTATTTGCTGAAATTTCATCTCGAAATAACAAAAGCGAAAGAAATGACAACAGTTTTATACGTACTTTCCGATCACCCCTCGTACTTTCACCCTTTACTGATCTGTAATGCCTATAATGGCGTTGGAACGCGCGCGCACGTTTCAGTCCACGTTTCTCAAATTCGTAGTGTATTATAAATAAAAATATTTCTGTACACGAAGACACAAACGAGTTACTATGCTCATGCCATACTTTTTAAATACGAATAGTAATAATTTTATTAAAACACGGTAACTGGTATTCGTATCTTAAATCGGCAACGCGGTATTTCCATAATCGTGCACGTGCGTGCACGTATGTATCATTATAGAGATGTACCGTATACACTACATCTGTCAACTACTGTTGCTACCACCCTATTTTCTTTATTTATCAGATCTTGATTTCTGCAGAAAACAGGAATCAGTTCGAAATATGGCAGGACCCTGTAATGATATATAAATATGTAGCTGTCCTAAGAAATTTTAATTATCTCCATACTTACCAAAGACTTAATAATGGTTATAAGTTCTAAGCATCACAGATTTACCGCTATAAATGAAATGAATATATTTGACCAATCGGAACAGGCGTATCATTCATATTTATAACGATAAATATGTGCCGCAAGTCTACGACGTTAATTAGGAAGTATAGCTGTTTTAGTGCTCTGAAATGACAATTTTAAAATAATGTGAACAGTTATGAAAATATGCTTGACAGTCATAAAATCAATTTCAGAAATCAATATCAATGATCGTAACAAGGACTTCAACGACAAAGTAGAGTAAATAAAAATTAAAGATCAGATCCTTTAAGAGCAGTGAACACATTAATGAGAAGGGGGATGGGCCATATCGCGGTTTCGACTATTAAAGTCTCGTCAGTGACCCTTAAGATTTTGCAACATGGAGCCAAAGAGAATTCTGTAATTTTGCAGTTTTCGACTAGTATTATCTAAATGGGACCAAATACATTAAACATTGGTTCGAAAATGAATTTTGACCGATAATAAATTTCTGATTTCTCAGAATATCCTCGCTAGTTTCAAAGGACCAAAAAGAAAATATAACCTGCACTATGGATGATGTACGGAGAGACTTTTAGGGCCGCCACACGGCACGACACATTTTTTGTTTTGAATCAGCATTCTGTGCAAACGTTATCATCCTCAGGCGTTCGCCATGTCCATATGTAATCTTCCTCCGGCGTCAGCGATCCCATTCCTTTTTCCACAAGGAGTCTTTGGTGGCGAATAATATCTAAACGCTTCGTCAGAAATGAGTTTTAAGTAAAATAGTTTGTACAGCGAATATCAGTAATAGATTACAGCGTGAATAGAGAATGAAAAGTTTTGACTTTAAAGAATTGTTGACTTCTAAATCAATCTTGACAGTCAAAACCACAAAATCGTGTATGTTTTCTTGTATTTTATATGTTCCAGACAATATATTGTAACATTTTGTAAATTTTATGTGGAAGCAATGCCATCTTACCACACTAACTTATCATAACAAATACATTATCCCTATGCTCTATAAAATATTTCATAGTTTTGCTGACAACCCTTTACACGCTGTTCCTCAGGCGTTGGTTATTGACTCGGAGTTAGCTATTTCACTCGGGCGTTGGTCAAATATCGATAATTGGCATGCAGAGTGTGTTTAATTTGGCCACAATTTATGTAAAACGTATCGTTTCTAACGACTGATAACCACATTACTACACACGCAAAGCTCCGCCTTTCGCGGGAAATGTTAACCAACGTTAACGCGAGAAACGTTACGTTGCATCGAAATTGATGACGTCGACGTGACCTTTGGACACGCGGGGGGAGGGGGGGGGGGGTAACTACCTATTTATTTTATACTTAGCAGTGAAATTAATGTATATCAAAAATGGATAAAAGTGATATTTTCACTGCAGAATTGATATTGATATTTTCACTAGTGATTGATATCAGCCGATATTTTCACTGTAGAGTTTGGATTACTTCTGACGTTTCCATTCACTTGACGTCATTAAATGTGCCTCACTTCAGAAATTCAAATGCCTATAACTCCGTTATTTACGAAAGAAAACATAAAGTGTGGTATTCATTTTCTTAGTTAGAACGTTAGGAACAATGTGGTACCAAAATTATTTGTGTTTTCAAAAGTTTTTGGTTTTTGCATTTTCACCGCCTGCTTTGTGAATAGGAAAATGCCCGTGTATTGTATAAAATAAAACGAAACTTTACTTTTTATCGGTTAATACCAAATATATTTCATCTCGTGACTTGAAAACATCTAAATTTTCACTCGTGCTACGTACTCGTGAAAATTTTGATGTTTTCAACTCACTCGATGAAATATATTTGGTATTCACCTCAAAAAAAGTAAATATCCTCTATATATGACATAGTAGGGATGTGCCGCCCGAATAGCCCCCTTTTTCAAGCTCGCCAATATATGAATAGGGTTCAATTTTCAAGTAAAAATATATGAATGGCCCCATTTTTTCACACAACAGTATATGAATAGCCCTAAATCAAAGGACAGTATCACAGGGTCTATTCTCTAAGCCATGATAGTCTGGTGTCGTCCAGATATAAGCTGGTTCCGGTAGTGGTTGTGAAAAATTGAATGTAAACAAAGACATGGAGTAGACAGGTGAACAGGTAAGTTGCATGATTACTGTTTCATCTTTTAATTTTGAATAAAATCCTGATATGCAGTCTCAAGAGAATTTACAAACGCTAGTAGAAATCAAAACTAGAGTGGCGAAGATGCAATAGGAAACTAGTTTTCGATGTTCAAAGTTTCGATACGTGGCTGTTTTGATAAAACAGTTTCGGCCAGATTCACAAGTCTGCCCTACATTTTAATTATTTATGCACCGGGCATTGTCCGATTCGACCCATAAATAAATATAACCAGTACGTACATTCCTGGGAATCGAAATCGCTTCATGAAAGCGAGTCCAAAATAAAAAATCTTAGTATAAGCACATTTTTCAGGTGGCCGTGAATGTTAAGACGCTTTGGTACGGTAAACGTGCAATCAGACTGACACTGTACCAGCATGGAGCTATAATCTGATTATAGTTCCATGGTACAAGGTACTCATATTGTCTTTGCAATCGCAACCATTCTCAAATTTGAAATAATTGAGCTTGTTTATAGTGGCTCAAAAGCTAACCAAGAATCTCATCCCATCCCCAAACATAAAATGGCCCCTCCTATTTCTGGCGTGAGTTGCATAACGCGAACCCGAGATACTGAAGCCATTTTGATTTTCCTTGTTCCTTAGCAACGGCGGGTTGCTTTCATAGAGGCAGCTCTGGCAGCGTTGCGTAGCGCTGGCGAACACTTTTTTGTAACACACCGTTGCATAGGAAATTGTTACGAAGTGCTTGCTAGCGCTAGCATTATGCAACGCACCCTGTTTATGTATAACACGTATCAGCTAACGCACCTATTCATATCCTACATAATATTCCCATGTACATTTGTGGCAAATAATGTCGTATGCAGGGTGCATAATTTGCCCAGTTAAGAAATAGATTGTTCTCATTGAATGGGCCTGTTGTGTAGTAGAAAATGAGTCTATTCAACTGGCGATTGTTTTAGCGTGGTTTGAAATTAAGTTGAATTGTTTTTTGGTGTTTTATATAAAAATGAAAGCCGTATACCGAGATCTTGCCTCCGTTTGACCTATATTATAGACTGGACGTAATGCCCAACTCATCCTCACATCAATGACTACTGTGACAAATGCAAAGGATACATTTGGCCTACGATTAGCTTGCAATGATCGCAGATGCCAATTTTGGCATTTTCGTCCGGTGTCCGCAGGATGATCCTACGATGTTCCAACGATCATCATAGCCTCTTCGAATTTGTAATAGTCTGCACTATGACAAATTTTTAAAAATCGCAAAACCGTAGCCCGTTGACACGTCGTGCGCGCGTCGTACGGAGACCCTGCGATGATCATACGATCGCCGAACGGTGTATTATGATAATTTGTGGACAAAACATCGTGCGGCGATCGTAGGGAGACCGCGAGGGCTCAGTCAGAAATCATAGGGACTCCTCGCGGACATCGCACGGGCTCCGTACGATTTCCAATAAAAGAGTGCGGATACCCTACGATTTCCATACGGTTCTGACTGAAACTATCGACAAAAGCCAGAGCAAGAAATCGTTGAATAAATACGTCGTAGCTCACGATCACATACGATATCTAAAATCGTAGGTAGAATCGCAGACCGAAAAATCGTACGATGATCGGGTCAAATGTAACCTAGGCATAAACACTACACTTTCACTGTAATCGTACAAATTAGTTGCAATGCTTATAACGCCTATTACTATCCGATCTACAGTAACAATTTAACGAGTCTTTATTTGTGCAACTGCACATATTAATCGTGGTATTCCCTTTTAAAAGAGTCCATATCACGAACGAATCTCAATAAATAACGAAAACTTAACAGTTTCATGTTTTTGAAAATATATCAACCCATGATTTTGTGCTTTGCATTCACACCACCCCTACATTTTATTCTTATACTTTACATGTTTACATGCTGTTCTTCCCCCAAAGCAAAATTGCATGTTATTTCTTGAATATATATATCATTGAAGACCAACAAGTGCACTCACCTTTAACAGTCTGCTCAAAATCACAAGTGTGTCGACAAATCAACCAAAATGTACCGCTAGTTTATCTTCTCGCGAATGAGGCACGTGTTTTTATGAGCTTTGAACATTTTTGCTGAACGCTTCTCAAACTTTTGCATAGATTTGTTAATGTTTATTTGATGTATTAATATGTATCTAGAGACTGCACTTCATAAAATGTACATTGCTGACCTAAGTTCTTATATTTTTTTTTCATTTTATGAAGAAAAAGACAAAACACCTGACTAAATTGACCCTACCAGCCCAACTCCCGAGCATATTGGCTTGAAGAATAGACCCCGTGAGTATATGAATGGGTATAAAAAATCAAAGGACAATATATGAATGGGTCAATATTTTGATCAATCAAATATATGAATAGGTCTATTTTTTCAATGACCAGATATATGATTAGGGTAGGTTTCAGAAATTTGGGTCATACACCCGTACCACAATTACCCCTTAGTTACCCCCCCCCCCCCGCCGAGTTTGGACAACGCTGCGGTCGAAAGTTTCATGAAACTGTTGGAAAACTGGAATGCCAAAGCTGTATTTTTGTTCAAAGGTATTTGTTTTTAGATGAAGTTTTGTGTACTGTATTGTGCGACGCATTCTGTAAGTTTTCAAGTTTCGTCATATGTTCAGTTAAAGTGTAAAGCAAAATAGCTGCCAGATATTTTCAATGGTGACCATCATGCAAAAGTAGTCCCGCCGGGAACGCCCTTCCTTGGACCCGTGCAATATGCGTGCGTCCGTCCGTAACGTTTTGGAGACCCATTGATGGAATTTCATGAAACTTTGCAGGCACCTGCATATCTATGGGGCAAATATGTACATGCAAAAATAAGGGGCTAGGGGCCAGTCCCTTTTGAGTTACTTCCCTTTATAGTTTCTTTCTTTCTTTCTTCAGATACTGAGTCGATCAATTTCTGATCATCACCTCAGGTGTGGGGTGGGTGGCTAAATTTTGAATTTAGCAAAATGGGGGAAGCATTCGGGATGGACCATTAAAACTATTTACAAGAAGCTAGACAGAGGCATACTAAAACGTATACCTCTGGACCCTTGGTTCTAAATAAGAGCCTTAAATTCTTCCGTGGTCTTAGATGCGACCACTGAAAAAGGAAGACTATTCCACAATGGAATAGTCCTTGGGAAGAATGAATTCTTCAGGGCATCACTATAGGACATGTATCTTGTGTACTGTGAATCATGAGATGCCGTGGTAGCTCTTAATCTGGGTGCCGGGGTCAGATATTTATCTTTATCAAGAGACACTGTACCGGAGTGAATCTTATAAAAGAAAGTTAAGGAAGACTTAAGCCTGCGGTCCTCCAGGGATGGCCAGTCAAGATCATTAAGCATGTCATCAACGCTACTTTTATTATGCCATCGCCTGCAGACCTAGCTGCTATCTTCTGCACTTTCTCCACCTTTTTCGTCTCAGTTTCATTATAGGGATGCCAAATAGGAGCTGCATACTCGAGCTGAGGGCGAACCAATGTTTGGTATATGCAACTTCCTTCGTATGCTGAGGTGCAAGATCCAAATTGCGCCGAAGAAAACCCAAAGTCTTAGTTGCTTTAGAAGAGATTTCAGAAACATGATGACCCCATTCCAAGTTGTCAGTAATAGTAATTCCAAGGTATTTGGCGGACTCAACTTCTTCCAATGTTTGTTGATGCATCGAGTAGTTAAAGTGTATTTGATTGCTAGGGAGGTGCCGAGTCACCCTCATTGAATGACATTTGGCAACATTGAATTTCATCTGCCAATCGGTCTCCCATTGTCCTAGGCTATTCAGGTCATCCTGTAATATCTGGCAATCTGTGAGGGTTTTAATATTTCTATACAAAACACAGTCATTAGCAAAGAGGCGAACGGACAACCTGATATTGTCTGGAAAATCATTTATAAAGATCAAGAAAAGGACCGGTCCCAAGACTGATCCTTGAGGGACACCAGATAGGACAGGGACTGGATCTGGGGCTTGATGGCTTTTGTATACAGTGAAGATAGTGCATTTAGGGGCCGATCAACTCCTCCTACAGTTTTTGTTGAAACTTTTTGATATTATGTCTACATGATGTAGACCCACCCATTGGACATTTGCATAAAGAAATGTTATTGCCAAAAATTAATTTTTGACAAAATGACAGCTATGAGAACAATTTTTCTTAGTTTTTTTTTTTTACAAGTAAGGGCTCTCACGGGCCGATCAACTCCTACCACAGTTTTTGGTGGAACTTTTTGATATTATGCCTACATGATGTAGACCCATTGGACATTTGCATGAAGAAGTTTTATTGCGAAAAAATATTTTTTTGTTTTTTTTTACAAAATGACAGCTATGATAGCTTAGATGATTTTTCTTACTTTTTTACAGGTAATGGCATTTACGGGCCGATCAACTCCTATTACAGTTTTTGATGGAACAATTTGATATCGTGCCTACATGATGTACACCAGTTGGACATTTGCATGAAGAAGTATTATTGCGAAAAAATAATTTTTGAAAAACTGACAGCTATGAGAACTTAGACAATTTTTCTTACCTTTTTACAGGTAAAGGCATTCACGGGCCGATCAACTCCTACTACAGTTTTTCATGGAACAATTTGATATTTTGCCTACCTGATGTACACTAATTGGACATTTGCATGAGGAAATTTTATTATGAAAAAATAATTTTTGACAAAATGACAGCTATGAGAACTTAGACAATTTTCCATGAAGGGCATTCAGGGGCCGTTCAATTTATACTACAGTTTTTGATAGAACAATTTGATATTATGCCTACATAATGTACACCCATTCAACATTTGCATGAAGAGATTGTATTGTGAAAATATCATTTTTGACAAAATTACTACTATGAGAACTTAGGCAATATGTCCTAAAACAATTCAATTTGTCTTAAGACATTTTGTCTTAGCTTTTTTACAGGTGAGGGCATGGTTTTGTTAGCTTTTATATTTTATAGGCATTCACATGCCGATCAACTCTACCACAGTTTTTGATGGAACTATTTGATATTATGCGTACATACCCAGCGGGCACATGACGTCAAAATGACGTCATATGAACGTCGATGCGACGTCATGACGTATGTAGGCCTATAGGACATTTGCATGAAGAAATTGTTTTTGTGAAAAATTATGTTTTGTGGTAAGCGGTATTTAATAAGCATTGCTTATTGACGCTTTTTTGAATATGGAAAAACATTCAATTTTTTCAACAATGCAAAGTGAACGGGACAATTTCTTGGTTTTTTTTTATAAATAATAATATCGAAGGTTCAGACATGACATCTGCCCTCAGACCTTTTATTACATGGACACTGACCCCTAAATATAACGTTGCAGACGATTGGTTCAAAGTGTGGGCATAGGTACCGCAGTCAATTTGAGAAGTAAGGCTACCTACGGTTGGTCATAAAATTAATAAGGTTAAAGCAAGCAAAGATCAGGAAATGTCGCAATTAGAAATAATTAACCACTCCAAAAACCGAGGTGGGGAAATCTTAAACGACAGTCAGGTATTTATACAAAGAAAACATATCGTAAGCCGCGTGAGCAGCTATTTCCCAATAGGCGGCCCTCAGTTACCCGAACTTACTAAATACATGACAACGAACATAAGGTGCAAACAGCACAAAAGTTCAACACCAAAACAAAACAATTAGAACCACAATATCTTATTAACTGTATTTATCATATGACTGTGTAATCATTTTTGAATATTTTGCTCAACTGAGAGATTTAATAAGCTGCTGTTTGGCCATACAATCACCAAAAGTGCAGATGTAGTGTTTTTTTGAATTCTCATTTTTTAGTGTTGATCGCTTATGGTGTCCCTAAACAGCGGAAATACCGTCCTTGGGTGCTCGCTACCACCCGATTTCTTTGCTGCACTTGCATACGGATTGGGGCGTACTCTCATTTGCTGAATGAGCTGTGGTCCACTGAGAGTTGTGAAGCATATGGATAAGCCTTGGTTTTGGGGAAAATTATAATGGGAATGTATGGGAAAGATAAATATGGGTCTCTGAACACTTCAAGCATGTATGTCGAACATTAACACAATGTTATTGAAACGCAGAAATAAGAAACAATATTGAGCCTTTGCGTGAGACAACCAAAAATTTGGAGTTTCGACCAGGTCCGGCACAAACCGGTCTGTACACTCACAGAAGCAGGTAAGATTCTTGAAATTTTGGATTAAACAAGAAGAGGAATTGTAATTGTCTGTGTAGCGAAAATAAAGGCGCTGATCAGCTTCGCGGTTACCGCGAAGCTGGTCTGCGCCTTTGTTTTCGCATATGCAAATTGTTTGTTTTCCCATGCGGCGGCTCATATTCTACTTGGAGTATAGTCCTGGCACATATCAAGACCACGTGGTTCAGTATACGAAATAGTTGCAGCATGTCAGTGTTGTAATAGACATGGTTTTACTGAACGGTTGTTAGCGCTCAGATTGGGAGTTTATCATTTCATTCTGTGTGTTTCTTTTAATAATAATGTTTGAACTATGATCACTTCTTTTTTAAGGAGCGTAGAAGCGCAGTCGGTAGAGGCGATGTCTCGGTATAGCTAGCCGTAGTCTGCGGATTCGAAACCTACCATTGCCATAGTACATTTTTATTTCTCTTTTTTTCCAAGTATATTTGGCATATATTGAATGTTTTCATACAGCTTGAGACTCGCATTCATCTATTTATTATAGTTTTCAAAGTTAGCCTTTGTGGAATGCAGCAACAAGAGGGCACACTTATATCAGGAAAATAGAGATATGATGCAGGTACTTATACGTGATGCATGTCAATATGGCTCGTCTAATGCTTCTAAAAGGATATAAGTCTATAAGTGGGTGTTCAAATGCTTCCAAAGTAGATGCAGTGACGCTTATGAATGAAGATCAATGAAGATCTTACTCTAATGCATCTTTCAAGGTCGCTCATGTCACACTAATGAACCAGAGGACCAATGGTCTTGTAAACGCTCACCTGAGATCTGCAGTATATACCAATAAGCATGTTTGAATATTATGGAAAATATCCTCAGTAAAGGGGCAAATAAAGCCATGGGGCCATTTTTTTAAATAACCAATATCCTGTCCATTTGCCAATTTCCAAGCTTTTTTTCCTTCAAATGACATTTAACAGTTTTACCCATTCAAATGCATAGGCGACCCATGTTGACCATGCCCTAAAATAGGTCAAGATGATCACAGGGTCATGATTTATATACACACTGTAGTAGCTTCATGCCAAGTTTCGTCGAAATCGGTAAACCAGTTCCGGAGAACATCTTCAAAGTGTTTTTACTTTATATGGGCATGGCGACTATCTTGGTCATGTGACCTGCATAATTTATAAACACATTGGTCCCCCCTTCCTTTAGATGCTTCAAATAAAATTTGGCTTTGATTGGCCAGGCGGTTTCAGAGAGAAAGATGTTTGAATATTATGGCAATATACATGTATGTTGTCCCGGGTTTTGGGCAGAAGTGCCTCTGGTGTCCATTTCTTTTTTGAATCATTGATATTCAGTCCTACTACTCATTGTCTGCAAGATTTTCCCTTTGAATGACATTTTTAAACAGTTTTCCCTATTCAAATGCATAGGCGATCTATGTTGACCTTGCTGAAAAATATGTTAAGGTCATAACAGGGTTATGATTTATATATACATTGTAGTACTTGAGTCATCGATGCTTCGTGCCATGTTTCGTTGAAATCGGTCTACCGGTTCCGGAGAAGAATATTTTTGAAGGGTTTACCACATGGCGGCGGCGGCCATCTTGGTCATGTGACCTGGATTATTCATAGACACATTGATTCCCCCTTCCTATAGATGTTAGAATATAGAATATTATGGTAATATACATGTATATTGGCCCGGGATGGGGGCAGATGAGCCCCTGGGTCCATTTATTTTTCTTTTCAGAATCATTAATATTCAGTCCTACTGCTCATTTCTTGCAAGATTTTTCCTTTAAATGACATTTTAACAGTTTTCCCCCATTAACATGCATAGGCGACCTAAGCTGACCTTGCCATAAGATAGGGCAAGGTCATCCGAACGTCATTATTCATATACACATTGTGGACCTTGAGTCCCTAATGCTACATGCCAAGTTGCGAGATCCTAGGCCTTAAGGTTCTGGAGAAGAAGATTTTCAAAGGCTTTTAGCCATTTTGGTCATGTGACCCGGATTATTTAATACACTTTCGTTCCCCCTTCCTATAGAGGCTTCCTATAAAATTTTGCTTTGATTGGCCAAGCGATTTCAGATGAGAAGATCTTTGAAATTGTACACGGACGACGGATGGACGGATTGACGACCGGAGCATGGGTATACTATAAGCTCACCTTGTGAGCCTAACGGCTCGTGTGAGCTAATAAAATGTATTCCAAAATAACATACAGTTCCATGAATTCTCTCTTCTCAACAAAATGTCCTACGTCAGTCAGCTAATAAGCAATTACGACACAATCAAAACAAACTATATTATACCTCACCTATTCTCATCAACGCCATAAGAATGTATCATTAGTAAGACAACATGCTTCACATTTCAAATATAGGCTTTAAGTTGCCCACTTTATGTTCATCTCGTGGTATAAGTTTCTAGATGGAACTTTAAATATATATTCTGTCTTTGTTGGAAACCATTGGATTTGCAGTTAAAGTAATAAACAACTTTAAAGACACATTTTGGATTGCGTAACACCCTAATGATTCTCAGCAGATTACAGATAAGAACCCCAAGGAGATAACGGGTTTTCTCATAGGTAGAAGCAATTGAAGGGGTTTTCAAAATCATTGTCAGTATATATCGATTGTTGTCCTTTTTATGGACCATCCAAGTAGAGCCCAAGTTCACGTAGACGAGACAGTCCTCATGACGACCACTTGCCTATGCAATATGAAGAGAATTTTTCAGCTTTAAAATTTCATAGGTTAATTTTTGATATTTTTAAAATTTTTGTTCGGCGAGGCGGTTCTGACGAGTACCCACAATCTATGTTTTGGTGCAAAAATATGAAATATAGGTATACCCCTGCAAAAGTTGTATATAAGGGGTATACATTTCACGGACATGTTTTCGTGATGCACTATTCAAGAATTCTCTTTCTGTTGCAACAATAGCAACAACAAAACCTGACCCAGTCGTTCAAAATTAACGACGTCGTTAGTTAACGATTCGTTAAAATTTCAAATTGCAATATAACAAATACACTGTTATTTTTTGTTTATTATCAACAAAAAATAACAGTGTATTAGTCGGCATCAACTTAACGAGTTGAGGTCTTAACGATGACGTTAAGGGTAAACATTACTATTGTTTATGAGCACGCTGTTTGCGCAACGTCGGCGTTTAGTATGTGCATGTTACGCGTAGTTTTTAAAGTCGTTTTGTTTTGATTTTTCAATGACGTCGCAAGCTGTAGAATCCTATTCTGTTTGTTTTTGCATAATTAAGTCCTAAAGCGGGTATACACATTGTTCATTTTTAATTTAAAAGAAGTTCTGTGGCAATTGATATACCCAAATTCGTGATATGTGAAAACATCGTGTGAAAATTATTTCATCTTTGCTATTGTATAGCACATATAAGATTGACTGCTTGTTGTTGTAAGGCGGTTAGACATTAGCAATTACTATATGAGCCGCGACGCGAGAAAACCGGTTTTCGGGGTTTCCGACCAGGTCCGACACAAACCGGCCTGTACAAGCTCAGAAAAGAGCTAGAAGCTTGAAATTTCGGATTTAAGTAGAAGAGGAATTGTACTATCCGAGTAGCGAAAACAAAGGCGCTGATCAGCTTCGCGGTTACCGCGAAGCTGATCTGCGCCTTTGTTTTCGCATAGGCAAAAATCCGGTTTTCTCACGATGCGGCTCATATAGGAACTGACACAATCATGAACAACTACCCTCCGTTGAAATCGAAGGGGAAACATACTATAGCAAATCCTAAGCTATGGTATACCGAGGGAACAGCTGTTTCCCAAAAGGTTACCATTACGAAAATTTGCCCATGCAATATACAGAACATTTTTTTGGTTGAAAAAAAAAATGAAAATTTCATCAGAAAATTATTGATATTTTTCATATTTTGCTCAAAACATAGATTGTGAGTACACGTTAGAACGAGTACTCACAATCTATGTTTTGGAGCAAAAATAAGAAAAGTTATACCCCTGCATACCCCAGTTTTACTATATAAAAGTGGGGTTCAAGGGGGTATATATTTCACGGACATGTTTTCATGATGATTTTAACTACCTTAAAGGAACTAAATGAAAAGTGTGCTGTGCAAAATTACTAAAACAGACGTTAAAACATGGAACAGAAAGACCAACAAAAATAAAGGGAAATACCAAACGCAAAATAAACACCGTAATTTCTTCCTCATTAGTATTTTTTGTTTCACATACCCTACGCATGTCTTGAATATTGTAAAATTCTAAATGTTAATTGAAACATAAAGTATGACTTATGAGTTGAACTTGGCATCGGTGCTAACTGAGCCGTGACGCGAGAAAACCGGTCTTCGGGGTTTCCGACCAGGTCCGACACAAACCGGCCTGTACAAGCTCAGAAAAGAGCTAGAAGCTTGAAATTTCGGATTTAAGTAGAAGAGGAATTGTACTATCCGAGTAGCGAAAACAAAGGCGCTGATCAGCTTCGCGGTTACCGCGAAGCTGATCTGCGCCTTTGTTTTCGCCTAGGCAAAAATCCGGTTTTCTCATGATGCGGCTCAATTTTCGAGACAGACACAATTTCATTTTCTCTAAATAGTTTTTGCACTGTTTACACTAAACGTGCATTTCTGAAGGACAGCAAAACAATATGGAACATTAATATCTATGGAAGGCCTGGGCGACATGCTGATTGCTATTTTCTAAATGCTTATTGCGAAATGTTAAATGGTAGCCAAGAATTTTGAAAAGGGTCAATAAAGAATATTGAAGAATATTCGCCCTGGCCTCACATAAATTTCTTTTGTCTAATGTAAATCAGACACTCATGTCGGACTGGTAGGAAGCTGCATACATCACGAAAACATGTCCGTGTAATGAATACCCCCTTATACCCCACTATTATATAGCAAAACTGGGGTATGCAGGGGTATACCTATTTTTCTTATTTTTGCTCCAAAACATAGATTGTGGGTACTCGTTAGAACCGCCTCGCCGAGCAAAAATAAGAAAAATATCAAAATTTTTCAGCTGAAAATTTTCGATTTTTAAAGCTCAAAAAATCTCCCTTTATTGCATGGGCAAGTTTTCGTAATGGCAGGACGCCCATGCACTGTCTTTGTTCGTCTTTCACATACGATTCTCAAGTTTTAGCATCAAACTAACATGTCCGAGTCATGAATACCGCTTACATCCCATTTAATATATGAAAAGTGGTTACTCGATAGAACCGCATCGACGAAGCGGTCAAGGCGGTGCTCAAGTGTACCCACAGTCCATGTTTTGAGGAAAAAAAAAAAAAAAAAAAAAAAAAAAAAAAAAAATGTCAAAACATTTTTTTCGGACCCTCGCCCATTTGGGCCCTGCGAAATAGATTGAAGGGTGGTCAGGTGGGAATATGGGCCCCCGCTCATTGGGGCCTAGGAGACATACATGTAGATGAGCTGCTTGTGCCTCCAGGCAATGCTTCTAAACTACTGACCGACCGTCTGATTACTGGTTAACCGCTCAAGTCAAGTGGTTTAGTCAAATCCATAAATATAAGCCTTATTGGTTTGGTTGGGTGGTTATATTTATGAAGCATATTTTGAGTGTTATGACATCCTAATGTTGGGTAAAAGTCCCATAAAATGGTGGCAACGTCCCGACATGACCATTGCTGTTGACTGAGACGTAAAGCATCAATTGAAACAAACAAACAAAGAAATAGATTGGCTGCTTGTGTTTTCAGGCATAGCGTAATACCTTTTGGTCATCTGATTTATGGTTAAACCGGGGTTCAGAAAGTCTGAGCCTGTCCAGGGCAAGTGGTTAAGTAAAACCATCCATACATCAGGAAAACATGTCCGTGCAATAAATACCCCCTTAAACCCCACCTTTATATAGTGAAAATGGGGATTGCAGGGGTTTACCTATTTTTCTCATTTTTGCTCCAAAACATAGATTGTGGGTACTCGTTAGAACCGCCTCGGCGAGGCGGTTCTAACGTGTACCCACAATCTATGTTTTGAGCAAAAATAAGAAAAATATCAAACTTTTTCAGCTGAAAATTTTCCATTTTTAAAGCTCAAAAAATTTCTGTATATTGCATGGGCAAGTTTTCGTAATGAATATAAGCCTTAGATCTTTACTTGGGTGGTTATGTTCTCATGCACATTTTGGGTTTCATGTCATCCTGATATTGGGTAAAATCGCAAAGAATGGATACAACCTCCTGACATGACCATTGCTGTAGACTGGGACGCTAAGCCACGCAGCAAACAAACAACCAAAAACTTTTTTCTACTCAAATTGGTCAACTTTGTAGCTTTTAATTTCATGTTTTCGTGATGTGGTTAGAGTTTATGGAGAATGGGAAACTACAAGAAGACGTAAGAATCAAAACTGTCCTACACAGTTAGCTTCACTGACTGCTGAATGATTCTATGCCAATATGCCAATAAATTATTTGATTTGATTTGATTTGAATGATCACGAAAATTTGAACCGCATCATGGGAAAACCAAGAGTGTCCTTGGGAAAACCAACAATCTGCATAGGCGAAAACAAAGACGCAGATCAGCTTCGCGGTAACCGCGAAGCTGGTCAGCGCCTTTGTTTTTCGCTACTCGGATAGTACAATTCCTCTTCAATTTCAAGCTTCTAGCTCTTTTCTGTGCTTGTACCTGTCGGTTTGTGTTGGACCTGTTCGGAAACCACATTGTTGGTTTTCCCACGAGGCGGTTCAAATGTTGTGGAACAAATCCGACCTCAGAATGTATAAAGAAGAGAAAACGACAATGGCCAGCAACTGCCACACGTATAAATAAACATGTATGTGGGAAATCGAGAGAACATATTTTTCCCGAAAGATGGAAACTCATCAGCTACCCTAACTGATCCAAATATAAATGTTGCACATTATTAATTAAAAATATGAAAAAAATCTACAGTCATTCGGATAGTTTCGAATCTTGACTAGTTCCGAACCACGTGGTCTTACCATCACGAACTACATAGCAACACTTAAATTTTATGACAATGGAGTTTCCATAGAGCCCAAAACGCATATCTTATTTTGACCAGGGTAAATTGTAAAAAGTCTCAAAGCATTTTCGTACATTTATGACAGTATAAATTTACTAGGTTAAATTCGTGAAAAGATTTATCTCATATTTATGTATTCTGAATATAAAGCCGGAACTGGCCCCAAGGTTATAAAACTTTTTCTTGCTCAACTCAGCTGAGACTAAAATGATTTCTGCTCATAAATTAAAATGGCAACAATTACTGGAATTTTATTATTTATGAGCAGAATAAATTGCAGGTTTTGGTTAATATATAAACCCAAAATTTAGTTTATTTGGGCTTGTTCAATATTTATGGACAATTTAAATTTCTGTCTCAGCGGACAAATGGCTGAGTTGAGCATGAAGAAAGTTTTATAACCTCGGGGCCTGGTCGAAAAACACTTTTATCTACAGCGGAGTGTATATAAAGCAACTTGTGAGCATGTGATATTAAAGTTTGATTATATTGACGTTTCGTTGTCATCATCAAAAGGTGTCACACGATTTCTTCCAGCACCTGACCCAATGTTGTTGCAGTATCTAGAAATATAAAGAATGTGCAAGTAAATTTTATTATGATATGTTGATGAGCAGTTTGACACAGGTCACAAATAAATGAGCCGCCGCGTCAGAAAACCAACAATCTGCATTATGCGAAAACAAAAACGCAGATCAGCTGTGCAGTAACTGCACAGCTGACCAGCGCCTTTGTTTTCGTTGCACGGATAGTACAATTCCTCTTATTCTTGAATTCGAAATTTTAAGCTTCTAGCCATCTCCTGTGGCTGTACAGACCAGTTTTTGTAGGACCTGGTCGGAAACCCTAACTGTTGGTTTTCTCATGCGAAGGCTCAAATTTGAATCAGAACTATCACTGCTGCTTGGATCTGCCACTATCAAGACTATTGACTGCAGTGAACGAAAACAGAATGTAACTTTTTTTTTTTTTTTTTTTTTTTTTTTTTTTTTTGCACAGTTTCGATATTAAATTTTCATTCTTGTAATTGTGAAAGTCGCCAAAAATCTTGCACTCAGTCCTGTTATTACATGTGTTGAAAGCTCATATAATATATGTACTCACTTGAATAATAAGAAAGCCAGACCAGCTATTCCCCCTAAACCTCCCAAACCTCCGCCTACTGCACCAGCAATAATTCCTGTGTTATTGCTAGTGCTCTGACCACTTGTGCTGGTCGAATCATCCTGATCGCTTGTTGTGCTAGTCGCCTCTGTGGTGCTTGTTGTTCCTGAGCTGGTTCCAGTTGATATAACGGTGGAACTTGCTGTACCGGTCGTATTATCTTGATCGCTTGTTGTGCTAGTCGCCTCTGTGGTGCTCGTTGTTCCTGAGCTAGATCCAGTTGATATATCATTGAAACTTGTTGTACCGGTCGGATTATTCTGATCGCTTGTTGTACTAGTCGCCGCTGTGGTGCTCGTTGTTCCTGAGCTAGTTCCAGTTGATATAACGATGGAACTTACTGTACCGGTCGTATTATCCTGATCGCTTGTTGTGCTAGTCGCCTCTGTGGTGCTCATTGTTCCTGAGCTAGATCCAGTTGATATATCATTGAAACTTGTTGTACCGGTCGGATTATTCTGATCGCTTGTTGTGCTAGTCGCCTCTGTGGTACTCGTTGCTCCAGAGGTGGTTCCAGTTGATATAACAGTGGAACTTACTGTACCGGTCGGGTTATTCTGCTCGTTTGTTGTGCTAGTCGACTCCGTGGTGCTCGTTGTTCCAGAGCTAGTTCAAGTTGATATAACAATGGAACTTGTTGTACCGGTCGGATTGTTCTGATCGCTTGTTGTGCTAGTCGATTCCGTGGTGCTCGTTGTTCCAGAGGTGGTTCCAGTTGATATAACAGTGGAACTTGTTGTACCGGTCGGGTTAGTCTGATCGCTTGTTGTGCTAGTCGACGCTGTGGTGCTCGTTGTTCCGGAGCTAGTTCCAGTTGATATAACAGTGGAGCTTGTTGTACCGGTCGGATTATCCAGATCGCTTGTTGTGCTAGTCGCCTCTTTGGTGGTCGTTAATCCTGAGCTGGTCCCAGTTGATATAACATTGGAACTTGTTGTACCAGTCAGATTATTCTGATCGCTGATTGTGCTAATCGCCTCTGTGGTGCTCGTTGTTCCGGAGCTTGTTCCAGTTGATGTAACAGTGGAACTTGTTGTACCGGTCGGATTATTCTGATTGCTTGTTGTGCTAGTCGACAGAGAGGTGCTCGTTGCTTCTGAGCTGGTGTCAGTTGATAAAACAGTGGAACTTGTTGTACCGGTCGGATTATTCAGATCGCTCGTTGTGCTAGTCGCCAGAGAGGTGCTCGTTGTGCCTGAATTTGTTCCAGTTGATATAACAGTAATGGAAGTGGTGTCTGTTTCTGTGGTACTTGTAATTGTAGAATACGTCGTATCTGGATCTGCAGTAGAAGTAGTGCTAGAACTATCAGTTGTGCTGTACGTTGTGTCCGTTTCTGTGGTACTTGTAATTGTAGAAGACGTCGTATCTGAATCTGCAGGAGAAGTAGTACTTGAACTACCAGCTGTACTGTACGTGGTGTCCGTTTCTGTGGTACTTGTAATTGTAGAAGACGTCGTACCTGAATCTGCAGTAGAAGTAGTGCCAGAACTACCAGTTGTACTGTATGTGGTGTCTTTTTCTGTGGTACTTGTAATTGTAGAAGACGTCGTATCTGAATATGCAGTAGAAGTTGTACTATAACTACCAGCTGTACTATACGCGGTGTCCAATTCTGCCGTTTCTGTGGTACTTGTAATTGTAGAAGATGTCGTATCTGAATCTGGAGTAAAAGTAGTGCTAGAACTACCGAAGGTACTGTATGTGGTATCTGCAGTAGAAGTAGTACTAGAACTACCAGCTTTACTGTATGTGGTCTCCGTTTCTGGGTTACTTGTAATTGTAGAAGACGTTATATCTGATTCTGCCGTAAGAGTAGTGATAGAACTACCATCTGGACTGAATGTGGTGTCCGTGTCTGTGGCACTTGTAACTGTAGAAGACGTCGTATCTGAATCTGCAGTAGAAGTAGTACTAGAACTACCAGCTGTACTATACGTGGTGTCCGTTTCTGTGGTACTTGTAATTGTAGAAGACGTCGTATCTGAATCTGGAGTAAAAGTAGTGCTAGAACTACCGAAGAAACTGTATGTGGTGTCAGTTTCTGTGGAACTTGTAATTGTAGAAGACGTCGTATCTGATTCTGCAGTAATAGAAGTGCTAAACCTACCATCTGAACCGAATGTGGTGTCCGTTTCTGTGGTACTTGTAATTGTAGAAGACGTCGTATCTGAATATGCAGTAGAAGTAGTACTAGAACTGCCAGCTGTACTGTACGTGGTGTCCGTTTCTGTTGTACTTGTAATTGTAGAAGACGTCGTATCTGAATCTGCAGCAGTAGTACTAGAACTACTAGTTTTGCTGTATGTGGTGTCCGTTTCTGTGGTACTTGTAATTGTAGAAGACATCGTATCTGAATCTGCAGTAGAAGTACTGCCAGAACTACCAGTTGTACTGTATGTGGTGTCTGTTTCTGCGGTACTTGCTATTGTAGAAGACGTCGTATCTGAATATGCAGTAGAAGTAGTACTAGAACTACCAGCTGTACTATACGTGGTGTCCGTTTCTGTGGTACTTGTAATTGTAGAAGATGTCGTATCTGAATCTGGAGTAAAAGTAGTGTAAGAACTACCAGATGTACTGTACGTGGTGTCCGTTTCTGTGGTACTTGTAATTGTAGAAGACGTTGTATCTGAATCTGCACTAATAGTAGTGCTAGAACTACTATCTGGACTGAATGTGGTGTCCGTTTCTGTGGTACTTGTAATTGTAGAAGACGTCGTATCTGAATCTGTAGTAGAAATAGTACTAGAACTACCAGCTTTACTGTATGTGGTGTCCGCTTCTGTGGTACTTGTAATTGTAGAAGACGTCGTATCTGAATCTGTAGTAAACGTAGTGCTAGAACTAACAATTGTACTGTATATGGTGTCAGTTTCTGTGGTACTTGTAATTGTAGAAGACGTTGTGTCTGAATCAGCATTAGAAATAGTACTTGAACTACCCGCTGTACTGTACGTGGTGTCCGTTTCTGTGGTACTTGTAATTGTAGAAGACGTCGTATCTGAATCTGCAGTAGAAGTAGTACTAGAACTACCGAAGAAACTGTATGTGGTGTCAGTTTCTGTGGAACTTGTAATTGTAGAAGACGTCGTATCTGATTCTGCAGTAATAGAAGTGCTAGACCTACCATCTGAACTGAATGTGGTGTCCGTTTCTGTGGTACTTGTAATTGTAGAAGAAGTCGTATCTGAATATGCAGTAGAAGTAGTACTAGAACTGCCAGCTGTACTGTACGTGGTGTCCGTTTCTGTGGTACTTGTAATTGTAGAAGACGTCGTATCTGAATCTGGAGTAAAAGTAGTGCTAGAACTACCGAAGAAACTGTACGTGGTGTCAGTTTCTGTGGAACTTGTAATTGTAGAAGACGTCGTATCTGATTCTGCAGTAATAGAAGTGCTAGACCTACCATCTGAACTGAATGTGGTGTCCGTTTCTGTGGTACTTGTAATTGTAGAAGACGTCGTATCTGAATATGCAGTAGAAGTAGTACTAGAACTGCCAGCTGTACTGTACGTGGTGTCCGTTTCTGTTGTACTTGTAATTGTAGAAGACGTCGTATCTGAATGTGCAGCAGTAGTGCTAGAACTACTAGTTTTGCTGTATGTGGTGTCCGTTTCTGTGGTACTTGTAATTGTAGAAGACATCGTATCTGAATCTGCAGTAGAAGTACTGCCAGAACTACCAGTTGTACTGTATGTGGTGTCTGTTTTTGCGGTACTTGCTATTGTAGAAGACGTCGTATCTGAATATGCAGTAGAAGTAGTACTAGAACTACCAGCTGTACTATACGTGGTGTCTGTTTCTGTGGTACTTGTAATTGTAGAAGATGTCGTATCTGAATCTGGAGTAAAAGTAGTGTAAGAACTACCAGATGTACTGTACGTGGTGTCAGTTTCTGTGGTACTTGTAATTGTAGAAGACGTTGTATCTGAATCTGCTGGAGAAGTAGTACTTGAACTACCAGCTGTACTGTACGTGGTGTCCGTTTCTGTGGTACTTGTAATTGTAGAAGACGTCGTACCTGAATCTGCAGTAGAAGTAGTGCCAGAACTACCAGTTGTACTGTATGTGGTGTCTTTTTCTGTGGTACTTGTAATTGTAGAAGACGTCGTATCTGAATATGCAGTAGAAGTTGTACTATAACTACCAGCTGTACTATACGCGGTGTCCAATTCTGCCGTTTCTGTGGTACTTGTAATTGTAGAAGATGTCGTATCTGAATCTGGAGTAAAAGTAGTGCTAGAACTACCGAAGGTACTGTATGTGGTATCTGCAGTAGAAGTAGTACTAGAACTACCAGCTTTACTGTATGTGGTCTCCGTTTCTGGGTTACTTGTAATTGTAGAAGACGTTATATCTGATTCTGCCGTAAGAGTAGTGCTAGAACTACCATCTGGACTGAATGTGGTGTCCGTGTCTGTGGCACTTGTAACTGTAGAAGACGTCGTATCTGAATCTGCAGTAGAAGTAGTACTAGAACTACCAGCTGTACTATACGTGGTGTCCGTTTCTGTGGTACTTGTAATTGTAGAAGACGTCGTATCTGAATCTGGAGTAAAAGTAGTGCTAGAACTACCGAAGAAACTGTATGTGGTGTCAGTTTCTGTGGAACTTGTAATTGTAGAAGACTTCGTATCTGATTCTGCAGTAATAGAAGTGCTAGACCTACCACCTGAACTGAATGTGGTGTCCGTTTCTGTGGTACTTGTAATTGTAGAAGACGTCGTATCTGAATATGCAGTAGAAGTAGTACTAGAACTGCCAGCTGTACTGTACGTGGTGTCCGTTTCTGTTGTACTTGTAATTGTAGAAGACGTCGTATCTGAATCTGCAGCAGTAGTACTAGAACTACTAGTTTTGCTGTATGTGGTGTCCGTTTCTGTGGTACTTGTAATTGTAGAAGACATCGTATCTGAATCTGCAGTAGAAGTACTGCCAGAACTACCAGTTGTACTGTATGTGGTGTCTGTTTCTGCGGTACTTGCTATTGTAGAAGACGTCGTATCTGAATATGCAGTAGAAGTAGTACTAGAACTACCAGCTGTACTATACGTGGTGTCCGTTTCTGTGGTACTTGTAATTGTAGAAGATGTCGTATCTGAATCTGGAGTAAAAGTAGTGTAAGAACTACCAGATGTACTGTACGTGGTGTCAGTTTCTGTGGTACTTGTAATTGTAGAAGACGTTGTATCTGAATCTGCACTAATAGTAGTGCTAGAACTACCATCTGGACTGAATGTGGTGTCCGTTTCTGTGGTACTTGTAATTGTAGAAGACGTCGTATCTGAATCTGTAGTAGAAATAGTACTAGAACTACCAGCTTTACTGTATGTGGTGTCCGCTTCTGTGGTACTTGTAATTGTAGAAGACGTCGTATCTGAATCTGGAGTAAAAGTAGTGCTAGAACTAACAATTGTACTGTATATGGTGTCAGTTTCTGTGGTACTTGTAATTGTAGAAGACGTTGTGTCTGTATCAGCATTAGAAATAGTACTTGAACTACCCGCTGTACTGTACGTGGTGTCCGTTTCTGTGGTACTTGTAATTGTAGAAGACGTCGTATCTGAATTTGCAGTAGAAGTAGTACTAGAACTACCAGCTGTACTATACGTGGTGTCCGTTTCTGTGGTACTTGTAATTGTAGAAGACGTCGTACCTAAATCTGCAGTAGAAGTACTGCCAGAACTACCAGTTGTACTGTATGTGGTGTCGGTTTCTGTGGTACTTGTAATTGTAGAGGACGTCATATCTGATTCTGCAGCGGAAGTGCTAGAACTACCATCTGGACTGAATGTGGTGTCCGTTTCTGTGGTACTTGTAATTGAAGAAGACGTATCTGAATATGCAGTAGGAGACGTTGTATCTGAATCTGCATTAAAAATAGTACTTGAACTTCCCGCTGTACTGTACGTGGTGTCCGTTTCTGTGGTACTTGTAATTGTAGAAGACGTCGTATCTGAATCTGCAGTAGAAGTAGTTCTAGAACTACCAGCTGTACTATACGTGGTGTCCGTTTCTGTGGTACTAGTAATTGTAGAAGACGTCGTATCTGAATCTGCAGTAAAAGTAGTACTTGAACTACCAGTTTCTGTGGTACTTGTAATTGTAGAAGACGTCGTACCTGAATCTGCAGTAGAAGTACTGCCAGAACTACCAGTTGTACTGTATGTGTTGTCAGTTTCTGTGGTACTTGTAATTGTAGAAGACGTTGTGTCTGAATATGCAGTAGAAGTAGAACTAGAACTACCAGTTGTACTATACGTGGTGTCCGTTTCTGCGGTACTTGTAATTGTAGAAGACGTCGTATCTGAATCTGGAGTAAATGTAGTGCTAGAACTACCGGTTGTGCTGTATGTGGTGTCAGTTTCTGTTGGACTTGTAATTGTATAAGACGTCGTATCTGAATCTGCAACAGTAGTAGTACTAAAACTACTAGATTTGCTGTATGTGGTGTCCGTTTCTGTGGTACTTGTAATTGTAGAAGACGTCGTATCTGAATCTGCAGTAGAAGTACTGCCAGAACTACCAGTTGTACTGTATGTGGTGTCAGTTGCTGTGGTACTTGTGATTGTAGAAGACGTTGTGTCTGAATCTGCAGTAATAGTAGTGCTAGAACTACCAGTTGTACTGTATGTGGCGTCAGTTTCTGTGGTACTTGTAATTGTACTGAATGTGGTGTCAGTTTCTGTGGTACTTGTAATTGTAGAAGGCGTCGTATCTGAATCTGCATTAGAAGTAGTACTTGCACTACCCGCTGTACTATACGTGGTGTCCGTTATTGTATTACTTGTAATTGTAGAAGACGTTGTATCTGAATCTGGAGTAAAAGCAGTGCTAGAACTACCGAAGGTACTGTATGTGGTGGCAGTTTCTGTGTTACTTGTAATTGTAGAAGACGTCGTATCTGTTTCTGTACTGTATGTGGCGTCAGTTTCTGTGGTACTTGTAATTGTAGAAGACGTTGTATCTGAATCTGCAGTAAAAGTAGTGCTAGAACTACCATCTGGACTGAATGTGGTGTCCATTTCTGTGGTACCTGTAATTATAGAAGACGTCGTATCTGAATCTGCAGTAGAAGTAGTACTTGGACTACCCGCTGTACTGTACGTGGTGTCCGTTTCTGTGGTACTTGTAATTGTAGCAGACGTCGTACCTGCATCTGCAGTAGAAGTACTGCCAGAGCTACCAGTTGTACTGTATGTGGTGTCTGTTTCTGTGGTACTTGTAATTGTAGAAGACGTCGTATCTGAATCTACATTAGAAGTAGTACTAGAACTACCAGCTGTACTATACGTGGTGTCCGTTTCCGTGGTACTTGTAATTGTAGAAGATGTCGTATCTGAATCTGGAGTAAAAGTCGTGCTAGAACTACCGAAGGTACTGTATGTGGTGTCAGTTTCTGTGGTAATTGTAATTGTAGAAGACGTCGTATCTGATTCTGCAATAACAGTAGTGCTAGAACTACCATTTTGACTGAATGTGGTGTCCGTTTCTGTGGTACTTGTAATTGTAGAAGACGTCGTATCTGAATCTGCAGTAGAAGTAGTACTAGAACTGCCAGCTGTACTGTACGTGGTGTCCGTTTCTGTTGTACTTGTAATTGTAGAAGACGTCGTATCTGAATCTGCAGCAGTAGTACTAGGACTACTAGTTTTGCTGTATGTGGTGTCCGTTTCTGTTGAACTTGTAATTGTAGAAGACGTCGTATCTGAATCTGCAGTAGAAATACTGCCAGAACTACCAGTTGTACTGTATGTGGTGTCTGTTTCTGTGGTACTTGTAATTGTAGAAGACGTCGTATCTGAATATGCAGTAGAAGTAGTACTAGAACCACCAGCTGTACTATACGTGGTGTCCGTTTCTGTGGTACTTGTAATTGTAGAAGATGTCGTATCTGAATCTGGAGTAAAAGTAGTGTAAGAACTACCAGCTGTACTGTACGTGGTGTCAGTTTCTGTGGTACTTGTAATTGTAGAAGACGTCGTATCTGAATCTGCACTAATAGTAGTGCTAGAACTACTATCTGGACTGAATGTGGTGTTCGTTTCTGTGGTACTTGTAATTGAAGAAGACGTCGTATCTGAATCTGTAGTAGAAGTAGTACTAGAACTACCAGCTTTACTGTATGTGGTGTCCATTTCTGTGGTACGTGTAATTGTAAAAGACGTCGTATCTGAATCTGGAGTAAAAGTAGTGCTAGAACTAACAGTTGTACTGTATATGCTGTCAGTTTCTGTGGTACTTGTAATTGTAGAAGACGTCGTATCTGAATCTGCATTAGAAATAGTACTTGAACTACCCGCTGTACTGTATGTGGTGTCCGTTTCTGTGGTACTTGAAATTGTAGAAGACGTCGTATCTGTATCTGCAGTAGAAGTAGTTCTAGAACTACCAGCTGTACTATACGTGGTGTCCGTTTCTGTGGTACTAGTAATTGTAGAAGACGTCGTATCTGAATCTGCAGTAAAAGTAGTACTTGAACTACCAGCTGTACTGTACGTGGTGTCCGTTTCTGTGGTACTTGTAATTGTAGAAGACGTCGCATCTGAATCTGCAACAGTAGTAGTACTAGAACTTCTAGTTTTGCTGTATGTGGTGTCCGTTTCTGAGGTACTTGTAATTGTAGAAGACGTCGTACCTGAATCTGCAGTAGAAGTACTGCCAGAACTACCAGTTGTATTGTATGTGGTGTCCGTTTCTGTGGTACTTGTAATTGTAGAAGACGTTGTGTCTGAATATGCAGTAGAAGTAGTACTAGAACTACCAGCTGTACTATACGTGGTGTCCGTTTCTGCGGTACTTGTAATTGTAGAAGACGTCGTATCTGAATCTGGAGTAAATGTAGTGCTAGAACTACCGGTTGTACTGTATGTGGTGTCACTTTCTGTTGGACTTGTAATTGTATAAGACGTCGTATCTGAATCTGCAACAGTAGTAGTACTAGAACTACTAGATTTGCTGTATGTGGTGTCCGTTTCTGTGGTACTTGTAATTGTAGAAGACGTCGTATCTGAATCTGCAGTAGAAGTACTGCCAGAACTACCAGTTGTACTGTATGTGGTGTCAGTTTCTGTGGTACTTGTAATTGTAGAAGACGTTGTGTCTGAATATGCAGTAGAAGTAGTAGTAGAACTACCAGTTGTACTGTATGTGGTGTCCGTTTCTGCGGTACTTGTAATTGTAGAAGACGTCGTATCTGAATCTGGAGTAAATGTAGTGCTAGAACTACCGGTTGTACTGTATGTGGTGTCAGTTTCTGTTGGACTTGTAATTGTATAAGACGTCGTATCTAAATCTGCAACAGTAGTAGTACTAGAACTACTAGTTTTGCTGTATGTGGTGTCCGTTTCTGTGGTACTTGTAATTGTAGAAGACGTCGTATCTGAATCTGCAGTAGAAGTACTGCCAGAACAACCAGTTGTACTGTTTGTGGTGCCAGTTTCTGTGGTTCTTGTAATTGTAGAAGACGTTGTGTCTGAATCTGCAGTAATAGTAGTGCTAGAACTACCATCTGGACTGAATGTGGTGTCAGTTTCTGTGGTACTTGTAATTATAGAAGGCGTCGTATCTGAATCTGCATTAGAAGTAGTGCTTGAACTACCCGCTGTACTATACGTGGTGTCCGTTTTTGTATTACTTGTAATTGTAGAAGACGTCGTATCTGAATCTGGAGTAAAAGCAGTGCTAGAACTACCGAAGGTACTGTATCTGGTGTCAGTTTCTGTGGTACTTGTAATTGTAGAAGACGTCGTATCTGATTCTGTAGTAATAGTAGTGCTAGAACTACCGTCTGGATTGAATGTGGTGTCCGTTTCTGTTGTACTTGTAATTGTAGAAGTCGTCGTATCTGAATATGCAGTAAAAGTAGTACTGGAACTACCAGCTGTACTATACGTGGTGTCCGTTTCTGTGGTACTTGTAATTGTAGAAGATGTCGTATCTGAATCTGGAGTAAAAGTCGTGCTAGAACTACCGAAGGTACTGTATGTGGTGTCAGTTTCTGTGGTAATAGTAATTGTAGAAGACGTCGTATCTGATTCTGCAGTAATAGTAGTGCTAGAACTACCATCTGGACTGAATGTGGTGTCCGTTTCTGTGGTACTTGTAATTGTAGAAGACGTCGTATCTGAATCTGCAGTAGAAGTAGTGCTAGAACTATCAGTTGTGCTGTACGTTGTGTCCGTTTCTGTGGTACTTGTAATTGTAGAAGACGTCGTATCTGAATATGGAGTAAAAGTAGTGCTAGAACTACCGGTTGTACTATATGTGGCGTCAGTTTCTGTGGTACTTAGAATTGTATAAGACGTCGTATCTGATTCTGCAGTAAAAGTGGTGCTAGAACTACCATCTGGACTGAATGTGGTGTCCGTAGAAGTAGTACTAGAACTACCAGCTGTACTATACGTTGTGTCAGTTTCTGTGGTACTTGTAATTGTAGAACTACCAGCTGTACTATACGTGGTGTCCGTTTCTGTGGTACTTGTAAATGTAGAAGACGTCGTATCTGAATCTGGAGTAAATGTTGTGCTAGAACTACCGGTTGTACTGTATGTGGTGTCAGTTTCTGTTGGACTTGTAATTGTATAAGACGTCGTATCTGAATCTGCAGTAGAAGTAGTACTAGAGCTACTAATTTTACTGTACGTGGTGTCCGTTTCTGTGGTACTTGTAATTGTAGAAGACGTCGTATCTGAATTTGAAATATAAGAGAAAACCATTACATTAGATGTTAGACATACAGCTGTTAAACAGTGGTGGTTTTTGATGGCAACACAATAATCAATTTAGGTAGGAATATGGGTGGGGTAGGCGTTACTGTTGATGATTGCGTATTTCGAGAGTTTAGCGATAACACTTATCAATATGTAGACAAAACACATTAGAACACATTAAGAATGGATAGAAAACGGGTATAGGAATAAAGGTTGAACCAACGTTAAACCATAAATAATAATGATTATAGAATCCAACGTATTTCTTTCTTAGCACCGTGTCAAATAGTCTTACTCATATAAGAGTGGCGTCCTTTTTGTGGGACAAAGGCAAACAGTATAGCCCCGGATGTGACGCCGCAGAACGCGGCGTCCCATCTGGGGCTATTTTGTTTGTTTAGAGGAATTTCATCGGAAAATTAAAAATAATTGAAAACATTTCTGAAGCCCCTTTAACTTAAAGTGGATTCGCCCAAATGATAACGATGGGAAAATCCATCCGTCAAATATGGGTTAAAACTCTTAATACCTGCTTCACATGTTGCTGTAGATGACGACCATCTTCCGTTACCTTGGCAATGGCACTGTGGCTCGGGCTTTCCTGCACTGACAGGGCTATGCCCAGGATTGCAGACCAAACTAGCTGTATCTGAGAAACTGTATCCGGAGGCCTTGTATCTACCATTTGGAACTTCAGGCAAGCTACTTGATGAACAGCCTGGAAAAATATCATTAGCATAATCGGAGTGACAAATGAGCCACCTCTTGGGAAAACCAACAATGTGGTTTCCGACCAGGTCCGGCATAAACCGGCCTGTACAGCTACAGAAGCAGGCTAGAAGCTTGAAATTTTGGAGTTAAGTAGAGGAGGAATTGTACCATCCGAGTAGCGAAAACAAAGGCGCTGATCAGCTTCGCGGTTACCGCGAAGCTGATCTGCGCCTTTGTTTTCGCCCATGCAGATTGTTGGTTTTCACATGGGGCGGCTCAAATGTTGGAAACTTGACTTCATGTTGCAGAAAAAAGTGAAAATAAAAAATGAAAAATGTCGAAAATCTTGTCGCTTTCAATTTAATACTAAAATAGTTGAAGAGGGAATAATACCCCGCTATTCTGGCTAAACTAGCCTTTGTACTAAAATATCTGTTAAAATGTATGCTTTCACCTGTTGGCAGACTCGAAGCATCTATATTACAGGCTAAACCGTGACAACACAGATCCACGGTGTCCGAGACAGAGTCGTCCAGTACCGAGCTAGTACAGCTTGATGAACACCCACCGGTGTAGGTGAAATTTCCGTCATTATGTCTTGTTCTTCTTAGCTGAAATGTTTAAATCAATGTATGTCATGTATTATCACAAAGGTGAACATGTTTGGGATATTTTTTGCATATTGTGTAGGTCATAAGATTCAGAAGAAAAAAGGTATTAAGGCGTGACACAATTTGCATTTTGCGTATACCCATTCTCAAATGTTTGATGTCTGATTAAGTTAAAAGGATGGAGTAAATAGAAGATATAACATTAACGTTAAAAACGTTAAAGTGTTTATAACTGATTATGATAATCAACACCTTTAAATAGCACAATCTCATAGGTGCTACCTTGGCATCCAAGGGCTACTCGCAGATTTTAATAGTCTAAGAGCATCTAGGGGAGTTGCAAAAGACTTGTTATACACATACACAGGTATTTTCAATGAACAAAGTACACAGGTTGTACACGGATCATGTCCATCAGAATAATCCATATTCACATAAAGCACACCGTCATGCAAACATGTCCGTGTAATGATTACCCACATGCACCACACTTTTGTAGAGCGAAAATGTGGTTGGCAGTGGTATAATATAATATTACTCTGAGTTTGTATCAAAACAAAGATATTGGGGGTCTATGTTTAGAGGAAGACTAACCCATATGCATTTTTTTGTTTTGAAAATTTTCATGTTTTGCTACGTGAAAAATCGCAGCATATTTCATGGGCATGTTTTCGTAGCACTATATCGTCCTATATTTATTACCAACCCTCTATAAACAGAGTAATTATCTATGTTTACTATACTCACACTGCAGAAACCTGTATCGGTCGTACAGTCACTGGGATCTTCTTGTAAATTAGCCGTAACATCGTCAAGGTCAGAGCAAATGTCCCCGTAGCTTTCGTCACATACAAATACTGCACATAACTAAAACGAATGAAAAGTTAGACACTATAATCAAGTCCAGCATAGTAATCATTTAGAATTTATAATGTTGAAGCATTGTTCTGTAACCAAAAAGAACACTAGATCACTCTTAAAGATCAGCTTTGGAGAAGCAACAACAACCCTACCACATGTCTGTACCCGGGTTCGAGCATGCAGTTTTGTACCATGGTCTATTCAGTCTGGTTTGGATTGACGAAAGTCTTTGGACTGAAGAGCTAGCCTGATTTTCTCAATGTCAATATTGTCAACAAATCAAGTTCGATGAAGGACCAGGTTAACATTTAAACAACAACGACGACAGCAACAACAAGAGAACCATTATATACTACAGCCACTACTTCTTATGATGACGATGATAGTTGAGGTGGGGTCAATAGTGATGATGATGATGATGATGATGATGATGATGATGATGATGAGGGTGAGACGACGACGACGACGACGAAGATGATGATGATGATGATGATGATGATGATGATGATTACAGATGTTTGTTTTTGTAAACACTTACATTATCTTCCTCGTAACTAGGCGTCGACGTCGCTTCTCCGTTTATTAATGCCGTCAGTTTACCTGAATAGCAGAATATGTTGAACATAATACGATAATAGCAATCGGCTTAATGTGAGAGCTTCTGAAGGAGCTAAGTGGTACAACTTTTATGGCAGCGTATTTGCTTAGCAATCAAGAGGCTGCGTGTTCGAAACCCGGCTGGTACATATGCCTGTCATGTTGGTGGCAAATGTTTACACTGACGTAACAAAGGCAAACCGCCCATAGGGTGAATGGTGATTTATGACCCCTGTTGGTGCAATATGATCCAGAGATCAAAATACTTTTATAATGATGTGATTATTTCATCTCTGTATAGGGCAATAAAGAGGCCCTTACAGGATGATACCTAGGGTAGCACTGTTTATTGGTCTTATGGCCTCTGATTACTGCCTCCCTCTGCAATCTATATTGATTTTTCTTTGCCCATATGATATGCAGTATTTTTTTTCAGGTCAAAAATCGATAATTTTCAGAGGAAAATTTTTGATATTTTTCTTATTTTTGCTCAAAACATAGATTGTGGGTACACGTAACGAGTACCCACAATCTATATTTTGGAGCAAAAATAAGAAAAATAGGTATACCCCTACATACCCAAGTTTTTCTATTTAAAAGTGGGGTGCACGGACATGTTTTCCTGATGTATATTGACTTTTCTTTTTGTGGTCTTTTTATATTCGGAGTCATTGTCAGACCACCAAGTGTTCTTGTGTTCTGTCCCCTATCAGTAATTAGCTAATGTCTTCAACAGACAGGAGTATAATTTGGCAAAAAGGTTACTGTATAGGGGGCAACTTTAATATTCATATATGGGCGTGGTCGGTCAGTCCATCTGTTCAAGTGGAGAGACTATAGAAAAGACAAACTCAGTCAGCGTAGACCCCTGTCACATATTTTCCGTTAGATATCAACTACCTGTTTGTTGTCCAGTCCCCTTAATAAGCAAATTCCTACTAACGGAAAACCTGTGAGTTGATCCTTTTAACTGTATACGGTCTTTAGCTTTTACCTATGTCAAAAGTAGTGTAGACCTAGTAAAGTATTAATGAGGTGCCGCCCATACAATAGCCTATTTGCCGAATAATACAGATTACAAGCCATGGAAAACATGTAACGCATTGAACAATACGATATAAATCCCCAGAATCACATGAGTCGTGGGTTCAAGTTTTGTATAACTTTGTTCTAAAGTAAGAATAAAAAAGTTCAGGAAGTGACACAATTACAATTACCATCCCAATTAAGACACCATGCAGCCAGAAAAGGTGCCATGCATTCCATAGAATATAACAGCACAAAAGATGACTAACTTTTTCCGAGCATGGCAGCAATCAACCAAAACAATGACCTTAGGTATAGCATGTTAACAGACAGAATAAACGGAGAACATCAACCAAATTATAGCTGAACCGCCTTGTTTGTTTTCGGGGCCCTTATCTTCGCCCTTAGTCTGTTTCAATTTAGTAGTCAGGAATTTGCTCGTTTCAAATAGATGCTGCCTATACATCACCCGCAGTGCTGATTATATTTTTTCGTCCCTTGAAATCAGAGAGGATATTCAGAGAAATCAGAAAATTGTTAAGAATCATTATCTAACCAACGTTTAATATATAATATTTGGTCCAATGTCTTGTTGACAGTTGCAAAATTACAGTAATTCTCTTCGGCTCCATGATACAAAAACTAAAGGGTCTCGTCAGGTATGGCCAATCCCCTTTCTCATTAATACATGTACATATGTTCGCTGCTCTTAAAGGATCTCAGTTTTATTTCTTTTTATTTCCTAGTTCGATATTGAAGCATCACAGAAATTTAGAAATGTAAAATATCTGCGAAAAAAACAGAAACAGCGGAGGACAGTAACAGTACCTAGAATAATGGGACAAATGAACGCTGAATTCCAAAGTAAAAGCATCAGCTGGAAAACATATCCGTGTAATGTATACCCCCATGAACCCCATTTTTATATAGCAAAACTGGGGTATGCAGGGGTAAACCTATTTTTCTTATTTTTGCTCCAAAACATAGATTGTGGGTACTCGTTAGAACCGCCTCGCCGAGGCGGTTCTAACGAGTACCCACAAACCTATTTTTCTTATTTTTGCTCCAAAACATAGATTGTGGGTACTCGTTAGAACCGCCTCGGATATCAAAATTTTTCAGCTGAAAATTTTCTATTTTTAAAGCTCAAAAAATCTCTATATGTTGCATGGGCATGTTTTCGTAAAAGTAAGCAATGATCAGGAGCTGGTCTTATCAGAACCAAAGTCCTACTCCTAAGCTCGAGGCGGAAAACATCAAATTGCTTATCAGGTCACGGTACTGATACATGAGAATGCATCGTAAGCAAAGTGAGCGCAGCTATTTCTCGAAAGGTGGCCATTCAGTCATCCGAAATTACTTACATATATAAATACGAACATATAAGACACAAAATAGCACACAATTCGACAATATAACATAAAATAGATCCACAACAGAAGTACCGCGTTGGGGCAGTCAGAATATTTACTGGAGGATAGCTTAACCCCATTTTATGGGATCCCAACATCGCCCTCAGCTTCTTCAATGGATAAAAACATTTAGTTTCAAACTTGTTGGGTCCAGGTGATTCTCTAACCAGTCAATGAATCAAATGAATTATAATCAACGCCATAAGTCTGTTTTAATAGCAGCAGAAGCCCCCATATAACATAGCAAGATACATAAACTAAGGCTAAGAATTACAATCCTCCCTGAAAGTTAAGGAAGACCTTAGTTAAGGTGACAAATTTTTATATTTTACCGTTAAAATCATACAGGCGCCGTTTACATATTAATAAAACCGATATTAAAGTTTGATTTCAGTACGTTTTTGATGCATCTATGTATTTGGATGCTGAAATTCATCGCACTATCCAGCATCTACAAAAATGACACTTTGCGGATATAGGAAAGAAAACAGAATGATCAAACGACGAAAAAAAAAAAAAAAAAAAAAAAAAAAAAAAAAACGCAGGTTTTAAGACATAGTATTGTTCGTTGCCCTCAAAAATAACGAAAATGTGTCACTTACATGTAAGAAGTGAGAAAAGTAATATTTTCATCTTATTCTGCCGCCGCCAAGCGAACCAGCGCCTGGCCTTCTTAATAATTATTTTTGCGAGGTACACCAGCGCCTGGCATTCTAAATAATTATTTTTGCTAGGTAATAGCACGTATGTGTAAAAACCTTGTAAATTTTTCAACAAAGGTTTTCTTTTCCCTTAATTAAAATGGTATTCTATTTAACTTATATGCTCAATTAAGAAAAGTTGTTATAAATGTCGAATAACTTGAAATGATAATGAACAAGTGGATAGTTATAGATATAACTTACTGCTTTGTGTTTGTGTTGTCCCTTTCTTTCATCATTGTTTGAAAAAGAAATATGCCCCAAATAATTATATTTATATTTGAATGTCATAATTGTGAATAATAATTGAATAACAATCGGTCCTCCTACTGTGTTTTGTAACATAGGACGAATATACTTTTGTAGAAACCGGAACGTACCAGTCAGTTTTAGCTCTCCTGAGCCACACACACACACACACACACACACACATGGTAGCGGCGGTGGGATAATTATAACCACCGGACTGGAGTTGCAACACACACACACACAAACACACACACACACACACACACACACACACACACACACACACACACACACACACATTGATATGTAATACATAGAAACATGTATATTGTCATACATCTCCTATTAAAGTGAACCAATAGGTCAATTTTGACAAAATTATGTATGTAGCATTTAACTTAAACCCATAACACTTGTTATGATTAAGTAAAGACTGACTTTCAAGTTTGTGAATACAATTTTTAATAAGAAAAACATGATTATTATGAGAAATATTCCTCTGAAAAATATGCCATGGAAATTGGTTGATATTGCAAAGACAAAATATTTAATCTAGCTATGTGACTTATTTGGAAACTCACCAGAATATCGTTCCGCAAAATTTATGTTCAAAAGACAATCGTCAGGTGAGCGTTCTCTTGACCGTTGGTGCTCTGATTTTTTGTACAATACATTATTATATGAGCCTGTGTGTGAGAAAACCAACAATTTAGGTTCCGACCAGGTCCAACACAAACCGGGCTCAGTCACAGAAGATGGATAGAGGCTGGAAATTTTGGATTTAGAAAGTTGAGGAATTGTACCATCCGTGTAGAGAAAACAAAGGCGCTGATCAGCTTGGCAGTTACTGCGAAGCTGATCTGCGCCTTTGTTTTCGCCCATGCAAATTGTTGGATTTCCCATGCGAAGGCTCATATGCAATCAACTGATTGTATTTTCTTTCGAGTCCTTACGAGTGTGCGCCAGTCAAAGGTCAAAAGTAAAGCCAGAACATTAGAAATTTCATAGACTTTGAATGAAAAGTGTATATCATGTTTATTTACATGAGAACAGACTGATAAAATAACAACGCATTCTGTCCAAATTAAAGTTACAAGTAGACAATGATCAGGAAATGGCGCAATCAAAAAGAAAATCCCACTCCAAAAAACCGAGGTGGGCAAAACTAAATTGACATTAGGTACTCATACTAAGAAAACATATAGTAAGCCGAATGAGCAGCTATTTCCAAAAAGGTGACCACTCAGTTACCCAAACCTAAATAAAAATATGAAAACGCACATAAGGTGCAAATAGCACAAAATTCAACACCAAGGCATAAAACACGCAAGTTCAAACTCTTGTATATCTCATACAGAAAGTTAGTTTTAAAAATTTGGTGGTATAAAATGCGGAATTTCTTGTTATCATACAAAATTAATGTTGATAGTGTTTGACTACTTTTGACCCTTGACTATCCACACAAGTGATGAGTTTGGAAGAGGCACGAGGGAGACTTCTCTTTTATTTCAGGGAAGGTTTTGAAAAATGTATAGAACATATTGGAAAATTCTTGTTTCATTTCGGGGGATTTTTAATTTTCATGAAAAAGTAGTGTATTTCAGAAGAATTTGAGATCATTTTTACAGCTCATTTTCCTGGTAATACATGTACATGTATATCAAACCTCGTCGTATATCTGTGAATGTACATCGACGGTTTTTGCTTTAATACCACACCTAAGCGGGTTAAGCATGTATACAATAAACATTATCTGGCACAATCGGTTACCTCTCTGAAACTAACTGACAGCCTTACAGTTGAAGGGATATTGCATTTAAGGTCTTATATAAAATCTCACATTTTATCAACAAAAATAACAGTGCATTTGATTATGTAGTCGGCATTTACTTAACAAATTGAGGTCTTAACGATGACGTTAAGCGAACGAAGATTTGAACAACTGGACCCTGATTTTTAGCATTCACTGGATGATGAAAAACAGTTTCCGAGAAAGCCTTCAAGCTTCACAGCAGCCTAATGATTTTCATCATCAATTGAAAGCAAAAAACTTGAATTCAAGTCTTTAATGGAACTTCCAGTCTTTAAATTTAGACTAGTGTCAAACATAATTTACGTCATAATTAGAATCCCTGTGCGCGATTGTAAAGACTAAAACATGAATAGACAATCCAAAATAAAGATCTAATTGTAAATGAAAGGCAAGTAATTGTTGTAAATTGCTGACAATACTGTTCGTAACCAAAACTGATAATAAACATGTTTAGTATCATTGTTGCTTAACGTCTTATTTACTATACATTGATACTTATGAGATCAAGCACTATAAATAAGCAACCCCTTGGTAAAGAGTTAAATTTTAGTATGAATTCGCCACGTGCGTCTCGTTAGCTGTTGGTACGGTTGGTACGGTTACGATGACAACATGAAGAGCAAGGTGACTTGGGAAAGCGGTATTAACGTGTACCAACAATGAACATTTCAATTTGTACATCTCTGAAATTTAGGGCATATTTTCCTAATGGAATACGGACCTTGTCACTGTAGACGGCCGACCGAGAGCCTGGTGAGTCTCCTACATGTCATAGGCCTGTACACAAATATGCCTCATAAAAAGCATTTTTGATTCATCGTGGTGTTTATGATAATTTATTTGTTTGTCCCTCAAGTTGTTTCATTGACTACTATTGGTTAGAGATTCACCACGAAGGCCGAACAGCCAACTAAATGTTGTGAACCACTGTAGAAGCTGAGGGTAAGGTTGGGATCCTGTAAAACCGGTTTAAGCCACCCCCAGTAACCATTCCAAAGCGATATACTGTTATGGTTGTAATTGTTTTATATTTTGATGTTGAATATTTGTGCTGTTTGCACCTTATGTACGTTTTGCATATAACGGCATTTAGTTCGGGTAACTGAGTGGCCACCTGTTGAGAAACAGCCGTGCTCACTCGGCTTACGATCTCTGTGTATTAGTGCGTAAATGACTACTTGGGTTTTCCCATCTCTTTCCTGATCATTGTTTACGTTTTGTAAAGCATGCGAGGAGCCATGAGATAAGAGACCCACGAAAGACACCCGCAGTACTTACATGTACCTGCAAATACAAGGCACTGCAATGGGAACCAAAATGGTTCCGGCATATTTACATGTAAATATGTGCATGTGGAAGTAACAGCTGTCCGGAAATTTCGACTAACACCGTTTTCATTGTAATGATGACAAAGATATGACATGGATTTTATATTGGAGACAACCTGATATACATCTGGATTTTGCACAAACATACCTTACTTTTGCACTCTCAAAGGGTAAAAGGGTAACTGTTGGGAGTAGTTAAGTAAGAACACAACACGAACTTAGTTAAAACATGAACACAACAACAACAAAATCTAATGGTTCTGATTAATATATGTAGATTTTTTACGACCAAACGGTAACTTCTGGTGCGGCGTTAATCAAAAGCTCAACAACACCATAATACAATTATAGTTCTGATTTATGGAAATATTTACGGGCATACTTAACAATCAGTGGGACGTTATAGGGCTGTCACACATTCGCGTATCGGCTCACGTATCTACGGCGTATCGAGATACGAAAGGTACGTCACACGTACGTCGTAGATACGTGGGCATACGTAGCTCATACTCTTCGATACGTAGCTCATACTCCTCATACGCCGAGGCGCTACGTTTTTTTATGTGTGCACTTAAAAATTCGTAGCACGTACGTAGCAGGTCCGATACGCCGTGCATACGTCACACATACGTGGTACATACGAAAGCAACGTGGCAGGTACGTCGTAGATACGTAGCTCATACTCCTGATACGCCACACGTACGTAGCGGTTAACATGCCACGTACCCGTGACGTATGTACAGCGTACCTTTCGTATCTGCTACGTATGTGTGACGTATGTGTGGCGCATCCTCGAATGTCTTTTCGTATCTACGGCGTATCAGCGACGTACGTGTGGCGTATCTCGCGTATCAATGGCGTATGTGCTACGTATGTGCTACGTTCGTTTCGCTGCTGTGGAGTATGTGTGACGTATTAGGAGTATTAGGGATATTTTGTGGCGTTCCAAGAGAATCTTAATGCTTCTATATGTATGTTTTCGTTTTTCCAAAGTCATGGATCAGATATTTCTCACGGTTCTGGGTGTCGTGCAGGGTTCTTTCATGGCTACGCTTGGTGTAGCCTCTGTCTTTGTTCATGTCGTCTTACGACCAGGATGGAGAGCTTGAAGATGTTCCCTAACCACCACGACCACCACCACCACCACCACAACCTCGTTTTGTTTTCTTCGGTGTTAATCTAGATTATCTAGATTTCTCCGGAGGCATCTTCGACCTCTGATAATTGATAAATGTGCGAATTGCATGAACAAAGTGAACACAACCGTCTGTTCTCATAGGTATTAAAAAGCAATTGGTACAAAACAGATACGCCGCAGATAAGAATGGAACGTAGTACATACGCCGTAGATACGTCACGCGTACACTTCATACGCCATACATACGTCACACGTACGTAGCACATACGCATTGATACGCCGTACATACGAAATTGAAATTCCATACGAATACAGATACGTCACGGATACGCCACGGGAACGTAGCAGGAACGTCACACGTACGTGGTACATACGTCTCTCGAGCAAAATACGGCTCAGACCTCGGCGTATCGACATTTTCATTAGATACGTGAGCGATACGCCGCTGATACGTAAATGTGTGACAGAGCTATTAAAAAGATAACACCAACATAATAATAAGTAAGAATAGAAGCCACATGAATTGATACAATGATATTTTAAATCTTAACCCAGACACCAGGCGAGAAACGTGTTGGGGCAGCACAAAACATTCAAAATTAAATCTTTACAAAATGAATGAAGAGCAAGATGACTAGCTCTTTCCCAAGAAGGTAACCATCCGGTTAGCATAAATCAAGCACAAAGCTAATGAGCATGAGAATCTAGAGCCGAACAGAATAAAACAGAATAAACGGAAAATATAAAGATAAATAACAGCAGATAAAATATGATTCTGGTCTATGGAAACATTTAATGTGAAAAGTTAAAGGTCGATGGGACTTTAAACAAGAACGTAAGAACACAACTGAGCTGAAACGCGAGAAAACCGGGATTCGGGTTTTCCGACCAGGTCTGACACAAACTGGACTGTACAGTCACAGAAGCAGCCTAGAAGCTTGAAATTTCGGATTTAAGTAGAAGAAAAATGGTACTATCCGTGTAGCGAAAATAAAGTCGCTGATCTACTTCGCAGTTACTGCTGCGAAGATGTTCTGCGCCTTTGTGATCGCATAGGCAAAAATCCGCAGTTTTCTCCTGACGCAGCTCATTTTGTTCTGATTTATAGGAATACATACGGTCAAACTTGTTGGGAAAAATAAAGCAATGATCAAGAACCCTCTCCCAGAAAAATATACAAATCACTTCTTCATAGAAGGTCGTTGAAATATTGATGGACGGATAAATTCGTTTGCTGTATTTCCAAATTTTACTCGATTCTCCTTAATTTTCTCCATGAGATGGAAATGATTAGGTCCAGAGGTGGGTTTGAGCGAACCCCCCGACCTCCCTCTAAATCCTCCAATGAACAAACGTTTACACAGAGTTTTGTAACAACTGTTCTCCAGCCGCGACATGAAAGATCATTATGAAAACTTGCCAATGCAATATACAGAGATTTTTTTTCAAAAGCAAAAATTGAAAATTTCATTCGAAAATTTTTGATATTTTTGCTCAAAAAATAGATTTTGGGTACACGTTAGAACCGCCTCGGCGAGGCGGTTCTAACGAATACCCACAATCTATGTTTTGGAGAGCCAAAATAATAAAGTAGTTAAACCCCTGCATACCCCAGTTTTGCTATAAAAAAGTTGGGTATAAGGGGGTATACATTACACGGACATGTTTTCCTAATGACAACAAGCTACCTCATATGTATTTAAGCATGAACAGTAAAAACAAAGACGTTGATCAGCTGCGCAGATAACCACACAGTTAATCTATGCGTTTGTTTAGGCAAAAGCAATGTTTCTCATGGCGCGGCTTGTATCTTTAGATCGCTGCTTCGTTGCCATCGTCCTCATGTGGAGTTACTTTGTTTCCTCCTGATCCATTCGCATTATTGCAAATAGACGTGTACCTAAAATGCAAAGACGAAATAAACACCATTTGAACGCGGCATATTTTCATGAAAAGTGTTTTTTTTTCTAAATCTTCGTAATGATTTATCAGCATTATCATTTACACGAGAGTACTTAAAATCAAAAGTGCGTGCACGAAAATTTTGATACATCAAAACAGAAATAACTCACGCAAAAATATTAACTGCAGCGTGCATGTGGGCGCTTTCGATGTTACATGTTGTGTGGAATGTAAAATGCCATTGGAAGTGATTCTGTGTAGCGACACACACTACTAAGTAATAATTGAGCCGCCTCGTGGGAAAACCAACAATGTGGTTTCCGAACAGGTCTGACACAAATCAGGCTGTACAGTCACAGAAAAGAGCTAGAAGCTAGAAATTTCGGATTTAAGTAGAAGAGGAACTGTACTACCCGAGTAGCGAAGACAAAGGCGCTGATCAGCTTCGCGGTCACCGCGAAGCTGATCTGCGTCTTTGTTTTCGCCCAGGCAGATTGTTGGTTTTCCCATGAGGCGACTCAATTGTAAAGTTCAAATCCACATCAATCAAGGTAAATAGTATTTATTTACTTACTTATATAACAAAAATACCAGACCACAAATGCCTCCTATTCCACCAATGCTCCCTCCCACTGCGCCTGCTACAAGACCTGTGCTGTTACCGCCACTCGGACCACTTGTGGCGCCAACTGTACCGCTTTGTGTAGAAGATGTAGTGCCTGTAGAGGATGCAGAACCGTTTTGCGTAGACGCTGTACCACTATGTGTGGTATCTGTTCCACTTTGTGTGGAAGCTGTCCCACTTTGTGTAGAAGCTGTACCGCTTTGTGTGGAATCTGTACCGCTTTCTGTAGAAGCTGTACCACTTTCTGTAGCAACTGTACCGCTTTGTGTTGTGCTGGTCGTCTCAGTGTTACCTTCTGAGCTTGACTCAGTGGGTGAGCCATCCGTGGACACAGATGTGGATCCTGGCGCAGATGTAGAGCTTGACTCAGTCGGCGTTGCATCCGTAGACGAAGAGGTGGATCCTGACGCAGTTGTAGAGCTTGACTTAGTCGGTGTGGCATCTGTGGAAACAGATGCGGATCCTGACGCAGTTGTAGAGCTTGACTCAGTCGGCGTTGCATCCGTAGACACAGATGTGGATCCTGACGCAGTTGTAGAGCTTGACTCAGTCGGTGTGGCATCAGTGGACACAGATGTGGATCCTGACGCAGTTGTAGAGCTTGACTCAGTCGGTGTGGCGTCAGTGGAAACAGATGTGGATCCTGACACAGTTGTAGAGCTTGACTCAGTCGGTGTGGCGTCAGTGGACACAACTGTGGATTCTGATGCTGTCGTAGAGCTTGACTCAGTCGGTGTGGCGTCAGTGGACACAGGTGTGGATTCTGATGCTGTCGTAGAGCTTGACTCAGTCGGTGTGGCGTCAGTGGACACAGGTGTGGATTCTGATGCTGTCGTAGAGCTTAACTCAGTCGGTGTGGCGTCTGTAGAAATCGATGTGGATCCTGACGCTGCTGCAGAGCTTGACTCAGTCGGTGTGGCATCTGTGGACACAGATGAGGATCCTGGCGCTGCTGTAGAGCTTGACTCAGTCGGTGTGGCATCTGTGGACACAGATGAGGATCCTGACGCTGTTGTAGAGCTTGACTTAGTCGGTGTGGCATCTTTGGACACAGATGAGGACCCTGACGCTGTTGTAGAGCTTGACTCTGTCGGTGTTACGTCTGTGGACACAGATGTGGATCCTGAAGCTGTGGTAGAAGTTGTCACTGTCGATGTTGTTTCTAAAAATACATTTGAGTTTTCGCGTGATAAAACTAACAATATGAGTTTACGACCAGGTATTTTCCTTTCTTTTTAATTAAGATAATTGTAAATCTATATGAATAGGACCAGAAACGCCGGGGATCTTGATGTCAAAATTAATACTTTCGAGATGTGCTTTCCACAAAAACTTTCATGAATATACAGATATCACTCGCTGACCTGCGGAGCTCCCTAAATAATCCTTTGTTTGAAGCAAGTGGCACAAATTTGAAAAGTCAGAATTTACATTCATACAATAAGTGATGTCTGTGTGGTTTTGTTCGGGAGGTGTATTATATTTGAAACGGAGTCAGCAGGGTAATAGTGCTTTATTGCGGAATCATGATTTGTACGTCTTAGGGCAATATACTTTACATAACATACGGAGAGTTTTTGCATATATCTGAGTAGTCTTAGATATATTTATATCACAGCTGAGAAACACGTGGTATTGTATACCAACAAATTGATAAATGATCGGGTGACGCACAATGGAATTCTGTTCAATGTTGAAATGAGAAATTTGAGTTTTCTCCCATTACGTTTACTTTATTGACTGATACATAGGTGCAGTCAATGCAGAAATTGAACATTTATTGAATGAAAGTAACATATGCAACCCAGATTATTTAGTTTTCACAAACACTTCCGTCCCATGAACATATAGTACTTCCCATACAGTAGTATTTAAGTGTTTGCGAAAACGAAATAATCAGGATTTCTTATGTTAGTTTCTTTCAATACATGTTCAATTTCTGTATTGACTGCACCTATCTATCAGTCAGTAGAAGAAACGCTGTAGGAGAAAACTCGAAAATCGAACGTCAAATCCATTCTCATTGTAGTGTGTGTCACCCGATCATTTACCTGTTTGTATGTAAACAATACCACGACACGTGATTCCCAGTAGTGTATATGTTCTATGACAGTTTCGTGAAACGGAGCACCGAATCGTTAGAATATATAAATATATCTAAATCTTACCTTGTTCACAAGTTGCAGTGGATGTTGACCACCGGCCGTTGCCTTGGCATTCAAGATCTGTGTTTACATTACTGGATGCACTAAACCCCTTGCCACAGGCAAGGCTAGCTATGTTTCCAAAGTTCTGCCCAGAGGCAGTATATGCTCCATTTTCAACAGACGGTAAGCTGCTACCCGAGCAATCTAAAGAAACATGTATAAATTTTACAAGAGGCGTTTTTGTTGTGACACATGTTTTCAATGGTGTAAATATAAAAACAGGAATGACCCATGACGGTATATACATACAAATAAGTCGAGGAAAATATATAATTCAAACAAATTTGATCTATGTGGCGTGTACCCAGAAACCTAGTGCTGTCACCTGTCGTAAGGGTATATGTGTAAGTGAAATAAGTTTAGCCGTGACACGACAAAACCGGTCTTCGGGGTTTCCGACCAGGTCCGACACAAATAGAGCTGTGCAGCCACAGAGGATGACTAGAAGATTGAAATTTCGGATTTAGGAAGAAGAGGAATTGCACTGTCATTGTAGCGAAAACAAAGGCGTTGATCAGCTGTGCAGTTACTGCACAGCTGATCTGCGTCTTTGTTTTCGCATATGCAAAAATCCGGTTTTCTCACGATGCGGCTCAATTTTATGGCTAAAGTCTAACATTCCCGTTGTGAGAGAAGTCGTTTTGTCATAGTTTGTTGCATGCCAATCTTGAGGAATGATATTTAGAGATGCAGTCTGTGGATAAAATGCGTTCAGCCAGTCGGTATTGTGTTGGGTAAGGTAGGGTAAACTTTTTCTGGTTAACTGCTTACCCGTGGGAAGGCCGCTTGCATCGGCATTGCATCCAAAGTCACTGCAGCATGCAGTAACGGTGTCTGAGACGGAGTCATCAATAGTTGAACTGTCACAGGTTGTTGAACACCCACCGCTATAAGTAAACGCTCCATTACTGTGTCTTAATCTTGTTAGCTGAAATAAGCACAAATGTTAAAGAAAAATACTGTACCGCCTTCGGGCTTTAATCCTATTTGTGGAACCGCGGTCGCAGAAGGCCTGGGTTCACATGAGAAAATTTTCCATGCAATAAGTTCACGCAATATTACCATTTTTATTTTAGAAGCCTCCGTGATGCAGTGGATATGTCACTCGCCTTGTAATCCAGGGGTCCGGCAGGTTCGATCCCGGGCTTCTCCAGTCCGTCGGATGGGACTATAAACCGAGGTCCCGTCTCCATATGACCTTAGCTGTTGGTGGGACGTTAAACCCCAATCAACCATTATTATTTGCCAATGGGACTTTGTCACAGATTTTCGTTTACATATTTTTCAGTGATAAAGAAACATCACTCGTCTGAACTTATCCTATGACGTTAGAACTCGTTAGTCTTTGTCCATCAACAGTAAGTCATAAATGCCAAACTCTCGTGACGCGAAAAAGGCTGAAGCATTTAATTTTAATACGTCTCATAATGATGATGATGATGATGATAATAAGGATAGTAATGATGATGAAAGTCGTCATGCTTAGTTTCCATATGTTTCTCCTGTTTACATTTATGTTGTCAGGTTGCAGAGCCAAAGATGTTTCACCAGAGGAACTACTCCGTGAAGTCGCAGGTTTGTTTATTTTTGGTTTAAGTGTTTATTCTTGTTATGATATTATATGAGATTTGTCATGAGAAAACCGGACTTTTGCATATGCGAAAACAAAAAACGCAGATCAGCTGTGCAGTAACTTCACAGCTGATCAGCGCCTTTGTTTTCATTACACTGATAGTACAATTCCTCTTCTTCTTCAATTCGAAATTTCAAACATCTAGCATATTTCTGTGACTGTACAGGCCGGTTTGTGTCAGGCCTAGTCGGAATCCCTGAAGACCAGGATTCTTACGTCTCGGTTCATATTTAATGGCCTTTTCTAATGTTGATGACCTTTCGGTTATATAATGTACTGAAATCCATGCTGCAAGTTTTGCTCTCAGTGAAATCATGATGAAATGTGAAAATGTCAATACATAGTATGAAAGAATTGCCAACAGAAAAAAAAAAAAGAAAAAAAAAAAAAAAAAAAAAAAAAAAAAAAAAAAATATATATATATTTCTGTTCGAATCTCTAAAAATTCACTTTTGGGGTACTAGAATATCGTTTCTTTATAACTGTGTAGAGGAAAGACATCAATGTAACCGGCAAACATGCTTTGAATGTGACTTTTCAACGGTATCATCAATTCAAGTTTCGGATATTTGTTTCAATCTTGAACCTTGAAACTTTGAAACTGCAATAAACATAATCTTGCAGTTTTTAAGCTTGCGAAGTTGAAAAAAATGCCAGTATGCCTACACGTACGATACGAGTAGTCATCTCCTATTCAGTGGTTTCTGATATAAAATACACTTTAATTCACGTCTTTTCATTTCCAGTTGATTTCTCTTGATATACTTTTATGCTTTATTCACTTGTATTGAGACATATCTTATTTCAGAGACACCAGGTATACTGAATGACCCAACGCAAGTCAGTCGTATTGTCATGTCAGTGGTGGAATCATCGTCATCACACCTAAAGGAAATGAAGAAACTTGGCAAGGACAACAAAGAGATGCGTAGCAAACTTCAGACCCAAGAGAGGAAATTGAAAGACATGTCTAAATCTATTGAGAAACTGAACAATGTGATCAATGAAATGGGCAATGAAAATAAACAGTTATCCGCAAGGGTAGTGAACTTAGAGAAGGTTAATAAGAAACTGACTGAAACGTCAAAGCACCAGGTCACCGTAATATCCACTCTGCATAACAGCATTCAAGAACTACAAAATCGCGTTATGACGGACCGACTTGCTAAGCCGTCAAACGATGCAGTTGTAGAAGATACTGGTGATAACATTTCTAAACGAATTCTTCTACACACTGATACTGATGTTCTAACCGTAGTTACAACACACAGTGCCCAAATACAAAAACTCCAGACTGATGTCGCTGCATTGAAGAATGGTTCACTACCCCAAAATACCGACTTGCTGAAACTGCAAACCGATGTTGCGGCTTTAAAAGCAAATGGCCCATCAGGGAGTTCAGGGTCAACGTATGTTCGTTGGGGCAGAAATACCTGCAGTGGGAACGGAACGGAACTTGTCTACTCTGGGTTTGCAGCAGGATCTCATTATACCGACAAGGGTGCAGCAGCAAACCACCTTTGTCTTAGTCCGGACCCACTGTGGGGCCACTATCAGGACGCCCACGACGCTCGTGGTTTAGTTATGGGAGTCGAGTATGAATTTACCGGAACATCACGAGATACGACGCCTTGGTTCCACAAATATTTACGCGAAGAGGATGCACCTTGTAGCGTCTGCCGGAGCCCCAGACCAACTGTTATCATGATCCCGGGTAGAAACCAATGTTACAAGGGTTGGACCTTAGAATACAAAGGTTATCTTGTTTCCGGCGATTTCGCTCACGTTGCTGCAACCGAGTACCTCTGTTTGGATGATAACCCTGATATCATTCCCGGTGGGCATGCTGACGAAGATGAATCCTTGTTTTATATGGTGGAGGGAAGATGTGGCCGATCACTTACCTGTCCACCTTATATAGATGGCCGAGAACTCACGTGTGTTGTCTGTTCTAAATAAATAAGGCTATTTCCAAATACAGATTTTGTTTATTTTGTATGTAAATGTGAAATTAGGCAATGATCAGGAACTGGTAATGTCAAAAATGCGCATACAAATGTTTTTTATGTATTATGGAACTGGGTGTAATTTAATCTGATTAATTGATTGATTGATGAATATACAATCTAGTGTGTGTGTCCTTGCAGTCTGATCAGCAAATTGTATTGTCTAATGCTGCAATGCGTAGAGATAAAATAGCTTTTTGGTTAGATCACAGGCGCGCGACAACAGCACCGACATATTTTGCAGTTTCACCATCTTGGAGATTATTGTTAGCCTTTCATGTCAAAGTTTTATTTAACAAAACCAACTGACATTTTCAGCGAATAAATGACAATTGCCTTGAGTGTACGCGCAGCTCCAATTCGTAGATGAAAGTACTTCTACGAATTAATTCATGTTTAAAGTTTTCATTTGCTTCAGATTATAAGTGGTATTGTTAAGCTTCCAATGGATCTAAAGTTGCAATGTAACTCCTTGTATCTTGCTCGTCCTCGTGTGGTTCACCATAGTGTTTTCTTGATAGTTTTGTTTGAATGCTGTAGGGCAACATGGTCGCGGTAAATTTCGATCATCTGACCAACCACTCAACAACTGAGCAAGCGCGCTCAATTATTTTTATTTTAACTTTTTTATGCACAAATGATAAGTATTGATTTGTTTTGTTACCCTGTTTGTTATTGCATTGTACGTATTTTCTCATTTATTTTCTCATTTATTTTTTTAATTGCTGACCTAATATGACCAGCCATGGTACGCCCCATTGAAAAAAACTTTTACTTAATTGGCATGCTACTTTTGTTTCAACAATAACTGTGTGCTGTTTATAATTTTAAAAATGTGTTGAAAAAGGATATTCAATTATATTCAATTATTTTACAAACCGTACTGAATATTTACTGGCTCTTTTGACAATCATTTTAAAATAACCCATGGTACGAGGCCCTACATCTTGGCTGCCTTCATGGTGACGTAAGCTGCATATCTTTTCATAGATACTGACATCAAAACACACATGATTGTATTTTTTACTTAATTTGAAACATATTTCCTTCATACGGTCTTCGAGTTTTGCTACTGCTACGCAGCATGACAGCTATGCCTTACAAGAAGTTCGTCAAAAATGTAATAAGAACCTAAATTCACTCCCGATGCCTTCTAAAATGAAAGTGGTCTCACCCAAATGATAATATTGGGACTAATGGGTAAAGATGGTCAATACTCACAAAGCAAAAGCCTGTGGTTGGTGTACATTCATTAATCGCCTCCGCTCCTAGATTGGCTGTGAGGTCGTCATGATCGTTGCAGTTATCCCCAGCGTTCTCGTTACACTCAAACTCCACACATCCCTAAAACGAATCAAAATAATCAAAATGTAAACACGCAGTTTCGGCTATCTTAATGGTATTTTCGTGGTATACTGGACCCCTCTGGGATAATCTACTAATTTTGATTATAAATAAGTGATGCTGTGATTAGTTTTACAAGTCAGATTAAATTTTTATTAAAGTTCTCGTTGCCAATCTTTTAAACGCCAACAATGTTTGTACTTTTTTGTAAAATGGAAGACATCGACTATGACGAGGTTAATTCTTCTTGAGTTCCGTTGCAGCGTAAAAATATTATTATACTTAAGGAATAAAGAAACGCAACACACACTTTGGGTCACTGTAACCAGGATGTGTGATGCAATTCTGTGGTGTAACTTATCTTATTACATGAAGCAGTATCTTAACGTCAAATTACAGCGGATGCGGTCACTATGTCGGTTACGTATGCTTGATGGCGTGCGCATAGCCTCACAGGCCCACACTAACACACAATGGAAACATGATCAATTAAAGTCAAATTTGAACCAAAACCAATTTCATTGTTTCCAAATCTGCTACAAGTGATTGCAGAGGTGACCATCGACCCATTGGTACCATTAGATTGTGATTTGGGACGTTTAACGCCACCTACGTCAATGCCAAAACAAACGCTAGGTGCCCCATTTCTACGGTAACTGTGGCGTCATTAATGCTTGAAAAGCATGTCGTGTCGTGTTTTGTTTCGATAAAATACCGTATAAACACAAAAAAGTCCACATAGACAATTGTAAATGACATGCTCATTTTTCATTATTGTGCACGTTTGCATTCCGTTAACCAGTTTTAACGCAACATGGCATGACGCCAAAGTATGCAATGACGCCAATCTCTATTGCACATTTTCAAGTCAACGTCAGACTACCAAGCATGCACAGTAGTTTGAATCTTCACCTTCGTCCCGACGTTTACGTCACAATTTGCTTTTTTTCATGGTTTGTGACGTTTTGATGCTAGTTTTATCAACAAAATGTCGTTTTCACATTTCATCACATTGCACAAGCAGTCTGCAAGACATTTCTTAAAAAGATTTTACCAAAATGTCAAATACATTCGTTACAATTGAACTTTTATGTGTTGCGTATTTTAATACCTTAAGTATATTATTGAAACACATTATGAGTAAATCGCTGGTATAACTGGGTTATTATGCACAAAAACAGTCTACCATAAATGCTTATGGTCGGGCGTCAGACTCTATGATGGCCACGACATAAAGCTATTCATTTAAGTTGGTTGGGGCCGGAGCTTCTTGTCTATTGCTTGGCCCACCGGGGTTCAGCTGGTGTTTTAATGTACTTTGCTTAGGATTTCAGTAATTTATACGGCGCTCAGGGATCTCCATCATCGGGCAGCTTACTGAATCTGTGAGTCCTCGTTTTTGATTCATCATGGTGGTTATCATGATTTATTTGTTTGTCCTTGATGATTCATTGACTAGTTAGAGATTCACCACGAGGACCAAACAACTAAGTAAATGTTATAAACCACTGCAGGAAATGAGGGTGGGGTTAGGGCACTGTGAAATCGATTTGGGCCCCCAGTATATTTATGTTACTGATCGTTCCAATGCGATACTTCTTTTGTGGTTCTATTTGTTTAATGTTTTGGAGTCGAGTTTTGTGCTGCTTGTTTTTGATTTTGACAATCATTCTGGTACTTTTGTAACGGTGTGCTATAAATAGATATACAAATTTCAAACTTGGTAGTTTGTGAAAGTCAGCGCAGTAAACACACTTGATGGATGTGCTTTTTCATCGACGGGTAACCCGGTTTAACCCATATATGACGAATGCATTTTCATTTTAAGGGGCGCCAGGAGTGATTTTTCACTTTTATTCAATTTTTCGATAAAAATTCTCTAAGCAAACAGAATAGCCCCAGATGGGACGCCGCGTTCTGCGGCGTCACATCTGGGGCTATTCTGTTTGCCTATGTCCCATAAAAGGGACACCAGGCTTAAATGAGTTAAGCTGTTGCTGCAGGCTCAAGTTACACTTTTATCCGTATTTCATCTGTTCCGAGTCACATTTAAATTCCATATTTTGCTTATCATACAAATTGTTGGTGTGAAAGCCTATATACAAGCACAAGACTCAGTTTGTGTCCGTTATAGTTATGTCCTTTTCAAGCTCATAGAGATAGGCTAATCAGGGGCGAAAGCGGGAAAACCCCGAGAAAAAAAGCAAGCAAAAAAAAAAAAAAAAAAAAAAAAAAAAAAAAAAAAAAAAAAACAAAAAAAAAAAAACAGGCTAATAAGGGGCGAAAGCGGGAAAACCCCGAGAAAAAAAAAACTCCTGTCACACCCGCATGCAAAATTTGGTGGCTTGTCTCACACGTAAAGGGGGCTGGAATCCACACCAGACACCGAATGATTAAGCGCGTTAATTAAATCATCGCTCTTAAACACTCGGGCACCGAGTCCGCCCTTCAGAGGTTTTGGTTGCCCACTCCTAGAAAGCATACACACTTACTGTTGGAAAGAGAACACACACATTAATGCAGGTTTCTTAGTTATGCTTGTGAGATTGGGTGGACGATTTGACTTATTTTGTTTTCTGTATGCGAATGCCAAAGTTGATTTTTCTCAAAGACTGTCTTATTTTCTTTCATTAAGCAAGTCTAGACCTTGGAATAAATATATATAATACTTGATATGTGAAAAGTTCGCGTGGTTCATTGACGCTCTAAAGGTCAAGTGCAGATATATGCAAAAGGTTAAATGTGAAGCCATGTAAATTTGTACACTTTTGACCTTAGTCTTCCGTGATCGATTCATATCAAATACCTGTGAACTCCAAAAGTGTATAATAACGTATCAAAATCACGCAATTTCGATTGAACGATCATCGATAAAACGATAGAAATCCCTTCCTGTTTCTATGTTAATATTAGGGCTTGTTGTTTGTGTAAAAAAGGCGAAAAACATGACGTGCTCCTCTTACCACTGAATCATTGAATTTGCTAATATTTTATAATTTCAACACTTCATAGCACACAGCACACTTCAGAGATGAATACATGGAAGGGTTAGTGAATTTAAAGGCCCGTAGTTCATTCCAAGAAGTTTATTATTTTCCCTGTGAATTTTAATGCATTTACAAAGTATCGCATTCTTATATTAAACTTACAGTCATCCACGTTCGAAATGTTTTGACACTGATTACAATTTTTCGAAGTCATTTTTCCTGTCAATTTTTGTATCGTTTTTCTTTAAACCATGACAGTTTCATGAGAGTCACCTTTTTAAGCATGATATATATCATTTCATTTAAGAGCCACACTTTTTTTTTCAGCTAATAACCAGGGAAGGGCCTTTCATTATAGTTCTTTTTTAAATTATATTTTGACACTCACTGAGAAATAAAAGCTCGATTTTCCTACCATTGTCACGCAGTGCGGAAAAGTAGTTCATGTTTAATTTTATTTATTTATTTATTTATTTATTTATTTATTTATTTATTTATTTATTTATTTATTTATTTATCATAAAGACCGTAAGCAAACGTCTTTCTAATTTATTTATCCGTTTTCGCTGTCTATGTACTTAAAATATCATGTAGAAAGTGGTATCATGCTTGAGAAATCAGAAATTTAATATCAATTAACATGATTAAGAATCATTTTCTAAACATTCTTTAATATATTTGGCTGCATTTGAATGATAATAGTCTTTTTCTACGACTTGAAAGTTATATAATTAGTAAACAGTAATTCCACGTTGCCAAATCTAAAGTGCCACTGACCAGGACTGCGGTATGGCCCCTCACCTTTCTCATCAATATGTTCACTGCACTGAAGGGATCCCACTTTTGATTTTATTTACTATATAATTTTCTAACATACACGTAATGAGCTTTTTGTAGTTAATGTTGCTTACGTTTTCACCGTAGCCTGGCGTCGACGTCGCTTCGCCAGAAACCAGCACTAGCTGTCCACCTGAATAATGGAAAATAATAGAACAATTCTTATATTAAATGAGCCGCCCCATAGGAAAACCAACAATCTGCAAAAGCGAAAACAAAGACGCAGATCAGCTTCGCGGTAACCGCGAAGCTGATCAGCGCCTTTGTTTTCGCTACTCGGATAGTACAATTCCTCCTCTACTTAACTCCAAAATTTCAAGCTTCTAGCCTGCTTCTGTAGCTGTACAGGTTGGTTTGTGTCGGACCTGTTCGGAAACCACATTGTTGGTTTTCCCACGAGACGGCTCATATCATTTACTAAAGAAATAACTCTTGGAAACATCTGAAGTGGTTAACGAAAAGAGCTTTTCCAAACTTTTTGAACTGTCATTTTCTTTATTTTTTATTTTTTTTTTTTTGGCAAGTTTAAGGCAGATGCAGACTATTTGCTAATACAATTTTCGACAGAGTCTAAAAACTTGAAAGGAAAAATCATACTGCTTTTGCAGATTTTAAATATAGCAGGCATTTACAAATGTTTTACTTGAACCTATTTCTAATTATTTTTATCCAGGAAATTATGTACATCGTTCATAACACCCGTCTTATTTCCATATCTAATAAGTTAGTTTTGTTGGTGAAAAGATGAAATATTTGATTCAACATTATCTTAAATCCACTGAGTTATCCACATGTAGAAAATTACAACTTACAAATAAGTATCAGACAAACAAGAGTCTGATTAAAACGTATATTAAAATTCATTTTCGTTTTTTTTTTCAACCAAGCGAACCAGCGCCCGGGTATCTTAAAACATCTAATCACAATGACTAGTTACAATGGTTAGTTTGGTTTTCCTTTCTTTCACGCCATGTCATAGATTTCCTTCAACTTGTATTTAAAAAAAAATGTCTTCCAAATGCATCAGGATAGCATGTGCGTGAAATGTATACTCCCTTAAACCCCACGTTTATATATAGTAAAACTGTTGTATAAAGGGGTATACCTATTTTTATTATTTTGATCCAAACATAGATTGTGGGTACTCATAATCAATGTTTAGAGCAAAAATATTAACATTTTTTTCTAATGATTTCATTTTTTACAGCTGAAAAAAAAAAATCTTTGTATATTACATGGACGAGTTTTCGTAATGTAATTGCGACTCTTGTTTCTCAACCACAACGCCATAATAGTACAAACTTCTCTAACTGCATACCTACATAAAGATATAATGAGCTCTTTTTTTCTCTTTTTCTTTTCAATGATTATTGTTGAAATTATAACTCAACTAATTATTTTATTTTTGATGTTACACTTAAGTTGAATAGGTTAAAGTTTAATGACTAACGACAAAAAATAAGAAGTGACGTCTGAAATCGTAAATTACACATAACTACGGGCCGCGTAATGCGAAAGTTTGACACCGCACAACACAAAAATACTAACATGTGCCAAAAAGTAGCCTTATCAAGATGTTTGCCATTTCTTATTGACATGTGTCCCTATATTAGTTTTGAAGACTTCAAGCAACTATTTTAACCACATGACAGACATACTGGGCCGGCTATTTCTCTTGACGATGCGTCGGTATTTAAATATTCAAAAATTGCAAAACATACCTTTGTCTGAGTTGGTAACATCTAAACCAAGGCATAAGAAAGTTTAACGTTAAACATATACTCAAAGGAAAAGGTTTAGTTAGAAACTTACTATCATACCCTGCTGAAAAGAAACTCCACAGGTGTCCATCTCGACAATGGCAATGGCCTTTTTCGTCAAACGTCATTTTTTGTAAGTTGATTATTGTTTCAAACGCAGTGTTTTGTAAATTATACCACACTTGCATTGGTCTTTCATCACGTCCTCACGAGCCGCAACATGGCGAGTGACGTCGTGATGAAAGATCACTCAAAGTGTGGTTTAATTTGCACTTGAAATAAAAAAAATAGTTGATTATGTGTTTAATCCTATATGCTGTAAGATCTAGACCAGCTTGTTACAACTGTGCAGCTGTTCAGTGGCTTTGTCTTACTGTAACTGTATAAATAGTACTGTTCATAAGACAAGTTTTGTTGTGACACATCTTTGTTTTATTTCGACACTTCCTTATCATGAAAAAGCTGTCTCTGTAAATCTATAATGTGGCCAACATGCACAGCCTTGCACTTGAAGCCAAAATCAGTTGATTATCCTTTAGGCTGTAAGATCCAGATCAACTTGTTATAACTGTGCAGTTGATCAGTGTCTTTGTCTTACTTGGACTGTATAAATTATACTGTTCATTAAGAAAAAAATTGTTGTGACACAGCTGTTTCTAAATATAAGCCACATCACGAAAAAGAAGCCTCTGTAAATCTATAATGTGAAACTATGATGTAATCAGCATTCAGCAGTGCAAATTACTTAGCAGCAAAATGACTTTTTATCGCAAAAAAAGGTTTAAGATCAGCTTTGTGACAACAGTGCAGCTTATCTATGTCTTTGTTTTCATTGGAAAGTACAGCCACTAAATATAGACTGTTGTGCCATGACCTTTATGGTCATGACCCTTATGAATAGTACATATGTACTGAAAACCAGAAAACAGGTATATCTAAATGAGATGCTCATTGATTGGTCTAAAAAGTGTGGATAAACTCAATGTAAACAAATAAATAACCAATATTGTTTAATTTTCGTTAATTGTATTAATAATAGTTTTGTCTCCATAGGCCTATAGGATAACTGCCCGATAAACGATAAAATCCGCGCTTTGATTCATAGCCCTTTCTGATAAATAAAATGTAAAAGCTTGATCCTTTGGAATAAAATATAAAAGTTTGATCCTTTGGAAGCAGTAAAACGTTCAAAGGGAGGTAATTGGGCCAGATTGCGCAATTTCGGGTACTGAACCCTCGTCAGTGACCCTTTATAAACTAGCGACGATAGCCAGACAAATATACTGCGATTTCAAAAATTTTACACAAGTGTTTTCTAAATCAAAGACACATGCCTAAACGGGGTCTAAAATTGAAAAAAAAAAAAAATGTTTAGAAGATGGCTCTAAACGTAAAATAGTTTGCTACTCTGAACATTCTTACTGATCTCAAAGGACCGAAAGAAATCATATAATCTGCACTATGGATGATGTACGGGGAGACCTTTTAGGGCCGCCACACGGCACAACGCCAGCTGCAGTAATCGTAAATAAAATATAAAAGTTTGATCCTTTGAAAGCAGTAAAACGTTCAAAGGGAGGTAATTGGGCCAGATTGCGCAATAGCAGTTCAAACGTTCAAAGGAGGGTAGTATGGGCCATATGGCGCAATTGCGGGTATCGAACCATCACCAAAGACCCTTTATAAAACGGCGACGATATCCAGACAAATATACTGCAATGTTTAAAAATTTCACCAGGTACGTCTAAATCAAAGACATTTGCCATAGCATAGCAAAAACAATGTTTAGAGGATGACTCTAAACGTACAATTTTAGTACTCTTAATATTCTAATTGATCTCAAAGGACAAAAAGAAATAATATAATCTGCACTAGGGATGATGTACGTGGAGATTTTTAGGGCCGCCACACGGCACAACGCCAGCTACAATAATGGCAAATAAAACATAAAAACTTGATCCTTTGGAAGCAGTTAAAACATTCAAATGGGCCATATTGCGCAATTTCCGATTTCTTTTTTTAAAAATTCATCCACAGTCTCGAGAAATAACGTCGACTATTTATCATTTTGAGATCACCTCCCTTTCACCTAACAAGAACAACCAGAGGACCATTGGTCCTGAGAACGCTCACCTGAAGCCTGATCTTGGAGTATTAAGTCATAATGAAATGACCTTGACCTTGAATACTCACACACCTTTATTGACTTCATAAGTTGTCTGCATCTGCAAAGTTTCAGGTCTCAGGCTGCAATAGTTTCCAAACCCAGTGATTTCTGAGAAAACCATAATTTTAATTTTGATATTTAAATGACCTTGGGCCAAGGTCAAGACATGACCTTGGCCTTCATTAATTACTTACCTTCATTGACTCCATTAGTTGTCTGCATCTAGCAACCTTCAGGTCTCAGGCTGCAACAGTTTGTTTTGCCTTTTTCCATGTGAAAGCCTATGTTTCCAAAATTGACCTTGCCGTAAAATAGGTCAAGGTCATCATAGGGTCATCATTTCAACAAACTATGATGGGCTGGAGTCCCAAATGCTACATACCAAGTTTCATGAAAATTGGCCTGCCGGTTCTGGAGAAGAAGATTTTTGAAAGGTTTTTACCATATATGGGCGTGGCGGCCATCTTGGTCATGTGACCTGGATTTCGCGATCAAACTTTCGTCTCCCCTATCCATGGATGCTCCACATAAAATTTCACTTTGATTTGCCATGCAGTTTCAGAGAAGAAGATCTTTGAAAAGTGTGTATGGACAACAGACTGGCCAAGGTCAAGAGATTACCTTGACCTATATTAATCACATACCTTCATCTACTCTATTAGTTGTTTGCATCTACCACTTTTCAGGCCTCAGGCTGCAACAGTTTTCAAAAAATCCATGGTTTTCACTTCTTCTTATGTAAAAGCCTATGTTTCCAAATTTGACCTTGCCGTAAAATAATTCAAGGTCATCCAAGGGTCATCATTTTATCAAACTATGATGGGCTGAGGTCCCCAATGCTACATACAAAGTTTCGTGGAAATCGGCCCACCGGTTCTGGAGAAGAAAATTTTTGAGTGGTTTTAACTATATATGGGCGTGGCGGCCATCTTGGTCATGTGACCTGGATTTCGCGATCAAACTTTCGTCTCCCCTACCCATGGACGCTCCACATAAAATTTCAACTTGATTGGCCCAGCAGTTTCAGAGAAGAAGATCTTTGAAAAGTGTGTATGGACAACAGACTGGCCAAGGTCAAGAGATGACCTTGACCTATATTAATCACATACCTTCATCTACTCTATTAGTTGTTTGCATCTACCACTTTTCAGGCCTCAGGCTGCAATAGTTTTCAAAAAATCCATAGTTTTCACTTTTTCCCATGTAAAAGCCTATGTTTCCAAAATTGACCTTGCCGTAAAATAGGTCAAGGTCATCCTATGGTAATCATTTTATCAAACTATGATGGGCTGAAGTCCCCAATACTACATACCAAGTTTCGTGGAAATCGGCCCGCCGGTTCTGGAGAAGAAGATTTTTGAGTGGTTTTACCATATATGGGCGTGGCGGCCATCTTGGTCATGTGACCAAGATATCACGAACAAAATTACAATGCCACTACCCAAGGAGGCTCCACATAAAATTTCAACTAGATTGGCCAAGCGGTTTCAGAGAAGAAGATCTTTGAAATTGTGGACGACGACGACGACGACGGACGGACGACGGACGGACGCCGGATCATGGCCATACTATAAGCTCACCTTGTGAGCCTTCGGCTCAGGTGAGCTAAAAATCGGAGTATGCACTCGGCAAAACCACATGCGATATTTCAATCTTTTTCAAGGGAAATGTTAGGTTTTACTTACAGTACTGTTGTACGACTGGTAAGGATAACGTCCATTCTGTGTGTGAGAAAAGGCTAAATAAGATTTTATGTCAAAAACACTTTTTTATCAGTGAATTATTAAAATAGTTTGAATATGCCTTCATTGATTTCTAGAATGTTTTCATCCATGAAAAAGTACCAATTAAAATTTTTGGTGTGAAAACAAAGTTTCTGCAATTAACCTTAATGGAAATTGATTTTTTTTTCAGGTGTTCCTCCCCCCCACCCACCTCCCGGGACCGAGAAAATTCTTCTGCACACTGTTGTAGTTTTACATTACAGACATCATTTGAAAATGGCATGCTTGGTCCCGGGGAGGGGAGGCTGTCAAAATGCTCAAAACAATATATAATGCTGGCCCATCAAATCAATTTACTTCAATAATTTTGTTTAGGACTGTAGCTTGTTTATCTTTCTACCTGGTTGAGCATGACCTAGTGTTAGAACAGTAGCCACATCAGGTGAAATTCTGTCCTATGTTCTTCAACCAGACACACTTCTGGTAAACTTTGATGAGCATCACTATAGTTAGGTTTTAGAAATTAAAGTGTCTGTACCAATGTGTTTTTTTATGTCTAAGTGGTGACACATACCTTTGTCTTGGCTTAGTAACATGTAAGCTTGTGTTAGCATATTTGAGGCAAGTCATGGTCTACATATTCATCTGGTTCTATGTTTTGCTATATGTTATGTCAAACAAACTGTGTTGCTCAAAATAAGTGGGCAAATATTTACTAGCCTTGACGCACAAATAGTCATTTGTTTTTGTTGCTTACATGTATACTTATGAAGGTACATTTTTTAGACATGTAGAGTATTCGCCTTGAATTTCATGTATACAGTATGTATTTGTGATATACATTTTTTATTGTTTATACATGTGTTGATATATGAAAGTAAATATGGATGATATATTGTTAGCCGGACTTTTAGACAACGATCATGAGTTAATTTTATTGTCACAAGTTTGTTCCGGCTCCGATGTGCCCTATTTTGAAAAGGGTTTCGACCTAGACACCTACACGGAAGAGCAATCCAAAGCAAGTTTTAGGTTTTATAAAGATGACGTCGATTCGCCTTTGGTCAGATATACTTCGGCTGCACGTGCAAAACGATTTGGCAACGCTTCATCGAACTTCGTTTCTGCTTGTACCTACCTGACCTATCGATGGAACTTACAAGTCGCAAATTTATTTCATTCACAGCCTAACTGATTCTCAACGTGTAGCGAGTATTTTGAACTTGTAATAAATGACGAAGTTTGGGGATAAAACTGTTCTACACGTACACGTACAAGTTACAAGTTCATTTTCTCAACCTCTCTAATATTACTTGAGAAAACCTTGGTTTTGGTATCATTTGTTTTTCCAAAATAATTACCCCTGCCCCCAAAAAAAACTCATGTTATGGCAAGTATATAAAAATTTCCAATTCAAACTTGTTTCGTTGTGTGCACAGGATGTCAGGCTTCCACAATAACACACAATTAACTTTTCAATGCAGGCTTTCAAAATCTAGGCAAACTGAATACGGTTTTGACGTGATCCTTTTAATCCCAAACTACCAAGGGAGCGCGGTGGCCTAGTGGTAGAACGTCGTCGGACTTCGAATCGGGAGGTCCTGGGTTCGATCCCAACAAGGGTCACCGTGTTGTGTCCTTAAGCAAGACCCATTGACTCCCTAGAGTACTGGTTAAAGCCCAGGAAGCAATGGCTCCGTCCCGACATGACTGAAAAATTGTTGACTGGGACGTTAAACCTCAATACAAACAAACAAGAATAAGAATTCCTTATTAAGAATAAGAATAAGAATAAGAATTCTTTATTCAGAAAACCAACATATAGACAGTATGTATTTTATGATACACCTGAATGATGACACTGTAGGATATAGGCATTACAGGCAATGTTCAAACGTTATAGATAAAATAATTATTTGACAAAATCATTGAAATATTTTAACTCGTTTTTTTTTTTTTTTTTTTTTTTTTTTTTTTATCAAAATGTGGCCATTTGCAGCAGTTTTTACACTGCAAATATTACTTTATTACTTTACCATGTATTTGATCAGTACTTGAGAAAATCTTGGTTTTGGTATCATTTTGTTTTTTGCAAAATAATTACACCTGACCCCAAAAAACTAAAGTTATGGCAAGTATATAAAAATTTCCAATTCAAACTTGTTTCGTTGTGTGTACAGAATGTCAGGCTTCCACAATAACACGCAATTACAGGCACTTCTTATGCATGTTTTTCAATGCAGGCTTTCAAAATCTAGGCAAACTGAATACGGTTTTGACGTGATCTTTTTAATCCCAAACTACCAAGGGAGCGCGGTGGCCTAGTATAGAACGTCGTCGGACTTCGAATCGGGAGGTCCTGGGTTCGATCCCAACAAGGGTCACCGTGTTGTGTCCTTGAGCAAGACCCATTGACTCCCTAGAGTACTGGTTAAAAACCCAGGAAGCGATGGCTCCGTCCCGACATGACTGAAAACTTGTTGACTGGGACGTTAAACCTCAATACAAACAAACAAAACCTAACTATCAAGGGGTTTTGAAGCCATAGCGATTTAAACAGTTCCAGTGGGGGGGGGGGGGAGGGGGGGGGGTTACATGCATTTTCACTGACTAAACTTATATAGCTGTATAGTTGAAAAGCGGATTTTTTTTCTAGACACATAGCCAGTGTATTCAAAAATGCGTTGTTGATCCAAATTGGTATCCAGATACTAAATATAAAGTTCTGTGCCGTACATACACTTTGTGGTTGTCTGGTCGTCAAGAAATTCGTAACAGAGGTTTTTCGTGACAAGGTGCAAGTAGTTATGGCACTGAATTGGAAGACAAATGCTCCATAATTACCCTCAAAAATCTTAAAAAATATCAACACAAATGGTCTGAACTATAAGACTTGTGCTTTGCTAAAGGCTATATGCATCTGAATAAAGAACTTGAAACAGTATATAACACAGATATTTGAAACGCACAGTTAGCAGATTTGTTTATCTTCAAGGGGTTTAACAAAGTATCTAGTTGATACATAAGTCATTACGAAACACGCCCATGCAATATACGGATTTTTCCTAAGCTGTGAAAATTGAAAACTAAACTTTGGGATGAAAATGTTAAATATTTTTCCATATTTTTGCTCAAAATATTGATTGTGGGTACACGTTCAATAGTTTCCATATGTTTGTTCAAAACATCTTCGGGACGGTTCTAGCGAGAACCCACAATCTATGTGTTGGATCAAAAATGATCAGAAAATGGCGCAATCAGAGAGAAATTCCCACTTTAAAACCGATCTGGGAAAAAACAAAATTAAAAATTAAGTACTTATACTAAGAAAACATATTGTAAGCCGAGTTTGCAGCTATTTTCGAAAAGGCGATCATTTTAGTTACCCGAACCTAACTTAATATGCGAACACGTACATAAGGTGCAAACAGCACCAATACATAAAACAAAGAACCACAACAGAAAAAGGTACAAATAGGCAACGATCAGGAAAAGGCGCAATCAGAAAAAGATTCCCTCTCCAAAAACCGAGGCGGGAAAAAAACAAACTTACAATCAGGTACTTATACCATGAAAACATATCGTAAGCCGAATGAGCACCTATTTTCCCACTCAGTTACGTAAACTTAACTAAAATATGATAACATACGCAAGGCGCCAACAGCACAAAAATTTTAAACACCAAGACATAAAACAAAAAGAACCACCACAGAAGTATCGCATTGGAACGATCAGTAATATAAAATTACTGGCGGGCTTAAACCGGTTTTACAGGTACCTGACCTCACTCTCAGCTTCTGCAGTGGTTCACAACATTTAGTTAGTTGTTCGGTCCTCGTAGTGAATCTGTAACTAGTCAATGAATCATCACGGACAAACAAAAATATCACGATAAATTTCATGATGAATCAAAAACGATTCCCGACGATGGAGATCCTTAGGCGCCCAATAGCTTACTAGCTCCGGAGCAAAAGTAAAACACCAGTTGAACCCCGGTGGGCCAAGCAACAGACAAGAAGCTCCGGCCCCAACCAACTAAAATGAATAGCTTTATGTCGGGGCAAACATAGCGTCTGACGCCCGACCCACCGGCGTGCAATTAAAGAAGGCAGTATCGCCTTGGAACGATCAGTGATATAAAATTACATGGGGGCTTAAACCGGTCTTACATGCGCCTAACCTCATCCTCATCTTCTGCAATAGTTCACAACATTTAGTTAGTTGTTAGGTCCTCGTGGTAGCCCAACGATCGCTCACGTGGGAACCAACAAGTTCAACTACAAAGTGTTATCGAAACATTTTCCCATGATGATTGTATCTCTATGAGGATTTCTCCAAATGCCCAAGGCAGCTAACTCAACATTCATGGTTGTTATTGTTACTACCACGATCGAACAAAAATGATGCCAATTCTGGCCGAAATTCGAACTCATCTAAGATATTACGGTTGTACTTGTAACCACCAAAAATGAAAAGATCAAATCGAAAATGAAGCCACTAGAGTTGCAACAACACTAAATAATAACACTAAAGGGCAGCTAACACATTATAAGCTTATGGCTATTTTTCCATACGCTGAAGGGCAGCTAACTCCAAAGTCTTTGGACGACTCTGATGGAAATTCGCACTCATCCGAGATATTATGTCCTTGTAACTGCCAAGAATGAAGGTCGTGAAATAAAAAATGTAGACCCTTGAGTGTCCGCAACACTTAATAGCCATTTTCAATCACTCAAGGGCAGCTAACTCTGCAGTCAGAGGTCGGATAGAGCAGAAATTCGAACTCATCAGACACATTATAGTTGTCAGTGTTACCTGAATGTGAGCTAAAATAGATGTACCCCTGTACACTCCAGTTTTACTATATAAAAGTGGGATATAAGGTGTATACATTACAGGTATATGTTATCCTGATGGCACCATACAGACAAGCTTATCCTTCCAGATAACTTCAATGCTAGAGTTGTTTCACTTCCGAAGGTGTAGGAAAGTAAAACAGTTTTCAAACAATACGTGAAGAACACGATCTTTCTGCCACGACTTCTATAGAAGGTTTTATTTCGACAAAAATCAAGTATGCAGCCACCTAATAAAACCCATGACATTCATAAACAGATGAAGGCAACTCTCTTTTATAAATCAGAAAGATGCTAGCAAAGTAGCAACTCGCCCTTCTGTTAAAGCTGAATTCATACTAAACCGGGACTTAATATGGACTCAGGAATGACAACAAAACGTCCGGTATATATGATCTTTGACTAACAATAAAGTAGCAACAGTGCGAAAAATTGCGGTTGCATATATGAACCTAAATAATTGGGACCAAACAGGACTATTTGTTTGTACCTTTACTGTTCACCACCACACCTCCATGTTCAGTGTTTTTGTGCTACAAATACTAGTTTCAAAACCATTTATCGTTTTGATGGCAAGTTATTCAACCTAAGATGGTTGTCAGCCGAAACTAAGTTGCTGAAAGACATGGTACATTAACTACTATCCAGATGATATTAGAAAAGCATAGAATATCAGAGAGACAATATAAGGTGCATGGATCGGATTTCAAAGCCTTGTGACAACTATCAACTAGTACTTTGAAATCCGAAAATGAAAGACCCGTGAAATTTACTTATCTGGAAACATAAGCACTTTTTATTACGAGCATTGCTGTTCATGGTGAAATTATTGTAAGAATTGCGACAGACGTTTTTGTCATGATAATTCATTGAATTGTAAGAAAGTTAAAAGTAAGCAATAATCTGGACCAAAGCCCCACCATAAAGCCCAAGTTAAAAAGACATAGGTACTTATTCAAAGAGAACAAACGGTTTGCCGAGTGAGCAGCTATTTCTCAAAAGAGGAATTGTTGTTACCTGAACTAAATATGAATACGCACATCAAACTCTCTCATTTTACTGCTAAATAGATCATGTATTTTTTTTTTCGTTTTCCTTTAAGATCAGCATTGTTGAGAGTTCCAACAAGTTATGGACTCGAAGTCATTATTTAGCATAAGAATGTTGGACCTGGTAACTGCCCGGCATTAGCAGACGTATTATAAATATTGTAAATGACTCGCTTGGGCATATATGAGCCGCGTCATGAGAAAATCGGATTTTTGTCTATGCGAAAACAAAGGCGCAGATCAGCTTCGCAGTAACTGCGACGCTGATCAGCGCCTTTGTTTTTGCTACACGGATAGTACAATTCCTCTTCTTCCTAATTCCGAAATTTCAAGCTTCTAGCCATCTTCTATTGCTTCACAGGCCGGTTTGTCTCAGACCTGATCGGAAACCTCGAAAACCGGCTTTCTCGCGTCGCGGTTCAAATATTATAAAGAACTCGCTTTTGCATATTTGACCATAACTGTGTCTATGTGGGAATCGCCTTTGTCTCTCATGCGTCTGAACAAATATTGACATTTTTTTCATAAATGCGTTTACGTACTGCTTATTTAAAAAAAAAATGATGTGTACTTTTCTTATGTCTCCGAGGGTTCCCTTATTATTTGCAAACAATGCGATATTTATTTGTCTGACAAGATTATCTTTTTTAAGTATGTAATTGTTGAAACTAATTAAAAAATTAAATTCTATATACACGACATCAAACGTTAAGCACTGACTGCATTATATTCTTTCTAGAAAAGTCAATATTCAAGGCTTGTCACTGAGGCCCCTAAGAGTTTTCCTGTGACTTACATTATAATCGGTGACAATTTAAGGCAACACTGATTCCGTTCCTTTTAAGATCAACAATCAGAGATGCATTGTGCTTGACACCTGTCTGAAAAATAACTTGTACACAGTTTATATAAGGTAGGATTAGTAATTGTAATGACGTCAAATTCTATTTTGATATTTTTAAAAACTACTTCATGTTGTGTGGCGGTCCTTAACCTCTCCCCGTACACCATCCATAGTGCACATTATGGTTTCCTTTTGGTCTTTTCAGACTAGCTAGGATATTTCTGAGTAATCAGAAATCTATTATCGGGATTGATTTATTTTCTAAACTACGTTTGAAATATTGGGCACCATTATGATGATATCAGTCCTTGAATAGACTTTTATGTTACCAAATATAAAGGGTCACTGACGAGGCTAAAGTGGATAAATTGCGATATGGCCCATCCCTTTCTCATTAATTAGCAAATTGCTATTAAATAGGGGTTGGTGTCATCGGTGTGTCTTGTAGATAGAAGAGGAATGTGGACAAACGACTTGTTGGGTTGAAGCAACTTTAAAATGTATGTGAAATAATTGTTTTGGCGGTGCTTATTTTTTGGAGTTGTGTATAATATTATATAGGGTTAGTGATAATTTGGGTTTTACCTGACATACTTATACTGCCCGTGTCAAAAAAAAAAACTGATGATTAAACATGTGAAAAAGAATGCCGTCAGCAATTTGTTAAATGGTGAAAACGTAATCGAATATCTACATGGTTTTGAAAACCATAACAAGTTGGAAATTTTGGAAACTGTGTGGCGGTTCTAACGAGTACCCACAATCCATGTTTTGGATCAAAATTAAGGAAAATAGATATATCATTTTACACCCAATGATTATAAAAGGTGCGTATAAGGGAGTATTTATTTCACAGACACGTCTTCCTGGTGACATGTACATGTATCATGTAAATATTGATGACTGGAGAATTTAGTCAAAATACCAAAGAAAGTACTAGCATCAGTTTAGAGGCCAAACTTTGTAACTAGATCATAAATGTTTTTCACATAACAAAGCTAAAACAAATATTGTCAATGTTTTATTCTTCCTATATAACATGTTCCTATTTGCAACAAAATGACATTGGTGTTGAGTATCATTTTTTTTGTCATGTGACTTAGTAAAAACGAAAGAAAATTGTATCCAAATTAACCCAAAATACATGGGGTGATCGAAAAGTACGTATAAAAATGTTGTCATTTTTTTTTAGCTTTTTCGAGATGAAATTTCAACACATAATGCAGCTTTATATAATTTATGCAAATAGTACATTGCAATATCGCATGCATAATACGCATATGTGCGTCAGTGCAGCTCCGCCTAACGGTATGTGGCGATACTTCACGTCGAAGTTTTGTTCTTATTTTTAAATACTTCTTAGTTCTAAGTATTGTAGCACCCGTTTTGATTGCGTTAGCACTCAACTACAACGTGCACGGCTTATGTTTGTAAAGTTACGAGGGATTTTACCGAATGGATTTGTCTCTAGAGTCTTGCAAATACCGAATCTGTCAAATAGACAAAACTGTTAAGATTTTCGACAATGTTGCATTTTCGCTATGTCATTTTTTAAAAGTATATATATATATTTACTGCAAACTCGAAACATTTTTATTCTTGACAGCGTCTCTTCTAGTTATACTTTATGTCAGTCTTTTTAAAAATTTCGTTAAACATCGGGCAGAAAGCAAGTTTACAAAATGAAATCGACGTTATGGCATATTTTACGCTAATCTGTTTAATTCAATTTCACCGTATTAGTAGATAAAAAATAAAATATAAAGGTTTGATCCTTTGGAAGCAGTAAAAACATTTAAAGAGAGATAATATTGCGCAATTTCGGGTAATGAAAACCGACAGCGAAAGCCAGACTATGGTACTGTAATTTCGAAAATTTACACGGGGAGTCTAAATCAAAGACATATTCCTGAACGGGGTCAAATAATTTTAACATTGCTTAGAAGTATGTGTCTAAACGTGAGTCTTTTAAAACCGATCTCAAAGGACCTAAATAAAAATATAATCTGCACTATGGATGATGTACGGGGAGACGTTTTAGGGCCGCCACATGGCAAAAAACAGCTGCAGTAATAGCAAATAAAATATAAGGGTTTGATCCTTTGGAAGCAGTAAAACATTCAAAGAGAGATAATATGGACTATATTGCGCAATTTCGGGTAATGGACCCTCATCAGTAGCCCTGTTTAAACCGGCAGCGAAAGCCAGACTATTGTACTGTAATTTCGAAAATTTACACGGGGAGTCTAAATCAAAGACACATTCCTAAACGGGGTCAATAAAGCATCAGAATGCCGTGTGTTTTCGTAAATGGTCATTTCATGTTAGAAAATTCTTTTTCATTAAAAAATGTCGACCAACTTTCCCAACCCCCTAAATACATAAACAAAGTCAGCCCATGGGTACAGATGCGTCGGGTCACCTGAAGTGGCGTCATTACGGTGCCTCGTGCATGAATATATATGGAACGCCAGAGCTGTCTCATGATCCATAAACGTCATTATATGATGTACAAACGCCATTATATGATGTGCAAACGTCATTATATGATGTAACAACGTCATTATATGATGTACAAACGTCATTATATGATGTACCAATGTCATTTTATGATGCGAAAACGTCATTATATGATGTACAAACTTCATTATATGATGTGAAAACATCATTATATGATGCGAAAACGTCATTATATGATGCGAAAACGTCATTATATGATGTACAAACTTCATTATATGATGTGAAAACATCATTATATGATGTGAAAACATCATTATATGATGTACAAACTTCATTATGTTATGTGTAAACTTCATTATATTATGTACAAACTTCATTATATTATGTTCAAACTTCATTATGTTTTGAACAAACTTCATTATGTTATGGACAAACTCCATTATATAGCTTTTTCGTTATGATGCGGTTAAAATCAATAGAAAAGATTTTTTACTTAACACCGGTAGAACTTGTTTTGCTTCACGTATTGAAAGTCCGAAACTAACCCAAGTCGTTTCGCCCCAACCCATTTCTTCTGCTAGGCAATTCATCCTGTAAATCATTTCCTTTTTTTTTTTTTTTCATTTTCTAACCAAGTCTTTTCGCCACAACTATTTTGTCTGTAAGTCGTTGCGCTCCAAAGACATTTGCCCCTCACTGGGGTTCAACTGTTTTATGATCCAGAGTCCAATTGAGATAGAAACAGGAAAGAAACCGACAAAACAAGACAGACAAAACATGAAAAATTACATTACATACGAAGAGCAAGATGATAAGCTCCCGGGGGGTACTCTGAAATTTTCCATATACGTAGGCTCGGTGGACTTTTGTGTGGATAAAAATTTTGAATTTCCACAGTTTTTGGGGTTTTCAGAAAATGTGAATATTTTGGGGTATGGGCATTTTTTTGGGGATCCCTTCAAAATTTGACTATTTAATGGGGCTTCGCGTTACGAATGTTTGGTTTTTACAGCTAATTCACGTATTTTGGGGTGTCCTTCAAGTACCTGATATTTTTGGGTAGTCCCTCAGACCAGATAGTTTTTGGCGTACGGAGCAGATGCTGGACCCGAGCCTATGTATGAGCAAATGTTCAGAGAACCCCCAGGGGATAAGCTCTTTCCCATGAAGGTAGAATTCAAGTCTTTAATCTAGACTACCACGGCGTAAATTCTTGAAATGGCAGCACACACGTCTGGGTTTCGTTGCAAGTATTCATGAGGAGGGTCACTGTGATGGTTTCATATCTGAAATTACGCAATATGGTCCATCGCCCTCCTCCCAAGTCCGAACGTTTTCACTGATTCCAAAGGATCTTACCTTTATCTTTTAATTTCAAATCTTCATATGTTGTTGGAAATCATGTTCGAATCTTTCAGGGATCTACACTGGTCATCATTGCAAAGTTATTAGCAAATCGTCAGCTCTGTGAAATTTCGAGTACCATGATAAATTCTAAAAATGCGATGGTGACCAATTAATATGATATTACAAGACTACAGTAAGCAAAAAGGAGCCTTAAGAAACAAAACATGAGCCGCGACACGAGAAAACCAACAATGTGGTTTTGTTCAGGTCCGACAAAAACCAGGCTGTACAGACACTGGAGAAAACTAGAGGCTTGGAATTTTGGATTTAGAAAGTAGAGGGATAGTACTATCTGTTGAGCGAAAACAAAGGCGCTGATCAGTGCCTTTGTTTTCGCATATGCAGATTGTTGGTTTTCTCATGTCGCGGCTCACATGTATTTAACTTAATAAGCATGCAAAAACTCGCCTTTCTAAAGACAATTAACTAGACCCTCCTACTCTGCTAATTCCCAAAGGTACGGGGACATTATAGATCTTCCAGTGTTTCGTTACATTGTACAACTTCCCTTGTGGTTACTGCATCGACCTGCGGTGGACATATTAACTTTTCAGGTGTCCTTGACCTTCATAAAGAAGTCTGATTGGCTCAAGCCACCAGCAAAGTTGACGTGTCAAATCAACACCTGGAATCATCCTCTTTTTGTCCCCCGCCTTTTCGAAGAAAAGCGGAGGGACATGGTTTTTGGCTTTCCGTCATTCCGTCCGTCCGTCCGTCTGTCCGTCCGTCCGTCTGTCCTTCCGTCCTTCCGTCCCCCTATAGGAGTATGTACCTTGTGCAAGCAACTCCTCCTACAGTTTTATTCCAATACTTTTGAAACTTTACAGATGTCTTGACCTTGCTTTGAAGATGTGCATGTGGTTTGGATATAATCCTCAGATTAATTTTTGACACTTTTTTGCAATTTTAACTTAGTCATTTTTTCTGACATTTTGACAATGTAAGTGAATGGACAGTGGGTACCTTGTGCAAGCAACTCCTCCTACAGTTATATTCAGATTCTTTTGAAACTTTACTCATGTCTTGACCATGCTTTGAAGATATGCATGTGATTTGGATATAATCCTCAGATTAACTTTTGACACTTTTTTCGCAATTTTAACTTAGTCATTTTTTCTGACATTTTGACAATGAAAGTGAATGGACAGTGGGTACCTTGTGCAAGCAACTCCTCCTACAGTTATATTCAGATTCTTTTGATACTTAAAAGATGTTTTGACCATGCTTTGAAGATTTGCATGTGGTTTGGATATAATCCTCAGATTAATTTTTGACACTTTTTTCGCAATTTCAACTTACTCACTTTTTCAACATTTACACAATGAAAGTGAATGGACAGTGGGTCCCTTGTGCAAACAACTTCTCCTACAGTTATATTCGGATTCTTTTGAAACTTTACAGATGTCTTGACCATACTTTAAAAATATGCTTGTGGTTTGGATGTAATCCTCACTTTCATTTTTGTCACTTTTTTGAAATTTGAACTTATGTCATTTTTCAGGCATTTAACCATACACTAAGAAAGTGTATGTGGTTTGGATATATGTTATTCTAAGATTATATTTGTGTAACTAAACTATCAAGGCGGGGGACATAAATTCTCTGAATTTGCTTGTTTCTCTTGGATTCTAACCGATTCAGACGTGTCTCTGGTTGAGTTCCTCGAGTACATCTAAAGCCACTTGTGTTGCAAGTAAGTGTCAGTATCTAGCTACGGCACAACAATTAAAAGAGCTGCTGGCATTTTTTCACGTTGCAGGGATGTGGGTAATAATCCTCTATAAGATTTTGTGTCTCTCTCAAGCTCAAACAAAATCTATTGCACATATTTCCAATGGGTTTTAATATGGCACAAAAGCATTTTTGTGGTGCGACCCCGCACCAGAGTCTGGTTTCTACCCCGCTTGGAAGAAAAATCGTTCATCATTATCTGACTAACTACATTCTGTAGCTACATTGGTGGATTAAGAGGGGGTTCGGGGGTTCGCTCGAACCCCCCTCTGGGACAAAATTATTTCATTTTCATGGGGTAATTCAAGAAAAACTAGTTAAAATGAAGAAAACGAACCCCCTTGGTAAATTCGAACCCCCTTTATAGAAATCCTGAACTATTCTAGAATAAAGATTGCTAGTGAAAGCCAAACTGACAGTATCACACTAGGGGGTGGGGCTTGACCAGGGAAGATTATTCTATATGTCTTATTAGAGAAGTGAACTTTCACACGCAATCATTACATTTCTGCAGAGGTAATCACAGATTCAGGGAGGCCATTCCAGTCCCTGTTAGCCTGAGAAAAAATGCTTAATTAGGTATTTGTAACTGCGGAGTGTATTTGAAATGTCATTGAGTGCTGATTTCTCCAGTGTCTATTTTGGGGATAATGCCATCTGTGTTCTACCCTAGTCGGGTGTATGTTTGCAAACCCTTGATGCGTTCAAGAAAGGAGTTCTTATGCTACCTGCGCGTATCCTGAGATGTATATTTATCAAAATTGTTGCTGCCTGGTAGCCCTCTACGCACTGACCTGTCGCAGTTGGCGCATGGCAACTGGATAATTCATGCGGGATGCTCTTGTTTTCTTCAATTGCCGCCATTAGCCAAAATCGGCTAGAGAACATAATGCATAGGAGAGATCAAGATGAGGTATCATCTGCTCTCGCGAGAATGTATTTACAAATAAAGTCTTGTTCTGTTCTGTTCTGTTCTGTAAACTGCATCACTCACGCCATTATGCACTAGTCATTTACAACCATGCCACTCAACCCCCCCCCCCTCGCGATAAAGCGGGGACCTTGAGTTTTCATTTTTCAAACCCCTGCTAAAAGCCCCACCCTGCGAGGGCAATTTGTTGGAAAAACCACTGCTAATTTCCCCCGCAGTGTGTTATGTTTTTCATTGCACTGCTGTTTTTGCATATATAGGGCAAACCCCGGGTTGTTCCCTCGCCCTACCTGGGATAATTTGAAGGTCAAATCCCCGTTCATTTCCACAGTTATCGCCCGCCCCCGGGGTGGGGGCCGTGGTTACTAATGACAGGTGCATAAAATTTTTACAATTTTTTTCTCACCAACTGTTTTAACCCTGTTACCTTTTATCTTCTCACTATCACCCTTTTGCTTAGACTCGTACACTCAGCTGATGAGTACAATCTCCATGGAGCGAAACGTCTCTTCACCATTCCGAATGTACTTTCAGCCTCGTGTCCATCCGTAAAACAAGATGGCGAAAACAAGTGGTTTTTACACACCAATTGTTTTACATAGAATTCCATCGTTAATAGAAAGAACTGCTCACCGACACTTCGCTGTTTGATGAAACACATATTTAAATTTCTATCAATAAAATTTTCTTCTCAAAATTCTGCGTTTTCTTTTTCTAACAGATTCGTTTTTCAGCTGTTTGTCATCGTGTTCACTCGTGTGGGGCCGTTTCCGGAACGAGCCGAACACATATGCCGACGTTTACGGAAACTGACGTCGAAAATTAATTTATTCCAGTTGAAAGGTCAGGATTTGGCCTTGTCCAATGATATACACGTATTTCTACAAATGACGTCAATCAGGTCGGCCATTTTGAATTCGGCGCGCGGCGTTTGACGTCAGCGTTACGTTGCAACACGCGCTGCATTATACTAATTGGTCAATTAAATATTAATTGACAATTAACTTTCCATATATGGAAATGGTCGGAAGTCAATTCTCGGCGTAAACATACGAACATATACGGACGATTTAGTGCACTGAAGGAATGACAACCAGAAGTTTTTAAACGAGAATAAAACCGCTAAAAACGGACACAATATGTTGGATTTTTTTCTAAAAGCACATTAAACATGTTAGTAATGCATTGGTGAAGTGTACTCTTCTTGATTTATCTTGAAAAAGTTGCAATTATCGACACTTCGTTTCACCATTGAAAAGCCAACTGGGATCGCAACGAAGGGATATGGAACATATGTGTAATATAGCGGAGTGAGATCTCGCAACTACCTTTTGCTTTGTCTACAATCTTAGACCTGTTTGTGACAAATCAGCCTGGTAAGGTACATACCACCAAAACCCTGCCTCGTCTTGGCTCATCTGACCATGATATTGTTTTTCATGAAATTTCTATTCCAATAGGTCGCCCAATTCAACCTAAAAGAAAAAAATCAAACTACATCGGAAGACCAACTGGGAACAATTTAAAGCTGATATCAACTCGTTTAGTGAAAGTTTCCAGAGTGAAGATGAAAGTGCCACAAACAAACTGTGGTCAATCTTTAAAACTGAAATTGACCGCCTATCAAACATTCACATACCTTCCAAAATGACCAGATCTCGAAGTGACCTCCCCTGGATAACAAGCTCCATCAGAAAGAAAATCCACAAGCGTGACAAATTGTACCATAAAGTAAAACAGTCAAGAGGCAAACAAACTTATGATAAACTCAAAAGTAAATTAACTAAATTCAAATCCATCATTCAAAAAGGAATTAGGAAATCTTATGTGGAATATCTTGACTCTGTTATATTCAGTAATGATGCAGATAGATGTAAAAATAAAAAGCTCTATACCTTCATCAAACACAAACGCACTGAAAATACAGGTATATCTCCTCTGAAATCGGAGGGGTCAACATATACAGACCCTACCCAACAAGCCACAATATTAAACAAACAGTTTGAATCTGTTTTCTCCAAATCCAATGTCCTCTCCTTAAAAATCCTTGCAGAACTAAAGCTTTGGTTCGAGGGACTAAACCCCAAAAATATTAAGAAAACGCCAGATATTTCAATTACTGTTACAGGCACAGAAAAACTATTAAACCTTAACCCAAATAAAGCTTCTGGGCCGGACAAAATTTCTCCCAGGCTCCTCAAGGAACTGCATCACAAAATCGCACCAATCCTCACAAAAGTATTCAGAAGCTCTCTCAAATTTGGTATAGTACCTGAAGACTGGAAAACTGCTCTTGTTGCTCCTGTCTACAAAAAGGCCTGAAATGCAAACTTAGCAACTACAGGCCAATTTCACTTATAATGTATAGCCTCTAAATTAATGGAACATATATTGGTGTCAAACATCATGACCCATTTTGATTCAAATAACATTCTGCGCCCCTTCCAGCATGGCTTCCGCTCTAAACACAGTTGTGAGACCCAACTTATAAGCTTTACTCAAGAAATATTGATAATTTGGATGATGGAAAACAAACCGACTTAATTGTTACGGATCACAAAGTTGATCACAATTTACTTCTTTACAAACTCTTCAATTTGGGTGTAAATCTTAAAGCAGTCTCTTGGATAAAAACATTTCTCCAAGAAAGACAGTCAGTAGTTGTTGAAGGTAAACAGTCCCCACTCGTACCTGTTATGTCGGGTGTTCCCCAGGGATCTGTGTTAGGGCCCTGTCTATTCCTTTCATATATAAATGATCTACCCGACTCCCTCAAAAGTAGAGCACGACTGTTTGCTGAAGACACATTGTCTATCTCACAATAAATTCCCCGTCAGACCCAGAAATTTTGCAGGCCGACCTACATAAACTTGAAGAGTGGGAATCAAATTGGTCCATGGAGTTTAATCTTGATGAATGTGAAGTGATAAGAACAACTGGCAAGAAAAATCCTATCATGTACCCATATAAACTTCATAACACTGAGCTCAAATCCGTCGAAACAGCCAAATATCTTGGAATTACAATTAAAAAAAGATCTAAATTGGAAACCCCACATTGAAATATCTCATCCAAAGCTTCAAATACCGAGTTAGACCCAGTATTTTCCCATCTCTCAACAGTCAATTGATACAGGTGAAATCCCTAAAGAATGGTCTCTAGCAAACATTTGCCCTTTGTTCAGGTCGCTGGCTAGCAATTATCGTCCAGTGTCATTAACTTGTGTACCTTCCAAGTTGCTGGGACATATAATTTGTTCAAACATCATGGCCCATCTGAATGAACCTAAACTTTTGTCAGATAAACAGTATGCTTTTAGATATGGATTATTTTTGCTTGTTGGAAATGATGCTGCTTTGAACATAGTAACACAAATTACACATAGGACATAGAGAATGTTAAATTGCTAGGGTATTTTATCATTTCTTTGGATCCAGCCATTGGTTTAGAACAGATATTGACCACTTGCATCAAACATTAGTGTATAAGCACGTATTGCAAGGAAAGTATTTAAAATTCAGATAAATGTGTTATATATGTTACCATTTTGCATCAAGCTAGAATGATAAGCATCAATAAATGGTTAAAACAGGAATCAGGGCACATTGAAATGTCAGAAAATAATAAGATTTTGCAGCGTTTTTGGTTTATTAGCACATAGTTTCAAATTTAGGCTATGGCAGCAGCATTTTGGTGTGTGACATTTTGGATGGGCTATGGGTGTTTAACAGGCCATAACTTCAAAAGTATTTTAGATATTAGAACAAATTTTGTTTTGTCGGAAATAAATCTTCTTGAGGATGAATACTATGATTTGTTCTCGTTAATGATGTAGCAATGTATATAAAGAACTATTTAGCTTCCAACATTCATTTAAAATGTCTTTGTGAAAAAATGTTACATACGTTACACTGTGACAGGCCAACGTGAAAATCAAATGTTTCATGTTGTAGCTTGAGACCCTTTTTATCAGAAGAAACACAGTTTAATCAACAGAAAAAGGTTTTCATTGATCTTTACAGCAGTTTTTATTTCAAGGGCAATTGTTAGATATTCAATAGATTACATACGTTATTGGATGTTACACGGTTACGTGACACTTTACAGAGGGCTAACATGTTTCAAAAAACTCCTAAGACATCAGGCTACATGAAAATCAAGGTCTGCAAAATTCCCCGGGGGAGAGCGAAACCATGATATCTGGCCAGTGGCCTATTACTTACTTACTTTATAACATCCAAGTACCTTTGGGAAATTAGCACAGTAGGAGGGTCTAGTTAATTGTCTTTAGAAAGGCGAGTTTTGCATGCTTATTAAGTTAAATACATGTGAGCCGCGACATGAGAAAACAAACAATCTGCTTATGCGAAAACAAAGGCACTGATCAGCTCCTTTGTTTTCATTCAATAGATAATACTATACCTCTACTTTCTAAATCCAAAATTCCAAGCCTCTAGCTATCTCCAGTGTCTGTAAAGACTGGTTTGTGTCGGACCTGAAGAAAACCACATTGTTGGTTTTCTCGTGTCGCGGCTCATGTTTTTAAAGGCTCCTTTTTGCTTACTGCAGTCTTGTAATATCATATTAATTGGTCACCATCGCATTTGTAGAATTTATCATGGTACTCGAAATTTCACAGAGCTGACGATTTGCTAATAACTTTGCAATGATGACCAGTGTAGATCCCTGTAAGATTCGAACATGATTTCCAACAACGCATATGAAGATATGGAATTAAAAAGATAAAGGTTAGATCCTTTGGAAGCAGTGAAAATGTTCGAACTTGGGAAGGAGGGCGATGGACCATATTGCGCAAATTCAGATATGAAACCGTCACAGTGACCCTCCTCATGAATACTGGCAACGAAACCCAGACGTGTGTGCTGCCATTTCAAGAATTTACGCCGTGGTAGTATTAAAGACTTGAAGTCTACCTCCATGGGAAAGAGCTTATCCAAAGGGGATACTCCAAACTTTTGCTCATACATAGGCTCGGATCCAGCATCTGCTCCGTACCCCAAAAATATCTGGTCTGAGGGTATTTGAAGGACACCCCAAAAAATACGTGAATTCGCTATAAAAACCAACAATTCGTAAAGCAAAACCCCATAAAAAAATAGTCAAATTTTGAAGTGATCCCAAACAAATATCTGAAAAAATGCCCATGCCCCAAAATCTTCACATTTTCTGAAAACCCCCAAAACTATGGAAATTCAAAATTTTGATCCCCAAAAAAGTCCGCCGAGCCTACGTATATGGAAATTTTCAGAGTACCCCCTCCACCCCCCGGGAGCTTATCATCTTGCTCTTCGTATGTAATGTCATTTTTCATGTTTCGTCTGTCTTGTTTTGTCGGTTTCTTTCCTGTTTCTATCTCAATTGGGTGCTGGATCATAAAACAGTTGAACCCCAGTGAGGGGCAAATGTCTTTGGAGCGCAACGACTTACAGACAAAATAGTTGTGGCAAAAAAACTTGGTTAGAAAATGAAAAAAAAAGGAAATAATTTACAGGATGAATTGCCTAGCAGAAGAAATGGGTTGGGGCGAAACGACTTGGGTTAGTTTCGGACTTTCAACACCGTGAAGCAAAACAAGTTCTACCGGTGTTAAGTAAAAAATCTTGTCTATTGATTTTAACCGCATCATAACGAAAAAGCTACATAAGGGAGTTTGTCCATAACATAATGAAGTTTGTTCAAAATATAATGAAGTTTGAACATAATATAATGAAGTTTGTACATAATATAATGAAGTTTACACATAACATAATGAAGTTTGTACATCATATAATGATGTTTGCACATAATATAATGAAGTTTGCACATCACATAATGAAGTTTGGACATCATATAATGAGGTTTGTACATAATATAATGAAGTTTGTACTTAATATAATGAAGTTCGTACATAATATAATGAAGTTTGTACATAATATAATAAAGTTTGTACATAATATAATGAAAGTTGTACATAATATAATGAAGTTTGCACATCATACAATGTACATAATATAATGAAGTTCATACATAATATAATGAAGTTTGCACATAATACAATGAGGTTTGTACATAATATAATGAAGTTCGTACATAATATAATGAAGTTTGAACATCATATAATGAGGTTTGTACATAATAAAATGAAGTTTATACATCATATAATGACGTTTGCACATAATATAATGCCGTTTATACATCATATAATGCCGTTTATACATCATATAATGACGTTTGCACATCATATAATGAAGTCACATCATATAATGACGCATTCACATCATATACTGACGTTATCACATCAAAAATGAAGTTTGTACATCATATAATGACGTTTTCACATCATATGATGAAGTTTGTACATCATGTAATGATGTTTTCGCATCATATAATGAAGTTTGTACATCATATAATGACGTTTGTACATTATATAATGAAGTTTGTACAACATATAATGATGTTTCCACATCATATAATGACGTTTGTACATCATATAATGACGTTGTTACATCATATAATGACGTTTGTACATCATATAATGACGTTTATTGATCATGAGACAGCTATGGCGTTCCATACATATACGTACGTATGACGTCATTGTTTTCAAATGACAATGACGTTTTTAATTACAAAAGGATCAATGTTCATTCGTACTAAATTTCATTTCAATCGGCAGCATTTTTATACGCATTTTCCGATCGACCCTCGTGTATGCAAATAATCATAGAGATATTTTCTTCAACCAGTGAGATGTCGCTCAAAATCTCAGGGTTTGTTGAGCTTGTCGTGCAAAAGTTTTCCTTGATACGTTACTACATGTTGCGTCAGATTTGTTCCTATAAAATAAATGCCAAACTTTCATGTCAACTCTAAATTATCACAATCTGTATCAGCTTGTTCTGCTATATGTATAATATGCAAAATAGATTTAGCAATTTTTGATGTTTCATATATTTTTGCTCATCTTAGAGCAACTGTGGACATTTCTTTCATTTCAGTGACAAGAACAGGGTCTTAGGCACATGCTATTGAAACAAAACGCTATCCTTTGAAGAGGCTTTTGGAACAACCAAAATACAGAAGGGGTGTGAAGGCGAAATTCACAACCATTTAACACAATGCAAACAACTGACGTTTGTTTAGTCCATCTTTATCCCTTCTTTTTCATCTCTTCTTTATCAACGATGTGACGAATAAGATTGGTCTTTGGTGGTACAAACTTTATCCGCCAAAAAAAATTGACGTCAAGTTGACGTCATGTGGTCGAAGTTATCTTAATATCGGGTTTCTTCGTTTCCATAGATTTTCAAAACAACAAAACAAGACAAACAAAACAGAATGTAGTCAATATCGTGGCGAGTAAATTATAAAAAAAAAACTGAGTTATAACACGTCATGCTAGTGAGATAACGCTGACGTTAAACTCATTAATTAAACTCAAGCCTTAAAGGGAATTTTGCAAAACCACTTCATTTCATCACATTGGTATGCACCAGGCAATAAAACTCAATGCCGTTTTTTAAGAAATTCCACTTAGAAACGTAACTGTTAGGCGATAAGGAAGGAACCAGAGAAAAACGTCAAACTCCAAAACTTTGGATTTCTCTTTCTCGACGATAAAATTTCGTTTCAAAACGTCGTTTTGTTTTTGTTATGACTAAACAGTTGCTAAAGCTTGGTTTCCCACTTACAGCAGACCTGTCAGTTTTGATAAATTAAATGTGTTTTTAATTCTGACATCACGCCAGTATCGCTGTAACTTTTGATTTTTTCGAAAGTTTTCGCTTGCGAGTTCTCGCCGAAAGGTCGCCACTTATATATGACTATATTAAAAACATAATTATTCATTATGTGCAGAGCCTGGCGGCTGTAATGAAAATTGCTAAATTTATTGATATATAGTTAGGGCTATGCTACGAAAGAAAAGTGTATTTTTCTTATCCTAGATCTTTTTCAAGATTGATTTTTATACAGTGCAGACTTTGATCACAAACTCATTTGTAGTGATGGGAAAGGAAATTCTGGCGTCATAGGTTTAAATACGAAAAAAGACACATACCAATCCAGTACATGTTTTGTGAATGATGCAAATTTTAGTCAACTTGATAATTTCTGCCCACTCAAGATATTAATGGGAACGAAGTTCTGGCGTCAATCAAGGACAGTGACTGTGTTATACGAAAATTATTAAAACACAATTAAAACCTAGATATTGACAATAATAGTGTGTACATAAACCATAAACCAAATGATTCACAGGTTTGGACGGACTGTTTGTGCCCATAATTATATCTACAAGCTCATGACTCATGCAATTCTATACTTCCAACAATGATATCATTAATCACATTAATGGCTTCTGTGAATACTCTTGTGACAAAGCAACTGCCTCCGCTCTATAAAGTTCGAATATTTACTCTGAAACGACCATTATACATGTACATGTAGACAGTTTTTAAGTTCTGATAAACTGAAAGTACTGACTACGTATATGTGCTGGAGATAGTAATGAATGTACCCAGCGGGCTCATGACGTCACAATGACGTCATATCAACATCGATGTGACGTCATGACGTCGCATCGACGTCGATATGACGTCATTCTGACGTCATGTGCCTGCTGGGTAGCCTTTTGCTATATCGTAACAGAACTGATGTCTAGGCGAATTCTGTCTCTTAAATTTAGGGCAGTATATAAATCTCATAAACCACTAGAATAATAATTATCATTTCGCCCATAAGATAATTTAAAAAAAGTTAAAAATGTTGGCTACCAATTACAAGCAACAGTGGTATGAAACAGGCCACACTGGAAGGAATACAGCTGTATAATGAATAAAATGCATTAAGATTGAATTGTTTCATAGCTGTTTGCATCAATACAAAATGTTCTAGAAACGTGCTTTACTTATTCTGTTGATAAATGTGCCAACAGACGTTTGCAAGATACTGAACGTATGGTAAGGTAAACCAAAGGAGCAGCTATTTCCCAGACGGTAGATTATAACAATATATGCAAGATACGGAACGTATGGTAAGGTAAGGTTAACCAAAGGAGCAGCAATTTTCCAGAAGGTAGATCTTAAACAATATATGTAAGATACGGAACATATGTTTAGGTAATCCAAAGGAGCATCTATTTCCTAGAAGGTAGATCATAAACAATATATGTAACACACGAAACGTATTGTAAGGTAAACCAAAGGAGCATCTATTTCCCAGAAGGTAGATCATAAAACAATATATGTAAGACACGGAACATATGGTAAGGTAAACCAAAGGAGCATCTATTTCCCAGAAGGTAGATCATAAACAATATATGTAAGACACGGAACGTATGGTAAGGTAAACCAAAGGAGCATCTATTTCCCAGAAGGTAGATCATAAACAATATATGTAAGACACGGAACGTATGGTAAGGTAAACCAAAGGAGCATCTATTTCCCAGAAAGTAGATCATAAACAATATGTGTAAGACAAGGAACGTATGGTAAGGTAAATCAAAGGAGCATCTATTTCCCAGAAAGTAGATCATAAACAATATATGCAAGATACGGAACGTACGGTAAGGTAAGGTAAACCAAAAGAGCAGCTATTTCCCAGAAAGTAGATCTTAAACAATATATGTAAGACACGGAACGTATGGTAAGGTAATCCAAAAGAGCAGCTATTTCCCAGAAAGTAGATCATAAACAATACATATGTATATGTAAGATACGGAACGTATGGTAAGGTAAACCAAAGGAGCATCTATTTCCCAGAAAGTAGATCATAAACAATATATGCAAGATACGTAACGTATGGTAAGGTAAGGTAAACCGAAAGAGGGACCAACATCTTTCTTCTGAATGTTCTGAAATACTGTTTCTAGTCATATTTATGCGTCTATTTTCGAATTTTAAAGCCTCTTTTATTGTTGCATTTCATTTTCATTTACCAACATTGAAAACAACAATATATAGAATTGGCGTACTGACCTGTCAACAATCTCACACAACAGGTAACAACACATTTTAATTATTTAGTTTAAAAAGTATATTTTCAATGTTAATTTAATTTTCACTGTCTACCAGGGCCCAGTTGTTATAAACTTCGTTAGCTTAACGCTGTCGTTAACCCTTAATTTGTTAACTATATATCGACTTCAGTTATTTTTTGTTGATATAATGTGAGAATCCTTTGTAATGCAAACGATTTTCATATTTTTTCAACAGAAAATAACAGTGTATTTTTAATATTGGCTTTTGAAATTTTAACGAAACGTTAACTAACGACATCGTCAATTTTGAACAACTGTCCCCAGTTCTACAGTGTGATATAGCAAATCATAACTAGATATTTATCTAATTACATCTTATAATAGAATGCACATCAAGTTCACTCATTCTAAAATAAGTAGCGCACCCCCTGTCTCGGGGTGTTAAATAGAAATTGGAGTGACATCGTTCAATATATCACCAGAGTTGACTGTATTTTCGAAATTTGGTACTATCTCAATTTAGATCGAACAAAGTATGATACCCAATTATGTTTTCTAAGATTCCTGGCAGTAGTGAATAATGCATGACCCCACCAAAAACGGCATGTCACAAACTGAAATGCAAAAATTCAAACGGCGATAGAATGAACAAATTCTATTTTTACACCAAGCAACATCGTTTGATTTACTTAATTTGACATTATCTTATGGTAAAATAAATGGTTATTTTATATCTTGTAAACAAACAAAAATTTCAAACATCAAAAGTCTAAAAAAACATGTCACAGAGCTTCTGTAATTTACGTGACGCTATAGAATATTGTCCATATCTTTATAATGGTTTCTCTTATTGCAGACCAAACTGTGTCAATTAAATAGTTGAATATATCCTTTATATGGATAAAAATAGATTTTTCATTTTGCTTTACTATTTTTGTAAAGTAAATCTAATCCCTCTGCTTAACCATTGCGTCCCTTTTAAGATGTAATCATACGTGACACTGTTTTTCTACAAATCCAAAATGATATTTGAAACAACGTTATCTGAATATGAAAGTATGGCGTCCGAATAAATCTCACAAAAATACAAAGTTAATATCAAACGCCCCTAAGGTAGTATTTTGGGATGCTAAAGTTGAAAATGTAATTAACGTGACAGTGATTTACGTGACGCTACTTACTTTCAAAATGCCAATATGACATATTATATAGCTAAGGTTGTGCTTTAAATCAGTGTGTATAAATGTTTTAATGTCCACTAAGTACTTTTCAGTACTTAAGTTTACATAATATGATGTTTTTTTTCAAGCAGTGTCACGTAAATTACGCATTTGTCACGTAAATTACAGAGGTAGTTTAAGTTTATTTATCGAATATAGTTTTAAAACAGTAGAGTCTAAAAGGATCATACCTCCTTCAATCAAAGACATAGCAATACCACCGTTATCATTTCCATTTCTCCATTCCAAAAATACTGACCAACAATAAAATATCAGCCCTGGGATTAATATACATTTTAATATAAAACAGATTTGTTCTACTAAATAATTATATGGTTATAAGCGTCGAAAGATTTACTTCTTGTGCAACTAGTTTAAATTCTATGCCTTATTATACGTTAGCAAAAAACACAAACATATCTAAGTTTGAAAATAATGTAGGTGACTTTAATATTACCGTCACGTAAATTACAGTATTCCGTCACGTATATAACATTTTTATAGAATGTTGTGTATTCTGTAAAACAATGTTAAAAACTGAAATAGGAACACACTAGATTGTCTGTTAGGAGTAAACGTATCCAGATAAATTCTTTCAGATAATATTTAATGCCATTATGTGTCTGTATTGCAAAAATAATCTATGTTGCCATTTGCAAGTAATTAACGTGACGCTATATAAAGCAAGACCTGTCATAAAACAAGATGTATTTAGAAAATTAACTATAAGCTCCGCCGGTTATGTAGGACAAATGTAATTACCATTACATGTTTTGATATAATTCTGATGCACAGACCAGATGTTATTATAGTTGTAAGTAAAACAACACTGAAAATTCTTAATTAAGAAGCCTGCATCATGCACATATTATCTAACATTTTTCGATAGTAGATATGAAAGGGCCTTTATTGTTTGACTTAATGTACTCAAATTGTTCTTTATTTGAGAAAATGAAGCCTGTTAATTAAAGATATACATTGAGTTTGTGTTATGGTTATATTCCGTTCATATGTAGTGCGTCACGTTGATTGCCGGATTTGAATATACCCATCAAGTTTCAAAATGCTGTAGAAATTGCAAAAATATCGGGAGGGTGGTGAAATTTCACAGGATGAAGCCTGAATGATAATGATCAACAATAGTCATGGAATGCCGAAAAAGTGTAATTCTTAAAGTTTGTTTTTCTTCATTTTTTTCTCCAGGATTTGCACATTATTTTAGAATGAGTGCTTACGTTCTAGGTGCCTTTCAAACAAAGGCTTTCCTTCATTTCCATGGCTTTCTTGAATAGTCCAGTACTTTCTTTGACATATGTGTTCTAGTCATAGCTTCTCACGGCCCCTTATTGTTACAACCCTTATTTTCTTGTCGATACCAATACGTATATATACTGACTGACAAAAGAAACGCTACACCCTAAAATTTGTGATTTTTCGTAAAACGTAGAAAAATGCCGCGTTTTATCTTGCTCCCGTAAAACCCCACTTTATAGAGATGGTCAACACAGATATGTCGTTAATTTATACCCCAACCAAGGAATGCTAAAGGCGCTTTTACGAAAACATGTTTTTCGTGATTTAATTGGCACGTTAACGACAAACGGCAAATTTTGCAACACCTATGCAATCTACACATTATCAGTGTTCAGAAAAACACCATACATTTGACTTTTTGAATTTTGCTGAAACGTCACGTTTCAACAACGTCAGCAGTCAGCGAGCTATCGGTGTGCTTGGTTGTGGTCTTCCCCTGGGTTATGAAATCATACACTTCGGTATACACCAAACCACAACAAATTAACTTGCAAGCATGTTTACAACAGCACTGACCAAAAACGAACACGAAAGATCTCATAGGCCATGAGTTACGTCACAAGTGCATGATCACTATATTGATTACGTCATTTACGCATTAGCTTTGCAAATGCTGTACCGATTGCTGCAGATCGTCCCTATTGTCGTTGGATTAGTTCGAGAAACGTTTTACGTCGTTGGTTCAAGTCCACGTAGACCAAATCGTGCTCCTTTCATGACGCAACGTCACTTACGTCAACGTATACAATACGAACTTTCACATGCGAAACAACATTAATGTTACTTCCGGTGTAACCATAACAATACATGTCGCCAAATCTTCACAGATGGAGCTCTAATGGTATCTTTGGATAGAAGGGTCCGTAAACGTCAACAGAGACCACAGACGCTGAACGACCTGCGAACTGCCTTAACGCAATATTTGTAGCGCATTTGCGTATTCCACATTCGTCAATTAATCGTCTAAAACCCCTAAATGTATCGTTGAAGTGTGTTGGTGATTGATAAAATGGTGTTTTGCGACTATTTGGATTATTGTGAAATGCGCTTTACGGGGTAGCTTGACGTCGGGCGTCATTGTACAAAATCTTAAGGTGATATCAACCTCAAATTCATGTTTTGAATTGCAAGATTATCTCTTGTCAATTTAATCAAATTTCTTTTGACATAAATAAGATAGATTACACGAATTTCTTAAAGTAACATATGTAGCGTTTCTTTTGTCCGTCAGTATATTAATACGGTCTGACTATCACACAATAAATATTCTCAGGCTGCTTTGTAAGTTAAAAAAACTTTCTGCGTGGCCACAATTACACTTATTACATGTAGCCTACCATACCTCAGTACGTTTTTTGCAACTTGAGAATTTTCCGTCCATAGTCTTGTGCAGGAACAAAATAACCTGTACTTGCCTTATAGCAGTTGTAAGTCTATTGGTGTGTCCTATTTGTCGAAGTAAAATGCAACAAACAATGAAAATATATACAATGTATGAGAGAAGTGGACAAAAACTTGGAATCTCAAGTTGAATGAAGAAAGTAAGATGATCTTTAGACTATTTATGCAGCCATTTTAAGCGAAAGAAAGGATTTCTCATCAATCTGCTCATTGATACTCTGGAATTTCTCTGTAAGCCAGATGTTTCAGACTGGCTTTTCTTACATTTATTTGCATAACAGCTTCAATAAACTTCTGAAATTGCTAAGAGTTTTGATCTTTTCTAACAATGCAAAACATAAAGAAGCACCTTATACGCCATTATATAGATATAAAATCTTTCTCTGGTATCAAAGCGTAGAGCACAAGCACTAAATTGACTGCATTCCGAAACAATATTTCAGTAAAATTTGCGCATAAAACATACAGCTCATAATATTTAAAGGAACACGTCTTTATTTTCTATACATCGCAATGTTAACTACCCCACACATGACACATTCAGAAAGATCTCGATTTTCTGTTTGTTTCGCATACTTTGAAATGTGCCTGGAAGTGTCTGAAACGAACACCTTGAGTCTTTGTTGTTGTTTATAAATGGGTGAGCCCCCCAGGGAGGGGGGGGGGGAGGGTCTTTGCTCCCTGCTCCCTGAAAGAAAAATGACCTTTCTCCCCAGCTCGCTAAAATGTTTTTCTTCAGCCCCCTGCTCCCTGCTCCCTGCTCCCTAAAACCCCAAAACGTTATGCTTTCTCCCCAAATCCCTAAAAATAAAAGACCCTTCTCCCCAAATCCCCGAAAATAAATAGCCCTCCCTGAATCCCCAAAACCCCTGGGAGGGCCTCATGGGTGTCATACAACAGCGTTCCATTACAGTGTGTTATACTATAGCTCAATTTTGACCTCTGACGTGTTAAAAGATCGACGAGTCTATGAAATGGTACGTGGAAGGATATTGAGATAGTTACGGTACAGATACTTACTGTGCGTACAACCGACATGTAACGAAACACTTGAGGCATTTCGTACCTTTTACTTGCTACTTCATGGACTCGTCGATCTACTGACGTGTCTGATGTCAAAATCGAGCTTGATCAAACATATCGTGACATAGGTATCTGTAAAGATTTTAAATGAAAATGAATAACGAGAGGAAGATTTCCTCGCCTCAATTAAAATGTGTGACAGCATGAAAACAAATAAAATAGTAAATCGTTATTGCATTGAATGAAGAAATGGGTATTTAGATATACATATTTGTTTACTTAAACCATTGGTTGCTCATGTTTTACCATTGGTATATTATTGGGGGCGGTTAAATTAATGATTCAATCTTAATTAAGAACGGTCTGGTTTTCATGACGCCATTGCAAACCCTGTTGTCCAATTAATTATTGAATTTCAGTACAGAATATAATAAGGCACTGCCACAAAAATATAGATGCAAAAAAACTTTCATTAGCACAGATCGCCTAGTTCACAATCTATTAATTGAAAAATTGCTTTTCAGAATGCTTCGTGTGCAAAAACCGGCGCTTGTTATCTTTTTCTTAAAGTGTGCTGTCTATATTTTGTGAGTATTATGTGGTGTTTGGTATTTTCTTTTTTCCTTCCGTTCTGTATTCTGTGTTGTGATTTTTAATTTGATCTTTTCCTGTGAATTATATCCTTTCTTTCCACACCACTGTAGTATATCTACACCGGAACTTTTGGGTTTCGTCTTTGCGTCGGTGTCAACATAAAAATATCAAATTTTTAGAATTTAGGAAAAATATGAGCGATGCTGAGCTTTCTGTTATATTTTAGTTGATCATGAACAAGAATAACCATCATTCGACACAGCAAGCATGAAATTTTAGTGAATTAATGCTCCAAATCTTTTAAAAAATCGAAATCAAAACTGTACGGTTTCGTCAAAACTGTACGGTTTTGTCGTAAAATTAAGTCCGCCAATGACAAAACCGGACATTTCTGACGAAACCGTGCTTGTAAAGTTTTCGTTTTTATAAGTGTTTTAGTGCACAAAACTTGAAAAAATCATATTTTTGCAAACAGAGATGCTTGTTGGTCAAAATTCATCACGAACGTTCTTCAGAAAGGACTTCTTAAGACGTAGATTACAAATTATAGGAAAGGTTGCATTTTGTCTACTGTAACACCGATGGAAGGACGAAACGCAAAGTGCCGGTGTAGATATACCACAGTGCACGTTGAGACTCCTGTGTAACATTATATAACTGATCGTTCTAAGGCGATCTTTCTGTTGTAGTTATTGTTTTATGTGTTGTTGTTGAATTTGTGTGTTGTTTGCACTTTATGTGACATTGTACGTTTTCAAATATTTAGTTATGTTCAGGTGACCCTGTCGACCCGTCAATCTTGCAATATGATAACTATATAAACTATGTAGTAGTGCAAAAATAAAAACCGTCAGGTCGAAAGGTTGACAAGGTTGACAGGTCGACAAGACTATAGCTATAAATATTGCTAAGCGGTTATAGGATATTCGAGATTTCACTTTATGAGTTTACATGTTTTTCGCGACGTCATGAACGTTTGAAGTCATCTTACGTAAGGTATTGTGACGGCAACATGTCAACCCTGTCGATATTGATATTCTGTCAACCTGCGAATCTGATAACCATGTAAACTTGTATTACTTAGTATTAGCAATGCAAAATAAAATAAATAAATAATTAAAAAATAAAAAAACGATTTACGTATGAACGTGAAGAAAACATCCTCAATGGACTATTTTAGTTTTGTACTAATTATATACTGGACTTGCAAGTCCATTATAAGACTAAAATAGTTCGGTGGTCTAATGTATTAATGGGCATGGTTGATTTACTAATAAATTATTACTGCGTATGGCTGTTATGTAAATTGTAATGTATGAATGCGCATAATTATACGACAGATAAGCAGAAGCCCAAACATACATGTAATATGCGCAATCATACACTTACTACGGCGAACCTTTTTTAACAGGTTGACAGGTCTACAGGGTTGACAGGGTTGACAAGTCAACAGGGTTGACAGGTCGACATTTCCTGATCATTGCTTACTTTTACCTTTTTACGGACCATAGGGCCTGGTACGGCATAGTATATATGAGAGCCGCGCATGAGCAAACAACAACAACAACAACAACAACAACAACAACAACAAAAACAACAACAGCAATCTGCATCTGAGAAACCAAAGGAGCAGGTCAGCTTGCACTAACTGTGTCATCGCTTTCGCTCCATAGATAGTACAATGTATCTTCTTTCTTAATCTGAAATTTCAAGCTCCTGCCTGTACAGCTTTTTTGTCGTACGTGGTCGGAAACCCAGAATGTTGCTTTTCTCACGCGAAGGCTCATGATTAATACCCTTGGTTCGAAATTAACTCACTTTGTGTCCAGTCAAATTTGATCACCTAAAGATATTCGTAAAATGGGAAAATTGAAAGCAATGGGTTTTAAGGCACATATAATTATTTCAAATTATGACCACGAGTTGACCTTTACCTTCATTAATGTCAAACTCGTATTTTATAACCAGACTTGCAGTCTTACAAAAGACATAGTATTCCACTGGCGTGATGACCTGTCTGCCGTCTTTGACACTAATGTTATGTCCCATCGCACCACTCATTCATTCGAGACTTATATCATGATACGTAGCTTCTTTAAGTAGCACAGCTATTCGATAAGTACAATCTCTGACATAATGCGGCAGGGAGTCGACTCTTTGGCTCAGTGGTTAGAGCATTGGATTTCTACCCCGGCGGTCCGGGTTCAAATCCCATCAGGGACCATTGAAGTCATTCAGTCATAAAAATGACATTCTCGTAATCATAAATGATTACTTTCTCGAAATGGGGGGGGGTGTTATGTCCAATCGCACCACTCATTCATTCGAGACTTATATCATGATGCGTAGCTTCTATAAATAGCACAGCTATTCGATACAATGTATCATATAAGTACAATCTCTGACATACTGCGACAGGGAGTCGATTCTTTGGCTCAGTGGTTAGAGCATTGGTTTTCTACCCCGGCGGTCCGGGTTCGAATCCCATCAGGGACGTAGGATTTTTTTTCAAACTATGCATCATTTCTTAATTACGAATTTTCATATTCGTAAGACTAATTAACCACATGCCATAATGATATATCAAATAGACCTATCCCTGCCTACCGATAGGCATAACAAACCGTAATGTTAAAATTATTACTGGATAAATAACTACTCAATTAAAAGTTAAATTACATGAATACCTTACCGCAAACTCAAATCTACTCTTGATTCTAATAAATAGAAATAAAATTTAATACAAATATCGTGTCTGTGGTCTTGTGAACATTCTTTTCTCTGTTCGAGATTTCAATAAAATATAACTGTTGACGAAACGTGGCTATGAATATAGTACTTTTATTTTTGTTCAGTTTTATCAAGGCACTTTATAGCTGCAAATGCTATATGAAAATGCAAGTCTTTTTAAGTCATTATTGACATGTTGTATCGCATTTATATAGCATAATATTATATAGGTTTTATATGGCCCATCCCCTTTCTCATTAATGTGTTCACTGCTCTTAAAGGATCTCAGTTTTAATTTTCATTTGATATTACTGCAGCTGGTGTTGTGCCGTGTGGCGGCCCTAAAAGGTCTCCCCGTACATCATCCATAGTGCAGGTTATATTTTCGTTTTGATCCTTTGAGATCAGCGAGGATATTCTGAGAAATCAGAAATTGATGATCGGTTAAGATTCATTTTCTAACCAACGTTTATCATATTTGGTCACATTTAGATAATACTGGTCTGTATATCGACTACTCTGTTGAAAGTTGCAAAATTTCAGTAATTCTCTTTGGCCCCATGTTGCCAAATAAAAGGGTCACTGACGAGACTTCAATAGTCGAAACCGCGGTATGGCCCATCCCCTTTCTCATTAATGTGTTCACTGCTCTTAAAGGATCTCACTTTCATCTACTGACATTTCGGGTTTGCGTACATTACGGTCCCTTTGGGGTGTCCCGAAGTTTTTCTAAGTTCTTTTTTCGTTTGGTTTTTAAAAATTATTTCCTCGAATTTTTGCATTTAATATTCTTATTTAATATTAGTTTATGTTTTGAAACAAATTTAAAACAATTTAATGTTTTGCGGATATTTCGGTCCGCGGACATTCCGGTCCCCTACAGACGTCAACACAAATGCGGAGATGCCAAAATCTAAGAATCATTTTCTTAATGTAGCTCAAAACATTGACTGTGGGCAAATGCTAGAACAATGGTTCGTTACTACATAAAAGATGGGTATTAGGGGTTATACATTTCACTGACATGTTTTCCTGGTGCAATATTATTGCATAACACTTTTCCATTCAAAACACTTACAATGTAAGTACTTTAAGACAGCCATATTAAATTTATATTGATTAGCATTAGTGTATGCCTTACAAATTAAATTTTGGCGTTATATACAAAAATATCTCGAAATATTTGGTTTTCGTCTAAAATAGGGTGTGACGACATTGAATGAGTAATTACATATTTGTTTGCTGGCGTTTTATTGACAGAATCTGAAAGGGAAGGAACCGACTGATTAAAAACAACGATTTGCTGCTTTCAAGTTGTATACCATGTCAACTGCAAATTAAGAGCTATTTCTGTCGTACGATCCCTCGTAGAAAAAAAATCTATACAGAAAAATACCACATAATTTCACGGGATTTCTTCTCAAGTGCTAGATGTTAGAATATTGTGTTGATTCGTCATCATGTATGACGCAAATATGGCTTTCAGCGCGCTGCTTATCTTGGCGTTATTGTGACGCTTGCGAAGTTAGGTAAACTGCGCATAAATGAGGATAAAAATGAAAACCGAGATCCTTTAAGAGCAGTGAACATATTAAATAGAAAGTGGATGGGCCATATCGCGGTTTCGGTCACTAGAGTCTGGTTAGTGACAGTCTTGGGCAATGCATTAGCAATGCATTAGCTATTTCTTAACTAATGCTAATGCCAATGCTAATATCAATTTTTGCATTAGAACAATGTTAATTCTAATGCATTACTTTTGCAAATTGTGCTAATTTAGCATTAGATTGGGCATTTTGTTGTTACCAAACTTTTTTTCTATGATTTACTTACTTTATTAGGATCCTGTTTACAAACTATTTCCAAAGGTGTGATAATTTGCCACTTCAATACATGTTGTTACTTGAGTTGTTTGTTTGCCTTTGGCTATTATCTAGCAGTATTGTGTGTGTTTCAAACAACTGACAAATGTCACTTAATAATCTGCAGTGTCCTTTTATGAAGATTTTTTGGCAGGTGAATACATCTGTTGAGACACGCTATTGAACAGCACCATTTCACAATAATATAATTTAAGATTATAACTGTACAGCCATAATATTTATGATATGTTTCAGTATGGCTACTTGATACAATATGGAGAATGACCAGGTTTGACTGGATCAAAAGATACAAGATGTATATAAATTAATAGTATAGTATGAGATTTGGGTAATATACATCAAACAGACAAACCTGTCGGTAGCTCCGGTCATTGACTGGTGAGTTTGGATTAAAGAGGCACAGAAGAACTGAAAGATTTCTTATTTAAATAATAATAATAATAATGATAATAATAATAATAATAATAATGAAAAAAAAAAAAAAAAAAAAAAAAAAAAAAAAAAAAAAAAAACAAACAAACAATAACGACTGGGGTCAGTCTATAAATTTACCCTCATGAATGCATCGTTTATTTGTTTACATCAGACTTGAATCAGGTGTTTAAGTGTAATCATATGTTACGGGTACATGACTGCTTGTCGTGCTGAGATACTTTTGTCTACTATGACATGTGTTGCAGGCTGGCTTCTGACATCTATCAGTTTGATTGTTGGCATTCATACGTCAAATTGTCGTTCCTCGACTACGCATTAACGCTAAAAATGAAAGTTGTCACTTTTTACGATAATAAAGTACCAAGACGCGAGAGAATTTCGAATTTTGTCCTTTCTCAAGCATTCAAAAACGTCGTCATTGAAAAACTTTATTTCGTTTATAATGTAAGTTATAGCTGTTCCGTGACTTTAAAACTTTGGGTTGTCTTGCGAGGTTTGAAATATCCCAGCAGTCACAAGTCACAGCTTTTGGCCTTTTGCCTTAAATCAAAGCCAAAATGATGCGTGTAAAATTTTACTTTGATCACCAATCATTCAAAATATTGAGACTTTACAAAGATACAAGCAGTTTAGTAAGTGTTGCAGTTCTAAAGTGGTTCAGTATAATTATGGTTCAACTGCCCAATCATGATTTACATGTATAAACACATTGTAGTACCCCAGTCACAACTGCTACATGCCAAGTTTTGTCAGTTCTAGAGAAGAAGATTTTTGTAATGTTTTTAACATATGTGGGCATGGCCGCATCTTGGTCATGTGACCTGGATTATAAACATAGTGGTTCCACCTTGATATAGATGCTTCCTAAAAAATTGTCTGATTGGTTTCAGATCTTATTACCGGAGTTTTTAAGGAATACAATTATACGGGAGTTTTAAGCAATCATTTATTCAAGACAATCAATTTCAGCTGATCAGTGACATGCAAAAAGGAGCATCTTCAACAAAAGCACTTTCCATTGTTTGACTGTTATGGCGGCTTTGGTATAAAATTCGTATTGAATTGGTTTATAACCCAACATTGTCAGCAAGCGTGCACATTTATTACCAAAAATTATAGTAAAACTAAAGACAATGTTACTTTTCACGTTGTGATGTTATATTAGGCAACCTGGAGAATTTGATGGAACGCCTATCAAAGCCTTTGTTGACTTTATTCCAAAGAATTTTTTGATGTTATGTTTGATTATTAATAAGCAATCTGTTGTTTTAATTATTTTATGCACGTATTGACAATAAAAAAGCAATGTTTGATGAAATGGTTTAGTAGGTCAACATACCGATTTACTTTTAAAATACTTCCAGTGGCAAATATTGAAAAGCTTTTTTGTCTTTGATGTTTCCTTGACCTAAACCAACACAAAAAGTATAAAGGTGAAAGTAGGCAATGATCAGGAAATGGCGCAATCAGAAAGAAATCCCCACTCCAAAAACCGAGGTGGGAATAACTTTATTAATAATCAAGTAAACATGTCGTAAGCCAAGTGAGCAGCTATTTTGTATGTAGCAATAGTAACCCCTTCATATATCCTTTTTGATACGTAATACACATTCGTAGTCCTAGACATCGCCTTCACATGCATTTAGTAAGTTACTAATAAAGGAATTTATTATACCTTATTAATATTCATTAGCTGAGTGTGGATTATGATTAGTCTAGAGCAGGTCACGCGGAGGGTGCTATTCTGTCATGTCGCATGATCATATTACCCTCTGACGTCAAAGTTGCCTGAAAACGTGCAGCTTCACTTGCAGTCACATGCGTTTGTTTACAGAGCACGTGGAGGGTGCTATTCTGTCATGTCGCATGATCATATTTCCCTCTGACGTTATATTCGCATAAATGTGCTGTTGCACTTGTAGTCACATCTGTTTATTCTGTGGTATGTCGCTAATTTGATTCAAAAAGGGTTCGGTATAATAAAACAACTGTTGCCCTTGAGTAAGGGTGACATGACGATTTGTTCACCATCGACAGGTTATATTGCCTGAGTCGGGTGAACAAATCGTCATGTCACCCTCACTCACGGGCAACAATTGAATAATGTTAACCCTTTATAGGTTCGATATTTCGAGTCGTTGCATTATATATAAATGCGTCTACGTACTGCACATTTTGTACAAAATAATGTTTACTTTTTAAAGTGTCCTAGGGTTCCCTGTATTATGTATTCTTTAGTTTGCAAACAATGTCGTACAAAATTACCTCCTATTAAAATAATGTTATTACTGTAAGTTATTGAAACAACCCAAAATCTGAACTCTATAGTGGGGTGATCGGAAAATACGTTTAACAAGAAAAGCTTTAACATGTTTTCACATGTATAAAAATAGGCGGTGGGGTTAGGAGGGTATAAATGAAAACAAAATTATGTATTTTGTTCTAATTTAATGTTAGGAGCGCCTACAATTTTCCCTAAAATTCACTGCTTATCTATTTAACTGAAATTAATCAAAGAACTGATGGTTCACAATAAACCTGAGAGTATTTTTGGTATAAAACTATACACTGAAAAAAAGTTATAAGAGGCCACCTCATATTTTTTCTTCTAGTTCAGAAAGTAAATTACGATCAATTAAAATTCATGATCAAATTAATAAACCAATGTCTAACAGTGGCTCTGAGAGCGTCTGCATTCCAAAATGCGTGATATGTCTCATGCAGTCGAAGCATGAGTAAAGGTACCCTCTTTTCGAAAATCACACTTTATTATCATCAAATTAAATGTCATATTATGACGTTATGTTTTACATTTTAATTTATTTGAAAGTGCTACTGACTAACGTGATGCAAGATAAAATTAAGTCAGATGTGTTGCTGCAATAAGAATCTTCGTTTCTGTTTTGTACATGCAAGAAGACAGCAACATGAATAACATGAATTCAGCTTTTTGTATGCAATTTGCATACAAACTTTGTTCATCTCTGGTTGCATTATTATCAGCAGTATGGAATTGAAATTTTCAGCGAGTATTAAGGTATAATACTAGACTCTGATAAACTTTGAAAATTTAAAAAAACGTCCATAAATTTCGTTATTTTGTTCGTTAAAAACTGGCATTGAAACCGGAAGTGTGCGTCAGCCGTGACCGGTTTGTCCTCAAAAATAGTCTAAAATAGCTCACTCGGGTTAATATATCTCTCATTTCCAGGCTTCATCAAGTGAATTTAATAGCGATTAACATGTTTAAAAGGCATATTGAAGAATTTTTCCAAAAATCCCAAAATTAGCGATTTTTAAAAATGCGCAGAAAGTCTACCAGTAGAGAAAATTCGAATGTTTTATGTTTTTCCAAGCCGGAAGGACCCCTTTGATGACACCCGCTCATAATTTCAATTAATGTTGTGCTTTATCAAATTTTTTATTCAAAAACATTGATTTTTGCATTTTTACTCCAAAATCGCGTTTAGTGAAAGAAAATTATTTCTGAACACTTTGGAACTTTACTTACTTGAAAGACACGTCTTTAGACTAAAAATCGTGCAATTTTGAACATGGCTTAGTTACAAAAAATGAGTTTGAAAAGTGGCCTCTTATAACTTTTTTTCAGTGTAAATTGAAGCAAGCGACAGAATGTTTTGCAGTTTTGTAAATATGTTTTTTAAATTCTAAATTTTCATTTTTCAAACCATATTTTCTGTCATCACAGGCTTGTTACAATCCTTGAAGAACAGTTTTTAGGTTATAGAGTTAATAATTTATTTCATATGTGCTGCATGATGAGTTTTTGTATACATGAAAAGAAGTGGCAGGCTAAGTTTTTTTTTTTCAGTATATGTGCATGTAATATAATTTCTGTTCTTAGATGCAAACAACAAGGTTTTAGCATTCTTTGTGACTTTTCCCAGTTTGATATTTGTAACTTTGTGTGTGGTTTTATCATTTCATCATGCAGCTCTGGTTGCTTCTTCAATTTTCATGGAAATTAATCTTCCATGATATTCACTAATGGAATTTACACGGTTTCAATGGCAATTAAGGTACACGAAACTACAGTTAAAGACTGCATAATAAGAAACATGTCATAATGCAAATTAATTGTTGAAAACTTAACATATAAATTGACTTTTTTCATATGAGCTACATCATAAATAACAACACTTAACAGCTGTGAAACCTTTCATACAGAAGGTAAAGTGTCTAGTATTCGTATCTGACACATTGTTGTAAAAGTTTCAACTTTTATTAAAATCATGATGATGATATTTCACTTGACACAGCTCATATCTTCATCATTTGTTTGCAATGTTGAGCTTAATGCTTGTAATTCCAGTTTTCGTTCAGACATGTCTTCGCAAAATATTTTTTCAGCTGCAGGACAGTTGTCTAGCAGACTGCAAGTTTTTGCTGGTCAAAACCCAATTCTGTAGGACATTTCTATGTTATCTTCATAATTTCGGGAATTTTTTCGCGGGACATTTGTCTGACAGAATAAAATATTTTGTCAGTCAGAATGAAATTTTGCTGGTTTTGACCAACAGACCGCAAGGTTTTGTGAAGACTGACAGACAACAATTCATATTAAGTTACATACTGAAGATGAATTATTTTCTAAATAAAACAATACAAATTCAAAATAAGGCTGCATTTCACTTGACACAACTCTTATCATCATGATTTGTTGCATCTATCACGAATACAACCCCTTTCACTCAAGTTTGCCATTTGACCATTTACATTAAGCAAGAAGACCATGCAGTCTGAAGATTTAACTTTCTTCTCATTTTGTCCACAAAGACATCTAGATTGATCGATCTGCTGATTTGAGTGAGTTTCAAACTAAATGACCTTCAAAACGGCAAACTCAAGTGAAATTTTTATGGTACTATGTGGAATTTTGGCCATGTAGATACTGATACTTGACTGCTAAAATTGATAAAATTCTGCATTTGCCCCTATCTTATTTCAAATGGGTGTTTTTAATATGCATTGTATATGTTGTGCAAAGAATTTTTAAATGAAAATGTGCTTTAACCAAACAATTACAATATTTTTATCAGAAGAGGTGACATCATTACCTAAATATAGCAAAAAGAAAGCTCACATACCCCAGCGGTAGCCATCAGAGGTCATAGCACTTTGAGGGAAAAAGCAGATTGCAGAAAAAGGTATACATCTAGTCAGGAGTGACAGATGGAAAGAAAACAAACTAAAAAAGAAAACAAAAATAGCCCACAGCATATTGATTGTGTTCTCAGTAATAGATTTGGTCCTTCTGAACATGCATATGTATTTTGAAGTCTCCAACTCTTGTACAGACTTGAGCTGATATGATGAAAATTTATTGGATAGAAAGAAAAATGGATAAATAAAGGAAAAGATAAGCTGGAGACAGCTGATTCTCAAACACACAATAAAACTTTTACTCAATGTTTGTACCTAATTTCAACTGTCTAGGTAAAATAGTTGCTGAGAATTTGTTCACAGAAAATTTTATGTGATGGGAAAAGAAACATAGTGCAAAAAGAAGACAAAAGTAAACCACAGCATCTTAATCTTGTTTTCAGTAATAGATTTGGTCATTCTGAACATGCATATGAAATTTGAAGTCTCTAACTCTTATACAGACTGAGCATAGATGATGGAAAATTAATTGGGTGGAAAGACCAGAGGACCAATGGTCCTGTAAACGCTCACCTGAGATCTGCTGCATATACCAATAAACATGTATGAATATTATGGTATTTTATTCCAGTGCAGGGGCAGATGAAGCCCTTGGGCCATTTTCTTTTTTCTGAATCTTCAATATTCTGTCCATTTGCCAATTTCCTGCTGGCTTTTCCCTTCAAATGACATTTTAACAGTTTTCCCAATTCAAATGCATAGGCAACCCATGTTGACCTTGCCATAAACTTGGTCAAGGTCATCACAGGGTCCTGATTTATATATACATTAAAGTACTTTAGCCATCGATGCTTCATGCCAAGTTTCCTTGAAATCAGTCTATTGGTTTCAGAGAAGAAGGTTTTTGATGGGTTTTTACCATATATGGGCATGGCGGCCATCTTTGTCATGTGACCTAGATTATTTATATACACATTGATTCACCCATTCTATAGATGCTTCACAAAAAATTTGGCTTTGATTGGCCAAGCGGTTTCAGAGGAGAAGATGTTTGAATATTATGGAAATATACATGTATATTGCCGCGGGGTGGGGGCACATGAGCCCCTGGGGTCCAATTTTTTTCAGAATCATTAATATTCAGTCCTACTTCCCATTTCCTGCAAGACTTTCACTTTAAATTACATTTTAAAAGTTATCCCCATTCCAATGCATTGGTGACCTATGTTGACCTTGCCGTAAAATAGGTCAAGGTCATCACAGGGTCATGATTTATATATACATTGTAGTGCTTGAGCCATCAATGCTTCATGTCAAGTTTTGTTGAAATCGGTCCACCGGTTCTGGAGAAGAAGATTTTTGAAGGGTTTTTACCATATATGAGCATGGCGGCCATCTTGGTCATGTGACCTGGATTATTTATATACACATTGGTTCCCCCTTCCCATAGATGCTTCATGTAAAATTTGGCTTTGATTGGCCAAGCGGTTTCAGAGAAGAAGATGTTTGAATATTATGATAATATACATGTATACTGCCCCGGGGTGAGGGCGGATGAGCCCCTGGTGCCCAATTTTTTTCAGAATCATTAATATTCAGTCCTACTGCTCATTTTCTGCAAGATTTTTCCTTTAAATGACAATTTAACAATTTTTCCCATTCAAATGCAAAGGCGACCTATGTTGACCTTGCCGTAAAATAGGTCAAGGTCACCGCAAGGTCATGATTTATATACACATTGTAGCGCTCGAGTCATCGATGCTTCTTGCCAAGTTTGGTTGAAATCGGTCCAGTGGTTCCGGAGAAGAAGATTTTTGAAGGGTTTTTACCATATATGGGCATGGCAGCCATATTGGTCATGTGACCTGGATTATTTATATATACATTGGTTCCCCCTTCCCATAGATGCTTCATGTAAAATTTGGCTTTGATTGGCCAAGCGGTTTCAGAGAAGAAGATCTTTGAAAATTGTGGACGACGGACGGACGACGGACGGACGGACGACGGAGCATGGGTATACTATAAGCTCACCTTGTGAGCCTGACGGCTCAGGTGAGCTAAAAAATGGATAAATAAAGGGACTGAAAAGCTGGAAACAGCTGATTCTCAAATACACAGTACAACTTATGGTACCCAAAGTGATACCTAATTTCGAACATCTAGGTAAAGTAGTTCCTGAGAAATTTTTGACAGAAAAAATTCTTGGATAAAAAGAAAAATGGATAAATAAAGGGAATGATGAGCCGGAGATTCTTGATTCTCAAATGCACAATACAACTTGACATACCAAGCTTTGTATCAATTTTAAAATTCTAGGTTAAGTAGTTTCTGAATAATCTTTGACACAAAAAAGTTTACTGACAGACATACAGACAGACAAACGGAAAAGGCAAAAACTATATACACCAAATACTTTGTATGCCTGGTTTGTACCTAATTTCAAACTTCTAGGTAAAATAGTTTCTGAGAAATCTTTGACAGAAAAAAATTCTTGGATAGAAAGAAAAATTTATGTACATATAAGTATAGGCAATGATAAGCAGGAGATTGTTGATTCTCAAATACACAATACATTTTGACATATCTAGGTTAAGTATTTCCTTAGAAATCTTTGACACAAAGCAAGTTTACAGACAGACAGACAGGCAGACAGACAGACAGACAGACAGATGGAAAAAGCAAAAACTATATACCTAATACTTTGTATGCTGGGGGTATAAAGATAAAATGCTAAATAGATTTTAAGAACACCTGGCACATGGGACACTATTTCAGTTCTAAATAGACAAAATAAGAATAAAAAAAGTTACCTCATTTACACACAAACTTAACTGACCTAAATGCTCTAATGGCAAACTCAAGTGAAAGGGGCTGTAAAATGAGTCTCCCGTGTTTTTTGGGATGTTGAGCTTAATGCTTCTAATGTGTATTCAAAGATAATTCACGACACATACAGTTCAGCTCTGAAATACATGTATACAGCTAGGCTTTGAAACCAGAATTATTTTAATGTGAAAAAGAAGAAAAATGTCTTTTTTCCTCCACGTGTCAGAATATATTCTGTCTTCACGTCCCATTATTTTCGTCCCGTTCTATCGGCTCCAGGGCAAAAAGTACCACTCTTAGCAAACTCCAGAGCTTCTGTAGGGAACTGAAAAATTGAATTTAAAATAAGCCTAGTCAAAGTCCAAATTTATTTAATGTCAGATTATGATTACATGCAACAATAGCTACAACTAGGTTTTAAAATTTTTCAAAAGCAGTGCAGATTCAGTATAGACTGTTCTTATGTGGGAAGTTGACCTTGATATTTGTTTTCTGCTATGATGAAATTGACAATGAAGTGCATTTACAGCCCTTGCTGGTATTGATAAATTAGTCAATTTTGGTTGTTGTTGTTGTTGTTTTCATAAAAACGAAACAAATTATCCAAAGCATCAAAAACCAAAACCATCGAAAAAGACATTTTTACATTACCGTATTCGTTCTAATTAGCGCACAGTGCGCTTAATTTTTCAAAATAACTAAAAGTTAAGGTAACAAAATAACGTTCTAATAAGCGCACACTACCAACGAAAAACAACACATCAAAATGCTGAAATAACTATGTCAAATCTAGCAATGGTGATGTAATTTAAGTGTTCTAATTGTTGCAAAGTTATTTTTGATCATTCTCGCTTTTGTTTTAATGCGTCTAATGCTGGATGAATGTACAGAATTGGTGCAAAATAGTAATATACTATTCGTGCTGCGTGCGCTTATGCACATGTTTTTCGATAATGGCCGGGGTGTGCGCTTATTGGAGCATGTGCGCTAATTAGAACGAATACGGTATTTTCATTTACATCTATTTCAGCTGTGTCAAGAGAAACCCAGAATTTTGCATAATATGCTAAAACAAAGAAGCCGATCAGCTGTACAGTAACTGCACAGCTGATTGCCACCTTTGTTTTAGCTTCAAGGAATGATATTATAATCCCTTTTTTTATTTAGTTATATCTGAAATTTCAAGCTGTTGGCTTTCTCTTTGACTGTATAGACAGATTTGTGTAGGACCAGGCCACAGGGTTAAAAAAACTTTTTCATGCTCAATACAGTTGATCCTGAAATTTGAGCAGCTCCTAAATTAAAAGAGTAGCCAAAGCAGTTGGTGTCTTCTGCTTTATGGTGAAAACAAAAAAAAAACAAACTAGAATTTATCTTGCGTATAAATGTCATAAATGCTAAACTGCTAACAGTAATATCTAAGAACTGTATAAATTTTAGTCTCAGCTGAGTTGAGCATAATTAAAAGTTTTATAACCTCAAGGCCTTGTCAAGAACACTGAAGACCAGGCCCTAAGGTTATAAAACTTTTTCGAGATCAGCTGAGCATGAAATTTCAACTACTCATAAATGTTGAAATAGTCGAAATTAGTGGAAAATTCAGGATCAGTACTCAACAATTAGTAATTTATCCTGCCCATTAACATTTCCTTAATAGTATTTTTATATTTATGAGCATGATAAATTTTATTCTCAGCTGAGCTGAGCATGAAAAAAGTTTTTTAACCTCAGGGCCAGTTTTCTCCCATGATGGCTCATTTCTTACCTTGAGCTGGTTAAACCTGAATAATTCTCCGAGATGGAGATCTGCATAATAACTATGTAGTCGAGGGTTGTCGTGCCGAGCCACGTCACAAGATGCCTGTTTGGACTGTTGCTGCGCTGTTTTTGAGGCACCACCCTCCTAAAATAGAGATCATGCTTTAATTTAATCAATCATTGTTATTGCATTGTTGTGATGGATTAAGCTGGAAACAATTTAAAGAGATTCTGACAATCTGTAAGTTTTTAATGCCAACATGATGAAAGTAATGCCCATACTCAAACAGCATACACTCCAACCTCGTTAGTACGCGACGGTCGGGGTCCACAGATTTGGTCCGCGTTGTAAGTGAGTCGCGTACTAACGACGGACACATCAACAGGTCCTTGCCCGTTGCTGGATTGAAGAACCACCTATTACCATGGTATCTTCTCATGTATTGTATACCCAGCCATCAATAATATATTTGCAGGTCAAAAATTTAACAGTATTAAGGTGTGTACCTTTGATATTTATCAATAAATTTCTTTCAACATTTTATAGAATTGCTGTTACAAATCTAAATTTTTTTGTTGAATTGAATATTATTATGTAAATAAAGTTATACACCATGGTCAGTATTGTAAGTCTACGCTGATTGTGTTGGATAAATATAGATTTTACCAAAACACGCATACAACGTTTTACAAAGGGGAGCAACTGTAATCAAATTATGCGCTTGAACAACTCAGATCAAGGTCATTGTATTGGTGTTTTTCACTGAGGTACTACATGACAAAACTAAAAAAAAAAAAAAAAAAAAAAAAAAAAAAAAGAGAAGGAGAGAGGGACAGTAAACATGGTAAAGACCACTGATCAGTGTTCACTATGCGCTTAAAAAGTTGACAATTATCAGATACCCATTCATACAGGGTGGTCTGATCATTCCCTGATTATATTGCCCAAATTAATCTTTTGTTCCGCACTGGCCAATTCATTGTGTTTACGACCGGATGTTTGCATAAATTACGTAAGTTGATCCCAATGACAATGCTCAATCATGCGTGGGGATAAAACTGATGTAGACTAATTGGCTTTTGATTGGATTTAAAAGCTTGTTTATTCAATTGATTAATGTTTGACACCTTGTATATTGGAACTGAATTGTGGATTGTCACAATACAGGTTTGAGAATGAATGAGATCGTTTTTGTTTTGGGATTTTTCTGATAGTTTTTTTTTTTTTTTTTTTTTTTTTTTTTTTTTTTTTTTTGAGATCGTTTTCTCCACAATCAGAATTTTTTGGGGTCCAAGCAGGCACCGCGTTATACCGGTCAACGCGTTATATTGAGGCGAGTACTAACGAGGTTGGAGTGATAGTTTCGACCAGACTGGGTAGATGCCCTGGTTGACAGAAGTCTTCAAAGTTTGTTTGTGTTAGGCCTACTGTTAAACATCCAAGCATGTTTAACTCATAACTGCTGCGACAGAGCCCAGAGCCATGGTTTCTTGGGTACTTACATGTAACAAGTTCTCTATGGAATTACTTGAAATCAATGTGCCACACGACATAACTCAGTGGCTTCTCACTAGGATTTCACATAAGGCCTTCGACTAAAACTAAGGCCTGTTATTAAATGTTGTTTTTTTTTTTGCTCCACAGGTAAACCTCATTATAAAGCGCAGAGCGGATAAGAGCGCTGTTTTTTAATCACTCGATCATCTCATCGAGCCCCGCTCTAGCCACATGTGAGACAAGTCACGTTCTGCTTGCGGGGGTGTCAGGTGGTTTTTGTCGGGGTTCTCCTGTTTTCGCCCCACCTACTGATTGGCCCGTCACATATGAGCTTAAATAAAAGAAAGGGAAAGGGAAGTAAAACTGAATTAAAAAAAAAACAAACAAAACTTTTTATGAACGTATAACCACAACTGCACTTTGGTTATAGCAACAACTGCATAACACTGTTTCGAGTCATTTCAGTTCATATGATCAAATAATCCTATTATAGTGGTTTTCAATATAAGATGTCAATATAACAATGTCTATTGTAACATTCGAACATGCTTTCACTTATAACATTGTCTGTGACTATAGACCCCATAGACAGTAATATAATGTGGCTGACTTGTACTTCCTAGATGGGGCTTTACAGTAAGTTGGGAGTCAAAATCAAAAGCTATGATACACCTATGTATTAAGTTTGAGCTTAAATCCCGGAGTCCAACACAACATTCTATCACTATGCAACCACACTCCCCGAGAAACAGAAAATTTAAAACTTCAATTTGAAAGCATAATATACAATAACTTCTAAACCTACCAATTGTTTGGCTTTCTCTGCATCTAGCTGTTGGTTATAAGCACCCTGAAGATATTGCACCTTTTCCCCCACACTCTGTTTATAATACCCCTCTGTTCTAGCACAACCTACACACCAGAAAATACCAACAACATGACACAGCAAACAAAATACATATAAGCCGCATCACGAGAAAACCGGTCTTTGGGGTTTCCGACGAGGTCTGACACTAATCAGCCTGTACAATCACAGAAGCAGGCTAGAGGCTTGAAAGTTTTGCTACAAGTAGAAAAGGAATTGTACTATTCCAGTAGCGAAACCAAAAAATGCTATCAGCTGTGCAGTTACTGCAGAGCTGATCTGCGTTTTAAATGTTTTCACATAGACAAAACCCCGGTTTTCTCGTGACATGGCTTAGCCGATCATAAGTAGGGGGGTTAGCCGCTCATAAGTAGGAGGGGGGGGGTAATTTTCAGTTATGTTGGGATAGAGCCACCACTTCCTGGGTATTAACCAGTACTCTGGGGAGTTACTGTGTCTTGCTCAAGGACACAGCAAAGCGATCCAAGTGGGTATTGAACCCAGATCCAAGTGGGTATTGAACACAGGACCCTTTGATTTAGGGTGTGATGCTCTACCACCAGGTCACCAGGCTCCCTGGAACCATCTGTCAGAATTAGTATTTCTACATCATGTCAAAGCATTTAATTATAACAAGTGTTGTGAAATATAATACTGATGGTTCATATGTTGTTGATTAATGGCCAATATGTGAAACACCAAAACATGAAAACAAAAAAAAAAAAAAAAAAAAAAAAAAAAAAAAAAAAAAAAAAAAAATAGAAATACCCATTTAATGGGTATTTTCTTTCTTTTTTTTTTTTTTCATGTTTAAGTGTTTCACACTGACTTTGTATAGATGTTTTCACGCAGCCTTAGAAAATTAAAAGAAAGTCTATTTATCTTACGACACCAGTAATAAAATAGAATTCAACAGGATGTCAAATCTTTCAATTCGTTAACCCAACCAATTTTCAGACATTGACCGATCAAAAATTCCCAATTAAGTGGGACCTTGCACCTGTTTTCAAAACGATGCTATCCCCTGGAGTTGCGCACCTCAGTTGCTACCTGACAGTATGGACTAGAAGAGAGGCCAAGTCTGAATAAATACATGTAATCCTCTTTTTGAACATACAATTACCAAAAGTAATCATGAAATTATAGAAAGATTTCTTGGAATTTCAACATATGTAAAGTAGATACCACCATGTTTAGTCAGAAATTGTGAAAACAAAATAAAAATATTAATAAAAGCTTTGCATGTTTTTTGAGATCTTCATTATTTAATATTTACATTTTTCTAAAACCTCCTTAGATGAACCATTTAATAGATGTTCATCTGTGTTCATACTTCCATGAACAACATCGTGTCACGCGACGTCACATGACGTCAAACTTGATGTCAAATCTGATTGGACGTTGGTAAACGTCGACGCCGTTCCGCTGTTTGAATACACACTGTGTGTAAATTATCTATTTGCTTGTAAATGTGATCGCCTTGATGATTTTTCAACAAGGGATAGAGTGAAATGAATATAAATATAAGCAATGAGTTTAATTTTTCTGATGTTCATGGAGCTATGAACCGCACTGGGTCGCTAGCAAAGTTTACATGAACCCCTTCGGGGTTGCAGGGATTTTCCTGGGCTGATTTTGGGGCCCATTATGGGCCCTTTCCCAATTGAAAAAATGTGTAAAATTTCCCAATTTTCAGGTAAGAAATCCCAAAATAATAAATAAATCCTTGTTGATTTGTTGTGGATAGGTAGACCATACCCTCAAAATATTTTTTTTTTTGAGAAATCTCCTCAAATTAACACCAAAATGCATATTATATCCCCTGTTCTGTTTTGTATCCATTTTCCCAATTTGACTGATATACATATTATTTTTCCCAAAATCATTGGTCCCGGGTCCCTGTTTTGAAAAGGTAGGAAAATCCCTGGGTTCATTCACTTTGCACACGACCCACTGCGGTTCATAGCTCCATGAACACCAGAAAAATAAAATTCATTTCTTAATTAAACTCAAGGTATGAACCCTGTTATTCGGACAAATTATGATTTTATAAGCATCTAAAAATGATTAAATCACAGCGATATTGAACGAGTTATACCCTTGACCGAATGAGCGAAGAGGCGGGAAAGGTGCAGTTCCGATAACCAATATCGATTTTTTACAAAGAGTAGCTTGCCGACCGGGTCAATCTATTGTATTTTTCATTTAAGATTTATATAATGAAGTTCATTGACAAAATGTTAATACATGTAACAAACAATGCGTAAACTTTCACACATTATTTCTCAGACATGAAACTATTTAGTCCATGTGCCATGCAACTCCAGGAGACTCGACTGAATGCCAGAAAAATCCCTGCAGATGACGATTGTGTGTCCGTGCCTAAATTTGCTTTTCTTGTGAGCAGGGTGAGAGCTCGGGACTAATCACCACCGGTCAAGCCCCTCCCCTGGTGTGGTATTGTCAATTTAACGTTTTGATTCTGATGACCACAAGCTTTTCTGAAAAGCTTATACTTGTATATACACACACAGACAACAATAGTCACCTGGTGGCCCAAAAATATGTATAATACCCCACAATTTTATTTCCAAATATTCAACAGTTCTCTGCACTGACAATCATTTATGAAAAGAAAGAGGGATACAGTATTAAACTCACATGTTTTCACCCTGTCCAACGTTGACGCCGGTGAAACGGGCCCAACACCGGTTACTACGGTGCTTTCGCTACAAAATTTGATGGATGCGAATAAATTTCTTGTTTTGTTCAATGTTATATAAGCGTTTGCGATGAAGTAAAACGCGCATCTAATGGAGAATTAACTTGACTTTTCATTTCTGCTTGAACGGAAAACTGTTTTTGTATATTTTTTCCAAACTTTCGATTCAAAGTTGGTAAACAAGGTTCGGCCAAGGCCTATTCGGCCGATTTCTACAGAAACTGTTCGTATTTTCCAAAAAACGCACAAAATGTGAGCAAACGAGCATTTTGATATGACTTGTAGGCAAGATTGTGGGACGTTTGCATCGTTCTCGATAGATTTTCCCCCAAAAAATGCACAGGAAGAATTTTATGGCAAAAAGTAAACACAACGCCGGTTACTACGGTACCAGAATTACCTGGATTATTGGATAGATGTGCATTCTAGCTTTACAAGATGCGGATTGTGTTACTAATTCGTGCCCAGCTTCTGCCAAAATACCTCTTTTATGTCGTTTAGGGAACTATACGTTCATTGGCATGGTTATCAACCCTAGAATGAAGAGATTCTAATGAAACAGTTCCGTATTGTTATGAGATAGAAGTTGTTGCAATAGGAAAATCGGGCTTGTCCGTCACTCACCAATTGCACGTAATTATACTTTGAGGTGTATGTACCTTGGTATTATAAGTTTCACCAACCTTTCTGCAACCCTTTTAAATTGAAGTAGATTCTTGCTTGTACTTACTGACTCGCTCATTGACTCTTAGACTAGCATTCGAAATTTTAGAGTCAAAACATTACACAATATGTTATAATAATAATAATAATAATAATAATAATAATAATAATAATAATAGGTTATTGAATGAATGTCGAAAATTATTCTGAATGAGTTCATATTGCGAGGACGCACGAGCTTGCGAGTGAATCTCAGCCATATGAACGAGTTCCAAATTGTTTACGATTTTCATTCAGTAACCTCGCAATGGAAGGTTTGTAAATGCTTATTCCTGGCATCTCCAGTCCTGATAGACATTTCATTTGGCCACATTTTATGTAAAATGGTATCGGTTTTAGCGACTTATCACCATATTGCAACACACGCAGGGCTTCGCCTTAGTGTACGCGAGAACTTTGGCGTTGCAGTAAAATTGATGACGTCGACGTGACTCTTTGGTGTCGTTGCGATCGGAAATTTCATGAACAAAGTTAGAAATTCGGAGTACAAACACTTTTGAATCATCGTCCTTCCAAAATTTGAGGTATTTGTCATGAAATGAAGTTTTGTGTAAGTAAAGTAAGTAAGTAATTCCTTTATTTAGAGTGGGTAACACGGTTGGCTAAGTCAATCTTCCCCGAGGCCCTATTTATTCATTTATTTCCCCGAGGCCCTATGTATTTATTGTGCGAGGACATCTGTATTTTTCCTAGTTTCGTCGTTCGTTTAGTTGAAATGGAAATGGAAAATGGCTGCCAGATATTTTTTCAATGGCGACCTACTGTACTATCGAAAGTAGTCCCGCCGGGAACTTGCTTCTATTGAATATGACATAATTCTTAACTACATGTATTGAATATTGAAAATGTGTAGACATTTGCGGTAACGTCAAAAGTTTGGCGGAATTTCATCAGTGCAATGGTCGAAAAGTTATTAAGAAACTGAAGGTTTAAAATGATTTTATTTTGTTTATTGTATGTTAGAATAAAAAAAGATCAGCTCTAGTGCGTGATTTGTTGAATAACAATTCACTATTTGTCAGTCAGATGTATGCAGATAAATCACTCGCGTTGCTGTATTGTACATGTATGCTGTGTTGGAGCAAAAAAAGGATTTCAAATGGCACCCCAATCTAGAATAGCAGTCGAAGCCATTTCCAATTTGGCCACAACAGTTACTGTTGACTGGAACGTTAAAGCAAGAACAAATATACAAACAAATAATGTATCTCCCCCTCAGTGACATCATACATGCACCTTATGTTAACCGTATATTGCTTCATATGGTTATTTGGAATGCTATACCCGAAATACACTAAATATTGATACGTATATGTTTACTTATTTTTTGTCAGAAAATCCCAACCAAACAAGAGCTTTTCAATGGGGAGAAGATTATATTTTCAGCAGATACTGGACTTCTTAGTTCACTTGGAGATCGGTCTTCAATGAAAGTCTCTAAGGTTCGCGTTTGAAACGAATACGGATCTTTGTGATTTTTTTCTTTGATTTATTTAAAGGTCAATGATGACTCCTTTCGCATTCTCCACTTATATTGTCTTATTCTGCAAGAAACAATACGATACTTTGCCATTTGGATAATACTAGTCTTTGTGTTGACTTCCCTCTTGAATGTTACAAATTTACAGTAATTCTCTTTGTTGCCAAATCTAAAGGGTCACTTGAGAATCCTAAACCGCGGTATGACCCACCCCTTTCTCATTAATATGTTCATTGCTCTTAAATGATCTGTTTTAATCATTGATTATCAATAAGACAGACAAAGAAGTTATTTTACTATATGGCGTATGCATTTTTTTAAATACTTTTAAAAACTCTAATTCATGGGAGAAAATCAGGTTGATCAGAGGAACGTTTATTTTCCAGAACAGTAAGGTATGTTGTTATTGTTTAGGGTTTTTAGTTTGTTAAGAGTTGTTAGAAACATCTTAATCTTAATTAGTCAGTTATGAAGTAAGAAAAAATACGAAGAAGTTTAATTAGAAATGAGTAGTGTCTTATATGGCTTACAGCAACCTTTTCTACAATGAGACACGATCTATCTTATACGGAACCGTTTCATTAAAAAGAAAAAAAAAACTATAGACTAATGAAAGTAAAATTCCCGAAACCTACATGAAAGATTATTATTATTATTATTATTATTATTATAACATACTGGATAATGTTTCGACTCGAAACTTCCGAATGCGTGAGTCAGTCATAAAGTCATTGAGCCAGTAAGTAAGTAAGTAAGTACAAGCAAGAAAGTACTTCAATTTATAAGGGTTGCAGAAAGGTTGGTGTAACTTATAATACCAAGGTACCTCAAAGTATAATTACGTGCAATTGGTGAGTCATGGACAAGCCCTGTTTTCCTTTTGGAACCACTTCTATCTCATAACAATACGGAACTGTTTCATTAGAATCTCTTCATTCTAGGGTTGATAACCATGTCAATGAACGTATAGTTCCCTTAACTACATAAAAGAGTTATCTAGGCAGAAGCTGGGCACGAATTAGTAACACAATCCGCATCTTGTAAAGCTAGAATGCCCATCTATCCAATAATCCAGGTAACTCTGGTACCGTAGTAACCGGCGTTGTGTTTACTTTTTGCCATAAAATTCTTCCTGTGCATTTTTCGGGGGAAAATCTATCGAGAACGATGCAAACGTCCCACAATCTTGCCTACAAGTCATATCAAAATGCCCGTTTGCTCACATTTTGTGCGTATTTTGGAAAATACGAACAGTTTCTGTAGGAATCGGCCGAATAGGCCTTGGCCGAACCTTGTTTACCAACTTTGAATCGAATGTTTGGAAAAAATATACAAAAGCAGTTTTTCGTTCAAGCAGAAATAAAAAGTCAAGTTAATTCTCCATTAGATACGCGTTTTACTTCATCGCAAACGTTTATGTAACATTGAACAACACAAGAAATTTATTCGCTTCCATCAAATTTGGTAGCGAAAGCACCGTAGTAACCGGTGTTGGGGCCGTTTCACCGGCGTCAACGTTGGACAGGGTGGTTTTTATTTTTCATTTTTTTAGCAACGGTTTAACTGTCTAAAAAAATGGTGGATTTCCTTTTGATAATCTACGGTACCAACCCTATAACGGTAGAAGAAAGTATTAAAACTTAAACCCTGGTGAAGAAAATTCAGATTCAGTTTATTAAGCAGCAATGGTAAACAAAGAAAAAAATAATAATTAGTATTGCAAGATATTATACAGCTGACAAACCATGCAAGTCTTATGATTTTACCTACCTAGTGGAAATTCCTTGGTCATGTTATTCAGCTGAAAAGTAGGTCAGCTTATACAGTCACAGTCAGTAATTTACATGTAGCAAAACAAATCTCATTTTAGAAAAACTTACCACATTAATCCTTCCCTGTACCCTCTGATATGATAAAACTGATATCCAGTAACTAATAAAACAAAAAAAATATTTCTAATTGACTCTGATGTTAAAAATTAATGGCCGACATTTTGGTCTGTGCTCAGAGGCTGTGAAAAAGCAAATAGAGGCCCCATATAGGGAAAACAGATTGGCTATGAAAACAGACAGAACAAGAAAATAAGTAAAAGTAACAAGTAACTAAACAAGTAAATAGATAAGAAAACTGCTACCAACAAAGAGAAATCATTCAAATATGTTTACATGCAAACAGCAGGTATATCAACATGCTATAATTAAACAATTTCAAACAAACCCAAGAAGAACTAGCTTTAGGTAATTTCAAGCACCCCGTACTGAGCCTTTTTTCCTGAAACCAAGTAGACCTTCTTATACTGATAATGGAAAACTCCTTATCAATTAATTGATAGGACAGTTTCTTTTCAATTAATTAATATTTTATGAATTATTCCGCCTAGAAAATGATGTCATTTCTTTATTAGCTTTTGACATTTCGTGATGGAATTTCAACACATAATGCAATAATACATATGCGGTTAGTTCATTGTGATAACGCATGCATAACTTGCACACGCGCGTTGCAGCTGTCGTTATTGAAACACCACCTTACGTTATGCGGCTTAACGTAACGCCAAAGCTTATTTTATATAACATCTTTGTTGCAAGTCTTGTAGCACCCATTTTGATTGGCCCACATTGTATTTGATGCTTATTAAGTATCACGTAAACTGCTCAAGTATGTAAAGGTTTGATTTTTATCAAATGGATTTGCCTCTAGAGTCTTGCAGAAATTTTAATGCGGACCCTGTTAAATAGACAAAGCTGTCACAGTAAGATTTTCAACGATGTTGCATTTTCGCAAAGTCATTTTTAAAAAAATACATATTTATAGCAAGCTCGAACCATTTTTATTCTGGACACAATTTCTACTAGTTATAGTTTATACAATTTTTATAATCATTCCCTTAAACATCGATCAGAAAACAAGGGATTGAATTTAAGTTTAAAACAAATATATAATTATTATATACAAAATGGCGTAGGAAATCTTCGGATAACGCGGGAATCACCTTACATCTCCACTCAAACTAATTCGAATATAAAATTGTCATTTGAAGCAATGGCGGTAACCTGAAATCTTGATCACTGTATCTGTTTGGTTGATCACTCTGCGTCCAAAATATCAAGATGCAAGTTTATCGGAGCACCAGGGCAACTGACTGATCTGAAACAACCAACAATACATTCACACCCGAGTGACATTGGCGGATATGTTATCTATTTCAGTTCTGGTCATACTGGCCCATAATCTGAAACAAATTTGTACAGCTATATGAGCCACCTCATGAGAAAACCATCAATCTGCATATGCGAAACCAAAGACGCAGATCAGCTTCGCGGTAACCGCGAAGCTGATCAGCGCCTTTGTTTTCGCTACTCGGATAGTACAATTCCTCTTCTACTTAAATCCGAAATTTCAAGCTTCTAGCTCTTTTCTGTGACTGTGCAGCCTGATTTGTGTCAGACCAGTTCGGAAACCACATTGTTGGTTTTCTCACGAGACGGCTCATATGTTCCATTCAGCGTCAAGTACTATGTGAAATCATGAAAATAGGACACAACGACCCATAACTACATTAAGTATCAAAGGGCTTATCATACTCACTCATAATCGGAAAGAAAAATGTTCATATGCCACTGGAGTGCCATAACATATATAATATATATATATATATATATATATATATATATATATATATATATATATATATATATATATATATATATATATATATATATATATATATATATATATATATATATATATATATATATATATATATATATATATTGATAAATAAATCAAAAGTTAGATGCACAACACAAATTTATTACTGGCTTACCGGTTTCATTTTAAAAACAATTTTCAAAGCCATTATATCTCCGTGTCAATGTTCATATTAAAGACGTTGTCAAGGTTATACGGTTATATATATTATATACGGTTATATATATTATATATGTTTAACATGTCTGTTTTAAAGCCCGAAGGGCTTCTCGGAGAACTTAAAACATACAATGTTTTTCGTCATCCAGTGAAAGCCGAAAAGCTGAATTTCAATACTTTTATTTACATTTTAGATAATCAAAAGGTGCAAGTAGGCAAAGATCAGGAAAAGAGATTCCCACTCCGAAAACCGAGGTGGGAAAAAACCAAAGTAACAATCAGGCACTTGTACCATGAAACATATCGTAAGCCGAATGAGCAGCTATTTTCCCAATAGGTGGCCACTCAGTTACCTTAACTTAATTAAAAATATGAAAACATACATAAGGCGCCAAAAGCACATTTTTTTTAAACACCAAGACATAAAACAAAAAGAACCACCACAGAAGTATCGCCTTGGAACGATCAGTAACACAACTATCTTTTTTTTAATGTTCATATAACACTATTCATTTTCGGGTTATTTGACATTAAATCCGACTTAACGGAATTTTGGAACAGCCAAAACGTTAAATTTTCGCACTCAACGTCAATGCGATACGTGACCGACATTATGCTTACGTGAGTAAACAAACCACAACGTAACTGACTGTTTTTGAGGCAGCTCTGCCTCAAAAACCGTGGTCTTTGCATCCCGTGGCTTAATATTTTAATCGGGGAATAATGAGCATCAAGAAAGACACTTTTATCTATGGCGATTTGAAGGAAAATGTAAATTTTATGTGCACTCCCTAGTATTTTGCAGAAACGACATTCTAACTTCAGCGAATGTCAACAACTTTATCAGCAGTCTGCGTAGACTGGCTCCAGTCCTTAAAACATTTTTTTTCATTAAGTGTTTTAGTGCTAGTCTATTTCAAGTACTTGTAGCTAATCTACTTGATGGCTCAGTTTTAAGGACTGGTCTAAGTAGTATCTCTACAAAACATCTGATTAGAAGAAGGTAGCATTTGTTGATATATGAAGGAATTTCACTATAAATGATTATGCATTATTTTATCATCATTGTTTTTCTCAAAACAACAATGTTTCAGACTGTAGCCAGTCTACAGTCTGCGACCATAACAATCCAGACCTAGACCTTGTCGAAACCAAATAGTTACGATACTACTGCACATGTACGGAAGTTCTTGATTTGCATTGTCAATGATTTAGCGATGATTTTATTACATTAATTGACATTGCGGGCTTCTTTGATAGTTGCTTCCCCTCACATTTAAGTTTGAATGAATGTACTCTTAAGGCGCTAGAATTCATTATACATAACAAGTCCTATAAATGTTTAACATTTTAAGCTTAAAACGACGTTCAGTTGTCTTTCCTGTAAGTTTATGTGTTTCAGTGTAATCTTATGTCATCTAACGATACCCTGTTCAGAAAAGCGTACCTTTCTTTTCAAAATTTCTTAAAATACTTTCGAATCTATGCTTAAGTTCAGTGGGCCCTTAGTCTACTCCATAACTATACTCCTGTAACCAATGTCTAATTCGTTGCAAGGTAATCAGAGAGAAAAATGTTTATAATCCACTGGAGTTTAATAAGACACGGGAAAATTACTGGACCATGAAATAGAACTATATTTTCTTTATGATCATTGGCATCGTCTTACTTACTCATCAACTGAAAGAAAAATGTTCACCATTAATAGAGAAAGGTACAAGTAGGCAAAGATCAGAGAGTCAAGATTTCAGGCAAAATAACATAACATAACATAACATAACATAACATAATTTATTCAGCATAAAGCAAATATACAATGCTTATAGCCTACATAACATATATACAGTGGTGAGGACAAAATAATAGTTTACGTGAAGCACATCATATCTATCAACATACATTTACATCACTATACAATATTAATTTTTCTTAGATTTGATGCGTGATAGATGAATTTAGCAACATTTAAGATAACATTTTTTTGAGGTTTTAGACATCAAATTTTCAAATTTAGTAATGGTTGGCCAGTGGCAATAATAGGGTTTGAAGTATTTTCGACGTAGTTCTAGATAAAAAGGACATACCAACAAAAAGTGATATTCACATTCTACTACATTACTATTGCATAATATACAGTTTCTATCTGTTCTATCAAGTCTTTGATATCGTCCACGTTCTATGGCTAGATCATGAGACGATAGTCTAAACTGCGTCAATGCGAATTTATATTTCTTTTCCACAATAAAATCTAGATAATTTTCCAATTCAAAATCATGTTTGTACCGTGCATACATTTCCAGTCTACTAGAATTATTTACAGACGAATACCACGATTGTTTGTATGTATCAAAAATACGTCGCTTTATCAGGTCGAAAGGAATATCGATAGTATTTTGGTGTATCCAAACATTGCTAAGTCCTATACTGTCTAATAAATGTTTGATCTGGAAGGCCCAATTTAGACCACTATATGTCATATTGTTATCTACGTCATTTTTAAGCATACAATAAATCTTTTTTGGTATATAATTATTATTAGACGATAAAATTTTTATCCAATATCGTATCATACTGATTTTTCTGTAAATACATAGCGGGTATCTGCCGAGTTCTCCGTAGAGTCCGGACAAATTTGTAGATTTTCGTACGTTTAAGGTCCATCTGCAAAATTTTGTATGAATCATTTCAATGTCATTTGCCTCAATATTACCCCAGACCTCGGCACTGTAATTGAGCACTGATCCAACCAATACGTCAAATAGCTTACATTTCTGTATAGTTGTAAATTCAAACTGACGAAACAGGGAGAACAAATTATGTAAAGCAAACGCAGCATGTTTTGCTAGTCTTTTCTGTGTCCTATGAAAATTTCCGTTTTTTAAAAAGTGAATCCCTAGATATTTAAAGCTTGTCACCATTTCTAATTTAGTATCATTTAGGTAAAAATCGAAAGTCGTATAATACCTTCCATTTTCAAAAATCATAGCTTTAGTTTTTTTCGTATTTATTTTAAGGCCCCAAACATTACAGTATGATTCGATATCGTATAATATAGATTGCAATACCTCTGGAGATTTGGCAAAAACGACTGCATCATCAGCATATAACATTAAGAATAATTGCATATCATCAATAGTAAATATTTTATCTAATCCAACATGTATATTTTGTATAATATCATTGATAAACAACATAAATAACAGTGGAGAGCTCGGGTCACCTTGCTTTAAGCCATTATATGAGGTGAAAAATCGAGACTTTGCTGACTGGAATCGTACACATGATCTAACAATCGAATACATTGCACGCAGTGCCGTAACAAATTTACTACTAATATTTTCAGATATTAACTTTTGCCATAAGAAAGTCCTATTTACTTTATCAAATGCCTTTTCATAATCTATAAAGACGCAGTATAATTTTTCACCCGCGCTTAAAGTTTTGGCAATAATAGAATAAAATGTGAAAATACAGTCAACTGTAGATTTTCCTTTTTGGAACCCGAATTGATTATCTAAAATTTTATCTTCTTTATCTGCCCATTTGCTCAGCCTGTTTAATAAGATTTGTGAATAAATTTTCCCCATGATATTAATAAGAGTAATACCTCTATAATTACCGGGCTCGTCGGGGTTACCACCCTTGAAAATGGGTACAATGATTCCCTCACCCCAAAGTCGTGGATATTCACCGTTTGCAAAAAGTCTGTTATACAACTTAAGAAGAAACGGGCTTATGATATTAAATGAAGATTTGAATAATTCAGCACACAAGTGATCAGTGCCTGAACTTTTATTGTTTTTCTGGTAAAATATGGCATGTTTTAACTCAGTTTCAGTGATTTCACCATCCAAATCAGCGTTTGTCTGGGTTTCAGACAAGCTAGGGTTCTGTTGTTGCCCATTTAAGGACTCTGGTTCGATCCCGTATATGGATTTAAAATGCTCAAACAAATCAGAAGCAGTTAATGTGTCTGACTTAACCGATTTTGAGTTAACATAGTTTCTTTTGACAGTTTTCCAAAATTGTTTTGGTTTAGTTTTTGCCATGGTGCATAGCTCTTTGCCCTCTTTAATTTTGAATTTTTTCTTAGCTGCAATCTTGACCCTATTATATTTAGATCTTAAAGAAGTATAATTTTGTCTATTTACATCATTTTTATTTTTCAGAAAATTGAAATAAAATGGAAATTATGTCACAATGACCTATGACAGCTTTTGCGTGAATGGTCTGACCATCCCCACTCATAATCTGAAAGGTGGGTGCTCATATATCAATTGAATGTGAGGATATAAGGCAAAATCGCTGATCCATGAAACTAGGTCCTAGTGCCGTGTGGCAATTTTGTGTTCTGTAACTTCTCCACAAACAATGCCATATAACATGTTATAAAAGCTTAATATTTCAAACTTTAAACGATTCTCAGTTGTCTTTCCTGTGATTATAGGTTGAATTTTGGGCGCTATGACGTCGTGATCTTATGCAATCTAAGGGTTCAGAAAAGCGAACCTTTCTTTACAGTCTTAAAAAGCTTTGAAATCTGTGCTAAAACATTTCGAAAACTTGTCCATGCAATATACAAAGATTATTTTCAGCTGTAAAAATCAAACATTTCATTGGAAAACAATCGATATTTTTGATAAATTCGTTCAAAACATTGATGGTGGGTACACGTTAGAACCGTCTCGCCGGGGCGGTTCTAACGAGTACCCACAATCTATGTTTTGGATCAAAAGTAAGAAAAATAGATATACCCTTATTAACCCTATTTTTACTATACCAGTGTTTTCACTTTTATGCATGTGAAAGCCAGTTTCCAAAATTGACCTTGCCATAAAATATGTCAACATTTGAATAAAATATGATGGTCTTAGGTCCCTGGTGCTACATGTCAAGTTTCAGGAATATCGACACACAGGCTCTGGAGAAGAATATCGGCACACCCGTTCTGGATTTTTTTTATTTTATTTATTTATTTTTTTTTTTTTTATTTTTTATTTATTTTTTTTTTTTGTGAGCATGCAACCCCAATTTCACGAACAGAATTTCATTCTCCCTATGCATGAAGGCTTCAAATAAAATGATTTCACACTCATAGGCTGAGAGATTACTGAGAAAAACAAGTCATTAACTTCGATATTTTAATGACCTTGAGCCCAGGTCAAGAAATGACCTTGACCTTAATTAATTACATACCTTCATTGGCACTAGTTATCTCCATCGAGCAACTTTCAAGTTTCATGCTGAAATAGTTTCCAAAATACCCATTGTTTTTGCCTTTTCCCATGTAAAGATGTTAAAGATGTTTGCAAAATTGACTTTGCCCTAAAATAGTCAAGGTCATCCCGGGGTCATCATTTGGGCAAACTATGATGGGCTGGAGTCCCCGATGCTACATATTTCGTGAAGTCGGCCCACCGGTTCTACAGAAAAAGATTTTTAAGTGTTTTTACCATATATGGGCGTGGCGGCCATTGGGTCATGTGAAAAAGATATCTCGAACACAATTTCAATGCCACTACACAAGGAGGCTCCACATAAAAATGTACAACCGGATCATGCCTATATTATAAGCTCACTTTGAGCCTTCGAATGACCACGATTACGATGGTATAGAGGCAACGTAGCTACATAGCAAAGGTGTCATTAGACGCGCATGCCAATCTACCGCGATAATTCACACGCGGCCAGGGTCTCTCTTCTATAGACAGACCTTGTTCTTAACAAAAGATGCTCTGTCACCTTCTTCTTGGTATAATTATTCCAGAAACTTTATACATGTATTCACAATTTGCTGCTAATATTGTATTATCTGAAACAATTATTTTTTGTTAGAGAATATGCATGCATCACCAACTCCTCTTATCGCTATCAACCCCGTGGCCGAGCGAGTTTAGAGAGCTGTTTCTTAATCACTCGATCATCTCATCGCTGTGTCTGGTGTGGGTTCGAGCCCCGCTCTGGCCACATGAGAGACAAGCCAAGTTCTGCTTGCGGGTGTGCCAGGTGTTTTTTCTCGGGGTTCTCCCGTTTTCGCCCCACCTACTGATTGGCCCGTCTCATATGAGCTGAAATAATCTTGAAAGGGACGTAAATTGAATTAAAAAAAAAATATCGCTATCAAGTACCTCTTTCCGCATTTTGTTTAAGCAGGTAAGAAAAGTAAAAATATCGGTCACTCAAACGAATTATCGAGCTTACCCGATCATTCATTCCGAACTGAGATCCGAGTCAGTTGATCATCTTGCTGATCATCCATGATCATCATGGATCAAAATTTCGAATACATTTAGGCGTAAAATAAACATGGCCGTGTTTCAACTGGGTTGGGTCGGTACTGGTCGAAAAAGCGTTTTTGCTTTTCATTTATTTTTCTTTGTTCTCTAAATACGTATATTGTATTTATTCAAATTGCAATTCTTCTCAAGATGTCGCGGTTTCTTAAAGTTTGGTGTATATAATTACAACAAAAAATTACTGTCGATAGAAGGAGAAGGTGTGAAAGGAGAAGTGTTTGACATGCGCATTTAGGGATATTCTAGTTTTATGACACCTGAGCCGGGCCACAAAAAAGACAACACACATATAAACTTTTTTAAATATAAACGAAAACAAAAGTGTGGTTTCTACGCAGCTTATTGACAACAATTGCATTGTTAATCCGGGTTCTCAACTTCCTTTTTTCCAATTTGGTCACACATGTGCACGCACGCGCACACGCACACATTTCCATATACTTAGATATGTATTTATTTTTATTTTATTTTATTTTTATTTCTATTATTATTTTTTATTTGTCACGCACATAATTTGCGTTATATAATTTCAACTTAAGCAGTTTTTCGGTAGGCATTTTTTTTCTATAAACTTGGATTAATTGACTATGTTCATCGTATTTTGCAAAATTTGACAATGTATCGTATATGAATATGCCTCAAGGCGTGAAAGCCACGCGTACTATAAAAACATGTTAGGGGTATTCTAGTTTTTATGACACCTGAGCCGGGCCAAAAGAAAACGAAAGTGTGGTTTCTACGCAGCTTAAAGCCAACACCCCTGATCTCACTAATATCAGGGATCTATAATCTGTAAATCTACTGTCCCTGCTAATATTAAGCATTATTGCGTTGTTAATCCGGGTTCTCAACTTCCATTAAATGTGTCTGTCAGTTCGACCATAATGCCGTCTATGTATTTTCTTAGTTTGGACAAACACGCACGCACGCGCACCAGCACATATTTCCAAATACTTAGTCATATTTTATATTCGCGCTTGATGAACAATGATTTGTTAAGATTTGCCGAGTGAAAATAACTTTTTTTTTTCATAACTCGACGGATACATTCGACAAAAATTAATAAGAAACGCAATGGGTCCAAGGTGCACGGAACATATTCTACCCATCTTTTATCCTCATTGTTGTTCAAACATGGGCTCTATAAAGGATTGACAGCTCTTCTTGACATTTAACCGCATCTTGAATAAAAAACATACATGTGGTCGGGTGGGAATATGGGCCCCCACCCATTGGGGCCTAGGAGAAATAGTTGGGCTGCTTGTGCCTCCAGGCAAAGCTTCTAATCTACTGACCGACCAGCTGATTACTGGTTATCCGCTTATATCTGAGCCTGCCCAGGAAATGTGGTATAGTCAAACCATCCATACATATATAAGCCTTATTGGCTTAATTGGGTGCATGGTTATAATTATGAAGCACATTTTGAGTGTCTTGATATCCTAATGTTGGGTAAAAGTCCCATAAAATGGAGGCAACGTCCCGACATGACCATTGCTCTTAGTTTATAAACCATGAAAAGCTTTAAGCATAATATAAAATGTGACGATCAAGGTCGATCAAATTAGAGATTTTATAGACGAAAAACATTATCACTTACTTTTGAATCATCACATCCATGTACGCTCAATACGAAATTCACGAACGAAAATAGATTTAAATTTCTGGACAAAACTGTTTTTCTTAAAATGAAAAAGTAACTTCAGCATCATAGACGCTCATTCACACACACACACACACACACAAACACACAAACACACACGTGAGATATTTTGTAAGTTTAGCAATTCAAAAAAAAAAAAAAAAAAAAAAAAAAAAAAAAAAAAAAAAAAAAAAAAAAAAAAAAAAATGCATCGAGTTTACATGTATCTGTGTCTCTTACAGGTCTCGTATTTCTTTTTCCACATTCGGCATCCAGGGTTTTATAAAAAAAAAGTTAACAAATAAGATTATTCAGTGGGCATTATTCATGTAAATGGGATATGATGTGTCTGTCAGCAGCAAAAATTCGGTAAATTTGCTATTACCCTGGGCGTCTGTCAATAGCAAATTTACGGATTTTATGCTGCTGACAGACGTCTGGTAATAGCACATTTACCGAATATTTGCTATTGACAGACGTCTGGTAATAGCACATTTACCGAATATTTGCTATTGACAGACGTCTGTCAATAGACACTCCGATATAAAAATGGGGTTCAAGGGGGTATACATTTCACGGACATGTTTTCCTGATGGTTCGATTACTATCTGCTGAACCCAGTGGACTCTTACTCTACTCCTTACCTATACTCCTGTAACCAATGTTTAATTCATTGCATGGTACATGCATAAGTTTGGTTTTTCATGAGGCGGCTCAGTGATACTCTGGAATTTCTCTGTAAGCCAGATGTATAATACTGGCTTTCGTTACGTTTATTTTCATAACGGCTTCAATAAACTTCTGAAATTGTTAAGAGTTTTGATCTTTTGTAACAATGCAAAACATAAAGAAGCACCATATACGCCATTATATAGCTATAAAATCTTTCTCTGGTTTCAAACCGTAGAACACAAGCACCAAATTGACTGCATTCCGAAACACTATTTCGATAAAATTTGCGCAAAAAATATACTGCTAATAATATTTAAAGGAACACGTTTTTATTTTCCTTACATCGCAACGTAAACTACCCAACCAATGACACAATCTGTTTGTTTCGCACAATTTGAAATGTGCCTGGAAGTGTCTGAAACCAACAACTTGAGTCTTTGTTTTTTGTTTATAAATGGGTGTCAAACGACAGCGTTCCATTAGAGCAGTGTGTTATACTATAGCTCAATTTTGACCTCAGACGCGTCAAAAGATCAACGAGTCTATTAGATGGCACGTGGAAGGATACTGAGATTGTACAAATACTTACTGTGCATGCAACCGACATGAAGGCATTTCGTACCTTTTACGTCCTACTTCATGGAAAGGTACAAGTAGGCAAAGATCAGGAAAAGGCGCAATCAGAAAAAGATTCCCACTCCAAAAACCGAGGTCGATCTATTGACATGTCGAGCTATAGTCAAACATATCGTCACATAAGTATCTGTAAAGAGTTGAAATGAAAACGAATAACGAGGAAGATTTCCGTGTCTCAATCAAAATGTATGACAGCATGAAAACAAATAAATCGTTATTGCATCGAATGAAGAAGTGGGTATTTAGATATAAATATGTGTTTGCTTATATCATTGATTTCTCATGTTTTGAGCGAGATTGCATGCCAACTGTCTTGCCATTTGCATATTATTGGGGGCGGTTAAATTAATGATTCAATCTTAATTAAGAGAACGGTCTGGTTTTCATGACGCCGTTGCAAACCCTGTTGTCCAATTAATTATTGAATTTCGGAACAGAATATAGTAAGGCACCGCCAGAAATATAGATGCAAAGAAGTTTGCCTAGTTGAAAAATTGCTTTTCAGAATGCGTCGTGTGCAAAAACCGGCCCTAGTTATCTTTTTCATAAAAGTGTGCTGTCTGTATTTTGTGAGTATTAAGTCACGGTGGTGTTTGGTATTTTCCTTTTCCTTCGTGTTCTGTGTTGTGATTTTGCATTTGATCTTTTCCTGTGAATTTTATTCTTTCTTTCCACACTGAGACTCCTGTGTAACATTATATAACTGATCGTTCTAATGCGATGTTTATGTTGTAGTTATTGTTTTATGTGTTGTTGTTGAATTTTTGTGTTGTTTGCACATTAGTGACATTGTACGTTTTCAAATATTTAGTTAAGTTCATGTGACTGGGTGGCCGCCTATTGGGGGAATAGCTGCTCACTCAGCTTATCATATGTTCTTTTTGTATAAGTACATAATTGTAAGTTAAGTTTTCCCACCTCGGGTTTGGAGCAGGAATTTCTTTACGGTTGTGCCATCTCCTGATCATTGCTTACTTTTACCTTTTAACGGAGCACAGGACCTGGTACGGCATAGTATATATGAGAGCCGCCGCATGGGCAAACACCACCACCACCAACAACAACAACAACAACAGCAATCTGCATCTGAGAAACCAAAGGAGCAGGTCAGCTTGCAGTAACTTCGCCATCGCTTTCGCTCCATAGATAGTACGATGTATCTTCTTTCTTAATCTGAAATTTCAAGCTTCTAGATCGTTTCTTTGCCTGTACAGCTGGTGTGTTGCTTTTCTCACGCGAAGGCTCATCTCAGGATTAATACCCTTGGTTCGACATTAACCCACTTTGCGTCAAGCCAAATTTGACCACGTAAAGATATTCGTAGAATGGGAAAATTGAAAACAATGGGTTTTAAGGCACATGGAATTATTTCAAATAATGACCACGAGTTGACCTTGACCTTCATTAATATCAAACTTATATTTTGTAACCAGACTTGCAGACTTACAAAAGACAATGTATTTCACTGGCGTGCTGACCTGTCTGCCGTCTTTGACACTAATTAACCACATGCCATAATGATATATCGAATAGACCTATCCCTGCCAACCGATTGGCATATCAAATCATAATGTTAAAAAATTATTACTGGATAAATAACTACTCAATTAAAATTTATTTTACATGAATACCTTACCGCAAACTCAAATCAACATAGTGTGTACATTCTCTTAACTCCAAAAATCCACTTTGGTCATTAGACACCCATGGTGCAAAAGGCAGTAAAACCAATTAGCAGGGATAATTTCAGTTCAGCATCCTCTGATAAGAAATTCCAGGTAAGGAACATCTGCTCTGATCAGCATGTACAAATGACCATACAAAATCCTTAATATGGAACCGATTTAGACCATTGAAAATGTAATGTCGCTTACCTTTTTATGATTATTTCAATTATTTTGATTAAATTGTATTTTGATGAAAAATGAACTAACATTTATTTTTGTGTTTAGTTTGTACTGTAAAATACCTGGAATTCTAGATATCAGATTACAGTATATCTGGCCATTCTTTGCATAATTACCCAGGAGAGGCAGCTCAACACTGATAAGCTGTATATAATCACAGCAGGTATTACAGCATAAGTGGACACCACACTTTACCCCCAAAAAGTAGGAAAATGGGGGTAAAGTGCGGTTATTGAGATAAGAGGATGTACACAGTATGACTCTTGATTTGAAAAAGAAATAAAATTAAATGAGCCGCCGCATGGGAAAACCAACAATCATAAAAGTGGGGTTTAAGGGGATATACACTTCACGAACATGTTTTTATGGGGCAATATTATTGGATAACATTTTTCTTTCCGGTCAAAGTTCAAGAGTACTTTAAGACAGCCATATTAAATGCATATTGATTAGCATTGACCCTACGACAGAAATATAATTCTATTTGCAGTCGACATGGTATACTACTTCAGTCTACTTGAAAGCAGCAAATCGTTGTTTTTAATCAGTCGGCTCCTTCCCTTTCAGATTTCGCCAATAAAATGTCAGCAAACAAATATATAAGGACCTCTGACGGTGTTAATGGGAGCCATAATGTATAGCTGCCTCAGATTTTGATAAAAATAAATGTTGGTCAAATGTTTCTGTTTTTGTATGCATGTTTTCTGGTAGTCCATAGATTATGATACTGGATTGAGGTTCTTGTTTCTAAAGAAGTACTGCTTTATTTTTGGGTTAAAATGGGCATATTTTGTATTAAACATATAGAAAAATAGAACAGTATTTATTTAACCTTGTTCCCCCCCGAGTCCCAAGAAATCCCTTTTGTATATGAATGTATTGTCATATTATACATAATATATGTGAATGGCGTTCTGGGACTCGGGGGGGGGGAACAGTACCCTACAGCCCAAAATGTTATCTCAGTACTAGAGCCCAAGTATGTGAGTGTTTTTAACTTAAAATTAAAAAGAAAAGAAATCAGCAGTTAAGTTGTATGCCATATAAAAGTACAAAAAATGGATATATACATTTGTTTCCAAAAGTAACCCTAATCTGTTTGATTTATAACCACTTTTTATGTTCCATTCCCCAGAAAATGAGTGTACTGTACATTCTGTGGAACAAACTTTTGTAATCATTCTATACTAATATTGTCCACTTGTTTACACGGCCAATAACCTCTTGCACCACAAACAGTAACATTGTTGGACTGTTTTCCTATTTTGTTTTTAAAAAAAATGTATTAACTTCCAAATCAACAACTTTTCAGTCAAGTTGGTACGATGCCACCACTGTCTAGGTATTAGCCAGTACCATGGGAACGTAAAATGTCTTTGTCATTGGTACAATACAGCGACAAGTTTCAAATCATCAACTTTAAGGGTGTTTACTCAATTTTCCATTCATTCTCAAAAAAAGAAAATTGCTTATTATATCACGATAGGCATCAAAACAAGAATCTTTCAGTTCTTTAATGAAAGTGAATCTAAATAGAGGCCTGGGTTTGATCCAATCGTGGGGAGCCGTGCTGTGCCTGAGACACACTATACTCCCCCCTCCCTCCCCTTGAGTACTTGGTACAAGAAGTAATACGTGGCTCAATCCCAAAATGATTGAAAAACTGTTCCTATTAAAATGCTCGGCCATAATCTAATCGAATCAAAAATAACTTTTATGATTATAATCACTTCGACACAACCCTTATACTGAAACGAGACACATGTAAGACAAGCCAAGTTCTGTTTGCGGGTGTGCCTGGAGTTTTTTCTCTGGGTTCTCATGTTTTCGTCCACCTACTGATTGGTCAATCTCATACGAGCTGAAATAATCTTGAAAGGGACATTAAAGCGAATCAGAAAAATAAATACATTGAAGGCCGTGTTGTAACAGGTTTCTACAGGTAAATAAATATTCATGCAAGGTTGCTCTTGTCACAATGGGCCGTGTCTGGAGAAAATGCTTTTGGTTGAGATCGAACTCTAATCAAGCTGTGCAAGACATAGAAGATGGATTGAAGTTGTGTTCATTAATGACACAATTCTGAGTAGCTGGCTGGTCATCGCTGATCTGGGTATAAGGTTTTGCATATAACAGATAGCAGGTTTTCATATGAGTCAACAGTGCCTTGTATAATGTTTGGTAGTACTTAGACAATAATATTATACAGGTAACTGCTAAAGGTTTGTACCCAAAATTGTGACGTCGTAATATTTCAATTTTATTTCAATGGCATTATGCATGTTTATCGCACTTTACACAGTGTTGCATGCACAAAATCTGATACAACAGTGGAGTTAAAGGACTACAAGCAAGGAAAAGCGAAAAATCAAATTTTTCTCACCTACAAAATTTTGACCCCAACCCCCGCTAAAATCGCCTTTTTTACACTATTTGGAGGAAATAGTCAAAACTTTTAATAGTTATAGGTTCAGAATACATTGGGCTTTTGCCCTAATCATGAAATACCACCACCAGAGCCTTTGAGACATTGTTATGGTATTTTGAAAACGAGGCATAAAACCCCCAAGAATGTCACAGATTCTTTCTCATTCAATGTTGCCGCACCCTATTTTAGACGGAAACCAAATATTTCAAGGTACTTTTGGAACATTACGTCAATATTTCATTTTTAAGGCATATACTCCTCCTAGAAAAAAATCCGGTCATCTATGATGGACCCGACTTCAAGCTATTCATTTTAGTTGGTTGGGGCCGGAGCTTCTTGTCTGTTGCTTGGCCCACCGGGGTCCAACTGGTGTTTTTCTTTTGCCCCGGAGTTAGTAAGTTATTCGGCGCCCAGGGATCTCCATCGTTGGGCAGCTTACTCAATCTGTGAGTCCTGGTTTTTGATTCATAAGGATTTTTATCATGATTTATTTGTTTGTTTTTGATGATTCATTGACTAGTTAGAGATTCACCTAGAGGACCGAAGAACAAACTAAATGTTATGAACCACTGCAGAAGCTGAGGGTGAGGTTATGACCATGTAAAACCGGTTTAAGGCCGCCAGTAATTCTGTGTTACTGATCGTTCCAAGGCGACACTTTTTGTTTTATGTCTTGGTGTTTAAAATTTTGGTGCTGTTGGCGCCTCATGTATGTTTTTATATTCTTAGTTAAGTTTAGGTAACTGAGTGGTCACATATTGGGAAAATAGCTGCTCATTCGGCTTCAAGTACGATGTGTTTTTGGTATAGGTACCTGATTGTTAATTTAGTGTTTTCCCACCTCGGTTTTTGGAGTGGGAATCTTTTTCTGATTGCGCCTTTTCCTGATCTTTGCCTACTTGTACGTATCTATTTAAAACCAGAGGACCAATGGTCCTGTAAACGCTCACCTGAGATCTGCTGCATATACCAATAAACATGTTTGAAAAGTACGGTATTTAACCCCAGTGCAGGGGCAGATGATGCCCTTGCGCCATTTTCTTTTTTTCAGAATAATCAATATAATCTGTCCATTTGCCAATTTCCTGCTGGCTTTTCCCTTCAAATGCCATTTTAACAGTTTTCCCCATTCAAATGCATAGGCAACCCATGTTGACCTTGCCATAAACTAGGTCAAGGTCATCACAGGGTCATGATTTATATATACATTGGAGTACTTTAGTCATCGATGCTTCACGCCAAGTTTCCTTGAAATCAGTCTATTGGTTTCAGAGAAGAAGATTTTTGAAGGTTTTTTTTTCATATATGGGCATGACGGCCATCTTGGTCATGAGACCTAAATTATTAATATACACATTGGTTCCCCCATCCTATGGATGCTTCACATAAAATTTGACTTTAATTGGCCAAGCGGTTTCAGAGGAGAAGATGTTTGAATATTATGGTAATATGCATGTATATTGTCCCGGGGTGGGGCCATATAAGCCCTTGGGTTCAACTTTTTTCAGAATAATTAATATTCAGTCCTACTAACTATTTCCTGCAAGATTTTCACGTCAAATGACTTTTTAAAAGTTTTCCCCATTCAAATGAATAGGCGACCTATGTTGACCTTGTCATAAAATAGGTCAAGGTCACCACAGGGTCATGATTTATATACACACTGTAGTACTTTAGCCATCAATGCTTCATGCCAAGTTTCTTTGAAATCGGTCCACCTGTTCTGGAGAAGAAGATTTTTGAAGGGATTTTACCGTATATGGGCATGGCGGCCATCTTGGTCATGTGACTTAGATTATTTATATACACATTGATTTCCTCATTCTATAGATGCTTCAAATAAAATTTGGCTTCGATTGGCCAAGCCGTTTCAGAGGAGAAGACGTTTGAATATTATGGAGATATACATGTATATTGCCCCGGGGTGGGGGCATATGAGCCCCTGTGGTCCAATTTTTTTCAGAATCATTAATATTCAGTCCTACTGTCCATTTCCTGCAAGACGTTCACTTTAAATGACATTTTAAAAATTTTCCCCATTCAAATGCATTGGCGACCTATGTTGACCTTGCCGTAAAATAAGTCAAGGTCATCATAGGGTCATGATTTATGTATACTTTGTAGTGCTTGAGCCATCAATGCTTCATGCCTAGTTTTGTTGAAATCGGTCCACCGGTTCTGGAGAAGAAGATTTTTGAAGGGTTTTACCATATATGGGCATGGCGGCCATCTTGGTCATGTGACCTGGATTTGTTATATACACATTGGTTCCCCCTGCCTACAGATGCTTCATATAAAATTTGGCTTTGATTGGCCAAGTGGTTTCAGAGAAGAAAATCTTTGAAAATGGTGGACGACGGACGGACGGACGGACGACGGACGGACGGACGACGGACGGACGCCGAAGCATGGGTATACTATAAGCTCACCTGTGAGCCTTCGGCTCAGGTGAGCTAAAAACAACAAAACCCACCACTTTATTTTACGGGATTTCTTCTCAATTGCTAGATTTTAGGATATTGTGTTGATTGTTCATCATATCTGATGCAAAAATGGCTTTCATCGCGCTGCTCATTTGGTGTAATCGTGACGCTTGCGAAGTTCGGTATAGGATAAAAATGAAAACTGAGATCCTTTAAGAGCAGTAAACATATTAAATAGAAAGTGGATGGGACATAGCGCGGTTTCGGCCACTAGAGCCTGGTCAGTGACCCTTTATAACTGCCAGGATTGAGCCATAGTATATTTCTGTGATTTTGACATTTCAACAAGAAAATCCATGTATTGAAGGCTGTCTTCTGACAACAAAATAGTTTGATTTTTGAAATTAATTACGTTAATTTATCGTCCCTTGACAATATATTAAAGCCAAACATTAAAGGCGTCACGTTTTACGATAAAAAAGTACCCACAGGCGAAATAATTTCAAAATGACTTTGTCCTGTGACTCTTCTATCCTTGATTTATCCGGACACAACTGCTGTAAAGAGGTATTCGTGGTGTACTGGTAAAGCTACTCGCTTTGTATCATGAGTTCGATCCAAGGCTCTCCAGCCCTTCAGACGAGATTCTGTCACCACATGGCATGATGTAAAGTTTTAACAGTAATCATTCCAGTTTGTTTTGGATTGAGAATTGAGTTACGGACGTGAGTATTCAAAAGAATGCTAATTGCAACCAACAAGTTTTGTACGCCTTAAATATCAGAGGACCAATGGTCAAATTATTGCTCACCTGCGTAAAGCGATCTGGGATATATACCCATAAATTTATTTGGCTTTTATGGTCACAGAATAGGTTCAGAATAACCCCTTGGGTCAGTTTCCTTTCAAAATTATAAGTATTCTATCCATTTGTGCATTTCCTGAAAGTTTGTTTTCCCTTTAATGACATTTTTTAAAACAGTCAAATCCGCCAAGTTAATCCCAGGGTCATGATTTATAATACATTGTAGTACTTTAGGCCCAGATGCTACATGTCAAGTTTTGTTGAGTTAGGTTTAACAGTACCGGAGAAGAACATTTTGAAGATTTTTTACCATATGTGGGCATGGCGGCCATCTTGGCCATGTGGCCTGGATTATTTATAAACACATGGGTTCCCCGTTGATATAGACGTTCCCTATAATTTGACTTTGATTGGCCTAGCGGTTTCGGAGAAGATCTTTAAATATTATGGTTGTATAAATGTATATTGCCTTGGGCGGGGGCAGACCAATCTCTGGGCTCCAAATTGTTTCAGAATCTTTAATCTTCAGCCCATTTTTCTATTTCCTTAAAGTTTTGTCATTCAAATGACGTTTTAACATTTTATTTTCGATTCAAATACACACGCAACCAATGCTTTCCTTGCCTTAAAGTAGGTCAAGATCATCACAGGGTCATGATTTATAAATACACTGTAGTACTTTCCGCCCAGATGTTTAATGCCTAGTTTCGTTGAAATCGTTCCACCAGTTTCGGAATAGAAGATTGTTGAAGGGGTTTTCCATATATGGGCATGGCGTCCATTTTGGTCATGTGAACTGGATTATTTGAAAACACATCGGTTCCCCCTTATATGGAAAAGGAACATTTGACTGACCAAGGCTTCTATACAAGATCTTTGAAAATGGTGGACGACGGACGACGACAAAGAAGGACGGACGCTGGATGCCTGCCTGTCTTATATGCTCACTTGTGAGCCTTTCGGCTCAGGTGAGCTAACATTTATTTGCGACCGGTTGTTTTTAGGGGTATAATTATAGCAATCATTTATTCAAGACAATCAGAATCAGCAGGTCCGTGCCATGAAAAAAGCAGGGTCCTTTTTCTTTGAATAGCTTCAATAAAAGCACTTTCCATTGTTAAGCCGTTAAGGCGGATGTGGTATGTGATTCATATTGAACTTGTTTATAACCCAACATTGTCAGCAAGCGTGCATATTTATTACCCAAAATAATAGTAAAACTAAAGACAATGATACTTTTCATGTTGCGATGTTATATTAAGCAACTGAGAGATTTTGATGGAACGCCTATCGAAGCCTTTGTTGACTTTATTCCAAATACCTTTCTGCTGTTATGTTTGATTATCAATAAACAATCTGTTGTTTTAATTATTTTATGCACGTATTGACAATAAAAATGCCAATACTTGATGAAATGTTTAGTACGTTAACAGGCAAATGAACTTTTAAAATACTTTCAGCGGTGAGCGGCAAATATCGAAAAGCTGTTTCTGTCTTTGATGTTTACCCTGTCCGTCAACATAAGCAGTACAAGACTCTATAACGCAGCATCTTTGAGAATTACCCAGTGTATTCACACATTTCCTAGTCTGTTAGTGATCAAGGGGGCTTCGAATCTAAGACAGTTATGCAGCCGGGTACGAAGCACAAAGTAAACGACGACTCCCTACTATCCAGGGGGACGGGATAGTTAAGTTATTCAACAAGACGTTCAAAATATGATGGGAACACTGAGGTATAAATGGGCTGGTAACACTTACCCGTACCTATAATGAAGCAATACCTGGAAAGCACATTCAGAAGCTCATAACTTGACAAAAATCTAGAATCTCAACCTACACATCAGATGAAAAAAAAACAAAAAAAACAAAAAAACAAAAAAAAAAAAAACAACAAAAAACAAAAAAAAAAACAAAAAAACATAACATGAAACGTCATAGTAAACATGACAACACCTTTAAAGTGCAAGCTAATGGCTCTTCATCAGATAGCTTTATATCTCTTGTAAAAAGATAAAAGTAAGCAATGATAAGGAAATGGCGCAACCAGAAAGAAATTCCCACTCCGAAAACCGAGGTGAGAAAAATCTAAATTGACAATCAGGTACTAATACAAAGAGTTACAAAGAAAACATCGTTAGCCGAGTGAGGAGCTTTTTCCTACTGATGGCCACTCAGTTACCCGAACTTTACTGAATTTATGAAAACGTTCATACAGTGCAAACAGCGCGCTCAAAAGTTCAACACCAAAACATAAAACAATTAGAACCACGACAGATGTATCGCATTGGAACGATCAGAAATATCAAAATACTGGGGGCTCAAATGGGGTCGGAGCTTCTTGTCTGTTGCTTGTCCCACCGGGGTTTTACTGGTGTTTTTCTTTTGCTCCGGGTTTAAGTAAGTTATTCGGCGCCCAGTGATCTCCATCGTCGGGCAGCTTACTGAGTCTGTGAGTCCTCGTTTTTGAAACATCATGGTGGTTATCATGATTTATTTGTTTTTCCATGATGATTAATTGACTAGTTAGAGATTCTCCATGAGGATTTAAGCCGCCCCACCACCAGTAATTTTATATTACTGATCGTTCCAAGGCGATACTTCTGTCGCGGTTCCATTTATTTATGTTTTGGAGTCAAAATTTTGTGCTGTTTGAACCTTATGTACGTTTTAATATTTTCAAGTTCGGGTAACTGAGTGGTCGCCTATTGGGAAATAGCTGCTTACTCGGCTTACGATATGTTTTCTGAGTATAAGTACCTAATTGTCAATTTAGTCTTCCCCACCTCGGTTTTTGGAGTGGGGATTTCTTTCTGATTGCACTTTTCCTGATCATTGCCCATTTGTACCTTTTTACGGGTACCCAAACTCACTCTTAGATTCTGCAGTGGTTCACAACATTTAGTTAGATGTTCGGCCCTCGTAGTGAATCTCTATTATAAATATAAACAAGTCAATAAATCACCAAGGACAAATAAATTATGATAATAATGATTATAATATATAGTATGTAATGCATTTTCTTTCAAACAGTGTATAGACCTGCAATTTCTCGCTATTTCTGCGTTTAATGGCTTTATAAGCGGTTGGCTGATTCAAATTGTAATATTGCTCTTTCTTATGGATAAGAGAGTTGAAATATAGAACCAGAATCGAATAAAATGACTCCGTTTGCGATTCCGTTCTTTCCTGGCATCGTATTTGTTTGATTGTATGTTGATGTTTTCTCTTCTCAGCACATTCGTTTGGGTTTCATCTCCAAGTAGTATTTGATTTATCATCCACATCTGTCAATAAGTGTCATTTGATTTTAGTACACAACCAATATTATTTTGAATATACTACCCTTTTGCTTCTTAAACAGAGGTAGAACTTTCTGTGTCTACACCAAAAGGTTTTATTGTGTTTTAGTGGGATCCGCTGTTTTAACCATTTATACATTTAAGCGTGTTTTGGATGGAGCAATTGCTTAAAATTGATATTTCACCATTACCATGGAGTGATTCTGGGGCCAAGATGGAATATGAAGAATGCAAAATTAATAAACATATTTTCAGATTAAAATAGTGCCATAATAAACAGGACACAACTCTAAACGAATACTAAACTAAGACATCTGTAGACGTCATCGTGGCGGATGATATGACCAATAACCACCAGCTTGGCAAGAAAATTGTAAACAAATTAAGGAACACTTTTATTTCGTAAATTCAAAGTAATTGGAGTAACCTTATAAAACTAGAAAAACAAAATAAGTGAGTGAAATATAAAACAACTTCTGCACATGCCAAACTACGCATAAACCTAGAGGGCTACGGTCTCTCAATCATTTTGAATGAACAAAAAATATTTTTTTCTTCGTCAATATTTGATGATCTTCCAGCGCTTCAGTTCATTTCGTTTTGAGCGTGCAAAATAATCCGGAATCAGCATATTTAACTTGGTACGTGTTATAATTTGGCAAATAGGTCACTGTATAGGCGGCAACTTTAATATTCATATCTGGGCGTGGTCGGCTAGTCCATCTGTTCATGTAGGGGGATTATAGAAAAGTCGAACTCAGCCAAGAATGCTGTCACATATTTACCGTTAGAGATCAGCTATCTGTTTTTGTCCAATCCAGTGAATTAGACAAAAAGGTACAAGTAGGCAAAGATCAGGAAAAGGCGCAATCAGAAAAAGATTCCCACTCCAAATACCGAGGTGGGAAAAAACCAAACTAACAATCAGGTACTTATACCATGAAACATATCGTAAGCCGAATGAGCAGCTATTTTCCCAATAGGTGGCCACTCAGTTACCTTAACTTAACTAAAAATATGAAAACATACATAAGGCGCCAACAGCACAAAAAATGTTTTTAAACACCAAGACATAAAACAAAAAGAACCACCACAGAAGCACCGACCCGGAACGATCAGCAACACAAAGTTACTGGCGGGCTTAAACCGGTTTTACATGGCCATAACCTCACCCTCAGCTTCTGCAGTGGTTCATAACATTTAGTTAGTTATTCGGTCCTCGTGGTGAATCTCTAACTAGTCAATGAATCATCAAGAACAAACAAATAAATCATGATAAACATCCTGATGAATCAAAAACCAGGACTCACAGACTGAGTAAGCTGCCCGACGATGGAGATCCCTGGGCGCCGAATAACTACAAACTCCGGAGCAAAAGAAAAACACCAGTTGGACCCCGGTGGGCCAAGCAACAGACAAGAAGCTCCGGCCCCAACCAACTAAAATGAATAGCTTTATGTCGGGATTTCATTCGTATTTTCTAACGGAAACCATGTGAGTTGAATCTTTCAACTGTATACCTTTAGCTTTTACCCAGGTGAAAAGTAGACCATATCCAATAACATATTCATGAGGTAACACCTATACAGTAACCTATTTGCCGAATTATACCACGGATGGTCAGTTCGGTAACCATTTCGTCTTACAACTGTAAATGTTTCAAAGAGATCACAGTTTACTTATGCAACTAACGGGGACCTGTTTATCAAAATGTTCGTTTGAAGTAAATTAATCAAGATGTTTTAATATTCTAGACAACCAGAAAAGTGTACTCTTCTTTGATTATAACGGTTTCCATAAAATTATATACGATCTATATCAGATCTGTTTAAACGTAAAAGTGCAAAAGAAACCTTGATGTTATGTTTCCGTTTTGTTCAGCGTACAGTCAAGGCCATCAGCAATAAAGGCGGATAATATTTGCCTCATTGGTAATGTTTTATAAGTTGCCTTTAAACATTTTCTGTCAGAAGGATATAGACGTTTTTTATCTTCATAAACAAATTACGTGAATTATAAATGTGTCGTCTAGACGAGCTTAAAGCCTTTCAGCAAAATTCTAGACATGCATTTAATGAGTTACATCATGTAAAACATGCTTTACATATACGAGAACAAAGGCGCAGATTAGCCGTGCAGTTTGTGCACAGTTTAAGTTTGCTACATGGATAGTGCTATTCGTCTGAAAAGCTGAAAATATCGAACACTCTAGCCGAATCTCTCAAACTTGGTCGGAAACTCTTTTGCGCGACGTGGATCATATACCAGACAGTTTGAAATTCCACTTAACAGAAGCATTATATTAACAACATGTCAACAAGACTTTCGATAACACCAATAGAAAGTTTTCCTGGAATAAACTGTAAGCATATAGCAAGTAAAAATAGAATACCAGGAAGTAAGGCACTTAACTTAAAAAATCCCAACCCAGACACCAGGCGTGAAAGAAATGGCAACACAAGACACAGCATGAAATGTAGAGTAAAATGACAATCTCTTTGTACGAGGGTCAGCCAATAAGTTCTCAATATTGATATGTGATATATGAATAAAATATGAAATGATCCTTTGGAAGCAGAGAAAATATTCAAAGGAGAAAGTATGAGCCATAGTGCGCAATTTCGGGTAACGAACCCTCATCAGTGACCATGAAGTCTTTTTCACAACTTGATCTGATGCTGTAATAATTTGTATGTAACACTATGGAAGCTCTTAGCCAGGAAACCCGCGATTTTGTCTTATATTTTACCGGGGGTAGTGTAAGCAAAGACTGCACTGTGCTTCTTTGGAAAGACATACTAGTGGTATGTGTTTTTTTTTTTTTAAATACAATTGATCAATAAAAGTAACAATTGCAATAACATTGGCAAAGTTGCATTCAGCATGGGCGTGTCAGGCTAAAACAGAAAACCAACAAGTTTCCTCAATGTAGGTGTCACTATATATACACATGGAAATAAGTTAGGGAACACTGTTAGCTCTAGGGGAAAGTTTGAAAAAAATCCGTTTTCCTTTTCTCTGGCGATACTGAATTTTTTATCACATATATTTCATACCTTGGCCTAGCTACAGACCAATTTATGGAAATTCACAACATTTTGTCTTTGTACTACGGAGGATACAATATGCCACATGTGAAAAACTTTACTTTTACGGAATACAAGTTTGCCTTTTTGCTTCTGCACTCCGCAAATCTCAATTTTTGACAGCAAAACAGGAATAAAATGTTGAATCTGATCGTTCTGAATGAAGAAACGACTTCGGACCTAAAACTTCATGCGTAATCTCTAAACCAGCTAATCATACATAATCTACTGTTTGCATTGATGTCTATGGAAAGAGAAATTCTTGGATATCTTGCAAATAAAGCCGTAAAAGAATAATTCCGCTAGGACACTATAACCAGAACGTTCATTTTTGATTCCTAAAGGGTCATATCGAATATCTGACCCTACATTTACAACCTGCAAAATGTATACCCAAAGAACAAAACGTGACCAAGAAACCTACCCCGGGGAAAGTATGGACCTACCGCCGACAGTCGGTCAGAAAATAAAGAATTTGTGATCAGAGTTCAACAAGCAATGTCTCTGATTTATGCTTGCGAAAAATTACGACAATGCGAGTTCAAATAATGAATTTATGGCAACGACTAGCAGTGCGTTTCTTAAATTTAGCAAAAAAAAAAAATCTGAATCAAAGATGGCCGCTGTCCGCCACAGATAATGTTTGATGCTAACCATTTTCACGTAGAAGCAACTTTGGATATTACAGATTCTGACAAGATGTCAAAACATTCTTCATATCTTTTACAAAGAAGGATATATACAGTCCAAAGGTGGTAGTCTCATTATTACAGGTGTTCCCTAACTTATTTCCATGTGTATATTTTCAACACTTCTGTAACATATACTGAAGAACTAGAGCATTAATGGACACGTAAATAAAAAGTAATTTTCAAAAGCTAGTATGTTCAAAAATACAAAACACTTTCTAGTACAACCCTTTTTGAGGTAAAGAGCTGTTGCCAAAAATAGCGATATGTAGAAAACAAAACCCCACAAAAATTGCACATGCATACTAAACCACTCTCTACGGCAGTCAAACACACCATGCATCGTTTATATAGATATTAAAAGTGATAAAGAGGCGTTTGTCATGACCAAGAAATTGGCTCGTCAAAATGGCTTATAATGTCGCGGTCATGTCCCTTTACCCTGTGGTCTTTACTTGCTTAACAACTGTTGCAGCAACAGTATGGTAGATATTTTCTCAAAGATGTAGGTCCATTCATTTTCAAGTATACTGAAACACACCCAGATAAGTCACCTGACCGTAAGCCACGCCCATGGGCGGATGACCGCCAGTGTTGTTGTTTGTTTACTGATGGCGTGAAGTAGGCCGCGTGTCGCCGTGGCGTTAAGCTCGAAAACTTGGCGGTTTGGCTGTTCTAAAACTCCGTTAAAAAGGTACAAGTAGGCAAAGATCAGGAAAAGGCGCAATCAGAAAAAGATTCCCACTCCAAAAACCGAGGTGGGAAAAAACCAAACTAACAATCAGGTACTTATACCATGAAACATATCGTAAGCCGAATGAGCAGCTGTTTTCCCAATAGGTGGCCACTCAGTTACCTTAACTTAACTAAAAATATGAAAACATACATAAGGCGCCAACAGCACAAAAAATTTTAAACACCAAGACATAAAACAAAAAGAACCACTACTGAAGTATCGACTTGGAACGATCAGTAACACAAAGCCACTGGCGGGCTTAAACCGGTTTTACAGGTACCTAACCTCACCCTCAGCTTCTGCAGTGGTTCACAACATTTAGTTAGTTCTTCGGTCCTCGTGTTGAATCTCTAACTAGTCAATGAATCATCAAGAACAAACAAATAAATCATGATAAACATCCTGATGAATCAAAAACCAGGACTCACAGATTGAGTAAGCTGCCCGACGATGGAGATCCCTGGGCGCCGAATAACCTACTAACTCCGGAGCAAAAGAAAAACACCAGTTGGACCCCGGTGGGCCAAGCAACAGACAAGAAGCTCCGGCCCCAACCAACTAAAATGAATAGCTTTAAGTCGGGGCCATCATAGAGTCTGACGCCCGACCCACCGGCGTGCAATTAAAGAAGGCAGCATAGTTATCAACCATGATTGGGTTAAAAACTAAGCATGCAGACTGTCGCATAACATTCAAGTTATAACCTATACGTCTGTAACGTGTTATGATTTTTCCTAACTGAAGAGAAAAATCATTTATTCCTTTAAGTTTCTTTAATTTGTAAACCAAGTCACCATAAAATTCAGGTTCCGAAAGGCCCTCACTTAAAAGTGTCTTTAACCCAACATTATATTTGGAAATCAATTCATAGTGTCTACGATAAAATTTAGAAAAGGTTTTTCGAAGTTTATGATACCGATAGCCCTGTTGGAGAAGTTTTGCCGTTAAACATTTATTTCGAGCGTTGAAGTCTGTAACATGATTGCAGACTCTAGCAAACCTAATAAGTTGCGAAATGTATACACCATAAGAAGCACGACGAGGAACGTCACCATCCAAAAAAGGAAAATTTACTATATCAAAATCAAAGTCATCGCGCTTATCATAAATTTTAGAAGAAACAAATCCATTTGCAACAGAAAGATGTAGATCTAAAAAGGGGGGCTTCGGTATCTGAGATATTAGCTTTGTTCAACTGAAGTTCAGGTGGATAAATTTGATTGACCATACCTTCAAAATAAGGGTTGTCAATGTTCAAAAGGTCATCGAGGTACCTAGATGTGGAATTAAAAGCCTCGATAACATCAGCTTGATTATCATGGTTAAGAGAATCCATGAAATCTCTTTCGTAGCAGTATAAAAATAAATCAGCTACGAGAGGTGCGCAATTTGTACCCATCGGAATTCCAACAATTTGTCTGTATAACTTGGTCCCAAATCTAATATAAATATTATCAAGGAGATAGGATAAGGCGTCGCACACATTCTGACATGACCAAAGGGTATACCGACTTTGGTCAGAGGAAGTGAAAAAAGCCTTTCTGTCATTACATGCCAAATAAAGTGAACCATAGTTTTTTAATGCCCTTTTGAAGGTCCACTCTATCAAATCCAGAAGTTTTTCTTTAATTAGATTATGTGGTAATGTTGTATACAGAGTAGAAAAATCATATGTGGAGAAGCTTGTCGCACGGAACCCTCTACACTTCAATTTACTGAGCACCTCACCAGAATTTTTTATTGACCAAAACCAATTTTTATTTGAAGTTTCATACACTGTCTCACAGTATCTTATAACATGAGATTTGATAGCAGTAAGACAAGAAGTTAATAATTTAGAAAGTTCAGTGGTAGTACAAGAGCTAGAATTTGCAATAAATCTAGCTTTGTATGGTCTTTTGTGAAGCTTAGGTAACCAATACATCGTAGGAAGTTTGTCTTGGCCTTCATTGACACAAACAGAAAACTTAACAGGTAAATCGTTTAAGTGGGCATTTACTACAGACATCTCATCAGTATCTGTCTCCAGATAAGCCCTGGTACCATCAAGCTCCTGTTTTAAGGTGTTAACGTAGTGAAGTCTACAAACGACAACAACATTGTTTGCGGCTTTATCTGCCGGAACCAAGACATACTTTCTATGAAATTCTTGGATACCCTGCTTCAAATGCCTAAATGACGATTTGGGTTTAGGAGGTAAAAGATTAGTATTTTGTGAATAAAACTTAATACGTTTATCCACGATAGTGAAGATACTTCTTTTCCATTCTTTAAGAGCATTATCCTCAACACCCTCTCGTTTACACCATCGATTACCGAAATCATTTAATGCAGATGCAATCTCCTCTCTACATTTGTCGAAATTAATGTAGGAAGGGAATCTATATTTCGGACCTTTAGAAACAATTTTGCGAATTCTAGAATCCGAAATTATTTTTAAATTTCCAGTAACTATATGTCCAGCTGGTTGATAAACATATTTTGAATCTTTACAATCTCAAGACTTAGGAGTATTATCATGGATATCAAGATCAGAAACAAGTTTATTAAAATTAAAAATAGTATTTCTGATTGGTTTGTTATATTTGTAACAAATAATAGGAGGTTCTGAATTTTGGAAGTAGGTAGGTATAGACTGTATCACTGATTTATCCTGGTATATGCTTGGTAAATCAATAAAGTCAATTCCTTTATTGATGAAAGGAATTTTAATAAAACTTCTAATGTGATTAGATTCGGAATCGATAAATGGACGAAGAGCATGCTGAGTATAACATCTTGTTAACAGTGCAGCGTCATACATTTGATGATTTCTATCGTAAAATCTATTAGCCTCTGTGTCCAGGGAACGTAATGCAGCAATAGGTAGAGAACTAAGATAAGACAGCATTGGATGTCGACCGTGAATCCTTAGTTTAACAGCTAAATCATTAAGGGAAATGTTCAATTTCAATGCAGCGCACCGTTTACGTTTGTCATTACCCCTTTTCCGTATACCATGAGATCTAGATTTACGTTTACGAGACTCTGAAAGTGTAAGTACATCAAAATCGGGCATTTTGGAAATATTGCCTTCATGGTAAATGTTGTCGTTAAATCCCAGTGGAAAGGGTGTTTGCAGTAATTTTATCCATTTAAGTTCAGTTTCAAATCGTTTAATATTTTTGAATCTAACTGAAGAATTTTCATCATATGAGATTTTCTCCACTGGTTGAACTTTAACATCATTGGGAGAATGACCAGTGCGCTTAAAATGCTGGTACAGAAAGGTATCATTATTTTTGGGCTTTCTGATTCTACGATAGTGCTCACCAAATCGTTTTTGCAAAGTTCGACAAGTTTGTCCAACATATTGCATCCTACAATTGTTTGTATTTCAAGTAAGAACATATACAAGATCCATTGATTTTCAGTCTAAATCAGAATCATTAACCACTGAAAATGTCCTACCATTCACAGATGAAGTGATAGTAGTCTTAGAGCATAAATGATTGCAACAGTTGCACTTCTTGGCATTGCACTTAGAAATACTAGGGTACATTCCAGGTCTCTTGAACGGATTAATATATTTACGTAAAATTGGTGATTTGAGTGGAGATAACCTAATCTGAAGATTATTAAGTCAGGTTTAGTGTCAAATATCCGGAAAATTAGCAAAGGTATTTGGAAATAAAAGACTGATACTAAATTGATAATATAAATTAAAAATATAAATATTCGGGCTTCACAGACATTAAAACTGCTAATGTCCTTCATCATCCAGTGAAGCCAAAATTCTGAATTTCAATCCTTAAATGTAGGACTCCGATGTGCACCTGCATGCAACATTAAAACAAAAAAACAAAAATCTACGGCGAGGCCCATCTAGCTTTAAGAAGTCGAGTATACTTGGACCTGATAATCACTATAATGTATATTCATGATTATCTTTTGTAGGTATTCTTGCTGGAAAATGGATTTGTAACGAAAACAGAGATTACAGTACTGGAATTCCCATTATCTAAAAAATTATACTATTCCGTCAAACGGTGTACCTGTTGGATTCTGAATTACGTTTAATAAAACTGTGTCGCTTCCACTTTTCTTCGACGCGTTTGTGGCAAATGTAATTGCTGATTCTTCTGGTGCAGTAAATTGCAGTAGCACGAAATAATGTTTATAAGGTCACAAAAGTGTTTTGCCAAATGTTATTTAGACTCGATTCCATCACTTTATTTAATTCCTCCGTTTTTGTTGCCTTTTTATACCTGATCAGATAGGAACGTCACGTTCTCGGTTCTCTTAAAGATCATCACTTTGAATGTCATTGAACTAAACTGTGCTTCGCATGATTCCAGCAGATATTTTTTTGGATCTGAATAGCGTACTGGCTAACACACTCAATTGACACCTCTGTGGTCCGGGTTCGAATCCGGGCAAAGGTATGTGACGGAGTAGGATTCGCTTTAAATACTTAAAAGTGTATACCTCCCTACCACCGCTGACACCAAAGTTTCCGATTAGACAAATAAATAAATAAATAAATGCATAAATAAAGATTGTGATGCATATGAAGAAGCTGTATCTGGGGTAGCCACTTAGCAAGGTAGCAACACAACATAGAAGAAAGAAAGAAAGAAAGAAAGAAAGAAAGAAAGAAAACCTATTTGTAAACATTACACTCATCACCATTAGTCGTGTTTCCTATGACACTCGCTGTGATACTTATGATTTTCCGCACACTTTCATCAGCTTCTGCATCAAGCAAGTGGAGTATTAAACAAGTACTGTTTGGAACAGTATGCTCTTGATTTCCTACACGCCCGTTCCTCCTGAATATAACTCACACCACACACTTTATACTCCACATAGTTTCTATACCGCCGCTTCTTACAGCTTTTTGTACATGGCGTCCATTGACTCCGCAGACCATAAAGGAGTTTATATATTTATTTTTTTTTTCATAACGGAATCCTGTTTTTTTAGAACCTAATAATTTGAAAGACCTATAAGATTTGTAACGAAAACAGAATTGAGCATTTTCCCTTACTTCTACATGGCCACTTTTCTTTGAACCAACTTGAGCCGCAATGCATGTCGGGTTTGCACTTCCGGACACGTGATTATTGACATTTCTCGGAACATGGTCCCCACTGGCTCCACTCTGTGCAGAATGTTGACATCATCACATTGGGGTCGGTGACGTCATGGGGTGAGGATATGGCACCAGAGGATTGAGGTACACTCCCGCCCGCGTATTTGTACTCCATTTACGCGTATTACGCGAGTATTACGTGAGTATTACGTGCGTAAGGCCAATTACGCGCATTTACGCGTAACATGCGCATATTTACGCGTAACATATCTCATTAATATTCATAAGCAGAGATAAATGCGTCGATACGCGTAAGGTTCAGTCATTACGCGTATGAAGTATCGTCCAATCAGACTGGCAATACGTTTACGCGTATTTACACGTATCATACGCGTAACGACAAGGAGTATAAAAGCTAAAGTACCTAACGGTTGATTTTATTATTCAATCAAAAATAAACAATGTGCAAGTTTTATGGATTTTATTGATTTATCGTAATCGTGAAAATGGCGTGACTTTATTCTAGTTATTGTCAAATTGTTTTATGTTTACATGGGGTTTAAAGTTTACAGATTCAAGAAGCATAAAACTTACCCAATAACTGTCATCATGTCAACATTCAGCCTTCAACTGGATTGAAAATTCAAGCGTGACTAAGTGACTTTCACCTGTAGGTAACCATGTTCAGTTCTGTTCATTTTTTTCATTGTCGTTTAGTTCCTCCTCCATTTTTAGGGGCACCACCGTACGGTATACGGCATGTTAGATTTTCGCTTGTTTTCCTACCACGTCTCTTTCTTATTTATTGATATTCAATTATTATTTAACAGAACTCGAATGTTTTCTTCTTCAAAATAAAAACCACAAGCAAATATAACAGAAACTTGGTGTTCGTTCAGCTACCGATCTGGGGATCAAGCTTTAAAAATATTTCTCACGGATGTTATTTCGTACTCATGAATTGTTCGAGCCCTTAATACTGCAGGCCTTAGTTTGAACAAGATAAGATATTGTTTTGGTCTAAAGCAAAGTCCGGAATTTTGGTTTAACCATAAAATTTCAAGATTGTTGGCTCATTCATCACGCGTATATAGAGGATATTTGCTTTTTTGAGGTGAATACCAAATATATTTCATCGAGTGAGTTGAAAACATCAGAATTTTCACGAGTGCGCAGCACGAGTGAAAATTTTTATGTTTTCAACTCACGAGATGAAATATATTTGGTATTCACCGAAAAAAAGCAAATTTTCTTTTTATTTTATACAATACATGGACATTTTCCAATTCACAAGGCAGGCGGTAAAAATGCAAAAACCAAAAATTTTTGAAAACACAAATAATTTTGGTACCACATTGTTCCTTATGTTCTAATTAAGAAAATGAATACCCACACTTAATGTTTTCGTTCATAAATAACGGAGTTATAGGCGTTTGAATTTCTGAAGTGAGACACATTTAATGACGTCAAGTAAATGGAAACGTCAGAAGTAATCCAAAATCTACAGTGAAGATATAGGCTGATATCAGTCACTAGTGACTTTTGATATCAGTGAGATTTGATATCAGTGAAATTTCATATCAATGAAAATACCAATTTTATCAAGTTTTGATATACATTGGTTTTCACTGTAAGGTATAAAATAAATTACGCGTATTTTTTTACGTAAGACTGTTTTAATCTCGATTGGTTAGAACAATACGTATACATACTTCAAATACGCGTAATGACTTGCTTTACTAATTCACCGCTCATTGGTTAAAGTCATTACGCGTAATGTATGCGCATTACGCGTATCATACGCGTAAGAAAAATTGAATTTTGACTGGCTATTGACACATACGCGTATAAAATAGGCGCGTATTACGCGAGTATTACTCGCGTATGTTACGCGCATTCAATGAGTACAATTACGCGGGCGGGAGTGTATCTCATCAGCCGACTCATTCTGAAGTAAATAAATATACGTTCCATACGTACATCCATATTTTTGTCAAATGAGTTGATAGAATGCCTCGCTTCTGCTACAGTAGCTATTTATCAAACACATGTTATTAATTCAATAAAAATATCGGCATTAGTATCTCTTGAACACAACGACGAAGAACCGTTAGTAACTGCGCAAGTATGAGATGTACATCGACTTCCAAACCGTCTAAAAGTGTTCAGTTTTTAAAGTTTTCCTTTTTAAGATAGTGTTGCTGCTTTTTTCCAGATAAAAATAAGTTTGTTGAACAATCTTTCAGTGTCTTCGTTAATGCCGAAAACGATAAAAGTAGGCAATGACCAGGAAATCTTTTTAACTATACTAAACAAAAAAAGAAACGCAACAATAGGCCACCGAGGATTTTCGAGTTTAAGGGTAAAACGTTAATAATTTCAGGTTTGTTGCTGTATGATTCCCATTTATGGGATATTAGGGTTTATCTTGTAAAAACTGATTTCCATTTCGATAAAAATTGAATGAGATTTTTTGTCGTCTTAAATAATGCAAATCGGAAAAATTTTGCTCTGCGCATGAGCACATTTTTGAGCCTCCAAATTATCAAGAAACAATGTCAGCTGCTCCCTAATTAAAATTCATGAAAAAGAAATAAAGTTCCGCGACACACAAGCTCGTAATTAAAACCATCAAAATCCCTATATGTTTAATTGAAATTGGGATAATTTCAAATTAATTCGTTTTATTTCTTTAACGTGTGAGTTATCTGCTGAGTGGTACATTGTGATTTTGAATGGGGGTTTATAGCGGATTTAAATAATACCACTACTTTAATGCTTGCGCATGCGCACTGTGTGGATTACTACTTTCAGAATGCCCATGGTCGGCTTCGGATAACTCCGTAAATACGCATCGAAATGAAATTCGGTTTCTTGCATTCGGAAGCCTGATATCTAATGCAGAAGTAGAAAATGCAATGATTTCTGATTCTATCATAGTTTTCTCAAAATTTATTGGAATATAATTGTTGCGTTTCTTTTTTTGTTCAGTATATGTTGATTTAAGTCTTTATTTTTCAGTATAGGTTTGCATACCATGAATGGTTACAGCAACAGAATAGCTACAAGAGCTTGATGTTTTTGCACAAAATTTCCATGAAGATGTGCTTCTTAGAATCTTTCAGCTTGTTGATAATACGGGAAAGGCTAAAACGAATTGTGGTTTTGATTCATTTCGTGGAATTACCGTAAAAGAAGGTACAAATGATAAACAAGCAAATTAAGACATGTTAAAGTGGTTACAATTTTTCTGAAATCGTTTTTTATTTCTATTGATGGCAAGTTGAACATATTATTCAATGACCAATTGTTAATTCGCTATGTGTCTCACGCAGCCACTGCAAACTGAACTGTTCATATCATTAAGATTCAGGCTTGTCTGTGTGTGGTATTAAAGACTAAATCAATCCTTGGAGTAAATAAGCTGACGAACATCTGGCTTTCTTTCATGCAAATATTGGCTTCTTTTGAAACAACGAGGACCGAAGAACTAACTAAATGTTATGAACCACTGTGGAGGCTGAGGGTGAGGTTATGGCCATGTAAAATCGATTTAAACCCGCCAGTAACTTTGTGTTACTGATCGTTCCAAGTCGATACTTCTGTGGTGGTTCTTTTTGTTTTATATCTTGGTGTTTATTTTTTTTTGTGCTGTTGGCGCCTTATGTATGTTTTCATTTTTTTAGTTAAGTTAAGGTAACTGAGTGGCGACCTATTGGGAAAGTAGCTGCTCATTCGGCTTACGAAATGTTTTCATGGTATAAGTACCTGATTGTTAGTTTGGTTTTTTCCCACCTCGGTATTTGGAGTGGGAATCTTTTTCTGATTGCGCCTTTTCCTGATCTTTGCCTACTTGTACCTTTTCATAACAAGGCGGATATTTCACAGGCCAATCGGTGCTAAGAGTTTCTTAATCGGTGTCCACCTATGTTGGTGAATTTACGTGTAATATTTGGCAATGTTTCGCGCTGAGACGTGAAAATAGTCAAACTACATATAAAGTCGTATGTCCTACCCTGCGGTGATCTTGCGACCTTGACAAGGACCATGTTTTGCAGCTGGCAGAGAATCCCGAAATAATGGACAGTCGCATTTCGCCATCCTATCTCAACTTTGACAAAACAAGTGTTAATAGTTTGCATCAAACCTTGAAATTCTGAGTTTGGTGATTTGGTTTCAGTACCAATGAGCAATAAGTTGAATCACAGTGAACTTAGTTTATTTTTGTTAATCTTTAAGGATTGACATTCAGATATTTAGCTTTTACTGGATGATGAGAAATATTAGTTGTTTTATATCTTTTACTGTGATATTAAAACGACTAATGTTTTTCATCATCCAGTGAAAGCTAACAATCTGAATTTCAATGTTATATCAACAATTAATTAAGTATATCAGATTTTTTAACGCCATGACGATACGCGGCCGACGTCACACAAACAAGAGTAAGCAAATTACGTTACTGTCTATTTTGACGTAGCTCCACCAATCGAGAAAATGAAGAAACTCAAGAAAGACACTTTTATCGAAGATGACGATTTAAACGAAAATGTAGTTATTTCGTGTCTAAGAACCGAACAGCCCCAGATATTTGCACTTCGCGTGGTACAAGGTAGTGATCATCCATCAAAGGCTAGTAGTCATTCCCCACCACGTATCATGACCACATAATGTTAACACCGGGGTTAACACATGCACTTTCTAGGGCGCGTAAATAAATTACACGATCATTCTGAGTAGTCGAAGAAGCTAAGTAAGGCCAGTGTCTTTTTAGTTTACAGAGAATTTTGTTTGGCAAATAAAAATAAAAAATCTTAAAATTCTCTCTCTCTCTCTCTCTCTCTCTCTCTCTCTCTCTCTCTCTCTCTCTCAGAGTTTGATGACAAATAGACGAGCATCATGACAAATGGACGAACATGCCGTAAAATAGGGAATAATTTAGAATATTCATAATTAATAGCATTTTTTTGCTTCCTCATTTTTACCCCATGATTTATAGGATACGTATTATGCATTTATCTCAGATTTTTTAATCCTTGACATGGGGCGTATCTGGAAGTGGTCTTATCCTTTGCACGTAATACATACATGCTAGAAAGTGCGTTTACAACTATATACATGCCAAATTAAACAAGAAAACTAAGCACTAACATTGGGTGTGTGTAGTACAATATTTATCGAACAATTGATCAGGATTTTTAAAAACAATGGCTAAAGGAATTTTCTCTTATGGTGTGCGCCAAGGTTACATATCTTTGTAGAAAAATGCACGTTATCAGATGAGCATGTCTGTTTGATGTAATCGCGCAATGTATGCCATTAATCTAATCATGCAATCTGCAGAAAGTAGGATAACCGCAGTTTTTTTTCTTTCTATCAGTACGCCTGTCCTACAGTTTTACATCATGAAAACATGTCCGTGTAATGTATACCCCCTTGAACCCCACTTTTATATAGTAAAACTTGGGTATGCGGGGTATACCTAGCTCTTATTTTTGCTCCAAAATATAAATTGTTGGTACTCGTTAAAACTGCTTCGGTGAGGCGGTTCTAACCTGTACCCGCAGTCTATGTTTTGAGCAAAAGTAAGAAAAATTAAAAAAAAATTCTGTTAAAAATGTTCAATTTTTACAACTTCAGAAAAATTTATATATTACATGGGCGTGTTTTCCTAATGTTAATTTGGTCATTAACCTATACTAAAGGTCTTTGAAACACAATTCATTTGTTACATGTATCATAAAAGTAAGCTGAATTACAAGATAAATATAATATTGTGTATCTTAACATTTGTTCGCTGAATTGTTTGCTAAAACTGTTAATCATAGGAGACGTAACGTTTTTTGTTTTTGTTTTCTGTAAAAAAGAAAAACATCTTAAGATGGCTACAAAAAGGCTTTTTTGTGTGAAAACCAACCGCCTCTGGTGATAGCGTACAACCATGACAACTTTGAGCACAAGAAAAAGTAATATAAAAATGGGACTCTTTTTCTGGTCAAAATACATTGACATTTGATTGCAACGCCAAAAGATATGGCAATTTTACGCAAGTCTAGTGCCTTTCGAAAATGGGATGCCACGTTCTGCGGCGTCCAGTCTAGTGCCGTAAATAGAACACCAGGCTTATATGTGTTGTGTGTTATATGTACGTGATTATTATTCTGACTTAAAACAACTCTTTATCGTCTACCAATTGAATGCACAAGACGGGGGCTTTAGTCTTGGCTTTGCAGATTCCTTGACACTGATTTGCTCTACATGAGCCGACCGTTTAAGGTCTTTGCTTTGCAGATTTTTTGACATTGGCTTGCTCTACTTGCAACCGACGGTTTAGAGCTAGAATTGGCCAAGTCAGCCAAAGAACTCACCAATACACATGAACATCCAATATTCAAGAAGTAAAGATGATCATTCTCACTACTGAGAGATGAACGACCATGCGAAGGTTGCAACTTTCAACTTTCAAATGCATGAAATTGCATGTTTTTTTTTTTCCGAAGCCATTCGAATGTGTTGGGGTGGGGAAACTGTTTTCTTCCGATATTGCTCAAAATGTGGTCTATAATAACGGAAATGAACTTACATGTGCAACAATACGGCCTACAATGTGAAATACGGTCTTGTCCAACCGCTTTCTCATTAATGTTTTCACTGCTGATCACTGCTCAAAAGGGAAGTCAGTTTTACTTTTTTGCCTCTTCTCATTGACTAGAGAAAGGTGTATATACATGTATATCAATATAAAACTGGATCCTTATGGACGACTTATATGTTAAACATTTTGATCAGAGTGATGATATTTTTCTGTGTCTATGCTATAATGTACCAGAGGGGTCTAGTAGACAAGGGTTAATAGTCAGTGCAGACATTTTTGACCGGATTTCAGAGCATATTGTACACATACAAAATGTTACGAATAATAAATGTCAGTTTTTGATATGTGGTGATTTAAATGCACGAACTGGGACACACGCTGATTATGTTGAGGATGACACATCGGCTCACTCACATGTACTTCCCGATGATTATCAAATGGATATCCCTATGCATCGAGGGTCAGAAGATTATGGCTCAAACAGTTATGGAACAAATTTACTTGATTTTTGCAAACTCACTGGGTTAAGGATACTTAATGGGAGGGTGGGACAAGATAAAAATATCGGGAAGTGCACGTTTGTTGGCAGTGTTGGAAAAAGCTTGGTCGACTATGTTATTGCCAGTCAGTCTTTATTCCCTGCAATATGCAAATTCAGAGTCGATGATCCCAATATTTTGAGTGATCATTGTTTGATACATTTTTCTTTGTTGTCAAGAAATTATCAATGTAGTGTTGATGGTGATAGAACCGGTACATCACTGAATTATAAATATGTTTGGGATAGTGCTCGGGCAGATTCATATAGGGCAGCATTAGAGTCAGATGATGTAAAGATGAATTTTGCTAATTTAATCAATGATATCACTTCTGCAACAACAGCTGTTGATATAAATTCAAGTGTGTCATCTTTTCATAGGGTCATGGAGTCTGTATGTGCACCATTGTTTAAAAGGAATATTAAACCTACAACGGATGATTATTCTTTTAATGAGTCAAAGCAATCTTGGTTTACAGATGAATGCAGAGAAAAAAGAAATTTATTTTATAGGCATTTGAATATTTATAGGTCAAATAAACAGAATAATAACTTTCGTAGAGATATGGTCATGGCAAGGTCAGAGTACAAGAAAGTATTGCGGCATTGTAGATATGAGCACAGAAGAGCACAAACAGAAAAGCTGGTTAACTACAAGGCTGAAAATGCAAAAAACTATTGGAAAATGTTAAAAAATCTATGCCCTTCAAGTTCTTCTAAAAAAGTAACCTCACAACAGTTTGCAACCTATTTTAAGGCAATTAATGATCCAGAGAGCAGATTTTTTCAGGCAGATGATGATGTTTTATTATTTAATGAAAGGTATGTTAATGGGGAATTACAAATTATGTTTCAAGAGCTTGACACAGAAATAAGTTTAAGTGAAATCAAGAAGGGTATTAAATTATTAAAAAATGGAAAAAGCAGTGGACCTGATTTATTGTTGAATGAATTTTTGAAATATGGCAATGATGATATTTTATTGTATTTACATAGTCTTTTTAATAAAATTTTTGATATAGGTTGCTTTCCCGAATCATGGGGAGATGGATTTATTGTGCCATTACACAAGAAAGGCAGTACAGATAATGTAGAGAATTACCGAGGTATCACTCTATTGAGTATTGTGAGTAAACTTTTTTCTAATATTTTGAACTTGCGTTTAGATAAATGGGCAGAAGATTATCATGTTTATGTTGAGGCCCAAGCAGGTTTTAGGAAAGGAATGGGTACAATAGATAATATTTTTATATTGCATAGTTTGATTTCACATTGTGTAAATGAAAAAAAGATGCTTTTTTCGGCCTTTATAGATTTCAAAAAGGCATTTGATTTTGTTGTGAGAGATGTATTATGGTATAAATTAATTCAAATGGGGGTAAGAGGTAAAATACTCAATATAATTCAATCTATGTATAATAATATTAAGTCCAGGGTGAAGTTTGATAATATTGTTAGTGAGGAATTCTCTAGTTTTCTTGGTGTAAGGCAAGGAGAATGCTTATCTCCTTTTCTTTTCAGTATGTATTTGAATGATCTTGAGAATGTCTTAATTCAAAAAGGTACAGAAGGTTTTGATATTGGTATGTTGAAGTTATATCTCTTACTCTATGCAGATGACATTGTTATTTTTGCTGAAACTAGTGAAGGTCTACAGTATGGACTGGATAATTTAGCTGAATATTGTAAAAAGTGGAAGTTGACTGTTAATATAGATAAAACAAAAATAATGATATTTAGGAAAGGGGGTAATTTAGTAAGGGATTTGAGTTTTAATTATGAAGGAAAAAATATTGAAATTGTTGGAAAGTTTGTTTATTTGGGAATCACTTTTACAACAGGTGGATCTTTTAATGAAACTCATAAAACATTATCAGGTCAGGGTTTAAAGGCAATTTTTAAGTTAAATCAGTATTTGTATAATTTCACAGATTTAACACCAAAGCATGTTTTGGATCTCTTTGATAAACTAATCAGACCTATTTTGTGTTATGGTGCTGAAGTTTGGGGATTTTCAAAAAATTAATTTACAAGAAAGAGTACATTTACAATTTTGTAAAAAGTTACTCGGGGTTAAACGCACTACACAAAATGATTTTGTGTATGGTGAATTAGGAAGGGTCACCTTACAGGTTAATATTTTTCAATCAATTATAAAGTATTGGCTTAAAATAGTAGAATGCGAAAACACAAAATATTTGAAGTTTGCTTATGAGTTTATGTTGTCAGATTTAGAAAGAAAACCAAACACCATTAATTGGGCTTCTAAGGTCAAAGATCTATTATCATCTTTGGGTTTTTATGAGGTGTGGCTTGCACAGGGTGTTGGTAATAAAAATGCATTTTTGAGTGAGGTGAAATTAAGGTTAAGAGACAATTTTGTACAAAACTGGAACAGCAGGTTAAGTGAATCAAGTAGAGCAAGATTTTATAGTTTGTTTTCAAATTTTGAGTATCAAATATACCTAGATCTTGTAAAAATTAATAAATTTCGAGTAGCATTGAGCAAACTTAGAGTATCTTCTCATAGGTTAGAAGTTGAAGTAGGAAGATGGACTAGACCCAAAACGTCCTTAGTTGCAAGAAAGTGCAGAGTGTGCAATGTGGTAGAAGACGAGTTTCATTTTTTGTTTGAGTGTCAATTATTTACAGACTTAAGAATTAAATATTTAAAAAAATATTTTTGGAACCGACCTAATATGATAAAACTAAAGGAATTAATGTCAAGTACAAATATTAAAGTAATTAAGAATCTAAGTACATATGTCGAAAAGGCCTTTAATATTAGAACTGAATTTATTCTTTCTAATAGGTAACTTTAAAATGCTATTTTATGCATTTATTTTCTTCCAAAATTCTGTGTATTCTCCCGATCTCACCGTTTGTATGTATTTATTTGATTATATGTTAAACCATTGAACTCTTTAGTATTATTATATGCATATGTGTAATATGCTGAGTGTATGTATATATGACTCATGAGCATTGTATTGCTTTTTGTCGAATAAACTTACATATATTATTACATATTATGTGAGCTTGCAAAATTTCTATATACGATCATTAATCTTAATGTTATGCATGTGGCAATTGTTCGCTACCAGTCACGGCTATCAGTTAACTATTCTCAACATACCACACGAGACAATAAATCATTGTGTTTTTTTTTTCATAATTAATATCCGACAGCCAGAGCTCGTAGTAAAAATGAACATATCTTCGTAAACGATGTTATCTCCTCATGCTCCTGTATATAGGTTAAGGCCTCGTCACACATAAGCGAACAACTCTCTTCTCGTCACAGACTTGTGTTTAATTGCGAAAATAGTTTTTGTTTGTTTGATTTACTGCTTACGTCCCAATTAATAGCTACGGTCGTGTTGGGACGCTTGCTGTTGAAAGGGACGTAAAGCAATAAACCAAACACTAAATAACTAGTTTTTACAATAAAACGCAAGTCTGCGCAAGTCTACGTCAAGGGACTTTCGCTTATGTGTGACGAGTCCTTAAAAGTTAAATAGTCTTAAAGTTTATGGAAAAATTGAGATTATAGAAACTGTTCAATAATAGTTACCTTTGAGATATAATTTTGACTCAAAGAGGTACAATGTAGTCTCTCCGTGCATAGAATACATGTATATACACGAATTCAAGTCGTAAAGTCAAACGTTTCGTGCGCCAACAATTTAGCAAGATTTTCACCAGTATTCCCGCAACCTTGAATCAGGAAAACATTATGGCTGGGTCAGCGCCACCTTCACGCTCTTTTAAAGAACCATATTTCTTTGATAAACAACCATACACATATTTTGATTTTTATTGCTTCTTCTCGAACTTATTGCTAAATAAAAGATATTTATTCTAATTCATTCTCTTTTGGCTTAAGTTATTGCCCAGAAATATGTTTTATGTCAAAGGCTTAATTTCTTTCTTGTTTTCGCATTTGACCAACGTCGAGGTTTCTTTGATCCTGAAAGATCTACATTACGTAAAAACAATAATTTAGCGGTAATATGAGAGGGTATAAAATGCTAATTACGACACATAGTGTATCTCAGTAACGCTGATAAGAATTCCGGCGACCGTTTTATTTTCGCTGGCGTCAGTAAGCTTTTTGGTCAAGCATAGAAGCAAAATAATCCATAATACGAGAAAACCTGTTTTTTTTTGCAATCAGTGAAAGCGCCGTGAAGACGGTCTGTTCAGCATGGCTCTGACAATCAATGCATTTTAGTATAAAACATAATTTTCAGGTGCTTTAGAAATAAAAACATAATTTTAGTACAAAACATAATTCTCAGGTGCTTTTTGGTGCTTTACCCATTTTTACCTTTTTTATTCTATCTAAAGATACACAGGACAATTGTTAACCCAGGATATCTCCTGATGCTGTTGTTCAGTTAATCGTCTTTTCGAAGGAGGACATGAATCGTTAACTTCCCACAATGCTTTCTTCTTTTTTGATTTTTACTTTTTATTTAAATGTTTTCTAGACTAACGTGAAACATTGTTTTCGAATTAACTGGAATAGCATTGTCTTTTTATACTGAATCACCATTGCTTCCTGACATTTAACCATTAATCAACAGCCCACATATCGAGTTACGGAACATTTAACAAACTGTATAGAATGATATATACTTTTTTAATTTCTACTTTTTCCTTGCAAGTTCCAAATTGACGTGGTTTCTTCTATTAGTGCATTGCACGATTACACTTCAATTCGAGTTTAATCCATTGATGGCGAATGAAATTGCCCACTTCAATTTCAGAGGCATCAGTTTTATTCCATTGTTTGAAATGAAATTTCTTTCAGCAAACAGAATAGACCAAAATATGACAAAACAGTTCACGCCTTCACCTCATTTCAAAATCAAACCAACATTCGCTTATGATAGATATACCCCGGGAGCTAATTTGACCTACCTTGCACCCCCCCAGGACAATTTTTCATGGGGGCCAAATCGTTCATTGGGACCCCAGAAATGCGAAGAATTTTTGTCCTCAAAGATAAACTCAATTGCACTATGAAAAAATTCATGGTTCCATGGCAAAGCGATTCTTGAGCATGGGGGTGTACATAGAAAATTGACCATAGCTCCATTGTTACTTACCCTAGACCACTGAAATTGGTCTCATTTTAAAGCTTAGATATAGCCCTTTCATCTTATAGTAAGTAATGCAAATTTTTGAATTTGCATATTCATGAATTTTAATGAAAACATAAAAAAATGACAGAAAAAGCGTTAGAAATCCACAATAAGCTAATTTCAGGCCCAAACTGTCATTCTGACACTTTGTTATTGAACCAGTAATATTATATGACACATTTATTGATGATCTGGGCCTATATGAAAATTATCTAATTTGCATATTCACGAATTTTAATAAGAAATGTCAAAAAATGAGGAAAAACAAGGGAAAAACTATATCCATTGCAAGGATTTGGATAGTTTATAAGTTCTATCTTGCATCCATTTAACCAATTCCCGTGGCTGCCAGTTTGGTCAGAGGGACCACCTAAATGGCATAAAATATTGTCCTCAATGATGAACACATTTGCATGATGTAAAATGACATAGTCTTCACCCACCCCTCGTGCGATTCTAAAGAATAGGAGGTACTTACAAAAATACCCACATCCCACCAATAGCATGCTCTCGGATACTATAATTGGTCTGATAGTGATGCATGAACCTAACAATTTAACCTTGATACCTTATATTTATATCATAGAATTTGCTTGTTCATGAAAATTAATAAAAAAAAATCTAAACTGGAGAAAAATCGTGGAAAAAATAGGGGTATACATGCAAAATCGCTTGTACAAGAGCTATGAATAAACCCAGAATACTGAAAGAGGTTTCAAATGAAGGCTATTGCAATGTACTATGACCCTGAAGTATGATATAAGAATAATCTGAATTCAAATTTCATGAATTTTAATGAAAACTTGAGAACCTGAGAAATTTGAGAGAAAAAGTTTAAAACTAATATGGGTAAACCTACAAAATGACTTGCATCTCAGCAATAAAAAGCCCTATAGTGCTGAAAATGGTATCAAATGGTGGCTATGGCAATATCATACCATCCTTTACTACAGTATTTATGTCCTTTGATTTTTTGTTTGAATACAGAAATACAGAAAAATAATGGGGGTATTTTTCATTGATTTTTCTCTTATTTATGACAATCTCATTTATATCCATACAACAACAATAGTTGATGTTATATATTGCTGATTACATGGTCATAGAACATTATCCTAGCAATCATTTGATACCAATTATAGCTCTCCAGGTCTTTCAGTAGCCAAGATATGTGCGTTTTTCTACGTATACCCCCATTATTTTTCTGTATTTTTCACTAAATTCAAAATGTTTTGTTCATATTCTTCAAACAAAATATCAAATAACTTAAATATTGTAGTACAGGATGGTATAATATTACCATTGCAACCATTTGATACCATTTTTAGCACTATAGGGCTTTTGACTGCTGAGATGCAAGTCATTTTGTAGGTTTACCCATTTAAGTTTTTAACTTTTTCCCTTAAATTTCTTAAGTTTTCATGAAAATTCATGAAACTGAAAATCAGATTATTCTTAAATCATACTACAGGGTCATAGTACATTGCAATAGCATTCATTTGAAACCTCTTTCAGCATCTTGGGTTTATTCATAGCTCTGGTACAAGCGATTTTGTATGTCTACCCCCTATTTTTCCACGATATTTCTCCAGTTTTTAATGTTTTTTCTTATTACTATTCATGAATAAGCAAATTCAATGATTAAAATATAAGGTATCAAGGTTAAATTGTTAGGTTCATGCATCACTATCAGACCAATTATAGTATCCTAGAGTACGCTATTGGTGTGATGTATTTTTGTAGGTACACCCTATTCTTTAAAATCGCACTAGGGATGGGTGTGAAGACTATGTCATTTTACATCATGCAAACATGTTTATCATTGAGGACAATATTTTATGGCATTGAGGTGGTCCCTCTGACCACACTGGCAGCCTTCAGAATTTGTCCCAGGGATGAAAGATAGACCTTATAACCTATCCAAAACCTTGCAATGGATATAGTTTTTCCCTCGTTTTTCCTCAATTTCTATCAATTTCATTAATATTCATGAATATGCAAATGAGATAATGTTCATATAGGCCCAGGTCATCAATAAATTTCCTATATGATATTACTGGTTCAATAACAAAGTGTCAGAATGACAGTTTGGGTCTGAAATTAGTTTATTTATGGATTTTTAACGATTATTCTGTCATTTTTAATGTTTTCATTAAAATTCATGTATATACCAATTCGAAAATTTGCATTACTTATTATAGGATAAAAGGGCTATGTCTAAGCTTTAAAATGGACCAATTTCAGTGGTCTAGGATAAGTAACAGTTGGGATATGGTCCATTTTCTATGACCACCCCCATGCTCAAGAATCGTGTTAATGGTTGCCATGGAAACCATGCATTTTTTCATAGTGCAATTGAGTTTATCTTTGAGGACCAAAATCTTTTGCATTTCTGGGGTCCCAATGAACGATTTGGCACCCATGAAAAATTGTCCTGGGGGGTGCAAGGTAGGTCAAATTAGCTCCCGGGGTAATAGCGAGTGGCTTATTAATTCTTTTTTTTTTTTTTTTTTTTTTTTTTTTGATTCAGTTTTACGTCTCTTTCAAGCTTTTTCACTCATATCGAGACGAATCAATCGGTAGGTGGGGCGAAAACCGGAGTACCCGGGGAAAACCACCTGACACACCCGCAAGCAGAACTTGGCTTGTCCCACATGTGACTCGTGCCCCGAGCGAGGCGCGAACCCACAGCGGTGAGATGATCGAATGATTAAGAGCAGGCTTATTAAATGCAATGAGCTACACGACAACTGCATCGAGGATTCACTTTGCCGAGGAAGGCTAAAACTGGCGACAGTTTTTTCATTGTGAACGCAAAATGGAAATGGAGCGTGGAGAAGTAGTTGGTGCTGGGTTTTAGGAAGCTGTCAGGAGTGCCAACAGACCAGTCATTACGAATACTTGCCCATGCAATATACAGAGATTTTTTCAGTTGTAAAAAATGAAAATTTTCAGTAGAAAATTTTGATACTTTTCTTATTTTTGCTCAAAACATAGATTGTGGGTACTCGTTAGAACCGCCTCGCTGAGGCGGTTCTAACGAGTACCCACAATCTATGTTTTGGAGCAAAAAAAAAAAAAAAAAAAAAATAGGTATACCCCTGCATACCCCAGTTTTTCTATATAAAAATGGGGTATAAGGGGGTATTCATTGCACGGACATGTTTTCCTGATGGACCGTCGAATTCTTTCTCTTTTAGACAGTGTAAACATGGCCGCCGCCTGTATCCATGCTCCTACAATGACAATTCAAGATAGGGTTAAGGACAAATTCTAAGATGATGACCCATCATAACGTTTGCAACACTACATACATGTACAGATTAGCTTATCTAATACCGGAGTTGGTACCGGAGTTGGTACCGACCGCCAGACCTGGGAAGGAGATTAAGGTGGAGAAAGTATAAGAACAGCAGCATCAGTTATCTTCTGTTTCTATGGAAAAATGTGTTTGAACATGACCGTCTAATCTTCAATACAGTGCTCTGTCTACTTAGCCGAAACAAAATAGTATCGGTCCAAACACTTGAATCTTACAAACTGTTCCTACTTATGACCATGATACCGAAGTGACAAAGACTATATGAGTTGCAGACTGATCATAGACCGGCTGTGTGGCTGAAAAAGACAGCAGAAGAATTACAGTCTACAGGCAGAATAATGCCATAAGGCACTGAAACCAAGCGAGTTCTGGAGCAACCATACTGTTTCGCAGTGTGCTCAATTACCCTTCAAATATCAGTAATATAATGGTGTTATCGTCCGACTTCCTCATATATAGCGCAATAGAATATTCTGCTTGATGAATTTCAATCTCATTGAATAAAGAAACTGATATTCAACGGCTGTCGTCTGACAAAGGCGCCTCCTGTCGAGGTCTTTAAAGCTTGGATGCTCAATGGTCGGAAAAGTGACAGAGTTGTTACATTGTAGGTGGAGAGAATGGTATCTCATCAGAATACCATGTCCGTGAAATGTATAATCTCTTAAACCCCACTTTTATATAGCAAAACTGGGGTATGCAGGGGTATACCTATTTTTCTTATTTTTGCTCTAAAGCATAGATTGTGGGTACTCGTTAGAATGGCGTCGCCACGTGTACACACAATCTATGTTTTGAGCAACAATAAGAAAAATAACAAAAATTTTCTTTAGAAAATTTCAAATTTTACAACTTAAAAAATTTCTGTATATTGCATGGGCATGTTTTCATAATGTAAAAATACTGTAGGGATGCATCCAATAACCACCAGTATAGTCTTCTAGCTACCCATACCCCCCTCCCCCCAGGGGGAATTTTCTACACTATGATTTTCTAAAAGTACATTGAAAAAGCTATCAAACCCTGTTTTCTGCCATCTGGAAGTGGAAGCGTTTGCGTTTTATGCTATGTTTCATTATATTACCCTATATATTCAATTTTTGCGTTTTAATAATGGGGGTACACATAGAAAACTGAAGATATCTCAGTTGTTTGTTATCCTAGACCATTGAACTTGGTCTCATTTTAATGCTTATACATAGCCCTTTAATCCAATAATAAGTAATGGAAAATATCTAATTTGCATATTCATGAATTTTTATTAAAACATTAAAATGAAAAATGAAACAGTTAAAAATCAATTATCCCCATAAAACTAACTTCAGGCCTAAACTATCATTGTGGCTCATTGTTATTTTACCAATAATACTAATTGACAAATTTGTTGACGCCATGGACCTTAATGAAAATTTTCTAATTTGCATTTTCATGAATATTAATGAAAATGACGAAAATCAAAATTTACTCTATTGCCATTTATGGGTTTGAGTGGGTTGTAGGATGTACCTTGCAACCTTAGACCAATTGCTCATGGGTGCCAATTTGGTCAGAGGATCACTTTAATGCCCATTTGAGTGATCACCCCCACCCCTAATAAGCAGAGGAATTATTGTGGTACACCTCTATTACCACATGTATCTTGGCTACTGATAGACATAGAGAGCTGACATAGGTATCAAATGATTGCTTTGGCAATTTTTTATAATCATGTAATAAGATATATAAACAAGCTGGCTATCTTTATGCTCAAATATTAAAAAGAAGTTCAGATATTAAAAAAGAAACAGATAAAGGAAGGGGTATACCAAACAAAATTGCTAATATCTCAGTGACCAAAAACTCTAAGAGAGCTGAAATGTGTATCAAATGATTGTTATGATAATGTTCTATAATCATGTGATAAGATAGAGAAAGAATCTGACTTTCTTGATGTTCAAATATTGATAAGAACTTTCAATAGAAGAGAAAAATCACAGAACAATGGAGGGGGTATACCTACAGATATGTTTATATCTCAGCAACTAAAGGCCATAGAGAGTTGAAACTTATAACAAATGATTGCTATGATATGATTCTAAAACCCTGAAATAAGATACATTTACAATCAATCAGACTTTTCTGCTGTTCGACTATTGATGAAATCAATAAATATAGTAGAAAAATCACAGAAATTGGAGGGGTTATACCTATAGAAATGTTTATATCTCAGCAACCAAAAACCATAGAGAGCAGAAATTGGTATCACATGATTGCATTGACAATATTCTATAACCTTGTAATAAGATATAAACAAGCTGACTTATTTGTTGCTCAAATACATGTATTTAAGAAAACTTAAGATATAAGAGAAAAATCACTGCCAAACGAAGGGGTATACCAATGACATTGCTAATATCTCAGTGACCAATCGCTCTAGAGTGTATCAAATGATTGGTATGATAATGTTCTATAATTGTATGATTAGACATGTAAATAATCTAACTTTCTTGTTGTTCGAATATTGATGATAACTTTAAATATTAGATAAAAATCAAAGAAAAATGGAGGGGGTATACCAATATAAACGTTTATATCTCAGCAACCAAATGTCCTAGAGTGCTGAAATGTGTATCAAATGATTTCTTTGACAATATTCTATAACCATGTAATGAGATATATAAACAAGCTTACTTTCTTGTTGCTCAAATATTTAAGAAAACATAAGATATAGCAGAAAAATCACTGCCAAAGGAAGGAGGTATACCAATAAAATTGCTAATATCTCAGTGACCAATAGCTTTCAGTTTAGAAAGCTGAAATTGGTATCAAATGATTGGTATGATAATGTTCTATAATCATATGATAAGACATTAAAATAATCGAACTTTTTTGTTGTTCAAATATTGAAGATAACTTTTAATATTAGATAAAACGGAGGGGGTATACCAATGTAAACGTTTATATCTCTGCAACCCAATGTCCCAGAGAGCTGAAATTAATATCAAATGATTGCTATGACAATATTCTACAATCATGTAATAAGATATGTAAACAAGCTTACTTTCTTGTTGCTCAAATATTTAAGAAAACATAAGTTATAGCAGAAAAATCACTGCCAAAGGAAGGAGGTATACCAATAAAATTGCTAATATCTCGGTGACCAAGAGCTCTAGAGAGCTGAAATTGGTATCAAATCATTGGTAGGATTATGTTCTATAACCATGTGGTAAGACACATAAACATTCTGACTTTCTTGTTTTTCGAATATTGCTAAAAACTTTAAATTTAAGGGAAAAATCACAGAAAAATGGAGTGGGTATACGAATGGAAAGGTTAATAACTCTAATAGCTCTAGAGAGCTGAAATTGGTATCAAATGATTGGTATGATAATGTTCTATAATTGTATGATTAAACATATACTGTAAGTTCGGAAATTTTCGCGTGACTTTTATTTCGCGAATTTTCTATTTCCCAATTATTAGCGAGACTTTGAATTCGCGATCGAGTACTCGTGCAGTCTATAAAGCTTACAGTAATTCTTTATTAGCGAGAACTTTATTTTCGCGAGGCAACGAATTCGCGAATATTAGCGAAAATTAAGTTCTCGCGAACATTACCGGATTTACAGTAAATAATCTAACTTTCTTGTTGTTTGAATATTGATGAGAACTTAAAATATTAGATAAAAATCAAAGAAAAATGGAGGGGGTATACCAATATAAACCATTATATCTCAACAACAAAAATCCTAGAGAGCTGAAATTGGTATCAAATGATAGATATGACAATAATTTATAATTATATAATAAGATACAGGTTGACTATCTTGTGGCCAAAATTTAAGAAAACTTTAGATATAAGAGAAAAAACATAGGCAAATGAAGGGAATATACCAATAGAATTGACAATATCTCAGCAACCAAAAGCTCTAGAGAACTGAAATTGGTATCAATTGATTGACAGGATCATATTCTATACACAAAAAATATAAAACTAACAGAAATAATAAGATACAAGTCATTCTGTAGGTATATCAGTTCATTTTTTCATTATTTCTCTGTGATTTCTAGTTTTCATTAATATTCATGAAAAAATAGATGAGCCTTATATCCTTAAATACATATATTATATGTATAAGGGTGATAGAACATGGTCATAACATGCATTTGATTCCACATTAGTGTTCCATGTTTATCAACAGCCCAGGTACGAATGATACTTTATGTATACACCCATTTTTTCCAGGATTTTTTACTTTTTAATTAATATTCATGAATATACAAATGAGATAATTTTCACATAGGCTAATGACAAAAATAAATTTATGAAATATGTCTAAATGGTGCAATATAAATTTGTCACAACGATAGTTTAGGCCTGAAATGAGTTAATTTATGGGTTTTTAATAATTTTGTACCATTTTCATGTTTTCATTAATATTCATGAATATGCAAAGTAGATATTTTGCATAACTTATCATAGAATGAAAGAGCTATGTCTAAGCTTTAAAAAAAGACCAAGTTCGATGGTCTAGGATTAGTAACAGCAGAGGTATAATCAATTTTCTACGCCTACCCCCATTATTTCTATACAAAAGATGGTATCAGGTCATATAATAAAACATAGCGTAAAACGCAAACGCTTCCACTTCCAGAGGGCAGAAAACAGGATTGGGTAGCTTTTTTACTATACTTTCAGAAAATCATGGTAGAGAAAATTCCCCCTGGGGGAGGGTTTGCCCTACTGGCCATTAGCCTAGTACAAGTTGAAATGAAATCCTCGTGCAAATCTCTGACAACCACAAAATGACAGAGACATCGCAGCCAACCAAACGAGAAAATTGCTTCTTGAGCAGGAAATTGAGGAAATATGGTAAGCAAGATGCGTGTATGTTAAATGAGTTGGACGATTGGAGGTGTTGTAATATAATAAGACTGGATACTTAGATAGCAATCCCCATGTCGATTGAAAACGACAATTATCTGCGACACGAAAAAACACGTTTATGAACTTGGTAACAAAAGCAAGAGCTAGCAAGTACGTGTAGCACCGTAAACATGTGCCACAAAAAAGCACGCTATCGGCTGGGATCCAGCCAGTACATATCAAGAATATTTTGGCTTTGGATTTAAAGGGGACAACAAACGATTTTCGGCCTCTGTAAATGTTTAAAAATTGCGCATAGATTGGTGTATGATATTCGTGTAATGTCCCTATGACAGTCTTGCTTAACTTCAAAGTCATAATTGGGATTATGGAAATACTTGTGACAATTATTATTGAGATTTTTTATGAAAATTGACTTTCAATATCTTCTACTTTAAGAAAGCCACTTGGACGACCAAATGCAATAATGCCCAGAAAAATGTATACTGGACAAATAAAGTTAGGGATCAAACTTTTAACGCACATTTTTTTAAGATTTCGAACTGCTGGTAAAATGAAGCATTTGTATCATCAAGGTAATTCATTTTGTAAGCTTTGTACACTTGAGGATCGAAACAATAGTCTTTGCATTCAACAAGACCAGGCTTTAAGTCGGACTACCCTTAAAAAGAAAGTGGTATGAAATTCCCATAGAGATTTGGTGGTGTGTAAGTTTGTTCGTGCAAAACTTTTAAAATGACTAGCAATTTCCAATCTTTTTAGCAGGCTGACCTTAGAAATGATGAATCTTGATGTTTATCATGCAAATTCGCAAAATTTTCATGAATTGGCAAAGTTGATTTTTTTGTGGAATCAGTTTTAATTTACTTTTTTATCACTTTGGTTTTCAGGGTAGTGTGCTTTAAAGAACAGCTGTATTTGAGTCAAATGATGCACAATTTCAAAATTGATGGCATTTGAAAGTGCGATAAAACTGCAAATCCAACATATAAATGAAAACTTGATTAATTTTTGATTGGCCCCAAAATGCATCCTTAAAAGTTTGATCCTTAACTTATTTTGACCAGTATAGGTATAGCACAATTCTTTGATGTGTTGCATGAAAAGCCAGTGCAACTGATGCTGTATCAAATTGACAAATGCTAATTAACTCATTTAAGCCTGACGTCCTTTTTGTGGGACATATGCAAACAGCATAGCCCCAGATATGACGCCGCAGAACGCGGCGTCCCGTCTGGGGCTATTCTGTTTGCACAGAGAAATTTCATCGAAAAATGAGATAAAGAATAAAAGTCAGTCCTAACACCCCTAAAAATGAAAGTGGACTCACCCAATTGATGATAAAGGGAGAATCCATTCGTCAAATATGGATTCAATCACGAACAGCAAAATATGACATATAGATCTCTAAAAGAAAAAAATATGTATATGTAAATATATATTGATATATGTAAAGGTTGCCATTTACTCATAATATTTGATTTTATGTAACTTATACTGATAAAGGTTTAAAAGAGATCCTAAAACAGTCGGAAAATGTAATACAGAGGAAATTAAATTAAGCAATTTTGTTCCATGTCACTGGTAACAAAACATAGGTCAAACATATGACCTTCGTTAAAGGAAATACTTCAAGGGACTGATCTTGGTTGATACATATTGCAGTGGACCTGAGTTCCATCCCACGTTTGCCACGTTTTTGAAAATGGCTTCGATTTTCGGTTTAACAGTTTTGCTACTTGTACACATTAATCGGTTCCATCGCGGTTTAATTAAATTTGTAGTGCAAGTCATTTATGATAGTACGAGTTTTGCAATCTTGATAAATTCTAATCTTTGGTTAGAGGACAGATATATATTTTATGTGATTGTACCAGCTTCTGGATGTGCATAACATTTGAGCCGCCTCATGGGAAAACCAACAATCTGCATAGGCGAAAATAAAGACGCAGATTGTTGGTTTTCCCATGAGGCGGCTCAAATGTTATGCACATCCGCGAAGCTGATCAGCGCCTTTGTTTTCGCTACTCGGACAGTACAATTCCTCGTCAATCTACTTAAATCAGAAATTTCAAGCTTCCAGCTCTTTCCTGTGCTTGTACAGGCTGGTTTGTGTCGGACCTGTTCGGAAACCACATTGTTGGTTTTCCCACGAGGTGGCTCATTTCTAGCTTACGATACAGATTTTCCCGTCATACACAGATATTTGATAAGCAATCACCGAAAAACGTCTCCGCTTTGCTTCTTTATAAATAATTTCGTAGTTTGTCGTTCGAAACGACTGACTAGTTTACGAATGTCGCAAACAATGCCAATCAGATCAGGGTATTCGGTGCAGCAAAAACCCTCAACAAGATTATGCACTGTCCGTGACAAATTATGTCTGTCTCAAAACTGATAATTCTATAATTCAGCCTAGCTTATCTGACAGTTTAACCACGTACCTCATGTCAATTGAAATCATAGGACAGTCAGTGCCAGTCACTTTGGGACACAGACAACCTTGTCTATTTTTAAATTGATAAGACCATGCACGGCAATCAGACTCCTTCTATTGCGCTTCAAGATACATAAAATTTAAATTTCAGATTACAAGAGGCGTTTTTCTCTCTTTTCGTCCAATTTATTGTAATCTTGTTACCCTGGAGAGATCTGTAAATCTATCATAATTTTACTTATATAAGTTCAGAAACATTTCTCATAGAAAGGGGCTACAGGCTTATATGGGCTAAAATGGATTGGGTACAATGCCATGAAGTGCAAAGTAACTTGACATTGAACCATGTAAGTTTCTTAAGGTCCTCTATTATTAAAAAGCAGGCTGATCAGGAAATGGCGCAATCAGAAAGAAATTTCCACTCCAAAAAACGAGGAAGGAAAAACTTAATTTACAATTAGATACTTACACCAAGAAACATATCGTAAGCCGAGTTAGCAGCTATTTCCCAATAGGCGGCCACTCAGTTACCCGAACTTAACAAAACTATGAAAACGTACATAAGGTTCAAACAGCACAAAAATTGACTCCTAAACATAAAACAATTGGAACCACAAAATGTGTATCGCCTTGGAACGATCAGTAATATAAACTTACTTGGGGCCTTAAACTGGTTTTACAGGGCCCAATCTCACCCGCATCTACTGCAATGGCTCACACCGTTTATTTAGTTTAGTTAATCGGTCCTCATGGTGAATCTATAACAAGTCAATGAATCACTATGGTCAAACAAATAAATAATGATAACCACCGTGATGAATCAAAAACGAGGACTCAAAGAGTCAGTAAGCTGAACCCATATATTTCATAAAGTTTTTAATTGAACTTAGATCAGTAGAACTGATATTTAAATATTTAGATATTTAAAGTAAATATTGAATATTTTGAGTTTGCCTTACGTTTATCTAAACGTTTTGTATACACCTACTTCTTTATGTTTTGTGACAATGATCACAGTTTGAATATTGATATATTCCTATCAAGGTATATGACACAAGGTATATGACACTTAGAATGTTGTCTCTAAAATGAATGCATACAATCAAATGCTTCTTAAGTAAATGTTTATGTAAAATAATAGCTGTATGAAAGGTCCGAATTCCATAATTATTGAACGCAGACGAATCTAATCCATCTTGGAAGAAATAGTACAAGCCAGTGCAACAAATCAAAAGCAGAAACTCAGGATTAATTATTCCACTTAAGATCATATTTAGATCAATTACAAACATAATACAATCTACGAACAAAAATAAAACCAAGATTCTTCAAGAGCAGTGATCATAGTAATAAGACGGGATGGGCCGTACCGCGGTTCGGCTACTAAAGCCACATCTGTGACCAGTTAGATTTGATAACATGTAACGGCTTCTCAAAGGTTCCAAAACGGACTTATACTAAAGTTATCACATAATAAGGTTTAGTTAATTATATAGGAAGGAAATGAAAAATTAGCCCTTGTTTAGGGGACACACTAAAATTCTCTAGAATCTTGGGTTTGTAGTTCGAAGGTCACACCTGATTTTATCATGTTATCATTTTTATGAATGGTATCTGCCTAAATTTGAATTTAATATTAATTTTATTTGAACTCTAAGCACAAACTTGTCGTCTTTTGAATCAACAATGATCAGACGAACCTAAACTTGCCCATGCAATATACAGTGATTTTTTCAGCTTTAAAAATTAAAAATTTCATTGGTAAACATTTGATATCGGCGAGGCGGTTCTAACGAGTACCCACAATATATGTTTTGGAACGAAAATAAAAAAAAAAAAAATAGGTATACCCATGTAAACCCAGTTTTGCTATATTAAAGTGGGGTATGAGGGACTATACCTTTCATGGACATGTTTTCCTGATGATAATTGTAGGTCATAGCAAGGGGACACAAGGGGACACAATTAGTTCTCATTCGGAATCATATCCGCAATCACTGTAAGGTATATTCAACCATTGAAAATCCAGTTACAAAATTGTTACCAAAGTACTCATAATTATTATCTGGTCTTCTGTTAAAACTTTATTAGAGCTTAGATATTTCATGTACTTCACGTATTTTGCCAGAATATATCAGTTACACCCATGTTGTACTTTGTAATAACGAACATTGCCCTTGTAAGCATTCTTAGATTAATACATTATATAACAGTATAAAAGTCCTTGTCAAAAGCGATCATTCCCTCAATGACAGACACGATATGTGTATTTCTGCTCATGTGCAGCTCACCTACATTCAGCTAGACAAGCAAAACAGAAGTATTGTTAATTATGGCTAATATACACATTTGTAACCTGCTGTCAAATTCCTTGTTATTTTCGTACTACAACAACATAATATTTGGTACAATTCCAACCGACCTGCTACGGTATGTATTACTACGCAGTTGGATTCAGTAATGAAAGATTTCACCTCTCCTTACGTACTATTAGACCAGTGCTGGAGACTGACTTGCCAACCAATTTTACCCCTAGGTGCAGGGTTCGAAAAACCCGGGTATTAAACCATAAAACCCAACCCAGTGGGTTTCTGCGGGTAAACCCGTATACCCACTGGGTAGCGGGTAGTGACCAGTATTAGAAATTTTATGATCTTTATATCTAATGATGATACTCGAGTATTGAGCAAGATATTAAGGCATTTTACAAATGAATGTACAAGTAACAAGACATTTAAATTTATCTCATTTGAACAACCTATTTGGTTTGTGTGAAGCAATCCCAAAAGAACAATCAGCTATCTAACCAAGCTGGCAAGATTTCATTAGGGGTGTTTGACGATTAGACAGAATTGAAAAGATACAGAGGTTTTAACTTCTCGTTGAGTTTTTTTTTGTTGTTGTTACTAAATGGCTGATCGACATGCACAGAAGAAAGACTTGGTCTGTGACAGACTTATGATAAGAGAATGGTGAAAGATATTTCTAGTGCCATAAAAATAATCAGATAAATCTAGCTAAGTCACATTTTACCTATAATTCATCATTTAACTACCATGCCAGATGTCATTACAGCTAGACATACAAGGCAGTCAACTAAGTGACATAAATTTAGAACAAACATACCAAACAATTAGTTCACACCTCATTTTAGCAGTGCCTAAATAGGTGTCATATAGGGTATTGTTATAAAAGTGTTATCAACACTTCCTAGAGCAATAATTAGGTGAAAACACAAACAAAGGATTAAAGCAATTGTCTATTAAATGTGAGAGACTGATTGATGATATACTTTCATTGCTAGCTTTCATTGAAGTACAGTTCTAAAACTATCATTAGCTCCTACTAATATTCAAAATTGATGGTGTCATGGAATTTTAGTGGATGTAATATAAAGTACACCTTAGTAGTAAGTTTTACTTAAGTATATGTTTTTAAAGAAAAAAAATAAATTTTGTCTGTCAAATTACTGTAAAATACACAAATGTGAACATCAAAAATAGTGAGGACCCACTAAGTACCCACTTTTTGAAAATAAGGCTTAAAGCCCAACCCGGGTTTACCCGGGTAAAACCCATGGGTAAACCCGGGGAGAGATGGACACTTCGAACCCTGCCTAGGTGTAATATCTAGAAAGTTCGGCTCCTATCGCCTACCATAGCATCGTTATGTATACAGACATATTGCAATATAAATATAAAAACTAAGATGAAACAGTCACAAGGCTCAGGATGTGAACACCAAACTGTAATGCCTGGGCTCAGAACCAAGACGAATCTGGCGAAGACTTATCACAAGTCGTCCGCAATTCATTTAATGTTTCTTTTATTGTTGTCAGTTTTTTAGCTCACCTGAGCCGAAGGCTCACAAGGTGAACTTATTGTATAGTAGTCGAGCTGGCGTCCGTGCGTCGTCCGTTGTCCGTCGTCCGTCGTCGTCAACATTTTCAAACGACTTCTCCTCTGAAGCTGCCAGGCCGAATCTTTTCATATTTCACATATTGCATCTACAGGTGGGGGGAACGAATATTTGTGTTTTTTATTTCGATCGGATAAGAACTCTGGTTGCTATGGCAACTTGAAGTTTTCATTGACTTGTATGGAGAAAAGTGGAAATTGGCATTTTCCGTTGTCAGGCTGGGGATATTTGAATTTTGTTTTTACATAAATGTTTATTGAATAGTCCTTCACGTTTAAGGCAACTTTTGTAAAAATCACATTATTCGTTTGGTTGCTATAGCGACATAAAGGGTAAATTTTCGAAAAAAAAAAAAAATCAAAAATCTTCTTCTCAGAAGCCGTATGGGGATGAAGCTGAAATTTAGCATACATGCTTATGACATTAGCCTGTACAAAGTTTGTGTTTTTATTGTCTTTGTCCACCTACTTTGGTTGCTATGATAACTTGAAGTTGCCATTGACTTATAAGGCAAAAAGTGGAAATTTGCAATTTCTGCCTTTCATTGAGGATATTGAAATTTTGTTTTTACATAAATATTTATTGAGTCGTCCTCCCCGTTTTAGGCAACTTTTGTCAAAATCGCTTAATTCGTTTGGTTGCTATAGCAACGTAAAGGGTAAATTTTCGAAAAAATATTCAAAAAATTTCTTCTCAGAAGCTGTAAGGCGGATAAAGCTGAAACTTTGCATACATGCTTATGATATTAGCTTCTACAAAGTTTGTGTTTTTTATTGTCCTTGTCCCACTACTTTGGTTGCTATGGCAACTTAAAGTTTCCATTGACTTATAAGACGAAAAGCGGAAAATTGCAATTTCTGCCATAGTATAGTAGTCGAGCCGGCACCCGTCCGTGCGTGCGTCTGTGCGTCCCTCCGCTCTAATTTTCAAACTTGAATATCTCTAAGACAACACGACCAATCGTGATCAATTTTTATCTAAAGCATCATTGAGGAAAGGGAAAGGTTGCGTTAGGTTTTGGGCCAGGTCGGATCAGAACTCTGGTTTCCATGGCAACAGATAGCTCCCATAGACTTACAATGGGAAAAACATATTAAAAAAATCTTCTTCTTTGAAACCACAAGACCAAGAGCTTATATATTTTGTGTGTAGCAATGTATAATGGTCCTCTTTATAAATCCTGCCAGCCGTGCCCCTGGGGTCCATACGGGCCATGCCCGGAGGGCGTCATGGGAAAAACATAAAAAATCTTCTTCTCCGAAACCACAAGGCCCAGAGCTTTAATATTTTCTATGTAGCAATGTGTAGTGGTCCTCTTTTTAAATACTGCCAACCATGCCCCTGGGGTCAAAAATGGCCCCGACACGGTTACTTTGTCCAGTGACTGTACTTGTTGACTCTCAGGAGAGCAATCGTTGCCCTTGGGCTACTTGTTTAAAATAACTTATTAGTATTTAGAAACCTGCAATTGCCGAGCCTCTTTCTCAATAATACTAATGAACTCATTTTTTGTATTTATTTCTTTAGCACAAAGGTGTTGACGTTTTGAGGGCTTTGAAGCTATCAATAATATACTATAACTACAATCGTTATGTACTATTACTATTGATTGTCGAGTGTCTGCTTTACGGAAAACTTAAATTCAAGAATAGCTTGCCATGAGTGATTTATCACTTTTAACTAGTTCTAGTTCTATAGTGCATTGTGCTACACCTAACACATTGTGATGCCAATATTCATATCTATCACTAATGACCGTTTCCTTAGTTCTACTGTTTTGCAGGTAGTGTATATGCTTGTGATCGTCAGACCATATACAGTGGACACAGTAGGGCTCAGGTAACAATCAGTCATTCAATTATTTTATATCTGTCGATAAACTGATCACTGGTAACGTATTTGAGTATTACACTTCCTGGAACTTTCATGGAACACAGGGCACAGTTAGTATTGTCCAAATATACGTGTCGTTCATGCATAAACATAAAGCGGCAACAATCAAATCCTAAGGGCGTTGGTTGCACTACCTGTATTTCATTTAATTTATTGACACCTTTAAGAAAAGATGGCAAAATTCAAATGTTTCTGTTCAATATGGTTCTTATTTCATATATTTATATTTCATAAAGTACGTCCATTAAAAGTTTGATGACGTCACATTGCGTGTACTATTTACTGAAAAGAACCCACTGAGCTGAGGATGTGCAAAATATGAAAAAGAAAAAAAAAGTAAGCAAACCTTATTATGTTGGTTTACAATGTTCCTTATGATCTGATTAAGAAAATGAATACCCACACGTCATATTTTCGTTCAGAAATAAAACAGTTATTCATCAAAATCAAACACGATAATGTCATTCAACAATTAGCAACACTGTGTCTTCTCTGCTAAGGCTGTTATACAGCCTGGAACCTTTATGAAAACTTGCCCATGTAATAATAGATTTTTTCCAGCTGTACAATGGAACATTTCATAGAGACGAAATGATATTTTAATACTTTGGCTCAAAACATTGATTGTGGGTATGCGTTAGAACCGCCTACCCGCAATCTATATTTTGATTTACAAATAAGAAAATGTCTACCGCAGTAAAAAGGTACAAGTAGGCAAAGATCAGGATAAGGCGCAATCAGAAAAAGATTCCCAATCCAAAAACCGAGATGGGAAAAAAATAAATTAACAGGTACTTATACCATGAAAACATATCGTAAGCCGAATGAGCAGCTATTTTCCCAAAAGGTGGCCACTCAGTTACCTAAACTTAACTAAAAATATGAAAACATACATAAGGAGCCAACATCACAAAAAAATTTAACATCAAGACATAAAACAAAAAGAACCACCACATAAGTATCGCCTTGGAACGATCAGTAATAAAAAATTACTGGCGGGCTTAAATCGATTTTACATGGCCATAACCTCACCCTCAGCTTCTGCAGTGGTTCATAACATTTTGTTAGTTCTTCGGTCCTCGTGGTGAATCTCTAACTAGTCAATGAATCATCAAAAACAAACAGATAAATCATGATAAACATCCTGATGAATCAAAAACGAGGACTCAGCAGATTCAGTAAGCTGCCCGACGATGGAGATCCCTGGTCGCCGAATAACTCACTAAGTCCGGAGCAAAAGAAAAACACCAGTTGGACCCCGGTGGGCCAAGCAACAGACAAGAAGCTCCGGCCCCAACCAACTCAAATGAATAGCTTTATGTCGGGGCCATCATAGAGTCTGACGCCCGACCCACCGGCGTGCAATTTAAGAAGGCAGCATAGTTATCAACTATGATTGGGTTAAAAACTAAGCACGCAGACTGTCGCATAACATTCAAGTTATAACCTATACGTCTGTAACGTGTAATGATTTTTCTGAACTGAAAAGAAAAATCATTCCTTTCTATAAGTTTCTTAAATTAGTAAACCAAGTCACCATAAAACTCTGGTTCCGAAAGGCCCTCACCTAAAAGCGTCTTTAACCCAACATTGTATTTAGAAATCAATTCATAGTGTCTACGATAAAATTTAGAAAATGTTTTTCGAAGTTTATGATACCGATAACCCTGTCGGAGAAGTTTGGCCGTTAAACATTTATTTCGAGCGTTGAAGTCTGTAACATGATTGCAGACTCTAGCAAACCTAATAAGTTGAGAAATGTATACACCATAAGAAGCACGACGGAGTACGTCACCATCCAAAACGGAAAAATTATTATATCAAAATCAAAGTCATCGCGCTTATTATAAATTTTAGAACAAACACATTCATTTGCAACAGAAAGATGTAAATCTAAAAAGTGAGATACTGGCTTTGTTCAGCTATAGCTCAGGTGGATAAATTTGGTTGACCATACCTTCAAAATAAGGGTTGTCAATGTTCAAAAGGTCATCGAAGTACCTAGAAGTCGAATTAAAAGTCTCGATAACATCAGCTTGATTATCATGGTTAAGAGAATCCATGAAATCTCTTTCGTAGCAGTATAAAGATAAATCAGCTACGAGAGGTGCACAATTTGTACCCATCGGAATTTCAACATTTTGTCTGTATAACTTGGTCCCAAATCTAATATAAATATTATCCAGGAGATAGGATAAGGCGTCGCACACATTCTGACATGACCAAAGTGTATACCGACTTTGGTCAGAGGAAGTGAAAAAAGCCTTTCTGTCATGACAGGCCAAATAAAGTTAACCATAGTTTTTAATGCCCATTTGAAGGTCCACTCTATCAAATCCAGAAGTTTATCGTTAATTAGATTATGTGGTAATGTTGTATACAGAGTAGAAAAATCATATGTGGACAAGCTCGTCGCACGAAACCCTCTACACTTCAATTTACTGAGCACCTCGCCAGATTTTTTTATTGACCAAAACCAATTTTTATTTGAAGTTTCATACACTGTCTTACAGTATCTTATGACATGAGATTTGATAGCAGTAAGACAGGAAGTTAATAATTTAGAAAGTTCAGTAGTAGTACAAGAGCTCGAATTTGCAATAAATCTAGCTTTGTATGGTCTTTTGTAAAGCTTAGGTAACCAATACATCGTAGGAAGTTTGTCATGGCCTTCATTGACACAAACAGAAAACTTAGCAGGTAAAGCGTTTAAGTGAGCATTAACTACAGACATTTCATAAGTATCTGTCTCCAGATAAGCCCTGGTACCATCAAACTCCTGTTTTAAGGTGTTAACCTAGTGAAGCCTACAAACGGCAACAACATTGTTCGCGGCTTTGTCGGCATATTTTCACTATATAAAAGTGGAGTTTAATGGGGTGTATGTTTCACGGACATGTTTTCCTGATGATAGATTAAAGTTTGAGCAAGTAAACCTTCCACGATAATTATCAATATGCTCAAAACCATATTCTACGCTTAGTAGCAAGAGAATTATTTAAAACATGGTTTTAAGACATCTATCACATACATGTATGTTCATTAGAACCGCACCGTCAATGCATATTCTAACTTAGCGCCGTACTGCTTTCCTACTTTTATTTTAATAGGAAAGAATGTACCGTTATTTGTTTTTTGCCCCACGTATTCCATCAACATATATTGCTCTGCTTTAGCCATATATGGTGTTCAGCCTTGGCCTTATATTGACCCCTCACATTCCTAGTAATTGAATTGTGATAGAATAATCACTAGACAATATTGTCCGATTGACAAACTAAGGCAACTGATAATAAATCTTGTCATTTAAAACAGCAAGATGCTGTTGGGTTATACGACCATCGACCGGGCCAGACTGTACAAATGAGTAAGGTAGCTTCAACATTGCCATGAGTTGAAATCTTAGTCATTATGGCCTTTAGTTATCGCTTGTTAACGCCCCCCCCCCCCCCTTTGTTGCACATGATCATACCTTGAAAATTGTGCTGATTGAGCACAAATTAACAGTTTTCAAAAAGTTTAAAACTGATAACTTTTTCTTAAAGTAATTATGCATTTAAAAACTATTAGACACTTTGATTCTGAAACAACTCATACTAATACATAGCACATTTTGTTATATACGAATGATTAATTGGATACCATCAGCGCATTCTAAAATCGTCAAAAATCCAAGAATATCTTAACCGACCTAAATCCCCGCCAAGTAGGTCGCACTGCTGTCATGAATCTTCCATTAATCAAGAAATGTCTGTTAAGTGTAGCCAACTAACTATCATTGGCGAGACAATTACTTCAAATAAGCAAATCAGCTCCCTTTTCTGGCCTCTTAAAGCAAACAAAAAGCTGAAAAGACATTGACCTTACATTCGTATTCATATACGTATGACTTTGATGTATTAGATTACATGTATCTTAAAATGCCAAATTATGGTGCTTTGTTAATAACGAAAAGACGAAATTGCACTAACAAGCCACCATACCAGATTGTTCTTTTTCCATGTACAATATATAAAAGAGTTACAGCATTAAAATTGTGCCGTAACTTATGTTAATAGAATTGTGGCCATCTGCTTATCCTTTTGCTTTTATTAATAAAGACAATAGAATATGTTTAAATCATAATATATATAGGCATTCTGTTAAAATCATTATTTAGTGACAAATAGTTCTATTGCCGTCGTTGTTCCACGATTGATATTCAACCATTATATCCAACTTGATATGCGCCATACAAAAAAACATTATGTCACAACTAGACAGACGAGAATTATGCTGCCCTGTCCTTATTTTTGATCCAATACATAGATTGTGGATACTAGTAAATAAATATAAACGTGGGATCCTTTTAAAGCAGTGAGTAATAATGAGCCGCATCGTGAGAAAACCGGATTTTTGCCTAGGCGAAAACAAAGGCGCAGATCAGCTTCGCGGTTACGCGAAGCTGATCAGCGCCTTTGTTTTCGCTACACGGATAGTACAATTTCTCTTCTTCTTAAATCCGAAATTTCAAGCTCCTAGCCTGCTTCTGTGACTGTACAGGTTTGTTTGTGTCAGACCTGGTCGTAAACCCCGAAGACCGGTTTTCTCGCGTCGCGGCTCGTATATTAATGTAAAGGGGGGACGGGCCACACCCGCCATCCCTTTAGTTGTAAGCGGTTATACGTGTACACACAATCAATGTTTTGAGCAAAAATATTAAAAACATAAAAAAAATTCAAATGAAATTTTCAGCCCTTACATTTAATACATTTCTGTTTATTTTATGGGCCGTCGAGTTGAAATGTAACCCACATTACCGAGAAGGTCGCGTTATAAGTTTTAGTTACAGTATACTTACCCTGTCGTAACGCAATCCGAGTTGAAACGGCAAAAATAATGATGACATGACGCACAAGTTATGAAGCCACGAAGTTCTGATGGCATTACGCATACGCTATGTTCACCTATTACTTTCAAGTGTCCCATCCTTGATTTGATATGGTTTCGAGGTTTTGCGTCTTAAAAGTCATCTTGGCTATTTTTATTTCCGGCTACTTGCCCAGACAATATGGTGTCCAAATTTGATAATTAAAGATAATTAATTGGACAAAAGACTCTATAACAACGTCTAGATGAACAGACAATTCTTAATTTAGCTAGGAACATGTCAGATTACCGCCCACGAAGCCAATAATATCATAGCCTGTCTAGCGTTTCTGACAAAAATGACCAAATGGTGTAATGATTAAGCTAACGGTGATAACGATGGTCGATGTATCTAAAGGCTAATGAAGCCATCCCTGTAGTTATAAGACGAGAATGTATCATGACATTTGATAGCCGACAGAACGAAGTTTTCGTTGTTTGCGAGAATAATTATATTAAAATAATAATAATTTGATGAACATATGGATATGTTTTTAAGTTAAAATTAAATGCAGTTGGTCACGTGCTCTTACATCAGGATAAAAAGTCAGTGTAACCAGTATGCACATTTGAACCCCACTTTTCATTAAAATTGGGATGACAGGGGTTAACTGTTTTTCTTATTTTGTTCCAACACAAGCCATGTTTTGGGTTGATTGTTCAACTGAAAGATTTCATTATGTACAAATTAGGGACAAACTGTATAGTTCATGAGCGTATTTTCGTAATGATTTTGAACTGCCACTGACATTTCATTCATATTTGCATCTTGACGCTCATTTTACGAAACATATGGCTAGTTTGCACGAAGTTTTAAAGCCTTGCGAGTTTAGTATTTTCCCAGAAAAAAACATAAAACAATCTGCATCCAACATTTAAGAACAACCAGTTTCTCTTCCTTTATGGGTTGTCATGAAATGTGGGCCAAAATGTTTGGTAGTTTAAAATACATAAAAACAAAATGTTCCTTTTATACGTATATATTTTGAGCAGTGTATGTATTTTTGCCCAATCATATGTTTACAATTTAACCACCTGAGAGTATCATTGATTTTAAAATACCTTCTAGTCCTTATTTGTTCCATTTGTTTTATGTTTTGGAGTCGAAATCTTGTGCTGTTTGAACATTATGTACGTTTTCATAATTTTATTAATTTTCGGGTAAGTGAGTGGTCGCCTATTGGGAAATAGCTCCTCACTCGGCTTACGATATGTTTTCTAAGTATAAGTACCTAATTGTCAATTTAGTTTTCCCACCACGTTTTTTGGAGTGGGAATTTCTTTGTGATTGCGCCTTTACCTGATCATTGCCTACTTCTACCATTTTATAGATTCGCGCGATTTATCATGCCGAATCAAGTGACACCAGCGTGACGCATGACTGTGCAAGTACTGGAAGCACGACCAAATATGTACAAGTTTTATTGGATACATGTACTTAATTTTTTATGATAACCATAAAAACAACTTGAAAAATAAAACCAGTTTCAATGTCTGTCTATTCACACATTTCTAATATGTAGTACATGTAGATTAAATATGTACAAGTGCCGTTCAAAATATAAATCATGCTAAACATAGACTCGCAAAACAGTAATTTTCGACCTCTTGCTAAGAAGTATGTTGACCGTTACCCTCCTGCTTACAGAAGACGTCTGACATTAAGGTCAATACACTGTCTGATCCTATGTCTGAAAATTCAGGGACATTACGTAAGGTTGATATTCGCTGGGTAATTAATTTTGATTATAAGGTTAGAGAAAAACTGGGCATCTATTGAATAGACAAGAGTTCGAGACGTTACTTTTCGTTAGACTTTCAAGTAGAAACACGCGTATGCAGCCCTTTACATAAGTTTCGACCGGGTAAACGTGACGTTTTCGAAAGGAAAAATATTTTTTTTTTGTGCTTAAAACATAAAATGATAACCAAAAACTGTTCCTTATAACATAGTTCTATTAACTCACCTGAGCTGTCAGAGTGGGCAAATAGTTTACCAATGCTCTTTCGCCCGTCGATCATCAACATTTGAAACGTTTCAGAAACCGCTCGGATAACCAAATCCAAAACCCTAAACCTGCTGGGAAAGCAGAAACAAAATTTCATGCCAAATGGTCCAGGTCACATGACAACTAAGATGGCAACCATTTCCAACATTTCCACATATTTTTAAACAAATTAAACGTCTATGTTAGAGTTAAAGTACCGAGTGGCAGAAATAAGTAAAATAAAGCGAGTCGAAGACGAACTATTTTTACTTATTTCTACTACAAGTTCTTTAACTATTTGTAATATGACATAACACCAGTTCACATTTCCGTACTGTAACTTCCAATATCAGGAAGTTACAGTATGGTTTTTATTCCGCCCTTCCTGAGTATTAATATGTAGGCCCGCCTCCTTTGATTGTCACTTGTATTGGATTTAATGATACCAAAAAATAGCTTCAAAGATACTACAAGCATTCAAAATCGTGCATCTGATGTAATAAAATCACTTTTATGGTGGGGGGGGGGGGGGGGGGCGGCGGGCGTAGAAACCAATAACACGCATAGCTAATAAATGATGCAAATGGCATTACACCGCCAAGATTGCCGCTAGGCCACACATGGTATGTTTAAAAATATCCTCACATACTGGAACATAAAAACATTCGATCTTGGCGCTAGGGTTCGAAGACTCAACCTCTGAAACCACAGATTTTACGAAACATTCATATAAATGGTCAAGTTACTTGAAGGCCGGACGCAATTTCCAGATATATATGTATATATACAGATTTGAAAGTCTTCATCCCAAAAACCAAAACTCACTGACTGGTTAAACATGCAGGAATAAAGCAAACTGGTGGAACGTTTACGTTTTGTAAAAACATTTCGATACCAGGGATCGTCTGTTTCTGCCTGATTTTATGTGCAAAGAATGAATATATCAAAGTACGTATAAACTTAACGTGAGCGTTTGTTGATCCTCTGGCTATGTAATCGTTATAGCATAATGAACGTTAGTGCACAAAGGTTAGTACTCATTCAAGTTGGTGTCTAGCCATCTGGAATTTAATTATTTAACATTGTTGACTTATCACATTATGTGTATTAAGAATTAGTCTAGACCAAACCACGGACTCGTATATCGTCACGTAGAGCCTTGAAGAACTCAATGAATAGACTTAACAAGCAAGTTCAGAGAATTTATGTTCTCACGAGACAAATAAATTAGTCTTTTTTAGGAAGAGCTTCACTCACAAGCACCAAACGTACGAGTCTGACAAAAGGTTCTACACGATCAGCCGGATTTGGATGTATTTTACACGAAACCTGAAACACTCCGAAACAAAATTTAGGATTATATTTAGAACATGCATCCATCCTTGCTTCAAATTTTGAAAAATTAACTTCAGAGAAACGTAAACCCAAAGTCGACTTAATAACCTGGCTCACCATTGCTTTTAAGATCACCATTACTTTTAAGATTTTCAAATAAATCGACGTGAACTGTGTAGTGCAAAGAGCGACAGGAGATAACTTCAACGGAACAGAAGGAAACCCCTCACCACTAAATAGCTCATCACGATAACATGTCCTTGTAATGTATTCAGGCCTAGAAATTTTTCTGAGGACCTAGTCGTCCTGTGGGGCGAGTTGTAAACAATTTTCACTCGTCCTTACTGCTGGTGCACTCGTCCTTAAAATCTGGATTTCAAAAGAGACAAAAATCATCAAAAACTAATGTCGCCCTACCTCGACATTTTTGTCTACTTTCGATATCAAAATGGAAATTCTCGATTATTTGACTTTTGGTGTAAGCCGTTTAATCATGGAGATAAAACCCGGGACGTCTTAAGTCTGGATAGTACGGCGCGCCGTGAATAAAATGACCAATGCTTTCCGGTATTTGGACCATGTGCCGGATTTTATTGAATTTCATTTACTGCAGACTAGTGACGTAGTGCAAACATCCGGCTGACAATCGGAAACGAAATCTTCAGCTGATTTTGCATTTACGGACATTTACTGCCTCGAGTTCAGTCCCGAAAATGCTACTCGTCCTGTCGGGCGAGCCAGGGCAAATTTCCACTCGCCCGTATAGAACTTTCACTCGTAAATACGAGCGGACGTGTGGATTTTTCTAGGCCTGCTGTATACCCCCCTATAGCCCACTTTTATATAGTAAAACTTGGGATTTTAAGGGTATACATATTTTTCTTTTTTACTCTAAAACATAGATTGTGGGTACTCGTTAGAATCGAGTACCCACAAATTATTTTTTCGAAAAGAAAGATATCATTTTTTTTTCAAATGTTTTTATACAGCCAAACATCTCTGTATGTTGCATGGGCTTGTTTTCGTAATGGAAACCTAGATCTCGTAATGTCAACCCCACCCAAAGTAAAACTTTGTTTAAAATCGAAAAATGATCTTATGCTGTGTAAAAAGATATTATTCATCTAAACCAGACTCTTACACTAGAGGAATCCCCATTATCCAAATCATTTATGTTATTCAGGTTAACGGTTCTACCTGTTGGAATAACCATCCAGGTTCAATCAATGTCTGTCATTCCCGCTTTTCTCTGACACGTTTTGCAGTGAGCATTTGTTTGACAGTTGTAACCTCTTGACAGCAGGTTTCTAATGTCAATAATTTTGATTCAGGAGATTGGATGTGACCTTGGGTGACATTTATAAGAAATGATTCGATTGTTATAGCTCAGCTGCCCATGTTATAATGCTGTCTAAATTTACAGGATACGTTTCTATGCTTAAGTTACCAAAATAAAATTACAAATGGCTACTAGTTATTTAAATCTTTGATGTTCTACGTTCACAGTTCAACTATTTCAGCACTCCCATATCGCCTGAAGAGGTCTATAGATGGCTTTTCCTGAATAGGCAAAGGAATAATCATATTTGATATTAATAACATAAAGTAGCAAGAAGAATGCTTACCCCTAGGATTTATTTTATAAACATCGCTGTAAATCTTATTAATTTTGAACGAATCAATGTCAAGATCCTACTGTTATTTGAAAGGGTAAAAGTAGGCAATGATCCGGGAAAGAAATTCTCACTCCAAAAATTGAAGTGGGAAAAACCATTCAGGTACTTATACCAAGAGAACATATCGTAAGCCGAGTGAGCAGCTGTTTCCCAATGGGCGACCGCTCAGTTACCCGAACTTAACTAAATATATGAAAACGTACGTAAGGTGTAAACAGGACAAAATTTCAACACGACAACCACAACAGAAGTATCGCCTTGAAACAATCAGTATATCTTTTAAAAGACTAAAGCCTCGTTTACACATTCACGATTTTCTCTACGATTCACCACGATTCACCCCGATTTCTCATGGTCAGAAAAATCGGGATGGATCGAGATGAATCGTGGCGAAAAGTGGAACTATTCAGTGTCACTACGATTCCAGTAAGAATGTCCACGATATTAGTACGGTGTCTGTATTATGCCCCTATCACACTACGATAAATTGCCTCACGAATCGTCACGAATTGACAATTTTTGACATTTTTTTTCGATTCGTAGCTGAAACGTAACCGATTCGTATAGTTCTTAACTAATTCTTACAGTTCGTAGTTAGTTCTTGCAAATCGTGAGTCAGTCAGAAATTCGTGGCCAAAGTTTTGAACTGTTCAAAACTTTGGTCCCGAATTTTCGACCCAAAAAATTCGCATTTAATTCTTAACACAGTCGTAGTGCATTCTATGACATCGTAACCCAATCTTATCTGATTCGGATGCACTCATAACCCTTTCGGGTATTCCGGAGCTCGTCACCCAACTACGAATTGACAACGAATCCGTTACGAATGTCGCGAATACACACCGAAGCAGATACGAAATAGGTAAGAACTATCTACGAATTCATATCAATATGCGAATCAGCCAAGAGTCTCACGAATGACTTACGACTTAACTACGAGTTTGTATGAAGCTGGAGATTAATGGAATTTAATATGGCAGTTTATAGCACGAATGTTAGCCGACTGCACCGGAACGCGCCACGAAGTCCACGAATCTTACAACAGTAATATAACGAAAAAGGTACACCAAAGGACGGGAGAAAAGCAAGGTTATCATTTAGGGTGCGGCAGAAGGCAGTGCTACTTCTTTACTTCTGAGAATCCATCCTCAGAGGCGAAAAACATTACAGGGATAAAGCTACAGTCAGGGATGTAATTTATGAACTGAGTTTCCCAAGTATCATCGAATGGGTGTAGGGGGCCATAGTCGATAGAGTAATAGCATGAGAAGTTTGCCATCATCCTTCATTTAATTTGAAACTGATTCTCAAGCAGGCATATTATAACTTTTATAACTATCTTGAGAAAAAATCTCACGAATTGTCAAGAACAGCTACGAATATTTATTAATCGCACATGTTATCGTCATACTCGTAACTGATTCGTAACTGATTCTCAAACTTTCGCGCAGCATACCCTCAATAGATTATGTAAATCGTTAATTCTTACCAAGTTCGTGCGATTGCAGCCGAATTCTGCCGAGTCCGCCGAATATTCGTAACGTTGTCGTGTCTGTGTCCTTACTGGTTCGTAAGTAGTTTCAAATAAACCAAAACAGTTCACGAAATTCCACGAATCCTAAAAATTATGAATTCGTGACGATTCGTGAGACTACTTATCGTAGTGTGAGAGGGGCATAAGTTATCGCTACGAATCAGTGACGATTCATGACGGCAACGCTACGGTCAGTGAGGATTAACCACGGTGGCACAACGAATGCTCACGGTGCTTGTACGGTTCGATACGGTACTAATACGATTTACGGCGGTAGCCGTCGTGGCCAATCGTGGAGCTCCGTAGCGAAACCGTGGATGATTCGTAGGACAACCGTACACAATTCGTGGTGAATCGTGAGAGTTCGTGGTGTCAAAGATTCCATGGTTTCACGATTCACCACGAATGTTTTAAACAGTTTAAAACTTCCGTAAGCCTACCGTGGAGTTTCATCAAGATTCACCACGATTCTCCACGGTTCTCTTACGAATCGCCACGGTACACCACAGTACACGACGATTTTACAAATCGTGGCGAATCGTAGCGGCACCGTAGCCAAAAGTCGTGAGTGTGTAAACAGGTCTTAAGCCCACAATGTACACTGTAGCTATATTATTGCAAAATGGATAACGTTAACTTTTCTAATGTATAGAACTTTGCTTTAATTACGTGAATTTGCAGTATATATCACGTTCTTCACATGAAATAAATTGTAAATATTTATAGGTAAGTTTATTGCTAAACGTGGCAGTATATACGCGGAACTTTTAATCTGAGTGTGCGCAAAAGCGTGGTCAATTCTTTATAGAATTAAGGTCATTCTGGTGATTTTATCTTGTGGTTATGAATATGACCTTCTAGCCTTTCATATACGTACAAGATGGCTTCCTTCAAAAAAGGAATCCAATACGTAGGGCTGGCAAAATTTTTAAATAAGTTGCCCAAAAGCAATGATTTTACCTGATAGCAAATAATAAGCCAATATGGCAATTTGAATTTAAACCATGCTTAACGTCAGCTAACTCAATCAATGGTTTTGTTATTATGTCTTCATTATTATTTTTTGCATAAACAAAGTTTTAAGACATAGATTGCATAAACTTCGATAACAGACAAAAAAAAAAAAACAACAACATAGAATGCACGTATATTCGAAACTATCGATAAATGACATTACAAAACAAATGTTAGAGAGAAATTACTTGGTATCTCTAGAAAAGAACTGAGAAACAATCCAGTTCTTTAGGTCAACTCCTGTTCAAACATACAGAAATAAGAAGGTCCTTCCTTACTCTGCTTACTATGTGGAGTGCAGCCTTCAAAGTTGCTCAGAAAAAAACTCGTAATTACAAACATTATAATGTGTTCTTTATGGAAGAACATTACTTCTACCATAAATATACCAAAACAGTGAAAGCCATTCGATGAGTTTCCTCCGTAGCGTACAGGATGCCAGAGATAAGATCCGATAGCCCTTGTATTAAATTTACGAATTTCATTGACGTGTAAAGGATGCCTATATTAAAACCAAACAAAATCTTGCGGTTAAATCACAGCTGACTAAGGGTGAGAATTGATACTTCATCAAATCGGTTTAAGCCCGGCTGACCGTTCCAAGACGCTTCTGTTTTGATTTATCTTTGTTTTCTGTTAATTCTGTCTACCTCTTTGTTGTGCTCGTCATCTTTGTGTTTGGTTGATGCTAGTTGGGTGGCTATAGCTCAGTAGTCATGCTCGTTGTTATGATTTTTGGTGTTTTGTGATCGCCTGTGTCCAGGTTGGAACTTTACATTATACTGTGTCAAATAGTGTCCTTTGATTTTTCTTCTGCTTGACATTTTGTGCCATGTAGCTCTTGAAACAACCCAATTTCGCCATTTAACATAACATGTTCATGCAAAAACTCGGACTTCCCATACATGTTGTATCCGTTGCCTACAGTACAGCTGTATGTTTATTATTTGTGAAAAGTTATCCACCAACTAATAAAATCATGACATTCAATAAACGAGGGTACGTGTACATGTATTTTGAAAGTATAATTGGTATGATTAGCGATGAGTAATGAACTGTTATTATATCGTTGTATTTAGGCTCCGAAGAAAGTCACTGGAAACCCTAGTGACCTTTTACATCATCTGTATACAGGAAGTCTTCACAATATCGAGACTTGGTTAGTGGGGTAGGCAATATCCCATATCCCAAAATAAACCGTCCAAAATATCCCATATCCCAAAACTAATTTAACTTGTATCCCAAAATAAATTCCAATATCCAATATCCCAAAATTCCTGAATATCCCATATCCCAAAATAAATAGGGTCAATATCCCATATCCAAAAATAAAATGGGTGAATATCCCGTATCCCAAAATACCCTAAACAAGCCTCAATATCGGCACATGAAATGAATGAAATTTGGGACATGTTGATACCTTACACTGAAAAAAAGTTATAAGAGGCCACTTTTCAAACTCATTTTTTGTTTCTAAGCCATGTTCAAAATTGCATGATTTTTTTTGCCGAAAGACGTGTCTTTCAAGTAAGTAAAGTTCCAAAGTGTTAAGAAATAATTTTCTTTCACTAAAAGCGTTTTTGGAGTAAAAATGCAAAAATCAATGTTTTTAAATAAAAATTGGATGCAGCACACCATTTATTAGGAACGGGTGTCATCAAAGGAGTCGTTACGGCTCTGAAAAAATCAAACATTCGAATTTTCTCTACTGGTAGAATTTTTATGCATTTTTAAGAATCGCCAATTTTGAGATTTTTTGGAAAATTCATAAATGTGCCTCTTAAACATGTTGACCCCTGTTAAATTCACTTGATGAGGCCTGAAAATGAGAGATATAACTCGACTGAACTGTTTTAGACCATTTTCGAGGACCAACAGGTCAAGGCTGTCGCACACTTCCGGTTTCAATGCCAATTTTTAACGAACAAAATAACAAAATTTGCGGACGATTTTTTTAATTTTCAAAGTTTATCCGAGTTTGGTATTTGACCTAAATAATCGCTGAAAATTTCAATGCCGTGCTGCTGATAATAACGCAACTGGAGAAGAACAAAGTTGGTATGCAAATTGCATACAAAAGCTGAATTCCTGTTATTCAGGTTGTTATCTTCTTGCATGTACAAAACAGAAACGAAGATTTTAATTGCATCAACACTTTTGACTTAATTTTATCTTGCATCATGCCAGTCAGTAGCACTTTCAAATAAATTAAAATGTAAAAACACAACGTCATAATATGACATTTAATTGATGTTAATAAAGTGTGACTTTTTGAAATGAGGGTACCTTTACACATGCTTCGTCTGTGTGAGAAGTATCACGCATTTTGGAATGCAGAAACTCACAGAGCCACTGTTAGACATAGGTTTATTCATATGATCATGAATTTTAATTGATCGTATTTTACTTTCTGAACTAGAAGAAAAATATGAGGTGGCCTCTTATAACTTTTTTTCAGTGTATTTCGCGAACATTGAAACGTATTACTAATAATTACGTGCTGCTTGCAGTTATAACTATCTTCACTTTTTATTAATAGTTAGCTGCAGAATTAAATGCAGATCAAACACCTGCTAAATATAACTTTTGACAAAACCACAACCGATTATAGGGATAAAAACTAAACCATACCTGCAGTGTTGATAGACAAGTTAGAACAGGTACTTAAAACACAACCTGACCTAGCAAATTGGTAACAGTCAGACTGGAATCAGTTTTTACATTCTTAAAATATAATGGATCTGTTAAAAAATGCTACACACAGAACGCATCGCCGTTTCACTGCGAGAAAGGTGATCACCCATGTTTAATTCTGTTTTGAGTACTGGCATATGAGCCTTCGACCTCGGTGTGATAAAATTGTTGGGGTGTTGAAAGCCCATCAAAACGTCATGTTGATTTTTCTCTGAACATACCCACAGCCGAGAAACACGTGCTCAAACCGATAAAATGATCCGTGACGCACACTGTAATGGTGGTCGAAGTTGAGGTTAGATTTTCGAATTCTCCTACAACGTTTACTCTATTGACTAATAGATAGGTCCAGGAAGTGCAGAAAATGAACATTTATTGAATGACAGTAGCAAAAGGAATCCAGGTTATTTCGTTTTCGCAAATACTTCAGAAAAAATGAACCTATATTACTTCCATCACAATAAGTGAAGTGTTTGCGACAAGGAAATAACCGGGATTTCTAATGTAACTTTTTTTTCAATAAATGTTCAATTTCTGTATTACCTGCACCTATCTATCGGTAAATAGAGTAAACGCTACAGGAGAAAACTCGAACATCTAACCTCAACTTCGGGACAATTGCAATGTGTGTCATCGACCATTTATCGTTTTGTATGTATACAATACCACGTGATTCTCAGTAGTGTACCTATCTGGCGTTAACTATCATTAATAACACGTCTGGTGTATTAATTAATTTTAAGCACTCCCAGACAATATAAGTGCCAAACTGACGACGTGATTATGAGTAGGAACATCATTTGATTAACTCATTTGTGACGGATGGACTCTCCCATCATTGTCATTTTGATGAGGTCAATTCACTGTCATTTTAGGGACATCAAGAGTGATTTTCCCTTTTAATTTTAATTTTCGACGAAATTTCTCCAACTGAACAGAATAGCCCGCATACATGTAGGGGCAAATAAGTCTTCGCATCTTGGGCTTCGCTGTTTGCTTAGGCCTCATGAAAAGGACATTAGGCCTATGTGGGTTCAAATTGATGAAAAAATCTACTTCTTTAGCATATGAAAAACACAACGTGTGCAAATCAGCTACATGATAACCTCACAACTGATCAGAGCATATTGTTACGCCCCATGCTTCTAGGAAATGATTCACAACTTATCTTATAAAGCAGCCAAGTATACAGATCGGTTTGTGTTGGGAACTGCCAGCAAGTCCAGCAGAAAGGTTTTCTTACGGCAAGGATCATTTCGGAGCAAGCTGATAAGAATCATTCAGCACAACCTATCTTGCACAGGTTACGATAACCAGCTAACACAATTGTACATCTTTAGCACTTCTTTCCTAGAAGTGTGTCGACTATGCCCCTGCTCAAAGAAGATGTCAGAACTTACGGGTCATAGCGTGAGGTTGATATTTGCTGAGTAATTCACTTTGATCATGAGGTTATAGAAACTGGGCATCTATTGAACAGACTTTTAAAGAAATCGTGACGTCACTCAAAGTCAAGAACCTTTCTCAGTTTCTTTAGAAAAACACACGTAAGTGGCACTATGCTTATACTGGCACTATACTGAACATAACGTTTTGGAAAGTGTAAAAATCTGTCTAAAATCATAAAAATGATCACCCACTCTGTTCCTCAAAAGACAGTTTTATAAGCTTAAATGAGCTGTCATGCTCACGTGGTGAACATATATGTTACCCATGGTCTTTTGATAATCCGTCATCAACATTTTGAGTGGTTTCAGGAACCGCTCAGACACAAACAAATCGAAACCTTTTAGGACATTTTATACTAGACGGTTCAGATCACATAACGACTATGATGTCATTTACATTAGTTCCAAATATATTATAAAAACTTGGATCGCCTATGTATTAATATGGCACATCTGATATAACAAAAACATTTATTTTTGGAGAAAACACACACACACACACACACACACACACACACACACACACACACACAAGAAAGCAATAACCTATGTAGCGAATAAACGCTGAAGATCACATTACCATGATGGCGCTAGGCCATATATGGTAAAATCTTGAAACTTTGAAATCTACAACGTTTAAATGATAGAAACCACAATGCCAGACCGGACGCTATGTCCAAATATGATAAAAATTTGAGTCTTCTTTCCCAGAGCTAAAAGTCACTGAATGGTTAGACATGCAGGAAATAAATTGTTGGAAACTGTTAGAAAAACATTTTGATCCCAGGGATTGTCAGCTCCTGTCTGAGGCTACATGGACTATGTAACGATAATATATCTATCGAAGTATTTTACCGGGTCCCAGGTGAGCGTTTATTGATATTCTGGTCATATGAACGTTATAACCAAAGAAGCTTAGTGCACAAGAGTTTGCACTCATTCTAGTTGGTGTCTAGCCGTCTGGAATTTAATTATTTAACATAGTAAACTTATCATATTATGTGTATAAATAATCAAGCTAGACCATACGGACTCGTTTATCGCCACGTAGAGCCTGGAAAACTTAACGAAAATACTTAATAAGCCAGTTCAGAAAATTTACGTTCCCACAAAACAAATTAAGTGGTGAGAGGGAGCTTCCTTCACAAGTAGCAATCGTACTAGTCGGACAAAAGTTTTATAGTTTACGTATATTACTGTTCGTGCCAAGGCGATATTACAGTGGTGGTTCTGACTGTTTTACGTTTTGTTGTTGAATTTTTGTGCTGTTTGCACATTATGTACTTTTACATATTTTAGTTAAGTTCGGGTACATAGGTGGCTGCCTCGAACTACAATATGTTCTATTAGTATAAGTACTTGATTATCAATTTAGTTTTTCCCACCTGGTTTTTGCAGTGGGAAGCTCTTTCTGATTGCGCCATTTCCATATCATTGACTACTATTATGTCTTGTATGTATGTTATAATTGTTCATGTAGCGTATGTCACTTTAATAAAAAATTACTTACTTACTTACTTACTTACTTACTATTGCCGTTCTACCCATTCAGCTGGATGTGGATGTAATTAATACGAAACCGTAAACATTGCGAAACAAAATTTAGGATTGTATTTAAAACATGCATCAATTCTAGCTTCAAAAGTTTGAAAATTTAGCTTCAGAAAAGTAATGAACCTTAAGTCGACTTAATAATCGGGGTTACCTTTATCTTCAAATAAATCGACGTGAACTGTGTAGTACACAAGTTCGAGAAATGGAGACAGGGTGTCAACGAACGTCAGATAGCCGATTGCCGGTGCATTCAGAGGGAAATACCTATTCACAGAAGAACGAAGGACAATAAATAGCTAAGTCTTGATCTTGTTTGTCAACTCCACCCAAAGCAAAGCTCCGTTTAAAATCAAATACCGGTCTTATCATTCCGTACTATTGTGATATCTTTGGTATATAGTGAAAAAAATACTATTCATCTAAAACAGACATTTCACTATAGGAATCCTCATTATCCGAAACATTTATGCTATTCAGGTTAACGGTTCTACCTGTTGGATTAACCATTAAGGTTCAATCAAAGTTTTTCATTCCCACTTTTCTCTGACACGTTTTGCAGTGAGCATTTGTTTGGCAGCTATTATCCGATGGCGGCAGGTTTGTAATGCAAATAACTCTGATACAGGAGAATGATTGTGACCTTGGGCGATATATAACGGAACTCGAGTTGAACTGTTAAAGGAAACCGGGAACTAATCATGTCAACATATCCAAGAAGTCAAAATCTGCAGGTTGCTCCGAGACTGGTATTGGAGGCATATGATTGGGTGATAATAAAATACTTTCTTTCTTTCTAGCAACTGGAAAAAATATTTTTCTTCAACTTGGTATATAATTTACCACCTGATGCACATGAATTGTGTTATTTCTGGTCCAAAAAGTAAAAACAGTGATTTTGAAAATGAGGTCAGGTGGGTTTTTTTCCAAAAATTGAAGGCCATTCTTCAACATGCAACAGCTGAGAAAAGAGCCGGTGATGGTATGTTTTTTCAAATTTAAATCTTCTAATCTATCTTTTGGCTTGAAATTCAGGTATATTTTGATGGCCCAAGTGTTACCTGGAATGCAGAATAAACTGTCAAAGAGCAAGAATTTAGCTTAGGAGCCTTAGTTCACAGTCCCCTTAAACGGACTTCAATGTTTAACAGCCAAACTTCTCCAACAAGACTATCGGTATCATATACTTCGAAAAACATTTTCTAAATTTTATCGTAGACACTATGAATTAATTTCCAAATATAATGACGCTTTTAGGTAAGCGCCTTTCGGAACCAGAATTTTATGGTGACTTGGTTTACAAATTTAAGAAACTTATAGGAAGGAATGATTTTTCTGTTCAGTTCAGAAAAAAAAATTACACGTTACAGGCATATAAGTTATAACGTGAATGTTATGCAACAGTCTGCATGCTTAGTTTTTAACCCAATCATGGTTGATAACTATGTTGCCTTCTTTAACTGCACGCCGGTGTGTCGGGCGTCAGACTTTATGATGGCCCCGACTTAAAGCTATTCATTTTAGTTGGTTGGGACCGGAGCTTCTTGTCCGTTGCATGTAAGATTATATTTTCCGTTTGGTCCTTTGAGATCAGCGAGGGTATACAGTATCTATCTTTGGCTCCATATCGTCAAATCCAAAGGGTCACTGGAGGCTTAAGTAGCCGAAACCGCGGTATGGCCCATCCCATTTCTCATTAATATGCTCATTGCTCTTAAAGGATCTAAGTTTTATTTTATTTATATTACTGATCGTTCCAAGGCGATACTTCTGTGGTGAGTCTTTTTGATTTATGTCTTCGTGTTGAGTTTTTGTGATGTTATCACCATATGTGTGTTTTCAAAATTGTTTAGCTAAGTTTGAGTGGCTGAGTGGCCACCTATTGGGAAAATAGCTGTCCCTTCGGCTTACAATAAATGTTCTTAGTATAAGTACCTGATTGTAAATTTAATTTTTTCCAACCTCGGTTTTTTTGGAGTGGGAATTTCTTTCTGATTGCGTCATTTCCTGATCGTTGCCTACTTTTATGATTCGATTGTCATAGGTCCTTGATCCGTTTCAAGGTGCAGTCAAGATTTACAGGACGAGTTTCTGTGCTTAAGCTAACAAAATAAAATTACGACTGGACAATTGTTATTTACATATTTGAGCCGCCCCATGGGGAAACCAACAATCTGCCTAGGCGAAAACAAAGGCGCACCGCGAAGCTGATCAGCGCCTTTGTTTTCGCTACTCGGATAGTACAATTCCTCTTCTACTTAAATCCGAAATTTCCAATTTCTAGCTCTTTTCTGTGCTTGTACAGGCCGGTTTGTGTCGGACCTGTTCAGAAACCACATTGTTTGTTTTCCCACGAGGTGGCTCATTTGCTGTTCTGCGTTCACAATAAAGTTCTGAAGTCACACACTTCTGTGGGACGTTCAACTATTTCATCACTCACATAATGGCACCGACATATCGCCAGAAGATGATGCACATATTGCTCTTCGTGAATATGCCAACGGATGATTATACATGAAGTCAATAAAATCAAGCAGCAAGAAGGATGACTTCACCTGAGAAATAGAAAAAAGTAATTGTATTGTTTTATTATCGTTGCTATTAATTTTATTCATTTGGGGCGAATAAATGTCAAGATCCTAATGTTATTTGAAAGCCAAAGCGAACTCTGGCTACACAATTGCAAAATGGATATTGTTTTCTAACGAAGTTTTGTTAAATTACGTGAATTTGCACTATTTATCACGTTCTTGACATAAAACAAATTATAAATATTTATAGGTAAGTTTACTGCTAAACGTGATAGGTTGTAAAAGCGGAGTATACAGCATACTTTATGATAAAAATGTGCGCAAAAGCATCGTCAATTCTTTATAGAATTGTTAGCCACGTTGAATTAAGGTCATTCTGGTGCATTTTGTCTTGTGGTAACAACCATACAAGTAAAATATCCTAGCCTTCCATGTTCGTATATCAAACGTCTGCAAAACGTATAATTTTATTCGCTCGCGTATTGAACATGTATTCTCTTGCCATATAAAGGTTCTTATTGATTTAAAATGACCCTTTGTGGTCTATCTTATTCACCTGTTGTGTTCAAAAGAATAATAGGACTAGTTCTTTGAGATCGAACATTAGAATAGTGTTTGTTCTACTAAGATGATGTAATAGCGTTTGGCAAAACGATTGAAGAAGTACTTCAAAATCACAGAACGATATTCAAAAGGTTAACAACCACAAATCGCTTATAACCCACCAAAATGTTAATTGTTTCAACTTCTGTGTAGTTTTCCAGGCCATAATTCTGAAGACGGGAAATATTGATTCAAACTATAGGAACTCTTCAAAACTGGTCTGCTCCAACTGTTGTTTCATCTTTCGTTTGGACTGATTGTTGCCCGGCAGCACTTGAAACATCCAAACATTGCCTTATATATACGCCCCATCTTAGTATTATACAATAGACAATAATAGCTTCATATTAGACACCAACGTCACTTTATACTGATATTGGAACTTTTGTTTCGTAAGTTCAGCACGGAGAAGAAAGAATTACTTTACATGTATCAAAACAGTGAAAAGGTACAAGTAGGCAATGATAAGAAAAAGGCGCAATCAGAAATAAATTCCCACTTCAAAAACCGAGATGGGAAAAAACCGAGATGGGAAAACAACTAAATTGACAATTATGTACTTATACTAAAAACATTTCGTAAGCCGAGTGAGCAGCTATTTCCCTATAGGCAACAACTCAGTTACCCGAACTTAACTAAAATATGAAAACGTACATAAGGTTCAAACAGCACAAAAGTTCGAATCCAAAACATAAAACAAATAGAACCACTACAGAAATATCGCCTTGGAATGATCAGTAATTAAAATTACTGGGAGGCTTAAAAAGGTACATATAGGCAATGATCAGGAAAAGGCGCAATCAGAAAGAAATTACCATTCAAAAAACCGAGGTGGGAAAAACTAAATTGACAAATAGGTACTTATACTTAGAAAACATATCATAAGCCGAGTGAGCAGCTATTTTCCAATAGGCGGCCACTCAGTTACCCGAACTTAAATAAAAATATGAAAACATACATAAGGTTCAAACAGCACTAAAAATAAATAGAACCAGAACAGAAGTAGTATCCAGTTTTAAAGGTACCTAACCTCACACTCATCTTCTGCAGTGGCTCTAATATACACACATAAAAATCATGTTAAGAAATATAAAACATAGGTACCAAAGCCCTTAATTGAGTTACCCCATAGCGTTCAAGATGTCCGATTAGAGCCCTAGCATTAAATTCGTAAATTTCAAATCCAAGCAGACACGGGGTAAAGATTGAATCCTCGTCAAATCGATTTAAGCCAGCTGACCGTTCCAAGATGCTTCTGTTGTGATTTATCTTTGTTTTGTTTTTTAATTCTGTCTGCGTCTTTGTTGTGCTCGTCATCTTTGTGTTTGGTTGATGCTAGCCGGGTAGCTATGCTGATAGCCGGGTGGCTGGCTAGTCATTCTCGTTGTTACGCATTACGAAAACATATCCATGTACTATACTGTATTTTCTTAAGTTGTAAAAATTGAAATTTTTCACTACATTTATTTTTTTTTTATATTTTTCTTATTTTTGCTCAAAACATAGATTATGGGTACCCACAATCTATGTTTTGGAACAAAATAAAGAAAATAGGTATAACCCTGCATACCCCGGTTTGACTATATAACAGTAGGGTTAAAGGGGGTATACATTGTACGGACATGTTTTCGTGATGGATTTTTTGTGTTTTGGGGGTCACATGACCAAGATGGCCGCCAGGGCTATAAATAGCGAAAACCTTTAAAAATCTAATTCTCTGGAACCGATGGACCGATTTCAATGAAACTTGGTATGTAGCATTAGGGATGTCTGCCTTTTACAATTTGTATAAACCATGACCTTGGGTTGACCTTGACCTATTTTATCGCAAGGTCAATTTTGGTCCTATAGGCTTTTCAAGGGAGAGAAATGAAAACATTGAATTTTTCAGGAAGTTTTGAAGCCTGTGACCTGAAAGTTAGTAGATACAGACGATTTATTGATTTAATGAAGTGGTGTGAGTATTCAAGGTCAAGGTCATTTCTTGACCCTGATTAAAGGTCATTTGCATATTATATGTAAAACTTAATTTTCTCAGAAACCGCATGACCAATCGAAGCCAAATTTTATATGTAGTGTACTTAGGATGGGGGAACCAAAGTTTGTATATTTTTTTTAGGTCACATGACCAAGATGGCCGCCATGGCTATAAATAGCAAAAACCTTTAAAACTCTTCTTCTCCAGAACCAGAATGCCTATGATTTTGAAACCTGGCATGAAGCACCAGGAGTTTGTATAAATCATGACCCTGGGATGACCTTGACTTTTTTACGGCAAGGTCAACATAGGGCGCCCATGCATTTGAATGGGGAAAATTGTCACAATGTCATTTGACGGCCCTGGAAAAACTTTATAGAAATGGGCAAATGGACTGAATAGTTATGATTCTGAAAAAAAAGGACCCCAGAGGCAGGTCTGCCCCCACCTTGGGGCAATATACGTGTATATTACCATAATATTCAAACATCTTTTTCTCTGAAACCATTTGGCTAATCAAAGCCAAACGTCCTTTTGAGTATTCTTAGGAAGAAAGAATGAAAGTTTATATAAATGGTCAAGGTCACATGACCAAGATGGCTATAAATAGCAAAAAAAAAAAAAAAAAAAAAAAAACAAACACAAAACTTTAAAGATCTTCTCCAGAACCAGAAGGCCTATGATTTTGAAACTTGGCATGAAGCATCAGACAATGGAGCTCTATAAAGTATATATATAAATCATGACCTTAGGATGACCTTGACCTATCTTATAGGTTGCCCATGCATTTGAATGGGGAAAGCTAGTAAAATGTAATTAAATGGGGGGATACTTGCTGAGAATATGCAAGTGGACAGAAGATTTATGTTGATTGGAAAAAATGTCCTCAGGGGGTTCTCTGCCCCCCTGCCCCAGGGCTATATACATGTAAATGACCATTATATTCAAAGATCTTCTTCTCTAAAACCACTAGGCCAATCAAAGCCAAACTGTATGTGGAGCATCATTAGGAAAGGCAGGTGAAAGCTAATATGAATGGGCCAGGTCATATAACCAAGATGGCCACCATGGCTATGAATAGTAAAAACCATCATAAATCTTTTTCTTCAGAACCAGAAGGCCTTTGATTTTGAAACTTGGCCTGAAGCATCAATGAATACAGCTCTACACACTTTGTATAAATCATGACCCTGGGGTGCCCTTGACCTATTTTACGGCAAGGTCAGCTCAGGTTGCATATCCCAGTACTCAGGTGAGCGTTTACAGGACCATTGGTCCTCTTGTTTCGTCCTCTAAACATTTTGTGGCATGTAGCTATTGAAGCATCCCAATTTTGCCCTCTAACATAACACATTCATGCAAAAACTCATTTTTCTCATGTCTTCAATATGTGCTATGTGTGAATAGTTACCCACCAACTAATAAAAATGTGGGCATTTTAAACGAGGGTACATGTATTTTGAATGTATAATTGGTATGATTAAGATGAGTAATGAATTGTTATTATATCATTGTATTTTAGGCATCGAAGAAAGCCAATGGAAACCTTGGTGACCGGATCGAAACTTAGTATACAGGAAGACTTCGCAATACAGGCACATAAAATTAATGGAATTTTGATCGTTTGGTAAAAATTTGAAACGTATTTCTAATGGTTACCTGTTGCTTGCAGTTATAACCATCTTCCCTTTTTATAAATAGTTGGTACAGAATTAAATGCAGATCCTAGACCTGCTATATATAACTTTTGACAAAACCACAATAGATTATACGGATAAAAACTAAACCATACCTGTGGTGTTGACAGACAACTTACAACAGGTACTTAAAACACAACCTGACCTAGCAAATAGTAAAAGTCAGACTGTAATCAGTTCAACATTATTTTACATACTTAAAAAAATAATGGATCTGTGAAAAAATGCTTCATAAACCGAATTCATCGCTGTTTCACTTCCGATCTATCATGTTCGATTCTGTCTTGAAAATCCAACGGGTGTATCGTTTACTTGAAAAGTATACGTTGTATCATTGTAAAAATTAAAACTGAGATCCTTTAATAGCAGTGAACATATTAATGAGAAAGGGTATGGGCAATTGGGGCAGAAAACAATAAATTCCTGAGATTGTAATAAGATTTATGTAATAAGATTTAGTTTATTTCCACCATTTGGGCGACGGCTTATATTAACCTATTACTGGCATAAGAGCCTTCGACTCCGTTGAGATAAAACTTTGGGATGTTGTAAGCCCATGCCAACTTCCTGTTGATGTTTCTGTGAATATACCTATCTACCGTTATCTATTATTAATAATACACCGCCTGGTGTATTAATTAATAATTAATTTTACGCACGCCCTGACAATAAAAGTGCCAAACTGACGACGTGATTATGAGTGGGAACATCATTTCATTATTCTATTTGTGACGGATGGACTCTCCCGTCATTATCATTTTGATGAGGTCAATTCACTTTCATTTTCGGGACATCAAGAGTGATTTTCCATTTTATCTAAATTTTCAACCATTTTTTATCCAAGTGAACAGAATGCCCCATTTGGGAAAATAAGTCGTCACATCTGAGGCTTTGTTGTTTGCTTCGGCTTTATGAAAAAGGCAGTTACCTTATGTGGGTTCACAGCGATTAGAAAATCTACTCTTTTTACATTTGAAACCCATCGTGTGCAAATCAGCTGCACGATAACCACACAACTGATTAGAGCATATTGTTTCGCCACATACTTCTAGGAAATGATTCACAAGTTATCTTATAAAGCAACCAACTATGCAGATTGGTTTGTGTTGGGAACTGCCGGCAAGTCTAGCAGAAATGTTTTCTTACGGCAAGGATCATTTCGGAGCAAGCTGATAAGAATCATTCAGCACAATCTATCTTGCACATGTTACGATAACCAGATGACCCAATTGTGCATTTTAGCAGGATACAAACTACTGGTATCAATGAGAATACCTCTTTCCTAGAAGTGTGTCGACTATGCCCCTGCTCAAAAACGAGGTCTGAAATTAAGGGTCATAGCGTGAGGTTGATACTTGCTGAGTGATTTACATTGAACATGAGGTTAGAGAAACTGGGCATCTATTGAACAGACTTCTATAGTCACTCAAAGTCAAACACTTTTCTGAGTTTCTATATAGAAAAACACACATAAGTGGCACTATGCTTATACTGGCACTAAACTTAACATAACGTTTTCGAAAGAGTAAAAATTTGTCAAAAACATACAATGAGTATCCACTCTGTTCCTCAAAAGATAGTTCTATAAGCTTAAATGAGCTGTCAGGCTCACATGGTGAACATTTATGTTAGCCATGGTCTTTCGATAATCCGTCATCAACATTTTAAGGGGTTTCGGAAACTGCTCAGACACAAACAAATCGAAACCTTTTAAGACATTTTATACCAGACGGTTCAGATCACATAACGACTATGATGTGATTTACATTAGTTCCAAATATATACTTAAGGAATAAAGAAACGCATAAAAAACTGTGGGGTATTGTAGACTGGCTTTGTAATGCAAGCCTATCGTGCATCCGATCTTATTACATGAAAGCAGTATCTAAACGTCAAAATACAGCAGGTTTAGTCACTATGGATAAAAACCTGGATCGCCTATGTATTTATATGGCACAGTTGATATAACCAAAACATTTATTTTTGGGGAAAAATAACACATACAATATTGCATGAACCCATGTAGCGAATAAACGCTGATATGAAAATCACATTCCCATGATGACGCTAGGCCATACATGTATATGGTAAAATCTTTAAATCTCCTCCTCTTGAAAATATAGCCATATTATCTTAAAACTTGGAAATCTAGAACGTTTAAATGGTCCAACCACAATGCCAGCCCGGACGCTATGTCCAGATATGATAAAAATTTGAGTCTTCTTCACCAGAACTAAAAGTCACTGAATGGTTAAACATGCCGGAAATAAATTGTTGGAAACTGTTAGAGCATCTACGTTTTAAAAACATTTTGATCCCAGGGATTGTCAGCTCCTGTCTGAGGCTATGTGGAACTATGTAAGGATAACATATATATACTCATCAAGAGTGGTTTTGCACCAGTTAATATTTTTCTCATTTTAAAATAATGTTTAGTATAGATCTTTTTCAAATAAACTTTTAAAACTTAATACCATCTTAAAGGACTGGACTTCGTGGATAACAAAGCAATAATTTGTCTTGAAAAGATTAAGTAAAAATGTGGAAAAATGCATGTTTTTAAAAACACAAACTTTGGGATGCAGCAAAAAGCTCACATCTTTATTGCTGGACTTCCAAACCTGAATTCTTTTCACATCCTCGGTCGAGAAACTGAAAGCAATCATTTAAGAAATGAATTTCATTTTCCTGGTGTTCATGGAGCTATGAACCGCAGTGGGTCGCGTGCAAAGTGAATGAACCCCGAAGGGGTTCATGTAAGCTTTGCTAGCGACCCACTGCGGTTCATAGCTCCATGAACAACAGAAAAATTAAACTCATTGCTTATATTTACATTCATTTCTGTCTATCGCTTGTTGAAAAATCACCAAGGCGGTCACATTTACCACCAAAACAGAGAATGTACACACCGTGTGTGTTCAAACAGCGGAACGGCGTCGACGTTTACAACGTCCAATCAGATTGGCGAGATTCATGTTTTTGACGTCAAATTTGGATTACGTCACGTCGCGTGGCACAATGGTGTTCATGGAAGTATGAACACGGATGAAAATCTAATGGTTCATCAAAGGAGGTTTTAGAACAATGTAAATATTTAAAGCAAAAAAACATAAGAATAGAATTGTTTGGACAAAAATACAGTTTTCGACCAAAAATAATGATTTTTGAGATTTTGTTTTAACTCTCAGATAAAGCTTAGTAACTCATCTCTGCAATAAAATGGGTTGTTTTCCATCAAACACAGCATGCAGCACCCCTTAATGTTTAACTGGAGGTACTGCTTTTCAACCCATCCAAATTCCGACTTTTTAAAAAGCTGAATATCAAAAACATACTCATGCAATATCATTGACTTGAGATCACCTTTAACAGAAAGAAAATAGGCGGAAGTTTTTGGTGTCAAAACATCACGTAGTGATAAAAAAATTGACATGAATTTTGATTTTACTCATTTTCTCCAATATTTATTTTTTTTTTTTGTCTCAAAAATTGCAATTTTGTAAAAAAATGCATTTTTACCCAAATTTAGAGATTTTTAAGTTGTTTTCTGGCTTAAACTTTTTGCTGTGGAGCTCTTGTAAATTTGGAAACAAAAATGTGTTCTTAACACGGTGGCATTTTTGGTGGATTTTTTATGAGTTTCCAATTTTCAATATTTACAGGAAAATGGAATTTTATTTCATTTTTTGAAATCGTTTCCGCAACGTTTTTTGGTCTCGTCACACACATCATCAAACTCTTTCAGACTGTGCAAATTCAAAAAGATAGGTTTACATTTGTTAGCCAAATTGTCCCTAAAATATGGAAAAATCTAAGTTGTGCAAAACTTCTTTTGAGGAGTATATATATCTATCGAAGTATTTTACCAGGTGCCAGGTGAGCGTTTATTGATATTCTGGCCATATGAACGTTATAACCAAAGAAGCTTAGTGCACAAGAGTTTGCACTCATTCAAGTTGGTGTCTAGCCGTCTGGAATTTAATTATTTAACATCGTAAACTTACCACATTATGTGTATAAATAATCAGTCTAGACCAAACCACGGACTCGTATATCGTCACGTAGAGCCTTGAAAACCCAATGAAAATACTTAATAAGCCAGTTCAGAGAATTTATGTTCCCACAAAACAAATTAAGTGGTTAGAAAGAGCTTCCTTCACAAGTAGCAATCGTACTAGTGTGACAAAAGGCTGTACATTTTATATTACTAGTTTTGGTTTTGGTTAATAACAATTCTGGCGAAGTGCTCAGTGAATTGAAGTGTAGAGGGTTCCGTGCGACGAGCTTGTCCACTTATGATATTTCTACTCTGTATACGACATTGCCACATAATCTAATTAAAGAAAAAAATCTGGATTTGATAGAGTGGACCTTCAAAAGGGCGTTAAAACTTTGGCATGTAATGACAGAAATGCTTTTTCACTTCCTCTGACCAAAGTCGGTATACACTTTGGTCATGTCAGAATGTGTGCGATGCCTTATCTTATCTCCTGGATAATATTTATATGAGATTTGGGACCAAGTTATACAGACAAATTTTTTGGAATTCCGATTGGTACTAATTGCGCACCTCTCGTAGCTGATTTATTTTATACTGCTTCTAAAGAGATTTCATGGATTCTCTTAACCATGATAATCAAGCTGATATTATCGAGGCTTTTAATTCGACATCCAGATACCTCCATGACCTTTTGAACATTGACAATCCTTAATTATTTTGAGGGTATGGTCAATCAAAATTATCCACCTGAACTACAGTTGAACAAAGCTAATATCTCATATACCGAAGCCCCCTTTTTAGATTTACACATTTCTGTAGCAAACGGATTTGTTTCTCCTAAAATTTATGATAAGCGCGATGACTTTTATTTTGATATAGTAAATTTTCCGTTTTTGGATGGTGACGTTCCTCGTCGTGCTTCCTATGGTGTATACATTTCGCAACTTATTAGGTTTGCTAGAGTCTGCAATCATGTTACGGACCTCAATGCTCGAAATAAATATTTATCAGCCAAACTTCTCCAATAGGGCTATCGGTATCATAAACTTCGAAAAACATTTTCTAAATTTTATCGTAGATACTATGAATTCATTTCCAAATAAAATGATAAGTTAAAGACGCTTTTAGGTGAGGGCCCCCAGCAGACATTTGACGTCCATGGGACATCAGATTGACGTCAGATTTCAATGTCATAATTACGTTGGAGTTAGGTTGATTTTGAAAGTTTGTTTGACCTCAAAAACAGACGTCAATCTGACGTGCTAAAACCAATGTTGGTTTAACGTCTAAAAGCTGACGTCAATCTGACGTTCTTAAACCGACGTTGGAACCCATGTCATATCAATAGTTCATCGTGAATATTATTCGCATTTTTGATTACTATTCTGAAATCCTGAAGAAATCCTGAAGTGGATTCAGAAGTTTAGTGATGCACTATTGTAATTCCCTTTCACCCCTTTGATAGAGTTATTTGTTTTAAATTTAAATCACACTGATGTTGGTACATCTTATTTAAGCGAAATTTTATTGCTATATGGTGCTAAAACCAATAAGACATTAGTGTAAGAAATAAGATTAAATAAAATGGTGAAATAAATATCAAAATATACAAATTTTATTTTCGTCTTAATTGAAAGTTTAATAGTTCAGTAAAAGACTTTATTTTGATTAATAAATAGTTATTTTTCTAAATAAATTAAGCAAGATGGGCGAAATTTTCCATACGAGACCCAGATATGACTTTTAAGTGGCAATGTTGAAATTATTATTTGAATTTGATTTTATTACATAATATGCATAAGAAGTCAGTGGAGCGTGAAAAGTTGGTCAGATCAGAAGAATCAGAAAAAGTCACAGAGCGTGAAAGGTACAGACCCATAAGAAGTCAATGGAGCGTTGGTCAGTAGCAATAATTCCGAAAAAAAAATCGCGGAGCGTGAAAGGTTGGTCAGGGGCAACAGATCCAAAATAAGTCAATAGAGCGTGAAAGGTTGGTCAGGAAAAGAAGTCAATACAACGTAAAAGGTTGGTCAGGGGCAACAGACCCATAAGAAGTCAATGAAGCGTTGGTCAGTAGCGATAATTCCGAAAAAAAATCGCGGAGCGTGAAAGGTTGGTCAGGGGCAACAGATCCAAAATAAGTCAATAGAGCGTGAAAGGTTGGTCAGGAAAAGAAGTCAATACAGCGTAAAAGGTTGGTCAGGGGCAACAGACCCATAAGAAGTCAGTGGAGCGTGAAAGGTTGGCCAGGGGCAACAGACTCATAAGAAGTCAATGGAGCGAGAAAGGTTGGTCAGGGGCATCAGACCCATGGGAAGTCAATGGAGCGTAAAAGGTTGGTCATGGGCAACAGACACATAAGAAGTCAATGGAACGTCCAAGGCTGGTCAAGTTGACGTCAGGTGCCTGCTGGGGGCCTTTTGGAAGCAGAATTTTATGGTGACTTGGTTAACAAAGTTAAGAAACTGATAGGAAGGAAAGATTTTTCTTTTCAGTTCAGAAAAATCATTACACGTTACAGACGTATAGGTCATAACTGGAATGTCATGCGACAGTCTACATGCTAAGTTTTTAACCCAATCATGGTTGATAACTATGCTGCCTTCTTTAATTGCACGCCAATGGGTCGGGCGTCCGACTCTGTGATGGCCCCGACTTTAAGCTATTCATTTTAGTTGGTTGGGGCATGAGCTTCTTGTCTGTTGCTTGGCCCACCGGGGTTCAACTGTTTTGTTTTCTTTTGCTCCGGAGTTAGTAAGTTATTCAGTGCCCAGGGATCTCCATCGTCGGGCAGCTAACCGAATCTGTGGGTCCTCGTTTTTGATTCATCAGGATGATTATCATGATTTATTTGTTTGTTCTTGATGATTCATTGACTAGTTAGAGATTCACCACGAGGACCGAACAACTAACTAAATGTTATAAAGCACTGCAGAAGCTGAGGGTGAGGTTATGGCCATGTAAAATCGATTTAAGCCCGCCAGTATTTCTATATTACGATCGTTCCAAGGCGATACTTCTGTGGTGGTTCCTTTTATTTTATGTCTCGGTGTTAAATTTTTTGTGCTGTTGGCGCTTATGTTTGTTTCCATAATTTTTGTTAAGTTAAGGTAACTAAGTGGCCACCTATTGGGAAAATAGCTGCTCATTCGGTTTACGATATGTTTTCATGGTATAAGTGCCTGATTGTTAATTTACCTTATTGTTGATTTAGTTTTTCTCACCTCGGTTGTTGGAGTGGGAATCTTTTTCTGATTGCACCTTTTCCTGATCTTTGCCTACTTGTACCTTTTTGCAGTGGGAAGTTCTTTCTGATTGAGCCATTTCCAGATGATTGACTACTTTTACCGTTCTACCTAATCAGCTGGATGTGGGTGTTATTAATACGAAACCATAAACATTCCGAAACAAATATAGGATAATATTTAAAACATGCATCCATTCTTGCTTCAAAAGTTTGAAAATTTAACTTCAGAAAAATAATGAACCTGAAGTCGCCTTAATAATCGGGGTTACCATTATCTTCAAATAAATCGACGTTAACTCTGTAGTGCACAAGTCCGAGAAATGAAGACAGGGTGTCAAAGAACGCCAGATAGCTGTTTGCCGGTGCCTCCAGAGGTGAATCCCTATCCACGAAAGAACAAAGGACAATAAAGGGCTCATCATGGAAACATCTCTGTGTGGAACTTAACCACTTCAAACCTATACTTATATAGTAAAACTGAGGTTTGACGGGTCAAGAGAAAAATCAATAATTAATGTATATAATAAAACATTATTTTATGATAGGTAAGGCAAATATTTGTAAAATTAAAATTTAGTTCATAAATTTAATATGTAATCAAAAGAAATCCCCAAGTAATCATGGAGAAGTTTCCGTAATGTAATTCTAGATCTTGTTTTGTCAACCCCACCCAAACTAAAGCTCCGTTTAAAATCGAATAGCGGTCTTATCATGCCGTACTATTGTGATATCCTCGGTAAATAGAGTAAAATATATTATTCATCTACGACATTACACTATAGGAATCCTCATTATCCAAAACATTTAAGCTATTCGGGTTAACGATTCTACCTGTTGGATTCACCATTAAGGTTCAATCAAAGTTTGTCATTCCCACTTTTTTCTGACACGTTTTGCAGTGAGCATTTCTTTGGCAGTTATTACCTGATGACAGCAGGTTTCTAATGTAAAGAATTTTGATACAGGAGATTGGTTGTGATCTTGGGCGATATTTAATGGAATTCGAGTTGAACTGTCTATGGTTCGATTGTTATAATTCTGCGGCCCATTTTATGATGCTGTCTACAATTTGTAAATTTACACGATACGTTTGTGTGCTTAAGTTAACAAAATTGACAATTAGGTACTTATACTTAAAGAACATGTGGTAAGCCAAGTGAGCAGCTATTTTCCAGTAGGCGGCCACTCAGTTACCCGAACTTAACTAAAACTATGTAAACGTTCATAAGGTTCAAACAGCACAAAACAACGACTCCAAACATAAAACAAATAGAAACACAACATAAGTATCGCATTGGAACATTTAGTAATATACATCTACTGGGGGACTTAAACCGGTTTTACAGGACCCTAACCTCACCCTTATCTTCTGCAGTGGTTCTCAACATTAAGTTTGTTGTTCGATCCTCGTGGTGAATCTCTAAGTAGTCAATGAATCATTATGGGCAAACAAATAAGTCATGATAATCACCATGATGAATCAAAAACGAGGACTCAAAAACTCAGTAAGCTGCCCGACGTGAGAGATCCCTGAGCGCCATATGATTCACTGAAATCCGGAGCAAGAGATAAACACCAGTTGAACCCCTGTTGGCCAAGCAATAGACATGAAACTCCGGCACCAACCAACTAAAATGAATCGCTTTAAGTCGGGGCCATCATAGTGTCTGACGCGACCCACAGGCGTGCAATTAAAGACGACAACATAGTTATCAACCATGACTGGGTTAAAAGCTAAGCATGAAGACTGTCGCATAACATTTAAATTATACCCCATACGTCTTTAATATGAAATGATTTTTCTGAACTGAAAAGAAAAAATAATTCCTTCCTTTAAGTTTCTTAAATTTATAAAGCAAGTCACCATAAAATTCTGGTTCCGAAACGTCCTCCCGTAACCTGAGTTCCTTTAAGAGCAGAGATACCAGTAATGAGAAAGGGGATGGGCCACACCGCGGTTCGGCTACTCAAGCCTCATCAGTGACCATATAAACCTGGCAACATGGAGCCAGAAACAGTTACTGCAATTTTAAGAATTTTATCTGGACCGTCTTTAGCCCAACATTAAAGTTGGAAATCAATTCATAGTGTCTGCAAAAAATTTATTTTCGAAGTTTATGAAACCCATAGCCCTGCTGGAGAAGTTTGGCTGCTAAACAATTGTTTCGCGCGTTGAAGCCCGCAACATGATGGCAGACTCTAGCAAATAAAAATTGAAACTTTGAGAGCAGTGAACTTATTAATGAGAAAATCGTGGGTCATACCTAATAAGTTGCGAAATGTATACAGCTGTACACCATAAAAGCACGGCGAGGAACGTCACCATCCAAAAACGGAAAATTTACTATATCAAAATCAATGTCATCGCGTTTATCATAAATTTTAGAAGAAACAAATCCATAAATAAAAAGCATAAAACCTCTCTAAAGGAAAAGGAATCGAATCATACATGCACTGCTGCAAGATTATGACTGGGTCAGGTCTAAGGTTATGTGGCGGTCTAAAATGTTGAAGAGAAACAGATGTGTTCATCTAAACACTTGGACCAAACCAGCACTGAACCTGGCTCGGAACAAATTCGTCCTGTGAACAGCACATTAGGTTTTCGAGTAAGTTCCTTTAATGGTAAGAATATTGTTGAAAAATGTATGAAGTGCTTAAACTGCCCGATAAAGCCAAGGAAACATTTTACAGATGAAACAACGGTTTGGCCATGCCAATTTTGAAGAGTTTCAATATTTTGGGATCACAGGAATCCCGTCCTCAGAAATATGACCTAGAAAACTACACTGAAATTGTAACAATAACCAAATTGATGGATTAAACGATTTTTGATTTGTCATTCTTAATTATTTAAAGATGATTCTGTGATTTTGAAGTTCTTCTTCAAATGTTTTACCAGGCGCTATTACATCGTCTAGGTTGCACAAACATATGTGAAATGTAAGGCCTCGAAGAACTAGTAATATTATTGTTTCAAACACAACAGGTGAATTAGATCGACCACAAGGCAGCATTTCAAATTCATAAACAACCTTTGTGGCAAGCAAATTCATGTGTGTTACGCGAGCGAATGTGTGTTTTGCAGACGTTTGTTAAACGCACATGAAAGGCTAGAACGTTTGGCTTGTATATTAATAACCACAAGAAAAAATACACCAGAATGACCTTGATTAAGTTAAGTTCAATACTCTGATTCAGGCGAATGACTGCAACCTCTTGTGCTTCATATTTTTACAATCTATCACGTTTTTGCCAGAGTCTGCAATCATGTTGCGGACTTCAATTCGCGAAATAAATGTTTAACAGTCAAACTTCTCCAGCAGGGCTATCGGTATCATAAACTTCGAAAAACATTTTCTAAATTTTATCGCAGACACTATGAATTGATTTCCAAATTTAATGTTGGGCTAAAGACCCTTTGACGCGAGGGCCTCTCGGAACCAGAATTTTATTGTGACTGACACGTTACAGACGTACAGGATATAACTTAAATGTTATGCGACAGTCTGCATGATTAGTTTTTAACACAATCATGGTTGATAACTATGCTGTCTGCTTTAATTTCACGCCGGTGGGTCGGGCGTCAGATTCTATGATGGCCCCGACATATAGCTATTCATTTTAGTTGGTGGTTGGGGCTGGAGCTTCTTATCTGTTGTTTGCCCCCCCCCCCCCCCGGGGTTCAACTGGTGTTTTTCTTTTGCTCCGGATTTAGTAAGTTATTTGGCGCCAAGGGACCTCCATCGTCGGGAAGCTTACTCAATCTGCAAGTCCTCGTTTTCGATTCACCATGGTGTTTATCATGATTGATTTGTATGTCCATTATGATTAAATGACTAGTTAGACATTCACCACGAGGACCGAACAACTTACTAAATGTTGTGAACTACTTCATTGACTAGTTAGAGATTCACCACGAGGACCGAAGAACTAACTAAATGTTATGAACCACTGCAGAAGCTGAGGGTGAGGTTAGGCGCCTGTAAAACCGGTTTAAGCCCGCCAGTAACTTTGTGTTAGTGATCGTTCCAAGGCGATACTTCTGTGGTGGTTCTTTTTATTTATGTCTTGGTGTTTATTTTTTGTGCTGTTGGCGCCTTATGTGTGTTTTCATAGTTTTAGTTAAGGTCATTGTTCTAAACACTGGCATATTTTGGCTGCTTCGAACATGTTAGGCCAGTTTTGACCATCTGATTGGAGAGAAAACAAGAATGTATTTTGCCAAAAGTTTGTCCGACTCTATTATGAATAGTTATTCTTTATTGCAAAACATCACAATTTTAATCATGCAAAGCACCAGCATGGCGTTACAAAGGATATGAAAAGTGACCAAAACAAGCATTTTCGATAAACTTACCACCATGAATAGCTTAGGTAATCCTTTTGCACGCGAATGGCAGATTTTTTCTGCACATCACATTCCGACTGCATTAAACAAGATATTTAACTATCCAAAAACACATTTGTTTTGAGAAAATAAGTTATGGTTCATGTAGAGCAATGTACGCGGAAAATGTAGTATATAATTTTCCTTGTGTACATGTTTTAATATTACACAACAGTTTTGAGAAAGTCCTGAACACGGGGTGCAATATACTCTTCCTCAAAAGTCCTGTCACCCTATTACATGTAGTTTTCATTTATTGAATAAATGAAAATGCATTGTGTTCCATTTTTGTCTATTGAAATATACATGACAAAGTCCAGTATGCCAAATGTCCCTTTCATGCAGTTCACGTTTGTTGCGTATGTGCAGTTTAAACACATTTTTTATAGTTACAAGGGTGCGAATGGGTGGGGATCGGGGGTGGAGGTCAGTCCATGTTAGTTGCATCCTTCGGATACAACTGAAGTCTAGAGCATCCGTCATGTCCGTGGTGTGGTATGTAATAAGTGGTTGGGAAATCGCTCTAGGGCTTCTCCGGCATATTCATTCCAGATGAAATTTCAAATATGCCCTGTCTCAGTTTGAATTCGTTCGAATTGATGCTTTACATCCCAGTCAACAGCTAAGGTCATGCCGGGACGTTGCCTCCACTTTATGGGGCTCTTGCCCAAAATGAAGACGTCCCAGTCAACAGCTAAGGTCATGTTGGGATATTGCCTCCATTTTATGGGACTCTTGTCCAAAATGAAGATGTCATGAGTCTTTGACATCCAACATGTGCTTCAAATATAACCAGACAAAGCCAAAAGGGGTTATAATATATGAGCCTTGATGCGAGAAAACCGGTCTTCGCGATTTCCTACCAGGTCCGACATAAACGGGTCTGTGCAGTCTCAGAAAATGGTCAAAAGCTTGAAATTTCGGATTTAGGAAGAAGAGAAATTTTACTATCCGAGTGGTGAAACCAAAGGCGCTGATCAGCTTTGCAGTTACTGCGAATCTGATCTGCGCCTTTGTTTTCGCATATGCAAAATTCCGGTTTTCTCACGATGCGGCTCATATTATAATGTGCGGATGGTTAGACTCGGAACCTCTTTTCCTGGGGGCAGGCTCAGACCCGAGCGGTTAACCAGTAATCAGATAGCCAGTCAGCATCGTACAGGCTTTCACTGGAGGCATAATCAGCCCATCTATTTCCTTCTGGGGCCCCAATGGGTAGGGGCCCCTGTTTCAGTATGACTTGCGATGTAAGTAGGGCATAAAACGCTGACACTACAACAAGAATATGATTCAGTGGTCTAAGTTTCAGATTTTTCTTAAATAGTTGCTATTCGTCTTACTGCTGATATATATTACAAAGTACGTGATTTGGGACTTCACTTCAATGCTACACTGCTAAACTGCTGACAGCCCCACAAGCGTTGGCTCCGCCCCGACATGACTAAAAAATTGTTGACTGGAATGTTAAGCCTCCATACAAACAACCAAATTAACTGCTGACAGCCTACGGATATTTTTCCCAAATCGTGCTTGCTCAGTCATTGTGTAATGGTTAGAGTGTCGTAGGTTAGATCCAGAGCCGCATCATAAATAAGACCGTTTAAATGGTATCAGTGGCTACTTTGCTTGGCGCTCAGCATTATAAGGCAAGCACTGGATTCTCTTCTTTCAAAATATAGCATTACTTACATCTCGAAAATATATGAAAATGACTGAAAAAAAAATTAAAAAAGGTCTGATACTGATCACTGTCTGTATTCACTGGAGGACCATATGGAAGATTGTCAATTGTGCTAAATTTGTTGTCCTCCTAAAATATAAAATTTATTTATTTATTATTATTATTATTTTTATTACAACACTTAAGGTTACCCATACCAACAGCAAAGCAAAAATATATATATATATATATATATATATGAAAACAAAATGACCACTGAAACTTGTCTATCTTGTACCCCCTTATAGGATAGTCCTTGGACAAAGTCGGTCAAGCAAAACATTGGTCAACCTGGTACAATATCGACATACATGTACATGTATACATAGCTCTGGGCCTATTGAACTGTTTCCAGAGTGGTATTGATCCAAGGGTTCTTCAGCCTTTCCGGTTAAAATTTAAAATGAGCTAGTTTATCCGCATGACCTTAGCTACAGTATTAAGCGGGACGTAAAAACATTACCAAACAAGCCATTGAAGCAAAATTTAACTGTTTTGCCTAGACATGTTATTTGCAACCTTGGGTCTAATGCATATAAACAATGTAAATACTGACTCATAGGATGGTTGTGTCAAGTCATTATTTTTTTCTCTCACTTTCTTTTGTGTTTTGGCCGTAATGTATTTCACAACTATTATTTAGTCGTTGCGAGACAAAGCCATCCCTTTCTGGGTACGTAACCGGTACTTTGTGCAGCTTGAAGTTTTTTTTTTATTTATTTTTTGTTTTGTTTTGTTTTTTTTTTTTCAATTTTGCATCCCTTTCAATCTTCTTTACTCATATCGAGACAAATCAATCGGTAGGTGTGGCGAAAACCGGAGTACCCGGGGAAAAACCACCTGACACACCCGCAAGCAGAACTATGCTTGTCCCACATGTGACTCATGCCCCGTGCGAGGTGCGAACCCACAGAGGTGAGATGATCGAATGATCAAGAGCACTGAAGTCAGCGACCTTAACCATTCGGCCACGGGGGCCGCCCGGAGCTTGAAGTGTCTTGCTCAGGGACACTACATGGCGGAGGCGGGTATCGGACCGAATCATGACCTCTCAGTTGTTAGTCCGGTTCTCTGTTAGCAAACCAGGCTCCCCACGTTTTTTTTTTTTGCTAGGAGAGCCTATTTTTCTTTTGTGTTTCTTGGGTGAATAAATTTAGTAATTGTCATAAAATCAAATTTCCATTACAGTCAAGTATACTTGGTTTCGCAAAATGTTCTTGTCAATGATAAATCATTGCCATCAGAAGAATAGAATTTTAATTACTGCTAAACTATATCCGACAAGATGTAGACAAAGTCATATCCTTTACTTTGCAGGAAAGATTTTTATGACCAAATCTTTTGTTTCTTGAAGCCATTACCTCATAGAAGCGACTATTTCAAAAGAAATTGTACATTCTTGCTGATTTTTAGCCCCGGCAGTGTGTCATCCTACGTAAGTTTGAAGTATTGGGTTCTGGTCCAGCCTGTGTTTGCCATTAAATATAATAATACAGTGTTTACAAATTTCTATATAATTTTATGAGATCCTTCATGTACGTAATGTACATGGTTGTTTCCATGCATAATCGATGTTTCTTTGCTCTCGGTATGTAACAGTGTGACATCAGATGTCATAAAATTTGACATGCAAAAAGCTACTAAAGATAAAAGATTGGTGTGATGGAACTCATTCACATATATTTATTGGATAATGCAATGTTTAGAAAATTGCCAAGAGAACAAAAACTGATTATTTGTTTCGAAGGTACTGATAATACATGTTTAACCATGTTTTTAATAAGGATTTCCGGAGTCGGGAACTTTGCGTAACCGGAAACTCGACTGTACATTGTATTTTAACAATATTTGAAGATCATCTCACCCAAAATCAACTCGGTAATATTGTATACTCTTCAATATTAAACATTAAACACACTCAATGAACATGCATTTTTGTACTTCAGGTTTTTATCATTCACCAAATATCACATTTGTAGCGCGTTGCATTGGCGCAAAGCCATCATATGCTGCTACAGTCTCCTCACATGGCTGATGTATTATTCAATCAAAATGACAACCAAATAGTGCATGGGGCCTAAAGAAATAGATGGGCTGTTTGTGCTTCCAGGCAAAGCTTACACGCTTCTGAGTGACCAGCTGATTACTGGTATACCGCTCTGGTTTGAGCCAGCCCAGGAAAAGTGGTTCAAATCAAACCATCCATACATATAAGCCTTTGTGGCTTAGTTGGATGGTTATATTTGAAGCACTTGTTGGATGTCATGACATCCTCACTTTGGGTAAACTCCCATAAAATGGAGGCAATGTCCCGACATGACCTTTGCTTTTGATTGGGACGTTAAGCATGAAGTCAAACAAAAACTTCCTTTGCCATGTTTGCCTTCTGTGTTTGTTGATGCATATATATGGTAATGTCTGTGTCATGGTATCCTAGGGTGTGTTTCAAACATTTTAAGACCACAAATAAATTCAAACATGTGCTTGGACATGCTTTAAGGTCAAAATGCGTTGCAATGTGACATCTGGATATTGTGTGTCGAGTCTCAAGGAATAGAAAAACATAATACGGTATGTAGAGTGCAAATTTCAATTTAAAAACGCTACACACTTTGGCTCTAATTAGATGAAATCAGGGTGTATTTCCCAAAGCGAAGACAAATAGAATCCATCATGGGTGTCCAGTGGAGATAGGAAAATCCCAACCCGAGGGTCCACCCGTTCCAGTGGGAAACGAGGATTGCCGAGTTTCCCACTGGAACGGTGGACCCGAGGGTTGGGATTTTCCTTTCTCCACTGGACACCCATGATCGATTCTTTTTCTTACATACTCCGATTTTATCCTTTTACCGGTAACGTAACCTGGTACCGTGCTTTAACCCTTGTGACGTTGTGCATATTACGGATGTGACGTCAAATGTAAATAAATCGTTGTCAAAGTCAATAGAGATGTAGTCAATAGAGATTCTTACGTTTCTATCCATGGACTTGTATTAGACATGGACCTGAGATGTGGGTTTCGGTTATACCTTTTTTCTTTCATTCGAAAGATTTTGCATTACGATTGAGTGCATTATTTATTCTATAACCGGTATGAGTGTCGCGCTCCTTTTGGCAGTATCAACACAATACTCCCAACTATGACTATCACAAAAAGATTAGGAATTACATTAACTCCCCTTAGGTTGCATGCCGCGTCTACTGTACGGATTCCTCATTCAACTAACAATTTTCAAAATTTATTACCTACTGTTAGGGTGACACCTCTTAATTTATTTTCGGCATCTACTGTTAATCTACACGGAGCTTCTAATTCTAATATGTTTCGTAATAATCTTCAGATTAATCTACACGGAGCTTCTAATTCTAATATGTTTCGTAATAATCTTCAGATTAGGTTATCTCCACTCAAATCACCAATTTTACGTAAATATATTAATCCGTTCAAGAGACCTGGAATGTACCCTAGTATTTCTAAGTGCAATGCCAAGAAGTGCAACTGTTGCAATCATTTATGCTCTAAGACTACTATCACTTCATCTGTGAATGGTAGGACATTTTCAGTGGTTAATGATTCTGATTTAGACTGAAAATCAATGGATCTTGTATATGTTCTTACTTGAAATACAAACAATTGTAGGATGCAATATGTTGGACAAACTTGTCGAACTTTGCAAAAACGATTTGGTGAGCACTATCGTAGAATCAGAAAGCCCAAAAATAATGATACCTTTCTGTACCAGCATTTTAAGCGCACTGGTCATTCTCCCAATGATGTTAAAGTTCAACCAGTGGAGAAAATCTCATATGATGAAAATTCTTCAGTTAGATTCAAAAATATTAAACGATTTGAAACTGAACTTAAATGGATAAAATTACTGCAAACACCCTTTCCACTGGGATTTAACGACAACATTTACCATGAAGGCAATATTTCCAAAATGCCAGATTTTGATGTACTTACACTTTCAGAGTCTCGTAAACGTAAATCTAGATCTCATGGTATACGGAAAAAGGGTAATGACAAACGTAAACGGTGCGCTGCATTGAAATTGAACATTTCCCTTAATGATTTAGCTGTTAAACTAAGGATTCACGGTCGACATCCAATGCTGTCTTATCTTAGTTCTCTACCTATTGCTGCATTACGTTCCCTGGACACAGAGGCTAATAGATTTTACGATAGAAATCATCAAATGTATGACGCTGCACTGTTAACAAGATGTTATACTCAGCATGCTCTTCGTCCATTTATCGATTCCGAATCTAATCACATTAGAAGTTTTATTAAAATTCCTTTCATCAATAAAGGAATTGACTTTATTGATTTACCAAGCATATTCCAGGATAAATCAGTGATACAGTCTATACCTACGTACTTCCAAAATTCAGAACCTCCTATTATTTGTTACAAATATAACAAACCAATCAGAAATACTATTTTTAATTTCAATAAACTTGTTTCTGATCTTGATATCAATGGTAATACTCCTAAGTCTTGAGATTGTAAAGATTCAAAATATGTTTATCAACCAGCTGGACATATAGTTACTGGAAATTTAAAAATAATTTCGGATTCTAGAATTCGCAAAATTGTTTCTAAAGGTCCGAAATATAGATTCCCTTCCTACATTAATTTCGACAAATGTAGAGAGGAGATTGCATCTGCATTAAATGATTTCGGTAATCGATGGTGTAAACGAGAGGGTGTTGAGGATAATGCTCTTAAAGAATGGAAAAGAAGTATCTTCACTATCGTGGATAAACGTATTAAGTTTTATTCACAAAATACTAATCTTTTACCTCCTAAACCCAAATCGTCATTTAGGCATTTGAAGCAGGGCATCCAAGAATTTCATAGAAAGTATGTCTTGGTTCCGGCAGATAAAGCCGCAAACAATGTTATTGTCGTTTGTAGACTTCACTACGTTAACACCTTAAAACAGGAGCTTGATGGTACCAGGGCTTATCTGGAGACAGATACTGATGAGGTGTCTGTAGTAAATGCCCACTTAAACGATTTACCTGTTAAGTTTTCTGTTTGTGTCAATGAAGGCCAAGACAAACTTCCTACGATGTATTGGTTACCTAAGCTTCACAAAAGACCATACAAAGCTAGATTTATTGCAAATTCTAGCTCTTGTACTACCACTGAACTTTCTAAATTATTAACTTCTTGTCTTACTGCTATCAAATCTCATGTTATAAGATACTGTGAGACAGTGTATGAAACTTCAAATAAAAATTGGTTTTGGTCAATTAAAAATTCTGGTGAGGTGCTCAGTAAATTGAAGTGTAGAGGGTTCCGTGCGACAAGCTTGTCCACATATGATTTTTCTACTCTGTATACAACATTACCACATAATCTAATTAAAGAAAAACTTCTGGATTTGATAGAGTGGACCTTCAAAAGGGCATTAAAAAACTATGGTTCACTTTATTTGGCATGTAATGACAGAAAGGCTTTTTTCACTTCCTCTGACCAAAGTCGGTATACACTTTGGTCATGTCAGAATGTGTGCGACGCCTTATCCTATCTCCTTGATAATATTTATATTAGATTCGGGACCAAGTTATACAGACAAATTGTTGGAATTCCGATGGGTACAAATTGCGCACCTCTCGTAGCGGATTTATTTTTATACTGCTACGAAAGAGATTTCATGGATTCTCTTAACCATGATAATCAAGCTGATGTTATCGAGGCTTTTAATTCCACATCAAGGTACCTCGATGACCTTTTGAACATTGACAACCCTTATTTTGAAGGTATGGTCAATCGAATTTATCCACCTGAACTTCAGTTGAACAAAGCTAATATCTCAGATACCGAAGCCCCCTTTTTAGATCTACATCTTTCTGTTGCAAATGGATTTGTTTCTTCTAAAATTTATGATAAGCGCGATGACTTTGATTTTGATATAGTAAATTTTCCTTTTTTGGATGGTGACGTTCCTCGTCGTGCTTCTTATGGTGTATACATTTCGCAACTTATTAGGTTTGCTAGAGTCTGCAATCATGTTACAGACTTCAACGCTCGAAATAAATGTTTAACGGCAAAACTTCTCCAACAGGGCTATCGGTATCATAAACTTCGAAAAACCTTTTCTAAATTTTATCGTAGACACTATGAATTGATTTCCAAATATAACGTTGGGTTAAAGACACTTTTAAGTGAGGGCCTTTCGGAACCTGAATTTTATGGTGACTTGGTTTACAAATTAAAGAAACTTAAAGGAATAAATGATTTTTCTTTTCAGTTCGGAAAAATCATAACACGTTACAGACGTATAGGTTATAACTTGAATGTTATGCGACAGTCTGCATGCTTAGTTTTTAACCCAATCATGGTTGATAACTATGCTGCCTTCTTTAATTGCACGCCGGTGGGTCGGGCGTCAGACTCTATGAAGGCCCCGACTTAAAGCTATTCATTTTAGTTGGTTGGGGCCGGAGCTTCTTGTCTGTTGCTTGGCCCACCGGGGTCCAACTGGTGTTTTTCTTTTGCTCCGGAGTTAGTAGGTTATTCGGCGCCCAGGGATCTCCATCGTCGGGCAGCTTACTCAATCTGTGAGTCCTGGTTTTTGATTCATCAGGATGTTTATCATGATTTATTCGTTTGTTCTTGATGATTCATTGACTAGTTAGAGATTCACCACGAGGACCGAAGAACTAACTAAATGTTGTGAACCACTGCAGAAGCTGAGGGTGAGGTTAGGTACCTGTAAAACCGGTTTAAGCCCGCCAGTAACTTTGTGTTACTGATCGTTCCAAGTCGATACTTCTGTAGTGGTTCTTTCTGTTTTATGTCTTGGTGTTTAAAATTTTTTGTGCTGTTGGCGCCTTATGTATGTTTTCATATTTTTAGTTAAGTTAAGGTAACTGAGTGGCCACCTATTGGGAAAATAGCTGCTCATTCGGCTTACGATATGTTTCATGGTATAAGTACCTGATTGTTAGTTTGGTTTTTTCCCACTTCGGTTTTTGGAGTGGGAATCTTTTTCTGATTGCGCCTTTTCCTGATCTTTGCCTACTTGTACCTTTTTATATCAGAGTTCTTGTGGTTGTGCCGTGTGGCGGCCCTAAAAAGTCTCCCCGTACATCCATTTAATGCTCTTATTTTTCCAATCCTCAGGGATTGCTTGCAATCAGTTTGTATTTTCCTATCTCTAACTACCACAACTCTTCGATACCGTATTGAAGGTCATTAGTTGACCGTCACTCGTATCTCGTTGTATAAGCGATTCTTACGTTTCTATCCATGGACTTGTATTAGACATGGACCTGAGATGTGGGTTTCGGTTATACCTTTTTTCTTTCATTCGAAAGATTTTGCATTACGATTGAGTGCATTATTTATTCTATAACCGGTATGAGTGTCGCGCTCCTTTTGGCAGTATCAACACAATACTCCCAACTATGACTATCACAAAAAGATTAGGAATTACATTAACTCCCCTTAGGTTGCATGCCGCGTCTACTGTACGGATTCCTCATTCAACTAACAATTTTCAAAATTTATTACCTACTGTTAGGGTGACACCTCTTAATTTATTTTCGGCATCTACTGTTAATCTACACGGAGCTTCTAATTCTAATATGTTTCGTAATAATCTTCAGATTAATCTACACGGAGCTTCTAATTCTAATATGTTTCGTAATAATCTTCAGATTAGGTTATCTCCACTCAAATCACCAATTTTACGTAAATATATTAATCCGTTCAAGAGACCTGGAATGTACCCTAGTATTTCTAAGTGCAATGCCAAGAAGTGCAACTGTTGCAATCATTTATGCTCTAAGACTACTATCACTTCATCTGTGAATGGTAGGACATTTTCAGTGGTTAATGATTCTGATTTAGACTGAAAATCAATGGATCTTGTATATGTTCTTACTTGAAATACAAACAATTGTAGGATGCAATATGTTGGACAAACTTGTCGAACTTTGCAAAAACGATTTGGTGAGCACTATCGTAGAATCAGAAAGCCCAAAAATAATGATACCTTTCTGTACCAGCATTTTAAGCGCACTGGTCATTCTCCCAATGATGTTAAAGTTCAACCAGTGGAGAAAATCTCATATGATGAAAATTCTTCAGTTAGATTCAAAAATATTAAACGATTTGAAACTGAACTTAAATGGATAAAATTACTGCAAACACCCTTTCCACTGGGATTTAACGACAACATTTACCATGAAGGCAATATTTCCAAAATGCCAGATTTTGATGTACTTACACTTTCAGAGTCTCGTAAACGTAAATCTAGATCTCATGGTATACGGAAAAAGGGTAATGACAAACGTAAACGGTGCGCTGCATTGAAATTGAACATTTCCCTTAATGATTTAGCTGTTAAACTAAGGATTCACGGTCGACATCCAATGCTGTCTTATCTTAGTTCTCTACCTATTGCTGCATTACGTTCCCTGGACACAGAGGCTAATAGATTTTACGATAGAAATCATCAAATGTATGACGCTGCACTGTTAACAAGATGTTATACTCAGCATGCTCTTCGTCCATTTATCGATTCCGAATCTAATCACATTAGAAGTTTTATTAAAATTCCTTTCATCAATAAAGGAATTGACTTTATTGATTTACCAAGCATATTCCAGGATAAATCAGTGATACAGTCTATACCTACGTACTTCCAAAATTCAGAACCTCCTATTATTTGTTACAAATATAACAAACCAATCAGAAATACTATTTTTAATTTCAATAAACTTGTTTCTGATCTTGATATCAATGGTAATACTCCTAAGTCTTGAGATTGTAAAGATTCAAAATATGTTTATCAACCAGCTGGACATATAGTTACTGGAAATTTAAAAATAATTTCGGATTCTAGAATTCGCAAAATTGTTTCTAAAGGTCCGAAATATAGATTCCCTTCCTACATTAATTTCGACAAATGTAGAGAGGAGATTGCATCTGCATTAAATGATTTCGGTAATCGATGGTGTAAACGAGAGGGTGTTGAGGATAATGCTCTTAAAGAATGGAAAAGAAGTATCTTCACTATCGTGGATAAACGTATTAAGTTTTATTCACAAAATACTAATCTTTTACCTCCTAAACCCAAATCGTCATTTAGGCATTTGAAGCAGGGCATCCAAGAATTTCATAGAAAGTATGTCTTGGTTCCGGCAGATAAAGCCGCAAACAATGTTGTTGTCGTTTGTAGACTTCACTACGTTAACACCTTAAAACAGGAGCTTGATGGTACCAGGGCTTATCTGGAGACAGATACTGATGAGGTGTCTGTAGTAAATGCCCACTTAAACGATTTACCTGTTAAGTTTTCTGTTTGTGTCAATGAAGGCCAAGACAAACTTCCTACGATGTATTGGTTACCTAAGCTTCACAAAAGACCATACAAAGCTAGATTTATTGCAAATTCTAGCTCTTGTACTACCACTGAACTTTCTAAATTATTAACTTCTTGTCTTACTGCTATCAAATCTCATGTTATAAGATACTGTGAGACAGTGTATGAAACTTCAAATAAAAATTGGTTTTGGTCAATTAAAAATTCTGGTGAGGTGCTCAGTAAATTGAAGTGTAGAGGGTTCCGTGCGACAAGCTTGTCCACATATGATTTTTCTACTCTGTATACAACATTACCACATAATCTAATTAAAGAAAAACTTCTGGATTTGATAGAGTGGACCTTCAAAAGGGCATTAAAAAACTATGGTTCACTTTATTTGGCATGTAATGACAGAAAGGCTTTTTTCACTTCCTCTGACCAAAGTCGGTATACACTTTGGTCATGTCAGAATGTGTGCGACGCCTTATCCTATCTCCTTGATAATATTTATATTAGATTCGGGACCAAGTTATACAGACAAATTGTTGGAATTCCGATGGGTACAAATTGCGCACCTCTCGTAGCGGATTTATTTTTATACTGCTACGAAAGAGATTTCATGGATTCTCTTAACCATGATAATCAAGCTGATGTTATCGAGGCTTTTAATTCCACATCAAGGTACCTCGATGACCTTTTGAACATTGACAACCCTTATTTTGAAGGTATGGTCAATCGAATTTATCCACCTGAACTTCAGTTGAACAAAGCTAATATCTCAGATACCGAAGCCCCCTTTTTAGATCTACATCTTTCTGTTGCAAATGGATTTGTTTCTTCTAAAATTTATGATAAGCGCGATGACTTTGATTTTGATATAGTAAATTTTCCTTTTTTGGATGGTGACGTTCCTCGTCGTGCTTCTTATGGTGTATACATTTCGCAACTTATTAGGTTTGCTAGAGTCTGCAATCATGTTACAGACTTCAACGCTCGAAATAAATGTTTAACGGCAAAACTTCTCCAACAGGGCTATCGGTATCATAAACTTCGAAAAACCTTTTCTAAATTTTATCGTAGACACTATGAATTGATTTCCAAATATAACGTTGGGTTAAAGACACTTTTAAGTGAGGGCCTTTCGGAACCTGAATTTTATGGTGACTTGGTTTACAAATTAAAGAAACTTAAAGGAATAAATGATTTTTCTTTTCAGTTCGGAAAAATCATAACACGTTACAGACGTATAGGTTATAACTTGAATGTTATGCGACAGTCTGCATGCTTAGTTTTTAACCCAATCATGGTTGATAACTATGCTGCCTTCTTTAATTGCACGCCGGTGGGTCGGGCGTCAGACTCTATGAAGGCCCCGACTTAAAGCTATTCATTTTAGTTGGTTGGGGCCGGAGCTTCTTGTCTGTTGCTTGGCCCACCGGGGTCCAACTGGTGTTTTTCTTTTGCTCCGGAGTTAGTAGGTTATTCGGCGCCCAGGGATCTCCATCGTCGGGCAGCTTACTCAATCTGTGAGTCCTGGTTTTTGATTCATCAGGATGTTTATCATGATTTATTCGTTTGTTCTTGATGATTCATTGACTAGTTAGAGATTCACCACGAGGACCGAAGAACTAACTAAATGTTGTGAACCACTGCAGAAGCTGAGGGTGAGGTTAGGTACCTGTAAAACCGGTTTAAGCCCGCCAGTAACTTTGTGTTACTGATCGTTCCAAGTCGATACTTCTGTAGTGGTTCTTTCTGTTTTATGTCTTGGTGTTTAAAATTTTTTGTGCTGTTGGCGCCTTATGTATGTTTTCATATTTTTAGTTAAGTTAAGGTAACTGAGTGGCCACCTATTGGGAAAATAGCTGCTCATTCGGCTTACGATATGTTTCATGGTATAAGTACCTGATTGTTAGTTTGGTTTTTTCCCACTTCGGTTTTTGGAGTGGGAATCTTTTTCTGATTGCGCCTTTTCCTGATCTTTGCCTACTTGTACCTTTTTATATCAGAGTTCTTGTGGTTGTGCCGTGTGGCGGCCCTAAAAAGTCTCCCCGTACATCCATTTAATGCTCTTATTTTTCCAATCCTCAGGGATTGCTTGCAATCAGTTTGTATTTTCCTATCTCTAACTACCACAACTCTTCGATACCGTATTGAAGGTCATTAGTTGACCGTCACTCGTATCTCGTTGTATAAGCGATTCTTACGTTTCTATCCATGGACTTGTATTAGACATGGACCTGAGATGTGGGTTTCGGTTATACCTTTTTTCTTTCATTCGAAAGATTTTGCATTACGATTGAGTGCATTATTTATTCTATAACCGGTATGAGTGTCGCGCTCCTTTTGGCAGTATCAACACAATACTCCCAACTATGACTATCACAAAAAGATTAGGAATTACATTAACTCCCCTTAGGTTGCATGCCGCGTCTACTGTACGGATTCCTCATTCAACTAACAATTTTCAAAATTTATTACCTACTGTTAGGGTGACACCTCTTAATTTATTTTCGGCATCTACTGTTAATCTACACGGAGCTTCTAATTCTAATATGTTTCGTAATAATCTTCAGATTAATCTACACGGAGCTTCTAATTCTAATATGTTTCGTAATAATCTTCAGATTAGGTTATCTCCACTCAAATCACCAATTTTACGTAAATATATTAATCCGTTCAAGAGACCTGGAATGTACCCTAGTATTTCTAAGTGCAATGCCAAGAAGTGCAACTGTTGCAATCATTTATGCTCTAAGACTACTATCACTTCATCTGTGAATGGTAGGACATTTTCAGTGGTTAATGATTCTGATTTAGACTGAAAATCAATGGATCTTGTATATGTTCTTACTTGAAATACAAACAATTGTAGGATGCAATATGTTGGACAAACTTGTCGAACTTTGCAAAAACGATTTGGTGAGCACTATCGTAGAATCAGAAAGCCCAAAAATAATGATACCTTTCTGTACCAGCATTTTAAGCGCACTGGTCATTCTCCCAATGATGTTAAAGTTCAACCAGTGGAGAAAATCTCATATGATGAAAATTCTTCAGTTAGATTCAAAAATATTAAACGATTTGAAACTGAACTTAAATGGATAAAATTACTGCAAACACCCTTTCCACTGGGATTTAACGACAACATTTACCATGAAGGCAATATTTCCAAAATGCCAGATTTTGATGTACTTACACTTTCAGAGTCTCGTAAACGTAAATCTAGATCTCATGGTATACGGAAAAAGGGTAATGACAAACGTAAACGGTGCGCTGCATTGAAATTGAACATTTCCCTTAATGATTTAGCTGTTAAACTAAGGATTCACGGTCGACATCCAATGCTGTCTTATCTTAGTTCTCTACCTATTGCTGCATTACGTTCCCTGGACACAGAGGCTAATAGATTTTACGATAGAAATCATCAAATGTATGACGCTGCACTGTTAACAAGATGTTATACTCAGCATGCTCTTCGTCCATTTATCGATTCCGAATCTAATCACATTAGAAGTTTTATTAAAATTCCTTTCATCAATAAAGGAATTGACTTTATTGATTTACCAAGCATATTCCAGGATAAATCAGTGATACAGTCTATACCTACGTACTTCCAAAATTCAGAACCTCCTATTATTTGTTACAAATATAACAAACCAATCAGAAATACTATTTTTAATTTCAATAAACTTGTTTCTGATCTTGATATCAATGGTAATACTCCTAAGTCTTGAGATTGTAAAGATTCAAAATATGTTTATCAACCAGCTGGACATATAGTTACTGGAAATTTAAAAATAATTTCGGATTCTAGAATTCGCAAAATTGTTTCTAAAGGTCCGAAATATAGATTCCCTTCCTACATTAATTTCGACAAATGTAGAGAGGAGATTGCATCTGCATTAAATGATTTCGGTAATCGATGGTGTAAACGAGAGGGTGTTGAGGATAATGCTCTTAAAGAATGGAAAAGAAGTATCTTCACTATCGTGGATAAACGTATTAAGTTTTATTCACAAAATACTAATCTTTTACCTCCTAAACCCAAATCGTCATTTAGGCATTTGAAGCAGGGCATCCAAGAATTTCATAGAAAGTATGTCTTGGTTCCGGCAGATAAAGCCGCAAACAATGTTGTTGTCGTTTGTAGACTTCACTACGTTAACACCTTAAAACAGGAGCTTGATGGTACCAGGGCTTATCTGGAGACAGATACTGATGAGGTGTCTGTAGTAAATGCCCACTTAAACGATTTACCTGTTAAGTTTTCTGTTTGTGTCAATGAAGGCCAAGACAAACTTCCTACGATGTATTGGTTACCTAAGCTTCACAAAAGACCATACAAAGCTAGATTTATTGCAAATTCTAGCTCTTGTACTACCACTGAACTTTCTAAATTATTAACTTCTTGTCTTACTGCTATCAAATCTCATGTTATAAGATACTGTGAGACAGTGTATGAAACTTCAAATAAAAATTGGTTTTGGTCAATTAAAAATTCTGGTGAGGTGCTCAGTAAATTGAAGTGTAGAGGGTTCCGTGCGACAAGCTTGTCCACATATGATTTTTCTACTCTGTATACAACATTACCACATAATCTAATTAAAGAAAAACTTCTGGATTTGATAGAGTGGACCTTCAAAAGGGCATTAAAAAACTATGGTTCACTTTATTTGGCATGTAATGACAGAAAGGCTTTTTTCACTTCCTCTGACCAAAGTCGGTATACACTTTGGTCATGTCAGAATGTGTGCGACGCCTTATCCTATCTCCTTGATAATATTTATATTAGATTCGGGACCAAGTTATACAGACAAATTGTTGGAATTCCGATGGGTACAAATTGCGCACCTCTCGTAGCGGATTTATTTTTATACTGCTACGAAAGAGATTTCATGGATTCTCTTAACCATGATAATCAAGCTGATGTTATCGAGGCTTTTAATTCCACATCAAGGTACCTCGATGACCTTTTGAACATTGACAACCCTTATTTTGAAGGTATGGTCAATCGAATTTATCCACCTGAACTTCAGTTGAACAAAGCTAATATCTCAGATACCGAAGCCCCCTTTTTAGATCTACATCTTTCTGTTGCAAATGGATTTGTTTCTTCTAAAATTTATGATAAGCGCGATGACTTTGATTTTGATATAGTAAATTTTCCTTTTTTGGATGGTGACGTTCCTCGTCGTGCTTCTTATGGTGTATACATTTCGCAACTTATTAGGTTTGCTAGAGTCTGCAATCATGTTACAGACTTCAACGCTCGAAATAAATGTTTAACGGCAAAACTTCTCCAACAGGGCTATCGGTATCATAAACTTCGAAAAACCTTTTCTAAATTTTATCGTAGACACTATGAATTGATTTCCAAATATAACGTTGGGTTAAAGACACTTTTAAGTGAGGGCCTTTCGGAACCTGAATTTTATGGTGACTTGGTTTACAAATTAAAGAAACTTAAAGGAATAAATGATTTTTCTTTTCAGTTCGGAAAAATCATAACACGTTACAGACGTATAGGTTATAACTTGAATGTTATGCGACAGTCTGCATGCTTAGTTTTTAACCCAATCATGGTTGATAACTATGCTGCCTTCTTTAATTGCACGCCGGTGGGTCGGGCGTCAGACTCTATGAAGGCCCCGACTTAAAGCTATTCATTTTAGTTGGTTGGGGCCGGAGCTTATTGTCTGTTGCTTGGCCCACCGGGGTCCAACTGGTGTTTTTCTTTTGCTCCGGAGTTAGTAGGTTATTCGGCGCCCAGGGATCTCCATCGTCGGGCAGCTTACTCAATCTGTGAGTCCTGGTTTTTGATTCATCAGGATGTTTATCATGATTTATTCGTTTGTTCTTGATGATTCATTGACTAGTTAGAGATTCACCACGAGGACCGAAGAACTAACTAAATGTTGTGAACCACTGCAGAAGCTGAGGGTGAGGTTAGGTACCTGTAAAACCGGTTTAAGCCCGCCAGTAACTTTGTGTTACTGATCGTTCCAAGTCGATACTTCTGTAGTGGTTCTTTCTGTTTTATGTCTTGGTGTTTAAAATTTTTTGTGCTGTTGGCGCCTTATGTATGTTTTCATATTTTTAGTTAAGTTAAGGTAACTGAGTGGCCACCTATTGGGAAAATAGCTGCTCATTCGGCTTACGATATGTTTCATGGTATAAGTACCTGATTGTTAGTTTGGTTTTTTCCCACTTCGGTTTTTGGAGTGGGAATCTTTTTCTGATTGCGCCTTTTCCTGATCTTTGCCTACTTGTACCTTTTTACTTGTTTTTATTTTAAAACGAGCGTGATTCAAGAAAACTCGCTGTGAAAAACATCACTTTTGTCTAGTTTTGGTGAACGCCATTGCTGCAAGCAGTAGAAACGTTCGAATTATATCGCGTGCTTTTCTTATCTTGCATGAGCAACCAAGCCAGCAGTGTAAGATCGATTTATCTACCACCACCAAAACACCGGAATTTTTCTATCTTTATGATAGAGGTATGTAAGAAAAAGATGTCCCATACAACATCCTTAATTGCACGCCGGTGGATCGGGCGTCAGACTCTATGATGGCCCCGACTTAAAGCTATTCATTTTAGTTGGTTGGAGCCGGAGCTTCTTGTCTGTTGCTTGGCCCACCGGGGTTCAACTGGTGTTTTTCGTTTGCTCCGGAGTTAGTAGGTTATTCGGCGCCCAGGGATCTCCATCGTCGGGCAGCTTACTCAATCTGTGAGTCCTTGTTTTTGATTCATCAGGATGTTTATCATGATTTATTTGTTTGTTCTTGATGATTCATTGACTAGTTAGAGATTCACCACGAGGATGAAGAACTTACTAAATGTTATGAACCACTGCAGAAGCTGAGGGTGAGGTTAGGATCCTGTAAAACCGGTTTAAGCCCGCCAGTAACTTTGTGTTACTGATCGTTCCAAGGCGATACTTCTGTGGTGGTTCTTTTTGTTTTATGTCTTGGTGTTTAAAAAAAAAATTGTGCTGTTGGCGCCTTATGTATGTTTTCATATTTTTAATTAAGTTAAGGTAACTGAGTGGCCACCTATTGGGAAAATAGCTGCTCATTCGGCTTACGATATGTTTCATCGTATAAGTGCCTGATTGTTAGTTTGGTTTTTTCCCACCTCGGTTTTTGGAGTGGGAATCTCTTTCTGATTGCCCCTTTTCCTGATCTTTGCCTACTTGTACCTTTTTCGCAAACATTTGAAACGTATTACTAATAATTACGTGATGCTTACATTTATAACAACCTTCACTTTTTATCAATAGGTAGATGCAGAATTAAATGCAGATCCTACACCTGCTAAATATAACTTTTGACAAAACCACAACCGATTATAGGGATAAAAACTAAACCATACCTGTGTTGTTGATCGACAACTTAGAACAGGTACTTAAAACACAATCTGACCTAGCAAATTGGTAACAGTCAGACTGGAATCAGTTCAAAATTATTTTACATACTTGAAAAAAATGATGGATCTGTAAACGAATGCTTCACAAACCGAAGAACTCATCGCTGTTTCACTTCGAGAAAGGTGTAAACGATCTATCATTGTTGATTCTGTTTTAAAAAGCCAACGGGTAGATCGTTTACTTGAACAGTATACGTTATATTGTTGGAACGACCTCTTGTAGAGTAATGACACTACACCAAACTTTTCTCATCCTCTGCAGCTGGCGACACGGGTTATAAAGTGATTATGTCCTTCAAGGTGACTCTAAGCATTTGATACATTATAAAAATTTTGATAATTTTCTTATTTTTGCTAAAACAAAGATCGTTGGTGCATGATAGAACCAACTCGGCATGGCGGTTCTAACAAGTACTCGCATTGAAATAATGCCTCGGTTACATTTGGCTTACACGATTAGCTTGCGATGATCGTAGAATGCCAATCTTTCATTTTCGTGCAGTCTCCGTTGGGTGACACTACGATGTCCCTACGATTCTACGGCTTCCAACGATGTAAGACCGCAGTCCGTAGACGCGTCGTAGATAGCATCGTACGGATTTTCTGCGATGATTGTGCGGTCACCGCACGATTTTTATGTTACAAAGGGACAAAAATCGTATGGCGATATTAGGGAGACCGCAAGGGCTCAGTCAGAAATCGTAGGGACTCCTCACTGACATCGCACAGGCTCCGTACGATTTTCACTTAATGTCTGCGGAGTCCCTACGATCAATTTCCGTATGAACGGTTTTGCCATAGAACGTCGACGAAAAAGCAAAAGCAAGAAATCGTTCCATGCCCGTATGAGTGATCACTTACGTTGAATCTTAGAGAGAATCGCGTACCAAATATCGTACGATGATCGGGGCAAATTTCACAGTTTGGGCGAGGTCCTCGGTAAGATAAAACTATGGGATGTTGAAAGCCCATCAAAACTTCCTGTTGATTTTTGTCTGAATATACCTATCTACCGTTATCTATTGTTAATGATATAATGTCTGGTGTATTAATTAATTTTACGCACGCCCTGACAATAAAAGTGCCAAACTGACGACGTGATTATGAGTAGGAACATCATTTGATTAACTCATTTGTGACGAATAAACTCTTCCATCATTATTATTTTGATGAGTCTACTTCACTTTCATTTTAAGGACATCAAGATTTTCCCATTTATTTCTACTTATGACGGAATTCTTTCAAGAGAAAAGAAAAGAAAAGAATGGAATTTGTTGTCGCATCTTGGGCTTCGCTGTTTGTTTATGTCTCACGAAAAGGACATCAGGCATAGGTGGGTTTAAAGCGATGAGAAAATCTACTTCTTTCGCATACGGAACCAATGTTATACGAATCAGCTGCATGATCCAACGCATTTGATGTCATCACGTATACTGTATAGGGGACTCAATCCCCCAAAAATATACATATAAATTTTCATCCCCCTGCCTACTTGATGTAGCTGTACATCTCGGTCTGTATTGGAACTTTCAGCAAGGTCAGCAGAAAGGCTTTCTTACGGCAAGAAAGCGGCAAGGCTCATTCCACAGCAAGCAGATAAGAATCATTCAACACAATCTATCTTGCACAGGTTACGATAACCCAATTGTGCATCTTTAGCAGTGAACAAACTACTGGTAGCCATGAGAAGAATCTGTATTCAAGGAATTAATGTATATACATGTATTGAGGGGACGGATTCCACAGTTTGGGTCGAATATCCTAATTCGAAAACTTTCAACCACACACAGGTGACGTCTTTAACTAAATAGTTTTCACTAGACCAACTCAATGATCTAAAAGTTTATAACAGTTTATACGAGGGGCATTTATTAAGTCCTGACACTTGTTGCAGTGATCGTAGCTAACACTTAGACTAGTCCAACCCCTCGAAATATTCACTCTTGACCTCTACACATCTTTTCGATCGCCTAATCCAATTTACGAGGACATTTTTAGGTATATCCTCGGTGTAATTAAATAGCGTTCTTCCGACTGCTGTACGGGTCTCAAACCTCCTCTTTTCCAAGCACGTTTTGATAAGCGGGTTCAACCAGAAATCACATGGTGAAAGATCTGAGCTGTGGTGTGGTAAAATTTTAGTTCTAGTGTTTTCAAATAGTTGAGCATTAGGCTGGGGCGTTATCATGTAAGAGTCTCAGAACTCTTCAGTGGGCGGGTCGTTGTAAAGTGGTTAATCACAGCGGGCTGAACTTGTGAAAGTCGTGTGTTCAGGGACCGGAACTCTGGCAACCATTCCTCTCACATTAAAGAATAATGCAGACATTATGATTTTACGGACTTAGGTCGGCGGGCAATCTGATGCCTCGTGCTATTTTCTCCGATCAAAACTTTATTATTCTCTTTTCCGTCGGGTTCAAAGAATGAGATCGTCACCTGTTAAGACCTTAAACAAGCGTCTATCATCACACCCATCAACCATCTGAAACAATTATAGCACGTCGGTCATTTTCGTCTTGGCTTAGGCGGTGGGGCACCAAACGCGCACAAACCTTGCGAAGCTTAAGATTTTGCTTTAAACTTTGAAATTCCGCCCCGAACTAATTGATAATGATTCCGAAATCTCCTAAACGGTGTATAAGGCGTCTTCCTCTATCATAGCTTTCTAGGCAATGACGTCATTTTCTTTGAAATCTGACACCGGGCGCCCCGGAAGAGGGTCGTCTTCTAATGTTTCCCTCCCCTCCTTAAATCGCTTGCACCACCTCGCAATTGTAATTTATGATACAGCACACTGTCCATATACATTGTCTAAGTCTGGTTTAATATCCGTCGGCGAAGCGCCTAATAAAAACGAGTTTTTATATACGCCCGTTATTCCTCTTGAGCCATAACGACCAATTCAACCACGTTTTTTTTTTTCAACTGAACTTTCTTTCGTTTAAAATTACTTTCCTGGTGCAATTTTGACATCTTAAGATTGAGCAGAGATTGAGCAAATATGGAACTTTACTCAGGCACATGCCGAAATAATTAAAATCGGTCAGCGGAACAGGGACGTATATTGCAAGTTTCGGGGGTTAAAAATGGCCCCTCATATATATAGGAAATTGGCAATATTGGGTACTGTCAGAGGACAATGCAGGCATTCCTACAGGGATTTCTAAATTATAGTCGTCTTTAAATAGCACACCAAAGTAAGTATTCTGTTGTTAAGGGAGTCACATCTCAAAACGGCTCCGTATTTGAATATTCGGTAACACTAGTGCGTGTATTTGAAATTGACTTGATCACTGCGCGCTGCTTCACGTAACTGGCCGATTCTTTTTTTGTTCTTTTTAATTCAGTTTTACGTCCCTTTCAAGATTATTTCAGCTCATACGAGACGGGCCAATCAGTAGGTGGGGCGAAAACGGGAGAACCTGCCAAGAAAAAACACCTGACACACCCGCAAGCAGAATTTGGCTTGTCTCACATGTGGCCAGAGCGTAGGCCGATTTTTGAATCCGATCAGGCATTTGTATGCGTTATCTCTAGATTTAAATTTAAAGCTGTTCTTGATTCGTGATATTTGGTATTATTGTTGCATTTTATAACCCGAATATGCTAAATCCAGTATTTCTGATCCGAAAGGCTTGGTCTGAGTTGTTTGACAGAATTAATCTTAATCGTATTGGACATTCCCTTTAATATTCTGATTTTAGCCTTTGCGTGAGAAAACAAACAATTTTGGGTTTTAGACAGGTTAGACATAAACAGTCTATACAGTTACAGAATGAAATTTTGATTTTAAGAAAAAGAAGGAGTGCACTATCTTTGTAGCGAAAACGAAGACGCTGATCATCTGTGCAGTTGCTGCACAGCTGATATGTGCCTTTGATTTCGCCTAAGCACTTAGTTGGTTTTCTTACGCAGTGGCTCATTTAGTAATAGCATAGATTTAAGGGGCATCTGGAAGGGTTGTAAATTCTTATTTTATTTTTGCTGAACTTCTCCAAATGGTGTCTCATGTGTGGCCATTCTGTTCGTCTATGTCTGCCAGAGAGGACATCGGACACAATGTTGGATCAAGCCTCAGCCGAAAGTGACTGAAGAAATCTGGAATGGAACCGGAAACTAATTATCATACTACATCATCATGTACAACCCGACGTAAGCTTCTGTATAATATGAGTAGAATGAAACACACACACACACACACACACACACACACACACACACACACACACACACACACACACACGGAATTACCTAAACGAGTGGCACAATTTTGAAAAAGAAAACAAAACAGTAGGCATGTCGAATTTTCAAAAATTCGCTTTTTACATTTCCCATCGAAGAGACATTTTGTAATACTATGTTTTTTAATGAATCGAAACAGGTATTTTGCAGTGTCATAAAATTACAACCCAGTTGTAGTACGTATATACCTAACCTACAAACGCATTTACTTTCAAATTATCGATAATTCAAATACTTTCTGCAAAACTCACAAAAGAAAACGTAAAAATCATTAAAGGCTGAGACATATCATAATGGAGTTTCAGTTTTGACGAAACAAATTAAAATACAATAACCTGACATATCATATCACTCTGAAAACTGTTTTCTTTCTTAAACCATTAACATTCTCATGGTGTCTTCCCATTAGAAACTAATACATACCGTTCAAAAGTCAATTATCATTTTTGAAAAATATTTGCGTTTATAATGGAAAGCAGTGGGTGGAGCGTTTCAATAAAATGTAATGCAGAACGTTTTCAAAGACTGATAGACATATGTTTGTGAAAGTACTGGTGCTAAGAGGGTTCCTGTGTTCTCCGAATTGTTTATTGGGAGAAATCGCCTATATTATAGGTGAAGACTAATCAGCTATAATTGAGACGGGCCTTGACAAAGCTGAACACATACCGTGTGCACGTTGAGTAGATTTGGGTCTGGAACAGCGCCGCGTCATTGTCTTAATAAATAGTCATCTTAACAGCTTTATTGGCGTAGTTATCAAAGAGTGATGAAGCTGTGCTTATGATCGAGTGTATGATCAGCCTACAATAAGCCATCGCTGAACAAACTGTAAACATCATTTTAGTTTTGTCATAGCAAGGCTCATTTATATAAACGAAAACGTAGCTGCTTGCTTCTGTTCTTTCAATAGAAAGCTAGAACAGACTTCTAAAGTACAAATAGAGCTACTACAGAAACATTATGATACCTGTTTGAAACTTTTGTACCGATGTTGCTGCTGTTATTGTTCCAATAACTTAAACTTGCATATTTTAAAATGTCCTAGCAGAGGAAATTGATAAAAAAAACTTAATCACGGATTTATGATACATTTATTTCCTATTGAAATTCAAGGAAGTGAAGTTTACACGTAAATAAAACGTGGTAGGCAAGTTGTTATTGAGAAGACTAAATTCAACGTTAACGTTATCTTGACTCACATCTGACGTTGCCGTTCGCTCACCCACCCCTATGTGTGGTTTTACAGTTCAAACGTATCTCACAGTCGCTCTGGGACTTTATTTCATCGGCTGCTCACAGTCCTCAAGCTCCACTCGGGTAAGATATTTATTTATTTATTTATTTATTTATTTATTTATTTATTTATTTATTTATTTATTTATTTTGGTTGTCTATCTATGAAAAGAATCCGCTCAACTACAAACACTTATCAGTTGGCATGTTTTGGATTCTGATAGCATAAGGAACAATTCTCAATTTGCGGTCGATTGATAAGCTGAAAAAATCTTGGTTTTTGGCTCTATACGCTCTGAAACGATTGTTCTGCTCTTATTTTGTATTGGATATGATCATTTCTCGCATGGCCCATACGTTATCTACCAGGGAACAACGGCGATAATCAAACTAGTTGTCACCGTATGTTTTTTAATATTGTGCTTTATCTGTAGTCTATTTTTTTTTATTAAATACAAGTGAATATTCTAATATTGGTTTTAATTAATGTACAAACAAAAGGATTTGGCCATAATTATACCAAGTTTAGTTAGGGCCCTATCTTGCATTGCTATGTTAAGATAAACTTATAAATGCTGGACAGTATTATGTTCTACATCTTGGCCAAAGAACTATTTGGCATGCCAAAATATTTTATCCTGTAGAAAATCCTATTCATATAAGACCGTGAATAAATAGAGTGACTTTTACGGTGCAAAATATTTTAGTAAATCATAATCATGTATGAGTACGAGTGAGGTCAAAATCAATCCCTTGACAGGTTTTGTCATTCGATGCAGGAAAAGGGAGTTGCAATGCTGACATTGTCTCCGCAGTGATAGTTTGTTGGCTTTATACGCCAGACATGTCTTGATTAAGAAAAGATTCATGACATCAGTACGGCCTACTTGGCGGAGATTTAGGTCGGTTAAGATATTCTTAGATTTGTGATGATTTGATTATGTGCTTGTGGAAGCCATTGTATCATCATTCGTAGGTAGAAAATATACAATTTATGAGTATGAGCTGTTTTTGTATAAACCTGTCTAAATGAGGTTTTAACGCCGAAGCTCAATTATGATTTAACAACTTCGTAAAAAATAAATACTCGTACATATATAAAACCAAAAAACATTGTACTCTCTCAGCGCAGATTTCAATGTATTATCATGCGTAAAACAAACATATATGTAGGCGATAATCAAAAGCAAAAAAGACTGGGGCCACAACAGTGAGGTTGAAGCTTTCATGCCCGATCCTTTCGTTTGTGGTATTTTGTATGACCGGATAGATGGTCGCTTAACCCTAACGGGATCGCAACAAAGGCTTGGATATAGGCATCATGGTTTTCTTTTGTTTCCGTATGGGAAACGTGTTTGCGTCTTTGGTAATTTTGACGGTTTTTAAATGACATATCAGTTGCCTTACTTTGCCATTGAGACAATATTGTTTGGCAATTATTCTATCACTATTCAATTACTGGAAATGTAGGGGTCAATATTAGGCCAAGGCTGAACTCCATATATGGCTACAGCTAAGCAATATCTATTGAGAGAATCAGTGGAGCAAAAAGTAAATAATGACAAGTAAATAACGGCATATTTAAAGTAGGATGGTGCTAAAAGTAAGATGCATTAATGAAAACATATAAAAAGGTATAAGTAGGCAACGATCAGGAAAAGTCGCGATCAGAAAACTAAGATGTTTTACGGAAAATATGTTTAAAAATCGCTTTCTATGGTTTTGGACATATTCATGAAATTGATAATCTGATATATCGTGGCACGTTTTCATGTTCCTTGGTTAAATCTATGTTCCAGGGAGATCAGCGGACTTATCAAAGAAGTCACAATTAGAAGTTTTGCTAATTGTTAAATGCCATTATGCTATTTCAGTATGTAATGACGTTTAGGAATAGAAATAACAAGATTGTATTACGAAAACTTTCCCATGCACTATACAGAGATTTTTTTAGCTTTTGAAATTGAAAATTTTCAGCTGAAAAATTTTGATATCTTTCTTATTTTCGCTCAAAACATAGATTGTGGGTACACGTTAGAACCGCCTCGCCGAGGTACCCACAATCTATGTTTTGGATCAAAAATAAGAAAAATAGGTGTACCCCTGCATTCCCCAGTTTTACTATATAAATGTGGGGTTTAGGGGGGTATTCATTGCACGGACATGTTTTCCTGATGGTATTTTGACATGCTTTCTTCAAGCTGTCCGTTTTAAAATTACATACATGAAGGTTCCGATCCGTTTATCGCCATTACTTGGTATAACTTGGTGTGATAAAATTCCCTAACATAATTGAATGGCTGATCGTAACTTGAGCTCGACTGCGTCTTCTGCAGATGGTCAGACGATAAGCAGTGTCTACACTAACTGCAAAAAAGTAGATCTAAGGAACAGGTTACTGCAAACAGAATAATTGTATCACAGGTAAATAAGGGTAGCACTTCTATCCTATTTGTTAAAAGTGGTTAAGCCGAATAATCTAGTAACTCTTGAACTTGAGCTGTCTGTTAAGCAGACACTCGACATTTTAATAGTATATATAGATTGTAGTAATAGTAAATTCCTGATAGCTTCAACAAGCTCATTACGTCAACGTTTTTGTGCTAGTGAAATAAAAATAAAACCAGTGTCTTTGACAACAGTGAAAATATTGAGAAAGGGGAAAGCTTATAGCGCGGTTTCGGCTTCTAAGTCCTCGTCAATGATTCTTTCTCCTGGCAAACAATAAAGCAAACATTTAGTGAATGGCGAATGATATTTCTTCATGTTTTCCACTGATCCCGCCTTGGATCAAGTACTAGTATTTGTTTGCTTTGACGCACATCCAAAGCCTTTGCATTATAGTTTGGTGTACACATCATGGGTCCCATCCATGAGTGTTTATAAATATTTGTTTCTGTAAATGTGGTGATGTATGTTATATCAGGGTCGGGAGCCATTGTGCGAACCGATCGTTCCAGATAGATATTACATAACACCTGAATCCGGCGTGAAATTTCGCTGAGTATTTGGTCTCTAAACTCCCTGTAATTTGCTCGTGATCGTTCTATTTGTTTGCTAAAATCGTTCTAATGTTAGATAAAATTGTTCTAATGTTTGGTAAAACCGTTCAGTGTTTGCTAAAATTTGTAGGCTGGCTCGTGCATTAACTTTAATTCGACACCTGTAATCAGGTAACCGAATAGTTTTGTCGATTTTGTGTGGGTGTTTGTGACAAATGACGCCATTTTGTTATTATGCCCCCTCGACGTTCATAAGATTCACTAGCAATTCGTAAGTTTTGAACACTTCAACTGTAAACTTAACGTATGATTTCAAGAACAACCCTGTTAAGATACAAATATATAATTGAAGTAAAGTGAAGATTTTTGACAGATACATCTTTGTGCTGCAAGGAAATTGTTTCGACTGTCAGCCGCTAGCACTGGTTTCTGGTTTAATAGTACGTCAGGATAGGTGAAATCTTTCATCATTGAATCCAACTGCGTAGTAATACATACCGTAGCAGGTCGGTTGGAATTGTACCAAAATTATGTTGTTGTAGTACGAAAATAACAAGGAATTTGACAGCAGGTTACAAATGTGTATATTAGCCATAATTAACAATACTTCTGTTTTGCTAGTCTAGCTGAATGTAGGTGAGCAGCACATTAGCAGAAATACACATATCGTTTCTGTCAATGAAGGAATGATGGCTTTTGACAAGGACATTTATACTGTTACGTAATGTATTAATCTAAGAATGCTTACAAGGGCAATGTTCGTTGTTACAAAGTGCAACATGGGTGTAACTGATTCTTGTATATTCTAGCAAAACATTACGGGAAATATCTAAGCTCTAATGCCTAGGTCACACTGGCACTTACGTACGCTGTGGATAGTTGCGGATACTATACGTAGCAATCCGCAGAAATTTATGGGCGGGGCTAACTGTTCTCAATGAGTTTACGTATTATAATTACCTATAAATACGAATACTTACGGGATAGTTACGGATATATTCGTATGCATACGGAAAGATACTTGTCTACATACCTTTCGATACCATCTGTTACGTGTAGATACGGACAAATACCTTCTGATACGCATTTGTTACGCTCTCTTGCGTATAAAACGATGCAATGTGATGTGAGCAACCGCTGTTTATTGTCAATGTATAGTCACACTAGCATATATGGATGCGACGGACGCTGCGCATCTATCCGTTCTATCCGTAACAATTCGTATTTTATCCGTACATGAGCATAGCTGTACGTGTTGTATCCACAGGGTCCGTAGAATCTGCGCCAAATTTTTGAAACAAAAATCAAAAATTCGATACGGACGAAACACCCGTATCTGCACGTGAAGGAATTATAGAACATAACATGCTTTGTTTGATTGATTGATCGATCTCGGGTGATCGATCGAGTGATTGATTGATGATCGATAGATTGATCAATTGATTGATCTAGAGTGATTGATTGATTGATCGGCTGATTGATTGATCGAGTGATTGATTGATCAGTAGATTGATCTGTCGAGTGATTGATCGATCGAGTGGTTGATCGATCGATTGATTGATCTCTTGACTGATCCAACGAGTGATTGATCAATCGAGTGATTGTCGTAAAGCAACGGAAATCACTTCTCATTATACTTTAATATCAGTAACATTTGTGTGTTTGTCTGTGTGCTTATGTATTTGTTTTCCTATTTTTCTTAGGCATTGCAGCCTCTTCAGCAAGTAAAAGCAATGCGAAATCTCCTTCGTCGGAGCAATCCATATTTTTTTATACTCACGAAAGGAACGCATTGAAAGCACGTGCATTTTTGTGAGCATTGGGCGCATGGGCGATTTAGTGAGTAAGTGGTTTACGGTGATTACGAAAGTTTTCATTACATAACTGTACGCCGACAAAGACAGTAACCGACCGAATCCGTAACAAATGCATGCGGAAAGATACGTTTAGTTACGCAATAGATACGGTTTTGATACCGTTTAGATACGGACAGATTCGAATCATTACGGATTTTTCATCCGTGCCTGTTTTTTGACAATAATCAAAGCCTGGTTGTGGATCGTCCGGGTCCTGTGAATAATACACGTACAGATGCGGACAATACGAATAAGATACGAATCGTTACGGATAGGACGGATAAATACGGAAGCCCTATCCGCAGCGTCCGCAGCGTACGTAAGTGCAAGTGTGACCTAGGCATAACACAGTTTTAACAGACGACAAAATGCTAAGTGCTTTAATTACAATTTTGATTTCGAAATAACTGGACCGTTTTAGCTGTTAAATATACGTATATTTTTTTTTTCAATTTCAATCATTCTGTGTCTTATTTCTACGATCACAGCTCTTGAAGAATCCCAGTTTTGTTTTATTCTACTTGCAATGAGTCTATTTATATGATTAATTACTTTTTTCTCACTAGTTTGTGCTATTTCTTTCCAGTGTGCTTATTCGACTGTGTTCAATAATTATGGAAATCGGGGGACCTTTCGTAAATATATTATTTTACATAAACATTTACCATAAATTACAAGTATTTGTTTGTCGGCACTCCTTTTATAGACAACCTTCTAATAAAACAGTGTTATTACGTCAACTTGCTCATACAATATACAGAGATATCTTCAGCCGTAAAAATTGAGAAATTTCACCAGGAAAAGTTAAAAATTTTAGAAAAATATACCCTTGTAAGCCCCAGTTTTTCTACATGTATTTAAAATTGAGTTCATAGGGGTATTCAATCCACGGACATGTCATCTTAATGTACCAACCTTTATAGAAATGTTAAAGTATGTAATCATTGTCAAAAAGCATAAAGACGTACTAGGTGAGTAAAAAAAAACGTTTAGATTGACGTCATTTTCACAAAGGCAAAATCAAGATAATCGATATATACTTTAAATAATTATTTCCTCCTTTGAAAATAACGCAGTTCTACTGATCTAAGTCATTTATGAAATATATGGGTTTATAATAGAGGCCTTATGCAGCTTACAGGATTCAATGTCACGACACTGATTTAGTTATTTTGCACTACGTGGCATTGCACCTAATCCATTTTAGTCCATATAAGCCTGTAGCCCCCTTTCTTGGCGAATATTTCTAACATTATATAAAAAACTACAACAGATTTGAAGAATTCATCGCGGTCTATACTGCAGGGTTACAGGACTTGAATAAATTGAAAGAAAAAGAGAAAACGCCGCTTGGCATCTGAAATTTAAATCTTATTAGTCGTGAAAAGCTACTATAGGAGTCTGATTGCCATGCATGGTCTTATCAATTTAAAAAGACAAGGTTGTCTGTGTCCCAAAGTGACTGGCACTGGCTGTCCTATGATTTCAATTGGCATGAGGTACGTGGTTGAACTGTCGCATAGACTATTCTGTATTATAGAATTATCAGTTTTGAGACAGACATAATTTGTCACGGACAGCGCATAATCTTGTTGAGGTTTTTATGTTGCACCGAATACCCTGATAGACTTTTGCGGCATTCGTTATCTATAGTCAGTTGTTTATTCGAAGGACATACTACGAAATAAAAAAAAAATGGCCACATAAAATATCTGTCCTGTAGACTGAATATTAGAATTAATAAGATTTCAAAACAGTGACGGTAATGCTATTATAAATGACTTGAACTACAAAGGATAGATCAGCTGGCTAGCCTTCACTCCGCTCCACTTCGGTACCTCGTTCCACTTTCGTGGAGTATAACGAAACACCGATGGGAATATCCCGTCTATACAAAGGGTGGAAGAGGCTTTTTGGCCTCAAATTTTCTGAAAATATGAAGTTCTATATTTTATTTATATAGATTCCACATTACATGCAGAGTTTTGTGTTGGTTCTCGGTGATGCGATTTTTAATTATCCATTCAAAGATAGGAAAATGACAGAATAATTTATCAAAAATACCATTTCGATTGAATTTGTCGGGTTACCATGGCAACACCGTGTGCCTGATGGGAATTTTAATCATTTTCTATGGACTGTAGCATGATCTTTTTCAGTTGTAATAAAATTATTAATTCAATAAGAACTTGGGATTGTTCTAAATAGGTGAGGCCAAAAATGGGCCTTATCAACCCTAGTCCTTTCATTTAAACGGTTACTCATATAAAGCTACCGCGATGAAACGACAAGTACCAGTACAGAGAAAAATCAAAGCCAGTTTCTAAAACGTATGCGGAGAAACGTGGAATGGAACTAAGGTCCACTTAAATACGCATCAACCAAATTGTATTTCCATTCATGCATAAAAAGGTGCAAGTAGGCAAAGGTCAGGAAAAGGCGCAATCAGAAAAAGATTCCCACTCCAAAAACCGAGGTGGGAAAAAACCAAACTAACAATCAGGTACTTATACCATGAAACATATCGTAAGCCGAATGAGCAGCTATTTTCCCAATAGGTTGCAACTCAGTTATCTTAACTAAAACTATGAAAACACACATAAGGCGCCAACAGCACAAAATTTTTTTAAACACCAAGACATAAAACAAAAAAAAAAACACCAAAAAGTATCGCCTTGGAACGATCAGTATATATATATATATAAAGTATTTTCTGCTGACTAGTTAGAGATTCACCACGAGGACCGAACAACTAACTTAATGTTATGAACCACTGCAGAAGGTGAGGGTGAGGTTAGAGCTTATATTGTGGTTCTTTTTGTTTTCTGTTTTGGAGTCGAATGTTTGTGCTGTTTAAACCTTGTGTACGAATTTATAGTTTTAGTTAAGTTGGAGTAACTGAGTGGCCACTTTTTGTGAAATAGCTGCTAACTCGGCTTACGATAAGTTACTGGAAATTTAAAAATAATTTCGGATTCTAGAATTCGCAAAATTGTTTCTAAAGGTCCGAAATATAGATTCCCTTCCTACATTAATTTCGACAAATGTAGAGAGGAGATTGCATCTGCATTAAATGATTTCGGTAATCGATGGTGTAAACGAGAGGGTGTTGAGGATAATGCTCTTAAAGAATGGAAAAGAAGTAGCTTCACTATCGTGGATAAACGTATTAAGTTTTATTCACAAAATACTAATCTTTTACCTCCTAAACCCAAATCGTCATTTAGGCATTTGAAGCAGGGTATCCAAGAATTTCATAGAAAGCATGTCTTGGTTCCGGCAGACAAAGCCGCAAACAATGTTGTTGTCGTTTGTAGGCCATCAGGGAAACATCTCCGTATGAAACCTACCCCAGATTTGCACCTTACATATAGTAAAAATGGGGAAAATCAGGGGTTGGAATAAAATTATCGACTTTTAATATTTGTCGATAAAATCATATATTGCAGGTATCTGTTATTATCAACTCAACGAGGTGATCATAACAGAAAGTCAAAATGCATGATTTATGAAGACCCAGTGTAATAAATGCAAAAAACTCAGTCAATTTCCTCTTCATTGTGAAGCACTTTGTACAAACAGAGATGTTTCCATAATGCTTCACTACGTTAACACCTTAAAACAGGAGCTTGATGGTACCAGGGCTTATCTGGAGACAGATACTGATGAAGTGTCTGCAGTTAATGCCCACTTAAACGATTTACCTGTTAAGTTTTCTGTTTGTGTCAATGAAGGCCAAGACAAGCTTCCTACGATGTATTGGTTACCTAAGCTTCACAAAAGACCATACAAAGCTAGATTTATTGCAAATTCTAGCTCTTGTACTACCACTGAACTTTCTAAATTATTAACTTTCTGTCTTACTGCTATCAAATCTCATGTTATAAGATACTGTGAGACAGTGTATGAAACTTCCATTAAAATTGGTTTTGATCAATAGAAAATTCTGGTGAGGTGCTCAGTAAATTGAAGTGTAGAGGGTTCCGTGCGACAAGCTTGTCCACGTATGATTTTTCTACTCTGTATACAACATTACCATATAATCTAATAAAAGAAAAAACTTCTGGATTTGATAGAGTGGACCTTCAAAAGGGCATTAAAACTATGGTTCACTTTATTTGGCAGAAATGACAGAAAGGCTTTTTTTCATTTCCTCTGACCAAAGTCGGTATACACTTTGATCATGTCAGAATGTGTGCGACGCCTTGTCCTATCTCCTTGTTAATATTTATATTAGATTTGGGACCAAGTTATACAGACAAATTGTTGGAATTCCGATGGGTACGAATTGCGCACCTCTCGTAGCTGATTTATTTTTATACTGCTACGAAAGAGATTTCATGGATTCTCTTAAGCATGATAATCAAGCTGATGTTATCGAGGCTTTTAATTCCACATCTAGGTACCTCGATGACCTTTTGAACATTGACAACCCTTATTTTGAAGGTATGGTCAATCAAATTTATCCACCTGAACTTCAGTTGAACAAAGCCAATATCTCAGATACCGAAGCCACCTTTTTACATCTACATCTTTCTGTTGCAAATGGATTTGTTTCTTCTAAAATTTATGATAAGCGCGATGACTTTGATTTTGATATAGTAAATTTTCCTTTTTTGGATGGTGACGTTCCTCGTCGTGGTTCTTATGGTGTTTACATTTCGCAACTTATTAGGTTTGCTAGAGTCTGCAATCATGTTACAGACTTCAACGCTCGAAATAAATGTTTAACGGCAAAACCTCCAACAGGGCTATCGGTATCATAAACTTCGAAAAACCTTTTCTAAATTTTATCGTAGACACTATGAATTGATTTCAAATATAATGTTGGGTTCAAGACGCTTTTAAGTGAGGGCCTTTCGGAACCTGAATTTTATGGTGACTTAGTTTACAAATTTAAGAAACTTATAGGAATTAATGATTTTTCTTTTCAGTTCAGAAAAATCATAACACGTTACAGACGTATAGGTTATAACTTGAATGTTATGCGACAGTCTGCATGCTTAGTTTTTAACCCAATCATGGTTGATAGCTATGCTGCCTTCTTTAATTGCACGCCGGTGGGTCGGGCGTCAGACTCTATGATGGCCCTGACTTAAAGCTATTCATTTTAGTTGGTTGGGGCCGGAGCTTCTTGTCTGTTGCTTGGCCCACCGGGGTCCAACGGGTGTTTTTCTTTTGCTTCGGAGTTAGTAGGTTATTCGGCGCCCAGGGATCTCCATCGTCGGGCAGCTTACTCAATCTGTGAGTCCTTGTTTTTGATTCATCAGGATGTTTATCATAATTTATTTGTTTGTTCTTGATGATTCATTGACTAGTTAGAGATTCACCACGAGGACCGAAGAACTTACTAAATGTTATGAACCACTGCATAAGCTGAGGGTGAGGTTAGGATCCTGTAAAACCGGTTTAAGCCCGCCAGTAACTTTGTGTTACTGATCGTTCCAAGGCGATACTTCTGTGGTGGTTCTTTTTGTTTTATGTCTTGGTGTTTAAATTTTTTGGTGCTGTTGGCTGTATGTTTTCATATTTTTAATTAAGTTAAGGTAACTGAGTGGCCACCTACTGGGAAAATAGCTGCTCATTCGGCTTACGATATGTTTCATGGTATAAGTGCCTGATTGTTAGTTTGGTTTTTTCCCACCTCGGTTTTTGGAGTGGGAATCTTTTTCTGATTGCGCCTTTTCCTGATCTTTGCCTACTTGTACCTTTTTATAGCAATCATTAAATTAATTTCTAGATACATAAAAATCACAGTAGTTTTAGTTGTCCCAAAATCGATCGAAGGATATCCTAAAACAGGAGTATGTTTTTAGGCTATTTCAAACTGCAATTTTAGTTATCCGAAATTCCCCTAACTGCAAACACAGTCCTGAAACTCAAAGATGCTATTCAGCAGTGACCAGACATCAATCATTTTACGATGTTTTAAATTCATTTTAGGATATCCTAAATTCATGTTATGATATCCCATCTTGCAATCAGTTTCTATTTTCCTATCTCTAACTACCACAACTCTTCGATACCGTACGTTCCTAGTCGATACTTCTGTGGTGGTTCTTTTTGTTTTATGTCTTGGTGTTCAAAATATTTTTGTGCTGTTGGCGCCTTATGTATGTTTGCATACTTGTAGTTAAGTTAAAGTAACTGAGTGGCCACCTATTGGGAAAATAGCTGCTCATTCGGCTTACGAAATGTTTTCATGGTATAAGTACCTGATTGTTAGTTTGGTTTTTTCCCACCTCGGTTTTTGGAGTGGGAATCTTTTTCTGATTGCGCCTTTTCCTGATCTTTGCCTACTTGTACCCTTTTTACCACAACCGCAAACAGACATTGGCTTGTCAAACATGTGACATGTGTTCGACTCGAACCCACACAAGGCACAGCGGTGAGAAATCTATTTGTCGATGTAAAAAATCGGGAAGGTTAAAATTTATCTCTGAATTTTTGGATCCACGCCCTGTCTCAGTCCACTTGTATATGAACTATGCACAGCTTCAAGTTTGATCAGCTGCTTTTTTTTTTTTTTTTTTTTTTTTTTGTTTGTCTACGTTTCCCTTCGTATACGTGCGTTGACTAAACGCAACAGTCCGCATTCATGCGTCGGATTCGATTCGCTACAATGCGCTTATATTCGGTACAGTGCGTTGAAGAGCGCAAGCAATCGTCCTCGAAACGCAACCCTTCGGTTGATATGCAAATTAGCCTGATCGTGTGATGCAATTTTACAGTTAGTTGCGAAGCCTTACGCACGATAACGAATGATTTGCGAAGACTTGCGATTGATGAAAGATGCGAAAATATGTTTTCGCCACACCCGTTTGAAATTTTCTGGCAGGAACGACTCATCTTGACGAAAGCAGACGCAGACAAACGAATGGAAACGCATGTGGCTGAACTCAAGTTCGCAACTTAACGCATGTCTGCGTCGAGAGACTTTCGCATAGGTGTGACGACCCCTTTAAGAATGAAATTTATAATAGTGTACAAACCGGTGTATTGGCTGGATAGCTCAGTGGTGTAGCATTCTGACTCTCGTTCCGTAGGTGTTGAGATCGAAACCTAGTACTGTATTTTTATGTTTATGTATTAAATGTTTTTGTTTGTTCGTTTTGTATGCGTATGTGTGTTTTTGTTCCTTTTTTGCTTGTTTATATGTTTGGATTCATTTTGTTTGTTTGTTTGTTTGTTTGTTTGTTTGTTTTTGTTGTTCTTCTTTCTTTTAATAAATTCAATTAACAACAATAAGGACATACATTTTAAGTGAAAACATGAGCTAATGAAACTTGCAACAAAATGCCAGGGCAAATTACTATGTGTGAATAAAGTACTATGTGACATGCATGTACTGCAAGCATTAATACAAAATATGTAAAGTTTCGTTTTATGTTGAGCTAAACATTACAGAAGAAGCCTTAAATGGAAAGTGTTTGTTTGTTTTGTTGTTTAACGTCCCGGCAAACATTATGTCAAAACGGATTGGGTGGATTTAATTGATTTCGATCATTGCATGAATAAATCGTGCTTCTTATATATTGGCGCCGATCTAGGTTTTTGGAAGAACAAAAAATTGACCCTACCGTGATTTGAACCTGAGACCGAAGGATCTCTAGCACGTCACCTTAACCACTGCTCTATTAGCATATGGACGAGTACAAAGGTTTTCAAATAGTGTTATACTTTCTAATTACTAACTTGGTGTTCTATTAATAGACCGTCCTCAAAATCGATTATTGTTATTGGAAAATAATGTAAACCAAAAGTATCAACACGACAGTATACCGCGGCTGACCTGTAGTACTTAATTGTCGATTAAATGTTTTCCCACCTCGGTTTTTGGAGTGTGAATTTCTTTCTGATTGCGCCATTTCCTGATCATTGCCTACTTGTGCATTCCTTTAACGAAGCTCATATCTTTTACCTAGGTTTTGTCACCAGTTAGAACATGGAACAATACTGCTAAATTTGTATAATTTCCAATGTATTCAATTCTCTGCAGTTTTAGGACATCTTTAAAACCTTTATTTATTTCAGTTACATAAAAAATAAAGTTTGTGACGTAAATGACATCATACATCATATTTAATTTGTTTTCATGCCATATTTGCTCTTCGTGATTGAATAAGGAAAATTAATTAGCGTTTGTAACATGAATGTCTTTCGATATTTATCTTAGTGTTTTTTTTTTTTTTTTTTTTTTTTTTTTTTTTTTTTTTTGCAGAAGCTTTAATAAGCTCTACAATTATTTTCTTCTTTGTTGCCTGTGCAGAGGAAATTGATAAGGCATCAGTTGCACACACAATAACTGGCATATCATGCCAATCATAAAAAATTGTTACTACCTTTACTTTTTCTTCTGGGCATTACTGCATTTATTTGTCGTCCAAGTGGCTGTCCTAAAGGGAGAAACTTACAAAGAAAGGATATAAAAATTAAATTTACATTGGCACGCGTATGTCCAATAATGGCAGATAGTCACTACGAAGTTAAGGAAGTCTTCCTTAGGGACATTACTCGAATATCATACGCCAGTCTATGCGTAAAAGCATTAACAGAGGCCGATATATCATTTGCTGCCCTTTTTCAACCCAAAGCCTAGCAATTCTTGATCGGTACTGGCTGGATCCTAGCCGATAGCACTGTTTGTGTGACACGTGTCAAAGGGGCTACATTCACTTTCCCATGCTTTTAAAACATTCGAAAACATTTTTTTTCGAGACGCAGATAACTGTCGTTTTTTATACTATCGACAGGGGGATTATGTTAGTCTCAATATATTAAACGCCCCCAATCGTCAATGGAAGACATTCAATATCATTTAACTTACTCCTATCTTGCCTGCCATATTTCCTCATTTTACCGCACGACGGGCCAGTTTCTATTTCTTTTTGTGTTGGTTAATGACTGGTCGCTGACCTAACAGTGCACCTAACAGTGCTATGCTGCGGAACTCTTTATGTCATTTAGAGTTTTGAGTGCATCATGGCCTTATTCCGCATTTTCTGTGTGTAAAAGACTGGAATTCTTATGCTGTCCTTCTCAGCCACACAACCAGCCTATGATCAGTCTGCAATGCATATAGCCTTTGTCACTATGGCATCATGTCTGTTGTCCGAAATTATAATATACATCTTTTTATATCTTATTTATAATATTCCAGTGTTTTTACCACCGGATATTTGGTGGCGGCAAGGAAGACAGAGCACTGTGTTGAAGATAAGACGATCATATCCAAATACATTTTCAGGAGACCACAGCTGTTGCAGTTTCTACACCTTCTCAACCTTTAACTCTTTCTTAGGTCTGGTGGTCTCTACCAACTCCGGCTCATCTGTATGGACTGTTGCTGAACTAATGACAGTCTTTCATCTCATCTGGATTAGCCAGTTTAAGAGCAAGGATACTGATGGCACAGAGGAAGACGGTGGCCACTGGTCTGTTGGCAATCCTGAAAGCTTCCTTAGACCTTCTGGTTCAAAGACACCACCAACTACTTATCCACAATCCATCTCCATTTTGCGTCCGTAACAACAGAAGCGACAGTAACACTGGCGACAGTGCCTGTCGCCAGTACCAAGCTTCTTTGGTTTAGCTTTCCTCTGCAAATTGAGTCCCCGATGCATACATATGATATCTCCCTGTTTCGGAGAGATCCCCTAAGCGTTGAGAGAATCTCCCTATTTGGACTTTCAGACTGTCTCTCTCTCTATATATTTTATACATCTCCCAATTTTTGATTTTGTGATCTCCATACCCAACTGTAAGAATTCACTTCTTCATTCTCCCTATTTGGTAAAGGAAATCTCCCTATTTGGTATTTTAGAAGATGTATCACATCACATGTATGTCCCGATACAGCCCCCTCATCTCAATTCGTTTAATAACCCGCATACTATCTATCATGCGCGGGTATTACTCATAGGATTGATATCAAAATGTGGCAAAGGCGAGGACTGTTTTTAACCCATTTATGACGAATAGACTTTCCCATTGTTGTCTTTTGGGTGAGTCCACTGTCACTATTAAGGGCATCAGGAGTGATTTTGAATTTTTACTCCATTTTTCGATGAAATTCCTCTAAACAAAATAACAGCCACAGATGCGGCGTCACATCTGGGGCGATACTGTTTGCTTATGTCCCATAAATATACGAATTCATTGACCTCGAATTGAAGTGTAAGGGTGTTATGTCATAGCTGAGAAGCACGTGGTATTGTATACATTCAACCCGATACATGTAAATGATCGGTGACGCACAATGCAAATCTGCCCGAAGTTGAGATGAAACATTCGAGTTTTCTCCTATAGCATTTACTCTATTGACTGATAGATAGATGCAGTCAATGCAGAAATTGAACATTTATTGAATGAAAGTAGCATAAGGAACCCCGGTTATTTCGTTTTCGCAAACACTTCCGCCCTATGACAATATAGTACTTTCAACAGATGTTTTCGAAAACGAAATAACCGGGATTTCTTATGTTACTCTCTTTCAATAAATGTTAAATTTCTGCATTTACTGCACCTATCTATCAGTCAGCAGGAGAAACGGTATAGGAGAAAACTAGAATTTTTCATCTCAACTTCGTTCTCCATTGCAGTGGGTGTCACCGATCATTTATCGGTTTGTATGTATACAATACCACGTGATTGTCAGTAGTGTATGTACTAATCATGTATGTCTGTAATAGAAGAAACAACGTTAAGTTAGAACGTGCAAGGAAAAAGTAGAACTAAACAACCAACATCATTCTATACCGCTTGTTAAATGTTCCATGACTCGATATGTGGGCTGTTGATTGATGGTTAGCTGCCAGAAATAATGTCAGGAAGCAATGGTGATTCTGATTGATTCTATATAAAAAGACAATGCTATTCCAGTTAATTCGAAAACAATAAAGTTTCGCATTAGTCTAGAAATTATTTAAAAAAAAAAAAGTAAGAATTAAGTAAGAATAAAGCATTGCGGGAAATTAACGATTCGTGTCCTCCTTCGAAAAGACGATTACTTGGATAGAGCTACGGCATCAGGAGAAATCCTGCTGATAATACATGTAGGTTAACGATGGATATGGGTCTTATTTATTCAGTTAGAATGAAGAGGCTGAAAATTATGCTTTTATACTAAAATGCATTGATTGTCAAGGCAATGCTTAATAGACCGTTCCATTGACACTTAACGCCGCCTTTACTGATCGCAATATAAAGATCAGTTTTTAGTATTATGGATGTTTTGCTCTATACTTGACCAAAAAGCCCACGGACGCCTTCGAAAATAAAATGGTCGCCGGAATTCTTATCAGCGTTACTGAGAAACACTAATGTGTCGTAATTAGCACTTTATATCCTCTCATATTATCGCTAAATTGCTTTATTGTTTTTACGTAATGTAGATCTTTCAGAATCAAAGAAATCTCAAAGTTGGTCAAGGCGGAAACAAGAGAGACATTAAGAAATAAAAACATATTTCCGGGCAATAACTTTAGCCAGAAGAGCACGAATTAGAATAAATATCACTTATTTAGCAATAAATTCGAGAAGAGACAATAACATCAAAACATGTATATGATTGTTTATCAAACAAAATGTGGTACTTTTAAAGGGTGCGAGAAGGTTGTGTTGACCCAACCATAATGTTTGTCTTGATTCAAGGTTACGGGAATAACATCATTTCGACCCCCCCCCCATGCAATATACAGAGATATTTTTAGCTGTAAAAATTGAAAATTTCGTTGGAAAATCTACGATACTGTTTTTCATATTTACGCTCAAAACATTGATTCTATGTTTTGGATCAAAAATAGGAAAAATATGTATACCCCTGTTAATCCCATTTTTACTATTTAAAAGTGGCGTATGAGGGGTATACATTTCACGGACAAGTTAGTTTTTCTGATGTACATGTAATGTGAAAACCTTGCTTAATTATCGGAGCACGAAAAATTTACAAGACGACTCGAATTCATGTATCAAGTCTCATGCATAAGCAGATGGTAACTCTTTTGGTCAAAGAGCTTTAATTGCCACATGCAAAACATAATGATAGAATAATGATAGATTAAAGAAAGGCCGCAAACTTCACTCTCAATTCGTACTTTTACAACTCATTTCGGTACATGTACGTATAACGTCATGTCTTAGACAAACCCAATTAGTGCAGGCGCTGAGACCATTAGTATCCTTTTTCATTTTAATAAATAAACTGTAATTTCGTCAATAAGTAGAGAAGGTTCATTTTACATTATTGGCCACATTATGAGCAATATCGAATGAAATACATGTACATGTAGATTCACAATCGTAAGACAAAAATGACGTGTGTGAGTGGACACTGTCTGGCATGCATTTGTTGTGCATTCAGTTGGTAGCCGTTATAGCAATCGTTTGCAAACTAGAATAGCATTCATTCATGAAACAATTAAGCCTGTCGTCATGACATATGCAAAGAGCAGAACGCGGCGCATCATCTCATGCTATTCTGATTGCTTAGTGGAGTTTCATAGAGACATTGAATAAAATACTCAAACAATCACCCCTGGTGCCAACATGAATGAAAGTGGACTCACTCAGCTTCAACTGATGGACAAGTCCATTCGTCACTATAATGTGCTAATGACCAAGTTATTAAATCGGTTGGACAGACATGTAAAAAGGAAAGACTTCGGTTATGCTAGTTTCTGCAGGTTGCATGATTAGATTAATGGCATACATTGTGCGATTACATCAAACAGACATGCTCATCTGATAACGTGCATTTTTCTACAAAGATATGTAACCTTAGTGCATATCATGAGAAAAAATTCTATAGCATTGGTTTTAAAAATCCTGATCAATTGTTAGATATACGTAAATAAGTAAATAATTGCAGACACCCGATGTCAGCGCTTAATTTTCTCGATTGAAGGCATAGGGGGCAATACAGATTTTAATTTGAATGCGGCAAGTACATATGATAATTCCAGATACGCCCAATGTCGATGATTAAAAAGCTGAGATAAATACATATTATTCTATTTATCAAAAGGTAAAAAAAAATGTGAAGCAAAACGTTTCCGCTATAGATAATTATGAATATTCCAAATTGTTTTTTTTTTTTTCCTTTTTATGCTTGCCTAGTTATCAATCATAAACAAGAGAGAGAGAGAGAGAGAGAGAGAGAGAGAGAGAGAGAGATGTCATAAAGCTCTGAAGAGACACATCCATTTGAAGAGACACATCCATTTTATCATTAATTTTTATTCCGTTCAATTGTCGCAGCGGCCAGTATATTCATAATCATGCCAGAAGTTTTCATAGACCAGACATGCGATGCAGCTGATAAGCACAATAGGGAGACATTGTTTTCTAGATAGGGAGAAATAAACAAAGAAGTAAATTCTTGATATTTAGTAGAAGGAGATCTAAAATTTGAAATATGGCTATCCCGTTTAGGAAAATTTGCTAGTCGGAGGGAAATTTCCACAGCATGCGCCTTTCGAGATAGGTAAATTTTATCACCTCTATGGGTTCCTTTGTTTCCGTCCTAGCTGCTAACTTCAATCGTCACAGAAGGCGGGGGTGTTGAGGTTTTGTTGTCATATGGTACGTGGTGGCGGATGTCTACCAGCCCTTGACGGCGACCACTACCTCGTTGCAAGAAAAATGCAAATATCACGGGTTGGACATATGCGATTCTTTGACACATCTTAAATGATCTTTTTCTTTCACCAAACCAACTAGCTTCACTGCGGTTCATTTTTGTTCCATTGTACTGTATCGAGTCTTCTATATACGCAATGGAGTCTTCAGTAACACTGTTTTGGTAATAGTTCAGATAGGGCGGTGAAACTCGACTTCAGTTTTGATTTGGGATTCTCTGCCAGCAGTAATTAGACTAAACTTGTCAAGGCTGCAAGTTCAACGCAGTATAGGGCATATGCGTTCATACGCACTTCGACTATTTTCACGTTCTTAGTGCGAAACATTGCCAAATATCACGCGTAAATTCATCAACAGACCTGGTTCATCATGGGTGACACCGATTAAGAAACTCTTAGCACCGATTGGCCTGTGAAATATCCGCCTTGTTATGATTTCAAAAGAAGCCAGACAGTTCATTAAATATTTGCATGAAAGAAAGCCAGATGTTCATCAGCTTATTTACTCCAAGGATTTATTTAGTCTTTAATACCACACACAGACAAGCCTGAATATTCATAATGAGATGAACTTTTCATCATCCCTTCTCTTCAAGTTCACCTCGCTTCAGTGATGTTTGCAGAAGGTGCGTGAGACACTGTAGCGAATAAACAGCTGGCCATTGAATAATTGTCCACAAGGCGTTTCATCGATAGACAAAATGGTTTCCAGAACACTTTCACAAGCCTAAATCTGCTTGTCAATTATCTGTACTTCCTACACGATAATTCTACGAAATGATTCAATACCGCAATTATTAAGATTTTAGCTGAAGGATTGGATGAAGTCATCAACGGCCCCCATCTTTTGTATTATTTGAGCCGCCTCATGGGAAAACCAACAATCTGCATAGGCGAAAACAAAGACGCAGATCAGCTTCGCGGTTACCGCGAAGCTAATCAGCGCCTTTGGTTTCACTACTCGGATAGTAAAATTCCTCCTGTACTTAAATCCGAAATTTCAAGCTTCTGGCTCTTTTCTGTGCTTGTACAGGCCGGTTTGTGTCGGGCCTGTTCGGAAACCACATTGTTGGTTTTCCCACGTGGCGGCTCATTTGTTCATCCAACGTGTTGCGGCCGCACCGACAATTGTTAATGGTGAACATAAGTCGTTGATGGACAGTTATCGTAGCTACAATGGCTGTAACCATTCATGATATGCAAGCATTCACTGTCAATAAAGACTCCAATGTCAACATAGTTCAGAAGATTCGTTTTCTGCTGTAAAAATGTTCAGACAACTAAAATAGTATTGTTCTTTTTTTTTTTCAGTAGAGAAAACTTGAAAAAAAAAATCATACATTGCGAGTCTAGTCTGTGAGCAAGCCAATGTATACATGTACATGTTAAACTTGTGTAGCTAGATATGATTCTTAGGTCTTGCGATTTAGAGATGGTATTTTGCGAATTCCATTATCTGTTATCTTATTGTTTAAAAATACGAGTTTAAATTTAAAAGGTTGTAAAGAGAGTGAGGCTTTCCACCAACCTTTTATGGCTGTGTACGTATAAAAACGAAAAATTAATTAGTCATTTATTTATTTACTTCAGAAGGAGTCGGCTGATGAGATACCACAATCCTCTGGTGCCATATCCCCACCCCATAACGTCACCGACCCCAATGTGATCATGTCAACATTCTACACAGAGTGGAGCCAGTGGGGACCATGTTCCAAGAGATGCCAGCAGTCACGTGTCCGGAAGTGCAAACCCGACATGAATTGCGGCTCAAGTTGGTTCAAAGAAAAGCGGCCATGTAAAAGAAAGGGAAAATGCTCAAGCAAATCTTATAGGTCTTTCAAATTACTAGGTTTTAGGAAAAAAGATTCTGTTATGGAAAAGATTTTATATAAACTCTTATATGGTCCCTGGAGTCAATGGACGCCATGTTCAAAAAGTTGTAAGAAACGGCGCTACAGAAACTGTGTGGTGTATAAAGTGTGTGGTGTGAGTTACATTCAGGAGGAACGAGTGTGTAGGAAATCAAGAGCTAACTGTACCAAACAATACTTGTTTAATACTCTACTCCCTCAGGAAAAACTGCTTGATACAGAAGCTGATGAAAGTGTGCGTAAAATCAAAAATATCACAGCGATTGTCATAGGAAACACGACAAGTGGTGGTGAGTATAACGTTCACAAAAACATTACGAAAACTTGCCCATGCAATAAACAAAGATTTTTTGAGCTTTAAAAATTGAAAATTTTTCAGCTGAAAATTTTTGATATTTTTCTTACTTTTGCTCAAAACATAGATTGTGGGTACACGTTAGAACCGCCTCTATGTTTTGGAGCAAAAATAAGAAAAATAGGTATACCCCTGCATACCCCAGTTTTACTTTATAAAAGTTGGGTTTAAGGGGGGTATTCATTGCACGGACATGTTTTCCTGATGGCAGTGATCAGGAAATGGCACAACCAGAAAAAAATTATTCCCACTTCAAAAAACTACAATGGCAATTAGGTACTAATGAACCACATCCTTTCAAAAATGTGCACAAATGTGTTGCCACCACTAACACAAAGAGATCACATCTTAAGAGTGAGCAGCTATTTCTTTCCTTTTCCGTTTCTTCGTAACATAATTTCGCTTTTAATTATGTTTGATTGTTTGATTATTTCTTTTTTTTTCGTTCTTTGTTACTTTATTATATATGGTGACAATATTCATATTGGTGACCAACTTGTTTCTTTCTGTCTATTTTCTCCCTTTCTTCGTTCTTTGTAATTTTGTTGTAAATATTCAGATTGTTTCATTTTCTTTGTCTCTTGTTGTTTCATTCTTTGTTTCTTTCTGTGTTTCTTACTTTCATCAATGATGTCATGTATGATCAATGTTACATTTTTAATGTTCAAATTGGCGGTGTATTTCTTCATCCTTGTGTAAAGCATCTGTTGTTAATGGTCAGTATGGTGACCTGTCATGTTACAGCCTGAAATGTTGATTGCTTTATAAAAACAATTTCATCTGTGTTTTAACTTCCTACATAGGTGGCGTAAATTTCAAATCTGATTATAGTCCGATTTCATGCAGTGAGCCGTAAATGTACTTTTAAGGTTAGTCCATTCCTTGTTTAAGGTAAATCATCTTAACGGTAATTACTTGATAATGTATTATATTTACCACTCCTAAATACAAGTCTCTATGGCTTAGGTTGTTAGGCTTCTACCTAGAAACCTGAATGTTGCGGATTCAAATCCCAGCGTCGACGTTTTTTTAATTATTTTTTTTTTACAAATCATATTTATAATTAATAAATTATACAACTCATAACAAGGCCCGATAATTTCATTGCCATGCGAAACCTTCACTTTAGATTTGAAAACCTCAGAAATCTGATCAGCGAAGGCACGCAGTCTATAACAGCAGCCGAGTGGGAATACTGCACGTGTCACGTCCTTGGTATTGAACAGCAATACTGGCAAATCGACATTGCCGTCGATCAAGTTCAGGAGCTAGTTGACCTTTGCCGAGGGCCTCAACCCAGGACAGACCGATCCCGAAGCTGAATCCAGCGATTCAGCCACTGCAAAGGACGACTAAGTTTCGCTGATTTGTACTATAATGTTATTAATCAAGTAATTTCGTATTGGCCCAGTTACAGGTCCGAGGTCTGCTGTATTGGCCCGAGGCGGAGCCGAGGGCCAATACAGCTGGCCGAGGACCTGTAACTGGGCCAATACGAAATTACTTGATTAATGACAATTTTATTAATTAATTAACTTTTCTATTTGAATTGTGCTCTTTGACAAAGTCACGGGGACCCAACTGTTAATCGTGATTATTGATGCGACGTGGAATGTTAATGCATGCCATTACGAAGTTTCGTATGCGTCGGCGAGTTCGTTACGAATGCGACGTTCCACATCCTCTGTCCTTGGACGGTAAGTACCACATGTTTTGCTCTAGTGAAAATAAACAAAGCCGAGTTTACAAAATCGGCGTCCACTATGATCTTCAAAATTCTTCTATATTCCCACTTGAAGTCAACTGGAATACTTTCGGCACTTGTGTTTTTCAGCTAATGGTTTATAAAGTTGACAAGTAGATACAAGATTGCCACGAATACACATTACATTCTTAAAGTCCTTTTGTTTCTCTAATTCTTGGTCGTAAACTAAGAAGTATAACACAGTCCTATCGGTGTCTTTATTGAAATATGTATCAAAATGGCGTTGTAAATGCACATTTATCTACTGAGCGTGAAAAACAGTAAGATAAGTTTCTTTTGTATGCATCGAAGATGAAGGTACGGACTACTAGAATGAGTCATGGAAGAATTAGCATTTTGTTGTGCACTTACAAAAGTTATTTACGTCAATGCAGAAGCATAACTTGCGCTTTTATCAAGCGTAATTGCATGGAGTATTTTTCCTTGTACTACATGTACTTCGTTGAGCGAGCTTCAAAGCACGTGCCACTTTTATTTTGAATGAGGTCACAGAGTGGTTTTCTGATATAGCTTTGTCAACATCCGGGGTCAACATTCGAGTGACTTCTTGCCTCGAAACAGTAAATCATTTTCGGGCATATCAGTGACATAGGTAATATGTTTTCTAACATTAAACCAAGTATTATTTGATCATTTTTAAAATATCGGTAGCTCCATGCATTTTGATAAGCGGGGTGGGGGGGGGGGGGTGAGAGAAAACAAAGAATTAAAGGGATTTGTGCGAGTTTTAGGTGCGATTGTCAATCAGTTTTCCATGGGAATGGTGTGTTGTACAAGAACAGCGATCAACTATGGTTATTTTATTGCAACTAGAAGAGTCTTTCGGGAGCCCTTTGAACCCTCGGCCTCAGGCTAAAACAACTTTCTCCAGCTTCTGCAAATGTTAATACAGTATAAAAACATGGTTGACCCCTTTAACATGTATCTAGAAAATATTAATTGAAGAAAATGCATCACTGTCTCCATATCGTAACATTTGCTATTTTATTTTACTGATTCATCGGTCTCAATCTTCCACGATGCATTTCTGTGTCGCATATTAGATTTTAACAAAATCTACGATGCATACGAAAGATGTTTATCTTACTGTTTTTCACGCTCAGTAAATAAGTTTGCAGTTACAAAGCCATTTTGATACATGTTTCAATAAAGGCACCACAAGACTGTGTTATACTTCTTAGTTTACGGTCAAGAATTAGAAAAACAAAAGGACTTTAAGAATGTAATGCGTTTTCGTGGCAACCTTGTATCTACCTGCCAACTTTATAAACCATTAGCTGAAAAACACAAGTGCCGTAAGTATTTCAATTGACTTAAAGTGGGAACATAGAAGATTTTTGCAGATCATAGTGGACGCCGATTTTGTAAATTCGACTTTGTTTATTTTCACGAGAGCAAAACATGTGGTACTTACCGTCCAAGGACATAGGATGTGGAGCGTCGCATTCGTAACGAACTCGCCGACGCATACGAAACTTCATAATAGCATGCATTAACATTCCACGTCGCATCAATAATCACGATTAACAGTTGGGTCCCCGTGAAAGTGCACAACGCGATGGATATAAATATTAGACACATGTATGTACATGCACAAAAAATATAACAATCGTCCTCTTCTGCTTTGAACAAGAGGCCTATAAACTACAGAGAATTTTCTGATAAAATCCCGAATGCAGGCCACTGCGCGATCCAGTCTCATCGAAACACTGCGAAATTCGTGATAGCGAGTCGACACTTGAGGAGAAAACCAGGGAAGAAGGCAAATGAACATAATGACAATGTATTTTAACTATTTAGCTAAAGTAAAAATAAATAAATAGATAAATAATTAAATAAATAAATAAATAAATAAAAAATAGATAAATAAATAACATTTCATAAGATAAAAGAAAGTCAACAAACGCCTCTGAGACTTGGCGAGCCGGAGTAAAATGCCTACAAACCTTGTGTTTTCATAAATTCATAATGATTGACTAGATCTAGATATAAAATAAACTAAGCTTGTCGTCTGATTCCGTTTTTCCTTTTTATTAGCGATAACTGTTGACGATTTTTTCTACTTCTATAAATGCAACTGCAGTTTAAGCTTATTTTATAAATACAACTGCACTTTTTAAGCGGCGAAACGGAGCAAAACATGGCTGCCATTTTCTTTTGAAAACGAACGTCAAATGACGTCATTTTCATATTGGCCTTGTTTTTCTGTATTGGCCTTGTTTTTCTCGTATTGGCCCAGTTTTTCTCGTATTGGCCCAGTTGGCCATCCGTATGATGCGGGCTGATTTGGTCATACAAATACTATTATTAATATAGTTAATTAATAAAATATTGCAAAATGAATAAAATATAGAAATAAAATAAATAAAACAATAATGATATAATCCTAAACTAAATAATAATTTAAAACATCGAAAGCAAAAATGTGTTTCAAAGAATGGTTTTCTTTGACCGAAAAAGAAACTTGGTATCATCGGATTCGAACCCGGGACCTTCGTCTTTGCAATCCAGTATCACATCCACTGCGCTACGGCTGCATGTATTTGAGGACGGATTAATTAACGTTTTGGCGATATTCTGTTACAAAGGTAGGTAACTACTTTCGTAAAAACGAACTTTCAACGCGCTTTACCTATTACAGTAGACTCGTCCTGGAGGTCATGGCTCAGGGGTCAAAATCGGACTATAGAGTTTCAGTCTAAAAGACAATCACATTTTCGTTTAACAAAATGACAAAAGGTGTTTAAGCATTATATTTAAGTGAGGTGTTTTAGCCCTATATAAAACTGAAACGTTTTCCATTAAATCCCTTTATTTTTAAGCTTTACTCATTAGAACTTGAATTCTTTAAAACCCTACCCTGCATATGCTCTCGTGAGCGACATGGGTGTAGGTATTTAAACCTTGAGACGGATTGTGCACCGACCTTGGATATTGGTAACTATTTTTGTCCTTTGAAACATTTGCATCCAGCCTTGAACGTCATTTGATGCAACTGGTTGAGGACATGAAGTGCATTTTTGTTTCAATGATATTCAAATTGATGGGTTTTAGAGAGAGTGGTGTTGAACGTGACGTTTGATTTCGTAATCAGGTACAAGACGGTAACAGCAACGGGCAACATGATTATCTAATGATAAAAACAGCCTACATAACATTTGGCAAAACACTTTTGTGACCTTATAAACATCATTTTGTGCTAACTTACTGCACCAGAAGAATCAGCAATTACACTTGCCACAAACGTGTCAAACAAAAGTGGAAGCGACATAGTTTTATTAAACGCGATCCAGAATCCAACAGGTACACCGTTCAACTAAATAGCACAAATGTTTTAGATAATGGGAATTCCTGTATTGTTATCTCTGTTTGCGATACAAATCTGTTTTCCAGCAAGAATACATATTAAAGATGATTATAGATATTATACATTATGGTGATTATTAGATACTCTCGCCTTCTTCAAACTTTTCAAAACTGAGTGGTCACCTTTAGGTGAATTGCTGCTCATCCAGCTTACTATACGTTCTCTTTGTACCGATACCTGATTGTCAGTTTTTTCACCTATGAGCCATGACTAGGTATGTCACAAGAAGCTACAAAGAATCCTAAATTCTCCATTGCTCGTCATTTTATGAATGGACTTTTCTGTGTGAGGCATTGCAGTCATAAAACTATTATCAATATTAAGAAAGATTTTTATACGAAATGACTGAAACACATTCACAAAGTCAATGAATTTCATCATCAAGCTTATTACATGAAATACATAAACGGTATTCTATCGCCTTACCTGCGCGAGGTCAGGGGTAAGGGGAAAAGTGCGCTATATGAGATGTTACTATTCCATCATTGAATTACATGAGAAAAACCAACAATATGGGTTCGGAGCAGGTCCGACACAAACCTGGCTGTACAGTCACAGAAGATGGTTAGAAGCTTGATTTTTTTTATTTAAGAAGAAGAGGACTTGTACTATCCGTGTAGCGAAAACAAAGACAGTTGAAGGCTCTGATCAGCTTCGCAGTTACTGCATCTGCACCTTTGTTTTCGCCTATGCAGATTGTTGGTTTTCCCATGCGGCGGATCATTTTATAAAGCATTTATACAACCCATTAGCTAGCCGTTAACAAATGCTTTCTTTTGAAAATTATTTTTTGAAAGTCCACCCATGTCCGTCGTGAGCCCAGTACAATATATCTATGGAACTGTGTCAAGATGGTGGCCACATTATTGGGTCTAGCTGAACACTCATCTGCTTAAGAACTCTTCATCTATCTAGCTCTTTATTATAGGGATCAACCATGGTTTTCAGTGTTCAAACATTCGATGGATCACGAGGAAGGTGTTTGAACACAAGGCCGCAGGCCGCGTGTTCAAACACCTTCCGAGTGATCCAGCGAATGTTTGAACACTGAAACAAACCATGGTTGATCGCTATTCTTGCGTTTTCACTCTAATCCACTTAAAAAGATCTTGAAAATAACATTAGCAACGCAAAAACTCACCGAAAACAGCGGAGCTTCTTCAACGTCGGCCATTTTGTATCTACGAAACACATGACGTCACGTCGCTTTGACCAATGACGTCGCCAAAAACCCATGTTCAAACGGCACGTGAATTTCATGATTTGAACATGGGTTTTGCTGTTTGAACACGGCTTTCGACCAATCGAAAACGGTCTCAAACAGCTATGCGCATAGATATCTATGCAAGAAACATATATAATTATCATTACGGCTTTCCCACCTGCTGTGTGTCTAGGTTTAAAATTTAACTGTCGAGTCCTGAGTGTTTATACTCACTTTCCCTGTAAGACTCTGGGAAGTATTGATTTGGATAGTGTGTTTTTCTTAGTATTAGTACCTGATTGTTAGTTTTGTTTTTCCCATCTAGGTTTTTGGAGTGGGAATTTCTTTCTGATTGCCTCATTTCCTGATCATCGCCTACTTTTACTTTTACGTTGTCTGTTTAATCTGTCTGCAACTCTGTTGTATTCGTCATACCTGTTCCCAGATGGATACGGACAAAGAGCTTGTCATTTTGCTGTGACTTGTGTTGCCGTTTTTATCACGCCTGTTGTCTGGGTTAGGATTTAGAGTTAATTATATCATTTCCTGGTCTTTCTATTTTTACTTTCTATAGGCCTACGGTTTATTCCAGGAAAACTTTCTTTTATGTTGCCGAAAGTCTTGTTGACATGCTGATGATAATAATGTCTTTGTTAATGGGAAGTTTTAGACTGTCTGGAATATGAGCCACATCAAGACAAGAGAGCTGTCTTTGGAGTGTTCGACCTAGTCCGACAAATATCGGCATGTACAATCGCAAAATAAGGCTAATGTGTTCAAATTTCAGATTGAAGAAGAAGACGAATTGCACTATCCATGTAGCAAAAGCAAATGCGCTGATCTGTGGTGCACCTATACTACACCTTTGTCTTCGCCAAAGCAAAACCGTTCGCGTTTTCGCATGATGCGACTCATAAATGCATATCTAGCATTTTGCTGAAATACTTTATGCTGGTCTAGACGACATATTTATAGTACACGTAATTTGTTTACGAAGATAAAAACGTCCATATTATTCTCAAAGAAAATACTTAAAGGCAACTTATGAAACATTCACAATGTAATGTCGTTTGAAGAAACATCAGTCTGAGAATGGTTACTTTTTCAGCTTTATTGCTGATGGCATTGACTGTTCTCCGAACAAAAAGGCTAGGGAATGTTTAACAACAGGTTGATCTTCATTAACATGCCCACTTATTTCAGTATAGAAAATAGATTTTCTTTACAATATATTGATTTTGATAAACTCCATACAGTAAACATATTCGATTATTTCAGTCTTCGGGCGCCAGAGGACCTCCAATGCAGCAACTTTAGATAGCATGAAGAATATGTGTGGGGACCGCCCGCCCCGAGGCTCGTATAGAATAGTGGGTGGTCAGATAGCACAGAAACACAGTTGGCCATGGATGGTGAGTTCTTATACCAAAGTTCTCAGCATCGCTAGATCTACCAGATGGTTTTTAATAAAGTATACAATTAAAACTGGATAACACTATTCAGATTCACTTTTGATTCACGCTAGGTCTGCTTGTGTGGTGCACACTTCAAATAATTATCAAACTGATATTTTGGTGGCTACGCTTGTCGCCACTGTACGTGTGAGAAGAAAGATACAAAACCAGAGGACCAATGGTCTTGTAAACGCTCACCAGAGATCTGGGATATAAAATAAACTTGTTTGACTATTATGGTCATATACATGTATATTGCACCAGGGCAGGAACAGATATTTCCTGCAAGTTTTGCCCTTCAAATCAAATTTTAACAATTTTCCCCATTCAAATGCATGGGCGACCTATGTTGACCTTGCCGTAAAATGGCAGCCGTCTTGGTCATGTGACCTGGACCATTTATACAAACTTTCGTTCCCCCTTCCTAAGGATGCTCCACACGAAGTTTGGCTTTGATTGGCCTATCGCTTTCAGATGCGAAGATCTTTGAAATTGTGGACGACGACGGACGGACGACGGACGCCGCATCATGGGTATCCTATAAGATCACCTGGTGAGCCTTCGGCTCAGGTATACGTGGGTGATCCAAGAAGTAATGCGAACACAACTGTATTTTACTAACCAACGCAGATACATTTAAATAGTTTGGCATGTGTACACGTGTATATATGTGCAGTAATTAGGTGTAATGTCATGAAGTTCGGATGACGAATTGAGATTTAAGGAATGTTTGATTTGTCGACCCGAAGTCGACATGGACGCGAAATTGACTGAAAACGTCAATTTTGTTAGGGGTACGGGGAAAGATTTTGTGCTCCAATTTATTAAATTGACATTTATATACATACAAATCATATAAGTTGTGTTACATGTATATATGCCTTATGTTTGGAAATAATAGAGAAACCGAAATGCAAAGATCAGCAGGGACTATTCTATGTTGCCTAGCAACGGCATCTAACAAAAATATCACCATTTCCACGAAGTACGACAAATACCTATAATTCGTGCGTATATTTGACTCCGATAAGATTGTAAATATCGATATTTATGCCCACAGCCTATCACAACGAAGAATTTCTATTCAAAAAATGAATATTGTATGGAATTTAAACTTTTTGGTTAAGTAGAATGGACGCTGATGAAAATGCGGAGATTTTGAGAGATGAAAATTGACTCAAATTCTAGGGGGTACAGATAGCCAATCCTCAATAATTTGCGCTGTGTTAAACCCATAAAGGTATGTGCTGTAAATCTATTCAAGGGATTATTGTACTTTGGAATAAAACGATTATTGACGTTATTGTGCTTTGTATATGCAACTGCAGTGCATAAATAAAATCCATTTTAACCGTGGCCAAGGTCGTTTACCTTGCATTCTCTTGCTGCTAGGCAACGAGGGTTGCTATGTGATTCAGTCAAAATAGCAATTGGATCTGGAAAATTCGATAATGCATCATAATTCTGATGTAAACTATCTTGAAAAATGGCAATGGTGAAAGAAATTACACATGAGTTCGCATTACTTCTTGGATCACCCTCGTATATGGCGTCACTAAAATACGTACCCTTATAGCATTTCAAGTACCACTGAATCACTATATTTGCTTGCATCTTACTTTAGAGCACACTAAGCGGAAACAATAAAATAAGCTCCCTAGTCTACATGTAGAATAAATCATTTAAATTCCGTTGACTAATTTCGATTTTTTTGCAGGATTTATTCACACATGTTTGAAAAATATTTGGCATTGATTACATTTTTTTCAAAGTCGTTTTTTCTGTTTTAAAATAAAAGTATTGCATAGGTTTCTTTAAACTATGTCAGTATGCGAGAATCACGTATTTTAGAGTGATATACAGGGTGTCCAAAAAACGTAGCCGTTACAAAAACGTGTATAGCTTTGTTAATAAAACAGATATAAGCAAGATATTTTAAACAATGGTAATGCTATCATATTTCATTCACACTATGACATCCAATTTGCTAGGTGGTGCTTCATTAACAAGTGACATCATAACGGATCTGTGATGTCACTTCCTGTTGCAACTCGCATTCTTGGAAATGAAAAGCAGTAACAAAAAGCAATATTAAAGCGTTTTCAAGCCTTTATTTTCCCTTGAAAAGGTTATTAAGAGGATGAGGTAACGATACTTATCAGAAACTAAAAGCGTTTATTAAAAACTGGACAAAATATGGTGAAAAAGGGAAAATTTATCACAAAATTGGGAGTGAACGACCATAAAAATATGTTGTGTAAAATTTTCGTTACTCCGAAAGTGGCCATTTACAATAATGGTAGTTATTTCGGATATTATGCGTGGTACAAAGTAACAGTCTATATGTATCTAAAGACGTTGTTTTGAAGAATACTCTTGCTAAGTTTGATTGAGTTTTCTGTAGTAAACATATGTTGTAGCGGCTACGTTTTTGGGGACACCCTGTATTTCATTCAATTGAAGAAAAACCATACAAAATTGTAACCACAAGTGATAGCCAGAAAAACGCCATGTCTTTCAGATATGGATCTTGATAAATATTTGTCATTGACAGTCACTGAGAAATAAAGGGAGTGACAGAACGTATTGACTGATCCTCATACAACAACACGTTCACATGTAACATTTTACAGCATTGTTGCTCTTTACCATTCGAGCCCCCACATGGGAAAACCAACAATCTGCCTAGTCGACAGTAACTGCGAAGCTGATCAGCGCCTTTGTTTTCGCTACACGGATAGTACTATTCCTTCTCCTTATATTAAAAGTTTCAAGCTTCTAGCTTTATGCTGTGACTGTACAGGTCGGTTTATGTCGGACCTGGTCGGAAACCACATCGCTGGTTTTCCCCACGAGACGGCTCATTTCATAATAATTATTTTTCTGGGCGGAATAATTCATAAAATATTAATTAATTGATAAGAAATTGTCATATCAGTGAATTGATAAACAATGTTTAGGAAAATATTAATAAATAGTCCATTTGGTTTCAGGAAAAAAGGCTCAATAGGGGGTTCATGAAATTGCCTAAATTTAGCTCCTCTGGAAATTGTTTGGAATTTGCTTTATTAGCATGTTGTTTTGCCAGATGGTTCCATGTATGTGTTTGAGAATTTTTCTTCTTCTCGTTGATGTTATGTTTATCGGTGTTTTGATTATTTATTTGGATTTTATTAGCTTTGCATTGTTCTGTCTGTTTTCATATTCAATTTGTTTTCCCTATATGGGGCCTCTATTTGCCTCCACAGCCAAAGGACCTGTCCACCATTAATTTTACTTACTTGAATTGGAAATATTTTGTTTTTGTTTTATTAGTTAGTGGATATCAGTTTTGTCATATCAGAGGTTGGAGAGAAGGATTTATTTGCTTAATTTTTCTAACAATAGGTGTTATTAATGATTTTTATTTTGCAACAGGTGTCTATTGAGTGTGACTGTACAAGCTGACCTACTTTCAGTTGAATAACTTGACCAAGGAAATTCCACTGGTAAAGTCCAGTTTTGAACGTTTGCCAGATGTTGAATATCTTGCTATATAATTATTTAATATTTAGTTTTTCTTTGTTAAACCTACCGGTATTCGAAGTAGGTACCGTAGAGTATCAAAATCCACTGTGATGGAGATCAATGTTTACGAAGAAAGTAATGTAGAGCTCAAACTTACCAAAGATGGGTCGGTGGTAAACACACGTCCGGTCAGTTGGTAGGTCTGGAGCAAAGAGGATCCCACGTGGTCCTTTCAGCACGAGCTAAGCGTGGAGGTCATACGGAGTCCCGAAAAGTTGGTAGCCTTGTCGTTGTTGTTGTATCCTTGTAGTTGTGGTTGTAGCCTTGTGGTTGTTGTGGTAGCCTCGGCTTCCTGCTGCCAGGGGTGAACCTGCTGTGGGGTTTGGAGTACGACACGCACCCCCTTTCACAAAAAAAGCAATCAAACTAGATCTTGATTTGTTCATTGAATGTTTTTTTTGTTTTTGTTTTTTTTTTGTTGTAGTTTTTTTATTCCTTTTTTATGTCCTAATGAATATTTACTTTAGCAAAAAGTCTGTAGTATGGAATTAGAAACAAGTCTATTATTTAGTTGCTATGACTAAGAATGAAAATGTTGTGTTTACTGAAATGTATGTTTACTGAATGTAACTGCAGTGAGCTGATTTAAACAGAAACTGAATGATTTCTACTTTTCACATATAATTTATATACACGCACAAACTTAATGAAGGTTTTACTTTAAACCTGAACTTTCTTTTATGACATATATATGATTCTTTCAATGTACAAAAGATGCTGTAAGCTTTCACTTTACTAAAGTTCCCTTACTTTATGTAGATCTATGCGTATGTATGTACATGAATAATGGATCTGCATTACATAACCCATAAACCAAATTTGCCACCTGAAATGGATCTGAGGTCATTATTAGCAGCATCATGCTATCACTGGTTTGGTACTGCATTGGACATCGACCAGAATATGTAAATGGACAATTGGCCGATTATGGCTAAGAATTATCTTCATTCAAAATTAATAGCCCAAAATTGTAGAGGACAATTAGCCCACCTCAATTTGGGGACATTAAAATTTAACTACGAATTGCAAATTAGTCTGGGTATATTTGTAACACCCAAAAGACTAGACGAATACCTTTAAGTTATGCATAGTTATTTAAGCTATGCAAATCTTAGTATAAGATTCGAAACCCCCCAGTAGAAAATGTGTCCAGTTTCAGGTAACAATATTGGCTTCAAACATATAACGAAATAAAATATACAAAGTTGCTCCCTGAAGCCTACATATAGCTTCTGCATGAAAAGATTGCCATCATAAGCATTATAGAAAGCATACATACACAAAACTGAACTTACAAAAATAAATAAAATAATAAGCATAATAAATGTGTATAGCGGGCCAATCACAGTAAGCTCTGGAAGCCCTAATCTCAATTTAGGATATAATTTGGGATATAATTTTGAATAAAGCAAACGAAAATATATGGCAACAAGCTTTTTAGGGATTACCATAATGCATGTACTTTACAATCTCAAACTTTTCCAAGTTGCATGTACATGTATGATATTACAACAATCGATAATACATCTGTACTTATGTTATTTTCTGTTTATATAAGATGATGGATATGTTTCTTGTAATCTGCTCTTTCTTCAGAATATTAATGTATTTGAGTATGTACATCTTCGTAACAAAGAATGATTAATTATACTAGACTATACTAATTATTAGTAGTTTAGTACACACATAGTTTTGGTAATACCTAAAAAGTGGAATGTGAACTGGTAACGACTGTGAACAAGTAACGACTAGCATCTATAGTGCATCTAGACTAAAGTGCAAGACTTACGGAAAGATGAATCTCCAAATCTGAAAAATAGAAAGATGAAGATTAGTATTGCCAGGCAAAGTTAATGACAAAATTACTACAAAATAGGTCCCCAAAGATGGCAACTCAAAGAGCTAAGCATCAAATGGGGAAAACGTTTATATAGACTTATAAATAGGCATTTTGAGCACTCTTACATGACAGCAAAATAATTAGGTTCAACATTTTTGAAACTAAATTATGTCAAAAATTAGAATACTAATTTTGATCAAAGCATATTTTTCCTAAATTTATCTTACTTCCAATCATGACTACTCTGGATTGCCAACCTTGCATGTTTCTAGGATAATGACTGGTAAATGTGGGGAATCATGTATTGTGGGAGTTACCAGGGCAAGTTATACAACCTGGCTGCGTTTTTGTTGCAAACTCCCACTAGTTCAGTCATGGTCATGTCCAATGACTGAGATGTCTGCTCAGCAACCTTACATACAGACCAGGGAAAATCTGCCAAATAATCTGAGTCAGTCTCCAGTAACAATCGTTTCCGATTACCCAATGTGCTGAGAGCTTGCATGGTTGAGGGTGAATCGACCGTAACAGGGGATATGCTAAAATAGCAATTGGGGAGATCAGTGGACCAGTCCTTATATTCTTTCTCTCCCCCAACAAAACAATGGCGGTGAATTGGATGGTTTTTCATGCCCAATTCCTTGATAAGTTTAAGCACGTCACTAGCCGCCTTACCAGAACCATTATCCCGAACATGCAAAACAACCACCTTATTTTCCCGTTTAGCAAGCTGGAGGCAAAGGCGTAGGAATCGCTTTTGTGCATCTATCTTTTGGGTTTTGCAGGCTGATTTACTACCCGAGAAACAATATCTATGCCTACATGTTGTTGTCAAGTCAAGGCCAATTTCGCCGATTCCTACAGCCTCTGGGTACCTGCGCAACATATCCTCCAGTCTACTATAAAAAGAGTAAACCTCAGCCCCAGTGACAAGGTGAGGGTGGACACCAAGAGTGAACCTAAGCCTAGGGTCCACCCTAACCCTATGACCGAGTAAATGCCATCGAGATGGAAAAACGTAATTTGCAATGGCAAATGGTAATCTTATCTGTAGGGAATTAGAGCGTTCCAGATCCGACAGTGATAGGCATTTATTGACCGAAAGCTTATCCAAATGGAAATGGGTATCAATTATACCCCTTTTCAGGGTTGGATAACCATCTGGCAAACTGGAGCCATCAGCCAAACAATACCTAGTGTAAAATTTAAGCCGAGTCACTGCCTGGTGATTAATCCCAGAGATGAGTTGTGTCATTAGCTCCGGATGGGTCAAGGCAATAAGTCGTTTAGGGGGCACGGACATATACACTGAAGGTGATACAGGCTCCAGTCCAGCTCTCGAATCAAATTCTCTGAGATAGAACAATTCATTTTCAGAGAATCGCAGACGACAAGGAAAGAGTTCACTCACTGCCGCACAACCTAGCAGCTCAATGGGAGAGCCAAGGCCTAGCTCCTGACTTAAGAACAAAAATAAGCCATTCATAAGTAGGAACCAGGCCCTTATCATAGCTTCCCCATTAAACAGCTGGTGCGTCCCATAAATATTATGAAGATCTTTCATCGTCCCTGCTGACATATGGCAATCTATGCATGCAGAAGCAGGGCTCAAATACCAGGGTAAGTGAGCCCTCCTCATATGCCTATACAGGTGGGTGTCGACCTCCCCACAGACTTGGCAGTTATCTTGGAAGCGGGCTTTTTTAGACTGTGGAGGCATGGTTCCTATAAAAACAAACAAAAATAAAAGCTGCATTTAGTGATTGCCCTAATAATAATTTTGTCATTCCACCTGTATGTGGCATTTACAATGTTTTTACATTTTTCTTAGATTCATGGGGATTTGTAAGCTTCTGCAATCCATGAATCTATGAATATTTTTTACATATGGAATGGTTATGTGACCCGAATCAATGACGGCTGTAGCATGCTTATAGCATAACACAACTCATCACCAAACCGGGACTGACCTATACACATGATGCAAATTAATCATGACATGCCGCCTGAATCTGCAGTAGTCATAAAACTTCAAAGAGCTAGCATGAACCAATGCAGAAACAGACGTTTAGATAAAATGTCATTGCTCCTGAGCAACTTATATATTGCTCCTGAGCAATAACACTGAGTGGAGATTTGGGATGCTGACCAATTCTGCAAATGATTACACAACTCAAAGAGCTAATTTGAATCACTACCAGAATGATCAACACCCAGTATGTCACAGACGTCGATGGCGTCAGCATTGGCGATGACTATAAACCTCAAATGGGTAAGGACGAGTCATCGCAAATACAGACTCTGAATGTAAAAGGAATTATTTAATGTTGGCCAATCTCACCATGTTCATACAGCTCAAAGTGCTAATTTGAATCAAGATGAAATTGAGCAACATGGGGCAAGATGAATTTAATGGAATGACTATATCAATTCATAAAATGACATGATGCTGGACAATCCTGCGATTATACAACTCAAAGAGCTAATCTGAATCGTTACAGAACTGCTCAGCAAACATGGCAAAGGGCACCATAAAAATGGAGATAATAACGTCATTATGTCAAGACGATGTCATGTTGAAAATAATGACGTCAGTGTGTAAAAATGACGTAATGTTGAAGATGATGTCAGTATGTAAAATGATGTAATACTAGCCAATTTTGCAACGGGCGCACAACTCAAGGAGCTAATTTGATCCATTACAAAATTGAATAGCAAGGTCCAGATGAAAACGGCGTAATGACGTCAGTATACAAAAAAATGATGTAATGCTGGCCAATTTCATAATGGGTGCACAACTCAAGGAGCTTATTAAACCCACTACAAAAGTGAACAGCAAAGCTAATATGAAAAAGATAATGAAGTCAGTACGTAAAAGAAAAATGACGTGATGCTGGCCAATCTCGTGACGGTTTTAAAACTCAAAGAGCTAATACGAACCATCATAAAACTGGGCAACATAATATGGAATGAAAAAAAACATGACGGCGGCAACCGAAACGTTCCTACAACTCAAAGAGCTAGCACGGATTGCTTCACTTGCGGACGTCAAATTTATTAATAAAACATACCCCTTTTAATCTCTGTAACGGGCTGGTACCTGGATTTTCCGGCCCGCCCTTGTAGTCCGTGGTTCTGTTAGGGGAAAGGGGTCGAAGTTCCCCTGAGAGTCCATGTCTGAGTCGCCTGCCAAGGTTTGCGAGGAACTATTGGTGCCACTTAAAAACAGATTCTCAGGAGGGTCAAATGGTTGAGGATCTTCCTCAAACATGTTTGGCAGAGTAATGTCAGGATCATTTCCCCACATGTATGGGAGTGTTTGATCAGGATCAAACAACCCACCATCAGGGAAATCATCCTGACTATGTTCTTCAAGCTCAGTTTCTGGACCCATCTCCTCCTCCATGGGCAAGGTGTTGAGCAATAAATGCCTCTTCCTTTGCAACCATAGGGGAAATGATGAGTCGTTACAAGGTTTTAACCGGTCATGGTGGACAAATTGCACTTTGCGTCTTGTCTGAATTTCATAGATAGGGGCACGAGCTCTGGTTATTAAACATGGCCCAGTCCATGGGGGTCGCACCTTGGAACTGATACCTATTCGGGTGGACGAGTCTCTCAAATAGACAACATCACCTACATTATAGGACTTTTCAAATACCCTAAGGTCGTAGTCTCTTTTCTGGCGCAGCTGAGTTTCACCGATTTTCTCTCTGGCCAATTTGTGAACACTGGAGAGACTACTGGTCAGGTTTGCGACCCAAGTTGGTGGGTCTTGGGGAGTGGCTCTAGGTGTGCCTAAGATCAGATCTATGGGTTGGATCACTTCTCTCCCCAGCATGAGCATGTTGGCCGAAAACCCTGTAGAGCGGTTTTTCATTGAATGAAGGGCCATGGCAATAAGTGGCAGATGCTCATCCCAATCTTTTAAACCTTTGGAAACATATGACCGAATCATTTGCAGAATAACACGGTTGAACACTTCAACCTGACCATTACTGGACGGGTGATATGGCGTTGTCCTGGTTTTGGTAATTTCAAGGAGTTTACAAAAGGACTGGAATAAATCACTTTCAAAGTTTCTACCTTGATCTGTGTGTATCTCTAAGGGACAGCCAAAAGTTACCACAAAATGTTTTAAAAAGGCTGATGCTGTTAATTCTGCATTCTGGGCTGGCAAAGCTGCAAGCTCAACCCATTTTGTGAATTGGTCCACCATGACCAAAACATATGCCGAGCCTGATTTACTCCTTGGGTTAATTGGGCCGAGGATATCCAGATGGACACGTTCCATCGGATATCCAGCATGATACAGTTCTTGAGCACTTTTTGCAGTACGATTGCTCTTTTTGTTCTGGTTACAGTTAGCACAACTTTTTACATATATGTCGCTATCCCTGGACATACCATGCCAATAGAACCTCTGTTTCAACCTGTCTAAGGTTTTTGTCTGGCCCAAATGACCTGATCCTTTAGAATCATGACAGAAGTATAATACTCTCTGTCTAAGTTCTTTAGGGACAACTAAACAGTCAGAGCGATCGAGACGGTTTGCCCAGGAATAGTACAAAACACCATTCTTCAACTTAAGCTGGTCTTTGGTCAGCCACAGGGCTCTTGTTTCGGGACCACAAAGTTGCAGCTCACGTGTAGACGGTTCATACAAGTGCTCAAGCCAATTAACCACTATACCAATATCTTGGTCTTCAATTTGAGCCCTCCTGAGTTCTAGAGATGAAAGACTCTCCATCCAATTGGAAACAGTCTGGGACTCGGGCAAGGTCTGATCAGATACTAAAGCCTCAATGCTATGGATCGCGAGAGGAACGACATCATCCACGTCGTCGTTGAACCGAGCCCACTGCTTATGTGCCCGCGTACAGTAATGGCACCCACCACATGGTAGGTCCCTCAAATCTTGGCCTGCTCTATAACAGTCGCATTCACTTAAGGGGTCTCTTATGCGACTTAATGCATCAGCATTGAGATGTTCTGCGCCTTTCCTATGTAGTAATTTGAAGTTGTATTGCGACAGTTCCTCAAGGAACCGTGCTAACTGGCCCTCAAGATGTTTGAATCGGGTAAGCCAAACCAGGGAGTTGTGGTCAGAACGAATGATGAAAAACCGTCCCAGCAATAGATGCCGAAACTGGCGGCAGAACTTTACCACGGCCAACAATTCCTTGCGCGTAGTGCAGTAATTTCTATGCTGTTTAAGTAAAACATGACTGGCAAAGCAGATGGGCTTTTCCACTCCGTCTTGAATTTGATACAAGGCCCCCCCAATTTGATGATCACTGGCGTCAGTATCTAAGATGAATAACCCGTCAGGTGACGGATGTGATAGCATGGGGGCTGATATAGCCATCTCTTTCAATTTGTCAAAAGCAGATTGATGCTTGCTCTTCCAGCTAAAAGTATCGGAGTGGACCAATTTATATAGGTCAGCCGAGACCTGCGCGAAATTTCGAATGTGATTCCTATGGTAATTCATGAAACCGAGAAAGGAAAGGAGCTCTTTGGCATTTCTTGGGATAGGCCATTGCTTGACAGCTTCAAGTTTATCTGGAGAGATCGAAACGCCGTCTCCACTAACTAATTTGCCCAAAAATTCTACTTGATGCCTGAAAAATTTACATTTCTTGGCTTTGATCTTTAGATTGTGTTGGCGAAAACGTGTAAATACCTTACGTAGGGCCTGCAATGAACCTTCAAAATCGGTTCCCAGAACTATAATGTCATCGAGGTAGACAATTACCTCTTCCCAATTCAAACCACGTAACACTAATTGCATAGCTCTTTGAAATGTAGCTCCAGCTGTACAGAGACCCATAGGAAGACGGTTCCACTGGTAGCTACCGAATCGCGTGTTGAATGATGTCTTTGGACGACTGTTTATTTCCAGCGGAATTTGGTAATAACCACTGCATAAGTCCAATGTGCAAAACATGCTCTTGCCATGGAGTGAGTCCAGACAGTCTTCAATTAAAGGGAGGCTAAAATTGTCCTTGTAAGTTTTCGCGTTCAAGGCGCGGTAGTCTATGCAATACCTAAGTTCACCAGTTTTCTTTCTTACTAGGACCGGAGCTGCAGACCATTCTGACACAGAAGGTTCTATGACACCCTGTTTTAAAAGTTTTTCAATATATTCCTGCTCCTGCTTTTGGAACTGGAGTGGAGTTCTCCGGAATTTATCAGCCACAGGGATTTCGTCATGAGTTTGAATTTTGTGCTCCACTCCAGAGTTCAAACAACCGAGATCAAAATCATCTTTTGCAAAAACATCCGAAAATTCTGAAAGCAAATTTTTGAATTTCAATTTCTGGTCTTCAGAAAGGTTTGAAATATTATCTGAAAACATTTGTCTCAGGTGAGCAGGTAGGTCCTCTGTGTCATTTTGCTCTGAAGCTGCTGGAGGTTGTGTGTCAGCCTGGAAAACATTTAAATTCTCTGAAGCTTCCTGACTAGGTATTGCTAGAGCAGATTCTGCGTGACCTATTTTCATACCTTTTTTGAAGGTAACAAAGTGGTTAGAATCATTTACAATTTTGAGGGTTATCTGATTACCCTCTCCATATATTCTTGATGCTTGTGTGTGTTTCGTTGGACAGCCTTCAACAATGTACGGACCCTTAATTGGATTGTCTAGGGAAGCCTTGATAAATCCTACTGTATTTGGCTGAACAACTGTACGTCTGACAACAGTTACCTTTGAAAATTGCTGCTCTACAGGCATAGTAACACTGACCGGGATGATGTCTTGGTCTATTTTTAGAATTTCATTACCAAGGTCAAGGACACTTGCAGTAGCAACCATAAAATCTAAACCAAGAAGGCAAGTGTCTTTCACTGGGGCGACACAGACAGTGTGCAGGAAAGTTTGCATTCCAACAGTTATAGGCACGTTATGTACTATGCGACCATGCACAGGGTCAGAGCCTATCCCTTTTAGAACACAAGTTGGCCCCAGATCTGCTGGATTCTGAACTGTTTTTAACACATCATCCCTCACCAGGGTAACCATGGCTGCGGTATCTAGGACAGCTTTCGTAGATTGACCTTGAATCATGATTTGAACAGAAGCAGTTAAATTTCTTTGACTAGGTAAGGACACCTCTAGTACCTCACTTTGGCGACTCAGATCAGGTCGGACTAAGCATTCGTCGCTGGCATGCTCAGTCCGCTCCCATTTAAATCTGGAACGGACTCGTCAAAACCCGTGCTCCTGACTTTCGGGTCAGGGCTACGCGAACGGTTTGTTTGCGGATACGGCGGTCTTTGACCAGTATTATATGCCATAGGTGGGCCGTTAGTTCTTTGTGGGGACTGACCTGATCTTTGAAAACCCTCTCGGTCCCTATAATACCAAGGTGGTGTTATGTAATACCCCTCTGGGGGATAGCTAGGTGGGGGCTGGGGATAGTAGGGATACCCAGGTGTAGGTACTGGATACCCATATCTATCTGGAGCCCTGTATGGCATATCCGTACCAGGGCTTCTCTGTTGCGTATCGCCCCTATACTGATAATTGCCATATCCTTGTCTAACTGGAGACGGGTCCCTATACCGAGGGGCATTTTGATTTGTGCCGCGTATAGGTGACTGTGCCCTTGGCTGGGACCCGGTTCCGAATGAACCTCTAGGGGAACTATCCCTGTAGTAACTTGGTGACCTCTGTCTTTGCCAATTTTGGCTTTGGCCACCCTGTTCATACCTGGATAGTGGTGGTGGAGGAGATTTACTGTTAGAAGAGGTCTGCTGTAATGTTTGTGCTATTTCATTTAGCTTCTTCTCAATATTTGTAACCCGTGTCTCTTCATCAACAGTAAATACTTTCTCTTGAAAGGTAACTTTTCCCCCACCTATGGCTCTTTTATTCGCGATGATCGTTTTAACGCGACGGCATGCATCATGTATTGTGCCCACACCTTCATTCATTACTGTCATGGCTGCCTCTTTATGCTTGCAGCCACGCAAAAATGATTCTGTGGCCAATTGCTGAAGGGTGGTAATTTCAGCTTTATCGAACCCATCCATTGTTACTGTGAGGACTCTCTGAAGAAAGTCTTCAAGAGATTCCTCATCATCTTGACGGATTACATGCAATTTTGATCGGCAAGCAACTGGCGCGTCCTTTAAGTCAAACCGCAGACTCAGTTCTCTTTTGAGTGCCTCATATGTTTCGGCTTGTGAACGGTTCGCATACTCAAGGGCTTTATCCGTCAAGCAATCAAACAGTCGATCCATTTTTTTCCTTTCCGACCAGCACCTGCGTTCGGATGTTCGTGTAAATTTTGCAATAAATCCGGACCAAGATAACTTGGCGGGGTCACCAGAAAATCTGTCCATTTTTGGAGGGGCAGGAGAGAGGCTCAAACTAGAATCAGAGTCTGCTGTCGACTGTCTACCGCGTCTCCGTCGGTTTCGCGATCTGCCCCGTTTATCTGTTTCGGTATCGTCGGGGGTCCCCGCAGTTTTGGTGGCCACCGTTGTCGAAATGGGAGTGGCAGGCAAACTTGGGGTGAGTGTGGTCAGCATAGCCGCAGCAGGGGGAATTGCCATTGCACTCGGGGCGCTAGTTGACATTGCGGTGGCCGGGGGCATAGTCAATGTGCCTGGGGCTATTGTTGACATTGGAGGGGCCAGAGGTGAAGTCATTGTGGTCGTGGCTATACCGCCTGTCTTGACCACACCTGCTTTCCCATTGTAGATGCCGGTTGGGGGAATTACATTTTTGATGGCCTCAATCTCTGCTTGTTGAATTTTTGATTTAACATCAGGTTGGGTGATCTTTGGCTTAACATCAGGTTGGGTGGTGATGGTGGTTAAAGGTGCAACATGTGCAGGTTGAGATGGGGTAGGCATCCCAAATCCCCACAATTTACCCAGGGTGGAAGGAACTGAACTTGGAGGCTGCAAATGAGATGGGGTAGGCACTCCTGAACCCCATAATGTCTGAAGGGAGGTAGAAACTGAAGCTGGGGTAAATAGAAAATTTTTAACGTCCGACAAAAAAGCACCATGAACTTCTAAGCTAGCCTCCATATCCACCCCATGACTTTTTAAACTGTCCAAGTCTGATTTGAAGCCTGAATTTTGTTTTTGTAATGTGGTAACTGATTCTGTGACTTCGTCAAGTTTGTCTGTTAATTTCTTATCCAGACTGGAAATTGTTTTGTCCAAAGTTCCTAGGGATTGGGCAAGGAGGGTAATGGAATTCGATACCTTTGCTTCAAAACTTACAGTTTCTTCATTTTCTTCTTTTGGGTCTGGTTCATGTTCGTCAAATGACCCGGTCATCTTGTAATCTGGGTCAACTTCAGGTGGGAGGTTTATTGTCAAAAGGCCCTCATCAATAAATCCTTGCCAGTCTTCGACAGACAGGCGGATTTTGGCTAAATCTTCTACTTGTAACGGTTCTTTCATTCCGGCAATTACCTGTTGTCTGAGTGAAATAATTTTGGCCGCAGTGTCAGGCCCTACTTTGTTTAGGGATTCAAGATCCGCTTGTGAGCAGCTGTAGAGGTTAATCGACATTGTGTCAATTGTGTGAGTACTGGATAGGGTCACCAATAAGTGTTTGTATAATGGAATGGGTAAAGGATTCAAATAAACAACACAATATTTTCCTGAACAATTTTATTCACCGACGATGCAATTTAAAGTGCCGTCAGAGAGCTTCCAAAATTTGTTATCGCAACTGCGGTAATGCAATACATATATTCACTGTGAAATTCTGTGAAAAAAACTAGTCTAAATGCAAATAAATTGGAATTTACCTGCAAAATTCTAAATTTCCGGGTCAAATTTTTGCCAAAAGTTCGCTACCGGAAACAGTAAATTTTCGGCAAATACAAAAACTCGGAATTATGTTTCGACGAAGAAAATACGGAATTACGTCGAAAATACAATTGAAATAGAATATAATGCCGACAGCAAGCAAGAAAATATTCCAAACGCTCTTAAATCTTGGCAAACACAATGTCAGCAATATTCACAAATTCTGCTAAGTCGTATTTCTGGCGAAAAAAATCGACAGAGAAATACGAAAATACCTGAATATATCAAGGAATACAATGGCAAACAATAATATTTACCTATTTTTCACCTCGTCGCCAGTAATGTAGAGCTCAAACTTACCAAAGATGGGTCGGTGGTAAACACACGTCCGGTCAGTTGGTAGGTCTGGAGCAAAGAGGATCCCACGTGGTCCTTTCAGCACGAGCTAAGCGTGGAGGTCATACGGAGTCCCGAAAAGTTGGTAGCCTTGTCGTTGTTGTTGTATCCTTGTAGTTGTGGTTGTAGCCTTGTGGTTGTTGTGGTAGCCTCGGCTTCCTGCTGCCAGGGGTGAACCTGCTGTGGGGTTTGGAGTACGACAAAAGAAATGACTCAAGGTTTGTATCACTCTTTTTATTTGATTGTCAATCTAGAGACTGTTGAATACTTGGAAATAGAATTGCGGGGCATTTCATGAATTTTTGGTCACTACAGTAGGTAGTATTTACCAAATGTTACTGTAATGCTTTTGGAATGCAATGTTATACAAGTATAAGCTTTTCAAAAAGGCAGTGTCTAGCCTCTTCAGACCAGGAATCTAGCCATCTGGGTCTGGACGCTTGCTGTCTGGTAGTGTTGGAGATTCTAACCAACAGGACCCCATTGGAAATAATCGACACACATACCGTGTATTACATAACCATTTGTTTTATAAAAAAAATCTGTTTTTCATCTTTCACACTCTTGGGCACTGTTCTGTTGGTGGCACTAGGCTTGGTGACTTCCAGAGAAGGTGGGTCAGTGGTGAATTTAGAGGGGGTTCAAGGGGTTCGCTCGAACTCCCCTCAGGACCAAAATTATTTCATTTTCATAGGGAATTTAAAGAAATTTGTCTGAAATTAGGCAAACATACCCCCCATTTCTGCATTTGAACCCCCTCTTCAGAAATCCTGGATCCGCCCCTGTGGGTGCAGTTGAAGAAGCTACCTATCTTCTGAGTCGATCAATTTCTGATCTTTAGGGAGTGCGGTGGCGTAGTGGTAGAGTGTCGGACTCCGAATCGAGAGGTCCTGAGTTCGATCCCCATAGGCGTCACCGTGTTGTGTCCTTGAGCAAGACACATTAACTCCCTACAGTACTGGTTAAACCCAGGAAGAGTTGGCTCCGTCCCGACTTGACTGAAAAATTGATGACTGAGACGTTAAGCGTCAATACAAAAAAAAACAACAACAAAATTTCTGATCATCAGTCATCACCTCAGGTGTGGGGTGGTTGGCTAAATTTAGAATTTAGTCAAGGGGAAAATAGTTTTGGGGTAGACCATTAAAACTATTTACACTAAAACAACTGCCTCGATATGGGCCTATTTTTAAATAGAAACCTTAAATTCCTGAAATGGTCTTGGATGAGACCACTCGAGAAGGGATACTTTTCCAAACCTGAATAGTTCTGGGGAAAAATGAATTTTTCAGGGCATCACTATCAGGTCTGATGCAAGTCAGGATTGAGGTTTGTAACCTCCATTGAGTTTTGAAATATGCATAGACATGTGCAAAATTTCGAAAAATGAAGCATTAGGCGTAAACAAAAAATAGCTGTGTTTCCGCTAACCAGTCCGACTCTGAGTTTTTGCGCTGACCCTGCAGTTTTTATTGCCAATAAAAATAAAATAGAAATATTTTCATGCAGACCGACCCTCAACATTTGAAGTGGAAAACAGACAATGATTTAAAAACTGCTATAATTTCAACAATACTAGGTCAACTCGCATTCAGCTTCCTACTGGTTTTAAACTTCATCGCATGTTTGTTTCGAGTACTTACATGTATGATTAATTTTAGCATGTTTCTACCTCTTTACCCATTTTCAAGAAAGACAAAAATACACAAAAAATAAAAAGATTTTCCGACCTACCGACTCTACCCCGTCTGCGGCATGTTAGCGGAAACAAGGCTATTTTTATTTTACGCCTTACGTTGAAAAATGCAAAATTCTGCTTTGATAAATCTGTTAACCTTGGTCGTTTACTTATTTTTGATACAACTGTTTTGAAAATTAATCTGAGAATATTTTTTTACAAAACATGTTTTTACCTAATGTTACCATTGTTTTCTGCTTACTTCTACTGTCCGGCATTGATGTCTTTCTGATTGACACAAACCTGGTTTCTGCCACTGACATCAGGTGTAAGTGGTAATCTTTTTTTAAGTCTATACTTGTTTTCATTTTTTGTTTAATTTAAGTATTTCAGCAATGTTAAACATCAAAATGATGATATTCTTAGAAAAAAGTATAAAATATACAGAAAGCAGCAGAAATACTTTTCAAATACATGCCATACATTGAAGACTATTATTTTAAATCTCAAAATTCAAAAATTACCCCTTCCACTTATGAAATTGGAGGAATTTGCAAAGAATTCTCAAACAGATTTTGCTGAAAAATGTTTCATTTGAAAGCTGCACATTTTGCAAGCAACATTGGCCCGGCCCGGAATGATGTTGCAATTTTTGCATAGCTATATGTATTTGTTTTTCTCAATATAGATCTAGTAATTTCACGTACATTTTCAAACCTCAATGAGGTTAAAAACCTTACCTCCAGGGATTTTTTTGACAATTTTGGGAAGGGGCCCTAGGGCCTTTCTGATTGGGACAATTAGCGAAGTAAATTCGGAATTTGGAAATTTCAAGTTCTAGACATTCAAAATTGATATTTTCCAAAGTGACATAGCTTAATAAGGGATTTCATTTAGAATAATTATATAATAATTATACCCCCGGCATTTATGCCGACGGGTATATAGCTTTCGCTTTTCCGTTCGTCCGTTCGTATGTTAGTTAGTTAGTTAGTTAGTTCGTTTCTTCGTTCGTAATTCCGGAACGTTCGTGGAATTTACGTCAAAGTTTTGGTTAAAGTTTCTCTAGAGAAGTATATCTCATGAACTAATGGTCAGAAACCATTCATATTTGGACCATAGGTACCCTATAGGGTTTGCTTTGTTTCCATGAGTTCGGACCCCTGGGCCCATGCCTGGGGGTAGGGCTGGAGGTCAAAATCTAGGTCACCTTTAAAATATGCTGTTTACAATTTTAATGTTTCTTCTATAAGTCCATATCTTAACAAACAATCATAGGGATGTATTCTTATTTAGTTCATAGATACCCTATAGGGTTTGCTTTCATACTCCATGCTCGGCACCATCTCCAGGGGGTGGGGCTAGAGGTCAAAATCTAGGACTTATTTATAATATGATAAATATCATGATAAATTTTCTGTAAGTCCATTTTCTTGACATCCACAAAGTTTTATCAGAAAGCATTCATACTTAGACCATAGGAACCATGTAAGGTTCAGACACTAGGGTCCATGTGCGGGGGGGGGGTCAAAATCTAGAACTTCTGTAAAAAATTTATTTCTTTACTTTTCTTTACCACCATGTTTAGAAATGATTCATACTTGCACCAAAGGTACTCAATAAGGTTTGCCTTGTTCCTAATGACATAAGGCTCTAGGGTCCGTGCCCTGAGGGTGGGGCTAGGGGTCAAAATCTAGGAATCTTTTTTTTTTTTTTTTTTTTTTTTTTTTTTAATATTATTGAAGAATGACATTCTACTTTACATCTAGGACCGAGGACCTGACCCTCAATGTCCGCGATCAAGTCCTAGATTGAGTATACAAGTCAGCTCTGTATACTGCTCTAAAATAGATCTGTCATTCTATTACACCCCCCCCCCTCCCCATGGTTTTAGACAGTGTTTTTTTTTTTGCAAATACAAATTTATAAGATTTACTTGTTGAGGGCGCTGCCATGGGCGGATCCAGAGGGGGGGACAGGGGGTCCGGACCCCCCCCCCCCTGGAATTGCCAGATTATTGATTTTTGCCATGTTGAAAATTTCCGTCAGACCCCTTCTGGGAATTTGGACCCCCCCTGAGAAAATTTTCTGGATCCGCGCATGTGACGCTCTCTTTCATCAGGAATTGACGTTTAATGTGGTACTGTCAGTGAGCATGTCTGGATTGGGGGCGGTGGGCTGAGGGGTGGGGCGTTGGAGGGAGCTACCAGCCGGGGGTATACGTGCCTCTCAAGGCACTTTTTCTAGTTCATAATCAAAAGTGTCAAAAGTTAAATAACATTTCTAACAGCAAAGTTTGAATTTCACAATGTATGGAACTGTTGAAAATTATTTTCAGCTGTAATTGGGATTTTTTTCTCGAGATTGGGGAAAAAGACACCTAATAGTAATTTGCAATGGGAATGAGGCCTAATTTCGGCCCCTGAGACACACAAAAAAAAATCCCTGACCTCAATCCTGATGTGTACCAGACCTGACTATAGGTAAATTGTCTTGTGCATTTCTTTAAGGTTGGGTGCTGGGGTCAGGTATTTGTTTTTATCAAGATATACTGTACCAGAGTGTGTCTTAGGATGACCGCTCCCTGCGGGACTCCAGCCAATGGCCACTCAAGTTTGTCTAGCATATCACCAACGCTACTGTCCTACAGGTCCACCTGGCTGCAGTCCTTTGCACCATCTCTATCTTAGCAGTCTGAGTATCATTATAGGGATACCAAACAGGAGCTGCATACTCGAGTTGAGGTCGAACCAATGTTTTGTATGCAATTTCCTTAGTATAATGCCTAGGTGCCAGTGCCAAATTATATGTATTTTGCTACACGACCCATACCTGGATCTTTCCCTGGGTCTGGAACTGTGAGACATGATTTTTTCATATAATTTTTTACACAATCAAACAGTTAAATGCATCCGCTGTGATATTTTTATTACTGATTATCTAAATTTGCATCTTTAACACATTATCTTTTAACAAAACACTCTTTAAACTGTATCTTCTCACAGACTTTTTTTTCATAAAATGGTGTCTTTCAAAATGTTTATTTATACTAGTACATTTTTTGATACATTTATGCGCATAATATTCGGGTATATAGGGTGGTATGGCAGGATAGATACATGTACATTGACAGTACTACTTCAAACTTGGATAAATACCAACAGACATGAAAATGATGAAAGAGTTCAAATGATATTTGTCTGTTTCAGATTGTTGTTTTGGTTGAAAGATTGACACACTGACAATGTTGTATGTTGGATGTCAAGCAGCGTAAAGATGTTTCAGTATTATTTCAATGATACAGTTTTTGGTAAGATCATCTTTAGTGATATCAGTCATCACATTACATACCGTAGTAGGGAGCAGGGTGGCGTAATGGTAGAGTGTTGGACTCTAAATAAAGAGGTCCTGGGTTCGATCCCCACAGGCCTCACCGTGTTGTGTCCTTGAGCAAGACACTACAGTACTGGTTAAACCCATCCTGACAAGACTGAAAAATTGTTGACTGAGATGTAAGGCCTCAATACAAAAAAAAAAAAAAAAAAAAAAAAAACATGACATAGTACACATGGCTTTCATGGGGTTACAGGATGTTTCACGCACAAACCAGTTCCTCCCGGGACTGTTTGCGTAAAAAAATATTTTTCGAACGGGACATTTACTCCCGAAGAGTGCCACATGTTTTAAAAAAATTGATTTTAATGGTTTTTTTTTCATTGAAATTATTTATATTTTATGTCATTTCAACGAACTAAGACATCCAAATAGGATAAACAAGTCGCTTAAGGACTTCTAAAACTATAATTGGTGAACCGACCCATAAAATTGATTTTGAGCGAATCGTCTCACCTTTTTTAGCAAACAGCCCCATTCGATTTTTTGCGCAAATAGTCCTGGAGGAAACGTCACAAGGAGGAACTGTTTTTAGGAGCCCTTTCATAGTACTCAGAAAGTGACTGCATGTATGTCCAATTTTGATATGTGACAATGTCATTGTTTTGTTATTTTGTGTTACATGTATTACTGATGCGTGTATTCATTTATTTTCAGAGAGGAGAGAGCTTATATCATCAACAGCAAATCGAGCAGGTAGTGAACCACAACACAAAACTTATATTTTAAGTCAGTTAGAGTGGATGACTGCATGTACAATAAACTGTTCACCCTAACTTAAATGATAAATAATGGACTTTAATACAATCTGTGTTTTGAAGTAGACATGAGTTATAGTAATACTGTGAAGAAATCAAGATATAGTTGATATTACAAAGCAAAAATCATTAAAGTTTAGTTTTAAAGCCCTGCTATAAAAAGGCTGGGCTATACTGGATTCAGTGTGACAGTGCCATTGACAAGATCTATTCTGGGGTTTGAACTGTGCATCATTTTTTAGCAACCTGTGTTCTTTCCCATAGGCGTTTTATTGAAGCGAGGATTTAGTCTGATTCTCTGACAATTGTTGTTAAATACTCGTATGTATGTATGTTTCTTCTGCATGAAGGATCTTGCTGTCTGTGACATTAGACCATGGTGAGAAGCTGTTAACAAAGATGTGCATGTGCACGAAACATGTTTCAGTGATATATAGTAAGAATACCAAACCGATTATCCAGAACTGAGAACAGCCAACGCGGATAAAATCAGTAAAAGACTCAAAGACTGTAGTATGCAATTACCTGCCTTAGAACAACTTTACAAAAAAAAAAAATGTAATCTGTGGAAAGTTGTCTCCACAATGGCAAGCCGTTTTACTATTTATTCAAACAAACAGATATCTTATATTGTATATAAGATATCTTCTTTAATAAATACGATATCTACTTTATTTTATTAGATATCTATTATAAAGAAGATATCTTATATAGTAATCTTATATAGCAAATAAGATATCTGTTTTGTTATATTAGATATCTAAATTGTCATTAAAGATATCTTATATAGTATATAAGATATCTTTTTAACTAAACAAGATATCTTATTTGTTAATGTAGATATCTAAATTAACAAATAAGATATCTTGATTGATATATTAGATATCTTATTTGTAAAAATATATAAGATATCTTAATTAATATAGATATCTGATATAGCATTTAATTTGTTAATTAAGATATCTTGTTTAACAAATTAGATATCTAATATGATAAATTAGATATCTATAATGTTTTTTTCTAAATAAGATATCTTAATTAATATATAAGATATCTAAAAAAGTATATTAGATATCTATTTTATCATATAAGATATCTTAATTGCATTCACAAATAACATATCTACTATGCTAAAGTAGATATCTTATTAGACAAATAAGATATCTTATGTATACACAAAAATAGATTTCTTATATCCTATATTAGATATCTGATTTAAACAAATCAGATATCTTATTTAGTACATAAGATATCTTATTTGTTTTACCCAATCACAATTGCTTTCTGATTCTTATATAAGATATCTACTATACCAATACAGATATCTTATTTATAGCCTTAATCAAGATATCTTATTTGATAATTTAGATATCTAATATACTAAATAAGATATCATATATATTAAATAAGATATCTATTATACCTAAATAAAATATCTTATTTACCACTTAAGATATCTTATTTGCTACATAAGATATCTAGTTTAGCCATGAAGATATATATCTTAATTATGAAAGTAGATATCTTAATTAATCTTGTAAAGAAGATATCTTTTTTAGGTATAGTAGATATCTTATTTAGTATATTAGATATCTAAATTATCAAATAAGACATCTTATATGCTATATAGGATATCTAAATTGTGGGATCAAATAAGATATCTTATTAAGCATATTAGGTATCTTCTTTACTATATAAGATATCTAATTTAGGATATTAGATATCTTTTTTGATAAAGAAGATATCTTTATTGCTAAATAAGATATCTTATATCCTAATTAAGATATCTTATTTACTATTCAAGATATCTAATAAGCATAATAAATAGTAAAACGGCTTGCCATACTCCACACAGGTATTTATCATGGCATCGACATTGTTTGTTTTCATTCACAATTCTCTCTGAATATAAACCAGTGTGATATAGATTATAATACTTGCAATATGGATATGTTTATCAAGGTTGACTTTCTTTCATGACCCATTAATGGACAAACATGACAATGCAGGTCACATGGAGTTTTCATGCTTAAATTCGAAAAACAAATAAAAACATTGCATGTGTTTTGTACAAACATGTACATGTATTATATATGTAAATAGTGCATTTATGTTCTTTCCTAGTGTGCATAAACAGAAATAAATACATGAAATTTCATGACATATAAATTTTGTTGGTTTTAAAATTTATGACTTCGAGATCAGTAGGTGAGTCGGGGTGCAAGAAAACCTGTCGCCAGGGATTCAGAGTATGTTCCTGAAATTGAGCTATACAGGCATGATTGCTGCAGCTGAGGTTTAGCACATTACAGTCATGTACTTAGTGAGGGCAGTGGCGTAGTGTTAAATCACAAAGTTCTGGGTTCAAACCCCACTGGGACTTGGTTGCGTCCTTGAGCAAGACACATCTGAATCTGAATGGTTTACTGGTGACACGCCAAATTGACAATACTTCACCGGGGGGTGCGCCAGGAGGGAAATTAGTCCATGGCTCTCATGATTTTCACCCTGGTTGATACCCAGAAAACCGTCGCACCATCTGGACATAACTGAAAAATTGATGACCAAGAAGGAATGTTAGACCTTAAATCAAACACCAGAATTTTTAGAGCTAAAATGGCGTAGTCAGCAGCTGTCAGATTTTTAAGAAAGACTAAGAAACAACACTTTACAAAATGTACAACCCACATTTGAACTGTGCAACCTTTTGGTTTGATTTAGGTATGGATGTGACGTCCCAGTCAACAATATTTCTGTCATGTCCCCAGCTTGGGACACTCCTTTGTGTGTATTAACCAGTACTTTCCAGAGTCAATGTCCCTTGCTCATCGTGCAGTGATATAAGCCAGCCACCAGTGGGGATCCACTCCCTACCTCCCTAACCAGAGTCTGATGCACTAACCACCAGGCCAACATGCTCCTTTGAATGCATATTTGTATGCTAGTATACGCGCCAGGTCCCATTTTTAGCTCACCTGAGCCGTTATGTTCACAAGGTGAGCTTATAGTATACCCATGCTCCATCGACCGTCGTCGTTGTAGTCATTGTTGTCCACAATGTTCAGTGAAACATCTTCTCCTCAAAAACCACTGGGCCAATCAAAGCCAAACTTTATATGGAGCATCCTCAGGAAGGGGGAACAAAAGTTATTTCCGCCATGGCTATAAGTAGCAAAACCTTTAAAAATCTTCTTTTCCAGAACCATAAGGCCTATGATTTTGAAACTTGGCATGAAGCATCAGGCAATGGAGCTCTACAAAGTTTGTATAAATCAATCCATGGCCCTCTGATGACCTTGACCTAATTAACTGCAAGGTCAACATAGGTCGCCCATGCATTTGAATGGGGAAAATTGTTAAAATGTGATTTGAAGGGCAAAACTTGCAGGACATGGGCAAATGGATGGAATATTAATGTTTACAAAAACATTTTGGCCCCAGGGGGTTATCTGCCCCTGCACCGGGGCTATATACATGTATATGACTATAATATTTAAACATCATGTCTGGATTGAATTGACATTTCGTAGGTTCTTAACTCTTTTTTGCTCACCACCAAAAGAAATCAAGAGGGGAGGGGTTCATCACCCGACCCTCACATATTTCTTAACCATTCTTAAAAAGGTACAAGTAGGCAAAGTTTTGCATTCAGTCTTATTCTTCAATCATGATCTTGTTCAGAAATACTGCATTAATTATTAAACTAGAAATGCGTGTTTGTAAAACATTATGCCCCCAACTGTATGCTTGTCCCTAAACTGGCAGCTTGTATGATTCATTTATTTCATTTGAATGAAGTGAAATTTTATTTCCTGAAGCCTCTGTTTTGACCTTGATCCACAAACAGAATGTAAGCTTTTTGCAGATAAATTAGAAATGGAGTAAAAATTTCAAAATGGAGTAATTTTGTCAAAATTTGACGTATTAAAGTCTTCAAAATGTAATCAAGAGATCTTCTTCTCTGCCCCAACCAGTATACAAAATATGAAGGCTCTAGCTCAAATACTTTTTGAGATATCTTGCACACAAGATTTTCAAATTTTGTTTTCAAAGGGACATAACTCAGAAAAGGGGCATAACTTGGACATGAAAAAAATATGGGTCAACTATTTTTTCATGAGGAATCTGTATATGAAATTTAAAATCCCTAGCATTCACCGTTCAAAAGTTTCAAATTTCACCGAAAAGTGCAAAAATTAATCAAAATTTCAAAATTCTGTATTTTTGTCAAAATTTGACATATTAAAGTCTTCAAAATGTAATCAGGTCATCTACTCCTCAGCCCCAACCAGTGTTCAAAATATGAAGGCTTTAGCTCAAATACTTTTTGAGATATCTTGCACACAAGATTTTCAAATTTTGTTTTCAAAGGGACATAACTCAGAAAAGGGGCATAACTTGGACATGAAAAAAAAATATGGGTCAACTATTTTTTCATGAGGAATCTGTATTTGAAATTTAAAATCCATAGCATTCACCGTTCAAAAGTTTCAAATTTCACCGAAAAGTGCAAAAATTAATCAAAATTTCAAAATTCTGTATTTTTGTCAAAATTTGACAGAAAGTTCTCAAAAGTTAATCAGGTCATCTACTCATCAGACCCAACCAGTATACCAAATATGAAGGCTCTAGCTCAAATACTTTTTGAGATATCTTGCACACAAGATTTTCAAATTTTGTTTTCAAAGGGACATAACTCAGAAAAGGGGCATAACTTGGACATGAAAAAAAATATGGGTCAACTATTTTTTCATGAGGAATCTGTATATGAAATTTAAAACCCCTAGCATTCACCGTTCAAAAGTTTCAAATTTCACCGAAAAGTGGAAAAATCAATAAAAAATTAAAAATTCTGTATTTTTGTCAAAATTTGACGGAAAGTTCTCAAAAGTTAATCAGGTCATCTACTCATCAGACCCAACCAGTATACCAAATATGAAGGTTCTAGCTTAAATACTTTTCGAGATATCTTGCACACAAGATTTTCAAATTTTGTTTTCAAAGGGAAATAACTCAGAAAAGGGGCATAACTCGGACAAGTAAAAAAATACGGGTCAACTATTTTTTCATGAGGAATACACACACGAAATTTCAAATCCCTATCATGCACCATTCAGAAGTTTAAAAAAAAGTGACTAACAGACGCACCCACTCACACACGCACAGACAGACAGACAGACAGACAAGCCGAAAGCAATATGCCCTTCCAACTTTTTTAAAGTTGGGGGCATAATTAAAGGATGACTGCTCTTTTGAATTTTTTAAATTTCTTTTTATGTGACTACATCGCTCGAGTTAGTATACCGATTATACATTTTATTTGCCTAAACTGAGTGTGTAGTCATAGTCGGAACCGGATCATTAATGTCTGTATATTTGGTAATTGACCAAAACGCCCGAATCAGTGGAAAGCAGTCCGGTGAATGAAGGAATTTTAACACGGAGCCGTTTCCGTAATAAAACCTTAGCAAATCAAGCCATATTTCTTTTTAGTATTTCTACCACTTTTATCACACCGCCCAATTATTACATGTGGCTACATGTTATAGCTTTTCTTGTTATCAATAATTGTTGCAGGTGGCGATTCTTGAGAAGTCTAAAGAGCAGTTCTGTGGTGGAACACTGATCGCTCCTCAATGGGTACTCACCGCGGCGCATTGTGTTCGCAAGAAAAAACGAAAACGCAAAATATTCGTTCGTGTTGGTGAACACGATATATACGCAAAAGATGCGGGTGAAAAACTTCTAAAATTATCAAAAGATTTTCCTCATCCAGATTATGATTTTGACACTATAACGAATGATATAGCATTATTAAAACTGGAACGACCAATCCAAGCTAACAGAACTGATAAAATTGATTTTGCTTGTTTACCTCAAGAAAATGACGAATTTGCCGATAAAACCAAATGTTATATTGTCGGGTGGGGTAAGGAAAATAATACTGATATTTATGGGTCAAATAAGTTGCAAGAGGCCGAAGTTCCACTTGTTTCGCGTAAACGATGCCAAAAAGTGTTCGATTATGTCATACACGAAAGCCAGATATGTGCAGGATATAAAAAGGGTGGACTTGATTCTTGCGCCGGGGATAGTGGTGGACCTTTATTGTGTTCCAAACAAGAGAACGGAATGACTCGCTGGTTTGTATACGGTGTGACGAGTTACGGCGAGGGTTGTGCTGAGAAGGGCAAATATGGCATTTATACAAAAGTTACAAATTATTTAAACTGGATCCATAGTATTGTAGAATCAAACTGATTATTTGCATATCATATTTTCCTATAAATTACATTCCCAGAAAATAGATAGTTAAACAATGAATGAATGTTACGAGCGTTTTGGTCTCTGTCAGTTAAAGTTAAAAATGAGCGCTTCGCGACGATGCATGCTTCCGAAGGTTTAAACATCGGCTTCGATATTTAAGAAGGTAAAAGTAAAGAAATGACCAGGAAATGGAGCAATCAGTAAAAAATCCCACTCCGAAAACCGAGGAGAGAAACAACTAAATTGACGATCAGGTACTAACACAAAAGAGAACATATCGTAAGCCTAGTGAAAAGGTAAAAGTAAGCAATGATCATGGAAATGGCGCAACCAGAAAGAAATTCTCACTCCAAAAACCAGGTGGGAAAAACCAAACCGACAATTAGATATTTATACTAAGAGAACATATCGTAAGCCTAGTGAGCAGCTATTTTCCAATAGGTGGTCAATCAGTTACCCTAAATTAACTAAAATGTGAAAAGTACATAATGTGCAAACAGCACACATATTCAACACCAAAACATAAAACAGTTAGAACCATTAGAAGAAATATCGCCTTGGCACGAACGGTAATATAAACTTAACGTGGTGGGGGTGGATGGGGGGAGGGGCTAACACAGGTTTTACAGTACCCTAACCTCACCCTCATCTTCTGCAGCGGTTCACAACATTTAGTTAGTTGTTCGGTCCTCGTGTTGAATCTCTAACTAGTTAATGAATCATCACGGACAAACAAGTAAATTATGATAACCACCATGATGAATCAAAAACGAGGACACTGATCTTAAGTTGGTCGTAAGTTGATCTTAAGCTTAAGATAGCTTCGAGTTACCAACCACAGATACTTATAGTAAGAATACCTATCGTAAGCCGAGTGAGCAGCTATTTTCCCAATAGGCAGCCACTCAGTTACCCAAACTTACGATATGAAAACGTACATAAGGTGCAAACAACACAAAAATTCAACACCAAAGCATGAAACAATGATAAGAACCAACTAGGAAGAATCGTATTGGAACGATCAGTAATATAAATTACGGGCGGATTTAAACTAGTTTTACAGGCCTAACCTCACCCTCAGCTTCTGCAGTGGTTCACAACATTTATTCGGTTGACGGGACAGAGTCACCTTTTCCTGATTATTAACCAGTTCACTGGGGAGTAAATGTGCCTTGCTCAATAACAACACGTTGCCGCAAGAGGGGATCAAACTCATGGCCTCTTAATTCGGAGTCTGATGCTCTACCACTATGCCACCGCGCTCCCCTTCTCTGAATTGGCATTATCATTTCAAATCATCAATTCCTGGACATTCTATTCAACCAGCTGCCACGTGACGTCGGGAAACGACGTCATTATCGTGCTTTTTTCACCTGATGTCTGGGTTAAGATTCTAGAAAATGGCGCAATCAGAACGAAATCCCAACTCCACAAACCGAGGAGGGGAAAAACTATATTAACAATGAGGTACTTATATTAAGGAACATATAGTAAGCCGAGTGAGCAGCTTTTTTCCAATAGGCGGCCACTCAGCTTCACATACTTCACTAAAATATGAAACCATACATACGGTGCAAAGAGCAAAAAAAAAGAAATCAACGCCAAAACATAAAACAATTAGAACCACTACCGAAATGGGACGATCAGTAATATGAAATTGGTTTGGGACTTAAACTGGTTTTACCGGCGCCTTACCTCACCCTCAGCTACTACAGTGGCACACACCATTTAGTTAGGCGTTTGGTCCTCGTGGTTAATTTCTAACTAGTCGATGAATCATCAGGGAAAAAACATGTAAATCATTAAAACCACCATGATGAATGAAAAACGAGGACTCACAAATACACAAAGCTACCCGACGATGGAGAGCACTGATGTATCATACATGAAGTAGGAAATGATTGTCATAATAAAAGTGGAAACAACAACAATCTGTTATTGTCAGAAATCAATCTCTTTTGTATAAAATGGAGAATAACTAAATGAAAAAAGGTGATGACCAGCCCACGTTGAGAGGAATAGTTTCTCTGTGGCAGAGTTTCACACCTTGGAATCAAAGGCTAGGAGTTTAAAACCAACCCAAATATTGTCCTTGGGCAAGCGTGATTTATGCCCCCACAAAGCTCGGTTAAGTGCAAAGGAAGAAAGTGGCTGTTTCCCGCTATTTCTTGTAATTGTTAAATGGGACGTAAACAAACAAACAAAATTGTGTTTAAAATAATGGCAGTAATAAAAAATATAAAGTCAATTCTCACAATAAAGTGAAGAAAACTGTGATACCAATTTTGTGACGTTTTTTCTTACCCATTCTGTGATTTATTATTTGACTGTTTTTTTCCTTCGTTCGATTCCTGTTCAGTTGCATTACTGTCAAAATTAGCATCTTTATCACTAAGTGGTGTGTAAATACACAGGGCAATTCTAAAGACCACGCGTTATATAGAGGCTTGGTTAGGGGGGTAGGCAATATCCCATATCCCAAAATAAACCGTCCAAAATATCCCATATCCCAAAATTAATTGAACTCGTATCCCAAAATTAATTCCAATATCCCATATCCCAAAATTCCTGAATATCCCATATCCCACAATAAAAAACACAAATATCCCAGTATCCCTTAAAAATAGGCCAATATCCCGTATCCCAAAATACCCTATACAAGCCTCTATATAGTCCTGTATGCCGCTAAAGTCTTTGACTCGTTAACGTTCTAAAACCATTACGTCATGCTTTGGCATTTTTATTGTCAAAACGTGCATAAAATAATCAAAATAACATATTGTTTATTAATAATTAAACATAAAAGTAGATAGGAATTTGGAATAAAGTCAACAAAGACTTTAATATGCGCTCTATCAAAAATAGCTCAGTTGTTTAATATAACTTCTTGCATAGATATCTATGCGCATAGCTGTTTGAGCCGTTTTCGATTGGTCGAAAGCTGTGTTCAAACTGCAAAACCCATGTTCAAATCAGGAAATTCACGTGCCGTTTGAACATGGGTTTTGGCCGACGTCATTGGTCAATGCGACGTGACGTCATGCGTTTTGTAGAAACAAAATGGCCGACGTTGAAGAAGCTCCACGGTTTTCGGTGAGTTTTTACGTTGTTAATGTTATTTTCATGAGATTTTAAGTGGATTAGAGTGAAAATGCAAGAATAGCGATCAACCATGGTTTGTTTCAGTGTTCAAGCATTCGCTGGATCACTCGGAAGGTGTTTGAACACGCGGCCTGCGGCCTTGTGTTCAAACACCTTCCTCGTGATCCATCGAATGTTTGAACACTGAAAACCATGGTTGATCCCTATAATCGCAACGTGAAAAGCATCATTGTCTTTAGTTTTACTATATAATTTTGGGTAATGAATATGCACACTTGCTGACAATCATAAGGAAAACATGTCCGTGCAATGAATACCCCCCTTAAACCCCACTTGTGTATAGTCAAACTGGGGTTTGCAGGGGTATACCTATTTTTCTTATTTTTGCTCCAAAACATAGATTGTGGGTACTCGTTAGAACGTGTACCCACAATCTATGTTTTGAGCAAAAATAAGAAAAATATCAAAAGTTTTCAGCTGAAAATTTTCAATTTTTAAAGCTCAAAAAATCTCTGTTCATTGCATGGGCAAGTTTTCGTAATGATGTTGCGTAAGTTCAATAAGAATCACATAGCCACATCCGCTTTTAAGTCTTAACAACTGGAAATCTTTTGGTTGAATCTGTTCCAGGAAAAAAGACCCAGCTTTTGCTGTGCAAAAATCAACTAATTGCGATTGTTTTGAATAAATGATTGCTTGAAATCATGATACATGTCTAAAATGTAAAATATTGACGCAACGCACCAAACGTATTTCGATATATTTGGCTTTCGTCTGAAAATAGGGTGCGGCATTAAAGAATCAATCACATATTTGTATCCTGACACTTTATTGACAGAATCTGAAAGGGAAGAAGACAAATGATTAAAAACAACGATTTGCTGCTTTCAAGTTGTATACCATGTCAACTGCAAATAAAACGCTATTTCTGTCGTACGATCAATTCTATCATGGCTGTCTTAAAGTGCTCTTGAATTTTGACCGGAAAAATGATATTCAATAGCGTTGAAATGTTCGATGTTACGACATAACTACTATGCGAATACGTAAAATGCGAGATAAGAATGATTGTGGCGAAACGTGAAGTTGACACAAGTTTTATTTCAGAAGTAACAATAATAAAAAGGTCAAAATAAGTAATGGCCAGGAAATGAAACAATCAGAAAGAAATTGCCTCTTTCAAAAACCAAGGTGGGAAAAAACTGTTATATACCAATAGGCACGATTTTTATCAGAAAAGAAGTAAAGAGGTATGAAGTGATTGGTCTAATGATTATTAATTTTTATTTCTGTTCAAGTACCCCGGGAGCTAATTTGTGCTACCTTGCACCCTCAGGACAATTTTTCATGGGTGCAAAATCGTTCATTGGGACCCCAGAAATGCAAAGAATTTTTGTCCTCTAAGATAAACTCAATTGCACTATAAAAATGCATGGTTTCCATGGCAACCGTTAAGACGATTCTGGAGCATGGGGGTGTACATACAAAATTGACCATATCTCCACTGTTACTAATCCTAGACCACTGATCTTGGTCTCATTTTAAAGTTTAGACATTGCCCTTTCATCCTATGACACTTTGATATTGAAGCAGTAATATCATAATTATGACAAACCTATTGATTTCATGGGCCTACATGTAATTTATCTCACTTGCATATTCATGAATATTAATAAAAAAAAAAAAAACGTCAAAAATTGAGGAAAAATGAGGGAAAAGCTATATCTACTGCAAGATATTGGATAGGTTATAAGATCTATCTTGCATTCCTGGGACAAATTCTCAAGGCTGCCAGTGTGGTCAGAGGGACCACCTTAATGCCATAAAATATTGTCCTCAATGATGAACACATTTGTAAGATGTAAAATTACATAGTTTCAACACCCATCCCTCATGCGATCATGGCTAAAGAATAGGGTGTACTTACAAAAATACTCATATCCCACCGATAGCATGCTCTAAGATATACTATAATTTGTCTTAAAGTAATGAATAAACCCAACAATTTAACCTTGATACCTGATATTTAAATCATTGAATTTACTTATTCAAGAATACTATTAAAACATAAAAAATGGAGAAAAAGCGTGGAAAAATAGGGGGTATACATATAAAATCACTTCCCAGGAGCTGTCAATAAACCCAGGATGCTGAAAATGGTATCAAATGAACGCTATGGCAATGTACAATGACCCTGGAGTATGATATAAGAATAATTTTGTTTTCAATTTCATGAATTTCAAATTTGAGGGGAAAAGTGAAAAAAATAAATGAGTAACCCTACAAAATGACTTATATCTCAGCAATCAAAAGGCCTATAGTGCTGAAGATGGCATCAAATGGTTGCTAGGGCAATATTATACCATCCTGTACTGCAATATATGTCATCTGATGTTTAGTTTTAAGAATATCAACAAAACCTTTTGAATTTGGAGAAAAAGTACGGAAAAATTAAGGGGTTATACGTAGAAAAAGAGAGCTATAATTGGTATCAAATGATTGCTAGGACTATGTTCTATAACCATGTAATAAGATATATTAAGCATGAGCTATTTTTGTTATATGGGTTCTTCATAAATAATTGAAAAAATCAACGAAAAATGAAGGGGTACACCAACAAAATCGCTTATATCTCAGCTGCACTTAAAATGGCATCAATTAATTGCTAACACAATGGCTTATTGCCATAAGCTCAGATATATAAATCATGCTTGTTGGCAAACAAGATTTAATAAATTTGTTCAAGCACAGCCTTCAATTTTCTGTCATTTTCATTATTTTTCGAAACTTTATGTAACATCAGAAAATTTGATAACATATGGTTAAGCTATCGGACTACATGGCAGTAGTGCATTCTCCGTGCATTCTATTGGTACCATTTTCAGCACTCTAAGGATATTGGTAGCGGAGATATAAGCGATTTTGTTGGTGTATACCCTTCATTTTTCGTTGAGATTTCTCTTATTCATGAGGATCTCATTTATTCCATTCGACAACAATTGCTGATGTTTTATATATCTTATTACATGGTTATAGAACATTGTCTTAGCAATCATTTGATACCAATTATAGCTCTCTATGTCTTTCAGTAGCCAAGATATGTATGTATTTCTATATAACCCCCCTTAATTTTTCCGATTTCTTTTTACTCTAAACTCATAAGGTTGTGTTAATATTCTTAAAACTAAAAATTAAATGACTTATATATTGTGGTACAGGATGGTATAATATTTCCTTAGCAACCATTTGGTGCCATTTTCAGCAATATAGGACTTTTGACTGCTGAGATACAAGTCATTTTGTAGGGTTACCTATTCATTTTTTTTTTTACTTTTTCCATCAAATTTCTTAAGTTTTCATTAAAATTCATGAAATATTATTCTTATATCATACTTCAGGGGCATAGTACATTGCCATAGCATTCATTTGATACCTCTTTCAGCATCCTGGGTTTATTGACAGCTCCTGAGAAGTGATTTTGTACCTATTTTTTACGCTTTTTCTCCATTTTTTATGTTTTAATAGTATTCATGAATAAGTAAATCCAATGATTTAAATATTGGGTATCAAGGTTAACTTAATGGGTTTATGTATCACCAAAGACAAATTATAGTATCCTAGAGCATGCTGTTGGTGGGATATAAGTATTTATGTAAATACACCATATTCTTTAGAATCGCATGAGGGGTGGGTGTGGAATCTATGTAATTTTACATCATGCAAATGTGTTCATCATTGAGGACAATCTTTTATGGCATTAAAGTAGTCCCACTGACCACACTGGCAGCCTTGAGAATTTGTCCCAGGAATGCAAGATAGATCTTATAATCTATCCAATACCTTGCAGTAGATATAGTTTTTCCCTCATTTTTCCTCAATTTTTGACATTTTTATTAATATTCATGAATATGCAAATGAGATAATGACAATTTGGGCCTGAAATTAGTTTATTTGTGTATTTCTAACAATTTTCTTCTGTTATTTTTTAATGTTTTCATTAAAATTCATGAATATGCAAATTCTATAATTTGCGTTACTTACCATAGGATGAATGGGCAATGGCCAAGCTTTAAAATGAGACCATGAACATGCAGCTGGGGCTCTCAACAGGGCAATGTTAGCTGGCCGAGAATGTTATGTATAGAAAGCCTAAATTCTCTTATTCACAGCGTCAGTTCAGATTTATATTCAGAACATCTAAAGAATGACATGTAAGAATAGTCACCCCATCACAAAATGAAAAGGTACAAGTGGGCAAAGATCAGGAAAAGGCGTAATCAGAAAAAGATTCCTACTCCAAAAACCGAGGTGGGAAAAACCAAACTAACAATCGGGCACTTATACCATGAAAACATATCGTAAGCCGAATGAGCAGCTATTTTCCCAATAGGTTGCCACTCAGTTGCCCTAACTTAACTAAAAATATGAAAACATACATAAGGCGCCAATAGCACAAAAATATTTTAAACACCAAGACATAAAACAAAAAGAACCACCACAGAAGTATCGACTTGGAACGATCAGTAACACAAAGTTACTGGCGGGTTTAAATCGATTTTACATGGCCATAACCTCACCCTCAGCTTCTGCAGTGGTTCATAACATTTAGTTAGTTCTTCGGTCCTAATAGTGAATCTCTAACTAGTCAATGAATCATCAAGAACAAACAAATAAATCATGATTAACATCCTGATGAATCAACCAGGACTCACAGATTGAGTAAGCTGCCCGGCGATGGAGATCCCTGGGCGCCGAATAACTTACTAACTCCGGGGCAAAAGAAGAACATCAGGTGGACCCCGGTGGGCCAAGCAACAGACAAGAAGCTCCGGCCCCAACCAACTAAAATGAATAGCTTTACGTCGGGGCCATCATAGAGTCTGACGCCCGACCCACCGGCGTGCAATTAAAGAAGGCAGCATAGTTATCAACCGTGTTTGGGTTAAAAACTAAGCATGCAGACTGTCGCATAACATTCAAGTTATAACCTATACGTCTGTAACGTGTTATGATTTTTCTAAACTGAAAAGAAAAATCATTACTTCCAATAAGTTTCTTAAATTTGTAAACCAAGTCACCATAAAATTCTGGTTCCGAAAGGCCCTCACTTAAAAGTGTCTTTAACCCAACATTATATTTGGAAATCAATTCATAGTGTCTACGATAAAATTTAGAAAAGGTTTTTCGAAGTGCCATGATTTTTAACGGGTGCCATGGAAACCATGCAGTTTTTCATAGTGCAAATGAGTTTAATTAGTTTTGACCCCATCAGGAAAACATGTCCGTGAAAAGTATACCCCCTTGAACCCCACTTTTATATATAAAAATTGGGGTTTGCAGGGGTATACCTATTTTTTCTTATTTTTGCTCCAAAACATAGATTGTGGGTACTCGTTAGAACCGCCTCGGCGAGACGGTTCTAACGTGTACCCACAATCTATGTTTTGAGCAAAAATAAGACAAATATCAAAAATTTTCTATTGATTTCTTTCCTTAAATCTCTGTATATTGTATGGGCAAGCTTTCGTAATACTTGACAAAGGTATAAACATTTAAATGCCCCCAAAAGGGCATAGATAGCTTAAAGGATACAAGTAGGCAAAGATCAGGAAAAGGCGCAATCAGAAAAAGATTCCCACTCCAAAAACCGAGATGGGAAAAAACCAAACTAACAATCAGGTACTTATACCATGAAACATATCGTAAGCCGAATGAGCAGCTATTTTCCCAATAGGTGGCCACTCAGTTACCTTAACTTAACTAAAAATATGAAAACACACATAAGGCGCCAACAGCACAAAAAAAATTTTAAACACCAAGACATAAAACAAAAAGAACCACCACAGAAGTATCGACTTGGAACGATCAGTAACACAAAGTTACTGGCGGGCTTTAACGCATTCGCTTGTCACCTCGGCGATCCTGGTTCAAATCTGGAATAAAGTACATCTTGGAGTAGAACACGATGTTTCATGGCACCTGCAGTGGATAACAAATGTTCTGAGAGAAGCTATGTATCCTTTGGTAGCAGCGCAATTACTCCAGAAATCGTTCCTATTCTTTGATTTTCAGGTAAACCGTTTGAGTTTCTAAGCATTATCAAATATAGTTGTTTTTTTTTACACTTTTCCCGAAGTCATTGGTCTGGGAAGCTTTCTTTCGCTGATCCATTAAGTTTTGAAGAATATGAAATAATTTTGAACTGATTCCAGTCTGACTGTTACCAATTTGCTAGGTCAGGTTGTGTTTTAAGTACCTGTTCAAACTTGTCTATCAACACTGCAGGTATGGTTTAGTTTTTATCCCTATAATCGGTTGTGGTTTTGTCAAAAGTTATATTTAGCAGGTGTAGAATCCGTATTTGATTCTGTACCTTGGTACGATATATAAATGGCTACGGCTCTAATTGTAAGCATCGAAAAATCATTAGTAATAAATGAGCCACCCCATGGGAAAACCAACAATCAGCATAGGTGAAAACAAAGACGCAGATCAGCTTCGCGGTAACTGCGAAGCTGATCAGCGCCTTTGTTTTCGCTACACGGATAGTACAATTCCTCTTCTACTTAAATCCGAAATTTTTTTATATTGGAAAAATAGCTGCGCACTCGGCTAACGATATGTTTTCCTGAATTGTAAATTAAGTACCTGATAGTAAATTAAGTTTTTTCCCACCTCGGTTTTGGAGTGAGAATTTATTTCTGACTGCGCCTTTTCCTGATCATGGCCTACTTTTACCTTTTATATTTTCAAAAGTTGCAAAAGAAGTCAGAAAAACAGCCAGCAGGATTTGACGTACCCTAGTTTACAAGCATCACAAGTAATTGCCTAAGATGATGGGTAACTCTTCACTCTATACAGTAGGCGACGGATATGACGTATATAAAAATGAACAATTGCAAGAGCAAGTTGTGTTTTAGGGGTGCAGCAAACGGTTTTCACCCACTTGTCCTGGGCAAAAAAGTCAATATAGAGGGGTATGGCTACATTTTGGTCTGTAAATGTGTGTAAAAATATTTTAAAGCAGTATTTGACTTTTATTTCACTCAAGCAGTTGTTATTTATGATTTAAATTGATTTTTGTCATGTCACATGACCTTCTGTACTTTTTTATTAGTGCAGAACTAACTTGCTGGATTTTACCCTCAACCCCGGAAATCAGCTGTTCAAAAATGGCTCTTTTTTGAAGTGGAATTTACTATGATAAGTCAACGGCTGGCAGGTATTCAAATGTGCATAGAAATTAAGCATTAGGGTGTATCTACACATGGGTATGCAGTTCATGGCCATTGCATGTGCCAGTGGCATGTCGCACTTCAAGGAAAATGTGTCTTTTGGTGCAAAAATTGCCCTTTTAGTAAGGGGGGTGGGGTAATGTTTACATTTGCACAGAAATGGTTCCAGTAAGCAGAAACTGTTTCTGTTACTTTAAGATTAATTGCTGGTCTATTTGTAATTGACTGTGAGTATATATGAAGGGCTATTAATGTTTTGTCTTGTTGCAAGGGGTAATTTATTGAGTAGCCATCGTAAAAACTTTGGCCGGCCATTGGAAACCGTGTACTGCCCCCTAGGGCGAAAATGGGGTGTTTTAAGATTTTCGTATCATAAAATGTTCAGAGACAATTGAATTTAAAATCACAATCAAAACACCAGACGGGACAGAGAGGATAACATTCTGTACAACATGAATGAAGGGCTAGCTAGACACCTGGTTAGTATTAACCAAATACATAGCTGATGAGCACAACAAAGAGGCAGACAAAATTAATAGATAAAGCACACCAGAAGCGTCTTGTAACGCTCAGGTGGACTTAAATCAATTAAAAGAAGATTTAACAACAAGAATTTGTTCGGTTAAAACAGAGGCTTCCTAACTTGTTAATACAACTTGAGAATTTTGAAAACGGTCTTTATCGGTGATCCTGCACGCTTTGGAGAAACTCATTCAATGCCTTTCACCATTCTTTGTGAAATCAGAATGAAAAAGGAATCTTTCCTCTCGGTGCTGAACTTTGGGAAGAAAAGCACCTATATCGTATGAATTGGCGTTGATTTCTAATATGGCTGATTTCTAATATGAAGTCAGTATTGTCTGTTGTACAGGGTGTCCCAAAAATCGTAGCCGCTACAATTTACCATTTGTTTCATTTTTACAGATAACTCAATCAAACTAAGCAAGAATATTTAGATACATATTAATTGCAATTATGTAGTACGCCTAATTTCCGAAATGACCACTATTATTGTAAATGGCCACTTTTGGAGTAAGTAAAATTTTACACAACACAAATGATGGTCGTTCATTCCACATTTTGGAATAAAATTTCCATTTTTCACCACATTGTGTCCAATTGTTTTAATAAACGCTTTTAGTTTCTGATAATTATCGTTACTTGATCCACTTAATAACCTTTTTAAGGTAAAATAAAGGCTTGAAAAAGCTTGAATATTGCATTTTATTACTGCTTTTTATTTCCAGGAATGAGAGTTGCACGGATAACAAAGACATCACAGATTCGTTATGATGTCACTTGCTAATGAAGCACCAGCTAGCAAATTGCATGTCATATTATAAATCAAATATAATAGCACTACCATTGTGTAAAATATCTTGCTTATATCAGTTTTATTAACAAATTTATGCACTTTTTTGTAGCGGCTACGTTTTTGGGACACCCTGTATATGCTAAGGTTAAGCTAGAAATAAGACAATGTTCGAGTGCTTCAAAAGCTACCGGGCAAGAATAAATCCAAACGAAGGACTTAGTTTTTCGAGTAAGTTCCGTCAATGGAAAGACTATATCAGTAAATAGGTTGGTGGTTTTTGATTCTAAGTCGTTCATAAATAACAGCAAATCTCTTTGGCTAGGTTGCAAAATCTAAAGGGTCGCTGACGAGGCCTAAGTAGCCGAAACCGCAGTATGACCCATTCCCTTAAAGGATCTCAGTTTTTTATAATTATTCTGTGATGGTAAAGTGCTTCTTCAATCGTTTTGCAAAACTCTAATACATCGTCTAGGTAGCACAGACACTTTTCTCATGTGAGACCTCATGTGAGACCTCGAAGGACTAATCATTCTTTAAAACACATACACCAAAAGGGAGCATTTTTATATTGATAAAAACCTTTGTGACAAGAGGAAGCAGTCTTGGGTACAATCATGTCTGTAACACGACTGAATGTAAAAATTTTGGACTTTATTATACATATGTGACGGCTAGAACGTTTGGCTCGGTTATATAAACTATAAAAATTACATCAAAATGAACTTTATTCAACGTGGCTAAAATACCATAAAGAATGGACGGCGTATTTGCGCACACACTGATTAAAAGTAATGTCTTATACTCCATTTTCATTAGGCGAACGGCTGAAACCTCTATAGTGGTTCTGGCTCTTGTTTTTACAAATTATCACGTTTAGCAATAAACTTACCTACAAATATATATAATTTGTTTTGGGCAAAAACTTGATAAATTGTGCAAACCTTTTCACGTTATTTCGCAAAGTTCTTTACATTGGAAAATGTTATCAATAATTCAGCCACAGTGTGCACATGTAAAAATGTGGATTTTAGCTTTAATTCGTCCAAAACTAATAACGATTTTAAAACAAGCCTTTTCATTTTCCCTCGTCAGGGGTTAAACCCCGTATTTCTACCTTACTTGATTGACTTCCGACACTTCTATACATACGATTCAAGAAGACCAACTTCTGGCGATATGATTGTGCCTCTATGGGAGTGATGAAATTGTTGAATGTCCCACAGAGGTGTGACTTCAGCTCTTTTACTTAAAAGATTTAAATAACAAATGTCCAGTCGTAATCCCACAGAGGTGTGACTTCAGGTCTTTTACTTAAAAGATTTAAATAACAACTGTCCAGTCGTAATTTTAATGCTTGGTTTTTTAAGCACAGGAACGTAACGTGCAGCCCATGAAACAGGCTAGAGACCATCAAAATCTGATCATAATCGATACCAATCGAGTTCCTGTAAATGAGCCGCCTTGTGGGAAAACCAACAATGTGGTTTCCGAACAGGTCCGACACAGACCGACTTACAAGCACAGAAGCAGACTAGAAGCTGGAATTGAAGTTAAGTAGAGGAGGAATTGTACTATCCGAGTAGCGAAAACAAAGGCGCTGATCAGCTTCGCGGTTACCGCGAAGCTGATCTGCGCCTTTGTTTTCGCATATGCAGATTGTTGGTTTTCTCACGAGGTGGCTCAAATGTCGCCTAAGGTCACAACCAAGCTCCTGAAGCAAAAAAAAAGCTGTCATGAGGTATTAACTGCAAAAGAAATGCTCAATGCAAATTGTGTCAGAGAAAAGTGGGAACGACAAACTTTGATTGAACCTTAATGGTTAATCCAACAGGTAGCTAACCGTTAACCCGAATAACATAAATGATTTGGATAATGAGGATTCCTATGGTGAAATGTCTGTTTTAGATGAATAATATGTTTTACACTATATATCAAGGATATCGCAAGAGTGCAGTATGATTAGTCCAACATTCGCTTCTAAACGGTGGGTCGGGCGTCAGACTCTATGATGGCCCCAACCTAAAGCTATTCATTTTAGTTGGTTGGGGCCGGAGCTTCTTGTCTGTTGCTTGGCCCACCGGGGTCCAACTGATGTTTTTCTTTTGCTCCGGAGTTAGTAAGTTATTGGGCCCAGGGATCTCCATCGTCGGGCAGCTTACTGAATCTGTGAGTCCTGGTTTTCGATTCATCAGGATGTTTATCTTGATTTATTTGTTTGTTCTTGATGATTCATTGACTAGTTAGAGATTCACCACGAGGACCGAAGAACTAGCTAAATGTTATGAACCACTGCAGAAGCTGAGGGTGAGGTTATGGCCATGTAAAATCGATTTAAGCCCGCCAGTAACTGTGTGTTACTGGTCGTTCCAAGTCGATACTTCTGTGGTGGTTCTTTTTGTTTTATGTCTTGATTTTTGTGCTGTTGGCGCCTTATGTGTGTTTTCATATATTAGTTAAGTTAAGGTAACTGAGTTGAATGGCCACCTATTGGGAAAATAACTGCTCATTCGGCTTACGAAATGTTTTCTTGGTATCAGTACATGATTGTTGTTTTTGTTTTTTCCAACCTCGGTTTTTGGAGTGGGAATCTTTTTCTGATTGCACCTTTTCCTGATATTTGCCTACTTGTGCCTTTAATTTGGGTAAGGTTGACATAAAAATGACTAGGTTTTGATATTGAATATTTCTGCATGTTTGATCGCGCTTTCAGTACTCACAGAGTTAGGTGTCACACTAGTGTCAGTTGATTCTTTATGACAAATTGTAAGAACATGTTTAAACGTTACAGTGTAGAATATATTTCAGTACTTTAGAATCAATGACCAGCATCATTTTTCAAAAACACCTCTTGGACGTAGGTTGCATCCATGCAATGAACTCATTGACGTACGAGTACGTTGCTTTCCAAACGTCCAACCTAGGTGTGTTAACACCATATTGTGCAAAAGTCGGCTCGAATAAAAGATTGTTGTTTGGTGGTATGAAACAAGGAATGATTGCGGTATGTATTTAAACTTTGATAATGACAAACGATGATGAAGGGTTTGAGCGATTAGCAAACATAATCAATTTTTGTGTTTCTGGTGGCATGTTTCTTCAATAAAATTTATAATTTCTGTCACACGGTAAGTTTTTTTTAACAAACTACTTATGGCAAAAACTGAAGGCATCCTTACTTTGATTTCCCACAAAGTCACGACCCAGACATCCTAACATTAATGCCTGTAAAATTGAAATAATGGTCAACTTACCGTTCTCCATTTCCCCCTACCTTCGTGAAATGTTGCATCAATCTGTGCCGTAACAAATTTGGTTCCTTCAACGGCATGCAGGGTGTTTTGACGATTCAAGCTCGAGTCTAGACCTGAACGTGATATTACTGACATGATAAGATGTAAGGAGGAGGGGTGCAATACAACGGTATAATCTGACTATGGAACCACTCGGTCACATTCACAAATTGTTTGCATTGAACACGATTTGCCGTCAGGGCTATACGTGATTGCTTGCTTGTTCTTACAATGTTGGGAACAGATTTTACAACGTTTATCTGTAAAAAAACTAAACGCCCAAATCTGTATAAGTCGCAAAAAGTAGCCCATTTTTAGCTCACCTGAGCCAAAGGCTCACAAGATCAGCTTATAGGATGGCCATGATCCGGCGTCCGTCGTCCACAATTTCAAAGATCTTCTTCTCTGAAACCGCTTGGCCGATCTAGTTGAAATGTTATGTGGAGCCTCCTTGGGTAGTGGCATTTCAAGTTTGATCGCGAAATCCAGGTCACATGACCAAGATGGCCGCCACGCTCATATATGGTAAAAACCCTTCAAAAATCTTCTTCTCCAGAACCGGTGGGCCGATTTCCACGAAACTTGGTATGAAGCATCGGGGACTTCAGCACATCATAGTTTGATAAAATGATGACCCTTGGATGTCCTTGACCTATTTTACGGCAAGGTCAAATTTGGAAAGATAGGCTTTTACATGGGAAAAAGTGAAAACTATGGATTTTTTGAAAACTATTGCAGCCTGAAGCCTGAAAAGTGGTAGATGCAAACAACTAATGGAGTAGATGAAGGTATGTGGTTAATTTAGGTCAAGGTCATCTCTTGACCTTGGCCAGTTTGTCGTCCATACACACTTTTCAAAGATCCTTCTTCTCTGAAAGTGCTTGGCCAATCAAAGTGAAATTTTATGTGGAGCATCCATGGGTAGGGGAGACGAAAGTTTGATTGCGAAATCCAGGTCACATGACCAAGATGGCCACCACGCCCATATATGGTAAAAACCACTCAAAAATCTTCTTCTCCAGAACCGGCTGGCCGATTTTCATGAAACTTCGTATGTATCATTTGGGACTCCAGCCCATCATAGTTTGATCAAATGATGACCATAGGTTGACCTTGACCTATTTTACGGCAATGTCAATTTTGGAAACATAGGCTTTTACATGGGAAAAAGTGAAAACTATGGATTTTTTGAAAACTATTGCAGCCTGAGGCCTGAAAAGGGGTAGATGCAAACAACCAATGAAGTAGATGAAGGTATGTGATTAATTTAGGTCAAGGTCATCTTCTCTGTCACATGACCTTGGCCTGGCTGTCGTCCATACACACTTTTCAAAGATCTTCTTCTCTGAAACTGCTTGGCCAATCAAAGTGAAATTTTATGTGGAGCATCCATGGGTAGGGGAGACGAAAGTTTGATCGCGAAATCCAGGTCACATGACCAACATGGCCGCCACGCCCATATATGGTAAAAAACACTCAAAAATCTTCTTCTCCAGAACCGGCAAACCGATTTTCATGAAACTTGGTATGTAGCATTTGGGACTCCAGCCCATCATAGTTTGATAAAATGATGACCCTGGGATGACCTTGACCTATTTTACGGAAAGGTCAAATTTGGAAACATAAGCTTTTACATGGGAAAAGTGAAAACTATGGATTTTTTGAAAACTATTGCAGCCTGAGACCTGCAAACAACTAATGGAGTAGATGAAGGTATGTGATTAATTTAGGTCAAGGTCATCTCTTGACCTTGGCCAGTCTGTCGTCCATACACACTTTTCAAAGACCTTCTTCTCTGAAACTGCTTCGCCAATCAAAGTGAAATTTTATGTGGAGCGTCCATGGGTAGGGGGAACGAAAGTGTGATCGCGAAATTCGGGTCACATGACCAAGATGGCCGCCATGCCCAGCTATGGTAAAAACCACTCAAAAATCTTCTTCTCGAAAACCGGCTGGCCGATTTACGCAAAACTTGGTATGTAGCATTTAGGACTCCAGCCCATCATAGTTTGTTGAAATAATGACCCTAGGATGACCTTGACCTATTTAACGGCAATGTCAATTTTGGAAACATAGGCTTTTACATGGGAAACGGCGAAAACAATGGATATTTTGGAAACTGTTGCAGCTTGAGACCTGAAAGTTGCTAGACGCAAACAACTAATGGAGTCAATGAAGGTAAGTAATTAATGAAGGCCAAGGTCATTTTTGACCTTGACCCAAGGTCATTTAAATATCAAAATTGAAATTATGGTTTTCTCAGAAATCACTGGGTTTGGAAACTATTGCAGCCCGAGATCTGAAACTTTGCAGATCTATGCAGACAACTTGTGAAGTCAATAAAGGTGTGTGAGTATTCAAGGTCAAGACAAGGTCATTTCATGATGACTTAATACTCCAAGATCAGGCTTCAGGTGAGCGTTCTCAGGACCAATGGTCCTCTGGTACGTGTTTCAAAATGTGCGTAAATGTGCTAATATGAATGAAATACCAGTTTGTGAAATAGGTTAGAGCACGTGACCATCTCATTCTGCATGAGAATTGAAATCAATGTTTAATTTACGAAGTTTCCTTAGAGTACATACTAATTCCAATAAGGAAATTCTTGACAAGGCAGAAAAACGTTATGTCGCCTATCAAATGCTAAGATATATATTCTTGTCTTTCCATGGCGAAGATAGCTTCATTAGCCTTCAGATACATCGAATATCGTTATCTGTGTTAGCTTAATCATTACGCCATTTGGTCATTTTTGCCAGAAATGCTAGACAGACTATGATATTATTGGCTTCGTGGGCGGTAATCTGACATGTTCCTAGCTAAATTAAGAATTGTCTGTTCATCTAGACGTTGTTATAGACTCTTTTGTCCAATTAATTATGTTTTAATTATCTAATTTGGACACCATATTGTCTGGGCAAGTAGCCGAAAATAAAATAACCGAGATGACTTTTAAGACGCGAAACCTCGAAACCATAACAAAACAGGGATGGGACACTTGAAAGTGGTAGGTCAACATGACGCATGCATTATGCCATCATAACTTTCGCCGTTGCCACTGTCGTGTAACGTTACGACTGTATCTAAGAGTAAAACGTCTCTTTATGGCTGATTCTGATTTATCATGAACATCGAATACAAACGATTTATCTCTACACGTTTGCCTGTTTCTAGCCAGCAGAGAGTATTTGTTATCAGCCTTCGCATGAGAAAAACAAGAATTTGGGTTTCCGACCAGAGCCGACACAGACCGGCCTATATAGGAAATTTTGGATTTTGAAAGTAGAGGAATTGTACAATCCATGTAGCGAAAACAAAGACGCTGATCAGTTGTACAGTAACTGCTGATCTGCTTCTTTGTTTTCCCATGTGCAGATTGTTGGTTGTCTGGTACAGTGGCTCAAATTTATTATTGAAGCTTCAGGCACACAGATATGGCTTTTTCTGGAACTCCGACATCTTGAAAAACGTCTGTTTTAAGAGACGATTTTGAAAAACATTCTGCATACCAACGAAAAAGAAAAGGCTTACTGGTGAATTAAACAGTTATAAAACATATTCTCTGATATCAAAGTGCATTAAATGATATAGGCAAAACAACAAAATGATTACTGGAATGCATAAAACATGTTGGCTTCTGTTTTCTGATAGTATTTGAGGCATAAAAAACAGGAACAGTGGCCCTGTAAACGTTCACCTGAGATCTGGGATACATATATTTACCAATAAACTTTTTGACTATTATCATGGTCATATCATGTATATAGCCCCAAGGCAGTGACAGATGGACCCCTGGGGTCAATTTTATATTCGGAATCATAAATATTCTGTCCATTTGCCCATTTCCTGGAAGTTAAAATTTTACCAGTCAACTGTATACGTGACCTAATCTGACCTTGCTGTAAAATAGGTCAAGGTCATCAAAGGGTCATAATCTATGTACACATTGTAGCACTCTAGTTACCGATGTTACATGCCAAGTTTTGTTGAAATCAGTCCAACGGTTCCAGAGATTTTTGAAGGGTTTTTACCATATATGGGCATGGCAGCCATCTTGGTCATGTGACCTGGTTCCCCCTTTGTATAGATGCTTCATATAAAATTTTGCTTTGATTGGCCAAGCGGTTTCAGAGAACTTTGAATATTATTGTAACGATACATGTATATTGCCCCGGGGTGGAGGCAGTCTAGCCGCTGGGGTCCAATTTTTTTCAGAATCATAAATCTTTAGTCCATTTGCCCATTTCCTTTAAGTTTTTTCCCTTCAAATGACACTTTGACAATTTTCACCATTCAAGTGCATTGGCGACCTATGTTGATCGAACCGTAAAATAGGTCAAGGTCGTCCCAGGATCATGACTTACATAAATTTTGTAGATCTCCTCTCTTTGATGCTTCATGTCAAGTTTCAAAATCATAGGCCTTGTTCTGGAGTATAAATGTTTGCTATTTAAAGCCATGGTGGCCATCTTGGTCATGTGACCTGGACCATTAATATAAACTTTCGCTCCCCCTTCCGAAGGATGCTCCACTTGAAGTTTGGCTGTGGCTAAGCGGTTTCAGAGGAGAAGATCTTTGAAATTGTGGATGACTACGACAGAGGGACGACGACGGCAGGACACCTGAGCCTGGCCATCCTATACTATAAGCACATCGTGTGAGCCTTCGACCCAGGTAAGCTAACAATAATCAGGATCAACTAAAAAGAAAACATTAGACTTATTGCTGTATGACTCTCTGAACAAATATTTAAAAGACGATATAAAAAATAAAATAGCAATAACTGGGAACTGGTGCCAAACTGAAAATTCAGGTATTAAACAAAGAAAATGACATTTTTTTGTTTGATTTGATGCTTTACGTTCCAGCCAACACCCTCCATTTTATGGTACTTCTATCTACTAAAGGGAATGACTGCAGAAATGCGCTAAATTGTACATTCAAGTAAACAACTAAGATTTACATGTACATAGACCTTCTAAGCTGTTCACCAGTAATCAAGCAGTCCGTCAAGAGTTATCAGCTTTACATGAAGGCACTGGCAGTCCATTTATTTCTCGACAATAAGATACTTATCAAAAGAGAACATATGGTAAACAGAGCAAGAGGCTTTTTCTCAAAAGGTGGTCACACATTTACATAGAATCATCTTTAACATTTTGATAAAGGTAAAATTCTTATTCTTGTTTACAGGATATTCTGGGAATCTAACACAAAATCCACACCAAAGCATGAAACAAAGAGAACCATAACAAAAAACATTTCTTAACTGCTAACCATGAACCTGCTGACAAAGCTTCAAGCTTTTCAAACACTTGTCTATTGTTCAGAAGTTTGCTATTATGGTCTGGTGCCCCATTACGTCGATTTGAGCCCTCAAATGATGTCTATACTGACCTTTCCAGGGTGGTACTGCTATGATTTACAGTATTTTTTGTCTGTTTATTCTCCTGTACTCCCAATCTTTATTTTTGGACTTGTCAGCGGTATGGCTGCCTTGCTGAGAAAGAATAAAAGAATCTATGATGGGGTTGAGGCCGAGACAAGGAAATCTCAGGCAAGTTTTCAGATTATTCAAGTCTCATCCGAGGCTCTGCTGAGGATGAGACTCGAAAAATCTCAAAACGAGCCTGAAATTTCCTTGTTGAGGCGCCTCAACACCATCATTGATTATTTTTCTCACCCATCACAAACCATTTTGACTCTGAATAGGTTTCAAGTGCTGTTCCGGCAGCCAGTTTGATTTTACATGAAACAATATGCAAATTAACCAGTGAAAAAATAATAATAATTTTGTTCTGTGAATAAAATTCTCTGCAAAATTAAATTGAGATTTTTAACAAATCAGCAGACTACAATTACTCAAGTAAACTTCCTGAAATTAACACCTTTTTAACTGATTTTTGTCTCTGAAAGTTAATTCCTTATTAGGAAGTAAACATAAATATGTACATTTCTATTGGCTAAATGCAGAAATGTTTGGCAAATGTACTACTAGTACTAAGATAGAAATATCCAACAGGCACACAAAGGGATGTGCTTGTCTCAGATGGGTGAGAACAAACCATCCTGCTCTTCATGTGTGTTGCTTAATTTTATGTGATGTTTTGTGTTGTCTTCTCTTTCCTGTCAATTCTTTTATTTTAAATGTAGCATATACCGTATATGGGTTTGGCAGCCTGTTTGTGATGTGACCAGGACAATTTCAACAAACTTTTCTCCACCCCAAGGAGTCTTCAAAATGTAATCCGACTTTGACCATCTTACAGTGGTTTCAGAGGGGAAAAATGAAAATTTGTTGGCTAAGGACGACAATAGAGAACTGATAAACTGTAAGCTCACCGGTAACTGGACTACTTGGCCCATAACAAACTCGGCCCGTGACAAACTCGGCCCATACAAATTTGGCTCGGCCCATGACATTTTGGGCCTATATCCAAAACATCCTCTATAAATAATACTGATACACTATGATTTTTTATAGTATGATTAAATGAATATACCAGTATATTATAGTTATGTAACCTTGTGAGCCTAAATTCTCAGGTGAGCTTAGACCAAGAGAAAAGTACAGTCATTGTGAGGTACTGCAACTGTCGAACTAATGTAAGGATATACAACTTGCCTTGATCTCGAGGTAATAACACTTTTTCATAGTCAACTGTCAGAGCTGAGACAGAATCCCCAAATTTTGATTAATTGAAATCACAGGTTTAGGTCACAAAGAAATTTATCATGCTAATATATACTATGCAAAATAAATTTAGCAATTTTCATAGCATCCGTCAGACTCTGCACATAATGAATAAAAATTAAGTTTTTGAATATAGGCATAACTGGCTACCCTTCGACAAGATCTTGCAAGCAAAAAACTTTCGAAAAAATCAAACGTTACAGCAATACTGACATGAGGGTCTTGATGGGGGGTCCTGGTATTCACTAATCACTAAAAATTTAGCTATTTATTCACTGTCATTAAAAATTTTGGCTTATTCATTAAAATTAGCTCAATTATTCATTAAAATAAGATAATTACTAGTCATGCCTTCTTCACCCAGCTAATATCCATAAGCAAATAGGCGTTCGCCATCTAAGGCATCCCCTATCTCAAGCCACAAGGACTAGTTCTATGATATTAAATTGTAGACTGCTGAGTGCAACCTTGATATTAACATCTTGAGAGAAGCATATATACTCTGCTAGACCACAAAGCCTCAAGACATATAACTTTTCGATTCATTTTAGCAAATCCGCTTTTAAATCTGTTGGGAGTATAATCCCCTCCACCTTAAATACTGAATACGCCCTGAAGTTTTACCCTGAATCTTTCTCTTCAATTATGAATACCAAAGGTTATTTCAGAAAAAAAATGCAATTTCAGGGGTAAAAGTTATAATATAAAATGCTGTTGTTTTTAATTAGTAAACTGTGATGTATGGATTTGTGCTTGAGCCTGATTGTACAATGCATTTTATTATTTATTAATGTCCGAGCGAGCGAAGCAGGCGAGGAAAAAAATATGTAGTGCCATATAAATTGCCAGATAGATTTGCATTAACGTTCTTAGTGCTGCCTTGTTTCTGATTGCAAAGGACACTATAATTATGTTCTGTCCTATAAAAAAGCAAGATGATGTCCATCCACAGAAAAGATTATCATTATAGGATTGGAACATATATAGTAAGGACAAAGTGGGGTAATAGAATAAAAGGAAAACACATATAAAATAAGCAAACAAAACAGTGAAATAGTATCTGGCTCAGTAAACATCCAGAATGATTTAATTTATTTTTCTCTGCATTTCTTTTTCAATTGGTCCTTGAGGTGAGTCCCTACATGCTTGGCTTCCAGACATATGTATTTCCAAACATTCAGGGATTTCTGAAATATGATACATCATTTGAACTAAATCGGGTCTGGGGGCGTCCAGACCCCAGAAAAAAAATGAAAATCTGGAATGTCAGGGAGGCCATCAAAGACAATTCCATAGCCAAATTTTAGCATATTCATTATTCTTTAAAATGCTATTATTCACTATTCATTATATTACTCTATTATTCATTAAAAATTAACATTTATTCATTATTCTTTAGGACCTCATTATTCACTAATCATTAAAGTTTTTGCTCTTTATTCACTCTCACTAAAATTTTAGGCCATTATTCATTAATCATTATACCCCATCCAGACCCTCTGACATTACGTCAGAATTAAAGACACATGATCAAAACTGACAGGTCTGCTTTAAGTGGGAAACCGAAATCATGCTTTAGCAACTGTTTAGTCATCAAAACAAAGGAAAACCCAAACGTTTTGAAACGAAATTTTATCGTCGAGAAATGAAGTTCCAACGTTTTTGAATTTGACGTTTTTCTCTGGCTCCTTCATTATCGCCTTTCAGTTACGTTTCTATGTGAAATTTCCTGAAAAACGGCATTGGGTTTAATTGCCTGGTGCACACCAATGTGATAAAATAGTGGTTTTGCAAAATTTCTTTTCGTGGCTTCAAAACGTGAGCTAAAAGAATGCGTTAAACGTCAGCGTTATCTCACTTGGATGACGAGTTATGACTCAGAAACTTACAAGTTTTACTCGCCACAGTATCGGCTACATTCTGTTTTGTTTGTCTTGTTTTGTTGTTCAGAAATCCATGGAAACCAAGAAACCCGAAATTAAGACAACTTCGACCACATGATGCCATCTTGTTGTTGTTGTTGGTAAATCCCTCCTCTGTCAGGAGAACCTCGTAAAAACGAGTAAGACCTTAAAAGTTTATAAATGTCTTGAATACATCAAAAGTCACTTTAAACACGTAAAAGTTCACTACTTAAAACCGTTATGTTAGGCCTACTGTCAAATGAACACATTTAGTAAAACACAGTTCACAACACAAATTAAAACAGTTAATCCTTCTAGAGTGTAAAATCGCCTAAGGCTATCCAACAGGTTAAAATTCTGGTGAGTAAAAATCAAAGTTAAAACTAATCCATGCACTGTGAATAAAACAACTTATTTACACAACCCCTTTGATGCCCTCTGATCAGCCACAATTGAGCAGGCAAACTTATGTTGACCCCAATTTTCTTTCTGACACGAAATACTGCAGTACTGAGAAATCTGACATTTCGAACACTTTTTCAATGTCACTGCTGGTGGGGCAAGATAACAATTTGTACAAAAGTTTGGCGACTCAATCACATCATCATCACAGTCATCGTCACTATCAATCTCCAGACAGGACACAGAAAAACCCTTCTCCTGCTCCGAACACACTGGCTGTTCCAAGCGCGCGGCAGTTTTAGAGTGAGCCCTTTCAGTGTTACTGTCCTGCTTCTTTGAAGATGATTCCAAAGCCTGGTCACGGAATTCCAGATGTTCAGACCCAGCTGGGGTTGATGGCTTGGGTGGTTCCAAAGGCGTGGGGGAAGCACTGGTTCCAGCTTTCTTCTTCTGGTACCTTCCTATCCCTCCTGGCACGAGACGGTTTCTTCCTTTTCTGCTTAGAGATGTTCCATTCAGGAGCGGCTTTCTCCGCGTCCTGCGGCCTCTGAGTAGGAATGTCGACCTTGCCTTTCACAATGGCGGGAGATTTAACGGTTAAAGAAAATTAGCCTTTCCAAGTTCGGGATAAAGTCCACGAAACCGGTTCATTTCCATTTTCTAAAACAGATATCACATTTAAAAGCACAGCTGGTAAAACATTTTGCTGGTTAAAATCCATTTTCACAAAATATTTAAAATTCCGGCGCCCTCAACGTGAACACGTCCTCCTTTCCGCCATTGCTGTTTTTCCGACCAACATCTTGACGTCATTTTTTCGGCTGGTAAAGTTTGTACCACCAAAGCCCAATCTCATTTGTCACATAATCTACATCGTTGATAACGAAGAGATGAAAAAGGGAAACAGATGGACTAAACAAAAGTCAGTTGTTTTTTTTTTTTTTTTTGGATTGTGGTCAATGGTTGTTAATTTTGCCTTCACACCCCTTCTGTTTTCTTGGTCTTTAAAGGATGGCGTTTTTTATTTGATCGTATCATGTGCCTAAGACCCTGTTCAAAATGTCCATGGTTGCTCTTAGATGGAAAAAAGTATATGAAACATCAAAAATTGCTAAATTTATTTTGCATAGTATATAATAATATTCATGAGCAGGATTTTTAGTCTCGAGTGAGTTGAGCATGAACATTTGTTTATAACCTGTGGTATCCTGACATGCCCAAAGCTCTGTTTACCTTGGACATGAAACAACAAATGATTATGAAATAGGTAGTGAATGCAAAGTGAACATAAGACAGTAAGTAAACGATTTTTAAATTTTATATCGTGCATTGCCACAAACTAATTTCTCTGCCTCTTTCTGTGTAGTACCCATGACAGTGTAGTACCCATGACATCAAATCTTGACATAAATGTTCTTTCACATCAGGAACACGTCGGTGTAATATATAGAGAGGAGCTTACACTCGTGGTCATTTCATATAAAATCTATTAAACAAGCCTTTGGCGAGTTTAAAAATTTCATATGAAATGACCACAAGTGTAAGATTCGTTTTATCATATGACTCCTTAAACAGGAGTTTATCTCCTTTAAAGTGGACATTTTCCAGTGAAAATTAACATTGTTGTTACGGACGTCGTCAATGACGTTACATTACGAAAACTTGCCCATGCAATATACAGAAATTTTTTTGGTTGTGAAAATCTAAAATTTCATTAGAATTTTTTTTATATTTTTCTTATTTTTGCTCAAAACATAGATTGTGGGTACACGTTAGAACCGCCTCAGCGAGGCGGTTCTACCGAGTACCCACAATCTATGTTTTGGAGCAAAAATAAGAAAAATAGGCATACCCCTGCATACCCCAGTTTTCCTATATAAAAGTGGGGTTTAAGGGGGTATTCATTGCACGGACATGTTTTCCTGATGCATATTCCCGCAAAAGTGTTAATACACTTGTGGTCCTAACACTTTTTATTACATGACGTTATCCTCTGGAAAACAGGGATGTCTACTTTTATGTACGCAATTTTTGTTATTTCTAATCCAAAACATAGATTGTGGGGGGTTATCCTAAATAGCGCAAAGGAGTCCTTTTCGCGAAAAGGACTTCAAATAGCGAAAAGGAGTCCTTTTCGCTATTTCAACTGACCCTAAAATAATAAAAGGGCTTCTTTTCGCGAAAAGGACTTTAATATAATGAGAGAAATATAGGGGAAAAGGGACATAGCTACATGTATATACTTGATTTTTGCACTGCCACATTAGCCAAAGGATAAAATTGTATCCTTTGTTTCCAGCTGGCAACAGTGTAGTATTGTCTTCGACAAGGGGAGATGTGACTAGGACAAGACCACATAAAATCTGTTATAGGCTGTGCTATTTCCTGAAGACCATTTACCAGCCATTTTTTTTTTAAGTTGAATATTTTTTTATTTTTATTTTTATATTTGAAACGTTATATTTCGTGGTGATAAACGAAAACCTCTTTCCTTCATATCAAGCTTATCACCCATACATGTATGTGTTAATCTTGACTTTTCTTGGCCGGCTGTTCTCAACGTTTCAAAAAGGTCACAAATGATGAGACACTTTCATAAAGATAATTTTTCAAAGATATATTACTCACGGATGCAACTGCATATAGCATTTGAAACTGGGGATCGAAATGTGCTCAAGAAAAATTAGCCAAAAATCAGGTTGGGGATTCATTGTTAAATTAACGTAAGTTTTGCATCGCTTTTCTTGTTCTCGTCAACGGTAATTGGGCGGAAAGAATCGTTTCAGTTAACCAGAAGGTACTCAGACACATCATTATGAAAACATGCCCATGCAATATAATTACGAAAACATGCCCATGCAATATTCAGAGAACTTTTTCTGCATTAAAAATTAAAAATTTCATTGGCAAAATTTGGTTAATTTTAATATGTTTGCTCAAAACATTGATTGTGGGTACACGTTAGAACCGTCTCGCCGATTAGGCCTACCCACAATCTATGGTTTGGAGGCAAGCATAAGAAAAAAAATAGACATACCCCCTTAAGGTGTCATACCACACTTGAAGGCTCCCATTGAAAACAATGCAAAACAGGCCCCATTCAAAGCTCTGCCCTATGTCCCACAACATTCGTTGAGCAATAGCATACCATAAATTGTTTAGACCTGCATCTCCGCTCTTCAAAAAGTGACAAATTTACCTAACATGACCGATTAAGTTTTTCACAAATTTCAGTTGAACACAGACACCGTGATCCGATACTGAAGAAAACAGTTGGCCGCAGTGTCCCACCATGACCTTTCGAAACTTCCACATAAAAGATATAGTCCTACAAAATAACATGTATTACACCTTTATTTGATAGAATAAGGTTCAAATTAAAAATATAAATCAAAGTTAAGCACACATTAGTGTCCAGGAGTGAAATACACACCTTCCAAGAGGCTAGTGGTATTTTTCTTATGAACTATACTTAACGACACTTCCAACGCTACCGATAGAGTTTTTGCTATAATTTCAAAACCACGCAAGATATTGAAATGAAAATTGCAGGGACAATAGAAAAGATCTTTAGACGTGTACTGAAAGCAAAATATGTCAGCAGACTTTTATGAAGAAACGCCCCGGGCGTTTAGACATACCACACCTCATTTTCAAAAGTCACAAAACAATGTGTAGCGAACAAAGATCGTTACAACAGTACCTCCATATTTCCTTCTCGTTTGCCCAAGCACATGAAGGGAACAACAGTTATCAGAAAAACAAATCATATGCACGGACTCACAGAGGTATGTATCTGATGCATAACGATGCGACGTCTCATACAGTACACAAGACTGCAAACCTATAGCAAGGAAACAGAGTTAATGTTTTAGCCATCCAATCACAGACCTAAATCGAATGACCATATCTGTACCATATCTGGGACGTTACATAATCAGCTGTGTAGTAAGGAGACGGTGGGCCCTACCCTGTAAATGTTATACAGTTTGAGCAATTTGTAAGGTGTGGGTGGAAGGGTATAGCGCAGCGTTCTTGTATGCAGTACATGGCTTCAATGCATAGTTGTTGGCTAGCTGCCATTCAAGTAAATGGTGGCCTAACAAGGAACATGTAATTTGATTGGATCAGACGAGTACTTTGCTATGATAGTTTAGTTTCAATTGTTTTGTTTGTTGTTTTGCGTATTCTTCTTTTTTCATGAATAAAAGATACAAAAAGAAATACAGTATAGCGATAAATTGTGGGGTTATTGCTGAAATAATGTTTTGTTTGATCCCTCAAATTTTGCAACTTTTGAAAATGAGGTGTGGCTTGTCTAAACGCCCGGGGTGTTTCTTAATAAAGGTTTGCTGACATGATTTTGCCTTCAGTACACGTCTCATGAATTTTGCTATCGTCCCTGCAATTTTCATTTCAATATCTTGAATACTTTTGAAATTAAAGCAAAAACTCTATCGGTAGCGTTGGAAGTGTCGTTAAGTATACTTTTAGACCCTACGACCCCGGAAGTACTTCAAGTGTGGTATGACATCTTAACCTCAGTTTTTTTTTTTTTTTTTTTTTTTTTTTTTTGTTTGTTTGTTTTTTTTTTTTTTTTTTTTTTTTTTTTTTTTTTTTTTTTTTTGAGGGGGAGAGGGGTTAAGGAGGTGTAAACTACACGGGCATGTTTTCCCAATGTTTTGTTCTAACAAATTTTCTGCACTTTGTTCACACACTTGGCATACATTGTCAGCTGACAAATCCTTGCTTAGCGATTGCATACTGGAAATAAACATTACAAACCATAAAGAAGATTTTTAAAATCACAACTCTAATAATAATTTATCAGCCATGCCCGATTAAAATGGGTTTTTTGGTCGCAATGTAATACACAATGGTTTAAAATGTAGTGGCGAGGTATCACGTGCGCATTTCCCGTTACCCATGGAAACAAATGTGTACAGGCTGTAAAGCTTATTCTTTGATATTCATACTTTATCATAAACAATAAATAAAGACAGTCGAATATTAAATGAAACGAAACCGTGACCAGTAAGGTTTTCCGTAGAAGCGCAACTATAACTGCAACATGCGCTAAACATGCGACCAATTGAGCGCTACACAACCAGTCTAGATGCTTCCTCATACATATGATAACGCCGGAAAACATAACTGATACAATCATATGGCAAAGCCCAAATGTCTAAGAATAATGTTTTAGCGCAAACTAATTTTGGTACTAACTTTGGTTGAAAAAAAAGAACAGTTTGCTATTGAACGTGTGCGTAAAACTTGCTTAAATTAATGAAATTTAACATTGCGCAAACATGTTAGTTGCAAAAAGCTAACATGTTTTAAAATTATTTGTTTATAACATGTTCCCTTTTCGAGGGATTAAAAGTTAATACGCTATCCATTAGACTACCGCGGCCGATATGAAACATTCTAATAAATTTCAAATTAGTAAACTTTCCAATTTCAGTTAACACGAAATACTTGATAATATTTGCAACTCCTCTATATAATTTTATTAAAATACTACATTGAAAATTTATGTTCTGTATATGTTTGCTCTTCTGTAAATCTCATCTGTTTATGTATTGTATCTACTGTATCTAGATGTAATATTATGGCTAGAAGCATTGTATAATGTTTTATGCTAATAAATTCTTTGTATTGTAATAAAATGCACCTGTTGTTGACCTTTGATAATCTAATTAGTGACACGCGCTATTAGAGATTAATTCAACAACAGTAGCCGATTGTTTTAACACCTCGCAAACAGACACGTGACTGATAATTCGTTTACCGCACGGTAACTTGACACACGTTTTCACACCTTTTATTGCTCAGTCACATGATCTTAATATACAAACGATTCTCAATACACACTGAAATTGTTTCTTTCTTCTTTCTCTCTGTGTAATAAGATACATCTATAGAATTCTTAGAAACAAGGGAGAACAACGACCACTTTCCAAACAATATTTGACATACTTCACCACATGCGTGACGCTTTAATTGCAGTTGACATTGCCTGTCTCTAAAATATTGCATGCCACGTATAAGAAAGAGCCAAACTTCATAAAATAAATGCCTCTTTACCTTCCATCAAACATGCAAACAAGTTTTAAGGCTTCTGAAGATCATTATTTTGCACCATGTTTCTTTCAGTAAAATTTTGAGCAAAATCTGAATCCCACACCATCACTCTGTGTAGCGGAAAATTACTCTCACATGGAAAACTGTAAGCTAGGACCGAAGAACAATAACACAATTATCAACTCCTGTAATTAAAGTCCTTTTCTACAAACATCAATCCTTTTCTTATTTTAGGGTAAGATGATATAGCGAAAAGGACTCCTTTTCGCTTTAAAGTCCTTTTCGCGAAAAGGAGTCCTTTGTGCTATTTAGGGTAACCGGATTGTGGGTACTTGTTAGAACCATCTCGGCGAGGCGGTTCTAACGTGTACCCACAATCTTTGTTTTGAGCAAAATTAAGAAAAATATCAAAAATTTTCATTTTTTACAACTTTAAAAATCTCTGTATATTGCATGGGCGTGTTTTCGTAAAGGAATGCAAGGTGAACATAAGACAGTAAGTAAATGATTTTTAAATTTTATTTCATGCATTGCCAGGAAAGCATTTCTCTGCCTCTTTCTATGTAGTATGAATGAGTCACATCATGACATAAATGTTCTTTCACATCAGGAACACATATCAGTGTAATATATACCCACTTCAACCCCACTATAAAGTATACAGGGGTTTGCAATTTTTCTTATTTCTAATCCAAAACATAAATTGTGGGTAGGCGTTAGAACCACCTCGGCGAGGCGGTTCTTACGTGCGCCGAGGCGGTTCTAACGTGTACCCACAATCAATGTTTGAGCAAAAATATCAAAATTTTTCCAATGAAATTTTGATCATTTTTAAGGTGCAAAAATCACTGTATGTAGCATAGGTGAGTTTACGTAATGATTTTCAAATGCCAAAGGTCTAACTAAAATGACTGTACAGTGATCAGCCTTTTAAAGTCTTTGGTTGGTTACCTTCCTTCACACAACAGCTGAGGTCATATGGAGAAGAGGAAGCTAAATTTAAAGCTGGAGAAGTTAAGGTTACAACCCATGACATCTAGTTGACAATATGAGTAGCTCAATGACCATGCAATGATCGTTGGATCTGTTATGTCAAGGAGAATGATGAAGTAAGCTCAGACTCCCTTCTCTCAAAGCTTAGACTCCATGATATAGATATGGTGCTTCGCTCCAGCAGGATGAGATGGTGTGGACATGTAGAGCGCAGCAAAGTCTGGACTGCTCAAGTACGCAAGCTAAACGTAATTGCACAGACAAGATCTGGCAAGCCCAGGAAATCATGGGAGGAAGTATTGTTGAAAGACAAAAAGAAGCTAGGAATGGATATTGCTGATCCTCAGAATCAATCAGAGTGGAGAGGTTGTCTAAGAAGGAGACTTGTCAAACAAGTCCAACCTTCAGAAGAGGACAACAGACTATAAAACGGATATGATGAATGACTGTTGTAGAAAGGGCAGTTTGTTAGTGCACTGGTTGAAAAGTTGCAAACACTACAGAAAGGCTATCTCAAATTCTATTTTAATTGAGCTTCATCATGAACAAATTTTGGCCTATGGGAAAACAAGACACAGATCAGCTTCGCAGTTACTGCACCTTGTTTTCGCTACATGGATAGTATAATCCCTCTTCTTCTTAAAACGGGAAATTCAATGTTCTAGCCTGCTCCTGTGACTGTACAGGCCAGTTTGTGTCGGACCTGGTCGGAAACCCTGAAGACTGGTTTTCTCGCATTGGGTCTCATTTTACCAACAACTGATTTAATGTCACAGCAAGAATGATTATGAACAGTGTAAGAAGGATAAGTCATATACAAGCATGCATTGAAAATTCATCAGAATTATCTGATCATGGAAAATAATTCAATTAGTTGAATGACTGTAATAATTTACAAAACAACAACTATATTCATAAAAAGCATCACTGAAAATGTCACTTAACCATAGCATGACAATTTAATTGAATTCTTTCCTCTTTTCAAACAGGTTCACAAATGTTTCTAAATCTTTTTTCCTGAAAGATCTGACCATTCATTAAATCTGTGATATACCATTTTGACAAGATTTTGTAATTGATAAATAGTTTCAAGCACGGAATGGTCATCACTTTTCATTGCTTCTTAACCTTTCTCCTACAAGAGCCTATTCATTAAATGAGCTGCCTCATGAGAAAACCAACAATCTGCATATGCAAAAACAAAGACACAGATTAGTTGTTTTTTTTTTCGCTATATGGATAGTACACTTCCTCTTCTTTTCAAATCTGAAATTTCAAGTCTCTAGCCATCTTCTGTGACTGTACAGCCTGGTTTGTGTCGGACCTGTTTGGAATGGAAACCACATTTTTGGTTTTCCTACGAGGTGGCTCAAATCTGTGATACAACGTTCTCGTACTGTGCAGCACTGGCCTGTGCCAACAGATTGATCGCTGACAACGCCTCCTCATCTCCCACATCCCCCACACATTCTACCTCGTACTGCACCGCCGGCTGACCGTACATCAACTCCTGGTTAGACTGTGCCGCTACGTCAGACTGACTGCTGGTGTAGGTGTAGGGATACGAGGTGGGTAAGTTTGTCTGCCCGCCCACTGTAATATAGGTCGCAGAAGGAGACTCCTCCATTGGCTGGTACTCTACATAGGTACCTCCCTCTACAGGGACTTCTACTACCTGAAAAACATTACCAATGTTGTTTTTCGCATAAATTAATATTTTTTTCACAGTCAGAAGTTACCCAATATCTCATCCACACTTCAAAGAAAGCTGATCGATACTTTTTTCATTTTGATTTACATGTTTTCCTAAAGCTGCTAAAGTTGGTGAGCACAACACTTTCTAATGCATCTGGAAACTAAATTTGAACAATCTAACCATTATTGTTCTATCTATGACTATATATTGATAAAATTGACAATTTCCTCCAAAACTGCTATGTGGGAACAATGAAGTGTGTATGTCTAAAGGTCTTTAAATTTACATGTACCCTCATTCCGGACTGGTAATTCAGGTATCTTTAGATTGTTGGCCATGTTTTGCAAAAAAAAAATGTTCCATAAGGTCAAGGTCCTATAGCGTGAAGGTAATAAATTAAAAGCAGAAAGCTTTTCCTTAACTAATTTAACTTATTTACATTGACCTCAGACAGAGATCAATTTGAATGTTTAGCAGGCATGATTTAGCAACTGATTTGACTTATGCTGGCCTGATTACCTCTCCAGCCTGTCCATGATCCTCCATCTCCACTACAGTATGTCTGATCGGTGTTCCAGATTGGTCCACCTGTATGACCTGCTGTTCCATCTCACTCCCTCTAGGCTGGATCTCAATCACCTGCTGTTTGATTTCCCTCCCCTGTTCCTCTATCTGTAGCACATGCTGCTCTGTGGGGCTGGTGGGCTGCTGTATCTGTACCACCATCGTTTCACCTTCCTGTGAGGAGTGACCTAGCTGTGTGGCGAGGATTTTACGCACCTGATGTTCAGTTTCCAGGTCAACAACTCGTAGGGTACCATCTTCATCTTGGTGTAACACTATACGCCTTACCTGAAGAAACAAGGTGTCTATTTTAATAATTTTTTGGTTTGGTTATATGGTAAACATCTGTTCACACCAGCGTAGTCAAATATTTGAATCATACAATTGCCGGGCAGGCCTTAACAAGGCAGTTTACCCATGTTCAGTGCTAATCCTTTTGCTAGTTACTAACAAACAGTAATGAAAGTTAGGCCCAGAAATCAGTCAAAGACCTAAATACAAGCTGAGGAATGCTATAAACTGTATTAAGGGGATGCCAATTGTCAAAAACTAATACTTGTATAATTTTTACCTGTATAAAGAAAAATGACAATTTTTCTAAGGAGACTGGGCATTCTTGACACATTCTTGTATGAGTCATTCAAACATCGAATACATATTCTTTTATGCCCCAAACCTCAGCTCTAGTGGGCTCAGCAGCACGCTTATCAGCATTGTTCAAGTCACTTCCTGGTTTGATTCCATTGTCATCCGTCTGGCATGCCGGATAAATTTTACTAAAGGCTTTCACCGTAAACATGATCTCCAATGTCTTGACTACAATCTGTGAAAGTATTTTGAACAAAAAGTCAATATTTTGGGAGAAATCATACTATTTACTGTATCTGCTGTATAAGGTTTTCAGCATATATGATAAATATCATGTTTTCCCCGAGAAGAAATCATCTCCGAGTGGACAAACTTTCACAGATTGTAGTCTGGCTTTTGGAGATCATGTTTATGGTGGTAGCTTTTAGTAAAACTTATCCAGCATACCAGACAGATGACAACGGAATCAAACCAGGAAGTAACTTGACCAATGCTGATAAGCGTGCTGCTGAGCCCTCTAGAGCTGAGTTTTTGGGCATAAAATAATCTGTATTCGATGTTTGAATGACTCATACAAGAATGTTTCAAGAATATCCAGTCTCCTTGGAAAAATTGTCATTTTTCTTTATACAGGTAAAATTATACAAGTATTAGATTTTAACAATTGGCATCCCCTTAAGCCGGCCAGATTTCAATTTCGGAAAGTAGGAAGAAATCTACATTAAGCATCATGCAGAGCACAAAAAAAATAATTTCAGGACTGAGTTTTCACATTCCTGACCTCATCACCATCTCTCTCTTGTTGAGCTTCCTCGGTATCTTCCTTAACATAATGCATGCTAGTGCTCATCTTCTCGGCAGCCCGGAGCTCTTGTCGTTTCCTCTTGGCCATCTCAATAGTGAGCCCAGCATGCTGAGCCTTGTGACTGGTGAGGTATTCCTTGCGGAAGAATGCTTTGCCACAGAGGTCACAGACATGGTTTTTTACGCCCATGTGGTGAGACATGAAGTGCCGCTTGAGGCTTCCTGAAACATAGAGTGAGACATGATGTGAGACATGGTTTGCGACATGAAATGCTGCTTGAGGATTCCTGAAACATAGGGTGAGACAGTGTGGTGTGAGACAAAGTGCCACTTGAGGCTTCCTGAAACACCAGAGGACCAATGGTCCTGTAAACGCTCACCTGAGACCTGAGATATAAACAAATAAACTTATTTGACTAGAATGATAATATACATGTATATTACCCCAGGGCAGGGCAAACCCTGGAGTCAATTTCTTTTTCAAATCATAAAAATTCAGTCCATTTGCCAATTTACTACAAGTTTTGCCCTTTAAATGACATTTTACAATTTTCCCCCATTCAAATGCATGGGCAACCCAAAATGACCTTGCCGTAAAATAGGTCAAGGTCATCCAAGGGTCATGATTTATACAAACTTTGCAGCGCTCCATTGTCTGATGCTTCATGCCAAGTTTCAAAATCACAGGCCTTCTGGTTCTGGAGGAGATTTTTAAAGGTTTTTGCTATTTAGAGCCATGGCGGCCATCTTGGTCATGTGACCTTGACCATTTATACAAACTTTCATTCACTGTTCCTGAGAATGCTCTACATAAAGTTTGGCTTTGACTGGCCAAGCGGTTTCAGAGAAGAAGATGTTTGAATATTATGGTCATACACATGTATATAGCCCCGGGGCAGGGGCAGACAACCCTCTGGGCCCAAAATATTTGCATAAACATAAATCTTCTGTCCATTTGCTCATTCATAGCAAGTTTTTTGCCATTAAATGACATTTTCCTATTTTTTCCCATTCAAATGCATGGGCGGCCTAAGTTGACCTTGCTGTAAAAAAAGGTCAAGGTCATCCCAGGTCATGATTTATACAAACTTTGTAGAGCTCCATTGCTTGATGCTTCATGCCAAGTTTCAAAATCATAGGCCTTCTAGTTCTGGAGAAGAAGATTTTTTAAAGGTTTTTGCTATTTAGAGCCATGGCGGCCATCTTGGTCATGTGACCTTGACCATTTATACAAACTTTCATTGCCCCTTCCTAATGATGCACCATATAATGTTTGGCTTTGATTGGCCAAGCGGTTTCAGAGGAGAAGAAGTTTGAATATTATGGTCATATACATGTATATAGCCCCGGGGCATGGGCAGGTAACCCCCTGAGGACAAAATTTTCTCATGAACATAAATATTCTGTCCCTTTGCCCATTTCCTGCAAGTTTTGCCCCTCAAATCATATTTTAACATTTTTTCCCATTCAAATGCATGGGCGACCTATGTTGACCTTGCTGTAAAAAAAGGTCAAGGCCATCCCAGGGTCATGATTTATACAAACTTTGTAGAGCTCCATTGCTTGATGCTTCATGCCAAGTTTCAAAATCATAGGCCTTCTAGTTCTGGAGAAGAAGATTTTTTAAAGGTTTTTGCTATTTAGAGCCATGGCGGCCATCTTGGTCATGTGACCTTGACCATTTATACAAACTTTCATTGCCCCTTCCTAATGATGCTCCATATAATGTTTGGCTTTGATTGGCCAAGCGGTTTCAGAGAAGAAGAAGTTTGAATATTATGGTCATATACATGTATATAGCACCAGGGCATGGGCAGGTAACCCCCTGAGGACAAAATTTCTCATGAACATAAATATTCTGTCCCTTTGCCCATTTCCTGCAAGTTTTGCCCCTCAAATCATATTTTAACATTAATGCATGGGCGACCTATGTTGACCTTGCCATAAAATAGGTCAAGGTCATCCTAGGGTCATGATTTATATAAACTTTGCAACAGTCTGCATGCTTAGTTTTTAACCCAATCATGGTTGATAACTAGGCTGCCTTCTTTAATTGCACGCAGGTGGGTCGGGCGTCAGACTCTATGATGGCCCCGACTTAAAGCTATTCATTTTAGTTGGTTGGGGCCGGAGCTTCTTGTCTGTTGCTTGGCCCACCGGGGTCCAACTGGTGTTTTTCTTTTGCCCTGGAGTTAGTAGGTTATTCGGCGCCCAGGGATCTCCATCGTCGGGCAGCTTACTCAATCTGTGAGTCCTTGTTTTTGATTCATCAGGATGTTTATCATGATTTATTTGTTTGTTCTTGATGATTCATTTACTAGTTAGAGATTCACCACGAGGACCGAAGAACTTACTAAATGTTATGAACCACTGCAGAAGCTGAGGGTAAGGTTAAGATCCTGTAAAACCGGTTTAAGCCCGCCAGTAACTTTGTGTTACTGATCGTTCCAAGGCGATACTTCTGTGGTGGTTCTTTTTGTTTTATGTCTTGGTGTTTAATTTTTTTTTTTTTTTTTTTTTTTTTGTGCTGTTGGCGCCTTATGTATGTTTTCATATTTTTAATTAAGTTAAGGTAACTGAGTGGCCACCTATTGGGAAAATAGCTGCTCATTCGGCTTACGATATGTTTCATGGTATAAGTGCCTGATTGTTAGTTTGGTTTTTTCCCACCTCACATTTTGGAGTGGGAATCTCTTTCTGATTGCGCCTTTTCCTGATCTTTGCCTACTTGTACCTTTTTTTGTAGAGCTCCATTGCCTGATGCTTCATGCCAAGTTTCAAAATCATAGGTCTTCTCCCAGCAGACATTTGACGTCAGATAGACGTCAGACTCCGACGTCATAATGACGTTGGATTTAGGTTGATTTTGAAAGTTTGTTTGACGTCAAAAACAGACGTCATTCTGACGTCAAAAACAGACGTCATTCTGACGTCAGAAAAACAACGTTGGTTTGATGTCTCAAATGTGACGTCATAATGACGTTGGGATTAGGTTGATTTTGAAAGTTTGTTTGACGTCAAAAACAGACGTCAATCTGACGTGCTAAAACCGATATCAAGAATGTTTGTTCGCAGTTTAATTAACTTTCTGAAATCCTGAAGTGGATTCAGTAGTGCGGTGATGCACTATTGTTATTCCCTTTCACTCCTTTGATAGAGTTATTCGGGAAAATGTTTCAGATATTAAACCACTCTGATATTGGTATATCTTATTCATGTCAAATTTTATTGTTATATGGTGCTAAAACAAATAAGACATTAGTGTAAATAATAAGACTATTGTGAACAATCAATAATTTAAAATGGTGAAATAAGTATTAAAATATACAAATTTCATTTTCGTCTTAATAGAAGGTTTAATAATTTAGTGAAAAAAGACTTTATTTTGATTAACAAATAATTATTTTTTTCTAAATTAATTAAGCATGGTGATTTCCGATACGAGACCTAGATATGGCTTTTTTAAAAGTGGCAATGTTGAAATTATTATTTGAATTTGATGTTGTTACATTTGCGCAAGAAATTATGTCAGTTCAAGGGCAGCTAACTCTGTCGACATATGACGTTAGACTTACGTTTGAATCGTCATTTCGACGTGATATCAATACGTCCACTGACGTCAGGACTGGACGTCAGGTGGACGTTGGTTATTGGTTGTATGACTTCGTGACCAAAATACAACCAATATCCGACGTCAAGTTAATGTCAGATGCCTGCTGGGGACGTGTTTTTCATATATGTCGACAGAGTTAGCTGCCCTTAAACTGACATAATTTATTACACATATTATGTATTATCATATGACGTCGCTGTTTTCCAGTGGATAACGTCATGTCATAAAAATCATATGACCACACGTGTAATAACACTTTTGCGGGAATACCCCAGCAGGCACATGACGTCAGAATGACGTCATATCAACGTCGATGCGACGTCATGACGTCACATCGACGTTGATATGACGTCATTTTGACGTCATGTGCCTGCTGGGACGTAACGTCATTGACGACGTCCATAACAACAGTGTAAATTTTCATTGAAAATATGTCCACTTCGAAGGCGATAAAATCCTATTTTAGAAGTCATATGATAAAACGAATCTTACACTCGTGGTCATTTCATATGAAATTTATTAAACTCGCTGAAGGCTCGTTTAATAAATTTCATATGAAATGACCACTCGTGTAAGATCCTCTATATAATATCAAATTCAAATAATAATTTCAACCTTGCCACTTAAAAGTCATATCTGAGTCTCGTATGGGAAATCCCATATTTCGCCCTCATGCTTAATTAATGTAGAAAAAAATGATTATCTATTAATCAAAATAAAGTCTTTCACTAAATTATCAAACTTTCAATTAAGATGAAAATAAAATTTGTATATTTTAATATTTATTTCGTCATTGTTCAGAATAATCTTATTTCTCACACTAATGTCTTATTGGTTTTAGCACCATAAAGCAATAAAATTTTGCTTAAATAAGATGTACCAACATCAGGCTGAATTAATATCTTGAACATTTTGTATGTTCCGAAAAACTCTATCTAAGGAGTGAAAGGGACTATCAAAAGTGCATCACTGCTCTTCTGAATCCACTGTTATTCAAAAATGCGAAAAAATATACACCTTAAACTATTTATATGACATTTGAATTCAAACGTCGTTTTTAGGACGTCAGATTGACGTCAGCTTTCAGACGTTAAACCGACGTCGGATTAAGCACGTCATTTTGACGTCTAGTTTTGACAACAAACAAACTTTCAAAATCAACCTAACTCCAACGTTATTATGACGTTGGAGTCTGACGTCAATCTGACGTCCAAAGGACGTCAAATGTCTGCTGGAAGTAACATAGAAAAAAAGAAAGGAAGAAAGCAAAAGAAACACACGAAACGAATGATCTGATTTTTACCCAAAGTGAAGTTTCATTAATTTGCACACCACACATGGTCAGAAGTATGAAAAACACAAGGTCTAAATCACTTCTTGATTACGACGTCTAACTGACGAACTAGTTTGACGTCAAAACAACGTCCAATCCAGACGTCCAAAAGACGTCAGGAAATGACGTCTGATAGACGTTGGAAATTGGTCGCGACCAAAATATAACCAATATCTGACGTCAAACAGACGTCAGGTGCCTGCTGGGCTGGTTCTGGAGAAGAAGATTTTTCAAGGTTTTTGCTATTTATATCCATGGCGGCCATCTTGGTCATGTGACCTGGACCATTTATACAAATTTTCGCTCCCCCTTCCTAAGGATGCTCCACATGAAGTTTGGCTTTGATTGGCCTAGCTGTTTCAGGAGAAGATGTTTGAAAAGTGTGGACAACAACAACGACGCCGCCGCCGACGACAACGACGGACGCCGGAGCATGGGTATACTATAAGCTCACCTGTGAGCCTTCGGCTCAGGTGAGCTAATAAGGTGAGACAAGGTGGTGTGAGATTATAAGAATCTTATGTGAGTGTTAGGGATGGATAGAAAAATCTATCCTGAGGGTCACTTTGCTATCATGAGGCTCCCTGAGTGATGCCAAACTGTGACCCAAGGGACAGCTTTGTCTATCCATCCCTGACATGCATGATATTCTTTTTAGCTCACCTGAGCCGAAGGCTTAAAGGTGAGCTTATAGGATGGCCATGATCCGGCGTCCGTCCGTCGTCGTCCGTCTGTCGTCGTCCACAATTTCAAATGACATCTCCTCTGAAGCTGTGTGGCCAAAACTTTTGATATTTGGCATAAAGCATCCACAGGAGAGGGGAACCAAAAATGTTGTTTTTTGTTCAGATCGGATAAGAACTGTGGTTGCCATGGCAACTTATACATCCCATGGACTTATAATGGAAAAAAGTGGAAATTGCAAATTTTTGCTTTCTCATTGGAGATATTTGAGTTTTATTTTTAGAGAAATGTTTATTGAGTAGTGCTCTACGTTTCAGATGACCTTCATCCTGATCGCTTATTTTGATTGGTTGCTGGGGCCCCAAAAAGGACACATTTTCGAAAAAATCTTTAAAAATCTTCTCCTCAGAAACTGTTTGCTTTATGAAGCTGATACTTTGCATACATGTTCCTGGCATTAGCCTCTACAAAAAAAATTGTTTTTTTGTTCCAGTCAGATAAGAACTCTGGTTGCTATGGCAACTTTCAGTTTCCATAGACTTATAATGGGAAAAGTGAAAATTTGCTATTTCTGCAGTCTCATTGGAGATATTTTAATTTTATTTTTAGAGAAATGTTTATTGAGTAATGCACTATGTTTCAGATGACCTTCATCCTGATCACTTATTTTGATTGGTTGCTGGGGCCCCAAAAAGGGCAAATTTTCGAAAAAAAAAATCTTTAAAAATCTTCTTCTCAGAAACTGTTTGCTTTATGAAGTTGATACTTTGCATACATGTTCCTGGCATTAGCCTCTACGAAAAAGTTGTTGTTTTTTTGTTCCAGTCAGATAAGAACTCTGGTTGCTATGGCAACTTTCAGTTTCCATAGACTTATAATGGGAAAAGTGAAAATTTGCTATTTCTGCAGTCTCATTGGAGATATTCAAATTTTATTTTTAGAGAAATGTTTATTGAGTAATGCACTACGTTTCAGATTACGTTCATTCCGATCGCTTATTTTGATTGGTTGCTGGGGCCCCAAAAAGGGCAAATTTTCGAAAAAAAAATCTTTAAAAATCTTCTTCTCAGAAACTGTTTGCTTTATGAAGCCGATACTTTGCATACATTTTCCTGGCATTAGCAACTACAAAAAATGTTTTTTGTTCTAGTCAGATAAGAACTCTGGTTGCTATGGCTACTTTCAGTTTCCTTAGACTTATAATGGGGAAAAGTGAAAATTTGCTATTTCTCAGTCTCATTGGAGATTTTGCAGAAATGTTTATTTAGTAGTCCTCTATGTTTTTTTTACTTTTGCCCTAATACCTTATTTTGATTGGTTGCTGGGGCCCTAAAAAGGTAAATTTTCATTAATTATTTGAGTATTAGAGGTCAAGTTTACTTTTTACATTGACCAACATGACCTTAGCTAAAGGTCATGCAAGACCGAATCTCAGGTGAGCGATTTCAGGACCAATGGTCCTCAGGTTCTTGCATGCCGTAATACGCCAATGCTTGATTTTCATAACATTTACATTGAAAAAAAAACCAACAAAACAACCCTGCAATCGCATTACCATTTTGAAATAGAATGTTTCTGACGTCATCGTGATGTGTGCTTAATTGGAAAGTTAAGTGACATCCTATACAACCAATGTTAAATAGGAAGACAAGAAGTAGTGCACCTGGGGTGAGATAACAAGGGTGAGAGAAGATTTTCTCACACAGGGTAAAAACAAAATTTCTATATCTGGTGTGCAAGAGATGGTGGTTAGACATGAAGGGCCACTCAAGGCTTCCTGAAACAAAGGGGGAGAGTGACAAATTGTTTTCAGGATTGTTTTGTAAACAGGAAACATCTGGTCGACCCATTTTTCATTTTTTTCCCAACACAATTTATGACAGAGTAAATGGCATAGTTATCGCTCAATTTCACCATGACAATAAGTTGTCTACATTGTTAAACTTAAAGAAAAGAACTGCAGAAACTGGTTTCAAATGCTAGAAATCCAGCTGACTACAATTTATTTAAACAAGTCTGCAGTTTCAAGGCAGAACCAGCTTAGACATGAATGATGAAGAGGTCATTTACTTACTTTGGTGTCCAAAAACCTTTGGGCATTCTGTACATTGGAACTCAGTCTGCACATTGATGTGTTTAAAGTTTTTGTGTCGCTCCATGAGATGACGTCTGGTGAATTCCCGACCACATACATCACATTTACATGGCATCCCGCCACCTTTCCCATCATGCACCTTGAGGTGAGATTTCAGACTAACTTTACTTGGCATTCGTTTCCCACATGTGTTACACCTGAAAATAAATATGTATTTGGGTTTTGATGTCATTTCAAAGAATTCATGAAATCAGCATAATTTTATAAATTGTAACTGTCAAATAAGCACGCTTGCCAAAATGAGCAATGTACAAGGGAAAGATTACTTAAAGAATGGCAGTTCCCCAGTGAGTGTTCTTGTTGTTCGTGTATTACTTGCTACACATGGTACAAGGGAAAGGTTTCTAACAAGAATGGCAGTTCCCCTGTGTGCATTCTCTCATGTATCCTGAGTGACTTGCTGTTTGTGTATTTCTTGTTACACAGTACATAGCAACTTACAAGAATGGCAGTTCCCCTGTGTGTGTTCTCTCATGTATCATAAGTGACTTATTGTTTGTGTATTTCTTGTTACACATAGTACATGGAAAAGGCTTCTGGCCCGTGTGTCTATACAGGTGTGCTGAAACAAAAAATAAATATCTTGTATTCCAGTGAGATAGATTGTGATATAGCAATTTTCTATTAATACTATTCTGTGTATCAGCCCAAGATTCCTGTATCAGCCAAAGAGTGCCAAGCTCTTTATCAACCTATGGGAAAGCCTTATGCTAACATATATCACTACTACAGAGCAATTCACTTTATCCTCAGAGCTGACACAAACAGTGAGAAAGCCAATGGACTGTGAAATACAGGTCAAGGTAATCAAGATAAAGTGCATGCTTCAAGAGTATGTCAAAGATAAATATGATTTTTTTTTATTTAGTTTTTCATCCCATTCAACATTATTTCTGCCCTTATGAGATAGGCCAAAGTAGGAGGGGTGAAAACAAGAGAACCCAGAGATAAAACACTACCACATCCGCAAGCAGAACTCGGCTTGTCTCACATGTTCCATGTGTGGTTCTCGAACACACACCAGACACAGCAGTAAGATAATCAAATAATTAAGCGAGTTAATGAAATCGGAGCTCTTAACCACTCCATGAGGGGACACCATGACAATTATTATCCATGGCATTATGTACTGCAGCCCAAACTGATCTACCATTATCTTGCTTGTATGGACAGCAAAACATTAAGATAGTTTCCTCCTCAGTTTTTATGCCCCCAACTTTGAAAAAGTTGGAAGGGCATATTGCTTTCGGCTTGTCTGTCTGTGTGTCTGTCTGTCTGTGTGTGTGTTAACTTTTGAATGGTGAATGTTAGGGTTTTGAAATTTCATATGCACATTCCTCATGAAAAACTAGAAAGAGTTTTCAGAGGAAAACATATGTCCCCCCTCTCTGCTCCAACCCACTTTTAATTTTGTAAATATATACCAACAGACATTTTAAATTAAAACCAATATATACCGACAGACATTTTAAAATATCACATGTTTCAGCTTTCCATATTTATAAAGTTTGAAGTTTCACAAAATTTACCCATCTACAATCCCAAACCAATCCTTGCCGGTATTAACTAATATGCAAAGTTTGAAGAAAATCGGTAAAAAAAACTATTCAAGTTAGAGAGCGGAAACGAAAAAAATGCAATTTTTAACCTCAATCAAGGGCCATAACTCTAAGGTCATTTGACAAAATTTACCCATCTACAATCCCAAACCACTCCTTGCCCGTATCAACTCATATGTAAAGTTTGAAGAAAATCGGTCAAAAACTACTCAAGTTAGAGAGTGGAAACGAACAAAATGCAATTTTTAACCTCAATCAAGGGCCATAACTCTAAGGTCATTTGATGAAATTTACCCATCTACAATCCCAAACCACTCCTTGCCGGTATCAACTCCTATGCAAAGTTTGAAGAAAATCGGTCAAAAAGTACTCAAGTTAGAGAGCGGAAACGAACAAAATGCAATCTTTTAACATCAATCAAGGGCCATAACTCTAAAGTCGTTTGACGAAATTTACCCATCTACAATCCCAAACCACTCCTTGTCGGTATCAACTCATATGCAAAGTTTAAAGAAAATCGGTCAAAAACTACTCAAGTTAGAGAGCCCAAACGAAAAAAATGCAATTTTTAACTCAATCAAGGGCCATAACTCTAAGGTCATTTGACGAAATTTACCCATCTACAATCCCAAACCACTCGTTGCCGGTATCAACTCATACGCAAAGTTTGAAGAAAATTGGTCAAAAACTACTCAAGTTAGAGAGCGGAAACGAACAAAATGCAATTTTTAACCTCAATCAAGGGCCATAACTCTAAGGTCATTTGACGAAATTTACCCATCTACAATCCCAAACCACTCCTTGTCAATATCAACTCATATGCAAAGTTTGAAGAAAATCGGTCAAAAACTACTCAAGTTAGAGAGCGGAAACGAATGAAGACACCTGGATTTTCAAACAGTTAATTGACCTTTGTGACCTTCAAAATTAGGTCAAGGTCACCGAAATCTAATCACTCCATTCGGCTGCCCCAATGAAGTTTCTGTGCCAGTTTGGTCTAAATCCATCCAGTGGTTCAGGAGATATAGTGCAGACAAAAAGCTACGCCGACGCCGCCGACGCCGACGCTGACGCCGCCGACGCCGACGGGATCCACACGAAAAACAATATGTCCCCCACCCCTTCGGAGGGGGGACATAAATAGTTGACCCGTATTTTTTTTCATGTCCGAGTTACACCCCTTTTCTGAGTTATGTCCCTTTGAAAACAAAATTTGAAAATCTTGTGTGCAAGATATCTCAAAAAGTATTTTAGCTAGAGCCTTCATATTTGGTACACTTGTTGGGGCTGAGGAGTAGATGACCTGATCAACTTTTGAGAACTTTCCGTCAAATTTTTACAAAAATACGGAATTTTGAAATTTTGATTGATTTTTCCGCTTTTCGGTGAAATTTGAAACTTTTGAACGGTGAATGCTAGGGTTTTGAAATTTCATACACACATTCCTCATGATAAAATAGTTGACCCGTATTTTTTTGTATGGCAAAGTTATGCCCCTTTTTTGAGTTATGTCCCTTTGAAAACAAAATTTGAAAATCTTGTGTGCAAGATATCTCAAAAAGAATTGAAGCTAGAGCCTTCATATTTGGTACACTTGTTGGGGCTGAGTAGTAGATGACCTGATTAACTTTTGAGAACTTTCCGTCAAATTTTTACAAAAATACGGAATTTTGAAATTTTGATTGATTTTTCCACTGTTCGGTGAAATTGGAAACTTTTGAACGGTGAATGCTAGGGTTTTGAAATTTCATATACATATTCCTCATGATAAAATAGTTGACCCGTATTTTTTTGTATGGCCAAGTTATGCCCCTTTTTTGAGTTATGTCCCTTTGAAAACAAAATTTGAAAATCTTGTGTGCAAGATATCTCAAAAAGTATTGAAGCTAGAGCCTTCATATTTGGTACACTTGTTGGGGCTGAGAAGTAGATGACCTGATTAACTTTTGAGAATTTTCCGTCAAATTTTTACAAAAACACAGAATTTTGAAATTTTCATTGATTTTTTTCCTTTTTCTGTGAAATTTGAAACTTTTGAACGGTGAATGATAGGGTTTTGAAATTACATATACAGATTCCTCATGAAAAAATAGTTGGCCTGTATTTTTTTCATGTACGTGTTATGCCCCTTGTTGGAATAATGTCCCTTTGAAAACAAATTTTGAAAATCTTGTGTGCAAGATATCTCAAAATATATTTGAGCTAGCTAGCTAGAGCCTTCATATTTGGTATGCTGGTTGGGGCTGAGAAGAAGATCACCTGGTTAACTTTTGAGGACTCTCTGTCAAATTTTGACAAAATTACTCCATTTTTAATTGTTTACTTCATTTCTAACTCGCCTGCAAAAAAGCTTACATTGTGTTTCTGGATTGAGGTCAAAACAGACGCAACCGAACAGCTTCTTCAGGAAATTAAATTTGACTGCATTCGAATGAAATAAATGAATCATACAAACTGCCATTTTAGGGACAAGCATACAGTTGGGGGCATAGTGTTTTACAAACACGCATTTCTAGTGTCTCTAGAAATGCTCAGAAACTTGACTACAATCAGAAATCTAGATATTTGTGAGCAGTTTTCTTTTATTTTAATAAACTTACTTTTGAATTTGTTTGGTCCATAGAATACCCTGTTACATATATTACACTTGTAATGCTGTCTTGGTGTAACTACTTTCTTATCTTCACCGCTTCCCTGACTTGATACTACAGGAGTTAATGTCTCAGTCAGTCTACTCAGCAGCTCACTGTGGAGAGAACTTGTAGCCACCTCAATGGTCTCATCTCCGTCTTCATCATCATCATCATCATCATCATCAGAATCATCTAAAAGTTCACTTTCATTGACAACAAGATCTTCTGTTGTATTCATAGAACTGTCTCTCATTTCAACTGATGTTTCACCAACTTTCACAGGACTATTTCCTTCACCACCTACTTCTATTTCATTCAGAACATTAGCAACAGTTCCAGCGTCATCTGGCAAGATTGATTTCACTGCCGCCATGGTGACTGGATCACTATCTTTCAAAGCCCCAGTTTGCTGTTTTCCTGGTGTTACAACTTTTTCTAACTTAATGTTTATAGCATGGTCTCCTCTTTCATTCATTTCAACAACAACATTCTGCTTCTCTGCTTCAACTGGCTTGGCAGTGTCTTTTAAATTTACAGTAAATGACTGTTTTGAGTCTCTACTAACAATATGAACTTTCTGTGGCTCTCTGTTTTCTACCACTTGTGTATTTTCTGGAACAGTTACAGGCATTGCATCACCTTTTTCAGTTATTCTATTTCCCTCCACTGTCAAAACAGTCACTCTGGCATCAGATTTGTCTCTTGTGACCGGTGACTGACCAGTCACTGAAACTACCGGTGACTGTCTAGCTTCTGAAATGACCGGTGACTGACCAGTTCCTACAGTAGCCGGTAAATTACTGGACTCCGAACTTGTCATAAATATCCCAGTGGGTGCCGATACTGCCACACTTTCCATATTTTCTACAACTACTTCCTGTGTATCGTCGGACACGTTGCCAGCAATATCAACTGTAGCATCTTCTACTGGTATTTCTTCAGTGAGATCTTGGTCTTCAGTCCCACTGTCCAACTGACCATCATCAGCTGCTCGGATCTGGACAATTCTACCCATTGGTTCTATTGGATTCTGGAATACAAATCACAAATCCTTTAAGTCTTGTCACAAGTAAATACTTTTGCTTTTTTACTAGGATCACTTAAAATTAGTTTATGCAAATGTAAAGTTAAGATAGAAGTTGAATTAATTTTCAGATTTCTAACTAGAGATTCTGTAAGCTAAAACCACAGTTCCAATCAACTTTTAATGATGCAGCTTGCAAAAATATTAAATCATACTTTGAAAGTCAGTTGTTGTGCTTTAACATCAAGATTCGGTATTTTACTTATAACTTGCAGTATGATAATTAGCTCACCTGAGACGAAGGCTCACAAGGTGAGCTTATAGTACAGTAGTCGAGCCGGCGTCCGTCCGTGCATCCGTCCGTCCGTTCGCATTTTCAAACTCAAATATCTCTAAGACAACATGGCCGATGGTAATCAAATTTTATCTAAAGCATCATTGAGGAGGGGGAAAGCTTGCATTAGGTTTTGGGCCAGGTCGGATTGGAACTCTGGTTTCCATGGCAACAGATAGCTCCCATAGACTTACAATGGGAAAAACATAAAAAAATCTTCTTCTCCGAAACCACATGGCCCAGAGCCTTCATATTTTGTGTGTAGCAATGTATAGTGGTCCTCTTTATTAATCCTGCCAACCGTACCCCTGGGGTCCATACAGGCCAAGCCCCGGGGGCGTGATGGTGCAAAACATACAAAAAATCTTCTTCTCCGAAACCACATGGCCCAGAGCCTTCATATTTTGTATGTAGCAATGTGTAGTGGTCCTTTTTATAAATCCTGCCAATCATGCCCCTGGGGTCAAAAATGGCCCCGCCCCGGGGGTCATTAGCTCCCATACGGCTATATTCTCTTCCGTCACTCAAACTCAAACTCGAACTCAACTCGCGAGAGTATGGCTGGAGTATGAGTCGAGTGGGATTAAATTGAGTGTGAGTGGAGTATAGATTTGGTATGCACAACAGTCACTCAACCATCACTCACTGGAGTGTCAGATTTTAATTATAAAACAAAGAAGATTGAAATCTTATGGACATTTGATGTTATTATTCTAACACCAAATTAGCAGCAAAGACTCTGACTAGACGCCGCATATTGCGGTGAGTTGTTATCTTATTTTGATGTGCACGCACGGTATCGTATTTGTTTATACTTATTCCTTCTTTATTGCTTGTTTGTCTGCTTGTTTGTTTATTTGTCTTTCTTTCTGTGTTGCTCTCTCTCTCTCTGCTTGCTTGTTGTTCTCTCTCTCTCTCTCTCTCTCTCTCTCTCTCTCTCTCTCTCTCTCTCTCTCTCTCTCTCTCTCTCTCTGAGGAGGAGGGCGGGCGGGTGAGTAGTTGGGTGTGCGTGGGGGTGGAGGGGGTGAGTCTGTGACAGCGATATCTAGCGCAAAGGCACAACTGTGTCTGCAGTTGACCACTCACCTAAAACCAGAGGACCAATGGTCCTGTAAACGCTCACCTGAGATCAGCTGCATATACCAATAAACATGTTTGAATATTATGGTATTTAACTCCAATGCAGGGGCAGATAAGCCCTTGGGCCATTTTCTTTTTTCAGAATCTTCAATATTCTGTCCATTTGCCAATTTCCTGTTGGCTTTTTCCTTCAAATGACATTTTAACAGTTTTCCCAATTCAGATGCACAGGCAACCCATGTTGACCTTGCCATAAACTTGGTCAAGGTCATCACAGGGTCATGATTTATATATACATTGGAGTACTTTAGCCATCGATGAATCAAGCCAAGTTTCCTTGAAATCAGTCTATTGGTTTCAGAGAAGATGATTTTTGATGGGTTTTTACCATATATGGGCATGGCGGCCATCTTGGTCATGTGACCTAGATTATTTATATATACATTGATTCCCCCATTCTATAGATGCTTCACTTAAAATTTGGCTTTGTTTGGCCAAGCGGTTTCAGAGGAGAAGACGTTTGAATATTATGGAAATATACATGTATATTGCCCCGGGGTGGGGGCACATGAGCCCCTGGGGTCTAATTTTTTTCAGAATCATTAATATCCAGTCCTACTGCCCATTTCCTGCAAGACTTTCACTTTAAATGACATTTTAAAAGTTTTCCCCATTCAAATGCACTGGTGACCTATGTTGACCTTCCCGTAAAATAGGTCAAGGTCATCACAGGGTCATGATTTATATACACATTGTAGTGCTTGAGCCATCGATGCTTCGTGCCAAGTTTCGTTGAAATCTGTCAACCGGTTCTGGAGAAGAAGATTTTTGAACGGTTTTTACCATATATGGGCATGGCGGCCATCTTGGTCATGTGACCTGGATTTTTTATATACACATTGGTTCCCCCTTCCCATAGATGCTTCATGTAAAATTTCGCTTTGATTGGCCAAGCGGTTTCAGAGAAGAAGATGTTTGAATATTATGATAATATACATGTATATTGCCCCGGGGTGGGGGCGGATGAGCCCCTGGTGCCCAATTTTTTTCAGAATCATTAATATTCAGTCCTACTGCTCATTTTCTGCAAGATTTTTCCTTTAAATGACAATTTAACAATTTTTCCCATTCAAATGCATTCGCGACCTATGTTGACCTTGCAGTAAAATAGGTCAAGGTCACCGCAAGGTCATGATTTATATACACATTGTAGTACTTGAGTCATCGATGCTTCATGCCAAGTTTGGTTGAAATCGGTCCAGTGGTTCCGGAGAAGAAGATTTTTGAAGGGTTTTTACCATATATGGGCATGGCGGCCATCTTGGTCATGTGACCTGGATTATTTATATACACATTGGTTCCCCCTTCCCATAGATGCTTCATGTAAAATTTGGCTTTGATTTGCCAAGCGGTTTCAGAGGAGAAGATCTTTGAAAATTGTGGACGACGGACAGACGGACGGACGGACGGACGACGGACGGACGACGGACGGACGACGGAGCATGGGTATACTATAAGCTCACCTTGTGAGCCTGACGGCTCAGGTGAGCTAAATATGGACATTGCTTTTCACGTTCAAAATAGTCGCAAATGACATGCCTTGGGAAAATCGAAATCTGTTCTAGAATTCCCCACCCCTCTCAAGAAAAGATTTGTCCCGAGCATAAAGCTTGGTCCGGATGATGTATGTAATCTGTTATTATTGGACTTTTTTGAAGAAAATCTGGAGAAATAAGGGTCCAAAAATTTTCGAGTGGCGCTCGAGTTAGGTGTCGCCTTCACTCAACGACTACTCGAAATTTGAGTTGAGTTCGAGTGTGAGTGGGACATGTGCATACCAAATCGAACAGTTATGCGCTCACACGAGTGACTGATCAGATTATCTGAATGAGTTTGAGTGGAGTATACCTCGAGTGTTTGTAGAGAATATAGCCGATAGACTTACAATGGGAAAAACATAAAAAAATCTTCTTCTCTGAAACCACACAGCCCTGAGCTTTCATATTTTGTCAGTAGCAATGCATAGTGGTCCTCTTTATAAATCCTGCCAACCGTGCCCCTGGGGTTCATACAGGCCCCACCCTGAGGGGGTCATGGGTAAAACATAAAAAAAATCTTCTTCTCCGAAACCACAAGGCCCAGAGCTTTCATATTTTGTTTGTAGCAATATTTAGTGTTCCTCTTTGTAAATCCTGCCAACTGTGCCCCTGGGGTACATACAGGCCCTGCCCCGGGGGCGTCATGGGAAAAACTTTAAACCAGAGGACCAATGGTCCTATAAACGCTCACCTGAGACCTGGGATGTAAGACTTAAGTTGACCTTGCCATAAAATGGGTCAAGGTCATCCCAGGGTCATGATGTATATAAACTTTATAAAGCTCTATTGCCTAATGCTTCATGCCAAGTTTCAAAATCATAGGCCTTCTGGTTCTGGAGAAGAAGATGTTTAAAGGTTTTTGCTATTTATAGCCATGGCAGCCATCTTGGTCATGTGAAAATGACCTTTTATACAAAATTTCATTCCCTCTTCCTAAAGATAGCTGTTTAAGAGAAGTAGATGTTTGAATATTATGGTCATATACATGTATATAGCCCCAGGGCCGGGGCAGACAACCTCCTGGGGTCAAATTTTTTTCCATAAACATAAATTTTCTGTCCATTTGCATACTCCCAGCAAGTTTCCCCCATTTAATTACCTTTTACTATTTTTTCCCATTCGAATGCATTAGCGACCTAAGTTGACCTTGCCGTAAAATAGGTCAAGGTCATCCCAGGGTCATGATTTATACAAACTTTGTAGAGCTCAATTGCCTGCTGCGTCATGCCCAGTTTCAAAATCATAGGCCTTCTGGATCTGGAGATGAAGATTTTTAAAGTTTTTTTTTCTATTTATTTTCTATTCATAGCCATGGCGGCCATCTTGGTCATGTGACCATGACCATTTATAAAAACTTTCATTTCCCCTTTCTAAGGATGCTCCACATAAAGTTTGGCTTTGATTGGCCAAGCGGTTTCAGAGAAGATGTTTGAATATTATGGTCATATAAATGTATATAGCCCCAGGGCAGGGGCAGACAACCCCCTGGGCCCAAAATATTTTCATAAACATAAATTTTCTGTCCATTTGCTCATTCCTAGCAACTTTTCTGCAATTAAATGAAATTTTACTAATTTTCCCATTAAAATGCATGTGTTACCTAAGTTGACCTTGCCGTAAAAAAGGTCAAGGTCATCCCAGGGTCATGATTTATACAAACTTTGTAGAGCTCCATTGCCTGATGCTTCATGCCAAGTTTCAAAATCATAGGCCATCTGGTTCTGGAGAAGAAGATTTTTAAAGGTTTTTGCTATTTATAGCCATGGCGGCCATCTTGGTCATGTGACCTGGACCATTTATACAAACTTTCGTTCCCCCTTCCTAAGGATGCTCAATATGTAGTTTGGCTTTGATTAGCCTAGCGGTTTCAGAGGTGAAGATCTTTGAAATTGTGGACGGACGGACGGACGACGGACGCTGGAGCATGGGTATACTATAAGCTCACCTGTGAGCCTTCGGCTCAGGTGAGCTAAAAATCATCTTCTCCGAAACCATAAGGCCCAGAGCTTTCATATTTTGTGTGTAGCAATGTATAGTGATCCTCTTTATAAATACTGTGCCCCTGGGGTCCATACGGGCCCCGCCCCGGGGGTCATTAGGAAAAACATAAAAAAAATCTTCTTCTCCAAAACCACAAGGCCTAAAGCTTTCATATTTTGTATGTAGCAATGTGTAGTGGTCCTCTATATAAATCCTGCCAATCATGCCCCTGGGGTCAAAAATGGCCCCGCCCCGGGGGTCATTAGCTCCCATAGACTTACAATGGGAAAAACATAAAAAAAATCTTCTTCTCCGAAACCACAAGGCCCAGAGCTTTCATATTTTGTCAGTAGCAATGTATAGTGGTCGTCTTTATAAATCCTGCCAACCGTGCCCCTGGGGTCCATACGGGCCCCACCCCGGGGGCGTCATGGGAAAAACATAAAAAAATCTTCTTCTCCGAAACCACAAGCCCCAGACAGGGATCTCGAGGACGCTAGATTCGGCGTCCCGGGACGAGAAAACTTGGGCTTGGACGCATATTTCTGTTAATAGATGATTCCCGGACGCAAGATTTTTTTGCCGTGATACGTCCCAAAATCATTGTGAAAATGTCTATCTTTACCTTGGCTTTGTTGTTTATTAGTCCCCTGAATCAATTATCTCCAATCAAGAAATGGATTACTCAAATTAAGATGTTGTCTCAATGCAATTAGACATGCCATAAATTTCCACACCTTCAGGCAATGTGTTTGCGTAACAGCTCATAACACGTGTCTGTGTAAACAACATGTTACTAATATTGTTACGCTTGATCGGTAACTACAATGAAACAATTTACCTCTTAATCAGTCATAAAATCTTTTAAAAACCTAGCGATTTTTATAAAAAAAAAAAATCAATTGAATTACCTAAACAATAGAAAGAAGCAAATATTTTACACTTCTGGAGCGATTTTTGAAATGTCATTAGTTTTCGCGACTTGAAAACGGCGTGATAATTTTTTTTGTTTCAGTTGAATCTAAATCATAAATTGTTGGTAAAACTTTGTTGAAAGTGTTCAAAAGAGGTTTAGTGTCAATGTTTTACCAATAGTAATGAAGACTGCAAGTCAATCTAATGACTTGCCAAATAGAAATTCCTTGTTATTGTTGTTCCTCCTTTGAAGGGGTCACCCCTTATTGACCCCAAACTCACAACAAAACAGGTGAAAGTAAATGAAATAACCTAACATTGTATACTAGACAGATGTTATAGAAAGGCTGTGGCTACAAAAATGTACTTATTTTGATGTGCATTACACACATTTATAGGCCTGGTCTAGCAGATTAGACACCCATGCACACAGCATTGCTGCACTCAAGCGTACACACCTAACCGCACTACAATGATAGCATGTCATTTAATAACATCAAAAAGTTAAGGTTAACGTAAGTGCTATGGTCAATTTAATTGCCTTTATTAAAAAGAGCCCCAAACCTGTTTTTAAATAGAGTAACAAATTAATGATATTTTGGTCGAATAAATTTGGGATTGTAATAGAGTTTCTATTGTGGGACTCCTAAATTTTGTCTGGGACTCCTACTTTTTCTTTTCTAGGAGTCCCAGACTCCTGTTTTCAAAATCCTAGTGAGATCCCTGCCAGAGCTTTCATATTTTGTTTGTAGCAAAGTATAGTGTTCCTCTTTATAAATCCTGCCAACCGTGCCACTGGGGTCCATACGGGCCCCACCCCGGGGGCGTCATGGGAAAAACTTTTAAAAATCTTCTTCTCCGAAACCACAAGGTCCAAAGCTTTCATATTTTGTCTTTAGCAACGTATAGTGGTCCTCTTTATAAATCCTGCCAACTGTGCCCCTGGGGTCCATACGGGCCCCGCTCGGGGGGCGTCATGGGAAAAACATAAAAAAATCTTCTTCTCCGAAACCATATGGTCCTGAGCTTTCATATGTTGTGTGGACCAATGTATAATCCTCTCCTTTATAAATGCTGCCAAGGGTGCCCCTGGGGTCCATACAGGCCACGCCCCAGGCATGTCATTATCTACCATAGACTTATAATGGAAATATATGAAAAAATCTTCTCTGCAACAGCATGACACAAAGCTTGTATATTTGATATACAACATTGTCAATTGGAGCTCTACACAAATCCTGCCAATCTTACCCCTGGGGTCAAATATGGCCCCACCCCGGGGGTCATTGTAGGACCCTGACCTTGTTAGATGATTTTTTTCATGTGAACCAAAATGGCAGAAAAGAGAATACACAATCCAGACAAGAGCTCTTCTGCTGATGTAAGTAGGGTTTCAAGGTCACATGACCAAGATGGCCACCAGACCCATATATGGGGTAAAAACCCAAATTACTTTGTCCAGTGACTGTACTTGTTGACTCTCAGGTGAGCGATCGTTGCCCCTGGGCTACTTGTTTGAAAATAAAATAGCTATAATAAAACAAATATTAATGGAGCATATCTTTATTTCTTACCTTTTTCATAAAGTAACTCCTGAACATGAAGTATCTGTCATTTAGACATTTTCCATCGTTATCATTGCAACAGTAGTTTACAAACACCTTGATATCAATCTTCATACCAAACCAGAAATTGTTGCCAAACACTTTACTCAATGTGTACCTTACATCCTGGTGCTTGCCTGAAATGTTTAATCGTTACAAAATTATTTAGTTTGGTTTAAATGTGACTGAACGTCCCAGTCAATAATTTTTCAGTCATGTCTGAATGGAGCCACCACTTCCTTGGTATTGACCAATACTCTGGGACAGATGCGAATTAAAATAATCTTTCACATTTTCACATACACTGATTCTTAAATTCTCCCTATCTTAATCATTGGTTTTCAAAGGGTAGGTCTTGCAATTCATGGTATGCATTAAGTTCTCTCATATCTTTTTTTTTTTTTTTTTTTTTTGGCCTTTTGAATTTGCTTTATCTCTGTTCAGTCCATGTTAATACATTTAGACAGCACTGAGATACCACTCTTTTCAACAACTTTTCACCCACAGTTGAACAAACCAACTCTTTCTTGGTTCATAACCCATACTTTGGAGAGTTAAAAGTGTCCCCCTCCAGTTCTCAAGGGCACAACTCAGCAGCAGCAAGATTCAAAACAGTAGCCTCTCCCTCTGAAGTCTATGAATCTACCACTTGACCATCATACTTCTTCTTATTGATCGTGATGTAGTGTAATAAACTAGTCATTGTACCATGCCCCCCAGCCATCTATCTCCTAACAGCCCTGCCAATTCCATCACAGTCTATTAGGTTTCCATTACACTTCTGTATTTGAATACGAGGGTGGGTCAGAAAGTTCTGTCATAGGTGTTATAACTTTGTTAATAGACATGATATGTTGCTGTATTATACCTTGATTAAAAGGGCTACATTTCTCCTTTATAATGATGCCAAAACAATACACAAAAGAAATAAATACTTCCAAATAGATGCCTTGAAAGACACCAGGGGTAAAACCAATGGCACGTTTTCTTGAATTTGTGAATATTATTGTGTGCGTTTCATGCGTTATATCTTTATAACTTCCGATCAAAATTTCTCAAACTTTACAGTGATAAATAATAGTATATTTAGAAAAGCAGTGTGACAAAAATTATCGTTATGTTGAGTTTATAATAAAGCGATATATATGACGTCATTAAAATACGTACCCTATAGCATTTCTGGCACCACTGAACCATTATAGGTGCTTGCTTTTTTGTAAGTTTACTGTAAAGCACACTAGGAGGAAACGATAAAATGGTTGAATGCATTTTAAGCTCCCTGGACTACGTGCAGATGTCAATAAATGCCATTTGAATTTAAACTGTAATTTTAATGTGTGCAACAAGCCATTTTCAATATTTCATTTTGCAATAACTAAATTAAATTCAGTTAAATGAATTTGATTTTTGCAGGATATATCCATCTATGTTTAAAAGTATATTGCATGGATTATATTTTTTCGAAGTCGTTTTTCTTTAAATAATATTCACAAATTAAAGAAAACATGCCACTGGTTTTACCCCAGGTGTCTTTCAAGGCGTCTACAGTAAAAATCGCCTAATCGGCCACCTTTATAAGAGCTCCACCTTCGTAAGAGTGCCAGTTCAAACATTCCCGACTGCTTTCCCTATAAAATGTCTCTTTATAAGAGCGCCACCTCGGTATAATCGCCATCGGCCAGTTTTTTCATTCCCAAAACGCCAATTGTTCTTCATAAGACGGCCGCATTATTACCTGAGCAAATCTCCAATTATCCATTATGATCCATAATCGTTGATCAACCACAAAGTTTACAAAATAATACAATCATGTGTGTGTAAACGCGTGAAATTGTTATTGTGTCTAAAATACCTTGGGGGAAAAACCTGTTGTCACCTTGGATACACACTCACGCTAAGTCTCGCATAATCTCGTGTGTAGTTCTGTTACTTTGGTTTCATTCATTGAAGACACATCTCATGTTTTTGGGCCAAAAAATCAAATCGGTAAGTAATTTTGCGATCTCTGATTATCAATCGATTCCAAAATATGTAATTCCAACTTTTCTTCTGAATACTGGATCCTGGGCCGAACTCCCTGCGATGCGAAAATCGCGTCGGAGTTTCGTTTTTTTGTCTGTGAAAACTCAATTGATCAGTGATTTGTGGCAATCGTATGGAACATTTAGGGGTTTTGGTGTGATGTGTGAGTTTTGCGCTGCATTATATGCTTGTATATGAAACTTGTCCCATTTTTTACGCGATCAGAGCATGAAATATGGAGTGTTTCAGCCTTGATAATTTCTGTCATTAAAAAAATATTGGAAAATGGTGATATTATTTTGCCATGCTGGCCTTTCTGGCTGACCTTTGATAAGACAGACACCTCTGTATGACAGCCAGTTTAGCTTACTCCCAAAGGTGGCGCTCTTATAGAGGTTTGACTATATTTTGAAGTATTTTTTTCTTTTGTGCATTGTTTTGACATCAGTATAAAGGAGAATTGTAGCCCTTTCAATCAAGGTATAATACAGCAACCTATCACTTCTATTAACAATATTATAACACCTATGACAGAACTTTCTGACCCACCCTCGTATATAGTGCAAAACTGGTAGTTCCCCATCACTGCAAGGACAATGTGAAGATAAACCCCCCACTCGTCGTTGCCATAGCTATCCCGAACCCTCCCCAGGGCCTGGGAGGTCAATGGTGCATAAATTAGTAACTGTCACTAACCACTTTCTAAGTGAGCCTTGGCTATGAGTTTCACCCTCTCTGCCGCTGATGTAACAACTCTCTTCTTCTTCATGTCAGTCACATAGATCAGCTGATCACCCTCTATCTTGAAACTGTTCAGATATTTCTTGATCCCGTCCAGGGACTTGCCGGCATTGGGGTAGATGTTTGGTCTCAGGGACATTCGTATCTCCTCATATACGGCAGTGGTGTCGTAACTGATGAGCTTCTGCAATAGAACATTTGAGTACACATGGTTAGCAGGGGCCCAAATTGATCAAGTAGTTTTGCCCTAGGAATTTCCAGAAGTAATCATATTTGTCGCTGATAATGTTAATGTGATACATAAATGAGCCACCTCGCCAGAAAACCAATAATGTGATTTTGAACAGGTCTGACACAACCAAGCTGTACAAGCACATAAGATGACTAGAAGCTTGAAAGTTTGGATATAAGCAGAAGAGGGATTGTACTATCTGTGTAGCGAATACAAAGGCCCTGATCAGCTTCAAGGTTACTGCAAAGCTGATCTGCATCTTTGTTTTTGCATATGCAAATTGCTGGTTTTCACACGAGGCTGCTCAAACGTTTAGATGAAAGTAGGCCAAGGTGTCTTAATGGCTAGTATACAAATAGAAATACAAATAGAAACTAAACTTGAGCGACCTGTAGACTAATGTTCATAATGTTACCATTATAAAGCTTTGGTTCATATCCATCAAGCTTCATTCTGTAATTATGACAAAATTCAAAAAAGCTTTTTTTTTTTACAACTTTATCATCCTTACCACTCACCTTTTCCTCCTGCATATTTTTCAGGGCCTGCTTGATATCTTTGCTACAGTTGTCACAGTCTGGACAGGCCTGCGCGAAACTCTCACAGTCTAAACTCTTGCCTTTCCAGTGAACCTGTCCATCTTTCAAATCTTCCAACATTCTTTCATGACTCTGGTGGTTTTCTATGGAGAAAGAAATCGTCAGCTTATTGCAGAGTAAGTTGTGCAAATTCCTAAGCTTTTGGAAATATATACTTGCTCAAATAATGTGTGTAGATCATGAATAGTCTGCTTCTCTCAGATAGGAATCTAGAATGACTGTCATTACCAAGATAAAATCTAAATAATAGATAAGCTAAGTGTTTGACAATTTATAAGTAAAATTACTGGGTGCTTCCTTCGTCCCAATATAAAAAGGTTTTGTTTGACTTTTACTATAGGTCCCGATAGGATTTGGTTTTGTTTGATTCTGGTATTAGATTTTTTTCTACAATAATTCCTAGAATTTGGTCAATGATTTGATTTGATTCTCATTTATGACGTCAATGAAAGAATTTCAAGTAATAAAATAGTGCTTTGGATGCAATTTTATGGTAAGTTTTTATTTGATTTGTGAAAGAGTGATATAAATTATGCAAGAAATGTTATTGCCGACTCTGTTTTGTGGAGATTTGCTGTATTGATTTACAGGCCAACCTCATTATAACGCTATCTTTGGGGTCCATAGAAACAGACTGTGTTATAAGGGAAGCGTGTTATAATGAGGTAACTTTCTATAGACAAATAGTAAAATAATCAATTTGGGAGCCATGACATCGCCGTGTTATATTGAAAATCGCATTATAATGAGGGGCGTTATAACGAGGTTGCAGTGTAGTAGAAAAAAATCCGGTACCAAAAAGTCAAACAAAACCTTTTTATATCGAGACCAAGGAAGCACCCAGTGAAAATGTCCCTTCTGATTACAGATAAAGCCTTAGCTGACAGACTAAAGATGAGCAAAGGGCAATAATATACTACTATGATTCAGAAAATGTGTCAAAGATAGAATTTTTTTCTTGTATAACAGCATTTAAGACCAAGACAAACCAAGACACAACTTACTATCAATCCCTATATGTGCCCACTCCAATAACTGTAATCTCTCTTCTTTAGACGTGATGACTTTTAGGTCCAGCTTCCCTGCATCCTCTGACTTAAAGTACAGGTCAGTGTCGACCAGTCTGTACTGGGCCGAGGCCTCTCTGATCAGGGTCTTGAACTTGAAGCTGGTGTTGGGAAAGTATGTCTGATTGGTCAGGTACTGTTTGATGCACTTGTAGAAATGGTCCAGATCAACCTGCAGATGTACATGTAAGTGAGCCTCGACGCGAGAAAACCGGTCTTCGGGGTTTCCGACCAGGTCCGACACAAACCGGCCTGTACAGTCTCAGAAGCAGGCTAGAAGCTTGAAATTTCGGATTTAAGAAGAAGAGAAATAGTACTATCCGTGTAGCAAAAACAAAGGCGCTGATCAGCTTCGCGGTTACCGCGAAGCTGATCTGCGCCTTTGTTTTCGCATAGGCAAAAATCCCGTTTTCTCACGATGCGGCTCAAGTATATTTCTCAAATCTTAGTTGTTTAAATCAAAAGTAATTGGATAAAGTATATAAAGGGAAAACTTGTTTTATGTTGTATAATCATACAAAACTGCCTAATTTTGAGCAAAATGACCATCAAATTTTGACAAAACTATAGGGACATCATTAATCAGCCTACCAATCAAGGGGTCAAATAATACAGTATAAAACTATCCCAGAGTAAACAAGATTGTTTTGCATATGAGATTCATCATTTTAAAAAAGTTTAATGTTGGTATTTATAGCATATACATGTACCAGTATGTGCAGCATAAAAACATGTAACTCATTTTATGATATAATGATGAAAATTTTGTTAATTTATTTCATTATTCAAGAGCAGCTGAATTATTATAAATACCTACAATGTAAGTTAACAATAAGCAACTAAAGATCTATAACCCAGAGATTTGATCTTTTAAAATCACAACTCTAATTTTTTTTGTTTTTGTTTCTGTTTTTTTATTCAGTTTAACGTCCCTTTCAAGATTATTTAAGCTCATATGAGACGGGCCAATCAGTAGGTGGGGGGAAAACGGGAGAACCCCGAGAAAAACCACCTGACACACCCGCAAGCAGAACTTGGCTTGTCTCACATGTGGCCAGAGCGGGGCTCGAACCCACACCAGTCACAGCGGTGAGATGATCGAATGGTTAAGTGCGGTAATGAAATATCAGCGCTCTTAACCACTCGGCCACGGGAGCCGCCGAACTCTAATTGTGTGTGTGTTTTCAAAGTGTACCGTAAGTTTTGTTCCAGACTGAGCCACAGCAGACAGATCTTTCTCCGAGTTACTGGCAATCTCTAAAGCCTCCTCAAAATTTCCCTTCTCCCCACCATCACCACAATCTGCATTCTCCGATACATGATACGTCTCCCCAGAACTGTCAGTTATGATTTCTACTTTCACTTTCTTGGGATCTGAAGTGGCGTGTACTATGGTGGCAGCTTTCCTCTTTACTGGGGTGACAAAACTCTGATCGAACTGTTTGGGTTTCTCTAGGCCTGATTTTGCTCTGGTTACAATGGCTATAGAAGGGAGATAATAATATAAGCCTTTGCTTAAGAAAACCAACAATTTGGGTTCCAACCAGGTTCGACACACACTGGGCTGTACAGTCACAGAAAAGGGTAGAAACTTGAAATTTCGAATTTAAGAAGAAGAGAAATTGTACTATCTGTGTAGCGAAAACAAAGGCACTGATCAGCTTCGCAGTTACTGTACTGCGAAGCTGATCTGCGCCTTTGTTTTCGCCTATGTAGATTTGGTTTTCCCATGCTCATAGTAACTTTCCTAAAATATTAATCAAAGAATGTGCAATAAACATTTAGACAGAAGAGCATATGGTAGATCAGGCAGTGTAGATCCAAATCAAAAGGCATCTGCAGTGCAGGTTGACTGACACCTGGTCAGCTCCAGGAGGAAGTTTCTTTTTTCTCATTTCTGTTAGTTATTACAGTTGCATTTATTTTCCACATTATATAATGCTATCTTTGTGGTCCATAGAAGCAGCCTGACCTGTAAGTGAAACCATTTTATAATGAGATTACTTACTATAGACAAACAACAAAGTAATCAATTACTAGGTCACTGTTTTACATTTAGATATTTACAGCAAAATATTTTAGATACGACATAACAATAACAAACAATTACCTCTGGGAGTGCTAGTGGCCTGTGGTGCAGATTCTCTCTCCACTATTTTTTCGGCCTGCGGTTGTCGGAAGGTCTCCTCCATTACCACAACACCGCTACTCTCACTAGAGACAGCCTCGTTCAGTCTCATCATCATATCTAGGACCTGTTTCTTCTGTACCTCCGTCATGCTAGGCTCTCGTATTATAGTACCTTCCGTAGGCTGATTGCTATTAGAGGCATACTGTTGCAATAACTGGGGAAATTGTATTTCCCTGAAAATATAATTCATGTCATACAATTAAACTAAAGTGCTTTTGGGATAGTGACTTGGTATTATCATACAGAAATAAAAGAATAACAGTTGTGGCTCTTGAATCTAATGGTAAATATGAGCATTACAAACTAAGGATCAATATCTAAATTCCCATTAAATTATCATTTTCAAGTAAATTAAATAGATTTTTCTAATTTATAACAGAATGTATGTCAAATCAAACCAGAGGACCATTGGTCCTGAGAACGCTCACCTGAAGCCTGATCTTGGAGTATTAAGTCATAATGAAATGACCTTGACCTTGAATACTCACACACCTTTATTGACTTCATAAGTTGTCTGCATCTGCAAAGTTTCAGGTCTCAGGCTGCAATAGTTTCCAAACCCAGTGATTTCTGAGAAAACCACAATTTTAATTTTGATATTTAAATGACCTTGGGCCAAGGTCAAGTCATGACCTTGGCCTTCATTAATTACTTACCTTCATTGACTCCATTAGTTGTCTGCATCTAGCAACTGTCAGGTCTCAGGCTGCAACAGCTGTTTTCGCCTTTTCCCATGTGAAAGCCTATGTTTCCAAAATTGACCTTGCCGTAAAATAGGTCAAGGTCATCATAGGGTCATCATTTCAACAAACTATGATGGGCTGGAGTCCCAAATGCTACATACCAAGTTTCATGAAAATTGGCCTGCCGGTTCTGGAGAAGAAGATTTTTGAAAGGTTTTTACCATATATGGGCGTGGTGGCCATCTTGGTCATGTGACCTGGATTTCGCGATCAAACTTTCGTCTCCCCTACCCATGGATGCTCCACATAAAATTTCACTTTGATTTGCCAAGCAGTTTCAGAGAAGAAGATCTTTGAAAAGTGTGTATGGACAACAGACTGGCCAAGGTCAAGAGATGACCTTGACCTATATTAATCACATACCTTCATCTACTCCATTAGTTGTTTGCATCTACCACTTTTCAGGCCTCAGGCTGCAATAGTTTTTAAAAAATCCATAGTTTTCACTTCTTCCTATGTAAAAGCCTATGTTTCCAAATTTGACCTTGCCGTAAAATAATTCAAGGTCATCCAGGGGTCATCATTTTATCAAACTATGATGGGCTGAGGTCCCCGATGCTACATACAAAGTTTCGTGGAAATCGGCCCACCAGTTCTGGAGAAGAAGATTTTTGAGTAGTTTTAACCATATATGGGCGTGGCGGCCATCTTGGTCATGTGACCTGTATTTCGCGATCAAACTTTCGTCTCCCCTACCCATGGATGCTCCACATAAAATTTCACTTTGATTGGCCGCGCAGTTTCAGAGAAGAAGATCTTTGAAAAGTGTGTATGGACAACAGACTGGCCAAGGTCAAGAGATGACCTTAACCTATATTAATCACATACCTTCATCTACTCCATTAGTTGTTTGCATCTACCACTTTTCAGGCCTCAGGCTGCAACAGTTTTCAAAAAATTCCATAGTTTTCACTTTTTCCTATGTAAAAGCCTATGTTTCCAAATTTGACCTCGCCATAAAATAGGTCAAGGTCATCCAAGGGTCATCATTTTATCAAAGGGTCATCATTTTATCAAACTATGATGGGCTGAGGTCGTTGATGCTACATACCAAGTTTCGTGGAAATCGGCCCACCGGTTCTGGAAAAGAAGATTTTTGAGTGGTTTTTACCATACATGGGCGTGGCGGCCATCTTGGTCATGTGACCTGGATTTCGCGACCAAACTTTCGTCTCCCCTACCCATGGATGCTCCACATAAAATTTCACTTTGATTGGCCGCGCAGTTTCAGAGAAGAAGATCTTTGTAAAGTGTGTATGGACAACAGACTGGCCAAGGTCAAGAGATGACCTTGACCTATATTAATCACATACCTTCATCTACTCCATAAGTTGTTTGCATCTACCACTTTTCAGGCCTCAGGCTGCAATAGTTTTAAAAAAATCCATAGTTTTCACTTTTTCCTATGTAAAAGCCTATGTTTCCAAATTTGACCTTGCCGTAAAATAGGTCAAGGTCATCCAAGGGTCATCATTTTATCAAACTATGATGGGCTGAGGTCCTTGATGCAACATACCAAGTTTCGTGGAAATCGGCCCACGGGTTCTGGAGAAGAAGATTTTTGAGTGGTTTTTACCATATATGGGCGTGGCGGCCATCTTCGTCATGTGACCTGGATTTCGCGATCAAACTTTCGTATCCCCTTCCCATGGATGCTCCACATAAAATTTCACTTTGATTGGCCAAGCAGTTTCAGAGAAGAAGATCTTTGAAAAGTGTGTATGGACGACAGACTGGCCAAGGTCAAGAGATGACCTTGACCTATATTAATCACATACCTTCATCTACTCCATAAGTTGTTTGCATCTACCACTTTTCAGGCCTCAGGCTGCAATAGTTTTCCAAAAATCCATAGTTTTCACTTTTTCCCATGTAAAAGCCTATGTTTCCAAATTTGACCTTGCCGTAAAATAATTCAAGGTCATCCAGGGGTCATCATTTTATCAAACTATGATGGGCTGACATCCCCGATGCTACATACCAAGTTTCGTGGAAATCGGCCCACCGGTTCTGGAGAAGAAGATTTTTGAGTGGTTTTTACCATATATGGGCGTGGCGGCCATCTTAGTCATGTGACCTGGATTTCGCGATCAAACTTGAAATGCCACTACCCAAGGAGGCTCCACATAAAATTTCAACTAGATTGGCCAAGCGGTTTCAGAGAAGAAGATCTTTGAAATTGTGGACGACGACGGACGACGGACGACGGACGGACGCCGGATCATGGCTATCCTATTAGCTCACCTTGTGAGCCTTCGGCTCAGGTGAGCTAATAATATACATGTAGATAATTTAGACACCAATATGCTAGAAACCATTTTTAAAGATTTTTATATTACCTCCCTTGCACTATCTGGTTATCATTTCTAGGTTTTAAATATTTGAGCCGCATCGTGAGAAAACCGGATTTTTGCCTAGGCGAAAACAAAGGCGCAGATCAGCTTCGCGGTAACCGCGAAGCTGATCAGCGCCTTTGTTTTCACTACATGGATAGTACAATTTCTCTTCTTCTTAAATCCGAAATTTCAAGCTTCTAGCCTGCTTCTGAGCTTGTACAGCCCGGTTTGTGTCGGACCTGGTCGGAAATCCCGAAGACCGGTTTTCTCGCGTCGCGGCTCATTTATTTATAAACTTAATCTAAATCTTATTAAAGGCAGATTCATTTTAGTTTTTATCTCAAATATACAGAAAACATATTAATAGTAAATGGAAAAGTACAACAATATGTTTAATACAAAAAGGAAACTTTTCTGCTTATTGACAATAAAGCATCTATTTTAACAATGCACAACTCTACCCTTACCTTGAATGAGCTAGGAAGGACGGCGTGTAATCAGCTCCTTGAATACACGAGGTACGTAACGGTAAGAGACAGAAGTCTATACAATCAGGCCAAGTCTTGGGGTGGGTGGCAATAAACTGCTCCAGTAGATAGTCAAACTCATCATACTGATCACCTGAAAGACATTTGAGCCTTTGTGTTAAGAAAACAATATCTGTGTTACAAACCAGGTTTGACACAAACAAAGCTGTACAGCCACACTAAATAGTTAGAAGCTTGAAACTTCAGATTTAGAAAGAAGAGGCATTATCATGTTTATGTGCGAATTAAAAGGTGCTGATCAGCTGTGCAGTTACTGCATAGCTGATCTGCAGCTTTGGTTTTGCATTAGCAAATTGTTGGTTTTCTCAAGTGGTGACTCATTTAAAACTTTTCTGTCATAAAGATATAAGCATATTTGTAGAATTGACTTTATCGCTAGGTTTGCATTTTGTTTTAAGACTTTACACACATTTGAAGTCATTTTGGACATAATCATTAACCCAGTTCAAAATGTTATTCTTAATCAGGAGCAAGAGCCTAGGTGCATAGGCTTCTACAATCCACGAGTTTCATAAAATAGTGTCCTGCTAAATCCTAACCTGTGTTTTCTACAATAGTCTTGGTCAGAGTAATGTCAACAGACTCTTTCTTCAGATCGTCTAGAGCTGTGACAACTACTGTCTCGAGGACATCATCTTCTTGACTCATAACAAGCTTACCCATCTGGCCATACCTGCAACAAAACATGTGATGCTATAAGTGAGCCGCCTCATGGGAAAACCAACAATCTGCATATGCGAAAACAAAGGCGCAGATCAGCTTCGCGGTAACCGCGAAGCTGATCAGCGCCTTTGTTTTCGCTACTCGGATAGTATATTTCCTCCTCTACTTAACTCCAAAATTTCAAGCTTCTAGCCTGCTTCTGTGCTTGTACAGCTCGGTTTGTGTCAGACCTGTTCGGAAACGTTGGTTTTCCCACGAGACGGCTCAAGTAATGAATGGTCTCTCCCATTGTTATCATTTAGAGGAGCCCACTTTCATTTTTAGGGGCAATCAGGAGCTGTTTTAAATTTCTAGTCACTTTTTCGATGAAATTTCTCTAAGCAAACAGAATAGACCCAGATCGAACGTCACATGCTGCGAAATCACATCTAGGGCAGTAGGGCTATACCATGCCCTAGAAAAAAGGATTATACGAGTTATTACTTAAAAGAGAGCACATGAGGTCAATGATTCAAAACAAAGGAGCATAATGTCCAAGCTTGCCCAAAAAACAATGGCATTAGGATAACTGATGATCCAGACATGACCTTAGCATTGACAGTGGATGTAAAACATTAAATCAAGCAAATACCCTTACCATAAAGCTCATCAGTATTTTCTTTGCTATCCGATGAACACTGTAGACCCAAAACGTTAAAGGTTTCAATCATGACAAAACTACATGCATATTAAATACCTGCAAATCAGCTTGAGAACACTCTGCGCTATAGTAGCTGGGGAAACAGTGTCTAGTATGAAAGCTTCTGGCCAGAGAGAGTAACCATCCAGGGCCATCAGGATGTAGGTCATCTTCTGAGAAGTCTTGAATGGACCATACAGTCGAAGGTCAACCTAAAATTTTAAGAAGCATTTTAGTACTTTGAGTTGAAATGAAACCAACTCCTACATTCATGAGTAAATCACACACTGATGGTAAATTTTTATGACTAACAGATAAAGCTGGCCAGGAAGCATCTAATCACCCTGCATTTGGTAATTAATCATAAATCTTAAAATGCTTATACGTTGAATTACTGTTTAAATGACTAAATATTTATAAGTTTTTTTGTTCATTTATGATTATCATAATTTTTTTATTTTGTTAAAAAAAAGTAACAGGTTGTGTATAAAATCTGCAGAGGTAAAGAGCCCATTAAAACCATATGAGCCGGGTCCTGAGAAAACGGAATTATTGCCTATGCGAAAACATAGGCGCAGATCAGCTGTGCAGTAACTGCACAGCTGATCTGGCTTGTTTTTGCTACACGGATAGTATAATTCCTCCTCTACTTATATCCAAAATTTCAAGATTTTAGCTTTCTTCTGTGCATGTATAGGCTGGTTTATGTTGGACTTGGTCTGAAACCCTGAATACCGGTTTTCTCGTGTCAAGGCTCATATAACTTTATTACCATTTCCCAGAATGCTTTAGCTGTTTCCCTGGTAAACACAGAATACTGCACATCACACAGCTGATCGTTGTCACCCATTGTCGACACAACCTCTGTCCCAGACAGACTGAGGGTATCCTCCCCTGTGATGCTAGATCCATCATCGATACTCCCCTCTGTGACAGAGGCTGCCCCGCTTGGAATACCCAGTCTTCGGTTCCTCTCCAAACAGACTAAGCATTGTCTAATGCAATCCCTGGCAAATTTTGATATTCCAACCCAGTAGTATTTGTCTGTGACTTGCTCGAGGGTTCTCTCATGGCCTAAATGGGTTCCTGTAAAATATTATATCAGTTCAATAGTTGAGGTAAATCATGACAAAGCCTGAAGGTTCAAAAACCAATTTGTAGTCACAAAAAACTGTCACATCATCTTACTAGCCTAAAATGGCAAGAGCTACCACCACCACAAAAAAAAACAAAAAACTGTTGTGTCACATTCTCAATTTTTTTTCCAAGAATTATAACTGAATTTTGCTCAAGGGACTTGTACACATCAATGAATTTGCAGATGTTGGCCTTTACTATTGTGATTTGAAGAACAGGAAACTAAAGAGCCTGGAGAAAACTACAGAACCACAGCCTTTCCATTACGAAAATGTATCTGAAATTTATGAAAATTTTTAAAGTTGAAAAAAAAAAAAAAAAAAGAAAACAAAAAAACACCTGAGTTACAGTAGTGACAGGCAAGTCTTTCATCATATAGCCGTCAAGTCTGAGTGCAATCTTAGTAAGTAGTTCCTTTATTAGATATTAATATAGTCCGACGAGCCAAAATATCCCGGTTCTCCTCCCCCCCCTCCCCCATTTTCAACAATTCATACTGTCACTGTGCAAGCATATCCCTCATGCCAAACAAATATGGCAAGATGTTGGGGCTGAAATATTTCCCCGGTGCAAAGCCAGGGATAAAGCCATTGACTGTAATGGTCGGGCTAGTATATGTTTTGTCCGGCTAGTAAAAATTCCCTTTGTGATAGCCTGATAGGCTAGTAAGTTAAAATCCTAATTTCGATCACTGTATGCCAAATATTTGGTTTTATATATCTAAGAATATAAAATCATTGATTTTATGTATCTGACAAGGTTATATGGCAGAGGTGACCCAGTATTTAAGAGTGCTGATTTAATCATTAATCATCTCAGCCCTGTGTCGGTAACTGGTCATTTCGGCCCATAACCATTTCAGCCCATGACAATATCGGCCCATAACCATTTCGGCCCATGACCATTTCGGCCCATAAAATATTACCGGTGCCCTAAATGGAATGTTTTACTCAAATAACTTATTCTAGATAAGTTTTCATATAACCTGGTTACAAACATGGCTTACAATGCATGTTTCTTGACTTAGGAAAAAAAAACAAAAAACAGTATTCATAATTCTTAAGTTTAAAATCGCCATACCATTTCGTTGTTTTACGATGTACATGTCACAGATAATTCATGTTGAGATTAGCAAAAAGAAACACATTTTCAAAATTTATTTTTATTTATTCCTTTTTTTAAGTAAGTTTTCTTAAATTTGATTTTAACAAACATAAGCTAATATAATTTCAGTTAATTAATTAACGTTTCCATAAGCTTGGCACTAATCAAGTGCCACAGCCTGGTGAACACAAGCGTTTCAAATCAAATGTCAGCTGCAATCAAAGCTGTTGTAAATAGTGTCAGCAACTGTCAAAAATCACTCACATTTAGAGTGACATATTATTCGAAAGAAGATAATTCGTAGAGTTAAGGTCTTATTTATTTTCTTTCTTTTTTGTTACATGCTCTCTCATACCTTACTAGTCATCCGGCACGTGCCAGATAAAGACGTTAATTTAGAGAAAACCATTGGGCAGTTACGGTTCATTAATCGGTAATCGGAGCAGTTACGAATCATTAAGCACGTTAATTGCCAGTAATCTATCTATTTTAAGCACGCTAATCGCCAGTAATATATCTATCTATCCATACATCCATCTGGAGTCGACCAGAATTGGCAGGCCGTCACATGCTCCTGAAATTTTACTTTTAACAATCGCTTTCAATGTGTTTAGATATTTATAAAGTACTAAAGACCAACATAACAAAACACACCCCAACCCAAGTTTGAATCATTATCTAAATAAAATCGGCCCTATTTTTAAATTAAACTTTTAACGAAACGTAAATGCACCAAAATGAAAAACAAAAGTCCCTATCTATATATAAAAAATAAAATAAAATAAAAATAAATATGGGCCGAAATGGTATGGGCCAAAATTGTTATGGGCCGAAATGGTCATGGGCCGAAATGGTTATGGGCCGAAATGACCCGGAACCCCCTGTGTCTGGTGTGGGTTCGAGCCCTACAGTACACAAGGCGCATGTGAGTCAAGCCCAATTCTGCCAGGTGTGCAATGTGACTTTTCTCCCATTAATCCAAGCTACCGATTGGCTTGGCTCATATTATTTGAAATTATCTTGAAAAGGACATTAAACTGAATAATAATAATAATAATAATAATAATGATAAAAACACACACACAAAAAAAAACCCTAAGCAGCCTGGCTCGATCTTGATTTTTATACCAACACTACTGTCTGAACACCTTCTTTCAGAAACTGCATTTTTCGAAATCTCACTTTTCTGAAAGGCCTCAAGAAAAATATGAGCATGTCACCATTTTGCATTCCAAAAGTCTTAAAAAGTGCCACAAAATTTTTGAAAATCGGTTAACAAATAAAAATTTTATGCAAGAAAATATTTTTGAATAGGGCTTTTTCCATTATAAAATTGCCAGCAGGGAAGTAACTATTTTCCCGGAAAAAATCTAAATTTATTTTTTTTTTCATCTAAAATGCACCAAACCAAAACAAAATTGTTTTGTATGCATAGCTGAGCACCAAACTCTTAAAATTATTCCACAGATTTGTTTGATTTTCAGTTTTAAGGTGTTTGGATTACCTCCCTTGCACATGCAAAATGCCTATTCAAAATGATTTTTGGGCATAATTATTTTATTAGTGAACCGATTTTCGAACTTTTTGTGGCACTTTTTAGGACTCATGGGTTGTAAAAAGATAGCGTGGTCATATTTTTCTTGTGGTGTTTCAGAAAAGTGAGATTTCGAAAAATGCAGTTTCTAAAAGATGGTGTTCAGACAGTAGGTGGTGCTGTTTTAGCATATATTTGCGGGACCAAATGTCAGTCCTTGCTATCCCTGCGGTTACAAATGGAAGCTAGGGGATAGGATCAGCTGTTTTTTTGTTTACATGGATAGAAGTCAGGTGGAGGTCATAATGGCCGCACCGTCGGTGCGAGGTCAAGGTAATTTTCATCCCGTGAAATTCTTCCTTACCGTCCTGCGCTACGTGAGCCTTATTAACAGCATCCCATCTCTCTTCGTAGGTAAGAAGCACCTTCCTGGGACCTTGTCCTATTTCTTTAGACTTCATAGTTCCGAGAAAATACAGCTCATCGTTCATAAAACAAAACTGTTCCGCCCTTTTGCGAACGATGCGCTTTTCGATCGCCGTCAAACCCGGAGGATAACCTCCATTTTTCAGGTACAGATTGACCCAATTTAGGTCTGTCTGAATTTTCTCAGTTCCCTTCTTCATTATTATTGTGCAGTTTTGCCTCAATTCATTGTTTACAGATGCAGATTAATGAAAATTTTGTCTCGAAATAAATTGCCATTTCACCGCCATTATAACATCCGCCCGGATAATGTATATGGGTTATATCTAAATGTAGATTTTTTTTGATAATTTTTAACGAAACGAATAATGAAATTGGGACATTTCGTTCCATCTTCTTTATTGTACCGCATTATTGTATGTTTGTATTGAGGCTTAACGCCCCAGTCAACAATTTTTCAGTCCTGTCAGGACGGAGCCAACTCTTCCTGGGTTTAACCAGTACTGTAGGGAGGTGCACACTAATCGGTGGGATCCTATGTTGAATTATCCGGGATCCAAGGAGGTAGTGTCATGTCATCATCAATATCTCAAGTATTACTGATCAGATTTTTATGATTTTGGTATCATATTAATTTGAATGCTCTGATCTAAAATGTGACATAATCACAAATCGAAAAAAATTAATTTGAATATGTTAATTTTGCATTTGAAAATTCCGGGATCGCTGAAAACCGCAACTCTGGTCCAGTGAGTAGTGTTACTTCCACATTAATATCTCGAAAATTTCTCATCAAAATCAAATCTTTTTTTTATGTCATAATAATTTGAATGTTATATTCTAGCATATGAAATAAAGAAAAAAGAAAAATATTAATATTTAATATGTTAAATTTGCATTTGAAAATTCCGGGATCGCTGAAAACCGCAACTGGGATTCAGTGGGTAGTGTTACTTCTACATTAATATCTCGAAAATTTCTTATCAAAATCAAATCTTTCTTATGTCAAATTACATTGAATGTTGTATTCTTGCATATGACATCAACAGAAATGAAAAATATTAATATTTAATATGATGAATTTGCGTTTGAAATTTCCGGGATCGTTGAAAACCGCATCTGGGATCCAGACGGTAGTGCTAGTTCTAATAATAACTCGATTATTTCTCATCAAAACCAAATAATTTTTATGTCAAATTACATTGAATGCTGTATTCTTGCATATGACATGTACAAAAATGAAAAACATTAATATTCAATAGGTTTGATTTGCGTTTGAAATTTCCGGGATCGTCACAAACCGCATCCGGGACTAATTCTACATTGATGCTTGTTTAATGTTTTCGACCATTGCACATAAAATGTTGAAAAAATGACATAGGACTACAGAGAAAACAATTTTTTGTAGCTCAATGCATGAATTATGATTTTGGTAGCTTGACATCTTAAGTTCCTAAGTTTACATGATCGTCTGTGTGTATAAATATAAATGAGCCGCCGCATGGGAAAACAAATAATTTGCAAAGGCGAAAACAAAGTCGCAGAACAGCTGTGCAGTAACTGCATAGCTAATCAGCGCCTTTGTTTTCGGTGCACGGATAGTACAATTCGTCTTCTTCTTAAATCCGAAATTTCAAGCTTATAGTCTGTGTCAGTGAATGTACAGGGTGGTTTGTGTCGGACCTGGTTATAAAGACATTTTGTTTTCTCACGCACAGTCTCTGTTTAAATATAATTTATTTGGATAAGATTTCGCGATTTCAACTTTAATTTTTAATTTGAATGGAATAACAAAGTCGCTTATCAGCCTACACGGTCGATACTCGCTTTTGTTATTCACAAGTCCGAAAACCTTCCGTTAGCCGTATAATATAGAAACAGACCATAGCGATATGGTTCTGCATTATCCGTTGCCCCCTGCTCACCGCGGGGAGGTGGAAGTTGAGCAGGATTTTTTTTTTTTTTTTTTTTTTTTTTTAACCGATAGCACTTTCACAAGTCCACTTATTATGACAATGGCATGACACATCGATGAATTTCTGAAGAATATGGGTTTAAACACTTCCTTATTTGCACTTTCACTACTTCACTTATTATTATAATTGAGCCGTCTCGTGAGAAAACCAACAATCTGATTTCCGGCCATGTCCGAAACAAACCGGTAGCTAGAGGTTTTTGAAGTAGAGTGATTCCACTATCCATGTAGCGAAAACAAAGGCGCTGATCAGCTTCGCGGTAACTGCGAAGCTGATCTGCGCATTTGTTTTCGCATATGCATATGTTGGGTTTCTCACGAGGCGGCTCAATTATGTTTTGGAAACCGATTGCACTTTCACTATTTCACTTATTATCATGATTGCATGACGGGCACTTCCACACCTGAATTCCTGAATACAACTTTAAACACTTCCTGTGAAACCATGTACGACACTTTCGATTTTCACAAGCAACCATATTGTCTATGCATTCTGGCATTTTGCATCTACACCATATAGGAATTTTTACAACTTTACATGTAACAGAGTCCAGTTTAGATCTTCCTCTCACTGTTTCCTTGGGAAATGGTGTCATGTTTCCGCGTTCAAGGCATTCGATTAGATGTTCTCTCATTTTTGACACTGTGTAACTTACTCTAGTATTAAAACCATTTGGGTTAAAACAAAACTCCACAACATTTGCAATTGCGAATAATCCACAATCATACGAATTCGGTTGTTGTTGAACACGAGGAACCTTAACTTGAAGGATCGATGACGAAGTCCTATAAATCTGGGATAATTGAATCTTAACATTATTTCTCAAATCCTTCAAATTTGCACCTAAACTGTCTATATAGTAAACACAATTTTCATCTTTATATATGTATGACGAGAAACTCATTGTCCAATGGTTAGTCCCATCGAAATGTAACTGAACACTTGGCGTAACCTGTTCCTTAAATTGTCTGTTAGAATACCCACAATCTATGTTTTGGAACAAGCAACATTCCGACTATATATTCTGTCAATTATTCTTATGTCTATCGCATATGAATCTTTACATCTTCTTATATCTTGTATAATAATAATAATTATTTCAATCATATAAAAATGTCTAGTTAGGCATGTCGTGTGCAAGGGAAAACGGTATTTGCATGTATCGTATTTTGATCCAGAAAATATATGCCTATGAAAATTTGATCAGTCTAAAACATTATGCCACGCTTCTTTAAGCTGTTTGTGCTAATTTGTCACACGGACCATTAACTCTGAAATGACAATTATCATGGATCATTAATTTCTATGTGGAAATTAACGACCCGTAAAAAATAATTGCTTTAGAACCACAAACATTATTTAATGAATTTCACATTTATTTTGTACGTTTATAACATTTTTAATAATAATAATAATAATAATAATAATAATAATATAGGAAGAAAAGAAAAGAGGAAAAGGAAAGCTTGCTTAGATAGGAAGCTGACTTTCAGAATTTTGTTACCTTCAATTTCGTTTCTTCGTAAGCATGAAGGTCTTGTTCATAATGTAGGGACGTGACTGAAAAACCTGTTCATAAATATGCAATCTCTTTAATTTATAAGTAAGTAACAAGCTTTCTTCAAACACCTCTGAAAATTCCTTCATTCAATCTCATGAGCAATGTAACGGTGAAATTCTACAACATTAGGACCAGATACGGCAATTATAGTGCTTCCTGTTTGAATAACTAAACATGTGATTTGATCAAAAAATAATAGTCTTATTCATGGAATATTGGTTTGTTTAATATAATTCATATTCTCACACAGCAAAAATGCTTGCGCAAATATAAAAGATTGTGCATCTTATACGATAAAAAGTACATTTTATATTTGAAAGAGACTTGACATTTTCCGTTGTAATAAAAGCATCTGATCCACGCAAAATCAAAAGTTACAAACTCTTACCTGGAACTTCTTGATATCGAGCAAACCTCCATGAAGCTGCTCGACCCGTGCACCGCTGGAAAACCTCACATCGGACCCGGGACGATTAATCCTCATGTACTTAAACAGCGAATCACCAACACAAAGCACAGCCATTGCAAAGAGCGATATTTCCTACAACACAGTAGCGTAAACTATCGTGCGATAAGATTTATCAAGTGATTTTAAAATTAAATTCAACATCTTATATAGAGCCTATGGCTTATGTGACACCGACAAGTGAGCTGAGTGTCAAAAAGGAGTGATTTCTGGTAAAAAGGTACTCCCATCCAGCTTGTGTTTTCAAAGGATCATGCCATTCATAGCAAAATGTTTCAGCTTGCAGTTGCAATTAGTGCGCTGTGATGTATAAACTATTGATGCTTTGAGTTGCGCTAATTGTTCTTGACATACTAATTAGCTTTGATACCAACTATAGGGCTTTGGTGGTGTTAAGTTAAAATCTAAAATTTAAAATTGGCAAAATTAAAATAATATCTGAAAAAAAAAATGTCATATTCATTAAAGAGATGAAAAAATATTTATTTTTCCTATATCAATGATGAAAGCGTAACTAGTGGAAGAATATTACCCGTTAGTTTATAAATAGACAGACACAAATACGTTTAAATAGTATTATTTTATTTTAATCTTCTAAATATTTAATGCAATATGTTTAACGGGTTTATGTCAGAAGCTGAAAATAATAATTATTAAAAGATGATCAAGCTGAATTTCCGTTCCTTTATTAATAATTTACAGTCGCAATTCCGTTTGCGCGATTTAAGTGGGTCCCGGAATTTTCAAACGTAAAAATGACATATTAATAAATACTATTTTTGTTTAATCTTTGTGTCATATGAGATATTGTAGCATTAATTTTACTATGACATATGAAAATATGAATTTTGATGGGAAATAATCGAGTTATTAATGTAGAAGTAGCACTACCGTCTGGATCCCAGATGCGGTTTTCAGCGATCCCAGAAATTTCAAACGCAAATTCATCATATTTAATATTGGTATTTTTCATTTCTGTTGATGTCATATGCAAGAATACAACATTCAATGTAATTTGGCATAAGAAAGATTTGATTTTGATAAGAAATTTTCGAGATATTAATGTAGAAGTAACACTACCCACTGAATCCCATTTGCGGTTTTCAGCGATCCCGGAATTTTCAAATGCAAATTTAACATATTAAATATTAATATTTTTCTTTTTTCTTTATTTCATATTCTAGAATATAGCATTCAAATTATTATGACATAAAAAAGATTTGATTTTGATGAGAAATTTTCGAGATATTAATGTGGAAGTAACACTACCCACTGGACCAGAGTTGCGGTTTTCAGCGATCCCGGAATTTTTAAATGCAAAATTAACATATTCAAATTAATTTTTTTCGATTTTTGATTATGTCACATTTTAGATCAGAGCATTCCAATTAATATGATACCAAAATCATAAAAATCTGACCAGTAATGCTTGAGATATTGATGATGACATGACACTACCTCCTTGGATCCCGGATAATTCAATATAGGATCCCACCGATTAGTGTTAGCCCTGTAGGGAGTTAATTATATTTACAAGAAGCTACACAGAGGCTAGTTGCGAGATCTCACTCCGCTATATTACACAGATGTTCCATATCTCTTCGTTGCGATCCCAGTTGGTTGTTCAATGGTGAAACGTAGTGTCAATAATTGCAACCTTTTCAAGATAAATCAAGAAGAATACACTTCACCGATGCGTTACTAACATGTTTATTGTGCTTTTAAAAAATGCAACCTATTTTTGTCCGTTTTTAGCGGTTTTATTCTCGTTTAAAAACTTCTGGCTGTCATCCTTTCAGTGCACTAAATCGTCCGTATATGTTCGTAGGTTTACGTCGAAAATTGACTTCCGACCATTTCCTTATATGGAAAGTTAATTGTTCAATTAATATTTAATTGATCAATTAGTATAATGCAGCGCGTGTGCAACGTCACGATGACGTCAAACGCCGCGCGCCGAAATCAAAATGGCTGACCTGATTGACGTCATTTGTAGAAATACGTGCATATCATTGGACAAGGCCAAATCTTGACCTTTCAACTGGAATAAATTAATGTTCGACGTCAGTTTCCGTAACGTCGGCATATGTGTTCGGCTCGTTCCGGAAACGGCCCCACACGAGTGAAAACGATTGACAAACAGCTGGAAAATGAATCTGTTAAAAAAAGAAAACGCAGAATTTTGAGGAGAAAATTTTATTGATAGAAATTTAAATATGTGTTTCATCAGATAGCGAAGTGTCGGTGAGCATTTCTTTCTATTAACGATGAAATTCTATGTAAAACAATCGGTGTGTAAAAACCACTTATTTTCGCCATCTTGTTTTACGGATGGACACGAGGCTGAAAGTACATTCGGAATGGTGAAGAGACGTTTCGCTCCATGGAGATTGTACTCATCAGCTGAGTGTACGAGTCTACACAGAGGCATACTAAACTTATACTTCTGAACCCTTGGCCCGGGACCCTTGGTTTAAATATGAGCCTTAAATTCTTCTGTGGTCTTAGATGCGACCACTGAAGAAGGAAGACTATTCCACAATGGAATAGTCCTTGGGAAGAATGAATTCAGGGCATCACTATAGGGCATATATCTTGTGTACTGTGAATCATGAGATGCCCTGGTATATCTTAGTCTGGGTGCCGGGGTCAGATATTTATCTTTGTCAAGAGACACTGTACCGGAGTGAATCTTGTAAAAGAAAGTTAAAGAAGACTTTAGCCTGCGGTCCTCCAGCGATGGCCAGTAAAGTTCATTAAGGTCATTGTTCTAAACACTGGCATATTTTGGCTGTTTCGAACATGTTCGGCCAGTTTTGACCATCTGATTGGAGAAAAAACAAGAATGTATTTTGCCAAAAGTTTGTCCGACTCTATTATGAATAGTTATTCTTTATTGCCAAACATCACAATTTTAATCATGCAAAGCACCAGTATGGCGTTACAAAGGATATGAAAAGTGACCAAAACAAGCATTTTCGATAAACTTACCACCATGAATAGCTTAGGTAATCCTTTTGCACGCGAATGGCAGATTTTTTCTGCACATCACATGCCGACTGCATTAAACAAGATATTTAACTATCCAAAAACACATTTGTTTTGAGAAAATTAGTTATGGTTCATGTAGAGCAATGTACGCGGAAAATGTAGTATATAATTTTCCTTGTGTACATGTTTTAATATTACACAACAGTTTTGAGAAAGTCCTGAACACGGGGTGCAATATACTCTTCCTCAAAAGTCCTGTCACCCTATTAGTTTTCATTTATTGAATAAATGAAAATGCATTGTGTTCCATTTTTGTCTATTGAAATATACATGACAAAGTCCAGTATGCCAAATGTCCCTTTCATGCAGTTCACGTTTGTTGCGTATGTGCAGTTTAAACACATTTTTATAGTTACAAGGGTGCGAATGGGTGAGGATCGAGGGTGGAGGTCAGTCCATGTTAGTTGCATCCTTCGGATACAACTGAAGTCTAGAGCATCCGTGGTGTGGTAAAGCTATCTGCTATGTAATAAGTGGTTGGGAAATCGCTCTAGGGCTTCTCCGGCATATTCATTCCAGATGAAATTTCAAATATGCCCTGTCTCAGTTTGAATTCTTTCGAATCGATGCTTTACATCCCAGTCAACAGCTAAGGTCATGTAGGGACGTTGCCTCCACTTTATGGTACTCTTGCCCAAAATGAAGACGTCCCAGTCAACAGCTAAGGTCATGTTGGGACATTGCCTCCATTTTATGGGATTCTTGCCCAAAATGAAGATGTCATGAGCCTTTGACATCCAACATGTGCTTCAAATATAACCAGACAAAGCCAAAAGGGGTTATAATATATGAGCCTTGATGCCAGAAAATCGGTCTTCGCGGTTTCCTACCAGGTCCGACATTAACGGGTCTGTGCAGTCTCAGAAAATGGTCAAAAGCTTGAAATTTCGGATTTAGGAAGAAGAGAAATTTTACTATCCGAGTGGTGAAACCAAAGGCGCTGATCAGCTTCGCAGTTACTGCGAATCTGATCTGCGCCTTTGTTTTCGCATATGCAAAATTCCGGTTTTCTCACGATGCGGCTCATATTATAATGTGCGGATGGTTAGACTCGGAACCTCTTTTCCTGGGCAGGCTCAGACCCGAGCGGTTAACCAGTAATCAGATAGCCAGTCAGCATCGTACAGGCTTTCACTGGAGGCATAATCAGCCCATCTATTTCCTTCTGGGGCCCCAATGGGTAGGGGCCCCTGTTTCAGTATGACTTGCGATGTAAGTAGGGCATAAAACGCTGACACTACAACAAGAATATGATTCAGTGGTCTAAGTTTCAGATTTTTCTTAAATAGTTGCTATTCGTCTTACTGCTGATATATATTACAAAGTATGTGATTTGGAACTTCACTTCAATGCTACACTGCTAAACTGCTGACAGCCCCACAAGCGTTGGCTCCGCCCCAACATGACTAAAAAAATGTTGACTGGAATGTTAAGCCTCCATACAAACAACCAAATTAACTGCTGACAGCCTACGGATATTTTTCCCAAATCGTGCTTGCTCATTGTGTAATGGTTAGAGTGTCGTAGTTTAGATCCAGAGCCGCATCATAAATAAGACCGTTTAAATGGTATCAGTGGCTACTTTGCTTGGCGCTCAGCATTATAAGGCAAGCACTGGATTCTCTTCTTTCAAAATATAGCATTACTTACATCTCGAAAATATATGAAAATGACTGAAAAAAAAAAAAATAAAAAAGGTCTGATACTGATCACTGTCTGTATTCACTGGAGGACCATATGGAAGATTGTCAATTGTGCTAAATTTGTTGTCCTCCTAAAATATAAAATTTATTTATTTATTTATTTATTATTATTATTTTTATTACGACACTTAAGGTTACCCATACCAACAGCAAAGACAAAAAAAAAAAAACAAACAATATATATATATATATGAAAAAAAAAATTGACCACTGAAACTTGTCTATCTTGTACCCCCTTATAGGATAGTCCTTGGACAAAGTCGGTCAAGCAAAAGATTGGTCAACCTGGTACAATATCGACATACATGTACATGTATACATAGCTCTGGGCCTATTGAACTGTTTCCAGAGTGGTATTGATCCAAGGGTTCTTCAGCCTTTCCGGTTAAAATTTAAAATGAGCTAGTTTATCCGCATGACCTTAGCTACTTTATTAAGTGGGACGTAAAAACATTACCAAACAAGCCATTGAAGCAAAATTTAACTGTTTTGCCTAGACATGTTATTTGCAACCTTGGGTCTAATGCATATATATACCCAATGTAAATACTGACTCATAGGATGGTTGTGTCAAGTCATTATTTTTTTCTCACTTTCTTTTGTGTTTTGGCCGTAATGTATTTCACAACTACTATTTAGTCATTGCGAGACAAAGCCATCCCTTTCTGGGTACGTAACCGGTACTTTGTGGAGCTTGATTTTTTTTTAATTCAATTTTGCATCCCTTTCAAGCTTTTTACTCATATCGAGAAAATCAATCGGTAGGTGTGGCGAAAACCGGAGTACCCGGGGAAAACCACCTGACACACCCGCAAGCAGAACTATGCTTGTCCCACATGTGACTCATGCCCCGTGCGAGGTGCGAACCCACAGAGGTGAGATGATCGAATGATCAAGAGCACTGAAGTCAGCGACCTTAACCATTCGGCCACGGGGGCCGCCCGGAGCTTGAAGTGTCTTGCTCAGGGACACTACATGGCGGAGGCGGGTATCGGACCGAATCATGACCTCTCAGTTGTTAGTCCGGTTCTCTGTTAGCAAACCAGGCTCCCCACGTTTTGCTAGGAGACCCGCTTTTTCTTTTGTGTTTCTTGGGTGAATAAATTTAGTAATTGTCATAAAATCAAATTTCCATTACAGTCAAGTACTTGGTTTCGCAAAAATCATTGCCATCAGAAGAATAGAATTTTAATTTCTGCTAAACTATACCCGACAAGATGTAGACAAAGTCATATCCTTTACTTTGCAGGAAAGATTTTTATGACCAAATTTTTCGTTTCTTGAAGCCATTACCTCATAGAAGCGACTATTTCAAAAGAAATTGTACATTCTTGCTGATTTTTTAGCCCCGGCAATGTGTCATCCTACGTAAGTTTGAAGTATTGGGTTCTGGTCCAGCCTGTGTTTGCCATTAAATATAATGTAACAGTGTTTACAATTTTCTATATAATTTTATGAGATCCTTCATGTACGTAATGTACATGGTTGTTTCCATGCATAATTGATGTTTCTTTGCTCTCGGTATGTAACAGTGTGACATCAGATGTCATAAAATTTGACATGCAAAAAGCTACTAAAGATAAAAGATTGGTGTGAGTGAACTCATTCACAGATACTTATTGGATAATGCAATGTTTAGAAAATTGCCAAGAAACCAAAAAACTGATTATTTGTTTTGAAGGTACTGGTAATACATGTTTAACCATGTTTTTAATAAGGATTTCCGGAGTCGGGAACTTTGCGTAACCGGAAACTCGACTGTACATTGTATTTTAACAATATTTGAAGATCATTTCATCCAAAATCAACTCCGTAATATTGTATACTCTTCAATATTAAACACACTCAATGAACATGCATTTTTGTACTTCAGGTTTTTATTATTCACCAAATATCACATTTATAGCGCGTTGCATTGGCGCAAAGCCATCATATGCTGCTACAGTCTCCTCACATGGCTGATGTATTATTCAATCAAAATGACAACCAAATAGTGCATGGGGCCTAAAGAAATAGATGGGCTGTTTGTGCTTCCAGGCAAAGCTTACACGCTTCTGACTGACCAGCTGATTACTGGTATACCGCTCTGGTTTGAGCCAGCCCAGGAAAAGTGGTTCAAATCAAACCATCCATACATATAAGCCTTTGTGGCTTAGTTGGATGGTTATATTTGAAGCACTTGTTGGATGTCATGACATCCGCACTTTAGGTAAAAGTCCCATAAAATGGAGGCAATGTCCCGACATGACCTTTGCTTTTGATTGGGACGTTAAGCATGAAGTCAAACAAAAACTTCCTTTGCCATGTTTGCCTTCTGTGTTTGTTGATGCATATATATGGTAATGTCTGTGTCATGGTATCCTAGGGTGTGTTTCAAACATTTTGTGACCACAAATAAATTCAAACATGTGCTTGGACATGCTTTAAGGTCAAAATGCGTTGCAATGTGACATCTGGATATTGTGTGTCGAGTCTCAAGGAATAGATAAACATAATACGGTATGTTGAGTGCAAATTTCAATTTAAAAACGCTAAACACTTTGGCTCTAATTAGATGAAATCCGGGTGTATTTCCCAAAGCGAAGACAAAGATGTCCCATACAACATCCTTAATAGGTCACTGGCCAGATATGGTTCCGCTCCCCCCCCAGGGGGAATTTTGCAGACCATAATTTTCATATAGCCTGATGTCTAAGAAGTTTTTTGAAACATGTTAGCCCTCTGTAAAGTGTCGCATAACCATGTAACATCGAGTTACATATGTTACCTACATGAAATCTGTTAATTACTGTTGAATTTAAAAATGCAATATAAATTAAAATAAACATTGCCCTATTGATCAAAACTGGGTTTCAAATAATAGCAGACAATCTTAGCTACAACATGAGACCCTCGATTTTAATGTTACTCTGTCACAGTGTAAAATATGTAACATTTTTCACAAAGATCATCTTAAATGCATATGTGTGGCTAAGTTATCCTTTTGTGGTTCTGCACCCCATCAGAGGGAATTGTGTAGACCATGATTTTCATATAGCCTGATGTCTTAGAAGTTTTTTGAAACATGTTAGCTCTCTGTAAAGTGTCACCTAACTGTGTAACATCGAGTTACGTATGTTACCTACAGAAACTCTGTTTTAACTGTTGAATTTAAAAATGCTATAAAAAATTAAATAACATTGGTATGTTGATCAAAACTGGGTTGCAAACAATAGCAAACATTCTTAGCTACAATATGAGACCTTTGATTTCAATGTCACCCTGTCACATTGTAACAAATGTAACATTTTTTTACAAAATTCATCTTAAATGCATATGTGAAGCTAAGTTATCCTTTTGTGGCTCTGCACCCCATTTGATGGAATTGTGTAGACTATGATTTTCATATAGCGTTATGTCTAAGGAGTTTTTTAAAACATGTTAGCCCTCTGTAAAGTGTAGCGTTATCGTGTAACATCCAGTTACGTACATTACCCACCGAAAATCAAAGTTTTCCTGTTGAATTTATATGCCATAATATTAAAATAAACATTTTTATTGATCTAAACTGGGTCTCAAATAATAGCAAATATTCCAAGCTACAATATGAAATCTTTGATTCTATGTCAGTCAGTCACAGTGTAACGTATGTAACATTTTGTCACAAATAACATTTTAAATGAATATGTGAAGCTAAGTTATCATTTTGTGGTTCTGCGCCCAATTATACAGAATCTTAAAGACCATGATTTTTATATTAGCCTGATGTTTAAGAAGGTTTTTAAAACATGTTAGTCCTCTGTAAAGTGTAGCGTACTCATTTAAGATCGAATTACATACGTTACCTACCGAAAATCTAATTTTGAATGCTGAATATAAAAAAGGAATAAAAATTAAAATGAACATTTTACTATTGATCATTCTTAGCTACAATATGAGACCTTTGTTTTTTCATGTCAGTCTGTCACAGTGTAATGTATGTAACATTTTTTCAAAAAGTTTGTTTTAAATGCATAGGTGAAGCTTAGTTAGCCTTTTGTGGTTCTCAACTCCATTAGAGAGAATTTTGTAGACCATGGTTTTCATATAGTCTGATGTCTTAAAAGATTTTAAAGTGTAGCATAATCATGTTACATCGAATTTCATATGTTACCTACAGAAAATCTATTTACCATTAAATTTAAAATGCAATAAATATCAAAATAAACGTTCATCCATCAATCAAATCTTGCAGACATTTTAGCTACAATATGCCACCTTTGATTTCCATGTCAGTTTGTCTGTGTGTAACATAAGTAACTTTTTTTCAATTTAGGAAGACAAATCATAGTATTCATACTAAAGTATATTGATTTACCTATCATCGTCCTAAGGTACCTTTCAAATACTGCAAAGTTTGTTTTAAACATTATTTAGTGTTGTAGTTATTAGCTTATATACATGTAAATATGCATGTTTGTACATGTATACCCAATACCACTCTCCATGAGTCTTTTTCTATTATGTGTTGAATGAAGCAGTGCAACAAATAAGGCTTGATTAGCATGCTACCATATTATGCTACCATAATGCAAATAGAAACATATGTAACACCAAATTATTTTTTTCTATTACTTAATCTAATCCTATCAGTGTCATCTGAAACACTATTGCTTCTCATACCCAAATTTATTGATGTTGTGTATGCATTTTGACTATTGCAGCTTGTTGAAGACATGATCTGCCAATTCTTCAAGTGAATCTGGAATCTGTTTTAAACTTTGGAGCTTTGCAGTTCTATCTTTACAACATGGACAGACAGAGTCAGATGGTATATCTGTTTCAAGTTCTCTGCCCAATTCTAAATTATGTAGTGGCGTGGACTTGTCTGTTTTGGTTTACATGTCAGCCGTTGTTGCTAGAGACCATGGTACAGGACATAGAGACTAATATGAAAGTTTCAGTTCATGCTCAACTGCAAGAAGCATGAGCTGGCCAAAATATTCCTTTCAGCTTTAACCTGGGTTATTTGATTTTGGGAATGTGTTACCTTCTTTGTGATTTGACATTCTGTAAAAATTTTGTATTTAATTTAATGCGTTTCACTGGGTCATGAAATCCAGTGGATTTGTCAACTTGACGAAGTGTTCCATGGTGCTTTTACCACTTTAGGGTGCTTTTAGCAGATATTGTGCCGCATCCAGTTTTGCTGGAACACCTGATGTCAGATTGTATAGTTGAGCAAAATAGGTTAGTGAAGCTGGATAATGCACAAATTGACATATTTCTGACTACTTTATAGGTGTGATGTTCCTTATAATGTCTCTTTAAATTGACACCCCATCATTACTCATTTCAGTATGTTGTATTAAATGTGGTTTCAACATACAGTGTTGTGCGGGTAGCGTTCTGACTGCCAGGCTTTGAAAATGTTAGAAAATGCGCTGGCCATCACAAAAAAGGGAATGATTGTTGTTAATAAATGGGTATCACGCCGATATACCAGTGGTACATATGTCCCTAGCTTTCCATTGTCATATATTTGATTCAACATTTTTAATTGCTTAGTACTTCAGCCACCCTAAATGTCTACCAATACATCAAACATAGTGCAGATAATATTTTCATTTTGGTCCTTTGAAATCAGCGAGGATATTGTGAGAAAGCAAAAATTCATTATCTGTTAAGATCCATTTTCTATATATGAAGCCAAAGTGAAATACTGTTATTTGTGAAAATTTTAACAGGATAGTGGATGATGCAAAGACTAGCATTAACAAAGGCAGCCAGATATTTAAAACTTTGGTCAGAAGTTTTTTTTCAAAACTAGAGGGTCACTGAGGAGGATTGAGCGGCCAAAACCGCGGAACGGCCCATCCCCTTTCTCACCAATATGTTTGCTGCTCTTAAAGAATATCAGTTTTGATTTATTTTTATTTACAGTTCATCCATAAAAAAGTTCAAACAAAGATTGTGGGTGCTCCTTTAATGGGCAAAAATCCACATTTTGTGATCAAAGATTACCATTTGTGTCACAAACTGCTTCAAGTAAGTCTATGAATCAAATTAAACGCTTCTAAAGTGCTTATATATGTTCATTTACAGTAACGTATGTTACGGCCACACTGCCTTTAAATATGTCTTTATTGTTTGCATTTCATTCAATTCAACATGCATTTGTGCGACAATGCCAAAATAATAATATGACTGAGTAAAGAGGACTAGGTGAGGCCAGTTGCAAATTAAATCGAGCCTATCACATTTAAATGTAGTATTGTAACATATGTTTGTGAGCCTGAAAATCAGAATAAATATTATAACAGAAGTCACTGTGCTTCTAAAATGCTTAAAATGTTGACATTTGCAATTGAAAATAACTAAAACATATGTTTCTGCATGAAAAAGGAATTAAAACACATATATAGGTATCAATACCATTATTGTAACGTATGTAACATGCTTTTACATATGTAGCATATCTTGGATTAAAGCAAATAATTCCAAAGGCTGATAAGTGATGTTATGAGAAGATTTCAACATACATTTGTGCGACAATGCCACAATAATAATATGACTTGGTAAAGAGGACTAGGTGAGGCCAGTTGCAAAATAAATCGAGCCTATCACATTTAAATGTAGTATTGTAACATATGTTTATGGGCCTGAAAATGAGAATAAATATTATAACAGAAGTCAATGTGCTTCTAAAATGCTTAAAATGTTGACATTTGCAATTGAAAATAACTAAAACATGTGTTTCTGCATGAAAAGGGAATGAAAACACATATATAGGCATCAATACCATTATTGTAACGTATGTAACATGCTTTTACATATGTAGCATATCTTGGATTGAAGCAAATAATTCCAAAGGCTGATAAGTTATGTTATGAGAATATTTAAGGTAAAAATCACCAATGGAATTGATTCTGAGGGTACTTGACCATTGACACCAGATAGTAATTTAACAAAAATTTGGGTAACATATGTAATTTTGATGTTACATGGTAACGCGACACTTCTCAGAAGGCTAACATGTCTCATTTTGTGGCTTAGATATTGCTCTATCAGAAAATCATAATGGCCAAAATTCCCCCTGGGGGGGAGGGGGGTCTATGGCCATCCCAAGGACTATAAGCTACTGGTATTATGCCATCGCCTGCAGACCCACCTGGCTGCTGACTTCTGCACTTTCTCCATCTTTTTTGTCTCAGTTTCATTATAGGGGTGCCAAATAGGAGCTGCATACTCGAGCTGAGGGCTAGTTTTGATGGCCCATCCCAAATGTTTTCCCCATTTTGCTAAATTCAAAATTTAGCCACCCACCCTACACCTGAGGTGATGATCAAAAATTGATCGACTCAGTATCTGAAAGAAAGAAAGAAAGAAAGAAAGAGAGGTGCATACAAACTATAAATACTAAATAAATACAGATTCCAGAGCATTTGAATTGCTAGATAACCTTATCATACCCAATGGTTCATTGAAATGATAAACAGTCAGGTATCAAAAATTCATTTTGACGGCTGACCCGTCATACTAGGCAGTTCGGATTTCCGTTCTTTTGTGACGACCATATCTCTGTTCGTTCGCCCTTGCATGTGTGTCCGTCCATTTTTTTTCTTTTATTTTTTTTTTTCAATCCGACCTTCAGCTATTTGAGCTATTAAAAGTGAACTAGTGTACATGTATGACTGCGTCTCCACGGACAATGTTTCTTTGACGAAGAATCTTTGTCACAGAAACTTTGGCAATGAGTTTATGTTCACACAACGCAAAGATTACTTGTCACGAAACTTCGCCACAGAATTGAGTTTACACGAGCATACTTTCTTTGACAAACCTATACTTTGCAAGATAAAAAGTGTCCGTGGGAACGCGGCCTATTTCACTGTAGCAATTATCATGATTATGGCTCATAGTACGAATGCCTGCATAATAGTTTAATACATCTGCGCGCGACAAACTCATCAGCCGCACACTTTGACATAGTGCCATTATGTTTGAATGACTTTGTAAAAATGTGTGTAGCTGTCTCGAGGCTAGAACGAATGTGTGCATTTCTCTGTAGCAGCGATAGGTTAGCATGAAATTCTGCACTGTATTTGTCCTTGGCATATTATTCAACCGTAAACCTTGACGTGATGTCCTTGACCTATTGGTATATGCCACCGTTTAAGTTCAGCTAGTCGCAATGAGTCCAGATTTTAAGTGTATTTCTTTGAAGCAGTGTCGGATAGCTGTGAGCATGAAACCCTGCATAGTAGTTGTCATGGACATATTCTTCAACATTTACCTGGTGAGCTTGACCTTAATTTCAAGGACCTTAGGTCCACTGGCTTTGTCATTTTTACGCAGAGTTACGCATTTTAATATTAGCTCATACGGGCCATTCCAAGTGGTGAATCTCTCTGATAGTTACCCTCTTATGTCCGCCCTCGTTCATGTCCGGTTGTCCGCCATCCACCATATTCCAAGATCTTCTATTTTACGATGCAGCTAACACTGCGAGTCCCTATCTTCACTTTAAACCCAGGAAGAGTTGGCTCCGTCCCGACAAGACTTAAAAATTGTTGACTGGGATATTAAGCCTCAATACAAACAAACACACCCATGCAGTGCTCTCTAATCTTTTATGCTATAAAATCATAATTTTCCGTAGAAAAAAATATATTTTTAGTTTGTTTTATTTTAGAACGAGTTCTAACGAGTGCCCACAATCTATGATTTTGATCTTTAAAAAAAAGAAGAAGAAAAGAAGAAAAATAAGAAATGTATACCCTTGTCCACCCCAGTTTTACTAAACAAAAGTGGAGTTTAAATTAAGGGGATATTCAATTCATAACACGGACATGTTTTCTTTATGTCTTCATCATTTTTCAGACAATCCAGAATGTCTAGCAGAATTTTGTGTGCCCACAACCACGTCACTTCTCGCCAAGAGCCAAGCACCCAGTCTACTCCACAAGGTCATGTTAGCAGTTTGAACAGATACAAATGCGGAAGCTGTTGCCAGTATTTTTCTGCAATATGTGTCCTGCATACTCATCTTGGAGGCGGGTCATATCACTACGACAAAGACGCGATGACAGCTTTTCCTCTTGACGAAAACGGTTGTCCGACATTGAAGTATTTAAGGAATGAAGATCGACATGCCTCTTATTGTGACAGATGCGGCGATAAGATGAACGCGATCTCAAAGAAACGAAGACGGAAGAAGGCTTCTCCTGAAGGCACAGCGAACGCGATACATATAAAGATTCAGCCAGAGGAGGCAGATATTGATAACCCAAAAGACAATATTGATATTTCAATTGCTGATGCAGACGATGGAGATGAAGGGGCATTGGAAAGAATCGAACCAGAACCTCCTCAAGATGCAACCAGTATTGTAAATGATTCAAATAATTTTGATGATGATATGCAAAGCTCCGAAAATTTTGATAGAACTGACATTGGTGATAAAGTAGTAACTATTCATCAAAACGATTTTGTTGGTCAAAATAAAAGTGCCGAAACAGGAAACGGACTTACAGATGTTATTCCATCAAATAGCAAACACAGACGCTTTGTTAACAAAGAGGTGACCTTAAATTGCATTAACTTGGAAACTAATGAAGACGGTTCGGTCAAGTTGTTGTTAGAAGAAAAGGATGCCGAGATATTTAAAACTCCTCATGGGGAAGAAATTATGAAAGCTTTAAAATCTCAAACGAAAGGGATGTCACTACAGAATACACAGATAGTGTGTAGTTACAGTGCGCCTGTAGACGATAAAAGTCATACCGATGAAGACTCAGCAGATGAACAAAGTAATGCGACGGGAGCGAAGAGAAAATATGAAAATGCTGATGAAGAATTTGCATTTGGTTCTGGAAAGAAACGGAAAAAGAAATACATCAACCGTGCACGTAAAGAAGCGGAAGAATTGCCAGAGTTTGGCAACGTAGAACACAAAGGAGTACAACCGATAGTGTTTATGATAAAGCACAAAAGCATGTGTTCAGAAGAAGCTGCGGTACTATTAGATGAGTGCAAAAGTGGCTTACATGATGACAGAATATCTAAGGTCCAGCCTCTAAGTGCAAAAGGAGGCGAGGTTTATGTTGTAGATATGGACGCTTTAGCACACAGGAAAGATATTAAGTTTGACAAATACATATGGCGAAGTTATGGGAATAAGAAACTACCGACATACGATCCGCAGATTACGAAACACTTCTTCAGAGTAAGACTTCCAAATCAGACTTGTTCAGATGACTTCCAAAAACACATTATAGACTCGCTACACGAAAACAATAACTTGGCTATTATTCACTACTTAGGAGACGAAACTGTGTTTGTTCCCTTTCCTCATGGTAATAGCAAGCGCAACAGACCTTTCAAGAGAACTTGTCCTTCTGTGCTCGAAGAACTGAAGACGTTATCACACACTGGCCTGACTCCGACCCAGGTGTTGAAAGTTGTCTCGAATAGTCCCATGTCCGGATTTAAAGATTCAAGGGTACCGAGAAATTTTGTTCAGATCAAAAATCATATGTACAAAGAAAAGAGAAAAGGGAAGACTCACGCTGCTGGAAAGACTGAGTAAAAGCTTAAGACATCGCTGGAGTCAAAATTGTTTTATACATGTATTACGTTGTATTTTGGCTATTTTAAAGGATCCCACACAAATGCTGCAGATGGGACAAATTGCCAATAAATGATGTGTAATTTCTTATTGCAAAGTGGAGATTCAAATTAGTACCAAGAACCTAAGGTGTTTGAAACTATGATTTTAGAGTGATTTCCGTATGCCATATGACTGAAAATAAGAAAAAAAATGTTACAATATATGAGCCGCAGCATGGGAAAACCAACAATTTGCATATGAGAAAACAATGATGCAGATCAGCTGTGCAGTAACTGCACAGCTGATCGGCGCCTTTGTTTTCGCCACACGGATAGTACAATTCCTCTTCTTCTTTTATCCAAAGTTTTAAGCGTCTAGCTTTCTTCTGTGGCTGTACAGACCGGTCTGTGTCGGACATGGACGGAATCTCAACTTGTTGATTTTCTCGTGCAGCGGCTCATATCATAAATTCTTTCATGATGGATTTGAACACTTTTCAAGCATTCATAATTTCAACCATCGGACTTGTGTGGTTTCCACTCGCATAGTACCGTATGTTACACAAGTATTATATCACTGAGGACTCGAATATTTTCAAGCTGCTGTACCCACAAATATTTTATGAAGAATTGACCAGAATACTGGATGTCAGAAGAGTCATTTCAGTTTTAGCTGGCAATACGATAATAAACGAGCCGCCTCATGGGAAAACTAACAATCTGCATAGGCGAAAACAAAGACGCAGATCAGCTTCGCGGTAACCGCGAAGCTGATCAGCGCCTTTGTTTTCGCTACACGGATAGTACACTTCCTCTTCTCCATAAATCCGAAATTTCAAGCTTCTAGCTCTTTTCTGTGCTTGTACAGGCCGGTTTGTGTCGGACCTGTTCGGAAACCACATTGTTGGTTTTGCCACGAGGAGGCACAAACAGTTGATCGTTGGTAACTTGAGACAGTGGCGTTACAGCCATCGCATCTTGGCGATCACAAGTAGCCTGCGCTATCCACCATTACAAAAACACGCCCATGTAATACACAGCCTTAACCTTTGTCGGCTATAACGTGTACCCACAAGCTATGTTTTGTGCAAAATGAGAAGAAGAAAAAACTTAATTAAAAATTATTTTAACTGAAGAAAAAAAATTTTTATATATAATATATTGCTTGGACGTGTTTTCGTAATGTCGGCATGCACCATCCACCCCGTAGTTTCTTTTTCCATTCTGCTCATCTTTCAAACGTATTATATTCAGCATCAAAATTTTCTCAAGTTCACTATTTTATCAATCACAGAAAATACATATATCTAAATAATTTAGATAGTTTGAATAACCTCTATGTATATAAAGTGATTCTGTTAAATTCAATTTTACGTTTTAATTTTAGAACACTCATCTGATATATGAACGTTGGGATCATGGGGCTCAATATTTCATAAACCCAAACGAACACAGGGGATGTTTAAATGGATTTAAACCGACACCAAATGGTGTCATTCAACATCCTGCATGAGCTGTGACCAGAAAAAAAAACACCGGTGACGTTTCTGATCAGATAAACAAGCCAGCTTGCTCACCCACATAAATTAGCAATATACTTGGAATTTTGTAGTAAGAAAGACACAAAAATGATCATAAGAAGGCTAAGACATAGGCAGTATAAAGACACAAAAATGATCATAAGAAGGCTAAGACATAGTCAATGACCATCATGCACAGTAATATTTATGCATGTATTCAAATTGCCGTATTTCGTGTTGAGTGGCTTAAATATGAAACGAACATTTAAAAAGACAGGCTCTTGCTGTGTTGAAAATTAAAAATGTCCACGAGTTTTAAGTCTTTTCAAAACGGACAATGACTTTAATGTTTCCAGTTTATCACTTCCACACGCTTGTTGACAAGTTGCTAAAATGAAGGACGCGTTCGCCACAGGAATCTGCATACATTTTTAACTTAAATCCCCTGAGAATGTGGCCTTCTCGACATATTTAATCATTTAAACTTCTTTCAGTTCACCTGAATCACATGTATAACGAAAACAGCAATGAACAGAAAAAATGAAAATTTTCAGCCGAAAAGTTTTTTTTTTTTTTCTTCTTCTTCTCAAAACATTGATTGCGGGTACACGTTAGAACCGCCTCGGCGAGGCGAGGCGGTTGTCATTACGAAAACCGAGGCGGTTCTAACGACTACCCACAATCTATGTTTTGGAGCAAAAATAAGAAAAATAGGTATACCCCTGCATACCCCAGTTTTGCTAAATGAAAGTGGGGTTCAAGGGGGTATACACTTGCACGGACATGTTTTCGTGATATCAGGGCTGGTGAGTGAGCTTATAGCATGCCCGAGCTCCGGCACTCATGGTTGTCATCTTTCGTCCGTCCAAAATTTCAAAGCCCATCTCCTTTTGAACCACTTAGTCAGCCAAAGCCAAATGTTTTTGGAGAACTTTGTATAAAAGTGTACGTATACACAAATGGTCCAGGTTCACATGGCATTGGGTTATCAGAATCTGTCTGTATTTTATTTTAAAAAAAGAACAAATCTCAGATGAGCGCTTTCAGTGAGGTGTTTGTTTATATATCTATTTTTTTATTTTTTTATTTTATTATTATTATTATTATTATTATTATTATTATTATTTTTGTTGTTGTTGTTCTTTCAGAAATAAAATATATTTGGGGCAAGGGATATCCGGTGCTTTTTAAAACAGAACATTTAAAAACTGAAATAATAAAAAAAATAAATAGTCATGGCATCCCTATTCCCATGGAATGGATGTTATATTTCTGGGACTAAAGAAGAAAAAAATGTACCCGAACTGTTGGTGTTAAACACAGCCTTAATGACCTGCGAAAATATTTAGAAAAGGACAAATACCAAAATGATCAATTGAATAAACTCCTTTTACAATCCCTTAATCCCAAAATGTATTTACTTATGTGCGAATCAAGCCAAAATTATTGCATAACATATGATCCGGATAATCTGCAAGAGCTTTTAAATTCACAAATAAAAATAAGGCCACTGTTAACTGAAAATTGGCCTAAGCTGGCTTTTCTAATTTAGCCGTCCCAAAACGACATGTTGACCTGGACGTTAACCAACAAAACATACTCGACAAACATATCATTTGGGCTTCTTGCAAAACATACTGTATGAGCTGCCATCTGCTGCGCTATATTTTTTAATTAAGTTTTACGCCCCTTTTAAGATTATTTCGACTCCTATGACGCCAACCAAAAGACCCCCCCCCCCGCGAAAACAGAAGAACCCCGAGAAAAACTGTCTCACCTGCACAGCGCTATTTGTTACATATAATCAATTTTGATCGTTTGACGGTTCATGTTGCATTTACATGTATAATAGATCAGTTTGGGAAAACGATGAAATGTTTTATTGTAACCCGGCTCGCCGGTTCCTAGAAACAATATCACATTTATCAACAATCCTGCAACTGCTCTAGCACCATTATTGATTACCAGGAACAATTCGTGATGATAGATTTACGACAATTGTTGATTCTCACTCAACTTCACGTCTGTAGGGGACCGGAATGTCCGCGGCCCGGAATGTCCGCAAAAAAATTAAGTTGTTTTAAATATGTATAAAAACATAAATAATCGTTAAATAAGTCTATTAAATGCAAAAAATCGGAGAAATCGTTTTCATAAAAATGAAAAAAGAACTTAGAAAAAATTCCTTGCGGACATTCCGGGACGCCCCAAAGGGACCGAAATGTCCGCAGGCCCGAAATGTCCGTAAATGTTTTTTTCTCTTTAAACCGATAAAAATAGCCATCGATTATGCTTTATTAATGCGATGAAAGAAATAAAGTATAAATATAATGACCATATGACCCACAAACCTCGAATGTCTGATTATACTAAAAACACGTTTGACCGTTTGGTCACAATTTCTTCCATGTTTACACAATTGTGATTCTGTCGTTCAAATTATTGCATTTCAACGGTAAACTTTAACTCTTGAGTGAGTTTGCATGACATTATTTATCGTAATTAACAGTTTTAATAGCTATAGTTTCAATAAAAAATCTTGCCGACATCCCGGACCATTTAGACCGCCCCGCAATGTCCGCAACATTTAAAATTTATACTAAACGATGAAAACGGTTAATGATTAAAAAGCATAGCATATTATTGCGAAAGTTGAAGCAATTAATCATAAACTAATTGTAAATTATGGTCCACAGTGCCTATTATACAACAGATCCGATCACTTTGGTCCCCACTGATTTCTATTATTGATAACAAATACATTATCTTTAAGATATGCTTTGCTTGTGTTTCAACGAACAGTCGGAACCCTTTTTAGTTTACATCCTTGTAATTCTTACGTAACAAATACATTTCAACCGGACATCTTCAATGAGTTTACATGACAATATTTATAGTTTTTAACAGATATAATAGGGATAGTTTCAATAAAAATGTTGCGGACATTCCGGTCCATTTTGGACGCCCAGCAATGTCCGCAAAATAAGTTTATTAAGATCTGATCACTTTGTTGTTATGTTATGTTATTTGAATACATCATCTTTAAGATATACATTTCTTGTGTTTCAATAGACAGTCGGGCCTTTTATATGTTCACATGCCTTAATAAATAGTTATAAACGGTTTTAAATATTATTTACCAATATAAAATGTTGATGACATTTCGGGTCACGGGTTATAAATACTCGAAAATTTTCAGAGAATTCCATTCTTGTAACTTTTATTACGTTTGTTCGAGGCCAATCCAATATTAGTTTCTGTATATTAAAAACAACGTAATAAGGGGGGGGGGGGTGGCGTTAGCATTACTTGAAGACTGTTTGAAATACTTTTAAATCATATACAATTTACTAACAATGTTCCCATATTCACAAACATGGAATTTGGGTATCGAAAACGTTACATGGGAAATAAGGGAAATTAAATGCTGAGTGTCTGCAAAACAAGAGTTTTATTTGTGTATTGAAAAGGTAAGCGGAATAGTTCTTAGTCCGTGCAATATCCGACTCTGTGTATTCGTAACAGGAGAATATCTGTCATTATTACACCTAATAAACAATCCAGGTACAATATCCCATATCAAATGCGTAACTTATCTAGGTGATTATGAGCTTATATGGTTCAAACGACCCGAGGCTATTTACAATTGAAGCATGTGCAATACGGGTGGGACTAGATTGCGAAAAGATGCTCTTTTTGCGGAAAGATGCGAAAAGAGGTATTTGAATGCCAAAGAGTCGTTTATGATGCATATGAAGCTATATACAAATAAATTATTTCAGAGAGACGATAGTAGCAGCATGTCAAAATACAACTATAAGAATTTCTGAAACATTTTATTTCGTTTTAAAATGTCGACAGAAAGTGACAGGGTATCTTTAATTACTAGGTGTGAATTATCACGGTAGGTGTTGGCTGGCACGCACGTGTATTGCCATATGACACCGTGGTTAATATACCCATTACTAAATGTACAAATAAAGATAATCGTCGATATCGTGATTTTTAAATAGAGGCAATACTATGATTTTACTTTAAATACATGGAAAAGATGGAATTCACGCAAATTTTGTCTCGATTTAATAGTAAAATGCCTATTTTCGCATCTTTTCGCCTCTTTTCCCGAAAAAGCCTCTTCTCGCTTTCTAGACCTACCGCCCAATACGGAATATAGACATTATGCATGTAAAGCGGTCGATGTAAATAAATTCACTTGTGAAATTTCATTAAGAGCACAAATTGGCATTTTCGCACCAAGTTAGTCGGAAGATTTGTAGCTCCATCACGGCATGACTAAAAATGATGATTAGGCGCCACAAACACACACACAAACACGCACGCACACACACACACACACACACACACACACACACACACACACACACACACAAACTGGTGCGGTATTGTTTATTCTGAACCATTATGCCGAGGAATCATATAACATGGGCACGGCAACGTTATAGCGACGCAGTATCTTCATCACGGCATGACTGAAAATAGTTGACTTAGACGTTAACCAATATGCTAAGTTTATTTTATATATTTCGTGAAAGGCATATGAAACAAACATGCGTGGCATAAGACGTCCAAATGTCAATTAACCATAATAAACATGTGCATAGCGACGATAGCGATCCATTATCGTCATCACGACATGACTGAAAATAGTTGACTGACAATAAGTTAAGTATATTTTATTTCTGATGCTTATATGTTTTAATGGAATTGCCTTAATCACTTTTCCTGGGTAGGCTCAGACATTCTGGGTAGTTAACCCGTAATCATATGGTCATCCTAGCAATTTCTCACGGCCGGAATTGGCGCGGGCCCATATTTCCATCAGAATATTTAATTTGTCCATATGTGATATAATTCATTGCTTCTTGAAAGTTTTTGCTTTAAAAGCGCGCAGTTTCATATTATGACAAAAACAATGCAGATAAAACTGAAAAGATATATCAAGTTCTGTGTGGTTTCTAGGACTGATAGTTCGTGCAAGTACATGTACTTCTCTCTAAGTAAAGGTTTCTACTTGTAAAATGATAGTGTTATTAACCTAATCTTCTAGGTGTGAACATAGGTATTTGTTTGGGATAAATACGAGGTGTGAACACACGTATTTGTTTTCTGAATGACGATTTTCCTATCACTCACTCTTACTCAAAGTGTCATTTTACTTAGTATAAATAGATAGATAGATAGATAGATAGATATTTTATTATCCTCCATATTTGGAGAGCAAAATACAATACAAAAATACATACATGAGACATACATATACAAATTACATACATAACAATAATAACATTATTACCCTGAGAAACACGCACGCACACATACACACATGACCAGAATAAATGACAAGAAAATGAATAATATACGATGAAAGTAGAAAGTGGTGTTTATGCACATTCACATCAATGAAATTCACGATTCAACAAGTTATCACATGCATCCAGGGAAGTGCCGGATCAGAGCGCGCATACGCAGGTTCTGATTCGAAACGTCTCTGAGCGCTACCGTGAATGCAACCTGTATAAAAAGAAACATTAAGGATAACATCTATTTTGTCTTGATACAGACAGAGCTCAAAACTTATTCTCAAACGATTAGGTACTATTTCTATTCCAATGTTATTATATTTTGGTATCTGCTTTCAAGCATTAACAGCTTCAGTGCCTTGAGAAAAAGCTTCATTGAATCAAACCTGTCACTTTCAAGTTGAAGCATATTACTAAACCCTGACAGCATTTCCTGATCATTACCTACTTTTACGTTTATAAAGCTTCTCTAATTCTGGTTCCGGGAACGGACATTATTATTGATACTATTATTTCTTGATTAATGATAATGCTACGAATGCGATCCGGCTGAGAGAGTGTGGTGGTCGTGTTTATTGTTTCTGTTTCAATCAAAACATAAAAAGTGCGAATGCGCAAATTAGAAACAGTTTAGGTGACGTGATGTTGCGTTTCTTTTTTGTTCAGTATATATTTGTCTTAGTTATTTACAAGGGGGGGGGGGGGTTACATCAATGAAGCTTATAACATTATTTAATCATTTATTTCAATAGAATGTCACCTTTGAAAACTTATGAGGGTGGTAAATATGGACAAAATTTCGCTTCATATGAACGCTACACAAGGGGTTGCAAAGTGGGCGGAGCTCACACACAGGTACACACGCTATACAAAGGGTTGCAAAGTGGGCGGGGCTTTAAAAGACGCAGGTAGCTGGCTACCTTTAGGGGTCATAAAACTGACCATATTTGTGTGTCGTAATTGGTTGCAATAGACATCTACTTATTTATTAGATTTGGACATCCAAAATGACTTTTCATATTCTAGAAACAAGCAATGAAAACTATTCCAAACAAATGTACTATTCCAATTTTGGATTTTATTCTGAATATAAAGTCTAATTTATACGCGCACATTTGTACAAACAGGGACAGAATAAAACGCTGAATTTTCTGCTGAATTCAGCAACTGACTATACTAAAAGGCTGAAATACTGAACTGCTGATTTTTTTGTTGTAAACCACTTTTGATCGTTGTTACAGGTTAGGCAAATGCAAATTGTAATTTTATGTATTTGATAACATTTGTCAGTCTTTGTCCGTGTGCGACCATATCATTTCGAAACTTGACAGTCGTTTGCTGATGTGCTGATTTTAAGTAAATTAGCTATGATGTATTGAAATACGTCAAAAGTATTCAAACTGTTTTGTTTTCGGTATAGTTCCTGCAGTTTCATATATGTATGCATGTGGACAGTTTGATCAAATCACCGTAATTCAAGATAATTACATTTAGCTTAGCTTAGAAAGAAATCAAAACTTTCCACAGTGGCTATGGTTTCATATGATGTGTTGTACTCTACTTGGTCAGAATTCTCACAGAAAAGTGTTTACCGTAGAATGTGCAGTCCGGTTTGAGTTCGATTAGAAATGCATGTAACATTTACCAATTTAAGAAATTGAATAAGTGCAAGACGGGCCTTCCAGATATGTCAGTTCTAAAACACTTTTTTTTTTTAAAAAACAAAAATAGAAACAAGAAATGGGTGCGGGTGTTAGTTTCATTGATTTGTGGTTTAGCGTCCAACAGCTATATATGGCCATGTGGGAATGTTGCCTCCGCTGTATGGAACTTTTACTCACTATAAGAATGTCATGGCAATCATAATTAGCTTGAAACTATATCGACCCGAGTACACAACTGATGTTTACATGTATATGTATAGATGGATTGGCCTGAACCACTTTTCCTGGGCAGGCTCAGACAACCCAGAAGTCTGACTTCTGGGCGGTTAACCCGTAATCAGATCGTCATTCAGTTAAGCAGCCTATCAATTTCTCACGGTTGGAATTGGCGCGGGCTCATTTTTACCAGAAAATGAATGAATGTTTGTTTGTTTGTTGTTTGATTGTTTGTTTGTTTGTTATGTTTTTTGTGAATGAATGAATGTATGTTTGTTTGTTTGTTTGAATTGATGCTTAACGTCCCAGTCAACAGCTAATGGTCATGTCGGGACGCTGCTTCCATTTTATGGGACTCTCACCCAAAATTAAGGACGTCATCACATCAAAAAAGTGTTTCTATAAAAAAACACCCAACTAAACCAACAATGTTATCTGATGGTCAATCAGTACAAGCAGTCCATCTATTTCTCCTAGGCCCCAATGGGCGCGGGCCCGAATGAATGAATGAATGAATGAATACGATTGTTTTCGATTCTTTCCGATTGATTCAAACATACAAACGTGTAGCGCTTAATATTCAAATGAATGAATGAAGTGGGAAGTTCTTAATTCTACGTTTTCTTTTTTTCGGAAACACATTTAAGATTGTCATAGACTTAGAATTTCTTAGAAGAAAGGTAGATGTTCATCTCAGGTATTAAGCAGAGACCTCCATGCACCTTCAGATATTTTAATTGAATTAACTTTATGTAAGGATAATATTAGCTAAAAAAAACTTTAGTGTCACATTCAAGCAATCTACATGTACACGCGTGCCATGCAATGGCTATCGTGAAATTTTACACCTACTGATTAAAGGTGCTCTGCCTTCGTACTATCAAAACATTCGGTAATTGCATATATAGCAATATACATGTACACGCGTGCCATTCAATGGCTACCGTGAAAATTTGCATCTACATTCATCTATAATTAATATTTTGTATCAAGATCATTGTATAATATGCAAAACAACGTCTAAAATTGACAACGATTAAAAAATCAGCAGTTCAGTATTTCAGCGTTTTAGTATATTTCTGCTGATCAGTCAGTTGCTGAATTCAGCAAAAAATTCAGCGTTTTAGTCTGTCCCATATACAAACACACGTACATGTAAGCATGCAAATAAACGCACACATATGAATACACATTATACAGAAGAACATTTGTGCAGTACAGAACCAAGCTGAGACAGACGTACGGCCGGACGGTATGCAAACACAGGCTCAAGCATCTATGTCAACATACAAACATGAAGGTTAGAAATAAGAAGTAAGAAGTTAGAAATAAGGAATAATCTGGTCTGTCACACGTGCCATGGCGCATAATCGCCCAAGCACGCACACTCGCACATATGTGTACATACAGGCATGAATATACGCAAACATGCATGCATGCAAGCGCACACACAAACACCCGTTCGAATGTACGGACATGTGCATTTGCGCGCGGACATGCACGCACTCGTGCACTCGCACGAACATACGAGCATGCGTGATGCATATATCGAACATAAGCATTTATTTATACATACATATACAGAAACATCCATGTGCAGTACAGACCCAAGCATAGACAGACGTACGGACGGACGGTATGGTGTCTGCACACGCGAACATATATACAGGCTCAAGCATCTATGTCAACATACAAACATGGAAGTTAGAAGTAAGAACTTAACAGTTAGAAATAAGAAGTTTTAAGTTAGAGATACGGAATAACCTCCCGAGCACGGGCGCAGGCACGCGTGAAGGCACGCGCACGCCAGTTCGCATGCACACACATGTGCACTTGGTGTGAAAATGCCAATTTTGTGCTTTTAATGAAATTTCACAAGTGAATTTATTACATCGAACGCTGAACATGCATTATGTCTATGTTGCGTATTGCACAGGCTTCAATTGTAAATAGCCCCGGGTCGTTTGAACCATATGAGCTCATAATCACCTAGAATAGATACGCATTTGATATGGGATATTGTACCTGGATTGTTTATTAGGGGTGATAATAACATGTATTCCCCTGTTACGAATACACAGAGTCGGACATTGCAAGGACTAAGAACTACTCCGCTTACCTTTTCTATACACAAATAAAACACTGGTTTTGCAGCCACTCAGCATTTAATTTCCCTTATTTCCCATGTAACGTTTTCGTTACCCAAATTTCATGTTTGTGAATATGGGAACATTGTCAGTAAACTGTATATGATTTAAAAGTGTTTCAAACAGTCTTCAAGTAATGCTAACGCCCCCCCCCCTAATTACGTTGTTTTAATATACAGAAACTAATATTGGATTGACCTCGAACAAACGTAATAAATTTTTTAAAATCGTTTATAACTATTTATTAAGACATGTGAAATATAAAAGGCCCGACTGTATATCACCCTATAGATTCACTGTACAACAGAAAAAGAGAGAGGTAGCTGTCTCCAGTGGAGTAGCGCAATTTTCGGACAAAATTTGCGCGATAGTGTTAAGTATTTTGCGTGTTTTCTGGTAATCGGATTTGTTTATGTGCCACTTTTTACCTTTGATTGCTTTTACACACGCATGCATGTCGTGCTATGGCAAAATTACCACAAAGGTGTTAATAGGAGCATGGGGTAGGCATTCTTTTTTGATGGCAGTCGAAAAAAAGTCGAAAATTGCAACATTGTCTCTTCTAGTTTGACAATCGAACACTTTTGTAGAAAATGAATGAAGCCAGAAGTATGCGCTATCTTGGATTCTTTAACATGCCAAATCGCAGTCTGGTTTGATTTGTCTATTACGAGATTTTCAGCAATTAGTGACTGTACAGTGATTTTAGAAGAGGTGCGCGATTGTACAGCTACCTCTCTCTTTTTCTGTCGTACAGTGAATCTATAGGGTGTCTAATGAAACATAAGAAATGTATATCTTAAAGATGATGTATTCAAATAACATAACATAACAACAGTGATCAGATCTTAATAAACTTTAAATTTTGCGGACATTGCTGGGCGTCCAAAATGGACCGGAATGTCCGCAACTTTTTTATTGAAACTATCCCTATTATATCTGTTAAAAACTATAAATATTGTCATGTAAACTCATTGAAGATGTCCGGTTGAAATGCATTTGTTACGTAAGAAACGTGAGGGTGAGGTTACGGCCGAGTAAAATCGATTTAAACCCGCCAGTAACTTTGTGTTACTGATCGTTCCAAGTCGATACTTCTGTGGTGGTTCTTTTTGTTTTATTCATGGTGTTTAAAATATTTTTGTGCTGTTGGCGCCTAATATATGTTTGCATATTTTTAGTTAAGTTAAGGTAACTGAGTGGCCACCTATTGGGAAAATAGCTGCTCATTCGGCTTACGATATGTTTTCATGGTATAAGTACCTGATTGTTAGTTTGGTTTTTTCCCACCTTGGTTTTTGGAGTGGGAGTCTTTTTCTGATTGCGCCTTTTCCTGATCTTTGCCTACTTGTACTTTTTTACAAGGATGTAAACTAAAAAGGGTTCCGACTGTTCGTTGAAACACAAGCAAAGCATATCTTAAAGATAATGTATTTGTTATCAATAATAGAAATCAGTGGGGACCAAAGTGATCGGATCTGTTGTATAATAGGCACTGTGGACCATAATTTACAATTAGTTTATGATTAATTGCTTCAACTTTCGCAATAATATACCATGCTTTTTAATCATTAACCGTTTTCATCATTTAGTATAAGTTGCGGACATTGCGGGGCGGTCTAAATGGTCCGGGATGTCGGCAAGATTTTTTTATTGAAACTATAGCTATTAAAACTGTTAATTACGATGAATAATGTCATGTAAACTCACTCAAGAGTTAAAGTTTACCGTTGAAATGCAATAATTTGAACGACAGAATTACAATTGTGTAAACATGGAAGAAATTGTGACCAAACGGTCAAACATGTTTTAGTATAATCAGACATTCGAGGTTTGTGGGTCATATGGTCATTATATTTATAATTCATAATCGATGGCTATTTTTATCGGTTTAAAGAGAAAAAACATTTACGGACATTTCGGGCCTGCGGACATTTCGGTCCCTTTGAGGCGTCCCGGAATGTCCGCAAGGAATTTTTTCTAAGTTCTTTTTTCATTTTTATGAAAATGATTTCTCCAATTTTTTGCATTTAATAGACTTATTTAATGATTATTTATGTTTTTATACATATTTAAAACAACTTAATTTTTTTGCGGACATTCCGGGCCGCGGACATTCCGGTCCCCTACACACGTCGACGTGTCTGAAATAATTCGTGCGCATATTTTCACGATCATCCGCATTTTAAATGAGTTTCCCAGTTCTGCCCCATTTAGTCGAACCTTGCGTAGATTTGTTTCCAATCATGAAAAATTCCACCAGAACGACTGCATTATACACCGAGTAGCTGAAACCGAACATAATGTCTCATTTGTGTGGATATCAGATCTGCACGTTTGTTTTCACGTGTATCGAGTTCCAAAAGCCAACGCTAACATTTATTTTCGGTCAATGAATTTATTGCATGCGTTTGCCATTTCCGGATCATTGCTTATGTTCATATACTTGAACGCACAAACGACACGCTCAAAACAACCTGACTAATACCGTTTTCGTTCAAATTAGCGCATATGCTCCAATAAACGCACACCCTGGTCGTTTGCTATTTAAAACAAATACAAAAGCGCACACTTCTCGACTAGCACATTGGTATGTTACACAAATTTACACATAAATACTGTATTTACAGCCTCAAAACTTAACCTTAAATGTTCAAACAGTATTTTGCAGCGATTGGGACACTTGTATGACATCATGATTTAAGTTATTTGCAAAAGTTAATCACACAGTGCGCTAATTAGAACGAATACGGCATGGCGATTTTGATGTATTAGCTTAGCATTTGGTGCAACTAACGCCATGTACTTAGTTTTTTGAGTTCCATTGAATTGCCATTTCCTGACCATTGCTTATTTTTATATTTTAAAATAAAAAACGACACATTATGCAACCGAACATGCATAATATGACAGATTTTATGCTATCACCTTTGGTGCAATTACGTCTCATGCACTAATGTTTGTCTTTGCTCAAGCTACCATTGTAACATTGATATTGATTGTGTGTTCTTTGTAAATAACTGTATTGACAGGCAATTCCAATCACCGTCTCTCTAATGTAATTTCGTAAGTGCAAAGTCTGATCAATTCGACATAATTTTGGTAATGATGTCTTGTTCGATATATTTTTGCACGAAATACGACAAATGTTTACATTATTTCTACTGATGAAATGTGTACTTGTTGTTTGTAGTTTTAGGAAGCGTACTGATAAGGGCCCGTCTGTCAATATTTCACGTTGATATATAACTGACCGAATGTAGCTGCTACTATGAAACCTTGCATACTGTCCCGTTAAAGGCCTAGGTGGACTATAAAAGGCAAAATTAGGTTACATCTCCAGCAGCTCCTTAAAATCCAATAATCAAGTTGATTGGCTATGGCTGCTGCCTGTGGAATAACTGATATATATGCTTGCTTGTAAAATAGATAACCATAAATACCTATGCTCATACCTGTAATTAATTTTATTGCACTTTATTTAAACAGGTAATGTCTAATGGATTACCAATAAGACAATAAATATGACAGTGGTTGCATAGTAGCCCATCATTACTTGTATTACCCGTCTCATTAAAGGTATTAATCTCTTACCACCTGGCGGCTGACTTAGGCCTTTAATTAAACACTCGGTACCTTTGACCTGCATTTCGTGCATCTTTGACTTCTGAATCTGTAGCCATTGATCAACCTTTCACGCTCCATTTACTTTGTCTGGATCTTTTTGCCCCTTACCAGCCTTATTGACTTCTTTTGGGTCTGTTGCCCCTGGCCAACATTTCACGCTCCATTGGCTTCTTTTGGATATGTTGCCCCTGACCAACCTTTCACGCTCCATTGACTTCTTTTGGGTCTGTTACCGCTGACCAACCTTTCACGCTCCATTGACTTCTTATGAGTCTGTTGCCCCTGACCAACATTTCACGCTCCGTTGACTTCTTATGAGTCTGTTGCCCCTGACCAACATTTCACGCTCCATTGACTTCTTTTGGCTCTGTTGCATTTGACCAACCTTTCACGCTCCATTGACTTCTTATGGTTCTGTTGCCCCTGACCAACATTTCATGCTCTATTGGCTTCATATGGGTCTGTTGCCCCTGACCAACTTTTCACGCTCCATTGACTTCTTATGAGTCTGTTGCCCCTGGCCAACCTTTCATGCTCCATTGACTTCTTATGAGTCTGTTGCCCCTGGTCAACCTTTAACGCTCAATTGACTTCTTATGGGTTTGTTGCCCCTGACCAACCTTTCACGCTCCATTGACTTCTTATGAGTCTGTTGCCCCTGGCCAAACTTTCACGCTCCATTGACTCCTTATGGGCCTGCTGCCCCTGACCAACCTTTCACGCTCTGTGTTGACTACGTTTGGGTCTGTTGCCCCTGACCAACCTTTCACGCTCTTTTTTTTTTTTTTTTTTTTTCGGATCTATTGCCACTGACCAACCTTTCACGCTCCATTGACTTCTTCTGGGTTTGTTGCCTGTGACCAACCTTTCACGCTCTTTGATTTTTTTGGATCTATTGCTACTGACCAACCTTTCACGCTCCATTGACATCTTATGGGTCTGTTGCCCCTGACCAACCTTTTACGCTGTATTGACTTCTTTTCCTGACCACGATCCATTGACTTCTTTTTGGTTTGTTGCCCCTGGCCAACCTTTCACGCTCTGTGATTTTTTCGGATATATTGCTACTGACCAACCTTTCACACTCTTTGATATTGTTTGGATTCCCAAGTATCTTCAGTTGCCTGGCAGCATATTCTTTCTGTGTGTCCTCAATTTTGATTCACCATGGGTTTATCATTATTTATTTGTCCGTGACGATTCTTTGACTTGTAAGAGACCGTGCATTCCCTATACCATGAGGACGGAATACCTAAGCAAATGCTATGAACTAGTAGAAGCTGAGGGCGAGGTTAAGCGCCTGTAAAATTGATTTGAGCACCCCTCCCGCCGAGTCATTTTTTTTTTATTTCTGACCGTTCCAAGGTGGTACGTCTGTTGTGGTTCTAAATGCTTTGTGTTTTGGTGCTGAACGTTTGTACTGTTTGTACTTTATATATATGTTTTCACATTTTTAGCTAAGTACGGGTAAGTGAATGGCCTTCTGTAGGCAATAAGCTGCTCATTCACCTAAGATATGTTGTTTTGCTATACAAAGGCCTGAAGGGTAAAATCAGCATACCTACAGATGACCATATCCCGAAGAATGTGCGTTGTAGAAATCAACACTCTCAGGCAGTACAAACGCAGTTTCTTTCCATAGACTATCAAGGACTGGAATGACCTCCCTGATTCTCTGATCGCTTCTGCTGAAATGTCTGATGACTGTGTGTCCAAGTTCGCATCTCTTGTGAGAACCAGGGACTTATTTCCCTCCTGGCGCACCCCCTAGTGAAGTATTGTCAATTTGGCGTGTCGCCATTCAGATTCTTTCAATTAGTACCTGACTGTCAATTTAGGTTTCCCACCTAGGTTGATATAGTAGGACTTTCGTTCTGATTTCGCCATTTCCTTATCATTGCTTTTACATTTTAAGTGGTTAGAAACGACCGTACAGTAGCTTCGTATCGTTTGTGAATCAAATTTATACCTTTTGTTATAATTTTTGCTATCCGGTTCTTAAATTGTAATTTCTTATATCAAATGTAAACCTCAAATAACATAGGCATATTAGGATCATAATTGTATGTTTTATGGTCTGTTATATTGGCAGTAATGAGATGGAAAGTTAAGATAGCCATGCTCAAAGGCGTTATCACTGCAGTTTAACGTTTCTATGGTAATATCCGATAATAAAGACTTGAAATTTCAAACATTAACTTTATTTCTTTTAGTAACATTTCACATACATCATAATAATGGCTATCTTAGTTTCACACCCAACAAAAGATGGGGTTTTGTTTGAAAATGTGTAAATTTCCGCTATTTCTCACGATTTATGTCTAAAAACAGTAGATTACCACTGCACCCTCACTATCATCTCTTTTGTGAATAACTCTTTAAACCAAATGTTTATTAAATATTCTGTGTATTCAACGGTACAATTAGGCAATTGTCAGGAAATGGCGCAATCAGAAAGATAATCCCACTCCATAAACCGAGGGGTGAAAAAAAAAACTAATATGACACTTAAGTACGTATACCAAGAAAACATCGTAAGCCGAGTGAGCAGCTATTCCCCAATAGGCGGCCACTCAGTTACCCGAACTGAACTAAAAATATAAAAATGTACATAGGGCTCAAACAGCACAAAAACTCGATCAGTAATATAAAATTACTGGGGGGATTAAACCGGTTTTACGAGTCCTGGTTTTTGATTCATCAGGATGTTTATCATGATTTATTTGTTTGTTCTTGATGATTCATTGACTAGTTAGAGATTCACCACGAGGACCGAATAACTAACTAAATGTTATGAACCACTGCAGAAGCTGAGGGTGGGGTTAGGTGCCTGTGGGACCGGTTTGGGCCCGCCGGTGACTTTGTGTTGCTGATCGTTCCAGGTCGATACTTCTGTGGTGGTTCTTTTTGTTTTATGTCTTGGTGTTTAAATTTTTTTGGTGCTGTTGGCGCCTTATGTATGTTTTCATATTTTTAGTTAAGTTAAGGTAACTGAGTGGCCACCTATTGGGAAAATAGCTGCTCATTCGGCTTACGATATGTTTTCATGGTATAAGTACCTGATTGTTAGTTTGGTTTTTTCCCACCTCGGTTTTTGGAGTGGGAATCTTTTTCTGATTGCGCCTTTTCCTGATCTTTGCCTACTTGTACCTTTTTACAGGCGCCTAACCTCACCCTCATCTACTGCAGTGGTTCACAACATTTAGTTAGTTGTTCGGTCCTCGTGGTGAATCTCTAACTAGTCAATGAATCACCAAGAGCAAACGAATAAATTATGATAATCACCCTGATGAATAAAAAACCGAGGGCTCAACAGATTCAGTTAGCTGCCCGACGATGGAGATCCCTGGGCGCCGGATAACTTACTGAAACCCGGAGCAAAAGAAAAACACCAGTTGAACCCCGGTGGGCCAAGCAACGGACAAGAAGCTGAATAGCTTTATGTCGGGGCCATCATAGAGCCTTGACGCCCGACCCACTGGCGTGCAATTAAATAAGGCAGCATAGTTATCAACCATGTTTTGGTTACAAACTAAGCATGCAGACTGTCGCATAACATTCAAGTTATAACCTATATGTTTATAACGTGTTATGAATTTTCTGAACTGAAAAGAAAAATCATTCCTTCCTATAAGTTTCAAGTCTCATATCATCATGATAGATGTCGGCAAATTATTGGAAGAGGATAATTTACAGCCCAATTTCATGCTCTACCCCGGCTTAGTAGAAGTACGAAATTGTGAACGGAACCAAAATGACGTTCCGACCCTTAAAGCTACGCACGTTCTTTTGAGCGTCTTTAAAAATAAAATTACTTACATCTGGCTTTAGTGAACCCTTTAGAAACAGCTAAATCAACTTTAGGTTGATGTTCATTCGGTAAGCGCATTACGCGAAGCTACTTCAATACAGATTTACATCAATAATGAGCCTGTGCATGAGAAAACCAACAATTTGGGTTCCGACCAGGTCTGACACAAACCAGGCTGTACAGCCACAGAAGCAGGCAAGAAACTATAAATTTTGGATTTAGAAAGTAGAGGAATTGTACTATCCGAGTAGCGAAAACAAAGGCGCTGATCAACTTCGCAGTTACTGCGAAGCTGGTCTGCATCTTTGTTTTCGCATATGCAGATTGTTGGTTTTCCCATGCGGCGGTTCAGTTTAAATTCTCGAAATAATTCAAAGCATATCTAGATTCTATATTATTAAATCACTCGTGTGCACATTTAGCATGTTAAGCACCAAAACACGTTCTGCTGTAATTATTAAAACCTGCATAAGGGAAATTCGACATCTTCATTTCCCATAGATATCACTCTGGTATGACTGAATTAATATTGAAAAATAATTGTTGATGCTTATGCTTATTATGCAGGCGTCATACCTAGCCGATTTTAACACGGGATGGACATACGATTATGAAAAGTTTCAATTTCGGCGGGGATCGTGAAGACATCGGGCCATTCGTGAGTGCATCGTTACCCATCGTAAGTTCATCGGGAGATTTTTTAAGCCATCGGCATCACCATCACGAGCGGCACCAAAATCTTTGACATGCCAAAATACAGGAAGGACACACGATGGTTCAATTTCGTGTTGAATTCGCGAGTGCATCGAGGCCTTCGCAAAGCCATCGTGAGGCCATCATATGACATCGGGACTACATCGTACTTCTGTCGTGTTGTCATTGTCATCGGCACCATCGGCTAAGTTTTGCTACACGAAGGCAATACGATGGAGACGCGATGCTGCCCGATTGTGTTACGAAGGCAACACGACATCGTATAGCCTTCGCAACGCCATCGTATAAGCATCGTATCTAACAAAAATTAGAACACGATGGCATCCCGATGGAAACATGATATTAGCCAATTTTCTGCGTTTCCAATATATCCCAAGGTAACGTGGACATACAAACACACGCGGCCTTTTTCTCAGAAAATCTTAAGTTCAGTACTGTTGATTCTATTCTGACAAAAATCATGGTGTATTTCGAAGACAAGACAAACAGGAAGAAGAAGTCTGCAGCACTGCTTCTTTACACGCAACTGGAGCATGATAAATTCATCTTGCAGGAGCAACACCATCTCTTACAGGTATTCGGTTTGTTTATTATTATGTTGTCTTTCAAGCAGCACTCTGTTTTCTTTCTAGTAGAGCAGTACCAACTGCAGTTTTCGACAAACGAGTCTTTTATTTACATCTACTATAAACTCAAGAACAGTTTTGTGTCAGTTTCATGCGAAAGATAGATTGAACTACAACCAAACTGACCGGCCTCGGTAGCTCAGTAGGTAGAGTGTCCGCTCCGAGATCGGGAGGTACATGTACCGGGTTCGAACCCGGGCCGCGACATACCAAAGTCGTTAACAATGGTACTAGTTGCTCCCCGCTTGGCACTCGGATTTTCGCGGTAGGGCTAGGACTGGTCGCTCCGGTGTCAGTATAATGTGACTGGAGGTGGTATCAGGTAAAAGTGTCTGGGATCTGATACCACGGTGCGGCAGCACTATAAAAGTGAGCATTGAGCTCCCTGTCACAACCAGACACCGTCGTGATATGACAGATAATGTTGAAGGCGACGTTAAACCCGAACAAACAAACAACCAAACTGTCACCGAGAAGTTTAGTGTTGTAAAGTAACTGACAATACAGTGATGGTAGTATTTTTTATCGTGGACGTCAACAACGAAATCATACAAATGAAATACCTTCTCAAAAGAGACCATGTTTCATTGCACGCGAATGAAAAAGTACAAGTAGGCAAAGATCAGGAAAAGGCGCAATCAGAAAAAAGATTCCCACTCCAAAAACCAAGGTGGGAAAAAACCAAACCAACAATCAGGTACTTATACCATGAAAACATTTCGTAAGCCGAATGAGCAGCTATTTTCCCAATAGGTGGCCACTCAGTTACCTTAACTAAAATATGCAAACATACATAAGGCGCCAACAGCACAAAATATTTTAAACACCAAGACATAAAACAAAAAGAACCACCACAGAAGTATCGACTTGGAACGATCAGTAACACAAAGTTACTGGCGGGTTTAAAATCGATTTTACACGGCCGTAACCTCACCCTCAGCTTCTGCAGTGGTTCATAACATTTAGTTAGTTCTTCGGTCCTCGTGGTGAATCTCTAACTAGTCAATGAATCATCAAGAACAAACAAATAAATCATGATAAACATCCTGATGAATCAAAAACCAGGACTCACAGATTCAGTAAGCTGCCCGACGATGGAGATCCCTGGGCGCCAAATAACTTACTAACTCCGGAGCTAAAGAAAAACATCAGTTGGACCCCGGTGGGCCAAGCAACAGACAAGAAGCTCCGGCCCCAACCAACTAAAATGAAAAGCTTTAAGTCGGGGCCATCATAGAGTCTGACGCCCGACCGACCGGCGTGCAATTAAAGAAGGCAGCATAGTTATCAACCGTGATTGGGTTAAAAACTAAGCATGCAGACTGTCGCATAACATTCAAGTTATAACCTATACGTCTGTAACGTGTTACGATTTTTCTAAACTGAAAAGAAAAATCATTACTTCCTATAAGTTTCTTAAATTTGTAAACCAAGTCACCATAAAATTCTGGTTCCGAAAGAACTTCACTTAAAAGCGTCTTTAACCCAACATTATATTTGGAAATCAATTCATAGTGTCTACGATTGGGTCTCGTTCAATCTCCCGCCTACAATATAGACACCGTGTATTTTATGGATTGGAGTTTTTGAGAGGAGTCATGGACTGGAGTATTGGAGTGGAACCTTGGAGGGAAGTTTCGGAATTGAGCTGACAGGCGCAATCTTCTTCCCACGCCCTCTTCCTGGTTTCGGTGGCATTTCCAATTTTATTTTGTAAAGAAAGAAAGTGACAAAGCTGCTGTTTTCTCAACATCACTTTTTAGTCTCATTAATTGATCTTTACATAACATCGGGAAGTGTCGTTATGCCTTCGGGACACTTTCGGGAATACATTTTACACCTCACGATGGCTTCACGATGGCTTCACGACATCGTCAAGCCTTCGCATACCATTCGCATCAACATCGTATGCAAAACTACCACTTCGTGTATCGTTCGTAACTGCATTGGGTATAGTCGTGTGTCCATCGTGTGTCCATCGGTAGGCTTCGTACATGCTTCGGCTCAACATTGGCTTTTTACCAAATTCGTGACGAAAATCGCGCGAAATTCAAAATTTCATATTCGTGTGGACATCGTGTGTCAAAATCGGCTAGGTCTGACGCCAGCATAAAGCTTCATCATATTCGTTTCTGTATGGCTGCAGGTGAGAACCATCTTACCAAAACGAGCAAAAATTCGATGATGTTATGTTTGGATGGACGAATAAATAGCCTGTGTGAAAAAATGTATCAGTTACGATTTTGTTTTTCTTTCATATTTATCTCAGTCAATGAAAATATTCATATTCCCTCGAGTACAACCAGCATGTGAACAATAGTTCTTCAAACAACTTCAAATGTACAAAAGCATACACTTTGGCCAAATCTGAAGGGTCACTGACAAGGCTTTAGTAGCCGTAATCTCAGTATGGCTCATCTCCTTTCTCATTATATGCTCACCGCTCTTAAGGGATCTCAGATTTTATTTTTCTGGCATGGCTCAAGAATGAAAAACTGCATACTAATTAAGATGTTTTTTATATATGAAGTACAGTTCAGGTGACTGAGTGGCCACCTATACAGAAATAGCTGCCTACTCTGCTTACCTGTTTTGATTGCACCGGCTCCTAGTCATTGCATAACTTTACAATATGCAGTATGGAAATGCTTAAGCTGATGACCTTTTCACAATTGGCACTTGCTTTCATCAACCTAAATCCTCAACAAATGCTCGATTAATTTGTAAAAAGCCATGTTCAGTTTAGATCTGAAACTGAAACCGTTGAACGTCCGTGTGTATTGTTTATTCATATAAGCCTGGTGTCCTTTATACGGGACATAGGCAAACAGTATAGTCCCATATGTGACGTCACAAAACGCGAAAATCTATATGGCAATATAGGCAAAAATTTAAATGAAAACTTAAAATCACCCCTGATGTCCCTAAAATGACAGAAGTCCACCCAAATGATAATGATGGGAAAATCCATTTGCCAAAAATGGGTTGAACGAATCTTAGCTGTTCATTTGTGACAAATCGATCTCTTGACGTGTAACAATGTTTTTGTACCATGGCATATGACACCCATTTTGAGTGACTTTGAAATAGTACAGCATGTCAACCAGAAAAATGGGATTTTACTACATACACTTTAGTTCATTCTTGGTAATTAAGTATCGAAAACATCCCAAATATCTAAATAACATTAAACAAGTTATGGCGACTTGGTTTACAAATTTAAGAAACTTATAGGAGGGAATGAATAGTATAGAAAAATGATTATACGTTACAAACGTAAAAGACATCACTTTTAAAAATGTGATGCGACAGTCTGCAAGCTTAGTTTTTAACCCAGTCATGGTTAATAAGTATGCTTCCTTCCATAATTACACGCCGATGGGTCGGGTGTCAGACTCTGTGATGACCCTGACTTAACGCTACTCCTTTTATTTGTATATTGCTTGACCCATTGGGTTTCAACTATTGTTTTTCTTTTGCTCCAGATTTTCAGTGATATTGTTTGGCACCAAGGGCTCTCCATTGCTGGGCAGCTTATTGAATCTGTGAGTCCTCGTTTTTTATTCATCATGGAGGTTATCATAATTTATATATGAGGACTCATTTGACTAGTTAGAGATTCACCACGAGGACCGTACAACTAACTAAATGTTGTGAACAACTGCAGAGGCGGAAGGTGAGGTTAGGTACCTGTAAAACCGGTTTAAGCCCCCGAGTAATTTTATATTACTGTTCGTTCCAGGGCGTTACTTCTGTCGTGAACATGATGCATAAAATTATATAAACTTGACCTTGATAATAACTTAATGTATTGATGTAAGGAAATTTTACATATTGTCAGTAAATACGCTTGTTTTGTTTCACGCATTGATAATCTTTGATTACAGTTCATTACGTAACTTGTACTTTAAAGCTTTACTCCACCGGAGCTATTATAAGGCGGGAAAATTGTCTGATATATCATTACTCCTCTTGTGCTCCGCTCTCGCATTCCACGTGCTTTGTGTGCATACTGAGTTCACACGTGAAGCTTGAACTGAGTATAAATACCGCAACGTGGGCTGTTTGAGTAGAGCTAAAATAAAGCAGATAAAGTAATGCCGAGATAGTGCAGTAAAAGTAAAGGTGTGTTAAAGTAAAGTTGTAAAGTGATATAAAATATGAAAGTTAAAAGTAGTTGTTTAAAAGTAAAATAAAATTGTGAAAACTGGAATTTGTATTTATTCCAAAATCTCCGATGTGGCAGAAAGTAAAGGTGTTGGGATCACTGCTACATTGTATGGCGCCGGAACCCGGGAGGTAAGCGTTTGAACTTTTATTTAAAATATAACGGAGTTCATCTGCTGTGCATAAAAGTGCGAACTGAAAAGGTGGCATTGAAAGATCTGACTTAAAGTATGGGTTCTTCATTAAAATATTTGAAAGGTGTTCGTACCAGATATGTGAATGATTTAAAGGAGCAAATAAATGAAGACTCTGTGATTTTGAATACAGAGGTGTTCAGTGGCAAATATGAAGAATTTATTGAAAGAATTGATTACACTGTTGATGCATTGACTGAACGCTGCCATAAAGTGGAACGTCAGTCTGAAAAGGTCATTTCTGAAATAAAGGATGGTGATGATCCTTATATTGATGAAATATTAAACGGTGATGCTGACGTATTGTTCACAGCAAATACTATGATAACAAAGCTCAGAAAGTTTGAGATAGAATTGAAAGATAGAATGAAAAAGGAAGAGTCATTAATGATGCAAACAAAACATGATGAAAGTAAAAGTGATATGCAAAAGCTAATTGAAATGCAGCTAGAATTTCAGAAGGATTTTCTAAAAAGCACTAAGCCTGGTCCATTACCTGTACAATCATCAGTGAAACTCCCCAAGTTGGAACGTTGCTCCTTCAACGGAGATAAGCTAAAATGGGTTGAATTTTGGCAGTCATTTGAATCTTCTGTTCACAAAAACGACAGCCTTTCCGATATTGAAAAATTCAATTACCTGAGGAATAAGCTGACCGGAGACGCCAAAAGTGCAATAACGGGGTTGTCTCTCTCAAATGAGAATTACAGCGTAGCGTTAAAGTTATTAACAGACAGATTCGGGAATGTGCAAGACACAGTAGATTTGCATTACACAGCAATAATTAATTTGAAATCAGCTAGTGACTCTGTTGATAGTCTAAGATCTTTGCTTGATGCTGTCGATAAACACCTCAGAAGTTTAGATGTTCTAGGGCAAAATATCAACCAAGATGTGTTTGTGTCAATAATAAAATCAAAGTTACCTAGCAGTGTTATAAGGCATTTAGAAATTAAGAAAGGAGTTGAAAAGAAATGGACAGTGTTTCTGCTGAAAGAATTATTGAAAGAATATGTTGTGGCTTGTGAAAAGGCAAAGGTAGATAGTGAGAAAGCATTCGGAGCAAAACCTAAATACGGAGCAAGAACTGAGAACAGTAACAGACCGGAATACTCCGTCCATAATTCAAAAGGAGGAGCTCATAGACAGCCAAATGAGGCGCTTACAGTTCAAGAAAAACAAAAGGGTAAGTCAGAAACAAATTCGAAAGGAGCAATGTGTAGATACTGTAGCAGCAATCACTGGAGTGATGAGTGCCAAAAGTACAGATCTATTGAAGAAAGAAAAAGACAACTAAAAGGGAGTTGTTTCAAGTGTTTAAAGGAGGGGCACTACACTCGTGATTGCAAATCCTCGAAAAGGTGTGTGTATTGTGGAGAATTCAGTGTTCACCATCGGAGTTTGTGCCCATCAAAATTCGAGAGAACCCGCGTCACAGAAAGTGTACATGTAGCTGAAGGAGCTGAAGCTGAACTTGCTCCGTCTGTATCGGCGCAACATGAAAGTACATGCCTCTCTGTAGGAGAATCCGTGCTAATGCAAACAGCACTCACAGAAGTCCATAACACTAGCAACACTAAGGCGGAGCAAATACGTGTTCTACTGGACTCCGGCTCACAGAGGACGTACATTACTGAAGAGTTGGCCAAGAAGTTGATGCTTCAAGGAGACGATGAACAAGAGATCCACTTAGTCACATTTGGGAGTACCACTCCAAAGGCAATAAAGACTAAGTCCGCTCAGCTTCAACTGAAACAAAGAGATGGAACACTGATGAAGATAACAGCAAACATTGTACCAAGTATTACTGGGACTGTTCAAAGACAACCTGCTACTTTCGAATTACAGGAAAGATTTGAAAAGATGATAAAAGGCCTGCAACTTGCTGATACCATTCCACATGAAAAGGAATCCGACAGTGTTCAAATACTGATTGGAAGTGATTACTATCTCGACGTTATTCTTCCTGATAGGATTGAAGTTCAAAGTGGGCTATATTTGCTAAATTCTAGATTTGGGTGGATTCTTACAGGTCGTACAAATCAATACAACTGTGATAGGGTAGAATCAAGTATGATCATTCTTACACATGGAAACACAATAAATGATTCAAGTGTATTCTCGTGCGTAGATAGTGTTGTGCCAGTGAAGCCAGATTTAGAAGACTTCTGGAAGTTGGAAACTTTAGGAATTTCAAACCCAGTGAGCTCTTGTGATTCAGAGGATACTAGAGCATTGGAAAAATTTAAAGAAACACTTCAATACGAAAATGGAAGATATGCTGTGAAATGGCCATGGAAAGAAGAGGTGCCAGATATCAAAGAAAATAGAGGATTAGCTATTGGTCGTCTCAGGTCATTAGTATCTAGGATGCAGAAGCAGCCTGGCATGCTACCGAAGTATGACTCAATCATACAAGATCAACTGGCAAAAGGAGTCATTGAAAAGGTTGACCGGTTCAAATGTGATGGTATAAAACACTACATACCCCACCATGTAGTTATTACTCCACAGAAAACAACAACTAAGCTCCGCGTAGTGTATGACGCATCAGCAAAGTCTAAACTTGGGAACAAAAGCTTAAACGAGTGCTTATATCGTGGTCCAGTGTTACTACAAAACTTATGTGGCATTCTTCTCAAATTCAGGCTATACACAATAGGGATCATTTCTGATATTGAAAAAAGCATTCCTTCAAGTCGGACTTCAGGAAAATGAAAGAGATGTGACGCGATTCGTTTGGTTGAAGGACCATTCCCCACCGATCGTGAATGAGGATACCATTCAGGAATTTCGATTCTGCCGTGTCCCCTTTGGGATAATCTCAAGTCCCTTTCTCCTTGGAGCAACAGTTGAAGCACATCTGGATTCGTATGGTTCTGAAGTCTCTGATAAAATCAAAAGTGATATATACATGGATAATGTGATCACTGGAGCAAATTCTGTGAAAGAAGCAACTGACCTGTATAGTCAATCAAAGACTATATTCAATGCAGCCAGCATGAATATACGGGAATGGATGACAAGTAGTGCTGATGTAAATAATGTGATTCCTGAGAATGACCGTGCTAACGGAACAGATATAAAAGTTCTTGGTATGACGTGGAATACAGCCAACGATACACTCGCTATTCAAAATTCTGTGAAAGTGAAAGAAAACACAATTGTTACAAAAAGAAGTGTTCTAAAAGAAATAGCATCTATTTATGACCCGATTGGATTACTGTGTCCTGTTATTCTTCGGGGGAAGGTGCTAATGCAAAGCTTATGGAAGAAACAGCTAGATTGGGATGACGAATTGGATACGGCCGAGCAAATCGAATGGTCAGATATAAAATCAGACCTTGAAGGCATCGGTCAAGTTGAAATTATAAGATGCATAAGAAATGAATGTGAAAGCAAATATGATCTAGTGTGTTTTTGTGATGCATCAGCTGTTGCTTATGCGTGTGCAGTGTACCTCATTCAGTGTGATGGCACTAGGTCCAGTCACTTAGTGTTCTCAAAAGCAAGATTAGCACCTGTCAAGACGATGACAATTCCGAGATTGGAATTAATGGCTGTTCTTATAGGCACCCGCAGTTTACAGTTTGTGAGAGAACAGCTGAAATTACATTTCGAAACACTTGTGATTCTGACAGACTCCCAGTGTGTTCTCAGTTGGATAAAATCCGATAAAACACTACCGACATTCGTAAGGAACAGAGTGCAAGAAATCAATTCACACGGTAACATCGTATTTCAGTATGTGAATACAAAAGAAAACCCAGCAGATCTAGCCAGCAGAGGGTGTACAGTGACGCAGATTGTTGAAAATGAGTTGTGGTGGAAAGGTCCACAGTGGTTACAATGCCCAATCAGTGAATGGGCAAACAGTGTCAATGAAAATTGTTCAGAAGTGAATTCTGAAAGTGAAACAATGGAAAACATGAAACGTGAAGAATGTGAAAGTGCAAATTTGACCAACAGAGAAATGAAGGGTAAAGATACGGATCCAGTCAGATGTGCCCCGTTTGAGATGGATATATCCCGGTATTCTACCCTTCTCCGCTTAAAACGAGTGACAGCCTGGTGTTTGAGATTCATAGATAAAATGAGACATAGAAACGAAAACCACAGTGATTTAAAGAAAGAAGAGTTTGAAAAGGCTGAGCTCTTGTGGATCAAACATACTCAGATAAATCACTTCCCTGAGGCATTTAGATCTGTCAGTAACGGAAAGTGGAAAACAATAGTGAATCAATTAGGAGTATGTGTAGATGATAGGGAAGTGCTTAGGTGCAAAGGCAGAATGGAAAATGCCGAGCTTACGGAAGCCACAAGATATCCAATATTACTTCCAAGTAGTGATAGATTCACGGATTTAGTGATAGAAGATTCACATACAAGGATACTCCATTCTGGTGTATCGCAAACACTGAGTTCCATCAGGATGAAATACTGGATTATTCGTGGAAGAGCGACAGTGAAAAAAGTGTTACGAAAATGTGTGTTGTGCAAAAGATTGGAAGGTGGTCCTTATAAAATGCCACCCATGGCTCCATTGCCGAAAACACGGGTGTCGGAGGCGATACCGTTTTCTAGGACAGGCCTGGATTACCTCGGCCCTCTACACACCAAAGATAACGGAGTGGTGAAGAAAATCTGGATTTGTTTATTCACGTGTTTCGTTACTCGCGCAATTCATCTCGAAATTGTGAGTGATATGACAACAACGTCATTCTTGTTTTGTCTCAAAAGATTTATTGCGACCAGAGGAATGCCTAGTGAAATAGTGAGTGACAATGCAATGCAATTCAAACTGGCGGACAAAACGCTCCAACTGATATGGAAGAATATAGTGACTAGTGAGGAGATTCAGAGTTATTTTTCATGTGAAGGAATAAAGTGGTCATTCATTATAGAGCTCTCACCATGGATGGGTGGATTCTATGAAAGACTTGTCGGGTTAGTGAAACGGTCGTTAAGAAAAGCTGTGGGACGAAAATTGCTCTCTGATGACCAAATGCATACAGTTGTGAAAGAAGTTGAGTCTGTTGTGAATTCTCGACCTCTAGTATATGTCGGGGATGATATTGACTCAACAATAGCCATTACACCAGGACACTTTCTGTGTTTAAACCCAAAAACTGGTATTCCGGAGACGGTAAATGACGACGGTGATGAAGATTATACTCCGTACCAAAGTTCTGAACGGAATGTGTTTCGAATATGGAAGAAGGGGGAGAGATTAGTCGAACAATTCTGGAGAGCCTGGCGTGAAGATTACCTACTGAGTTTACGTGAAAGAAAGCAGTATAAACTCAGTAGTGGTAGAATTCAGTCTAATCAGGATCCAAATGTGAACGACATCGTTATCGTGAAGGATGACACGCCTCGTGGTTCATGGAAGCTTGCCAAGATCATCCAGTTGAACATGAGCAGGGATGGACTGGTACGATCAGCAGTGGTACAACTAGGATCTGGGCGAAACGTGGTTCGTCCCTTGTGCTTACTGTACCCATTGGAGTGCTCGGATTATAGTTCAGACTCGATAGCATCTGAGCACAATGACGCTTTGAGGGACGATGTCAAAACTCGAAGGCCGATGAGGAAAGCAGCAGACATAGCCAGGAGGAAGATAAGGCAACTCGTTGGCGAAACACCTACAGACGATATATAAAGGACAATAAAGTGATACAGAAGATTGCTCTTTGGGCAGACATATGAACTGATACTTAGGGTTATATTAAACTGAGACATGAACTTTATATTGATAATTTTTGATGCCAATTTCATTCATTGTACAATATTCACAATTCATAAGTGTTGTCATACCTTTTGGCCGGAGTGTCGTGAACATGATGCATAAAATTATATAAACTTGACCTTGATAATAACTTAATGTATTGATGTAAGGAAATTTTACATATTGTCAGTAAATACGCTTGTTTTGTTTCACGCATTGATAATCTTTGATTACAGTTCATTACGTAACTTGTACTTTAAAGCTTTACTCCACCGGAGCTATGATAAGGCGGGAAAATTGTCTGATATATCATTACTCCTCTTGTGCTCCGCTCTCGCATTCCACGTGCTTTGTGTGCATACTGAGTTCACACGTGAAGCTTGAACTGAGTATAAATACCGCAACGTGGGCTGTTTGAGTAGAGCTAAAATAAAGCAGATAAAGTAATGCCGAGATAGTGCAGTAAAAGTAAAGGTGTGTTAAAGTAAAGTTGTAAAGTGATATAAAATATGAAAGTTAAAAGTGGTTGTTTAAAAGTAAAATAAAATTGTGAAAACTGGAATTTGTATTTATTCCAAAATCTCCGATGTGGCAGAAAGTAAAGGTGTTGGGATCACTGCTACAACTTCTGTTTTGGTTATAATTGTCTTATGTTTTGGCGTTGAATTATAGTACTGTTTGCGCCTTATGTACGTTTTGATATATGTAGTTAAGTTTGGGTAACTGAGTGGCCGCCTATTGGGAAATAGCTGCTCAGCCAGCTTACGATATGATTTCTTAGTAGAAGTATAGTTTATATGTGATTGTCAATTTAGTTTTAAATTTTGGTTTTTGGTGTGGGAATGTCTTTCTGATTCCCGTTTTCTGATTATTGCATGCTTTACCTATCCATGTAAAAGCATAATTATGTGATATCTTTCAGTCCCATCCTATGAATTTACCATATTGCTTTAGTTGATAGAATCTCTATGAAATCGGTGAGCTTTATTTCGAAACAGTGCCGTGTGTCCAAACTTGTTGAACCATTGTATGTTTATTCCAGGCGCGGTTTGGTTCAATTTTCCCAAATTTGCTTTGTCTGGTTTCAATGATCAAGCCACTTATGGGGATTCATTATTGTTCCGTTGCTATTTTGCTTCTATGAATATTCCTCCTATAGAACTCATATGTATTTTTATTTCTGGAAATGTAACAAATGTTTCCGACCCATCACAAAAAGATTAATTGCCAGTCGTCATTTCACGGAATTAAAGTAAGACTTAATTTGTGAGATGGAATTAAATTGTATCGATTCTGTGTGCTCATGAATGATAGTATATCGCATCCATGTAAGAAGCCAAGCTAATTGATGGAAATATTTCATCTTCATTCATTCTGTTTCCAAGGTTTAACATATGCCTTATAGTGCAAAAGTCATGATATCCTTATAAGGAAATAATGGAAAAAATATTATAGGATATTCAAATGTTTTTGTTGAATATGGCTTTTATTTCACGAGTGAAGTGAAATATACATATTTTCACTTCACGAGTGAAATGAAAAGGTAAAATTAGGCAATGATCAGGAAACGGCGCAAACAGAGAGAAATTCTCACTCGACTCCAAAACACAAAACAATAAGAACCACAACAGAAGCATCGGCTTGGAACGATCAGTAATTTAAAATTACGGGGGTGGGGGGGGGGGGCTTAACCCGGTTTTACAGGCGCCTAACCTCACCCTCATCTTCTGCAGTGGTTCACAACATTTAGTTAGTTGTTCGATCCTCGTGGTGAATCTCTAACTATTCAATGAATCATCAAGGACAAACGAATAAATCATGATAACCACCCTGACGAATCAAAAACGAGGACTCAACCGATTCAGAAAGCGATCCCTGGGCGCCGAATAACTTACTGAAACCCGGAGCAAAAGAAAAACATCATTTGAACCCCGGTGACAAGAAGAAAGCCATATTCAACCATTTCAGCAAATGAAAGCATAATTATGTATATTATTTTTTACAATCTCGCTTTCATGGGAAGCTTGTTACATGACCTGGCATTTGAAATGAGCATGCAAACATGTCAGATGATTGTAAATGTAGTTAAATACTGGTGACTACTTTATGTGAGCTGCCCCATGGGAAAACCAACAATCTGCATAGGCGAAAACAAAGACGCAGATCAGCTTCGCGGTAACCGCGAAGCTGATCAGCGCCTTTGTTTTCGCTACTCGGATATTACAATTCCTCTTCTACTTAAATCCGAAATTTCAAGCTTCTGGCTCCTTTCTGTGCTTGTACAGCCCGGTTTGTGTCGGACCTCTTCGGAAGCCACATTGTTGGTTTTCCCACGAGGTGGCTCATATGATAGGTGACGTCCGTTAAAAGTTTGGTGACGCCACATAACGCAAACTTCTAACTGAAAAGAACGTACTGAAGTGGGGAGGAGCAAAATATGAAAGAAAAAAAAATAGCAAACCTGATTATTTTAATACAAAATGTTCCTTACGGTCTAACTAAGAAAACGAATATCCCCACTTTATGTTTTCGTTCACAAATAAAATTACAGTAATTCTCTTTGGATCCATGTTGCCTAATCTAAAGGGTCACTTACGAGACTTCAATAGTCGAAACCGCGGTATGGCCCACCCCAAAAATGTTATATTTTCACATGCGAAAATATAAAATATAACTATTTTTTCACATGTGAAAATATAAAATTTCAAATGTAATATTTGATAAATATTTCTCTATATTTCATGACTTAGTATATAATAAAAATCCAAAATCCTTTGGAAGCAGTGAAAACGTTCAAAAGGAGGTGGTATGTGCCATACTGCGCACTTTCGGGCACTAAACCTTCATCAGTCTCCACAACACAACGCACCACAATTTCCATGTAAATAAGATCCCCTCATCCCTAATTTTATACATTTAAACAACTGGGGAATAAATGGGTGGTGTAGGTCTGCATTCTATATATACCAGTCAAACATTCTTTAAAACTATTAAGTCGCCAGATAGACACACTGTAGCCTAGCTGATATGTGTTATCAAATCACTAATGTTTTGGCTGAAATTCATTTCCGTATCCAAAGCTATATCAAAGTGAAAACTTTGTAAGAAAGTCTGTTGAAAAGAAGCCAAAACTACCAGATACCATTTAAGAATGAATCAGAGTCATACAATTATTTGGCATGTTCTAATTTCTAGCCTGGCCTTGGCTGGCCTGGTCCGATTATGCAAAATGGTATAACAGCTAAATCAGTGGCATAACACTCAAGGCAAAACCAGGACAGACCAAAACACATGTGAAATAAAATCTTTGGAATAAGGCCAAAGCAGTACTCTCTGGTAATTATACATTCGCAATAATTTCAGCATGTTCATTGATATTTAAATCATAACATATTATTTTGGCCTGGCCTTTCTTGGTCCCGAGCGTCATGTCACTAGTTTAGATGTTACACCATTTTACATAATCAGACTAGGCCAGCCAGGCCAGGCTAGAAATTAGTATATGCCTTATTATTTTGCATTGGTGTTGTGTACATAGTGGATCACCTAAATCAATTGACCCTAAAACGTTTTGCTTAAGCCTGAATTTTCTCTTGAAATGATTTGATAAACCGAAAGTAATAGTGAAGGTAAATGTAGAAAAGAAACTTATGTCGTTCAATGTTATACAAAATTGATCGGAGAACACGAATATAAATTTTCCTTTTTAAAGGAAGGCTTGTCCAGTTTTGAAAGGTAGAGTGAGCAGCTATTTCCCAATAGGTGGCCACTCAGTTACCGGAACTAAAATAAAAATACGAAAACGCACATAAGGTTCAAACAACACAAAAATGCGACTCCAAACATGAAACAAATAGAATCACAACAGAAGTATCGCATTGGAACGATCAGTAATATAAAATTACCTACCAGCAACCATTTACCCATATACCAAATATAGAAGGCCGAGTTGACCCGGCCGAGCTGACCCGGGCCGACTTGACCCGAGGTCGAGTTGACCCGGATTCTTGATATCTTCTTACCGTATTTACTCAAAACCAAAACAAAATGTATACCATGTACAATTCATGAAAAAGAGCAATTATTGCTTGTGACCATAAACAGCGTCTCACACACGCGTGGTATAGCCGGCATAAAACTACAGAGATATTTGACTGCTCAGATTGAAGCATTGTCGCTGACAGGTAGCGCTTCACGCACTGACCTGTCGCAGTTGGCCAATGGGATCTGGGAAATTCATGCGGGATGCCCCAGCTTTCTTCGTGTGTCGTCTGTAGCCAAAATCGGCTATATCCCACAATTCAAGGCGTCAAATGCGAGAGATCAAGATGAGGTATCGTCTGATCTCGCGAGAATGCAGATTGAAGCAGTCTAGACTGAATGCTCACTGTTCGCGCCAACAAGACTGTCCTAAATGTTAATTACAGTACGTCTAAAAAAAGCGCGAACTAATTGAGGCCCTACCAGGGGTTTTGGAGATTCAGGGAGAAGGGCTATTTATTTTCAGGGAGCTGGGGAGCACTAGCAAATATTTAAAGGGATCTGGGGAGCAAAAGAAGGATTTAGGAAGCAAAAGAAGAAAACTTTCAGGGAGCTCAGGAAAACAAACCAGGGAGCTGGGGAGAAGGATCAATTATTTTCAGGGAGCAAAGACCCCCAACCCCCCTGCTAGGGCCTCATAATTGGCGTACCGCATTTTCTATAAAAAAAAGATAACATCAAAACAGCAATATTGCCTATCATCATGCAGTAACAACGACTTTTCAAAATTTTACTTTCGAAACTACAAAGGCATTTGAAAGCCTAGATTGAAGCAATGTGTACCGAATCCTCGCTAGTTGCTGCAAAGAATGTTCAAAATCTTAAGTACATTACGACGCACCCTCTTTTTCATACACGGTGACGACGTATCGGAATGGCGTACTGGGTCGCACACGGTGACGACGTATCGGAATGACGTACTGGGATAGCCTTCCCACAATTCCCTCTTTTTATAAATAGAAATCGAGATCCGTATTCCATCTGAATATTGGCTTGAACAAGCCAATAAACATTTAATTTTCTACAAGCCGCGTTGTATTTAATTTCATAGAGCATCCCTTTGAGAAATGATCCAAAGCTGATTTTAACATAACTTTCGTTCAATGTATTATTTAATGAACATAAAAACAAATATCGATGACTCCCCGATGGGAACGTTATCCGTTGGAGATGACTAACGATGAAACTGAGTATGTCTTTTAGCAAAATGATCACCAGTTGTTACAGATGACTCTTATAACCTTTACATGTCATCATACTGAATAACAACCAAAAATATGCGCATCCTCTAAGTGTTGGCTGTATGGGTCTTTTGATTTTGGAATTGTCTGAAATCCTGTTCAATACAAAACTAACATTAGTATTCTATAAACAATAGATAATCAAAAGTTAAAGCTTAAGCAATTATCAGGAAATGGTACGATGAGAACCAACGATCCACCCTAATACCACGATGAGAAACAACAAAAACTACACTGCATATATACTTTTACAAAGAGAACAAATGGTAAGCCGAGCAACTATTTCCTGAAAGATGGTCGCTCAGTCAACTGAATTTAATTAAGTGCATGTAAATGAATATGCAAGCTGCAAACAGGTACAAATCGAAACCGAAACATAAAACAATGTGAGCCTCAACAGAAGTTTCATTATTTTATTTCTTTGAAGTTGTACAGTAAAATTTGGATCCTATGACACCGGCAAATACTGCTGCATATGCAGATTGTTGGTTTTCTGATGCAGCCGCCCATATATTTTCATAGCATATATAGCAACATAGGTGGTCGATACGTCAGTTAAAAAGACTAGACTGAATTTGACTTTAATACAGTTTACATGCAAATGTTGGCGTCAAGTTGAAAATGTTTCAGATACATAAATTCAGACAGAGACGTAAGGCTGTGATCTTTAATACATTAAATATGATTTAATAGGTTTTCATCGTAAACATCTGTAAGGTAAAATTACATATTGTTATGACTTAATCTATGCGCATAATTATAAATATGGTAAAACTAACATATTCTATAGACGCTAAATATGATGTGCATATTTATATACAATATATTAAGGTATATTGATATCTGCGTCTTTGCAAAGTCAAGTTGGTTTAATGTAATCATATTTTCCCGTAAAATGTTTAAAGCCGCCAAATCAGATAAAATAATTCCATAACTTTATCATGAATGAATTGAATGAAAAGATGATACAACGACTTCAGATCCAAAATTTACGAAGGGTATGACGGGTTTAATATCTTTTAGTCACCACTATACGTACTTATATACCAAAAGCTGGGACATTTTCAGTATAATGGCTTTTAAAACGAGTGCCTGTGTCCTTCGAACATGTACACTGTTAGTGTACGCTCGTTCATAGAGGGGAAAAGATATTCTGACAACGATTTTTTTATATTTTTCTAATACATAGAACTATGTTATCAAGGAAAATGAAGTACCTGATTTATTGTTCCACTGTTTTGTTTGAAAACTAAATACCATTCAACGAGTCATCTGTCCTGTCCGTGTACTGTCTGACTGTCTGTATCCAAGGGAAAGTAAATATTTTCATTGACTAGATAAAACATGAACGAAAAACATAATCGTAAAAATGACAAACTTTTCGCACCAGCTATCGTACAAGACATTAATTTGCCTATGGTTATTTTACTAAAGCTATGAAGAAATAAGAAGCTATGCTAAGAATTATTTTGTTAAAATGATTCACATCTGGATTGAGACGTAAAAGAATCGCGAAGCTTTAAGTACCCACAATTACTTTGCAATAATTCACTCGCACCTGAAGATAGATATGAGATCTACGAGTTAAGAAGTTGTCGAATTTCTGTAGTGCAGGTTTTAATAATTATTGCACAACGATTTTGGACACTAAATGCGCACTTGAATGATTTAATGATATAGAGCCGCGATATGTTTCAAATTATTTCGAGAATTTTAATTAAGGTAAATATGTAATCAAGTAGCTTCCTGTAATGAGCTAACGGAATGAACATAAGCTTTAAATTGATTCAGCTGTTTCCAAGAAGTTAATTTACTATTCGTAAACAAAAACGTACGAGCATTGTCATGAGAAAAAAAAGTACAAGTAGGCAACGATCAGGAAAATGCGTAATGAGAAAAAGATTCCCACTCCAAAAATCGTGGCGGGAAAAAACCAAACTAACAATAAGGCACATATACCATGAAAACACTTCGTAAGACGAATGACCAGCTATTTTCCCAGTAGGTGGCCACTCAGTTACCTAGACTTAACTAAAAATATGATAGCATACATAAGGCGCCAACGGCACAAAACATTTTAAACACCAAGACATAAAACAATAAGAACCACCAGAGAAGTATCGCCTTGGAACGATCAGTAAATATATAAACTTAAACCGGTTTTACAGGTACCTAACCTCACCCTCAGCTTCTGCAGTGGTTCAAAACATTTAGTTAGTTGTTCGGTCCTCGTGGTGAATCTTTATCTAGTCAATGAATCATCATGGACAAACAAATAAATCATGATATGAATAAAAAACGAGGACTCACAGATTGAGTAAGTTGCCCGACGATGGAGATCACTGGGCGCCCAATCACTTACTACCTCCGGAGCAAAAGAAAAACACCACTTGAACCCCGGTGCCGCTGTCTAGCCAATTATTTGCTCATCGGTTTGTCAGTTATACGCCTGGCAAACATAGGTGATCACAAGCACTTCTGTTGTCAGTGCGCAGGATACTCTGAATGGAGATTTTCTTGCGATGGGGCTCGTTCGAAAGTAAAGATTCATGTGCTGGTATATACGTTTATTTCACACGTTATCTATCGTCTTCGAATACTCATATAGTCATCCATGAGTCGCCATCCTTTGGAGGAGCATTGAGTCTCGAATTACTCCTTGGATGCATTTTGCAGGGACAGAAATCCAGAGACTATAACACTATATGAGCCGCCTCGTGGGAAAACCAACAATGTGGTTTCCGAACAGGTCCGACACAAACCGACCTGTACAAGCATAGAAAAGAGCTAGAAGCTTGAAATTTCGGATTTAAGTAGAAGAGAAATTGTACTATCCGAGTAGCGAAAACAAAGGCGCTGATCAGCTTCGCGGTAACCTGAGTCTGCGCCTTTGTTTTCGCATATGCAGATTGTTGGTTTTCCCATGGGGCGGCTCACATTTTATTTGTTATTACTGCAGCTGGGGTTGTGACCTAAAACGTCTCCCCGTACATCTTCCAAAGTGCAGATTATATTTCTTTCGGTCCTTCGAGATCAGTAAGAAAATTTAGAGTATTAAATAACTGTATTTTAAGAGCCATCTTCTAAACATTGTTTTAATTATTTGAATCCGTTTAGGCGTGCGTCTATCAGACTTCCTTTGCGTATATTTTTTTTAATTCAGTTTTACGTCCCTTTCAAGATTATTTCAGCTCATATGAGACAGGCCAATCAGTAGGTGGGCGAAAACGGGAGAACCCCGAGAAAAATCACCTTGCACACCCGCAAGCAGAACTTGGCTTGTCTCACATGTGGCCAGAGCGGGGCTCGAACCCACTCCAGACACAGCGGTGAAAGCGTATATTTTTAAAATTGCAGTATATATATCTGGCTGTCGTCGCCGGTTTGTGGAGGAACACTGATGAGGGTTCAGTACCTGATATTGTGCAATATGGCCCATACCGGCCACACCCCTTTGAACGCTTTCACTGCTTCCAAAGGATCTTGCATTTATATTTTATTCATAATGTTCTACTAGTACACGTACAAGTATGTAATATTGAACTGAATTCTACTTAAAATGAGTAACAACAACATTTGAGCCGCCTCATGGGAAAACCAACAATCTGCATAGGCGAAAACAAAGACGCAGATCAGCTTCGCGGTAACCGCGAAGCTGATCAGCGCCTTTGTTTTCGCTACTCGGATAGTACAATTCCTCTTCTACTTAAATCCGAAATTTCAAGCTTCTAGCTCTTTTCTGTGCTTGGACAGGCCGGTTTGTGTCAGACCTGTTCGGAAACCACATTGTTGGTTTTCCCACGAGGTGGCTCATTTGTAAAGTTCATGCAATGGAAAGTCATTAGGGGAAAGATTTATTGTGGCACTAATTACTTGAGGGAGAAAATAACTTTTTATTCATCGGAAACTATAACTTCCTTTTATGCTCGCATGACAAAGCATATCATTATGTTTTTGGCTAGGTAATGGAATTGCTATATTAGTGCAATTTAATGATTTAACCCACTCATATAAAATGGTAGTAGGCAGAAATCGGTTTTACCCTTTGTAGGGGGTATAGAAGCTACAGTATTGTACGCACATGTTCTCTTGATGATTCTAAAACTTGGACGTCATCCTGCTCAGTTTACATTATTATTTTTTTTTTATTTATCATCTTTTTTTCTGTATGAGCGTGTACACATAGCATTTACAAAGGTTTAGTATATACCAAGGGATTCAGATGAATTTTACAGTCAAAATCGTCAAACTTGGGCTCGGGTTATTCACGACAAAGGATCTCGGAAGACTTCTGTTATGAGATTGCCCAAGAATTTTATAAAAACTCAAGTCCCAGGCTCTGAAATGAAGTTTATTGCAGTCAAAAACAAGTTTCTATTGTATTTAGACAGTCATGTAATGTTTTGTGTAAGTCAAGTAGGGACTTCTTTAAAAAAAAAATGACAAAATCTTTGAATTTAATATAGGATCATATAGGAAATAGGAAAGTTTTTGTAAGTCTGTCCCCCCCCCCCCCCAGCTTAATCAAAATATTTTGAACACAACTGAATTTTTGTTCATGGAAATTATACTGTATATGTGTATGTTCTACCTGAGTGAACAGACTATCTGTCCTATTTTAACAGGTATACACAAAGTGTACATACTATAATGCATATAAATATACTGTGCAAAATCAGTTAAATTATTGATGCTTTATGTTATATTTGAGATATGCCACAGTGGACTTTAAATCCAACACCACTTCAGCACCTCACAACGATTGGTTTTACCCTTATTTCATTGTATTTGATACATGCAAGATATTGTCAGAAGAACTTCCATAATGTCTAAAAAGTCACTGTTCAGAGTAAAAGTTGCTTAATTTATTTGGCATAGTATATTTAAGGTACGGGTATTTGCATAAGTGACGGACAGTGTTATTTGTAGTAAAAATCTGATAAAACTGATGTACCCGTTATTCATGCATAAATCATTTCTACCCCAAAATTTAGGTTGCAATAAGCATATTGTTGTGTTTTCTTGATTATCTATAAATATGTTTTCTGACAAAATATTGTTTTGAAAAAAATATGACCCCCTCCCCCTTTGACACTGATTTATGCTGCGGGTATGTAACAAGAGGTTCCCACCATGCTGTTGCATTTATCAAATAATTAATTTTACGGAGAATGCAACAGACAGTCTATTCAAATAATACAGAAGCCACCAGAAACACTCAAACTTTGGGCGGGAAACCTATTAAGTCTTCCGAGATCCTTGCGATTCTCCTATCAAAGTAGTGTTAAGTTAGTCTTTTCCCCATTTTCTTCGTTCCCTTTCCATTACCTTATTGTGTAATTTTAAGTCTACATGTAGGTAAACTAATAGGATTATAACACCCATACATTATTTTTACTAATTTGATATTTTAAACGATTAACGTTATGATGAACGTTGCAAACATTACATAAAAAGACAAAACCATAAAACATTTTTTTTCTACAATCCAATTCCAATTCTACTTGAAGGATTGAGATTGTTATTCTTTCTTGGTAATATCTATGACATCAGGAAAACATGTCCGTGAAATACATACCCCCTTATACCCCACTTTTATATAGCAAAACTGGGGTATGCAAGGGCATACCTATTTTTCTTATTTTTGCTCCAAAACATAGATTGTGGGTACTCGTTAGAACCGCCTCGGCGAGGCGGTTCTAACGTGTACCCACGATCTATGTTTTGAGCAAAAATAAGAAAAATATCAAAAATTTTATACTGAAAATTTTCAATTTTTAAAACCTAAGAAAAATCTGCTTATAACTCTGAACTTTTTTACCGTTGACAGTATGATATATGAAATTTTGGTCGCTTATACCCTAACTTTAAAGATTTTCATTGTAAAATGATGTCATATTTGTGTCAAATTTTGTAATTTTGATATTTTTTTTTCGTTAGACCATCTTGTGTGTTCTGTTGTTTAAACTGTAAATATGCATTAAAGTGGTGTCCACAAAAGCCTTTTTGAAAATTTATGAAGTCCGCCATAACCTTGCTCAAAATCGTAATTTCTTGATCTCGAAGGGTTGTATCATCGTCGTTGTCAACTTATTCGTTATTAAATTATGAAATTGTTTTATCTGATTTTGCGGATTTTAATATCTCATGGTAAAATAGGTTACATTAAATCAGTGTGACTTTGTAAAAGACACAAATATCAATATATCTAAATAAATTGCACATATGCACATCAAGTTTAGAACCCTTAGGATATTTTCAACTGCAGTAATAAATAATGCACATAATAATAGCATTATGCAATAATTAACGTTTTACCTTACTTAGAGAGTGATCCTTTGATTTTCGTTCGATGGAAAAGTGTTTTGAAAGAATATTCAGACCTGGGCAAATTCTATTGTACTCTCTACAGACATGATCATGTCCGGTTAAAAACAGGCCCGAAAACTTCCCACCTCCCTCGTCTAAAACTCAAATGGCCATTCCCTTACAGTAAGGAAATACGTCGCCAGGGACACTACTACGAGACATAACAGAAACATACACAAAAAATTAAGAAAACTGCTAATAGTGATTCTGTATTTAATATGATTTTAAACCATTCATAAATGCTAATAAGTCAAAACCTACAGCCATTACTCAGAGGATGCACAGAGCTGCTAATATGACGTCTATTTGTTTGATGATTATTCTAAAGCATGCAAGAGTCACCTATGACACGTGTCGGTCGTTTGGCCAGGAGTCCTAAGACGTACTATATTACATTCGAATGGATTATGTTCCTTTCAGTGTCATCATAGAGTGGCATCGATATTTGGTTCATTACGAAAACATGCCCATGCAAATTTTTTTAAGTTGTAAAATTTGAAAATTTTTAGAAGAAAATTTTTGATGTTTTTCTTATTTTTGCTCAAAACATAGATTGTGGGTACCCGTTAGAACCGCCTCGCCGAGGCGGTTCTAACGAGTACCCACAATCTATGTTTTAGAGCAAAAATAAGAAAAATAGGTATACCCCTGCAAACCCCATTTTTTTCTATATAAAAGTGGGGTTCAAGGGGGTATACATTGCACGGACATGTTTTCCTGATGTATGTCCATTAAATCATACATTGAACGAAAGTTATGTTAGATCATTTCTCAAAGGGATGCTCTATCAAATTTAATACAACTCGTCTTTATATAAAACCAAATGTCCATATGCAATTTCATGAATGGGTGAACGGCAGCTTAAGTTTCTTTTCAACATTTAACTTTGTTATTAACCGAAGTTTATAAAATCATTTCAAGTGAAAATTCTTGTTGAGTTTAATTGATTAAGCAGAACGATTTAGGGTCGACTAAAGTAAGTAGAACCACTAGGTATACAGGACCGCTGCAACATAACAGTATGACTCTGTTTCCTACTTCAACGATGTCTGGCAGTGTCCTGGCTTCGTAACAGAATGTCTGACAGAAATCCAGCTTGTTTCAGTCAATTCAATTGAATAAGTGCAAACTTACCTTGTTTGGAATATATTGGTGTATATTTTAGCTTATGTTAAGTTCGGGTGAGTGAGTGGCCGCCTATTGGGAAATAGCTGCTCACTCTGCTTACGATATGTTCTCTTAGTATAAGTACCTAATTGTCAATTAAGTTTTTTTTCCCGCATCGGTTTTTGGAGTGGGAATTTCTTTCTGATTGTGTCATTTCCTGATCATTGCCTATTTTTACCTTTTTAGTCAAAGTTAATGTATTTCTCCTTCGCAAGATACATCAAAACTAAGATTAAATTAAGCAATATTCCTGGAACGCCGATATGTCTGGTAGATCATGGATCACCCTAATTCTTTAGACTGCTATGTTGATTAAAAGTACCATGTTATTTTGCGTTTACTGACACCTCCTGTTCTTTTTTTAAAGTCGGCATTTTGACCTGATTCGATATTAATTAGCCGTGTAAATACCAGGAAAAAACGGATTAAGATGCACTTGTCGTCATGAACCAGATTTACTAAGATATTGTTCCTAGAGTAACTTTAAAAAGCAAACAAACACTTATGCCAGTCAGCCAATGCGTCCATTTGAAGCTGTTCTTAGTGTAAGTACCTTTCATTCCTTTAATGTTTATAGACATTTTATGTTACCGATTCTCGTAACATTTAATGCTGACACATTTCAAAAACCTGAGGACAAACGGTCATATACACTCACTTGAGATTTTGTTTTTGATAAATGGCATTTAGCCAAGGTCATGTTGGTCAATATTAAAAACTAACATTGAATTTGAATACTCATATAATTTTATTCACACAAATATTTGTCTGTTACTTGCATCTATATACTTTCAGGTCACATGTTATAAAACTTTATGGAAAATTCAATGGTTGCACGTTTTCCCATTGAAAAGCCTATGTGAACATATTTGACCTTATTGTAAAATAGGTCTAGGTCAACCCAAGGTCATGATCTATACAAACTATGATTGGCCAGAGATCCGTTGCTACATACCAAAAAGTTTAATTGAAATCGGACCGCCCGTTCCAGAGAAGATAAGTAAGGTTTTACCATGCATACTCACCTAACTTCGACTCAGTACATTGTCAGTATCTACAAACTTTCCGGTCATAGAATACAATGTATATACTTTTTGACAATGAAAAGACTATGTGGCCAACTGTTTCCTTGTCGTAAAATAGGTCAAGGTCAACCCAAGGTCATGATTTATTATGAATCACCAATGCTTCAAACCTAGTTTCGTTGGATTGGTTCATCAGTTCCAGAGAAGATTTTTAAGGTTTTTATCATATATGGGCACGGCGGCCATCTTGGTCATGTGACCTGGACTATTTATACAAACTTTGGCTCCCCCATCCTTCCTATGGCTCATCCATACAAAGTTTGGCTTGAGGAGAAGACGAACCAGAGCATGTCTATACTATAAGCTCACTTGTGAGCCTTCGGCTCAGGTGAGCTAATTAGTGTCTCGATTTCTGGAAGCCATGACAATAAACGTTTATCAATAATATAACATTTCTAAGAAAGTCTCGTGTAACCAAATACCCTAGTGACAGTTAGATCAAATAACCATTTATTTCTCATATATTGTCAATGATTTCTTCATTCTCGCTGGCTACGATTGCTTTCACAAAGCCTGTATTACATTCAAACGCAACCCACAGATTTTGCCACCCATGTAAATACATCAATCAGCAATTTCTTGTTATGAATTTGTCGACTTGTGAAAAGCCATTTCACTTTGGAAATGTACAATCAAAAAGCTGATTTAGGAGCATTTACATTGTTGAGTGTTGGCGTATCAGGCATCAACGGTCTCAAACGTTTGAAATATTCGAAACTTTGAGATGACACTAAGTTAGACAAAATGTTTTGTTACGTGTTTCGTAGTTCTAAACCTTTCTACATAAAAATAAGGTATTATAAACAATTAAAGAGTACCCTGTTGGGACAATCACATTCTCATAAAGATTACAATATATTTCCTCAAGATACGGCTCATGTTTATATTATGTGTCACAATAAAACACAAAGTAATTAAAGCAATTATGTAATTACATGTTCACACCACATGCAAAATGCACGTTTTATAGCTGACATATTCAAAAAACATTTATTTTCTTTTATACTTAATTGAGTAATCCCAACTATATGGCAAATTGCTTTTTTGTATACATCTGGCACGATTTACTTTCACAAGCTTCGTCGCTGATGCTTCAAGAACTCCTTCAAGATCCTGAATAATATTTCCATTTTTATCCCTTCTTCCTCTAATAGTGCTATTGTACAATGTTATTTAAACGGCTGAGTAAAGTCACGACGATGGGCTATTATGCCTTAGTCAGAATAAGCTTTCTGTATTCTGTATTCTATTCTGTCATTGTCATGACTGCAAAGATATATTCAGCCTCACGTTCAGAGACAGTAGTTCTTTAACTCAAATTTATTTAAGCCTGGTGTCCCTTTTGTGGGACATATGCAAACAACATAGCCCCAGATGTGACGCCGCAGAACGCGGCGTCCCATCTGGGGCTATTCTGTTTGCACAGAAAAATTTCATCGAAAAATCAGATAAAAAAATCAAATCACTCCTAACACCCCTAAAAATGAAAGTGGACTCACCCAATTGATAATTATGGGAAAATCCATTCGTCAAATATGGGTTAATAATGAATGCTCACATTATATGCATTCATAAATGTATGTTTACTTTTAAAAGTACAATTTACTTAGTGACCATCTAAATGCTCGCTTTGCTTATGTATGTTCTTTTTATATCAGTATCTAGTTGTCGCTTCCTTGTTTTAGACTCGTGCTTTGGTTCTGATTACTGACAATCACTTGGTATTGTTTACATACAAACCGATAAATGATCGATGACACACACTGCAATTGAGACAGAAGTTGAAGTTAAATATTCGAGTTTTCTCCTATAGCATGTACTCTACTGAAAAATAGATGGATGCAGTCCATGCCGAAATTGAACATTTATTGAAAGAAAGTAACATAAGAAATCCCGGTTATTTTGTTTTCGCAAAAACTTCATTGTTATTGTGTTGGAAGAACTATATGTTCATGGGGCGGAAGTGTTTACAAAACGGAAAACCTGGATTTCTTATGTTACTTTCATTCAGTAAAGGTTCACTTTCTGCATGGACTGCGCCTATCTATTAGTCAATAGAGTAAATTAGAGTAAATGGCATAGGAGAAAAATCGAATTTTTCATCTCAACTTTGGGCAATTGCATTGTGCGTCACCCATTCCATACCACGTGTTTACCAGCTGTGCATAAGATTCATATGAAAATGTGTTGTCTGGGGTTGATCAAGTATGGTAGCCTGGTAGTGTTAAAGGAAACAGCAACTCAAAATGGTGAAGCATAAAAAACTAAATGTTTATGAAACTAACAATACATTTCTTTTGAAGAATACAGTTCCATTTAAATAATTCTGTATCGCAAAGAGGTCGAATTTTTGTGCGCAATATTAAATACTGGATTCTCTGATACGCGCCTATGGCTATTACGTTACAGACACAAACTGTATCTGTAAGATCTTTTGTGGATGCATAGTGCTAATACACACACGATGAACGTTTATAAATATAGTTATTTTTGGAAAGTTTGTTGATTTGTGTCCGCACAGTTAAAAGCCCTCGGCTGCCGCCATTTTATGTTTTGAGAATGGTCGGTTTGGTCAAGTCCATCCAAAATTAATTCTTGTCATCCTAAATAACTTAATAGCCTTAATGGCCTTACATCCGGGTTCCTGCTAGCTAACTGGGTATAGTCCGAGATCATCCGAGTGATTGGGTCCCTCAGCACAATGATGAGTTTTGTTTTCTTGACATTTATAAACGCGTTCCGGAATCCCCTTGGTGACGAAATATGACGGGGGTTTCTCTATTGTCATCTGGCCTTTCGACACTTCCGGCATCAAATTTCTGAAAATAAAGAAAGCACACTTTAGGACTCTTTTGTGGATGATTTCTATTATTATTTGAAAACAGCTTAGACACACACTAGGCTCGACGAATCAACGGTCCTGAAAAGGGTTCAAACTGTTTCCAACAGGTATCAAACTATCATTTATTAAGAAAACTGACGGGATTACATTTGTACCCGCAATTATAATGTATGCTTGTCTACGAAGAACAGAACAGGAAGTCTCAATAACCTGTGTGGATACGATTCACTTTCTGCATACATACTTATGTCCTTTCTTTAATAAGTGGTGGGGTATTTTTGTGGATAAATAGTGTAGGTTAACATTCTACATACCAGTCAAATATACTTTAAACTTACGAAGTCGCTAGATACCTATCTTCTGATACGGAGTCGATCAATTTCTGATCATCACCTCACATAGGCCCTAGATAGATACCCGTAAACCTATCGGAATGTGTTATCAAAACATGACTGTGAACTGCATCAAGTTGACTGAAATCAATTTCCGAATCTAATGCTAAATCAGAGTGGAAATTTTGTCAGAAAGTATGTTGATAAAAAGCCAGAACTCTACCAGACATCGTTTGAATATGAGCCTGTGCATGAGAAAACCAACAATTTGCATAGGCGAAAACAAAGCCGCAGATCAGCTTCGCGGTAACCGCGAAGCTGATCAGCGCCTTTGTTTTCGCTACACGGATAGTACAATTCCTCTACTTTATTAATCCAAAATTTAGAGCCTCTTACCATCTTCTTTAGCTGTACAGGCTGGTTTGTGTCGGACCTGGTCGGAAACTCAAATTGTTGGTTTTCTCATGCACAGGCTCATATGAAACAGAGCCATACTGTTATGCTGCGTTGGTGTTGTGTACCTACTGGATCGCCTGAAATTAACTGACCCTAAAATGTTTTGCTTAATCAAATAAACTCAACAAGAACTTTCACTTCAACTGCTTTTATAAACCTCAGGTAATAATAAAGTTAAACGTTGAAAAGAAACTTAAGCTGCTGTTCACTGGTACATAAAATTGCACACAGTACAAGAACATTAGCATTTGATTTTATATCCAGATCGTTGTATCAAATTTCATAGATACCTGATGGAGACATGCTCAATCAAATCTAATCACCTGAACTATAGTTGAATAAAGCCAACGCCACAGATACAAACCCCCTGTTTGGATTTACATCATTCTTTCTATTGCAAATGGATTTGTTTCTTCTAAAATTTATGATAAACGCGATTACTTTGTTTTTGATATAGTAAATTTTCCGTTTTTGGATGGTGACGCTCTTCGTCGTGCTTCGTATGGTGTATACATACATTTCGCAGCTTATTAGGTTTGCTCGAGTCTGCAATCATTAGCGTCCTTCAACGCGCGAAATAAATGTTTAACAGCCAAACATCTCCAGCAGGGCTATCGGTATCATAAACTTCGAAAAACATTTTCTAAATTTCATCGAAGACACTATGAGTTGATTTCCAAATTTAATGTTGGGCTAAAGACGCTTTTACGTGAGGGCCTTACGGAACCAGTATTTTATGGTGACTTGGTTTACAAATTTAAGAAACTTGTATGAAGGAATGATTTTTTCTTTTCAGTTCAGAAAAATCATAACACGTTACAGACGTATAGGTTATAACTTGAATGCTATGCGACAGTCTGCATGCTTAGTTTTAACCCAATCATGGCTGATAACTATGCTGCCTTCTTTAATTGCACGCCGGTGGGTCGGGCGTCAGACTCTATGATGGCTCCGACATAAAGCTATTTGTTTTAGTAGGTTGGGGCAGGAGCTTCTATCTATCTATCCATCTATCTATCCAAGTCGATACTTCTGTTGTAGTGGTTCTAATTGTTTTGTGTTTTGGAGTCGAATTTTGTGCTGTTTGGGCCTTATGTACGTTTTCACATTTTAGCCTAAGTTCCCCTAATGGGAGTAGCTGCTCACTCGGCTTACGATATGTTTTCTTGGTATAAGTACCTAAGTGTCATTTTAGTTTTTCCCACACATCGGTTTGTGGAGTGGGAATTTCTTTCTGATTGCGCCATTTCCTGATCATTGCCTACTTGTACCTTTGTCAATATAACTTTTCTCACCTCGGCTTTTGGTGTGGGAATTTCGTTCTGATTATGACGTCTTTTGATCATTGCTTACTTTTACTATAAATAACCTGGGCCCAGTTGTTCAAAACTAACGACGTCGTTAGTTAACGTTTCGTTAAAATTTCAAACATTAATATTACAAATACACTATTATTTTTTGTTGAAAAAATGTGAGAATCCTTTGCACTGCAAAGGATTCTCACATTTTTTCAACAAAAAATAGCAGTGTATTTGTTACTTTAGCTGATATTTGCTTAACAAATTTATGTCTTAACGATATCGTTAAGCTAACAATGCTTTGAACAACTGGGTCCTGAACTATAAATCGATTATGATCATAGGAGACTCTTGTCACACATTTACCTTTATCAATCTAAATGACATGCGTGTTCCGATTGGTCAAATTTATTCATTTTATTCATATTTTTAACGGCAAATCTGTGACGTGAGTGTAATATGATCATAATAGATTTATGTATGAATATGTCAGGTGCAAAAGTTCCAAACTAGACATCAAGACAAGAAACAATTAGACTACTTAGTTCCCCTGTCTATTCTTAACTTTTTGTAGCTGTACGAACCATTGCTGGACAAAGATTGCTGTTGACATATGTATTTTCATAGTAATAAGCATCACAGGTGGTCCATGCATCAGCTCAAACTGAGAATTTGACTCTCACAAGCTTTAAATGCAAATGGTGGCGTCAAAGTTGTAAATGATTTAGATACAAACATTCAGATAAAAACGCAACAGCGTGATCTTAAATAAATTCAATATGATATAATGTTTTCATCGTAAACATCTGTAAGGTAAAATTACATACTGTTATGACTTAATCTATGCGCATAACTAATATGGTAAAACTAGCACATTCTATAGGCACAAAATATGATATGCATATTTTATATGCAATATATTAAGATATATTGATATCTGCGACTTAACAAAGTCAAATTGGTTTAATGTAATCGTATTTAACCGTGAAATGTTAAAAGCCGACAAATCAGATAAAATATTTTCAAATTTCAAAACCTTATTTCAAATATGATACAACGGCATCCAAAATTTACAATTATTAGCGAGAATATGACGGACTTAGTATCTCTTTTGATTTCTTTTCATAAACGTATATAGGAACATCACTTCGTTTAGTTACATGGATTATTGTACATGTATAAACCAAAAGCTGGGGCGTTTTACAGTATAATGGCTTTAACGGGTGCCTGTGCCCTTTGAACATTTATGTTGTAAATACTTGAAATACTTGAAGTAAAAAAAAAAAACAAAAAAAAAAAAAAAAAAAAAAAAAAAAAAAACAATTGCTATAATTAGTTGAAACATTAGTCTTAAAGCAGTTGTAAATCATGTAAATCATGCAGAATCATGTAGGCCAATGCTATTACTAACTAGTTTTGTCAGCTAATCATTTCTTTATTTGAAAGTAAACATAGGATATGCATTTCTTTTAGCTAAATGCAGAAATGATTGTGTTATTTTGAGACATCTGAAAAGTACTAGTGCCGTAACATACACACAAATGATGGGTGAGAATAATTGTGATCACAGAAATGAAGAACGCGATACCAAAGGACGTGAGTGGCATATGCTCATGCTAGAACTTTAAAGATAATTTGGCTTGTATGAAATTTGCTTCTTCAAGAGCATACAAAATCTAGAGCAAACAAAATCAATACAATCCAATTCAGTCTTGGAAGTAAGTATTATTTTAAACTTGTTAAATATCATATCTTTTTACGACAGGCAGGAAAACATTGTTTTCACGAAAGAAAACAACTGTACATACGATTTTTAAAAGAGACTGAACAAGATAGGTCGCTCTGTGAACAAGCAAAGAATGTATAATAAATCTTAATCAGTGACTTGGCCATTGAACCCAGGGAAAACTGAAGCAAATGTGAACTGAAATGGACCACGACTGGAATTAATCGAACAAGGCTTAATAGATTAGACCGTGACAATGTTTTCTTTTGTCAAATGGCCTGTCAACTAAATAAGGTCAAATAGTTAAAAGTTAGTAATGATCAGGAACTGATGAAACACAGGTTGGAAAGAATCATAATGACAATAAGATACTGATAGAGAGAAGCTATGACCCTAACGGCGGCTTCTATGTTAGCCGGCTATTCCAATATAGGGCAGAGCTGGGGCGAAAGGTATCAACTATGCTAAAATCGTACATGTTTGATTTTATTTAAAGGTTGTGGAAATATTCGCTGTGGTGTGACGTTTTTATTACTTTAGTATTAAAGTGTCTCAAATTAAAATTATGTATTGAAATCTGGGTCAACCGGTCCCATTTTTCAAGTTGGCATGCTCTATAAGTTCAATGTCAATTAAAGTGGGTATCATATAGCATCGCACAAAAACATTGTTACATGTCAAGTAATCGATGTGTCACAATTGAACAGCTGAGAAAGTTAAACAGGTTTCGGATTCGAAACTGTACTGAACGTCACTTTAAACAAATTTATAGAACATATGAACACAGTTCGGTTGCTGAAACCATTGCAAGCGTTACTAAAGATATCAGTTAAAGGCCAATACATCATAGGGATGGGACTGCGGCCAATCAATCAATACATTCGAGCACACCTAGTGAAGAATACCACGACACGAAGTTAACATCATAACTAAATAAGGTGACATTGCTATTGAAATAATATTCCATGAGTTAAATACCTACATGAGGCAAATAATATTTTACTGAAACTTAAAAAGGAATCGATGTTTGTCTAAATCTAAGATTTTTGGCGAAAAAAGACATGCTTGTTGTATATAAGCATACATTTCTGTACATTGGTAGTTGTTTGAGATTGAGCAACGTTCACGTGTTATTCTTTCGGTACATGTACTGCTTTGACTGATAAATATTTTCATTGACTAGATAAAATATGAAACAAAAACATAATCGTAAAGCATGACACCATTTTTGAATAAGTCATCAATCGGCCTATATTTATTTGCCTGAAACCTTGAAAAAAAAAAAAAAAAAAAAAAAAAAAAAAAAAGCAGGAAGCTATGCTAAGACTGATTTGTGATTTGAGTGCATGTAAGTGCTGATTTTATTGACTTTGATAAGATGCTTCTCATCTGCATTGAGATGTAAAAGAATCATGAAGCTTTAAGTATCCACAATTATTTTGCAATAATTCTGTGATGTGAGATCTACGGGTAATGAAGATATAGAATGTCTCTGGTGCAGGTTTTTACAATTATTGCACAACGATTTTTGGACACTTAATGCGCACCTGAATGATTTAATGATACAACGCCGCGATGTGTTTAAGATTATTTCAAGAATTTAAATGAAGGTAAATATGTAATCGGTACATGTACTGCTTTGACTGATAAATATTTTCATTGACTAGGTAAAATATGAAACAAAAACATAATCGTAAAGCATGACACCATTTTTGAATAAGTCATCAATCGGCCTATATTTATTTGCCTGAAACCTTGAAAAAAAAAAAAAAAAAAAAAAAAAAAAAAAGCAGGAAGCTATGCTAAGACTGATTTGTGATTTGAGTGCATGTAAGTGCTGATTTTATTGACTTTGATAAGATGCTTCTCATCTGCATTGAGATGTAAAAGAATCATGAAGCTTTAAGTATCCACAATTATTTTGCAATAATTCAGTGATGTGAGATCTACGGGTAATGAAGATATAGAATGTCTCTGGTGCAGGTTTTTACAATTATTGCACAACGATTTTTGGACACTTAATGCGCACCTGAATGATTTAATGATACAACGCCGCGATGTGTTTAAGATTATTTCAAGAATTTAAATGAAGGTAAATATGTAATCAAGTAGTTTCCTATAATGAGCTAACGGAATGAACATCAACTAAAAATGCTGTTTCCAAGAAGTTCACCATTTCTTCGTAAACAAAAAGGTATGAGCCGCATCAAGAGAAAGTATACCACAGTATTTGTTGGTTTCTTATTTCGACGCCCAGATAACATAGGTGATCACTGTTCACAAGCATATGTATTGTCAGCGCGAGGGGTTTATCTGGTCGGATTACGTGAATCGAACGTTATTATGTAATCAGGATACCATGTCCATGCAATGTGTACCCCTCATACCCCAATCAAAGCCAAACTTCATGTGGAGCATCCTTAGGAAGGGGGAACGAAAGTTTATATAAATGGTCCAGGTCACATGACCAAGCTGGCCACCATGGCTATAATAGCAAAAACCTTTAAAAATCCTTTTCTCTAGAACCAGAAGGCCTATGATTTTGAAACTTGGCATGAAGCATCAGGAGGAGGAGCTCTACAAAGTTTATATAAATCATGACCCTGGGATGACCTTGACCTGGGATGACCTTGTCAACGTAGGTGGCCCATGCATTTGAATTGGGAAAATGGGCAAAAAGTTGGTTTGAAGGGAAACACTTAAAGGACATAAATGTTACACTTAAAGGAAATGGGCAAATGGACTGAAGATCAAATGGACTAAATCAGAAATTTATTATCGGTTTAGATTCATTTTCTAACCAATATTTAACATATTTGGTCCAATTGAAATACTACTTATCTTTTTATCGACTACCCTGTTGATACTTGCAATTTTTCAGTAATTCTCTTTGGCTCCATGTTGCAAAATCTAAAGGGTCACCGACGAGACTTTTATAGTCGAAACCGCGGTATGGCCCATCCCCTTTCTCATTAATGTGTTCACTGCTCTTAAAGGATCTCAGTTTTATTTTTTATTTATGATTCTGAAAAAAAGGACCCTAGGGGCTGGTCCGGCCCCACCCTGGGGCAATATACATGTATATCACCATAATATTCAAAAATCTTCTTCTCTGAAACCGCTTGGCCAATCAAAGCCAATTTGATATGAAGCATGTATATGAAGGAGTAACCAATGTGTTCATAAATAATCTAGGTCATGACCAAGATGGCCGCCATGTCCATATATGGTAAAACCCCTTCAAAAAGCTTCTTCTCCGGAACCGGTGGACAAATTTCAACAAAACTTGGCATGTTGCAGTGAGGACTAGAGTACTACAATGTATACATAAATTATGACCCTGTAATGACCTTGACCCATTTTACAGCAAGGTCAATACAGCTCGCCCATTTCCATGATAGTCAATTAATTTTATTGGTATATATCCCGGTTCTCAGGTCTAGTTATTATTTTTCATCCAAAACATTGATTGTGGAGGCGGTTCTAACGTATACTCACAATCGATGTTTTGAACAAAAATATTGAAAATATCGTTTTTTCCCCCAATGAAATTTTCAATTTGTACAGCTGCAAAAATTTCTGTATATTGCATGTTTTCGTAATGTATAGCCTTCCACTTTTAAGTCGCCATCATTCCTTTGATCCATTCTTTTATGACTGCACAATAGATATGTGAACTCTCGTGTGTATGTATTTGAGAATTGAGCCTGATGCATTTTGCCGGGACAGAAATCCAAAGACTGTATTTGTAGCGGGTTTAACAGCTACAGTATTGCTCACAAGATTCAAGATTTCTCTTGATGTTTCAAAATGTGACATTGTATGTCATTATCCTGCTCATTTTACATTATAGATAGGTTTTTAACTTTTATTTTTCTGTATATGCATGCACACATACAGTATAATAACAAAACAAAATAGCAGTTTATAAAAATTATTGTATAATACCAAGGATTCAGAAGAATTGTTACGCCACTTATTCGTCAAAACTCGACTCGGGATATATAGAAGCAAAGGACACTGTCATATTTAAGTTTCTTTTCATAAAAGAATTACAACCCCTCTATATTATTTTTAAAACTGCTTTACATGTTTGTTGTCTTTAACAATTGAAAGCGTTTGTAACATAATCACTGCTGGGAATCATGTGACCGCAAATGTTGCCATATACACCAAAATGTAAACAAATGACGTCATCAGTTTTGTTTTCTTTCCAAATAACTTCAAGATACGCTTATTGATTTTTATGCCACCTAGTGTATTCCATGGACAACCCTATTTGGAAGAATTTGAGCCATAGTTTGTGGCATTTCACCTGGCCAGTGTTTCAAACACTTCAAAACTTCACTTAAAATACGCTGTTACCCTACACACATAAGCTTTATTTCCTTTAATATCTTAAATATTAAATGTTAATCATGACATTGAAATTCATTACATACTGCTGTGGTATTATAAAAACGTGGGAAGTTGTTTCATAACGGATAAAACCGAAGTCTGCAATTTGACGAGCAGGTTACTTTGCTAGATACCATGTACACAGCAAACCAAATTGATTCCTTCCACACAAACAAATTGTGTTCTTATTTTCTGTCAGTTTAATATTTAAGTATATGAACTTTGGCTCTGTAAAATTGATTAGGTCCAATACATTGACGGACAAAGCCATGTTTTTCGCTAGTTCAGAAAGTACTAGATCATACAAACTGTTTGGCTCTTTACCATTCATATCCATCAATGGTCTTTTAAACGTTTCATGCTGAATACCTTTTCTTTCTTCCTTTCTTTATCTATTATACCCGACAAAATTAGAAACCTAATGATGCCATTAATCAATTTCCAATAAAGCTCATAAGAATTAACAAAATTTTATGGATCCCATTTCATAGATATGCTATTCGATCACACTTTTGAACAAGGGACAAAAACTGTGCTTCAAAGATTAGCCATCAACCAGGTGGGGGTCATATGTTAAGTCACTTTAAAATTGCACCGTTTTCCACCCTCACTTTGGTATTTGCTTTAGAAATTAAAAAAAACTTTTGAGTACACTTCAACGACCCCAGACACACTCTTTGCATCTGTTATCCTCATTTTGTTCAAACATGAACTCTTAAAGGGAAAGGCAAGGTTGAAACACAATGCATTTTTAATGAAAGTACTTGCCTCTCTTAACAATTTGGTACAAGTTTTATTAAAATCAGATGGATATTAAGAAAGTTGTGTTGGTTTGAATATACACATTAATTTCTGTTAAAAGAGGCGGCCATCTTGGATATTCATTAGGCTTTATGCCGTCATAAAGTTCTACTTAAATATGCATCTACTTAAATATGCATCATCAATAATAATGAAACCTTATTAATATTTTTCTGTTAATTTTTGTTACACTGTTTTGTACTATTGATTTGCTATCAATTTTGGACATATTTCTCCATAAAGGATTTGAAATATAGCGGAATTTTTACATTGTTTATGGTTTTACAGTTTCTAATTAAATATTCACTTAGTTCCAAAACTTCAAATCACAATATCTCACTTATTCCTTGATCGATTTGAACAAAATTTGCACCAAGATCAAATCTTGAGTTTAAAAGGTATTATCGTTGAACATTGCGTTCTCCTTTAAGGCTTGGTAGCTCTTGTTTTAACCAAAATTTAAACAAAAATGCTTACTAGAGCTAAACCGTATAAACCATGAAAAGTTTTAGGCTTGGTTTTATTAGCTGTAGCGATCAAGAGCGATCAAATTAGAAAGGTTCAAGTGGGCAATGGTCAGGAAAAGGCCCAATCATAATGAAATTCCCACTAAAAAAAAACAACAACAAAAAAAAACAATAAATAAAAAAAAACCGAGGTGGGAAAAAAAAACAAATTGACAATTAGGTTCTTATAAAAAATTCGACTCCAAAACATAAAACAAACAGAACCACAACAGAAGTATCGCCTTGGAACGATCAGTAATACAGAAAAAAAAATACTTGGGGCCTTAAACCAGTTTTTAGATTATATCAAAGACAAGTTCACAAGCTTCTGAATTAATGCAAAAAGTATGCAAAAAGTATCGTTTAGCTTTTTACACATATCCAAAACTTCTGCTTACCTTTTTATACTCACTTTTGACATGTAAAAGCATAGGCTTTTCTACCGTCAAGAGCGTCATGTGCCCCCAGAAAATGAACATACGCACAGTTTAATTCAACAGTTCTTGACAGAAAGTTTGCAGAATACGTACCAATTCTTCCCATGTCAAAAATACACACGTGAATCTTGGTACCATTTTTATATAAAAAAAATGTTCTTCACAGATGTGATGAATACGTACAAATTCTTCACACGACAAACCATAAAACGTGTTAAATTGGAGCATTCATGATACCCAAAAACTTATCGAAACTGGCATACGCAAAATTAATGTCACATTTCTCAAAATCAATGTGGAGAGCATCTAGTTTGAAAGTAGCTTGCCTGTTTCAGGTCATGCTTAATGTGCATGTTACGCGCATGGAACTTATTCGAAACGTATAAGACACACATCAGGGACGAGCCGAACTTCTAGAAAATTTTTAAGCATATTGAAATTGTTTTGGGCCAAAACGCGCCTAGAGCGCGCAGCGACTTACAGCGACGTATATCGACGTGAACCAAGCGTACATCAAGCGTAAAAAAACGCGCGTCAAACGCGCTCCTAACGTGTCTCCAACGTGCTCCTGACGCTTTTTGAATTTTACATTTTTGTCGACACGCCCGGCGCGCGTTTGGATTATACGCTACTGTGTGACTGCTGTTTAAAATAGCAGAATAAGCCAACGCTCGCCGGGCGTGTTGACAAAAATGTAAACTTTGAATGATTTAACATACGTCAGGAGCACGTCGGAGACACGTTAGAAACGCGCTACATGTGCGTTTTTGGCGTACGCTTGTGTACGCTGGGTGTACTTTGGTATACGTCGCTCAAGGTCGGTGCGCGCTCTAGGCACGTTTGTGTTTAAACATGCTTAAAAAATTTCCAGAAGCTGGGCGTGTCTTGTGCGTATGTCTTTAACGTTTCGAATAAGTTCCACGCGCGTTACAGGCGCGTTGAATACGCTATGAACGCATTTGGAGCAAGTGTTAGGCACGTTAGTGTACGCCACATTCGTTTTCAGATTTTATGAGATATTGCTTCAGTAGCGTGCCCTAAGCGTGTGTGAGACGCGCGTTGAACGTTTGCTGCGCGCCTGTAGCACATGCTTAGCGCGTCTGGGAAGTAACACAAATGTACTTCAACAAAGAGATTTTTGTACGTTCGGCACACGTCTCAGTCAGGCGCTAATGTGTGACTGCTAAAGCGAGTAAAAGGGACAAATTATTTTTATACGTCCAAAATCTTAAGCATGTTGAGAGTTTTCATACGCCAGACGCGCGCTTGGGTTATACGCTAATGTGTGACTGCTGATACATAATAACGCATTCAAGGAATCGTTCTCAATATTGAACAAAACCGAGAATGCCTATTTTTTTTCTATTCATGATCATATTTTAGCTGCAATTGTGCACAAGTGATTTGTAACCACAGCTCATCCACCTACGGGGAAGGGCGGTGATTGTGGCATTTCTGCTTTCAGTGCCCTGCTATAAGCCGCACACACAGGGGGCAAACTAGGGGTCAAAACTTTGCTCTTTGCCCAAACCTTAGAAATAGAAAATTGCCATGGGGTTAGGATCCTTATGCCAAAACCTCGTCATTTTCCCTGCACTGCGGGTACACTCGACAAGTAATTGCTCCGCACTTAAGCCCGACTACCCCCACCCTTCACCGTATAGTAGGTATGTGTGAGAGGGGGGCAATGGTTACAAAGGACTGGTGCATTAGCAATCAATACATTTATCGACGAAAGAATAGAAAAATGAAGACTATTGTTTTAGTGTGGAGGGTATCAATCCACATTGCATGTGTATAGGGATGCAATGTCAATGATGTTGATTATCTTTTTTCATATGGCATTTAGCATATTACTGTAAAATGGAGGCAATTGTCCTTTGAAAAAAATGTTATTTGACCTCAAAGAAAAGGACGAATTGTTGCTGGAAGAATGAATAAGGCCCAAAATAATTATTTGGTGTACATGGCAACAAACAATTTTGACGATGGGAATGAAGTGTTTACACAAACAAAACACTTTGAAAGATTACCTCGCACATGGTTATATAAATCTGATGTCTCTGCAGGGAATGGGCATATTAATCCGTCATTATCCCTCAGCATTTGAAAGAAAACTCGATAGACTTACCTAGACCCGGCGAAAAATGGCGGCTTCTTGTTTACAATTCGGACAGATCATAAACATTGCGTATCACGTGATTCCCAGCAGTGATAATGGTGAATTTTGCAATGGGTACTTTACGGCAGCATAACCTAAGCTCAAAATTACACAAAGACATAAAAAGACAACTTTAAAACATATACATGTAGCAGTCCTCAGTGTTTATTCAGACAGTTGTCCAACATTACACCTTGTTTGTTTACGGAATTCTTCAGGTGTTCTGTTTTTGCAGATTTTGTATTATGGTAAACAATGTATATTTTAGTGCTTACTATGCAAAGGAGCAATACAAATACTTTATATTGAGTCAAAAGATCTAAGTTGCTCGATCAATTAGATATACTGATGCATTTAAGTCACGCCCGATTTTACGAAGGGCGTTCAAAAAGTTCGCTGAAAAGTGCCACCATATTCTTATTTTGTAAATCAGCTGAATTAAACTATTGCAGTTATATAGACAAACATTATTTGTACGTATACAGCAAATTTTGCTGCTCTGGCATGAATACAATGTTAACAGTGGTTGCTATGGAAACCGTACATCACGAATACCGGCCCACTTTTGTTCATTTTTGCAAAAAGTCGATGTTTAATGATGACGTTGCATTTGATAGTTTACCGTGCTTTTTTCACCAAGCTTTATATGAGCAAAGTCCAATATGTTTGCGGTGAGAACATGGCGTCATATAAGTGTGTGACGTCATTTGGGCGTACAGCGGCCATATTGTTTAGTGGGTATGCCTAAAATGCGAAGGCAACAACGGTATTCGATAAATTGTGTGTTTGGAAGGGACTAAAAAAGAAAGAAACACTGCTAAGAGCAGAAAGTGCATATGGCAACAAGGAAATTAAGAAAACGGCAATCAACAAGTAGTATGCATGATTTCTACACAGCCAGAAAAGCGTCCATGTCGACTCGCGCAGCGTAACGTCAAATAACGTCATACTGTCGAAAATGATCGGCGTGATAGAAAAGAGTAGAATTCGTAAAATACACAACATATCGAATTGTAGTTTCGGCACAATTCATCGCATTATACACACAGAACTGACAATTAGACGCCCGTATGCCAGATAGATTCCAAAAATGCTTAGGAGGTAGCCAACAGCGGAATGAATGCGTACAGCATTACGTTATGACGTTGGGCCGGTTTTACTGTTGCTACCTTAGAAATTTGTGATTTAACGCCTAATTTTCATCTGATTTTATTCAAATTTTGTGCATATGTTAACTATATGTCAATTTACAACATGCACAGAGAATGTAAATTTCCCATGACAATTACAAATTTGGCAGCACTTTTCCTCGAACTCTTTGAATCCCCCTCGTACATTCCCTGATTTCTCCAAAATAGTTGATAGCAGGATTTTTGTCGTAATGTTTTATTAGCACTATTAAAATGATCTGCTATAATCACCGACTGTTGTTTCATACTTGACATAAACTGCGCATTACATTACGAAAACTTGCCCATGCAATGTATAGGGATTTTTTAAGTTGTAAAATTTGAAAATTTTCAGTAGAAAATTTGTGATATTTTTCTTATTTTTGCTCAAAACATAGATTGTGGGTACACGTTAGAACCGCCTCGGCTCGCCGAGGCGGTTCTAACGCGTACCCACAATCTATGTTTTGGAGCAAAAATAAGAAAAATAGATATACCCCTGCATACCCCAGTTTTTCTATATAAAAGTGGGGTTCAAGGGGGTATACATTTCACGGACAAGTTTTCCTGATGAACTGCGCCTTAAATGTGTCTTCGAGAACCACAATTCCCTTTCTTATATAAAAGTTGCTGCAGGTCTTTGATTTTCAAAAATCGGATCGCCTTAGTTTTAATAAAACTGTTACAACGGATCATTTGATTTTAAAATTACTACGATTTCTTTATACCGTTGATAGTAGTTGGTATATGAACGTTTGGTCGCAACTGATTGAGTTTTATACCCCTAGCTTTAAAAGTTTTTTCATTGTCATAAAGAAGTCCTATTTGTGTCTAATTTTGTAATATTTTATCTGAAAAAAAAAAAATTGTTCCGTTTAATTTTAAACACTTTATCTTAGACCACCTAGTGCGTTCTGTTCTTTAAACAATGAGACCATGAAAAAAGTGGTGAACATATTTGAAAATTTATGAAGTCCGCCATAACCTTGCTACAATTCGTATTTTTTTTATTAAATATTAAATTATGAAATTATTCATCTGATTTGGCTGTTTTTAACATGTCACGGGGAAAAAAGCTTTAGTTTTACCGTTCTAAATCTAACATTGCGTATAATTTAAGTCATTATGTAATTAAACTTTTATCTTTGGGAGCGATTATCCGATGATTGATTTTCGATCGGAGGGCAGGTGTTTTTGTTTCGAAGAAAAAGGACTGACAATTCCTTGAAAATCAAATGGTCGCTTCCCTGCAGACTTTACAATAAAACAATAAATCATATTATGTAATATTGCATTTGAGACAACAATGCTACATGTGTTTGACGTGTGACGTTTCTTCACTTGACACAACCCTGTGCAAAATTCAAATTGGAAATTTAGTCCTTCGAATTGATGTTTCGATCAGCTACATACCTTGAGGAAAATGTCGCCAGCAACATTGACGCAGAATACAAACCAGTCTGCGGAGCTGGAGAGGTAGACACAGAAATGATAGTAAACTACACAAGGTCATTCTGTATCTTACAATATTTCAAATCATTCATAAGTCAAAGCCAATAGTAAGTTCTTACAGGATGCAGAGCCCGTGGTATGATGCATACTTAATTTTATAGCCATGCAATATGACGACAGGTAAAGATAGAAAGGTCACCTATGACACATGATGGACATTTGGCCAGTACCACATAACATTTTTCATCATCTCGAACACATCATATTCCCCTCAGTGTTATCACAGGTGGTCATCGATATTTGTTTCATGTTCATTAAATCATATTTTGAAAGGTATATTAAAATCAACTTCGAATCATTTCTCAAATGGATGCTCTGTGAAATTTAATACAAATCTTCTTTATATAAAATCAAATGCCTATGTTCTTATACTGCGTGCAATTTTATGCATCGGTGAACGGCAGCTTAAGTTTCTTTTCAATATTTAACTTTATTACTAACCGAAGTTTATAAAATCATTCCAAGTGAAAATTCTTGTTGAGTTAAATTGATAAAGCAGAACGATTTAGGGTCAATTAATTTTAGGTGCTCTGTTCGGTACATAACACTGGTGCAACATAACAGTATAGCTCTGTTTGATATTTAAACGGTATCTGGCAGTGCTCTGGCTTCTTATAAACATAAAGTCCTACAAAACCTCAGCTTGATATAGCTTTGGGTAAGAAAATAACTTTCAGTCAATTAAATAAGTACAAACATACATGTTTTGATAAACCATTTTAGACAAACTTTAATACTACTTCTTTACAAGGTACATCCAAATTAAGGTTAATAAATGTCATTTTAAAGCAATTTTTTAGACCACTGATATATTTGGAAGATCACTCTAGTTCTTAAACTGTCTTGGGGATTTAAATTAACTATGTACATTTCAAATTGGCGTTACTTGACACCTCCTGTTCTGTTTTGTCAAGGCCGACTTGATGCTCCGTCATTTTGGCCAGATTCGAAATTAATTTTGTTATGCTCATTATTGTGTTCTACTGTTTTCATTGTATGTTCATCTTTGTTCTTTCAAACCTTCTTGTTCACTTTCAAAGCAGATTTTCGAATAAAGATATCACATATTATATCTTATTTGACATTGGTCATATTACAAGCCAAATGGATACCAGAGACATACATATACGCGTCAAAATGCACCCAAGGCGTCATGAACTAGAATTTTAATCTATTGTTCCCATAAATATTAAACAAATTCTTATACCAGTCAGCCAAGAAGTCCATCTAAAGCTGCTCTAAGTGAAAGTATATGTCATTCCTTTAATACTTATAAGCATGTTATATAACCGTATTGCAAAATGTTTAATGGCGTCACATTTAAAGAAGAAAAATCAGTTGTTCAATTTCTGGAAGCCATGACAATAAAAGTGTATCACTAATATAACATTTCTAAGAAAATATCGTGTAACCAATCACCCAAGTGACAGTTAGATCAAATAGCCATTTATTTCTCTGATATTGCCAATGATTCCTTCATTTTGGCTGGCTATATCGATAGTTTTCTCAAAGTCCGTATTACATTCGAATTTTGCTAATGTAAATATTCCTCTCACATCATCTTGGGGTTTGATTATTAACCTGACTTTTTATAAGAAGTTTCAATGGGGAAATGTGCAATCGAAACGCTGCTTAAAGAGCCTTGTGACTAACACTAGCACCAACATTGTTAATTATTGGCGTATCGGACGTGTTTTAATTATTCGAAACTTTGAGATTATATTAGGCTACACTGTACATGTAAGCTTTATAACATATAATAGTTCTATGACTTTTAACATGAAAATGAAGATATCATAAACAATTGAAGATTATCCTGTTGGGAAGGTCTTATTCTCAGACAGGTTTACTGTATATTTCCTCAAGATGCGGCTCATGTATATATTTTGTGTAATAAATTTATCATAAAACACAAAGTAAGTAAAGCAATTATGTAATTTCATGTTCACACCACATGTAAAATGCATGTTTTATAGCTGCGACATTCAAAAACATTTATTTTATTCTTTTATACTAAACTAATTCCAGTTATATGGCAAATTGCCTTTTGTTATACCTCATCTGGCATGATTTACTTTCACAAGCTGCTTCGAGAACTCCGTCAAGTTATCGAAGAGTATTTTCATTTTAAAGTCCGACTTTTTCTTCGAAAAGTGCTGATGTACAATGTTATTTCAATGGCTGTGAAAAGTCATCGTCATGATTGCATAGATATCTTCACGTTCAGAGACAGTAATTTATAATAAATGGCCTACTAAACGTACTTAAATTACATGTATTCATACATGTATGTTTACTTAAGTACGTGTTACTAATGCTCGCTCGGCTCATGTATGTCTTTGTAACAGTATCTAGTTATCAATAAGTTGTCTCCACCCAGGTATTTGTGGTTTGCACATTAGTTCTCTGATAAAACCAACTCCTGGTCATTTCTGGGGATGATTAAATATGGTAATATAAAGTGTTAAAAGAAAACAATAACTAGAAAAGGAGAGTATAAATTACACTGAGTGTTTATGAAAATAACAATATATTTCTTTGAATATAAAAAATCAACGATCGCATAATCCGGGTAAACTTCATAACCTAATTCTACAATTTCCATTTAAATAAGATCCCCTTATCCCCAATTTGATATATTCAAACAACTGGGTGTCAAAGGGGTATATAGTGATGCATGTATCGTAAAGAAATATGATCTTTTGTGCGCTACTTTTAATGCTTGATACTCTGATACGCGCCTTTAGCTACTTTATTACAGACACAAAACACAAAAAACGTACGTTTTGATATTTGCAGATGCATCACAATGCATAGTGCGAATATACACGCGGTGAACGTGTGGTTACTTTTGCTAAGCGTGTTGATTTGCGTCCGCGCAGTTAAAATCCCTCGACCGCCGCTATTTTATGTCGGTTTTGGTCACGTCCATCCAAAATTAATCCCTGTCATCCTATATAATTTAATAGTGAATGGTCTGTAAAAATCTCTAAGTCGTTCAAGAACGGTGGTATCTATATCTGGATGAGTTCTTCCTTTATCATTGTTCAAACAATGCCAGCTTTTAGAACTGACGTTTTTTCGAAAGCACGGAAAGCCTTTAGTTTCATTAAAGGTAAAATTGTCTGCAGTTATTGACTGCCTTAATCCTAGGAAAGACTGCACTTTTTCCATCTCAGTTGATGGGTCTTTAATTAAATTTTCGGCACTCACAAAATGAAATTGTTTTATTGGAAAATAATCTAACCACCTGGATAAATGTTGCACGTAAACTCCTATTCGAATTATTGTCCATGACGTGTCAATAATGCTGGTTTTATTATTTACAAACACCATTTCCTCGAATGGCCTCACATCCGGGTTCCTGCTTGCTAACTGGGTATAGTCCGAGATAGCCCGAGTGATTGGGTCCCTCAGCACAATGATGAGTTTTGTTTTCTTTGACATTTTATAAACGCGTTCCGGAATCCCCTTGGTGACGAAATATGACGGGGTTTTCTCTATTGTCATCTGGCCTTTCGTCACTTCCGGCATCAGATTTCTGAAAAAGACAAAACAAACCTTTATTATTCTTTTGTGGATCCATTCTATTATTTTCTGCAGAAAGAGTAATTAGACACAGACTAGTCTCGACGAATCAACGGGCCTGGCAAGGACCTGAACTGTTTCCATTAGATATCAAACTATTATTTGGCAAGAAAATTGACGGGATTACATCTGTGCCTATAATAATTTATGTTTGTCTACGAAGGACACAACATGACGTTTCAATATATGTAACTAACCTATGTGGATACGATTCACATTCTGCATACATACTTATTTCCTTTCTTGAATAAATGGTGGAGCATATATGAGGATAGATAGTGTAGTTCTACATTCTACATACCAGTGAAGCATTCTTTAAACTTACAAAGTCGCCAGATAGGCCTTACACTGATACCCGTAAACCTATCCGAAATGTGCTACCAAAACATGCATATGAACTGCATTAAGTTGAATCAAATCAATTTCCAATTTCAAGGCTATATGAGAGACTCAGTGGAGATTTTGTCCGATACCTGTTGCACTCTACCAACAACGTTTGAATATGAAACAAAACCATACTGTTGTGCTGCGTTGGAGTTGTATACCTAGTAGATCGCCTAAAATTAATTGACACTAAAACGTTTTACTTAATTAATTAAACTTAACAAGAATTTTTACTTCATCTGCTTTTATAAGCCTCAGGTAATAATAAATAAAATATAAAGGTTTGATCCTTTGGAAGCAGTAAAAACATTCAAAGGGAGATAGTATGGACTATATTGCGCAAGTTCGGGTAATGAACCCTCGTCAGTAGCCCTCGTTAAACCGGCAACGAACGCCAGACTATAATTGTGCTGCAATTTCGAGACTTTACACGAGGATTCTAAATCAAAGACATATTCCTAAATTGGGTCAATAATTAAAAAAATGCTTAGAAAAAGGTACAAGTAGGCAAAGATCAGGAAAAGGCGCAATCAGAAAAAGATTCCCACTCTAAAAACCGAGGTGGGAAAAAACCAAACTAACAATCAGGTACTTATACCATGAAACATATCGTAAGCCGAATGAGCAGCTTTTTTCGAAATAGGTGGCCACTCAGTTACCTTAACTTAACTTAAGATATGAAAACATACATAAGGCGCCAACAGCACAAAAAAAAAAAATTATACACCAAGACACAAAACAAAAGAAGTATGTTTCTAAACGCGAGTGTTTTGAACACTCTGAATATCTTTACCGATCTCAAAGGACCGAAATAAAATATAATCTGCACTATGGATGATGTACGGGGAGACTTTTTACGGCCGCCACACAAGTTAAATGTTGAAAAGAAACTTAAGCTGCTGTTCACTGGTACATCAAATTGCACGGAGTACAAAAACATAAGCCTTTGATTTTATCTACATATCGTTGAATTAAATTTTATAGATATTTGATTGTCAATATGACTTTTCGCACCTTGGTTTTTGGAGTGGGTTTTTTTCTGATTGCGCCGTTTTTTTTCATTGCTTACTTTTGCTTAACATGAGTGAGTATAAATCTATTCTGATCGTCGTAGACTCATGTCACATATTTATTGTTCTATATCATCTGAATGACACGCATGTTCCGATTAGTCAAATATATTCATTTCAATCAGAATTTTAACGCTAAATATGTGACGTGAGTCTAATGCGATCATAATTGATTCAAACATGAATATGCAAGGTGCTAACAGTTCAAAAATTGTCATCCAAACACAAAACAATTAGAAACAGCGTAGCTGTACGGACCATTTTTGGATCCCATCTAACCGACAAAGACTGCTAGTGACATATATTTCCATAATATCTATTAAGCATCCCAGGTGGCCGATGCATTAGCTCAAAAGATAATTAAGAATTTGACTCCTACAAGCTTTAAATGCAAATGGTGGCGTCAAGTTGAAAATGTTTTAGAAACAATAATTCAGACAAAAATGTAACGCTGTGACCTTTTATATGTTTAATATGATTTAATATGTTTTCATCGTAAACATCTGTAAGGTAAAATTACATATTGTTATGACTTAATCTATGCGCATAACTAATATGGTAAAACTAACGTTTTCTTTTGACGCTACCCATGATGTGCATATTTATATGCAATATATTAAAATATATTGATATCTGCGACTATACAAAGTCAAATTAGTTTAATGTAATCGTATTTTACCGTGAAATGTTGAAAGCCGCCAAATCAGATAAAATTAGTTTATAACTTAATGTTGGACGAGTGAATATGATATGTACAACGATTTGAGATCCAAAAGGGTGCGATGAACATGATGTATTTTAATAAACTTGTATATCATAAACTCGTGTATATTCGTATGAACGTCATTTTTTGTATTTTTTGAAAATACCAAACGCAATTCGCCACATCACTAGGACCTTTTCTGTATAGATGCTTATAATACGTGCATAAATGAAATTACAAATTGTCTTACTTGCAAATCAAGAGCAAACAAAATCGATACATTTCAATTCAGTCTTGGAATCAAGTATTACTTTAAATCCCTACTATGATGTCTGACAATTTATCTTTTTGTGACAGGTAGGAAAATTTTCCTTTAAAGAAATTAACTTACATGCGAGTTTTAAAAGAATAACACTATTCACCAGCCTGATCAAGATAGAAGCAAAGAATGTACATGTATATCAGTTTAATTCCCATTAATGACCAGACCATGGAATCAACAGAAAGCTGAACTGAAATAAAAGTAAAAGTAGGCAACGATCAGGAAATGGCGCAATCAGAAAGAAACCCCCACCCCAAAAACCGAGGTGGGGAAAACTAAATTAACAAACATGTACTTATACTAAGAAAACATATTGTAAGCCGAATGGGCAGCCATTTTCCCGATAGGTGGCCACTCAGCCACACAAACTTAGCAAAAAATTTGAAAACGCACATAAGGTGTCAACAACACAAAAATTCAACACCAAGACATAAAACAAAAAGAACCACCACAGAAGTATCGCCTTGGAACGATCAGTAATATATTATTACTGGAGGGCTTAAATCGATTTTACATGGCCATAACCTCATCCTCAGCTTCTGCAGTGGTTCATAACATTTAGTTAGTTCTTCGGTCCTCGTGGTGAATCTTTAACTAGCCAATGAATCATCGAAGACAAACAAATAAATCATAAACATGATGATAAACATCCTGATGAATTAAAAATGAGGACTCAACAGATTCAGTAAGCTGCCCGACGATGGAGAATAACTTACTGAAACCTGGAGCGAAAGAAAACCCCAGTTGCATCCCGGTGGGACAAGCAACAGACAAGAAGTTCCGGCCCGAACCAACTAAAATGAATAGGTTTAAGTCGGGGCCATCATAGTCTGACGCCCGACCCACCGGCGTGCAATTAAAGAAGGCAGCATAGTTATCAACCATGATTGGGTTAAAAACTAAACATGCAGACTGTCGCATAACATTAAGTTATAGCCTACGTATACGTCTGTAATGTGTTATGTTGGTTGATTGGGGTTTAACGTCTCACCAACAGCTAAGGTCATATGGAGACGGGACCTCGGAGAAGCCCGGGATCGAACCTGCGACCCCTGGTTTACAAGGCGAGCGACATAACCACTGCACCACGGAGGCTTCTATCATGCCTTCCTATAAGTTTCTTAAATTTGTAAACCAAGTCACCATAAATTCTGGTTCCGAAAGGCCCTCGCCTAAAAGCGTCTTTAACCCAACAGTATATTTGGAAATCAATTCATAGTGTCTACGATAAAATTTAGAAAATGTTTTTCGAAGTTTATGATACAGATAGCCCTGTTGGAGAAGTTTGGCCATTAAACATTTATTTCGAGCGTTGAAGTCCGTAACATGATTACATCTACTCTAACAAACCTAATAATTTGCAAAATGTATACACCATAAGATGCACGACGAGGAACGTCATAATCCAAAAACGGAATTTACTATATCAAAATCAAAGTCATCCCGCTTATCATAAATTTTAGAAGAAACAAATCCTTTTGCAACAGTAAGATGTAAATCTAAAAAGGGGGCTTCGGTATCTGAGATACGTCTTAAACGTCTAATATGATAAGATTCGGAATCGATAAATGGACGAAGAGCATGGTGAGTATAACATCTTGTTAACAGTGCAGCGTCATACATTTGATGATTTCTATCGTAAAATCTATTAGCCTCTCTGTCCAAGAAACGTAATACAGCAATAGGTAGAGAACTAAGATAAGAAAACATTGAATGTCGACCGTGAATCCATTGTATAACCGCTAAATCATTAAGGGAAGTGTTCAATTTCATTGCAGCGCACCGTTTACGTTTGTCATTACCCTTTTTCCGCATACCATGAGATCTAGATTTTCGTTTACTCTGAAACGGTGTTTGCAATAATTTAATCCATTTAAGTTCAGTTTCAAATCGTTTGATGTTTTTGAATCTAACAGAAGGTACAATTAGACAACGATCAGGAAAAGGTGCAATCAGAAAAAGATTCCCACTCCAAAAACCGAGGTGAGAAAAAAAAAACAAAATTAACAATCAGGTACTTATACCACGAAAACATATCGTAAGCCGAATGAGCAGCTATTTTCCCAATAGGTACCACTCAGTTACCTAAACTTAACTAAAAATATGATAACATAAATAAGGCGCCAACAGCACAAAATTTTAAACACCATGAAATAAAACAATAAGAACAATCACAGAAGTTTCGCCTTGCGGGCTTAAACCGGTTTTACAGGTATCTAACTTCACCCTCAGCTTCTGCAGTGGTTTATAACATTTAGTTAGTTGTTCGGTCCTTGTGGTGAATCTCTAACTAGTCAATGAATCATCATGGACAAACAAATAAATCATGATAAACTCCGTGATGAATCAAAAACGAGGACTCACAGATTAAGTAAGCTGCCCGACGATGGAGATCCCTGGGAGCCCAATAACTTACTAACTCCGGAGGAAAAGAAAAACACGAGTTGAACCCCGGTGGGCCAGAAGAATTTTTGTCATATGAGATTTTCTCCACTGAACTATAACATTATTGGTAGAATGACCAGTGCGCTTAAAATGCTGGTACAGAAAGGTATCATTATTTTTGGGCTTTCTGATTCTACGATAGTGCTCATCAAATCGTGTTTGCAAAGTTCGACAAGTTTGTCCAACATATTGCATCTTACAATTGTTTATATTTCAAGTAAGAAAATATACAAGACCCATTGATTTTCAGTCTTAATCAGAATCTTAAACCACTGAAACCACGAACCACGACTTGAATGAACCAAAATAGGCTTAAAAGTTTAGACCGTGACAATGTGCCGTTTTGGTAATGAAATTAAATCATATAGTGCACTTTCAACTAAATGAGTTTAAAACAGTTACCCGTTAGCAATGATCAGGAACTGGTGAAATCAGAAGCAAAGACACACAGAACCACAATGACAGTAAACACTGATACAAATAGAACGTTCGACAAGCCAAGCGAGAAGCTATGTCCCTTAAGATGGCCACTCCTGTAGGCTATTTGACTTAAGGATGGAGCTGGGACGAAATGTATAAAATATGCTAAAATTATGAATGTTTGATTCTGTACAAAGGTTGTGGAAATATTAGTTGTGATGGGAAATATTAGTTGTGGTGGCCGCCTATTGGGAGGGTGGCTGCTCGTTCGGCTTACGATGTGTTTCATGGTATAAGTGCCTGATTGTTAGTTTGGTTTTTTCCCACCTCAGTTTTTGGAGTGGGAATCTCTTTCTGGTTGCGCCTTTTCCTGATCTTTGCCTACTTGTACCTTTTTGTTACTTTAGTATTAAGGTATCTCAAATTACAAAATTATGTAGTGAAATCTGGGTCAATCGGTCCCATTTTTCTAGTTGGCATGCTATATTAGTTCAATGACAATTAAAATGGGTACCAAATTACCTGACACAAAAACATTGTTACATGTCAAGTAATCGATATGTCACAATTGAACAGCTGAGAAAGGTTTAACAATGTACGGTCAACATGTTGATTCGAATATGCATTGAGCATGGCTTTTTAGAAACATGAACACAGATCGGCTGCAGAAACCATTGCAAACCTAACAGACGATATCAATTAAAAGCTATAGCCAATCGACCACAAAAACTGAAGGGTCTAACGATATTAACATAAACGCACTTCAAGCAATAACTATCCAAGATGATATTAAAAACTGTATATTGGCAAGTTGGCGACTATTAAAATAATATTCCAGAAGCAAACATATGGATAAAATAATATTAACTGAAACTTAAAAATGCTGCGATTTTGTCCATATCTACGATTTTCAGAAAACTAGAAAATGTGTTTATGAAACACTATGCCCCCAACTGGTAAGTCACTTTCAAGATGTAAAAATGTCCAAAAAATGACCAAGTTCAAATTGTAAAAAAAGTGACAAAAATTAATCTGAGGAGTATATCCCAACCACATTCATATCTCCAAAGCATGATAACAATGTCTGCAAAGTTTCAAAAGTATCGGTATTAAATTGTAGGAGGAGTTGCGCACACAAGGTACCCTCTATCCATTCACTAAAATGCCCAAAAAATGACTAAGTTCAAATTGTGAAAAAATGACAAAAAATGATCCAAGGATTACATCCAAACCACATGCATATCTTCAGACCATGCCCATAACACATGTAAAGTTTTAAATAAATTGGCACGAAACTGTAGGAGGAGTTGCGCACACAAGGTAACCTCTGCCCATTCATTTTCAGTGTGAAAATGCCCGAAAAATGGCTAAGTTCAAATTGCAAAAAAAGTGACAAAAATTAATCTGAGGATTATATCCAAACCACATGCATATCTTCAAAGCATGGTCACAATATCTGTAAAGTTTCAAGAAAATCGGAATAAAAATGTAGGAGGAGTTGCGCACACAAGGTACCCACTATCTATTCACTTTATCAAGAATTAAAAAGGGAAATAACTCTCACAGAATGGGCCCTTAGCCCCTTGAATTTACCTGAAAGAAAAAAATATGGGTCCTCTTAATTATCATATACAAACTACATACCAAATTTCAAGATCCTAGCTCTAACGGTTCCTGACCGAGTGCTAAGTGTTACTCACGCATCACAGACTGACTGCACTGGACTGGACTGGACGGACAGACCCAAACCAATATGCCCCCTCAACTTTTTCGAAGGTTGGGGCATAAAAAAAGATCTTGAAACCGCGGCATGTCCCATCCCCTTTCTCATTAATATGTTCGCCTGAGTTTTATTTTTATTGATAAATTATTGTCGTATCAGGTCAGAAATATATAATTTTGTAGTTTAATTGTTTCAAGATTTACTGTCTGTAGCCAAGGGAAAATAAATATTTTCATTGACTAGATAAAATATGAAAGAAAAACATAATCGTAAAGGACGAGAATATTTTCGCACCAACTATCTATATTGTACATATGAGCCGCCTCATGGGAAAACCAACAATCTGCATAGGCGAAAACAAAGGCGCAGATCAGCTTCGCGGTAACCGCGAAGCTGATCAGCGCCTTTGTTTTCGCTACTCGGATAGTACAATTCCTCTTCTACTTAAATCCAAAATTTCAAGCTTCTAGCTCTTTTCTGTGCTTGTACAGGCCGGTTTGTGTCGGACCTGTTCGGAAACCACATTGTTGGTTTTCCCACGAGTCGGCTCATATATAACTACAACGATTTGCCTAAAACTGTGAAAAATAAGAAAATATGCAAAGACTGATTTGAGATCACAATATTATACAAGTGTCGTTTTTATTGGTTTTGGAAAGATGGTACTCATCTACAATGAAATGTAAAAGAGTCATGAAGCTTTTAGTATCCTCAATTATTTTGCAATTATTAAGTCATACAATAAGATAGATGTGAGATCTTCGGGGGATGCAGATGTCGAATTTCTTTAGTGCAGGTTTTAATAATTATTACATGTAACGTTTTGGGCACTTAATGCGCACCTGAACAATTTATTGATAAAATGGTTCTAATTATTTCGAGAATTTAAATTAAGGCAAATATGAAATTTTCTAGTTTACTATAATAAGGTAACGGTATGAACATCAACTTCAAATTGGTTCAGCTGTTTCCAAGAAGTTAATTATCTCTTCGTAAATAAAAACGTATGAGCCTCGATACAAAAATATGCCACGTTCTAGTTTTGTCTTGCAAGTTCGACGCACAATAACAAAGGTGGTCAGAATCATTTATCTCGTCAGCGCAAGGAGTTTATATGGTCCGTTACTCTGATTGTACACTGTAGAATTCCTTACGACGTAGCTCGTTCGATATGTCAACCAGTAAAATTGTTGTCACGTTTATTCATACGTTGTCAATCGTCTTCAAATACCCAATGCATGTATATGTAGCCATCCACTTCTGAGAAGACTTCATCCACTTTAAGCCGTTCACGATAGATACCTGAACACTCGCATGTACGTATTTGAGAACTGAGCCTCGGGTTACTCCATAGGTGCATTTTGCAGGGGCAGAAATCAGAGACTGCAACAATTTAAAGCTACAGCATTCTGAATAAAAACATTCTTTAAGTGTCGTATACATGTATATGGGCATGGTGGCCATCTTGGTCGTGTGACTTGGATCTTTATATACACATTTCGTTCCCACTTCATATAATATAGATGATTCATATAAAATTTGGCTTTGAGTGTCAGAGGCGACAATGTTTGAATATTATGATAATATACATACATATGTATATATTGTCTCGGGTATGGCAGATGAGCCCCTGGGGTACATTTCTCAGATTCATTAATATTCAGTAATATTGCCAATTTCCAGCAAAATTTCCCTTTAAATGACATTTTTACAGTTATCACCATTCTTATGCATAGGCGACCGATGTTGACCTTGCCTAAAAGGATCATGATTTATATACTGTACACATTGTAGAACTTTGATGATCATCGATGCTTCATGCCAAGTTTCGTTTAAATTAGTCCATCGGTTCCGGAGAAGATTTTGAAGGGGTTTTACCATCTATGGGTATGGCGGCCATCTTGGTCATGTGACCTGGATTAGTTATATATATGCATTGGTTCCCCCTTCGGAATCTACTTAAGGAAAATGAGACATTATGATAAAAAGTCATTGAGGATATGATAATATTACACAGTCAGCGTTTTGCTTTTTTATGTCAATTTAGGGTCAATTAATTTTAGGTGCTCCGTTCGGTACATAACACCGGTGTAACATAACAGTATGGCTCTGTTTGATATTTAAACGGTATCTGGTAGTGCTCTGGCTTCTTCTAAACATAATGTCCTACAAAACCTCAGCTTGATATAGCTTTGGGTAAGAAAATAACTTTCAGTCAATTAAATAAGTACAAACATACATGTTTTGATAAACCATTTTAGACAAACTTTAAACTAAGGTTAATAAATGTCACTTTAGAGCAATTTTCTTAGACCGCTGATATATTTGGAAGATCACTCTAATTCTGAAACTGTCTTGGGAATTTAAATGCAAATTGGCGTTACTTGACACTTCCTATTCTGTTTTGCCAAGGCCGACTTGATGCTCCGTCATTTTGGCCAGATTCGAAATTAATTTTGTTATGCTCATTGTTGTGTTCTATTGTTTTCATTTCCTGTTCATCTTTGTTCTTTTAAATCTTCTTGTTCACTTTTAAAGCGGATTTTCGAACAAAGATATCGCATATTATATCTTATGTGACATTGTTCATATTACAAGCCAAATGTATACCGGAGACATAAGCGTCAAAATGCACCCAAGGCGTCAGGAACTAGAATTTTAACCTGTTGTTCCCATAACAAACTCTTATGGCGCCTTATGTATGTTTTCATATTTTTAGTTAAGTTAAGGTAACTGAGTGGCCACCTATTGGGAAAATAGCTGCTCATTCGGCTTACGATATGTTTCATGGTATAAGTACCTGATTGTTAGTTTGGTTTTTCCCACCTCGGTTTTTGGAGTGGGAATCTTTTTCTGATTGCGCCTTTTCCTGATCTTTGCCTACTTGTACCTTCTTATACAAGACAGCCAAGAAGTCTATTTAAAACTGCTCTAAGTGAAAGTGTATGTCATTCCTTTAATACTTATAAACATATTATGTTACCGTATTGCAAAACGTTTTTATAAAATGGCGTCACATTTCATTCAATTTCTGGAAGCCATGACAATAAAATTGTATCACTAATATAACATTTCTAAGAAAATATCGTGTAACCAATCACCTTAGTGACAGTTAGATCAAATAACCATTTATTTCTCTGATATTGCCAATGATTCCTTCATTTTGGCTGGCATTATCGATAGTTTTGTCGAAGTCCGTATTACATTCAAACACAACCACAGATTTTGCTAATGTAAATATTCCTCTCACATCATCTTTGGATTTGGTTATGAACCAGACTTTTTATAAGAAGTTTCAATGGAGAAATGTGCAATCGAAACGCTGCTTATGTCAGAATATGTGCGACGCCTTATCCTATCTCCTGGATAATATTTATATTACATTTGGGACCAAGTTATACAGACAAATTGTTGGAATTCCGATGGGTACACATTGCGCACCTCTCGTAGCTGATTTATTTTTATACTGCTACGAAAGAGATTTCATGGATTCTCTTAACCATGATAATCAAGCTGATGTTATCGAGGCTTTTAATTCCACTTCTAGGTACCTCGATGACCTTTTGAACATTGACAACCCTTATTTTGTAGTTATGGTCAATCAAATTTATCCATCTGAACTACAGTTGAACAAAGCCAATATCTCGGATACCGAAGCCCCCTTTTTAGATCTACATCTTTCTGTTGCAAATGGATTTGTTTCTTCTAAAATTTATGATAAGCGCGATGACTTTGATTTTGATATAGTAAATTTTCCGTTTTTGGATGGTGACGTTCCTCGTCGTGCTTCTTATGGTGTATACATTTCGCAACTTATTAGGTTTGCTAGAGTCTGCAATCATGTTACAGACTCCAACGCTCGAAATAAATCTTTAACGGCCAAACTTCTCCAACAGGGCTATCGGTATCATAAACTTCGAAAAACCTTTTCTAAATTTTATCGTAGACACTATGAATTGATTTCCAAATATAATGTTGGGTTAAAGACGCTTTTAAGTGAGGGTCTTTCGGAACCAGAATTTTATGGTGACTTGGTTTACAAATTTAAGAAACTTATAGGAAGTAATGATTTTTCTTTTCAGTTTAGAAAAATCATAACACGTTACAGACGTATAGGTTATAACTTGAATGTTATGCGACAGTCTGCATGCTTAGTTTTTAACCCAATCACGGTTGATAACTATGCTGCCTTCTTTAATTGCACGCCGGTCGGGTGTTAGACTGTATGATGGCCCCGACTTAAAGCTATTCATTTTAGTTGGTTGGGGCCGGAGCTTCTTGTCTGTTGCTTGGCCCACCGGGGTCCAACTGATGTTTTTCTTTAGCTCGGGAGTTAGTAAGTTATTTGGCGCCCAGGGATCTCCATCGTCGGGCAGCTTACTGAACCTGTGAGTCCTGGTTTTTGATTCATCAGGATGTTTATCATGATTTATTTGTTTGTTCTTGATGATTCATTTACTAGTTAGAGATTCACCACGAGGACCGAAGAACTAACTAAATGTTATGAACCACTGCAGAAGCTGAGGGTGAGGTTACGGCCGTGTAAAATCGATTTAAACCCGCCAGTAACTTTGTGTTACTGATCGTTCCAAGTCGATACTTCTGTGGTGGTTCTTTTTGTTTTATGTCTTTGTGTTTAAAATATTTTTGTGCTGTTGGCGCCTTATGTATGTTTGCATATTTTTAGTTAAGTTAAGGTAACTGAGTGGCCACCTATTGGGAAAATAGCTGCTCATTCGGCTTACGAAATGTTTTCATGGTATAAGTACCTGATTGTTAGTTTGGTTTTTTCCCACCTTGGTTTTTGGAGGGGGAGTCTTTTTCTGATTGCGCCTTTTCCTGATCTTTGCCTACTTGTACTTTTTAGAGAGCCTTGTGATTAACACTAGCATCAACATTGTTAACTATTGGCGTATCGGGCGTGTTTTAATTATTCGAAACTTTGAGATTATATTAGGCTACGATGTGATATAAGGTTTATAACATTTAACAGTTCTAAGGCTTTGAACATGAAAATGAAAATAAAATAAACAATTGAAGATTACCCTGTTGTGAAAATCTTATTCTCAGAAACGTTTACTGTATGCGGCACATGTATATATTTTGTATCATAAACACCATAAAACACAAAGTAATCAAAGCAATTATGTAATTACATGTTCACACCACATGTACGTTTTATAGCTGCCATATTAAAAAACATTTATTATATTCAATCCCAGTTATATGACATATTGCTTTTTGGTATACATGTACCTCATCTGGCATGATTTTCTTTCACAAGTTTCGTCGCTTATGCTTCGAGAATACCGTCAAGATACCGACGAATATTTTCATTTTTATCCCGATTTCTTCCTCGAATATTGCTGATGTAAAATGTTATTTTAACCGTTGTTAAAAGTCATCGTCATGACTGCAAAGACATCTTCAGCACCTCAGAGACAGTCATTCTTTAACAATAAATGTCCTACTACACGTACTCACATTATATACATTCGCAAATGTATGCTTACTTACTAAGTACTATATATTTACTTAGTGACCACCTTAATGCTCACTCGGGCTATATGTGTTGTTTTTGTGGTAGTATCTATCTGTCATTTTAGTTTTTTGAGGCTTGTACCTTGGTTCTGATAAGACCTGGTCTTTGGTCATTTCTAGGGAAAAAAAGTATGGTGGCATGGAAGTGAATGCATTTTCTTATCTCTAATTTTACCTACTTGTGGTGCAAAACGGCCATAAAACATCTCCCAGAACATCCATTCAATGCCCTTGTTTTTCCAGTCCTCAGGGATTGCTTACGATCAGTGCATTTTCCTCTCTCTATTGATCGTTCCAAGGCGATACTTCTGTTTTGGTTCTTATTGTTTTATATTTTGGTGTTGAGTTTTTGTGCTGTTATGTACATTTTGATATATTTAGTTAAGTTCATATAGGGAAATAGCTGCTCATTCAGCTTACGTATGTTCTTTTTTTATAACTACCTGATTGATAATTTTGTTTTTCCCACTTCGGTTTTGAAGTGGGAATTTCTTTCTGATTTCACCAACTTACTTTTACCTTTTTAAGAGAAGACGATGACTAGAAAAGGAGTAGTATAAATCAAACTGAGTGTTTATAAAAATAACAATATATTTCTTTGCATATAAAAAATCAACGATCGCATAATCCGGGTAAACTTCATAACATAATGCTACAATTTCCATTTAAATAAGATCCCCAATTTGATGTATTCAAACAACTGGGAAGCAAATGGGTATATAATGATTCATGTATCGGAAAGAAGGTTGAACTTTTGTGCGCTACTTTTAATGCTTGATACTCCGATACGCGCCTATAGCTATTTTATTACAGACACAGAACACACACAAACAACGTACGTTTTGATATTTGCAGATGCATCATGATGGAAAAAGGGAATATACACAACGTGATAAAAGGGTTACTTTTGCAAAGTTTTTTTACTTGTGTCCGCACAATTAAACTCCCTCGACCGCCGCCATTTTATGTTTTAAGAATGGTCCGTTTTGGTCTGTTTTGGTCACGTCCATCCAAAATTAATTCCTGTCATCCTATATAACTTAATAGTGAATGGTCTGTAAAAATCTCTAAGCCGTTCAAGAATGGTAGTATCTATGTCTGGATGAGTTCTTCCTTTATCATTGTTCAAACAATGCCAGCTTTTAGAACTGACGTTTTTTCGAAAGCACGGAAAGCCTTTAGTGTCATTAAAGGTAAAATTGTCTGCAGTTATTGACTGCCTTAATCCTAGGAAAGACTGCACTTTTTCCATCTCAGTTGATGGGTTTTAAATTAAATTCTCGGCACTCACAAAATGAAATTGTTTTATTGGAAAATAATCTAACCACCTGGATAAATGTTGCACGTAAACTCCTATTCGAATTATCGCCCATGACGTGTCAATAATGCTGGTTTTATTATTTACAAACACCATTTCCTCGAATGGCCTCACATCCGGGTTCCTACTTGCTAACTGGGTATAGTCCGAGATAGCCCGAGTGATTGGGTCCCTTAGCACAATGATGAGTTTTGTTTTCTTTGACATTTTATAAACGCGTTCCGGCATCCCCTTGGTGACGAAATATGACGGGGTTTTCTCTATTGTCATCTGGCCTTTCGTCACTTCCGGCATCAGATTTCTGAAAAAGAAAAAAAAACATTCTTATTTTTTTTTACCCATTCAGTTATTCTCTGCAAGAAGATTAAGTAGACACAGACTAGGCTCGACGAATCAACGGGCCTGGCAAGGGCCCGACCTGTTTCCATTAAATATCAAACTATTATTTGGCAAGAAAATTGCCAAGAAATGGCACAGATGTGACGTGAGTCTAATACGATTATAATTGATTCAAACATGAATATGCAAGGTGCAAACAGTTCCAAAACATACATCCAAACACAAAACAGTTAGAACCCTGACAGAAGTTTGGTACCTATACGGACCATTTTTGGATCCCATCTAACCGACAAAGACTGCTGGTGACATATATATTTTCATAGTAATAAGCATCCCAGGTGGTCCATGCATCAGCTCAAAAGATAACTAAGAATTTGACTCCTACAAGCTTTAAATGCAAATGGTGGCGTCAAGATGAAAACGTTTTAGAAATAAAACTTCAGACAAAAATGTAACACTGTGATCTTTAATACATTTGATCTGATTTAATCTGTTTTCATCGTAAACATCTGTAAGGTAAAAACATATTGTTATGGCTTAATCTATGCGCATAACTAATATGGTATAACTAAATTTTCTATTGACGCTAAACATGATGTGCATATTTATATGCAATATATTAAGATGTATTGATATCTGCGATTTTACAAAGTCAAATAAGTTTAATGTAATCGTATTTTACCGTGACATGTTAAAAGCCGCCAAATCAGATAAAGTTAGTTCATAACTTACTGTTGGACGAGTTGAAAACGTGTCGATTAATTGAGCCGCCTCGTGGGAAAACCAGCAATGTGGTTTCCGAACAGGTCCGACACAAACCGACCTGTACAAGCACAGAAAAGAGCTAGAAGCTTGAAATTTTGGATTTAAGTAGAAGAGGAATTGTACTATCCGAGTAGCGAAAACAAAGGCGCTGATCAGTTTCGCGGTTACCGCGAAGCTGATCTGCGCCTTTGTTTTCGCATATGCAGATTGTTGGTTTTCCCATGAGGCGGCTCATATGATACAACGAATTGAGATCCAAAATTTATGATCTGTAGCAAGGGTGTGACGCACTTGATGTCTTTTCATAAACTTATTTATGAACGTCACTTTTTGTACTTTTCAAAAATACCAAACGACGTTTGCCACATCACTGGGACCTTTTCTGTATATAAGCTTATAACGACTGTCTGCGAAGATGTATCCTGTATATATGTATAATTTTGCATTCATGAAAAATACTTTAATAAGTTAAACACATAAGCTTTCAGTCAGTATATATCTGACAAAGGTTTTCGGAAGATTTCATAGGTTTCCCGCCCAAAGTTTGAGAGTTTCTGGCAGCTTCTGTGTGATGTGTATAGAAAATATGTTACATTCCCCGTAAAATTCAACATTTGACCAATGCAACAACATGGCGGAAACCTCTTGATGTTATATACATGCAGCATCAATCTGTGTTAAAGGGGGAGGGGGTCAGATTTTTTCAAAAATATATTTTGTCAGAAAACATATTTTTTTCCAAAAGATTTTCAAGGAAATGCTACAATATGCCTATTGCAACCCAAAATTTTGGGTAGAAACTATTTATCCACGAATAACAGGTACAACATCTTTATTAGATTAATAACTATAAACAGCACTGTCCATCACTTATGCAAAAACCTGTACCTTAAATATACTATGCAAAATAAATAGAGCAAATGTTACTTTTAACAGTGACTCCATATGTTTTGTAGACTTTAGGGAAGTTCTTCTGACAATGGCTTGCGTGTATCAAATAATGGTAGAAACAGTCTTTATGTGATGCTGAAGTATGATTTGATTTGAAGCCCACGGAGGCATATCTCAAATAAAACATAAACCATCAAATATTGATATACATATTTTGCACAGTATATCTATATGCATCATAAGTGTACACCTTGTGTATACCTATCAAAATAGGACAGTCAGTCTGTTCATTCAGGTAGAACATACATATACAGTATATTTCCATAGCCCTGGTGAATTACAAATAATGGACCTGGGCCCATTTTTCGGTTTTGGGGCTTTTTGACAGCCTTCCCCCCCTTGCCCAAACATGGCATTTGGATATTATATGTCATTTATAAAAGTACAGTTGTGTTCAAAATATTTTGTTTGGGCAAGGGGGGGAACATGGTCTTATAAAAGGTTTCCTTTTTCCTATATGACGCTATATTAAATTCAAAGATTTTATCCAATTTTTAAAGAAGCCACTGCTTGAGTTGCACAAAACATTACATGCCAAAAAACAATAGAAATTAATTTTTCGACTGCAATAAACGTCATTTCAGTGCCTGAAACGTGAGATTTTGAAAAATTCTTGGGCATCTTCCGAAAACCTTTGCTGACTTGCATATATGTGTTTAGCTGTGACCACACACTAACAGATAAGAACTGAACACTGCGGTGTAAAACACCAAGTGTGATAAATACTGTTGTATATGTTGAAACATTATTTGTCTTGAATCCTAATATGGATGTCAAATTTACCTTTTCAAGAGCATACAAAACAAGAGCAAACAAAATCGATACAATTCAGTTCAGATTTGGAATTAAGTCTTATTGTAAATCTATGCTATGCTGTCTGCAAGTCTGGCAATTAATCTTTGTGTGTCAGGTAGGAATTACTTGTTTTCCAGAACCAAAACCGTACAGACTGAACATGATCGCTCTGTAAAGAAGCGAAAAATGTATATTATTTCATAAATACCCATGTCACATGATATTAACAGCCATATATTAACGAAAAGAAAGCCATGTATCAATATAGCAATTCTCGTGCGCGGGTGCTGTTAATACATGTTAAAACACGTGCTATAATAATGTGTTACTTATGAACAAGCATAAGAATGAAAACTTTTGCCGTCTGAAAACGTGATGAGGCTGTAAAATATAGTGCACCGTTATTTCTTTCGTTTTTGCTGAATTAATGTAATAATAGCGATCAAAATGATTTTGTCATTCATTAACATTCGCTGGGGCTCGAGGGTAGTGTTGAAAACAGAGGGTGAAGGGGGAGTCTTGAAAACCTTGGGCTACGCCCTCGGTTTCCAACACTCCCCTCGGGACCTAGTTAAAGTTAATGAATGGAAAATCATATTTGATCCCTATATTAAAGAATCCGGCCCATCTGTGACTTGGCCATAGAAACAAGAGAAAACTGAACCAAAACTAAACTGTTCAATGAACCACGCCTGGAATTAATAAAACAGATTAAAAGGTCAGACCTTGACAGTGTGCTTATTTGTTAAAACTCAAAACATATAAATCAACTAAATGAGTTAAAATAGTTTCAAGTAAGCAATGATCAAACATTGGTGAAATCAGACCCAAAGTGAGAACGTAAAGCCCAAGTTGGAAAGAATTATAATGACAAGTAGATACTGATACAAATAGAATGTAAGGTAAGCCGAGCGAGAAGTGTCTACTTCTTTAGGATATTAGACTAAAGGATGGGGCTTAGACGAAATGTATAAAATATTCAAAGGATGTGGAAATATTAGGTGTGATGGGACGTTTTTGTTACTTCAGTATGAAGGTATCTCAAATAACAGAATTATGTAGTGAAATTTCGATCAACCGGTCCCATTTTTCAAGTTGGCATGATCTATTAGTTCAATGTCAATTAAAATGGGTATCATATAGCATGGCACAAAAACATTGTTACATTTCAGCTAAACGATATGTCACAATTGAACAGATGAGAAACGTTTAACAATGTACGGTCAGCAGATTTCCGATTCGATTCTGCATTGAAAATGACTTTGTACAAATTAATAAAACATACGAACAGGGTTCGGTTGCTGAAATCATTGCAAGTCTAACAAACGATATCAGCTTATATTTTGTGATGTGACGGAACTGTGGCCAATCAATCAATGTATTCGACCATGTGTACCAAAGGGTACAACGATTTTAACCAAAAAGCACTTCAACGATATCTATGCAAGATGACATAATATTGAAAACAGAAAGAAAAAAGAAAACGAAAGACGTGTTGAATGATTAGTATATATTTGTTTTACCATGAAGGTAGTACGAGTATACGTACATTTGTGTGCATTGGTAGATGTTTGAAAACTGAACATTTTTCACCTATTCATCTGTCCATATACTGTCTGACTGTCTGTAGCCAAGGGAAAATAAATATTTTCATTCACTAGAGAAAAAAATACATACAAGAAATATATTCGTAAAGGTAGAGAATATTGTCGCACCAGCTATCGTACAAGTCATATTATGCAACCACACGGATTTGCCTAAAATTGTGAAGAAATTAAAAACGTTATGCTAAAATGTATTTGAATATTGTGATATCAGTGCATGTAAGGGCTGAATTTATTGGCTTTGGGAAGATGATCATCATCTGCATTGAGATGCTAGAGAATCACGAAGCTTTAAGTATCCACAGTTATTTTGCAGTAATTCAGTCATAGTAAGATAGATCGTGAAATCTACGGAAAATGAAGATGTCGCCGGTTTTTTTTTTTTTTTTTTTTTTTTTTTTTACAATTATTGCACAATTATTGCACAACGATATTTGGACACTTAATGCTCACCTGAATGATCTAATGATACGAAGCCACGGTATGTTTCAAATTATTTCGAGAATTTAAATTAAGGTAAATATGTAATCAAGTAGTTTTCCTGTAATGAGCTAACGGTATGAACATCAACTTCAAATTGGTTCAGCTGTTTCCAAGAAGTTCATTATCTCTTCGTAAACAAAAGTATGAGCCGCATCACGAGAAAGTATACCACTGTCTAGTCAATTATTTGCTTGTTGGTTTCTTAGTTCGACGCCCGACTAACGTAAGTGATTACTGTTCACAAGCATATGTCTCGTCAGCACAAGGGATTTATCTGGTCGGATCGATTACCTGAATCAAACGTTCCATCTGGGGCTATTCTGTCTGCTTAGAGGAAAATCATCGACAAATTGAATATAAGTTCAAAATCACCCCTGATGCCACTAAAATGAAAGTGGACTCATCCGAATTACAATGATGGGCAAGTCCATTCGTCAACCAGAGGACCAATGGTCCTGTAAACGCTCACCTGAAACCCGAGATATATACCAATAAACTTGCTTGACTAGAATGGTAATATACATGTATATAACCCCAGAGCCGGGTCAGAGCAACCCCTGGAGTCAATTTCATTTTGAAAACATAACACTGTCCATTTGCAAATTTACTGCAAGTTTTGTCCTTCAAATGACATTTTAACAATTTTCCCCATCCAAATGTATGGGCGACCTAAGTTGACCTTGCCGTAAAATAGGTCAAGGTCATCCAATGGTCACGATTTATACAAATTTTGTAGAGCTCCATTGCCCGATGTTTCATGCCAAGTTTCAAAATAATAGGCCTTCTGGTTCTGGAGAAAAAATTTTTAAAGGTTTTTGCTATTTGTAGCCATGGCAGCCATCTTGGTCATGTGACCTTGACCATTTATATATACTTTCATTCCCAATTCCTAACAATGCTCCTCATAAAGTTTGGCTTTGATTGGCCATGCAGTTTCAGAGAAGAAGATCTTTGAATATCACTGTAATATACATGTATATTGCCCCGGGGTGGGGGCAGACAGACCCCTGGGGTCCAAATTTTTTCAGAATCATCAATCTTAAGTCCATCTGCCCATTTCCTGCAAGTTTTTCCCTACAAATGACATTTTAACACTTTTCCCCATTCAAATGCATGAGCGACCTATGTTGATCTTGCCGTAAAATAGGTCAAGGTCATCCCAGGGTCATGATTTATATAATCTTTGTAGAGCGCCAGTCACTGATGCTTCACACCAAGTTTCAAAATCATTGGCCTTCTGGTTCTGGAGAAGAAGATTTTTAAAGGTTTTTTTTTTCTATTTATAGCCATGGCGGCCATCTTGGTCATGTGACCTTAACCATTTATATAAGCTTTCTTTCCCCTTCCCAAGGATGCTCCATATGCCGTTTGGCTTTGATTGGCCAAGCGGTTTTAGGGGAGAAAATGTTTCATTATTATGGAAATATATAGCCCCGGGGCAGGGGCAGACAAACCCCCCCCCCCCCAGGGGCTAAAATTTTCCATTTACATTAATCTTCTGTCCATTTGCCTATTCCCAGCAAGTTTTACCCATTAAATAGCATTTTACCATTTCTTCCCATTCAAATGCATTGGCGACCTAAGTTGACATTGCCGCAAAATAGGTCAAGGTCATCATAGGGTCATGATTTATAAAAATTATGATGGGCTCGCGTCCCTGATGCTACATACTAAGTTTCGTGGAAATCGGCCTTCTGGTTCTGGAGAAGAAGATTTTTAAAGGTTTTTGCTATTTATAGCCATGGCGGCCATCTTGGTCATGTGACCTAGACCATTTATATAAACTTTAGTTCCCCCTTTCTAAGGATGCTCCACATGAAGTTTGGCTTTGATTGGCAAAGCCGTTTCAGAGGAGAAGATCTTTGAAATTGTGAACGACGACGACGGACGACGACGACGGACGACGGACGCCGGAGCATGGGAATACTATAAGCTCACCTGTGAGCCTTCGGCTCAGGTGAGCTAAAATGAGTTAAACGTCCTCAAACACCCATGTATAGCCTTCCACTATTGTGTCACCATCATCCCTTTGAGTCGTTCCTTTATGACTGCGTTACGACTCTTTTTATGCGTTAACATTTGACTTTTGGAGAACTGAGCCTAAAGTTACTCCATGCGTGCATTATGCAGGGGCATGAATTTAGAGTTAAAATCATTCTAAGTATGTCGTATACAACGTATACAGTGAAGTATGTCTTGTTTTTGTCTACCTACACTAAAACTGTTTATAAGTACAAATATGTAATGTAGGTTGTTTGTCTATATTGAACTGATCCTACTTAAAATTGAGTTATTACGACATTTGTAAAGTTCATGCAATGGAGAAAGTCATTAGGGGGAAAGATATAGTGTGGCACTAATTACTGGTGAGAGAAAATAACTTTTAATTCATCGGAAACTATAACTTCCTTTTATGCTCACATGACAAAGTAAATTATTATGTTTTGGCTAGGTAATGGAATCGCTATATTAGTTCACTTAATTTAACAGTTTGGCACACTCACATGAAATGGTCATAGTCACCATGCAAAACTGAAATTGGTTGGGTTTAGCAGCTACAGTATCGCACGCACAGATTCTTCTAATGATTCTAAAATTAATATGACCTTGGATGTCATTATCCTGCTCATTTTGCATAATAGACCTTGTTGATTTACAGTCTTATTTTCTGTATAAGCATGTTCACGCTACAAGGCTAAAAAGCATTCTACACAATGTCAGTATATACCAAGGGTTTAAAAAGAACTTTATACTACCTATTCTTCAAAATTTGGCTCTGTTTATTCACGACATATCGCTATTCTACTCTCAACACATGTAGAGCCAAATCATATCCGAAAATATTTAGAATTGCCTTAGTTTTTAGTTTAAGTTTCTTCTCATTTTCTTCCTTCCTTTTTCATTGCATTATAATGTAATTGCTAAATTATTGACAGTTTAAATTCAAAACAGAATTATAACACCTGAATATTACTTTTACAACTTTGTGGTTTTAAACGACTGGTTTCTTTTAGATGTAATGGTACTTTAAGATTTGTGCTGACGGCAGCCAAATCTACGCGTTCATTATAAAAAGACAAAACTATAAAAACATATGCATGTAACAGTCCTCAGTGTTTATTCAGATACGGTTTAGTTGTCCAACATAACGCTTAGTTTGTTTTCGGTATTTTAGGTGTGTTTTGCTGCTCTTATATTTGTAGGTACTTGAAACCGCAGCGAACGAGTACGATGCTTATACATACAAAAAAGGTTCCTGTAGCAACAATAAGTTAAACCAATGTAAGTTGTCAGGCCATTGAATATACTGAAACACTTTAGGCACGCCCCATTTTACATTCTCTGTTTTCTCCCAAATAGTCGATATCAGGATTTAGCATTTGTCTGTGTATTGGCACTATTAAAATGATTTGTGATATCTCAGACTGGCTTTTCCCATGCTGTTCCTTTAGAAGTAACCATGACGTTAACTACACTCAAAATACTTTAGTTCGGCAACCCGAAATCCTTTCTTCTTCAACTTGAATAGTACAAAATGCACCCAAGGCGTCAGGAGCTAGAATTTTAACCTGTTGTTCCCACTAACAAACTCTTATACAAGACAGCCAAGAAGTCTATTTAAAACTGCTCTAAGTGAAAGTGTATGTCATTCCTTTAATACTTATAAGCATATTATGTTACCGTATTGCAAAATGTTTTTATAAAATGGCGTCGCATTTCATTCAATTACTGCAAGCCATGACAATAAAAGTGTATCACTTATATAACATTTCTAAGAAAATATCGTGTAACCAATCACCCTAGTGACAGTTAGATCAAATAACCATTTATTTCTCTGATATTGCCAATGATTCCTTCATTTTGGCTGGCATTATTGATAGTTTTGTCGAAGTCCGTATTACATTCGAACACAACCACAAATTTTTGCTAATGTAAATATTCCTCTCTCATCATTTTGGGGTTTGATTATTAACCTGACTTTTGATAAGAAGTTTCAATGGGGAAATGTACAATCGAAACGCTGCTTAAAGAGCCTTGTGACTAACACTAGCATCAACATTGTTAATTATTGGCGTATCGGACGTGTTTTAATCATTCGAAACTTTGAGATTATATTAGGCTACGATGTACATATAAGCTTTATAACATATGATAGTTCTAAGACTTTGAACATGAAAATGAAGATATCATAAACAATTGAAGATTACCCTGTTGTGAAAATCTTATTCTCAGATATGTTTCATGGTGTAGGTGCCTGGTTGTGGGTTTGGTTTTTTTCCACCTCGGTTTTTGGAGTGGGAATCTTTTTCTGATTGCGCCTTTTCCTGATCTTTGCCTACTTGTACCTTCTTACTGTATATTTCCACAAGATGCGGCACATGTACATATTTTGTATCACTGATGACAAATTTCACAATAAAACACAAAGTAATCAAAGCAATTATGTAATTACATGTTCACACCACATGTACGTTTTATAGCTGCCATATTAAAAAAACATTTATTATATTCAATCCCAGTTATATGACATATTGCTTTTTGGTATACATGTACCTCATCTGGCATGATTTTCTTTCACAAGTTTCGTCGCTTATGCTTCGAGAATACCGTCAAGATACCGACGAATATTTTCATTTTTATCCCGATTTCTTCCTCGAATATTGCTGATGTAAAATGTTATTTTAACCGTTGTTAAAAGTCATCGTCATGACTGCAAAGACATCTTCAGCACCTCAGAGACAGTCATTCTTTAACAATAAATGTCCTACTACAGGTACTCACATTATATACATTCGCAAATGTATGCTTACTTACTAAGTACTATATATTTACTTAGTGACCACCTTAATGCTCACTCGGGTTATATGTGTTGTTTTTGTGGTAGTATCTATCTGTCATTTTAGTTTTTTGAGGCTTGTACCTTGGTTCTGATAAGACCAGTCTCTGGTCATTTCTAGGGAAAAAAAGTATGGTGGCATGGAAGTGTTTGCATTTTCCTATCTCTAATTTTACCTACTTGTGGTGCAAAACGGCCATAAAACATCTCCCAGCACATCCATTCAATGCCCTTGTTTTTCCAGTCCTCAGGGATTGCTTCCGATCAGTGCATTTTCCTCTCTCTATTGATCGTTCCAAGGCGATACTTCTGTTTTGGTTCTTATTGTTTTATATTTTGGTGTTGAGTTTTTGTGCTGTTATGTACATTTTGATATATTTAGTTAAGTTCATATAGGGAAATAGCTGCTCATTCGGCTCACGTATGTTCTTTTTTTATAACTACCTGATTGATAATTTTGTTTTTCTCACTTCGGTTTTGAAGTGGGAATTTCTTTCTGATTTCACCAACTTACTTTTACCTTTTTAAGAGAAAACAATGACTAGAAAAGGAGTAGTATAAATCAAACTGAGTGTTTATAAAAATAACAATATATTTCTTTGCATATAAAAAATCAACGATCGCATAATCCGGGTAAACTTCATAACATAATGCTACAATTTCCATTTAAATAAGATCCCCAATTTGATGTATTCAAACAACTGGGAAGCAAATGGGTATATAATGATTCATGTATCGGAAAGAAGGTTGAACTTTTGTGCGCTACTTTTAATGCTTGATACTCTGATACGCGCCTATAGCTATTTTATTACAGACACAGAACACACACAAACAACGTACGTTTTGATATTTGCAGATGCATCATGATGGAAAGTGGAAATATACACAACGTGAAAAAAGGGTTACTTTTGCAAAGTTTTTTGACTTGTGTCCGCACAATTAAACTCCCTCGACCGCCGCCATTTTATGTTTTAAGAATGGTCCGTTTTGGTCTGTTTTGGTCACGTCCATCCAAAATTAATTCCTGTCATCCTATATAACTTAATAGTGAATGGTCTGTAAAAATCTCTAAGCCGTTCAAGAATGGTAGTATCTATGTCTGGATGAGTTCTTCCTTTATCATTGTTCAAACAATGCCAGCTTTTAGAACTGACGTTTTTTCGAAAGCACGGAAAGCCTTTAGTGTCATTAAAGGTAAAATTGTCTGCAGTTATTGACTGCCTTAATCCTAGGAAAGACTGCACTTTTTCCATCTCAGTTGATGGGTTTTTAATTAAATTTTCGGCACTCACAAAATGAAATTGTTTTATTGGAAAATAATCTAACCACCTGGATAAATGTTGCACGTAAACTCCTATTCGAATTATCGCCCATGACGTGTCAATAATGCTGGTTTTATTATTTACAAACACCATTTCCTCGAATGGCCTCACATCCGGGTTCCTACTTGCTAACTGGGTATAGTCCGAGATAGCACGAGTGATTGGGTCCCTTAGCACAATGATGAGTTTTGTTTTCTTTGACATTTTATAAACGCGTTCCGGAATCCCCTTGGTGACGAAATATGACGGGGTTTTCTCTATTGTCATCTGGCCTTTCGTCACTTCCGGCATCAGATTTCTGAAAAAGAAAAAAAACTTTCTTATTTTTTTTTACCCATTCAGTTATTCTCTGCAAGAAGATTAAGTAGACACAGACTAGGCTCGACGAATCAACGGGCCTGGCAAGGGCCCGACCTGTTTCCATTAGATATCAAACTATTATTTGGCAAGAAAATTGCCAAGAAATGGCACAGATGTGACGTGAGTCTAATACGATTATAATTGATTCAAACATGAATATGCAAGGTGCAAACAGTTCCAAAACATACATCCAAACACAAAACAGTTAGAACCCTGACAGAAGTTTGGTAACTGTACGGACCACTTTTTGGATCCCATCTAACCGATAAAGACTGCTGGTGACATATATATTTTCATAGCAATAAGCATCCCAGGTGGTCCATGCATCAGCTCAAAAGATAATTAAGAATTTGACTCCTACAAGCTTTAAATGCAAATGGTGGCGTCAAGTTGAAAATGTTTTAGAAATAATACTTCAGACAAAAATGTAACACTGTGAACTTTAATACATTTGATCTGATTTAATCTGTTTTCATCGTAAACATCTGTAAGGTAAAAACATATTGTTATGGCTTAATCTATGCGCATAACTAATATGGTATAACTAAATTTTCTATTGACGCTAATCATGATGTGCATATTTATATGCAATATATTAAGATGTATTGATATCTGCGATTTTACAAAGTCAAATAAGTTTAATGTAATCGTATTTTACCGTGACATGTTAAAAGCCGCCAAATCAGATAAAGTTAGTTCATAACTTAATGTTGGACGAGTTGAAAACGTGTCGATTAATTGAGCCGCCTCGTGGGAAAACCAACAATGTGGTTTCCGAACAGGTCCGACACAAACCGACCTGTACAAGCACAGAAAAGAGCTAGAAGCTTGAAATTTTGGATTTAAGTAGAAGAGGAATTGTACTATCCGAGTAGCGAAAACAAAGGCGCTGATCAGTTTCGCGGTTACCGCGAAGCTGATCTGCGCCTTTGTTTTCGCATATGCAGATTGTTGGTTTTCCCATGAGGCGGCTCATATGATACAGCGAATTGAGATCCAAAATTTATGATCTGTAGCAAGGGTGTGACGGACTTGATGTCTTTTCATAAACTTATGTATGAACGTCACTTTTTGTACTTTTCAAAAATACCAAACGACGTTTGCCACATCACTGGGACCTTTTCTGTATATAAGCTTATAACGACTGTCTGCGAAGATGTATCCTGTATATATGTATAATTTTGCATTCATGAAAAATACTTTAATAAGTTAAACACATAAGCTTTCAGTCAGTATATATCTGACAAATTTGCTGACTTGCATATATGTGTTTAGCTGTGACCACACACTAACAGATAAGAACTGAACACTGCGGTGTAAAACACCAAGTGTGATAAATACTGTTGTATATGTTGAAACATTATTTGTCTTGAATCCTAATATGGATGTCAAATTTACCTTTTCAAGAGCATACAAAACAAGAGCAAACAAAATCGATACAATTCAGTTCAGATTTGGAATTAAGTCTTATTTTAAATCTATGCTATGCTGTCTGCAAGTCTGGCAATTAATCTTTGTGTGTCAGGTAGGAATTACTTGTTTTCCAGAACCAAAACCGTACAGACTGAACATGATCGCTCTGTAAAGAAGCGAAAAATGTATATTATTTCATAAATACCCATGTCACATGATATTAACAGCCATATATTAACGAAAAGAAAGCCATGTATCAATATAGCAATTCTCGTGCGCGGGTGCTGTTAATACATGTTAAAACACGTGCTATAATAATGTGTTACTTATGAACAAGCATAAGGATGAAAACTTTTGCCGTCTGAAAACGTGATGAGGCTGTAAAATATAGTGCACCGTTATTTCTTTCGTTTTTGCAGAATTAATGTAATAATAGCGATCAAAATGATTTTGTCATTCATTAACATTCGCTGGGTCCCGAGGGTAGTGTTGAAAACAGAGGGTGAAGGGGGAGTGTTGAAAACCTTGGGCTACGCCCTCGGTTTCCAACACTCCCCTCGGGACCTAGTTAAAGTTAATGAATGGAAAATCATATTTGATCCCTATATTAAAGAATCCGGCCCATCTGTGACTTGGCCATAGAAACAAGAGAAAACTGAACCAAAACTAAACTGTTCAATGAACCACGCCTGGAATTAATAAAACAGATTAAAAGGTCAGACCTTGACAGTGTGCTTATTTGTTAAAACTCAAAACATATAAATCAACTAAATGAGTTAAAATAGTTTCAAGTAAGCAATGATCAAACATTGGTGAAATCAGACCCAAAGTGAGAACGTAAAGCCCAAGTTGGAAAGAATTATAATGACAAGTAGATAATGATACAAATAGAATGTAAGGTAAGCCGAGCGAGAAGCTATGTCCCTTAGGTGTCTACTTCTTTAGGATATTTGACTAAAGGATGGGGCTTAGACGAAATGTATAAAATATTCAAAGGTTGTGGAAATATTAGGTGTGATGGGACGTTTTTGTTACTTCAGTATGAAGGTATCTCAAATAACAGAATTATGTAGTGAAATTTCGATCAACCGGTCCCATTTTTCAAGTTGGCATGCTCTATTAGTTCAATGTCAATTAAAATGGGTATCATATAGCATGGCACAAAAACATTGTTACATTTCAACTAAACGATATGTCACAATTGAACAGATGAGAAACGTTTAACAATGTACGGTCAGCAGATTTCCGATTCGATTCTGCATTGAAAATGACTATGTACAAATTAATAAAACATACGAACAGGGTTCGGTTGCTGAAATCATAGCAAGTCTAACAAACGATATCAGCTTATATTTTGTGATGTGACGGAACTGTGGCCAATCAATCAATGTATTCGACCATGTGTACCAAAGGGTACAACGATTTTAACCAAAAAGCACTTCAACGATATCTATGCAAGATGACATAATATTGAAAACAGAAAGAAAAAAGAAAACGAAAGACGTGTTGAATGATTAGTATATATTTGTTTTACCATGAAGGTAGTATACGTACATTTGTGTGCATTGGTAGATGTTTGAAAACTGAACATTTTTCACCTATTCATCTGTCCATATACTGTCTGACTGTCTGTAGCCAAGGGAAAATAAATATTTTCATTCACTAGATAAAAAAAAATACATGCAAGAAATATATTCGTAAAGGTAGAGAATATTGTCGCACCAGCTATCGTACAAGTCATGTTATGCAACCACACGGATTTGCCTAAAATTGTGAAGAAATTAACAACGTTATGCTAAAATGTATTTGAATATTGTGATATCAGTGCATGTAAGTGCTGAATTTATTGGCTTTGGTAAGATGATCATCATCTGCATTGAGATGCTAGAGAATCACGAAGCTTTAAGTATCCACAGTTATTTTGCAGTAATTCAGTCATAGTAAGATAGATCGTGAAATCTACGGAAAATGAAGATGTCGCCGTTTGTTTGTTTATTTTACAATTATTGCACAATTATTGCACAACGATTTTTGGACCCTTAATGCTCACCTGAATGATCTAATGATACGAAGCCACGGTATGTTTCAAATTATTTCGAGAATTTAAATTAAGGTAAATATGTAATCAAGTAGTTTTCCTGTAATGAGCTAACGGTATGAACATCAACATCAAATTGGTTCAGCTGTTTCCAAGAAGTTCATTATCTCTTCGTAAACAAAAGTATGAGCCGTATCACGAGAAAGTATACCACTGTCTAGTCAATTATTTGCTTGTTGGTTTCTTAGTTCGACGTCCGACTAACGTAAGTGATCACTGTTCACAAGCATATGTATTGTCAGCACAAGGGATTTATCTGGTCGGATTACCTGAATCAAACGTTCCATCTGGGGCTATTCTGTTTGCTTAGAGGAAAATCATCGACAAATTAAATATAAGTTCAAAATCACCCCTGATGCCCCTTAAATGAAAGTGGACTCATCCGAATTACAATTATGGGCAAGTCCATTCGTCAAAAACGTCCTCAAACACCCATGTATAGCCTGCCACTATTGAGTCACCATCATCCCTTGAGTCGTTCTTTTATGCCTGAACTACGACTCTTTTAAAAGTTAACATTTGCCTCCTAAAGTTACTCTATGCAAGCATTATGCAGGGGCAGGAATTTAGAGTTGAAACAATTTAATAAAATCATTCTTCTAATGTCGTATACATGTACAGTGAAGTAATGGTTGTATTATTGTCTACCTACACTAAAACTGTTTATAAGTACAAGTATGAAATGTAGCTTGTTTGTCTATATTGAACTGATCCTACTTAAAATTGAGTTATTACGACATTTGTGAAGTACATGCAATGGAAAGTCATTAGGTGAAAGATTTATTGTGGCTCTAATTACTGGAGAGAGAAAATTGCTTTTTATTCATCGGAAACTTCCCTTTATGATTACATGACAAAGCATATCGTTATGCTTTGGCTAGGTAATGGAATCGCTATATTAGTTCACTTAATTTAACAATTTGGCCCACTCACATGAAATGGTCATAGTCACCATGCAATACTGAAATTGGTTTGATCCTTTGTAGCGGGTTTAGCAGCTACAGTACTACACACACATGCTTCTGAAATATGACCTTGGGTGTCATTATCCTGCTCATTTTGCATAATAGAACTTGTTGATTTACAGTCTTATTTTCTGTATAAGCATGTTCAAAAACATTTTACACAATTATAGTATACACCAAGGGTTTCAAAAGAACTTTAAAGGGACGAGACTTTAATAGTCGAAACCCCGGTATGGCCCATCCCCTTTCTTATTCATGTTTTCACTGCTCTTAAAGGATCTCAGTTTTAAGTTTTATTTATACTACTTATTCGTCAACATTTGGCTTTGTTTATTCACTAGATATCGCTATTCTACTGAGCCCATTCATATCCGAAGTATTTAAAATTGACTTAGTTTTTAATTTAAGTTTCTTCCCATTTTCTTCCTTCCTTTTACATTGCATTATAGTGTAATTGTTAATATAGCTAAAATATTGACAGTTTAAATTCAAAACAGAATTATGACACCTGACTATTATTTTTACAACTAATTTGTTGTTTGTTTTAAACGACTGGATTCTTTTAGACGTAATGGTACTTTAAAGTTTGTGCTAACGGCAGCCAAATCTACGCTTCCATTATAAAAAGACAAAACTATAAAAAACATATATGTAACAGTCCTCAGTGTTAATTCAGATACGGTTTAGTTGTCCAACATAACGCTTAGTTTGTTTTCGGTATTTTAGGTGTGTTTTGCTGCTCTTATTTCTGTAGGAACTTGAAACCGTAGCGAACGGGTACAATGCTAACACATGTATAAATAAATGAGGTTACTGTAGTAACAATAAGTTAAAGCCATTTAAGTTGCCTGGCCATTGGATATACTGAAACAATTTAGGCACGCCCTATTTTACATTCTCTGTTTTCTCCCAAATAGTCGATATCAGGATTTAGAATGTTTTTGCTTTATAACGTTTGTGTATTGGCACTATTAAAATGATCTGTGATATCTCAGATTGGCTTTTCCCATGCTGTTCCTTTAGAAGTAACCATGACGTAAACTAGACTCAAAATCCTTTCTTCTTCAACTTGAATATGTTGCATGTCTCTGACTTTCAGGAATGGGATCGACATACAGTCTTTGCAATATCTCTGCAAAACAAAAACTACTAACAGACCAACTTACTTTTACTTTTTTATTACATTGATAGTATATGATATATGAAAGTTCCGTTGCGATTGATTAAGTTTTATACCCTAACGTTATAATAAAGAAGTGATGTGTGTGTCTATTTTTATAATAGGTTATAATAGGTTATCTGACAAAAAAGGTTGTTCCGTTTGATTTTAAACATTTTACGCTTATGATAGAACACCTACTACCTTCTTTTCTAAAGGGTCACTGACGAGACTTCAATAGTCGAAACCGCGGTATGGCCCATCACCTTTCTCATTAATGTGTTCACTGCTCTTAAAGGATCTCAGTTTTAATTTTTATTTGCTATTACTGCAGCTGGTGTTGTGCCGTGTGGCGGCCCTAAAAAGTCTCCCCGTTCATCACCCATAGTGCAGGTTATATTTTCTTTTTGGTCCTTTGAGATCAGCGAAGATATTGTGAGAACTCAGAAATTTTTTATCGGTTAAGATTCATTTTCTAGCCAATGTTTAATATATTTGGCCCCATTTAGATAACACTAGTCTTTGTATCGACTACCCTGTTGAAAGTTGCAAAATTTCAGTAATTCTCTTTGGCTCCATGTTGCCAAATCTAAAGGGTCACTGACGAGACTTCAATAGTCGAAACCGCGGTATGGCTCATCACCTTTCTCATTAATGTGTTCACTGCTCTTAAAGGATCTCAGTTTTAATTTTTATTTGTCTAAATGTAAGTAAAACACAAGGTGATGTTCAAGTTTTTTAATATATGAAGGCCGCCACAACACTGCTCAAAATCGTAAATTTTTGATATCGAAAAGCTATATCATTATCGACATTCAAGTTGTCAACTTATTCGTTATTAAATCATAAAATTATTTTATCAGATTCGGCGGTTTGAATATCTCACGGTAAAATAGGTTATATTAAATCAACTCAATATATCTATATATACATGTATTGCATGTATGCACATCATGAACATTATCGACTACTGTATTAATACTGCACATAGTTTATGTAATAACAATATGTAATAATTAACTTTTTATCTTACTATGGATGTGACAATTTGATTTGCATTCGGTGGACAAGAAATATTCTTGGAAAGGTCATGCAGACCTGGGAAAATTAAGCTGTTTTCTCTACAAATGAAAATAAAAAGACAGGATCGTGACGGGTTAAAACAGGCCCGAAAACGCCCCGGCTCCCTCGTCTAAAACTCAAATGGTCATTCCCAACAGTAAGAAAATATGTCTCCAAGGACACTACCACGAGACATACATGTAACGCGGTCTTTCGAGCCCCAGTAACAGACACAAACACTAAAGAAAACTGCTCTAGGTGATTCTGTAAGATTTCAAACCATTCATAAATGCTTATAAGTCTAAACCCACAGCAATTACTTAGAGGATCCAGAGCCGGTAATATGACGCCTATTTGTTTGATAACTATTCAATGTGACGACAGGTAAAGCATGCAAGGGTCACCTATGACACGTGTAGGTCAAATTGCCAGGAGTCCTAAGACGTACTATATTACATTTACATTCGAATGGACTGTGATCCTTTCAGTGTCATCACAGGGTGTCATCGATACTTGGATTATGTCCATCAAATAATACATCGAACCAAAGTTATGTTAAAATCAACTTCGAATCATTTCTCACAGGGATGCTCTATATAATTTAATACATCGTGGCTTTATATAAAATCAAATGCCTATGTGAAATTTTATGTACGAGTGAACGGCAGCTTAAGTTTCGTTTCAACATTCAACTTTGTTACTAACCGAAGTTAATAAATTCTTGTTGAGTTAAATTGATTAGCAGAACGATTTAGGGTCAATTAATTATAGGTGATCCACTAGGTATACAACACCAATGCAACATAACAGTATGGCTCTGTTTCCTACTTAAACGGTATCTGGTAGAGTTCTGGCTTCCTATCAACACAGTGTCCGACATAAACTCCCATTGGGCAAGATAAATATGCTTCAGACAATTGTATTTATATATATATAAGTGCGAACATACATGCTTTTGTATCAAAGTTTTGATAAACCATTTTAGACACCGTCAAAATATGTTTTCATTAAAAGGTAAATCCAAACTAGGGGTACATTTAATAAATGCTTTGCATCGGCTTACGATGTGTTTTCATGGTATAAGTACCTGATTATGATTGTTAATTTAGTTTTTTCCCACCTCGGGTTTTGGAGTGGGAATCTTTTTCTGATTGCGCCTTTTCCTGATCGCTGACTACGTGTACCTATTTGGAACGCAGGTGTATGTCTGATAGATCATACAGGTTCACAATAATCCTTTAAACCGTCATGATGATTGAAAAAAAAGGTAAAGTAGGCTAAGATCAGGAAAAGGCGCAATCAGAAAAAGATTCCCACTCCAAAAACCGAGGTGGGAAAAAACCAAACTAACAATCAGGTACTTATACCATGAAACATATCGTAAGCCGAATGAGCAGCTATTTTCCCAATACGTGGCCACTCAGTTACCTTAACTGAAAGTAGCACTTCACATTGCAAATTTGCGTTTATTGGCACTTCCTGTTCTGTTTTTCAAGGCCGACGTTATATTTCGTCATTTTCATCAGATTCGGAGTTAACTGATGTTTTGCTTATTTGACATAGGTCATATAACAAGCCAAATGAATACAAGAGACATGCGTGTCAAGCACACTAGGCGTCGTTTATTTACTTGTATTTATTTACAGATGTATTAACATATTGTTCCAAAAGTAATGCCAGTCAGCCAAAATGTCTATTTGAAGCTGCTGGCTCTAAGTATCACTTAAATTAATACTTATAAGCATGTTATGTTGCCGTATCGCAAAACACTATGACTTAATGGTGTCACATTTCAAAATTTGATTTGTTCAATTTCTGAAAGCCATGACAATAAATGTTTCTCACTAATATAACATTTCTAAGAAAGTATCGTGTAACCAGTCACCCTATTGACAATAATATCAAATAACCATTTATTTCTCCGATATTGCCAATGATTTCTTCATTTTGGTCGGCTATATCGATGGTTTTCACAAAGTCCGTATTGCATTCGAACACAACCACATATTTTGCTTATGTAAACATTTTATGAAGCTGACTTTTGATTTTGGACTTTTCAAATGGGAAATTGTGATCAGCACTAACATCAACATTGTTAATTATTGGCGTACCGGGCGTGTTTTAATTAATCGAGATTTTGAGATTATATTAGGCTACAGTGTACATGTAAGCTTTAAAACATTATAGTTCTATGACTTTGAACTCGATAACGAAGATATCATAAACAATTAAAGATTACCCTGTCGGGAAAATCTTATTCTAAGAAAGGCTTACTGTATATTTCCTCAAGTTGCGGCTCATATATGTACTTTGTGTCATAAATGTCACCATAAAACACAAAGTAATTAAAGAAATTATGTAATTACATGCTCACACCACATGCAAAATGCACGTTTTATAGCTTCCATATTCAAAAGCATTTATTTTATTCTTTTACACTAAAATAATCCCAGCTATATGGCAAATTGCTTTGATGGTATACATCATAATCATCCGGCATAATTTATTTTCACAAGCTTCGCCGACTTTTTTTTCGAACAGTACTGGTATATAATATTATTTTAACGACTGTATTAAATGCACTAACATAACTGCCATAACTTGAAGGACATCTTCATTCTCACGTTCATAGACAAAAATTCTCAGAAAGCATATGCCCTACCACTCACATGACAAATGTTACCTGTCGTTGAATCATTTGTTCTAAGATATGATCACTGAATCTAAACTGATGGTCAAGGTACTTGAGAGGAGCGTCATGGGTCGTGCTCAATATAATCCTATGAGTATCGTCTGTCCTAAACCCACTTTCTTATTTTCCATAATGTAGATGTACTATTTGTAGAATAGTTTACCCAAAAATGTTGGATGTTGAATTCCAAGATTCGATGCTTAATGCCAAGATCGAATGGCAGTCGTCAAGATTCGATTTCCCCACAGTGGAAGTGGCCGATTCTTTGGAAGCCATGATCTTGGCGTTAATATCAACATTGTTACAATCGACAAAGTAAACTGAATGGCCGATGCTGTGCAACAACCAAATATACTATAAGACTTAAGTTTAGCAATTTTTTCATCCATCACCATTTTCAAAATCAAATGTTTGAAAACTTTACATACGCTTTTAATATATCAAGTGATGCTCAAATTCATGTTTCGTGACGAGTTGGTGTGCTTTTCTCACGTCCACGAGTTGCTACGTTACGTTGAAAAAATCATGCAAATCTCGTGCCCAGCATTCCACGTGCATCTCATGTTATCAATTTTTGCTTTGTTTGATTGGTAAAAGTGTCAAAACGAATAAACCGGAATGACATTTGAAACATTCCGTGAGGGGACGCCGTCCTGGCCTGACGTTAAACCAGCGTAACACAGAGATCAATGCGCCCAGTGCAGACATGATGAAAAAGAAAGTCAATTGACGTTTCTAAGTTTGCTAGAGCACAATACAGTCTTCTAGAACCATATTCCATCAGATGATAGCATAAAAAACTGGCACCATGACGCCAGACAACGTAAGGCTATCATGATGTAGGGCAATGCCAATTTGACGTCATAGTGACGCAATCGATTTTAAGCAGCCTACGAATATCAGTTTTGATAATATACGGCATGGAAAGATGGATTTGTATCGGAACAGCTGACAGGAAACAACTGGCGTGGTGCGAACACCGTGAATATCACTGTTACGTTTTTGGTCCTGTTAACGTTAAACGTAAACGTGCAAGACTAGACTTGACATCACATCAAACCTTATTGGCCGACTAAGTGAAAGTGTTCTCGTAAATGCGAAATCGCACGTCATTTCAGCAATTAAACACACATGGGTTCACCTCGGGAGAAAGACCAGGGAACAAAATGACGTCAGTTACATGTACGTCATACACCGGGGGCGTTACCAGGTACCATAATGGGACCAAATCTCTACGATCATGGTACTGTACTCTTTTTGAGCACAGGTAGATGTTAAATGACTGCTTTGGGAATAAAAGGTTAACTTTTCATATGCCGAGAAATAATGTGTGAATTTTGAGGTGACACCCTTAAAACTTTGACGTCGCGTAATTGCGTCAGGACAAGGTGGCTTTCCGGCGAAAAGTGGAAATTGTGGTTCATTATGGATTAAATATTGATGGGTTAAAGAGTTTAGTTCAGTTTATCTTTATACAAATTTGCAATTTCGAAATCAAATGAAAATTGCTAAACTTAAGTCTTATAGTATACATTTTATCAGTATAAGATAAACGATGTCCAGGAACTTGTGCAATGAAACCGAACTTAATGCTCTATATCAACTATATGCAGGGAAGCTATTTGCCAAAAGAAGACTTTTCAGTTAATATTATCTAGATACAAAGGTGAAAACAATGCAGAAATCGACAATGTAACAGAACGCCAAAAATCACATCAACAGAAACACCGCTGCAAGATAATATTACTTGGAGCTGAAATCTCGTTACACGGATACCCGTCATGTTTATGATTATAAACCATATCTTGTAATATTTTCATCTTGGTACAATTTTTATAAATCTGAATAAAGCAATTGTTAAAACAATATTCGCATGCCCAGAATAAGAGACAAACAATATGCAGAGCAGCTGATAGAGAGGAAAAATGCAAAATTTGGGCGATAACAAAGCATCTAAATCTATCTTTCATCTGGTTCCGTAATTATGAAAATTTTCGACATGCAGTATTGATTTTCAGCAGGCAAGAATAACAGTTACAGACAATTACAAACAAATGTCATTAGCTAAAGCTGCAATTATTTTGCAATTTACATCCCAGCAGTTGCAGTTTCAACAATTATTAGAAACCGAGTAATAAGCCTCCTGCAAGTTCTCCTCTCAATATAAAAGCAATAAATTCCAGAATTCTAAAAGCGTGCTTAAAATCATCAATCTGACTGTCAATGCTTTCTCGTATACCCTTTAAAGGCAGACATAGGAATCATACCAAGTTCATGTTCATTGTCAACGAAACGGTCATTACCACGGGACATACATGTACATGTATATAGGCAAACAGTACGATGATAGAAACCAAATTCATATAACCCCAGATATGACGCCACCGACGAACTCTGCGTCCCATCTGGGGCTATTATAATTTCGTCGAAAAATGGACAAACTATTCAAAATCCGTGTATTGCTTTCTTCTATATAAATGTCTTGAAGTCGGCGAGTGTAAATAAAGATCAGGTACAAAAGTTGGAAGCAACGAGACTGACAAGGAAAAGGACCAACGAAGCTTACATTTATAATCAGCATTGCACAAGAAAGAAGTGAATTTGGTATCTATACATGTAAAAATGGTTTGACTTTCTACTTAAATACAGTTCCGAAATCAATTCAATTTTTATACGGTTCAGAGTGAGTGAACTTGTAAACGCCCTGAAAGGGTTAAATATCGTTTCATAAATGTTAACATATACATATTCTAATCTGGTATTGTTCCAAAACTTATTTTAAAAGATTAAAATTTTGGACTCAAGGATTAAAACGTACATTAAAAGTTTAAAAAAAAATCTATACGCAGGTGGTAATACACCTGTAATCTTGTGAAGTAATTTTAGAAGGCGACAACAAACATTTGCGGAACTGCGTGCTGAAATAATGTATGCTTTGTTATCAGGTTTCTTGCATTCATACTAAACAAATGTTTAAAAGCCAAAGAGCAAATAGACGACAGGCATATAAAACGTCTGATTATAGAAACAAACGTAATCACGTAATCTATCTTCTTGTATCCATTACACAGTCGTATCTATCTATCTATCTATCTATCTATCTATCTATCTATCTATCTATCTATCTATCTATCTATCTATCTATCTATCTATCTATCTATCTATCTATCAGATGCTCGCATGTCTTCTTTGAATCACTACCTATTTGCAATTTGGTTGTTTCCCCCTGGCTTTTTAAGCGTTATAATGTTGGACTTTGATTCTAGTTGCATATGTTCCTGGTGATTGCTAATAACCATCAGGAAAACATGTCCGTGAAGTAAATACCCCCTTAAACCCCATTTTTATATAGTAAAACTGGGGTATACAGGGGTTTACCTATTTTCCTTATTTTTAAGCAAAAACCGAGGCGGTTCTAACGTGTACCCACAATCTATGTTTTGAGCAAAATTAAGAAAAATATCAAAATTTTTGTGATGAAATTTTCATTTTTTTACAACTGAAAAAAAAAACCCTCTGTATATTGCATGGGCAAGTTTTCATAATGCCTTTTCGTGTACAATACCGATGTACCTACCTGTACCACTTTAATCCCTTGTCATAGTTTTTATCAAAGAAATGAGGCTCTGGACCCGGTGCGACTACATCTGGGTGCATTCTTAAATATTCCAAGAGAGCCCTAGTCCCTGCTTTTTTCACGCCTATGATAAGTGCTTGAGGTAAATGTTTTGTCTTATTCGCTTTTACCGTCGCTTTATCGAGGTTCACTTTCTCTTTTCTTTTTATAGTTTTATAATTATCTTCATCGTCCATGTAGATATGATTTGATTGTTGCATTTCATGTTCGATTGAGTCGATATTTTCATTATATCCTGATAATTTTAGTGGAACTGGGCGTTTGTTGACCACAGCATTTCTGTTAACGGAATTTTGTAAATTTCTATTATATCTTGAAATAAATATTAATTCTTTAAAATTGTTATCTTGAGCATTGTCAATGTCATCTCCTGAGAATACACTGGCTAAACTTCCTAATACTAAGGTACAACATGTGAATCCAACACCAAATGTCAGTAGTGACATTATGAAATATTTTCCTCGAAATCTAGAAATCACAAATCTTCTACATAGTCTGAGCATATCCACATTTTCCTATACATTAAACCTTTTGGACTGTTGTCTAGTATTCCTGATGGTAAAGCATTCACGTTCCTTGATTAAACATAAACACCCACATGTGCACATCCAATACAAACACACATTGTGAATTACTTCATTTATTCTTTATTGATATAAGCAATATTCCCTATTTTCTCATTTACTCCTGGATCAGTATACATTCTCACCGTATTGTAAACAAAACAACGCTATGAGATATATGATTCACACTTATCTATTGCTTTCACACATGCTACTATTTTCGTTAATGTTCTATCGTAGTGAATGAAATTCAATTTGAGCCGCCGCATGGGAAAACAAACAATCTGCATAGGCGAAAACAAGGGCGCAGATCTGCTTCACAGCTGATCAGCGCCTTTGCTTTCGCTACACGGATAGCACAATTCCGCTACTTTCTAAATCCAAAATTTCCAGTCTCTAACCATCTTCTGTGACTGTACAGCCCGGTTTGTGTCGGACCTGGTCGGAACCCAAATTGTTGGTTTTATCACGCACAGGCTCATTTGCTAAGCTCCGCCTCTTAAACATTTTTTCTATACGAAACAATTACGGTTATTGGCAGAGACTTGTTAAGGGTGGGCAACTCTGTCGACTTAATCGACTAAAACTATTTGCTCTAATTCTCCGTGACAAAAAGAGCATGTAGAGAATTAGTGAACAAGAAAATTGATTGTTAAAAGTGTCGTTAGTCTATCAAACGATGACAGGAGATCAATAGGGAAAGAAGATCTCGCTAAAGACAAAAGGTAGAAAAGAGGATCATGGAATGTAATCTAGGGGATAAAACAGAGAAATACCAGGGGAATACGGTGTAGAAAAACACAAACAGCAAGATACTGGCAAATGAGTTCGACTTGTTAAAACATGTACGTAAAAGCTGGTCTTCGTGGTCATTGATTTGTACATTTTATCCGATTATGAACAACTGATAGTTAATGACATTTAGTACACGTTGTCATTTGATTTTATTTTCATTTCAGCTCAGAGAAGATGGAGAAGAAGTTAAAGTACCAGCTGAACTAGAACAAGTCTGGATGTGGACGAAGAATACACATGGATTGTAGACGAATTGCATGTACATTTAGACAATTACGGTATAAATGATAATATAATGTAGTCGGGGCTGTAGACAAGACACGACAAAAGCGAGCATGTCTAGCTAAATGTAAATGTTTTTACTTCGTATACAGAACCGAGAGACACATCACTGACGAACGACATCAAATTTCGCTGATAAGACTGTGAATATTTTCTACGTCACTGTAGATGAAGAAAAGCCAACTGTTCTTATAGGCAGTTTTCGCTTGTCATAGCTCATAAAATGAGATAAATATGTAGCTCAAATTAAATATATTTTAGCATTCGAACTAGCCTAGCCACTAGGCGTTAAAATGACAAATCTACAAAAGGTAAAAATCATTTTATATAAAATGTACATCATTTGGACATAATATTTGTCTACTCCTCTGTCTCGATTTTAACGACTGATAAATCTAGCCAAGATATGTACATAAGAAAATATCTGGTGCTCTAGCTTCCAAGAAGAGAAAATTTGCCTTTACAAAAAAAAGGACAAAAAACCTATTTATCAATTTATCAGACTAGTAGCTAGTCTACATTCGAACAAATAGTAGATTGAGAAAGAAACTACTGGGAAAGAATTACTGGAAATTCAAAGAATGTCGTTCTGAAAAAGTGTCGTCAAATAGCATCTATTCCGTGATCCCGCAGAGAAGTATGGTCAACGAGACAGGAGTCGACAATGACAATGTTTCGCTTACAGGAATGTGCGTTTTAAAGTCATTGTGATACAAAGTTTCACAAAGTTTATGCAAGGTTTGGTAGTTATTGAGAGAAAATATGCGGAGATGTGATCAAACGAACAAAATACATTAATACGATATAGGCTATCAATAAACACCAAATTCCAAAATATATGGCGAACGTAGAACCTAAGACCCGGCAATTTACAACAGATCATAAAGTGGTCTTTGATTGATGTGTTGGTATGAAGGGAGTAATTGGTATATAATTAGCGCGCGCCTTGCATTGTAGAACTGATATATAAGTAGCCTTCTACATCTAAATGCGTTCCAACATTAAGATGCATATTTATCATAGAACTTTTATCTACTTCGCACTTACATTTACTACTATATCTTTATGATGTTTCATTAAGAAAGCGCCTGGATTGTTTATGTTTAGTGTAATTAAAACAATGAGGTAGAGAACATTGCGGCATCTGATGGGCGTAATCATCGCAAAACTAGTCGCGATACTAGAAAAGCTTTCCTCGAGGTTTCTCAGCGTTTAAGCCTTAAGTATGAAGAACTAAAACAGAATGTAAAATAAAATAAATCACTATAGTCGATGCGACAAAGTGCAAAAGTTCTGGTAAGCCTGATTGTGTCGCAATTCTGTGACATTTTTGTATCAGCTTGAAAACAAGGCACGATTCTCGACGACCACATCATTATTCTGGAAGGCCACACTGAAATGTCACGAGAATGAAATGATTCAAGCGGATTTCAAGTAAAGTAAAGATCAAGGAACAGTATGGAGAATATATATGTTTTGCAGCCGGTACAAAACTTACAATGTGATGTTCAGTTTAATAGTGCTTAGATTTTGAAGCGACGTCACATTTCGAACATTTCAACATACAATCTCTAAAAATGAACTGACTAGAAGCAAATTTGAGCGTATGCGTAATATTTCGTATAGCTGATGCGGGGCTTTGTCTTGATCACTGTCCTAACTAATATGTGTGTACGAACGATAAAAATTAAGCCATAGCTCGACGTTACTTAATGTATCGCCTCTTGTCCCGGACGAACCAATACCAAATGAATACACCCTTATTTAAAGGCTAATATTATTCTGTTTATCATCATTAAGCAATGATAACGGAATGACTTCAAATATGGCCCATTAAACACTATTATCTTATTTGCAAGCACAAACACTTAAACCGAGTTGTCATGATAAAACTGTGCTTAAATTGCAAACAACATAGTAACGGGACAAAGTCAGAAGAATGAGATTTTACCATCGATCACACAATAAAATGATTCTTACAGACAATACGATATAGAATAAATTCAACAGTTCTAATGCATACAACGGACGTAAATGCTTGTTGTTAGCGTCTGTGGCTGAGATTCAGGGCCAAGGTATAAGTATCAACAAGCTTAGTTTCGTTACAATCGGATGGAAGACAGACAAAGCATGTCGCGTCTGATAAATATCAAAGCCTTGTTGGTGGCCTATCTGAACACCTTGTGGAGTATCGAAGTGACATGTTTCAAATCCTCGACAGGGCGGCAAACATCAATCAGACAGAAATGGCACATAAAACAGTGGGATTCTGTCACAATTGGTCTGACAAAGGTTTATATAACAGGTAGTTATAATGATCAATTTCACAACGAAAGGGACATCCTATAATTACAGCCAAAAGTTAAGATTTAAACATGCAAATTCAAAAGCGAACATGTATAGTAAGTCTACTTGTAGAACATGTTTGGCAAATTCAAACACAATATAGAATATAGATCTATAGAAACACTGAAATAAACAAAACAAAAGGTAAGCAGTACTAGTCACCAGAATCTGGTACACCCAGAACGAAAGGTAATGTTCTGACATTAGAATAAATTCATGATACGCTAAAGAGCTGTTGAAGACATAATGATAGCAGGATCGCTGATGACAAAGTGTATCGCACACATTTGGGAATCTAGAAGAGAGGAAGAAGAAGAACAACCAAAAAACAACAACACAAACATATGCAAATTTCACCGCATGCCAGATTCAAGTCAAGTAGAAGGGAAAACTTTGTGGCCGAACCGTTAAAGACGACAACCTGACAACCAAACAGATGAAAATACACAGTCGTAAGAACTGATTAATACGATTGCGATCACCATTCCAGCTACTTCATGCCAAAATACAATGAAAGTAAGTGCATGTGGCAAACGTTCTTTTTTTGCAAATACGAAAAAGTATACGTAATAGCGGCATTAACAGATCTTGAAACGTTCATTCTTGAAGAGCTGTGGTTAGTAACTCGATGGCATCGTAAGTTCCCCTTCTAACGACATACTTACGATGGTCTTAAGATGACCACATTAAAATTACGCCCTTGCTATTCCAGTTGCTCTAAGCAGGGGCGGATCCAGGATTTCTTAAGAGGGGGGTTCAAATGAGGAAAAGGGGGGTTCGTTTGCCTCATTTTACACAAAATGTCTTGAAATTCCCCATGGAAATGAAATAATTTGGCTTCAGAGGGGGGTTCGAGCGAACCCCTTGAACCCCCTCTAAATCCGCCACTGCTAAGCTATCGTAATATTTTGAAATGAAAGCTGACACTTCGTAAGATAAGACGAGGCTAAGGTGGGCTTGAGTTGACCGCAAAGTTACGATGCTGTTTTAAAAGTTGTCATCGTAACTTAAGGTCAATTTTCAGTTATTCACCATAATCCTTAAGAGATAATTCAGTTGGTCGTAAGTTGATCTTTTAAAAGCATAAGATGGCCTTCAGTTACCAACCCCTGGTTCTAAATGCCCTATATATCGCTGAAAGAATAAAGAGTTTGCTCAAGGAGTTATCACTATGCAAAATTAGAAGGAACGGGCATAAGGAATTAAATGCAAGAAATGAGTCAAATAAACAGTACGGCTTTACAAAAAGATAGAAGAAACAGGGGATATAGAAAAGTGAACAGTAGAAAAGTTTCATCAACTTGAAGAAAATCAAGCATGTGTTCAGTACGAAGAAGCTCCCGGTGGAAAAGTGGAGAAACGGATTTCTGTCAACGAAAGTGAAGCCAGGGGAAGAACGGTCTTACGAAAAACAATGAAACAAGCAATATCAAATCATGAACATCCAAGACAGCCAAAGCTAATATTCAGTTACAAGGCAGTATATCGTGAGTAATCGTTCTAGGTGGATGTAAACATATAGGGAGAAGATATATCTGTAAACAAGAACTTCACGGTAAAGAACTAAAAGTGAATGAGCATTTTTGCACCAAAAGGCGTGAACAAATTCACATAAGTCAAATTTATTGTTGAAGAAAGGGAAGCAACACGGGTGTTAAGCAAGCTTATTGCAAGACATATTTATCTGACCACATACCGCGACATTTTGAGTTTATTACGATAAAAATGTGGTGGCAAATGCAGCAAAAAATAGAGTTATGCATCGTTCAAGTCAATTGTACAATAAAATTACAAATAAATCTGATAAACCTGAGAATGACTAAAATGCTAGATAGGCAATACCCCATAAAGTCAAGTCTATCGCTCTTTTTCTCTCCAATACCAGTGTTGGTACATATTCATATACTGTTGGAAGTCTAGACACTTCAAAATAATAATAATAATAATAATAATAATAATAATAATAATTTAATAATAAAAATAAAACTGAGATCCTTTAAGAGCAGTTAGCGTAGTAATGAGAAAAGAGATGGGCCATACCGAGAGGAACTAGAAACTTAAGTTTTGACTAAAGAAAGCCCAGGCATTGAACCAAAAGGAAAAAAAAATAATATTGTTTTTTTTTATAAAAGCTGCTTTAATAGCTTTTCTGTTACAGAAATGGTTCGTCAAAAAAGAAATAATTAGCCTAGAGGGCCATTTGGGGTCAGTTTTCAAAATCAAAGTGTTCAAGTTCATTAACCAAACTGAGGGGTATGGTGTATGATGCTCACAGAAGCATAAATGATTTATTCTCACTCCATTGCATGCTACAGAGAAAGCTGTCCACTGATATACTCATCGAAAATCACATTTTAAGTCTTTACGGCGTTTTCAAATAAACGTCATTAAAGTAACCATTTTTAGCTCATTTTTCATGTTTGCAGAATAATCGTCGATTTTGTTTTCATACTGGTGGCATGGCATCATTACTTTTACCTTTCTACAAGACGTCTTTTGCATAGGCTAGAAGTTCGCAGACGTTGTACGTTACGTCACTTTGACGTTTGAAATATCGGTGACTCATGTTTTCTAGTGAACGTAAACGAAGGCCGGGAATGAATAATTAAATTCATGCGTGTATCACTTGGTGATTCTTATGAAACGCATGAAACGCTGGGAGGTCTATTCCTAACGTTGACGTGACGCTCACAATGAAAAGGTAAAACTTGTAATCACCGTAAACAATTTCAATATCTACCAGTCAAATCCCCCATCTAAGGTCCTAGAGACACCAACTTTAATCATGCAGTCTGGAAACCTTTTCCTGGGGTAAGAAAACGCCGAGAAATCACTTTCATATTTGACGTTAAAATTTAATTTTCACGTTTTGTAGGATAAAGTCCCAAATTTACAATATTTTGACCGAAATTTTACATTTGTGATGGCAGACGTTCATGCTTGTCATTTTGCATGACCAAAGACGGCATTAATCATTGTTTGGACTGTCATACATGCGCTTTTAGGTGAAAACGTAACAATGACGTAACTCTCGTACTTTTGACGGAATCAATTTTTTTAAAATGTAAAATTTGAAGTAGATATCACACACTGTCAAATTGAAAGTATCCCAAATGTTTATATTTAAATCTAATCTAAAAATAACATAAAATTATGTAATGCTGTAAACTTAAGTTTCTATTTCCTCTCACCAAAACAAAATAAAACATCTTAACTGGTTCAACTGGTGTTTTTCTTTTACTCCGGTTTTTCAGTATGTTATTTGGCGCCCAAGGATCTCCAACGTCGTGCAGCTTACTGAATCTGTGAGTCCTCGTTTTTGATTCATCATGGTGGTTACTAATTTATGTGTTTGTCCTTGATGATTCATTGACTTGTTAGAGGTCCGAACAACTTACTAAATGTTGTGAACCACTTCAGAAGCTGAGGGTGAGGTTATGACCAGATGAAATCGATTTAAGCCCGCCAATAATTTTATATAGGCGATACTCATGTGATGGTTCTTATTGTATTATGTTTTTGTGATTTTTTTTTTTTTGCTGTTACAATGTAGCACCTTATGTATGCTTCCTTTCTCATTAATGTGTTCACTGCTCTTAAAGGATCTCCGTTTTAATTTTTATTTGCTATTACTGCAGCTGGTGTTGTGCCGTGTGGCGGCCCTAAAAAGTCTCCCCGTACATCATCCATAGTGCAGATTATATTTTCTTTTTGGTCCTTTGAGATCAGCGATTATATTCTGAGAAATCAGAAACTTATTGTAGATCAAGATTCATTTTCTAACCAATGTTTAATATATTTGGTCCCATTTAGATTATACGAGTCTTTGTATCGACTACCCTGTTGAAAGTTGAAAAATTTCAGTAATTCCTTTTGGCTCCGTGTTGCCAAATCTAAAGGGTCACTGACGAGACTTTGATAGTCGAAACCGCTGTATGGCCCAACCCCTTTCTCATTAATGTGTTCACTGCTCTTAAAGGATCTCAGTTTTAATTTTTAATTTCATATTTTTAGTCAAGTTTGGGTAACTGAGTGGCCACCTATTGGGAAAATGGCTGCCAATGCGGCTTACAATATGTTTTCTTAGTATAAGTAACTGATTTTTAGCTCACCTGAACCGTTAGGCTCACAAGGTGAGCTTATAGAATGGCCATGATCCGGCGTCCGTCCGTCGTCCGTCGTCCACCATTTTCAAAGATCTTCTTCTTCTCTGAAACCGCTTGGCCAATCAAAGCCAAATTTTATATGAAGCATCTATAGGAAGGGGGAACCAATGTGTTTATAAATAATCCAGGTCACATGACCAAGATAGCCGCCATGCCCATATATGTTAAAAAACCTTCAAAATTCTTCTTCTCCGGAACCACTGGACCGATTTCAACGAAACTTGGCATGAAGCATCGGGGACTAGAGTACTACAATGTGTTTATAAATTATGACCTTTGGATGACCTTGACCTATTTTACGGCAAGGTCAACATAGGTCGCCCATGCATTTGAATGGGTAAAATTGTTAAAATGTCATTTGAAAGGCAAATCTTGCAGGAAATGGGCAAATGGACTGAAGGTAGGTAATTCTGAAAAAAAAATTGGACCCCAGGGGTTGGTCTGCCCCCACCCCGGAGCAATATACATGTATATTACAAAAATATTCAAAGATCTTCTTCTCTGAAACCACTTGGCCAATCAAAGCCAAATTTTATATGAAGCATCTATGGGAAGAGGGAATCAATGTATTTATAAATAATCCATGTCGTATGACCAAGATGGCCGGCATGCCCATATATGGTTAGAACCCTTCAAAATTCTTCTTCTCAGAAACCACTGGACCGATTTCAAAGAAACTTGGCATGAAGCATCGGGGACTAGAAAACTACAATGTGTATATAAATTATGACCTTTGGATGACCTTGACCTATTTTACGGCAAGGTCAATATAGGTCGCCCATGCATTTGAATGGGGAAAATTGTTAAAATGTCATTTGAAAGGCAAGACTTGCAGGAAATGGGCAAATGGACTGAAGGTAGGAAATTCTGGAAAAAAAAATTGGACCCCAGGGGTTGGTCTGCCCCCATCCCGGGGCAATATACATGTATATTACAAAAATATTCAAAGATCTTCTTCTCTGAAACCACTTGGCCAATCAAAGCCAAATTTTATATGAAGCATCTATAGGAAGAGGGAACCAATGTGTTTATAAATAATCCAGGTCACATGACAAATGGCCACCATGCCCATATATGGTAAAAACCTTTCAAAAATATTCAAAGATCTTCTTCTCTGAAACCACTTGGCCAATCAAAGCCAAATTTTATATGAAGCATTTATGGGAAGGGGGAATCAATGTGTTTATAAATAATCCAGGTCACATGACTAAGATGGCCGCCAAGCACATATATGGTAAAAACCCTTTAGTATTCTTCTTCTCCTGAACCAATAGACTGATTTCAACAAAACTTGGCATGTAGCATTGGGGACTAAAGTACTACAATGCGTTTATAAATTATGACATTTGGATGACCTTGACCTATTTTACGACAAGGTCAACATAGGTCGCCAATGCATTTGAATGGGGAAAACTTTTAAAATGTCATTTAAAGTGAAAGTCTTGCAGGAAATGGGCAGTAGGACTGAATATTAATGATTCTGAAAAAAATTGGACCCCAGGGGCTCATTTTCCCCAGCCCCGGGGCAGTATACATGTAAATTACCATAATATTCAAACATCTTCTCCTCTGAAACCGCTTGGCCAATTAAAGCCAAATTTCATGTGAAGCATCTATAGAATGAGGGAGTCAATGTATATATAAATAATCAAGGTCACATGACCAAGATGGCTGCTATGCCCATATATGGTATAAACCCTTCAAAAATCTTCTTCTCCGGAACCGGTGGACCGATTTCGAAGAAACTTGGCATGAAGCATCGATGACTCAAGTACTACAATGTACAGGGATATTGTTGGCTTGAAAATGTAAGGGGCCATTTTGAGGAAAATGCTCAGCTATAATCATTATCGCCTATCTCCTTACATTATAAAACCAGCCCATTATTTCAAAATGAAGGGGCCATTTTGAAAATTAAAGGGCAATTTTGCCCATGGCCCCTACCAAAATTATCCCTGAATGTATGTATAAATCATGACCCTGTGATGACCTTGACCTATTTTAAGGCAAGGTCAACATGAGTTGCCTATGTATTTGAATGGGTAAACTGTTAAAATGTCATTTGAAGGGAAAAACTTGTATGGACAGTATATTGATTATTCTGAAAAAAAAAATGGCCCAAGGGCTTCATCTGCCCCTATACTGGGACTATTTTCTATAACATTCGTATATACAGCAGATCTCAGGTGAGCGTTTACAGGACCATTGGTCCTCTGGTTTATTTAGTTTTTCCCACCTCTGCTTTTGGAATGGGAATTTCTTTCTAATTGCGCCATTTCCTGATTTTTGCCTACTTTTACTTTTATAATATAGATTCATTTCATCTAAACCTCTCAGATGCAACTGACATACTGTTAAACTATTGAACTTAATTTCGCGAACTGACTTTCGTTCTCCCTGCCCATGGACACTCCATATAAAAATTGGCTTTTCGTCGGTCAAACGGTTTCAGAGATCTTTCTAAGGTGTTGGTGGATTAGGGGTGGACGAACGATGGACTGCGGATAATGGCTATACTATATGTTTACCCTGAATTTCGTTTTATTCTTTTTGAGCCTAAGGACAAAGTGACATAATAGCATGAGTAAATATTTTAATAATGCTGACTTTACCTAACTCTAATTGACAGCTCACCTTACATTTACTGAAGCCTCTCTTCACCAAGTGACCAATGCTGTATTTAAAGGGCGGAAGAAAAGGAATGTATGCTGAACACTTTAGGCGTCGTAAACACCCTGTTATGAAAGGCAGGTCATACGTTTTATCGTTGATGGTCGACAAGATATCTTCTTGAGCAGAGAAATGTTTCCGCCATTTCTTAACACCTCTCTCTTCATCTGTGCCTGTACGGATAGAAACAACCCAGCTCTTTGAACAATACACACTCGGTTCATCAGGAAAACATGTCCGTGACATGTATACCCCCTTGAACCCCACTTTTATATAGCAAAACTGGGGTATGCAGGTGTATACCTATTTTTCTTATTTTTGCTCCAAAACATAGATTGTTAGTACTCGTTAGAACCGCCTCGCCAAGGCGGTTCTAACGAGTACCCACAATCTATGTTTTGAAGCAAAAATAAAAAAAATATAAAAAATTTTCAGCTGAAAATTTTCAAGTTTTAAAGCTCAAAAAATCTCTGTTATTGCATGGGCAAGTTTTCGTAATGTCATAAAGATCTATATAACTTACGTATGTACTAATGGCTTACTTATCTTTAATCCAGTGACTGTAGCTATTAAAATTAAGGATATTTTGAAATTTGTGACTTGAATTACTTGAACTGTTATACAGAAAGATTTATTTTGAATGGTCCGAACAAAAACACATATTGGTCTTTATATTGTCTGCAGAAAAACGAAAAAGTTCTAAACTGATTAACATGCATGTGCACCGTTACTAAAGTTGATAACTATAACTAAAATCTTTGCAAAAATCCAAACATAACAAATTTCAAATGACGCAATTGTGGTAAGTGCTGGCATTCATCTATGTGTTGTTTTATTTAACTCTTATGCTAACCTTGCTTATAATGTTGGTATGATCCACTAGTTAGTGCTCAAATTGTATTCAAACATGTCTCATTTTCTTGTCACATAGTCACTAATAAGTGTTATTTACTCTTTTCTCTGGAGTGCTTTGGGAGTCTAGATTGCAAGACCAAACACTTACCTGGTACGGTATTATCCAGAATAAAACCAATGATACCACCAACAAACATGGCTGTACTCAATAATACTGTTATCACACGGTCAAGCTCTTCATTACCTGCAATATTTAAGACTATCATATGAGCCGTGACGCGAGAAAACCGGTCTTCGGGGTTTCCGACCAGGTCCGACATAAACCGGTCTGTGCAGTCTCAGAAAATGGTTAGAAGCTTGAAATTTCGGATTTAGGAAGAAGAGAAATTGTACTATCCGAGTGGCGAAAACAAAGGCGCTGATCAGCTTCGCGGTTACCGCGAAGCTGATCTGCGTCTTTGTTTTCGCCTATGCAGATTGTTGGTTTTCCCATGCACAGGCTCATATGATTTTCCTTGCCAGGTGTGTGTCCATCCTTATGCTTTGCTATGTATATAAGTTTAAAAGAAACTGGTACAGAACATAACGTTTAAGGCATACAAAGCAATTATGATGCAGACAATCAAACAGTTCAAGACGAAAAAGTTGGCATTCTTAATTGGCGCATAGTAAAATGCATGATATTGGAACATTTTATATACCTGTTTTAATGCACCCAGGATTAGCTGCAAGATACCTCGGAGCCATCAACCCGATCAACAGAGATGACCCTATGATACAGAGATTCCTACCAGACGACAAGGAGACAAACTGTAGGTTGGACAGTCCCACAGAGGTTACCATACCAAAACTGACTAGCACAATCCCTCCCAGGACGGGGTCGGGCATGAGGGTCAGCAGCGCTCCGAACTTGCCACATATACCTGCTATTACGAAGATTAAACCGGCTGCCTGGAATGCTCGGCGACTTGCTACCTGAAAATGGTAGATGAATTTCTTTTCATTCATTGTCAATGCATTATATTTCTGTTAGTACTGAAAAGGATCCCGGATTTGCTGCAATTATGACAATCGTGTCCTGGTAAAGTTCTTAGCTCTCTTTTCAGGTAAGGGAAATACAAATATATACATTAAATTCATAATTCAAAACGAGTCCATTGATTCTACAGGACAAAAAAGTAAAACATCAACATTAATTAAAATACCTTCCTTTCAAATTGTTAAATAATTGTTCTACGAACATCAAAAAACAGTTGAATGTCTGAAAAATATCTCTTAAAATCAGTGTTTACCTTTGTAAAGCCTATAGCTCCTACGTTCTGGCTGTAAGACGTTGTAGCCCCTCCTGACCCCACAAGACCAGAGAGTATACTACCAAACCCCTCGGTCGCAATCCCTCTATTAACAGCCTGAGGTGGTGGCGGTTGAACTCCTGATATTCTTGCACATGCATAGTAATCCCCTACTGATTCTATGATAGATGTCATTGTTGCGGCAAGCATGGCCATATAACTTGAGGCGGAGACAGTAGGTAAACCCCACTGGCCTGAATAAAATTGAACATTTTATGACCGGTATGGACACCAGAAAGATTGCTACATGCTTAGACAAGTAGACAGTGGCTCGGGTATGTGTGAGAATTAAATGCAAGTATGGTATCAACTTCACAGTGAAGCGACAGTGTTTTTGATATCAGCCCTTACTTGCTCATAAGTTTGACACTCATCACATCAATCAACGATCAGTGTTAGGAGAGTTCATTTTTATACTTACAAGGATATGGAAAATAAAACCAGCTGGCTGTACTGAGGACGTCTGTTCTCGAGTCTGTCCGGGCCAAATACTCTTGTTGAGCTGGGTCAGATGATAACACATTGGTTGCTGTCAATATACCACACACTGCCCAGGATATTAAAACTGCTAAAATGACCTACAAAATGTGAAAATATTAGTTTAAAACAATCTATTTTTAATCTTAAATCTATAGCCAGGAGCCTATAATCTCTCCCAAATAGGCTCCTGCTATAGCACAATGGTAAAACAAATTGCTGAAAGTAATACCAGCTGGTCGTTCGTCTCTCACTAATGAGAAAGATCATCATTATTTCTTGAATATATTCGTAAGTGTTGGTGAGTTCTTTGATGGCTGACTAGTATAATTCTAGCTCTACACTGTCGGTTGCTAGTAGAGCAAGTCAATGTCATGGAATCAGCTGGTGGCCCATTGATGTTGGCTTTGCGTTCTCTGCGCTTTCTTCCAGCTTCACAGATTCTCTTTTTTCATAGAGAGCTGTTCCTTTGTTGATGAGATCTCGCCACTTTGATCGCTCCTGTGCAGTCTGTTCCCAAGACCCAATTGGTATGTCGAAATTATTAAGAGAGGCTTTGAGGGTGTCTTAGTAGCGTTTCTTCTGGCCACCTTTAGAGCGATTTCCCTCTTGTTGTTCTCCATAGAAGACTTTCTTTGGAAGTCGCTCATCGTGCATTCTTATAACATGGCCAGTCCACCTTAGCTGTGCTAGCTTGAATGCTATGAAACCAGCGTTAACATACAAAACAACATATTGTATCGTAGAATACTCAAAACAGTTTCAATGATTTCAGACAAGTATATGGCCATTAATAGAATAAGTTTAGGGGCAAATTCCTAGTAAATATGATACTTTTTGATGTGGAATATAAACAATTCAAAATTTAACCTTACTGGTAAGAGCTTGAATAGAGGGTATCTGGTAATATGAAACTTTTTCCTAAAGGTAAATGTTGGTAGTGGAACATGGACTTCTGACAGATATAGGGAAAACAGGAATACCAGGAACACTGTTCTGAAATGGAAACCTTTGATAAAAGTGATCCTAGTAACAACGTGAATTACTGTACTATTTTAAGCAAAAGACAATAATTAGAAAACTCTCAAAACTTAATGGATAGAAGATATCTTATAATAGAAGAACACTGTACTGAAATAGTTACATATGTCAGAAATATGATGTCTAAAAGTAATATACTTGCATTTAATGTTTACACTTAAAATTGAAATAAACACTCTTGAAATTGAAAATCTACTTTTTCTAATTACTTATTCATTTTAATATCAAATACCATTTTAAAATCGTTGTTGTCCCGGCCGTGGTAACTGACGATTGATAATTGAGCCTCCGCACAAGGAAACCAAAATCTGTATATGCGAAAACAAAGGCGCAGATCAGCTGTGCAGTAACTGCACAGTTGATCAGCGCCTTTATTTCCGCTAAACGGATAGTACAATCCCTCTTCTAGCTTCTAGCCTGCTTCTGTGACAGTACAGCCCGTTTTGTGTCGGACCTGGTCGGAACCCAAATGGTTGGTTTTCTTGCGCACAGGCTCATTTGATACAAAAACTGACTAGTCATTTCATAAAATATATTTAGGCAAACTTACAATGCTGAAATACCCCAATGCTTCTGACAGAATCCCAGGGCGACATCGACCAGTGACAACCCGACTAGAGTGATGGTGGGAACGATTGTGATTGGTCCAATAAACTGGAGAATCATCCCAAGAATACCAGTACAACCAATGATAATTTGGACCAAAGAAGCGACAATAATACCACCCTGGATCTACGGAAGGAAAAAACAGCACTTTTACATGGGGATATTAATCAGACAGCATTGGACATTTGGCACACATTACGAAAACTTGCCCATGCAATAAACGGAGATTTTTTGAGCTTTAAAAATTGAAAATTTTCAGCTGAAAATTTTTGATATTTTTCTTATTTTTGCTCAAAACATAGATTGTGGGTACACGTTAGAACCGCCTCGGCGAGGCGGTTCTAACGAGTACCCACAATCTATGTTTTGGAGCAAAAATAAGAAAAAAGGTATACCCCTGCATACCCCAGTTTTGCTTCATATATATAAAAGTGGGGTTTAAGGGGGTATATATTTCACGGACATGTTTTCCTAATGATAACTGCACCCAAAAAGCTGGACGGGAAGAAAACTGAAACAAACGACCTTATCAATGAGACATAAATGTCTTTTAATTCTCAAATATTTTTTATGACAATACTTTAAGAACAATACTTTTTATGTTTTAATATACCTCTTTTATCTGTTTTTATTTTAATATACCTCTCTCATTCTCCTTTGCCACACCTCTGTGATATCGTCATCAGACATGCCGCTAGAGGTCTCTGTTGTGTTGGTCTCGTTTGCAGTCAATGGCGTCTGTGACATCATATCCGGACATTGCCATATTGGTAATGCCATAAGGGCTGCAACTGCTGGAATGAATTTATGACATCCACCTTGAATTATCGGGAGTCTGAAATTGGAAAGTAACTTCCGATGTTAATCTTTTTAAAGTCATATAAAAATAAGCTTAAACACGACAGTATTCTGGCCTTTGCTGAAGCGAGATAACTGTCGAGTTTAAACTCATTGAGTGTTAATTCTTGTTTATTCCAAAGGCTATATACATTTTGTATTCACAGCCCCCCCCCCTCCCCCCGCCCCTTAATCACGAAGCTTTTATTGTGATTAAATTATGCTATATTACACAAATCTTGCACGAGTCAGTCGTCAGATTGAATAATGTTTGGCACAGAACTAGGTGAATTGCTTGTGTGGAAAAATACTGCAAGTACTTATGACTTCCTTGAAACAAAGAGATGAATGATTATTATGACTTTTGGCAAATTTTCTGACAAGAAATAAACAACTCATTAGAAAAATGCACTTGTTACCATTCTTTTTTGAGTATAGCGCAACTAGGGGATTTTCCTAAACAATGACACATCTTTTGCAATATAATAGCACATATTGATGCAAAATAAGAAAATATGGCCAATACTTCGCATCTTCCGCATGTTTTACAACGTGTGTCTGTCCTGAAGAACAGTACATGTATGAAGTAAGGAACTGATACAGCATTGTCGCTGACAGGTAGCGCTTCACGCACTGACCTGTCGCAGTTGGCCAATGGGATCTGGGAAATTCATGCGGGATGCCCCAGCTTTCTTCGTGTGTCGTCTGTAGCCAAAATCGGCTATATCCCACAATTCTAAGCGTCAAATGCGAGAGATCAAGATGAGGTATCGTCTGATCTCGCGAGAATGCTGATACAGTTTAATTTAGAATCAAAATCTAAACACACACACCAGGGTGGAACGAAATGGCAATACAAGGCCGTCAACATCATTGCAAGATAGCCATCCGGCTAGTAACAATGGCGAAGACAACAGAGTCATTTTCCTTGAAAATATTGCCGGTGGATCTATTAATCTACCTGACTCCAATGGTGGTCTGTAAGAGCGTACACACACCACACATGAAGAGGAATGTTGACATAATCTGTGATTTAACTAGGTCGAGGTCACCGGCGCATATTTCCCTGGCAACGATTAATGGAATGGATATGGTAGAACTAATGCTGAGCAACACTTGCTGGAAAAAAGAAAACAATGTTATATAAGATAATAATGTTTGTCAAATTTGTACAAAGTAGGCCCTATCGCCACCATATTATGAATGGGATCTGACTTACTTATAATCCACCAGATGGTGGCTTCGCAACAATTGTCTTTTCAGCCAATAACATATATCAGTTGTCTGAATCTGCGGTTCCTCTCTTCCCGCGCCGTTGCAACGTGTACATTTTAATGCAAGCAACAAACAGCTATAAACGTTTACTGAACTCTCACTGCTAATTAGAGGCACACTCTTATTGAGAAACAAAGGTCATTTTTGGACGACCGTGGCTACTGTGTTCGTGTCGTAAGTGATCATTTTACTTCTAGTCCAGCATACATCAGCTAATACTCTAATAACGTACAGAAATGCAATACAAGCGACTTTCAGAATATGTAGTACATTAATAACGAGTTTGAGTATAGTTTGAATTTATGTCGTTGAGAAAAGATGAATATAGATGAAAGTATATGTGACAAAATAATACAAGTCATATACCTGTATTCCAAAGAGAAGTGCTAAATGAAACGGAGGTACATCCTCCACAGTGTAATACATTTTATGTAAATTGTTATAATCGCTGAGAATATCTATATTAATTTCTGTCACTTCCATCATTATTCCATTAATATTGGCACTGTTACCACTTGGATCCGTTTTACACCATTTGATCTTGTTCTTTGTTTTCATGCCTGATTCACAATAAGTTGCACTGATTTGATTTTTCAATAGTACGAACGTATGTAGGGTATAGTCAGAAACACAATAGAACTAAGTCAAAGACATCATGCTCATCATAAAGAAAGATAGTTAATCATAGCTTAAAACTTGCTCTCTATTCTTTGTGGAACTCAGTGAATCCTCACGTCATTTTCTTATTATATTTGTGCATTTCATAAGTAGTGTGTCTGGCAAACTATGATGCACCTGTCATCAAGATTATTTATATGAATGACAAAACTCATGCAAATATGTGCATTCACGTTTTTGTTTTCTTAGACAGCTACATTGTATCATGAAAATAACAGGATACACATACATAAGAGACTATTTTAACAGTAAGTAATAAAAAATGAATCAAACACACGTAAACAACAAATTATCTTAGAGTGTACACATATGTTTTCCATATTTTCAAATATTCAAACAATAAAATCATTCTAAATGTCATTCAGTTTCGTTCAAATATACACTGGTTTATCGATCAAACGAGTCTCCATCAAGTTAATATTTTGCATATTACATACCAAATGTATAGCAGTAACCAGGTAATATTAATATTTTCATGCACAAAGCGCTCATTTTATGTATAAATAACAAATACACTCGATTATTATTTACATTGTGTTAGTTTTACATGCACAAAAAAAAGACTTTACTGTCAAGAGGGGTCACCATCCATATATAACGATCACCTGCATTACAATTCTCCTTTGAAATTAAGGGAGACCTTTGTTAAGGTGACGAATTGCAGCTTCCAAAACTTACACAATCATACTTATAGGTTTAATTATGTAAGTTACATTATATATCACACATTTTTTACGGTAAATATTAAGTCAAAATTAGTCACCTAATGTAGGTCTTAACTTTAACAAACCATTGTAATTCTGGACCCAACTCTTGAAACATTTTGTTGAATAATGCCGATATTTTGGGCTTTTAAACTTCGTTAAAGACTTACCCTTCTTATCATATTCAGTTATATGAAACGCTATATATGCCATGAAAATAGATGGTCGTTCGACTCTCAGTAAAGATTAATACACTTTTTATTTCTTAATTGTTAGTGGTCCATGCGTGCTGGTGAGTTCTTTTACAACTGACTATAACAGTTTTAGCTCTAACTGCCGATTGCATAGAGCAAATTAATGTCGAAGAATCTGCTAATCGCAGATTGGCTCTAGCTTTGCGGAACTTCCTTTTCTCTTTTCTTCATAATGAGCTCCTCCTTTGCTGACTGTGATGAGGCGGCGTCACTTTGATCGATCCTGTGTAGCATGTTCACAATCTTGACTGTATTGGTATGTTGAAGTCTTTCAGTGAGGCTCTAAGGATGTCTTCCACCACTTAGGTCGCTTTCCTTTCTGAGTTCCCCCGTAGAAAACTGTCCTTGGAAGTCGCTCATCTGGCATACAGTACTTGTAAAATGACATGTCCATCTTTTAGACTGTATGCATGCTATCAAATTGAATCCCGTCCTTCTGAAGGTCCTCAATGTGTGGAATCTTGTCTTGCCACGTGATTTAAATTGATTAATATTGGTAGACTCAAGGTCTCACATGCATACATGTACAAGAGGGTGGACAGTACCTTTCACTTCCAGACATCTGTACGAATCACGAATCGCCCAAATGCCACACTGGCTTTTGCAGTTTTGGAAGTAACATCATCATCAATATGCGCTGCTCTGGGTGAGGTTCTCCTAGGTAGGTGAAGTTATCTATCTATTAACATTCGTTTTACTACTGGTTTGTGTGACAAACCTTTAATGTAAGCGATTTCAACCTATACAGCACATACACGTACGAGTACGTCATAGCAATATACAACGTCATGAAGCTACGGAAGACAAGATTCTAAAAAAAAAACATACCTGTATTCCAAAGAGAAGTGTTAAATGAAACGGTGGCACATCCTCCACAGTGTAATACATTCTATCTATATTGTTATAATCGCTGAGAACATCTATGTTAATTTCTTTCACTTCCATCTTTACCCCGTTAACACTGGCACTGTTACCACTTGGATCTGTTATCTTGTGTTTTGTTTTCATGTTTGAATTGCAATAGGCTGCACCTTTTTGAGTACTATAGCGTATAATGAAAAATAATATCTCTAGCAAGTGCTTCTGATCAGTCTAACTAATGAATGGAAGAAGAAAATGACTGACGGGTCAACTACAGTGAATTACCAAAAAGTCACGTTCACATTTGAACATGCAACACGTATCATCAACCTTATTGCATATATACATCACTGATATTTTCCATAGGAAGAAAACAAATGAGCCGCCTCGTGGGAAAACCAACAATGTGGTTTCCGAACAGGTCCTACACAAACCGGCCTGTACAAGCACAGAAAAGAGCCAGAAGCCTGAAATTTCGGATTTAAGTAGAAGAGGAATTGTACTATCCGAGTAGCGAAAACAAAGGCGCTGATCAGCTTCGCGGTTACCGCGAAGCTGATCTGCGTCTTTGTTTTCGCATATGCAGATTGTTGGTTTTCCCATGAGGCGGCTCATTAATGTTAACTGTATCCTTATAGTGTCTACTACATGGAATTTAGAAAATAAACAGGATCTTGCAGCATAGAAAAACAAGTACGAAATTCATTTATATGTAAACAACGCAGTATATAAATATTCTAAGAGTGTACACGTATGATTTCCATATAGTCAAATATTTAGACAATTAAACAATAAAATCGTGTTATAACTGTCATTCAGTTTCATTCAAATATGCACATGTTTATCGATCAAACGAGCCTCCATCAATTTAAATTTTTCCACATTAGATAAACACATGGTATATGAACAAACATGATAAATTAAAGTTAGTACGCCAGAGTAACCTGGTAACAAGTTATTAACTTTTTCACTCGAAATATTCTTATTTTATGTATAAACTAGAGTTGAACTTTACATTGAACGAGCTTTGTGAATGCCCACTTTGCCGTCTTAATTAACTGTCAGTGGACCGTGACACAGTCCAGTGGCCCCTGGGTTATAAAACTTTTTTATGCTCAACTCAGCTAAGACTAAAATTTATTCTGCTGATAAAATGTTAAAATGCCAACAATTGTTGGCATTTTAACATTTATGAGCAGGATGAATTACTAGTTTTTGAGTTCTAAACCTAAATTCTCCAATAATTTTGAGTTGAAAAAAATTCATCTGAAATGTCATGCTCAGCTGTGCTGAGCTTGATAAAAAGTTTTATAACCTCACTAACACCTTGTCCTGAGATATATTTTTGAATAGTGGCGAGAAAGTTTATAAGGGAAACTTTAAACTTTATTAACTATATACTTACATGTATATTTCTTTTATTTACTTAATTATATAGACCGATTCAAGTTCCAGAAGAGTACATAATTGTCACATTTCCCCACATAGCAGTCAAAGTCACAATTATGATTGAAATAACAAAATGGTGTGTGAGAAGTAGGAAAATTACCATGATGTAAGCAATGCTCTTGGTCATGTGACCCAAGAGCCACCCATTCTACTCAAAATGTTTTTTTTTTTTTTTTTTAAAAAGGTAAAAGTAGGCAATGATCAGGAAATTGCTCAGTCAGAAAGAACTTCCCACTCAACACAAAGACATAAAACACATAGAAGCACAACAGAAGTATCGCTTTGGCACGATCAGTAATATAAAGTTACTGGGGGGGGGGTAAACCGGTTTTCTTTCTTTTGCTCCGGATTTCAGTAAGTTATTCGGCGGTCTCCTTCGTCGGGCAGCTTACTGAGAGCCCTCGTTTTTTATTCATCATGGTGGTTATCATGATTTATTTGTTTGTCCATGATGATTCATTGACTAGTTAGAGATTCACCACGAGGACCGAACAACTAACTAAATGTTATGAACCACTGCAGAAGATGGTTCCTAGTTTTATATTACTGAGCGTTCCATGGCGATACTTCTGTTGTGTGCTATTTGTTATATGTTTTGGAGTCGATTTTTGTGCTGTTTGAATCTCATGTACGTCTTAATAGTTTTAGTTAAGTTCGGGTAACTGAGTGGCCGCCTATTGGGAAATATCCGCTCACTCGGCTTACGATACGTTATCTAAGTATAAGTACCTAATTGTCATTTTTTTAGTTTTCCCGCCTCGGTTTTTGGAGTGGGGAGTTCTTTCTGATTGCGCCTTTTCCTGATCATTGTCTACTTGTACCTTTTTACAAGACCATAATCTCAGCCTCAGCTTCTGCAGTGGTTCACAACATTTAGTTGTTCGGTCCTCGTGGTAGATCTCTAACTCGTCAATCAATCATCACGGACAAACAAATAAATTATGATAACCACCATGATAATCAAAAACGAGGACTCGCAGATGCAATAAGCTGTCCGGCGATGGAGACCCCTAGGCACCAAACAACATCACTGAAATCTGGAGCAGAAGAAAAACATCAGTTGAGCACCGGTGGGCCAAGAAACAGACAAGAAGCTCCTGTCCAACTAAATAGAATTAATAGTTTGAAGTAGGCGCCATCATAGAGTCTGATGCCCGACCCGCCGGCGTGCAATCAAAGAAGGAAGCAATGTTATCAACCAAGATTGGGTTAAACAATAAGCATGCAGACTGTCGCATCACATTTACATTATATCCTATACGTTTGTAACGTATAATGATTTTTTTTCTAAACTGAAAAGAAAAATCCTTCCTTCCTATCAGTTTCTTAAATTTGTAAACCAGGTCACCATAAGTTTCTGGTTCCCGAAAGGCCCCCACGTAACGCGTTTTTAAACCGATAGCACAATACCTTTTCTTCTTATTTCGAAATTTCTAACCTTCCTCTGTGACGGTACAGGCCTGATTGTGTTGGACCCGGTCGGAAACCAAATTTGTTGGTTTTCTCATGAAAATGCTCAAATATCTTATCTGGAAACTGCCAGCATAGTCAAAAGTATCACAATTGTGACGGGGTAGCCTCCCTTGGAAATATGCAAATTTCAAACTCGAAACTTTGTGAATCGAGTAAGTGTTGCGTATATAGCGCAGTAAACCACCCTTGGTGGATGAGCATTCTTTTCCACCGACGGGGTTTGCTGTGGCTTGTCTCGGCTGCACGTTACATTTGGTGGCAGCGGTGGGATAATGACAACTGCCAGACCGGGGTTGCCTTACCCATGTAGTCCCCAGGCCAAGACTCGGGACGAGTCTTCTCGGAGGGGGAAGTAATGTGACGGGGTAGCCTCCCTTGGAAATATGCAAATTTCAAACTCGAAACTTTGTGAATCGAGTAAATGTTGAGTATATAGCGCAGTAAACCACCATTGGTGGATGAGCATGCTTTTCCACCGACGGGGTTTGCTGTGGCTTGTCTCGGCTGCACGTTACACAATATTGAGCAACTTACCTGCAGCCCGCACAAGAATGATATGTGTATCGCTGGACTATCATGTAAGCCATATAACAGTTCAACGCTGCCTTTGCTTTCCTCTGTAGACTTGTCAACTGTGGTTAGTTTACCATTGCCATATTTACATGTACATCTATGTTTTAGAAATACATTAGTCTCTTCTTTGTCTTCTGTAAGTGCGGTGATAGGAACTGTGAGCTGATTTGAGCCGTTTGGTTCCATGGCCACTCTATTCACGATTTCGATTTCTTATATATACTGCTAGATGTACAGGCGAAGGTTTAATTCCATTTTATTTGTTTTCTAAATATCTACACTTTAACGCACAAATTCGGCATATTCTTTGATGAGTATGACAAGCTTAAGCCTTTTAGAAGCATGTTTCTCCATAATTAGCAGCGTGACCCGTCATAATACGAGAATATGTTTACAACGGATTATTTTAATACAACAGAAAGAGTGACTTTGAGGTCACAAAGGTCCGACAGAAGGCTCAAGTGTTTTTCTTTGGCCACTGTGACAATTTAATCGCTTTTTGCGCCGAGTTCTACCTGGAGTTATGTAACTATCAGAGGGAAGACAGTATGTTCTTCAGTCATATATGATTCAAACAAAATAATTATTTAAAAAAAGTATATTAAAGCAAGTAACGTGATTAAATAGCATACACCAACGAAAAAAAAAATCCCCGAACAAAACAAACATTGAGCTTGAAGTTTACCAAAAGAAAATGCTTAAACAAATTTTATCACTTCCAACAAATACCCCGGATGCTGCAGAGTACATGGTATCAGGATTTCTCCCAGTGGAGGCGCAGGTCGACAAGAGAGTTTTATCTTTATTTCATAATGTTACATTACTATTTCATAATGTTACATTACAAGATGATTCTTCAGTTGAAAAACAGCTTGCCAACCTACCAATTGACTGTAAAAGGTGATAAAAGTAACAGTTGGTATATTTATATCAAAAAGACTTGTAATGAAATATGAACTTAATGACATTCAGGATTACCTAGAAACGCCGCTCAAGAAAACTACATGGAAAGGACTGTGAATGATACAATTAATAAATTCTGGGAGAAAGAGTTGAAGACGATTATTCCTTTCTACAAGAAAAGAGTACTAATGTACATGTATATTGAAAATTTAGAACTGGGACAGTTACATCCATTATTGAAAGTTAATGTGTATTCATCACGGGACGTTATACGATTGCCAGCGTGTGGCAGTCTTGTTCTCCAAACTAATAGACAGAAATTCAACAATTCGCAAGTCGATCCTACGTGTCTACTGTGTCAGAGAGATCATGAGACTCTTGAACATGACATTCTCGGGTGCTGGGCGCTGGATAGTATAAGAATACCTATACTACAACATATTAGCATTTCATATGAAAACCTAACCAGAAACTTATCTCAAGAACTGGATAAAGCATCAAAGCTTCAGATATAATCATTGGTTGTTCGGTTCTCATCAACCAGGAAAAATCTAACAAGAGAAAAATCAGAATTCAAGACCTATCTGAACTGAAATTTTCACGCACTTTTCTTGACGACTTACGCATGTGCTCCAGGATATAAATTACTGGATAAGGATACATCTTAACATCTCAGCTGAGTAGATCCTGATTTTATAAACTATGTATATACATAAACATAAGTATATTAATGAGATAAGTAATTTCAGCTACCGTAGGAGTATTACAAGGTTTAGAATTTCTGCTCACAGACTTAAAATTGAGACTGGGAGGTATATCAAGCTGGATAGGTCAGAAAGGCTGTGTACCAAATGTTCTACAGGTGCAATTGAAGATGAGCAGCACTTTTTGATGGAATGCTCAAAGTTTAATGCGTTCAGAAACAGCTTTTTTCAAATCATTAATGACTCCAACAGAAATTTTATGGAGCTGGATAGTTTCCAGAAGTTTTTCTGGATTCTGACTAATGAAAACTCTGATATACTTCACAAACTTGGTCAGTATCTGCATGAACACTTGGATTAATACATTGTTTTATATTAGATTGTTTTTAGTTTGTGTTTTCTCATCTCTGATTTGGATTTCCTCTCTTATTCTCTGTACAACATCTTTGTATGCCCTTACTGGGCCCAAAATTGGTCAAATAAAATCTTGTATCTTGTATCTTGTATATTCGGGTGAAGGATTCTAACTACAACAGACGGTGGATATTAAATATACTGCCCTCTACCCTGTAAATTAATATTTTAATTAAGTTAATAGACTGTAACTAAGAAGCTTGTTAGAAGATTGTTATTCGCACAAACATGCTGTTCTCCATGAATGTAGGTCAAGATACAGAAAACAGGAAAACAGGATTCCGGGTTTTAGTCTACAACACCTGACCATGCCTGTAAATAATCAACTATACAAGTACGCATAAGACAAGTGCATCTACATCGAGAAAAACATCAAAAATTAGCAGTTGTTTCTAAATTAGGTATTACAATTAGTTTCAAAACATAACATTCTCAAATATTCGATTATTAGCTAAATAAATGCTCAAAATATATTGTAGGCACAGGTTTGAATTCTTAGATTTGCAGAAATCGACAGTTATAAATGTACAAGTTGAAGCTTTTCGAAATTCCTAACGCCTGAATGAACAGGATGGGCAGGAACATCATATCAGTAAAAGAGTAATTCTGTACAAATGGTTGAATGTCCGACCTACGAAAAAGCTTGCTCTCCCACAATGCTTGTCTCGATAAACGAACCCATTTCTCCTAATGTCGAAAGTCGTAGAGAGTAACCCGGTGCGTACCTTTACTGGAGTGGACCAGAATGGGTCTGTTTACCGGAATGGACTACCCGAATGGACATTTGTATGTGTCATGAAGTACTTTCATTTCCTTTTTGCAGTCAGATTGGGCTAGGATATGCACAATCTGTGATTAGTCAGAGAATCATGTGGTTTAAGAACAGCTAAATTGTGTTCTGTACAATGGGGTAGCCTAGCTAAGATGTGCATATATATGCTTCCTAAGAATCAGCGCCATTGTATTGTTGTAATGGTAGCGAAGTGACTTGTCACTTTACTGCAGTTGCAGTTGCGTCTGTAGTTTTGGGTTCGGGAGTTATTCTTAATTATCTTCTTCGTTTTTCTTGCACGATATTAAAGTGCCGTTTCTCTGAACTGTACATATTAAACCTACGATTCCCAAAGGACTCTGTTTCGTTTATGGTGTATCCATTTAATTCTGGCGTGGTGGCAGCGGCTTAAGAACTACACGTCAAAAGAAAATAGTGGGACACTTGTTTGAACGAGCAGTTCAAAAGTAGAACTGAAGTCAGAAATCCTGTTGGGACTGGTATTAGTAGTTAACAAACCAACTACACCTAAAAATGGCCATTCGTGCACCAAAGCAATGGGCACTGACAAAGAACGAGACGATAACTTCATTCGAGGCTTGGCGCCAAAATTTACAATACACACTTTCATTGGACCCAAATTTTGCTCCATTCTTAGTGGAAGGTTCAACTTGGCTAAAAAAGACTTCAACAACTCCACTGCGTGGCTTGGAAGATGATCCGGAAACAGTGCTGAAGCTGCACGTTGTATAGCGGCTCAGAAACTGACTCACCTTGAGTTAATGCTTGGTCAAATAGCTAATTACTGCACTGTTATCTCCAGGAACTCAATCGTTAAAAACTCAACATCCATTAATCAGATCTGGCAAGCTATTCGGCTTCATTTTGGATTTCAATCCTGTGGTTCGCATTTTTTGGACTTTGATAGTATCCATCTAGAGCATGGTGAAAGGCCGGAGGACCTTTATCAAAGGATCAACAGTCTCGTTGAAGACAATTTGCTCAAGACTGGTGGGACAATAAGTCATCATGGTGAAATCCCTACTAGTGATGAGGATATGTCTCCCACACTGGAGAATTTTGTTGTCCTTACTTGGCTTCGTCTGGTTCATCCTGAACTACCCGGGTTAGTGAAACAACGTTACGGAACTGATCTCCGATCCAAGACTCTGTCATCTATTAAACCTGAAATTTCGCAGGCGCTTGACAGCTTGCTTGAGGAGATTCACACCTCTCAGGAGTCTAAAGTACTACGAACTGCCTTCAGGAATAGTGGTTTCAAGTCTGAATCTAAACAGTCAGTGAGAAATCGACCATCCTGTGCTTTGTGTAAGCAGGCTGGCCGCCCCTTTCAACACTTTCTAAGCAAGTGCAAGTTCTTACCTGTGGATGATAAGGCTTACTTTAGCAAATCGCGTCTTGCTACTGAGTTTCATGATGATCAGGATTATGATAGTGACAACAATGACACTCCTTTTTCACATGAAAATATACCTGGACCTAGTACTGACTCACATAGTCACCGTGTGATATCAACATCACGTCGTGTTAGCACGAAGCAGTCTCCTCATATGAAAGTTTTCTACAAACAATTTCCCTTACAAATTATCCTGGATTCCGGCGCGGAGATTTCTATGATTAAAACTTCAGTAGCCAATTACATTGGTGCTCCTATAAGGAAAACTTATCAGAAAGCGTTACAAGCTGACGGTGTTACTCCTTTGTCAATTGCTGGTGAAACTCACATAGTATTGACCAGAAATAATGCTGACCTCAGACTTGAAGCTCTAGTAGTGAACGACTTAGATATTGATATTTTAGCAGGCATACCATTCCTGACTATCAATGACATTGGTTTACGCCCTTCTAAGCAAGAAATTATCATTGGAGGTTCTGATGTGGTCTATTATGGTCCTCATTCCAACATGCCTTCCATTAATCGTGTACGTCGTACACAAGCTGCAGTCCTTAGGTGTCCGTCAACATCTGTTGTTTGGCCAGTTGAGTACTTAGAAGTAGACCTACCTGAAGATTTCGATCCTGATTGCACTGTGGCCATAGAAGCTCGTAATGACTGTAGGAAAACACCCCAAGATTGGCCCACTCCAGTTATTCTTGAAACTATCTGTAGAAAGGCCCGTATCGTAAATGACACAGAGGAACCTAAGATCATTAAGAAACATTAACATTTCTGTCAGGTTCGACATACCACTGAACCTGATTTGTCTCCATCCCAGGTCCCTCCCCATGATGTTCCCCCTCTTGTCAAGTCGACTACCAAACCTGTGGTATCTACTCTCCATACTGATCAGGTCAATGTTGACCCAGATTCTATTTTAGATCCTGGTATGCGCTCAAGGTTCCATGACCTTCATCGAAATTATGACGAAGTCTTTAATCCTCAAATAGCCAAACATAACGGTGCCCTTGGCTTATTCGAAGCCAAGGTTAACATGGGACCCACTCAACCGCCGCAGCGAAAAGGCAGGGTACCACAGTACTCTCGCGATAAGCTTGTAGAACTTCAACAGCGTTTTGATGAATTAGAAAGTCAGGGTGTATTCAAGCGTCCCGAGGATCTAGGTATCACCGCAGAATACCTCAATCCTTCGTTTTTGGTTAACAAACCTTCCGGTGGGTTTAGACTTGTTACTGCTTTCACTGAAGTTGGTCGGTATAGTAAGCCTCAACAATCTCTCATGCCTGATGTTGACTCTACATTGCGCACAATTGCCCAGTGGCGATACATAATTCAGACGGATCTGACCAAAGCCGTTTATCAGATACCCTTATCTAAAGCATCCATGAAGTACTGCGGTGTAGCTACACCATTTCGCGGTGTAAGAGTTTATACGCGTTGCGCTATGGGCACCCATGCCTGGTTCCGAAACCGCACTTGAGGAACTCATGTGTCGTGTTTTAGGGGATTTTTTTACAAGATGGGATTGTTGCTAAGTTAGCCGATGATTTGTACTGTAGAGGAAATACCCCTGAAGAACTACTATCTAACTGGGAAAAAGTCTTAATGGCTTTATCAAGGTGTGACTTGCGTTTATCCGCGTCAAAAACCGTTATCGCTCCACTCTCCACAACCATCTTGGGTTGGATTTGGAATCAAGGTACCTTAGCTGCCAGTCCACATCGTATTGCACCGCTTTCCAGTTGTTCCCCTCCCGAAACTGTACGTGGTCTCCGATCATTCATAGGGGCTTATAAGGTTTTGGGACGCGTCTTACCCCATTGCTCTCAGATTATATCTGATTTGGACTCAGCTATTGCAGGAAAACAGTCACTTGAACGCATTGTTTGGACTGATGAGTTACTACACTCGTTTCAGAATGCCCAACGGTCACTCTCGACTCGTAAGGCCATAACCTTACCCCGCCACAGTGATCAGTTGTGGATCATTACCGATGGTTCCGTTTCTAAACGGGGTATTGGAGCTACACTATACATTTCCCGTGACAACAAGTTGCACTTAGCCGGCTTTTTCAGTGCCAAATTAAGGAAACACCAAGTGACATGGCTACCTTGCGAAATTGAGGCACTGGCCATTGCTTCCTCCGTTAAACACTTCAGCCCGTACATCATCCAATCAAAATCAAAAGCATGTGTTCTAACTGATAGTAAGCCTTGTGTTCAAGCCATTGACAAATTAGCAAGGGGAGAATTTTCTTCTAGTCCAAGGGTCACATCATTTTTATCCACTGTTAGTAGGTACCAGGTTAGTGTAAGACACTTAGATGGTTCAGTGAACCTCCCATCAGATTTCGCGAGTAGAACTGCACCTGAGTGCAATGAACCACGCTGCCAAATTTTCTCGTTCATCATACAGACTGAAGATTCCGTTGTCCGTCCTGTATCAGTACAGGATATTGTTGACAAAATGACAAAACTACCTTTCACCACCTGCTCGTCCTGGATAGACATTCAGTCGGACTGTTCTGATCTGCGAAGAACTAAAACAAGGCACGCGCCCTTCAAAGAAGGTCACCAATGCCAAAGATGTAAAGAGGTATCTTGCGGTCGCGACCATTGCCAAAGATGGTCTTTTGGTTGTTCCACGCAATGACCCCCTTTCCCCCTCACGTGAGTTGATAATTGTTCCCAGGTCTGTCTTGCATGGTCTGGTCACTGCCTTACATCTTAAACTGGACCATCTGTCGAAACATCAGCTTGAACTAGTCATGAAACGACATTTCTTTGCACTAGATGTCCCCCAAGCTATCAGTCATGTAAGTGACTCATGTCACGTTTGCTCATCACTTCACAGTTTCCCTAAGTCTTTAGTGGACCAATCTTCAGATGACCCTCCTGAAGTCATAGGAGCGTCTTTTGCTGCTGACGTTCTTAAGCAAAATCGCCAGCTCATCCTCGTACACTACCGCATGTATTATTGAAAATGAAAAACATGAGACGTTGCGCGATGCACTAGCCCGCTTATGTCTAGAACTCCATCCTCTTGATGGTCCATTTGCTGTCATTAGAGTCGATCCTGCTCCTGGCTTTACTGCTCTTAAGGATGATGCTCAGCTCAAGCAGTTGCACATTTCTTTAGAAATTGGTAGAGTAAAAAATCCCAATAAGAACCCAGTTGCTGAAAAAGCCATTTCTGAGTTACAGAACGAGCTTCTTCGTCAACAGCCAGGCGGGGGATCCGTTTCCCAATTAGAACTTGCAACCGCTGTTGCCCGATTGAATTCGCGGCTTCGTTTCGCTGGTTTATCTGCACGTGAAATATGGACGCAGCGTAACCAGTTTACTCATGATCAGCTTCCTATCTCTGATAGGGAGATAATACTTCAGCAACACGAGAATCGCATTCAAAACCATCCTTATAGCGTTGCTTCCAAGCACAGTAAACACAAAATCCCCACATCCCAAACTTTATCGGTAGGCGACCTTGTCTACTTGTATGCTGATAGAGACAAGACACGTGCTCGTTGTAGATACCTTATTGTATCAATAGATGGTGAATGGTGCGTTGTCAAAAAATTTGTCGGAAATTCACTTCGCGCTTCTTCGTCTCAGAATGCTATCGTGTACCAGGAGATAAAATTGTAACCGTACCCCAATATCAACTGGACATCAGTTATGATAGTGACGATGATTATATACCAACTGGGTCTAACCGACCCCCTGAGGGTCCTTTCAGAACCCGAAGGTAGTTCACCTAACGTGGGTGATGTTCAGAAAAGTTACCATGAGTCAGTTAGTTCATCCAACATTCCCATACTTATTGGTTCTCCAGTTCAGTCTGACCCAGTCCACCCCAGTCCAGATATAACTCATGATAATGTGGAGGACCTGGGTTTTGAGTCATATTTTTAAGGGAATTTTTAGGGGCTTTACAATTATGTCTTCATTACGTTAATGTCTGAGTCATTTTACCTTATGTTACCTTATTTTGATATAAAAGCAATTTTGTGGTAAAAAGTCATCTATTTTGCATTTTCTGACAATTTCAATGCTTTTATTTGACAATAGCAAAATCTCAAATTCTGTGTAATTTACTGAAGTTTTAGCCATTTTCTGTAACCCTAAGTAACCTTTTTTCTTGACACACCTGTGTCATGTTCAAGAATTGTGTATCCAAGCTTAGGTCAATAAGTATAATGCTTCAGTTCTTGTTTATTGACCCCATTTTTGGGAGTGTCCATTATTAATAGGTAAAGCAGATTTTGGTTTAGGATAAATGACTTCTAAAACGGCCTTTTAAATGCTTTTTGTCATATTTTGTGAATTGTTATGTTTAAGTTTTATACTGTTTTAGTAACATTTTCCGCATTTGATGCTTATTTATGCTTTAAAACCTGCTTTTTGAATGGGATGAGAACATTTATGTTATGGGTTAGGCAGGTGTATAAAAAGGCCTGTTTTTGGTCAGTTAGGAGAGCCCAAACTTAAGATAGGGAATCAGGAACAAGAGTACAAGACCCAGGGCAAATTCCTAGGTCTAACATTTGATAACAGGCTTCATTGGATTAAACACATTGACCAATTAGTCCTCCGATGCAATAAAGACCTCAATCTCATGAGGTATTTATCAGGAACTAAGTTTGGGGCAGATAAGTTAACTCTGATGACCATTTATAAAACACTAATTAGGAGCAAGATAGACTATGGGTGTCAGGCGTACGCGTCAGCATCCAAATCCCAACTAGCACGATTAGATCGTATTCAGTCAGCAGCACTTAGAATAGTCACAGGGGCATATAGGTCAACTTCCATTACCGACCTACAAGTAGAATGTTGCGTTCCTCCTCTTGAATTAAGGAGAGAGGAACTCATTCTCAAGTACTGGGCCAGGTCATCAGCCAACGGTTCAAACCTACCGTTGAACGACCTATATGGGCATTCAATCTATGAGACAGCAAGGCATAAGTTGGGGGGCAAAATACCATTTGTAATGCAGGTTCAGGACCTTAAAACCAAGTATCATCTATGAGACATTGAAGTACAAGAACCAGTGTACGCACAAACCTTTGCTCTGGAGGGTATTGACCCGAGAGAAACTCTCAAATCAACTATAAACAAAAAATCTGATACTATCGCAGCTATAGAAGGAAAGGTAACCAATCTCATTAGTAACAGTTATCATGACCATCTTCACATATTCACAGACGGCAGTAAAGACACTGATAAGAGAATAGTAGGGTGCGCATTTGTAATTCCAGAACTTAAGATTACCAGGAGCTTTAAGTTAGGAGGGGACCTCTCCATCTTTTCGGCAGAACTCATAGCTATCATTGAAGCTTTAAAATGGGTTAAGGAAAACAAACCAGATAAGGTTGTAATTCTGACAGATTCTCTCAGTTCGATTAGGGCATTAAAATCGGGGAACAGCAACTCTAGGCCTGACCTAATTCTACAGGTCAACACACTTGTCGATGCAATAGTTAGGGAGAATGTAATCTTAAATATGGACTGGTGTCCATCTCACTGTAACATAGTAGGGAATGACCTAGCCGATGAAGCAGCGAAAACTGGGTCAACACACGGGAGGGAACTCAACATTAAAATGAGCAAAACTGAGGCATATAGTCGTATTAAGAGGGTTATTAAAGATCAATGGGCAAAGCAATGGAGGGAGCATAAGCATGGGCTCAGATGGGAGTTAGACAATAATTTACCTACGAAATTAATCCAATATAGTGATGAAAGGCAATTAGACAGGGTATACACTAGACTCAGATTAGGGCGTAATGGCTTAAGATTTAATAACCAGACACATAACGAAATGGACCCTATGTGCCCACACTGTGATGAAATAGAGGATACAGACCACTATTTCCTTAAATGTCACATGCACATAGACCATAGGATAGTCATGTTCAACAGTATTAAGGATAACATTCCAGATATAGGGGAGATAACAGTCAAAACACTGCTTAATCCCACCCATGCTCACTCCGAAATTATTAGAGGTGCCGTTTTTCAGTACATTAAGGACACAGAATACATGTCGCGCATCTAAGGATATATAGGATACAGAGATACAGATGTATGAATGTAGAAGAGGGCAATCTTTGCAGGCCAATCCTTCTCTTTCATGTTAGGTTTCCACATTAACAGTTCTCTGCTTTAGTCGTGCGTGATACGATTATTTTGTATAAGCAGACGCCCAGGGCCATTTTTTACCATTTCACTTAAGGTATTAGGTCATCACCATTTATTTTTCTTCAGTTACATACCTAGCCCGCTCTATTATACTGTACCACCTGCCATTATGTATTATATTTTTTAACACTCCGAGTTAGTGGTTTTAACCGCTCTCTCAATCTAAACCGTGAGGATCTGGCTAGGATAGATAAGGGTTCGCACAGAGGCCGATCAGAGACCCATATCGCCAAGTACAGATGATATACCATTGCACCACGGTATAGCTCCGGTTTATACATGAATTTCACTCCGTAAGGGGAGGAGGGAATACCAGTGCACGTTGCATCGATAACGCGGGGCTGGGGGGCGGCTTCTCTTAAATGAGTCTGGTGTCAATCGGAGCGCGGGATTGACAATACGTGCACCCCCCTTCGCTGCGGAAGTGTTATTCCTTTTTTTTTTTTTTTTTTTTTTTTTTTTTTTTTGCACAAGTTACATAGATACATGTACAAGATGCAACACTTATATAAATATCTCTTATCACAACATACATCTTTATTTTTTCCTTGGTCTTTATTATCCCATCCCTTTGCTTTTGCCGACCTATTGTATAGCAATTCTGGGGAGTAGGAGGTGTCTTCGGACCGACTTGGTACTGGCTGCAATGTGGTATGCACTGCCAGTACCAGGATATTCGCTCCCCGGTACCACAGAGTACGTGTGTTTGTTTGTTTTAGTTTTTACTCTTTTCTGTTCATTTTTAAAACAGGGCAATCCCAGAGTTAAGGGCGGGAAGGCCCTGGGCTGTATATATAAAGGGTTATGGACTCTGGGAGTGGAGAAAGGGAGTGCGGTGCACTGGCGGGAAGAGTTTGGCAGTCGTACGGACACAACCTACCTTCTTTTTGTTTTTTTGCGTACTGCGGTACGTCGATTGGATACTGGCTGCCTTTTACTAGCGCACTGGCCCCGCGGTGTTCGTACGAAGGCTGGGCTGTTCTTTCCGGTGGGCACTTCCGGACTCCATCTTAAGGACATCTCAAGGCTGTACGATAGTATGTTTGTATGTGAGTATTTAGATATGTATGATAGAGAACGTATGGGAGATATTTTGTTACCTATGTAAACCATGAGAGTGTATATATCAGAAACCTTATCACCATATTATTCAAAACATCATACCCACAAAAAAACTAATAAAAATTCAAAAATATCACGTCACCTGGATGTAAGAAGAAGGAGAAGATTTTAAGGGCACAACACTTTACTTCATCCTTTCAACCTTACTCTCTCCATCTGACTATGTATATATTGGCCCACACGTACCATGTACCATGTACTCACCTTAATCCTGCACTCTCTTCCCATGCCAACGGCCGGGGATAGTAATTCCGTCTGGTTAAAGCACGCAAAGGAGTGGCTGTTACTAAACTGGGACCCTTGCTATCTCCGACCAATGGTTATGGGGTAGATACATTGAATATTCCTTTCTTAATATGTTTTTAGTTCTTTGCTTTTCAGATAGGCCCACCCAAACCATGGTCAATGTCAATATTTAAAAATGACATTAGTAACTTACTTATTTTTTACACACGATTGGTTACGAACTACGAATTAGATTGGTTTAAGATAACTCATAATGCCCCCTGATTGGAACTACCCTATGGAATGTCGCGACCCACCCAATCCACAACCGAAAACTCCCTTTTCACTCATCAAAACATAAATATGGTACAGCAACTTTATAAAAATACTTTGGTAACTCCACTCTGTACCATAACATATTTCTGAACTCTTTAGGCCGCGGGTATCAAAATTCAAAATAAAGATGATACGGATGTTCAACCCCTATATCATATAAAAACATCCTATCATCAGCCACCAGTAAGACAATGCACCCCCGTCTCTACTGGAAAAACGTCCAGCCCGCATAAGGTTTCTCCGGCTCGCACCACAGACACCACTCTCCCTACCCCTCCTCACAGAAACTCATCGCTCAGCCGCAAGCACTTGTCCGATGCCACCTGTTCACATGGATTGCAGTGTCCGTAACTGTCTAATCATGTGCAGCTTCAAACTAGGTCATTTCACCGATCTAGCATAGCCATTAAGCGCGGCCCTAAAAGAGAGCAACATGATTGGATATCCCATCTAACCTACATTTGCTCTCGAGCAAGATAGCGAAATCACTGATTTGCAGCCGAATTGGCACCGGTTTCCTATCTATTTTTACGCTCACTTTTCGACCATGGCGTTCAAAATTCTAAAAAGAAGTGCTCCTCCACTTTTTCTGGCTTGACTTGCATTGTCCGCTTACATTGGGCACCGGCGAACAGCGCGATTGGCTTTTTGCTGTCACCGCCACGATTTGCAGCCCAGGAGCACTTAACCTTCGTCCTTGAGGTGGAATACTGGATTAAGTCCGTTCAGCCCGGCATGACGAAAAACTGCCACTTTCTACTACTACTACTACTACTACTCAGTTAGGAGAGTCAATACACATTTTGGAATACACTAAACCTGCGACACTTTGGACTAAATTTATTAATTATTAAATAATTATTTATTTTGTATTGGCTCGTTTTGGACTTTGAACACTTCAAAATTATCAGAAATTGATAGGGAAAATTAAGAAAAGTCATTTTGTGTTGATTTTGGCATTTTCAATATTTTCATCATTTTTGGCTTTTGGACTTAGGAAAATTTGCTGCAATTATGTAAAATCTCAAAAAGTGCAATCTAAGTCTGAACTTAAGAGAAATTATATCATATTAAAGAAAATAGCTATATTTATGTAAATTGTTTGTTGTTTCATGTTGTAAATAACAGAAAAAGAGGAAAAAATAACAAAATTATAATAGTGAAATTCATTCATTTGTTGTGTGTTTATTTAGCAAACAAGAGTTATGTTTATCTAAGGATAAGCCTGAGCCTGGTTTGCTAGTTTAGGCTTCTGACTTGGCCTTATAATTTAAGTCAGTGGTGTCGGCTATCTTGACAAGTTAAAATTCATTCCCTCAAAACGGATTTATTTTAAGTTAATTCAAAACAACACTCAAAGTTGCGGACTCTGTCGACCAGCCTAAGACTCAAACCTATCATTAAATCCGGGTATCTGGTCGAAGTAAATTTGAGACATTTTATTTTGCTCCAGTTTTACCCGGGTTTACTACAAAAGTGGTGTCAGAAGTGGAGATTATTTCTCTCAGATTTCTGTGTTTCTAGCATAGCTGGGAAAATAATCATATTTGCAAAAGAACTTGTGCTTGACAGACTGACAAATTTTGAGTGCTGTTGTTTCACTAACTAAATTTCTATTTTATTTCAGAGCGCTGCTGTCCTGAATAACTTTGTCTATTGTCTTTCAGAACAGTTTGAGTTGCAAATATTAGCTGTATTGTGTGTTCTGTTCTGTGCATGTTCTGGTGAGAAATTGCGTCATTAGGCAAACTCACCATACGTATCTACTAATCTGTTTTTCTTTTTCAGGACATAGATCTGTTAGCTTTATATGTGATAAGTAATTAAGTTCTGTGTTTTTGTGTGTCCGTGAGAAATTGCGTCATTAGGCAAGCTCACACGTCTTTTAGTGGTTAAGAGTAGTTTAGTCCTGCCTCGTGGTTTTACAGCATGTGAGAATCGCTAGAAGGCAAACTAACCATTTTCGTAAAGTCAACACTAACAAAATTCATGTTATATGTTTTGTGTTTGTCTGTGAGTGTTTTTAGTGGTTAAGAGTAGATTAGTCCTGCCTCGTGGTTTTGCAGCATGTGAGAATCGCTAGAAGGCAAACTAACAATTTTCGTAAATTCATCACTAACAAAATCTATGTTATATGTTTGTGCTGTTGGTGAGAGATTGCATCATTAGGCAAACTCACCTTGTCTTATAGTTTATGTTAGCATTGATTTTACATGTGTTAATTTAGTTCTGCATGTGTGACAGAGAAATGCGTCATTAGGCATCTCTGTCAATTAATTGCTTTTTGTTTGTTTCTGACACAGGTCTAGCAGAATTTGAACCAAGCCACTGACGCCTGTGTACCATTTTTTCTTGTTTGACAATTTTCTATGATTTTGCATGTCTGACGGAGAAATGCGTCATTAGGCATCTCTGTCAACTAATTGCTCTATTTGTTTCTAACACAGGCCTAGCTGAATCTGAACCAAGCCACTGACACCTGTGTACCATATTTCTTGTTTGTCATTTTTTATATGATTTCCATGTGTGACGTAGAAATGCGTCCTTAGGCATCTCTGTCATTTAATTGCTTTTTGTTTGTTTCTGACAAAGGTCTAGCTGAATGTGAACCAAGCCACTGACGCCTGTGTATCATTTCTTCTTGTTTTACTTTTTTGTGATTTTGTATGACTGACGGAGAAATGCGTCATTAGGCATCTCTGTCAATTAACTGCTTTTTGTTTCTGACACAGGTAAAATTGAATCAAGCCAAAGACACCTGCAATTATTGTTTTACATGTATTTTCATTTGGAAACCAAAATTAATATCTGAAAGAGAAATGCGTCATTAGGCATCTCTGACAGTTTTCGTAAGTTTTCAGATTAATCAGGACTCGTCAGAACCTTTGGATATTTCTGTGGTGGACAATTCTATTGGATTTACCTCACTTGTGAACTGCTATAGTGTACAAAATGGATTTTACGGTACCTACAAACATTCACCACTGCCAGGACCTGATTGTGCATATGACAGGACGCTGACCTTTAGCAGACCTTATTCCTCTAGGGACAATGATTATGAAACTGTTTATGTTCAAAATGACTTTAAACCAAGATTACCAACATTTGAAGGTAAACAGGATACCTGGGAGCCATTCCTCATGCAGCTGGACCTACTTTCTTGTAGTTATAACTGGTCAGACAGAAAGTTTAGAGAACAACTGATCTTTGCTTTGAGAGGAGAAGCTCTGATATTTGCCTCCTCCCTCCCTTTGGAAACTACTCAAAATACAGAGAAGCTTCTCCGCTCCATGAGACAGCGATTCCGTGAATGCCTCCTACCTGAAACACACAGAGCCAACCTATACTCCATCAAGAAGCAACCCAAGGAAAATCTTCAAGAGTATAGTGACCGTATTAATCGTATGATGGTAAGAGGCTATCCAGGAATACAGGGCACACAAATCTACAATAGTCTTGCTGTGGAACATTTTCTCAGGGGGCTCCCAGACCAGAAATTAGCCTATGAAATTATGATCAAAAAGCCTAGGGATCTATCAGAAGCCGTCTACATGGTAACCTGGCATGAGGCATGTAAGCAATTTACTACCAGAACAGCTATCAGCCGGGTAGATGTTCCAACTCAGAAGTCTAAATCCAGAAAGCGATATCGGCGCTGTTACAACTGCCGCAAGAAGGGGCACGAATCTGAACAGTGCCCAGAGGAACCAAACCAGACGACATCAACGGACATCTAGTGTACTGCGTCATTCAACATCAGTGGATTATAACTACATGTGTATTGTGTAAATAGTAAAATCATGTGTGTTAAATCTTTCAAATTTAATTTAGAAATTGGAATAGCATGGTTATTCAAAGCTTAAATTCTCAAGTGTTAATAGTGTCTTATTCTTAATTGGAATAATATTTTATTCTTGATTGGATTAGTATTCTCTCGTGAAGTTTAGCAGCTTACAACTACCTCATCAAGATGCAGCAACATCGACATAAGGGCCTACTTCGTGGTCCTTTTACCGAGGTTCAACTTTTTTCGTGTGGGACTTTCGTCACCAATATGCATCGTGGGACATTTATTATTTACATACTTCGTGGGACATTTATCGTATACATATATACATTCTTCGTGGGACAGTCATTCGTCAACGTAACATTACATAGTAATCTGTGCATTAACTGAACTCTAAAGTATAATGAAATAATGTTGTTAATTTAGAAACTGTCAAGGACTGTGTGCATAGTGTTTGTTTCATGAAAAGCAGTTTTGATATTTATTGAATTTTATGAATCTGATCATGTATGTTAAATAGTTTTGCCTGGTCTTGTGCACTGTGTGTGCCTGTCTTATGCGTTAGGTGGAGAAGAGCCAGGAGATAAGGACTTACTATGTGCGTTCACTGCGTGTGTCTGTACCTTCACTGCGTGTGAGGAGTAGTCATGTCATATGAGACTTTGCTATGTGCTGTCACTGCGTGTGAGATTTCTTGCGTATGAAATCAGTCAGACTGTTGTATTAAGATGGTTAAATGTCATGGTTTCAGTTTCATGGTTTCAAACTTACAAATGCTTGGCATGTTATTTTTGCTTGGGTGTTAGGGGTATCTTAAATTTATGGATCCAAAAGTTATCTGTATCTGATATCTCTAAACCATTTTGAGGTGTAGCATTTTCTAAGGTATGCTTGACATGTTATTTTTGCTTGATTGTGTCATTGTTACACCAAAACCCAGGAAATTATTTCTTAGTGAATTGGAATTCCTGGTCTGAAATTCCTCTGTTATTTTTGAATTCCGGGGACGGAATTGGAATGTATTTTGGGTAAAATACATTCTTTCTCCAAAGGGGGAGCAGTGTGGAGGACCTGGGTTTTGAGTCATATTTTTAAGGGAATTTTTAGGGGCTTTACAATTATGTCTTCATTATGTTAATGTCTGAGTCATTTTACCTTATGTTACCTTATTTTGATATAAAAGCAATTTTGTGGTAAAAAGTCATCTATTTTGCATTTTCTGACAATTTCAATGCTTTTATTTGACAATGTTTAGCAAAATCTCAAATTCTGTGTAATTTACTGAAGTTTTAGCCATTTTCTGTAACCCTAAGTAACCTTTTTTCTTGACACACCTGTGTCATGTTCAAGAATTGTGTATCCAAGCTTAGGTCAATAAGTATAATGCTTCAGTTCTTGTTTATTGACCCCATTTTTGGGAGTGTCCATTATTAATAGGTAAAGCAGATTTTGGTTTAGGATAAATGACTTCTAAAACGGCCTTTTAAATGCTTTTTGTCATATTTTGTGAATTGTTATGTTCAAGTTTTATACTGTTTTAGTAACATTTTCCGCATTTGATGCTTATTTATGCTTTAAAACCTGCTTTTTGAATGGGATGAGAACATTTATGTTATGGGTTAGGCAGGTGTATAAAAGGCCTGTTTTTGGTCAGTTAGGAGAGTCAATACACATTTTGGAATACACTAAACCTGCGACACTTTGGACTAAATTTATTAATTAATTATTAAATAATTATTTATTTTGTATTGGCTCGTTTTGGACTTTGAACACTTCAAAATTATCAGAAATTGATAGGGAAAATTAAGAAAAGTCATTTTGTGTTGATTTTGGCATTTTCAATATTTTCATCATTTTTGGCTTTTGGACTTAGGAAAATTTGCTGCAATTATGTAAAATCTCAAAAAGTGCAATCTAAGTCTGAACTTAAGAGAAATTATATCATATTAAAGAAAATAGCTATATTTATGTAAATTGTTTGTTGTTTCATGTTGTAAATAACAGAAAAAGAGGAAAAAATAACAAAATTATAATAGTGAAATTCATTCATTTGTTGTGTGTTTATTTAGCAAACAAGAGTTATGTTTATCTAAGGATAAGCCTGAGCCTGGTTTGCTAGTTTAGGCTTCTGACTTGGCCTTATAATTAAGTCAGTGGTGTCGGCTATCTTGACAAGTTAAAATTCATTCCCTCAAAACGGATTTATTTTAAGTTAATTCAAAACAACACTCAAAGTTGCGGACTGTCGACCAGCCTAAGACTCAAACCTATCATTAAATCCGGGTATCTGGTCGAAGTAAATTTGAGACATTTTATTTTGCTCCAGTTTTACCCGGGTTTACTACAATAATGACACCCCTAATCCTAGCCCTGTCAGATCTAGACCTCAGAGAACCTCTCGCCCTCCTAAGTATTTTGAGGATTATGTTTTAAATTGAATGCTGATGTATGTTTAGTGTGCTATGTCAATAAGTTTTGTCATGTGTGCATAACAGACTTACCATGATACGGTTTATTAAGGTAATATGATTTCAAATCATATTTGTTCCTTTTTCAATGTGCATTTATATTTTTTTTTTCGTGCTTTCTTTTATAGGGGAGGAAAGAAAGAGAGGCTGCGCCATTGTATTGTTGTGTAACAAAATTAGTTCGGTAAATCGTAGTACCTAAATTTTGGGTGATAAAAGCTTGTACTTGTCATTGAAACTGAAAGTAGAAAAATCAACGTTCGTCAATTTGAAAGAGCTAAATCAGGGGCGTATCCAGGCGGACGCCTGGAAGCCCGGGCTTCAACGTGATTTTTTCAAGTATGGTATTTCCCCAGGTCTTTCTGAGAAAAAATTATGAAAAACAAGTAATTGAAAAAAGGTGTTGGGCTTCAACATTACACATTTCCTGGCTACGCCCCTGTAAATCATCTTCTTTGGTTAGTATTCTTATACAAATTTTATGAGGAAATAATTATCTTTGATTGCTTGTTCTATGCCTAGCCTCTGTGTACTGAAAATTTACTGCATTTACTAAAATTAACGTATTTTGGTATTGATCTGAAAATAGTAGGTAGACGCTTATTAAAATGATAACGTCATGAGACGCTTATTAACAAAGAATAACGATATAGCCACTTGATGCACCGATGGCATAAATGGACTCGTCCTAAAATGGGGATGGCCCAAAGATTTGACGTCATCGGTAGTATAAAAAGCCGTGTTTGCATGCAGACTGGGTGAAAATCGCTGAAGACTTCGGAGAGTCAACATCGATATAAATAAGCTAAATATTAAGGGGTGCAATTGAGACTTTGGTAGATTATTGTGAGGCGAAACGGGCTATCTAAGTTGCAGTGAAAACTCAGAACTGATAGACCTGAGCAACCTTACAAGTGCCGACCGGGTTTCAAACAGTCCTTAGTTGGAAATTAGCTGTTGGTCTCGTACAAATTGTTGGTGCTAGACTGGGGCTCTTTAAGTTGCAGCGTCAGCTCAGAATTAAGAGTTCAGACTGCATCAATAAGGCGGAGTATTGTATGAGACTAGAAGTTTGCTTCGTTCTGTAGTGGTTTGAAACAGGTCGCTTCATACAGGTATCATACTGGTTGTATGAGCCGGATTGTATCATACGAGGGGACGAGGCTAGGCATAAAGCAAGTGCGTTTTGAACTTAATGAATTGATTGTGATTTAGTAATTGTGAGCCAGTATTTTAGATAATTATCGTTAATTGAGTATTTTGAACCAATCATTTTAGAATTATTGAGCAAAGCAGCTTCATACTGGTAATAAAGTATCATACTATATATGTTTTCTAAAATCATCAAACTTGCGAAAAATTAGTATATATATAACGTGTCTGAGTTAGGCAAACTCGTTGTACGTTACAGTTGTAATGGTAGCGAAGTGACTTGTCACTTTACTGCAGTTGCGTCTGTAGTTTTGGGTTCGGGAGTTATTCTTAATTATCTTCTTCGTTTTTCTTGCACGATAAATCATATTAAAGTGCCGTTTCTCTGAACTGTATTAAACCTACGATTCCCAAAGGACTCTGTTTCGTTTATGGTGTATCCATTTAATTCTGGCGCAGAATAGTTTACTGGTGAAACATCAAACTGACAATACCACACCAGGGTTATTGGTCACCATCACACATTCTACTCATTTCTATTTGTCCGTTTTTTCTTTAGAACAACTGTTGATCTCTTTATATTTTTTTTATCAAAGAAACATCTGAACAATGGCTCCAGCCCGGACCCCCCACCCCTGAGCTACCCTAACCACCATAGGAAGTCAAGTTTGCTATGCAAATATGAAACTATTCTTTTGTAAACTACAGAAATAAATTTTATGCATATAAAATACAAAATTTAAAGCATCCAAAGCCACAGCATAATGTCCATTCCGGTAATTATGTCCATTCCCGTAAAGGAATGCACCCAGAGTAACCAAATCGCTCACAGGTCATGAGGCTCAGGTCAATCACAATACTATTTTCAGTGAAGGACTTTTGACGTTGTAGCATACCAAAATATCCAAAACCCTTACTAAGATTCTCGCCTTTTGTGACAGAACAGAATATTTTGAGTTTCTCAAGACATGGCTCTTTCATTTGAGAAATGAATTACATATATCTTTATGATGTTGATGGAGCTATGAATCTTTTTTTTTTTTCAGCTGCAGGACAGCTGTCTGGCAGACTGCAATTTTTGCAGGACAAATCCCAATTTTGCAGGACATGGGACAGTAACTGTTCTATATGTTATCATTGTAATTTTGGTAATTTTTGCTGGACATTTGTCTGACGGAATAAAATATTTTGTCTGACAGAATGAAATTTTGCTGATTTTGACTGACTTTTTGTGAATACTGCGTGGGTCACATGCAAAGTGAATGAACCCCTTGGGTTCATGTAAGCTTTGCTGGCGACACACTGCGGTTCATAGCTCCATGAACCTCAGAAAAGTTATACTAAAATGTTGTATTTACATTCATTTGTCTTTATTGCTTGTTGAAAAATCATCTATGTGGTAACATAGCAAACCCCGTTGGTGGAAAAGCATGCTCATCCACCAAGGGTGGTTTACTGTGCTATATACCCAACACTTACTCGATTCACAAAGTCTTGAGTTTGAATTTTGCATATTTCCAAGGGAGGCTACCCGTCACAGAACTATGAACAACATTTCAGTTCTATAGAATCATTACGACATTGCTGCTAGATATATTGGTGAAATTTACGACATTGCTGCTAGATATATTGGTGAAATTTCAGTTCCATGTGTATGTTTTCCAAGTATCTACATTGCAAAACAAGAAATTTAAATATTCTGTTTTAATGCACTGAGTTGATCATTTTCCGATCATCACCTCAGGTATAGATTAGGAGATTTTGACTAAAATTTGAGATTTTTTTTTATTTGTAGAGATTACATGGTGGGATACAACCCACAAACAGAGGCCAGCCTCTCTAAACAAGAGTATGCTATCATTGGAGCCACCAGCAGTGCTGTAGCTAGGGCTATCTCACAACCTCTGGACGTAGTCAAGATTAGATTTCAGGTAACATAGAATAAAATCTAGTCGAATATACTTTGAAATTGTCAATACAGTCATGTACCATGTGACTTCATGGTTAATACAATGTACTCAGTAGTTTTGGCTCAAACCCAAAAGGTTCTACCAAAGATTAATACCTCTAAATGAATCAAATAGAGCATCAAAAAAATCTGAAACGCTAGTATTTTTCTTATATTCAGTTTTTCAGTGTTCGTCCAAGGCTTTCTGTCCAAAAAAGTTGAAAGAACTTGTGTTACTGATGCTTTCTTTGTTTAGCTTTTAGAAAAGTGAATCAATGTTATTTTGCCTTTGACATTTTTTGTAGTCTCAAAGCACACGAACACATTGCCTTTTATTGGCTTCAACTCTGATTTTTTGCAGCTTCAAATTGAACCTATTTCAAGAAAGACTTCAGCATCAAAGTATTGTAGTATACACCAAGCGGCTAGACGTATAGTTCAGGAAGAGAGTATATTTGCTCTGTGGAAAGGACATGTTCCAGCACAGGTGCTCTCTGTTATATATGGTGTGGTACAGGTGAGACATAACGTTTAACTTAAAATTGAGCCAAGACATGAGAAAACCAGTCTTCAGGATTTCCGAACAGGTCCAACGCAAACTGAGCACAGATGGCTAGATGCTGAAAATTTTGGATTTATAGAGGAATTGTACTACCTGTGTAGCGAAAACAAAGGCGCTGATCAACTGTGCAGTTACTGTACAGCTGATCTGCGCCTGCGTTTTCGCATAGGCGAAAATCCGGTTTTCTCATGGCGTGGCTCAATTATTTCCAGACAATTCAAATAATTCTAGGTTTTGTGTCCAGTAAAGACATTATAGATAGCCTATGCATGTGACCAGTCTGGTTAATACCTCCATTGTTTGCTTGTGAAGAGCCAAAACCTACAACTACCTGTTATGCTTCGGTCTTAAACCATATATGATGCCAATCATTAACATTTGGGTGAGTCCACTGTCATTTTTAGGGGCATCAGGAGTGATTTTGAATTTTTATTTTATTTTTCGATGAAATTCCTCTAAGCAAACAGAACAGCCCCAGGTGGGATGCTGCGTTCTGCTGTGTCACATCTGGGCCTATGCTGTTTGCCTGTGTTCCGTATGAAGGACACCAGGCTTACAGGCTTATATGAGTTAAGACATTATATCTTAATTTCCTTTTCTGTTTGCCCACACACAGGAGTAGTATTTTTCTGGAAAAATAAGCAAATAATATACCTTCACGCGTTTAACATTATTGCTCTTTTGCTTGGATCTTAAATTTAATGTTGGGAGTTTGATCTGAACAGTTTTTGTCATTGCGGGAAATTCCAAAAATATAGTATCACCACAGCAAACAAATAAGGTTCAGAAATATATTAAATAGAAAATTGACTTTATTAACTCCTTTTTATAGTTCACAGCATTCGAATATGTGACCAGAGTAGTTGGGGAAGCTTTACCAGAGAACTACTCACTACAGCTACGACCTTTTACCCACACTTTATGTGGTGGGCTGGCTGCCTGCTCAGCTACTGTAGCTATTCAGCCATTAGATGTTATCAGGACAAGATTTGTAGCTCAAGGGGAACCAAAGGTCAGTAAACAGTACTCACTGCAGCTATGACTTTTTACCCACACTTTGTGTCAAGCTGGCTGCCTGCTTGGCTACTTTAGCAAAACAGCAACTGATGTTATCGGGGCAAGATTTGTTGCACAGAAAGAACCAAAGGTGCTTTAATGAAAGGTGCTGCATGTTAAAATCAGCAGATTGGGTTTTGTGCTCTTAGAGAGATTTTTTTTATCTGGAAGCTGTAAAATAGGTCAAGGTCATCACAAGGTTTAATGTTAAGTGTTTGGGGAGAAGTTTCAAAATTGTTGAAGTAACATACAAGTCACAGATCTTGGGCAAGCACTTCTTTCCTCGTTAAGTTACAGCCATAAAACAACATCTTTTCAGATATATAGGTCTGTCCTGCATGCCGCTACCAGTATTATTCAGAAGGAGGGTGTATCGGGACTGTATAAAGGACTGGCACCAGCTTTGATGGGGGTGGGTCCCCAGATGGGACTACAGTTCGGACTGTATGCTGGTTTACAGATGGTCTGGGATAAGGCTTTTGGATTAGAGTCCAGTTTCATTCCAGGTATGATTCCTCTTACAGAATAAAACTTGGACTGTAGCTAAAGGGCAACTGGGCACCTGGTATGGGAGAAAGAATTATCTTGGATTAGAATTGAGCTTCATTCCTGGTATTAAGACTTTGTTTAAAAATCATATTGTCTACTCTTTCAGATTTTAAAGCAAAAATTAATCTTTTCATTTGATATAAGTACATACATGTAATTGTCAATTTAGTTTTATCCCACCTCGGTTTTTGGAGTGGGATTTTCTTTCTGATTGTTCCATTTCCTGATCATTGCCTACTTGTGGAAAGGGAATGCACTGTAAAACCACAAAGAGTTTCAGACTTAAAAAGTAAAGGATTTATACTACATGTACCTCTATAGCGAAAAAGTGACTCCTCAGCAGCATGTTTACAATTATGCAGAAAGCATGTGATACACGACCGCTATACAGCTTTAATGCTGCAGAGCTATGCTATGTGGATAACCTTACAAAAAATTCTTGCCCAACTCCTGCCTCATCCATTCTTGATCTGGGAAAAAATGTCTGTGTAATGTATGCCCCTTAAACCCCACTTTGACATTGTAAAACTGGGGTGTTCAAGTATTGCAAAACATAGATTTTGGGTACTCGGCAGTTCTAACATGTACCTACAATCAATGTTTTGAGCATTTATAAGAAAACTCAATTTTTATACCCCACCACTTGAAAAAGTGAGGGGAATAATATTATACCCTCCAAAAAAATGCGGTTGAGTGTCCATCTGTCCGTCCACGTTTTGTTTCTGTCTTGAGCATTGACCAATTTTCTTCTAACTTAGGATAGGAGTTCACATCAGGAAGGAGAGGTTTAAGATTGAAGATAGGTAAAGTTTGTCAAATAGGAACAGAGTCATGGCCCTTGATTTACATTAAAATTTTGTTTCTGGGCTCTATCTTGATTGACCAATTTATCTTCAAACTTTGGATAGGAGGTCAGGAAGTAGTGGTTTTGGATGAAGATGGGTTAATTTCGTCAAACACATTCAGAGTTATGACCCTTGATTTAAGTCCAAATCTTGTTCTGCTCTTTATCTTGAGCATTTATTGACCAAGATATTCTGTGCATTTGTACTAAATTAAGTTTACGTGGTGGTGTATCATGCATGCCTGCAGGGCTTTTATTTTTCAACAGAAAATTATCATTTTACACAGATGAAAAAATCTCTACATTGCATGGGTACTTTTTAATGATGTAATAATATAATTTTATAATATTACAGGCACTTGGAAAAGCCTAGTATGTGGTTCAGGTGCTGGTGTTCTCTCCAAACTAGCCATTTACCCTTTTGATGTCATAAAGAAACGTCTACAAGTACAGGGCTTTGAGGATGCAAGAAAACAATTTGGGGAAGTTAGAAAATACTCAGGGTTCTTACACTGCTTTAAGAGAGTGACTTTAGAAGAGGGGCTGAGGGGGTTATATAAGGGCCTGAATCCTAGTCTATTGAAGGCAGCTGTGGTATCAGGGACTATATTTTGTGTGTATGATAGATTTTGTGGCATGCTTAGGTATATTAAATCAAAAAGATGGGAAGATACCTGATGTTTACTGGATGTTTTTAATGTTTATTTAGGAAGATATGTTTTATGGTTTTGTTGTGAGATTTTTAAAGAAATGTAGACAGTGTTTCACTGATGTTGACCTGGCCTGGCAGCTGGATTGATAGCATGCCTGATACCTTTTAAAGGGAGTGGGGATCGATCTACATCAAGCACATTTCTTTCATGAAGGCTTGGCAGTGAAAATATTTCTTTGGACATTATTGCGCTTTATATGAGCCGCGACGCGAGAAAACCGGTCTTCGGGGTTTCCGACCATGTCTGACAAAAACCGAGCTGTACAAGCACAGAAGATGGCTAGAAGCTTGAAATTTCGGATTTAGGAAGAAGAGAAATTGTACTATCCGTGTAGCGAAAACAAAGGCGCTGATCAGCTTCGCGGTTACAGCGAAGCTGATCTGCGCCTTTGTTTTCGCATAGGCAAAAATCCGGTTTTCTCACGATGCAGCTCATATGATTCAAGAAGAAAATATGTCAGTAACTGGTGATAGAAACCTGCACTAAGTACTGGTAATCTAGCTCTTAAAGGCTTGCCCGAGGGAACAGTGTAGTTAAAGGCCATATCTAAAGGTTTTGATTTTATGAAACTGAAGTAGACATTGATAAAAGGAACTGGTTGCCTGAAACCTCACCAAATTATCATGACCGGTTCCGGAGATGGCTTGATTTGCAATTTGGCATTCTATCTCATGAACATTCATTAGTTCCACAATGACGTCATAGAAGCGCATGGAAATTTTGACTATCATGCAAACAAACAACCAAAACAAACAGCTTAGCATTTGAAAATAATTATAAACTGTTTATACATTATAATTGTTTCAGTTTCAAAACTTTTGATCATCATTTAAGTGGATTATTTTGGTTTTTAATTTGTTCACCATGGAGACTACTCCATTCAAATACGCTCCCATATCTTTTGCTCCGATAGGTATTTTTGGGTTAAGTTTTCGATAAACAAGTCCCAAGAACATACGTGATCAGCAGACAAAGAATAAAAATGTTCTTCATTTAAGTGGATTATTTTGGTTTTTGATTTGTTCACCATGGAGACTACTCTCACATGAATATAATGTTGTTATTCAAATACGCTCCCATATCTTTTGCTCCGATGGGTATATTTGGGTTAAGTTTTCGATAAACAAGTCCCAAGAACATATATATCCCCTTTAAGGATAAATGACCATCTCAACATGGCCTCAGCTGTTAGCCTGGATGTAAAGCATTAAATTGGACATAAAAATGAACTGCTTCATGAGAAAACCAACAATTTGCATAGGCGAAAACAAAGGCTCAGATTGGCTTCATGGTATCCGCTAAACTGATCAGCGCCTTTGTTTTTGCTATACGGATAGTACAATTCCTCTACTTTCTAAATTCAGAATTTCCAGTCTCTAGCCATCTTCTGTGCTTGTTTTGTGTCAGACTTGTTCGGAAACCACATTGTTGGTTTTCTCATGAGACGGCTCAGATGTTTACATGGAGCACTGCCATAAGTCTTGTTATACCCCCGGCATTTATGCCGACGGGTATATAGTTTTCGCTTTTCCGTTCGTCCGTTCGTATGTTCGTTAGTTCGTTGGTTCGTTAGTTCAGTTAAAATGTCAAAGTTTTGGTTAAAGTTTCTCTGCTGGTGTATATCTCATGAACTAAATATCAGAAACCATTCATATTTGGACTATAGGTACCCTATAGGGTTAGCTTTGTTTCTATGAGTTTGGACCCCAGGGTCCATGCCCGGGGGTGGGGCTAGAGTTCAAAATCTAGGTCACCTTTAATTTGCGTCAAAGTTTTGGTTAAAGTTTCTCTGCTGGTGTATATCTCATGAACTAAATATCAGAAACCATTCACATTTGGACTATAGGTACCCTATAGGGTTTGCTTTGTTTCTATGAGTTTTGACCCCAGGGTCCATGCCCGGGGGTGGGGCTAGAGTTCAAAATCTAGGTCACCTTTAATTTGCGTCAAAGTTTTGGTTAAAGTTTCTCTATTGGTGTATATCTTATGAACTATATATCAGAAACCATTCATATTTGGACTATAGGTACCCTATAGGGTTAGCTTTGTTTCTATGATTTTGGACCCCAGGGTCCATGCCCGGGGGTGGGGCTAGAGTTCAAAATCTAGGTCACCTTTAAGTTGCGTCAAAGTTTTGGTTAAAGTTTCTCTATTGGTGTATATCTCATGAACTAAATATCAGAAACCATTCATATTTGGACTATAGGTACCCTATAGGGTTGGCTTTGTTTCTATGAGTTTGGACCCCAGGGTCCATGCCCGGGGGTGGGGCTAGAGTTCAAAATCTAGGTCACCTTTAATTTGCGTCAAAGTTTTGGTTAAAGTTTCTCTATTGGTGTATATCTCATGAACTATATATCAGAAACCATTCATATTTGGACTATAGGTATCCTATAGGGTATAGCGTTGGGTCCATGTCGCGGGGGGGGGGGGGGGGGGGGGTAGGGGGGAGGGAGGCCGCTTGAGTTCAAGATTTTGGACATCAATACTTTTATTATTACTATTATTTTTTTTTTAATTTAGACTGACATTCTATTTTCATTTTCCATCTAGGACTGAGGACCTGACCCTCAATGTCCGTGATTAAGTCCTAGATGGAGTACACAAGTCAGCTCTGTGTACTGCTCTAAAGAAGATATGTCACTCTAAAAACTACACTCCCTCATGTCTGTGGTCAAAGTGCTTTAGAATGCACACTTCTATAAAGTATTTGATAAGGGTACTGTCTTTTGTTCGGGATTTGTGATTCAATGTCAGGGGTGTACAGGTGCTGGGTGGTTGTGGGAGGGAGAAGGAGGACTGGGTGACCACCAGCCGGGGGTATACGTGCCTCTCAAGGCACTTTTTCTAGTTATTGTTGTTTTTATCTTTGACCAAATTTACCTTTCACATTCTACTTAGTAGACTTGTCGGTCTTTTAATGCGTGGGAGGTCAAAATTTAGCTGTAATTACGTCTTTGATCATATCTGAAAGGTAGAGTCACAGTGGCACATTTTAGGGACTCATTTTAGCTTGCCGATTTAAACGTTGCTTGTTATGAATACTCTTACTCAGAATCTCAAAATTTTAAATAAAAGTTTTATGTATTTCTTTTTTCTTCATTCCATTCAAAAGCTCTACAGTCCAACCTGTCTCAAGCCAGCGACCAAGGGAAACACTAAATTGCTTGCTAAGACAGGTGCTTGCTTAACAGGGGGATGTTCAGACAATAGGGTGGGCATCTGGTTGTAACTAGTTATAAATAAAAGCACTGTCCTGTCTACAAAATTTCAAATGCATGAAGAGTGTTCTTATTTAATAATGTCTGGACATAGTCACCACTTCATGGTTATTAACCAGTGCTATGGAGACATTGCGTACCTTGCTAAGAACACTTGACAGCTGTGGTAGGTATCAAACTGAAGCACTCTGGAACTCTACCACTAGGCCACTGTACCCACCTCAATCACAGTGGAATCTGTGGTCATAATGGAGAGAAGACATGAATAATGAGATTCCAGATTACATTTTTTGCCTACTGTAAACAGCTAAGGTTATGTTTTGATGTCATCTTCATTTTTAGCTCACCTGAGCCGAAGGCTCACAGGTGAGCTTATAGTATACCCATGCTCCGGCGTCCGTCTGTCGTTGTCCGTCCGTCTGTCATCCACAATTTCAAAGATCTTCTCCTCTGAAACCGCTTGGCCAATCAAAGCCAAACTTCATGTGGAGCATCCCTATGAAGGGGGAACGAAAGTTTATATAAAATGGTCCAGGTCACATGACCAAGATGGCCACCATGGCTATAAATAGCAAAAACCTTAAAAAATCTTCTTCTCCAGAACCAGTGGGTCGATTTCCACGAAACTTGGTATGTAGCATCGAGGACGCGGGCCCATCATAATTTATAAAAATCATGACCCTAGGATGACCTTGACCAATTTTACGGCAAGGTCAACTTAGGTCGCCAATGCATTTGAATGGGAAAAAAATGGTAAAATGCTATTTAATGGGTAAAACTTACTGGGAATAGGCAAATGGACAAAAGATTAATGTTAATGTAAAATTTTAGCCCCTGGGGGGTTGTCTGCCCCTGCCCCGGGGCTATATACATGTATATGACCATAATATTCAAACATCTTCACTGAACCCACTAGGCCAATCAAAGCCAAACTTCATGTGGAGCATCCTTGGGAAGCGGGAATGAAAGTTTATATAAATGGTCACGGTCACAACTATAGATAGCAAAAACGTTTAAAAATCTTCTTCTTCAGAACCAGAAGGCCTATGATTTTGAAACTTGGTGTGAAGCATCTGGAAATGGAGCTCTACAAAGTTTATACAAATCATGACCCTGGGATGACCTTGACCTATTTTACGGCAAGGTCAACTTAGGTCTCCCATGCATTGGAATCGGAAAAATAGGAAAATGTAATTAAAATGGCAGAAAACTTGCTAGAAATGAGCAAATGGACAGAAGATTTATGTTTAAGAAAATATTTTTGGCCCAGGGGGTTGTCTGCCCCTGCTGTGGGGCTATATACATGTACATGTATATGACTATAATATTGAAACATCTTCTCTGAAACCGCTAAGCCAATCAAAGCCAAACTTTTTGTGGAGCATCCTTAGGAAGAGGGAATGAAAGTTTGTACAAATGGTCAAGGTCACATGACCAAGATGGCCGCCATGGCTATAAATAGCAAAAACGTTTAAAAATCTTCTCCTTCAGAACCAGAAGGCCTATGATTTTGAAACTTGGTATGAAGCATCTGGGAATGGAGCTCTACAAAATTTATACAAATCATGACCCTGGGATGACCTTGACCTATTTTACTGCCAGGTCAACTTAGGTCGCCCATGCATTTGAATGGGAAAAAATAGGAAAATGTCATGTAATGGCAGAAAACTTGCTAGGAATGAGCAAATGGACAAAAGATTTATGCTTATGAAAATATTTTAGGCCCAGGGGTTGTCTCCCCCTGCCCCAGAGCTATATACATGTAGATGACCATAATATTCAAACAGCTTTTTCTCAGAAACTGCTTAGCCAATCAAAGCCAAACTTTATGTGGAGCATCCTTAGGAAGAGGAAATGAAAGTTTATATAAATGGTCAAGGTCACATGACCAAGATGGCCGCTATGGCTATAAATAGCAAATTTTTTTTAAAAATCTTCTTCTCCAGAACCAGAAGGCCTATGATTTTGAAACTTGGCATGAAGCATTAAGGAACGGAGGTCTACAAAATTTGTATAAATCATGACACTGGGATGACCTTGACCTATTTCAAGGCAAGGTCAACTAATATCGCCCATGCATTTGAATGGAGAAAATTGTTAAAATGTCATTTGAAGGACAAAACTTGCAGTTAATTGGCAAATGGACTGAATTTTTATGATTTGAAAAAGACATTGACTCCAGGAGTTATTCTGACCCTGCCCTAGGGTTATATACATGCATTGTACCATTCTAGTCTAACAAGTTTATTGATACATGCATATATCTCAGGTCTCAGGTGAGCGTTTACAGGACCATTGGTCCTCTGGTTGGAGGACTTCTACCAATCACTGGATGGATGGTATTCCAATGCTTTAAATGTAGCACTGCCCAACTGAATAGCTAAGTAAGAATTAGAGGGACTAGGAGTCAATGTTAAATTCACAGTCCCAACATTGACACCAGGCATGAAAGAAGATACATCACAAAACATAAAACTTGTTTTCTGACAACACAACTGAAGAGTAGGATGACTTGTTCTTTCCCAACAAGGTAGCTATCCAGCTAGTCTCATCCAAAACTAAAGGCAATAAGCACAACTATAAACAAGTATAATAAATCACTTTTACCGGGTCATTGATTACTGTTTTAACTGGGGCAGTGACATTTTTACTGGGGCATCAAAATGGCCAAAGTGGAACGCTTTTATAAGGAAAGAGAATAAAGTACAATTATTGCGTTTACACAAACTTTTGATGCAATTAAGGCCTGTCCAGACAAGTCATTTGTCCTAGCTACTCTCACCCCAGGCAAGTCTCCCCGAGTCAGTTTACTTTTTAGCTCACCTGAGCCGAAGGCTGACAGGTGAGCTTATAGTGTAGTGGTCGAGCGTGTCGTCCGTCGTCGTCGTCAACATTTTCAAACGACTTCTCCTCTGAAGCTGCCAGGCCGAATCTTTTCATATTTCACATATAGCATTGGGGAACGAATATTTGTGTTTTTTATTTTGATCGGATAAGAACTCTGGTTGCTATGGCAATTTGAAGTTTCCATTAACTTGTATGGAGAAAAGTGGAAATTGGCATTTTCCGTTGTCAGGCTGGGGATATTTGAATTTGGTTTATACAGAAATGTTTATTGAGTAGTCCTTCATGTTTAAGGCAACTTTTGTAAAAATCACTTTATTTGGTTGCTATAGCAACATAAAGGGTAAATTTTCGAAAAAAATATTCAAACATCTTCTTCTCAGAAGCCGTATGGGGGATGAAGGTGAAATTTAGCATACATGCTTATGGCATTAGCCTGTACAAAGTTTGTTTTTTTTATTGTCTTTGTCCAACTACTTTGGTTGCTATGGTAACTTGAAGTTTCCATTGACTTATAAGGCAAAAAGTGGAAATTTGCAATTTCTGCCATTTCATTGAGGATATTGAAATTTTGTTTTTACATAAATATTTATTGAGTAGTCCTCCCCGTTTTAGGCAACTTTTGTCAAAATCGCTTTATTCGTTTGGTTTCTATAGCAACGTAAAGGGTAAATTTTCGAAAAAATATTCAACAATTTTCTTCTCAGCTGTATGGCAGATGAAGCTGAAACTTTGCATACATGCTTATGATATTAGCCTCTACAAAATTTATGATTTTTATTGTCCTTGTCCCACTACTTTGGTTGCTATGGCAACTTAAAGTTTCCATTGACTTATAAGACGAAAAGCGTTTTTTTTGAAAACTATTGCAGGCTGAGACTTGAAAATTGGTAGATGCAAACAAATAATGGAGTAGATGAAGGCATGTGATTAATTTAGGTCAAGGTCATCTCTTGACCTTGGTGGGTCTGTCGTCCATACACACTTTTCAAAGATCTTCTTCTCTGAAACCGCTTGGCCAGTCATAGTGAAATTTTATGTGGAGCATCCATGGGTAGAGGGGATGAAAGTTTGATCGCGAAATCCATGTCACATGACCAAGATGGCTGCCAAACCCATATATGGTAAAAACCAATCAAAAATCTTCTACTCCAGAACCGGCACGCAGATTTTCATGAAACTTGATATAAAGCATTTGGGACTCCAGCCCATTATAATTTGATCAAATGATGCCCCTTGGATGACCTTGACCTATTTTAAAGCAAGATAAATTTTGGAAACATAGGCTTTTACATGGGAAAAAGTGAAAACTATGGATTTTCTGAAAACTACTGCAGCCCGAGACCTGAAAAATGGTAGATGCAAACAACTAATGGAGTAGATGAAGGTGTGTGATTTATTAAGGTCAAGGTCAATTTTGGAAACATAGGGTTTTTACATGGGAAAAAGTGACAACAAGGTCTCAGGTAAGCGTTTACAGGACCAATGATCCTATGGAAACTATTGCAGCCACAGACCTGAAACATGACCAAGATGGCTGTCATACCCATATATGGTAAAAAAAAAACAAAAACGAAAAACAACCACTTTTTCCAGTGACATTACATGTTGACTCTCAGGTGAGCAATCGTTGTCCTTGCGCTACTTGTTTGAGTGCAGTCTGACATGACCACTTCTCTTACAACAGGCTCAGACATTTGAAGCTGTTTGCCAGTGCTAAGCAGTTAGCAGCTCTGCAGGCAGGCATACAGTGGGAATCATAGCCTTTTCCAAAATGTTGCTTTATGTCCAATTCAGTTCTCTGCAGTCAATAATCCAACCACACATTCAGTTTACTGAAGCTGGTTTCCAGTCGAATTAAATGGTAATCATAACTGTACACTGCAGACAACTGCTATTCTTAAACATTTGTTGTGGAATTGAATGACCATTCTTGTATAGATATCTATGCGCATAGCTGTTTGAAGCCGTTTTCAATTGGTCGACAGCCGTGTTCAAACAGCAAACCCCATGTTCAAATCATGAAATTCACGTGCCGTTTGAACATGGGTTTTGGCCGACGTCATTGGTCAATGCGACGTGACGTCATGTTTTTCGTAGAAACAAAATGGCCGACGTTGAAGAAGCTCCGCGGTTTTCGGTGAGTTTTTACGTTGTTAGTGCTATTTTTAAGAGATTTATGAGTCGATTAGAGTGAAATGCAAGAATAGCAATCAACCATGGTTTGTTTCAGTGTTCAAACATTCGATGGATCACTCGGAAGGCGTTTGAACACGCGGCCTGCGGCCTTGTGTTCAAACGCCTTCCTCGTGATCCATCGGATGTTTGAACACTGAAAACCATGGTTGATCCCTATAATCTCTATGAAGAAATGATTGCTGCCTTCAGGAATTTTGGAAGTCAAATCCAAACCAGGAAACATATTAACCTGGCTTCCCTAACCATCATATTAAATACTGTATACTACACAAACTGACAACAGGAAGGTACTGAAAAGACAAAACTAAGCATTTTTTCGTGTATTCAATGTATTGCAGAAAGACATTATTGATTTTTAAGTCTCAATCATTCTGCATCAGCCTTCTGTCCACAACTGATGCAGACCTGCCCTGCCCCATACCAGCAGAAATCATATTGTGTAAGAATTTAGCATCCTGGAATGGTAATGTCTGTGAGGCTGGTTCTTGTGTTTGCTTCTGTTGTAATACAGTGGGTTGGGTGCTAGCTCCCTCTAGTGCAGTATTATTGAGGTTTTGCTGCTGTCCAGACTGCTGGTTACCGGGCAACATTTCAGATATATTTTTCGACTGTCTATAAGGTTTCATCTGTGGATTATTATTTGAACTATCAATCATACCTGCTGATTGGCTGCTATAGCTAGATGTGTTATAAGTTTGCTCACCACCATTATTGTACATAGCACCACCTACGATCATATTGCTAGGTTGAGCAGGGGCATTACTTGTTGATACACCATTCTGAAAATCATTTGTTTGTGGTTGTGGAGCACATTGGCTACCATTTTGGGAACTACTCTGTAGTGGAGGAATATGGGAACTACTTTGTGGTGGGGGAAAACATGTGTTGCCAGATTGGGAACTATTTATTTGTGGTGGAGGAACATATGGGTTAAACTGCCCGCTGGTACCTGTATTTATACTTGGTGATTGGTTGTTGTTTGAAAATGAACCCATCATTTGAGTACTTAGTGGAGCACCATAGTTCTGTCCCAGACCAGTGCTGGACTGAGCCGCAGCAATTTGAGAAACAGGAATATAAACCATGGCATTTGGAGGAACCATATTAGCAGGGACTGGACAAAGTTGGTCCCCCATAACATTTGGCTGAGACTGAGCAGCCAGTGCTGTAAATGATGGCCCTTGATTGCTCATCATATTCATATTTGGGGGCATATTTATCATATTTGGGGACATGTTATTCATATTTAGGGGCATGTTTGTCATATTCGGAGTGATGTTTGTCATATTTTGGGGCATGTTTGTCATATTAGGGGGCATGTTATTCATATTTTGGGGCATGTTTGTCATATTAGGGGGCATGTTTTGGGTCATATTTGGAGGGAAACCAGTTGGCACTGTAAATAGTTGTCTCTGCAAAATACCATTTGTACCAGGTGCTGATGTGAATACATTAGGCTGTGTTTGTATGGGAGTAAACTGACTGGCAGAAGGATGAGAAGGGACAGATGGTGGGGGTGGGGGAGGAGGGGGTGGAGTGGGATTTCCTTCTTGATTGGGCATTGGCGACATGCTTTGTTGAGGCGAAGAGACAGGGCTGGGAGTAAAGCTTTGCCCTCGATTATTTCCAAACATATTTTGGTTATGCTGATTCCAGTTATTTGAATGGTCCTGGCCATTATGCATCATTCTGTTTCCAAAACAGTGTCTTTGTTGTGGTGGTCCTTGAGATCTTGGCATATTTCCATTAAACTGTGGTCCAGAACTGAATCTTGGTGGTCCACCAAAGTTTGGTAATCTTTCAGCAGTGAACTCGGGTCCATCCCTATCACTAAAGTTATTGTTCCTGTTCTGAACATTTCCCTGCCACCTTGGACCATTAAACCTGTTGTTAGAGTTCCATCTGGCATCCCCCTGGCTAGCGTGTCCATTAGAGGCAAATCTTGGCCTCATAGGTGCTTGGTTTTGACCCTGGAATGGGTTACCACCCCTACCTCTTGCTCGTGAGAACCTTGGGTTTCCTCCATCATGATGACCTACAAACAAAATCAGATTTGTTTGGTTTAGTTATGGTTTATACATCCCAGTCAACAGTTTTCCAGTCATGTTGGGGAATGAGCCACTGCTATTTGGTTGTTAACCAGTAATATGGGGAGCTTAAAGTGCCTTGCTAAATTACACTACACACAGAGTCCTGTACTCTACTACTAGACCACCAGCTCCCTGAGTTAAATTTCTGAAGAATTCAGCATGTTAAAAGCATGCTCTTTTAGACTTCACAAACATTAAAGAAGAATAACCAGAGTACCAATGGTCCTGTAAACGCTCACCTGAGATCTGCTTCATATACCAATAAACATATTTGAATATTATGGTATTTAACTCTAGTGCAGGGGCAGATAAAGCCCTTGGGCCATTTTCTTTTTTCAGAATAAGCAATATTCTATCCATTTGCCAATTTCCTGCTGGTTTTCCCCTTCAAATAAAATTTTGAAAGTTTTCCCCATTCAAATGCATTGGCGACCTATGTTGACCTTGTTGTAAAATAGGTCAAGGTTACCACAGGGTCATGATTTATATACACATTGTAGTACTTTAGCCATCAATGCTTCATGCCAAGTTTCTTTGAAATCAGTCCATCAGTTCCGGAGAAGATTTTTGAAGCGTTTTTACCATATATGGGCATGGTGGCCATCTTGGTCATGTGACCTGGATTATTTATATACACATTGGTTCCCACTTCCTATAGATGCTTCATATAAAATTTGGCTTTGATTGGTCAAGTGGTTTCAGAGAAATAAATCTTTGAAAAGTGTGTATGGATGACAGACCGGCCAAGGTCACAGACATGACCTTGACCTAAATTAATCATATACCTTCATCTAATCCATTAGTTGTTTGCATCTACCACTTTTCAGGCCTCAGGCTGCAAAAGTTTTCAAAAAATCCATAGTTTTCACTTTTTCCCATGTAAAAGCCAATGTTTCCAAAATTGACCTTGCAGTAAAATAGGTCAAGGTCATTGCAGGGTCATGATTTGTATATACATTGTAGTACTTGAGTCATAGATGCTTCATGCCAAGTTTCATTGAAATCAATTCACCGGTTCTGGAGAAGAAGATATTTTAAGGGTTTTTACCATATATGGGCATGGAGGCCATCTTGGTCATGTGACCTGGATTATTTATATATACATTGGTTCCCACTTCCTATAGATGCTTCATATAAAATTTGGTTTTGATTGGCTAAGTGGTTTCAGAGAAATAAATCTTTGAAAAGTGTGTATGGAAGACAGACCGGCCAAGGTCAAGAGATGACCTTGACCTAAATTAATCATACTCCTTCATCTAATCCATTAGTTGTTTGCATCTACCACTTTTCAGGTCTCTGGCTGCAATAGTTTTCAAAAAAATCCATAGTTTTCACTTTTTCCCATGTAAAAGCCAATGTTTCCAGAATTGACCTTGCCGTAAAATAGGTCAAGGTCATTGAAGGGTCATGCTTTATATATACATTGTAGTACTTGAGTCATAGATGCTTCATGCCAAGTTTCATTGAAATCGGTTCACCGGTTCTGGAGAAGAAGATTTTTAAAGGTTTTTACCATATATGGGCATGGCGGCCATCTTGGTCATGTGACCTGGATTATTTATATATACATTGGTTCCCCCTTCCTATAGATGCTTCATACAAAATTTGGCTTTGATTGGCCAAGCGGTTTCAGAGATGAAGGTCTTTGAAATTGTGGACAGATGGATGAACGCCGGATCATGGCCATCCTATAAGCTCACCTTGTGAGCCTAACGGCTCAGGTGAGCTAAAAATGGTAGAACTAGACTTGTTCTTTTTCTGGATATATGGATGGAAGATATTAATTTAGTACTACAGAAAGTAATTGTGTCTTGCTCAAGAACACACTTTTTATGCTGCCCCCAAAAAGAAAATCAATTTAAATTGAGACGTGTAATGAGAAAACTGACATTTTGCATTTGCAAAAACAATAGCACAGATCAGGTTCTCAGTAATTGTGAAGCTAATCAGCACCTTTTATAATATTTTCACTACACAGTTAGTACAATTCCTCTACTTTCTAAAACCAACATTTCCAGCCTCTAGCCATCTTCTGTGCTTGTACAGCTCAGATTGTGTCTGACCTGTACGGAAACCACATACCCGGTAATTGGTTTTCTTGTGTTTTGATTCAAAACTCAATTATTTAAGTGTATACCTCTTGTTGGCCTCTCAAACTGATTCTGTCTTTCTCGGTGGTTGTAGTCATTTCTGAAAGGACACAAAATACATACATTTCAGCCATTGAAAAGAAAGGCCTTTTTCAAATACAACAAAACAATCAGTTACAAAGTAGCCAGTGTTTAGAAGTTTTTGCACATTAAAAGTAGATTAACACAAAGTCACAGATGTTAAGACATCTGTATCTGTTAGCAAGACCTACAGTGCCATGAAATGAGCCGCCTCGTGGGAAAACCAACAATGTGGTTTCTGAACAGGTTCGACACAAACCGGCCTGTACAGTTACAGAAGCAGGCTAGAAGCTTGAAGTTTTGGGGTTAAGTAGAGGAGACATTGTACTATCCGAGTGGCGAAAACAAAGGCGCTGATCACCTTCGCAGTTACTGCGAAGCTGATCTGCGCCTTTGTTTTTGCCTATGCAGATTGTTGGTTTTCCCATGTGGCGGCTTAAATGTAAGGGGAGCCTCATACAGAAAAGCCAAAATGACTTTCTGTGAACCATTATTCCCCTCTTGATTTAGCACCATAGAAAAGGTTGTACATTAAACTGAAGATGACACCCACATAAATGATGCTTTCTAAAAGTGTACCAATTAAAAAAGTTTTGTTGGATGGTTATATTATAAGCACTTGTTGGATGTCATGACATCCTCATTTTGGGTAAAAGTCCCGTAAAGTGGAGGCAACGTCCTGACATGACCTTAGCTGTTGACTGGGATGTAAAGCATCAATTCAAACAAACAAACAAATCTTTTACAACTGTGCAAATACCAGCTTAGCAATTCACAAGTTTCAAACCTCTCAAAATCAGTTGTCAAAGATTTAGAGGATAAACTGACAGTTGCCAACAATCATGTAGGTGCAATTTAAATATACAGAAAATGTGTTTATTTCTACTAAACAGCGAAAGGGTGTCAATAATGACATATTTCAATATTTTCAAACAACCAATGAAATTTTTGAAAGAGAAATCTACATCTGTCAAGTCAATCTTATCATGACCTTAGGTGATGCTGTGCACTTCAAGGTTGATAACCTTTTGACAACTACGTGTACTTAAAGAGATGTTTGAAACACCTGGATTGCTATACTGCTATTTGTGTGGTTGTAAAAGGCTTTGCTTGACTCGATGCTTGATGTAAATTGGTCAACAACTAAGGTCATGTCAGATCAGACAGTTTTCTCTGTAACACATTCCTGGGCAAGCCTCCTAAAACATCATGAAAATGTGTCCGTGTAATGAAAACCCCCTTATACCCCACTTTTATATAGCAAAACTGGGGTATGCTGGGGTATACCTACTTTTCTTATTTTTGCCCCAAAACATAGATTGTGGGTACTCGTTAGAACCGCCTCTAACATTAGAGGCAGAATGGTCATGACCAAAACTTCATGCCTAAACTAAAGTAATTGTTTTTCAAGTCACAAGAAGTTGAAAAGCAATATGCTTTGGATAGACAACTTACTATGGCTTGAAATAATTCATCACCATACATGTGATGACATGAAAATGAGCTTCAGGAAGCTTGTTCTTTCATTTCAGGGAGGTTTTTGAAAAATGTATAAAATATGTAGGAAACTTCCAGATCCATTTGAGGGTGACTTTGAATTTTGTTTGAAAATTAGGTATATTTTATGAAGAATTTCGGTCAATTTTATGGCTCATTTCCTGGAGTCACCCTTTCATCGATGATGAGGGAGGTATCACATATCTGCATCATTGAGACTTGAGTGAAAAAAAAAACACAAACACACAAAAAAACAATGATAGAGCTGAGGCATTGGCAGAGAAATCTCAGGCTAAGATAGTAATAAAGTTCTGAACAGCTTACAACCCCTTTCACTGGAGTTTGTCGTTTCAGCATTTAGGTCTATCAAGTATTTCCACTCAAGTTTGCTGTTTCAGCATGTAGGACAATTAAGTTTTTGTGTAAATCAGGTAACTTTTTATTCTATTTTAGAAGTGAAACAGTGTCCCAGGTGTCAGGTGTTCTTAAAATCTATTCAGCATTTATCTTTAGGTAATGATGACACCTGTTCTGATAAAAACATTGTAATTGTTTGGTTAAAGCACATTTTTCATTTCAAAATTCTTTGCACAACACATACACACACATTTGAAATAGGATAGGGACAAAAGCAGAATTTTATCAGTTTTAGCAGTCACCTATCAGTATCTACATGGCAATATTCCACATAGTAAGAAAATATTTAACTTGAGTTTGCCGTTTTAAAGGTCATTTAGTTTGAAACTGTAACTCAAATCAGCAGATCAATCAATCCAAATTTCTTTGTGGACAACATGAAAAGAAACTCAGATCTTCAGAACACTTGGTCTTCTTGTGAAATGCAAATGCTCAAACGGCAAACTCGAGTGAAAGGGAGTGTATGGACGTGTTAAGGCCGACTGTAAGGGAACCATGAAATGCAGAAAGTAAGAAACTTCCCAAGACTTCTGGCCTTCCCATTACTGTAGCACCATGGCAAAGGTCATACACCATGAATAGAAGATAACAACTAGATAAATGGTGCTTTGACATCAAAGAAAGCCAATCAATACATGTACTAAGCATGCACATACACTTTGAGCTGGAAAAGTAAAAGCCAACACATATACTTTAGAGATAACAAGCTTCTTGTATGCAAAAGCAAACACCCAGTAATTGCACAGTTGATCAGTGCTTTTGTTTTTGCTCCATAGAAAGTATGGTAGCGCTCTTTCAAAATCTGAAATTTTAAGCTTCTAGCTATTTCCCATGGCTGTACAGCCTAGTTAGTGTCCGACCTGGTCTGGAAACCCAGAATGGTTTTCTCATGTGAAGGTCCATTCATCTCTCAAATAGTTTGTCTCCTTAAGAAACTTACTTGTTTTTCTTTTCAATATTTTCCCCACCATTTTCTCCTTCATAATTCTGACGCTTGTTCTTTTTCTTTGCTTTGGCCTGACGCTCAGCCTCATCATCAGAATAATCTACATACTGTGTACAAAAGAGAAAAAATATTGCTGAATTAAGGTTAAACATGCCACAAACAGTTATGGTCATAGAGAGATGGGACTTCAGTTTTAAGTCTCATCAGAAAGATTGGATAAGCTTGGGATGAAACCCATGACTCCGGATTTACATGGTTACTTAATCACAATACCACTTAGGCTTTTTAAAAGTGAAGTAGGCATATGCCATCAATGCAAATAGTATCAGTACAGAATAATTTACACTTGAATCTAGTTACAAACAAACACACCTATTATATGTATTTTGCCACTATGCTGCTCTTGTCCCAATACTTTTCAGAACATGTAGTTCTAACAGTTATATCATTTTGTATTGAGATTTTGGGGTCCTCTGCAATTCAGGTAATGTAAGAAACACTCCAGGTTTGGTGGTTTTCCCCGGGTTCACCAGTTTCCTCCACCACGTTTGACCACATAATGCCAACATCCGCGCCTTCAAGAACGCGTACATAAGTTCAATGAGCTTTCTATTTGTTTGTTTGTTTGAATTGATGCTTTACGTCCCAGTCAACAGCAATGGTCATGTCGGGACGTCGCCTCCAATTTATTGGACTTTTACCCAACATTAGGATGTCATGACACTCAAAATGTACTTCATAAATATAACCACCCTACTAAGCCAATAAGGCTTATATGTATGGATGGTTTGACTTAACCACTTTTCCTGGGCAGGCTCAAACATGAGCGGTTAACCAGTAATCAGACGGTCAGTCAGTAGATTAGAAGCTTTGCCTGGAGGTACAAGCAGCCCATCTATTTCTCCTAGGCCCCAATGGGCGGGGGCCCAATCAGCTTTCTGTGTCATTGAAATAAAATAAATGAAGTTTAAGAAACACTGTTCTACTTACCTTTTCTGGAGGCTCATTGTTGTCTTCCCATGAGGCATCAGAACCTTTCATCCTATAAACATATGAGATACATTCTGATCAGTCTGTGCATTTGGTTTGGTTTGGTTCAGTTCCATCATTGCCAACAACTTTTCAGTCATGATGGGATGAAGCCACTGCTACCTGGGCCCAGTTGTTCAAAATGTCTTTAGCTTAACATCATCGTTAAGACCTCATTTTGTTAAGTAAATGCCGACTATATAAGCAAATACACTGTAATCATTTGTTGTTAAAATGTGAGAATCCTTTGCAATGCAAAGGATTCTCACATTTTTTCAACAATAAATAACACTGCATTTGTAATATTCATGTTTGAAGTTTTAACGAGTCGTTACCTAACAATGTCCTTAATTTTGAACGACTGGGCCCTGAACTCTCCACTAGGCCACCAGGCTCCCCAAATGCCATGAAGATCAGGACCCAGTTGTTCAAAATTAACAACATTGTTAGTTAATGATTCCTTAAAATTTCAAACATGACTAGAAAATGTGTTTATGAAACACTATGCCCCCAACTGGTAAGTCACTTTCAAGATGTAAAAATGTCCAAAAATGACTAAGTTCAAATTGTAAAAAAAGTGACAAAAATTAATCTGAGGAGTATATCCCAACCACATGCATATCTTCAAAGCATGGTCACAATGTCTGCAAAGTTTCAAAAGTATCGGTATTAAATTGTAGGAGGAGTTGCGCACACAAGGTACCCTCTATCCATTCACTAAAATGCCCGAAAAAATGACTAAGTTCAAATTGTGAAAAAAAATTACAAAAAATAATCTAAGGATTATATCCAAACCACATGCATATCTTCAGACCATGTAAAGTTTTAAATAAATTGGCATGAAACTGTAGGAGGAGTTGCCCACACAAGGTACCCACTGCCCATTCACTTTCATTGTGAAAATGCCCGAAAAATGGCTAAGTTCAAATTGCGAAAAAAGTGACAAAAATTGATCGGAGGATTATATCCAAACCACATGCATATCTTCAAAGCATGGTCACAACATCTGTAAAGTTTCAAGAGAATCAGAATACCAGAGGACCATTGGTCCTGAGAACGCTCACCTGAAGCCTGATCTTGGAGTATTAAGTCATAATGAAATGACCTTGACCTTGAATACTCACACATCTTTATTGACTTCATAAGTTGTCTGCATCTGCAAAGTTTCAAGTCTCAGGCTGCAATAGTTTCCAAACCCAGTGATTTCTGAGAAAACCATAATTTTAATTTTGATATTTAAATGACTTTGGGCCAAGGTCAAGACATGACCTTGGCCTTCATTAATTAAGCCCCGTTTACACATTCACGATTTTCTCTACGATTCACCAAGATTCACCCCGATTTCTCATGGTCAGAAAAATCGGGATGGATCATGGTGAATCGTGGCGAAAAGTGGAAATATTCAGTATCTCTACGATTCTAGTAAGAATGTCCACGATCTTAGTACGGTGCCAGTAAGGTATCGCTACGAATCAATGACGATTCATGACGGCAGCGCTACGGTCAATGAGGATTAACCACGATGGCACAACGAATGCTCACGGTGCTTGTACAGTTCGATACAGTATTAGTACGATTCACGGCGGTAGCCGTCGTGGCCAATTGTGGAGATCCGTAGCGAAACCGTGGATGATTCGTAGGACAACCATACACAATTCGTGGTGAATCGTGAGAGTTTGTGGTGTAAAAGATTCCACGGTTTCGCTACGGAGCTCCACGATTGGCTACGATCTCTCACGAATAGCCGCAAATATAGCTACGGTGTCAGTAGGAATAAGCAAGATTCCGCTACGGTTGCGCTACGAATTAGGCCACGCCCATTTACCACCACGATTCGCCACGGTACGCCACGAATGTTTTAAACAGTTTAAAACTTCCGTAGCGCTGCTGTAGAGTTTCCCGAATCATCACGATTCATCACGATTCACCACGATTCACTACGGTTCTACTACGAATGACCACAGTACACCACGATTTTACAAATCGTGGCGAATCGTAGCGGCACCGTAGCCAAAAATTGTGAATGTGTAAACGGGGCTTTACTTACCTTCATTGACTCCATTAGTTGTCTGCATCTAGCAACTTTCAGGTCTCAGGCTGCAACAGTTTGTTTTCGCCTTTTCCCATGTGAAAGCCTATGTTTCCAAAATTGACCTTGACGTTAAATAGGTCAAGGTCATCATAGGGTCATCATTTCTACAAACTATGATGGGCTGGAGTCCCAAATGCTACATACCAAGTTTCATGAAAATTGGCCTGCCGGTTCTGGAGAAGAAGATTTTTGAAAGGTTTTTACCATATATGGGCGTGGCGGCCATCTTGGTCATGTAACCTGGATTTTGCGATCAAACTTTCGTCTCCCCTACCCATGGATGCTCCACATAAAATTTCACTTTGATTTGCCAAGCAGTTTCAGAGAAGAAGATCTTTGAAAAGTGTGTATGGACAACAGACCGGCCAAGGTCAAGAGATGACCTTGACCTATATTAATCATATACCTTCATCTACTCCATTAGTTGTTTGCATCTACCACTTTTCAGGCCTCATGCTGCAATAGTTTTCAAAAAATCCATAGTTTTCACTTCTTCCTATGTAAAAGCCTATGTTTCCAAATTTGACCTTGTCGTAAAATAGGTCAAGGTCATCCAAGGGTCATCATTTTATCAAACTATGATGGGCTGAGGTCCCCAATGCTACATACCAAGTTTCGTGGAAATCGGCCCACCACTTCTGGAGAAGAAGATTTTTGAGTAGTTTTTACCATATATGGGCGTTGCATACCAAGTTTCGTGGAAATCGGCCCACCAGTTCTGGAGAAGAAGATTTTTGAGTAGTTTTTACCATATATGGGCGTTGCGGCCATCATGGTCATGTGACCTGGACTTCGCGATCAAATTTTTGTCTCCCCTATCCATGGATGCTCCACATAAAATTTCACTTTGATTGGCCAAGCAGTTTCAGATTTCGTGTTTAAAACCTTCTGTTTCATATGTGTTGCTTTTATCAAATAAATGCTTTCAAACAAGCAAAAAACTAACAAAGGTTTAGATTCGGAACCAATCAGATTGCATGTAACAAATGATCGTTGGGAAAACTACCAATATGGCCGCGCCCTTGGTAGAAATAATGTCGAAACTGATTTTTCGATCGAATTTCATCGTTTCTTCGCGGTTTTTGCATCATAGGCTTTATAGAAAAGTGCACAAGCGAATTTTCAATACCTAAGGTATGACACCGTCTCAATTTTTCCTTGTTTTATGGGTTTAGTATCGGTAAATGCTAGCGGTATACTCCTTTTTTTTTTTGCCAATAAACAAGTATTGTCTTTTTGAAAAGCTGCAAAAAAATCTCCCTCCTGAAGAAAAAATCTCCCTCCTTGAAATTTTATAGGTCTTAAAGCGCGCGCGTAAGTTGCATGCTAATTTGGTAGAAACATCGCTGTTTCGCGCAATCTCCCTCTTAAAATTTTGAGGAGGTTGACAGGTCTGGTTTAGATAAATAAAATGATGTTTGAAAAGTCTTTAAAGAGCAAAAAGCAGAAAAGACTTTTCAATTAATATAGCACCACTGCAAATGTCAAGCACCATGGTATTAGGGTGTCAACAGATCGATGGTGCATTATTAACCTATGCAAAAACAAAGATGCATATCAGCTGTGCAGTGTCTTTGTTTTCACATCACCGATAGTTGCTCTTATAAAATCTGAAATTTCAAGATTCTAGCCCTTTTCTCTATTAAGGTTCTACAGGTCTGGTTGTGTCAGACCTGTCAGAAACCCAAAAGACCGGGTTTCTCACATGCAGCTCAAATCAATTTCTCCTAACATATGTGTATACAGCAGTATATATGTATATCAGCCTGCCACATTTGCATGACTAATAAATTTGTGCAAATGCAAATAGCATCTTTATGGGATTTTTTTCCTTGCATTATATTCTAACTATGGTATTTGTGACACTTTTACTAAATGCAAAATCTTAAAGGGAAGCAATGCAGAATCAAGATTTTCAGTTTGAATTAAGAGTTTTGTCTGTATAAACAGTACTATCCAGAGACTATCCAGAGGCAAACACATCATACCGTATAGTTATAGTGATCACCCAAAATTTCTTTGGGACTACTGAAACAAGCAAATGTACTTTTAATAGTCCACTACACATTTCAAACTATTTAGCTAAAGTACAGAAACCTTTAACTAATTCAACTACTTACAGGAGACAGACGTCAAGCTAGGCATTTCTACTTAGCTAAGCAATTCTGCTTCTTCGATGCCGACTACCAACTGTCTTTAGCACACAAGGAGTAATACATGTAGATATTATTTTTCTTGTATGAAAAGTTTTAAAATGTAAACTGGTTAAGATTTATGATTTTGTGTAGAAAATATTGGCTTTCTTATCTTATATGCAAAACTTTTACATATGACTGCTATAAAATTTCCATAATTCAAAGTTTTGCAAACTAGAAAAAGTGCCTTGAAAGGCACGTATACCCCCGGCTGGTAGCCACAAAGCCCCCTCCCTACCCCCTACCTATACAACCCTGCACAAGCTCACCCCTGACATTGAACCTCCACCCCCCAATGAAAGACAGTGCCCTTATCAAGTACACTTTAGAAATAAGCACTGTAAAGCACATTGCATACAAACACGGGGGAGTGGTGTTTTAGAATGACAGATCTATTTTAGAGCAGTATACAGAGCTGACGTGTATACTCAATCTAGGACATAATCCACGGACATTATGGGTCAGGTCCTCAGTCCTAGATTGGAATGAAAATAGAGTGTCATTCTTAAAAACAAAAAAAAAAAAAAAAAAAAAAAAAGGCCCCAGACCTTGACCTCAAGTCCCACCCCCACCCCATGCATGGACCCTTGGGTCTAACCCTTATGTGGTACCTATGTTGTAAGTATGAATGCTTTCTGACAAATGGTTGTCAAGATATAGACCTACAGAATATCAATCTTTGTAAATATTCTGTATTTTATAAATGTGTCCTAGATTTTGACCTCCAGCCCCACCCCTAGAGTTTGGTGCCATGGAATTTAATTCAACCCTAAAGGGTATCTATGATCCAAATAGGAATACATTCCTATAAGTCTTTGTTAATATATGAACTTAGAGAAGAAAAAAACACTATGTAAATAGCACATTTTCAAGGTGACCTAGATTTTGAACTCTAGCCCCACCCCCGAGCATGGACCCTCAGGTCTGAACTCACGGAAACAAAGCAAACCTTATAGGGTACCTAAAGTCTAAATATGAATGATTTCTGAAAATTGGCTCATAAGATATACACCATTAGAGAAACATTAACCAAAACTTTGACGCAAATTAAAGATGACCTAGATTTTGACCTCTAGCCCCACCCCCAGGCATGGACCCTGGGGTCCGAACTCTTGGAATCAAAGCTAACCCTATAGGGTACATAAAGTCCAAATATGAATGATTTCTGATAAATGGTTCTTGAGATATACACCACTAGAGAAACTTTAACCAAAACTTTGTCCCAAATTAGAGGTGACCTAGATTTTGATCTCTAGCCCCACCCCCGGGCATGAACCATGGGGTCCGAACTCAAGGAAACAAGGCAAACCCTATAGGGTACCTATGGTCCAAATATGAATGGTTTCTGACTATAACTGCATGAGATATACAGCGAAATAGATAACGATGCGTACTGCGTATGTACGCACGATTTTTTGCTCTGTACGCATTAAAAAATCAGACCTGTGCGTACAATGTACGCAGTGAAAATCAGCGGTACGCAAACTGTTTACGGTTCTATGCGTACTCGGATTAAAAGAACCATTAAAAATGTCATTTTTAAACTAGTTTTGTCTGGCTTTTCTGTCAACAATTTTAAATTATTAACAATCATGGTATTAATACACCTTTTGATTGTTCCATATTACACATCATACGTATCTTCAGTAGTTATACCATGTATGTGTTCTCCGTTCAGTGCCTCGGCATGACTAATTGTTTACCAAAGGTTTATTCATGAAGTTTGATGATAGTGTGTCATTTTTGTTTTGCGAATAGGCATTTTGTATCGATTTCTGGTCATGGTTTTCAATTTAAAACTTGATGTATTCCATGATCTACAGCCATCCCAGTTTACGACGTTTTCCTCTTTTTTTCTCTCTTACCATTTGTTCTATGCAGGGGACAAAAATATGGTTTAACATGCCTAAATGATAGAATAACACGTGATTACAGGATTATCAACCAGTTTACTAGAATTTTCAAACTTGAATAAATGGTCTTATCCACATCTGTACACACATCTATATCTTTGATTCTGAATAAGAGGTTAGAATAAAAATCCTCAGAAAATGTGTACACAGTTGTATTGTTGGTACGCACTGTACATTTATTTTGATGTGTACAGTACGCATTGTGAAAAATAATTATCTACATCACTGGATATACACCACTAGAGAAACTTTAACCAAAACTTTGACGCAAATTCTACTGAACTAACGAACTAACGAACGAACAAACGAACTAACGAACATACGAACGGACAAACGGAAAAGCGAAAACTATATACCCGTCGGCATAAATGCTGGGGGTATAATAAAATGATGTATGAAAAGTCTATGAAAAGCAAGATGCAGAAAAAACTTTTCAATTAATATAGCACCACTGCAAATGTCAAGCACCATGGTATAAGGGTGTCAACAGATCGGTGGTGCATCTTTTCTTTTTTCCCATGAATCAAGTGTTAGCACTATGTCACTTAGCACTATAACTGTGATGGTAAGACCCATGTTGGTCTATTTGACAGAATTAAATGGCATTCATAGATTCAGATCTGCTTTTTTCATGTACATGAATCACTGTCTTAGTAGACTTTTCTTTAGATAGTGTTGAAGTTTATACTTGAGCAATGTCATGCATGATCTGCTTTAACAAGGAAACAGAAAAGGTTGCAAGGTTCCAGTTAAGGAAACTTTTAGCAAGTAAATTCCAGCTGTTCTTTAAAAAAATATCCAAAATTTAAAGCCTCTAGCCTACTACATCTGTAGTTACACAGCCCAGTTGGTGTCAGACTTGGTTGAAAAATCCTGAATGGTAAGTTTTTCCATAAACAGGGCTCATATGGAATAGTATGTTTGTTTGTTATAATGCATTACCTCCATGGTCAACAGCTAAGTTAAAGTCAGAACAGTCAATTATCCTAATCACACTGCTCCTTGGCAAGACCGTAGAGGCAGAATACCTGTACAAAGCGTACATTTTTCACCAAAATACTGAGAAATGTTTGGATAGGCAGCACTTACTGTTTCAAGCTGTCAACAAAGACATATTTTGTGAAGCATTCCTCTTTTGGAGCACAGTAGACTGACAGTCCCACAGTGATTTCTTTAGTCTTGATGTTCTCAGGGTCATTAAACCTCACAGAATACCAGGGTGTCTTAACAGGACCGAAGATCTCAAAAACCTGTTCAAGAGTATAGATAAGAAATGATTTGGTTTGGTTATGACCCAATGTTCTAGTCAACAATATTTTAGCCATGAATGTCAGGACAGTGGCAATGCTTCCTGGATAATAACCAGTACTATGGAGTACTTAAAGTGTCTCGCTCAAGGACACTTAACTGCCGAGGTAGGAAATGGACCCAGAACATCTTGCTACGGAGACCTGTACTCTACTTCTAGGCCACATGCCTCCCCTCGACAAGAAATGAAGTTGGTGAAATATGAAACCGATGGGCGGATACATTTTCTGTTCTTTAGTAAAACTCAAGTTGTTTATACACATTAATTTATCCAGCAAGGAGTACCCTAAACTTTCAATTTCATTAACAAAGCTTTAACTTATTCACTACAAATGTAACTTGTGTTTTTTCTGACTGTTGAAAAGATAAGATACATACAAACTGCATGTGTACAAAATTAGTGATATGAAAACATTCTTTCAAGTGTAGGCTGTAATGGCAACATTGGGGTAATATAGCCACTTTGTGTCTTAGACAACAGTACATGTATAAGACAACAATATAGAAAAGGCATTGACAAATCAAATCCTCTCGCCAACTTAGACTATAGTCTTAAGACTGTAGTCTGCTGTGTGAAAGGTCACATTGTGCAGCAAAACTAGATTTAGAAATTGTCATGTATTAAAATACAATTAACTGATATTTTTGGGACAACTATATGAACAAGTATATATAATTGCTGGCCATAGAAGCCACAATATACCTGGCCTAGAACTTTATGTCCCTCTAAAAACAGTATTGTATCGTCATTTAATGGTGGAACTTCAGAGCCTGACTGAATAATTACTGAAAAAATAAAGGTTAAATTACATAAAATCATGACTGCCCCTTGTAAAAGCGTTGGTGCTTTCTACTGAAAAGTTTTCATATCATTTGAGCATTTGAGAAAACCAGACTTTGGGGTTTCCTTCCAGGTCTGACATAAAGCGGCCTGTGCAGGTACAGAAGATCGCTAGAAGCTTAAAATTTCGGATTTCGGAAGAAGAGGAACTGTACAGCACTATCTGTGTAGCAAAAACAAAGGCACTGATCAGCACGTAACTGCACAGCTGATCTGTACCTTTGTTTTAGCATAGGCGAAAATCTGGTTATCTCATGATGTGGCTCATTTATATGTATACCATTGCTAGGCTAAGGTAACAACAGTGATTACTATTGCTAGTCAGGCTTATATGCTAACCATCATCAAACCAATGAACTTAACCCTTGACAATTTTTGGAAATGCTATACTCTTTTGAAGCCTCCATGGTGTACTGTTCAAACAGCTATCCTACTAAACCAGAGACCCTAGATTCGATCCCCAGCTTATCCAGTCTTCCAAACGAGATTAGTATCCAAATTGGGTAGGTTTGGTGAAGTAGAATCTGTCCCTGTCAACAATCTTTGTCATACTGGGACCGCTCAACCACTTTCTGAAGTTACTGTGTATCTGACCAGTACTTTTGTGAGCTCAAAATGTCTTGCTCAGGGACAAAATATGTAGGCATTACCAATTCAGCACCTGAAGGCTATTTTTCTCAAATGTTGTGGTTGCTGATACATTTATCAAGCTATGCAGCAAAACACATCTAAAAGGTATACAAAATGTGTTTAATGTATAAATGGGCAAGACGATATGTTGTCTATCCAACAATTTGAGCCATGACACGAGAAAACCCACACTGTGGTTTTCTACCAGGTCTGACATAAACCAGGCTGTACAAGCACAGAAGATGGCTATAGGCTGGAATTTTTTAATTTAGAATGTAGCAGAACTGTATTATCCCTGAAGCGAAAACAAAGGCGCTGATCAGCTTCCCGGTAACCGCAAAGCTAATCTGGGCCTTTGTTTTTGCATATGCGAAATGTTGGTTTTCTCATGATGCAGCTCATTTCTGTCTTGAACAGGGTGCGAGAAGTACCTACCCAGCACTCCAACAACACTGGTTATCTTTCCCACATACATCATGTCTACTTTCTCATCTACTGTGATGGTCAACTCTTCTAGAGGAGGCAGGTCCTGAAACAAAACATCTATGGGTGTGAATGGCACAATAAAAGTTAAAGCACTTTTTGTCAACTATTGTAACAAACCACCGAGCCAAGCCACAGCAAACCCTGCTGGTGGAAAAGCATGCTCATCCACCAAGGGTGGTTTACTGCGCTATATAGGCAACACTTACTCGATTCACAAAGTTTCGAGTTTGAAATTTGCATATTACAAGCACTCAATATGCCGCTAATACATTGCACCAACATATTTTTCCAGGGGAGGCTATAACGTCACACTACAACTGTGTATTAAAGAGGGGAGTAAAATGTGTCTGGCACCAATTGTGTTCAAACCCAGGACCGCTCATTTTGAGATCAGACACCCCCAAACAAAGACCCTGCCCAGGAGCAAAGTTACTACACAGTTGATCATTGCCTTTCTTTCTGCACTAGTAAGACAAGGTTTTTAAACGAAAGCACTCTCTCACCTCAGGTAGCAGTTCACCCTTGGTTCTGATGTCTTCAAAGCCAAATCTGTTCAGCTTTACACGTTTTATCTCCTCTGGAGAAACATCCCTACCATGAGACATGGCTCTGAAATGGAGAAATAGTGGATGATCTGACCTTAATGTTCTATTTAAGAGTTTAAATAATCATAGGGCACGATCTTGGACACCAAAATAATGCAAAAATAACAAAGATGAGAATGTACGAAAACACTCATGGTACTCAACCATTCAACGAGCAAAGCCAACAATGCGACTCATTTTATGTTTTTTATAAAACCTTACTTGTTTATTTTAGTATCTGCTGTATCATTGTCCTCGCCATCACTACTGCTGTCAGAGCTTGTACTGGAGTCCTCACTGTCGGCGTCACTTGGGGAATCTTTACCGTCAATGCCTAGGGACCGGTACTCCATCAACGTGCACTCCCTCTCCTGGGTCTCTGGCTCTATCTTAATGGGGATGTCAGGACAGGAGACATTGGCGTTATTAGAGGGAGAGGTGTCTGGTTCAGAGATGACTGTTTTCTCATCCACAGCTCTGTTATCTGGGCAGCCATCAGGATTAATCTGAAATTTGAAAGGATTTTTGTACAGTAGTCCTTATCATACCAGGGATTGACATAAGCGGGTGCCTGTATGCCTGATTCGGGCTAAATCAGCTGGGGGCAAGTTGAAATTGCCAGTAGTAAGCCCGCCGGGCTAGTAAAATCGGTCCGATATTGCTGATTCCTGTATCTTTCCAGTAATTTTTAGTCATTGGATCTTTAAGGTCACACACTAAAAGAACATGTCTACACTCAGTGTTTACACTAACAGAAGTTTTGGGAATTCTTACGTCGACAAATGACCTCCGTACGCCGAAAATCTAGAGGGGGCAATCTGCAATAAAATCCAGCTTGCCCACCTGATCCAAACCAGTCCTTTGTTTTTGCTTTATGAGTAGTATAATCCCTCTTCTTCTAAAATTCCAAATTTCAAGCTATTAGTCATCTGCCACTGTACAGGCCAGTTTGTGTCTGACTTGGTCAGAAACACTAATGACTGGTTTTCTGAATCTCCATGAGTGGTTTCACTGGTTTACTGGTGACACGCCAAATTGACAATACTTCACCAGGTGGATGAGAAATTAGTCCGTGGATCTCAAAAGAGATGCAAACTCGAACACTGTTATCAGACATTTCATCAGAGGAGATCAGAGAATCAGGGAGGTCATTCCAGTGACAGATAGTCTGTGGAAAGTTTTCACGTATCACGAGTAAAGCCTACCTGCTCATGGTTGCTTGTAACCTTGACAATATCAGCTGGCTCTTGTTCCGTATTGGCGTCTCCCATTTTCACAGTCTGTTTATCATTGGGACTAAATTCTTTCCCAGCTCTCTCACCGTTGCATCAACACTGAAAGGCCCTGCAATGTATTTAATCAGAATCAGAATGTACCGTTTGTGACTTCAGACTTGAAATTGTTTCTAATCTATCTTTCAGCTGTGCCCATTACTGCTATATTCAAGCTTTCCTGAAGCTGTTGACTGTCTCAGCGCACACTAGATCCTCTTCCAAATGGTTCCAGTCTATAATTGTCTTTGGAAAGAAAGAGTTTTTATAGATATCAGACTTGCACTGCACAGTTCTAAAACATTTAGTGTGATTTACTATTGTTTGTGGATTAGAATCTGAATCTGCCAAGTACTCCAAACACCTCATAAACAGAGTATTACATGGAGCTCCCATCATTGAAGTTATCTTTTTGATAGAAGAGAAGCCAGTGCTTGCCTTATTAATGCTGAGCGCCAAGCAAGGTAGCCACTGGTACCATTTTTAACGTCTTTGGTATGACGCGGCCCCGCGCCTCCCGCTTCCGAAGCGAACGCTCTAACCATTACAGCATGATTTTGTCTCCCAATTCATCAATTTCAAGGGTTTCCCCTGGTGAAGTCCTGTCAGATAGGCGTGTCACCAGTAAACTCTTCAGATTCAGTAGGTGTCGTTGTTGCTGTAATGAAATAAATAGATAAAAATATGAATAAATTGAAAACATTTCTTCACTTACATGTGTTCAACGGTAGACTTGTTTTTGTAAAAAGGTATACGCCGTTCTGGAACACAACTCGGCATTCCTCTAAAATCCGAGTCGTTTCTGAATCGAATAATCCGGTTCGTTTCGTCTATGCTTCGTTTCGCCGGGTCGATCGATGCCTTTGATTTGTAACTTAGCGTCCCAGTCAACAGCCATGGTCATGTCGGGATATCTTCTCCATTTTAAGGGACTGATATCCAATTTTTTCTTCTTCTTCGTGACGGTGTGCATTCCGTCTGTATATATAGGCGCACGCGGTATCCTCTGTGTTTGATACCCTCCCGGGAGGGTCCTTAAGTAAGTACTGCTCGGTAGACAACGGTACCCAACATTAGGATGTCATGAAATCCCAAATGTGCTTGAAAATATAACTACCAAAGTATTTGACTTGAACTACATTTCCTAGACAAGACCAGACCATCTGAGCGGTTTATCAGTAATCAGATGTTCGGTTAGTACTGTAAGCTTTGCCTGGAGGCAAAAGCAGTCCATCTATTTCTCACTTCCACAATAGACGATGCCCTTCAATGGAATTCATGGGAGACATTAAAACAGTCATTGAGACAACTTAATTTTCAGCTCATCACAATATAGGATGGGAATGCATACTCATGTGAGCGACCGACATTACGTCTGAATCTGAATCTGAATAGTTTACTGGTGACACGCCAAATGACATTATTTCACCAGGGGGTTCGGATGGGAGAGAAATTAGTCCCTTGAACGCACGAGTGAAGTGAACTTGGACACACAGTCATCAGACATTTCAGCAGAGGAGATAAGTGAATCAGGGAGGTCATTCCAGTCCCTGATAGTCTGTGGAAAGAAACTACTTTTGTACGCTTCTTTGCTAGCTGAAGGTATCTGAAAAGCCAAAGAGTGTTGATTTCTACAACGCCTATTCTTTTGGGATAAGGCCATCTGTGGGTATTCTGGCTTTACCCTTTAGACCTTTGTACAGCAATATAAGTCTACTATCCTTCCTCCTTGTAAGTACATGTACATAAAGGACCAGGCCCGCCGCCGGACAGGAGCAATTTTAAGACGCTTTTAAGTGAGGGTCTTTCGGAACCAGAATTTTATGATGACCTGGTTTACAAATTTAAGAAACTTATAGGAAGTAATGATTTTTCTTTTCAGTTTAGAAAAATCATAACACGTTACAGACGTATAGGTTATAACTTGAATGTTATGCGACAGTCTGCATGCTTAGTTTTTAACCCAATCACGGTTGATAACTATGCTGCCTTCTTTAATTGCACGCCGGTGGGTCGGGCGTCAGACTCTATGATGGCCCCGACTTAAAGCTATTCATTTTAGTTGGTTGGGGCCGGAGCTTCTTGTCTGTTGCTTGGCCCACCGGGGTCCAACTGATGTTTTTCTTTAGCTCCGGAGTTAGTAAGTTATTTGGCGCCCAGGGATCTCCATCGTCGGGCAGCTTACTGAATCTGTGAGTCCTGGTTTTTGATTCATCAGGATGTTTATCATGATTTATTTGTTTGTTCTTGATGATCCATTTACTAGTTAGAGATTCACCACGAGGACCGAAGAACTAACTAAATGTTATGAACCACTGCAGAAGCTGAGGGTGAGGTTACGACCGTGTAAAATCGATTTAAACCCGCCAGTAACTTTGTGTTACTGATCGTTCCAAGTCGATACTTCTGTGGTGGTTCTTTTTGTTTTATGTCTTGGTGTTTAAAATATTTTTGTGCTGTTGGCGCCTTATGTATGTTTGCATATTTTTAGTTAAGTTAAGGTAACTGAGTGGCCACCTATTGGGAAAATAGCTGCTCATTCGGCTTACGAAATGTTTTCATGGTATAAGTACCTGATTGTTAGTTTGGTTTTTTCCCAGCTTGGTTTTTGGAGTGGGAGTCTTTTTCTGATTGCGCCTTTTCCTGATCTTTGCCTACTTGTACTTTTTTAGATCTACCTCCGCAGCCTTAATGTACAATTCGCTTAACAGTGTACAGACCTTATGGTGATTCAATGAATTGATTTTGCTGTGAAATCGCCATTCGATATTTTGTACCAGTTACGAGTTGTTCTCTGACATTTACCATTGGAGGCATTTATTTCCTGTTGTATTATTCGTGCCAGGGTCAAACAACAGTTTGCATTATCGTTGCGTGTCGGTAACCTTTTGTTATTTTAGCCGCCTCGTGGGAAAACCAACAATGTGGTTTCCGAACAGGTCCGACACAAATCGGCCTGTACAGTCACAGAAGATGGCTAGAGACTGGAAATTTTGGATTTAGAAAGTATAGGAATTGTCCTATCCGTATAGCGAAATTAAAGGCGCTGATCAGCTTCGCGAAGCTGATCTGCGTCTTTGTTTTCGCATATGCAGTTTGTTGGTTTTCTCATGAGGCGGCTCATTTGAAATATTGATCATAAACTATCATTGATTTTATTTAATGATCTGATTAACTAGAACCATGAAGAAGTAATTACCGTAGTGTCTTTTCCATGTCGCAGCTTTTAACGGAAACATTGATTTTTCTCGCTACTGCTCTTCGTTAGTTAATAGAATCACGCAAGTGGAAGATAAGGAAAAACCTTATTAATCATTTGATGCTATGTCTAGAAATTTCACCAAGCTATAACGAATATCTTTGCTTGTATCTTTGCTTGTACGTCGTATTGAAAGTACCGATGAACAGAAAGGATAAAATATAATTGCGATGACCATTTACTTATTTTTATTTCATCTTACCAGTAACGTTTGTTTTTTTTTGTTTTGTTTTTTTTACCTGATTGCACAGAGCGATCCCGATGGATAGAGTTGGGGAGAGCATTGTCTATAATGATTCTATTTGATTCGAAGATCGATGAAAAATCCACTTAACATTTCACACTGATATTTAATTTGCTTGTTAGAGCTCATTTGTCCTGTTAAAGCGCAGAACTGTCTATCCCAACACTCTCTTATTACACGTTATGGCAGATATTTTAAAGCATGCTGATAATCAAAGCTGGTCTAACTACAGAAAATTGGTTGAACGAACAGTCTAAATGACAAATTGGACACCAAACTTACCAGCTTCCGGTTCGCGTGTCATTTTTGATTATCGAGTAATGACAGCAGCTGCATTTGAATGTTTATCCAGGATTCAGCAGGGTTCGTGGTGATGATAAACAACTATACACTAGTATGTCCTTTATGACAGACTGATTCTCAATGGGGTTTTGAAAGTATATTTCCAGAACTTTATAGGAGAGAGAGAGAGAGAGAGAGAGAGAGAGAGAGAGAGAGAGAGAGAGAGAGAGAGAGAGAGAGAGAGAGATGCCGGTTATTTTCTTTATAATTGCGCTTTTTATACACCCTCTGATTAACGCAGATATCGTGCAAACGGTTTACTTCCAAATATATACTGACGGACTTTATAACGCAACACTTTATATCGGTTATCATTTGAAGATAGCATGAAGCATAAAATAAACATAATATCGCGAATCTTAACACCATACGCTATCTTTATCCATAAAAATGTCCCCTAAATTCTTTGATAAAGCTGCATTCTTCAACGAAGGCGCTGGCGTTTTTCGCTGACGTCAAACGTAAAGAGCTCAAAACACAGAGGTATTCGATTACACCGTCAGAAGTTATGGCAGCTTTGCGTTAGTCCCATGCCTATATATTGTGTTCAAAATGTTTTGAATTTGTTTCAGTTTTGTACGCAAAAAAAAAAAGTTTTCTTGATAAACGTTAAGCTGACGTAATCACCACGTTTTTTAATGCAAATGAAATCCAACCAACGAAATTTCAACAAAATTCGTTTGTGTTTCCATGTTTCTGTCCAGGAATCATGTTTGATTCAAGAAATTTGTTAGTCCACATTGACCTATTATGCAATTTATTTTTGTTGAATTTTTGGTAACGCTTGAAATCATACTGTATGGCGTTAATCACGGACACTGACACTAATTAAAGAAATTTATTAGTCCACATTGACTTATTATGCAATTTATTTTTGTTGAGTTTTGGGTAACGCTTGAAATGATACTGTATGGCGTTTTCACGGACACTGGTATTTCGTTTTTGGTATTGAAATCAAGCAGACTGATTGTACTTTTAAGTCCAACAAATACTTTATCGGAAAAATCCTGAATTTTGAGAGAAAGAATCGATAATGCAAGTGTTGCGTTTTAATGTCCGTGAGTTTATGTTCATTAGTTTAATTGAGTGTCACATAGCCTCCTGGTACCATTGCTCGAACGGTACCAACTCTCGAACAATAATTTGATGTACACCCAATAAAACATAAAATCTGGTCCACATAAAAACGTTTTGGGCAGATCAGCCAATGGGCGATAAAACTGGCACAGTACCAAGTGTCAGTCTCGTTTTGGATTTCCCTAGCAGACAATGGAAATCGACCAACATCAAAGCAAAGATACAATACTCAGTTTGTTTGACAAGAAATTCTCTGCTGAAAAACATTCCTGAATTCCATTTTTATGCTGTCTCATGCCCAGAAGCTCTCTTCAATGTATTCAAATCAAATTTTGATGAAGTAAAAAGGTACAAGTAGGCAAAGATCAGGAAAAGGCGCAATCAGAAAGAGATTTCCACTCCCAAAACCGAGGTGGGAAAAAACCAAACTTACAACCAGGCACTTATACCATGAAACATATCGTAAGCCGAATGAGCAGCTATTCTCCCAATAGGTGGCCACTCAGTTACCTTAACTTAATTAAAAATATGAAAACATACATAAGGCGCCAACAGCACAAAAAAAAATTTAAACACCAGACATAAAACAAAAAGAACCACCACAGAAGTATCGCCTTGGAACGATCAGTAACACAAAGTTACTGGCGGGCTTAAACCGGTTTTACAGGATCCTAACCTCACCCTCAGCTTCTGCAGTGGTTCATAACATTTAGTACGTTCTTCGGTCCTCGTGGTGAATCTCTAACTAGTCAATGAATCATCAAGAACAAACAAATAAATCATGATAAACATCCTGATGAATCAAAAACAATGACTCACAGATTGAGTAAGCTGCCCGACGATGGAGATCCCTGGGCGCCGAATTACCTACTAACTCCGGAGCAAAAGAAAAACACCAGTTGGACCCCGGTGGGCCAAGCAACAGACAAGAAGCTCCGGCCCCAACCCACTAAAATGAATAGCTTTAAGTCGGGGCCATCATAGAGTCTGACGCCCGACCCACCGGCGTGCAATTAAAGAAGGCAGCATAGTTATCAACCATGATTGGGTTAAAAACTAAGCATGCAGACTGTCGCATAACATTCAAGTTATAACCTATACGTCTGTAACGTGTTATGATTTTTTTTCTGAACTCAAATGAAAAATCATTTATTCCTATAAGTTTCTTAAATTTGTAAACTAAGTCACCATAAAATTCAGGTTCCGAAAGGCCCTCACTTAAAAGCGTCTTTAACCCAACATTATATTTGGAAATCAATTCATAGTGTCTACGATAAAATTTAGAAAAGGTTTTTCGAAGTTTATGATACCGATAGCCCTGTTGGAGAAGTTTTGCCGTTAAACATTTATTTCGAGCGTTGAAGTCAGTAACATGATTGCAGACTCTAGCAAACCTTATAAGTTGCGAAATGTAAACACCATAAGAAGCACGACGAGGAACGTCACCATCCAAAAAAGGAAAATTTACTATTATATCAAAATCAAAGTCATCGCGCTTATCATAAATTTTAGAAAAAAAAACAAATCCATTTGCAACAGAAAGATGTAGATCTAAAAAGGGGGCTTCGGTATCTGAGATATTGGCTTTGTTCAACTGAAGTTCAGGTGGATAAATTTGATTGACCATACCTTCAAAATAAGGGTTGTCAATGTTCAAAAGGTCATCGAGGTACCTAGATGTGGAATTAAAAGCCTCGATAACATCAGCTTGATTATCATGGTTAAGAGAATCCATGAAATCTCTTTCGTAGCAGTATAAAAATAAATCAGCTACGAGAGGTGCGCAATTTGTACCCATCGGAATTCCAACAATTTGTCTGTATAACTTGGTCCCAAATCTAATATAAATATTATGAAGGAGATAGGACAAGGCGTCGCACACATTCTGACATGACCAAAGTGTATACCGACTTTGGTCGGAGAAAGTGAAAAAAGCCTTTCTGTCATTACATGCCAAATAAAGTGAACCATAGTTTTTTAATGCCCTTTTGAAGGTCCACTCTATCAAATCCAGAAGTTTTTCTTTTATTAGATTATGTGGTAATGTTGTATACAGAGTAGAAAAATCATACGTGGACAAGCTTGTCGCACGGAACCCTCTACACTTCAATTTACTGAGCACCTCACCAGAATTTTTTATTGACCAAATACAATTTTTATTTTAAGTTACATACACTGTCTCACAGTATCTTATAACATAGGATTTGATAGCAGTAAGACAGGAAGTTAATAATTTAGAAAGTTCAGTGGTAGTACAAGAGCTAGAATTTGCAATAAATCTAGCTTTGTATGGTCTTTTGTGAAGCTTAGGTAACCAATACATCGTAGGAAGTTTGTCTTGGCCTTCATTGACACAAACAGAAAACTTAACGCCTTCAGTCTTTTAGCTTTACAAATGTTTGTTTACACCCCTGTGACAATACAGTGGCCGTGGACAAGATCGTTTTTATTTTGTTACTGGTACTACCTCCCATTCCTAGTGGCTCTCTCTTGTGTGATTACAACTGAAAATGATCTCAAATAGTCTGTTCGAGAATTGGTTCCATTTACTGAAGGAAACATGCTTTTTAGTGGTGAAGTAACGGACCGTGCTGTGCACGCGCCATATGACATGACACATAATTTACTAGGTCAATGACATTGACTTTGTTATGTCTACAAAATCTGAGGATTAAATTAATTTTATTGCATGTTCTAAGATTTTGGCATGTAACAATGCTACAACAAATTTGAAATCCAGTTGAGACACTATAGTTTGCAATTTGCCTTAAACAGAATATTTGTATCACAGATTTACAAAATGTTACATCAGACAAAAACATTATATAAAGCTTACGCCTCTAAACGTTAAGACGTATTATCATGAAAATACATGTATCAATACGAAAATGTAGGTAAGTGTATTTTACTTCATCGAATAAGAGAGATGTTTGAGAGATGCCTAACCTGGTAACTGAACAGTAATTTTTACGGTTTCATATTCAAAACCATTTTTCCTGAAGAGGTGTACCAGCATCATATATTCAAAACCGTCTTCATTTCGTAGTTGTACCGGTGTTGGAGATATTATTATTACTGTCAAGCCTGCTGGTTTCTGTATAAAATTCAAATGTAACTGCTGTCATTACTCGATAATCAGAAGTGATGTGCTGACCGGAAGCTAGTGATTTTGACTTCCAATTTGTCATTTAGTCTGTTCAATCAACTCATTATCTGAAGTGTAGATTAGCCTTTGATTATCGGCTTGCTTTAAAGTAGGAAACATAATTCATCATTACGTGTAATACATGTAAGACAATGCTGGGATAGACAGCTTTGTTTTTTTCACAGGACGAAAGGATTGTGGCCTGACACGTGATAAAATACAAACGCTTGTACCCATTTGTGACGAATATATGCTCCTCATTTCATAAAATCTTGAATGATTTCACTTTTTAGGGGTATCATGAATGCTTAATATTACTATTATTATTATTATTATCATTACTATTTCATTTTTGGGTGAAATTTACCTAGGAAAACAGATCTATAAGCCCCAAATGGGACGCCGCGTTCTGGCAATAGTTGACATCCCTTGTGCACATGATGTGCAACCGTAGTGCACAAAGCCCAATATTTCTTCCCTTCTATTGTGCACTAAAAGTGCACCAAAGGTGCACACACTTGTAATTAGTATAGTTAAGACATTACTGTATATAAAATAAGTATGTTCTTCAGTATGCAGAACACAGTTATCGTAGACCAATAAATCGAATTTCATAACCCATCAGACCAGACTTCGGATTACATTTTCCAAGTACTAGATCTACTTAACTTAATCCGCTCTTTAGCGTGTCGGCACAAATAAGATGAATGCTGTATTTCTCAGATACTAAACAAAACCGTCTGAGAGATGTCTAACATGGTATCTGGGTTAAATATTTGTATTTGACAGTGCCTTATTCACAACCAGTTTTTGTTGAAAAGCTATTCCAGTGTCATTTGACTCATATACGTCTGGTGTCCCTTTTATGGGACATAGGCAAACAGTATAGCCCCAGATGTGACGCCGCGGAGGTTATTCTGTTAGCTTAGAGAATTTCATGAAAAAAAAAATGGAACAACATTTCAAAATCACTCCTGATGTCCCTAAAATGAAAGTGGACTCATCCAAATTATAATGATATGTGAATCCATTCGTCATTCATGGGTTAATCGATTCCGTCTTACTTTTCAGGAGATAAGGCAAAATTGTCAACCACAGCTCTGAGACTCACTATAATTGTTATGCTGTGTTTAATGATCTGGGAGTTGATCATAAAAGTTATATTGTTGGTGTTGGATTGTTCCTTTATTGCTTCTAAAATAACAGAAGACGTTCAGCATTATATAAACTAGGGTAATCGATGAAAAAAAAATAAAGAATGAAAAAAGTAACTGAAGTGGGGGTCTCCGTTTTATTTTTATTAAATTGTGCGTGTAGAATCACAAGTACAAATAATTATATGTAAATAATTATGTAAAATAAGGATGCGAGTGAAAAAAAAAAGGTACAAATAGGCAATGCTAATTTCGTCAGAATGCAAAACACAATAAGTGTAGACCAACAAATCTAATTTAAATTCCCTTTAGACCAGACTAACATTTTCAGAGTACATATAAGTCAATCCGCTTTTTAGCGTTTCGGCTCAAGTTAGCTCAGTGCTGATTTTCTTTGATAGCAGACAAAACTGTCTGAGAGATGTCAAACATTGTATCTGGGTTAAGTATTTGTACTTGACAGTGACTTTAACGGATTCATTATTCACAATCAGTTTTGCTGAAGAGCGATTCAATATTTATCTATATTCAACACAGTCTTCCTTTTACAGGTACATTGGTAAAAGACATTTCTTGCCTAACCCGAGATAGATTTGTACACCATACACTGAAATACAAACGTGTTTTTAATGGGGATGTCTCAAAATAAAATTCCAGTCTCCTATACATGTGCAACCGATTTTAGTAGTTGATCAGGCCGACGCTAACCAGGAGCTGCACAGTCAAGTCTGATAGCTGGTCCAGGAAGTCCATCTTAATAAAAGTATGTGCGCTAATCGGCTAAGCGATCACACCAATGCTGATCTGTGGACTGACAGAAAAAGCAGGTTATCTAATGACAATTCTTGTCTATTCGTACATAGGTTTGTACATCGTATTCTTATAATTGGCCGCGATGCAAGAAAACTTTCTTTTGTCAGGTTGCATTAGTACTTTTAAGACGTACACGGACAACAGCTATGCCATGTAAGTTTGCCGCAGCATTCCGGAACCAACCAGTGCTCTGTGCACATCTCATTCACCATAGGTTAATACCCAGGAAGCGGTGGTTCTGTCCCGGCATGAATAAATTGTTGAGTTGACAGGGATATTAAACCACAATACAAACAGCTGACAAGAAAAAAAGTCAACAGATGACGGAAAATATCCGTTACGCAGAAATGTTCTATGAATACATGCGTCAAGAAAGAAATGTGCTGAACGTGGACATCACTCTCCGGCTTGCTTCAATACGTGCCAGACACTTGGCCGATCGGTTTTGGAGTTTAATCATTTAACTCCAAAACCGGGCGCGGTAGCTTGAACGGTCTAGAGAGTTTTAAAGCACAGAAAATTATTATACTGGACGCGGATAATTGCCGAGCTAAACACTTTTTGGCGTGTTTAAACGCATGCACGGTGGAAAGGCAACATTTATTTTATTTTAGCACTCCCTGGGCCTTCCATTTAAGGGGTGCTCACACCACAGCGTATAGCGCCAACGTATGCGGACGTATGAGATATTTTGTCCATACATTGGTGTACGTTGCATACGTTCGGCATAAGTTTTGCCTAAGTTACGGGTACCCTACAATATGCTTTCATACGTTGTAATACGTCGTATACGCCCAGAATTTTGTGCATGCACACAATTTCCAACGTATGCCGACGTACTGATAATACGTTACTCATAAGTTAGGCGTACGCAACGAATACGTTACGCATAAGTTCATGAACGTTACCTGTAACTTATACGTTCGCAAACGTTGTCATACGCCAAAGCCCTCCTGGATGTTTTAGCGTATGAAAACCGTATGCGTAACGCATTACCAACCTACGAGCAGCGTATTTGGAACGTATGCAGCGTATTTTAAACTTAAGAAGAACACAGCGTATGCGCAACGTACGCATGACGCATTGGTCAGCGCCAGAGCGCCGCGAGAACGCCAAGAAAAAAACAATTTTATTTGTGAAAAGGCAAGCCATGGCGTCCTCACCGCATCCTCATTGCGTTGCTACGGAGTTCACACTGCGTTCTACCGCGTTTCTTTGGAGTTCTAGCCGGTTATTCAAAACCACCTTGTTGTTCGATAAACATTGTGAAAGAAATCCTTATACATGTATGTGCATCTGGTTTAAATAGTGTTTTGTTTTCTTTTGTCATGTTTAAAATTTGCATATCTTTTTTCATCTATTTTCATCACAAAAAAACTATTGGACGCGGTAAGTGAAAGCTCCACGCGAGCGCAATGAACGCCGTTTTGTTTTGAGTATGTTTAAACGAAACGCCGATCCTTGGCGTTCTGGGATTTCCCACTGCGTTTGCTGGCGATGCCACCGCGCTGCTACAGCGTTGGTGGCGTTCGTACCGCGCTAACCTCGGCGTTCTGCATTTTTCCAGAACGGCGTGATAGCGGCGCCCTGGTGTGACAGGATTTCAGGGTAAGGATAACTGACAGGTCCGACATGATCTTGTACGCCGTGGTCGTAAAGCAAGAAAACAAACAAACAAACGAACCATGCGCACAGACAAACATTTAATTTACAAATGAATCGTTGGATAAACGAAAGTGTTCTAAAAGTGCTTCAATGCAATGAAACATCTTGAGATAATCCCTGACATTTTGTCAATGTATGGTGTATTTACATCTCAGAGTACATCTCAGGTTAGGCAAGAAATGTCTATTAGTACCATAAAATGGCGACAACGTCCCGACATGGCCATAGCTGTTGACTGGGACGTTAAGCATCAATTCAAACAAACAAACAAACTAATTTTGGACTCATGATTAACAAACAAGAAAGTCACTTGTTGTGCTTCAAAAATGGTTTCAATGAAGTTGAAGTTGAATATCCACGAACACTAAAGTTGTGGAAAAAAGTGACAGAATTAATTTCGGGATCATGTGAATACAGCCTGCGCATAGCATTCAAAAACATACGTACATGTACATGTACCTACTTTGTACCTTAGTCAGCTATCCATTCCATGAAAAAAATCTTCAAATGGCAAAATGGGGTAGAAGCTGGCATCCATGCTAAATATGGTCCTAGACAGATTCTATAACAGATAGGGGTGGATGCCAAGTCTGTAAATGACCCTGGGTCTTGAAATTAGGTCAAAGGTCAACTAGGTGCAAAATAGCAAAAAATGTACAAAAACTCCATTCAATGTAATTACCTGCCTATATTTTCCTTTTAAGTTTGCTGAAACTACCCAGTATATACTTATTATACATGTGACATTTACATTATAATTAAAAAGAGCACTAAGCATATGCCCTTGCAAGGTTAAAGGTCATGTAAGTGCAAATTTCTAAAGAAAATGTAAGTAAAATCAGTGCTGAGTTTCATATAATATACAAGTTGTCAAATGATGTGAAAACATTAAAATATGCTCATTAATGGTCTAGAAGTATTGCAACTTGATATTTTATGTCATACAAGGCCAAGATTTAAAGGTCATTAAGTGCACAGGAAGGGCAACATTTATAAAATAGGTTTTGTTCAGCGATCAGTGTATCCTTCGCCTCCTATTTGGTTTTGTTTGGTCTGGTTCGTTGTATAACCTCCATGTCAACGTTTGAGACGAAGTAGAAAAATTTCTGCAAAGGTTAGTGTGCAGCACCCCCCCCCCCCCCCCCCCCCCAATATCAATCTATCAGACATTTTTGTGAGGCTCCAAGTAGAATACTCTACTTCGGTACAGGGATTACACACAACCTAACAACATAAGCAATGGAAAAGTTGTACAAACGAACAGTGGTACTGCATTGATGGACAGTTCTGCCAAGGGTTACCGCGTGGGAATTTGGGCTCTAGGCCATTTGGACCATGAAAAATAAGTGAATTGCTTGTACATACAGGCAAAGCTTACCACTACTGACTGATCATCTGATTACTGGTTAACCGCTCAGAAGGTCTGAACCTTTGTAACGAACAGCCGAGCCAAGCCACAGAAACCCCGTCGGTGGAAAAGCATGCTCATCCACCAAGGGTGGTTTACTGCGCTATATACCTAACACTTACTCTAATCACAAAGTTTCGAGTTTCTAATTTGCATATTACTACCCGCTAATATGCCGCTAATACGTTGCACCAACGTATTCTACAAGGGAGACTATCCCGTTACATTACTTCCCCCTCCAAGAAGACTCGCCCCGAGTCTTGGCCTGGGGACTACATGGGTAAGGCAACTCCGTTCTGGCAGTTGTCATCATCCCACCGCTGCCACCAAAGTTTTTCAAGTCAAGTCAAACCATCAGTGCATATAAAAAGGTACAAGTAGGCAAAGATCAGGAAAAGCCGCAATCAGAAAAAGATTCCCACTACAAAAACCGAGGTGGGAAGATACTTAATTAACAATCAGGTATACCATGAAAACATATCGTAAGCCGAATTATCGATACATCAGTGTATATAAGCCTTTAGTAGTCGTTTACTTTGGTGGTTATATTGTCAAACACATTTTGGATATCATGATGTCTCTATGTAGGCGTAAAGGAGCAAAGAATCTGTAAAACTGAAAGAAAGTGCATAGAGCGCCAAGCCAGAGTAAATGGACCATCACCAATCTCTTCAACACTGACTTGCTAATATTGCACTCGAGAGACGAACGACCTTGTTGGGCTCAAATCCCATAAAAGGAGGAAACTTCCCAACATGACCATAGTTGCTGACTGGGGAGCAAAGCCACAAATCAAACAGATCAGTCCTGAAAACTTCCCACACGGAAGACTGAAAGCCAAAAACAAAAATATGTTATATGTGAAGACACCACGATAACAATGTCTGTCCACATCTACAGCCACTGGTTACTGCTACAAGATGATATCGATCGAAAAACATCTCCATACAGAAGGAAATATTTCAAACTTTAAAGCTGTTGAGTACCAGACTGTGGAAACAATTGCTTTAAGTACTGACGGATACCAAATTTCAGGGGTACATCCAAGCATTGTTCCACAATACAGTCCGGATATTTTTTTGTTTTGTTTTAGCCGTTTTCTTTGTCAACCAATATGTGCAACAATGCAGATTTTTCCGTTTTGTTTTCAAATGAAAGGGAAGAAGAATGATGCAACGGACTAAGCTTTTGACATTTGCTCTTGTGTAATGCATGACTGTATCGTCTTTTTGCATTTCGTAGGTATTCCAAGTATTCTGATTCCGTTTTTTAAGATTTATTGTAAAGTTAGGAAAGATAAAAATCCGAACTCAATTGTGACGGTGGCCCTACGGCCACAACCCATTTGACTCAATTGTGACGGTGACCCTACGGCCACAACCCATTTCTAACCCACCCATTTTTGTACACAGATACCAGATGATGGAAATCCTACCTTCAACCTCCCACACCAACCCTGTTGTACCCCATCTATCTCTAAATGTACCCATACATAAAAGGGATAAGCATTTTTTCACTTAATATACATTTGGTATCCAACATAAAATGTCCCAGCTGATCAGATTCAGAATAGTTTACTGGAGAAACGTCAAATTGACAATACCGCACCAGGATGGTAGTTGTATAGGAGCGCATCAATGTCAAAAGCAGATTTGTAGAATTTTAGAAAGAGATTCGTGGACAATACTAAAATAGAAGCGGAATGTATTATATAAAGGTAAAAGTAGGCAATGATCAGGTAAAGGCGCAACCAGAAAGAGATTCCCACTCCAAAAACCGAGGAGGGGGAAAAACTAAATTAACAATCAGGTACTTATGAAAACATATCGTAAGCCGAATGAGCAGCTATTTTCCCAATAGGTGGCCACTCAGTTGCCTAAATTTAACTAAAATATGTAAACGTACATAAGGTGCATACAGCACGAATATCCAATGCCATGACACTCATTTTAAGTAAAATCACACTTGTACTGCCTTGTCGAGTTGAAGAGTGTTGGTTCAGCAGGCAAGAGGACGTGGTTCGAGCCTCAGTCTGAGCAAAATATGATAAACCAGTAACATTGTTAAACACATTACACCATCCCAACCCACCCTTCCTTACCCTACCCTAACCTACTCCAGGGATGTGTGGTAGCCAAGAAGTAGAGCAACAGGTCCTGGATTTAAAGCATATCTTCTCAATGTAGTGTCATTAAGCAAGACACTAAGCTCCTCATATTCCTAGTTAATAATCATAAAATGTTGCCTTTATCACAACGTGGCTGTACAACATTGACTGGAACATCAAGCCATGACCAAACCAAACCGAACCTACAACATTTCTACACTACATGTATTACCGTTTGCCCTACCTACTATACCCACTATCTAATCCCACTGTACCGACCTCTACTATAGTATCTACACATACGCAACAGTTTTGAAACGCCACACCTTGTGGCTTCCTTATCACATGCCACCCATACCTTGCCCTATCCTACCCTACCCAATCTCGCCCTATTCTACCATATCTCTGCCTGCATACTATATCCATACCTTTGAAACATTCGGGCGAAAAAAACGGTGGAAACAGTTATATGAATTTCCAGCACCGTGTTTATAGACAATGCTTAAATGCAAATTGATATTGGTCAGTAAATAATGGATGTAAAATTCAGAAATTAAATTAAATTGATAAATTCTCCTATTTTAAATGTAGACGGCCATCGACTGTTTACACAAATACACTAAATGTACCTGGTTTTCGATAGCCATCTAGGATTTTGGCAGCCATTTTGATTTATTTTCTCTTGTTGCATATTGGTTAAATATCTAGGCTTTATACATGTATATACCTACATGAAATGCCATCCTATAATACCTGTATATCGGTAAGAATTTCTATCAAAACCCCTTTAGGTCGTCCATCTTGAATTTTGGCAGCCATCTTCAATTTGGTGGCCATCTTGAATTGCTCAAGGATTTTATATCAGGATACTCATATGTAGATATATTCTGTAGATAATATTACACAGTCATCTAGGCTTCATGCCGAAATGTATTAAAGAAATTCACTTTTTTTGCAAATGTGTAATAACGTAAATTGTATATGTAATTTGCAAATGCCTGTCTTGAGACTGAACTATCTACCCAATAATGCCTCTTATGTGTTTGTTTTTATAAATGGAAAGCAATTCAACCCTGAAATGCTTTTGGGCCAAGATTTTTGAACATTCTAATTAAACATTGGCATATTTCACTGAAAAAATCCTAAATTGCACTTACTGACCTTTTGACCTCCTGTACTTTGGTTCAGACAAACACGCTTGATCATCTAACATATTCAAACCCTCAATGTACTTTCTAATTGTTAATAAACCAAATTTTAGCATATAAACCACTTTCTTTGGCCTTGATTTTACTTGTATTTTAAGCTGGGGTACGTTTTCTTAATTTTTGCACTCGTTGAACTTTGACCTAGTTTCTGATTTTAAAAAGCAAATCTAGACTTGGCATCCACCCCTATGACTTCAGGCATGCATCAATGGATATGTTTACAACATCAAATTGCTTCTACTCAATTTTGCCATTTAAAGTGAAAATAAGCCTCAAATGTATGAATGGATGGCTGCCTACCTACTCGAACTGGTATGTAGCAAGAATACAAGAGACTTATGGTATTAGAACGACAATCTACAAGCTATGTACTCTGGTTCCAAGTACAAATAGGCAATATTATGTTTACATTATGTGTGATTATGTCTTTCAGTATGCTAAACACCATTATCGCAGACCAATATCTCATCAGACCAGACTGTTCTCGAGTATTGTCAAAGTGCTCACGTCAGTCTTCTCAATAGAATTTTCAGATATTTGTTTCTCCAACAAGCAGACAAAACATGTCAAAGAGATGATAGCATTGCATCTTGGTTAAGTATCAGTACTTGACCGTGATTTTAACGGTTTGATTATTTACAACCATTTTTTTTTTTTTAATTATTATTATTTTTTTTTTTTTTTTTTTTTTTTTTTTTTTTTTTTTTTTTGCTGAAGAGCTATTCTAGTTTCATTCAATGGACGCCATCTTCCTTTTCCAAAAATTTAAGATACAGTCCAACCTGTCTTAAGCAAGCCCTAAGCAAGCACTTTCATTTACATGTAAATGAACCTCTATTAAGCAAGAACCTGTCGTATGTGGCCAGAGGCCACTAGCTTCTGTCCCAGTTATGGCTTTAAGCAGTCACTCATTTCATAAATTACATAAAAAGAAGTATTTTGACATGGATATTTAAACTCTGCCAGGTGTCAAAATTGTCTTCACACCTTCCAGATGCCATAATTCACTGTTAATTGTTTCAAAAGATAACCCTAGACATTTTGTCTGGGCATTTTAGAAAACTTAGTGACAGTTACCACTTACAAATCAATAACAGGAGTAACAGGGTATGCGTTCACTTGCAACACTTTTTAACAAAGATTTTATCCTGTATCAGTTCCATCCCTTTATTTTTCACTTTTCAATCAAAGCAAACAAAACTGTTGATTTTAACATGATATAAATTTTCGTATTCAATATTTACTGAGAAAAAACGTTTTCTCAGAAAGGCCAAATTATTCATGATTTTTAACTTTTGAAACATTTTTGCAATGTGCTATCACCATAATGAAGGAAAATCATACCAAGAGATAATCAAGAAGATCACTGTCACAGTGCTTCTTGGTTGTATCCTTGGCTGTATCTGTTTGCAGTTCCTTATGCATTTTCAATTTTGTAGGCAGGGAGTGCTGTTATTTATTTCTAGCTAGCATAATTTGATAGGATACCCACCCTAGTGTCAGAACATAACCTCTATTAAGCATGCACCTGTTTTAAGTAAGCGATTTTAGTGTTTCCCTTGACCGCAGGTTGCACTGTGATTGTTTTGCTGTGATTTAAAAATATTATTTTAAATATCTCAAAATTGCTGCACATGTTTTGCGTTCATATACTGACTATGGTGCTCTTTCAGTACAGCAAACCCGATTGTCAGTCGTGGTTAAGTGGGACCAAAAACGTAGGATAGCCTAGGAGACGAAAATGTGACAATAAGTCATACAATTTTCAAACGCCCACTAAAACATTACGTCGTTTAAACCGGAATTCATTCGTTTTTGTTTTCCTGTTAGATTCCATACTAGTTAGTTTGACTGCTTACATTATAGCAAAGTTTATAGCCAAACCCGTTCAGTATATAGTAAATAAATATATGCATCACGATAACATGTCCATGAAATGGAAATGTATGCCCCGTCATATCCCCACGGTATCCGGACAAAATCCCCCCCGGACAGAATCCCCCCCACTCTTTTTTGTTCACTAGGACAGAATCCCCCCCAGTACAACTTGCAAATAGGACAGAATCCCCCCACCCCTTCTCAGACAGAATCTACTTCAATAATTGAGCAATCTTTGAATCTATTTAGATATTATTAAAGAGAAAATTAAATATGACAATTTGGTTATTTTTGGATACCTTTTACTGTAACTTAGTTAAATACTCAACACATAGAAGTTTGTGTCACCTCATTATTGCTATTAGCAGTAATTATAACATATTAAGATGCAGCTTTCTTTATAAAATAAAAACCAAACAACATAATTATCCAATCATTAGCAAACAATGAATAAAGAAACTTTTTAATGCAATAATAGCTGTAAAATGTAACAATATGATTATTGAGATTCCGACTGGGAGTGGGGGGGATTCTGTCCTATTTGCAAGATGTACTGGGGGGGATTCTGTCCTCGTCAACAAAAAAGAGTGGGGGGGATTCTGTCCGGGGGGGATTTTGTCCTACACTCATATCCCACTATTGTATAGTTATAGAAGGGTATACAGGGGTACGCGATTTTTCTTATTTTGATCCAAAAGATTGTGGGTAATGGAAAGGAAACACATATCTAACGAGGTGTTATCGTGATTAGGTCTGAAAAGGCATTGAATCATTGGTTCTGTATTCATGGCTTCTAAGGGGAATCCCGATCACAGCTTTGAGACCTTGAACAGCTATACCATGTATACCATTCCTTTTAACATGATAACACCAGATTGCTAATCAATATTATATTATAGACAACAATATCAAACTATTGACAGGGTATGCAGAACTGGCTCATTAATTTACATCATAAACACTGAACGATCTGTCATTTGTTTCATAAATACCTTTGTTCTAGCATCATGACAGCTGCATACTCGTTTGTCTTAAACGCAGAGCTCACACTGGAATACATTTCTATCACATTCTATCAGTATCTTTATATTACTGATATTTCCAATGCGATACTTCTTGCTAAAAGTATGGTTAGGCAGTGATTTTATATTACTGATCGTTCCAAGGGAATACCGCTGTAGTGTCTGTTGTGGTTCTAATTGTTTTATGTTTTGGTGTTGAATGTTTGTGCTGTTTGCACCTTATATACTTTTTCATATTTTAGTTAAGTTTGGGTAACTGAGTAGCAGCCTATTGGGAAATAGCTGCTCACTCGGCTAACGATATGTTTTCTTAGTATAAATGATTGTTAATTCAGTTTTTTTATCCTGGTGAGATTTGAAGTAGGAATTTTGTACTTTTACCTTTCGATATATGGATGACTCATTAAAATCTTGTAAGCCCCTTTTTGTCGTTACTCTGTATTGCGTCTATGAATCTGGATACGGGACATCAACCAATGATTAATCTTCATGTTGTCTCTGCAGTTTGATTTTAAACTTAAATGTCGAAGCAAGTCATTGCTTTGATTTCTCCATTCGTTGTGTTAATCCATTGGTGTTAGATGAGACACACAAATCTACTAAGTGGTAAGGTTGTGTGTGTTCCTTGTAATCGTTTTGAAGTGGGTGCAGTAGAGAAAATAGAAAGCGCACCCATAGTAATGGTTCCATTAAAACCTAAAAGCTAGGAGCATTAATGAATGACGTTATTATACCGAATTATGTTTCTTGCTGAGACTGTCAACAACATTATGATGCCCAGGTTAACAAATTTCACAAAATGCATAAATGCAGGAGTAACTTATAATGGCTGGACAGATATGTTTACTCATTCACCTAGTTTTGTTTGGGATCAGCGACAATGAAAAAAAAATATAAAAATCAGGCGTCTTTTGCGCTACATTTCGTAAAGTAACTTATATTTTTTTTTTATTCAAACTCATATTCTGCTCAGGATTTCAATTCTTAAATGGTTATTTGGCATATTCCCACGACACATAACCTTATCTAACGTTATTTGGAATCCATGTTCAATTTGTCAACTCTTAATGATACGTCATGGCTATCCTTTCTCAGAATAAGACTGCAATAAAACTTTTCCAATCAGCTTGGCTTCCAGAATCTGTCGTCTAATTGCGTATTGGAAATCTTCGTGGAAAGGTTGGATGTTAGATATGCTGTAAAGGCAGACCAGACAAGTTTGTTACGCGTTAATTTAATGTTTCTAGCTGTCCTAAAATGAAATGTCATTTACTTAACTTTGTCTCATGCGTGTTGATGGATTACTAATACAGATATAGATCTATATAAGAAACAGACGGAATAATTTGCTGTTAATGTAAGCTTTAATTGGATATGTGGAATCTGTAAAATACTGTCATAGTTCTGTACTGGATTCTTACTTGAGCTTTTGTTTTTAGGGAAACCAATGTCATAGGTAGTGATGATCAGTAATTTTCGCACAAAATATGCGAAAATTTTCAAAGCCATTTCCGGGCACCGCACCGTTAAAATAATAATAATAATAATAATAATAATGATAATAACTACGTACATAGAAACAACTTCATTGATTACATTTTCAATATATTATCTTTCACGTTTATCGCCAATTTAATATGTTATCCCGCATGTTAAAAACTTTTAAGCCGGCTTCATTTTGGCTAATGGTAGATGTCATTGATACACAAAGATAATTCAATTTATATTATGAAGGGTTATCCAGAAGTTCGTGGACAAATGTAATTAAATTTACGAAAGTCATTTGATTTCCCTGAAAATTTACGAGTAAATATTTTGATATCTCTCTAAAACGTGTTCAAAATTTCGTTGAAAAAGACAAAGAAATGTGTTAATTACACGCAGTTTATTAATGCCATGTTCAACGAGATGGCGCACGTCATAATTTGAAATGACGTCGCTAGTATTTTCTTTACTGAGTACCTAGTGATGCTTTGTAATTTAATATTACTCATCGTTCCAAGGCGATACTTCTGTGGTGGTTCTTAATGTTTTATGTCTTGGTGTGTAATTTTTTTGTGCTGTTGGCGCCTTATGTTTGTTATCATATTTTTAGTTGAGTCTAGGTAACTGAGTGACCACCTATTGGGAAAATAGCTGCTCATTCGGCTTACGAAATGGATTCATGGTATAAGTACCTTATTGTTAGTTTGGTTTTTCCCCGCTTCGGTTTTTGGAGTGGGAATCTTTTTCTGATAGCGTCTTTTCCTGATCGTTGCCTACATGTACTTGTACCTTTTTTGCACTTGCGGTGTGTGACTCATTTGACGCACGATGCATATTCAGTCTCGACATGTTATGAATAAAACATTTGTTTTAGTCTCAATCCTTTAGTAGTAGTGTTTTAACTTGAAAAGATAAAATTGAGTGGTTAGTTTTAAAATATGCGATAGCGCAAGGACACCCATCCAAGCCATACAAGAGTGTTACTGATACATTTTTAGATTATCTGTCATTTAACGAGAACATGATAGGACCTAATGGCTTTGGTAGACGGTTCTTCTCGCATCGGGACAACGAGCCCGTGCACTGAAAATGACGATTCCTTGTCTCGAGCACCATATGAAGGCTAATTCGTATTTTGAGAAAACTGGCGTCGCAGCTGTAATTGAATTTTGACACCTCGACGAACACACTATTAAGCAATTACATGCCAATTACTCATTTCTTTTGCTATTTGTAAGGAATCTTGTGTATCTTTCATATGGATGTCATATAACATGCGTATGAATTTTCAAGACGAATCTATTAATATGTGTAAATTGTATGTTGTTTGCCCATCCACACGAATACGTGTTGTGCCAAAACAACACATTTGTTAGTCATATAGTGAACTGAATCAAAGCTTCTTAGACACTTTTACATCCATCTTTAAGTCAAAGGAAATCCCAAGAGGTGAATACTTGAATCTTGATTTCTATGTCATTATAAGGAATCTTAATTTCTGTCTAGTTGGCACGCTTCGAACACAGAAAGATAATATGGCATGATTTATCAAATGTGAACACACCTTAACTGTATTCGGTGTGGTATCAAGATTGAAACCGAAAAGACACGCATTCAAGATTAATGTTCGTTCGTCTCTCAGTATTGAATAGGACCATCTGTATTTGTTCATAAGTATGTGAAGGTGAGTTCTTTGGTGGCTGTAGACCAATTTTACCAATGTTAGCTATTTACTGTCGGCTGCAAGTAAATAGCTAAAATTGGTAAAATTGGTCCCTTTTTGTGGTACATAGGCAAACAGCATAGCCCCAGATGAGACGCAGCAGAACGCGGCGTCCCATCTGGGGCTATTCTGTTTGCTTAGAGAATTTTCATCGAAAAATGAATAAAATTTAAAATTCACTCCTAGCACCCCTAAAATTGAAAGTGGACTCATCCTAATGATAATGATGGGAGAATCCATTCGTCAAATATGGGTTAATGTCGAAGATCCTTGTGATGGTCCATTGACTCTGACTTTGCGTTCTTTGTGCTTTCTTTCAAGTTCACAGAATCTCTTTTCTTTATAATTAGCTTATCTATTAGTGAGGCAGTTCAACTCCTTGAACTGTATGTTGAAATACTTCAGTGACGCTTCTAACGTGTATTTGTAACGTGTCTGTTGGCCTCCTTGAGTGCGATTTCACACGTGTTATTCTCCCTAGATAAAGATTCTGTGGAAATAAAACATAAAACTGAGATCCTTTAATATATTAACGAGAAAGAGGATTGGCAATACCATGGTTTCGGCTACTTAAGCCTAATCAGTGACCCTTTAGATTTGACAACATGAAGCCAAAGAGAATTACGGTAATTTTGCACCTTTCAACAGGGCAGACGATACAAAGACTAGTATTATCCAAATGGGGTCAAATATTTAAATGTTGTTGAGAAAATGTATATAAACCGATAACAATTTTCTGATTTCTCAGACATCCTCACTGACCTCAAAGGATCAAAAGGAAAATATAATATGCACTATAGATGATGTACGGGGAGACTTTTTAAGGCCGCCACCAGCACAAAACCAGCTGTAGATAATATAACTTTTAAGAGCAGTGAATATATTAATGAGAAAGGGGATGGGTCATTTCATAGTTTCGGTAACTTAAGTCTCATCAGTGACCCTTTAGATTTGACAACATGGAGCCAAAGAGAATTTGAATTTGTGGAAGTCGCTCATCAAGTAGTATTTGATAATTATCTTTGCTGTGCTAGGGTTTAGACCGTATGTATTCTTCCTTGAATTCTTCAGGACCGCTGCGTCTTGAATGTTGTCTAGCCGCTTGACTTTTAGTATTTTTGTCAAGCAACATTAGTGGAATGGTTCAGTCTCGTTGCATGACGTAAGTATACTGTCCAGGCATCACACGGATGTAAGAGGGTTCACAATTCCACAGCCTTGGTGTCAACCTTGACCACACAATAGCACGAAATCTTACAAAAATAACTTCTGCAGTCCTGGCATTGATCTCGTTATCAGTGAGCACTGTCCCGGAGAGATTGCTTCCCAGGTAGGTGAATCTCTCATCTTTTACTTGTCTATTCACATCCTTGATCAATACAACCTCTATTTTCTTTGCCGATTATATGGTCAAGTAAGCACATGATTGCGAAATTTGAACCATTTTATCTTGCATTTTGCCTCTGAGCTGGCATTCTTATCCATGTCAACTAGGAGGAGTTCATCTTGCACAGCTCTCTGTACCTTAGTTTGTTTGGCATGACACCTCCTTAGGTTGAATAACTTTATTAGAATAACATCCTTACCAGTGTTGTGGCCATAACACAATCCCGTTTGACCTCATTTGTTACCAGAAAAGGTCTATCCATTTCTAAATCATTCTGAATATCATGTCTGCGTGTCATTGACAACATGAAACTCTATAGTTTACAGGAACTGACAATTGGGTCCATCGTTTAGTATCTTCGTCGACCTCTTAAATTCCATTGATTATCACGCACGGTTTAAAAAGGAAGCACGCCATTTTCGCAATCAGCATAAATTGCTGCCGACGTTGATCGTCACTTTTCATTAGCAAATGATTGTACCGTTGAACTGTCATCTTCAGGTTAGGCAATATCAGCTTGTTTAACTACGCATCTTCTTAATAGGTCAGATATTGACAATATCAACAATCAGTCAGTCTGGCTTAGTTTTATGTATTTGCATTTGAGAATATACATATTTTGATCAAAAACCGAACATAAAATCATGAGCATAAAAGCCTCGTCCTTCTAGGCAGCAGTGACATCATTTATGAAGAAGGATTATGGCATAAATATCCGTAAAGAACTGTATTAACAGGCGCGTATTAACGAAGAGAAAGTCGTGTATTAATGAGGCCATTCTCGTGAGCTCGTGCTGTTAATACACTATTTTTTATTTATGCTCCTTACAAGGCACAATGCAAAAATTGACGTCATCGAGTAACTTGTAATTAACGTCATATTGTCATCTTGTTAGGTCATAATGAGTTGACGTTTATGATGGCCACGGAAGCTGCATTTTTAAAAAATCGTTAGCTAACGCCAGTCTTCACGCATTAATATTTGACAAATCTGGGCAATATTTTCAATTTTTTACATGAAATAAATGTAAAATGCAATAATAATGATCAAACATGCTCTTTTTGATGCATTTTTACATCTGCTGGGCCACTCGGGAATATTGACACCATCGCATGTTAGGCTCGGGATTCAACGTCTCCCCCGGGGCTTAGCAGATGGTATATTTTGATTGTGGCAGTGTGTTCTGCTACACATTTCACTAAACATGGTACACTTTTAGGAGAACTGGCAATTTGGTCCGTCGTTTACTATCTGTCATTTATGATCATGTACTATTTTAATAGAAAGCATGCCATTTTAGCAATCAGCTTAAATTGCTGCCGAAGTTGATTGTCACATTTCATTAGCAAATTAATTTACAGATGAACTGTCATGTCCATGTTGGGGAAAATCAGTTTGTTTAAGTACGCATCATTTAAGGTCAGCTATTGACAATATCAAACATCAGATCTGTCAGTCTGACTCAGTTTTTAAGCATTTGCATTTGAGAGCATATTTTGATCGACAATCGAAAACAAAAAAATCCTGAGCATATAAGCCTCTTCCTAGGAAGCAATAGTGACATCACTTTTGAATGAGAAAATTGAGCCTGTGCATGGGAAAACCAACAATTTGGTTTCCGACCAGGTCTGACACAAACCGGCCTGTACAGTCACAGAAGCAAGCTGGATGCTTGAAATTTCAGACTTAGTTAGAAGAGGCATCATACTATCTACGGAGCGAAAACAAAGGCGCTGATCAGCTGTGCAGTTACTGCACAGCTGATCTGCGTCTTTGTTTTCGCATATGCAAATTGTTGGTTTTCTGGTGCTGTGGCTCAAATAATGAACTTTATGTATTGATTCACTCTTATTAGCAATTCACTCTTGCAGCTATCTCGGAACCAGTGAACTTTAAATGGAAATAGCATAGATACATACATAAATACGCACATATACAGAAAATATATAAAAACCTTGTATAATAAAATCAGTAATCAGGAGCTATTGTATTAGTCTCTTTATAACATCATTAAGAGGTTATTCATTATTCAGCCTCCAGAGTATTTGAACCGCCTCATGGGAAAACCAACAATCTGCATAGGCGAAAACAAAGGCGCAGATCAGCTTCGCGGTAACCGCGAAGCTGATCAGCGCCTTTGTTTTCGCTACACGGATAGTACAATTCCTCCTCTACTTAAATCCGAAATTTCAAGCTTCTAGCCTGCTTCTGTGACTGTACAGGCCGGTTTGTGTCAGACCTGTTCGGAAACCACATTGTTGCTTTTCCCGTGAGGTGGCTCAATTTGTTGACAGAGGCCATCTATATAACTAACACCTGCAAAGGTTATTAATTATTGAAGACGCTATTAGTATATGGACAATTTTTGTGTCACTTGAACAGTAACGTGTATGGATAACGACAGCTTAACTACACCAGAACTCAATATAGACTGGGATTTGTTACAAACGGCTCTGAAGAATGACGTAAGGAGCTTTGACAGTATCAATACGTCATCCCTAATGTCGTCTACGTCACCTCGGCTAAGTCCTATCTCAACGGACTCCAGTTCACCGTATCTACTGCGGAAAGTCAGGTAAGAAATTTATTCTATATAAAATTATTTGTCATAGTAAATTTTTGCACGAAGTAACATACCAGGAGATATTTCTAGATAACAGTGTCAATACGATTGAATAACGTTAACGTCCATCGTCTCTTATATATTTATTTGATAAATTTATGCTCTGGAAATAGAAAGTAACATAGAAGCTTTAAAGACAGATGTACGTAATGGAACGTGCGTATCTAAGGGTCGAAACGTCATTTTTACGCCGTATTCGTGACGTCAGTTTTCGCTCGAAACGTCATTTCTAGCGTCAGTTTACGTTCGGAATACGAAACTATATCCATACAATTAAGCAGAGGACTTCAGAAATGTAAAAAGTTTGATATTATTTATTATTTTTGCTCAAAATATAGATTGTGGACATATTGAGGCTCGAAGAAAACAACACTTCCGCGACAGTTAGCAATATTGAATACTAAACAGTGTCGGAAAATTTGGCGCAAAATCGACGTCGCGCGTAAAATGTACTGAATTCAGCAACGACTACCTCTCTTCGCACGCCTATAGCAGGAAAACGAATCCGGTAACTAAGGACTTTCTTGTTATCTATATGTAGTTCAGGAGTTTCTCTAATACATATCAGTTTTTTAGAAAATCCTACCGTGGATTTTTTTAAATATATCAAGACAATTAACAAAAAGGGAGTCTAAAAATCGCATTTTACGTTGACGTCAATGTATTTTCGCTCTCAAATTTGACGATTTTGAAGGCCGCTATCTCGAAAACAAGCCCGGAACGGTATCGCTTTCTTTTCATTTTCGTATGTAGGACATCAAAATACACTCACATGCAAAAAATAAAAAAATTCTACCGTGATGTCAATTACGTACATCTGGCTTTAAATATGAAAAAAAAAACTTTTATCAAGAGATGTTGCATGCAGACTTCGTCTTACAAAAATAGGTTGCACGCTAACATGCTGGAGACAGCTTTGTCAATCATAAGGGTCTGGATGGGGTATAATGATTATTATTGCATAAATACCCGTGTCACACGATATTAACAGCCGTTTATTAATGAAGAGAAAGCCATGCATTAATATTGCAATTCACGCGCGCACGTGCTGTTAATACATGGCTTTTACTTATGCTCGTTACCGGGCGCCACGCAAAGCACGTGCTAGTAATGAGAAACTGAAGGCCGCCCGGAACGAGCATAAAAACGAAAGTTTTTACGCGTATGAAAATGTGATGAGGCTGTAAAATATAGTGCACCATATTTCTTTCGTTTCTGCACCTTATTTCTTTCGTTTCAGCAGAATTTATGCAATAATAGCGATCAAAAATGATTTTGTCATTCATTAACATTCGCTATGTCCCTCGGGGACTGTTGAAAACCTCGGGCTACGCCCTCGGTTTTCAACACTCCCCTCGGGACATAGCGAATGTTAATGGATGGAAAATCATGTTTGATCCCTATAATGAATAATGGCCTAAAATTTTTAATGAGAGTGAATAAAGAGCAAAAAATTTAATGATTAGTGAATAATGAGGTCCTAAAAAATAATGAATAAATGTAAATTTTTAATGAATAGCAGAGTAATATAATGAATAGTGAATAATAACATTTTAAAGAATAATGAATATGCTAAAATTTGGCTATGGAACTGTGTTCAATTGTCTTAGATGGCCTCCCTGACATTCCCGAATTTCATTTTTTTCTGTGATCTGGACGCCCCCAGACCCGATTTAGTTCAAATGTTGTATTCATATTTCAGAAATCCTTGAATGTTTGGAAAGCCATATGTCTGGAAGCCAAGCATGTAGGGGCTCATCTCATGGTCCAGTTGAAAAAGAAATGTGTCATTTGAAGGCAGAAAAAAAAAATAAATTAAATCATTCTGGATGTTTACTGAGCCAGATACTATTTCTATGTTTTGTTTGCTTGTGCATATGTATTTTCTTTTCATTCTATTAGCCCACTTTGTCCTTATTATGTATGTTCCAATCCTTGACATCTTTTCTATGGATGGACATCATCTTGCTTTTTATATGACAGAACATGATTATAGGTGTCTTTTGCAATCAGAAACAAGGCAGCACTAATGCAAATCTATCTGGCAATTTATTTATATAGCGCTACATATTTTTTTCCTCGCTCGCTTCGCTCGCTCGGTATTTAAGACATTAATAAAATGTATTGTACAATCAGGCACAAGCACAAAATCCATGCATCACATAGTACTTCCATACTAACTAAACAACAGCATTTTATTATAACTTTTACCCCTGAAGTTACAATTTTTCTTAACTAAACTTTGGTATTCATAATTGAAGAGAAAGATTCAGGGTAAAACTTAGGGCGAACAGATTTAAAAGGGGATTTGCTAAAACAATTGGTATACTATTTCGGAAAGTTTATATGAGGCTTTGTGGTCTAGCAGAGTATATATGCTTCTCTCAATATGTTAATATCAAGGTTGCACTCAGCAGTCTACAATCTAATATTATAAAACTAGTCCTTGTGGCTTGAGATAAGGGATGGCTTAGGTGGGGAACACCTATTTGCTTATGGATATTAGGCTTATTAAATTTTAATGAATAAGCCAAAATTTTAATGACAGTGAATAAATGGCTAAATTTTTAGTGATTAGTGAATACCAGGACCCCCCATCCAGACCCTCAATCATAGTATACAATGATACATTATCAGGTAAGTTTTGAATTTTGATGCTTCACACACACACACACACACACACACACACACACACACACACACACATCTTAAGCATAGTCGAGCACGTCCATACTTTAAAATGTCTCAACATATCGACCATTTTTCTGCTTACGTTTTATTGCCTTTAGCGAAAGTTGAACATACTTTGATTGTTTGTGAGCTTAGTCGTTTACAGATTTTTAAGTTTGTCCCCTACTAGCGCACTGACGTGCAAGCCAACTTACGTTTAAAGAGGGAGTCAACTGACAACCGACATCTGTGCTCTTTAAAAGCACTTAAATGGATCGTTGATTCATATTTCTGACTCATTTCTGTTTACTGCTTTTAAGATAAAAACAAAACTAATATCCTTTAAGAGCAGTGAGCATATAAATGCGAAAAGAGATTGCATAAAGACTTGATTGCATAAAGGTCTTTGATATTGCACTGTTGTTCAGGAAGTTTGATGCTAATCAATACACAATTATTACACTCGAAACCCATAAACAATTCGTCATCAAATATTTCCTAGTCATGCTGATAAAATGCATCAAATGTATTGAAAGCAATCACCTAACCGTAAAGATAAGAAGTCTTGTTTAGATCCGTCTTGAAACTTCTGTCTAGTTCTGTGGTATATATATCCAATGATTTTATCATTCAAATGTAGCTGAGCAGAACTAATTACTTGCCGGTGTAAAAGGGCTACTGATGAGGGCCCACGGAATGTTTAACTTCTTCCAAAGGATCAAACCGTTATATTTTATTTGCTTTTACTGCAGCTGGCGTTGTGCCGTGTGGGGCCCTAAAAAGTCTCCCTGTACATCATCCATAGTGCAGACCATATTTTTTTCTTTCTGTCCTTTGAGATCAGTAAAGATATTCAGAATCTTCAAAACACGTTTAGAAACACACTTCTAAGCAATGTTTTAATTATTTGACCCCGTTTAGGAATTTGTCTTTGATTTAGACTTCTCGTATAAATTCTCGAAATTGAAGCTCTAGTCTGGCTTTCGTTGCCGGTTTACAAAGGGCTACTGATGAGGGTTCATTACCCGAAATTGCGCAATATAGTCCATACTATCTCCCTTTGAATGTTTTACTGCTTTCAAAGGATCAAACCATTATATTTTATTTGCTATTACTGGAGCTGGCGTTGTGCCGTGTGGGGCCCTAAAACGTCTCCCCGTGCATCATCCATAGTGCAGATCATATTGTTTTCTTTCGGTACTTGGAGATCAGTAAAGATATTCATCTAGCGTTCAAAATACTTACGTTTCGAAACACACTAATAAGCACTATTTTAATTACTTGACCCCGTTTAGGAATGTGTTTTTGATTTAGACTTCTCGTATGCAGCATTACTGTAGAGAAGCCGCCGTGAAAGTGCAAATTCTCATCCAAGATTATCACTGTTAACAATGACTGACACGGAACCTCCATACCAACAGTGCATGTATTATACAAGATATATGATGCAACGAGACTTAGACTGCATGATTTAACGCCAGTTAAATTTCATTCTGGAATTACTCTTGATTTGTCACCTTTCTTTTGACTTCATACGAGTCTTAATATGATTTAACAGTCCCTAGCTCACAATAAAATATAATTATAGTGGTAATTATAGTAATTAGAGATTGAAATATACGAAAACAAACGCAGTGACATCGAAATCTGTATTTTATTCAATACATTTTATTCCATGATAGATAATATAACATTACGAAAACTTGCCCATGCAATATACAGAGATTTTTTCAGTTGTAAAAATTGAAAATTTTCAGTAGGAAATCTGTGATACTTTTCTTATTTTTGCTCAAAACATATATTGTGGGTACACGTTAGAACCGCCTCGGCGAGGCGGTTCTAACGAGTACCCACAATCTATGTTTTGGAGCGAAAATAAGAAAAATAGGTATAACCGTACATTCCCCAGTTTTGCTATATAAAACGCGGCGGGGTTCAAGGGGGTATACTTTTCACGGACATGCTTTCCTGATGAAAGGTCTATACATATTGCGATGACTCGAAGTTGTTTAATACGTGTATGAAAGGACACAAGAAAGTGTGTGTCTCTGAATAAAACATGGCGCGGGTGTTTGTTGCTGTGTTTCTAATTACCTTCTAATTTGGAGGTGCTAGTTAAAGATAACTGAAAATGCTACTAAACTAAAACTACTAAAATGAATTGAAAATGTTTGTCGGCAATAAATAAGGACCATTTAGCGAGGAATATTAATAAATGATGGAATCTGATAGATATTTTAAGTTTTGGAATCTCAGGCGTTTTAGGTGAGTTACAGAAAAACAAGAATGTTTTTGGAACATACAATATGAGCCGCCGCATGGGAAAACCAACAATTTGCATAGGCGAAAACAAAAACGCAGATCAGCTTCGCAGTAACTGCGAAGCTGATCAGCGCCTTTGTTTTACGCTACACTGATAGTACAATTACTCCTCTACTTAAATCCAAACTTTGATGATTTTAAGCTTCTAGCCTGCTTCTGTGACTGTACATACCGGTTTGTGTCGGACCTGGTCGGAAACCCAAATTGTTGGTTTTGTCACGCACAGGCTCATAATTATGCATAAGGTAAAATGAAGTCACTATCAGCCAAACTCTTGTCCTAATCATAGTAGATTCGCAGTCGGCTTTAGATAAAAATGTAGCGTTAACTTGGTTTTTGTAATTGAAAATGCTAAGCAAGAGGGTAAAACCGGTTTAAGCCCCCCCCCCCCCCCCTCCCCCAGCAATTTTATATTACTGATCGTTCCAAGGCGATATTTTTTATGTTTTGGAGTCGATTTTTTTGCTGTTTGGGCCTGATATGCGTTTTCATATTTTTGGTTAAGTTCGGGTAACTGAGTGGTCGCCTGTTGGAAAATAGATGCTCACTCAGCTTACGAAATGTCTTCTCAGTATAAGTACCTAATGGTCAATTTAGTTTTTTTTTCCAAACTCGGTTTTTGAAGTTGGAATTTCTTTCTAATTGCGCCTTCTCATGATCATCGCCTTTATGTACCTTTTCATTAAATTCTTAACTTCACCACCGTCATGGTATACAGGGAGTTCAAATAAAATACCTTAAACCATCTCCGCTCCGAAGTTGGACACTGTGTGCCATGCCTCTCGCCACTTATTCTGCCAAATGACTAAGTATGCTAGTCAAATAACGAACATGACTTGAAGCATCGGGCAAGTCGATTATCTTGGTCTTCAATTTACTGTAAAATTCTCTTATATTGCGATTTCTAATCCTTCAAAACATTCATTCGATTTAATTGAGTGTCTCAATTTTGCATCTAAATTACTTTTTACAAACGTCAAACTAAGCCACATCGTCTTTATTTTGTAAGATCCAGACGGTCTCAAGAGATTTGGATAAAATAAAGAAATTTGACAAGCATCTGGTACCCTGCCAAGCTTTAACGTTTATATACGACAAATTGGTTATTACACTATCAGAAATATTGCCCGGTTATCTGACCAGAAAAACTGTAAATCGTTAGACTGAATTTGTCCTTGTGAATATGATATATGGCGAGACAAATGTCAAATGACACTAACGGAAAGGCAATGCAGAAAATATCATGATGCGTATGATGATCTGTCCAGACAGTTGAAACATAAGAGCTGCCTCAGGAGAAAACCAACGATGTGTTTTGAACAGGTCCGTTACAAATCGAGCTTTACAAGCACAAAATCGTTAGAGGCTGGAAATAGTTCTAATCTGTTCCGAGCTCTATTCTTATTCATTTCAAGCTATATCCCCATGGGAACATCTTAGATCTTAACTCGTTTGGGGCTTAACTCTGTCAAGAACCTTCCTGGCGAGCTGTTGGGAAGGATTCTTGACTCACGTTTATTACCAAAAATGTACTTGGATTGCATTTAAATTGACACTATTCTGCTGGACATGGCTGATGTTTAATCGCAGGATATCTGCATCAGCTGCAAGGCGATATTCTGCTGCTTTTCTGAGCTGATCCCTGGGGATGCCAATAATTGAATAAAGTTTAATATAAATCTATTTGTTGTTATTCAATAAATGAAGACTATATTTTAGATATAGTGTGGTTTATTGAATAATTTTACGCGCTGTCAATTTTCCTTAGGGGCGGTACCTTAGCAGTGTACTCCTAGTGTATCGTTTTCAGCAGAATCAGTTTTTATGAAAGTGCGGAGCGAACGAGTGGCTTTGTTTTTAACCCTACCACCACCCCTTACTCCGACCTCGCATTGCTTCGTTCATGGTATGTTTCTTTTTTACCAGGGATTTGCTTAGAATCATTTGTGGTTCATTATGCATATCATTGGGCTAAGATCATTAATTATACTGGTTTGCGCAATTTGCCTATGCAGGTTCAATCGCATTATCATCCAAAGCAAACGTTTCAGCTATAGCTAGATTTCGAAGAATTTCCAAAACTTCAAACTTTTATATAAATTGAATTGGTTGCTTCCAAACAGTGTGGTATGCCTTGTATGTTTAAAATGGTTGATGCACAGTTTCTATATTATTAATTTTGCAAGGTACGTACATGTATCAAAGCTTCGTTTATTTTCAACACGACTACGACACTATAACTTCTAATATAGTTGCATGATCAGCATTTTCCAAACTACGTGAGAGCAAGAGCACAGTTAGGTAGCTTATGATAAGTCGCATCTTGCTGAGCCTTTTGATATGCGGGGCTACATATGCATAGTCCGGAATCTGCTTCTTGATTCTGCTTCGGCTCTGTTGATATCTTTTTGCATACAAGGTTACACACATGGTCGGGGATCAAGGGATTCTGCCATGGGACACCGCTGACGCCCACCCTAAAACAGTATATCGTTTGGGCTGTTCGATTATCCTTACTGCTATGAACCTGGCTATCGGTTCATCAACAGGCACGCATCATTGCACGCTACGACAGAGAATCGTGTCGATCCTTTTGGGCTTAACTCTGTCAAGAACCTTCCTGGCGAGCTGTTGGGAAGGATTCTTGACTCACGTTTATTACCAAAAATGTACTTGGATTGCATTTAAATTGACACTATTCTGCTGGACATGGCTGATGTTTAATCGCAGGATATCTGCATCAGCTGCAAGGCGATATTCTGCTGCTTTTCTGAGCTGATCCCTGGGGATGCCAATAATTGAATAAAGTTAAATATAAATCTATTTGTTGTTATTCAATAAAGTTTAAATTTAGAAAGTAGAAAAATTGTGCTGTCCGTTTAACGAAAACAAAGTCGCTAGCACAGATGGCGTTTAGATTTAGAAAGTAGAAGAATTGTAGTACCCATGTAGCGAAAACAAAGGCGCTGTGATTAGCTTCGTATTTACTGTGAAGCTGGTCTGCGCCTTTATTTGTGCATATGCAAAATGTTGGTTTTCTCATAGCTTTTGGCAATGTTCAGCTCCATGATCTCTCATGTTGCACTGAACGCTGTGCATTTTCGAACCAGTTAGCAAATGTTTAACTGATCTTACAGACCGGCGGTTGGTACGAGTATGCAATCTTGCGATTTCCAGTCGTTCAAAACACATTTGATTTCATTGAATGTCTAAATGTTGCTTCTAAATTACTTTTAACATAAGTTAAATTCAATTCCATCACCTTTATTTAAATTTGTAAGATCCAGACGTTCTCTTGGGATCCGGAGAAAATAAAGAAATTTGACAAGCATCTGATACTCTGCTAAGCTTTAACGTTTATATATGACAAATTGGTTATTACACTATCAAAAATATTGCCCGGTTATCTGACCAGAATAGACTTAAGTTGTCATTGTGAATATGAAATGACAAATGACCCTAGCGAAAAGGCAATGCAGAATATTGCATGATGCATATGATGATCTGTCCAGGCAGATGAAACATAAAAGCCGCCTCATGAGAAGGTACAAGTAGGCAACGATCAGGAAAACGCGCAATCAGAAAAAGATTCCCACTCCAAAAATCGAGGCGGGAAAAAACAAACTTACAATAAGGTACTTATACCACGAAAACATTTCGTAAGCCGAATGAGCAGCTATTTTCCCAATAGGTGGCCACTTAGTTACCTTAACTTAACTAAGAATATGATAACATACATAAGGCGCCAACAGCACAAAACAAAATTTTAAACACCAAGACATAAAACAATAAGAACCACCACAGAAGTATCGCCTTGGAACGATCAGTAATATAAAATTACTGGCGGGCTTAAAACGTTTTACAGGATCCTAACCTCACCCTCAGCTTCTGCAGTGGTTCATAACATTTAGTTAGTTGTTCGGTCCAGCAATTTGGTTTTGAATAGGTACGACAATAATTGAGCTGTACTAGCACAGAAGATGGCTAGAGCGTGAACATTTAGATTAAGTAAGTGGAAGAATTGTACTACCCGTGTAGCGAAAACAAAGGCGCTGATCAGCTTCGCAGTTACTGCGAGCCTGATCAGCGCCTTTATTTTCGCATACGCAAAATGTTGGTTGTTTCATGACTTTTGACAAGACTCTCATGTTGCATTGAACGCTGTGCATTTTCGAACAATGAGTAAATGTTTACTGATCTTACAGACCGGCGGTTGGTACGGGTATGCAATCTTGCGATTTCCAGTCGTTCAAAGCATTCTTTCAATTTCATTGAGTGTCTAAATTTTGCTTCTAAATTACTTTTTACAAACGTCAAACTATATTCCATCGTCTTTATTTTGTAAGATCCAGACGGCCTCATGGGATCTGGAGAAAATAAAGAAATTTGACAAGCATCTGATACTCTGCCAAGCTTTAACGTTTATATACGACAAATTGGTTATTACACTATCAGAAATATTGCCCGGTTATCTGACCAGAATAAACGTAAATCGTTAGACTTAATTTGTCCTCGTGAATATGATTTATGGCGAGACAAATGTCAAATGACACTAGCGGAAAGGCAATGCAGAATATTGCATGATGTATATGATGATCTGTCCAGACAGATGAAACATAATAGCCGCCTCATGTGAAAACCAACAATGTGTTTTTGGACAGGTCCTTTATAAACCGAGCTGTACAAGCACAGAAGATGGTAAAGGCTGGAAAGTTTAGATTTAGATAGAAGAAGAATTGTAGTACCCGTGTAGCGAAAACAAAGGCGCTGATCAGCTTCGCCATGGGCGGATCCAGAGGGGGGGGACAGGGGGTACGGACCCCCCCCCCTGGAATTGCCAGATTATTAATTTTTTGCCATGTTGAAATTTTCCGTCAGACCCCTTCTGGGAATTTGGACCCCCCCCCCCCCCCCCATGAGAAAATTTTCTGGATCCGCGCATGTTCGCAGTCACTGCGAAGCTGATCTGCGCCTTTGTTTTCACATATGCAAAATGTTGGTTTCCCCATGTCGCTGTTGGCAATATTCAGCTCCATGATCTCTCTTGTGGCACTTCAACGTTGTGCATTTTTGAACTATGGTTAACCAATTATCAACAGTGCACTTCATTTTACAGACATCTTAGTGCAAAATTACGTGCATTTTGTTTTCATTTTAAAGATGTATAAGTAAATCTCTAACGTTCTACAGGTGGTGTATCATACAGTATGTATTCCATCTGTACTCCTGACTACATAGATGGCACCGTTTATGTCGAATAAAGTAATAAATGACTCGATTGTAATCGTTCTGTCTTAACATTTTGCCATTAACATTTTCCAGTCCTGAAAAGCACAACGTCCGTCCAGGCGCACCATCTGAACCAAACGAATACAACTTCAACTATCGGCGACGAGGTCTTTTCGTTATCATCAACAACAAAAACTTCAGCCCATCAACAGGACAGCTACAAAGAGAAGGGACAGATAATGATGCTGAGAGGCTTGAAGAAACTTTTCAAGATACTGGGTTTGAAGTGCGTCGTTATGACGATGTTAGTGGTGCAAAAATGACAAAACTTATGTACGAAGGTAAGGAAGGTTCTTTTTTATTTGCTTGAGATTTGGCTTTAAGTTCAACAGCTCCTATACAGAACAATAAATTTATAATCTGAAAAGGATTTAGATAGTATTTTGCTGGCTGTGTTACTTAAATAGATATACTCTCATGTATTGAAAAGCATAGTTACGCTTATCGCTGATAAGGGACAGGACACCTGAAATTCTGGGTCCTGGTTTTCAAGGGGCATAAAATGAATAAACAGTGGTACCACATATAAATATCCTTTAAGGGCCTTTATACGTGGTATCCCCTGCAGAGATAATCGCCTCATTGGTTTTTTGGAACATATTGCACCAGCAGGTCTAATAAACCTGATAAACAGTTCAGTGGTACCACTTAAGCTTTTACAGCAGCTACTTCTTTAACTAGTAAACAGCTAGTGATAAACTATTGGCGTCACAGACGAATTTGTAAAGGTTTATTAGACTTTGAGGCAATATATCTGTTGTATTGTAGCTTGTCACAGAAAACAGTCAAGACTTCCTAGATGTAATATAACCAACATTAATAATATTTGATTTAATGGTTGATACCAAAGGCGATTAGTTGTCTGACTGTTTCCAATTTGACGCGATGACATTTACATTGTTTCAAGTGGCGAATACTAATTAAACACGTTCATCACGAATCTGAAGTCATGTAATAGTGAAATTAGACGCCAAAGTGTCGGATTAAGGAAAATGTTCATAGTCTTCTCAAGCTTTATAATATATTTTAAATACAGACTCTTTTCTACTTATTTCCTTTCAAGTAAGAAGATCTAGGAATGGATACAATTCCCAGCGGGCACATGACGTCAAAATGACGTCATACCGACTTCGATGCGATGTATCGACGTCGCATCGACGTCGATCTGACGTCATTCTTGGGTTAAAGTTAAATTCTCAACCCAGACTTCAGTCGGGTAAGAAGTACAATGCAAATACATTAAAAGAATGAACAACACACATAAAGAGGGAGATGAATGGCTCTTTTCAGTCTAGCACAACCAAAATAAAGATAACGAGCACAACAGACAGACGAGTAGAATAAACATTCACCCAACGTCACTATCCTGTAATACGTAGTTGGAGACAGGAAACGGAAACATAATATACAGTCATACATAAGTTAAGCATCACCCTAACATTATTCTGGAGACGGTTTTGAGATAACAATTACTTCCTAACAACAATTATTCTGTAACTGCATTTGACCAGTGTCTTTTCTTGATCTGTTAGAACTGTCAGAATGACATTTGCCCCAATCGCTTAGATTCTATGGGGTCATTTATACACTTACCACTATTTTGAGGGATAAAAGCTCGAAAATAAACTAGACTTAAAATATAGACAAGTTCTAAGAGGTATTTTGTTATACTCAATGTTTTAGGGAAGTTACAGCAATAGCCATCCAAACTTATTCACGTGTTATTTAAGCATTACGTTTTCACTATGTAACATGCCATTCCTGGACCTTTCATAACTGTTGATATCAGAGATAACGGTTCGCATTTTCAAGGCGGTTAGGGTGGATTTGACATTATAACAAAATGACAATAACATTTGATACTTTTTTGGCAATTTGAACATTCCAAATTTCTGGGCTATTTCAGGGTATGTTTGCTTAGTCAATTACCTTAAGGTGTGTCATGATTTGTTGTACATTATCATTGAAATATCAAATGTCATAAATGCTACAAGTCGAATGGTTTGTCTAGTTAATTCTGAACATATTCCAATAGATGTTGTAGTTGCACTTGAATCATAAAGCACTCTACATTGTTTACAGCGGGTCCATGAAAAGCAAGGTACAGTACATGTACCAAACTTGTGTTTTGAATTCATGGAGCGTAGGGTTATGCATCCGGTTAGTACGACAAATGTTTACATGTCTTTGACATTTGCTTACTACTACTTTCCTCCTAAATTATCAAGCTCGGTTTCAAAACATACATGGTAAAGAAATGTCATCTATTAAAAAAGTTATGACACAATATTTTCAGGTGATGCTTGACTTATGTCTGACTGTATATATGTAAAAGGCACAAAAGGGGCAAAGAACCACCTCTGTTGCTTAAGGGCAGTCTTTGTTAGAACAAAACGTAAAGTCAACACGACATTATAAAGATGATTATCTTGGCAAGAGTTTGTAAACCATACAAGAACTAATTAGTTCATGTTGGTGAAGCCTGAAATCACAGAACATTGAAACCCAATCAATAAATGAGCCGCCTCGTGGGAAAACCAACAATCTGCATATGCGAAAACAAAGACGCAGATCAGCTTCGCGGTGACCGCGAAGCTGATCAGCGTCTTTGTTTTCGCTACTCGGATAGCACAATTCCTCTTCTACTTAAATCCGAAATTTCAAGCTTCTAGCTCTTTCCTGTGCTTGTACAGGCTGGTTTGTGTCAGACCTGTTCGGAAACTACATTGTTGGTTTTCCCTCGAGGTGGCTCAAATCTTATTAACCTCTTGTTCTTTGTGCGGAAAAAGGGAATGTCAATTCATCGTAAAATGACAACATACTTATTGGTACACTGATCCAAACGTTATGACACAATAATACCAAGCCTAGGTTTGTTTATAGTTATAAAATTGTTTGGATTGAGATTTTAAATGAACAAAATTGTTTTAAAGCTATCACAAACAAGTTTTATTTTCACATTGTCAACATTCCACAAATGATGTTTTGTTCTGACACTTACAGATTGTATAACAAAATTCGACTTTTCGCGAGCCTGTGAACTTTCAAAACATGTCATGATTTAAAAAAAAATGCAAAAACATCCATGGGCTTTGGCAAGGCCTTTCACTGTGAAAACATGCCCATGCAATGTACAGATTTTTCCGAGCATGTAAAAATTGGAAAGAAAAAAAAATAAAACCTCAAAACATAAATTGTGGGTACATGTTAGAACTGCTTGGATCAGAAATGAAAAAATATGCATACCCCTGTTCACCCCAGTTTTACTAACTAAAAGTGGGCACAGGTATACATCACATGGAAGTGTTATTCTGATGGAAAAGAACATTCTGGGTCCGTGTGGGTTGCTATGAACGTGTGTTAAAGTTTAGGTGTTGTTATTTATAAATATCCCGTATGCTACTTTGAAAAGTATTTTATTTCCTGTGCTTTATTCTCTATTTCCCTTTGCGCAAATATGGCTTACTCACTGTGAGTGATACTTTTGTATGTTTTCAGCTGCTACCTATGACCATTCTGACTGTGATTATTTTGTATGTTTCCAGCTGCTGCCTATGACCATTCTGACTGTGATTATTTTGTATGTTTTCAGCTGCTGCCTATGACCATTCTGATTGTGCGGATTGTTTTGCATGTTTTCCGATGCTGCTTATGACCATTCTGATTGTGATTGTTTTGTATGTTTTCAGATGCTGCCTATGACCATTCTGACTCTGATTGTTTTGTATGTTTTCAGCTTCTGCCTATGACCATTCTGACTGTAATTTGTATGTTTTCTCAGCTGCTGCCTATGACCATTCTGACTGATTTGTATGTTTTTTAGCTGCTGCCTATGACCATTCTGACTGTGATTTGTATGTTTTCAGCTGAGCTGCTGCCTTTGACTATACTGACTGTGATTTGTATGTTTTCAGCTGCTGCCTATGACCCTTCTGACTGTAATTTGTATGTTTTAAGCTGCTGCCTATGACCATTCTGACTGTAATTTATATGTTTTCAGCTGCTGCCTATGACCATTCTGACTGTGATTTGTATGTTTTCAGTTGCTGCAGATGACCATTTTGACTGTGGTTTGTATGTTTTTAGCTGCTGCCTATGACCATTCTAACTGTGGTTGTTTTGTATGTTTTCAGCTGCTGCCTATGACCATTCTGACTGTGATTGTTTTGGTTGTGCTATACTCAGCCATGGTAGAGAAGGTTTTGTATATGCAACTGACCGGCTCATACCGTTAGAGGCCTTGACTGTACCGTTCAAGGGTGACAGGTGTCCAACACTAGTAGGAAAACCAAAGCTATTCTTTATTCAGGTCTGTATTTTACCACACAAAAGTTATAACCGTTGTTTTTATATATTCAGTTCTATACATATAATTCAAGACTTTTGAATAGAGAAGGTAGGCAATTTTATGATGAACAGGCAATGGATCATGTACTATGCATTTAAATTAAAAACAGTTCTAAGCTTTCAATTGTACGCCAACACTTTATTACATTAATTTCCCATCCTATCTCACTCAGCTATCAAAACTAAGAAAGCACAAACTTAATAATGTTAGAACTACGTTTTTAGGCAGAAAATGCTTAGTGCCTAAATGTCACGCTCTTATCAGTTGCTGCAGAGACGATTAATCGGCACACTAATCTGTACAAGTTCTTGAGATTGTCGCTTCCGTGTCAGAAAGTTTTCAGAAATGTCAGTTGTTCCTGCTTTTATGGCAGCTGTTTTCTTTTGGGGCTTCTCTTACTGACTACGTCTAGACACGAATACCATCGTTTAGGAAATATATTGCTGCATTAATGCGAATTTCCGCAACTGAGCAACTAACTTTCATAATATGCTGAAATACTACACTGCTCAAAATATCTAAAGGAGCACTGCAATTTTTATCCATATATCACACTGTAAAATACACTCATTTTTAATGTTTAAAGGCATTTCAGAAAGTCATAAATTTTGAAAAATGCATCACTAAAACCTCATCTTTTCTTTCTGCATCATCTATAACAATTACATCTAACGGCATCCCTTCTCTTTCAATAGGCATGTCACGGAACCAAACTAGACCACTATGTTGATGTCGTGGACACGGATTCTTTGAAAAGTGACGATGACCTGGAATATAGCAGTATTCCCTGTGTTGATTGTATAAAAGTTCACGTAGAGGCATACTTCCCAATATCTTTCTAAATCATCTATAACAAATAAAGCTAATGGCTTCCCCTCTCTTTCACCAGGCCTGTCGTGGAGCCAAGCTAGACCCCGGTTTTGATGTTTTGATACATAACATGTAAATATAAATGTCATATTGTTTCTTTCTATTACTAGACATGTCGTGGTACCAAGCTAGACCAAGGTGTTGATGTTGTTGACACCATTTCTGTGACGAGTGATGACGATCTTGACTGTAGAAGTGTTTCTATCGAAAACTTCCCGTAGAGACAGACTTAATCTTATCTTTCTGTATCAACTATAACAAATAAATCTTATGACGCTTCTGCTCTTTCAATAGGCGTGTCGTGGAGCGAAGCTAGACCACGGTGTGGATGTTGTTGACACGGGTTCTGTGAAGAGTGACGACGGTCTGGAATGTAGCAGTGTCCCTTGTAGAAAGGTTCCCGTAGAGGCAGACTTCCTTTTCTCATATTCAACGGTGCCAGGTAAAATGTTTGATTTAATATTGTCAGTGTGCAAAAATGTAAAATGATATTCTTGATCTACATCAAACTTAAAGAACGACTTGCAGCAAGGATTTGTAAACAAGTCGTAGCTAAAGTTTAAAACATGTTTGCATTTATTTTAATTTATGTTTCCGCATTAAGACTTAAAACATAGAGAACTCTGAATTTATGTCCATCCGTTAAGAAGCCAAACGGATTTACTCCAGACATTTAAGACGGTTCTTTAGAAAACAGATCGGCGCTTGTGCTAGGACAGATTATCATTGACTTCTAATCGATGTGATCAGCAGTCCCTGGTATTTGTCATTGTTGGTGTTTTAGCTAGTTTTCTTTACTTTGGAAAATACTCCTACTGAACTGTTCTGAATCGCCAAAGGACATAAATGCCACATTGGTGTTTTTGTTTAAAAGTTGCTAATCATTAAAATTTCTATTATATTTGACAGGTTATTATTCTTGGAGGAATAACCAAGATGGATCATGGTACATCCAAGCTCTGTGTATCGTTCTAGCAAACTATGGCAACAAAATGGAACTAGTCCACATGCTAACACAAGTCAACAGAATAGTGGCATATGAGTTTGAATCCTGTACGGACGAGGAATTCACGGACAAAGCCAAACAAATGCCTTCTATAGTGTCAATGTTAACGCGTTACGTCCATTTTAGACCCAAGAAGCCAGACATTAGGGGGTAGTCTCAAGAACAAATGAGCCGCATACTTAGAAACAATGGTAGCCCACCACGTTTGACACAAAAGTGGCTGCACAGTCAAAGAAGACGGCTATATGAAGTCTTAAACGAATCGGATTTGCACAGCATATGGCTTGGACCAGTTTGTCTGTGTCTGTGTATGTATCTATATATGCAAAAACACGATTTCCAATGCTGCAGCTCAAATATGATGATGGTTGTTGACTTTAACATAATGACTTTAAACATCGTGGTTTTTCACCTTATTTCAGCAGATCATAAAATTATACTGAATATTCTAAAAATATCATGTGTATAATGTACCCATCTAAAACACTGGCTTTCGGTGATATACATCTTATGGAAGCTGTATTTTGCAAATACACACAAAAACATTTACATTTTGTCCAGTGAGTATATAATTTACAGCTTAGATCCATTTGAAATAAAATTAAGGCTGTTTGTCACAGCCAGACTACAGGGATTGCCTTCCTACATAACATTTACGCCGCGTCATGAGAAAACCTGTCGTCACAATTTTCGTCCAGAATCGACAAACGACTACTCTGTGCAATCACAGAAAATGATTGGGAGCTTTATAAGAAGTGGCTTGCTATAACTGTGCAGCGAAAGCATAGCGTCGAAGTTAAACAGCTGTGTATTAGGCTTCAAATATTAGGCAGAGAGCTAGTTTTTGCACAAAACGTCTTATTCCGTAGGACCAGACAAGGATTCAAGAGATTTGAGCCACGGCGCGGGAAAAACGGTCTTCGGGGTTTCCGACCAGGTCTGACATAAACTTGCCTGAAGATGGCTAGAAGCTTTAAATTTCGGAGTTAGGAAGAAGAGGAATTGTACTAAGTGTGTACAGCGAAAACAAAGGCGCTGAACAGCTGTAACTGTACAGCTGGTCTGCGTCTTTGTTTTCGCAAATGCAGATTGTTTGTTTTCTGGTGCGGCCATTCATTTTTCAAAGACTATGACGATCCGTCAATGTCTTGTTTAGATAGCTGCAACTAATGCAAATATAGGACTCGCTGTTCCCAAGAATAAAGTACTTGTCGAGGTTGCATTTACAACTTTAGCCCATTTGTGACGAATGGACTTGCCCGGGAGTTTCCATTGTCATTATAATAGGCGTTAGGAGTGATTTTGAATTTTTAAGTCCATTTTTCGATGAAATTCCTCTTATCAAACAGTGGCGTCACATTTGGGGCTATTCTGTGTTTGCCTATGTCCCATAAAAAGGACCTTACGCTTATATGAGTTAATACTTGTATATTCAAACTGCTATTCCTCTACTTCAAATCGAGACAGGACAAAGAAAGAAAGAATAATACACCCATATATTGCTTGACTAAAAAAGGAACCAAACACCATAGAGAAAGAAACAGCCAAGATTAGATGTCACAGCAATATAACAATACTCGAAACATCAACTTAATATTCATCTTATCTGGAATAAGCAAACCTAGCACATTGTGAATCGAGGAAATACCAAGCATAAGCCATTATCTTCGGAAAATTACATAGAACAAAACTGTAATAAGTGGCATGCGTTTTTCTGCCATGCTCACAATGTAGTACACAGCACTTTGATGCTGATTTTCCTTACTATGAAACGTTTCCCTGTAACATATGTGTTCTGTTATCAAAAGAAACAAGACAATGGTTGTACGCGACACAACTTTTAACTTTCTAGTTAGGTTTTGGGAACTGAATGCCCACCTATTGGGAAATAGCTGGTCACTTGGCTTACGATATGTTTTCTTAGTATAAGTACCTGGTTGTCTCTTTGGTTTTTCCCACCTCGGTCTTTGGGGATTTTCTTTCTGATTGCGTCATTTCCTGATCATTGCCTACTTGTACCTTTCTATCAACCTTTACTGTGAATGGACAAAGGCCTTGATGTTGATGAATTTAATGATCCGTGATTTACTCTATCCAATATCCAATTGACGATAAGAAAGCAATAATACAAGATACAGGTGTGGCATAGGGAACGTCAACTTCATGAACGGACAAAGAAAAAATCTAAACAAATATAAGTTACTGGCTTAAAGTAACACGTATTTGGAAACGTTTGATTTGAATTTCTAAAGCTGTTCAACGACAAGATTAATATTGAATGGTCAGAATAACTAAGTGCATAATCTTTTACGTCGCCTGCAGTGAACCAGCTAAACCGGTAACACGCGTTCCGTGCGCAATGAGTCTAATATGACACCTTCTATAATTATACTGAAAGTTCGTGTCCATCTCTGAACTTTATTTCTTAACCACAATTAACATGGTTAAAGGTGGAATACAATCAAAATCTTTGCTTAACTTCAAGCAAAACGCATCACACATGATATGGTAAATTTGGTCGCCATTTGCGTGTTGTTTTATTTAACTTTTGGGTTCCCTTACGTTTGGTGCTGGCACGATCCGACCGATCTAACGACTTTATTCAGACATGTCTCAAATCATTGTAACATATAGCTATAAATTTATTTATTTATTTATTTATTTATTTATTTATTTTTGGTAAAACGAAATTCATTTTTGTTAATATTAATACTGCAACGTAAATATTATGCTTAACTAAATGCCTACGGTATAATTTAAACGCCACGAATATTTTCCATCAAAACGAGCACATTTGAAAATACAACAAGTCAGGATTCGCTCACCACATTCTATAAACATAGACATAAACATAGACGTATGCCCACTCATTATAAGGAAATGGATAACGGATTTAGCTGGAATTGCAGCTGAGAAGAAATGAGGGGAGATATTCAAATGAGGCTTTATTTGAATAAAAATCTAATAAACTTGTCAGCATCAGTTCTAGCCGAGGAATCCTTTGATTAAAGATACTCGTATGTATAGGGGAGGATAGTATTTCCTTTCCAACTGTTTGAAGCTAAGATTATGTCTCCCTCTCATCAAATTAAAGCACATTCATGATTATTTGCTTTTAATTCGTTTGTTGTGCAGGTTTGCGTTGCTTAAATCTGAAGTTTTGTGACAAGATTTAGTTAAATGTTCCCCAATTAAGTATCTGCGGTCAGTAACACGAAAGCATCGTAAGTTTTCCTACTTACAATGTTCTTAAGATGACAACCATAAAATTTACGTCCTTGCTTATTCAAGAGCTATCGTAACTGTTTGAAATGAAATGTGCGACTTCGTAAAATAAGACGACGCTAAGATTAGTAAATCACCGCATCATAAGGTCCTTGTAGAGATACTTAAATTACTTTTCTAAATTATTAACTTCTTGTCTTACTGCTATCAAATCTCATGTTATAAGATACTGTGAGACAGTGTATGAAACTTCAAATAAAAATTGGTTTTGGTCAATAAAAAATTCTGGTGAGGTGCTCAGTAAATTGAAGTGTAGAGGGTTCCGTGCGACAAGCTTGTCCACATATGATTTTTCTACTCTGTATACAACATTACCACATAATCTAATTAAAGAAAAACTTCTGGATTTGATAGAGTGGACCTTCAAAAGGGCATTAAAAAACTATGGTTCACTTTATTTGGCATGTAATGATAGAAAGGCTTTTTTCACTTCCTCTGACCAAAGTCGGTATACCCTTTGGTCATGTCAGAATGTGTGCGACGCCTTATCCTATCTCCTTGATAATATTTATATTAGATTTGGGACCAAGTTATACAGACAAATTGTTGGAATTCCGATGGGTACAAATTGCGCACCTCTCGTAGCTGATTTATTTTTATACTGCTACGAAAGAGATTTTATGGATTCTCTTTACCATGATAATCAAGCTGATGTTATCGAGGCTTTTAATTCCACATCTAGGTACCTCGATGACCTTTTGAACATTGACAACCCTTATTTTGAAGGTATGGTCAATCAAATTTATCCACCTGAACTTCAGTTGAACAAAGCTAATATCTCAGATACCGAAGCCCCCTTTTTAGATCTACATCTTTCTGTTGCAAATGGATTTGTTTCTTCTAAAATTTATGATAAGCGCGATGACTTTGATTTTGATATAGTAAATTTTCCTTTTTTGGATGGTGACGTTCCTCGTCGTGCTTCTTATGGTGTATACATTTCGCAACTTATTAGGTTTGCTAGAGTCTGCAATCATGTTACAGACTTCAACGCTCGAAATAAATGTTTAACGGCAAAACTTCTCCAACAGGGCTATCGGTATCATAAACTTCGAAAAACCTTTTCTAAATTTTATCGTAGACACTATGAATTGATTTCCAAATATAATGTTGGGTTAAAGACACTTTTAAGTGAGGGCCTTTCGGAACCTGAATTTTATGGTGACTTGGTTTACAAATTAAAGAAACTTAAAGGAATAACTGATTTTTCTCTTCAGTTTGGAAAAATCATATCACGTTACAGACGTATAGGTTATAACTTGAATGTTATGCGACAGTCTGCATGCTTAGTTTTTAACCCAATCATGGTTGATAACTATGCTGCCTTCTTTAATTGCACGCCGGTGGGTCGGGCGTCAGACTCTATGATGGCCCCGACTTAAAGCTATTCATTTTAGTTGGTTGGGGCCGGAGCTTCTTGTCTGTTGCTTGGCCCACCGGGGTCCAACTGGTGTTTTTCTTTTGCTCCGGAGTTAGTAGGTTATTCGGCGCCCAGGGATCTCCATCGTCGGGCAGCTTACTCAATCTGTGAGTCCTGGTTTTTGATTCATCAGGATGTTTATCATGATTTATTTGTTTGTTCTTGATGATTCATTGACTAGTTAGAGATTCACCACGAGGACCGAAGAACTAACTAAATGTTGTGAACCACTGCAGAAGCTGAGGGTGAGGTTAGGTACCTGTAAAACCGGTTTAAGCCCGCCAGTAACTTTGTGTTACTGATCGTTCCAAGTCGATACTTCTGTAGTGGTTCTTTTTGTTTTATGTCTTGGTGTTTAAAATTTTTTGTGCTGTTGGCGCCTTATGTATGTTTTCATATTTTTAGTTAAGTTAAGGTAACTGAGTGGCCACCTATTGGGAAAATAGCTGCTCATTCGGCTTACAATATGTTTCATGGTATAAGTACCTGATTGTTAGTTTGGTTTTTTCCCACCTCGGTTTTTGGAGTGGGAATCTTTTTCTGATTGCGCCTTTTCCTGATCTTTGCCTACTTGTACCTTTTTTTAAGTTGGTCGAAAGTTTATCTTAAGCTAAAGATGGATTTGAGTTACCAACCCCTGTTTCGTAAATCGAAAAATCGACTACCATATCGAAGAAGACGAGAGTCGTCTCATTTTGTCTAATGTCACTGACCTTTATAATGTCCGCTGAGAAAAGTCTTCATTAAAATATCTAGGACAACCCAAAACGAATATTGAGAAACCTTGACCGCTTTCAGTCATGAAATAATTTGGGAAAAAATCTTTGGAAACCCCCTTACAATATATGGAATAATGCGATATCCATTAAATTAGGATCATGACAGGGAAAATGACGTTTTGTTCATGAAGCAAGACCAACAGTAGTAAGTGACGATTTTCGTTATACATGCCGAAATATTTCACAATATCACATACAAGACTTGAAATAGAATGTACTGCCATATTGCACGTGGACGCATCAATAACCTAAGTTTTCTGACTCAGAGCTTTTACAGCACCGTGGTTATTGCTGCTTTGAAGTGTATTGTTAATTAGCACTTGTTCTTGATATTTCCTCAACATGGAACTTTGAAACAAATCAATACATTTTCAGACCTGAAAACATCATTTTATTAGCAGGCCGTTGAAAGATCAGAGGAGCGTTTACAAACTATATGTAATATTGTTGAGTGCTTTTTAAAACAATTCTATGACAACGTTCCAAAATGTTTGCTATTTTGTCCTTGTGCTATAGCATCCTCAGATTTAAAATGCAATATCAAAGGGTATAAGTAGGCAATGATCAGGAAATGGCGCAATCAGAAAGAAAATCTCACTCCAAAGCGAAGGTGGGAAAAACTAAACTGACAATTAGGTACTTATACTAAGAAAACAAAAATATCGTAAGCCGAGTGAGCAGCTATTTCCCAATAGGCGGTCACTTAGTTACCCAAACCTAACTAAAATATGAAGCAAACAGCACAAAAATTCCACACCAATACATAAAAGAATAAGAACCACCTTGCAACGATCAGTAACATAAAATTACTAGCGGGCTTTAACTAGTTTTACATGTCCATAACACCACCCTCAGCTTCTGCAGTGGTTCACAAGATCTAGTAAGTTGTTTGGTCCTCGTCTTGAATCTCTAACTATTCAATGAATCATCAAGGACAAACAAATAAATCATGATAACCACCATGATGAACAAAAAAGGGGACTCACAGATTCAGTAAGCTGCCCGATGGAGATCCTTGGGCGCCGAGTGACTTACTTTAGTGAAAACCGGAACAAAAGAAAAACACCTGTTGAACCCCGATGGGACAAGCAACAGACAAGAAGCTCCGACCTCAGCCAACTAAACGGAATAGCTTTATGTCGGCGCTAACACCAGACCCACCGGCGTGCAATTAAAGACGGCGGTATAGTTATCAACTAAGTGCTAATATATGACTGGCTCACAAGTGACCAGGGGGTTAAACTTAACTACATCGAGGTAATTTGTTCGTAGCCGACAAAATAGTGTCTCTTGTTATTATATCACTGGCTGGCAGCCTGCTGCTAGATATATATAAATAATTTTTTTCTGCCATGCCAGAGAAATGGCGCCAAAGCCTGATTGATATCGAATATAGGTAACAGAAATTTCAATAGAACGATTACAAACAAAATGATGAGACGCCATTTTTCTCGTAGGACAAGTTTATTGTTTTCCCAATTATATGGCGTATCGTAAAACAAAATCAAAAACCCGTTTTCGAGAAGGCGAGAGTCGCCTCTTATGTTTTCTAATGTGACTGACCTTTATTATGTCCACTGAGAAAAAACCTTCATTAAATAATCTAGGACAACCCAAAGCGGATACTGGAGGAATCTTGACCAGCTCCAATCATGAAAGTTATCTGTAAGAAATATTTGGTGTTCAAGAAAATTACTTCGATATAAACTATATGAACATGACAAGACCGTTAAGATTATCATGGCCGAAAATTTGAATTATTCTTTTATTACATCAGCACGTGATTTTCGAAGGCCAAAGTTGGTTAACTTACAGGGTATCAAACCAAAAATTACACTTGCGCGATTGTGTACGACCGACAAGCGATTTTGCTATTTCGTTACTTAGGGTGTATTAATGTTCCACAATATTCGTAACACATACTAGATGAGACAAATTGCACGACTTACAATGGAATGTGTCGCAGCATTGCATGTAAAAGAATCATTAACCGAAGTCTTCTGTTTCAATGCTTTTACAGCATCTAGATCATTGCTGCTTAGAACTCGGTGCAGTGTAACTGAGCACTTTGCCTTTGATATTTCCTTATTTTACATGGAACTTGGAAGCTAATCAATACACTTTTCAGAGTTGAAAGCAACATTCTATTGACAGGCCATTGTAAGATCAGAAGACCATTTCACAAACTACTTGTAATATTGATGCTCTCTTCACAACCGTATTTTATGGCAAAGTCTCTAAAGGTTAGTCGTTTTACTCTATGCCACAGCATCTTCACTCGACGCTATTTTGATTTAGCAAGCAAAACGCTTATTATGACTGGCTCACAAGTGACCAGAGATTTCATTTAAACAACATCGAATTTAACTGTTCGTAAGCAATATCACAGAGTCGACAAATGTACCTTGATTTTATGTCACTGGCTGATAGCGGCCTAGACACCAGAGAAGCTTTTTACCAAAGCACAATCGGTGTCGAATAACAAGGTGATGAAACGCCAAATTCTTGCTGAGGACAGCTGCACCCCGTTTTCCTTTTCTTTTCTTCTGTTTTCTTGCATTAAAACAAAGCTTTATTTTTGTCAAAATGCAGATAGAAATCATCAGAGCAATTGTGGAAAATTACGGTTGTCTAAAGGAAAACAACTATTTTAATGTTTTAATGTTCAGACCCCATTGGAAAAAGGTAATGTTTCAGAAAAAAAAATCATGATCAGATTGACAGAAACAGCATTTTTTACAGATGCATGTTACAGATATTATGGTTACTCACGTACATGTATTTTTCCAGATGGAATTCAATCATTATTTTATACGAAAATTCGGATCAGTAATAGGTAGCCAATAAGTTCATGGTCACACTGATATACGCGCATTGAGAAGTTTTGAAATAAATATCTATGAGCAATTTCCATAACTTGGATTGCATTATTGTCATACTAAATAAATGCATAGTTAGACAGGCACTGCATGTGGGTGCATTATTGATTTTGACTGCAGTGCTCTGAGTCAGCGCTCTAAATGCGTAAGGATAATTACTGTTTTTAAATGTGTTATGGATCAGCACTAGTCACTGACATTTCCTTTTTGGCACGAAACTTTAAAGCTATCAATACATTGTTACAGACTTGAACATCAACGTATGGACAGGTACTTTGTAAGATCAAACACTGATTCAAAATGGTTTAGAGTCTAGTCAATGAAGCTATAAGAGAATATTCTGAGGAAGAGCTTGTTTTGTCATGTACAGTGAATGGCTTTTGAATAGCTTTGGGAAGTTATTAGGCTCCTTTCAAAATTACTTTTGAAAGTATTAATTCACACACCCCTATTAGCGCATTTCCTTTTAACAGCTATAAATTTAACAATTGTTTAAATTGCGTGTTTGCTTTTCTCCAATGTTAATTTTGTGATGGGACTGTAAACTTAACTTTGAGAGGATTTCTTATTATTCCAGAAGGACAAGTTAAATGATTTTCCAATTAAGTATGTCATTTCCTAAAATAGAAAATCGAAAACCATTTTAAGAAGGCGTGATCGTCTTACTCTAATGTGACTGACCTTTGTAGGCGTCCGCTGAGAAAGGTCTTCATTTAAGGAGCTAGGCAACAGCCAAAAGAAAATATTGGAAAGTTCTTGACGGATTTTAATCATGAAATATACTTTATCAAAACGAATATTTTTCATCAAAACAAACACATTAAATCCTGATTCACTCACCAGATTCTAAAAATGTGGACTTTTGTCAATTCATTATAAGGAAATGGATAACGGATTTAGCTGGAATTGCAGCTGAGAAGAGACGAGGAAAGATATTCAAATGAGGCTTTATTTGAATAAAAATCTAATAAACTTGTCAGCATCGGTTCTAGCCGAGGAATCATTTGATAAAATATATCTATAGGGGAGGATAGTATTTCTTTTTCAACCAGTTGAAGCTAAGATTATGTCTCACTCTCATTAAATTAAAGCACATCCATGATTATTTGATGTTTGCGTTGCTTAAATCTGAAGTTTTTTGACATGATTAAGTTACATAAGACATAAGACATACCACAAATTTTAATTAAAGTCGGAGAGTATATAACAGTATAACATTAGCTATGTATAGCTATTTACCGACTATAAAGATATTTAAGAAAAGCATAGCATGCAATACAAAAACATAGACACAATAAGAACAATGACATTAGCACATACAAGAAATTATCACAGTGATTATTTACATAGACCTAAAACATGTATTAGCATCATTTAGATATTAAATAAGGCATTTATCAAATTTTCTATACATTTTAAATGTTTCCCAATTAAGTATCTGGGGTTAGTAACACGAAAGCATCGTAAGTTTCACTACTTACGATGGTCTTAAAATGACAACCTTAGAATTTACGTCACCATAATCCCTAAGAGATACTTAAGTTGGTCGTAAGTTCATCTTAAGCTTAAGATGGATTTGAGTTACCAACCCCTGTTTCGTAAAACGAAAAATCGATAACCATATCCAAGAAGACAAGAGTCGTCTCATATTGTCTAATGTCACTGACCTTTATAATGTCCGCTGAGAAAAGTCTTCATTAAATAATCTAGGACAACCCAAAACGAATATTGGGGAACCCTGACCACTTTCAGTCATAAAATATATTTGGGAAAAAAATCTTTGGAAAGCCCCTTACAATATATGGAATAAGGCGATATCCATTAAATTAGGATCAGGGAAAATGACGTTATGTTCACGAGGCAAGACCAACAGTAATAAGTGACGATTTTCGTTATACATGCCGAAATATTTCACAATATCACGTACACGACTTAAAATAGAATGTACTGCCATATTGCACGTTAACGCATCAATGACCTAAGTATTCTGACTCAGAGCTTTTACAGCACCTAGATTATTGCTGCTTTGAAGTGTATTGTTAATTAGCACTTGTTCTTGATATTTCCTCAACATGGAACTTTGAAACAAATCAATACATTTTCAGACTCAAACATCATTTTATTGACATGCCGTTGAAAGATCAGAGGAGCGTTTACAAACTACATGTAATATTGTTGAGTGCGCTTTTTATAACAATTCTATGACAACGTTCCAAAATTATTGCAATTTTGTCCTTGTACTATAGCATCCTCAGATTTAAAATGCAATATCAAAAGGTATAAGTAGAAACTGATCAGGAAATGGCGCAATCAGAAAGAAAATCTCACTACAAAACGAAGGTGGGAAAAACTAAAGTGACAATTAGGTACTTACACTAAGAAAACAAACATATCGTAAGCCGAGTGAGCAGCTATTTCCCAGTAGGCGGCCACTTAGTTACCCAAACCTAACTAAAAGTATGAAACACACATAAGGTGCAAACAGCACATAAAATCCACACCAATACATAAAACAATATGAACCACAACAGAAGTATCGGTTTGGAACGATCAGTAACATAAAATTACTAGCGGGATTTAACTAGTTTTACATGTCCATAACAACGCCCTCAGCTTCTGCAGTGGTTCACAGGATTAAGTTAGTTGTTTGGTCCTCGTCTTGAATCTCTAACTATTCAATGAATCATCAAGGACAAACAAATAAATCATGATAACCACCATGATGAATAAAAAGGGGACTCACAGATTCAGTAAGCTGCCCGATGGAGATCCCTGGGCGCCGAGTGACTTACTGAAAACCGGAGCAAAAGATAAACACCAGTTGAACCCCGGTGGGACAAGAAACATACAAGAAGCTCCGACCCCAACCAACCAAACTGAATAGCTTTATGTCGGGGCTATCATAGAGTCTGACACCAGACCCACCGGCGTGCAATTAAAGAAGGCAGTATAGTTATCAACTAAATGCTTTATCAACTAAATGCTAATACATATGACTGGCTCACAAGTGACCAGGGGTTTAAACTTAACTACATCGAGGTAAATTGTTCATAGCCGACAAAATAGTGTCAACACGTGTATCTTGTTATCATATCACTGGCTGGCAGCCTGCTGCTAGATATATATAAGTATTTTTTCTGCCATGCCAGAGAAATGGCGCCAAAGCCTGATTGGTATCGAATATCGGTGACAGAAATTTCAGTAGAACGATTACAAACAAAATGATTAGACGCCATTATTCTCGTAGGACAAGTTTAATGTTTTCCAAATTAAGTATGTCGTATCGTAAAACAAAATCGAAAAAGCGTTTCCGAGAAGGCGAGACTCGCCTCTTATGTTTTCTAATGTGACTGACCTTTATTATGTCCACTGAGAAAAATATTTTTATTCATTAAATAATCTAGGACAACCCAAAGCGGATATTGGAGGAATCTTGACCAGTTCCAATCATGAAATTTATCTGTAAAAATTAGATGGCGTTCGAGAAAATTTCTTCGATATTAACTATATGAATATGGCAAGGTACAAGTAGGCAAAGATCAGGAAAAGGCGCAATCAGAAAAAGATTCCCACTCCAAAAACCGAGGTGGGAAAAAACCAAACTTATACCATGAAAACATATTGTAAGCCGAATGAGCAGCTATTTTCCCAATAGGTGGCCACTCAGTTACCTTAACTTAACTAAAAATATGAAAACACACATGAGGCGCCAACAGCACAAAAATATTTAAAACACCAAGACATAAAACACAAAGAACCACCACAGAAGTATCGACTTGGAACGATCAGTAACACAAAGTTACTGGCGGGTTTAAATCGATTTTACATGGCCATAACCTCACCCTCAGCTTCTGCAGTGGTTCATAACATTTAGTTAGTTCTTCGGTCCTCGTGGTGAATCTCTATCTAGTCAATGAATCATCAAGAACAAACAAATAAATCATGATAAACATCCTGATGAATCAAAAACCAGGACTCACACATTCAGTAAGCTGCCCGACGATGGAGATCCCTGGGCGCCGAATAACTTACTAACTCCGGAGCAAAATAAAAACATCAGTTGGACCCCGGTGGGCCAAGCAACAGACAAGAAGCTCTGGCCCCAACCAACTAAAATGAATAGCTTTAAGTCGGGGCCATCATAGAGTCTGACGCCCGACCCACCGGCGTACAATTGAAGAAGGCAGCATAGTTATCAACCGTGATTGGGTTAAAAACTAAGCATGCAGACTGTCGCATAACATTCAACTTACTTCCTATAAGTTTCCTAAATTTGTAAACCAAGTCACCATAAAATTCTGGTTCCGAAAGGCCCTCACTTAAAAGCGTCTTTAACCCAACATTATATTTGGAGTCTACGGTAAAATTTAGAAAAGGTTTTTCGAAGTTTATGATACCGATAGCCCTGTTGGAGAAGTTTGGCTGTTAAACATTTATTACGAGCGTTGAAGTCTGTAACAAGGTTGCAGACTCTAGCAAACCGAATAAGTTGCGAAATGTATACACCATAAGAAGCACGACGAGGAACGTCACCATCCAAAAACGGACAATTTACTATATCAAACTCAAAGTCATCGCGCTTATTAGACCGTTAAGATTATCATGACCAAAAATTTGAATTATTCTTTTATTACATCAGCACGTGATTTTCTAAGGCCAAAGTTGGTTAACTTACAAAGTAACAGGCATGCCAAAAATTACACTTGCGCGATTGTGTACGACCGACAAGCGATTTTGCTATTTCGTTACTTAGGGTGTATTTGTGAGAACGCAAGAATAAGGCAGGTATTTCAATAGGATTTATTGGTTATATATACGATCATAAGCATAAATATACAATTTACAATAAATGAACAATGAACTAAGGTTGACCATAAGGGGCTAATCACCTGGATTTGGAAGGCATGTGAATGGCCCCACTCTGGCCCGAGAAACCTTCGAGGAACCAAACCCATGCCTAATTCAGTTATATAAAGAGACTATTATGGGGAAAGGTTCAGCGAATAAAGCATTACTGAACCTTACGCCAAAGTCGAATGACATCTATTGTCAGGCGACAGCCCCGGGTGTATTAATGTTCCACAATATTCGTAACACATAAATGAGTCAAATGACATGACTTACAATGGAATGTGTCGCAGTATTGCATGTTAAAGCATCATTCAGACCGAGGTCTTCTGTTTCAATGCTTTCACAGCATCTAGATTATTGCTGCTTTGAACTCGGTGTAATGTGGATGAGCACTTTGTCTTTGATATTTCCTCGTTTTACATGGAACTTAATCAATATACTTTTCAGAGTTGAAAGCAACATTCTATTGACAGGCAGTTGTAAGATCAGAAGATCATTTTTAAAGTACATGTGATGTAGTTGTGTGCTCTTTTTATAGCAATTTTGTGGCATTTTCCCAAAGGTTTGCTATTTTCTCTTTGTGCTATAGCATCCTCAATCTTAAAATGCAATGCAAAAGCTTATTATGAACAGCTGACAAGTGACATGGGGTTTACACTAAACTACATCGAGGTTAACATGGTTAAGCGTTCTTAGCTAATTTCAAAATAGTGTCAGTACATATACCACTGGCTGGCAGCGTGCTAGGTATACAAGTAATTTTCTTTGCCATGTCAGAGAAATGGCGCCGAAGCCTGACTGATGCCCAGTATAGGTGGCAACGATTATAAACGAAATAATGTTTACCCAAATTAAGTAATTGTTTCGTAAAACGAAAAATTGACAACCATTTCCGAAAAGGCGAGAGTCGTCTCTTATGTTTTCTAATGTCACTGACCTTTATTATGTCCACTGAGAAAAGCCTTCATCAACCCAAAGTGAACATTGGGGAATCTTGACCTGTTCCAACCATGCAATATATCTGGAAAATTGGTGTTTAAGAAAATTTCTTTGATATAAACCATTTGAATATGGCAAGACCGTCAGGATTACCATAACAGGGAATTTGAATTATTCGTTAATTACACCAACACGTGATTTTCTAAGGCCAAAGTTGGTAAATTTACAAGGCAACAGACCAAAGATTATACCTAGGCGATTGTGTATGATCGACAAGCAACTTTGCTTTTTCGTCACTCATGGTGTATTAATGTTCCACAATATTCGTATCACATAAATGAGACAAATGGCATGACTTAAAATGGAATGTGTAGCAGCATTGCATGTTAAAGCATCATTGACCGAAGTCTTCTGTTCCAGTGCTTTTATAGCATCTAGATTATTGCTGCTTTGAAGTGGAGTTCGAATGAGCATTTTGTCTGTGATATTTCCTCATTTTACATGGAACTTTGAAGCTAATCAATACACACTTCAGAGTTGAAAGCAAAATTCTATTGACAGGCAGTTGTAAGATCAGAGGATCATTTAATAAATTATTTTATATTGTTGAGTGCTCTCTTCACAACGACAATTTATGGCAAAGTCTTCAAAGGTTAGTCGTTTTCACTTAATGCCACAGCAGTTTCACAAGTCGCTATATTGCAAACAGGAGATAATTGTGGCTGATTCACAAGTGACCAGAGATTTCAACTAAACAACATTGAGTTCAACTGTTCGTAGGCAACATCATAGTCCACAAATGTACCTTGATTTTATGTCACTGACTGATAGCGTTTTAGACACCAGTGGTTAATGACTCGAAGGCATCGTGCGCCTATGTTGGTCGTAAGTTGAGCTTAAGGTTAAGATGGCTTTGAGTTACTAACCCCTGAGCCCAGTTGTTCAAAATTTCGTTAGCTTTACGCTGTTGCAAAGCCGTCGATTTGTTAACTATATATCGACTTCAAAAGCAAATACACTGTTATTTTTTTGTGACTTTTTCAACAAAAAAATAACAGTGTATTTGTAATATTGCCATTTGAAATTTTAACGATTCGTTAACTAACAACATCGTTAATTTTGAATAACTGGCCGCTGAAAAGCTTTTTCTGCCTTTTCAGAGAAATGACATCAAAGCCTAATCAGTGTCGAGAAACGAGGTGATAAGACGCCAATTCTTGCTGAGTCAGCTGCCTTCCGTTTTCTCTTCTTTCCTTCTGTTTTCTTGCAATAACTTTTTCTACCAATCGGTATCGAATAAAGGTTGAAGGAGATTTAATAGAGCGAGTTGATAAGACGAATAAAGGTTGCAGGAGATTTAATTGAACGAGCTGATGAGACGAATAAAGGTTGCAGGAGATCCGGGGTTCAACTGGTGTTTTTCTTTTGCTCCGGTGTTCAGTAAGTTATTCGGCGCCCAGGGATCTCCATCGTCGGGCAGCTTACTGAATCTGTTGAGTCCTCGATTTTTATTTTATCAGTGTGGTTATCATGATTTATTTGTTTGTTCTTGATAGTTCATTGACTAGTTAGAGATTCATCACGAGGACCAAACAACTAAGTGAATGTTATGAAGCACTGTAGAAGATGTGGGTGAGGTTAGCCCACCAGTAATTTTATTTTACTGATCGTTCCCGGGCGATGCTTCTGTTGTAATTTCATTTGTTTTATGTTTTGGAGTCGAACTTTGGTGCTGTTTGAACCCTATGTACGTTTTCATATTTTTATTTACGTTCGGGTAACTGAGTGACCACCTATTGGGAAATAGCTGCTCACTTGGCTTCCGATATGTTTTCGAAATACCAAATTGTCAATTAAGTTTTTCCCACCTCGGGTTTTTGATTGGGAATTTCTTTTTGATTTCGCCTTTTGTACCTTTTAATAGAACGAGCTGATAAGACGACTAAAGGTTACAGGAGATTTAATAGAAAGAGCTGATGAAACGAATAAAGGTTGCAGGGATTTTAATAGACCGAGCTGATAAGACACCAAATCCTTGCTGAGACAACTGTATCCCGTTTTCTTTTCATTTCTTCTGTTAATTAAAACAAAGCTTTGTTGTTGTCAAAATGTAGATGGAAATCATCAGTGCAATTGTGCAAAATAAGGGTTGTCTTCTAAGGAAAACAACAGCTTTAATGTTTTAATGTTTAGACCACATTGAAAAAGGTCATACTTCAGAAAAACTCAGATTTAAAGCAACAGCAATTTTATACTAATACAGATACAGATAATATGGTCATTCACGTACATGTCTTTACCAGATGGCAGTCACTCAATATGTTGTACGAAAATTTGGATCAGTAATAGGTACAAGTAGGCAAAGATCAGGAAAAGGCGCAATCAGAAAGAGATTCCCACTCCAAAAACCGAGGTGGGAAAAAACCAAACTAACAATCAGGCACTTATACCATGAAACATATCGTAAGCCGAATGAGCAGCTATTTTCCCAATAGGTGGCCACTCAGTTACCTTAACTTAATTAAAAATATGAAAACATACATAAGGCGCCAACAGCACCAAAAAAAAAAATTTAAACACCAAGACATAAAACAAAAAGAACCACCACAGAAGAATCGCCTTGGAACAGTTACTGGCGGGTAGCCAATAAGTTCATGGTCACCCTGATATACGCGTATTGAGAAGTTTTGAAATAAATATCTAAGAGCGATTTCCAACTTGAATTGCATTATTTTCATACTAACGTAAAGCAAAATTATACAGGCATTGCATGTGGATGCATCATTGATTGTGACTGTAGTTTTCTGAGTCAGAACTCTAAAAGCGTCCGGATTATTACTGCATTCAAATGTGGTATGGATCAGCACTAGTCACTGACATTTCCTTTTCGACACGAAACTTTAAAGCTATCAATGCATTGTTACAGACTTGAACATCAACGTATGGACCGGTACTTTATAAGATAAAAAAGCAACTGATTCAAATGGTTGAGAGCCTAGTTAATTAAGATGTCATAGAATAATCTGAGGAAGAGCTTGTTTTGTCATGTATAGTGATTGACTTTTGGCTTTGGGAAGTTATTAGTTACCTTTCAAAATTACTTTTCAAAGTATTTAATTCACACTCCCCTATTAGCGCATATCCTTTTAACAGCTATAGACTTTACAATTGTTTATATTGCGTGTTTGCTTTTCTCCAATGTTTATTTTTGTCACGAGACCATCAGGAAAACATGTCCGTGCAATGAATACCTCCTTAAACCCCACTTTTATATAGTAAAACAGGGGTATGCAGGGGTATACCTATTTTTCTTATTTTTGCTCCAAAACATACATGTAGATTGTGGGTACTCGCCGAGGCGGTTCTAATGTGTACCCACAATCTATGTTTTGAGCAAAAATAAGAAAAAATATCACAAATTTTCTACTGAAAGTTTTCAAATTTTACAACTTTAAAAAATCTCTATACTTTGCATGGGCAAGTTTTCGTAATGCTGTAAATTCGGAGAGGATTTCTTATTATTCCAGAAAGACAAAATAAATGCTTTCCCAATTAAGTATGTCATTTCCTAAAATGAAAAATTTTAGGAAGGCGTGAGTCGTCTTATTCTTTCTAATGTGACTGACCTTTATAGATGTCCGCTGAGAAAAGTCTTCATTTAACGATCTGGGACAGCCGAAAGAAAATTATATTGGAAAGATCTTGACCGCTTTCAATCATGAAATATATCAAAGTTTGTCAAAACGAATATTGTTTCATCAAAACAAACACATTCAGAAATATACAACTCGATACGTTCTACAGATGTGGACTTTTGTCCACTCATTATAAGGAAATGGCTAACGGATTTAGCTGCAATCTCAGATGAGAAGAAAACGAGGGGAGATATTCAAATGAGGCTGTATTTGAATAAAAATCTAATATACTTGTCAGCATTGGTTCTAGCCGAGGAATCATTTGATTAAAGATATAGTAGAGGATAGTATGGCTTTTATTTCCTTTCCAACCGCTTGAAGCTAACTAAAATCGTTACGAAAACTTGCCCTTGCAATAAACAGAGATTGTTTTAGCTTTAAAATTTGAAAATTTTCAGCTGAATTTTTTTTATATTTTTCTTATTTTTGCTCAAAACATAGATTGTGGGTACACGTTAGAACCGCCTCGCCGAGGCGGTTCTAACGAGTAGCCACAATCTATGTTTTGGAGCAAAAATAAGAAAATTAGGTATACTAATTCGTTGTATAAAAGTGGGGTTCAAGGGGTTATACATTACACGGACATGTTTTCCTGGTGATGATGTCGCCCTCTCATCATATCAAATCACATCCATGATTTTTTTTTTTCTTTTTTTTTTTTTTTTTTTGTTGTGCATTTTGGCGTTGCTTAAATCTGACAAAATGTGACATGACTGTTAACTTGGAACGGTTTCTTATACTGTAGGACATTAAATGGTTCCCCAATTAACTATTTGTTTCGTAAAACGACAACCATTTCAAAGATGGCGTGTCGTCTTATGTTTTCTATTGTGGCTGACCATTATTATGTCCGCTGGGAAAAAGTCTTCATTTAATAATCTAGGACAGCTCAAAGCGAATATTGGGGAATCTTGACCGGTTTCAGTCATGAAATATATTTTGGATAAAAAATCTAAAATAAATAACAATAAAAGATAAAGGAGTGTTGACCATTTCTATTTAAAAACGCCTATGGTTTTGGAGAACAAAAAGCTGGCCATCTGTCTTCTTATGCACATGTTAACTTCCCTGAATCATGCACTATTGGATAACGGAATCTGTACTGAATGTTTCATGCCACAGCATCTGAATTTTGGGCTAAAACAATCATTTTTATATGAAATATATAGTAATTAGGAAAAAGTTTTATAGAGTATTGTTCCCCCCTGAGAACCAACAAAAGCTTTAGCATGTATATGTGTTGCCATGTATTGCTCAGTATATGAACGTGGCGTGTTGGTTCTTTGGGGGGAACGATACTCTAGAGCCCAAAAACCAGAGCCCAAATATTATAAACAGTTATAATAACTCATTCAGGCAAAGCTAACTTATTAAAAGTAATGGAAAATGAAAAAATATCAAATGGTAATAAAATGCACTATTAGAGATGCTGGATGCTGCAAAATTGACTTTTATCATTTTGGCAACAGGCCCTAATGGTCTCCATCATTTTCTGTCACAAAAGTTTGGAAACACACTGTACAAATATTCCCTTGTTTTTTTGCAACAAAAACTGTATCTTTGTTTTATTAGCTCACCTGAGCCGAAGGCTCACAAGGTGAGCTTATAGGATGGCCATGATCCGGCGTCCGTCGTCCGTCGTCCACAATTTCAAAGATCTTCTTCTCTGAAACCAGTTGGCCGATCTAGTTGAAATTTTATGTGGAGCCTCCTTGGGTAGTGGCATTTAAAGTTTGATCGCGAAATTAAGGTCACATGACCAAGATGGCCGCCACGCCCATATATGGTAAAAACCGCTAAAAAATCTTCTTCTCCAGAACCGGTGGGTCGATTTCCACGAAACTTGGTATGTAGCATCGGGGACTTCAGCCCATCATAGTTTGATAAAATGATGACCCTTGGATGACCTTGACCTATTTTACGGCAAGGTCAAATTTGGAAACATAGGCTTTTACATGGGAAAAACTGAAAACTATGGATTTTTTGAAAACTATTGCAGCCTGAGGCTTGACCAGAGGACCAATGGTCCTGTAAACGCTCACCTGAGATCTGCAGCATATACCAATAAACATGTTTGAATATTATGGTATTTAATCCCAGTGCAGGGGCAGATGAAGCCCTTGGGCCATTTTCTTTTTCAGAATAATCAATATTTTGTCCATTTACCAATTTCCTGCTGGCTTTTTCCTTCAAATGACATTTTAACAGTTATTCCCATTCAAATGCATTGGCAACCCATGTTGACCTTGCCATAAACTGGGTCAAGGTCATCACAGGGTCATGATTTATATATACATTGTAGTACTTGAGCCATCGATGCTTCAAGCCAAGTTTCCTTGAAATCTGTCCACTGGTTCCGGAGAAGAAGATTTTTGAGATATTTTTACCATATATGGGCCTGGCGGCCATCTTGGTCATGTGACCTGGATTATTTATATATACATTGATTACCCCATCCTTTAGATGCTTCACATAAAATTTGGCTTTGATTGGCCAAGCACATGTTTGAATATTATGGAGATATACAAGTATATTGCCCCGGGGTGGGGGCATATGAGCCCCTGTGGTCCATTTTTTGTCAGAATCATTAATAGTCAGTCCTTTAGCCCATTTCCTGCAAGACTTTCACTTTAAATGACATTTTAAAAGTTCTCCCCATTCAAATGCATCGGTGACCTATGTTGACCTTGCCATAAAATAGGTCAAGGTCATAACAGGGTCATGATTTATATATACAGCCATCGATGTTTCATGCCAAGTTTCATTGAAATTGGTCCAACGGTTCCAGAGAAAAAGATTTTTGAAGGGTTTTTACCATATTTGGGCATGGCGGCCATCTTGGTCATGTGACCTGGATTATTTATATACACATTGGTTATCCCTTCCTATTGATGCATTACATAAAATTTGGCTTTGATTGGTCAAGTGGTTTCAGAGGAGCAGACGTTTGAATATAGTGAAGATATACATGTATATTGCCCCGGGGTGGGGGCACATGAGCCCCTGGGGTCCATTTTTTTTTCAGAATCATTAATATTCAGTCCTACTGCCCATTTCCTGCAAGACTTTTACTTTAAATGTCATTTTAAAAGTTTTCCCCATTCAAATGCATTGGCGACCTATGTTGACCTTGCCGTAAAATAGGTCAAGGTCATCACAGGGTCATGATTTATATATACATTGTAGTGCTTTAGCCATCAATGCTTCATGCTAAGTTTCATTGAAATTGGTCCACCGGTTCTAGAGAAAAAGATTTTTGAAGGGTTTTTACCATATATGGGCATGGCGGCCATCTTGGTCATGTGACCTGGATTATTTATATACACATTAGTTCCCCCTTCCCATAGATGCTTCATGTAAAATTTGGCTTTGATTGGCCAAGCGGTTTCAGAGAAGAAGATGTTTGAATATTATGATAATATACATGTATATTGCCCCGGGGTGGGGGCGGATGAGCCCCTGGTGCCCATTTTTTTTCAGAATCATTAATATTCAGTCCTACTGCTCATTTTCTGCAAGATTGTTCCTTTAAATGACAATTTAACAATTTTTCCCATTCAAATGCAAAGGCGACCTATGTTGACCTTGCCGTAAAATAGGTCAGGTCACCGCAAGGTCATGATTTATATATACATTGTAGTACTTGAGTCATCGATGCTTCATGCCAAGTTTGGTTGAAATCGGTCCAGTGGTTCCGGAGAAGAAGATTTTTGAAGGGTTTTTACCATATATGGGCATGGCGGCCATCTTGGTCATGTGACCTGGATTATTTATATACACATTGGTTCCCCCTTCCCATAGATGCTTCACATAAAATTTGGCTTTGATTGGCCAAGCTGTTTCAGAGAAGAAGATCTTTGAAAATGGTGGACGACGGACGACGGACGGACGACGGACGGACGGACGACGGAGCATGGGTATACTATAAGCTCACCTTGTGAGCCTGACGGCTCAGGTGAGCTAAAAAGTGGTAGATGCAAACAACTAATGGAGTAGATGAAGGTATGTGATTAATTTAGGTCAAGGTCATCTCTTGACCTTGGCCAGTCTGTCGTCCATACACACTTTTCAAAGATCTTCTTCTCTGAAACTGCTCGGCCAATCAAAGTGAAATTTGATGTGGAGCATCCATGGGTAGGGGAGACGAAAGTTTGATCGCGAAATCCAGGTCACATGACCAAGATGGCCGCCACGCCCATATATGGTAAAAACCACTCAAAAATCTTCTTCTCCAGAACCGGCTGGCCGATTTTCATGAAAGTTGGTATGTAGCATTTGGGACTCAAGCCCATCATAGTTTGATCAAATGATGACCATAGGATGACATTGACCTATTTTACGACAATGACAATTTTGGAAACATAGGCTTTTACATGGGCAAAAGTGAAAACTATGGATTTTTTGAAAACTATTGCAGCCTGAGGCCTGAAAAGTGGTAGATGCAAACAACCAATGGAGTAGATGAAGGTATGTGATTAATTTAGGTCAAGGTCATCTCTTGACCTTGGCCTGTCTGTCGTCAATACACACTTTTCAAAGATCTTCTTCTCTGAAACTGCTTGGCCAATCAGAGTGAAATTTTATGTGGAGCATCCATGGGTAGGGGAGACGAAAGTTTGATCGCAAAATCTAGGTCACATGACCAAGATGGCCGCCACGCCCATATATGGTAAAAACCACTCAAAAATCTTCTCCAGAACCGGCAGGCCGATTTTCATGAAACTTGGTATGTAGCATTTAGTACTCAAGCCCATCATAGTTTGATCAAATGATGACCATAGGATGACATTGACCTATTTTACGACAATGTCAATTTTGGAAACATAGGCTTTTACATGGGAAAAAGTGAAAACTATGGATTTTTTGAAAACTATTACAGCCTGAGGCCTGAAAAGTGGTAGATGCAAACAACCAATGGAGTAGATGAAGGTATGTGATTAATTTAGGTCAAGGTCATCTCTTGACCTTGGCCTGTCTGTCGTCAATACACACTTTTCAAAGATCTTCTTCTCTGAAACTGCTTGGCCAATCAAAGTGAAATTTTATGTGGAGCATCCATGGGTAGGGGAGACGAAAGTTTGATCGCGAAATCCAGGTCACATGACCAAGATGGCCGCCACGTCCATATATGGTAAAAACCACTCAAAAATCTTCTCCAGAACCGGTGGGCCGATTTTCATGAAACTTGGTTTGTAGCATTTTGGACTCCAGCCCATCATAGTTTGATAAAATGATGACCCTTGGATGACCTTGACCTATTTTACGGCAAGGTCAAATTTGAAAACATAGGCTATTACATGGGAAAAAAGTGAAAACTATGGATTTTGTGAAAAGTGTTGCAGCCTGCAAACAACTAATGGAGTAGATGAAGGTATGTGATTAATTTAGGTCATGGTCATCTCTTGACCTTGGCCAGTCTGTAGTCCATACACACTTTTCAAAGATCTTCTTCTCTGAAACTGCTTGGCCAATCAAAGTGAAATTTTATGTGGAGCGTCCATGGGTAGGGGGAACGAAAGTGTGATCACGAAATTTGGGTCACATGACCAAGATGGCCGCCATGCCCAACTATGACAAAAACCACTCAAAAATCTTCTTCTCTAGAACCGGCGTGCGGATTTACGCAAAACTTGGTATGTAGCATTTGGGACTCCAGCCCATCATAGTTTGTTGAAATGATGACCCTAGGATGACTTTGACCTATTTTACGGCAAGGTCAATTTTGGAAACATAGGCTTTTACATGGGAAAAGGCGAAAACAATGGATATTTTGGAAACTGTTGCAGCCTGAGACCTGAAAGTTGCTAGATGCAGACAACTAATAGAGTCAATGAAGGTAAGTAATTAAGGAAGGCCAAGGTCATTTGTTGACCTTGACCCAAGGTCATTTAAATATCAAAATTAAAATTATGGTTTTCTCAGAAATCACTGGGTTTGGACACTATTGCAGCCTGAGACCTGAAACTTTGCAGATGCAGACAACTTGTGAAGTCAATAAAGGTGTGTGAGTATTCAAAGTCAAGATCATTTCATAATGACATAATACTCCAAGATCAGGCTTCATGTGAGCGTTCTCAGGACCAATCGTCCTCTGGTTATTTCTATACTTGAGGGCAGGTCTTCGGATCTGTGAGTTCCTGGTTTTTGCTTAATAAATTGGTTTGGCTGGCATGTACAGTCCAATTAATCTACTTTTGGTGCAATTGATACTTGATTTATTTGAATGTATATGTTGTTGTTGAATTATGGAGATAGGTAGCCATGTTAGTATAGCTGATGTATATGTCTGTTTTGCCACATTGGCCATGACCAACTAGGTAGAATTTATCATACATATTTGAACACAGCAATTCAATTTCTTAGATGTTGAATGTCAAACAAATTTGTCGCAAGAACAGTGTTATCAAGCTACACAGAGTTTGACTTCTTGAAGAGTTTTCAATGATTCCAGACTGGAAACTTGACACTTTATGCAACTTTTATTTATAGAATATTTATACGATGGTAATCTAATGGTACATAGACAGAAATGCTATACAGGTACCTCCTAAAAGTTTTCCTAACAATATTTCATCCTGCAAATGTTTAAATCTTTTTGGTGCATTTTTACATGATTTTTGCATCGACGAAATGTTTTAAAATAAAAACATTAGTGATAACAGACGTCAGCAAGCAAGAAAAAAAAAACATTTATTTTTACTTGTTTGTATTCATGAAATTTAGACCCCAACCCCACTGAAACTTCAATCTACCAAACGATGGCAAAATATGTAAATATATGAACACATATCTCTTCATAAGACATGGAACTATTGTCCTTAGTATAAAGGATCAGCATTGGGAGCTTGATAACAGTGTTCTAGGGCGCTAAAGTATAGGCATATACAGGCCATATAGTCAACGGTCCTTTCTTTGGTGTTTGAAAAAAGACCCTTACAGTATTCGAAAAGGGCAATATCAATTAAAATTGGATCATGGCAGGGAATGTGATTTTTGGTTTATGAGGCGAGACGAACAGTAGCAGTGTCTATGTTATATTTGCCCCGATCATCGTACGCTTTTTCTTTCTGCGATTTTCCCTACGATATTTTAGGCATCGTAGGTGATCGTGGGCTACGATTCATACAGGCATCGTACGATTTCTTGCTCTGGCTTTCGTCGACTTTCTGAGTCAGAACCGTACGGGGATCGTTGGTAAATCGTACGTAAACCGCACACTTTAAATGGAAAGCGTACGAAGCCCGTGCGAGGTCCGTAAGGAATCCATACGATTTCTGACAAATCCCTTGCGATCGCCGTGCGATTTTTTCTTGTCCCTAAATTATCATAAAAAATCGTGCGGTGACGCATGATAATCGCAGGGTCTGTTTACGGTGCCCACACGACGTGTCTACGGGCTATGGTTTTACGATTTTTTTAAATTTGTAAAAGTGCAGACCAGTGCAAAATAGTAGATGCTACGGAGATCGTAGGAAGCCGTGGAATCGTAGTAGGTTAACACCGCGGAGACCGCACGAAATTGCACAAAAATGGCATCGTACTATGATCGTAAGCTTATGGTAGGCCAAATGTAACCTAAGAATAAGGGACGATAGTTCTTAGCCGTACCAGTCCAAAAGTGCTACACACACCTTTTACAGGCCAATGACTACTAACGACTGACAAGTGATTACGTTTATTCGCTATACATGTACATGAGACAAAGGCAACGACTTGAAATGGAATGTACTGCCACATTGCACGTGAACGCATCATTGGACGAAATATTCTGACTCATTGCTGATCTGAAGTGTATTGTTAATTAGCACTTGTTGTTGATATTTCTTCATTTTACATGGAATTTTGAAGTTAATTAAAACATTTTTCAGACTCAAAGCATCAGTTTTATTGACAGGCCTTTGTAAGATCAAAAGATCATTTATTAACTACGTTTAATATCGTTGAGTGCTCTTTTTATAACAAATCTATGGCAACATCCCCCAAAAGGTTTGCTATTTTCTCCTTGCGTTATAGCATACTCAGATATTTAAAATGCAATATCAAAAGGCCAGTATAAGTACGCACTGATCAGGAAATGGCGCAATCAGAAAGAAAATCCCACTCCAAAACGAAGCTGGGACAAACTAAACTGACAATTAGGTACTTATACTAAGAAAACAAATCATAAGCCGAGTGACCAGCTATTTCCAAATAGGCGGCCACTTAGTTACCCAAACCTAACTAGAAATATGAAACGCACATATGATGCAAACAGCGCAAAAATTCCACACCAATACAGAGAACCACAACAGAAGTATCGCCTTGGAACGATCAGTAACATAAAATTACTAACGCGCTTTAACTAGTTTTACATGTCCATAACAACACCCTCAGCTTCTGCAGTGGTTCACAACATTTAGTTAGTTGTTCGGTCCTCGTGGTGAATCTCATCATCAGATTGAAAGCAACAGCAATTTTATACATATGAATGTTACAGATAATATGGTCATTCACGTACATGTATTTTCCTGATGGTAGTCACTCAATAATTTATACGAAAATTCGGATCAGTAATAGGTAGCCGATAAGTTAATGGTCACCCTGATATACGCGTATTGAGAAGTTTTGAAATAAATATCTAAAAGCAATTTCCAACTTGAATTGCATTATTTTCATACTAACTTAATGCAAAGTTAGACAGGCACTGCATGTGGATGCATCATTGATTGTGACTGCAGTTTTCTGAGTCAGCGCTCTAAAAGCGTCCGGATTATTACTGCTTTTAGATATGGTATGGATCAGCACTAGTCACTGACATTTTTTTTTTGACACGAAACTTTAAAGCTATTAATGCATTGTTACAGACTTGACCATCAACGTATGGACTGGTACTTTTTAAGATAACAAGAAAATTATAGCATGTTCTTAGTAACATGCTATACGGAGGGGTTCATAGAAATTTGGAAGTTTTAAATAATATGAGATTGTGATATCAATCTACACCGACAAGAAGAATTATTCCTTTTAATTAGTAGCGTTTAGTGCATTTTAATACTAAATAAAACAGATACTGTGTTAAACCGTAATGGTTTCATCACCACGTCTAAAAAAAAATTGTTGACTTGACCTTTAAAACTTAAAAGAAACAAACAAACATGTGTAAAATTCCACCAGCAAAAAGAAGGTTTTATTCAAAATTCCAAACATATATTCTTGCTATCTGAGTGACCCAAAGGTGTATAGCGTGTTTATGCCTAACTTGATTAGATTCTGAGTCTCCAAACAAAGATTTCAAATACATGATGAAAGTTTGATTTTGCTAGAGCCAATCAGAATACTACTATAGTAGCACAGAATCAAGCAATAATGGAAGGACAAGGAGAATCCAGTTTCAAAGCTGTGCTATAAATATAATTTAAATCTAAGGTTATGTGGCATAAGCCAAACTCTGCTATCACGTGACCCAAACGGTATATTCTTAAAAGTGAGGTTAAACTAAACTTTTTGTGGCGTCGTGAGATCAAGGACCCTATATCGATATAGAGTCCTTGGTGAGATGTAGCATAAGTCCGTACTATAAGAAATCTGGTTACATGACGGATACATGTATGCAGGGTGCAATAACTCTTCGGGTACGGTTGTCCTGTGTTCTATTGTTGTGCACATAAAATGCTTCACATGATACTATGTGCTGAAAAATTCGAACCATACTGGATGCTATAACTTTCTTGTTATCATAATCTATGTCCGTTTCGGACAATATCGGTTCGTTTCGGACAGTTTCGGTCCAATCCGGTAGATCGTGATACCGCATGTCAATCACATCTATGAAAGCGGACGTGAACGAGAACACTGTATTGGAAACAGCATAATTTCATATAACGCGATTTATCACGCCCTCTATCAGCAGGCAGAGTCTCCATGGAGGACAGACAGGACGTAATTAGACGACTGGATCATCCGGGTTAAATTTCATATGGATTGTTTTCCGATAAATAGGTCAACGATCAAGAGAGTTCGTCCAAATCTTATTTAAAAACATTGAAACTAAGCAACACTACTCAATATCATTAAACAATACATCTCCAGTTTGATTTTATCATAAGCATCGTATTTACTGATCTCGTAAGCGTGAACAGTGATCTTATAATACAAGTGATTGGACTCTAGCCCTATTTTATAGAATATGCTTGACTTGCCACTTGGACTGGGCTGGACAGGTATTCCAATAATTGACTATGCAATTAAATAAGGCAAAATATTCCAAACACTGCCTGTGTTTCACAAAATACTCCTACAAGCATATTGACTATAACTTAAAAAGAAATATACCATTCTAAAGATGAACTGTCCCAGTGTTGTTTGATATAAAATTCAAATAGATTGAGTGATTACTTTTATATAAAAAAGCTGTTACAAAAGAGGCAAATATATATACATGAAATATATTTTATCAAAACGAATATTTTTCAAGCATCGGTTCTAGCCGATGATTTATTTGATTAAAGATATCTATAGTGGAGGATAGTTTTTATTTCCTTTTCAACCACTTGAAGCTTAGATGATGTCTCCTTCTCACTTCTCATCAAATTAAACCACATCCATTTTTTTTTTTTTTTTTTTTTTTTTTTTTTTTTTGTTGTGCATGTTTGCGTTGCTTAAATCTGAAAAAGTGACAAGACTGTTAACTTGGACCCGTTTCTTATTATTCTTGTAGGACAAGTTAAAGGATTCCATAATTAAGTATCTGTTTCTTAAAACGAAAAAAAAATCGACAACCATATTAAAGATGGCGTGTCGTCTTATGTTTTCTATTGTGGCTGACCTTTTTTATGTCCGCTGGGAAAAGTCTTCATTATACAATCTAGGGCAACTCAATGCGAATATTTGGGGAATCGGTTTCAGTCATGTTATATATTTGAAAAAAAAAAACTTCTTTGGTGTTTAAGAAAGCCCCTTACAGTATTCGTAAAAACAATATCCATTAAGAGGATCGTGGCTGGGAATGTGATTTTTTGTTTGTGGGTGGAGACGAACAGTAGTAAGTGACGATAGGTCTTAGCCTTACCGGTCCAGAAGTGCTACACACAGCTTTACAGGCCAATAACTACTTACACGCTTGTGAACGACTGACAAGTGATTAGGTTTATTCGCTCTACATGTAAATGACTTGAAATGGAATGTACTGCCATATTGCACATTAACGCAGCATTGGGCGAAATATTCTGACTCGATGCTGCTTGAAGTGTAGTGTTTATAATAAGCACTTGTTGCTGATATTTCTTCATTTTACATGGAATTAATTTTGAAGCTATTCAATCTATTCAATATACTTTCAGACTCAAAGCATCATTCTATTGATAGGCCGTTGTAAGATCAGAAGATCATTTATAAACTACGTTTAATATCATTGAGTGCTCTTTTTACAACAATTTTATGGCAACATTCCCAAAGGTTTGCTATTTTCTCCTTGCGCTATAGCATCCTGAGTTTTAAAATGCAATATAGAAGCTTATTATAAAAGACTCACAAGTGACCTAGGCCCAGAATTACAATGCTACCTTAAAGTTATGGCCTACCTTAGTTAAGGTGACAAATTTTGGATCGATATTTTACCGTTTAAATCAATAACTGCTTTTACAAAAATATACAGATGTGCCAAATTCGCTACCTTAACTAAGGTCTTCCTTAACTTTGAGGATTGTAATTCTGGGCCCAGTGGTTTAAACTTAACTACATCGAGGTTAACTGGTCATAGCCGACAAAATAGTGTCAACACATGCATCTTGTTGTTACATCACTGGCTGGCAGCATGCTAGATATATAAGTAATTTTCTCAGCCATGCCAGAGAACCGGCGCCGAAGCCTGATTGGTATCGAATATAGGTGACAGACATTTCAATACAACGTTTACAAACAAAATGATGAGACGCCATTATTCTCATAGGACAAGTTTTCCCAATTAAGTATGTCGTATCGTAAAACAAAATCAAAGAACCGTTTCCGAGAAGGCGAGAGTCGTCTCTTATGTTTTCTAATGTGACTGACCTTTATTATGTCCACTGAGAAGTCTTCCTTAAATAATCTAGGACAACCCGAAGCGGATATTGGAGGAATCTTGACCAGTTCCAATCATGAAATTTATCTGTAAAAATTATTTGGTGTGCAAGAAAATTTCTTCGATATAAACTATTTGAATATGGCAAGACCGTTAGGATTATCATGACCAAAAATTTAAATTATTCTTTAATTACACTACTCAAACTTTGATAAGCATCAAAACTTTATTTTTCATTACAGGACATACTGGCAATCTAACACCAAATGTTTTTCTATAGATATAGAGCAGAACCATCACCGTGCAAACATTCCAGCTTCTTGCAGGCATGCAGAAATGATGGAAACCCCCTAAAATTGAAGTTATCACTCCTGCCTACCCTATCCAATTCTGTCATTCACCCCCTCTTACTGGTTCATTTAATTGCAAAACTGTTTTGATAATCGAATTGTGGATACGTTTATGTTTAAAACGAATTTTGGAAAAAAAATCAGAAATCTGTGATGTTTGGTAGAAAAACACGATTTTTACCCCCAAACAAATTCGCTTAAATGTTCTCTTGTGCACTGTGAGTATGAAACTGAAAACCGTTTTTGAAGTTTGCTCAAAAGAGCATTTTTAAAATGTGTTGTCAATTGTTTTAATCACATAATGCAAATTTCTATTAAGAAAATGTTCAGTCCAATGACAAATGTTTTAAAACGCTGTAAAATCTAAACCAATGCCCGTAGCTTAAATCAGTTTTCTTTTCCAAACTCGCAGCCTAAATGGCAACGTTTTAAGCAAAAAAAATGAAAAAAAAAATCGTGTTTTTAATAAAAAAAATTACAGATTTATGAAATTTTCCAAAAGTGCATTTTAGACACAAAAGTATCGACCTTTCGATTATTAAAACAGTTTTGCAGTTGAATGAATCAGTAAGAATGGGTAGATGACAGAACTGGATAGGGTAGGCAACAGTGACAACTTCAATTTCAGGGTGATTCCATCGTGTCTGCAAGTCTGCGAGAAGTGCTCGCAGACAACGCAAAAAAATGGAATGTTTACACAATTATGGTTCTGCTACATATATATAGCACAAAAGTTTGGGTGTTAAATTACCAGTATGTCCTGTGAACAAAAATAAAGTTTTGAAGCTTATCAAAATTTGAGTAGTACACATCAACACGTGATTTTCTAAGGCCAAAGTTGGTAAACTTACAAGATAACAGACCAAAGAATATATAAATCAGTTCTTGCTAGATTGTGTACAACCGACAAGCGATTTTGCTTTTTCGTCACTAATGCACCAGTCATTTGTAATCCCTGCTACCCCACCTACGCGGAAGGGCAGGGATTATGACTCTTCAGCTTTCAGAGCCCTGCTATAAACCCCAACCCCAGGGGGCAAACTGGAGTTCAAAGCTGTGTTCTTTGCTTGCCCTTCTCAATAGAAAATCTCCCTGGGGTAAAATCCTAATGTCAAAACCCCGTCATTTCACCTGCACTGAGAGGACACTCCAGGAAATTGCCCTGCACTTTAGCCCGGCTATCCCCCACCATTCCCCTAGGTGGGGGCAGTGGTTACAAATGACTGGTGCATTATGGTGTATTAATAATTTTCCGCAATATTCGTATCACATAAATGAGACAAATGACATGACTTACAATGGAATGTGTCGCAGTATTGCATGTTAAACCATCATTGACCGAAGTCTTCTGTTTCAATGCTTTTACAGCATCTAGATTATTGCTGCTTTGAACTCGGCGTAGTGTGAATGAGCACTTTGTCTTTGATATTCCCTCATTTTACATGGAACTTTGAAGCTAATCAATACACTTTTCAGAGTTGAAAGCAACATTGTATTGATAGGCATTTCATAAACTACTCATGTAATATTGTTGAGTGATTTCTTCACAACCGCATTTTATGGCAAAGTCGCCAAAGGTTAGCCGTTTTCACTTTATGCCACGTCGCTATATTGATTTAGCATGCAAAAGAGGAGCTAATTATGACTGGCTCATCGAGTTTAACTGTTCGTAAGCAGTATCAAAGAGTCCACAAATGTACCTTGATCTTATGTCACTGGCTTATGGCGTTCTAGACAACTACGAAGCTTTTTACCAAAGCCCAATCGGTGTCGAATAACGAGGTGATGAGACGCAAAATTCTTACTGAGACTATAAGAATCTTACATGAGTGTCAGGTATGGATAGACAAATCTGTCCCGAGGGTCACATTTTGGCATCACGAGGCTCGCCGAGTGATGCCAAATTGTGACCCGAGGGACAGATTTGTCTATCCATACCTGACACGAATGATGGATTCTTTTTCTTGCTCACCTTAATGCAGCGAAGATTGATTTTATACTATTTACCTAGAAAAATGATAAAATCGCGGCGTCCGCCATTTTGATTAAAAACGTTTTGACGTCATTGTGACGTGTGCGCTTAGCGACGAAATAACGTGACGTCCTATACAACCGATGTTATAAAAGAACACTTGAACGCAAAGTGCGACCGGGGTGAGATAACGAGTGTGAGATAAGAATTTCTCACATGGGTAAAACGTTGGATTTCTCTATCTGGTGTGCAAGAAAGCTGCATCCCGTTTTCTTTGCTTCAGTTTACTTGTATTAAAACAAAGCTTTGTTGTTGTCAAAATGTAGATGGAAATCATCAGTGCAATTGTGGAAAATCAGGGTTGTCTTTTGAGGAAACAACTGCTTTAATGTTATAATGTTTAGACCCCCTTTGAAAAAAGGCCATTCTTCAGAAAAAAAAACTCATGATCAGATTGAAAGAAACAGCATACAGATGCATGTTACAGATAATATGGTTATTCACGTACATGTATTTTCCAGATGGCAGTCACTCGATATTTCATACAAAAAATCGGATCAGTAACAGGTAGCCAATAAGTTCATGGTCACTCTGATAGAAGTTTTGAAATAAATATCCAAGAGCAATTTCCATAACTTGGATTGCATTATTTCTATACTAACTTACTGCAAAGTTAGACAGGCATTTCATGTGGATGCATCATTGATTGTGACTGCAGTGTTCTGAGTCAGCGCTCTAAAAGCGCCCGGATTATTACTGCTTTTAAATGAGGTATGGATCAGCACTAGTCACTGATCTTTCCTTTTTGACACGAAACTTTAAAGCTATCAATACATATTTAGAGACTTGAAAATCAGCGTATGGACCGGTACTTTGTAAGATCAAACACTGATTCAAAATGGTTGAGTCTAGTCAATGAAGCTATAAGAGAATGTTCTGAGGAAGAGAGCTTGTTATGCAATGTGAAGTGATTGACGTTTGAATAGCTTTGGGAAGCTATAAGGAACTTTTAAAAATACTTTTGAAGTTTTGAAAGTATTTAATTCACACACCCCTATTAGCGCATTTCCTTTTAACAGCTATAAAATTAACAATTGTTTAAATTGCGTGTTTGCTTTTCTCCAATGTTAATTTTGTGATGGGACTGTAAACTTAACTTGGAGAGGATTTCTTATTATTCCAGAAGGACAAGTTAAATGCTTTTCCAATTAAGTATGTCATTTCCTAAAATAGAAAATCGGAAACCATTTTAAGAAGGCGTGATAGTCTTACTCTAATGTGACTGACCTTTGGCGGCGTCCGAAGACGAAAAAAGGTACAAGTAGTCAATGATAAGGAAAAGGCGCAATCAGAAAGAAATTCCCACTCCAAAAACCGAGGTGGAAAAAAAAAAAACACATTGACAATTAGGTACTTGTGCTTAGAGAACATATCGTAAGCCGAGTGGGCAACTATTTCTCAATTGGCGGCCACTCAATTACCCAAACTTAACTAAAACTATGAAAACGTACATAAGGTTCAAACAGCACAAAATTCGACCCCACAACATAAAACAAATATAACCACAACAGAAATATCACCTTGGAACGAGTAATATAAATCTACCCGGGTGGGGCTTAAACCGGTTTTACAGGGCACCAGCCTCACTCTCATCTTCTACAGTTATTCATAACATTTAGTTACAATGTAGCTGTTCGGTCCTCGTGGTGAACCTCTAACTAGTTAATGAATCATGATGGACAAACAAATAAATCATGATAACCAACATGGTGATTACAAAACGAGGACTCACGGATTCAGTAAGCTGCCCGACGATGGAGATCCCTGGGCGCCGAATAACTCACTGAGATCCGGAGCAAAAGAAAAACACCAGTCGAACCCCAGTTGGCCAAGCAACAGACAAGAAGCTCCGGTCCCAACCAACTAAAAAGAATAGGGACCATCATAGAGTCTGGTACCCGACCCACCGGCATGCAGCGTAGTTATCAACCATGATCTGGTTAAAAACTAAGCATTCAGACTGTCGCATAACCGTCAAATTATACCCTATACGTCTCGCCTGTAACGTGTAATGATTTTTCTGAAACCATTCCTTCCTGTAAGTTTCTTAAATTTGCTAACCAAGCCACCATAAAGTTCTGGTTCCGAGAGGCCCTCACGTAAAAGCGTCTTTAGCCTAACATTAAATTTAGAAATCCATTCATAGTGTCTGCGATACAATTTAGAAAACGTTTTTCGTTTCGAAGTTTATGATACCGATAGCCCTGCTGGAGACGTTTGGCTAAATATAGGACAACCGAAAGAAAATATTGGAAGGTTCAATCATGAAATATATTTTATCAAAACGAATATTGTTTTGTTTTTCATTAAAACAAACACATTTAGAAATACAACAAATCTTGTTTTATTCACCAGATTCTATAATGGTGGACTTAAGTCCATTCATTATAAGGAAATGGATAACGGATTTAGCTGGAATTGCAGCTGAGAAGAAATGAGGGAGATATTCAAATGAGGCTGTATTTGAATAAAAATCTAATAAACCTGTCAGCATCGGTTCTAGCCGAATAATCATTTGATTAAAGATATCTATAGTGGAGGATAGTATGGCTTATTTTCTTTTCAATCTCTTGAATCTAAAATGATGTCTCCCTCTCATCAAAGTCCACGACATCCATGATTGTTTGCTTTTGATTTGTTTGTTGTGCATGTTTGTGTTGCTTAAATCTGAAGTTTTGTGACATGACTGTTAACTTGGGCCGGTTTCTTATTATTGTCGTAGGTACAAGTTAAATGGTTCCCCAATTAATCTGCTTCGTAACACTAAACATCGACAAGGCAAGAGTCGTCTCTTATGTTTACTAATGTGACTGACCTTTATTATTTCCGCTGAGAAAAGTTTTCATTAAAAGTCTAGGACAACCAGAAGCAAATATTGGGGGAATCTTGACCAGTTTCAATCATGAAATATTCAGAACTATTTCTTTTGTGTTTAGGAAAATATCGGTGGTAAAAAGCATTGCAAAATGGAAATGTAAATAAGATGTTTTAAAAAAGAGACAAGATATACAGGTATAAGATATGTGGCAGAACATGGACGATATTATTCCAGCCCGACGTTTTAAACAACGTATAGAGGGAACGATTTACACTGTATACTTGATCGACTGACGAGTCTCTTTGTTTCGTTATCCATGCCAAAATGTTTCACAATATGAATCTATTTCACGAAAATACGACCAATAACACGACTTGAAATGGAATGTGTGCTAGAATATCGCATGTGAACGCATCATTGACCGAAGTCTTCTATATTAATGCTTTTACAGCATCTAGATTATTAAGTGTAGTGTGAATGATCACTAGTCTTTGATATTTCCTCATTTGACATGGAACTTTGAAGCTAATCAATACAGTTTTTCAGACCTGAAAGCATCATTGCATTGACAGGCCATTGCAAAATCAGAAGATCGTTTAATAAACGACATGTTCATGTAATATTGTTGAGTGCTCTTTTTTACAACGATTTTATGGCAATGTTCCCAAAGGTTTTCCGTTTTCTGTTTGAACAGCAGCATCCACAAAGCCATTGTGCTGTTCTTAGAATAGCAGGGCTTTGAATACGTCTGACTTACAACTGAACAGGGATTGAAACAAACCACACTGTGGTTAACAGTTTGTAAACAATATCAAATTGTCAACACATGAATCTTGCAGTTACGTAACTGGTTGACAGAACGTGCCAGACATCTGAGTAGATTTCTCAGTCAATTTAGAGACATGGCACCACAGCCTGATTTGTATCAAATAAAGGTGACAATGAATCCACTGAACAATTACAAACGAGATTATGAGACGCCAACTTCTTGCTGAGACAATTGTATCCCGTTTTCTTTTTGACAAAAGATAGCAAAGCAAGGCGTTATTGTTGTCAAATGGCGATTGAAAACATGAAAGCATTTGTGGAAAATAAGAGTCGTCTTTAATGAAAACAATTATTCTAACACACCTCGCCTATATAGCCAATGGTAAAAAACGTGTTATATTGTGCAACAATTTCACTGGGCGAATAAGCGCGACGTTACTTTGCTGCATTTGTGACGTCAGCTATCCCGCAAAGCAGCGTTAGACGGTGAAACGTCGTTTTAGCGCACAACAAACGTAATAAGTGTGTGTAAATACCAGCAGCATTACAGTCAAATATTTGGCGGGATATCTGCAATGCAATGACGGAAAGCTGAACGATATCGACGGTTTCAGCAACATTTATTCCGTTTATTGTGTGTTAGAATCGAAATAGATCAGCTCAAGTGCGTGAATTGTTGAGTAATAATTCACTGTTTGTCGGTCTCGTGCTCGTGATTTAATCTTCTCCAAACAGTGAATTATTACTCAACAATTCACTGCTAGAGCTGATCTATTTCTTAAATTTAAACTGTTTCCAACATCTTGCTAAGCGTCTGGTTAATTATTGAGGTCAAAAGATAGCCTTGCCACTAGGCGTTAAAATGGAAATGTCTATAAAGATGTCACGTAAAAATCCTTTAGTCTAAAATTTTATATCCTTTGGTTAGTCTACGCCTCTGTCTTGATTGTAAATCAATCTAGCCAAGAATTGTACATCAGAAAATATCTGGTACTCTAGCTTTCATGAGAGGTCAATTTAAAATGTTACAAAAATGGACAAAAAGACTAGTAGCTAGTCTATCGAAAAGAGTTCAAATAACTTTCAAGGGATAACTGCTATCTTTTGTCTTAAATCTGGTATCATATATAATCTACAACTCTAGTCATCATCTAAAGACTGATCTGAGATACATGTATCACAAGAAGAATATATGTACTTTTGATGAAGTGACACAAAACTAATTATGTGTCATGCAGAAAATAAAACTCGGAACACAAGCCAGTTCGCATAGAATTATTTCATTGTGTGTTCTTGAAGGAGCTGAGAACTTTATCCATGGTCATTGTAGATAAAAAAAACGATCTAATGGGGCTGGATGGATGGCGAGTCTGATCTCGTATAATCATATAGGTTATAACTTAAATGTTATGCGACAGTCTGCATGCTCAGTTTTTAACATAATCATAGTTGATAACTGTGCTGCTTTCTGTAATTGCACGCCGGTGGGTTGGGCGTCAGACTCTATTATGGCCCCAACTTAAAGCTATTCATTTAGGTGGGTTTGGACCGGAGCTTCTTGTCTGTTGATTGGCCCACCGGGGTCCAATGGGTGTTTTTTCTTTTGCTCCGTAGTAAGATATTCGGCGCCCAGGGAACTCCATCATAGGACAGCTTACTCAATTTGTGAGTCCTGGTTTTTTATTCATCTGCCAGTGGATGTTTATCATGATTTATTTGTTTGTTCTTGATGATTCATTGACTAGTTAGAGATTCAACACGAGGACCGAAGAACTAACTAAATGTTATGAACCACTGCAGAAGCTGAGGGTGAAGTTATGGCCATGTAAAACCGGTTTAAGTTCGCCAGTAATTTTGTGTTACCGATCGTTCCAAGGCGATACTTCTGTGGTGGTTCTTTTTCTTTTATGCCTTGCTGTTCAAATATTTTGTGCTGTTGGCGCCTTATGTATGTTTTCATATTTTTAGTTAAGTTTAGGTAACTGAATGGCCACCTGTTGGTAAAATAGCTGCTCATTCGGCTTACGATATGTTCTCATGGTATAAGTACCTGATTGTTAATTTCTTTTTTTCCCACCTCGGTTTTTGGAGTGGGATTTTTTTTCTGATTGCGCCTTTTCCTGATCTTTGCCTACTTTACCTTTTTATAAAAATAAAACTATGGTGTGTGAACTTAGGAAGCTTTAGATAAGATCAAACAACAAAGAGTATATGTTATCTTGTTAAAACCTGTAAAAAGTATTAAGATATATAACATTGTTTGGTTTTGAAACAAATAGACTTTGTTGCCATTCGGTCAGAAAATCTTTGAAATAGACAAATTAAACCTGAATTTTGACATCCTTTCAGTATAACATTATCGGAATTATCAGTCAATCAATAGAAACTATATATTAAAACAAAGGTAACGCGAACTGTTTTGTCGAATAGTGTTCATGCATATTTTCTCGGATCCAATAAATATTTTGGAATTGAAATATACGGCATTTAACGTTATTTAGCTTCATGGGTATCCAATGGTGTGGCGACCTTAAGAAGAAACTTAAGAGAATATTCACTGTAAACGAAGTTACTTAATTTTATCCGCAAGCATGGTGTTCGTTTCTACAAGTGAAAGCATATGATTTGCTACAACGAAAAATCGTTTTCCCAAAAATCAAGATTCTTATTGCATTTATTCGGTTAAGCCAGACGATCTCGTGAGGCTATTAGGAAATAAGAATATGACAAATATTCGATTCTTTGCCAGGCTTTGACAATTATTAATGACATATTGGTTGCATAATGGCATTGGTTGACAATATATCTAGGTTATTTCAATCACACACGTATTCTGCGATAAAGTAGCCTAACATCACGTTTGAAAAGTACAAACATTGTAATACTTGATACCGTAGTGATAAAATTGTTAAAGACTTCCCGAAAAGACAAAAAAAAAAAGAACAACAGCAATCCATGGTAAAAAGGAATTACTCAAAGATTATATCGTTTACTTGCTGGTATATTAAATGAAGAAAAAAAAACCACATTGACGAAAGCCATACTTCAGAAATTAATTGAACTCATTATTATATAGATCGATTGAAAGAACAAGTTTAAGCGTAGTACAAATAATAGATAATATGACTATCCACGTGAATGTCTTTTTCCAGATGGCAGTAACTCAATTCAGATCAATAATAGTTAGCCACCCTGATATTTTATGAAGTTTTGACATGAATATCCAAGAGTAATTTTCATTACTTGGATTGCTTTTTTTTTTCAATACAAACTAAATGCAAAGTAAGACAGAAACTGCGTGTGTAAACATCATCGATTGCAATTGTGAATGTTATGCGACAATCTGCATGCTTAGTTAACCCAATCATGGTTGATGGCCTTGCTGCCTTCTTTGATTGCACGCCGGTGGGTCGGGTGTCAGACTCTCAGACTCTATGATGGCCCCGACTTAACGCGCTATTCATTTTAGTTGGCTGGGGCCGGAATTTCTTGTCTGTTGCTTGGCCCACCGGGGTCCAACTGTTGTTTTCCTTTTGCTCTGGAGTTAGTAAGTTATTCGGCGCCCAGGGATCTCCATCGTCGGGCAGCTTACTGAATCTGTTGAGTCCTCGTTCTTGATTCATCAGTATGTTTATCGTGATTTATCTGTTTGTTCTCGATAATTCATGGACTAGTTAGGGATTCACCACGAGGACCGAAGAACTAACTAAATGTTTTGAACCACTGCAGAAGCTGAGGGTGAGGTTATGGCCATGTAAAATCGATTTAAGCCCGCCAGTAATTTTATATTACTGATCGTTCCAAGGCGATACGTCTGTGGTGGTTCTGTCGTTTTATGTCTTGGTGTTTAATTTTTTATGCTGTTGGTGCCTTATGTATGTTTTCGTATTTTTAGTTAAGTTTAGGTAACTGAGTGGCCACCTGTTGGGAAAATAGCTGCCCATTCGGCTTACAATATGTTTTCATGGTATAAGTACCTGATTGTTAATTTTGTTTTTCCCATCTCGGTTTTTGGAGTGGGAATCTTTTTATGATTGCGCCTTTTCCTGATCTTTGCCTACTTGGACCTTTGTGAGTCAGCGCTCTCCAGATTATCACTAATTTTGAACGTGGTATGGAATGGATTAGCACTAACCACTGGCATTTCCTTTTTGACACGAAACTTTCAAGCAATCAATAGATCGTTACAGACTTGAACGAATTGACAGGTACATTGTGAGATCAATTAATCTTTCGATAAAACTGTTGTTCAAAATTGTTGAGAGCCTAGTCAATGAAGATGTAATAGAGTATTCTGAGGAAGAGCTTTTTATATCATGTATAACTATGTAATTGGTTTTTGAGTGGCTTTGGAAAGTTATTATGCATATAGGTACTTTTGAAAACGTTTACAGCTATAATTCACACACCGACTATAAATAAAAACACTCATAATAAGGTAAAAATATATAACGTATTAAACTGGAATTGCAACAGAGAATCAATCAGCAGCCGTATTTGAGTAAACATAAAAAAACTGTTGCCAGCATCTGTGGGGTGAGGGATTTTCTTTATTATGTGCCAGTGTGGACAACACATTAAGTTGAGACAAAATATATTTAAACCAATATATGACCAGTTGCTAATGCAGACCAATTCATCATTGTATAAATATGCGGAACTAAAACCGCTAATCAAAGTCTGATGAAGGCAAGAAGATGCTGGCATAGACAGTAAATGTATTCGCAATAACTATGTGCGCTTACCATCTTAAAATATGAAGGGTGAACAAGGGGAAATGAACACATGTCCTTTAAACAGCTACCGATTTTCCTATTGTTAGTTTTTCGTGTTTGTATTTCTTCAGTCTTTACTTTTTATGACGGGGTTGTAAACATTTAGTCGTTTTTTTATAATTCTAGTAGGACCAGTTAAATGCTTTCTCAATTTTCATTAAGTATGTCATTTCGAAAACCAAAAAATCGAAAACCATTTCCAGGAATGTGTTAGTCGTCTTATTCTTTCTAATGTAACTGGCCTATGTCAATGTCCGCTGAGAAAACTCGATTTTAACCATTTGTGAATTATTTGTTGCTAACGCGTGATTTTCGAATGCTTAATTTGTTATACATATAAGTTGACAAGCAAAGGATTTTACATGCGTATATCACGTAAAAGAAGCAAATGACACAAATTGAAATGTAATGCCACAATGCATGTGAACGCATCAATGACTACAGTCTTCTTACTCAATGCTTTTACAGAATCTAGATTATTGCTGCTTTGAAGTATAGTGTGAATAAGCCATAATATTTGCTATTTTTTTCATTTTACATGGAACTTTGAGGATTATCAATACCCTTTATAGACCCTAAAGCAACATTCTATTGTCATGTCGTTGTACGATCAGAAAATCATTTAATAAACTACACGTAATATTGTTTAGTGCTCTTTTTACAACGATTTAATGGCAACATTCCAAAAGGTTTGCCGTTTTCGCTTTCACTTTGTAAACAGCATCTTGATGACTTAACATGCAGTAGCTAATTATGACTGGCTCACAACTGACCAGGTATTGAAACTAAACCCCTTTTAGTCGGTTTGCCTTCATTAAGTCAGGGTGAACATTAGTCACCAACATGACAGGCATTTCCCATTGCTAGCCTTATAATGCTGACCGCCAAGCAAGGAAGCCACTGGTACCATGTTTAAAATCTTTGGTATGACCCGGCCCTGGATCGATCCCACAACCTCACGCTCCCGAAGCGGACACTCAAGCAATTACGCTAACGAGACCGGTTATCCGATTGTTATTTTTGTTTTTCCTACCTCGGTTTTTGGAGTGGGAATTTCTTTCTGAATGTGCCATTTCCAGATCATAGCCCACTTTTACCTTTGTCAATTCCTAAATTTACATATTAATATATAAAAGTTCTGACACATATTACTTCAAATACTTCAAGGTGGTCATGATTCAGTACCTTAAAGACACATTTTGAATTGTATTACATCCTAATGACTCTGGGCAGATAACAGACAAGAACCCCAAAGGGACCAATGAAAGCTTGATGTAAATCAGTATTAGTACATTCTGATTATTGCCATTTATATTCGTAAAGTTCGTGTGCATACCAACCAAGGCATGACAGTTTCTTAGTCTAGGGAGAATGATAATTGCATTACTAGCTAGCCAATATGCTCATTGTCACTATAATTTGAAGCTGATGACAATGACAAGTTTAAAGCATTATCTAAATGCAAAGACGGACATGCATTGCATGTGAATGTGGCAGTGATAACGGATCCATCGCTTTCATTACTGCTTTGAAGTGTGGTATGAAACTTGGACATGAAACTTTAAAGGTAATAATCAAGAACTCGCTTGTTACAGAACATCGGAGTATTGACAGGTACTTTGTAAGATCAGAAAAAGGTACAAGTAGGCAAAGATCAGGAAAAGGCGCAATCAGAAAGAGATTCCCACTCCAAAAATCGAGGTGGGAAAAACCAAACTAACAATCAGGCACTTATACCATGAAACATATCGTAAGCCGAATGAGCAGCTATTTTCCCAATAGGTGGCCACTCAGTTACCTTAACGTTTGATTAAACTTTGTGAAAATCGTTTGTTTAAACTTTGTGCACACTGTTGAAAGTCCTGTCATTGAAAAAATTTATATATCATTCTAAAGAAGAGCAGCGCTGATGAGGTGATGCAAAACCCACAGATGATCGAATATACGATAACGTCAATAACATGAATAATGTGATTGAAAAATAACATCAAATCATCATAATAAGTTCGATGACAGGACAGGCTGTCAATAGGTCTAGAAAATATAAATATTTCTTATTTTAATTATGGTCACCACCCATATCTTATCCCAAATCACTCGTTTCTGCTTCTTTCTTTGGTACCAAAGAATTTATTGTAAGATACTCGAAACAAGTTTAGAATGGCTGTTAATTCATTAACTTGTAAATCTCATGTGAAAACAAAGGCGGCAATACAATTTCTCCTTTAACCCATAAAACACACAATAAATAAGGAGAAGCGTAATTAGATTATCATCAAAGTTATTTTGCCATTAAGAAAATGTACGGGTACCATTCTGTAAAGAAAATGTATCATGGGTTATCATTGACAGTCATTTAAGCTCCATTTTGGTTCAAATTCCATATTAAGCAGCTCCCTTCTGCTTATGCTGTTTGCTACCTCTTTAACCAGAAGTAAATACTATCATTGTTGGAGGAAGCTTAAAAGAAGCAATCAAATTCCTGCAATACATAACTGTGCATGCACGATACAAGTATTGTGGCAGAGCTATCAGTTAACAAAATATGTAAAACAGATTCGTCCTGTACGTTTAATGGAAACTATTGAAACTTATTCTTGAGCTTTACATAAATAAGGAATCCATCCAACTTTCATCCCAATTCATTTAAAACTAGGATTAAAGGGCCAAGGCATGGCAAAGCCGTCACAAAAGGAATAAGCAGTGAGTTTATTTTACGATCAAAGAATACGTCAAGCATTATGCCAGATTTCCTACGAGATGCCGTTGGGTTTGGAAGTGTAGACTGAACAGCTGTTCTGAGTTATATTGGAGAAAAATAGCATTTAATTCTGCTCCTCTACTTCAAACACACATTGCAAGAGAAACATAGTTTCAGATCAATTTGAAATTATTTTGGCATTCCCAGGACCTTACTGAAACATTATTGTTATTCCACTCGCCCGTCGTAGATTATTCCCCTTGTGGTCCACACTTTCATTCAAAATAAAAAGGATAGCCACGCAAACTGCTCAAAATTGCCAATTTTGTTTACATCTGTAGTAAAGCTATCAATAAGGTTAATAACGATTGCGTGCCCTCTGAAGATGCTTCCTTTTTGTTAATGAAAATGGTGTCCATTGTAATACATACATACACCTTGGAGTAACAATTTTACCTGGCACTTGATAATGTTTATTTTGACTCGAATAGTGTCTTGAATAGGTGCGTTCAGCAGAAAGACTCTCGTTACGTTTTAGTGGTTTGTTTTAGTTTATGAATGCCAAGGATAGATTCTCATATATTCCACTCATGTACCGTTCGAGACTGAGCCGAAACGTATGGATGACCTCGATCAACTCAAGTCATTGATGCAGCTATGACATGATTGCATTAACGTTTTGGTGACCGAAATTTGTCTCTGAATCATTTATCATGTGTTTCTGCAGAATTTTGCGACTTTTGGTTTGGGGGAGTGGCATGTAAAACAATTCATCACGCCGCCAAAATCAAGTTAAGTGAATAAATTGTAGTGGAAAACTAAGTTTGAATGAATGTTATTTTCCATATAAGTTTAAATCTCCTACAATTTCCTTGGTTCAAATTTTATCCAAGTAACTCCAGGTGTTCGGTAAGAAATTTTGTTAAGTATAGTTCATGATGAATACCCAAATCGAATATGTGGTTGTTTTAATATTAGTAAATTGGCTAAATTTTCACACCAACAACAATGCGAAAACTTTTTTTCCCTAAACCAACTGGTAAACATGAGATGTTATATGGCATATTCCACATTCATTGGGTGCCATCAATCGGTTGCTTGTCACCTAAAGACGCTGTCTTAATTTGAATCAGAAGAAGAATACTTTATTGGTTAAACGCCAGAATTACTTTTTCATTCATCTCGGGAAGATTAGTTCTTAGCTTTCTTCTGAAAAGGAAACCTAATGTTCCTAAGGGACTAGCCAATTTCTATTGCTCTTACTAAAGGCAATGATTGCCTCGTGAGTATTCTTTGGACAGTAGCCTTTAAAAGCCATAGGAAATGAATCTGGCATTTGGCTGCATATTTTACAATACAAATCATTGCATAGACAGTCTACAAATATTTGCAACATCCACTTTAATAATACCTGAATGAGGGTATGGAGAACAAATGTAATGATAACATAAATATGATAAAACAACTAAACAATCGCAGTGGAAACGGACGCATGCACTACGAATTGACAAAAAGGCGAGATAAAACAGGAACACGATAGTAAACTATTCAATTTAGAATTTCATTAGATACCAACCAAAATAACCACTGAGAACCGGAGTTTTGCTTAGGCGAAAACAAAGGCGCAGATCATCTGATCAGCGGCTTTGCTTTCGCTACACGGATAGTACAGTTCCCCTACTTTCTAAATCCAAAATTTCCAGCCGCTAGCCGTCTTCTGTGACTGCAAAGGCCGGTTTGTGTCGGACCTGGTCGGAAACTCCGAAACCCGGTTTTCTCGCGTCGCAGCTCAAATTCGATTGTCACTTAAAGTTAAAGAAATAATGCACACTGAGACAAGGATCCAAATGTTTTGACGGATACAGCTGTGGCATTATAGATTATAAGAATCTTACATAAGTGTCAGGTATGGATAGACAAATCTGTCCCGAGGGTCACATTCAAAGGTTGGCATCATGAGGCTAGCCGAGTGATGCCAAACTGTGACCCGAGGGACAGATTTGTCTATCCACACCTTACTCGAATGATGGATTCTTTTTCTTGCACGCCTTAAAGCGGCAAAGCTTGATTTTTATACTATTTGCCTAGAAAAATGCTATAATCGCGGCGTCCGCCATTTTGAATTAAAACGTTTTGACGTCATCGTGACGTGTGTGCTTAGCGACGAAGTTACGTGACGTCCTATACAACCAATGTTAAAAAAGAACACTTGAACGCAGGGTGCGACCGGGGTGAGATAACGAGGATGAGATAAGAATTTCTCACATGGGCTAAAACGTAGGATTTCTCTATCTGACGTGCAAGAAAGCGTAGTCTGGATCATCTGTGATCAATTCTCATATTGGTCACAAAGAATATCTCTCTCAATGTTTAAAACATAATTGATTGATGCCAGACATTTATCATGTTTGACAGGCTATTATATGTGGGAAATCGGAAAGTTGCATCCAATGTCGTATTCTTCTTGACTTGTAATTAAGGATGTTCGCTGCCAATGAAAAAGTATTCAAACTTTTTTTCTAACCACTCTTTTTTGATTCCAAAATACAACACAAGACATTTGAAAACAAAATAAGTATAGGGTAGTGTGCATTTTTTCAAGCTTCAGGTCTCTGAATGAGACCTATGAGCACCATGTTTTAAATTTGGTAAAATTAATTTAATTTATAATTCTTTGAAACATACCTGTCTTGTAGAAAAATACATCTAGAATGCTTTCAAAAGTCATAATATTTACGTTGCGTAGACAATTTTGGACCAAAAGCATAGAAAAATTTGCAACTTGGAGTGGATGACAAAATTTTACGATTACTTTTCTAACCCTACACCTATACTTGAAAAGTCGGAAAAAATCAATATTTTGAAATGTACCAAACCCATATTTGTTGATTCAAACTTTTTCTTGTATTTTCATACAACATAGAACTTGGTAATATTGTTCGAATAAAAGAAAGAAATATATAGGGTAGTGAGCATATAAGAGAGAACCAGCAACTTGAAAATCGCCCTTTTCGGCCTTTTTTCGGCTGTTTTGTTTCTAAAAGCCCATTTCATAAAACCACTTTAAATTTTAAAACCAGCACAACAAAGACACAAAGAATGACTTAGAAGACCATGTACACATATACTGCTGCTAAAATAAGCATCGAACTAGTGCAATTAATTTGAAGATGTGTAATATTCAAGTTTAATCTACCCTACCCCCTAAATTTTACGGACAACTAAAATTTTCTGAAAAGTTGCAGAAAATGGGGTGAAAAAATGAAGTTTCTTAGATTGACAATTTTCATGGCTCATTCGATGCATATTATCAATATGTATCCAAATATAAAATATTAGGAAAATATCTGCAACCGTTTACGAGATATTCAAGAAAAGAAAAACCGGAAGTTCCGAAATGTCAAATGTTAGCAGCGAACATCCTTAAGGCCATATATTAGAAATACTGCGTACGACAAACGCACGAATTAGTCAAAGACGAAGCTCTGCAAGTAAGCATCAGCCCTACGACATGGTAGGAAATGATGCCAGTATGATTATATTTAACTGTTTGCTACTTAGTCGTTTTCTGATATCCTCATTGCATTGATTACATTAGACATCATGCGAGTTTTGGATAATGGTAATCTATCTATATAATGGAAACGAAATTGAAAATGGATTTAATGGAAGAAGCAACTGAGACGAGCTGTATGAAATATTCAAATGACGCTTGATTTCAATAGGAAACTAATAACATTGTCAGTTTTCATTGTGAATGGAGAGCAGCTGAAAGTTGTTGATAAATTCTCCTACCCGGGAAACGCTCTCTCAAGAACAGTGCGCATTGACCATCAGGTCACTACCAGAATTGCAAAAGGCAGAGTGGCATTTGGAAGACTATGTGTAATTATCCAGGAGCGAAATGGAATCAGGCTTGCCACCTTGTTGAATGTCTACAAGGCTGTGGCACTTGCAACCCTCTAATAACCATGCGAGACTTGCAAAGTAGTCCAACGTCACCAAAGAGACTTTAAGATCATTTCTACGTAAGCTGTTTGAGAAAGCTGTTAAAATCGCTTGGAAAGACACAGAGTCAATGGAGGGGCTCAAATGGGCTGGTCGTGTAATAGGAATACCGGAAGGGCGACTTCCTAACAAGTTTTTAACGAAGACGATCAAGTTGCATCAGGAAAACATCTCCGTGAAATGTATACCCCCTTGAACCCCACTTTTATATAGCAAAACTGGGGTACACAGGGTATACTTATTTTTCTTATTTTTGCTCCAAAACATAGATTGTGGGTACTCGTTAGAAACGCCTCGGCGAGGCGGTTCTAACGTGTACCCACAATCTATGTTTTGAGCAAAAATAAGAAAAATATATAAAAAAAAAATCCACTGAAAATTTTCAATTTTTACAGGTGAAAAAATCTCTGTATATTGCATGGGCAAGTTTTCGTAATGGAAGAAACGCTATAAAGGCGCCCTCAAAGTATCAACGAACGATGTAAATTTCGTCATTAATCTGTGAAGCTGAAAGTGGTATTGAACGCATAGACCTTTTTCCAAAATTTTCAAAAGTTAATTGCTCTAGTTAAGAGCCAAAATTGACTTAGCCAGGAAGTAAAAAAAAAGTCGTCAACACACATGAACAGTTAATAATTTAGAAAAAAAAAGATAATCAGTCTTAATACTGAGAGACAAACGACCAATCTTATTGGCTGCTTACCATGTTAAAGTGTTGGCCTCATATGAAAGACCACATAGTATTAGAGACGGCGAATAAAACACAAAGTGAAGTCTTATGGATGGTGCTAAAGAAAACGCAATAAATGAACAAAGTTTAACATTACTTATAAAAACAAAATGTGTTACTAATGCCAATACAAGTATGATAAAATACTAGAAACGTCATTGGACACGTTTGCCCAAATCCGCGGAAATACGACATCAAAGACATACAAATGTTGTTTATCCTGTAATGTTGCCGGTTTAGGGTATTTTTGTGGTATTTTTGCCTGTAGTTTTTGTGTTCTTGGGCGAAACCAGTACTAAGCATTTTCAGCTTTTTGTAACCGTTCCTGGAGAAGGCCAGTACTAGGAGATCGTTTTCTTTTCGGGCGTGCACTGGAAGACTCAAACCGAGGTTCGCTTTTTGTAATACCGTTCCTATGTACATGTAATTAAAAAAATGTCGCTTTTGGTTTTATTTTGACACCGTTACTGGGTCCACTTTAACTAGTACTAGGATAAAAAATATCTCCAATGTATAAGAATAGTATGTACAATTCAGAAATTAGATTTTACCTCTTTCAGGTTTCAAAAAAAGAGAGATGTAATCATTCTGATAAGATGAGATGAATCTCCTTTCAAGTTTACCTTATACTGTTTCCGTACACCAAAATCTATCTAACAGACGAGTTAAGAAAAACTGTGATAAAAAAAAACATGAAACCAGAAATATTATAGTGTTAAGGCGGACTGGCTACTAATTAATTGGTCAGCACGCACCAGATTTGCGTAGAATTACATACATATACAAGTCAAATGTCACATTTAGAAGGAAAGCTTATCAAGCACGTCACTGTTTCTTTTTGTGGTGTAAAATGACGGAGGCTGATCCCAATCAGAAGACCAAATAAATACATTGTGTCCCTCCTGTGAGTAAGTGTGAAATTTCCTTTAGCAGACACTTTCTAAAGCTCAAATTATAGTTTCGTTTTAGTATCCGCATTCAGAGAAGTGCTGACTCAAAATGTCAAGGGATTTCCAGAAAATGGGGTCCAGCTTTTATTACTTTTTTGTATCTGTTTCTTTAAGATAAAGTCCGTCAAAAGAGAAGCAAAGTTCGTTAAGATAAAGTCCGTCATAGGAGAGCAATTGCTTATACAGCACAAGATTGATTCGTCTGTTCTTTGAAAAGTCAATGCTATCTTATTAGCCGTCTGCTTACTTTCCACTTGATAAATTCGACATTACATCTCTAGACATTATTATCAGAAGTTTGCCATATTGATGTTGCGTTTGTCAAGAAATAATTGATCTTGTTTTCTGCATTTGTAGACATCTAATCAACATTAACAGGAAACCAGGCGAACTTTGTCGAAAAGAGAGAGTATTGTCGAATTACATTTCATAGCGCCAAACGATTTTGAATTAAGACCACATATACCCAGCAGGCACATGACGTCAGAATGACGTCAGATCGACGTCGATGCGACGTCATGACGTCGCATCGACATTGATATGACGTCATTTTGACGTCATGTGCCCACTGGGATAGAAGAATGTTATAGGGAAACAAAATGTATCCACTAATCAGAATGCAGAAAGCGACAGATGATTAGAATGACAATAGGTCATCGCATGCTTTACATCCCAACCTGCAGATTATCCATCTCAAAGTACATAGAGTTTACAGTGGTAAAAAAATAAAATTTCCATTGCTTCAGGTATCTATAGTTTGTGGGTACACGTTACAGACGGTTCTAAAGAGAATCCACAGCCTATGTTTTGGAGCAAACAATAATAAAAATGTATATTCCTGTACACTCTAGTTTAACTGATTGTAGTATAGTCGGTAGTGTTCTGAATCTGCTATATTATAAATGTGATAAGACATATCTTTATGGAAATGACGACACGAGAAAAATGCATTGTCGGCGTTATATTGGTCGTCTAGACGGGAAATTCCGTGGCATTATATTTGTGATGTCATCAAAGTGCGAACAACAAGCTACGTTAAGAAAATAAAGTAATGGGCGCTTCTTCGGACCTAAATTAAGTTCATCAAGTACCTAAAATGGATCCCCAATATGGGTAAAATGGTAAAATACTTTGAAAATACAGAGGCAATCCACACTTCAAAAAGACTGTCTCCTGATATCTTGCATGGGCCTACAGATTACATATCGACATTCTATCGCTTTAATCAACAGACTTTTGCAAGACGATAAATCGAAACGGAATGACAACCGTGAACATCATTTGAGCCGCCTCGTGAGAAAACCAACAATCTGCCTAGGCGAAAACAAAGGCGCAGATCAGCTTCGCGGTAACCGCGAAGCTGATCAGTGCCTTTGTTTTCGCTACACGCATAGTACAATTCCTCTTCTACTTAAATCCAAAATTTCAAGATTCCAGCACTTTTCTGTGCTTGCACAGGCCGGTTTGTGTCGGACCTGTTCGGAAACCACAGTGTTGGTTTTCCCACGAGGCGGCTCATTGATTTGATCTGGTAGACTAATCACATCTTTGATTATCAACAACGTCTAGTTGGGTTTTTATTCATATGGTAGCTCCATAGAACTGGAAGGATCCGTATAATTATATAGGCACAAGTAGGCATTGATTAGGAAATGGCGCAATCAGAAAGAAGTTCCCACTCCAAAAACCAAGGTTGGATAAAACTAAATTGACAATTAAACATATCGTAAGCCGAGTGAGCAGCTATTTCCCAAAATGCGGCCACTCAGTTTCCCGAACTTAACTGAAAATATAAAAAGAAAAAACGTATAAAAGGTGCAAACAGCACACAAATTCAACACCAAGACATAAAACGTGACAATTAGAACCACAACAGAGGTATTCCTTTGGAACGATCAGTAATATAAAATCACTGGGTGGGAGGCCGGGCTTTAAGCGGTTTTACAGGCGCCCAACCTCACTTTCTGCAATGGTTCAAAACATTTACATGTAGATAGTTGCTCGGTTCTCGTGGTGAATCTCTCACTAATCTGGGACAAACAAATAAATCATGATAACCACCATGCTGAATCAAAAATGAGGACTCAAAATACAGTAAGCTGCCCGACGTGGATATCCCTGGGCCCCAAACAACATCACTGAAAATCTTGAGCAAAAGAAAAAACACCAGGTGAACCCCCGTGGGCCTAGCAACAGACAAGAAGCCGGGGTCCCAACCAACTAAAATGAATAGCTTTAAGTCGGGGTCATCATAGAATCTGACGGCCGAACCACAGGCGTGCAATTAAAGATTGATATCAACCATGATTGGGTTAAAAAAGGTAAGCAGTTATATCATGAACGTTTTTAACGTATAATGATTTTTCTAAACTGAGAAGAAAAAAAAAACATTCCATCCTATCAGTTTTCGAAGTTTATGATACCTATAGCCCTGCTGGAGAAGTTTATTTCGCATGGTGAAGTCCATAACATTATTGCAGAATCTAAAAAAACCCTACTAAGTTGCGAAATGTATACACCATTAGAAGTACAGCGAGGAACGTCACCATCCAAAAACGAAAAATTATTATGTAGCTTATTTTCAACTTTTATGCATTGGTTTATTCACATTTTATATATAGATTCTGAAGGGAAACTACAATGTGAACCTAATTCCGCTTATCTATTGCATTTACCATAATTAAGTTATCAACAGGCAAGAATATCCTCTGGTACAACCAGAACAGTTAAAATAATTGAGCCACCTCGTGGGAAAACCAACAATGTGGTTTCCGAACAGGTCCGACAAACCGACCTGTACAAGCACAGAAAAGAGCTAGAGGCTTGAAATTTCGGATTTAAGTAGAAGAGGAATTGTACTATCCGAGTAGTCGCCTATGAAGATTGTTGGTTATCCCATGGGGCGGCTCATATTTTGTCTTTTTGTCACCACTTCTTCGAATGTTGGGTAAACCTTACGAAATCGCAAGTAGTGAGGGTATATTGTTCATCTTTTAATGCATTTTAGCTAATACAGGGGCCAAAGTCACACTTTTTACAATGTCAGATGACAAATGCAGGGGTCAAAGTCATAATTTTTACGATGCCAAATGGCTAATACAGGGGCCAAAATAACAATTAATACAATGTCAGATAACAAATACAGGGGTCAAAGTCACAATTAATACAATGTCAGATAACAAATACAGGGGTCAAAGTCACAATTTTTACGATGTTAGATGACAAACACAGGGATCAAAGTCACATTTTTTACTATGTTAGATGACAAACACAGGGGCCAAAGTCACAATTTTTACTATGTCAGATGACAAACACAGGGGCCAAAGTCACAATTTTTACGATGTCAGATGACAAACACAGGGGCCAAAGTCACAATTTTTACTATGTCAGATGACAAACACAGGGGCCAAAGTCACAATTTTTACGATGTCAGATGACAAACACAGGGGCCAAAGTCACAATTTTTACTATGTTAGATGACAAACACAGGGGCCAAAGTCACAATTTTTACGATGTCAGATGACAAATACAGGGGTCAAAATCACAATTTTTACAGTGTCAGATGACTAATACAGGGGTCAAAGTCACAATTTTTACGATGTTAGATGACAAATACAGGGGTCAAAATCACAATTTTTACGATGTTAGATGACAAATACAGGGGTCAAAGTCACAATTTTTACAATGTCAGATGACTAATACAGGGGTCAAAGTCACAATTTTTACGATGTTAGATGGCAAATACAGGGGTCAAAGTCACAATTTTTACAGTGTCAGATGACTAATACAGAGGCCAAAATCACAATTTTTACGATGTTAGATGACAAATACAGGGGTCAAAGTCACAATTTTTACAGTGTCAGATGACTAATACAGGGGCCAAAATCACAATTTTTACGATGTTAGATGACAAATACAGGGGTCAAAGTCACAATTTTTACAGTGTCAGATGACAAATACAGGGGTCAAAGTCACAATTTTTACAATGTCAGATGACTAATACAGGGGCCAAAGTCACAATTTTTACGATGTCAGATGACTTCAAGATAAATTATGGCCCATGCATGAATGTCACCGGATATACAGGAACTTTCAAGCCGTGGAATAAGGCAATAGGTGCATCAGCACTATAATGTCTGTTGTTGAGATCTTTTGGTTAAAACATCCAATCACAGAATTGTTTTGGAAACAAAATACTTCAAGATCTGTACCAATAACATTATACGTAAAACGCACACTTTTTATGCAAGCCTTCTACTGTAACCATTTCTATTAAGCCATCAAAACAAACCACAATCATATTGTGGTAGCTGCCACAAAAAATTGGGAAATATGTCGTCTGTGATTTATTTGTCAGACAGTGATTAGCTTATATTCTATGATTTGCATATTTACATCAAAGACGAATTATAACATCAGATTATTGAACACTGTCTGTTGCTTTAAAGATAACAATATTAGCAAATATCTAAATATCTGCTAAAGAATAATGCCTTCTATTGATTTCCTTTACTTGTATTCTTGGTTAAGATATTCCACCTGCATTTGACAACTCGCCTGTCCCGATGACACACGTCTGATTCGTACTATTATTTCAACTTAATTGACTGCAAAAATAATGTGGCGCCCATCCGTACTCGAACATCTCTGACATTTACTGACCAATCAAAGCCCTATTGAAGCTGTTAAGAAGTAATTATTACAAAAACTCGCTGTCTAATAATGACTTTGCATTTGATAGTTTACCGTGCTAATTTCACGAAACTTTGTTTGTGTAAAGTTTGATATGTTTGCGGTAAGCAAAGCCGTCATATAAGTGTGTGACGTCATTTAGGCGTCAGGCGGCTATATTGTTTAGTAGGTATGCCTAAAATGAAAGCAGACGGCAATCTGCAAGTACATGTAGTATGCATGGTTTCTACATGGCCAGAAAAGCGTCCATGTCGACTTGCGATAACGTTATAATGTCGAAAATGATCGTCGTGATAGAAAAGAGTAGCATTAATTTAGTGAAATACACAATATATGGCACAATACACCGCATTATACACACTGACAATTAGACGCCCGTATACCAGATGCATTCTGAAAATGCTTAAGAGCTGACAAACAGCGACATAGATGCGTATAATATGACGTTGTTACGACATTGGGAAGGTTTTACTGATGTTACCCTAGAAACGCATGTGCTTTAATCCATTTTTATTCAAATGTTGTGGATATGTTAACTATATGTTAATTTACAACACGCACAGAGAACGTGAATGTCCCGTGACAATTACAAATTTGGCAGCACTTTTCCTCGAACCTTTTGAACGCCCCTCGTACATACAGTCCACCAATTTATTTTCGAAAACAAAAATCTTTTAACCGACCCCATTACACATCATACTTATTATTTATTATATACATATTTACTTATATTATTTACATTGTTTACATTAGTTACATAAGTAAAAATTCTTATATATGTAATTAAATTATTCAATTTCGAGTCACAAGGACACCCCTGTACTTATAAATACATGTATAGGTCTGAGCTATATTAAAATTGAATCCACAAAAATGTAATGGACACTAAATAATCATATATGCAGGCCTTATTTATTTATTTTATTTCATTTATACAATAGTTCAAGAGGGTAACATATTTAGCTCAAAGGCCAGTCTACCATATGGCCCTCTAAACATACGCAATAAATACAACATATCAAACATGGAAATAAACAAACAGAAATATATACAAATTTACAAACAAGTCAGATATTCGTAAAACCAATTGATAATAAATGTAGTAATAAGTAAAAACACTTAAAACTTATCATTGGCAAAATCACATTGACTTACATAAAATGTACATCGGCTTAGTTTCGGACGGGCATGTAAAATTGTTATTTGGCTCATTGAAATAAGGTAAAAAGACGTACTTAAAAGTGTAAAAGCATAGTAAGTTAAGATGCTATATGCTCTTTCAAAACTCTTTTGAATATGTTCTAGGACGGTGCTGTCGGGAACGTATTCCATAGTTTGGGGGCTGAGCATGTAAATGAACCTGTGTAAAAAGATGTATTTGTCTTTGGTATTACTAGTGCGCCATTTTCAGTTGACCTCAAAGTACTATTATATACTAAAGCTGTTGGTGTCAGCAAATCGGATATGTACGAGGGTGATCCAAGAAGTAATGCGAACTAATGTGTAATTTCTTTTACCATTGCCGTTTTTCAAGATCATAGTTTACATCAGAGTTATGATGCATTATCGAATTTCCAGATTCGATAAAAAATGCAAGGTAAACGACCTTGGCCACGGTTAAAATTGATTTTATTTATGTACTGCAGTGTAATATGCAAAGCACAATTACGTCAATAAGCGTTTTATTCCAAAGTACAATAATCCCTTGAAAAGATTTACAGTACATACCTTTATTAGTTAAACACAGCACAAATTATTGAGGTTTGGCTATCTGTACCCCCTAGAATTTGAGTCAATTTTGATCTCTCAAAATCTCAACATTTTCATCAATGCCTATTCTACTTAAACAAAAAGGTTAAATTCCATACAATATTTATTTTTTGAATAAAAATTCTTCGTTCTGAAAGGCTGTGGGCATAAATATCGATATTTACAATCTTATCGGTGTCAAATATACGCACGAATTATAGGTATTTGTCGTACTTCGTCGAAATTGTGATATTTTTGTCAGATGCCGTTGCTAGGCAACATAGAATAGTCCCTGCTGATCTTTGCATTTCGCTTTCTCTATTATTTCCAAACATAAGGCATATATAACACAACTGATATGATTTGTATGTATATAAATGTCAATTTAATAAATTGGAGCACAAAATCTTTCCCTGTACCCCTAACAAAATTGACGTTTTCAGTCAATTTCGCGTCCATGTCGACTTTGGGTCGACAAATCAAATATTCCTTAAATCTCAATTCGTCATCCGAACTTCATGATATTACACCTAATAACTGCACATATATACACGTGTACACATGCCAAATTATTTAATTGTATCTGCGTTGGTTACTAAAATACAGTTGTGTTCGTATTACTTTTTGGATCACCCACGTATGACGGCGTAAGATTGTTCAAGGCCTTGTGTGTCAGAATGGCTTTATTATATTTAATTCGCTTTGATACTGGCATCCAATCTAATCGTTAAAACATTTCCTCTGATTGAGTAATAAATAAAAATAATTGTTAGATCCTTTGGAAGCAGTAAAAATACAAAGCTAGAAGATGGGCCATATTGTACAATTTCGGGTTATGAACCTTCATCAGTGACCCTTTATAAAGCTGGCAGCGAAAGCCAGACATTTTGCTGCAATTTCAAGAATTTACATATGTGTAGTCTAAATCAAAGACTCAAATTCCCAAAGGGGCCAAATAATCAAAATAATGTTAAGAAGATGATTCTTAACATATAAAAATTTGAAATACTTCATATATATTCACTGATCCCAAAGGATCAAAAGAAAAATATAATCTGCACTATGGATGATGTACGGGGAGACTTTTTAGGGCCGCCACACGACACAACACCAGCTGCAGTAATAGCAAATAAAAATAATTGTTAGATCCTTTGAAAGCAGTAAAATACAAAGCTAGAAGATGGGCCATATTGTACAATTTCGGGTTATGAACCTTCATCAGTGACCCTTTATAAAACTGGCAGCGAAAGCCAGACATTTTGCTGCAATTTCAAGAATTTATATATGTGTAGTCTAAATCAAAGACTCAAATTCCTAAAGGGGCCAAATAATCAAACTAATGTTGAGAAGATGATTCTTAACATATAACTAGAAATAAGTGTTTGTAAAACACTATGCCCCCAACTGTATGCTTGCCACTAACCTGGCACAGTTTTTTCATTATTTTTGAAAATCATGCAAGCAAACAGATTTGACCTGGGCACAAATAGCAAACTTGAGGACTAACAGTGATAACAGATGCACACTTAAATCCGAAAGTGGTAAAATTGATAAATTTTTAAAATTCCGTAATTTTGTCAAAATTTGACAAAAAGTTCTCAAAAGTTAATCAGGTGATCTACTCTTTGGCCCCAATCAGCATACCAAATATGAAAGCACTAGCTCAAATACTTTTTGAGATATCTTGCACACAAGATTTTCAAGATTTTTTTTCAAAGGGAGATAATTCAGAAAGGAGGCATAACTCAGAAAAGAAAAAAAAATACGGGTCATCTTTTTTTTTCATGAGGAATCCATATATGAAATTTCAAGACACTAGCATCCACTGTTTAAAAGTTTCAAATTTCATCCGAAAGTGGTAAAATTGATAAATTTTCAAAATTCCGTAATTTTGTCAAAATTTAACAAAAAGTTCTCAAAAGTTGATCAGGTGATCTACTCCTTGGCCCCAATCAGCATACCAAATATGAAAGCACTAGCTCAAATACTTTTTGAGATATCTTGCACACAAGATTTTCAAGATTTTTTTTCAAAGGGAGATAATTCAGAAAGGAGGCATAACTCAGAAAAGAAAAAAAAAATACGGGTCATCTTTTTTTCATGAGGAATCCATATATGAAATTTCAAGACACTAGCATCCACTGTTTAAAAGTTTCAAATTTCATCCGAAAGTGGTAAAATTGATAAATTTTCAAAATTCCGTTATTTTGTCAAAATTTAACAAAAAGTTCTCAAAAGTTGACCAGGTGATCTACTCCTTGGCCCCAATCAGCATACCAAATATGAAAGCACTAGCTCAAATACTTTTTGAGATATCTTACACACAAGATTTTCAAGATTTTTTTTCAAAGGGAGATAATTCAGAAAGGGGGCATAACTCAGAAAAGAAAAAAAATACGGGTCATCTTTTTTTTCATGAGGAATTCATATATGAAATTTCAAGACACTAGCATCCACTGTTTAAAAGTTTCAAATTTCATCCGAAAGTGGTAAAATTGATAAATTTTCAAAATTCCGTAATTTTGTCAAAATTTGACAAAAAGTTCTCAAAAGTTAATCAGGTGATCTACTCATTTACCCCAATCAGCATACCAAATATGAAAGCACTTGCTCAAATACTTTTTGAGATATCTTGCACACAAGATTTTCAAGATTTTTTTTCAAAGGGAGATAATTCAGAAAGGGGGCATAACTCAGAAAAGAAAAAAAATACGGGTCATCTTTTTTTTCATGAGGTATTCATATATGAAATTTCAAGACACTAGCATCCACTGTTTAAAAGTTTCAAATTTCATCCGAAAGTGGTAAAATTGATAAATTTTCAAAATTCCGTAATTTTGTCAAAATTTGACAAAAAATTCTCAAAAGTTAATCAGGTGATCTACTCCTTGGCCCCAATCAGCATACCAAATATAAAAGCACTAGCTCAAACACTTTTTGAGATATCTTGCACACAAGATTTTCAAGATTTTTTTTCAAAGGGAGATAATTCAGAAAGGGGGCATAACTCAGAAAAGAAAAAAAATACGGGTCATCTTTTTTTTCATGAGGAATCCATATATGAAATTTCAAGACGCTAGCATCCACCGTTTAAAAGTGCGGACACACGGACACACGGACACACGGACAAGCCCAAAGCAATATGCCCTACCAACTTTTTCAAAGTTGGGGGCATAAAAATTTGAAAATTTGCGTTTAAAATGACACGTGCCGCTCGTGTTTGCATCTTATTTATACATGTACGTTCAATGTTCTGTTTTGATGTGGATCCCCAAGAAATCGAACCGTAATCAATCATAGGGAGAATGTAGCTTTGATAATACATCTTTTGGACATTTTGTGGAACATAATAAGACAGGTGTTTTAGAAGTAATATCCTAGAGGAAATGACGGAACATAAGTAATCAATATGTTTGTTCCAAGTAAGAGTTTCATCAATGTGTAAGCCTAATAATTTTTAAGAACTGACCGAGTTTAGAGGAGTATTACCGATAATTATATTTAATTGACCTGCCTGTTGAAGTTTATATATAGTACCAAGGGTCATAGTAGTTGATTTACCATAATGAATTGGCAGTTTATTTCTTATACTCCAATCATCTGTTTCATTTGGATCCGTTTGCAATTTATGTTCAATTTCGGGCTTGTTTTCCCCGATACGTGAACAGTACTATCGTCCGCATATAGATCAGCGAGACAATGTTTCAGATAGAGAGGCAGGTCATTGATAAATAATAGAAATAATGTGGGCCCCAGAATAGAACCCTGGGGCACACCCGATAACATCTCAGAAAATTCAGACATACCGTCGTTGCTCTTTATGCATTGAACGCGATTACTTAGGTACGACTGGAACCAGTTTAAGGATGCATTGTTCAGCTTATAGTGTGTTAGCTTTTTAAGAAGAAGCGGACGGCCTTTCTGAAATCAATAAACAAAGAACCAATTATGTCTCCCTTATCGATACTTTCCATCCACTGATCTATCAGTTTAATAAGTGCCGTGTTACAGCTGTGTTTTTGTCTGAAACCAGACTGGCATTCATGTATCAATTTGTGTTTATTTGGAAACCGCATATTTTTTTTTTTTTTTTTTTTTTTTTTTTTTTTTTTTTTTTTTTTTTTTTTTTTCGCAGGCTTCTCCGAGGGATGAGGATGACAAGAAAAGACAGAAAGATAGTTGATGAATGATAATGAGTTGATGATGATAGCACATTATTATTTATTTTATTTCATTTTCATAGCATAAATGCATACATACACAGATACGTTTACGTTTACATCAGTTTGTAACACGTATTTACAGATGTGGAAATAATACATATGTGTAGTTGATAATTTCAATTCAACTTCGAATAAAACAGTTTTAACCAAATGAGATACAATGTATCAAAAATTGTGATTACGTTTTTGCGCCAATGCGTAATACATGTGTGTTTTTATTTTATTTTTTTTTTTTTTTTTTTTTTTTTCACTAACAAGATATATCTGAAGTTAAAAGCATTATGAAATATATTTTCCGAAAAAATAGACAATAGACAGAAGGAAGACAGGAGCTGATGCACTACCCATACATAGACTCACGATACAGGAGAAGGTTTGAAGACTCTATCGTGGTCGTTATGGAGGGGTATATGCATTCATGATCAAATGTAAGATGATAGACCGGTTTTATAGAAGAAAGATTTTAGACGCAACAACATATGATTGAAAAAATGTACATAAATGTTTTGTCTTTGTCAAAAAAGCTGAAGTATATATTATTGAGCATGGAAGAGTGTAGTGTCAAAAAATATTCATATTTTCTTCCAGAGCACAAGCTCCTTTTCATACTTTTTACCCACTGAAGTATAATCTAAGAAATTTGTAGCCGTATGTAGTTTCTGAATTATACTGTCAGTGATTTGTTGAAACGAGTAGTGCTTATTATTAAATTTAATATTATTTCTAAGTTTCCATATTTCCCATTTGGAAAGTATTATGATGAAGTTCACAAATTTCCTGACAAGACTGTTTTCGTGTAAAAGCCCAAGGACTAGATGAGTTGAAAGTAAGCTGATCTTAAGTTGTAAGTCGTTTTCCAAAATGCAGTTTATTTTATTTTCAAGTGTGTGTATTACGCGGTTTATAAGTGAGCACTCATAAAAAAGATGCTTTATGGTCTCTGTATTTGTTTGACAAAAGTGACATAATCCAGTTGACATATTCATAAGAAATAATTTATGTTCCGTAAAGATAGCATTCTGGATAACTTTCCATTGAAACTGTTTTTCTGTGTTACTGAGCGGCAATTCTAGTGTTGAATTCCAAATTTGTTTCCATCGAAAAGTTTGGTCAAAGACTGTTTCCCATTTCAGAATGAATTTTCTTTCAAAGTTAACATCCATTAAAATGTTTTGGATTAGCTTTAATCTGAAATTTTGTGGTTTAATGAGATTATTGTCAAAGTAAATATTCAATTTGTTGTCAATGGTGATTCGTTTTGCATTTACATTTGGAATATTGGGACATTTTAAAATATCAATTATGTCAGTGGAAAAGCTCGTTATAATTCTGTTATATTTTGCCTTCCAGCCAGTTTTATCGAGAAGTTTATCGCGTATCACAGCAGGCTCATGAAAAGTTTTCGTTTCTGTGTTCCATATTTGATTTACTGTTTTGATATTACTCTTACCAAATGAACTTATAAATATTGGCAAACTGCGAAATTGTATGTACTTATTTCCAAATAAACATGACTTCAAAATGCTTTCTTTTGTTTTTTGTTGTAGTGTCCCATTGAATTTAGTCCATGCGGAAATACAATCTTGATAATATTTCGGAATTCCTTGTAAACATAGGCCTTTGATATTCGTGCATTTGCATAGAAAGTAATCAATGTTGAATTCTACATCAAAATGTTTCAGCCATGATTAGCCAATGATATTCCAATGCTCATATTTTGATTGAATTAGCTTGTACATGAAATTTATCTGTTTTGATTCTATGTATTCCCTTAGGTTGAGCATTTTTACCCCACCCTCGGTTTGTTTTAAGTACATTGTTTTCTTATTAACAAGAGGTTGTTTATTGTCCCAAAGAAAATTCCACATTAAGGATTCAATCATTTTAATAACATTGTTTGGTACTGGTTTAATATCTGCAAGAAACCCTATTTGTGATGCTAAGAGCGATTTTATGATTAAGACCTTACCTACATAACTTAAATTACGGCTTTTCCAAATTTGGATACAATTCTTTATTTTGTTTATTTTTTCCATCCATATTTCGTTTTCATCGACGTCATATCCGTGATTAATCCCCAACGTTTTAACATTTGTTTTTGTCCAAGTTATTTCTGTAAATAGTGGTGTTTTATTTTTCCAATCCCCTAAATATAGTCCGACTGTTTTTGCTTTGTTAATTTTTGCTCCAGAAGCTTTCTCAAATTTATCGGCAGTTTTAAATGTTTCTACAATTGAATTTTCTGTGCTACTGAAAAATTGGGTATCATCCACATAAGAAACTAATTTAACTTCTGATTGCTTTTCCGTATCTGGCTCAGTGTAAGGTAGAGTGATTCCGATAATATCTTTATTTTTGCGAATCGCACAGGCAAGGGAGTTCAACCTGTAAAATATAAAGCAGGGGGCTGATCGGGCATCCTTGACGCATAGAGCGAGATATATTAAAGTATTTACTGCGAAAACCGTTTGTAAGTATGGAAGCTTTTGCATGTTTAAAAATCATTTTAATCCACGATTGAAATTTTTGGCCGAAATTAAATTTTTCCAAACATCTAATAACCCATTCCCATTCAACTCTATCGAAAGCTTTCTTGTAATCAAGGAAGATAATCGCAGCATTTGACTGATTTCGATCTGAGTACTCTATAATATCTTGAACCAAACGATTAGCATCTGAAATGTTCCTTCCACTGATAAACCCTTTTTGATCAGAATGAATGAGCTTAGGTAAGAATAGTTTTAATCTTTCTGCTAATATTTTTGTAATTATCTTATAGTCTGTGTTAAGTAATGATATAGGACGCCAATTCGAAATATCTTCTCTATTTCCCTTTTTATATAAAAGTGTTATTATTGCATTATACTGTGTTTTACTTAGCGTATCATTCTCAAGGCTATATTTTATTACATCTGTAAATTCCCGTTTTATCAAGTACCAGTATGTTTTATAGAATTCGGAGACAATGCCGTCATCTCCTGGAGATTTGTTTGGTTTTAACTGCTTTATTATTTTAAAAATTTCTTCAGACGACACATCTTTTTCACAAAAGTCCCTTTCCTCATCATTTAGTTTTGCATCGACTTTATTTAAAAGCGAATTGGCTTCAATCAAATCTATGTCGTCAGAAGTTAATAATTCTTTAAAAAAGTTAGTTTGTTCACTTAAGATAGAATGTATGTCAGTTTTAACGGTACCGTCTTTGCATTTAATTTTTGTCCATGTTTTGTTGCTTATATTATGTTTTTCAAGATTATAGAAATACCTCGTCGACTTTTCGCCTTCTTCAAAATTTTTAACTCTTGATCGTATTTTAGCTGCTTCAGTTTGTTTTTCATAAAATTGTTTTATCTTTTGTTTTAAATTTTTACATTCGGTTTTGTGTATGTATTTATCGGAATCTTTAATTTCATTTAATCGTGTTTCCATTTTATTTAGCTCATATTTACTAGTATTTAAACTTTTACTTATTTCAATTGTAAGTTGTTTTATATTGATTTTTATAATTTCCCACCATATCAAAATATTTTCATATGTATTTATTTTTTCCGTCCAAATCGGCCATAACTTTTCAAGTGATTCCTTGAAAACATTTGATTGTATCGTAAGGACATTCATTTTCCAGATACCTGGACCAATTTGAGATTTACTCAAATTTATTTCTAAAGCTACCGCATCGTGATCACTAAAGGGAAAGTGCTGAATAGAGGCATCATTTACATAGCAATCTAAAAAACTAGATATACAAAAGTAATCTATTCGAGATTTAGACGCTCCCCTGGCGAAAGTGTACGCCTGTTTTCTAGGGTGTCGCTTACGGAAAATATCTTCTAGGCTAAATTGCTTCATTATACTGTCTAGTTCAAAAAATCCTTGGTCATTTTGATTTGCGTTTGGCTTTCTATCTATACTATTGTTTTGTGTACAGTTAAAGTCACCCGCAAGAATACAGGCGTATTCATCATCAAAAACTGCACCTAAATTTGCAAAAAATCGTTTTCGTTCTACAGAATTGTTCGGAGCATATATGTTAATAATTTGTATTTTGTGACTATTTATTTCTATTTTTACTGAGGTAACTCTTCCATCTTCAATATTATCATGTTTTACAAGACTAAAATTTAATGAATCACTAAATAAAACACCCACCCCCTTCGATAGGCTAGTTCCGTAATTCCATATGCTGATTCCTTTCCAATCTTTTTTCCACTCATTTTCAGTTTCTGCATTATCACAGTGTGTTTCTTGTATCAAAATTATATAAAACTTCTGTTTTAACCATTTAAAAGCATTTTGTCGTTTGGTTTTGTTTCGAAGTCCATTAACATTGACTGACGTTATTCGGAGCATATTGAATATTTATTGGGGTATAATTTTCTTTGTCTTGTCCGACTGCTTATCGGAGGGGGGAGTGTTAGACATGACACTTCTATTTCGCTTTCTGCTTAGAGGCGTTTCAGTTTCAGACTCAAAACCTGGTATCGACCCGCTATCGAAGAAACTTTGGATATTTTCCTCAAGAACGGACGCACCTTTCCCACTCAAATGGATACCCTTGATGTCATTGCCATCATACATTGATCTCATGGGTATTCCATCTTTCATAAGATCGTCATTGTTCAAAAAGAATATATAGCTTTCTTTTTTAGACAGTTTCAATACATATTCATTCACTACGGATGTAGTTTTATTCAAATTTTCCGTGAGAGTTGATTTTCCCCGTCTGTGTGGAATACTAGAGAAGGCTATCTCGGCCGCGGGGAACTTTTCATGCACTTTGCCGAGCGCAGATGTTATTTCTAGTATTGTTTGGTTAGAGTCCGTTTTATATCTACTAATGTCATTAGTACCCAAATGAACAGCAACCCTTTTAACAGTTTTCTCGCCAGCTTGCGATTCCGCCATTTCGAGCAACTCATTTATTGCAGAAGCTGAGCCACCTGATACCGAAATGTTCTTGACATCTGGATCCTTAAAGTGGACACGCTGGGAGTTCGAATCACCAAGGACTAGAAATACTCTCTCCCGGGACAATGCTTCAAGCGTCGTTTCTGATGCCCTTTCTTCTGCCACATTTTCCGTTTCATTGTCGGCTACATTTTCAATCTCACTTTCTGTAGTGGCTTGAGTTAAGTCAGCAATATTTAAGTCATTGTCATCTTTATCGTTTTCATAAGCGTTTGCGACGTCAAGATTTATTTTTATGTCTTTATTTGTTTCGTCAACGCCATTATTTGAATTAATAGAAGCAGATTCTCTACCTTCAACTATATCATAAGCGTACTCGCCGTACATTTGAACGTTCTTATAACGTACACAATCTTTTTGTTTGTGTCCCGTTTCGGAACAGAAATTACAAACTATATCCTTTGTACAATCCTTGTAAAGATGGCCCTCACCCTTACAACGGCTACAAAGTTTTTTGCTGGGCTTATCCTTATCAGGGCAGCGGTAGAAAGGGTGACCTGTGTTTGAACAAACTTTACAAACAGTTTTATTATCTGTAAAGATGCGAACATTAAAACGTCCAAGTTTCACTTTTATCGGTATGGGTTCCTTTACGTTAACCATTTGGAGATATCTCGTACCGGTCTCAATATCCGTTCCTCGGATCGTACCTCTTTTAAAGCTGTGCTCTACCACTTCACCAAACATTTTCATATGATAAATAATATGTTCATCAGACAGCTCATATGGGGCATCTTTAATTGTGACGTTTGTTATAACCCTTTCAACGTCAAGGACATTACAGTAAGTCCCACGAATGTTTACCCCTTCTAGAATTAGCTTTTCTTTTGACTCATTTGTATCAACGGTAATAAAACAAGCATTTTCCGTAATTTGTATAGCTTTGACCGCATATTAACATGTTTTTCAAAAAAAATTGAGATGGTGGGCAAAATAGAAATTGGGCGGTAGTTTGATGGGTCATCTTTTGCACCATTTTTAAAAATTGGATAAACCTTTGCTTGTTTAAGCTGATTTGGAAAACGCCCACTAGTGATGCTTTTATTTATCAAATCTGCGATGCTGGGTGCTATAACATCACAAGATAGTTTAATAATCCTGGGGCCGATGCCGTCCAGGCTAGTTGATTTTCCGGGGTAAGTTTACGGATGAAAGTCACAACCTGTGATGGTGTGATGAGTGGGATATGAAAAAAAGTTTCTGAAGGCACTTTGTTGCTAACATAGTTAATGAGCTTGGTTTGGTCATCCGCTTTTGCTGTCGTGTTAAAAGAATTAAGTCGTAAAGAAAAAAGGATTCAGAAAAAAAAGATCCAGAGGATTATTCCTTTGAGGGTATAAGAAAAATTAATGTAAGGGTAATAGAAAATGTTGGTTCAGGAAACAATAAAAAGCGTAATAATTAGAATTAAAGATTAAATCTTTACAGATCTGAATTTGAATCTAAAACGGAATGGTTTACTGGTGATACGCCAAATTGAGGGGGGAGGGGTGCCAGGAGGGAAATTTGTCCCTGGCTCTCACAAGAGATGCGAACTTGGACACCCAGGTTCAGATTTACTGTGGTTAGGTTTGCTTATGAGTATGGTGTATGTACTTAAAATTATTTATTCTCTACGTAAATACAGAGATGTCCAAATGATTTGTGTAATTCATCACAGAAAGAAAGTAGAATTAGTAGTCAGAGAATGTGTCATCGTTAATATGTGTCTACTTCCGCAGAATTTTACATGTCAGCATCTTAATTAAATGTTGATCACTCGTTGATCAAGTAACACATTCAGATGTGTGACTCAGTTACTTATGATGACACAAACCTCGACAGAATCAATTTTAATTCTTATCTCATTTTTCGATGAAGTTTCTCAATGCAAACAGAATAGCCCCAGATGGGACGCCAGGCTTATATGGGCTTATTGTTACATCATATCTGGATAGGGAATAATTCTATCGCATTCAGGTTTCAAATTAACGCAATAAATCTTGTTCTGTCTCATAACAATTACAGGAAATAAATTTGTATCCAAGATATACTTAAACTTCAGATCTTGCATTAAGATTCTATGTGTAGATGACATTATTATGAACATTGGATACCTTATACATTAATTGTAACATCATATCTGGATTGGGAATAATTCTATTGAATTCAGGTGTCAAATTAACGCAATAAATCTTGTTCTGTCACAAAACAATTACAGGAAATAAACTTGTATCCAAGATATACTTAAACTTCAAATCTTGCATTAATTAACATTCTATGTGTAGATGACATTTAATTATGAACATAGGATAGCTTATACAAACAAATGAGACATCTTAACTGTGACATCATATCTAGCCTGGGAATAATTCTATAGAATTCAGGTTTCAAATAAACGCAATTAATCTAATTCTGTCACAAAACAATTACAAGAAATAAAATAAAACGTGAGCCAGATGTACATTTGCGTCTTGTGTCCTATGTATACCAGATACTAAATATGGAATAAAGTTACGTATAGATACATGTATATTTTGATAGTCTGTGGTGCTGTCAGACTGCCAAATACATGTATAGCAAGTCGCATAAAAAGTTATTTTTTATCATTGATAGTGTACTTCTATATGTACATAGCTTCATCGCATAATTAAATATAATTAAATGCTAAAATATAAATGTAAACTATGAAATAACATTAAAGAAGTCCTACTAAAACCATTTGAATATTATGGTCACAGGGGAACTCCTGAGGTCAATTGTTTTTCAGACTCATAAACATTCTGTTCATTTCTCCATTTCCTGCAAGTTTTTACCCTTTGAATAACATGTTAACAATTTTTCGCAATTCAAATACATATATAATCTATTTTAAAAGCTGCATATAATTTTAAAAGCTTTTTCGTATTTATAGCCCTGGCAAACATCATGCTTATGTGACCTAAATCATTCACATGAACTTTTGTTTCCTTCTAAAGGATGCCCCAAGTGAAATTTGGCTTTGATTGGTCGAGGGGTTTCAGAGGAGAAGATGTTTAAAGTACATGAACATATAAATGGACTCCAGCCTGTGGCAGGGGCCAAACTGCTTTCATAAACATCAATATTCTGCCCATTTTCCTATAGCAAGTATTTTTCCCATTTATAGTGCGGTGCATGAATCATGTACGACGCTTAGATCGAACGAAAAATGCACCCATGTAGGGAAAGGTTGAAATTGGTCTCAAATTAAAGCTTATAATCTCTTCTTTCATTTGCCGGTTGTCGTCGTGTCCGGAAAGTGTAGCGTCATATTGTTAAATGGGGAGATAACTCTAAACTAAAATGTTATAAAATGCAATACTTTAAAGAGTGCATAATGCTAAATCGTCAATATCTCCACTGTTGAATATCGTAAGTGACTAAACTTAGTCTCATTTTAAAGCTTCGACATACCTCTTTTATCAAATGGTAAGTTATGCAAATTATCTAATTTGCATATTCATGGTTATTGATAAAATCATAAAAAATGACGACAAACTCATACAAAATCAAAAAGTAAATTAAATAAGACCAAAATCACAATTGTGGTGATTTTTATTGCGCCGTCGATACAATTTGATACAAGTTCTGTGATGTCATGGACCTGTAGAAAAATCGTCTGATTTGCATATTTATGAATATCAGTAAAATACGATATAAATCACAGAAAAACTGAGGGGCTATACCAAAAATGAAGAAAAAAGATAGAAAACATAAGCAGTAGACTTACAAAAATGACTTGCACCCCGACTAGAAATAACACCTGAATGCTGACAATTATGTAAAATGAAAGCTTATTGCCCTTCCTTTCTGTTATTTACTATTGTCATGTCCGGAATGTGTACCGTAATATCGTAAAAAGGGGAGATAGTTTTATACAATAACACTTAAAATACAATACTGTATTTAGTATTTGTTTTGTGCTTTGAGTGTAAAATGCTTAATCAATATTATCGCCTCTGTTAGTAATCTACCACTAACCTGGTCTCCATTTAAAACTTAATCAAATTGTTAATTATGCAACTAATCTAATGCATATTCATTAAATATCAATAAAGATATCAATAATGAAAGAAAAACATTTAAACCCAAACATTTCAGACCCAAACCATTATTGTGGCACACTGCTATTGTACCACTGATACGATACCATTTGACACATTTGCAAATACCAGGGGCCTGTATAAGAAAATCACATTTGCTTATCTATTAATATTTGTCAAAACTTGAAATCATCAGGGAAAGCAATGGAAAATCTGTCCTTAAAGAGATTGGGGGTGGTGTATTGATATAAGATCTACCTTGTAACCCTAGAACAATTCCTCATGTATACCAAATTGTTCAGAGGAGCCGCCTAAATGCAAAAATATGTCCCTGTTAGAGAAACGTTGGAATGACATAAACTTACAAGTTTTCCATGATTTTCAACCTATAATATGATTCTTAAGGACTTAAGGATGTTCGCTGCTAACATTTGACATGTCAGAACTTCCGGTTTTTCTTTTGATGAATATCTCGTAAACGGTTGTAGATATTTTCCTAATATTTTAAATTTTGATACATATTAATGATATGCATTGAATGAGCCATGAAAATTGTCAATCTAAAAAACTTCATTTTTTCACCCCATTTTCTGCAACATTTCAGAAAATTTTAGTTGTCTGTAAAATTTAGGGAGTAGGGTAGATTAAACTTGATTATTACACATCTTCAAATTAATTGCACTAGTTCGGTGTTTGTTTTAGCTGCAGTATATGTGTGCATGGTCTTCTAAGTCAGTCTTTGGGTCTTTGATGTGCTGGTTATAAAATTTAGGTGGTTTTATGAAATGGGCTTTAAGAAACCAAACAGCCGAAAAAAAGGCTGAAAATGGCGATTTTCAAGTTGTTGGTTCTCTCTTATATGCACACTACCCTCTATATTTCTTTCTTTTATTCGAACAATATTACCAAGTTCTATGTTGTGTGAAAATACAAGAAAAAGTTTGAATCAACAAATATGGGTTTCGCACATTTCAAAATATTGCTATTTTCCGACTTTTCGAGTATGGGGGTAGGGTTAGAAAAGGAATCGTAAAATTTTGTCAGCCACTTCAAGTTGCAAATTTTTCTTTGCTTTTGGTCCAAAATAGTCTGCGATACGTAAATACTATAACTTTTGAAAGCATTCTAAGTGTATGTTTGTTCAAGACAGGAATGTTTCAAAGAATTAAAAAATCAATTAATTTTACTAAATATAAAACTTGGTGCTCAGAGGTCTCATTCAGAGGCATGTAGCTTGAAAAAAATGCACACTACCCTATATTTATTTTGTTATAAAATGTCTTGTGTTGTATTTTGGAATCAAAAAAGAGGGGTTAGAAAAAAAGTTTGAATACTTTTTCATTGACAGCGAACATCCGTAATTGCTCTTTATCCCTTAACAATTGACTAAATTACTAAGATTAGTACCATATTAATACAGGCATTTGACACTTTTGCCTGGTTGTACATAAACAAAGAACACTGAAAGCAGTATCAAATACAAACTATACTAATTTATAAGCCTCATCTGATTTTCAATTTCATGAAAATTAATGAAAAATTGAAATTGATGAGAAGAAAATGGAAAATTAAAAGGGTATACCTACAAAATGACCTGTATCTCAACAACCAAAACCTTTGATGTGCTGAAATTGGTGTCGAAATATTTCTAATATAATATTATACACCCTGCATCATAAAATATATGTCATTTGACTTTCGTTTCATGACTATGAATAGAATCTTGAGAAATCGGAGACAAATTGCAGAAAAATATAAGGCAGTATATCTATAATACAACCCTTATCTAAGCTAGTAATAGCCTTAGATAATTAGACTTTGTGTTTAAAAGATAATTACGACAATGTACTACATGTATACCCATTTAATCTTATTAATGAATTATATGAATATTTATTTATCACGAATTTTCATGAGAACCTCAAAAATAAGTGAAAATTCACGGAACATTTAAGGGGTATACCAACATAATCACTTGCATATCAGTTGCAAATAGCCACAAATTATTCAAAAGTGCATCCAATAACTCCTACGACTATTAGTCATTGCCATGTGGCCAGATTTACAACATCAATTAGTTATAAACGAATGTACAAATGGTTTTGTTGGAGCTCAGCCTTATGTTTTCTGTTTTGTATTCATTTTTATGAAGTTTTACGTAGCGTTCGCAAAACAATATCAAAAATGGTCAATATATATCAGACTGCAGGGCAATATAAGCGATTTTATTGGTATATACCCTTAAATTTGGTAATTTTTCTTTAATATCTAATGTTCTGATTAATATTCGACAACAAAACGTCAGATGATTTATATATTATCTTATTACATGGATATAGAGCACTGACCTAGCAATCATTTGGTACTATTTTCTACCCTCTGTGGCGTTTTATAGCTGAGATATGTGATTTTGTTGGTATATCCCCATCATTTTTCTGTGATCTTTCTCTTATATCTAAAGTTTTCGTTAATATTTGAACATTAAGAAAATCAAATAGCTTAGATATCTTATTACTTGATTAAAGTACATTGTCCTAGAAATTACTTTGATATTTTCAACACTATAAGGCATTTTGGTAGCTGTGAGACATAAGCGATTTTGTTGGTATATCTCTTTTATTTTTGTGATGTTTCTCTAATATCTAAAATTCTTAATAATATACGAACAACAATTATTTCAGCTGAACAAGATATTTTATTACAAGGTTATAGAACATTGTCCTAGCAATCATTTGGTCACATTTACACAAATCTAAGGTTTTTAGTAGCTGAGATATAAGCAATTTTGTTGGTATACCATTTCATTTTTCTGTGATTTTTCTCAACACTCTTAAGTTTTATTATAACAATTGGACAATGCGTTAGTCAGCCGATTTATATTTCTCATAATCTGGTTATAGGACAGTGTCCTGCCAATCATTTTATTTCAACTTTAGCTCTCTAGATATATTAGTAGCCAAGATAGGTGTGGTAATATAGGTATACCCCTTCATTTTTATGCGGTTTTCTCCAATTTCTACAGATTTAATTAAAAACAAAAATCAAATGACTTATCTATTGTACAATAGACTCATAAAATTTTGCTAGAGCAATCGTTTGACACCATTTTCAACACTTTATGGGTTTGGTTGCTGAGATACAAATCATTTTGCAGATATTCCTTTTTATTTTTCTCCAATTTGCAGTTTCCATTAATATTCATGAAAGTGAAAATCAGATAAAAAGTCTGATGTATCAGACGAGGTTGATCGACCATTGTTATAGCATTCACTTGATACCACTTTCAGTGCTCTATGCTCATAAACAGCCCATGTACAAGTGATTTGGTAACTATTTCCCATTATTGTACCGTTTTTTATCATTTTTCATTAATTTCATTAATATGCAAATGATTTGATTATCATGTATTAAAATATGTATTCATGTTAAAAGTTCTATGTCCGTGAATAACTTATTGACAAACTATAATATTCTAGAGCATGCTGTTACTGGGGTATGAGTATTTGTTTAAGTACACGCCCATTCTTTACAGTCACATTAGGGGTGGGTTGAGAAATTATGAAATTTACATCATAGAAATAAGTTCAGTGTTGAAGACAACATATTTTTGGTATTCCAATGGTATTCTGGCCAAACTGGTGGCCATGAAAATTTGTTTAAGGGGGTCTTATATCCTATTTCCCACCCTAAAGTCTTCAATGGCTAAAATTTCCCTCGGGTTTCCTGATTTTTTGTCATTTTAATTAATATTCATGAAAATACAAATAATATAATTATCATATTAATACATGACATCAACAATTTTGTCAAGTGGTATTATTGGTGCAATAATTATGTGTCACAATGGTAGTTTAGCTATGAAATTTGCCCACTTATTGTTTTATGTGTTTTTCCTGTGATTTTGGTGTTTTCATTAAAATTCATGAATCTGCAAATTAGATCATTTGCATTCTTTATCATACGATATCAGGCGTATGTCTCCGCTTTACAACGAGACCAAAATCCGTGGTCTAGGATAAGAAACATCTAAGATATGGTCCATTTTCTTTGTGTACCCCCATTATTGATTCACAAAAATGTGCAAGTTTTTGATCGGGAATGCGATACTTTAAAGGGATGTAACTCAAGTAATAGAAATAGAACAGAAACGTAGCATACATGGCTGAAAAGCTTATGAAATTGTCTACAAGACCAAAGAAAATTCGTTTCAAAAGTATTCATATGAATCGCGCAAATTAACTTTGAAAATATTCATTTTCAACGATTTTATGGGTATATTACGTAACATTATGTAACAACATCGTCTTAACATTCAAGAGTTCTGAACAGCAACCAATCGCCGCGAAAAAAGGCCTGTGTTATATAACTAGGACATTTACGTTGTCCCGTGTATAATTCTATGACTTTTTTGAACGGAAACAACTAACTGTCGTAACTTGCTTTGTTATAGTTTGGAGCTATCTCCCCTTTTTCTAATATGACGCTACACTTTTAGAAAGCGACGACAACCAGGAATCAGTAGAAGAGGTAATAAGCTTTCATTTGAGACCAAGTTTGTCCTTTCCCCTCATGGGTGCATTTTATCGTCAAGATTCAGTTTCATGCACCGTACTATTAATGCCATTTTACCAATTTTCACCATTCAAATATCTAGGCGACCCAAGTCGACATTGCTTGCTGTATACTAGATTATGGTTATCCCAGGGTATCCCAGGGTTATGATTTAAATAAATGTCCCTGATGCTACATGTTACATGCCAAGTTTCAAGATCCTAGGCTTTATGGTTCTAGAGAAGATTCGTAAATGCTTTTGCTATTTGTAGCCCTGGCGGCCATCTTGGTAATGTGACCTGGACCATATTTTTGTTCCCCATTCCTTCGGATATTCCACATAAAGTTTGGTTTGGTTTTGATTGGCCCAGGGGTTTCAGAGGAGAGGATGTTTGAATATTTTGAACGACAACGATGACACCTCACCTATGAACCTTCGGCTCAAGTGAGCCAAAACATAAAGCGCAGTACACGTAAACCACTCATTGAAGGATGAGCAGGCACTTTCAGAATTTTTGTTGCTACTCGGCTTACGTATCATGCAATATTATGGAAGCAGTTGCTCCGTAACATTTATCAAATTACATGTTAGAACAAGAAAAGAATAGTGGTTTATGAATAAAAATTATTACATTGTTCTCCCACTTTCTAATTTTCACTCAAGAGAAACTGTGACCACCAAGTGTGGCAAAGCAACAGACACAGATCCGCCTAAATTACGTAATATTACAAAGTAAAAACATTAGGAAACCTGATCAATCTCTCTGTTATTGTTCTATTATTGCAATTTTCCAAGTTTTATTTCAAGCGAGTTAGCATTTGTTGTGATTTAATGCTTTAATATTCAAGCTTTCTCTCTTTAATCCATGGGGAGCATTAGCAATGATTCAATTTCTTCATTCAATTTGAAGACCAACAAGATTTTCAGGTTTACAGAATTCTTTTAATGCTGGTAATAATAGCAGAATTGCAGTAATGTCTGATTAAACAGAAAACAAAGCCCAAGAGCAGAACTTGGATCTGTTAAATATTCAAATCAATATGCAAGGCTTAACTGAACAGAACAATAAAGCAAAATTTACAAATCTTTAAATTCACATTACCTCGCTTTCTACATTGTGGAGATGCATAAACCTAACATGAAAAGACCTAAACCAAGTGGTTAAAATCAAAGTCAAAAATAGGAATCTATTGGGAGCAGAGCAAGAGCTATTTTCCAAGGTACTTTCCGTTACACTCCCATCTTAAATGAATCGAATATAATCTTTATATGCATAATGAACATTACTGGCATTGAGCTTAAAACGAGAAATAGCCCCCCACCCCCCCTATGACCGAGCGGTTAACATTACCGCGCTTAACCATTCGATCATCTCACCGCTGTGTCTGGTGTGGATTCGAGCCCCTCACGGGGCGCATGTGAGACAAGCCAAGTTCTGCTTGCGGGCGTTCCATTTTTTTTATTATTTTTTTTCGGGGTTTTCCCGATTTCGCCCCACTTAATCATATGTGCTGAAATAATATTTACATTAAAATATTAAATAATATTGCGAAAACGAAATAACCTGGATTTCTTATGTTACTTCCATTCAATCCCTGCATTGTTTGCACCAATCTATCAGTCAACAGAGTAAACGCTATAGGAGAAAACTCGAATATCTCACCTCAACTCCGTGAAAATTGCAATGTGCTTCACCCATTCCGTACCAGGTGATTCTCAGCTGTGATACCAGATATAATTTTACCTTCAGATCGACTATCATTGTACTAATAGCTGAATGGAGCAATAGTCGTCTTCTTTTAAAATTTTATGTAAGCCGAGTAAACCATATTTCAAATTTATTGAAACATCTTTCAAGATCAAATTTGATCAAAATTGACCATAACTGGTTTTAAATCTTTTGTGGTTTTCTTTCCTTTTTATCAGAGACATAATAGAATTATAGTCAGAAAGATGACGTTAAATTGTCTTATCCAAAATCATATTAGCCTTATTTAAACAACCCCAGACGGTCACATGGGAATGCTGAATTACTGTTATTAATGGCGAATGGTTCAGAATATTACACGGATAAATGCGCTGCTATTCCAGGATTATCCTGGTTTAAACGGATTAGCATTCTCTGCGTTAGACGGACACAAACATGAAGGTTCAACACACAAAAAAGAAACAAGAGTACAGGAGACGTGGGGTACCGTCAGTATCTTTTTAATAGGTTCAGAATAAACTTGTCAAATGGTCATGCGTGTGGCTTCGTTCAGACCAATAGACGAAATGTGCAGTCGGACAGTGTTACAAACTACTTCATTATAGTTGCAATTACAAAAACATACGTGCGTATGGAATGCACAATGTGCCAGTCACTGTACTGAAAATAAGTTACTTTCTGCTTGTTGCTAATAGTTCAAGGCAACAGGTCTATTAACTAAATAAAAAAAAAATATATATATATTGTTTTAATACCCTTAATAATCAACCAAACAACAGAGTAAAAATAAAATGTGTTAAATAAAAAACAATGACATAATTAGATTATAAATAAGACAATTGGTCAGCACACATGCACTACGACAACTGTCAGATTTATAAGGAAAGCTTATTAAGCACATGCATGCTTATTTTTGTGGTGTAAAATGAAGGAGTCTGATTCCGATAAGAAGAACAAAATAGTACCTTGTGTCCCTTCTGTGAATGAGTGTGATATGGTTCCTTTAGCAGACACGCTCTAAAGCTCAAATGTAAATTTTAAAACAGTTTGACCGTGCCGCTTTACCTCACGTGATAAATTTTGTAAACACAAAAAGGGATACCCATACAGGTCTAGTGTACCATATTAGATTCATTATTGAAAAAAGTAATTTAAAGCAGTCCGATCAACAAATACATACCACTGTCAAAGGTAAACCGGCAAATCATCATCATCATCATCATCATCATCATCATCATCATCATCATCATATCCGTTTTATAGTCCCTTGTCCTCTACTGAGGGTTTGACTTGTTTGAAAAGTCTCCTTCTTAGACGACCTCTCCACTCTCAGCAGTATTCATTCCTATGTCTTTCTGTCGCCTAACAACACTTCATCCCATGACTTCCTTGGCTTGCCAGATCTTTTCTGTGCAACTACATTTAGACTGCGTACTTGAGATATCCAGCCTTTGCTGCGTTCTACATGTCCATACCATCTAATCCTGCTGGAGCGGAGCCTGGAGTCCAAGCATTGAGAGAAGGGAGTCTGAGATTAATTCATCATTCGCCTTTACATTACAGATCCAGCGGATCATCGCACGGTCATTGCGCCGCAGGCGGTTAAGTGTTGCCCATGTTTCTGTCCCATGCAGCATTACACTTCTCACACAAGTTGAATACACTCGACCTCTGGTCAAAAGTGGCAGGTTGCGGTTCGTGAGGAGGGGGAGACCGGGCAGTAGCTATCGGAACTTGCCCCAAGCCGATTTGCAACGTGTGACTGCTGCCAGTTTACAACCACTACCAGCAGAAAGCATGTTTCCTAGATAACAGGACTCTGAAACAGCTATATTCCTCAACACCACAGTTAATTGAATAGGAAGTTCTCGAACCCATTGACACATTATAAATGTGGTAAGACAGGCCTTAATCACATGAAGACACAAGAAAAATAAACTACTGTCCACGTTTAATTGGTCGTCTAGACGGGAAATTTCATTAGGGATGACATTTGATTTGTGAAATTGGTTCTGGTCATCACGGTGCAACAGAGAATATAATGAGAGTTGCTTCGGGACTTTATCGTTCTCTTAAATTAACACCTCGTTGTACTCGAAATTTTTATACTAGTGAACGGATGTTTCTTTTGTCTGTGCGTGACGAACAGGTCGGTTTGTGTATGACCTGGTCGGAAATGCCAAAGACCAGTTTTCTCACATTGTGGCTTACATTTGACTGATCTGTTAAAGTATGTATCAACAAAATGACACTTTACCCTGACTACTGTACACCTCGGCCCCAAAGTACTCACATACTACCCAAGATGAATGCTACTTGCCTAAATACTCCTCCATGCATCAGATTAGAAGCAATGTAAAATATGAAATTTTGTAAAAAAAAAAATATGTAAGGGTAGCAGTAAACCACTCGTGTATAATGAGCATGTACAAACATTTTCCACTGACAGTCTATTGTTACTATATAGTCTGTTTGCGTTGGATGCTGATTTAATGAAGTGGTGACTTCCTCCCTATACAAGTACAAGAAAAGTTCTGTAAATAATGAAGATGCTAAATGATTTCCCTACTTTCTAATTGATATTCAAAAGAAACTGTGTCTAAAGCGTTTATATCACAAAATTTAGCAAAACAGCAGACACAGTGTCTCCTGAATTACGTAATATTACCAAGTAAAAGCATTTGCAAGCCTGATAAAATTTCTCTGTTATTGTTCTATACAATCAGACATAAGTTAAGCATCACCCTATAACATTTTTCTAAATGTATTTTTCATTAAAAATAACTTCAAAACCACAATAAATTAGTAAGGGTCTTCCCTGACTGTTTAGGTCTGTCCGAATGGCTTTTTTACCATGTCGCTCAAGTTATATATGGTGTACTAAATACACCTACCCCTATTTTGGGGGGGTTGCCATTAAAAGTTGCATTAATGTCCCCTATATGATCGCAAAATGGGTTTCTATAGGCATGGAAAGAAAGTAGTATCATGTTGTAAAAATGTCCCAAAACGTTTTCTTCTACCAAAGGTTTAATGGCAGTTACATGCTGATTCAGGCAAACTTATTTCCTTGTTTATTAGCACGACGTTTTCACTGTGTAACATGCCATTCTTTAAACGCCCATAACTGTTGATGTGTTAGCGGTATTTATCTGAAATTTTCAGACTGATTATGGTTTTGAAATTGTAACAAAATGGCATTATCTTTTTACGCTGTTTGGCGGTTTAAAAAAAAAAAGCATTTTTTTTCTGGCGGCCATCTTGGATTTATGCAGATTGCAAGAATTGTCCAAAGTTGACAGCCTGTCATTCAAGCCAGATTGGTTCTATGACACCCGTTAAGGACAGAGAAACAAAGAACTCGATACTAAACATATCGAGGTCAAAGTTAAAGCCTTTTAGCAGCGTCATATGGACTAGGAAACAGCGATTTTTGGCCATGTGGGGTGTGTCTGCTTAAACAACGCCTACATGTTTACCTTAAGAACAACCTCATCCGCTTTTGCTTTAATTTATTACCAATATAACAAATATCACAAATATTAAATGATAATATTTCTGTATTGAAGGTTTTATTGATTATTTCGGAAAATATTCAAGTGATGCTTAACTTTTGTCCGACTGTATATAATTGCAATTCACCAAATTTTATATCAAGCCAGAGTGCATATGTTAAGATTTAGTTGTTTAATTTTCAAGCTTTCCCTCGTTAATCCAAGGGGAGCATTACCCATGATTCAATTAATTCATTCAATTTGAAAACTAACAAGATTTTCAGGTTTACGTGTTTTGTTAAGACAACGAGCAGCACGCGGATGTGTTCAAATCAATATATTTACATTTTTCTAAAACCTCCTTAGATGAACTATTAGATGTTCATCTGTGTTCATACTTCCATGAACAACATTGTGCCACGCGACGTGACGTAATCCAAACTTGACGTCAAAAAAACATGAATCTCGCCAATCTGATTGGACGTTGTAAACGTCGACGCCGTTCTGCTGTTTGAACACACACTGTGTGTAGATTCTCTTTGCTGGTAAATGTGGCCGCCTTGGTGATTTTTCAACAAGCGATAGAGAGAAATGAATGTAAATATAAGCAATGAGTTTAATTTTTCTGTTGTTTCATTTTAGCTGAGACTGTAATAATGAGTTAACGCTAGAAGAATTACATTAAACTACGCTTCCTGGTTATTCACCTTGGTTAGTTTGAATAACATCCTCAGACGGCCTTTTGGGAATGCGGCATAACAGTTTATTCTCTACCAGACTTAAGCGTTATTAATGCCGAATGGGTTAGACTATGACATTGGTTGATAATATATCTGGGGTGATTGCTTGCTACTCTGACATTAACCATCTCTGCACTAGAAGGGCACAATAAGGATTTACAAAACAGGGTCAAGGCGACGGCTGAGCTACCGCTTATATCTTTTAAAACGGAGTGTTACGGCGAATTAAAATGTGTCAAACCATAAGCATTGTTCGTAGTGGCCGATACTTGAACGAAATAGTAGTTTGATAAAATGGTTTTACATAAATGCTATATGTCTGGAACTTACAGCGCAAAGCAAATGATCATTTATTGTTCTAGTGGGCAAGGATCGCAAGTCTATCTCGGATAAAGTGCATTATTTTATGTATAGATATGGCAGTTTGCCTCATCTATGATTAGAAAACTAATAACATTGACAGCTTATTAAAAAAAATCATGATATGTTTAAGACTGCTTTTCTGTCCATGTGTTGGATCCATATAAACGACAAACGTATTATAAGACGAAGCACTCGGGTAAGTCGGGTATCATCCCTATATCATTGTTAGAAAGAGCAAGTGTGTTTTTGTTTGGTTATGTTGCTTTTAAGCAATTTTCCTGATATCTCTTTTGGATAACTTACATTAAAATTGATTGGAGTGTGCTCTATCATTAGAGTTTCGAGTGTGCCAGTGCCGGAATTATGATACAATTACGTCAAATGAGTACTAACTGTCCATATTCTGTGAATATGCATACGACGTAATTGTATCATAATTCCGGCACTGGCACACTCGAAACTCTAATGATAGAGCAGTACTGTTTTTGTGTCCGTATTCAGAGAAGTGCTAACTCGAAATGTCAAGAGATTTCTACAAAATGAGGTCCAGCTTTTATTAATTTTCTTTTCTTGTATCTGTTTCTTTAAGATAAAGTCTGTCAAAAGAGAAGCAAAGTTCGTTAAGATAAAGTCCGTCATAAGAGAGCAATTGCTTATACAGCACAAGATTGATTCGTCTGTTCTTTGAAAAGTCAATGCTATCTTATTAGCCGTCTGCTTACTTTCCACTTGATAAATTCGACATTACATCTCTAGACATTATTATCAGAAATTTGCCATATTGATGTTGTGTTTGTCAAGAAATAATTGATCTTGTTTTCTGCATTTGTAGACATCTAATCAACATTAACAGGAAACCAGGCGAACTTTGTCGAAAAGAGAGAGTATTGTCGAATTACATTTCATAGCGCCAAACGATTTTGAATTAAGACCACATATACCCAGCAGGCACATGACGTCAGAATGACGTCAGATCGACGTCGATGCGACGTAGACGTCGCATCGACGTTGATATGACGTCATTTTGACGTCATGTGCCCACTGGGTAGAAGAATGTTATAGGGAAACAAAATGTATCCACTAATCAGAATGCAGAAAGCGACAGGTGATTAGAATGACAATAAGTCATCGCCTTACATCCCAACCTGCAGATTATTCATCTCAAAGTACATAGAGTTTACAGTGGTAAAAAGAAAAATTCCATTGCTTCAGGTATCTATAGTTTGTGGGTACACGTTACAGACGGTTCTAAAGAAAATCCACAGCCTATGTTTTGGAGCAAACAATAATAAAAATGTATATTCCTGTACACTCTAGTTTAACTGAATGTAGTATAGTCGGTAGCGTTCTGAATCTGCTATATTATAAATGTGATAAGACATATCTTTATGGAAATGAAGACACGAGAAAAATGCATTGTCGGCGTTATATTGGTCTGCTAGACGGATAATTTCATGGCATTATATTTGTGATGTCATCAAAGTGCGGACAACAAGCTACGTTAAGAATGTAAAGTAATGGGCGCGTTTTCGGATCTAAATTAAGTTCATCAAGTACCTAAAATGGATCCCCTATATGGGTAAAATGGTAAAATACTTTGAAAATACAGAGGCAATCCACACTTCAAAAAGATTGTCTCCTGATATCTTGCATGGGCCTGCAGATTACATATCGACATTCTATCGCTTTAATAAACAGACTCGTGCAAGACGATAAATCGAAACGGAATGACAACCGTGAACATCAGTGATTTGATCTGGTAGACTAATCACGTCTTTGATTATCAACAATGTCTAGTATATGGTAGCTCCATAGAACTGGAAGGATCCGTATAATTATATAGGCACAAGTAGGCATTGATCAGGAAATGGCGCTATCAGAAAGAAGTTCCCACTCCAAAAACCAAGGTTGGATAAAACTAAATTGACAATTAAACATATCGTAAGCCGAGTGAGCAGCTATTTCCCAAAAGGCGGCCACTCAGTTTCCCGAACTTAACTGAAAATATGAAGAAAAAAACGTACAAAAGGTGCAAACAGCACACAAATTCAACACCAAGACATAAAACGTGACAATTAGAACCACAACAGAGGTATTCCTTTGGAACGATCAGTAATATAAAATCACTGGGTGGGAGGCCGGGCTTTAAGCGGTTTTATAGGCGCCCAACCTCACTTTCTGCAATGGTTCAAAACATTTACATGTAGATAGTTGCTCGGTTCTCGTGGTGAATCTCTCACTAATCGGGGACAAACAAATAAATCATGATAACCACCATGCTGAATCAAAAAATGAGGACTCAAAATACAGTAAGCTACCCGACGTGGATATCCCTGGGCCCCAAACAACATCACTGAAAATCTTGAGCAAAAGAAAAAACACCAGGTGAACCCCCGTGGGCCAAGCAACAGACAAGAAGCCGGTGTCCCAACCAACTAAAATGAATAGCTTTAAGTCGGGGTCATCATAGAGTCTGACGACCGAACCACAGGCGTGCAATTAGATATTTACCATGATTGGGTTAAAAAAGGTAAGCAGTTATATCATGAACGTTTTTAACGTATAATGATTTTTCTAAACTGAAAAGAAAAAAAAAAAACATTCCATCCTATAAGTTTTCGAAGTTTATGATACCTATAGCCCTGCTGGAGAAGTTTGGCATTTAAACATTTATTTCGCATGTTGAAGTCCATAACATTATTGCAGAATCTAAAAAAACCTACTAAGTTGCAAAATGTATACACCATTAGAAGTACAGCGAGGAACGTCACCATCCAAAAACGGAAAATTATAATGTAGCTTATTTTCAACTTTTATGTATTGGTTTGTTCACATTTTATGTATAGATTCTGAAGGGAAACTGCAATATGTAAAACAAACTCCGCTTATCTATTGCAGGTACCGTTATTACGTTATCAACAGGAAAGAGTAACCTCTGGTCCAACCAGAACAATCAAACATATAGAGGACATTTGCTTTTTTGAGGTGAATACTAAATATATTTCATCGAGTGAGTTGAAAACATCAGAATTTTCACGTGAAAATTTTTATGTTTTCAACCAACGAGATGAAATATATTTGGTATTCACCTCAAAGCAAATTTTCTTTTTATTTTATACAATACACGGGCCTTTTCCAATTATTTTCTTTTTATTTTATACAAAACAAGGGCATTTTCCAATTCACAGGGCAAGCGGTGAAAATGCAAAAACCAAATTGTTTTTGATAAAACAACTAATTTTGGTACCACATTGTTCCTTACGTTCTAAGTAAGAAAACGAATACCCACACTTTATGTTTTCGTTCATAAATAACAGAGTTATAGGCGTTTAGATTTCTGAAGTGAGGCACATTTTAATGACGTCAAGTAAATGGAAACGTCAGAAGTAATCCAAAATCTACAGTGAAGATATAGGCTGATATCAGTCACTAATGACTTTTGATATCAGTGAGATTTGATATCAGTGAAATTTCATATAAATGAAAATACCAATTTTATCAAGTTTTGATATACATTGATTTTCACTGTAAAGTATAAAATAAATATTTTGTCCTTTAGTCACCACTTCTTCGACTGTTGGATAAACCTTAAGAAATCGCAAGCAGTGAGGACATACTGTTCATCTTCTTTTTTTTATTGTATTCGATTGTTTGCAATATAGGTCGACATGTCAATCATACTTCCTTCTAATCTTGCTGTTTCTAAACAGCTTTGACATCTGACATAACAAAACCGCATTATATCAAAGACAACGAAAGACAACGATTTGATCTGGATATATAGGCTATTTTGTGTAGGCTGAGCATCACCGTTCGTTAATTCTTAGTGTGAGGTAAAATATCACGCACTATTAAAATACAGGAGCCAATTCACATTTTTTTACGATTTCAGATGACTAATAAAGGGGCCAAAGTCACAATTTTTACTATGTCATATGACTAATACAGGGGCCAAAGTCACAATTATTACTATGTCATATGACTAATACAGTGGACAAAAGTCACGATGTTTACGATGTCATATGACTAATACAAGGGGCCAAAGTCACAAGATGACAAATACAGGAGTCAAAGTCACAATTTTTAACGATGTCAGATGACAAATATAGCAGTCGAAATTTTTACGATGTCAGATGGCTAGTACAGGGACCAAAGTCACAATTTTTACAATCTCAGATGACAAAAACATGGGTCAAAGTCACAATTTTTACAAAGTCAGATGACAAAAACATGGGTCAAAGTCACAATTTTTACAATGTCAGATGACAAAAACATGGGTCAAAGTCACAATTTTTACAATGTCAGATGACAAATACAGGGGTCAAAGTCACAATTTTTGAAAATGCAGATGGCTAATACAGAGGCCAAAGTCATAATTTTTACAATGTCACATGACAAAAACATGGGCCAAAGTCACAATTTTTACAATGCCACATGACAATAACATGGATCAAAGTCACAATTTTTACAATGTCAGATGACAAATACAGGGGTCTAAGTCACATTTTTACAATGTCAGATGAAAAATACAGGGGTCAAAGTCACAATATTTACGATGTCAGGTGGCTAATACAAGAGCCAAAGTCACAATTGTTACAATGTCAAATGATAATAAATACAGGGGCCAAAATCACAATTTTTACGATGTTAGATGACTTCAAGATTAATTATGCCCCTTACATGAATGTCACCAGAAATATAGGAACTTCAAAGCCGTGGATTAAGACAATTGGTGCACCAGTACTATAATGTCTGTTGTTCAGATATCTTGGTTAAAACATCCAGTCACACAATTACTTTGGAAAAATTTTTCAAGATCTGTACCAATACAACTGTACGTAAAAAGCACACCTATTATGCATGCTTCCTACTGTAACCCTTTCTATTTAGCCATCAAAACAAAACACAATCATATTGTGATGCATTTTGATAGCCACAAAAATTTGGGAAAGACGTCTCTAGATTTATTCGTCAGATAGTGATTAGCGTATATTCTATGATTTGCATATTTACATCAAAGACGAATTATACCATCAGATTATAGAACACTGTCTGTTGCTTTTCAGATAACAATATTAGCAAATATCTATATATCTGCTGAAGAATAATGCCTTCTATTGATTTCCTTTGCTTGTATTCTTGGTTAATGAGCATCTAAATATTTCAGAATGCATGTTTTGACAACTCGCCTATTCCGATGACGCGTCTGATTCGTACTTCTCGTTCTACTTAATTGACTGCAAAAATAATGTGGCCCCGTCCGTACTCGAACATCTCTGACATTTACTGACCAATCAAAGTCCTATTTAAGCTTTTCAGAAGTATTAATGATATACTTTTTCAAGCCCGCCAGTAACTTTGTGTTACTGATCGTTCCAAGGCGATACTTCTGTGGTGGTTCTTTTTGTTTTATGTCTTGGTGTTTAAATTTTTTTTGTGCTGTTGGCGCCTTATGTTTTCATATTTTTAGTTAAGTTAAGGTAACTGAGTGGCCACCTGTTGGGAAAATAGCTGCTCATTTGGCTTACGATATGTTTCATGGTATAAGTACCTGATTGTTAGTTTGGTTTTTTCCCACCTCGGTTTTTGGAGTGGGAATCTTTTTCTGATTGCGTCTTTTCCTGATCTTTGCCTACTTGTACCTGTTTATCATTCTAGCAAATAAGTAAATATGGGTCATGCCGGGTGGCAAATGAAAACTTTCTTCTGAATAGCCTGACCAAACAGCCGGTGGACGATCTTATAAATATACGTACATACGAGCGTTTTTCTTAGGCGTTTTTCGAACACGTTATCGTTTTTTTTTTTTTTTTTTTTTTTTTCACCAATTTATTTTCGAAAACATGAATCTTGTGTCATCGTTAATATATGAGTCTAATTCCGCAGAATTTTACATGTCCGCATCTTAATTACATGTTGATCACTCACATTGAGATAAAAAAAAAATAGTGGCGTTTGCACGGATTCACAATGTGATGTCCGTTTAATAGACTGGCATCAAAGTAGCACATTCAGAGGTGTGACTCAATTTACTCATTATGACACAAAACTCTACAGAATCAATCTCAAATTGCTCTTTTACTAGCAGAATGTCAGTTTTCAAAGTCTTGTAGTGCGATTCTACCTGTCTATGAAATGATAAAGAACATTTCATTGCTCATACAAGCTAAGGAGACATCTTAATTGCTACGTCATATCTGGATAGGGAATATTTTTGTCGAATTCAGGTTTCAAATTAACGCAATAAATCTTGATCTGTCACAAAACAATTACAGGAAATAAACTTGTATCCAAGATATACTTAAACTTCAAATCTTGCATTAAGATTTTATGTGTAGATGACATTTAATTATGAACTTCGGATTCCCAATACAAGCAAATCAGACATCTTAATTGTTACATAATATCTGGATAGGGAATAATTCTATAGAATTCAGGTGTCAAATTAACGCAATAAATCTAATTCTGTCACTAATCAATTACAAGAATTAAACTCTTTATCCAGAAAGAAAACGTGAGCCAGGTGTCGATTTGTGTCCTATGTGTACCGGATACTAAATATGGAATAAAGTTACGTACAAATATGGATATATTTTGATGGCGTTGTTTTGTGGTGATGCCAAATAAATTGCTTTTCATTGATAGTGTACATCTACATAGCTTCATCGCATAATTAAATGCTAAAACTGTAAATGTAAAATATAAAATAACATTAAAGAAGTCATACTAAAACCAGAGGACCGACAGCCCTGTAAATGCTTACCTGAGAACTGCTATATATATCAGTAAAACGTTTGAATATTATGGTCATTTACACCTATATGGTGCCATGATAGGGGGAGATAAACCCCTGGGGTCAATTGTTTTTCAGAATCATAAACATTCTGTTCATAACTCCATTTCCTGCAAGTTTTTCCCGTCAAATAACATGTTAACAGTTTTCCCCATTCAAATACATATGCAACCTAATTTAAAGGGTTACATATAATTTTAAAATGTGTTTTTCGTATTTATATCCCTAGCAACCATCATGGTCATGTTGACCTAAAACATTTATATGAGCTTTTGTTCCCCTTCTAAAGGATGCTCCAAGTGAAGTTTGGCTTAAATTGGCCGAGGGGTTTCAGAGGAGATGTTTAAAAATACATGACCGTATACATGGACTCCGGCATGTGGCAGGGGCAAAACTATATTTATTAACATCAATATTCTGTCCATTTTCCTTTTCCAATCAAGTTTTTCTCCATTTAATGCCATTTTACCAATTTTCATCATTTAAATGTAGAGGCGACCTTAGTTGACCTTGCTGCAAAATAGGTCATAGTTATCCCAGGGTTATGATTTATATAAACGTTGTAGAGCTTGAGACCCTGATGCTACATGCCAAGTGTCATGATCCTGGGCCTTATGGTTCTGGAGAAGATTTTTAAATGTTTTTGCTATTTATAGCCCTGGTGGCTATCTTGGTAATGTGACCTGTACCATATATAAATTTTTGTTCCCCCTTCTTACGGATGCTCCACATGAAGTTTGACTTTCATTGGCCAAGGGGTTTCAGAGGAGAAGATGTTTGAACATTGTGAACGACAACGACGACAACGACGACATAAAAGCATGCCCATCTATAACCTCTCCTATGAGCCTTCGGCTCATACCACTGTAAAACTATTGCATATACACGTATACGTGTACCTGTTTAGTCATAACACGCCCGGCTATCTCTTTTTTTATCACGCAGTCCAATCAATAACTGAGCGGCGGAACGGAGGGGTTGGTTTTAAGCGTACTTCCGGATAGGTGGGATGAAAAAATTGTGTAAACAAACCATGGATAAATGAATCTGCCAGGTAAGATCAGTGTTACTCATTTCTCTGTAGATAGTTGTTGTATATGTGTATGCGCAGTATAAAGTACGTCACATAAGCTTTAAACTGATATATTTACATTTCTGATGCAAAGTCTTAAATGAATCTATAGAATTGCAAAGCGATTCATACTTCCATCTACAACATCATGCCACGCGACGTCACATGATCAAACTTGACGTCATGAAAAACCATGGCTCTCACCAATGTGATTGGACGTTGTAAACGTCATGACGTCGTCGACGCCGTTCCGCTGTTTCAACACACACTGTGTGTAAATTTTCTATTTGCTTATAAATGTGATCGCCTTGATAATTTTTCAACAAGCGATAGAGAAAAATAAATGTAAATATAAGCAATGAGTTTAATTTTTCTGATGTTCATGGAGCTATGAACCACAGTGGGTTGCTAGCAAAGCTTACATGAACCCCTTCGGGGTTCGTTCACTTTGCACGCGACCCACTGTGGTTCATAGCTCTATGAACATCAGAAAAATGAAATTCATTTCTTAAATGAAAATAATCTTGCAACACTTCGTAGAAACAGCGTGGTTAATGCGCCAAAATTTCAATCGAAGCTTTGTGCCTTACCTGTTCTGTCATGCGACATCATGAAATGACACGTTTCTAGCAATTCCATCTAACCATTACAAATTTTGATGAAGTTTGACCTTCACAGTAACCGAATAATGATCTATACTATCCTAAATTAAGATGGGATGCCACATGGCTGATTTTTTCCGGTATACGTAGTTTCTTCGACGGTGGCTTTAGTAATAGGTACCCTTCTTCCGGAGGGGATGGATATTTAAATCTTCAGTGAAGCTAGCATACAAAATACGTTTTACGTTTGTGGTACCGTAATGCACAATGCCTATACGAAGGTTACATTCGATGCTGACAAAAATGAAAACAGTTGACCGAAATGGAATATTTGATATCAAAATAAAGTTTCTTCTTACATATTTCATTCTAGCAGGTGGGGAAAGTGATTAAATGATTTAGCCAGCATCACAATTTATTGTACTAAGGTTCTCACGGCTCTTTATCATGGCTTAAAAGGTATGCTTATATCTTATTCGTTTTAATTAATATTTAACTTTATTATATGTTGGTCCATAGATAATTATCTTCAAATTGTATTGGCTTTGTCATAACCTTTTCTCTTTTCATTTACATTTACGATAAGCAGACAAACCTTTCATAAAAAATATATTAATATCATCATAATGAACATCGCTTGTCCCGGTTTTTACCGGTTTCACCCGTCTTTGACACCCTTCCCGGTTTTCGCCGGTGTTTCCAGGTTGTATTAAACATTTTATTTCAACCAGGACAGCTCGTCCGGTAAAACCGGGTTCACACCTGGACAAACCGTGATTCTACTGGGGCTCGACCGTGATGATCCTGCGTAAATCGTATGATACGACGTCGCGTCAGATGTTCAGGCACAACTTGCGATTTTTTCACGTTCTTGGTGCTAAAATGCTGCCATGTCAACATTTTTTGAAGTAGCGGTATGCAAAATACATCAAAATAAAGATCTTGAAACCAGCTTTTGGACCATGTGCAAGTTTGTTATGTCTTGTGACCTATTATTGAATACACCGCCAATGAATGATCAAAAAACGCTAAAAAACGTCATGTCAGGTGTTATAAAAGTAACCGTTATTTTCGACGAAAACAATCATAAAATCGCGATCTTAAGTGATAGTTAGTTCGTCTCTCACTAATGAGAAAGACCATCATTATTTCTTGAATAGTGCTGATGTGTGTTGGTGAGTTCTTTGATGGCTGACTAGGCCAATTCTGGCTCTAAACTGTCGGTTGCAAGTAGAGCAAGTCAATGTCATAGAGTCTGATGGTGGCACATTTGTTTTGGCTTTGCGCTCTCTTCGCTTTCTTTCAGCTTCACAGATTCTCTTCTTTTCATAAAGAGCTGCTCCTTTGTTGATGAGACCTCGCCACTTTGATCGCTCCTGTGCAGTCTGTTCCCAGGACCCCATTGGTATTTCGAAATCCTTCAGAGAGGTTTTGAGGGTGTCTTTGTAGCGTTTCTTCTGGCCACCTTGAGAGCGCTTTCCCTCCTGTAGTTCTCCATAGAAAACTTTCTTTGGAAGTCGCGCATCAGGCATTCTTATAACATGGCCAGTCCATCTTAGCTGTGCTAGCTTTAAGATTGTATGCATGCTTTGCATCCCTGCTTTCGTCAGGACCTCTGTGTCTGGAATCTTGTCCTGCCACTTGATTTTTAACAACTTTCTCAAACAGCTTAAGTGGAAATGGTTAAGTCTCTTTGCATGGCGTTGGTATACTGTCCAGGTCTCACATGCATACAAGAGGGTTGGCAGTACCACAGCCTTGTAGACTTTCAGCTTGGTGTCAAGCTTGATTCCATTTCGCTCCCAGACATTTGCACGGAGTCGTCCGAATGCCACACTAGCCTTTGCAATTCTGGCAGTGATCTCATCATCAATATGCACTGCTCTGGAGAGAGTGCTTCCCAGGTAGGTGAACTTGTCAACAACTTTCAGTTTTTGCCCATTCACAGTGATGGTTGGTTCATTATATGGCTTTCCGGGCGCTGGTTGGTGTACAACCTCTGTCTTTTTTGTGCTGATTGTGAGATCATAGTTATCACATGACTGTGAGACTTGATCCATGGCTCTTTGCATTTTTGCCTCTGTGCTGGCATTCTTATCCATATCATCTGCATAGAGGAGCTCATCTAGCACATCAGTCTGGACCTTAGTTTTGGCTTGCAACCTTCTGAGGTTGAATATGTTGCCATCAAAACGGTACCTGATTGGAAAACCAGTGTCACTGTCCTGAAAAGCATCCATAAGCATGGCAGAAAACATCATGCTGAACAGTGTTGGTGCCAGAACACAGCCTTGCTTGACCCCATTTGTTACTTCAAATGGTTCAGAGAACTCTCCATCATTTTGCACACGTGCCTGCATGCCATCATGAAACTGCCGCACCATTGCTATGAATCTGGGTGGACAGCCAAACTTGGCCATGATTTTCCAGAGTCCATCACGACTAACAGTGTCAAAAGCTTTGGTGAGGTCAACAATCTTAAGTATCTTAAGTATTTGTGCACCGAAACGACACACATTTGCCATGATTTCGTTGATAGAACTCCCACCAAAAGCTGGAGTCAGAAGACGAAGTATTAGAGATAAAACTGTATCTTGTTCGGGAGGTCCGAAAATGTCAGGTTCAGTGTAAAAAGTGATAGGTAGTGTGTTGTTTGTTTTATAAAAATACTATGGAAATAGTAAATTACTGATTTTTATATGGACATTTAGTTCAGTAAATGCGCATTCACGCTATATGAGAATAAATTCTATTCAGAAATAGAAAATAATTAAAACTTTAAATTTTCCGGATCTTAAAAAATGTAACACTACCGATTTTTTAGATAAAAGTCCATACGTTGTTTGTTCCGTATCATAATTTTCATGTCAAAATACATCTTTTTAGGTTTTGGTTTAGATGGCGTTAAAGTTCTTAAACCAATCTTTCATGTGATATTTATAAAATGATTTTGCGTTCACTATCAACAAAGCTGTGTTGATTTTCCGTGATCTTAAAAAATGTAACATTTTGACGTTTTAGTCAATATGACATTATGTTACATGGTGTTCACAGGAACAGCCCGCCTATTTGAACAAAGCATATAGCGAGGTGTTTATTCACAGTTTGGCATAAACATACGTTGCTGGTGTTACTATACTGACGCGTACTTTTATGCCCGTAGCTGTCGCTACAAAATGCAATTAAAGCGCATGTTAAAACACGCTTTAGACGCACTTTAGCCGCGATGCTATGATACCGGCTTCAATCTTTTCTTGTAACGTTATTGTGCACGAACATCTGACGCAACGTCTACGGGGACGTCCTCAGACTATTCCGGCACGAAACGATTTCCATGTAAAGCCGTGACTAGGTCAAACGAACAAAAACATCACGAAACCGTGCCCATGCAATGTATAGAGACTTTTTTTTTCAAAAGCACTAGATCAAACAAACAAAAACATCACGAAAACGCGCCCATGCAACGTATAGAGACTGTTTTCAGAGGCAAAAATTGAAAATTTCATTCGAATAGTTTTGATATTTTTTTAATATTTTTGCTGAAAATATTTGCTGTAGGTACACGTTAGAACCGCCTCTGCGAGGCATTTATAACGAGTACTCACAATATATGTTATGGAGCAAAAATAAGAAAAATAGGTATACCCCTGTATACCCACGTTTTGCTATAAAAAGTGGGGTAAAAGGGGGTATATATTACACGAACATGTTATCGTGATCATTATTGTTGCGGTCCGTGTGAAGGATGTGGTTTGGAAACGGGCTGCAGATTATTATCACTCCATCATATTGATGTCTGTCCGGAAAACATATCTATGAATTTTGTAAATCAGTCAGATTCTATTTTCATTGGTCAGTATGACGTGACGCCATAGTATCTCGTAGAAACAAAATGGCTGACGTTGAAGAAGCTTCGCGGTTTTCGGTGAGTTTTTATACCCCGCCACTTAAAAAAGTGCGGGGTATTATGTTATACCCTCCAAAAAAAATTTGCGTTCGAGTGTCCGTCCGTCCGTCTGTCCGTCCGTCAGCATTTCGTTTCCGGGCTCTATCTTGAGCAGTTATTGACCGATTTTCTTCAAACTTTGTATAGGAGTTCATACCAGGAAGGAGTGGTTTGGGATTGAAGATGGGTAAATTTCGTAAAATAAGTACAGAGTTATGGCCCTTGATTTATGTTAAAATTTCGTTTCCGGGCTCTATCTTGAGTATTTATTGACCGATTTTCTTCAAACTTTGCATAGGAGTTCATACCATGAAGGAGTGGTCTGGGATTGAAGATGGGTAAATTTCGTCAAATAAGTACAGAGTTATGGCCCTTGATTTACGTTAAAATTTTGTTTCCGGGCTCTATCTTGAGCATTTATTGACCGATTTTCTTCAAACTTTGTATAGGAGTTCATACCAGGAAGGAGTGGTTTGGGATTGAAGATGGGTAAATTTCGTCAAATATGTACAGAGTTATGGCCCTTGATTTACGTTAAAATTTAGTTTCCGGGCTCTATCTTGAGCATTTATTGACCGATCTTCTTCAAACTTTGTATAGGAGTTCATACCATGAAGGAGTGGTCTGGGATTGAAGATGGGTAGATTTCGTCAAATAAGTACAGAGTTATGGCCCTTGATTTACGTTAAAATTTTGTTTCCGGGCTCTATCTTGAGCATTTATTGACCGATTTTCTTCAAACTTTGTATAGGAGTGCATACCAGGAAGGAGTGGTCTGGGATTGAAGATGGGTAAATTTTGTCAAATATGTACAGAGTTATGGCCCTTGATTTACGTTAAAATTTTGTTTCCGGGCTCTATCTTGAGCATTTATTGACCGATTTTCTTCAAACTTTGTATAGGAGTTCATACCAGGAAGGAGTGGTTTGGGATTGAAGATGGGTAAATTTTGTCAAATAAGTACAGAGTTATGGCCCTTGATTTACGTTAAAATTTTGTTTCCGGTCTCTGTCTTGAGCATTTATTGACCGATTTTCTTCAAACTTTGTATAGGAGTTCATATCAGGAAGGAGTGGTTTGGGATTGAAAATGAATAAATTACATCAAATAAGTACAGAGTTATGGCCCATGATTTACATTAAAATTTCATTTCCTGCCTCTGTTTTGTGCATTTATCAACCAATTTTCTTCAAACTTTGTATAAAAGTTCAAATCAGGAAGTAGTGGTTTGGGATTGAAGATGGGAAAATTTTATCAAAGTATACAGAGTAATGGTCCTTCATTTATGACAAAATTTTGTTCTGCTCTTTATCTGGAGAATTTTTGCTAAATTAAATTTGCGTGGCGGGGTATCATGCATGCCTGCAGCGCTTTTATTAACTTGTTAATGTTATTTTCAAGAGATATTCAGCGCAATTGTGTAAAAATACAAGAATAGTGATCAACCATATTTCGTTTCAGCGTTCAGTGAGGAAGGAGTTTTAAAACGCGACATTCGGCCTTGTGTTCAAACACCTTCCTCGTAATCCATCGAATGTTTGAACAACGGAAACCATGGTTGATCCCTATATTATATTTTTTATACATTGATTTCACTGTTACGTATACAATGAATACTTCTTACTCCATGTAGCTAATTGAATTTTTATTTCATTTTGTCGATTTCACCTACAGCTGTACACTCAGTGTATATTCCATGGCCAATTACGAAAATTTAAGGGCATATTTTAATGATTTATGGTTATAACTTCAAGCGCCTGTGCGAAAACTTGCCTATGCAATACGCAGAGATTTCTTGACATATAAAAATTGAAAATTTCATCAGGAAAGATAGATGTTTTTAATATTTTTTCCTCAAAACATAGATCGTCGCCGAGGCCGTTCTAACGAGTACACGCAATCTATGTTTTGGACCAAACATTAGAAAAATAGGTAAACCCCTGCATACCCCAATTTTACTATATAAAAGTGGGGAACAATGTGTTATTCATTTCACGGACATGTTTTCCTGATGAATTATGTATTTTTATGACATTGGTATAAAAAACACATTGCTGAACTTAAAACAGATTGGTACAGCTCAAAATACACATTGACTCTGACCTGTTACGCACTAGTCATCAGTATCTGCCGGGGAAAACGAGGCCTACGTGTCAGGATTTAACTTCCGATGTGCCGGGGATGTGCCGTGAGCTTAGTTTAGTGCACGTACATGCAAACACCCAAGCCTTTCTAATATGATGTTGATTTTCATTATTGTAGTCGTTCAGGTCCCGGGTTTTTAGTTGGGATATAACCACAAATTTGACCCACATTGCCGGGATTTTATGTGGACTTTAAAACTTTAAAAGTGTATACAGACTCTATTGTCTGAACGTTTTGCTTAACGACAGAAATCTTCATGTACATCCTTTTAAGTGATTGACGTAAATTGTCACATGATCGATCTCAAAGCAACAGTCAATCCATCAGCAAAACATGTCTATGAATTGTATACCCCCTTGAACCCCAATTTTATAGAGTAAAATTGGGGACTACAGGGGCATACCTATTTTTCTTATATTTGATCCAAAACATAGATTGTGGGTACTCGTAAATTATGGACTACAGGGTCATACCTATTTTTCTTATATTTGATCCAAAACATAGATTGTGGGTACTCGTTAGAACCGCGTCGGTGAGGCGGTTCTAACGTGTACCCACAATCAATGTTAAAGCAAATATATTATACATATTTTTTCTACTGATTTTTTTTTTTCAATTTTTACACCTGAAACAATTCTCTGTATATTGTATGGGCAAGTTTTGGTAATGATATGCTTTGAGCCTTTGCATGTGAAAACCAACAACTTTGTTTCCGATCATGTCAGACAAAAACCGACCTTCAGGCTAGAGGTTTAAATATCGGATTAAACAAGATTGTACAGTGTAGATATGCCCGTTGATTGTAGATTTGCCTCGAACCCCCACCCCCGGCCAAAATAATATAATCAAATTTAAACGAACGAAGATGCCACATTTCTGAAATATGACGAAATTGCTACCAGATGTTCTCATTCATTATTTTCCGTCGCTGTTTCGTAATTACCCGAACCTCACACGGTAGTAGAACGAGATACCTACGCAGAGTGGAGTGAAATTTACTTCTCTGATCTACTCACATGTCTATGAAATTTGCGGTTCAAATGATTTTATCAGAACCTTTAATTTTTTACGATAAGAAAGGATAATCCTTAGAGTTTATGCGTTTCACATTGAATTTAACATGCAACTGGGGAGTGGGGTGGCTTATATTTAGAGCTCAGGAGTCATGAGCGAGAAATAATGGGTTCGATACCTACCTCCGCCGTGCTGTGCCCATACACACGACACTTTATGGACACTCCTCCATGGAACTGCGTAGCATCTAGGAAGCAGTGGTTTTGTTCCGACATGACTGAAAAACCTGTTGACTCGGACGAAAACCCATAGCCAAATCAAAATAACATGAATGAAACAAGAAGGCCTCTTCCGTAAAAGTATGCTTATACTCAACCCCTCCATTTAAGGAGACGACGTATTTGATCTATATCAACATAGTTTCAAAAGTGTGGGGCTTTAAACAAAAATATTAATTTAAAGTATACAATAATACGTGGTCCAAACAGCGCTTACCTCTTCACAAGTGATTGCAAAATACAGGAAAACAATTTGGCCAAAATAAAGAAGTAGTCTGATTTCGACCCCACAATTTCCACGGGCAGATTTATACTGGCGCATATTTGCGTGCTGCACGAGGCATGACTGCGACATAATTTTTATACCAGAACGTGCAGTGTGATATAACCGTTTGTATGCGCTATATCGTTTGGATCAAAAATAGCGGAGAAGGAGTTTTAAAACGACATTTTTGTCGCAAAAATGCAAGTACCGTCTTTAAAATGGTTGTATTCTTTTCCCACCAGCTTAATATCGAACTATAGATTGGACTGCGTGTTTATGGACAGCAATGAAATGTATAGAGAAAGAAGTACTTCAGTGAAATATTTTTGTTCTGATTGAGTCAATACATACTGTCATGAGTATACCAAGATGATACCACTTACTGTCATGAGTAAACCAAGATGAAACCACTTAATTATTTTATACTTAGCAGTGAAATTAATGTATATCAAAAATGGATATAAGTGATACTTTCACTGCAGAATTGATATTGATATTTTCACTAGTGATTGATATCAGCTGATATTTTCACTGTAGAGTTTGGATTACTTCTGACGTTTCCATTCACTTGACGTCATTAAATGTGCCCCACTTCAGAAATTCAAATGCCTATAACTCCGTTATTTACGAACGAAAACTTAAAGTGTGGGTATTCATTTTCTTAGTTAGAACGTTAGGAACAATGTGGTACCAAAATTATTTGTGTTTTCAAACATTTTTGGTTTTTGCATTTTCACCACCTGCTTTGTGAATAGGAAAATGCCCGTGTATCGTATAAAATAAAAAGAAAATTTACTTTTTATCGGTAAATACCAAATATATTTCATCGAGTGAGTTGAAAACATCTAAATTTTCACTCGTGCTACGCACTCGTAAAAATTTTGATGTTTTCAACTCACTCGATGAAATATATTTGGTATTCACCTCAAAAAAGTAAATATCCTCTATGTATTTGACTATAATTGGTGGATGAGCAGGCTAAAGTTACCACTTACAGAAATTTTGTTGCTAGTCGGCTTACGTTTCATGCAATATTAAGAAACTGTTACCAGCAAACAGACACAGAACCGCCTAAATTACGTAATATTACCGAGTAAAAACATTAGCAATCCTGATCAATCTCTCTGTTATTGTTCAATTATTGCAATTCTCCACGATTTATTTCAAGCGAGGTTGCATTTGTTGTGATTTAATGCTTTTAATATTCAAGCTTTCTCTCTTTTATCCATGGGGAGCATTATTTTAGCGATGATTTAATTTCTTCATTCAATTTGTAAACTAAAAAGATTTTCAGGTTTACAGAATTATTTTAATGCTGATAAAAATAGCAGAATTGCAGGTATGGCTGATTAAAGAGAAAACAAAACCCAAGAGCAGAACTTGGATGCGTTAAATATTCAAATCAATATGCATGGCTTTACTGAACAGAACTATAAAGCAAATATTACAATTTACAAATCTTTAAATTCACATGCCTCGCTTTCTACATTGTGGAAGTACATAAACCTAACATAAAAGACCTAAATCAAATAGGCAAGTTGAAATAGGGAGAGTAGGAGCAATTTTCCAAGGTGCAACGCGTTACACTCCTACCTTAAATTAATCGAATATAGTCTTTACATGCACAATGAACAAATATGCGGTCCCTGTGGCCGAGTGGCTAAGAAAGCGCTTAACCATTCGATCATCTCACCGCTGTGTCTGGTGTGGGTTCGAACCCCACACATGTAGGACAAGCCAAATTCTGCTTGCGGGCACCGTCTCATATGAGCTGAAATAATCTTTAATGGGACGTTAAACTGAATAAATTCGTAATAATGATAATAATAAATATTTGCCGTTTGAGCATAAATTCATAAATTCTCCTCTCTGCCTCTGGAAGAACTGGCTGAGACTAATGTTATCAAACCTGAGCCCTGTCATGGGAGGACCTTTCTTAGGTATTTCGCTAAGTTGAAAGTAAAAAGGTATCTGACCTTTAAACCAAAATATTTACATTTTTATTGCAATCGCCCTAGATGAAAGTATCTTTCTTGATGTTCTTCATTTCCCAATGAAAAACATTAAGTCACGTGATCTAGAGGTCACGCCTATGGGCGGGGCGACTTCAAAACCCGTCCAGTGACGTTGTTTGTTTACTCTTGTTGTCGTGACGTTGGTCACGTATCGCCATGACGTTAGGCGCGAAAATTTGACGTTTTGGCTGTTCCAACGTTACGTTAAGTCGGATTTAATGTCAAATAACATGAGACTGAACGGTGATATGCACAATTAAAATCTGATACTTGATTGATAATATAAAATGTAAATATAAGTATTGAAATTAAGATTTTAGCTTTCACTGGATGATGAAAAACATTAGCTGTTTTAATGTCTCCGAGAAGCCCTTCGGGCTTCACAGACATTAAAACAGCCTAATGTTTTTCATCATCCAGTGAAAGCAAAAATCTGAATTTCAATCCTTAAGTAAATCCATTACTTATCTTAAGATGTCATATTTTTGTTAACAAGACTATTTTGCCACGGAAGTCATGGACGTATACCAGATATGATTTTACCATATCTTTAGAATAAACTATCAGTCTACGAATCGCTGAATGGAGCAATAGTCGTCTTCTTTTAAAATTAATGTATGCCGAGTAAATCATATTTAAAATTTATCAAAACATCTTTCCAGATCAAAATTGATCGAAATTGATCATAATTGGTTTTAAATCCATTGTAATTGATCATAATTGGTTTTAAATCCATTGTGGTTTTCGTTCGTTCCTCTTTATCAGAGATACGATAAAATTACTGTCAGAAAGATGATGTTATTAAAATTGTCTATTCCAAAATCATATTCGCCTTAAGGAGCCTTATTTAAACAACCCCAGACGGTCACATGGGAATGCTGAATTACAGTTGATTCTTGTTCCAGACTTCAGTGTTATGGTGAATGAGTCAGAATATTACACGGGTAAATGCGCTGCTATTCCAAGATTATCCTGGTTTAAACTGATTAGCCGTCTCTGCGTTAGACGGACAAATACGAAGGTTCAACACAATAAAGAAACAAGAGTAGAGACGAATGGGGTACCGTTACTATCTTTTTCAAATGTTCGCGATAAACTTATCTAATGGTCATGCCTGAAGCATCATTCAGACCACCATTATCTCGTAGACGAAATGTCGTGCAGTCGGATAGTATTACAAATCACTTCATTAGAATTGCAATTACAAAAAATTACGTGCGTATGAAATGTACATTGTGTCAGTTACTGCACTGAAAATGACTTACTTTCTGCTTGTTGCTAATAGTTCGAGGCAACATATCTATTACTTTAAAAAAAAAAAAAAAACAAAAACGCTTTCACGTTTCAAAAAGAGCAATGTAATCATTCCGATAAAATTAGATGAATCTCCTCGCATGTATACCAAAGCGGAAATCTGTCGCAAGAAATATGAAAATATTTATATTGTTTTAGTACACTATAATCAACCCAACAAGTAGAATTACATGAGTAGAATTACATGCACAAAGACTTAAACGTCAGATGTATAAAGCAAGCTTATTAAGCATGTAAATACTTATTTTTGTGGTGTAAAAGAAGTACTTTGTGTCCGTTCTGTGAATAAGTGTGATATGGTTCCTTTAGCAGCCACGCTCTAAAGCTCAAAATTAATGTTTCATCCGTATTCAGAGAAGTGCAAACTCGAAATGTCGAGGGATTTTTACAATGTGAGGTCCAGCTTTTATTACTTTTCTTGTACCTGTTTTGTAAAGATAAAGACCGTCATAAGAGAGCAACAGCACAAGATTGCTGCACGTTTTCTTTGATAAGTCAATACTATCTTATAAGCCGTATGGCTTCTTTCCACTTGATAAATTCGACATCACTTGGCGGTTCTTACGAGTACCCACAATCTATGTTTTGGAGCAAAAATAAGAAAAATAGGTATACCCCTGCATACCCCAGTTTTGCTACATAAAAGTGGGGTTTGAGGGGGTACACATTTCATGTACACGTTTTCCTGATGCCTGGCGGCCTCGGGCTCTACACTCTTTTTCGAGCCACAAAAAATGTTAACAGCTTTTTTATCTCAGTTTTTATTTCTATTTACAAATAAATCTTCATGTACATATAGAAAGTAAAACAGTTTGACCGTGCCGCTTTACCTCACGTGATTAAATTTTGTAAACACAAAAAGGGGTACTCACTTGCTTTGGACATTTCTGGTCTGTGTACCATATTGAATGCTTTAATTAAAACAGTAATTTGGAGCAGTCCAATCTACAAATGCATACCATTGTCAAATGTAAACCGGCAAAGTCAAAGTAATAGCACTATATGATCGCTATATTCCACACTTTGAATAGGGATATATCGAACCCATTGACACATTATAAATGTGTTAAGACAGGCCTTAATCATATGAAGACGCAAGAAAAATAAACTGCTGTCCACGTTTAATTGGTCGTCTAGACGGGAAATTTCATTAGGGATAGCATTTGAAATTGTGAAATTGGTTTTGGTCATCACAGTGCAACAGAAAATAAGGATGAATGGGACTTACTTCGGGATTTCATCATACCTCGTTGTACTTAAAATGCTTAAAGCAGTGAACGGATACTTCTTTTTTCTGTATGTGTACAGGTCGGTTTGTGTATAACCTCGTCGGAAACGCCGACACGTTGTGGCTTACATTTGACTGATAATAGTATGCATCAACAAATTAAGCGACACGTTACCTTGACTACCGTACACCTCAACCCTTAATACCCACATACTACTTGACATTAAAGGCTCCACCAGACATCAGATCAGAAGCAAAGTAAAATATTAAAACTACAAAATGTGTAGTTTGTAAAAAATATATAAGGATAGCAGTATAGCTCTGTCACACATTCACGTATTAGCGGCGTATCGCTCGCGTATCTATGAGAATTTCGAAACGCCGAGGTCTGAGCCGTTTTTTGTTCGAGCGACGTATGTACCACATACGTGTGACGTTCCTGCTACGTTCCCGTGGCGTATCATTGACGTATCTGTATTGTTTGGAATTTCACTTTCGTATGCACTATCAAGACGTATGTGCTACGTACGTGTGACGTATGTATGGCGTATGAAGTGTACGCGTGACGTAGCTACGGTGTACGTACTACGTTCCATTCTTATCTGCGACATATCTGTTCTGTACCAATTGCATTTTAATACCTATGAGAACAAACGGTTGTGTTCACTTTATTCATGCAGTTCGCGCATTACAGTTATCAATTATCAGATGTCGAAGATGCCACCGGAGAAATCTAGATAATCTAGATTAACACCGAAGAAAAAAAAAACGAGTAGGTGGGGGGCATCTCCAAGCTCACCATCCTGGTCGTAAGACGACATGAACAAAGACAGAGGCTACACCAGGCGTAGCCCTGAAAGAACCCTGCACGACACCCAGAATCATGAGAAACATCTGATCCATGACTTCGGAAAAACGAAAACATCTATATATAAGCATTAAGATTTTCTTGGAATGCAACAAAATATTCCTGATAATCCTAATACGTCGCACATATTTCACAGCAGCGAAACGTACGTAGCACATACAAAAATATATATAGCACATACGCCATTGATACGCGAGATATGCCACCCGTACGTCGCTGATACGCCGTAGATACGAAAAGAGAGTCGAGGATACGCCGCACATACGTCGCACATACGTAGCAGATACGAAAGGTGCGCTGTACTTACGCCACGGTTACGCGGCATGTTAACAGGGACGTATGTGTGGCGTATCAGCAGTATGAGCTACCTGCCACGGCGTACCTGCCACGTTGCTTTCGTATATACGACGTATGTGTGACGTATGTACGGCGTATCGGACCTGCCATGTACGTGCTACGAATGTTTTAGTGCACACATAAAAACGTAGCACCTCAGCGTATGAGAAGTATGAGCTACGTATCGAGGTGTATGAGCTACGTTTGCTCACGTATGTACGACGTACGCGTGACGTACCTTTCTTATCTTGATACGCCGTAGATACGCGAGTCGATACGCAATAGTGTCACAGCGGTTTAAACCACTCTTGCATACACAAACATTTTCCACTGACAGTTTGTTGTTGCTAGTCGTTTTGCGTGTGATGCTGATTTAATGAAGTGGTGGCTTCATCCCTATACAAGTACAAGATGATTCCCCTACTTTCTAATTGATATTCAAAAGAAAGTGCGTCTAAAGCGTTTATATCACAAAATTTAGCAAAACAGCAGACACAGAGTCTCCTGAATTACGTAATATTACCAAGTAAAAGCATTTGCAAGCCTGATAAATTTCTCTGTTATTGTTCTATAATTGCAATTCACCAAATCTTTTATCAAGCCAGAATACATATGTTAAGATTTAGTTATTTAATTTTCAAGCTTTCCCTCGTTAATCCAAGGGGAGCATTACCCATGATTCAATTAATCCATTCAATTTGAAAACTAACAAGATTTTCAGGTTAACGTATTTCTTTTAATGTTGTTATTAAGAGCAGAATGTCGGGTTTTCTGGTTTAATAAGAGATCTGCCCAAAGAGCAGCACTTAAACGTGTTCAAATCAATATGCTAGGTTTAACTGAACAGCACAATAAAGTAATAGTTACAATTTATGCAATATTTTAATTTTCACAATGACACGCTTTCTGCATTGTGGAAAACATAAAGCTAGCATGAAATGACCCAAAACGAATAGGCAATATAAATCAGGAATAGAGGAGAAGAAAGAACCATTTCCCAATAGAGTTGTCTGTGGCACTAAAAGGTACAAGTAGGCAATGATCAGGAAAAGGCGCAATCAGACAGAAATTCCCACTCCAAAATCCGAGAAGGGAAAAACCAAATTGACAATTAGGTACTTAAACTTCGAAAACATCGTAAGCCAATGAAGCAGCTATTTCCCAATAGGCGGCCACTCAGTTACCCGAACTTAACTAAAATTATGAAAACGCACATAAGGTTCAAACATCACAGAAATTCGACTCCAAAACACAAAACAAATAGAACCATAACAGAAGTATCGCCTTGGAACGATCAGTAATATAAAAATTACTGGGGGGGGGGCTTAAATCGATTTAACAGGGCCCTAACTACACCCTCATCTTTTACAACTGTCTTAAATGAATCGAAATCGAATATAATCTTTACATGCATAATGAAAATTACTGATCCTGAGCTAATAACGAGAAATAAAACCAATCTGCACAACAGACCCAAGGCATCAGAATGTTTTGAGAGCTAAGCCCAAAACGCCCGCTCTGTAAGTACATTTAAACTATCACGTTTAGTACCAAACACTTTGCACGGTATTGAAAGGATGCCATGTATGAAAGCAAACAAAATTGAATAGGCGCTGATTAAATGGTCTAAGTTAGCATAAATGAATGCTGATTATACAAGTTCTCTTCATTTCATCCACAAAATCTTTAGAAATGGACACCGTACATCAATGGATGTTGACAAATCAGTGATATTTACGTCGGTCGTGAACATTTTTGCTATTTAAGGATGAATACTCAGTGTCCTCTGCAGCTATAGATGAGCAATCGCATGGGAAAACCAACAATCTGCATAGACGAAAACAAAGGCGCAGATCAGCTTCGCAGTAACTGCGAAGCGATCAGCGCCTTTGTTTTCGCTATACGGATAGTACAATTCCTCTACTTTCTAAATCCAAAATGTCCAGCCTCAAATCATTTTCTACACTTGTACAGCTCGGTTTACGTCAGCTGTGTTCGAAAACCACATTGTTGGTTTTTCCACGAGGTGGCTCAATTATATGAACCGTCTGAGACTAATGAAATCAACACTGAGCCGTGTTGCGGGATTACCTTTCTCTGGTGTATTGGTGGTCTAAGTGAGGACTATGTAACGTTATTCTTGCTTTCAAAAAGTGTCCTGAACATTATTTTTTTAATTTTCATTTTCTTAGCGTCATCTTCAGTTCACAAACAATTCCAAACAACTTATTTGATGAAACAATATTCGTCTTCGAATGTCGATTAAATCTTATTCACATTTACTTAATAAACCTGTAGCCCGATCTTATTTACTTTTAGATATTTTTATTATTCATTTTAGCTGAGTAAAAGACTTAGCTCCTGAAGGAGCTATATTGGTGCCACTGTTTATTCGGTTAATGACCGCTAATGATCCTAGATCAAAGGACTGCCACGATCTGCCATAATGAGATGATTATCACATCTCTGCAGGGGTAATAAAGAGGCCCCAAAAGGATAATACCTGTAGTTCCACTGTTAATTGGTTTAATGGTCCCTGATAAACTGTGCAATAAAACTGCCCCCCTCTGCAATCAATATTGATTTTTCCTGTTTTTGGCCCCTACCTATATTCTGAGTCATTGACAGTATACAGGCCTATAGTTTTCTTGTGCCCTGTCCCTTATCTAATGACCCTCAATGGACATGGAAATAGGCCTTTAAAGCTAGAAAAATTACATAAAACTACGCTTCCTGGTTATTCACCTTGGATAATTTGAACTGCATCATCAGACGGCCTTTTGGGAATGCGGAATAACAGTTTATTCTTTACCAGACCAGCGTTATTAATGCCGAATGGGTTAGACTATGACATAATAAATCTAGGGTGATTGCTCGCTACTCTGACATTAACCATCTCTGCACTAGAAGGGCACAATAAAGATTTATAAAACAGGGTCAATGCGATGGCTGGGCTACCGCTAATATCTTTTAATACGGAGAGTTACGGTGTTAAAATGTGTCAAACCGCAAGCATTGTTCGTAGCGGTCAATAGTTGAACGAAATAGTAGTTTGAGAAACGGTTTTAGGTATGCTATTTTGAATAAATGCTATATGTCTGGAACAATAATAATAATAATAATAATAATAATAATAACAAAAATTTAAGGTACAAAGGTACGTAGGCAACGATCAGGAAAAGGCGCAATCAGAAAAAGATCCCCACTCCAAAAACCGAGGTGGTAAAAAACTAAATTAACAATCAGGAACTTATACCACGAAAAACATATAGTAAGCCGAATGAACAGCTATTTTCGCAATAGGTGGCCACTCAGTTACCTAAATTTAACTAAAATTATGATAACATACATAAGGCGCCAACAGCACAAACAAATTTTAAACACCAAGACATAAAACAATAAGAACCACCACAGAAGTATCGCCTTGGAACGATCAGTAATATAAAATTAGTAGCGGACTTATTAAACCGATTTTACAGGTACCGAACCTCACCCTCAGCTTCTGCGGTGGTTCACAACATTTAGTTAGTTGTTCGGTCCTCGTGGTGAATCTCTAACTAGTCAATGAATCATCATGGACACACAAATAAATCATGATAAACTCCATGATGAATCAAAATCGAGGACTCACAGATTGAGAAAGCTGCCCGACGATGGATATCCCCTTACTAACTCCGGAGCAAAAGAAACACACCAATTGAACCCCGGTGGGCCAAGCAACAGACAAGAAGCTCCGGCCCCAACCTACTAAAATGAATAGCTTTATGTCGGGGCCATCACAGAGTCTGACGCCCGACCCACCGGCGTGCAATTAAAGAAGGCAGCATAGTTATCAACTATTATTGGGTTAAAAACTAAGCATGCAGACTGTTGCATAACATTTAAGTTATATCTTATACGTCTGTAACGCGTAATGGTTTTTCTGAATTGAAAAGAAAAATCATTCCTTCCTATAAGTTTCCTAAATTTGTAAACCAAGTCACCATAAAATTTTGGTTCCGAAACTGAGGCCCTCGCGTAAAAGGGTCTTTAGCCCAACATTAAATTTGGAAATCAGTTCATAGTGTCTGCGATAAAATTTAGAAAAGTTTTTTCGAAGTTTATGATACCAATAGCCCTGTTGAAGAAGTTTGGCTGTTTAACATTTATTTCGGGCATTGAAGTCCGCAACATGATTGCAGCCTCTAGCAAACCTAATAAATTGCGAAATGTATACGCCATAAGAAGCACGGCGAGGAACGTCACTATCCAAAAACGGAAGCAGGCAACGATCAGGAAAAGGCGCAATCAGAAAAAAGATTCCCACTCCAAAAACCGAGGTGGGAAAAAAGCTAAATCAACAATCCGGTACTTATAGCATGAAAACATATTGTAAGCCGAATGAGCAGCTATTTTCCCTATAGGTGGCCACTCAGTTACCTAAACTTAACTAAAAATATGATAACATACATAAGGCGCCAACAGCACAAACAAATTTTAAACACCAAGACATAAAACAGTAAGAACCACCACAGAAGTATCGCCTCGGAACGATCAGTAATATAAAATTACTGGCGGGCTTAAATCGATTTTACAGGTGCCTAACCTCATCTTCAGCTTCTGCAGTGGTTCACAGCATTTAGTTAGTTGTTCGGTCCCATCGTGCATCTCTAGCTAGTCATTAATCATCCTGGACAAACAAATAAATCATGATAAATAAAATACCATGATGAATCAAAAACGAGGACTCACAGTTGAGTAAGCCGCCCGACGATGGAGACCTCTTGGCGCCAAATAACTTACTCCGGAGCAAAAGATAAACACCAGTTGAACCCCGGTGGGCCAAGCAACAGACAAGAAGCTCCAGCCCCAACCAACTAAAATGAATAGCTTTATGTCGGGACCATCATACAGTCTGACGCCCGACCAACCGTCGTGCAATTAAAGAAGGCAGCATAGTTATCAACCATGATTGGATTCAAAACTAAGCATGCAGACTGTTGCATAACATTTAAGTTATATCCTATACGTCTGTAAAGTGTAATGATTTTTCTGAATTGAAAAGAAAATCATTTCTTCCTATAAGTTTCTTAAATTTGTAAACCAAGTCACCATAAAATTCTGGTTCCGAAAGGCCCTCGCGTAAAATGGTCTTAAATTCCATTAAATTTGGAAATGATTCATAGTGTCTGCGATAAAATTTGGAAAAGTTTTTTCGAAGTTTATGATACCGATAGCCTTGCTGGAGAAGTTTAGCTGTTAAACATATTTCGCGCATTGAAGTCCGCAACATGAAAACCTAAAAAAAAGTCTTTATTTAAAGAGGATAACATATTTGGTGCGAACTTACAGCGGAAAACAGATGGTCATTAATTGTTCTAGAAATTAGGTACTCCTGGGCAAGGATCGCAAGTCTATCTCGGATACAGACGCATTATTGTACATATATATTAGAATTGGCAGTTTACCTCATCTATGACCAATTCTCAATCGGTCACATGAATATTTCTCCCTCTGTTTGAAGTACTTGATTGATACCAGACATTTACAATATTTGATAAAAAAATAATAAAGATAAATAAAAAAAAATAAAGCTGCAGTCAATGACGTTTGACTCAAGACAATGGAAAACGTTTGCAATTTAGGTATGCGTGGTATTAAACGAAATACTGCTTAACGACAAACGTATAATTAGACGAAGCACTAACTCTAGTAAGTCGGGAAGAGGCAACTGAGATGAGCTGTAGAAACTTTCAAATTGGATAGAAAACTAATAACATTGACAGCATTTATTCTAAAAATTCATGATACGTATATTAAAGACTCTTTTCCTGTCCAAGTGTTGGGTCCATGTAAACGACAAACGTATTATTAGACAAAGCACTCGAGTAAGTCGGATATCATCCCTATATCATAGTCAGAAAGAGCAAGCATGTATTTGCTTGGTTATGTTGCTTTTAAGCCATTTTTCTGGTAAATCTATTGGATAGATTACATTAAAATTGACTGGAGTTTGGACAATGTCTTTGTGTAATGGATATAGAATTGAAAATGGATTTAGTGGGATAAGCAACTGAGATGAGCTGTAGAAACTATTAACTTGGTAGAAAACTAATAACATTGACAGCATTTATTCTAAAACTTCATTATATGTTTAAGGCTGCTTTCCTGTCCTGTCAAAGTGTTGGATCCATATCAAAGACAACATTGTATGAGAGGCTACAAATAAAACAGAGGTTATAGAAAACACAGTCAGTGGATCAAATCCAGCATTATTTACAATAAAAAGTATAACTCTTATCATTTCAAAGAGTTGTACATGTACAACAGTAGATAAAAAACCAGCTTCCTCCAGCTTTCTCCAAATAAGTAATAAATGGCGCCATTCAGAGGAAAGAGTGTGGCATCGAAGGGAGGGGATAGTGTTGCTGATATCCTATGTTGTTGCCGATTTAAGAAGGGATTTCTTGTTGCTGATAGTTCCATAAGACAAATTCACGTAATTTATTTTACAAAATTAGTAATGCTTTACATCTGATACAGTAGTATGAGTCTTCTTGCGTATCATAATTTACGATCCAAGCATGAAGGGTGCTGATTGTATTTAGAGGATCAAATAAGCATGCGCGGATCCAGAAAATTTTCTCGGGGGGGGGGGGGGGGGTCCAAATTCCTAGATGGGGTCTGACGGAACATTTCAACATGGCAAAAATTAATAATCTGGCAATTCCAGAGGTGTCCGGACCCCCTGTCCCCCCACTGGATCCGCCCATGAATAAGCACTAACTGTCCATACATGTATTCTGTGAATATGCGTACGACGTAATTGTATCATAATTCCGGCGGCTGGCACACTCGAAACTCTAATGATACAGCTGTACTTTTTTCTACTTTATAAATTCGACATAACATCTCTAGACATTATTATCAGAAGTTTGCCATATTGATGTTGGTTTTGACAAGAAATGATTGATCTTGTTTTCTGCATTTGTAGACACAGAAACAATGACTAGAAGTGGTAACAAACAGGAAATTAGATCAGACGCATTTGGACAAGAAAAGTTAATAGTAAAGGGCCAGAAGATTGTGAATCCAGAACATGTAATGATTTAAACATGAATGAAGGGCAGACAGAGTAATGTGAATGAAACGGTATTGTTTCGTAAGTTTGAAAACACAACGTTCTCTCATATGTCTTTCTTTCCATTTTGAATAAATACTGTCTTCACGATTCACATTTGTTTCAAAACTATGAACCCGTTTATATTCATGATATTTGCCTGTTCCCGAATTATACATGGATCTATAACGTTAATCGCAGTATCTGTGTCTGCATAGTAGCATTATATATAACCTCACTATTCTGTACCCTGAGGTTCCAGAACAAAATATTGATGATCATATTTCTCTATATTTTCCTTTTCCTTGTCTAACATTTGACAGTTCTGGCTTTCAGCATTTGGTTCAAGAATAAAATATTCATGGTCCATACTAGATTTGCAATTTGCTTCAACTGAACTTTTATCGTTCTTTAACATTATACGATCGTTGTTTGGCTGCTCATTTACAGTCGGTCTGTTCGACTTAGGAAGAAATTGAGAGAAGCTTGCATCTTGGTTACGTGTCACTTGTATTTGACTTTTGGCTTCTTGACCCAAATGATTGCTCTTCATTTTGTTTGATTTATCATTCTCCGTGTAGTGTTTTCCTTGTGCGTAATCGTTTGAAAATGGTTTAGACCCTATCATGGCCATTCCCTTTACATGATCGTAGTCTTGATTCCTAATGTTATTACTTCGATTGATATGGCCGTAATTTTCATCTAAAGGTATGGGCGTGCTCTTAAACTGAATTTTGTTATATTCATTGCTTATGCCAGCTTCTTGTTTATTATATCTTTCTTCATCTGCCGCGTCCATATAATGATCTACTTCGGCTGAGGGCGACACTTGGTCATCTTTTAGACTTGCTATAGGGTCTTCACTGGGTGTGTTGTTTTCTTCATTTGTAACATCATATGCTTGGTTAGAAATTCGCTTACCGTCATATGTTGGTTTCTTTCGAAACTTTTTGCAATAGATTACCGTCAAACCACCGCCAAAACAACAACTATTCCAACAGCAACTGATATGACCAATGTGACTAGAAACCTACTATTCTCGTTTGTGGCATCTTATCAGACTCTTCGATGCCACCGATGTGTTTTCCGAGCAATTGATACTGTACCAACTATTGCTTTTCTGTAGTATTTGTATCCATATAATAGATGGTGAAAATAACCTTGACATTCCTGATAAAGTTATGTTTCCTACTCTAGCATCGCCTGAAACCAACTTATTCAAACTGACTTTTTCATTACAGTTTATTTCAATGGAGTCACATCCTTTCTTGCATGCTCTGACTTCGACACTAGGACAGCTGCCATTTTGGAAAGCTTCCAGGCGAATATCTTTAATTTTTACTTTAAATGTCCCATTCATTTCACATGAACAGCTTTGTTCTGGATCGTGATTGATGATCATTGTTTCTGTTTTATGCGAAGTAACATATATAAGATTCGACGATGTATTTTGTCAGAGGGTTACATTGCATGGACTTTTTATTTCATTTACGCTCAAACATCCATGCTTTATTAGTATAAATCCCTCCTTTGTGTTTCCTGTTAAGCTCTTAACAAGCTTCTTACTGAGTGTGCAATTTTGTTTCAAAGAGCACACAGAAAATAACAATTCTGGATTCAGAATAGCAACAGGATCATCCATTGTCTGTGACTGAAATTTATAGTTATTCAGTAGGATTCTTTCGCCGACATCACAGAGTATTTAGTGATCGGTAGCCATCTCTACGGACCCATTCTTGATTGTTAAGTTTACAAGTTTGCATCTGACTGTGCCAAAACATATCTGAAATGGAAGCAATGCGGTATAATTGTAAACCTTAAGAAGGTACAAGTAGGCAACGATCAGGAAAAGGCGCAATCAGAAAAAGATTCCAACTCCAAAAACCGAGGCGGGAAAAAACCAAACTAACAATAAGGTACTTACACCATGAATACATTTCGTAAGCCGAATGAGTAGCTATTTTGGCCACTCAGTTACCTAAGCTTAACTAAAATATGATAACATACATAAGGCGCCAACAGCACAAAAAATTTAAACACCAAGACATAAAACAATAAGAACCACCATAGAAGTATCGCCTTGGAACGATCAGTAATATAAAATAGCTGGCGGGCTTAAACCGGCTTTACAGAACACAGTAGTTGAATGAGAAAACACGAAGACTATGTTGAAGCTTACATAAACTATTCGTTATTATTTGAAACCAATAACACTGTCGGGAAACAAACTCCGTGTAAGCTATCATTTGCACACATAACGGTGACGTCACAGAGAATTTTAACAGTTCGGACTAAACCTAAGTTCGGATAATTTGTGGTGCCGTTTGCGTAAGTTATTTGTGTAATATCTTCAATATCCTATCATATACAGCACACATTTTTGGTCGTATAACTGTAAAAACTTTCATAATTCATCATCTGGTCTCTGACAACACTTCGGAAACTTTAAAGTTCCGAACGGTGTTGTAAATGTTGACAATTGTTTCAAAGAAAGAAAATATTGCTAATTAGTGATAATAATATGCCGCATATGATAGGATATGTATAAAACATTTTTCTTTAATATGAAAATAGCAACGCGCGATTTTCGAAACTATGTGCGCTACGCCGAACGCGCGCACTGACGTATGACTTAAACACAAATGATAGCATACACGGACTTTGTTTCCTGACACTAAATAATACATTATAAGGATACAAAACGCTACCAAAATAACACTAGTAGAAGGCCTTACCGAAAAATAGAATAATGTTGGAATTCATATTCTTCGACAGAAATTAGTTTCAACGACTTAATCTTGTAACAACGTTGAAAATAACGTCCCTGTTAAAAACTATGTTTTTTTGTGGATTGTGTCGGTGATATTTGAGTATAGTTTACCCTCATTCAAATCTAGATAACATTTTAAATTATATTTGTGAATGCAGTTTTAAGAAAAAGAAGGAAGTTTGCATCACTAGTATCACACTGGTCCGTCATTACGTACAGGAAATTAAAGCAACGTATAGGTTACTAAAGCGCAACGTATAGTTTACTAAAAAATGGCGGATTTTGGTGGACACGAATCGGTGAGTAAGATTTGTTTATTGATTCTGATGTTCCTTTTTTGTTTATCTTAATCAAACACACCTTACGGACCAGCAAAACTATTGTGTTATTTGCCTCGATCGGTACATTCTGCAGGAAATCACCCATTTAAGTATAATGTTCGACACCCTTAGACAGCTGATTGCCAAATCGTGTGTTTTGAACTTCTCCGAGAAGAAAACCTTATATTGTGGTCAAAGTTCGATGGTAAATGGGTTGATTTTTGATGTCGAACATAGATACTGACCTAATAAGACGATCTGGCCAAAAAAAAAACATTTCAAGTGTCCTTTGATAGCGAAATTATTAATGATTTTTCATTACAACGCATTCGACACCTAAAACGGCACAACGAAAAAACAACTAAAACGTTCTAATTTGGGTAAAATAAACCTTATTACGATACTGTATGTAACATTCTTTGTTACTATAGCGTTTTATTTCATCCAAAGTTTTCATTTGTATACTTTTATTTCAAGATTTGCTGATATAGCTCACAGGTTAAACCCTAAAACATTAAAATAGGCATCAAAACCATCATATGAAGCCAAACTCGAGTTTTATGGCGACTTAATGTTTAAATTTAAGAAAATTTTGGATGAGAGTAATGGAAAGACAAAATCTGATCATTTTGCTGTTAAATTTAAAAAAGATAGTCAATCGATATCGAAGAATCGGTTGAATTTAATGCAATATTCTGCATGCTTAGATTTTAATCCAAAAACGGTAAAAAAACTTTACTTTCCTCTTTAAGTGCACGCCGGTGGGTGGGCCCTCAGACTCATTGACGGTACAGAACTAAAGCTGTCTTACAGATGGGAGGGACCTGACAACAAGTTAAGGTTACGGGATAAACATATGTCTCTGGTCGGGTCCACCAAGGTTGAAATAGTTGCTTTCTTTTGCTCCCGGCGGTTTTTCAGTGTCGGCGTTACTGTTGAGTCCTCGTTTTTGTTTCATCACAGTGTTTACATTTGTTTTCTGTGATGCTTCATTGACGAGCTAGGACGCTTCTATGAGAACCGAACATTGTTTGTTATTGAATCACAGTAGACTAAGGGCGAGGTTTGGCCCCAGTAAAACCGGTTTAAGCCCTCCAGTAAAATTTCTTTTGCTGACCATTCCAAGGCGATTTGTGATTCTTTATCTTGTATGTTTGGCATGTCAGCTTCTGTTGTATGCGCTTAATTTGTATTTAGTTGAAGGAAGCCGGATGGCTACCTTCCTTGGAAAGAGCTAGTCATCTTGCTCTTCATGTGTGTTGTCACATTTTCATGTTCAGGCATCCTGAACCTTCTGTTGATCTATTATTATTACCTGTCTTGGGTTAACTAATCGTCAGGTCACCCTCACCCAAGGGCAACAATTGTATATTGTTCATTATGAGCAGCATCATGAGTAAACCGTTTTTTTTTTTTTTTTGTTTTTTTTTATTTATTTATTTTTGTTATGCAAAGCTCAAGGGCGCAGATCAGTTGTGCATAAACTGAGAAGTTCAAAGGCGCCGATCAACAGATCTTAGAAGCTGATCAGCTCCGTTTTTTTAATTTATAGACAAATAAAATATGCGAGTTCTCTAATTGTACAACACGTTTGTATTTGATCTGGTCGAGAACCCCGAAGACAGAATGTGGAAGTCAGTTTTGACCACCTCTTAAAGTGTTCTCTACATGCATGACCATATAAGGTAAACCACTAAAAGTCAATGACAAAAGACAATGTACAGGTAGTTATCTTATTCACATGCATAAAAGGTATGCCATGTAGTGAACCAGAACATTCAGGGTCAAAATCCATAAATTAAGGGGGATGGTCCGGTAGTTTCTGATTGAAAAAATGGGTCGAGCTGACATAGCCGAGACTTTCTTGGACAAGAAAATTTGGATCAAGGTGACTCGGAACCCATGTATTATTATTATTATTATTATTATTATTATTATTATTATTATTATTATTATTATTATTATTATTCATGCCTATGCAATTGTAAAGTTTTTTTCTCACCTGTAAAACAATGATTTTCAGTTATAATTCTGATATTTGTTTAATTTTGCACAAGAAATAGATTGTGTGCAGACATTAAGAGGATCTAACTGAGTTTACAGTATCGTAATAAGGTTTATTTTACCCAAATTAGAACGTTTTAGTTGTTTTTTCGTTGTACCGTTTTAGGTGTCGAATGCGTTGTAATGAAAAATCATTAATAATTTCGCTATCAAAGGACATTTGAAATATTTTTGGCCAGATCGTCTTATTAGGTCAGTATCTATGTTCGACATCAAAAATCAACCCATTTACCATCGGACTTTGACCACAATATAAGGTTTTCTTCTCGGAGAAGTTCAAAACACACGATTTGGCAATCAGCTGTCTAAGGGTGTCGAACATTATACTTAAATGGGTGATTTCCTGCAGAATGTACCGATCGAGGCAAATAACACAATAGTTTTGCTGGTCCGTAAGGTGTGTTTGATTAAGATAAACAAAAAAGGAACATCAGAATCAATAAACAAATCTTACTCACCGATTCGTGTCCACCAAAATGCGCCATTTTTTAGCAAACTATACGTTGCGCTTTAGTAACCTATACGTTGCTTTAATTTCCTGTACGTAATGACGGACCAGTGTGAGTATGTGTTAACATGAAAATAGTCAATTTATATCAGTTAATATCCGGATACACAGTTGCACGGTTTGGTGAGCATGGGCCACGGTTACTTGATCCGATGCGGATTTGCTGGCTAGCATTCAAGGTACCTGTTTCGTACCCTGTTTCGTGTAATACAGCATTAAGCCTAGGTTACATTTTCCCCGATCATCACACGATTTTTCAGTCTGCGATTTTCCCTACGATTTTTCAGACATCGTAGGTGATTGTGGGCTACGACGTATGTGTTTACAATTCATACGGGCATCGTACGATTTTTTGATGTGCCTTTTGTCGACGTTCTGATACAAAAACGCAAGGCGATCGTACAGTAGTCGTAAGTCTCCGCAGATTTTAAGTGGATATCGTACGAAACCCGTGCGATGGCCGTACGGAGTCCCTGATACAAAAAACAAGACGGCCGTACGGTGGTCGTAGGGTCTCTGCAGACTTTAAGTGGATATTGTACGGAGTCCCTTGGACTTCTGACTGATGCCTTGGTTACGTTTGGCCTACGATTAGCTTGCGATCATAGTGCGATGCCAATTTTCGCATTTTCGTGCGGTCTCCGCAGGGTGACCCTACGATTCTACGACTTCCTACGATCTCCGTAGCCTCTACGATTTTGTAATAGACTGCACTTTTACAAATTTTAAAAATCGTAAGACCGTAGCCCGTAGAGACGTCGTATGGCATCATACGGGCGCCGTAAGGAGACCCTTCGATGATCGTGCGGTCACCTCGCGATTTTTGTATGATAGTTTGGGGACAAAAATTGTACAGCGATCGTAGGGAGTCCACAAGGGGTCATGTCTACTTGTCTACTAGGCTACATTTGCCCCGATCATTGTACAATTTTTCGGTCTGCGATTTTTCCTATGATAGTTTAGACATCGTAGATGATAATGGGCTACGACGTAGGTGTTTACAATTCATGCGGGCATCGTACGATTTCTTGTTCTGGCTTTCTTCGATGTTCCGAGTCAGAACCGTGCGGAGATCGTAGGGAAATCGCAGTGTCTCCACACACTTTAAGTGGAAATCGTAAGGAGTCCGTGCGATGTCCGTGAGGAGTCCCTATGATTTCTGAATGAGCCCTTGCGGTCTCCCTACGATAGCCGTGCGATGTTAGTAGGTGTCCGTCCGTCTTTCGAGTACAACCAAACGTGTACAACCTTACAGTGTATCATGGCTCCCCAGAAAGGAAAAGGCAAGCGGTCCTATTGAAACCTAATGGTGAAAGGCAACCATATCCCTACAAAAATGCACAGCAATCACATGGCGGCCGCACGATAAACGTGTGGATGCCCTGGTATGTCCGCACGATATCTGTATGATTATAATTACCTTGCGAAATAGCCGTACGGATGCCGTACGATGGCCCTAAAGGTCTAAGATAATCCTACGATTTTACTTCTAAAATTATCATAAAAACCGTGCGGTGAGCGCACGATCATCGCAGGGTTTCCGTATGGAGCCCGTACGGCGCCCGCACGATGCTACCTACGACATGTCTTACGATATTTTAAAAATTGTAAAAGTGCAGACTACAACAAAATCGTAGAGGCTACGGAGATCGAAGGAAGCCGTAGGAATCCGTAGAATCGTAGGAACATCGTAGAGTCACCCTGCGGAGATCGCGCGAAGATGCAAAAATTGGCATCGTACGATCATCGCAAGCTTATCATAGGCTAAATGTAACATAGGCTTTAACAATGCGTCTTGTTGTCCCATCTATTATTAATGGACTCATCCATCAATATGATTTGGGTGGGTCCACTTTTATTCAACACGCGAAATAAATGTTTAACAGCCAAATTCTCCAGCAGGGCTATCGGTATCATAAACTTCGAAAAACCTTTTCTAAATTTTATCGCAGACACCATGAGATGATTTCCAAATTTAATGTTGGGCTAAACACGATTTTACTTGAGGGCCTTTCGGAACCAGACTTTTATGATGACTTGGTTTACAAATTTAAGTAACTTATAGGAAGGAATGATTTTTCTTTTCAGTTCAGAAAAATTGTTACTCATTACAGACGTATAGGTTATAGCTTAAATGTTATGCGACAGTCTGCATGCTTAGTTTTTAAGCCAATCATGGTTAATAACTACGCTACCTTCTTTAATTGTGGGTCGGGCGTCAGACTCTATGATGGCCCCGACTAAAAGCTATTCTCTTTAGTTGATTGGGGCCGGAGTTTCTTGTCTGTTGCTTGGCCCACCGGGGTTCAACTCGTTTTTTTTTTTCTTTTGCTCCGGATTTCAGTAAGTTATTCGGCGCCCAGGGATCTCCATCGTCGGGCAGCTTAATTACTAAATATGTTGAGTCCTCGTTCTGATTAATCATAGTGGTTATCTCTATTATTATAGTTAGAAATTCACCACTAGGACCGAACAACTAACTAAATGTTGTAAACCACTGCAGAAGATGAGGGTGAGATAAGGGCCCTGTAAAACCGGTTTAAGCCGCCCCCAGTAGTTTTATATTACTGATCGTTCCATGGCGATACTTCCGTTGTGGTTCTTTTTGTTTTATGTTTTGGAGTCGATTTTTTGTGCTGTTTGCACCTTATTTACGTTTTCATAGTTTTAGTTGTTCGGGTAATAGCTGCTCATTCGGCTTGCGATATGTTCTCTACGTGTAAGTACCCAAACTGTCAATTTGTTTTTCCCGCCTTGGTTTTTGGAGTGGGAATTTCTTTCTGATGGCGCCTTGTCCTGATCATTGCATACCTGTACCTTTTCATATAAAAATATAAGAATAAAAATAAACAACATAAATAAATAGATAAATAAAAAATATATAAAAAAAAAATAAGATAAACAACTAAACATGCATTTATCATTTGCACATTGAATGCACATTCAACACTCGCTTAGTCATAACATTTTTGCAAGTAGTATAGTTACGTTCGAACCTATCATAATATGGTAGAACAAGCCGTTATAAATTGAGATGCAAACCAAATAAGACTGACCACGTTAAACTGGCCATCTAGTCGGGAAATTTCACCAACAATGGCTTTTGGTTTATGGGTTTTCCTTCAAAAGCATGTAATACATTTTTAAAAAATACAAAATGCTTATAGCAGTGAACGGATGCTTCGAGAATGCAGAAACTGTCCTGAGGTCAAAAGATTGTTTTCTGGTATCTTGCATAGGCCTATAGACTTATTGTTGACATGCTATATCGCTATAATCAACCGACTTCTGCACGACGATCAATCGCATCGAGATGACAATCGTTAACATCTCAGTGATTTCATATTCAGACTAATTAGGTTTGGAATTATCAGCAATGTCTAGTCTTAATTCGATTTATATGACAGTCCCATAGAACTCGGTGCATTCCTGATTTGTCTTCATATGAGCGCCTCATGGGAAAACCAACAATCTGCATAGGCGAAAACAAAGACGCAGATCAGCTTCGCGGTTACCGCGAAGCTGATCAGCGCCTTTGTTTTCGCTACACGGATAGTACAATTCCTCTGCTACTTAAATCCGAAATTTCAAGATTCTAGCTCTTTTCTGTGACTGTACAGGTCAGTTTGTATCGGACCTGTTCGGAAACCACATTGTTGGTTTTCCCACGAGGCGGCTCAATTATATAAATTGGTGCTGTTTATAGTAAAATAGAGATGTGAAAACAGTTTCCTTTTGGGCTGCTTATGCTATTTTGTTACGTTAAAAAGTGTGTGTTGTTATTTTGGTATCACCTTTTAGAGATCGAAAATCACTTGCGTCATGGACATTCGTGTCTGTCTTCTCCTTTCACAGAATTCCTGTCAATCACTGTTGACATTTCATTAAGGCTTGGTCATTCCTTGCGATTGAGCAGCATCTATACAGCACTGACATGATAAAATATGTCTACAACTCATGAAAAGGTAGCAAATAACCTTTGAAATGTTTGCATAATAATATGGACATCATATCATGTTACAGACTTGAACGGTCGAAATAAGTATTTAACAGCCAAACTTCTCCAACAGGGCTATCGGTAACATAAACTTCGAAAAACATTTCCTAAATTTTATCGTAGACACTATAAATTGATTTCCAAATATAATGTTGTGTTAAAGACGCTTTTAGGTGAGGGCTTTCGGAACCAGAATTTTATGGTGACTTGGTATTCAAATTTAAGAAAATTATAGGAGGGAATGCTTTTTCTTTTCAGTTCAGCAAAATCATTACACGTTACAGACATATAGGTTATAACTTGAATGTTATGCAACAGTCTGCATGCTTAGTTTTTAACCCAATTATGGTTGATAACTATGCTGCCTTCTTTAATTGCACGCCGGTGGGTCGGGCGTCGGACTCTATGATGGCCCGACTTAAAGCTATTCATTTTAGTTGGTCGGGGCCGGAGCTTCTTGTCTGTTGCTTGGCCCACCGGGGTCCAACTGGTGTTTTTTCTTTTGCTCCTGAGTTAGTAGGTTATTCGGTGCCCAGGGATCTCCATCGTCGGGCAGCTTACTCAATCTGTGAGTCCTCGTTTTTGATTCATCAGGATGTTTATCATGATTTATTTGTTTGTTCTTGATGATTCATTGACTAGTTAGAGATTCACCACGAGGACCGAAGAACTAAACTAAATGTTATGAACCACTGCCGAAGCTGAGGGTGAGGTTATGGCCATGTAAAACCAGTTTAAGCCCGCCAGTAACTTTGTGTTGCTGGTCGTTCCAAGGCGATACTTCTGTGGTGGTTCTTATTGATATCTTGGTGTTTAGAATTTTTGTGCTGTTGGCGCCTTATGTATGTTTTCATATTTTAGTTAAGTTTAGGTAACTGAGTGGCCACCTACTGGGAAAATAACTGCTCACTCGGCTTATGATATGTTTTCTTGGATGGATCAAATTGATACTTTGCCTGCTGTTAGATATAATTACTAATTACTAATTTATTGAGGTCAAGGTCACGCACTTCGATTTTTTAGGTTTAGGTTTTTATGTCTGTCTCTTGAAATACGTAGTGATACTTTGCATGTTGGTAGATATTGGTCTGAAATTTTATGCTGTATCATCTAAGTGGCCTTATGGACAAGATTATGAGTCATAGATGTTAATAGATTTAGTGACACAGCACAAGTCAGGCGAGCTACACTGTCCTGCGACAGATCTTATTATTTGACCGTGCCTCTGACTTTGATAAAAATTGTTGATTGCAATACTTCAAACGGGTATGTTTTCAACAATGCGATTCAAGTATGGTAAGCAAGACATACCCGCGTGCTTTACATGCCATTGGACAATATCCAAATCAAGTAGATATCCCTCTTAAACCCATTCAAAAATAGCATCTGATCTGGTTCAGACAAAATACAAAGTATTCTAACAGTAATAATTCAAATTCTTACGTTACACAAACAAAAAACGACAACTTAAAAACAAAAAAATGAGGACACTTGACCCCAGTTTTGACCTTTTATATGGTCAGAGAATGTTATGGGAATAGGATTTAATCAGTCCATGAGCGTCTGCTAATATAGTTTTATCAACACACACTTTCTTTTAAGTAGCAAATATAGATATTGAAACTACCCTTTAATCATATTGCAATAAAATGCACCTGGTGACCTTTGACCGTCTTGTTTGTGACCTTATTTTGGGTTTCCTATTTTTGCAACAGGGCAAAATCAGATCAGGAAAGTTTACTGATGTCAATAACCATAGCGGCAGCAATTATGCCGCAAAAGTGTCCACACTTCCAAATTTGCACCCCTTAAACCACCCGACTATCTACTTTAATTTACAAAATAATACCACGTGAGGCAAAGCGGTACTTAAGGCCATTGCGTTTGATTATAATTCCACATTCGAGATTTAAGAAGTATCGACATAAATTCTACCTATCTCTACGACGTCGCGATAATTGTACCGATTTTACCAAAACATACTTTACTCAAAACTTTAGAATCGTTCTTAATTTTCTACACACCGTACATACGGCTCGTCAAAGTCCAACTGGTACGTCAAATTCCAGATGTTTATGTCAGTGCGTGCGTTTTGGCGGGTAAGTTATTTTGCTGTATTTTTCACAGAAAACTTAAACATATATTATCATGGCATAATCTTATGGAGGCTTATATTTTTCCACCTGAAGGGTCATTGATAATCAACTTTTACAGTGTATTTATCGTTTTATTCCGTTGCTTAGCGACAAAAACAATACGTCAAAGCACAGATGGGCGAATGTTATATGATAAGTCAAATCACAGACGGTCGATACGGAACGGCCCAGACAGACGGCAGATCAACATTTTATGATACGGGTCTGCTACTGACGTATTAAAACACTTCTTTGTTGTGCGATAATCAGTATATGGTTTAATTTGCATCGCTAATAACATAAATTACACAAAGAAAACATTAATTGGAAAGGAAATAGAGTTAAACGACTGTCTTTAAACGATATGCCGATTTTGACTCAAGATGGCCAGTCGATAAACAAAACGCTGATTTTACTTTTGACTAATATAGAAATTTGGAAAAACTGAAAGCGGATAGTGCGATGTGAACATTTGATAATATTCCACATACCTTAACTGATTTGTTTTCGTCATATGGCTACTGATTTTAAACATTCAAGTCGACCACTACACGACTAAACGTACATGTATAAGCGCCATGAGACGGGGGGGGGAATTATTTACGAATAATGCATTGTTTCTAGCTTTAATTATATGCATACCCCTAAAGTTTGATTATAAATTCAGTATGGCAAGAGCCGGAACTGAACTTTGCGGTCTGTGCCTGGGCATACCAGGATTAAAACTGATTGTTGGTTTCCTTGTGCTCCTATGTCCAGTGGCGTTGTTAGGCATCAGGTGTCTTCGCGCATTCGCTCTGTTGAGTCTTCGCTCTAGAAACGCCATGGCGTTACCTTTTTTTTTTTAAATTCAGTTTTACGTCCCTTTCAAGATTATTTCAGGTCATATGAGACGGGCTAATCAGTAGTTGGGCGAAAACGGGAGAACCCCAAGAAAAACCACCTGGCACACCCGCAAGCAGAACTTGGCTTGTCTCACATGTGGCCAGTGCGGGACTCGAACCCGAATGGCGTTTCCTGTGCTTTATTTAATTGCCGATGTGCTTCTTTGATGGAATATAATTTTATACCAACCGAACAAATACATGCTTATTTGTTTGTTTGAATTGATGCTTTACGCCCCAGTCAACAGATAAGGTCATGTCGGGACTTTGCCTCCATTTTATGGGACTTTTACCCAAAATGAGGATGTCATGACAAGTGCTTGAAATATAACCATCCAACTAAGCCAAAAATGCTTATACGTGTGGGTGGTATGACTTGAACCACGTTATGGGCAGGCTCCGACCAGAGCGGTTTACCAGTAATCAGATGGTCAGTCAAAAGTGTATGCTGTAGTTGGAGGCAAAAGCAGCCCATCTATTTCTTTAGGTCCCAATGGGTGGGTGCTCATTTTTCCACCCGACCACCCTCAAATACTTGTTTAAAACCACATTGAAAAGTGAGAAGAGACATGGGCTTAATCCACCTGTAATTTATCACTTCTGTTTCTAGATTTGAGCAGAAATGGCGGAGCAAAACTGAATTAAAAATGTATGCTTCCAAGCTGATGGCTTGAGGAGACCAAACAGTGCCAGGGTGCCATGAATATTAGAAATAATTGCACTCAACATGTTAGATGCGGCATGTATCCAAAGTCGCATCTACGTCTGTTATTTGGCGTATCAACAGCTATTGTCCATCTGGTTTTTGCTGTAGCAAACGACTGTCGTGATTCGTATCAGGTAAAATCACACATGGTTCAAAAGAATGAGCTGCACGATCAATAGTAGTAATTAATTTGAATAAAGGCTTAAATCAGGCTTTTAAATAGATACTAAGCTATGAATATTCGAGCATGCGACTTTCAAATACTCAGTATTTCTAGTTATGGAGATATCTGGCAGAAAGTATGCATGTTTTCTGAAAACGTGCCATTTTAAGACTTTCTCGCAATGTTTTCGCCAATCCACGGATAAGCTGACCATGACTCTCGTATGTACTAATGCCTGGGTGTCCACACAAGACTGCCGAGAGTATTTTTTCTTCTGAAACCGTTAGCTAAAGTAAAGTAAAACAAGAAAAAACAACAAAATTAACTTGCCCGCCAAAACGCACGCGCTGACATAAACATCTGGAATTTGACGTACCAGTTGGAATTTGACGAGCCGTATGTGGATATGCAGAGCAGAAGTCTGGCTGGTCAGCCATAAAAGATGTGACTTCTTAATGCTTAATTTTCTTTAAAACAGCATGTTATTAGGTTACCCCACCACTGTGTTTTGCATTGTATTCCAAAACTTAACCTACAAACAACAAACTTTTTGTCTCGAGTTTATGAAATTGCAGCCTTACAAAACTTTGTTTAAAAGGGTACAAGTAGGCAATAATCAGGAAAAGGCGCAATCAGTAAAAAATTCCCACTCCAAAAACCGAGGTGGGAAAAACTAAATTGACAATTAGGTACTTAATATACTAAACATATCGTAACCTGAGTGAGCAGCTATTTCCCAATAGGCGGTCACCCAATTACCCGAACTTAAACGAAAATATAAAAACGCACATAAGGTTCAAACAGCACAAAAATTCGACTCCAAAACATAAAACAGATGGAACCACAACAGCACTATCGCATTGGAACGATATGTAATATAAAAGTTTGTTTGCATGTTTAGCATCGCAGTCAACAATTATTTTAAGTCATTTGAAGACGGTCTATTAGAGCACTCAGATGTCACACATATTACCAAAACTCCAAAGATATGGTGCTATTAGACTGAGAAACAATGATAATATTGTTTGATGCTTGCAAATGAAGAATTCAGAATAAAAGGGCAAGTTCTTTCTTTGAAGCACACACAAGGCCACTCGTAAGCTTTGTAATGATCTAGCAGCTGATCTGTGACTTTGCATCACATAGTCATGCACGAACAGACAAGTGATGACCTCGTCTGTGACTTTGTATCAAATAGTGATATTCATGGCTGTTTTAACACTGGAACATCAGTTTACAATTCTGTTAGTCTATTGATAGACCATCTTCACTTATATCAATGCTTTCAATTTACACCACTAACTCTTTAATATTATCCACAGTTTTGTGTGCCTGTAAGTCCATATCAACAAGTACATTGAGACGCTTTGCAGTCCGATTTGACATTTACATTTAACTACTGTCAGTACCTTCAACATATTTGGTCAAGCTGATTATTTCTACCTATCAAAAGTTGAATTGGTGGTTGGTTCTGAGACAGTGATAGTTTGTTGCTGCAAATGTTGGCAATTTTCATCTGAAAACTAAACCAAGTGACAAACATTTGCTAGATTAGGAAGCAATGAAAGCAGATCAGAACATTATAGACGTCAATTACACGTTGAGGAAACCCCAGTTAATGCACCAGTCATTTGCATCCCCGGCTCCCCCGGGGCCGGGGAATAGCGGGGCTTTTAACTTTTCAATTTTTAAAGCCCGGCTAAAAGCCCGGCACTGCCGGGCAAGAATTTTGGTAAAACCCCTGCTAAAAGCCCCGGCTCCCCAGGGGCTGACAATAACGTGGGACAACAGCTGGGAGTTGTTCTGATGAAACTGAAACATGGGATAGGGACCTCAATTTATGCATGTGAATGTTTAGGTGCATTTGGAAATTAAATAAGTACCATAAAGATAATTAGATGTTAAAATATCATTAAAATCTAATTTGAATTAATGTGACAGTGTATTGGCGGGAAATCATAACCCCGGCAAATCCCCGGCTCTGCCGGGACACATCAGAGGTTAAAGCCTGGCACTTTAGCCCCGCTATGTCCCCGCTATGACTGGTGCATAAATGCCAAATCAGTCAATCACTTAAAGGTGGCCACTAATGGTATCAGCAAGATGGCTATTGGCAAAACAGCTACACCACATCAGATATTGTAGTTGAGATGGGAAGCTGGCGCTATCCGGATGTGATCTTGTCGAGGCCCCATACAGGTAGTTCCAAACCCACACAGACTGTCTATTGGAGCTGCTATATACATGTATGCTAACGTTTTGGAATGGTTAGGAGTGGTTATGGTTTAACATCCCAGACAACATCTTTTCATTTCAGTTATTTCAGGACAGAGACACCACTTCCTGTGTATGTTTTGCCTTAACTACTACTCTACACCTCGGCCCCTAGTTATCACATGCTACTTGAGATTTATGCTACTTGACTAAAAGACTCCTCCAGTCATCATATCAGAAGATATGTAAAATATGAAATTACAAAATGTGTAGTTTGTAAACTAAGTAAAGGTAAACCACTCTTGTATCTAATGATTATGTACGAACAGTTTCAGATGGGTTTGTTGTTGCAGTCTGCATGCGTTTTATGCCGATTTAATGAAGTGGTGTCTCCCTCCTGTTCATTAAGTACTACATAATTACAAGAAACGTTATCTGAATAAAAGATGCGAAAGATTACCCAGACTTTCTAATTTACATTCAATACAAACAGTATCTTAAACATTTACACCACAAAATTTAGCAAAGCAGCAGTGCATTCGAATAAAATAAATCTGTTATTGTTCTATTATTGCAATTTCCCATGTTTATTTCAAGCGAGTTAGCATTTGTTGTGATTTAATGCTTTAATATTCAAACTTTCTCTTCTTTAATTCATGGGGAGCATTAGCGATGATTCGATTTCTTCATTCAATTTGAAAACTAAAATGATTTCAGGTTTTCAGATTACTTTTAATGTTGTTATAAAAGATCACAACTGCAGTAATGCCTAGTTGTCTGATTTAAGAGATACAACTGTCCAAAGAGCAGACATTGGATGCGTTAAATATTCAAATCAACATGCAAGGTTTAGCAGAACAGAACAATAAAGCAATAGATTAATGTTTAAATTTTCATAATGGTACACAGTGGAAATACATAAACCTAGAATGAAATTGCCAAAACAAATTAATAAATTAAAACAGGAACATTTTGGAAGCAAAGGAAAGAGCTATTTCCCAAGTGGATGTCTGTGACACAACCATCTTAAATGAATCAAATATCATCTTTTTAATCTTTTTATGCTTAATGATTTTATTGAAATTGGTTAATAACGAGAACTTAAATAACTGAATAGTACCTGATTAAATGGTCTACGTTAGCACAAATGAATGCTGATTATACAAACTCTCTTTATTTCGTCCACTAAATCTTTGAAAACGGACATCGTGCATCAATGGAGCTTGACAAGTCATTGATATCAATGACGGTCGTGAACATTTCTATTTAAGGATGAATACTTAGTGTCCTCTGCAGCAGCTATAGCTGTATGAATCGTCTGAGACTAATGAAATCAAAAATGAAACCATGTCGAAGGAAACCTTTTCTTTGGCGTTTTTTTTTTTTTTTTTTTTTTTTTTTTTTTTTTTTTTTTTTTTCGATCTAAAAATAAAGATATTTTTTTTTTTTTTTTTTTTTTTTTTTTTTTTTTTTTTTTTTTTTCGATCTAAAAATAAAGATATGGCTGACGTCATTTTTGCTTTCCAAAAGTCTACTGAACATTTATCATGAGAATTCTCTTTTCTTATTGCCACCCTGAGTTAATGAAACATTCCAAATATGATTCTACCATATATTTTAATTCACTTTATGAAACAACTACAGTAAGGCCAGAATTAAAAAATTATTTGTTTGTCCTTTACCTACCCAGCATTTTAGTCTTGGGTAGGTAGGTAGGAAAATTATTATATTATATTTTGCTTTCTCTAGAAAATAGAAAGTTAACTTTTGACAGTTTAGTCTTAGTAGTAAGGGCCACCTTTTATTTTGCTTCAAAACTACATGTAATGTAAGCCAAGTACATGTATGAATTTAAATGAAAATAAATTTCACAAAAATAAGTGTAATGATTTTCCAAGAAAGGCAAATTAAACAATGTATACTATCATTTGAATGTCTAATAAACCAAAATTATGCAAACTAACATAAATTTCAGCCACAGGAAAATAAAAATATTTTTCCTCAGGAAACTGCAATATAATTTTTTGAGTAGGGGGTTAAATTGTGGGTAGGTAGGTAAAGGACAAACAAACAAAATTTTATTTTCAGCCTAATTAACAAATATTCGTCTTCTCTCTTAAAAGTATGTCGATTAAATAATATTCAAATTTACTGAAATGCCTTGCCTGGTCTTAATAACTTCTGAATTTATTATTGCTTCGTTTCTTTTTTTATCTGAAACATGATAGACTTATGGCATAAAACTACTCTTTCCTACATCTAAATCCTGGCTATTCACCTTCAAGTTGGTTAGTTTGAACAGCATCGTAAGACGGCCTTTTGGGAATGCGGAATAACAGTTTATTCTTTACCAGACTTCAGCGTTATTAATGACAAATGGGTTAGACTAGGACATTGGTTGATAACAAATCTGGGTTGATTGCTCGCTACTCTGACATTAACCATCTCTGCACTAGAAGGGCACAATAATGATTTACAAAACATGGTCAAGGCGACGGTTTGGCTACCGCTAGCATCTCAAATGGAGTTACATTGTCGATAAAGTGTCCAACCCGAAGAGTTGTTCACCTAAAACCGACCGATCATTAAACGAAATTGTATTTTGATCAAACGGTTAAGCTATGTTGCTGTCAATTGGAACTTTCATTAATATTCATGAATATGAAAATGAGATACTCAGCAGTAAGTATGTCGACCTGAGTTTGACTGAAAGTATGGAAAGTTTGCAAAAATTTAAAAGTTTCCTCTGAAGAAGGCTGTAAAAGGCCGAAACGCTAGGAATAATAAAATAAAAACAAGACTATGTTGTTCTTCCTAAGAAGAAACCGTAGACTTACAGTGAGATAAATTTTATTTAGAAATCAACACATTTGTCATATGATTTTACTGGCTCAATTTGATAGTTTGGTCCTGAAATTAGTTTGTCAATGTTTTTAACGATTTTTTTCTGTCATTTTAATGTTTTCATTAAAATTCATGAATATGCAAATTAGATAACTTGCATTACTTACCATAGGTTGAAAGGGCCATGTCTTAAGCTTTAAAATGAGACAGATTCAGTGGTCTAGGATAAGTAGCAGCGGGAAAATGACCAATTTTGCATGTACATCCCCATGCTCAAGAATCATGTTAATGGTTTCCATAGAAAGCATGAAGTTTTCATAAAGCAAAAGAGTTTTCTTTGTCGACAAAAATTCTATGCATTTTTGGGGTCCCAATGAATTATTTGGCACCTTTGAAAGATTGTCCTGGAAGGGGATGTGCAAGGTAGGTCAAATTAGCCCCCGGGGTACCCGGAGATAAATTTCCTTAATGCGGTCGTGGATCAAACAAAGCTAGGGTACTTCATTTTCACCCAGAATAAAAGAACTTTTGCAAGCCCGAAAAAAATAAACGACTGATTTTTATTTAGATTTTAGACAGTACTTAACAACAATTTCTGCTAACAGGTGGCCACCAAAAGTGATTTTGATGGATTTTCTCAGTCTGGGGCTTTAGCTAAAATACTGCGCAATTAGAATGTCAGTTATCATCCCTATCTCATAGTTAGAAAGAAGCAGGTTTGTTTTTGTTTGGTTGTGTTGCTTTTAAGCCATTTTCTGATATCTCTGTTCGATATATTACACTGAAATTGATTTGGATTTGGACAATGTATCCGTATAATGGAAATAGAATTGAAAATGGATTTAATGGAATAAACGATTGAGATGAGCTGAAGTAAATATTAAAATGGATAAAAAATAAATAACATTGACAGCATTTATTCATGAACTCATGATATGTGTAGGGCTGTTTTCCCGTCAAAGTGTTGGGTCAACATCAAATCGAGGCTACAATTTAAACAGAATTTATCAAAACCACAGTCAGTGGATATTGTCGAGCATTATTTGCAATAAAAAGTATAACTCATTTCAGTTCAAGAGTTGTACATATATAATATAAAAACAATTTTCAGTTTTTACTAAATCGGTCATAACGTCATCTAGAGGAAAGATATTGGCATCGAAGGGGATAATGTTGCTGATATCCAATAGCGTTGCCGGTGTAAAAAGTAGTTTCTTATTGCTGATAGTTCCAGGAGACGGATTCAATAAACATTTACAAAAATACAGCAATGTTATACTTCTGATTCAATACCATGAATCTCCTTGTGTATTAATTACATACGAGTATAAACTTGTGTACGCGAAATAATTGAGAATACATAATTAACAAGAAAAGATATGACACAAAGTGTCCTATCATTTGACTCAATTATGAAGAAGATGTTGCTGCAGTTACTCTTCTACAAGGCCGAACAATGTTTCTCAAAAAATGCCCCTCCCTCATCTGTTTTAACCGCCCCTCATCTTATGGCTCAAATAAAAAAGGCCTCTTTTTTGTTCAAATGTGATAATTTGTAGAAGTCTATACTTGGTATTGGTTTTTGCTATTCATAGCCATGGCGGCCATCTTGGTCATGTGACCTGGACCATTTATATAAACTTTCGTTCCACCTTCCTAAGGATGCGCCACATGAAGTTTGGCTTTGATTGGCCAAGCGGTTTCTGAGAAGAGGATGAAAAGTGTGGACGACGACAACGACGACGACGACGACGACGGACGACGGAGCATGGGTATACTACACTGAAAAAAGTTATAAGAGGTCGCCTCTTATTTTTTCTACTAGTTCGGAAAATAAAATACGATCAATTAAAATCCATGATCATATGAATAATTCAATATCTAACAGTGGCTCTGTGAGTTTCTGCATTCAAAAATGCGTAATATATCTCACACAGACGAAGCATGAGTAAAGGTACCCTCTTTTCATAAAGTCACACTTTATTAACACCAAATTAAATGTCATATTATGACGATATTTTTTACATTTGAATTTACTTGAAAGTGCTACTGACTGCCATGATGCCAGATAAAATTAAGTCAGATTTGTTGCTGCAATAAGAATCTTCGTTTCTGTTTTGTACATGCAAGAAGACAGAAACATGAATAGCAGGAATTCAGCTTTTGCATGTAATTTGCATACGAACTTTGTCCTTCTACGGTTGCGTTATTATCAGCAACATGCCATTGAAATTTTCAGCGATTATTAAAGTCTAATACTAGACTCTGCTTAACTTTGAAAATTTAAAAAATCGTCCACAAATTTTGTTATTTTGTTCGTTAAATATCGGCATTGAAACCGGAAGTGTGCTGCAGCCATGACCCGTTTGTCCTCGAAAATTACTTGTATTAGACATGGACCTGAGGTGTGGGTTTCGGTTATACCTTTTTCTTTCGTTCGAAAGAGTTTGCATTACGATTAAGTGCATTTTTTATTCTATAACCGGTATGAGTGTCGCGCTCCTTTTGGCAGTATCAACACAATACTCCCAACTATGACTATCACAAAAAGATTAGGAATTACATTAACTCCCCTTAGGTTGCATGCCGCGTCTACTGTACGGATTCCTCATTCAACTAACAATTTTCAAAATTTATTACCTACTGTAAGGGTGACACCTCTTAATTTATTTTCGGCATCTACTGTTAATCTAATTCTAATATGTTTCGTAATAATCTTCAGATTAGGTTATCTCCACTCAAATCACCAATTTTACGTAAATATATTAATCCGTTCAAGAGACCTGGAATGTACCCTAGTATTTCTAAGTGCAATGCCAAGAAGTGCAACTGTTGCAATCATTTATGCTCTAAGACTACTATCACTTCATCTGTGAATGGTAGGACATTTTCAGTGGTTAATGATTCTGATTTAGACTGAAAATCAATGGATCTTGTATATGTTCTTACTTGAAATACAAACAATTGTAGGATGCAATATGTTGGACAAACTTGTCGAACTTTGCAAAAACGATTTGGTGAGCACTATCGTAGAATCAGAAAGCCCAAAAATAATGATACCTTCCTGTACCAGCATTTTAAGCGCACTGGTCATTCTCCCAATGATGTTAAAGTTCAACCAGTGGAGAAAATCTCATATGATGAAAATTCTTCAGTTAGATTCAAAAACATTAAAAGATTTGAAACTGAACTTAAATGGATAAAATTACTGCAAACACCCTTTCCACTGGGATTTAACGACAACATTTACCATGAAGGCAATATTTCCAAAATGCCCGATTTTGATGTACTTACACTTTCGGACCCTCGTAAACGTAAATCTAGATCTCATGGTATACGGAAAAAGGGTAATGACAAACGTAAACGGTGCGCTGCATTGAAATTGAACATTTCTCTTAATGATTTAGCTGTTAAACTAAGGATTCACGGTCGACATCCAATGCTGTCGTATCTTAGTTCTCTACCTATTGCTGCATTACGTTCCTTGGACACAGAGGCTAATAGATTTTACGATAGAAATCATCAAATGTATGACGCTGCACTGTTAACAAGATGTTATACTCAGCATGCTCTTCGTCCATTTATCGATTCCGAATCTAATCACACTAGAAGTTTTATTAAAATTCCTTTCATCAATAAAGGAATTGACTTTATTGATTTACCAAGCATATTCCAGGATAAATCAGTGATACAGTCTATACCTACCTACTTCCAAAATTCAGAACCTCCTATTATTTGTTACAAATATAACAAACCAATCAGAAATACAATTTTTAATTTCAATAAACTTGTTTCTGATCTTGATATCCATGCTAATACTCCTAAGTCTTGAGATTGTAAAGATTCAAAATATGTTTATCAACCCGCTGGACATATTGTTACTGGAAATTTAAAAATAATTTCGGATTCTAGAATTCGCAAAATTGTTTCTAAAGGTCCGAAATATAGATTCCCTTCCTACATTAATTTCGACAAATGTAGAGAGGAGATTTCATCTGCATTAAATGATTTCGGTAATCGATGGTGTAAACGAGAGGGTGTTGAGGATAATGCTCTTAAAGAATGGAAAAGAAGTATCTTCACTATCGTGGATAAACGCATTAAGTTTTATTCACAAAATACTAATCTTTTACCTCCTAAACCCAAATCGTCATTTAGACATTTGAAGCAGGGTATCCAAGAATTTCATAGAAAGTATGTCTTGGTTCCGGCAGATAAAGCCGCAAACAATGTTGTTGTCGTTTGTAGGCTTCACTACGTTAACACCTTAAAACAGGAGCTTGATGGTACCAGGGCTTATCTGGAGACAGATACTGATGAGGTGTCTGTAGTTAATGCCCACTTAAACGATTTACCTGTTAAGTTTTCTGTTTGTGTCAATGAAGGCCAAGACAAACTTCCTACGATGTATTGGTTACCTAAGCTTCACAAAAGACCATACAAAGCTAGATTTATTGCAAATTCTAGCTCTTGTACTACCACTGAACTTTCTAAATTATTAACTTCCTGTCTTACTGCTATCAAATCTCATGTTATAAGATACTGTGAGACAGTGTATGAAACTTCAAATAAAAATTGGTTTTGGTCAATTAAAAATTCTGGTGAGGTGCTCAGTAAATTGAAGTGTAGAGGGCTCCGTGCGACAAGCTTGTCCACATATGATTTTTCTACTCTGTATACAACATTACCACATAATCTAATTAAAGAAAAACTTCTGGATTTGATAGAGTGGACCTTCAAAAGGGCATTAAAAAACTATGGTTCACTTTATTTGGCATGTAATGACAGAAAGGCTTTTTTCACTTCCTCTGACCAAAGTCGGTATACACTTTGGTCATGTCAGAATGTATGCGACGCCTTATCCTATCTCCTTGATAATATTTATATTAGATTTGGGACCAAGTTATACAGACAAATTGTTGGAATTCCGATGGGTACAAATTGCGCACCTCTCGTAGCTGATTTATTTTTATACTGCTACGAAAGAGATTTCATGGATTCTCTTAACCATGATAATCAAGCTGATGTTATCGAGGCTTTTAATTCCACATCTAGGTACCTCGATGACCTTTTGAACATTGACAACCCTTATTTTGAAGGTATGGTCAATCAAATTTATCCACCTGAACTTCAGTTGAACAAAGCCAATATCTCAGATACTGAAGCCCCCTTTTTAGATCTACATCTTTCTGTTGCAAATGGATTTGTTTCTTCTAAAATTTATGATAAGCGCGATGACTTTGATTTTGATATAGTAAATTTTCCTTTTTTGGATGGTGACGTTCCTCGTCGTGCTTCTTATGGTGTATACATTTCGCAACTTATTAGGTTTGCTAGAGTCTGCAATCATGTTACAGACTTCAACGCTCGAAATAAATGTTTAACGGCAAAACTTCTCCAACAGGGCTATCGGTATCATAAACTTCGAAAAACATTTTCTAAATTTTATCGTAGACACTATGAATTGATTTCCAAATATAATGTTGGGTTAAAGACGCTTTTAAGTGAGGGCCTTTCGGAACCAGAATTTTATGGTGACTTGGTTTACAAATTTAAGAAACTTAAAGGAATTAATGATTTTTCTTTTCAGTTCAGAAAAATCATAACACGTTACAGACGTATAGGTTATAACTTGAATGTTATGCGACAGTCTGCATGCTTAGTTTTTAACCCAATCATGGTTGATAACTATGCTGCCTTCTTTAATTGCACGCCGGTGGGTCGGGCGTCAGACTCTATGATGGCCCCGACATAAAGCTATTCATTTTAGTTGGTTGGGGCCGGAGCTTCTTGTCTGTTGCTTGGCCCACCGGGGTCCAACTGGTGTTTTTCTTTTGCTCCGGAGTTAGTAGGTTATTCGGCGTCCAGGGATCTCCATCGTCGGGCAGCTTACTCAGTCTGTGAGTCCTGGTTTTTGATTCATCAGGATGTTCATCATGATTTATTTGTTTGTTCTTGATGATTCATTGACTAGTTAGAGATTCACCACGAGGACCGAATAACTAACTAAATGTTATGAACCACTGCAGAAGCTGAGGGTGAGGTTATGGCCATGTAAAACCGGTTTAAGCCCGCCAGTAACTTTGTGTTACTGATCGTTCCAAGTCGATACTTCTGTGGTGGTTCTTTTTGTTTTATGTTTTGGTGTATAAAAATTTTTTGTGCTGTTGGCGCCTTATGTATGTTTCCATATTTTTAGTTAAGTTAAGGTAAGTGAGTGGCCACCTATTGGGAAATAGCTGCTCATTCGGCTTACGATATGTTTCATGGTATAAGTACCTGATTGTTAGTTTGGTTTTTTCCCACCTCGGTTTTTGGAGTGGGAATCTTTTTCTGATTGCGCCTTTTCCTGATCTTTGCCTACTTGTACCTTTTTATATCAGAGTTCTTGTGGTTGTGCCGTGTGGCGGCCCTAAAAAGTCTCCCCGTACATCCATTTAATGCTCTTATTTTTCCAATCCTCAGGGATTGCTTGCAATCAGTTTGTATTTTCCTATCTCTAACTACCACAACTCTTCGATACCGTATTGAAGGTCATTAGTTGACCGTCACTCGTATCTCGTTGTATAAGCGATTCTTACGTTTCTATCCATGGACTTGTATTAGACATGGACCTGAGGTGTGGGTTTCGGTTATACCTTTTTCTTTCGTTCGAAAGAGTTTGCATTACGATTAAGTGCATTTTTTATTCTATAACCGGTATGAGTGTCGCGCTCCTTTTGGCAGTATCAACACAATACTCCCAACTATGACTATCACAAAAAGATTAGGAATTACATTAACTCCCCTTAGGTTGCATGCCGCGTCTACTGTACGGATTCCTCATTCAACTAACAATTTTCAAAATTTATTACCTACTGTAAGGGTGACACCTCTTAATTTATTTTCGGCATCTACTGTTAATCTACACGGAGCTTCTAATTCTAATATGTTTCGTAATAATCTTCAGATTAGGTTATCTCCACTCAAATCACCAATTTTACGTAAATATATTAATCCGTTCAAGAGACCTGGAATGTACCCTAGTATTTCTAAGTGCAATGCCAAGAAGTGCAACTGTTGCAATCATTTATGCTCTAAGACTACTATCACTTCATCTGTGAATGGTAGGACATTTTCAGTGGTTAATGATTCTGATTTAGACTGAAAATCAATGGATCTTGTATATGTTCTTACTTGAAATACAAACAATTGTAGGATGCAATATGTTGGACAAACTTGTCGAACTTTGCAAAAACGATTTGGTGAGCACTATCGTAGAATCAGAAAGCCCAAAAATAATGATACCTTCCTGTACCAGCATTTTAAGCGCACTGGTCATTCTCCCAATGATGTTAAAGTTCAACCAGTGGAGAAAATCTCATATGATGAAAATTCTTCAGTTAGATTCAAAAACATTAAAAGATTTGAAACTGAACTTAAATGGATAAAATTACTGCAAACACCCTTTCCACTGGGATTTAACGACAACATTTACCATGAAGGCAATATTTCCAAAATGCCCGATTTTGATGTACTTACACTTTCGGACCCTCGTAAACGTAAATCTAGATCTCATGGTATACGGAAAAAGGGTAATGACAAACGTAAACGGTGCGCTGCATTGAAATTGAACATTTCTCTTAATGATTTAGCTGTTAAACTAAGGATTCACGGTCGACATCCAATGCTGTCGTATCTTAGTTCTCTACCTATTGCTGCATTACGTTCCTTGGACACAGAGGCTAATAGATTTTACGATAGAAATCATCAAATGTATGACGCTGCACTGTTAACAAGATGTTATACTCAGCATGCTCTTCGTCCATTTATCGATTCCGAATCTAATCACACTAGAAGTTTTATTAAAATTCCTTTCATCAATAAAGGAATTGACTTTATTGATTTACCAAGCATATTCCAGGATAAATCAGTGATACAGTCTATACCTACCTACTTCCAAAATTCAGAACCTCCTATTATTTGTTACAAATATAACAAACCAATCAGAAATACAATTTTTAATTTCAATAAACTTGTTTCTGATCTTGATATCCATGCTAATACTCCTAAGTCTTGAGATTGTAAAGATTCAAAATATGTTTATCAACCCGCTGGACATATTGTTACTGGAAATTTAAAAATAATTTCGGATTCTAGAATTCGCAAAATTGTTTCTAAAGGTCCGAAATATAGATTCCCTTCCTACATTAATTTCGACAAATGTAGAGAGGAGATTTCATCTGCATTAAATGATTTCGGTAATCGATGGTGTAAACGAGAGGGTGTTGAGGATAATGCTCTTAAAGAATGGAAAAGAAGTATCTTCACTATCGTGGATAAACGCATTAAGTTTTATTCACAAAATACTAATCTTTTACCTCCTAAACCCAAATCGTCATTTAGACATTTGAAGCAGGGTATCCAAGAATTTCATAGAAAGTATGTCTTGGTTCCGGCAGATAAAGCCGCAAACAATGTTGTTGTCGTTTGTAGGCTTCACTACGTTAACACCTTAAAACAGGAGCTTGATGGTACCAGGGCTTATCTGGAGACAGATACTGATGAGGTGTCTGTAGTTAATGCCCACTTAAACGATTTACCTGTTAAGTTTTCTGTTTGTGTCAATGAAGGCCAAGACAAACTTCCTACGATGTATTGGTTACCTAAGCTTCACAAAAGACCATACAAAGCTAGATTTATTGCAAATTCTAGCTCTTGTACTACCACTGAACTTTCTAAATTATTAACTTCCTGTCTTACTGCTATCAAATCTCATGTTATAAGATACTGTGAGACAGTGTATGAAACTTCAAATAAAAATTGGTTTTGGTCAATTAAAAATTCTGGTGAGGTGCTCAGTAAATTGAAGTGTAGAGGGTTCCGTGCGACAAGCTTGTCCACATATGATTTTTCTACTCTGTATACAACATTACCACATAATCTAATTAAAGAAAAACTTCTGGATTTGATAGAGTGGACCTTCAAAAGGGCATTAAAAAACTATGGTTCACTTTATTTGGCATGTAATGACAGAAAGGCTTTTTTCACTTCCTCTGACCAAAGTCGGTATACACTTTGGTCATGTCAGAATGTATGCGACGCCTTATCCTATCTCCTTGATAATATTTATATTAGATTTGGGACCAAGTTATACAGACAAATTGTTGGAATTCCGATGGGTACAAATTGCGCACCTCTCGTAGCTGATTTATTTTTATACTGCTACGAAAGAGATTTCATGGATTCTCTTAACCATGATAATCAAGCTGATGTTATCGAGGCTTTTAATTCCACATCTAGGTACCTCGATGACCTTTTGAACATTGACAACCCTTATTTTGAAGGTATGGTCAATCAAATTTATCCACCTGAACTTCAGTTGAACAAAGCCAATATCTCAGATACTGAAGCCCCCTTTTTAGATCTACATCTTTCTGTTGCAAATGGATTTGTTTCTTCTAAAATTTATGATAAGCGCGATGACTTTGATTTTGATATAGTAAATTTTCCTTTTTTGGATGGTGACGTTCCTCGTCGTGCTTCTTATGGTGTATACATTTCGCAACTTATTAGGTTTGCTAGAGTCTGCAATCATGTTACAGACTTCAACGCTCGAAATAAATGTTTAACGGCAAAACTTCTCCAACAGGGCTATCGGTATCATAAACTTCGAAAAACATTTTCTAAATTTTATCGTAGACACTATGAATTGATTTCCAAATATAATGTTGGGTTAAAGACGCTTTTAAGTGAGGGCCTTTCGGAACCAGAATTTTATGGTGACTTGGTTTACAAATTTAAGAAACTTAAAGGAATTAATGATTTTTCTTTTCAGTTCAGAAAAATCATAACACGTTACAGACGTATAGGTTATAACTTGAATGTTATGCGACAGTCTGCATGCTTAGTTTTTAACCCAATCATGGTTGATAACTATGCTGCCTTCTTTAATTGCACGCCGGTGGGTCGGGCGTCAGACTCTATGATGGCCCCGACATAAAGCTATTCATTTTAGTTGGTTGGGGCCGGAGCTTCTTGTCTGTTGCTTGGCCCACCGGGGTCCAACTGGTGTTTTTCTTTTGCTCCGGAGTTAGTAGGTTATTCGGCGTCCAGGGATCTCCATCGTCGGGCAGCTTACTCAGTCTGTGAGTCCTGGTTTTTGATTCATCAGGATGTTCATCATGATTTATTTGTTTGTTCTTGATGATTCATTGACTAGTTAGAGATTCACCACGAGGACCGAATAACTAACTAAATGTTATGAACCACTGCAGAAGCTGAGGGTGAGGTTATGGCCATGTAAAACCGGTTTAAGCCCGCCAGTAACTTTGTGTTACTGATCGTTCCAAGTCGATACTTCTGTGGTGGTTCTTTTTGTTTTATGTTTTGGTGTATAAAAATTTTTTGTGCTGTTGGCGCCTTATGTATGTTTCCATATTTTTAGTTAAGTTAAGGTAACTGAGTGGCCACCTATTGGGAAATAGCTGCTCATTCGGCTTACGATATGTTTCATGGTATAAGTACCTGATTGTTAGTTTGGTTTTTTCCCACCTCGGTTTTTGGAGTGGGAATCTTTTTCTGATTGCGCCTTTTCCTGATCTTTGCCTACTTGTACCTTTTTATATCAGAGTTCTTGTGGTTGTGCCGTGTGGCGGCCCTAAAAAGTCTCCCCGTACATCCATTTAATGCTCTTATTTTTCCAATCCTCAGGGATTGCTTGCAATCAGTTTGTATTTTCCTATCTCTAACTACCACAACTCTTCGATACCGTATTGAAGGTCATTAGTTGACCGTCACTCGTATCTCGTTGTATAAGCGATTCTTACGTTTCTATCCATGGACTTGTATTAGACATGGACCTGAGGTGTGGGTTTCGGTTATACCTTTTTCTTTCGTTCGAAAGAGTTTGCATTACGATTAAGTGCATTTTTTATTCTATAACCGGTATGAGTGTCGCGCTCCTTTTGGCAGTATCAACACAATACTCCCAACTATGACTATCACAAAAAGATTAGGAATTACATTAACTCCCCTTAGGTTGCATGCCGCGTCTACTGTACGGATTCCTCATTCAACTAACAATTTTCAAAATTTATTACCTACTGTAAGGGTGACACCTCTTAATTTATTTTCGGCATCTACTGTTAATCTACACGGAGCTTCTAATTCTAATATGTTTCGTAATAATCTTCAGATTAGGTTATCTCCACTCAAATCACCAATTTTACGTAAATATATTAATCCGTTCAAGAGACCTGGAATGTACCCTAGTATTTCTAAGTGCAATGCCAAGAAGTGCAACTGTTGCAATCATTTATGCTCTAAGACTACTATCACTTCATCTGTGAATGGTAGGACATTTTCAGTGGTTAATGATTCTGATTTAGACTGAAAATCAATGGATCTTGTATATGTTCTTACTTGAAATACAAACAATTGTAGGATGCAATATGTTGGACAAACTTGTCGAACTTTGCAAAAACGATTTGGTGAGCACTATCGTAGAATCAGAAAGCCCAAAAATAATGATACCTTCCTGTACCAGCATTTTAAGCGCACTGGTCATTCTCCCAATGATGTTAAAGTTCAACCAGTGGAGAAAATCTCATATGATGAAAATTCTTCAGTTAGATTCAAAAACATTAAAAGATTTGAAACTGAACTTAAATGGATAAAATTACTGCAAACACCCTTTCCACTGGGATTTAACGACAACATTTACCATGAAGGCAATATTTCCAAAATGCCCGATTTTGATGTACTTACACTTTCGGACCCTCGTAAACGTAAATCTAGATCTCATGGTATACGGAAAAAGGGTAATGACAAACGTAAACGGTGCGCTGCATTGAAATTGAACATTTCTCTTAATGATTTAGCTGTTAAACTAAGGATTCACGGTCGACATCCAATGCTATCGTATCTTAGTTCTCTACCTATTGCTGCATTACGTTCCTTGGACACAGAGGCTAATAGATTTTACGATAGAAATCATCAAATGTATGACGCTGCACTGTTAACAAGATGTTATACTCAGCATGCTCTTCGTCCATTTATCGATTCCGAATCTAATCACACTAGAAGTTTTATTAAAATTCCTTTCATCAATAAAGGAATTGACTTTATTGATTTACCAAGCATATTCCAGGATAAATCAGTGATACAGTCTATACCTACCTACTTCCAAAATTCAGAACCTCCTATTATTTGTTACAAATATAACAAACCAATCAGAAATACAATTTTTAATTTCAATAAACTTGTTTCTGATCTTGATATCCATGCTAATACTCCTAAGTCTTGAGATTGTAAAGATTCAAAATATGTTTATCAACCCGCTGGACATATTGTTACTGGAAATTTAAAAATAATTTCGGATTCTAGAATTCGCAAAATTGTTTCTAAAGGTCCGAAATATAGATTCCCTTCCTACATTAATTTCGACAAATGTAGAGAGGAGATTTCATCTGCATTAAATGATTTCGGTAATCGATGGTGTAAACGAGAGGGTGTTGAGGATAATGCTCTTAAAGAATGGAAAAGAAGTATCTTCACTATCGTGGATAAACGCATTAAGTTTTATTCACAAAATACTAATCTTTTACCTCCTAAACCCAAATCGTCATTTAGACATTTGAAGCAGGGTATCCAAGAATTTCATAGAAAGTATGTCTTGGTTCCGGCAGATAAAGCCGCAAACAATGTTGTTGTCGTTTGTAGGCTTCACTACGTTAACACCTTAAAACAGGAGCTTGATGGTACCAGGGCTTATCTGGAGACAGATACTGATGAGGTGTCTGTAGTTAATGCCCACTTAAACGATTTACCTGTTAAGTTTTCTGTTTGTGTCAATGAAGGCCAAGACAAACTTCCTACGATGTATTGGTTACCTAAGCTTCACAAAAGACCATACAAAGCTAGATTTATTGCAAATTCTAGCTCTTGTACTACCACTGAACTTTCTAAATTATTAACTTCCTGTCTTACTGCTATCAAATCTCATGTTATAAGATACTGTGAGACAGTGTATGAAACTTCAAATAAAAATTGGTTTTGGTCAATTAAAAATTCTGGTGAGGTGCTCAGTAAATTGAAGTGTAGAGGGTTCCGTGCGACAAGCTTGTCCACATATGATTTTTCTACTCTGTATACAACATTACCACATAATCTAATTAAAGAAAAACTTCTGGATTTGATAGAGTGGACCTTCAAAAGGGCATTAAAAAACTATGGTTCACTTTATTTGGCATGTAATGACAGAAAGGCTTTTTTCACTTCCTCTGACCAAAGTCGGTATACACTTTGGTCATGTCAGAATGTATGCGACGCCTTATCCTATCTCCTTGATAATATTTATATTAGATTTGGGACCAAGTTATACAGACAAATTGTTGGAATTCCGATGGGTACAAATTGCGCACCTCTCGTAGCTGATTTATTTTTATACTGCTACGAAAGAGATTTCATGGATTCTCTTAACCATGATAATCAAGCTGATGTTATCGAGGCTTTTAATTCCACATCTAGGTACCTCGATGACCTTTTGAACATTGACAACCCTTATTTTGAAGGTATGGTCAATCAAATTTATCCACCTGAACTTCAGTTGAACAAAGCCAATATCTCAGATACTGAAGCCCCCTTTTTAGATCTACATCTTTCTGTTGCAAATGGATTTGTTTCTTCTAAAATTTATGATAAGCGCGATGACTTTGATATTGATATAGTAAATTTTCCTTTTTTGGATGGTGACGTTCCTCGTCGTGCTTCTTATGGTGTATACATTTCGCAACTTATTAGGTTTGCTAGAGTCTGCAATCATGTTACAGACTTCAACGCTCGAAATAAATGTTTAACGGCAAAACTTCTCCAACAGGGCTATCGGTATCATAAACTTCGAAAAACATTTTCTAAATTTTATCGTAGACACTATGAATTGATTTCCAAATATAATGTTGGGTTAAAGACGCTTTTAAGTGAGGGCCTTTCGGAACCAGAATTTTATGGTGACTTGGTTTACAAATTTAAGAAACTTAAAGGAATTAATGATTTTTCTTTTCAGTTCAGAAAAATCATAACACGTTACAGACGTATAGGTTATAACTTGAATGTTATGCGACAGTCTGCATGCTTAGTTTTTAACCCAATCATGGTTGATAACTATGCTGCCTTCTTTAATTGCACGCCGGTGGGTCGGGCGTCAGACTCTATGATGGCCCCGACATAAAGCTATTCATTTTAGTTGGTTGGGGCCGGAGCTTCTTGTCTGTTGCTTGGCCCACCGGGGTCCAACTGGTGTTTTTCTTTTGCTCCGGAGTTAGTAGGTTATTCGGCGTCCAGGGATCTCCATCGTCGGGCAGCTTACTCAGTCTGTGAGTCCTGGTTTTTGATTCATCAGGATGTTCATCATGATTTATTTGTTTGTTCTTGATGATTCATTGACTAGTTAGAGATTCACCACGAGGACCGAATAACTAACTAAATGTTATGAACCACTGCAGAAGCTGAGGGTGAGGTTATGGCCATGTAAAACCGGTTTAAGCCCGCCAGTAACTTTGTGTTACTGATCGTTCCAAGTCGATACTTCTGTGGTGGTTCTTTTTGTTTTATGTTTTGGTGTATAAAAATTTTTTGTGCTGTTGGCGCCTTATGTATGTTTCCATATTTTTAGTTAAGTTAAGGTAACTGAGTGGCCACCTATTGGGAAATAGCTGCTCATTCGGCTTACGATATGTTTCATGGTATAAGTACCTGATTGTTAGTTTGGTTTTTTCCCACCTCGGTTTTTGGAGTGGGAATCTTTTTCTGATTGCGCCTTTTCCTGATCTTTGCCTACTTGTACCTTTTTAAACAACTCATTCTAGTTATAGCTCTCATTTCCAGGCCTCATCAAGTGAATTTAACAGGGCTTAACATGTTTAAGAGGCACATTGATGAATTTTCCAAAAAATCTAACAAATAGCGATTTTTAAAAATGCGTAAAACATCTACCAGTAGAGAAAATTCGAATGTGTTGGGTGTTTTTCCAAGCCGCAAGGGTCCCTTTGATGACACCCGTTCCTAATTTCAATAAATGTTGTGCTTTATCCAATTTTTATTTAAAACAATTATTTTTTGCATTTTTACTCCAAAAACACGTTTAGTTAAAGAAAAGTATTTCTGAAAACTTTGAAACTTTACTTACTTGAAAGACACGTCTTTAGGCAAAGAATCGTGCAATTTTGAACATCGCTAAGAAACCAAAAATGGATTTGAAAAGTGGCCTCTTATAATTTATATAAGCTCAGGTGAGCTAAAAATCTCAAAGGTTTAGAGTACATTTGTGTTACGTCCCGCTAAGCACGAGCTGTAGGCGCGCAGCAAAAACGTTCAACGCGCGTCTCACACACGATTAGGCCACGCTACTGAAGCAATATCTCATTACATTGGAACATGTAGCGTACACTGGCGTGCCTTAAACGTGCACCAAACAAGCATATTCAACGTGCCTGGAACGCGCATGGAACTTATTCGAAACGTATATGTCAGACGTCCGAAACACGCAGAGCTTCTAGAAAAATTTTAAGCATGTTTATTTTTATCCCAAACGCGCACGAAACACACACCGTTTTTTATCGACGTACAGCGTCGCGCACCGGACGTACACCAAGGGTACCCAACGTACTCGTATCGCGTTTTGAACGTGTCTCCGACGGGCGTCAGGTGTATTTGGAATTTTGCAATTTTTTCAACACGCTCGGCGCGCGTTTCACTCACACGCTAATGTGTGATTTCACTAGCAATCCAGATGCCGCTAATATATTACGAAATTTCCGTAAATTTGGTCGCTTCCCGGCCCGGTTATGGTTTTTATCGATAACCGTGACGTAATGTTCTAAAAAAAGATATGAACGCATGATTCCTCGTTTTAAAAATAGATATCGACTAATCCGCGAATCTGTGCTAAAGCAGATTATTGAGTCGTTTCGAACCAATATAAAATAAAGAATATCGCAAAAGGACAAATTAATGAAGCCAAAAGTGCATTACGAAAAACAACCTTAATGAATGATTATTCTCACGAATAGACAGTCAATGTTTACATTATAAAATAGCTAAAAATAATGTTTTGGGCATTCTGTAATTATACTTTAGAAAGCAAAAACAACAATCTGTATCGAAATAGATGGGGGCGAAAATTATAAGTCTCCCACAGACCGTGAACTGAAATGGCTGGACAATTTACGCATTATGGCCAATAATCTCACTTTTCAATTCAAATCTTCAATACCATTCAAATTGTTAAGTAGCACAATTGACCAAACAATGGATTTTCATTAATAAGGTTATAATTTTATTTCCAAAAAATAATAATTTCGACAAATACAGTCTTTCAAAAACGGACTATTTTGTCCCTCGGACGAATATCTATAGTAATTTTTCCAATACTGGAGTGAAGAGCTTTGAGCCATAAAAATGCTAAGACAGTGGCATAATAGAAAAGTGATACCATAATTGCGGCCTTCAAACTGATAGGCGTCTATTGATGGTCAGCACGCATCAGACTTGTGTATCTTATCCTATAGGCATAGTACAGAGCCTATAGAGACAAAACTATGATTAAATCAGATAACGTAAATTAACCAATATTGGTCAATTATTTGTTTACATTGGGTTAACCAACACTTTTTAGACCAGTCATTGAGCATCTCATTTAAATATATCTGTTCTCTTGTCTTCAGTACACTAGTACTATTCATAAGTGCCATGGCACAACAAAGTCTATCTTTAGTGGCTGTACTTTCCATACAATGAAAACAAAGACATAGATAAGCTGCGCTCTTATCACAAAGCTGATCTCAATCTTTATTTTGTACTAAAAATCATGTTACTGCTAATTAATTTGCAGTGCAGAGTGCGGATCACATTATACACATAATAGATTTACAGATTTTTTTTACATGATGTAGCTTATAAAGTGGAAACAGCTGTGTCACAACAAAATGTTTCTTAATGAACAGTACAATTTATACAGTCACGGTAAGAGTGATCTTACAGGACAAAAGCATCTCACTTGCAAAACCAAAGGTCATATAGTACCAGACTGGTCTAGACAGTGTCTGTTGATTTAAGGTCACTGCACTCAGTGTACTATTGTCAGGTGATGTAATTGGAAATGAGCTGTGACACAACAAAACCTGCATTAATGAATAGTACTATTTATACTGTAAGAAAAAGACACTGATCAACTGCAGTGAGGTCATGATGAAAGTTGAAAGTGTGGGATTATTTACAAAACACTGCTCTTGAAGCAAAAATCAGTTGATTATCTATAACTTAACATGTTCAACTAAAGTGTCAGAGTTTAAAGGAAAGCTTATTGAACACGCGAACAGTTAACTTCTGTAGACATTTTAAAAATGTTTTCTAAAAAAAACACCCCTAGTTTCGTAAAAGATGTGTTTGCAAAAAAGGCCAGATATTAGTTTCCTGAAAAAGGAGTCTGATTCCAATCAGTTGACAACATCAGTATTCGGTGTTCATTCTGTGGCTACGAATAAGTGTGATGTGGTTTCTGGTGAAGCCACACTTAATAATAAGAGTCTATTTACTCGCAATAATCAGAGAAGTGGTAACACTTAATGCCGAGGAATTTCTAGAAAATGGGGGCCAGCTTTTATTTTTGTTTCGTTTAGAAAACCCGGTCTTCGGGAGTTCCGACCAGGTGCGACACAAACCGACCTGTACAGTCTCAGAAGAAAGTTAGAATCTTGAAATTTTGGGTAGAGGTAGAGGAGGAATTTTTCTATTCGAGATGTGAAAACAAAGGCGTTGATCAGCTTCGCAGTTACTGCGAAGCTGATCTGCGTCTTTGTTTTCGCATAGGCAAATGTCCGGTTTTCTCATGACGCGGCTCAATTGATCTTGTTTTCTGCATTTGTAGACACAGAAACGACGACGAGAAATGGTAACAAACAGCAAATAAGATCAGACGCATTTGGACAACAAAAGTAAATAGTAAAGGGCCAGAAGATCGTGAATCCAGAACATATAAAGATATGAACATGATGGAAGGGCAGATGAAGCGGTGGTAATGATGTTTCGTAAGATTAAATACACAACGTTCTCCCATTGTCTTTCTTTCCATTTTAGAATAAATACTGTCTTCATGATTCACATTTGTTTTAAAACCATAAACCCCTTTATTTCAGCGAGTTATTCCACATCAATATATTTGCCTGTTCTCGAATTAAACAAGGATCTTTTGTCAGATGTTAGAATGTTAAGCGATGCATCTGTGTCTGCATGGCCACACACATAACCTCAGGATTCTCGACCCTGAGGTTTCAGAACAAAATATTGATGATTATAGTTTTCTATACTTTCATCTTCCTTGTCTGCCATTTGTCCGTTCTGGCTTTCGGCATTTGGTTCAAGAATAAAATACTCATGGTCCCTACAAGTTTCGTCATTTGCTTCATCTGGTCTGTTCGACTTTGGAGAGATGTGAGAGTAGTCTGCATCCTGGTCATCTGTCTCTTGTGTTTGCTGTTTATCTGTGTGGCCCAAGTGATCGTATGCCATAGCAATATCGGAGTTTTGTTGAACGACATCGTGGTCGCCCTTCATTCTATTAAATGCATCATTCTCTGTGAATTGCAATCCGTAATCATTTGCATATGGTTTAGACTCTATCACTTTCTTTCCTTTAATATGATCGTATTCTTGATTCGCAATGCTATTACTTTGAGTGATATGGCTATAATTTTCATCTATAGGAATGGGCGTGCTCTTAAATTGAATTTTGTTATATTCATTTTTGACGCTGTTGTTATATTCATCATCTGCCACGTCCATATAATGATCTGCTTCAGCTGAAGCCGCCGCTTGGCCATCATTTTGTCTTGCTATAGTTGTAGGGTCTTCGCTGAGTGTGTTTTTTTCTGCTGTTGTAATATCGTATGCTGAGTTAGAAATTCGAGTACCGTCGTAGGTTGGTTTCTTCCGAATTTTTTTGCAATAAATAATTGTCAAAACCACCGCCAAAACAGCAACTATTCCGACAACAACTGGCACGATCAGTGCGACTGTAAATGCACTGTCCTCGTTCGTGACATCTCCTTTTAGACTCGTCGATTCTTCCGAAGTGTTTTCCGAACAACTGATACTATACCAATTATTGCTTCTCTGTAGTATCTGTATCCATATAATAGATGGAGAATACAGCCTTGAGAGTCCTGACAAAGTTATGTTACCTGTTCTAGCATCGCCTGAAATCAATTTATTCAAACTGACTCTTTTAGAACAGTTGAATTGAACATTGACACATCCTGTCTTGCATGCTGTGACTTCGACACTAGGACAGCTGCCATTTTGGAAAGCTTTCAGCCGAATATCTTTAATTTTTACTTTAAATGTTCCATTCATTTCACAAGAACACCTTTGTTCTAAATCGTTATCATTGGTCATCATTGTTTCTGTTCGATGTGAAGTAACATAAATAAGGTTCGCCGATGTATTTCTTTGGAGAGTCACATTGCATGGATTTTTTATTTCATTTACGCTCAAGCATCCATATTTTATTAGTATAAATCCCTCCTGTGTGTTTCCTGTTATGTTCTTAACAAGTGCCCCATTGAGTGAGCATGTTTGTTTCCAAGAGCATGCAGAAAACAAAAATTCTGGATTCAGAATAGCAACAGGACCACTCATTTGGTTTGACTGGTATTTACAGTTGTTCAATTGGATTCTTTCGCCGACGTCACAGTGTATTGGCTGATCGGTGGCCATCTCTACAGACCCATTCTTGATTGTTAAGTTTACAAGTTTGCATCTGACTATGCCAAAGCATATGATATCTGAAACGAAAAATACGATACTGTAAACATAAAATATAAAAGGGTTACAGAATACAATAATTTTTAATAACAAAAAAAAACTCGAGGAATACGGTCAAGCAACTCGAATAAAGTATTCGTTATCATTTGAAAGTAACAATATACAGTAAGGAAAAGTAAAACTAGTAAACGGCCTTACCGAAAAATAGAATAATGATGGAACTCATATTCTCCGACAGAAATTAGTTTGAATGACTTAATCTTATTACAGCGTTGAAAATAACTTCCCTATTATATACACGTATCCATGGCTTTATGGGTTGAATCGGAGATAATATTGTGGCGTACATTAAATTATATAAATTACCCTTATTCAAATAAACATTAATTATATTTATGATTTATGAATGCAGTTTTAAGGAAAAAGAAGGAAGTTTGCATCACTAACGTGTGTTAACATAAAAGTAGTCAATTTAGATCAGAGATAGAAAACCGGATACACACTGAAACGATTACTTGCTCCGGAGTGGATATGCTGGCTGGCATTTGAGGACATTTGAGGTACCTGTTTCACATCCTGCTTCGTGCAAGACAAATCATTTACCAATGTGTCTTTAGTCAAGGGGCTAGAATTTTAAAAATTCGATCCGCACAACTTACCCGCCAGAAACGGTTTGACTGTATAGACGATAAGAACTATCCTTCTACAACATTTCTAGGCACGTCGTACGGTCAAATTGTGGTAGCAGTTTTTCAGGAGGAGACGTTTTGTACACCCACCCCATTTTGTAATAGTTTAAGAAAAAGTACAACGCCGGTATAAATAAATCTAAATAAATGATCCTTAAACTCGTTCTTTACTGCTAAAATTTTGTTTGTACACGTATGCAACTACGGAGACATATGCTTACGTCTTGAAACACATCCACGTATTATCTATGTCATATCTGTTCAGTCCTAAGTACCCCACCCACCCAAATATACACGCAAATACGACAACATGTATTCCCCCGCTCTGTTCAGGTTGCAACGTTGTTGTTGCGATTCAGTTCAATGTAGTGGGAATGTTTTACATTTTTATGCATTTGTAGCTTTATTTTTCATGCATAATCTTTTATTAATCCGTTAAGATAATATATACTTAAACACGCAATAAACGTATTATAAACGTTATTATCCCATTTGTAGGCAAAACGGATAACTGCTGAAAACGACAAATACTGCACATTCCAAATAGTTTTCTCCATCAAAGTCAAACCAAAAAAGTCTATAGAGGCTTACAATGCTGTTAACAAACTCAGAATCTCCACCGAATCCGATTTATGATGAGTAGACGAATGTAAACAATGCTAAGGAAATGGTGAAATCAGAACCATGAAAAAGGATAAAGTAAAATCTCGTCCGCGATTTCTAAATATGTACTATTTGCCTCAAGTATCTCTGTATGATTTTATAATTTGAAACATGTGCAATTATCTAATCTATGTTATCAGTACCACCAGACTCCGTTACAGCGTTGAAACTGTTCATGCAGCTTTCATCTGCCATGCACGCACACACTTCGGTACAAGATAGCTCGTTTCTTCTGCAGATACATAGTGCTCCCCTGCAAGCCGATGCTTTACAGTTGCAAGTCGTAAGTTCAAGCAAACCTTTGGGTGCTGAATCTCGGGTCATTAAAATCGGTTTTAATGTTTCGTTTTCTGCTTCCCACCCACTCTCGGTGGGTGAAGGTAGTGCTTGCATTGCAACAAGTGCTTTTTTCCAGACAAGTGTTTGATAGTTCGCCCGTTCTAGATGGTGAACAAAGCTGTCATGAGTAGGAGGAATGCCTTCATTTTTCAATTGCTTTTGACAAAACAGCCAATATCGTACTTCATTCACGGTGTTTCCCGCCTTTGGGCTGGTTGTGTATAGACTGCAAACGAACTTTTCACATTCTCGACAGGTTTTTGGTTTCAATTTGGCGTCTTTGCCCAGCAAAGTCAGTGCTTTTTGGTGTGATGTACTTTGCTGTAATATATTCCAAGGTTTCTTTTTACCTTTTCCACAGAACCCGCTAACCGAGTCACACCCGGTAAGAGCATGGAACCCCAGAAGAGCAGCGCACAATGATGGTCCAAGTTGTTGACAAACTTGATGTATGGGTATGAATCGAATTTTATCGCGTATACCCGTCTTGAACCACAATTCGTCACATCGAAGCTTATCGAAGTGTGCTGTGCAAAGAGTGGCTACGTCTGTAGGACTGAATTATGATACGGCTGAATGTCCGTGAAGCATGACTGGCATGAAGCAATAATCTTGTGTCGGCTTCTTCGTGATCACTGAAAAGCTCAGCAATATTTTCACATGCACCTTTCTTAACGCTCACTGCCCTGAGATTATCAGCAAAACCGCCTCCAATCACAAGCTCATAGCCCTCTTCCAGAGCGGTGGGACCATGCTGACACCAACTCTCAACTAAGAAGTCACACAGATTTCGTTTGTTTTGCACGTTTGTCATATATTTGTCCCATTGTTTTGGTAATGGGGTAGCCGGACCATATATTTTCACTTCCAAAGCTTCAGATTCACCTCTTTTTTCACGTTCACCTGCCTTAATTGACATATCTTGGTATGTATCAAATACAATGTCAACACGAAAACAGCTGTACAGTTCAAAGAAAGATGTAACCGTTTTGAAGTACATCAAAGCCATATCACCAAATGTAATGCTACCTCCTGTTTTCAGCGTTTGAATCAGGGCCATTCCATCAACTATCATGCAGTTCCGACCCTCTGTATGAGGAAAGCGCGCAGACACTGCAACATCATTCTCTAGTACTGCCAATAGTGCGCTTTTTGTCGGTTTTCGCAAAGTCCCATCACTATGAACGAGTGAAAATGGCACAGATGACAGTTCATATGTCAGCACTTCCTTCATACCAATATCTCTGGCTTTGGCAGCAATTATCAAACGACTGAACAGGTCTCGGTCAGCTGAGACTGAAATAATTTTATCATCGCCAACTTTCTGCTTTCGTGTTTTTGTCAGTGTTCTAAACAGAGGTATCTTGAGATTTGGAAGTGTATCCCAGAAGCTCACAACAGAAGTTTCCATACGTTTGGCTATGAATTCGTCCATCTGTTGCTTGCCCAGATTTTCGGCATGTATAAGTTTCTCGGCAGCTGGTCGTGGCATTACTGCTCCCGTCGCGAAGTTAATCAGAGGCATGGCTTCATTATCTTCGCTCAGTCTTGTAAAGGGATTGGAAAGCAATCCAGAATCGAACATTTCCATGAGCTTCAACACGTCTTCTTCGTCTCGTCTTATCCTTGCAAGTGAACTTTCTTTATGTGTTCCTACACGTTCTGAATCTTCTATGTCGCATATTTCTTTAATTGCAGAGGTAATAGCTGCTCATTCATGGCAAGTAAGAAACCACCTTTCAAGTGCTTCTGATTTCTGAGTTATTCCAACGATCCCACCTTTAGATTTTGAATCCAAATTCACTGATTGTTCCAATGCCATGTCCGTCCATACCTGCGAGAACGAATTCTGTGATCTACTGACGGCATGATTTCCATTAAGACATTCCTGCTTGACCGTTGAATGGACAGCGTCTAGAGTTTGCATGTCGACCAAATAGACAGGTAGCCAACGGGAATAGTTTTTTCTGTCCATAGCAAAGAAATACGGGGACATAGCTTTTGTGGTGCTTAAATGCAACTGCCAGTTACCAGTGCGTTCAGCTTTTATTAAGCTTAAAAGAAGACTGACCATTTTCATGTAATTGTCCCAGAAGGCGAATGTTTGTGATTCTTCCCTGCCTTTAGTTTTAAAGGCATCTAACTGGCGCTCTATAGGCTTCAATGATTCAATTAAATTGTTCACTTTATCAATACAGTCACTCGGGTCAGACGTTCTAAAGGATTCGCGAACGCTCTGTATGTCATCCTGTAACGCAGATAAATCAAAGTCGGAGTCGTCTTGCTCCGATAGCCAACAAACAAATGCACGCCATTGGAGACGGAACAATGCCTCAAGCGTAAGCTTATGTGCCCTTACTCCGCGATTATACTGTTTTCCAGCAAGGAGTGTTGATGTCGTCCAACTGGCATACACGCCTGATTCTATCAAGAGATCTTCTAGCCCTGAATCATTATACATCTTTCCTAACAGAGAAAGATAATTCAGAGCAATGTGAAAGCCACCCATACGTATAATAACATTTTGCAACTCATCTGGTACACGCCATTGTATTTCCTTGGCTTTCACATAAATTGCCAGGTCACATGTTACAACAGAAGAAGCCTGACCAACACTTTCTGTTATCTTCTGAATCGTCTTCAGGACGGTGTACACAGTGCTGTACTCTGTCGGATTGCCGTTGATCATCGGACAATATCCTATTGATGTAGGAGATGGCACGGACGGGAAAACTTTGGCATGAAAGCCACTCCAGCCCGGAACAAACTGGTCCTCCGTTTCTTCGGGGCTCTGAACTTCACTTTGAAACAATGTCTGTGGTAGAAGACGTACGACATTCCAAGCCAAGTCTAGATTCAAACAGTTCTGCATTTCTTGTTGGTTCGGATGAAACCATTCAGCTTTGAGGTGATCGACCAAAAACTTCGCTTTTGGCCTTTTACCAAATGCACCGAATTCATGTAAACTGATACCCACGTTTCGTGACTCCAATGTTTTCTGACGCTTTGAATGGTCAGCATAGACTGTTCTTGTGGGCACATCGTTGAACTCTCCTCTTTGATAAATTACGAGCGTTGTAGCATGGGTTGTCTGTTTTCCGTCCAGCGTTTCTTCGTTGATGTCATTATTATCAGCTGCGAATTGAATAAATTTCCCGCTGACAAGATTGGACGGGATAACGACGCCGGTCTCTTCGGCCTTTGCCAAAGACTCCTTTGCCAAACTAGTGTCGATCACCTCTGTTTCTTCGTAAGAACAACAATGCCCCATTCTATTTAGAATTTTGATCAACTGCTTTGACCCTGTCAAATGTCTAACGGACATAGCTAAACTTGCATGTTTTGGAGTCTTAATTCGACCATGTGTCGAGCATTGGACGATGTTTTGCCCAATCATGACTATACGTTTTTCATCAGCAGCATTTTACATTCTGCAGGAGGGTTTACTTCGAAACATGCTGATGCAGATATAATCCACCTAAGCAAACAGTACAAGCTTTCGGGTACCACTTGTTTACATGACGCTGATGTTAAATCACATAAATGTAGAGGCTGGATCGAAATGCCTTTACTGCTGTTTATATCAGACTTGATAATCATGGCAGCTTTGTATATAAGTTTTGTTCTCTCGCTAATTTCATCGGGCACAGAAAGTTTGTCTTTTTTAGGTAGCGATGTTTCAGCCTTGCTTTCGTCGGTTTCTTTAGACCGTTTGAACGCCTCATTGATAATGCTTTGCAAAGAGATAGAGCTAGAATACACGAGTTCTGGCTTAGAACGATCAGGGGGCTGATGAAAGACAATTTCTTCACCAAAGAGATTACTAAGTCTTTGCTTCAGGTTTTGTCGCGAATACCGATCTGAGACCAAACCCCGAGTTTCTAAAAGACACTGATATTTCTGCAACAGACTGGTCATATCATATGCTTTTCCAGCTTTAAGCTTCGGAACAATTGCTGCAGTTAATTCATCAAATGCATCGGCATATCCAGTACTTGATGCTGTCTTACCCGGGTTGATAGATTTTGTTGAAGTGTAAGAAGCATGACAATTTTGATGGTATTACAGCTCAGTGGCACACTGATCGTTATTTACTCCTCGTAATACAAGAAGCATTCTTTCATCTCCCCTAATTTCAGCGGCTTCAAGAATTGTTTTGCAAGCCACGAAAGTGGAAACATTTAAAAGATTCGCGTTACCTTTTGGCAAAACATGCATTTCGACCTATCAAATGGTTCTTGCTTCGATCGAGACGACCGACTGACTTCAGATGATGACTGCTGCTCTTCACGACTTTCAGATGAACTTGGAGTGGGTGAAACCGACAACTTTCTTTTAGGAGCTCGCTGCACATTACGTTTGCTCGAATAAACTGAATAGCAATTCGAATGCCAGTAAATCTCTTTAGATATTAGATTAGGAACATCTGGTTTCAGTCGTTCAAGCACGTGGTCATTTCGTTCTTTCATTGCTTCAATCAAATTTATTATGGAGCTTTCTTTTGCTTTCCGAAGGGATGCTTTATCATCTGACTGGCAAATGATACAGGCAGAAAAGTCTGTAGGCTTCTCTGAGTGCTGAAGAAGCTGAATAGCTGGTTCATCAGAATCGATCACTATTAGAGTCTCTCTAACATAAAACTAAAATGATCTAACATAAACAAGGAAGATACACGCGATAACAAACTTGTATGAACAGAAAAGAAAGATGAAGACAGACAAAAATACAGACAGAAGACAGACAGGTATAAAGGAGCAAGCTAAGACCACAGTTAGAAATACATAAAATAATAGTTGAAACAGAATGTTTTTGAATTGAAATCAAAAGTCAAATAAATCAAATCGATAAATTATCAATTTTTAAATGATTAATGAATCACATAAGTTCTAATCAATGAATATGTTGATTTATATTTTAAGCAGTGATGGGAAAGTGATATTTGTCAAGTGAAGATGGTTAAAGATAAAGCGATCTTTGCTTTGTGAAAGCAGACGGCGATATGACGATGACGTATAAGTAGCAATATTGTTATTGCGTAAGTTATTGTAGAAAACACACCGCTACAAATAAAGAATGAACGTTCTGTACCGCATACTGTGTCGTGTCGTGATAATAATTTACTTATAGCATCGTCGAAGAACAGTGGCACTTATTAGCTGCTCTTTGCGTAGAAAAAGACGGTCGTCTCTTTGTGTTGACTGCCTACACAAAAATGCGTAACATCTCACAACATTCGAAATAAAATCTATGACTCTACGATTCCATTTTTTCTTAGCATGGTGACAGGATGTGTGTGGATCCTGGACTGACCGCATAAAGATTTTCACGTTTTTCATCTTGACAAAATGTTGTAGAAAGAAATCTTAAAGAAATCTAAATGAAATAGTTCTAAAGCGTTGCTCAACGGTCTTCTTTTGTATTGGTATATGACATCAAAACACTTGTTGACATTGTAAGTACATGCACGAAATATTTTTATCTGACTTTTATAAAAGAATGGTAATGGAATTGATTTGGTTTCAAAATATGCTTCTTTATGTTATTTATTAAGAAATATGAAAAAGTGAAAAAAAGAAAGAAAGAAAAAAGAACAACAGCATATTTGACATTTATGACGACTACCACTGGGGGTGGGGTAACATTACCCCATACTAGAGGCATTTTCCATCTAATATACCGTTTAAACAAATAGTTTCCTACCTAACAACAATCTAACGGTATTGTTTGAATGTAAACTATAAATCTAAAATTATTTTTTGACAAGAAATCAAAACGAGAGCACCATACGCATTTTCCTCTGATTTCTGTCTATTACGAAAGGCTATCTTGGGTATGCGTAAAGATTGCGTTCTACGCAAAAACTGCTACCACAATTTGACCGTTCGACGTGCCTAGAAATGTTGTAGAAGGTCCAAATATTGCGTATCCACCGCCAAACCTTTTCTGGGAGGTAATTTGTGCCAGCTCAAAAACTAAGGCTAGTACAGAAAACAGCACCTGGTCTACTTATTAACCCATTCAGTATTAATGAACTTACCCATCCATATTTTTGGGAAGGTCTACTTTCATATAAACGTTTTGTGAGACTGATTCTTGTATTTAGATACATGTCAGAATGAAGGTATTTTTAAAACAAACAAAAATGTTAAACAATTAAGCACATTCCACACCCGCTTAGTCATAACATAATTACATCTTGCATGGGAAATGTTCGAACCTTTTAAAGAACATTACAAATGTCTTAAAGACATGTCTTGGCCAAATAAAGATACGAGTAATAAATAACCTGTCCAAGTTAAATTGGTCGTCTAGACGGGAAATTTCATTAAGGATGGATCTGATTTGTGTTTTGTTTTGGTCACAGTGCGAACACCGAAAATAAGTTAAAGGGTGGGAAACTTATGGGTGTCGCTTCGGGTTCATATACATCTCGCTGTACCCAAAATGCTTATACTGTAGCAAACAGATTCTTCGGGAAAAAAACAGAAACCGTACATGGAATTGTCACTTGATATCTTGTATAGGCCTACATATTACATGCTGACATACTATCGCTTTAATCAACGAACTCCTGCAAGACATAAATCGCACTGGGATGACAACCGTTAACATCAAGGATTTGATCTGACTAATTACGACTGTGATTATCAGCTTCGATTTATACGGCGACAGTCTCATAGAACTGGGTGCATTCCTAATGACAACGTCTTTCAAATGTTATCATTTGTCTACATTTATGCATTAATGTTGTACATAGGAAAATAGAGATGTGAAAACAGATTCCCTTTGGCCTGCTTACAACGACGTCGCCAGAGCATGCCCATCAACTATAAGCCTTTGGCTCAGGTGAACTAACAATGCATGACCTCGTCCTTATAAGGTCTGCAGTCGAAATTTCTGTATAAATCACAGCGTTTAGTATAGTTATTTCATGCTTCAGCAGGCAATAGTGCAAAATATTTTCCCCGAGGTGCAGATACCGACTTGGCAGGCGAAGCCGAGGGCAATAGTGTGTCAAGTCGGTATCTGCACCGAGGGGAAAATGTTTTGCACTATTGTCTGTTTAAGCTTGAAATAACTGTTTTATTACTTATTACATTGTAGTCATGTGACTTATCATGTGACCAGGCAATAGACAGCTGGCCAGGCAATAGAATTTTCTATTGCCTGGTACTATTTCATGGCGTTACATTGTTACACTGCGGTCATGTGATATATCATATGATCAGGCAATAGACTGATCACTAGCCAGGCAATAGAATTTTCTATTGCCTGGTACTATTTCATTGTATTAACAATTTTTACCGGAATAGATGAAAATAGAAATAGCCATTTCTATATAATTTTAGATGCAATTAGGTAATAAAAACATTTGATAGCCAGACTATTCCCCCCCCCCCCTTCCAAAAAAAGAAATATAATAATAATAATAATGAATGCCATGTAATAATTGCTATTTTGCCATACAAAGATCACAAGATTTAATATAATGTGTCTTGTATATAACTGCCATGAAAACTAGAAAAAGTGCCTTGAGAGGCACGTACTGATACCCCCGGCTGATAGCCACCAAGCCCCCTTCCCTACCCCCTACCTAAACAACCCGGCACATGCTCACCCCTGACATTGAACGTCACATCACCAACGAAAAACAGTACCCTTATTAAGTACATTTTAGAAACCACCAAGTCCCCTTCCCTACCCCCTACCTAAACAACCCGGCACATGCTCACCCCTGACATTGAACCTCACATCACCAACAAAAGACAGCATCCTCATCAAGTACATTTTAGAAATAAGCAGTGTAAAGTACTTTACATACAAACATGGGGAAGTGTAGTTTTAGAATGACATATCTATTTTAGAGCGGTATACAGAGCTGACGTGTATACCCAATCTAGGACATAAGCGCGGACATTTTGGGTCAGGTCCTCAGTCCTAGATTGAAATGAAATTAGAATGTCATTCTTAAAAAAAAAAAAAAAAAAAAATTAAGATGTCCTAGATTTTGACCTCTAGCCCCACCCCCAGCATGTACCCTAGTGTCTAATGTCATTAGAAACAAGGCAAACCTTATAGAGTACCTATGGGGCAAGTATGAATGATTTCTTAACATGATAGTAAAAAAAAGTACAGAAAATACAATTATTAAAGAAGTTCTAGATTTTGACCTCTAGCCCCACCCCCCGCACATAGACCCTAGAGTCTGAATCTTACATGGTACCTATGGTCTAAGTATGAATGCGTTCTGGCAAGACTTAGTGGATGTCAAGAAAACAGACTTACAGAAAGTTTATCATGGTATATATCATATAAAAATGTGTCCTAGATTTTGACCTCTCTCCCCACCCCTGAGGACGGTAACCAGGATTTGGTGACACTGAATATGAAAGCAAACCCTAAAGGGTATCTATGAACTATATAAGAATACATTCCTATGATTGTTTGTTAAGATATGAACTTAAGAGAGGAAACAATAACATTGTAAACAGCACATTTTAAAGGTGACCTAGATTTTGACTCCAGCCCCACCCCCGGGCATGGACCCTGGGGTCCGAACTCATGGAAACAAAGCAAACCCTATAGGGTACCTATGGTCCAAATATGAATAGTTTCTGACCATTGGTTCATGAGATATACACCTCTAGAGAAACTTTAACCAAAACTTTGACATAAATTCTATGAATGTTCCGGAATTACGAAGAAACGAACTAACGAACGAACAAACGAACATACGAACGGAAAAGCGAAAACTATATACCCGTCGGCATAAATGCCGGGGGTATAACTATGACACAGAAATCGCCCCTGATCTTCTCGGCAGACATTGCTTAGCCTATATTCTGATGTATTTACATCAGACATCTTAATAATGAAACATCAGATTAATATTAACTGTTTGTTGCTTAAAGATAACAATAATAGCAAATATATGTATAAGAATAATACCTGCCATTGATTACCTTAGAAGGGTCCTTACTAATGTGGCGAGTACTTGCGACCCTGCCCCACTGTATCTTATGCTTTGCTTTGATATTGGCCATGGTTGTGAAATATTTTAGACACAACTTTTCAAATATCCCGATTATATGGCATGAGTGTGACTTGAACTGTTGGGTAATGTACCAGCCATTTGTAACCACTGCTCTCCCACCTACGGGAATGGCGGCGATGATGACTTTTCAGCTTTCAGTGCCCTGCTATAAGCCCCAACCCCAAGAGGCAAACTGGAGGTCCAAACTTTGCAACGCAAAAGAAAATCTCCCTGGGATACGGATTCCAATGTCAAAACCCTCTCATTTCCCCTGCACTGCGGGGACACTTGAAAAGTGATTGCCCCACACTTTAGCCCGGCTATCCCCCAACCTTCCCCGTAGAAATGACTGGTGCAGCATAACATACAGAATAGTGTGACCTGCATACATCTTCCCTGTAGTCAAATCTCTGTGAAGCCAGTTATGATATATTGGTGTGTCTGTTCTGGCGATAGCTTTAACATTGCCTGGCGGCATAGACAAAACATGATTTCCTTCCCAAAGCATTTTCCACACTTACCCATGCAAGAGATTTTTTCAGCAGTAAAAATTTTAAAATGTTTATATTTTTAATATTTTTGCTTGAAACACTGACTGTGGCTACGCAAGGCGGTTCTAACAAGTACCCACAATTTGTTTTGGATCAAAATAAGAAACATAGGTATGTCTCTGTAGACCCCAGTTTTTTTCTATATAAAATTGGGGTTAAAGGAGGTATTCAATACATGGATATGTTTACGTAATGGAATCTAATTGCCTTTTAGTGTCATATACTTAATCTTCAAGTATTGCATTAGGATTCTGTGATGACATTTAATTATGAACACCTGATCCCTTCTACAAGCAAATCAGACATCTTAATTGTTACATCATATCTGGATAGGGAATAATTCTGTAGAATTCAGGTGTCAAATTAATGCAATAAATATAGTTCTGTCACTAATCAATTATTAGAAGTGAACATGTATTCAAGATAAAATGTCCTACGTTTATTAATGTTACATAATATGAAGTTCCGTTTAGAAAATTTTGAAAATGCTGTGTTGTGTTACTGTCATACTGCCAACATACATGAAGAGCAAGAATACAAGCTCTTTCTCAACAAGGTAGCCACCCGGCTAGCATCACCAAAATACTGAAGTGACCGGTACAACAGAGAGGTTGAAGGAAAGATGCTAAATGATTCCCATACTTTCTATATTAATATTCAGAAGCTGTGCCTAAACAATTTATACTACAGAATGTAGCAGAAAAGCAGACACAGGGCCGCCTGAATTATGTATTATTACCAAGTAAAACATTTGCAAACCTGATCAATCTCTCAGTTACTGTACTATTATTGCAATTCCCCAAGTTTTATTTCAAGCCAGTTTGTATTTATTGTGATTTAATGCATTAATTTTCAAGCTTAAAGACTGCTTTCTCTCTTTAATCCATGGAGAGCATCGGGATGTATCAATTTCTTCCATCAGGAAAACATGTCCGTGCAATATATACCCACTTAAACCCTACTTTTATATTTTGAAAAACTGGGGTTTGCAGGGTATACCTAATTTTCTTATTTTTTTTCCAAAACATGCATTGTAGGTACTCCTTAGCCTCACCGAGACAGTTCTACCTTGTACTCACAAAGTATGTTTTGAGTAAAAATATTTAAAAAATCAAACATTTTCCAATGAAAATTTCAATTTTTGCTTCTGAAAAATAAATCTGTGTAATATTGCATGGTCAAGTTTTCGTAATGATTCAATTTGAAAACTAACAAGATTTTCAGGTTTACAGATTTCTTTTATTGCTGTTATTATGAGCAACATTGCAGTAATGCCTGGTTGTCTTATTTAAGAGAAGCCAAGCTTTAATGGGTTAAAAATTCAAATCAATATTCAAGGCTCAACTGATATGAGAAATGTAAAAGTAATGAGAGGTTTAATGTCCAACTCAGCAATATTTCAGTAATTTCACAATGATCTCAAGACTCATGTAGGAGATAGTATTTCATTCTCAGGACACGTCACAGTTCAGAATCAGCACCATGCATTTCAATGCAGTCTATTGCTCGACTACTGAGCTACCGCACAACTCAAATAAAACAATTCTGTTGGGCCAATAATAATCTCCAAGATATTCGTGTTTGAAAGTGTGGACAGATACCCAAACAGATTCCATCAGACCCATCTAGTAACCTCGGTGTTTCAGCTGGGCTTCTTCAGCCACTCAATTAGCAACATGCAACTTCAAGGTTACTTGTTTTCAAATATGAACAGTAATATGATAAGCCTGCAGCTAGTACATGTTACCGTAGTCGAAGAAATCAAGTGACCATTGATAGGTTTTAAATCCAGATTTTCCAGGAAAGAAGATAGAAAATAAGAAACATTTTTTTTTCATGTTGTTTTTCCACACTATGTTCTCTCATCAAATGAGCCGCCTCGTGAGAAAACCAACAATGTGGTTTCCGAAAAGGTCCGACACAAACCGGTCTGTACAAGCACAGAAAAGAGCTAGAAGCTTAAAATTTCGGATTTAAGTAGAAGAGGAATTGTACTATCCGAGTAGCGAAAACAAAGGCGCTGATCAGCTTCGCAGTTACTGCGAAGCTGATCTGCGCCTTTGTTTTCGCCTATGCAGATTGTTGGTTTTCCCACGAGGCGGCTCAAATAATACAGCCACAAAGTGGCTTACCGGTAATCAAGGAGCGTACTGAAATAGTAATTTGGTTTGCAGCCTTATCCTTCCAAAGAGTAAACATCTTCCTTTAAGGAATGCATCATTCAGGTGCTAGAATGTCCAAACTTCAATGTTTATCCATACTGACATAGATAACTTTCATCACACTTTTTTGTCTCTGCAATGTATATAAGGTATTTCAACTCAAACTACAGCCCCTTTCACTCGAGTTTGCCGTTTTAGCATTTGCATCACACAAGAAGACCATGTTTTCCGAAGATCTGAGTTTCTTTTCATGTTGTCCTCAAAGACATCTGGATTGATTGATCTGCTGATTTGAGTGACAGCTTCAAACTAAATGACCTTTATAAATGGCAAACTCTAGTGAAATTTTTAACTTCCAATGTGGAATTTTTGCCATGTAGATACCGATCAGGTAACTGCTTAAATTGATGAAATTCTGCTTTTGTCTCTATCCTGTTACAATTGTGTGTTCTTAATATGCATTGTATATGTTGTGCAAAGGATTTTGAAATAAAAATGTGCTTTAACCAAGCAATTACAATGTTTTTATCAGAAGAGGTGACATCATTACCTAAAGATAAATGCTGAATAGATTTTAAGAACACCTGGCACCTGGGACACTGTTTCAGTTCTAAAATAGAATAAAAACTAACCTGATATACAAACAAATGGCAGACTCGAGTGAACAAATTTGATTGACCTAAATGCTCAAACGGCAAACTCGAGTGAAAGGGGCTGTAATTGAGTCTAAAATTAAAACAATCTTGATATTTGTTTGCAGATTTGGCACATTCCTTTATACTCAAATAACCTAAGATTCTATTTTAAATTTGTTTCAAACTTAAAACAAAACCTGTTGGACAGGCAATAAAGTATTTAAAAAGATATGTGGACCACCCATAAAAATCATTGTACTCTGTATAGCCTGATAGTTGGCACTTTCTTCACACATCATGCCCAAGTTGTAAGCATTCATTACCACTCCTAAAACATCATTAGGAGCCAGCCTATATGATTATGCTACATAGTTCATATATGTGCGAGCAGCAAATCTTCAGTAAGAACCATTGTAGACTCAATATCTACACGCAAGAAATGACCCGCCCCATCAGAAAACCAACAATTTACATATGCGAAAACAAAGACACCTTTGTTTTCGCAACATGGATAGTACAATGTCTCTTCTTTCTAAATCTGAAACTTCAAGCTTCTAGCCTGCTTCTGCGACTGTACACTGTACAGCAGATTGGTCGGAAGTTCAGAAATAAGATTGTTGGTTTTCTCATGCAACGGTTCAAATTATGAAATGCATGTACAAACTATAGCCATTTCATGCCAAAGGAAAACTGTCCTTGAACTTCTGATGTATGTGATTTCAGATCAGAAAAATACCAAAATCATATAAGATGGCCCATATATTGTTCTATAAAACCTAAACTTTTTTTTCATGTCAATTTTATCATCTTTGTGCCCAGAACTTAATTCTGTCTCTATTTTTGAAAGCCACGTATAATGATGCCAGTCCAAGTCCTATTCCACCACCTTTCAACATTGCCTTCTGACCAGCTGTAATTAAAGAGAAAAACAATCAATAGTCAATTAATTCCAAATAATTTATTGTTTATTTGTTTTACTGCTAAGGTCATAATGGTGGAATGCTGGTGTGCTTGCCAACCCTTGATGCATTCAAGAAATAAGTTGATAAGGCCACAGTGTCCTGACATGATGCTTTCAAATTGTTTTAACCCTCTTCTCAACTACTTTTAACATCTTATCTTTGCTCAACTCACTATCTCATCTTGCATTTTATCTCATTCACTCGACTTTTATTTCAGCACTGACAACACACACCTGTTCTAGAATGCCTGCGAAGGTGTATGACAGTATATGAGCTGCATCATGAGAAAACCGGATAATTGCATATGCGAAAACAAAGGCGCAGATCAGCTGTGCAGTAACTGCACAGCTGATCAGAACCTTTTTTGCACTACACGGATAGTACAATCCCTCTTCTTCCTAAATCCGAAATTTCAAGCTTCTAGCCTTTTTCTGGAACTGTACAGGCCGGTTTGTGTCAGGCCTGGTTGGAAATCCTGAATACCGGTTTTGGTCAGTTTACTGCTATCCTAACAATACTTTTCCTGGCCAAGCCCAACAGAGGCAGCTCTAACATGTACCCACAATCTATGTTTGGAGCATAATAAAAATTCAACTAGAATTTTCAATTTTTACAGCTGTTCATTGCATGGGCATGTTTCCCAAATGAAAAAATTATTGTACCTCTAGATTTGAAGACAACCCCAGTCATTGTGGCAGCTGATAATGTGTTTATATCATCTTCTGTATTTCCTCTTAGTTTTGATAAGGCTACACCAAAGATACTATAGATGAGTGCTGAAATATAAAATGAATCTTCATGTGAATAAAACTTGTAATCAGGGTTTCCAACCAGAGGACCAATGGTCCTGTAAATGCTCACCTGAGACCTGAGATATATACATGTACCAATAAACTTGATAGACTAGAATGGTACAATGCATGTATATAACCCTAGGGCAGGGTCAGAATAACTCCTGGAGTCAATGTCTTTTTCAAATCATAAAAATTCAGTCCACTTGCCAATACAATTAACTGCAAGTTTTGTCCTTTAAATGCCATTTTAACAATTTTCTCCAGTCAAATGCATGGGCGATCTAAGTTGACCTTGCCGTGAAATAGGTCAAGGTCATCCCAGTGTAATGATTTACACAAATTTGTAGACCTTCATCCCTAAATGCTTCATGCCAAGTTTCAAAATCATAGGCCTTCTGGTTCTGAAGAAGAAGAGTTTTAAAAAATTTTGCTATTTATAGCCATGGCGGCCATCTTGGTCATGTGACCTTGACCATGTATATAAACTTTCATTTCCTCTTCCTAAGGATGCTCCACATAAAGTTTTGCTTTGATTGGCTAAGCAGTTTCTGAGAAAAAGCTGTTTGAATATTATGGTCATCTACATGTATATAGCTCCGGGGCAGGGGCAGACAACCCCTGGGCCTAAAATATTTTTATAACCATAAATCTTCTGTCCATTTGCTCATTCCTAGCAAGTTTTCTACCATTACATGACATTTTCCTATTTTTTCCCATTCAAATGCATGGGCGACCTAAGTTGACCTTGCCGTAAAATAGGTCAAGGTTATCCCAGGGTCATGATTTATATAAACTTTGTAGAGATCCATTCCCAGATGCTTCATACCAAGTTTCAAAATCATAGGCCTTCTGGTTCTGAAGAAGAAGAGTTTTAAACGTTTTTGCTATTTATAGCCATGGCGGCCATCTTGGTCATGTGACCTTGACCATTTATATAAACTTTCATTCCCTCTTCCTAAGGATGCTACACAAAAAGTTTGGCTTTGATTGGCCTAGCCGTTTCAGAGAAGAAGATGTTTCAATATTATGGTCATATACATGTATATAGCCCCGGGGCAGGGGGCAGACAACCCCCTGGGCCCAAAATATTTTCTTAAACATAAATCTTCTGTCCATTTGCTCATCTGCCATTTAATTACATTTTCCTATTTTTTCCCATTCCAATGCATGGGAGACCTAAGTTGACCTTGCCGTAAAATACGTCAAGGTCATCCCAGGGTCATGATTTATATAAACTTTGTAGAGCTCCATTCCCAGATGCTTCACACCAAGTTTCAAAATCATAGACCTTCTGGTTCTGAAGAAGAAGATTTTTAAACATTTTTGCTATTTATAGCCATGGCGGGCATCTTGGTCATGTGACCTTGACCATCTATATAAACTTTCATTCCCCCTTCCCAAGGATGCACCACGTGACGTTTGGCTTTGATTGGCCTAGCAATTTCAGAGAAGATGTTTGAATATTATGGTCATATACATGTATATAGCCCCGGGGCAGGGGGCAGACAACCCCTCAGGGGCTAAAATTTTCCATTAACATTAATCTTCTGTCCATTTGCCTATTCCCAGTAAGTTTTACCCATTAAATAGCATTTTACCATTTTTTCCCATTCAAATGCATTGGAGACCTAAGTTGACCTTGCCGTAAAATAGGTCAAGGTCATCCTAGGGTCATGATTTATATACACTATGATGGGCCCTCGCGTCCCCGATGCTACATACCAAGTTTCATGGAAATCGGCCGACTGGTTCTGGAGAAGAAGATTTTTAGTTCTGGAGAAGAAGATTTTTAAAGTTTTTTGCTATTTATAGCCATGGCGGCCATCTTGGTCATGTGACCTGGACCATTTATATAAACTTTCGTTCCCCCTTCTTAAGGATGCTCCACGTGAAGTTTGGCTTTGATTGGCCAAGCGGTTTCAAAGGAGAAGATCTTTGAAATTGTGAACGACGGACGACGGACGGACTCCAGAGCATGGGTATACTATAAACTCACCTGTGAGCCTTCAGCTCATGTCAGCTAACAAGGTCTGACATGAATTCGACTAAGCCACTATGCAGTCATTAAAGAGGGCTAGAAGTTTTGGATTCAAGATGAGGTATTAGATATCAATACAGCTTAAACAAAGGTGCACTTATTTCATCTTAGTTAATGCATGTGTTTTTTTTTTTTTTTTCAGATTTCTTATGTCGCCCAAATATTAAACATGGAAAAAGCAGATTATACAGTATACTACTGCAGTTGTTATTGTTCAGCTGTAAAAACTGTCCATTTTCTACTTGCTCTGAACATAAGCTCATCCTTTTAGAACACACCCAGTTTGTGTTACTGAGCAAATTATTAAGTTTAGTTCACCACCATTAACCGAAGTATTTCTATGTAGAAGAAGGGTTGAAATGTTCAAAGGGAGGCTAATACATTTAGACAAACTATCTTAAGCTTCAGTAGATAGCTGCATTTGTCATTTTTAAATATCTATCCACATAAATGAGCCGCCTCATGGGAAAACCAACAATTTGCATATGCCAAAACAAAGGCGCAGATCAGCTTTGCGGTTTACCGCGAAGCTGATCTGCGCCTTTGTTTTCGCTACACTGATAGTAAATCCCTCTACTTCCTAAACACAAAATTTCATGCTTCTAGCTGTCTTCTGTGACTGTACAGCCCGATTTGTGTCAGACCTGTTCGGAAACCACATTGTTGGTTTTCCCAACGAGGTGGTTCAAATTCTAGAAGCACCTCCTCATATGAGCTTCAATACAAGCAATTATCAATACAGAAATTCCATGTACATAGGAGTTCAGCAGCAGATTTAGCCTGTAGATTTCCAGTCAGGAATGAAATCAGCCAAACCTATGTGTGCTAGCAACTTAGGAAGCCATGCCAATAATTCGAAAGAAAAGATGCTCTCTTTTTCCAGAGAGAAAACAAACATGGACTTTTCAGCCACTAAACTATGTTAGTAACACTATTTTATGTGTCTGCCAGGATCCAGAAGGCTCTCTTACCTATAACACCTAAGGTCTGTGCTGAGGCTGCCCCTTGTTTTGTGATAAAATTCAACATCCTGTAAAGATAAAACATCATAATAAATGTTAGTTAATGCCAAGCATAGTAATTTACTATTACACAATTCCAATTTATTAACATGGGGTTGCGGGCTAAATTAATGTCTGAAACTCCATAGACTTGTATTTTCATGTATACAGGGAAAATTATCCTGCCACTCCCAGTCATATTTTCATGCTTTTAGTGTTATTCGAAAGTTAACTCACACAAGCCTGGCTGCTTTTTTATGGGACATAGGCAAACAGCATAGCCCCAAATGTGACACCGCATAATGCGGGGTCCCACCTGGGGCAATTCTGTTTGCACATAGAAGTTGTATCGAAAAATGAGATAAAAATCACTCCTAACACCCCTAACACTGAAAGTGGACTCACCCAAATAAAATGATGAAAGAATTCATTCGTCAAATATGGGTTAAATATTTTAAGTAATGAATAAAAGTACTTTGATGTCCAGTTTTAAACAAACAGGTGAAGAACACAACAAAGAGGCTGGCAGACAGAACAAATTGACTACATAAAGTTAAATTGCTTTAAGGTTAGTAACCCTTACTGTGTTCTTTTGACAGCTCCTGTTAATTCTTTTGTTTCTTTCAATCCCGAGACTATACCATTGATACCTCCAACACCAGCACCTGGGATCAAAATATAGTAGCATGTATAGGACAAAATATGTGTATAAACAAACTATACAAATCCATACAGGTAGCCTAATACATAACAGAAATTGAAGGATGGCATAAAATGAGCCGCGTTATAAGATAACTGGATATTTGCATATGCAAAAACAAAGGCACAGATCAGCTTCGCAGTGACTGCGTGGCTGACAAGCATCTTTGTTTTCCCTACACGGATAGTACAATTACAGTCGGGTCCCCTAACATTGCACGGCCCGCAACATTGCGCAAATGGCATGTCAACCAGATTTCAAACAATACTGGACTACCAATGCTATTTTCTCATATATGCTACACCAACAAGAGTGAACAAGGTTAATTTAAAGACAAAAATGATCTTCCTTCCTTTCTGATTAAGTAATTTAGCATTTTGTGATTTTGTTTAATTTTGAAATAATGTCTGGTGACATTTTTGTGCCACCATACACAGTATGATCTTGTTTGTAATTTGTCACATGGGTGTCATAATGTATTGACAGAAATACAACATATTGCAGGTTGCTATAAAATATACATTTGATTTAGCAGTGCGCAATGTTAGGGGACAAACTGCCTCCATTTTTTTCAAGGGGGTGCATATGTTTAAGTCTCAATATTTCTAAAGCTGATAGAAACTGTTAACATTTCATATTATGATATTTTAATAATTGAATCACTAAAATGTTTCATTGTAAATGATGTTAGTCAGTGTTTATATTTGACGTCAGACCTGGTACGAAATACCTTAGGTGCGCAATGTTACCGGACTGCACCGTACTCTTCTTCCTAAACCCGAAATTTCAAGCATCTAGCCATCTTCGGTAGCTGCACAGACAGGTTTGTGTCAGACCAGGTGAGAAACCCCAAAGACTGGTTTTCTCGCGTCGCGGCGTACCAGTGTTCCTTTACATTCTTTCTTTGATTTCGTAAATCCAAATTTTGCATTTTCTGACTGAAAAGTCCAATGGGAAATCTACATAAAAGATACAAAGGCTTATTCACACAATAGAGTAGACTCTTTTAATTTGTATCAGACTGATCTGTATTTAAATTTTATTCAATCAGCATTAATGACGTTAACATACATGTACATGTATTTATATATATCTGAATTATGAAAAAAAAAAAAAAATACACTGTTCCCAAGCTCACAGATTGAGGACAATAAATTTGATTCAGATTAACTGATACATACCAACCATAACTGACCCTCCTATCTGTGAAAACGCTTTCTCAAATCGCCCACGCTGACTTTCTGCACCTTCTGGAAAAATGAATTGGTCTGCATCCTGAAAAGGAACAAAATAAGCTACGGTATGTCATAGGAAAATATTTCTTTCTCCAGGGTTCCAAGTCTGACATAGGCTGTTCAGCTACAAAATATTGCAAGACTGCTTAAGACTAGGAACTGCACTATGAAGTGCAAGCAAGCTAAGCTAGTTAATCTATACATTTCTGTACATTTGACTAAACACACACATACACACAGGTTCCCTAGTGGCCTGGCAGTATTACTGGCCAGATAAACACATAATTGTTTATAATTACAGTGAATAAGGAAAATCCATTCAACTTATTTCACATAAACTTACTGGTGTGAGGTAAGCAGGGTCGTAGTTCAAATATGGGGACTGTATACCAGGTCTTGAACCAGTGACTGAAAAAAAAGTAATTTAGTCAATAATAAAATATTATTTTTGTTATCATTTCCTTTGTAGACTGCATGGCACTTATCAAATTTTCCCCTATAGGTTTCACAACAGGGATTTTTACAACCCAAAAATTTTTGTATATTGCTTGGGTAAGTTTTCGTAATGTTGGCATGCTAAAAGTGGCACTTGTATGCGTGGTCTAAGTATTGATACGATCGGCGTGACGTCATAGGTCATTCGTACGAGGTGAATTCCTCGGTTTTTATCGCTGTAACCTTACAGAATTAAAATCAGAAAATATGAAAACAAAATAAAGATATTAATAAAAGCTTTGCATGTCTTTTTAAATCTTCATTATTTATTCAACTCAAGGTATGAACCCCGTTATTATTCTGACAAATTATGATTTTATAAGCGTCTAAAAATAATTAAATCACAGCGATATTGACCGAGTTATACCCTCGACCGAATGAGAGAAGAGGCGGGAAAGGTGCAGTTCCGGTAACCAATATTGATTTTTTTCTAACGAAAGAGTAGCTTGCCGACCGGGTCAATCTATCTACCTATCTTCTGATACAGAGTCGATCAATTTCTGATCATCACCTCTGGCTCACTCACACAGAAAGAAAATTAGCTGTAAGCTGTTACACATAAAATAACTGAATACATCAATGTAAAACATTAATTTTCGAACATATTGACTGGCTGATCAGATTTTTATCTGGACACCTCTAACAACCTTACCAAGGACACAGCAGAATTTATCTCGCATGTTGTGAATGAAGATTGAGTTATTTTACCTGGGATATTCAGGTCTGGATCACTGGAATTTGGAGACCCAAACAGTCCCCCAAATATAGAACGCCCTTTTGAGCTTTCATCCATTGGAAACAGTCAAATTACGCAATTTTAGCTTTCGGTTTCACGTTCGCACATTACCGGAAATAGAAAAGAAAGAGAAGGACAGAGACCAGTAAATGTAACGTTGCCTGTGATTGGCCCGAAGGAATCCGGGTCGTTTCGGCCCTGGGTCGTTTCGGCCTGAGTCGTTTCGGCCTGGGTCGTTTCGGCCAATTTTGGGGGTGGGTCGTTTCGGCCTTGGTAGGTGGGTCGTTTCGGCCAATTTTCTGGGTGAGTCGATTCGGCCCTGAGTCGTTTCGGCCAAAGTATATGGAACTCTTCAGGTAAGTAATAACTAAAAGATAAATCGATCTTCTTGAGTACATGCGTTTTCGTGGACATATACATGATGTATGCATGTGGGGTGTTTTGAAAGTATTGTAGTCATAGTTCCAACCTCACATATTCTTAGTGTCTCGGAAAGAAGTTCCCATTAACATTTAATGATTAGTACTGGCGATAGAAAGGATTGATAGGTTTGAGGGGATGAATGAATGAATTGAATGAATGAATGAATGAATTATTGAGATGATAGATAGATAGATAGATAGATAGATAGATAGATAGATAGATAGATAGATAGATAGATAGATAGATAGATAGATAGATAGATAGATAGATAGATAGATAGTCATCGGCAATTGCAAGGGAAAACTTTTCAGTGATGCACCGGCTATTAGTGATCTAATTATAAGGGAGATTAACAAGGTGTGAAAACTCGTGTCTGTAATCAGCAATGCTAATCCATGGTGATTGATTATTTAAAACGTACTCAATTAAGGCGTGAAAACATGTGCTTGTCAATTTAATTTGAGTCTACGCATGAATAAAAACAACAGTTTTGGAATCCGACCAGGTCCATCACAGACCAGCCTGTACAGTCACATAAGCAGGCCAGAGTCTTGAAATTTCGGATTTAAGAAGAAGAATGATTGTACTATCTTTGTAGCGAAAACAATGGCGCTGATCAGCTGTGCAATTACCCGCGCCTTTGTTTTCGCCTATGCATATTGTTGGTTTTCTTATGCGACTTTGGAAAGAGATTTTAACAACCGTTAAAATGATAGCTTTAAAAAGTTATGAAAAAAAAACTCAAATTTTGTTACAGCTGAATCTTTAAGTTTGAAAGTCAAATTCTATTAGATACATGTACAATGTTTACAGAATTTATATAGACTTCTTAGAATTCTCTGAGATGGGATTGTTAAGTTACTGTTTGCATTGTACATGTAAAGCTTAGATTGCATTAACTGGTTTCATTTCTGGTTGATACAGGCATTACTCCAGAAATCTCTAAAGTTGACTTTTTTTCAAAATGATGTTTAGTTTAAGATGAGAAAAACGAAAGGAAAATTAAACCGTTTGTGCTTTTTTGTTTTATAAACCATGACGCCATATAAATGACCATTGTAGTTTCTCTATCGTTTTTAATTGAATAAAGATGCAATTTTTCACCCTGTAATAGACCCAAGTACCCTTGCAAGACTGGCTGCATGGTAAACTAGCCTCGTATAGCATACACATCTTGCATAAAGTATATAGTATTATACGGATTGAATTAAAAATCAGGCCGAAACGACTCACCAAAATTGGCCGAAACGACTCAGGGCCGAATCGACTCAGGCCGAAACGACCCAGGCCGAAACGACCCACGGCCGAAACGACTCAAGGCCGAAACGACTCACGGCCGAAACGACCTGTTACCGGCCCGAAGTGTGGGCAGATCTACCGCGGCAAATTTAAGATGTAACGCTACCTACCATTGGTCATAAATGCGTATCTATCAAATGTCTTTTGTCACATGATAGTATAGTCGTTCTTGAATATTTTGCTATATATTTCTATTTAATCGGCTGCTGTTTTGCCATGCTACGACTGAATTGCGGATGTAGTTATTTTTGAATAATTATTTTTTCATTGTTGAGCGATTTTCCAAATCAGCACTACTACCAATTACTGCAAGTATAGCTTTTTTCCAAGAACTGCAGTACATTGGAACGCTTTACCCATCAGTATTGTCATGCTCCCCACCGTGGCACAGTTCAGTCATGCTGTTTGCCAGGTGGTGCATGTGTCTCCCTAATCACCAGATTCTGTTTTTTTATCTTTTAAACTATACTAACACTCTTCTTTCACTGTACAAACTCATTTCACCCACTTCACTTTTCTTTTATTTCAGCTAACCCCCTTTAGCACTTGGTATACCGGAATTCCTTCTGAAGTCCTCTGATGAGGTTAAGAAGTAGTGGAAGATAGATAGATAGATTTTGGGGTGTCCCTAAACAGCGAAAAGTACCGTCCTTGAATGCTGGCTAACCCCCTATTTTTTTGCTGCACTTGTACACGGCCTGGGGCGATCTCTCGTCTGCAGAATGTGTCGGGGTCCACTATAAGCTGTGAAGCCTAAGAATGAGTCTTGTTTTGGGGCAAATTACAATGGGAGTCTATGGGAACGATAATTAGAGGTCTCTGCCCTAAAGAGAATATCACCTTCAGGCGTGCTCCCTGTTTCGACACTGAAATGAAACTGTGTTTTCAGGAACCAATACCCCCTTTGTATCTCTTCATGATTTCACATCTGAAGCCCAAGGCGGAACAGACAGAAACTGGCCATCCTCGAATTTTAAAATAGAAAAATTCACATAAAAATGCACATACAAACAGATCAATAAACAGACAACATAAAGATTTTTCACAACAGAACAGCACTGGAACTGTTATTTAAGAAATGACTTGGGTGCTTTAACGAAATTTACTGGACCAAAGCTCACCCATTGCATCAGTAATGGTTCCAAACACCCCTGGGAAGTCAACAAGGAGCAGTTATGACCCCTATAATGTATAATGTAATCATTAATGATTTTCAAGTTTTTCACGTTCTCTGGTGTAATAAGGTTAAACTCACCATGATAGTGCATCATAATGTTAAAATGAAAAGAACAATATACAAAACAGACAAATTGAAGGTCAAGGTCATAGTTTTTACCCGTTATTTTGTGAAGAATAGGTAATTTTGGTGCAAAAATCCAATTTTAAGTGTAGAATTGTGACTATCATAAAGGTCAAGGGTCAAAGGTCAAGGTCACTGAAATGCCTTATCTAACCTTTCCTGTCATAGTCCTTAACAAAACGATACCAGAATTGGTGAAGCGTCAATGCTTTGAATTAATTCAGTGGCTGTATCTTTACCATGTAGAGAGGCAAATTTGTCTTATTTTGGACTTATTGAAGTAGGGGGTCGGTTGACTTTTTGAATAGCTCCAAGACTATGATACGTTTAACCAAGCATCAAACAGCATCGTTGTTATTGTAAGAGCTCCCTTCATTGTATAATTGCAATATCTCGTCAAAATAAACGAAATAATGGGTGTCTTTAGGACAGAGACCAGTAAATGTAACGTTGCCTGTGATTGGCCCGAAGTGTGGGCAGATCTACCGCGGCAAATTTAAGATGTAACGCTACCTACCATTGGTCATAAATGCGTATCTATCAAATGTCTTTTGTCACATGATAGTATAGTCGTTCTTGAATATTTTGCTATATATTTCTATTTAATCGGCTGCTGTTTTGCCATGCTACGGCCGAATTGCGGATGTAGTTATTTTTGAATAATTATTTTTTCATTGTTGAGCGATTTTGGGGTGTCCCTAAACAGCGAAAAGTACCGTCCTTGAATGCTGGCTAACCCCCTATTTTTTTGCTGCACTTGTACACGGCCTGGGGCGATCTCTCGTCTGCAGAATGTGTCGGGGTCCACTATAAGCTGTGAAGCCTAAGAATGAGTCTTGTTTTGGGGCAAATTACAATGGGAGTCTATGGGAACGATAATTAGAGGTCTCTGCCCGAGACCGACGGTCTATTGGTATAGAAACCGTACGTAGATCCAACAAGCGGTCCGTATAAACACCCCAAACACACCAAACCCACCCATACCACTTCAAGATGGATCGCAATGTTAGTCACAAATTTGTTCATATAAAATAGATCATGTCAACTAGATATAGAATCTGCCTGTTATAACATTTCGATTGCTGCATACAAATCCAAGGTTCGATAATTGGATCTGAATCTGAATCTGCCAAGTACTCCAAACACCTCATAAACAGAGTATTACATGGAGCTCCCATCATTGAAGTTATCTTTTTGAGAGAAGAGAAGCCAGTGCTTGCCTTATTAATGCTGAGCGCCAAGCAAGGTAGCCACTGGTACCATTTTTAACGTCTTTGGTATGACGCGGCCCGGATTAGAACCCGCGCCTCCCGCTTCCGAAGCGAACGCTCTAACCATTACGCTATCGGGACCGGTATAAACTACACTTTCAAAATATAAGGATATACTGCACGGCCAAGCTGGGAAAAAGTTGGGTAAAATGCACGGATTCCTGTCAATTTTTGCAAAGTAAAGGCAAGAAGTATGCTAGGGCTGACCAATACCATAGAGGAAGTTCACTTGTCGTTCACCTAATTGCATGTAATAATAAAGAAAATAATTACTGTAGTTACTGTAAATATTATTTCTTTCTTCAGATATTGAGTTGATCATTTTCTGATCATCAGCTCAGATGTGGGATGGGCGGCTAAATTTTGAATTTAGCAAAATAGGGGAAAACATTCGGGATGAGCCATTAAAACTATTTACAAGAAGCTGAACAGAGGCATTTTAAAACGTATACCACTGGATATGTGAATTAAATATGAGCCTTAAATTCTTCAGTGGTCTTAGATGCGACCACTGAAGAAGGAAGACTATTCCACAGTGGAATATTCCTTGTGTAGAAAGAATTCTTCAGAGCATCACTATAGCCCATGTATCTCTGGCTTCTGACTAGCTATGTACCTCTGCCGTGCAGGTTCGAATCCCACTGGCGTCGCCAGTAAAATTATTGAAAAAAACTATCAATGGTTCCTGCATCGGTATGTACCAATGGTTTGACTGTCACCTTCCGGGCGCGGTGGTTTCACAGGGTATTTCCCGACCGAACGTCGAGAACTGCCTTGGCTTTCCCCCACCACTAGACAGTCGGCGTCTAAGAAGCAGAATTGCTTAGCTAGGTAGAAATGCCTAGCTTGACGTCTATCTCCAGTAAGTAATCTCGTGTACTGAGATGCCCTGGTATGTCTTCATCCAGGTTCTTGGTCAGATATAAAAAATATATATTTGCCAAGAGTCACTACAGCTGTATACAGGAGTAAATCTTGAAAAATAAAGTAAAGGAAGACTTCGCATGCGGTCCTCCGAGGATGGCCACTTAAGTCCAGCATGTCATCGACACTACTGGTGTTTCTCTATCGCCTGCAGGCAACCTGGATGCTGTCTTCAGCACTTTCTCCACCTTTTCTGTTTCGGTGCCATTATAGGGAAGTCAAATAGGAGTTGCATACTCGAACTGTGAGCGAACAAATATTTGGTATGCAGCTTCATTTGTATGCCTAGGTGCCAGTCCAAATTGCGCCGAAGAAAGTCCAATGTCTTAGTTGCTTTAAAAGAGATTTCCGAAACATGTTGACCCCATTCCAAATTGTCTGTAATAGTAATTCCGAGGTATTTGGTGGACTGAACCTGTTCCAGTGTTTCTTGATGCAGTGCCGGAGAATTTAAAGTGTGTTTGATTGCTAGGAAGGTGCTCGGTCACCCACATTGAACGACACTTGGCAACATTAAATGTCATTGTCCAATCGGTCTCCCATTTGGCTAGGCTGTTCAGGTCATCCTGTAATATCTGGCAATCTGTGAGGGATTTAACATATTTCTGTACAGAATACAGTCGTCAGCAGAGGCAATTATATGGCCTAAAGATCATTTATAAAATCAAGAAAAGGACCGATCCCAAGACCGATCCTTGAGGGACACCAGATAATACCAGGACTGGATCTGATGCTTGGCCATACAACACCACTTTTTGAAAGCGCGCAGAAAGCCATGAAGCGTTCCACTTGTGAGTAGATCCTCCAATCCCACAGTAGTGTAGTTTACAGAGTAGTCTCCTGTGTACAATGTAGACTATATATATACTACAACACTAATGCGGTGTAGACTAAAACATTTCGAAAACTAGCACTGCATGAAAACCTCGATTTACGCGAATTTACAAACATATGCAAATATTTGGTAAATTTATGGAATTACATGCGCTAATCATTTACAATGGTTTCTTCATAAAAGTAAATGTATAAAAAATTTACTGGTGCTTGCATATTAATAAAATACTTGGCAAATGTTGAGTCGAAATTTGCTTGGAATTTACATGACAGGTAAATGTTGCGATGAATTTGACTTTTATTTTCTTGCGTTGTTTTGCATGTGTAAACATTGACATTTGCAATTATTTTACATATCCTATGTGTGCCTTTAGCTTGCCGCATTTACCAAGGCATGCATATCATTGAAATGTCAATATTTGATATCTGATTTACGTATCTTCCGTAAATGCGAATGTTTGTCTCTTTTGATAACGTTGTTTACATGTCCAAAGACTGGCATTAGCAATCATTTTGCATACCCTATGTGTGCCTTTAGCTTGCCGCATTTACAATGGTATGTATACTATTGGCTATGCCTAAGTTTGATAGCTGATTTACGTATCTTCTGTAAACGTAAATATTTGTTTCGTTTGGTTGCGTTTTTGTACATGTTCAAAGACTGGCATTTGCAATCATTTTACATATCTTATGTGTGCCTTTAGCTTGCCGCATTTACAATGGTATGTATAATATTGGCCATGCCAATATTTGATTACTTATTTACGTATCTTCCGTAAAGGTTAATCTTTGTTGCTTTTGATTGCGTTGTTGTATATGTTCAAAGACTGGTATTAGCAATCATTTTGCATACCCTATGTGTGCCTTTAGCTTGCCGCATTTGCAATGGTATGTATACTATTGTCTATGCCTAAGTTTGATAGCTGATTTACGTATCTTCTGCAAACGTAAATATTTGCTTCGTTTGGTTGCGTTTTTGTACATGTTCAAAGACTGGCATTTGCAATCATTTTGCATACCTTATGTATGCCTTTAGTTTGCCGCATTTACAATGGTATGTATAATATTGGCCATGCCAATATTTGATTACTTATTTACGTATCTTCCGTAAACGTTAATCTTTGTTTCTTTTGATCGCGTTGTTGTACATGTTAAAAGACTGGCATTTCAAATCATTTTGCATACCTTATGCATGCCTTTAGCTTGCCGCATTTAAAATGGTATGTATACATCTAGCTATGTCAATATTTGATGGCTGATTTCCGTATCTTCCGCAAACATTAATGTTTGTTTCGTTTGGTTGCGCTGTTGTACATGTTCAAAAACTGACATTAGCAATCTTTTGCATACCTTATGCAAAATATAACAGATTTTTCGAATTATTTGATGAATATTCATTTCTGGCATCGGCCGTGGTATTTAAATTCAGGTTTCATGTTCAGTGTTGGCATTGGACGGTGATAGAGTTGTATATGTAATGATAGTCTAATCATAATTATTAGTTTCGTGATTAGACCATATTTAATCATATGATATTCTGTTCGGCAAATTATTATACACTTTCGAGTCTGTTGTGTGACCAGAACCGCCTGATGATGTCAGTTTTTCTCATGATAAGGATCAAAACGAAACATTCGTTTTCCCTCCACGTTTAATTAAACAGATTTGCAGACAACGTATGGGGTTCGGTCAGATAATTAATCAAAGGTGCAGGGGAATGATAAGCTACATGTATGACGTCTCGGTCATAATTTATTGACATACAAGCAAACACAATTTACATAAATCAACTTTTTGGCAACACGAATAAATACAGTTTCAAAGAGTCCTGTCAACCAAATACCTAACATGCATTTTGCTTACAAATGTCTTCATCAGTGTAGCAAAGATTACACTCTATGCAGTCTTGGTGAGCTACTTGGTAACTTGACTGCGTAAAAATTTCGAAAACAAAACAATGTTACAATGTTGCATTTTATATAATTATAGTTTTTATTTTCGCCAAAGAAACATCAAAAATAATATAGTTATAGGAACAGATTGTTCTCAAATTGAATATAACAGCATCTTATTAAATCTACCTATAACAATCCTAAATACTAAACAACGGCAACAACAAATTTTAAAACGAAACTTTACAGTTATTAAACTCAAAAGTTATAAGCACGCCCCTATTTTTCATTGAATATTGCTAACCGAGTATTTTTCGACTATGCCTGAACTTTTTTGCAGAAAGTACATTTCCAAGAGTTAGAATATTAATTTTCCTTAGTTTAAAGTGAACGAATTACGGAATAAATGACCGTGGTCAAATGTGCGGTGCTGTCTTGCATAAACGGTACATTGTTTACGGCATTGAATATCGAACAATTCTGAATGCATTTTATTTGGCTTTAATTAAGTAAACACAAAAGACACTTTTTTTCTAAAGTACCGGTCCCACTGAATCGTAAGCAATCGTACGATTGTCTAATCATAAGATTATTGATAAGACTGCGAATGCATTTTTAAAATGTTTTCCATCGTATTGCGATCGTAAGCGCAGTGGGACTGGAACTTAAAGTACCGGTCCCACTGAATCGTAAGCAATCGTACGATTGTCTAATCATAAGATTATTGATAAGACTGCCAATGCATTTATAAAATGTTTTCCATCGTATTGCGATCGTAAGCGCAGTGGGACTGGAACTTGAAGTACCGGTCCCACTGAATCGTAAGCAATCGTACGATTGTCTAATCATAAGATTATTGATAAGACTACCAATGCATTTATAAAATGTTTTCCATCGTATTGCGATCGTAAGCGCAGTGGGACTGGAACTTAAAGTACCGGTCCCACGGAATCGTAAGCAATCGTACGATTGTTAAATCACCAGTTTTGTGGTAAGACTGCGCATGCAAATTATGTAGAATGTTTTCCAACGTGTTTATGGTTTCTTCATCTGCACATCGGGTCCAAAGAAATGACCCCCACAATCGTAAAGCGATCCTAAACCCCAAAGAACGCATTTTTGGTGATGATAACAAATAGGTGCTTATTAATACTGTTGACTGTTAGGAATAAGTTCCTTTCTTTGGCGTGGACCACATGTGGCCATATAATTCAGAAGCTGTTTCTTGGAGCTTGCATAAATTATGAAAGTAGAAACATGGTAGATAGCAAGTTCCAGAGATAATACTTATCAGTCACTAGAAATAGTATTCTATGAATGGGACAGAAGATACACATACCAGAATCTAATGAATATAATGACCAGTTTATGTATCTACACATTCTGATCAGTGAAAGATCTAAATTGTTGACATCTTAAGCGCAGTGGGACAGGTACTTGAGCAAATAATGACCTAGAAAATTCAGGTTTTCGGTTAGGAATTTTGTTTTAAAGGCCGCTTGTCGCTACAATGTAAATTATTGGTACAGAATTCGCACAGCCCATGAAGAATTCAATGCGTCAAATACAGACGTCGCGTCAGATGTTCAGGCACAACTTGCGATTTTTCACGGCTCTTGGTGCTACATGTAAAATGCTGCCATTTCATTTTTTTTGAAGTAGCGGTATGCAAAATATATCAAAATAAAGACATTGAAACCATGCAGCTTTTAGACCATGTGCAGGTTTGATGTGTCTTATGACCTATTAATGAATACCAGTTCTTCACAGATGAATAAGTGCCAATTGTTCTTCGAAAATGAATTATCCGGCACAATTGGATTTTTACAAACTTGATGACGTATATGTGACGTCACGTGACCTCAAATTTGCCATCTTATAACTATACGGCACTGCTGCAGTCTCTCCCAGGCTATGTTGACACCGGTCTGATAAACCAAACTTTGCACACCAATGCATTAATGTCTCTACAGATTCGACGTAAATACGCTATATTAGGTCGATTACGTCGACTATGACCATTCCGACAAGCTAGCATCATTGCCAGACAATAAGCGCAACTGGAAAAACTTATGTTTTCAATGAGATAGCAATGTTTTTGTTTTTTTTTGTGCATGGCAAGGGGCAAATTGTTGTCGTGCTCGATATTATTTGCAGTTTTGGATTTTAGTGAAGTTGCTAGGACTGTTAAGTCAAATTACAAATTGATTAAATCGAATTTTTATAGATATGAAAAACATTTGAATTACAACTTTTGCGTTTTCAAAGCTCTTCGGTGTAGTTATGTCAGTCTGCTCGTGACAGTTTAGCATTAAATGTTTGTTTGTTTGGATTAATGCTAGACATCCCAGTCAACAGCTATGATCATGTAGGGACGTGGTCTTCATTTTATGGGACTCCTATCCACAAAATTAGAATGTACAAAACGTGCTTCTATCTAACCACCCACAGAAAAAGGTACAAGTAGACAACGATCAGGAAAAGGCGCAATCAGAAAAAAAGATTCCCACTCCAAAAACCGAGGTGGGGGAAAAAACTAAATTAACAAGCCAGTAAGAATATATTTACGGATTAACTTGAGCAAGCTCCGCCTGAGCAGTTAACCAGTAATCCGATGGTCAGTCAGTAGCGTACATGTATATGCTTTCACTGAAGACACAAACAGCCCATCTATTTTTTTAGGCCTCAAAGGGCGGCGGCCATATTCCCACCATATATTGTGCCCGACGCTGCTTTCACTTTACCAGTAAATGTGACGGATATGCGGGATTACAGCTAAGAGAGTTTCGTTTAACTCCCTACAGTACTGGTAAATACCTAGGGAGCAATGGCTCCGTCCCGACAAGACTGAAAAAATGTTGACTGAGACGTTAAACCTCAATATAAACAAACAATTAAACCGGGATAAACCAGGCAGTTAAACCGGGGCAGTGATAACAAGGCTCCATGTACATCATGTTTCATGAAATGCTTTTGTTGGACCTGGACGGAAGATCAGATCAGGGAACTGTTATACAGTTAACAGTTCCCTGATCAGATATATGTTTTCAGTAGGATGGCTCGAGTCTGTGCAGAATTATATAGAACGTTTCCGCATCTTACTTTGTAGTGATGCTGTACACGACCTGTACATGATGTGTGCTCCCGCTCGCGTGCGAGTATTACAGATTCGACTTAATCGTCGTGGCCTGACCCTGATGGTACCTGATCGTAAAAGGATACTAAAAAATAGGTTTTTGATGCTATCTGAAGGAGAATATAAATTTTAGCATCTAATAAAACAAAATTTAAGGCGTATCAAGATGTGGGTATTCAATCCGATAATGTTATGGAATTGTCCTTTTTCTAATAAATAAATATTTTTTTAAGAGGATTGTATGTATAGCGTCTCAAAAGACCGTCTTTTAAGATAAAATACATTCCAGTTTCATTTGATTGATGTAGGCGCTAATTAACCAATTAGCTATGCAATAACCTATGCGTCTGGAATCATTCTTTTGATGTGCGCGGAACACATGTGCGTAAACACGCCCGCCTCTTATCTTATCGTATGCTATTCATAAAAGGATTTGAGTAGCTTCAGAAAGGATTGACAACATTTCTTGGAAATCATTTATAACAAACTGCAAGTTTTCGGGAAATATTCGTTATTCGTAGCGTTGAAGCATCATCCGCGTGTGTCTTTAAAAAAACAAAAAAGATTGTATTCGTTGTGGAACATTTATTCATTATTATGTAGAATTAACATTATGACTCTGCATCTCAGAGTAATGACATTGACAATAGAGAACAAAATTTGACCATCGTTTAGTTCAAACTGTCGAGCATCTTTTAAGTGTAACACGTTTTCGTTTTCATAGTGTTGTCTGTTTAACGATCAGTTAGCTGGGATATGCAACAAAAGCGTTATTTAATATTTAACATAAATGTCTAGCAAAATTTTGCGTCGACAGGATAGTTATTGACATTATATATGTACGATTCTTCAATAATTTTTGTTACATTTTATTCTCCACAAAACTCGCAATTTTCTAAAATTTATATCCAACATGCTATCGAAATACAATTTAGTTTAATTGCAACTACGTGTAATATTTCAAGTTAATATGTGGGCAATTGCACTCCAATAGGCTCCTTTTTTATTAAAAATAATAATTTCATAACTACGAGGATGGTCCAATAATGATTGAGACTTTTTGAATTATTCCAATGTAAATAAACATGGCTTATTGTGAATATCTTGTTAACATTGTTCAATGTCTTGTGCAAACGATACACTGGTTAAAATTCACACGTAAACAACTACCTTCTGTTGCTTAGCAACGACAGAATGCGAGTCAAATGTCCTTGGCCACGTGGAACCTATGCATATAAAATGGGTTGCCATGGCAACTGGTGATAAAAAATCAAATTATGGCGCACTGTTATTTATAGCGTTTATAAGTACCTTTATGCTCTGCAAATATCATTTACATACAGCTGATAATTCAAGTAGGCTGAGCATTTTTGCAAAAAAAAGCTGGGTTTTAGTTGCAAAACAAATCAATGATTTTGGGGGTAGCTGTGAGAAATATCTTATAACCTGAGTATACATGACATAATAAATTGATTTTAACCTAGAATTTATCAATTATGGGATAAATATTGCAACTGAATTTCAAAAGGGACACTTGGCCTTTTTGTTTTATGTTGCCTAGCAACGATAGAATTTGGAAAATGCTATAAGCCAGAATTCATAGAGGAAAATGGTTGCTAGGCAACCACGTCTCGAGCACTAGAGCAAGACACAAATTGACCGAAGCAAACTATTTCAGAGATGAATGTTAACACAAGCAATACTCAATTATTATAAGATATCGTTTTTAAAATTTGTGACATAGCTAGATTTATATAGACTAAGTTTGTTCGAATGGGCAAATGGTGGCCATAGATACTGCACGAGTGATTCTTAAATAACCATAGCAACCAAAGTTGATGTGCAAATTCGATAAAACATTTTCCGTAGAGAGATCAGATGTGTATCTAGTGAACAAAAATAGTTAACCTGAGCCAGTCAATAAGGTTTATAAAACAAGAGAAAAGTCTCAATCATTATTGGATCATCCTCGTATAAGTCAGTTACATATGAAATTCGAGATATTTCAACAAAATAAAGCGCACAGGAACGAGTTTCCTCAATAAACCGAAATGCATGTATTGATAAGGATTTGCGTAAAAATACCATTTCTAATTTATGGCTTGAAGAGGCTACATATTGTTTTGCTAACTCAATGATTCACATATTATATCGTGCATATTTAGTTAACTGTACACCAAAAGGATATTAACTAGTCAAGGACTTTGGTGGCGACAATGTGTTCTGCGGTTTGAAGCACTGGATCGACAATCATGACAGTTAATGGATCTAGGGAAAGAAAAGATGTAATTTGACCAAAATCAATCGCAGCTTCGACCCCTGGCATCTCCAGTCCGTCGGATGGGACTATAAACCGAGGTCCCGTCTCCATATGACCTTAGCTGTTGGTGGGACGTTAAACCACAATCAAACAACCAAACCTACCAGAAAGCATACCCCACTACCAGATCAAATCACAATAGCCCCGATATGCATACCAACCTATGCAAATATATTGCAAATATTACCCTATCATACAACAGCAAATATACTACGTAAATATATTTGTATGCAGTCTGCACATACGTTAGCAAACATGAATATTATATTTATATTTGACACCTGCAAACGTGGTCTCATTTTTGTATTTGCAACATGTTTGCATATGTTTGAAAGATAAAAATATCTCATTTCTGCAGCCTTTACATAGATATGCAAATCTAATTCAAGAATAATATGCGCGCATATTTACATGATTCTGAATTGCGATTGGCATACTTATATTTTTCTTATATTTGCTGCATGTACCATTCATGTTGAAAAATAGATATTTGAAATCAATTTACTGTACAATTTGAATTACATTAAACAAGTCATTTAAAAGGATTGCATTTGCATGGCAAATTTTTTATTTGATTTACATTTGCATAGCGTATTCAAAATGACTGCTCACGTTTTTATTTGCATTAGTCGGTAAATTGCTACATGCAGATTAATATTCACATACGTAGTAAAGGTTAACATGAACGGGAAATAGCATGCTATGCAAATATTTGGTAAAACGTTTAAAGTAAACAATAAAATTTGACAAAATATTTACGTACTGCACGATAAGGGTTTGAATCTTATAATGCATTTAACATATGCACAGGTCGCACACAATTAAGTAAATGCGGCAAGCTAAATGTGCGCCACCATCCGTATACTTGTGTAAACACAGACATTTTCCATAGGCAAATGTAATGCGCATGAACTTCAAATGAAGTCAAATATGAAGCAAGCCTTAGTAAAATCTGGCATTTCAGTATGTTTGCAACACTTTTACTATGGTGCCTAAATCGACTTTTTCATGCAGTGTAGGTTTGGGAATATCTGGAACTAATTTTGTGAAATTTGTTTGATCGTTCTCATAGTACATGTAAAATGCTGAATGTATTTATGTATGATAAATATATTTCTATCTACTTTACTGTTGAAAATTGCAAAATAACGGTGTTTCTCTTTGGCTCCATTTTACCAAATCTAAAAGGTCACTGAAGAGACTTAATTAGCCGAAACCGCGGTATGGCCCGTGCCATTTCTCTTTAATATGCTCACTACTGTTAAAGGATCTTAGTTTTATTTTTATTTATATCAAAATAGGCGTTTAGATCAGGGGTTCAGAGGTATACGTTTTAGTATGCCTCTGCATGTTTAGCTTCTCGTATGGTTTTAAATAGTTTTAATTGCCCATTTGCTAAAATCAAAATTTAGCACCCACCCCAAACCTGAGATGATGATCAGAAATAAGAATACACTTGAAAAAAACTTGGCCAGTTTCACTGTGCCAAAATTGCTTCAGAGAGGGCAGTGCATTTTGTTAGAAGAAAAAAATGGTATCATAATGCTATCGATCCACATCTACATCATTGCGTTGTTCAGCCGTCATGATATGACTCTTACAACAAAACAACTTCAGTCAGCGTGTTATTAACGCATGGAATCGACTCCCAGAGCAAGTTATAACAACTACCACAGTGAACAGATTCAAAAACGCCATCGACAGACACTTCGGAGAGATACATGGGGTTTCTATGACTCGGTCGCTTAACCCCTAGGCTGCACTCAATGGTGTGGCCGCAGGTATAACAACGACCAATCAATGTGAGAAACTGCTGATCAAATATTTTGCACGGATATCGAACCAATAGCGCCTGAATATGACGTCACATAGTTGCGGAATTGTTTCAAAATGGCGGACTACAGAGAAAACGGTGGCTTTTGGAGCCAACCGAAAGTTAATTACAGCAAAGACACACACAATCTTTTAAAAGGTATTTTAGTATGACCATACATGTTTTTCTTCAATCCATACTTTACGGTAGCTTTTCAAGCCTTTTGTAGACCTGTTATCTTTTGTTTCTTGTTTTGTTGATTTTTTTTTTTTTTTTTTTCTTTTTTACTGTGAACTGAACCTGGGGAACTGTGGAATTGTGACTTGACCAAGGCCACAACAATTGGTGCCCCGGCTAAGAATCGAACCTGGGACTGGATTGGAATAATATCACTCAGTTTGGGAAAGGTACAAATTTGTTTATTGAAGAATTCAACTTCAACTTCAACTTCAACTTCAATGATGTTTCTTGTCAAAATCCGCTGGGCAGACATCTCGACAAGGGTGTTAGATTTTCGCTTGCACGACGCCAGTCGCATTGAAAGTTTAAAACGTGTATTCCTGGTGTCATATGTTCTCGATAGCGTAAGAAAATCATTGGCCAATGTTGATAATACTTTGAACTCTCTCCAATCATTCTCATTGTGCCGACAGATACTCTTTCTCTAAATGTTTAAGTGGCGATTCTATGCAGATCTCCATGCCGGGTGTTTACAGATCTGACCTTGACCTAAAGATGTTGAAATTGGCCAATCAAATGACCCGTCATATGATCTCGATAGTCATTTACATATTGTATTAGTCACGGGGAGGTTAAGTGGAAACGCTTTAACTATACGGGAGCGCATCATGGCAACATATGCCTTCAATACTAACTATGCAACACCGCAGAATAAAGGCAGTGAAGGTCGTAAAATGTGACTTTAAACAATAAGTTCGAATTTTAACTAGACCACTAATGCACCGGGAAATGGCTTCGTGCCATATATAGGTAGTCCCATGTCCATCATGTCCCTCAACAAACTCATTGGAATTGCACCTTCTCAAGCTGCCATTTACACCAGAAAACCTAACTTATTACAATCGTATAAGCTCTTACAAAAATCTTAAGGATATATGCCCACAAAATTTGCTTTTTGGAGACAAATTCGTACTGTTTTTGCAATTCCTGAATGTTTTCCTATAAACTGCAACGTAAGATCCCATTACACGTTTTTGCTCCCGTATTTTTAAAATGCAAGGAAGACATGCGCATTTCTCTTATCTAATTATAGCATCATGGTATAAATAAAACAAACGAAAAGTGGATGGCTGTTCCAAGAGTCAGTTTACTTGAATTTTAGGGTTCAAATGCATAAGAAATTTGGAAATAGCGGAAAAAGGCTAACTTGAATGTAATGTTGTAGAATCATAAAATTTTCTTTTAATTTGAGCATTTTGATTGTTGAGTTATGATAAAACTTTGAGGATTTTACCTGTCCTGCAAAACAAGGGGTCAAGGCAATGTATGACGTCAATCAAAGGGAAATCTTCGCGTCAGAACGAAAGCTATCGAGAACATATGACTATCGAGAACGTATTACGCGACGATAGTGTTACGTAAAAACAAACATGTATATACACTGTACAGTTCCTGAGTACCTTACATCCTGTGTACGGGCTGGACAGCGAGTTTGAAGCCATCCAAGCTCTGTAGGTTGATAGTAGTGTCTGGTAGTCGGTTCCAGGGGATCACGATCCGTGGGAAGAACGAATGTTGATATACATTCACTCTGCAGTGGTATGCGATGAATCTGATACAATCAGCATACCGTGGCGATCTGGGTGGTAGATAGTTCACAGGCACAGCTACAAGGCTGTTAACAACCTTGTACATGAGAATTAAGTCTGAAGCTTTACGACGGTCCTCCAATGTTGGCCAATTCAGTTGCTGCAACATGGTAGTAACACTTGTTGGGTTTTGACGATTATAAGGTTTATTTAACACAAAACGAGCTGCATTCCGCTGTACTTGTTCAATTTTCTTGATGGGATCTTTGTGTTGAGGATTCCATATCGGTGAACTATATTCGAGTTTCGGTCTAACCAGCGTTTGATATGCTCTTTCTTTGACAGTTCTAGGACAATGTTTGAGATTACGTTTCACAAATCCAAGGACTCTTGAGGCTTTAGAAATAATGGTATTTATATGATCGTTATATTTCAGGTTATCAGTTAATTCGACTCCCAAGTAAGGGTTATGTTTCACAGTTTCTAGAGTTTGGTTGTTCATCTTATACTCGTATTTTGTCTTAGTTCTACTAGTTCCAAAGTTCATGACCACACATTTATCGACGTTAAATTTCATTTGCCAAGTGTTACTCCAATCGACAAGTTTGTTTAAATCGTCCTGTAGTATAACATGGTCTTGGGGAGAGTCAATTTGGCGGTACACAACACAATCATCCGCGAAAAGGCGAATGTTAGAGTTTATGTTTTCAGCGATGTCATTAATGTATATCAGGAACAACGTTGGTCCCAATACCGTTCCCTGGGGGACTCCTGACGTAACCTCTGCTGGATCCGAAGTTTCGCCATCGATAACCACCTGTTGATTCCGACCGCGTAAGAAGTCTGTAACCCAGTTGAGTGTAGAGCCCTGGATACCGTAGTATTCCATCTTTCTTGAAAGCCTCGTATGCGAAACCTTATCAAAGGCTTTCGCAAAGTCGAGGATACCCATATCCACTTGATAGCTTTGATTTAAACTCCTCGCGATGTCATCAGTAGTGAGAAGAAGTTGACTTTCACAAGATCGGCGGGCTCTGAACCCGTGTTGGTTTTCATGTAAGATATTTTGACTGTCTAAATGGTCCATGATTTGGGCAACTACGATATGCTCAAGCATTTTGGATACCACTGCCGTGAGGCTGACGGGGCGATAATTAGAAGGTTTTGTCCGATCGCCTTTTTTAAATATCGGTACTATATTGGCCTTTTTCCAATCTGATGGAATTTTACTTTCATTGAGGGATTGTTGAAATAAGCTTTGAAGCACTGGGGCTATTTCGTTTGCTGTTTCCTGTAATACTAATATTGGCATTTTGTCCGGTCCGCAAGCTTTCTTTGGGTTAAGTCTTTTCACACATTTGATAACACCGTTCAAGGTTATATGTATATGAGACATAGGTTGGTAGGGTGATGGGCCTTTGTCTGGGATATTATCCAAGTCCTCCCTTGTGAATACTGAACAGAATGTCTGGTTAAACATTTCAGCCTTATCCTTGGCACTCTCTGCAATTCGACCATTATCCTTCAAAGTACCTATGCTGACACTGTCTTGTTTCCTTGATTTTATATATTTCCAAAACGACTGTGAGGTTTTGTCACTTTCGGGCTCCAACAAATTGTTAATATATTTATAGTATTCAGTATGCATTAAATTTCGAACTTCTTTACGAAAGTCATGAAATGCTTTAGTACTTTTACTGTCATTACACTTTTTGGTTTTCTTGTACAAGCGTTTCTTTTTCTTTATCTGGCGTTTCAATTTCTTAGTCATCCACGGGACATCAGCTTTCCCTTTTATAGTTTTCTTTGGTATATGTTTATCCATTGATTCAAACAAGGCTTTTTTAAATTTAATCCAATTACCCTCAACTGAGTTTAATGAGTATTCACACAAGTACTGGTCTCTAAAGTGGGCCATATCTTCTCTAATTTGGTCCCAATTAGCTTTTCTATAATTGTAAACTGTCCGAGTTGGTTTTTTGTTAATGACCGGTTTTATAAAGGTTGTGACGGTAAGAATATCATGATCGCTAAGGCCAATTGGTGGGCCTACGGAGTGTCGTTGAACTAGGCTTGGGTGGCTCGTGATTAACAAGTCCAAAATTCTACCCTCGCGAGTTGGTGTATCATTAACTTGCTCCAAATTATAGTCACATATTATTTCTAGCAGTTTATCACAGTGGGCTTTGTCTCTCGCCCCCGATTGGGTGCAACCCTCATTCCATTCAATGTCTCCGAGGTTAAAATCTCCCCCAAGGAATATCTTCATCTTACTGTATTCCTTATGATTTTGTATTTTATTAATGGACAATTCGAGTTCTTTAAGATTTTCGATTTTTGCTCTGGGTTCTCTGTAATAACTCCCTACCAGAATTTGTTCATGATTTGAAACATTAATCTTAACCCATTTTACTTCACAATTTGAGTCTAAGTCTAAACATTCTTCCGCTGGAAGACCAGGTTTGACCATTACAATCACGCCTCCCCCACTTTTATTGATTGTTTCGCCCCTATCTTTCCGGAATATTTGATATAGATGTTCGGAAGGTATATTTGCCGGAAGAATTTCAGCATCATAATCAGTTTACAAATTTGTTAACTTCTGAATCTGCCAGGTACTCCAAACACCTCTAAAAGAGTATAACATGGAGTGCGTGCGCAAATGGCGGACCCAAAAACACCAAAACAAAAATTTATGTCATGTAACTAAAAATTGTATTTAATTATTGGAAATGTGAAGTTTTGAATTTGAATGTAATGTTTTAAATTAATATGGTTTTCTTAGAGGGTAGAATTGTTTGCTGTGTTTGATGAATGATGAAAAAGAATAATGATTGAAGCATGAAAATAAGATGAATGATGATGCGTGATGAATGATACTTGTTTAATGGAGTTTACAGTGTTTTGAGGAGCCCTGCTCGGAATGAACCGAGGTCAGGGCTGTTACAGATGTCAGATGAGAGCGTGTTCCAAACATTGGCAGTCCTTGAGTTAACTTTGACCCTTATTTTTAGTTTTAGAAAAAATCAGCATCAAAATATCAAAACCTGCTGTAATTTTATTTTAGGCCTGAATGATTTATATGTGTGGTTCCGGTTTCCCTACCTACCCTAATTTTTTCACCTTACTCTAAACATTAAAATGGTTTTTGGAGAGAAAAACATCTAAAAATAGTCACATTTTTTCAATTTTGAGGCCGTTTTCTGGGTAAAATTTTTTTGACTAAATTAAATAATACTCCCTACCTACCTACCCTAATTTTTTGGGACCTGATGAAACAGGAACCACATAAATATTTTATTTAGGCCTTATTTTCATAAAATTAAGCTAAAAATGAAACTTTTTGTCCAAGCAAATGAAATTGGGCCACAACGTGAGAAAATGTACCTTCGGACAATTTTTTAATTATGAGAAAAAAAATGTTATTTTGAATGTTTAATGTTTCTAGAGTCTGCTACTAAGGCTTTATTTGACCAGATTATTCAAGTTATTTTGTGAGTTATGACCATTTTACTATATGAACCCTACAGACGGCAATGTCCTGAAAAATGATGTCAAAGTTGCGATATGCATTTCATCATTTAAGTAGAGCTTACAAACCTTGATGCATTTGCTTAAAACAGTTTTAGCAATGGTAAGAACTTAATGTTAAGATAGAAGCATATCATCCAGGTAATTTGTTAATATTAATTTGACTATTTTATGACGATTCGGTTGCTATGGTTACCGTTTAACGATGGAAAAAATAAGTATAGTCTGGGCTAAAACAAGGGCAGAAAACTCCGTATATTGAAAATAATTATGACTAAAACTTCATTCTTTTGGTAGCCCAATGTTCAAAAATTACAAATACAGTTATTTCTAAAACTAAAATTTCATGATTTACCCGATATTTGACGCTTTCTACAAGTACTGTCAGAATGTCCGAAGGTACATTTTGTCGCGTTGAGTTTCAATTTTGATCATGCGTTAGAAAATGGCAGCCAAAAGATGACCAAATTGGGACCATTAACAGGTACCAAAAAGCCACTTTTTTAGCATAACTTTTGAATGCTTGGACAGAATTTCATTTGCTTGGACAAAATGTTTCACTTTTAGCTTAATTTTATGAAAATGAAATCAAATCAGTGCAGGTATTGATATTTTGATGCTGATTTTTTTAAACCAAAATTAAGGGCCAAAGTTAACAAATTTGTTAAATTATGAATTCTTTAACTGGTTAATGAATTCTGCAAGTTAACGTTAATGAATTTGTACCTTTTTCGAACTGCACTACCTTAGCCTTACAGGCCAGTTCTACACTCTACGCCTCCATTGGCTGTATAAAAAAAAAAAAAAAAAAAAAAAAAAAAAAAAGATTACAAAAGTTTTAGGGTGAGGCCAGGAAGCCTATTGCAAGAGAATGTGCATCTTCTGCAAAACAGTTTGAAATATGGAAATTGTCTGAAATTATCCTACAGCTGTCTTAGTCATACCATACCCTACTGTTTGTGTAATTTTTTAATTTTTTTTTTAGGGGGTGGGAGTGGGGGGGGGGGGGGGTGAGAACCATTGACTGTATCTTCATGGGTAGACATTAGGACCAATTCAGCAGGTGTGCACATTTATTGGCTAGTTAACTGGCTACTTACTTATAACCTGCTAATGTAGCATATATGCTAATCTTTTGCATTCCATTGGACAGTACTTTTTAAGGTTTCAGCGTTAAAATCCCAGAGTAGCATTTGCTTATCATTACAAATTATACTGCACTATTTCTTTCTCTGGTGTATGACTTATCAAGGGAGATAATCCTAGTCAACCTAAATTAGTAATGTAAACAAGAACAACAGTGTATTCAAGGCTCACCAGAGAATTTTGTTCTACTTGATGGATTTACCCTACAGATTGATTACTGAGTTATAAACCAGGCTATCATAGCGTACACATCTCTTATAAAAATTTTGTGCATTTTTTCTTCACTGAACCATGAATCTGGCATATGGTTTCAACTATAAAACTGGGCAATAAAGTGTTCTTGATGCTGCAGCTCACTTGAGGGTGTGTGTAATTAGCTGATCATGTCAGATACAAAAATATTTTCATCAAGGTGCAAAATCGTTAATATTTCATGTAGAAAACGGATTAAAAATGCTATATTATTCAAAAGATTCTGATTATTATGAATTTTTACTTTGTTTTCGTCTAATATGTACAATTAAATATTTTGATTTTTATATAGATATATCAATTATCAACAGATAATTAATCACGAGATAACCATACGAAAATTTGCATAATGACCGCAGTAGCACTGGGGGAGTTAATTATTTTATTACCTTATAATTTGCACCATCTGTACCCGAGATACCTTTTACCTCAGGCAGAGTGAAAGGTATCTCGGGGTCCAAAACAATAAGACATGTGTACGCCATGTGTACAGACCAGATTTGATGAGATTACCTTACTGCTGAATTTAACAAAACCTAAAAAACAAATAAAACATGGAAAATAAACATTCAGCATTTTTATTATTCCAAATTGTGCATAATTTTGGAAGTTTATACATTGCACTTTTTACCTACTAATGAATCCAGCCTTGGATATTAGTCAATTCCCGTGGTAAAAGTACCAGAATTGGTCCTACCATCTACCAATACAGATACAGAATAGGTTCTTTTTATTGAGTCACAAGTGAATTAAACAAGTGTAAACCAAGCGCAAACCAATAGTTTTACTGGTTTGAACCCTGTCATCTTATCCTCTGTGGCTAATTTAGAGGGGTTCAGTGGATTGAATATATCTCATTTTCATGGAGAAATTGAAGAAAAGTCACTTAAATCTGGTATAATGAGGAAAAACAAATTTTAAGACACTTTTTACGACTTTTCTAATGCATGAAAAATGCTCATCACCAATAGTTGTTACCATTTGTACTGAGGCATAGATGTTCTCTTACACTGACATAATGAATGATGTTATTTTGTTAATTTCCTTACAGAAATGATGCAGGAGTCTAAGCTTACAAATTTTCAACAGAGGTATCTGGAAAAACAGCTGAGAGGTAAGTATTTGTATTATAAGGAGTTTAGGCTACATGGCATTCTAGCAGCTTTCAATAACATGCATAAACAGCTGATTTTACAAACACTTCAGGTGAGACCAAGTAGCATATTTCCCAAACTAGGACCATGATGGTATGCTTAATATTTCTACAGAAATATATGTCAACAAGGAATCCTTGGGTGGCCCCCATGGCAGAGTGGTTAAGATCGCTATTTCTTAATCACTCGATCATCTCACCACTGTGTCTGGTGTGGGTTCGAGCCCCGCTCTGGCCACATGTGAGACAAGCCAAATTCTGCTTGCGGGTATGCCAGGTGGTTTTTCTTGGGTTTCTCCTGTTTTCGCCCCGCCTACTGATTGGCCCATCTCATATGAGCTGAAATAATCTTGAAAGGGATGTAAAACTGAATTAAAAAAAAAAGGAATCTTTGAAACAAGTTGAAGAGAATATAGATTCAGAATAACTGGCAGGGCAAGAGTTATACTGTCATATTGGGCTAGGAGACTGTAATGGACACATTGGTGTGTTTCGTTGACACATTACTGTTTCGTTGACACATTATTGTGTTTTGTTGACACATTACTGTGTTTTGTTGACACATTACTGTGTTTTGTTGACACATTATTGTGTTTTGTTGGCACATTCTGTGTTTTGTTGACACATTACTGTGTTTTGTTTCAGGTGGTGGGTCATTACCCCTTAGCTGTAATCCCACAAGTAGTGCCAAAAAGAAAGAGCCAAAACAACCTGCAAGACCACCAAAATATCTCAATCCAAAGTAAGCATCTTATCAATTATATCTAAAGTGATAGGTATACAGTGATCAGGAACCGGTGTAATCAGAGCCAGATTCCCACCCTAAAATAAGTGGGGAGGAAACAACCAAAATTGCAAATAGCCTGAAGCTGACTTAAGGTATTTTGAATAAGAAAATTGTTAACTTTATATATATATTTGTACTATACTTAAACTTCTGATCGTAATAGACCTAGGAAAAATACATGTAAGAAAATAGCTTGAGAAATGCTTTTGTCATAACATTACTGAATAGTTGTTAAAGTTATGTCAGGGAAGTTCACTGTGCTCAAATTTTGGACACCCTGAGCTGCTGCATTCTGATCTTGATCTTGTTTAACCCATTTATGATGAATGGATTCTCCCATCATTATCATTTGGGTGAGTCCACTTTAATTTTTAGGGTCGTCGAGTGTGATCTTTTTTCAATTTTTTTTTCTTCGATTAAATTCCTCTAAGCAAACAGAAAAGCCCCTGATGGAGTGCCATGTTACGTCTCATCTGGGGCTATACTGTTTGCCTCATGTGCCATAAAAGGATGCCAGGCTAAAATGAATATTAAATATGTTTGGAAATGTTAGATTATGACGTATGTTACCTGTATGATTTTGTGTTTGCTTAGGAACTATCACAGTAATGGTGTGAGGAAGAGAGAAGTAATTGAAGCCTCAGGAGCATATGAGAGACCAGACTACACACCAGGACCTTCACATTGTAAGTTGTATAAGCTGTTATGCAAGAAAACTGGTCATTAGGGTTTCTGACCATGTCTGATGCATATCAGTCTGTACATTCACAGAAGAAAGCTCAAGAAGCTGGAAACTTTGGATATATTAAAGTAAAAGTGGAATTGTACTATCCTGGTAGCGAAAACAAAGGTGCTGATCAGCTGTTCAGTTACTGCACAGCTGGTCTGTGCCTTTGGTTTTGCATATGCAAAAACAAGTTGTGTTTTCTCATGAAGTTTATTGAAGCCTCAGAGCATATGAGACACCAGACTACACACCAGGACCTTCACATTGTAAGTTATATTATCTGAAAATTTACTGAAGATGACCAAAACTCACAGACAAAATTCTACCAGCAAACCAAATGGGTCAATGCAAGTAAAGCTAAACGCTTGTATACATCTAAACATTTTATGAAATTTAACAACTTGGGGTAAACCGAGTAAGATGCTCACATTTGTAAGTTCACTAAGTTGCACCTTTATGTTTTCCCAAAGCTGCAAGATATGAAAGAAAACAGATATGCTATACTCAAACTTTACTATCATTTTGCTTAAATGTTTGTGAATTATCTTAATGTATCAAAAACCTAGAAGAAAGGTGTTGCTGTATTAAAAAGACACTTTGGTCTTCTCGGAAGTAGGAGTTGAATACATGTATAAAAATGATTTATTCTGTACCAGGGAGCAGGAATAATGAGAAGGAGAAAGAGAAGTTAGCCAATGTGATGGCCTTTGGTCAAGATTTACCTCCACCCTCAGAACAGAAGAGAGTACCTAGACCATACGTAGAACCAGAGGAGGTTCCTGATATTGATAGGTTTGATGAATGTAAGTTTGTGTGTGTTTGTTTTTCAAAGATTTGTTGCTTTACTATCCAAGGTAAACTGAAGAGGGTCAGAAACTCGAAGCAAACTCTTCCTGGACAGACTAAGTGTTTATCTTGTACTCTGTAGAGGTTAAAAAAAAGTTTCAACAGAAAGTTTTACACAAGACAGTTCAATGAAAAAAAAAACAAACATGTTTTATGTGCCTCTACTCAAGTTACTGCAAACTCTTGAAACATAGACTGGAAGAGCTATCTACATTAACTCTAGCTATGAACATTTATCAATTTTTGTCTGTGCAGAAGCGGAGCTGTTCTAATAATTCTAACAGCAAATAATGATGAACAGAATCAAAAATACAATGAGCATAACTTTTTTTTTTCTCAGGAAACAGACATTGAAGTGACCAGTATTAAATTTTATTTTTTACTTTATTTCTAGTGCAAGCTGAGATAGAAGAAAGAAGAGAATTTCTCAATGATATGGATGCCGTAGGCCAGGCACATAAATACAGAACTATCATAGAAACAGAAATCTCCCAGGTAATGTAAGACAAACCTATCAGCTGAGCTTATGTTGGTACATACAATCTTAAATCTTAATTGCAGCACAAATTTCTGGCTTTTGTGACCAGTTTATAAGGGTCACTGACAGGGGTTCGTTACAAGAATTTGGGCATTATGACTCATACTTTCTCCCTTTCAATGTCATCACTGCTTCCAAAGGATTTTAGTTTTATATTTCATTTATATAAGGTGTGTATACATAAATTATACAAAGCAGCAACAAAACTTGTCATTGGTCATGCAAAAACAGTTTGATCTTCCTGGTCAAAGTCACTTAAGACATTGTTTTGCACCCAATGTATTCTAGTTAAGACATTCTTTTGCACCCAATGTATATTTAGTCATTTTACAGTACTCAGTTTAACATGTCACTCTTATCATGGCATCAGTTGGCCAATTATCCAACAGGCCTCAGCTATAATAATTTACATCCAAACACTTTGAGAAGTTTTTGAAAACAATATTTTCTATACATGTGTATTGTAGAAAATCCGAGAGATGGAAGTATTAGACAAGAAAAGGACCAAAGAGCTAGAAGAGATGATTGCCAGGGAAGAAGCTAAGAAATCCAAATCATGACAAAAATACCAGCTATAACCTCCTGACTTTGGACTGACATGCAAACAAGTGATGGGATTTTGAAAAAAAAAATGACCCTGCTGGAAAGGGATACATAGTACCATACAGCTGGGGATAATTCTCAAATACAGAGACAATCTCTATATGGAGGGACTGTCTCCATTTTAGGAGACAGGATATGGTAAAAATCGCTACATCCACAAAAAATCAAATGTCCCTTGACACAGGGAATGTCTCCTGTTTTGGAGACAAACATGTCTCCCATTCGGGGGACAGTCTCTCCATCTGGAGACAGTGCGAAAATTGTCATATTTTCAGACTGTCCTGCCCATTTTCCTACAAAAAGCGCATGCTAAAACCAGTTGGGAAGACTCCAATCCAACAAGATCTATAGTAAATCTGTTACAGATCTCAGTATACCTATATTACAATTCAACCTTATTACAATGCGGTTTTTAATATAGTACGGCCATGTTATGGCTCCCAAAATGATTATTTTACTATAATGTCTATTTTTAGTAACCGCATCATAACACGGTTCACTTATAACATGGTCCGATTCTGTGGACCCCAAAGATAGCATTATAAATAGAGATTATCATATGACAATTTTCCTATCGTACCTTGTATCAACCCCAGAATCCCGTATCAGCCAGAGACTCTCGCATCAGCCCGAGGGCTGATGCGAGAGTCAAGGGCTGATACGGGATTCGAGGGTTGATACGTGGGTACGATATGAAAATAGTCATATCGTAATCTTTTTATCATATGTTTTAATTCATGACCATTTTTTCCCTTTCTTTGTTTTATTTTATTTATTTATTTATTTTGACATACCGCTAAAGCGTGCAGTAGAGCGCATATTATTTCCACATTAGCACAAATGGAAAATTCGTCTCGACCTGACAAAATACTGTTGCCTGTGACATAAAACCACAATCCAAACAAATCTAAAATGCCTACGGTACACTACCTAATAGGAGCCGAGTGCTCCGAATATAATTTTATTAGCCAATCATTTGGTGATATGGCTTTTTCTCCCAAGGGCGTGATATGGGTTTTATCAATTTTTGAACGGATACGGCTTTCGAGATACTGTGTCGCGATACGTGAACGTAACTCTTGTCTGTATCGCGTATGCAAAAAGAACATATTTTGTAGTAAATATATGATAATGAGGTTTACCTGTATATAAGTGACAGACATAAATGAAAAACTTTCATGTATATATCAAGCTGTCATTCATTTTGTACAAATGCACAGGAGAGTAGTGGTAAGGAAACCCCAAGTATAACTGTTTAACTTAGCAGTGAAATTAATGTATATCAAAAATGGATAAAAGTGATATTTTCACTGCAGAATTAATATTGATATTTTCACTAGTGATTGATATCAGTCGATATTTTCACTGTAGAGTTTGGATTACTTCTGACGTTTCCATTCACTTGACGTCATTAAATATGCCTCACTTCAGAAATTCAAATGCCTATAACTCCGTTATTTACGAACAAAAGCATAAAGTGTGGGTATTCATTTTCTTAGAACGTTAGGAACAATGTGGTACCAAAATTGTGTGTTTTCAAAAATATTTAGTTTTTGCATTTTCACCGCCTGCTTTGTGAATAGGAAAATGCCAGTGTATTGTATAAAATAAAAAGAAAATTTACTTTTTATCGGAAAATACCAAATATATTTCGTCTCGTGACTTGAAAACATCTAAATTTTCACTCGTGCTACCCACTCGTGAAAATTTTGATGTTTTCAACTCACTCGATGAAATATATTTGGTATTCACCTCAAAAAAGTAAATATCCTCTATTTACTTCGTCTGCCGCCTTATTATTCCACAGACTTGAGTAGATGAATGTGGGTGTTGTTCTTCCAAATGCTGCAACTTTGCTCAAATCTCGTTTTCATAAGAATGCTTTTGTTTTTACTTATCACTGTGATATATTTATTATGCTTCCTTTGAATGTTTGTGTATATGTATTGTGTTCATATAAAAGAAACTAATAAGACCATACTTTAGAGTTTATTTTTTATTCCCACAAGTTGGTAAAGATTTGCTACGGCCTTAGCACATGAAACTGTATAGACTGTGGTGAGCTAAGGATAGGAAAAAACAAGCCAAGAAATTAATTGGAATGGAACTTTTACTTCACATTATACTGAACACAGCTAATTTTTTTCAAAGATAACATTCTAAAAATATATCCCGAAAATATGGTATTTACAATTTCTTTGTATTTACAATTTCATAAAATCTAACAGCAAAAACAAAATGGAATGTTAACTACAAACTTGCATAATTTCAAAATGCATGTAATTAAGCAACTTTACTTCTGTAAAAGCCAGTACTGTATAGCATAGGCATTTGAAGAGAATCTTCAAAGAGACTAACCAAATGTAAAAAAAAAATAAAATTAATCCAAGCATAAATGAAATCCCCATGAGATACAGTGTCCCATATCTCCCATAATGGGCATACAAAAAGATAAAAATGATGTATACTCATTAAAATGTTTTCAAATTAAGTTGAAATTATATCAAATCACCAATCATCTACAAGAAAAAAAAAATGGCACTTAGAAATAATAAAATTTAAGATATTACTATACATAAGACAATACCTTACACTACATACATGTAATTGCCAGTATCACATTATAAGACATACCACAGGCTGACTTAAAACATGGAATGTTTCAGTACAGGTAGATATAGAGTAATATTTGGAATTAATGTGGAAACTAGAAATGCGTGTTTGTAAAACACTATGCCCCCAACTGTATACTTGTCCCTAAACTGGCAGTTTGTATGATTCATTTATTTCATTCGAATGCAGTCAAAATTAATTTCCTGAAGAAGCTGTCGGTTGCGTCTGTTTTGACCTCGATCCAGAAACAGAATATAAGCTTTTTTGCAGGCGAGTTAGAAATGAAGTAAAAATTTAAAAATGGAGTAATTTTGTCAAAATTTGACAGAGAGTCCTCAAAAGTTAATCAGATGATCTTCTCAGCCCCAACCAGCATACCAAATATGAAGGCTCTAGCTAGCTCAAATACGTTTTGAGATATCTTGCACACAAGATTTTCAAAATTTGTTTTCAAAGGGACATTATTCCAACAAGGGGCATAACATGTACATGAAAAAAATACAGGCCAACTATTTTTAAGAGGAATCTGTATATGAAATTTCAAAACCCTAGCATTCACCATTCAAAGGTTTCAAATTTCACCGAAAAGTGGAAAAATCAATCAAAATTTCAAAATTCTGTATTTTTCATTTTGTACAAATTTGACAGAAAGTTCTCAAAAGTTAATCAGGTCGTCTACTTCTCAGCCCCAACAAGTGTACCAAATATGAAGGCTCTAGCTTCAATACTTTTTGAGATATTTTCAAATTTTGTTTTCAAAGGGACATAACTCAACCAGAGGACCATTGGTCCTGAGAACGCTCACCTGAAGCCTGATCCTGCAGTATTAAGTCATCATAAAATGACCTTGACCTTGAATACTCACACACCTTTATTGAATTCATAAGTTGTCTGCATCTGCAAAGTTTCAGGTCTCAGGCTGCAATAGTTTCCAAACCCAGTGATTTATGAGAAAACCACAATTTTAATTTTGATATTTAAATGACTTTGGGTCAAGGTCAAGAAATGACCTTGGCCTTCATTAATTACTTACCTTCATTGACTCCATTGGTTGTCTGCATCTAGCAACTTCCAGGTCTAAGACTGCAACAGTTTCCAAAATATCCATTGTTTCCGCCTTTTCCCATGTAAAAGCCTATGTTTCCAAAATTGACCTTGCTATAAAATAGGTCAAGGTCATCCTATGGTCATCATTTGATCAAACTAGGATGGGCTGGAGTCCCAAATGCTACATACCAAGTTTCGCGAAAATTGGCCTGCCGGTTCTGGAGAAGAAGATTTTTGAGTAGTTTTTACCATATATGGGCGTGGCGGCCATCTTGGTAATGTGACCTGGATTTCGTGATCGAACTTTCGTCTCCCCTACCCATGGATGCTCCACATAAAATTTCACTTTGATTGGCCCAGCAGTTTCAGAGAAGAAGATCTTTAAAAAGTGTGCATGAACAACAGACTGGCCAAGGTCAAGAGATGACCTTGACCTACATTAATCACATACCTTCATCTACTCCATTACTTGTTTGCATCTACCACTTTTCAGGCATCAGGCTGCAATAGTTTTCAAAAAATCCATAGTTTTCACTTTTTCCCCATGTAAAAGCCTATGTTTCCAAATTTGACCTTGCCGTAAATTAAGTCAAGGTCATCAAAGGGTCATCATTTTATCAAACTATGATGGGCTGAAGTCCCGGATGCTACATACCAAGTTTCATGGAAATCGGCCAACCAGTTCTGGAGAAGAAGATTTTTGAGTGGTTTTTACCATATATGGGCGTGGCAGCCATCTTGGTCATGTGACCTGGATTTCGTGATTTAACTTTTGTCTCCCCTACCCATGGATGCTCCACATAAAATTTCACTTTGATTGGCCCAGCAGTTTCAGAGAAGAAGATCTTTGAAAAGTGTGTATGGACGACAGACTGGCCAGGGTCAAGAGATGACCTTGACCTACATTAATCACATACCTTCATCTACTCCATTAGTTGTTTGCATCTACCACTTTTCAGGCATCAGGCTGCAATAGTTTTCAAAAAATCCATAGTTTTCACTTTTTCCCATGTAAAAGCCTATGTTTCCCAAATTGACCTTGCCATAAATAAGGTCAAGGTCATCCTAGGGTCATCATTTTATCAAACTATGATGGGCTTGAGTCCCAAATGCTACATACCAAGTTTCATGAAAATCGGCGTGCCGGTTCTGGAGAAGAAGATTTTTGAGTGGTTTTTACCATATATGGGCGTGGCAGCCATCTTGGTCATGTGACCTGGATTTCGCAATCAAACTTTCGTCTCCCCTATCCATGGATGCTCCACATAAAATTTCACTTCGATTGGCCCAGCAGTTTCAGAGAAGAAGATCTTTGAAAAGTGTGAATGGACGACAGACTGGCCAAGGTCAAGAGATGACCTTGACCTAAATTAATCACATACCTTCATCTACTCCATTAGTTGTTTGCATCTACCACTTTTCAGGCCTCAGGCTGCAATAGTTTTCAAAAAATCCATAGTTTTCACTTTTTCCCATGTAAAAGCCTATGTTTCCAAATTTGACCTTGCCGTAAAATAGGTCAAGGTCATCCAAGGGTCATCATTTTATCAAACTATGATGGGCTGAAGTCCCTGATGCTACATACCAGGTTTCGTGGAAATCGGCCCACCGGTTCTGGAGAAGAAGATTTTTGAAGGGTTTTTACCATATATGGGCGTGGCGGCCATCTTGGTCATGTGACCTGGATTTCGCGATCAAACTTGAAATGCCACTACCCAAGGAGGCTCCACATAAAATTTCAACTAGATCGGCCAAGCGGTTTCAGAGAAGAAGATCTTTGAAATTGTGGACGACGACGACGGACGGACGACGGACGGACGCCGGATCATGGCCATCCTATAAGCTCACCTTGTGAGCCTTCGGCTCAGGTGAGCTAAAAAAGGGGCATAACTTGGCCATACAAAAAAATACGGGTCAACTATTTTATCATGAGGAATGTGTATATGAAATTTCAAAACCCTAGCATTCACCGTTCAAAAGTTTCAAATTTCACCGAAAAGTGGAGAAATCAATCAAAATTTCAAAATTCCGTATTTTTTGTAAAAATTCGACAGAAAGTTCTCAAAAGTTAATCAGGTCATCTACTTCTCAGCCCCAACAAGTGTACCAAATATGAAGGCTCTAGCTTTAATACTTTTGAGATATCTTGCACACAAGATTTTCAAATTTTGTTTTCAAAGGGACATAACTCAAAAAAGGGTCATAACTTGGCCATACAAAAAAATACGGGTCAACTATTTTATCATGAGGAATGTGTATATGAAATTTCAAAACCCTAGCATTCACCATTCAAAAGTTTCAAATTTCACGGAAAAGTGGAAAAATCAATCAAAATTTCAAAATTCCGTATTTTTGTAAACATTTGACGGAAAGTTCTCAAAAGTTAATCAGGTCATCTACTCCTCAGCCCCAACAAATGTATCAAATATGAAGGCTCTAGCTTAAATACTTTTTGAGATATCTTGCACACAAGATTTTCAAATTTTGTTTTCAAAGGGACATAACTCAGAAAAGGGGCGTAACTCGGACATGAAAAAAAATACGGGTCAACTATTTTTTCATGAGGAATGTGCATATGAAATTTCAAAACCCTAGCATTCACCATTCAAAAGTTAACACACACACGCACACACAGACAGACAGACAGGCCGAAAGCAATATGCCCTTCCAACTTTTTCAAAGTTGGGGGCATAATAATGTCTAATATATGGGTAATGGTGAGAAAAAAGGCAGTAAGCAATTTTCTGTGCATTGGTCAATTTCAGATGAGTTCTAATGTTAAAAGCAAGAATAACTATTGTTGTAGTATTTGGATACCTGTAGCACCTTTCAGACCATATCTACATTGACATGAAATAAGAATTGAAAAGGAAAATGGGATTAAAATTCAAGCACCAAAATTGGCATAAAGGGCTCCAATTCTTGCGAAATCTTGACTTTAGCTCGTGCACATGCAAATCAGCTGCACTACCCATGACCGTTGATCTGTGTCAATTCTTGCTTCCTAACCATATAATGAGAAAACCAGTCCTGCTGTTTACATATGCAAAGACAAAGATGCCGATCAGCTGTGTAGTAACTACACAACTGATGTTACATTACAGCTTACCTGTGCCTATATTTATGCTTTTTGCATACAACAGTACCTCTTCTTAAATCTAAATTTCAAGCCTCTAGCCCTCTTTAGTAACTGTACAGGCCTGTCTATGTCAGACAAGAAGAGAAATCCTTAAGACAGGTTTTCTTGTGACAGCACATAATATGAGCCACGACGCGAGAAAATCGGTCTTCAGGGTTTCCAACCAGGTCTGACACAAACCGACCTGTACAGTCACAGAAGCAGGCTAGAAGCTTGAAAATTCGGATTTAGGATGAAGAGGGATTGTACTATCTGTGTAGCAAAAACAAAGGCACTGATCAGCTTCGCAGTTACTGCGAAGCTGATCTGCGCCTTTGTTTTTGCATGGGTGAAAATCCGGTTTTCTCATGATGCGGCTCATATCTACTAGAATCTCATTTCTCAGTCTTGCTAGCACCAGAAATTGTATACATGTACAGCCTGGTTTGTTTGTAAACATGTCAAAAAACACCACAGGTTTGGCAGGGCAAAGCTTGTCTATGTATCCTTCCCTGTGTAAAATCCTTCTTGACTTCAACAGAACCGTTTGTTTGCTTTCTATCATTTATATTATGAGCCGCATTGTGAGAAAACCAGATTTTTGCCTAGGCGAAAACAAAGGCGCAGATCAGCTGTGCAGTTACTGCGAAGCTGATCAGCGCCTTTGTTTTCGCTACATGGATAGTAAAATTATATCGGAAATTTCAGGCTTCTAGCCTGCTTCTGTAACTGCACAGGCCATTTTATGTCAGGACTGGTCGGAAACCCAAATTGTTGGTTTTCTCATGCAAAGGCTCATTTATACTGTGGTTTAACATCCCAGGCAATAATTTTTCAGTAATGTCAGGAACCAGCCACTGGTTTTTGGGTATTTACCAGTGTCATCGAGAGAAAATGTGCCTATAAACTTGTGACATTGGGATTCAAATTGCCAACCCCCTCAAGTCATAATCTGACAAGTCTACCACAACGCAACCATGCTCCTCTCAACATAACCACCTTGAACAAAATTGGAATCTGTTTCTCCTAGATGCCAGACTATTTTTGTGAACTGAAAAGTTCTTCAGCATGTTTTCTGTGTGACTGTAAACATCATTTTCTTGTAGGACAATCTCTATGGCAACTACTGTCCAGTTAGAGAAGCTTTGACTTCTTTTTATCCTTTTTAAGTTTTCCATCTTTGTTGTCTTTGCTGAATCCTGGAAAATAGAATTAGAACACATAATGAAAAACTGCATTATGACATTCATAACTAGGGTAGACACAAATGAGCCACATCATGAGAAAACCCACAATGTTGTTTCTAAACAGGTCCGATACAAACCGAGCTGTACAAGCACGGAAGATGGCTAGAGGCTGGAAATTTCGGATTTAGAAAGTAGAGGATCTGTACTATCCGTGTAGCGAAAACAAAAGCGCGGATCACTTCGCAGTTACTGCGAAGCTGATCCGCGCCTTTGTTTTCACATATGCAGATTGTTGGTTTTCTGATGCAGTGGCTTAAATCTTTATGAGGAGCTAAGAGAATTGGCCAATGCCAACTTAATAGAAATTTGAGACACTGCATTATCTAGCTGCAAAAAAGTAGTTAACATAATAGTTGGAACAAATTAGGGTCTGATATAGGTGACTTTTGTGGCCTATAATACAGTGTGAACACTTCTTCCATTTATTGTGGCTCAACATATATGTACCTTGAAACAGTAAATATAAAAACCTTCCATGGGCCTTACTTAGGTAACGAGAGACCAAACTGGTGTATAGGGTAAAAAGTTTCGATGAGACAAGAAACTCATAACAGGAATGCAGTTCTGCTCAAGATTTGAAATCAGCTTTAAATATGCTCACTTCAATTAATACAACAAGGACTGAAATCTTGAATGGATGGTTGGAGACATGCCTCAATATGTGTCTATTCTATGGTGGGATAATGGAGTCCTTTTTCCTTTTTCATGCATGCAATAAATATGTACAAGAATGATTATAGTCATAGCCTACATACACATATATGGTACAATCTAAAATCTAGAAACATGCATGCATTTAGTAATTAAAGTCCCATCAACTGCAGAACGTAAATGAGCCTGTGCGTGACAAAACCAACAATTTGGGTTTCCGACCAGGTCCGACACAAACCAGCCTGTACAGTCACAGAAGCAGGCTAGAAACTTGCAATTTCGGATTTAAGAAGAAGAGAGATTGTACTACCCGTGTAGCGAAAACAAAGGCGCTGATCAGCTTCGCCTATGCAAATTGTTGGTTTTTCTCATGGGAAGGCTCAAATCGGAAGGATTCACAAAGCTGCTAAAGATCTTGAGCTTGTACAGCATTTATCATGTCCTCAAATCATAAACTACTGCTAAAAACCTGGTACCATAAAGTTGGAATCGGAATAGATCAGCTCAAGTGTGTAATTTGTTGAGTAATAATTCACTGTTTGACATTCAATTGTAAGAATAAATCGCTCGCACTACGCACTCGTTATTTGATCTTCTTTACAACTCCAAACAGTGAATTTTTGCTCAACAATTCGCAGCCAGAGCTGATCTATTTCTTAAATAAGGACACATAGATTTGTAGAGTGCAGTCCTTGCAGATCGCTGCAAATCGCGCAACTTTATACAGCCATATACAAAATGTAAATTGGTGTATACAAGCGCTTGTATACACCAATTTACATTTTGTATACGGTGCACGACACTTTGCCGAAAACCACTTTGCCGAAAAGACATTTCGCCGAAACGACACAATGCCGAAAATTTTTCTCCGGTGCGACACTTCGCCGAAAGTTTTAAATGATTAACAATGAATCATGCTTGAGGGAAACTAACGTTATTAGAAGAGCCTTAATTGTCTTAATGAGGACTTAATATCAGTTCCTTATAATTACGTTTTATGTTTGTTTTACCTTGTTTGTTTATTTATGAAGTAAAATGTGTTCATGCCAATAATAATACGATTAATTAATTAGGTTTATTGCCATGATTTGAATTGGTCATATATTAATTAGTTTTTTGGCCATAATTGATCATTGGTGTACCTAATCATTTCTTAATTACTTAAGAATTTAGGATGCCTCTTTTTATGGATTTATACAAATTTAATCGTTAAAATCGTTTTAATGCTGTGGATTTAATTAAAAGTTATGAAAAAATCACATTGTATGAAATACTCTTAAAACATCTTTTTCGGCATTTTTGCCGAATTTCGGCAATATTTCGGCGAAGTGTCGCATTCGGCAAAGTGTCGTTTCGGCGAAGTGTCTTTTCTGCAAAGTGGTTTTCGGCGAAGTGTCACGGACCCAAATTCAAGCATCAAAGAAACACACAAAAGTACCAGAAATAGCCTCAAAATGATCGTACATCGATTAACTAGTCAGTTAATGGACCAGGAAATATTGAGGGACATCGATTAATTAGTGGACCAGGAAATATTTTCAACACTGTCGGTCATACTTGTTCCGGTGAAACCCTTGTGGAAGGCTTGGTTGAACTATGGTCTGGGTATGACGTCACTCTAATCAGACTAGACTCAATTCGACCATGTTTAGTTGAACCTTAGTTCTACCATAGTTCAGATTGTTTAAAAGTACTTCATTTTCAACACTGTAAGCCGTACTTGTTCCGGCGAAACCATAGTAGAAGACTTGGTAAAACTGGGATTGACAGACTAGACGACAGACTAGAGTGAATTCGATGTTTGTTTAGCCAAACTGTATAGTTTATGATTTCTCATTGAAATCGCTCATTCCGGTGCACGACACTTTGCCGAAAACCACTTCGCCGAAAAGACATTTCGCCGAAACGACACAATGCCGAAAATTCTTCTCCGGTGCGACACTTCGCCGAAAGTTTTAAATGGTTAACAATGAGTCATGCTTGAGGGAAACACGTTATTAGATGAGCCTTAATTGTTTTAATGGGGACTTAATATCAGTTCCTTATAATTATAAGTTCTGTATAATTACGTTTTACGTTTGTTTTACCTTGTTTGTTTATTTATGAAGTAAAATGTGCTCATGCCAATTATAATACGATTAATTAATTAGGTTTTTCGCCATGTTTTGAATTGGTCATATATTAATTAGTTGATCGTCATAATTGGTCATTGATGTACCTAATCATTTCTTAATTACTTAAGAATTTAGAATGCCTCTTTTTATAGATTTATACAAATTTAATCGTTAAAATCATTCTAATGCTGTAGATTTAAGTAAAAGTTATGAAAAAATCACATTGTATGAAATACTCTTAAAAACATCTTTTTCGGCATTTTTGCCGAATTTCGGCAATATTTCGGCGAAGTGTCGCATTCGGCAAAGTGTCGTTTCGGCGAAGTGTCTTTTCGGCAAAGTGGTTTTCGGCGAAGTGTCACGGACCCTTTGTATATGGCTGTATAAAGTTGCATGATCTACAACAACTGTACTCTAATTTTAAAACTGAAACTAATGAATGTACATTTTGAAGGGTTTAAGTAGGCATATAATTTGAAGAAAGTATTCCTACAAGCTAAATCTCATATGACCAAATACATATGCCCACCATATTCAATAATATTTTGAACAAACATAAAACAGCAAGACACAACACTTCTTCCACACAAATACCATCAACATTGAAATGAATGTCTTTTTTATTTACCATGAACAGAATTCAATGTATGGCATAAGAAATTAACACTCATAACTGAGCCGTGTCGTGAGAAATCCGAGTTTTCTCGTAGGCGAAAGCAAAGACGCAGATCAGCCTTGCACTAACTGCATGGCTGATCATCGCCTTTGTTTCAGCTACACAGCATGTATGTATAATTCCTCCTCTACTTATGTCTCTAGCCTTCGTCTGTGAATGTACAAGCTGATTTTTGTTGGACATGGTCGGAAAGACCGTTTTCTCTCGTTGTGGCTACAATACTCATGTAGGTAAAACCTATCATCTTTGTACAAATGATGATCAGAAGAAATCAATTCTAAACTGTTGCAAGATGAAATATGAATTTTCTATGCATATAGTAGAAAAGTCTTATGAATTACAAGAATTAAAAATATTTTAGACTGATCTAATGTCTCTTTCAAATAGCATTTCCAAATCCAAAATGACAAACTATAAAAACTGCAAAGACATGCAATGGCAAGATACAACAGGGTTAAGAGCTGGTAAATGCAAACATGTTAAGTGCTTGAACTAGTGCAAGTGCTACAAGATGCAAGACGGGGTTTGTTCGCTCACCTAAACCAAAATACTTTCCCTTCCCTTTCTTGGACTTTTTGGATGATTTTGTTACTTCAACAATGGGCGGCTGTTTAAATGCTTAAAATGAGATATCACCGGTGGTAATCAGGGGAACTAGCTCCAAAAAGATTCAACGAGATTTTGTTCCCTCGACACATCCGGGAACTCACGAGCTAGTTCTCTCGACGGAAAAACAGTAAACAAAGATATGTCTCGAAGCATTTTATCAATATTTATTTCTTTATAAGCTGTCTGCTGCAAAATTCGGCAATGGTAGTCCGTGTAGATATAATTTAACTCCACTCGCTGATAGGATTGGTCCTTGGAATATGCACGGTGCGAATATGATTGTAAAAGAGCGTTGAAGACACGAAATGAAAATATGTCAACACGAAGATTTGGGACTACTATTTTTTTTCATTTTTCGTCAAATATATATCCTTCCAATCGCATGAAACATCATATAAAAGCAAAATAATCCGGTGGAAACATTGTTTTGGGAGGATATTGACTAAATTACCGTCCGAGCTAGTCCTCTCGACATGGAGCTAGGTGCCTCGTCAAGGAGATAGCACCCTCGTTGAGGTTTTACTGAGTCAAAAATGTCATTTCATGATAGCTGTTGTTCGTGGTTTTAGCACCATAGATAGGAAATGATCATAAATTGTATACACAATTAGCATGGGCCATGATGGTTTACTATTTTGTAACTTGGACGTTATGATTTACAATATAAATATCACGAGAAATATGATAGTTAACTGCAATTTTACAGATGTTTTACGATGTTTTACCATTTTTCTGTGAAGAATATCTAAACTTAAAATGAAATTTGAAGCCTACTTTCATGTGGATAAAAAGATAAAAACTGTAAGCATTAAAAATTCAAAATTCCAGAAAAAAAGATGGGGGTAGGGGATAATGGAAATACAACACATGTAAATGTTTTCCTCTCGAAGTGAATTTTAAATACTATGTACCTGATTTTATAAATCCTAAACACGACCGCATACGGCTTGATTAATTTTTATTATTTTGAATTTCTAATGCTTACAGTTTTTATCTTTTTTACCGCATTTGAAAAACCACATGAAAATAGCGAGTTGAAATATTTTTATTATAAAATACACAAAACTCGTCAAAAAACAAAAGTGAGTATAGCTTTGGAGGCTTCAAATTTCATCTTTAGATATTCTTCACAGAAAAATGGTAACAGAGCGCCTTCGATTCAAAACTGACACAGAAACGAGGGTCTATATTAGCGCCAAAATCGCAAAAAGCCGCTATTTTGATAAAAGCTATACTTTTATGAAGAATGCGTGGCAAGTTTGATTAATTCTACTATTTCCAATTAAAACAGCACGTCGTGCACATAAACTGCAAAAATGGCAAAGGACAATCGTAAAACATATAAAATACAGCAATTTCATGAATTGCACCGGTAAACGGTATAATAATAATAATAATAATAATACGAATTTTCAACTGAAACTATCATTTTTACTTATGACAAATCGCTGTATTTTGTATAGGCGAGTTTTCGTAATGTGTTGTTTTCGTTCTTTTTTTTTTTTTGATTATACAGAAGCATAATGAATTGTGGTCTACTGTGAGTTATGAAACGGTTAACATCTGTAAAACATCTGTAAAATTGCAGTTAACTATCCCATTTCTCGTGATATTTATATTGTAAATCATAATGTCAAAGTTACAAAATAGCATACCATCATGGCCCATGCTAATTGTGTATACAATTTATGATCATTTCCTATCTATGGTGCTAAAACAAGGAATGACAGCTATCACGAAATGACATTTTTGACTCAGTAAAACCTCAACGAGGGTGCTATCTCCTTGACGAGGCACCTAGCTCCATGTCGAGAGGACTAGCTCGGACGGTAATTTAGTCAATATCCTCCCAAAACAATGTTTCCACCGGATTATTTTGCTTTTATATGGTTTCAGGGGCTTAGTTTTATCAGGGATGATGTTTCATGCGATTGGAAGGATATATATTTGACGAAAAATGAGAAAAATAGTGGTCCAAAATCTTCGTGTTGACATGTTTCCATTTCGTGTCTTCATCGCTCTTTTACAATCATATTTGCACCGTGCATATTCCAAGGACCAACCCTATCAGCGGGTGGAGTTAAATCTTATCTACACAGACTACCATTGCCGGATTTTGCAGCAGACAGCTTATAAAGAAATAAATATTGATAAAATGCTTCGAGACATACCTTTGTTTACTGTTTTTCCGTCGAGAGGACTAGCTCGTGAGTTCCCGGATGCGTCGAGGGAACAAAATCTTGTTGACTTTTTTTGGAGCTAGTTCCCCTGATTACCACCCGTGGATATGAAATGGTGTAAAGTTTTGCTAAAATATATACATTAATTATTTTTCTACAATTATACATTAAACTTTTCCATTTGGGGCCTGTAGACAACTCTGCATCTTACCGCTCTCATGGCCTGCTGCAGATACAGTTATGAGAGATACTTATTAAATTTAAACTAGAAATGCGTGTTTGTAAAACACTATGCCCCCAACTGTATGTTTGTCCCTAAACTGGCAGTTTGTATGATCATTTATTTCATTCGAATGAAGTGAAATTTAATTTTCTGAAGTAGCTGTTCGGTTGCCTCTGTTTTGACCTCGATCAAGAAACAGAATGTAAGCTTTTTTTGCAGGCAAAAAATGGAGTAAAAATTTCAAAATGAAGTAATTTTGTCAAAATTTGACAGAAAATGCTCAAAAGTTAATTAGGTGATCTTCTCAGCGCCAACCAGATTAACAAATATGAAGGCTCTAGCTCAAATACTTTTTCAGATATCTTGCAGACAAGATTTTCAAATTTTGTTTTCAAAGGGACATAACTCCAAAAAGGGGCATAACTCGGACATGACAAAAAAATATGAGTCAATCATTTTTTCATGTCAGAGGAATTGGTATATGAAATTCCAAATCCCTAGCATTCACCGTTCAAGTTTCAATTTTCACCGAAAAGTGGAAAAAATCAATCAAAATTCAAAATTCCGTATTATTGTCAAAATTTGACGGATAACTCTCAAAACTTAATCAGGTCATCTACTCCTCAGCTCCAACCAGTATACCGAATATGAAGAATCTAGCTCAAATACTTTTTGAGATATCTTGCACACAAGATTTTCAAATTTTGTTTTCAAAGGGACATAACTCAGAAAAGGGGCATAACTTGGACATGAAAAAAAATACGGGTCAACTATTTTTTCATGAGGAATCTGTCTATGAAATTTCAAAACCCTAGCTTTCACCGTTTAAAAGTTTCAAATTTCACCGAACAGTGGAAAAATCAATCAAAATTCAAAATTCCATATTTTTGTCAAAATTTGACGGAAAGTTCTCAAAAGTTGATCAGGTCATCTACTCCTCAGCCCAAACAATTATACCAAATTTGAAGGCTCTAGCTCAAATACTTTTTGAGATATTTTGCACACAAGATTTTCAAATTTTGTTTTCAAAGGGACATAACTCAGAAAAGGGGTGTAACTCAGACATGAAAAAAAATACGGGTCAACTATTTTTTCATGAGGAATACACATATGAAATTTCAAATCCCTAACATGCACCATTCAAAAGTTAACGGACGCACACACACACAGACAGACAGACAAGCCGAAAGCAATATGCCCTTCCAACTTTTTCAAAGTTGGGGGCATAAAGACTTTCATTGAAACTGTGATAAAGGCATTGCTATGAGTGTTACATTCATACATTTGCACTCTGGGTATCAAGGCCAGACAATGGGGGAGGGGGGATCTAGGTAAATGAGGAGATTAAACAAGGTTCCAAGTGAAAAGGGGGACATATTCTAGATCGTGAAATATGTTCACAGATATGGAAAGGGAGATGATTTAATCAAAGACATTTTTTTCAGAGTTACTATATCATAAGATTTCCATTTAATATTATTTGATTGTGAAATATGTAAATTTGTAATATTTCTCAGCTATTCTCCCTTTCTATCACTGTGATGGGCCAATAACAACTAGTATACCTATCTCCATTTTACAGATATGCCAAAGTCTCATAGCATGACAAACACTATAACAAAGCCACATCTTAAACTTTATACTTTATGATAAAGGGAACCAATTAAAATACAAGCCTGTGCGTGAGAAAACCAACAATTTGGGTTCCGACCAGGTCCGACACAAACCGGGCTGTACAGTCACAGAAGATGGTTAGAGGCTGGAAATTTTGGATTTAGAAAGTAGAGAAATTGTACTATCCATGTAGCGAAAACAAAGGCGCTGATCAGCTTCGCAGTTACTGCGAAGCTGATCTGCGCCTTTGTTTTCGCCTATGCAGATTGTTGGTTTTCCCATGCAGCGGCTCATATGTAAATGTGTCATAATGCTATGTATTTGAGAGCCCAAGCTTCTAAACACATGAAAAGTATGTGCAACAAATGCAACTGATTTGTCTACATGTTTCACACAAAAATTGAAGGTATGACCCTGTAGTGTTGTGTAACTCTGCAACTTAAAATCATAAATGGCCAACACCAATAGAGATGAAGCTAATTTAAAATTATGATGTACATATCACCCATGCAGTTTCTACTGCCTAGGTTCTACAGCTAAACAAAACCCCACAGACTTTGGCTAAATATAGGGACATCTATCAAGCTACAAGCTAAATACTTGGTTTTCTACTAATATTTTCCAAAAGATGCAAGATACTTCCTTTGAAAATTATTTGTGGACCAACAGACATTTTTGTCTATTTGTTTCTGACCAACTCAGACATACCCTATTTGTTCTATACAGTGCACTCAACTTTTCAAATTAACTTGAAATGTATTGTTCTAATAAGTGCACACTATGAATGAAAACAACACAAACTGCTGAAAAGAATCATGTCAAAGTATCAATATTGATGTCATTTAAGCTCACTGTGCATTAAACAGAGTGAATATGGTATTTACCTTTATCTTTCAGCATCTGTTCTATGTCTTTGTCCTCAGCTAGGTATCTGAAAATGTGAAGCAATTTTATTATATAAGCGGCAATGCAAGACAACCAGTCTTCTGAATTTCCCACCAGGTCTGACTAAAAGCGGTCTGTACAGTCACAATAGTAGGAATAATTGCAATATTCCTGGGGCGGAAACAAAGAAGCTGATCAACTGTGCAATGACCTGCTTCATTCTTAAACTGGTCCATAAAAGCTGTTTTCATCTTTGTAAAATCAAGGCTTGTAATATCACTGTAGTATATCTACACCGGCACTTTTGGGTTTCGTCTTTCCGCCGGTGTCAACAAAAAAATATCAAATTTTAGAATTTTGGGAAAATATGAGCGATGCTGAGCTTTCTGTTAAATTTTAGTTGATCATGAACAAGAATAACCATCATTCCACACAGAAAGCATGAAGTTTTAGTGAATGAATGCACTAATTATTTTTAAAAATCGAAAGCAAAATTGTACGGTTTTGTCAAAGCTGTACGGTTTTGTCGTAAAATTAAGTCCGCCAATGACAAAACCGGACATTTATGACGAAACCGTACTTGTAAAGTTTTCGTTTTTATAAGCGTATAGAACTTGAAAAGTTTCATGTTTTTCCAAACAGAGATGCTTGTTGGTCAAAATTCATCACGAACGTACTAAAGAAAGGACTTCTTAAAACATAGAATACAGATTTAGGAAATGGTGCATTTTGTCTACTGTAACACCGGGGGAAGGACGAAACGCAAAGTGCCGGTGTAGATATACCACAGTGAATATGTAAGATAAGGTTTTCTTACTCAAGGTAAAACAAAGGATTTTTCTATCTGGTATGCAAGACTAACTAATGTTGCGGTCTACCTAGTGGGAAGCGATTGAAGACACCGATTTTTAGCACACACTGCAGGCATAATAAATGATCAAGTCTTATCCAAAAAGTCTAAAATAATGATAAAACTTTCTATGAATAAGTTTGTTCGTTTGTTTGTATTCAGGTTGAATGTCGCAGTCAACAATAATTTTTCAGTCTGGACAGATCCACCACTTACTGGGTGTTAAACAGTACTCTAGGAAGTAAATGTGTGGTGCTCAAGGACACAACATGGTAGTCCAGGGACCTGGAAATATTACAAGAGGACAAGCCTCATATTTCTATGGAATGTTGGAATGCAATTTAACCACTAAGATTTCCACAGTTGGGCCCAAACTAACAACATGGCACCGACGTGGGCTTAAAACTCGGGACCTCTTGACTTTCAGTCCGATGCACCATCACTAGGCCACCACGCTCTCTCTATATGAATAAGTGGTCGGACCTGATCCTATCTTCATCTATGCTGTCGACTATACTACTCCTCCGGTTGACAATGTCCAGAAATCTGTTCATGAGAATTTCTTGCTCTTGTTGTTCCTCTGTAGACTTGTCCAAGTCTGGTTTATCTACTAGTTCCCTAAGCTGGTGTTCTACTAAGGTCTGTTCTGCCTCTAACTCCTGCTCTCGAGACCTGAAATGAGGACACAATAGTTAAATGAGCCGCGACATGAGAAAACCGGTTCTCGGGGTTTCCAACCAGGTCTGACATATAAACCCACCTGTACAGTTTTAAGCTAGTAAGTCAGTGGAATGCAACAAACTGTTGACTATTTGGCGATAAAGGTTTGCAAAATAATTGCAACTTTGCAAGCATTTCCACACTGAGGTCTCACATAATGAACATTTACGTCATTTTTGTGAATTTTGTCCAGAGTTTGCATACATGTCAAATGACCATTGTGTCCTATTCAGGAGACACCTTGAAAGATACTCATAAGGCATTTCCAAGAGTTTGAACCAGTTATACTTAGTCTTTAAAGCAACTTACAGATACATAATGTCGGCCTCTTGTCGTACCAGTTCATTCTTGTCACTGACCAGTTTGAACCAGTCAATCATCAGGTCATCCTCCTCCTCTTCTCTAGCTACAAAGACAATAAACAGCAAACTTGATCATCATACTGTCTAGAAAATTATATAAATTTCTTCCAAAAATTCTTTGAGAAAATGTAGCTATGGACTTGAGGTATTGGGTATGTAATCGTTAACTAAAAAAGCATCATGATATGAGCCGCCTCGTGGGAAAACCAACAATGTGGTTTCCGACCAGGTCCGACACAAACCGACCTGTACAAGCACAGAAAAGAGCTAGAAGCTTGACATTTTGGATTTAAGTAGAAGAGGAATTGTACTATCCCAGTAGCGAAAACAAAGGCGCTGATCAGCTTCGCGGTTACCGCGAAGCTGATCTGCGTCTTTGTTTTCGCCTATGCAGATTGTTGGTTTTCCCATGAAGCGGCTGTCTTTATAACCATGGGCTCCCTATCTAGAGCAGTGAGCCCAACAGCAGGGCACCTGTGGGCTTACATATTTGCATCTTCTCTGTAGCACCAGGTAAGTTAGTGGCTGGGCTTGGGTTTTGAAGACAACAACAGAGATCACAGAATAGTAGGATAAAGACAACAAAAAGCAGACATACACAGAACTGTCAAATGATGTTAACATCATGGTATGCTGTGGGAAGCCTCTTGCCTTCATCATATAAATTGTCATAGCAAAAGTGTTTTTCTATCAATGTGTATGAAACTTTCAACATGTATCGGTAATATCTTGAACATATGAAAATTTGAATGAAATTGCATTAGTATTTTTGTTTTTATTGACAAATTCTACAAACTTTTTATTCTGCCCAAGAAATTGCATTAGTATTTTTGTTTTTATTGACAAATTCTACAAACTTTTTATTCTGCCCATGAACATACCATAAAACTATAAGATCCTTCTGATTTATAATGATTAAATACTGCAAACGCTAAATCTATAATGGGACTAATAAAGATTTCAGACAACAGAAAAGAACAATTGTAAACCAATTCTTCTATGATCTTCTATTATTCTAACAATTGCTCACCAATACCCAATGCCAGAACTAAAATGTTGTAAATTAAAAGCATTACTGAGGCTTTAAAAGCAAAAAAATGGAAAACAATCCAGAAAACTGACGTAGGCACATGTGAAATGAATGAAATCAAGCATGTAGATCAACAAATTAGGTGTGTATTTAACATTGTAGATATAAATACATGAATAAGTTTTTTATATGCAACATTTTGGTGCTCATTTAATAACAGAATACTAGTTTCTAACAGAATACTAGTTTCTGCATAAAACTTGAATAAGGTATAGTAAATACACACCTTTCCATTCTAATCATAAAAGCAAGCACGCCTGTAAACTCCATCCATCTATCTATCATCTTGATGGGTGATTGTAGGTGAGAATGAATATGATTGAGAAACAAAATGGGTAAAAGGACACCATAAAGAATTTACCATCTTTTAGTCAACGAGAATTTTTCTGCAAAAATGAGAGACCGTTTGCATATGATGAAGAATCAAGATCTTGTTTCAAAATAACCTGACTTAACACTGCAATGCAACAGACATATATAAATAAACAAGAACTGAATCAAACTCATTAGTAATAATAAAATTAATGACATATAAGCCACAAAAAAGAAATGCTGCTCAAGATGTAAAAATAGTGTCACATCCTAGCGAGTATACCTCTTCTAAGATTTTATCTTGCAATTAAGATATTAAGTCGTATTTTTTGCATTAAAGGCATTTTGACAAAATTCTCTACTAAAATGCCAAAAAATAAGATTACACAAGAAACCATGAATCAAGATTGGATCCAGTTTTCATGATATTTACAAGCTACGAATGCATGATACCTTTCAGTCTACACAACCCACAGACCACTGACCTTTGGTGTCTACAAGCAAAATAAATAGCTAAAAATGTCCCTAATTCTGAATGGCTGAGCGTAGCGACTCAGACAAAGGGGTTCTAGGGTATTTTGGACCATTTATCTTGCTTGTAGACATTACACATCAATGTCCTGTGCACAACCAACACCCACTTCCATGAAAATGTTAACAAAAAAACATCTAAGCCTAGCAATGGTTAATGGGTTAGAATGACAATGACCCTACCATACAACTTTAACACCATCCTGTCGCACTTTCTCTCTTCTGCTACCTTCAAGTATAGGATTCGCACAATGAGATAATTTGAATCAATGAATGACACGAAACAGCTCGGCTGTACAAATGTGCAAGCTGATGTGCACCTTTGTTGATCTTTGACAGTATGCAAGGCTCATAAATATTCAAAATATTATTCATTACAACTCTTTGTCATAATTTAATGCAAATGAGTGGATATGAACCTCAAATGTGGCTTGGTTTAATGACAATAAAATTGTAACATGCAGAGTGAAATCTACTTTCCAGTACCATTAAGTAGAAATCATTGTCCCACACAAAGTAATAAGAGCTGTCGCAGGACAGCGTAGCTCGCCTGACTTATGCTTTGCCACTAAATCTATTAAAATCTATGACCTATGACCTTGACCTCAAGGTCTCTCAGGTTCGCCATGATGGTACAGCTTAAAACCAGTACATGTATATACCAACATGATCCATCAACATATTCAAAAGATATAGACTTCAAAAACTTTAACCCAAAATATTTTAACATAAAATTTCTAAGTCTGCGACCTTGACCTCAAAGTCACTCAGGTGGGCATGGTTCAGCATAAAACTTCAAACCAATATCTATCAATATGCAAAGTATCAGCTTAATCCATCTATATATTCAAGAGATACAGACTTACAAAAACTTCAACACAAAATTTCTAAGTCCATGACCTTGACCTCAAGGTCACTCAGGTGGGTCGTGATGGTACAGCATAAAACTTCAGACCAATATCTATCAATATGCAAAGTATCAACTCTATATATTCAAGAGATATAGACTTACAAAAACTTTAACCAAAAACTTTAACACAAAATTTCTAAGTCCGTGACCTTGACCTCAAAGTCACTCAGGTGGTCCATGATGGTACAGCATAAAACTTCAGACCAATATCTATCAATATGCAAGGTATCAACTCGATCCATCAACATATTCAAGAGATGTAGACTTACAAAAACTTTAACCAAAAACTTTAACACAAAATTTCTAAGTCCGTGACCTTGACCTCAAGGTCACCCAGGTGGGTCATGATGGTACAGAATAAAACTTCAGACCAATATCTACCAACATGCAAAGTATCAACTTAATCCATCAACATGTTCAAGAGATATAGCCTTATAAAAACTTTAACCAAAAACTTTAACATTTTGAGCAACGCCGACGCTAACGCTAACGCCGACGCCGACGTGACTGCAATAGCTCTCCCTGTACTTTCGAGTATGATATCGAAAGGCAAGTAAACTGCCTGGTCAATATAACTGTGAAATGAATACCTTACAATGTCTGTCTCTCCAAAACATTTCATGCATTCCTTAGGAACAATATGATAACACTATTATTCCTACCTACCTAGACATTTCAGGGTCATATTATAATGTTAGGAGAGACAAAAAAAAAAATTTTTACTCAAAGGCTGCTTCCATAATCGATTTTTATATTATCCATTTTATAGTGTTTTTAAATTGACACTGTGTCATTGTGACTTTGTGATACAGTAAGCTTGTGTGATGGTGATCAAAGTGTGACAACGTTCATTATAAACAAGCCACTCTTGAACACTTAAGAAAAATCAGTCAAAATCGTGTCCATGAAAGTGTGGCTTTAATATAGAGTGATGTTTTGAGCAAATCTTTTACCAACTACTGGGCCTGTCTCCTGATGAAGGTATGATACAAACGAAAATAAGGAAGCAGAAAAATATGCACATGTATAAGAGTATAAGTGAGTGTACAGATTTTTCATGATCATAAAAACAATCCAAGTAAACAGTCTTAATGAGCACCAAGAGATTAGCCCATTCCAGCAGATACAGAAAGAATAACAATATTCAATATCACCAACCAGTCTGTATATTCTAGTACAGTGTCTGTGTCATAGAGCTAAGAGGAAGTGTATAAATACATGTTCCCACAAAATATCTTCAGAGAAAGATTGAATTCCAACATGATCATGGAAACTAGAACTTAATTTTAAGTCTGACCTGAAAGACTTCAGTAAAAAGGAATCATGACAGCAACCGCATGCATTTCACATAAAGACTATATTTTTGCTAAACATATTCAAGACTTAAGCATAAATATACAGAAAGAAATTCTGCTTGCTTACCTTTTCTAATGGAGTCCTCCAGTCCCCTACCCTTGAGTTCCAGATCTGTGAGTTTGTTATCTATCTTCTCCAGTTCCCTCTGTATCTGGTACGCCGACATGTGAGGCTTCTTACCAGGCTGGTGAGGAAATAATTCCTAATTACTGACATTTTTAAAATTTTCAGTCAATTTCAAAATGTGTTATACTTATTCTAAAACCTATACCATAGAGAATGATATCAAAAGATGCCTATGACACTGTAACATGTATTGTCTGTGCAAAAAATACATCACCAAATCAAAGTCTTATATTATTTATAAAACACTTGAACAAAAGAACAACAACATGCTCCTGAACTTGTGCCGTTTGCAAATTATTAGTACAACTATAAAACCAAACTTCACATGCAGAACAAAGTATAATGTAAAACCAATATTCCCTACCTTATTCACCATAGGCTGGGGAGGTCTTGGAGGCCCGGGTGACTTCGGCTGACCTATAACACGCTGTGGCTTCTTGGGTGATACCTCTATCTCTTCAAAGACAAATTTAGTTCCTACACTTATCTTTTTCTTGTCTTCGGACTGTCTTTTGGATGAATCATCTTTCGTTTCTGGGGCAAATGGTAAAATTTTACGTTTTTGCTTGGGCTCCTCTTTATTCTCAGTCCTAACTTTACCAACAGGACTAGCCCTACCATTTAAGGCAGGTACAAATCTATCTGCAGCATCAACACCCTTCTTTTGTGGTGGAGACAGAGGCCTATTAAATGGTTCTATGCTATTAGTATTCTTGTCAGCTACATTATTGTTATGAGCTAATTTTTCATCAACTTTAACTTTTTCAGGGTCTACATAACCACCCTGTCTTGCAATCCTACGTTTTTCTGCTTCTTTCTGCCACTCAGGCTTATTGTCATTTTCATTACTGTTATCACTAAGCACATCAGCAGATTTAGGTCTCTGAGCTTCAGCTTTCCTCTTATCAAGCTGCCGTTTCCATTCTGGAATGTCATTTTCCACCACAGTAGTGGTTGTTTTTGTGGTAACTACAGTTTTCTCCTGAACCTTTGATTTAACCCCAACTTTACTATCCACTGGAGTTTTAATATTATCATTTGATTTGTTCTTGTTTGTAACAGTTTTTGTGGTTACAACAGTTTTCTCTGTGGCTTTTGACTTTACTCCAACTTTGCTATCCTCTGAATTTTTCAAATTATCACTTGTTTTGTTCTTGTCTGTATGAGATTCAAACTTAACATCATGTAAAAATACTTCAGATCTACCAGACACAAATGATGATTCCGGTCTCTGTGGGGTTTTATTGGAAAACTTCACTTTTCCATCTTCATGCTTTTTATCAGTTTCTCTCAATTCCACCTTTTCTTTTTCATTCTTATTGAATTTAGCAACATTTGAATGACTAGCACCATATTTTTTGTCTGAATCACTATTATCTACAGTCCTTTTCTCAGCATCATATTTAGTCCTTACGTCTGCTAAACTCTTTAGCAAGCCTCCAAATACTTCACCTTCTTTATTATCATTATTAACATTATGTCTTTTAGGTTGGCTAACAAAAGCTTTTTGATCAGGTTTAGGATCATGAAATACAGCTTTAGCTGGGCTAAAAGTATCAGTTTCCATAGGAGTAATATCTCTAGATTTACTGGTCTCGTTCAAGTTTGTTGAAATTCTTGGAGGTTTTGATGGCGGAGCACTGTGTGGAACATTGTCCACTTTAGCACCTTTAGAAGTATCTGTAATCCATTTATCATGCTGTTTGGGTGAATGGATTCTCACTTTAGTTTCATTTGCCACTGACTTGGCTGGTTGCCTTGGTGAGGGGGTAGGTGACTTTTGTTCAGATTTCTTGAGATGAGGGGGAGAGGAGACAGGCAGTTTGGGAGGAACACTTGAAGGTAAAGGTGGGGGAGACGATGGAGACATGTCATCCTCTTTCTTATGGGAGACAGATTTAAAAGTCAATTCAGATCTCTGCCTAGGAGATGCAGGTTTAGACAATTCTTTATGCTTAAAAGGAGGAGTTTTGGGCTTTCCGTGCCCTTGAACTTTGACTGGGGATGATGTATGGCTGCTTTTTGATATGTCACTGGTTTTAGATGAAACATCATTGCTTTTTGAAGACACATCGTTTTTCGTAGGTGTTTTTGATCTAGGTGTTTCTTTTTTCCCTTCATTAGAATTTTTATATTGTTCAGTAGCTGCAGGAACTTTAACTTTGAACCTAGGTACAGGTCTGGGATGAGGAGCTGCAACAACAGCAGGGGTTTCTGAGGTGTCCATCTTCTCATGTTTTCCTAGAACATTCAGTCTTGGTTTAGCTATTGGAGTCTTTTGTTCAATTTTATCTTTAGTTGTACTCCTAGCACCTAAATCTGACGTTTGTGACTTAAAATCTCCAGATGCACCAATTGCAGGTCTTGTATTGTTCGATTTTCCTTCATTTTGATCTAACTGGTTAGACTTCAAATTTCTATCATTCAATTCTTTAAATTTGTCAGCCAATCTATTTGGCCTTGGGCTCCTATCAGTTTGTTTAATCGGGCTTACTGATTCTCCACTCTTTTTATCAAATTTGGCTTTTGATTTTGGTGACTGCATAACAACATCATTTGTTGTATCATTTGTAAGTTTCGCACCTATTTTGGATGTCGTTTCAGTCTTTTTCCATGCTGGCGTATCATCAACCTTAGTCACAGAATTACTATTTTGATTAGACACTTGACTAGAATCACCCTTTGCTTTAAGTTCAGCTCTCCTTTGCCAGAAATCTTGACCAGAACTTCCTGGCTGATTGTTTGATTCATTTTTGTTCCCTTCCAACTTTCTGAATTTCCCAAAGTCTTTGGCGTCCTCACCAGCCCCTCTCTGTTGCTGTCTTTTCGATAACCTTGTCTGGGGAGACAGTTCACTTCTACGATAACATGATCTATGATACAGTTTAGCGTTTTCAATATGTCTCTCTAGAAGATAAACTTTCTCATGACAGATGCTACACTTGTCTCCCATAGACTCTTGTCTGTCTTTTTGAGTCTGGAATGGAATCGTTCATAAGATTATGGTAATTTATATTAATTTTGATGCAAATGCATTATTGCACAGATAAACAAATAAGGCATTTGATGACAAGTCAAAGACATTTTTTTGTCTGCTATGCATGGGATAACAGTTTGTCTTTAGAGGATGACAACGGAAAATATTGTTTAATCATTGTTTCATATACATAATCTACCTTACAACATTTCTATGATACAAAGTGTTTATTTTTGTGAAATAATAATGCAGTTTTTGTTATTTACCGTTAATAGACTTTGGTATGAATCTAAACATAGATGAATGAAAACCTACATGAGCCTGTGCATGAGAAAACCAACAATTTGCATGGGCGAAAACAAAGACGCAGATCAGCTTCGCGGTAACCGCGAAGCTGATCAGCGTCTTTGTTTTCGCTACACGGATAGTACATTTCCTCCTCTACTTATTCCCAAATTTTCAAGATTCTGGGTTTCTTCTGTGACTGTACAGGCTGGTTTGTGTTGAACCTGGTCGGAAACCCAAATTGTTGGTTTTGTTATGCACAGGCTCACATGTATCTGGCAGGCATTGAGCTCTCCTATCTGTAGACCACATTTTAGAATATAGTATGCAACTCTGATTGCAATAATTAGTTTGATACTATATGAGCGGTCCAGTGAGAAAACCAACAATCTGGGTTTCCGACCAGGTCCGACACAAACCAGAATGTACTGCTATAGAAGCAGGCTAGAAGCTTGAAATTTCAGATTAATAAAGAAGAGACATTGTACTATCAATGAGATGAAAACAAAGGCGCTGATCAGCTGTGCATTTACTGCACAGTTGATCTGCGCCTTTGCTTTCCTTTATGCATGTATGCGGCTTTGCTTTACTTACTTGTGCCTTCCCTGTGTTGAGGTGGGTGGGGGTGGGAGTCTTCTGTTCTGTGTTGATGATCTTCTTACCACCTTTCTTATACTCATTAACACCTGGTCCTCCCACTGATGAAAGGAGGGAAATAATGTGAAAGAGCAAGTCTTCATGTTTTCAGATCAGTTCCAAAACAAAGCAGGCTATACAGTCTATAAGAAGATAGCTAGACACTTGAAATTTAAGATGGAACTGTACAGCGAGTAGTGAAAACAAAGACAAGGATCATATTGGTATGGTCAGTTATCTTCATCACACACTATTCTAGGGCAAGATTACCAGCACTTCGTGCAAATTTCTTTCACCACTAATCAGTGTTTGGCCAGGTCTGTCTGCTTTACTTTATTATTTATTCAGTTTTACACCCCTTTCAATATTAATTCAGATTATATGAGAAGCTATTCAGATTATATGAGAAGCTAATCAGTATGTGGGGCAAAACTGGAGTATCCTTGAGTAAACCACTTGGCACAGCCACCAGCACAGCTTGGCTTGTCTCGCATGTGCATGTGCCTAGTGCAGGGCTCAAACCCACACCAGACACAGCAGTGAAAGTATTGAATGATTACATGCTCTGATGAAATCAGCAACCACTAGAAATTGGCTGCAAGCAAGGCTTTCAGTATACCCCCCGCAAAATTATCTAAGGCCAATAACTTCCTTTAAGTCAAACATGCAAAACATTTGTCAAAAATATCTTTTCAGCATTATAATCCTTCATGAAAATCCTCCGTATGTCTGACTCATGTCTGTAAGGTATTAAATAATATACTGAAAGCTCAGGGAATACAATTATTGTTAATTTCACTGTACACTGTTGATCATTATTTATCATGAGAAATGGTCAAAAATTGGCTATGCTAAAAAAAAGCTGTAAATTTGTCAAAAATAAATTATTCAGCATAAGAATTATTCATGCACATCTGAAATATATCTGGAACAAGTGTGCAAAGAATTCAAATGAAACTATGAAAGCACTAGGAGGACTTGATTTCATAAAGTATGCTCTACCAGCCGTATTGTATATTAGCGATGGTTGAAAAATGTCTAAGTTGAAAAATGCTGTAAATTTGTCAAAAATTATTTTTTCACCAATAAAATTCTTTATGCACATCTTCAATATGTCTGTAACATGTCTGCAAAGTATTGAAAAGAATTACTGAAAGCCCCAGGAGGAGTTGGATTTCACAAAGTATGTACTATCAACCATAATTGAATATAAGCAGAAATGGTCAAAATTGGCTAAGTTTAAAAAGCTGTAAATTTGTCAAAACTAAAATTTTCAGCATAAAAATTCTTCATGCACATCTTCAACATATCTGGAACAAATCTGCAAAGAATTAAAAAGAAACAATGAAAGCCCTAGGAGGAGTTGATTTCACAAAGTATGCACTTCCAACCATTATTGTATGTAAGCAATAGTCGAAAAATGGCTAAGTTAAAAAATGCTGTAAATTTGTCAAAAATTATTTTTTTTCAGCATTATAATTCTTCATGCACATCTTCAATATGTCTGTAACATGTCTGCAAAGTACTGAAAAGAAATACTGAAAGCCCTAGGAGGAGTTGATTTCACAAAGTATGCACTACCAACCATTATTGAATATAAGCAATTATAGAAAATTTGCTAAGTTAAAAATGCTGTAAATTTGTCAAAAATGATTTTTTCAGCATGACAATTGTTCATGCACATCTGCAATATATCTGAAACATATCAGCAAAATATTAAAAGGAAACATTGAAAGCTGTAAGAGGAGTTGATTTCACAAAGTATGTACTTTCAGTACTATGGCAAACATGTTATAGGAAGACTTAAAAAGTCCCATAACTCTTGCAATACTGACCCTTTGGCCCCTAAATTCATACCAAACATGTATTGTCTGATGGCGCAAGTGTGGTGAAAATTTGAAACAAATCAGGCAAAAGCTACTCAAGTTATTCAGCAAAGATGTCCAAATGTTGACGGAATGACGGAATCACGGAATCACGGAGTCACGGAATCACGGAATGACGGAATGACAGAATGACGGAATGACGGACAGGCTGAAAACAGTATACCCCCCTAAAACTTCGTTTTGCGGGGGGTATAATAACCAGTCGGCCATATGGGACTGCCTGTCTTTTTTAATACTTACTACAGATGCAATGAATCACTAAAATTACAGAACTTACACTGTGGTTTATTATGAAAGTAGTTGTAGTATTGTGAGACATATGTAACGACACTGAGCTTGTCAGGAACTCTAATGGCCACCATGTCCTGTGCCTCCAGGAATGCTGGGATTGACAATTCTTTCTCTGCTACTTCAAAAGCCTATAAAACAGTAAATATTGTCTTAAAAATAAGTAAGATAAAACCTGTTGCAAGATATGGCTCATTATCATTCGTGAGAAAACCGGATTTTTGCCTAGGCAAAAACAAAGGCGCAGATCAGCTTCGCGGTAACCGCGAAGCTGATCAGCGCCTTTGTTTTCGCTACTCGGATAGTACAATTCCTCTTCTACTTAAATCCGAAATTTCAAGCTTCTAGCTCTTTTCTGAGCTTGTACAGGCCGGTTTGTGTCGGACCTGGTCGGAAACCCCGAAGACCGGTTTTCTCGCGTCGAGGCTCATTATCATTTAAATGTACTTGAAAGTTTCCAATGCTTTTATATGATCATGTAAAACAGCAGATGGCTGTCCATTATATATATCTTTTAAATTAGGCGTTACTTTTACCGGAATTTCCCTAATTGACTTATCAGAAAAGACACAATGTGCAAATATGAGATTATTCAAGTTGTCATAAGTGTAAGTCAAAAAGAGCACTTGATGAAGTACTTTTCTTGAAAGATCTTAAAGATTGCAAGGATATTATCGTTATGCATTCTGTTGCATACAGCTTTACAAAAAGTATTTACCAAGTTTTATCTTTTATAAAGGCATGGTGCTTTCATGCGGATACCTATATTAATCACCATGGGGAATTAATAATTATATAGTCGTCTTTGCACCACATGTTTCCAGCACCATGTGTTAATCAGGTTATAAAACCATGGAAAAGCATTTCTGCACTTCAGCAAGCACTGTCCTGATCAAGATCTATGTAAAAAATGAGCCACCTCGTGGGAAAACCAACAACCCGAGCTGTACAAGCTAAGAAGCTGGCTAGAAGCTTGAAATTTTGGATTTAGAAACTAGAGTAATTGTACTATCCGTGTAGCGAAAACAATGGCGCTGATCAGCTTCGCGGTTACCGCGAAGCTGATCTGCGCCTTTATTTTCGCATATGCAGATTGTTGGTTTTCTCATGAGGCGGCTCAAATTGTGCTAATTCTAATTCGTTTTCTTTATTCGCATATTCTAACGAATCGGCTTGATTCTATGATTCAAAGATTTTGACTGATTCAAGGACTTTGATGAGATAATACAACTTTTCGACAAAGAGAAATGATTCATTGTTGTAAACTTGATCCACTCATCTTAACCATATGACCCGCATCATGAGAAAACCGGAAATTTACCTCTGCGAAAACAAAGGCGCAGATCAGCTTCGCAGTAACTGCGAAGCTGATCAGCGCATTTGTTTTAGCTTCATGTATAGTATAATTCATCTTCTTCTTAAATCCGAAATTTCAAGCTTCTATCCAGAAATCCTGAAGCCCTGTTTTCTCATGTCGCGGCTCATATCTTCATGGATATCAATGGCCACAATAAAACCTTTGAGGTCTATCTATCTACCCGATTCTATTGTCAGCTATTGTTCTTCTCTCATTATTATCAGAGTCGGGTCGTGAGAATACTGGATTTCGATCAGCGCCTTTCTACATGGATAGAACTATTCCTATTCTTATTATTTCAAAACTTTCAAGCTTCTAGCTTTTTTTGTGAATGTACAGGCTAGTTTATGTCAAACCTGAACTCCTAAGACCATTTTTCTTGGTTTCTACATATAATTATCAGAGCCACAATGAAAAAAATATTTCACAAAGGTCTAACACAAACTGAGCTATATCACCGCATAGATGGACAGAGACTTGAAAAAAGTGGACGAGTTGTGGCAGTGCACATGCTATTAATATAGTCAACACAAAGGTGCTGATCAGTTGCTTTCTTAACGTTGTAGGTTTTCTCATACTTATGTGGTGCATTGAAAAAGAATCATTAAGTATCCTTGAGTATATGACAAATATATCGGCTATACAAATATAGTCATCAAGATGATTACTGTTAAATGAGCCGTCTCCTAGGAAAACCAACAATGTGGTTTTTGAACAGGTCCGACACAAACTGGCCAGTACAATCACAGAAGATAGCTAGAGACTGGAAATTTTGGATTTAGAAAGAAGAGGAATTGTACTATCCCTGTAGCGAAAACAAAGACGCAGATCAGCTTCGTGGTTACCGCAAAGCTGATCTGCGTCTTTGGTTTCGCATATGCAGATTGTTGGTTTTCTCATGAGGCAGCTCAAATAGAGAATACTGTCAATGAACCTATCGACTGAAATAGCAATGGGTGTTTTACATGCCTTGTCATCTAAAAATCTGTGTTTCTAATATGTCAATTAATCTGATTTGAATTTGGGTTGCTTGCTGCCTCATAAGAATGACATGTATATGATAAATCCAGATTCTATTCTGTTTATTTTGGCAAAACTTGAACCTTTAAACTGCAACTTTCAAGGCCACCTGTCTAAGGATTAAAATGGTATTTTTGGGGGTGTTCATTTTTTTTTTTTACAATTCAACTAGGATGGTTATCAGGCATGCACAAGTTGTAATTATTCACTGAAGTGCATGACTACTTGTAATGAAAATGTTTTGCAATTTTGTGAAGTGTTAAGTCATCAATATATGAGCCGTCTCATGGCAGGTCTGACACAAACCGAGCTGTACAAGCACAGAAGCAGGCTAGAAGCTTGAAATTTCGGATTGAGGAAGTGTACTATCTGCGTAGCGAAAAACAAAGGCGCTGATCAGCTTCGCAGTTACCGCGAAGCTGATCTGCGTCTTTGTTTTCGCATATGCAGATAGTTGGTTTTCTCATGAGGAGGCTCATATGCATTCCCACACAAGCAATAGTCATGCATTGCCTCCATCATTATTAGTAAAGCAATAAAATACATGACTGTGTGAGCTGAAATGCATGTTTTTCATCTTTTAGTTCTGGATTCAAGAATGCCTAGTGCTCAGCTGTTGTCAGATCAATTGAGCCCCATCATGAGAAAACCAACATTTTGTATATGCGAAAACAAAGGCGCAGACCAGCTTTGCAGTTACTGCAAAGTTGTTTTCGCTACACAGGTAGTACAATAATACTTCTTCCTCTACTTTCCAAATTCAAAATTTCCAGCCTCTAGCCATATTCAGTGCTTGTACAGCTCGGTTTGTGTCGAACCTGTTCGCGAACCACATTGGTGGTTTTCACATGATGTGGCTCAAATCTTTTTGGCGGTATTGTTACACTATCATCAAAGTATCTATCTATGCCTATATGACCATCTTGATTATACTTACCAAATTATTGTTCTCAAACACATTCTCCTTGGACAGGGAGTCATAATCTCTGAAAATACAATAATAAGTAAATGAAATATTCAAATATATATAGAATTCCACAGCCAACCCAACCTTATTTTTTCCGGTCATCTTTTAAATTAGTCATTTATCTGAAAACTTTTGAGCCCAATCCGATAAGATGACTTAAAAAATCTCAGTGTGTTATCAAATCCAAGGTTTTCGTGCGCATGCCCAGGAACATGCCTAAGGTCCAAAAATGCATTTTCCATGAAACATGTTCCGGCTCGAGATTTTTCAAAACGAAGCACTCATTTTAAATTTGTGAAGATCTTCCTATGATTCATAAGTGGAAATTTAAATGTTAAAACCCAGAAATTGTAATTGATTTTCGGTACCATTAAATTGCTTGTTTTAGGCATTCTTCATCACTTGGTCCCATGCAGCTGATCTGTGCCATTTTCATTGATGCAAAAAAGAGGTTTCCCTATGAAGGGTCTCATATCAATGTGAGTCAGCCAGGTGGCATGGGTGACAAAGTTCAATTTATTTTATTGACCACCAAATGCTATCAAAACAGTATTTGTTTTATAACCTCTTAAATGGGTATGTCAACTTTATATTCATTAAAACATACCACTACAAACAAAGTACTATATGATTAGGGTGTGTAATTTGTGCCAGTTAAAGATTTGGTTCTCACCAGTAATGCCCAGTTTACATTTGCACTACGAATAGCCTACAATGACAGTATGATGCAAATATTAGCATTTTTGTCTGGTCTCCACAGGGTGATCCTACTATGTCCCTATGATTCTACAGCTTCCTGCAAACGCCTTAGCCTCTATGATTTTGTAATAGTCTGCACTTTGACAAATTTTTAAAAATCGTGAGAAAGTAGCCCACACATCGTAGTGGCATCTGCCATGTTCATGCAGTCACCAGACAATTTTTTTATAATTTGGGGACAAAAAATCGTAGGGTAATCTTAGTCCCATAGGCTGATCATACGGTGATCAAATGGCTATCATACGGTTGCTGCATGGTGTACGTTCGTCGTTCAATACCATTAAAATCATATAGCTATCATGCGGTCATTTTACAGACAAACCGCACCCTCTACATGATTATCGCTTGGCCGCCTAGTGATTGCAGAGCATTTTTGATGGGTATATATGTAGGACTCACAAACTGGGCCAGTCCCTGGCCTTGCATTTTGTAAGCAATTATGAGCCGCCGCATGGGAAACCCAACAGTCTGCCTAGGCGAAAACAAAGGCGCAGATCAGCTTCGCAGTAACTGCGAAGCTGATCAGCCCCTTTTTTTTCGCTACTCGGATAGTACAGTTTCTATTCTACTTAAATCCGAAATTTCAAGCTTCTAGCTCTTTTCTGTGACTGTACAGGTCGGTTTGTGTCGGACCTGGTCGGAAACCACATTGTTAATTTTCCCACGAGGCGGCTCACATAAGTACTACTGATAGCATAATTTACATAGCACATAAAATTAGTCTGAATCAAACCCAAAGAATTTCAATTACTGAACATTATCTTTTTGTGTGTAAATGCCTTCAATTTCTTAAATGTATCTTCTATACCATGTACTGAAGTTTATAACAATTCGGAATTTTTAATTTTAGGAAGCCTTGCATTTCTTTGTAAAGAAAGTGTTGTGTTTTGTTGTTGTTGTTTTTTTTTCTTCATTTCTTACAATAATGAAAGTTTAACCCTTCAGGATGGAGGGAAGATCATGACCTGTTTTGTGAGATGAGCCGCGATGCAGTCACCGGGGTTTACGACCAGGTCCGACACAAAACGGTCTGTACACTCTCACAAAAATGCTAGAAATTTCGGATTTAAGAGGAAGAAAAATTGTACTACCTGTGTAGCAAAAACAAAGGTGCTGATCAGCTTTGCAGTTACTGTGAAGCTGATCTGCGCCTTTGTTTTCGCAAAAATCCAGTTTTCTCATGACGCGGCTCAGATACATAGTTTTGAATCCCACTGCATGGTTTTCAACAAAGGTTTCAACAAGACAACAGAAAATTGGATACTACATGAATTCTTTCCCGTTTCCTATGATTCATTACACCCATGAAAATTGCTCCCAAACATGCAAAGAAAAATACAAAGTAGATGTATGTATTGTAGACAATAAGGGCTATTTTAAAATATGATTCCATAAATGATTGTTATAATAATGATCATTTCATTACCACTTTTTTAAAAGTGCAGATTATCTTTCACAACAAGAAAGTTGAACATTCAGAAGAAAATGAGCCATGACACGAGAAAACGGGTCTATGGGGTTTCCGACCAGGTCCGATACAAACCGGCCTGTACAGTCACAGAAGCAGGCTAGAAGCTTAAAATTTCAGATTTAAGAAGAAGAGGGATTGTACTATCCGGGTAGCAAAAACAAAGGCGCTGATCAGCTTCGCAGTTACTGCGAAGCTGATCTGCGTGTTTGTTTTCGCATAGGCCAAAATCTGGTTTTTCTCATGACGCAGCTCTTATAATTACCATCATTTTTACCGACATAGTTTTCTGTGGTAATTATTAAACAATGACATTTGAAAGACATACATTTGTTCAATTAACAAAGTTTAATTTTTAATGAAAGGCAACATTTTCATCACAAAAACTAACTATGCATCTTTTGGCTGCTTCCTTTCTCGTTGTCAAATATTGACTTTCTCTGAAACATCCTTGTTAATGTAACAGCCTTGATATGAAATAAACAAAGGACGAGATAATATCATTACTATCTATACTGTCAATATTATTGTCAATATTATATCAAGTAATTTGAAGGTGTTTGACCTATTGTGTTTATTTTGTCTCATACATGTAATTGCTCTTAAATATTTATGTCTCTGTATAATACTCAACCATCAGGTATAATCCGCGCATTGTTGATTGTCACCTCCCCGTGACCAACTGTGTCCCATTTACCTGTTAAGTTAACGGAGCACGGAACCAAAGTGACCTTTGCCACGACATGTTTATATAATTGGATTTTAATCTTAAATGCTTAATGACGTCTATAGTATTTTGCTCAAATTTTCATTACAAAAACGTGCCCATGCAATATACAGAGTTTTCTTAAGTTGTAAAAATTGAAAAATTTCATTAGAAAATTTATGATATTTTTCTTATTTTTGCTCAAGGCGAGGCGGTTCTAACGAGTACCCATAATCTACGTTTTGGAGCAAAAATAAGCAAAATAGGTATACCCCTGCATACCCCAGTTTTGCTATATAAAAGCGGGGTTCAAGGGAGTACACATTTCACGGACATATTCTCTCTCTCTCTCTCTCTCTCTCTCTCTCTCTCTCTCTCTCTCTCTTTGTTCTTTCTTAAAGCCTAATTTAGATAGTGCAAGGCAAAAACCAAAACCTAATAGAGCAACTTCTCTTTTTCTTTCATATCAAAAATGTTTTACTAGCAATCACAAATGTAATATATGATAATAATAAGGTAATTTGCTTTCGAAATTATCCTATAAAATTTCAATCATAAATTAATTACATGTACTAACTAGCCACAAGGAAAAGAGCATATGGTGCAGACAATCTTGTAGGATCATAATTTAACAAATTATTATAGGGCCCTAAAACCATATTTTCACCATAACCTACTTGTAAACTCAACTAAAAATTGGCACAAGCTATATGGGCCAAAACCAGGCCAAAATGCAAAACCACAATTGGAACTGCACAACCCAGTAAACACTTCCATTTGCCCTGACATCATCCCGAGGTTATTAAACTTTTTTTCTTGCTCAGCTCAGATGAGACCGAAAATTCAACTGCTCATGAATACTGAAATAGCCTATGAACTGATTGAAATTTCAGGTTTAGATTTATTCCCTAAGCCAGATATTTATCCTGCTAATAAATATTAAAATGCCAACAATTGTATTAAATATAAATATCAGTCTCAGGTGAGTTGAGCATGAAAAAGATTTATAATCTCAAGACCAGTCTGTTTGGTAAAGAAGAGGATAAGGCCTAAAAGAAGCTGATCTTGACTCTAATACCCCATATAAGGTCTGAGCCTGACCAGGAAAACTAGTTTAGTACAATCATCCATACATAAACTCCTTAGCTGTTTATATAGCGCCGCGGTGGTGTAATGGATATCATATTCGCTTAGCAATCAAGAAGTTGCGGTTTCGATACCCCCGGCTGGTACATACGCCTGTCTTTTTGGTGACAAATGTTCACCGTGATGCCCATAGGGTGTATCATAGGATCTATTGACATCCTAAATAGTGGGAAAAGTCCCATAAAATGAAGGCAACTTCCCGACATGACCACTGCTGTTGACTGGCACATATAGCAATAAATCAATAAACAAATGTCTATAGACAGAGGTTTTTGTTATTTCTTATTGTATTGAGTTGATTATCACTATGTGCTTTATCAAGTGCATTGCAAACTGTTACCAACATATCTACTCAGGTGAAAATTGATCAATTATTCACAAGGAAGTCTCGCACAAAGATACCAACAGATACTGGTTCAATAACATCATTTTCCTAGACTTTAGAACAATCTCTAAAGGAAAAGGAAAACTTGATAACCCGAACATCTTTCTGTGCCCTGGGAAACTGGCATGCTTAACAAAAACCAATAGCTAAAACTTAGAAATGACTGATATGACATACATAAAATATTGCATTGAATCTTAAGATTTTGGTAGAAATCACCCTGAAATTGCCCTTATTATAGTTAACAGGATAATATAAGACACATCAGTAGAGAACCTGAGTTTCGCCTATGTGAAAACAAAGGCACAGATCAGCTGTGCGGTAACTGCATAGCTGATCAACGCCTTTGTTTTCACTATACAGATACTATGTACAGTGAATCCCTGTACTTTCTAAATCCAACATTTCAATTGTCCAGCATTTCAATTGTCCAGCCTTCTTCTGAGATTGTGCAGACCGGTTTATGCAGGACCTGGTCAGAAAACCTGAAGACTTTTTAGCATTGCGGATGATACTATGACCAAGTAGATGCAATACTCACATAAGATCTGGTCTGAATCTGTGAATGATGGCACAGAATGCTAGTCCACTCTTCCAGGAGCTTGCCATGTCTCGTACCTCAACATCTCGGTACCCCTCCGCCATCTTCTTACACCACAACTGAAGGTTCTTCACCTTGGTCATCGCCATGGTGACGGATAGGGGATCAAAAACTCTGCAGAATTCTGTACTAGTCTTTGAGTTGTGGTTCTAAAATGGAATCCCTGTTAATCCCCATTCTCTCGCCTGAAAGCAAAAAATAGAGATAGTGGTGGTATTCCTGTTTTAAGTCATGCTCAACACATATGGCTAAATGGAGAAGAAAGCTTGATTTTAAGTCCCATCTAAAATACTGGAGAAGCAAAGGTCGGAACTCAAGGTCCTGGTTTATTTCTGACTAAATGCCTATTGGGTATGTATAATACTGTAACTTCCAGTCGGTCGGTAACTATGGGCGGTAGCTGTATTCTATTATTTTTGTGCTTCCGCCATTTGGGACTATATTTTGTCTTTGAAAAATCTACAAAATCGTCATTCTACTTCCGGTGTTTTAAACTCGCTATATTTGAGTATAAAACTATTAAAACTGTAGAAATGCGTATGCAGTGGATAATTTGGTTTGTCATCTTCAACTTGAACCTAATTTGCATTCTGACGAATCAGATATGTCCTAGAAATTAGCGCTCGAATTTGACCACCAAAATCGAATCGGTGGCCCATTTCAGGACAGTGCCTCCACAAAATTGTGGCAGAAATTTAGGGCCTATAAAAAGTTTTCAAAGATATTTTTATAACGTGTTCTAGAGATGTCAATCTAACCTTGGGCCGAATGTGTGATTTCCAGTTTACTCGGTTTTAGAGAAAATTGACCATAAATGAAGACAAGATTTTGACACTCGAAACCCCTTTGCGCAGCCGCAGTAAACATCATCAACACGTGTTTACAAAACAAGGGACGACTAAAGACGCTTAAATAACCAGGCTTCATAGCAAGTTTTCTTTTAAGGACGTTGAAACAAATTCAGGCAATTGCTGAATGATTTCATGGGGGGACTGTTGGCCTAGAATGATCAGTTGTCATTATTCCTTTTTTGAATGCAATCGGTACTCACCGATTTTTACAGTACTATCTCGCCTATCTCGGCATGTCTTCTCAGATTTGTAACCACATGAAGCATGATAAATTTCCCAAAAGCAAGAAAAAAGCTTGAAAATACAAGCAAATACAACTCTCATGCCTTCTTCTTTTTTGCTTCATAATGATGTCGTCATAACAGAGTGACATCATGCGTCATGTGACTACTACAGAATGTGGCCAAAAGTATTCGATTTTCATTGATTTTTCGAATTTGGTTTCACACCACAACTAAATGCATACGCATATCCTCGTTTTTATATATATCTAATATTTTTCATTTTGAGATTGCTTTCCTGCTATCAAACCACGTAATAATGATTTCATTTCTATTGAATTTACGCCATGGAAAGGGTGAAATGATTTTGAAAGTGTTAGATTGGCCTGAGATGGGGCAGGGTGCCCCCACCCCCTCCACCTGCACTGTAGGCCTTCTTTGCAAATAACAATTACAATGATATATCCAGAAAACAAATCTTGGTTCTAAAGCCTAGGTTACATTTGGCCTACGATTAGCGATGATCGTACGATACACATTTTTGCATTTCGCGCGATCTCCGCAGGGTGACCCTACGATACCCCTACGATTTTACGGCTTACTACGATCTCCATAGCTTCTACGATTTTGTAGTAGGCCTAGTCTGCACTTTTACAAGTTTCTAAAAAGCGCAAGACCGTAGCCCGTAGACATATAGCAGTTAGCATCGTACGGGCGCCGTACGGAACCCCTACGTTGATCGTGTTGTCACCGCACGGTTTTTATGATAATTTTGGGACTAAAATCGTAAGATATTCGTAAACCTTTAGGGTGATCGTAAAGGTTATTAAAACCGTTCGCATATCGTTCGGTCGTTGTACGGACATACCACGGCGTCCGCGAGTTTATCGTGTGGCCGCCATATGATTGTTGTGCATTTTTGACGGGATATGGTTCCTTACGATTTCCACTTAAAGTGTGCGGAGACCCTACGACTTCCCTACGATCTCCGTACGGTTTTGACTCGGAACATAAAAGAAAGTCAGAACAAAAAATCATAAGATGCCCGCATGAATTGTAAACACATACCGTCGTAGCCCATTATCGCCTACGATGTCTAAAATATCGTAGGGAAAATCGCAGACCGAAAAGTCGTACAATGATCGGGGAAAATGTAACCTACTAGGCATGACCCCTTGCGGACTCCCTACGATCACTGCACGATTTTTGTCCCCAAACTATCATACAAAAATCACGAGGTGACCGCTTGATCAGCGCAGGGTCTCCGTGCGGCGCCCGTATGATGAAAATGTAAAAATTGTACGATCATCGCAAGCTAATTGTAGCCAAGGCATCAGTCAGAAGTCCAAGGGACTCCGTACTTTGTCCACTAAAAGTCTTCGAAGACCCTACGACTATCGCACGACCGCCTAGCTTGCGTTTTGTATCAGAACGTATAGTGACTCCGTACGGACATCGCACGGGTTCCGTACGATATCCACTTATATATAGGCTTAATGGAGATAGAACGTATTATCGTTGCAAAGATTGTACAGAATTAGCAAACGTACATAAAGTTGGTTTATGAAAGAAAAAAATGTTTCCAGGGGTTGTATTTTAAAACATTTTCTCTGAAACTGCTTATTTATCGCAGGCCTTTTGTTTTGGTTCTAGTGATATTTAAAGGATCTTGTTATTTATAATCTATCTTTGTAATCACAACCTGGATTCTCGATTAACGAGTTTTTATGAGATACGGTAAATGGCGAGGGTTGTTCGGAATTAGTCGCCCTGTCAATTTAGATCAGTATATTTGAGAACGCTTGATGATAGGAAAAAGTAAAGATCAGAATAAGTTAAAAAATCATATTTGCGCAGCACATTGCATTACTAAATTTAGTTAAATCATAGTAACTGAGTGGCAATCTATTGGGAAATAGAAGCTCACTCGGCTTACGATGTATTCTAAGTATAATAAGATTGTCAATTTAGTTTTTTCCCACCTCGGGTTTTGGAGTGGGAATTTCTTTGATTGTGCCTTTTCTCGATCATTACTTACTCTTCCTTTTTAGGGCATGTACATATTAAAGGGCACTGTGTTGTCATCGGACCTTTATATATATAGCTCTCGTTATTTATTCTATGAAAACGTACAATAAGTTATACATCACCGACATTGAAGATCCATGGGCGCCGAATAACTAACTGAAATCCGGAGAAAAAGAAAAACACAAGTTAAACCGCGGTGGTATGCCCGGCGAGTGCATAGGCGTGACTAACAATGCTTAAGTAAAATCTATAGAATATCCACTCTCTGTATCGGTACCCAACGCTACCCAGAGAGAAAGGAAAATATTTTTAAAAACATAATTTGAAAATAAAAGTTTGGATGACCAAACGCTGAGCTAGGACAAGACTGAGTTGATAAAATCGTTCGGAAACTGCCGGAGTTCGGGAATTCATGAATAGACATGCCCACTCTGGTATTTAGCCGTCGGTTCAGGGATTACATGTTCAATTATCTTATATCCGTCTCGACGTGACTTTTACCTTGTTGACTGTGGCGCGCTAACATGGCTAAACCACATTTAAACATACTAAAAAAGCAATGGCTTAAATCTCTCATAAGGTCGTACGAGTTACCTTTCTTGACTATTTCGAGGTCATGGCTCTATCATTTGAAGTTGCTTCCCTTTTACCATCAGCAATTGGCCAATTAAAAATGAGAACCAATGTTTCGACATTATGTGTTTAAACATAATCCTAGACAAATGACCAAGATGCCTGCCATGCCCACACACTTCTTCCAAAATTTTACTTTCGGGAACTGCTGAATCTATTGCAATGAAACTTGACATGTTGCAGATAACCACTATGTGTTATTCTGGCCCTGCCCTAGGGCTATCTATATGACCATTATAGTCAAACGAATTATATGTACATGTATCTCACACCTCAGGTGAGCGTTAACAGTACTATAGATCCTCTGTTTTAACACCATGCTGTTCAATACCCGGTTTGGGTCGGTGAATTATGACCCCATGTCGCAGAACTGTACATGTAGAAATAAACTGGGCCGCGGTAAAACAGTATGGCGCTATCATATAAAATTTGGTAAAAGTGGTACTTTTGCTGTCGGGTGGCAAGAATTTTATTACCTGGGATTACCTGTTGAAATTTAATTGGGCGTGGATTGACAACTAGCCCAGGTAACATTAAACCATATTATTGCATAAATACCGGTGTCACACGATATTAACAGCCGTTTATTAATGAAAGAAAAAAAAAAAAAAAAAAAAAAAACAACATGCATTAATATTGCAATTCACACGCGCACGTGCTGTTTATACATGGCTTTTACTTATGTTCGTTACCGGGCGCCAGCAAAGCACGTGCTAGTAATGAGAAACTGAAGTCCGCCCGGAACGAGCATAAAAACGAAAGACTTTACGCGTATGAAAATGTGATTGAGGTTGTAAAATATAGTGCACCATATTTCTTTCGTTTCTGCACCTTATTTCTTTCGTTTCTGCAGAATTTATGCGATCAAAAATGTTTTTGTCATCCATTTACATTCGCTAGGTCCCTTGGGGAGTGTTGAAAACCGAGCGGTTTTCAACACTCCCCGAGGGACCTAGCATGAACCGTGATAATTTGGCGTAACTGTAAACCGTTTGTATCAGGCTAGGTGTGTGTGTGGGGGGGGGGGGGGGCACCGGGATATACCGGCAGAAACATGGGCTTAAACCTGGATGCTTCGGCGAAGTTTGACCGATGCCACAGTACAACTTTTACTTACAGCGTAAATGAAAACATATCAGTATACAGCTTTTTATATAGTGTGTTTCTCCTCTTCTTTTTTTTTTCTTCAGGTATTGCATGGATATTTATAGTTTGTGTCACAGTGATTCAAATACGATGATTTCGTCGCGAGCTGGCTTTTCGTTCAGGTTCGTCCTCGTGCTCGGCGCGTTAGACCAAAAGCTTTAGCCGGCTACCTTACACACAGATGAACCATTTGCTCTATTTTTTAAATCGATGAAGATCTACCATCTCCGATTATATATATGACTTTTTAACGTCTCGGAATCGCCTCCCTGTCTCCTTCTGGTAGAAAACGCGCACAACATGTAACATAACTGTTTTCAGAATCTAAGTTCTGCTTGCACACTGATGTGGCGGTTGGCTTTTAATCATGGGATTCGTCTGGACTCAATCATTATTCTTGGATTGACGGTGAAATTGATTGTTGAAATAACAGCAAAACTGTGCTTTTATGTTACCAAAACTGTGCTTTTATGTCAGCAAAACTGTGTTTTTATGATTGCAATGACAAGTACAAAGTTTTCGGGTGTGCCGAGTGTTAAAATGCTATGTAACGTTCTTTCTATCTTATCCTGCATCCACGCGCGCGCGCGCGCGCGTGTGTGTGTGTGTGTGTGTGTGTGTGTCCAATTAATGGGTCCAATTAGGAATAGCACTTACAACATTAAAATAGAAACTCAGCACGTGCAAATATTTATTGGCACACACATGTCGTATAGATTACAGATACCCTGTTCATGTGTTGTGCATTCAATCAAAACGAACCGAAACACGCCTATCATCAAATTATAGTGGTGTGCTACCTTCCAGTGTCAGTGCAGTGGGGTGACGACAGCTGATTATTGTTACGTCACAGATTACTTCACAGACTGCGAAATTTGCAGATTCCTCCTGCATTTTGCTGTCGTTGTTTTTAGACGATTCTTTTGAAAATAAATGAAATTGGACATTGTATGGAATATGAATTTGATCATAGTGCTACTAGAATTACTAAAATGACGGGATCAAAGGCCAATGGTAAGATAAAACATTTGCTTTTGTTCACATTTTATGTCAACAACAAGCCAAACACTGTTCCAGAAATGTCGCCATTTTCTCCGGTTTTACCATTTTGAAACCGAAAGTAGATTTTAGATTGTGGCAGAAATTTAGGGCCTATAAAAAGTTTTTGATGAAAATTGGCACACAGACAGAAAATTTTATGCTCTGTTTGGTTGTCAAGATGAAAAATTTCCAGTTTATTCGCAAATTACTGCTTTTTTCGTTTTTCTGAGGGCACTGTCAAACGGCAAAAAATTCGCAACTTTAACGCGGTTCTTCAGCGACACCGGGATAAATTGTCGCATACAGCAATTCTTTTTGAACCGAATGATGTTCGCTTTTTCTATTTTCATCGCTGACAGATTGCAAATGTGAAGTATAAACGAGAACTTTGATGATAAACGCATCAACTGAAATGGGGCTTCAAAAATTGGAAGTAGTTCCCGGGAACGAACGCACGTGAATTTTGTTTTTAAAATCCTACGCTAGGCCCATCTCCGTTCCCGACTGTTCATAGCTGTAAAAAATATAATTTTCTGAAGAAAAAAATATTTTTTTCACTTTTGCTTATCAAAAATGAAAGTTACTACTTGTCAGAACACACAATTAAAATATTAGACCAAAGAATTAAATATGATGAGTTGTTTTGTGGGGTATACATGTGTTTGTTAACCTTTTAAGATCTTGCAATGGCTGAAGTAAAATGATATTTGGTTGACTTTATAGAAAACATCCAGCTACTTTCAACTGTAACCATCCATGCCTAGAAAAAGACATTTTAAAAGATTTATTTTCACTTTAGATTTATTCTCAACCCATCCAACTTTATAATCCAATACTTTGCATTTTATTTATCTTGACAAGTGGCTATATTTTAAATGAAATTAACTACTCACAGTCTTTTTAAAACGAAATATAAATCCTTTATTTAAAACTTCAAATTTCACAAGACACCTTTCATTTTCATTTCACATGACAATGAAGAGTCATCTTTAAGGATGTAAAAATCTGAAGGACTTCCCATTTTCTCTCATTTAAACCTGATTATGTGAAATTTACAGTCACAGTGTACATATAAATATTTATCATCCCACTCATGAATAAACTTATCTATTTACGTGTGTATGCGACCTATTGATTAGCTGGGTGCACAGTCACTGCTGTGACACAAATACTGAATGAAACAAAAATAACTAAAAACCTAAAATCAATAAAAAAAAAAGCATGGCTGATGTATGAGACATTATATCCTCATTAAAATCATAGCACAGAATAGATCTACACCAGAGCTACCTCTTATTTTTTTATCTGAAGCACCATCTCTCCAATGTGTGATTGTTCTCATTGCAAAAGGAGTACACTGCAAAAGAAAATCTCAGAAAAAAAAGAACTTCAACAAATGAGCCTGTGTGTGAGAAAACCAACAATTTGGGTTGAGACCAGGTCTGACACAAACCAAACTGTACAGTCACAGAAGATGTTTAGAGGCTCAAAATTTTGGATTTAGAAAGTAGAGGTATTGTACTATCCATGTAGCGAAAACAAAGGCGCTGATCAGCTTCACAGTAACTGCGAAGCTGATCTGTGCCTTTGTTTTCGCCTATGCAGATTGTTGGTTTTCCCATGCGGTGGCTCAAATCAAAGGGTACACTTTACCAAAGCACAAAACTTGCATTATACATGCAGTGATGTATGTCTTCATTTATATATGTTTTTTTTAAATTTCGCTAGGTGCATGTTTTGTTTTTGTTTATTCAACCTTTATTAGCTGTATAATGTTGGTGCCCTCTAGCAGTCTGGGACCCTATACTACAGACAATGCCTACAAAATAAAAAGTGGCCCAGTGATGTGCTGCACATCAGATTACATGAATATGATGATACAAAAAATACAAGTGTCTCTTCATTGTCATGTAAATTAAAATGGCTGTCTCTCAAGTAGAGACAATCTGCGCCATTGTCCGACTCTCTTGAAAGAGAGGCAATCTCATCTGAGTTTACAGCTATCACTTCAAGTAAAATCTATGGCCAATCAAACAACTTGGATGAAATACCATTTGTGAGGTACAGTACTACTATATAAACATTTCTACAATAAGAGCTGTCGCAGGACAGCGTGCTCGACTGCTTCTGACCTTTGTCAAACATAAGGCCGAACCCGACTAGTAACCCAGAGCATTATGCTCATACATCTTTTTGCCTTGATGCAATAAGGCAAAATCACTGAACCATGAAAGTTAACAATAACTACCTAAGATTTAAAGGTCTCACTCATATTGTGAAAGAAGTGTGTTCATATACCAACTGAGTGCCAAGACACAAGGCAAAATCACTAAACCGTGAAATAAGGTCACACTGACCTATAAGTATTTCAGGGTCAAAGCCTCAAAGGTCTAGTGATACTTACTCATAATGTGAAAGAAATCTGATCATATACCCATTCAGTGTTGAGATATAAAGCAAAATCACTGAACCATGAAATTAGGTCATAGTGACCTATAAGTATGTTTGGGTCCAAGGTCTAGTCATACTCATTCATTATCAGAAAGAAGTATGAAAAAATACCAACTGAGTATTGAGATATAAGGCAAAATCACTGAACCATGAAATTAGGTCACAGTGACCCACGAATACGTTACGGTCAAAGGTCTTGTCATACTCATACATATCGTGAAAGAAGTATGTTCATATACCAATTGAGTGCCGAGATATAAAGGAAAATCACTGAACCGTGAAATTAGGTCATATTGACCTAGGACTACTTTAGGGTCAAAGGTCTTGTCATACGCAAACATAGTGTGAAAGAAGTTTGTTCATAAACTACTTAAGTGCCGAGATATAAGGCAAAGTCACTGAACCGTGAAATTAGGTCACAGTGACCTATAAGTATATTGGGGTCAAAGGTCTGGTCATACACACTCATAATCTGAAAAAAGTATGAAAATATTCTAATTGAGTGTCAAGATATAAGGCAAAATCACTGAACCGTGAAATTAGGTCACAGAGACCTAGGACTACTTCAGGGTCAAAGGTCTTGTCATACGCAAACATAATTTGAAAGAAGTTTGTTCATAAACCATTTGAGTATCGAGATATAAGGCAAAATCACTGAACCGTGAAATTAGGTCACAGTGACCTATAAGTATATTGGGGTCAAAGGTCTGGTCATACTCACTCATAATCTGAAAAAAGTATGAAAATATACTAAATAAGTGTCAAGATATAAGGCAAAATCACTGAACCGTGAAATTAGGTCACAGTGACCTAGGACTAATTCAGGGTCAAAGGTCTTGTCATACGCAAACATACTTTGAAAGAAGTTTGTTCATAAACCATTTGAGAACTGAGATATAAGGCAAAATCACTGAACCGTGAAATTAGGTCACAGTGACCTACAAGTATATTGGGGTCAAAGGTCTGGTCATACTCACTCATAATCTGAAAAAAGTATGAAAATATACTAATTGAGTGTCAAGATATAAGGCAAAATCACTGAACCGTGAAATTAGGTCACAGTGACCTATAAGTATATCGGGGTCAAAGGCCTGCTCGTACTCACTCATAATCTGAAAGAAGTAAGAAAATATACTAATTGAGTGTCAAGATATAAGGCAAAATCACTGAACCATGGAAAGTAGGTCAACCGACCCTTTCCGTCATGACACACAAGTCAGTGTCATAAAGTCAAAAGATGAATGACTAACCATCTTCCTAAGTTGTTTCTATTAAGAAATAAAAAGAAAAAAAATTCGGGGAGTTCTAGATTTTGACCTCTAGCCCCGCCCCCCTGACTCCGACCCAGAGGTCCGATGTCATGGAACCTAAAGTGTATGAAGTATGAATGCTTTATGATAAGTTGTTGTCAAGATATGGACTCCTTGTAAAAGTTACACAGCAGTACATCTATTTTTTACAGTGTTCTAGTTTTTAACCTCTAGCCCCACCCCCCAGGCATGGCCCGAGAGACCCGATGCCATTAAATGGAACTCAACCCTACAGGGTACCTATGGTCCGAGTATGAAAGCCCTCTGATAAAAAGTTTTCAAGATATAGACTTCTAGAATACTATATCACAGAAAAGCCATTATTATTAATGGTGTTCTAGATTTTAACCTCTAGCCCCACCCCCTGGCATGGACCCAGGGATCTGATGCCATGGAATGAAAGCCGACCCTACAGGGTGTCAATGGCCCAAGTATCAATGCTTTCTGATGAGTGGTTGTCAAGATATGGACTTCTAGAAAACTTTAACACAAGAATTGCCATTTTTGAAGGTGTTCTAGATTTTAACCTCCAGCCCCACCCCCTGGCCTGGACCCAGGGGCCCGATGCCATGGAATGAAAGCTAACCCTACAGGGTATCTATGGTCCAAGTATGAATGCTTTCTGATGAGTGGTTGTCAAGATATGGACTTCTAGAAAACTTTAACGCAAGTGTGACGCGCACGCGCACGCGCACGCGCACGGGAACGGGAACGGGAACGGGAACGGGAACGTGGACGACCGAGGTGACTGCAATAGCTCTATGCACTTCGTGCAGTCGAGCTAAAAACAAAACCACAATGCTACAACAGAGACAGCCAGTTTCCAAACTTTCCATGTTTCTCAATATAAGTCTTTGGAAACTTAAAGTTACCATAGCAACCTGAGTTCTCATCTAACAGGAACAAAACACAATTTATGTAGCGTATTATGTCAGGAACATACATACCATGTACAGGCTTCAACCGACCCTATTACAATTTCAGAGAAGAAGATAGGCGGATTTTTGTAATATTTCCACAGACCTGGCTAAATGTGTTTTGGAAGATCTGTCCTAACAATTCTACCCTTGGTGGCTGGTGCTACAATGCCAGACCAAAACCAAGTGACAGGAATTAGGTAGCCTTTTTTCTAAATGCATATCTTAAGTTTGGATTCAGTACTATTATGAAAATAACTTTGAAAAAGGCCTGATTTTCCTTGGCACTATAATTCTGTTTGGAGTATAGTCTGATGGCCATCAAAATCACAAGCATGTGTGTTCAAACAAAAGCTAGCATAAAGAAATTACAATTCAAATATGAATTTATTATAATCACATAGATCCAGCCTTCAGCTGTTGTTAACAATCTACATGTATACACAGTGTGTAGCATTCCGAATGTGTCACACAGTTTCAGTTCTATGTGTAAACGTAGTGGGAAAAATTTTCCCACTTTACACATCACCAAATCAAACACAAATACATTTATTACTGTGAAAAATGAAAGCCTGCTCACTTGCACTTTTCATACTGGTAGAAAACATTAAATTATGTCGCCAGATTATGTTTCATAAAAAAGTCTGATTTTCTACTTCAAAGTAATACTGTCAGCCTTCAGTCAGCCTTCACCTGTGAATCAAATGATGAAATCCCCTCCAATGGCAAAAATCCCTTCATCGCTATGGGTGAGATTACAGTTGACCCCAAAGGGGTCATTAAACTGTTGAATAATTTGAATATACATAGATGGCCTGAGTGCTAGGGTGTTGAAAGAATGTAGTTCTGAAATTGCTCCTATCCTGGCCTATATCTACAATGAGTCGCTTGCTTAGGGTGCTGCACCAGACCATTGGCGACAGGCAAATGTAGCCCAGCTATTTAAGAAAGGTGAGTAATATGATGCAGCTAATTATCGACCAGTGTCCCTTTCTTGCACCTGTTGCAAAACTCTCGAGCATATAACAGTCAGCAACATAAACAAGCATCTGGCTCTTGAAAGCATTCTTGCTGACTGTCAACATAGCTTCCGAAGTCAAAGGTCTTGCGAAACCCAGTTAGTTCAGTTTTATCACGACCTGGTTAGTAATCTGGATTGAGCTGTGAATCGTGGTCATAAGCAAACAGATGTGATTGTCATGGATTTTGCCAAGGCCTTTGACAAGGTTCCACCTCAGGTCCAAAATATCCCGGATAATAAGGCACTAAAGCAAGTGTCAATTTATGTTGTCTCTGCATGATAAACACATTAGGGTGGTCTAAAAGGAATTAAAGTGACGACTGTCGACTAAGGCTCTAATATAAGGTTTTTATCATGTTTGATCAACATTTATACATGTAAGTTACTATGAATGAAAATGGAGTTTTCCTCTTCATTTTTTACCAAAATTTGGTGTTTTTCTGTCAACAAAAAGCTGAAAACAGTGAAATTTGATACCTAACTTTCTAAACGATTTATGCAGAAACATGTTGATTTCTCCAGAAATATATTAAGCTACTGCTTTATGAAAAAAATATCTTGGATATTTGCTCAACTAATTAAATTAGCAGCTTTTAAACTTAATCAGTTACAGCTTTGATAACCTAGCCGAGATCACATACATGTATATCCAATAAATACCATTAACATACCAGTTACCTATCCAGGGTTTATTGGATCCGAGGTTCCACATACAGATTATTGTACAAACTTGACTTTTACATGATCTCTACACATAAGTGGATAGACTTGTGGGCTGGCTTTCTGAGTGCTCACAAAAAGTGATATTAGATGGCCGAGCCTCAGATCCAGTCCCGGTTCTATCTGGTGTCCTTCAAGGACACCAGATAGAACTATCTAGCTACATCCAAGCAAACATATACAGTTCAATTACACACTGCATCAGCAAACATTAAAGCTAAATACCTATGTTTAATAGAGGTGGGTGGTAAAACCGGTATTCCGGTATACCGTGGTTCTCTTTTGTTTTGGTACGTACCGTGGTACTTTTTCACTGTTCCGGTTTTTATGGTACATATAGGCAGTCTCCATTGTGAGGCTGTTTGCTAAATAAATTGCTAATATTTCCATATTTGTATGAGTCCTTAAATGATTAATTTGATCATGATCTTATATTAAAACATCTACAGAGAACAATTTTCAATTGCCCTTCCTCCACCAAAATGTTGGCTATATTGTTTTCATTCTAAATTAAATTATTGAAAGTCCAAAAAATTCAGACATGCTTGAAATGACTTACAAAAAAATATGTACATATGTTAATGTTACATATGTTAATGTTACATATCAGTAAGCTCAAGCTGTGGACTGGTGTGTCGCTAAGTGTTGAGTATGTGTATCAACCAAACATCTGTAAAAGCCAATTCAATTTACTGGTGGCCAGAGATATAGATTAATCAATCATTTGATTACAACATGACAACTGATATGCCCTAAAATAGTCCTACACTTTATGTCCTAATAGACAGTGTTAAATCTATCTTTTTCAGGTTGATTTTGGTAATGGAAGAAAGAAAAACAAATGAATTGCCCAACCCCCACACATTTAATGTGCTGCACCAGAAGGCCCAAACTGTTTCTATATATAGCTTCTGGTACACCGCGATACATACCACGGTACTTGACTGAAAACCGTGATATACCGTGGTACATTATTTTTCGTGGTACCCAGCTCTAAAGTTTAACAATCTCAGACAATCTTCATTGGGTTCAACATATTTCTGAAATTACATGCAAGGCATTGAAGGAAACTAAGACTTTGGGTTTTCTTTGACGCAATTAGGCACTGGCATATTAGGCGTACAAAGGAAGTTGCATTATACAAAACATTGGTTGGACCTCAACTTGAGTATGCACTATGCAGCTCCTATTTGGCATCCCTATGATGAAACTCAGACTTATATGTTGAAGAAGGTGCAGAGGACTGCAGCAAGGTGGACCTGCAGGCAATGGAGGAACATCAGTAGCGTCGGCAATATGCAACTCAGCTAGATAAACTTGAGTGGCCATCCGGCCCCCAGGGAGTGGTGCTTCTTAATCTTCCTTGACACTCCCAAAGTGTCTCTGGTCTTGATAAAGACAAATACCTGATCCCTGGACCCGGCACCCAACCTAAGGTGTACTTGGGCATTACATGAACCAAAATACACAAGACAGTTTGCCTGTAGTGATGCCTTGAAAAAATCCCTTTTCCACATGAACTATTTCTGTTTGGAATAGTCTCCCTTCTTCAGTGGTCTCATCCGAGACATTTGAGGAATTTAGGCTTCTATTTACATTATAAGGCACAGAGGCATGTGTTTTAGTGTACCTCTGATTCTATATCTTGTAAATAGTTTTAACAGCCCACCCCAAATATTTTTCTCCCTTGACTAAATTCTAAATTTAGCCACCCATCCCACACCCGAGGTGATGATCAGAAATAAACTGATTGACTCAGTATCAGAAGATATCTATAATAGTCACATTATCCATAGGTCTCAAGCTAACCATTCAAAATTGATAGAAAAAGTTCACAGGTAAACAGGTCTAAAATTAAATAGAACAAGTAGCTCAGGGGCAATGATCGCTCACCTGAGAGTCAACAAGTACAGTCACTGAACAAAGTAATTGGGAGTTTTACCATATACGGGTATGGTGGCCATCTTGGTCATGTGACCTTGAAACTCTACTTACATCAGCAGAAGAGCTCTTGTCTGGATTGTGTATCCTCTTTTCTGCCATTTTGGTTCACTTGAAAAAATCATCTAACAAGGTCAGGGTCCTATAATGACCCCCAGGGTGGGGCCATATTTGACCCCAGGGGCAAGATTGGCAGGATTTATGTAGAGCTCCACATGACAATGTTTTATATCAAATATACAAGCTTTGTGTCATGCTGTTGCAGAGAAGATTTTTTCATATATTTCCATTTCAAGTCTATGGTAGATAATGACATGCCTGGGGCGTGGCCTGTATGGACCCCACAGGGGCACCGTTAGCAGCATTTATAAAGAAGAGTATTATACATTGTTTATAAATAAGAGTATTATACATTGGTCCACACAACATATGAAAGCTCTGGACCATATGGTTTCGGAGAAGATTTTTTTATGTTTTTCCAATGACGCCCCTGGGGCGAGGCCCGTATGGACCCCAGGGGCACAGTTGGCAGGATTTATAAAGAGGACCACTATACATTGCTAAAAACAAAATATGAAAGCTTTGGGCCTTGTGGTTTCGGAGAAGAAGATTTTTTAAAGTTTTTCCCATGATGCCCCCGGGGCGGGGCCCATATGGACCCCAGGGGCACAGTTGGCAGGATTTATAAAGAGGAACACTATACATTGCTACAAACAAAATATGAAAGCTCTGGGCCTTGTGGTTTCTGAGAAGATTTTTTTTATGTTTTTCCCATGACGCTCCCGGGGCAGGGCCCTTATGGACCCCAGGGGCACGGTTGGTAGGATTTATAAAGAGGACCACTATACATTGCTACTGACAAAATATGAAAGCTCTGGGCCTTGTGGTTTCGGAGAAGAAGATTTATTTAATGTTTTTCCCATTGTAAGTCTATGGGAGCTAATGACCCCTGGGGCGGGGCCATTTTTGACCCCAGGGGCATGATTGGCAGGATTTATATAGAGGACCACTAAACATTGCTACATACAAAATATGAAAGCTTTGGGCCTTGTAGATTTTTTTATGTTTTTCCCATGACACCCCCGGGGCGGTGCCTTATGGACCCCAGGGGCACGGTTGGCAGGATTTATAAAGAGGAACACTATACATTTCACAAACAAAATATGAAAGCTCTGGGCCTTGTGGTTTCGGAGAAGAAGATTTTTTTATGTTTTTCCCATGACGCCCCCGGGGCGGGGCCCGTATGGACCCCAGGGATTTATAAAGAGGACCACTATACATTGCTACTGACAAAATATGAAAGCTCTGGGCCTTGTGGTTTCGGGGAAGAAGATTTTTTAATGTTTCTCCCATTGTAAGTCTATGGGAGCTAATGACCCCGGGGCGGGGCCATTTTTGACCCCATGGGCATGATTAGCAGGATTTATATAGAGGACCACTGAACATTGCTTCATACAAAATATGAAAGCTTTGGGCCTTGTGGTTTTAGAGAAGAAGATTTTTTTTATGTTTTTTCCATGACACCCCCGGGGCAGTGCCTGTATGGACCCCAGGGGCACGGTAGGCAGGATTTATAATGAGGACCATTACACATTGCTACACACAAAATATGAAAGCTCTGGGGCTTGTGATTTCGAAGAAGAAGATTTTTTTAAGTTTTTCCCATGATGCCCCCGGGGCAGGGCCCGTATGGACCCCAGGGGCACAGTTGGCAGGATTTATAAAGAGGAACACTATACATCGCTACAAACAAAATATGAAAGCTTTGGGCCTTGTGGTTTCTGAAAAGAAGATTTTTTTATGTTTTACCCATGACCCCCCCGGGGCAGGGCCCGTATGGACCCCAGGGGCACGGTTGGCAGGATTCATAAAGAGGACCACTATACATTGCTAAACACAAAATATGAAAGCTCTGGGTCTTGTGGTTTCGGAGAAGAAGATTTTTTTTTATGTTTTTCCCATTGTAAGTCTATGGGAGCTAATGACCCCTGGGGCGGGGCCATTTTTGACCCCAGGGGCATGATTGGCAGGATTTATATAGAAGACCATTATACATTGCTACATACAAAATATGAAAGCTTTGGGCCTTGTGGTTTTGGAGAAGAAGATTTTTCATGTTTTTCCCATGACATCCCCGGGGCGGGGCCCATATGGACCCCAGGGGCACGGTAGGCAGGATTTATAAAGAGGACCATTATACATTGCTACACAAAAAATATGAAAGCTCTGGGCCTTGTGGTTTCTGAGAAGAAGATTTTTTTTATGTTTTTCCCATTGTAAGTCTATGGGAGCTATCCGTTGCCATGGAAACCAGAGTTCTGATCCGACCTGGCCCAAAACTAGAGCTGTCTTACATATCGATATATCGGTGGGAAATACTGTGATATATCGATACAAATATTGATGTACAATATTAATATACAAGTAATTTTTCATCAAAGTGTTTTGTAATGTTAATAGACCCATATTGTTTTCTTATGCTACTTTAAATTTGAATTCATGTATACAATATAAAACTCCCTAGCCTTCTCTAACCTTTTAAGAATTTAGTCTCACCAAAAACAAGTGTAAGATAGAGTTTCAACATCATTTTAAATTTTATTCGTGAAAGAGAAGAGACATATATTACTTAAGTTAAATTTTAACGGACATGATCAAAGTGCATGCACATCATAACTAGCCTAATCTGAATGAATGTTGCCTGTGTCTGGCAATTTGGCAAATTGACATTGCTAAAAATAAAGGATGGGTATTTGATGATATGGATGTAATTTCTCCACAAAATGTGCTGTTAAGAGCTAACCCCAACCCTTAGGTAATGGTTAGACTCATTTTAAACGTTTGAAAACATTGTGCAGTGGGTATTTAATAACACTGCCTCATGTTTTATGTAAATATACGGTACATGTAACAAGACATCTCTAATATACAATAAAAACTATCATTTTATGAAAATATTTGGGAAAATTTAACTTGAAATACTATATGTCCTTGTCTGTATTAAACTATATACATGTACCACTTTTCAATATCGATATGTTTTTTTCTGTATCGATATGAATATCGAAGCTCATTTTTATCGATACATCAATATCAGCAATATCAATGACAGCTCTACCCAAAACCTAATACAGCCTTTCCCCCTCCTCTATGATGCTTTAGATAAAATTTGATCACGATTGGCCTTGTTGTCTTAGAGATATTTGAGTTTGAAAATGTGGACGCACGGACGGACGCCGGCTCGACTACTGTACTATAAGCTCACCTTGGCCTTCGGCTCAGGTGAGCTAAAAAGATGGATTAGGGTAAAACCATCAAATTTCGGACGCTTTTGAAGTTTTGAGTCATGTCCGTAGATAAACGCTGTTTATCGCAAGCCTCAAATGCTTCCTTCACCAATCTGACCGGCTCAGCTACAAGGTACATTTGATTCAATTAAAAACAGGCCATTTCATTGGATGAACCATTTAGGCGTATTTGATTAGCTCTGAAAGTGACGCACGGTCAAACATGAAAAATCGGACAGGTGGCGGGAAGTACAGACGGAGCTGAAAGGGAAAACGGACACTGGAATCTTTACACCTACCTACTTAACAATTAAAATCAGTACTTCAAGGTGACATAAATAAAGTTTCTGATTATGATGAATTGATATTTTGAGAAGAAATAAAATGTTTTAGTGTTTATTTTTAAAAAGATTCAAGTGTCCGTTTTTCCCTTCAGCTCCGTCCGTAATTCCCGCCAGCTATAAACATTTGTGGAGCGTCGACAGAAACGTCAAACTGACAATGCCAGGTAGTATGACTGGCATTCTTGAACAACTCAAATGGGAATCTCTCAAGAAAAGGAGGACGGATAATCGACTTATATTACTATACAAAGGTCAGAAGGGTAAAGCTGAAATGTCAGATGATTCTGTGTCCAAGTTCGCTTCACCCGTGCGTTCAAGGGACTAATTTCTCCCCCATCCGAACCCCCTGGTGAAATAATGTCATTTGGCGTGTCACCAGTAAACTAGCGTAAGGCGACCAGTGATCGATCAGGGACCAGTGATCGATCAACTAGTGATTATCGGCTATTAATTCTCAAAGGATACCTGAAGTAAATCTTATGCTAGTCTCAACTTAAAGCGCATTATATTACCTTACAAACACTGATTTAGATTTATTTTGGAAAGCTTTTCTATCTTGGATTTTCTTGCACTTTACGAAGAGGGGGTCTTAGTTGTACTGCTTAAAAGCGGTGCTTGTTCAATGAATTCTTCAAGATGAAACAACTTGCATTCGTTCCAACTGGCTAAATTTTTTAACTTTACTGCATACTAAACAAATCTGATCCACATTCCAAATTGTATAGGATAACGCTGCGATTAATGGACAATTTCTGTGATTTTTGAGCTATTTTTTCAACAGTTTTCCATTGTTTCTATAAGCGTTTATGCTTTTTGACCACCTCATTTCGCTGCTTAATTTCTTTTGACTCACTGAAAATTTCCAAACTGTGTTTCGTGGCTAGAGATAAACAATAACCAGTCTTTCTAAAAATGTACATACCTTCAAAGTTAGCCGCGGTTTCGGAGAGAAAAAGAAGGTGATCCATCACTGGTCCACCTGACCCTGATTCACGCTGTATGATGGTGGGTGTGTTAAAATGACGTCACTGAGAATGTGACGTGATGACGTCATAAATTGACATATTGGAAAACATGGCGAAGGTTCAAGCTTGCATATGGTATGTACACATGCATTCTCCACTGCATGTCTGATCCGCAAATTTATCAAACGGAAGTGTCTCGGCGTCCGGTACCGGACGAATTAGGCTAAAGTCTCCGCGTCCGGCAATGCCGGACACCGAGCCTATCCTCACTGGAATGGCTCCGTGTCCGGCACTACATTTTTCCTACCAGTTTCTTGGTTGTAAGTAGTAAAAAGTACAAATAATTTGATTACTTTCAATACAGTTTGAAGAATAAATATTTTTTCATTCGTGTTCCGCCATTTGGAAAAGGGGATGTAACTCTTAATTTGTTTATGTCTTGTGTAAAGATGAAACTGTAGCGAATTCAATATCATGTTGCATTTTGGTTGTTGAATAAAAAATATATAATCTTGTTGTTGTTTTTTTATCAAATATAATTATCTATCAAATAAGTTCTTTAAGCCCATGTATTTAACCTTGCGTTAAATGATGCCAATTAGCCTCGTCTTCTCATCTTTAGGTAGCTATAGCCAGCTAACCGTGAATTGCGCGCCTCTTTTGTTCCTTTAGAAATGATCTCCGACAACAAACGACCATTCTCAAGTAAAACAAACAAACAATATAATTACGTAAATCAGAAAACAATTCGTCCATTAAGATGTGCAATGCAAAAATAAATTATGTTGTCTCTGTTTTTGACCAGATCAGACACAAACCGATGATCATGCAGATGCAACTTATATAAACGTACGACCAATGATTAAAACGTGATGAATATTTAGTTAAGCTCGTCATATAAAAATGTTTCGTTTATTTTCGTCCAGATCAGACACAAACCGGTGATCATGCAGATGCAATTTATATGATATTCGTTATAAGAACTTATATATGGTCTATTTTCCACACAAGTATATAACTAACCTTGTTTTATCATGTTGAACTTCGACCAGATAAGACACTAATCGGCTAGTATGCATAGGCAACATAGAAGCATTCCATTTGCCGTTGATTAGAACGTACGATCTGTGTCTAACGCATGCATATAATGTTTAAATAACGTTGTTATCATAAAAAATGTTTTATTTGATTTTCGACCAGATCAGACACAAACCGGCTAGTATGCATAGGCAAAATAGAAGCATTCCATTTGCCGGTTATATGACCTACGTTAATAGAACGTACGATCTATGTCTAACACATGTATATAATGTTTAAATAAAGGTCGCAAGGCACTCTCTTGCATTTGGCAAAAATTAATTACATGTAATATGTACACGGGTATAAGTTTTATTACTTTTGATCCAAAACATAGATTATGGGTACTCATTAGAACCGCTTCGGCGAAGCGGTTCTAACGTGTACCCACAATCAATGTTTTCAGCTTTAATATCAAAAAGATCAAAAATTTTCTTATGCAATTTTCAAATTTTACAGCTGAAAAAAAAAAATCTGTGTAGATTCTATAATACATGGGCGTTGTGTAGTGACATGATAAAGGTTTATGAAGTAATTCGTGCAGTAGCGCATTTAGATGGACCTTTTATCATCATACTGAGATGACGCATCTCACTAGCTTTTGACACTGAAAATAATTACAACAAGTGAGTGGAAAATTGCTCAGCTAATTAGGACATTTAGGCATAAATCAATGAAAAGCAGCCTTTATGAGAATCACTTTTCATTTAATATAGTAATTATCATTAACAATTGTGAGTAAGTCAAATAATCAATGTATCTTTTACTTTTTGCTGATTAAAAAAGTTTTACCAGCATTTACCATTTAGCATATACGGAGCGAACAAATATCTTATATTTCTGTGTCACTAGCCCTTATATCAAACGGCATACTGCGATTGGACAAATAGTCACTGTAAAAATCCAATATGGCGGCGTTCGATGTGAAAAATATCTAGCGAATTCATTTTGTGACACATTAGCCGGTATTTAATCTGATTTATGTTTCTTTTGTTATCATTTACTACCAGGAAACTTGTAAGAAAAATGTAGTGCCGGACACGGAGCCATTCCAGTGCGGATAGGCTCGGTGTCCGGCATTGCCGGACGCGGAGACTCTAGCCTAATTCGTCCGGTACCGGACGCCGAGACACTTCCTTATCAAACATGGCTATTTTTGATCGATCACTGGTCCCTTTACGCTATTCAGATTCAGACCACACCAGTAATCATCACGAGTAACTGCTTAAAAGGTAAAATACATGTAATTAATCTAAGGATTAAACTGAACATAGATATCTGGGTTTTACCTGCTTCTTTTGGCACTTTTTGACAGAAAGTTTTGTAATTTTGACAAAAGCCACGAATACATCTATTGGTTCAATCATCGTGCGCGGTCCGTTTAGTTACCCTAATTGTTGTTGTTGTTGTATAAATTCTCCCAATCAAGGGACACCTTCTCTCGAAGTGGATAAGATGTATGTAATGGTTCTTCAATGCCCGTCACCCTATGTACAACTAAAAAAGGTTTAAGCTATTTCATGCTGTTGTGTGCCTCGATACATATCTAACCATAGGATTTACTTTCTAGTTCGTTTCACTTTGGGGATTTAAAGCAAGTCTCTTATATCGTTCAATATGGAGGGTATGGCACAGGCGTCTGGTTTGCATATCAAGGTCTCTATATGATCCATGACGGATTATGTCACCGGCAATGTTCGTGAAGCAGCTACTATCTAGTATAAGCTGAAGCAGAATCCACAGGACAATGCAACTCTCGTCCTATGCGGGTTATGGCCTCCAACACCGGCCTCCTTACAGGGTACAACACAGGACAATCCAATAGGAAGTGGGCAACTGTTTCATTAGCATTAAAACAGAGTTGACATCTGGCATCAATGATATTCTGGTTGAAGCGGGCTCTGTTGACTTGCAAAACATAGACTCCGGTGACCAGTTTCAGCTTTGTATGAACAAAGGGACATCACTTACACTCCAAACATCCTGTATCAAAGGATGCTTGTTGTTGTTGTTGTTGTATCGTAGAGTCCCGCCTTTGACTTATCGGCGCGGGTAAAAGGCGGGAAGTTATTTGCACTATACAAAATCACTATCTTGGTGAAGTCTAAAACGTTCTTGTAAATAAAATAACTGTGAGTTCCAGTGAATAAAAGTCGGTGAAGTCTAATAAAACTACTAGTGTTCTGGCGAATAAAAGTCTGTGCCCACACTGGGCAGCGCTCTGATAGCTTGTTTGTGAGATGGCCTATCTTCTGCCTGGCACTTCTTAGAACAATACCTCATAAATTTACAAGCCGAACATTTTGGAAGTCCCCTTGTGCTAAGCAATTTGAACAGCTGTTTTGCGATTCAATGTCTGTTTCCGGTATCCTATTGAACAAAGACTTTCGGAACTGCGAATAGTCACTATCAGAAATTACTGATTTGTCTATTTCTGTCTCCTCGGTAGAGAGTTCGTTTAGTAGATCCTATTGTTCTTCAATGGCTAAACGAATGTGAGGCTCAGAAACTAAGGGTGAACGATCCAAGCACCCAGATTCCTCTGGATGTCTGACCATTGGCAATCATCCTCGTTTCCGGGGATTTACGATCCATGCGGCACTTGGAATTCTCCGAATGACTGACCGCAAAAAATTGTGGACTGGCAACCTTCCTTGTTTCTTATAGCCGGGCGTAGTGGGCAGCAAGGTTTTCAGCTCTGGGCTGTCTGGCAATTCAATCGTCTCCAGTGCTCGCTGCGCCGTCTCCGATCCCTGGCCACGCGAGATGGGGTTTTCTTCTCCTTTTGCTTTGGTTGGTCAGCTAGTCGAACATCAGCAGAAGCTTTTTTCTTGTCCTTATGTTGACTCACTACCACTCCAGAAGCTCGTTTCATCAATGGCGGCTGGTTCCCATGACCCTGTCCTTTGTCTGCTTTGGTGGGAAAATTAATTGAATTAATTATCAATTATCAATGAAAAGCTGACTGCATTCCTGACCAGTTTCCATTTGTGCCGTGTTTCGCCACCCTCGATGATGTTGAGAATCTTTTGGAAGTGAACTGGAATAAAACTGGCAGAAGAATTTTCCTCTGAGTCCATATTTTATTAAGTCCAAATCCCCCCTAAGAAAGTGCGTCCGCCATCTTCAACGATCACTCAACTCATCACTTTGGTTCAAATCAGATTCTCTCTCTCTCTCTCTCTCTCTCTCTCTCTCTCTCTCTCTCTCTCTCTCTTATGTATATTTATCTTGATCAATTAGCATTTGACTCTGAATCTGAGTTAATATGTGAATGGTTAATCCCAGGGACAATACTTCACCAGTGACTGAAGTGAAATATAGTATGTGACATTTGAAGTTCGGTTTCAAAAGACTGACTCAATTGAAGAGAGCAAAATATCAAACAGAACTAATGGAAGACATATCCAGAAAGTGGCAAATCATGAACTGAAAAGGGTTATCAAATCATTAAACAATGGCTAATTATATGCTGATATCTATGTGTGTATGTAGATTAAACATATCATGAATGGAAATGATGTAGCAGTTTTAATGATCGTTCCAAGTCGATACTTCTGTGGTGGTTCTTTTTGTTTTATGTCTTGGTGTATAAACAATTTTTTGTGCTGTTGGCGCCTTATGTATGTTTTCATATTTTTAGTTAAGTTAAGGTAACTGAGTGGCCACCTATTGGGAAAATAGCTGCTCATTCGGCTTACGATATGTTTCATGGTGTAAGTACCTGATTGTTAGTTTGGTTTTTTCCCACCTCGGTTTTTGGAGTGGGAATCTTTTTCTGATTGCGCCTTTTCCTGATCTTTGCCTACTTGTACCTTTTTAATGGCCCATCCCGAATGTTCTCCCCATTTTGCTAAATTCAAAATTTAGCACCCACCCCACACCTGAGATGATGATCAGAAATTGATCCACTCAGTATATGAAGATGAATAGATAGCAGATTATTACAATCTGGAAGCAATTAATTGAAGTTTTATGAATGGTTATTTGATTGGGTGGGTTAACACTAGTTATTTTAATTTGGATCAGCCTTATCCGGATTAACCTGATCCGGATTATATTCGAGTTCATACTAAACCATTTTCAGTCTGGATCAGACTGATCTGGATCAACTTGATCTTGATTATATCTGTGTTCACTCTAGACAAAAATTTATCCAGATCATAATGATCTAGATCAAATCATTAACCCAGATTAAAGTGACAAGTGTGAATACACTCAAAAGCCATGACTCCTATTAGCAGTTTTTAAGAGAAAATGAGACAAAACTGTTTTTTTTTTCTAACTATCGTACATATTCGCAAAGCTGAATGGAACCATGTAAACAATGTAATCAAGGACAGTTTGGAAGAAAATAACACAAAACCATTATTTAGTTACTGTAAATCCAAAAGACAAGACAACATTGTTATTGCCCCGCTGAAATCTGAAGGAAACCTGTTAACGGATGGCAAAAGTAAAGCAAACATTATGATTATACAATTTGTGTCAGTCTTCACAAAAGAGTCGGACAATATTATTTCTAAAATTGGTAAACATCGGAATACAAAATCAGCACCAAAACTAAATATAGACAGAAATGGAGTTATGAAATTATTGAAAAACATTAACATTCACAAAGCAATGGACCCAGACGGAATACTGAATATTCTCCTTAAAACCTGTGCGGAAGAATTGTCTTTCGGACTAAGTTCCATATTCTAGTACTCATTAGATACAGGAACTCCTCCACTTGACTGGCGTAATGCAAATGTAACCCCAGTCTTTAAAGAAAGGTAACAGACATTTGGCTGAAAACTATAGACCAGTGTCTTTAACAACTGTGACATGTAAAATTTTGGAACATATCATTTGTAATCATATGCTGAAATATTTTGATTAACATAACATTTTGACATCTTCAAATCGCGGCTTCAGATCAGGATATACTACAGAAACACAGCTGCTCGTTATCAGTATACTGACGAATGGCCATCCTTGGAGGACCGCAGAGTGAAGACCTCCTTAACTTTCTTTTACAAGATTCACTCCGGTACAGTGTCTCTTGATAAAGATAGATATCTGACCCCAGCACCCAACTGAAGAAGTACCAGGGCATCTCATGATTCACAATACACGAGATATATGGCCTATAGTGATGCTCTGGAGAATTCATTTTTCTCTAGGACTATCCCTTTATGGAATAGTGTTCCCTCTTCAGTGGTTTCATAAAAGACTGTTGAAGAATTCAAGACTCTTATTTAGATCAGGGGTTCAGAAGTATACGTTTTAGTATGTATCTGTTTAGCTTCTTGTAAATAGTTTTAATTGCCCATCCCGAATGTTCTCCCAGGCCATCTTGCTAAATTCAAAACTTAGCACCCATGCCGCACCTGAGATGAGGATCAGAAATTGATAGACTCAGCATATGAAGATAGATAGATATATAGAGTTTTCTTGATCACGGAGCAAGTTGTGAAGTAAACTGGTTAAAACACTCTGTGTCTTTCTTCGTGGGTAACCTTTCCGCTTTGTGTAGGGGGTCAGGCAAACCTATCAAGCTTTACCAAGATGCAGAAGAGGTGGTCCAGGTTGTTTCAATGGACCGTTTTGAGTGTAATCAGACGGACCCACTTGACACGTCAATCATACAAATAGACCGTGTAGCGTCCAAGATGGCGGCAAAAGCAAAGTTAAAAGAATAGTTTTTCACAAAAAATAGTTTTCTTTCTCTGCGCTCGCTGATTAAGGCTTATATATAGCAAGAGAATGGCACAATGTTAGTATGAAATCAATGTCCAAAATTACTGTAGACATTGAAGGCCAGATTTTCCCAAAATACCCCCTTAACTAAGAAATTCTTGTTTGGGCATGTTCATTCATATGTCATTCTCACATATTTAACGTTGCTCAGTCGGCCTATGCTCGATTTGATAAAGTGACATTCTGATGCTTATAATTTTCCATTGCATAAAAGATAAGATGATTTATTTTGAGTCGGCAAGTATCACAACAGTACAACATAAGCTCTGATGAGCTTTTTAACCGACTAATTAACAACAATTGTATATAATCAACAAAAGTAAAACAGCTGAAAAACATCAATTATGAAAAACATTGACAATTTTAAATACACGTGTTAAGATTGAATATAATATATTTATGTTTAAATTTTGTTTTAAATAAGACTTATATTAATTATAATGCTAATAGTCAATTTCTCCTAAAACAGTTTATATGTTTATGTATATGTATTTAGTAAATCTTATTATATAGTTATTTTTAAAATATGACTTAATAAATTATTATACTAATAGTTATTTTATATGTTTAAAATAGTAAATTAGCACATTAGATAATCTAGCTAAACTTTATAATAATGAAACCCGTGGATCCGATGGACCTGGCACCAGAGCGTCACCGAAGCTTCTCCACGAGCCAGACCGACTCTCCAGAAACGTTTGTGTCCAGAGCAGACGGTTAGTCCAAAGGACCTTAAAGGTTTAAAAACAAGAACAAAATTATAAAAATGATCATAGAACATGTAACTAAAATACAAAGAAAACACATAAAACAATTATAATTTAAACATAGCCACATTGTGAGGATGTATTCATTTTAGAGTAGGAAGTGTCTCGGCGTCCGGTACCGGGCAAATTAGGCTAGAGTCTCCGCGTCCGGCAATGCCGGACACCAAGCCTATCCTCACTGGAATGGCTCCGTGTCCGGCACTACATTTTCCTTTTTTGGTTGTAAATTATGGCATTATCGTGTAATTTGGAACGGGATCCAAATAAATTTTGACCGTTTATTTTTTGCAACTCGGCATGCTTTTTGTGTCCGGAACTACTTTCGCGCGCATTAATTTGAATATAAGTAAGCACCATGGGAACAGCTGTTCGCACATCCACATTTGAAAGTTACGTTAGTCCTGTGTATGTGGTAAATGGCTGAGGCTATCCGCACGACGGTCGTGCCGATAAGCGGCGTTATCCGCACGACGGTCGTGCCGATACGCGGCATTATCGGCCCGACCGTCGTGCGGATAACCAATGCTACAGGTATTGGCTATCGGCACGACGGGAGTATAAAATTTTCTAACAAGCTTACGTATGCATTAAACTATTAATTTGTCATTAAATTAATTAATTATGTGTTTGGCTATAGAAGTGCATTCGAAATTAACATTTTTGTTAATTATGAATGAGAAAACTAGTTTGATTGGATTAATACAGCTGATGTAAACTGAATCACAGTAGATTTCTAACAACGGAGAAAAATATAACTATTACATTTTTTTTTTTAAATTCTGTTACTGAAATGTTTCCATACTCCATTGTTAAAATCAATGGCTGTTTATTCTTTTGGATCACCACATTATTTTATTATTATGTTACGATAATTACTTTCTCATTTACGCATACGCATGACTGATTTTTACAGGTACATTCACAGGTAAGCCAATCAGCAAAATAACCATTTTGTTCATTAAACAGTAAATATTGCTGCATGTGTAATATTCTGTTCCAGTTTTGAAGCCAGTGTAATATATTTATCAACCTAAAATGTACCCATTTCTAAACATTTTTAACATTTGGATATCGATTTTCCTGTCGTGCGGATAGCCAGTGTCGTGGTAAATACTGAAAGTCTATCAGAAGAGTTTTATTCAAATGCAAATAATTAAAGAAATGGAAATTGGGTATATTTTGCTGGTTATAAGCGTCCGAAAATTCTGTACAACTGAACATACTCAGTGTTCTGGTAGCGTTCTTTGAAACTTTCTAACGCCAAGAAACTATCAAATTGTTGTCCGATGTGGACTTTGTGAGCCATGATTGCAATATGGCAGAGACAACATAATATATTTTAACATTGCACATCTTAAAATGGATGGATTGTTTTCTAATTTACGTAATTACATTGTTTGTTTGTTTTACTTGAGAATGGTCGTTTGTTGTCATTAGCAGACATCAAAAGGAACAAAAGAGGCGCGCAATTCGCGGTTTGCTGGCTACCTTTAATTTGAGAAGAGGCTAATTGGCATCATTTCGAACGCAAGGTTAAATACATGGGCTTAAAGTACTTATTTGATAGATAATTATATTTGATAAAGAAAATACAAAGTTTATTCAACAACCAAAATGTAACATGATATTGAATTCGCTACAGTTTCATCTTTACACGAGACTTAAACAAATTAAAACACCCCTTTTCAAAATGGCGGAACACGAATGAAAAAAAATATTTATTCTTCAAACTTTAAATTATTTGTACTTTTTACTACTTACAACCTAAAACTGGTATGGAAAATGTACAGTAGTGCCGGACACGGAGCCATTCCAGTGAGGATAGGCTTGGTGTCCGGCATTGCCGGACGCGGAGACTCTAGCCTAATTAGTCCGGTACCGGACACCGAGACACTTCCTTTAGAGTAAGGACTTGCTGACATTTTGTTCATCAGTTTCATGAGTCCCGAAGTGTTCTTAATACCATGGTCAGATAAACTTTCTGCAGTCTCCATTTTACCTCTTCTTATGAACACTTAGTAAATCTCTGAGAATAACATATCTGCTCTCCCTCATTCCTTTTGTTGTCTTGATATTATTATTATTTTAATCTTGCAATCAAATCTGCTGAACCATGTTGTTGCATTTCTTGCCCAAGGATATTTGTCAGTCATAACTGTCCCACTAAAAGGAATTAAGGTAGTCTGACTAGTCATTTGTCAAAATGAAAGTATCATAGCCTAGTGTTTCCCCCAGCCCTAAAAAAGGGCATGGTAAGGTTGCTGAAAAAGGGCACTTTTATCGCGAGGCAACATGTCAAAAGGGCACTTTCAGCACGATGATGACTTGCAAAAAAGGCACCTTTTTAAGTGGCCCATGGCATACTAGGAGGGTACATTAAAGCACATTAAATTTAACTTTATTGTTATATTTGCTCTGCAATTTGCTTTTCACGGGACGCGGAATGTAGATTCAGAAAAAAGGCATGGCACTGGGAAAAAAGCCATGGCGCTGGAGAAAAAGGGCATGATGCTGCGCCATATTGAAAGTGGCTAGGGGAAACACTATAGCTAATGGTTCATTTTGATAAAATGATAAACAGTAAGGTATCAAAAATTCATTTTGATGGCTGACCTGTCACACTAGAATTCAGGGAGTTGTGTAGCTCCAAGTTAAGTTTATTATGCTGTTTTACTTGTGCAGGTTTAAGCAAAGAGGCATAAACTATTCAGATTTGAGCCACTGCATCAGAAAATTAACAATCTGCATGTGTGAAACCAAAGGCGCAGATCAGTTTACTGCGCATCTGATCAGCGTTCAGCTGATCAGTGTTGCTGCACAGCTGATCAGCGCCTTTGCTTTCACTACTGGAATAGTACAAGTCCTCTTCTACTTAAATCCAAAACTTCAAGCTTCTAGCCTTCTTCTTTGACTGTTCAGGTCAGACCTGGTCGGAAACAAAAATTGTTGGTTTCCTCATGCAAAGGTTCATTTTCTAATGACTGTTTCAGTGTGGCAACATCCTTACGTAAATGCTTTTAAGCATTTCAATATATCATCATGGAAGAAGTCAACAAAAGAAGGAGAAGTTTCTACACAGATGGTAAGATTATTTTACCTGCAAAATAACTATGGAGATACTGTAGTATTATAGACTGCTTAAACAAAGTAAATAAGGAAGTTTTATGAGCAGCGTTGTGGCATATTATGGCCCTTCAATGCAGTGGCCTAGTGGCAGACAACAAGACTGGAGTTCGAGGGGTTCTGGGTTTAAATTTTAATACCTACCTCCACCATATAGTGTCCTTTAACAAGACACTCTAAGCTCAGTAGTGGTGGTTTTAAATATCAGGATTAAACTGTGGTTCCAACCTGACATGACTGAAAAATGTTGAATTGGATGTTAAGCCATAACCAAATTCAAGCATCTAATTTAATAAAAAAAACCTTTAAACTTGCATGTTCGTATGTGTATTTTTTAATATAGCCGATTTTGAATTTTTCAGGACAAAACAATAAAGGCCACAGTTTACAAGATAACAGGCTCCATTCCTGCAGGAAACTACATCCAGTTGCCAAAGACCTCCTCCCAATCCCTGTCCCTCACAGGACGCTACATGTACCTTCTGATCAAACCAATCCCAACCAAATACTTTGTGGTTCATATTGATGTGGCTACACAAGATAATCTGGTCGTGCGAATCTCGTTCTCTAACCTGTTTAAGGAGTTTAAGTCAACGTCCACCTGGCTGCAGTTTCCGTTCATCTGTAAGGCTACACGAGGGACTGTGCATGCAGTAACTGCACTCTCAGGCAAAGGTGAGTTTGCTATTTAGTAGTTAGTGTTGATAAAAAATATCCTGAAGTATTATCTCATGTATATGGGCAGAGCAAAAAGATTGTGGACTTTGTCAATAAAATTAATTAGACTTTGTCAAAATGTAAAATGAGAATTAATTATTCTATGTACAGCATACATTTAATACAGATTTTGCTATCCATAAATTGAAAAACAAAGGCACTGATCAACTGTGCAGTTAGTGCACAGCTGATCTGCGTCTCTGTTTTCACAAATGCAAAAAGCGGTTCTTACTTATTTACAGACCACAGTGGCCCAGCCCCTGCCTCTACAAGATGGACGATTCTTTGTTTGGATTTCCAGTACATCCTCTCTATGTACCTCAACAGAAAATACTCATACATCAAGGGAGTGCGGCTATGTGCAAACATGCTTATCAAGAATATATTCACTAGTGATATTCTTTATGAACCAGGTACATGAATTTTTTAGTAGTTTGAAGTTGAGATGATAGCCAGTTTTTAGATGGTTCAAGATATTCTGAATGTCTTTTTCTGCTTTATGTAACTATTTACATGCATATAAAATAGTATGTTTAAGGGTAAATGCAATATGGGACTCATTGAGTATTTTTGCACTTTCATATCTTTTTTGCTGTTTAAGACTGATTGTCGTTCAAGGGTAGAAATATGTAGCTACCCATCAGGTCCTGAAGATTTTGAATGCATATTCAGTTGTTTCTATTATTATTTTAGCACATGGAAGATATTAAGTATGAGATAGCAAGGGTAGCGAAATTTTGGATAGTGAATGAAATTAGGAAAGTAGAGTTTTGTTGTTTTTATGTAAGTATAGTTTCACTAGCATAATCTGATTAATCTCTATCACCAAACTCCACATTTCTTTTGACCAGGTTTGACTGTTGAACAAGTAAAGAAGGCTGGCGGTCTGTCTGGTATATCAGCCATGCCGAGAGAACTCAACTACCCAGTGATGAAAGGAGACAGGTGGCATGATCTTTATGATCTGATCAGGTAAATAATAGTGGTTTAGAAAAAAGAAAAGTTCTCTCTCTTTTTTTTTTATCTACCTGTTCAATTATCAGATCATGTTCAGAAATGCTAAGAATGCCTATCAATTTTAAAAATGTGCACTCACATATCAATTAATTGTAAAACGTGCTTTTGCATTTCAATTACATGAAATTCAAAAATATGCAATTGGATGTCATATGATTGCAAAATGTGAACCAGCATATCGGTTGCAAAATGTGCACTGAGTACTATTAAAGTCTCTCTGCGGCAGAATTGCGGAGAAACAGAGCCTTCTTCTGTAGATGCACAGGCCGTTTTGTGTCAGACCTCGTCAGTAACCCTGAAGTTCGGTTTTCTAGCATCGCGGCTCATGTAATCTGTTTATAAGTTTCTTATGATACAAATGATGTGAATATTTCAGGTTCCCATCTGAGGCCAGTAACAAGCCTCATGACACGATTCAGTCAACCCAGGACTCAGCCAACACATCAGCCCCACCCCCCTCTACTGGACCCAGGAGGATAGAGTCCAGGAAAGTAGATGTGAGCAAGTGTGTGTCTGACCGGGTCTCCATGATACACAACATCACCAAAGATAAACAGGTATAGTTTGATGACACAATACGGTCCCGTTGGCACACCCAATTGTAACGCCAGCTTGGTTAATGTAGTCATATGGCCTTTTTAACCTTTAACTTGCTGTCGGCACTATCGTGCGCCTGTGAGAAAGTATCCTTGTGCCACTGAAGGTGCAATCGTTCGCCCGATCGGACTTCGATTTTTTTTCCTCCATTTTTTCCCTACAGTGAGAGTGCTTTCATTCGCGTACGCGCTATACTTCAAGGTGACGTGTGCAAAAAACTGAATCAGGAAATTGTCAGCAATGAGGTTGTTTTTTGGCATTTTAAGCCTAGAAAACGCATTTGAACCAGGATTTTGGTAAGAAATCACAATTACAGACTTGTTGAATGCTAAAATGGCGGCTCATTGATGGATTTAATGATGTTTAGACACAAAACGTAGCGATATACAGACTTGTATCGCTCTCCCAAAGCAAGTATTAGCTTTTTGGAAAATGCAACATAGTGTTTTTTGAAGCCTGAAAAGTGGTAAAAAAGCGATTTTTTTTTTCAAAAAAAACCTCAGTGGCACACGATATTGGAAAAAAATAAATCTCAGCATGATAAAGGTTAAACGCAGAGACAGTAGAGTTCTCCTTCAGTGTGTATTTATAGTTTCCCAGGAAGTCATTTTCTTGACTTTTTCAAGGAGAGAATTTTGCTACCAAAGTTTATCATTGTGATACGATTAACTATACAAATACTATGAAATGTTCTTGCATATTTTGTGAAAATTTTGAAAAGAAAAACATGAAAGTTAAAAAGTTGCGAAATATGTACATATAATACTGTAAATCTGGAAATTTTTGCGAGAACTTAATTTTCGCTAATATTCGCGAATTCGTTGCCTCGCGAAAATAAAGTTCTCGCTAATAAAGAATTACTATAAGCTTTATAGACTGCAAGAGTACTTGCTCGCAAATTCAAGAACTCGCTAATAATTTAGAAATCGAAAATTCGCGAAATAAAAGTCTCGCGAAAATTTCCGAATTTACAGTAGTGAAATGTAATGAGCAATATAATCAAACTCTAATGTTTGTATTTTGAAAATCATGGATTGGATCGCATTTCATTTACAGTTTAAGAAGCGTCATGTGACCAGTGAGCTGCCATCAGTCGGCGTAGATGATATACACATTAAAAAGGACCGAGAGGGTGAAATTCATGTATTTGCCAATAGTGATGATAATGTTGTGGTCCATCAGGAAGACAAGGTCACAGGAGACAGTCATATCAGCAGGGTGAAAGGCCCTGCTGATGTATTACCACCAAAGAAAACACCATACAACACATTGGAGCCAGATCCTATATTGAGGTTACGGAGGATAGTCGGTTTTGGAGGCAGTACTTATAAAGATGCCTTGTGGACACAAGATGGCACCACTGTCGTGTATCCATGTCATGCAGTTGTGGTTGCGATGAAGATCAGTAATGGGCACCAGAGGTTCTTTATTGGTCACACTGACAAAGTCTCCTGTCTCAGTCTGACTGGTAACTCGGAGTTACTAGCTACAGGACAGACCGGTCAACTCAGCGTGGTCAGAATCTGGAAGACCCGCACTGGAGAATGTCTTGCACTGTGTAAAACCCACGCTCACTCGCTGTCTAGTCTTAGTTTCTCTCACAAAGGGAATCTACTTTGTGGGGTGGGGAAAGATGGTCATGGTAAAAACCTGGTGGTGATCTGGAACACTGGTAAAGTCTCCAAGACAAGGGAGGTCACTGTGATGGCCAAGGCTCATACTGATGTTGATATATTGAGGATGAAAGTTGCTGCATTTGATGACACTAGGTAACTATACTTTGAAACATGTTTTAAAAGTATGGTGACATGAAATCTTTACTCAAAACAATTAACTGCGCATTGCTGGTTCCTGTTTCTACAAGGAGCTTGAGTTTAACTCAGCCTGGTATCCATTTTATGGGACATAGGCAAACAGTATAGCCCTAGGTGTGACGACTCAGAATGCAGCGTCCCTTTTGGGCTATTCTGTTTGCTTAGAGGAATTTCATCGAAAAATGGAATGAAATTTTAAAATCATTCTGACAGTGGACTCACCCAAATGATAATGATTGGTGAATCCATTGGTCATTAATGGTTAAGGTGTACTTACTTTGTTGTCTGTGCATGTTGATAAATGACTATGCTTTCTATGTTTGTTTAATTGTTGGTTTATTTGTTGTTTTTATTTCCAAATTTGTGTTGATGGGGCAAATGTTTGGGCTGTTATGCCATTTGTCAATTTTTTCTCATCATCTCATGATAAGCATACATGTATAGAATATCAAACAACTTTGTCTGTTTTGGGAATCAACTATTCTTTCTATATGCTCATTTTTCCAATATTCTTAACTGAATAATTGTAGTATCAGATTGTATTATCATTATTCTTTTTACTACAGAATGGTATCATGTGGTCGAGACAATGTCCGCCTGTGGCGTGTGAAGGAGGGTTCCCTGAGATCAGCCCCTGTAAACCTGGGAGAGTACCACACAATGGAGTTTACTGATGTGAGCTTTGAGGCTGGATATCACTCGGACAAAGATCCCTCAGATAGAATAGTGTATGTTTGCAGAATAATTTCTTTGGGGTCAGGGGATGTTAAGGTCAAATGCAGGGAAGATTTTTCACGAAAAAAGGTCAATTTCTTTGTTGAAAATGGATAGCTTAAAGCACCCACAATTATGAAAATGCATGTTAATACCATTGAAGGCACCTATTTTTATAACTTGATTATTATAAGCAGTTATGGGAGAAATGTGAAGAAAAAAAATAACTAAACTTCTAGACAAACATTTTAATCAACTTGTAAATCATGATAGACAAATGAAAAGCATCATTGACTGTATTCATCTTTGAGCAAGACACATAGACTCCTCAAAGTACTGGTTAATACTATGGAAGCTATGGCTACATACCAATATGACTAAAATTTGTTGACTGTCACATTAAACCACAGTACAAAGTATTCATTCTGCCCTGCCTTATAGGTATGCCTGCAGTAGATCTGGTCACATATTTGAGATAGACATACAGAAAGTGAGTATACAACATGTTAGACGACTGCTGCCATCAGAATCAAGGACAGATAAACAGACTTTTAGATCAGGTACAGTTCTTTTTTATTACCATATTGATTCATTTAGGAAATGGTCTATCCCAGTATATATTCATTCAAAATCATCATGTTATATATGTAATTCAAAATTATCATGTCATCCTAAATCCATTTGCAGAGTACTCTTTGCAGAGTACTCTTTGCAAGAACGCTTTGTAATGCCTACATGAGTCCTCACAAGTATGTATTTTGAAAATTGTATTCTAACACACCTCGCCTATATAGCCAATGGTAAAAAACGTGTTATATTGTGCAACAATTTCACTGGGCGAATAAGCTTGACGTTACTTTGCGGCATTTGTGACGTCAGCTATCCCACAAAGCAGCGTTAGACGGTGAAACGTCGTTTTAGCGCACAACAAACGTAATACGTTTGTGTAAATACCAGCATTACAGTCAAATATTTGGCGGGATATCTGCATTTGCAATGGCGGAAAGCTGAACGATATCGACGGTTTCAGCAACATTTATTCCGTTTATTGTGTGTTAGAATCGAAATAGATCAGCTCAACTGCGTGAATTGTTGAGTAATAATTCACTGTTTGTCGGTCAGTTGTAAGAAGATAAATCACTCGCGCTACGCGCTCGTGATTTGATCTTCTTTACAACTTACCTCCAAAAAGTGAATTATTACTCAACAATTCACTGCTAGAGCTGATCTATTTCTTAAGTGAAAGTGATGTTTGCCCTAAAACGTTTTATAGTTTTCGCTATACTTTCATGTAATGTTACTCTCGGAAAAGTGGTGTCAAAATAAAATAGTTGGAGTAAACAACATGGCAGATTTTACATATTCTTGCTAGTATTTTGTGTTTGTATGTATAGGTGCTGGAATAGCCATCAACAGCTTGAGTATCAACGAAACGTTCTGTGTCACCGGCTCTGACGATGGTTTCCTGCGTCTTTGGCCACTAGATTTTGCTAATGTTTATCTCGAGGCAGAGCATGAAGGACCAGTGACAGCGGTAGACTTCTCAGCTGATGGTCTCAAGATATTGGCTGGGACGGCTTCTGTAAGTTATAGCTACTGTTAACCAATTTATATTCATAAGTGATTTATTTTCGTGTCGAGAAAAAGAATTTGCAAAAATAAATTGTTGTGAAAAGTCCATTTTAGCATACTGCACATTGTTATTGATATTATTGTTATGAAAGATTGTTGAAAACTCCATTTAACCTGAACAGCTACATGTAGTTTCAAAGTTTATTCTGTTTCTCAGGTTACATTGTTGTTACATATAACAACATGAGATATTACCCTCTATCTATGATAGTCTCATTATAGTTTGTAAATTTTGACTGTAATTTCAGGGAAATCTTGGTGTTCTGGATATTTCAACAAGAGCCTACACAACTATGATGAGATCTCACACGGCCTGTATCTGTAGTGTTGCAGTGGATCCTTATAGGAAACATATTGCTACTGTTTGTCAAAGGAAAATTAAGATTTATGTATAGTATATCATTTTCCACTGATATTTCAGGGAAATCTTGGTGTTCTGGATATTTCAACAAGAGCCTACACAACCATGATGAGATCTCACACGGCCCGTATTCGTAGTGTTGCTGTGGATCCATACAGGAAACACATAGCTACAGTGTCGGAGGACCACACAATCCGTGTCTGGGATCTAGAAACCTTACAACAGGTACAGTATGATAATTGGCTTCAGTAGAGTTTGAAAATTGGTGTAAACTGCCCTTAAATGTTGAAGGTCTTTTATACTTTTCTATTGAGAAAATAAGTGTAAAATAAAGAAGTTCAAGAACAAAGTAAAGCACAGGAGCTTTATGTAATGATGTTTTATTGATTTATGCCTAAGAATAGTGTAATAATAGTGAAAAAAATAATGCTCTAATGTTACACACACAGGTTGGACTTTAAAATGATTTTCTGGTTTAATCTGCCAATGAGGCCTGGATCTTTAGTCTGTTCAACAGTCTTCCAACTATTTTATATGTTTACCAAGCATACATTTCGAAGGAGAAAGAAATAAACAGTTATCCTGTGTAAATCATGGGAAACCATTCACCCCCTCCCCCATTTCCATATAATGCACCCATTATCGTTAAGTCATGTTTTTATTTTGTCTTTGTTACAGTTATATGACTTCAGTGCCCCTAACGAGTGTCCCTGTGTGATCAGTTACCACCCCTCCCGACAGATATTTGCCTGTGGGTTTGAGAGCGGGGTAGTCAGAGTGTTTAATGTCCAGACCACCAGCATGCTAGCAGAACATAAGTAGGTTTCATCTCAATATTTTTTTTTCACAAATTTGCATGGAAATAAAGAAGCCTAATTATCAGCATAAGAACCTACTGTCTGAACACCATCTTTCAGAAACTCCATTTTTCAAAATCTCATTTTTGTGAAACACTTCAAGAAAAATGTAATTATGTCATCTTTTTGCGGCTCAAAAGTCGTAAAAAGTGCAGCAAAAATTTTGAAAATTGGTTCACTAGTAAAATAATTATGCCCAAAAATTATTTTGAATAGGCCTTTTGCACGTGCAAGGGAGGTAATCCGTACACATGAAAATTGAAAATCAAACAAAACTGTGGAATAATTTTAAGAGTTTGGTGCTCAGCTATGCATACCATACAATTTTGTTTTTGGTTTGGTGCATTTTAAATGAAAAATAATCAATTTAGATTTTTTACGAGAAAATAGTTACTTCCCTTGCTGAAATTTTTACAATGGAAAAAGCCCTATCCAGAATTACTTTCTGGTATAAACTTTTTATTTGTTAACCGATGTTTTTAATTTTTGTGGCACTTTTTAGGACTTATGGAATGCAAAATGGTGACATGGTCATATTTTTCTTGATGGTTTTCAGAAAAGTAAGATTTTGAAAAATGCAGTTTCTTGAAGATGGTGTTTGGACAGTAATTGTTTTTCCAATCAACTTAAAGAAAATATCTTGGCTTCCAAGTTACTAGGGCTGCTTATAATTTTGATAATACAAATGAACAAGCTGATGTGAAATAATATTTTAGACTCTCTCAGCATCAATAGATATAGATGGCTCAGAAGGTTTATAAACTTTGTTTTTAATATAATTTTCTCAAGATAAATACAAGCTGTAAGAAATTGCTCCAACTTGATGGTAATAGGAGATTTAGCATTGATTTGCAGGTCTTTTGTTCAAATATGTAAAGCAAAGAAAGATCACTTGACTTGCCTTGAACCCGGTGAGTGACCATTTGTACAGTGTCTGTTTTGTATTTTCAGGCAACACCGAGGAAAGATCACAGGTCTTGCCTTCAACCCAGTGGGTGACTATTTGTACAGTGTCTGTTTTGTATTTTCAGGCAACACCGAGGAAAAATCACAGGTCTTGCCTTCAACCCAGTGGGCGACTACATATACAGTATCTGCTTTGTATTTTCAGACAACACCGAGGAAAGATCACAGGCCTTGCTTTCAACCCAGTGGGCGACTATTTGTACAGTGTCTGTTCTATGGGTACACTGGCACTGTATGATGCAGCAGTAGAGAACTACCCCCTCCTGAGACTCCTGGGTAATGTAGCAGCCCGAGGGGAGAGGTTCTGTCCCGATGCCCTGGCGGTGAGCCCAGATGGTAGAAGAGTGGTCTTTATTGGACCAACTGAATACACAGTAACTGTGGTGGATTCTAAGTCATTGGATGAGGTAAATTTGATTTTTGTATCCTTTATTCTTATGTCATCGTGGTGCGACTGACTGAACTTGAAATGTTTGGCATAGGTTAAAGATAGATTATTTTACTAACAGTTATCATTATCCAGGGGGCCTGGATAGCATAGTGGTAAACACACTTAGTTGTCACTAAGGTTGCTGTTTTTCACGGGGTTTTTCGTTTTCCTCCAACACATTCAACCACATAATGCCAACAGTATTCTGTGCAATTCAAATGCTGAATTTCAAATGGAAATTTTTTGTTTATTGTGAGCTTATGGGATCTTGAAACGTTTCTTTTGTACCGTGTAAACCTTAAAGATGGTAAGAAAGTTAATAGGTGCTGACCACATTTACATAAACATAGTGTATCATTCCTTAAAACCTTAGTGTTCACAAAAATCTTCAATTACTGTACATTTTTTCAGACATTGCGAGTAGACATCAGTAATATCAGTCCAGGTGATTCTACAAGGTCAAGGTTAGATACAGCTATGAAAGTTTCCTACGCCCCACTGAATGTCAACCATCTCTTAGTGGTCACTGCTAATAACAAACTACTCAAGTTTGAAGCTAGAACAGGAAGAATATTAACTGAGGTAACTAAAATTCTCCCCAGGATTTTGAAAATTGGAATAAAATTTATGTGTGATGCAATAGAGGGAAAAATTACTTCATATGTAGGGCTAGGCATCTATGACCTTTTAATTTTTAAGAATAACAATAGCTGTGTCTTGTTAAATTAATTTGCTACCAAACAAACTATATTGGTAAGTTGGCTTGCTTGATATTAACTGTCAATAGTCCTCAAGGCTGGTGCTATTGTAACTTTATTTTCATTTTTGTTCAGTTTTTCTCCCCTTTCAAGACAATTTCTTTCATATTAGAAGGTCTGGTTAGTTGGTGGAGTGAAAATGAGAAAAAACATCTGGCATGCCCACAAGCAGAACTCGTCTCACATTTACCCTGTGCTGTTATAGCTTATATATAATCATTCATTGTAGATTGATCACATTCACCGCAGTGGTTGTACCTCCCTGGCGGTGACTGAGACTGGTCGTCACTTAGCAACGGGAGGTGACAAGGTCATCAAAATATGGGATTACAGCATGAAACTAGATATCAACTTCCAAGTAAGCTGTCCTTTAGCAAGCCATTTTGAGGTTCTTATAGTACTAATTATAGCCCCGCTTTGAAAAAGTGGGGCTATACTGGATTCACCCTGTCCTTCCGTCGTTCTGTCCTTCCGTTATTCCGTCATTCCGTTATTCCGTTATTCCGTCCATAATTCTGTTACCACTCATAACTTGAGAACCAGTTGTAAGTCTTTAACCAAATTTGGCATATGCATCAATATTGACAATATTAACTTATGTATAAATGCATGTCAGTTTCCCCAAATTTGCATAAGAGTTATTGCCCTTGGATGGCCCTATATTGACATCAGAATTTCGTTTCCGCTCAATATCTTGAGAACGAATTCACAGAATCCGACCAAATTTTGTATGCACATCATCATTGACAAGATCTAGCTTGGGATTGTTACCCGTCATTTTTCGCAAAATTTTGACGGGAGTTACGGCCCTTGATTGACGTCAGAATTTCGTTTCCGCTCAATATCTTGAGAACGAATTGACAGAATCCGACCAAATTTTGTGTGCACATCAACATTGACAAGATCTAGCTTGGGATTGTTACCCGTCATTTTTCGCAAAATTCTGACGGAGTTGCGGCCCTTAATTGACGTCAGAATTTCGTTTCCGCTCAATATCTTGAGAACGAATCGACAGAATCAGACCAAATTTTGTGTGCACATCAACATTGACAAGATCTAGCTTGGGATTGTTACCCGTCATTTATCGCAAAATTTTGACGGAGTTACGGCCCTTATTTGGCGTCAGAATTTCGTTTCCGCTCAATATCTTGAAAACGAATTGACAGAATCTGACCAAATTTTGTTTGCACGTCATCATTGACAAGATCTAGCTTGGGATTGTTATCGGTTATTTTTTCTCAAAATTTTGACGGAGTAACCGCCCTTGATTGACGTCAGAATTTCATTTCCGCTCAATATCTTGAGAACGAATTGACAGAATCCGACCAAATTTTGTATGCACATCATCATTGACAAGATCTAGCTTGGGATTACTACCGGTCATTTTTCGCAAAATTTTGACGGAGTTACAGCCCTTGATTGACGTCAGAATTTTGTTTCCACTCAATATCTTGAGAACAAATCGACAGAATCGGACCAAATTTTATGTACACATCAACATTGACAAGATCTAGCTTGGGATTGTTACCCGTCATTTTTTGCAAAATTTTGACGGAGTTACGGCCCTTGATTGACGTCAGAATTTCGTTTCTGCTCAATATCTTGAGAACGAATTGACAGAATCCGACCAAATTTTGTATGCACGTCATCATTGACAAGATCTAGCTTTGGATTGTTACCCGTCATTTTTCGCAAAATTTTGACGGAGTTACGGCCCTTGATTGACGTCAGAATTTTGTTTCCGCTCAATATCTTGAGAACGAATTGACAGAATCCGACCAAATTTTGTATGCACGTCATCATTGACTAGATCTAGCTTGGGATTGTTACCCATCATTTTTCGCAAAATTTTGACAGAGTTACGGCCCTTGATTGACTTCAGAATTTCGTTTCCGCTCAATATCTTGAGAACGAATTGACAGAATCCGACCAAATTTTGAATGCACATCATCATTGACAAGATCTAGCTTGGGATTGTTACCTGTCATTTTTCGCAAAATTTTGAAGGAGTTACAGCCCTTGATTGACGTCAGAATTTTGTTTCCACTCAATATCTTGAGAACAAATCGACAGAATCGGACCAAATTTTGTATGCACATCAACATTGACAAGATCTAGCTTGGGATTGTTACCCGTCATTTTTCGCAAAATTTTGACGGAGTTACGGCCCTTGATTGACGTCAGAATTTCATTTCCGCTCAATATCTTGAGAACGAATTGACAGAATCCGACCAAATTTTGTATGCACGTCATCATTGACAAGATCTAGCTTGGGATTGTTACCCGTCATTTTTCGCAAAATTTTGACGGAGTTACGGCCCTTGATTGACGTCAGAATTTCGTTTCCGCTCAATATCTTGAGAACGAATTGACAGATTCCGACCAAATTTTGTATGCACGTCATCATTGACAAGATGTAGCTTGGGATTGTTACCCATCATTTTTCACAAAATTTTGACGGAGTTACGGCCCTTGATTGACTTCAGAATTTCGTTTCCGCTCAATATCTTGAGAATGAATTGACAGAATCCGACCAAATTTTGTATGCACATCATCATTGACAAGATCTAGCTTGGGATTGTTACCCGTCATTTTTCGCAAAATTTTGACGGAGTTACGGCCCCTGATTGACGTCAGAATTTCGTTTCCGCTCAATATCTTGAGAACGAATTGACAGATTCCGACCAAATTTTGTATGCACGTCATCATTGACAAGATGTAGCTTGGGATTGTTACCCATCATTTTTCGCAAAATTTTGACAGAGTTACGGCCCTTGATTGACTTCAGAATTTCGTTTCCGCTCAATATCTTGAGAATGAATTGACAGAATCCGACCAAATTTTGTATGCACATCATCATTGACAAGATCTAGCTTGGGATTGTTACCCGTCATTTTTCGCAAAATTTTGACGGAGTTATGGCCATTTATTGAGGTCAGAATTTCTTTCCGCTCAATATCTTAAGAACGAATTGACATAATCAGACCAAATTTTGTATGCGCATCAATATTGACGAGATCTAGCTTGTGATAGTTACCTGTTATTGTTTTTTCACCCTGCAAAAAAGCTGAGAAGCGGGGCTATAGTCAGATTCTCTGACAATTCTAGTTAACTCTTAACACCCAGGATGTGGGTGTCAACTTGTAATTTTAGTGCTCTACCGTAAATATGTAAATGATCACACAAACATACTTTTCAATAATACATGTATTTGCAACTTTGAATTTGTGAATTCAGAGTTCTCACTAATGAAGACTTTCTATATTAAAGCTTTTATGGTTGCAGGAACACCCATTGCAAAATCAAGACTTCCTAATTACAGTACAACCTCATTATAACACTATCTTTTGGGTCCATAGAAACAAACCATGTTATATGTGAAACTGTGTCATAATGAGGTTACTTAGTGTAGACATATAGCAAAATAGTCAATTTGGGTGTCATGATAGGGCTGTGTTATAATGAAAATCGCATTATAGTGAGGCATGTTATAATGAGGTTGAAGTGTATTTGAAGATAAAAAATTTGCAAACTAATAAAAGAAAAGAACACAGAAAGTTCCAATCTTGCTGTATCCAAACTTTCCTATTACAGGTATTCATAGGTCACTCTGAGAATGTGTCCCGTATCCTGTTCACCCCGGACAACAAGAGCCTGCTGAGTGTCGGTGAGGCCATCTATCTCTGGGACTTCCTGGCGGTCAGGCCACCCTCTCCTACTGAGTAAGGACATTTCAGTCTCATTGTGACAAAACATGTTTCCATGGTGGAAAAATCAGCCTCAAATTGGGTCTAGAAGTAAAAAAAAAACTGCCTGTAAATACTGAAAAAAAGAAGAAAAAAACACATGCGGTAGAGATTTCAGGTTCAGATTACCAAACCTAGTAATTTCTCCAGCTTATAAATTTTAAGTTAAAATGCTGACAATTGTTGGTATTTTAACACTGAGTTGGGCATGAAAAAAAAATGTATCTCAGGGCCACGCTACCCAAGAATATAAATGGCACGATCTTTGAGCTGCGACATGAGAAAAACAGTCGTCAGGGTTTTCATCCCAGTCGTACACAAACCGGCCTGTGCAGCTACAGAAGATGGCTGAAAGCTTGAAGTTTCGGATTTAAGAAGAAGAGGAAATGTACTATCTGTGTAACGAAAGCAAAGGCTCTGATCAGCTGTGCAGTTACTGCGAAGCTGATCTGCACCATTGTTTTCTTGCATAGGCAAAAATCTGTTTTTTTTGTTGTTTTTTTCATATCTTATTTTGTTGATATCATTTGAAAAATGAGAAGCTTAAAAGGAAGGCCTGTCTCCTTGTCATTTTCTTATTTCCATTTCTGAAAGTAGCTGATCTTGAATTTAATGGTACATAAATTTTCACTATTTCAGAGGAAATTTCAATGAAAAAGACTATATGGTCCGGCGCATAGAGAAACCCAGTTTAGACTATGGTGACACTTACAGTCCAGGGAGAAGGGGCCTAGGGGACTCGTACATGGATGTACCTAGGAGATCCCCACCCCGTCCTGCCAGTGTTGGGTCCCCGGGGAGAATAGCTGATCTTAGCTCTATTAGGAGGGAGCCTGGGGATGGTAGGTTTGGAAAAGGATAAAAAATATCATGGTTTTCTTGACTTTCAGTTTGAAAATTTCATTTTTTTATTGTTACCTAACATGCTTCAAGCATGTGAATGGCAAAGACACTTTAATTTTTCAGATGTGGCTTAAAGGTTCTTGAACAGCTAGAATGTCTCTCTTTGTTGTTGATTTGAAATTACTGTACTAATTATAAGGTTTCAGTTGCATATTTCCAGCAAGGCTTTTCTTATCCATTTGGAATGTTTATAGTAATTTATAGAGAGTAAGCTTCTCAGGTGTTGAGTATTTTCTTCTATATTTTAGATGGTTTTGAGACTGTGATCTCAGAAAGGGAGACAACTTTGTTTGACCATGAAGTAACTCCTGATAAAATAGAGGAATCTGTACATGTTAATGAGTTTGATACTGGTACTAAATAGGGAGCATCATTATTTACATATTATATAGTAGAATCAGACTAACAAGTAGAAAAAGTACATATCAAATAGTAATAAATACATGTCATCGTCATCTGTCCTCTACTGCCTTACAAAGTCTCTGGATTATATAGCTGCTGCAATGTCAAATACAAACTTTTCAACAGATAGTTACTTTATGGCAACTTTCTTAGTTTTGCGCCTTTCAAGTTTACACAGTCGTCTTATGAAAGCATTTACACTAGATAATATAGCATAGTACTGCTTTACATACAAGAATCACTAACTCATGCAAGGGTAGACAAGTATATTGAAAAAAAGATGATTATTGAAAGATTTTTTAGTCAAAATATGTGACTGTAGATCAGTTAGAAAATACATATGTTCATTTATTCATATATGCTATGTTTATGTTTTAATCCATGGTATCAGCACTGTATATAAGTAGTGTCACTTGCTTCAAGATATTACATGTACAAAAGTTGTCATAGTCTTAGATGGCATAAAAACATCAATAGTGTTTCTTTGATATATAATTTCATTTTCATCAAATATGTATTCATGGGGAAGTGGGGTGGCCTAGTGGTAGAGCTTTGGACACCGAATCAAGAGATCCTTGTTTCAAACCACACTGGCCCAGGGTTGTGCCCTTGAGCAAGACACAAATCCCCATTGTACTGGTTAATACCCAGGAAGTGGTGACTGTGTCCCAATATTACTTAAAAATTGTTGACTGGATTGTTAATACACAAATCAGACAAACTTAAACAAAACTGTTTATCTTCAAATGCAGTCTTTCTGACCAATTTAAGTAGAACAATTTATTTCTTAAGTCATTCTTTCTCCTTTTTTTTTTCTTCTTCTTGGCCTTCCTCAAAAAACAATACATTCTTTTTATGAAATGCTACATGCTGAAACAAGTATGTCCATCCTCATTGAAAGTTATAATAGTTATCCCAGCAGGCACATGACGTCGAATCAACGTCGATGCGACGTCATGACGTCGCATCAACGTTGATTTGACGTCATTATGACATCATGTGCCCGCTGGGTATAATAACTAAAATGACAACTGTCAAGATGTTAACCCTTTCAAAACTTTCCTATTTCTAGATGACATTGAGTCAGTGACGGATGAGAAAGAGACACTGCTAGCTGGTAAAGGACTGAGGGACAGACACACCAGGCCACCTCACGACTCAATATATAATACTGTAAGCAAGATATTACTGTAAACCAATTTATTTTAGTGAATAGTTTACTTTTGAGAGAAAGAATAATTTGAGAAATTGAATCACAACCAAATTCTCCATTTTTCGTCTACTGTATGTTTCCCTGCAAAAGTCAGTTTGCAAAAAATAAATTGCTGCAAAAATGCCAATATAGACAATCTCCTGACATGTATTAGCAGTGAAAATTAGTTGTGTAACAGTATTTTAAAGAAAGTCTGCAAAACAAATTGTAAAAACAAAATGTAAAACAAAGATGATACAAATTTATACATTCATTAGCCATATGTTGCCATGGCAATCAGATAGTACAGGTCATTATTTTTTTACTGACCATTTATGAGGAAGAAAGGTGGCATGCTCTTCCCCTTTCAGTTTTTATCCCTGATTCAGTCAAGAAATTAATCTCCTATTATTACATTTTACAGATAGACACAACAGATCACTTTGGACAGAGTTCCTACCCACAGAAACATGTCCGGTACGCAACTCCTCAGAGAATGCCCTGTAAGGTGGCAGCCCCTAGTGGCCGTACACCTAAGAAGGCGAGAGGGGACAGAGAGGAAACAGAAGTCATCAAACCACAGGCAGCTAAACACTTTGTACAGAGAGAGAAGAAATATGCCATGGCACAGGTAAGATTACAGTTTGATTACAGTTGAGGCTGGCCATGCGACCAACTGTCATAGCAACTTCCTTACATCAGTGACCATAATCAGGAGCATTCTTCTAGGTGAACTGATCTCTCTGCCTGACAGGACCAATGGCCACTCAAGTTTAGACCAAAATGTTTAACAGCATAAGCAACTTTTCATTTGTATTATATTAGTGTAATGGTTAGAGCATTGGTTTCAGGAGCAGGAGGTTGTGGGTTTGATCCCGAGCCGCGTCATCCTAAGACATTCAAAATGGTACTAGTGGCTTCCTTGCTTGGCACTCAGCACTATAAGGCTAGCAATGGGACATGTCTGTCTTGGTGGAAAATGTTCATTTTGACTCAATAAAGGCAAACTGTCCAAAGGGTGTAACATTATTTTTAAATAGATTTTTAGGATGATAATGGCAGATTCTGGTACATGTAGTTTGGACAGTCTAATTATTACATGTGTTGGTAGCTGCCTCCTTTAGCACAGGAGTGTCATCTTTGTCTGTCACATCATTCAGAATCAGACCTGTCTTGAAGTCACATGATTGCTTATTTTTGAGCCCTCACATCAGAAAACCAACAATCTGGGTTTCCTACCAGGTCCAACCTAAACTGTACTGTTACAGAAGCAGGCTAGAATCTTGAAATTTCAGAAGAAGAGGGATTGTACCATCTGTGCAGCAAAAACAAAGACACTGATCGGCTGTGTAGTTACTGCACAGCGATCTGCTTCTTTGTTTTCAACTATGTATGTTGTTGGTTTTCTTATGCCAAAACTCATTTTTTTCTTTCAGAGGCGTTACACAGCACCTCCTAATCAAGCTGGACTGAAATTGAAGTCTATTATAGGATATAACGGCAATGGGAGAGACAATATGGTTTGGCATCCTGATACTGGTAGGTCAATCATGCTTCTAATAATATGAGCCTCCTGATGGGAAAACCAACAATCTGCATAGGCGAAAACAAAGACGCAGATCAGCTTCGCGGTAACCGCGAAGCTGATCAGCGCCTTTGTTTTCGCTACTCGGATAGTACAATTCCTCTTCTACTTAAATCCGAAATTTCAAGCTTCTAGATCTTTTCTGTGCTTGTACAGGCCGGTTTGTATCAGACCTGTTCGGAAACCACATTGTTGGTTTTCCCATGCGGCGGCTCATATCTCTGATTTATAGCCAGAGCAACTGCATACTATAAACCATTATTTATTTTACTTCAATTACACACAAAGCTCATAAATATTATTTACTTGTTCATGGACTTCTGTGACTGAACATGGTGGAGGAAACCTCAGAATCAAGGTAAATCCACTTACTTTGGATGAGCGACCATGACCCTGTCACATGCCTTGGCGGCTTGGCCATGATTTGAACTTGGACTGGAGAGGTGATAAGCGAGTGTGTTTACCACTATGCTATTCAGGCCCCAGTTTGATAAAGAACTGAAACTGTCTGTTTGAAGTATGGGTTATAAACTACCCACTTTATGCACAAGATTGCATCAAATTGAATTAGAAGTGTCATTCGATCAGGTCAAAGACTTTGCTGTTCATTATTAGCTAATTTGCTACTTTCTGATTCTACATGTTGAATTGTAATACTCTTTGGTCAACTTAATCGAGCAGGTGCATTTTAGATCTTATTTCTTCATCTAGCTGATGCATTCTCTTTCAGGATTATTTGTGTACACAAGTGGTAATATGATAATCCTAGAAGATCTCAACAATAGTAGTCAGAAACACTTGAGTGGTCATGTAGAGGAAATATCAACACTGGCTCTACAGAATGATTGCCAGGTAAGCTTGTAATAAAAGATTTTCTTGCTCACCAGTAAGAGGAATCCCTTGTTTTAACCTGGATGAGAAATTCTTGCCCATTTTATCTAACCGTAGGAGGATGTCCATCATTTGTAAAGGACATTAACTGCTCTCATCAGATTTATAAATATATTCTGTTTCAAAAAAGCAGAAGCAACTGAAGGATACTCCAAAGTATATATAATAATAATAAAGTGAAAGAGAATCTTGCCTCATGGTCTTAAGAAGTACAGGAAAAAAATATGTCATGAGTATAAGATGGGGATTGACAAATCAGTCTTTTGGGTCAAAGAACCACTACTACACCAATTATTTTGATAACAAAAACTTAGAATTTAAACATTTTGTATGTTACAGGTATTAGCATCAGCCAGTGGAAGTTTTGATTTATCTGGAAGTCAGATCTGTATCTGGGACCTACAACAACTTGTGTGTAAGAAGGTTCTGTCACATCATGAGTTTGATATTGTGTGTCTTGTGTTACAGGTATTAGCATCAGCCAGTGGAAGTTTTGGTTTATCTGGAAGTCAGATCTGTATCTGGGACCTACAACAACTTGTGTGTAAGAAGGTTCTGTCACATCATGAGTTTGACATTGTATGTCTTGCCTACTCCAGAGATGATAAATTCCTCGTTTCTGTTGGTGAGTATACCTTAGGCATGAAAAATAATCTCTGTGTTTCAGGTTACATGAAATCTATGTGTTTCAGGTTACATGAAATTTTAGAATGGGGTCGGTAGGATGGAAAACTTTTTTATTATGATCAATTTTTGTTTACATGGAGGAGATTGGATAACAGAACGGCTGAATTGGAAAATCTCTTTGAAATCCTTTAAAACTGCTTAAAAATGTTTGGGTTGGGGATATAAAAAATTAGACACAGTCTTAACATATGCATGTACCTGCTCTTGTCACATTAGAGAGAAAAACAGGTACATCTTGTGATGAGTGTGTTGTTACGTGCCAGGCGTAACTAGAAGATTAAGGAAACCAACAAGTTGGTTAGCCAGCAACAAGCTTTGTTTAAAATTTAACAAATCTATTTAGAAGTGATTTAACCAGTAATTACATGTGAAACAATCAAAAGCATATATACAATCAAACAAAAATGAAAGTACAATACCTTTCAAGATGTTAATTCCCTTAAAGAATGTCTGAATGTCCCTCAGAATTTTTTAACACAAGTCTGTATCAGTTTCTGATCCCAAGAATTAAAGTTTGTTTCAAAATAGCACTATGTCCCAATCCAGAATCGAATATCACAAAGTAATCCAAGAATAAGTTTAAATTCCAGTAAGATAGATTTTGACTTCTTAATAGTAACAGTACCCAAAGATTGTCCTTATGAAAATTTGTAGCCCTTATATAGCACTGAGGAACATTCAGGATTCTTCCAGCAAATTCTATGATATCATATACTAAAAATAACAAGTTGTTTACCAAAATTTAATGCTCTGGAATATTCTAGAGAGGCCATTATCCTTCCATAAAATTCCACAATATTCTTTTGACATAAAAAAAAAGATTTTTCTAGAAGATTCTACATCTTTGGTTCTTTCAGATTTTTCCGGACTTTTCCGTCAAAGAACAATTTGAAATTTCTAGAAAATTCTGAAGTAAACAACCTGTTTATGTCCAATATCTGGGACACTAAAAGTAAATAATTGCTAAGGACAACAAGTAAACATATGTATAACATCATACTTTCCTGGGCATACTCCCTTGGGAAGTTTACCAGTACTGAATGCACATCTTTCAACAAGTAACTGTCATACATAACACTTCCCCTCTTCAAAGAAAAGAAAGTTTTATAAAATAAAGCTTTCTTTTGCAATACTGGATAATTTTATACAATATGTTTAGCAAAATTTGTGCAAAACTAATCAAATACAACAGCACAAAGCTGGACATCAGCATTGTAGAGGCACTTAAGCTCTGCTTAGGGTGTCTGGAATGATATTATCTCTTCCTCGGATATGTCTGATGTCAAGATTGTGCTCTTGCAACATGAGACTCCACCTGAGTAAACGCTGGTTCTTGTTTTTCATTTTATGTATGAAAGTCAGTGGATTGTGGTCACTGAAGACAACAATTGGTGCATGTGAAGAAGCTAAGTAAACTTCAAAGTGCTGAAGCGCAAGGATTAGAGATAGGCATTCTTTCTCTATGGTAGAGTAATTTCTCTGATGCTTGTTAAACTTTTTGGAAAAATAACAAACAGGATGGTCAACACCATTGCCATCTTCTTGCAACAATACACTGCCTGCACCAACATCACTGGCATCTACAGCCAACTTGAACTCTTTGTCAAAACTTGGTGCTAAGAGAACCGGAGCACTTCTAAGTATGGCCTTGAGCTTATCAAATGACTTCTGGCAGTCATCTGTCCAAACATACTTGGCCTTCTTACCAAGCAAGTTTGTCAGAGGCTCAGCTATAGCCGAGAAGTTGTTGCAGAATTTCCTGTAATATCCAGCCATACCCAGAAAGCGCATCAGTTGTCTTTTGCTAGTAGGTACAGGAAAATCTGAGATAGCCTCAACTTTAGCTTCTACAGGTTTTACCTGACCTTGACCTACAATGTGTCCAAGAAATGTCAAGTTTGCATGGCAAAATTCACTTTTTGCCAAGTTCACAGTTAGTTTAGCATCACTTAGCCGGTCAAAGAATGTTCTGATTGTCTGCAAGTGTTGTTGCCACTCCTCACTGAAGATAATAGCGTCGTCGATATAGGCTTTACAGCCATCCAGATTGGAAATCAAACTGTTGACCAGCCGCTGAAAAGTCGCAGGCGAGTTCTTCATTCCAAATGGCATGACTTTATACTGGTACAGTCCATCTGGTGTAACAAATGCCGAGATCTCCTTTGCTCTGTCCGTGAGGGGTATCTGCCAAAATCCCTTTAGCAGATCGAACTTTGTAACATACTTGGCATGTCCAATATTATCAATGCAGTCATCGATTCGTGGGATGGGAAAAGTGTCTGTTTTAGTGACAGAATTGACTTTTCGATAGTCTGTGCACATTCTAAATGTCCCGTCTGGCTTTGGTACAAGAATACAAGGAGAACTCCATTCACTTTGGCTGGGTTCAATGAAATCATTGTCCAGCAAATATTGAACTTCTTCCCTGAGATATTGCTGTTTTACAGGGTTCATTCTGTAAGGATGTTGCTTTACAGGTTTTGAACCTTCAATAATGTCAACATCATGATAGATTTTGTCAGTTCTGGATGGAATGTCCGGAAATAAGTGCTCATATTCGAGAACTAACTGTTTCAGTTCAAGTCTTTTGTCTGAATCAAGGTGAGACAGTTTCTGGTCAAGATTCTGTAGTATGTCAGAATTCTGGAGTTTCGATGACGAGGGATCAGATTTCTCCAAGTTGAAGTCCTCAGAGTCCATTTGATTTTCATGAGGGACAGAATTAACTATATTTACTGATGAAATAACAGAACTATCCCTATCAATATACTTCTTGAGCATATTAATGTGACATAGCTGTTTTTGCTTGCGCCTCCCAGGAGTGTTAACAATGTAATTCACGTCACTTAACTTTTTGTCAACAGTATACGGGCCATAATATCTAGCTTGTAAAGGTCTGCCAGGAATGGGCAATAGAGCAAGTACCTTGTCTCCAGGTTCAAAATTTCTGTCTTTAGCATTTTCATCATAACGAATCTTCATTTTGCTTTGAGCAGATTTGAGATTGGACTGAGCTGCATCACAGGCCTTTGATAGTCTGTTTTTGAAATCAGACACATACTGAAGTAAGTTCAAAGAACTGTCATCATCTGAGAGAAATTTCTCTTTTAGAAGTTTTAACGGTCCACGTACAGTGTGCCCAAAAACAAGCTCAAATGGGCTGAACCCCAGAGACTCTTGTACAGATTCTCTTACAGCAAATAGAAGCAAGTGTATGCCTTCATCCCAATCTTTTTCAGTGTCAAAGCAGTAAGATCTGATCATGTTTTTCAAAGTTTGATGGAATCTTTCTAAGGCACCTTGGCTTTCAGGGTGGTAAGCCGATGACTTGTATTGCTTAATTCTAAGTTCGTACATAACTTGCTGAAAAATTCCTGACATAAAATTTGAGCCCTGGTCTGACTGGATAGATTTTGGGAGGCCTACAAATGTGAAGAACTTCACAAGTGCATTAACTATTGTTTTAGCCTTGATATTTCTGAGTGGGATAGCTTCAGGAAAGCGAGTTGAAGCACACATTATAGTCAGAAGATATTCACAACCTTTCTTTGTTTTGGGTAAGGGACCTACACAATCAATAATCACTCTGCTGAAAGGTTCATCAAAGGCAGGAATGGGCTGTAACTGAGCTTTAGGAATAGTCTGATTGGGTTTTCCTACCATCTGACAAGTGTGGCAGGATTTGCAGTGTTGAGATACATCAGATTTTATTCCTGGCCAGTAGAAATGATTAAGGATCTTGTGATAGGTCTTATTTACACCTAAATGGCCTGACATTGGAGTTTCATGGGCCAAGTTTAAGATTTCAGGGCGATAAACCCTAGGGATCACAATTTGGTGGTTAACAGTCCACTCATCTTCTGCTGAGACATCTGGAGGACGCCATTTTCGCATTAATATGCCATTTTTGACATAATAGCAAACAGGGACCTGGGATATTTCTTTTTCATCTAAAGCCCTTTCAAATAAAGGCAAGATCTCAGGATCACTGTGTTGTTCTTTACAAAGCTGTGACCTTGACATCTGGTCATGACCTTGATCATTTGACGTTGAGGGTGAAAGGTCATTTTCTGACCCCGACCTTGGATTGCTAGGGTCAGTCTGAATATCAGACTGACTAGGGGAAAGAGATGTTGAAATCTCTTTATTAAAGGACTGACCTATCAAAGTGTCAGTTAAATCTATGTCCTGCATCCCATGATTCAATTTAGCTTTCTTTGCCATTGCCCTAGTGACAGCACAAGAAGGGTAAAGATCAGGAATTTCCTGCTCAATGGGATCAGGCAGTTGATCAACACCTGGTGTGCTGGTCAAAAGTGGGTTTACCACAACCTTATCTCCTGCCAAATCATTGCCTAACAGCAAATGAATACCTTTAAAAGGTAAGGAAGGTCTAATACCTACAGCCACGGGACCTTTAACTAAGTCTGAGGACAAATAGATATTATGGAGGGGTACATTAACAAATCCACACTCTACGCCCTGGATAAGGACACTTGTCCCAGAAGAAGACTTCTCGGAAAATGGCAAGGTATCTGCCAAGATAAGGGATTGAGAAGCTCCGGTATCTCGTAAGATTTTGATAGGGGTAGACTGGGCAGAGTCACTGTTAAGTGACACAAAACCATCTGATAAGAATGGTTCATAAATCTCCATAATAGAATCCTCAGAGACTGACTCTTTACAAGTTCTGGTCAGTATAGGGTTTTCTTCCTGGATACAAGACTGTGGTTTAGCCTTTAAGGAGGTGAGACCTGTCGGTTTAGCACTATCTAGATTTTCTCTTTCTTTCTTTCGTTTCAGTGCCAAACATTCAGAAATAATGTGGCCAGTTTTCTTACAATAATTACAAATTGGCTGGGATAAGGGATTTTGTCCTTTGTCCTTACTGCTACATATGTTACCTTTTTTATAATATTTCCTGCAAAATTAATATATTGACTATTCTTGTTTATTTTAATGTTATTCTCTAAAGATTTTGATTTTTTTTATTTAATGCATTAAAAGACATGAAAAAATATCTTTATTAAGTTAGTTTGTGTGCTTTATTTGCTCCATCCATCAGCGATGGGTCTTTAAACACATAAATCCAGGTTTAAACTTGACCCCTAAAATATTATACACTCACATATTTGGGGTCAAACACATTGATAAAACAGCTGATGGGGTTTTATAGATTGAACATATGTAATAGAATTTTAATTTAAATGTTTTAGAGTCAAGATGTACCCAGCTGTTACATACGTTACTTTTCTAAGGAGCCTTTAACACGATTAACATTATTTCCATGTTCTGAAGATGTTGACAACTGTTACATTCATCACTTTTCTTAAATGATATATCCTACAGAATCAATATATTGACAACTGTTGTAAATGGCGTTTATATGCTCTTAGGTTTTTGAATTGGTATTATATTGATTGCATTAAAAGACATGGGAGACATTTTGATAAAGACATTTTGGATGCGATATTTGCTTTGAACGTCAGCAATGGGTCTTTAAACATATAAATCCGTGGTAAACTAGATCACTTACATATTGTAAACTCAAATAGTTCGGGTCGGAACACATAAATATATTTATAAGAATCTTAAACTTAATATACAAGTACATAATTTCAATGTTCTCTACGTGTACTCAACTGTTACATACGTTACTTTTCTATAATATTCTATACAAAAGCTCCATAGGGTCACTGAGGAGGCTTAAGTAGCCAAGCATCCCCTTTCTCAATAATATGTTAACTGCTCTTAAAGGATCTAAATTTTATTTTTAGTTGAAGAGGACTGTGTATAAAACTTTACACTGGGAAAGTCCTAAAAATGGGAACAATTCATTTATACATATATGACTTACTGGATCAGATTTTACGGGAAAAGGGGTTTGTCTCCCATAAGTGTCTTTTTGTTACCTATCTGATTCAATCATATATATTTTGATATGTTTAACCCACCATGTCACTTTCTTTTTTGAGTGGTATTGTCTGAAATGTATATCCAAACAGCAGATGATGATGAATAAAAAGATAAAATGTCTAAATATGACATCATCCATAGTATGTACATTGAGAGCCATATTCTAAACATTGTTTTAATTATCTGACCCAATTTAGGCATGTGTCTTAAATTTAGACTTCCTTTGTGTAAATTTTTGAGCTTGCAGTGTATTTATCTGGCTATCGTATACAATTTATAAAGGGTCACTAATGAGGGTTCATTACCTGAAATTGCGCAGTATGGCCCATTACTTCACCCCTTTGAGGGTGTTTACTGTTTCCAATATTTTATTCATTGCCAGAAATTGTATAATGTACCCACACTTCTCCTTTTAATTGTTTATGCCACTTCCAAAGAATATAAAGTAAAGGGGTCAAGGTACCGAAATCGTAATCCTAGCTCGTAAAAATCGATAATAACATTGACAAATACGAGATATGTAACCATACAGGCATGGATCCCCCAATAACAGGAGGTGTGATCAGGTGTTTGCGAAGGGTGAGCATCACCTGCCCATTATAATGCACCCGCCATGTCCTTATGACTGCTTACAAAGCCGAGAAAATTAATATCTGGTAAGAAACGAATGTCCAGTAATTGAAAGCCTTATTAATTGTTGCCAATTGGCATAAGATCAGTCACAAGTTTAGACGCAGCCACACTGTAGGGATCAACAAGGTCATGGTGTCTCCCATAGAATGTTTTAAGAGTTGACACAAGCATTGTCCTGCGATATCCCCGTGACAACAATTTGGTGGTGAGTAACTCCCCACTATCAACAAAGTCTTCGTAGTTACAACAGGCTCTAGCATAGCGAACTAGCTGAGAGACATTTAACGTTTAACTTAAAAGTTAATAATCTGATAATGTTATAAATCTTTTGCAAAAGTAATACATATGTACAAGTTCAATTATAAAAAAATAAATCATAAAATTACTATAAACAGTTTAAAAATGAACAAAAATGGTCAAACTCTTGATTTTATGGGGATATACCAATAAGAGTAACATATGTAACAGTTAAGAACATCTACACTGTGTTAATAAAGAAAAATATTCTAACATGTAACATTATATATATATACATGTAAATATATATAAAACAACAATATGTACATGTAATTTAAATAGTTAAGACCAAAGATTATATGTGTTTAATACAACTAGTAGCCTCAAGTAAAGGGGAATGTTTGTTTTTAAACAAAAGTCAATGAAAACAAAACCAGTTTGATCACCCAAATGTTTGTTAACATGCCAGTCAAATAATGTTTGAGTATTTTGTTGACAGAGACATTTAACCAGATACCTTTAGCTTAACTAGCTTAACACATATAAGCCTGGCGTCCCTTTTATGGGACATAGGCAAACAGAATAGCCTAAGATGTGACGTTGCAGAACGCGGCATCCCATCTGGGACTATTCTGTTTGCTTAAAGAATTTTCATCGAAAGTTGAATAGAATTTAAAAATTACACCTGATGCCCCTAAGAACTGAATACTCACCAGAATGATAAAGACGGGAAAATGCATTCGTCAAATATGGGTTATGGAAATGTAACTCCGTGCCAGCATGGTTCAAAACAAGGAGCACTCGTTTAGGAGTGTGTTGCTATAATACTACACCAACATGGTCTTCAAAACTACACAAATTTACTTTAATTAAAATTGTCACAATCTTTTATAAAGAAAATACAAGATAGGCTTTCATTAACAGAAATTGGGACCTGGGTCCATTAAACAAACAAGATTAGGCAAATAATGATTTTATATGGGATTATGGGATATCCTATGACAAGTAACATATGTAACAGTTGTCAACATCTTGAGAACATAGAGAACATTCAAATATAATTGGAGATAAATGTGCTACGACATTTGTATTATAATTCATAAAAAATTCAGCAGCTGTTGAAATTTTGTGTGTTAAGAACCCAAATGTATCAGTATTCAGTGATCGAGTTGAACCTTTATTTATGCCTTCAAAAACATGCTGCTGACCAACAAAAGCAGAAAAAAACCACCAAAAAATGGTTAAAGCAAGAACGGATTTATGCGTTCAAAGACCCATTGTTGACTTAAGTGTTAAGATTATGTATCTAAAATTGCTTTATATAGATGTTCCTTATGTCTTTCACTGCACTAAATACAAAAACACACTTAAACCTTTAAATGATACCACTCAAACAAACAATAACAGCCAATCTATCATTTAATGGCAGATAGCGTTAAAAAGTAATGTATGTAACACATGAGAACATACAAACTGTGTTAAATAAACTTAATATGCTTCAACATATGTTAATTTATAGAAAACCAACACTGAATGCAGTTAAATGTAACAAAATCTAAAATGAAAAAGTTTATAACACAAACCTGTACAATTCCTAATTTTGGCGGCCATCTTGGATGGCGGCCATTTTGAAGACTTTCGCCGGCCTAAATTTTTATACACGGACCTGTTTCATAGACTACTATCATATATCTTTCAAAAAAAGCCATCAAACCTTAAGGCCAAGGTCGTGTAGGGTAAAACAAAATTTTGACATCTCCTGGATTTTGGATCTCGGGCTATCTTTCTTCCCGTTCTAAAGTTTCCAATCTTATTCTTTCTTCCCTTTCGGCCTTTTCTGCCCTTATTCTTTCTTCATACTCAAATTTTAGTTTTTCCATCTCAATTTGTCTTTTGATTTCTAGTTCCCTCAACTGCAAGTCAGTCTGAGTGACTAGAATCTGAGAAGTAGCCGAGGAATCAAAAATTTCCTCGTCAACAAAAAACTGAATCAAAATGTTCTTAATTTCATGTTTTAACATGGAAGTCTTGATATTTGACAATCCATAATGATCAGCTATGTCTAAGAGGTCACTCTTTTTGGCCTTATCTAACAGCTCCTGAGAAGGCGCAGCAATAAAGTCACTTAGTTTGAATGACATGGTTGCTTTTTGCTGGCTTTAGCTATTTAAACAGCAAACAGTGAAGATACTTTAGAATTTTAAATAAATTTGGTGCACAAGAAATTTCAATCCCGGACTCGAGCCCCCAATTCTGTTACGTGCCAGGCGTAACTAGAAGATTAAGGAAACCAACAAGTTGGTTAGCCAGCAACAAGCTTTGTTTAAAATTTAACAAATCTATTTAGAAGTGATTTAACCAGTAATTACATGTGAAACAATCAAAAGCATATATACAATCAAACAAAAATGAAAGTACAATACCTTTCAAGATGTTAATTCCCTTAAAGAATGTCTGAATGTCCCTCAGAATTTTTTAACACAAGTCTGTATCAGTTTCTGATCCCAAGAATTAAAGTTTGTTTCAAAATAGCACTATGTCCCAATCCAGAATCGAATATCACAAAGTAATCCAAGAATAAGTTTAAATTCCAGTAAGATAGATTTTGACTTCTTAATAGTAACAGTACCCAAAGATTGTCCTTATGAAAATTTGTAGCCCTTATATAGCACTGAGGAACATTCAGGATTCTTCCAGCAAATTCTATGATATCATATACTAAAAATAACAAGTTGTTTACCAAAATTTAATGCTCTGGAATATTCTAGAGAGGCCATTATCCTTCCATAAAATTCCACAATATTCTTTTGACATAAAAAAAAAGATTTTTCTAGAAGATTCTACATCTTTGGTTCTTTCAGATTTTTCCGGACTTTTCCGTCAAAGAACAATTTGAAATTTCTAGAAAATTCTGAAGTAAACAACCTGTTTATGTCCAATATCTGGGACACTAAAAGTAAATAATTGCTAAGGACAACAAGTAAACATATGTATAACATCATACTTTCCTGGGCATACTCCCTTGGGAAGTTTACCAGTACTGAATGCACATCTTTCAACAAGTAACTGTCATACATAACACTGTATTAAATACTCTTCTTTGAAACATACAAAAAAGATTCACATTGAAATTGCATTATTTCTAGGTGATTACAGAGACTGTACTATAGTGGTCTGGAGCACCGACACCTACGGCATTCTAACGACCTCCAAAGCTGCCAGTCCTATACACAGTCTGAAGTGGGACCCCTACACTGTGAACGAGTTCTCCTCGGTGGGTCAGAATGGCACGGTGCTGTTCTGGCTGCTGGACGAGACGGCGACTAATATATGTCTAAATGTACATGAGGCTGAAGTACCTGATGAGCTCCTTAAGATCAAACATGTAGTAAGTGGCATTTTATTGCATTGCTCAGTTGAAACAGAGTATTCTGTTCATCAATTTTAAAATGCCAATAAATTTATCCTGTTCATAAATGTTAAAATGGTAACAAATTTATCCTGTTCATCAATGTTGAAATGGCAACAAATTTATCCTGTTCATGAATGTAGAAATGCCAACAAATTGTCATGTTCATAAATGTTAAAATTACAACAAATTTATCCTGTTCATAAATGTTAAAATTACAACAAATTTATCCTGTTCATGTATGTAAAAATACCAACACATCAGTTGTTCGCATTTTACCATTTAAGAGCAGGATAAATGACTACACAGTTTTGGATATAACACAGATCATTGCTGAACCCTAAATGGTCATTTTAGACTTATTTGGCTATATATTTATACAAATTCTTGTTACAACACAACTTGGATAGCTAACACAGAAAGTGGCTGGCACCCCAAAATGTAATAAAGAGGCTGTGGTGAATTTGAAAATTCACTTCATATTAGCAATTGTGACAAGCCCCATACTGAAAAGTTGTTTTATCCTGTTTCAGGGTAGTAAAGGGAGTGTGGTCGAGTTTACAGCTATGGAATATGCTGGTGACAGTACCTTATATATTGGCACAGACAATGGCAAAGTGTCAGCTTGGGATACCAGACATAATAGTTGCTTCATGCACTGGGAGGCTGACTCCACAGAAATAGGTTAGTATGTTCTTCATTTGTTTGATTTCACATGTAGTTTCAATGGATGGCTGCTGAGTTCATGTTAGTGGCCAAGCTACACTGTTCATAGGCAAGCCTCTCTAGAGGCAGCTTACAAATGCCAACATAATACGGAGTGGGGGGCCTCACCATCATTTCAAGTATAGAGGATCTTACACGAGTGGTCATTTCATATGAAATTAATTAAACAAGCCTTCGGTGAATTTAACAGATTTCATATGAATTGACCATGAGTGTAAGATTTGTTTCATCATATGACTTTTAAAACAGGGTGTTATCGCCCTCAAAGTGTGCATTTTCAGTGAAAATTTACATTGTTGTTACGGACGTCGTCAATGACGTTACGAATTCCCATAAAATGTTAATACATGTGTGGTCATAACACCTTTTATTACATGACGTTATCCACTGAAAAACAGCCAAGTCATATGATAAACACACTTATTATTATTTCAGACACCATAATCAGTAGAGGCAACCAGATTCTGACTGGTAGTGTTGGTAAGAATGTCCGTATCTGGTCTGTCGTGGGGGTTGGAGAGATGAGGCTGCCTGGGGATAATGCCAACATACGGAGTGGGGGTCTCACTATGGAAGATGAGATGACTTTAGATGGAGGAATTGTGGCAGCTGCTTTTGATGAGGCTATGGATATGGTATGATACATTAAGACATTTCAAGCTTAGAAGAAAAAATCTGCAGAGACTTGTCTGTGAAAACATACATGTATAATTTTAGTTAATCCTAAAGCATATGCCCATAAAATGGTAAAGGTTTGTAAACGTACTTAACTCTGCAAAGAATCTTATTTTAAAAGTGAGCTGTGGTAAAGGGTCCAAATATCAGATTCAAATTTTGATGTTAGTACACCAAAATTTTCTAGCGTCTGCTATTTTTCATACATGATAGTGCTGAATTTTAATGGTGGATAAAGCTATATTTTAATGATATTTTAACATCCTTTCAGGGCATTGTGGGAACTAGTGCTGGTACCCTGTGGTATATCAACTGGGGAGAGAGAACTAGTATCAAGCTGGTCTCAAGCCACATGAATAAAGTAAGAAACATTTAGAGTGCAATAATTGCGCAAGTTTGTTATTCAATGTCCAAGATGGCCACCGTGCCCATATATGGTAAAAACGCTTCAAAAATCTTCTCCAGAACCGGTGGACGCATTTCAACGAAATTTGGCATGTAGCATCTGATATAAGAGTACTTAAATTTATATATAATTCATGACTCTGTGTTGATCTAAACCTATGACCCTGTGTTGATCTTGACCTATTTTATGGCAAGGTCAACAAAGGTGGCCTACGCGTATGAATGGGGCTGTTAAAACATCATAAAAAACTTGCAGGAAAAAAGTAAATGGACAGAATATTAATGATTCTAAAAATAAATTTGCCCCAGGGGTTCATCTCCCCCAACCCGGGGCTATATACTTGTATATGGCCCAAATATTTAACGTTTATTGGTATATATATCAGATCTCAGGTGAGCGTTTACAGGACCACTGGTATAGATAAAAATTTAAAGTTTTTTTTTTTTCACGGTTTTGCTGCAGAAGAAGATTTTATAATCTTACTTAGAATTGAGACACCCTTCTTACCAGCTAATTAAATGTTCATTTCTTTTTGTTTAGGTAAATGGTTTATCCCTGTGTGATAGTAAGCTCCTAGCCTCCTGTGCTGATGATGGCAGTCTGCGACTATGGTCAGTGTCTGATAGGGAACAAGCTCTACAGTTTCAAGTCAAGGAACAAGTCAGTAGCTTTGTGTTATCTTGCTTACTAGTTAAGCATCAGAATTTTTATTTGATACTTATTTCATTATCAAAGAACGCACATTTTGCAATGTATTAGATGAAAAAAATTGTATACTGTAGCCTCTTTATCAGCTAAATCACCAGAATGTCTGGGTAACAGATTGCAAGCTTCAATGGAGAGTTGTATTGAGGACTGTTTTGGTCTTGACCTATACCATGATGATTTCAGTGTTTTTAGCTCACCTGAGCCGAAGGCTCACAGGTGAGCTTATAGTATACCCATGCTCCACCGTCCGTCGTCGTCGTCGTTGTCCACACTTTTCAAACAACTTCTCCTCTGAAACCGCTGGGCCAATCAAAGTCAAACTTCATGTGGAGCATCCTTAGGAAGGGGGAAGAAAAAGTTATATAAATGATACAGGTCACATGACCAAGATGGCTGCCATGGCTATAAATAGCAAAAACCTTTAAAAATCTTCTTCTCCAGAACCGGAAGGCCTATGATCTTGAAACTTGGCATGAAGCACCAGGCAATGGAGCTCTACAAAAGTTATATAAATCATGATCCTGCGATGACCTTGACCTATTTTATGGCAAGGTCAACTTAGGTCGCCAATGCGTTTGAATGGGGAAAAATGGTAAAAAGCTATTGAATGGGTAAAACTTACTGGGAATAAGCAAATAGACAGAAAATTAATGTTTATGGAAAAATTTTGGCCCCTGGAGATTGTCTGCCCCTGCCCCGGGGCTATATACATGTATATTTCCATAATATTGAAACATCTTCTCCTCTGAAACCGCTTGGCCAATGGAAGCCAAACTTCATGTGGAGCATCCTTATGAAGAGGGAAAAAAAGGTCTAGGTCACATGACCAAGATGGCCGCCATGGCTATAAATAGCAAAAACCTTTAAAAATCTTCTTCTCCAGAACCAGAAGGCCTATGATTTTGAAACTTAACATGAAGCATCAGGCAATGGAGCTCTACAAAGTGTATATAAATCATGACCCTGGGATGACCTTGACCTTTTTTACAGCAAGGTCAACTTAGGCCGCCCATGCATTTGAATAGGAAAAGATAGGAAAATGTCATTTAATGGCAAAAAACTTGCTCGGAATGAGCAAATGGACAGAAGATTTATGTTTATGAAAATATTTTCGGCCCAGAGGGTTGTCTGCCCCTGCCCCGGGGCTATATACATGTGTATGACCATAATATTCAAACATCTTCTTCTCTGAAACCACTTGGCCAATCAAAGCCAAACTTTATATGGAACATTCTTAGGAAGAGTGAATGAAAGTTTGTATAATTGGTCAAGGTCACATGACCAAGATGGCCGCCATGGCTTTAAATAGCAAAAACCTTTAAAAAATCTTCTTCTCCAGAACCAGAAGGCCTATGGGTTTGAATCTTGGCATGAAGCATCAGACAATGGAGCTCTACAAAGTTTATATAAATCATGATCCTGGGATGACCTTGACCTTTTTTACAGCAAGGTCAACTTAGGTTGCCCATGTATTTGAATGGGGAAAATTGTTACAGTGTCATTTGAAGGGCAAAACTTGCAGTAAATTGCTAATGGACTGAATCTTTATGATTAAAAAAAGAAATTGACTCCAGAGGTTGCTCTGACCCTGCCCTGGGGTTATATACATGTATATTACCATTCTAGTCAAACAAGTTTATTGGTATATATCTCAGGTCTCAGGTGAGCGTTTACAGGACCATTGGTCCTCTTGTTGGAGTTGATTTAAATCAGCATCATTGCCTCTTTGCTAAAATGTTAGCAGTATCCCTCAATTCAATATACTGAGATTTGAAGCATTCCATTACAGTCATGCACCTGTTTGAGTTTTGCGCCAAAGTTTACCAACGCTACCACAGACTCCAACAATGCCGACTCCCTGCCCTACATAGTGGCAGGCTACAGTGATGGCACAGTCAGAATGTTTGACGTGAACAAGGTGGAGATGGTTCTTAAGATGCACCCACATGCTGTGTCTGTCACAGCTATCAGTTTTTCATCTGATGGTAAGTACTAGACCCCAATCATTACGAAAACACACCTATGTATTAATGAACAGGGATTATTTTGGCTAAAAAATAAAACAATTTATTTCTAAAGTTACTCTTTTCTTCAAATTTTCAAGAAACGATACACTTTTCTTATTATAATAGTAAACTACATTTTGGAACATTATTATTATTATAATAACTTTCGAAAATGGTGAAAACATTTTGAAACAGGATTTTCCACCATCTTGAAAGTTATTATAATAACTTTCCAAGATAATGGAAATTTGCACGTGGTGGGTCTTTCCAGTAGGTGAAACCTTAAATGTGGTCAGTATCCTTTACTTTCATTTTTAGGCAGTATGATAATATCAGGTGGCAGTGATGGGCTGATAGCTGTGAGTAGTCCAACCACCGGTATGACAGTTCGAGCTATGAGCAGTGGCTCGAGAAAACCGGTCTTTTGGGTTTCCGACCAGGTCCGGCAAAAACTGAGCTGCACAAACACAGAAGATGGATAGAAGCTGGAAATTCCGGATTTAGAAAGTAGAGAAAGGATCTTTGTACTATCCCTGTAGCGAAAACAGAGGTACTGATCAGCTTCGCAGTTACTGCGAAGCTGTCTGTGCCTTTGTTTTCGCATAGCCAATAACCCAGTTTCTCATGACGCGGCTCATATTGTGTTTACATTCATTTTCAGGCAGTATGATAATATCAGGTGGTAGTGATGGGCTGATAGCTGTGAGTAGTCCAACTACTGGTATGACGGTGCGAGTTATCAGTGATCATAAGGGGGCACCAATCACCAACATAGATGTCACCAATAAACAGGTATCTACTTGATTCCAGTTATCTGTGATCTTTTGAGTGTTTGCATTACAAGACGAACTTTTTCTCTTTATATGTGTCCAGCAAAGACTTCAGTAGTCAAAATAAAGAAACTCCTTCTATCAATAACATTTTGGTACTAGGAAGTACATTGTATGAGGTTTGGGTACTGAAAAAGTAAACTGATTAGTTGTATCAGTCTGCTCCTTATGAGAAGCAGAATTGCTTAACCTGAAGTCTGTCTCCTGCTAGTCACGAAGAGTAAGTAAATGAAAAAAAAAATGTTCGTCGAAATGCTCAAATTGACAAATATGAGAATTAACAAAATAATTTATTTCTAATTTTCAGGAGCAGGATATTGGTATCTCCGCCCCTCTACTCTGGTTGGCTACTTCCGCAGATAGGCGTGTCTCAGTCTGGTCAGCTGATTGGTCCAAAGATTTCTGTGAGCTAGCTGATTGGTTAACATTCCCTGCACCAGCATTTGGTCCTGATGGATCAGTATTCCAGAAAAATGATGTGGTAAAGACAGTTTTGGAGTTCAAGGGCTGCTTCATCAAGGGATCAGCCATGTGAAAGTGCTGCAAAATTTTGAAAATTGGTTCACAATTAAAAAAAAAAAAATACATGTGTGCCAGAAAAAAAAATGAATAGGGCTTATTCCATTGTAAAACATTTTGGCAAGGGAAGTAACTATTTTGCTAGAAAAAATATTTTTAGTTTAAAAGGCAAAATTATGCAGTATACATGACTTAAGTCCAAACACATAAAATTATTGAACAGATTTGCTAGAGTTTCAAAGCTCTTGGATACCTCCCTCAAGCTGTTCAGCATATTTTTGGACACTAAATTGACAAACCTTGTTTCTCTCTTGAATACATGTAAATCGCTTAATTCTATATCAATTATTGACTTGCAGGCTTCCTATAGTCAGTTACCCCCCAGTATTGCAAGATTTTCTCCAGAAGAGCCTGACATTGTTGTCTACACAGGATATGGTATGAACAAACAACTACAGTTCTACAGTCTCTCACAAAGAAAGGTAGGATTATACCTGTATTATCACCACATCAGGTCCTGAGGTTATAAAACTTTTTTTTTTCATGCTCAACTCTGCTGAGCGTAAAATTTAAACTGCTCATAAATGACAAAATAGCCCAAATAAATTGAAATTTCAGGTCCAGATCACCATAGCCTGTAATTTATCCTGCTAATAAATGTTAAAATGCCAACAATTGTTGGCATTTTAACATTTTGTAAGCAGGATAAAGTTTTGCCTCAGCTGAGGTGAGCATGAAAAAGGTTTTATAACCTTGGAGCCAGGAATCCAGAGACAACCAACATGACTGAGAACAACCACTGACAATATATGTAAGGCTGTAGGGTGAAATTTAAATTGCTCCAAAATTCTGAATTAGCTCATTTCAGTAGACAATTCAGGTTAAGATCACCAAAACCAGTAAATCCTACTATTAAACAAATGTTAAGTTGTTGGCATTTGAACATTTATGAGTAGGAAAAAAGTTTAGTCTCAGCTGAGTTGAGCATTGCCAGTTTCAGTAGAAAAAAAATGATAAAAGTTTGAAATACATATATTGGATTTAGGTAGAAGGGGTCATACTTCCTTTGTAACAAAGCCATTTTTTTAACACTTGCTATAAAATTAGAAATTTTCATGTGACTTTTATTTCATGATTTTTCCATTTCTCAGTTGTTATCATGTTCTTGAATTGGCAAGGAAGTACTCTTGCAGTCAATAAAGCTTGTAGAAACTATAAGCGAATGATAGCAAAAATTAAGTTTTCATGAGCATTTCGTAATTCACAGTATCTGATGTATCCTTGACTGATTTGTGTTGTTCCAACATTTTCAGGTTGTTCGTACTCTAGCACTGACTCACTGGTGCCAGAGTTTGGATCTCGTGACAGACTGTCCTCTTATAGCTATTGGGGCAAATGGTAAGTTACTACTTACATTGACAGCAGCTGGCTAGATAAAAAAATTAAATTTTCGTATTCTGTAAATCATTGCTAGATGTTTGTAAAATATGAATAATTTTTAGAGACATCTACAACAAAAGATTTAATGCTGAAAAAAAAACAACATTTTTTTGTCTTAAAACTAGCACCATTTTTAAAATGTTTTTGTCAAATGACTTCCCTAAATCATTCGTAAAGAAATATTGACATTTTTGATTAGCTATGTGATTTGATTATAATACTGTAAATTCGAAAATTTTTGTGTGACTTATTTCACAAATTTTGTGTTTATAAATTATTTGCGAAGTCTAGAATTCATGAACTAATGTTGGGCATATAGAGAATTTTTAGCAAGAACCTTGAATTCGTGAGGTATCAAATTTACAAAAAATGACAAAAATTAAATTCTCACAAACATTTCCGAACATACAGTATTCTATTTGATTGGGTTGATAAGGATGTTTCCTTGCTTAGATGGACTGTGAAGACTGAAAAAGCCTCAATGCAAAGGCTAATCTTAAATTATATACTAATGTCCAATGAAAATGTACCACCTGATAAAAAGATTAGAACTTCTCTGCAATTTCATATTTTTCGACAAGTTCATGCATAATAAAACTTTAGGGTATTGGTCACAATATGAGACTTTCATTAAGCGCAAAGCATTTGCAAAACAGGAACAATTACAGTTCAAACACAGATGGTCGAAATTGAAAAGTCACAAACCTCAATATCTCGTATGACCACCATTGGAATTCAGTACAGCTTGGCAACGACGTCGCATGCTACGAATAAGGCGCTGTATACGGTATTGTGGTATGTCATTCCATGCTGCTATCAGTCTGTTTGCCAGTTCCTGTCGGTTGTGTATTGGATTTCTAGCCCCATATACCCGGCGGCCAATTTGGTCCCATAAATGTTCAATTGGGCTTAAATCCGGTGAAAACGCCGGCCAACGTAAAACATTAATGTTGTTGTTGAGTAAAAAATCTGATGTAACTCTTGCCGAATGCGGTCGAGCATTATCCTGCTGAAACAGGGTGACATCCGGGTGGTTTCTCATAAACGGAACAACGGCTGGAGTTAGTACGTCATCAATATAGCGCCGCGCCGTCAAATTGCCGTCAATGACTATCAAAGGCGTCTTATGTCTCCACGATATACCGCCCCATACCATAACGCTCCCACCGCCCCATCTGTCTGTTTGTCTGACACAACAGTTAGAGTAACGTTCGCCCCTACGACGCCACACCTTTGCTCTAGCGTCATGCATATTCAAACAGAAACGTGACTCGTCAGTAAAGACGACACTATTCCACTGCTGCTGAGTCCATCGCAGATGTTGCTGGCACCAAGTTTCTCGATTACGTCGTCTTACAGGAGTTAGCATGTTCCCTCTATACGCCTTAAAGCTCTTAACGTCACGTTCACGGAGACGTCGGCTTACTGTTTGTCGACTAACGCGTTGATTGTTGAATGTGCGTAATTCCCGAGCTGTTTGCGAGGCAGTTTTAAAGCGATCTCGCAAATGAGACAGCACTATCTGGCGATCATCTCTAGCCGACGTCACTCTTTGACGTCCAGGACGCGGCCTATCGTCCACAGAGCCTGTGACAGTGTGTCTTTCAACCAAACGACTAATTGTCTGATGTGAACAGTTCATACGACGAGCAACTTCACGATACAACATTCCACCCGTTATCATACCGATCGCCTGGTTACGTTCAGCGTCATTTAAACGTCCCATTTTTGAATATTCCAACAGAATTTTAGTGGCGTTTTGTTACATTGACGTTGTTCTTCATGCACAATTAAAATGGAACAGATATGAAAACTGTTGACTTAGTGAATAGAAAAAAAATGCATTTTGCACGTGCTGCATGGAACCGTTAGTCTAACAGACAATCTTTGTGAATTTTTCGATAGACATGAGCAAAAGTTAGCTGTTTCTACGATAAAATAAGTTGCGTTCACCAATTGTGATTCCCAACTCTTTTATTCGATTTTAAAGACTGGTACGTTTTCATTGGACATGAGTATATATTACAGGGCCCAAAGTGATATTCATCAGGCAAGTCACACAACATTTATGATTTATTTCAGAGCGTTTATTGAAGTTACTGGACTATTATGAAGGCAGTTTTCAGGACTTTACCGGTCACAATGACACTGTTCAAACTGTGAAATTCTCACCAGATGGCAAGTTTCTCTTCACGGCATCACATTCTGAGATCTTCATATGGGATGTTACATTATGACATTGAGGTCTGCTGATGAGCCCTATTGTGAAAGAATTCAGTCAAAAACAGTCAGCTATGACAGGAAGACAGATGAGTGAAATTTCGGATTTAAAAATCAGAGATACTTTTGACAGCATGTGCTTAATTGAGCCGCATCGTGAGAAAACCGGATTTTTGCCTATGCGAAAACAAAGGCGCAGATCAGCTTCGCGGTAACCGCGAAGCTGATCAGCGCCTTTGTTTTTGCCACTCGGATAGTACAATTTCTCTTCTTCCTAAATCCGAAATTTCAAGCTTCTAACCATTTTCTGAGACTGCACAGACCGGTTTATGTCGGACCTGGTCGGAAATCCCGAAGACCGGTTTTCTCGCGTCGCGGCTCAATTATGAAGAGGAACTGAAGCTCACATATGCCCAAGTTCTTAATGTTTGAAAACGTGTATGGGGAATGTGATGTGAGCCGCGACGCGAGAAAACCGGTCTTCGGGGTTTACGACCAGGTCCGACACAAACCGGCCTGTACAAGCTCAGAAAAGAGCTAGAAGCTTGCAATTTCGGATTTAAGTAGAAGAGAAATTGTACTATCCGTGTAGCGAAAACAAAGGCGCTGATCAGCTTCGCGGTTACCGCGAAGCTGATCTGCGCCTTTGTTTTCGCCTAGGCAAAAATCCGGTTTTCTCACGATGCGGCTCATGTGGTGTCTACAGCTACGATGTCTGGTCCAAATCTGTCTCATATCTTATAATAATCTTAATGGTTAAATGTTTTGTAAATATTTTGTTGGCCTAAAAGAAAACTGTGTTTCTGCTAACCTTTCGACACATGTATTCCCAATCCTATTACTTTCAGAAAGGACTAGGGCATTTAATGCCTGATTTTGGCCTCAGATTTTGCTAAAAAATAAATTTTGGAATTTAGGTGAGAAAACTATTCTTGAAAACAGCCATGTCTCCTCTATTAAAAACAAGAACAAGTATTTCATTTATCCTACAAGCGTTGTCATGGCAACAACCAGAAGAACCATAGATAGAGTATATTCTGTACTTTTTCGTCTATTTTTGACCATTTCTGAACACATTTTTTAATTTTTATGTGCCAGCCCACACTCCGAACAAAATTATACTTAGCATACTATATCTGTGGATGATACTCCATAATTATTTCACAATAAGAAATTGTTCGTCGCGTGGGCCGGTAGTTGAAAATGATGTTGAATGGTGAAAAATAGAACCAAAATTGCAAAAAGTGATATTTCTATGCTTTTCGGAGCGTTGCCATGGCAACATGTGTAATTTGAATGTTATAGTTGTGCTAGATTATATAAGCAGGGACCTATACCTGCTATTTGCAATACGTTTCTCCTCAAAATTCCAAAATTCAGTTTTTTATCAACACATGAGGCCGAAATCAGGCCTTAAATCCCCTAGGCCTTTGTAAAAAATAAAAATATCAAACTGCTGCTATTTTTCAAGTGTCGAGTAGTTTTCGTGGATTGGAAATTTAGATGGCAGAACTTCATTTTAGATATGGTGCTAAAACTGCATTCAACCCTAATATCCTATTGATTTCTTACCGTAGTATTTTCTGGCACTGTTAATGATCTTGATGAACTTTTCAAAATAAAACTGGAGAGACTTTTCTAATCCATAGCTCGTTACTTTTTGACTGGTTAGCAAAACACATTATTTTTATTGGGTATAGATCTGTGATATATACATATTCATTTGAAGTTAATTGATCATATGTAGATAGAGCTTGTATTTTTACAAATGCATTGTGTTATTTTGATGCATGTAATTATGTATTTATTTTGATGAAGAAAATAGTTTGTAGAGATGCAGAAAATAATTAAATTTCTGCTGATATATGTGTTTGTTTTTGGCTCACCTCTTCTATGAATAAATATACCATGAGACCCAGAGCTTTTATATTTTGTTTGTAGCAATGTTTATGTAGTGCTAACATTATGTGCCTAGCTGCCACAGCTGCCACATTTCAGACCACCATGATCAAAACATGATATGTGAGAGACAACAAATGGGAAAAGGGTAGAGCAAATGTATCATGCCACGATTGCCATGGATGCTGGGACAAATTTTTTGACAGCTTAAAAATCTGCCATGGCAGAAGTGAGAAACATAGCTTCCTTAACGAGTTCTGTGCCACAGGGCCAATCTATTGACCATTTCAGGTGGTAGTGATTCGGTCAAAAATCTTCTTTGACGTTGACGGAAATATAATTCATTTTATTAAGATATCATTTCCTACACGAATCTTTATGTTTTGTTGCATAATTTGGCGTTGAAAGTGGGTTTTGAAAACTTGTTTTTTCGTGATGACGTAGCGTAAGGAAAATAAAAAGTAACGTTTCGCGGTAGTTATGCCACGTAACGTCGCGCCAAGCGTGAGGGACGTTCAATAATTTTACGTCGAAATCACGTCAGTATTGTGAGCGTCCATACTAAGTGAAATAGAAAGTCAATTCTAAATGGCGCATTTGCTCAATTTATACCGACACAAACACTCAAGATTTCTCCAGATAAAAGAGTGCAAGTTAATATTTCAATCTGTTTGTGCAGTTTATTATTTTTCACTTTCTTTGTTTGATTCTTCATATGTAGGCCTATAGTAAATTGACAACAATAAATTAGCCCAATTAAGTTTCATTTTTATCCAATGCGCCTGGCAGGATAAAAAAAAACGTATAACATCACACTTCACTTATTTATGTGATGGTTTCTAAAATCGAACCTGATAACTTACAAACACGCCAAAATTAGAAGGCCAGAACACTCGAAGAGGGTGTGTATCCACGTTTTGCACCGGGGTAACCCTGTAGGTATGGGAAAAAGAGAGAGAGAAAAAAAGAAAAGGAAAGGGAAAGAAAAGAAGAAAGAAAATAAAGAACATATAATAATTTGTGTCGTGTTTAGACCAAACTAGAGAAACATATTATCATATTATTTATATCAAAATACATAATTATTCCGATTTTTCAATTCTTGTCTAATGCCAGCCTATAAGAGGATAATCCGATTCAGTCTAATAATTTAACCCTATCATTCATTCGTTGTTGTTGAAATGTGGGCGCTCTTCCATTGTATATTTATGTGTAAAATAGAAGTTTGAGATGCGTACCATAGCTAGTTTGTTTCGGAAGATTGTCGCACGAACATGGTCGTGGAACAGTGTGATTGACATAGTTCACTGTTTTATTATAAATTGCAAATTTTCAAATGCAAATTTATATGCGCCGCATCATGAGAAAACCAATATTCAGATCAGCTTCGCAGTCACTGCGAGGCAGATAAGCGCCTTTATTATCGCATAAATAGTACAATTCCTCTACTTCCTAAATTCAAAATTTCCAGTCTCTAGACAACTTCTCTGGCTTGTACAGCTCGATTTGTGTCGGACCTGTTCTGAAACCCACATTGTTGGTTTCCACATGACACGGCTCATATCAAGAATAATGGTTAAGGCAGTTTCTTCGTGTTTGGACTTCATAATCATTGAATTAGTAATAAAAGAATAATGTATTAATATTGTTTGCAAAGAAACCAAAGGGAGTAGAGCCCCTTGCCTCCCCAGATATAAGAAAATTACACGCGTAATAACAAATACGAGTCGGGGAAATTTGATTTGTCAGGCAAAAAGTCAGGGAAAAGTCAGGGAACTTTGATTTGCCGAAATTGTGGAAACCTGTGATAAGGAAATTATGGCTGTGGAACAGTGTAGTATGATCGTAGCTGTTGATCGTGGAACAGTGTCGTAAGAATACCTGACAGTCCCGACATGACCTTAGCCGTTTGCCGTGAAACAAAGTGGTTAGGATACATGTAGCTGACCGTTTAGACATGATCGTAGCTGTTGGTCGTGGATCGTGGTTAGAAAACTTGAACTGAACGCCCCGACACGATCATTTTGCAATATGTCACCAAAGTGTAGGTATGAGAACATCTGTAAATGCTATGTACTACGAAAGCAGGGTAGGGCCATTTCTTAGTTCTAACTTCTAACTTCTAACTTCTTACTTCTAACTTCTAACTTCTTACTTCTAACTTCTTACTTCTAACTTCTTACTTCCATGTTTGTATGTTGACATAGATGCTTGATCCTATGTATGTGTACACATGCGCAAATACCATACCGTCCGTCCGTACGTATGTCTGTCTGTGCACGTGTAAGAGTGTTCACATGCATACAAGGCCGCGCTTGTATGTATGTATGTATGTATGTATGTGTGGGTGCGTGCGTGCGAGCACGCGTATGTATGTGTGCTTTCGTACACAAATGTTTAAGTGCATACACGCGATTTTTCATGGGCTTGGAAGTGTGCGTGCGCTTGCATGCATGTTTACTGATATGCATGTTTGCATGTATGCACGTTCGTGCATGCGTACGTGTTCGGGCATACATGCAAACATGCATATCAGTAAACATGCATGGGTGTGTGTGAAATTTAACCTCAAATGTCACACGTTTATTGTCTCGGGTTACCAAATTTTCGCATGTGAGATTTTGGTATGAAAAGCATTGGTACGTTCTCGTAAATCCAAACTTTGAAGACTATTATGAATATTTCTTAGATGTGAGAAAATAAGACAACTTTGCACATATTATGCTGTGAAGAATGGGAACTGAAGGCTAATATACTTTTGTGAAGAATAGGTATGAATGCTACATGAATTTCAAGTGCATGCACAATTCTGACCGGCGTGTGAAATATATTGTGAAGCATTGGTACCAATTTTTCACGGTCTGTCTTGCAGTGCGTAACGCTTGCGGCTCAGCATAATTATATTCAATTTGAAAGTTAAAATTACTTATTTATGTAATTACCCCATATTTATGATGCTCAAAAAGCGAGGCTTGGTCGCGCGATAAAAGTGAGAAGTCTATATGATGACTTGCGCTATATCCTGTACAAACCTGTACATCGTGCATGTGTCTCGATGCGATAAACTGCAAATTGACCACCATCGGTGGTCAACTTATAAAAGTAATAAAGAAAAATACCTCAGTGCATCACGTGAAAACTAATAAAAGGAAACGATCAAAAAGACCACCGGATTATGATTCAAACCATGAGTTATTTTTATGTAATTGCCCCATCTTCATGATGCTCAGCAAGCAAGGCGTGGTTGCGCCATAAAGGTGTGGCATCGTGAGAAAAGTCTGTAGGATGACTTGTGCTATATCCTTGCTATATCACGGGTACTGCACGGGCACCTTGCTGCACTGGAGCATACAATTAACCAAAAGATCCATATAGCTTTGTAACTTTGTTTATCTTCAAAAGACAATTGGAAATTCTGGTGTGACCACCCAATCATCGCCAATGATGCGTGTGCAGACTACGGACTTTTTTTTTCAATAAATTAATAGAGGCTACGGTTCGAAAATGGAAAATCTGGTGTCCGTCGTACATGTAAGGGCGCTCAAAGCAAATTGCAAGCCAACGGTAAACTGGGCATAAACGAAGCAATATGCATCTACTGGTAGCAAACCTGGACATCGTGCATGTGTCATAAAAATAAATAAAAAGCACCTCAGTGAATCACGCGAAAACTAATAAAAGGAAACGCTCAAAATGACCACCGGATTATGATTCAACTTTTTTTTTTTACATTGACCACTTTCAGTTTGCCGGGTGTGTCGATAATGCACTAGTCATTTGTACCGCAGCTCCCACCCTCGGGGTATAGCGGGAACTTTGACTTTTGGTCCAGCAAATCCACCGCTAAAAGCCCCACCTGCGAGGACTGCTCGTTGGGAAAAAAGTTTTACCAGCGAGCAGTCCTCGCAGGGTGGGGCTCTTAGCGGGGATTTGCTGGACCGAAAAAAAAAATCAAAAACAAAACAACAACAACACGCGCGCCTGTTATCTTTTCATTGCACTGTCCTTTATGCCTATATAAAGCAAACCCCGGGTATTTCCTCTGTACTGCCGTGACAAAACTTTGGTGAAAGTCTCGCTCATTTCAACGGCTATCCCCCGCCCTCACCTGGGGTTTGTGGGTGGGGGAGGGGGCTTGGTTACCAATGACTAGTGCATAACAAGAACTGAAAATCATGGAGTGATAGAAAGTGAAATAAAAAAATAGATGATAAAAAATAATAATAAATAAAAAACGGTACATCGTTTTTTTTTCTTTATACACTTTTCCGATGGGAAATCGCGCCACATGTGGATAATTAGCTTGGTTTTCTATGTTGGAAACGCCGGATCATGTCACGTCTGCATGGTGATAGATCGTTTGTATGAATAAACGCAAGTCTGATTATGCCTGTAGAATTGGAAAAATTGAAAAAATAACCCAGGTTGTTCAGACAAAACCCGTGTCGTAACGTCAAATATTTAGAACGACCCTCAACGTTAACGCCGTCACCGAGACGTTACTTTGGCGCCGTATATCTGTGACGTTAACGTTGAAAACATTGCGCATCAAAGAGTGCGGCGTAAGCGTAATTTAGGTCGTGGCGCTCAAAGGGTTAATAACCCACTTTAATATCCTGCCAACAATACCCTGTGGGTCCAGTTAGGCATTAGCTACCATAGTAAAATGTCCCACTTTAGGGTAAGCATTTTGTGAGGTTGGTGGCCTAGTGGTAGAGTCAGATTGGACCGAGAGGTGGAGGGTTCAAACCCCCACCAGTACAGGTTGTGTCCATGAGCAAGTCACATTAACTCCCCATAGTTCTGGTAAATGTCCTATCATAACATGACTGTTTAAAGTGTTAACTGGAGGGTTAAACTACAAAAAAAATCCTAGCATCCCACTTTATTTGTCCAGAACGTTTTATTCTAAGGAAGTGAATTCATTAAATCCTCAATCAGAATTTCAATTTCATCTTTCAGAGCACCTGTCAAAAACAGTTGGGATGGGGGTTGGCATTGGAAACAGTAATTGTCTCTTGTACTTGAAGGCTGTCTCAAAAACTTTTTTCTGAAGCCTCCATGGCGCAGTGGTTAAGCCACCAATCTTGGGTTCAATCCAAGGCTCCTCTAGTCCTTTGGATGATATGAGACTTAGAAGCCTTTGTGGCGCAGTGGTTAAGCCACTTGCCTTGTAAACCAGGGGTGGCAGGTTTGATCCCAGGCTTCTCCAGTCCTTCTGATTGAGACTATAAATCGAGGTCCCATGAAATTTTCCAGGACAAACTGCTAACAAGGACATACCGTGACGAGGTCTTCAGACCTGACTTAGGGACAAAAACTGTACTCACACACAGATGAGACTTAAAAACCGAGGTCCCATCTTCATAAAAGCTTTTCTGTTGAGTGGGATGTAAAATATCAAATCAACACTCATTCATTGTTTCTTTTTTTCACATTTACTGTCAGTCTAGGCACCGTAATCAAACTAGATCAAATTTTCATTGCTTTTATTTGAGCTGTGTCATGAGAAAAATGGATTTTTTGCCTATGTGAAAACAAAGGCACACATCAGTTGTGCAGTAACTGCACAGCTGATCTGCACCGTTGTTTTCACTTCACACTCACAGATTGTACAATTCCTTTTGTTCTTAAATTGGAAATTTCAAACTTTAAGCATTCTTCTGTGACTGTTTAGGCTAGTTTGTGTCAGACTATGTCAAACCATTGAAGACCGGTTTTCTTGCATCAAGGCTCATTTAAGAATAATCTGATCTGTGTCTGAACTATTTGTTCTGGGGATGATCTGCCTTGACACTTAGAAACTGGCTTTGTGATTTTTCTATAAACTAATCTATTTTTACTGTTGTTGATCTACAGTTGTAGATTAACTGTCAGTCTAGTCATTTTTACTACTACTGAATTTTCATGCCAAAGATTTATGAGAAAAATGGTTTCCAAACAGGTCCAACACAAATCAAGCTGTACAAGAACAGAAGATGGTTAGGAGCTGGAAATTTTGGATTTAAGAAAAAGAGGAACTGTACTATCTGTCTAGCGAAAACAAAGGTGCTGATCAGCTGTGCAGTTACTGCACAGCTGATCTGCGCCTTTGTTTTTGCCTATGCATGCTGATGGTTTTCATTTTCTTATGTGGCAGCTCTTATATATTCTGGTCACAAAATAAATCTAATTTACTTTTTCTGCTTAACACTGTATTCAATAATACCCTACAAGGATGGTTTGGGAACTCTATAGGAAGATTTTAATCAAATATATTCTCAGTTACAATAAGTGTCACGCAAACGCCATCTAATCTTGAGGGTGTCTTGACTAGACATGATGGGAGTCAGGCCAAGCAACTTATAGACATGAATAACTGAAAATATACAAACCTACAATATTTGGGCGGGAACACTAAAGGTACCAGTTGTAGAGCTTACATGCAGATGCTGATTGGCTCCTCATTTTTTTGTTTTTGATTTAAGTAGGTTTCCGTAGGATGGGAATGCTGCAATAGATTTTATAGTTCTCATTTGAGATGCAAGAAAACTGGTCATCAGGGTTTCCGACCAGGTCTGACACAAACCGGCCTGTGCAGCTTCAGAAGTTGGCTAAAAGCTTGAAATTTCGGATTTAGGAAGAAGAGAACTTGTACTATCCGAGTAGCGAAAACAAAGGCGCTGATCAGCTGTGCAGTTACTGCACAGCTGACTGCACAGCTGATCTGCGCCTTTGTTTTCGCATTGGCAAAAATCTGGTTTTCTAATGACCTGGCTCATTCATACTGTCAATATCTTATCAGCAGTTGTAATGAGTCTGGAGATTTGTCAAAATTATCTGTCAAGATCAGTGCGCATAAATAACAAACATGGTAAATAATAAGAAAGGGTAATATACCAGATATTAGTACTGATGTACTGAAGGTTTAACCAGTGATGTACTGAAGGTTTCATCAAGAAAATCTGTCCATGAAATAAATACCCACTGTACCCCACTTTCATATTGTAAAACTGGAGTATTCAGGGATAAACTTTTTTTCTTATTTTTACTTTTTTATATAAATTATGTACTATATGTATGTGCAGATATCATGTTGGACAGTTTTTAATTAAAGTCCAAAATATCATGTCTGAATTGAAATTTCAGTATGATTTCAGAAGTATGAACACATCAGGTCACAGAAATAGACATCAAATAAAACTGCTATACATGAATGAGAGATTATTGAAAAATTGGCTCCTTTCATGTTGTGGCAACAAAACCGGTCCTGTCTGTGTTTTTTAAGTCCTTACATAGAAATGACTGACTCAGCATATCAACTGTCTAGGTAGCAAATCCTTAAAACAAGCTGCAAGACACTTGAGCCGCGACACGAGAAAACCGGTCTTCGGGGTTTCCGACCAGGTTTGACACAAACCGGCCTGTACAGTCACAGAAGATGGCTAGAAGCTTGAAATTTTGGATATAAGTAGAACAGGGGTTGTTCTATCGGAGTAGCTTACTGCGAAGCTGCTCTGCATCTTTGTTTTCGCATAGGCAAAAATCCGGTTTTCTCATGACGTGGCTCACTTAATCCCCATGCTTGTTTCTAATTACGTAAGGAACCAAGAAACTGAACTGTTCAAAAATAATTGAAAATGTTGATTGGGGCATTTAATTAAACCACAAATTAGACTGATGTTTGTGAATGCGCAAGCTGAAATGTGTATGTTTCTTTAACCAAGTGCAGTTGCATTAAACATAAAGCATTTATAAGAGCAAGTTTTCTTAAAATGAAGCTCAGATTCTGCAAAATTGACAGAAATCAAGTAGCTGTCTTGATAAATTGTTCTCAAGACAAACATTGCAAGTTCGGCTAAGTCAGAAAAGACATGAATCGGGTAATAAGGAAACGCTTAATATGTGAAGTTATGATTTATGCAATCAAAAAAGATACAAATCAACCAATCCATCAATGCAGTATAATCATCTTTAACATAACGAAAACTTCCCATACAATATACAAAAAATTTTTTCAGCTGTAAAAATTGAACTTTCATTGAAAAAAAAAATATGATAATTTCAATATTTTGCTCAAAAAATTGATTGTAGATACATGTTATAACAGCCTCGATGAGGCGGTTCTAACGAGTACACACAATCTATGTTTTGGATCAGAAATGAGAAAAATATGTATACCCCTGCAAACCCCATTTTAACTGAATAAAAGTGGGGTTTAAGGGGTTATTTATTGCACAAACATGTTATCCTGACAAATGAAGTGTTTTCCAAGTTTCTTTATTTAGACACCCTGTGACTATGCTGTTCATAATGTATGAAGAAGCATTCATAAGGACTCATACTTGCTTCCTTTATTTGAACAAATATATACAATTTTGTTTTAATAAGCACATTTAAATCAGAATTTTCATCTTCTTTGGCTAAATTGCTCAGTTTGTACTAGTCCAGGCCTCGAGGTTATAAAACTTCATGCTCAGCTCAGCTGAGCATAAAATTTAAACTACTCATAAATGATGAAATAGCCCAAATAAATAGAAATTTCAGGTTTAGATCACCAAAGCACGTAAATTATCTTGCTAATAAATGTTAAAATGCCAACGATTATTTACATTTTAACATTTATGAGCACGATAAATTTTAGTCTCAGCTCAGCTGAGCATGAAAAAAGCTTTATAGCCTGGTCAGAAACCACAAAGACATTTTTTTCTCACAATGCCACTTAAGTAGGCTGTAATCTGTTTCTCGATCTGTGCAGAGTCTCAAATTTTTGTGTCTTTGATACTTGCACTGGTGTCAGACTGTATCTTTCATCAGACATGCCAGGAGATCAATATTGACAAACAAGTTCAGTCATTATCTTTCTATTCACTAAAAAGAGAGACATCTTCAGCCCTCTCAAGAGACAAGACCAATTTTAAAGTATTTTGCTGCTTTATTAAGACAAGAATTGCCTTTGTACAGCCTCGTCCTAAGATACTGAAAGTTCAGAAATTTTCGATAGACTTATCTCACAAAGTTTCTATTTCCAAATCATTATCAAGTGCTTGAATTTGTGAGCAAGTTCACAGGCAGAATATGAACCGAAACTTATAGTAATTCTTTATTTACGAGGCAAAGAATTTGCGAATATTAGCAAAATTAGGTTCTCAGAAATATCCAAACTGCTGGAATTCTTTAGGGCCCAGACTGATTAACTTGTTTTATTAAACAGCAAAGGCTCTAGAAAGACTGCACTTCTATGCTGTCTCCCTAGAACCTCCGGACAAATACAAATATGACAAATTTGCATATTTTTTCAGCCAAATAACAAATTGACTGGACGAGAGAATTTCTAATAATAGTGATTTGACTATGATTGACAACTAAATCTAGTCGTTTTCTATAATGTGTTCCCTCTTTTATATTCTATACGGAGTGGATTTGAATTGTGAGAAGAATTTAAATGAAATGCCTGTGATCCCAGTAAATTGACTCTGCTTCATTACGAAAACTTGCCCATGCATTATGCAGTTATTTTTTAAGTTTTTTTTTTTTTTGTTGTTGTTTTTTTTTTTATTTAATTCAGTTTTACGTCCCTTTCAAGATTATTTCAGCTCATATGAGACAGGCCAATCAGTAGGTGGGGCGAAAACGGGAGAAACTTGGCTTGTCTCACATGTAGCCAGAGCGGGGCTCGAACCCACACCAGTCACAGCGGTGAGATGATTGAGTGATTAAGAAACAGCGCTCTTAACCGCGCGGCCACGGGGGCCGCCTTTTTAAGTTGTAAAAAATAAAAATTTTCTTATATTTTTTTTATTTATATGCTCAAAACATTGGTTGTATGAACACATAAGAACCGCTTGGGCGAGGCGGTGTAACGAGTACCCACAATGTATGTTTTGGAGCAAAAATAAGAAAAATAGGTAAACCCCTGCATACCCCAGTTTTACCATACAAAAGTGGGGTATAAGGGGGTATATATCACACAGACATGTTTTCCTGCCGTAGTATCAACATGCATTGGCAGAACAAGTATCCTGCATTATGAAGCATGGAATTTAAGAGTCAGATTCGTCAATTGTTGATCCAGGGCCAACTTTCTTCATACTGATATCGACAAAGATTGGCCTGACTTATCACATTCTAAGGCTGGTCTGAATTTTTCTGGGAGAGACGTCTTAGTGTTTTGCATATCACTGCTCATATAATCATTTTGTACATTATACTCGGATTTATATGTCTGCATACATATTATATAAGTTCTGGATGAAAAACGAAGTTTTTGTTGTTTTTTTTTTTCTTCTTATTTTTGCAGTTTACAGACTGTGTGTACTTCTTACATAACGATGCTTCATTAATATTACGTTTACACTGGGCCATGTTCTCATCACGTTCTTACTACATCCTAAAAAAATTAAGGATGCCGTAAGGACGTGGTACGGTCTTGTAGTAAGGACGTAGCAAGGTCTTGATGGACGTGAAGGTCTTGGTCAAATTTTGAACATGCTGAAAAGAATAGTTGCGAGGATGGGGTGGAATTAGAATGAAGTAAGGACGTGATAAGGACATAGTAGGAACTTTTAGGATGTAGTAACGTAGTGCAAATGTAGTAAGGTCTTGATGGACCTGGTATACGAACCTGTTGCAGACCATCAAGACCTCACTACATCCTCACTACGTCCGCGCTGCATCCATCAGGTTCTCGATAAGACCCTACCAAGCTTCTCATACGTCCATACCACGTCCTAGAAGACTTCACTGCATTCTTATCACGTCCTTGCAGTTCCCAACACGTCCTCTGTAGGTTCTTACCACGTTCATGCCAGGTTCTTATCACATCTTCCCCGTTTTATTAATTTTGTTTTTATTGACTCGTTCCCTCAAGCAATAGCTTGCACGTCACTCATTTTGAAATGTTAAATGTTATATGATTTGCCAATAAAATTGAGTTGAGTGGAGTTGAAATAAAAAAAAATGAACCGAGAGGTATACTCTTGCAATTCCTGCTTCTTCAATAACACCATAACTTACCGGGTGCACACGCAGAATAGGATGAGACATTACTGTGTGCGCCCCTAGCTAAGAGCTATGAAAATGGATATGATGATGATGATCATGATGAGGATGATGATGATGATGAAAAAGGTTTCACTATGGACATTACAACGGATTATTAGCAGCGTTGAGGATGGAGTTTCAGTACTCGCTCTTCATCTGAGCACAATTATTATAATACATAAACAGTTAGAACGTGCTGAAACCGTAGTATGCACGTGGCGTGAACTGCTTGGTCTTTGTGAGGACGTTGTAAGGATGTAATGTGAATGGGATGAGCTTGGTGAGCACGTAGTAAGAACCTAGTGTATACGTGAAGGACCTAGTAAGGACGTGGTGCGGACGTAGTAAGGACGTGGTGGGGACGTAGTGAGGAAGTAGTGTGAACTTACAAAACCAGAAATCATTTCATTTTGAGTCCGTCCTCGCCACATTTTGAATTGATTAGGATGTGGTAAGGATGTGGTGAGAGTTTGGCCCAGTGTAGACTTAACATAAGGGATACTACATAGCAAATGCTAACAAGCGATATTTTATAACAGAAATAAGACAACATAACAAATACAAAATGTATTGCACCCTGATAAATTCCATCTTTTGTTTAAAACATGTTCATTTGTCTTATTTACAAAATGGCATGAATGTATGATGTAGTCTACTTCAAGGGTTCAATCACTGGGTGCTTCCTTGGTCCCGATATAAAAAAAATTTTTTTGACTTTTTGGTAACAGATTTTGTTCTACTATGTTAACATCAAATCTCCACAAAGCAGAGTTAGCAGTAAGATTAAATGCATAATTTATATCACTTCTTCACAAATCAAACCAGAGGACCAATGGTCCTGTAAACGCTCACCTGAGTCTGCTGCATATACCAATAAACATGTTTGAATATTATGGTATTTAACCCCAGTGCAGGGGCAGATGAAGCCCTTGGGCCGTTTTCTTTTTTCAGAATTATCAATATTCTGTCCATGGATGCTTCACGCCAAGTTTCATTAAAATCAATCTATTGGTTTCAGAGAAGAAGATATTTGAAGGGTTTTTACCATATATGGGCATGGTGGCCATCTTGGTCATGTGACTTAGATTATTAATATATACATTGGTTCCCCCATCCTATAGGTGCTTCACATAAAATTTGGCTTCAATTGGCCAAGTGGTTTTAGAGGAGAAGATGTTTGAATATTATGGTAATATACATGTATATTGCCCCGGGGTGTGGACATATGAGCCCTTAGGTCCATTTTATTTTCAGGATCATTAATATTTAGTCCTACTACCCATTTCCTGCAAGATTTTCACCTCAAATGACTTTTTAAAAGTTTTCCCCATTCCAATGCATTGGCGACCTATGTTGACCTTGTCGTAAAATAGGTCAAGGTCACCACAGGGTCATGATTTATATATACATTGTAGTACTTCAGCCATTGGTGCTTCATACCAAGTTTCTTTGAAATCGGTCCTCAAAATTCGGAGAAGATGATTTTTGAAGGGTTTTTACCATATATGGGCATGGCAGCCATCTTGGTTATGTGCACTAGATAATTTATATATACATTAATTCCCCCATTCCATAGATGCTTCACCTACAATTTGGCTTTGATTCGCCAAGCGGTTTCAGAAGAGAAGATGTTTGAATATTATGGTAATATACATGTATATTGCCCCGGGATGGGGGCAGATGAGCCCCTGGGGTCCAATTTTTTTCAGAATCATTAATATTCAGTCCTACTGCCCATTTCCTGCAAGACTTTCACTTTAAATGACATTTTAAAAGTTTTCCCTATTCAAATGCATTGGCGACCTATGTTGACCTTGCCGTAAAAAAAGGTCAAGGTCATCACAGGGTCATGATTTATATGCACATTGTAGTACTTCAGCCATCGATGCTTCATGCTAGGTTTCTTTAAAATCGATCCACCTGTTCTGGAGAAGAAGATTTTTGAAGGGTTTTTACCATATATGGGCATCTCTGCCATCTTGGTCATGTGACCTGGATTATTTATATACACATTGATTACCCCTTCCTATTGATGCTTCACATAAAATTTGGCTTTGATTGGCTAAGCGGTTTTAGAGGAGATGATGTTTGAATATTATGGTACTAATATACATGTATATTGCCCCGGGGTGGGGGCATATGAGCCCCTGGGGTCCAATTTTTTTCAGAATCATTAATATTCAGTCCTATTGCCCATTTCCTGCAAGAATTCACTTTAAATGACTTTATATGACATTTTAAAAGTTTTCCCCATTCAAATGCATTGGCGACCTATGTTGACCTTGCCGTAAAATAAGTCAAGGTCATCACAGGGTCATGATTTATATACACATTGTAGTGCTTGAGCCATCAATGCTTCATGCCAAGTTTCTTTGAAATCGATCCACCTGTTCTGGAGAAGAAGATTTTTGAAGGGTTTTTACCATATATGGGCATCGCGGCCATCTTGGTCATGTGACCTGGATTATTTATATACACATTGATTACCCCTTCCTATTGATGCTTCACATAAAATTTGGCTTTGATTGGCCAAGCGGTTTCAGAGGAGATGATGTTTGAATATTATGGTAATATACATGTATATTGCCCCGGGGTGGGGGCATATGAGCCCCTGGGGTCCAATTTTTTTCAGAATCATTAATATTCAGTCCTAATGCCCATTTCCTGCAAGACTTTCACTTTAAATGACTTTAAATGACATTTTAAAAGTTTTCCCCATTCAAATGCATTGGCAACCTATGTTGACCTTGCCGTAAAATAAGTCAAGGTCATCACAGGGTCATGATTTATATACACATTGTAGTGCTTGAGCCATCAATGTTTCATGCCAAGTTTCGTTGAAATCAGTCCACCGGTTCTGGAGAACAAGATTTTTGAAGGGTTTCTACCATATATGGGCATGGCGGCCATCTTGGTCATGTGACCTGGATTTCTTATACACACATTGGTTCCCCCTTCCTATAGATGCTTCACATAAAATTTGGCTTTGGTTGGCCAAGCGGTTTCAGAGAAGAAGATCTTTGAAATTGTGGACGGACGGACGGACGCCGGATCATGGCCATCCTATAAGCTCACCTTGTGAGCCTAACGGCTCAGGTGAGCTAATAAAAAGTTACACATAAAATTGCATTCAAAGCACTAATTTATGACTTGAAATTCTTTCAGTGACGTCATAAATAAGAATCAAATCAAATCATTGGCCAAATTCTAGGAATTATTGTAGAAAAAAATCTGATACTGGAATCAAATAAAACCAAATCCTGTCGGGACCTATAGAAAAAATCAAACAAAACGTATTAATTTTGTGTCCGGGTCAAGAAAACACCCAGTGTCAATGACCTAAGGAAAAACTGCCATCATAAAGGGTTTATTATCCAAATGAATCCCAAACTGAGTACCATGGTGATGGTTGTCATAGAAACATCACTGGAATGATTGCAGTTGTCTGTATGGCACACGACATAACACAGTGTGATGTTATTGTTCTGTTCTACACACCCCTCACTGACTCGAACCATAGTACATCCACGGCTAAACTGTATAAGTGTACCTACAAAACATGAAATGAGCCATGTTATGAGAAAACCAACAACATGGTTTCCTAACAGGTCCGACACAAACCGAGCACAGAAGATGGCTAGAGGCTGAAAATTTTGGATTTAGAAAGTAGCGGAATTGTACTATCTGTGTAGCGAAAACAAAGGCGCTGATCAGCAGTTACTGCGAAGCTGATTTGCGCCTTTGTTTTCGCATATGCAAAATGTTGGTATTCTTACGATGTGGCTCAAATTGTTTGTGGGTTTTTTTGTCTTCCAAAAATGTCCAAGAAAAGAACAAAATAAAAAAATACATAGGTTTAATTTAATGGACCAAACAATTAACAAACTTAAATGGTTTGTCTTTTTAAAGAAATGTAACAGTAGACAATGAAAACAGAATTTCTATAATGTATGATACTTAAGTTTCTTTAATTTTTCTGTGGATAGATGTATATGGAAGAGTATTAGGCCCAGGTAATTTTTTTTTTCAATTTTGAAATTTGGAGTTACTAAGTCGATTTTCGACTTAGTAACTGGAAATTTGGACTTAGTAACTGGAAATTTCGACTTAGTAACTCGAAATTTCAACTTACTATCTCGAAATTTCGACTTATTATCTCAAAATTTTGTCTTAATAACTCGAAATTTCGACTTACTATCTCGAAATTTTGACTTATTATCTCGAAATTTCGACTTAATTACTCGAAATTTTGACTTAGTAACTCGAAATTTTGACTTACTATCTCGAAATTTCGACTTATTATCTCGAAATTTCGACTTAATAACTCGAAATTTCGACTTACTATCTCGAAATTTCGACTTATTTACTCTACTGTACGCCAGTTTCCGGTAATAGATAGTAAGTCAAAATTTTGAGTTACTAAGTCGAAATTTCGAGTTACTAAGTCGAAATTTCGAGTTATTCAGTCGAAATTTCAAGATAATAAGTCGAAATTTCGAGACAGTAAGTCGAAATTTCGAGTTACTAAGTCGAAATTTCGAGTTACTAAGTTGAAATTTCGAGATAATAAGTCTAAATTTCGAGATAATAAGTCAAAATTTCGAGATAGTAAGTCGCAATTTCGAGTTATTAAGTCGAAATTTCGAGATAATAAGTCGAAATTTCAAAATTAAAAAAAAATACCTGGCCCTAATGCTCTTCCATAGATGTATGAACATGCCAAATTTTGATGATCAAGTAATATGCTGTCTGCAATTGGCAATAATTCTCTTAAACTAAGAATTCAATTTAAGGAATAACTAATTGAATTTCACACCTTCAAGAATAATTTTATCTTTCCAAGAACAGTAAGTTTATTTAAAGATTAGTCTGTTGTTTTCTTTGCTCTTAATTTCTTCTTTCACAATAGAGCTGCTTCATGAGAATAACAGATTTTCACCTATGTGAAAACAAAGACGCAGATCAGCTGTGCAGTAACTGCACAGCTGATCAGCGACTTAGTTTTCACTTCAAGGATTGTACATTTCATTTTCTTGAATCCAAAATTCCAAGCCTCTAGCCTTCTTCTGTGACTGTTACAGGCCTGTTTGTGTCAGACCTGGTCGGAAACCCTTGCGGCACAATTTTTAGTAAGCTTCCAGACTAATTAAGTGTCTTGTCTTATCTAAAATTAAGCTGCTTTTGAGTCTGTTTTTGGAAAGACAGACCAGACAGAAGACTAAGTTCAAGATACTTTAGGTCATTCAGATTTAATTATGTCAACAATAATAGAAAAGAACCCGAGGTCCTGTAAACGCTCACCTGATCTGGACAGCTTTACTTGTAGGGAAGCTAATGACCGCTAATGACCCCTGCCCTGGGGTGTGGCCTGTATGGACCCCAGGAGCACAGGTGATTACACTAAGGATTTAAAAAGAGGATTATTGAACATTGCTACACATGAAATATAAAAGCTCCGGTACTCATGGTCTCTTAGAAGATTTTTGTATGCTTTTCCTATTGTAAGTTTATTGGAGCTAATGTCCCCTGGGGTGGGGCCATTTTTTTTAACCCCAGGGGCATCATTGGCAGGATCTATATAAAGCATCAAATAACAATGCTACATAGTAAATATAGAAGCTTTGGGTCTTGTGGTTTCAGAGAAGACAATTTTTCATGTATTTCCCATTATAAGCCAATGGCAGATAATGATGCCCCCGGGGCGTGGCCTGTATGGACCCCAGGGGGCACTGTTGGCAGGATTTATAAAAAAGACCACTATACATTGCTACACAAAAAATATGAAAGCTCTGGGCCCTGTGGTTTCGGAGAAGATTTTTTTTTATGTTTCTCCCATTATAAGTCTATGGGAGCTGTGTGTTGCCATGTAAACCACAATTTTATACACTCTGCTAAAAAGCTAATGCATTCAGTCCCCCAACCCAATGATGGTTTACATAAAATTTGATCAAGATCGGCCCACAAGCTTCAGAAATATTTGTCTTTGAAATTGTGGAATGTGGACAGAGGACGGATCCCTGCCTATCCTAAGCTCGGCTCGGGTGAGCTAAAAAGGGGGCAAAAAACGTTGCAACATCAGGATAATATGTCTGTGTATAATGTCTATACCCTTTTACATCCCACTTTTGTATGGTGAAACTGGGGTGTACATTACTTTATATAGTTTGTGGGTACTCGTCAGACCTGCCTCATCAACATCCTGTTGTATACCCACAATCTATGTTTTGAGTCGGAAAAAAAAAACAGGAAAAATAAAACAAACTTGAACTGAAATTTCAAGTTTTACAACTGTAAAAATCTCATTGTGCAATCTTACCATTGTCACTATAAGTTTTGGTGATCATACAGTTGACATTGTGTGTGGAGTGTAGACACTCTGTGGCACTGGGTGGGGAGGTTACACAGGTTCCATTGGGCCCTGATGTACACTGGGAACACAGCAAAGCACTCTGTATCTCTGAAAGAGATATTTTTTTGCGACAATGACAGTAGATTTCGAGCATGAGAATTTTTACTTTTGTATAGGGTGCTGTTTTACTATTCATTTCTTATATGGATATCCATAATTGATATCCTAAATTGAATTAAGGATATCCTAAAATAATTTTTATAATTTAGGATATCCATAAATGAATTATGGATATCCAAAAATGAATATAGGATATCCATAAATGAATTTAGGATGTCCAAAAATCATGCTGAATTAAAGATATCCATAATTAGATTTTACTATATCTTTAATTCGAATTATGGATATCCATAAATCTATGGGGTGTTGTTTTACTATTTATTCCCTATTTATGGATATCCATAATTCAGTTTAGGATATCATGCTGAATTAAAGATATCCATAATTAGATTTTACGATATCTTAAATTTGAATTATGGATATCCTTAAATCTATGGGGTGTTGTTTTACTATTTATTCCCTATTTATGGATATCCATAATTCATTTAAGAATATCCATAATTCAATTAAAGGATATCCTTAAATAGGATGACTATCGATTAATGGATATCCTAAAATAGGGTTTTATTTTAGGATACTGGTATCCATAATTCATTTAAAGATATCTATAAATCGCAAGAAAATTATACCAGAGGACCAATTGTCCTGTAAACTCTCACCTGAGATCTGCTGTATATACCAATAAACATGTTTGAATATTATGGAAAGTAGCCCTAGTAATGGGGCGGATCGATGAAGCCCTGGGGCCATTTCTTTTTCAGAAGGGTCATGATTCATATACACATAGTAATACTTGAGTCATCAATGCTTCATGCCAAGTTCCGTTGAAATCGGTAAACCAGTTCCGTAGAAGAAGATTTTTGAAAGGTTTTTACCATAATATATGGACATGGCAGCCATCTTGGTTATGTGACCTGGATTATTTATTTATACATTGATTCCCCCTTCCTATAGATTCTTCATATAAAATTTGGCTTGGATTGGCAAAGCAGTTTCAGAGAAGATGTTTGAATATTATGATAATATACATGTATATTGCCCCAGGTGGGTACAGACAAGCCCCTGGGGTCCAGTTTTTTTTTTCAGAATCATCAATATTTAGTCTTACTGCTCATTTCCTGAAAGACTTTCCCCTAAAATGAATGTTGACCTTGCCGTATTTATATTTACATTGTAGTACTTGAGTCATAGATGCTTCATGCCAAGTTTCGTTCAAATCTGTCCACCAGTTCTGAAGAAGAAAATTTTTTAAGGGTTTTTACCATATATGGGCATGGCAGCCATCTTGGTCATGTGACCTGGATTATTTATATACACATTGGTTTTCCCTTCCCACAGATGCTTCATATGAAATTTGGCTTTGATTGCCCGAGGGGTTTCAGAGAAATGGTGGATGATGACAACAACGGATGGATGTACACCACGTGCCTGCCTATCCCATAAGCTCACCTGCGAGCCTTCGGCTCAGGTGAGCTAATAAAAGAAATAGGAATGATTTTCAAAAATATTGGGCGCCGTTTTACTATCTATTCCTTTTTTATGGATGTCCATAATTCATTTATGGATATCCATAATTCGTTTATGGATATCCTAAATCGAATTAAGGATATCTTAAAATAATTATGGATATCCCAAATTATTTAAGGATATCCATAAATGAATTATGAATATCCAAATATGAATACATGAAATCCATAAATGAATTTAGGATATCCATATACGGTATCCTAAAATACATTTTGGGATATCCAAAAATCATGCTGAATTAAGGATATCCATAATTCGATTTTAGGATATCCAGAATTCGAATTATGGATATCCTTAAATCAGCTTATTTAAGGATATCCATAACTCGAATTTAGGATATCCATAAATAGGCTGATTTAGGATATCCATAATTCGATTTAAGGATATCCTAAATTCATTTTTTAAAATCTTCCCTATTTCTTTTATATGATTTTCTCTAAATCGAATTATGGATATCCAATATTCGTCATATTTAAGATATCCTTAAATCAAAATATGGATATCCTTAAATAAGGTTGCATTTTAGGATATCCATAATTCATTTAAGGATAACCTAAAATCAATTTAAGGATATCCATCATTCAGCCGAATGAAGGATATCCATAAATCATTTTTGGATATCCTTAAATGAATTATGGATATCCTTAAATGAATTATGGATATCCTTAAATCATTTATGGATATCCAAAAGAATTTATGGATATCTTAAAATGAATTATGGATATCCATAAATAGGGAATAAATAGCAAAATGGCACCCCATACAAAAATGAATTTAGGATATCCTTAAATCAGCCTATTTTTGGATATCCTAAATTTGAATTATGGATATCCTTAATTCGAAATATGGATATCCTAAATTCAAGACTATTTTTGGATATCAATAAATACATTTAAGGATATCCTCAAATAAGCTGGTTTTGTTCCAAGGCGATACTTTGTGGTGGTTCTTTTTGTTTTATGTCTTGGTGTTTAAGATTTTTGTGCTGTTGGCGCCTTTTGTATATTTTCATATTTTTAGTTAAGTTTATGTAACTGAGTGGCCACCTTTTGGGAAAATAGCTGCTCATTTGCTTACGATATGTTTTCATGGTATAAGTGCCTGATTGTTTATTTAGTTTTTTCCCACCTTTTTTGGAGTGGGAATCTTTTTCTGATTGTGCCTTTTCCTGATCTTTGCCTACTTGTGCCTTTTTAAGGATATCCTAAAATCGAATTGTGGATATCCTTAATTCAGTATGAACTAAACTCATTTATGGATATCCTATATTCATTTTTGGATATTCATAATTCATTTATGGATATCCTTAGATAATTTAGGATATCCATAATTATTGTAGGATATTCTTAATTCAATTTAGGAATTGTCCATAAATGATTTATGGACATCCATTAATAAGGAATAAATAGACATTTTTCACTTTTGAACGCAAGTTTTGCTGGCGCTTGCGGTTACCACTTTCTGTGTGATGGGGGACGACTCGTGAGGGCATATTTGCGACGAAGACGAGGGGCGATATGAAGAATTACTGTGTCAAAACTACCAAAAGCCCAACAGAGACGAATAATTAAGACAGGCAAAAAGTGTAGTAATTTAGAACGTTTATCTCCGTAGCGCAGTAGGTAGCGTGCTAGCATTCAAAGCGGAAGAACCTGTGTTCAAGTCCCGGTCGAGACCTTTTTTTTTTTCTTTATTTTATTTGTGTCCCCTTGTGTCAATAAAGCTTAGAAAATAATATTATATTATAAGCTAATTATATTTATTGGCACATGCAAGAATCATGGGATGCCCTACTGCATTTAATACTTAAATCGTATTTAGAAATTGAAGTGTGAGACGGCAGCCCACATATATGTTTTTCTCTTGTTGACTTTTAACCTATTGAAATCGGGAGCTCGATCGTATTTTTTTTTGGTAGAAGACTTGATCTGCAAGCGATCCTTATGTCAATATTTCTTTCTTGGAAACATGAAAATATTTATATACTGAATGCTTGTACAGGAATAATGTGGCTAGGATAAGTTAGCCACCCTAAATGGCATTAAATGTTTTTCGCGGAAGTAAGGCACTTACTCAAATAGTATAGTGTACATGTACATATGTATGTACATTTATTAGGCGTAAAAACTACAGTTTCACGTGCTGTCTCGTAAGCGAAAATAATTCATTTTAGCATGTTTATACATGTATTTCAAACAGATACTCGAAAGCTTGCCGCATGATGTGGTTTATTTGGTTGGTGTTTCGTTTTGAAGTCCATTCTTCAGTCATCTGCATGTAATAAGTGCGATATCCTAGCTACATTAGACATAGCCATACAAATCGTTTGAAGTTTTGTAGACCTTCAACAGTATTTCAGCCATATCGAGTGCGAAAATAACGATTTTTGAGATGATTTCTGCAAGCCAGAGACTTTCTTTCTGATCCTCATGATTCTCTTGTAGTATGCGTGCTGTTTATCTGGTTGAATTCAAATAAATATAATTAACCCTCAACTATCACAATATTATTTTCAAGAAAAAGAAATGTTTATAAAAACTGAGAAACATTTTTTGAGGCTTTACGTCCAAGTAAACAATTTTTCAGTCAGTTTGTTGGGATCGAACCCAAGACCTCTCGATTCAGAGTCCGATGCTCTGCCACTACACCACCGCGCTCCCTAGTTATGCTGCGTACCTTGCTTAACCCTAAAACAGGACAACAATATTAGTCTGAATTTTACGTGCGCGCACACACACACACACACACACACACACACACACACACACACACACATGCACGCACACACGCAATGCTTATTGTTGATATAAACTATATCATGTTTGCCTTTAAAGATACATTACTAGTTCAATGCGAGTCGGCCTTACAAATGCTTGGTGCGAATAAAATGCCTCCATTTTAACAGGTTTCAATGCGGAATTTGATTTTTTATGAAATTCATGTGTATAACTAGGGGTCGCTAGTTCGATTTTGAGCTGCTCATGTCTTTATGGTGACACTATAAACCGAGGTCCCGTCTTCATATGACCATAACTGTTGGTGAAAAAAAAAAAAACATTATCAACTATTTGTTATCGTCATGTGATTTTTTACATACTGACACATGAATATACATACACTGGTTCTGTTAAGGTACATTTTCACGTGATATTCGTGAACGGACAGAAAACTTTATACATGTAAACATGGCAATATTTAGATTTGAAACATTTAGTTGATCTTTATTTTTATGCGCAGTTTTTGATTCTACGCCTTACAACGTTTTGACACATTTCAAGTATTATCGAACATGGTCGGTTATTCTCATCAGGATAACATGTCCATGAAATGTATACCCCCTTGAACCACACTTTTATACAGCACAACTGGGGTATGCTGGTGTATTTCTATTTTTAGCTCACACGAGCCCTTAGGCTCAAAAGATGAGCTTATACCGGCGTTCGCCCGTCGTCGTCCGTCAACAATTTCCATGATCTCCTCTGAAACCGCTTGGCCAATCAAACTTAAATTGCTTGCGGAGCATTTGTAGGAAAGGGAAACGAAAGTTAGCATAAAATGGTCCAGGTCACATGACCAAGATGGCTGACATGGCTATAAAATAGCAAAAACCTTTGAAAATTTCTTCTCCAAGAGGACCTATGATTTGACACGTGGCATGAAGCATCAGGCAAACGAGCTCTATAAAGTTTGTATCAATCATGTCGCTGGGACGACCCTGACATATTTTACGGCACAGTCAAGTTAGGTCACCCATGCATTTAAATGGGGAAAATTAGTTGAATGTAAACTAGCTATGAGTATGCAAACGGTGAGAAGATTTTTGTTTATGATAACATTTAGTCCCCAGGGAGGTTGTCTGTACCTGCCCGGGGGCTACTATACATGTATATGACAATAATAGTCAAACATCTTCTCTGCAACCGCATGGCCGATCAAACCAAACTCAATGGAAGGGGAACGAAAGTTTGTATAAATGGTCAAGGTAACTTGCCCAAAATGGCCGCCATGGCTATAAAGTGCAAAAAAAAACTTGAATAAATTTTCCTTGTTAAAAGGAACGCTTGGCTAGTCTGTATATACCATTATTTGTCCGTGTGTTGTGGTTTTTCGTAGATTTGTGGAGTTTTTGCTTCGGTTACTCGATCGATCGCATGGGTCATGAACACTTCCTCGCTACCAGGCTACGGTGGATTTCAAGCTTTCGTACTGAATAGTTTACTGGTGACACGCCAAATGACATTATTTCACTTGGTCGGACCTAGGACAAAGTTCCGGGTTTTAGCATTATCCGTCCAAAACACCAACTAAATGTTTAACGTTAGATCCAAGTACGTCATTCTGCCCACAAGTCCTAATAAAAACGGCGCCAAGCAAAAATGTTCTTCTTTAGAACCATTGGGCCTATGATTTTGAAAGTTGTCATGAATTATGTACAAAGATTATCTATGGCCCAAATCATGACCTAGGGATAACCTTTTTTACCACAAGGTCAACTTAAGCTGCCCATGCATCTGAGAACAAAGATTGTGAGTACTCGTAAGAACTGCCTCGGCGAGGCGGTTCAAGCGTGTGCCCACAATCTATATGCTGACAGCAGAGCTACAACACATGATCATTCTTAACCTTACTCATACGGGCCAAACTTTGCATCCGGAACCGGGAAAGTATATATGCACATAAGCTTCTTACTCAATCTGAATTTACGTAGATAATAAATAAGTGGTTTGTTGATTTGATGTTTAACGTTTATCCAACAGCAAAGGTCATATGGAAACGAGACCTCAGTTTATAAGCTCATCCGACAGACTTAACAAGCCCGGGATCAAACCTGCGATCCCTGATTACAAGGCCCACTCAGGCTTGTTTGATAGATTTTGCATAGATTTTATCCTGATAGTTATCGTACTTTCAAATGTTAAAAAGGACGAAATTACACATGTCTTTAACAACAACTGCTTTTCGGATTGCAAACAACATTGTGGCTTGATAACTGATCCTGCTTGATATGATCTTTGTTTTGTCGAGGGGCCGTAGGACAAAAATTCAACAGCGAAACACAACACGATTAAATTTCCCCTGTTATATTACATAGGTTCATTGATGTCATTTCGTTTGTTTACATATAAAAGGCCCGGTAAATTAAGCACGTGAAATGTCTGCGTGGTATACTGTACAATTGTACATGGATATGTGTATTCAGGTATTGTATATCAGTGTCAGCACCATCGTATATGCCTGCGATACAACCAAAGATTGATGCAACATCACACAGCATATGATAAAATGGAGAACACTGATTGAAACAACCTTCAACGCGCCAATGTCGCTTAGGTAACAACAACACCAAGACAATGAACTCTTTTCCATAGGATCAGATATACAATCACAGGTGACACAAACCACGTTCTGCTTGTGGGTGTGCCAAGTCGTTTTCTCAAGGTTTTCCCCTTTTCCCCTGCTACCCGTTACATATGAACTAAAATAATCTTGAACGGGGCGAAAATTGTATAAAAACGAATATGACCAGAATTGAGCAAACTCAGACCCTTATCTGTAATCAAGTAACAACAGAAGGACCAGGCATCGATACAATTAAATTTCACATCCTAACAGAGACACCGGGTGTGAGAGACATGACGGTGCTACACTTCACAAACAATTCAACAACACGCATAAAAAGAACTTGATTATTAGCTCTTTCCCAACACAACCAGCATCCATTCTGTTAAAGAGACAATACACATGACAATAATCTTAAGAAAACACCTGTGTTAACGTGAAGACTAACTTTAGACCGTATATATTATCATTTGTGGAACAAATAAATAATTTGTGCACATTGTTAGAATATGTAGTGTCCAAATTTGCTTCTATGTGAAAATGAAAACTGCAAGGGAGAGCGGCCTTCTTTGGTTCAGAGAACTTATCACATATTTTATTATGTATCCTCTCTTAAAGTGAAGGAAGGCCTTAGTTAAGGTGACGAATCGAATTTCAGCATCAAAAAGATACATCTTACACATACTGAACTCCATAGTTCAATAGTTCAATAGTCGAAACCGCGGTATGGCCCATCTACTTTCTCATTTATGTTTTCACTGCTCTTAAAGGATCTCAGTTTTAATTTTTATCCATATATGGTAGAAACAAATGGCGGTTTGTCACCTTAGAGAACTAAGATGGGCGTACACTTTAAGAAAGCACTGTAATTCTGGGCCCAAATTGCATTGCAACAAATAGCAAAACTTCTCCGATGTTTCAGAAAGAAAAAAATTTATATTCCATCGTATAAAAGTGTGGTTCAAGGGGTATACATGTCACGGACATGTTATCCTGATAAGGATAACCGACCATGCTCGATATGACTTTAAATATGTCAAAATGTTGTAAGGCGTAGAACAAAAAAACTGCACATAAAATCAAAGATCAACTAATGTTTCAAATCGGAAATCATGCCATGTATACATGTATAAAGTTTTCTGTGCGTTCTCGAAAAACACGTGAAAATGTAGCTTAGGAGTACCAATGTACGTGTATACATAAGACAGTATTTAAAAAGTCACATGGCGATAACAAATAGTTGATATTGGTTTTTCCCACCAACATTTATGGTCATATGAAGACGGGACCTCGGTTTATTGTGTCACCATAAAGGCATGAGCAGCTCAGAATCGAACGAGCGACGCCTAGTTATACACACGAGTGTCTAAAATAATCGAATTCTGCATTGGAAGCTGTTAAAATGGAGGCATTTTATTCGCGCCAAGCATTTGTAAAACCGACTCGCATTGAACGAGTGACGCATCTTCAATGGCAAACATGATAAGTAATATATATGATGCGATTTTAGAAAATATTTCGTGTCAAAGGTCACTTCTTGTTCTTTGTTCCATTAGAATTAGACAGTTTAACGGAAAGACAACAATTACCATTTTTAGGCGTTTCGTTCTCGCTGTCTTATATCAACTACGTATTTATTCTCGCCGCGACTGACTGAGCCACTGCGAGACAAAGTCCTCTACGGAACGTGTTTGCATGAGTGTGTGTATGCGAGTTTGAGGGTGTATGCGCGCTTAAAATTAAGAAAATTGTTGTCCTGTTTTAGGGTTCAGCAAGGTTCGCAGCACGTTTGATCAGCTGGCTAACCTGCACTCCGATAAACTTCGTGACCTCGCTCCTCTTCCGTGTATGGAGAAGTCTAACGGAATACCGATGGAAATATTCAGTCTAGCAGCTCGTAATGAATAGGACAAGATGTTTCTCAGTTTTATAATCATTTATTTACTTGAAAACAACATCATTGTGTTAGTTTGAAGTTTAAATATATTTATTTGAATTCAACCAGACAAATAACACGCATACTACAAGAGAATAAATGAGGATCAGAAAGAAAGCATGTGGCTTGCAAAAATCATCTCAAGGCTTAAATTCGTAATTATCGCACTTGATATGGCTGAAATACTGTTGAAGGTCTACAAAACCTCAAATTATTCGTATGGCTATGCATAATGTAGTTACGATATGCAGATGGCTTTTGAATGGGATCAAAACGAAACATCAACCAAATAAACCCCATCAAGCTTTCGAGTATCTGTTTGAAATACATGTATAAACATGCCAAATGAATTATGTTCGCTCACGAGACAGCACGTGAAACTGTAGTTTTTACACCTTATAAATATACATATATCTGTACATGTACACTATACTATTTGAATTTGATTAAGTGCCTTACGTCCGCGGAAAATATTTAAGTCATTCAGAGTGGCTAACTTATCCTAGCCACATTATTCCTGTACAAGCCTTCAGAATATGAACATTTTTATGTCTCCAAGAAAGATATATTGACGTGAGGATCGCTCGAAGATCAGCTCTTCTACCAAAAAATACGATCGAGCTCTCGATTTCAATAGGTTAAAAGTCAACAAGAGAGAAGCATTTATGTGAGCCGTCTCGCACTTCAATTCCTTTACGATTTAAGTATTTTATGCACAAGAGCATTTCCTGATTCTTGCATTCGCCAATAAATATAATCAGCTTTTGTTTCCTTAAATTATTGTCACAGGGGAGACAAATAAAGAAAAGGGCGGCCCACGTGGCCGAGCGGTTAAGAGCGTTGTTTCTTAATCACTCGATCATCTCACCGCTGTGTCTGCTGTGGGCTCGAGCCCCGCTCTGGCCACATGTGAGACAAGCCAAGTTCTGCTTGCGGATGTGCCGGGTGGTTTTTTCTCGGGGTTCTCGCGTTTTCGCCCCACCTACCGATTGGCCCGTCTCATATGAGCTGAAATAATCTTGAAAGGGACGTAAAACTGAATTTAAAAAAAAAAAAAAAAAAAAAAAAAAAAGTGTTCCGACCAGGACTCGAAACCAGACCCTTTCGTTTTGAATTCTAGCTCGCTACCTACTGAGCTACAAAGCTGACATCATACACTATTACATTTAAATTGCTTGTCTTATTCAATTCGTCTCCGTTGGACTGTTTGTAGTTTTGACTGTGTAGTTCTTCATATTGCCCCTCGTCTTTATCTCAAATATGCCCTCACGAGTCGTCCCCCATCACACAGAAAGTCTTAACCGCACGCGCCAGCAACATTTACGTTCAAAAGTGAAAAATGTCTAATAGTGAAATGGCCACCATATAAATCAGCTTATTTAAGAATATCCTTAGATATATTCATGGATATTCAAAATAGTCTTGAATTTAGGATATCCATAATTCAAATTTAATATATCCATAAATAAGTTGTTTTTTAGAATATCCACAATTCATTTAAGGATATCCTTAAATCAATTTATGCATATCCGTAATTCAGCTGAATTAAGGATATCCATAATTCAGCTGAATTAAGGATATCCATAAATCAATTAAAGGATATCTTTAAATGAATTATGGATATCCTTATTTCATTTATGGATATTCAAAAATGATTTATGGATATCCTAAAATGAATTATGGATATCGGTAATAGGGAATAAATAGTAAAACAGCACCCCATAATTTTCCAGCATTTTTGGATATCCATTATTTATTTTTGGATATCTTACCGATATTCAATATAGGGATCAAACATGATTTTCCATTCATTAACATTCGCTAGGTCCGGAGGGGAGTGTTGAAAACCGAGGACAGAGGCCAAGGTTTTCAACACTTCCCGGGGGACTTAGCGTATGTTAATGAATGACAAAATCATTTTTGATCACTATTATTGCATAAATTCTGCAGAAACGAAAGAAAAAAGGTGCAGAAACGAAAGAAATATGGTGCACTATATTTTACAGCCTCATCACATTTTCATACGCGTAAAAGCTTTCGTTTTTATGTTCGTTCCAGGCGGACTTCAGTTTCTCATTACTAGCATGTGCTTTGTGTGGCGCCCGGTAACGAGCATAAGTAAAAGCCATGTATTAACAGCACGTGCGCGCATGAATGGCAATATTAATGCATATTAATATCGTGTGACACGGGTATTTATGCAATAATTTGTGATACTTATAATTTGGTTCATCGATATCACAAGTTATTGGATATCCACAAACTGATTTTACTTATGGATATTCATAATTTGATTTTTGGACATCCCAAAGTCATCATGATTTTGTTTGATATCCCAGATTTTATCTATAGATATTCAAAAACTGATTTATGGATATCACATTTTTTTTTTTTTTTTTTAATATCTATTATTTAGGTTCATTATTTATGGATACCTAAAATTATTAGTTATGGATATATAAAGATGTTGAATAAATAGTAGAATGCCAATGCACATTTCATTAATTGTCACAAAATAATATTTGATATCCCTAGTTTGTTTATTGATATACAAAGTCAAAATCTGGATATCAAACATTGTCCAGATTTCCAACAATTCATAATCACATTAGTTTAATAATAATTGTTGTCAAAATTTACTTAAAATCTGTGACATGTAAGCTTGAGTATAACATTATAAGTAAGAACTCCTTTCTCATTGCGGACTCATTTAACGAAGGAAAAAGAAAACTCATTTGTATAGAACACCAGTATCATGGAAATCAATTTACATGCAAATACTGTCACATGGAAAACTCATTTGTATCCCATCGTCTATATGGTGGAATATGGAAAGGCAAGCTTCTCATTAATAACTTATTTCAGAGCAAAGATGCTCTATGTCCCTAAAAAGAAAATAATTGCAATGCAAAATACACTTGGCAAAAATGCCAACGCACTACTTTTAAAATTTGAATAACTTCACTCTCGTCAAAGATTTGACTGTGAAATTTGGCACATGCTTGTCTGTTAAGCATTTACACACACCTACCAGGTTATTTCACACAAATTTTCTCTCGGAATCGCGCAATAAGGAAATCATGAAAAACATGTTTTCTGCACGTGCTCCTTGTGGTATGTAGCTTTTCTAATTCTGAAACTTGTATTGGAAGCCTGGTTATGTATCATATCGAAGTCAATAAAAATGGTTTGTCTATCTGTTGAACAAATGGCTGGAGCGATCGGTTTAGTTGAGGGGGTTACGTCTTTTACGCATGTACGTTTAAAGTCAATGCAAAAAGGAAGTCTTTTCGCCGTTCTTTTCTTGCTTAAACACAACCATTAAGTATTATTCGAGTTCAAGTTTGAAAGGCAACCATTTTGTGATAAAGTGAAGTTCGCTTTCACTTTCAGCCATTCCGTCCGTCCGTCTGTCCGTTCATTCGTACAAAGAGTCCATAAAAGTGTTTTGTAATTCCTGCAAATCCTCAAACCCGTCGCCAGTTCGAGCAAGTTTTGGTTGCTGAGTGGGCTTACATTCCACAAAATGTAAAAAAGAAATCACATCCTATCCACGCGACAGCGCTGTTTAGCGGCGGTACGAGCTAATGGGGGACACACTAGATATTAATTTGCTTAGAAATGAAACTGATAGATTCGAAGTTCTGTTTAATTGCCATTTTGAAAAACTTACTTTAGCAGTAAATTTCAATCTTTGTAAGTGAATTATTGATGTAATTCTCACTACCATACAATAAAATTGTTCTGCAAATCATTTTTATAACGTTATGTACGCTTTCCCCTTACCTTACACTACTGTTGTTTTCAATACGTTTTTCCTGACTTTTCGAATCATGGGTGTGCTAACCAAAAGCTCAATAAATTTCGATAGAAATCACCGATCGCAATAATATTTCACCTCATTATTTCAAAATGATGTATCGTATCATGTTTTAAATTTGAACATTTTTGGTCGATTCGCTTTTGAAATATTGGCAAAAATCTTACTAGGTGCGTTGGGAATTTGGTTAAGTATATAATTAGTGAGCCAAGTAATTAAAATGCAAAAATGTTACATGGTCAAAACCACAAAACATGTTCATGCAAATGTTTAATGTACTGTGTATCAGTATTTTGTATACTTTGTATCAAAAGGCACAATGTCCCTCTACATTTGCAATCTAACACCAAACAAAAACTACCAACCATAGATTGTTTTTTTAATCTGTAATAAAGCTTTTGGAAAATAAGTGTAAATTTGGAAAAACATTTTGGAAACAAACACGTGTTAATCTATATAGAACAAAGCAGTTAAGATTTAAAAAGAAAAATATATACTCAACAAAAAAAGTTAAGGAAAATGTGTTCAAGTGCTTATTACAATAAATCTAGCACAGTTTTGGAAAATTTAATTTCAGAAGGTTATAAAGTGTCTTTTAATCTTTCCAATGAGACCTTATTTGGCCTGATAGCACCTGCAGTGGCTGGGAAAATCAATTTCAAAGTTGACTAGTCATCAGTCCAGTTTTCACAAAATTCCAAAATTGTTTGGTTTGAGTTAAAAGTGTCAATGTAGACTCTTTCCTTAAAAGCATAGACTCTGAAGACAAGTTTTCTAATGACAACTGACCAGTGCACAAAACAAGATCTGGAGGCATGCTAGCCTGATTTTCCTGCACCAGCATCAGTTCCTAGATGACAGTATCATGCTGCAACGCACCACGACCAACTGACATTTCGTTAATCTGACCAACAAATGCCCAATTGGGTGCTGAGAAATCAGCCTCATTTCATCATGAAGCATCACAGCAAGAGCCTGGAGAATCTTGGTGCCAATATTCCACACCAAACCCTACCAGGCTGCCCCAGAATGTGCAACACTTGGTCAAAGGGAGGCATGTCTGTTTAGTGGCTTGCCTTATCCTTGACCACAACGTTGTTCTGACGAAGGTAATATTGGGTGATCCTGTGGCGATTTTCATCTGACATTGTTATCATGGTACCAACAATGACTCTAGTGCTGAAAAAAGGCTTTACAACAGGTCTGTTCACCTCAGCTTATGCATTATGCAGTTTTTCATGAGAAAATGTGCATATTGGGATACGATTATTGTGTGATTAAGCTCCAGTGACAACTGATACACAAACCGAACAACATGGCAATTTTGTGAAAAGTGGAGGGACGACCAGTCAACTTTGACATTGATTTGCCAAGCTTCTGTAAAGGCTATCATCTCAAATAAGCCCTCGTTTGAAAGATAAAAAGACAATTTATGATAATATGAAGTTCACATTTCATGACATATAACAGTTTTTGTGTTACAGGCTCTCAAACACATTTTCCTTAACTTTTTTTGTTGAGTATATATAATTATGACAATAATATAAATATTTAGAAGTTTGTGTAAAACTGCTTATCTGAAATAAGGTCTTGAAATAAGCAAATTATTGTGTCATTAGCTTGCAAAAAAAAAAAAAAATAAAATAAAATAAAATTTGGGAAGCTCCACATGATAGGCTGGTAGAGTGCAGGACTCTAGACCTACCTGTAGACATATCTCGCCATGTATTGTCCTTGAGTAAGACACTTTAACCCATATTTGATGAATGGATTTTCCCATCATTATCATTAGGGTGAGTCCACTTTCATTTTTTGGGGCGTCAGGAGTGATTTTTAAGTTTTATTCAATTTTCCGATGAAAATTCATTAAGCAAACAGAATAGCCCCAGATGGGACGCCGCGTTCTGCGGCGTCACATCTGGGGCTATTCTGTTTGCCTATGTCCCATGAAAGGGACGCCAGGCTTAAATGAGTTAAGCTTCCTTCAGTATGTGTTAGTACCCTGGAAGCAATGGCTCCATCCCAACATAACTGAAAAATTGTTGTCTGGGACATAAAGCCATAACTACCAAAAAAAAAATAATAAATCAAAATTAATTGTAAAGACTCACCTGTAGAGCACATGATGACCACTAACAACACTAAACCATGTACCGATAATCCCAACCCCCACACGGGCAAAGCCAGAAAACTTGGACCACGTAAAACATCCATCTCCAACACACTCTCATCGTTTCTGTGGTGTAAAAGGTCATTCCCTGAGCATAACTGAGTTTATTGTCAAATTTATGAATTACTGTATTCTGTTGTATTGGAGTCTCGGCATAACTATAGGCTGTCTTTACATACTGCCAGCTTACTGTCAAATGTTCAGGATCATGTGAGCCGCATCATGAGAAAACCAGCAATGTGGTTTCCAAACAGATCCGATACAAACGGAGCTATACAAGCACAGAAGATGGCTAGAGGCTGGAAATTTTGGATTTACAAAGTGGAGGAATTGTATTATCTGTGTAGCAAAAACAAAGGCACTGATCAGTTTCACAGTTACTGCGAAGCTGATCTACGCCTTTGTTTTCGCATATGCAAAATGTTTATATTTTCATGACACGGCTCATGTCTTAAATTATTGGCGATTGGGATGCAACAAGTGAAAAGGTTACAGAAATGAAACAAAGATAAAATAGCAATGATCTGATACTGTATTGAAGCTGCAGACACTGCAGTCTAAGCTAATGTGACTCAGAGAACAACCAGTGAAGATGAAATCAGTATGACTGTAGTACATTTAGATACTTGTCAGGGAACAACAGGGAACACAGAATGATCAGTGGAAAGTTGTTCCTGGACAGATATTACTGTCGAACATTGACTTCATTTGCATTGGTTGTTCTTATTTGCATGTTGTCTCTGGATAATTGGTGTTACTGGTTTATCTATCCCAGTATGGTCTAGCTGTTCTATACGGTCATGTTGATACAAAAGAAAGACTGCTGAGTGGCTCCATTACATAGATATAGATCAATGCCCAAATCTAACTTTTTTATCTAAAATACAATTTTGGGAGTTGATGTCCTAGTGTTTAATGTCAGACTGGAACGAGAGGTTCACACCCCACTGGAATCACGGCATCAGGTTTTGTCAATACATAATAGCCAGAGGCTCCATCCAGAAAAGACTGAACAAATGACATGAAACGCAGAACAAAGCAAAGGAAAATCTTATTTCAAGCCATGCTATCTCCTGTGGTTCTACAGCACTATTTATGATGGACCTGATGGAAACTGAAGACAGTTTTTTTTTTTCTTTTTTTTTTTTTGCACTGCCTGGCTCAACTACAGCACTGCCTCATGGCAGAGCTCAATCATATGAGCCGCCTCGTGGGAAAACCAACAATGTGGTTTCCGACCAGGTCCGACACAAACCGGCCTGCACAGAAACAGAAGATAGCTAGAAGCATGAAATTTCGTATTTAGGAAGTAGAGGGATTGTACTATCCGTGTAGCAAAAACAAAGGCGCTGATCAGCTTCGCGGTTACCGCGAAGCTGATCTGCGTCTTTGTTTTCGCCTATGCAGATTGTTGGTTTTCCCACAAGGTGGCTCAGATTATGAGCTGCTTCTTAAGAAAACTGGCACAGTTACTGCACAGTTGATCAGCATCATTGTTTTCGCTTCACTGATAGTGTGATACCCCTGCTTCTTAAATTCGAAATTTCAAGCTTCTAGCCTTCTGTGATTGTAGAGTTTGGTTTGTCGGAGATGGTTGGAACCCTTGAAGGCCAGTTCTCTCAAGGCAGAGTTCAATAATAATACACCACCTAAATTGTTGAAGATAAATTGAGCCTCATTCCAATTATTGGAAGACCTAGGCATTCCGGTTCCAAAGCCATGTCCTGTGGTCCTGTGGTGTAACTTCCTACAGCAATGTGTATGGTAATCTGTAAGGCATTTTACCCTCTACGATAGTGAATTCTTTCAGATAACTGCATACAAATAAAGCATTTATAATTTAGATAATGATTTGTCGAGATAAAAGAGTGGCAAGCTTTTGGAAAACAGCTGCTACTTTGTGTTTATCATGTTTTAGTTTGTTTTAGTTACTGCTTCTTTACTTATAGACTTAAAAAGTATGAGAATTTTAGTTCCTGTGCATCCCTCAGACTAAACACTTATATGAAACAGACGGGTAGACAGAATTTTTCATGCTGCTGCTCATATAATAACAAATGTCTCGGTGATACTCTTCTAAATTACACAGGAAGGATAACATGTCTCAAGTTCCTATTGCTTTCTTGATTTATTTGGTCAGCTATTGGCACAGGGGTTCAGTTAATAAAATCAGCTACAACTGTCAGATAGGCCAGGTCCTAAGGTTATAAAACTTTTTTCATGCTCAACTCAGCTAAGCATGAAATTTACATTCATAAAAAACTGAAATAGCAATATAGAAATTTTCGGTTTGGACAGTCAAAGCCAGTAAATTATCCTGCTGATGAATATTAAAATGCCAACAATTGTTAACATTTCAGCATTTATCGGCAAGATAGATTTTTGTCTCAGCTGAGCATGAAAAAATGTTTCAGGGCCTGTTTTCAGTTTGTGACTGGTGTAGTGAAGAAAATCAGACTGCACACATTGTACAGTTCTTGTCATAATATCTATATTTTAGGAGGATGGTTAGCACAAAATAAATGCCAGTCTTTCAAATTTGAGCCGCCTCGTGGGAAAACAAACAATCTGGTTTGTGAAAGGGTCTGACACAATTCAGGATGTACAATCACAGAAGCAGGCTAGAAGCTTGAAATTTCGGAAGAAGAGAAAGTGTACTATCCGTGTCACGAAAACAAAGGCGCTGATCAGCTTCGCAGTTACTGTGAAGCTGATCTGCGTCTTTGTTTTCGCATATGCAGATTGTTGATTTTCTCATGAGGAGGCTCATTTGTTTTCATATTGCTGCAGACATTAGAAACAGGCACTACATTTTGCAGAAGCTACTGTGATTTTCTCCATTTTTTCTACAAAATACAAAATCATAATCAAAACCATCTTCTGTGGCTGGGCAGAGTTGTGCTAGACCTGGCCCAGAGGTTATAAAACTTTTTTCATGCTCAACCTCAGCGTAGACTAAAATTTATCCTGCAATAATTTATAAGCAGTATAAATAAATGGTTTAGGTAATCTAATCTAATCTAAATCTAAAGGTAATCAGTACAGGATATTCAGTACAGTATTTATAAGCAGTTGAAATTTCAGTTTTGAGCACCCGCCCCCCCATCGGTGGGGGGGATGGGGGGGTCTTTGCTCCCTGCTCCCTGAAAGAAAATTGACCTTTCTCCCCAGCTCCCTAAAATGTTTTTTCTCAGCCCCCCCCCCCCCCACCCCTGCTCCCTAAAAAGTTATGCTTTCTCCCCAAATTCCTGAAAATAAATTACCCTTCTGCCCAAATCCCTGAAAATAAATAGCCCTTCTCCCTGAATCCATAAAACCCATGGGAGGGCCTCAGTCTCAGCTGACCTAAGCATGAAAAAAAGTTTTATAACCTCAGGCTCTGGTCTGATTTTTGAACACCAATCCAAGACAGACTTTCTTTACACAAAGCTCATTTAATGGTAGGTTTGACAAGAAGTTTAAATAGACGAACAATCAAATTTTTCTGGTCTTTATTTATGTTTTCTTAACAATTTTATTGTATTGTAAAACAAACAAGTGAATGATATTGCTTTAAATGAACAAGTGAACAAGTGATATACATCACCCCATGTATATTGTCATATTACACCACAACCCTTTTGTAACACTATTTTTGGGACCAAAGCTAATTTCCATGTTAGCAATCTAATCTGATAAAACAAGAGTAAAACATATAAATATATATTCTAACACACCTTGCTTATATAGCCAATTGTTAAAAATGTCTTTTAGTGAGCAACAATTGACTGGGCAATTTAGTGTGACTTTACTATGGGCCCTTTCAATGTCATTAATTTTGTGATATCATCTATCTCATCAAGCAGTGTACTCTTGTTAAATGGCATAACATCATTTTAGCGCATAACAAACATAATACAGCCCCTTTCATTAGTTTCATAAGTTTGCCATTTGAGCATTTAGGTCAATCAAGTTTGTTCACTCGAGTTTGCCATTTGATTGTAAATCAGGCAACTTTTTATTCTTTTTTAGAACTGAAAGATGTCCCAGGTGCCAGGCGTTCTCAAAATCTATTCAGCATTGATCTTTAGGTAATGATGTCACCTCTTCTGCTAAAAACATTGTAATTGGTTGGTTAAAGCACATTTTTATTTCAAAATTCTTTGCACAACGTATACAATGCATATCAAGAACACACATTTGAAACAGGATAGAGACAAAAGCAGAATTTTATCAATTTAAGCAGTTACCTGATCAGTATCTACATGGCCAAAATTCTACATAGTAAGTGAAAAATTTCACTTGTTGAGTTTGCTGTTTTTAAGGTCATTTAGTTTGAAACTGTTACTCAAATCAGCAGATCAATCAATACAGATGTCTTTGTGGACAACATGAAAAGAAACACAGATCTTCAGAACACATGGTCTTCTTGTGTAATGCAAATGCTCAAATAGCAAACTCGAGTGAAAGGGGGTGTAAATGTACAAATATCTGTATTATAGTCAAACATTTGGCAGGATATCTACAATGAAATGGCGGACTGCTGAACAATATTGACGGTTTCAGCAACTTTCATTCTGTTTCTGGTGTGTTAGAATCGAAAAAGACATGTGTATGAATTGTTCAGTAGTAATTGACTGTTTGTTGGTCTGTTGCAAGAATAAAATTTGGTCTTCTTTACAACTGACCTCTAAACAGTGAATTATTACTCAACAATTCACTACTGAAGCTTATCTATTTCTTAAACAAAATTCTCATAGAATAAAAAGGCCATTTGGGATCCAGCAATAATCAGTGTTATAACCAACCATGCTATAAAGAGGTTGGGGTGTACAGGTTAAACTTATGGTATGAGGAGCAACCTATGACAATAAACACTGGGCTAGTTATACAACAAGAACGCCACATAGGTCAATATCGCACCTGCATTGGGCAAAATAACTAAAAAAGTGAAATGTCAAGGGCACCAGGTCAAGGTGTGTTCTGAAAGGATATGTAAAGGGCAATTACTATGCAAGGTTTCACACTCGCAGCTATCATAGGTGCCGAGAGAACCAAACTTTGATGTCAAACTTAACAAAGTCAATGGACCGTGAAATATAGGTCAAGGGCACCAGGTCAAGGTGCATGCTTGAAGGGCATGTCAAGGCCAATTACTATGCAAGGTTTCACACTCGCAGCTATCACTGATGCAGAGAAAACCAAACTTCGACGTAAAAAATAACAAAGTCAATGGACCGTGAAATATAGGTCAAGGGCACTAGATCAAGGTGCGTGCTTGAAGGTTTTGCCAAGGACAATTACTATGCAATGTTAGACAGTTGCAGCTATCACTGATGCAATGAAAAGCAAACTTTGACATAAAAATTAACGAAACTTTGACGTAAAAATTAACAAAGTCAATGGACTGTGAAATATAGGTCAAGGGCACTGGGTCAAGGTGCGTGCTTGAATGGTATGTCAGGGACATTTACTATGCAAGGATTCATACTTGCAGCTATCTCTGGTGCAGAGTAAATGTCAAACTTCGACGTAAATGTTGACAGACGCCTTGACGCACAGACAGAAATTTGGACTCCTATATCCACCCTGCTATAAGCAGGTGCGATAAAAACATGGAGGATGATTTCTAATGGAAATTGCTTTTGAGAAGGCATTCAGAGTAAGTAAGCATGGATGATCAAAATCTTGTTTTCTATGTTATAGCAGTAACTCCCAATCACTTTTCCATATTGTAATCCATTTAAAAATATGGTACATATGTCCTGAAGATTGGCTTGAATTTTCACATTCACTTAATTGAGTCATGTCATGAGAAAGCAGGTTTTTGTAGTTTCCCACCAGGTTACACAAAATGGTTAACCAGGCTGTATAGTCACAGAAGAAGGCTAAAAGAGGAAGAGGAATTGTTCTTTCCATTAAGCAAAACAAAGGTGATTATCAGCTGAGCATTAAATGCATGGCTGACTCGTGACTTTGTTTTCACATACATGTATATGTAAAAAGCAGGTTTTATTTAAAGTCAAGAATTCTCTTTTTTTGCCTATCTTTTTTGGGTGGATTTTTAAGGAATATGCATTCATAAAAATACATGCACAATAAATTAATGGTACATGTATACTGGAAATTCATTTTAAGGAATATTCATTAACAACAATACATGCCCAATAAAATAATTGATGGTATACTGAAAATTCATTTTAATGAAACGACTGTAAAAGACTATAAAATATGATTCTGAGCATGAAATGGTATAGTTCATAGACTTAATAGCTTTAGAAAGCTTTGACACTATTTAAACTGCGTCATGAGAAAACCGGATTTTTGCCCATGCAAAAACAAAGGCACAGATCAGCTGTGCAGTAACTGCTCAGCTGATCAGCGCCTTTGTTTCCAATACTCAGATAGTACAATCCCTCCTCTTCTTAAATCCAAAATTTCAAGATTCAAGGTTTCTTCTGTGACTGTACAGGTGGGTTTGTGTCGGACCCGGTCAGCAACCCCAAAGACCGGTTTTCTCACATCGCAGCTGATTTTAAGCAGCAAACATGAAACAATACTGTGTATGGTATGATAACACAAGCACTAAAATTGAGCCGCCCCATGAGAAAACCAACAATGTGCATAGGCGAAAACAAAGGCACTGATCAGCTTCACGGTAACCGCGAAGCTGATCAGCACCTTTGTTTTCGCTACAAGGATAGTACAATTCCTCTTCTTTCTAAATCCAAAATTTCAAGCCTCTAGCCATCTTCTGTGCTTGTACAGCCTGGTTTGTGTCAGACCCGTTCGGAAACCACATTGTTGGTTTTCCCACCAGGCGGCTCAAATATGTATAAATGCAATTAAGGTGCATATATGGAACAAATTAAAATGAGGCTCGTCATAAGAAAACCATTTCTTTCTATGTGAAAAGGTGCAGATCAGCTATGTAGTAACTGCTAATCAGTAACAGCAGAGTTGACTCCCTTTTCATCTCAAATTCAAAATTTCAAGACAAAGTGGTTGAATGCTTTTCGAACTTGTTTGAACTCCAAAGATTCATTTTCTCATGACGCAGCTTCAATATGATAATTTACACAGGTTCTCCACCATACGAATACGGATACTCACAAACTTAAATTACTTTAACATCCACTTTAAAAAAGTAGACTTTAAAATAAATACATCATATTTGTTCTATTTAGCACACAATGTGCTTAAGTTTTCAGAATTGCCTAAAAACTGCCTAGAAACAATTCTAATCAATGTATAGGTACACTACAAATAACAACAAAAGAAACTGCTTTAGAAATGTCAAAATATGAATGATGATGTCATTTTACAACTTCAAACCTTTGCAAAATATTGTGGTATGCAGAGTGACAAAATGGGTGTAAAATACTAATGTAAATGTTTTTCAGGGAGACCAGGGTGTGAGCTAATTAGAGCATGTGTTCTCACAAATATGAAAATTCTTAACAAAGAGATGATGCATAGTTTGAAAGAAATCCCACTTCCCTGACGGGATTCGAACTCAGGACCCCCTGGACAGAAATCCAATGCTCTAACCACTGAGTCAGAGTCGAACCACTGAGCCAAAGAGTCGACTCTCTGATGCAGTATGTCAGGGATTGTACTATTGGTTGAATAGCTGTACTTTATACAAGCTATGCATCATGTGATCTGCCAACCCAACCTTCCAACCACGGCAGATAATCATGAATGAATGAAGAGTCCCATAACAGTGTGCTAAATAGAACAAAATAATACAGTATGTTTTGTGACAACATTCTAAACATGTTTTGTCTAGCAATGGTTGATATGGTGGTACATGAAAACAATTAAAACTTGCTATCATTTAAATAAAAATTGCATATGTAAAATAAAATGTGTACCCTAATCACTGTAAACCAACAAAATATATATTAATGCTAAAAACATGCCTGGACCACTGCGTGGTAAATCCAATATTTTGGCCCTGGTACTACCACACTCAAATCACTAGCCCAGTCACATTGGTCTGCTGTACATCGATCTAATGGGCAGAAAAAAAGCCTCAGTTTTTTCGATGCTAATATACTGTTTCTGAGTAAACTGGACTGAATTCTACGCTGTGCACAGATGAACAAGCTGATGCTGTGATCTGAGTCTTCACTAGATGCAGGGCCCAAATTCAAGGAATTATCATACAGCAGTTTCTTTGTAATTGAAATGACATAAAATGAAGATAAAACTGCCTTGCACTGATGATGTGTAATGGCCAGAAACTGGCAGTAAAAATGATGTTAAATGAGCATTTTCATAAATAAATGAGCAGATTTATGAGACTTTTGCCATTGCGAAACCAAAGGCGCAGATCAGCTGTGCAGTTACCAGCGCCTTTGTTTTTGCTTCATGGTTTGTACAATCCCACTCCTTAAATCCGAAATTTCAAGCTTCTAGCTTTCTTCTGTGACTATACAGGACGGTTTGTGTTGGAGCTGGTCGGAAATGTCGAAAAGACTTTTTCTCACATTTCTTCTTTGAGTTTCCCATGTCCAAGTAAATTGATGTGTGCAGTCACTGTGAACAGTGAAAGATTGCAAATGGCAGATGCACAATTAGAGGTGGTAGTGAACTTGAGCCAGACTGTCTATAGATACACAGATTGAGCTGTGCCATTAGTTGAACAGGCATGTTCTGTCATATATTATCCTGGCACCAAAAGTCGGCAGACAGGCTACCTGGAATTTTACCAGTACTTGATACACATTCTTTTGTCAGAAACTGCTCATTTTATCAGCCTTTCATAAAGCCCAACTCAGTAATTCACCAAGACAAGAAAACCTGACTTTGGGGTTTCCAACCAAAGGGCAAGATAGTTTCAACAAGAACTGGCCTGCACAGTAACAGATGAAGGCTAGAAGTTTGAAATTTCTGATTTAAGTATGATACTGACCCCATATGGTGATGTTAAAAGTCCGATAATTTTTTTTAAATTTTTATTTAGAAGACACTTAAGCATTTTTTTTTTTTCACTGAGCAAATAAAAATTGGGGGTCACCAGGTTTAATTTTCATATAAGCCGGTTTAAACAAACCCATTGCGTGTGTCAAAAATGCCTTTTTAGCTCACCTGAGCCGAAGGCTCACAGGTGAGCTTATAGTATACCCATGCTCCGGCGTCCGTCCGGCGTCCGTCCGTCGTCCACATTTTCAAAGATCTTCTCCTCTGAAACCGCTTGGCCAATCAAAGCCAAATTTCATGTGGAGCATCCTTAGGAAGGGGGAACGAAAGTTTATATAAATGGTCCAGGTCACATGACCAAGATGGCCGCCATGGCTATAAATAGCAAAAACCTTTAAAAATCTTCTCCAGAACCAGTGGGCCGATTTCCATGAAACTTGGTATGTAGCATTGGGGACGCAGGCCCATCATAGTTAATATAAATCATTATGACCATAATATTCAAACATCTTCTTCTCTGAAACCGCTAATCCAATCAAAGCCAAACTTCATGTGGAGCATCCTTGGGAAGGGGGAATGAAAGTTTATAGAAATGGTCAAGGTCACATGACCAAGATGGCCGCCATGGCTATAAATAGAAAAAACCTTTAAAAATCTTCTTCTCCAGAACCAGAAGGCCAATGATTTTGAAACTTGGTGTGAAGCATCAGTGACTGGAGCTCTACAAAGTTTATATAAATCATGACCCTGGGATGACCTTGACCTATTTTACGGCAAGGTCAACATAGGTCGCTCATGCATTTGAATGGGGAAAAGTGTCAAAATGTCATTTGTAGGGAAAAACTTGCAAGAAATGGGCAAATGGACTTAAGATTGATGATTCTGAAAAAATTTGGACCCCAGGGGTCTGTCTTCCCCCACCCCGGGGCAATATACATGTATATTACAGTGATATTCAAAGATCTTCTTCTCTGAAACTGCTTGGCCAATCAAAGCCAAACTTTATGAGGAGCATTGTTAGGAAGTGGGAATGAAAGTATATATAAATGGTCAAGGTCACATGACCAAGATGGCTGCCATGGCTATAAATAGCAAAAACCTTTAAAAAAAATTTTCTCCAGAACCAGAAGGCCTATGATTTTGAAACTTGGCATGAAGCATCAGGCAATGGAGCTCTACAAAGTTTATATAAATTGTGACCCTTGGATGACCTTGACCTATTTTAGGGCAAGGTCAACTTAGGTCGCCCATGCATTTGAATGTGGAAAATTGTTAAAATGTCATTTGAAGGGCAAAACTTGCAGTTAATTGGCAAATGGACTGCAGTTTTGTTTTCAAAAAGAAATTGACTCCAGGGGTTGCTCTGACCCGGCCCTGGGTTTATATACATGTATAGTATCATTCTAGTCAAACAAGTTTATTGGTATATATCTCGGGTTTCAGGTGAGCGTTTACAGGACCATTGGTCCTCTGGTTTAGTAGTTGCTACTACATTTTGGCAATGAAAAATTCAAAAAGTACAAGCAAGACTATTCATCGCACGAAATTGATAAAAATGCAACGAAACGTCTCCTTTGTAATGGCGTCATTCCTATTCAAAATCTTAATCATTGACAATTGTACGGACACTATTTAGACAATTAGTAAGTTTGTTTTGCATAAATCTTCTATTTTGCATATTGCATAATTCGAAGCTAGCAATGTCTCTAAAGAGTTTCTTCCCTTGGTGTTGGTATAATCCTTAAATAGAAGTGGGACTGTACTGTCCTTGAGATTGAAAGCAGGTTTTCTTGTGATGTTGATCGAAGTTAAATAAAATAATAATCATTAAGTTAGCCCTTATAGTTACTGCAATCTTAAAGCTGATTTTCACGTTGAGGCTCATTTCAGTCTTTATTGTGCCAAACTAGAATTGTCAGAGAATCTGACTATAGCCCCGCTTCTCAGCTTTTTTGCAGGGTGAAAAAAAACAATGACAGGTAATTATCACAAGCTAGATCTCGTCAATATTGATGCGCATACAAAATTTGGTCTAATTATGTCAATTCGTTCTCAAGATATTGAACGGAAACGAAAGTCTGACCTCAATAAAGGGCCATAACTCTGTCATAATTTTGCGATAAATGATGGGTAACAATCCCAAGCTAGATCTTGTCAATGATGATGTGCATACAAAATCTGGACGGATTCTGTCAACTCAATCTCAAGATATTGAGCGGAAACGAAATTCTGAAGTCAATCAAGGGCCGTAACTCCGTCAAAATTTTGCGAAAAATGACAGGTAACAATCCCAAGCTAGATCTTGTCAATGTTGATGTACATACAAAATTTGGTCGGATTCTGTCAATTTGTTCTCAAGATATGGAGCGGAAATGAAATTCTTACGTCAATCAGGGGCCATAGCTCCGTCAAAATTTTGCGAAAAATGACGGGTAACAATCCCAAGCTAGATCTTGTTAGTGATGACGTGCATACAAAATTTGGTTGGATTCTGTCAATTTGTTCTCAAGATATTGAGCGGAAACAAAATTCTGACGTCAATCAAGGGCCATAACTCCGTCAAAATTTTGCGAAAAATGATGGGTAACAATCCCAAGCTCGATCTTGTCAATGTTGATGTGGGCACAAAATTAGGTCGGATTCTGTCAATTCGTTCTCAAGATATTGAGCTGAAACGAAATTCTGATGTAAATCAAGGGCCGTAACTCCGTCAAAATTTTGCGATAAATGATGGGTAACAATCCCAAGCTAGATCTTGTCAATGATGACGTGCATACAAAATTTGGTCGGATTCTGTCAATTCGTTCTCAAGATATTGAGCGGAAACGAAATTCTAACGTCAATCAAGGGCCGTAACTCCGTCAAAATTTTGCGAAAAATGACGGGTAACATTCCCAAGCTAGATCTTGTCAATGATGACGTGCATACAAAAGTTGGTCAGATTCTGTCAATTGGTTCTCAAGATATAGAGAGGAAACGAAATTCTGACGTCAATCAAGGGCTGTAACTCTGTCAAAATTTTGCGAAAAATGACGGGCAACAATCCCAAGCTAGATGTTGTCAATGTTGATGCATGTACAAAATTTGGTCAGATTCTGTCAATTTGTTCTTGAGATATTGAGCAGAAACAAAATGCAAAAATGCTCACGGAATGACGGAATCACGGAACCACGGAATCACGGAACCACGGAACCACGGAAGGACAGGGTGAATCCAGTATAGCCCCACTTTTCCAAAGCGGGGCTATAATAATCTTAATGATACAGATGTTTTATGTAAAATTCATATGACTATGCATTGTAATGTTATTATACCAGATATTACACAGACACATATCCAAAATACTATACTATAAATCCAAAAATAGTGATACAGCGGTCTTTAAAACACTATTCTGTTGGCAAGCGATAACAAGTGTCTATAAATAAATAAATACTGGAAAAACCAGGAAACAACTGGAAAACCCGAGAAATCACAACAGGTTGAGAAGATCTTGTAGGTGTATAACTGGCCTAGTGAATGTCTTCCTGTCATCTCTTTATATCTCTCAGGCTCCTCAATCTGCAAGTAGGAACAAATTATCAATCACATGAACCTGAACATAAATTTAGGCAAAAACTGGGGCCGGTTGTTCAAAACTGCTTTAGCTTAATGTCATCGCTAAGACTTCAACTTGTTAAGTAAACGCTGATTGCATGTTATTTTTTGTTGATAAAATGCGAAAATCCTTTGTGCTGCATTTTATCAACAAAAAATAAGTGTATTTGTAATACTCATGTTTGAAATTTTAACGAATCCTTAACTAACAATGTCGTTAATTTTGAACAACTGGGTCCAGTCCGTTATCGTTTTTCATGCATATGAGTTGTAGATCCTCAGCACAGAAATATGTCTAATGATTTACTCCAAAAATCTACTAAGATGATAAGGAGACTTAAAGGCCTCGTCACACATAAGCGAAAATCTCTTGACACAGACTTGCGTTTCACTGCGAAAAATAGTTTTTGTTTGTTTGATTTATTTTTTTACGTCCCAGTAAACAGATATGGTCATGTCGGGACGTTAGCTGTTGAAAGCAGTGAGTCAAACAAACGAGAATTCCTTTTCGCAAGAAAACGCACGCCTATGTCAAGGGAGTTTTGCTTATGTGTGACAAGGTCTTGAAGGCCTACTGGCAGGAGATTATCACCTATATTGGCACAGGTAATCCAGGTAAAGATTTACTATTTTGGAGCTACTGTGACTCATATTTATTGTCTTATTGATAATCCCAAAGGCAATATCCGTTTGAAAATACTGCAATAAAATTTATTCTTTATTACTTCTACCTCAAAACCCTTTTTTTTTGGTTTTGTTTTGTTTGAAACCAATCTCCTTTAATGTCCAGAGAAGAAAAGCTTAAGATAGAAGCACCAGTGTGAAAATAGAGCAGAGGAGTCTAAGTTTGTTATGTCGTTTTTCAACATACAAGTTTAGACTGCTATCTTGTTAGCTGTGTGAATTTTCTGTTAACATCTATAGTACCACATTGTAAGTCTTGTCTGTTAACATCTATAGTACCTCACTGTAATTCTATGTAAGTTTATTTGCATGTTACTATTTCATCAAGAGGTAAAATAGCTGGGTCATGAAGCAATTTAGAAAGGTATGAATGAATATTTATTATGCACTTTTTAACTAATAATCTACTCAAAGTTCAGTGCTAGGTAGATGACAAGGTGGTAGGTGGATGAATGAATACTTATTTATTATGCAATTTTATTTATAATGGATTTCTTTTATCCGCGACATTTCCTGTTGCATCAATCCAAAATATTTTGAAACAAAACCAAGGTCAGTGAGCGTGTTTTCCGAAAATGGAAAGGTCACTTGTCCTATTAGTAGTACAGAGCTGCGTCACACGAAAAGATGTTGATTTGCCAATAACCGTTTTTGACAAGGCAGTTTATCTCATTCAGTCGCAATTTTCTATAATAAATCCACCCTATAATTGATCATCATCTAATTGATTGCTTCTAAGCTTATGATAATGATGTAAATCAAGATAAAACATTGATAAATTCAATTGATATATTTTCCTTTTCTCTGGGCATGGCCATTTACTGCATCAGTGTGCGGAAGTTAAGAACGAACTTCAATCGATAGAATTTGTTTGATGTATAAATTTTGACCCCCCATTCAAGTATAATTAGATCTTCTGACCTAAAAATATTTCATTGACAGGCGCGTTTTCTCACGTAAGCAAAGCGGCTTTCGTCGCGCCTGTCTTCAATCGATTGTATTATGCAATTTAAAACTAATTACCTGCTATAAGTTCAGTGCTTTGAAGTGTTCCACAAGACACTTAAACCTTCCTACTTCTAGTAAAGTATCAGTGAAGCAGTGGCTTCATTCTAACATGACAAAGATTGTTAACTGGAAAATCAACACAAACAGTAAATTTTACTACAGGATCTTATTTTTGTATTGCGAACTAGATATCTGCAGCATTTAAGACTGCACTGCAGGCTGATCCTAGTGTTTTATGCCTGCCAAACAAGCATATCACATGACAAGGTAAACATTTTTTTTTTTTCCATGATAAATCGCTCCTACCTGAAATAGGCGGGAGACTTTTTTTGAAGATCAAGCTTGTGAAGGGCATAATGCTGGGTCTTTTACTGTGCAAGGCCATCATAAATAGTTATTATCTAAAGGCCTTAGGAGAACATAGTGGATGAGTATATCCAGGTTCAAGGTTATAAAACTTTTTTCATGCTCAACTCTGCTGAGCTTAAAATCGAAACTGCTCATAAATGGCAAAATAGCCCAAATAAATTGAAATTTCAGGTTTTGCTTATCAAAGCCTGTAATTTATCCTGCTCATAAATGTTAAAATGCCAACAATTGTTGGTATTTTAACATTTATGAGCAGGATTAATTTTAGTCTCAGCAAAGCTAAGCTTGAAAAAGTTTTATAACCTCGGGGCCCTGAATAACTTTGTGCTGTGAAACTGTGCTCTGAAGTTTGCTCAGTGAAACAAAACTTTTGTAAATGAAAATAAACAGCATGATTCCAATGAATTACATGCAGAAAAGACAGGTAAAAGGCATGCAAGTTTGGAAAGGGTGATATAAACATCTACAAACCTTAGTGTAAACTAAAAATATAATTGATGAAAAAACTCTTAATGATTCAAACAAACATAAAATAACATAAGTATCAGATTACCAAACAGGACTTATTCACTGTGTTCTGAAGAACTATTGAAACATGAAAATTTATAAATAAAGTCTCGATTTAAGCGAACATGTTAGTGGTGATTTGTTTTTTATAATTTTTGGTTCCTAATGGATATCTCTAAAATATTTTCATCTTTCAAGAAAATATACTGGTTTACATTGTTTTCCATGTCCATTTTAAGGTCAAGATAATGAGAGAATTATCCAAAGTGTAGTGTGAAAATAAAATAAAACAGTTTATCATATGACTTTGCTGTTAATCAATGGATAACGCCATGTAATAAATATGTTATGACAACACATGTAATAACACATTTTTTGGTAAGTTATAACATCACTGACAAGGTACATGTATGTGACAACAATGTGAATTTTCATTGAAAATAAGTCCAATTTAAACTCTTACTTTAAAGTCATATGATAAAACGAACCTTACATTCGTAGTCATTTCATGTGAAATTTATTAAACTTAATGAAGGCTTGTTTATTAAATTTCATATGAAATGACCACCCATTTAAGATCCTCTATATTAAAAGAATGTTGGGGAAAGAAATAAAAAAGCTTACACTAGTTACATCTGTAGACAATACAGACAAAAAAGAAAGAAGAATAAAAATCAAGCATGTGACAACATTTAGATTATTCCTAAATGCTAAAGCTGATCATAAAGCATATAGCTTATAGCTTGTGAATGTGAATTTTCATTGAAAATAAGTCCAATTTAAACTCTTACTTTAAAGTCATATGATAAAACGAACCTTACATTCGTAGTCATTTCATGTGAAATTTATTAAACTTAATGAAGGCTTGTTTATTAAATTTCATATGAAATGACCACCCATTTAAGATCCTCTATATTAAAAGAATGTTGGGGAAAGAAATAAAAAAGCTTACACTAGTTACATCTGTAGACAATACAGACAAAAAAGAAAGAAGAATAAAAATCAAGCATGTGACAACATTTAGATTATTCCTAAATGCTAAAGCTGATCATAAAGCATATAGCATATAGCTTGAATGTTTCTTTCTAGCAAGCTGAAAAAGATTGAGGTTTACACTTTTGTAAAGACCACCCTTGATGAAATTCTACAATTCTTATTCACTAGAGCTTTCATATGAAACTCCTCCAATTTCCAAAGTTGCTTGAAAATAGTGGCTGACAATTGTAGACGACATACAGATGACTCGGGTGAGCCAGTGAAACTTAGAATTAAGACTCAAAACAGTAAGCATGCCAACACAGATAGACTGGCAATCACTAGACATTCTAGTAAATCTATGGCATTACAATCAGGTGTCATACTTAACAAAACACGTCTATGATAATGTGTTTGCAAGCATATTTGACCTTGACCTACTTCTACTGACCTTGAGTGGTGTGACCCTGACAGACTGCTCTGATTGGTCCCTATACTCAGGGAGGAAAATGCACTGTGACTGGACTGGAGACTGGTCATTGAACCCCTGCAAATGTATCACAAATCAATATTAATTAATGTAGAACATTTCATACTTTTTGAAAAGTAGTTCCTCCAAGGGGGATTAATCACAAAATGCTACTGTCAGCTTAAGATCATCGCCCCTAATACTCAACGTAAATGCATTAACACAACGGCTACCTTTGGATCTTTCTTACTACCTGACTATATTTATCTTGTAATCTCGTAAGAAAAGATGCATAGTTTGAAAAAAATCCCACGTCCCTGATGGGATTCGAACACGGATCGCCAGGGTAGAAATCCATTGCTCTAACCACTGAGCCAAAGAGTTGACTCCCTGATGCAGTATGTCAGTGATTGTACTTATATGATACATTGTATTGAATAGCCGTGGTATTTATAGATGCTATGCATCATGTGATCTGCCAACCCGACCTTCCAACCACGGCAGATAATCTCAAATGAATATCAAATATTTTCACCATATGGTCCTAACCACTGAGCTTCAGTTTCTAGTCTCATCCAAAAAGACAAAGAAGGCTTCTTGCTGACATCAGAAACAAATCATTCTATTTATAGGATGAAGGCTAACAGTAGAGCCCAAGATGTGATGCTTCAGAACCATCTGAGGCTATTCTGTTCACTAGGAGGAATTTCTCCAAACTAGAAAATGTGTTTATGAACACTATGCCCCCAACTGGTAAGTCACTTTCAAGATGTAAAAATGTCCAAAAAATGACTAAGTTCAAATTGTAAAAAAAGTGACAAAAATTAATCTGAGGAGTATATCCCAACCACATGCATATCTTCAAAGCATGGTCACAATGTCTGCAAAGTTTCAAAAGTATCGACATAAAATTGTAGGAGGAGTTGCGCACACAATTTACCCTCTATCCATTCACTAAAATGCCCGAAAAAATGACTGAGTTCAAATTGTGAAAAAAATGACAAAAAATAATCCAAGGATTATATCCAAACCACATGCATATCTTCAGACCATGCCCATAACACATGTAAAGTTTTAGATGAATTGGCATGAAACTGTAGGAGGAGTTGCGCACACAAGGTACCCATTGCCCATTCACTTTCATTGTGAAAATGCCCGAAAAATGGCTAAGTTCAAATTGCAAAAAAAGTGACAAAAATTAATCTGAGGATTATATCCAAACCACATGCATATCTTCAAAGCATGGTCACAACATCTGTAAAGTTTCAAGAGAATCGGAATAAAACTGTAGGAGGAGTTGCGCACACAAGGTACCCACTATCTATTCACATTATCAAGAATTAAAAAGGGAAATAACTCTCACAGAATGGGCCCCTAGCCCCTTGAATTTACCTGAAAGAAAAAATACGGGTCCTTTAATTTTCATATACAAACTACATACCAAATTTCAAGATCCTAGCTCTAACCGTTCCTGAGCGAGTGCTCACGCATCACAGACAGACGGACTGACTGACTGACTGACTGACTGACTGACTGACTGTGACTGCATGGACAGACCCAAACCAATATGCCCCCTCAACTTCTTCGACGTTGGGGGCATAAAAATGAAATAAAAGTTAAAACTCATTGTGATAAATGAAAGTGAAAGTGGACTCACCCAAATGATCATGAAGGGTGAGTCTATGCCTCACAAATGGGTAAATGTTTCCACTTGAGCCACCGCACAAGAAAACCAACAACATGCATAAGCGAAAAGAAAGGCACAGATCAGCTGTTTAGTAACTGCACAGCTGATCAGTGCCTTTGTTTTCGCTACACAGATAGTATAATCCCTCTTCTACTTAAATTTTCAAGCACCTAACCATCTTCTGGGACTGTACAGGCTGGTTTGTGTCGGACCTGGTTGGAAACCAAAATTGTCAGTTTTCTCATGTGAAGGCTCATTCACTTACCTGAAAGCTTCTGAGTGGAGCAGATCTGTAAAATACATCACTTTAGACTTGTGTAGAGAAAAGTCAAATGATGCTTTAGTGGACTCAAAGAATTTCCACTGTAGTATATAACTGCCGGCCAGAGAGGTGACATGAGATCCCTAGAAAAGAGATTAAGTGAAAATTTTGATAATAGATGAATGACTGAAATCAAATTTTTTTTGTTGTTGTATATCTGTTTTGGCACTTCTTCGCTGCTTGTCCTCTTTGTGCTTCTTTATCACTTGTGCTTTTACTCTCTGTGCTATACTCTTGTTTCTCATGTGCTCGAGGAAATTTGAATAGAATATAAAATGCTTCTATCAACTCAAAGAATTTCAAGTTGTAAAATATAACTGCAGGTCAGAGATGTGATGTGAGATCCACAGAAAATAAATATGTGCCTATATCTTTATTTGAGCCTTTCCATGAAAGTCCAAGTATTCATTATTCAAGGTTTAAGAGCAGTTCAGATACAAACCAACCTTCATAACAACAAGAAAGTATTAAATGGTATAAAAGATAACCGATCTATATGCAGTATATATTTGTTGTAGTCAACATTTTTCACTATGGGAACTTATTCAAGGACACAATGTGGCATGAGTAGGATTTAAACTTTGAACCCCAGACCTCTTTATCCCAAACTGATGCACTCATCACTATACCACCATGCTTATAATAATTCTGAAGATAACGTTATGATAGCATAAAATTGTTCTGAACAGGTATCACCAAAACAATTCAGCATAACATATTTTAAACAAAATCACATAAGAAATTTAAAATGACCAACCTGTACGCTATCTCCATCCCTACATATATGTGGTGGTTCAACTATGCTGAGATCAGGGCCCACCTGCATATTCTTGTCTATATACTGCACAGACCCTATGCCCCCAGTGGCCCCGCTGATATGATGTGCGTGGTGGGAGTCCTGGGTGATAGAGTTCTTGCAGCGGAAGACTGTAAAGGTGACGTCCCCTTTGAGAATGTCAAAATCCCACGTGATCACACAGCCACGCTGGGGTACTTGAATCATAACCTGTAAATATTGACTTACTGACTGATTGACTGATTGATACTTTTTTTTGAATGGTGCTGGGGGGCATTAGGCCTTACATTTCAGTCAGGATGTCGAAATCCCACATGTAAATCATTGACAAAGTAGCCCATGAAGGGTGAAAAGCACCCCTGCCCAACCAAGCAATACCCTACTGCCCAGATAGGTCACAAAACAAAGTGTACACAATGAGGATACACAACAAGAGCTGTTAGATACAGATTATCACCTTGTCAATGGATGGTTGTCAGGTGATCCACCTATACACTCCATACATATCATTTTACAAAATAGGCTACTATAGGAAGAAACCACCCCCGCTTTTTCTCTACAACCCCTAGTTGGTCACAAATCAAAGCCTACCTCATGGGGGTATTCTTTCACAACATGTGCTGTAAGGTAGAGACTGTCACCTATCGTCAATGGAGGGTCGTCTGGTGAACGGTCTATATACTCCTCCTTGTATAAAGATTTTGGCACTAAACCACCTTCTGGTACATCACACTGTAACATAATATGCTATGTTGACCAAGCTCAAAACAAATGAGCCGCCACACAAGAAAGCCAACAATCTGCATATGCGAAAACAAAGACGCAGATCATCTGTGCAATAACTGTTTTTGTTTTTGCTTGACAAATAGTACAATCCCTCTTATTCTTACATCCAAAATTTTTTCTAGCATGCTTCTGTGACTGTACAGCCTGGTTTTTGTCAGACCTTGTCGGAGCCCTAAATTGTTGGTTTTCTCACGCGAAGGCTCAAATAGAATTATGTGCAACCTCAACAAGTGGAACTGTCATTTTGTCATAACTATTCCCAGCTTTAACGAAATGCAAATCACATCTCCATATCCTGCATGTTGGCAAAGTCAAAATGCTATGATGAAATCACAGAATATCTGCTGAAAACAAAAATTGGTCTTGCAGGTAGTTTTGATTATCTAAATGGAGGCTTACCAAAATATGATAACAAATCCCTTTCATCAAAATTTGTTTGTTTGAAATAAAGTTTAATGTTCCAGTCATGTCTAAACAGAGCCACTGTGTCCTGGGTACTAGCCAGTACACCAGTGATTTAATATGCCTTGTTTAAGGGCACAACATGATCCCCCCGTGTGGATCAAACCCATGACCTATCGATTTGGAGTCTGATGATCTACCACTACACCACCTGGCTCGCCTTTTCAATATAATGATTACCGAAATATCTTCATGACAAAATGATATAGAAGTCTTTAATTACTATCTTAATCAACATATACTCACATAACAATCTCCTCCTAGGAAGTCAGGTATATATTTTTCTTCTATGAAATCCACCAGGCCACCAGGGCCCTTGTAGTCATTACCGCCATAAATCATAAACTTCTGACGAGTATTTTCATCAATGAATGGATTTATTAATGTCCATAACACTGGGAAGACTCTGGGTGCTCGGACAATCAGTAAACGTCCCATGGTTTCTGGGTAATTGGCTTCGACAATCTCAATGATGCGCAACAGTGCTTTGATTCCCGGTCTCCACAAGTGACGCATACTCAGACCTTCCAGGTCTACTATACATGTGCATGCACTGTAAATAAACAGAGCAAAGGAATTAAATGATATTCCAATCTGTGGAAAAATAAACAATATCGTTATGCACCAGTCATTTGTAAAAACAGCCCTTGGGGGAGGATAGAGAACCAAGCCAAATCTTAACCTTTATCACAGTCCCCTGGGAAAATACCCAGAAATATTTGTATAATATATGCATGAGAATAGGGCAGTGTAATGCAAAAATAGTGGACTGCAGGGAAAATAGCTGTGCTTTTATAAACTGAAATTCCTCACAGCATCTTCTGGACAAAAGTCAAAAGAAGACTAATCCCCAGGGCTGGGGCTGCATGTTTGTGTATGACCGGTCCATAACTCAGATATAGAGATATTGCATGTATACTTATCAATGACATCTAAAAAGCAAGATATAGTTAACAAAAAAAAATATAGAGCATAATACCCAATAGCAAGATGACTTTTGTTATATTTCTGACAAAGAAGTTTTGTGTTCTAATAACAAAATTATGTAAAGTAAGTTTATGATTTCAATAGTGGCATTATTTTTGGAGAAAATCAACATGCTCAAGAGATACAGATACAATCCAAAAACGATTTCATGAACTTCCATCTTTGAAGATCAGTATAATTTGAACCCAAATGCTCAAACAGCCTTTAAAGCTTGCATGCATTTGAGCCGCCTCATAGGAAAACCAACAATCTGCATAGGCGAAAACAAAGACGCAGATCAGCTTCGCGGTTACCGCGAAGCTGATCAGCGCCTTTGTTTTCCCTACTCGGATAGTGCAGTCCCTCTTCTACTTAAATCCGAAATTTCAAGCTTCTAGCTCTTTTCTGTGCTTGTACAGGTCGGTTTGTGTCAGACCCGTTCGGAAACCACATTGTTGGTTTTCCCACTAGGCGGCTCATTTCCAATTCACAACAATCATAACAGCAATCTGCTTCAAAAACCATGCTGGAGAAACTACTGCAAAATCCAAAACATTGGGACATTAAAAATATTTCTTTATGTTTACAGTATTTATGGAGAAACTGACTGCCAGATGGTCTAGAGTATCAAGAATGTTTATAGAGATGGTGTGTAAGCTCCAAGGTCAACAGCTAAGGTCATGTTGGGAAGGTAAGTTATCCAAGCCATATTAATCCTGGACAAGCTTCCAAATGGCAGGTTATCGGTGCTTGGTGCACATTTCATTCACCATTGCTAACAAATGCTCATCCGGAATTATGAGTTATGTCCCATTGTTTTACATTTATACAATAGCTTTTTATGATATCCTAAATTCATACAGTAGTTCTATAATACTGTATCTATTTGGAAAGCTGAAGCAACTGTTCTTTTCCCCTTCAAACCTTGGTGCAACCTCTAGCTCTGGACAAAAGCTGTTGGCTTTTTGCTCAAGTTGCCTTTCATTTTTGAATATTCTAGTGCTCAAACATCAGACTGAGCTAATGAATGATACATCCTTTCAAAGCTTTTCACACAAATGTATAGCCTTTAATATCCTCACACCAATTATTCAGAGACATCCAATGTGACAGAACTACCAACAGATGAAATCAATCTAAGGCATAGGATGCAAGTTGTCTCCTTACAATATGCCACAGATCACAGTGAGACGTTCTGATTCATGACAACTTGTTCCAAGACATGAATTTACACCCTATTGTTGCTTTAATATTGATTCCATCTGCATTTGTTGTTCTCAGCTGAGTTGGTTGTCTTCTTAGCAAATTAAATACAAAATGTGGAACAATGCATGAGAATGTAAGTAACTGTAAGTGGGTTTGAAACTTAACTGGAAAATGCTGTTCAAAACACAAGCTCGCATGATAAACACATTCAAAAATTAGGTTCATGACACATGGTACAAAAATTGTCTTTAATATTAAAAATGTAGAGCTGTTACTCCTAAAACATTATATCAAATATGAACAGCTTTAACTCTTAGCACCAATACATAGCAAAAATGTGAATGTAAAAAGAAATAGAGCATGTAAAAAGTGTAACTGTTATTTGCATATAAAAGTAAAAAAGCAAAACTTTTAAGCAAGTTGTGCCCATCAAGTCCAAGGCTTCAGTTTTGCAAACACGATTTTTGTACTGTGATTGAGAAACTTTAAATTATTAACATTGAAAAAATGAAAGAAAACTGTTGCTTTCATCTGTGATTGGTACTGTGGTACAACATTCTAAGAATAAAAACTTGTCTTTAGATATTTCTAAATTTGCAGTAAAACAGTTTCGCTTTAAACAAGCTGGTTCAGGCTTAATTATCTTCATTTTCTGCCTTTTGTCAGTGCATTTTGTGTATCCATTCTTAAATTTTGTAGTACAAAGTATTTGCAAATAAAGTTGAGCTTAGCCTTAAATTTCTCAGAGACTATAGCACTAGGTACATCACTAATGGCACATGGCCACATAAGTCTCTTTCAATCAGTTGTAATTGTATGTTACCTAATGTTCTACAAATACAATTGTTTTTGAGGTTAGAACAAGAAAATAAACAAGGGAAAATCTTACTAAATGAGCCGCATCATGAGAAAACGGATTTCTGCTATGCAAAAACAAAGCCCCAGATCAGCTAAGCAGTAAATGCATAGCTAAACAGCACCTTTGTTTTTCCTTACATGGATGGTACAATTTCTCTTCTATGTACAACCAAAATTTCAAGCTTCAAGTTTTCTTCTGTGGCTTTAAAGACTAGTTTGCTGTGGACGTGGTAAGAAACCCCAAAGACCAGTTTTCTAACAAGGTGGCTCAATAAATCTTTGTATTTCAAAACTTCAAGACTAAAAGTACAACACATCTGAAAACCTACAGTATTTGAGCAGCGTCATGAGAAAATCAAATTTTTGCCTGTGCGAAAACAAAGACACAGATCAGCTTCGCAGTAACTGCGAAGCTGATCAGCGCCTTTGTTTTAAATATACACAGATTGTACACTTCTTCCTCTACTTATATCCCAAATTTCAAACTGCTAACTTTCTTCTGTGACTGTACAGGCCGGTTTGTGTCGGACCTGGTTGGAAACCCCGAAGACCGGTTTTCTCATGTCGCAGCTCATTTTATGTGAGTAATTGTGTGACTGTATTGCGTGCTGTTAGTTGTTCATGAACAAGCTCTACAGAACTTTCCTGTACCTCAAACTGCTGTGAACAGAAAATACATCAGTATATTGGTTTAAACCTTATCTTATTATATTATCTTAATTACAAGATAAACAAAGAAAGAAATCTTGGTCCTTGTAACTGTACAATATATTAAAGACACGACATAACACAGGTTTATGGGGCAAATATGTGCCGCATCATGAGAAAACCAACAATGTGGTTTATGAACAGGTCCGACACAAACTGGTCTGTACCACCACAGAAGATGGCTAGAAGCTTGAAATTTTGGATATAGAAAGTAAAGGAATTGTACTATCCATGTAGCGAAAACAAAGGCATGATCAGCTTTGCGCGCACGGTTATTGCGAAGCTGATCCGCGCCTTTTTTTTCGCATATGCAGATTGTTGGTTTTCTCATGATGCAGCTCATATGTGACAACTTTTGGCTTATCAATGCTTAAATCCCCTCTCTTCTATTCCATCAATATACCTGATATCGTCAAAATACAAAATGATGAGAAAATTTAACAATTTGTGTAGAAAATACAGCCACGGAATGTGTTTGCTTCTTAGATAAGAGGCTTCACTAAATATTTCTTCTGTTTGTTTGATTTATTTCTTAATAAATGAGCCGCCTCGTGGGAAAACCAACAATCTGCATAGGCGAAAACAAAGGCGCAGATCAGCTTCGCGGTAACTGCGAAGCTGATCAGCGCCTTTGTTTTCACTACTCGGATAGTACAATTCCTCTTCTACTTTAATCTGAAATTTCAAGCTTCTAGCTCTTTTCTGTGCTTGTACAGGCCTGTTTGTGTCGGACCTGTTCGGAAACCACATTGTTGGTTTTCCCACGAGGCGGCTCAAACACATTTTAAATGATCTTGCAACACTTCCTGGGTACAACCAGTACTTAGGGGAGTAGATGTGTCTTGCTCAAGGACAAACTCCCTAAGGTAGAATTGGAACCCAGGACCTTTTGATTCACAGCCTAAGGCTGTCACACTCATCTCAATATTTGACTTTATGTCCATTGGCTAAGTGGGACTTACAAAACTAAGAGAAAGCCCATCATCCCTGCTATTCGAGGCCACTAGCAGTCTTATCAGGGTCTACAGTACTTGGTATTTCATCTCTACCTTTCTGATAAGACCTCTCTATGGAATATCTTTTTGAAAATTAAGAAGGATTACAGCAAGTAATTTGCATGTCTGAATATTACCAAAATTATAAAACAAATAAATGAAATACCTGACAGGATAACCTCTCAACTTTGTAGCCTCACTTGCTCTTCTCAGACCTTCTTCATTTACCCATAATACCTACAACAGGAAGTAGTTAGACATCATTTCCTGTCAGTGTCATGCGGCTGACTGTCACCCCAAAAACATTCGTCTGTAGACGCAATTTTTAATTTCAGAAAATAAGACAAAAATATATTCTCTGAGATGCTCAAAATATGTTCTGCTGTAATAAAGACACTAAATTTATATCATCAATTCACCATACAATATCAAAATAACATTTGTCTTGAAAATGTTCATAAATTCACCTACATATGGAAGACGGCTCTCAAATTATTCGTGCCCTTTGCCTATACTTGAAATCCAGTTCTTTAATGGTTGATGAAGCTAATTAATCACAATTTTAAATACCAGAGGACCATTGGTCCTGAGAACGCTCACCTGAATCTTGAAGTATTAAGTCATCATGAAATGACCTTGACCTTGAATATCAAACACCTTTATTGACTTCATAAGTTATCTGCATCTGCAAAGTTTCAGATCTCAGGCTGCAATAATTTCCAAACCCAGTGATTTCTGAGAAAACCATGATTTTAATTTTGATATTTAATTGACCTTGGGTCAAGGTCAAGAAATGACCATATCCATTGTCTTCCCCTTTTCCCATGTAAAAGCCTATGTTTACAAAATTGACCTTGCCGTAAAATAGGTCAAGGTCATCCTAGGGTCATCATTTCAACAAACTATGATGGGCTGGAGTCCCAAATGCCACATACCAAGTTTCAAGAAAATCGGCCTGCTGGTTCTGGAGAAGATTTTTGAGTGGTTTTTACCATAGTTGGGCATGGCGGCCATCTTGGTCATGTGACCCGAATTTCGCGATCAAACTAACGTTCCCCCTACCCATGGACGCTCCACATAAAATTTCACTTTGATTGGCCAAGCAGTTTTAGAGAAAAAGATCTTTGAAAAGTGTGTATGGACGACAGACTGGCTAAGGTCAAGAGATGACCTTGACCTAAAATTAATCACATACCTTCATTAGTTGTCTGCTTCTGCCAACTTGCAATAGTTTCCAAAATATCCATTGTTTTCGCCTTTTCCCATGTAAAAGGCTACGTTTCCAAAATTGACCTTTCCGTAAAATAGGTCAAGGTCATCCCAGGGTCATTATTTTAGCAAATTATGATGGGCTGGAGTCCCCGATGCTACATATCAAGTTTCATGGAAATCCGCCCACAGGTTCTGGAGAAGAAGATTTTTGAATGGTTTTCACCATATATGGGCATGGTGGCCATCTTGGTCATGTGACCAAGATATCGCTAACAAAATTTCAATGCCACTACCCAAGGAGGCTCCACATAAAATTTCAACTTGATTTGCCAAGCGGTTTCCAAGAAGAAGATCTTTGAAATTGTGACTTAAGTTTAACATTTCAATGACATTGGGTCAAGGTCAAGAAATGACCTTGACCTTAATTTATTACATATCTTCATTGACTCCATCAGTTGTCTGCATCTAGCAGCTTTCAAGTCTCAGGCTGCAATAATTCCCAAAATATCCGTTGTTATCGCCTTCTCCCATGTAAAATACTATGATTCCAAAATTGACCTTGCCATAAAATAGGTCAAGGTCAACCCAGGGTCATCATTTTAGCAAATTATGATGGGGTGGAGTCCTGGATGCTACATACCAAGTTTTGTGGAAATCGACTAACCGGTTCTGGAGAAAAAAGATTTTTGAAGGGTTTTACCATATATGGGTGTGGCGGCCATCTTGGTCATGTGACCAAAATATCGCGAACAAAATTTCAATGCCACTACCCAAGGTGGCTACACATAAAATTTCAATTTGATTGGCCAAGCGGTTTCAGAGAAGAAGATCTTTGAAATTGTGGACGACGACGACGGACGGATGCCGGATCATGGGTATACTATAAGCTCACCTGTGAGTCTTCGGCTCAGGTGAGCTAAAAATGGTACACATACTACCTGTAGTATCCTGGGTGTTGACCAAGTCAACCATATGCTGCAGTCGTCATAGTATATAGACTACCGTAAAATACTGTAAGATCTAAATTTTTGCATGATTTTTTCATTTGCAATTTCTTTATTTCTGAAATATCACCGAAATCTTGCATTTGCAAATGAGTACTCTTGCAGTCTATAAAACTTATAATCTCTTAATAAGGTCAGAACTTAGAATTTGTGGGGCAAAAAATTTCAAATATAAGCGAAAATTTTGTTATCCACAAACATTTCCAAATTTACAATAAATGAGCTGTCTCGTGGGAAAACCAACAATGTGGTTTCCGAGCGGGTCCGACACAAACCGAGCTGTACAAGCACAGAAAAGAGCTAGAAGCTTGAAATTTCGGATTTAAGTAGAAGAGGAATTGTACTATCTGAGTAGCGAAAACAAAGGCGCTGATCAGCTTCGCAGTTACCGCGAAGCTGATCTGCGCCTTCGTTTTCGCCTATGCAGATTGTTGGTTTTCCCATGAGACGGCTCAAATGATAACAATGATCTAGCTGTTCCCCTGATAATGATGTCAATATACTAATTAGTACTTGATCAACAGCAGGCTTCCGAATGTAACCACATACACTGGAACAACAGGAAGTGTAGTAACATTTGATTTACGCCTGCGTTAAAGAGAAACAATACCCAACTTACATGTTTTAAGAGATTTTCTTCCCCGACAGCCTTCATGAGACCTTTGACATCCATCATACCTAACCTCAGGATATACAGTGGACGGCCATCTGAAGCGTGAAAACAATAAATTAGCCACGTCATGAGAAAACCAGCTGACTATGCAAAAACAAAGACACAGTAGCTGCTCCCAACAAGAAAGCTGACAGAGAAAAGAACGAGTATCTCAAATCTCGAATCCTACTTCCACCTCCCATTTGGTGAACAGGGGGCAAAATATGATAATGACCGTTGAACATTAAACAGAAACGGTTATTATTGTATGGGTAATGGAAGGGGTACCAGATTCTCTCATCAAATCTGGTTTTTAATAAAACTGAAATTCACGCTTTTGATGTATAAAAAAAATATGCGCTTTTCACTACATACTCGTCGCGCTTTTATAAAAATTTCTTTGCCCTTTTGATATGGTCTTTCACACTTTCGTAACGCGCCGGGCTCAAGCTTTTGTCCCTATGTGAATGTACAGGCAGGTCTAGACCTGTTCTTAAATCCTGAAGACCAATATTCTGAAATCCTGAAGACCAATATTCTTTGGACTCCCCTCAATACAAAATGCAAGATCACTCCTCATTCTAACAGGGGCTAGTTAATTAAATTTTACTAGAACCGGACTCCTACTTATGCATAAAAATTATTGTTCTTTTTAACAGTCTAAATCTACATTTTTTCCAAATTCTAACAAAACTATAAACATATCATTTTTTTAGCAAATTGTTGGTAAATATTTGGTAGCTTTAACTTATTTCCCTAAGCTATATGGGAAACATTCGATGCAGCTCATAATATAAAAGAAATTTGCCTCAAATAACTTATCTGCATACCAACCTTTATCTGAGTAATGCCAGCCGCCTGCATAGTATTGCTCTAGGACAGTTGGCACATGCATTGTTTGTAGAAGTTTGTCTATATTGTAGAGTTTTCGCCACGCCAGAGAGTGGACTAGCATCTCTCTTGCCTTCTCAACGTGGAAATCCCGAGCCCGCAGGAAACGTAATATATGAGCATCTTTGGGTATCTGAAAGAAAATAAGGATCAAACATGATTTTTCCATTCATTAACATTTGCTAGGTCCCAAGGGGAGTGTCCAAAACCCATGGCGTAGCCGGAGATTTTCAACACTCCCCAAGGGACTTAGCAAATGTTAATGAATGACAAAATCATTTCAGATCGCTATTATTGCATAAATTCTGCACAAACCAAAGAAATAATGGTGCACTATGTTTTACAGCTTGGTCTCACTTTCATATGTGTAAAAGCATTAATTCTTATGCTCGTTACAGGTGAGTTGAGTTACTCATTGTATGCATGACTTTGTGCTTTGCGAGGCGCCCAGTAATGAGCATAAATAAATGGGGTGTATTAACAGCATGAGCACATGCAAATTGCTACATTAATACACAGCTTTTTTTTTTTTTTTCATTAATGTATGCCTTTTAATATCGTGTGACACTGGTATTTATGCAATAATAATGGTTGAAGATATACAAAATGACAATTGTACATACAATGTGTATGTATATAGCAAACATTATGTATTATATCAAGTTTTCACAAGCCTTATTACAGCCAGCTTATTTTAGGAAATAAGCCATATTGCCTGCAATTGTTATAATATTTGTATTTCACAGTAAATACTCATGGAAAAGAAGCCATTATTGAAAAACATTGATAGGTAGGTTCATCACCATGTATATCTTTGCATAGAATACTGCAGAATTTTAGGATATGAGATGCTGCATGAGAAAACCAACATTTTGGGGAATCTGACCAGGTCCAACACAAATCGAGCTGTTTAATCACAGAAGCAGGCTAGAGGCTTACTATTTTAGATATAAGTAGAAGTGGAATTGTAGTGAAAACAAAGGTGCTGATCAGCTGTGCATTTACTGCACGGCTGATTTGCGCTTTTGTTTTCGCACATGCATGATGCTGGTTTTCTTATGTGGCAGCTCATATCTCCAGCACTCTTTGATTCTGAAATAAGTTGGCACATTACCTTTCCCTTGTGTGTGTCTTGTAGCCACTGGCGTAACTGCACAAGTTGACTCTCCTGTACTGGAGTTAGGTTACCAAGGAAACGCTCAATGTAATCAGCATCCAATTTATTGCTGGTTTCCCCTGCAGTGGGTCTCTCTACAAAACATAATATGTTGTTATTTCAACTTATTTGCACGTAAATTCACCTTATTTGCCTAGTAATAATGCTTAATAACTAGCCAATATAAAAATATTCACTAGGATCTAACAACAGATTTTGATGGAATTCAGTATACAAGATACAAGACACAAGACAATATACTGATGGATCAGATCAGACTGCTCAAATGAAGTGGTTTTGTAACATGAACCAACCCAAGCCACAGCAAACCCCATCAGTGGAAGAGCATGCTCATCCACCAATAGTGGTTTACTGCTCTATACAATGCAAACTTTACTCAATTCACAAACTACCAAGTTTAAAAGTTGCATATCATTTTATAGCACAGTGTCACAGCTCGTACAATTTTTCCAGACAACTTTATGTATTACAGTGCTTATCATTTAAGCTGTTATACGCTAAACGAAGACATTAACCAATGCATCCACCCAGGTCTTGTATCAGCCTCCAGAGTTTCACAGACTGGTCAGAGTCAGAAATTTCTATCGGACCCTGTTTGTCTGACCATGTGGTCACGTTTCTGTTTAACACTGGTTGTACAGGATGTAATGTAACTACATCTATAAGTGCACATGTCCCAACAATGTCAAAAAGATTTGATTACAAAATGGCAGATGTGACTGCAGCATTTCCTTCGGTCTCGAAGGTGGCCTGAATATGATAAAATTCAAGCTAGTCTGCCTTAATGATTGTGCCAGAAAAAGAATCTATCATGAGTGTAAGGTATGGATAGAAAAATCTGTCCCTCTGCCCTCCGATCACGGCTATGCATAAGTTCCACATGGCAAAATCACCTATGGGACAGATTTGTCTGAAACTTATACCACTTAGGCTCACCAGGCCCCGAGGTTATAAAACTTTTTTTGTGCTCAGCTCAGCTGAGACTAAAATTTATCCTGCTCATAAATGTTAAAATGCCAACAATTGTTGGCATTTTAACATTTATGAGCAGGATAAATTACTAGTTTTTGAGTTTTGAACCTGAATTTTCCACCAATTTTGACTATTTAAACATTTATGAGCAGTTGAAATTTCATGCTCAGCTGAGCTGAGCTCGAAAAAAGTTTTATAACCTTGGGGCCAGGAATGGAAGACAAAAAAGTGTGCATGACAAAGCAACTAATCTGCACATTTTCAAAACAGAATTTTATCACATTGTAGCCTATTTCTTAGAATTCTTATCCTTGATGAAAGTGACTATCTTTCTCATCAAATTATTATTAAATGCTCACAAGCGCCAGACAGGAAGTATTGATTTCATATGAAACTCTATTAACCGCTAACAAACTGGCGAAGACAATCATTTGACAATAATGAAGCCATAATAAAATTTTGCAGAAGCATATGATTGACTTGATTTGTCTGACAACAATCATGAGAAAACCTGTTTTTCATATGCGAAAACAAAGGTGCAGATCAGCTGTGCATTTAATGCACTGAAGAATAAAAATTGATCTTTACGATCACTCTAATTACGCATAAATTAAAGAAATGGATCTCATAAGCATGTGATCTTCAACAAAGAAACATTGTTTGTGTGACCCTAGCTTAAAAGAATATGCTCATAAAGATTCTCGTTTGTTTCAGAAGAAAGTGGTCTATACGACCAACAATATGACACAATTTTAACGGTCAAGCAGTTTAGTAGATAACTGTGGTCATGTTTACAATGGCTATCCATACATTATGCATTTACCATATGGAAGCTCTAATCAGCTTTTAGTTTTTTACTTTGCCGACTGTGTTCTTTGAAATTCATGTAAATTGACATTTAATCAGACTTAATACATGTATCAGACTTTAATTATGCTTGTGTTGAATTTAATGTAATTACATTCCATATTTTGTCAGAAATGAATATATTCATTTGAAAATGTACTTGAATATGTGTGCTTGTGAATAGAATTAAATCATGTATTTTCCTCTTAAATTCTATTTTGGATTTTTCAATTTCATTTTCATCTTTTCAGAACAATAGATGACTTTTCCAACCCAGACTTCATTTGAGCCGCATCGTGAGAAAACCGGATTTTTGCCTAGGCGAAAACAAAGGCGCAGATCAGCTTCGCGGTAACCGCGAAGCTGATCAGCGCCTTTGTTTTCGCTACACGGATAGTACAATTCCTCTTCTACTTAAATCCAAAATTTCAAGCTTCTAGCTTTTTTCTAAGCTTGTACAGGCCGGTTTGTGTCGGACCCGGTCGGAAATCCCGAAGACCGGTTTTCTCGCGTCGCGGCTCATTTGCATCAGACAGTCACTGGGGACTACAACTACTGAGTACTATCATGAGAAAACCTAGTTTTTTTTACATAAATGTATGCAAAAACAAAAGTGCAGATCAGCTGTGTAATAGCTGATTAACACCTTTGTTTTCTCCAAGAGCACAATTCCTCTTCTTCAATCTGGCATTTCAAGCTACTGGCCTTCTGTGAACATTCAGACATGGTCGGATCTGTACAAAAAGTTTTCTTGTGATGCGACTCATTTGCTTCAGACTGTCCCTGGAGACTTCAACAACTGACAATATTCTATGTATTGCCTTGTTAAAACTGGGCCAAACACTGCAGTGTAAAACCTTGGTTTTCATAGCAAACATCTGCTGGCAAAGTCATATAGACTAATCAGTATCACTGTTATTAGCAGCGTGTCAGTAGTTTCTGAAGTCTAGACCAAAGGTGTCTAACTATAGATCTAAAGTTGTCTAAATAATCTGGTGTCTAGCTACATTCTAAGGTTGTCTAAATAAACTGAGCCGCGACGTGAAAAAAACAGTCTTTGGGATTTACCACCAGGTCCATCACAGGCCGGCCTGTGCAGTCACAGAAAAAGGCCAGCAGCTTGAAATTTTGGATTTAAGAAGAAGAGGAATGGTACTATCCTTGTAGCGAAAACAAAGGTACTGATCAGCTGTGCAGTTACTGCACAGCTGATCTGCGTCTTTGTTTTCGCATAGGCTCATCTGAAGTTGTCTGATTAGAAACCTTCAAGACAGGTTTTCTTGCAAATAGGCTGAGCTAATAGTCTGACAGTCCTGTCTGAAACTTTCTGTTCATGGCTATTTTCATTGTTTGTTTTTGTTGCTCTTCAGTTGGATATTCAAAGTCTTTTGGAAAATGTGGAATAGCAGAAAGTCATCTATGTTAGGCACTGTCACACATCATGAGTAGCCAAAAATAAGATAAGATGAGCTAAAAACAGTGTTTGGAAAACATAATGATCCCACTCAAATTATTTTAATTTCAGCACCCACTGCTCATCTTAAAAATACATGTTTTGCCTTTTCAAATAAAACTAGAAAAAGTGCCTTGATAGGCACGTATACCCCCGGCTGGTAGCCACCAAGCCCCCTTCCCTACCCCCTACCTAAACAACCCGGCACATGCTCACCCCTGACATTGAACATCACATCACCAATGAAAAACAGTACCCTTATCAAGTACATTTTAGAAACCACCAAGCCCCTTTCCCCACCCTCTACCTAAACAATCCGGCACATGCTTACCCCTGACATTGAACCTCACATCACCAATGAAAGACAGTACCCTTATCAAGTATATTTTAGAAATAAGCAGTGTAAAGTACTTTACATACAAACATGGGGAAGTGTAGTTTTAGAATGACATATCTATTTTAGAGTGGTATACAGAGCTGACGTGTATACCCTATCTAAGATATAAGCGCGGACATTTTGGGTCAGGTCCTCAGTCCTAGATTGAATTGAAAGTAGAATGTCATTCTTAAAAAAAAAAAAAAAAAAAAAAAAAGAAAGAAAAAAAAAGTCCTAGATCTTGACCTGAGGTCCCACCCCCACCCCATGCATGAACCAGTGGGCCTAGCCCTTATGTGGTACCTATGTTGTGTTGTAAGCATGAACGCTTTCTAATACATGGTTGTCAAGATATAGACACACAGAATATTAATCTTGGTAACTACTGTATTTTATGTGTCCTAGATTTTGACCTCGAGCCCCACCCCTAGAGTTTGGTGCCATGGAATTTAATTCAACCCTAAAGGGTATCTATGATCCAAACAGGAATACATTACTATAAGTATTTGTTAAGATATGAACATAGAGATGAAAAAACACTATGTAAATAGCACATTTTCAACGTGACCTAGATTTTGACCTCTAGCCCCACCCCCGGGCATGGACCCAAGGTCTGAACTGACAGAAACAAGGCAAACCCTATAGGGTACCTATGGTTAAAATATGAATGGTTTCTGATCATTGGTTCATGAGATATACACCACCAATGAAACTTAAACCAAAACTTTGACCCAAAGTAAAGGTGACCTAGATATTGACCTCTAGCCCCACCCCCGGGCATGGACCCAGGGTCCAAACTCACAGAAACAAAGCAAACCCTATAGGGTACCTATGGTTAAAATATGAATGGTTTCTGATCATTAGTTCATGAGATATACACCACCAGAGAAACTTTAACAAAAACTTTGACATAAATTCCACGAACGTTCCGGAATAACGAACGAACTAACGAACGAACGAACATACGAACGGACAAACGGAAAAGCGAAAACTATATACCCGTCGGCATAAATGCCGGGGGTATAAACATGGGACAAAAAATCATCCTAATTCTTAGCTGATCGGCACTACTACAAAGGTTTTAAATGTTAAAATGGTCTTTAATTGTACAGAAAAGTTAAATAACTGGACAGTATGTGCTGAGCTCCAGCATAAAGCTTTGCAAACAGCAACAAAAGAGACCTAAAAGATGCCCAAGCATGTTTAGATCCACAGTATGCACAGTATGATCAGTATCTTTATTGTAATATCATTTCTCAACTGTAAATTCCTCTTTCAATACCCTAGTCCCTAGCTTTAGTAGTTAGACTGTGTTAGAATAGTTGACCTCTATATAAGTTTTCTCATACGTACACCCACACATATTGATTGTGCAAATGGTTTGTTTAACAATTAACCACTTCAAATTGTCATATCACTTATATATCTGTATGAGCCTGTGCATGAGAAAACAAACAATTTTGGGGTTCCGATCAAGTCCGACACAAACCGGCCTGTACAATCACAGAAGCAGGCTAGAAGCTTGAAATTTTGGATTTAAGAAGAAGAGAAATTGTACTATCCGTGTAGCTAAAACAAAGGCGCTGATCAGCTTCGCAGTTACTGCGAAGCTGATCTGCGCCTTTGTTTTCGCCTAGGCAAAATGTTCGTTTTCTCGCGATGCTGCTCAACTGTCATATCAGCTATATATCTATACTGGAATGGAAAAAAGTGACAACAACATATTTCACCAATGTTTCGATTAATAAATGGTTCAATATATTCTCTTATCTTTTATACTGACCTATATTCTAATCTAGAACCCTACAAGGTCAACTACCTTTTTATAGTTTATTTATACTCATATATTGATGGAGGCCAACTAATTTGCTCATTACAAAATAGCCTGTTTACATATAGTTGTGTCTCAAAATGTAAAGAACAGTACATACATGTGCCTGCCTATGCAGCTAGAACCCTTCTAACACAACTTTTTAAGAGTTTAATAGATTTTTACCATGTATGGGCAAGGTGGCCGTCTTGGTCATAGGATCTCAACCATTTAAATTACATAGATTTTTTCCCCTGCTTCCTAAGGTGGCTCCATATAAAATTTGGCTTTGATTAGCAAAGCAATTGCAAGGAAGATCTAAAATGACAGATCATGGTTTTACTATATGCTCACCTAGTGAACATGCTCCTCAGGTGAGCTAAAACAATAACCTACCTTCAGTGTGTATGGTAGCTGCCGTAGCTCCAAGGACCAGACTGCTCTGACTGCTGTGACTATGTTGACTGTGTTGACTAGTGACACTGTTTGACCTTGACCTGACTCCACTGTCCTGAGATGGCACATCATCTGGTGGTTTGACCACTTTGACAGGGCTCTGCCAGCGCGGTATATCTGTTACTCCCTCACTTATCAACTCCTTGATATAGTACTCTATAACTTCCTTGCCCTATGACGAGCCAAGAAAATGGTAAAAAGACATTATTGATACAAGCACATGTAATGCCAGAGTAAGCTATTATAATATATATATATATCTTTTGTGATATTAGGTTTATAGATTCTGTGAACATGTACTTTCCAGCATAGACAAATTGTAATGTCAGACTGGATATTAAAGGGTCCACACCTTTGTTCACTACCTGGCTACTATATATGCATTGTGGTTTAACATCCAAGTCTAAACATTAATGAACAACATCACAAGAAAACCAACATTTTACATATGCGAAATCAAAGGCACAGATCTTCGCAGTAACTGCGAAGCTGACCAGTGCATTTGTTTTCACTACATAAATAGTACAATTTCTCTACTTTCTAGGTCCAACATTTCCAGCCTCTAGCCATCTTCTATGCTTGTACAGCTCGGTGTGTGTTGTACCTGTTCTAAAACCACAATGATGGTTTTCTCATGACGCTGCTCATTTTCAGTCATGTGGAGACAGACCTCGCTGGTATGCTTCTGTTACCTGTAGCTTGTCAGTCAAACAATACCAAACTGATTTTCTCGTTAACAAGCTGAACACATGCCATTTTTTCCCCTCAGGAGAAAACAGCTGGTGTAGAGGAAGCATGTCACATACCAGTTAGGCCACAAAAAATCCTGCTTTCTATTGAATGAGTATGCCGATTAATTAACTGCAATTATGAAGGCTATTGAGCAACTATTGGCCATCTAAACAGTGCAGTTCCTTTATTTTACATACATGATTATCTGTAGATAAAATGCATTCTTGGCAAATGACACTAATAAATCAAACAATCGCTCTTCAAGAAAACAGGTTTTCCAACATCATGATATGTATGTCAGTGACTAATAGGAAATGTAAAACAATTTTCCTTATATACAATAGTTCATGTCACGAGGAACTATACGAGCCGCCACATGAGAAAACTAATAATCTGCATATGCGAAAACAAAGACGCAGATCAGCTTCGCGGTAACCGCGAAGCTGGTCAGCGCCTTTGTTTTCACTACATGGATAGTACACTTACTCTTCTTTTTAAATCCGAAATTTCAAGCTTCTAGCCTGCTTCTGTGACTGTACAGCCTGATTTGTAATGGATCTGTTCGGAAACCACATTGTTGGTTTTCTCACGAGACGGCTCAATTATACAATAGTTTATATGAACCAGTTCATGTCTGACAGAGCAAATATGTACTTTAATAAGTTTACCTTTTTAATATTGTGTGTGTATTGCTTCATGGCTATTTTCTCTACGGTATTCTCAAACCCAAAGAAAGACTTAATGTCAAGGCTGGCATCCTGTTCAAAGCATGTCCAACCATGGTTCTCAGGGTGTACCTGGAATAAAAAGTGAAAAAGATTTACCCATATACAGTTCAACTTCATTATAACGCGCTTCACTATAGTGCGGTTTTTCAATATAACATGGCCATGTCATGGCTCCCAAACTGATTATTTTGCTATATGTCTACAGTAAGTACCCTCATTATAACATGGTCTGTTTCTATGGACCCCAAAGATAGCGTTATAATGAGGTTGACCTGTACTGCTACACAAAATACTGCATCATGGACTTTCCTATCTGCATCAGTTGGACAAGTCCATTTCCAGTTTCATGAAATAGTTTTCACCATATTTCTTATATTTTAACTAGATTTCAATGACATGGAATAGCTCAATGTAAAACTTAGATTCTTGAGCTATATTGGTCGCCTATATGTCCAAAAATTGGATGCCATACCAATTCAGGTTAAAGAGCCTAAGTAAGCATCAGGACAGAAATGTATTGTTTCAAATATCTTAAACATTTTAATGCATGCTACTATTTTAAAACAATAAGAATCTCTTATCGTTTAAAATTAAGTACACATAACAAAATGCTTAACTCCCCCCCCCACCCCCTACTTCCCACACTCACACACAGTACATTTTTGATGATTGCTGCTTCTGCAATTTTTGATACATTCGAAAGAACTCATTTGTATTGTGTAGCTCAATACTTGAAGATGATGAAGATCTAGCCAAAATTTACCCACTTATTAATAACAGTGTATCATTAAATGAGCCATGTCAGGGGAAGACCAATATTTTCCATATATGCGAAAACAAAGATGCAGATCAACGCCTTTGCTTTCACTACACAGATAGTACAAATCCTCTTCTTTTTAAATCCAAAATTCCAAGCTTCTAGCCTGTTTCTGTGACTGTACAGCCCGGTTTGTGTCAGACCTGGTCAGAGACCTAAATTGTTGTTTTTCTCAAGCGAAGGCTCAATCTACTGACCAATTCACTGTAAGAGAGTCTATCCTGACAAACAGGAAAAGTATCAATATGTGATCTTAGAGTGATTATAGGAAAATATAAGTCAAGTGCGTTATTACTTACACTGTAAGTGCAATGTTCATTGATGACAATTCTGGAGGAGAAACTCTCGTTGAAAGCATGGATTTTTAGAGTTCTTTCTCTTCTATCCAGCGTGTTGGTCTGGTTGAACAGGACAAAGTCCACTCCAGCAAGCTGCAAATAGAATGAGATACTTAGTGTAAAAGCTTCTTGATTCAGAGTCCTATGCTCTTCCACAGTCCACCAGGCCACCGCACTCCCCTATTCAATTTTAATGTTCCATTATAAAACAGGCTATAAAACATTTTTGGTTGATGTAGGGCTTTAATAATGTCTCACCAACAGATAAAGTCATACGAAGACCGAACCTCTATTTAAAATCCCATCTTAAAAGACTAGAGGCTTGGAAGCACCTGCAACCTATGGTAAAATAAATCACCATAAACAAATGTCAACATGAAGTATAATCACCTTCTTTAGCAAGTACGGAGCATCAACATTGAGTCGACACCGTCGCTCTACACGATGTACAGCACCGTCTTCACTCTTATACTCGCTGATGATGTCGCTGCCAAGAAACACTGGAATCATCTTACAGGTTGGAAACCTCTTTTCATAAGCCTGTAAAGAGAATGACAATGACAATTTTTATTCAGAATGACATGATATAGGCTTTTGGTCCAAAACATAGATACAAAAACAAATATACTGACAACGACAATGCTAGCCCCATTAATACATATAATCATCATACGTGAAGATTTTATGACATAACCATCACTCAGTGACAAGATGTTGAACAATTCATGGAGTGACTGAGTTGTCGAGGTGTAAAGTGAGGTTATTTTGTCTATCACCATCATAAAGGGGAAACAAACATGACACAGCATCGCAATTTATATCCCATGTATGTTTTGTTTCACTCATCAGCCATTTGACCCTTTCTCGGGTAAAGTTAAAGTAGAACTAGAAATGCGTGTTTGTAAAACACTATGCCCCCAACTGTATGCTTGTCCCTAAACTGGCAGTTTGTATGATTCATTCATTTCATTTGAATGAAGTAAAATTTTTCTGAAGAAGCTGTTCGGTTGCCTCTATTTTGACCTCGATGCAGAAACAGAATGTAAGCTTTTTGCAGACAAGTTAAAAGTGGAATAAAAATTTCAAAATGAAGTAATTTTGTCAAAATTTGGAAGAAAGTTCTCAAAAGTTAATCAGGTGATCTTCTTCTCAGCCCCAACCAGTATACCAAATATGAAGGCTCTAGCTCAAATACTTGAGATATCTTGCACACAAGATTTTCAAATTTTGTTTTCAAAGGAACATAACTCCAAAAAGGAGCATAACTCGGACATGAAAAAAAATATGGGTCAACTATTTTTCCATGAGGAATATGTATATGAAATTTCAAAACCCTAGCATTCACTGTTCAGAAGTTTCAAATTTCACCGAAAAGTGGAAAAATCAATCAGAATTTCAAAATTCCGCATTTTTGTCAAAATTTGAGGGAAAGTTCTCAAAAGATAATTATGTGACTTACAAAAGTTAATCAGGTGATCTTCTTCTCAGCCCTAACCAGTATACCAAATATGAAGGCTGTAGCTCAAATACTTTTTGAGATATCTTGCACACAAGATTTTCAAATTTTGTTTTCAAAGGGACATAACTCAGAAAAGGGGCATAACTTGGACATGAAAAAAAAATATGGATCAACCATTTTTTCATGAGGAATATACATATGAAATTTCAAATCCCTAGCATGCACCATGCAGAAGTTTTAAAAAAGTGACTAACAGACGCACCCACGCACGCACAGACAGACAGACAAGCCGAAAGCAATATGCCCTTCCAACTTTTTCAAAGTTGGGGGCATAACTAGTAGCTTTAGGAACAGACACATTATAATCCTAACTCAAAGTTAAATACTGAAATCCTGACCCAAAGTCCAAGCCCAAGGCATAAGGAAAGCTGCCAAGTATCATATGGGATTAGAGTGAAGTTGTCAGGGTGTATGTTCAATTGGCATCATGATGTTAGATGAACTTAGGTCGCTGTTGTGGCATACGATCACTCGTTGTTGTGGTGCATGAATCCTGGTCAAACTCGGCCTCAGGTCAAGTTGGCCTGTTATATTTGGTATATGGGTATATGTTTGTTGGTAGCTATACATACTACTTAAATTGTTCAGACACAAACAATATCAATTTTGTACTGTTTGACTTTTCCATTCGTGAGACTCATTCACCTGTTTTCCATTTTCTGTCTTTCATTCTTAATAAGGATCAATGGATAAGGAATTATCATGTAGCGTCTTAAACTCTTTTGTGATTTCAATTTGTAGCAACACTGAATCTATAAATTAATAATGACTATATATTCTTGGTAGGTTCATCACTTTATTTTTGTTCTTTTATCTTACATAATTAAGCAAATCAATGCAATCATTTTTAACATCTCAAATACATATATCTGCCAAAATTAGTGCATTTGGTTCCTGATAACAATTAGTTTCCAAAATAATTTTATCACAATAGGCCCTTATTTTTTTAAGAGGTATTCAAAAATGTATTATCAAAAAAAAAAAAAAAAAAAAAAAAAAAAAAAAACATAACTACTGTATACATCAAACCAACAAATTTAAAATAATTACACAATTACTGCATTCCACAAAAGGGAAAATAAACAGGCCGAGCTGACCCAGCTGAACTGACACGAGGCCAAGTTGATTCAGGGGCCAAGTTGACCCCCTAAGTTCTGAATCTGCCAGGTACTTCATACACCTCAAGAAGAGTATTACATGGAGTGTGTGTGGAAATTGCCAAAAGAAAAATTAAAAAAAAGGAGAAGGAAAACAATGTAAACAATGTAGAGGAAATCAGTAAAAATTTGGAATTTAGTCCGTTTTGGATGGTAACGGGTCGTTTCGGCTGTGAGTCGTTTCGGCCTTGAGTCGTTTCGGCCTTGAGTCGTTTCGGCCCGAGTCGATTCGGCCCTGAGTTGTTTCGGCCAATTTTAGTGAGTCGTTTCGGCCTGATTTTTTTTTTATTCAATCCGTATATACTATATTATATACTTTATGCAAGATGTGTATGCTATACGAGGCTAGTTTACCATGCAGCCAGTCTTGCAAGGGTACTTGGGTCTATTACAGGGTGAAAAATTGCATCTTTATTCAATTAAAAACGATAGAGAAACTACAACGGTCATTTATATGGCGTCATGGTTTATAAAACAAAAAAGCACAAACGGTTTAATTTCATAATTTTCCTTACGTTTTTCTCATCTTAAACGAAACATCATTTTGAAGAAAAAAAATGTCAACTTTAGAGATTTCTGGAATAATGCCTGTATCAAACAGAAATGAAACCAGTTAATGCAATCTAAGCTTTACATGTACAATGCAAACAGCAACTTAACAATCCCATCTCAGAGAATTCTAAGAAGTCTATATAAAATCTGTAAACATAGTAAATGTATCTAATAGAATTTGACTTTCAAACTTAAAGATTCAGCTGTAACAAAATTTGAGTTTTTTCATAACTTTTTAAAGCTACCATTTTAACTGTATTTAAAATCTCTTTCCAAAGTCGCATAAGAAAACCAACAATATGCATAGGCGAAAACAAAGGCGCAGGTAACTGCACAGCTGCACAGTTGATCAGCGCCTTTGTTGCTACAAAGATAGTACAATCATTCTTCTTCGGATCCTTCTTCTTCTTAAATCCAAAATTCCAAGACTCTGGCCTGCTTATGTGACTGTACAGGCAAGTTTGTGATGGACCTGGTCGGATTCCAAAACTGTTGTTTTTATTCATGCGTAGACTCAAATTAAATTGACAAGCACACGTTTTCACGCCTTAAATGAGTACATTAAAATCAATCACCATGGATTAGCATTGCTGATTACAGACACGAGTTTCCACACCTTGTTAATCACCCTTATAATTAGATCTCCGACAGCCGGTGCATCACTGAAAAGTTTTCCCTTGCAATTGCCGATTACTTCATAACTACATGTTTAGTTTAATTGTACAATCTATCTATCTATCTATCTATCTATCTATCTATCTATCTATCTATCTATCTATCTATCTATCTATCTATCTATCTATCTCATTCACTCATTCAATCATTCATCCCCTCAACCCTATCAATCCTTTCTATCGCCAGTACTAATCATTAAATGTTAATGGGAACTTCTTTCCGAGACACTAAGAATATGTGAGGCTGTGACTACAGTACTTTCAAAACACCCCACATGCATACATCATGTATATGTCCACGAAAATGCATGTACTCAAGAAGATCGATTTTTATTTTATACTTTACAGTGAAAACCAATGTATATCAAAACTTGATAAAATTGGTATTTTCATTGATATGAAATTTCACTGATATCAAATCTCACTGATATCAAAAGTCACTAGTGACTGATATCAGCCTATATCTTCACTGTAATGACGTCAGATTTTTTGGATTACTTCTGACGTTTCCATTTATTTGACGTCATTAAATATGTCTCACTTCACAAATTCAAACGCCTATAACTCCGTTATTTATGAAGGAAAACATAAAGTGTGGGTATTCATTTTCTTAGTTAGAACGTAAGGAACAATGTGGTACCAAAATTATTCGTGTTTTCAAAAATTTTTGGTTTTCGCATTTTCACCGCCTGCTTTGTGAATAGGAAAATGCCCGTGTATTGTATAAAATAAAAAGAAAATTTGCTTTTTTTTCGGTGAATACCAAATATATTTCATCTCGTGAGTTGAAAACATCAAAATTTTCACTCGTGCTGCGCACTCGTGAAAATTCTAATATTTCCAACTCACTCAATGAAATATATTTGGTATTCACCTCAAACAAGCAAATATCCTCTATATCTTTGAGTTATTACTTACCTGAAGATTTCCATATACTTTGGCCGAAACGACTCACCCAGAAAATTGGCCGAAATGACCCACCTACCAAGGCCGAAACGACCCACCCCCAAAATTGGCCAAAATGACCCAGGCAGAAACGACTCAGGCCGAAACGACCCAGGGCCGAAACGACCCGGATTCGTTTTGGATAATGGTCACATTGGTGCACAAGTGTAAAGTAAAGTTTTGGTGATGAAAAAGTCATTTAAACCACAAGTAAACACAAACATGTAACAATCATGCTTTAAAGAAGCTCAGGGATCCTTACGCAAAATAAAGAAGAAACTTAGCAGTTTGTTTACAATCACAGTCTGACAGCTCATCAATGTCAAAAGAAAAAAAAAAAAGTTAAAGTTTGATCATTTTAAGAAAATACTTACAACCATAACCAGTTCAAACGGGTACTTGTAGACCCGGACTGGCGACTGATACTTCTGCACCATTTTTTCGAAGTTACTATTAACCCATTCACAAGAATAATAACATTTTGCAGAATATCGATTTCGTTAGCACTCCTAATTAACCGAAGAGCACTCTTAGACAAAGTTATTGCGCAGAGAAAATAGTTAAAGTTTGCAAGAATATTTTGCCATTGGTTGGCAGTAAATGATTGCTATTAACTATTAATAAGACAGATTGAATGAAAAAATGTTCGTGTAGCTGTATTTATAGATTTAGATCCATATCTATGAATTATTACCTGGACATCATTATATTACTCCGCGCAGGTGCGACAACTTACCAAACCAAATGTGTACAGGTCCGTTAAAGCACCCCAATCAAGCCCTCAGAAACCAGTTTCGTTCTGTAGGATGTGGCCTTGAACACATTAAAAATACACCGGCACTACTTAAATAGACATCAGTGTCGTTGAATCGCACTATCTTAGAGGCACAGAGGCAGCCATTTCCACACTTCGATTCAAAACCAAGGACCAGTGGCCGTCGGGCTGATATTATCTGCATGGACTATTCAGTCTGGAGACTAATGGATAGCCGTAACACTTTTTCGTTTTGATCGGCCATGCTAAACTTAATTTTATCAATGCTATTGGTCCATATGATGATATTGTTATCTGCATGGACTGACAGTCCATCTGATTTATGCTTCAATCTGCTCGTGCCTGCATAGTCTATCTGACACACTGTTTCTCTCTGCATGGACTTGTAGCCCATTTGATATTCTATCCGATATACTGCTTCTATCTGCATCTATTGATGTCCTACTCTTGTTAAACAAAGATTAACAATGCTGTATGAAAAGATGAAGACTTCATAAGATTTTATAGAGTTCATACATCACATAATTTGTATCATCTTTGGAAGGTTCCATCATCTGCTACTGAGTTAAAAGTTGATCCATTTTATTATACCCCTGAGGATGTATGACAGAGTAGACGTAACAACACGGCTGGATAGTCCGGGTTACCCACAAACCGGAGTCCTCGCAGACCGTGCAAGTATAACAAGGTCGTACCAAGAATTAAAATAATTATGCACTACTGGGAAATTTCAAATGCATGCACTTCTTTCTGAAGTTTATGTGTTGTCATATTTTGTGTGCGCTTACTAGAAAGAAATTTAATTCAGCATCAAGGACATCCTTAGAAGGTATTTCAAGCTTATACGAAAAAAAAAAAAAAAAAAAAAAAAAAAAAAAAAAAAAATAGCACATTTATTATGACTGTTATTAGATGCGATATGATTGGTAATCGGATCGTCCAATTGTCTAGCTCCTGTTGACAATAATACAATAATTAACGAGTAATTTGGGAAATCGTGTGGTAAACGTGTGCTAAATAAAACGGTGCATTTATTAGCGTTTCAAATTATTCTATAAAAACGTTGTGATTATATCAAAATAAATTGAAGAATGTGCCAAATCTAAAGTAGAACCTAGTCGACGGTTTGGGACAGTTTTGATCAGTCATTAAGGTGTTCCATCATTCTGCTTGCGACATTTATTGCGCAGTCTTGTGTCGCGCAGCTGTGGCAGCTCCAGTTCATGTTTCAATCTCTAAAGTGCACTATGAAATGAGCCGCCGTAACAGAAAACCAACAATTTGGGATTCTGACCAGGTCATACACAAACCGGCCTGTGCAGTCAAAGAAACAGGCTAGAAGCTTGAAATTTTGTATATTAGTAAAATGGGGGTTGTATTTACTATACATGTCGCGAAAACAAAGGCGCTGATCAGCTGTGCAATTACAGCACAGCTGATCTGCGTCCGTTTTTGCCTATGCATTTTGTTGTTTTTCATATGCAAAGGCTCAAATATCAAGAATCAGTCACATATGAACCAACTATGCCATTTCTAAACAGACGTGCATACATACAACTTCAAAGTAAGTGATTTGGCAATTTTGTTTATTTTAAATCATGATCAGTAGTTTACATAACAAAACATTTTGCGAATTCTTGCGTAGGCAATAAATGGACAAAGCCATTTTTTTTTTAAATATAAAACACTCGTATTATAAAACAATCATATATGATTCATGATTAGGATGCTACTGACAGAAAGTGAACGGTATTTATACACTTTTAAAATGCTTCAGATTTATGATTTCAATACGTTAATACGAGACATATTTGCTTTTTATTTGTACTACTCAAACTTTGATAAGCATCAAAACTTTATTTTTGATTGCAGGACATACTGGCAATCTAATACCCAAAATTTCGCTATAGATATATAGCAGAACCATCACCTTGCAAACATTCCATCTTTTTTTCGCGTTGCCTGCGAGCGCTTATCACCGACTTGCAGAAACGATGGAAACCCCCTGAAATTGAAGTTATCACTCCTGCCTAGTGCCTAACCGTCTTATCCAATTCTGTCATTCACCCCCTCTTACTGGTCCATTTAACTGCAAAACTCTTGATAATCGAATTGTGGATAAGTTTATGTCTAAAACGCACTTTGGAGAAATTTCAGAAATCTGTGATTTTTGGTAAAAAAGACGATTTTTACCATTTTTTCCGCTTATAATGTTCTACTGTGCACTGTGATTATGAAACAGAAAACCGTTTTTGAACACGCACTCTGGTTTGCTCAAAACAGCGTTTCCAAAATGTGTTGTCAAATGTTTTATCACATACTGCAAATTTCTATAAAGAAAGACAAATGTTTTAAAACGCTGTAAAATCTAAACCAATGCCCGTTTTCTGTTCCAAACTCGCAGCCTAAAGGGCAGCAACGTTTTAAGCGAAAAATATTTTTTGGTAAAAAATCGTGTTTTTAACAAAAAAAAAAAAAAAAAAAAAAAAAAAAAAAAAAAAAAAACAGATTTCTGAAATTTTCCAAATGTGCATTTTAGACACAAAAATATCGACATTTCGATTATCAAAACAGTTTTGCAATTGAATGAACCAGTAAGAGCGAGTAAATGACAGAATTGGATGGGATAGGCAACAGTGACAACTTCAATTTCAGGGGGATTGCATCGTTTCTGCAAGTCTGCGCGAGGCACTCGCAGGCAACGCGAAAAAAAGATGGAATGTTTGCACAATTATGGTTCTGCTACATATCTATAGCAAAAGTTTCGGTGTTAGATTACCAGTATGTCCTGTTAACAAAAACAAAGTTTTGATGCTTATCAAACTTTGAGTAGTATACAACCGTTTTTCGAGAAGTGACATTTCTTCTGCCACACAAAATTCACTTGATTTATCATTCTGTTCACGAGAACTCCATTTAATAAATGACAAAACGTATACAAGCATCGAATCACACAGTTCTCTTTTCAATTTTTATAAAATATGTTATTTCCACAAGTTCGCTTTGTTTGTCATGTCTAGCGCTTGTTTGATTCTTTTCAGATGCTCACAAACTTCTTAATGTTGAAGTTCGTGCTGCTAGTGCTATTGTCATGGAACCACAACACTGAGGGTGTGGTATTCACCAGACCAGGGGACTGTAAATGGCTGCCAATGTCCCGGGCGTGTACAACGGACACGGTGCTACAGTTAGGCAGACTCAACAGGATCAATATTCTGAACATTCTAAGGTCGAGGATGGATACTCAGCCATATCTGGCACCGGATAACACAAGTTTTTAGCGACTTTTGAGTTGTTTGAAACTTTACTCCATTCGGAATTCGGCCGCGGTATTATGACTTCCTAAACATAATGCTGGATAATAACTTTTTTGCCTCACGTTTAATAGTCGTGGCGCCTGGAAATTGGGATTAACGTACCTACTGAAGACATATTCCGGAAACAAACAAGTCAATTCAATTTTCTCATGATTAAAAATCAGCGCAAAATTTGTGTTGTCATAGCAACCCGGGACTTACTGGTCTGTCCCACCAGTGTTTAAAACCACCGAGTAAGCAGCTTTGGTCATGTTGGGACAGTTGCTATGAATTTTGTATGACGGGTATTTAAAATTTAAGATGACACTAAAGTCCTACTTCCTCTGTTATTTGAGGATAAGTGCTTAATTGGTTTACTTTTCTTGAGCCCATGCCCCAATGGACTTTTTCTGACTCATTTAAGATAAATCTGACAAATGCTCCCTAGAATGTTTACCCTGAGTCCATGTGCTAGTTGTTCAAAGCACTGCTAGCCTAACGTTATAAAAAACATTTTTTATATACGTTCCCATAGATTCTAGCTATATGATAAAATACTGTTGGATGTGAGGATCTTCCGTATTCTCAAAAAAGGTTAAGGAAATTGTGTTTGATGGTCTGTAACAATCTTTAAACCAGAGGACCAATGGTCCTGTAAACGCTCACCTGAGACCTGAGATATATACCAATAAACTTGTTTGACTAGAATGGTAATACATGTATACGTATATAACCCCAGGGCAGGGCCAGAGCAACCTCTGGAGTCAATTTCTTTTTTAAATCATAAAGATTCAGTCCATATGCCAATTTACTGCAAGTTTTGCCCTTCAATGACATTTTAACAATTTTCCCCATTCAAATACGTGGGCAACCTAAGTTGACCTTGCCGTAAAAAAGGTCAAGGTCATCCCAAGGTCATGATTTATACAAACTTTGTAAGATGCTTCATGATAAGTTTCAAAATCATAGGCCTTCTGGTTCTGGAGAAGATTTTTAAAGGTTTTTGCTATTTATAGCCATGGCGGACATCTTGGTCTTGTGACCTTGGCCATTTATACAAACTTTCATTCACTCTTCCTAAGAATGCTCCACATAAAGTTTGGCTTTGATTGGCCAAGCGGTTTCAGAGAAGATGTTTGAATATTATGGTCATACACATCTATATAGCCCGGGGGCAGGGGCAGACAACCCTCTGGGCCCAAAATATTTTCATTTACACGAATATTGTCCATTTGCTCATTCCTAGCAAGTTTTTTTTTGCCATTAATTGACATTTTCCTATTTTTTCCCATTCAAATGCATGGGCGGCCTAAGTTGACCTTGCCGTAAAATAGGTCAAGGTCATCCCAGGGTCATGCTTTATATAAACTTTGTAGAGCTCCATTGCCTGATGCTTCATGCCAAGTTTCAAAATCATAAGCCTTCTGGTTCTGGAGAAGAAGATTTTTAAAGCTTTTTGCTATTTATAGCCATGGCGGCCATCTTGGTCATGTGACCTGGACCATTTATACAAACTTTCGTTCCCCCTTCCTAAGAATGCTCCACATGAAGTTTGGCTTTGATTGGCCTAGCGGTTTCAGAGAAGATCTTTGAAATTGTGGACGGACGCCGGAGCATGGGTATAATATAAGCTCACCTGTGAGCCTTCGGCTTAGCATCAGGTGAGCTAAAAATATTTTAGGTAATTTTTATCTCACCTGCTTATAGCATGGTGCGATACGAGTCCAAATTTCCGTCTGTCCGTCCGTCTGTCAACATTTACGTCGAAGTTAGCTGCGAGTGTGAAACCTTGCATAGCGATTGTCCTCGACACGCACCTCGACTCGGTGCCCTTGACCTATATTTCACGGTCCACTTTGTTAATTTTACGTCGAAGTTTTGTTTTCTCTGCATCGGTGATAGCTGTGAGTGTGAAACCTTTCATACATGTATTAATTGTCCTTGACATACCCTTCAACCATGCACCTTAACTCGGTGCCCTTGACCTATATTTCACGGTCCATTGACTTTGTTAATTTTACGTCAAAGTTTGGTTTTCTCTGCATCAGTGCTAGCCGGGAATGTGAAACCTTGCATAGAAATTGTCCTTGACATACCTTTCATGCATGCACCTTGGCCCGTTGCCATTGGTCTATATTTCATGGTCCATCGACTATTTTTTACGTCAAAGTTTGATTTTCTCTGTACCTAAGGTAGCTGGGAATGTGAAACCTTGCATAGTAATTGTCCTTGACATACCCTTTAAGCATACACCTTGACCTGGTGCCCTAGACCTATATTTCACGTTTTTGATTATTTTGCCGATGCAGGTGCGATATATGTATACTTTACAGTAGAAATGAATTTGTTTTTATTAAAGCCAGAATTAGTGTGAAATCTGGTCTTCACATTATCAAAAAATTGCACTAGTTCAATCTGATGAAAATGGCAATATGAAGCTAGGTCTTGTCAATGTTCATCTGCATATCAAATTCTGTAAATTCGCTTTCAACACTTTTTTCAGAATAAAACAAAATCATTTACAAGGACATCAGTGAAACTAGTATAGCCGCAATTTTTCAAAGGAGGGCTAGCACAGCCAAATTGAAGATTAAATGTATGCTAATTTGCTAAACATTTAGTTGATTATCATAAATCAATAACCAGATGCTATGGTTTTTTTTTAGTCACAAGCCTTTTTTTTTTTTAAGTTTTACCATTTACTACAAGGGCATAGCGACTTGCTCATTTCATTCCAGCAGGCCAAAGGAACTCTTGAGAGCTAATTCTTGCTTGCTATATACACTTTAGACAATCATGAGCTGGAACATGAGAACCAGATTTTTCATATGCAAACACAAAGGTGCAGATTAACTGTACTGTAACCGCATAGCTTATCAGCACCTTGGATAGAACAATTACTATTCTATCTAAATCCAAAATTTTAAGCTATTACCCTTTTGTGACTGTACAGGCTCATTTGTGCCAAACCTGGTCGTAAACCCTGGGCTGGAGTCATGTCTTTACACCTTGCCTTACCAAATCAAAGGAAAGCAACATCACAACAAACAAGTTTTGGTTTTTCAAGATTTTATACAGTACAAAATTGACATGATTTGATGAACAAAATGTATCTAAAGATGTTCTAAAATTGAAGAATGAACTGATGATTGATGAATGAGTCACACAAGTTATCCGGAGGCTGTAAACACAACTGAGAACAACCAACACAAATGAAAACATCAAAAGGCTGTTACTGTAGGATGCATATACCTGTTTGGGAACAACTCGACAAATTCCCAAACAGGTATATACACCCAAATGTTGCTTATTGATTTCATCTGCGTCATTCTCAGTTGCGTATATTGTCTCTAGATAGCCAGTGTGTGGATAATAAAACACCACAAATGGCATTTTAGAGATGAATTATGAAAACATAAAATGAAAATCATACAAATGGTAAAATGTTCATCAGCCCCAGATAAACCTCATAACATTTATGAAACTCCATTTTTCCTTTAATACACTCTTCACTCTTGAGAATTTCTGACTGATATAAAATCAACTTCTTACAGTACTTCAATGAAAAATAGTACATGATTTTTGCCTTAAAATCTTGTTACTATGATATTACAATCAGACTAACCAATAAACGTTGCAGGAATTTAATATGGATTGGCCCTATAGTCATGATAGCACATCGTTTGCTGTTTGTTTTTGCTTTTATCATCTGAGCCTCCTCGTGGGAAAACCAACAATGTGGTTTCCGAACAGGCCCGACACAAACCGGCCTGTACAAGAACAGAAAAGAGCTAGAAGCTTGAAATTCGGATTTAAGTAGAAGAGGAATTGTACTATCCAAGTAGCGAAAACAAAGGCGCTGATCAGCTTCGCAGTTACTGCGAAGCTGATCTGCACCTTTGTTTTCGCCTATGCAGATTGTTGGTTTTCTCACGAGGCGGCTCATCTAATGTTGATCATTTAACTGAGGCTGTCCTCGTACATGAATAGACACACACACAACATTACAATTATTTCAGATAATTATTTGCAAATATTGCAAAAAAAAAAAGACATGCTGCCTTAAAATGTGAAAATCACAAATTGTGAACAATGGAAGCTGGCAATTTTGTCTATATTTCTGATACTCTTCTCCAGATATTGATCAATCATATTTTATTTTAAACTTCAAATGTTCAACATTTATCAAGATTCAAGGAGTAAGATTGTGAATTTAAAACATATCTTTGGTAGAAAGACAAAGATCATTCTATAATGTGTTTCAAAGATGAATATAATTCCCCCACCCTCATGCTATTTAATGCTTGCATTCATTTAATAATTACCAAATAAAAATCTTGACAAATCATCTAAATTCCAATGGTCATTTACATAGAATTCTCCTTATGAAACGAATTTTGTCTTCTTTTTTTTTTTCAAAGGAACCATGAAAAAAAGTACAGGACTCGTATTCTTTAAGACTTGATTGACATATAGCTATCAATGAATTTAACAATCATGATCTAAATAAAACATTGCTCATTAAAACAATTTAATCAAGATTTTAAAACCTCTATTTTAATCTAGAATTATTTCACTGGACCATTAGCATTTCCTTTCTTAAGTATAAAAAGTCATCACATTGCTGATCTTGTAATATACATGAAATTTTTCACAACAACTTCTTTTCTTACATGCATTTCCAAGGACACTGTTCATTATGGGCATTTTCATCAAACAAACATGCTTTCCATTTCTTATTGCCATCAGTTCTAGCACATTTATCACCCAATCAACCTGTTCATTACTTTCCATTCTTTTCATGTACTCAACACGATTTGAAATTAAAGCGTTATAATCTTGTGATGGTAATACAAGTGTTGACAATAGTGACGATGAACTTTCACTGTAAACCCGTTTTATTCTCCTCTACCACTTCTTGAAGCCCCCACCGCCTCGTCCTCCTCCTCGACCACCACCTCGGCCGCCACCACGACCACCTCCTCCTCCGCCCCATTTTCCACCTCCGCCACCTCCTCCCCATCCACCACCACCACCACCGCCCCATCCTCCGCCGCCGCCACCCCAGCGACCTCCACCTGGAACAACAAAAAGATCAACCTGATTTTCTAGACTGAACAAAACATTCAGTGCATGTACAGGGATGTGTTGATTATATTTGCGCATCAAAAAGTTGTTTTAAAGACTTGGTTGGTTGGCTGATTTGCAATTTAATGTCCCAGCAACAGCTATGGTCATATGAAGATGGGACCTCAGTTTAAAAGTCTCCTCAGACTGGAGAAGCCTGTGATTTAGCCTGTGACCCAATGTGAACAACCACTAAGCCACGGAGGAATTTTGGAATGCAAAATGATGACATAATCATGCTGGTCTTTAAGTGCTTCTGAAAGAAGTGAAATACTAGATGTTTTCTACTTTGTTTTAAATATTTCCCTCAGGTGATATGTTACATACCCGATTATAAAAATCTATTTGGGACATACTTTCTGCTCTCTAAAATAGATGGATTCACCCAATTTCACAATTGACAAGCAGTTCAAATAATGCAGTAATGTATAACGTACCTCCACCGCCTCCCCATCCACCGCCACCACCTCCCCATCCTCCTCCGCCACCTCCACCCCAGCGACCACCGCCGCCGCCACCTCCCCAACCACCACCACCACCGCCTCCCCAGCGACCACCACCACCACCACCCCAGCCTGAAATACAGCAATAACATGCTTTCTCAAATGACCTCAGAAGTGTATGAACAAATGGCTTTGACCATCATTATAAATTGGGAGAAGCCACTGTCATTTTGAAGAACATCAGTGGTGATTTTAAATTTTCATTTCATTTTTTTTATTAAATACCTTTAAGCTAACAGAATAGACCAAGATATGATGCTGAATTTTGCAGCGTCAAATCTGAAGCTTAATACTGTTTGCCTATGTCTCATAAATTATAAATTGGACAATAGGCTTATATTAGTTTTAAAGTTGAGATACAAAAGGATGATGAGCTACATGTAGCTGCTAGCTCAAAATACCTTTTCTGGCCAGAGTAATTCAACTGTATGCCAATCAGACTGCAGTGCACCTGCTAGCTTTCAATGCCTAGTGGAGCACTCTATAGGTGATTTGAACCAGTTTGACCATCTCAAAACTCTGAACCATCACAATTTCTTTACAATGAATTCACAACGCTCTGCTGTTACGCTACTTAATCTTGATGAGAAAATTAGGCTGCAGTCATTTGGTTGGAAAACACTATATTTTACTGAAACAGCAACTCATCTTTCATCGACACAACTACATACCTCCGCCACCGCGGCGACCACCAAAGCCTCCGCCACCACCACCTCCACCAGACTGCTTGTCAGTAGCAAATGCCAACTGGACTTCACGGCCATTGATCTCCAAACCATCCTTCTCCTTCTGGGCCTCCACAGCTTTCTCTACACTGTCAAACTCGACAAAAGCAAACCTGTAAACATGTAACGCAATGTAATTTATTTCAATACAAACGCATGTGAAAGATAAATTTAAGAACAATGCAATGGTACTTGTTTTATGTCTCTGCAAAACTCAAGCATGCTATATTTCTTTTCCACAATCTGTGATTTTGCCCCAAAACATTTATTAATCAATTGGTTTATTTACTTTATTTTATTTATTTTTTTTTTTTTTTAAATTCAGTTTTACATCCCTTTCAAGATTATTTCAGCTCATATGAGACGGGCCAATCAGTAGGTGGGGCGAAAACAGGAGAACCCCGAGAAAAAACACCTGACACACCCGCAAGCAGAACTCGGCTTGTCTCACATGTGGCCAGAGCGGGGCTCGAACCCACACCAGTCACAGCGGTGAGATGATAGAGTGATTAAGAAACAGCGCTTTTAACCGCTCGGCCACGGGGGCCGCCTTATTTACTTTAGGGAACCACAAAACACAACAGGAAAAGCATATAGCAAATACAGTTATCAAGAATTTCAGAAAATATCCATTATTATAAACATAGCCGAATTTGAAAATACCTTTTTTTTTCATAGTTCATAAACGATTTATGATTTCTGGGGAAACAAAGTTCTTACCCCTTAGGTTTATCGTTGTTGGGGTTCGTGGGTATTCTGGCAGCGTCACAGCCAGGGAAATGTTCTTTCAGCTCCTCTTCAGTTACATCAAATGACAGGTTCCGTACAAAGATCACCTTAGATGGACCTGCAAAATATGTTCATATAATCATGTTCACCTGATTTTTTCTCACTTTTTTCAGTTTTAAGTCTCTTTCAAATTCAAGGATTAAGAGGGGTAATGCAATCAGCAACTCTTAACCACTCAGCCATTGGGGCTGCCTAAGACCTATGATTCACTGTTGTGGTGCTTAATTGAGAGTTAAAGGTGTTATTGCTTTCTTTTTGTTTGTTTGTTTCATTCAGTTTTACGTCCCTATTGTTTCAGATTATTTCAGCTCATATGAGATGGGCCAATCAGTAGGTGGGTGAAAACGAGAGAACCCCCGAGAAAAACCACCTGGCACACCCGCAAGCAGAACACGGCTTGTCTCACGTGGCCAGTGCGGGGCTTGAACCCACACCAGACACAGCGGTGAGATGATCAAGTGATTAAGAAACAGCGCTCTTAACCGCTCGGCCACGGGGGCCGCTGAAGGTGTTATTGTGAAGAGATCATAGTTAGCTATGAGGATTTAAATGAATTCAACAAGAGTAATGACAATCAAAACCAAAGTTGCTATCTTTACCTAAAAATTAGACAGTCTTGGGGGACAGAGCCACTGCTTCCTTGATATTACCCAGTACTCTGGGTGTAAATGTGCTTTGAAACTTTGTAAGGATGGACAAAGATGAGCAACTTAAAACCAAAATTTAAGAAATCTCTGGGCATATCCTGTATATCGGAGAATCGAGCGAGTCCTAATGGAATAACATCGTCATGACATTAGTTTATGTCGTAGATACAGACACTTGTTTTCCCATAACAAGGCTTAACACTAATCTGAACACTTACTGAATCCTCTCAATCCCTTCTTCGCCATGGAGACATGGGAGCTCTTGTCATTGGTGTAGTCTAGGAAGAGTTGCTGCCCCTCCAGCTCTCCCCCTTGTTTCTCCTTCAGCTGCTCTTCCATAGTCTCAATACTGTCAAACACTACATAGCCAAACCTGGATATACAGTGATGATAAATGATATTTTTCAAATTCAGTTTTATGATCCGTTCTTGATAATGGAAACTAATAATTTCAAGGTATCAGGACATCTATTTTATTGGTGAACATGTAATAATGGCTCTTTGGGACTAAAGGTCACTTTGCAACTGACATATGTTAACTTATCTACTTATACATTGGCTGTTTTTCGACCTTCACTACCTGTAAGTTTGATAAGTGACTAAATGAGTGTTGTTAATACACCAAACAGTCAAAGATACTGCCACAGCTGGCTGAAACTTTGAACACAGATTTATTCCTAAGGGACTCAAATGACAAGTACCCACCCTTTACAGCCACCATCTCTCTTTTTGGGCAGTCTGATCTCATCAATCTCTGCTGGAGAGAAGAAATCTCTGAGAGTGTCTTCTGTCACAGTGTCAGCCAAGTTCTTAACAAACAGAGTCTTGTCATCTCCTGAAAAACATTTGAATGTCAGAGTAAAGGACACTAATGCCAACTGTAAGGACACAAGTCAGACTGACTCAATGAGCAGTCATTATCTTTTATACACACTTTTCCCAGCCTAACTGTCACGATAAAAAATGTACTTTTGCTGTTTGTGGGGTTTGGATAATTTGTTTGATTTTTTAAATGTTTAGTTGAGCATAATAGGTATTTGGAAACTCTTACGCAGGAGTAAACATGACATGTTTACTGCATTGTCAAGGATATCTATGTATGTTAGACACGGCAAAAAATATTTGTGCCATGAAGAATTTTATGCTCAATTGTGATATTTTAACGTTCTTTTTGTGTTATGGTATTTGTTGATTTGTGGCGTGGAAATTGGCATTATGTGCAGTTTAATTGGATTCTGTACTGGGCTCAGATTCGTGTTTTATCAGTTTGCCATAAATGGTTTCTGAGAGTGACACGGCTTTAACGAAAACATGAAGTCCGGGGATTTGAATCATATGATTTACACCTTGAGGTATAATCCAGAGAAAATTTGTATTGCCGATTTTATGGTTAGCAATATAACTTTTTGCAAGCTGATCTGGGTGTGGTTGTCAGTGGATGTGCATTTAGAATTGTTATTCACTTGCTCACGGTGGGTTATTCACATGTTCTGATGAATGGTTTTGGAATATATGATGGAAAACGGTATGGTTTTCAGGGAAATGTTCACAAACTTATGCGTATAAATAGGCAGCTTATTTTGTGTTAAATGAATATGAATTATCGGAAGAATGTAAAGATTGGGCATGAATTTGAGATGTTTGGATATGGGTTTATCTGGTACACCTGGTTATGGTCAGCGCCAGTCTGAGTAGTCGGCCGTCGGTAAGTTATAACAGTTCATAAATATACATTTTGTACAGTGAGATTGTATTGCCATAATAATGTAGCTCATTATGGTGGAAAGCACATTGATAGGGTTGTAAAAATGAAGATTTCTATATTTCTGCACGCTACGTTGCCGTGAAGCGGCATTGGTTTAGTTTTTATGTATTAAATTTCGCGTAAGAATGACATTGCGCGGTATGTATGTCAACCAAAGTTGTAAAATGGAAATTTCTGTTATGTGCTACGTTACTTGTAGCGACGTTATTGTCATTGACGTACATTTAGTTTCATGTTATGTTTTGTTATCTAATCATCTCATCATAAAGGAAGTTAATGTTGACTCGGAACAAAGCTGTAAGACTGGAAATTTCAGATTTTAAGTTTTACGTTATAGTAACGTAACGCTTAGATTTGACGTTAATGACGTCATTAAGAATATTCGCTATTACTGAAATTAGTGATGTCATTTAAGAAAGGTTTAATATTGTAACAAGATTGTCTCGCAAGATTTATCGTATTCTGACAAATGGCTTTCTATGAATTTGGTCATACATTGGCAGGACCAATTCCTGGGTGAGGAATTGTGGATGCATGTCGGAGATTTGCTTGTGATGTCGCTGGGAAAGGAACTAGGGTTAGTTCGCGACATATGTGGTTTAACTGTATCGTACATGTGAATAAATGTTTCAATGTAGATACTGGAGTATTATGGTTTATATGTATAGTACAAGCAATCTAGCGAATAAACTAATACAGTTCCGGGGTACGGAATTGTGGGAGGTTATTTGCAATTGGATGTTGTGACGTGCATAGCTGCAGGAGATTTCGTTATGATAAATTGCGACACTATCAGTTATTTTGTTGTTAAGACACAGTTACTTTATTTCAGGCCTTGAAGCTGAAATTGTAATTTATGGACGTAATCTGAATTCCTGAAACTAAACTGGGCTAAACTATATGGGGTGGCAGTGACGGTATAAACGGGACGATATAAAATCATTGGTGTTTGGTTTACTATGGACGGGCGTGGTCTACAGTTCGTATTGGGAACACTGGACTGTTTCTGCAAGCAGTGGTGTGGAGTGTACTAGTGAGACGAACGTGTGACAGTATACCCGGAGATGCCAATGGGAAAGTGTGTGGGACATTGATGAACAAAGGACGTATTTTTTTTTTCTTTTCTCAGTAATTTCTTTTTGTAATCTCTTTCTGTCTTTTTTCTCCTTCTTTGCTTCTCACTTTAAACATCATTATAAATAAATCATCATAATTTGAAAATTCTGTTTAATTGAATCCTCCCATAGATTTGCTGGTTATTCATAGCAGGAAGCGTATACCCTTGGTCATTCGATACATGATTTGTTGGGCACAACAAGCCATTGTATCCTCTGACTTTATATTAAGTAGAGTCAGTCCGTGACACTAACTATCCCAAAACTTATGTGAGAATAACACTGAATATCAGCTACAATGCATAACTGAGAAGTTACAGTTTCCCATAACAAGGGCATTAACCAGCCAAGATGAATCTACTGGAATCTACGAAATTAGTCAACCTCAATTCTTTTTTTAACAGGAACTACTAAATAGATATTATCATTTATATATTATCATTATCATGCACTCAGACAAAGTTTCGGTGGTACAGTTATCATCAGTGCTGCAGCGTGGTACATGTCGTCATCATTGTGCATTTATAAGTAGTTTTAGTTTCCCATATTTTTCATCAAACTGATAAGTCACATGGTGGATAAGTTTCTATAGGCAGACAAAACTGGAAATCAAGCTCTGACATAAAACTTAAGACCTTGAAGGGCTGTAGAACCTTAAACAAATTTCATTGTATTGGATTATACTTGTAGTTCATGATTATGATTTTCTGGTAAATTGTGCAAAATTCATGCTATGCTGGCTTCAAGCAAGACCACATCTTGTGTTTTCATGGACAAATGTGTCCTTCAATAATGGTTCATAAAGACTTTCCAAACATAAATTTAAGGCCTTTTAGGGTCTCAAGCAAATTTAAGGACACATATTTTCAATTCTCCTGCGCAAAAAAAGCATAATGGTGACGTTTTATGGTAGATGTTGCCAAAAAAGAAATGACTACTAGCATGATTAACTTGTAGGTAAATATTATTATTTACCAAAAATAGAATAGAATAAAAATATTTTTTTCATAAAGATAAATAGGAGAACGGCTACCGATTTCCATGAAGAAAAATCAAACTTTTGGAGAGAACACAGACCAAAGAATCAAAAAATTAGATTTAAGGCCCAAACTTACTGGTTTCAAGGCCTCTCAGATGAAATTTAAGGGCTTTTCAGGCCTCCAATTCAATTTAAGGCCTTTTTAAGACAACCTCAACAAGAGGACCAATGGTCCTGTAAACGCTCACCCGAGATCTGCTGCATATACCAATAAACATGTTTGAATATTATGGTATTTAACCCCAGTGCAGGGGCAGATGAAGCCCTTGAGCTATTTTCTTCTTTTTTTTTCAGAATAATCAATATTCTGTCCATTTGCCAATTTCCTGCTGGCTTTTCCCTTGAAAAGACATTTTAACGGTTTTCCCCATTTAAATGCATGGTCAACCCATGTTGACCTTGCCATAAACTAGGTCAAGGTCATCACAGGGTCATGATTTATATATACTTTGTAGTACTTAAGCCATAGATGCTTCACACCAAGTTTCTTTGAAATCGGTCCACCGGTTCCGGAGTAGAAGATTTTTGAAGGGTTTTTAACATATATGGGCATGGTGGCCATCTTGGTCATGTGACCTTGATTATTTATATATACATTGATTCCCCCATTCTATAGATGCTTCACATGAAATTTGGCTTTGATTGGCCAAGCGGTTTCAGAGAAGAAGATGTTTGAAAAGTATGGTAATATACATGTATAATGCCCCGGGGTTGGGGCAAATATGCCCCTGGGGTCCAATTTTTTTCAGAATCATTAATATTCAGTCTTTCTGCCCATTTCCTTCAAGACTTTCACTTTAAATGACATTTTAAAAGTTTTCCCCATTCAAATGCATTGGCAACCTATGTTGACCTTGCCATAAAATAGGTCAAGGTCATCCAAAGGTCATAATTTATAAACACATTTTAGTACTTCAGTCCCCTATGCTTCATGCCAAGTTTCGTTGAAATCGGTCCATTGGTTCAGGAGAAGAAGATTTTTGAAGGGTTTTTACCATATATGGGCATGGCAGCCATCTTGATCATGTGACCTGGATTATTTATAAACAAATTGATTCCCCCTTCCCATAGATGCTTCCTATAAAATTTGGCTTTTGTTGGCCAAGTGGTTTTAGAGAAGAAGATCTTTGAATATTTTTTGTAATATACATGTATATTGCCCCGGGGTGGGGGCAGACCAACCCCTGGGGTCCTATTTTTTTCAGAATTACCTACCTTCAGTCCATTTGCCCATTTCCTGCAAGTTTTGCCTTTCAAATGACATTTTAACAATTTTCCCCATTCAAATGCATGGGCGACCTATGTTGACCTTGCCGTAAAATAGGTCAAGGTCATCCAAAGGCCATTATTTATAAACACATTGTAGTACTCCAGTCCCAAATGCTTCATGCCAAGTTTCGTTTAAATCGGTCCAGTGGTTCTGGAGAAGAAGAATTTTGAAGGGTTTTTTACCATATATGGGCATGGTGGCCATCTTGGGCATGGTGGCCATCTTGGTCATGTGACCTGGATTATTTATAAACACATTGGTTCCCCCTTCCCATAGATGCTTCATATAAAATTTGGCTTTAATTGGCCAAGCGGTTTCAGAGAAGAAGATCTTTGAAAATGGTGGACGACGACGGACGACGGATCATGGCCATCCTATTAGCTCACCTTGTGAGCCTAACGGCTCAGGTGAGCTAAAAATGCAAGGCCTTTTCAGGACTGTATGAAGTTATGAACCTTGTCAATTGTCACCATACACCATCATTCAATAATTTGTATGACACAAGACAATCTCAACATTGACAAACTCATGGTTGCCACGCTCAGGTCGGAACAAAATTCCCTGACATTTCCCTGACGGAATTTCAAATTCCCCTGACGACGACATTATGGCGTGCGGTCTCTAATGACAGGTAAATTAGACAATTCTTATATTTTGGAAAGTCATCAATTACTACAAAAGACCAATCAGAACTTAATTCAACATAAAATGCACTTCTAGATACCGTCTGGTTGAAGACTGCACCAAAAAAATTGATGGCATGATGATGAATTCACTCATTATCTGGACCTGAATCTGGTAAACTCCCTAACATTTACCAAAAATTTCAAATTTCCCTGACAGTTTGCAAAATTCCCTGACATTGAAAAAATTTAAATTTCCTCAAATTCTCCCTGTCGTGTGCCGTGTGGCAACCCTGAAACTTGTGCAAGATCTTCACAGTTCACACTCAGACAAAGTTTCGGTGGTACAGCTATCATCAGTGCTGCAGCGTGGTACATGTCGTCATCACTGTGCAACATAACTATGGTCAGTTCTATTGTGTTTTTTAATCCTCGTAAAATTGTGGTGGATAAGCTACTCAGCGAATTGAAACCTCTCGAGGGCTTGCAGTTTCTAAGCCTTTCAGACAAGACGGTCATCAGAGCTCTTTATGACCCTAGCTGTTGGTAGGACATAAAACCTAAAAAAAAAAAACTTCCAATATGAGTTTATGTTTCTAGGAATTTATTCTTAATGGTTAACATTTTAATTCATGTTCTAGTAAGCCAGCAACTTGCCTTTTCAATGCTAAACAAATGTATGCTTAATTGTAAACTGACTTGACCTTTGTTAAGCCAAATCTCTATGAAAACAACAAAAATAAATTTTTGAGATCTTAAGGACTTATGTGTGGTCACTGTATATACATGTTTGAAGATTTACCTGTATAAAAAAAGCATTGTTTATTTTTGTCAACAATGTTACATTCTTTAGCATGCTTTATCATGGGGCTGTTGAATATGTTGCAAATACATGGATTTGTGTATACATGATTGTGAAATGAGTGGTCAGCTCAGAGCAAGTGAGTCATTTTTCAGTTACTTCCGGGTTGAAATCGTCGGACCCATTTTTCTTTGGTTTTTGAAAGGCATAAGCCAGCATTTTCGATGTAGTCATTGACTTCAATTATATAAGAACCTGAAACAAAAGGCATGTCATCTTTAAGCTAACAATAAGTGCACACGAGCCGCCCCAAGTTACCTACTTTGAGAATTTTCTAGAAAAACATGTTTACACTAACATTTCCCAGAGAAATACATTTCCATGACCCCAAAATAATCCTCAATTTTGCAGATTATGTATCCTAGACATGTAGGCTTTGTAAAACAGTAGATGCTTGTTTAACATACCCCACCCACTCATGTCAATATCCACAAATTCTTAAGCACTCAGATAAGTTTCGGTGGTACAGCTGTCATCAGAGTTGCAGCGTGGTACATGTAGTCATCATAGTGCAGCCTTTGTCTAATATCAATTTGGTAAGCAAAGAAAGTCTGAAGCATGGAAAGAAATTGCCAAATGCTACCTACTTGGATTACTGCTGGACTTTTCCTCCTGTTGACCCTTTGGTTTAGCTTTGTCTATCCTGATCTCACTGCCATTCAGCTCTTTACCATTCATGGCTAGAACTTCTTCTTCATAAGAAGGGTCAACGTCAATATAGCCAAACCTGCCAACACAGTCACAAGATCATTAAACTGGTGTCAGGAATTACAGAAAATGTATTTCAATAAGGTTTAACCAGGTTTCAGCAACCTTTGCATAAATTTCAGACATTTCATTCATGCTTATTCTATTCGGACATCACTGGGGCCAGACTAAGCTATGCTGAGGAAATCCTGCAAAGGAATTTTCATTGCACTAATGTAACACACAAGCATATCTACATGTAAATTCAGCCAGTGTGTGCATCTTCTAAGGGACCCAGACTTATGCATCTTCAACTGTCAATAAGAAATTTGAACACCTTCATTAGTATTTATAATCTATTCATTGTTAATAATCTACTATTACATACATAGAATTACATATATAAAATAAAAAATAATGGCAAGTATGCTTATAAGCAATGTATGCAGGTTCTCTTCGGCCCATATGATGCTTCCTTCAGTCTGCAAGAGCAAAATAGCAGTCAGTAAAAGGTAAATCAGGCAGTTAAACGGACATGTTATGGTGTATAACGGAACCAAAAAAATCATAGGCATAAAACATTCATGTAAGAAGAGAAATATGTGGAGTCCATTCTGACTGAAACTGCAGTATATGGGAAGTACATTTTTAACGTTCAAGAGCTAAATTTTGCACTGTCTCAAATAAAGCAGATCATTACGTAATTTATGCACCAGTCATTTGTAACCACTGCCTCCCCACCTACGGGGATGGGCGGGGACAGCAACTTTTTACAAAATAAAGCCCTGCTATAATCCCTGCACTATGGGGACATATGGGAGGTAAAAACACTGCTCTTTTTCCCCCACCCCCCGGGGACAGGTAAAAATTTTGATTGTAGATGTCAAATATTTCAACAACAAAAAAAAAAAACATTTACCACTTTTGTGTTAATACAATGCCCTGCAAAAGATCTTTGTGCAGTACATCATTTTGTTAAAATTCAGTTGAAGTCTTGTACATGTAAACTGTCTGCATTGATTAAATACACTCAGCGAGTTCCCAAAGTAAAAAAATGCAAGATTTTTAGTCATTTTTTGTCAACATAATATAATTTGTATTACTTGAACTCTATCATATTACATACATATCATTCATGTAGGGAAAACATTTCCAAGCAATCTTAAAATATTTGTATTATTCTTGATGCAAATGGAGTTTGTTGCTAAGCAATTCTAGAACACCACATAAAATTAAGCATCAGGCTGCTGTTTGTGGTTGCTATGGTAACAGTGGGGTGAGATGAAAGGTAAGATATTAGGCGCTAATCTAAAAGTGACCTAAAGGTCTTAAAATAATGAGGTTTAAGTGGCACTAGTTATATGCCACAGAAATTCCGAGAACATCTACACTCCCATTGACTTCCATATTAATTTTGTCTTTTTTAGCTTGACAAAAACAAACCTTCAAGTTTAAAAGGCTGCTGTTTCTTTTTATGTGTTTTCAAACTTGTCCAAACATATATTTGTGCAAAGGTAAATACATAGTCCTTACTTTCAGTGGTAAATCAACCAGGTGTTAACGTATGTTACCATGGCAACAATTTTAGTTGAACAGGTACCCATTTTTCAGTCACGTTTTTAAATTGCGTACCAACCAGCCAAGAATTTAAGATCAAAGTTATGATCAACAAAACGTTATTTTTTTATTTATTTATTTTATTTTTTTTTTAAGAAATTTTACTTTATAACATAACAAGACAAGAATTGTTTTGCAATAGAATTAAAATTCACATTTTAATCCCCCAAATTCACTTTAAAAACTTGTATTTTTTCACTTTGGGAACTCATTTATGGCCACTGAGTGTACATCGATTCAAGGAGGGAATAAGTTCTCACTAGGATTTTGAGAACAGGATTCTAAGAATCCTTCACTGGAAAAAAGTTGGAGTCAGAAATGAAAACTTGGAGTTAGAAATGAAAACTAGGAGTTTGACCAAGAAAACTTGGAGTTTTACCCTTAATAATATATTTCAGAAACTTTTTTCTCAACTAGGATTCCACTTAAAATTTACTCATGTCCAATATTTTTTTTTTTTTTTTTTTTTTACAAAAGCCAATACTTGTTTGTTCCAGACAACGATTCTGTCAACTTTTATACTGAAGTAGAAGCAGCCAAAATTTATAAATACGTGTTTTTATCACACATGAAAGCAATTAAGACCAATATCGATGCCAGGAGACTGCTCTATATTCATTACAAAGAAAAATGCTAGTGCTTTAATGGGACCGATGTAATGTCATTTGTTTTCGTGGCCGTAGAAAGGTGTGTTTTTCCTCTTCTTTTCTGCCAATTTCTCATTCAAAAGTTCTTAAAGAAAATTGAAATTGTGATTCATTCTCTCATTCAGAGAAGTTTTATGCAAATAGGAGTGGAAACATGTGCAAAAAACGGAAAATCGCACCAGAAAACGATCTCTCTATTGTGTAAATTGTTCCGTCTCTGTAGCGAATTTTCATACCAAAATGACGACGAATGTGTAGACTTATTTCACTAAGTATATAAGAACCTGACTATAAAACACAAATCTGTGATCCGTGAAAATTTTCCTGTCAATCTCCATCAACAAAACTTGATTGTCAGCTTACTGCGCTCTGATTGGCTAAGGGCACAATTAGTTCACGCCTACTGCTTCCCCATGTCAGTGGCAGGTGTCGGTCACTAGCTTGATCTTTGAACAATGTCTAGCGGCTACGATGCCTTGATCTCTCAGCGGTAGCTAATTTTCTCACCTAATTTATGGAAAATTTTGGATGCGTTGCCAGAAACAAACATGGCGTAAGCGAGAATCCACGAATCCAGTGAATTTTAGGTGTGCGAAACGCAAAAACACGCGTAAAAATATGCCCTGATTGGAGTTATCGAGAACGCAGTAGCAGCTGCGGGAATGGGTATTTTTGTCAAAACTATTGGAAGCAGTTTGTCACTTTTGTTTTGCATCGAAGCCACCATCTTCTTTGAAATCTCCATGGGCGATTTCGTCGATACTGCTCTGCTAAAAGCCGGCCATTGCTCCCGTAAAACACACGTAAAACACCGCTATTTCCCCGGCCCATTCCACGGCTATCGCCCCGCTATTTTGGCGCCAAATCACTATCCCAGCACTTACACGGCCCTGCCGGGACACTCAACAGGTAACTACCCCGCTCATTAGCCCGGCCATTCCCCGGCTATCCCCGTAGGTGGGGGGGGCAGTGGTTACAAATGACTGGTGCATTATTTTTATTAAATCCAACTTCAAGCTGAAATCAGTCTTCAGTCTGATATGATTTTACTTGACCGTTAACACGAAAATACAGGGCATGGTAATATTACTGCAGTTTCAAACTCATCTGGACTCATTTTTGCCACAGCACAACACATATGAACCTACCTTCCCTGGAGTCTCTGGCAGGCAACACATCAGCACCGTGGGTTGATTGGTGCTAGTCCTCTGGAAGCCAGCATAACCATCGATGTTTGCACGTCAGTACAGACAAGATGCAATGGCTGATTCCAGGCAAAATATTACCCATATTGTAAGACTTTTCCTCTCCTTTTTAAAAATAAATCATACTTTGAGGGTAACTTGAGAAGTTAAAACAGCCAGCTTTTTTGCACGCAAATGTGTAAGTATGACTAAGCAAGTCTATTTCAATGCTTGATGCTCAGAGTAAGCTTTTTGAACATACAAATTATGAACATTCACACAAAACTAGACCATTTTCAATGACGAATGGTCTCCTTCACTTTTGAGCGCAAGTGATTTTCTTCCATTAACCTTTATAACCAATCACCCAAACTTATTAAATTTTGATATTCAAATGAGACTTTTTCCGTCCAATAACTGAGCTATTAATATATATCAAGTCTTACAATATGGGCAATAGATCGGACCAGACACGGAGCAGACTAACAGACTACATATATTTTGCAAGCAACATGAAACATACTCAGACTACCTTGCAGCTTCGGACAGCCGTCGCTCAACGGCCAACACTATTTCGGACATTCCGGGCACCCAACATCAGCAGTCACTCAACGACCAACATATTTCAGACATTCTGAGCACTCAAAATCAGACAATAGCCTCTCAAGGGTCACAGACAGCAAGAAATCTATTCAGACCAACTCAAAGCATCAGATAACAGTCAACATTCCAGGCAAAACTTTGTATGTGAGGCATGTGCAAATAGATAAAAGAGCCACTGTGCTATTGGCAGAAAAACGGATAAATATTTTGTGCAGACAAAGGAGACGGTTAATTGGAAAAATAAAATAGCGGACTTTGTGCCTATGTTTTTTTTATGTTTTGAAGTTATGGTTAATTGCTCAACTCCATTCCATCAATGCTGACATATTTCACCACACAATTTCAAAACATGATTGGATAGAAGTTCTGAATGCAATGAAGCATTATGAATAATTTCAGTGATTTCCAAACCAGCCTATACAGTCACAGAAGATGGTTAGAGGCTGGAAATTTTGGATTTAGAAAGTAGAGGAATTTTACTGCGAAGCTGATCTGCGCCTTTGTTTTCGCCTATGCAGATTGTTGGTTTTCCCATGCAGTGGCTCATTTGTAAATGCAGACAACATACAGACTGCAAGATTCGAGGCAATAATGAAAACTATATTTGTCAATGCATATTGTCACACTGTAATAGATCATTTTTTGATTACTTTATATCCATGTTAGATAGCTTTAGACACTACTGCAAATGGAACTATGCAGGACTGGAGATTCTGATGCAATTAGTAGTTACTTTTTGAGTTTTTGTCTATTTCTAGACACCAATGCACTTGGGTGTACGTTTTAGTTTCTTGCATAAATGATTTGAGACATTGATGCACTATGGATTGTTTTTCAATCTATGAATGATTTGAGATACTGATGCAATTGGACAGTTTTTCAGGTATGCATGATTTGAGACAATGATGCACTTGATATCGTTTTTCAGTTAAGCATGATTTGAGACAGTGATGCAATTGTATTGTTTTTCAGTTAAGCATGATTTGAGACATTGATGTAATTGGTATTGTTTTTCAGGTGTGCATGATGTGAGACATTGATGCACTTGTATTGTTTTCCATCTATGACTGATTTGACACATTGGTGCACTAGGGATTGCTTTTCATCTATGAATAATTTGAGACATTGATGCACTATGGATTTTTTATGTATGCATGATTTGAGACACTGGTGCACTTGGGACTGTTTTCCATCTATGGATGCTTTGAGACATTGGTGCACTTGGGATTGTTTTTCATCTATGAATGATTTGAGACATTGGTGCACTTGGGATTGTTTTTCATCTATGAATGATTTGAGACACTGATGCACTTGGGATTGTTTTTCATCTATAAATAATTTGAGACATCGGTGCACTTGAGATTATTGTTTGAGACACTGACGCACTATGGATTGTTTTTCATCTATGAATGATTTGAGACACTGGTGCACTATGGATAGTTTTTCATCTATGAATGAGCACTATGAATGAGCACTTAGGATTGTTTTTCATGCACACACGATTTGAAACATTGATGCACTATGCATTGTTTTTCACCTATGAATGATTTGAGACATTGATGCACTAGGAATTGTTTTTCAATCTATGAATGATTTGAGATACTGATGCACTTGGACTCTTTTTCAGGTATGCATGATTTGAGACAATGATGCACTATGGATTGTTTTTCATCTATGAATGATTTGAGACACTGGTGCACTTGGAATTGTTTTTCATCTAAGAATGATTCGAGACATCGGTGCACTTGGGATTGTTTTTCATCAATGAATGATTTGAGACATCGGTGCACTTGAGATTGTTATGTAAAAAGAGATATTCATGGACTTGGGAGACTGGTCCACTGTGTAATTTTATCAGACATAAAATCTTCAAAATTAAAAGGAGACTGTCAGTGGCCATCAGACAGTAGCATCCTAAACTTCCTGTGCATGTTATAGACACGATTTACTTAAACTTAGTCATTAAGAAAGTGGGCTTCTCAAACACTCTATTTCCAAGTTGGAATTTAGTTGCATATATATTTTGGGTGCACTTTATGCAGGTCAAGATTTATATGAAAACAAGTTAGAAATTTAATCTAGTTAAATTTGTGCTAGAAGAAAAGCTATGTTGTAGCCTTTTATCTTATTCTTTGGAATAGGAACAGAATGTTGGTCTTCAAATAAAAAAAACTTACCTGTAAGAGGCCCCTGATGTAATATTTTCTACAAGAACTATGTGTATCATTTGTTTTCTTGAGAAATCACAACCACTCATGACACTGTGGCTATTATTGGAAGGTTAAACTAACCTCTATGGAAGAGTAACAAGTCTGTCATAACTTACCTATCACAAGTCAAGACAACAAAATTTTGCAATATTAACTTGTTGGCAAATTTGTAGCTTTAGTGAATGGCTGAATGCCGTCAAGATTGTTAATTGTTTTTAGTTCTGTCCAGACTTCCTGTTCCGGTTGCACTTCAGAATTATTACTTTTATCATTGCATTGGGTATAACCATACATGCAACAAAAACAGGGGCAAACGACTTCTTGTCAGCAAAATCTAGCATTAGGTCACATCCACAATCCAGTTTTAAAAGATCCAATCAAATGTACATAGCAACTCACAATATGGATCTCTTACCTGCATCATATCTTTCTAGAAATGGTTAGAAATACGGAGAGTCTACCAGTCTAAAACACATCAGCTGCAGAACTTACCTTTTTAGACAGAAAACCAAACATCTAAGACTAATAAATCTACTGACTTGGAATTCATTGAAATTAACATGTAAAATGTGACACTTGATCTACTCTGCCTAAAGGCAGAAAACCAAAACATCCAAAACCAAATAAAGTAATGGATAAGACAATTTAAAACACAAAATGTACAAGTTTGTTAATAAATTTCTGACACTTTGAAATTTGCAGCAGTCATTCAAACTATTGTCGCCTAAGACTACATGAATATAGACAAACATTTGAATCTTGTAGACACTGATGACATAACTTCAGTCTTGATAGCCAAGCAGGCTGATCAGGGTATCGCAGTTCACTCCAGTACTTCAGTCACACAGACTGATTAGTAGGTTGAATTGTTTTAAGTCATACTTAACTGGTAATGTCATACTAAGATGTGACTTTGGTTTAACTCATTTAAGCCTGGCGTCCCTTTTATGGGACATAGGCAAACAGGATAGCCCCAGATGTGACGCCGCAGAATGCGCGTCCCATCTGGGGCTATTCTGTTTGCTTGCAGGAATTTCATCGAAAAATGAGATAGAAATTAAAAATCAGTCCCAACACCCCTAAAAATGAAAGCCTACATGTCTTGGACTCACCCAATTGATAATGATGGGAAAATCCATTCGTCAAATATGGTTTAAAGTCATAGTCTCATACAACAGACTATACACAGACAGATCACAAGTGGAATGCACAATTATAAGTCAAATCAAGAAGTATTTTTGTCTCTCCTTTTTTCAACAAAGTACAAGGAAATAGTAGCTGTCCATTTAAAGTCAGCACTGTCAGAATTGGTAGACAAAAACACAAACCATGAACACAAAAGTCACACCAGTATATAGCAATAAGCATACATTTAAATCTAAAGCATCCTCTACAGTTTTTCTTATTTCTTAATATGTAAAATACCCAAAGAAGTCAAATATTAACAAGTAAGAAATGCTGTTGCAATCAGAGCAAAAATCCTTACACATTCAGACATTTAACAACTTAGATTCAAGCACTTGGAAGTGCATGATTATCAAAGAAACGCTAAAATCTAGAATCTAAAATCAAATAAAAGAAAATTTCAATTTGCAGGATTTAGTATGGAGATAGCTTAATGTGATTAATAATAATAGTTTTTCTGCTGAAAAGAAAATACCTCTTTCTTTCTGATTTGCGGGCAGCAATCACTTCAATACCATTGGCTTCAAAGAAACCTTTCAATGTCTCGCCTGTTAGATCTGGATCTAAATTTCCACAAAACAGCGAGACTTTCTCTGAAAAAAGAAAATCACTTCTTATTAATTTATGCAATGAAAATGTACCATACACATAATGATTTCTATATAGGGGCATGGTCAATTTCCGAAACAATTCAAGGGCAATGAATGGGTGCCCCTCAGGCCTGTTAGTCTTTATCCCTGCATTGCAGTCAGATTGATTGCTACTCATCAGATACATTTATTGGCAGGATCAGACAGTACTAGAACCTCAGTTATAATTCTAGAGTAGACCTTTTGGTGTTTTTTTTTTTTTAGAATTTAGAAACTTCTCGAGAAACTCGGCAGCGCCTCTCTCACCTGGAGTTTCCTCCTCCTCGTCACCATCGTCAGTTTTCTGTTTCTTAGCAGATTCTTCTTCATCTTCATCATCTTCTGCTTTCCTCTTGCCGTTCATGTCTGGAACAAACGTACATGAAATTATTTGAGCCATGTCATAAAACACCATATTTTTGCTTATGCGAAAACCAAAGGCGCAGATCAGCTGTGTAGTAACTACAGCTGGTCAGCGCCTTTGTTTTCGCTACACGGATAATACAATCCCTCTTCTTCATAAATCCGAAATTTCAAGCTTCTAACCTGCTTAGAACTGTAGTTGCACAGGCCTGTCTGTGTCATACCTGGTCGAAAACCACAAAGACCTGTTTTCTCGAGTCGCATCGGCTCATTTAGTGTTGTACATCCCACTCAACAGCTGAGCCAAACGTCATATGGAGACAGAACCTCTTTAGTCTCATCTGAAGAAGGGACTGGAGAATCCCATGATCAAACCCACAACCCATTTTACAAGGCAAGTGACTTAACCACTGCCACTGAGGCTGTTTTGTATTTACGAGATGAGCCACTTCACGAGAACGCCAGTGTTCAGGATTTCCTACCAGGTTCGGCACATCATACCAGGCTGTACAGTACAAGGCGGCAAGAAGCTTGAAATTTTATATTAAAAAAGAAGATGACGTTTAAGCAATTTAAAGGTACTGATCAGCTGTACAATCAGCCAATCACTACAATATTGCTGCTATCATAGCTGATCCATGTTCTTGGTTATTCATGGTAGGATTCTTTTATTATACATGTATATAAAAGCATTCAATGTTCGCAAAATCAAATATGGCAAAATTATATGGCTGGCATATAAATTAATACAAAACTTCATCATTCTGTGCATGGCCTAAAACAGATATATCCGGTTAAAAAACTTAAAAGGATAAAGCTAAGTATTACCTGCACTATCATTCATTGATGCATCAGCATCCTGAAAAGCAGATGTTGAAAAACATTTTAAATTCATTGTTGTTGTATTTTCCTGTGTTACCTAGTTTATGCTTTCATGTTTGAAGACTTGCGCATAAAAATTCTAATTCAAATGTATGTCGCCAACTGCCATTGGGGATCACATTCTAAAATAATGTGCATCCCTGACTGTTGTACTACTTGAAATGAGACTACTAAAATTTAATTATTATTCTACAATAAACGACACCTAAATAAGATTTTAGACTACTACAATTTAATAACTATTCTACAATAAACGACACCTCAATAAGATCTTAAATATGCATTTTGTGCTTTGCTTTTTTTGCATTTTGTTTAATATTACCTCTTGCTCCTGTCCCTGACTGTCGTCGAGCACTGAAGACTCTTGAGAGTCATCCATCTCAACCACCTCTTCCTCTTTCTTAGCTTTCTGAAAACATATACAATATTATATGAGCCGCGTCATGAGGAAACCGGATTTTTGCCTATTCGAAGATAAAGGTGCAGATCAGCTGTGCTGAAATAAAAAGATAGTACAATTCCTCTTCTTCATTTACCCAAAATTTCAAACTTCTAGCCTGCTTCTGTGACAGTACAGGACGCTTTGAGTCAGACCGGGTCTGAAACCCTGTCACATGCCAGTGTTCCTTTTCACCATTTTGGGAATGGGGGCGGGGCCCTTGCAATTGGGAAAAATTACGCGCGAAATGCCCAAATTGGGAAAAAGTTGTGGCGTAAAAAATTCCTTAAGTGATTCCTTGTTTAATTTGATAACATAGATAAAATATCTCTTTATGTAGCAAGTTAGCAACACTGAGTCACACCAATAAACTTACTTTTTTCTCAAAATCTTCATATTTATTTTTCCATAAGCCAGTACTTGTAAAATTATTTTTTCTAAAAGTCAATACTTGTAGAATAATATTCTGTGGATGTTAAGTGTCAAGTTCATTCTCCAGTGCATAATTTTGTGTTTGGGTGCTTTTTCATTCAACCTAAGTTGGGCTAACACATGTCTGACCTAGATTTCTTTTTCTGTTGATTACTAGTGCTGTCCAAAATTAGGCACAAAGTCGGAAAATATGCTCTACAATTAGGTGAAATTGGAGCAGCCAAAACTGATTATAATGAGGGATTTTACGCTCATCATGTTTCAAATACATTGGATTTGGTATCAGAGGAAGTTAGACTACAATTAATTACAGTATTAACTTCAACAAAGGTAAAAATATAATAGTCATTAGTTTTCGTGGCTATCAAAAACGAAATTTCAAGTTCTGATTTTTTTTTTAAATTTTTGATTGGGAATTTTTCTGGGTCAATTGGGAAAAATGGTGGTGTTTTGCCATTGGGAATGGGGCTGAATTTCGGCCCCAAAATTGCCTGAAAAGGAACACTGCATGCTCACAGCTCATATGAGTAAACTGGTCTTCAGAGGGTTCTGACAACTTACAAACATGAGTTGATCAACTGTACAATCAGCCAATCACTAAAAGTAAATCAGCCAATCACTACTACGATGACGACAGGGTATTGTCAATGATTATCAAGTGAATTATAATGGCTCAGGTAGATGTCATACAGCAACTGAACACAATTTATTCCAAAATATAAAATGCTGTCGACCAGCAGCTGTATAATACTGTTGCACCACTGCTTGACCCATTACATCTAAAATAACTTGACATAAAAGGCTCAAATGTGGTGCTACGACACTTGATGGTGATAAAAGTTTTGACTAAAAAGCTTTAATGTAGATGACTGAAGAGAAGCTCCATGTTGGTCAGGAACCCTTGTTTGGACAAGACACGGTCCCAGAACCTCTCATCAACAAAACCATCAGAAGACCCTTAATCAATATAATCTTGAGTTAAAAAAGTGCATAGCATGGGTACAGGTGAATGGGTTAAAATAATATTTTTGTACTGTTTTCTCATTTCTCCTTCCTCTGAGTCTGAGTCACTCAGTCTCAGTTAATCTGGAAGGGAACACTGGGCCAGGCCTAAGAAATTGTTCGGTTGGTACTGCAGACCCAGGATGTCACACGATGGGTCGTTCGCTAGCTGCTTTTTAAAGTTGTTTATTGTTTAACAAAGTTTTGGCCAAAAGCTTAAACTATTCACCGTACTAATTTGTTGATTTTAAGCTTAAAATCAAGCTAAGGAAGAGTGGCTGTCCCGCCCCAGAGGCCATGATCAATGCTTGTTCGCATTAACACCAACCATTGTTGGAAAACCTTTCCATGATTAATAGAAGTCTTACAGCGAGAAGCAATGAAAATCTATGCCTAAACTGGAAAAGCTTCAAGTCCATCTAAACATGACACTTTACTGTGTGTGTAATGTGTATCTTTTTGTACATTGGTCGCTTTTGATTTGTTCACTAATACAGAGTGATCCACGCAAGTTATATTCTGCCCAAATCAAGACTCATTCACGATATCTTAATTAAGAACCATACAAAACGAAAACAATGGACAAACTAGAATTTGTTTTCTATGTGAAAACTGATGTCTCCCCCCTTTCTATGTGCATGTCCAAAATATGCAAGCATGAGTTATAGTTCTTGTGCATCACATATCCTGTCATTCTGTTTTATAAGTGTACCAAGTTTCATTGAAATATCTCTTACGGTTTTCAAGTTATAGAGCCGGCAAGAAACTGTATGGAAAATAATCAAAGGGAAATAACTCCAAAGATATGAAAGCAAGAGTAATGATTCTTGAGCATGACACATCGTCTCATCAAGCTTTATAAGTGTACCATGTTTCATTGAACCAGAGGACCAATGGTCCTGTAAACGCTCACCTGAGATCTGCTGCATATACCAATAAACATGTATGAATATTATGGTATTTTATTCCAGTGCAGGGGCAGATGAAGCCCTTGGGCCATTTTCTTTTTTCTGAATCTTCAATATTCTGTCCATTTGCCAATTTCCTGCTGGCTTTTCCCTTCAAATGACATTTTAACAGTTTTCCCAATTCAAATGCATAGGCAACCCATGTTGACCTTGCCATAAACTTGGTCAAGGTCATCGCAGGGTCCTGATTTATATATACATTAAAGTACTTTAGCCATCGATGCTTCATGCCAAGTTTCCTTGAAATCAGTCTATTGGTTTCAGAGAAGAAGGTTTTTGATGGGTTTTTACCATATATGGGCATGGCGGCCATCTTTGTCATGTGACCTAGATTATTTATATACACATTGATTCACCCATTCTATAGATGCTTCACAAAAAATTTGGCTTTGATTGGCCAAGCGGTTTCAGAGGAGAAGACGTTTGAATATTATGGAAATATACATGTATATTGCCGCGGGGTGGGGGCACATGAGCCCCTGGGGTCCATTTTTTTTCAGAATCATTAATATTCAGTCCTACTTCCCATTTCCTGCAAGACTTTCACTTTAAATTACATTTTAAAAGTTTTCCCCATTCCAATGCATTGGTGACCTATGTTGACCTTGCCGTAAAATAGGTCAAGGTCATCACAGGGTCATGATTTATATACACATTGTAGTGCTTTAGCCATCAATGCTTCATGCCAAGTTTTGTTGAAATCGGTCCACCGGTTCTGGAGAAGAAGATTTTTGAAGGGTTTTTACCATATATGGGCATGGCGGCCATCTTGGTCATGTGACCTGGATTATTTATATACACATTGGTTCCCCCTTCCCATAGATGCTTCATGTAAAATTTGGCTTTGATTGGCCAAGCGGTTTCAGAGAAGATGTTTGAATATTATGATAGTATACATGTATATTGCCCCGGGGTGAGGGCGGATGAGCCCCTGGTGCCCAGTTTTTTTCAGAATCATTAATATTCAGTCCTACTGCTCATTTTCCGCAAGATTTTTCCTTTAAATGACAATTTAACAATTTTTCCCATTCAAATGCAAAGGCGACCTATGTTGACCTTGCCGTAAAATAGGTCAAGGTCACCGCAAGGTCATGATTTATATACACATTGTAGTGCTTGAGTCATCGATGCTTCATGCCAAGTTTGGTAAAAATCGGTCCAGTGGTTCCGGAGAAGAAGATTTTTGAAGGGTTTTTACCATATATGGGCATGGCGGCCCTCTTGGTCATGTGACCTGGATTATTTATATACACATTGGTTCCCCCTTCCCATAGATGCTTCATGTAAAATTTGGCTTTGATTGGCCAAGCGGTTTCAGAGAAGAAGATCTTTGAAAATTGTGGACGACGGACGGACGGACGACGGACGGACGGACGACGGAGCATGGGTATACTATAAGCTCACCTTGTGAGCCTGACGGCTCAGGTGAGCTAAAAATCTCTTAATGGTTTTTGAGTTATAGAGCAGACACAAAATTGTATGAAAAATAATCAAAAAGAAATAACTCCAAAGATATGCAAGCAAGAGTTATGGTTCTTTAGCATGATACATCATCTCATCGTGTTTTATAAGTGTACCAAGTTTCATTGAAATATTTCTTATGGTTTTCAAGTTATAGAGTGGACATCAAATTGTATGGAAAAATAATCAAAGGGAAATAACTCCAAAGATATGAAAGCAAGAGTTATAATTCTTGTGCATGAAACATCGTCTGATCGTGCTTTATAAGTATACCAAGTTTCACTGAAATTTCTCCTACGGTTTTCAAGTTATAGGGTGGACACGAAATTGTATGGAAAATAATCAAAGGGAAATTACTCTAAAGATATGCAAGCAAGAGTTATGGTTCTTTAGCAAGACACATAATCTCATCGTGCTTTATAAGTGTACCAAGTTTCATTGAAATAACTCTTACGGTTTTCGAGTTATAAAGCCGACACAAAATAGTATGGAAAATAATCAAAGGGGAATAACTCATAAAATACTCAAGCCAGAGTTATGGTTCTTGTGCATGACACATTGTCTGATCATGCTTAATAAGTGTACCAAGTTTTATTGAAAAATCTTAAACGGTTTTCAAGTTATACAGCGGACACAAAATTGTATCGAAAATAATCAAAGGGAAATAACTCCAAAAATACTCAAGCTAGAGTTATGGTTCTTGTGCATGACACATCGTCTCGTCGTGGTTTACAAGTGTACCAAGTTTCGTTGAAAAGTCTTAAACGGTTTTCAAGTTATACAGCGGACACGAAATTGTATCGAAAATAATCAAAGGAATTTAACTCCCAAAATACTGAAGCTAGAGTTATGGTTCTTGTGCATGACACATCGTCTCGTCGTGGTTTACAAGTGTACCAAGTTTGGTTGAAAAATCTTAAACGGTTTTCAAGTTATACAGCGGACACGAAATTGTATCGAAAACAATCAAAAGGAAATAACTCCAAAAATACTCAAGCTAGAGTTATGGTTCTTGTGCATGACACATTGTGCTGACGTCAAACGCCGCGCGCCGAATTCAAAATGGCTGACCTGATTGACGTCATTTGTAGAAATACGTGCATATCATTGGACAAGGCCAAATCCTGACCTTTCAACTGGAATAAATTAATGTTCGACGTCAATTTCCGTAAACGTCGGCATATGTGTTCGGCTCGTTCCGGAAACGGCCCCACACGAGTGAAAACGATGACAAACAGCTGAAAAATGAATCTGTTAGAAAAAGAAAACGCAGAATTTTGAGGAGAAAATTTTATTGATAGAAATTTAAATATGTGTTTCATCAAATAGCGAAGTGTCGGTGAGCATTTCTTTCTAGGCAGTGGCTAGGGATACGGTACCGTATCTTTAGCCTGTGGGCTAGGGATACGGTACCGTATCCCTAGCCTGGCGGCTAGAGATACGGTACCGTATCTGTAGCCTATATATCGGAAATGGCTAGAGGTACGGTATAGATTAAAAATCGATAATATGATATTTTCAGTTGAGTTTTAAGTTGAATCATTGCCAGCATCCTAAATGGCTAAAGGTGCGGAAGACTAGAGACACAGACTTAAGAAAACAATGTTAATGTATAAAGTTGAGAGATTTCAATTTTATTTCTAACCCCGTGGAATGAAATTTTCAATTGTTATATTTGAATGTGTTTTTGTGCAATATCACCATTATCTACAATTATTTGACCGACATCAAAGGATATAAAGCCAACTCGCAGTATGAAAGTTTCTACCGATGCGTGAAGATAATAACATGATAATATTAGCCTCAATCAGTTGTTTAACCATCAATACGATGTCCGCGCCTCAATGTGCGAACAACAAACATAACAGTAATGAAGTGTTGATTTATTTTGTCCTACCGCTAAACCCCTGAAGTAAGACATTGGCATTGTTTAATTTGCCAATTATTATTCGGCGAATGCTTTTAACTTTTGTTATGGTTAAGTAAGTAACTGCAGTATAAAACAATTAAGCATCGCCGTACAATTTTAAAACATGCGTGCAAATTTTGATTCATACCGTCAGAATGGCTCGTATACTTCACATCGAGCAAAAAATTGAAAACTTTCGTGCATTTGGAAGTGCTATTGAGCGCTATCAGAATGCCAAAAGCGTTCAGTTCTATAAGAGAGATAGAAGTGTAGAAAAGGCGCAAGTGCGTGGTTCGTATAAGTTGAATGAAAGACTAAACATTCAGGTGTATTCACGGCGGCAAGAACTTCAAGTCTCGAGGGACAGGAGTGAGAGAATCTATCTATCTATCTATCTATCACATGTAAAACATGTCTTTATCAAAACGCTGCAGATAAAGACACAACGTAAATTTGAATTGCGGCTCTCCACGTCAGTGCATTTAAAAAAAAAATAAAAAAAAAAAATAAAAAAATAAAACAAAGTAATTTGACATTTCCTAAGACTTGCGCTTTCTAAGTTAGAATTTGCAGTTGAAAAAAAAATGTCTATCAAAGAACTCTTTCTGTGACTTATGATATAATTTTACGCTTGGTTTACATGTTTTCTTGTTCTCGTGATTGTTTTTATGCGCTTATTAAGTTGGAAACCATGTTGTGATACTTTGACAATTACTGTTTAACTTAGGACATCGATCGATGTTTTTCTTTTTGCGCCAAAATGATACATACATGCATGTTCCTTTATCTAAGGAGCCTTTTTTAAGTTTACAAGCGATTTTCCATTAACATCAAGTAATAAATTTCCTAAAATGCAATCGCCTTTGTCTCGTACGTTTTTAGTTGTTATATAGATATATGCATAATTTCCCAAGCAATTAAAAACAATTAACGCTACTACTTTTAAGATTAGTGTGCATGTGTAGAGCTTGCCCAACCATGAAACTGTGAGAAAAGTAAGACACCCGTAAGTTTTTATTTTTATGATTCATTAGGAAAGTTGCAATGCTTCAGCTTAAAACTCACCTGAAAATAATATATTATCGATTTTTGATCTATACCGTACCTTTAGCCATTTCCGATATATAGGCTACAGATACGGTACCGTATCTCTAGCCGCCAGGCTAGGGATACGGTACCGTATCCCTAGCCCACAGGCTAAAGATACGGTACCGTATCCCTTGCCTTCTTTCTATTAACGATGGAATTCTATGTAAAACAATCGGTGTGTAAAAACCACTTGTTTTCGCCATCTTGTTTTACAGATGGACACGAGGCTAAAGTACATTCGGAATGGTGAAGAGACGGGTGGGGTATGAAAGACCCTGCCGAGCCGAGCTGGGAGAAAGACCCTGCCGAGCCAGGTTTTTGACTAATTATTGCTAAAAGCGGGATATCTTCATATCAAGTAATATACAGAATTATATTTTATAGCATTTGAAATGATTTGATATGATTGGAAACCTTTTACATGAACTCAGTTATGATAATTTGCCAAATTTATTGGATTTGATAGAAAATCTCAGCTTGTGTACCAGACGAATAGAAAAATGCCATCAAATTTTGTTTTCAAATTAATCATGACGAACAATATCTTTAACACGTGTGTGATTTTATCTATTTCAACATATGAAATGATTCATTTTTGGTATTTTGAGTTAAATTGGCGATAACAAGTCAAAAACCTGGCTCGGCAGGGTCTTTCTCCCAGCTCAGCTCGGCAGGGTCTTTCATACCCCACCGAAGAGACGTTTCGCTCCATGGAGATTGTACTCATCAGCTGAGTGTACACTTGTTGTAGCCACAGCGGATCTGTAGATGATCCGGATCAAAATTTATTTCAAAAGAATTTTACAAAAATATGAAACAAGATTTTTTTAAACGAACTTGGCCACTTGACCCTTGATTCAAACATGTTTCATTCCATGGTCAATGATCGTGGATTATGACGTCAACATCTTGTTCACGTCAATGGTTCCCGGCTCATATATAGAAACACGATGGAAAAAAGCGTTCTTTTACACACGGCGATTCGCCGAATTTCCCGAAAATGAAAGGTACCATGTAAGTTATCTTTCGATTTTGGTTGCTAATATGTTTTCCAATTATTTTCTGTCATTTTGATGAAGTTTCCGTCCTAAAATCGATTATTAGGACATAATTAATTAGAAACTTTGAAACGGTGGCATTGTAGTTACTCCGGATCACGTTTAATCGCGTACTGTCATTTTATGCTCTAAAAGGACATGGATTGTTTGATGTTTGTAACAAAATGTATATTTTTACATTCCGGGTGTTTATATGACAAAATTAAGTGTAAACAATGAAATAATCTGCGTTTTTAACAAGCATCATATACTATTCCGACGCCACTCAGATCACCCATGGAACATCGTGTCTTCGGTGGGGGTGGGGTTGAGCAAACATAGCTGTGGGAAAATGCCGCCGAAAAATGCACATGTTTTGGTCCTAGGAACATTTCATAAGGTTCACTGTATTACTACATGCCAAAAATTTGAAGAATAAACCCATCGGTGGTGATATATAGTCCATGATCCGGAATGCCTCCAACTGATTCGCTTTGACTTCAATCATGCATAGACTTTCACGGTCCAGTGGTTACAGTCGCGTGCTTGATCAAAAATGAAAACCATTACAGTTGATGAGGAACTGAATTGGCTTCAAGATAATACTAAGTTTATAATACTCAAGTCATTCATATGCACATGCGCAGCAATTTTCATGAACTTGATCCGGAATGGGTTGAATAATTGTACGAGTCTAGGCTTCACAACCGCTGAAGTTTGCACCCTGCAACTGAATCAATCCATTAAAACGATATTAAAGCATAAATTCATTTTTTTTTTTTTTTTTGGAATCTCCTTCCACAGTAATCTTGGTTTGGACATAAACATCATTGAACATGAACAAAGACATGAAAGAGTGAAAGACAAAGTGAGAAATTCACTTTCTTTTCCCTGCGCCTGACTAAGAAAGTCGACAAATGCAAACATGACTTCACTTACAGCTGGCTTTTTAGCCGCAGCTTTTTTTCTTGGCGGCATAATTGTTGTAAAATTTATTTTATGATCTCAAAACTGGTGGAAGATGGACGCCAACACGTGGGAACGAGGCTGAGCGTGGTCGGTTTTACGAGTTACCGAAATAGCTGTAGTTCCGGTAGGTCCATTGAAACACCCTATTTAACTTTTGATCAACTCGTACCAGTTCGATTTTTTTTATTAGCTTACCTGAGCCGAAGGTGAGCTTATAGGATAGGCAGGCATCCGGCGTTCGTCCGTCGTCGTCCGTTCGTCGTCCACCATTTTCAAAGATCTTCTTCTCTGAAACCGCTTGGCCAACCGAAGCCAACCGAAGCCATATTTTATATGAAGCATCTATAGGAAGGGGAACCAGTGTGTATAATATGAACTTAGGCACTGCCTAGAACGGGCATGCCATCATGATTTTGAAATTATTATTGATTAAACAACTGCTAGTTTTTTTTCTGTCCTGAACAGCACTTACTGTAAAAGTATATGTTGTGCCATTGTCCTGTCCTCCCCTATCCAATACCCTACCCTACCCTTACTCCTACCCTAACTTTACTCCTACCATTACACCTAACCACCTACCCAACACCTTACCTCCTACCCTATCCTTATGACTACCCCTACCCTCCCCCTACTCCTAATTCATTCCCCCACCATACCCTTACTCCTACCCCTACACATAACCTCCTACCCTACACATAACCTCCTACCCTACACATAATCTCCTGTGACGGGATAGCCTCCCTTGGAAATATGCAAATGTCAAACTCGAGACTTTGTGAATCGAGTAAGTGTTGGGTATGTAGCGCAGTAAACCACCCTTAGTGGATGGGCATGCTTTTCCACCGACGGGGTTTGCTGTTGCTTGGCTCAGCTGTTGCTACATTTGGTGGCAGCGGTGGGATAATGACAGCTGCCAGAACGGAGTTGCCTTACCCATGTAGTTCCCAGGCCAAGACTCGGGACAAGTCTTCTCGGAGGGGGAAGTAATGTGACGGCATAGCCTCCCTTTGAAATATGCAAATTTCAAACTCGAGACTTTGGAATCAATAAGTGTTGGGTATGTAGCGCAGTAAACCCCCCTTAGTGGATGAGCATGTTTTTCCACCGACGGGGTTTGCTGTGACTTAGCTCGGCTGTTCGTTACACTCCTAGTCCTACTCATACCCATACTCTACCCTTACTCATACTCTTTGCCCTAACCCTTTCTCCTTACCCTACCAATACCATACCCTAACTTCTACTCCTAACCATAAACAGGGATCAATTTGGGGTGCGCACGTACAGTCACAGAAGCAGGCTAGAAGCTTGAAATTTTGGGTTAAAGTAGAAGAGGAATTGTAGAGTACTATCTGTAGCGAAAATGAAGGCACTGATCAGCTGTGCAGTTACATAGCAAAAAGTAAACATGAAGATAAATAGCCTTTGAATGGTCAATGAAGAAACAAACTCTCTATAAAAATATACCTAAAAACATACCCAGGAGAAAAGAGATAGAGGCTTCCAGTAATGCTAAAATCGTTTTCGGCCCGGGGGGCTTCGCCCCCCTGGGACCCCCCACCGGGGCTTCGCCCCTGGACCCGAAATTTTCCATCAATATCCCTGTAACCTACCCACACTCTTACCCCTACCAGGCTACCCTTACTACCATTGCTGCTACTCCTTAACCTACCATACCCTTACTCCTACTTCTACCCTACCAGTATTCATATTCTTACCCTACCTTACGAGTTACCATTACACCTACTCCTTACCCAACCATCCCCTTACTCTTACTCCTACCATACTCTGCCCTTCTTCTATCTTGCCATACTCTGCCTTGCCGTGCCCTACCCCACCTAACCCTACCCTATCAAACCCCATCCTTACTCCTATTACTTACCCTACTCTACCCTACCATTACTCATTACTCTACCCTACCCTTTCTCCTACCTCTCTCTTCATTATCCTTACCTTACCTAGTACCAGGGTGTTCCCCTCGACCTCAAAGTATTAATTTAGGGGGCCAATGTCCCACTACTGACAACTCCGTAACAACATTCTGACAAAATAGGAGGCGAGGTAATCAGGAAGCGAGGTAGCCGAGTGGTTAGCACACTGGCTTCTTGTGCTAGAGGTCCCGGGTTCGATCCCCACCGGCGGCGAGGAAAATTTGTTGGTCCGAACATGCTTCCCATCGTGTCATTTGCAGGAATGACATGATACAGTGCGCCGTCCGGATCTGGACATTAACTGGAGGCCCCCTGTGCAGGGGCAGTCATCCCCTGTGCAGGTTCAAGATCCCTACACAGGTTCTATCCTCATGCATGTAGGCTCATCCTGCAAACACACCGGAGTGTTCAATGTACACCTCCCAAGAATAATCAGAAATTGATTGATGGGAGTAACAAGAAAAAAAAATATCAGGAACAAGAAATATTTGTTAATTTTGGGGGATATCATGGTCCACTCTCTGGACAGAACTGCGTGTTTTGGGGGTCATTTTTGGGGCAAAACGTTCATTTTGTGCGCCAGGTAAAACCCTCGGGCAGCTGACTGAAGAACTAACGACTCACGGAGCCGAAACGACCAGTTACTTGCATTTAGATGTCCGATTTAAGGGTGTATCGGCGATTCGCGGCCGAAACGACCTGATTTCGCTGTTTAGACGCATCTTTCCGACCCGTTCTGGTTCCGGTAAATAGTAACACCGGATATTTAGAAAAATTTCGCGCGTGACTGTGACGTAGTTTTTATTTATTTTTTGTAACTTTTGAAAGAAAGTTGATCTCAGATGGAACGAAAAAATGTATTGTTCACAAAGAAGCAAAACTATATTGTCATGAATAGAAAAGGAAGAATTATTTGTGTACAATTTCAAACGAGATCAATGGGATTCTCGCGAGAGAGGGAGATTAGCGATATCCCCCGAGACTGGGACCGGACGTTCAGGTGAACAAAGTTAGTTAGGTAAACAACATCAGAGTTCATTTACCCGTGTGTACGCGTTACCTATAGGCGGGCACGCAGCTGGGCCTTCGGCCCAGCCTCAGTGCGCTTCGCGCACTTCGTGCCATGCCCGTATAAGTAATCCAGGTCACATGACCAAGATGGCCGCCATGCCCATATATGATAAAAACCCTTCAAAAATCTTCTTCTCCAGAACCGATGGACCGATTTCAACGAAACTTGGCATGAAGCATCGATGGCTCAAGCACTACGATGTGTATATAAATCATGACCCTGTGATGACCTTGACATATTTTACGGCAACATAGGTCGCCAATGCATTTGGATGGGGGAAAACTTTTATGATGTCATTTAAAGTGAAAGTCATGCAGGAAATGGGCAGTAGGACTGAATATTAATGATTCTGAAAAAATTGGACCCCAGGGGTTCATATGCCCCCACCCCGGGGCAATATACATGTACATTACCATAAAATTCAAACAGCATCTCCTCTGAAACCGCTTGGCCAGTCAAAGCCAAATTTTATGTGAAACATCAATAGGAAGGGGTAACCAATGCGTCTATAAATAATCTAGGTCACATGGCCAAGATGGCCGCCATGCCCATATATGGTAAAAACCCTTCAAAATCTTCTTCTCCAGAACCGGTGGACCGATTTCAATGACCCTGTGATGACCTTGACCTATTTTGTAGTCTGTTCTATACACAAACAATCCTAAAAAAAAATGGTGTTATTATTGGATATTTTGTTATTATTATTATTTTTTTTGGGGGGAGGGGGGGGGGGTCTAAGGTATGATTCAAACACCTGTGGCTTAAGACTCTGATGTTCAGGAACACTATTGGCCGAGGTAGATCTAGTCGGACTGCTGCAAACTGCTGGATAGATCATAGACTGGTTGTCAGTAAACTCAACCTAAAAATCCAGCCTGCGACCTCAAGGCAAGAAAGCTCCTAAGAGACTGGATGTCTCAAAGCTGAATAAAGACAACATGAGACAAGCTTCCTTAACAGGCATTTGCAACCAAATGGATTCAATAAATCTCAGTTTAGAAGACCCGAACAAAACTGGACAAAAATGAATGTTTTCATGCATAAGTGCCTGATTGTTAGTTTGGTTTTTTCCAACCTCAGTGTTTGGAGTGGGAATCTCTTTCTGACTACGCCTTTTCCTGATCGTTGCCTGCTTGTACCTTTTTATAAAACGTTTCATTATCAGCTGCAACTACTTTAGGAGATCCATCTTGCAAACACCAAGCACAACAAGGCACATCAAGATGATACTAGCTCAAAGCAGCCTACAGTAACATTTGTAAGACAGTCCAGATCAAGCTTAGGGACATGCAAAAATTCCTGGCCGAGGAAGAAAATAGAACCAAGGTCATCATTTGAATCAAACATGATGGGCTGGTCCCTGATGCTACATACCTAGTTTCATGGAAATCGGCATATCAGTTCTGGAGAAGTAGATTTTTGTAGGGGTTTTACCATATATGGGCGTGGCGGCCATCTTGGTCATGTGACCAAGATAAAGATAGCTCATACAAAATATCTATGCCACTATCCAAGGAGGCTCCACATAAAATTTCAACTTGATCGGCCAAGCGGTTTCAGAGAAGATCTTTGAAAGTGTGATTTAATTTTGACATTTCAATGACCTTGGGTCATGTCAAGAAATGACCTTGACCTTAATTAATTACACTTTCATCAATGACTCCATTAGTTGTATCCATCTAGCAACTTTCAAGTATCAGGCTGCAATAGTTTCTAAAATATCCATTGTTTTTGCCTTTTCCCATGTAAATGCCCATGTTTCCAAAATTGACCTTGCCGTGAAATAAGTCAAGGTCATCCTATAGCCATCATTTGAACAAACTCAGATGGACTGGAGTCCCATGTACTAATGTACTACATACCAAGTTTCGTGGATATAGGCCCTCCGGTTCTGGTGAAGAAGGTTTTTGAAGGGTTTTTACCATATATGAGCGTGGCGGCTATCTTAGTCATGTGACCAAGATCCCGTGAATAAACTTTCATTCTCCCTATCCATGGAGGCTCCATATAAAATTTCAACTTGATGAGCCAAGTGGTTTCAGAGAAGAAGATCTTTGAAATTGTGACTTAATTTTGATATTTCAATTACCTTGGGTCAAGGTCAAGAAATGACCTTGACCTTTATTGATTACATACCTTCATTGACTCCATTAGTTGTCTCCATCTAGCAACTTTCAAGTATTAGGCTGCACTAGTTTCCAAAATATCCATTATTTTCTCCTTTTTCCATGTAAAAGCCTATGCTTCCAAAATTGACCTTGTCAGAAAATAGGTCAATGTCATCCTAGGGCCATCATTTTAACAAATTATGATGGGCTGGAGTCCCAGATGATACATACCAAGTTTCGTGGATATCAGCCCACCGGTTCTGGAGAAGAAGATTTTTGAAGGGTTTTACCATATATGGGCGTGGCGGCCAACTTGGTCATGTGACCAAGATCCTGTGAATAAACTTTCATCCCCCCTACACATGGAAGTTCCATATAAAATTTAAACTTGATCGGCCAAGCGGTTTCAGAGAAGATCTTTGAAATGTGACTTAATTTTGATATTTCAATGACCTTGGGTAAAGGTCAAGAAATGACCTTGACCTTAATCAATTATAAACCCCCATTGAATCTATTAGCTGTCTCCATCTAGCAACTTTCAAGTCTCAGGCTGCAACAGTTTCAAAAATATCCATTGTCTTCGCCTTTTGCCCATATAAAATCTTATGTTTCCAAAATTGACCTTGTCATAAAATAGGCCAAGGTCATCCTAGGGTCATCATTTGAACAAATTATGATGGGCTGTAGTCCCCTATCATGCTACATATCAAGTTTCGTGGAAATCGGCTCACCGGTTCTGGAAAAGAAGTTTTTTGAAGGGTTTTTACCATATATGGGCCTGGCGGCCATCTTGGTCATGTGACTCGTGAACAAACTTTCATTCCCCCTACCCATGGAGGCTCTACATAAAATTTCAACTTGATCGGTCATCGGTATTTTGCGGACAGAAAGAACATGAAGAAATTTCATGATGCAATATTTACATTTTTCTAAAACCTCTTAAGATGAACCATTAGATGTTCATCTGTGTTCATACTTCCATGAGCAACATTGTGTCACGCGACGTGACGTAATCCAAACTTGACGTCAAAAAACATGAATCTCGCCAATCTGATTGGACGTTGTAAACGTCGATGCCGTTCCGCTGTTTGAACACACACTGTGTGTAGATTCTCTGTTTGCTGGTAAATGTGACCGCCTTGGTGATTTTTCAACAAGCGATAGAGAGAAATGAATGTAAATATAAGCAATGAGTTTAATTTTTCTGTTGTTCATGGAGCTATGAACCGCAGTGGGTCACTAGCAAAGCTTACAGGGGTTCATTCACTTTGCACGTGACCCAATGCGGTTCATAGCTCCATGAACACCAGAAAAATGAAATTCATTTCTTAACGGAAAACTATTTATGGTCCAAAGACTTTAAGAGTTTTGGAGCTACCGTATTGCTCAGTGCAGATGTTAGCACTCGCAGATAAGAGACTACATGTATCTTGGAAAGGTTTGCAAAACACATATATATAATAGTAGTGTGCTTAATCGACCATCAAGCATCAATGAGGATGCAATATTATATAAATTTCCTACCGTTATGGGAACAAGAAAAGCAGTCCAGCGAAGCTCCAGGTGCAGATGCAATTCCTGCCGAGGATTATTAGTCGGGGGAGGGGTGGGGGGCAGCTACCCATGGAAGAGAAACTGACAGAGTTGCTTCACTTTATTTAGAGGAAGGAGGCTATCCCACAAGAATTTATGGATGCATCCATAATCCACCACTACTAGCGGAAAGGAAACCCTCAAGTCTATGACAACCACAGAGGCATCATTGCTGGGAAGATACTGGCAAAAAGTCTGTTGAATCGCCTGAATGTTCGGGACTTATCCCAGAAAGTCAACGTGGATTAGATATGGTCTTCACAGCAAGACAGCTTCAGGAGAAATGCCAAGAATAGACTGTAGATCTATATATGACGTAACATTTGTAAGTTTATGTAACGTCTATATACATGACGTTTGTCGACCTCACCAAAGCTTTTGTCAGGATGGAGCCACCTCCCCTTGGGTATGAACCAGCACATTGGGGAGTTACAAATATGAATATCTGTATTACATGTAAAATGCAAATAGTGGATTCTCTGTGCACAGATGTCCAAGTAAGCATATTGATTTAGCCCTACATTGTGGCATTTCGAAAATCAAGGTATTGCTCACTGTCATCATGCAAACATGTCCATGCAATGAATACCCCCTTAAACCCAATTTTATATATAAAACTTGGATTTGCAGTGGTATTCCTAATTTTCTTATTTTTGATCCAAAACATACATTGTGGGTGCTCGTTAGAACGAGATGGTTCTAAAGTGTACCCACAATGTATGTTTTAAGCAAAAATCTCTGTATATTGCATGGGCACGTTTTCGTAATGAAAAGACATGCAATAGTACTGACCTTCTTGCCATGAACTTGGGATACAAGGGGATCTGATGAATTCCTCAGAGCAGGTCACAAAAACGAATATCTGACACACTGGTGCTGCAGCTCTTGAGACTACACATGCACCAAAACTTATTTATTGAAGTTGAAATTTAGAATGAAGAAGGCTTCTATTTTCTTCAGTGCTTTTTAATCTGAAGCCAATTGCTTTCTTTTCTAGTACTGCAGAATGTTTCATGCAAAACTTGAGTTTTGAAACAGTAAAATTAGGGGATAACTGTATTCAAATTTTTCATTTGGGGCGGTATATCGTCGGATATACGGTCGGAAATTTTGTTTTACGGCGACGCGTTAGCGGAGCCGTAAAACATGATTTCCGACCGTATATTCGACGATATACCACCCCAAATGAAAAATTTGAATATTGTTATTCCCATCCTAATGTCCTTTTTAACTATAAACATCGAAAAATGCTTTGTTTTTCACGAAATGTGAGCGTGACGAGCGACATATAACCAAGACGTTAACCAATCAGAAGCGACGTTGCTCATGACGTTAGGTTTCCGACGGTACATCGCAGAATATACTGTCGCAAATTTTTGACGTTATCCAATAAGACGTCGCGTAACATTCTCGAGTGCATTAGAATAATAATTGTTTAATAGCACTCCTGCCTATCCATGTGAAGCTGATGAGAAGTGGATTAAAAGACAAACACAGAAAAACATGAATTAAATTATTTATTATCTTGTCTAAATGGACACATTAAACAATATGTAGATTTAATAATGAATTGTTATACAACTTTATATAAATACTTATATCATTTCATGAGAGGTTGTACAGTTCAGTAAATACTCAGAAATAATCTGAACTCAAATAAGGCTCAAATCCTTTGGATCCAGCGCATTAAGCTTTAGCCAGCTATATGTGTATAACGTTCCGAGCAACAAATGGTCTGTTACATACGTGAAAAGCAGTTTTGTTTATATTGTGACTGAAATACATAATACTACTAACATTTGAAACTAAGACATATTATCTAAGATATATTCAACAAATCAATTTTGCAGGTTTTATAAAAGACATAACAAGGCAAGCATTTTTGACACTCTCACTACAATCAGTCGGTAAAAAAATAAAATCTAATTGCAAGTAATACCTGTACATAGAATAAAAATATTCTTAACCAACGGCCAGATACACATGAGCTGGGGTGTGTACAAATCTGTCTTTAAGGTTTCTATCTAGGACAAACACAAACTGGCCTGCAAAGTCACAGAGTTGCAATAGAGGCTTGAAATTATAGATTTAGAAAGCAATGGAATTGTCTATCCTTGAAGTGAAAACAGTGGAACTGATCAGCTAAGCATTTACTACACAGCTGATCAGCAACTTTGTTTTCGCATATTTAAAATGCTGATTTTCTGATGATGCCGCTCACACAGCTTCAAATAACAGCAATTCTTCAAAAAACATGATTAAATTGAGAAACAACGGCAAGAATCCCTGGAAAATATCACATTCAACCCTTACAAAACAAACCCCAAATTTCCCACTTTTTGATGTATGTGCCTACCCTGCTTACAATGAAGTTCGCTTGGTGTAAGTTCAGCACAGATACATGAGCTGCGATGCAAGAAGACCGGTCTTCAGGGTTTCTGACCAGGTCTGAAACAAACCGGCCTGTACAGTCTCAGAAGAAAGTTTTGGGTAGAGGAGGAATTGTACTATGCGAGTAGCAAAAACAAAGGTGCTGATCAGCTTCGCAGTTACTGCGAAGCTGATCTGCGCCTTTGTTTTCGCATCTAGGCAAAAATCTGGTTCGCCCATGACGCGGCTCATATCATAATGATGGACTACATAGAAATACCATTTGAGCCGCCTCGTGGGAAAACCAACAATCTGCATATGCGAAAACAAAGGCGCAGATCAGCTTCGCGGTAACCGCGAAGCTGATCAGCGGCCTTTGTTTTCGCTACTCGGATAGTACAGTTCCTCCTCTACTTAAGTCCGAAATTTCAAGCTTCTAGCTCTTTTCTGTGCTTGTACAGGCCGGTTTGTGTCGGACCTGTTCGGAAACCACATTGTTGGTTTTCCCACGAGGCGGCTCATTTCTCAACAAAACAAAGACCATCCCCACAGCTCAGCAGAATTACCTCTTACAAAAACATATTTAAGCCACCTCGTGGGAAAACCAACAATGTGGTTTCCGTACAGGTCTGACACAAACCGGCCTGGGCAGTCACAGAAGCAGGCTTGAAGCTTGAAATTTCGGATTTAAGAAGAAGAGAAATTGTACTTTCAGAGTAGCGAAAACAAAGGCGCTGATCAGCTTCGCAGTTACTGCGAAGCTGATCTGCGCCTTTGTTTTCGCCATGGCAGATTGTTGGTTTTCCCATGTGGCGTCTCATTTAATGAAATGCATAGCTTTTGGTTCTTTCCTGAATAAGGATTAAAACTAACTGAGAAACACTTTATCCTGCTTAGAGGCATGGTAATAACTTAAAACCCTTATCCTCATATCCTGAAACATTAGCTTTGGTACTTGTACTTTTTATATAAAAAGCAAATCACTAGATCTCCATTGACAAGCAGTTTAAATTGAAATTAGATTCACGAATTCGCATATGATGAAATAGAGATTCATAAAATGATTTCAATAAAGCTGATGGTCACGCCTGATTGAAATAAAGATTGAGCGCTTTATATCAATTGCACATGACTTATGTGTAGCTTAAATATAAGTCACATTATAATAGAAATGTTATTACAAAGTATGACAAAAATGCACCAATTCAGTTGTGGAATGTGGTATTAAAAATGAAATCAAATTTGAGGTATGCACACTTTGCGCTCTTTATACTAGAATGCTGTAATATGATGATAAAAATACAATAAACTTTCAAAAAATTCCTATTTCACACTACAAATCTAATACATTGTACTCTAATAAATAATCAATGTCAAGAGATGTCCTTTGCTTCATTAGCATAAACGCAAGTGCAGATCAGCTTCACAGTAACACTGCAACCTTTGTTTTTGTTAAATGATGTATAAAAGTGCAATCCCTCAGAGCCTCCAGGCCGTACAGCCCCGTTGGAATCTTTGCTGTTCCAAAACCCTTGTTAAGAGGTCTTCTCTTGTTGTAGGTATTATTAAGCATGACAAAATAATGTGGACAAAATCATGAGCTCACGATTGAGATGCCATTCTATGCAATGTACAATGAACTTATGGCACTAAACATAATTGCCACATGGTAAAGCGAATAAACCATTTGCATATATTGTCATCTCTAGACTGTATGCCCCAACTGACCAGTCTTTGCAATAATGACCGAACTTAAAATGTATCTTGACATTATGATAAGTCATTGATTAGCACAAACATTTATCATGATACATTTAAGCCTTGTCTTGTCACCAGGTATTCATATTGCACACAAAATTCATATCCAAAACATCATTGTATTAAATGAAAACAATAAAGATAAAAAAAAATAATAAATTACATTGAAGACACATACTTTTGAATTTGACAAAATTTTACATCATGTATCCCACATGGAATTGATTTATGTTATATTCTTCATAGAGGATCTTATACAAGTTATCACTGCATATGAGATGACCATGGTAGTAATATTCATATTATCATACCACATTTGATATCTGAATTTCATGGCACTCAAAGTGGACATATTTTCAATGAAAATTTACACTGTTGTTAGTTTCAGTTAAGTTAAAAAGGGGTGGTCTCACGGTATATGAAATTTACATTGGGTTCTGCCCACGCACCGATTTTTTTGATATTATGCATATTGCTTGCTTGGTGAATGACCACTTCATCAGTAATATAGATTTCCTCTTAACTACTTAAAATTTTTAAATACAACATTTTGTATTAGAGGGGGTCTGAATATAGGGGTATGTGTAATTAAAGTCGCCAATAACCGTCATAATAGCATCTTCCTGATTCTATTTGTTTGTAAAATAATCTAGAATGACCACTGATCATATCTGTATTGCATTATTGTTGATAGCTATAATATTGAATTCGGCTGATAATCATTTATTTCGCAGATGACCCCAAATTTTAGCTCCATAATGGTGTAATCACAAGTTTGATTTTCAATTTTAACATGTTCCCGGTTTTGTCAACCTATAATTTTAACCTTAAATTAGGCTACATATATATAGATTATTTGCTGAAAATTTCGTAAAATTTGAAGACCGGTAACATCTGTTTCTAGAACATCGAATGGTACAAGTCAGAATTCTGAAGAACATAAAATTAATAATGATTTGATCCAATTATAAATATTTCATGTTATCAACATGTTACAAAGCAAACTTTTTGTGAAACAATTTCCAGGTATGCAATTTTGTGTCTTGTATGACCATCAATGCTATTTTACATATTTTGAATATTGATTTAAGTAAGAAAATTGCACCCTGTCTTGGACCTTAAAAAGCATATCTGTCCATCATTGTTAGTTTTCATAATTAGTTTTAGAACATGATTCTATCTATTAGTTAGCCATTCTCTATAATGTATTCGTGTTTATGTTGCAATTACCTAGTTTTTACTGTTTTGTTTATTTTATTTATTTTGTTTTCAAAAAACAAGTTGTTTAGGTATTATATATTTTATTGTTGATTTCCACATCCTTTAACTTATGCCATATGGAAAACCTAAAGGATTTAGCGGTTTGCATAAAATAACCAGATGAGGCTAAGGACATTTTCCCCCCTGCTGCTTATATCATGATCTCAGAAAAAAACAGCCCACCCACCCAAGGATATACTTTAGGAAAACCAATAGGATGAAGAGAGAAAACGAAATCTCAATAGATAAAATTATATGATAAGCTACTAACAACAGGAACCGGTTAACTACTTTTGTGTGTTTTTCTTTTCTCCTCCATTTGATGCTTAATATACACATACTTGACAGCATTTTAACAATACATAATAGCATGTTTGAAACAGGTTATATCATATATCAAATCTGAGATGAACATTATTAATCTTATGGCCGCCATGCATTTAATCATCTGCTACAGCAGGCAGACCTTTTGCTGGAAGTTTAAAACATACTTCCAACACTTCACAATTGGAAACCCTAACCCACAATGGAGCTTTTGAACTTATAAACTTACATGTAGCTGAGAGGTTTTTTTTCACCTAGCTGACAGATAATTGACAAAACAGCCATAATTTCTAACCAAAGGATAGGATTAAAGAAGAGTATCTAGACAACTATCAGCATGAAATTACAAACATGAACATGAGTCATAAATGTGGAGATTTGTAAACATCAAGTTTGGATAGTTGTCTGAGTGTTCAGTAACTTCGGTTACATTATTCATTACCCTAATATTCATTTCAAAAATAGAAAAAAGAACCACATTTGAATGGTAGACAATAATATCAATAATGGATGTTTTTAATGAAGAATTAAAACAATCTGATATTTAAAGTGAAAGCTATACCTGAGCATCATATCTGAACACTTACAAAGAGAAAAGCCTGTCACATAGTTGAATTATGTACCGTACTTACTGGATAAGTATAAAGATGATGGTGATATAGAAACCTTCGAAAGTGCCACTCTATTTGGTATTCTTGTCAGTCTTTTAACTTAAGTTGGCATCAACAACAGTTAAATAAGTTATGTACAATCTTATAAACAACATTACAAGATGAGAATCAATCAAATGTCTATTACCATTACAGTGGTCGATCACAAATTAAATAAATGTTACTCCAATAAAATTATCCAAATACATCTAAACCTAAAGAAATATTTAGTGATGAAATTATAGAACCTTTCATTGATATATTTGAAATTTTTGTTGAGACCTAAAAATGTTTGCTGATCATTTGTATAATAAATTAATAATAACTTTGAGGTAGGTCAGTACTATATATGTGTTTCCAAATCAAATAAGCATTATTACACTAAGTATTCATATTTCTCATGAGTTTTATCATTTCTAGTGATAAAATTGTGGAATAATATGATTTTAGATGAAAAAAAACAGCTAAAAACATTAAAATCAATTTTCGTCAAAAATTGACCAACATGTATATCATGTACATTTCAACAGTGTTACCGGTTTTGAAAATTTATAAAACTTTACCAGCATGAAGAGGGTACTGCTGGCCAATTTTATAGACAGTATCATAGGTTGACAAGCACTAGAACATATAAAAATATGAGACACAATTTGTCATTCTCGAAAATAATTTTGATGAAATTTTGACAATTTCAAGTTTAAGTTTCCATGTATAATCTATCTGTCTATCTATTTAAGCCAAAATGGTATCAAAGTAAGCCATATGGAGTCCTTTTTTAATTCCAGTTTTAATTGGGTTAATAAAAGTTATTTAAGTGATAACATATAGGCAAAATATCAGGCAGGTATGGTCACAAAGTTGGAGTTCCTCAGGGTGCTATCCTGTGACCTAAAAATGTTTTTCAAAATAAATAAGTGCATTTTTATGGGTGTTAGAATGAAGGCATTCACCATACAAAGCAAGAAAAAAAATGGTGCGTGGGCGCATATGAGACCCCCCCTTCCCATAATAGTGTTGATACATGTGTGGTCTAACATATTTAGTACATGAAGTTATCCACAGGATAACAGCAAGGTCATATGACAAATAAAAGATCTTAACATGAGTGGTCAATTCATATGATTATAAATTTAATATGAAAAGACCATGAGAAGATTAATTGTATCGTTTGACTTTTATAACAGGATTTTATCGCCTTCAAAGTGGACATCTTGTTACCGAAAGTTTACACTGTTTTTACAGATGCCGCCAATGATGTTACATATTCGCGCAAAAGTGTTAATACAATGTGTGGGCATAACATAATTACATGATGTTATCCATTGGAAAACAGCAAAATCATATGATAAAATCGTAATAATCCTTAGTAAACAATAAGGTAGCCCCACATACCATTGTTGCATAATTCTGATGACTAAACACTGTAACCTGCAATGAACTTTTTATGAAAAATTATCCACAAACAACCATAATCATCTCCACAAGTCTGTCATTAAATTACATTGCAATGAAAAGTTTTACTCTTAGAAATAACGCTAGAATTTGAGCAAAAATTTAGTAAGTTAAGCTGCCTTGAGGTTATTAAAAACATTTGAATAAAACTATAATTATTCTCTTTTGTATGTACAAGGCTTGCATAAAAAAGTTCCTAAAATCTTAAAAAAAAAAACAACAAAACAAAACAAACTAAGCCTAGTGCAATTTCACTATCTTTTTATGTTAAAATGCATACATTCAGATACACATTCTGCCTGATTTAAACACTGGCAATAATGCATCACTTTTGGTGTGCTGTTAATGTTATGTTTGATTTGGATATTGCCTAACATCCCAACAATTCTCCTTCATGTCGGAATAGAGCCATGGCTATCTGGGTATTAACTGGACCAGGTGCTACTGAGAAATTTACTGCCGTATTGCAACAGTATGTCATTTATCATTTATGAGGTCGAAAACATAAATTTTTTAAAAGTAAAATTAAATTGCAGCAGCAAAATATGGTTGCATACACGTTATACAAAAACAGTGATTTCTCAAAACACAAAATGGGGGTTGGGAAAGTCCAAAACAAGAAATCAAAACTGTAAACAGTATTATAAAATGCTCCTATACATGCAGTACAACGTCAACATGAAAGAGTTTAACAATGTTTATAAATATTATAAAAAAAACACTTTCATAAAAACTTCCTATCTTGATAGATAAACTTTAAAACTGCTACTAACACTGCCAAAAATATACAGTCATAGCACACTTATAGCATACTCGTACATATACATATATACATTTCTTTCCCCCTGGATGCTCTTAGCACAAAAGTAATGGACCTATATCATGAAAAAATTGCATTCAGAAAAGTAAAAGTTGTCTCAGCAAGTACAAAATATTGTCTAAGTCTTATTAGGCTAAAATTTCAGAAAATATTTGAGCCATCACATCAGAAAACCAACAATCTGAATGTGCAAAAGCAAAGGCTCAGATCAGCTGTGCGTTGATCAGCTGTGCAGTAACGCACAGCTGATAAGTGCCTTTGTTTTCGCCCCAAAGACAATACAATGCCTATTTTCCTAAATCTGAAATTTCAAGCTTCTAGCTTTTTTCTGTGGCTGTACAGCCTGGTTTGTGTCGAACCTGGTCAGAAACCCAGATTGCTGGTTTTCTTATGCGAAGACTCGTTTTCCTTTTTCATAATTGGTTTCCGATAACAACACAAAATCAAATCAAATGCATACATATTAATGGTGCATGACATATGATAAACTTTTGTAGAAATGAGCTGCCACGGTATTGCAGTAGCTTGTGCATTATTAATTTGTTTACTGAATGAATGATTATGTCATAACGGCATTGAGTATGAAAAAAGGTCATGCATATTCATACAAAAACAATTTGATTCCACTGCAGAGGTAATCAAAATGTTTGATTTTCATCATAAATTGTAGATGTTCTGCATATATATAACAGCTGTGTTCCCAAAATATTCAAAATGCAAATGGCACAAGGCATTGAAATTTTATCCCTGCATATAAACTTCAGTCGAAAAATGCTCTCAAATACAAAAATCTCTCGTACAGTATCAGCATTAGGGTCCAAGCTAGGGTTTGAATGTTTGGCTGTAGGCTGCATATCCTAGATAATGATTTGATTTGCTTATTGCTTAATGTTCCAGTCAACAATTTTTAGTCATGTCAGGATATAGCCATCACTTCCTGGTTCTTAACCAGTACTATGGGAAGGTTGAAGTGTCTTGCTAAGTTGCTCAACACCACTACATGGTGGAGGTAGGTATTCAACACAGGACTCTCGCTCCAGAATCCAGTACTCAACCACTATACCAAAGCACTCCCCATAAAAGGGTCCAGTAAAAACGCACAAAGGAATTTCCTTTGCTGTACTCAAAGTGATTCACAACAAAAAATGTGTTCTTTAAAATTTCCCTGAGCCAAGGACAGTAGGACAAACGTTGAGTCCCCAGACCAACTTTATTCCCTAAACTTGTCATATGGTAAGTCAAAATCAACAAGAATTGTCAGAGGATCTGACTATAGCCCCGCTTCTCAGCTTTTTTGCAGGGTGAAAAAAACAATGACAGGTAACTATCACAAGCTAGATCTCGTCAATATTGATGCACATACAAAATTTGGTCGGATTATGTCAATTCGTTCTCATGATATTGAGTGGAAACGAAATTCTGACCTCAATAAAGGGCCATAACTGCGTCAAAATTTTGCGAAAAATGAAGGGTAACAATACCAAGCTAGATCTTGTCAATGATGATGTGCATACAAAATTTGGACGGATTCTGTCAATTTGTTCTCAAGATATTGAGTGGAAACAAAATTCTGAAGTCAATCAAGGGCCATAACTCCATCAAAATTTTGCGAAAAATGACGGGTAACAATCTCAAGCTAGATCTTGTCAATGTTGATGTGTATACAAAATTTGGTTGGATTCTGTCAATTCGTTCTCAAGATATTGAGCGAAAATAAAATTCTGACGTCAATCAAGGGCCGTAACTCCGTCAAAATTTTGCGAAAAATGACGGGTAACTATCCCAAGCTAGATCTTGTCAATGATGACTTGCATACAAAATTTGGTCGGATTCTGTCAATTCGTTCTCAAGATATTGAGCGGAAACGAAATTCTGATGTCAATCAAGGGCCGTAACTCCCTCAAAATTTTGAGAAAAATGACAGGTAACAATCCCAAGCTAGATCTTGTCAATGTTAATGTGCATACAAAATTTGGTCGGATTCTGTCAATTCGTTCTCAAGATATTGAGCGGAAACGAAATTCTGACGTCAATGAAGGGCCGTAACTCCGTCAAAATTTTGCGAAAAATGACGGGTAACAATCCCAAGCTAGATCTTGTCAATGGTGATGTGCATACAAAATTTGGTCGGATTCTGTCAATTTGTTCTCAAGTTATTGAGCGGAAACGAAATTCTGATGTCAATCAAGGGCCGTAACTCCGTCAAAGTTTTGCGAAAAATGACGGGTAACTATCCCAACCTAGATCTTGTCAATGGTGATGTGCATACAAAATTTGGTCGGATTCTGTCAATTCGTTCTCAAGATATTGAGCGGAAACGAAATTCTGACGTCAATCAAGGGCTGTAACTCCGTCAAAATTTTGCGAAAAATGACGGGTAACAATCCCAAGCTAGATCTTGTCAATGATGACGTGCATACAAAATTTGGTCAGATTCTGTCAATTCGTTCTCAAGATATTGAGCGGAAACGAAATTCTGACGTCAATCAAGGGCCGTAACTCCGTCAAAATTTTGCGAAAAATGACAGGTAACAATCCCAAGCTAGATCTCGTCAATGATGATGTGCATACAAAATTTGGTCGGATTCTGTCAATTTGTTCTCAAGATATTGAGTGGAAACCAACTATTCACGGAATCACGGAATCACGGAAAGACGGAAAGACGGAATGACGGAAGGACAGGGTGAATCCAGTATAGCCCCACTTTTCCAAAGCGGGGCTATAAATAGGGTTTGGAACCCAAAAGTTGGTCCCCAGACATTTTACATTTTCCCCCTAACTTGCACCCTAATCACATGATAACTCAAAATCAAATGGGACTTGGGGCTCGATCATCCAACCATGCTTCCTATGGCACTAATGTAAAGGCCACTGACACCAGGCTTCAAGGTCATAAAATATTTTCATGCTCAAATCAGCTGAGGGTAAAATTTATCCTTTTCATAAATGTTAAAATGTTAATCATTGTTGGTATTTAAACACTTTAATATTAGCAGGATAAATGGCTATAATTGGTGACCTTAGCCTAAAATTTTAATAAAATTGGGCTATTTCAGTAATTATAAGAAGTTAAAATATTGTGCTCAGCTAAATGAGCATGAAAAAAGTTTTATAGCCTCTGGGTCAGCCTTTGGTGTCAGGCACTGACTGTGGAAATATGGCAACTCAGAACATGACAAAGACAAGAAAATGACATGCATGACCACTTAAGACACCATTCTGTCTGGACTTCTACCATGGGCTGATTGGTCTTCACTAGGCGCCTAAGTCATTTCTTTGCTTTGTCATGTTTATGCTCAATTATAGTAAATGTTCTAATAGTTTAACTGTAAAATAGTCCAGGGATGTAACCAATTTTCATTGCCTCCTTTTGCATAAAAGGTTACATCATTTCATCCGTTATGCATAAATCAATGGTGGTGTAGTGCATAAATTGATGGTTTCACTCCTTATCCACAGTTCAAACTATTAGTTCATTTATCATACAAGGCCATGTGAGTAACTAAAATCCCTGTATCACACCAGTTATCTAGAGACAGCCAACCGTGCACGTGACAGACAAAAAAATGCAGATGAAATCAAAAGCGATAATAGGGACGGAGTAAATACCTGACTGGTAACAACTTAACAAGTGATCCATGGCAAGTTGTTCCCAGACAGGTATTTGCATCCCATAACCATATATTGATTTCATCTCTGTTTGTTGTTCTCAGTCACTTTGGCTGTCTTTGGATAACCAGTGTGGCATTAGCCCTGAGATCTTATTCTTTCGGATCATCACCAAAATTCTGTCTTATCTGCTCAAAGAAGACAAAAGTCAATATTGTGTGGGGTCCTAGTCGCACAAATGCTGGTATGAAACCCTGAAAACAAAAACATAATAGTGTTTTTATTAGTTCATAATTAAAACAAAGGAGATTGGTGTTTAATGTATAAAAGCAAAATAAAAGGACCAAAATAGTGATTTAGAAATGCTTTTTTAGGGAATTTGTGGCTATTTATTTATCTACACAAAAAAAAAACTCAATGTTCTGTGATTAAAATTTATGTTGTGGGTACTCATTAGAATTGACTCGCTGAGACAATGTTGAAAATCACCCACAACATAGTTTTTAATGGGCAAAAATGAACAAAATTATTCAATTATCGTCAGATATTCCCTTTTGACATGGCTTCTGTTGGTCAAGTCATTTTTGTGTCAATACAGTAGAGAGACAACTGCAAATGAACGGAAAGTAATGGCCCTTGTATTATTATATTTGTCTAGGAAGTTGAGTCTTGCTCAATGTGATAGCCTGACATGACATCTGTGTCTTGACACTATCCCACAAGGCCATTATGCTCTCCTGTGCTAGAAAATGGTCTTAAAAACTGCAGCAACTTTGCATGCTTATTACCATGAAATATTAAGTATTTTATGCCAAAACAACATACCTTAAAGAAACCCATGGGACCATTCTTTGCTATTTCAACTCCACAAGCTAAGATACTCTGAAAATAACAAGACTGTGTTCAACATCTTCATTCAGAGGCAATTTATTTAAGTAGTTCTGTTTATCTATCATGCAACACGCTGGGTTTATTAGGCCAGATGCACAAATATGGCAGGAAATTTTGAATATCAAAACTTATTGATATCTTCTTTCTTTGCTGCCTACATGTATATTGTAAAGCATTTTTCTACAGCTTTAATAGCAAGCATTAACATAAAAAGTGCTAGTAAAATAGTAATTTAGATATAAAATGCAAAGTATTTGTACCATAACCATAAAATGAACCAAAAGCTGAATTTTTGCATATGCAAAAACAAAGGCGCTGATCAGCTGTGCAGTAACTGCATAGCTGATCAGTGCCTTTGTTTTCGCTTTACGGATGTACATTTCCTCTTCTACTTATATCCAAAATTTCAACTTTCTAGCCTTCTTCTGTGACTGCACAAAACAGTTTGTGTCAGAACCAGCTTGGAACCCCAGAAGACTGTTTTTTTTTTTTTCAAATTGCAGCTCAAAAACTACCACTTACAGCATACTGTCCTGGTTTGGCATTCATCATTCTAGTCTTCATTACATCTAAAGGCATGGTGAGAAATGTGGCTATACCTCCCTGTAAAATATGTTAGCTAATTATCTACATCCTACAATGTATATATACATCAAACTGTCAAAGGTACTTTTAAAACTGTAATATCTTGATGTACATGTATTGTCACAGAATTCGATAAATCTTTTTTGACAAACTATTTATTAGTATACTCACTACTGAAATGATGCTCCACTGATGTCTTGGATAATAAAATATTTTATTTGGTCCGTGTATTTTGTGTAGTTTCAAAGACTCAAACCATTCTACATATTCGTATATTATTTACAAGAATGCATATAGAAATATTTTCACAAAATTTTAATATGAAAAACTGACCACCCAGACCAACTGTTTCTCTTGAGTATAGAAAACTTAAAACGGTCAACTTACAGCCATGAAACTACAGGTAAAATGTGTTGGGAGATTGTCTTTGGCATATCCTGTCTTCATCACAAGATATTTTATCTGGTCATAAAAAGCTAACTGAAAAATAATTGCATAATATTTTAAATATGCTTCTAAAGACTTGTTTAGGAGAGCCTAGTGGTAGGGCACCAGACTTAAAATCCAGACGTCCTGGGTTGAACCCCTGCTTGTGTCATCAGATTGTGTCCTTGAGCAAGACACTTGTAATAACTCCCCAGAGTACTGGTATAAACCCAGGAAGTAGTAGCTCCATCCGGACATGACTGAATAATTGTTGACTGGGACATTAAACCTCCTACAAACAGACAAGAGACTATGAACAATTGTCGACTGGGACATTAAACCTCCTACAAACAGACAAGAGACTATGAACAATTGTCGACTGGGACATTAAACCTCCTACAAACAGACAAGAGACTATGTCTTGTATATTTAAAATTTTGAAAAAAACACCAGGACAGGCACAGCAATGATGCCAGATGTTTATAACGTAACAGTTATAGTTTGTAGCCTTCTTCTATGACTGTAAAGGCCGGTTTGTGTCTAGCTTGGTTTGAGACCCCATGAGGCAACTCATATCTTTGCCAGTATTCTACCCACCTGCCCTATAGTTACAAGCACAGCTCTTGAGCTGGCCATGGTGGCTCCTGACAATAATCTAGGTGCTCCCTCCTTACTATAGACCTGCCATAAACCATCTAAAGCGTGCTTATAACTGAAAAAGAAATGGAAACTTGTATCCTGTGTTCAACAATACTGTAATTCAAAATGCAAATACAGGAATCTCCTTCTTACACTAAAACATAATGGGCTACGACACAAGAAAGCCTGTCTTCAGGGTTGCTGATCGTATCTGACACAAACTAGCCTGTACACACACAGTAGAAAGCTAGAAATTTCAGATTTTACAAGATGAAGGATTGCACTATATTGAAAACAAATTTGCCTTTGTTTTTACACATATGCAAAGATATGGTTTTCTAACGATGTTGCTTTTAATTCAATAGAAGGGGTTTTGGCAACTAACAGTTCAAATTTGGTTTCAAAATGGAAAATTTCCCCACTCACATACGTTGACTTATCAGATCTCGGATTATTTTAAAGCATCTTTCTATACTCTGCTACATCTGACATATTTTTCTTTTCTTTACCTTATGCCAGTACATGTATATCATTAGCTGCTCAAAACATTAAGCAGCTTTGTTAAAATTAAGTATCAAAGTATCTTTGTTGTTAAAATTTAGGCATCTAAGCGGCTTTGTTAAAATTTGGTAGCTATCATCGAGCCAGATTGCAAGAGTTTAAATCCAGGTTTTAGTGATAATTTAAAAGGAACAAGATGTACCTACTTTCTACGTTGTTCTTTGGGAATTTTAACATCATTCTGCATCCTGTAACAAGAACAAACAGCAAAATAATGAGCCACGATGTGAGAGAAACTGGTCTTCCTGGTTTCTGACCAGGTCTGGCACAAACCAGGCTGTACAGCCAAAGAAAACAGTAAGAAGCTTGAAATTTAGGATTTAGTAAGAAGAGGCAACATACTATCTAAGGAGCAAAAATAAAGACACTGATCAGCTGTGCAGTGACTGCAAAGCCCATCTGTGTCTTTATTTTTGCATATGGAGATTGTTGGTTTTCTGATAAGGCGGCTCACATGACCATTGAGCAAACTCTTTTAGCATTCTGGTTCAGCTTCGCCCCAAAGTTATAAAACTGCATTTTAACATTTATTAGCAGGATAAATGGCTGGCAGTGCCCATCTGTGACATTTCTGTTTGCTTAAAATAATCTAGTTGAACAATGGAATAAACTAGAATTGTCAGAGGATCTGACTATAGCCCCGCTTCTGAGCTTTTTGCTAGGGAGAGACAAACAATGACGGGCAACAATGCCAAGTTAGATCTTGTTAATGTTGATGCACATAAAAAGATTGGTCAGATTCTGACAATTTGTTCTTAAGGTATTGAGCAGAAACAAAATTCTGGCATCAATCAAGGGCCAAAACTCTAAGATTTTGCAAAAAATGACAGGCAACAATCCCAAGCTAGATCTTGTCAATGTTGATGTGCATACAAAATTTGGTCAGATTCTGTCAATTCATTCTCAATATATTGAGTGGAATCTATATTCTGACGTCAATCAAGAGCTGTTACTCCTTCAAAATTTTGCGAAAAGTAACAGGCAACATTGCCAAGCTAGATCATGTCAATGTTGATGTGCATATAAAATCTGGTCAGATTCTATCAATTTGTTCTCGAGATATTGAGCGGAAACAAAATTCTGACCTCAATCAAGGGCCATAACTGCGTCAAAATTTTGCGAAAAATGACGGGCAAAAATCCCAAGCTAGATCTTAACAATGTTGATGCGCATATTAATTTTGGTCAGATTCTGTCAATTTGTTCTCCAGATATTGAGCGGAAACGAAATTCTGACGTCAACCAAGGGCCATAACTCCGTCCAAATTTTGCGAAAAATGACGGGCAACAATCTCAAGCTAGATCATGTCAATGTTGATGTGCATATAAAATTTGGTCAGATTCTATCAACTTGTTCTCGAGATATTGAGCGGAAACGAAATTCTGGCGTCAACCAAGGGCCATAACTCTGTCCAAATTTTGCAAAAAAAATGACAGGCAACAATCTCAAGCTAGATCATGTCAATGTTGATGTGCATATAAAATTTGGTCAGATTCTATCAATTTGTTCTCGAGATATTGAGCGGAAACGAAATTCTGACGTCAATCAAGGGCCATAACTCCGTCAAAATTTTGCGAAAAATGACAGGCAACAATCCCAAGGTAGATCTTGTCAATGTTAATGTGCATACAAAATTTGGTCAGATTCTGTCCATCGGTTCTGGAGATATTGAGCAGAAACGAAATTAGGACGTCAATCAAGGGCCTTAACTCCGTCAAAATTTTGCGAAAAATGACGGGCAACAATCCCAAGGTAGATGTTGTCAATGTTGATGTGCATACAAAATTTGATCAGATTCTGTCAATTTGTTCTCGAGATATTGAGCGGAAACAAAATTCTGACATCAATCAAGGGCCGTAACTCCGTCAAAATTTTGTGAAAAATGACGGGTAACAATCCCAAGCTAGATCTTGTCAATGATGACGGGCATACAAAATTTGGTCGGATTCTGTCAATTCGTTCTCAAGATATTGAGCGGAAACGAAATTCTGACGTCAATCAAGGGCCGTAACTCCGTCAAAATTTTGCGAAAAATGACGGGTAACAATCCCAAGCTAGATCTTGTCAATGTTGATGTGCACACAAAATTTGGTCGGATTCTGTCAATTCGTTCTCAAGATATTGAGCGGAAACGAAATTCTGACGTCAATTAAGGGCCGTAACACTGTCAAAATTTTGCAAAAAATGACGGGTAACAATCCCAAGCTAGATCTTGTCAATGTTGATGTGTACACAAAATTTGGCCGGATTCTGTCAATTCGTTCTCAAGATATTGAGCGGAAACGAAATTCTGACGTCAATCAAGGGCCGTAACTCCGTCAAAATTTTGCGAAAAATGACGGGTAACAATCCCAAGCTAGATCTTGTCAATGTTGATGTGCACACAAAATTTGGTCGGATTCTGTCAATTCGTTCTCAAGATATTGAGCGGAAATGAAATTCTGACGTCAATTAAGGGCCGTAACTCTGTCAAAATTTTGCAAAAAATGACGGGTAACAATCCCAAGCTAGATCTTGTCAATGTTGATGTGTACACAAAATTTGGCCGGATTCTGTCAATTCGTTCTCAAGATATTGAGCGGAAACGAAATTCTGACATCAATCAAGGGCCGTAACTCCGTCAAAATTTTGCGAAAAATGACGGGTAACAATCCCAAGCTAGATCTTGTCAATGATGATGTGCATACAAAATTTGGTCGGATTCTGTGAATTCGTTCTCAAGATATTGAGCGGAAAAGAAATTCTGACGTCAATCAAGGGCAGTAACTCTCGTCAAAATTTTGCGAAAAATGACGGTCAACAATCCCAAGCTAGATCTTGTCAATGTTAATGTACATACAAAATTTGGTCAGACTCTGTAAACTGGTTCTCAAGATATTGAGTGGAAATGAAATTTGGACGGAATAACGGAATAACGGAATAACGGAACGACGGAAGGACATGGTGAATCCAGTATAGCCCCACTTTTTCAAAGCGGGGCTATAAATATTAAAATCACTTCTAATGCCCCTAAAAATGAAAGTGGAATCAACCAAATGATAATGATGGGAAAGTCCACATCAAGAAATCAAGTCTGTGTAATGTATACCCCCTTGAACCCACACTTTTATTTAGTACCAGAGGACCAATGGTCCTGTAAACGCTCACCTGAGATCAGCTGCATATACCAATAAACATGTTTGAATATTATGGTATTTAACTCCAGTGCAGGGGAAGATAAGCCCTTGGGCCATTTTCTTTTTTCAGAATCTTCAATATTCTGTCCATTTGCCAATTTCCTGTTGGCTTTTTCCTTCAAATGACATTTTAACAGTTTTCCAAATTCAGATGCACAGGCAACCCATGTTGACCTTGCCATAAACTTGGTCAAGGTCATCACAGGGTCATGATTTATATATACATTGGAGTACTTTAGCCATCGATGCCTCACGCCAAGTTTCCTTGAAATCAGTCTATTGGTTTCAGAAAAGATGATTATTGATGGGTTTTTACCATATATGGGCATGGCGGCCATCTTGGTCATGTGACCTAGATTATTTATATACACATTGATTCCCCCATTCTATAGATGCTTCACTTAAAATTTGGCTTTGTTTGGCCAAGCGGTTTCAGAGGAGAAGACGTTTGAATATTATGGAAATATACATGTATATTGCCCCGGGGTGGGGGCACATGAGCCCCTGGGGTCCAATTTTTTTCAGAATCATTAATATCCAGTCCTACTGCCCATTTCCTGCAAGACTTTCACTTTAAATGACATTTTAAAAGTTTTCCCCATTCAAATGCATTGGTGACCTATGTTGACCTTCCCGTAAAATAGGTCAAGGTCATCACAGGGTCATGATTTATATACACATTGTAGTGCTTGAGCCATCGATGCTTCGTGCCAAGTTTCGTTGAAATCGGTCAACCGGTTCTGGAGAAGAAGATTTTTGAACGGTTTTTACCATATATGGGCATGGCGGCCATCTTGGTCATGTGACCTGGATTTTTTATAAACATATTTGTTACCCCTTCCTATTGATGCTTCACATAAAATTTCGCTTTGATTGGCCAAGCGGTTTCAGAGGAGAAGATGTTTGAATATTATGGAGATATACATGTATATTGCCCCGGGGTGGGGGCGGATGAGCCCCTGGTGCCCAATTTTTTTCAGAATCATTAATATTCAGTCCTACTGCTCATTTTCTGCAAGATTTTTCCTTTAAATGACAATTTAACAATTTTTCCCATTCAAATGCATTCGCGACCTATGTTGACCTTGCCGTAAAATAGGTCAAGGTCATCAAAGGGTCATGATTTATATACACATTGTAGTGCTTGAGCCATTAATGCTTCATGCCAAGTTTGGTTGAAATCGGTCCAGTGGTTCCGGAGAAGAAGATTTTTGAAGGGTTTTTACCATATATGGGCATGGCGGCCATCTTGGTCATGTGACCTGGATTATTTATATACACATTGGTTCCCCCTTCCCATAGATGCTTCATGTAAAATTTGGCTTTGATTGGCCAAGCGGTTTCAGAGGAGAAGATCTTTGAAAATGGTGGACGACGGACGACGGACGGACGGACGACGGACGGACGACGGAGCATGGGTATACTATAAGCTCACCTTGTGAGCCTGACGGCTCAGGTGAGCTAAAAACTGGGGTTTGCAGGGGTATACCTATTTTTCTTATTTCTGCTTCAAAACATAAATTGTGGGTATTTGTTAGAACTGCCTCGCCAAGGCACACAATCTATGTTTTCAGCAAAAATATTGAAAATATCAAATTTTTTTCAAATGAAATATTCAATTTTTATGGCTGAAAAAAATCTTTACAAGTTGTATATATTGTATGGGCAAGTTTTCGTAACGATGCGACACAAATGTAATTTCTAGAACCTGTCTTACTTACCTAACATTGACTAAATCAGCTGGAGTGCCGACGAAACCACCTGACATACCAGCAAACCCAGCTAACAGAACTTTCTGGTAAAATGGGAATTCACCATTATTTCTTTTCAATAATTCTTTCTTCACAGTTTCATAGATACCAAATCTAGTTAGAGAGTATGTGAGCTGAAATAAACATTAAAAACGTCTCATGAATGTGATATCCATCCCTTACATGAGCCATATTGCAAGAAGCAGTCTTTAAATTTGTAAGCAGGCTGCATAGCAACCAAATCTAGTTAGCAGCTTGAACTTTGATACCAGTTACTTTTACTTGGGTAGTAGCATAGAAAGAGCAAGTAGTAAAGGAAATGTACTAGCAGTGTAGTGAAAACAAAAGCACTGATCAGCTGTGCAGTTACTGCACAGCTGATCTGCGCCTTTGTTTTCACACAGTTCAGTTAAACATCTGGTTTTCTCATGACACAGCTCAAATGGCAAATGCTAATTCTTTGTGTGACATGGCACAAAAAAAGCAGTCTTTACCAAATTAAGCTTTGGACTAAAAAGTTTGAAGGCTATCAAAAACAGTCTTTTCTCACACTGCTGCCCATATTTTATATCCTAATTTCTATATCCTAATTTTCAAATAAGAATCAAGCTGAAGGCTGATATGTGGCTACTAAGTCTGATCTATAAGACTTGAATTTTTCTAAACCCTGAAGCTACATTTTGTTGTAACATGGCTCAATTTTAAATGAAGACACAGTCTTCAATCAAACATGCATCTCACATGGTCTGATCATGTTGTCTTATTTAAAATCTTAATGTCAAGAAAGAAAACAAACATTCATTTATAAAACAGGTTAATAAATTCATAATTAATTGCATCCTATACATCAAATGAGCTGCATCAAAAGAAAACCTGACTTTGGGGTTTCAAAGCAGCTTCAGGCCTTACATAAAGAGGTACAAGTAGGCAAAGATCAGGAAAAGGCGCAATCAGAAACAGATTCCCACTCCAAAAACCGAGGTGGGAAAAAACCAAACTAACAATCAGGTACTTATACCATGAAACAATCGTAAGCCGAATGGGCAGCTATTTTCCCAATAGGTGGCCACTCAGTTACCTTAACTTAACTAAAAATATGAAAACATACATAAGGCGCCAACAGCACAAAAAATTTTTAAACACCAAGACATAAAACAAAAAGAACCACCACAGAAGTATCGTGTGTCACTATTGGTAGGGAGTGAGTTTCGAGTAAGAAAAGCGAGTTTCTGGCAAGAAAAGTGAGTTTCGAGTTAAAAAAGTGAGTTTCGAGTTAAAAAAGCGAGTTTCGAGTTAAAAAAGTGAGTTTCGAGTTAGAAAAGCGAGTTTCAAGTTAAAAAAGTGAGTTTCGAGTTAGAAAAGTGAGTTTCGAGTTAAAAAAGTGAGTTTCGAGTTAAAAAAGTGAGTTTCGAGTTAGAAAAGTGAGTTTCGAGTTAAAAAATCGAGTTTCGAGTTAAAAAAGTGAGTTTCGAGTTAAAATAGCGAGTTTCGAGTTAGAAAAGTGAGTTTCGAGTTAGAAAAATGAGTTTCGAGTTAGAAAAGTGAGTTTCGAGTTAAAAAAGTGAGTTTCGAGTTAAAAGAGAGAGTTTCTAGTTAATATATAAAAAAATGAGTTTCGTGTTAAAAAGCGAGTTTAGAGTTAACAAAGCGAGCAGCAGGAACGTCACACGTACGTGGTATATACTTCGAACAAAATACGCTTCAGACCTCGGCTTTTCGAAATTCTCACAGATACGCGAGCGATGCGCCGCTGATACATGAATGTATGACAGAGCTGAGCCGCTGATACGTGAATGTATGACAGAGCTGCTATTATTATTATTAATATTGTTTCTTTTTAGTAAGAATTTAGCCACATCTTCTTTGACTTGACTAATTGTTAAATTGAAATAGTCAAATGGTCACCATTTTATAGGTCCATTTTCATAAATAACAGAATTCTTTAGAATATTAAACATAAACCTTCTGATACGGAAACTGAGGCCCTAAGAAGAAAGTAAGATCTGGTTTTATTGCAGCCTCGATCTGACCCCAGACATGCAGGATGTCTCCCTTACAGTGACGAAGTTCTTGATCACATTCTCAAATTATTTTTTATCAAAAGTCAGCTTATTTTTGTTTTTGTGCACGAAAACAGCTTTTACATGGTGGAATCAGATATGATCGTGAAAGAAATTATTATTAAGTGTTGGAAGCTAGTTTTGACAGCTCTTGCAGGTTTAGTAACTGTTGAAAGTTTTAATTGTTGTTATTCTCCAAATTTGTTTCATATTAAGTGTCCCTATATGAGTGATTAATTGGTTACAATGTTTCTGTGATGCTGAGTCTCCAAGTAGTCATTTTTGATCGTATCAAATAGAAACAGACAACTGCCAATTTAGACATTTCTGATTTACTGTGTTCCAAGATTTTGAATACAGGACTGCAATTGACTTTTGTTTATTTTTGGGCGTTTCCCTAAAGGAATACAACAAAGAGCCAGATATATATGTATACATTTTTGCCTTATATATTACGGCTCTTCTGGTCCTGGCTATCGGTGTACCGTGTTTAAACATAAACAATGATTTTTCAAGATGGGTAGTATGTATGCAAGTTTGTGGGACATACCATGGTGTTGTTTTTTATTTTAGGTCATTTTGGTCATTTACAAGTCTGCTGCGATTGGGGTTACTTAAATCTGAGGCAAACGATTATAAATTTGCAACGTATATCAAATACTTTATATGAAGCCACGCCAGGTCACGTGTTGTAAAACATACCAAATTGCAGCTGTAAGACAGAAAATGAAAAGGGTGGGATACATTTAATTGAAAATCATTTGGCTTCACAACCCTCGGACTATCGGGCCCTCGGATTAACGGGCCCTAGGACTATTGGGCCCTCGGACTATCGGAATAAAAAAACAAAAACTTTAACACAAAATCCTCGGACTATCGGAATAAAAAAACAAAATCTTTAACACAAAATTTCTAAGTCCATGACCTTGACCTCAAGGTCACCCAGGGTTGGTCATGACGGTACTGCATAAAACTTCGGACCAATTCTACCAACATGCAAAGTATCTACTTTATCCATCAACAGGACCAAGAGATATATAGACTTATAAAAACTTTAACCAAAAACTTAAACACAAAATTTCTAAGTCCGTACCCACGGATGACCTTATCCCAAAAAAACAGGCTGTGTAGGAATCAGCACTCCTTGGCATTTCATATACCCTCAGCAAGTACAAATGCCTATTTGCATAGCTTTTTCCTCCAGACTCATCGGGAAAACATGTCCATACAATATATACCTCCTTACACCCCACTTTTATATAGCAAAACTGGGGTATGCAGGGGTATACCTATTTTTCTTAAGTTTTTGATCCAAAACATAGATTGTGGGTACTCGTTAGAACCGCCTCGGCGAGGCTGTTTTAACGTGTACCCACAATCAATGTTTTGAGCAAAAATACTAAAAATATCAAGTTTTCCAATGAAACTTTCAATTTTTGCTGCTGAAAAATATCATATTGCATGGGCAAGTTTACGTAATGTATTAAAGATTGGAATGAACTCCCTGATTCTCTGATCTCCTCTGCTGAAATTTCGGATGATTGTGTGCCTAAATTTACTTCTCTTGTGAGAGCTCGGGACTAATCCCCTCCGGTCAAACCCCATCCTCCTGGTCGGTCACGAGGAGGCGACAACAAACAATGCAAGGATTATACCAACCAGAGGACCAATGGTCCTGTAAATGCTCACCTGAGATCTGGGATATATACCAATAAACTTGGCAGACAACCACCGTGGGGTAATTTTTTTACATAAACATAAATCTTCTGTCCATTTGCTCACTTCAAGCAAGTTTCCTGCCATTAAATGACATTTTCCCAGTTTTACCCATTCAAATGCGTAGGCATCCTAAGTTGACCTTGCCGTGAAAGGTCAAGGTCACCACAGGGTCATAATTTATAAAAAAAAAATTGTAGAGCTCCATTCACTGATGCTTCAAGGCAAGTTTCAAAATCATAGGCCTTAGAAGATTTTTAAAGGAATTTGCTATTTATAGCCATGATGGGTCATCTTGGTCATACGACCTTGACCATTCATACAAACTTTCATTCCTCCTTCCTAACGATGCTTCAAATAAAGTTTGGCTTTGATTGGCCAAGCGGTTTTAGAGAAGATGTTTGAAATTGTGGACGACGGACGGACGCCGGAGCATGGGTGTACTGTAACTTCGGCTCAGTTGAGCTACAATCGATTTCACAAAGGCACGACGAAAGCGGTGATGCAAACATGAGAAAACTAGACCTGTCAATGAAATATTTTAGGTCACGAGATCAAATTGTACTAATGCGGAAGTCAAAAATACACATCAAACGAATTCTTTCTGATTGAAGTTTGTTCTTAGTGCAGTAAATGGTCATGTCCAGAGAAAAGGAAATTACATATCAATGAATTTATCAATGTTTTTTCTTGATTTACATCATTATCATAAACTTAGAGGCAATCAATTAGATACAGATCAGTTATAGGGTAGATTTATTATAGAACATTGTGACTGAATGAGATAAACTGTCCAGTCAAAAACGATTATTGGAAAATCAACGTCTTTTCGCATGACACAGCTCTGTACTAATGACCTTTCCTTTTTAAAAGTGTATCATTTTCGGAAAACACGCTCACTGACCTTGGTTCAAAATATTTGGATTGACGCAATATGAATCGTCGTGGTGCACAGAAATTAAAGCGCGTTTTTTAACATTGCGTCAGCACACCAATGACACACATAAAAATATCAAGGTTACATGTGATTTGCATAAATATTACATCAGTTTTATGTCCCCAAGGTCGAATTCAAATCATGTCAGAAACATGATATATGTCACGTACCAACATCAAAAAACCGGATGTTAGTCAATCAATAAACCCAATCTTCGATGATTGTCAACCGAAAGTACATGTCATTCGAATTAAAGAGTATTTCTTCGATTGGTTAGCATAGAGATCATCTAACTCCTCTGCAAGAGATCATCTATCGCCATTTTTCTATTTTTCTAGTTAAAATTTTCGAGTTTCTAGTTACAATTTTCGAGTTTCGAGTCAAAATTTTCTAGTTTCGAGTTAAAATTTTCGAGTTTCGAGTCAAAATTTTCGAGTTTCGAGTTAAAATTTTCGAGTTTCGAGTTACAATTTTCGAGTTAAAATTTTCGAGTCAAAATTTTCGAGTCAAAATTTTCGAGTTACAATTTTCGAGTTAAAATTTTCGAGTTTCGAGTTAAAAAGTCAGATTCTATGGGCCCGTTTTAGGGTCGTTCCAGAATTAACCATATGGGGGGGGGGGGGGGTGGGAGGCAGTTTTTTTCAAGCCCCACCACCAATAAAAAAAAAGAAATCAGCCCCCACCATGCACAATTTTGAATAAAAATTCAAACCCACCACCCATAATAAAAAAAATGCTTGCCTACCCACCTAGCATTAAAAAAAATGATTGTGGAACCCCCACCTGGTACAAAATAAAATAAAAAACCTTTTTTCGTCTGTTAAACATTAAACATCACTATTTGGTCTGGTGGTAGTACTGTCGATTTAAAGCTGCATGGTAATGAGTGTAAACAACAACTGACCGCTTGATCGGTCAATGGCGTGGTTTTCGCGAGTCTATAGGTCAATTCGGTCATGTATGTTACGCGGTTTTATAGAGAGAGAGAGCAGTTTTCTTACAGTTTCTCTTTATGGTAAGAGAGAGAGAGAGAGAGAGAGAGAGAGAGAGAGAGAGAGAGAGATTGTCAGGCGTTCGCCAAGGTGCAATTTTCTTACAGTTTCTCTTTATGATATTATGATACAATGAAACCAATATATATTATCTTTTGCACATTTTAAAAGGGAAAGATCGCGTTTTCTAGAAGAACAAGAACAGAACTTTATTGTGATACAAAATCTCAGACCACACGCAGGTGGTATATGAGAAAATCAGAAAATCGAAATTAAAGTGTAACTTGGCAACTGAATCTGTCCCGGATACGAGAGATGAGCATGTACGCGTCACGCTAGCCTACGCTTATTTATTTACCGTGTTAGGTGCACAGTCTGATCCGGATGTGCGGCACAACGGCTCGACATTTTTAAAAGGCAAATTTTTCAACCATCTCCTTGGGGGGAGTCACATGCACATCTTTCGTAATCGGGTTATAGAAATTAATACCGTATTACCTGCATGTTTTGGGACTAAAAAAAATAATTAGATCTCTGGCTGTCTCAATTATCTCAATTTAAAAAAAGTTAGAAAAAAAAACTGTGTCCGAACTGTTAAGGTAATTACCATTCTTTCCCAGGTTAGCGACAATGTTTCAATGTTTGCATCCAAATTCCTTCGCGGGAAATGGATGCGAGAGAGAGAGTTTTGCTGTGTGCAGTGCAGGGGTCCCTCCCGCAAGGAACCGTCTGTAATACGGTATCCTATAAGCTTTCTGACAAAAAGTATCTGTACATTGATATTATTGTTCTTAAATTTTAAGTCTTGAAGGTGTAGAACACTTCCGCATATTTTTTGGTGAAATGTTGTTATACCTTCACAAGGGAGCATTTCCCCTTTGCATTTTTTGTGTAATTATCGGCTAATTACCAAACTAATATGTTGTTATTTGAAGGCCCATTTACCTGACTAATTTGGTCATGTTGGTGAAGAACTGCACTGGTATCCATATAAAACGTTGGTTATACGTTTTCAAGGGAAATAACTCATGACTTACTTTGTGTATCTTGCCCATGCATTGAATTGCAATACGAAAACAAACGGGACCAAAATCGGTTTGCTTTTGAAGACTGTAGATACAGGATATGCTGCACATATTTGTTTTATATGCACAGGGCTTCGGATCAGTGTCATGACGGTAAGGGTCGTTTGAACTACTTTCCATGGTTCAGTGATTTTGCCTTATATCTTGACACTCAATTAGTATATTTTCTTACTTCTTTCAGATTATGAGTGAGTATGACCAGACCTTTGACCCCAATATACTTATAGGTCACTGTGACCTAATTTCACGGTTCAGTGATTTTGCCTTATATCTCGGTACTCAAATGGTTTATGAACAAACTTCTTTCAAAGTATGTTTGCGTATGACAAGACCTTTGACCCTGAAGTAGTCCTAGGTCACTGTGACCTAATTTCACGGTTCAGTGATTTTGCCTTATATCTTGACACTCAATTAGTATATTTTCATACTTTTTTCAGATTATGAGTGAGTATGACCAGACCTTTGACCCCAATATACTTATAGGTCACTGTGACCTAATTTCACGGTTCAGTGACTTTGCCTTATATCTCAACACTCAAGTGGTTTATGAACATACTTCTTTCACACTATGTTTGCGTATGACAAGACCTTTGACCTAAAGTAGTCCTAGGTCACTGTGACCTAATTTCACAGTTCAGTGATTTTCCTTTATATCTCGGCACTCAATTGCTATATGGACATACTTCTTGCACGATATGTATGAGTATGACAAGACCTTTGACCGCAAAGTATTCCTGGGTCACTGTGACCTAATTTCATGGTTCAGTGATTTTGCCTTATTTCTCGACACTCAGTTGGTATTTTTTCATACTTCTTTCTGATTATGAATGAGTATGACCAGACCTTTAACCCAAACATACTTATAGGTCACTATGACCTAATTTCATGGTTCAGTGATTTTGCTTTATATCTCAACACTGAATGGGTATATGATCATATTTCTTTCACATTATGAGTGAGTATCACTAGACCTTATAGGTCAGTGTGACCTTATTTCTCGGTTCAGTGATTTTGCATTGTGTTGGTATATGAACAATATGAGTGAGACCTCTAAATCTTAGGTAGTTATAGTTAACTTTCATAGTTCAGTGATTTTGCCTTATTGCATCAAGGCAAAAAGATGTATGAGCATAATGCTTTGGGTTACTGGTCGGGTTTGACCTTATGTTTGACAAAGGTCAGAAGCAGTCGAGCACGCTGTCCTGCGACAGTTCTTATTTTTTATCGAAATTCTCTCTGACATTTTTCAAATCATTTCAGGACCCTTCTTACACAGAGGTACAAGTAGGCAAAGATCAGGAAAAGGCGCAATCAGAAAGAGATTCCCACTCCAAAAACCGAGGTGGGGAAAAAAACCAAACTAACAATCAGGCACTTATACCATGAAACATATCGTAAGCCAAATGAGCAGCTATTTTCCCAATAGGTGGCCACTCAGTTACCTTAACTTAATTGAAAACATACATAAGGCGCCAACAGCACAAAAAATTTGAAACACCAAGACATAAAACAAAAAGAACCACCACAGAAGTATCGCCTTGGAACGATCAGTAACACAAAGTTACTGGCGGGCTTAAACCGGTTTTACAGGATCCTAACCTCACCCTCAGCTTCTGCAGTGGTTCATAACATTTAATAAGTTCTTCGGTCCTCGTGGTGAATCTCTAACTAGTCAATGAATCATCAAGAACAAACAAATAAATTATGACAAACATCCTGATGAATCAAAAACAAGGACTCACAGATTGAGTAAGCTGCCCAACGATGGAGATCCCTGGGCGCCGAATAACCTACTAACTCCGGAGCAAAAGAAAAACACCAGTTGGACCCCGGTGGGCCAAGCAACAGACAAGAAGCTCCGGCCCCAAACCAACTAAAATGAATAGCTTTAAGTCGGGGCCATCATAGAGTCTGACGCCCGACCCACCGGCGTGCAATTAAAGAAGGCAGCATAGTTATCAACCATGATTGGGTTAAAAACTAAGCATGCAGACTGTCGCATAACATTCAAGTTATAACCTATACGTCTGTAATGTGTTATGATTTTTCTGAACTGAAAAGAAAAATCTTCAAACACTTCTTCTTTGACCTCAGTGACCATGCTTATAAACATAGAATTGACCTCATTCTAAATAGGCTTTGAAACCTATTGCAAAAGTTCAAACCTATTCTTACCTGGTCACACCTTTACAGATTAACTAATAAACAGGTGTCGTATGGGTTGTGTTGTCAAAACACCCTGGAACAAGTTGGTGACAATAAACAAAAGATTAAGGGAATCGATCTCCCCCTATCTGTAGAGAGGCCATGACAGAGAGTGATATTACCAAATTCAGTGATGTCAAAACATAATTTTAGATCTCACGATGATGTGTGTGTGTGTTTATAATTTGGGTAACAACTCCAAATTAGATAAAAAAAAATGCCAATTGATTAGAGTGTTGCAGTAATTTTGATCAATCAATCTTAAGATAAAGTGCCCAATACACCTAGATGATTCTTATATGCCAATATAATACCATATACAGTTAAATCATAACTGCTTAATTCAAGACTGGCTAGATTATAAATGCAAAACTAATCGATTGATTATTCGATTACATTTGCAAATCATTTGTTATTGTAATCGGTTAAATTCAGGAAAAAATATTTTTAATCGTAATCGTTAATCGTAAGATTGAAATTAATTGTAATCGTTAGTGATTAACTTTGAAAGTAATCGATAACAGGTCTGGTGGACAAAATGGCGGGGTAAACTAAACTGATACCCTGGGAGCTCGGGACTAATCCCCTCCGGTCAAGCCCCATCCCCCTGGTGTGGTATTGTCAGGTTGACGTTTCACCAATATACTATATTCTGATTCTGATGTCGTGGCAAATGTCAGATTGGTTCCGTTAACTAACAAAGTTAAAGCGGGTTTCAGTCGGTCATGGGGAGGTGACAACAAACAATGCAAGGATTATTCCAACCAGAGGACCAATTGTCCTGTAAACGCTCACCTGAGATCTGGGATATATACCAATAAACTTGGCAGACAACCACCGTGGGATATTTTTACATAAGCATAAATCTTCTGTCCATTTGCTCATTTCAAGCAAGTTTCCTGCCATTAAATGACATTTTCCCACAAAATCATAGGCCTTAGAATATTTTTTATAGGAATTTGCTATTTATAGCCATGATGGGTCATCTTGGCCATGCGACCTTGACCATTTATGCAAACTTTCATTCCTCCTTCCTAACGATGCTTCAAATAAAGTTTGGCTTTGATTGGCCAAGCGGTTTTAGAGAAGAAGATCATTACGAACACGTGTTCATGCAATAGGCTTTAAAAATTGAAAATTTTCAGCTGAATAAATTTCATATGTTTCTAATTTTGCTCAAAACATAGAATGTGGATACACTATAGAACCGCCTCGCTGAGTCGGTTCTAACGAGTACCCGCAATCTATGCTTTGGAGCAAAAATAAGAAAAATAGGTACATTACGAAACTTTGCCCATGCAATACACAGAGATTTTTTTCAGTTGTAAAAAATGAAAATTTCTTCAGAAAAATCTTGATATTTTTGCTCAAAACGTAGATTGTGGGTACACGTTAGAACCGCCTCGGCGAGGCGGTTCTAATGAGTACCCACAATCTATGTTTTGGAGCAAAAATAAGAAAAATAGGTATACCCCTGCATACCCCAGTTTTACTATGTAAAAGTGGGGTTTGAGGGGGTATACTTTACACGGACTTGTTTTCCTGATGTACCCATGCATACGCCAGTTTTGCATTATAATAAAAGTGGGGTTTAAGGGGGCATAAATTGCATGGACATGTTTGCCTGATGTGTTTGAGACGGACGCCGGAGCATGTGTATACTGTAACTTCGGCTCAGCTGAAAAGGGCGTTTTTAAACATTGCGTCAGCACATCAATGACACACATAAAAATTTCAAGGTTACATGCGATTTGCATAAAAAGGTACAAGTAGGCAAAGATCAGGAAAAGGCGCAATCAGAAAAAGATTCCCACTCCAAAAACCGAGGTGGGAAAAAACCAAACCAACAATCAGGTACTTATACCATGAAACATATCGTAAGCCGAATGAGCAGCTATTTTCCCAATAGGTGGCCACCCAGTTACCTTAACTTAACTAAAAATATGAAAACATACATAAGGCGCCAACAGCACAAAAAATTTTAAACACCAAGACATAAAACAAAAAGAACCACTACAGAAGTATCGACTTGGAACGATCAGTAACACAAAGTTAAATATCACATCAGTTTTATGTCCCCAAGGTCGAATTCAAATCATGTCAGAAACATGATATCTGTCACGTACCACATCAAAAAACCGGATGTAAGTCAATCAATAAACCCACGATGATTGTTTTCCGCGAAAGTCATCCGAATTAAATAGTATTTCTTCGATTGGTTAGCTAAGAGATCATCAAACTCCTCTGCAAGAGATCATCTATTTTTCAAGTTAAAATTTTCGAGTTTCGAGTCAAAATTTTCGAGTTTCGAGTTACAATTTTCGAGTTTCGAGTCAAAATTTTCGAGTTTCAAGTTAAAATTTTCGAGTTTCGAGTCAAAATTTTCGAGTTTCGAGTAAAAATTTTCGAGTTTCGAGTTACAATTTTCGAGTTTCGAGTCAAAATTTTCGAGTTTCGAGTTAAAATTTTCGAGTTTCGAGTCAAAATTTTCGAGTTTCGAGTTACAATTTTCGAGTTTCGAGTTACAAATTTCGAGTTTCGAGTCAACATTTTCGAGTTTCGAGTTAAAATTTTCGAGTTTCGAGTCAAAATTTTCGAGTTTCGAGTTACTATTTTCGAGTTTCGAGTTAAAATTTTCGAGTTTCGAGTTAAAATTTTCGAGTTTCGAGTTAAAAAATTCAGTTTCTATAGGGTGCCGTTTTACTATTTATTCATCATTTTAGGATATCCATAATTCAAAATCACTTAATCAAGCTGAATTACGGAAATTTAGGATATCCATAAATCGAATTTTGGATATCCAACAATCAGCCTGAATTTTGGAAATCCAAAATTTGACTTATGGACATCCATAATACGATTTATGAATATCCATAATTTGACTTATTCATATCATTAAATCAGTTTGATTTATGGGTATCTATAAATACAATTATGGATATTATAAGTTGATGGATAGCAACTAATCAATGCAAATCTTCACGCATATTTGGAAACTTTCATACTTCAAATTGGCTTTATTATGTACATTGATGTCGGTCAAGGATGATAGTTTATTAACGATTATTTACTCAAAACAGAAGGGCTACTTATATTAAGCGAAATCCATTAACCAGTTTATGGTGAATGGACTTTCCCATCGTTATCATTTGGGTAAGTCCACTGTCATTTTGAGGGGAATCGGTTTTGATTTTTATGTTTTATTTAATTTTTCAATGACATTTTCTTTCAGCAAACAGAAAAGCCCCAGATGTGTGCGTGTGTAAGGTTGCGAGGAGTGGACCTTTTTTCAATGCTACGTAATGAAATTTGAGAATAAATATTACTTAAACCAGTTTTTGGAATTTTTTTTTTAAATAAGCCACTTTTTAACTCGAAACTCACTTTTTTTAACTCGAAACTCACTTTTTAACTCGAAACTCACCTTTTTAACTCGAAACTCACTTTTTTAACTCGAAACTCGCTTTTTTAACTCGAAACTCACCTTTTTAACTCGAAACTCACTTTTTTAACTCGAAACTCGCTTTTTTAACTCGAAACTCGCTTTTTTAACTCGAAACTCGAAACTCACTTTTTTAACTCGAAACTCACTTTTTTGACTCGAAACTCACTTTTTTGACTCGAAACTCACTTTTTTGACTCGAAACTCACTTTTCTAACTCGAAACTCGCTTTTGTTACTCGAAACTCACTACTCGAAAAAAAGAACTCCTCAGAAGTATCGACTTGGAACGATCAGTAACACAAAGTTACTGGCGGGCTTAAACCGATTTTACATGGCCATAACCTCACCCTCAGCTTCCGCAGTGGTTCAGTGATATACAAGAAATAAGAAAAATCATATTAAGAAAATACTAAACATATATACCAACGTTTAACATGAATAACGGAAAGCAGGGTGAGCAGCTATTGAAGGTATTAGGTATAAGCCTAGAAATTTAAGGTTTTAAAAGAAAAAATATTATACTATTTAAGTAACCAAAACAAAGGCAGTGATCATTTGAAACCTCATCAACAACATGTAATATGCACAAAGAACTACATTTGAGCCGTGATTGGAGAAAACCAGTCTTCGGGATTTCTGACCAAGTCTGACTCAAACCGGCCTGTACAGTCACAGAAGCAGGCTAGAAGCTTGAAAATTTGGATTTAAGAAGAAGAGTAATTGTACTATCTGTGTAGCAAAAACAATGGCGCTGATCAGCTGTGCAGTTACTGCACAGCTGATCTGCGTCTTTGTTTTCGCATAGGCAAAAATCCAGTTTTCTCTTGACGCGGGTCCAGAGCTGCAGTATCAATAACAGTTTAACCTTAACTGCCATGTCAAGGATATTGCCAAGTCAAACATTTTGAACTTTAACAGCTCTGTCATGTTGGTTAGGGGTGGTTGAAAAGGGCAATCCTAATTAAATTCTACAAGTAGATTTAATTTGGAAAGTGCATCCTTCATCAGAATTTTCTCCCAATAAGTTGTTTGCTATCTGGTTGGGGTACTCATTTCTTTATTTTTGCTAATTGGTACTTCTTTCATCAAATATTTTATTTTTAGCCCAGAAATATTTCTTTCCAGAATTTAGATACGCTATTTGTAATTTTCGAAAGAACAATTTGAACAATGAGTTCAAAAGAAAATAAAAATTTCTAATAAATAGCGTATCTGAATTTTGGAAAGAAATTGTTACACTTGTGATTACATGTATCTGGGCCTACAGTACTTAACCTTTAGTTATTTGTTAGATAACTCTGTGGCATACTCACTTTGTATACCTGTTACCAGGATCTTGGGTTCCATCCAAGGCTTCTTCAGTCTTTCGAATGAGACCTTTAAACCAAGGTCCCAGCTCAATATGACCTTAGCTGTTGAGTAAAACATACAAATGAAATCAACCAACCAATCTTTTGTTATTGTAATTTAGAAAGTAATGATGGCCAAGCCCATAATGCTCCTGCATCACTTCAAAGAAAAAAAAGCCAAAAAGTTACATTCATGGTCATACATACCTGCCTAAGTATTGAAGCAGTAAGACCATTGTATAATCCTGTAATACCATCTGTTTTCACCACCTTTATGCCCATAGATATCAAACCTATCTTCCCTTTCTGCTGGGTCTGTAAGTGCACCTGCAAATATAAAAAGTCTTACGAAAACTTGTCCATGCAATATACAATTTTTTCATCAGTAAATGATAAAGATTTCAAAATTTTGCTCAGAACAATGATTATGGGTACACGTTAGAACCGCCTCGGCGAGGCAGTTCGACCGAGTACCCACAATCTATGTTTTGGAAAAAAAAAAGAAAAATAGGTATACTCCTGTACGATTTTACTACGATGCTGTCCCCTGGAGTTGCGCACTTAAGCATTGTTTGACCATTTAGATTATAACAGAAGCAATTTCTGAATAAAACAAATAATCCCCTTTTTGCATGAACATGTAATGCATACAATTACCAAAAGAAATTATGAAAATGTCAAAAACTTTTCTCTGAATTTCATCATAAGTAAAGCTACCCCCATGTTTATCCCTTACGTCAAAGGTCACATGGAGTTGCGCACTTGATTTATTTGACGTCATTAGATGGCTTTCTTCAAGAAATATGGTATTTAAACAAATATTTTGTGAAATATTTGTCATATTTCTAGTTGATTAGCCACAAAAAGATGGAATAAAGCAGCCCCATGCATAATTAATTTGGCCAATGCAATATACTGGGTAAACAAAATGTCTTGCAAGTACGTTTTACATAATTTTCTCCTTCTGTTCTGTCCCATCTATGATAATTTTTATTTTTAGTTCATTTAATGAAGTTAGCTGACAAAATGTTACTCACAAACAAGTGTAAACTTTCATGCCTTAGACCTGAGACAAGAAACTAAGAGATGCGCAAGTCCATGTGCCGCGCAACTCCATGAGACTCAACTGTATACATGTATAATTCATGCTAGTGTGATGTTATGAGCGTGTATATGTATTTAAATAAACTGTAAGTGAATACACATACCATGATACTAAAATGTTTTGTGCAACATGTATGTATGTATCTTTTTTATAGCTCAATGAAGTAGTAGACAGTTTTGTTTTACCTGAGAATCAGGCATTCTGTATGAAAAATGAGCCGCCTTGTGGGAAAACCAACAATGTGGTTTCTGAACAGGTCCGACACAAACCGACCTGTACAGTCACAGAAGATGGCTAGAAGCTTGAAATTTCGGATTTACGTAGAAGAGGATTTGTACTAACTGAGTAGCGAAAACAAAGGCGCTGATCAGCGTCTTTGTTTTCGCCTATGCAGATTGTTGGTTTTCCCATGGGGCGGCTCAAATGTTTTTGTCTGATGATGATAATTCAAAATTATGCCATTCTAGACTCAGTCTGTCTGTCGTTAAGTTAAAGTAGATCACAGAATGCATTATCATTGTTTGTGTCACAGGGTATAGGTATATAGCTAACTTGTACTGCCCTGCAGTACAAGCCTGCTTTTATAGCGACATGGTAGAATGTTTGCTTTGCATGACGGAGGACCTGGTTCGATCCCTGTTGGGGAATAAAGAATTTCTCTTCGCCTGTTACATTTGGTGCCCAATATGAATTAATCCTATGACCTGTGCAGTAATTACCTGTGCTGACGAGTATGTTTCCACAATAAACTATATAGCCTGGGACTTCGGGGACGAAGCCCAGTTTGGTGGGGGAGAATGTCACAGGGTATAGGTATATAGCACACTTGTACTGCCTTGTGGTACAAGCCGGCTTTTATGGGGTGCCGTTTTACTATTTATTCCCTATTTTAATATGGATATAGTAGATTCCTTTTAGGATATCCATAAATCATTTTTGGATATCCATAAATGATTTAAGGATATCCATAATTCATTTAAGGATATCCTCAAATCGATTTATGGATATCCTTAATTCAGCTCAATTATGGATATCCATAAACTGATTTTAGGATATCCGTAAATGAATTATGGATATCCTAAAATGCAACCTTAGTAAAGGATATCCATAATTCGATTTAAGGATATCCTTAAATATGATGAATATTGGATATCCATAATTTGATTTATGGATATCCTTAAATCCATTTATGGATATCCCAAAATAGGGTTGTATTTTAGTATATCTATAACTCATTTAAGGATATCCTTAAATCACAAGACCAGGGTTCAACTGGTGGTTTTCTTTTGCTCCAGAGTTAGTAAGTTATTGGGCGCCCAGGGATCTCCATCGTCGGGCAGCTTACTCATTCTGTGAGTCCTCGTTTTTGATTCATCATGGAATTTATCATGATTTATTTGTTTGTCCATGATAATTCATTGACTAATTAGAGATTCACTACGAGGACCGAACAACTAACTAAATGGTATGAACCACTGCAGAAGCTGAGGGTGAGGTTAGGATCCTGTAAAACCGGTTTAAGCCCGCCAGTAATTTTATATTACTGATCGTTCCAAGGCGATACTTCTGTTGTGGTTCTTATTGTTTTATGTCTTGGTGTTTATTTTTTTGTGCTGTTGGCGCCTTATGTATGTTATCATATTTTAGTTATGTTTAAGTAACTGAATGGCCACGAATGGCCACCTTTTGGGAAATAGCTGCTCATTCGGCTTACTAAATGTATTCATGGTCTTAGTACCTTATTGTTAGTTTGGTTTTTTCCCGTCTCGGTTTTTGGAGTGGGAATCTTTTTCTGATTGCGCCTTTTCCTGATCGTTGCCTACTTGTACCTTTCAATCAAATTATGGATATCCTTAAATCAGCCTATTTATGGATATCCTAAATTCGAATTATGAATATCCTTAATTCGATTTATGGATATCCTAAATTCAAGACTAATTTTGGATATCCATAAATACATTTAAGGATATCCTTAAATAAACTGATTTAAGGATGTCCATAATTCGAATTTAGGATATCCTAAAATCGAATTATGGATATCCTTAATTCAGCATGATTTTTGGATATCCAAAAATGTATTTTAGGATATCCTTAAATGTATTTATGGATATCCTTAATTCATTTATGGATATCATATATTCATTTTTGGATATCTGTAATTCATTTATGTATATCCTTAAATAATTTAGGATATCCATAATTATTTCAGAATATCCTTAATTCAATTTAGGATATCCATAAATGAATTATGGATATCCATAAATGAATTATGGATATCCATAAATAAGGAATAAATAGTAAAACGACCCCCCCCCCCCCCCATACTAGTGTTTGCTTAGCACCCAGAACCTGGTTCGATCCCCGTCATGTATGAAATAATTTTTCTTTGCCTGTTACATTTGTATAGTGATGAGCTGTTTATGCTTTAAGCTTAAAAAAAACTGTGACTACCTGGTGAATTAAACCATACATGAATCAAGTCATCTACAGCTGGCAGACTTGGGTTGAAAATAAATCAACCTGCAGAGCATTTTCTCTATACAAAACTGGGAATGGTTTCCAGTACCAATTTTTTTCTTAATTCGGTAAAACAAATTCCCAAATGACCTGAAACATTCCCAGTTAGTAGAAAATTTCAAATTTACAAGGTAAATTAATTTTTTTTTTTTTTTCAAAATCTTATTTTTTTCCCAAAATCTTGCTTTTTTCCAATGTCATCATTACCCAAAAAATTCCCAAAAGGTCAGAAAAAGCGCTGACCTGTCAATGTCAACCTACCAAACTCCAGATAAACTCCCACAAGAGTTGAGAGTACTTTAGAATTGTTACCTCATGCAGCCTTGTGGTAACAACATTTGCCTTGTAGACAATGCTCATGAATTTTATCCAAGGCTTTGATCAATTCAGTTTTATTAAATTTCTGACAAGACTCTAAACGGGAACCAAGGCCCTGTCTCAGTATTACCTCAGCAGTTGGTAGGACTTCAAAAAGAACAGTATCTGAAACTGCACCTCATATGTAAGGTTAATGATGATCAAGAAATCAAGATCAAGCCACCGCATGAGAAAACCAGATTTTTGCCTATTCGAAAAAAAAGATGCAGATCAGTTGTTCAGTAACTGCAAGGCTGATCAGCACAGCGTCTTTGTTTTCACTACACAAATAGTACAATCACTCTTCTTCTTAAATCCAGAATTTCAAGCTTCTAGCCTTCTTTTGTAACTGTATAGACTGGTTTTTGTCAGACCTGGTCGGAAACACTGAAGCCCAGTTTTCTTGCATCACGACTCATGAGATCAAGCCTATTAAAATTTATTTAATTGGCAATTTTAAATTATGTTAAATTGTCAATTAAACATTTAATTGGCAATTACAACAAACTTGGCTCAGAGTATGGAAACACTACCACTGGCTAAAATCAAGGTTGTAAGGTCACAATGATTTGCAAAGATAACTTAGACATCGTCCATCAAGAAAGATGAAGCAATCAAAGACAGTAGATACCTTGAGAAGATCTAGTGGATGTGTGCAGCAAGCTGCCATTGCACTGGCAGTCCCACCAAAATACCATCTTCCTATCCGTTTTGTCTTGTCAACAGTTGACATTGCTGCAATCAGACACTTTCACTTATTTACTTTCGATGTATTGTGCTGTCACGATCCCAATACACAATAATGTGTAACTTCAAAGAGTTAAATTGAGGTCATCCAAAGTAAATTGGCAGAAGGTGAAGGTTGATCACGTAGACAACTTGGAATTTCCAGTTCAAACGAGTCGCCTCCCCTGAATGCGGTAAAACTACTAAAGAATCTTCGTGAAACTGTTAGTACAGTTATCGTGTTAGTCAGAGATATATACTATACAGAGATTTGAAACTGCTATTGAACATCGATATTTGCCCCCGCTATGACTGTCGCTCAGGTAGACAGGTAAATCGAGGGAAAAAATCAATATTTTTATCGGCCGCTGAGTCTGTTCTGAAAGTTTGTATATTAGCAAAAATATATTGTTAATATTTTCTTCGTTTGGTTCGCTATTATCTAGATAATAGTAGAAATATTTATTTTTGTTAAATAGGCCTTCGAATTTCCAACAAATAGATACTAAACACGCCCGGTATCTTTGTTAAAAAGAGTTATTTATTTACGGTTGATAATTTATATAATTATTATCCTTTGTCCTACGATTTGTAAAAGCCGTTGTTGTTGGGGTTTTTTTCTCCCACAAATTAATACGTTTTTAATTATGCTTATTATCTACGCGACTGGACACATTTGAAACAATTATTTACGGATTATCTTTAGATTAAAGAAATCGCCGATTGACTAATCTCGCCGTAATACTAATCATATTTAACGCCGAGAAAGAAACGATAATTAGTGAACAAGGCGCTAATTAAAATAAAATGCATATTTAAGCTTGAACTCCGAAAGTTCATTCGCAATTTACGTTAAACGCGCGTCAGAATGTCTTACGGAAAAGACGATTTTTTACATTGGGATGATGATATTGATCTTGATTCTTTGCTAGGTGATTATACGTGTAGTGAAATTGAACTCACCGACGATGATGAACCATCGACAAAAAAAACAGAAAGCAAAAAAAAAAGTGAAAAATGAAAATAGTGCTAAGGCTAAAACGTACAATTGTTCCGAGTGTACTAATTCGTATGCGTCGATATCTGGGTTGCGCGGTCATCTACGAAAAAAAAACATGGAATTACAAATGCAAAAGGTAAGGAGGCCATTCAATATTTTGATCTTGTATATTTCATTGTTCGACTTTTTTCTCTCGATTTCCCCAAAAATGACTTTTTATCAGGTGTTTTCTTGCAATGTTTTCACAATGTTTAACGAACATGTGAATAAAAATAATTATACACAATTTTTATCTATCTATCTTCATAGCTATACTGAGTCGATCAATTTCTGATCATCATCATCAGTTTTAAGCTCCTTTTAGCCACAATTTAGCTAAATTCAGTTCAGAAGCTAACATCTAGGATTTCCTGAGCCTGCTGTAAAATCATTTGTCATTTTTTCTTTCAAAATGTAACTTTTTCATCTTATTTGCAATGCCAAATAAGGTGTAGAAAATATCGCCATTTTAAATTCAAAAGCGCGAAAAGTTGTGAAAAACAGCTGCTTAATTCGGATGATTTGACCCTGTCAAAGATACCCAAACAGTATCAAAGGGCAATAAAACGATTTGTAAGACATTGTTCTTTAAGAATATTGATGATGTTTATCAAAAAAAATGTCATTCATGGAAGCCTTATAATGAAAAATAAAACGCATCGTTTTGAGATCGGACGGAACAGATTTTCCTAAAAATACAAAAATAGTCAATATTTATACGATCATAACCCAAACGCAGTCACGCGCTGAGTGCTAATTTACAAATAAAACGACTTTTACATCTTTCTTCTTTCATATTTTGTTGATTAAAAATTACCTAGCCTATTAATAACAACGCATTGCAGTAAAAAAGTACCGACTATTTTACGCTTGGTCGGCATTTTGAAACCCTCAACAAGGATTGCATCGTTTTATCAACGTAAAATACACGAGTAAAAACCCAATAAGAACACTACAAATTTCAGAATCTGGTTCATAAATGAAAGTTAAAATGCTTATCATTTCTTTAGGACTAAAATATTGCTTCATCAGATGTATAAAATCGCCGATGGAAGTTGATTTTTATAGCGTTGAAATTGTCTTCGTTTAGAGTAAAAAAAAAACAAAATGGCGGAAGTAGGTGGAGCCACAGGTAGAGGCGCGTCAATCAAAAGTTACTGCTAGGTGGACTTTCTTATCTCTTCATCTTTATCTCAGTGTTAGTACAGTTATCCAACTGTTACAGTTCGTTTGTGTGAAGGAGGTATGATGCACATTTAGCTAAAGCCGAAAATTAGAACGCTCCACGCCACCAGAGGACACCCCAAGACACATCAGGACACCAACAGTTTGCTTTTATTGAACTCTAGAATTCTTGAGGAAAATGTATTATTGTCTCCTAGATGTGAAAGAAGCAGTTTAGCTAGCAAAGAAGCTAACAAAAGTAGTTACTTTCCACAGACTATCTGGGACTGGAATGACCTCCCTGATTCTCTGATCTCCTCTGCTGAAATGCCCGATGACTGTGTGTCCAAGTTCGCATCTCTTGTGAGAGCCATGGATTAATTTCCCACCTGGTGCGTCCACTGGTGAAATATTGTCAATTTGGCATGTCACCAGTAAACCATTCAGATTCAGATTGTTTCAGGATGAACATTATATAGTCACCAACACAGCAGACTGCCAACCCTCTTGCGAGACTTGGACAGTACTTCTACTTCTACTTCTTACTCCCAACAATCAATTTCTGATTATTACTGGGAGGCGCTGTCGGGAACAGCTATGAAAATGATGAAAATGGGTGATGTTAAGGCATAGATGAAATGAATGATCATGAAACTAAAAAGATCTACATTTACTAAGGCTAAAAGTTAAAACATAAAAATGATGTGATGATTAGAATGTAACAGTGGCCAGCCCAGAAGTGAATTCACCTAGGCTGGAACTGGCCTTTAGACTGTAAGGGAGAATATTCCATTGCCTAATTGTTCTGGGAAAATATGAGTTCATATGGTACCGAGTCCGGGAATATGGTATGAAGAAATTCAGGTTTTTCGTTTCAAAAAAGTAAAACAAGTGTGTCTGATCATAGCATAGAACAAACAAACCCTACAGCCACCTCAACACCAAAAGTAAATAAATCTTGTCAAAATAACAAAATACAGAAATATCAACATAAAGAGAGAATTACGGTCCTCAATATAAACTGCCGTTCGATTAATAACAAAATTCCAGAACTCCACCAGGTAATTGATCAAACAAAACCTAAAATTATAGCCTGTACAGAAACTTGGTTAAAACCAGAAATCAAATCCTCTGAGATATTTCCTGATAGCCTCGGTTACAATGTTTTTCGAGATGACCATATGACCGGCTAAGGCGGAGGTGTTCTCTTAGCTGTATCCAAACGCCTGAATTGTGAGGAACAGCCAGACCTCACGACTGATTGTAACATAACTTGGGTTAAAATATCCATCAAAGGCATAAGGCCCATTTATGTATCTTCATTTTATAAGCCCCGTGAAAATGATGAGAAAAGCCTCACAGAGTTATGGAAGGCTGTCAAAATGATCCTTATACCAGCGCCATGCAAAGAGACTTAACCATTTCCACTTAAGCTGTTTGAGAAAGTTGTTAAAAATCAAGTGGCAAGGCAAGATTCGAGACACGGAGGTCCTGAAGAAAGCAGGGATGCAAAGCATGCATACTGTCTTAAAGCTGGACTGGCCATGTTATAAGAATGCCTGATGGGCGACTTCCAAAGAAAGTCTTATATGGAGAACTACAAGAGGGAAAGCGCTCTCAAGATGGCCAGAATAAACGCTACAAAGACATCCTCAAAGCCACTCTGAAAGATTTCGACATACCAACTGGGTCTGTCTTGGGAACAGACTGCACAGGAGCGATCAAAGTGGCGAGGTCTCATCATCAAAGGAGAAGCTCTCTATGAAAAAAAAAGAGAATCTGTGAAAGAAAGCGCAGAGAACATTGACTTGCTCTACTTGCAACCGACAGTTTAGAGCTAGAATTGGCCTAGTCAGCCATTAAAGAACTCACCTATTCAAGAGATAATGATGGTCTTTCTCATTATTTAGAGACGAACGACCACCATGCAAGGTAGCCAATGGTGCCATTTTTAACGTATTTGGTATGACGCGGCCATGGATAGAACCCCCGCTCCCAAAGCGAATAGTGTAACCATTACACTAACGGGACTGGTGCTGCAAAAGCAAGATAACCATCGATGAAAATACATGAAAAACATCTTGTTCTTCTCGTTCTGTCTCGAATACAGATTATTTTAGAGCCCAAAACTAAAACTATAAAACGGCTAAATGTAGCCTCTGTCAAACTAAAAACTTTAAAGCCAATTTAAAACATACGTATATGCCTGTTGAGAGCTATAGTACGCCCCGTTTTCGTGGTTAAGACCAAAAACAAACGTGTCGAAGCTTTCCGACGTCATAAAACGACCAAAAGCGATACGAATAAGCAAATGTTGCAATGACATGAAATACCCGAAAAATGTGCCGATTAAGCCTGGAATCGCAATAAGTGTCAAGTTTTATTTAGCATTCGGTTTTGGCATAAATTCAGCACTCCATTTTTGCATCATCTGCTGGTTCCCAGCTTATACATAATCAGTACTGGAAATACGGAAATACAGGAGACTCCTTTCTAAGAGCATTGGGGTACCTGTCAACAATTTTTCAGTCATGTCGGGACGGAGCCAACTCTTCCTGGGTATAACCAGTGCTGTAGGGAGTTAATGTGTCTTGCCCAAGGACACAACACGGCGACGCTTGTGGGGATCGAACCCAGGACCTCTCGACTTTGAGTCCGACGCTCTACCACTACGCCAACGCGCTCCTTTATACTCGGTTAAAAGGCAGACACAACATCAAAACGACACCAAAACAAAAAACAAAAATGGAACCACAACATAAGTACTTGAAAAGGTCAGCAATATAAATTGTGTTGTTATTTGTGTGAATATCTATGTAGTCAATGAAAGCCGATTTTTGTAACATCATCAGACAAGAGCACGTGATTCGGAACAGGTCAAGACTCGGTAAACTCCTCAACTTAGATTCTCCCAAGGAAAACTTGATATTTGTTCAGCACATGGATCAAGTTTAGAACACTTTGTGGATAATGTCTAGTTCTGGGCTCTGCAGACCCTGTCGAGGTGTTTGTACATGTATATGTTGGCCATGCACATCCTGTGCAACATCGCACATGGTTATAGTTTTTGGAATTTGCAGCAGACAACTTTTTGATATTATTGACCCCAAAAAACCTCTCGTATTGAATTTTTGCCACTCTCTGCTGCTTACTATCCACTGCTGACATTATAATGTTATTCTACTGTAAATCTTAAAGTCGACTCTAAATAAAGTCTTCTCAAAACGTGTCCCTCGATAAGGTCTTCGATAATAAATTGTTCTAACCTTTTGTGTCCATGATTTCACAGTAAGGCATCAATGCCTCACTTGTTTTGGATTCTTTTTACAATCACATTCTGAGGTTTGTGGTTATTTTGTTATAAACAATTCCCACCAGGCTACTGTAATGTTGATGTTGTGGATTCCTATTACTGTTGACGCTTTGAATTGTGCGGCCACATGCTATGTAAATGACGTAGCCGTTTATCCGTTATTCCGCTGAAGGACCTGTAGACGTCACACGCGAAGCATTTGAGAGAGGCCTAGCTGATAAACGTACAGTAACAGTCAATAGTTCACACGACGACCTAAAAACAATAATTGAACGTGACATGTCAACATTAAACAATATAGCAATGTAATTCTGTAATCGACCACAGTCTAATATTCCTATTAAGGCTGCACGAGCTCGATCCTCGTTATCCTATATAAAGGGTCGATGAATTCGCTGATTCGGGATACTAATGAAACAAAGAAAGCTTTCTGTTAAATTTTGGTACAGTAGGGAGTGAGAAATTCCAAATAGGGAGATGAATAAGATCAATATACATATGTGGGATCTCAAATTCCAAATAAGGAGATTTTCTCAAAATATGGAGATTCCTCCGAAATTGGGAGATATCACATGTATTGTATATTCCCTCCCTTGTTCCTTAGCCTTACCACGTCACCTTTGCACCATATTACAAAAAAATACCATTTTCCCAACTGAGATGCAACAATGACAACGGATTCCTGAGCTTCTCGGAATGTGCATGTGAAACAACCCCGTTGGGAAGGCGACAGCCAGACCACATATATACATTCCGTCGTGTTTTTTTTTTTTTTTTTTTTTTTTTTTTTTTTTTTTTGGTGTTGTTGTTGTTTTTTTATTATTATTATTTTCACACAGAAATATGTTTGCACATGACCTTGATGACGGAACCCGAAACCTACGGAATAGGTATGAAGTTTAGAACTATTCCGACGCCCCAAGATACAAGGTACAAGACAAGAAACTTTATTTAGAGTCGACATTCAAATATACAACAGTGTAACTTTAGCCATGGGCTATTTTGTCGACAAACATAGTAAGAATTCTGTACATGTAAACATAAGATAACAAGCATCACAGTTAAAAGAGACATATCACAGCATGCAAAAATATATATACAGAGAGCACATTTAGGATAATTTGGAATATATATAAAAATTTCATTTCCTGTTTTTCTGACTAGATTATACATAGACATGGTCATAAAAATTACAAGACATGAAAATCAGAACCAATGCTGTGCCTCTCCCTGCTGTACGTGCAGTCCACACTAGCACAGGAAAGACTCTAATTGTAACAAGTTTTAGCTTTTTTTTAAGTACGCCTGATATTACTGGAGATAGACAGCAAGCTAGACATTTCTACTTAGCTAACCAATTCTGCTTCTCAGATACCAACTGTCTAGCGGTGGGGAAAGCCAGGGCAGTTCTCAAAGTTAGTTGAAATACCCACAGCAAGTCATCTTTTTGGCACGGTAACTGTACCAACAGTAAATTAAGTTTTAGAATCTTTACAGCTTTCTGAGTTACTTCCCTTGTGACCTAATTACCTGTTGCTACAAACAATCTGTGCATCTTTGCAGTGGCGACACAATCACAAATTAACCTTTTCATCATGTGAATTAAGATAAAGCTATACGTGAATAGCATTTTGGTAAGTGTTGCCGCATGCAATAAACGTTGTCCGTAAAGATAAAGCTCGAAAATCATGAGGTTTCTTAATTTGAAACTAATTGTAACAAGTTTTAGCTTTTTTAAGTACGCTTGATATTACTGGAGATAGACAGCTACTTAGCTAACCAATTCTGCTTCTCAGATACCAACTGTCTAGCGGTGGGGAAAGCCAGGGCAGTTCTTAAAGTTAGTTGGGAAAATACCCTATGACACTGGGCCCGAAAGGTGACAGCCAAACCATTGGTACATACTGATGCAGGAGCGAAATATTGATAGTTTTTCAATAATCAATATTTTTACTGTGGGATTCTAACCTGCATGGCAGAGGTACATAGCTAGTCAGGAGCCAAAGATGCTACTGACTGAGCTATCCGGGTACCCCATCTTTGAAAAGTATTTGATACTCCTCCAACTTTTGGCTAAGGTAGTGATATCATTTCAAAGCAAAATCTGGCTGAATCTGAATTTTAAAGCGATGTGTGTTAGAATTTTGGACAAGTTTCTTTGCTCTTCAGTCAATCATTAATTTGGATACACTGTTCTGTATTGGGTTTTACAGAAGACATGGGTGGATAGTTCCTGCCATACATGTATGTAGATAATTTTCCAGTCAAAAGAAAAGCAAGAACGCACAAAAATGCATCCATATTTGCCAGAACACTCCATATATGATCATAAATATTCTGGTTTAATGTGCCAATAATACCATTATTTAACTTAAATTCTTACAGGTCATGTATGCTAGTGTTAAGCTAATCTTACTATTATTCAGTTAATCTTATTATCCGACAATTTTTTAAGCATGTCAAGATCAAATGCCAAAAACATACAAATGTGCGTAAAACCCAATATTTATCATGCATTTTGGTAATTCTACAGACTCATCTATTGAGCCACTTTTCAATATTTTGCAGAAAAAAAAGATAAATTAAAAAAAATGTACATACCGGTATATTGCATGTGGTATAAATTGCAGCATACTACACATATTAACACGCCTGTGTACTACATGAACTGATCAATGCTTGATTCCTGTTATAGGCACTATATAGTTAGTGCCACAGCCCAGTATAATTGAAAATTTCTTGAAATGCTATTAATTCCCAGTAAGATTTCGTACATGTATCTTTAAGTTTTATGTTAATAGTATGATTACAATTAAATGCATTGGAGCTAAATCTTACATATTCAAAGTCCATTTTCTGATTGCTGATGTGTTTTAATAGTTGTCCATGCAATGCTCTGATTTCTAATGATAAAGTAATTTTTTGCTCCTCTCATTATGACCCAGTGTCAGATTTAGAGGCGGTTCAGCGGGTTCACTTGAACCGGGCACTTGATGACCGAAGTATTTCATTTTTCTAGGAAAATTTGAGAAACATATAGATGAAAGTATCGCCTTATTAAAGTTGAACTTCCTTCTTTGAAATCTGCCCCTGTGACAGATTCACAGAATGCATATGTGCTAAAAACCACATACATGTATTTTAGTCTGTTTTGCCATATGCTGGCCCTCACAGACATTTCAGGCAAGGCTGGTAGTAATCTTAGTTGTTTACTCTACACTTTTAGGGGCTTTGCTAGAAATAATAATAATAATCTTTATTTAAAGTCACTTCATAACTCAAAAATCAACTCTATAGAGCTTTTTACTGCGACTAAATAAGAATATATGTATACTATACTGAACAAAAAAAGAAACACAACAATAGGCCACTGAGGATTTTCAAGTTTAAGGGTAAAACCTTGATAATTTTAGGTCTGTTGCTGTATGATTCCCATTACTGGGATATTAGGGTATATCATTCAAAAACAGATTTTTATTTCAATAAAAACTGAATGAGAATTTTTTGTCGTCTTAAATAATGCAAATTGGGAAAGATTTGCTCTGCGCATGTGCACACGTTTGAACCTCCAAATCATCAAGAAGCAATATCAGCTGCTCCCTAATTAAAATTCATGAAAAAGAAATAAAGTTCCATGACACACAAGCTTGTAATTAAAAGAGGGATAATTTCTATTTTATTAATTTTGTTTCTTTAACATTTGAGTCATGTGCTGAGTGGTACATGGTGATTTTGAATGGGGGTTTATAGCAGATTTAAATTGTACCATTATTTTAATGCTTGCTCATATTCACTGTGTGATTGACTACTTTCAGCATGCCCATGGTTGGCATCGAATAACTCTGTAAATACTCATCAAAATGAAAATAAGTTTCTTGCATTCGGAAGCCTGATATCTGATGCAGAAGTAGAAAATGCAATGATTTCTGATCATATCATAGTTTGCTCAAAATTTAATGGAATATAATTGTTGTGTTTCTTTTTTTTGTTCAGTGTATATACACATTGAGCTGTGAAAATGTGACTTGCTCAAGGCCACAACAGACGACACCCCGGACAGGGTTTGAACCAGGGTCCCTTTGGCCCAAAGTCTGATGCTTTACCCACTGCACCAGCCGGCTTCACAATGTCGCAGTCTGGTGACTAATGGCACTAATGGCCCAACTTCGTTCCCTGAATGACCAAATCCATATGTCTAAATTCAGTTTTATACATGTGTTTTCAACATGGTCTGAAAAGGGTCTTTTTTCAAGTACATTGACAGTAGATGCACAATTTACATTTACTGTAGATGCACAATTTGATTATCCAAGAGACAAGTGAGCCACATCATGAGAAAACCAGAATTTTGCCTATTGTTATATATAATTGATTCAATAATATTGATTCTTTTAAAAGCTATTACTTATAATTTATATATATATATAATCAAAGGGGAGTAACCCAATTAATTAATATATATTTCTTTTTATGTTTCTACAATTTATTATCTAGAACTTTGTAGAAGAATGTCATTGATTATTTTTATCACTGTTATATAATTTAGAAGTATAGAAAATTCTATGAGCACTTTGTGGATAATTCCAGATGAAAATGGAGTGAGTGTTTTTTTTTTTACCATAAGTTAAAAATATATTTGGACTATGTATACTGAGATCTCGAAGGGTCTAGTGGACTCTCGTTTAGTCTTGATGGTCGTTGCGGCCTTGAATTCTCTCTGGAGAATTCTAAATTCTCTTTGGAGAATTTAAAAGAACTTTCGTTTAGTTCGTTTCTTTTCTAGAGAAAAGTTTATTATATCATTCTCTAGAAACCTGGAGAATTTCCTTAGATGTATAAATATAGGTCCCAATTCAGTCGTAGGTATTCAGAAATTTGAAGTGATTTAAAGTATATAATTTTGGTTGTTTCACTAGTGTTTTGTGTGGATTAAAATATACATGTGCTCATATTCTGGTTACTGGATTGTGGACTTACATTTGAGGGACAAGGACTTATTTGACATTAACTTTGTAAGTTATTTATTTATTTATTTACTTATCTGTTTGTTTGTTTTTATGTATTTGCAGCATTTATTTGTTTGATTAAATATTGTTAAGTTTAAATTACTTGGTTGTTTTTCGCTGTACCTGTCTAGTTACGCTAGGTCGTAACAGATTTTGGGGGCTCTGAGCCGGGATTGAACATTTTGTGCACCTATTTTATTCTGAATTTGAAAAGATATTTATTGTTTGTCATACCAGCAAAAAGCAACCATGTTATTCAAACTTGAAGATTTCATTGCTGCGCCTTCTCAAGAGTTGTTAAACTTGGCCAAAAAGAGTGATCTTTTAGACATTGCTAGTCATTATAGCATACCTGATGTCAAAACATCTATGTTAAAACGTGAAATTAAGAATGTTATCATTCAGTTTCTTGTTGATGAGGAATTTTTTGAACCCTCAGCTACATCTCTTATTATGGTCTCACAAACCGACATACAGTTGAAAGAGTTAGAATTAAAAAGGCATCTTGAACTGGAAAAATTAAGATTAGAGTTTGAAGAAAAAAGAAGGGCAGATAAGGAAGAAAGGGAAGAAAAACTTGCAAGAGATAAGGCTGAAAGGGAGGAAAGAATACAAATAGAAAAGTTAGAGCTTGAAAAACAAAAGTTAGCATTTGAAGAAAGGGAAAGAGAAAAGCAAAGAGAAATGGAAGAACGAGAGAAGGAAAAACAAAGAGAGTTAGAAGAAAGGCTTGCAAAAGAAAAATTAGAGCAAGAGGAAAGAATTGAGGTTGAAAAAGAGAAAATGCATTATGAAATAAGAATGAAAGAGCTTGAATTAAGCAGTAAATCAATGCCTCCTGTGTCTTTTGATCCTAGTAAAGTATTTGATGTTACAAAGCATATCAGGCTCGTTCCTCCATTTCAAGAAAAGGAGGTAGATAAGTACTTTTTACATTTTGAGAAGGTAGCAGAAAATTTGAAATGGCCAAAAGAGCATTGGACCTTGCTTCTACAGAGTGTTGTTATTGGTAAAGCTCGAGAAATTTACACTCAGCTTCCACTTGATCAAAGTTCAGATTATGACACAGTCAAAAATCTGATTCTTAAGGCTTATGAGTTAGTACCTGAAGCTTATAGGCAGAAATTCAGAAATTGTAGGAAAGAACATGACCAAACCCATGTAGAATTTGCTAGAACTAAGGAGCAATTATTTGATAGGTGGTGTTCTTCAAAGGATGTAAAGTCTGATCATGCAAAATTAAGACAGCTCATGCTTGTTGAAGAGTTCAAACGATGCATACACTCTGATGTCAAATCTTTTCTTGACGAAAGGGAAGTAGAAACTTTAGATGTAGCAGCACGATTAGCTGATGATTATGCTTTGACTCATAAGGTGTCTTTTGTAAATAAGCCTTACAAGAAACCTTTTAACCCTCAATTTAAACCTAATACACCTCAGTCAAAACCATTTAACCCTCAACAGAGAAATAATTCTCCTCAACCTAATCCACAACCACAAGCTGGACTAACAGCTGATAGTTCCAGTCCTTCACATAATCCTAAAAATAAAGATACTAGTGAAAACAAAGGTCAAAGATCCTCATACTCACCCCGGCTGTTTTGCAATTATTGTAAAGGTGACGGTCACGTCATTTCTGAATGTGAAACTTTGAAAAGAAGAAAAGAGAGACAAAATCAAAATAATTCTAGACCAACAGGTCTTACTTCTTTAAGGTCAAAACCACAGTCGATTATTCAGGATGAAAATCCTATTTTGGCCAAAACGTCTGCGACTGATTGTATTATGGAGATTTATGAACCATTCTTATCAGAAGGTTTTGTGTCACTTACTAGTGATTCTGCCCAGTCTACCCCTATTAAAATCTTACGAGATACCGGAGCTTCTCAGTCTCTTATTTTAGCAGATACCCTGCCTTTTTCCGAGAAGACTTCAACTGGGACAAGTGTCCTTATTCAGGGAGTAGAGTGTGGATTTGTTAATGTACCGCTCCATAACATTTATTTGTCTTCAGACTTAGTTTCTGGTCCTGTGGCTGTAGGTATTAGGCCTTCTTTACCTTTTAAAGGTGTTCACTTGCTATTAGGCAATGACTTAGCCGGAGATAAGGTTGTGGTAAACCCACTTTTGACCAATACACCTTGTGAGGATCAATTGCCTGATCCCATTGAGCAGGAAATTCCTGATCTTTACCCTTCATGTGCCGTTACAAGGGCTATGGCAAAAAAAGTCAAATTGAATGATGGGATACAGGATATTGACTTAACTGACACTTTTATAGGTCAGTCTTTTCATGATGAGATTTCAAAATCTCTTTCTTCAAGTCAAACTGACTTCAACAATCAAAGGTCAGACAATGACCTTTCACCTTCAATTTTTGACCAAGGTCACGACCAAATGTCAAGGTCACAACTTTGTCAAGAACAGCACAGTGATCCTGAAATCTCGCCTTTATTTGAAAGGGCTTTAGATGAAAATGAAATTTCTCAGGTTCCTGTTTGTTTTTATGTCAAAAATGACATCTTAATGAGAAAATGGTGTCCTCCTGATGTTTCAGCGGAAGACGAATGGACCATAAATCACCAAATTGTGGTTCCTAAGGCTTATCGTCCTGAAATCTTAAACTTGGCCCATGAAACTCCCATGTCAGGTCATTTAGGGATAAATAAGACTTACCACAAAATTCTCAAGCATTTCTACTGGCCAGGATTAAAATCTGATGTTTCCCAACATTGCAAATCCTGTCACACTTGTCAAATGGTAGGAAAACCTAATCAGACTATTCCAAAAGCTAATTTACAGCCTATTCCTGCATTTGATGAACCATTTAGTAGGATTATCATTGACTGTGTAGGTCCGTTACCCAAGACTAAATCAGGTTGCCAATATCTCTTGACTATAATGTGTGCTTCAACACGTTTTCCTGAAGCAATTCCACTCAGGAATATCAAGACGAAAACAATAGTTAAGGCCCTTGTAAAGTTTTTCACACTTGTAGGTCTTCCAAAATCAGTCCAATCAGATCAGGGTTCCAATTTTATGTCAGGAACATTTCAGCAAGTAATGCATGAACTTGGCATTAAACAATACAAGTCATCAGCTTATCATCCTGAAAGTCAAGGTGCTTTGGAAAGATTCCATCAAACTTTGAAGAACATGATCAGATCTTACTGTTTTGACACCGAAAAAGATTGGGATGAAGGCATACATTTGCTATTATTTGCTGTCAGAGAGTCAGTACAAGAGTCTCTTGGGTTCAGTCTGTTTGAACTTGTTTTCGGACACACTGTTCGTGGACCTTTAAAACTTATGAAAGAGAAGTTTCTTTCAAGTAATGACAGTCCTTTGAACTTACTTCAGTATGTGTCCGACTTCAAAACTAGATTGACAAAAGCTTGGGAAGTTGCTCGGTCCAATCTTAAGTCAGCTCAGAGCAAAATGAAGTTGCATTTTGATGAAAATGCTCAGAACAGAAATTTTGACCCTGGAGACAAGGTGATTGCTTTTTTGCCCATTCCTGGCAGGCCATTTCAAGCTAGATATTATGGTCCATATACTGTTGAGAAAAAGTTAAGTGATGTAAATTACATTGTTAACACTCCTGGGAGGCGCAAGCAAAAACAATTATGTCATATTAACATGCTTAAAAAGTACATTGATAGGGATAGTGATAATGATAGTTCAGTTATTTCCTCAGTAAGCATAGTTAATTCTGTCCCTCATGAACAAAATCAGACAGACTTTGAAGAAATGAACTCTGTGAACTGTGAACCATTATCCTCAAAACTCCAGAATTCTGACATTCTGCATGACCTCCATCAGAAACTGTCACATCTAGATCCGGACAAGAAACATGAACTAAAACAATTAATTCTTGAATATGAGCACTTATTTCCGGACATTCCATCCAGAACCGATAAAATCTACCATGATGTAGACATTATTGAAGGAGCAAAACCGGTGAAACAACATCCATATAGACTTCATCCTGAAAGACAACAATATCTCAGGAAAGAAGTTAAGTATTTGCTGGACAATGACTTTATAGAACCTAGTCAAAGTGAATGGAGTTCTCCTTGTATACTTGTGCCAAAATCTGATGGGACATTTCGAATGTGCACAGACTATAGAAAAGTAAATTCTGTCACAAAAACTGACACATTTCCCATACCAAGAATTGATGACTGCATCGACAACATTGGTCACGCCAAATATGTGACGAAATTCGATCTTTTGAAAGGGTTTTGGCAGATTCCACTTACAGACAGAGCAAAGGAGATCTCGGCATTTGTTACTCCTGATGGACTTTATCAATATAAAGTGATGCCTTTTGGCATGAAAAACTCTCCAGCAACATTTCAGCGCCTGGTTAATAGTTTGATTTTCGGTCTGGATGGGTGTAAAGCTTACATCGACGATGCCATCATCTACAGTGAAGAGTGGAAACAACACCTGGAGATCATCAGAGAATTCTTCAAAAGACTCAGTGATGCTAAACTGACAATAAACTTACCGAAAAGTGAATTTTGCCATGCTAGTTTGACATTTCTAGGACATATTGTTGGACAAGGTCAGGTCAGACCTGTAGAAGCCAAAGTTGAGGCTATATCAGATTTTCCTGTACCTACAGGAAAACGGCAACTGATGCGCTTTTTGGGTATGGCTGGATATTACAGAAAGTTCTGTAATAATTTTTCAGTTATAGCTGAGCCTTTGACAAATTTACTTGGTAAGAAGGTCAGGTATGTTTGGTCTGAGGCTTGTCAGAAGTCTTTTGATCAATTAAAGGCCATACTTAAGAGTGCTCCAGTTCTATCAGCACCACGCTTTGACAGAGAATTCAAAATGGCGGTGGATGCAAGTGATGTTGGTGCAGGCAGTGTATTGTTACAAGAAGATGACAATGGTGTTGATCATCCTGTTTGTTACTTTTCAAAGAAGTTTGACAAACATCAAAGAAATTATTCTACTATAGAGAAAGAATGTCTATCTCTTATTCTTGCCCTTCAACACTTTCAAGTGTATCTGTCTTCTGCAAATTCACCAATTGTCGTCTTCAGTGATCACAATCCACTGACCTTCATACACAAAATGAAAAACAAGAATCAGCGTTTGCTCAGATGGAGTCTCATGTTGCAAGAGCACAATCTTGACATTAGACACATAAAAGGTAGAGATAATATAATTCCAGACACCCTTTCAGGAGCTTGACAGTTTTGCCTTGTATGTTTGCATATGAGTATTGCAAAAGAAAGTTTTATTTCACAAAACTTTCTTTTCGTTGAAGAGGGGAAGTGTTATATATAATTGATTCAATAATATTGATTCTTTTAAAAGCTATTACTTATAATTTATATATATATAATCAAAGGGGAGTAACCCAATTAATTAATATATATTTCTTTTTATGTTTCTACAATTTATTATCTAGAACTTTGTAGAAGAATGTCATTGATTATTTTTATCACTGTTATATAATTTAGAAGTATAGAAAATTCTATGAGCACTTTGTGGATAATTCCAGATGAAAATGGAGTGAGTGTTTTTTTTTTACCATAAGTTAAAAATATATTTGGACTATGTATACTGAGATCTCGAAGGGTCTAGTGGACTCTCGTTTAGTCTTGATGGTCGTTGCGGCCTTGAATTCTCTCTGGAGAATTCTAAATTCTCTTTGGAGAATTTAAAAGAACTTTCGTTTAGTTCGTTTCTTTTCTAGAGAAAAGTTTATTATATCATTCTCTAGAAACCTGGAGAATTTCCTTAGATGTATAAATATAGGTCCCAATTCAGTCGTAGGTATTCAGAAATTTGAAGTGATTTAAAGTATATAATTTTGGTTGTTTCACTAGTGTTTTGTGTGGATTAAAATATACATGTGCTCATATTCTGGTTACTGGATTGTGGACTTACATTTGAGGGACAAGGACTTATTTGACATTAACTTTGTAAGTTATTTATTTATTTATTCACTTATCTGTTTGTTTGTTTTTATGTATTTGCAGCATTTATTTGTTTGATTAAATATTGTTAAGTTTAAATTACTTGGTTGTTTTTCGCTGTACCTGTCTAGTTACGCTAGGTAGTAACACTATGCAAAAACAAAGGTGCAGATCAGCTGTGCAGTAACTGCATAGCTGATCAGCCCCTTTGTTTCCGCTACATGCATAGTACAACTCCTCTTCTACTTATGCTTTTAGCTTTCTTCTATAACTATAGACTGGTTTGTGTCGGACCGGGTCGGAAGCCCGGAACACCAATTTTTTTCGCGTCACAGCTCAAGCGTTACTTTGTTATTATTTTAGGAGACAGCTCAGAATGCCATTGAAAGGCAAGACAGCTGGACCTGGGACAGCAACCAATTCATGTAAGTTTTTTGTCAATTTTAGTCTCTGTGTGAAATCCATCATTTGCGGTCTTAAGATTTTGCTAATCCTACTAAGGCCACTATTAGTAAATTCTTTGTTGGCTGTGCTCCTACCCATCAGTTTTTTTTTTAAATTAGGTATGCAAATACTGTACATTGTACATCTTTATGGTAAAAAGTATCTGTATCTGTATCTGAGTTTAAAATCAATAGTCATTATCAAGAGATTAACCAAATCATATGTAAATTAAATAAAATATAATCTAGAATGCTCAAAAAATAAATTTTGGTATGTAATCAGCTGTATCGTTACATCAATTTAGCGTGAGTTGAGCATGAATGTTATAACCATGGTAGTTTATGTTGTTCAGTCTATATCTAAACTTGTATTTCTCTTGCAATTTATCTCTGAAATTGCTTTCTGTTTAGTGGTTCCCCCATCTACCAGAAAAACAGTACAGCCAAGAGCATCCTCATTCCAACTTAATGTGGGTCAGAATTTACTCACTACAGTAAGTTCAATTTAAGCTGTCTTTTAAATGAGCCGCCCCATGGGAAAACCGGATTTTTGCCTATGCGAAAACAAAGGCGCAGATCAGCTTCGCAGTAACTGCGAAGCTGATCAGCGCCTTTGTTTTCGCTACACGGATAGTACAATTTCTCTTCTTCTTAAATCCGAAATTTCAAGCTTCTAGCCGGCTTCTGTGACTGTACAGGCCGATTTGTGTCAGACCTGGTCGGAAACCACATTGTTGGTTTTCCCACGAGGTGGCTCAGTTTGTACTGTGACACAATAGATTCTGTTATCAACTCAGGTCTGACTCAGACTAGTTGCAGAAGCTAGATGCATCACTTAGGGTTCATAAGAAGGATTTTATTGTCTATGATGCAATTTAAATAAAAGTACAGATACAGAGCATTAATTGCTGCTGAGTGTGCTAGTAGTGTGAGTGGGTTTTGTAACTTTCGTTCATTTCAATGCCAGATCAATATTTCTCAGTAAACCTGAGTTGACCCGGTATTGTAACCATTTCAACATGACCATAGATATTTGATGGTATTTGTATATAATTTATAAAGTATGGCTAACAACAAAACAAAACCATTTGATGCGTCATGAGAAAACCAACAATGCGGTTTCCAAAGAGGTTTGACACAAACCAAGCTGTACACTCTCCGAAGATGGCTAGAAGCTGGAAATTTTGGATTTAGAAAATAGAGGAATAATTGCACTATCCCTGTAGAGAAAACAAAGGCACTGATCAGCTTTGCTGTAACTGCGAAGCTGATCTGCGCCTTTGTTTTTACATATGCAAAATGTTGGGTTTCCCATGACATGGCTTATTTCAATGGTGTTGGGTTCTCCAAAAGGCCCAAGTGTTCTATCAGAAGTGATGTGACTTGTCATGCTGTCATGGCTTTTACCGTTGAGCTGTGTGGTTGGAATACCTGTCTTTGGGATTTGATACAAATTGGACTGTACAGCAGCTGACAAGATAGTCGAAGACTTGAAAAAAACTGAGCCGCCTCGTGGGAAAACCAACAATGTGGTTTCTGACAGGTCCGACACAAACCGAGCTGCACAAGCACAGAAGATGGCTAGAGGCTGGAAATTTTGGATTTAGAAAGTAGTGGCATTATACTATCTGTGTAGCGAAAACAAAGGCGCTGATCAGCTTCGCAGTTACTGCGAAGCTGATCTGCGCCTTTGTTTTCGCATATGCAGATTGTTGGTTTTCCCATGGGGCGACTCAATTATTTTACTGTCATTGTAGCAAAAACAAAGGCGCAATTAGTGCTCAGCTGATCAGTGCATTTGTTTTCATTCGCATATGCAAAAAATGCAGTTTGTCTTGATGTGGCTACGATAATTTCTATTTTTCAGGAGAAAGCTAGGATCACTGATAAAAAGAAAGCGGGTGATGGAAAGAAAACTGCTTCATTGGCCAAGAAATCAAGGTAATCACAAATTTATGCTTTCCGATCTTTTTCTTTCTTTTTTTCTATGATTTTGGCATTTGGGGGCTGTAATTTTGATCCCTTATAGTATTTCGATATAAAAATAACCTAGTATGAAGCTTGCATGCCAACTCAAAATTGTCTATAAGAAAAATGAGCCACCGCATGGGAAAACCAACAATCTGCAAAGGCGAAAACAAAGGCGCAGATCAGCTTCGCAGTAACTGCGAAGCTGATCAGCGCCATTGTTTTCCCTACATGAACAGTACAAATGCTCTACTTTCTTAATCCAAAATTTCCAGCCTCTAACCATCTTCTGTGACTATAGAGCCCGGTTTGTGTCGGACCTGGTCCATACCCAAATTGTTGGTTTTCTCATGCACAGGCTCAAAAAATGAATTCATTCACAGATCCCTTCTGGCTATATCAAATAAACAGGGAAGTTGAAATATTATTGCTGTTTGTTTCACATGTCGCTTTTTACACGCTTCTAACTTGAGCAGTCATTCTCAAAACTGAACTATTTCTAGGCAAGACAGTTAGGCATGGGAGCAATCCATAAAAATGTTTTTTGAGCCTTTGCATGAGAAAACCAGCAATCTGGGTTTCCAACCAGGTTGACACAAATTGGCCGGTACAGTCATAGAAAAATGCCAGAAGCTTGAAATTTTGGATTCAAGTAGAAGAGGAAGTAAACTATCAGAGTAGCACAAACAAAGGCACTGATCGGCTGTGCAGTTATTGCACAGCTGATCTGCGTCTTTGGTTTCACATATGCAGATTGTTGGTTTTCTGATGCTGCAACTCATTTCTTGTTAGCAGTAGACATGAGGTCAGATCTTCATGTTGTGTTTATTTTATTCTGTTGTTTAATTTATAATTCCAGACCCACGGCCAAGTCAGGAGACACAACAGCTGGGAAAAAAGGTACTTGGTTATTCTTACAGCATCAATGATCTTGGTGGTTGCATTGTGTCATACAATTACAAATTTTTACAGTGTATTTATTTGTTTAAAATATAAATGAGCCTGTGCATGAGAAAACTAACAATTTAGGTTCCGACCAGGTCCGACAAACCAGGCTGCACAGTCACAGAAGATGGTTAGAGGCTTGAAGTTTTGTATTAAAGTAGAAGAGGGATTGCACTATCCGTGTAGCGAAAACAAAGGCGCTGATCAGCTTCGCGGTGTTACCGCGAAGCTGATCTGGGCCCTTGTTTTCGTCCAAGCATTTTTAGCTCACCTGAGCCGTCAGGCTCACAAGGTGAGCTTATAGGATGGCCATGATCCGGCGTCCGTCCGTCCGTCGTCCGTCGTCCGTCCGTCGTCCACCATTTTCAAAGATCTTCTTCTCTGAAACCGCTTGGCCAATCAAAGCCAAATTTTACATGAAGCATCTATGGGAAGGGGGAACCAATATGTATATAAATAATCCAGGTCACATGACCAAGATGGCCGCCATGCCCATATATGGTAAAAACCCTTCAAAAATCTTCTTCTCCGGAACCACTGGATGGATTTCAACCAAACTTGGCATGAAGCATCGATGACTCAAGTACTACAATGTGTATATAAATCATGACCTTGCGGTGACCTTGCGGTGACCTTGACCTATTTTACGGCAAGGTCAACATAGGTCGCCTTTGCATTTGAATGGGAAAAATTGTTAAATTGTCATTTAAAGGAAAAATCTTGCAGAAAATGAGCAGTAGGACTGAATATTAATGATTCTGAAAAAAATTGGGCACCAGGGGCTCATCCTCCCCCACCCCGGGGCAATATACATGTATATTATCATAATATTCAAACATCTTCTTCTCTGAAACCGCTTGGCCAATCAAAGCCAAATTTTACATGAAGCATCTATGGGAAGGGGGAACCAATGTGTATATAAATAATCCAGGTCACATGACCAAGATGGCCGCCATGCCCATATATGGTAAAAACCCTTCAAAAATCTTCTTCTCCAGAACCGGTGGACCGATTTCAACAAAACTTGGCATGAAGCATCGATGACTCAAGCACTAGAATGTGTATATAGTTCATGACCTTTTCATGACCTTGACCTATTTTACGGCAAGGTCAACATAGGTCGCCAATGCATTTGAATGGGGAAAACTTTTAAAATGTAATTTAAAGTGAAAGTCTTGCAGGAAATGGGAAGTAGGACTGAAAATTAATGATTCTGAAAAAAATTGGACCCCAGGGGCTCATGTGCCCCCACCCAGGGGCAATATACATGTATATTTCCATAATATATATTCAAACCTCTTCTCCTCTGAAATCGCTTGGCCAATCAAAGCCAAATTTAATGTGAAGCATCTATAGAATTGAGGAATCAATATGTATATAAATAATCTAGGTCACATGACAAAGATGGCCGCCATGCCCATATATGGTAAAAACCCATCAAAAATCTTCTTCTCTGAAACCAATAGACTGATTTCAAGGAAACTTGGCGTGAAGCATCGATGGCTAAAGTACTCCAATGTATATATAAATCATGACCCTGTGATGACCTTGACCAAGTTTATGGCAAGGTCAACATGGGTTGCCTATGCATTTGAATTGGGAAAACTGTTAAAATGTCATTTGAAGGGAAAAGCCAGCAGGAAATTGGCAAATGGACAGAATATTGAAGATTCTGAAAAAAGAAAATGGCCCAAGGGCTTCATCTGCCCCTGCACTGGAGTTAAATACCATAATATTCAAACATGTTTATTGGTATATGCAGCAGATCTCAGGTGAGCGTTTACAGGACCATTGGTCCTCTGGTGTTGGTTTTCCTATGCAGTGGCTCAAATGATGAATCAGCTTAGAAATCTACACAGATGACATACAGTTGGCTCCTCAGCAGTTTACTGATATGCAATGTACATTTGGGCCTTATCATGAGAAAACCAACTAGAATGGTAATATACATGTATATAACCCCAGGGCCGGGTCAGAGCAACCTCTGGAGTCAATTTCTTTTTGTCTTTTTGAAAACATAAAACTTCAGTCCATTTGCCAATTTACTGCAAGTTTTGCCCTTCGAATGACATTTTAACAATTTTCCCCATTCAAATGCATGGGCGACCTAAGTTGACCTTGCCGTAAAATAGGTCAAGGTCATCCAAGGGTCATGATTTATATAAACTTTGTAGAGCTCCATTGCCTGATGCTTCATGCCAAGTTTCAAAATCATAGGCCTTCTGGTTCTGGAGAAAAAGATTTTTAAAGGTTTTTGCTATTTATAGCCATGGCAGCCATCTTGGTCATGTGACCTTGACCATTTATACAAATGTTCATTGCCCCTTCTTAACGATCCTCCACATAAAGTTTGGCTTTGATTGGCCAAGCAGTTTCAGAGCAGATAAAGTTTGTATAATATGGTTATGTACATGTATATACCCCTGGGGCAGGGGCAGACAACCCCCTAGGGACAAAATCTTTTCATAAACATAAATATTCTGTCCATCGGCCCATTTCCTGCAAGTTTTTTTCTACAAAAGACATTTTAACACTTTTCCCCATTCAAATGCATGAGCGACCTATGTTGACCTTGCCGTAAAATAGGTCAAGGTCTTCCCAGGGTCATGATTTATATAAATTTTGTAGAGCTCCAGCCACTGATGCTTCACACCAATTTTCAAAATCATTGGCCTTCTGGTTCTGGAAAAGACGATTTTTAAAGTTTTTTTTCTATTTATAGCCATGGCGGCCATCTTGGTCATGTGACCTTGACCATTTATATAAACTTTCTTTCCACTTTCCCAAGGATGCTACATATGAAGTTTGGCTTTGGTTGGCCAAGCGGTTTCAGGGGAGAAGATGTTTCATTATTATGGAAATATACATGTGTATAGCCCCGGGGCAGGGGCAGACAACCCACCAGGGGCTAAAATTTTCCGTTAACATTAATCTTCTGTCCAATTTGCCTATTCCCAGAACGCTTTACCCATTAAATAGCATTTTACCATTTTTTCCCATTCAAATGCATTGGCGACCTAAGTTGACCTTGCCGTAAAATAGGTCAAGGTCATCTTAGGGTCATGATTTATATAAACTATAATGGACCTACGTCCCCGATGCTACATACCAAGTTTCGTGGAAATCGGCCCACTGGTTCTGGAGAAGAAGATTTTTAAAGGTTTTTGCTATTTATAGCTATGGCGGCCATCTTGGTCATGTGACCTGGACCATTTATATAAACTTTCGTTCCCCCTTGCTAAGGATGCTCCACATGAAGTTTGGCTTTGATCGGCCAAGCGGTTTAAGAGGAGAAGATCTTTGAAATTGTGGACGGACGACGGACGACGGAGCATGGCCATCCTATAAGCTCACCTTGTGAGCCTTCAGCTCAAGTGAGCTAACAATGTGGTTTCCGAACAGGTCTGATACAAACTGGCCTGTACAGTCAAAGAAGATGGCTAGAGGCTGGAAAGTTTAGATTTAGAAAGTAGAGGAATTGTTTTTTTCCTGTAGTGAAAACGAAGGTGCTGATATCATATCATGACGTGACTCATTTTTCTTATCAGTATATAACATAAGATTAGCACATCTTGAATCAGTAGAATCATAAGCAACATTACCATTTGAACATGTCAGAGTTAAGGTTACTGACATTCAATAGGTACACTATCTTTAGCAAGATATCAAGCCCAGCCAATTTACATTTATCACCTGTAATTTATGTTTTTACGAAAAAAACTTTTGTAAGCAATATTCTTGGATAGATATCTATCTATGCACATAGCTGTTTGAGCTGTTTTGAATTCGGCCAAAAGCTGTTTTCAAACAGCAAAATCCATGTTCAAATGATAAATGAAATTATGAAATTCATGTGCCGTTTGAACATGGCTTTTGGCTGAAATCTGTTGACGTTATTGGTCAATATAACTTGGTGTCACTGTGTTCCGTAGAAACAATATGGCAGACACTTTAGAAATTCCTCTGTTTTCGGTCAGTTTTTACATTGTGTTATTTTTAACAAGATATGTCAGTTTTTACATTGTGTTATTTTTAACAAGATATTAAATCAGATAGCTGTGAAAATGCCAGAGTAACACTCAAACATGCTTATTTCAATGCATTAACATTTGCCAAGCTCTTGAAAGCAGTTTGAACCCTGGACCTGGCGGCCTTGGGTTACAAAGAACATCCTAGAGTGTCTGCAAACATTAATGCATGAAAAGGCATGTTTGATCCCTATATTGTATTTCAATAATTGCAAACTACCACCTTTAAAAGGATGGAGAAAAATGTTGATTTCTTTACAGAGAAGCCTGTGTATGACAAGTCAGCGACTCAGAAGTTTAATGATATGATAGATGGTGACCTCAGTGATTTACCTCCCCTGCCAAAGTCTATGGTACGGGTGTTCCTCAGCTCTACTTTCTCAGGTAGGATGAGTTGAACCGTGTCAAAGAAAAACAGTCTTTGAGGTTCCACACCAGGTCTGACCCAAACCAGCCTGTACAGGCACAGAAGAAGACTAGCAGCTTGATATTTGGGATTTAAGAAGAAGAGGCATTGTACTATTTTTGTGGTGAAAACAAAGGCGTGATCAGCTGTGCATTTCCACATTCTCGGGTAGGATGAGTTAGAAGACATTCCTGTGCAAAAAAACAAAAACACACCTATGATTACAGATATCAAAATCAAAAATGTTTAGTTGAAAACTTTTGTGTTATCAAAACAAAACATGGTTTGTGGGTACAAGTTAGATTTGCCTCCTTGTGGTGGATCTTGCAAGTACCAACAATTTTTTTTGTAGCAAGCATGTACCCCAGTTTACTTTATAAAAGTGGAGTGAATATGGTAAACATGTCACATACAATCATGTTATCCTCATCTATGGATTTCTTCTCTCTATTTTCATGGTTAAACTTTCTAATAGGAACGCATAAAGGGTCACAGGACATTGATTGTTGAGATGTCTTGCAGATATGAGAGCAGAGAGAAACATGTTAGCCAACTATGTGTACCCAGATCTTCGGAAATTCTGTGCCTCGGTTGACCTTGACTTTCAAGTCGTTGATATGCGGTGGGGCGTGACAGAAGACAGCCAGAACGACCACTCCGTGGAGCAGCTGTGTTTGTTAGAGGTGGAAAACTGTCAGAAAATGTCCAGGGGACCAAACTTTGTGGTGGGTTATGGCCCTTAGCTTTTGCTTGAGAAAGCTTGAAAATGGCACATCTGTCTCCCAAAATTCAAATCCACCTTAGTCTTAGTTTGATCAGAATCTTCAGTTTTAGCCTGAAAAAAGTGGATCATGACTCACAACTGGTACATGTCTGTCTGTCCATCCATCTGTCTGTCTGTGATCAAAACAAAAAACAAAAAAAAAAAAACAGTGATCAAAACAAAAATAAAAACAAAAACAAAAAAACAAAACAAAAAAAAAAAAAACAGGAATTGACATATGTAATTATGTCAATCAAATTAAAAATCCCAACCCAGACATCAGGTCCCAAGGTTATACATGTAAAACTTTTTTTGGGTCATCGCAGCTAATTCTTAAATTTATCCTGCTCATAAATGTTAAAATGTCAACAATTGTGGTTTAGACATTAAAATTCCAATGATTTTAGCTATTTCAACATTTATGAGCCATTTAAATTTCAAGTTCAGCTGAGTTGAGCATGAAAAAAGTCTTATAACCGTGGGACCAGGAGGAATAGAAATAAACAGCACAAGTTGTCATAGTAATGTAACACACATCAATATAATATTAATATTAACAATAAAAATGAAGAGCAAAAACAAACCAGCTCTTTCCTGACTAGGTGGTGGTTGTCCACTGCTTGTGCTTAGTATGTTTTCATGTCCAAAACTAAGAACTTAAATGATTTCAATTTGCAGGTTTTATCTGGAGACAGATATGGGTTTCGACCAATACCAACAGAGATCAGTGTGGCGGAGTTTGAGTTGCTACAAGGTGAGACCGAGGCTGGGAAGATAGACCAGAGAGAGGTGCTGGACGAGTGGTACAAGCTGGATGAAAATGCAATACCACCTGTCTATTTACTACAGGTAGGATAGATATCATATAGAATTGATGGCTTCATTATATCAAAATTAAAAATGACATGCCCTACTTCAAGTACAAAACAGAGCTGGGGTCTGTATATATACGAAGGGCGTTCAAAAAGTTCGCGGAAAAGTGCCATCATACTTTTATTTTGTAAATCAGCTGAATTAAACAATTACAGTTATATAGACAAGCATGATTTTTGCTTATACAGCAAATTTTGCTGCTCTGGCATGAATACAATGTTAACAGTGGTTGCTATGGAAACCGTACATCACGATTACCGGCCCACTTTTGTTCATTTTTGCAAAAAGTCGATGTTTAATGATGACGTTGCATTTGATAATTTACCGTGCTTTTTTCAATAAACTTTGTATGTGCAAAGTTCAACATGTTTGCGGCGAACACATGACGTCATATAAGTGTGTGATGTCATTTGGGTGTAAAGCGGCCATATTGTTTAGTGGGTATGCCTAAAATGCGAAGGGAACAACGGTATTCGATAAATTGTGTGTTTGGAACGGACTGTAAAAGAAAGAAACACCGCTTAGAGCAGAACGCGCATATGGCAACAAGTGAATTAAGAAAACGGCAATCAAAAAGTAGTATGCATGATTTCTACACGACCAGAAAAGTGTCCATGTCGACTAGCGCAGCGTAACGTCAAATAACGTCATACTGTCGGAAATGATCGTCGTGATAGAAAAGAGTAGAATTTGTGAAATACACAACATATCGAATTGTAGTTTCGGCACAATTCACCGCATTATACTCACAGAACCGACAATTAGACGCCCGTATGCCAGTTAGATTCCAAAAATGCTTAAGAGCTAGCCAACAGCGGCATGAATGTGTATAGCATGACGTTGTTATGACGTTGGGACGGTTTTACTGTTGTAACCTTAGAAACGCACATGATTTAATGCCTAATTTTCATCCGATTTTATTCAAATTTTGTGCATATGTTGACTATATGTTAATTTACAACATGCACAGAGAACGTAAATTTCCCATGACAATTACAAATTTGGCAGCACTTTTCCTCGAACTTTTTGAATCCCCCTCGTATAACAGAAATTAAAAATCATAACTCTGCCCAAATATACATGTACTGGTATGAACAGCTTTTCTTCAGGCTAGTCTTGGGGTCAGTGATGCCTGAGGACTTTGTAAAATATCAGGTACAATGTATTTAAAATAGTCAGAGAATCCAGTCAAACTTTGTTTTCCTCTTTTACTGAATTTGAATTTCTTCAATTTCAGCCAATCAGATCTAAATTTACATTCTTTGCTGACTACTCTCCTGGTTGTGATGAACCTAGAAAAAAGGACACAGCTGATTGGTGGAAAACATTTGAAACCCTCCAAGCAGTGTTGAGACAAGCAGCTGACTCTGCCCACAAGAACAACAAGATGTCGGCTGACAGAAGGCACCAATATTTCTTATCTGGTAAGTTGGGATAGCTTGTTTGTTTGTATGTATTGAGGTTTAACATCCCAGCCAATAATTTTTCAGTCGGCACATCCCATGGCCAACTGGTTAAGAGCGCTGATTTCATTAACATGTTTAATCATCTCTGCTTTGTCTGGTGTGTGTTCAGGTCCCACATGTGAGACAAGCCAGTTCTGGTTACAGGTACCAGGTAGTTTTTACCTGGGATTTTGTGTTTTCCCACCACCTATTGATTGGCCTGCCTCATATGATCTGAAATAATCGTAAAACTGAATGAAAAAGAAAAAGCAAAAAAAAAACAAAACAAAACAAACTAGAAATTGGCTGCAAGCAAGGCTTTCAGTATACCCCCCGCAAAATTATCTAAGGCCAATAACTTCCTTTAAGTCAAACATGCAAAACATTTGTCAAAAATATCTTTTCAGCATTATAATCCTTCATGAAAATCCTCCGTATGTCTGACTCATGTCTGTAAGGTATTAAATAATATACTGAAAGCTCAGGGAGTACAATTATTGTTGATTTCACTGTACACTGTTGATCATTATTTATCATGAGAAATGGTCAAAAATTGGCTATGCTAAAAAAAAGCTGTAAATTTGTCAAAAATAAATTATTCAGCATAAGAATTATTCATGCACATCTGAAATATATCTGGAATAAGTGTGCAAAGAATTCAAATGAAACTATGAAAGCACTAGGAGGACTTGATTTCATAAAGTATGCTCTACCAGCCGTATTGTATATTAGTGATGGTTGAAAAATGTCTAAGTTGAAAAATGCTGTAAATTTGTCAAAAATTATTTTTTCACCAATAAAATTCTTTATGCACATCTTCAATATGTCTGTAACATGTCTGCAAAGTATTGAAAAGAATTACTGAAAGCCCCAGGAGGAGTTGGATTTCACAAAGTATGTACTATCAACCATAATTGAATATAAGCAGAAATGGTCAAAATTGGCTAAGTTTAAAAAGCTGTAAATTTGTCAAAACTAAAATTTTCAGCATAAAAATTCTTCATGCACATCTTCAACATATCTGGAACAAATCTGCAAAGAATTAAAAAGAAACAATGAAAGCCCTAGGAGTAGTTGATTTCACAAAGTATGCACTTCCAACCATTATTGTATGTAAGCAATAGTCGAAAAATGGCTAAGTTAAAAAATGCTGTAAATTTGTCAAAAACTATTTTTTCAGCATTATAATTCTTCATGCACATATTCAATATGTCTGTAACATGTCTGCAAAGTACTGAAAAGAAATACTGAAAGCCCTAGGAGGAGTTGATTTCACAAAGTATGTATGTAAGCAATAGTCGAAAAATGGCAAAGTTAAAAAATGCTGTAAATATGTCAAAAATTATTTTTTCAGCATTATAATTCTTCATGCACATCTTCAATATGTCTGTAACATGTCTGCAAAGTACTGAAAAGAAATACTGAAAGCCCTAGGAGGAGTTGATTTCACAAAGTATGTATGTAAGCAATAGTCGAAATATGGCAAAGTTAAAAAATGCTGTAAATTTGTCAAAAATTATTTTTTCAGCATTATAATTCTTCATGCACATCTTCAATATGTCTGTAACATGTCTGCAAAGTACTGAAAAGAAACACTGAAAGCCCTAGGAGGAGTTGATTTCACAAAGTATGCACTCCCAACCATTATTGAATATAAGCAATTATGGAAAATTTGCTAAGTTAAAAATGCTGTAAATTTGTCAAAAATGATTTTTTCAGCATGACAATTGTTCATGCACATCTGCAATATATCTGAAACATATCAGCAAAATATTAAAAGGAAACATTGAAAGCTGTAAGAGGAGTTGATTTCACAAAGTATGTACTTTCAGTACTATGGCAAACATGTTATAGGAAGACTTAAAAAGTCCCATAACTCTTGCAATACTGACCCTTTGGCCCCTAAATTCATACCACACATGTATTGTCTGATGGCGCAAGTGTGGTGAAAATTTGAAACAAATCAGGCAAAAGCTACTCAAGTTATTCAGCAAAGATGTCCAAATGTTGACGGAATGACGGAATCACGGAGTCACGGAATCACGGAATGACGGAATGACGGACAGGCTGAAAACAGTATACCCCCCTAAAACTCCGTTTTGCGGGGGGTATAAAAAAACAGTCATCTGAGGATTTAGCCACTGCCTCCTTGGTGCTAACCAGTAGTCTACTGGTAGTTAATATGCCTTGTTCAAGGACACACCCCAATGTCAGTGGGGTTCAACCCCTCGACGTCTCCATCCATAGGCCAATGCCTTAACCACTAACATACTGCCTGCCCCCAATTTACAATATGAGTTTCCTAACTTAACCTTCCAAAACTATGTTAGCAGTCACAGCGAGTAATTATTACAGAAAGTCTTTCAGTTAGATAGTTGAGCCGCATCGTGAGAAAACCGGATTTTTGCCTAGGCGAAAACAAAGGCGCAGATCAGCTTCGCGGTAACCGCGAAGCTGATCAGCGCCTTTGTTTTCGCTACACGGATAGTATATTTCCTCTTCTTCTTATATCCCAAATTTCAAGCTTCTAGCCTGCTTCTGTGACTGTACAGGTCAGTTTGTGTCAGACCTTGTCGGAAACCCCGAAGACCGGTTTTCTCGCGTCGCGGCTCAAATTATGTTAGATCTCTCTTATTTTATATAGATGCTAAAAACAGAGTAAAAGCAACACAATATTTTGTAGCGTCATTTCATTTCTTACCTCTACATGCTTTTATACATGTTTGATAAAGGCCTATGTCAAATACTGGAAGTTCAGAAATATTCGCGAGACCTGTATTTTTCCATGAAAATGTTTCATGTAAACTCAGTAGTGAAGTTCAAGTTGGTTATAAATACTGTTCTTTTTACAGTTACTGAGTGCGAAATACAAGATGGAATATTGAAGGCCACTGATGTTGAGTCGCATGTGCTGGTCTATAGACGTGAGTTGACGTTTCTGGACCAGACAGCAATCTCTGACCAAGATTTCTCAAGATTTGTAGATGTCAAGAAAATTGGAGAGGTATTGTTTTAAGCTTTATCTACTGGGAATTGCATACACAAAGATGAAGGCTCAGATCAGCTAATCTGCACAGCAGGTGGGGCCCTATGTTGGAATTTTAAGTAAATTACACTAAGTCGATTTCATATATTTAGGAACATTACAGGACATTAAAGTAACAGTTTATTCAGAGCTCAGATACTGTAAACCATTTTATTTACGCGAGCGATTTATTTTTGCGAAATTCGTGAGGAATGAAAATTCTCGAAAGTATATCGCCTTGAAAATGTTGGCTTAAATAGATATATTACCCATGATTTATCCAATATCAAATTTTTTTTGGCGAAATATTCAAATAATTACAAACATGTATGTTTGTAAGTCTCATGTGCCGTTATGCAAATTATCAGTGTTTAAACATGTAAATAATATAACAAATACACGCTCAAGCGCTATTGGATTATACAGATTATTGAATTAAGATGATTCACACCAAATAAGAAACAATTAATGTACAAGAACACCGAAAACGCGAAAATTGTTTATATGGATTTTGCAATCTGCGAAAATAATTGCCGTGAAAATGTTCCCGGTGACAAAAACACAAAAACAAATAGCCGTGAAAAAAAGTTGGGTTACAGTAACTTATTTACATCTGAGTAAAAAATATTTGAATTCCTTTGGCTTTGAGACACTTATTAGTGTGAAGACATTTTATTTGATTTCAGAAACTCGAAATAGACAAAGAATCAGAGAGATTGAGAAAAGACTTGATTGAGAACAAGATTCCTGCAAAATCCCAAAACCTCAGAACAAAGGCATATTCAGTCAACTGGAAACCTGGAGGCATTGACCCACGGGAGTACATGGAACACAAGGCGTACCTGGAGATATTTTGTTCAGACTTCATCAACGACATGGCTGGCATGATCAAGAAAGCCATCGCCGAGAAGCAGCAGTTGATACAGACGTCCAACTATTATAGTGACTATGAGGAGACGATCCATCATCTTAAATTCTGTAACACCAAGTGTGAATCTTTCTGTGGACAACAGAGTGTAAGTATGCGACATGACTGTTTTGCTAGTTTGTGTCTTTTGCTGGTTGAAAGTTGATATGTAAATAATCTACATACGGGTATTCTTGAATCTCCTGTGTACAACAAGATGTAATATAAACCATATTGATAAAGAAACTAGAATTAATACCTTTGACTTACTTAGAGACAATGGAAAATTAAAGTGATCCTCCTTCTTGTACAGATAGTATAATTTGAAATTTGACTCATTTTACTCGAGTAGTATCAAGTTCTACAAACAAAAACATATAAAAAAGCAGCTTCTCTCCTCATAGATCAGGATATCTGTCTTAATAAATTCATGTGCAAATTGTTTTAATGGAAAATGCCATATTTACTTTGTTACAGGTGTTAGATGCTGCTAAGTCCTATATCTTGGATGACTCGGCCAGAAAACCTCTGGTGATCTATGCTCCCTCCGGGGCAGGTAAAACATCTGTAATGGCTATGATCATGAAGAGTATCCCAGCCTGGCTGAAGGACAAGGACCACGTCAAACTGATACGCTTCCTTGGTACCACCCCCAATACCATCAATATCTATGATGTGTTGTTTAGTGTACTTGGACAACTCTCTGATTCCGCAGACTTGATCATGTCTCCTGTGAACTACAAGAACATGAAAAATTTGGTGGAGTTTATTCCTCGGCATTTAAGACAGGTGTCAAGTACTTTGAAAATGCCAGTGATCGTTCTGTTGGACTCTGTAGATCAGCTAGGATCATTTTATAATGCCTACAATATGGAATGGTTGCCTACCGCACTGCCGCCTAATGTGAAATTGATCATATCCACACTACCTGAGGAAGGTGGAATACTCAACAATGTACAAAAACTGCTTCCAGATAAGTCCTGTTATGTTGAAGTTCCAGCATTGCCAGAGTCCACGGGGAAAGAGATCATCGAAATGTACCTCGGCTTGAACAAACGTAAACTGACAGAATCCCAGCTCCTATATGTTCTTTCTATTTTCAAAGGCCATCCAAATCCTCTTTTCCTAAAGCTATTACTTGACGAGGCAAAGAAGTGGCACTCATATTCCAACATGGGTACACTAGTTCTGGCTCAGACAGTCAAAGAAGCCATTGATCTGCTGTTTAAAAACCTGGAGAAGAAGTTTGGTTACACCCTGGTCAGCCATGCCTTGGGGTACATCACGATTGGTCTCAACGGTCTTACAGAATTTGAAATTGAGGATGTCCTATCATGTGATGACAAGGTTCTGGACGAAGTCTACAAATTCCATGACCCACCAGTGAAGGGAATAGTTAGAATACCACCAGTTCTGTGGACCAGAATACATTTTGACATCAAGGAGTACCTCGTGGAAAGATTGTCGTCTGGTAAGAGGACATTGAATTGGTACCACCGCCAGTTTATTGCTGCTGCTAGGGAGCAGTATACTAGTAATGGGAAAGATGTTGAACTTCATAAAAACCTCATGGAAATCTACCTTCAGGATGATGGAATAAAGAAGACCATAACTCTCTCACAGAGGAAGAATCTTATAATAGAAAATGCTGACAGACAGGTCACTCCTCAGCCGTTCAGTGTTCAGAACAGACGTAAATTATCCTGCCTGCCATATCACCTTTCCAGGGCCTACAAACTGGTTGGAGCAGACGTCGCCAAGAAGTCAGTGTACTGTAACTTCAAATTTCTATGCACCAAGATAGCAGCCTTCTCGATTAAAGCTGTGAAGGACATTTTAGAGGATTTCATTGAAAAAAGTCAGGATGAGGAAACAAAAGTTCTTCTAGACTTCCTCAAACAGTCAACAGATGACCTCAGATCTCAAGTCAGGTTTGCCGTCTGCCTTTTGGCCTACGTTCAACCATCAAAATCTCAGGAATGCTTGCTGGAGTTACAAAATCAGGCAAGAGAATTTCTCAGGGAAAAGAATATGCCTCTGTTGATCCCAGTCTTTCCTAGTCTAACTCCGCGTGGAGACAGTGGTGCTATAACAAAATCTGCTCAAGGTTATTCAGCTGTCATCTCAATTACAGCTGACTTGGTACTACTAAAAGGGAGTGAAGCACAAGAGTCAAATTCTTCAGAGGCTGGGTTCTCTGTCTTTGATTCCAAAAATGAAGATTTCACTCCACTTACATTATCTGAGAAACTAGGTTATCTCCCTGCAAAGCTGTCATCAACTGGAAAGGTCTACTATGTCACTGATAAAGGGATTGCCCAGGATGAACTGTCGACTGGGGATAGAGAACTATTAGACTATAGTCAAGTAGATTTTATGTGTGGCAAAAACCAAGAGAAAATTGTAGACTTCAGCACTAATGGTTGTGGGAGTCATGGGATAGTTAGTAGTAAGAATGACTTTCTTTTTGCTAATTTGGCAGAAATGAAAGCTGCAAAGATAAGCTTGGAAAGCATTAAACCATCAGTCGTTATGAGTAAGACATTCTGTTCAAATTCTGACAGTAACCCGAAAGGTGTTCTAGTTGGTAAAATTATCAATTCTGAGGCAGATGATGCTCCTCAAGGACCAGAGAACCAGTCATTTATTGCTACTGTGGATCCCAACAGACAGGAACCAGTCTGTCTCACTGAGCTGGAAACCAGACTGTTCCCTGATAAGGCTGGTTTCCTGAATAAAGATGAATGTTTTGTGATAGCTGCTTCTAAGGCGGGTACCAGCGAGACAGAAACTGAGAATCGTCTGGTCAGTTTTCAGCTTTTTCCATTGGAATTGAAGCAAGAAATCAAGATTCCAAGCGACATTGTGCAAGTGTTGGGTAACCCTGGTAAACCAGAGGCAGTTGCTCTTGGTGCTAATGGAAAACTGTATTTAAGTGATTTTGTTAATGGTAAAGTCAAACAAACAATAGAACTGGACTATACAGTGTCCAAGTTGGATGTTGTATGGGAGAAAAGCATTGCTGTCTTAGGATCACCTAATGGAAGGCTTACATTATATGATTTGAATCAACAAAAGATTCTGGGTGCTGTGATGGCTCATAACTCACAGTTTGAAGATTTATTGGTGCTTGAAAAAAGCCTGAGGTGTGTAACACTGGGAAAGAATGGGGAACTTAAGTTATGGTCATTGAAGGCATTGTTGGATAGTTTTACAGCTAACACAAAGGATAACAAGGATAAAACAAAGTCAAGCAGTGAAGAAACATTGATAGATCAAACCAGTGTCACCACTATAGAAGCTTCGGCAGCTGGAAATGAATTCATTACATGTAGCAGTGATGGCTTTGTTAGAGTATGGGCCATTGAAAATCAGAAACTTTTGAGAAAATATAATGTTGAAATGGGAGCTGATTTATGTAAAATGATGCCTGATGGTTCTCTTGTACTACTGGATAGGACATTAGGGAAGTTACAAATCATAGATATAGAGTCTGGAAAACCTGTGTTCAAAGATCCACCTAGAAATGTGATTCACTTCACGACAAACTCTCAAGATAATGTGTATACAATATCAAAACCCAAAGATGGGGGGCATCTTCAGATAGATATATTAAGCCTGAAGTTCAAGAAAATATCCAAGACAATAACTTTACAGAAAGAGCTGCCCTACGTGAAAATAGATGGAGTATTGAGCGCGAAAGGACGTTTCATGGTGCTCAGGGTGGAAATTTCTGAGGAGGAATACAATACCATTGCAGATTTTTGGAAAAAGAAAGGTGCATTTGCACCACAGCCCCATCGTCACAAGTTTGTTGCTGTTGACCTGACAGAAGGGACTGGGGGTATGTTGGTGTGTTACCGTCAGCTGTCAAAGATACCGACACTGGGTACCATAGCAACGTCATACCAGGGAAATACCATGATGATAACAACCAGAAGGTAAAGAATGAGAATTTACATTTTAAGAAGATTTTTGCTTTTCCATACTTGACTCGTATGTGTATACTCAATGCAGCTTTTCAAGCTGGGAACTCACATTCTTCATGCTGATTTAAGAAGAGCAAAGTTTCAGATACTTTCAGAATGGGCACTTAATACTGGTAAATGCTTGCTCTAGAAGCGTTTGGGTACCTTGTTTGGTTAGAATAACTGACTTTCCCCATTTGACCTGAGATACACTGGATGTACCGGTAAAACAACAAATGAATCGTGGGCACAACATATTTCCTGCTTGTGTATCCATTCTTTCTCTAAATATCAATAGTTTTCCGACTTGTGTAAAGAATTTACAGGAAACCTTGAAAAAGTTTTTGTGTGAAAAAGATACAATGTCATGCAAATTCTTGTAATAATTCAGTGCAAATAAGTATGTCATGAAGTTCCTTTACTTAATTTGGGGGCTTCTAACGTGTGTACCCACAACTGAATAACATTGATAACTGACAAAATTTACAATTTGATTTCTTATCAAATTCTCCTTACCTGTTCTTGTGTATAGGTGGGTAGTGTTCTGGGACATTGTTACTGGCAAATGTGATCAAAAGACTGTCAAGACTAAGGAGTACAAGAAGACCGCTAACGGTATGATGTATCGCCCCGAATGGCTGGGGCAGGATTGTGAGGGGACCACCCTGGCCCTCGAGATGTCACCAGATAGACAGTTTGTTGCTGCAGGCTCAGAGGATGGCTATATGTTTATATATGGTGCCGAGTCAGGGGTGCCACCAAGGAATGTGAAGCCATCTAGTAAACATACAGCGGAGGTATAGTAGCAGCACTGTGGCCTGAGTAGCTCACTGTCTCAGACAAGAACAGATAAGGTGGATGATTGGTAATAATGGAAGAATGCTTTTGTGAGTTTGATTCAAAAAGAAATTGTGGGTACACACGAGCACCTTGATGTAATGAAGGAGAGCTGTAGTTAAATGCTGCGAATGAGTACCCACAAGTTGTGTTTTATTGTGGAATTAAGCACGGTTTCACCTTGATTATCACAGAACATGCGCCTTATCTGTTCTTGTCTGATGAAGGCAGTGAGTTGAGAAAACAGATGGCTGGAGGTTATAAAACATTCATCATGCTCAATTTCTTCCATGCTCAATATTAAATTTTAACAAACACAAAAACTGTAAGAATTGTGATTTTCAGCTATTTTTCTTGATCATTAGAGTGAATTAGTTATTTACATTTCTCTTTAATGAGCAGAATAAATTCCATGCTCACTTTTAAATGGAGCATTTAAATTGTTTTATAACCTCAGCATCTGATCTTTCTCATTAGTCTTGATCACTCACTTTATCCTTAGATATAACCTTACAGGGATGTGATAGCCTCATGGGATATCCTGACTGGGAGTGTAGATCGAGGTAGACCCTGTAGAACGGGAAGGTTTTACCGACCAGAGTGGCTCCATGATGAATACAGTGGTATCACGCTTGCAATGGAGGCCTCCCCAAACAGGGAGTTTCTAGCCCTCGGGTCTGAGGATGGTTACATGTTTATTTATAGCACAGAGACAGGGTTACCAAGAGGAGGGGAAAAGCCTTCCTCTAAACATAGTGCTGAGGTATGGAGAGGAAGCTGGTTCTCAGCAGAGTTCAAAGATTATCTAACAAATGAATCACGGGAGAAAGCCGGTGTCTTATGAGTTCAGACCCGGTCTAACACAAACTGGCATGTACAGTCACAGAAGAAGGCTGGAAGCTTGAAATTTGAGATTTAAGAAGAAGAGGAGTTGTACTATCTTGGAGGTGAAAACAAAGGAGTTGATCCACTGATTTGCGTCTTTCTTTCCCCAGAGACAAAAATGTGAAGTGGCTGAAATTTTCAGTATTATTGATTGTTTTAATTTAGAGAAATGTTTTTCAATATTGTTTACATTTTGCTTTCACCGTATGATAAGCAACTTAGTTTTCAAAGCTGCATTTTATGCTGTTGTTACAACAAACAAACAATCAAACAATAAATTGTTTTTGGTCAAAGAAAGCGCTGTCACTGGTTTTGTTCAATATCTGTAAATCCATTAAAAAGGGTGATCATTTCAGTTCATCGAAAATTGCACTGTAGAAATTATTCAGACTGCTCCTGATCTGTTTGTCTTGGGAACAACGTTGTTCATGCTCAGCTTGGCTTAGATTTATCCTGCTGCCAAATATTAAAATACCAATAATTGCTAACATTTATCAGCAGAATAAATTACAGGCTTTTGTGATCTAAACCTGAAATTTTAACTTGAAAACTTCAGTACTTATGAGCAGTTAAAATTACAGTCTCAGCTGCATTGAGCATGAAAAAAAAAGTTTTATACCTCAAGACAATATACCAAGAGCTCAATATTTTAACTGCTCAAAGTACTTAACAAAATTTGGTAGAAAGTTCAGGTTAAAATAACAAAAGCCCATCATTTATCCTGCTAATAAATGTTAAAATGCTAACGATTGTTGACATGTTAACATTTACCCAGTTGGCACATGACGTCAAAATGACGCCATATCAACGTCGATGCGACGTCATGACGTCACATTGACGTCGATCTGACGTCATTCTGACGTCATGTGCCTGCTGGGCATGAGCAGAATAAATTTTAGTCTCAGCTGAATTGATCATTAAAAATGGTTTTTGTTCCTCAAGACTGGACTGGATCATGTTTTTATTTTCCCAGGTGATTCAGATAGTTATCTCCCCTGACAGTAAGTGGGTTGTCTCCACCTGTCACAACAACACCATCAAGCTCTGGCACTCCGCCACTGGTAAGGAACAGTTTACGATGAAACTGGACGCAGAGGTCTCCAAGATGGTGTTTACCCCAGACTCCAAATATCTTCTTGTCGTGACAGGGTCGGGGGCTACTAGGGTCCTGCTGTTCCAGTTACATGTGGGGTCAGGAGGGCTCACCAGTGACACAGAGGGAGGGGCTAGTGGTGAAAAAGAAATGGCAAACACTGGGCCACGGCCCAAGCAGGTGTTCTTTTGAGCCATATACCATATGTGGACATCAGACAATTTCAATTTTCAGCAGAGAAAACCAACATTAGAATGGCTAAAGCAAAGGCAGATAACTCCAAATGTTGACAATAAACTTTAAACTTATTCTTTTGTTGGTGTAATGTTCAAAACTTACAAATACAGTGATATGCAAGATTTAACCACGATTGTACATTAACTGTTCTCTTATAGAAAAATCAGATTGCTGAGTACATTGAGATTCACATGTAAATGATTTACAGATGCACCAATGGGGAATAATGTTGTGAAAATAATAATAATATAATATAACCATTCAGTAATAGATTCAACTGTGGCTTCATAGACTGTGTGTCAAGAACTTAAAATTTTGACTTTAGTAAGGCTGTTGTAGTATACAGTTTACAGTTATCTATTTTGTCAAATTTCAATATGTCCATGACAACAATGCACGTCTTTGTTTTTATTCATTTTTGATATTTTATTTTTTCCATTCTAATGTGATATATTTCATTTTGAAACAACAAATCTTTTATATACAATTCTTCACCAAATATCTGTGATTTTGTATTTTTTTTACATTTTAGAGATATTCTAAGATTTGTATTACTGCAACAAGAAGATTTGCTCAATTTATACCGTAAATCTTGATAAATGCATAACTTAATTTTGTGGCACATCAGGAAAGCAATTTCATAAATGGCATTATTAAACATGATCTTTGTTTATTAGCTGACCCTTAGCAATGAATTGCATTAAACCATTAGGTGAGCCGCCTCATGAGAAAACCAAGAATCTGCATATGCGAAAACAAAGATGCAGATCAGCTTCGCGGTAACCGTGAAGCTGATCAGTGCCTTTGTTTTTGCCACACGGATAGTACAATTCCACTAGTTTCTAAATCCAAAATTTCAAGCTTCTAGCCATCTTCTGAGATGGTACAGACCAGTTTGTGTAGGACCTGTTCAAAAACCACATTGTTGGTTTTCTCTCTCACGAGAAGGCTCAGGCCTAGTGGTAGAGTACAAGATTTCAGATTTAGGTGGCCTGTCATGGGACCATTACATTATTTACATATTTATGTAGGTTTTTATGTCACTTTTTTACTTGCACTTCTTCGTTATTGTTATAAAGTTACAGAATCTTATTATTTGTTGCTTTTTCTTTTTCTCCGAATGGAACTTAAACTCATACCATATGAGATCGTAGCTGTGCAAGCTGGTCAGATGCTCAGTTACTTATATGATCCGCATCACAAGAAAAAGGGGTTTTCAAGGTTTCGGACTTTGTCTGACACAAATCAGCCTGCACAGTCACAGAAGAAAGCTTGAAGCTTGTAATTCCGGATTTAAGAATAAGAGGGATTGTACTATCCGTGTAGCAGAAACAAAGTCACTGATCAGCTGTGCAGAGCTGATCTTGGTCTAAGTTTGTTTTTGCATATGCAAAACTCCAGTTTTCCCATGATGTGGCTCATATATTGAAGTGGGTAAAAGTAGGTTTTCTCAAGATTAGGTTAATTTAGTAACTTTTATAAATTTCTGAGTAAATAAAATTGTGTAAACCCTAAAAATACCAGGGGTTTGAGACTTTAAGCCAGGGCTTCTCCAACCTTTCGGATGAGACAATGAACAAACGTTCAGTTTCCATATGACCATAGCTGTTGAATGGGATATAAAGCAATTTTCACCACCACCAGCACTACTTCCCTAAGCACAAGATTCTCTAGCCATCCTCTGCAATGTTTATTCCAGTTTTTGTCTACGCCCCCGCCCGTTGGGGCTATGTGAAATAGATGGATTGCTTGTGCTGTTCATTCCAGTTTGCTGATTTTTTGTTTGTTTGATTTGTTGCTTTATGTCCCAGTCAACAGCTAGGGGTCATGTCTGGATGGATATTACATGGTTGTCGTGACATGAACGTGCTTTGAACATAACCAATTAACCAAACAACTAAGGCTTATATGTATAAATAGTTTGACTAAACCACTTTTCCTGGGCAGGCTTAGACCTAAGCAGTTAACCAGAAAACAGATGGTTGGTCAGTTGGTTATAAGCTTTGCCTGGCGGCACAAGCAGCCCACCTGTTTCTCATGGCCCCAATTGGTGGGAGCCCATTCCATTTTCTGTCTAGTTAGATAGGCAATCCAGTTTCTATCTAACCTGACCTCATCAGGAAAACATGTATACCCCGTTAAACCCCACTTCGGAGGTTCTTATGTGTACCCACAATTAATGTTTTGATATCAAATTTTCTTCTGCTGAAATTTCTGTATGTTGCATGGGCATGTTTTCGTAATGTCATACCAAATGACAGGTTTACTCCTTGTATATGAGCCTCGACGCGAGAAAACCGGTCTTCGGGGTTTCCGACCAGGTCCGACACAAACCGACCTGTACCAGCTCAGAAAAGAGCTAGAAGCTTGAAATTTCGGATTTAAGTAGAAGAGGAATTGTACTATCCGAGTAGCGAAAACAAAGGCGCTGATCAGCTTCGCGGTTACCGCGAAGCTGATCTGCGCCTTTGTTTTCGCCTAGGCAAAAATCCGGTTTTCTCACGATGCGGCTCGTATATTATACTGCTGATTAAGTCGTATGACAACAAAAATGAGCTGTATCATGAGAAAACCAACAATGTGGTTTCCGATCAGGCCCAACACACACGGGTTTGTGCAGTCAAAGAAGATGGCTAGAAACTTGAAATTTTGAATTTACAAGAGGAATTGTAAGTAGTTATCCCTGTAGCGAAAACAAAGGTTCCGATCAGCTTCACAGTTACTGTGAGGCTATTCTGCGCCTTCGTTTTCGCATATGCAAAATGTTGGTTTTCCCATGACGCGGCTCAGATGAGCATGATGAAAGTTTCAGTTCACTTATTTTATGAGGAGGGTTTAAAAGATGATTTTTTAAAAGCTGCATCAAAATTAAGATAAGCGAATATTGTCAGTTTATTATAAAATTGAACATAATGGAGCTGAATTATAAGAAAAAACTTTTTATCATATGTAACAAACAAATAATATTTTAATACACACACCTTTAATGTCTGATCATTGTTTTTGCTGTTCACTGACCGTAGAATGAGTAATAATAATTTTTACATGCCTATTTAATTTTCTTATTGCTTGAAGCTTAGCCAGCGGCATTGGCTTGTTAGTGTCTGACCTTGGTGAAAGACTAGACTACAGGTTTTCTTGCGATTGTGCCCAAATTGAGCAGGAGGTTGTAAGCTATGTGAGCGGCCGCATCAGAAAACCAACAATTTGCATATGTGAAAACAAAGGCGCAGATCAGCTGTGCAGTAACTGCACAGCTGATCAGTACCTTTGTTTTCACTGCACGGATAGTACCATTCCTATGCTAATATCAAAAGTTTCAATCTTCTCGCATTCTTCTGTGACAGTACAGACCGTCTGTGTCGGATCTGGTAGGAAACCCAAATTATTGGTTTTCTCACACAAGGGCTCATGTGATCTGTCTGTATCTCCTACAAACCTTTGATCACCTATGCATGAAAATATATTTTAAATTTACAAAATAATATTTAACAATTATTAAATGGATTGAAGGCAGAATTCAGCTCTTAAATGTCTATTATACACAAAAGAAGTTAAAAGTAACTATTTGAACACAATTTATAACAAGGTGGGCTTATTGTGTTGGAATCATTTAAATAACTAAATAGATCAAGAAAAATTTCTCTGGTTTGCAACTACCGCATAACAAAAACTTGCCTATTCAATATAAAGAATTTTTTTGAAGCCATAAAAATTGAAAATGTCATTAAAAATATCATTACGAAAACTTGTCCATGCAAAATACAGAGATTTTTTCAGTTGTAAAAATTGAAAATTTTCAGCTGAAAATTTTTGATATTTTTCTTATTTTTGCTCAAAACATAGATTATGGGTACACGTTAGAACTGCCTCGCCGAGGCGGTTCTAACGAGTACCCACAATCTATGTTTTGGAGCAAAATAAGAAAAATAGGTATACCCCTGCATACCCTAGTTTTACTATATAAAAGTGGGGTTTGAGGGGGTATACCAGTACATTACACGGACGTTTTCGTGATGTTTGATATTTTTAACATTTTTGCTCAAAACATTGATTGTGAGTACACGTTAAAACCGCCTCACCATTACTGATCAAATTACAATCATTACATCTGTTAGCTGTAAGCATTTTCTCTGGTTGTAAAACAATGGCTTCTGTGAGCTGAAAACATTTTCTATGCTGGTAAAACAATGACTTTATGTAAACGTTTCCTCTGGTTGTAAACCAATGACTTTTTGTTGCTGTAAACATTTTCTCCAGTTGTAAAACAATGGCTTCTGTCAGCTGTAAACATTTTCTCTGCTTGTAAAACAATGACTTCTGAGCTGTAGTTTCCTCTGCTGGTAAAACAATGACTTCTGATAGCTGTAGTTTCCTGTGCTGGTAAAACAATGACTTCTGTTAGCTTTAAACGTTTCCTCTGCTTGTAAACCAATGTCTTCTGTGAGCTGTAAATGTTTTCTGTACTAGTAAAAACATTTAAAGGCACAGATTTGATTTCAAGTGAGATTTGTAAGCCTTTAAATGTTCTGTCTGGCTGTAAGACAATGGCCTCTGTTAGCTGTAATCGTCTTCTCTGCTTGTGAACCAATGACATCTGTTAGCTGTAAATGTTTACCCTGCTTGTAAAACAATGGCTTCTGTTGGCTGTAAATGTTTTCTCTCCTTGTAAACCAATGACTTTTTGTAGCTGTAAGCTGATTTGTAAGCCTTTAAATGTTCTGTCTGGCTGTAAGACAATGGCCTCTGTTAGCTGTAATCGTCTTCTCTGCTTGTGAACCAATGACATCTGTTAGCTGTAAATGTTTACCCTGCTTGTAAAACAATGGCTTCTGTTGGCTGTAAATGTTTTCTCTCCTTGTAAACGAATGACTTTTTGTAGCTGTAAGCTGATTTGTAAGCCTTTAAATGTTCTGTCTGGCTGTAAGACAATGGCCTCTGTTAGCTGTAATCGTCTTCTCTGCTTGTGAACCAATGACATCTGTTAGCTGTAAATGTTTACCCTGCTTGTAAAACAATGGCTTCTGTTGGCTGTAAATGTTTTCTCTCCTTGTAAACCAATGACTTTTTGTAGCTGTAAGCATTTTCTCTGGTTGTAAACCAATGACTTCTATGAGCTGTAAGCCTTTCCTCTGCTTGTAAAACAATGACTTCTATGAGCTGTAAGCCTTTCCTCTGCTTGTAAAACAATGACTTCTATGAGCTGTAAGCCTTTCCTCTGCTTGTAAAACAATGACTTCTATGAGCTGTAAGCCTTTCCTCTGCTTGTAAAACAATGACTTCTATGAGCTGTAAGCCTTTCCTCTGCTTGTAAAACAATGACTTCTATGAGCTGTAAGCCTTTCCTCTGCTTGTAAAACAATGACTTCTATGAGCTGTAAGCCTTTCCTCTGCTTGTAAAACAATGACTTCTGTTAGCTGGTAACATTTTCTCTGCTTGTAAATTAATGACTTCTGTTAGCTGTAAACGTTTTTTTTTTTTTTTTTTTTTTTTTTTTTTTTTTTTTTTTTTTTTTTTTTTTTCTGTTTATAAAACAATGGCTTCTGTAAGCAGTAAACCTTTACCCTGCTTGTAAATCAATGGCCTCTGTGAGCTGTAAACCTTTCCTCTGCCTGTAAACGTTTTCTCTGGTTGTAAAATAATGGCTTCTGTTAACTTTTAAATTTTCTGTCTGGTTTTAAGACAATGACTTTTGTTAGCTGTAACCGTTTCTTCTGCTAGTTATTAAAACAACGACTTCTGTTTGGTGTAATCGTTTTCTGTACTTGTAAAACAATGACTTCTGCTAGCTGAAAGCGTTTCTTCTGCTAGTAATACAATGGCTTCTGATAGCTGTAAACGTTTTCTGCACTGGTAAAACAATACCTTCTGTTTCCTTCTGTTTCCCCTTCCTGTAAAATTATGACTTCTGTTAGCTGTTAACGCTTTCTCTGCCTGTAAAACAATGCCATTTGTTAGCTGTAAACGCTTCTTGGGACCGGTCCTGTAAAATAATGGCTTCTGTTAGCTTTAAATATTTGCTCTGCTTGTAAAACAGTGACTTCAGTAAGCTGTAAACGTTTCCTCTGTTAAAGCAATGACTTCTGTTAACTTTAAACTTCTGTTAGCCGTAAACGACCAATGACGTTTTCTCTGCTTGTAAAACAATCACTTCTACAATGACTGCTGTTGGCTGTAAACATTTTCACTGCTTGTAAAACAATGACTTCTGATAGGTGTAAACATTTTCTCTGCTTGTAAAATTGACTTTTGCTAGCAGTAAAAGTTTTCTGTGTGATTGTAAAACAATGACGTCTGTTATCTGTTAACGTTTTCTGTACTAGAGAACCAATGGCTTCAGTTAGCTGTAAATTTTTTCCCTGCTTGTAAAACAATGACTTCTGTTCGCTTTAAACGTTTTCTGTACTAGTAAACCAATGATTTCTGTTAGCTATAAACATTTTCTCTGCTTGTAAAACAATCGCTTCTTTTAGCTGTAAATGTTTTCTGTACTAGTAAACCAATGGCTTTTGTTAGCTTTTGTGCGGAGTTAGTAAGTTATTCGGCGCTCAGGGATCTCCATCGTCGGGAAGATTACTCAATCTGTTAGTCTTCTTTTTTGATTCATCAGGATGTTTATCATGATTTATTTGTTTGTTCTTGATGATTCATTGACTATTTAGAGATTCACCACGAGGACCGAAGAACTAACTAGATGTTATGAACCACTGCAGAAGCTAAGGGTGAGGCTATGGCCATGTAAAATCGATTTAAGCCCGCCAGTATTTTTATATTACTGATCGTTCCAAGGCGATACTTCTTTGATGGTACTTTTTGTTTTATTTCTTGGTGATTGAAATTTTTGTGCTGTTGGCGCCTTATGTATGTTTTCACATTTTTGGTTCAGGTAACTGAGTGGCCACCTATTGGAGAAATAGCTGCTCATTCGGCTTACGATATGTTTTCATGGTATGAGTACCTGACTGTTAATTTAGGCTTTCCCCACCTCGGTTTTTGGAGTGGGAATCGTTTTCTGGTTGCCCCTTTTCCTGATCTTTGTCTACTTGTACCTTTGTAAAACAATTAATTCTGATAGCTGTCAACGTTTACTTCTGCTGGTAAACCAATGACTTATGTAAACTTTAAACGTTTCCTCTGCTTGTAAAACAATGACTTCTGGTAGCTGTAAAAATTTTCTGTACTAGTAAACCAATGGCTTCTGTTAGCTGTGAATGTTTTTCTCTGGTTGTAAAACAATGGCTTAAGTAGTTAGCTTTTAAATTATCTGTCTGGCTGTAAGGCAATGGTTTGTGTTATCTGTATATCTAAACGTCTTCTCTGCTTGTAAAACAATGTATTCAGTTAGCTGTTAACGTTTTCTTTGCTTCTTGTAAAAACAATGACTGTTAGCTGTGAACATTTTCCCTGTTTGTAAAAAAAAAAAAAAAAAAAAAAAAAAAAAAAAAAAGACTTCTGTTAGTTGTAAACGTTTTCTGTACTAGTAAACTATGGCTTCAGTTATCTGCAAACGTTTTCTGTGCTTATATAACAATGACTTCTGATACTGTAAACGTTTCCACTGCTGGTAAAACAGCGACTTCTGTTAGCTGTAAACGTTTTCTGTACTAGTAAACCAATTTATTTTATACCAACCTATATCAAAACATGATAAAATTGATATTTTCATTTATATGAAATTTCACTGATATCAAATCTCACTGATATCAAAAGTCACTAGTGACTGATATTAGCCTATCTCTTCACTGTAGAAGAGGAACTACTTTTAGTATAAAATAAAAAGAAAATTTGCTTTTGTTTCGGTGAATACCAAATATATTTCATCTCGTGAGTTGAAAACATTAGAATTTTCACGAGTGCGCAGCACGGGTGAAAATTCTGATGTTTTCAACTCACAAGATGAAATATATTTGGTATTCACTCGATGAAATATATTTGGTATTCACCTAAAAAAAGCAAATATTCTCTATGGCTTCAGTTAGCTGTAAACGTTTCCTCTGCTGGTAAAACAATGAATTCTATTAGCTTTAAAAGCTGTTTCTTCTTGTCAACCAATGGTTTCAGTTAGCTGTAAACAATGGCTTCAGTACTTAGCCTTTAAATAATTTGTCTGGCTGTAAGATAATGCCTTCTGTTAGCTGTAAGCGTCTTCTCTGCTTGTAAAACTATGACTTGTGTTAGCTGTAATCGTTTTCTCTGTTTGAAAAACAAATGAATTCTGTTAGCAGTGAACGTTTTCTCTGGTTGTTAAATAATGGCTGGCTTCCGTTAACTTTTAAATTTTATGTCTGGTTGTAAAACAATTAATTCTGTTGGCTGTAACCGTTTCTTCTGCTAGTAAAACAATGACTTCTGTTAGCTGTAACGTTTTCTATACTAGTAAACCAATGGCTTCGGCTAGTTGTAAACGTTTTCCCTTCTTGTAAAACAATGATTTCTGTTAGCTTTAAACGTTTTCTATACTAGTAAACCAATGACTTCCGTTAGCTATAAACGTTTTCTCTGCTTGTAAAACAATCACTAGCTGTAAACGTTTTCTCTGGTTGTAAAACAATGACTTCTATTCACCGTGAGCTGTAAACGTTTACTATACTGGTAAACCAATGGCTTTTGTTAGCTGTAAACGTTTTGTCTGCTTGTAAAACAATTCTGATATCTGTTAACGTTTTCCTCTGCTGGTAAAACAATGACTTGTAAACCAAGACTTCAGTCAACTGTAAACATTTTCTCTGTTTGTAAAAATGGGTTTCTGTTAGTTGTAAACGTTTTCTGTACTACTGTCTAAAAACTTGCCTCTGATAATGGTTTTTCGTATAAAATTTTTGTATGGGGGACGACAGAAAAATTATTTTAATGTCAAAATCTTGATCTTTGTTTGTCCTAATAGGACCTGCAAAAATTTTGAAAATCGGTGAACAAATAAAGTTTTTATGGCCAAAATGAATTATCCATAGGGATTTTGCATTGGCAAGGGAGATAATCGATGATCGTGAAAATGCATATTTTTCGAGAATTTTTACCTGATGATGAAGATTTTGTCTCAGGTATGTCATTTGTTTCAATTTGAAATAATTTTGAGCAATTATGATTAAATGGTTAGAATTTAAAATTTTTGCGGGAAAATATTTACCTCCCTTCCATGAGATTTTTGTACAGGAAATCCCTATTCAAAAATGTTTTTGACCAGAACTTTTTTATTTGTCAACCGATTTTCAAAATTTTTGCTGCACATTTTGCGACAAACTAGATGCTATATTGTGCCAAGAAAATTTTTCTTCTACATTTGAACAGTTGTAAAATATCTGAGAAAAACCATTATCACACACTACGAAACAGACTTTAGTAAACCAATGGCTTCAGTTAGCTGTAAACGTTTTCTCTGCTTTCTGATAGTTGTAAACGTTTCCACTTCTGGTAAAACAACGACTTCTGTTAACTGTAAACGTTTTTGTACTATTAAACTAATGGCTTCTGTTAGCTATAAACGGTTTCTCTGCTTGTAAAAAAAACGCTTCTTTTAGATATTAACGCAATTTCTGCTTGTAAATCAATGACTTCTGTTAGCTTTAAACGTTTTCTCTGCTTGTTAACCAATTAATTCTCTTAGCTGTAAATAATGGCTTCAGTAGTTAGCCTATAAATTTTCTGTCTGACTGTAAAACAACGACTAAACGTTTCCACTGCTGGTAAAACAACGACTTCGGTTAGCTTTGAACGTTTTCTGTACTAGTAAACCAATGGCTTCAGATAGCTGTAAACGTTTTCTTTACTTGTAAAAAAAAATACTTCTGTTAGCAGTATCGTTTTCTCTGGTTGTAAACCAATGACTTCTTTTAGCTGTAAATGTTTCTTCTGCTAGTAAAATAACGACTTTTGTTAGCTGTAAATGTTTTATCTGCTTGTAAAACAATGACTTATCCAAGCTGCAAACGTTTTTCTGCCTGTAGAACAATGACTTCTTTTGGCTGTTAACATTTTCTCTGCTTGTAAAACAGTGGCTGCTGTTAGCTTTAGACGTTTTCTCTGCACGTAAATCAATGACTTCAGTTAGCTGTAAACGTTTTCTGTATTAATAAACTAATGGTTTGTGTTAGCTGTAAACGTTTTATCTGCTTGTAAAACAATGACTTCTGGTAACTGTAAATGTTTCCTCTGCTGGTAAAACAACGACTTCGGTTAGCTTTGAACGCATTGTCGCTGACAGGTAGCGCTTCACGCACTGACCTGTCGCAGTTGGCCAATGGGATCTGGGAAATTCATGCGGGATTCCCCAGCTTTCTTCGTATGTCGTATGTAGCCAAAATCGGCTATATCCCACAATTCAAAGCGTCAAATGCGAGAGATCAAGATGAGGTATCGTCTGATCTCGCGAGAATGGCTTTGAACGTTTTCTGTACTAGTAAACCAATGGCTTCAGTTGGCTGTAAACGTTTTCTCTACTTGTAAAAAATACTTCTGTTATCAGTAACGTTTTCTCTGGTTGTAAAACAATGACTTCTTTTAGCTGAAAACGTTTCTTCTGCTAGTAAAACAACGACTTTTGTTAGCTGTAAATGTTTTATCTGCTTGTAAAACAATGACTTATCTTAGCTGCAAATGTTTTTATGCTTGTAAAACAATGGCTTCTGTTAGCTTTAAACGTTTTCTCTGCTTGTAAATCTAAGACTTCTGTTAGCTTAGTAAACTAATGGCTTATGTTAGCTGTAAACGTTTTCTGTACTAGTAAACTAATGGCTTATGTTAGCTGTAAACGTTTTATCTGCTTGTAAAACAATGACTTGCTGGTAAAACAGTGACTTCTGTTATTTGTAAACGTTTTCTGTACTAGTAAACCAAATACTTCTGTTTCTGTACTAGTAAACCAATGGCTTCTGTTACGTAGTTGTAAATGTTTTATCTGGTTGTAAAACAATGGCTTCAGTACTTAGCCTTTCAGTTTTCTGTCTGGATGTAAGACAATGACTTCTGTTAGCTGTAAACGTATTCCCTGCTTGTAGATTTAACCATGAACGGTTTCTCTGCTCGTAAATCAATGGCTTCTGTTAGCTTTTAGATACTCCGTCTGGCTATAAAACAATGACTTCTGTTAGCTGTTTACGTTTTCTCTGTTCGTCAAACAATGACTTCTGTTAGCTGTAAACGTTTTCTTTGCTTGTAAAGAAATTGCTTCTTTTTTGTAAAGCAATGGCTTTTAATGCTTAACAATGACGTTGTTTTACAGATAAGTAGTCAGAAGTCTTTTAGTTCTGTTCATGAAAAAGACATTAAACGTGATCGTTCAGATACATGTATTCGTTAAATAGTGTTCAAATGCTTAGCATGTTCTATAGCTTAGTCCCGTCTCCATATCTCCATGTTTTATGGAGAGTTTTTTTTGCCTTCAGCTGTTGAGTGGGGCGGAAAGCATGAAATCTTACAACCAACAGCCGTGCACTTTAATGTATAATTGGTGATTGGTTCGGGAGGAGGGGGCATGTGCCCCTATGCCCCTCGGTTCCGACACTCATGCATAGAAATACCACTGCAGCTAACAAAAAAGCACTATTCTAGACCCGGGATTCAAATCCAGCAACAACAGTTTAGCTTGAAGTCTCTGTGATAGCCCTTTAAATGCTGACACACCATGACGTTTTCTTCTTTTAAATTCCGTGTATAGTTGAATATATCAAATTTCGCAAAACTAAAACTATCATGTAACAGTGATAACACGATATTTATCAAAGACAAGAAGAAAAGTAAAGAACATCCTCACAACAACCCTGACTGACAATGCCTGAATAATTAATAGCAAAACATTCTCGTAATTGAATTAATACAGAGCACAATCTCTCACCTCAACATAAAACAGGAATGAAATTTTTAATTTCAGTCGTTACTATCAAAGTGGAAGTGTTCTGTGCATGTTAAAACAAGCTAATAAGCATGCGGCAAGACAGTAAAAATGATAAATAATTCAGTCATTTTCTTCGAGGGACCATGTTTGGATCTTCGAAGAACATTTCTCTGGTTTTATATGTTTCTAATTGTCCGAGGAACGAGATTAGAAAATAAAATTCGGTCTAATCGTGAATCAGATGCCCGATCGAGTGAACCACCACAAAGTGACATGTGCACCAACGAAGGTTCAGATACATTTAATGCCTGGACAATCCTCAGGGACAATCCCGAAGTTTGGAAATAACTTTTGACTTCAGACCTTCAGTTAACCATTTAGGGTCCTTATTAGACGGAATATTTCCATCGGTATTCCGTTAGACCTCTCCATACCACGGGAGAGGAGCGAGTTCACGAAGTGTATCGGTGTGCAGGTTAGCCAGCTGATCTAGGTCCTTATGAAACGTGTCTGCAGCAATGCTCAGGTTAACATTATGTTCAGTGAGATTTAGCATGTCCATAAGATGGCTGGCTCATAAATAAGTTAAATGCTAGAAAGCAGTTTGGGTTTAACCTGTCCATGACGTAGACGAAATACATGCGAAGAACCCGGTAGACTATCAGAATTGCAACCTATGCTTCAATGGAGAACAAAATCTACATGAAGTTCCTAGATCTTCCTGTTTTCCGAAGATCTTCCTGACTTAGTATTCCGGGCCAGTTGTTTAAAGCGATATTGTTAAGACATAAATTTGTTAAGCAAATATCAGCTAAAGTAACAAATACACTGATATTTTTTGTTGAAAAAATGTGAGAATCCTTTGCACTGCAAAGGATTCTCACATTTTTTCAACAAAAAATAACAGTGTATTTGTAATATTAACGTTTGAAATTTTAACGAATCGTTAACTAACGACTTCGTTAATTTTGAACAACTGGCCCCAGCTATCTAGATCGTCATTACAAAAACATGAAAATCATAGTTCTTCCTGAATTTATATGCCAGTTATAGATCACCATGACAAAAACATGAAAGTCGTAGACCTTCTAGTCTTAACAGGCTAATTTAGATTGTCATGACTCGTAGACGTTCCTGACTTAATTTGCTATAGACTGCCCATGACAAAACAACATGATGAAACTCGTAGGCCTACTTTATATCTGATGACACAAACATGGACCAGATTATAGACTGCGATAGTGGTGACAAACATGTGAAACTCGTAGACCTTACTAACTTTACATGCCGTCTAGAGATCGTAGTGAAAACAAAATTGACTAGAAATGTGTTTTTGAAACACTATGCTCCGAACAAGTTTAAGGCCGCCTCTGTGGCCGAGTGGTTGAGAGCGCTGAAATTGGGGGGAGGGGGGGGGGGGGACAAAAATAGTCTGAGGATTACATCAAAACCACACGCATATCTTCAAAGCATGTCCAAAACACCTGCAAAGTTTACAGAATATGCATGAAAGTGCATATAAGAGAAGTTGCACACAAGGTACCTCACTTTCCGAAAAAAAAAATGCAAAAAAAAAAAAAAAAAAAAAAAAAAAAGGGACAAAAATTAATCTTAGGAGTACATTCCAACCACATGCATAAACAAGACATAGTGTATCGGTGTGCAGGTTAGCCAGCTGATCTAAGTCCTTATGAAACGTGTCTGCAGCAATGCTCAGGTTAACATTATGTTCAGTGTGATTTAGCATGTCCATAAGATGGCTGGCTCATAAATAAGTTAAATACTCAAGCAGTTTGGGTTTAACCTGTCCATGACGTAGACGAAATACATGCGAAGAACCCCGTAGACTATCAGAATTGCAACCTATGCTTCAATGGAGAACAAAATCTACATGAAGTTCCTAGATCTTCCTGTTTTCCGAAGATCTTCCTGACTTAGTATTCCAGCTATCTAGATCGTCATTACAAAAACATGAAACTCATAGTTCTTCCTGAATTTATATGCCAGTTATAGATCACCATGACAAAAACATGAAAGTCGTAGACCTTCTAGTCTTAACAGGCTAATTTAGATTGTCATGACTCGTAGACGTTCCTGACTTAATTTGCTATAGACTGCCCATGACAAAACAACATGATGAAACTCGTAGGCCTACTTTATATCTGATGACACAAACATGGACCAGATTATAGACTGCGATATTGGTGACAAACATGTGAAACTCGTAGACCTTACTAACTTTACATGCCGTCTAGAGATCGTAGTGAAAACAAAATTGACCAGAAATGTGTTTTTGAAACACTATGCTCCGAACAGGTTTAAGGCCGCCTCTGTGGCCGAGTGGTTGAGAGCGCTGAAATTGGGGGGGGGGGGGGGGGGGGGGGGGACAAAAATAGTCTGAGGATTACATCAAAACCACACGCATATCTTCAAAGCATGTCCAAAACACCTGCAAAGTTTACAGAATATGCATGAAAGTGCATATAAGAGAAGTTGCACACAAGGTACCTCACTTTCCGAAAAAATGACTAAGTTCAAATTGCGAAAAAAAAAAAAAAAAAAAAAAAAAAAAAAAAGTGACAAAAATTAATCTTAAGAGTACATTCCAACCACATGCATAAACAAGACATAGTCGCCGACGATAATCATCCATCAGGAAAACATGCCCGTGCCATGAATAGCCTACCCCCTTAAACCCCATTTTTATACAGTAAAACTGGGTATGCGTGGATAAATCTATTATTCTTATTTTTTATACAAAACATAGATTGTGGGTACTCATAGAACAGCCTCAGCGAGGCTGTTCTAACGTGTACCCACGATCAATGTTTTGAACAAAAATGTTAAAAACATCAACTTTTTTCTATTGAATTATTTTTAAACATGTATACTGCATGGGCAAGTTTTCATAATGAGTGTTTTTCGACGTCCTGAGACTCATGGACTTTAGCTGGATTCTCACGCCGTTAAAAACTTTTTTTATACACGCATTTGTCTCTGAGCTGAAATTTCTACATTTAACATTTCTGACTTTGATAAAAATCGCCATTTCACAAACAATTTGTTTGTATTAAATGAGGTCTAACGTCACAGTCAACAATTTTTGCAGTCATGTCGGGACGGAGCCACCACTTCCTTTAGCCAATATTCTGGGGAGTTAATGTCATGATGTGTCTTGTTCATGACAACACAGCGGTGCCCCCATAGAACCCAGAACCTCTCGCAATTAACTCGTTCTAGAAGTGAAACTAAAATATTTTGTTGAAGTATGAACACTATAAACGCGTAGATCTCCCAGTGGACACATGTGCCTGCTGGGCGAACATGCAACAAGTTTTGGACCAGCTTCCTTCGGTAATTCATGCCACGACCGGTACTCTTTGGGCTCAGAATGTTACTTTATTCAGAGCTTTTGAAGCAAGCGAGGTTCTTGGATTTCGTCGTATTTATGACATTTATCTTAAAGGCGCGCGTCATGGAAAAAAAAAAAAAAAAAAAAAAAAAAAAAAAAAAAAAAAAAAAAAAAAACAACAACAACAACAAAAAACATTTTGCATATAGATCTATGCGAATAACTGCGACGCTGATCAGCGCATTCGTTTTCGCCGCGGATAGTCCCATTCATTTTCTTTCTAAAGCCAAACTTTCCAGTCTCCAGCCATCTTCTGTGCTTGTATTTTTATGGTAGGAAACACATTTTTTTCTATTAATTCCTACAAGATTCAGTTCGGTTCGGCACAGGTTTTCATATATTCCTACATGTCACCCCCACCCTTCTCTCTCCCCCAATTCCAAAATTGCCAGAGGGCGAATATTTAATTTATTCGTGTGATTAGTGTGTGTGATATTATTTCTCGTCAGAGTGGCGAAAATTCCGATAATGTAAAAGATTTCTTATTTCGTAAAATGCATGTTGGCATATCGCTTTCCCTGTGTTATTATTTCGAACTTCAAAGGGAGGGTACATTTAGGGAATGTGTTTAGTTTAAATGACGGTAATTGGTTCGAAAATTAAGATTAAAACCAATGGAATGTGTAAATTCGTGATTATTTTTGCTAGAAGTTTTTCTAGGAACAATTATTTATCACTGTGACAAGAATGCGTATGTCATTTTAAATGAAGTTTCTTAAAATGAAACAAATTTTGCACGAAACAAATAATTAGGTTACACAAAAAGCAAAGTCTTTGATCTACTTTGATCTTTTATGAAGTGACCCAATTGGAGCCTCAAATTGTTACGTTTGACTTGTAAAACGCTCGTCGATTGGTCAGTTCAGCAAGTGCTCGCTGCCAATTGGGCAATTGAATACTGAATGTCTTTACAGTGTATTTTCATGGCGGATTCAAAACGTGTTGTGTGTGATAATCAGTGTGTTTTCATGTAAAATTCACGGTTTTAACGTGGACTTATGACAATGCCGCATGTGAATTCCGGCGGCTCTGATGACTTTTTCTCCAACGATGAAGTGAAATCGTATAAATATGAAGGAGAAGACGAGAAAAAGTCGTCAGAAAATCTGTCGGAAGATAAACTGGGACTGGTTACTGAGACAGAGGAGGTGAGCATGCATGATTCAATTCTTAATGTCAGTCATGTAAAACGTGTTACGATCCTACGAATGTAATTAACGAAGCCTTTGAAGTTCGTATTTATGCTTTGTGAGCGTGCACATGCATGAAACATGTCCTAAATCTCTGTTTTGTTCTGCAGGTGAAAGGTGGTTACACCGGAAGCGAAAAATCGGATCGTCGACCTGAGGACGGTAAGTTCTTTGAAGCCAAGATCAAAAGGGTTTCTTAAATTTGAATTTGGAGTGTTAGTTAATGTGTTGAGAGTTTACCCAAGTATCTTATCAGTGTGCTGAATGTTGGTCCTAACCCATGGTTATGTCGTGATTCATTCACACAAATTTAATCATCAGAATTTTTAATGAGATTCGTAAATGGTGTTAAAAAGAAAGTATGTTATTGTTTACACACGCTTTGTGTTTGACTGGTCAAGTGTGAAGGCCTAGTATGACACAATACTTCAGTTCAGTAAACAGGAGTGAATGAGGTATCAGGTTTCCAGAAACTGTTGATTGTTATGGCTATCAGTGAATAACAGTCATTTGATAACCTTGTTCTTTAAAGTTGCATACAAAATTGAATTATTCACTAAACTCCTACTGTTACCCAACCTAGGCCACCTTTGATAACTTGTTTAGTTAAAGTGTAAACACATGGATGCACAGGTTTGATAAGATTTGTTTGAAGAGAGAATGTATCAATAGATGCCCTTGTTTTTATTCAGCAGGTGCTAATTGCGGGTTACGGTATCTGAATGTAAAGTAAAATATTCAGATGATGTGTTCGATTGCGAGGTTTCCGGCCTGATCCGATATATCCAGTGTTTGTTTTAGCATGACTGTGTCCAGTTGGTGCAACCATTTCAAGGGACATGGAGAACCGAAAGAAATAAGCTTTAAAAGGTTTACATATTTCAAATCTCACCTGCTGGGCTTAATTCTCAGTAATGAGGGTGACGCAGTATCAACAGATAGATAGATTTGTTTCTTTCCCACAGGTCTATTTTATGATTATTATACGGCAAAAATAATAGTAAAGAAAAAATGTCACAAAATTGTCAGTGCATGTGTCACAAATAATGCAATAAATTTGCAACATTCTGATAAAAACATGCTGCGACCATAAGCACAATTGTCTTGAGAATAAATTGCGAAGAGCTTTCAACTATTTTGAAAAAATATAAAACTGTAAACATTTGTGTGTCAGAGCATGGTAAAAGAGTGGTGTCGCAAATATTGCATGCCAGGCATACAAAATGTGTTAAACTTTGGTTGAAGTTCCCAAAATTAGTTGTATAAGTGTCCATTCAGTGATGAGACTGCAGTGTGAAAATTGGCACAAAGTATAGGGGCAACTCATTATTGCCAACTAGTCGCCATTTTGTTGCATCCAGTGAGATACTGGCTTAAGCCTGTTTGTGGAACTTTAGGACAGACATTAGATGGATGCATGTTACCAACAAATCCTTTGAAGGGAAAATGGCCAAGTGTAAGCCTGTTAGTTGAACCATGGAACAAACATTTTGATGGATGCTTCAACTTGTTGCCAACAAATCCTTTGAAGAAATAAAGTCATTTTAGAAATGAAGATCAAGTTGTCAGTTACTTTAAAAAGAATAGTTGCTTGGTATTTGTAAACTGCTTCCTTGAGGCTTTATAACTTGAACAAACAACAGTATAGCCCCAGATGTGATGCCGAAAATGTGGCATCCCATCTAATCTGGGGCTATTCTGTTTGCTTAATGGAATTTCATCACAAAAATGAAATAAAAATTCAAAATCACTTCTTATGCCTCTTAAATGACAATAGACTCACCCAAATGATAATGATGGGCAAGTCCATTCATCATAAAAGGGTTAATGGTCATGAATATACTGGCATTCTTGGGACACCGACTCTACCAACATGACTTCGGCTGTTTACAGTGGATATAAATTCATCATTGAAACACTTTACCACTGTAATGTTAGTTTGTGATTTGATTATTTACATCCATCAACACTTTCTCAGTCATGTTGGGAGTTGAAAGTTATTCATGGGCCTGCTGTTCTTTGTGTTTTTAACAGCTGTTTAAATTTATTTGTCCATTTTTATTTTTTATTTCATGGGTTGTAAATATAGGTGGTAAAGCAGGTACATAATGAAGACATCATTATCAACTGTATTGTGATGTTGAGCAAAGAGCTGTCACATTAGAGCTTCATCATGAGAAAACTGGATTTTTTCTATACGGAAACAAATGCACAGATCAGTTTCACAGTAACCGCGAAGCTGATCAGCGCCTTTGTTTTCACTTCACAGATAGTACAATTCCTCTACTTTCTAAATCCAAAATTTCCAGCATCTAGCCATCTTCTGTGACTGTTCAGCCCTGTTGGTGTCAGACCTGGTCGGAATTCCCGAAGTCCGTTTTTTCTCGCGTCGCAGCACATTAATTATATGATGTTGATTATCTTGTTCTACCATCATGTGTAGTGTAATTATTTATGTCTCCCAGGTTAATTATACCAGAAATTTTAACATGAGAACATTTTGGGACCCAGGCAGGGAATAAGCTACAGGGCAACTAGGGAGAAATAGCCTCCTTCTCCCGAAATGCTGAGGGCGAAGTGAAAGTATATAGAATATAATATACACAACCCAGAGAAGCCCAAACTTCTCTCAAATTTTCATGGTGAGAGAAGAAACTTCTTGAATCCTATGGTTAGTTTGAACCCTTTCATGTTTTCCTCTGTGGTTTACTTTGTTAAGTAAGGTCATGTGCATTGATCATTAACAGATTTCTGCCTCACACTGCTAACTGGCTCATTAGGTTACTTGCCCATTCAAAGATTGGGGATTGTGGACTCCTAATCCTAAATTTTAGTCATAGGTTTAATGGGGATTAGGAAAGTTTAGTCTGTCAACATAGTACTGTACAGTGCTGTGGTTTCGGTCACCTGTCAGATTTAAGGTGAATATAATATAGAATATTTCAAGATATCGAAGTTTCAAGGATCTCTTTTTTTTATATCTTCGTAAAAAAAGTGAAGTTGACTCATCTCAATAGAAGATTCTCCTCTGGACACTTTTTATGAGTACCCACATTTGTAAATTTTGTAAAGATTCTGCATTTATGGCACCTTGATTGTTATTTCACGACTCAGTATACTATAGCCACATTAGTTGCTATTTTTGAAATTTTGAAGACCCAATACATGTACTCACAATGGTTATCCAGAGACAACAAATGCGACCGAGAACAACCTTTGTAGATGAAGTCAATAAACAACTGTAGTATACAAATACCAGCCCTATCTGGAGCCACCTTCCATGAGGCTGAAAATAAAATTTTGTTTGTTTGTCCTCCACCTACCTACCCACTTTTTACCCCCCCTACCCAAAAAATTATATTGCAATTTTGTGAGGTAAAATATTTTTATTATTTGATAATTTGGTAGGAATTAAGTTTTTATCTTCTTGCAAGTGCATCCTGTCTACCAAAAACATTGTTGAGCACATTGTTGCTGCAAAAGATCAAGTGATTATACAGTCAAGGTCATTGGTAGACCGTGTTACCAGATTTTTCAAGATAAATTGATGGCATGTTGGCATTTTTGTCCACTTTCTACTGAAAGCAAAATAAAATATAATAATTTCCCTACCTACCTACTCAATTCGAAAATGCTGGGTAGGTAAAGGACAAACAAACAATTTTTTAATTCAGGCCTGATGGATCAAATTGGTCCATGGAAAGTTTTTCCCAGACAGGTGTTTGTTACCATTTGTCGGTTCCATTCGCATTGGTTATTGAACTTGTTCTCGGTAGCCTTTCTTGTCTCTGGATAACCGGTGTGATATTCCTTTGTCATTCTCAGTCATGGCACTACTCCTTTTATGCCATCCTTTGGAAACAGACATTTTCATGCTCCCTCACTGCTCAAATCACATTGCGTACACAGATTTTCAAGACAATCTTGTCACTTTTCAAATATGTTTTTTCAGTTCCATGTAACAAAGTTACATTAATATTTATCTTCAATAATATTTTAGTTGCTTTATGCACCTGGTTAAGTTTAGTTCAAACATTAAAAGGGTGATTTAATAAAAGCAATAACATAATTTTGAGTATTTAAACAGTTCTGCTTGACAGGTTTGATACAGATGTATCAAAGAAGTTGCTACAAAATTGTTTCATAACTTTGCTCTAGGGCTTTTTCTGACCTTTTTGGGAAATTTTTCGGTATCAATGGAATTGGGAAAAAATAGTGTGATTTTGGGAAAATAGCATTTTTGGGAAAAAAAGCATTTTTGGGGGAAAAAATAGTGCAATTTTAGCCAAATTTAGAAAGTTAATTTATCTTTAAAATCTGTATTTTTTCTGCTAATTGGAAATGTTTCAGGTTAATTTTTTTATATAAGCCAATTAAGATAGAATCGGTCCCAGTTTTGTACAGAGAAAAAGCCCTGTTCTACATTCTCTGCCAGAGAATGGGATTTTTTAAAGCCAATTAAGATAGAATCGGACCCAGTTTTGTACAGAGAAACCTATGGGGATGGGCGGGGACAATAACATTCCCAAAATTAAATCCCTGCTAGAACCCCTACACTGCCGGGACAATTGAATTGTTATAGTCGCTCTTTCCCCCGCCCTTCATAATAGAAAATTTTACTGGGGTAAGGATGCCTATGTTAAAGGATGCTTATGTTAAAGTCCAATCATTTCCTCCGCACTGCATGGGGGAATAAAAAAGTAAATGCCCTGCTCTTTAGCCCGGCTATTCCCCCGCTATCCCAGTAGGTGTGTGTGTGTGGGGGGGGGGGAGCACTGGATACAAATGACTGGTGCATTATATACGTGTAGGCAGTAAAAATTGGTTTAATTTATTTTTTATGCCATGGGTGTACATAGTGAAAATGCACAAGACTTCAAGCAACACAAGCATCAAATGTTCATATTTTGCATACACATGCACAAACTACAAATTAAAATTGATGAACGTTAATTCTGTCAACTACGATAAATTATTGTAAGCTTTAATATTTATCTGAACATGTATACATGTACATATTTTTTTCTGCAGAGACATATTAAAGCATCAAAAAAATGTATGTTTCAATTATAATGAAAATAGCAGCTCATCCATCCTGCAGCCCGAAGCTGACAAATGAACAAGTGTGGCCAGGACAGGTTCAGTGACAATTCATTAGTTTCTCACAGGCAATTTGTCAGAACCTCGTCGTCGAACCACCTTACATGTCCATAGCAATTTACTACTCGGTACAGGTGATTGGTTTTTATGTCATATCACTAATTGGTGCAAATTAATTCCCTTGACAGGCATGATGGACAGCATGATGTCCACATCCATAAACTGTAAATGGACATAGCAAGCAAGGTGACATGGAAAGACAAAGTTTAAAAAATTAATACCTTTGTGACAACCTACTCTAGAGAACCTGGCGTTTCAATTTTTTATACTCAGCTGCCTTTAAAACTAAAAATCCCCAACCCCCTAACAAAGCTTGTGGGGGGGGGGTGCAAAATTCTTTCTCCTTCCTGCAGTTCACCTGGGCTTCATTTTGAGCTGGTGCTAGAACTGTAGCTTGCAATGCATACATGTTCTGTACATCTATTGTATGCCTGTGTCAGACATTCTCTTCTAGAAATATGATGCATCCATTTATGACAATTCCTTTTTTTATCCAGATTTATTTTCTAAAGTTAGAAATGAGCCACCTCATGAAAAAACTATCATTTTTCATGAGCGAAAACAAAGACACAGATCAGGTTACTGCATAGCTGATCAGTGCCTTTGTTTTTGCTACACACATAGTACATTTCCTCTACTTTCTAAATCCAAAATTTCCAGCCTCCAGCCATCTTTTGTGCTTGCACAGCTCGGTTTGTGTCAGACCTGTTCAAAAACCACATTGTTGGTTTTCTCACGATGCGGCTCAAATGTCAGCAGAAGAATGGAGACCAGTGCTTGTAATCTAGAACATTGCTCTAATGGGGAATTAATATCCACAGAGACTACACTATTGATGAAGTTGAACATTAATTGAATATAAATATTGCCATGGAAACCTCAGAAAATCAGGACATTTTTTTCGTCCCTAATAATGAGAAATTAATGATATCCTCCAATGTCAAAAACTTTCTCTTTGATGGCTACCAAGTAAATAGATTTAAAATTTAACAACATTGAATATTGCCTCAAGTCAGTTCTTATGAAATTTAGGAAGAGATACTGATAATGTCTATGCCTACAGTCACAGTGTTATAGACAAGCTTTTAGATTGTCCAAAGATTTTGTTTCCAAATGTTGAAATATTGATGCATCTATCAGGCGAGCGGTCCAGGGTTTGAAATTCATCTCCATATGCATTTTGTGTCTAAGGAGACACATTTACTTTGTATAGTACTTGTTAATTACCATCCTAACATGACTGAAATATTGTTGTCTGGGATGTCAACATTTATATTAAAGACGATATTCCACGTACTATTTCGATTAAAAATCAAAATAAATCATATTAATATATCGATCCATGTCCAAAAAACAAAATTTCATATGCGGGTATACAAATTTATTGCAGTACGGAACCAAATTATCGGTTGTGTCCGGGTTTTTCCGCTGTCTTACCTGTGTGGGCGTGGCTTAGTATCTGTGACGTCATCTCGTACAAGTCCGATAAAGTCAGACCATTGGATAACGTAATAACAAGGCCATTTGTTCATTTTGACCATAAATTATGTAGTTTTGTTTTATTACGAAATGATTTTACATGCTGTTAAAAAATAACACACTTTCTATATTCACACACATGAGGCCTTTAGCACTTTACCAAAGTTTGAATCCAATGGCAGTTATTTCAGATCCGAGTATCAAAGTAATAAGGAATACATGCCGTTTTTACCCGTTCTTATAAAATTAAAATCTTGGGAAAATAATAATTTAATTTTCATTGTTTCACATGTGACATGAAGGATAAAACATTCGATTTTATCATATTTTTTCATTACTTGCGCGATCACAAACTTGTTTTGATACCATTGTTTGTGTTATGATGAATATGTTGCGTAAGAATACACGAAATAATATTCTTATTGGCGACATGCGCGTGTGCGAGAGAGATCAACGTATTCAGTGTGAGCGCCGTTACTCGCAAATTAGAGATTATCTCATGGCATGCATTTGCCAATGTGACGACTAAGTTTTGTAAATCGAAAATAAACTCTCTCTCTCTCTCTCTCTCTCTCTCTCTCTCTCTCTCTCTCTCTAGTGTACAAATCACTTATATCATTTTCCATTCCGGCGAATCATTCATTCTTTTAAAAGACACATTTGCAAATATTAATGTTAATCAACAAATACAAATCATGTGCTGTTAACCAATGTTAAACTGTTAAATGTTAACTGTTAAAACACAAGCCCCGAGGGACCTGATTTAATCCGTACTTTATTTTGGGGGTTACGCACAATAATAAAGATACATGTAGTTGTTAAAACAATCATCATTATATACAGAATTTCATTTAACAATTACACGTATCGACAACAATGTTTTGATCAAGAAGCAAAACCGCAAATATGGGTATATGAACGCTCATCATGTTTCCATAAGAAAACATTAGGCAGTGGCTATTTTGCCGGACCCGGCAAAATAGCCCCTAGGAGCTATTTTGCCGGACCCGGCAAAATAGTCCCTAGGAGCTATTTTGCCGGACCCGGTAAAATAGCTATATTGGACCTATAGGCTATTTTGCCGGACCAAATACTTATTCAAAATTTTATTTGATATTTTGTGAGGTATTCTAATCTACATTTTTGTTTTATTTATCTATTTATTTATTTGAGATATTTCTCAATCAATAGGTTGCTTTTTGTGCCTTTTTTATGCCCCCAACATTGGTAAAGTTGGAAGGGCATGTTGCCTATGGCTAAATTAAATGTCTGTCTGTGTGTGTGGGGGGGGGGGGGGGGGGGGAGGGTGTTTGCTGGTTGGTGTGTATGCCAGTGGGGTTGTGTGCAGAGATGTGGCTGGCTGGCTGAGTCTGTTGGTCACTTTTTTGAAACTTTGAATGGTGAATGCTAGAGTTTTGAAATTTTAAATAGACTCATGGCTACTGTCCAGAAACCACATTTTTCAAAATTACACTTTTCTGAAACACCTGAAGAAACATATGACCATGTCATCTTTTTGCAACCCAAAAGTCATAAAAAGTGCTGCAAAAATTTTGAAAATTGGTTCACTAGAAAAATAATTATGCCCAAAAATCAGTTTGAATAGGCATTTTGCATGTGCAAGGGAGGTAATCCAAACACCTTGAAATTGAAGATCAAGCAAATATTGGAAAAATTTTAAGAGTTCGGTGCTCAGCTATGCATACAATGCAATTTTGTTTCAGTTTGGTGCACTTAAAATGATAAATAACCAATCTGGGAAAATAGTTACTTCCCTTGCTGACATTTTACAATGGAAAAAGCTCTATTCAAAATTATTTTCTGGCATAAAGTTTTCATTTTTCAACCGATTCTCGAAGTTTTTTGTGGCAGTTTTTAAGACTTTTGGAATGCAAAATGGTGGCATGGTAATATTTTACTTGAGGCTTTCAGAAAAGTGAGACTTTGAAAAATGCAGTTTCTGGAAAATGTTGTCATAGACATTTCCAGGAAACTTGAGAGCCGACTCCACTACCCTGGATTACCTGGAACAGCCATTCCCTGATGGCCTGTGGAAAGAAACTGCTTTTGTAACCTAGCTTAACATATCGCAATGCCAACGTGAATGAGTGTTGATTTCTACAATGCATGTATTCTTTGAGATCATCAGTGTGTATTCTGGCTTTAATCTTCAGACCTGTTCATAACAATTTTTCTCCTTTTCTTAAGGGATTCCCTTTTAAAGTATCCCAGAATGCCAGCCATACTCCCATTTGTATCTGAATAGTAAGTCTTTTATCAACATTTTCAGTACATGCATATATATTCTTATCTTAAAAGCATAATTATCTCAAATAAATAGATTATATAAAATAAAAACAAATGTAGATAAAAAAAATACAAAATGAAAATTTTACTAAGTTTTTGGTCCGGCAAAATAGCCTATATGTCTATTATATCTATTTTGCCGGGTCCGGCAAAATAGCCTACAGACTATTTTGCCTTATTTTGCCGGGTCCGGCAAAATAGCCCCTAGGAGCTATTTTGCCGGGTCCGGCAAAATAGCCACTGCCAAAACATTACGATATATTTGTTAATGTAAGTAATATGCCGTGTTTTCCGAACCACATCTCTCTCTCTCTCTCTCTCTTTCTCTGTTAATATTTTAATGCAGCCACGTAAAATCCCGGTCCTACTGGGCTTAAGATTGCTCTACGATTGTCTTAATATTGATTTGGGAATCATTTCTTTGACAGCGATGTGCAAATTAAGAAGGCAGAATCACGTTGGAAAAGAAAATACATATTTTGCATACGCAGTCTTATCAATTAGCTTATAATTAGACAATCGTACGATTCCTTACAATTCAGTGGGACCGGTCATTGTCTCTATCTCTTTTTAAAAATATAAATAAAAGCCAGGAAGGGCGGGATGAATGAATTACGTGGTGTCTGCGCTTGAACGTCTCATGCACATATGCGTCGTGACTGTATGGGGTTACTACCATTTTAAATACAACTTATACATTCGTCATATAAAATCATAGGAATTCCACCTTGGTTTATGCAGTCGATTACTTAAAAATCATATCATAATAAACGCGTGTACATTTTATTAAATGTAGAAAGAAAGATCAAAATAATAGTAGTATGTTCTTAATTTAAGCATTAGAATATCTAGAACAAAAGTCAATGTCGGTAGACTCGTTTACTCAATGAGATTGGAATTTCTTTGAGTATCTGCCACGTGCCGCCGAGTGATATATGCCGCAATCTAGCGGCGTGTGTTGGCGTGTGTCACATAAAAAACATCATAGATCACCGACATACACACCGAGTAAGGTAAGGTAATAAAAGTGTCGGGTATTCAGATTTGTTGTTTTAGCGGCCGTAAAGCTTAACAAAAGAAAGATTATGAACTACGAGAAGTTGTCAGTGATAAAAACTGGTTCAAATGCGGGACTTTATGCGAAATGCTATTTTCACATGCAAGTAATGTACCATAATTTATTTTCCTTTTATGTTTTGTTTATAAAATGTTTCCGATAATGTTTATACTTATCAAAGAACAAGAAAAAGTAAAAGTCGGCGTTGCATGGTGTAAAATTTGTGATAAATGTTTTGTGTAAGCATTTACATTGTGTGTCTTTCATTTAAATGGCTGATATTTTGTACGACTAAACGTCACTTCCGGTTTGGTCTCGCTAGAGTTTTTCCCCTTTGATTTTTCGGCCCTTTTCCGACACTGCGTAAAGCGCATTTTTGTTTTCGATAAAAAGGTGTTCAAAATGTAAAACATTGGAAAATTTGACTTTCTAGCCTAATAAGAAACATGTTGTTGATATATTAACGACAAGAGAATCGTCAAATGCGACTATTCGGTATGGGTCTTTTAAGTCATACAATTTGCTAACCAGCCAGAAGCATCCATTGTGTAGTTGTAAAGAAGAGAAGAGGCATGCGCGGATCCAGAAATTTTCATGAGAGGGGGTCCAACGAAAATAGTAATTTTTGGTCACAGACGAGGGGGGTCCAACCCTCAAAAAATCCCGAAATTACCTTATTTTAGGTAAAATTTTCAAATTCCAGGGGGGGTCCAGACCCCTGGTCCCCCCTCTGGATCCGCGCATGAGAGGCGGTGAGTTGTTTCAGGCTTCTCCAGTCTTTCGGATGACTCTTTGCCCAATATGGCCTTAAGCCCCTATCTCACTGAAATGTAACAACTGGAGACTAGTTCACGACTATTTTGCGACAAAGATTAAAATATAGACACAACTTTCACGTTGCAGTCTCATTGAATGTGGACATTCGTGTGACAAATTCCCGAATGTTGGTCTAATTTTGAAAATATATCTCGCGACTGTCGCACATTTGTGAGAGTGTCTCACGACATTCCCACGAATGTAGCTTATTTTCATTTTCATTTGTACAACAGTCGCGAGACTGTCGCATGACATTCGTATTTAGTTTTATTTTCTCACCAGATAGTCGCGAGATGTTCGCATGTTTTCTCAAGACTGTCGCACGACCGTCGTATGACACTCACACGACATTCGTACGAGTGTCACAAAAATTTTGCATTGTAAATTTGCTAAAATTTCGCGGCGACAGGTTCCCGACACTCCACTCACACGAACGTCGCACGAAGTCTTGCGAAATATTTTGGTGAAAAAATTAGCATAAAATTTTTAAACATGTTTAAAACCTTCGGGACCAGTTTGCGACTAGTTCGTGACACATGAAAATTCTCACGACACTCGTGCGACACTCGCACGACGCACGAATGTCGTGCAAAAGTCCACGACAAAATTCGCAAAACATTCGCGCGAAATTGGCATGCCAGTGAGATACTAGCTTTAGCTGATGAGTGGGACATGTATCACCAACCAACTTTAAAATTTAAAATACCAAGTCTTTTGATAGTAATGATAATTAAGGACAAGGCAGTTCTTAAATTTTCAGTTTCTAATAGGCAAAATTGTATAAATTGTAACATGTATTCATGATCGCTAAAGTTCCTTCTAAATAAATTTGTCTTTTATCAGTTTTAATTGTTGCCATTTTAAGGAATCGAAGCTGAATGATTGTGACATGCAAACCAAGTGTCTGATGAAGTTTTGACATGCCAAACATGGTTATTCTATATCTGTGTTTGAAAATTAATTTTTCTCTGGCATGCCGAAGTGCATCACTAATGCCTCAAAATTAGGAATTTTACCCCACTCCTTCAAGTCTTGGAGACATAGAGCCACATTATGAGAAAACCAACAATGTGGTTTTCAAACAGGTCCGAGACAAACTGGTCTGTACCGTCACAGAAGTTGGCCAGAAGCTCGAAATTTTGGATTTAGAAAGAAGAGGAATTGTACTATCCATGTAGCGAAAACAAAGGCGCTGATCAGCTGTGCAGTTACTGCACCACTGATCTGCGCCTTTGTTTTCGCATAGGCAAAAATCTGGTTTTCTCATGATGCGGCTCACATAATTATGCACGACGTACACATGTAGAAGACTCAATATGACTCTAAACAGCAAAGGCAACATGCGTTTTCTAACATATTTCTAAAATTTCGAACTCGTGAACAGGCAGACATTCAGACATTATAGATACGGTCAGCAAGCTACTCTTTTATGAGAAATCAATATTGGTGGGTACTGCTCCTTAATTTAATACTCGCCTTCTTGCTCATTTGGTCAAGGGTATATTTCGGTCAATAGCGGTATGATTTAATCATTTTTAGTCGCTTAAAAAATCTTAATTTGCCAGAAATATCAGGGTGTTCATGCCTTGAGTTGAAGAAATGATAACAATCTAAAGATACAGGCAAAGCATTTATGAAAATTTTATTTTTTTTTCCATATTTTCTACTTTGAAATCAGGAAGGTCATAGCGATAAACAATGAGTAATTCACCGCATACAAATGACGGATGCCGTCATTCTGACCGGATCAGTTGCAGCCAGTATTGCTCAGATTACTAGCTAAGGAATAGCTGTTGGGTGGCACGTAAAGCATGAAACCAACCAACCAACTTCTCGCTGTCTCAGATATTGAAATCAGTCAGAATATAAATTAGTCTGATTGAAACTTTTGAAGCTTAATAAGAATTTGGTCAGCGACTTTCATTATGTCAGAAAGTCTTTGATTCCAATAAGAACTCAGAATTAGTGTAATGACTGTTGTACAATTGAAGAAGTTCAAAGTAAATTTCATTAGTTTGTCATTAGTTGTCATCAGATGAGACACAACGTACGTAAAGCTGCTTTTTGCATGCGCAAAAAGGCAAAGGTTGAGATTAAATGCACTGCAATGCAGGCTGACCAGTGCCTGTGTGTTTAGTTGTTGAAATGGAACATTCTCAAAAGTTTCTTGATCTAAGTTTTTACCCTGTATACCAGTAGCCCAGTTTGTGTCTGACCTGGTTGGAAGTTTCTGGATGATATTGTCTGGAAACAGAGCTGAGCTGATCTTATGAAGATCTAGTAATGAGCCGCGTCATGAGAAAACCAGAGTTTTGCCTATGCGAAAACAAAGGCGCAGATCAGCTTTGCAGTAACTGCGAAGCTGATCAGCGCCTTTGTTTTCGCTACACAGATAGTACAACCCCTATTCTTATTGAATCGGAAATTTCAAGCTTATAGCCTTTTTCAGAGACTGTACAGATCGGTTTGTGTGGGACCTGGTCAGAAACCTTGAAGACTAGTTTTCTCGCGTTGCGGCTCTAATGATGGGGGTTAAAATTGAGCTGGAGTGGAAAACTTAGAGACAGAAAATGAAAGGGAAGATTGTCATAAAACTATTATTGAGGGATTATAGCTTCATCAAAGACAATCATTACCATACAGCCCTAGCCAGTCTCATTTAGGTGTAGATATGATATATCTCTGGGCTTACAGTTCTTGACGGAAAGGCATAATGTTTATTTTTTTATTCAGTTTTACGTTCCTTTCAAGATTATTTCAGCTCATATGAGATTGGCAAATCAGTTGGTGTGGCAAAAACGGGAGAACACCGAGGAAAACCACACACCTGGGAGCAAAACTTGGCTTGTCTCACATGTGCCATGTGTGGGGTTGGAACCCACACCAGACACAGCGGTGAGATGATTGAATGGTTTAGCGGGGTAATGAAATATCAGCGCTCATAACCACTCGGCCATGGGAGCTGCCCATAATATTTTGTAATTTCTGTATTTATTATAATTATTATGTTACTACCTACCACCCAAAAGTGTTTGTAGTGATTTAAGCCACTTGCCTTGTACAACTTGTTGCAAGCTCCCATCTCTGCATGACTTTAGATGTCTGTGGGCCATATTCACAGCCTTCATTTTAGGATTTAATTGCATGGTAATATCTTGTGTAATTTCACTGTTAAAAGAAAAAGCAATGTCCAATTTATGGTAAATATGACAACATCAACATGCATATTGCACATGTACTTTGTTTCGCCAATAACTTTGAAGCTGAAGGTGGGTGTGTAAAGTATATGGGAGAGATAGAGGAAACACTCATTCAAATGCAATTGTAATTTGTCACTTTTAAGTGCCAGACACTTATCCAAATGTTTTATTGTTTGTATTTATGACCTGAAGTTCTTATAATGGTATTTCATGGTGCACTGCACTGTGTGCATTACTCATAGAAAACTCACAGCTGGCTGTCTATTAGTCTGATGATGTATTTTGTTCTGACAAACAGATTTAACTATTCTTAAGTGCTCTGAATAAAATAAACATTGCAGAATATTCATCCTGATCAGTGACTAGATTCAATGAGATCCAAGTGTGTGACAGTTACATGTTCTCAAAGGTACAGAGTCTGTCCCAATGTGATTGAAAGATTGCTGACTGTGACTTGAAGCCTCAATACAAACAAAGAAGCCTCAGTCGTTCAGTCACTCTCTTTGTAAATCAAGGGTAGCAAGTTTGATTCCAGGCTTCTCCAAGCTGTTGGGTGAGACTTTTAACTGAGGTCCCGTCTCCATATGACCTCAGCTGTTGGAGGGATATTAATCCATAAAGCAAACGAAACAAACCAAAACAAAAAAGGTCTGGCAACAAGACATCAGTCATACTGTTTTCAAAAATAGCTATTATGCTGTACTCAAAGGCATTCTGAAACGGTTGCATGGTAATTATGGTGACATAACAACAGTTACACTGTACTCAGAGTGACAGAACAACAGTAACACTGTACTCAGAGGGACAGGACAACAGTTACACTATACTCAGAGTGACAGAACAACAGTTACACTGTACTCAGAGGGACAGGACAACAGTTACACTGTACTCAAAGGGACAGGACAACAGTTAAATTGTACTCAAAGGGACAGGACAACAATTACACTGTACACAAAGGGCAAGACAACAGTTACACTGTACTCAAAGGGACAGGACAACAGTTACACTGTACTCAAAAGGACAGGACAACAGTTACACTGTACTCAAAGGGTACAGGACAACAGTTACAGTTGACAAAAGAGACAGGACAACAATGACTGTTACACTGTCCTCAAAGAGACATGACAACAGTTACACTGTCCTCAAAGGGACAGGACAAGTTACACTGTACTCAAAGGGACATGAAAACAGTTACATTTTACACAAAAGTTCAGGACAACAGTTACACTGTACTCAAAGGGTATGGACACCAGTTACACTGTATACCAAGGGACATGACAACAGTTACACTGTACTCAATGAGACAGGACAACAGTTACACTGTACTCAGAGACATGGCAATAGTTACACTGTACTCAAAGGGATATGATAACAGTTACACTGTACTCAAAGGGACATGACAACAGTTACTATGTATACAAAGGGACAGGACAACAGTTACATTGTACACAAAAGGACAGGACAACAGTTACACTGTACTCAAAGGGTATGGACAACAGTTACACTGTACTCAAAGAGTATGGACAACAGTTACACTGTACTCAAAGAGACAGGACAACAGTTAAACTGTACTCAAAGAGACAGGACAACAGTTAAACTGTACTCAGAGACAGGACAACAGTTACACTGTAGTCAAAGAGACAGGACAATAGTTACACTATACTCAAATACACATGACAACAGTTGCACTGTACTCAAAGAAACACTTGACTCAAAGAGACAGGACAACAGTTACACTGTACTCAAAGAGACAGGACAACAGTTACACTGAATACAAAGAGATAGGACAACAGTTACACTGTATACAAAGAGACAGGACAACAGTTACACTGTACTCAAAGAGACAGGACAACAGTTACTCTGTACTCAAAGAGACATGACGACAGCTACACTTGACTCAAAGAGACAGGACAACAGTTACACTGAATACAAAGAGATAGGACAACAGTTACACTGTATACAAAGAGACAGGACAACTGTACTCAAAGAGACAGGAGAACAGTTACTCTGTACTCAAAGAGACATGACGACAGCTACACTGTACTCAAAGGGACAGGACAACAGTTACTGTACTCAAAGAGACATGACAATATTTACACTGTACTGAAAGAGACATGACAACCGTTACACTGTACTGAAAGAGACAGGACAACAGTTACACTGTACTCAAGGAGATGTGTCTTAAAAGAACAGGACAAATGTTTCATTGTACTCAAAGGCAGATTCCAAGTTCCAGTTGTTACACTGTACTCAAAAGGACAGGACATCATTTAATTACACACAACAGGACAGCAGCTTCAGACATGGCAATAGTTACACTGTACTCAAATAGACATGACAACAGTTGCACTGTACTCAAAGGGACATGACAACAGTTACTCTGTATGCAAAGGGACAGGACAACAGTAACATTGTACACAAAAGGACAGGACAACAGTTACACTGTACTCAAAGGGTATGGACAACAGTTACACTGTACTCAAAGGGTATGGACAACAGTTACACTGTACTCAAAGGGTATGGACAACAGTTACACTGTACTCAAAGAGACAGGGCAACAGTTAAACTGTACTCAGAGACCTGACAACAGTTAAACTGTACTCAAAGAGACAGGACAGTACTCAAAGAGACAGGACAATAGTTACACTATACTCAAATAGACATGACAACAGTTACACTGTACTCAAAGAGACAGGACAACAGTACTCTGTACTCAAAGAGACAAGACAACAGTTACACTGTACTCAAAGAGACAGGACAACAGTTACACTGTGCTCAAAGGGACAGGACAACAGTTACACTGTACTCAAAGAGACAGGACAACAGTACTCTGTACTCAAAGAGACAAGACAACAGTTACACTGTACTCAAAGAGACAGGACAACAGTTACACTGTACACAAAGAGACAAGACAACAGTTACACTGTACTCAAAGAGACAGGACAACAGTTACACTGTGCTCAAAGTGACAGGACATCAGCTACACTGTACTCAAAGAGACAGGACAACAGTTACACTGTACACAAAGAGACAAGACAACAGTTACACTGTACTCAAAGAGACAGGACAACAGTTACACTGTACTCAAAGGGACAGGACAACAGTTTCACTGTACTCAAAGAGACAAGACAACAGTTACACTGTACTCAAAGAGACAGGACAACAGTTACACTGTACACAAAGAGACAAGACAACAGTTACACTGTACTCAAAGAGACAGGACAACAGTTACACTGTGCTCAAAGGGACAGGACAACAGTTACACTGTGCTCAAAGAGACAGGACAACAGTTACACTGTACTCAAAGTGACAGGACAACAGTTACACTGTACTCAAAGTGACAGGACAACAGCTACTCTGTACTCAAAGAGACAGGACAACAGTTACACTGTACTCAAAGAGACAGGACAACAGTTACACTGTACTCAAAGAGACAGGACAACAGTTACACTGTACACAAAGAGACAAGACAACAGTTACACTGTACTCAAAGAGACGGGACAACAGTTACACTGTACTCAAAGAGACATGACAACAGTTACACTGTACTCAAAGAGACAGGACAACAGTTACACTGTACTCAAAGAGACATGACAACAGTTACACTGTACTCAAAGAGACAGGACAACAGTTACACTGTACACAAAGAGACAAGACAACAGTTACACTGTACTCAAAGAGACAGGACAACAGTTACACTGTACTCAAAGAGACAGGACAACAGTTACACTGTACTCAAAGAGACAGGACAACAGTTACACTGTACTCAGAGACGGGACAACAGTTACACTGTACTCAAAGAGACATGACAACAGTTACACTGTACTCAAAGAGACATGACAACAGCTACTCTGTACTCAAAGAGACAGGACAACAGTTACACTGTACTCAAAGAGACAGGACAACAGTTACACTGTGCTCAAAGAGACAGGACAACAGTTACACTGTACTCAGAGACATGGCAATAGTTACACTGTACTGAAAGAGACATGACGACTGTTACATTGTACTGAAAAAGACAGGACAACAGTTACACTGTACTCAAAGAGACGTGTCTTAAAGGAACAGGACAAATGTTTCATTGTTCCAAGTTCCAGTTGTTACACTGTACTCAAAAGGACAGAACATCATTTACACACAACAGAACAGCAGCTACAGAGAATATAAATCCATTTGATTTATTACTGATATATATATTAGGTGCAGATTCTGGGACAATTTTTAGCCATCTTTATGCTGGTTTAGCCATGGCAATCAATCAATGGGGATTGTTTGATCAATATTAATAATAACCATATTGCCATTTCACTTCTATCACATCCATGCCATGACAATAATAAAACTAAAGTTAACAAATACAAAGCAATAAAATACCAAATAAAATACAAACCTGATAACTTTGCATGTCTTTGAGCTAGAGCGCAGCATAATGATGTGTTTCCACAATTCAGAGGCGACATGCTTTATTGAGAATTGAAAATTTACTTCACTCAGACCAGCTTGGCCATAAGCAGGACATAAGTAGGGAAAGTTCTTCTAAACCTGATTGTGCCATTGTATGGAGGAACCTTTCCTCCGGACAAACTGTGATAGTAACTGCACAGCTGATCAGGGCCTTTGTTTTCGCTACACCGATAGTACAATCCATGTTCTTCTTTAATAAAAAAATTCAAGCTTTTAGTGTTTTCTGTAGCTGCACAGGCCAATTTGTGTCGGACCTGATGGGTACCCAGATTGTTGTCGTCGTTTTGGATAGGGCTCACTGCTCTTCGCTAGGGTGGGGGTTTGCTGTTTTTTGCTGGCTGGTTTAAAGTACTGTAAAAAATTTAAATAAACTGGATAACTCATTATTAGCCTGGCATCCTTTTTATGGGGCGTAGGCACAGTATAACCCCAGATGTGACATCGCAGAATGCAGTGTCCCATCTGGGGCTGTTCTGTTTGCTTAGAAGATTTTCACGAAAACTGGAATTAGAATTCAAAATTACTCGTAACTCCCCTAAAAATGGAAGTGGACTCGTCCAAATTTATGATAATGATGGGAAACCTCTATCGTCATTAATTTATGCAAGATCACTGGACCATTCTCTGCATACAAATGCCAACATAAAGTTAAGATGTGCTTCAACAAATTAAAATATATTTAATATTTATAATAATTACACAAAAGATGAAATATAAAATCTGGGATAAGTCATTGGGTGCATATTGTGGTATTATTTTACTGTCATGGCTAATGTTTCCGTATATGGTGACTCACAGATTAAAATTTATGAAACATAATTGAAACAAATTAATCCACACTGTCAATAATAAAACTTTTAGGACAGAATTTTGATATACCTATAGGACTGACGGCTTATCAGTTACTAGCATATAGTAAAAATACAACATGAAATAATGGGAAAATCCCGCCCACTTTTTCAAACTCTTGGTGTGAGTCTCTATGGTAGATATGGATTTCAGGTGTGTTTTTTTCAATACAAGAAAAGTGCACATTCTATTGAGGTCATGATCAGGACAGCATTAGAAGAAAGATTGCCAGCAGACTGATGCAGAACAGTAGCTTACATAAATGGTGCATAAAATAAAGAAAAATATTTTCAGCCAGACATGCATCTGCTGACATAAAAATATTGTGCCAAATAGATTCTTGCTTTTGTATCATGATCTTTCATATTCAAAAAATGTTCGGCTACATATTACAAGTACTATTGAATTAGCGTCGGACTCTGAATCGGGAGGTCCTGGGTTCGATCCCCACAGGCGTCACTATATTGTGTCCTTGAGTCCCTACAGTACTGGTTAAACCCAGGAAGCGTTAGCGCTGTCCCGACATGACTGAAAATTTGTTGACTGGGACGTTGAGCCTCAATCCAAACAAACTATTGAACTAAAAACTCATATTTTGTGATACAGATTGATGATTTGATGATTTTTAAACCTAACACTCATTGATGGAGACCTGGTCCCGAGGTTATAAAACTTTTTTCAAGCTCAGCTCAGCTGAGCACGAAATTTCAACTGCTCATAAATGTTGAAATGATCAAAATTAGTGGAAAATTCAGGTTCAAAACTCAAAAACTAGTAATTTATCCTGCTGATAAATGTTAAAATGCCAACAATTGTTGGCATTTTAACATTTATGAGCAGGATAAATTTTAGTCTCAGCTGAGTTGAGCATGAAAAAAGTTTTATAACCTCGGGCCCTGTAGACACTACCTTACCTGCTCATGTTCTTTGTTGTACTCCAGTATAGATCACAAACATGCCATGTGCATTCAAGGTGTTTTAGGCCACATCATGTAAAAACCTGCATTGGGCATGATGCAAAAGTAGTGCTTCTGTATTCTTTCTTATCCTTGCTTTATTTAGTTATTAGTTTTGTGGCGCAGTACCCTCTACTTTCTTGATGTAAAATTTCATTACAATATGGTCTGTATGATAGTGTAGTCAAGGTTTAATATAGGACCTGATTGGAAATTCCAAAGACAAAGTTTCTGACACCTTGTCTCAAACCCAGCAATGAATGAAAAAAATGAAGAGATCAAGGTTATCATATTACAACTTGTGAGGAAAACCCCAGGAATATTTGGGTACTTATGATCCACAATTGACTCATATAATCACATGAGCCTCCTCACGAGAAAACTGGATATTTGCCTGTGCGTAAACAAAGGTGCAGTAACTGCGCAGCTGATCAGCGCCTTTGTTTTCTCAACTAAGATAGTACTATTTTTCTACTTATTAAATCCGAAATTTCAAACTTCTAACTTTCTTCTGTGACTGCATAGCCTGATTTGTGTTGGACCTGGTCGGCAACCCCAAAGACTTGTTTTCTTGTGTCACGGCTCATATATTTAATCACATTATCACAGCACAACACTGTTTGATCCTGTTCCCAGAATGATTTTTCTCTCAAACATTAAGTTCCTACAATCACATGTGGTGGAACAAACTACATGTTTCAAATGTTGATGATTTTTTTCTAATGGGGGTCACCAGGGAGGGAATGTGGTGGCATAGTGGTAGAGTGTCAGACTCCGAATCGAAAGGTCCTGGTTCAATCCCCTTATGCTTCACTTTGTTGTGTTCTTGAGCAAGACACATTAACTCCCTACAGTACTGGTTAAACCCAGGAAGCATTGGCTCCGTCCCGACATGACCGAAAAATTGTTGACTGGGATGTTAAGCCTCGACACAAACAATAATGGGTGTGGGGGTGCCTTTAAGGGAGAGGATCAAAACTGGGCCTTGACATACATTTTGTGTTGGCAGTGAAGGACAGTTGTGAGTGTCTAGATCTGATGTCCAATATCTGGACCCAGTTGTTCAAAGCATCGTTAGCTTAACGTTATCGTTAAGACAAATTTGTTAAGCAAATATCAGCTAAAGTAACAAATACACTGTTATTTTTTGTTGAAATAATGTGAGAATCCTTTGCAGTGCAAAGGATTCTCACAGTTTTTCAACAAAAAATAACAAATACACTGTTATTTTTTGTTGAAAAAATGTGAGAATCCTGCAAAGGATTCTCACAGTTTTTCAACAAAAAATAACAGTGCATTTGTAATATTAATGTTTGAAATTTTAACGAAACGTTAACTAACGGCGTCGTTAGTTTTGAACAACTGGGCCCTGATGTCCGCTTGCCACCACTTCTCCAAAATTTTGTAACCACCGTTTAGTAGCCATATTTAATGTTAGAGCGTTTCTGGAACTGAAATGGAGGCCGAATAAAGAAACAGCCATGTTCATGAGATTTTGGTCACATGACCAGGTGAAAACCAGTTTACTGAATCTGACAGTAAAAGACTGTGCCAGTCCCAATCTGTTGTTCAGATAATCTTTTGTTGACCTTTACCTCTTTAAAAATATTATGGTCACATTTTGTACTTTATAGGCTCTGCTTATAAGGCCACACCAAAAAAATTAGTAGATGCTCATCCAATTTTTATGAAAAAATGGGGCGGGTGGGAGGTTTTTATTTTTTATTTTTTATTTTTCACACCTTCAGTCGATATTGTCAAACACCTACCAGTTTTGCATGTCAAATGGAAATAAATGAGTATAATCAAAAACGTGTTGTTGTTTATTAACACCAGTTGTTTTGTTACTGCAAGAAATACAGAAATGACTAGGTTTTGGACTAGATTTGCTAATTAAATCTGGACTGAATTACAGTAAATGAAACCAGAGGACCATTGGTCCTGAGAACGCTCACCTGAAGCCTGATCTTGGAGTATTAAGTCATAATGAAATGACCTTGACCTTGAATACTCACACACCTTTATTGACTTCACAAGTTGTCTGCATCTGCAAAGTTTCAGGTCTCAGGCTGCAATAGTTTCCAAACCTAGTGATTTCTGAGAAAACCATAATTTTAATTTTGATATTTAAATGACCTTGGGCCAAGGTCAAGACATGACCTTGGCCTTCATTAATTACTTACCTTCAATGACTCCATTAGTTGTCTGCATCTAGCAACTTTCAGGTCTCAGGCTGCAACAGTTTGTTTTCGCCTTTTCCCATGTGAAAGCCTATGTTTCCAAAATTGACCTTGCCGTAAAATAGATCAAGGTCATCCAAGGGTCATCATTTCAACAAACTATGATGGGCTGGAGTCCCAAATGCTACATACCAAGTTTCATGAAAATTGGCCTGCCAGTTCTGGAGAAGAAGATTTTTGAATGGTTTTTACCATATATGGGCGTGGCGGCCATCTTGGTCATGTGACCTGGATTTCGCAATCAAACTTTCGTCTACCCTACCCATGGATGCTCCACATAAAATTTCACTTTGATTGGCCAAGCAGTTTCAGAGAAGAAGATCTTTGAAAACTGTGTATGGACAACAGACTGGCCAAGGTCAAGAGATGACCTTGACCTATATTAATCACATACCTTCATCTACTCTATTAGTTGTTTGCATCTACCACTTTTCAGGCCTCAGGCTGCAATAGTTTTCAAAAAATCCATAGTTTTCACTTTTTCCTATGTAAAAGCCTATGTTTTAAAATTTGACCTTGCCGTAAAATAGGTCAAGGTCATCCAAGGGTCATCATTTTATCAAACTATGATGGGCTGAGGTACTCAATGCTACATACCAAGTTTCGTGGAAATCGGCCTGCCGGTTCTGGAGAAGAAGATTTTTGAGTGGTTTTTATCATATATGGGCGTGGCGGCCATCTTGGTTATGTGACCTGGATTTCGCAATCAAACTTTTGTCTACCCTACCCATGGATGCTCCACATAAAATTTCACTTTGATTGGCCAAGCAGTTTCAGAAAAGAAGATCTTTGTAAAGTGTGTATGGACAACAGACTGGCCAAGGTCAAGGGATGACCTTGACCTATATTAATCACATACCTTCATCTACTCCATTAGTTGTTTGCATCTACCACTTTTCAGGCCTCAGGCTGCAATAGTTTTCAAAAAATCCATAGTTTTCACTTTTCCCTATGTAAAAGCCTATGTTTCCAAATTTGACCTTGCCGTAAAATAGGTCAAGGTCATCCAAGGGTCATCATTCTATCAAACTATGATGGGCTGAGGTCCTTGATGCTACATACCAAGTTTCTTGGAAATCGGCCCACCGGTTCTGGAGAAGAAAATTTTTGAGTGGTTTTTACCATATATGGGCGTGGCGGCCATCTTGGTCATGTGACCTGGATTTCGCGATCAAACTTTCGTCTACCCTACCCATGGATGCTCCACATAAAATTTCACTTTGATTGGCCAAGCAGTTTCAGAGAAGAAGATCTTTGAAAAGTGTGTATGGACAACAAACTGGCCAAGGTCAAGAGATGACCTTGACCTATATTAATCACTTACCTTCATCTACTCCATTAGTTGTTTGCATCTACCACTTTTCAGGCCTCAGGCTGCAATAGTTTTCAAAAAATTCATAGTTTTCACTTTTTCCCATGTAAAAGCCTATGTTTCCAAATTTGACCTTGCCGTAAAATAGGTCAAGGTCATCCAAGGGTCATCATTTTATCAAACTACGATGGGCTGAAGTCCCCGATGCTACATACCAAGTTTCTTGGAAATCGGCCCACCGGTTCTGGAGAAGAAGATTTTTGAAGGGTTTTTACCATATATGGGCGTGGCGGCCATCTTGGTCATGTGACCTGGATTTCGCGATCAAACTTGAAATACCACTACCCAAGGAGGCTCCACATAAAATTTCAACTAGATCGGCCAAGCGGTTTCAGAGAAGAAGATCTTTGAAATTGTGGACGACGACGATGGACGGACGGACGGACGGACGGACGACGGACGGACGCCGGATCATGGCCATCCTATTAGCTCACCTTATGAGCCTTCGGCTCAGGTGAGCTAATAAGCAATGACTAGATGGTCTATGGCTTTCAAGATACTAACTATTCTGGACAGCATAAAATATGCCAAAGTAAGCAATATCTTTCCACAGAGGAACATACTGAGAATGAATTACCAACAGTAAAGATCCTGATCAGACTGCTAGCCTAGAAGCAGACTGATTTGGACCTGCACTCATCCTGAGATACCTGTCCAAAAATTTAGTTTCTTTTAGCTGGAAGTCTCTTTCTCCTGGGGAAAGGGTTTTTTCCTCCACTGGCGCAATCAGTACATATTGGATAGTGGTCAGGGTGTTGATCATTTTCGTCAGCACCACAGTAGAAACAAACACTTTCAAAACCAGCTGTGTAATAGGCAAGTTCTGTTTTTTTGGGGCCCACAAACACGCTTAATACAGAAGCATTTATGTCAATTGGTGTGCTGCTGTCCAATGTTCCATTCCTGAACTCGTCAAAGAGATCGGCAAACGTAAGGTTTTCACAGGCCCTTTTCACCCCATACCAGTCTTTGATGATACTACAGCCTTTGCGAATACGCAGTAGCACAAACATGTCTACTTGGTTAGATTTCTAGGTGAATTGTGCCTCAAAACTTGCAAAAATTTGCACAAAAACTGAAAAAGGCAAGTCTACTTTCATTTTCAAGTTTGCTTACATGGACGCTTTATGATTGCAAGCGTCTTCCGGTTTTGATGGTTTCGGGTCTCGTTTCGACCCTGGTCCATTGCAACACCCCAAAAAGATTTTTTTTTTTTTCCCAAATAAAAAAGTTCGGGGCGGGGGATTTTTCGGGGGGGGGGGGGGGGGGGGGGGGGGGGGCGGGCGGGCGGGGATGAGCATCTACTAATTTATTTGGTGTGGCCTAACATGGTAGGTCTAAGTTTACATAAGTCATTTCCCCTGCTTTCAACATGCCCAGCAATCTGTATTAATTGGTAATTTTTTGGCACTCAAGGTAATAAAATATTGGCAGGCAATTTGTGCATGATTTGTGTTTGATTTTACTTACTTATTCTCTTTGATGTTTTGAGCCTGTACATGAATTAACACTTTTGTCTCTGATATTTTGAGGAGTGTCACAGTTTGGATGATTCTTAATGAACTATGTTACAGATTCTATATGACATTGCTACAGATTCTTTAAGATTTTTATTTTGTTAAAGGTTTATAGCTGTTTGCCTGTTTGCAAGCTCTTTGAAGCCAATAATGAGACGTGACTGTTTATCACTCTAGTTTGAATAATACCCATGTTTATGTAAACTTTAAAAAGATTAATAGCTGTCTTAGAATTTTTTCATACACTTAAGTCCAATTTGCATGCGCAAAAAATACACGCAAGTAGATATACTCCGGTGTGTAAATATACTCCGGTGTGCAAATCAACCTGTGAGTAAATTTAAATTGTGTTCGCATGGGTTTTATCACCAGGAGTATTTTTGTATGTAAATTTATCATTTCTGAATTAAAACTTTCTGTATTTTCAAAACAAGAAGAGGCTGCTTCAAGGTGTAGCAGCAGAGGAGATTCATGTAATGGTCAGGCATAACCTTAGCAGTTATACAGTTCTCTTTTATCATCCTTTCACAAGGAATTACTGTTAAAATGTCCCAAGAATCCTCACCAAGGATGATGAAGAGATAGTGTGGCTGTTTGCACTCCATATGATCTAAAATGTGATGAATGGCAATAAACTCTTATTTAGCAACAATGTCCACAGTTTCAGCAACTGTCATAATATAATCAGTTATGAACAAAAAAATTGTGAAAATTTGTTATCTAAAAGCAGAATATTGACTTGAAATAAAAATACTCATGGGTAAATTTTACTTTGCGTTCGCATGGGACAAAATAGTAAATTTACACATATGTATTTTTAAAAATAAAATTTGCATCTGGTCAGACCCAGGAGTAAATTTACCCATATGTAAATATACTCTGGTGTGTATTTGCGTTCACATGCGCCATTTGCTTAACCCGAGTAAAATTTGCACACCAGAGTATATTTACACGCGTGTATTTTTGGCGCATGCGAATTGGACTTTAGTCTAGTTTTCAGAATTTATTTAATTGTTAATGTTCATTTCTATCTGTATTCCAGGTAAATCAGTGCAATCTCAAGGGGACAGAGATGTTCCACCATTCGGGTTCCTACCAGGGTACCCACCTTATCACAATGGTGCTACACCACCAAATAGCATGGTAAGTAATTAATAGGACAATATTTCTTGGTGAAAGTAACATTACCAAAATAAATGTGATCAAAGAATACCAAAATGAATGTGGCAAAAAACAAACAAAACAAAACATGAAAAAACACTAAAACAACCTGCCTGTCTACTTTTCCTGTTACCGATAGCGTCAACATTGGCAAACCAATTTTTTTCCTATAACTTACTAAAATGTTTTTAATTATTTGATTTACATATACTATATTTTTTGTTTCAAATATATTTTTGTGATGAAAAAGGTTAAATATTGTGAGTTTCTTGTTAATGCAGAGCCAGAGGGAGCACAAATTCAGTCACAGGGAGTTGAAGATTCAAATTTAATGAAAAAATGAGTTTTCCTTGGGTAAACCAAAATCGAAACGTCACCCTTGACAGTATTAATGCAATAAATATTGCTGTGTGATTCGTCAGTGTTTTGTTTTGCAAAATCTTGCATTATTACTATAGGAGTGCTCCCCCTTCCTATATTAAGTGCCCATGAACCTTAATGAGACTTTTGCTAATGATCCTGAAATTCCGCAACATCATCAAGTATATTTTTTAAGTTGCATCACAAACAAACCTGATTTTTGCATAAGTGATATTGAATTTTAGGGGTGGGGGTAAAAACCCAGCTAATAATAGTGCATTGTTTTTGCAACATATCACAATTATTCCTTTTCTCCTCAAAACTGAAATTTCAAGCGTTTAATCATCACCAGCGGCCATACATCCCAAAGTGATAGACCGGGTAGGAAATCTGAAATTGAGTTTTTCTCGTGGCAATTTTGTTGTGAAGTTACGCAATACCTGATAGCTTTGATGTTTTCATGCCCTGTGCATCCTTTCATCTCTTGTACAGGCAGACTCTAGTCTGCTAACAGAACTGCATTGGGTATCAGGCAAGAGAAAAACAAAATTTGCTAACTTAACATGGCCAGTTTGCAATAATTCGTCAATATTCATGAAAAATCGTAATTTCAGGGTACATGTTTAAGTTCATCTTCTTGGACCAATATACATGTACATGTATATCTTATAAAGAAATCTGTATTAGCCTTTATGCTCAACTATCCTATCAAAGCTACTGGTCTATGCATTTCTATTCAGGGCTAAAACTTTACGCTGTGTATAGAAAACAGTAGATTTCATTAAATACTCATCTACGTTACCGTCAGCATCTTAAGTCTTAAGGTATGATTTGTATGCCTCAATCAACTGAACAGCCACTTACATAATTCCTGTTTTCCGATTGGAGAAATCTTGCTTTTTGCTATCAATAATGCATGCTATGATTGACACAAGAGGTTGGCTAGAGTGAGAATGTACGCATCAATTACTTGGATTACTGAAGATGTTTTTTTCTTCTCAATGCTTTACATGCACAGCAGCTTAAAACCCTTTGAAGTTTTGCCTTGTAAATCAGCATGGAAATTGAAACATGAATTAACTGTATTGCACATGAAAACCTGCTACTCTCACATGCATAGATCTGTGTGCACTGCACATGCGAATCTTGACACCTTAAATGTATACATTGTTTAACCTGGAGTCCTCTAATGGGACATAGGCAAACAGTATAGTCCCAGATGGGACTTCTGCATGCTATGATTGACATTGAGAAGAAGTCCCATCTGGGACTACTCTGTTTGCTTGAAGGATTTCATGAAAATTTAAAATCACTCCTGATACCCATAAAAACAAAAGTGAACTCACCCAAATTGAAATGATGTGAACATTCATTCATCAAAAAGGGTTAATTGTCAATTAAAAAGTATCTACATGTAATTGTCAATTTAGTTTTTTCCACTTCGGTTTTTGGAGTGGGAATTTCTTTCTGATTGCGCCTTTTCCTGATCATTGCCTACTTGTCCATTTTAATGGTGTTTCATTACTGACAACTGATGATCACTGCTTGGCTTTTTGTCTGCAGGTAAGGTTTACTGGTGAAGGAGCTGCATATGACCCATGACGAGTGAAAAACAGTCTGACACAAACCGGTCTGTGCAGCTACAGAATATGGCAAGAAGCTTGAAATTTCGGACTTAGGAAGAAGGGGAATTGTACTATCAGAGTAGCGAAAACAAAGGTGCTGATCAGCTGTGCAGTTACTTCACAGCTGATGTGCGCCTTTGTTTTCACATATGCAAAAATCTGGTTTTCTCATGATGTGGATCATTGATCTTAGGTCTGTTGATGATGATGATGATGATGATGATGATGATGATGATGATGAATTTCATATGCATACATGTGCTATTTTCAAATCATGGATTTCATGGCATATCACTGTTCTTTGGAAATGCCCATTGCCCAACGACGTGTAGTGTTGCTACTCCAAAGCATTTCTGGCTATGAGTGCATGGTGTATGATTTTGCTGTTGTTCATACTTACAGGAAGTTAGGTTTCATACAAGACATAATATTCAATCACTTTTCTGTCATGTTTTCATTGTTTTGTTTAGATGTGTAATGATAAATTAGATTAGGGTTTTGCCAGAGAACATTACAATTGAGCTGCGTCATGAGAAAACCAACAATCTGCAAATGCAAAAACAAAGACTCAGATCAGCTTCGTGGTAACAGCGAAGCTGATCAGGGCCTTTGTTTTCGCTGTGCGGATAGTACAATCCCTATACTTTCTAAATCCAAAATTTCAAGCTTCTAGCCAACTTCTGTGATGGTACAGACCAGTTTTTGTCGGACCTGTTCAAAAAACACATTGTTGGTTTTCTCTTGATGCAGCTCAATTAGTTTAAAATGAGCCTCGACGCGAGAAAACCGGTCTTCGGGGTTTCTGACCAGGTTCGACACAAACCAGCCTGTACAATCTCAGAAGCAGGCTAGATGCTTGAAATTTTGGCTATAAGTAGAAGAGGAATTGTACTATCCGAGTGGCGAAAACAAAGGCGCTGATCAGCTTCGCAGTTACTGCGAAGCTGATCTGCGCCTTTGTTTTCGCATAGGCAAAAATCCGGTTTTCTCACGATGCGGCTCAAATATTCCTAGACTAGCAGGATTCCATATGTATCAGGCGCAGCACCCTGTCTTTTAGAAGAAGGCATGATGGCCCAGTGGCGGAGCATCAACTTCAGGTAGAGAGAGAGATCAGTGGTTTAACTCATTTAAGCCTGGCATCCCTTTTGTGGGACATAGGCAAACAGAATAGCCCCAGATGTGACGCCGCAGAACGCGGCGTCCCATCTGGGGCTATTCTGTTGGCACAGAGAAATTTCATCGAAAAATGAGATAAAAAATAAAAATCAACTCCTAATGCCCCTAAAAATGAAAGTGGACTCTTCCAAATGATAATGATGGGAGAATCCATTCGTCACATATGGGTTAAACTTCACAAGTGGAAGTACCCGTATGGCTGAAAAGTAGTTGACTCACTGACTGTGACATTTAAATCACAATTTAAACTGAGAGTCTAGGAATTAAAACTTAGAACTAATTTTCTCTGACCTAAATAAATGAGATTAGGTCCTGAGGTTATAAATTTTCTTTCATGCTCAATTCAGCTGAACATGAAATTTCAACTGCTTAGAAGTACTGAAATAGTCCAAACTAATTGAAATTTTGGGTTTAGACCATCTAGTGAGGGTCGAGATGTATTCCCGTGCGATTTTCGTGCTAAAATTTATTTCTTTGCTTTAAATGATTGTTTGTGTGTTATTATTATGGAAAATGATGGGGTTCAATTTTTCCGACTCCTCGAGCCAATTCTATGGGCTCTTTTTCAAGGCCACGCCCATTTTTGCGCATTAACTACACTGTTGACACTTGTTGTGTTATTTCTGCTACTAAAACTAGCTTTTTACCTTGTATTTTGCATCTGAGACCCCTTTTAGAAGGATATGTAACGATAAAACACATTTATGATAGGTATTGACGATGTAAGCACAATATATCTCTAAAACATAGTGGGTGGGGTAATTTAATGGAGGAAATAAGTATGAAAATTAACCATACTCTATCACCGGCGTATAATGACACTGAAAGAAAACTAAACACATCAAGCAGATGAATATTATGTAATAAACAGTTGTTAACATGGTATCATCTCTGCGTTGCCCATAATTGACTATATACGAGGGTCATTCAATAAGTAATGCGAATTGGTATGCAATTTCTTCTACGTTAAAATTATATGCCATTAACTCTGTTTCTAAAATATTAAGCTAAATTCGTTAGGATAAAGCTATTGCATGTTTGATGGTGTCTACGCAGTGCCTATACATGTTATACACGAGGGTCGTTAAAAAGTAGTATAGACACATATGTAATTTCGCGCATTGCACTGTACATGTAATGCATAAAAATGCACACATAACATTAATACAATACAACTGTGCTAGAATTGATCATAGCTAATACAATGTAAGATTACACACTTCTGGTGAATTATATAGTGCCATGTAAACGCGATCATTGTTGTAATTTTAATAATTATTTGATAGTTTCAAATGACGGATAAACCAAAGCCCATGCATTTTATTGAATAAAGTATCATTAAGAACATCCGACAAGGATTTAAACGTCATACAGGTTAACAAAAACAGGCAATGACTTAGAGTCATCTTGTTACCTGAAAGCAGTAAATGCGTCCATAATTAATAACTCTAAGTGATAAATAGCAATGTATTGCAGGGTATAGCCACTTACATCAACATCGGTAATAACTCTGCAAACACCTTTGTACTTTCCATAATATGCATCTGAAAGGACAAATATCTATGCAAAGGGTGGTCGGGTGGGATATGGGCACCAGCCTATTTGGGCCTAAAGAAATAGTTGGGCTGCGTTTGCCCCCAGACAAAGCTTCTACGGTAATGACTGACCATCTGCTTACTGGCCTTTTATGTAGAATCATACATACATAAGCCTTAGTGTCTGAGTTGGGTGGTTATATTTGAAGCACTTTTTGGTTGTCATGACATCCTCATTTTGGGTAAAGTCCCATAAAATGAAGGCAACATCCCGACATGACTATAGCTGTTGGTTTGGACGTTAAGCATCAACTCAAACAAACAACACAAAATATATATTCCAAAAACACATAGTGTCGTTTTGATGCAAAGAGGAGTGTCCTGTATGTGTTTCTTTGGTCACACAATTGTATTACTGCATTAAAGTGTTATGTCTAGATTACTGGCAGAAATATGCCGGGGCCTGGATAGCGTATTCGATAACAACCGTACTTGTCACCGCCGCGGTCCAGTTCCAATTCGGGTCAAGGCATGTGACAGGCGTCGGTGGTCTTTGTCGCAGTTTTCACGAATCTTCCTTTCGACATTTGGGTGAAATAGCACATCATTTCCCTTCAGTACCGATCAGTATTACATAACCAATTTTATTGGACCGTGGCATAGAGACCCTCTAAGCGGTTAACAATTGCTCATGTGGTCAGGTATTTACCAGCTCTGTGTGGGAGACATCTTGTGACCCATTAATTTCTTAAAACCCTGATGCTGAAAGGCAATCCAAATATACCCATTCAGTCGCAAACAACCTCCAGGCATGACCATAGCTGTAAATGTGATGCTAACCATCTAATCAAACAAAGCAAACTACATTATTGACCTCTCTAGCACCCTCTCCCACTCATTCCTACTCATTCTCTCTGTACTGCATTGCCAATTGTATTTATCAACTTATTACTTTGAAATTAAGGAGATTAAGAAGCATAGTCGTCATCAAGTGTTCCTCTTTGTTCTCGTACAACACCCTTATTTGGACGCTAATACAGACCAGTCAGAATTCAACACCGGAATAATTTACTGGTACTGGAGAATTGTTCTCCGAAGTTGACTAAAACGTATTTTGCTGCGATTTCGATAGTACAATATTGGGTGGGAGTTATCACTGTGTTATATTATTTCAGAGGTTTCACGTTTAGAAACATACTTCTAAGCAATGTTTAAATTATTCGACCCTGAAACATACTTCTATGCAATGTTTCAATTATTCGACCCCGTTAAGGAATATGTCTTTTATTTAGACTTCTCGTGTAAAGTTTCGAAATTGCAGTACAAGAGTCTGGCTTTTGTTGCTGGTTTAAAAAGAGCTACTGATTAGGGTTTATTACCCGAAACTGTGCAATACACTATCTCCCTTTGATGTTGTACTGCTTCCAAAGGATCAAACTTTTATATTTTATTCATGGTTCGTGATAAACAGAGATCACCAAAGCTTCCGCTACAGCAAGGAATGTAGGTTTAACCATTTATTCTCGGGCTGAACACGTTCTGGCCATATTCGAGATCACCTTGTCTTTCCAAAAGAAACGAAAAGTACCACAGGACACATAAACATGTACGAAATGTAAAGTCCATTCAGGTAATTTAGATCCATGCCTGTTAATATGTGCTTCACCAAGACCTTAAATTGTGATTTATTCGTTTAACATTGACCGTGATGATGACTCAATAGAACGAAACAAGTAATTTAAAGCAACTGGACATAGGATCGCGTTTTCAACGGTTGAACGCTTGTTCTGTTTCGATCTGTTTCACTTTCCTTCATATGCATTTGTATTACTTATTAAACGACCCTCGTGCATTATCTGTATAAGTACAGCTAATATTGCACTGCACACACACGCCTGCTTTATTCTTAAACAATTATTTACAGCGTTGTTAATCAAGATATAAGAATATCGAAATTGGTTCTCTGGCATTACATAAGCTACAAAATGATACATTCGATGCAACATACCACACAAAAGTAAAGTTTCCATTCAGAAACAGCTTTATTATTGTCTGCTCAGGGGTCCAGTTACTGGGCTCTACGGCGAAAAATATCGCCGAAAGTTGTGAGATTTCGCCTTCTGTAACCTTGAAAGGGAAGTCGACTTCGCCCTATTTTTTCAGATTTCAAAAGTTTATTTCCGATTTTGATCACAGTGATTCACTTGTTCGATTGTTTACAGCTCATGAATAACGCCAGTTTTCGCCTCTCGGTTGCCCACGGCGACACAGCTGATTGTCAAGTGACATTAAACAGATTACCTTTATTGATTAATCCCTATGCAATTATCGGGTAATTGCCTCATAAACAGCACATGCACCTTTAATCATAATTTCACGCCGGCATGTATACAAGTGTCAGCCGATTCTTCACCAATGCTGATTGGCTAATTAGCGTCACGAGTCAAAAGCAACTTTGACAAGGGGCTGTTCAGAGGGGGGAGTCATAAATTACCGACAAGGAGACACGCTACTGCGATTTAATAACTGCAAATTATCTACTGTTAGCCTTTGAACTAGACTTTGGGAGAATTGGTCGCCGTGAAACTGTTTCGTTTTTATGAGCAAAATATGTTACAACTATCTATTAGCTGCATTTTTAACATTCATTAGGCCTGTAATTGTGTTTCCTTGCAAAAATCCTGATTCAAATGCATTTTCCAGGCTTAAATTGCCAAAGAAACGCTGTATTTTTACGTTGAATTTTTGGCTGCCATAAACGCTATTGTTATTGCATATTATCCTCCTTTAGTGGCACACCTCAAACTGGGGTCTTCTCCATACAGACTTACTTACAGGGACTATAATGCCTCACCCATCACTATATTTACTCTCAACTCAAAGATGTTGACCCCTCTCTCTCCTCTCCCACCCCTACCCTACCCCACCCCCCCCCCCCCAAAAAAAAAAAAAAAAAAAAAAAAAAAAAAAAAAAAAAAAAAAAATTTGTTTATTTAATGGGCTACAAGAATAAACACAACTGGTATAAATGTTACTTGGGCCACTGGAACTTAATTAAATCTTAGGAAGTGAGTGTCCAGCACTGAAAGGGGCCATCAATCTTTATCGATGAGTAGTCAAAGTCACTTCTCTCTGATGTCTCAAACTTCTCCCTGTTTGGGCTGGAAGGAGAAGTCACTTCTCCCTGCTTTCATGGGCTAGCAGGACCCCTGTCTGCTGTGTAGAAAAATCATAAAATGGGCGTGGTCTTAAGAAAAAGCCCACAAAATTGGGTCAAGGGGTCGAAAAAATTGAACCCCATAATTTTTCAACAATATAACCTATAAACAATCATTTAAAGCAAAAATATCAATTTTAGCACAAAAATCGCACGGGAGCAATATTTCTTACATCTCGACCCTCACTAATCATAGCCGCAGTAATTTACCGTGCTAAAATGCAATTGTTGGCATTTTTAACATTTATTATGAGCAGGATATAAAATTTTAGTCTCAGCTGAGATGAGCATGAAAACTTTTTATAACCTTGGAGCCAGGTTGAACAGAAGATATGGTGCAGCATATTTTGGTCCTATTATTGTAAATGAGGGAATTTCTACATGAATTTCATTTCACAAATTTTTTTATTTCCAAACGATTAATAGTGAGATTTTTTCAATTCGAAGAGGATTTTCGTGCTTTCTGTAGGATTTGTACAAATAGATACTATCCCACCATATCTGCTGTTCTAATTCTTGCTAGTGGTCTACTGTATCCTGCTTTCTAGCTAGCAGCATGTGATGTATGTGTAATTATTAAAGCTGTCACTGTTCTTTGCTTATGTAGCCGCCTGGGTCAGTACCCCCGCCATATTTGTTTTGGGTACAGGTAAGCGCTTTTTTCGTTACTGACCCATTACAGTTTGCATGCATGTTTATTCAATTTCTAGTGCATGGTTGCAAAAAAATTGTGGGCGATATAACTGTAATGATCAAGATTGGCAACAGATGGTCGGTGTACGTCTTAGTGATTGTACTGTGTACAAGGACACAATTTGATATGTTTTGCATGAAATTAAGAATTTTATTTGGTTGAATTAATTGCATGTTTAAGTTGTTTGTAATGTTATAACTGTTGCAAAGAAAACTAATCAACTTAATGAATTACTTAGCCAATAGTTACTTCCCTTGTGAATCTGGTGCCTGACATCAAAACCGAATTTTGTTTTTATTGATTTCTTTTTTGGTTAAAAATAAAAAAAAGAAAAAAAAGCTGATTAAAAAAAAAAAAGAAAAAAAAAAGCTGAACTATGTCAACTAGCTGTCACAAAAATTTGTTCTTTTAATATTTTTTCCACAACCAAGGGAAGTAACTCAGAAAGCGGATGTTACAGGGCTGCTCAATACTAATGTATAGCACCCAAACAAATTTCAGTTTCAGCTGAAAATGGTGCTTTGCTATGGTTACTCTGAAGCAGAGAAAAATATGCAAATGGACCATGTCAGATATCAGTCAGAGGTTCTGAATGCTTTATTTAAATAAGTTAAACTCATTTCATGTATATAATCTGCAGTCAAAACTAGTCAGTTGATCATAATCCTTGTAGATACTACAGAGACTGATCTGGACTTGGCTTGGTGTTTTTCTCAAAATCATGCACTGACTCAATCATAATTTGAAAAGAAGAGAAAAAAGATGAAGTCTGAAAAATATTGTGTCATTAACATCAAAGGGATGATGCTAATTGAGCCAATGCATGACTAAACTTTACTAACATTATAACCTGGAGTTAAACATCAGGAAAACATTTCCGTGCAATAAATACCCCCTTAAACCCCACTTTTATATAGTAAAAATGGGGTGTTCAGGGGTATACCTATTTTTCTTATTTTTGCTCCAAAACATAGATTGTGGGTACTTGTTAGAACCGCCTCGGCGAGGCGGTTTTAACATGTAACCACAATCTATGTTTTGAGCAAAAATAAGAAAAATATCAAACATTTTCCTCTGAAAAATATCGATTTTTGACCTGAAAAAAATCTCTGTTTATTGCATGGGCGAGTTTTCGTAATGAAGATGATTATTGTTGTCCATCTGTGTTAAGAAGCACTTGTTGTGTTGGCTATCGTATGGTTGTGCAATGAAAACTTGCCATACATGGAAGATACCTTTTCCATGCATATGTTTTGAGTTTCATTTAGTGAACTTTTGATGTAAGTTAGGTATTGCCATGTACAGTACAGATTCAATTTTCTTTTGGAGAATTCTTTGAGATGTTCTATCATGTCTATACAGACCTTAAAATTTTAGTTAATGAATGATGATGAAACAAAATACTTCATACAAGTTGGTTATGTTTTGTTGAGAGCAATGTAGTCTCAACAGACATCAGGAAAACATGTCTGTGCAATAAATACCCCCTTAACCTTTAGCATGCTGTAGGCGACTGCGGTCGCCCGTGGAATACCTATCTGTGCCAACTTGAGGCGACTGCGGTCGACAAGAAAAACCGCTTTCAAATTTCCCGCACTTTTCGCCCACTGCCTACTTATGAATATTAATGAGCGATGCCCAGACAGTTGCGCATGAAAACAACATGGCGGCTTGTGGTTTTGGGACCGATTTGTCGGCCGATTTTGATCAGATTTTCGTTATTTTTGCATTAGAAATGCATTTTCAGCGCTTTTTTCGCTGGTAAATGGAAAATTGGGTGCATTTACACCCGAAATATGACATCGTAACGGTACGCATGATGAATTTTTATGCTAAAAATCGGCGTAACAAAGACTTCCGAAACCGAAAGTAGATTTGTTTACTGCGTTTGTTGAATTTATTCAGCTGTTTTTATGGCTCAAAAATTAAGAAAACACGGAAAAAAATTGGAAAAAACGTCAGTGGGCTGCCATATTGATTTCACTATATTGCTCAGCATGCTAAAGGTTAAACCCCACTTTTATATATTGAAAAATGGAGTATGCAGGGGTATACCTATTTTTCTTATATTTGCTCTAAAACATAGACTGTGGGTCTTAACATGCACAATCTATGTTTTGAGCAAAAATAAGAAAAATATCAAAATATTTTTACTGAAAATTTTCAAATTTTACAATTATTTAAAAATCTGTATATTACATGGGCATGTACTTGTAATGGAAGACTGGGGATCAAATACAGGATGAGAAGTTTAACCACTATGTCACAAAGACTGTACCAGAAATTTGTACTGTTAATTATTAATTAACTACATTAATATTGATATTTGTACGAATAAATCAGCCCGCATCATACGAATAAAAAAACTCGGCCAATACAGAATAAGTCGGCCAATACGAGAAAAACTGGGCCAATACGAGAAAAGTCGGCCAATATGAAAATGACGTCATTCAACGTTCCTTTTCATAAGAAAATGGCAGCCATGTTTTCCTCCGCATCGACGCTAATAAACTGCAGTTGTATTTGTAAAAATTAATGTGCTTTAAAAGCAGTTGCATTTATAAAATTAGAAATAATCGTCAACAGTTATCGCTAATAAAAAGGATAAATGGAATTCAGACGACGATTCTGTTTTATTTTGTATCTAGATCTAGTCATTCTTGAATGAAAACATAAGGTAAATAGGAATTTTACTACGACTTGCCATGTCTCAAAAGCGCCTGTTTCATCTTTTGAAACTTTTTTTTATTTATTCAGGAAATTCGTTGTTATTATGTTCATTGGCCTTCTTCCAAGAGTCGACTCGCTATCACGAATTTCGTTCGTATCATCAAGCTGTGGGCTGCATTCCCGGGGATGGAGGGGGGGGGGCGGTGAGACCAACATATAAAATGGTTATGTACGTGCCGCCCAAGGTTAAAAAGAAGGGGACCTAGTCCGACCTACAGAGCTGGTCAAACTTAAAAAGTTGGCATTTATAGAGCTGAAAGAACTGTAAATGTTTTGCATGTAGGGCTGATAGAACTACACAAGTGTTGCCTTTAGAGCTGTTCAAACTTTGAAAAATAGGTGCAATCAGAAAAAGTTGGTGCTTTTAGAGCTGATCGAAATGAAAAAGTATGTGCTTTCAGAGCTAAAAAACACAAAAGCAGAATAGTATGGTTGATAGAATTTTTTTGTGCACGTACATCTTTGTGTCTAATAGTCACCTGCATTGTCAAAGAGCACACTTCAAATAGAAAAGTTAATTAATAAAATTTTCATTAATCAAGTAATTTCGTATTGGCCCAGTTACAGGTCCTCGGTCAGCTGTATTGGCCCTCGGCTTCGCCTCGGGCCAATACAGCAGACCTCGGACCTGTAACTGGGCCAATACGAAATTACTTGATTAATAACATTATATTATAAATTTAGCGAAATGGCTATTTGCGAAATAGGTCCGGTGCAAAAAATGAGGCATGTTTCGGTCAAGATGAGAATACCTTCCTTCCACAAGAGGAAAACGTTTTTTTATTTAAACTTTTATACTGTACTTTTACAACTATATGACATTTTTGGGTACTTGTCGGAGATTATTTAAAACTTTGCCGCTGATCATTTATTGTAGGGGGTGCAGGTCAAGGCTGTTTGCTGGTCCTTTGGGCACGCACCTTGCTGTCAGCAATTGATAGGTGGTAAACTTGCCCTCAGTGACTTTTGTTCACTGTATTTGCGCAAGAGTTTTTGTTCCAAGCGGCCTTTTTCGATTGAAAACCTTTGATTAAATAGAAGCAATTTTAGGTCCTTGTTATGTGCATGTCGGCTCACTGTTTTGGGGCATGTTCTAAAGCAATTTATTGTTTGAAGCTCAAGATGTCTGTCTTTGAAGTACTACTGTATGCTTGCATAAAATGAGCCATGACGCGAGAAAACCGGTCTGGGGTTTCCGACCAGGTACGACACAAACCGGCCTGTACAGTCACGGAAGCAGGCAAGAAGCTTGAAATTTTGGATATAAGTAGAAGAGGACTTGTACTGTGTAGCAAAAACAAAGGCGCTGATCAGCTTCATAGTTACTGCGAAGCTGATGTGCGCCTTTGTTTTCGCCAAGGCAAAAACCTGGTTTTCTCATGACGCGGTTCAAATGAGTGATCAAACACTGCATTGGTAACAATCCCGATATTGTTTTAGTTGATTGCTCCGAAATTCATGGTACGAAATAACTTGAGCAACATCGGCAACACAAGCACATATAATGCATGTATTTTTAATCTGACATAAATAAGAGATCAGACGTGTTTATTTTTTTATGTACCTTCTTCAAGCAACGGTTTCTTTGAAGTTGCACATGAAACACCGACATGAAGTTTGTAAGTTTTCTTTGTTCTTGAAACCCTCAGACGAGCTCACGTCAGTGGCATGGCCATTGCCAGAAAACAGCAAAACAACATAGTACAGTAAAATATACAGTTTTAATTTGAATTAAGTGGAAACTTCGGAAATTTTTGTCACCTGTATGGAAAGTTGTTTAGATTTTCCGGAGATTACCGATTGTTTTGATGAGGTAATTTTTTTGTTTGTTTCAACATCACAAAAACTTGCCCATGCATAACATGGAGATTTTTTTATTTTTATAAATTATAATTTTTGTAGAAAATTTTTGATATTTCTATTATTTTTGCTCAAAACATTGATTGTTGGTACATGTTAGAGCGAGGCCGTTCTTACGAGTACCCACATTCTATGTTTTGAATCAAAAACAAGAAAGATAGGTATACCCCTGTAAACCCACTGTTTCACTATACAAGTGGCGATATCGAGATTGAGATTATCGAGATCAACTTCTATCTGCATTATGACATTCCTTTGGGATGAGTTTGAACGGCTCTCACACCTATTTTCTGGAGAACAATTCTGTATTAAACAGTTTGCTAAAAAAATTAAATAGACAAATAAATAAAGTGGGGGGTTGGGGGGGGGGGAATTAAGAAGCTATGGTACCATTGTGAATTTCAGCTGACTACTTGGTGAAAATAAACATTAAGTCATTTTGTCACTGGGAATGGTGTGGAATAATTTAGCCCCAAATTTCGGTGATGAAGAGGAGCCTTGAATTCAGATGTATGTCCATAAACGCATTTGGTCTGAATTTTAGCGATTTTCAAACATTTTTGTCATCTGTACTGTTGTTAATGTAATGTACATTTTCCCATATGATTGAATTAATTTTAACGTAAGATCAAGTTTTAAGATAGTAAACTGTTTTTGACATTACATTTTTTGTTCAGTTTTTGTTGGAGCATTTTCCGGAAAAACTAGAAAGATGCATGCATAAAGAACCAGCCTGATCGTGTATTATTCAAAGAATAAATATAACTTCAATGAATAGTCTTTATTTTTATGGGGGCTGAATTCCATTTAGAATATAGTTGCTTTTTCTTTACATACATGCAACAGTTAGGAAGCTATAATAAGCCAAATAGGGAGATTTCCTTTCCAAATAGGGAGAAAAATCTTCATATTTAAGGGAGGTCTGAAATTCCAGATAGGGAGATGTATTCCATAGAAAATTTGAAGTTGACAGAGATAAACATCAAAAGCACATGGAAGCAATATGAATGGTGATATATCTTGCATAATAGGAAAGGTGACAGGAAAGTGAAAGTAAAAAAAAAAAAAAAAAAAAAAAAAAAAAAAAAAAAATACAATTGCTTAAATTTTCTTGGATGAAAAAAAAAAATCACAGATTTTCTTAAACTGATAGTCAGAAAATTAAATAAATAGATAACATTTACAAACAACAAAAAAGAAAAAAAATGCATCAGTGATTTTTCATTTAGTTTTTAACAATATTGCATGGACACAAAATGATAAGCAAGAAAAAATTCTTGTACTGCAACGAAAAATAAAAAGTATTATGAATGCGAATCCATTAGTTTTTGAAAAAGAAGAAACAATTTATTACAAATTACGATAGGTCATAATAATCTTAATTTAGCAGCTTCAGGAATAACAGATGTTAGCAACAAAACCAAGTTTCTCATACAATAAGAACAATACTGTAGCTGAAATTCAGGACCCAGTTGTTCAAAGCATCGTTAACGATATCTTTAAGACATAAATTTGTTAAGCAAATATCAGCAAAAGTAACAAATACACTGTTATTTTTTGTTGAAAAAATATGAGAATCCTTTGCACTGCAAAGGATTCTCACATTTTTTCAACAAAAAATAACAGTGTATTTGTAATATTAACGTTTGAAATTTTAACGTAACGTTAACTAACGACGTTGTTAGTTTTGAACAACTGGCTCCTGATATGAAAATAGTATTCTCAGTAAGCTTGTTTCAAATGTTATTCAGAAAGAAGAAACAGGAAACATTGTTTTCTTGCATATTCTGAAACATTGTTGAAATGTTTGCATTCTGCTATGCTCTTGCAGTTTATTTTTATTATTATTTTTTTCATCTATATCTTGTCATGCTTGCTATTTTATTGTGCGTAATATTATGGATTAAAGCTGTTCTTTGGAATGAATTAGCAACCCACAATCAACTTTATTTTTCAACAATGATTATATAATACTTTGACCACTAACACATTTACCATATGAACCTCAATGCGTCAAAATGTACCTTCGGACTTTCTGACATTACTTGTAGAAAGCAGCAAAATGCGGAAAAATGATGTAATATACGTTTTAGAAATAACACTATTTGTAATCCTAGAACATTGGGCTACCAAATGAATGAGTTTTAAAACATATTGTTTTTTTTTTTTCAAAATTTTTGGAGTTATCTGCCCTTTTTTTTAGCCCATAAACATATTATTTTCCATTATCTATCGTTAAATGGTAACCATAGCAACCGCATCATCATGAAAATAGACAAAATAATTACGGCAGATTGCCTGTAAGGACAGCATGCTTCTATCTTAACAATAGGTTCTGACCAGAGCTTAAAACAAATTTAAGCAAATGCATCGAGTTTTATAAGCTCTACTGGCTTGCAGAAATTCATTACGCAATTTTGACGTCATTTTTCAGGACAATGACGTCTGTAGGGTTCATATAGAAAATTGGTCATAACTCACAAAATAATTTTAATAATCTGGTCAACAACTAAAGACTAATAGCTAGACTCAAGAAACATTAAATTTGTTTTTCTTATACTTAAAAATTGTCCGAAGGTACATTTTCTCACGTTGTGGCCCATATAATTTGTTAAAGAATATCTAGAAAAGTAGATTTTTAACAATTATTGAAAAAAAAAAAATCATTTAGTATTACAGTAATTTTGACATGGAAAAAAATAATCATGTGTAACATTTTGATTTTGAACTAATTAATGATATGGAAAAAAAATATATTACTCTCATTTTAATGTATGAAGTAATAAACTCAGCCACCCAGGGATATATTGTATCCCACCCAGATTTGGAAATATACTGTCACAGACTCACAGTGGGTACTTAGTGAATTAATAAAACATACATTTCATGTTAGAAAGATGATCAAATAAAAAGCGGAAAGCAGTTATGCCAGTATCATGTGGTGAATGGGATCCAAAACGTCACATATTTGGGAATTGTCTTTTAACTGTGCGAGCTAAGCATGCTGTTTGATGGGCATAATAGATAGTAATTGAACCTTCGCATGAGAAAACCAACAATTATCTTTTCAACCTTAGCTGAGGTCCGACACAAACCGGCCTGTACAGTCACAGAAGCGGGATAGAAGCTTGAAGTTTTGAGTATAAGTAGAAGAGAAATTGTACCAACGGTGTAGCGAAAACAAAGACGCTGATCAGCTGTGCAGTTACTGCACAGCTGATCAGCATCTTTGTTTTTGCGTATGCAGATTTATGGTTTCCCGATGTGTTGGCCCAATTAAAATTGAACATGACATAGGAGACAAAAACAACACAAAATAAATGACAAACATTTTAATGAAAACTTTTACACAATAATTGGTTGCAACCATTTTCACCTTGCTCCGCTGCAGAAGCAAAACATTTAGAAAGCAGAAAAACACACACACACCCCTAAAACATACAAACAAACAAATTCGAACACAGTTTTGTCACATCCAGGCCATGAGACATCATCCCAGTTTTCTCAGATACAGATTGCACTTGCTAAATTGCTCTTCAAGAAAGTTATGAAAAAATAATATTGATTGTGAACATAATGCGTGGTAGCTAGTGCGGCAATTAAACATGCATAAAAGTGGAAAAGAAAATATGGCTTCGCAGCAAATAATTGTACATAATTGATATTTTATAGTCGCTGATTAAAGAAAGCCTTCTGCACTGAGAAATACAAATTGCTAATCAGAGGGAAAGATCAGTTAAACAGCAAATTGAAAGGGAAATGTAAAATTACACATTTGAATGGTATAAAATGCGGATGACTTGTAGAAAGCAAGGCTGGGTATTAAAGAAGTTGCAGTGGCATACTGAGTGGCACAAGTGATCGAGCGTATGACTCTGGAGGCATCATGCTAACATGTCTGTATAATATATATCCCCACGGAGCTCTAACATGTACCCACAGTCCATGTTTTTTAGCAAAAATATTAAAACTAAAAAAAAATTGCAATGAAATTTTTATTTTTTTACAGCAGAAAAAAGAATCTTAGTATTTTGCATGGGCAAGTTTTTGTAATGGAAAAGTGCTATTACATTTTTCAAAAATTTCGTTTGTCATTTTTCATTTGCTTGCAAAAATGTGTAACAATTGCTATGCTCTCAGTTTTAGTGTTACATTTGTGCGCATGTTTTAGCACTTCTTCTTTGACCAGCTGCAGGTATTTTGTCTTTTAATCATGGTACGATAAGCTTTGGGCTTGCAGGTCTGTTTCACTGACCATCGTTCTATTTGACCAGCTGCATGTATTTTGTCTTTAAATCATGGTACGATAAGCTTTGGGCTTGCAGGTCTGTCTCAATGACCATCGTTCTATTCTGTCTTATTTTTCTACATGATCATGTTAGAATCTTCCAAGAATCATTGTACATCACCAAGATCAGTTCTGCATAGATCTGGCTTTGCAAGTTTTCTTTTTTATCGCCACAAATGTTCCATTTTACAGTACCTTAATTAATTTTTTAGCCTATAGGGTATTTACGCACCCCTTTTTCATTCAACTGCGTATCTGGAATTTTAATTGGGTAAGTTCAATTCTGTTACGCACTCTTATTTTCAATCAATTGGGTAAAATAGAAAACAATTTGGTAAAAATGATGTTCGAGGTGTACTTTCCTTATTTTCTTTTACTTTCGCTTTTGCATAGCATAAAATAAAAGGGAAACATTGATTGGTTGAGAGAATTAACTAAAATCGCAGTCAACCAACGAAAAAACAGAAAAGAAATGGCTTCCAATCGATCGATTTGCGCATGTCCAATGTCCAATGACATTTTTGTTTAATGTAGACGGTGTAAGCCGTTGTGCGGCGCAACCGATTAAAACCGGTACGCAATTGATTTTTCCCGTATTGCGTATCGGCGATTTCTTTTGCGTTTTAGTACGCTACCAGATCGTTATTAATTGCGTTTCTTCATATTTTAATTGGGTAATTACGCAAATACGCAGCCTAATTAAGGTACTGATTTTACATTCTGTCTTTTGAAAATATAAAACCTTTGTATAAAATGGTTGGATTACAATGTTCTGCATACTTAAAAGCATGAAAAATAACAAAATATGAAACTGTGTTTGTTAAAAGCATAAAATCAAATAAAATGTGCTCTGCGAAAAAAGGCAAGTTGGAATGATGTCATAATTAAGCTGTTTTGCTTCATACAGATATGGTGGATGGGAGGTAACTCAATTGAAAATACTAAAGGCAAATAAGGAGAGTTTAGCTGCCTGTATAGTAAAAGTAATGGAAGGGAAAGAACTTCGACAGGCATATGAATTAATTGTGATGTGTTCACGACAAGAGCATTTTGTAATGAAGAAAATAAAAAGAATATATTATATATAAAATACAAAAAAACAAAGAGATTTAAATATGCATATGGCCAACTGGTTTCATGCTAACTGCTATTAAAGTTGTTGAATAAAATAGTGTTTAAACCAAAGTTGTGTCATTTAGCTGGTGTGGTCTGACTTATTATTAATAACTACCCCATAGCGATTATAAGCAAGTACATGTATAGCCATACATGGCACATCATAATTAATGACGAGCCTAAATTTTCCCATGTAGTGGCACAACTAATGATTGCTGATGCTGTCACATGATATATTGTGATAGATAACATGACCTGCTCAGGAAATGACCAAACCATTAGCGTTTCTTAATGATAAACATGACATGTAGATGTTATGACATCTGTATGTATCATCTTCACTCGTCAAAACATGCCATCAGCAAATTACTATAACTTCTTTTCATTAATTTACACTTTCTTCATTTTTTTCTCTACTTTTTATATCATGCTATACTGATCAAAAATAGAAATGAGAATAATAGGGGGGAAAAAGGCACATTTAACAAACAAAACATCAACAAACATGATTTTCTGTCTAGGCTTTGTCACAATATTCAGATGTAGAAATTAACTAACCAAGGCCTGTAACAGGGCTTTTCATGATAGGGATTTGCTGGACAACCTAAAGTTTGTGCTTCTCTCCAGGGGCCGGAGGCGGAGGTCATAAATGACTACCAGTAGTGTTGGTTGGTTGGTTGATTTTAGGTTAACATCCTACCAACAGTTGAGCTCATGTAGAGACAGGACTGCTTTTAAAGCCTTGTCCAAAATACTGAAGAAAGTCATATATTATATGAGCCTGTGCATGAGAAAACCAACAATTTGGGGTTCCGACCAGGTCTGACACAAACCAGTCTGTATGGTCACAGAATAAAGCTAGAACCTTGAAACTTTGGATATAAGTAGAAGAGGAATTGTACTATCCGTGTAGCGAAAACAAAGGCGCTGATCAGCTTCGCGGTTACCGCGAAGCTGATCTGCGCCTTTGTTTTCGCCCAAGCATTTTTTTGTTTTTCTTATGCAGTGGCTCATATGAGCAGCGACATGAGAAAATAGGTCTGCAGGGTTTCAGTCCAATTTATATTTAAGAAGAGGGATTGTATTATCATTGTAGCGAAAACAAAGGTGCTGATCAGCTGTGCAGTGTTACTGCACAGCTGATCTGCGTCTTTGTTTTCACTGATGTAAATTTCTCATTTTCTCATGACGCAGCTCATGTTGCTGATGATGAGGCTCTACCATTGCCACTAATGTAATTAAGGTGTTATTGTGGTCAGGTAGGGTCACTGTAGATGAGGAATAGGTGTAATCATGACAACTCATTTGTTTTAGACAACTGCAATTATTGCCCACCTTGTAAATCAGGTGTTCTCATGAAAAAAACTTACCAGTCATGTTGTGAGAAAGCTAAACGAGCCGCCGCATGGGAAAATCAACAATCTGCATAGGCGAAAACAAAGACGCAGATCAGCTGTGCAGTAACTGCACAGCTGATCAGCGTCTTTGTTTTGGCTACACAGATAGTACTATCCCCCTTCTTGTTTAGTCCGAAATTTCAAGCCTCCGGCCTGCTTCTGTGACTGTACAGGCTGGTTTGTGTCGGACCCCAAATTGTTGGTTTTCTCATGTGAAGGCTCACATGTCTGATGCAGACATAGACTTTGACAAAACCACTGTTAACAAGCTTTGATTGTTTCTAAAAGCTGCGCAAGTAGATGGGTTTGAGTTTTGTGTCACTCAAAGTTAAGGTTGTAACTGTCAAACAGATGAGGATCATGTCCAGCAGTCTGGGACACCATTTTATCATTAATATCACTTGCATAGATAGATATGTAGCATGTTCAGAATTTAAATTACTTAGTATGTTCAGAATCAGTTTGATTTCATTTTCATTGTTTTTGGGCTGTACATGTACATGTCTGTGGTGATTAATTTTAGCAGACTTTGAAAAAAATCTGGACATGCAGATACATGTACAATGCACATTATATGCCACTTTGGAAGTTTGGACCCTGCTGCATGACTTCTTTCTCCTGAAAGTAACAGTCCCATGTGAAAATAAATTATACTTATCTTTTTAAAGCTCCCAAATATTAGGGAAAAATGTTACTCAAGAATCATTTAACTCTTGAATAATCATGCACAAAAAGTTGAGATATTTTTGGGTAATTAGCAGTTCCTGCACATACCCCAAACCCCAGGGTTCTCAGATTATGTGGAGAACTTATTCTTCTGAGAGAGTAATTAGTTTCCAATCATTTTCCCAACTAAATTGATAGGTATGGGCCATGTAAAATGTTTGATTATGTGACATGTGGCGGTAAATTTGGCATGACAAAATACTAATGAAGTGTGGCTAAGCCCACATTACCATTTGAGCATCCTCGGCCATCCTGTGTTAAAACCTGCTAAAACCATGTTTGACTGGCGAAAGGCAGTCTGGTCATGGCCGTTTTTTGTTGGCTGTCCTCAGACGGCTTAGTACAATCAGTGAAGCGAAAACAAAGGCGCTGCTCAGCTGTGCAGTTACTGCACAGCTGATCTGCGTCTTTGTTTTTTGCATATGCAATAAAGCCAGTTTTCTCAGATCCCAGACAATTTGATACTTTTGATAGTCAGGTATAGCTATTGAAGGGATGTCATTTGGGCTGTAACATCCACCCATTACCCCTAGTGACAGTTGTTATGAGGGGCCTCTCCTATCCTCATAGCTGCATTTAGATAATGTTTTAATGGTGGCGCTCCGGCTGTGAAATTTGATAATTCCCAAATCGGAGGTCATAGCACATCATTTGAACAAAAGATTTAATCATTTTTGCCTGAGCCCCATTTCAGTAGGAAAAAAAGGCACAGAGATTGAGACCTGCTATGTAGCCCACAAAGCCTAATACATTGTGTTGAGAATAGACACACTTGTGTGAGTTATAAATTTTCCTTGTTAAAAGGAACGCTTGGCTAGTCTGTATATTTTGTCCGTGTGTTGTGTTTTTCGTAGGTTTGTGGAGTTTTTCGGTAACTCGATGGGTTGCATCGGTCATGAACACTTCCTCGCTACGGTGGATTTCAAGCTTTCGTACTTGGTCGGTCCTAGGACAAAGTTCCGGGTTTTAGCATTATCCGTCCAGAACGCCAACTTAATGTTTAACGTTAGATCCAAGTACGTCATTCTTCCCACAAGTCCTAATAAAAACGGCGGAGAGCAAGTCTGGTTTCCGTCTTCAATTGATTTATTATGCAAGATGTGTATAAAAACATTGCGACTGGAACCAGGCCCCTGGATGTCAAAGGGAAACCCCACAGATTAAAGGAAAAGCCCAACAGATTGAGAAGAAATCCTCATTCCGTTTCAATTGCTTGACGCTGTCGCGCCAAGCAAAAATACATGATCACCCGTAGGGTGAGTTTGGACTCCTCCAGCAGTGAGGTATACACCTACCTGAGTAACTGCACAGCTGATCAGCGCCTTTGTTTTCGCTTTCCGGATAGTTTATTTCCTCAAAGTTTCAAGCTTCAAGCTTCTAGCCTTCTTCAGTGATTGCACAGGCTGATTTGCATCAGACCTACTTGGACAGTTTTTCTCACGTCGTGGCTCAGTAAGGTTGTGAGTGTGGTAGTTTAACTGTTTACACCAATCAATCTGTCAAGTGTCAACCGCCACCAATTTGACATGATGTATGACTGGGGTCTCACTTCAGGGTCAGGCTGGAAAAAAATGATGAAATGCCAGGGCTTTGAAATAGAAGAGATGACACAGTAATTTTCAATTGTTAAAATAATTTTTTTAATTGTAGATCTGTTATTTTATTTAAAGTTATTTTAAGTCATTTATCCAACTGCATCAAGAGAAAGCCCATTGGAATATGAAAAATCACCTACCTCTTTAACTCAAGCCATTTTGTTTTGTTGACAGTCAGAATGTTTTCTAGGAAATGACATTAGGGACTTGATTGATCATATATTCACCCTGTATAAACAAGATGCAACAAATTTTGTTACAATGCAGATTGATACAACATCACACATCATGTTCTAAATAGAGTGCAGTGATTGGAAGCCAGATTGATTTGGCTGAAACATATATATTGGGCACCATGTTCTCCCATGATGCAACCAAATTTCTTACAGTGCAGATTTATGCAACATCACACAACATATGAGAAATGTTGGGTCGATTTGGCAACAACATAGAGTGATGAAGCATCGATTTTGCAGATACCTACAGTGAGCAATGTACACATTGATGTAGGTTGGAACCCACAACTGATAGCATGCATCATGTCGTGTTGCATCATTCTGTGCTGTAAGAGTCACAGGACTGGTGTACGAGCAGCAGTACTAGTTTGGCATGAATGCATGCCAGATGTGCTATTAGTGATGCCTTGTGAGTGTCAATTGTTTTATAATGATTATCAAAGGTTGATTGTTGTTTTTTTTTCTTTCAAGTCTTGGAATTGACTTTTATTGGCTTCATCTAGTTTTTATTTGGACGCCATGAGACAAATGTTTGACATGCATTTCATGGTCCAGTAAATTCTAGTTTGACCTATTTTCTGATAGAATTGTACAAATATATACTGATACTCAGGTGAGCAATGAGGGCCATTACAAGATTTAGTTTTGCCATGAATCCGTAGCTGTGCCATCACTTGTCTCACACTCTGGTGAAAGTTTTAAAGACTGCTCCCATACCCTCAAACCCTTCCCCCAAGCTGTTTTTTGCTCTGCAGTGTGAGTGTGGGTAGAAAATTATTTCTTGGGTTCTCCCACTATCACATGCAGTAGCTGCCAGTTTTATGAATGAAGTGTGTGGAGTTTCCCACTGGGCCTTCCTTCACTCTTCCCTAATTGTCTCTGGTCGGCTCAACTGAGCCTCATCACAAGAAATCCTGATTTTGTGCATGCGAAAATAGAGACACAGATCAGCTGTGCAGTAACTGCACAGCTGATCAGTGTCTTTATTTTTGCTTCAGTGATAGTACATTAACTCTAATTCTTAAATCAGAAATTTCAGACTTCTTGCCTTCTTCTGTTCTTGTACAGACCAGTTTGTGCCATTGTCTGAAACCCAAAAGACCAGTTTTCTCATGATGTGGCTCGACTTTGAGCCGTCTGCCAAGGTGTGATTGGATAAAACCTTGTAAATATTCGGGAGACTGGACACGCCCTCATGAATAAAAAATTCTGAATCAAGCTGAATCGGTCTGAATTTTTCTGAAACTTGTCTGAATCAGTCTGAATGATTATTACTCCATCTGAATCTGACTGAATCAGTTTAACTAGTCTCTGAATCCATGCTGAATCCATCTGAATCTTTATGAATTGATTCAGAAGAATTCAGATGATCTGAATCTGTCTGAATCTATTCTGAATATTACTTGAGATCTGAATCGGTCTGAAACCATTTCTGAATGATTCAGACTGATATAAATGTTTAATTACTTGAAGTAATTAGTTATCTGAAGTCTGAATCTGTCTGAATCGACAATCCTGATTGATTCAGATTAATAATGGGCCTTATTGTAAATAACGTTTGTTTGTTTGTTTGTGTTGAGGCTTAACGTCCCAGCCAATAATTTTTCGGTCATGTCGGGACAGAGCAAATGCTTCCTGGGTCTAACCAGTACAATAGAGAGTAAATGGGTCTTGTTCAAGGACACAACATGGTGACGCCTGTGGGAATAGAACCCAGGACCTCTCAATTCGGAGTCTGACGCTCCACCACTACGGCACCACGCTCCCTTATATAAATAATGTAACATTAATTTTAAGGTATCTTAGGTCTGAATCTTTATAAATCCTCTCAAAATTATTCAGTTTATGCATTGGTTATGAATGTGTGTTACCCCCCCCCCCCATACAAACACACACCCAGACCTGGGATACCAGGGAGTTTGACTTTTCATCCAGCAAGCTTTTCACTGGGGGGGGGGACAGTCATTTAATGATGACGGGTAAAAACCCTGCTAATTCCCCCCTAGTCTGTTAAGTTTTCATTACACTGCCAAATTTATATAGGCTCAAACCCTTTGGTAGGATGTCATAAAACCTCTTTTCAGTTTAAAGCAAAAATGCTTTATGATACATGTAAGTTGTTGTCAAAGTGTGGGTAAAAGGAAATTATACAGCAGTAAAACATGTTTGACAACTGTATTCTATATTTTAAACTCTAGCCCCACCCAAGCCAAGGACACAAGGACCACATGACCACAATAGCTCTTTGCAGTGCAGTCAAGCTCATTTACACTTCTCTCTTATTTTCTGAATAGCTTCCGGATTCTGTCTGAATATGTCTGAATCTGTCTGAATCATCTGAATATGTCTGAATCTGTCTGAATCATTCTGAATGATTCAGAAGGAAGTCATGTGACTTTAAGGCATGCTGGGTCTTGTCCTTTTCTAAATGTCTTCTGCAGAAGAGAGGTCAAACTCAACAGAAATCTCTATTTAGTAGGCTTTTACTTAATCTTAAGATCTGACTGATGAGGGAAACTAACAGAAACATGTCAAGAACATGTTTAAGAATTAAATGGCTGCTTGAACATACCTATTATGCATGCATTGCTCTGAAATTCATTTTTGTACCTAAATATCCTTACCCCACCCACATCAAATACATGTTATATGCTTGAATATCAGATATCTTTTGAACCAGTAGTTGGATTTTTACCAAACTTTCACAGATACATGATTGAGAGAGGGGAAAGAGTTGATTAGATTTTGATGACCTTGACCTAATTTTCAAGGTCACCAGCTCATGAAAAGTATTTGAATCAGCTTTTCTGAGCGGATATCTTCAGAATAAATGGATGGATTATGACCAAACTTGCAGAGAAACATTTTTTGAGAAGACTAGAGTAGATTAGATTAGGTAGACCTTGACCTAATTTCCAAGGTCACCAGCCCATTGAAAATAATATGCTGATGAGGGTCAGATGTCTGAATCTTGTCTGAATCTTTCTGAATTTTTCCCAATTTCAGCAAAGATTCAGATAAGCAATGATTTGATGATTCAGACAAATTCAGAATGGATTCAGACAGATTCAGAAGAAGATTCAGACAGATTCAGATGTCTGAATCTGTCTGAATCTGTCTGAATATGTCCCAATTTCAGCAAAGATTCAGACATGCAGTAATTTGATGATTCAGACAAATTCAGAATGGATTCAGACAGATCCAGAAGAAGATTCAGACAAGATTCAGACAAGATTCAGATGTCTGAATCTGTCTGAATCTGTCCCAATTTCAGCAAAGATTCAGACATGGATTCAGACAAATTCAGACATGGATTCAGACTGATTCAGAAGATGATTCAGACAGATTCAGACATGATTTTTCCATAAGGGCGTGCTTGAATAACTGGGTAAAAAAGTGTCAGGGACTCGGCCCAGTCATAATCGGGGAAATACCTGTGCATTTAACTGTGGGATTACCTTTATAACTATCTGTTTTACCTGCTCAGGTGAACAGTGAAGGTATATCTACCGATGAGGATGATCTATATATAAACCATGCTGTTATATTTGACTAGACTGGTTGTGGTTTCGATTGATGTTGTTGGTCACCTGTGAGAAGCAGTCTGGATTATTATCGTCTGTCATTGGTTAATTGCTCTAACTGTATATTAATAAACGGGAATTAGATGGGGAGGAGCAATGGAAATTATTGGTGAATTTTAACTCGTTAATCTATTAATTTATGATTCTTTATTGTGTTTTGTTGGAAATCTTCCTTTTTTGACAGATTTTATATTTTGGAATATTAGACATTGCCTTTTACTTACTTTATGCCATAATAAGATCAAAAAGTGCTATATTGTGATCTGATTTTTTGTTTTGTTGAATGTTTAAGCGCAAGAAGTTCAGTGTTGTAAAAAAAACAACTTGTGATCTATTTTCTTATAATCTGAAGTGCTAATTTCGTGCAGATAATTAACTTGTATTGATGTGATTGAAAGTGCTAGTGACAAATGTGCCGATTGATATAGTGCCGTAATTCTAGAGTGCCAGCAATTTATTGTTACTGTAACCTATGCCAATATTATAATGATGATACGGGTGAACTATATAACAGTATGAACTGTGATCACTATGTTAAGCCCATCGTCGTCGTCGACAGCCGGAGTTGCCGGCTGTAAAGAGTGTGCCGCAGCTGCCGCCTGTAGTGGCTCGTGCACGGCCCCGGTGACTATTGAGAGAGAAAGAGACTGGCTTTGGATACGTACAAAAATGCCTGTGTGTATATGGCCTGAAACATGTTTGTTGGGATGTGCGGCCCTGGAGCATCATTTGGTGAGTTTTATTAGAACATAATTGTGAGACAACTTCATATTATCGTTACCGCAAACAGGATTTTTCTCTGATTTTGAGTCTGTCAAACTATTATGGCCTTGTCTATATATACATTTGAGGACCTCATAGAAGATTGTTGTTTTGCTGCTTGGGTTTGTGTCATAAATGTTACATGTAAATATTACATGAAATGTTTTATTTGTATGTATGCCACTGGCTTGAATTTATTTATTTATTTATTTATTTATTTATTTATTTATTTATTTATTTATTTATTTATTTATTTATTTATTATTTATTTATCTTTGAGTGGCAAAAGAATTGTAAATTAAAATTTTATCAAAATAGGCAATGTTTTTTTGTTTTTTTTTTGTAAGATTTTAAAAATTATTTTTCAATTTTTTTTTTTTCAATTTTTTCATTTTTTTTTTTTTTTTGCAAAAAAAAAAAAAAAAAAAAAAATTCTTTCACATAGCTTGAAATATATGGGCATGGCAATGATCGTTTTGTGCTGGCGCTTCAAGTATATGATGCTAATATGTGAAATTTATCATTCCAAAGTGGGAATTTTCAGATGCCAGTGACACTTACCTATTTTTGTATGTGACCTTGACCTATATAACTTTTTCAACAGGTTTCAGATAGCTCAATGAGCTTCTTATTTCAAGTGGGTTGGGAAATGGTATTGATATTGAATATGATGAGTTTAAAACAAAGAAGGGGAAAAGACGGTAGAACATTAATGATACATAGTGCCAGAGATTTAATGTTGAAAAAATGGGGGAAATACTGTTTTATCATTACATGTTGCGCCAGGGCTCGCCACACACTATAAGTTTGAGTTATGTCAAAACTTCGACTTTAAGTGTTTTCTGACACTTTTATTATTTCGACTTTACATTCATTACCGACCTACAATTGTAAGGCAGTAAATATTAAGAAGCTCTTTTAAAGATCTTAACACTGAAACTAATACTGATCAGCAACCTTATTGCAATCTCACCTAGAGCCCTGAATAAGGTGAAAGGCCCTGAGATGTCTAGAAAATTGGTGGCAGGCATGTGGAGCAAGTGAGGCGTACCAATGTACCATCGCTTTTGCAAAGGAGAAAAATTCTACAGATCTTCGGAATAAGCAGAAATATAGTAGAAAAGGGTTTAGATTGGGCTTTGACAGTGTGGCATAACAATAATTCTCGAAGGCAGTCAGTAGGCATCGTGGCTTGGCTTGGCGTTGTTATTGTTTGCTTTCTTCTCATTTTTCCTCCTAGACTATTTGAGCCGCATCGTGAGAAAACCGGATTTTTGCCTAGGCGAAAACAAAGGAGCAGATCAGCTTCGCGGTAACCGCGAAGCTGATCAGCGCCTTTGTTTTCGCTACACGGATATTACAATTTCTCTTCTTAAATCCGAAATTTCAAGCTTCTAGCCTGCTTCTGTGACTGTACAGGTTGGTTTGTGTCGGACCTGGTCGGAAACCCCGAAGACCGGTTTTCTCGCGTCGCGGCTCATTTCATTACCATTATAAAATGGAGAGACTGACATTGCAAAAACATGTTACCAGTCTCATAACGATTTTTAATTGTTCAGCCAACAATGTAACATTAATATTTCAGCCAAATGTTGAAAACTGAGAATGCTGATTTATTGGCGCTCAGAAAAAGCTTTTTGGTAATATGATGTTAAAGTTTAATATTTAGATAGTGTTACAACTCCGTGAAATTGCAAATCAATAGCGGTCATCTTTCAAATGAAAGATAATGCGTAATATTTACAAATGAAACAATCTCTTGGGAATGCTTTTGATCATTATGACTGACTATTAGCCAGTCATTAGGTGGTGCGAAAACTGAAATATTATTAATCTTGATCCGGTTAGGCGCGGAATTCTATAGATGTTCAGTATACGTGGCGATGAAAACTAGCACTACGTATTGTCATTCTGCTTAGGGATTCTCAGCAGGCAAAAGCATTAACGTTAATGGTTTCGTTGAAAGTGTCACACAGCTTTTATTTCATATATGAAGTTTCTAAAATATTTTCTATATATATATGTGCTGCAGTCTGTAGTCACTTGTCACTTCGGAGGCTTGATATAGGGCCATTAATGCTAGAAAAAAATGGTTTAAATGTATGCCACTTTTATTTGTTTCATTTACAAACGAAAACTATTATTTATTAATTTTTATTCTCTCCATCTCCATATTTTTGGCGCTTCTATTCACAGTGTCAGTTACTTCTCTCTACCAACTGCTTGGGTTTCTTTGATGGATGAAGTTATGTCATGACACTTCCCCCTATTCAAGGCATTATTAAAACTGACATGAAAAGGACTATTTAATACCAAACTGTTGTTATCAAGCGCTATTGAAATATGTGGGGGTCATTCTATCTTCATTACTTCAATACCTGTATTCAAGGCATGGGAATGTAGCCGTACACTGGGAAAACCTACCAAATCAGGACTTTATCCGCTGCTTATCAGGCTCATAGAGAAATAATATGTCTTCCATGGTCATAATAAAATTTCTAACATATTTATGTCCTGTATGTGTTCATAAGATGTTTGGGAACTCCCTTTGTAGCCTGTAGTAGATGGTATTTGTATCTGATCTGGCGCAGGCCGCTTGTTCTCATTCAGATTTGATGGACGTGTGTCATTTTGGGCTATACCAAGTTATAGGTTAGACAGGTTAGTGCGGGAATTTCTGTATTTTGTTTAACAGCTGATCTGAGACTTATAAGCTGTTCAGAGCACTTGATAAGATTACAAAAACAAAAGACATTATTTTAATTGATACATAAGGGTAAGCTCAAAGGCTGCAAAGAAAAACAAGGGCAGTCAACTCTGAGCCAACTCTCCCATTTTGAGACTGACCCAAGTGCCATGGAAATTTCATTTTTGTCATGCACTGCGAATTTGACACTCTACATCAATATCCTAGTCTTTCATGATTAATGGTTATGTAGCTACACTAAACACTGAATATTTAGTGAAGGGGTTTTTCTATTTTAGTTAAATCAACATTTTATTAATATTTAAGAAATCAGTGAAGAGCACTATCCTTATGAAAGGATATTAGCATAGGTGCTTGAGAGAAAAGATCGGGAGGCATGGCAAAGGGAGAGATGAGTCAGGAATTCTGACACATAACAGTAATGAGCCGCATCATGAGAAAACCGGATTTTTGCCTAGGCGAAAACAAAGGCGCAGATCAGCTTCGCGGTAACCGCGAAGCTGATCAGCGCCTTTGTTTTCGCTACTCGGATAGTACAATTCCTCTTCTACTTAAATCCGAAATTTCAAGCTTCTAGCTCTTTTCTGAGCTTGTACAGGCCGGTTTGTGTCGGACCTGGTCGGAAACCCCGAAGACCGGTTTTCTCGCGTCGAGGCTCTAATGATATGCTGAGGAATTTCCCCCTTTGTTTGGATCACCCCTGCCAGAATCTCATCACAGGTTTAACAACATTTTATCCCCTCATTAAACTGTCAGTAGTGCGAGAGAAAGGAAAAGGTTACTTGGGGAAGACTTTCAGCAGAGTTAAAATGCTTCTTAAGAAAGCTGTCTGATGACCGCTATCTCCACTGCTAGTCCGAATCTGCTAGTCAGAGCAAGGGCTGTTGGTGCCTGGGCCAGGGCCTAGCTTTGATGGGCATTGACATGGCCTCTGTGACTATGTGATGACCTTTCTTGTCTGTCACAAGTAAATGTAATCTCCCATTGCATGGCACTTGTGAATAATGAGCCATGGGTAAATTACAGTTACAGGAAGTCTGGCTGGAGAATTCTAGCTCACCTGGACCAGATCCTCAAATTGTTCATCTCCAGAAAAAAAGGAAGCAGTGATCTGGAGTTTGCACAGTCGGAATGAATAAAAATATAAAAGTTAGATCCTTTGGAAACATTACAAAACATTCAGAGGGAAATAGTATTGACATTATCATATGACATTTTCGGGTAATGAACCCTCATCAAAACACCTGTGAAATTTTCAAGAACAGTTCATGAAAAGTTCTTTCACTGTTCAAGAACATTGTTCAAGAACTGGACACATGAACTGTTCTTAAAGTGTTCAAGAACAGTTCAAGTACATTTTAAGAAATGTTAAATTGGACAAATTTGTAAGAACAGATATTCTTGAAGTTTCTTAAAGACTGTTCTTGAACATTTCTAGAAACAATTTTCCTGGAAGTTCTTCAACAATTCAAGAACAATTTTAAGAGCTTTTCAAGAGCAGTGCATTGTTCTTGAATCATTCTTGAACCAGTTAAGAACAGCTTTCATGAACTTTTCAAGAATAATCATTCTTAAAATTTGTCTAATTTAACATTTCTTGAAATATACTTGAACTGTTCTTGAACACTTATATATTAAGAGCAGTTCATGAACTTTTCAAGAATCTTTTTTCTTGAACTACTCATGATCAGTTTTTGAACTGTTCTTGACCTGCCAATTTCAACATATTTAAAAGTCTGGTGACCTTGAAAATGTGATGTAGAGGTCAAGCCCCTATCTCACTGGGATGCGACAACCGGAGACTAGTTCGCGAATAGTTCGCGACTATTACGCGACAAAGATTAAGGATATAAACAAAACTTTCACGTTGCAGTCTCATTGAATAGACATTTATGGGACAAATTCGCGAATTTCGGTCTAATTTTGAAAATGTATCTCACGACTGTCACACGATAGTCGCGCGGTGCGACAGTCATGCGACATTTGTAAGAGTGTCTCACGACTTTCCCGCGAATGTATCTTATTTTCATTTTAATTCGTATGACAGTCGCGCGACATTCGTGCGAGTGTCGCACAACATTTGTACGAATGACACTAAGTTTTATTTTCTCGCCAGATAGTCGCGAGTTTTTCGCATGTTGTCTCAAGACTGTCGCGCGACCGTCGTGCGACACTCACACGACATTCGTACGAGTGTCGCGAAAATTTCGCAATGTGAATTCGCCAAAATTTCGCGGTGACAGGTTCGCGACATTCTTGCATTCGCAAGAATGTCGCACGACCGTTGCGCGACAGTCTTGCGAAATATTTTGGGAAAAAAATTCGCATCCAATTTTTAAACATGTTTAAAACCTTCGTGACCAGTTCGCGACTAGTTCGCGACACGTGAAAATTCTCACGACACTCGCACGAATGTCGTGCGAAAGTGCCGCGACTAAATTCGCGTAACAGTCGCGAGGAATTCGCATGCCGGTGAGATACTAGCTTCACCAAAATCTAATCAACTCTAGGTCTCCTCCTAAGAATGTTTCAGTGTAAGTTTGGTCAGAAACCATCCATTTGTTCTGAAAATGTTGCATCACAAAAGCTAATTTGAACATTTTTCATGGGCCGGTGACCTTAAAAATTAGGTCAGGGTCCCCAAAATCTAATCAACTCTTTCCCCTCTCCCAACCATGTATCTATGAAAGTTTGGTCAAAATCCACACACTGGTTCAAAAGTATTCAATTTTCAAGCCAAGTGTGTGTATTACATGTATTTGAAGTGGGTGGGGTTAGCTACAAAAATGAATTTTGGAGCAATACATGAACACAATAGGTATATACAAGCAGCAACCTAATTCTTAAATATTTTATTGACATGTTTCTGTCATTTTCCCTCATCAGTCAGATCTTAAGGGTAAGTAATTAGAGATTTCTGTTGAATCTGACCTTTCTTCTGCAGAGGAAAGTCCCAGCATGCCTAGGAGTCACATGACTTCCTTCTGAATCATTCAGACAAATTTATGAACAAATCAAGAACATTTGCCTTATAACTCTTGTTCAAGAAAAGTCTTTGAAATGACTCAAGAACAAATTTAAGTTTAAGAACAGTTCAAGAACACCTAAATCGACAAGTTGTTCAAGAAAAGTAGAACAAAAACATCTAAGTCGATAATATGCTCAAATAGATAGAATACCAAGGAAATGTTAATAAAAGTGCATTATGTGGTATAAGGAAAAATAGATATAAATCCGACAGCATAAAGTAGTGGATGAAAAATGAGATCCCACTTCTGACACCATTGTTTGCTTCAGTCTTGATTTATCTGCATGGATTTTTTTCTCTTTAATGTAAAAATAGTCTTGTACTGATGTGATTTGAAAAAGCATTGCCATTTTCAATTTTATTGAAGTTTCAGACTTTTTATTTTGAGTCAGTGGACACATTTTTTTCCACACTTATTTGGGTGGTCAATGACTTTGGCTATTTGAGCAGAGTCTTTCATACCCAAACTTCTTAATGGTTTGAGCCTGACTATTGCAAACTATAGCCATACAAAATATAAAACAATGCGATGATTCACGTTTTGTTTATCCATTGTTGTTTAAAAATGTAATATCTTATCTGTCATAGTTGTTGCAAACTTGATTTATCTGTATGACACAAAGTTTTTGTGGTCCCTGACCCCTACAAAAACTTTGGGCCACAGTTGAAGTTTGAAATATGACATTTTGTCGTATAATGCACAACATAGTTTTACTACGTTTTCGTCATGTCATGAGAAAACTCGCTTATAATATACATGTATGTGCTGACATAATTAAAGGCGCAGATCAGCCGTCTGACTGATCAACATATATTTTGAGTGTTGGCTGCATGCTTGGAAAGTATCATGACAATTTTTTCTCTAGGTGTCCTTTGTAATAAAGGTACGAATTTAAGACGTAATCTGTCGAAATAGAAAAAAGGAGTTTCTTACGACGAGTCTGGTATTACAGTCATTGAAGTTGAAATAGCTCTGGTGGATCTGATTTTTGGCTTTCAATAGGAGAACAGTAGCGTGATAGCATGATTATGATAGTTAGGTCTAAAGAGACAATAACGATAATAAGGGCTTTAATTACCTGGGCTGAGTTAAAGATGGTATCTGTAGTCTACGATACTTGATAACTCTTGATCTACCGCTATGACACGCCACCTTAATTCAGTCGAGGCAGCACACACACCTTGTAAAGTGTCTTGTTGCGTGAACGGCCAAGATAGGCGGGCTAGATACTATCCAAGCTCATTAACTATGGTTAATTGAAAAATTTAGTTAAAATTTGAAGCATTAGTAATAATTAGCAATATTAGATGTAAAACGATAGTATCAAATTTTCTTATGTTTTGTTGAAAATATGTTTTAATGTTTGCATTTTGTTTTGTAAGATATATAACAAGAACAATCTATGCATGTGACATGCTCTATGTATGTGACATGCATCAATTGATATTCCTGGTACCCGTTGACACTGCATGATAGCCGATGACATTAAAAAGAGAAGATTTCACTTCATTTGCAATGGGTCTATTTTCAGTTTATCTACCCTAATCTGGCTATATCAAAATATTCTGCCAATCAGCAAGATACGAAATGAGCTGCCGCATGGGAAAACCAAGAATCTGCATAGGCGAAAACAAAGGCACAGATCAGCTTCGCAGTAACTGCGAAGCTGATCAGCACCTTTGTATTCGCTACACGGATAGTACAATTCCTCTACTTTCTAGATCCAAAATTTCCAGTCTCTAGCCATCTTCTGTGACTGTACAGGCCGGTTTGTGTCAGACCTGTTCGAAAACCACATTGTTTGTTTTCCCATGAGGCAGCTCAAATCATTTTTGATCAAAGGTTTTGTTGATTAAGTGAAGTTTGAAAATAAATAAGTAGTGGCAGTGATGCAAGGTCTTCAGTAGGCTGTCAATCATGTAGATAGTACAGCGATTAATTTTAAGTGTCAAAATTTTTACCGTGATAAAGCGTAAACAGTTGCTGTTGCACAATCTGATGTACTTGTGAAAAAGAAACTTTTGTTATTCTTGAATTTTTAGCTTTTTTATGTTTTTCATTTTTTTTTTTTTTTTTTTTTTAGTTTTATTTTATTACATGTATTTATTGTATGGAGTTTTTGAGCCACGGAAAGATTTATTTAGCATTAGTCTTGGCGAATAATTTTTTATAGCCAACAAAATTTTTGCCTCTTTTTTTCCCCTAAAAGCTACGAACACTAGTCTTGTATACATGAACTGAAGTCGGCAGCCTCCAGCTCAATGCATGTTTGCCGATTAGAAAATGTTTTGTCCCTTTGCCCAGAGGAAGATGCCTGCTGTTGTTTCTCTTTCAGGCTAAAATAATGGCATAATGATTTTGTTTATTAGCTAATTTGAATAAATGAGCCGCCTCGTGGGAAAACCAACAATCTTCATAGGCGAAAACAAAGACGCAGATCAGCTTCGCGGTAACCGCGAAGCTGATCAGCGCCTTTGTTTTCGCCACTCGGATAGTTTAATTCCTCTTCTACTTAAATCCGAAATTTCATGCTTCTAGCTGTTTTCTGTTACTGCACAGACCGGTTTGTGTCAGACCTGTTCGGAAACCACATTGTTGGTTCACCACGAGACGGCTCAAATGTCTTGAAATTTCATTTATTATTTGAAGGGGTCCCTCACAGCTGTTTTATTAAACAGTATACTGATGGCAAAAAAGGCCAGGTCTTTTGATTCTGGACTGTGAGTGGCTATAGTATCAAAAAAGAAATACATATTTCTCAAAAATTTATTTTGTAAGTGAAAACTTTCAGCATTTGTGTATTTTTATTGGTTGTTTTCCATAGACAATTTGTGTTATTTGTCTTCTAAAAAGAACATTTGACTACAGTTAAAATTTTCCAAACAATTGTCATATTAGATCCATCCCCAGGACATAACATTTGAGCCGCCTCATGGGAAAACCAACAATCTGCATAGGCGAAAACAAAGACGCAGATCAGCTTCGCGGTAACCGCGAAGCTGATCAGCGCCTTTGTTTTCGCTACTCAGATAGTACAATTCCTCTTCTACTTAAATACGAAATTTCAGACTTCTAGCTCTTTTCTGTGCTTGTGCAGGCTGGTTTGTGTCGGACCTGTTCGGAAACCACATTGTTGGTTTTCCCACGAGGCGGCTCATTTGTCCACAAGGTGGCCACGTCTCTGTTGCAGCAGCTTTTCCAACTTTGTTGCTTTAAATGCAAGAATCAGACAGTCTTGTCACATTAAACATATAAATGTTAATGGAGCGTACTGGACAGAAAAATGAATAAAACAGTTCCTTGAAATTTGAATTTGACTTAAAACTTTTGTGTTTTCAAAGTGTACATGTGTTGTAAATGATATGGCGGTTCCGTCTTGGATTTTTGTCCCACCCAGCTTTTATAATGTGGTTTTTAAGGTTAGCATGCTTTAATTATATTGAAAGATATAATTGTAATAATAAAAACGGAATAAATACTGTAAATTTGTAATGTGTAACATGTAATTAATCTTTTGATAATTATGGTGCTTGTATAATTTCTGTATCATTATTATCATCATCAAATTTCGATATGGGTTTGAGTGCTTGTGAATATTTTTGAAGACTTTTTTTTCAAACTTGATTTAACTTGCATTTTGAATGTGCACAAGAAATATGCCTCTTTACACCAAACAAAAATAGTTCTTTTAAAATAAAGGGACTTTTGTGATTTATTTTCTTGATTCCATTCCACAGAGAACAACCCAACCAGAATATGATACAGGTTTCCTAAGATAATCAGGCTCATTTTAAAAAAAGAAAAACAATAAAAACAAGATGCTCCCATCCAAGCGGCATCTAAGCACTTATATGCCTCTTGTCCCATCATAAGTAGTCATGTTTTCAGATTTTCAGACAAGCATCGAATTGAGGCAGTCTACACTGTTTGCCATTCTTTCCCTTCATATTTTACAGAGACTGTAGTTTTAGGTAGCTTTAACACGGGTGGTAATCAGGGGAACTAGCTCCGAAAAGAGTCAACGAGATTTTGTTCCCTCGACACATCCGGGAACTCACGAGCTAGTCCTCTCGACGGAAAAATAGTAAACAAAGGTATGTCTCGAAGCATTTTATCAATATTTATTTCTTTATAAGCTGTCTGCTGCAAAATCCGGCAATGGTAGTCCGTGTAGATATGATTTAACTCCACTCGCTGATAGGATTGGTCCTTGGAATATGCACGGTGCGAATATGATTGTAAAAGAGCGTTGAAGACACGAAAGGAAAATATGTCAACACGAAGATTTGGGACCACAATTTTTTCATTTTTCGTCAAATATATATCCTTCCAATCGCATGAAACATCATCCCCGATAAAACTAAGCCCCTGAAACCATATAAAAGCAAAATAATCCGGTGGAAACATTGTTTTGGAAGGATATTGACTAAATTACCGTCCGAGCTAGTCCTCTCGACATGGAGCTAGGTGCCTCGTCAAGGAGATAGCACCCTCGTTGAGGTTTTACTGAGTCAAAAATGTCATTTCATGATAGCTGTCGTTCCTGGTTTTAGCACCATAGATAGGAAATGATCATAAATTGTATACACAATTAGCATGGGCCATGATGGTATACTATTTTGTAACTTGGACATTATGATTTACAATATAAATATCACAAGAAATGGGATAGTTAACTGCACTTTTACAAATGTTTTACATATGTTAACCGTTGCATAACTCACAGCAGACCACAATTCATTATGCTACTGTATTATCTAAAACATACGAACACATTACGAAAACACGCCTATACAAAATACAGCGATTTGTCATAAGTAAAAAGGAAAGTTTCAGTTGATTTTTTTTTTTTTTTGGCTTCATATATATGGTGACTCACCCGTTTACCGGTGTATACCGTTTACCGTATTTTATATGTTTTACGATATTCTTTTGCCATTTTTGCAGTATAGTAGAATTAATCGAACTTGCCACGCATTCTTCATAAAAATATAGCTTTTATCAAAATAGCGGCTTTTTGCGATTTTATCGAGAGTCCCAATGGGGTTTACTGATAAGCGATTTTTGGCCATTTATTTTACCGATTAGCGATTTTTTGGAAAAAAAAAAAAATACTGATTAGTGATTTTTGGGCCAACATATTTTACTGATTAGCGATTTTGGGGCCAACTTTTACTGATTAGCGATTTTTGGGCCAAAATTTTACTGATTAGCGATTTCAGAGGTACCCCATTGAAACCCTCATATAAGAGGTTTGTGTACAAGGAATACTAGACGAAATGTTCGGTCGGTGTTCCCTGATACCTCCTTTCTAGGAGTGAACGAGGTACCGAAGTGTAGTAGAGTGCAGGTTAGCCAGCTGATCTATCGATCGCCGGTTTGGGCGTCAATAAAATGCACCAACGGGAAGAAGGGAGCATAATTTAAAGAAATCGATTGAGTAGATTCAAACAGAGATCAGCTGGCTAAGCTGCTCCCCGTTACACTTCGGTGGCTCGTAAAAACATTTGCACAGAGGCACCACGCACGGAAGACCGACGCGAGGATTCCGTCTAATTCCAACATTAAAACCTCAACGAGGGTGCTATCTCCTTGACGAGGCACCTAGCTCCATGTCGAGAGGACTAGCTCGGACGGTAATTTAGTCAATATCGTCCCAAAACAATGTTTCCACCGGATTATTTTGCTTTTATATGGTTTCAGGGGCTTAGTTTTATCGGGGATGATGTTTCATGCGATTGGAAGGATATATATTTGACGAAAAATGAAAAAATTGTGGTCCCAAATCTTCGTGTTGACATATTTTCCTTTCGTGTCTTCAACGCTCTTTTACAATCATATTCGCACCGTGCATATTCCAAGGACCAATCCTATCAGCGAGTGGAGTTAAATCATATCTACACGGACTACCATTGCCGGATTTTGCAGCAGACAGCTTATAAAGAAATAAATATTGATAAAATGCTTCGAGACATACCTTTGTTTACTATTTTTCCGTCGAGAGGACTAGCTCGTGAGTTCCCGGATGTGCCGAGGGAACAAAATCTCGTTGACTCTTTTCGGAGCTAGTTCCCCTGATTACCACCCGTGTTTAAGGTTTACAAACCTAGGAAAAATCAGCAGTTTAATCAGCTTCATATAATGTATTTCATTTTTGTATATTTTCAGGGGAGCAAGCTTCCTATGTTACAGTCGCCCCTGGGGGTGATGGTTGGTAGCTATAATGACACACCCTTCACGTCTCCACCTCCTGCTCACATGGGCATTCCGCCCGTCACGATAGACCCTAAAACAGGTAAAACCTTCTCAACATTTTTGTATGTTAATATTTTTGAACAAGGTTGATGCATTGAATTCTGAAAATTTTATGAGAACATTCAAATTTGATGTTCCCACTTATAACTAGAGACTTGAACTATAAAGTGTAATAGGCTGCACAAGTACTCACAAGTTCAAAAACTGGCTTTATAACTCCGAATAGAAGATTCATGAAATTAAAGTCTTGAATGACAGGCATAGAAGATTTTACCCTCTTCGGGTCATTTCATATGAAGTTTATTAAACAAGCTTTGGCTAGTTTAATAAATTTCATATGAAAGGATTCGTTTTTTCATAATAGACTTTAAAACAGGATTTTATCACCTTCAAAAAGTAATATACATGTATTTTGAATGAAAATTTTCATTGTTGTCATGGATGTCGCAAAAGTGTTAATACATGTGTTCATAACACTTTTTATCATATGACATCACTGCTTTCCAGTGGATAACATCATGTCATAAAAAGTGTTATGACCACATGGGTAATAACACTTTTGTTGGAATATGTAATGTCATTGACGAAATCCGTAACAACAATGTAAATTTTCATTGAAAATATGTCCACTTTGAAGGCGATAAAATCCTGATTTAAAAGTCATATGATAAAACAAATCTTACACTCATGATCATTTCATATGAAATTCATTAAACTCGCCAAAGGCTCGTTTAGTAAATTTCATATGAAATGACCACTTGTGTAAGATCCTCTATATATTATATGAGGTTATCAACTGGAAAACAGCAATGTCAAATGATAAACCAACTTCGATAAGAAAGTCTGTGCAGTTTCTTCTGACACCCTGTAATAGGATTAATGAAATATTGTCTGTTGATTCTGTTCCAGGTTTACCGCGTCCTGTATATCCATATCCTTCACCATCAGGCCAGTTCCCTCCTTCATTATACCCAGATGTGCAATGGTACGTACAAAAAATGATTAGAGCCTCGGTCATGAGAAAACAAAGGCGCAGATCTGCACAATTGCACAGCTGACCAGCGCTATTGTTTTTTGCTACACGGACAGTTCAATCGCTCTTCCTCTTAAATCTGAAATTTCAAGCTTATAACCCTCTTCTGTGACTGTACAGGCGGGTACATGTTGGACCTGGTCGGAAACCCCGAAGACTGGTTTTATTGACTTGGCGCTCATATATTGTCTAATTTCGTTCGCTGCTACAAGTTTTACATAGTGTACTGTCTCAGTCTGTAGCATGTCCAATTCTGTTTGAGCCACGACGCGAGAAAACCGGTCTTCGGGGTTTCCGACCAGGTCCGACACAAACTGGCCCGTACAAGCTCAGAAAAGAGCTAGAAGCTTGAAATTTCGGATTTAACAAGAAGAGAAATTGTACTATCCGTGTAGCGAAAACAAAGGCGCTGATCAGCTTCGCGGTTACCGCGAAGCTGATCTGCGCCTTTGTTTTCGCCTAGACAAAAATCCGGTTTTCTCACGATGCGGCTCGTTTGTAGTTGAACAATGACAGGCACATTTCTTTCTCGTGAATTTTTGGTCATGACAACATTTCTATGTACACTATTTTCTCTACTGCTGGTTCAAGAAGAGCAGTTGTCAGTTTGTGAAATGTTCACTAAGTACTGGTAATTTTCCTCAGGTAATCTTTCCCTAATAATGCTTTCACATTTGAGCCGCCTCGTGGGAAAACTAACAATGTGGTTTCCGAACAGGTCCGACACAAACCGGCCTGTACAAGCACAGAAGCAGGCTAGAAGCTTGAAAATTTAGGAGTTAAGAAGAGGAGGAATTATACTATCCGGGTAGCGAAAACAAAGGCGCTGATCAGCTTCGCGGTTACCGCGAAGCTGATCTGCGCTTTTGTTTTCGCCTATGCAGATTGTTGGTTTTCCCATGAGGCGGCTCAAATGTGTTTCTAAGTTTCTACATTAAAAAGAAATTTAAAGTCCCAGCAATAAAAAGTAAATTTGCCTGGAAAAAAAAAGTACGACATATAACCATTAATGTGAAAGTTATGGTAATATAACAGCTGTGTATTATGGTTTCACATGACATATGACAATGCTATGGTAGTCCTCACACCAGGAAACCCAATCTTGCCATACACGGTCTGTGCAACCGCCTGAGATAGTTTTTGAAAATGCCTCATTGAGGGGGTTCAAGTTTTTTACTGTATAATGAGCTTTAGAAAGAACATCCAGTATCTTTAGTTGTGAATGTTAGGGGAAGTAAGCGGAGAACCATCAGAGAACCACAGCCGTTTGGTCATATATTTTAGACACGGTGCTCCTGGACAAATGTCTCATAGACAGGTTACTGGTACTTAGTGCCTATTTCTTTCACCACTGATGAAGGCTCTTATGAAGAATGGCCGTAGAAATATTTTCATGGCCATCTCTTCATGAAAGTGGACATGAGGATATACTGTGGGTCCATTCTGTTATGAATCATAGTGAAAAACAAACAAACAAGCTGATATGGCCCATCCAAGGGGTGGGAATTAGATTTTAAGATGAAGCTCTGTAGAGTTATCCTATTAGGCTTGACACCACTTTTCCTGGGTGGTTAGTAAACCTTTTGCCAAGGCCTGTCTGTTTCAAAGCATTAGAGTACTTATGGTATGTGAGTGTTAAAGTTCATTTATGACATTGATATGACACTTGGCATGTTGCTGACAATAGGAGAGGCACCTCGTGAGATAAGTTTACCTATCTGACACATAGGTGGCCGTAAAAGGTTCTGGCAAGCAGATGCATCCGCAGCATTTTGCCTTTTAGTTTGTTTTGGTTAAGCCCCAGTCAGTATTTCTATTGTGTCAAGACCCTGGGTGTTGACCTATTGTATGGGGAGCCTAAGGACTCTACATGGGAGAAGTAAGTATCAAGCCCAGGACCCTGTGCCAAGGTCTTCTGTATTCTAAATTTGGCCACCATGATCCCTTTTTACTGTTGTATAGAACCTGTGGTTAGGAAGATTTGTATATAAGGACCAAAAAGTGAATGTTTTAAGTGTTTGACCAGGTCTGACACAAACCAACCACCAACTTAATTTGCCAAGAAGAAAACTTAGTTTTAGAATATCAGAACTGAAAGTACAATGTAAATTCTACATATGTAGCAAAACTTTAAGCACATTAATTTATTATGTGGTGAAGTTCTTGACGTCCCATAGTGCCTTTGTTGCAACATGAGCAAAAAACAGTTTTTTCATGATATACTACAGTATCCTACATGCCCACCCTTGTTTATTTGAACATTGTTGGCATTTATAGGGGCATTTGTAGTTGAAGTGATAATTACAAGATAATTAAAGGAAGCCCTTATTGTTTTAAAGTAGGGGCAAAAAATATCATGATGAGTATTAAGGGCATAAAATCTCCACTATCTTTTTTGAAGAACATAAAAGAGTCCAGTTATGGGCTTCCCTATGCCATTATTTTCTTGAATGTTAACCTTGACACACCTCGCAGCATAGATAGACCAGGACCAGTCTGTTTTCTCAGCTCATATTAATTTTATATGCCAGTTTCTAATGCGATTAAAATCTCCCATCATATGTTTCTGAAATTCAAGCTTTCACTGTGAGCTATCTATATGGGTGTCTATGGACTTTGACAATTTGAGCCGCCTCATGGGAAAACCAACAATCTGCTTAGGCGAAAACAAAGGCGCAGATCAGCTTCGCGGTAACCGCGAAGCTGATCAGCGCCTTTGTTTTCGCTACTCGGATAGTATAATTCCTCTTCTACTTAAATCCAAAATTTCAAGCTTCTAGCTCTCTTCTGTGCTTGTACAGCCCGGTTTGTGTCGGACCTGTTCGGAAACCACATTGTTGGCTTTCCCACGAGGTGGCTCATTTTTTTTTTTTTTTTGAATTCTGTCCTAATTTTGGAAGGAGTTTTTTATACAGTGCTAATAACTGATATTTTCTATGTTTTCAGGCAGCGACCTCCCGGTTACCCAATTTCCTCAGGTGCCTTAGGTGGACATTACCCCCCACCGTTGTTAAACTCAACCGCCCGGTTTCCCCCAGGATTTCTACCCCCGGGGATACCACACCCGGGTTTACCACACCCGTTCGCTTCAGGACCAAAACAGGAAGTCTCACAAGATAGTCACAGGTTAGTGTACTAATAAACTGGAATGGAAATTGTTTTGTGGGCAATCGGTAAACGTAGATCACTTTTAAAGCAAAAGCTTAAGTTATCCTGCATAAATTTACGTTTAGCAATTTTTTGATTGCAAAATACTGCCATGCCATTGTAGATGCCGCTTTGCCTTTTGATTTGATTTTGTCAGTTTTGAATTGCTGAAGTCTGTTCACTCACACAACATGAGAGAAAACATTGAGATGCATAAGTTATTGGAAATAAATTGTAATGCAGTTTAAATCTTATGAAGTAGGGGGATCTCCTATAATTTTCTCTTAATTGCTGGAAAAAAATAGTTTCTTTGACATTTCTCCTCGGAGACAAATAATTTAGTTTCATTAGGAACTAAGAGTTGTGAAATTACTCGAAGGAACAGATAGCATTCATATGGATGATAATTAATCATATGATTTTGCTTATTGCTGGTCAAAAACATTTGTTGTGGGTGCTCAATAGAATCGCCTTGGAATGGCGATTGTAATATGCACCCACTACAGGTTTTGATGTAGTTTTAAAGAAGATATATTTCGATTACCATCTCATATGAGGCTTATAGTTTCTTCTGATTACTTCATTACAACTAGCGTTTAAGTGCATTATTACTGTTGAAAATGGCTTCAAAGCTTCTTTGATGTCGTCTTTGATGTGCGTATGTTGACAATGTTCGTCAGCTTCCCACATGATCGTGTGCATGAGAAAACCAACAATTTGGGTTTCCGACACAAACCAGCCTGTACTGTCAGAGAAAAAGGCTAGAAGCTTGAAATTTTGGATTTAAGTAGAAGAGGGATTCTACTATCCGTATAGCGAAAACAAAGGCGTGATCAGCTTCGCGGTCACCGCGAAGCTGGTCTGAGCCTTTGTTTTCGCCTATGCAGATTGTTGGTTTTCCCATGCAGCGGCTCACATATTGATCTCCGACTTGGCACTATTTCCTCTTATAAGGGTATATTATTGTCGTCACGGAGCACAATGTAATTAGTTTTCATGGGCAGTATGTTTTTCATTCATGCAATATAATGATACTCTGAGAGCACTGGGTAGTTTATGGAACAGCAAATTGAAAATTATGGGAAATTTCTGTTTGAAAAAATATGAGTGACATCCCGGGAGTGACATACACCCTTAAAACTGTAGTGTAAAATGCTGTGGTTCAGAAAAGTTGCCATAATGTGCAGTGTGTACTCGTATAGTAATATTCTGGTGAAAAAAGAAAATAAGTTGGCAAAAATGGAAAAGAAATTTACCTATAAAACCACTTCTTTTACACCCCATGGTTCTGTTATATAGATCAATAAGCATTTAATTTTTTTGGATGTTGAGCATTTCCTGATTTTCATGCTTGCTTGCGTTTTCTATTGATGATTTCATGATTAATTGTCATTAGTTCTCAGATTATGCTTTGCGGGCCAGGACTTGGCTAGAAACTAGTGAAACGGAAATTGAAAAAAAGGTCGAACTACCATGTAATTGTCTTGCACGGTATTGAATTATACAGATCTGTTTAGAGAAGTTATGATGTGTGAAATGATGTGATCAAATTAGGCATTAACGGCAAACAAAATGTTTGTTGTTTGATTAGAGGAAGACATACATAGAAATTGAGCTAGTTTGTACTGAGAGAAAAAATGTCTTGGGGAATTTACATAACGAGGAAAGAAACCAGCTATAGGTTGTAGAAGCTTGATTAATTAAAGACGTATGTTGCTGATCAGACTGCACAGATTGTACAGTCAGATCAGCAGTTTTGCTTGTTGTCTTATAATATAGTTATAATTGATGTTTCTAAGTAAATCATTCAATCGGGCATCTTCCCCGGAACTTATGTTTTACCCCAGCACTTAGTATCATCACATTTGCATTTTAGGTTTCATTGTCGCCCAGCTTTGCTGCTTAGTACGTTTTACAGTAAGAAACATAATTTTTCGCGGTCTGGCTTCAAATATGGAAAGACAGGCTACGGATCAAATTATAACTTATGATTATTGGATTATGACACACAATGCTTTTATATCCCCATAAAATGTTAGAAATGAAACTCTGTTAAAGGTCTTTATAATCATTGTGTAAAAAAGAAAATAAGACAAAACCTATGTTGAAATAAAACATTTTATGTTTATTGGAAGACAGCAGATTTTTTTCTCATATGGGGTCAAGTTTCGTCTTCAGAACAAAATGCTAAATGCACAAAGCTATATAGGAGCTCTTTTCTTGAGAAAACCGGATTTTCGCATATGCGAAAATAAAGGCACAGATCAGCTGTGCAGTAACTGCACAGCTGATCATCGCATTTGTTTTCGCTACATGGATAAAACAATTCCTTGTTTACATTTATCCAAAATTTCAAGCTTCAAGCTTTCGTCTGACTGTACAGGCTGGTTTGCGTTGGAGCTAGTTGGAAACCCCGAAGCGGCTCATACAGTAACTATTCTTCGACCCCCTTGTAGCTACAGGTGTCTGACGATCAGTCGCGCTTCAGAAAGCAAAAACATTCTATATCTGGTCGCCCAATCATCTCAGTGGGTGAGAGCTGTGATTCTCGGTTTTATGAAAATTCATCTTCAGGGTTTCTGACCCAGTAAGAAATAAACTAGCTTCCGCAGCTGCAGTGGTGGGTTAGGGGACTGAAATTTTGTGTAGTGTTACCTATGAAGATGGTTAGCAGATTGTATTTTGCGCAGCAGAATTGCACTTACCATCAGCAGGTTTTTTTCTCATGCAGAAGAGCACATGAAACCCCATTTTCTGATATCTGATTCCCTTTATCCTATAATCACCATAAAAAAGATAGAAGATCATAATAGTTTTACAATAGATGGGAATTTTAATGTGTTCTGCCAAACAGATGGGCCAAAAAAAATGTGAAATGGTATAAGGGAAATAACTCTTGAATATGATCAGATTACCAACAACTTGATTGTGGTTTACAACTTAAATCTTATGGCATTTTTTTGAACATTTTTAGTGATAAATAGAGGATTTTACACGAGTGGTCATTTCATACGAAATTCATTAAACGAGCCTTCGGCGAGTTTAATAAATTTCATATGAAATGACCACAAGAGTGTAAGATTCGTTTTATCATATGACTTTTAAAATAGGATTTTATCGCCCTCGAAGTGGACATATTTTCAATGAAAATTTACATTGTTGTTACGGGCGTCGTCAATGACGTTAAGTATTCCCGCAAAAGTGTTAATACACGTTTGGTCATATGATTTTTATGACATGACGTTATCCACTGGAAAACAGCGACGTCATATGATAATTCGTTTTCTTTGGATTTTTCAGACTTGGTCTTCATGAAGGTCAGAGTCCAGACGTCCAAGAAAAGAAAAACAAACCCCATATAAAGAAACCATTAAATGCTTTTATGTTATTTATGAAAGAACAGAGAGCGAAAGTAGTCGCTGAATGTACCCTTAAAGAATCTGCAGCAATAAATCAAATATTAGGCCGGCGGGTAAGCATTTTATATGTACAATTCAATATTTTCAGACACGGCTACCATGAAGGTCAGAATCACGATGTCCCAGAAAAAAAGAAACAACCCCATATAAAGAAACCATTAAATGCTTTCATGTTGTTTATGAAAGAACAAAGACCAAAAGTTATTGCTGAATGTACGCTTAAAGAATCAGCAGCAATAAACCAAATTTTAGGCCGGAGGGTAAGCATTGAATTTGTACTGCTGATCTACAGAAATTGTGGTCTGTTGACACTTAAGGGGAGCGCAGTGGCCTAGTGGTTGGGTGTCAACTTGGCTTAAGAGGTCAGCGAAACAAAACTGACCTCCCCAGTGGTGTCCTTGAAGCTTGTAATGGTTAAGGATGTGTTCTGATATGACTGAAACATTGTTAAGTGAGGCACTAAACAACAACACAAAAGTGTTTTCTCTGATTTTTCTGCCATAAAATTCTAAATATATGTACATGCATGTGAGGAAAAAATTCCACCAAGCCTAAGTCTTCCCAATGGCTCTATAAAAAAGAAATCCAAGGACTTGCGCCCCCAGACTCCCAGCATTTTTTCTTTGGTCTGTGTTGCATAAATTCTGTACTTTGCTGCATGATTGCCGCGATTGATCTTGCCTTTGTTCTAGTTTATGCTCAGATTTTATTCCGAACTAATTGCCAAAGTTAAAAGACATCTAATGTGCAATCAGAATAAAGACGTCAATTATCAGGCAATTAAGAATAAGTAAAAAACAACAGGGTACCTTTGTGGTCAAAATCTGTGAAGTTCTTTCATGGAAACAGAAAAAATAAGGATGATTAATAGAATTATGATTTAAGAGATAATTTCCTTATTTTCCGATCAAAACGCATTTTGTGGGTATTCATTAGAATTACTTTATCGAGGCAATCACAGTGAATACCCACAAAGTATGTTTTGATGGGTAACACATTTGAACTTGTCTTTGAATCATTGATAAATCATCTCTTTACCCTTTCTTTTGTGAAAAGCTGCTTGTAATTGATATAGCAGTTAGCAAATGCTGTAAGAACATTATTATGCAGTAATTCTGAAAGAAAACATGATTTTAATGTTTAGACCAGAAGATTTTCTAATTGTTAAAAGGCTGCGATTGATTACAGAAGCATATCTATCGAGCTTTTCTTGAAAGTGCTTAAGCGTATGCTTTAGTTTGATTGATTGACTGGGAAGTGGGTGGTATCTAATGAATATTCATGAGCACTTTGGTTGTATGAGTAGATCGATTAATGATCTATCTACCAGTAGCTATGAGTTTTGCAAAATTAAGAAAGTGAAGGATGTTACATTTGAACTGATTATGACATTGGAATCTCTCAAAGGAGGCCTACTTTCAGCAGATGGAAGCGGCAAAGCTTCTGATCAGGCTGCTTATATATGCATGCCAGTCTGTGCCTTTGTTAACTACACCGTGTCCATTCGAAACGCATGAAAAGAGGTCGTAACGCATGATCGGCGGCATTTTCACGTATGATTGCGGTAGTTTCCTTCGGATTCGCCGCCATTTTTGGAGGAAACTTTAGCGGTAAGTTTTTACAAACTTTTATTTGAATTATTTAAGTAGACCTTTCCAACGAACAATCTAGCCTATCCGGATCTACATACATGCCTCTAATTGCCGAGTGTTCTACTGATGCATAGGCTTCGATAGGACTCGCAAACATTCGAGGAGATTATTGTTTTGCAAGTTCGGCCATACACGAAAATAACATTCGCCCAAAAACGTTTCGTACTTTTCTCATTTTCTTCAAAGTTTTGACTAACTGTTGGATGATTTTGCTTTTTGACATCACACTTTAACTTAAGAAGCCAATTTCTCATGATTTTTTCCCGAACAACCACGGGTTAAAACAAAATACGTCAAAATTAAAGTAACGCACGATAATACGGCAACCTGGTCTTTCGAACTTTGCAAGTATTTACAATGAATAACATATTTTAAGGGGTAAAAGCAAGCCAAACGCTCATTTGTCTCCAGTTTACACGTTTGGTGCTCGTCAATTGTACAAAGCTGAATCCTTGCTGTAAAACAGTAATTTGCTGACCATGTTGCTCGGTAGCTCTGTTGGCATAGCTATCAAAGAAGCTGAAGAAGAATGTGGCCCGACCAGGGCACGAACCAAGGGTCTCTCTCTTACCGTTTGAGCATATAGTTAGTCCATTACTTTGAGACTGTCAGTAATAAATTACCGAGAGATTAAATCAAATATATGGACAAACCTCCTCCCTTTCTACAATTTATCTATATTCTGAAGTTGACCGAGTCATATAAATTACTGGAATGACCCCGAGTGGGTACTCTGACATTTTCGCTATCTCTATACATAGGCATGGCCTATTTTTTTTTGAGTCAACATTTCGAATTTCGGTATTTTTGGGGTTTTCAGAAAAAATGGCTATCTTGGGGGTAGGGAGATTTAAATGGATACTTTGTTGCCCATTGTTTATTTCTTTTCTTTTTTTTTTTTTTTTGTGGGGGGGGGGGGGTTGTTTAATGTCAATTTCATTAATTGGGTGGGGGGGGGGGGATAGCCCGTCATACCCGCTATTTTAAGGTTGTACAGAGCAAGGTAGGTGCTGGAATCCAGCAACTCTCAGATTAGCCCCCGGGGGAATTACCTCTCATTCTCTGATTTCCTGTGCTGAAATGTCAAACGACTGTGTGTCCAACTTTTCATCTCTTGTGAGAGACTAATTTTTCCCAGGCGCACTTCCCCTATTGAGGTATTGTCTCGGGGGTTGGGGAGGGGGTACTCTGAGATTTTGCCTATAAAGAGGTTCGGTCCCACCATCTACTCTGTAACCCAAAAGTCAAACATATCGGATACGACGGAGCACCTAAAAATATAAATAATTTTGACCATACCCTAAAAAAATACCAAATTGCTGAAAATACCCCACTAAAATACCCCACTAAGATTGACACAGAGATTGACGAAAAAGAGGACAAACAAAATTTACACGCATACCTCTTACAAAGATTGGCTTTTGTTCTATTGGCTACCGACCTCAGACCTTGCTGCCCTCATAGTCCAGAAGCACATGATACGGTATTTTATTTAAGATTAAACTATGGAATGTTAATTAATGTTAAAATAAATAAGACGTCGCACAGAGTCAACATTCATAAATTGTTGAAGCCCTTTTATATGCTGTTTATGGACAAGGGATGGAATGCAACTTCAGTAAGATATTACACCTGGAAATGAAGTAACCTGGACCTTACTTCAAACTACAACGGGACTTGACAACAAATGAGCACTTGGCTTGCTTTTACCCCTTAAAATATGTTATTCATTGTAAATACTTGCAAAGTTCGAAAGGCCAGGTTGCCGTATTATCGTGTGTTACTTTATTTTGACGTATTTTGTTTTAACCCGTGGTTGTTCGGGAAAAAAATCATGAGAAATTGGCTTCTTAAGTTAAAGTGTGATGTCAAAAAGCAAAATCATCCAACAGTTAGTCAAAACTTTGAAGAAAATGAGAAAAGTACGAAACGTTTTTGGGCGAATGTTATTTTCGTGTATGGCCGAACTTGCAAAACAATAATCTCCTCGAATGTTTGCGAGTCCTATCGAAGCCTATGCATCAGTAGAACACTCGGCAATTAGAGGCATGTATGTAGATCCGGATAGGCTAGATCGTTTGTTGGAAAGGTCTATTTAAATAATTCAAATAAAAGTTTGTAAAAACTTACCGCTAAAGTTTCCTCCAAAAATGGCGGCGAATCCGAAGGAAACTACCGCAATCATACGTGAAAATGCCGCGATCATGCGTTACGACCTCTTTTCATGCGTTTCGAATGGACACGGTGAACTAGATCCATATACCACAACACCTCTACTTTCTTCATACAGACTGATTGATTATAATACATGATAAAAAATTAAGCATATGATTTCAACTTGAAATGAATAAGTCATTATACACATTCTTTATTTTGTACCCCATTGTTTTTCTCTGAGCTTAAATGGTCCTATGTTTTTTTCCAGTGTTTTTCTCTGAGCTTAAATGGTCCTATGTTTTTTTCCAGTGGCATTCTTTAGATCGATCAGAGCAAGCCAAGTATTATGAAATGGCTCGGAAAGAGAAAGAATTACACCTCCAGCTTTACCCCGGTTGGTCAGCGCGAGACAATTATGCCACACACAATAAAAAGAAGAAGCGGAAACGGGAAATAGGTCCGGGTGAGAAAGGTATGACACCTGAAGAGCGATATCTGGATAATCCTGCCTTTGGTAAATATTGAAATATACGCAACTGCATGCCGGTGTTGTGCTCACTTCTATAGTATGCTCCTGATCTTCGATGGAACAAAGTTGGTTTCTCTGTGGACAGTTAAGGGACTGGTTTATTGTTGTTGTTTTTTAATTGCACAATTAATGCTTTTACATTGGTTCACTAATCGAATGAACTTTAAAATAAGAAGTCACTATTGTATGGTGATTAAGCTTCTGGCCTTATAAACCAGGATTTCAAGTTTGATTCTGGCTTCGGTGGTCGGAAGCATGGTCATATCTTTTTAGCTCACCTGAGCCGAAGGCTCACAAGGTGAGCTAATAGGATGGCCATGATCCGGCGTCCGTCCGTCGTCCGTCCGTCGTCGTCGTCCACAATTTCAAAGATCTTCTTCTCTGAAACCGCTTGGCCGATCTAGTTGAAATTTTATGTGGAGCCTCCTTGGGTAGTGGCATTTCAAGTTTGATCGCGAAATCCAGGTCACATGACCAAGATGGCCGCCATGCCCATATATGGTAAAAACCCTTCAAAAATCTTCTTCTCCAGAACCGGTGGGCCGATTTCCACGAAACTTGGTATGTAGCATCGGGGACTTCAGCCTATCATAGTTTGATAAAATGATTACCGTTGGATGACCTTGACCTATTTTACGGCAAGGTCAAATTTGGAAACATAGGCTTTTACATGGGAAAAAGTGAAAACTATGGATTTTTTGAAAACTATTGCAGCCTGAGGCCTGAAAAGTGGTAGATGCAAACTACTAATGAAGTAGATGAAGGTATGTGATTAATTTAGGTCAAGGTCATCTCTTGACCTTGGCCAGTCTGTCGTCCATTCACACTTTTCAAAGATCTTCTTCTCTGAAACTGCTTGGCCAATCAAAGTGAAATTTTATGTGGAGCATCCATGGTTAGGGGAGACCAAAGTTTGATCGCGAAATCCAGGTCACATGACCAAAATGGCCGCCACCCCCATATATGGTAAAAACCACTCAAAAATCTTCTTCTCCAGAACCGGTGGGCCGATTTCCACGAAACTTGGTATGTAGCATCAAGGACCTCAGCCCATCATAGTTTGATAAAATGATGACCCTTGGATGACCTTGACCTATTTTACGGCAAGGTCAAATTTGGAAACATAGGCTTTTACATAGGAAAAAGTGAAAACTATGGATTTTTTGAAAACTATTGCAGCCTGAGGCCTGAAAAGTGGTAGATGCAAACAACTAATGGAGTAGATGAAGGTATGTGATTAATATAGGTCAAGGTCATCTCTTGACCTTGGCCAGTCTGTTGTCCATACACACTTAACAAAGATCTTCTTCTCTGAAACTGCGCAGCCAATCAAAGTGAAATTTTATGTGGAGCATCCATGGGTAGGGGAGACGAAAGTTTGATCGCGAAATCCAGGTCACATGACCAAGATGGCCGCCACGCCCATATATGGTAAAAACCACTAAAAAATCTTCTTTTCCAGAACCGGTGGGCAGATTTCCACAAAACTTGGTATGTAGCATCAAGGACCTCAGCCCATCATAATTTGATAAAATGATGACCCTTGGATGACCTTGACCTATTTTACGGCAAGGTCAAATTTGGAAACGTAGGCTTTTACATAGGAAAAAGTGAAAACTATGGAATTTTTTGAAAACTATTGCAGCCTGAGGCCTGAAAAGTGGTAGATGCAAACAACTAATGGAGTAGATGAAGGTATATGATTAATATAGGTCAAGGTCATCTCTTGACCTTGGCCAGTCTGTTGTCCATACACACTTTTCAAAGATCTTCTTCTCTGAAACTGCTTGGCCAATCAAAGTGAAATTTTATGTGGAGCATCCATGGGTAGGGGAGACGAAAGTTTGATCGCGAAATCCAGGTCACATGACCAAGATGGCCGCCATGCCCATATATGGTAAAAACCACTCAAAAATCTTCTCCAGAACCGGTGGGCCGATTTCCACGAAACTTGGTATGTAGCATCAAGGACCTCAGCCCATCATAGTTTGATAAAATGATGACCCTTGGATGACCTTGACCTATTTTACGGCAAGGTCAAATTTGGAAAGATAGGCTTTTACATAGGAAGAAGTGAAAACTATGAATTTTTTTAAAACTATTGCAGCCTGAGGCCTGAAAAGTGGTAGATGCAAACAACTAATGGAGTAGATGAAGGTATGTGATTAATATAGGTCAAGGTCGTCTCTTGACCTTGGCCAGTCTGAAACTGCTTGGCAAATCAAAGTGAAATTTTATGTGGAGCATCCATGGGTAGGGGAGACGAAAGTTTGATCGCGAAATCCAGGTCACATGACCAAGATGGCCGCCACGCCCATATATGGTAAAAACCACTCAAAAATCTTCTTTTCCAGAACCGGCCGGCCAATTTTCATGAAACTTGGTATGTAGCATTTGGGACTCCAGCCCATCATAGTTTGTTGAAATGATGACCCTATGACGACCTTGACCTATTTTACGGCAAGGTCAATTTTGGAAGCATAGGCTTTCACATGGGAAAAGGCGAAAACAAACTGTTGCAGCCTGAGACCTGAAAGTTGCTAGATGCAGACAACTAATGGAGTCAATGAAGGTAAGTAATTAATGAAGGCCAAGGTCATGTCTTGACCTTGGCCCAAGGTCATTTAAATATCAAAATTAAAATTATGGTTTTCTCAGAAATCACTGGGTTTGGAAACTATTGCAGCCTCAGACCTGAAACTTTGCAGATGCAGACAACTTATGAAGTCAATAAAGGTGTGTGAGTATTCAAGGTCAAGGTCATTTCATTATGATTTAATACTCCAAGATCAGGCTTCAGGTGAGCGTTCTCAGGACCAATGGTCCTCTGGTTTATGATCTTAACTGTCAATGGGATGTAAAATATAACACAAACTGCTAAATTTGCTTCAAATTGGTTCTTTAGTGTAGCCAGGGTATCTAGGGAAGACTGATCAGAATTTTGCAGCTGGATTGGCCGATTTTATTGTTGTTTCTTGCCTCGTCAGTCACTCCAACTTATGCATGTATCTTTTGCATGATTTTTTTAAGCTTAAAGATATAATGTACAATGCAAAAGATTCTTCTCGTATACTGCGTTTTTGTTGCATGGAGTCACTGAAACTGAAGCAGTTGCATGCTTAATATACTAACATGTTATTTGAAAATTCTCTTACTTATTAACTCAGTAACAGTGCATGTTAAACATTTTCTCTGGAAATATGCCTCTAGATTGAACAAATCTGAAAACATAACAGTTTTAAAAAGTTTACACCCTTGTCTCATTAGTTGTGTTGTGACAATTGTTTGTGAATATTATAATGCCATTTATCATTAAGTTAAAGCTAACCAGTCGACTTAGACGTTTGTGTATTTATGTATTGATACATGTTATACTCAGCAAACCAGAAAAGTCACTGATAAGAAGGCACTGACGCACAGCTTTTAATGCCTATGCGCCAGAAATTAAAAGCAAAATTAGAAATAGAATGACTTACTTAATTTTGATATTTATATTTAATTGGTAATCATTGACTTCCTTTATAAGCCAAATGTAGCAATAGTTTTCATTTCAGCCTTAGTTTTGCTGCTTTTCTTAGTTGAATACATGCATTTATAACAAGAGACTGTAATTTTGACTATTTCAGGTGATTGTACACAGTCTAAAAAGTGCCGAGCACGGTTTGGTATGGATCAACAGAAACATTGGTGCAAACCCTGCAGGTAATGTATATCTTTATATACAAAATGAACAGCATTATCAGAAAGCCCTGTTATACACCTATGTAAATCGGGCTTACATGCATTTGCCTTAAATTGGGCTTACTTGCATTTGCCACCACAGATGGTGATTCCTTATGCAATTAGTTGATTTATATTTCTAAAATTACCATCGAAATGACATAAATGTATCAAAATTTTTATGATCTATGACAAAATTTTTCACATGTATTGCCTAAATGTGAATGTGGTGGGCTAGTGGTTAGTGTGTCAGACTAGAATGATAGGTTGGTGGTAAAATAGGAAGTGATACCTCCATCTTTACATGATGACTAAAAAATTATTGACTGGGATGTTAAACCACAAGACAAACAAACAAACAGAATGCTTAAAACAGAACGCCAGCCCTCATTCCATCTCGGCTAACAAGTGAGACAGTGCATGATGTGAAGAAATCACGGTTCCAAAACTTGTAGGCAAATTTGATAATACATGGTTCTATTTTAGATTTCTTTTTCTATTGCGATTCATTTTCTTGCACATCATTAACATATGAGCCACCTCATGAGAAAACCAACAATCCGCATATGCGAAAACAAAGGCGCAGATCAGCTTCGCGGTAACCGCGAAGCTGATCAGCGCCTTTGTTTTCGCTATTCAGATAGTACAATTCCTCCTCTACTTAACTCCGAAATTTCAAGCTTCTAGCCTGCTTCTGTGCTTGTACAGGCCAGTTTGTGTCGGACCTGTTCGGAAACCACATTGTTGGTTTTCCCACGAGGCGGCTCATATATTGACAACCATGAAAATTTTAATTTTAATTTATGATGTCAAAATGTATTTTTACTGGTCACATTTGATTTTTTCATGGTTCCTGTTTGTTATTTTTACAGATCTTTTAATGAACAATCATGTGATCAAATCTCTGATATTAAAATGAGCCATTCGGACTCAGAGGTACTGTAGAATGCTACTGCCAACTCATGCAGCATGTTGATTGGCTGTTATAAATAGATTTATCTCATGCAGCATGTTGATTGGTCGCTATAAATATATTGCTTGGTCTGCTGGATAATCATTGGTCAGTGCTTTGCATGTTGTCTGCTGCAGTATTATTTTGATTCAATGTATAGAACATTTTATTTCATTGGCCGTCTGTTGAAACTTGCTTCAAATATTTCATTTTCATAGCGAAGTCATCCCATAATATCAACCCGCTTTTCTAATGCTTTGCTTACTTATTAACCAATAGATATATTTACAACATATTTATAGGTCCTTATTTAACTTTTTATTTTCTTTTTCTTGTTCTTTGTATATGCCATTCCATTCTTTTGTTAAAAAAAGAAAAAAATACATGTATATTCTTTTTGTTACTGCTAGTTGTCTCATTTATTGCAAAAGACGTTCATTTACCATTTGTTGAAGATTTCACAATTTTTAATAATACTGAGCAGGACCCAGTTGTTCAAAACTAACGACGTCGTTAACGTTTCGTTAAAATTTCAAACATGAATATTACAAATACACTGTTATTTTTTGTTGAAAAAATGTGAGAATCCTTTGCACTGCAAAGGATTTTCACATTTTTTCAACAAAAAATAACAGTGTATTTGTTACTTTAGCTGATATTTGCTTAACAAATTTATGTCTTAACGATATCGTTAATAATGATGCTTTGAACAACTGGGTCCTGGTTTTCTTAGGAAAATAAAAGCTTGTTGTTTGGAATAATAGTCATAGCCTCTAGACCAGTTCCCTTAATTGCATAACATGATTGATTTGTTCATTTAATTGAAGAGGGGGGGGGGGACAAAAAATGAGCCGCCTCGTCGTAAAACCAACAATGTGGTTTCCGAACAGGTCCGACACAAACCGGCCTGTACAAGCACAGAAAAGAGCTAGAAGCTTGAAATTTCGGATTTAAGAAGAGGAGGAATTGTACTATCCGAGTAGCGAAAACAAAGGCGCTGATCAGCTTCGCGGTTACCGTGAAGCTGATCTGCATCTTTGTTTTCGCCTAGGCAGCTTGTTGGTTTTCCCATGGGGCGGCTCAAATGATTGATTTGAATATGCTTCTGTTTCCTTATTGCCTCATTTCTGAATTAAAAAAAAAAATCAGACATTTTCATCCTGTTCATTTATACATAATTTATGAATATATAAAAATGTGAAATCTTGAACTACTATTGCTTATCATGCTCTTCATATAGACATCAAGAAGTGCTATAGAACATTCAACATCAATCTCTTCATCATTTGAGCCGCCTCGTGGGAAAACCAACAATGTGGTTTCCGAACAGGTCCGACACAAACCGACCTGTACAAGCACAGAAAAGAGCTAGAAGCTTGAAATTTTGGATTTAAGTAGAAGAGGAATTGTACTATCGGATTAGCGAAAACAAAGAGGCTGATCAGCTTCGCGGTTACCGCGAAGCTGATCTGCGTCTTTGTTTACGCCTATGCAGATTGTTGGTTTTCCCATGTGGCAGCTCATTTGCTAGTAGTTAGTCTTTGTGCTTCAGTTGTTATAATGCTTCAATGTATCGTAACATGTCCATGTTTTAACACTTTGTGATGTCTTACCATAACACAGCATGTATATAAAAACATTGATTTTTATCTGCTCTACAAAACATTTTAAACATTGTTGAGATATTGGTCAAGACAATATTTCTGTGGCCAAATCTGGTCGTTTCTCCTCTTCCGCTGATTTAAGAAGAGCATTTGTCAGTTAGTGGTGAAAAATGTGCACAAGGTTCTGATAATCTGCCTCTGGGAGGTTTGTCTAGGAACAACATGGATAAGATTCAATAACTGACTCTCCCTGTTCGCAGTGGATGTAAAGTTATAAAACAAACCAATAACATGAATAGAAATCTATAGATAAAATCCTTCCTTTACCATCAAAATCCCTCTATATCTTGCTAACTGTGATCCCAGTCCTATCTGCATTATTTGGTAGCAGACCCCTCACAACTTGGTCATTTTGTTGTATGTAGTTTAAGCTTGTCAAATGCGGCATTGAGTAAATGCTGTATTCTGTTGTGGTTTGCAAATAGAAGCTTTGGTGAGATCATTGAGAGAAATTTTCTTGCGTTATTTTCATCTTTCAAACTTGCTGATTCTCATATGGTTTATGCATTGTATAGTTTACTTACTTTTTGTTGGTATGCCTGGTTCATATGAGCATGACTCAGTGAAAACATAGCATTTGAGCCACCTCGTGGAAAAACCAACAATGTGGTTTTTGAACAGGTCCGACACAAACCGAGCTGCACAAGCACAGAAAAATGCTAGATGCTTGAAATTTTGGATATAAGTAGAAGAGGGATTGTACTATCCGTTTAGCGAAAACAAAGGCGCTGATCAGCTTCGCGGTAACCGCGAAGCTGATCTGCGCCTTTGTTTTCGCATATGCAGATTGTTGGTTTTCTCATGAGGCGGCTCATTTTGTTGTAATTGTAACACGCTTTGCTGACAATATTGTCTTTAGTCATATATGTGTAATAGTATTTTTATTGCTTTTGTAATACTGCTACAAATGTATAGAAAATCAGTCTAGCAATGCCAAGCATTTGATTGAAATAATTTTGCAAGGAATCACTTTAGAGATGAGAAATAATCATGGGCAGATCCAGAGGGGGGGACAGGGGGTCCGGACCCCACCCCGGAATTGCCAAATTATTAATTTTTGCCATGTTGAAATTTTTCGTCAGACCCCTTCTGGGAATTTGGACCCCATCTGAGAAAATTTTCTGGATCCGCGCATGATAATGCTACATAACTAAAGGAGTGCAGCACAGGAAAATATGTCACTATGTCGTATTTCGAGAAAGATTTCTATGTGATGTCTCTTACTTGTGGCAGTTTCTTAGTTTAGGATTTATTTACTGTTATCTATAAAAGAGAGCAATTTTTACAAGTTTATAAAAGGATTGATTCGCTACTTTAATACTAGTCTGTCAAATGCTTGGCAAGATTTGTTATAAATGGATAATCAGATTTTCAGCTTTTAATGTTGTGTTTTGAGAAATTGGAACTCATTTAACTTTTTTGTTCTTTTTTTTTTTCAAGTTCATAAATCTGTATTAAGCATTTGAAATCATCGTTCATCATTGATTATTCATAAATTTAAAACATAGCCTTTAAAACAAACGATTGATGCCTAATGCAATCCACATGGTGCAATGCATGCCCCATGTCCAATTATGTGAAAAATTGTTACATTTTCGTCTAGGCCATAAAACAAGATGGAAATAAGAAATTTACATAACAAAACAAAATGAAATTACAATACGAGGGAGTACTCATTCATGGGATGGGGCTCTTTTTTAATACAACTGAATATATGGCTTTACCATTTTATCTAATGTTTTGTGTTTCTTTGTTTTAGGAGGAAGAAAAAATGCATTAGAGTATATGAGGATGGTACAGAGCCATATAGTGACGGGGAAGATGACCCAATGAGTGACGGGGGTGTTGCCACGGGCGACAGTTACCATGACAGTGATTCTATGCTGGGTAGCCCTGCCCCCTCGTCAAACAGCGAGGATGTGTTCTCAACACCGCACAAGGCACGGCTGAAGACTGTTGAATCTCCACTTGTTCACGACTCACGAAGAAGTTCTCAACACGATCTGTCCGATATTGACATGACAATACGCGACAGTAATGCAACACCGGTTCAGAAATCTCCATTTTCATTCTCAAAATCAGAAAAATACATGTCGTCACCATGGCATATTCCATCTATAGGTTCGCCGGCATCCTCAGTGAAATCCGTTGGCTCAAGCCGGGGCTCGTACTCGATTGACTCTTTGGCGATCTCGGCCGCTACCCCGGACCGCCAGCCAACTAGGGACCTAGACTATACAAATGGCCTTTCACCTCTCTCGAGCCCGGGTATGGCCAGTCCTCTGAACATATCGCAGCAGGATACCCCAAAGTTTGGTCTATCGACCTTCACCGAAGACATTAACAGGAACCTAAGTCCTGTGAAAAGTAAATCAAGTGGATTGAACAACTCGTTCAGTATATCGACTCTGTCCGTGTCCGCCGTCACACCTTCTCGTGTTCATGTCACATGACACTTGTTCTAGCTCTTCTCCAGTACAGGGGACCTCGGCATTGCAATATATGTGATCGTAATAACATGCATCACTTTTTAATGGTCACAGGAATGATTTCCAATATTTTCCAAATTTATTTATTTTTATATAAGTGCATACTGCATAATTTGACAAGTTTCAGAAGTATTTCTTTACATTTTAGAAGACATCAAACTTTTTTGCTGTAATAGAAACACAATAGTATTTTCTGTTTGTAATAGGGAAGAATCGGCAGACTTTCTGAAGGCAAAATAAAGTTAAAAGCTGAATTTCTTTGACCATTATCAAATTGTGTAATGTAAGCTGCCACGGATGTTACTTTTACATCATTGCCATGTCAGGTCCTCTGTCAGTATATGCGGGTATTTCATTCCTCATGTGCATAATACAGGGATCTCATAGACTTAGTTTGAACCGGCTTTGAATGAGAATTTCCAATGGAATGGCATGTTTTTTTTCCTGTCAAATGTTAGAAATTCAGAGCTACAAAGTGATAAAACTCTGGCTACTCATTGAAAGCACATAAAAACAACAACAACAAAAAAAAAAAACACTTACATACATAGTCCATAATTTCAGGAATATGGGCAATATGAATTCTTTGAACATAATGGGGAAATGATAATAATAACATTTGTTCAGATTTTCATGCCATTCCTTTGTAACTGCTCATTGGGCAAGGTTATTTGTTTGTTTTTTTTTAAATTGCAACATATTCTTTGAAGAGTTGTTATAGTTGAGTGATGATGGCTTCAAGACTGTTGTTGAGAGGAAGCCATATTTGGTTGAACTTTTATCGTACATTCAGTGACGTTCATGACGCGATGAACATGATAATTGTGATCGGACCAATCGGAGGCAGTGACTCTTCGTGCTTTATTTTCTCCATTTGACCCCACTTAGAAAGGTGGGAAGGAAAGAATGTTCAACTTGCGCAAAACTGAAACAAAACATTGTTAAGCGCTAAATATTTGTGTTCATAAATACAATTTTCCATCCTGTCTGAATATCAATACGCCATAAAAAATAGAGCCGCTAGTGCACTTAAGATGAGGTCAGACTTTCATTGGAAAGTAGTGCACTCCTTGGCTCTTTGTTTTTATGGCATATGAACTGAATCGTTTGTGTGATGTTAACTTTGTACAATTATATCAAAAAGGCCTTATATTGCATTCAGTACAATGAGCTCTGGCTTGATAAAATCCTGCAAAACGACATGTGCCTAGCAAAGACTTTCAACAGTCAGATAAATCATTACTAGAAAGATAGTCATGAATGAAATTGCCTGGATAAAACTACATGTAGAATGTTTTTTAATTCAAATATCTAAATGGTTTTGGGTTAAGTCTTTGCTGGCTACATATTTATTTGTTGGATTTTGCCAAACTCGAACCTTTAGATGAAAGAAATTGGCAGGACAACAAACAAAATATCTACCAGACTGTAGCATGGGTAAGGTGCTCTTTAGACGATGATTGAAAAGGATAGTTTTGTTGTTCATAAAAAGCTTTATTGTGGGTGCACATAAGAATCACCTCACAGAGGCAGTTCTTATGTGACCAACAAGGTACATGTACACACTTATAGAGAACTAAAAAAACTATATTTTGATTATCATCTAAAGCGTACTTTTTCTGGAACCCTGCAAGTTTGGATCAGAGTGCTTTTATCAAAGACTTTTATAGTGTGGGAGTTGCAGAATGAAGAAATGAGCTGCATCGTGAGAAAACCAACAGTTTGCATATGCAAAAAGAAAGACGCTGATGAGCTTCGCAGTAACTGCGAAGCTGATCAGCACCTTTGTTTTCGCTACACGGATAGTACTATTCCTCTTCTTTCTAAATCCAAAATTTCCAGCCTCTAGCCATTTTCTATGCTTTTACAGCTCAATTTGTGTTGGACCTGGTCAGAAACCACATTGTTAGTTCTCTCGTGACGCGGCTCAAATGCCATGATAATTATGCGCAGACTGACTGACCTGCCAGCATAACTGTCTGGTTAAGGGCAATGGGTCTGTACATTTTGATGGTATTACTTTATTTTGACTTTTCCACTGTGACATATTTTAATTATGAATCAATTCAATTATGAACTATTCCATCTAATATATGGTCTTTTCTGACCAGTATATAATTTGCATAAATTTTCATAAATATTAAGCGTCATGAGGAAACTTGTGTTTTTGATTTTACGATCAGATCCAATACAAACTGCGCTTTACAGTCACAGAAATTGTCTAGAGATTTAAGAGGGATTTTACTTTTAAACAATAACAAAGTGCTTATCAAATGAGCCACCTCGTGGAAAAACCAACAATGTGGCTTCCGAACAGGTCCGACACAAACTGACCTGTACAGTCACAGAAAGGAGCTAGAAGCTTAAATTTCGGAGTTAAGTAGAGGAGGAATTGTACTATCCGAGTAGCGAAAACAAAGGCGCTGATCAGCTTCGCGGTTACCGCGAAGCTGGTCTGCGCCTTTGTTTTCGCCTATGCAGATTGTTGGTTTTCCCATGGGGTGGCTCAAATGCTCAGTTACTAGGTTTCGGATTTGCATCTTTTGTTTTAACAAACACAAAAGACATTACACAGCTCAAATATAACATTCATTTTCAAATATTTAAACTCATGTTTGGTGCATCATAACATAGTATAAAGGTCAGAATTGGCCCCTAGTTATTATTTATTGCTTTTGTAATATATATCATCACAGATTTTTACTGTCTTGGGGCCTTCCAGATTTCATTCTTTCCATTTTGGATGATTCACATTTTTATGTGTTCTCTTTGTAGCAGAAACATGTTATGGTTCCATCGCATGTGTAAAATGTTATGCGAGGAGTTACGCGTCCATTGTCACGAAATTCATTTATATTGATATGTAATATTTTAAATAATAAGATTAAATGCAGCAACAATTAGATGTAGATCAAATCATATTGTGCCATATTGCCAAAGGTATAAATCAAAATCAACTGTATAAATACATTCTTTTCTATAATGACATCTGTTTCAAAAGTAAAGCATCTGATGATCAGCAAATTGGTTTTAAAATAATGGTGAACATTACGAAAACATGCCCATGCAATAAACAGAGATTTTTTGAGCTTTAAAAAATGAAAAATTTCAGCTGAAAGTTTTTGATATTTTTCTTATTTTTGCTCAAAACATAGATTGTGGGTACACGTTAGAACCGCCTCGGCGAGGCGGTTCTAACGAGGCGGTTCTAACGAGTACCCACAGTCTATGTTTTGGAGCAAAAATAAGAAAAATAGACCTACCCCTGCATACCCCAGTTTTGCTATATAAAAGTGGGGCTCAAGGGGGTATACATTACACGGAAATGTTTTCGTGATGAAAATGCAATTTCACCCCAAGAGTCTAATAATAAGCATCCTTTTGATGCTGTTGATTATATTCTTCAAATTCATTCGGTAATCAAGTGAGCCCTATTATGAGAGATCCGTTTTTCTGTTGTTTTTTTTTTGCTATAACAAAAACCAAAATGCTAACACTACAGATAAAGAAACCCCTTTTAGGACCTGGTACGACTCTTAACAGATTTTGTTGTTTGTACAGCTAGGTATTTAGCTTCTCTAATGTGCAGGTTCAATATGTAATTGACTTTGAATCGAGTACTAAAGAAATTTACAGAACTATATGAATAATTTATTATTTATCTGTTCAGTAATGAATTATGACCACTCTAATAAGATATTCTTCTATTTAAATGCAGACTTCCACTTTCCAAAGTGCTAACAACATAGCATGTTTTCCTTGTGAAGGCTTCGATTGGTGTAGACCTCTGCCCTTGACATTGAGCTGTGTAGATATCACTATAAATGGGCATCAAAACTTAGGGACTCATGCTAGGTTGTTGATATTTCTGTGAAAGTTCATTATGTTGTAGATTGAAATGATTTTGTTTTTGTTAAAGAATGTATTCTACCTCTTTAGTTTGCTTTCATGCAAGTTTTCATAACTTTCACTTCATGTTGAACAAATATATCTTTGTTTCTGTTATTAAAATAAAATTTGCTCTGCTTTAGTTGGACAAGTGAGAACTTTTTTTGTAAAAAAAGAAGCTTATCATATCTTGGTGCTGACGTGATCAGGAAAATACTTGGATTACTGAAATATCCGATAAAAAGAGGCCAGCCTTGTGATTTTACTGTATAGAAATAGGTTTTCAGTTCTGAAAACAGTTCACTTGAAGACTAAGGAATCAAAACTTACTGTATAAGAATAAAACATTGACACAAAATATTTCCATACAAACTCTTTAAATTGTACAAATGTGAAACAAGGAATGGAAACTTGATTTCAGTCTGACAAGGTCTGTTCTGTATAGCTGTTGTATATATAATCTAGTCAAACTGTTCCAACTGCCAGTTTCTACTGTTAACTTGTGTGTGTCTTTCTACAATTCTCAATATAACTTTACCTGTCTCTATCTCTCTGTTCGAATGGACATTCCAACTTTATCGTTTGGATGAGCCCACTTTCATTTTAGGGGAATCAGGAGTAATGTTCTGTAATGATTATAGCCCAAGTTTCACATTATGCCACCAGATTAATGTAACATAGACTCCTGTGGAATTTCACAGGTTTATTAATAAGAATACAGGTGATTCAAAATCAAAAGAATTGAGCCGTCTCATGGGAAAACCAACAACGTGGTTTCTGAACAGGTCCAACACAAATCAGGCTGTACCGTCACAGAAGCAGGCTTGAAGCTTAAAATTTCGGATATAAGAAGAAGAGGAACTGTACTATCCGTGTAGCAAAAACAATGACACTGATCAGCTTTGCGGTTACTGCAAAGCTGATCTGCGTCTTTGTTTTCGCATATGCAGATTGTCGGTTTTCTCATGAGGCGGCTCAATTTTGTAGTAGAGATTTGAAAGTAGTAAACAGTAGTGTTATTTTTATAAATATATATTGAAGAAGAGTTTTGTTCTATAAAGAATATCATATTTGACAGTTAGAAAAACTACCATTCATAAAATTGTTTTTATATGGAGTAGTTTTTTGAAATCATTACCTCATGTTATACCTAATCATGTTCCGGAATATTCCTCAATGTTTGGACCAGAGTTTAAATGCATGTACTGCAATTTTCTGATTCCCAAACATTTTGGAATGTATTCTTTGGTATAACTGTAGAAAGCAGCTTTAAGTAGAGCAAACAGAAAGTAGTGCTATAATGTTGCTATAGGCTTTGTCACATATAAGCGAAAATCCCTCGACGTAGACGTGCGTTTTATTGTGAAAATGTGTACTTGTTTGTTGGATTTAGCGTGTTAGTTTAAACTTTATTTCAACTGTATAAATACATCTTAAACTATAAACATGTGACAATAATACAACTTATTATACAATTAGGATTCGGAAGGAAGTCAGATAGACTTTTGTTATCCGTTTCCCAAAAAGTGATTTATGGATTTACGTCCCTTTCAACACCTAACGACCCAACATGACCATAGCTATTGGCTGGGATGTAACGCAATAAATCAAACCCAACAAAAACTATTTTTTTGCATTTAACCTCAAGTCTGCTTAGAGAGATGTTTGCTTATGTGTTATGATGCCTTTAGATTTTGTATTTTGTGTCCATTTTGTATACTGGTTGTGAAATATCTTGTCAACTTCCAATCTGTATATATTAGAGGTGCTTTCTGTCGTTGGTAACTTTTACGAATTGGAAATTGGTAAATTTTACGAATTGGAAAAAGAATTGTTTAGTGATCACAACTGTTAACTTGGTGAAGGACAGGAATATATTGGTGAGAGAATCATTTAAAAAATTGATTCAGACACAATTACCCAGGCCACTTACACTTAATAAGGAAATACATGAATTTTTATTTATTTAAGTTAAATTTTTACTGCGAAAAAGACAATAATCAAAATGCATATGAGCCGCCTCATGGGAAAACCAACAATCTGCATAGGCGAAAACAAAGACGCAGATCAGCTCAGCTTCGCGGTAATCGCGAAGCTGATCAGCGCCTTTGTTTTCGCTACTCAGATAGTACAATTCCTCTTCTACTTAATTTCGAAATTTCAAGCTTCTATCCTGCTTATTTGACTGTGCAGCCTGTCAGGCCTGTTCGGAAACCACATTGTTGGTTTTCCCACGAGGTGGCTCATATTTTGTCAAAAGCAGGTGTTATTTTTCTTGAAACCCTTTTTCTAGGAAAGAGACATAATTTTGTTCCTGTTTGTTTGTTAAGGTTTGTACAGTTTGTTGCTGTTCTGCAGCACCATGACACACTGGTTATCCAGACACAACCAACACGACCATGAATAACAAACACAGATGAAATCAATATTAAAGTGACAATAGGGAGTAAATACCTGGGGCCAGTTGTTCAAAACTTCGTTAGCTTAACAGTCGTTAAGCCCTCAATTTGTTAACTATATATCAACTTCAAAAGCAAATACACTGTTATTTTTTTATGAAAAATGTGAGAATCCTTTGCAATGCTTTGCAATGCAAAGGATTCTCACATTTTTTTCAACAAAAAATAACATAACATAACATAACATAAATTTATTTGAGTCTCACCTCTACCATTAGAATTAAGATTTGTATTACATATTTTAAAAGTAAATAAATAAGAGACGCTCTTACAGAGCTATAACAGCATATTTGTAATATTGCCATTTGGAATTTTTTTACGGATCGTTAACTATCAATATCGTTAATTATGAACAACTGGGCCCAGTTTGGGAACAACTTATCATGTCCATGGTTAGTTGTTTTCTGACAGATAATTGCATCCTACAGCCTATATAGTATTGATTTCACATGTTTATTTCTTAGTGGTGTTGGTTACCTCTGGATAACATGTGGTATGTCTGTTTTGAAGAACAGCTGTTATGTTGTGATGAAACGTTTCTATTCTTTGATTTGAAACAATCTACTGCCTTTTGATCAAATGTGTGCTCTTTGTTTGATGCCAGTCAAGTAACTGTTATGTAGGGGGTCCAATTTGTCAGGGTGATTTGCAGGAATTCTTTCTGTAGGATTTGTATTCCTAATTTTTCTGCACATATAAATTTGTTTGTCATCAGAAATAACATTGGAATATACTGCCATCATTCTTGTTCTGAAAATTGAAAGATTTCAAATGATTATTATTTTTTTTTTTTCTCAAATTATTAATTGTTTGTACAGTGTCCTTGTTAAAACTGCCACAATCAAACTATGAGCGAAAATGATGTTTACCCAATTTTATACATTATTACATTACCAAATTTAAGGCTAGATTGATAAAAGGTCATATGTTCAAAATACTGATATGGAAAATCCTGTTCAGCTTCATTTTGAAAAAAATCGTCTTCACTTTGACAAGTTGGACTCCCAAACTTCACTTATGAATATGTTGATCACAGTGTTTGAAAAATGAATTTATAAGTTTTGTTATGCTACAAATTGTTTTTGTAATATATGAGCCGCCTCATGGGAAAACCAACAATCTGCATAGGCGAAAACAAAGACGCAGATCAGCTTCGCGGTAACCGCGAAGCTGATCAGCGCCTTTGTTTTCGCTACTCGGATAGTACAATTCCTCCTCTACTTAACTCCAAAATTTCAAGCTTCTAGCCTGCTTCTGTAGCTGTACAGGCCGGTTTGTGTCGGACCTGTTCGGAAACCACATTGTTGGTTTTCCCACGAGGTGGCTCATATCTTGTTTTGTTTATGAACAATGGTGAAAATGGATGGCTGCATGTTGGATCAAATCATGATATAAAATTAAAGTAAAAGAGTTTCGAAATTCCAAATCAGGAATAAAATCATTTTCTTTTGTGCAAGTGGATACTCATTTGTTTGAAAATTAGGTTTCGATTTTTAGCTTGCATGTCTCAGAAAAAAAAGATTCAAATTGATTTTCTGTTTTTGAAAACATTTTTTCTGAAGGATAAATTTTGAGCTAGTGACTTGATTTACTGGAGTCTGAATGGAACTTTATACCAAAGTTGCATGTCAGTGGCATGTAAAATCACATGTGTTATATTTTGAGCTTAAAGCTTGTTTTAGTTACTCAGAAGCTTACATGGTGAGGAATCTTGTATACATGGTGAGGAATCATGTAGAAGCTTACATGGTATTCATGTAGAAGCTTACATGGTGAGAAAACATGGGATTTTCTTTCCATGATAAAGCTTCAGTGTGATATGCTGTAGTTGACTGCTATGCCTGGAGATTGAGTTTTGATGTCTTTTTTCGCTTAATGTATCTTTGGTTAGAGCTGTCATTGATAGGGCATTTTGCATATCGATATATCGATGGGAAATATTGTGATATATCGATACTTGTATCGATATACAATATTCATATACAAATAATTTTTCAACAAAGTGTTTAAACTGTAACTTTAATGGACCCATATTGTTTTCTTATGCTACTTTAAATTTGTATGTATACAATATAAAACTCCCTAGCCTTCTCTAACCTTTTTAAGAATTTAGTGTCACCAGAAACAAGTGTAAGAAAAAGTTAAAACATCATTTTGCATTTTATTCGTAAAAGAGAAGAGACCTATTACTTAAGTCAAATTTTAACGGACATGATCAAAGTACATACACATCATAAATAGCCTAACTGAATGAATGTTGCATGACTGGCAATTTGACAAATATAAAGGATGGGTATTTGATGGTATGGATGTAATTTCTCCACAAAAACGTGCTGCTAAGCACTAACTCCAACCCTCAGGTAATGGTTAGACTCAGTTAAACGTTTGAAAACATTGTGCAGTGGGTATTTAATAACACTGCCTCATGTTTTTTATGTAATATATTTAACATCTCTAATTAATACTTACAATATAAACTATCATTTTATGAAAATATTTGGGAAAATTAATTTCAAATACTACATTCCTTGTCTGTAGCTATACACTTTACAATATCGATTTGTCTCTTTTCTGTATCGATACGAATATCGAAGCTCATTTTTATCGATACATCGATATCAATGACAGCTCTATCTTTGGTTCACATTGGAGAAATTCATTTGGATATACTAGTTTTGGATATTTTTATTGTGTCGAATCAGAATCTAGTTGAAAATTATACAAATTAATAAGTTTTTGATTAATGTTAAAGATAAATTAAGTGCAGCCTAGATCCAACTAGACTTTCTGTAGGAGGAGTGGTCTGATCATTATCTAGATTGTTTGCTAGTCAATACATGTATGATTTGAGCCACATCATGAGAAAACGGGATCTTTGTATATGCGAAAGCAAAAACGCAGATCAGCTGTGCAGTAACTACACAGCTGATCATTGCCTTTGTTTTCCCTACACAGATAGTACAATCACTCTTCTTAAATCAGAAATTTCAAGCTTCCAGGCATTAGCGATAGCTACAGTACAGTATATCATCTCATTTCACCATTGACCTGTATTTTCTTATGTTAAATGCGTTGTTTCAGTAATAAATCTACATGAACTATTGAACAGTGTTTGACCATTTCTTCTCTTCCTATACAACTGGTTGTGATAGCTCAATCAGTTTTTTCAGATTCGCGATGAAGCGGACCCAAGATCAATTGTTACACCCAGTATCTTCTATTCACATGGTAACATGCCTGTCAGTCTGGGAGGCTTGCTCAGGAAAAGTGTGGATAGAATAATGTGACTTGCCCAATATATCTGAAACAATAGTTTACAGGTGGGCGACATGCCAAATGACATCACCAGGGAATTCAACTGGGGGAAAATTAGTTGCCATAGCTGGCTTAAGAGAAGCAAAATAGCTTTTTTAACATGACCTTAGCTGTTGACTGTGAATGTAAAGCAATATACCAAGTATCAAGTGTGGGTTTGAAATGCAATTAGACTACCTTGTCACATTACAGGTTGTGATTTAACGTGCTTCTGAAAAACCAGAGGACCATTGGTCCTGAGAACGCTCACCTGAAGCCTGATCTTGGAGTATTAAGTCATAATGAAATGACCTTGACCTTGAATACTCACACACCTTTATTCACTTCATAAGTTGTCTGCATCTGCAAAGTTTCAGGTCTCATGCTGCAATAGTTTCCAAACCCAGTGATTTCTGAGAAAACCATAATTTTAATTTTGATATTTAAATGACCTTGGGCCAAGGTCAAGACATGACCTTGGCCTTCATTAATTACTTACCTTCATTGACACCATTAGTTGTCTGCATCTAGCAACTTTCAGGTCTCAGGCTGCAACAGTTTGTTTTCGCCTTTTCCCATGTGAAAGCCTATGTTTCCAAAATTGACCTTGCCGTAAAATAGGTCAAGGTCATCATAGGGTCATCATTTCAACAAACTATGATGGACTGGAGTCCCAAATGCTACCTACCAAGTTTCATGAAAATTGGCCTGCCGGTTCTGGAGAAGAAGATTTTTGAAAGGTTTTTACCATATATGGGCGTGGCGGCCATCTTGGTCATGTGACCTGGATTTCGCGATCAAACTTTCGTCTCCCCTACCCATGGATGCTGCACAAAAAATTTCACTGATTTGCCAAGCAGTTTCAGAGAAGATCTTTGAAAAGTGTGTATGGACAACAGACTGGCCAAGGTCAAGAGATGACCTTGACCTATATTAAACACATACCTTCATCTACTCCATTAGTTGTTTGCATCTACCACTTTTCAGGCCTCAGGCTGCAACAGTTTTCAAAAAATTCCATAGTTTTCACTTTTTCCTATGTAAAAGCCTATTTCCAAATTTGACCTTACCGTAAAATAGGTCAAGGTCATCCAAGGGTCATCATTTTATCAAACTATGATGGGCTGAGGTCCTTGATGCTACATACCAAGTTTCGTGGAAATCGGCTCACCAGTTCTGGAAAAGAAGATTTTTGAGTGGTTTTTACCATATATGGGCGTGGCGGCCATCTTGGTCATGTGACCTGGATTTCGCGATCAAACTTTCATCTCCCCTACCCATGGATGCTCCACATAAAATTTCACTTTGATTGGCCGTGCAGTTTCAGAGAAGAAGATCTTTGTAAAGTGTGTATGGACAACAGACTGGCCAAGGTCAAGAGATGACCTTGACCTATATTAATCACATACCTTCATCTACTTCATTAGTTGTTTGCATCTACCACTTTTCAGGCCTCAGGGTGCAATAATTTTCAAAAAATCCATAGTTTTCACTTTTTCCTATGTAAAAGCCTATGTTTCCAAATTTGACCTTGATGTAAAATAGGTCAAGGTCATCCAAGGGTCATCATTTTATCAAACTATGATGGGCTGAGGTCCTTGATGCTACATACCAAGTTTCGTGGAAATCGGCCCACCAGTTCTGGAGAAGAAGATTTTTGAGTGGTTTTTACCATATATGGGCGTGGCCGCCATCTTGGTCATGTGACCTGGATATCGCGATCAAACTTTCGTCTCCCCTACCCATGGATGCTCCACATAAAATTTCACTTTGATTGGCCAAGCAGTTTCAGAGAAGAAGATCTTTGAAAAGTGTGTATGGACAACAGACTGGCCAAGGTCAAGATATGACCTTGACCTATATTAATCACATACCTTCATCTACTCCATTAGTTGTTTGCATCTACCACTTTTCAGGCCTCAGGCTGCAATAGTTTTCAAAAAATCCATAGTTTTCACTTTTTCCCATGTAAAAGCCTATGTTTCCAAATTTGACCTTGCCGTAAAATAGGTCAAGGTCATCCAAGGGTCATCATTTTATCAAACTATGATGGGCTGAAGTCCCCGATGCTACATACCAAGTTTCGTGGAAATCGGCCCACCGGTTCTGGAGAAGAAGATTTTTGAGTGGTTTTTACCATATATGGGCGTGGCGGCCATCTTGGTCATGTGACCTGGATTTCACGATCAAACTTGAAATGCCACTACCCAAGGAGGCTCCACATAAAATTTCAACAAGATTGGCCAAGCAGTCTCAGAGAAGAAGATCTTTGAAATTGTGGACGACGGACGGACGGACGCCGGATCATGTCCATCCTATAAGCTCACCTTGTGAGCCTTCAGCTCAGGTGAGCTAATAAAAATTTTACATCAAATTGCTTCATGGACTTCAGTAGGACATTTTCCCTATCAAATTTTCTAAAGAAAGAAATGTCGAGACATTTTGCAAATGATGAAAAGCCTAAAGGTCGGGAGATCATGCTTTAGCACAGTTTGTAAAGACATTTTTTTTGCAAAAGCCCAAATTTCACAAAAAATGTTCCTTGGACTCGCTGACATTTCTCCAATCGCATCAAATTTCCTATGGAAATTATCAATCCATATGATGAACCAGAGGACCATTGGTCCTGAGAACGCTCACTTGAAGCCTGATCTTGGGCGGCCCCTGTGGCCGAGTGGTTAAGAGCGCTGATATTTCATTACCGCACTTAACCATTCGATCATCTCACCGCTGTGTCTGGTGTGGGTTCGAGCCCCGCACTGGCCACGTGAGACAAGCCAAGTTCTGCTTGCGGGTGTGTCATGGGGTTTTTCTTGTGGTTCTCCCGTTTTCGCCCCACCTATTGATTGGCCTGTCTCATATGAGCTGAAATAATCTTGAAAGGGACGTTAAACTGAAAAAAAAAAAAAAAAAATCTTGGAGCATATAGTCATCATGAAATGACCTTGACCTTGAATAATCTCATACCTACATATTCTAGATAAGCCAATAGAAACCCCATCAGAGGAACTCTGCTGAATTGAAATGGATGACCTTGCCAGAGAGAGTAATGTACCGGAAAGCAATACTCATGTACAAAATTATGCATAACTTAACCCCATCTTACCTTACAAGTATGTTTACTTTTTCAAAAGAGGTCCAAGACAGAACCTTAGGTCTACAGCAGACAATCTTTTGTACATCCCGAAAGCAAATATTGAACATTATAGAAACAGCCTTGCATATTCAGAATCAAAGATGTGGAACTCCATTCCAGACCATCTCAGAAATGCTGTGCTCCTTCAACATTTTACGAAAGGATATCTTGATTGGGCAACCACACAAGAGCATTCTTTACTTTAGGAACAGAATTTTTTATGTATTTTCTTTGTATATATTTGTATGTATATGTTGTTTTGATAGAGGACCTCAGGGAAGATTGGACTTGTCCAACTGAGCCTCCTCTTTAAATAAAGTCATTATTATTATTATTATACCTTTACTGACTTCATAAGTTGTTTGCATCTGCCAAGTTTCAGGTCTCAGACCGCAATAGTTTCCATAACATTTCATTTTGACATTTTTTCCCATGAAAAAGCCAGTTTCCAAAATTGACCTTGCCGTAAAATAGGTCATTTGACCCAGATTTTACACACATAAAGCATGGAGGCTCCACATAAAATTTCACTTTCACAGGCCCAGTGATTTCTGAGAAAACCATAATCTTAACTTTGATATTTAAATGACCTTGGGTCAAGAAATGACCTTGACCTTAATTACATACCATCATTGACTCCATTTGTGTTGTCTGCATCTAGCAACTTTCAAGTTTCAGGCTGCAATAGTTTCCACAATATCCAATTTTTTCAACTTTTCCCATGTAAAAGCCTATGTTTCCAATATTGACCTTGTCAAGGTCATCCCAGGGTCATCATTTTACCAAACTATGATGGGCTGGAGTGCCTGATGCTACATACTCAGGCTGCAACAGTTTCCAAAATATCCATTTAATTGTTTTCACCATTTCCCATTGAAAAGCCTGTTTCCAAAATTGACCTTGCCGTAAAATAGGTCAAGGTCATTTTATCAAACTATGGTGGGTTGGAGTCCCCGATGCTCCATACCACGTTTCGTGGAAATTGGCCCACCGGTTCTGAGATTTTTGAACGGTTTATACCATATATGGGCGTGGCAGCCATCTTGGTCATATAACCAAGGTATCGCAAACAAAATTTCAATGCAACTACCCAAGGAGGCTCCACATAAAATTTCAGCATGATCGGAAGCAATTTATGAGAAAACCATAATCTTAATTTTGATATTTAAATGACCTTGGGTCAAGGTCAAGAAATTACCTTGACCTTAATTAAGTTAATCACATACCTTCATTGAATCCATTAGCTGTCTGCATCTAGCAACTTTCAACTCAGGCTGCAACAGTTTCCAAAATATCCATTGTTTTCACCTTTTCCCATGTAAAAGCCTGTTTCCAAAATTGACCTTGCCGTAAAATAGGTCAAGGTCATCATTTTATCAAACTATGGTGGGTTGAAGTCCCCGATGCTCCATACCATGTTTCATGGAAATCGGCCCATCGGTTTTGGAGAAGGTTTTTGATGGTTTTTACCATATATGGGGGTGGCGGCCATCTTGGTCATGTGACCAAGATACAAAATTTGAATGCCACTTCCCAAGGAGGCTTCACATAAAATCAACATGATCAGCCTAGCGGTTTCAGAGAAGAAGATCTTTGAAATTGTGGATAACGAAAGAACGGATGGACGCCGGATCATGGCCATCCTATAAGCTCACTTTGTGAGCCTTCGACTCAGGTGAGCTAAAAGGAAATGGGCATCCTGGATCTTTGTCGGCTCTGTGTGATTGGCAGTCATTACAGTGTTCCTTTAATTATTTTGAGCAGTGTATAAACAAACAGAAAACAGGGATCAAAGCACAAGCAAAGCATTATGAGCTGTAAGATGTATGATTTATTATATCAAATCTACATATATCTATTTTTATAGCACTATCCTTGAAATAAACTGATTACTTCCCCAAAATTATAGACAGTCCTAGAAGGAAGTCTGGAAAAAATATAACAGAAAAGTTATTTTAAGATATTTTAAATTATTTAGAGAAAGACATTTGCGCCGCCTCATGGGAAAACCAACAATTTGCATATGCGAAAACAAAGGCGCAGATCAGCTTCGCGGTAACCACAATGTTGGTTTTACCACGAGTTGGCTCATTTCTATGTGATCTTGATCAACAACAAAGCAAAATTTGGCATTTTCAACTACAGTAGCTCATTATGCATGATTATGTTAACATAAATTAATCAAATCTAGCAGGTTTAATAGCACAGTTTTCACCTAACATACCTCATGATGCAATCAAATTTCATACTGAGCAGACAGATGCAACATCACATGCTACATTGGAGAAACAATTTGGGCAACAACATACAGTGAAGCAATAAACTGATGTAAGTTGTTGCCCAATTGATCCAGTTTCTAATCACCCATTCCATTTCATCACCCGACTTGTAATATTGCATTAATCTGCCCTGTAAGACATTTGGTAGTATCATTGGTATTTATGGTATAGGGTGTTTTTCAAGACAGACAAGTAAACTAAGTACTTAGTGACAAAATAACAGTCACATGGTTTACTATGACAGAAAAAATCTATATGCTTATCAAAATAATTGTAGACTCAAAATTTTGGACTGATTGGTAGCAGAATGATTGCTGTATGAAAAACAACTGCAAAAATTTGTCCAAAAAAGATTATTTGCAAAGACAAATTGTACAGATTTTTTTTTCAGTATCTTAACCGCACCCTTTTTGGTGGGAATGTGCATCATAATCACACCATTTTAACAAACTTATAGCCTATAACAGCGTATAAAAGCACAGACAAAACAATACAATTCTACAATATGCAGTTCTCCCAACTGTTCACCAAGCAGAGACTCCCAAGTCTGCGTAGTGAAACCATTTACTCCCAAAATATAAGCCATGTTATGAGAAAACCTGTTTCATGCCGTGACCATCATGACCAATTCACTCCTCCGCCAGCATGGTATAGCCACGCCCACCCCTATTTCCTTAGACAAACATTGTGTTTTTGCACCTGTATTTACCTGTAAAAAGCACGTGTTGGTTTGTTTGTCTAACCCACGTGTTGGTCAACCGTCATTGACCGTTAGCTAATGTGCAGATTTGAATGGTCAATATAAAATGAATATTAATGATGGGTGGTTTTACACAGGACTCAATTGTTAGAGCCTTCAAAGATTTGATTCAGAAAGTCAAAGATATTAAGTGAAAACAAAAACACTGGACATCAGGGCCTAGAATTACAATCCTCCCTTAAAGGTAAGGAAGACCTTAGTTAAGGTCACATATTTCAGCATCCAAAAAGATGTATTTAAAACATACCTCTACATTTTCGCCAAAGCAGTTATTGATTTTGACAGTAAAATATCGATTTTAACAGTAAAATATCAAGTCAAAATCTGTCACCTTAAATAAGGCCTTCCTTAACTTTAAGGATGTTCGCTGCTAACATTTGACATTTCGGAACTTCCGGTTTTTCTTTTGTTGAATATCTCGAAAACGGTTGCAGATATTTTCCTAATATTTTATATTTGGATACATATTGATGATATGCATTGAATGAGCCATGAAAAATGTCAATCTACGGAACTTCATTTTTTCACCCCATTTTCTGCAACTTTTCAGAAAATTTTAGTTGTCAGTAAAATTTAGGGGGTAGGGTAGATTAAACTTGAATATTATACATCTTCAAATAAATTGCATTAGTTCGATGTTTGTTTTAGCAGCAATATTATACAATTATTGACTATTGAGTCATTGAATATGATGTGATATCCAACAGAGACTACCAATATTGACCGAGGCGAAGCCGAGGTCAATATTGGTAGTCTCTGTTGGATATCACATCATATTTAATGACTCAATAGTCAACAATTGTTTTATTATATAACACTCTTTTTATACAAACATGATAAAAATAATTTTAAAATAAGTATTTTTATCTGTAAACGAATTAGTGTATACATACAGTTTACATATAGTCCCAGCATGACTGAAAAATGTTCATTGGGACATTAAGTCTAAATTCAAATAAACTTAACAGTAATAAACATCATTTGTACTTCATCAGCATTACTGCTTGACAGTTATCAATGTACATTTCCAATGACAGAGAGAGTTCTAAATTTAGTAACATATATTCAATGGGAAAAACCCCAGGTCATAGAATATGACAAAATATGCAATGGACTGAAACCATTGTCTGAAATGCTGTCTATTTATAGTTATATAATAAATATGTATATGGTCTTCTAAGTCGGTCTTTCTGTCTTTGGTGTGCTAGTTTTAAAATGTTTGGTGGTTTTATGAAATGGGCTTCAAGAAACAAAACAGACGAAAAAATGCTTAAAATGGCGATTTTCAAGTTGTTCGTTCTCTCTTATATGCACACTACCCTATATATTTCTTTCTTTTATTCGAACAATATTACGAAGTTCTATCTTGTGAGAAAATACAAGAAAAAGTTTGAATCTACAAATATGGGTTTGGCACATTTCAAAATATTGATTTTTTCCGACTTTTCAAGTATGGGGGTAGGGTTGGAAAACGACTTGCAAAATTTTGTCATCCACTTCAAGTTGCAACTTTTTCATTGCTTTTGGTCCAAAATAGTCTGCATTACGTAAATATTATGACTTTTGAAAGCATTCTAGGTGTATTTTTGTTCAAGACAGGTGTGTTTCAAAGAATTGAAAATTAAATTAATTTTACTAAATTTGAAGCATAGTTTTCAGAGGTCTCATTCACAGGCCTGTAGCTCGAAACAATGCACACTACCCTATACTTATTTTGTTTTCAAATGTCTTGTGTTGTAATTTGGAATCAAAAAAGAGTGGTTAGAAAAAAAGTTTGAATATTTTTTCATTGGCAGCGAACATCCTTAAAGGAGGATTGTAATTCTGGGCCCAGATCTGCAATATCAAGCAGGTTTTCTCACAATGCAGCTTACAAAGTATCAATCATTTTTTATACATGAACAATTACGCAAAAAAAAAAACACACACTAAAATGTTATTCCCCATATTAAAGACACACATAGCATCATAAAACATTACGAGAAAGCTGTTCCATGATAATCATGCAGTCAGAGAAACTCATAGAAAATTACGATATTGCAAGATCACTGTTTTCCGTGACATTGTTAGATTTCCCTGCTTACTTGGGAGAGTAAAAGTTTTGACCAATAATATAAGTGTCCTGTTTGCACTCCTTGCTACAACATTTCACAAGATTGCAGCCAGCACAACATTTAAGGGCAGCTTTCTTGATACAGCTAGGGTGTCCACAGTAGTCAGGAAAGCTCAGGAAACAATCCAAGGATGGCTCTCTTCATCAGGAAAACATGTCCGTGAAATGTGTACCCCCTCAAACCCCACTTTTACTTAGCAAAACTGGCATATGCAGGGGTACACCCATTTTTCTTATTTTTGCTCCAAAACATAGATTGTGGGTACTTGTTAGAACCGCCTCGCCGAGAAAACTGAAAATTTTCAGTTTTTACAACTTTTAAAAGTCTCTGTATATTGCATGGGTGTGTTTTCGTAATGTTCCGCAAAACTAAAGGAACCTCAGGTGAGTGACCAATTCATTTCAATCACTACGATTGGTAATATCCAAATCTGGATCTGGCTGACTGGAAATATGTTTGCAGGCACCAGAAGAATCTGATTTTACATGAACAGTGTTTTCCTGTTCAAGAATGGTATCTTCAGGTTCAAGAGGTTGTCGCCTGGCATTGTTCTGATTAGCAAGATTTCTTCTTCTTGTTCCAGATTCTAAGACTACGAGCACGATCCCTTGCAACTGTTGATGGGGGTTATATTGTTGCTTTGTTTTTTTCAGAGTCCAGTCATTGGCAGATTTATCCAAGTGACTTCCTTGCTGACAACCAGAAGCAGATTGACTATCCTTCAAAAGCGTGGCATTTTTGGCAGCAAATATCCTGATCACAAGTGACAACGCCTTAAGAGTTTCTGGGTTCTGGGGCCAGTTGTTCAAAACTAACGACGTCGTTAGTTAACGTTTCCTTAACATTTCAAACATTAATATTACAAATACAGTTATTTTTTGTTGAAAAAATGTGAGAATCCTTTGCGCAAAGGATTCTCACATTTTTTCAACAAAAAATAACAGTGTATTTGTTACTTTAGCTGATATTTGCTGAACAAATTTATGTTTTAACGATATTGTTAAGCTAACAATGCTTTGAACAACTGGCTCCTGCTGTTCAATTTCTAAGAAGCTGTCAGATCTTCTCTGTCCAAAACGTTGATGTACTACAGAAGAGTTTTCGGAATCACATTGGAAAGCAATTTGTCCTCCTGCTCAACCATTATTTGAGCTGTCTCGTGGGAAAACCAACAATGTGGTTTCCGAACAGGTCCGACACAAATCGACCTGTACAAGCACAGAAAAGAGCTAGAAGCTTGAAATTTCGGATTTAAGTAGAAGAGGAATTGTACTATCCCAGTAGTGAAAACAAAGGCGCTGATCAGTTACCGCGAAGCTGATCTGCGTCTTTGTTTTCGCCTATGCAGATTGTTGGTTTTCCCATGAGGCGGCTCATTTTTTATCAAAAACTTTTCAATGATCCTTAAACATAACATCCATTATCAGCCTCTTTCAGGCATCTTGTTGTATCGTTAATGGTCATAGGTATCCACCGCTACCATTTCAAAACGATAAGGCTGCTATTTCTTCAATTGCTTGCAATTAACATGATTAATGGTAAATTATTGGTAAAATAAACTGTAATTTAATTAGTCTTCAAAATTTTATGCTTACTGATGTACAGGGTTGAATGCGTTTGTACAGGATTGCAAAAACGCTTCAAAAATTCTAAGATCGCTGAATTCTATGATCTTAATCCCACCATTTTCCACAAGATCGCAGTATTCAATGAGTTTCCCTGACTGCATGGGATGGGTGCACCTGACAATCAAGATTCAATCTCCTACAGGCACTAGATCAGGCTTTGCATACTGACACACAAGACTTGCGTGTGTGTATAAAACAATTTATTAAAGAACCTATTCATTTCTACAGTCTCATTTCCTATCTCACTTCTTGGAAGCTAGATGCCAGTTTTTGTGACTACGAGTACTAATGATCACAGTGTCCAAACGGAACACCGGAAAAGTGGCCGAAATGCCAAACGCACACATCACCTTTCAAAATAGCAGTGAATATGTTGAAACCCACAGCAATGTGAAGTTAAAAGGCTACCGATCCGGTGTTTTTCTGGCATTCTGATTGGACACGGTGAATGATTGTATGATATGTTTTAAGTACATAAGAATGATTTGGTCGACTGTTTGTAGCACTAAATCATAGATTGGCTGGAGGAGAATCACCAGACAGAGCTGAGGCAGGAATGTAGTACCATTTGTCAGCTGGAAAAAGAGAGAAAATGAATTGCATGCATGAACAATACCACATGCTTATTTGATCCTTTTACAAGAAACTTGACTCTTTAACAGCAAATTACTGCTTCCCCTTCTTTATAAATATTCATCATTTGATTTAATACCAATTTTACAATTGGCCTAGATTTAGGAGGCTGATTACCAGTTTACATTCTTTCTCTACCAACTGATTAACGCTCTTTGAATTCTGAATAGCTTGCCAATCTTATTTTCATATACTAACATGCAAGCCTTTACAGTTCAAATCACAAGCCATGTCATGATAAAACCGGATTTTTGAATATGCAAAATCAAAGGTGCAGATCAGTTGTGCAGTGACTGCACAGCTGATCAGCGCTTTTGTTTTCGGTACACAGATAGTACGATAACTTATATCTTAAATCAAAACTTTTAAGCCTCTAGCCTGCCACTGTGACTGCTCAGGCCACTTTGTGTTGGACCTGGTCGGAAACCCCGAAGCCCTTTTTTTGGCGTTCGCAGCTCACATGTAGTGCTTTATTTTTGTTGATCAGTATACTTACTGTCAGGAGGTAATTGAGCTGGTGGACTACAGGGGGCAGCCTGAAATAGTAATAAGATAAAACATAATTGGAGAGGTATCAGTCCTGTATTTTTTTTTCAAAGATCCGCTTGCAGTATACAGTCACAAACAGCTAAGTGAACATGTTAGTTTTGTGATTTAACATCCCAGTCAGAAAATGTTCTGTCATGTCGAGACAGAGCCATCCCTTCTTAAGTATTTACCTTACATAGGGATTAATGGACTGAGGTTTAATGTCCCAGTCAACAATTTTTCAGTCTGTTGGGATGGAGCCACCGCTTCCTTGGTTTTAACCAGTACTCTGTAAGACATCTATCTCCACAGTGTGCATAATGTATCAAACTAAATTGAACAAACTTCAAAATTTTGACTATCAAAAACGGTATATTTTCATCTGTCAAATAAACAGGCACGTACCTTTCCTACAATATCACTGGCAGCTGTTGATTCTATTCTGTATGGACTGTCAAACACTTTACGAGTTTTACTGAAAAAGATAAAATTAATACATGAGCCGCCTCAGGAGAAAACCAACAATCTGCATATGCGAAAACAAAGACGCAGATCATTACCGCGAAGCTGATCAGCGCCTTTGTTTTCGCTACTCGGATAGTACAATTCCTCTTCTACTTAAATCCGAAATTTCAAGCTCCTTGCTGTCTTCTGTGCTTGTACAGACCGGTTTGTGTCGGCCCTGTTCGGAAACCACATTGTTGGTTTTCCCACGAGGCGGCTCACATATCTAGCCATTCTGAAACACAAGCAATAATATCCTTACATTGTTTTTATTTGCAAAAAGAAAACAAGGTTGAACTGCAATTGTTTTCATCAAAAATATTCTAAACTGAAAACTTTAAATACAGAGTGGGCTGCCACAGGGAACACCAAGCCTATGTGGGTTTATCTATAGGCAATTGCCACTTTCATTTTTGTCCGATATTTGAGCAGCGTCATGAGAAAAAGAGATTATTACCTATGCGAAAACAAAGACGCATATCAGCTGTGCAGTAACTGCACAGCTGATCAGCGCCTTTGTTTTCCCTACTTATTCCCAAACTTTCAAGATTCTAGATTTCTTCTGTGCATGTGTATATAGTCCGTTTTGTGTCGGACCTGGTCGGAAACACCAAAGACCAGTTTTCTTGCGTCGCGGCTCATTTCAAAAACCATACCATGATATTTGTCCCCTCTGAGCCTCTCCTGGACCAATCAGCTTCTTCCATTGTTCATGGCATTCTGTGATTATTTTTAATGCAAACTCCTGGAACAGAGATAGCAGCCATAACGTTACATGGTAGGGAAAGGGGCTCATTGAAAACATTTTCACATACCAAATGAAACGTGGTAACGCATGTAATTAATTAGACATACTGGGCAATGCAAAAAGCCTTCAAATGATTACACATTACACCAGTCTTGTTTTTGCCAAATCCAAGCAATACCTAAATGGATGTTTGATTTGTATATGTAGCTTTACATCAACAGTAAAAAGCTGATGTTATAAAGGCAAACTGCTCATAAATGTATTATGGAAAATATCCCCAGTAAAGGGGCAGAAGAAGCCCTGATGACTTTTTTTTTTCAGAATAATCATTATCCTGTCCTTTTGCCAATTTTCTGCAGGTTTTTCCCTTCAAATGACTTAACAGTCTTACCCATTCAAATGCATACTGTCCTAACGTAATTCTCCTGGAAGTAATGTACCATTGTTTTTATTCAGTTTTACATCTCTTTCAAGACTACTCAGCTCATATGAGACTGGCCAATAAAGCAAAACAGGAGAACCCAAAGAACAAGAGCTGTCACAGGACAGCGTAGCTCGCCTGACTTGTGCTTTGCCACTAAATCTATTAAAATTGATCCATGACCTTGACCTCTAGGTCACTCAGGTGTGATGGTACAATATGAAACTTCAGATCAATATCTACCACCAAGCAAAGTATTAACTTGATCTGTCAACATGTTCAAGAGATATAAATTTACAAAAAAACTTTAACCAAAAATATTAACAAAAATTTCTAAGTCAATGACCTTGACCTCAAGGTCAGCCAAGTTGGTCATGATGGTACAGTATGAAACTTCACACCACTATCTACCACCATGCAAAGTATCAACTTGATCCATCAAAATTTTCAAGAGATATAGACTTACAAAAACATTAATGAAAAACTTTAACACAAAATTTCTAAGTCTGTGACCTTGACCTAAAGGTCATCCAGGTGGGTCATGGTGGTACAGCATAAAATTTCAGACCTCTATCACCATGCAAAGTATCAACTTGATCCATCAACGCGTTCAAGAGATATAGACATAAAAACTTTAATCAAAAACTTTAACATTTGAGCAATGCGAACGTGAACGCCAACGCCGGGGTGACTGCAATAGCTCTTCCTGTACTTTCGTACAGGCGAGCTAAAAACCAAGCAGAACTTAGCTTGTCTGTGGGGGCTCAAACCCATACCAGACACAGTGGAGAGATGATCGAATGATTCAGCCCAGTAATGAAATCATCGTGCTTAACCACTCGGCCATCGGGGGTGGAAGCACTGTTGTTTATTGCCCATTTTTGCCAGTATTTGACAAATTGTTCTCCTTGAATTACTACATGTATTAGCATATGTGGGTGACATTTAGACCGTTCTTCACTTACCTTATTTTTAGCCTCTCCATTGAAGGCAAATTTGTTTGCAGGTTTACCATCAGGAATTTTGTAGATTGTAAACCATTCTCTAGTGGCCTGGAAGAAGATAACACAGAGTATCAACAGAAAGACAGAACTACATATGAGCCGCCTCATGAGAAAACCAACAATCTGCATATATGCGAAAACAAAGGCGCAGATCAGCTTCGCAGTAACTGCAACTGCGAAGCTGATCAGCGCCTTTGTTTTCGCTACATGTATAGTACTATTTCTTTACTTTCTAAATCCAAAATTTCCAGTCTCTAGTCATCTTCTGTGCTTGTACAGCCCAGTTTGTGTGAGACCTGTTCGGAAACCACATTGTTGGTTTTCTTACGAGGTGGCTCAAATTAAGCTTGATGCAGGATATCTGTCATAAATTTTCTTTCAGAATCAATTTTTTCACAAAACCTTTCATTCACCTCTAACTGCTTTTCTTGAATCAGCATAAGAGGAAGAAGTTAAGGTAGTATGAATGTTTCTATGATCAAATCTTCAGAATGAAATGTGACAGACATTAGGATCCATCACAATCTGCTTGAACACAAATCACTGCCAATTGAGTCCTCCGTCAAACCACCCATCATTAGTATTCATTTTTACATTGACCATTCAAATCAGCACATTAGCTAACGGTCAATGACGGTTAGACAACAAGGGGATTAGACAAACAAACCAACACATGCTTTCTTCAGGTAAATATGGGTACAAAAACACAATGTTTGTCTAAGGAAATAGTAGTGGGCGTGGTTATACCTTGCTGGCGGAGGAGTCAATTGAGCTATAGCACGATGTAGGTTTGTCTCTTTGTTTTCAATGATATGCCGCAAATGATGAATTTCATCTACACTTCAGAAAATACTCTGACACTGAAATGATTAATACTAACTTATAGAACATTATTTCTACAATGCTGTACCTTTGATCTCTTCTTTTTAGACAGCCTACAATTTTCAAAACAGTTTGGCGATGGCCATACATGTCAATGAACTCACCTTAATAAAACCTGGCATGTGTTTTTCTACATCTTCTATATCTGTAACAGATAACAGATATTTTTGTTTACTTTGTGGTTTAAAGTCCCAGTCAACATTTTTTCACCCATTTAGGATGGAATCCTCAATTCATGGATTTTAACCTGTACTTTGGGTAGTAAAGGTGTCTTGCTCAAGGAAGCAATCCAGCACCATTGGGAATCAAACCCACTGTCTCAACATTCCAGAGTCTAAAGCACATCTCACTAGGCTATCACGCTCCCCTTGATAAAGATAATTATTGTCAATTTATCATAAAAGGTAAAATTCTAACAAACAGCACAACTCATGCATTTTTTTCTATGACAAACCAAATACAGGTAATCTTTAATGTGACAAAATATATGAGCCACCTCATTGGAAAACCAACAATGTGGTTTTTGAACAGGTCCGACACAAATCAGGCTGTACAAGCAAAGAAAAGAGCTAGAAGCTTGAAATTTCGGATTGAAGTAGAAGAGGAATTGTACTACAGTGAACTCGACAATGGAGAATCATCGACAATGGCGAATCACTCCCAAAGATATTGCAGAATTTCTTGAAACTTTGACCAAATATTATTCATTATATAAGTCGGTCATTTACTTTCATCTATGCCTTGAGGTTTGGTAAAGGAATGGAGTCAAAATTCCACCGGACAATAAAATCAGGGTTGCTGAAACGCTTGACCCCTTAACTTAGATGCCTAGTTTATTGTTCCTCAAAAAGTGACGTTCAGATATAATGTGTTCTTACCTCGTTTCTAAGCATTTGATTATGACCACCTTTGCATTACTTTAATGCCTAATATCCCTGCTTATGCAATATGCCTGTTTTTGATAAAATGTTTGAAATTTAAGGTAGTAATACGCGGGGAAAGATGTACATCTAAATTCGACAATAGCGAATCATACTTTGTGTGGTGAAAAGAATGTGCACAAAGCACTGATAATCTACCTTTGGAAGGCTTGCCCAGGTACCATTTGGTTTGGTCAATGGCGTAACTAATATTGATGCAAGTCATGGTTTAACCTTCTTGCTTTTAGGCTTGCATTGATTCGTTACAGCAATAAGACATGCTTAAATCGGTATAATTGACATTTCGGATATGGCATTTGCTGTTGACAGTGAACGAAAAGTACAAAAGCAAATTAACACAATATTAGCGAACACCATTTAGTTTCGTATGATGATGGCATCATTTATGTGCAAAAATGCCCTTCCAAAATGGTTTCTTTTGGGCTATAGACTATATGATTCGCCATTGTCGAGTTTGGTTCGCCATTGTCTAATGCGGTTGGTATCATATCAACAGAGTTATCTCCCATTAAGAAATTGAATGAATTAAAATTATTATTTTTCTGTAAAGCTGAGATACGTTAGATGTTCTTAGTACCAAATAGAACAACATTCCTATGGTCGTGTTTAAAAAAATAGCGTTTGACCTCTTAGTGATTCGCCATTGTCGAGTAAACTGTATCCGAGTAGCGAAAACAAAGGCGCTGATCAGCTTCACGGTTACCGCGAAGCTGATCTGCGTCTTTTTTTGCATATGCAGATTGTTGGTTTTCTCATGAGGCGGCTCATATGCACAGTATTGTATACATAAACTCCACATTTTCTATCATTTCTTCATAATACACATACAAAGTTTTGTGGCAATGCAAAAGAAGCGGCCATAAAGTCTTGTTTGTTTGATTTTTAATATATCCCAGTATACAGCTATGTTTATATCGGGGTGTTGCCTCCATTTATGGAACTTCTACCCAGTATCAGGGATGTCATGACTTCCAAAACATGCTTTGAATGTAACCACCAAAGTATGCAACTTACTTAGGCTTAAATGCATGGATGAAAATGCTCAGACCCTCTATGCAGTTTATTAGTAATCAAGGTGGTCATTCATTACATGGAGATTCAAGCAGCCCATGTATTTCTCACTGCATCCCCCTCCCCAGTCCCAAATGGCCCTCATTTTTTAGTTCTTTCACTTTTTTTCTATACATAAAATGCATGTACAGAAATGCTGATAAATATTCAGTACACTCCTAGTAATGATGAATGAGTTTTTTATCATTAAATAAATCAACAAATTGAAAAATATGAGATATTGACCAAGACTTTATCTTTCAAGACAGATGTAATGGGAAAAGAAACTAACAATGCACTGCAGTTATAATGATTCTAAAGTTTCAGACATATTGGTCTCTACAAACAGTGCAGATCAAAAACTGTTTCTATACGATTTGTCTGATCAGACTCCAAGCTGATAGCTGCTGAACCATCTTCATCTTTTAGAGGCATTACAAAATGGTCCCTGAATTAGAGATTAGCCAGTGAGTCCAGTAGCAGAGTATTTATTGTAGTCAATATCTCGAAATCTTGATTACAAGTTGACAGCTTTAATAAAATTTTACCCATCAGTTGTAATATTTTGTTTTGAGGCCAATGTCTTTTGAGCTAGGAGATAGTTTCAAGTGTGAGAAACAATTTGAGCCGCATCATGAGAAAACCGGAATGAGAATACAAAGACGCCGATCAGCCGTGCAGTACATTGAAACACAGCAGGCCATTTTGTATCTGACATGGCCGGTAACCATTAAGACCACATTTCCCATGTCCATTTTAAGCAATTTTAAAGTGTCACACAACAAAAATACTCCTAAATCACAGCAAAGTCATGGTACCAAAGACGCTTTTGGTCAGAAACCAAGATTTACACAAGATATAAAGATGAGAGGACCTACCATTAAGTTGTTCTGCTAGGGGATCATTTACATCTATAGTAAGGACTTTCCAGTCTGTCTCACCTGTAAGCAAAATACCACAATCTGAAGTTAGATATCTCACAAACACAACGGCTTCATTATTTTCAAATTAAACCATTTGAAACAAATGGACTTGCCCATCATTGTCATTTGGATAAATCCACTTTTGTTTTTAGGGACGTCACATCTGGGACTGCTTGCCTATGTCCCATAAAAAGGCTGCTATGCTTATACAAGTTAAAACTAAATAAGCGTAATGCTACCAATCCTTTTTATCCAGGGCAGTTGAACAAATGAGCCGCCTCATGGGAAAACCAACAATCTGCATAGGCGAAAACAAAGACGCAGATCAGCTTCGCGGTCACCGCGAAGCTGATCAGCGCCTTTGTTTTCGCTACTCGGATAGTACAATTCCTTTTCTACATAAATCTGAAATTTCAAGCTTCTAGCTCTTTTCTGTGCTTGTACAGGCCGGTTTGTGTCCGACCTGTTCGGAAACCACATTGTTGGTTTTCCCACGAGGCGGCTCAAATTTAGTGGCCGTGTTTTACATCCCACTGACTCAACAGCTAAGGTCATATGGAGACAGGACTTTGGTGTAATAATTTTTTATCTGAAAGAAGGGCAAAGCCTGGAATGTGTGTAAATTTTGTACAATTATTTGTATAACCGGCAAGGAAATAGGGCATTACTGTAAAACAACTGAGAGTGCCTAAATTTTCAACAGGGCCAAGTACCCAGAACACCAATTTGAAAAGCTACTGACCTTCATCGACTAAGCACATAATTCCTAGAATTTTAACTTGTATCACTTCTCCTCTTTTGTGTATCTACAATGAAAAGCATTTTGTTTGTAGAGGTTAATATCCCAGTCAACAGTCAATGCTTCAGTCATGTTGGGACAGAGCAAACCCTTCCTGGGTGTTAACCAGTACTGTGCAGAGTTAATGCCGTATTGCTCAAGGACACATGGTACCCTGTGTTGGAATTGAACCCAGGACCTCTCGATTCAGATTCTGATGCTCTACCACCAGGCTACAGCACTCCCTGGATAAAGCGTTTTGCTTCAACAAACTAACTATTGGCAGTAGAACCTTGTGAAAATGAACAAAATTATCAGTTCAATATATTGGGGTTTAACAGCTTACTGGAACATGTCTGGCATTGGCAGATCTAGATTTTTTGTAGCAGTTCTAACATGTACCCACTATCAATGTTTTGAGCACAAATATTAAATAAAAATATTTTTTTCCAATGAAATTTTCAATTTATCAGCTGTATATATAGTATAGGCAGGTTTTGGTACTGGTTGGAGCTGATCACTTACTGCTTGCCCAATCTCACAGACATCTAGAGGGTCGACATCTCCCTTGGTTCCTGTTGATGGCTCCTCATGTTCTGGATCTTCCCAGGTCTACAAATATATCAACACATTACATTGAGATTTTGAGCAATCAATTTCAGTCCATCACGTTGAGACAAAGTCCCTACCTGAGTACATTACCAACTTATTGGTAAAGAGCTAGCCATCTTGCTCATCATGCTCCCACCTTGTTATTTTTTTTTGTCTTTTATAATGTCTTGTGTTGTTTTTTTCTGTCCCGACCAGCGTCTTTTGGTTCTTTTTTAATACATGTAGAATCAATTTGTTTTTTAATCTTCCTCTTGGCCAGATGCTTTCCTGGTAACTGAGCTTGAGTTTGCTAACATTCAACACAGCCTTGCTACCAACCAAGGTTCTGCACTTGATGTTTCGCAGTGTAGGGGACTGTAACCTAACAATAAATTTTGTCTGGCCTTACCTGTGGGAAAGCCCCATAGTTCCAAATATAACCGTGGTGGGGGAAACAGTTCTTCACAAACCTTACAGCACCTTTCTTTACATCCTGTTTGATTGGGTTCAGCTCATCTTCTTTACTGATCTGTTGAAGAGAGAAAACATATGGAGCTGTTAATGTTGGTCAAACTTTTGAACCTTTTTAAGATGCAGAGATCTGGCCACATAATGCTATGCCATGAGAATACCAGATTTTTGCTTCTGCGATAACAAAGACGCAGATCAGCTGTGCAGTAACTGCACAGCGCCTTTGTTTTCTGCTTGCTCAGTCTAGGTTTCTGACAAGATCAGATACAAACCAAAGTTCTGGACTATAAACCGGAACTACATATTACATGATTGTAATAAATATCAAACTATCTTACCACTCTGACCGAAGCCAAGAAAATCAATGGTGCAAATCAATTTGTTGGTCACATATGGAAGAAACAAAAGACAAGGGTTGTACATGTATTAATGATATGATATGGTATGATTTTCATCAAAATGACTTTATATGCTCAAGACAATGACTAAGAAAACAACAAATAGTTTACAAAACTGCTTTATGTAATATATTGTACAGTATGCTAATTGTACAGTATAAATACTTGTAAATCATGATAGAAATATCCCTAGGACAAATATTGAATAATGTCAATTAAAATTTATTGGAGATAAAGTACTGGCAATAATTTTCAATAGGTACAGCAAAGCATGAGTATACCAACAAGACAAATTATCATCATCTTTCACAAAGCTGAATATTAAGGCTGAGCACAGTGAGCAGCCTGCTTGAAAACTTTTGAAACTCAGCTACCCAGATGCTGGAACAGTTAGTGGGTTGATGCTTTGATGTCTTGACTGAAATGTCAGCATCTGAGCCACCCCATGGGAAAACCAACAATCTGCATAGGCGAAAACAAAGGCGCAGATCAGCTTCGCGGTAACCGCGAAGCTGATCAGCGCCATTGTTTTCGCTACTCATATAGTACTATTCCTCTCCTACTTGAATCCGAAATTTCAAGCTTCTAGCCTGCTTCTGTAGCTGTACAGGTCGGTTTGTGTCGGACCTGTTCGGAAACCACATTGTTGGTTTTCCCACGAGGTGGCTCATTTGTGATAGAGAGTTCACTTTCATTCTGATCAGCTGACTGAGAAATTGACAACATTATCACAGCAACCTATCCACCCATTTCAAAACAGAGATTCAAAATCATGACAAGAATAAGAAAGATCTGCTTTTTGAGATAATTTGTTTTAATCGAAAAGGATAACCAAATTAGCCAGTACATTGCATTTTTAAGTTGATTTCTATGAAATACAAGACATGTTTTTCAATTCTAAGTTCCGGAGACAACACCAGACCAGAACCACACATTTATTTTGTTTAGGCCTTTCTACTTTTATGTTTCATACAGATACATGTGTTCATAAAAATATATTTGAAGAAACCTTGTAACTGTATTTTATTTGGCACAAAAATTTTGTTTGTATGAAAGATTGCATTGGTATCAATGAACTGTAAAATGTCAAGTTAGATCAGGTAACTTTGACCTACAATCACAATTATTAAACCATGTGCAACCAGTTGAAAAGATCTGTGCATACAAAAAATATAAATGTAAAAACTAGAAAAAAAATAGAAAATGTGTTTATGAAACACTATGCCCCCCAACTGGTAAGTCACTTTCAAGATGTAAAAATGTCCAAAAAATGACTAAGTTCAAATTGTAAAAAAAGTGACAAAAATTAATCTGAGGAGTATATCCCAACCAGATGCATATCTTCAAAGCATGGTCACAATGTCTGCAAAGTTTTAAAAGTATCAGTATTAAATTGTAGGAGGAGTTGCGCACACAAGGTACCCTCTATCCATTCACTAAAATGCCCGAAAAAAATGACTAAGTTCAAATTGTGAAAAAAAAATGACAAAAATAATCCAAGGATTACATCCAAACCACATGCATATCTTCAGACCATGCCCATAACACATGTAAAGTTTAAAATAAATTGGCATGAAACTGTAGGAGTTGCGCACACAAGGTACCCACTGCCCATTCACTTTCATTGTGAAAATGCCTGAAAAATGGCTAAGTTCAAATTGCGAAAAAAGTGATAAAAATTAATATGTGAGGATTATATCCAAGCCACATGCATATCTTCAAAGCATGGTCACAACATCTGTAAAGTTTCAAGAGAATCAGAATAAAACTATAGGAGGAGTTGCGCACACAAGGTACCCAATATCTATTCACTTTATCAAGAATTAAAAAGGGAAATAACTCTCACAGAATGGGCCCCTAGCCCCTTGAATTTACCTGAAAGAAAAAATATGGGTCCTCTTAATTTTCATATACAAACTACATACCAAATTTCAAGATCCTAGCTCTAACGGTTCCTGACCGAGTGCTAAGTCACATTAGTGTTACTCATCAAAGACTGACTGTACTGAACTGCACTGGACTGGACGGACAGACTGAAACCAATATGCCCCCTCAACTACTTCGAAGTTGGGGGCATAATACCCCGAAATATTGTGAAACACAATGACAATTACATGAAAGATTTGCCACTTCATGACTAGATAATAATACATCAAGAGTGATCAGACATGAGTACACCCACCTCCACACGGTGAGGAAACATGGCAGGGCATGGATAACCATGAAAATGTGCAGGAGTTTTACTTCTGCTTTGTACCTACTATGCAGGGGAACTAACAGGGCTGTATGAAATTAATACAGACATAACTCTGTTTATATTGTGGTTTAACATACCAGTCAACAATTTTAGTCATGAAGTTCCTGTGTTCTGTATGTGGAATTGATGTCTTGCTGAAGAACACAGCTGTGTGCCAGTAGGGTTGAACCCATTACCTCTTGAGAATGACATTCTACCACTGGGCCACTGTTTTTTCTTATTTAGACAAAACTGGCAATGTAAAGTAAATCATGGATTTCAGGGTAGGGAAAATCCAACTTAGCAAGGGATTTGAAGCAAGGTTGTTACAAATGAGCTGTCTCAAGAGAAAACCAACAATGTGGTTTTTGAACAGGTCTGACACAAACCGGGCTGAACAGCCACAGAATACAGCTAGAAACTTGAAATTTCGGGTTTAGAAAGTAGAGAAATTGTACTATCCGTGTAGGGAAAACAAAGGCGCCGACCAGCTTCGCAGTTACTGCGAAGCTGACCTGCGCCTTTGTTTTCGCATATGCAGATCGTTGGTTTTCTCATGACTCGGCTCAAATGCTACACGATAATTACAGTACATGACAATATTATACAGTACCTCCATTTTATGATTGGTCCATCTTGGGATTTCCACCACCATGTTACAGATGCTGCTCCCTGCATTGGCGTATAGTGGGATGTCGTGGAATGGAGAGATTGGAACACCTTCCTCGTCAGCTGAAAAACAATTGAAAAGTTACATTTGAGCTGCCTCATGAAAAAAGCAACAATCTGCATATGCAAAAACAAAGACGCAGATCAGCTTCGCGGTAACCACAAAGCTGATCAGCGTCCTTGTTTTAGCTGCACAGATCTGCAGATAGTACAATTCCTCTACTTTGTTTGTGTCAGACCTGTTCGAAAAACCACATTGTTGGTTTTCTCCCGAGATGGCTCATTTAGTATTTATTTACAATATGCTGTGCACTTGTATTGCAAGATACATTGTCCACTATTTTTCTCAATTAAAATGCACGAAACGTTTGTAAAAAGACTCGGTCATCCATTCCATAATTAGTATATCAATTAAAAGCATGGACTTTCTCATATAAAATGCCAATATATGTTTAGAACACTATTTTAACCCAGTTTCTTCTATATTCATTATTGATGGAATTTATGGTAAATTACTTTGCCATGCTATCACCAACTGTATTTATTTGACTTACTGAAAGATGCAAAGAATGAGGTTTGGTTCAAACAAATGAAACCCTCATGGTATGATTTCCGTACTTTTGTATACACCAGTCATTTGTAACCATGCCCACACCCCCACCTACGCGGAAGGGTGGGGGATAAGTGGGCTAAAGTGTGGAGCAATTACCTCATCCACAGGGCCCCTCATTATCATATCAGCCTAAGAATGTGTGAGAAAACCAACAATTGAGGGCCGCAAGGGAGATTAGTTTTGTACTAATTGTGTTACCCTCATGAAATAAAGTCTATTATTATTATTATTATTATTATTATTAGAAGCCCCATGGTCTGCTATCTATTACATTTTGTTACACTTTGATAATTTTCCACAGCTTGATTTATCATTAGACAATCCTCATACTACTTGGAAATAGGGCTGAAGCTATCTGCACAACAATCGGATAAGTGGCATTATCAGCAAGACATTCGTGTGGATTGCCTACCAAATAGGTATTGTATATCTGCACAATCGAAGGACCTGATTTTCAATAATACAGGTGACTCTCGTTAACTCGAACTTGAGGGGACCGAGCTTATCATTTCGAGTTATCAGTAACGAGTTAACCAATTCATGACGTCATAGCTACCAAAATCGTATAACAAAAATATTTTTCCCATACACATGCTTCAGAAAATGCATTACTTCAATGTTATTTAAACAGACTGTAACAATTAAAATTTGATACATTTGAATTTTTTTATGCACTAGTCATTTGTAACCACGCACCCTCCCTCCCCCGGCTCGGGGAATAGCGGGGACTTTAACTTATGGTCCAGCAAATTCCCCGCTAAAAGCCCCACCCTGCGGGAACTGCTCGTTGGTAAAACCAATGCTGTTTTCCACGGCAGCCTGCTATCTTTTCAATTTTTTATTCACAGCATTTTTTATGCATATGATACATAAGGCAAACCCCGGGTATTTCCCTCACACTGCCGTGGCAAAACTTTGGTCAAAGCCCCGCTCTTTTCTAAGGCTATCCCCGCCCTCCCCCGGGCCTGGGGGCCGTGGTTACAAATGTCTAGCGCATTACCTGGATTGTCATGGTATCTTATGATGTCAAGGTCACATGCCCAGACAGTGCATCACATGGACATGTGACTCATTTGCATGAAGTGTGTTTTGTTATAGTTTCTGGAAAGACAACAATGATAAACAAAGTGTTTCCAACTAATAACTACTTTAATATATACAAGCAAGTAGCTCTATGGAAGCTGGCATACTAAGAACTGATTCCACGTGGTAGCGTTACCTGTATAAATGATGAGAGCTAAGTAGACTAGCTGCAAATACTGAAACATCTCCCTTCTTTTGAAATGAGACAATTTTAAATTAACGACAACTTAATTTTACAAAAGAACAATTTAAACTTGAGTCACTGAATGCTCAGGTAAGCCACTGTACTAAAGTCAATAAGTCGAGTGATGATTATCAGATCAGCAACGGAAAACTGGGTAAAATTTATAATCCAAACAAGCATTGATAAAATGTCAGATAAGCATCGGCTGCTATAACTACAAGATCCAGATAAGATCATTGTTCAGTTTACTATTTACACACAGCTGTTTACTATTCTACATCGATTCAATCACTCTCGGTTTAACCTGTCTGCCGTAGCGAGTTATGTAAACAGTAAACAGGCTTGTCCGTCTTTTCACTTCCTGGCCTTGTTTTTACAGAGGTGGAAGCGTCTGACTGTTGAGGTTCCGAAAGGGAAGTTTCTTCCTTTATATGCAAATCAATTTCTGGTGTTTCAGGAATGCACTCATTGGTCTTAATGATGTGACGCCTATTTCTTCTATAAATTGCACCATCTTCAGTACGCAATGAGTACGATCTTTCATTAAGCTTGTCAGTAATGACTGCTTTTTGCCATGTTTTGGTTTGCATATTTTGGACCCGTGCCGGGCCTCCAATTTCTAGCGGCTCCAGCGGTTTGGTACGCCTATCAAAATGAGATTTTTCCATAGTTCTGCAGGCTTTCAAATTGGCGCGAACTATATCTGGGGAAACAGCACGTGGTTTCAATTTCTCTTTCGAGGTCGGTAGGATTGACCTAAGAGAGCGCGACATTAGGAGTGCGGCAGGAGAATACTGAGTGCTGCTCAAAGGCGTATTTCTGTACTCGAGTAGACCTATCATAGGGTCTGTTTTTGCCGTTTTGGCCTTAGTGAAGATGCGTTTGCACACCTTGACGTACGATTCAGAGAATCCGTTTCCTTGACTATGATGCGGTGATGACGTAACACGTTCAAAGTCCCATTCTTTTGCGAACTGTACATATTCTTCTGATGTAAAACAAGTTTGATTATCACTGATTACCCTTTCCGGGATTCCTAGACGTGAAAAGATGCCTTTCATCCGTTTGATGATTGTTGTACTTCTCATATTCGGTAACTCTTTCACTTCGAAAAAGTGCGAATAATAGTCAGCAACGACTATGAATGTTTTCTGATCCCATGAAAACAAATCAGTGCCTACTATCTGCCAAGGGTATTCGGGTATGGTGTGCGGCATCAGCGGTTCTTTTGCATTAGAGCTTCGATGCTCAAGGCAAACAGGGCAGTTTAATACCATCTGAGTAATATCTGCGGAAATTCCGGGCCAAAATATCAAGTCACGCGATCGTTTTAATGTTTTCTCTACTCCCATATGACCTGAGTGAACGAGTTCTAACAAACGCGACCTCATTGACCTCGGAATAACAAGCTTTTGCCCTTTCATTATCAGCCCATCAAACACTGCCAATTCTTCCCGGTAGTTCCAGAAATCCAATATTTCAGGTCTGCATTGCTTCCTGTAGACTGGCCACCCATCCAAAACTACCTGCTTCAAAACAGCTAACTGCTCGTCTTGCTCAGTTTGCAACTTAATTTCTTCCAATTTTTTTGTCACTGACAGGTAGACTGGACATGACAAAATTGACCTGAACCTCCAAAGATTCTGACAGAGCAGGGCATGTATCACTGACTGATTTCCTAGAGAGCGTGTCCGGAACAGGAATCTGCTTTCCAGGCCGAAAACGGACATCAATGTCAAAACGTTGCATTTGAATCATCATACGCTGCAAGCGTGCAGGGCACAGGTGAAGGGGCTTCTTGAAAATCGGAATCAAGCTGAGGTGATCCGTTTCAACAATAACAGGCCTGCCATATACCCAATGATAGTACCGCCTAAGTCCAAACAAAATACCCAAACACTCGAGTTCAATCTGAGCATAATTCTTTTCGCTAGATGTAAGCGACTTGGAAGCATAGGCAATAGGTTTTCCCTCTTGCAAGAGCGTGGCGCCTAGACCTGATCGACTGCTATCAGTTTGTAAAATCAGTGGTTTCGCTGGATCATAGTACGCAAGAACCTGACCTGGTTCCTGTGTAATTATTTCCTTAACCTTGGAGAAGGCCTCTTCCTGGGGTTTTCCCCAGTAAAATTCCACTGAATTACTGAGCAGCTCACGTAAAGAACACGTGGCTTCTGCAAGGTTTGGCGCGAAACGAGACAAATAGTTCACCATTCCAAGCCAAGTTTCAAGTTCTGACCAATTTTCTGGAGGAGGCATGTCTTTGATAGCTGAGATTTTGGCGGGATCAGGGCGTAAACCGTCGTGTGACAGCAAATGACCAAAGTAGCCAATTTCGGTTAAACCAACCTCTAATTTGTCCTCGTTTAGCCGGATACCCCTGTCCAAAGCCCTTTGAAGTACTGACCTCAGATTTTGGTCATGCTCATCCCTAGTTTTGCCAAAGATCAAAATGTCATCAACTATTGATACCACCCCGGGTAACCCCTCAAAAGACTCATCCATTTTGCGCTGGAAAATGTCCATACTAGATTTCAACCCCATTGGAAGCCTCAAATACCTATACCTGCCAAAACAGGTGTTGAACGTAGTCAAAAATGAAGACTCTGTGTCCAACATGACATTCCAGTATGCAGAAGTGGTGTCTAAACGTGAGAAGTATTTGGCACTATTCAACTGAGGTAAAATATCATCCAAAGTTCTGATGGGGTAGTGAGGGCGCTGCACCTTTTTGTTGAGGTCATGCGGATCTAGACAAATTCGTAATTTACCTGATTTTTTTTCTACAATGACCATCGAGTTGACCCACTGACTGGGCTCATGAACCCGTTGAATCACGCCTAATGACTCCATACGGTCAAGTTCTGCTTTACATTTGTCTTTTAGCGCAACCGGTATTCTACGCGGCGGATGGACGACAGGAACTGCGTCCGGTTTAAGGTGAATAGAACACTCACCAGGGATCGAACCTAGCCCTTTAAATGCTTGTGGGAACTCTTTCAAGACGGAAGCTTTAGTCATGTGACTCTGCGGTTGCTTACCTTCAACGGCGTAAGTGATCTTTACGAGATCGAATTCAATGCATGACTGCAAACCAAATAATGGTGTTGATTGTGTGTCAACCACATGGAATTCAACCTGTTTAGTGCGGTCTGTACCTGTAAGCGTGCATGGTAACATGATAGTACCCTTAGTGCGCAGCGGATTTCCATTGTAGGCCGATAGTCTAGTGCTAGAGGGACTGAGTGCTGTTTTAACACCAAGCAATTGAAAAGCATAAAAAGGTAGAATGTTTACCTGACTTCCCGTGTCCACTTTGAAGGTAAGGTTGCACTTTGATGGACCGACTTCCATTTCTGCAAAAATTTGGCCATTTTTTATCCTTGATTCAACACTGTCAATAAATAAATCATCATCGTCTGAAATGTCAACATTGTTCACATTTTTGGACCTGCACATTTCCTTAAAATGGTTCCATTTTTTGCACGAGTGACATTGTTTACCCTTTGCAGGGCATGCACCTTTTGCATGTTTTCTTCCGCAGTTCCCGCACTGTTTTTAAAACGACCCCTCTTGTTTCGTCGGTGGAGCCCTCGTCTGTTTAGTCTTTGAGCCCGCTGGATTGGCATGCGAGCTCCTAGGTTGTTCCTTTGGCCTCGCGCCCATATGATGCCGCTTTTTGTCGACATAGTTAACTGCAGCGGTTGCTGCGCCCACACTGGCCCCAGTTGACGTCATGGTTTTCAGCTGTTCCTGAGCGTATTCGTACGTTTGGCAAATCTCAACGGCTTTGGTCAATGTAAGATCAGCTCTGACAGTTAGTAGTTTTTTTCGTACGTCCTGTGAGCGTATGCCAAACACTAATCTGTCCCTGATCATGTCATCAATGTATGATGCGTCAAATGAGCAGTCCTTTGATAGAATCTTTAGTTTTGTGACAAACTGTTCTACCGATGTGTCATTTTGTACTTTGTTGTTAAATTTATATCGGGCGAATACCGGGTTTGATTTGGGTTGGACATGTTTCTCAAAGGCTTCACACACTTCCTTGACCTTTTTCTTGTTAGCATCGGTAATAGTTAATGTGTTAAAAATCTCTCTTCCTTTATCCCCAACCCACAGAAGTAAGTACGTGACCTGTACTTCCTCATCTTTGTCCTTTAATGCACCCGCAAATACCAACTCTGCATGCTGTCTGAATTTCTTGAATGTTTCGAGCAGGTTGACACTATTCCAGTCCATCGATGGCGTCGGAACACCTGATAATTCCATGTTTCACAAACTGATAATGTACAAAGTATTGTTAGAATTTCCTTCGTAATTATCCTGAAGTTAATGTTAACTATCTGACACACGTGTGTTTGCTTTAGGATAAACGTACGTAAGAAATTTAGAATAAAAAATCTACATACCTTACCGAACAAAACCGACGGTTAGGCCGCCATTAATGTTGGGCGCAGACATTTTTGTCGGCATGCGCAGACAATGTGTCGTTCAGATGTCGGGAAATTTGTACTTTCTTTTTTCGGCTGAACATTTTTCTTTGTCAAACATATTTCCATATATCCTATTTCAGATCATATTTGTTTCCAAAATGTAAAAATATAAGATAAATACACAATTTACAAATGCAGACGACGATGAAGATTGGTTTTTCGAAATTACACCGTTAAAATCCTCGTATTATAGCAAACCAGTCAACAAGGCAATATAAACGCTCGAAAAAACAAGCGTCTGCGAGGTGTACCTAAAGCAGGTAACCGGCGAAATTATCGAGACGTTTCGAACAGACGGAAATTACGCCGTGAATAGCGTGCCTGGTTATTTTTGGGGGACAATATTTGAGGTTTGAAGGAACAGAAGGAAAACATTTAAGGGAGCTACCTACCTAGGTCTACCTAAAAACCTAACTAGGTCTACCTAACTACCAAGGTCTACCTGCCTACCAAGGTCTACCTACCTAACTAGGTCTACCAACCTAGGTCTACCTACCTAGGTCTACTTTCCAAGGTCTACCTACCTAAGTCTACTAACCAAGGTTTATCTACCTGGGTCTACTTACCAAGGTTCCCTTTCCTAGGTTTACTTACCTATGTCTTAGTCTACCTATCTAGGTCTACCTTCCAAGGTCTACTTATCTAGGTCTACTTACCAAGGTCAAGTTACCAAGGTCTACATACCTAGGTTTACTTCCAATGTCTACATACCTAGGTCTACTTACCAAGGTTTATCTACCTAGGTCTACTTACCTTAGTCTATCGAACTAGGTCTACTTACCAAGGTCTCACTTCCAGGGTCTACTTACCAAGGTCTGTTTACCAAGGTCTACCTTCTATGGTCTACTTACCAAGTCTACTTACCAAGGTCTACCCACCTAGGTCGACTTACCAAAGTCTACCTACTAGGTCTATTAACCAATATCTACCTACCAAGGTCTACCTACCAAGGTCTACCTACCAAAACCTACATACTAAGTCTACTTCCAATGTCTACTAACCTATTTCTACCTACCAAGGTCTATCTACGTCTGCTTACCAAGGTTTACTTACCTAGGTCTACCTACCTAGGTCTACTTATCAAGGTATACATACCTATCTATGTCTACTTACCAAAGTCTACTTACCTAGGTCTACTTACCTAGGTCTACTTCCCAAGGTCTACCTACCTAGGTCTACTTACCTGGGTCTACCTACTATGTCTACTTACCAAGGTCTACGTCCGGGGTCTACTTACCTAGGTCTACTTACCTAGGTCTACGTACCAAGGTCTACTTACCAAGATCTACCTACCTAGGTTTACCTACAAGGTCTACTTACTCAGGTCTACTAAAATGGATAGCTGGATACACTTATTGACAAAAAAATCCCAGCATACGGTTTTCCGTGTGTGTTTGCAGATAAGGCAGCGTGCCTTTATTTCATATATTATATACAAGCATGTAGCTCTATGGAAGCTGGCATACTAAGAACTGATTCCATGTGGTAGCGTTACCTGTATAAATGATGAGAGCTAAGTAGACTAGCTGCAAATACTGAAACAAAGTGGGCAAATGCTATGCATCTGAAGCCTGATTTTGATTGGGTGTGGAGTTACGAATGCAATGTTATCAACTTATCAGCATGACCGTCGTGCAGAATCAAGCTATCATCTCCAGCATGGCCCACGCTAGGCCACCAAGTGTTGCAGAGGGTGAATGAGACCAGAGCCCGTCTCAAGCACAAAATAACAAATCAGATGAGATAAAAGCAATCCAAAATACATTAAAGTGAAAGTGGGTGGGGTTGGGAACTTACCAAAGTAAACTTTGTAATCCTGTGTATTTAGAGTCCCTTTTTCAATGATTTTGTACGCCATGTTACTGCTTGACAGCGAAATATTTCGGTAAGAAAATGTTCTTATTTCTCGAACTAATGTTTTCCTACTGACTGACAAGTTTGACAGTTCTCTTCTCAGCGCAAATAGCGACCGAACTCGTAGAACAACTTTCCCACGTTGCATCTGACATTCACCGGCAAGTTGCGCGCGCCTCCAGGTAATATCGGAGTTGCTTCCCTTTGACCACTTCGAATTCTTGTTGTAATTCCCTCCTTTTGCGGAGCACCCCGCAGATAGGTAAAGCTATCAGAATAGTTTACGGGTGAAACGACAAATTGACAATGCCACACCAGGAGTATGACATGGAGCTTGACCGGAGGGGATTAGTCCCGAGCTCTCACATGAGAAGAAAACTTAGACGTACTATCATCTGATATCGGAGGGTCTTTCCAGTCTATCATACTTCTGGGATGTCACAACCAGGTATTTCATAAATACTTGTAATAAATTTGTAATATTTGTGTGAAACCCTTGGTTGACAATAATCACTACATGTAATTTGAGGTGGACAAAAACATTGGTCATCACTATTTTGTACTAACACTCGCAACAGAAGAGAAAGTTTTCTTGCCCCTCTACTTAAAAATTATTCCTCCCCTACTTTTAAAATAGATAAAGCAGCTTTAGGGCTGATACATTTGGTTAAGTTTCGTTCCTAAAGGGGATCCTTATAGTCTACCAAAGGCACTTGACGAGGAATTGTACAGAGTTGCAAAACCGGAATTATGATCAGGCTATTCTAAGATGACACAGCTTGCCCTTGACAAGAGATCCTCCAAGAAGACATCGAAAGCTTGCCAAAAAAAAAAAAAAAAAAAAAAAAAAAAAAAAAAACTCTGGCATAATATGAGTTTTAATCCCTCCAAATGCCAGGTCATTCACATGACTCGAAGCAGGTCATTCATATGACTCGAAGCTCGGGGGGGGGGGGGGTGTAAGAACGGCTCCATTTTTTCACACAACAGTATATGAATAGCCCTAGATTTCCTGTACACGTGGTATATCAATGGCCCATCTTTTCAGGCATCCCTGTATATTGGTATTTTGCAAACTTTGATCTTTAAGATGTTTGTTTGTTGCTGTTGTTGTTGTTTTTCACCTTGTTTCGAAGCAGCAATTAGTATATGAATGGGTTTAAAAAAATCAAAGGACAGTACATGAATGGGTATAAAAATCAAAGGACAGTATATGAATGGGTCAATATTTCGATCAATCAAGTATATGAATGGGTCTATTTTTTTCAATGACCAGGTATATCATTGGGGTAGGTTTCATAATAACAGCTCGGATCCTATATGGAGACCCGAAGTCCACAGCTTATAAGACTTATAAAAAGGCACTAGTGCGCCCACATCTTATTCTAGAGTACGCCTCTACTGTGTGGTCTCCTAATATTGGCAAACTTGAATCTGTACAACGAAGGGCCGCTAGATGGGTAATGCAAGATTATTAGCAAACAACTAGTGTGTCCACAATGCTTCAGTATCTCAACTGGTGTACCCTTTACCAACGACGTATTTACAGTCGGTCGGTCCTCATATACAAGGAATACCGGAACACCATCTGAAGTCCTCGTCGAAGGTTAAGATGTAAAGAAAGATAGATAGGATGAAGGGAACATGGCTGCCTCTTTTCATGACTGAAAAACTGGAAAGTCTGTAAACCATACGCATAGACTACTATATGTAGTACTATGTGCAATCTATCTTTTTCACTTATATTGTTATTGACAGCACTTATATTGATGTTTGGATATTTTCATTAAAACTGACTGTACGAGGTCTTTGTCTTATCACATAAATGACCGATCTTCAACCTCCATTCCATTCTGATCTGCAAATCTCCTGTTGAACAGGACAGAAAGAATTACAGTGTGAACTACCAGATGACCATCCACCTCGAAAAATTGTGCTTGCGAGCTAGTGACTAATGACCCACCTTCGACCGAATCCCCTGGTACTTAGGCTAATTCTTATACATACATACATACATAATCTTTATTTCACTCATATCATCTCAAATGATACATGAGGAACATGCAAAAATACAGTACATGCGACATTTCAAAGAAATTGGTTTGAGTTTAGTGTGAAAGAAGTTGTTGAAGATTGATGATAGGTAGAGGCGATCAAATAAAGTAAGTTTTACTGCTTGCGTAGCGTTATCACAGCTTGAAATTATTAGGTATATGTAAAAGCTGGGGAGCAGGCGACATGCGCTCTGCTTCCATAATTAAATTTGGTGCATTAATCGAAACGGACTTGTTTGGTATTTCTATCGTGGTTATGTCCCTTCACATAACAGTGTAAAAGTATTTGGGATAGTTGTCAAAATGAGCCACATAGTACATGGTGGTTATTTTCCTTAATTTTTCTGGAGTGCTGTGATATGCAGATAAGCAGCATGAGAGAGAGAGAGAGAGAGAGAGAGAGAGAGAGAGAGAGAGAGAGAGAGAGAGAGAGAGAGAAAGAGAGAGAGAGAGCACAAATGAATAAATGGTTATCAAATCGATCACTGTAAGCAAAAAACAAAATGAGCCGTTGCACGAGAGAAGCAACAATTTGGGCCCCGACCAAGTCCGAAACAAACCAGACCAAACAGTCACAGAAAATAGTCGGTATCCCGAGTCCCTAGATTAAAGAGCAAAAGGGATTATACAGAATGTGCAACGAAAACAAAGGCGCCGACCAGCTGTGCATTTGCTGCACAGCCCATCCACGCCACCGTCCCCGCCTACGCACTTTGTTGGTTTTCATATGCGGCGGCTCAAAGAAATCGTTGTAGGGAGCAATTATATTCCCGAACCGTCAAGGTCACCACTATAAATAAAAATAAGCCTTGACACAAGAAAAGCGGTCTTCGGGGTTTCCGACAAGGTCTGACACAAACCGGCCTGTGCGGCTACAGAAGATGAACAGAAGTTTGTAGTTTCGGATGTACGAAGAAGAGCACTGATGATTGCACTATCCGTGTAGCGAAAACAAAGGCACCGACCAGCTTCGCAGCTACTGTGAAGCTGATCTGCGCCCTTGTCTTCACATAGGCAAAAATCCGTCTTTCTCATGATGCGGCTCAAATAAAGACGTGCAAGTTTTCCACGTGCGTTAGACAGAAATTATGTGATTTCAGTGCCTCGTGGTTTTGTTTGTGACCCTGATCATTCGTGAATGGATATTTCTTGACACAGACTGATAATATTATTTGAGCCGCCTCGTGGGAAAACCAACAATGTGGTTTTCGAACAGGTCCGACACAAACTAGCCTGTACAGTCACAGAAAAGAGCTAGAAGCTTGAAATTTCGGATCATTTTTACGTAGAAGAAGAATTGTACTATCCGAGTAGCGAAAACAAAGGCGCTGATCAGCTTCGCGGTTACCGCGAAGCTGATCTGCGCCTTTGTTTTCGCCTATGCAAATTGTTGGTTTTCCCATGAGGCGGCTCATTTGTTTGTTTGAACTTGATGCTAAGCGTCCTAGTCAACAGTAAAGGTCATGTCGGGACGTTGCCTCCATTTTATGGGACTTTTGTCCAAAATTAGGAAAAAGGGCTTTAAATATAACCACTCAACTAAGCCAAAAAGACTTAAATATAACCACTTAACTAAGCCAAAAATACTTATATGTACGGATGGTTTGACCTGAACCACTTTTTCTGTGCAGGCTCAGACCTATGCGGTTAACCCGTAATCAGATGGTTAGTCTGTAGCGTAGAAGCTTTGCATGGAGACACAAGCAGTCCATCTATTGCATTAGGCCCCAATGGGCGGGGGCCCATGTTCCCACCCGACCACTCTTTAATAATATTATGAAATTCTGGTTTGAATGAGCATTAGGGTGGACAAATACCAATTCCGTTCAAAACCGGTTGTTATGGTTGTCTACGTGCTTTCTGTTTGTAAAGTTTCCTCTCTGTCGTGTTCGTCACCATTGTTTTGGTCGATAGCAACCTTATTGGGAAAGAGCTAGTCATTTTGCTCTTCATGCGTGCTGTTGATTATTGTGGTGTTTTGTGCTGTCCTTTCCAGTGTCTGCGTTGGGATTTTAAATTTAATCATATCGACTCCTGGTCCATCTTTTCTACTGTTCTGTGCGGTAATCTATGCTTTATTCCCCATAGTAACGACGTACCACATTAGGCTTTCTCAAGCAATTGATAACTGCAAGTAAGCAAGTTAAAAACCATTCAGAAGTCATAAAGCAACAGGGAAGTACAGAAAATCGTTTTAGAGCTATAAAGAATTAGTAATAAAAGGATCAATTGTATAAAATCTCATGCTCATAAAATCTACAATTTACAAAACAGACATGCGTATCACACTTCGTTCCAAATATACACAAGACATATAAATTAAAAAGCATATGAGCCGCTGCATAAGAAAAACAATCTGCTTATGCGAAAACAAATATGCAGATCAGCTTCGCGGTTACGCCTTTGTTTTCGCTGCATGGATAGTACAATTCCTCTTCTTCTTACATCCGAAACTTCAAGCTTCTATCCATCTTCTGTAGCTGCACAGGCCGGTTTATGTTGGACCTGGTCGGAATCCCCGAAGACCGGTTTTCTCGAGTCGCGGCTCATTTGATCTTTTTTTTCATGTTTTTGCTACACCAGAGTCCGGACTAAAATCACTCATTTAGGGCGCCTGTGTCTGTCTGTCTGTCTGTCTGTCTTTGTCCTTCGAATGCGAAGCCCGTTAGAACTAATCACGGACTTGTAAAAGCTCTTTCTTGGTTTGTTTTCCATTTACCATGGGATTAAGATCCTTTTATGACAGAAAGGCGTGCACCAACTTAGTACTTTTTACAATAACTCAAAATGCAACATCAATATCTTTGTTGACTATGTCGAGAAGATGGCCTGTATATATAATAGTCAGGGTCGTAAGAACCGGGGGAGTAATGTCTACCATCCCGTAATTCTCTGGCGTCTAGTCTATAGCCACTGTCGTAATCTCCGTTACTATACCCCGCACTTCTGTAATGTCTAGAACTGCTCTTGTAATCATCAAGAAAGTCTGTATAGGTTTCAATCTCCCGACTGGTATAGTTTCTACCACTGTATGTATCATATAAATAGTAGTTCCTGTAATCGTGCGGGTCAGGGTACTGTGGATTATCATAACCTCTGTGCCGTTGAATGGAATGTTTTCTCTCTGACAGGGGCAGATTATCAAGTGAAAGTCCTTCCTTATCCACATACGCTCCATATCTTCGCCACGCGCACGTTATAACTAGTAATAAGATAATGGCGATGATTCCTAGAAAACTCCCGATGCCGAACACCAGCAGGGACCACGGGAATGTCTCAGCTGTGATTTGATCCTTGGAGACAGAAAACGTTGTTCCGTAACGGTAAATGATGGCGGTGAAAACAGTGGTTCCTATCACCAAGGTATCTGAAAAGCATACAAAAATACATAAAGTTTTTTTTTTTTTTCATGGATCATGGAATGACTGAATATACCTGAATGCCTGCCGCTCTGGACTAGGAAATTAGAGGAACATGTTGTGCGCATTTACGTTTTCATCCATTAACGCTTTCGTTGCTGAACCACACGCATAGTCAGACGTATGGGCAGTCCGGCTGAGTTGGGCAGTTGTGTTGGGAATCAAGAATCGAGGGGTTGATTTTAAAATAAAAACATCTTCAAAACACATTATACTAGACGTCTAATCTAAATTAAGTTGTAAACATCGATGATCTTTTGTTTAAAAGACTTCGAATAAGAAATATTGCATTTATTTCTTTTTTTTAATATAGTCGATATTTAGCCCCTTTTGGGGGTCTTTTTGCCTTAAGTCTATGGTCATATATATCATGACTTCTGAAGGTATATGTTTTAAGATTGAGTGACAATTTTGAATAGTATCATCGGCCTATGATTTGTTACTACGAAAATGTACGAGAACATTATAATAAAGCAAAGAATTTTCCGTGGACTGAAACTCTCGAAAATCATTTCAGATGCTCACCTCCCATGACGAGAAATAACAGTGACGTCACAAACCAGCCCCTTGAGTGTATCCCAGCACACCGGCAACAGACCAGGAACAACATTGCCAGCCCACACAGCCCGACCCCTGCAGTACTGACGATCTGTAGAATGTTCCATGTAGTCAGACCACCTGAAATCGAAAAGAGTTCTTCTGATAAGCAAGATGTCACATGATAATATAAGTAAAGTTCGTCATATTCAAATAATGTGATCAAAAATCGCTAATCTGTTGTCATGAAAGCTGGATTGCAGACAACCAAATGCGATACTATGCAAGAATTAAAATACAACTGAGATACTTGCTTTTGGAACAGTGAATGACTTTGAGTCGATCGGCCGTGTCAAGGTTTCGGCTAATAAAGTTTCATGAAATTTGTGAATAAAACAGAATGGATAAATCGTTTGGAAGCAGTAAAAAAAAAAAATAAAATAAAAATAAAAGAGACGTAGCAACACATGGCTTACCTAAAACCGTAGCCGCTCTCTCTGCAATGATTGCCACGGTCGATCCTTCAAAGTTGGACAAAGACGTCGCCCCTTCAAACCTTAGGTCGATAGCTCTGCTAGCACATGATCCAACCTCCCCCGAAATACATGTCATCACATACCAGATACTGATGAAGGTGGAAAATGTCGTTTCTTTATTATTATAATCTGTCAAAGAACACATAAATTACAATCAGTTCAGAAAATGCTTAAGGAATATGCGAGTGAAATTAAAGTAATTATATTAAATAGCAACACCTGACGGGTTCCAGGAGAGACTGACAGACATTTTGATATGAGCATGTACCGTGACTGGCTTTATTAGTAAAGGTTCAGATAAAATTTCAAATAAAACTACTGAAGAACTGGCCTACGTTCTGGGTCTATCACGGGTGCGTACGTTTAGCGTAGGGGCTAGTCGTACTAGACCGTAAATGCCTAAATAATACATTGAATTACCTTTGTATGTGTACATGGTGCTGATCCAGAAAGGAGTTGCCAAGCCGATGACACCGATAAAGAAGGCTACACATGTAATCAGGGTGGCAGTGGATGCTGTGCTGGTCCAGGACATCTTCTAACCTGTAAGAAATTGACGACAAAATGCGTTTTACTGTGACAACAGAACACATTTTAAGTGGCAATAATTCACCATTTTTGCATTATTGGCTGGTTTCCAGCTTTGAAATAATCAATATTGGAAATACAGGTAACCAAAACCACCCTGACCTTGAGGTCAGGGTGGTTTTGGTTACCTGCATTTCCAATATTGATTTCTTAAAAGCTGGGAACCAGTCGATAATGCAAATAGATATATTTTTAGGGACCATTTTTAAAACTGCCTCAACTCGTGTTATACTGTTTATCCCTGTCCTTATAATTATTTCTAAAACATTCATACTTAAGGCATTGGTCAGTACTACGTGCAGGAGTCAATAAGTCTGTTATTACAAACGTGATTTCGCGATTTGCAGTCAGTTTTGTGGACTTCACAAGTTTGTGTTCCAATTGGAATTTTTTATCACACGTGTTTAGAAATGCAAACGGTAAAACTAAAATTGCCAAATTTAATGATCATCGCAACTGTTATCTGTTAACTTCACCGCCTGTATAGGCGAACCTAGTTTTAACCCACGAGTACGGGTAACCCTTCACCTAACCATTACCACTCCGCAGTGACAGGATTAATGCCCGCCACCAGTACCATGATAACCCTAACACATATTTGAATCATGTCAATGCAGATTTCCCTCCCTTGTGGTGCCTTAACCTTAAACACGTCACTGTTGTACCATACTACCCAAAGCCCATTTTCCCCAGATGCAACAGTGACGTGGGCTGCCTGAGGTGGAGGAAAGTCAGGACATATCTCGGCATACCCGGAATATGCCTGTGAAACCACCGCGTCCGCCTGGCGACAGCCAGACCACATACATTCCGACGGGTTAATTCAGTTTTATTCTGAAAAACATTGCCGATAGTGGGGCGCAAACCCGTACGAAAGTGGTATGTAGCAAAGTAGGAAACCTCCTCGCTCCCTACAGCGCTATAGCGGACGCCCTAACAAATTCACGAGCATGTTTCATTTGACAAACAGACATGGATCCGAATATGAGATAAAAATAAGAAATTGTTGCTTACCTACAGTCCAGCATCAACGCAATGAAGTTCTCCGACGTGCTCTTCGACTCTAGTCCCAGTAAGAAATGTGGTCATTTAATCTACTGAGAAGTTGTTATAACATGATCAGAGAAATAAGTGTCATGTTTGTGTCGGCTTGTGCTAAATGTTTTTATCGTAAAACAATCAACAACTCTTTTTCTTTTGTTTGAGTTATTTGCCCTCTGGGGGCGGTCTGGCTTGCACAGTTTACACAATAATTGAGTCACAATTTGAGTGATTAGTTTAAACAGCAATTAACCTAAACAAAGAATGTCCGCCATTTGATTGCTGCCAGATGGTATTTCCGCACTAAATTTGGAGCATCTGCTTTGGCACATCTTTATTGAAATGACACTTTGCCGACTGCGACACTTCGTCGAAATATTAACCAAGTTTGTCAAAAATCCGAATAAGATTTTTTTTTTTTTTTTTTTTTTTTTTTTTTTTTTTTTTATTGTGACATTATCTGGCATTTTGGGTCTTGTGGAGTCGAAGTCGGAAATTCGGTTTTTAACATTATTACACTTTTTATTATGTTATTAATAATACAATTCTAAAAGCTTTTGTGAATTGGGCTAACGATAACTGAGAAAAAATGCACCATCCTCAGTTTGCATCTTTGGCTTTTTAATTGGAAAAGAAATTAATTGGCCTTTGAAAAATGTTCGTAAAATTATGAACAAGAACAAGAACAAGAACACAACTTTATTAGAAACAAGTCTCAGTCCACACGCAGGTGTAATATGAGAAAAATGTAGACATTCAAAAATACATGTATGACAAACATAACATATTGGAGCTGTTTCTATATCTATATATGGTGCAGGCTTACAGATTGTGCTGTGCTACATTTACAACTGGGAATGCGGACAGTGCGGAGTGTGCATTGCGCTTACTGGCATGATAAGTTATCGCCGTTTGAAAATACAATTAAGATATATGAGTATGTTGTTTTGAAAAAGGTATACAGATTCTGATATACAAACGTATATTGAAAAAAGTGTAGTATCAAATTTATAGACAATTTACAAACGTATATGCCACACTAGCCGTAGTAAACTATATTCATTCATACCGATGCTTATCTCGTATTGTCCATGCTTTGCATGGGTAACTTTTGGTATGCACGTTGTCGTAGTATAAATGTGTAGAATAAAACTGGATGTTTTACTACGGTCTATGTGGAGAAAAAAGAACACGAGAAATGAAACGAGTTCGTAAGATAACATATCTAAACTGTCAATTGAATTTAATGATTGTAAGAAATATACTTGTAGCTGTAGAACGGAATAAGCCTAGACGGTCTAAAGGTCGCACAAGCTGTCTCGTGCGATCTTCGAGCCGTCCGAGGTCGAAATAGAGTTATGTAACTACGTTGCGACACTGTAGGATTACATTTACGATAGCTTGCAAGAGCTACTATAATCAATGACAATATATAGGATGCAATTAAAACTTGTGTAATATAACCAATAAGTATGTGTATATTAAGAAAATTTATTCATTATAATTTTTACAAATTTAGACAGTTTCAAAAGCGTATTTTTGTTTTTGCTCGATAGCAGATCTTTGTATTTTACGATGTTCGGTCTTCTATAAAAATACGGTTTTAGGAAATTGGCTCTTTCGTAAGAGAAATAGGGGCATTTAAACAAATAATGGAAATCGTCGCCTATGTCATTGTTTTCACAGAGCGTGCATTTTCTTTCGTCTATCGAAGTATCATCCCATCTACCAGTTTCGATCGGCAGTTTGTAATTCGATGTCCTAAATTTTAGTAGAGGCATATATATACATTTATTTAAAGTGCAGAGGTACGATTCGAAAGTTAAGTCATGCTTGAATATACTATATGTTCGACCCTTCGACGATTCTTGTAATACTGAATGCCATTGTTGGACATACAAGTCGTTTAGAGCAGTTTTAATTTTTGCTTTTGTAGAGTTTGGATTATCAATCATAGGTTGGTTGGCAATGTCTGGCATGCCAGCAGATATAAGGATCTGTTTTATATGATTTAACCATTTAAATTCTTTTCCCTTTTCAGATTCTATTACCATTATATTGTATATTCTCCTACTTATCTTTGTTTCGGGTCCGTTTATTAGATTAATCCAGTAATTTATCATACGCATTTTTACATGTAATTCTATTGGCACTCTACCAAGCTCGGCATAGAGCATATATACCGGCGTACTTTTTCGGAGTTTAGTTATATTTCGAAGGAATTGATTATGGACAACATCTATCATATTCAAATCAGAGAAACCCCAGACTTCACACCCATATAGCAAGATTGACAGCACAGTGTGATCAAAAAGATGTAGCTGAAGATCGATTGGTATATGGAGATTGTTAATGCGTTTGTATAGTAGATGGAGGGCCTTCTTTGCATGGTTGACATTATGTCTCATTGCTTTATAAAAACTTCTTCTACTGGAGAACTGGACAGTTTTGGTCTGTTGTCACAAAAGCTAAATGATGGCTAAATATTATAGAATCAGAAAATTCAAAGCTGTTGCTAGAAATTTCCAACCTTCTTATTAGACGGCGTTTTGAAACTAGTAATCGAGTGCGCAAAACTCCAATTAAAGACAGATGTACGTAATTGAAGGCGCTCAAAGGAACGTGCGAATCTAAGGGTCGAAACGTCATTTTTACGCCGCATTCGTAACGTCAGTTTTGGTTTAAACTTTATTTCATTTGTACAATACACACATATATATATAACAATAATACAGTACAGATGGTATACAATACAAGCATTATACAAATGGGATCCAGAAAGAAGTCCGAAGACTTATTTTAATCTGTATCCCAAAGTGTGCTATGAGTTTATGTACGCTGTTTTTTTATGATTGTCATAATTGTCAATTATAGAAAAAAATGTTTAACAGTTTCTTGTAAAAACGTTGTCGTTCAGAGATTTTAAAATAAAATTGTTGATCAAATGTGAAACTCCACGGGGAATGGAGAAAAAGGATTCTTAAGCAAGTTGATTTTCCAGGTTCAGGTCCATGCTGGTTGAAGCCTTAAACCATTTTGCACTTTTAGTAAACTCGGTCATTTTTAAATAAATTACTCTGAATAAAAGAGAATAGAGACTAACGTATAATGCATTAAACATGTTATCCGTCAGATCAACTCTGAAGGATATTGTAAATGTATCGAGTTCAAAATCTGTTAGTTTTCAAAATGTAATCTTGAACAGCAAGAAAGATTTCTTTGTTGTCATCAAATGACATATCTGTGTTTCCATACAAAATAACTTCTATAGTTGGTTGGCAGAATGCTGACATCTTGTTAAATAGTTCTTGACGTAAATTTCGATAGCGATGGCAATGGAAAAAGAAATGCTGATTGTTTTCTACAGCTCCGCACTCGCACAAGGGATCAGCTATGACTTTTTTAAGAGGTGTTGGCGCAAGGAACTGCATTTGAGCCGTAAACGGGCGTGATATATTTGCCCTAATCTAGAGCCAGTGTAGAAGTAAGCAGGGGGTTTAATCGTGTTTCGATTGAGTCTAGTTTTGAAAGCTGTGAGAGATGGGGAGTTTTTTATGTCATCTGATAGAGCGTTGAAGAGTCGCGTAGTTGATGGAAGGAAAGATTCATAGTATTGTTTTGATTTTGCAGGAACAGTTTGAAGGTTGGATTCATTTCGTAGAGGATATCTTACTGCACTACCTACGGTAGGCGGAACAAGTGAGGACAAGTATTCTGGAGTTAATTCGTTATTCATTTTATAGAATTGAATAAGTTTGTGCTTTTCCCTCCTAGTCTCGAGGCTTTCCCAGCCTGTATCAATGTAGAGTGCTTCAAGAGAAACGAGTTTAGTGGCTCCCGTGACGATACGGGCAGCCTCATTTTGTATTTTTTCAAGTTCTTCGGACTCATACTCAGCGCAATTGTCCCAGACAACACTGGCATATTCAAGAAGAGGTCGAATAAATGACATGTATATTATTTCGAGAGATTTCCTGTCAAGTTTAAATTTTAACCTACGCATGATATTTATACGAAACCAAGCTTTAGTTTTTATATATTTAATGTGTTCATGCCAGTTGCAATCATTTGAGAAAATAAGTCCTAAATGTTTATGTGAAGATACCTCATTAATGGCTTGATGGTTCATGTATAGAGGAGGATGAAGAGGTCTGATGCGCTTGCGTGTGAATGTAATAGCCTCAGATTTAGAAGGATTAAAAGTTACCAGCCATTTGGATGCCCAAGAGTGTAATTTTTCTAGATCTTCGTTAAGTGTAGCAGCTGCTTGTAAAGGATTATCAACAATAATATATAGGCTTGTATCGTCTGCAAACAATCTTATGCAAGAATGTATTTCATCAACGATATCATTAATATAGATCAGAAAGAGGAGAGGTCCTAAGATAGAACCCTGTGGCACACCGGCTTTAATATATTTCCAAGAAGAAGCTCCACCTGGTAACACAACTCTTTGTTTACGTTCAGCTAGGTAGTTTCTGAACCAGAGTAAAAGAGAATCAGAAATACCAACAGATTGGAGTTTGTAGAGAAGACCTTTATGCCAAACTCTGTCAAACGCTTTGCTAATGTCGCAAAACACTGCTCGAACTTCTTTGCCTTCGTCAAGAGACTTACAGAAAGTGTTATAAATATCTATTAGCTGATTGACTGTGGAGTTAGCTGATTGACTGTGGAGTCGCCGGGTATAAATCCCGATTGTAAGGCTGATAGTAGGTCGTGATCGCGAACAAAGTTGAATAGGTGCTTATGTACGATTTTTTCTAAGACTTTAGCCACTGCACTAAGGAGTGAGATGGGTCTATAGTTAGAAGCAATTGAAGGATCATCTTTTTTAAATATTGGAGTAACGTTCGCTTCCTTCCACATCAGTGGTACCTTACCATTGATTAAAGAGAAGTTAAAAAGATCACTAAGAGGAGAGGATAAGGGTGTCGCCAATTCTCGCAAGATACGATTATTAATAGCATCTGGACCTGTTGCTTTTCCTAAGGGTAGAGATTTTAAGATAGATTCGACCTCGAATGGTGAGGTAGAGATAGTATTTAGATTGTTATCAGGAATAGGGAGATCTGAAGGAAGTGATGCTCGACTTTCGTCTAGGATAGTCTGTCCGACGAAGAAGTCATTCAGTAGAGAAGCCTTTTCAGTTTCATCTGTGAGTATGGTGTCGTCGTTTAAGAGCGGAGGAATAGACGTCGATTGTTCAGGTTTAATAAAGTGTTTAAGGGTTTTCCACCAGTCTTTTGGGCCAATGTCATTGTTGGAGAGTTTCGCCGCCAGTTTATCGACTTCTGATTTTTTTGATTTGCGAATTTCAGCGATGGTCTTATTCCTTATATGTTTATAATTTTCGAAATCAGATGGTTTTTTCGATTTTTTGAATTTTGAATATAGCCGTTTACGTTTCCTTATCATCTGCTTTATTTCACTGGTTAGCCAAGAAGGATCAGATTGACGTATTTTTATTGATTTGTTTGGAATATGCTTTTTTGCTAATGTTGAAATTTGGTCCGTTACATTTCTTGCATATATGTCAATGTCGTTATGTTTTAACGCATCCCAATTTGTTTCTAAGATATCTTGAGAAAAAGATTCGTAATCTCCACGTTCATATAACCATATATGCCTATGAACTACTGGTGTAACAGGTTTGTGAAAGTTTAAAACAAAATATATTGGGCAGTGATATCGTACATTTTGATCAAGAAAAGGGTCACCGACTCCGCTTGAAAGTATGTTATTTTTATCAGATGTGAAGACCAGATCAATGATAGTGGAAGATTTTTCAGTGAAGTTTGTAGGTTCGTTTATGAGTTGAAATAAATTGAAATATTGACATAAGTTTGTGATTTTATGGTTGGTTGTGGGTTTGAGTGTATCCAGGTTGAAGTCTCCAGTTATGAACACATCTTTAATATTACTGTCCATCGCAAGATTAAAGGAACTTTCTATATCAGATAGAGTTTGGGCTGGAGCGTCAGGTGGTCTGTAAAAGGTACCAAGAAGAAATTTCCTATTGTGAAAATTGACTTCAACCCAGATACACTCAATGTTCAGTAATTCCAAGTCTGCCCTTCGACGAGAATAAATATTGTCATTTACATAGACACATATTCCTCCTCCAGGGTTGTCTGCCTGCCTGTCCCTACGAAACAGTTTAAAGTTATCTATACTAGCAGAATCACTGGAAATGTTATGGTTTAGCCAAGTTTCTGTAAGACAAATTATATTAAAGTTTCTAAGTTCTGACCCTATCAAGTCGATTGTGATTGATACTTTGTATATTGTAATGCACAATAGAAAAATAGTTTGATATTATGGAATCATCAAACGACTCAGAATTTGTGTTCGAATTGTTCGGACCTGGGTTCAGTTCAACATTTCCCGATCGTATCAGTAGGATTGATAAAACAATCATAAGCTCAAAAGAGTTGAGATGCTCTATTCCTTTGATTTTACAATGGCGCCCATAGTGCGTACCAATCCGCATCCGGTAGAGCTGGATTTCAATCACTTATATACGCTATGTTTCGGGATATTCAATTCTGACGGGTGCGGATTGAGAACGCAGTGAGCTAAGTTTAGATAACTGGTGATAATGAAAATGGAAATAAAGCCACATTCGAGTCCAAGACTTATAAAAGGAACAAATCTGAACGTCAGGTTATGGAGTCAATGATACTCCTTAATAGCTTGGACACTGCCAGCACGGACCTGTGCCTAAGAATGTTTCTCATAAATAATTCATGGTGTGGTAAAAATTTATATTCCCCGTGAAGCAAAGTTACAAATTGAAAAACAACAAATAATAGAAACAAAAACATGTTAGTTTTCGCTCGTAACATCATTTCTAGCGTCAGTTTACGTTCAGAATACGAAACTATATCCATACAATTATGCAGATGACGTCAGAAATGTAAAAAAAGTTTGATATTATTTATTATTTTGCACAAAATATAGATTGTGGACATGTTATCCCGAAGAAAACAACATTTCCGCGACAGTTAGCAATATTGAATACTTAATAGTGTCGGAAATTTTGGCGCAAAATCGACGTCGCGCGTAAAATGTTCTGAATTCAGCAACGACTCGCCTTTCTTCAAACGCCTATAGCAGGAAAACGAATCCGGTAACTAAGGACTTTCTCGTTATCTATATGTAGTTCAGGAATTTCTCTAATACATATCAGTTTTTTTTAAAAATCCTACCGTGGATTTTTTTTTAAATATAGCAAGAAAATTAACAAAAAAGGGGTCTGAAAATCGCATTTTACGTTGACGCCAATGTATTTTTACGCTCAAATTTGACGGTTTTGAAGGCCGATATCTCGAAAACAAGCTCGGAACGGTATCGATTTCTTTTCATTTTCGTATGTAGGACATCAAAATACACTCACATGCAAAAATAAAAAAAATTCTACCGTGAGGTCAATTACGTACATCTGGCTTTAACGTCGCATGCAATTTCATGACGTCAACTTTCATTCAGGTTTTGTGACGCCAACGTCGTACCTCCACAAGACCGAAAATCTCAGAGAACGTCACATATATCAGTCATTTTAGCTGCTGACAGATGAGATAAAATAAAATATACATCAATGGCCATTTTAGACGATTAGACAAATTAATCAGTTGTAATAGAAAACAAAAATGTAATTCACCTGAAAACATTCCACTTTCTAAATAAACAAGGTGCATGTATAGCGGGCCCATTAAAATATCTGACATATTAAATGTTAATTTCCTTCAAGACTGACTTGTATCTAATAACGGGGAAATTTCGACAAATCATTGTCGCACCCGAGGATTTCCGGCGAAGTGTCTTTTTCGACGAAGTTGTTTTCGGCAATATGTATTTATTTTTTGATTATGGTATTTTGCTTCCAATGAAGGATGTTAAACATGATCTTCTAGACCAACATAGCATTCCCTTTACCTTAAAAACAAATCACTCCCCGACTCAAAACAGACTAGCACCTCATTTAAAAGCATTTTCATCCCTGCTATGTGGGTGGTTTGCCTTTATTGCCAGTGAGTGCCTGATAGAGCTGTACCAGATTACTGCGGCTGCATTTTCCAACGCCTTCTAGACCTATAACCCCTTTCCCCATCAAAGAATCGCCATCCTACATGGCCAACTAATATTCTAACTTTTGGAAATGGGAATCAACACGTCATAACGATTAATTTATAATTATATATTTATTAAAAATATTAAGATTTTAGTTTATATGGTTTGGTAAAAATATTTGCATTCATATTAAAATACATGTACATGTAAAATATTTCTACATGGTTTGATAAAATACATGGAAAACCATTTTGTCATAAACTAAATTTTATGAATTGAATAAACTAGCTTTATGAAAGCTTCTTATAAAATTCTCTTATCCTCTGTCTCAACTCACAAACAATTTATGAAAATTGAGCCGCCTCATGAGAAAACAATCAATTTGCATTTTGCTACACGGATAGTACAAGGCCTCTACTTTCAAAATCCAGAATTTCAAGCTTCTAGCCTGCTTCTGTGACTGCACAGGCGGGTTTGTGTCAGACCCTTCGGAAACCACATTGTTGGTTTTCGCACGAGGCGGCTCAAATGATGAATGAGATGGCTATATGATCGGACAAATCATAGTTAGACTGTCATAAATTGACAGTATACTCACCATCCGCCATTCTTCACGAAAGAAAACTTTTGTTGCACATCCTAACCAGTTACAACTACGTGTATACTGAACTAAACAAGTTAAAATAATCATTGTATGTTTTTTCTTCTTCTTCTTCCTTCCATAATACATGTTTTTTTTTCTTTTCTTGGCACCTAGAACAAGTCGCAAAATATGTAGAAGATATGTAGAAGAAAATTAAAAAAAAAAAAAAAAAAAAAAAAAAAAAAATCTGTCAACAAACAGAAATGTAATGCCCCGAAGTAGTTTGTTTGCATATATATGGAAGAAAATGGAACAAGCCATGTGATAACATCAATTTCAAATTCAGATGGATAAGGGGGATATACTTTCCTATCACCGGAAGTCTAAAATGATTAAATGAGCCTTAATTGTATTTAATTGGACCTTGCATATGTTTCCGCTGAAATTTTCGCACGTGTTCATTCACTCGCTTCTGCACGATAACATTTTACGATATCGAACAACAACCCAGAGATCTACCGACATTTTATCAGGCTTATCCTTAAATTTGTCTCGGAAGACGCGCATTACGATTTTCCTTTCTCAGTTATTAGAAATTGAAACAGATTCTGCGTCTCGGACGGGATTCGATGCATGTCTACAAAGTACATCAACTGGCGTCAAATCCCTTTCTCTATCTCGTTACTGCGTAGCCCTTTGTCATCACAACCTACTCATCTACTAATATCTGTATTGAGAATATGGTCTGTACATGTTGTCAGCGGCGTACGACCGACCGGAAGCGTAATATCTATCATCCCGGGGCTCCCGGTAATCCGGCCTATAGTCTCTCGTATTGTCTCTACTACTATATCCGGTATCTCTATAATTTCTAGAACTATCCCTATAATCGTCGATATAGTCTTTGTATTTGCCACTCTCTCTGGTGTTGTTATATTCGTAGCTCCTTCCAGCTTTATCGTATTCATAATACTCTTTCCTGGGGTCGTATGGGTCGGGGTACCGGGGATTATCATAGCCTTGTCGATGTGACGCGCGCTTTCTATCCGCCATGGGCATGTCGTCGTCAAAAGAGATACGATCATCTTCTTCGTATGCGCCGTATTTTTTCCACGCGCACGTGATGACAAATAATAAAATGATGGCGATGATTCCTAGAAAACCTCCTATACCGAACAATAGTAGTGACCAGGGGAACGTCTCTGCGGTGATCGAACCGGGTGCGAACGAGTACGCTGTTCCGTATCCAATGGCGTCCAAGATGGTGATCCCTATAACAAGCGTATCTGAAAGACAGACAGAATATACAGTAGGATCAAAAGCATGTACGAAGAGCAAAAGCGCTAGTTTCTGAATAAACAGTGAAGAGCCTGATTGCCCCAGAAGATATTCAACGGTAAAAGTCCAGTGTGTTTTATGCAGCAAGAGACAAACTGAGCTCTCTCCTGCTGCTGTAATACGGAGCGATTTCCATCACTGAAGGAATGTCACCAGGGTCTAAATATTACTTTGTTAAAATTCTTCACAAGACAAGTACTTCACGTCTTCAGTATGCCTGTAAGCACCATCTGTAGACAATGGGTGTGCACATTTGATGCATTTTTTTCTTGCTTTAATGAGCACCTTCTCAGTTCCTGAATGATAGTGATAAATTTGAAAATACATGTACATATGGTAACTTACTTCCTAGTATTAGTAAGAGCAGTGAGGTGACAAACCAGCACTGTGAATGTATCCCTGCGCATCGACAACAGATCAGGATCAGCATGGCTAGACCACAGAGTCCCACCGCGACTGTACTAACGATCTGTAAGACGTTCCATAGTATCATGGAACCTGAAAATGGAATTCAAATTATGTTTTAAAGTTTTCAGATGTTTAAGTGGCAACCCCTTTTGTTATGGGTTTGACAAAACTGTATTCACTGCAACAATCTGAACAGAACAATCAACTCATAGCCTTAATTTCGAAATTATGTTTGTGACTCAACAAGAAATATTTCTGCATTTTTAAAATGGTCTACTTTGTTTTCTTTTTCTTCCCAGAGCGTAACCCGCTTCAAAGTTTAGCGACGAGAGAGATGCCAAGGTAATGCGGACATTACTGAATGTACAAATACCTCGGGCTTACCTAAAACTGCAGCTGCTGACTGGACAATAATCTCCGCCGTCGATCCTTCAAAGTTTGTCAGGGACACGGTTCCTTCGAACTTTGGTTCTATGGCTTGACTGGCACAGGAGTCCGCCTTCCCCGAAATACACGTCATAACATACCAGATACTGACGTGGGTAGAAAACGTAGTTTCTTCATTATTATTCGCTGTATCTGTAACATACAATTCAGCCTGTGCGTGAGAAAACCAAGAATTTGGGTTCCGACCAAGTCCGACACAAACCAGGCTGTACAGTCATAGAAGCAGACTAGAAGCTTGAAATTTAGGATTTAAGAAGAAGAGAGATTGTACTATCCGTGTAGAGAAAACAAAGGCGCTGATCAGCTTCGTGGAGCGGGCTGGCGCAGACGGTAGCGCATCGGACTTTGGGCCGAAGGGTCCCCGATTCGATCCCCGTCCGGGGCGTCGTCTGTTGTGGCCTTGAGCAAGTCACATTTCCTCAGCTCAATGTATATAGTGTACATATGTTCTTAAATAGTCGCAATAAAAGCTCTACAGAGCTTATGTTGGTTGTTGAAATTTGAAGCGACTTTAAATAAAGATTATTATTATTATTATAACTGCGAAGCTGATCTGCGTCTTTGTTTTCGCATAGTTTCAATCAACGTTTTTTACAGTCACGTCGGGACGGAGCCACTGCTTCCTGCAACCCAGCTCCAATGGACACCGAGACCCTGATCTCTCGATCAGGAGATCGGCGCAGTAACCACTAAGCCAACGAGCTCCCCATACAAGTAAGCAACATTCTGATCTTTAAAGGCACGTTCAGTAAACACGTTGTAAACTCTCACCTGTTTAAAAATATATCTGACATGGCTTTGACTCTACTAAATAGAAGTTATGTGTGTTCATAGATCTGACTTGGAGTCATTTGGAACTGGACATCATTGTTACGGTCTCAAACTTTTGTGTCACTAGCATTCAGATAAAAATTGAAAGTTTCACGAGTGCAGAGCTTGAGCTAGTATGCTGCTTCGGAGTCTGACAATATTAGAGGAAACGCAACAACTATATACAAAATGGCAGTTATTTTTAAGCCTTTGTAGACCAGGTTTTATGGTCATACATTCAGAACTTGATAAAATAGTCCCAGTACCTTTGAATGTGTAAGTGGTGCTGATCCAGAATGGTATGGCAAATCCGACAGCCTCGAAGAAGAAGGCAGCACAGACAATAAAGATGGCAACTGAAACTGCGCTGCTCCAAGACATCTTCTAGGCTGAAAGAAACAGAGTAAATATAACAGCTAACAGTGACAAAACACCATGCCCAAAACTTCAGCTCAACATTTCAGCAACGTATAAATTGCAAACACTGTCCATAACATAATATGAGCCGCCTCATGGGAAAACCAACAATCTGCATAGGCGAAAACAAAGGCGCAGATCAGCTTCGCGGTAACCGCGAAGCTGATCAGCGCCTTTGTTTTCGCTACTCGGATAGTACAATTCCTCTTCTACATAAATCCGAAATTTCAAGCTTCTAGCTCTTTTCTGTGCTTGTACAGGTCGGTTTGTGTCAGACCTGTTTGGAAAACACATTTTTGGTTTTCCACGAGGCGCCGTCCATGAAGCATATTGCACGTGCGTGGTATATGGTTGCACCCACAGGTAAAAAGAGATCCCGAGTAAAAAAAAATATGGGGATAGTTCTCATATCAAAGTGATAAAAATGTTTTCAGTATTCAAGCTGTCCATTAATAATATCATGTCATTAAAATTTTATTTAGAAATATGAAACTTTAAACGTTTTTTTTTTTTAAAATATGAAATCACATTCTATACAAATTTGTTAAGGTAACTAGACACCACCAATATTTGTGATTTTTTTCTTTAGTTTGTATCACTGTCAGAATCTGAATCTAAAATGAAGTGACATTCAGGCTATGACAAGTCAAACGAATAGCATAATTTCGGCAGTGAAGATATTGGCTGGCATGTGCATGTTAAAGGGACAGCCAGTGAGTTCAGCTACATCCTATGTTTCGCTGATACAAGGCACAGTTCCCTAGATAATAAACACTCATAAAATGCTTTTATACGAAAACAAAAGAAATAATAAATAAATAAATAAATAAATAAATAAATAAATAAATAAATAAATAAATAAATAAATAAATAAATAAATAAATAAAAAAAAAAAGATTTAGAAGCGGTTTATATTTGCATTGCTTTTTTCCCGTGTAGATGGTTTCAGTTTAATTGACACAGTTTAAAATACGAATAAAATAGTTTAATGACACGCACATTTTCAGCCCATGGAACAAGTAACATTATGTGCCTGGAAGTAAGATTTCTGTTGCAAGGAAAACATGGGAAAGAGTGTTCTAATTGTCAGTATCAGGTCTATCAGTTTCTAGAAGCGACCCATATGACATAGATCGAAGAAAAAGATAGATAATACATGAACAATTTTCATTGCAATTGTCATAACATAGAATGAATTATTTATGCTCTGTTAATACATTCATCGAATATGTTATAACATTACATACGAGGACAAAATGAGAGAAAATACAAAAGCTAATATTTGATAAATGGCTTGCATTACAGTATTTGCCACATACAGTATTTTCGTACATTGCAATTTATACATAATTAGGTATTCAGAGTAAATAATTGCCTTTTTTGTCAAAAGAGAATGCAATCTGATATTTCAGTTTGGGAATATCAGATTTGAAATATTAGTTGAATCGTGAAAATGTGAAATACATTGAATGACCCGTGTTAACCGCACAAACTTTGTTTGTTTCGTTTGTTTGTTTGTGTTGAGGTTTACCGTCCCAGTCAACAATTTTTTAGTTATGTGGGGACGGAGCCACCGCTTCCTGGGTATAACCAGTACTTTTTGAAGTCCAGGACACAACACGGTGCCCTTTGTTGGAATCCTAGTAGAGCCCACAAAACTGATCAGACGTTGTGGAACTACGCATCTACTTGAGTTTAAGGATGTTCGCTGCTAACATTTGACATTTCGGAACTTCCGGTTTTTCTTTTCTTGAATATCTCGTAAACGGTTGCAGATATTTTCCTAATATTTTATATTTGGATACATATTGATAATATGCATTGAATGAGCCATGAAAATTGTCAATCTATGAAACTTCATTTTTTCACCCCATTTTCTGCAACTTTTCAGAAAATTTTAGTTGTCAGTAAAATTTAGGGGGTAGGGTAGATTAAACTTGAATATTACACATCTTAAAATTAATTGCACTAGTTCGATGTTTATTTTAGCAGCAGTATATGTGTACATGGTCTTCTAAGTCAGTCTTTGTGTCTTTAGTGTGCTGGTTTTGAAATTTTAGGTGTTTTTATGAAATGGGCTTTTAGAAACAAAACAGCCGAAGAAAGGCTGAAAATGGCGATTTTCAAGTTGTCGGTTCTCTCTTATATGCTCACTACCCTATATGTTTCTTTCTTTTATTCGAACAATATTACTAAGTTCTATGTTGTGTGAAAATACAAGAAAAAGTTTGAATCAACAAATATGAATTTAGCACATTTCAAAATATTGATTTTTTCCAACTTTTCAAGTATGGGGGTAGGGTTGAAAAAGGAATCGTAAAATTTTGTCATCCACTCCAAGTTGCAAATTTTTCTATGCTTTTGGTCCAAAATAACCTGCGTTACATAAATATTATGACTTTTGAAAACATTCTAGGTGTATGTTTGTTCAAGACAGGTATGTTTCCCAGAATTAAAAATTAAATTAATTTTACCAAATTTAAAACATGGTGCTCAGAGGTCTCATTCAGAGGCCTGTAGCTTGAAAAAATGCACACTACCCTGTATTTATTTTGTTTTCAAATGTCTTGTGTTGTATTTTGGAATCAAAAAAGAGTGGTTAGAAAAAAAGTTTGAATACTTTTTCATTGGCAGCGAACATCCTTAATACTGCCAAGTAAAACAACGCATGAAGAGTAAATCCTTTGCTGACGTTTGATTGTAAAAAGAGAGAATAATCTTTTATAACAAACTGCGATAATTATGGTCCCAAGTGTAGAAACCCAGAAGACAAGATTTCCCAGGGCGTGGCACATATGATTCATATAATTATACTCATCTCATCTTATTGAAAGTTTTATTGACAAATGGCGGTAGCAAATATTGAGAATAGAGCTACATTTTATATTAAATGGCGGTGGCAAATATTGAGAATAGAGCTACATTTTATATTTATCATCATAAGTGAATGAACTGAAATATATCATAACACAGATACGGTCTTGTTTTCTTTTGTGGGTCAACTAAAATGTCGCCCAATTACGGAATATTTTGGCTTCAATGTCGCCTCTTTTCGCTGAAAATTGTCATTTATATAGCCGTAAAACGCAGTATAGTTACAAACACGTTAAAGAAATGATGGCTCGGTATGTTCACACACAAATTTGAGGTACAATTGTTTATACAATTATCTGCGGAATAATGCGGAACAATGAACGAACCAGTGACACATACATGAACCTCATGGCCCAACAATCCTGATCAATTTACACCCCATCCTAGGATCCTAGGTCAGGACTGGGCTCGTTTGCAAAGAAATACAGCCAAATTTGAAGATCAGTATCAGTAAAGCAATCAGTTCGTATTTGGAGATTAAAAAATCAAAGACATATCAGCCTCTTTCTTATTAAAACTGAGAAAAATAGTGGAAGGTAGCTGTTTTCATCAGGATAACAATTTCGTGAAATGTGTATCCCCTTAAACCCTTTTATATAGTAAAACTGGGGTTTGCAGGGGTATACCTATTTTTCTTATTTCTAATTGCATGGGCCAATTTTCGTAATGGTCGTGGGTGCATGCCAGAGCTTGATAACTATGTATGATACATATAGCAGATCTGTACAAATCAAACTGTTGCTCAGGCCTTTGATGCAGCTTTACCTTACTCGTTACATCGTTGACTATATAGCCCCTTTCACTCGAGCTTGCCGTTTGAACAGTTGTATTACACAAGAAGACCATGTGTTCTCCGGACGATCTGAGTTTCTTTTCATGTTGTCCACAAAGACATCTGTATTGAATGATCTGCTGATTTGAGTGACAGTTTCAAACTAAATTGCATTTGAAACGGCAAGCTCAAATGATTTTTTTTTTTATTTTAGTATGTGGAATTTTGGCCACGATAATGTGATTTAAACTCACATATCCTCGACAGCAAAGTAAGGCTAGACAGCCTCTGTAGGTGCATTCTCAGTGTAGTAGTCTCTTGGTTATGGTCCGGGACTGTAGCACCAAGGGCTTAACGTGTACGTTTTTTTCCAAAACACATTTAGCCGTGATTTGAAGCAGTTCAGGGAGGGTGCCATTTGAAGAATTGCTTCAATTACTGCTAAAATTGATAAAATTCTGCTTTTGTTCTTATCCTATTACAAATGTGTTCTTAACATAAATTGCATATTTTGAAATAAAAAAAAAACGTGCTTTAAACAAACAATTACAATGTTTTTATCAGAAGAGGTAACAACATTACCGAAAGGTAAATACTGAATTGATATTAAGAACACCTGGCATCTGGGACACTGTTTCCGTTCTAAAATAGAATAAAATATTACCCGATTTACACAAAAGCTTGACTGACCTAAATGCTGAAACGGAAAGCTCGAGCGAAAGGGGCTGTAAGGTGCCGCTGTCGGCTACTTTGCCAAGTCTAAGCAATGTTGAATGGCTTCTTCCTGGATTTAAAACGCTTTTCCCATTATAGAAATCAACATGATATGTCTCATCGATTTATGGAACATTTTGAAGCACATGTTAAGCCTACTTATTAATACAGCTGTGACTTCAATAGACCCGTCATATTTCATTTGTATTGAATGTCAAACACATTCGTTTTATTATGCAAAATGAATGTCGCCACGAGAAATAACTAGTGTTGTCTAGTAAGGCTAGAACCGACCGCCTCAGCCACAGCAATCCGCAGTCTCGAACTGTCCTCAATACATTATGATGAACCAAACCAATGTAATTCCACAGACTGAGCAGTGCCTTAGTTGTTGGCACATGCTTAAAAATAAAACGTAAAACATGCATTTTGTATTGATGGACCTCTTCAGAAATAGTGTGTCAAAAGTAAATGTAGGTAAAATGATTTACTGTGACAAAAAAGGGGATGTTTTACATGCAAATAAAATTGAAATCCGTGACAAGAAAGAACTGGGCGTAACGGTCATGGGTGGGATGGTGGTTAGTCACTAAAACGTGTTACGGTCTTATTTTAAAATCAAATCACAATAAAACAATCACTTGAGAGGTGGAATTTAGAAATACTTGTTGCAAGAAGGCACATCGATAATATGTCAGCACTAGTAATGCAAATGAAAGGTCTGAAATATTATAACCCTTAAGCATAGCCAAACGGTGCTGGTCTATACGTCAGTTGGTTTAGTTAGTTTCTAAATGGTAACAAGAGCTGGTAAAACCTTTCTGAAATCACTACTGAAAAAGAAGCATCCATGTTGTAGGGGAACGTAGTTTCACCTTTTAAACCAGAGGTCGTAAGTTCTATCCAATGGTTCTGTTGTGTTTCGGGTGAGAGTTCAAAACATCATGCATCATCTTTGAACCTTATATGTTCTTAATACATGTTCATGTATTTTTATATAAGATCCTAGCAGAAATTTCATACTCCAAAACCCAGAGGTACTTCCTTGTAACTTTATTGTACATGGACGGCTAGCATATACATAATATACTGAAGGAGTACACTGTACGAAACCACAAAAGGAATGACAAATATACGTTGTATTACATTTCCTTGAGCTATGTAATGTTTTCATGTCAATTACGTATTCTTAAGTTCGACACATAGTTCGAGTTGTAATATACGAAGATAACTGTTATTCGATCGTTGAACTTCAAGCAAATAAAATCACTTCGTTGTTCTAATGATTGATGCATTATTACAGTCTGACACCTGGAATTGTGGAGGTTGCAAACAGTCAACCTCTTCGCATCTCTTTTCTTAAGATCATACAGTAAGTATAAGTACAAAGTATAATTTATTAATGCAGTAAGCCATAAGGCCCATGAGCACATAAACATATAACAGAGCATAGACCCTGAGAATATGAGGACAGCAAAAATACAAAGCTAAGCAATACATGTATACCGAGTATTACATATTTTCACTACAAATGTATTGTTTTCTGCAACCAAATGAAACGGCCATTCGTCCACCACTTAACATTTCTGCAAATCTGGCTTAAAGGTAGTTGCAGTCAAAGAATCCGAGAAAGAATCCGAATCTTAACTTGGCAGCTACTGTTGATATACCAAGATGACAATGCTGTTCCTAGCCCCAACAATAGCCCCTATTCGTCGCAAATAACACAATAATGGAGGCAATCATGGTTGAGGTGGAAGGGAAACTTCTTTAAAGGAGCTCGATTTGAACCGGAGGGGCAAAACTGCGTCTCCCATCATTCTATATCAATATCAAACATGCACCAGTGGGTTATAATGGTGATATATAAGAAGACAAAAAGACATCTGTTTGTGAAATCTTTTGATACAGAGATGACAGAGATCTATCATTTATTAGGTGTAAGTACCGTCTCATGTTCTCATGTGAAATATAAGCTGAGAAAATGTTGCACCAACTAAGCACAGACACAGGCATTTAATTCAAAGTCCGATACATTTCTTCGGCTTTATTGTACGTATTAGTTCAGTCTGTACATGCAAATTGTGTAAACAAATTGAAAAGAAATATTTTGACTTACCTGTCATTAAACGAAAAAATAGACGTCTCCTATCGAAAAAATATAAGACCTGAACAATGTCGACACAAATCCTGTTTATAGTTTTATAGTTTATGCACTGCTAGCTTACTTGAATGGTAGTAAATATAATTTACGTTTGACTGAATCTACTAAGTTTCACACAGGTAGAAAAAGTTATATGTGTCATTGATGCTGCATAGTTTTGATGTCATGTTTTGAAAAAGAAGATATTTAGTTCAGTGGCGAAAACGAAATGATACAGATGAATACTGGCCCCCTGTATGCTGATATCGGTATAAAACCGGGAGCCATTAAGTCTTGTTGGGACAGTCCCATCGATTTTCAGGTTTGTTATTTTTGCCAAGGCACTGCAAAACAAAACGTCGTTTAAGAAATCCGTTTATATGGACCGACCTATCAAAGCTGAATTTTGGTCATTTGATGCTTGCAATTTTAGCATAAACAGCGTAGCGTTTGCGAAAACATCATTCTTGTGTAGTCTGGCAGCTATAACTTTGATATTCGTTGGATAGCATGAGTAGATTTTCTCAGATAACGACCGTTTACCTGTGCAGGTAGGAAAGTATTGGAAAGACGCGTCATGCATAAAAGTATCTTGATACAAGCATATTCATCACATTTATTATTTATATAGAGGGTTTGACTTGTTTTATTTTTCCCATGATGTAAAAACGAACTAATGAACGTTGGATACAAATGTAGCTCCTTTTACACCCCACAAGGCTCTTCTAGGTTCAACATAATTTCACGCGACACGTCGTCTTAAACCATTCAATCTGAAAATTGTTGATTTGGTCACTTATCGCCACTCTGCACCACGCCCCGTAATACACACACCTTGCAGTCATTAGAGGGCCATTCAAAAATTTATATACACTTACATATCTGATAGATCTATGATCTTGCAATTTAATTTCTCGTACAAGAGACTGACACAGTCAAAAAGTTTAATGCGTTTCATTTAGATGTTTTTGCGCTGTATGTCCACGGTGATAAACTATGGTCATGTCGGGACTATCAACTATCTTATCCACACTGAGGCCCGCCATAACGAAAACTTGCCCATGCAATAAACAGAGATTTTTTGAGCTTTAAAAATTGAAAATTTTCAGCAGAAAAATTTTGATATTTTTCTTATTTTTGCTCAAAACATAGATTGTGGGTACACGTTAGAACCGCCTCGCCTCGCCGAGGCGGTTCTAACGAGTACCCACAATCTATGTTTTGGAGCAAAAATAAGAAAACTAGGTATACCCCTGCAAACCCCAATTTTACTATATAAAAGTGGGGTTTAGGGGGGTATTCATTGCACGGACATGTTTTCCTGATGATTGTTTCTGGACATTTTTGCACACCAGACAGAAATTGCCACACTTTTTGCCTGGGTGATAAAATTGCATCTCACCCAGGCAAAAAAATTACGCAAAACCTTGAAATAAACCAGATTTTGGGGGTTGTTGTGCAAGAAAAAGAATCTAATATGGTGTTCTGTTCTAGATGGAAGTTTCCAACCCAAGGGATGACAATGCTGAGCGGAACCGAGGCTCCGCCGAGGTTCCGCTCAGCACGGTCATCCCGAGGGTTGGAAACTTCCATCTAGAACAGAACCCCATATAAGATTCTTATAATCCTCCCAGAGGCAGGTTACTATTACAAACTACATGTACGCACTTTCACCTCTAACTGACAAATAATTCCTTTGAAGATTAAGAATAGTTGCAGAAATATTTTCATGACCAAATCTCCATGAGAGAAAAGTGCTGGACGCGTGAAACGGACGCTCTTCCGACCGAGCTGTCGAATCCAGCTGCCCCTGTCACGTACACCTTAAATACGTATTGGAAGGGAAGAGAGAAAAATGGCGTATAACCATGTCCATCCCACTTTATTTTCCATATAAATGAGATTTGGTGGGAGCTAGATTTTTCGGGTGTTTTTAGATGACTAATTCCTTATTCTATACGCGGAACGACACTCCGGTCAATTTACAAAAGTTTAGAGAGTTGAAGGGTCCACCCTTTTCTCATGAAACAGTGCACATGAGCAAGAAAACACCAAAATATACTATAGGCAAAATTGACATTTTGGTTCATAGGAGCAGATGACTTCTTCAAAACAAAAACACAGCACATCAAATAATGTGTATAAGAAAACTACTTTTAAATTAAACTATAACCTCGGGATACTGTTTCCTTATGTCGGAATCTTTTGCTGACTAAAGAGACCCCAACGAATACGAGTATGTGTCATTTGAATGATAACATTACGAAAACATGTCCATGCAATATACAGAGATTTTTTAAGTTGCAAAAATTGAAAATTTTCAGTTTGGTATTTTTCTTATTTTTGCTTAAAACATAGATTGTGGGTACACGTTAGAACCGCCTCGGCGAGGCGGTTCTAACGCGTACCCACAATCTATGTTTTGGAGCAAAAAAAAAAAAAAAAGAAAAATAGGTATACCCCTGCATACCACAGTTTTACTAATAAAAATGGGGTTTAAGGGGGTATACATGTCACGGACATGTTTTCTTGATGACATCTGTTATACAGTTATACAGTTTATTTTATGCAAAATTGTTGGTCGTCCCTCACTGATCTTGAGGACACTTGGCCGTTGATCCTGACCGCGATAAATGGTCCAAACAGGTACACATTAAAATGAACAACAATTGCAAATACTTCCCGCAGGGTAGGAGAGATTGACACCGTTATTTAGAGGCAAGAGATAATTTAATTTCACAATCGGAAACACGAGAAAAATGGACATCTATCGGATGACATTGGACAGTTACAATAGCAGTCACACATTAATTAGGGGATAACTGTATTTAAATTTTTCATTTGGGGCGGTATATCGTCGGATATACGGTCGGAAATTTTGTTTTACGGCGACGCGTTATCCCCATTCTAATGTACTTTTTAACTATAAACATCGAAAAATGCTTTGTTTTTCACGAAATGTGAGCGTGACGAGCGACGTATAACCACGACGTTAACCAATCAGAAGCGACGTTGCTCATGACGTTAGGTTTCCGACGGTACATCGCAGAATATACTGTCGCAAATTTTTGACGTTATCCAATAAGACGTCGCGTAACATTCTCGAGTGCATTAGAATGTATTAATGAAACGCGCGCCGGGCGTGTTAAAAATGCAAAATTCCACATACGCCAGAAACATGTCGGAAACACGTTCAAAACGCAAGTACGTGCGCGTTGGGTACGCTTAGTGTACGTCCGCTGCGCGTCACTGTACGTCGCTAAAAGTCGTGCGCGTTTCGTGCGCGTTTGGGCTCATTTTTTTAGAAGATCGGCCTTACAGGCGCGTTGAATACGCTTTGAATGCGTTTGGTGCACGTATATTTACATTTTTATTGCAATCGCCCTAGATGAAAGTATCTTTCTTGATGTTCCTAATTTCTCACTGAAAAACATTAAGTCACGTGATCTAGAGGCCACGCCTATGGGCGGGTCGACGTCAAAACCCATCCAGTCACGTTGTTTGTTTACTCTTGTTGTTGTGACGTTGGTCGCGTATCGCCATGACGTTAGGTGCGAAAAATTGACGTTATGGCTGTTCCAAAATTACGTCAGGTGGGATTTAATGTCAAATATTTACATTTTTCTAAAACCTCCTAAGATGAACCATTAGATGTTCATCTGTGTTCATACTTCCATGAACAACCTTGCGTCGCGCGACGTGACGTAATCCAAACTTGACGTCAAAAACATGAATCTCGCAAATCTGATTGGACGTTGTAAACGTCTACGCCGTTCCGCTGTTTGAACACACACTGTGTGTAGTGGTAAATGTGGGTCGCAGTGGGTCGCTAGCAAAGCTTACATGAACCCCTTCGGGGTTCATTCACTTTGCACGCGACCCACTGCTGTTCATAGCTCCATGAACACCAGAAAAATGAAATTCATTTCTTAAATGACATGAAAATGAACGGTGATATGCGCAATTAAAAATCTGATACTTGATTGATAATATAAAATGTAAATATAAGTATTGAAATTCAGATTTTAGCTTTCACTGGATGATGAAAAACATTAGCTGTTTTAATGTCTCCGAGAAGCCCTCTTCGGGCTTCTTAAAACAGCCTAATGTTTTTCATCATCCAGTGAAAGCTAAAATCTGAATTTCAATCCTTAATTGAGGCACGCCAGTGTATATACGCTACATGCGCGTTCCGATTTTAAGTAATATTGCTACAGCGTGTATGAGGCGCGCGTCTAACGTTTGATGCGCGCCTGTAGCGCGTGCTTAGCGTGTGTGGGACGTAACACAAACGTTCTCTAAAACTTTGAGATTTTTATACGTCCGGCATACGCCTCAGTCACGCGCTAATTTGTGACTGCTAAAGCGAGTTAAGGAACAAATTAATTTTTATACGTTCAAAATCTATTTAGCGTGTTGAGATTTCTCATACGCCCAGCGTGCGTTTGGGTTATACGCTACGGTGTGACTGCAGGTAAGCGTCATTGAACATTGCGATAAGTTGATGGTATAGTTCTGAATCTGAATCGGAATGGTTTACTGATGATACGCCAAACTGACAATACTTCACAGTTGCCGGTGACAGTTTTGATGTTTCGCCATAAGTATCTTCAAGGAAACAGACGGAAAGATCAAGGAGACCTTCGTCCCGGCTTCTTACACGGGTTGCATTTTTCAATCAGATCATCAGGATAACATGTCCGTGCAATATCTGGGGTATGCAGGGGTATACCTATTTTTCTTATTTTTGCTCCAAAAACATAGATTGTGGGTACTCGTTAGCCTGAACCGCCTCGCCGAGGCGGTTCTTACGTGTACCCACAATCTCTGTTTTGAGCAAAAATAAGAAAAAATATCAAAAATTTTCTTCTGAAAATTTTCATTTTTTACAACTTTACAAATCTTTGTATATTGCATGGGCATGTTTTCGTAATGTATTGACGTCAATATGGTTTGGTCCACGATACTTTCCATTGTGTCAAAACCAGAACATTGCCGTAACTGATCCAGGCATGCGATGTCGTCGGTGTGTTTTTCTGGGCACATTGACAAAAATCGGTTGAGTCTTTGTTCTGCGCTTAACCTTTTTTTATGAAAACATCACGAGATTTTATGAGGAAGTGAATGGAGGCCTATAAGAGCTACTAACTAATGAACTTAAAGAACTGCAAAGCTGACTCTGAATTTACGAACTGCAAGGAATACTTGCGAGCTTGAACAACTTCATATTGAAAGCTCTATGGGTATTTGGAGTCATTCTCTAAAGTAATGATAGGCTTCGATTTCGAGATAACGAGCCACTTCCATCCTGCCTGTTCATTTTATAGTCAAATCTCTTACATGCATATTACTAGGAAACATGTCAAGGGTAACGACATAAGTTAACAATAAAACATCCTTTTGCATTGTACATATTTGGCAAGGTTTCTTTCATCATCTATTTTCCCCACGCTATTCGTTGTTTGGCACTTTTTGGATGTTCTCCTAAGCCGCCTTTGCAGCCACAACATTTCATGCATACACAGAAACAGATAACCAGCAGAGCCAGGGATCCGAATCCGGCACTTAGTCCAATGATCATGGAGGTTTTCAGGGTGTTGTCATCGTTCTGAAAAAATATAGACAGAATTACATCTACATGTCAACCATGTCATCCATAGTGCAGATTACATTTTCTTTCGGTCATTTGGGATCAGATAAGGTATTCAGAGTTTTCAAAACATGCACGTTTAGAAACATACTTCTAAGCATTTTTTTTAATTATTTGACCTCGTTTAGAAATGTGTCTTTGATATAGACTTCTAGTATAAATTTTCGAATTCAATAGCCTGGCTTTCGTTGCCGGTTTAAAAAGGGCTACTGAGGAGGTTTCATTACCCGAAATTGCGCAATATAGTCCATACTATCTCCCTTTGAATATTTTTACTGCTTCCAAAGGATCTTATTTGTTATTACTGCAGCTTGCGTTGTGCCGCATGGCGGCACTATAAAGTCTCCCCGTACATCATCCATAGCGCAGATTATATTTTCTTTCGGTCCTTTTGGATCAGTTAAGGTATTCAGAGTGTTCAAAACATGTACGTTTAGAAGCATACTTCTAAGCATTTTTTAGTTATTTGACCTCGTTTAGGAATGTGTCTTAGATATAGACTTCTAGTTTAAGTTTTCGAAATTGCAGCAAAATAGTCTGGCTTTCGTTGACGGTTTAAAAAGGGCTACTGATGAGGGTTCATTACCCGAAATGCGCAATATAGTCCATACTACCTCCCTTTGAATGTTTTTTGCTGCTTCCAAAGGATCACACTTTTATATTTTATTTGTTGTGAAGGAATGGTTGAAATAATATTAAAAGAAGTTGAGGGATACGGTTTGTCAATACAATATCATCATTGCTGCATATCCGGCAGCTCAAAAGACTCTAAAATCAAGTAAGAAAAAGGACGAACAGGAACTAGTAAAATTTAAAACATATCGGAATCCGAACCAAGGACACAACATGTTTTAGCAAATGTAACAATTGAAGAGAAAGATGACAAGCCCTTTTTCCTGTAATTAAGGTACCCATCCGGCTAGCATCAACGAAAACAAAGTTGGCAGCACAATGTATTAAAAGATGAATCAGGGCAAAACAACGAAGAGCTACTTACGGAGTCGTTACTGTCGCTTGTGGTTTGCACTGTGGTGGTGCTAGTGGCTTCTACTGAAGAAGATAAAGTAAATTGGTGAAATTTACTTTGACCCACTGACTGTTTCCTTTACAGTATTGTAAATTATTATTTGGAAGATTGGGTGCAGCGCGTTTGCGAAACATTTGTATGCAAACGTTTGCGCAAAATTTTAGCCACTTGCACAATGCATTTGCATTTACTGAATGAATAATGTGTTTTAAACTGCAAAAATAAACAATAGACCTGTTCAAATTCCACTTCTACGATTTGTGAACAGGACACAAAAGATAAAATATAGCCATCAGGAAAACATGTCCGTGCAATGTATATCCCCTTATACCCCTCTTCTATATAGAAAAACTGTGATTGCAGGGGTATACCTATTTTTCGCCGAGGCGGTTCTAACTTGTATCCACAATCTATGTTTTGAGCAAAAATAAGAAAAATATCAAATATTTTCTACTGAAAATATTCAATTTTTATAACTTAAAAAAATCTGTATATTACGTGGGTATGTTTTCGTAATGGGAGGGAATACCCAGAGACATACGATACCTATACTTTTACCTGATAAAATAGTCGCGCAAACGTACTCGCACAAACATTAAAATCGCGCAAACGTACATGGCATCGCAAACGTAAATTTCGAAAAAGTCGCTGAAATGTTTTGTTCCCGTAAGTTTTATTTTGCAATTGCATATGGTGCTAGATCATGTGACGATCGTAAAAACATTGCCAATATAATTTATGAAAGCATGTTATATTCGCATTCATGCATTTGGTCCTTTGAAATCATTTATGGTATTTTGAGAGACAAAAACATTTTACATGTATTCATTTCTGTAGACTTCAGTATATACTTGTAGTTTTGTTTTACCATGCATTGTTTTTATTTTGTATAGATTTATCATGATGGGAAGGCCACCGTTTTACATTTAAATCTAACCAACGACTGACAAAAGAGTTCGAATCAATATATATTCAATGCAATGGCGTCTCACTTTCGTGCCTAAATATGCATTTCGAAAACATGCCTATGCAATATACAGAGAATTTTTAAGCTGCATTGCACGGACATGTAAGGCCTGATGGTAACTGGCGATTGGTTGCCTTTGATTTGCACAACCGTCATGCAATTTGTATTTATCAAACAACCCTTTCCATTCATAATCTTACCTGTCATTGAACACCACGATAACACCGAGAAAAAGAAAGTCAACAGGGCCATGCTTTCATCAGGCATAACGTCACTGTTTCAGAGATTATTCCACTTAAGATAGTTCCATATCACACGTATTGTAAAACTGCTCGGCACGTGTGAATGTTTCGTTTGATGAAATATGCTGACGACATCCCAAAGTAAACCATATGTCCAACGTGAAGTTGTCGAAGGTGATAATAGAGTGAACTTGCCTTCAATCAGTCCAAGAGACAACCGGAACAAAGATTACTTAAACATGTTAATGACTGGAGATATTGCCCAGGAAAATGTTTACGTTCATTCCATTAAAGCTTACGGTACAGTTTAGTCCGGACGCCAGGTTTCATTCACTGCATCTGCATTTAAAATGACTATTGAATAAAAATGTGACGAATCGGCTTTGCCTTTTTTGGAATCAATTTATATACGTCATGCATGAATACATCTTGAAGTGTTTCGTATGGCACCGTCTGTTCGAGAACAATCTGAATACGCACCCATCTCTATGACCGTTCCAAACTATACCATATGTTTAACGCGATATTTCACCAGCACGTGTTTTAGCAGTTTGTTGCTTTTATTAATTCAATTGTTGAACGTTCAAAATCATAAAAAAATATTCTTGGCTCACGAGACATATGCAAATACATTAACAAATCAAGTTATTTTAATAAGCTACACAGTTTTGTACATTTTCCACCTTTTAAAAATTCATTCACAGTGCCATTTCTATATATTTTCGCTCAGAAGTAGTTACGTGATGTTATTTAATATTTTTATAGTCCCAGAACAAACATAATGCCTGCGCATCGACCTGCAAAGTCGTGGCCTAGAGACACGGAAATGAATATTGTCAATGCTTTTAACAAGACAAAAGAACAATTCTCTGAACGAGTCATCTGCATCCGAAATGTGGAACCTTTATGTCAACAAAAACGATATACGGCACAAATAATGGAGCCACGACAAGAGAAGACTGGTCTTCGGGGTTTCCGACCATCGGTCTTCGCAGTCACAGAAGAAGGTTAGAAGCTTGAATATTTGGATTTAGGAAGAAGAGGAATTATGCTATAGCGAAAACAAAGGCGCTCATCAGCTGTAAAGTTACTACACCGTTGTCAGCGCCTTTGTTTTTGCTTAGTTGAAAAATCGGTTTTCTCATGACGTGGCTCATTGGATCCTGATCAATGTAACGCAAACTGATCTTGCTACAATACCATATATTTCCTGCATGTGTTCTTAAATACGCTATCATGACCATGCAAAATATATGTTCGTTTAAAAATTAATTTGTATGGCTCATCCCTTTTCTAATTAAGATGTTCGCTGCTCTTAAAGGATCTAATTTTTCTTTTTATTTTTCATATAAAAAATAAAACAGTTCCTTTCAGAGCAGGGAAAACATCAACGACAGTCAATGTAGGCAAAGTGTATACGTCGAACTACGAGAGTCAAACTTAGAGTTATAAACTTTAGCTGCCCGGCCAGTAGGCTTTGTCAACAAGAGTTGAACATTAAACACCAGCAGTGCATATTTTAGAAGTCTATTGCACTGAGTTCTTTTGCGAAATTGGTATTCTTAGGTGTGTCCTGTGTGTGCCTCCTGTCCTCTATATCTATCTTGGCATCTCCATCGGTGGCCTCATGTACAGACTTCCCGTCACCACTACTGCGGGCACCTGGGCTTGTTGGGTTTTCCCGCCTGTTTTTCAAAGGTTGTTGCATTTTCTCTCGTTTTCTGCAAGACAAAAACAAAGTATTTTGTGCAGATTAAGCTATTTATTTTGTGATAATGTAAATTCAGGACAGTGAAAGGAACGAGAAAGTGTCGTTAGCGTCTCCCAAAAAGGCACATCAACATATACGAAAATGTAGGCTAATCCAACTAGCTTATAATGCTAGTTAATTCTGGTATTCTTTTCATACATATTTGATTCCAGCAAATGGAGTTTTTAAAGATTTAACAAAACCTGATCGTAATAATTAAAGTGAGCATGAATTGTAAATTTCAGAGCAAATTCTAAAATGCATAGTCATTTTCAATACGTTTACTTGTTCAACGGGCTGTTTTCAGTTGTGTGTTTTAATATAGTTACCGTTTATATACGAAGAAGCCGACTACAACGGAGCCTGCCAACACAACAAGCCCTCCAAACACACCACCTATCAATGGCCCTGGGGTCCCACCACTCGACTCAGGATCAGACATCTGAAAATGCGGAAATAGAAATAATATGATCCGCCTAAAGAAGGAGGGAATGGAAGGGCATCGAAAAAAAATACAACAGTAATAATCCATGACATAATAGAACATTGTCTGAAGGTTTGTTTACTAAACGGGCAGCTAAAATTCATTGGTGATTCAACCGTTATTAGCTAACATTACGATCTAATTCTATAGAGGCAATAAGGAACCATCATAAGGCCCAATCCTTCTTTGATGACAAGCGGACTACCCGATTGATATTCAGGTGCAGCCAAGGAAAATCTCAAAACTAACACACACCTTCTTTTGGCCTAAATGACTGGCCTTTGGACTGACGGCATTATTATTATTTCTAGTAGAAGACTTTGTGACAGTTCCTGTAGTTTGCCTTGACTGCCTCGATGATCTTGGAAATGCGCTGGACACCGCCGTTATCGTGGAGGTAGTTGTTTCGGTTTTATTGGTCACTAGCGAGTTAGTGGTTGTCGTTTCGGTTGTGCTTGTCACGGAAATGGTTGTGCTCGGCAAATTGGTTGTCACTGGAAGCGTCGTTGTTACTGTTGATGAAGTGAGTGTTGATGTGACTGTGGTTCCTGTTGTTGTCGTCGTGGACGGCGCCTGTGTCGATGTTGTTATCATACTCTCACAATATCTCCCTGCAGTGTATAAGAGATGTAAGTCAAATTCCAGAACCTTTTACACACAAGGTAAATAGACTCGTAAGCCTTTTGAATGGTTATTTGAAGGTGTAACCACATTTTAGAGCAATAGGACCACACACGTATAGCATAATCAAAATACGTTAGTAAATAATGTACATAATGTCAATGTTACTGTTTCAAGATGTCATTTCAAGATGTCATTTCAACCAATTCATTGAAAGTGTTTATTATATTGCGGTATCGGTCGTCCATCATTTCATTTTATTCAGTATAAGCCAGAATTTTTTTGTTCTTGTTGATGAGTTAAGGTTTAATCTCCCGCGAATAGCTAAGCCATCTCAGTTTAAAGATTCACTCGAAGGATTATTAAAAGAAACAATGTTCAACTACAAACGAAGAAAGCTGCATGAACAAACAAAGTACCCGCTCCAGACCATGCAAGAACCTAACACTGATTACCAGTAAAGTTGGCTGGACATTCACAGATATAGTTGTTTATATCGTCCTTGCAGGTAGCACCATTCTGACAGCTGTTATTCACACACTCGTCCACATTCGTACCGCAGGAGGCCCCCGTCCAACCTGTCAGACATGGAATCAATGGATTTATGATGATCGAGGGCAAATGCGTCAAAAGCAATACTTTATATGGTATGACGTCAACATCGGAGAAATGAACACGGAAGGAAATAAATGGTAGAATTATAGAAGTTGGATTATACAAGAAGTTCAGAGTTTAAAGCCTCAAAAGTATGCTCAGACTAGCATTTGACTGTTTGGTCATTTCTCCATGCTTTTTCTTCAATTTAAGGTCTGTTTTGACATGCATTTATGTTTTGAAATATTTCAAATGCGATGTTATCAAAGCACTACCACTTTGATGTTGTACTCCCTATAGAAACGTACACATATACGATCAGATTTTACCTGGTAAGCAAGTTATGTCTCCATTGCTATCACATGCGTATGTTCGTTTGTCTGATCGGCAACGCTTGGTACAACTGTTCCCATAGTAGAATGTGCCACAACGAACGTTAACTTGAATGATCAAGCTAAAATACAAAAGAAATGGTTCAGTTAAGACCTTAAATGGCACAACCTTAAATGGCACAAACAAGAGGATACTGGTTAAAATTCTGATGAGATGTTTGTATAAAACACTAACGAACACTTTTGTTCTATATCAAATGAACAACTTACGATGGGCCATTTTCAAGTAAAATGTCATGAGAACTGCGTCTATGACACCTTCTGTATTTAGTGAATGTAATGGCATGCTAGATTTTTTGATAGAAACAAATGGAAACAAAGTAAATACTGCGAAAATACAAACATACCTTGACACTTTTCCAGTAAGAGTAAAATTCAACGTCGTCTTGTGTGTTCCATTAAAATCTGGTGTGTAGTTGATGATCTGCTGCATGTAGTCAATCTTGTCGTTGGTAGGCTTTAAATTCCCCTCAGTTTTATCTTCGTCATATGCCGTAATCATCACTGTCATTTGATTATCCTAGCAATGATATTTCTACATATTTACATTTTTATTGCAGTCGCCCTGGATATCTTTCTTGATGTTCTTCATTTCCCAATGAAAAACGTTAAGTCATGTGATCTAGAGGCTACGCCTATGGGCGGGTCTACGTCAAAACCAGCCAGTGACTTTAATTGGCATGACGTCGGTCGCGTATCGCCATGACGTTGAACGCGAAAATTAGACGTTTTGGCTGTTCCAAAATTACGTTAAGTCGGATTTAATGCCAAATAATATGAAAATGAGCGATGATATGTGCAATTGAAAATCTGATACTTGATTGATAATATAAAATGTAAATACATGTATAAGTATTGAAATTGAGATATTTTCTCTCACTGGATGATGAAAAACATTAGTTGTTTTAATATCTACGAGAAGCCCTTAGGGCTTCACAGACAATAAAACAGCCTTATGTTTTTCATCATTCAGTGAAAGCTAAAATCTGAATTTCAATCCTTAAGTAAAGTAATTGTCTTTTTTGTCATGATAAAATGAAAATAAAGGAAATAAAGAAAAGAACAAATTACTTATACATTTTTAGCATGTAAGACCACGTTCACTCATAATTTATCATAGTATATTTGTATACAGAGAATTCTTGCATAGTCATATATTTAATTAAGTTCGGGTACCTGAGGAAATAGCTGCCAACTCAGCTTACGATATGTTTTCTTTGTTTCAGTACCAGATTGTCAATTTGTTGTCTTGGTTAAGTTTTTTATGGTGTGTTTAAGGTGACAGCAGTTCTTGAACAGTGTTTACATTTTACCTTTTTGTATCTTGTTGTACAGCGAGCAAAAAAGATTGTGTAATAAACTGGTTATCTTGATGAATTTATTCTCTTATATCCAGAAAGACTTTTACGGGAATAACGATACTTACGAAGAATTGTGAAACCGGAAACTTCAATGGATTGCCCGTGTTGTTATGCCCTATCGTGTCACCAAATGCAATATTGTCTTGGTCACGTGTATAGCCTGTCACTTGTCGACCAAGTCCACAGCCACTAGAAATCAAGATGAGTAATAATCGTTATTATATCACAAAGCTTATTTCAAGAATCCAGATGGAATGATATCTCATATAAACAAAAACTACAAAACCACTGTTTGTATACCAAAATAACTTAGTTACGAGGGGCAGCTGGAAAGTACGTAGTACTTATGGCATCGTTATTTCTTAATGCATTGGTAAATATACATATATTAAAGTAATACATGTATGGAAAGTAGAATTTCTCCTCTTCAAGATGATAGAAAGACCAGGCGTGCACGTGCCTCGCACGCTCAAAACGAAGGCACGTTTATATACTGGTGGAAATTTGAATAAGAATCTTGCGAAAAAGCGATAGAAAATTAATGACCTAATTCGATATCATAGTATAAGCGATATTTCTTCAGACTTCTTTTTCTGTATATGTTTTCTGCGGTTATTGCTTGCACGACCAGCATCATTAGATGCGAAAAATATTGATTAATATAGAAATTGTGCCGTTTCAAAAATTAGCATTTTTACCTGTTTTATTCCTATTTGTATTGAAATTAAGGTTGGTACTGCAGTAAGATTTGTGCCATCTGAGTATATGTTTTGCGTTATTCGCTGTCAAAAATGCATATAGAGAATTTCGTCATGCAAATATATCGTCTTTTCTTGCTCAGTTCCTATGAAAATTAATCTTTATGACACTACCCCCTATTTTCAAGAAGTGGGTGGGGTAACTAACCCCATCATATCTTATAAACTGTAGAATATTTCGTCAAGATATCTTGTCAATCATCACACTAGTAATTGATTTCAACTCACAAGTAATTCTTACCATTTTATTTGCTACATCTGTCAATTTATACAAACAAAAATATTTCCTCCTAGCTAAACTCACCCATACACGTGACCAGATTTAAATAGTTATCTACCCTTTGTTGTGCTCTGAACAACTTTTTATTTGTCTTGTTAGAACGCAGGGAAACTGTGCTTCATATGAAACTAAACATGGTATAAATTTAAACAAATGTTGTTTTTATATTTTCAAATTAAAAGCATTGTGACGGGAAAATGACATAGAAAATTAACAAATTGCAGAAAATTCCAAGAGGCATCGGTTTTGCTGTCTCGTTTATAAGTTATAAGAATTTGCAAATTCATTCAATACTTGCATAATAAATTGACTTTATGGTGGGTTACAAAATAGTGCAAAACATTCTTATTCCATCAAACATTGTTCATGCACTATGCTAAATTTATAAATGATGAACAATTGTCTATTTTATTGAAATTTTACTTTTTCCAGTATACAAACAGTACCCATGTTTCAAATAGCATTTTTCCTGACTGCATCATGTCACCTTCACTAGTGTAAGACTGTTGAGGAAAGATAGATGTTTAAAATGATATCAAACATGTATTGGTTTGACGATCAGTTACTGAAATAATTGACCACGCTACGTACTTTCCAACTGCCCCTCGTATAAAGAGGAAACGAGACATGACTCTAAACTTTTACCTGTGTGTCATATTTTGGAGGCAGATATCGAAGTAAGGATCACATGGTTGGGTGGAGCATTGTAAAACGTCACTGGACATTACATCACAGCACTGATTACGATTGCCCGACTTCCAGCCGAAGGTATTTTGGTAACTGATAAGTTTAATCTGAATGACCCCCGCACTGTCTGTCAGCTGAAAGGTATAGGAACATATGTTTCTATGCGCCTGTAAAACCAAGTAACATAAAAAACGCTTATAAGCCACTAAATGAAACAATAATTAGCTTTATTCTGAATTTTAGTCTGAATTTGAATATGAAAAGCTTACACCGAGAATATCGCACCACTAACTCGAATCAGAGATATGGCACAGCGTAGTTACCAAACATACAGCATAAAAAATTCTGGTGAGGTGCTCAATAAATTGAAGTGTAGAGGGTTCCGTGCGACGAGCTTGTCCACATATGATTTTTCTACTCTATATACAACTTTACCACATAATCTAATTAAAGAAAAACTTCTGGATTTGATAGAGTGGACCTTCAAAAGGGCATTAAAAACTATGGTTCACTTTATTTGGCATGTAATGACAGAAAGGCTTTTTTCACTTCCTCTGACCAAAGTCGATATACACTTTGGTCATGTCAGAATGTGTGCGATGCCTTATCGTATCTCCTGGATAATATTTATATTAGATTTGGGACCAAGTTATACAGACAAATTGTTGGAATTCCGATGGGTACAAATTACGCACCTCTCGTAGCTGATTTATTTTTATACTGCTACGAAATAGATTTCATGGATTCTCTTAACCATGATAATCAAGCTGATGTTATCGAGGCTTTCAATTCCACTTCTAGGTACCTCGATGACCTTTTGAACATTGACAACCCTTATTTTGAAGGTATGGTCAATCAAATTTATCCATCTGAACTACAGTTGAACAAAGCCAATATCTCGGATACCGAAGCCCCCTTTTTAGATCTACATCTTTCTGTTGCAAATGGATTTGTTTCTTCTAAAATTTATGATAAGCGCGATGACTTTGATTTTGATATAGTAAATTTTCCGTTTTTGGATGGTGACGTTCCTCGTCGTGCTTCTTATGGTGTATACATTTCGCAACTTATTAGGTTTGCTAGAGTCTGCAATCATGTTACAGACTTCAACGCTCGAAATAAATGTTTAACGGCCAAACTTCTCCAACAGGGCTATCGGTATCATAAACTTCGAAAAACCTTTTCTAAATTTTATCGTAGACACTATGAATTGATTTCCAAATATAATGTTGGGTTAAAGACGCTTTTAAGTGAGGGCCTTTCGGAACCAGAATTTTATGGTGACTTGGTTTACAAATTTAAGAAACTCATAGGAAGTAATGATTTTTCTTTTCAGTTTAGCAAAATCATAACACGTTACAGACGTATAGGTTATAACTTGAATGTTATGCGACAGTCTGCATGCTTAGTTTTTAACCCAATCACGGTTGATAACTATGCTGCCTTCTTTAATTGCACGCCGGTGGGTCGGGCGTCAGACTCTATGATGGCCCCGACTTAAAGCTATATTCGTTTTAGTTGGTTGGGGCCGGAGCTTCTTGTCTGTTGCTTGGCCCACCGGGGTCCAACTGATGTTTTTCTTTTGCTCCGGAGTTAGTAAGTTATTCGGCGCCCAGGGATCTCCATCGTCTGGCAGCTTACTGAATCTGTGAGTCCTGGTATTTGATTCATCAGGATGTTTATCATGATTTATTTGTTTGTTCTTGATGATTCATTGACTAGTTAGAGATCCACCACGAGGACCGAAGAACTAACTAAATGTTATGAACCACTGCAGAAGCTGAGGGTGAGGTTATGGCCATGTAAAATCGATTTAAACCCGCCAGTAACTTTGTGTTACTGATCGTTCCAAGTCGATACTTCTGTGGTGGTTCTTTTTGTTTCATGTCTTGGGATTTAAATTATTTTGTGCTGTTGGCGCCTTAAGTATGTTTTCATATTTTTAGTTAAGTTAAGGTAACTGAGTGGCCACCTATTGGGAAAATAGCTGCTCATTCGGCTTACGAAATGTTTTTATGGTATAAGTACCTGATTGTTACTTTGGTTTTTTCCCACCTCGGTTTTTGGAGTGGGAATCTTTCTTTGATTGCGCCTTTTCCTGATCTTTGCCTACTTGTACCTCTTTATACAATATATATATGATACATGTTTTTAAAATCTGCAATAATGTTGTACCAACCTTCAGCTTGGCGAAAATAGCGATGCTGACATACAAATTGAAAAGAATGTATCCCATAATGAATAATTCAACTCAATTTAAATATCCACATATTCTAGTGATGATATTATATTCTATATACATGTAGCTGTGAATATTCTCATATTCTATATAAGTCTTTGGCAGAAACAAAATGAAAACAATCGGCAATATTTGCAAATTAAAAGTGGGTGCTCAATGGATTAAATGAAGAAAAGGTGAAATATGATGTATGTTATTCGAATTCTCATATTTGTTCTACGATTCCTGTCGTTTGTATACAAAATTTGTGTATGATAAGAAAGCAATAATGGCAGATTAAAATTAATAATGGTCTTTGATATTTGACTTTTTGACGTGTGACCTGACCGTATACTAGTATCACGAAGAAGTCGATATCTTTGAGAGTCAGACGCATCAAAAGAGTTAACACACTTTGCTTATTTTTATTCGACGAGTTCCAGCGTTGAATATGTTTTTTTTTTTTCTTTTTAATTTATTTTGTTGCTTAGAATTTACTTGTGACGGCGTTTATAGCTAAACCACCTATTTGTCTATGCATATCAATGTGATAGTTTTGTTACATTTCTCAATATTTCATTTATTCGCTCTCTGCCTAATATTCTGAACCGAAGTTCTACCTGATGATCGGTCGGATTTGTATATATTAATTAATTTTACACGAAACCTGAGCATGACAGTTGTAAATAAATTCTCCTACCTAGGCGGAGCATTGATGATGAGGTCACTGCAAAAACTCTAAAAAGCCAGTGGTGCATTTTGAAGTCATCGTACAAATGTCTTGAATCGAAGTGGAATCTAGCTTGACACCAAGCTGAAATTCTGCTGGGCTTTGGTACTTACAATACCTCTTATCTTGACCTGGCTAGGTTTCCAACGTCATGGAAAGAGACTTTTAAGGTGAGCAACTTCCCAAAAATGCTTTCTATTGATAATTTTTGGATGAAATTGTGGCCTCTCAATATGGCCAGAATAAATGCTACAAAGACACCAGCAAATCATCATCAAAGGATTTCAAAATATTATTAGTCTTGGGAACAGGCTGCACATAATCGATCAGAGTGGAGATATTTCGTCAGCAAAAGAGAAGCTGGTAATGAAGAAAAAGCGAATCTGTGAAACTAAAAGAGACGATAACGCAAAGCCATAGTCTGGGGCTGGGTCTATCAATGGAAGCTTCTACAATGACATACTCTATTCGCAACCGACAGCCATGAAATAACTTCATCATAAATAAAGACGGGTCTCTCATTACTGAGAGACGAACAAACAACCACGACATGCAAACATTTACTTAACCCATATTTGACGAATGGATTCTCCCATCATTATCATTTGGGCGGGTCCACTTTTATTTTTATGGACCGCAGGTGTGATTTTTAATTTTTATCTCACTTTTCGATGAAATTCCTGTAAGCAAACAGAATAGCCCCAGATGGGACTCCGCGTTCTGCGGCGTCACATCTGGGGCTATTCTGTTTGCCTATGTCCCATAAAAGGGACGCCAGGCTTAAATGAGTTAACTACTTTCATCATCAGCCAAACCATAGACAATATTTGTAATGCATTACCGCGGAAAACATGTTGAATAAAGTTGGAAATATTATCTGTCTCGGGGTTATCAAAAGCAGGTGAAATACATAATGTTGGTTAATATATATGAACATGCCTATGTCAACATGATGATAAAAGACATATTAATCTTTTTTTTTTTGTTTGCACGCATGAATCATGGAAATTGAAGTAAGGTATGATATATCTATCTTTTCTTTGAGTTTGATGTGATTGTCATGGAAATAGTAATGTACCAGGTGATTCCGAGATAATAAATTATTATGTTGGACACATTACTTACACATGTCCACAGATGCATCAAACAAAGCAAGAATAAATGGTCATAGGATAGGATTGAATTAGATTTAAGGCATGTTATAGTGCAAAGCAAAAATATTTTGAAAGCTTTAATTTGTGTGTCTCTTGTGTGTGGAAAATCTCAAACAATACTTCTTTTCAACTCCAGGCAAACAAAACCAAGATGGCTCCTGAATCTGGGAGACTTTGCCAACATGGTTAAAGCATTTGTTGGTTCCAGCTATCTGAATACAGCATATGGGTTTAAACAGAGTGGTGTTGCGGTAAGTGTTGTCCGACTTCGATTTTGTCAGTATAAGCATATGAGTGTTCACTTTCACGCTGAGATGATACTGAAAATGTGATGAACAGATGAAGCTCAAATGAAAGTATAAACTACCAGAACCAGGAACTATTTGAGCCACCTCGTGGAAAAACCAATAATGTGGTTTCCGAACAGGTCCGACACAAACCGGCCTGTACAAGCACAGAAAAGAGCTAGAAGCTTGAAATTTCGGATTTAAGTAGAAGAGGAATTGTACTATCCGTGTAGCGAAAACAAAGGCGCTGATCAGCTTCGCGGTTACCGCGAAGCTGATCTGAGCCTTTGTTTTCGCCTATGCAGATTGTTGGTTTTCCCATGGGGTGGCTCATTTAATGGTTTAAAACACTACATCCAGTAAGGTTATCTGTCATCATAAATGTACATTTACTATATCGAATTGATTGTCTCATCTCCTAGACCCACAAAAAGTATTGCCTTATTTTGAGTTTACATTTAACTAGCCCCATAGCCTTAGAGAGTTTATTGAACAACAAATTTTAAGGACGAAACAATACATGTTAAATCCATTTCAGTGCTATTTTAATAAACAAAATAAAAATTTGAGCCGCATCGTGAGAAAACCGGATTTTTGCCTAGGCGAAAACAAAAGCGCAGATCAGCTTCGCGGTAACCGCGAAGCTGATCAGCGCCTTTGTTTTCGCTACACGGATAGTACAATTTCTCTTCTTCTTAAATCCGAAATTTCAAGCTTCTAGCCTGCTTCTGTGACTGTACAGGTTTGTTTGTGTCAGGCCTGGTCGTAAACCCCGAAGACCGGTTTTCTCGCGTCGCGGCTCAAATCAGGTCAGTTCATACCTGGGTTTTTGTTCTCTTTGATTTCGTTATCTTTCTCAGCTCGGAATAATTGGAATAGCAGTGGTAGCCATTCTGACAGATCATTGTTGTCATCTGATAGTAAAGACGAAACATCATGCTAAAGACAAAATACTTCTAAACAAGAGGAGATCTAGCCACAGACACTATGAAACACTTGACAATAGGAAACCCGGAGTGATTACAAGACCACGAAGTATAGATTATGAACCTATACAAACAAAAGAAAGTACGCCACTGGTCCAAAATGCGTCAAATGTATTACACACAAGAACTGGTGATAATGAAAACGATGGAAATACGACAAGCAAAAAGGAATATATGCTAAAACATATGACATATGGAGATATCGGTAAACTAACGTTTGGGTGCCTGGGTGTAGGGCTGGTCAATTTTTCGATAGGATTGACACAGTTTGGATTTTGTGTGGGCTATTTTATACTAATAGGGAATACAATACATTCGTTATTCCCAGAACATCTAAGTAACACAACGAACAGAGTAAGCAACTTTTCATCCTTTGAAAGTGCGAATGAACATGCAAATAATTTATTTGCGATAAGTACTGAGTTTCCAGAAAGCAAAGACAATGCGTCAAAAGCGTTTGTAGATTTAGGATATAGTTTTGAAACCACGACTACTGACGTGACTCCAACCTATTTACCAAATACAACATCGTCAAAGTTGATAAGCTCTACAGTGAATGATGCTCCAGATCTGAGGATACTCGTTGCCGCTTCACTGCCACTGTTTATTATTCTTGTTCTTATTCGCAGTGTACGATACCTTGGTATCATCAGTTTCATCGCTAACACATCCATGTTGATAGGTATCCTTGCTGTCATTGGATTTCTGCTGTCAGGTAATGGTACATTCAGTATGACTAGAGCGTCAGACTAGTGCATTGTTGTTAGATGTTTGCAAGTGACCATACAATTAACTAATTTCACTATTGTGTGAGTGTTCCTTTAATCAAAACTGAAGTATGTTTGGTGTGTCACAGTTTTAACAATCGTTCAGTTAGTTCTGAGTTCAAATAGGTCAGATGCTCTATCAGTGGATAGATAGGGGGCTACTGAAAGAAAGAGGCTTAGACTTCAAAGAGTCTGATCAGTGGCATGGCGTTTAAAACACGTGCATATAATGCTGTATTTCCAGGTTTCTCTGTCCATGACTCTATATCCTGGTTCTGTTGGGAAACGTTTCCAGTCTTCTTTGGTATGGTGACGGGTGCTTTTGAAGGAATATCTCTTGTGAGTTTTATTTCGACCATTTCATCACCTATTCAATGATTGTGTAATTATGATTCCAAAGATCCAGGACCAGAACATTGAGCTTGATTTGTTAATCATTCAAATGTGTACATGCAGTAAGACATACTCCGTATGTTTTTATTTATAAAGTCTTATCATGTCATTTCGTGGAATCAAGAATGACACTGGGATGTAAGGTTCACGAGTTTTTCATATTGTTTTATCTTTAAAGTAGTCTTTCAGATCTTCGTATGGAAAATTATCTTTTTATAGGTTATTCCCATAGAATCCAGTATGGAAGGCAACCGTGAATTATTTCCATGTTTTCTGCATGGCGGTATATTGTGTCATACTGCAGTGCTGGGGAGTTTTGGCCTGTTAGGATATCTCAAATATGGTAATATGTGTAGATATACATGTATTTGTAAGTTCGTTTAATTTTATTGGAATACACCGAACACTTTGGACAAAATGAAAAGAACAACGCAGAAAATAACACACACATAATATGCACATAAATAGGTAGAAGTCCCAAATAATATTTTAAGCTTTGAACATTATAGAGAAATGCATGGAAAAACAATTGTATTCTGAGATTGTGTGTTCAGTCTTTCTCCCCTCTTCTACAATACAGTCATGTTTTTTTTTTCCTGTTGGCAGGTGGCAGTGTGAAACAGATGTTGAATACCAACATTCCATCAGGACCGTTGTCGATTGCGGTAAATATCTGTATCTGCCTTGGAGTTCTACTCACATTTCCCTTACAGATGTTTCCAGTGACGGAGATTTTCGAGAAATATTTGTTTTCTGAAGGTATCTGAGGTTTCTTTCTTTCTTTCTTTCTTTCTTGTGAATCGAAGCATATTTCTCCTTGAATATTATACAGATGCGACGCGAGTGACATGATTAACCAGATTTAATCCATAATTGAAATATTCTTGGCTCAATATCATTGCAACCCTATGCCTTACCTTATAGACTGTAAAAAATTATCGCCTTGTTTTCTAGGAAAAGTATGTGGTCCTCGGAAAACTGTACCGAGGTCCAACAAAACAATGGAAGAATTAAACATCACGGCACCTCAACAAGGACAAGACATTGCCTCTCACATTCCTGATTCAGTAAATACACTTTTAAAAAAAAATATTTAAATTTTGTATGTTTCCTTGAAAAATACCATTTTTGAATCATTTTATTCAAAACATTTGATCTTCTAGAAACAGTAACTTGATGCCTTTATAGAGCAGTCTGATATCTTCTAGACTTATAAGCCATGACATTTATCCCAACTGGTCATTCTAGGATATGATATTGACAATGAAAATAGACATGAAACCAATTCCTTACTAGGAAACCCCAAAGTATGCAGATACTTTCGAACTTTATTTTTTTAATATTTGATATCCCTTCCAGATAGCTGCTTGGAAACGTAATATGTTGAGAATTGCAGTCGTATTGGTGATGACAGGAATAGCCATTCTAATGAAGGATAATTTTGCATATGTTTATGCTTTTGTAGGTAGGTAGTAACTGCTGTCACTAAGGAAAAATAATTGACTGTTTAGGTTGTCTTAAAAGCCAAGTCTTTACAACTGATGGAACCAAATAATTTTGATTTAATAAATTCTTTGACTTCTGAAACTATGTTGGCAGTAGTAAGACAGTGCTTTAAACTTTAAAGGTAGATTTTTGATTGTCTATGATTCTTATACTTTTACCCTGTATGCTTTTGTAAATAAGAAAACTCACTTTGTGGCTAGCTGGTATCGACCACCTGTCGATGGTCATTTACCAGTATCGGACAATGGAAATGACTTATTGAATTCCCTGGAAAAGTTTGACAATTTATTTAGAGAACAGCTTGACAAAATCAAAAAAATAAATAAAGGCAACAAACCCCCCTTAATTCATGTTTTAGGTGATTTTAACTTTAGAGATATTGTATGGCCGGACAGACTCAGCAAATCTGGGTCATCATTGAGTCAGACGGAGGGTCAGATTTTGATAGATATCATGAATGACCATGGTTTGGAACAATTAGTCAATTTCTCCACCAGAGAAAGAAATACTTTGGACTTAATTTTGACCTCTCTTCCTGGTCAGTTTGTAGACATTCATTCCCCGGATAAGCTCAGTGATCATGACATTGTTTCTGGCACATTGAAAATTGCTATCCCCCCTATAAAGAAACCTAGGCGAAAAGTGTATCGTTATCAGAAAGGTGATTATGAATCTATGAGAGCAGAAACACTTAAATTTGCAAAGGAAAGATATTTCAACGGTTACTCAGATACTCGGTCGGTCCAGGAAAATTTCAATCTCATTACATCGTTTATTCAGGAATTGGCAGATAAACATATCCCCTCAAAAACTAGTCGCTCAGTTTCCTCTGTCCCTTGGATAACACCTGAAATAAGAAGGAAGATTCGCAGAAAAAATGCAACTCATGCAAAAGCTAAAAAGACTGGTAGTGCAAAATTTAGATCTAAATTTGAATCTTTACGGAAAGAGATCAAAGCTGATATCAGGAAGCAGCATGATCTTTATGTGAACAACTTGGTAGGAGATGTTAAGGCTAATCCTAGAGATTTTTACAGGTACATAAACAGTCAGAAAAAAGATACCCAAGGTATTCCCCCGTTGAAAAAGAGAAATGGAAGTGGAATAGCTCAATCCGAATTTGAGAAGGCGGAAGAATTTAATGGTCAGTTCTCGGATGTTTTCACTAAAAGTGAATACAAACAGGTCCCTCTTATGGATAGATCTGCCCCATTCATGCATGCTATTGTGGTCACAAAGGAAGGGGTGACCAAACTTCTCAAAGGTCTAAACCCGTCTAAAGCCTTAGGGCCTGATGAGCTTCATCCCAGAGTCCTAAAGGAACTGGCTATGGAATTAGGGCCGGTATTCGCCCATCTCTTCCAGCAGTCAATTGATACAGGTGAAATTCCCAAAGAATGGTCTCTTGCTAATATTTGCCCCCTGTTAAAGAAGGGCGACATGTCACTTGCCCGCAATTACCGCCCTGTTTCTTTGACATGCATTCCTTGTAAGCTTCTTGAACATATTGTATGCTCTAATATTATGGCCCATCTTGATGAACATGAACTCCTGTCGGACAGGCAACACGCATTTAGGAAATGGCATAGCTGTGAAACTCAGTTGACTACAGTGATAAATGACTGGGCCAAAATCTTAGACAAAAAGGCCAGGTTGACACTTTTATAATCGATTTTGAAAAGGCATTCGATACTCCTCCCCATGAACTCCTTAAAAGCAAATTGTTCAGCTATGGAATAGGTGGAACAACACTGAATTGGATAAATGCTTTCCTTTGTTTCAGACAACAAAGGGTAGTGGTTAATGGTATTAAATCGGATTGGGCTCCAGTTGTGTCGGGTGTCCCTCAGGGCACCGTTCTCGGCCCCTTGCTGTTTTCCTTGTATATAAATGACATCTCAGCAGACATCGAGTCTGAAATAAGACTCTTTGCTGATGATTGTGTTTGCTATCGTGAAATCAAGAATGAAGAGGATACATTGAAACTTCAAAGAGACATTGATCGCTTAGGCAGTTGGGCTAGAAAATGGGGAATGAGATTTCAACCCGTCAAATGCAACATGATGCAGCTGACAAATAAACGGTCTAGTAAGATACAGGCTAACTACACCCTTGAGGGCACTTTACTGGAAAACGTTGAAAGCATAAAATACCTGGGTGTAACTATCACAAATGATTTGAAATGGAATACTCATATTTCCAATGTTTGTACAAAGGCTAACAGAACTCTCGGATTCTTGAGGAGAAATTTGTATTCTTGTCCCCCAGATGTGAAAGAAGCCGCTTATAAAGGACTGGTGCGGCCGGTCTTGGAATATGGAAGCTCAGTTTGGGACCCTCACACTCATGGTCTCCAGGAAGAACTAGAAAAGGTCCAAAATCGTGCGGCAAGGTTTGTGACGGGAAATTATGTTTTTGAAACTGGGAGCATGACTGGCATTTTAGGTCAATTGAAATGGGAATCTCTTAAGAAAAGGAGGAAGGATAGTACACTTATATTGCTATACAAAGGTCTAAAGGGTAAAGCCAGAATACCCACAGATGACCTTATCCCAAAGAATAGGCGTTGTAGAAATCAACACTCTTTGGCTTTTCAGATACCTTCAGCTAGCAAAGAAGCGTACAAAAGTAGTTTCTTTCCACAGACTATCAGGGACTGGAATGACCTCCCTGATTCACTTGTCTCCTCTGCTGAAATGTCTGATGACTGTGTGTCCAAGTTTGCTTCACTCGTGCGTTCAAGGGACTAATTTCTCCCCCATCCGAACCCCCTGGTGAAATAATGTCATTTGGCGTGTCACCAGTAAACTATTCAGATTCAGATTCTGTGTTCTGTAATATACCAACGTATGTGTAAGAAAGCAATTTGTATTAAAATTTACTGGAAAAAAATCAAAGTATTGGAATAAATATCTTACACTGTACCTTATACATGTAAATATATACTTTATACATACTATAATTACAGGTGCTCTGGGAAGCTCTTTGTTAGTTTACGTCTTACCATGTTTGTTTCATCTCAAGCTCTGTTGGAAGGACATCAGTCCAGTCATCAAGGTCAAGGACATTGTATTGATTATATTTGGAATTGCAGGAGCAATAATTGGCGTTTATTCAGTTGTCAGAAATACGAAGCTTTGATTTTTTTCTCAGATGCTGTGGTTTATACATGTATGTGTGTGTATATCAATAGTAAGAAAATGTTAAAAGCAATCGGCTGAAAGTAGGAAAAGGCCAAAGAATAGTTGTCAGTGAAGCTACTGCACACTGCAAACATACCTATATGTAGTTTGAAAAACGAATTACCGTTTGAAAGTGTTTACTAAATATATCATTGACATCATAACTTGTGTTCGACTATAAAAGGATACCGAGAAAAGTGAGAAATTTGTGCCAGTAAGACACAAATCGCATGCCTTGGAAAGCAAATTAGGATACACTAGACTTATAAAGTCTGGTGAGATGATGATTTCTATGTTGTCTTTGAATTACATACATGATACCATATACCACTCCACTCAAATACTATTTTCTTCTTGTCCATTCTGTTATTTTGACTATCTCATCTGTGTAGATGTTTGAGTCAGCATAGCGTAAAGTATGGCACCAAGCTGAAAGTCTACAAGGTTGTGTTACTGCCAGCCCTCTTATACTAGCTATCTATCTTCTGATACTGAGCCGATCAATTTCTGATCATTATCTCATGTGTGGGATGGGTGGCTTAATTTTAAATTTAGCAAAAGTAGGGAGAAACATTCGAGATGGGTCATTGAACCTATTTACAAGAGGCTAAACAGAGGCATACTAAAACGTATATCTCTGAACCCCTGAACTACATAAATAACAGTCTTGAATTCATTGAAGATACCACTGAAGAAGGGAGACTGGGGAAAGAGGATTTTTTTCAGAGCATCACTATATATAGGTCATATGTCTTGTGAACTGTGAATCATGAGATGCCCTTGTACGCCTTAAGTCGCGTGCTGGGGTCAGATATTTGTTTTATACTTATGCGCTTGGGAACATCCTGTCACGGTACAGGACCGATCAAAGTGTCAGTCTCATGGAGATGGTCAGGCCATGTAATAAGAATGATGAGCGACTTCCGAAGAAAGTTTTATGGGGAATTACAGGCGGGAAAGCGATACGAAGACACCATCAAAGCACACCTGACGGACTTTAACATACCAATAGAGTCTTGGGAACATGCTGTGCAGGACTGATCAAAGTGTCACTGCCTCATAAACAGCTCATTGTGAAGAAAAGAAAATCAATGAAGCTGAAAGAAAGCACAGATAGCGCAAAGCCAGAGTCAATGGGCCATTACCAGTCTCTTCAGCATGAACTTGGTCCACTTGCAACTAACACTACATGGCTAAAATTGGCCTTGTCAGCCATTAAAGAAGTCAACGACAAATATAAACAATCTAATAATCAAGAAATATAGATAGTCTTTCTCATTAGTGAGAGACAAACGACCACTACCTATTGTGCTATCATGTTATTTTTGCATCAGTCCCGTCAAAAGTAAACTGTTCAAACCCCTTATCAAACAGGTTAATACAAGGTGTGACAAAAATTAAACGGAGGAACACTACGATATGACATGATACAGTGCGCCGTCCTTCGGATCGGGACGTTAACTGGAGGCCCCATGTGCAGGGACAGTCATCCCCTGTGCAGGTTAAGATCCCTACACAGGTTCTATCCTCATGCATGTAGGCTCATCCTGCAAACACACCGGAGTGTACAATGTACACCTCCCAAGAATAATCAGAAATTGATTGATGGGAGTAACAGGAAAACAAACAAAACGATATGTGATGACACGATGTCCATATTACTAGATATTCGACGGACTTTGGCGGAATTTAGCGGAGAAACGTCAACAACAATGAACTGAAACGATACTTCAAACTACGATGGAAGATCAAGATCAAGAAATTGAAATCGAAATAAGCAGGTAGCTGTTAAATATATAAATATATATTCATGGAAAACATATTCCTCTTGCCGTTTTGGTTTAATTCTATGAAAAGTTTTTTGTGTACCCCCAATTTGCCCAAAACAAGTTGAGCTTTTAGGAAAAGCTTGGACTTAACATTGATTCTGATAGAAGACTCTTTGCTGATGAATGCTTAGTATCATAAAATCAAGAAGGAAGAGGATACATTGAAGCTTCAGAGAGATATTGATTGATTGAGATTTCAACCTGTCAAAAGCAAAATTATGCAACTGACAAATAAACGGTGGTGTGCCCCAGTTGTGGTATTGTCATTTTGACCCTGGTGTGGTATTGAATTACAGAAAAGCAATACTCATGTATAAATCTCTGCATAATCTAGCTCCCACTTATTTAAGTTCAAAATTTACCTACACCAGTGACATCCACCAGGTCAACCTAAGATCCATATCAGATTCTACACTATATGTACCAAAACCAAATCTTGAGATCTATAGGAAAACTTTTGCATACTCTGGTTCAAAAATTTGGAATGCCCTTCCAGAGTCAATCCGTAGTGCCCCAAGCCTTTGGGCATTCAAACAGAGATATCTAAGGTGGAAAAATTCAGATTCATAGTGTCATTTTTTCATGTAAACCATTTCTTTATATTGAACATTTACATGTATGTACATGTAGTTCATAAATATATTTATATGATTCAGTAAGTTTCTTGTGGTGATTCTCCATCTTTCATCTACAGTTAGTGTCAGTCAAATTAGAGTTTCAGAAGAAAAACAAAAGCTCCGTTTCTGCAAAGATGTGACAACGATAATGTTAGGTAATTTATAACACGACCACCAAATTCTTACTGAATCAAATATTTGATATGTTGTAAATATTGTAAAGTTAAGAGGGCCTCAGGGAAGATTGGTATTTATATGCTGACTGTGTGTTTCCTCTATAAATAAAGACATTATTATTATTGTCATTTTGACGTTTCACCAGTAAACTATTCTGATTCTAAACGGTCTGCATAAAAAAAAGGGCTAATTACACCCTTGAGGATACTTTATTGGAAAATGTTGAAAGCATAAAATACCTATTACTATCACAAATGATTTGAAATGGAATACTCATAGTTCTGTTGTTTGTGTAAAGGCAAATAGAACTTTCAGATGTATTATTTTTCTCCCAGATGTCTGGGAATATGGAAGCTCAGTTTGTTTGGGACCCTCCAGAAATCAAAAAAGGTCCAAAATAGTGCTGCAAGGTTTGTGACTGGAAATTGGTGGGGTATGAAAGACCCAGCCGAGCCCGAGCTGCCGAGCTGGATATTTTGAATTCGTATTTTTGTCAAAGTTAAGATTTGGATTTTACTAAAAATGTTTTTGGTAATTTCTTATACACTAAATAAAAGCTTCAGCAGTAGAATATTCTTGAATTTCTGGGAAATTATGCTTTTATTTACATTTTCACTTCCGCCAGGGGTATGAAAGACCCAGCTGACAAAAATATTGATTTTCAGTCAATTACTTCATTTAGAGCAAATGAATACCTTTTTTGGCCGAGTTTAAATGTTAAATGTGTTAAATCCATCATAATCGTCACAAATTATTGAGGACAATTGATATATTTACAAATTTGAATGACTTTTTCCCGTTTTTGTCGATAACCAATTTTTACAGGTAAAGTGAAAAAAACGAATGGACAGAAATAGACCGAAACGGACACATAATAAGGGAGAAAACGTTATTGAGCAAAGTATGTAAGAAATATTCATACATTCGATTTAATTTTGTCTGCTTTTACTATGGAAATATATTTTGTTCAATAAGTCCATTTATTATTGAAAAAATATTGGAGGTAAAATTCCTGGCTCGGCAGCTTGGGCTCAGCTCAGCTGGGGCTTTCATACCCCACCCTGGAAATGGTTTTTGAAACTGGGAGTATGACTGGCATTTCAGGACAACTGAAATGGGAATCTCTTAAGAAAGGGAGGAAGAATAGTACACTGATACTGCTATACAAAAGTTTGAAGAATAAAGCCAGAATACCTACAGATGACCTTATCCTGAAAAAAAAAAAAAAAAAAAAAAAAAAAAAAAAAAAAAAAAAAAAAAACATGAAAGTGTTGTAGAAATTAACACTCACTGGCATTTCAGATACCTTCAGCTCGCAAAGAAGCTTACAAAAGTAGTTCCTTTCCACAGACTATCAGCGTCTGGTCCTCCCTGATTCTCTGATCTCCACTGCTGAAATGTTGATGACTGTGTGTCCACTGGCTGATACTCTTGAATCATTTCAGAAATCTTTTCATAAAAAAAAAATCAGTGTGGAAGAAATGTGCTGATTCTTTTTTCAATCTCGGGTATGATACCATATGAATCTAACACACTTCCAAATAAGGAACAGGCTACAGTGCTAACGCTTCCTCCACGTTCATGATCTGACAGGTATACAAGAGCCCTCCAAGGAAATTACAAATGTGTAAATACTTTCATTTTGACTGAGAAGTCACCAAAATGACAATCTCCGAAAAGGAGGAAATTTTTTGTATACTGAACCTTAATGGCATTAAAAACGTTTTTGGAAATGTATTAGCCATTGGTGAAAAATATGTTCACCAAGTGCTGTTAATTTATCTCTGGGAGGCATGCTCAGGACCAGTGTAAGTCACTATATCTTTAGTTGGAAATTTTATTATTGAAGCACTACACACTGATGAGCTGTGAGATGGAACAATGTTAAAACTAGACATGGACAATTTACTCAAATGGGAATATTAGACAACATGTTTTTGAGAAAGGAAATTGACTCACCCCTCTGAGAGGAGGTTTTTGGTCAAGTGCAGCCCTGTGAAGTAATTTTGGTACATGCATTAAACAAATGAAATCTAGTGAACCATCTTATTTTTGTTATTTTCATTTAGTAGATTGCTAGAGGGTGGATAGATAATTAGACATTCATAGCTACAAGATGAAACCACAAACAATTCAATGCATGATAAATGGATAAAAATATGGAAAAGTGATAAATAGTATGTCAAACAGTTTCAAACATAATGGTTTCTGTTTTTGAAAGAAGCCTTATGTTGTAGTCTTTTTGAGTCTAATTGTACATTTAAAGTTACCAATACGGTCACGTGACACCCCAACTGGTTTCCTAGTCAGTTAGCTTTATAATATAACCAGGAGATGGCATACAAACATGACTATACAGTAACAGAATTGTCAAGAACAAGTACAAAACTTTATTATGAATCAAAATCTCAGACCACACGTTGAAGGTATTTCTCATTATGTATACATGTATGTAAAAAATCCACATTTAGCATGTTTAGTACTGCAATTTTGTACATGGAATTACATGTAGTAAGAAAAAACAACTATGTGATATATTAAAATAACTCTGAAAAAGCTCTTCACAGGAGATAAGAAAAAATAAGAAGACAAAATACCTGGGAACATCACCTACCATAGTAATGTATTCCTTTTGGTGTAGGTCATGGGTAGATTCGGCAAAAGATTCTGCTCACTTGGGGGTTTAGATAAATTCTGTGATCACCTGGAACTGACCAAATGCCTGCTGTCAGTCCAAATAAACTGGCCATTATTGTGATAAAATTCATTTGTGGCAAATAGTGAATAATTTTTGAAACAGAGTGGATACAAATTCGAGTATTTTTGTGAAGAAAAAGGTTAAAATGTTGTTGGTGAAATCTAGACCTTAGTTTCGAATTATTTTGACCTTGAATTCTCGCATACACATACTGTACATCTTAGATACATAATGTACATCTTAGACATGTACGTAGCTTGTCCCAAAAGTCCCGTTACACATACATTTTATTCTGAACGCATAGCTGGAACCAACAACAGTTACTCATGCAGAATAATTGGCCATATTGGAACTTATTTTACTGTACAAAATGATACTCACTTCAATGACCTCACTGCTACAGTTACCTTGGTTACCATAAGTAGGCATGACCAGAGCAAGTCAAATTATGCAAAATGTTTTCGTAATTTCTATTTTTCGCAATCTGCTTAATCAACATAGGTATAATGTGATCATTTAGAAAAATATACCAGCCTAACAACTATTCTATGGGCATCATTTAGTGATAATATTATGAAATTTGAGAACGATTTGATACTTTGGGTGACAAATAAAATAGCTTACCTATAAAAATTCAACGACAAAATTACGACGTCGGCAAAAACATGCGGAGCAAAAAAACAGGGTCGTTATATTTAAACATCTAAAATATGTTCTTTAATGGAAACCAAGCAAATGTTTAGGCTGATATAAGTTGGTGACTTCAATACTATAACACAACACCTACTTTTAAAACGATATATCTGCTAGCAGTAATATAACTTGACCAAATGAAACATGGGCAGTTGTTAAAATGGATAGCATTTGATTAAATATTCTTATTTTGCATAGCCGATCTTTATAGCATTATTTTGACGAATTGCTTATAAATATTGTACTCAGATTTTCAAATATATGCAACAGTATCGTTTAGCTAAATATAAATGTAATTTTGAAATAGATTTTTTGTTTTAGTGTATTTTATCCAAACGGCAAAATATTAAGAAAAAAATCAGGATTAACGGCAACGTCATAAGACCTGCTCCGGTGCAGTAGGGGAACAAAGGTTCAAACCTCCGCTGCATTTTAACAAATGCACGTAGCAGTACGAAAATTTGCACCCAAAGCCCTTAGATATAGTAGTTGGTGATCATAAGTATTGTAAGCCCTGACGTGATTTTATTGTGGCAAAACAGTGAGTGTAATGGAACTTTTGGGACAACCCTCGTACTGTATGTCTTAGACTTGTACTGTACATCTTACACATGTACTGTATTCCTTAGACATGTACTATACATCTTAGACATGTACTATACATCTTAGACATGTACTGTACATCTTAGACATATACCTCATAAAATCCTATATTTTCGTTTCCACTCTCTCATACTAGTAGTCTTCGCACGTTTAGCCTTGATCGAAATCGGTTGTCGTTGATGGTTGACAGACTTAACCAGAAAATTCCACCCAACCATTCATCGGTCTGTTCCTCCAGGAGTCTCGTTAATGAACATACGGTGCATGATTTGGTCCTCAAACATTTGCTGTTTTAGTATCCCAAAGTAAAGACAGATCGCCAGCTTCACAACAATGCAGCACATTTTCTCGGGTGTCTTTTAGAAAAAATTATATGGTGTGTTTTAGAAAATAATCATACACGCGCATATGCCAGTATCCAAGGTTTGCATAGATAATTTGTATCTCGAAACCTTGTGGCTTTTCTATAGGAGCGACACCTTTCTTACACAAGCAATGGTTTATGAGCGATGAATCGTTGGCGAGATTATAAATACTTGTATCTTTGTTTTCCGTCGTTTGCCTTTTCTCTGTGTAAGGTTGGGCGTCGTTTTCCACTTTTCCTACCATCACTTTTGGCAACTAGGAAATTTGTTTGAGAGTGTGAAGAAATATCTTGGAATACATCGACAATTTTTAGTGTTCAGAGTTCCGCTTAGCAGTTTTTTCCCATTTGCTATTTATCCAATCTGACCTAATCCATTTTGCCTAGTGAATCTACATACAGAGTGGATGGTTTTAATTTTTGTGAATAAATGAACGTTATGGAAAGGTCATTTTCAAGCATACAACAATTTCAAGTTGTGAAGGTAGTGTTAAACAGTCATTTGCTCGATTTTTTTGAAGGTACACTGTTTTAACTCGTATAAGCTTGGCGTCCTTTTTATGGGACATAGGCAAACAGAATAGCCCCAGATGTGACGCCGCAGAACGCGGCGTCCCATCTGGGACTATTCTGTTTGCTAAGAGGATTTTCATCTAAAAATTGAATAAAATTTAAAAATCACTCTTGACGCCCCTAAAAATGAAAGTGGACTCACCCAAATGATAATGATGGGAGAATCCATTCGTCAAATATGGGTATTAGTGACGCCCGCACAAATCAAATTTGTCGTGTAATATTATAGTTATGTAAACGGGTTGATTTTCCTCATTGTAGGCGTACTTTGAAGTCAGCTGCTTCAGTGAGTCATAAAATGATCCACTTGAGCTGCTTGCTTTACTTTGTAGTAGTATTTTTTTTCACTACTCGCAAAAGTAAATATCATAATAGGCCATTATCATTGCAAGTCATTATACTTAATACTGCATGAGTGTGTATAAGGAGGCCCTTGAATATACTTTTGTTACGACAACTGCAAAATGAGTGTCACAGTGATAACTAGGTAAGACTTTTTGTTTATTTGAATACGTTCATAAACAATGTCAGTATGGTATACCATTACCATTACCAGATTCTATGTTCTATTATTCTGTTTTCTGTTATCCTTTTGCAATAATTTGGCACTTTGTTCTTATAAAGAAACCTTCTACATTCACACAAAGAATGCTGGATATAATTTAGTTTGTACTTTCATAAATAATTTGTAAAAAAGTGGTTACGTTTTCTGATATGTATTTCTATCCTGAATAGAGTTCAGAAAAGTCGATTTAAGTCCCCAGTAATTTTATATTACTGGTTCTTATTTTTTTTTTGTTTTGTTTTGTTTTGGTGTTTAATTTTTTTCGCTGTTTGCACCTTATGTACGTTTGTCAACTTAGATTTTCTCTTCTCGGTTTTTAGAGTGGGAATTTCATGCGCGGATCCAGAAATTTTCATGAGAGGGGGTCCAACGAAAATGTTAATTTTTGGTCACAGACGAGGGGGGGTCCAACCCCCCAAAAATCCCGAAATTACCTTTTTTTAGGTAAAATTTTCAAATTCCAGGGGGGGTCCGGACCCCCGGTCCCCCCCCTCTGGATCCGCGCATGAATTTCATTCTGATTGCTCAATTTCCTATCACTGCTTACTTTTACCTTTTTATAGACTAATGAATATGCAAGTTACTTTTGCTTTTTTCAGTCTAATGAATATGCAATTCAATTGTAGTTTTGTCTAGAATAAATGATATGAGAAGCAGCCTTTAGTAAAATCTCAAAAGAATCGTACCCTTTTGCTGGTACATGAATATCTAAAAGAAGCATTCAGGTCATTTTATGGCTTAGTAGGTCATGTATGTAGGCTGAAATGGTCATCATGCTATGGTGACAATTAGTTTTAGATATAAGACGTCTTGTAGTTTTCCAGCTTCAGAATGCGCAGCGACCTAAAAGTAATCAAAGGCTGCTGAAGATCATTTTATAATAAACCAATTGAGCTACTTTGCTCACTTCACTTACTTACTTTCAGACGGCCAAAGCCAGGATGGGCGACGAACCTTACAGATTTTGCCAACATGGTGAAGGCCTTTATTGGCTCCAACTATCTCAGTGTCGCTTACGCGTTCAAACAGAGTGGACTAGGGGTAAGTGAAAAACACTTGCCACGAATTATGTCCTTTTTGCATTTGGCGACTAGAAAATACTTCCGACAGCTTGACAATGGTGGTGTGGTTGGCTGAAAGCGATTGTAAAGTTTATTGTGTCAGATAATTGTCTCAAGAATGAGAGTATGGGGAAAGTAATTAGCAATATAATTATTATTTATAACGGTCCACTTATGTGAGCTGAGTATTTGAAACTTAGGCAACCATTGACTCATATGATTTTTTCAAGCGATCAAACAGGCATTAAGCTTTTTAACCAGGCCAGATACTTATCAGCATACTCACAGAAGCAAGCTAAGAGTATCAGAGTTTGGCAAAGCAGATAAACTGGATTTGAGTTCATTGCATTGGTGTGCATTCTAACAAATGTTTGTATCTGATATATCAGTGCTTTGTTCGAGATAATGCTTTCGCTGTCATTAGACTTATTCACTTCAAAACTTATTTGTAGTTTCTATCGACAAGTCCGTTGAAAGTTTACCCATTAATAGCGAAAACCTGGCCTGGACTGACTTTGGTGTGTTAATGGTCCAAATAATTAATTCGAATGCTTATTCATATCCTCGTTGTTTATATTATATATTCAGTAATCTGCTGCTTACCTTGCCGCATAAATTAGTGGCTAAACTTTTCCATCAATGTTCTTATGCTTCTCCAAGACAAAACATGAACTAAAGTGGTCACAAAACTAAGTCATTGAGTTGCAGTTTAGTGTATATGTACTTACTATGTTCATAAAGATGCATGGACACTCTTCTCACAGCCGCCACTCTTTATTCTTTACATAATCGCTATGATTGGGAATACATTAGACTATTAAAACAAAACGCATTTTTCGTAATCGGAGCTAAACCCTATCGAACTTATTCATTCATTCATTTTTTATTACTGTCTCTGAAACGCTTTAAGGAATTTAATTTCTTTACTAGTCTTTGAATCGCGGACTGTTTGTTGAAACTTAACCTGCGGTGTTTTTTCTCTTCTCTGGTTCTGTGTGCCCCTCTGTTGTGCTTGTCATCTTTGTTATTGGTTGATGCGGGCCGTCTTGCCCTTCTTGCGCCATGTTAAGTATTTCTAAATATTTTGTGACGTCTTTTGTCATTTCGTACAAGGCAAGCAGTGCAGTATAGTGTTCATCCAGTTGGCACCAAACAAAAACATAGGCAGAAATGATTGCCAGTCTAACAGTGGCAGACAAACAAAACAGACAACACAAAAATGTTTGCGTCGTATTATTTCTCCAGTACAAAATGAGTGGCTACCCAACATTGATTTACATAATCTTGACCCTTTTTTGACTAACCGTAAAACCAATATTGAATACAAAAAACTCTCTACTTGGAAAAAAGCAGAACTGCGTTTGACTTCGTGACTTTTTTGTGTCACCTATTTATTTCATTAAATACAGGTCACAAAAATGAAACTTTCCATTCACAGAAAGAGCATGTACTCAATTCTTATGTCATGAGAATTCAGATTATTATGCATAATCACATATTGTTGTCCATTAGTTATCCTCATTTACCCTAATTCAAATATGTATGCCACGCTTGTACGTATATGACATGTGCGTGGAAATTTCCACAATGACTACTTTTCTGTTGCTTTTCTAGAATAAACTCTGAGTTAAAATGTACTCCAGGCGGGATTTAGGGTATATTAGTCCAGAATTTAACCAAATCAAAAGCTAATAAAAATATCCTGCATAGAGAGCTTGCAATGCTTAACAAGTTCGCAATCGCAGAATCATCAACTTCTTTACAGTTTTTAACATTGACACGGAGATGTGCGCAAAGTTCTTTGCCACTTGCTATATCACGGGTGAATTCGTTACACCGAGATTACAAAGAAGATATACAAATGGGTCTTTAGAAATCGCATAGCAGCTTAGTATGACCTCGGAGATTATGAATTATGATGAGTTGTCAATATTGAACAGGTTTTTCTATTTCCTGCTGACAAGAAAACGCTAGAAGAACATAATAATGTGTATCATCGTTACATTTCAGCTTGGAATCATTGGGTTCCTTGTCATAGCTTCTCTGACGGACCACTGCTGTCACATGATTGTCAAGATTAAGCATGCTACAATTGAAAAGTTAGCCACAGTGAGAACGTCAGATGGTAAACCAAAAAAGAAGTACTACACTGTCAATAAAAGATCTGGTACACCTGGGGATTCTGGGGTGGATGAAACTTCCGATTCAGGAGATGAAAGAGTGACGGCACCATTAATGAACAACACGGAGGATGATAGTGATGATATTTTTGGTGATGATGACGATGATAATGTCCAATTAAGAGAACACATGTTTAAACACATGACTTATGGTGATATAGGAAAGTTAAGCTTTGGTAGTTTCGGTGTAGGAATTGTTAATTTCTGTATAGCAATGACTCAGTTTGGGTTTTGTGTGGGATATAGCATTTTCATAGGCAATACTATACATTCACTAATACCAAAAGAACTTTGTTATGAAAATAACGGGACCCATTGTTCACCTTTCGTTGCGCCAACGAAAGCTCACGTTAAGCGGAGTATAAATGATTCAGAATTTCTTAGTGTCACATTATCAAGTACTTTCATAAACACAAGTGAAACGACATATAATTCTTTTGCTAAATCCCTGAACACTACTATAACACCACAACGATCTTCACCAGCGGCAGTAGAGGCAAACACCACAACCTCGAGCCCAAATGTTACAACTGAACCCACAACTTCAGTGACCCCAAACACTACCTATAGCCCAAATGCGACGACAGTTGCAGATTTTATTAAGACAGTTACGTCTAAAGCTCCAGACTTAAAAGTGCTGGTGACTCTTCCATTGCCAGTGTTTATTTGCTTTGCCTTGATTCGGAATGTTCGATACCTGGGATTCATCAGTATGCTTGCCAATGCTTCTATATTGGTTGGTCTTGTGGCTCTAACAGGATTTCTTATATCAGGTAAAATAGTCTCAGTAAAGATTTTCAGAGTGTTTAAAACACTAACGTTTAGAAACATAATTCTAAGCATTTGACCCCGTTTAGGAATGTGTCTTTGATTTAGACTTCTCGTTAAATTTTCGAAATTACAGTACAATAGTCTGGCTTTCGTTGCTGGTTTTAAAAGGGATACAGATGAGGGTTCATTACCCGACATTGTACAATATAGTCCATACTATCCCCCTTTGAATATTTTTACTGCTTCCATAGGATCAAACCTTAATATTTTATTATCTACTATGGATAAATTTGTGTTCTCACTTTTGCACAAAAAAGAGATATTATAACATGTCTCATTAAAAAGTAATTTATGAATATGATTTAGCACAGTTTAACTAATGTTGTTTCAACTGTATCTTCTTTTCACCACACTGCAAAATGAGTTTCTTTGTGTTTACAGCATTTTATCTTGGATTTGTAATAATGACGCTTATTGTTTACCATTGTAATTTTAATTTACAGGTTTTGCTCATGATGGAATGCAACGTATCGACTGGTTTAACTGGGATACTTTCCCAGTCTTCTTTGGTATGGTCACAGGATCGTTTGAAGGGATTGGCTTGGTATGTAATTAAGTGGTGTCGTCATGAAATCCAGGATGAATTTTTTTAGTCTGGTCTTTCCGTATAAGATAGCACTGCAGGTTGTTTAATTTGTTCATGATCATTAAAATAATACTTCATTCTAGCATAGATACATGTACCAGAATGTTTTGTTTTAAGCTAGGACATGTTTTGTATTGAAACGATTGATAGATAAAAATAAATCTTAATGTTTAGAAACATGATCTGTCACAGTTATTTCGATTAAAATATTTGACCCTTCACCTTTCTGTTCATATAACAGTTTTAGAATTTGTTGAATAAAAAAAAGGATAATTAAAGCTCAGTTCAGATGCTAAAATATCATTAATGCTTATATATACTTAAACATCTGTATGATGTACTTTTTATGTCTCGTTACTTATTATTGAACCATATTATTCTAGGTTATACCAATAGAATCAAGTATGGAGGGTAACCGACACCTGTTCTCAAGTTTTCTTCATGGTTCTATCTTTATACTCGCAGTTATACTAGGAGGGTTTGGTATTATGGGTTATAATTTATATGGTAAGGTTCATTCTTCCATTATTGATGAGAAGAAAGTAATTATAAGCCAAGCAATTGTATCAGGCTGTCTTAAATACTCCTATAATGCTCATCGTATTAGATTAAGAATGCCCTTTAAGATATAAAAATAATATACATCCCATTAAAACACTGCTAAGGTTGCCAGAATACCATAATAGTAAATGTAAGCCTGAATTCATATGAACAAACATCATTCGTCATGCACTCTGTTTTAGAGATGGGACATTATTTAAAAGTGCTGCACTCCTTACACAAGTGCCGTTACAGGGCCTGCTGATTTGTAGCTCAGCGGTGGTGCATTATCTCCATCAGTTATTTATATCAAACGCCCTTGTTCATGAAATATATACTTTTATTTAATGAAAACGGCGATGTTTTCAGATTCATGAGCCTGGTTAAATTGATCCTTCTTTAAAGAATAAGGTTGTATAATATACCCTAGATAAATTATTGATAACGTGTTCCCGCACTTTATTTTGCATTAGATAGTAGCACTTGTTAGAATGAAAAAAAAAATAGCACATTAATGCTCCTCGCAACTTTTCCATTTGAACAATGCACAACACCATACCTCGAAACGTTGACCTTTCGCAGCATATTACAAGTACATGTACCTACCCAGGACTGTTATTGTAGTCAACCGGCATGCTGTAGGATAGCATTCAGACAAAGTGCATGGTGCGATTAGCCATCGAATAAAATGTGGCTTGCCTTTTTACGCTTATTTATTGAAAGAGTTGGCGTAATATTGATATACATCGGCCAGATATACATAAAAGTTAAAAGGTAGAAGCAACTTACGGTGAAAACCTTTTGCGAAGTTTCATGGCATAGTAAACTTTATAATAAGTGTGTTTATATCACTGATTTTCACAACAAATATGCACGTTAGAATCACCAAGAAGCCAGTCATAATCTACAATCTATGTGGCATAGAATAGAAACAAAAACATTGTTTTATTCTATACTTGACTGTGTTAATGGTAAAGTGGATCTTTATTTAAGGTAATGGTGTTAGTCAGATGTTGAATCAGAATTTACCTGCCGGTAACCCACTGTCTATAGCCGTTAACGTCACCATATGCCTTGGAATTCTGCTAACATTCCCTCTACAGATGTTTCCTGTGATAGAAATCATTGAGAAATATTTATTCACAGAAGGTAAGAATATAAAAATTGTAAGTAAAAACCCAAAATTGAAATGACTCTTTCACAAGAACATAGACTTTTGGATCAATGATTCAAATCGTAAAGGCCAGAAACAAATTTCAGACTAGATAGCGAACTATCAGATTGTCATAGCTAGTGTGCACGATATTGTGGTATAGTTTAAGATCAAGAACATTTCTACATATATACATGGCACAAATTTTAAGTTAAGTAAAAGTATATGACATTGGACATTGACAGTGCGTTAAGCTTATTTCTTGATGTTTGTTATTTAGGAAGATTGTGTGGACCTAAGAGAGATGCCTTTAGTTCAGAAAGGACCCAGTTAACAGATGAGGACACACAACCTTTGATGGGTGATGTAGCAGTTCATGTACCAGCATCAGTAAGATCTTTATACCAATTATTGTTGACCATCCTATCGATTGGAAGTCCAGTTTCATTTAAAGCAATTATTTGCTTTTTTCTTTCTTACACAATTTTGGAATTGGTAGCCCAGATGCATATGTATGTTGTTTATTGAATGATAGTTCAAATTGTTTCTTGATCTTTATTTTGTGTAAGAGCTATCCTTTATTCATCATAGACTTGTTCCATTGTCAGAAAGGAATACACTATTCTAGTATACCATAATGGTATATTGAAGAATGTATTATTTCCCTTACAATGACGGCCTGGATTTAGTCAGTCAATGTAGAGTTATTAATATGTTTGTAGAAATGTTATATTTATATGATTTTATTATGTCATATATATTGTTAGCTCGCCTGTACGAAAGTACAGGAAGAGCTATTGCAATCACCCCGGCGTCGGCGTTAGCGTTCGCGTTGCTCAAATATAAAGTTTTTGGTTAAAGTTTTTATAAGTCTATATCTCATGAACATGTTGATGGATCAAGTTGATACTTTGCATGTTAATTGGTCTGAAGTTTCATGCAGTACCATCATGACCCACCCAGGGTGACCTGGAGGTCAAGGTCACGGACTTAGAAATTTTGTGTTAAAGTTTTTGGTTAAAGTTTCGTAAGTCTTTATCTCTTGAACATGCAGATGGATCAAGTTGATACTTTGCATGTGAGTAGATAATGGTCTGAAGTTTTATGCAGGGCCATCATGACCCACCCTGGGTGACCTTGAGGTCAATTCACAGAAATTTTGTGTTAAAGTTTTTGGTTAAACTTTTTTTTAAGTCTATATTTCTTGAACATGTTGATAGATTTATGCAGTATTATCATGGCCCACCATGGGTGACATTGAGGTCAAGGTCATGGACTTGGAAACTTTGTGTTAAAATTTGGTTAAACTTTTTATAAGTATACACGTCTTGAACATGTAGATGTATCAAGTTGATATTGGTCTGAAGTTTTATGCTATATCATCAGGACCCTCCTGAGTGACCTTGAGGTCAAAGGTCATTGGTCATAGACTTTGTTAGATTTAGTGGTCAGGCGCAAGTCAGGCGAGCTACGCTGTCCTGCGACAGCTCTTATTTTCTTCAAATTAGTCATTATTGATAAAATTATCTGGTTTAGCTTACTTATCTACATGGCAATGGCAAGGCCTTGGTCACATTTGACGGATTGTCAAGCTAGTTCGAGTTCGTGCTGGTCACCTCCCATAACCGTAAATGCTATCACCTGATCTGTTTATTTCAGGTACCTACATGGAAGCGGAATTTACTACGGTTGATTGTTGTGTGTTGTGCTACAGGTTTAGCTATTCTACTGAAAGATAATTTTGCTTATGTAGGAGGCTTTGTTGGTAGGCACTTATAATTTCTTTTAGGGAATAACATGAAATGTAGAATTTTGGAGAATAAAAAACACGTTTGAGAATAAAATACACGTGTAGTCAGAAATATGGAAGTACATGTAGCTCATTATACCCCCCGCAAAACGAAGTTTTAGGGGGGTATACTGTTTTCAGCCTGTCCGTCATTCCGTGATTCCGTCATTCCGTGATTCCGTGATTCCGTCATTCCGTCATTCCGTCAACATTTGGACATCTTTGCTGAATAACTTGAGTAGCTTTTGCCTGATTTGTTTCAAATTTTCACCACACTTGCACCATCAGACAATACATGTGTGGTATGAATTTAGGGGCCAAAGGGTCAGTATTGCAAGAGTTATGGGACTTTTTAAGTCTTCCTATGTTTGCCATAGTACTGAAAGTACATACTTTGTGAAATCAACTCCTCTTACAGCTTTCAATGTTTCCTTTTAATATTTTGCTGATATGTTTCAGATATATTGCAGATGTGCATGAACAATTGTCATGCTGAAAAAATCATTTTTGACAAATTTACAGCATTTTTAACTTGGCAAATTTTTCTATAATTGCTTATATTCAATAATGGTTGGTAGTGTATACTTTGTGAAATCAACTCCTCCTAGGGCTTTCAGTGTTTCTTTTCAGTACTGTGCAGACATGTTACAGACATATTGAAGATGTGCATGAAGAATTATAATGCTGAAAAAATAATTTTTGACAAATTTACAGCATTTTTTAACTTTGCCATTTTTCGACTATTGCTTACATACATACTTTGTGAAATCAACTCCTCCTAGGGCTTTCAGTATTTCTTTTCAGTACTTTGCAGACATGTTATAGACATATTGAAGATGTGCATGAAGAATTATAATGCTGAAAAAATAATTTTTGACAAATTTACAGCATTTTTTAACTTTGGCATTTTTCGACTATTGCTTACATACATACTTTGTGAAATCAACTCCTCCTAGGGCTTTCAGTATTTCTTTTCAGTACTTTGCAGACATGTTACAGACATATTGAAGATGTGCATGAAGAATTATAATGCTGAAAAAATAGTTTTTGACAAATTTACAGCATTTTTTAACTTTGCCATTTTTCGACTATTGCTTACATACAATAATGGTTGGAAGTGCATACTTTGTGAAATCAACTCCTCCTAGGGCTTTCATTGTTTCTTTTTAATTCTTTGCAGATTTGTTCCAGATATATTGAAGATGTGCATGAAGAATTTTTATGCTGAAAAGTTTAGTTTTGACAAATTTACAGCTTTTTAAACTTAGCCAATTTTGACCATTTCTGCTTATATTCAATTTGGTTGATAGTACATACTTTGTGAAATCCAACTCCTCCTGGGGCTTTCAGTAATTCTTTTCAATACTTTGCAGACATGTTACAGACATATTGAAGATGTGCATAAAGAATTTTATTGGTGAAAAAATAATTTTTGACAAATTTACAGCATTTTTCAACTTAGACATTTTTCAACCATCGCTAATATACAATACGGCTGGTAGAGCATACTTTATGAAATCAAGTCCTCCTAGTGCTTTCATTGTTTCATTTGAATTCTTTGCACACTTGTTCCAGATATATTTCAGATGTGCATGAATAATTCTTATGCTGAATAATTTATTTTTGACAAATTTACAGCTTTTTTTTAGCATAGCCAATTTTTGACCATTTTTCATGATAAATAATGATCAACAGTGTACAGTGAAATCAACAATAATTTTACTCCCTGAGCTTTCAGTATATTATTTAATACCTTACAGACATGAGTCAGACATACGGAGGATTTTCATGAAGGATTATAATGCTGAAAAGATATTTTTGACAAATGTTTTGCATGTTTGACTTAAAGGAAGTTATTGGCCTTAGATAATTTTGCGGGGGGTATACTGAAAGCCTTGCTTGCAGCCAATTTCTAGTTCGCTTTGATGATTTACTTCGTACCTTTCTTTTATGCTGTATCAAGGCATTTCTTATATTTTCATATTCATATATTTTTCACTTTTATCTAATGGCTTTAACATTAATTTGAAAGAGTATCATTTATTGCATTGGACTACATTGTCAGAGCTGTTCTATTTCCAAACCTCAACATGTACATGTGCGGTTCAACACATTAAAACACTTTTAAACAGATATGCTCTGATACAGTTTAAATGAGAAATCAATGATTTTAATACGTAACTGTGTGACAACACTCCTTGAAAAAAGAAGAAAATAATGTTACATATTAACTATAAGTATTCTTTACATTATCATTGCAGGTGCTGTCGGGAGTTCAGTTTTAGCCTATATATTGCCATGTTTATTTCACCTCAAATTGTGCTGGCATGACATTAGTGTAATTGTGAAGACAAAAGACATTGCTATTGTGATATTTGGACTTGTGGCTAGTCTTATAAGTGCCTATACTGTTGTGCAAGAAATTGTTCAAAATACAAAAGTTTGAATGCAATTAAATTATCATACATACTTGTATTATACAAGTATCCATATATAATATGTACTGCAAAATGAAATCATGTAAACTTGAAATATTTGAATTAACTGTCAAACAGTGAGTATTTTTCTTACATATTGGCATAATAATTGTCAAAAACAAGATTGCCATAAAATAATCTTGATGGTGCAGACAATATTAGAGCCTTGTCCTGAGAAAACATATGTTTGCCCATGCAAAATTATAGGCGCAGATCATTACTGGTCATCGCTTTTGCACCACAGATAGTGCAACTATCTTTAATCCAAAATTGCTATGTTCAAGCCTTCTCCTGTGACCGTTCAGGCTGATTTGTGTTAGACCTGATCGGAAGCCCCAAAGGACGGATTTCTCATGACGCTGTTCATATGATATGTTGTCAGGTTCACTCTCGCTGTAACAGTACCCTGTCTACTATCGGGAAGAATACTTCTCAGCTTCTTTTGTGTTTATTTATTATGCCCCCAACTTTGAAAAAGTTGGAAGGGCATATTGCTTTCGGCTTGTCTGTCTGTGTGTCTGTCTGTGTGTGTGTGTTAACTTTTGAATGGTGAATGCTAGGGTTTTGAAATTTCATATGCACATTCCTCATGAAAAAATAGTTGACCCGTATTTTTTTTCATGTCTGAGTTACGCCCCTTTTCTGAGTTATGTCCCTTTGAAAACAAAATTTGAAAATCTTGTGTGCAAGATATCTCAAAAAGTATTTAAGCTAGAGCCTTCATATTTGGTACACTTGTTGGGGCTGAGGAGTAGATGACCTGATTAACTTTTGAGAACTTTCCGTCAAATGTTTACAAAAATACGGAATTTTGAAATTTTGATTGATTTTTCCACTTTTCGGTGAAATTTGAAACTTTTGAACGGTGAATGCTAGGGTTTTGAAATTTCATATACACATTCCTCATGATAAAATAATTGACCCGTATTTTTTTGTATGGCCAAGTTATGCCCCTTTTTTGAGTTATGTCCCTTTGAAAACAAAATTTGAAAATCTTGTGTGCAAGATATCTCAAAAAGTATTTAAGCTAGAGCCTTCATATTTAGTACACTTGTTGGGGCTGAGAAGTAGATGACCTGATTAACTTTTGAGAACTTTCTGTCAAATTTTTACAAAAATACGGAATTTTGAAATTTTGATTGATTTTTCCACTTTTCGGTGAAATTTGAAACTTTTGAACGGTGAATGCTAGGGTTTTGAAATTTCATATACACATTCCTCATGATAAAATAGTTGACCCATATTTTTTTGTATGGCCAAGTTAGGCCCCTTTTTTGAGTTATGTCCCTTTGAAAACAAAATTTGAAAATCTTGTGTGCAAGATATCTCAAAAAGTATTTAAGCTAGAGCCTTCATATTTGGTACACTTGTTGGGGCTGAGAAGTAGATGACCTGATTAACTTTTGAGACATTTACGTTAAATTTTTACAAAAATACAAAATTTTGAAATTTTGATTGATTTTTCCACTTTTCGGTGAAATTTGAAACCTTTGAAAGGTGAATGATAGGGTTTTGAAATTTCATATACAGATTCCTCTTGAAAAAATAGTTGGCCTGTATTTTTTTTCATGTACGTGTTATGCCCCTTGTTGGAATAATGTCCCTTCGAAAACAAATTTTGAAAATCTTGTGTGCAAGATATCTCAAAACATATTTGAGCTAGCTAGCTAGAGCCTTCATATTTGGTATGCTGGTTGGGGCTGAGAAGAAGATCACCTGATTAACTTTTGAGGACTCTCTGTCAAATTTTGACAAAATTACTCCATCTTAAAATTTTACTTCATTTCTAACTCGCCTGCAAAAAAGCTTACATTCTGTTTCTGGATCGAGGTCAAATCAGACGCAACCGACAGCTTCTTCAGGAAATTAAATTTGACTGCATTCGAATGAAATAAATGAATCATACAAACTGCCAGTTTAGGAACAAGCATACAGTTGGGGGCATAGTGTTTTACAAACACGCATTTCTAGTTTCATGTAAATTCATGTTTTGTTTTTCATTGATATTTATGTGTATAACAATATTGAAAACAGTTACTATTATTCTACAATATCATGTTGAAAATCAGCAAGAGTTATTTTGTTAAGTTCTTGGCATGGGCTATTAATGCCAATGTACTGTGGCTAAATATATTAAAACTATTATTACAAAAAAAGAAAAGAAAAAAAGAAGAACACATCCTCTACCTGACGGCAAGTTAAAACGTACATAGCTTTGTCCAGAATATGTAAATTGCAGGTGTGAGTATTCTTTATTGTTTCAATGTTTTAAAAATGATGCGATAGGGAGAGATAATATTTGAAAAAAGAAAGTGATATCCACCGTTGATCTTTTTATGCATTTATTTACATTTTCATTGCAGTTGCCTTTAATAGATAAAGTGCCATTCTTGATTTTCTGATGAAAACATTGAGAAATAAGCCACGAATCTGTGCGGAGCGACGTCATTGCGAGCCAGTGATCTTTTTTGTTTACTCTTGTTAACATGACGTCGGTTGCGTGTCGCCATGACGTTAAGCGCGAAATTAGGGTGTTTTGGCTGTTCCACGGATGTAATGACAAATTTCCGGAAAATTAGCTATGGAATGAGGAAGTGAAAGACAAATAATTCATTGATAATTTAAGATGTAAATATAAGTATTGAAATTCAGATTTTTAGCTTTCACTGGATGATGAAAAACAGAGTGTTTTAATGTCTCCTAGAGGGCCTTCGGGCTTCACAGACATTAAAACAACTTAATTTTTTCATCATCCAGTGAAAACTTAGTCTGAATTATATAAACAACTGAGATTCAGACCTGCTCGTTGATCTACGCACCAAGGCCAGTACTTCTGATGATTTCTGATTGATAAATTTTAGAGAGACAATTCACCTTGAGGGAATGCTGCTGTTTGTATAAATATGGAGGATAGTAGCAAATGCTATATGTTATCAGCAACTTAGGTATATATTGAAGGTTGGTTTATAATGATTGTTAGGGCAAATCATCTTGGTTGTATTTTTCATATATATATTTTTATTGATCTGTTTCATGTTTATTGTTGAAAAGCATAATCATTGTATCTATTAAAGCAATGCAATTTGTATGATGTTTTCAATGATAATAAAATACATGCATATTTAACAGAATGTTAATATTTTCATTTCCCAACAGTCATTAACCTTTGTTTTACCTCGCCTGTGTAGTTCAACTATATTACCCGTGGCAAACCCAAGTCGATAGGCTCACAAGGTGAGCTTAGGGCATACTAAAGACCCGTTGTCAGTCATGCAGTCATCCACATTTCTTTGCTCACCTAAGCCGCCAGGCTCACAGGGTGACCATATCAATGGGCCGGTGTCCATCCTGCATTTTCAAGAATCTTGTCCATTGAAACCATTTGGACAATCATTGCCAACTTTTATGAGGAGCCTCTATGTGAAGAGAACTCTAGTTTATAATTCATGTCAGGTGACCAAGATGTCCGCCATGATTATAAATGCATGTAGTTAGAAACTTTTAAAAAAGATCATTGAACCATTAATAGCCAGAAGGTATTTTGATCTTTAATTCTGGCATGTACATCATGGGCTTCAGAACTGAATGCATGTGTATTACCATAATGATCTTTGTCTCTTTCTCTATAATAACTTGACAAATCAAAGCTAAATTTCATATGATGGCATTTGATGTGCGGTACTCTTCCAGATCTGTTAAGGGTGATCATGACAGATTAATATTATCATACAAAGTGTCTAAGGTTGACTGAAACCTATTTAAAATCAAAGTTAACTTTGGAGGATTAGGCTTTTATACGAGATAAAAATTAAGACCATAAAATCATTTTGACTGGTTTCAAAGTTTAAATTTTAGGGTGAGTTTTCAAGGTCAATGTTATTCATCAAATGACGAAGATTGTCAGAATGTCCATATACGTGTATCTTTTTAAGTTCTCTGAACCTTATAATTTGTAGATTAAAGCCAAACTTTGTGTGGACTATCGATTGTTAGGAAGGAATAAATTTGTTTGCAAATATCGGTTACATGTTCAAAATGGTCAACAAGCACAATCATCTCCAAAACCGGTGGGTATTACATGAAATTGGGAATTTAGCATCTACTGCTTGTACCGATGACAGTTTGATCAAATGATGACTATAAGAATGACCATGACATGTTAAACATTAAGATTAAAATTGGAAACTATGGCTTTTACAAGACGAAAAGGTGAAGGCAAAGACAGATCAAAAGGCATGAAAGTTTGTATACTAGTATGCATTAAGCTATAAAAGGGAATCATTCGTCAGAGAACTACATGTACGATGGCCATTATGTCAATACACTCTCCTCTCAAACTGCTTGTCCGATGAAAACCAGTTTAATATGGATCGTCCATGGATATTGAAAATAAAAGTTTGTTCTTGGTCACACGCATAAAATTAATGTAGAGCTCAAACTTACCAAAGATGGGTCGGTGGTAAACACACGTCCGGTCAGTTGGTAGGTCTGGAGCAAAGAGAATCCCACGTGGTCCTTTCAGCACGAGCTAAGCGTGGAGGTCATACGGAGTCCCGAAAAGTTGGTAGCCTTGTCGTTGTTGTTGTATCCTTGTAGTTGTGGTTGTAGCCTTGTGGTTGTTGTGGTAGCCTCGGCTTCCTGCTGCCAGGGGTGAACCTGCTGTGGGGTTTGGAGTACGACACGCACCCCCTTTCACAAAAAAGCAATCAAACTAGATCTTGATTTGTTCATTGAATGTTTTTTTGTTTTGTTTTTTTTTTTTGTTGTAGTTTTTTTATTCCTTTTTTATGTCCTAATGAATATTTACTTTAGCAAAAAGTCTGTAGTATGGAATTAGAAACAAGTCTATTATTTAGTTGCTATGACTAAGAATGAAAATGTTGTGTTTACTGAAATGTATGTTTACTGAATGTAATTGCAGTGAGCTGATTTAAACAGAAACTGAATGATTTCTACTTTTCACATATAATTTATATACACGCACAAACTTAATGAAGGTTTTACTTTAAACCTGAACTTTCTTTTATGACATATATACGATTCTTTCAATGTACAAAAGATGCTGTAAGCTTTCACTTTACTAAAGTTCCCTTACTTTATGTAGATCTATGCGTATGTATGTACATGAATAATGGATCTGCATTACATAACCCATAAACCAAATTTGCCACCTGAAATGGATCTGAGGTCATTATTAGCAGCATCATGCTATCACTGGTTTGGTACTGCATTGGACATCGACCAGAATATGTAAATGGACAATTGGCCGATTATGGCTAAGAATTATCTTCATTCAAAATTAATAGCCCAAAATTGTAGAGGACAATTAGCCCACCTCAATTTGGGGACATTAAAATTTAACTACGAATTGCAAATTAGTCTGGGTATATTTGTAACACCCAAAAGACTAGACGAATACCTTTAAGTTATGCATAGTTATTTAAGCTATGCAAATCTTAGTATAAGATTCGAAACCCCCCAGTAGAAAATGTGTCCAGTTTCAGGTAACAATATTGGCTTCAAACATATAACGAAATAAAATATACAAAGTTGCTCCCTGAAGCCTACATATAGCTTCTGCATGAAAAGATTGCCATCATAAGCATTATAGAAAGCATACATACACAAAACTGAACTTACAAAAATAAATAAAATAATAAGCATAATAAATGTGTATAGCAGGCCAATCACAGTAAGCTCTGGAAGCCCTAATCTCAATTTAGGATATAATTTGGGATATAATTTTGAATAAAGCAAACGAAAATATATGGCAACAAGCTTTTTAGGGATTACCATAATGCATGTACTTTACAATCTCAAACTTTTCCAAGTTGCATGTACATGTATGATATTACAACAATCGATAATACATCTGTACTTATGTTATTTTCTGTTTATATAATATGATGGATATGTTTCTTGTAATCTGCTCTTTCTTCAGAATATTAATGTATTTGAGTATGTACATCTTCGTAACAAAGAATGATTAATTATACTAGACTATACTAATTATTAGTAGTTTAGTACACACATAGTTTTGGTAATACCTAAAAAGTGGAATGTGAACTGGTAACGACTGTGAACAAGTAACGACTAGCATCTATAGTGCATCTAGACTAAAGTGCAAGACTTACGGAAAGATGAATCTCCAAATCTGAAAAATAGAAAGATGAAGATTAGTATTGCCAGGCAAAGTTAATGACAAAATTACTACAAAATAGGTCCCCAAAGATGGCAACTCAAAGAGCTAAGCATCAAATGGGGAAAACGTTTATATGGACTTATAAATAGGCATTTTGAGCACTCTTACATGACAGCAAAATAATTAGGTTCAACATTTTTGAAACTAAATTATGTCAAAAATTAGAATACTAATTTTGATCAAAGCATATTTTTCCTAAATTTATCTTACTTCTCTGGATTGCCAACCTTGCATGTTTCTAGGATAATGACTGGTAAATGTGGGGAATCATGTATTGTGGGAGTTACCAGGGCAAGTTATACAACCTGGCTGCGTTTTTGTTGCAAACTCCCACTAGTTCAGTCATGGTCATGTCCAATGACTGAGATGTCTGCTCAGCAACCTTACATACAGACCAGGGAAAATCTGCCAAATAATCTGAGTCAGTCTCCAGTAACAATCGTTTCCGATTACCCAATGTGCTGAGAGCTTGCATGGTTGAGGGTGAATCGACCGTAACAGGGGATATGCTAAAATAGCAATTGGGGAGATCAGTGGACCAGTGCTTATATTCTTTCTCTCCCCCAACAAAACAATGGCGGTGAATTGGATGGTTTTTCATGCCCAATTCCTTGATAAGTTTAAGCACGTCACTAGCCGCCTTACCAGAACCATTATCCCGAACATGCAAAACAACCACCTTATTTTCCCGTTTAGCAAGCTGGAGGCAAAGGCGTAGGAATCGCTTTTGTGCATCTATCTTTTGGGTTTTGCAGGCTGATTTACTACCCGAGAAACAATATCTATGCCTACATGTTGTTGTCAAGTCAAGGCCAATTTCGCCGATTCCTACAGCCTCTGGGTACCTGCGCAACATATCCTCCAGTCTACTATAAAAAGAGTAAACCTCAGCCCCAGTGACAAGGTGAGGGTGGACACCAAGAGTGAACCTAAGCCTAGGGTCCACCCTAACCCTATGACCGAGTAAATGCCATCGAGATGGAAAAACGTAATTTGCAATGGCAAATGGTAATCTTATCTGTAGGGAATTAGAGCGTTCCAGATCCGACAGTGATAGGCATTTATTGACCGAAAGCTTATCCAAATGGAAATGGGTATCAATTATACCCCTTTTCAGGGTTGGATAACCATCTGGCAAACTGGAGCCATCAGCCAAACAATACCTAGTGTAAAATTTAAGCCGAGTCACTGCCTGGTGATTAATCCCAGAGATGAGTTGTGTCATTAGCTCCGGATGGGTCAAGGCAATAAGTCGTTTAGGGGGCACGGACATATACACTGAAGGTGATACAGGCTCCAGTCCAGCTCTCGAATCAAATTCTCTGAGATAGAACAATTCATTTTCAGAGAATCGCAGACGACAAGGAAAGAGTTCACTCACTGCCGCACAACCTAGCAGCTCAATGGGAGAGCCAAGGCCTAGCTCCTGACTTAAGAACAAAAATAAGCCATTCATAAGTAGGAACCAGGCCCTTATCATAGCTTCCCCATTAAACAGCTGGTGAGTTCCATGAACATTATGAAGATCTTTCATTGTCCCTGCTGACATATGGCAATCTATGCATGCAGAAGCAGGGCTCAAATACCAGGGTAAGTGAGCCCTCCTCATATGCCTATACAGGTGGGTGTCGACCTCCCCACAGACTTGGCAGTTATCTTGGAAGCGGGCTTTTTTGGACTGTGGAGGCATGGTTCCTATAAAAACAAACAAAAATAAAAGCTGCATTTAGTCATTGCCCTAATAATAATTTTGTCATTCCACCTGTATGTGGCATTTACAATGTTTTTACATTTTTCTTAGATTCATGGGGATTTGTAAGCTTCTGCAATCCATGAATCTATGAACATTTTTTACATATGGAATGGTTATGTGACCCGAATCAATGACGGCTGTAGCATGCTTATAGCATAACACAACTCATCACCAAACCGGGACTGACCTATACACATGATGCAAATTAATCATGACATGCCGCCTGAATCTGCTGTAGTCATAAAACTTCAAAGAGCTAGCATGAACCAATGCAAAAACAGACGTTTAGATAAAATGTCATTGCTCCTGAGCAACTTATATATTGCTCCTGAGCAATAACACTGAGTGGAGATTTGGGATGCTGACCAATTCTGCAAATGATTACACAACTCAAAGAGCTAATTTGAATCATTACCAGAATAATCAACACTCAGTATGTCACAGACGTCGATGGCGTCAGCATTGGCGATGACTATAAACCTCAAATGGGTAAGGACGAGTCATCGCAAATACAGACTCTGAATGTAAAAGGAATTATTTAATGTTGGCCAATCTCACCATGTTCATACAGCTCAAAGTGCTAATTTGAATCATGATGAAATTGAGCAACATGGGGCGAGATGAATTTAATGGAATGACTATATCAATTCATAAAATGACATGATGCTGGACAATCCTGCGATTATACAACTCAAAGAGCTAATCTGAATCGTTACAGAACTGCTCAGCAAACATGGCAAAGGGCACCATAAAAATGGAGATAATAACGTCATTATGTCAAGACGATGTCATGTTGAAAATAATGACGTCAGTGTGTAAAAATGACGTAATGTTGAAGATGTCATTATGTAAAATGATGTAATACTAGCCAATTTTGCAACGGGCGCACAACTCAAGGAGCTAATTTGATCCATTACAAAATTGAATAGCAAGGTCCAGATGAAAACGGCGTAATGACGTCAGTATACAAAAAAAATGATGTAATGCTGGCCAATTTCACAATGGGTGCACAACTCAAGGAGCTTATTAAACCCACTACAAAAGTGAACAGCAAAGCTAATATGAAAAAGATAATGAAGTCAGTACGTAAAAGAAAAATGACGTGATGCTGGCCAATCTCGTGACGGTTTTAAAACTCAAAGAGCTAATACGAACCATCATAAAACTGGGCAACATAATATGGAATGAAAAAAAACATGACGGCGGCAACCGAAACGTTCCTACAACTCAAAGAGCTAGCACGGATTGCTTCACTTGCGGACGTCAAATTTATTAATAAAACATACCCCTTTTAATCTCTGTAACGGGCTGGTACCTGGATTTTCCGGCCCGCCCTTGTAGTCCGTGGTTCTGTTAGGGGAAAGGGGTCGAAGTTCCCCTGAGAGTCCATGTCTGAGTCGCCTGCCAAGGTTTGCGAGGAACTATTGGTGCCACTTAAAAACAGATTCTCAGGAGGGTCAAATGGTTGAGGATCTTCCTCAAACATGTTTGGCAGAGTAGTGTCAGGATCATTTCCCCACATGTATGGGAGTGTTTGATCAGGATCAAACAACCCATCATCAAGGAAATCATCCTGACTATGTTCTTCAAGCTCAGTTTCTGGACCCATCTCCTCCTCCATGGGCAAGGTGTTGAGCAATAAATGCCTCTTCCTTTGCAACCATAGGGGAAATGATGAGTCGTTACAAGGTTTTAACCGGTCATGGTGGACAAATTGCACTTTGCGTCTTGTCTGAATTTCATAGATAGGGGCACGAGCTCTGGTTATTAAACATGGCCCAGTCCATGGGGGTCGCACCTTGGAACTGATACCTATTCGGGTGGACGAGTCTCTCAAATAGTCAACATCACCTACATTATAGGACTTTTCAAATACCCTAAGGTCGTAGTCTCTTTTCTGGCGCAGCTGAGTTTCACCGATTTTCTCTCTGGCCAATTTGTGAACACTGGAGAGACTACTGGTCAGGTTTGCGACCCAAGTTGGTGGGTCTTGGGGAGTGGCTCTAGGTGTGCCTAAGATTAGATCTATGGGTTGGATCACTTCTCTCCCCAGCATGAGCATGTTGGCCGAAAACCCTGTAGAGCGGTTTTTCATTGAATGAAGGGCCATGGCAATAAGTGGCAGATGCTCATCCCAATCTTTTAAACCTTTGGAAACATATGACCGAATCATTTGCAGAATAACACGGTTGAACACTTCAACCTGACCATTACTGGACGGGTGATATGGCGTTGTCCTGGTTTTGGTAATTTCAAGGAGTTTACAAAAGGACTGGAATAAATCACTTTCAAAGTTTCTACCTTGATCTGTGTGTATCTCTAAGGGACAGCCAAAAGTTACCACAAAATGTTTTAAAAAGGCTGATGCTGTTAATTCTGCATTCTGGGCTGGCAAAGCTGCAAGCTCAACCCATTTTGTGAATTGGTCCACCATGACCAAAACATATGCCGAGCCTGATTTACTCCTTGGGTTAATTGGGCCGAGGATATCCAGATGGACACGTTCCATCGGATATCCAGCATGATACAGTTCTTGAGCACTTTTTGCAGTACGATTGCTCTTTTTGTTCCGGTTACAGTTAGCACAACTTTTTACATATATGTCGCTATCCCTGGACATACCATGCCAATAGAACCTCTGTTTCAACCTGTCTAAGGTTTTTGTCTGGCCCAAATGACCTGATCCTTTAGAATCATGACAGAAGTATAATACTCTCTGTCTAAGTTCTTTAGGGACAACTAAACAGTCAGAGCGATCGAGACGGCTTGCCCAGGAATAGTACAAAACACCATTCTTCAACTTAAGCTGGTCTTTGGTCAGCCACAGGGCTCTTGTTTCGGGACCACAAAGTTGCAGCTCACGTGTAGACGGTTCATACAAGTGCTCAAGCCAATTAACCACTATACCAATATCTTGGTCTTCAATTTGAGCCCTCCTGAGTTCTAGAGATGAAAGACTCTCCATCCAATTGGAAACAGTCTGGGACTCGGGCAAGGTCTGATCAGATACTAAAGCCTCAATGCTATGGATCGCGAGAGGAACGACATCATCCACGTCATCGTTGAACCGAGCCCACTGCTTATGTGCCCGCGTACAGTAATGGCACCCACCACATGGTAGGTCCCTCAAATCTTGGCCTGCTCTATAACAGTCGCATTCACTTAAGGGGTCTCTTATGCGACTTAATGCATCAGCATTGAGATGTTCTGCGCCTTTCCTATGTAGTAATTTGAAGTTGTATTGCGACAGTTCCTCAAGGAACCGTGCTAACTGGCCCTCAAGATGTTTGAATCGGGTAAGCCAAACCAGGGAGTTGTGGTCAGAACGAATGATGAAAAACCGTCCCAGCAATAGATGCCGAAACTGGCGGCAGAACTTTACCACGGCCAACAATTCCTTGCGCGTAGTGCAGTAATTTCTATGCTGTTTAAGTAAAACATGACTGGCAAAGCAGATGGGCTTTTCCACTCCGTCTTGAATTTGATACAAGGCCCCCCCAATTTGATGATCACTGGCGTCAGTATCTAAGATGAATAACCCGTCAGGTGACGGATGTGATAGCATGGGGGCTGATATAGCCATCTCTTTCAATTTGTCAAAAGCAGATTGATGCTTGCTCTTCCAGCTAAAAGTATCGGAGTGGACCAATTTATATAGGTCAGCCGAGACCTGCGCGAAATTTCGAATGTGATTCCTATGGTAATTCATGAAACCGAGAAAGGAAAGGAGCTCTTTGGCATTTCTTGGGATAGGCCATTGCTTGACAGCTTCAAGTTTATCTGGAGAGATCGAAACGCCGTCTCCACTAACTAATTTGCCCAAAAATTCTACTTGATGCCTGAAAAATTTACATTTCTTGGCTTTGATCTTTAGATTGTGTTGGCGAAAACGTGTAAATACCTTACGTAGGGCCTGCAATGAACCTTCAAAATCGGTTCCCAGAACTATAATGTCATCGAGGTAGACAATTACCTCTTCCCAATTCAAACCACGTAACACTAATTGCATAGCTCTTTGAAATGTAGCTCCAGCTGTACAGAGACCCATAGGAAGACGGTTCCACTGGTAGCTACCGAATCGCGTGTTGAATGATGTTTTTGGACGACTGTTTATCTCCAGCGGAATTTGGTAATAACCACTGCATAAGTCCAATGTGCAAAACATGCTCTTGCCATGGAGTGAGTCCAGACAGTCTTCAATTAAAGGGAGGCTAAAATTGTCCTTGTAAGTTTTTGCGTTCAAGGCGCGGTAGTCTATGCAATACCTAAGTTCACCAGGCTTTTTTCACTTCCTCTGACCAAAGTCGGTATACACTTTGGTCATGTCAGAATGTATGCGACGCCTTATCCTATCTCCTTGATAATATTTATATTAGATTTGGGACCAAGTTATACAGACAAATTGTTGGAATTCCGATGGGTACAAATTGCGCACCTCTCGTAGCTGATTTATTTTTATACTGCTACGAAAGAGATTTCATGGATTCTCTTAACCATGATAATCAAGCTGATGTTATCGAGGCTTTTAATTCCACATCTAGGTACCTCGATGACCTTTTGAACATTGACAACCCTTATTTTGAAGGCATGGTCAATCAAATTTATCCACCTGAACTTCAGTTGAACAAAGCCAATATCTCAGATACTGAAGCCCCCTTTTTAGATCTACATCTTTCTGTTGCAAATGGATTTGTTTCTTCTAAAATTTATGATAAGCGCGATGACTTTGATTTTGATATAGTAAATTTTCCTTTTTTGGATGGTGACGTTCCTCGTCGTGCTTCTTATGGTGTATACATTTCGCAACTTATTAGGTTTGCTAGAGTCTGCAATCATGTTACAGACTTCAACGCTCGAAATAAATGTTTAACGGAAAAACTTCTCCAACAGGGCTATCGGTATCATAAACTTCGAAAAACATTTTCTAAATTTTATCGTAGACACTATGAATTGATTTCCAAATATAATGTTGGGTTAAAGACGCTTTTAAGTGAGGGCCTTTCGGAACCTGAATTTTATGGTGACTTGGTTTACAAATTTAAGAAACTTAAAGGAATTAATGATTTTTCTTTTCAGTTCAGAAAAATCATAACACGTTACAGACGTATAGGTTATAACTTAAATGTTATGCGACAGTCTGCATGCTTAGTTTTTAACCCAATCATGGTTGATAACTATGCTGCCTTCTTTAATTGCACGCCGGTGGGTCGGGCGTCAGACTCTATGATGGCCCCGACATAAAGCTATTCATTTTAGTTGGTTGGGGCCGGAGCTTCTTGTCTGTTGCTTGGCCCACCGGGGTCCAACTGGTGTTTTTCTTTTGCTCCGGAGTTAGTAGGTTATTCGGCGCCCAGGTATCTCCATCGTCGGGCAGCTTACTCAGTCTGTGAGTCCTGGTTTTTGATCCAGCAGGATGTTTATCATGATTTATTTGTTTGTTCTTGATGGTTCATTGACTAGTTAGAGATTCACCACGAGGACCGAATAACTAACTAAATGTTATGAACCACTGCAGAAGCTGAGGGTGAGGTTATGGCCATGTAAAACCGGTTTAAGCCCCCCAGTTATTTATAACTGACCGTTCCAAGGCGGTACTACTGTAGTGGGTCACACTTATCAAAGTTATTCCGATTACGAGTTTCATGTTGTATGGCTTTGTGGCCACCCGATTATAATTTGGCTGTTCACTTAGCCCTCTGCATTTTACTTGTTCTGTCCAAGCTAGCACTGTGACCACCTAATACCTTCAATAGCTGCTCACCCTGCTTTCCGTCATTCATGTTAAACGTTGGTATCTATGTTTATTATTTTCTTAATATGATTTTTCTTATTTCTTGTATATCACTGAGCCACTGCGGAAGCTGAGGGTGAGGTTATGGCCATGTAAAATCGGTTTAAGCCCGCCAGTAACTTTGTGTTACTGATCGTTCCAAGTCGATACTTCTGTGGTGGTTCTTTTTGTTTTATGTCTTGGTGTTTAAAAAATTTTTTGTGCTGTTGGCGCCTTATGTATGTTTTCATATTTTTAGTTAAGTTAAGGTAACTGAGTGGCCACCTATTGGGAAAATAGCTGCTCATTCGGCTTACGATATGTTTCATGGTATAAGTACCTGATTGTTGGTTTGGTTTTTTCCCACCTCGGTTTTTGGAGTGGGAATCTTTTTCTGATTGCGCCTTTTCCTGATCTTTGCCTACTTGTACCTTTTTCTTTCTTACTAGGACCGGAGCTGCAGACCATTCTGACACAGAAGGTTCTATGACACCCTGTTTTAAAAGTTTTTCAATATATTCCTGCTCCTGCTTTTGGAACTGGAGTGGAGTTCTCCGGAATTTATCAGCCACAGGGATTTCGTCATGAGTTTGAATTTTGTGCTCCACTCCAGAGTTCAAACAACCGAGATCAAAATCATCTTTTGCAAAAACATCCGAAAATTCTGAAAGCAAATTTTTGAATTTCAATTTCTGGTCTTCAGAAAGGTTTGAAATATTATCTGAAAACATTTGTCTCAGGTGAGCAGGTAGGTCCTCTGTGTCATTTTGCTCTGAAGCTGCTGGAGGTTGTGTGTCAGCCTGGAAAACATGTAAATTCTCTGAAGCTTCTTGACTAGGTATTGCTAGAGCAGATTCTGCGTGACCTATTTTCATACCTTTTTTGAAGGTAACAAAGTGGTTAGAATCATTTACAATTTTGAGGGTTATCTGATTACCCTCTCCATATATTCTTGATGCTAGTGTGTGTTTCGTTGGACAGCCTTCAACAATGTACGGACCCTTAATTGGATTGTCTAGGGAAGCCTTGATAAATCCTACTGTATTTGGCTGAACAACTGTACGTCTGACAACAGTTACCTTTGAAAATTGCTGCTCTACAGGCATAGTAACACTGACCGGGATGATGTCTTGGTCTATTTTTAGAATTTCATTACCAAGGTCAAGGACACTTGCAGTAGCAACCATAAAATCTAAACCAAGAAGGCAAGTGTCTTTCACTGGGGCGACACAGACAGTGTGCAGGAAAGTTTGCATTCCAACAGTTATAGGCACGTTATGTACTATGCGACCATGCACAGGGTCAGAGCCTATCCCTTTTAGAACACAAGTTGGCCCCAGATCTGCTGGATTCTGAACTGTTTTTAACACATCATCCCTCACCAGGGTAACTATGGCTGCGGTATCTAGGACAGCTTTCGTAGATTGACCTTGAATCATGATTTGAACAGAAGCAGTTAAATTTCTTTGACTAGGTAAGGACACCTCTAGTACCTCACTTTGGCGACTCAGATCAGGTCGGACTAAGCATTCGTCGCTGGCATGCTCAGTCCGCTCCCATTTAAATCTGGAACGGACTCGTCAAAACCCGTGCTCCTGACTTTCGGGTCAGGGCTACGCGAACGGTTTGTTTGCGGATACGGCGGTCTTTGACCAGTATTATATGCCATAGGTGGGCCGTTAGTTCTTTGTGGGGACTGACCTGATCTTTGAAAACCCTCTCGGTCCCTATAATACCAAGGTGGTGTTGTGTAATACCCCTCTGGGGGATAGCTAGGTGGGGGCTGGGGATAGTAGGGATACCCAGGTGTAGGTACTGGATACCCATATCTATCTGGAGCCCTGTATGGCATATCCGTACCAGGGCTTCTCTGTTGCGTATCGCCCCTATACGGATAATTGCCATATCCTTGTCTAACTGGAGACGGGTCCCTATACCGAGGGGCATTTTGATTTGTGCCGCGTATAGGTGACTGTGCCCTTGGCTGGGACCCGGTTCCGAATGAACCTCTAGGGGAACTATCCCTGTAGTAACTTGGTGACCTCTGTCTTTGCCAATTTTGGCTTTGGCCACCCTGTTCATACCTGGATAGTGGTGGTGGAGGAGATTTACTGTTAGAAGAGGTCTGCTGTAATGTTTGTGCTATTTCATTTAGCTTCTTCTCAATATTTGTAACCCGTGTCTCTTCATCAACAGTAAATACTTTCTCTTGAAAGGTAACTTTTCCCCCACCTATGGCTCTTTTATTCGCGATGATCGTTTTAACGCGACGGCATGCATCATGTATTGTGCCCACACCTTCATTCATTACTGTCATGGCTGCCTCTTTATGCTTGCAGCCACGCAAAAATGATTCTGTGGCCAATTGCTGAAGGGTGGTAATTTCAGCTTTATCGAACCCATCCATTGTTACTGTGAGGACTCTCTGAAGAAAGTCTTCAAGAGATTCCTCATCATCTTGACGGATTACATGCAATTTTGATCGGCAAGCAACTGGCGCGTCCTTTAAGTCAAACCGCAGACTCAGTTCTCTTTTGAGTGCCTCATATGTTTCGGCTTGTGAACGGTTCGCATACTCAAGGGCTTTATCCGTCAAGCAATCAAACAGTCGATCCATTTTTTTCCTTTCCGACCAGCACCTGCGTTCGGATGTTCGTGTAAATTTTGCAATAAATCCGGACCAAGATAACTTGGCGGGGTCACCAGAAAATCTGTCCATTTTTGGAGGGGCAGGAGAGAGGCTCAAACTAGAATCAGAGTCTGCTGTCGACTGTCTACCGCGTCTCCGTCGGTTTCGCGATCTGCCCCGTTTATCTGTTTCGGTATCGTCGGGGGTCCCCGCAGTTTTGGTGGCCACCGTTGTCGAAATGGGAGTAGCAGGCAAACTTGGGGTGAGTGTGGTCAGCATAGCCGCAGCAGGGGGAATTGCCATTGCACTCGGGGCGCTAGTTGACATTGCGGTGGCCGGGGGCATAGTCAATGTGCCTGGGGCTATTGTTGACATTGGAGGGGCCAGAGGTGAAGTCATTGTGGTCGTGGCTATACCGCCTGTCTTGACCACACCTGCTTTCCCATTGTAGATGCCGGTTGGGGGAATTACATTTTTGATGGCCTCAATCTCTGCTTGTTGAATTTTTGATTTAACATCAGGTTGGGTGATCTTTGGCTTAACATCAGGTTGGGTGGTGATGGTGGTTAAGGGTGCAACATGCGCAGGTTGAGATGGGGTAGGCATCCCAAATCCCCACAATTTACCCAGGGTGGAAGGAACTGAACTTGGAGGCTGCAAATGAGATGGGGTAGGCACTCCTGAACCCCATAATGTCTGAAGGGAGGTAGAAACTGAAGCTGGGGTAAATAGAAAATTTTTAACGTCCGACAAAAAAGCACCATGAACTTCTAAGCTAGCCTCCATATCCACCCCATGACTTTTTAAACTGTCCAAGTCTGATTTGAAGCCTGAATTTTGTTTTTGTAACGTGGTAACTGATTCTGTGACTTCGTCAAGTTTGTCTGTTAATTTCTTATCCAGACTGGAAATTGTTTTGTCCAAAGTTCCTAGGGATTGGGCAAGGAGGGTAATGGAATTCGATACCTTTGCTTCAAAACTTACAGTTTCTTCATTTTCTTCTTTTGGGTCTGGTTCATGTTCGTCAAATGACCCGGTCATCTTGTAATCTGGGTCAACTTCAGGTGGGAGGTTTATTGTCAAAAGGCCCTCATCAATAAATCCTTGCCAGTCTTCGACAGACAGGCGGATTTTGGCTAAATCTTCTACTTGTAACGGTTCTTTCATTCCGGCAATTACCTGTTGTCTGAGTGAAATAATTTTGGCCGCAGTGTCAGGCCCTACTTTGTTTAGGGATTCAAGATCCGCTTGTGAGCAGCTGTAGAGGTTAATCGACATTGTGTCAATTGTGTGAGTACTGGATAGGGTCACCAATAAGTGTTTGTATAATGGAATGGGTAAAGGATTCAAATAAACAACACAATATTTTCCTGAACAATTTTATTCACCGACGATGCAATTTAAAATGCCGTCAGAGAGCTTCCAAAATTTGTTATCGCAACTGCGGTAATGCAATACATATATTCACTGTGAAATTCTGTGAAAAAAACTAGTCTAAATGCAAATAAATTGGAATTTACCTGCAAAATTCTAAATTTCCGGGTCAAATTTTTGCCAAAAGTTTGCTACCGGAAACAGTAAATTTTCGGCAAATACAAAAACTCGGAATTATGTTTCGACGAAGAAAATACGGAATATGCGTCGAAAATACAATTGAAATAGAATATAATGCCGACAGCAAGCAAGAAAATATTCCAAACGCTCTTAAATCTTGGCAAACACAATGTCAGCAATATTCACAAATTCTGCTAAGTCGTATTTCTGGCGAAAAAAAATCGACAGAGAAATACGAAAATACCTGAATATATCAAGGAATACAATGGCAAACAATAATATTTACCTATTTTTCACCTCGTCGCCAGTAATGTAGAGCTCAAACTTACCAAAGATGGGTCGGTGGTAAACACACGTCCGGTCAGTTGGTAGGTCTGGAGCAAAGAGAATCCCACGTGGTCCTTTCAGCACGAGCTAAGCGTGGAGGTCATACGGAGTCCCGAAAAGTTGGTAGCCTTGTCGTTGTTGTTGTATCCTTGTAGTTGTGGTTGTAGCCTTGTGGTTGTTGTGGTAGCCTCGGCTTCCTGCTGCCAGGGGTGAACCTGCTGTGGGGTTTGGAGTACGACAAAATAAATAACCGTTTGTCACATTCATACAGAGCTCTTTAGATATCAAATATGTGTTTGTAGCTGTAGCCAAAATTTTCCAAAGTGAACTTATCTCGGCAATGAGTATAGTCATTTCTACTTTTCAAGGGAATGGCCTGAATCGAGAATTTCACATTGGCATCAAAACAACTAAAATCAATTTGTATTTATTTATTTATTCCATTTACACCGGAAATTGGATTTTCGAAATTACCATAGTAGACTTTGACACCAGCTGAAGCTTAAAGGTCACTCATAGGTCATCTGAAGATGCTCATTGTGTGTGTACTATTCTATCACAATGAAAAATAATCAAAACATATTGACACCTGCATCAAAATAGATAAATTACACGTAAATTGAAATGTTAGAGCCAATTCTGATATTACAATGTAGCATGAAGGTGACTAACAGCCGCCAATTGGTTTTACTAAATTTGTTTACATTTTTCTGTGGATGGAAAGTTCTTTCTATTGGCTAGAATATGTTTTTGATTGGGCTGTTGCTGCATACATTTGCAGTTGCATTTGTGGCAGGCTGGCAAACATTTGAGTTCGAACCGATCCAGGTTGGTCGGCAATTAGATGTCTATCACATACAGTCCAGTAAAGTTGTATCCGTTGTAAGTATAAGTATTATTAATTATTATTTTTGCGGGATTCCGAATTTCTAACCGAGCAATACCTACTATACAATCTGACTAATTTATGCCAAAACATGTTCGATGCTTGAAATCAGATCGATTCTCTTGAGGCAAAGAACATCAAAGGTACTGTCTGTATTTCGCCAATTAATGCTGAGCAATTTGAATATAACATTTGTATGCCTTTTTGTTTACATAGCATTTTCTAAGACCAAAACTCACTTTCATTTTTTTTTTTTTTTTTGTTTTGTTTTTTCGAAATTTTATGCTCATGACCATGGTGAGAGGCAAGGTCATAAACCTAATTACTGATTATGTATCTTAAGCCCCTATATCACTGGAATGCGACAAGTGGAGACTAGTTCGCGAATTGTTTGCGACTATTTCGCGACAAATATTAATGATATAAACGCAACTTTCACGCTGCAGTCTCATTGAATGGACTTTTATGCGACAAAGTCGCGAATTTCGGTCTAATTTTGAAAATATATCTCGCGACTGTCGTACGATAGTCGTGAGAATGTCTCACGACGTTCCCACAAATGTAGCTTATTTCAATTTTCATTCGTACGACAGTCGCGAAACATTCGCGAGAGTGTCGCACGACACTCGTACGAATGTCTCTAAGTTTTATTTTCTCGCCAGATAGTCGCGAGGTGTTCGTATGTTTTTTCAAGACTGTCGCGCGCCTGTAGTACGACATTCTATGACGTGTCGCGTGTCGCGAAAATTTCGCATTGTAAATTCGCCAAAATTTCGCGGCGACAAGTTTGCGACATTCGCACGAACGTCGTACGACTATCGCACGACAGTCGCGCGACAGTCTTGCGAAATATTTTGGCGAAAAAAAAATCGCATAAAATTTTAAACATGTTTAAAACCTTCGCGACCAGTTCGCGGCACATGAAAATTCTCACGACACTCGTGCGACACTTGCACAAATGTCGTGCGATTGTACGTGACTAAATTCGAAAAACAGTCGCGAGAAATTCGCATGCCAGTGAGACTAGCTTTATTGCAGATACAGTGTGCCGAATTATGTATTGCCAATACCCAGTGTAAATCATTCTCGTTTGAATGCATCATACCAACGTCAGCATCTGTCCAGCGCCTCTGCCTTTTGTTCGACATCAGCGTCGAAACAACTGGCGAACTACATCAGAGTTCTACCATGTGCTTTGTTCAACGTAAAGGGTATTCGACGGTCTTTACGGACGTAACGACAGCAGTTTTGACGTCACCGTTACCTACAGGTTTGATTATATTCTAGATGAACTGTTTCGTAAGATTTTCTCTGATTTTCAGGATTTTGAACCAGGTCTGACATAAACATGACTGTACGGAGAGAAGCTCTTTATACATTTAAGGAATTTAGCCTACGATGTTTTAATACTAGGTCATAGTTGACATTATACGTAATTCCTACACATGCATTTTAATTTCAAAACCTTCAAGCCGATCAAAAACTTCAGTTTGTATGGATCTTTCGCGCATATAAGAATTAAAATTATAATCTTTCTTTCGAGATATTCATTTGAATTTGACAACACTAAGCTTTTAAATACCCAGCATAATTCCTTCCCAATTTACCTTTGACATATTTGATTTGGTGAGATACAACAGTTTGAATTCATTGCAATGGGCGCTTGTGACAACCCGTGAAAGAGTATCTTAATTGGGATTTGTTAAACTATTTAATTTATAAAATGAAGATAAGCTGTTAAACGCCAGTACTTCTAATCGTATTCATATTATAGTCGCAAAGTGCGTCGTGCGTTGGTGCCTCATCTATAGAAATGTTTGCAGATGTCAACGTTAGGGGAAAATAAGGAAAACTTTAGTTGTAAAATATTAGTAAAGTCAACGAGAATTAAGGTTTTAACATAAAAAGTACCAATGCTTGAGAATATGAGAAATATAATCATTAGTATTGCAGTCACATATTTCTGTGCACCATTCCTAGATCTTAAGCTCAGGAAACATTAATCTTGTTGTCTCAAGTGTCGCTCTAAATACCTCTATAGAGGTTTCCCCATTAATTCTATCTGTGTTGTAGCATCTTGAGACTGTTATCTATATAACAAGGACACATAAAACGTGTTCGAGTTTAACAGAGTATGGTTTGCAGTTTTAGAGTTAAATCTTGAAAAAATAATATTAGTTGAACTCTTTGGCCATCACACGGCCTTTTTAGCTACATGACAAGGCAGGGGTCACGTGTTTGGAGAAAAATCTGATTCTAGTGCTAGGCAGAGTATAGTATCATAATGAAAGCGGCGTATACGTTTTGAAAACTTCATATTTTCAGTCGCAAAATGTCGATATTTTTCATATTTCTCAAAACATTGATTGTGGGTACATGTCGTGACTGTTCTAGCGAGTACAATCTATGTTTTGGAAAAAAAAGAGAAAATGTATACCTCTTTAAACCCCAATTTTACCATAATATGTCTGGTTTTATTACTGTTTTCATCCAAGGATACATTTGTCCTGTTTTTAACTAAAATGAAGATTAATGAAGAACATACGTGGCGATGGAATTGTCATACGTAGTTCCCTTTAACAATTGTTTAACTTTGCAGAGACAAATCTTGAACTTAAGGTTGTTCACTGCCAATACAAAAGTATTCAAACTGGATTCCAAAACATAAAATAAGACGTATGAAAACAAAATAAGTATAGGGTAGTGTGCATTTTTTCAAGCTACAGGCCAATGAATGAGACATCTAAACACCATAATTGAAAATTAGAAAAATTAATATAATTTTCAATTGTTTCCTATATACCTTCCGGAACAAAAATGGCTCGTTCTATGCATATTATCAATATGTATACAAATATAAAATATTAGGTAAATATCTCCAACCGTTTACGAGATATTCAACAAAATAAAAACCAGAAGTTCCAAAATGTCAAATGTTAGCAGCGAACACCCTTAAACACACACCGATGTTAACAAGTTCACTGTTTAAAATGACTTCTTTTTCAACAGTGTCGTCCACAGCAACAAGTACCTCGCCACAGTCCTCAACACCAATAACGGTTCAAACTTCGACTTCAGGAGCCACACAGGTAACAAATAAGTCGAGTCATGCAGACCTCATGCAGACTTTATTCTGAGTTTATAAAACGTTTTTCATACTCACCTCAAATGAGACTAAAATGTATTCTACTCATAAGTATTTTAAAAATAGCAAAACAATTACTTGCTTTGGCGATCATACTTATGATTAATTTTGGCTATCTTAGTGTTTTTGAGCAGTTTAGATTTCATTCTCAGCTGAGTTGAGAGCATGACAACGTTTTATAAACTGGCTCCGAACCTGGTCACAGCCAGGAAACTCGAAGACAAATTTTCTTGTATTGAAAATTCTCTTGAAACCCGAACACAATTTAATTCGCCTTTGAAGAGTTTTGAGAGCAATGTACACATGCCTCTTACAAAACGACCAGTTTTCATTTAATTCAATTGAAATTACATAATATTAAATGATTTGCTAGTTTAAGGTCAAGTTTACACTATTGAATTGGACAGTACAAAGCGACATGACACAATTGTTTAAGTATTCTAGCATATTCTCTGTACTAGTAGACAATTTGGACCATTATAGTAGAAGAAGGGATAAATTGTTTTGTTGTATATATGACACATTTAGTGGCGGTTTTATAGAAAAGTCTGGCATATAATCAAAACCATGTTGGTTATGAAAAGGTACAAGTAGGCAAAGATCAGGAAAAGGTGCAATCAGAAAAAAATTCCCACTCCAAAAAACCGAGGTGGGAAAAAACCAAACCAACAATCAGGTACTGATACCAAGAAAACACTTCATAAGCCGAATGAGCAGCTGTTTTCCCAATAGGTGGCCACTCAGTTACCTTAACTTAACTAAAAGTATGAAAACACACATAACATACTTAAGGCGCCAACAGCACAACTATTTTAAACACCAAGACATAAAACAAAAAGAACCACCACAGAAGTATCGACTTGGAACGATCAGTTACACACAGTTAATGGCGGGCTTAAATCGATTTTACATGACCATAACCTCACCCTCAGCTTCTGCAGTGGTTCATAACATTTACATAATGTTAAATGATAAAAATGCTCTACCATGCCAAATGCGGTCAGCATTCCATTTAGTTTCAGGACTAAGAACATGATTTGTCATGTCAGTTCTATGAAAGTCAGTTTTTGTTATCTGTTTATTCTGTCCGCTTATCTATTCTGCTTGGTTATTGCTAGCCCTTTGACTGCACTCCAGGAAAGACATAGTCAACTCTTTCCCCATGAGCGTTATTATATCCCTGGCATACGAAGTGTAAGGGGGTATATAGTTTTTGCTTTTTCCGTTTGTTTGTATGTTTGTAAACTTTTTTTTGTGTCAAAGATTTCTCAGGAACTACTTAACCTAGAATTTCAAAATTTGGTACAAAGCTTGGGTATGTCAAGTTGTATTGTGTATTTTAGAATCAACAATCTCTGGCTTATCAATGTCTTTATTTATCCATTTTTCTCTCTATCCGATAAATTTTTCCATCATATCAGCTCTGTCTGTATAAGAGTTAGAGACTTCAAATTTTATATGCATATTCAGAATGACAGATTTCTCAGGAACTACTTTACCTAGAAGTTTGACATTAGGTACAAACCTTGGGTGCCTCAAGTTGTATTGTGCATTCGAGAATCAGCTGTCTCAAGCTTATCAGTCCCTTTATTTATCCATTTTTTCTTTCCATCCAATAAATTTTCCATCATAATTATAAGCTCAGTCTGTATAGGAGTTAGAGACTTCAAATTTTATATGCATGTTCAGAATGACCAAATCTATTACGGAAAAACAAGATTAAGATGCTGTGGTTTTACTGCCGGGGGTATGTGAAAAGCTCTATTTTTGCTATATTTTAATTGTATTTTCTTCAATTTTCTTCATTTTTAGACCCACTATATTCGTGACATGATCTATGGCCCCCGGGACGTGTGCAGTACTAATCCGTCCTCACAGCTGGATTTCATTGTCATCACGGAGGATGGCGTCTTCATGTATGATGAAATAGAGGATCTAACAGTTGGTCCTTGCAAGGGGCCACTGGCGTTCACATCCGTGTTTGGTGGTTATGCCGACTTGACTTCAGTCGACCAAGTCTCAGGCATGCTTGTCTACCAAAGCAGCGTGGAACTCTTCTCTACCGGTATGTACTACTAGGCGTTTTAACAAGTCATTACATTATTCATCAACGGCTTAACGACTTCCTACACTCACGGTGCTTTTATAATTGCAGCCAAATTATGTAATATACAGGTAATATGCCTCCGCTTTGTCGGTCATTAGAGTGTAACTGTGTCTTTGGTAGACTTTGTCATTGAATTGTGAAATTGCTCATTTTGGTATCCTCTTCAACCCTCTGAGTAATAAATATAGCATCATTAGTTTTTGATGTTTCTAATCTCCAAATAAAAGTTATGTTTCTTTTTTAATGATTACGTTTGTTGAAAATTGTTCATCGCTTTCCTTATTTACAGCACTAAATAAAGTGTACAAATGGCAGATACAGTCTCCATCCTTGGTAAAACAAACGACTTCACTATATTTCACCGAGTTAACCAACGGCATAGCAGAAGTAGGTGTCACTGACTTTAAATGGTGCACCTTTAGACAGTATAACCAGGACGAGAGACAATTTTACCTGGGAAACGACGAGTTCTACCTGAAGTCGTACCAGGTTTGTGTTGTTTCTATCTTTCTTATCCTAACTGCATTAACCCATATTTGAGCCGCCTCGTGGGAAAACCAACAATGTGGTTTCCGAACAGGTCCGACACAAACCGGCCTGCACAGTCACAGAAGCAGGCTAGAAGCTTAAAATTTTGGAGTTAAGTAGAGGAGGAATTGTACTATCCGAGTAGCGAAAACAAAGGCGCTGATCAGCTTCGCGCTTACCGCGAAGCTGATCTGCGCCTTTGTTTTCGCCTATGCAGATTGTTGGTTTTCCCATGTGGTGGCTCATATGTGACGAATGGACTTGCCTATCATTATCATTTGGGTGAGCCTATTTTCATATTTTCAATGGATTTCCCCTAAGTAATGCACCAGTCATTTGTAACCACTGCCCCCCCACCTACGGGGATGGGCGGGGACAGCAACTTTTTACAAAATAAAGCCCTGCTATAACCCCCGCACTATGGGGACATATGGGAGGTAAAAACACTGCTCTTGTTCCCCCGCCCCCGGGGACAGGTAAAAATTGTTGATTGTAGATGTCAAATATTTCATCAACAAAAACATTTACCACTTTTTAATATGTATATACAATGCCCTGCAATGAACAGATCTTTGTATAGTACATCATTATGTTAAAATTCAGTTGAAGTCTTGTACATGAAGTTAATAATACACATGAACTTAAATTTTCAGACTTTGTTTCTGGAACAATTTGAAAATTTGACAGAACCTACCTGTGATTCAAACCTTCAATCTGCTGGAAATTTTCCTACAAAGGTGAAAGAAACAAACAAAAACCCCAAAACAATAACAGAACTATTGTACCGGCACTACTATCAAATGTACATGTAGCAGTTAAAGCTACTAAATGAGGCAAACATTTGAAATCATGTCTTGTCATCAGAAAATTGCCAAGATATACATGTAGCTTTAAATGTTGCTACAGTTGCAGCATAGTCTTGATCTACAGATAGGTATGCATATATGGTGAAAATTGAATGTATTTGAAATCCCAATTTCTAAAGCAAAATCATACACCAAATAAAAGTCTCAGCTAGCTAATACTGTAAATGAGTAACAGCATATCTGTTGACAAGTATCACCAAAATAGGCATCCTTTAATATCTGCAAATTAGCAACATGGTGGTCCCTGTGGCCGAGTGGATAAGAGCACTGAATCTTAATGACATGATTATCTCACCACTGTGTCTGGTGTGGGTTCAAGCCCCACAGTGAGACAAGCAAAGTTTGGCTGTGGGTGTGCCAGGTGTTTTTCTTGGAATTCTCCAATGTTTGTCTCATCTACTGGTTGGCCTGTCTCATATCAGCTGAAATAATCTTGAAAAGGATGTAAAACTGAATAAAATATATATAGCAGCAGATGCATTTTAACACTAAATGTTGATGTCTGATGAAAAGCAATTTAAAAGCCCAAGACCAAAGGCACCCATTAATTTAAGCCATAATGAAAGGGTACAGACTAAGATTCCCTTGATTTATATTTGTTTGAAATTTTTCACTGTACTTCTTTCCAAGAGAAATGCTATGTGGTTTGGGATTTGATTGTATAAGTTCTTGATCTCTGCCTTTTCCTCAATCATAAACACTGTAGGTGTATCACTTATTTATTAAATTCACAACAAAATACAAACAACAGAAATGTAAATCAATCAGTATTTAAAGCTGATCTTTTCCAGTTCCAAAAACTTTGTTAATATTATGAAGCTCCAAATCACAATGTGACATATGAGCCACAACAGGAGACTAGAGGACCATTGGTCCTGTAGCTCACCTGAGAGATTATCACATTGTAAGCTCATGAGATTTAAATTAATTGAGAATCGACCAATGGAAGTCTATGCATGGACACTATTGACCCCCGGGGCATGGCCAAATTTGACCCAGAGACATGACTGGCACAATTTATAATGGGGACTACCAAACATTGCTACATACAAAATATAGAAGCTCTTGGCCTTTTGGTTTCAGAGAAGAAGTTTTTTTTAGTTTTTCCCATTGTAAGTCTATGGAGACTATCTACCCCCGGGGCGTGGCCAAATTTGACCCCAGGGGCATGGCTGGCACAATTTATGTAGAGGACGATTAGGCATTGCCACATACAAAATATCAAAGCTGTGTGCCCTGTGGTTTCAGAGAAGAAGATTCTTGATTTTTTTTCCCATAGCAAGTTTATTGAGACTATCAACCTCCGGGACCTGGCCAAATTTTACCCCAGGGGCATGAATGGCACAATTTATGTAGAGGACCATTAGCCATTGCTACATACCAAATATCAAAGCTGTGGGCATAGTGGTTTCAGAGAAGAAGATTTTTTTAGTTTTTCCTATTGTAGGTCTATGGAGACTATCGACCCCCGGGGCGTGGCCAAATTTGACCCCGGGGACATGATTGGCACAATTTATGTAGAGGACCATTAGCCATTGTCACATACAAAATATCAAAACTGTGGGCCCTGTGGTTTCAGAGAAGAAGATTTTTGAGTAAGTCTATGGAGACTATCAACCCCCGGGGCGTGGCCAAATTTGACCCCAGGGACATGAATGGCACAATTTATGTAGAGGACCATTAGCCATTGCTACATACCAAATATCAAAGCTGTTGGCCTAGTGGTTTCAGAGAAGAAGATTTTTTTAGTTTTTTTCCTATTGTAGGTCTATGGAGACTATCGACCCCCGGGGCATGGCCAAATTTGACCCCAGGGGCATGATTGGCATAATTTATGTAGAGGACCATTAGCCATTGCCACGTACAAAATATCAAAGCTGTGGGCCCTGTGGTTTCAGAGAAGAAGATTTTTTATTTTTTTTTTCCATAGTAAGTCTATGGAGACTATCAACCCCCGGGGCGTGGCCAAATTTGACCCCAGGGGCATGAATGGCACAATTTATGTAGAGGACCATTAGCCATTGCTACAAACCAAATATCAAAGCTGTGGGCCTAGTATGCCACAGTATGCTGAAAGGTCGAAACAGATTGTGTATTCACATCATAGCCACGAAAACTAATGACGTTTTCCTTCTGTCAATAATTACAAGTTACACAGCGGGCGATGATCAAAGTTTTCTGTCTATGCTTTCTTTTAACGAAAGGTGTAAACTGTCTGCATTGATTAAATACGTCGATTCAAGGAGGGAATGGGTATTTTTGTTTAAAATGTTCGAAGAAGTTTCTCACTTTTGTTTTCCATCGAAGCCGCCATCTTCTTTGAAATCTCCCGGTCTCGCGAGATTTCGTCGTTACTGCTCTGCTCAAAGCCGGCCATCGCTCCGGTAAAACACGCGTAAAACACCGCTATTCCACCGGTCCATTCCACGGCTATCGCCCCGCTATTTTGGCGCCAAATTACTATCCCGGCACTTACACGGCACTGACGGGACACTCAACAGGTAATTACCCCGCTCATTAGCCCGGCCATTCCCCGGCTATCCCCGTAGGTGGGGGGGGGGGGGGCAGTGGTTACAAATGACTGGTGCATAAACAGAGAAGCCCCAGATGGGACGCTGCGTTCTGTGACGTCACATCTTAAACGATACATCTAGCAAATACACTAGGTGTAAAAAGAGGATCTTACACGAGTGGTCATTTCATATGAAATTTATTAAACTCGCCAAATTATTAAACGAGCCTATGGCGAGTTTAATAAATCCCGTATAAAATGACCACGAGTGAAAGATTCGTTTTATCATATAACAGGATTTTATCGCCTTCGAAGTGGACATATTTTCAATGAAAATTTACATTGTTGTTATGGACGTCGTCAATGACGTTACGTATTCCCGCAAAAGTGTTAATACACGTGTGGTCATATGATTTTTATGACATGATGTTATCCACTGGAAAACAGCCACGTCATATGATAAAGCGAGGTAAAGCGGCACGGTCAAAGAAATCGCACCTTTTTATACTAGTGCAATCGAATCCCTTTAATATCATATGAGCCGCCTCGTGGGGAAACCAACAATGTGGTTTCCGAACAGGTCTGACACAAATCAGGCTGTACAGTCGCAGAAGCAGGCTAGAAGCTTGAAATTTCGGATTTAAGAAGAAGAGGAAGTGTACTATCCGTGTAGCGAAAACAAAGGCGCTGATCAGCTTCGCGGTTACCGCGAAGCTGATCTGCGTTTTTGTTTTCGCATAGGCAGGTTGTTGGTTTTCTCATGAGGCGGCTCATATAATATTGAACTTCAACGCGACAAAATGTACCTTCGGACATTCTGACGTTACCAGTAGAAAGCAGCAAAAAGCGAAAAAAATATGTAATATGCGTTATGGAAATAACACTGTATTAATAATCTTTGAATACTGGGCTACCAAATGTTTGAGTTTTAAAACATATTTATTGTCAATATTTTGAGTTATCTGTCCTTGTTTTATCCCATAATATGCATAATTTTCCTATATGTATCGTTAAACGGTAACCATAGCAACCGCATCATCATTAAAATAGACAAAATAATTACGACAAATTACCTGTAAGGTTGGTATGCTTCTATCTTAGCAATGCTTAAACAGTTTTAAGCAAATGCATCGAGTTTTGTAAGCTCTGCTAACATGCAGAAATGCATTACGCAACTTTGACGTCATTTTTTAGGACAATGACGTCTATAGGGTTCATGTAGTAAATTGGTCATAACTCACAAAATAAATGAACTAATCTGGTCAAATAAAGAGTAACAGACTCTAGAAACATCATACATTCAGCGTAACTTTGTTTGTCTATTACTAAAATAATTGTCCGAAGGTACATTTTCTCACGTTGTGGCCCATATATCAATGTAAAGCAAACATTAAACAACAACAATTCCAAAACCACCACAAAACAATGCTTCGTCTCTGTAGGAAGCAAATCATATTTCTTTTGTTAAATGGTGACAAGGCAGAAATTTTGTGAAACACTTGTGTTTCTGTAATAATTGTTGTTACAGGCCGGGAATAGAAGGTTCACGAAAACCGACACGGTACTTAACCAGAACAACTTCAATATGAACCCATGGAGGGATATTCCAGACAACACAGTGGCGGCATGTTCCTATACCAACGAACCGAATAAGTACTATGCCATGATAGATAGTAACTTGCAGGTCTACACATACCATCTGGATTATAATGCAAATAACAACGACCCGACATCAATTGTCACTAATCGGGGAACAATACAGTTTTGAAGAGTTTAGATCTATCGATACAATTCGGTATACATGAGTTGGTACGTCTCTAAGATTTTAGCGATGCTTGTTTTTCTATTATACATCCTTACAACCCAAATACATAAATTGGTATTATACAAATGTGTTGTACATTTTTCTTATTGTTTGCTCGTCACATAGACTGTGGGTACTCGTTAGAACCGCATCGCCAAATAGGCTGGTTGGTACTCGCCAATGCGGTTCTAACGAGTACACACAATCTAGGTTTTGGAGCATAAATAAGAAACCATCACAGTGTACATCACAGTTTTTACTATATAAAAGTAGTTTAGAATGTGGTATACTTTTCAGGGACTTGTATTCTTTCTACACTAATCATATTATTGTCCTAATGGTGCTTATCAGCATTTTTTCTGACAGTAACGAGTATCCCTAAACAAAAGTAGGGTGTAAAAGGGTATATATTTCACGGACATGTTTTCCTGATGGCTTCAATCCAAGCCAAATGAACATTATTTTATACTTAGCAGTGAAATCAATGTACGTGTATAAAGATGAATAGAAGTGATATATTTTCATTGATAGTGATGTTTTCACCAGTGATTGATATCATCCGATATTTTACTGTAGGGTTTAGATTTCTTTAGACGTTTTCATTCACTTGTCACCATATAGTGTGCTTCACTTAAAAAATCAAATGCCTAAAATTCCGTTATTTATCAACGAAACATAAATTGTGGGTATTCATTTTCCTAATTAGAACGGAAGGAACAATTTGGTATCAAAATCATTTGTGGTTTCAATTTTTTTTATTTTGTTTTTGCATTTTCATCGCCTATCTCTAACGTGCATGTCCATGTATTGTATAAAATAAAAAGAAAATGTACTTTTATCTTAGTACATACATGTACTAAATATATTTAATCTTGTGTGTTGAGAGCATCGTTCTGCGCACTCGTGAAAATTCTGATGTTTTTCAATACACTTCAGCAAGTACCCACAATTTATGTTTTGACAGCTAAATAAGAGACAATGTTTACCCCTGTAAACCACAGTTAGAATTGGGATTTGAGTGGTTATGGATGTGGAACTCATTCACAGAAACAACTGCATTGTAATATCAAAACCCTACAAAAATTGCAATTACGGGCAAAACCACTCACTATGGCAGGCAGCCCAATAGATTTTGCCTGTAATTGCAACTTTAGTAGGGTTTTGATTTTGACCTGTGACCATTTTGGCAACATATTTAAAATTACCATAAAATAGGGTTGTATCACATTGTGTTGTATATTTTGTATATATCAGTCCTTGAAAGACATTTATTTTTTGTATTAAGAAGACCACACAACAACTTAATCAAAACATGTATCCTATAATATGGAATGAAAATAAAACTAAGAGCAGTGAACGTATTAATGAGCAATAATTGGCAAGACGTTCGGTTTAGGTTACAGAAGGGTTGAAAATATGCAGTGACACCAACAGTGAGGAAAATTGTTGATTTTGTTTTGTTGCCTAGCAACCAAGCATAACCAAAGCTTCTAGGTCAATAAATTTGCAATAGTTGCTTTTCGGGAGCAGTTTTGTATTCAGAAAGTATCACAAACCACTAGAGTGAAGTCCTAACAAAAGAAATACAGAGCAGCTTTAGCTTACCCTATCCCCACTAAAAATATAGACAGTATCAGATCGAATAGTGATAAAGGCGTCTTATTTCACACACATGTAGGCAACGTCTTTTGCCTCATTTGATTATCAAAATTATTCTGATATTATGGAGACGTAACGTCAAAAGTTATGGTACACAAACGTTACGTCAAAAACGTCGAAAATTGACGTCTTTTAATTATATTCATACTCAGTGCAGCTTGTTACTTAATAAAAATGGGCGTAGTCATGGAGATCAGAACAGTGATAACAGAAATAATATTAAGTACTACACATTGGCTTTTTATACATACATCAATTGAAACAATAAACGAGCCCCAACAATTTGAGTTTCTGAAAAGGAACTGACATTATGACGAAACGTTAACGTCGAAAAATGCTAAATTTACGTCACGTGGGACATTTTTTAAGATCATGCTTTTTCAACGATATTTTCGTGTTAAATAGACTTAGGCCCAGCAAATTTCAGTCAAATAATCTTAATTTCAGATGTATTTTTTCTGTGGCTTTGAATATCACTTTAATTAAGACCGTGGCTATGTATATTTGTTTGAAGAAACCAACCACAAAATATTTTGCGCAAAATGGCGTTTTGGGACATTTTTTAAGATCATGCTTAAAGCCAAATTGAACATGGAAATAAATGTCATCCAGGTGCGCTACGATGTTGAGAATATGTGCTCACTTTATGTATTTTGCTGATATACGTTTCATTAATTTCTATGTGTTCATTAAATCTAATTGGATTTCGAAATAAAAAATGATTATAAATAAATGATTTTTTTTTAAAACAATCTTATAAAACATTTTTTTCTTCCGACAGCCATCTTGATTTCTGTTCGTCACAGCAATCTAAAATGACGCCAGTAAACGCGCGACGTTCCCCAAACGTACAGGTGAAAATTCCCGCAATTTGAATTAAAATTGTCTTCTTAAGCCCGGTTTTATATTTTGCGTTCGACCTTTTGTGTTACATCTTATATAATTGCATTTTTTAAGTATTTTCGTGCATTTCCGACAGGCTAGTATGAGTTGGTGTCGGTAGAAAGACTTAATATTTTCGGTAAAATAAAGGCATTTTTCTGAGCTTCACGCAAGTATTATTTTTTCTTCCCTGTCGTTTTCCATTAGTATTTTATGCATAATTATTTAGCGGTGAGGTTGCTTATTTTTCAGTGTACCGCAACTTTTGACGATACGTCAGACCATTTGGGAGATATTATACCACTGCCAGGACTTATTGGATGACCCTCGTAAGCGTAAAAGACTGACAAGGATATCCATTCTTATTGCAACGAAATAAACTTGCGACGATTGTCTTTTTTCTTGAAGATAATATGGTGTGTCGGCATCAAGCCGTTTACAGAAAATTAAAGAGCTTCATTACCATAAGGAGGTCGAAGTAATCTTGGTATTGATTGTTCAAAGTCTATTCATCCGCTGAGCAAATAATGGGCTTATCTATCAACCACAGACAGCGTGAATAAATACTATGATCACAAGTCGCCGTCCTATTATAATTATCCGTTTCCAGAATTCCAGGAAAAGTTCTGTTTTTCGGGTTAAAAGTTCATGGCTGAGTACAAAAGGATAAAATAAACTATACCCTTGGCAATTAGTTGAACATATTCAGCTTGTTGTTTCATCAATTAAAACTTGTTCACATCATGAAAACATGTCCGTGTAATGTATACCCCCTTGAACCCCACATTTATATAGCAAAACTGGGGTATGCAGAGGTATACCTATTTTTCTTATTTTTGCTCCAAAACATAGATTGTGGGTACTCGTTAGAACCGCCTCGCCGAGGCGGTTCTAACGTGTACCCATAATCTATGTTTTGGAGCAAAAATAAGAAAAATATCTAAATTTTTCAGCTGGAAATTTTCAATTTTTAAAGCTAAAAAAATCTCCGTTTATTGCATGGGCAAGTTTTCGTTATGTAAAACTTGTTCATTTATCCGGGAAAAAAAACGAGGAAATTCGTGCAGTTTCTTTTTCTGAAACACAGATTAGGTTTGCTGATCTTGACAAAGTGTTCTATTATAAGTGCACTTTTTCCAGTGATTTAAATGATCTACATGGTGCTGAACTTCCGGTTTATGTACACAAGGTACATTTCACGATGAACGTATACTATCAGCTTGACCTTTTGATTGTCTGCAAGGGACAAATTAAATAGGGTTGTTGAGCAGTTAGGGATTGAGATTATGGGCATATAGATTTAAAAAACATATATTTAACCTTAAGGCAAAAGTATTGTTCAAAGCAGGTATTACATATACCCTTGCATCCATATTCTGTTGTTAACCATCGGGAAAACATGTCCGTGAAAAGTATACCCCCTTGAACCCACTTTTATACAGAAAAAAAATGGTTTTGCAGGGGTATACATATTTTTCTTAAATTTGCTTTAAAATATAGATTGTGTGCACTCGTTACAACCACCTCGCCGAGGCGGTTCTAACGTGTCCCCACAATTTATGTTTTGAGCAAAAATAAGAAAAATATCAAAACATTTCTACTGAAAATTTTCCTTTTTTACAACTTTAAAATATCTGTATATTCCATGGGCATGTTTTCGTAATGCTAAAGCCATGTTCACACTGTCCCGCTTTAGCTCCCCGATTCATTCCGGTTTAATAAAGCAGTTTGTGTCTTGCATTAATTCATTACCAGCACCAATATTGATATTCTGTTTTACTTCAGATGTTTTTAGCACAATCTATGAAGGTCTCCGAATTTTCTAGTTCCATTTTAAAAGCTTTTAAAGCATCAAAATGTGTCCTTGTTAGCGCAAACTATAAATATCTCCATTAGATGATTAAAATTTAGTTTAAAAATTTAATTGAATGCATTAATACGGATTCAAACGGGGATATTTTACCGATTCTATTGAAAATAAATGCCATTTACAATAAAATAGAGCCGCTCTGTCTTTGTGGCTTCCGAGAGAATGAACTATCCTTGAAGGAAAATGCTATTTTTGCAGATTGACAGTGAAGCACGTGCATTGACTGGAATTTTTTTCAAACTTGTTTTAAAGTGAAATTATTTAAATAAAGCAAAATTCATATGAGCCACCGCATGAGAAAGCCAACAATTTGCATCTATATTAGGCGAAAACAAAGCCGCAGATCAGCTGCGCATTAACTGCACAGCTGAATAGCGCTTTTGTTTTCGCTACAGGGATAGTACAATTCCTCTTCTTCCTAAATCCGAAATTTCAAGCTTCTAGCCTGTTTCTGTGATTGTACAGGCCGGTTTGTGTCAGACCTGGTCGGAACTCAAATTGTTGATTTTCTCAAGCACAGGCTCATATAATGAGTATTAGACCATTAATAAGAAAACTTAAGTTTATTTGAGCCTGTGCGTGAGAAAACCAACAATTTGGGTTCCGACCAGGTCCGACACAAATAAGGCTGTGCAGTCACAGAAGATGGTTAGAGGCTGGAAATTTTGGATTTAGAAAGGAGAGGAATTGTACAATCCGTGTAGCGAAAACAAATGCGCTGATCTGCGCCTTTGTTTTCGCATATGCAGATTGTTGGTTTTCTCATGCGACTGCTCATTTCATAAGCAAAGCTATTACCCTTGAGGAATACCAGGCAAACATAACACAATAGCAGACATTGTTTAATCCAAAGTTGTCAAATGGACTTTCCCATCATTATCATTTGGATGGGTCCACTGTGATTTGAGGGAGCATCAGTAGTGATTTTGAATTTTTATTCCATTCATTGAAAATCCTTTAAGCAAACATAATAGCCCCATATAGGACGCCGCGTTAGGGGCGTAACATCTGGTGCTATTCTGTTTGCCTATGTCCTGCCGAGGTCTATAAGGCTGGAGGCTACCCATGGCAGAGAAACTGAAAGGAAATCCTTAAGTCTGTGACAACCGCAGAGGCATGTCTCTCCTATCATTTGCTGGGAAGATACTGGCAAAATTCTGTTGAATCGCCTAAATGTTCATCTTGATCAGACGGGACTTATCCCAGAAAGTCAATGTGGATTCAGAAGAGGCAGGGGTAATAGACATGATCTTCACAGCAAGACCGTTTCAGGAGAATTGCCAAGAACAGACCGGAGGTCTTTACATGACGTTTGTCGACCTCACCAACGCTTTTGCCACAATTAGTTGTGATCATGGCCAAATTTAGTTGTCCACCCAGATTCATAGCAATTTCATGATGACATGCAGGCACGTGTGCAAAATGATGGAGAGTTCTCTGAACCCTTTGAGGTAACGAATGTGGTCAAACAGGACTGTGTTATGGCACCAACACTGTTCAGCATGATCTCTCTGCCACGCTTATGGATGCTTTTCAGAGTAGTGACACTGGTTTTCCAATCAGAAATCGTTTTGATGGCAATATAGTCAACCTTGCAAGGCAAGCCTAAGGTGCAAACTGATGCACCAGATGAGCTCCTCTATGCAGATGATATGGCTAGTAATGCAAGCTCAGAGGCAAAAATGCAAAGAGCCATGGATCAAGTCATGTGATAACTATGATATCACAATCAGCACAAAAAGACAGAGGTTGAACCCAACCAGCACATGGAAAACCGTACAATGAAATCGAACCAACTATCACTGTGAATGGACAAAACCGAAAGTTGTTGGTAAATTCACCTACCTGGGAAGCACTCTCTCCAGAGAAGTGCACATTGATGATGAGGTCACTGCTGGATGCAAAAGCCAGTTTGGCATTTGGAAGACTCCATACAAATGTCTGGGAGCGAAATGGAATCAAGCTTGACACCAAGCTGAAAGTCTACAAGGCTGTGGTACTGCCAGCCCTCTTGTATGCACGTGAGACTTGTTGGACAGTATACCAACGTCATGCAAATGCACCTAAGCTGTTTGAGAAAGCTGTTAAAAATCAAGTGGCAAGACAAGATTCAAGACACAGAAGTCCTGAAGAAAGCAGGGACAGTCTTACAGCAAGCACAGCTAAGATGGACTGGTCATGTTTTACGAATGCCTGATGAGCGACTTCCAAAGAAAGTTTGCTATTGAGAATTACAGGAGGGAAAGCGCTCTCAAGGTGGCCAGAAGAAACGCTACAAAGACGCCCTCAAAGCCTCTCTGGAGGATTTCGAAATACAAATAGCATCTTGGGAACAGACTGCACAGATGCGATCAAAGTGGCGAGGTCTCATCAACAAAGGAGCAGCTCTCTGTGAAGAAAAGAGAATCTGTGAAGCTGAAAGAAAGCGCAGAGAACGCAAAGCAAAGACCAATGGGTCACAAGCAGACTCCATGACAATGACTCGCTGTACTTGCAACCGACAGTTTTGAGCAAGAATTGGCATAGTCAGCCATCCAAGAACTCACCAACACGAATGAACCTTATTCAAGTTCCTCATTAGTAAAAGACGAATGACCATATCCCATAAATAAGACACTTGGCTTAAATGAGTTAATAAATGTCTTCAAACATACATTGGTATACATATATTTACAGGAGACGGCGTCATCCTCATTTTAGTTACGCAATATACAGGTAGTTATGTAATGAACATGCTTATTGAAATAAAATTATAATATAAACCGCGCTTTCTCTCAAACCAAACGCCAAGTATACTCGTATATGGACATTAATATGTTTCTTTTTAATTTTCCTTTTTGTTGCTTTTAATTTATTACGTAATGATTTCTACATATCGAGTTTATTGGTCTAATATCTCTTTATGTATAGGTTTTGTAATTCAGCATGACAACGAAATGGTTATTGACTTCCAGGTAAAAACAACTTTTGCATACTCTTTAACCAAACGGAATCGGATGTTTCTTTTAAGCCGAGCGGCTATTTTCGCAATAGGTGGCCACTCAGTAACCTAAACTTAACTAAAAAATATGAAAACATACATGTACATAAGGCGCCGACAGCACACCAAGACATAAAACAATAAGAACCACCACAGAAGTATCGCCTTGGAACGATCAGTAATATAAAATTACTGGCGGGCTTAAATCGATTTTACAGGTACCTAACCTCACCCTCAGCTTCTGCAGTGGTTCACAACATTTAGTTAGTTGTTCGGTCCTCGTGTTGAATCTTTAACTAGTCAATGAATCGTCATGGATAAACAAATAAATCATGATAAACTCCATGATGAATGAAAAACGAGGACTCACAGATTGAGTAAGCTGCCCGACGATGGAGATCCCTGAGCGCCCAATAACTTACTAACTCCGGAGCAAAAGAAAAAAAAAAAAAACAGTTGAACCTCGGTGGGCCAAGCAACAGACAAGAAGCTCTGGCCCCAACCAACGAAAATGAATAGCTCTATGTCGGGGCGATCATAGAGTCGCATTTCAAGTCTATCCCTAAAACTAAAACCATGGAAAAGTGTTCTTCATGCCACCTTTTGCAATAGTGATCATTTTGAGAACAGACCTGCATATTATCCAAATGATACGAGAAACACGGAAACTGTGCAGGCTATGTTATGCTTTTTCTGTTTTGTCTAGACACGACTTATCAGTTTTTGCGTATGCGAAAACAAAGGCGCAGCTCAGCTTCGCGGTAACCGCGAAGCTGATCAGCGCCTTTGTTTTCGCTACTCGGATAGTACAATTCCTCTTCTACTTAAATCCGAAATTTCAAGCTTCTAGCTCTTTTCTATGCTTCTACAGGCCGGGTTGAGTCGGACCTGTTCGGAAACCACATTGTTGGTTTTCCCACAAGGCGGCTCAAATGTCTGGCTTTCGCTTCCAGTTTTGAAAAGGGTCACTGACGAAGGTTTATTACCCGAAATTGTACAATATGGCCCATCTTCTCGCTTTGAATGTTTTACTGCTTCCAAAGGATCTAACAATTATTTTTATTTATTCATCCATCAATGTTTGAGGAGAACCAGATAAACTAATCGTCTGGTAGACTCATGTTTGGAAATTAAATTCATCGCTACGTTGTCTGCAATCTAATATCGTATTATTACATCGACAACAAATCATGGAACATGCTCGCACAATCATCCAGAGCGTAAAGTTTTTAAAACCCCGGGAGCTAATTTGACCTACCTTGCACCCTGCAGTACAAGGTTTTATGGTTGCCAAATTAACCCCTGAAATGCAAAGCATTTTTGTGGCCAAAGATGGCAACATTATCGCAATTTGGGGGTGTACATACAAAATTGATCATATATCCACTGTTACTTTTCTTGGACCACTGAACATGGTCTCATTTTAAAGCTTAGATCGGCCCAGTGAATGAATATATTATCAATTTCGTATTTCAATTTCAATGCTCAAAAATCGCGATAACGGTTGCCATGGAAGCCATGCATTTTTATTTCGTAATGCAAACAAGTATATCTTTGAGGACAAATCTTTGCATTTAAGGGGTCCCAATGAACAATATGACACCCATGAAAAATTGTCATTGGGGCTGCAAGGTAGGTCAAACTAGCTTCCGGTGTATAATATCAACCCTTCTTTTTGTGATTCAATTTACATGTATATGTTTGACGCAAATATTGCGTAACTGTAATATCTATACTTCGTCTACACTTTGGGAGCACATCTGAAAATCAAATGCATCTTGTTTTGAGAGATAATGATTATTGCTAGTTCTTGTGCGTGTAGACAGTTGTATAGAAATTTATAAAAAATAGATAGGTTGATCAATCGGCAAGTAATCATTCCTCAATTAATGACATATCACATGATAAGAATGTCTGAATTGGTCTAAATATGATCAAATATGTCAATCTGTATCATGGGTAGATTATGAATAACCAAAAGCCTATGAAGGCTCCTATTCATCTACTTTTGAAATAAATCAACGTCCTGAAATAGAAGGTTAAGCGCTTTTTACTCCAGTGTGAAAAAGCTTGGCTGAAAAAATGGATGGGGCACAGAGTATAACTTTCACTCGTTTTCAAATTTGCTGGTAATTTCTTCTAATATTTTAACTCAGTATTTTGATCGTCAATCTGGAAGCTTGAACATTGATTTTAAATGTAAAAAGCCAGCCATTTAATATGCTCTCTCAGCTACGTGACTGTTTTCTGGATGAATTGGAGTTTCCTCTTGGGATTCTGCCGCAGTTAAACTTTATGAGGGTGTCCAATAGCTAATGTATCTGATGTAACTGAGTATTTGTGTCTTGCTTGGTAAAAAAAAGTAAACATATGCAATGCTCAGGAAATGACGCAATCAGAAAGAAATTTCCACTCCAAAAACCGAGGTAGAAACAATTAGGAACTTATACTAAGAAAACATATCGTAAAGTAAGAATAGAGGGACCAGGAATCGATGCAATTAAATTTAAAGTCCCAACATAAACACCGGGTGGGAAAGAAAATACACAAACCACAACAAAACATCTTTCTGACAACACACAAGAAAAGCAGAATGACTAGCTCTTTCCCAACAAGGCGATCATTACTTGTTCTTGTGCGTGTAGACATTTGTTTCCTGTTTTACGGACATCGAAGTTTATTATAGAAAAAATGGATAGGTTTACCAATTGGCAAGTAATTATTTCTCAATTAATGACAGCGGCATGATAAATACGTCTCTCAGGTTGTTTGTCTCTGTACGCCGTTCACCCAACAATGGTTTTGGATCTATACGTATAACAACCTATGTCGATGGTACAGCATTTAGTGGTTCTAACTGCTTTGAAGCAGACAAACTATATTCTATTTTGAGTTAAATCAGTGTAACTGAGAAGCTACATGTACATGTATATAGCTAGTCCGACAATTGGGCTTTTGCTCAGATCACTTCAATTATTCTGTTGATCGTGAACCCCACTGACAATAAGTCGAACAAGCTCGGAGGCGGCGAACGGCTCGGTAGAACTGCAGTTACTTTATCCCTTATCTGAAAAAGCAAAATTAAGAGCAATGAAAAAAAAAAAAAAAAAAAAAAAAAAAAAAAAAAAAAAAAAAAAGATTGCCTGAACAAAATGGATTGGACACCAAATAAAACCATTCGTTTTCAAAAAAGCTCGTAATTTATTCTTTTATCCAAACTCGGTCATTTGATCGCAAATCTATATAAAAAACTAGCCATTTGAAATGCCGCGAGTCTCTCTGCGACGTGACAGCTTTCTGAATGAATTAAAGGTTTCTTTTAGGATTCTTCTGTACTTTAGTTAGTTAAGAGGATATCCTATAGCTTATATAAATGAGTTAACAGAATCTGAGTATTTGTGTCTTGCTTGAAAAAAATACCAGTGATAATGCATTACGAAAACAAGCCCATGTAATATATAGCTTTTCCCTAACCTGTAAAAAGTGAAAACTTTCAGTTGAAAAATTTGATATTTACCTTTTTTGTTCAAAACATAGATTGTGGGTACAAGGTAGAACTCCCCTCGACAAGGCGGTTCTAACGAGTACTCACAATCTATGTTTTGGATCAAAAATAAGAAAAATAGGTATACTCCTGTTATGTAAACCCCAGTTTTACTACATAAAAGTAGGGTATAAGGGGGTATACTTTTCATGGACATGTTATGCTGATGGCATCCTAGCTACTCTAAAGGAAAGTTTGATTTTCGAGTCTAAGGTAACACACGGTATAAAACTTGTAGCAGACTAACGGTTTAATTCCAACCACATTTTACTCCAACTTAAGTCTTTGTAATCTATCCACTTTTAAGCGTGAGTCAAAATTAAAAAAAAAATCTCTCAGGCTATATCAATGATAGATTTCAAGACAAGAACTAACTTAAAAGATAGTTATAACAGAAGCAGTAATGCCTAGGTTACATTTGCCCCCAATCGTCGCATGATCTTATGTCTGCGATTTTCCCTACGATTTTTAGACATCGTAGGTGATCGTGGGCTTCGACGTAAAAAGTGTTTACAGTTCATATGGGCATCGTACCATTTCTTGCTCTGGATTTCCTCGACGTTCTAAGTCATAGATCGTACTAAGATCGTAGGGAAATAGTACGGAAATCGTAGGGTATCCGCACACATTAAGTGGAAATCGTAGAGAACCCATGCGATGTCCGACATCTGACTGATCCCTTGCGATCTCCCTTTTGACATCGTAGGGTCACCCCTACGAAGACCGCAATAAAGTGCAAAAATTGGCATCGTACGATCATCGCAAGCTAATTGTAACCTAGGCCATAAAATTTTGATTTTTACATTTTGTCAAATGGACCTAATTCAGAAAATTGGCATAACTCGTACATGACAAAATATGGGGCTACTACATGACACTGTATTTTGTCATGAGGACTAAATACATGTAAATTCAAGACCCCGCGTGCACCATTCAAAAGCTTTAAAACTGACTATTTGACAGACAGACCTACATACCCGCCCACAGACAAGCCTAAATTAAACCAATATCCAATATCCTCTTGCACATTTTCAAAAAAGTTGGTAGCATAATAAAAAGCGATTGTGTCAAATCACCGCTGCTCTTTAACCTTGATGGTTAAGCTCTTTTAATTTCGATTGTGGGTGCTCTATTGTGTACCCACAATCAATGTTTAAAGCAAAAATACTAAAGATATCAACATCTTTCTAATGAAGTTTTCATTTTTCGCATTTGAAAAATCTCCATATAATGCATGGGTGAATTTTCGTATTGATGAGAAATAATATTTGCCTTACGTCATTAATCTCACGTGCATGGAACGTCTGATCTGGGTGAGCGATAAGTGTAAGCTCAATAAGAGCGAGCTTTTAGTTTATAAACATACGGTATTGAATGCTGAGTTTCTGGTAAACTACGGCGTGACAGGATAAGTGATGGAGTGTTTTCAATATTACCACTACAATTCACAGAGGATTTGACAGTAACAGATTTAGTGTTGCCGTGATAACTCTAATTTAACTGAGCGAGTAATTCGATATGGAATTCCATATTGGCTCGATTAGTTTTGTGCATGAGGGAGAGAAATAAAAAATAACACGACAAACTGCATATCATTTTACAGCAAGTTTTACAAGCGTGAAGATAGAACGCATTATATTGTTAGTTGTTAGACGAAAAAGGGGCAGACTTATCTATATATACATGCAATGGTGAAAGACAAATATTAAAATATGGAAAGGTAACGGTCAGCAATGATCAGCAAATGGCGCAATCAGAATTTTTTTTTCTCATTCCAAAAAACTGAGGTGGGAAAAACCGTCATTGACAATAAGGTACTTATACTAAAGGAACATATCGTAAGCCGAGTGAGCGGCTATTTCCTAATAGCCTTCCACTCAGTTACGCGAACTCAACTAAATATATGAAAACGTACTTAAGGTGCAAACAGCACAAAAATTAAACACCCAGACATGAAACAATTACAACCACAACAGAAGAATCGCATCGGAACGATCAGTAAACCAAAAGTCAAAATAAAGACTCTAGCCGTTTGGTAGGGAATTACATCTTACTGTTTGCAAAGGGCTCGATGGAACAATTAACCTTCTCAGCATCGTTTAGAGTTTATGAATTGGTAAGGAAGGTAAATAGAATGATTTGGAAAATCAGAGATTGTATAGTGGATACATTAGGATCCGAGTTTTCATGGATGTATATTTATGGTGCAAGGGGAATGTTAACTGCATTTACGGCTTAGTGTATAATCTGAAATGCATACATATACATCACCGACCCTATTGATGCGTTGCTTATGCTTTAACTACCTTTACACAAGATATTGTATCGTGGCTTGTATTTTCTTGAAATCCATGAATTACATCAATTAAAAGCAGAACCTTCTAAGTTGCTATTTTGTATATTGCCTGACTTTGATGCATAAAGTAAGTGCCTGTGTTTGAGGGCGGTTCGCACCACAACGAAAACATAGATAAAAGGTGGAGTCACATGTGGTTGATATTGAATTGTTATTCTGCTGCATTCTTTACAAACTATCTTTTGATTAAAATTAGAATTTCCTAAACAAGTAGACATCGCTTCACACAGACAAGTAGAGAATCTGTAGAAGAATCAAGGCGTAATAAGACAGACGGTAATTCCTACTAGGAATTGGTCAACTAGTCTATTAAATTAGCTGCTTCACTTGACAATAAACTAGTCAGATGTCAAATAATTACTGAACCATTTCACGGAAACCCGTGCCCTCGTGGGGATTCCAACAGGACGACTGTCCGACACAGACATTGTTGCTCATTAAAGCCTGTAAAAAAAAAAAAAAAAAAAAAAAAAAAAAAAAAAAAAAAAAGGAAGAGTCTATTGACAGACGTCTGTCAATAGCAAATACTCGGTAAATGTGCTATTACCAGACGTCTGTCAATAGCAAATTTTCGGTGAATGTGCTATTACCAGACGTCTGTCAATAGCAAATTTTCGGTGTATCTGCTATTACCAGACGCCTGGCATAAGTTAATTTGGCGACTTATTTGGCAGATTGCTTATAGTTGTAAATCAGCTGGTCAAGGTGAAGCCATTGTAATAATTCTTGAACCAATCGGAAATCTAATGCAAGAGACTGCGAACGACCTTAGTGTGTACATGTTGATAATACGGACTAAAATAGTAGTCACATATTAGTGTATAAGCCAAACGCACACCGGGTGTGTTGACAAGATTGTAAAATCCAGCGTACGTCAGGAGCACGTCAGAGACACGTTAGAAATGCGATACATGCGCGTTTTGTACGCTTCGTGTACGTTGATATATGTCGCTATAGGTCGGTGCGTGTTCCACGCGTGTTTGGGCTCAAAAGATTTTAAGCATGTTTAAATTTTCTCGAAGCCCGGCATGTCGCGGGCGTGTGTCTTGTACGTTTCGAATAAGGTCCTAAAATCCAGCGTACGTCAGGAGCACGTCAGAGACACGTTAGAAATGCGATACATGCGCGTTTTGTACGCTTCGTGTACGTTGATATATGTCGCTATAGGTCGGTGCGTGTTCCACGCGTGTTTGGGCTCAAAAGATTTTAAGCATGTTTAAATTTTCTCGAAGCCCGGCATGTCGCGGGCGTGTGTCTTGTACGTTTCGAATAAGGTCCATGCGCGTTACATGCGCTTTACATGCGCGTTGAAGACGCTTTGAACGCGTTTGGCACACGTTCTAGGAACGACAGTGTACGCTACATGCGCGTTCCTATTTTACGAGAGATTGCTTCAGTAAAGTACCCCAAGCGTGTATGAGGCGCGCATTGAACGTTTGCTGCGTGCATGTAGAGCGTGCGTAGCGTATCTGCGACGTAACAAAATTTTCAGCTATTTTTCTTATTTTTGATCCAAAATCTATGTTTTGAGCAAATATAAGAAAAATATAAAAAAAAAACATTCAGATGAAAATTTTCAAATTTTAAAGCTAAAAAATCTCTGTCTATGGCATTGGCTCTGAGGTTTCGTAATGATTGACTTCATAAGTTGTCACTGCATCTGCCAAGTTTCAAGTCTCAGGTTGCAATAGTTTCCAAACAAATCCAGTGTTTTCACTTTTATCCATGTGAATGCCAGTTTCCAAAATTGACCTTGCCATAAAATATGTCAACATTTGAATAAAATATGATGGGCTTAGGTCCCTGATGCTACATGTCAAGTTTCAGGAATATCGGCACACAGGCTCTGGAGAAGAATATAGGCACACCCGTTCTGGATAAGCTTTTTTCATCATTTGTGAGAGTGCAACCCCAATTTCACGAATAAAATTTCATTCTCCCTATGCATGAAGGCTTCAAATAAAAATGATTTCACACTCATAGGCTGAGAGATTACTGAGAAAAACAAGTCATTAATTTCGATATTTTAATGACCTTGAGGCCAGGTCAAGAAATGACCTTGACCTTAATTAATTACATACCTTCATTGGCACTAGTTGTATTTTAATCACCTTGAGCCCAGGTCAAAAAATGACCTTGACCTTAATTTATTACATATCTTCATTGGCACTAGTTGTCTCCATCGAGCAACTTTCAAGTTTCATGCTGAAATGTTTCCAAAATATCCATAGTTTTTGCCTTTTCCCATGTAAAGATGTTAAAGATGTTTGCAAAATTGACTTTGCCCTAAAATAGTCAAGGTCATCCCGGGGTCATCATTTGGGCAAACTATGATGGGCTGGAGTCCCCGATGCTACATATTTCGTGAAATCGGCCCACCGGTTCTAGAGAAAAAGATTTTTTAAGAATTTTACCATCTATGGACGTGGCGGCCATTGGGTCATGTGAAAAAGATATCTCGAACACAATTTCAATGCCACTACACAAGGAGGCTCCACATAAAAATGTACAAATAGGCAATGATCAGGAAATGGCGCAATCAGAAAGAAATTCCCACTCCACAAAATTTCAAGTTGATCGGCCAAGCGCAAACGTATTAGTCGCGCAAACGTGCTGCGCCCTTTTTGAAATCGTGGACGAGGACGGAGGACGACGGGGACGGACACCGGGAACGGACACCGGATCATGCCTATAAGCTCACTTTGAGCCTTCGAATGTTCACGATTACGATGGTAGAGACATTCATTCATTCATTCCGAGTCGGCTGACCAGGCCATCATGCTGATCAACCATGATCATCATGGATCAAAATCTCGAATACATTTAGGCGTAAAATAAACATAGCCGTGTTTCAACTGGGTTGGGTCGGTACTGGTCGAAAAAAGCGTTTTTTTTTTTTTTTTGTTTTTCATTTATTTTTCTTTGCTCTCTAACGTATATTGTCACGGATTTATTCAAATTGTAATTCTTCTCAAGATGTCCCGGTTTCTTAAAGTTTGGTGTATATAATTACAACAAAAAATTACTGACAATAGAAGGAGAAGGTGTGAAAGGAGAAGTGTTTGCCATGCACACTAAATAAACATTTTAGGGATATTCTAGTTTTATGACACCTGAGCCGGGCCACAAAAAAGACAACACACATTTAAACTTTTTTTAAATTATATAAACGAAAACAAAAGTGTGGTTTCTACGCAGCTTATTGACAACAATTGCATTGTTAATCCGGGTTCTCAACTTCCTTTTTTTCAATTTGGTCACACATGCACGCACGCGCACACGCACTCATTTCCATATACTTAGATATGTATTTTTTTATTTTATTTTATTTTATTTTATTTTATTTTGTTTTTATTTCTATTATTTTTTTTTACTTGTCACGCACATAATTTGCGTTATATAATTTCAACTTGAGCAGTTTTTCGGTAGGCATTTCTATAAACTTGGATTAATTGACTATGTTCATCGTATTTTGCAAAATATGACAATGTATCGTATATGAATATGCCTCTAGGCGTGAAAAGAGAAGTGCTTGCCACGCGTACTATAAAAACATGTTAGGGGTATTCTAGTTTTTATGACACCTGAGCCGGGCCAAAAGAAAACAAAAGCGTGGTTTCTACGCAGCTTAAAGCCAACACCCCTGATCTCACAAATATTAAGCACGACTATAATGCCGTCTAGGTATTTTTTTTTTTTTTTTTTTTTTTTTTTTTTTTTTTTTTAGTTTGGACAAACATGCACGCACGCGCACCAGCACACATTTCCAAATACTTAGTCATATTTAATGTTCGCGCTTGATGAAACAATGATTTGTTAAGATTTGCCGAGTGAAAATAACTTTTTTTTTCATAACTCTACTGATACATTTAAATTTAACTATACCGACAAAATAAGAAACGCAATGGTCCCAAGGTGCACGGAAACATATTCTACCCATCTTTTATCCTCATTCAAACATGGGCTCTAAAGGAGAAATAGATGGACTGCTTGTGCCTCCAGGCAAAGCTTCTAATCTACTGACCGAGCAGCTGATTACTGATTAACCGCTTATGTCTGAGCCTGAACAGGAAATGTGGTATAGTCAAACCATCTATACATATAAGCCTTATTGGCTTAGTTGGGTGCATGGTTATAAATATGAAGCACATTTTGAGTGTCTTGACATCCTAATGTTGGGTAAAAGTCCCATAAAATGGAGGCAACGTCCCGACATGACCATTGCTCTTAGTTTATAAAACATGAAAAACTTTAAGCATAACATGAACTGAAACGATCAAGGTCGATCAAATTAGAGATTTTATAGACGAAGAACATTATCACTTTACTTTTGAATCATCACATCCATGTACGCTCAATATGAAATTCACGAATGAAAATAGATTTGAATTTCTGGACAAAACTGTTTTTCTTAAAATGAAAAAGTAACTTCAGCATCATAGACGCTCGTTCGCGCGCGCGCGCGCACGCACGCACGCACACACACACACACACAAACACACGCGTGAGAAAAAAGAAAGAAAGAAAAAAAAAATGCATCGAGTTTACATGTATCTGTGTCTCTTACTTGTCTCGTATTTCTTTTTCCACATCCGGCATCCAGGGTTTTATAAAAAAGTTAACAAATAAAATTATTCAGTGGGCATTGTTCATGTAAATGGGATATTATGTGTCTGTCAGCAGCAAAAAGTCGGTAAATTTGCTATTACCCTGGGCGTCTGTCAATAGCAAAAATTTACGGATTTTTTGCTGCTGACAGACGTCTGGTAATAGCACATTTACCGAATATTTGCTATTGACAGACGTCTGGTAATAGCACATTTACCGAAAATTTGCTATTGACAGACGTCTGTCAATAGACACTCCGAAAAAAAAAACTTATATACTGTATACGGTTAAACAACAAAAGCGATACTTAACTTACTTGAGATAGACATCAAGGCTATGCAATGAATTCTGCTTCTTAGACGCCGACTGTCTAGTGGTGGGGGAAAGCCAGGGCAGTTCTCGACGTTCGGTCGGGAAATACCCTGTGAAACCACCGCGCCCGGAAGATTGGTACTTATCGATGCATGAACCGTTGATATCTTTTTCCAATAATCGATATTTTTACTGGCGACGCTAGTGGGATTGATTCGAACCTGCACGGAAGAGGTACATAGCTAGTCGGAAGCCAGACGCGCTACCGACTGAGCTATCCGGGCGCCCCTCTACCGACTGAGCTGTCAGGGCGCCCCTAAGCATACTGTTCAGCTGATTTTCGACCTTGTTTGGTATTATCCTCATTATTCTTTGTAATGGAAAGTTGTTTTACTTGGTGTCGTGCACCTTTAGAACGACAGTCAAAGCCATTCCGGATGTAGGCTCTTTTCCCATTCCACTGGGTTTGAAAGAATCTATGATGTGATTGAGGCCGAGACAAGGAAATCTCAGGCAAGCTTTCAGATTGTTTAATATGATACTCTAATGATCTGAAAGCTAGCCCGAGATTTCCTAGTAGGGGCTTCAACACCATTATTGGTTATTTTTCACACATTTCGTTTTAATCTTTTTGGCTGTGGAAAGGAGTATAGGATATAACTTAAATGTTATGCGACAGTCTGCATGCTTATTTTTCAACCCAATCATGGTTGATAACTATGCTGCCTTCTTTAATTGCACGCCGGTCACCCGGTGGGTCGGGCGTCAGACTCTATGATGGTCCCGACATAAAGCTATTCATTTTAGTTGGTTGGGGCCGGAGCTTCTTGTCTGTTGCTTGGCCCACCGAGGTCCAACTGGTGTTTTTTCTTTTGCTCCGGAGTAAGAAAGTTATTGTGCGCCCAGGGATGTCCATCGTCGGGCAGCTTACTCAATCTGTGAGTCCTCGTTTTTGATTCATCACGGAGTTTATTTGTTTGTCCATGATGATTCATTGACTAGTTAGAGATTCACCACGAGGACCGAACAACTACCTAAATGTTGTGAACCACTGCAGAAGCTGAGGGTGAGGTTAGGTACCTGTAAAATCGATTTAAGCCCGCCAGTTATTTTATATTACTGATCGTTCCAAGGCGATACTTCTGTGGTGGTTCTAATTGTTTTATGTCTCGGTGTTTAAAACAAATCGTGCTGTTGGCGCCTTATGTATGTTATCATATTTTTAGTTAAGTTTAGGTAACTGAGTTCCCACCTATTGGGAAGATATTGTCCAAAAATATTCACCAGACGTTGACCTTTATGCATTGTATAAATTAAGTCGCTATGACGCTGTATAATAAATTATCGATATTATCGTAATTGATTCGTGCACCTTCGGTAAGACTCGATAAAGTACGCGAAGAATGTGTACCCAATATATAAGCAGTTTGCTACATCGTGTATCACAAGGACCTTAGCTCAGTGGTTAGGACACTGGATTTGTAACATGAGGATCCCTCGTTCGAATCTCATAGAAGGTGAAAAATATATTTTTCTTTTTATTTTATTAAATAAATTGCACATCACGTTTTAGCAAAAACAATCGCACGGAGAACATGATATTCTTGCTTTATTGCACTTTTCATGTGCCATATCGTGCAACATAAGGGTTTTCAAATACAACCATATCGCACTGGTCATCAACCTCAGAGATGACTCTTCCGACCAGAGAGATAGAGAGACAGAGAAAAAAAAACATACACAAAATTGACCAAAATCAAATTATTTAATACGATAGAGAATGAATAGGGTACATAAGAAATAATAATAAAAAATGCGATCATTAGTGGGACTCGGTAAAATGAAAAGTAATGTAATTCTTAATCTGCGTGCTCTACCATTTGAGCTATGCAGTCCTGAACAATTTCTTGGGATAGCAACTTTATATACCGATACATTTACCTTGCTAATAATCGCGAAGAGTCACGATGATGAACGAGCAATCACGAAGCGGTCCGAAGATATATTTAGAATTGCAACGAACTATAATTATATACTAATAGAGTTCACCCAACACCAGGTGAATATTTTTGGACTATAGCTGCTCATTCGGCTTACGATAGGTTTTCATGGTATCAGTACCTCATTGTTAATTCAGTTTTTTCCCACCTCGGTTTTTGGAGTGGGAATCTTTTTCTGATTGCGTCTTTTCCTGATCGTTGCCTACTTTACCTTTTTAAGTTCAGTTCAGACGGCCTTTTTGTTTGGACATAAAACAATATGCAAATTAACCAGTGATAAAAAAGTTTTATACTCACCTTACAAAAACATTAAATCAGCATTTTGGTTTGTTCATTAAATTCCCAGCAAAATTAATTATTTAGATTGATCAAAGCAGCAGACTACAATTACTTGTGATATATTTTTGAAATTAACACCTGCTAGGATATTTTTGTCTCTGACAGTTGACACCCAGCTCGTCACTTCATTATATGGAATGAGGCATTAGGTGTACACTTCCATTAGCTAAATACAGAACTGATCGATATTTCCAGACAGCTAAGATGTACTAGTACTGAGATAGAAGGCACACAAAGGGATATATGCTTGTCTGATGGATAAGAAAAAAGTGACGCCATATGTTGAAAATATAGTTCGCAATTCTTCATTCTGGGACTCAAAGAACCATGTTGAGTGTTATGATGCTAGTTAACGATATATGGTTATATGTGCACACTGTCACATCAAAAGCAAGGTATGCGAAATGTGACGGTCATGTTCAAGCCAGGTGTAAGACAAGTAGAAGCTATCATTAAATTAAACGTGACACGTGTCATTTAGCAAAAGACGGAAGTTGTAAATGTCAGAATATAATTGCACATGCATTTTTCCAGCCGCACGGGTTATCAATTCTTTAACAATACAAGATAATTATAATAACAAGTGAAACCTGTCAAATGTCACATGTTATCTGAGAAGCCACACATACAGTCTCTAGGAAATCTTGTTACCGAAGACAATCAGAGAGGCTGATAACGCGTTTAATTAAGCCAAGTTCCAATTAAGCCTGTGATTTGCTATGGGTGCGACTCTGTTTTCGAAAGATCGGGCTTCATCAACACCACATATCGCAGCGTTCTGTTTATTGTCTACGCGCCAGCGCCTAGACTACTCTAAAGTTGAAGACTGACCTACTTACATAATTAAATTACAAGACAACTCATACATCTCTCTACAACTGCAACTGCACGTTTGAGTCTAGTGGCTTGACCATCGTTTTAGTAGGATTCCGGGTCGTTTCGCCAAGGGCCGTGTAAACACCCAAAAACACCCATGCAAACCTCACTTTGGTTGGTAACATTTGTACCAATGGTGCAGTAGGTACCAAAAGTGGGGCAAATTGTTAAATTCGTGGAACTGGTGCATGATTGCAACAACGGAATGAAATGAACCGATGGTATTGTGACGCTATATGGTCGGGTATGAAAGCTTTGACCGCGCCCCAGCTGCCGTGTAGCCAATTACATTCTATCCAAGCCACAACGGAATGAAATGAACCGACAATATTGTGACGGTCGATTGTCAGGTATGAATGCTTTGACCGCGCAGCGTTTTATTTCTATTCAGCCAAATGAACCAGGATGACAGATTCTTTGACATTCTAGTTTTTATATGCGAAGCGTAGACCAACCTTTTTGTTAAAGCTTATACTTGTAATGAGAGTCTTTCAGTTGAAAAAAAAGTCAAGATACATACTTTGTCCAGCTTTGGACCAAATGCAACATAACAAACGTTATCTGCTGGATTATCTTAATTCATTATCTGTACATTATGACTTTTTTGTATGTAAAATATGGTCTCAACATCATGATAACATGTCCTTGAAATCTATGCCCCCCTAATGCCCCAATTTTATAAAGTGAAAATGAGGTTTACAGGAGTAAACATTTTTTTTTTTATTTTTGCTCTAAAACAATCATTGTTTTGAACAAAATAATGAAAAAAAAAAAAAAAAAAAAAAAAAAAAAAAAAAAAACACTTGTTTTCCCCCCAATGAATTTTCAGTTTTTATAGCTCGGAAATAATCTCTGTTTATTGCATATGCCTGCTTTCGTAATGAAAATCATTTATGCTAGAATGTAAATCTCTGATTTACCCAGTTGTTTTGTCTAAACAGAATCAGCCCCTAATACAGTTAGCCCTAAATTATACCATTGATTCCAAATTTAACAAAATCAAACGCCTTTTGGTCGCATGCCTCTGAGAATTCGTGGTTTTATATTAAATGTATGTTTCCCAACTTGGTGTTTGGACTGGGAATTTCTTTCTGATTGCGCCATGTCCTGATAATTGCTTACTTTTACCATTTTAAATTAAATGCATTTGACATAAATTCATAACGACAATATGCAATAGTAGCATAGAAAACAAGCAAACATCTGCTTGTATGTAGTTCGTTGTAATGGAGATACACACAACATTGACGAAAATGCTTTTGTTAAAAGTTCACAACAGTATACTGCGTTTTGAATATTTTAATTTCACAGTTCATATCACATTCACAGATTTAACGAGGACCACCACTGATATTTTTAAAAAGTCTGTAAAACCGATTTAAGACCCCAGTAATCTTAGATATTAAGTTTTTAGATATTTTAGTTAAGTTCGGGGAAATGAGTGGCCGCCTATTGAAAAAAAAGCTGTAATACATTTTCCCCACCTCGGTTTTCGGAGTGGGATTTTCTTTCTGATTGCGTCATTTCTGATTGCTTACTTCTACCGTTTGAAAAGTGACATAGAGGTAATATATAAAATTTGTTCGGATACAGGAAAAACAGTTATTTGAAACTCTGCAGTTATGTTTGCGACAACACTAAGTGGCTTCCTGATGAACTCGACCACAATCGAGGCTTGTTTAGGGTATTTTGGGATACGGGATATTCACCCATTTTTATTTTGGGATATGGGATATTGACCCTATTTATTTTGGGATATGGGATATTCAGGAATTTTGGGATATGGGATATTGGAATTTATTTTAGGATACGAGTTAAATTAATTTTGGGATATGGGATATGTTGGACGGTTTATTTTGGGATATGAGATATTGCCTACCCCCCCCCCCCCTAACCAAGCCTCACAATCACGATTTTGATGTTGCTATATGTCCATTTCAAAATATTTGCAATTTGAAATTAAGCTGTATGGCGAGAAATCCATTAACAACACTAAGAAGACATCAAATTGATGTTCTTTTCGTTTTCAAATAGCTATAAAATAATATTTCTAAAGATTCAATGGCTAGCTTTATACTCAGGGAATTTTCTCCCTAATTTCATTTTGCTTTTATGGATTCCGTTGTCCTATTATCTTTGTCTGTATCTGTTCCAACGTTCTCTATGGAAAAAGATAAATAATGTAAATTGCCATAAGCCAAAAAGGCATGAAGGTTTGTTTTGATCGTTTAGCCATTGAGCAATCTTATAAGGTCCATGAAGTCAGACAGAAAACTAATGACTGAGAGTTAGCTTAACAAATGCGGCGGTAACAATATTAGATGGATTCACAGTGGAAGCAACATTACTTCTGTCAGTTTAAGTTCTGCTATCGGACATGTTTCAAATTTACTATGTCTTTACGTGCCAAAAAAATCGTAGCTAGATAAATAGGAAGATCGGGGAAAAATCAAAAACTAGGTTAGAGTAGGTAATGCTCAGGAAATGTCGCAATCAGAAAGATATTCCCGCTCCGAAAACCGAGGTGGGAAAAAACTTAATTGTCAATTATTTACTTATACTAAGAAAACATATCGTAAACCGAGTGAGCAACTTTATCCAGATAGGCGGCCACTGCGTTACCAGAACTTAACTGAATCAAAAACGAGAACATTCAGATACAATAAGCTTCCCGACAATGGAGATCCCTGGGCGACAAACAACATTGGGGGTCACGGAAGCAGATATCCGCTTTGGTTATTTTTTTTTTCATTCCCAATCCAAAAAACTGAGGTGGGAAAAACTAAATTAACAATCAGGTACTTCTTCCATGAAAACATATCGTAAGCCGAATGAGCCCTTATTTTCCCAATAGGTGGTCTCTCAGTAACCTAAACTTAACAAAAAATATGAAAACATACATCAGGCGCCAACAGCACAAAAATTTTAAACACCGAAACATAAAACAAAAAGAACCACCACAGCCTTGGAACGACCAGTAATATAAAATTACTTATAAACTTAATTTGAAGAGTATATCTCAAAAGTTGATACTTTAAAGGTATGACATATTGAAGTTCATGACTCTTAATTCTATAGATCGTCTAGCATGAGCACGAAATTAACAAAATGTATGAACACGTATATAAGGTGCAAATAGCGCAAAAATTCTACACCAAAACATAAAACAATTTGAACCACAAAGAAAATTTCACCTTGAAACGATCATTTATAAAATTACTGGCGGGCTTAAATCGATTTTACATGGCCATAACCTCAGCCTTAGCCTCTGTAGCCAGATAGTTTAGTTAGTTGTTTGGTCTTCGTGATGAATCTCTGACTGTAATGTTGTTTTGTAAACATGTCGTTGCAAAAGTCATTTTGGTTCCGTGTTCCATTAACTATAGGTTTAAACGGGACAAAGTTGGTTACGGGGAGGTGATAATCAACAATGCGGTCACTGGAAGCAATGAATCATCAAGGACAAATAAATAAATAAATAAATAAATAAATAAATGAGCCGCCTCGTGTGAAAACCAACAATCTGCATAGGCGAAAACAAGTACGCAGATCAGCTTCGCGGTAACCGCGAAGCTGATCAGCGCCTTTGTTTTCGCTACTCGGATAGTACAATTCCTCTTCTTCTTAAATCCGAAATTTCAAGCTTCTAGCTCTTTTCTGTGCTTGTACAGGCCGGTTTGTGTCGGACCTGTTCGGAAACCACATTGTTGGTTTTCCCACGAGGCGGCTCAAATAAATGAATCATAATAACCAACATGATGAATCATAATAACCAACATGAGGACTCCTGGATACAATAAGCTGGCTGACGATTGGAGACCCCTGGAAAGCAGAAGAATGCCTCTGAAAATCTGGAGCCAGTTGAACCCCCACTGGGTCAACCAACAGACAAGAGGCTCCGGCCCAACCAACTAAAATTAAATGCTTTAAGTCGAGTCCATCATAGAGTCTAACGCCGAATCATATATATACTTTGCGTGAAAATAATATTTGGAGAATAGAAGACTATTTTTCACTGCTAGTATCTTTTCTTATATCGAAATCAAATGTCTACAAACGTATCGCATATGATTTCAGATACACGTATACAAATTTATTTTGGGGGAATTTTAGAAATTGCTTAGAAATCGTTCCAAAATAATCATTTTTATTCCAATACCAAACTTTTCGTGAAATCTTAAACAGAAAGACACGTTTGGTGCAAACAATTGGTCTATGGAGTTTTTTGCGTGATTCTACAACCTTAAAAGGTTACACTCGTATAAGATTTTACAATTTGGTTTTTACTATATTCCATGCACATATGACGTTCTTTCTTATTTTCGCAAGACTATGCCTATCGTTTTTTTTTTTTTTTTTTTTTTTTTTTTTTTTTTTCCAGTTCCTATTTTTGTTTCTGTTGTGCCAATTCCTGGTCGTTGTTGGTTGTTCATCTGGAAAAGCGGGGGAACAGCCTTGTCTCGTGAACAAAATCTTTTCTTTCATTCTTGGGATCCCATGTTAAAATCAATTTTGAGGTACGATTGGTGCTTGTTCTTGTGCATCTACATGTAGACATTGGCTTCCTGTTTTACAGTTTAAAGCAAAATAAATAGGGCGATCACCTGACAATCATTTCTCAATAAATGAAAAATGCATTTTTCAAATCGATCTGATCAGGCGAAAATCACATTGTCTGTGATAAGAATTTTAATGTGTCAAAATTCCGAATACCCTTGAACAATGCAATGAAAGTAAATTGAGCCGCCATGGGAAAACCAACAATCTGCATAGGTAAAAACAAAGGCGCAGATCAGCTTCGCAGAAACTGCAAAGCTGATATCCGCGCCTTTGTTTTCGCTACACGGATAGTACAATTCCTCTACTTTCTAAATTCAAAATTTCCAGCCTCTAACAATCTTTTTGTGACTGTACAGGCCGGTTTGTGTCAGACCTGGTCGAAAACCAAATTGTTGGTTTTGTCACGCACACGCTCAAATTAAAAACTGTGCACTAAGTCTTACGGAAGTTTTATTTGGTCGCGTTTTCTAACAAGCACGCACAGTCTTAAAATGAACGACTGAATGACATCGTTATTTCCGATTGCTTCATCATAAACAGTGTTCTATATGGCACATTGAACTATCCGTCATTCAATTGAATTTTATAAAGTAAGAAAATAAGGCATAGACGTTGGCACAATCAAATCTAAAGCCCAAACCCAGACACAAGAAATGGCATTACTAACATCGCAAAAGTACAAACCGCATGGCGAGCAAGATGACTAGCTCTCTCTTAACAATGTACAAGTAGACAATGATCAGGAAATGGAGAAATCAGAAAGAAATTCCCACTCCACAAATCGCAGGATGGAAAAGAAAAACACAACTAAAATGACACTTACTATAGGTACTTATACCAAGAAAACATATCGTCAGTCGAGAGAGCAGCTATTTCCCAAAAGGCGGCCAATCAGTTACCCGAACTTAACTAAAATATAATAACGTACATAAGGCTCAAACAGCACAAAAATCGACCCCAAAACACAAAACAAATATAACCACAACAGAAGTATCGCCTTGGAACGACCAGTAATATAAAATAACAGGTGGCTTAAACCGGTTTTACAGGCGTCTAACCTCATCCTTCTGCAGTGGTTCATAACATTTAGTTAGTTGTTCGATTCTTGTGGTGAATACTTCTAACTAATGGTTGCGGACATCAACATGGCAGTGACGTCAGAAATTTACCGTTAGAAATCTGAATGGTGTGTCAGTTCCTATTGGTCAAATGTATTTATTTCATTCATATTTCTAACGGTAAATTTGTGACGTCACTGTCATGTTGATGGCCGCGACCTGTAGTCAATAAATCATCAAGGACAAACAAATAAATTATGATTACCACCATGATAAATAAAAAACGATGACTCACAGATTGAGTAAGCTGTCCGACGAGTGAGATCCCTGGGCGCCGATTCATTTACTAAAACCCGGGGCAAAAGAAAAACACCAGTTGAACCCCGGTGTGGGCCAAGCAACAGACACTAAGCTCCGGCCCCAACCAACTAAAATGAATAGCTTTATGTCGGGGCCATCATAGAGTCTTACGCCCGACCCATCGGCGTGCAATTAAAGAAGGCATCATAGTTATTACCCATGATTAGGTTAAAAACTAAGCATGCTGGCTGTCGCATAACATTCAAGTTATAACATATACGTAACGTGTTATGACTTTTCTGAATTGAAAAGAAAAGAAAAAACATTCCTTCCTACATAAGTTTCTTAAAGTAAACCAGGTCACCATAAAATTCTGGTTCCGAAAGGTACTCACGTAAAAGCGTCTTCAGCCCAACTGGTTGGTAATCAGAAAAAAAAAAAAAAAAAAAAAAAAAAAAAAGTACAACAGAGCAATCATAAACATAAAGATGAAATCTCATCTGAAAGCCGTAAAGAAATAACCCAAACTTTGTTATTAAGTTATCTGAGGCGAGTGTCTGTTTGAGTGTCTGATGAAGCTCAGTTAATCACGATCTGAAATTATGGTGCGGTTACATAAAGGTGTGTGTGTGTGTGTGTGTGTGTGTGTGTGTGTGTGTGTGTTTTAGCCTGATTCCGGAAGTCGGCTATGTTAATGTCGGGACTAGCGTCTGTTACTTTCTTTTCATTCAGGTATGTTCTCGTATTTACGATGCTGTCCCTGGAGTTGCGCACCTAAGCATTGTTTGGCTGTTTTGATTAGAAGAGAAACCCGGTCTGAATAAAAAAAAAATAATCCACTTTTTGCATGAACAATTATTACATACAACCAAAAAAAAAAAAAAAAAAAAAAAAAAAAAAAAAAAAGAAATTTCGAAAATACAGAAATGATTTCTTGGAATTTCAACACAAGTTAAATCACCCACATGTTTATCCCCGACGTTATTATCAATTGTGAGTCCACTTTCATTTTTAGGGGTGTTAGGAGTGATTTTTATTTTATTATCTGACTTTCGATGAAATTTATTTCTGCAAACAGAATAGCTCCATATGGGACGCCGCGTTCTGTGGCGTCACATGTGGGGCTATGCTTTTGCCTGTGTCCCATAAAAAGGACGCCAGGCTTATACGAGTAAATATCTGACGCATAATATTTGAAGCATTAGAACCCACCGACTGAACAAGGTCATCATTTGACAGCAAAAAAAAACAAAAAACGTTGAACATTTATTATAGAAGATATAGATAGTCATGTTACACGTATATGCTTTCTCTGCTACATGCCAGATTTCAAGATGAATAGGAGGTTTCTCTGGGAATTCTGTCGCAGTTAAATTAGCTTAAAAGAAGCCTTTACGAGGATATCCGATAACTCTGCTGACGAGATTGAAAAAAGCTACAACAAAGGTCATTTTATATATTTTCATTCGCGTCGTTGCCTATCAGCATTTCATTACGAAAACACACCCATGCATTATACAGAAAATTTTTTGGTTGTAAAAATGAAAATTTCCACTGGAAAAAAATTGATATTTTTCTTATTTTTGCTCAAAACATTGATTGTGGGTACACGTTAGAACCGCCTCGGCGAGGCGGTTCTAACGAGTACCCACAATCTATGTTTTGGAGCAAAAATAAGAAAAATAGGTATACCCCCGCATGCCCCAGTTTTTCTTTATAAAAGTGGGGTTTAAGGGGGTATGCATTTCACGGACATGTTTTCCTGATGTGTTCCTGTCACCCTAGTACGTTACTTTTCAACCAGCTACGGTATCCTTCGTCCTTTGTATGGTAATTATTATAAGCCTTCAAACCAAAATCATAATGGGTTAATTCGAGACAGTATAGCGATGGAACTTATATACTAATACCATTGTCATTGATACTCTTAAACGATTTAGGCAGTTTTCTTTGCCGTCACTAAATCTGGTTATGTTATGGCTTGAATTTCACAATTTCATCTAAACACAAAAATGATATTGTACAAAGGGCATATGTCCTCTAAGAGTAAAAGCCAGGATCTCGCGGATGTCAATTCTAAGCAAAAAAGTGCCGAAACTGACAGTATATCACGACTTCTCTGCACCCCATGCAATATTATATACCTCGTACACTCAGTGTATATTTTGATAGAGTGGTCAAATAAATAGCGTTACAAGACTGGCATGTTTTCCTGAGGTGGCAATTCCATTTTCTATTTGTTTCCTATTTTTATTTTATTATTTTACTGCATCTTTTTCGTTTAACGCTTCCATGGGATCTAACATCAAGCTTGTAACCCTTGCTGTACAAGGATATTTAAATGACTGCTTTACTTCTCTCGTATTCAAAACTAATCGAGCCAATATGGAATTCCATATTGAATTACTCGCTCAGTTAATTTAAAGCTATCACGGCAACACTAAATCTGTTATTGTCAAATCCTCTGCGAATTGTAGTGGAAATATAGAAAACACGTCATCACTTCTTCTGACACGATGTGTAGATACTAGAAACGTAGCACAATATGATAAGTTTATAAACAGATAAACAGTAGCTCAGATATTGCTTTCCCGTTTATTGGGCGCTTTTCACCCGACTTATGTATGTACATTCACTTAATTTTCATATGTCTTGATGAGTTGAAGGCAGAATTCATGTAGCGGGTATATACGAGTTAGATAAAAGAAAATTCAAAAGCAGTGAAGATATTAATGAGAATGGGGATGGACCATGCCGCTGTTTCGGCTACTTAAGCCTCGTCAGTGACCCTTTAGATTTTGCAACATAGCCATAGAGAATTAGTGTAGTTTTGCTACTTTCAATGGGGGTAGTCAATACAAAAACTAGTTCTATCCGAATTATGCCAAATATATAAATCGTTGGTGAGAAAATGAATCTAAACCGAAGACAAATTTCTAATTTCTCGGAACATTTTCGCTGATCTCTAAGGAATATATAAATAAAAATATAATCTGCACAATGGATGGTGTACGGAGAGACTTTTTAAGGTATTAAGGTATAAATTATAGAAATGTGTATTAATGATGCTGCGATAGGTCGTCTTGCTATTAATAAGTCAGAGCGGTGTACATTCCCCATCACAGGCAGTGAACTTGGTTAATGCTTTCAATCAACCTTCCAATAGTTTTTGTCTCGAGTTTGTTAGGCTTCCCAGATAACGTGTGACATTTGACGGGTTTCACTGGTTATGATGATTATCTTGTATTGTAAAAGTATTGATAACGAGTGCGGCTGGAAAGATGTCTGTGCAATAATATTCTGCCTAACAATTTTTCACTTCATCCTTTTAACCATATTATAAATGCTCACCGTTTTCCATGATGAGACGAAAGCTGGACTAAATAATTATGTAATTTTCAGAAAATGTTTACAATACTGAGGCCTCCCCAGGGAGGGGTCTTTGCTCCCTGCTCCCTGAAAGAAAATTGACCTTTCTCCCCAGCTCCCTAAAATGTTTTTCCTCAGCTCCCTGCTCCCTAAAACCCCAATTTCTCCCCATATCCCTGAAAATAAATGACCCTTCTCCCCAAATCCCTGAAAATAAATAGCCTTTCTCCCTGAATCCCCAAAACCCCTGGGAGGGCCTCAATACTCGGGAATAACTCTCCGAAAGGTCGTGTTGAAAGGTTCCAATCTTTCGAAGTCGAACTCGATAACCAAATGCAGGCAGCGAACTGGTAAAACTGGTAATGCGTTTTATCTGCCTTTCTGATTCTCTTCTGTAACGAAATTTCCTAGAGTCTGTGAGGCTTCCCAGATAACGTGGACATTTGACAGGTTTCACTTGTTAGTAAAATTATCTAGTATTGTAAGCGTATTGATAACCTATTCGGCTGGGAAAAATGTCTGTGCAACTATTTCTGCCGTTTATAATATCCGTTCTTTGGTAATTGACTTGTCTCACGCTGCTGAGAGATGATACTTTTCTTACACCTTGCTTAAACACACATTACTTAAAAAACTTGCTTTTGACGTGAGAGTATGCACGCATAAAAACGTTTATAGCTGAGATCTCTTGAGTGCAGTGAACATATTAATGAGAAAGGAGATGGACCATACCGTGGTTTCGGCTACTTAAGCCTCTTCAGTGACCCTATAGATTAGGCAACATAGAGCCAAAGAGAATTACAGTAAGTTCCCATCTTTCAACAGGATAGACGATACAAGGACTAATATTATCCAAATGGGACCAACATAAAACTCCAAATGGGGCCAATATATTAAACGTTGGTGAGAAAACGAATCTAAGCCGATAATAATTTTCTTTATTTCCCAGAATACCCTCACTGATCTCAAAGGACCAAAAGTTAAATATAATGTGCACTATGGATGATGTACGGGGAGACTTTTAGGGCCACCACCCGGCACATCACCAGGTGCAGTAATAGCAAATAAAATAAAACTGAGATCCTTAAGAACAGTGAATGTATTAATGGGAAAAGAGATGTGCCATACCGCGGTTTCGGCTACTTAATGGTAAAAGTAGGCAAGGATCTGAAAAGGCGCAATCAGAAAGAGATTCTCACTCCAACAACCGAGGTAGGAAAAATCTAAATCAACAAGCAGGTACTCATTACATGAAAACATATCCTTAGCCGAGTGAGCAGCATTTTCCCAATAGGTGGCCACTCAGTTACCTAGATTTCACTAAAAATATGAAAACGTACATAAGGTTCAAACAGCACAAAAATTCAACGCCAAGTTATAATTTTTAACACTAAAACCGCCACAGAAATATCGACTTGGAACGATTAGTAATATAAAATTACTGGCGGGCTTAAACCGGTTTTACAGGTACATATTCGTAACCTCACCTTCAGCTTTTACAGTGGTTCACAACATTTAGTTAGTTGTTCGCTCCTCGTGGTGAATCTCTAACTAGTCAATGAAAATCAAGGACAAACAAATAAATCATGATAACCACAATGATGAATAAAAAAGAGGACTCACAGATTCAGTAAACTACCCAACGATGGAGATCCCTGGGCCCCCTATAAGTAATTGAAACTCCGGAGCAAACTAAAAACACCAGTTGAACCCCAGTGGTCCAAGCAAAAAACAAGAAGCTCCTGCCCCAACCAAAATGAATAGCTTTAAGTCGGGGTCATCATAGAGTCTGATGCCCGACCCATCGGCGTGCAATTAAAGAAGGCATGATATATTTTAAACTCTAAGTATGCAGACTGTCGCATAACATTTAAAATATATCATTTACGTTTCTTACGTATAATGATTGTTTTTGAATTGAAAAGAAAAATCATTCCTTCCTATCACTTTCTTAAATTTGTAAACAAAGTCACCATAAAATTCATTCTGGTTTCGAAAGCGTCTTTAACCCAACATTAAGTTTGGAAATCAACTCATAGTGTCTGCGATAAAATTTAGAAAATGTTTTTCAAAAAAAGGTACAAGTAGGCAACGATCAGGAAAAGGCGCAATCAGAAAAAATTCCCACTCCAAAAACCGAGGTGGGAAAAAACCAAACTAACAATAAGGTACTTATACCATGAAAACATTTCGTAAGCCGCATGAGCAGCTATTTTCCCAAAAGGTCGCTACTCAGTTACCTAAACTTAACTAAAAATGTGACAACATACATAAGGCGCCAACAGCACAAAAATTTTAAACACCAAGAACTAAAACAATAAGAACCACTACAGAAGTATCGCCTTGGAACGATCAAAGTTTATGATACCAATAGCCCTGCTGGAGACGTTACATCGCCTTGTCCTATCTCCTTGATAATATTTATATTAGATTTGGGACCAAGTTATACAGACAAATTGTTGGAATTCCGATGGGTACAAATTGCGCACCTCTCGTAGCTGATTTATTTTTATACTGCTACGAAAGAGATTTCATGGATTCTCTTAACCATGATAATCAAGCTGATGTTATCGAGGCTTTTAATTCCACATCTAGGTACCTCGATGACCTTTTGAACATTGACAACCCTTATTTTGAAGGTATGGTCAATCAAATTTATCCACCTGAACTTCAGTTGAACAAAGCCAATATCTCAGATACCGAAGCCTCCTTTTTAGAATTACATCTTTCTGTTGCAAATGGATTTGTTTCTTCTAAAATTTATGATAAGCGCGATGACTTTGATTTTGATATAGTAAATTTTCCTTTTTTGGATGGTGACGTTCCTCGTCGTGCTTCTTATGGTGTTTACATTTCGCAACTTATTAGGTTTGCTAGAGTCTGCAATCATGTTATAGACTTCAACGCTCGAAATAAATGTTTAACGGCAAAACTTCTCCAACAGGGCTATCGGTATCATAAACTTCGAAAAACCTTTTCTAAATTTTATCGTAGACACTATGAATTGATTTCCAAATATAATGTTGGATTAAAGACGCTTTTAAGTGAGGGCCTTTCGGAACCTGAATTTTATGGTGACTTAGTTTACAAATTTAAGAAACTTATAGGAATTAATGATTTTTCTTTTCAGTTCAGAAAAAAACATAACACGTTACAGACGTATAGGTTATAACTTGAATGTTATGCGACAGTCTGCATGCTTAGTTTTTAACTCATGGTTGATAACTATGCTGCCTTCTTTAATTGAACGCCGGTGGGTCGGGCGTCAGACTCTATGATGGCCCCGACTTAAAGCTATTCATTTTAGTTGGTTGGGGCCGGAGCTTCTTGTCTGTTGCTTGGCCCACCGGGGTCCAACTGGTGTTTTTCTTTTGCTCCGAAGCTAGTAGGTTATTCGGCGCCCAGGGATCTCCATCGTCGGACAGCTTACTCAATCTGTGAGTCCTTGTTTTTGATTCATCAAGATGTTTATCATGATTTATTTGTTTGTTCTTGATGATTCATTGACTAGTTAGAGATTCACCACGAGGACCGAAGAACTTACTAAATGTTATGAACCACTGCAGAAGCTGAGGGTGAGGTTAGGATCCTGTAAAACCGGTTTAAGCCCGCCAGTAACTTTGTGTTACTGATCGTTCCAAGGCGATACTTCTGTGGTGGTTCTTTTTGTTTTATGTCTTGGTGTTTTAAATTTTTTTGTGCTGTTGGCGCCTTATGTATGTTTTCATATTTTTAATTAAGTTAAGGTAATTGAGTGGCCACCTATTGGGAAAATAGCTGCTCATTCGGCTTACGATATGTTTCATGGTATAAGTGCCTGATTGTTAGTTTGGTTTTTTCCCACCTCGGTTTTTGGAGTGGGAATCTCTTTCTGATTGCGCCTTTTCCTGATCTTTGCCTACTTGTACCTTTTTTAAGTTCGCGTCATGATTGCAGACTGTTCCAACCCTAAAGAGTTGCGAAATGCATACACCATAAGAAGCACGGCGAGGAACGTCACCATCCAAAAACGGAAAATTTACTATATCAAAATCAAAGTCATCGCGCTTATCATAAATTTTAGTCCATTTGCAATAGAAAGATATATATCTAAAAAAGGGGTTTCGGTATCTGTGGTATTGGCTTTGTTCACCTGTAATTCAGGTGGATAAATTTGATTGACCATCCCTTTAAAACAAGGGTTGTCAATGTTTAAAAGATCAGCGAAGTACCTGGAAGTCGAATTAAAAGCCTCGACGATATCAGCTTGATTGCCTTGGTAAAGAGAATCCATGACATATATTTCGTATATGTATGAAAATAAATCAACTACGAGAGGTGCGCAATTTGTACCCATCGGAATTCCAGCAATTTTGTATAACCTGGTTCCAAATTTAATATTAATATCAATCAGGAGATAGGATAAGCGTATATCGACTTTAATCAGAGGAAGTGAAAAAAAAGCCCTTCTGTCATTACAGGGCAAATAAAGTAAACGATAGTTTTAATGTCCTTTTGAAGGACCACTCTATCTTTTTTTTTCTTTAATTAGATTTAGCCTGTAAATACGTTTTATCATGAAGAATATCAATGGCTGCATCTGACATTTGGCTTTTTTTGGCTTCATTTATACCTGATTGCGATTGTATCAAGGCCATTTCCAAATTTGCTTTAACAACACGCATGTTTGACGGGTGCTCTGCTTTTTCTTTGTGTGATGCAATGTAAGCTGTCTCCTCTGCTCTGCTTCTTCTTTGTGTGATGCAATTTAAGCTGCTACCTCAGAATGAAGCTGATTATACTAATTTACGTCTGCATCAGTGTTTCTATTCCGCGAAAAGTGTTTGAATGTTTTACATGTCTGCAGGGTAACCTTTACAATATAGTTATTTTGTATGCAAGATTTAAGTAGAAATGTTTGTGACGAAATCAAATAAATACATAAATCTCAATATGGGTCTTTTAATATTACGCCATAGTAAAAGTCTTGAACGTCCCGTATTTTATACATATATAATTTTCACTACCATTTTCTCTTAATATCAACTCTAGTTGAATTCCTTCGTATATACCACAACGCGTCAGAATAAATTGTGGAGTATTTCAATATAACCACAATAATTCACTGAGGACTTGACAATAACAGATTTAGTGTTACCGTGATAGTTCTAATTTAGCTGAGCGATTGTAATTCGATAAGGAATTCCATATTGACTCAGTTAGTGATGAAATGCGAGATAAATCTAACGACATATTTGCATCTACATATACAACATGTGTGTTGATAGGCATTCTGATTCAACAAAACGTGAACAGACACTCAAAAAAGCAAAATCTTTTAAAAATAATCTTAAATGTATTTGATCATCATCAGAAAAACATGTCCGTGTAATGTCTACACCCTTGAACCCCACTTTTATATAGCAAAACTTGGTATGCAGGGGTATACATATTTTTCTTATTTTTGCTCCAAAACATAGATTGTGGGTACTCGTTAGAACCGCCTCGCGGATTTCTACTGGAAATTTTCATTTTGTTACAACTTTAAAAATATCTGTATATTGCATGGGAGTTTTTTCGTAATGATGTCATACACATCCTTAGAGTGTGATTTATGTATGCATGATTTAAGTCCGAAAATATAGTTATACTCTATGTCAGCGTTTGATAAATTTTCTAAATCTCAGCATGTGAAGTTGATGAATAGTTTAAAGATGGATATGTCGGATGGCGTTTAGAGTCATACACCAACAGGATGATTGAGTCATTGCAATATGTTGAAATGAAGTATCATTTGGCCTTTCTCGTAGCTTTTGGTGAGACTCATCATTCGCAAGTTCAAGACTGTCAAGATTTCTCATTTCAAGAACACCACTGGTCCAGCGGTCTAGACAATGATTCGATTAGCCTACAATCAATGTAGTGTATAATATAGTCTACTGTCAATGTAGTGTATAATTTGACTCCAGGAAAATTACGTTTAATTTATTGCATTTAGAGCTTGGCTGATCAATGATTTCTAAGACACTTTCACTACCCGGGTTTCCGTAGGGAATTAACCGCTAGACCTGTTTTGGTATCACGGTATAGGAAAAGTAGAAAAATAAAATATCACGGCTTTCCTGCAAAGCAAGACACAAACACTCAGATTCTGTTAACTCATTTATGTTAGCTATCGCATATCCTCTTAAAGGCTTCTTAAGCTAATCTAACTTCGGAAGAATCCCATGAGAAACCTCCAATTAATCCAGAAAACTGTCACGTTGCAGGGAGAGCATATTAATTGACAACGTCTTCTATATTTAATCAATATTCAACACATCTAGGTTTGTGATCAAAAAATAGAGTTCAAACATTATACATTCAGTCTTTACATAATAACATGCATCCGAAAATTAGAGATGCAGTTCGTGATTATGGAGGAAAAGTGTTTTTATTCCCCTCATGAAAAGGAAGAAAATTAGCGACAAGTGTCCCGACATTAACATACAGCCGTAGCTGATTACCGGAATAAGAAAATCTAAACAAACACAGTTCCAAACGCACCTACATGTAACCGTATCAAAGTATCATATCGAGATTAGTTTGGATTCTGCAAACACCACCTAGAAACACTCACCTCGCAGGTCTTAATAGCAAATCGTTGGTAATCTCCATTCCGTTGCTTTACGTAAAGGAAAAAGTAGGCATTGATCAGGAAATGGCGCAATCAGCAAGAAATTCCCACTTCAAAAACCGAGGTGGGAAAAAACTAAATAAACAATCAGGTACTGATAATTTATTTTCACTGCATTGTACTAGAGTATCCAGAATTTCGATAATTTAAAAGTAAAACTTGATTTCAGACAAAAGTGCCAGTCTCCCTGATAAGAACGACCTGTAAAAACATATTTGCTATCTTACCTAAAATTGCTATAAATTTGCACATGGGATCCCAAAGAATGATTGTGAATAGTTTTTTTTCACGAGACTAGACTCTTCCCACGCGTTTACAAATAAAAAAAACCCGACAACGATCAGGAAATGACACAGTCAGGACCAACGTTGAAACACAAATGGAAAAGGCTAAACCAACAGATGGGCATGGTCTAGGATCAATAGGTAACCAATCATTTGGACCATTTTTGAGCCGCCTCGTGGGAAAACCAACAATGTGGTTTCCGAACAGGTCTGACACAAACCGGCGTGGGCAGTCATAGAAGCAGGCTAGAAGCTTGAAATTTCGTATTTAGGTAGAAGAGGAATTGTACTATCCGAGTAGCGAAAACAAAGGCGCTGATCAGCTTCGCGGTTATTGCGAAGCTGATCTGCGTCTTTGTTTTCGCCTATGCAGATTGTTGGTTTTCCCACGAGGCGGCTCATTTGTCTTTAAAGAAACAAACGAAAAAGTCTAGTGTTGTTATTCAAATTGTTATTTTAGAATGATGTGTTTCTAAAATTTCTCTCTACGTCTATCTTACATCATACATGATTAGTTTGTAGACATCGTAGCGACGAATTTAATTTCGTAATATGAGCCTTCTACCATACAATTAGTTTATCTGGTTCTCTTCAAACATTGATGGATGAATTAAAAACTTTACAGTCATGTCTTCTTGGTATGAAGCGGATAAAATATACACATATAAAATATAAATGACAGTAAACAAAATTAAGGGAACGCCGATGATCTGATGCCACACCACTTAATTACATTCATACGTCATGCTAAATAAAGATGGGACAAAATATAAACATGAACATCAGATGAAGTTGTCGGAACGGCAGAGTATTGATCCGGTCGGCATGACGTCATCTGTCATTCGTACGAGGTGAATTACTCATTGATTATCGCTGTGACTTACTGAATTAAAAGCAGAAAATGTGAATAAAAAAATTATTTTTTTCATAAAAGCTTTGCATAATGTTTAAGATCTTTATTATTTCTTCAATTCAAGGCATGAACCCCATAATAATTCTGGCAAATTATGATTTTAAGCGTCTGAGAATGATTAAAATATAGCAATATTGACCAAGTGAAACCCCCGACCGAATATGCGTGAAGGCGGGAAAGCTGCAGTTCCGGTGACTAATATTGATTTTTTCTAACGAAAGAGTAGCTTGCCGACCAGGTCAATGAGAGCATAGCTGCCTCAAACATTTTATTTCATGAATATTTATATACGAGTACGTGTCATCTAACTTTGCTACCAATTGCTTTCAGTCGGTATGGTAATAATGAGTTTTCTACATATGTTTGCGAGGGCATACTGTAATATATGGTACTTTCTTCCAAAAAATCGTCGGATGGTTATTCGTTTCATTGCAAAACACTATGATTTAGCAATTTATTGGAAAGTCACCAAAGTAAGCCAATGATAATTTTGCTATTATGAGTTATGATGGCAGAAAAGAGGCTTAATATTTTATTTTAATCTGGAAAAAATACACCAGAGAAAAAACTGTATCGTGATCTTGAAATAAAGGAACGGACGTTATTTTCGTTTCAAACAATCCTTGGTTAAGATTAAAACCTTAATAGTTCACTTCTTTTCTTTGATATCAACAGTCACACATTCTCAGTATAAAAGCTGTCATATAATGTCTTCCATCTGTACGTAACTCACTTTTCCAAAGAAGAAGTAATTACGTATCTTGGCACAGATGCCCATTTTAATCCTCTTTAAGGCTAAAATTTCTAATACAACTGCGATTCAATAAGGTCGAATTCTTAGAAATTAAAGTCATTCGCTGATTTTGTTAATAAATCTTAGAATGGCAATGGTTGGTATTTTAAGCTGATTGGGGTAAATAAAAGTCTAAGCTGAGTTGAACATGGAAACGTGGTTAACAGCCTCGCGTCGGATTTTTTTAATTTGTTTTCTAATTCTGATAAACAGCATCGATAAGTATTATTATGTTACAAAATGGTATTGGGTCACTTTAGGATATAATGTAATATAATCTTCCAAATGGATTAATAAACATGAGCAGTGACCACAAATGGTGCAATAAAACAAAGATCCTGTCCCAAATATCAAACACATTTTAAATCCCACCATGACTTGAACAATTAATCCATTATATGTATGGCTAACCTCTAGTAGTTTCTCCGCTGATCTTATTAGGACCCTTATGGAGTGATTTATATTTTCATCGTCTGCCTATTGTACTCCTTATCTTTTTTTTCTTTTTTTTATGTAAGTCGGGGGTTGGGGGTGGGAAAGAGTTAGTCTTCCTCTTTATGCGTTTTGACCTTCATTCCCGCGTGGTGTCTGGGTTAAGATTTTATATCTATTTTTTGTCCCCCGCCTTTTCGAAGAAAAGCGGAGGGACATAGTTTTTGGCTTTCCGTCCTTCCGTCCGTCCTTCCGTCCGTCCGTCCGTCCGTCCTTCCGTCCCCCTATAGGAGTATGTACCTTGTGTGCGCAACTCCTACAGTTTTATTCCGATTCTTTTGCAACTTTACAGATGTCTTCATCATGCTTTGAAGATGTGCATGTGGTTTGGATATAATCCTCAGATTAATTTTGACACTTTTTTGCAATTTGAACTTAGTCATTTTTCGGGCATTTTGATAATGAAAGTGAATAGACAGTGGGTACCTTGTGTGCGCAACTCCTCCTACAGTTTTATTCCAATTCTTTTGAAACTTTACAGATGTCTTCATCATGCTTTGAAGATGTGCATGTGGTTTGGATATAATCCTCAGATTAATTTTTGACACTTTTTTTGCAAATTGAACTTAGTCGTTTTTCTGTATTTTGACAATGAAAGTGAATGGATAGTGGGTGCCGTGTGTGCGCAACTCCTCCTTCAGTTTTTATTTCAGATTCTTTTGAAACTTTACAGATGTCTTGATGATGCTTTGAAGATATGCATGTGCTTTGGATATAATCCTCATGTTAATTTTTGACACTTTTTCGCAATTTGAACTTAGTCGTTTTTCAGGCATTTATACAATGAAAGTGAATGGACATTGTGTACCTTGCGTGCAAACTCCTCCCTCAGTTTTATTCTGATTCTTTTCAAACTGTACAGATATCCTTACCATGATTTGAAGATTTGCATGTGGTTTGAATATAATCCTCAGATTATTTGACACTGTGACATGAAGTAAATGCATGTGATTTGGATATACATTATTGTCAGATATATTTGTGTAACTAAACAATTAAGGCGGGGGACATAAATTCTCTGAATTTGCTTGTTTTTTTGTTTAATTCCCGGACCTTCTTCTCAGTTTTATCTGGATGCCGCCACAATTTATATAAATTAATGATCAAGACTATTCTGGATATGATTGAGTATTCTGCTTATGCTTTTTAAATCTCATGAAAAGACAATACACTGTCTGGTGTAAGCATTATCTGCTAATCGCAAAATAACTGAGCTGCGTCACATGGTATTCAGTCTTAAGCTGTTTTCGAGCATTTATATTAGGAATACAAATGAGGATGTTAACTTTTTAACAGAAAAGCAAAATATGCAGGTCATAACTCGTCTTAAGCTCGACACTATTTTTCAAGCTTGCTCTGATGCTTCTACGAATAACATGTCCGCTGCTTAAGTGGCTGATAAAATGTGTGATGCAAAGAAAGTTTACTGCGCCTGGAAGGACCTAAATGCACTGATATAAGAGTCGTAAAATCCCCAGCATTAAAGTGAATTTAGAACTTTCATGAAATAGAAATAAAACTGAGATCCTTTAAGAGCAGTGAACATATTAATGAGAAAGTGGGTGGGCCATACCGCGGTTTCGGCTACTTAAGGGCCACCACACGGCACAACACCAGCTGCAGTAATAGGAAATAAAAATAAAGCTGAGATTCTTTAAGAGCAGTGAACATATTAATGAGAAAAGGGATGGCCCATACCGCGGTTTCGGCTACTTAAACCTCTTCAGTAACCCAAAAGCAGTTTTCACACCGTAGCTTAAAGTGTCAAGGTGATCATTAGACAAGTGATGAAATGTTTTCAGCTGATTGTAGCTTTGTTATAAAGGCTTATTGAAGTCACAGTGTCCTATAATGGTAGCTGCATTTGTTACGTATTGTAGATCGTGATATTTTCTACTGAGAATCACGTGATATTGTAAGCATACAGACCGACACACATTGCAATTGTCACCGAAGTTGAGGTTAGATTTTCGAGTTAGAGATTCACCAAGAGGACCAAACAACTAACTAAATGTTTTGAACCACTGCAGAAGCTGAGGGTGAGGTAAGGTACTTGTAAAACCGGTTTAAGCCCACCAGTAATTTTATATTACTGATCGTTCCAAGGCGATACTTCTGTGGTGGTTCTTATTGTTTTATGTTTTGGTGTTGAAATTTTTCGTGCTGTTGGCGCCTTATGTATGTTATCATATTTTAGTTAAGTTTAGGTAACTGAGTGGCCACCTATTGGGGAAAAATGCTCATTCGGCTTACGATATGTTTTCATGGTATAAGTATTTGATTGCTGATTGTTAATTTAGATTTTTCCCCACCTCGGTTTTTGGAGTGGGAATCTTTTTGTGATTGCGCCTTTTCCTGATCTTTGCCTACTTGTACCTTTTTATTGAAAGAAAGTAACATAAGAAATCTCGGTTATTTTGTTTTCGCAAACACTTCAATGTTATTGTGATGGAAGTAATGAGTGCCCCTTTAGGTTCATTGTTCTGAAGAGTTTCTCAGCTTTGATATTATTTTTGCCGAAAGTATGATCCTGAATTTTTATTGTCGGACTGCAAAAACTTATTTCAGACTTAGTGAACTTACTTAGTGTACTAGTAAATGTTGAGACGAACCTTTCAAATTTCGTCTATATACTACAGAATATTCAAATATAATCATATAGAAATTGATGTCAATACATAAAGATATGAGCCGCCTCATGGGAAAACCAACAATCTGCATAGGCGAAAACAAAGACGCAGATCAGCTTCGCGGTAACCGCGAAGCTGATCAGCGCCTTTGTTTTCGCTACTCAGATAGTACAATTCCTCTTCTACTTAAATCCGAAATTTCAAGCTTCTAGCTCTTTTCTGTGCTTGTACAGGCTGGTTTGTGTCGGACCTGTTCGGAAACCATATTGTTGGTTTTCCCACGAGGCGGCTCATATTTGAAATTATTGGTCATACTAGACGGTCTATAGGATTGAGAGTCATGAACGCGAATATTTTATGAGCCACCTCGTGGGAAAACCAACAATGTGGTTTCCGAACAGGTCTGACACAAACCGGGCTGTACAAGCACTGAAGCAGGCTAGAAGCTTGAAAATTTGGAGTTAAGTAGTGGAGAAATTGTACTATCCGAGTAGCGAAAACAAAGACGCTGATCATAGAGAACATTCGAACAAAAGCAGACAAAGATTATGAGACAACGGAATCCATAAAAGCAAACTGAAATTAGGGAGAATATTCCCTGAGATATAAACCTAGCCATTGAAGTTTTAAAAATATATAGTTTATATTGATTTGAAAACTAAACGAACATCAAGATGATGTCTTCTTTAGAGTTGTTAATGGATTTCTCGCCATATGGATTAATTTCACATTGAAAATATTTTGAAATGAACATATTGCAGCAGCATAATCGTGATTATGAGCGAGTTTCATCATGAAACCACTTACAACCGAGCAAATACAAGCTTAGCAATTCACTAGTTTCAAATATCTCAAAATCAGTTGTCAAAGACAAGAAATTGACAGTCCACAAAAGTCATCCAGGTGCAATTTAAATTTAGAAAACGTGATGGAGTATTTCCATACTACCACAACACTTCGCAGAGGATTTGACATTAACAGATTAAGTATTGCCATGACTAAGCAAGTGTATTTTGATAAGGAATTCCATATTGTCTCAGTTTGAGATAAAAAGCTATCAGCATATTTGCATCTTCATACATACACCATGCGTGTAGATAGACATACATATTCAACCAGCATTCAGACTCTAAAAGAAAAAAAAAAGCAAAAACCTTTTATAAAGTATAAAAATTCGTTATTTGATCATGTCATAGACAACCTTTATGTGCTTTATGTTTGCATGATTAAAATCCGTAAATGAAAATATAGTTATACACTAAGTACCACTCGCAGAACTTTCATTTTGACATAAACTCTGATAGTGAAAAACAGATAAAAAAAGAAAAAACAAAACGTCATAGATGAACTAGGGAAGGTCTGCTAAGTGTGGACAGCCAATTCCATATAAGATTCATGGTCAATATGTCACGAATTCAAATAATATTTTCGTGTCCAAAGTTGTTCCAATAGTTTTGTTATTGATTAACTCTCGGTTCTGATCAAATTGTACCGATTGACTTGAATGGTTAATTTGATCTGTTTTTATTATTTCAGATTATACTGCTCTTCCATATACCAATGACCTTCCGAATGCAATTTTGCGCAAATCTGCATTAATCGGTAGAAATTCGTTAGCATTCGGTAGTATTTGCAAGCATTCGTAAGCATTCGGTGAAAATTTCAAGTATTTGCGAAAATTAGGAGCATGCTCCTGAAATTCGGAAGGAAAACGAATTCTTAACATATTCGTAAAATAATCGTAAGCAATTCTGATTGATTGCAAGACGTTTGTAACGATTGCAAGCCATTCTTAAGGATTCGGTAGCATTAAATTCTATAGAGTTTCGATGTTCGTAAAGAATCGCTAGGGAATCGCAATATTTTCACATTCAATACTCAGTTTTTAGCATAGTTTATTTATTCAGGCGCTATCCTTCGAGTAAAAGCCATTTTTTATGGTGTTAAGCAATAAGCTATCCGTAAATGTATGACAGACAAGTTAAAGCCCCGTCAAATTTTGGTTTGCCCAGTAAAATTGTTTTTTATTATATAAAGAGAGAGAGAAACATTATGAGAGAAACAACAAAGTGGTGTGTGTTTCAAGTGAAGACTTGGATCAGTAATGACAAAAAATTTTTCCATGCCCCTAGGCATTGTTGATGATTACGATTTACATTGATATTGCTTGCTCTATTGCTTGCGAATAAGAGACAAATGAAAGCAATTCGGCAAGCATTCGCTACACAGTCGCTTCATTCGTAAGGAATTTGCAAGACGTTCGCCTTATGTGTAACGGCATCTGTAAGCGTTCGTAACGTTCGTAAGGCATTTTCAAGAATTCGGCAGTGCGGATGACAATCAATCGCAGCATTCTTAAGACATTTGTAAGGATCCGCAAGCATTCTAAACGTTTTCGCAAATACATCGTTTTCTACAAGCCCCGCCCCTTCCATTCGCATCATATTCGGTAATTTCGGCGCGAATTTCAAATTTTAGCATTTGCAAGGGATATTCGGTATATGGGAGAGCAGCATTGATTCTTCAACTGAACATTAAAATATATCACTGTATCTCAATTAATATTTGATATATTTTCTTAATCACAACATGTGTTGTTTGAGAAGTGGTTTAAACATGTTAATTTTGGAAGGCGTGTAGTGGTATACACCAACAGTATCATTGAATCATTCAAATATGTTGAAATGAAGTATCATTTGGCCTTTCTCGTAGCTTTTGGTGAGAATCATCATTCGCAATTTTAAGACTGTCAAGATTTCTAAGTTCAAGAACATCAGCGGTCTAGACAATGATTCGATTTGTCTGCAATCAGTGTAGTGTATAATATAGTCTAACGTCAATGTAGTATATAATTTGCTTCCAGGAAAATTACGTTTAATTTTTTTTAGACTTGGCTGATCAATGATTTCTGTCCAAGACACTTTCACTACCTGGGTTTCCGTAAGACAATTAACCATAAAAAGGTACAAGTAGGCAAAGATCAGGAAAAGGCGCAATCAGAAAGAGATTCCCACTCCAAAAACCGAGGTGGGAAAAAAACCAAACTAACAATCAGGCACTTATACCATGAAACATATCGTAAGCCGAATGAGCAGCTATTTTCCCAATAGGTGGCCACTCAGTTACCGTAACTTAATTAAAAATATGAAAACATACATAAGGCGCCAACAGCATAAAACCTATTCTGGTATCACGTGTTTAGAAAAGTTGAAAAATGAAATTATTCCTGGCTTTTCTACAAAGCAAGACACAAACACTCAGATTCTGTTAACTCATTCATTTCAGCTATCGGATATCCTCTAAGAGGCTTCTTAAGCTAATTTAACTTCGGAAGAATCCCAAGAGAAACCTCCACTTCATCCAGAAAACTGTCACGTCGCAGAGAGAGCATGTTAAATGACTACGTCTTATATATTTAATCAATATTCAACGCATTTAGGTTTGCGATCAAAGAATAGAGTTCAAACGTCAGAAGGTTTTTCGTACTAGTGAGACTAACCATAATATGCATCCGAAAATTAGAGACGCAATAAGTGATTATGGAGGAAAAATGATTGAGTATTATTCCCCTCTGTATATTACTATGGTGAAAATGGTTGAGTGTAATTCCCCTTTGTATAATACATGAATGAAAACAAGTTGGCTTCTTTAAAAAGAAACCAATGAAAAGGTCAGCAGCCGTTTGTTATAAGAGATTCCTTTTGCTCTAGATTTCAGTGTTGTTGATTCTCTGGTTTGTCATTAATTTCGATTCTCATACGTTTCGGTTTCGTTTCCTATACATGAATGGCGTTTCTTGTTATGAACGCTTGACCAGTGTGTGTATCTGTCACTCAAGGCATTGACCAAAATTTCTGATGTTATGGAATCAAAGCCAATACTAAAGGGAACACGATTGCAATCAATATGTCGATGTGTAGAAAACCATTTTGCGGTGCAGTCAATTTGTGTCAGAGTTCTGAATTTTGACCTGCAGCCCGCTACCAGAAACAGACCCATGGGACCGATGTGATGGAAAAGTCAGCCATATAGAGTTCCTATAGTTTCTGTACCCCTCGTCAGGGTATCTACGATCTAAGCCTAGATTGGCTATGATAAGCAGTCACCACGATCGAGACTGCTTGCTAGATTTTACCGCTTTTTGACGGGGAGTGTCAACAATGGATAAATTTAATTAATTGCGGTTAACTGTCTAGTCAGTATAGACGGGTTCACTAGTTTTTATTAAGCGCTTCATGTGACAGAACGCGTGATTGGGAGAGAGCAGTCGATCATGGGTAAAATTTTCTTCATATTCTAAGTAAACACTGTGGGACCTTTTCCAATGAAGAATATAACCGACGTGTTTCCCGACATCAACATAGCTGATTACCGGAGACTAAACAAACAAAGTTCCAAAACGCGCATCTTTGTATCATATCTAGGAATATACTGGCCTCTGCAGACACCGCCCTTAAACACACACCTTGCATACCATAATATCAAATTGTTGGTGATTTCCGTTCCAATGCGTTCAGATGAGATTTGTATTTACGTTTTATGTTTGCTTGCCGGACAGCTACCTTATTAAGATTTTGCTCGCTATGTATGTTGTATTTTTGGTATATTGTCATTTATAGCGTATGGGTTGGGGTTTAGAAATTAATTGTGCCAATACCTGTGCCTTATATTCTTACTTAATGAAACTCATATGCATCAGCATAGCATGTCCATGAAAAGTATACCCCTTAAATACTTGTCTTATGTAGTTAAACTGTGACTTACAATGATGTGCATTTTTTAATCTATTTTTTGCTTCAAAACATAGAATGTGGCTACTCGTTAGAATAGCCTTGGGGAGGTGATTATAAGATGTACCCACAATCAACGGTTTGAGCAAAAGCGAGTTTTTTTCAACAGATTTCTTTTTTAATTTTTACAGCTTCAGAAAAATCTGAATATTACATGGGAATGTTGTCAAAATGGAATGACCGATAATTAAATGGGAATAATTGTTGAGAAAGCAATCGGAAGTAACGATGTCATTTATTCGTACTATGTTTATTGCTATGCCTGTCTTATGTTGTTTGTTTGTATGTATTGTATTGAGGTTTAGGTTAAACTGACTCATGATTTAAAAGTTAACGCCATTATCCTAGAACAATATGGTATAATTTATATGACACACTGGTATTTCGACTATGAATTGGTTTTAAGAATGACGCAAAATTTAGACTTAATCATTACTATAAATTTAGACGAAATCATTACCCTAAAATTTAGACTATTATCCTAGAACAATATGGTATAATTTATATGGCACACTATTCATACATGTCACACTGGATTGACATTAAGTTCCCTACCCATAACATAACAATTTTGATGTCATACATACCATACGATACTTCATGTCCCAGACCGATGATCCAACCTTAATAAATAGCACCATGGTAAAAACATTCATATGTATCTGTTTTAACTTCCAGTCATGTTGCACAAACTCAGATTTCGTCATATACACAAAAATAGTTACAAACCCACTAATACTTATTTTGATTTCAGTCCTATCACACTAGTTAACATCAGTGCTGTAACGCCACAGAGGGTTCAGTCATTTACATTTCCACATTTCCCGACTTACATATCAATACTCTACTAACATACAATGATTTTTTATAATATAAGCAAGTTAACATCAGCGCTGTAACGCCACAGATGGTTCAGTCATGTTACATTTCCCGACTTATATATCAATACTCTACTAACATACAATAAATTTTATAATATAAGCAAGTTCACATCAGTGATGTAACGCCACAGAGGGTTCAGTCATGTTACATTTCCCGACTTACATATCAATACTCTACTAACATATTGTTGTTGTTCATTTTAGGTATAAACACTAGTTGTGATGGCTTTGATGTTTTATAAAGATAATATCTTAATATGGTTGATATTTAAACAATGTACCTATTGTGAATATATGCAGCAAGTTCTTTCGGTTGAGGTGACTGCACTTCTTTGCCTATTTGTCTGTTGTTGTTCATTTTAGGTATAACCATTAGCTGTAATGGCTGTAATGTTTTGTTGAGATGGCAAACCACTACTTGTCATAGTTATAATGTTTTGAAAAGATAGCATACCCCCAATTTATGTGCTAACATGATTTCCAGGCTAAAACTGTTTAAGTAAGGATAGCATACCCCCCAGCTCCGCTCCGCTCCGCTGGGGCCCCAATTTATGTGTCTAATCCTTCTTGTTTTCCTTTTGAGATCCAGGATTCCTTTTTTCTGAGTGACTGTGTAAGCCTATCAATTAGCCCGAATCGTCTTGATACTATATGGATCAGGTTATTGTGTATAACCTGGTGCGACCCTATGACAAGTGAGCTCACGATAAGAACGAAATGCCTCAACACAAAAAACAGCACGAAATGACCTTAATCTAGGTGTTGGTTTTTACTCGCTCGTCTGCTTGTACGGTTTTGACAGATCGGAAAAATGTAAATAAAAGGTAATTTTCAGAAAAAGAACGAATAACAGAGTCACCCTCAGTAGACAGATGGCATATTTAGTCCAATAAACATCCTCTCCACTACCCTACGTACAGAATGTCCTTTAAAATACTGGTTGTTGGTCTGTCTGTGTTTGTGTCGGCTGGACCTTCATTGTTTGTCACCCTCTGCATTTTTTCTTTTTTACATGCAGATTCCCCTGGCTCATAATTTTGCAATTGCTGAATTAAGCCTTCACCATCTTTATTACAGGCACATTCAAAACAATCATAGTTTGACTTATTCTGAATAAACGTCAATCAAGGTTTTATCGGAAAACGCAGCTATCCAAACTGCAGATTCCCCTGGCCCATATTTTGTCAAGTGCTGAATTGAACCTCCACCACCTTTTTACAGGCTGATTCCATATTTTGACAAGACAAAAGTGCTGAATTCATGTCAGTCAAGGTATTATCGGACAAAGGGTATTATCGTACAGAAATGGAAACAGCTATCCTAATTGTAAGTATATAGTGTGTATACATATTTGTTGTTTTGTTTTACACAGTTACTTAGATAAGGTGCCTGGTATTGCTAATATAGACAAGAAACTTTAAAGATTTATTATTTCATGCAATTGAATGAATTTAATCATTCGCAATACTGCTTGGGTTATGATAAATAGCACTGACATGGAATGGCTCGAAGGTTCCGCGGTTAATCAATTGATGAGAGACACTCGTAGAAATATGGATGATTTCAATTGCATCACAATGTAACAATATAAAATAGAGATAAAAGGCAAAGCATGGTAAATGATGGTTTCGATGGGTAGCACCTGTAGGAGGTAACAGTACTTCCACAGGAGCTAGACATGGAAAGGATCATTGCAAAATGAGTTTTACCTGTAATACAATATAATTATACATTAACATTCACATCCAATTATATATAAAATATAGTAGGCCTTTTGGACAAACTAACAAATAAATTATGCTAGGTTATTAATCACATAGCTATCCTTTCTCCGAGGGTTCACTAGTGGCAAATGCATTCAAGGTGAAGGCGTTCTGGGATATAACGTAGTTTTATTTCAGGACGGGTGGTCCCAACTCCACACGGTGGCTATGATGACAAACCGATACCAGTATTACATACAACAAATATGTAACGGCTCCACTGGTATTAAGAAAATTTCTCACCTTTCGGACACTCAAGCAAAAACGCATACAGGATGTGAATGTGATGTCTTCCCCACCCAACCCCAAATTTCAGCACAGGAAGAAATTTATGGAAATAATTACATAAAAGATACTCAAAAGAAAACTCAGTTTTTGGACAAAATTCTTTGAGATTACATATAACCTTTCATTTGACACATTTAATTGAAGAGTTTGTTCTAAAAGGAGCATACTAGGATAGAAAAGGTTCCAAAAGCACTTTAGGCAAATATTTATATAAAGCGATAAATGTAAAAGAAGATGCTATTCAATTTCGACTATACACAGTAAAATAACAAAAATAGACAATGCATCTTCAAATGGAATTTGGAACCTTAGAATGAGTATCAATTTTTCGGTATAAAATGTAAAGAAATACCTTCCTGTTCTGAAATGATCAAGATGCATGATACATGCATATTACCACTATGTGATGTCTGTATTATATGAGTAATGGATGATGTCACAGTTGTTCAAAATGATATAAGATGTACTTTGTATGATAATATGGATACATATTGGCATACCTATATAGTCATGTAATGAACTTATTTTTACTATGCAATGTGTATGGTACAATAATATGTACTAAATGATTCTGCACAGGTTAATTGATAATTGGTATCTAGTAGAATTTCGTGTGCCATGGTTACTGTATTATTTAGTAGTTGTTATGATTTAATACATATGATCTCATGATGGTTGTTTTGATCTCAGTGTCATGGTCTTTTAAAAGTTGTAGATGTATAATACATGTATAACTAATTTAATATGCTTTGTGGATCATATCAAATATGTAAAGTTTTAGTAGATATAGATACTAAACACAACCATAATATTGTCATGATCTGAATCATAGTGATGTATATATGATACATTGATTGAAAATAGGCCATAAGTAGGATATACCTACCATACAGGGTTAAACAATATAGTTTCGGAATGTAATAATACAAATGATCTTAAAATACAGATGGAGCTTACATCTGAATACACTAAATTTCAAAATATAGGCACAACTTTCACATATTAATAATAAAAAAAATGCCAAAACCTTTTGAAAGTTTAACTAAACATTTTAAATGTATGCAGGTTTTCAATAAGTTATAGATAATCAACTGAATTTTGTTTCAACAGCAGTGGTTTGTAAATAATACCACACTTTCAACTTTCATCATGACCTCACGAGCCGAAGGCTTTTGTACAGATGGTAATAAATTTAATTATCAAACTTTTTTTAAAAAATACACAATAGTATAGTATTGAACCCTGTATGGCTAGGGATATAGTGTAGAAATTATATGAATGGATATGTTATATATATGTCAAATAAAATTTTAAAGAACCTTATTAGTTTACAATTCTGTTCACATAAATATAATTACAACATCCTGTTCAGAGATAATTAAATAGGACACCAACATTGTATTTATATAAATAGTACTTGTCCTGAACTATTTGTGATAAATATACATAATATACGGACCTTATGACATACTGAGCACACTAGGCGCAGCAAACTACTTGTCACAAGTATATGCTGGAGACCTGAGGGCAAACAAAGTATCCCTCGGTACCGGTCGCTATTACAGATGTACGCTGAGAGAAAACTTTGTTTAGTGTTTCCTTTCGCCGGCCCTGCGGTGTCCGATAGGAAGGGTAGAGTGTTGGATGCCTTTGGACCGTCGACAGGTTTCACATAACGTATATTTAATATACGTAAACCTTTAGGTTTAATATATTGCTGTCAGCTAATCTTATGACCGGGTGCAACTAACACGGTGGACTGACTGCACATTAGGCGCAATACACTACCTGTAAAGGTATGTATTGGAGACCTGAGGGCAAACAAAGTATCCCTCGGTACCGGTCAAACTCATATAGATGCTGCTGAAAGTCCATCAGCTAATATGAATCTTTTCACTGGTAAAATAACTACCATAAATTAATAGTCTGTAATGGCAGGTAGATGGAACCGGTGAAACGATTTACAAATAGCAGCCTCATCACCAACATACATATATAATTTAGATTATTAGAGGCAATTTAATACAAAAAATGTACAACACCAATACTTGTCAGCTAATCTACAGACCGGGTGCACACTGACAAATGACGAACAGAAAATAAAAAAACGTCAGTCATGTAACATAATAAAAAATTTCAGTACAGTAACATAAATTGATTTCAGTTCTATCACATATTAAATTCAAATTTAATATTGTCGCACAGTGTTACTGTACTTCTAAATAAAATAATATGATTCAAAATAATATGCTACTTTACAATCTAGTCAAGTAACATAAATAGAGTTCAGTACAGTAACACCGATTGGTTTCAAGAATGACACAAAATTTAGACTAAATCATTACTAATTTAAACTGACTCATGATTTAAAAGTTAACGCCATTATCCTAGAACAATATGGTATAATATATATGACACACTGGTATTTCGACTATGAATTGGTTTTAAGAATGACGCAAAATTTAGACTTAATCATTACTATAAATTTAGACGAAATCATTACCCTAAAATTTAGACTATTATCCTAGAACAATATGGTATAATTTATATGCCACACTATTCATACATGTCACACTGGATTGACATTAAGTTCCCTACCCATAACATAACAATTTTGATGTCATACATACCATACGATACTTCATGTCCCAGACCGATGATCCAACCTTAATAAATAGCACCATGGTAAAAACATTCATATGTATCTGTTTTAACTTCCAGTCATGTTGCACAAACTCAGATTTCGTCATATACACAAAAATAGTTACAAACCCACTAATACTTATTTTGATTTCAGTCCTATCACACTAGTTAACATCAGTGCTGTAACGCCACAGAGGGTTCAGTCATTTACATTTCCACATTTCCCGACTTACATATCAATACTCTACTAACATACAATGATTTTTTATAATATAAGCAAGTTAACATCAGTGCTGTAACGCCACAGATGGTTCAGTCATGTTACATTTCCCGACTTATATATCAATACTCTACTAACATACAATAAATTTTATAATATAAGCAAGTTCACATCAGTGATGTAACGCCACAGAGGGTTCAGTCATGTTACATTTCCCGACTTACATATCAATACTCTACTAACATATTGTTGTTGTTCATTTTAGGTATAAACACTAGTTGTGATGGCTTTGATGTTTTATAAAGATAATATCTTAATATGGTTGATATTTAAACAATGTACCTATTGTGAATATATGCAGCAAGTTCTTTCGGTTGAGGTGACTGCACTTCTTTGCCTATTTGTCTGTTGTTGTTCATTTTAGGTATAACCATTAGCTGTAATGGCTGTAATGTTTTGTTGAGATGGCAAACCACTACTTGTCATAGTTATAATGTTTTGAAAAGATAGCATACCCCCAATTTATGTGCTAACATGATTTCCAGGCTAAAACTGTTTAAGTAAGGATAGCATACCCCCCAGCTCCGCTCCGCTCCGCTGGGGCCCCAATTTATGTGTCTAATCCTTCTTGTTTTCCTTTTGAGATCCAGGATTCCTTTTTTCTGAGTGACTGTGTAAGCCTATCAATTAGCCCGAATCGTCTTGATACTATATGGATCAGGTTATTGTGTATAACCTGGTGCGACCCTATGACAAGTGAGCTCACGATAAGAACGAAATGCCTCAACACAAAAAACAGCACGAAATGACCTTAATCTAGGTGTTGGTTTTTACTCGCTCGTCTGCTTGTACGGTTTTGACAGATCGGAAAAATGTAAATAAAAGGTAATTTTCAGAAAAAGAACGAATAACAGAGTCACCCTCAGTAGACAGATGGCATATTTAGTCCAATAAACATCCTCTCCACTACCCTACGTACAGAATGTCCTTTAAAATACTGGTTGTTGGTCTGTCTGTGTTTGTGTCGGCTGGACCTTCATTGTTTGTCACCCTCTGCATTTTTTCTTTTTTACATGCAGATTCCCCTGGCTCATAATTTTGCAATTGCTGAATTAAGCCTTCACCATCTTTATTACAGGCACATTCAAAACAATCATAGTTTGACTTATTCTGAATAAACGTCAATCAAGGTTTTATCGGAAAACGCAGCTATCCAAACTGCAGATTCCCCTGGCCCATATTTTGTCAAGTGCTGAATTGAACCTCCACCACCTTTTTACAGGCTGATTCCATATTTTGACAAGACAAAAGTGCTGAATTCATGTCAGTCAAGGTATTATCGGACAAAGGGTATTATCGTACAGAAATGGAAACAGCTATCCTAATTGTAAGTATATAGTGTGTATACATATTTGTTGTTTTGTTTTACACAGTTACTTAGATAAGGTGCCTGGTATTGCTAATATAGACAAGAAACTTTAAAGATTTATTATTTCATGCAATTGAATGAATTTAATCATTCGCAATACTGCTTGGGTTATGATAAATAGCACTGACATGGAATGGCTCGAAGGTTCCGCGGTTAATCAATTGATGAGAGACACTCGTAGAAATATGGATGATTTCAATTGCATCACAATGTAACAATATAAAATAGAGATAAAAGGCAAAGCATGGTAAATGATGGTTTCGATGGGTAGCACCTGTAGGAGGTAACAGTACTTCCACAGGAGCTAGACATGGAAAGGATCATTGCAAAATGAGTTTTACCTGTAATACAATATAATTATACATTAACATTCACATCCAATTATATATAAAATATAGTAGGCCTTTTGGACAAACTAACAAATAAATTATGCTAGGTTATTAATCACATAGCTATCCTTTCTCCGAGGGTTCACTAGTGGCAAATGCATTCAAGGTGAAGGCGTTCTGGGATATAACGTAGTTTTATTTCAGGACGGGTGGTCCCAACTCCACACGGTGGCTATGATGACAAACCGATACCAGTATTACATACAACAAATATGTAACGGCTCCACTGGTATTAAGAAAATTTCTCACCTTTCGGACACTCAAGCAAAAACGCATACAGGATGTGAATGTGATGTCTTCCCCACCCAACCCCAAATTTCAGCACAGGAAGAAATTTATGGAAATAATTACATAAAAGATACTCAAAAGAAAACTCAGTTTTTGGACAAAATTCTTTGAGATTACATATAACCTTTCATTTGACACATTTAATTGAAGAGTTTGTTCTAAAAGGAGCATACTAGGATAGAAAAGGTTCCAAAAGCACTTTAGGCAAATATTTATATAAAGCGATAAATGTAAAAGAAGATGCTATTCAATTTCGACTATACACAGTAAAATAACAAAAATAGACAATGCATCTTCAAATGGAATTTGGAACCTTAGAATGAGTATCAATTTTTCGGTATAAAATGTAAAGAAATACCTTCCTGTTCTGAAATGATCAAGATGCATGATACATGCATATTACCACTATGTGATGTCTGTATTATATGAGTAATGGATGATGTCACAGTTGTTCAAAATGATATAAGATGTACTTTGTATGATAATATGGATACATATTGGCATACCTATATAGTCATGTAATGAACTTATTTTTACTATGCAATGTGTATGGTACAATAATATGTACTAAATGATTCTGCACAGGTTAATTGATAATTGGTATCTAGTAGAATTTCGTGTGCCATGGTTACTGTATTATTTAGTAGTTGTTATGATTTAATACATATGATCTCATGATGGTTGTTTTGATCTCAGTGTCATGGTCTTTTAAAAGTTGTAGATGTATAATACATGTATAACTAATTTAATATGCTTTGTGGATCATATCAAATATGTAAAGTTTTAGTAGATATAGATACTAAACACAACCATAATATTGTCATGATCTGAATCATAGTGATGTATATATGATACATTGATTGAAAATAGGCCATAAGTAGGATATACCTACCATACAGGGTTAAACAATATAGTTTCGGAATGTAATAATACAAATGATCTTAAAATACAGATGGAGCTTACATCTGAATACACTAAATTTCAAAATATAGGCACAACTTTCACATATTAATAATAAAAAAAATGCCAAAACCTTTTGAAAGTTTAACTAAACATTTTAAATGTATGCAGGTTTTCAATAAGTTATAGATAATCAACTGAATTTTGTTTCAACAGCAGTGGTTTGTAAATAATACCACACTTTCAACTTTCATCATGACCTCACGAGCCGAAGGCTTTTGTACAGATGGTAATAAATTTAATTATCAAACTTTTTTTAAAAAATACACAATAGTATAGTATTGAACCCTGTATGGCTAGGGATATAGTGTAGAAATTATATGAATGGATATGTTATATATATGTCAAATAAAATTTTAAAGAACCTTATTAGTTTACAATTCTGTTCACATAAATATAATTACAACATCCTGTTCAGAGATAATTAAATAGGACACCAACATTGTATTTATATAAATAGTACTTGTCCTGAACTATTTGTGATAAATATACATAATATACGGACCTTATGACATACTGAGCACACTAGGCGCAGCAAACTACTTGTCACAAGTATATGCTGGAGACCTGAGGGCAAACAAAGTATCCCTCGGTACCGGTCGCTATTACAGATGTACGCTGAGAGAAAACTTTGTTTAGTGTTTCCTTTCGCCGGCCCTGCGGTGTCCGATAGGAAGGGTAGAGTGTTGGATGCCTTTGGACCGTCGACAGGTTTCACATAACGTATATTTAATATACGTAAACCTTTAGGTTTAATATATTGCTGTCAGCTAATCTTATGACCGGGTGCAACTAACACGGTGGACTGACTGCACATTAGGCGCAATACACTACCTGTAAAGGTATGTATTGGAGACCTGAGGGCAAACAAAGTATCCCTCGGTACCGGTCAAACTCATATAGATGCTGCTGAAAGTCCATCAGCTAATATGAATCTTTTCACTGGTAAAATAACTACCATAAATTAATAGTCTGTAATGGCAGGTAGATGGAACCGGTGAAACGATTTACAAATAGCAGCCTCATCACCAACATACATATATAATTTAGATTATTAGAGGCAATTTAATACAAAAAATGTACAACACCAATACTTGTCAGCTAATCTACAGACCGGGTGCACACTGACAAATGACGAACAGAAAATAAAAAAACGTCAGTCATGTAACATAATAAAAAATTTCAGTACAGTAACATAAATTGATTTCAGTTCTATCACATATTAAATTCAAATTTAATATTGTCGCACAGTGTTACTGTACTTCTAAATAAAATAATATGATTCAAAATAATATGCTATTTTACAATCTAGTCAAGTAACATAAATAGAGTTCAGTACAGTAACACCGATTGGTTTCAAGAATGACACAAAATTTAGACTAAATCATTACTAATTTAAACTGACTCATGATTTAAAAGTTAACGCCATTATCCTAGAACAATATGGTATAATTTATATGACACACTGGTATTTCGACTATGAATTGGTTTTAAGAATGACGCAAAATTTAGACTTAATCATTACTATAAATTTAGACGAAATCATTACCCTAAAATTTAGACTATTATCCTAGAACAATATGGTATAATTTATATGGCACACTATTCATACATGTCACACTGGATTGACATTAAGTTCCCTACCCATAACATAACAATTTTGATGTCATACATACCATACGATACTTCATGTCCCAGACCGATGATCCAACCTTAATAAATAGCACCATGGTAAAAACATTCATATGTATCTGTTTTAACTTCCAGTCATGTTGCACAAACTCAGATTTCGTCATATACACAAAAATAGTTACAAACCCACTAATACTTATTTTGATTTCAGTCCTATCACACTAGTTAACATCAGTGCTGTAACGCCACAGAGGGTTCAGTCATTTACATTTCCACATTTCCCGACTTACATATCAATACTCTACTAACATACAATGATTTTTTATAATATAAGCAAGTTAACATCAGTGCTGTAACGCCACAGATGGTTCAGTCATGTTACATTTCCCGACTTATATATCAATACTCTACTAACATACAATAAATTTTATAATATAAGCAAGTTCACATCAGTGATGTAACGCCACAGAGGGTTCAGTCATGTTACATTTCCCGACTTACATATCAATACTCTACTAACATATTGTTGTTGTTCATTTTAGGTATAAACACTAGTTGTGATGGCTTTGATGTTTTATAAAGATAATATCTTAATATGGTTGATATTTAAACAATGTACCTATTGTGAATATATGCAGCAAGTTCTTTCGGTTGAGGTGACTGCACTTCTTTGCCTATTTGTCTGTTGTTGTTCATTTTAGGTATAACCATTAGCTGTAATGGCTGTAATGTTTTGTTGAGATGGCAAACCACTACTTGTCATAGTTATAATGTTTTGAAAAGATAGCATACCCCCAATTTATGTGCTAACATGATTTCCAGGCTAAAACTGTTTAAGTAAGGATAGCATACCCCCCAGCTCCGCTCCGCTCCGCTGGGGCCCCAATTTATGTGTCTAATCCTTCTTGTTTTCCTTTTGAGATCCAGGATTCCTTTTTTCTGAGTGACTGTGTAAGCCTATCAATTAGCCCGAATCGTCTTGATACTATATGGATCAGGTTATTGTGTATAACCTGGTGCGACCCTATGACAAGTGAGCTCACGATAAGAACGAAATGCCTCAACACAAAAAACAGCACGAAATGACCTTAATCTAGGTGTTGGTTTTTACTCGCTCGTCTGCTTGTACGGTTTTGACAGATCGGAAAAATGTAAAAGGTAATTTTCAGAAAAAGAACGAATAACAGAGTCACCCTCAGTAGACAGATGGCATATTTAGTCCAATAAACATCCTCTCCACTACCCTACGTACAGAATGTCCTTTAAAATACTGGTTGTTGGTCTGTCTGTGTTTGTGTCGGCTGGACCTTCATTGTTTGTCACCCTCTGCATTTTTTCTTTTTTACATGCAGATTCCCCTGGCTCATAATTTTGCAATTGCTGAATTAAGCCTTCACCATCTTTATTACAGGCACATTCAAAACAATCATAGTTTGACTTATTCTGAATAAACGTCAATCAAGGTTTTATCGGAAAACGCAGCTATCCAAACTGCAGATTCCCCTGGCCCATATTTTGTCAAGTGCTGAATTGAACCTCCACCACCTTTTTACAGGCTGATTCCATATTTTGACAAGACAAAAGTGCTGAATTCATGTCAGTCAAGGTATTATCGGACAAAGGGTATTATCGTACAGAAATGGAAACAGCTATCCTAATTGTAAGTATATAGTGTGTATACATATTTGTTGTTTTGTTTTACACAGTTACTTAGATAAGGTGCCTGGTATTGCTAATATAGACAAGAAACTTTAAAGATTTATTATTTCATGCAATTGAATGAATTTAATCATTCGCAATACTGCTTGGGTTATGATAAATAGCACTGACATGGAATGGCTCGAAGGTTCCGCGGTTAATCAATTGATGAGAGACACTCGTAGAAATATGGATGATTTCAATTGCATCACAATGTAACAATATAAAATAGAGATAAAAGGCAAAGCATGGTAAATGATGGTTTCGATGGGTAGCACCTGTAGGAGGTAACAGTACTTCCACAGGAGCTAGACATGGAAAGGATCATTGCAAAATGAGTTTTACCTGTAATACAATATAATTATACATTAACATTCACATCCAATTATATATAAAATATAGTAGGCCTTTTGGACAAACTAACAAATAAATTATGCTAGGTTATTAATCACATAGCTATCCTTTCTCCGAGGGTTCACTAGTGGCAAATGCATTCAAGGTGAAGGCGTTCTGGGATATAACGTAGTTTTATTTCAGGACGGGTGGTCCCAACTCCACACGGTGGCTATGATGACAAACCGATACCAGTATTACATACAACAAATATGTAACGGCTCCACTGGTATTAAGAAAATTTCTCACCTTTCGGACACTCAAGCAAAAACGCATACAGGATGTGAATGTGATGTCTTCCCCACCCAACCCCAAATTTCAGCACAGGAAGAAATTTATGGAAATAATTACATAAAAGATACTCAAAAGAAAACTCAGTTTTTGGACAAAATTCTTTGAGATTACATATAACCTTTCATTTGACACATTTAATTGAAGAGTTTGTTCTAAAAGGAGCATACTAGGATAGAAAAGGTTCCAAAAGCACTTTAGGCAAATATTTATATAAAGCGATAAATGTAAAAGAAGATGCTATTCAATTTCGACTATACACAGTAAAATAACAAAAATAGACAATGCATCTTCAAATGGAATTTGGAACCTTAGAATGAGTATCAATTTTTCGGTATAAAATGTAAAGAAATACCTTCCTGTTCTGAAATGATCAAGATGCATGATACGTGCATATTACCACTATGTGATGTCTGTATTATATGAGTAATGGATGATGTCACAGTTGTTCAAAATGATATAAGATGTACTTTGTATGATAATATGGATACATATTGGCATACCTATATAGTCATGTAATGAACTTATTTTTACTATGCAATGTGTATGGTACAATAATATGTACTAAATGATTCTGCACAGGTTAATTGATAATTGGTATCTAGTAGAATTTCGTGTGCCATGGTTACTGTATTATTTAGTAGTTGTTATGATTTAATACATATGATCTCGGGTGGTTGTTTTGATCTCAGTGTCATGGTCTTTTAAAAGTTGTAGATGTATAATACATGTATAACTAATTTAATATGCTTTGTGGATCATATCAAATATGTAAAGTTTTAGTAGATATAGATACTAAACACAACCATAATATTGTCATGATCTGAATCATAGTGATGTATATATGATACATTGATTGAAAATAGGCCATAAGTAGGATATACCTACCATACAGGGTTAAACAATATAGTTTCGGAATGTAATAATACAAATGATCTTAAAATACAGATGGAGCTTACATCTGAATACACTAAATTTCAAAATATAGGCACAACTTTCACATATTAATAATAAAAAAAATGCCAAAACCTTTTGAAAGTTTAACTAAACATTTTAAATGTATGCAGGTTTTCAATAAGTTATAGATAATCAACTGAATTTTGTTTCAACAGCAGTGGTTTGTAAATAATACCACACTTTCAACTTTCATCATGACCTCACGAGCCGAAGGCTTTTGTACAGATGGTAATAAATTTAATTATCAAACTTTTTTTAAAAAATACACAATAGTATAGTATTGAACCCTGTATGGCTAGGGATATAGTGTAGAAATTATATGAATGGATATGTTATGTATATGTCAAATAAAATTTTAAAGAACCTTATTAGTTTACAATTCTGTTCACATAAATATAATTACAACATCCTGTTCAGAGATAATTAAATAGGACACCAACATTGTATTTATATAAATAGTACTTGTCCTGAACTATTTGTGATAAATATACATAATATACGGACCTTATGACATACTGAGCACACTAGGCGCAGCAAACTACTTGTCACAAGTATATGCTGGAGACCTGAGGGCAAACAAAGTATCCCTCGGTACCGGTCGCTATTACAGATGTACGCTGAGAGAAAACTTTGTTTAGTGTTTCCTTTCGCCGGCCCTGCGGTGTCCGATAGGAAGGGTAGAGTGTTGGATGCCTTTGGACCGTCGACAGGTTTCACATAACGTATATTTAATATACGTAAACCTTTAGGTTTAATATATTGCTGTCAGCTAATCTTATGACCGGGTGCAACTAACACGGTGGACTGACTGCACATTAGGCGCAATACACTACCTGTAAAGGTATGTATTGGAGACCTGAGGGCAAACAAAGTATCCCTCGGTACCGGTCAAACTCATATAGATGCTGCTGAAAGTCCATCAGCTAATATGAATCTTTTCACTGGTAAAATAACTACCATAAATTAATAGTCTGTAATGGCAGGTAGATGGAACCGGTGAAACGATTTACAAATAGCAGCCTCATCACCAACATACATATATAATTTAGATTATTAGAGGCAATTTAATACAAAAAACGAATATGAAAATTCGTAACTATGAAAATTCGTAACTAAGAGATGATGCATAGTTTGAAAAAATCCCACTTTCCAGATGGGATTTGAACCCGGACCGTCGGGGTAGAAATCCATTGCTATAACCACTGAGCCAGAGAGTCGACTCCATGAAGCAGTATGTCAGAGATTTTACTTATAGGATACAATGTATAGCTGTGCTATTTATTGAAGCTACGCATCATGTGATCTGCCGACCTAACCTTCCAACCACGGCAGATAATCTCGAATGAATGGGTGGTGCAATGGGACATTACAACAGCTCAATCAATTATTTGCGGTTTATTGTTTGAAGTTGTGTTTGTGTAACATTCATTTTAAGAGATGACATTAACTTTCTGAGCAGGAGAATTTGTTCAAAGTTTTCAATACCTCGCAATATTTTCGAAACATTGTAGTGGGAATAAAAAGGTACAAGTAGGCAAAGATCAGGAAAAGGCGCAATCAGAAAAAGATTCCCAATCCAAAAACTGAGGTTGGAAAAACTAAATTAACAATCAGGTACTTCTTCCATGAAAACATATCGTAAGCCGAATGAGCAGTTATTTTCCCAATAGGTGGTCTCTCAGTAACCTAAACTTAACTAAAAATATGAAAACATACATAAGGCGTCAACAGCACAAAAATTTTAAACACCGAGACATAAAACAAAAAGAACCACCACAGCCTTGGAACGATCAGTAATATAAAATTACTTATAAACTTAATTTGAAGAGTATATCTCAAAAGTTGATACTTTAAAGGTATGACATATTGAAGTTCATGACTCTTAATTCTATAGATCGTCTAGCATGAGCACGAAATTAACTAAATATATAAACACGTATATAAGGTGCAAATAGCACAAAAATTCTACACCAAAACATAAAACAATTTGAACCACAACGAAAGTTTCACCTTGAAACGATCATTTATAAAATTACTGCGGGCTTAAATCGATTTTACATGGCCATAACCTCAGCCTTAGCCTCTGTAGTCAGATAGTTTAGTTAGTTGTTTGGTCTTCATGATGAATCTCTAACTGTAATGTTGTTTTGTAAACATGTCGTTGCAAAAGTCATTTTGGTTCCGTGTTCCATTAACTAAACGGTTTAAACGGGACAAAGTTGGTTACGGGGAGGTGACAATCAACAATGCGGTCACTGGAAGCAATGAATCATCAAGGACAAATAAATAAATAAATAAATAAATAAATAAATAAATAAATCATAATAACCAACATGAGGACTCCTGGATACAATAAGCTGTCTGACGATTGGAGACCCCTGGAAAGCAGAAGAATGTCTCTGAAAATCTGGAGAAAAAGCAAAAACACCTGTTGAACCCCCGCTGGGTCAGCCAACAGACAAGAGGCTCCGGCCCAACCAACTAAAATTAAATGCTTTAAGTCGAGTCCATCATAGAGTCTAACGCCGAATCATATATATACTTTGCGTGAAAATAATATTTGGAGAATAGAAGACTATTTTTCACTGCTCGTATCTTTTCTTATATCGAAATCAAATGTCTACAAACGTATCGCATATAATTTCAGATACACGTATACAAAAATATTTTTGGGGGATTTTAGAAATTGCTTAGAAATCGTTCCAAAATAATCATTTTTATTCCAATAACAAACTTTTCGTGAAATCTTAAACAGAAAGACACGTTTGGTGCAAACAATTGGTCTATGGAGGTTTTTGCGTGACGCCTATACTCATATTCTACAACCTACGCTCGTATAAGATTTTACAATTTGGTTTTTACTATATTCCATGCACATATGACGTTTTTCTTATTTTCGCAAGACTATGGCTATCCGTTTCCATTTCCTACTTTGGTTTCTGTTGTGCCAATTCCTGGTCGGTACTTATACCAAGAAAACATATCGTAAGCCGAATGAGCAGTTATTTTCCCAATAGGTGGTCTCTCAGTAACCTAAACTTAACTAAAAATATGAAAACATACATACAGGGTGTTAAGAAAGTTCGAAGACATTGTAATATTCCTTAAGACTTCATAATGAATAATAATGAAATATGAAAACATACATACAGGGTGTTAAGAAAGTGAGCAGCTATTTCCCAAAAGGAGGTCAATCAGTTACCCGAACTTAACTAATGTATGAAAACATACATAAGGCTCAAACAGCACAAAAAATCGAACAAATATAACCACAACAGAAGTATCGCCTTGGAACGACCAGTAATATAAAATTACAGGGGGCTTAAACCGGTTTTACAGGCGTCTAACCTTATCCTTCTGCAGTGGTTCATAACATTTAGTTAGTTGTTCGATTCTTGTGGTGAATATCTAACTACTGGTTGCGGACATCAACATGGCAGTGACGTCAGAAATTTAAATGGTGTGTCTGTTCCTATTGGTCAAATGTATATATTTCATTCATATTTCTAACGGTAAATTTGTGACGTCACTGTCATGTTGATGGCCGCGACCTGTAATCAATAAATCATGAAGGACAAACAAATAAATTATGATTACCACCATGATAAATAAAAAACGATGACTCACAGATTGAGTAAGCTGCCCGACGAGTGAGATCCCTGGGCGCCGATTGATTTACTGAAACCCGGGGCAAAAGAAAAACACCAGTTGAACTCCGGTGTGGGGCAAGCAACAGACACTAAGCTCCGGCCCCAACCAACTAAAATGAAAAGCTTTATGTCGCGGCCATCATAGAGTCTTACTCCCAACCCACCGGCGTGCAATTAAAGAAGGCATCATAGTTATCAACCATGATTGGTTTAAAAACTAAGCATGCAGGCTGTCGCATAACATTCAAGTTATAACATATACGTTTGTGACGTGTTATGATTTTTCTGAATTGAAAAGAAAAAACATCTTCCTATAAGTTTCTTAAAGTAAACCAGGTCATTATAAAATTCTGGTTCCGAAAGGTCCTCACGTAAAAGCGTCTTTAGCCCAACTGGTTGGTAATCAGCAAAAAAAAAAAAAAAAAAAAAAAAAGTACAACAGAGCAATCATAAACATAAAGATGAAATCTCATCTGAAAGCCGTAAAGAAATTACCCAAACTTTGTTATTAAGGTATCTGAGACGAGTGTCTGTTTGAGTGTCTGATGAAGCTCAGATAATCACGATATGAAACTATGGTACGGTTACATATAGGTGTGTGTGTGTGTGTGTGTGTGTGTGTTTTAGCCTGATTCCGGAAGTCGGCTATGTTAATGTCGGGACTAGCGTCTGTTACTTTCTTTTCATTCAGGTATGTTCTCGTATTTACGATGCTGTCCCTGGAGTTGTGCACCTAAGCATTGTTTGACTGTTTTGATTAGGAGAGAAGCCCGGTCTGAAAAAAAAATAATCCATTTTTTGCATGAACATTTATTACATACAACCAAAAAAAGAAATTTCGAAAATATTGAAAAGATTTCTTGGAATTTCAACATAAGTTAAATCACCCACATGTTTATCCCCGACGTTATTATCAATTGGATGAGTCCACTTTCATTTTTGATGGGTGTTAGGAGTGATTTTTTATTGCCATACTTTCGATGAAACAGACTAGTTCCATATGGAACGCCGCGTTCTGCGGCGTCACATGTGGGGCTATGCTTTTGCCTATGTCCCATAAAAAGCACGCCAGGCTTATACGAGTAAATATCTGACGCATTAGAATACGAGATGTCTCCCAGCGACTAAATATTTGAAGCATTAGAACCCACCGACTGAACAAGGTCATCATTTGACAGCAAAAAAGAAAACGTTGAACATTAATTATAGAAGATATAGATAGTCATATTACACGTATATGCTTTCTCTGCTACATGCCAGTTTTCAAGATGAATAGGAGGTTTCTCTGGGAATTCTGTCGCAGTTAAATTAGCTTAAAAGAAGCCTTTACGATTATATCCGATAACTCTGCTGACGAGATTGAAAAAAGCTACAACATAGGTCATTTTATATATTTTCAATATTTTCTTTAAATTTATTAAATTACTTAATTTGGATTTCTTTGAATAGAATAATTCATTATCAACTATAGATAATTATTTTAAATAACGATCCTGTGCATGATTTCCGGCTCACAAACGACGTTGTTGTTGGCCACACACAACGGTTGGATCTGCCGCTTTCTGTCGTGTAGTCAACGTTCTAGTGATGCATCGACTCTTGTGCACATCTCGGTTACCGATAACAAAATTATTTTTCCATTCTGCATTAAAGACAGATGTACGTAATTGAAGGCGCTCAAAGGAACGTGCGTATCTAAGGGTCGAAACGTCATTTTTACGCCGCATTCGTAACGTCAGTTTTCGCTCGAAACGTTATTTCTAGCGTCAGTTTACGTTCGGAATACGAAACTATATCCATACAATTATGCAGAGGACTTCAGAAATGTAAAAAGCTTGATATTATTTATTATTTTTGCTCAAAATATAGATTGCGGACATGTTATCCCGAAGAAAACAACATTTAAGCGACAGTTAGCAATATTGAATACTAAACAGTGTCGGAAATTTTGGCGCAAAATCGACGTCGCGCGTAAAATGTACTGAATTCAGCAACGACTACCTCTCTTCGCACGCCTATAGCAGGAAAACGAATCCGGTAACTAAGGACTTTCTCGTTATCTATATGTAGTTCAGGAATTTCTTATATACATATCAGTTTTTTAAAAAATCCTACCGTGGATTTTTTGAAATATATCAAGAAAATTAACAAAAAGGGGGTCTAAAAATCGCATTTTACGTTGACGTCAATGTATTTTCGCTCTCAAATTTGACGATTTTGAAGGCCGATATCTCGAAAACAAGCTCGGAACGGTATCGATTTCTTTTCATTTTCGTATGTAGGACATCAAACTACACTCATATGCAAAAAATTAAAAAATTCTACCGTGAGGTCAATTACGTACATCTGGCTTTAAGAAACGTGTGACGAAGGTGATGTTCACAGACGACGTTATCCTGTCTGACAGTAGGTAGAAGAAGCACATCGCGTCGTTGCCTATCAGCATTTCATTACGAAAACACACCCATGCATTATACAGAAAATTTTTTGGTTGTAAAAATGAAAATTTCCACTGAAAAAAAAATGATATTTTTCTTATTTTTGCTCAAAACATTGATTGTGGGTACACGTTAGAACCGCCTCGGCGAGGCGGTTCTAACGAGTACCCACAATCTATGTTTTGGAGCAAAAATAAGAAAAATAGGTATACCCCCGCATACCCCAGTTTTTCTATATAAAAGTGGGGTTTAAGGGGGTATGCATTTCACGGACATGTTTTCCTGATGTGTTCCTGTCACCCTAGTACGTTACTTTTCAACCAGCTACGGTATCCTTCGTCCTTTGTATGGTAATTATTATAAGACTTCTAAACCCAAATCATAATGGGTTAATTCTAGACAGTATAACGATGGAACTTACATACTAATACCATTGTCATTGATACTCTTAAACGATTTAGGCAGTTTTCTTTGCCGTCACTAAATCTGGTTATCTTATGGCTTGAATTTCACAATTTTATCTAAACACAAAAATGATATTGTACAAAGGGCATATGTCCTCTAAGAGTAAAAGCCAGGATCTCGCGGATGTCAATTCTAAGCAAAAAAGTGCCGAAACTGACACTTCAGAAATTACATGTATATCACGACTTCTCTGCTCCCCATGCAATATACCTCGTACACTCATATTCTGGTAGAGTGGTCAAAGAAATAGCGTTACAAGACTGGCAGGTTTTCCTGATGTGGCAATTCCATTTTCTATTTGTTTCCTATTTTTATATTATTATTTCACTGCATCTTTTTCGTTTAACGCTTCCATGGGATCTAACATCAAGCTTGTAACCCTTGCTGTACAAGGATATTTAAATGACTGCTTTACTTCTCTCGTATTCAAAATTAATCGAGCCAATATGGAATTCAACATTGAATTACTCGCTCAGTTAATTTAAAGCTATCACGGCAACACTAAATCTGTTATTGTCAAATCCTCTGCGAATTGTAGTGGAAATATAGAAAACACGTCATCACTTCTTCTGACACGATATGTAGTTACTAGAAACGTAGCATAATATGATAAGTTTATAAACTTGTAGCTCAGATATTGCTTTCCCGTTTATTGGGCACTTTTCACCCGATTTATGTATGTACATTTACTTAATTTTCATAAATCTTGATGAGTTGAAGGCAGAATTCATGTAGCGGGTATATACGAGATAAAAGAAAATTCAAAAGCAGTGAAGATATTAATGAGAATGGGGATGGACCATGCCGCTGTTTCGGCCACTTAAGCCTCGTCAGTGACCCTTTAGATTCTGCAACATAGCCATAGAGAATTAGTGTAGTTTTGCTACTTTCAATGGGGGTAGTCTATAAATCATTGGTGAGAAAATGAATCTAAACCGATGACAATTTCTTATTTCTCAGAATATGTTCGCTGATCTCTAAGGAATATAATAAACATATAATCTGCACTATGGATGGTGTACGGAGAGACTTTTTAGGGTATTAAAGTATTAAGTATAGAAATGTGTATTAATGATGCTGCGATAGGTCGTCTTGCTATTTATAAGTCAGAGCGGTGTACATTCCCCATCACAGGCAGTGAACTTGGCTAATGCTTTCAATCAACCTTCCAACAGCTTTTGTCTCGAGTTTGTTTAGCTTCCCAGATAATGTGTGACATTTGACGGGTTTACTGGTTATGATGATTATCTTGTATTGTAAAAGTATTGATAACGAGTGCGGCTGGAAAGATGTCTGTGCAATAATATTCTGCCTGACAATTTTTCACTTCATCCTTTTTAACCATATTATAAATGCTCACCGTTTTCCATGATGAGACAATAGCTGGACTACATAATTATGTAATTTTCAGAAAATGTTTACAATACTCGGGCATAACTCTCCGAAAGGCCGTGTTGAAAAGTTCCAATCTTTCGAAGTCGAACTCGATAACCAAATGCAGGCAGCGAACTGGTAAAACTGGTAATGCGTTTTATCTGCCTTTCTGCTTCTCTTCTGTAACGAAATTTCCTAGAGTCTGTGAGGCTTCTCAGATAACGTGTGACGTTTGACAGGTTTCACTTGTTAGTAAAATTATCTTGTATTGTAAGCGTATTGATAACCTATTTTCCTGGGAAAATGTCTGTGCAACTATTTCTGCCGTTTATAATATCCGTTCTTTGGTAATTGACTTGTCTCACGCTGCTGAGAGATGTTACTTTTCTTACACCTTGCTTAAACACACATTACTTAAAAAACTTGCTTTTGACGTGAGAGTATGCACGCATAAAAACGTTTATAGCTGAGATCTCTTGAGTGCAGTGAACATATTAATGAGAAAGGAGATGGACCATACCGCGGTTTCGGCTACTTAAGCCTCTTCAGTGACCCTATAGATTAGGCAACATAGAGCCAAAGAGAATTACAGTAAGTTCCCATCTTTCAACAGGATAGTCCATACAAAGACTAGTATTATCCAAATGGGACCAACATAATACTCCAAATGGGGCCAATATATTAAACGTTGGTGAGAAAACGAATCTAAGCCGATAATAATTTTCTTTATTTCCCAGAATACCCTCACTGATCTCAAAGGACCAAAAGTTAAATATAATGTGCACCATGGATGATGTACGGGGAGACTTTTAGGGCCACCACCCGGCACATCACCAGGTGCAGTAATAGCAAATAAAATAAAACTGAGATCCTTCAGAACAGTGAATATATTAATGGGAAAGGGGATGTGCCATACCGCGGTTTCGGCTACTTAATGGTAAAAGTAGGCAAGGATCTGAAAAGGCGCTATCAGAAAGAGATTCTCACTCCAACAACCGAGGTAGGAAAAATCTTAATCAACAAGCAGGTACTCATTCCATGAAAACATATCCTAAGCCGAGTGAGCAGCATTTTCCCAATAGGTGGCCACTCAGTTACCTAGATTTCACTAAAATATGAAAACGTACATAAGGTTCAAACAGCACAAAAATTCAACGCCAAGTTATAATTTTTAACACTAAAACCGTCACAGAAATATCGACTTGGAACGATTAGTAATATAAAATTACTGGCGGGCTTAAACCGGTTTTACAGGTACATATTCGTAACCTCACCTTCAGCTTTTAAAGTGGTTCACAACATTTAGTTAGTTGTTCGCTCCTCGTGGTGAATCTCTAACTAGTCAATGAAAATCAAGGACAAACAAATAAATCATGATAACCACAATGATGACTAAAAAGAGGACTCACAGATTCAGTAAACTACCCAACGATGGAGATCCCTGGGCCCCCTATAAGTTATTGAAACTCCGGAGCAAAATAAAAATACCAGTTGAACCCCAGTGGTCCAAGCAAAAAACAAGAAGCTCCTGCCCCAACCAACTAAAATGAATAGCTTTAAGTCGGGGTCATCATAGAGTCTGATGCCCGACCCATCGGCGTGCAATTAAAGAAGGCAGCACAACTATCAACCATGGTTGGGTTAAACTCTAAGTATGCAGACTGTCGCATAACATTTAAAATATATCATTTACGTTTCTTACGTATAATGCTTGTTTTTGAATTGAAAAGAAAAATCATTCCTTCCTTTCACTTTCTTAAATTTGTAAACAAAGTCACCATAAAATTCATTCTGGTTTCGAAAGCGTCTTTAACCCAACATTAAGTTTGGAAATCAACTCATAGTGTCTGCGATAAAATTTAGAAAATGTTTTTTCAAAAAAAGGTACAAGAAGGCAACGATCAGGAAAAGGCGCAATCAGAAAAAATTCCCACTCCAAAAACCGAGGTGGGAAAAAAACAAACTAACAATAAGGTACTCATACCATGAAAACATTTCGTAAGCCGCATGAGCAGCTATTTTCCCAATAGGTGGCCACTCAGTTACCTAAACTTAACTTAAAATGTGACAACATACATAAGGCGCCAACAGCACAAAAATTATAACACCAAGAACTAAAACAATAAGAACCACCACAGAAGTATCGCCTTGGAACGATCAAAGTTTATGATACCAATAGCCCTGCTGGAGACGTTACATCGTTAAACATTTATTTCGAGCGTTAAGTTCGCGTCAAGATTGCAGACTGTTCCAAACCTAAAGAGTTGCGAAATGCATACACCATAAGAAGCACGGCGAGGAACGTCACCATCCAAAAACGGAAAATTTACTATATCAAAATCAAAGTCATCGCGCTTATCATAAATTTTAGAAGAAACAAGTCCATTTGCAATAGAAAGATATATATCTAAAAAAGGGGTTTCGGTATCTGTGGTATTGGCTTTGTTCACCTGTTATTCAGGTGGATAAATTTGATTGACCATCCCTTTAAAACAAGGGTTGTCAATGTTCAAAAGATCATCGAGGTACCTGGAAGTCGAATTAAAAGCCTCGACGATATCAGCTTGATTGCCTTGGTAAAGAGAATCCATGACATATATTTCGTATCTGTATGAAAATAAATCAACTACGAGAGGTGCGCAATTTGTACCCACCGGAATTCCAGCAATTTTGTATAACTTGGTTCCAAATTTAATATAAATATTAATCAGGAGATAGGATGAGCGTATATCGACTTTGGTCAGAGGAAGTGAAAAAAAGCCCTTCTGTCATTACAGGGCAAATAAAGTGAACGATAGTTTTAATGTCCTTTTGAAGATCCACTCTATCTTTTTTTTTCTTTAATTAGATTTAGCCTGCAAATACGTTTGATCATGAAGAATATCAATGGCTGCATCTGACATTTGGCTTTTTTTTGGCTTCATTTATACCCGATTGCGATTGTATCAAGGACATTTCCAAATTTGCTTTAACAACACGCATGTTTGACGGGTGCTCTGCTTGTTCTTTGTGTGATGCAATTTAAGCTGTCCCCTCAGAATGACACTGATTATACTAATTTACGTCCGCATCAGTATTTCTATTCCGCAAAATGTGTTTGAATGTTTTACATGTCTGAAGGGTAACCTTTAAAATACAGTTATTTTGTATGCAAGATTAAAATAAAATAACAATACTTGTGACGAAATCAAATAAATACATAAATCTCAATATGGGTCTTTTTATATTACGCCATAGTAAAAGTCTTGAACGTCCCGTATTTTATTTAGGAAATGAATTTCATTTTTCTGATGTTCATGGAGCTATGAACCGCAGTGGGTCGCGTGCAAAGTGAATGAACCCCGAAGGGGTTCATGTAAGCTTTGCTAGCGACCCACTGCCGTTCATAGCTCCATGAACATCAGAAAAATTAAACTCATTTCTTATATTTATATTCATTTCTTTCTATCGCTGGTTGAAAATCATCAAGGCGATCATATTTACAAGCAAGTAGATAATTTACACACAGTGTGTATACAAACAGCGGAACGGCGTCGACGTAAACAACGTCCAATCAGATTGGCGAGAGCATTGTTTGTTGACGTCAAGTGTGACGTCGTGTGACACGATGTTGTTCATGGAAGTATGAATACAGATGAACATCTAATGGTTCATCTAAGGAGGTTTTAGAAAAATGTAAATATACACATATAATATTCACTACCACTCTAGTTGAATTGCTTCGTATATACCACAACGCGTCAGAATAAATGGTGGTGTATTTCCATATAACCACAATAATTCACCGAGGACTTGACAATAACAGATTTAGTGTTGCCGTGATAGATCTAATTTAGCTGAGCGATTGTAATTCGATAAGGAATTCCATATTGACTCAGTTAGTGATGAAATGCGAGATAAATCTAACGACATATTTGCATCTACATATACAACGTGTGTGTTGATAGGCATTCTGATTCAACAAAACGTTAACAGACACTCAAAAAAGCAAATTATTTTAAAAAATATTCTTAAATGTATTTGATCATCATCAGGAAAACATGTCCGTGTAATGTCTACACCCTTGAACCCCACTTTTATATAGCAAAACTGGGTATGCAGGGGTATACCTATTTTTCTTATTTTTGCTCCAAAACATAGATTGTGGGTACTCGTTAGCGGAGGCGGTTCTAACGTGTACCCACAATCTATGTTTTGAGCAAAAATAAGAAAAATATAAAAAAAAAACTTCTACAGAAAATTTTCATTTTTTACAACTTTTCTAAATCTTAGCATGTGAAGTTGATGAATAGTGGTTTAAAGGTGGATATGTCGGATGGCGTTTAGAGTCATACACCAACAGGATGATTGAGTCATTGCAACATGTTGAAATGAAGTATCATTTGGCCTTTCTCGTAGCTTTTGTTGAGCCTCGTCATACACAAGTTCAAGATTGTCAAGATTTCTCATTTCAAGAGCACCAGCGGTCTAGACAATGATTCGATTAGCCTACAATCAATGTAGTGTATAATATAGTCTACTGTCAATGTAGTGTATAATTTGACTCCAAGAAAATTACGTTTAATTTATTGCATTTAGAGGTTGGCTGATCAATGATTTGAGCCTATGCGTGAGAAAACCAACAATCTGCCTATGCGAAAACAAAGACGCAGATCAGCTTCGCGGTAACCGCGAAGCTGATCAGCGCCTTTGTTTTCGCTACACGGATAGTACAGTCCCTCTTCTTCTTAAATCCAAAATTTCAAGCCTCTAGCCATCTTCTGTGCTTGTACAGCCCGGTTTGTGTCGGACCTGGTCAGAAACCCAAATTGTTGGTTTTCTCACGCACAGGCTCATTTCTAAGACACTTTCACTACCCGAGTTTCCGTAGGGGAATTAACCACTAGACCTGTTTTGGTATCACGGTTTAGGAAAAGTAGAAAAATGAAATATCACGGCTTTCCTGCAAAGCAAGGCACAAACACTCTGATTCTGTTAACTCATTTATGTTAGCTATCGTACATCCTCTTAAAGGCTTCTTAAGCTAATCTAACTTCGGAAGAATCCCAAGAGAAACCTCCAATTAATCCAGAAAACTGTCACGTTGCAGGGAGAGCATATTAATTGACTACGTCTCCTATATTTAATCAATATTCAACACATCTAGGTTTGTGATAAAAAAATAGAGTTCAAACATTATACATTCAGTTTTTACATAATAACAGTGCAGTTCGTTATTATGGAGGAAAAGTGTTTTTATTCCCCTCATGAAAAGGAAGAAAATTAGCGACAAGTGTCCCGACATTAACATACAGCCGTAGCTGATTACCGGAATATGAAAATCTAAACAAACACAGTTCCAAACGCACATATATGTAACCGTATCAGAGTATCATATCAAGATTAATTTGGATTCTGCAGACACCACCTAGAAACACTCACCTCGCAGGCCTTAATAGCAAATTGTTGGTAATCTCCGTTCCATTGCTTTACGTAAAGGAAAAAGTAGGCATTGATCAGGAAATGGCGCAATCAGCAAGAAATTCCCACTCCAAAAACCGAGGTGAGAAAAAACTTAATAAACAAACAGGTACTGATAATTTATTTTCCATTGTACTAGAGTATCTAGAATTTCGATAATTTAAAAGTAAAACTTGATTTCAGACAAAAGTGCAAGTCTCCCTGATAAGAACGACCTGAGAAAAACATATTTGCTAAAGTGTGACATTTTTGAAAAATTAAGGTAAATCAAAAGTACACATACACATATGCCATTTTTGGACGGTGTTGACACTTTTCTGGCCATCACACTGGAGAGACAATAAGCATAATTTTGTCCAAAATATTAGTCGTCGGCACTAATTAGAGTCATTCTTTATTTCTAAAGCCTAAAATTTTAGTCTTACAAAACGCCAATAAGAAGATAAGCGCCATGAAAAAATAACGAATTTTAGTGTTTTGGATGCTCTTACCTCCATGAGTTCAAGCGAAATCCGTGATACAGCCGAATATAAACACATAAATGTCAGAAATATGGACCGACTAGATAAATAAGATATTCCACTATTTAACACCACTTTAAATGAAACGATGCTACTTGTCGTTGTCTTAGCATTTGTGTGCAAAAAATACATGTCAATTTTTTTTCTCCATTTTATCTTATAAATGTTTTTGTAATATGTGAGATGGCCCTAGACAGGGGGTATAGTGTAGAAGGTTTCAGTGGTCAAAATGATTTATTATTTTAAAATAGATTATATTTGTTGTTTGACTTACTGTAGGTATATGCTAGTGTGTGATAGGGAAATTTCAAACTGCTAACGGTGCCTGAAAAATGTAATATATGATAATTATATATATAAAATACTGGTGATGTATTGTAGACTCACGGATACTGTCTCACTATTTATATGAGCAGTGTATCAGTGATGTGTGTGAAAGTAAGTAAGTAAGTAATAACTTTATTTACCGAGGGTAACTCGGTTGGCTATGCCAATCTTCCCCGAGGCCCTCAAAGCATATATACAACACATTTTAGTCAAGACAATAAAACAATATCAGATTTATCAGATTTACAAAATTAAATAAGTCACATCATGAAAAACCCTGTTCTGAGTGAAAGAAATCTGCTTAATGAAAATGAGATATTATGCTAGAAAGTCATTGAAGCAATGATAATAATGACACAGTCAGTGGCTTGCTTTTCATGTTAACAAAACAGGCAATCTCATGTCGTGGCTCAATCATGTTATATTATAGGTATCAACCATGGTTTTCAGTGTTCAAACATTCGATGGATCACGAGGAAGGTGTTTGAACACAAGGCCGCAGGCCGCGTGTTCAAACACCTTCCGAATGATCCAGCGAATGTTTGAACACTGAAACAAACCATGGTTGATCGCTATTCTTGCATTTTCACTCTTATCCACTTAAAATCTCTTGAAAATAACATTAACAACGTAAAAACGCACCGAAAACCGCGAAGCTTCTTCAACGTCGGCCATTTTGTTTCTGTGAAATACATGACGTCACGTCACTTTGACCAATGACGTCGGCCAAAACCCATGTTCAAACGGCACGTGAATTTCATGATTTGAACATGGGTTTTGCGGTTTGAACACGGCTTTCGACCAATCAAAAACGGCTTCAAACAGCTGTGTGCTTAGATATCTATGCAAGAATAGAAAATTACTAGATGAGCTAGTATGAAATTTACCAAGTGTGTGCAAAATATTGTAATGGCGATGGAGGTTGATATTTCAAGACATACTGCCAGATTTCATCCATTGTAAGCAATTTTTAGAAAATGATTGAATGGTATCAGAATTCTTTATCCACAAGGGAATACAATTCCAAACCAGCGCACCAGAATAAGACAGACTGTTTTTAAATAAATTTATTTTAGGTTAAGGTATGAGAAAATTTCTGTTAGAGGTTGATCTCAAATTTAACTGTGAGGAATTCAAATTCTGCATATCACCTCTCATCTGAAACAAATCTGTAAAGTAAATCGGGGCAGCATTCGTAGCTATCTTAAACATAACTTTTGCTTTGTTAAAAATATGCTTTCTTCAAAAGATAAGATATCCAACTGATTGCGTACATCGACTAAAGTGGTGTAATCCTTCCCTAAAATAAGCTTGCAAGCCCTTCTTTGCATTTTTTCAATTTTATATGCATTTAAATTGCTAGAATTTCCCCATATTACACAACAATATTCAATATGAGGTTTTATATATGCATTATAGTATAAACGTCTATGTTGTTCATTGAGATATATTCGGATTTGCGATAGTAACCAAAGGTTCGACGCTATCTTTTTACAGTGAGTGAGTGAGTGAGTTAAATGTGATGTTTAGGTCACTTTCAATTAAGGAATTTCTCTTCTGTCTACTAGCAATCAACATTAATTTAGTTTTGTCAGTATTGATAGTCATACCATTCTCTAAGCACCAAATGTGGACGGAATTCAAAGCATTTTGGAGATTAGTTTCCAAGGAGCAATACTATATAAAGTTGTATCGTCTGCATAGAGGTCAACCGATACTGGTAAGTTCTGCAATGAAAGCGGTAGATCATTGATAAATAGCAAGAATAAAATAGGACCCAAAATGGACCCCTGTGGGACCCAGCAGACAACATCACCACTAGTTGAATTTAAGTTGTTAATAACTACTTGTTGGGTTCTGTTATTAAGATACGACTTGAACCATAACTTGACAATGTCGATTCACTGAACTTTAAATACGGAGTTTCTTTAGAATTAATTGATGATCAACTAGATCAAATGCTTTCTGAAAATCAATCATGGCACTTCCAACTAGCTTGCCCTCATTAATTGCTTTTAGCCATGTGTCTGTCATTAGAATAAGAGCCGATTCTGTAGAGTGATTTTTTTCGGAAACCACTTTGATTTTTATGAAGGAGCGTATATTTATCAAGATAAAGCATTAGATTTTTTTCAATCCATTTTTCAATGATCTTAGAGAGAGTAGGCAAGATCGAAATCGGTCTGTAATTATTAACATTATCTTTGTCACCAGATTTGAAAATTGGATTTACTTTTGCATTTTTCCAAATACACGGGAAAATACCAGACTCAATACTTCTATTAATTATATAAGTAATGGAAGGGGCTAAAACATTTGGAGCAATTTTTAACAACCGTGGGCCTATAGAATCTAATCCCGTTGCCTTTTTGATATCCATATTAGACAAATAATTACTAACGAACGAACTATTTACAAAAGGAATAGAGAATTTTGTGTCATCGTTCACTCTAGAATCAACAAAACTTTGAAGTTGTTGAAAGTCAGACTGTTTAATCGGCTCTTTAAGCTTTGATGGGATACTTACAAAATATTCATTAAACACATTGGCAATTTCTTGATTATCAGATATTAAATCATTATTTACCTTAATCTCAAAATTATCTGCTTTAGCTTTACCCTTTTTACTCATGCTTAATTGCTTAAATAATTTCCAAATTGAACGAGGGTCATCTTTTCCTTCCTCAACTTTTGTTTGATATGTTTCCTTTTTTGCCAGATTTATCATTGCAGACACTTTATTTCTGAAGGTTCGATATTCTTCTATTTTACCATTTAATTTACATTTATCGCGTTCTTTTATACATTCTGAAATATCAGGGTTAAGCCAATCTGGTTGATATTTTCGTTTAATACGATGCGATTTTAGTGGTGCATGTTTATTAACTACTTCTAGGAACATCTTATTCCATACTTCGACGATTTCATCCACCCCATTAAAATATTCAATTGTTTCCCAAGGTACTTCTTGCAATTCACTGATAAATTTGTTTTCATCAAAATTCTTAAATGATCTATATGTAATAGTTTGATGAGTATTAGATTTTATAACATTGCTAAGCTTACGATTACCAAATATTGCATAATGATCACTTATTGAGATTTTACAGACATGTACTTGTGTTAGGTTTTCATCACAATTTGTGTAAATATGATCAATACTATCTGTTACCCTTGTTGGCTCACTGACTAATTGGCTGAAGCCCAACGAAGTTATAAAATTTTCCCATTCGGTATCCTTATGTTCACCAAGTAAGTTTTTGTTAAAATCACCACACAAAATTATTTCCTTTCCTTCACTTGACACATTATCAATAAAACTCTCAAACCTATCAATAAATTCAACTTTAGAGTCTGGAGGGCGATACATATTTCCAATTAAACGCTTGGGTCTGAGGCTTATTGCGGTCAGTGGCTGATCTAGGATTTGAAAAGGAGGGGGGGGGCATTCAAACCCACTGGGGGCGGGATCGTTTTGTACAACATCCCTGATTGCTCTTATTTCCCCCACGAAATTGAAATGGTTCAAAATGGGGGTGGGGGGACGGAGTCGCTTCGAACCCCTCTTAATCTGCAATTGGTGGTCAAGCTGCGCATGCTGACATACAAATTCTGTTCTTGTGACATATCACGACGTATGTACATGGCGTATGTGAGACATACTGATGATTACCTACAGGTGCGTAACAGCTGCGTAAGCACTACCTAGGGCCCATTAATTAGTGTCTGTGGCGCTTTTCATAAATGAGCCTGTGCGTGAGAAAACCACAAATATGCGCTCCGACCAGGTCTGACACAAACCTGCCTGTACAGTCACAGAAGCAGGCTAGAAGCTTGAAATTTTGGGTTAAAGTAGAAGAGATATTGTACTATATGTGTATTGAAAAAAAGGCGCTGATCAGCTTCGCAGTTTGGTTTCGCCTATGCAGAGTTGGTTTTCCATGCGGCGACTCAAATAGAAACCAGTAACAAGCGAGTCTGCCAACTCAGGGTTGTTTGCAGCGGGGTTTAAGTGGTTTAAGTAATGGATGCCTTACTAGCTTTTGGCTTGCAATTAACTCACGGCGTTCGAACTATGCAAGATTTACCATTTCCGTGTGGCGTCCATATGGCGACCTTCTGCACACATTTCATACGATTCTACAAGGACTCTATAGCATATAAATTTATACGTTTTTGAGAAAGGGAAACAGCGATTCCCACATTTCTTTTTCATGAAACTTCACTTGCTGCAAGATCGGAAAAAAATGAGAAATTGCATGCCGCCGAAACTTCTGTCGTGCCATCGCCAAGTACGATATGTGAATATTATAGATGAGTATTTGTCAGATCAAACTGTGATGCATCATACTATGTATCTACAATATGTATGCGAGTGATAATATGGCAGTGATACTACCTTTCAAACAAATATTGTTACAATAAAGGCATGGTTTGAGAAAGAGCAGATTATATAATTCAAGCCTTGTCAGCCTTGGAAAAGAAGCAAGCCATAGCAAACAAGGTCGCAATGGAAAATCGCACGGTCTCCGTTCGTTCGAACATCATACATGTTCCGCACGTAAGCCACACGTTTCCAGTCTAAGTTTGCAGTGATTTCCGTATGTGGCATTGTCCCAGACTATCGACTAAAGCCATAGGAAGATATCGCAAGATGCTGGTATATACCATACGCCAACACATGTTGGTCCGTGGTTACCTACATGTATAATGTCTGAATATTATTATGGAAATCGCAGATTGTATGGTAGCTCCCTGGACAAACGTAAGTTTAACATTATCAGTTAATTAAAGCCATGTAACACCGTCACACCGGTCCCAATAGTGTAATGGTTAGAGTGTGCGTTTCGGGAGCGGGAGGTCGTAGGTTGGATCCTGGGTCACGTTATAAATAAGACGGTTGAAATGGTACCAGTGGTTACTTTGCTACACGGCGCTCAGCATTATAAGGCAAGCACTGGATTCTCTTCTATCAAAATATAGTATTACTTACATCACAAAAATATATGAAAATGAATGAATAATAAAAAAGGCCTGACTGTATTCACTGGAAGACCGTATGGAAGATTGGCAATTGTGCTAAATGTGTTGTCTTCCTAAAATATATAAAGTTCATTTATTTATTTATTATTATTTTTATTATTATTATTATTATTATTATTATTATAAAACTTGTTGCTTTAGGTTACTCACACCAACAGCAAAGCAAAAAAAAAAAAAAAAAAAAAAAAAAAAAAAATTGACAACGAAAAATGACCTCTGAAACTTGAAACTTGCCTATATTGTGTCCCCTTATAGGATAGCCCTTGGGCAAAGTCGGTCAAGCAAAACATTGGTCAACCTGGTATAATAAGTCTAAGGCCAGAGAAAATTAATTTTGAGATTCTCATTCCCACCCGCCCCTGTTGAAAACCTGCACAAAATCATAGTTTTAATTTGGTCGTAAAAGAACTAAAAACATGTGTTAAATAGAAATTAAAGATAATTGTGCATAAATTCAATTCGCTTAATAGTCTGTTGTTGTTGTTGTATTTGGTATCCAACCTTGATATAGACTCAACCCCATGGTGCAACCGAGCAAGAGGTGAATTTGCTGCACAATGGACACATACACCCCGAGACCATCACACGGTCAAAAAAAATCCAGAACACTTGACGCAAATGGTGCCGTGCCAGTGTAGCGGTCTGAGAGTGTGTATTTTAATGGATAAATGAAAAAAAATATTAAGACACTAGGCTTTGTAGAGAGTCAAAGTGGGTGTCCTAAAATGAACAATAGAATTCACCCATGCACCCACCAAAGAATTTTCAAAAATTTTGATGAGAATCTAATAAATATATATTTTGGCCTAATGGGATGTATCCAGGGAGTCATTGATCCAAGAATTCTTCAGCCTCTCTGATGAGACTTCAAACCGAGCTTGCTTATCCGTATGTGACCATAGCTATATTATTAAGCGGGACGTAAGAAATTAAGACCAAACAAGCAACCCACGCAAAATGTTAATTTGTAAACATGTCAGTTGAAACCTTGGGCCTAATGCATGTATACAATGTAAATACTAACTCATAGGATGTTTGTGTTAAGTCACTTATTTATTTACCCGTGGAGGCGGGAATCGGACCGAACCCATGACCTATCAGTTGTGCACTAGCAAACCAGGCTCCCCGTCCATGCGCGGATCCAGAAATTTTTATGAGGTGGGGTCCAACGAAAATGGTAATTTTTGGTCACGGACGAGGGGGGGGGGGATGGACCCCACCCCACCCCCCTGAGAAATTACCTCTTTAGGTAAAATTTTCAAATTCCAGGGGGTGGGGTCCGGACCCCCCGCCCCCCCTCTGGATCCGCGCATGCCGCCTTATGCTAGAAGATCCGCTTTTTCTTGGGTGTTACTGTACTGCATTAGAGGATAAATGTATTTATGGAGGTATCTGAATCTAAATGGTTTACTGGTGACACACCAAATTGACAATCCGTGATCAGGATGGGTTGCGTCGGGAGGAAAATAAGTACTTGACTCTCACAAGTGATACGAACTCTGACATTTAAGGTAGAGCAGCCAATATAGGGTTAGGCTAAGGTCGTAAATGGTGTTGAATTGTGACATGTCAGCGGAACCGTAAAAATGATTCCTGACCATAGAAATACCATACAACGAACTGGTTTTCTATTTGTGTACTTGTATATGCAGGCACAGCAGACAAAGCAAACGAACACATATCTGCTTTGCCTACAAGCCGTCAACGCAGTGCCTGAACGCCGAGGAAACGCGATGCGAACGCCATGGAAACGCAGTGCATACACCAAAAGCGTCGCGCAAGCGCACTGAAATCGCCGTGCAAACGCCATGAAATGCCACCCAGAACGCCGCAGGAACGCGGTAGAACACAGTGCGAACTCCGTAGCAATGCATTGGACTAGACGAGGACGCCATGAGGACGGGGTGAGGACTTCATGGCTTCCTCTTTTCACAAATATTCTTTTGTTCTTGGGAATTCTAGCGGCGTTCTGGAAAATTTAAGAACGCCGTGCAAACGCCGCGAGAATTCCCAAGAGTACAGGGACTTAAAGCAACATTAATCGCAATGATTGGGGCCTAAAGAAATGGATGGGCTGCTTGTGCCTCCAGATAAAGCTTATACGCTACTCACTGACCAGCTGATTACTGCCTTTGAGCCTGCCCAGGAAAAGTAGTTCAAGTCGAAACATTCATACGTATAAGCCTTTGTGGCTTAGTTGGATGGTTATATTTGAAGCACAAGTTGGATGTCATGACATCCTCATTTTTTGGTAAAAGTCTAATAAAATGGGGGCCACGTCCCGACATGACCTTTGCTATTGACTGGGATGTTAAGCGTCATTTCAAACAAAAACTATAGTAAGGGTTTTGAAAAAAAAGTATATCTTATGCATTTGCCTTCTGTGTTTGTTGGTGAGTATATAAGGTAAATTGTTGTGTAATGGTATCCCAGGGTGTGTTTCAAACATTTCGGAACCACAAATAAATTAAAACATGTGCTTGGACATGCTTAAATGTCGAAATGCGTTGCACTGTGACATCTGGATTTTGTGTATCGAGTCTCGAGGAATGTAATAGATAATCATATTACGGTATGTTGTGTGAAATTTCAATTTAAAAATGCCATCCACTTTTGCTCTAATTAGATGAAATCCTGGTGCATTTCCCAAATTGAAGACTAAGATGTCCGATAGATTATCCTTAATCATACCTAACAATTGCTATTAATTTGCACATGAGATCCCAAAGAATGATTGTGAATAGTTTTTTTTCACGAGACTAGACTCTTCCCACGCGTTTACAAATAAAAAACCGACAACGACCAGGAAATGACACAGTCAGAACCAACGTTGAAACACAAATGGAAAAGGCTAAACCAACAGATGGGCATAGTCTAGGATAAATAGGTAAGCAGTCATTTGGACCATTTTTGAGCCGCCTCGTGGGAAAACCAACAATGTGGTTTCCGAACGGGTCTGACACAAACCGGCCTGGGCAGTCATAGAAGCAGGCTAGAAGCTTGAAATTTCGGATTTAGGTAGAAGAGGAATTGTACTATCCGAGTAGCGAAAACAAAGGCGCTGATCAGCTTCGCGGTTACCGCGAAACTGATCTGCGTCTTTGTTTTCGCCTATGCAGATTGTTGGTTTTCCCACGAGGCGGCTCATTTGTCTTTTAAGAAACAAACGAAAAAGTCTAGTGTTGTTATTAAAATCGTTATTTTGGAATGATGTGTTTCTAAAATTTCTCACAAAGTAATTTTGTCTCCGTGTATCTTACATCATACATGATTAGTTTGTACACATCGTAGCGACGAATTCAATTTCGTAATAAGAGCCTTCCATACAATTAGTTTATCTGGTTCTCTTCAAACATTGATGGATGAATTAAAACTATACAGTCATGTCTTCTTGGTATGAAGTGGATAAAATATACACAGATAAAATATTAAAGACAGTAAACAAAATTAAGGGAACGCCGATGATCTGATGCCACGCAACTTAATTACATTCATATGCCATGCTAAACAAAGATGGGACAAAATATAAACATGAACATGAGATGAAGTTGTCGAACGGCAGAGTATTGATCTGGTCGGCATGACGTCATCTGTCATTCGTACAATGTGAATTACTCGTTGTTTATCGCTGTGACTTACTGAATTAAAAGCAGAAAATGTGAATAATTTTTTTTTTCATAAAAGCTTTGCATAATTTTTAAGATCTTTATTATTTCTTCAACCCGTAATAATTCTGGCAAATTATTATTTTAAGCGTCTGAGAATGATTAAGATATAGCGATATTGACCGAGTTAAACTCCCGACCGAATATGCAAGAAGGCGGGAAAGCTGCAGTTCCGGTGACTAATATTGATTTTTTTTTCTCACGAAAGAGTAGCTTGCTGACCGAGTCAGCCTGAAACATTTTATTTCATGAATATTTGTATACGAGTACGTATCATCTAACTTTGCTACCCACTGCTTTCAGTCGGTATGGTAAATAATGAGTTTTGTACATATGTTTGCGAGGGCATACTTTAATATATTGTAAGAAACGGTACTTTCTTCCGAAAAATCGTCGGATGGTAAATCGTTTCAATGCAAAATACTCTGATTTAGCAATTTATACGAAAGTCACCAAGGCAAGCCAATAATAATTCTGCTGTTTATGAATTTTTGATGGCAGAAAAGAGGCTTAATATTTTATTTTACTCTGGATTATATCATAAAATGCACCCGAGAAAAAACTGCATCGTGATCTTGAAATAAAGGAACGGACGTTATTTTCGTTTCAAATCCTTGGTTAAGATTAAAACCTTAATAGTTCACTTCTTCTCTTTGATATCAACAGTCACTCATTCTCAGTATAAAAGTTGTCATCTAATGTCTTCCATTTGTACGTAACTCACTTTTCCAAAGAAGAAGTAGTTATGTATCTTGGCACAGATGCCCATGTTAATCCTCTTTAAGGCTAAAATTTCTAATACAACTGCGATTGAATAAGGTCGAATACTTAGAAATTAAAGCCATTCTCTGATTTTGCTAATGAATCTAAGAATGACAATGGTTGGTATTTTAAGCTGATTGAGGTAAATATAAGTCTAAGCTGAGTTGAACATGGAAAACGTGGTTAACAGCCTCGCGTAGGATTTTATAATATTTGTTTTCTAATTCTGATAAACAGCATCGATAAGTATTATTATGATACAAAATGGTATTGGGTCACTTTAGGATATAATGTTATACAATCTTCCAAATGGATTAATAAACTTGGGCAGTGACCACAAATTTGGTGCAATAAAACAAAGATCCTGTCCCAAATATCAAACACATTTCAAATCCCCCCCATGACTTGAACAATATGTATGGCTAACCTCCAGTAGTTTCTCCGCTGATCTCATGAAGACCGTTATGGAGTGATTTATCTTTACATCGTCTGCCTATTGTACTCCTCATCTTTTTTTTCTTTTTTATGTTAGTCGGGGGTTGGGGGTGGTAAAGAGTTAGTCTTCCTCTTTATGCGTTTTGGCCTTCATTCCCGCGTGGTGTGTGGGTTAAGATTTTATATCTATTTTTTGTTGTTCAATTCCCGGACCTTCTTCTCAGTTTTAACTGGATGCCTTCACAATTTATATAAATTAATGACCAATACTATTCTGGATATGATTGAGTATTTTGCTTATGCTTTTTAAATCTCATGAAAAGACAATAAACTGTCTGGTGTAAGCATTATATGCTAATCGCAAAATAACTGAGCTGCGTCACATGGTATTCAGTCTTAAGCTGTTTGGTCGGGTAGGATTATACAAACCATCAGCTTAATTACAGAAAACTAGCTTAATGCTTCTTACAGTATTTATATTAGGAATACAAATGAGGATGTTAAGTTTTTAACAGAAAAGCAAAACATGCAGGTCATAACTCGTCTTAAGCTCGACACTATGTTTCAAGCTTGCTCTGATGCTTCTACGCATAACATGTCCGCTGCGTAAGTGGCTGATAAAACGTGTGATGCAAAAAAAAGTCTACTGCGCCTGGAAGGACCTAAATGCACTGATATAAGAGTCGTAAAATCCCCAGCATTAAAGTGAATTTAGAACTTTCATGAAATAAAAATAAAACTGAGATCCTTTAAGAGCAGTGAACATATTAATGAGAAAGTGGGTGGGCCATACCGCGGTTTCGGCTACTTAAGGGCCGCCACACGGCACAACACCAGCTGCAGTAATAGGAAATAAGAATAAAACTGAGATTCTTTAAGAGCAGTGAACATATTAATGAGAAAGGGGATGGGCCATACCGCGGTTTCGGCTATTAAACCTCTTCAGTAACCCAAAAGCAGTTTTCACACCATAGCTTAAAATGTCAAGGTGATCATTTGACAAGTGATGAAATGTTTTCAGCTGATTGCAATAATAATGAATTTTTTTTGCCCAGGTTGTAGCTTTGTTAAGGCTTATTGAAGTCACCTCACAGTGTCCTATAATGGAAGCTACATTTGTTACGTATTGTAGATCGTGATATTCACTACTGAGAGTCACGTGATACCGATAGATGATCGGTGACACACATTGCAATTGTCACTGAAGTTGAGGTTAGATTTTCGAGTTTTCTTCTCTAGCGTTTACTCTATCAACTGATAGAAAGGTGCAGGCAACATTGACTAGTTAGAGATTCACCAAGAGGACCGAACAACTAACTAAATGTTGTGAACCACTGCAGAAGCTGAGGGTGAGGTTAGGTACAGGTCTGTAAAACCGGTTTAAGCCCACCAGTAATTTTATATTTATATTACTGATCGTTCCAAGGCGATACGTCTGTGGTGGTTCTTATTGTTTTATGTTTTGGTGTTTAAATTTTTCGTGCTGTTGGCGCCTTATGTATGTTATCATATTTTAGTTAAGTTTAGGTAACTGAGTGGCCACCTATTGGGAAAAAGCTGCTCATTCGGCTTACGATATGTTTTCATGGTATAAGTATGTGATTGCTGATTGTTAATTTAGTTTTTTCCCCACCTCGGTTTTTGGAGTGGGAATCTTTTTCTGATTGCGCCTTTTCCTGATCGTTGCCTTTTTGTACCTTTTTATTGAAAGAAAGTAACATAGGAAATCTCGGTTATTTCGTTTTTGCAAACACTTCAATGTTATTGTGATGGAAGTAATGAGTGCCCCTATAGGTTCATTGTTTTGAAGAGTTTCTCAGCTTTGATATTATTTTTGCTGAAAGTATTATCCTTAAGTTTTATTGTCGGACTGCAAAAACTCATTTCGGACTTTGTGGACTTACTTAGTTGACCAGTAAATGTTGAGACGAACCTTTCAAATTTCGTCTAGATACTACATAATATCCAAATATAATCATATAGAAATTGATGTCAATACATAAAGATATTTGAAATTATTGGTCATGCTAGACGGTCTGTCATGAACTTGAATATTCTATATTATATATCACTTAAGTATACGCATTTAATTACTCTCGAAACGCATTGTGTTTATTTAAAATGGCAGGTGAACTTGTTCATAATTTTCCTGGTCTTCCTATTTTCTAGAGTTTGTGTGACACGTAAAGACATAGCAACCTTTAAACAATGGTCGGTAGCAGAACGTAAACTGACAGAAGTAATGTTGCTTCCACTGCGAATTGATCTAATCTTGTTACCGCCACATTTGTTAAGCTAAGACTCATTGGTTTTCTGTCTGATTTCATGGATCTCATTGAATTGTGTTCCATGGCTAATATAAAGAAGATAACAAATTCGCATACCTTTTTGGCTTATAGCATTACTTAATTTATCTTTTTCCATAGAGGGCGTTCGAACAAAAGCAGACAAAGATTATGAGACAACGGAATCCGTAAAAGAAAAATGAAATTAGGGAGAATATTCACTGAGATATACACCTTGCCGTTGAAGTTTTAGAAATCTGTATTTTAGATTTATTTGAAAACTAAACGAACATCAATATGATATGATGTCTTCTTAGAGTGGTTAATGAATGTCTCGCCATACGGCTTAATTTCACATTGCAAATATATTGAGATAAACATATTGCAGAAGCATAATCGTGATTATGAGCGAGTTTCATCATGAAACCACTAACAACCGCGCAAATACCAGCTTCTCAAAATCATCTCAAATTCAGTTGTCAAAGACAAGAAATTGACAGTCCACAACACTCATCCAGGTGCAATTTAAATATAGAAAACGTAATGGAGTATTTCCATACTACCACAACAATTCGCAGAGGATTTGACAATATCAGATTAAGTGTTGCGATGATAGTTCTAATTTAAAAGTATATTTTGATAAGAAATTCCATATTTAATTGACTCAGTTTGAGATGAAAAGCTATCAGCATATTTGCATCTTCATACATACACCATGCGTGTAGATAGACATTCATATTCAACCAGCGTTCAGAAAAAAGCAAAAAACTTTTTTTTATAAATTATAAAGATTCGTTATTTGATCATGTCATAGACAACCTTTCTGTGCTTTTTGATTGCATGATTAAAATCCGTAAATGAAAATATAGTTATACACTAAGTACCACTCGCAGAACTTTCATTTTGACATAAACTCAGATAGTGAAAACAGAAAAAAAGAAAAAGAAAAAAACAAAATGTCATAAATGAACAAGGGAAGCTCTCTTGAGTGTGGACAGCCAATTCCATATAAAATGATGAATTAAGGATTCAAGAACATCAGCGGTCTAGACAATGATTCGATTAGTCTACAATCAATGCAGTGTATAATATACAATGTACATAATTTGCTTCTAGGAAACTTAAGTTTAATTTATTGCATTTAGAGCTTGGCTGATCAAGACACTTTCACTACGAAAATTAACCATTAAACCTATTCTGGTATCACGTGTTTTAGAAAAGTTGAAAAATGGAACCATTCCTGGCTTTTCTACAAAGCAAGACACGAACACTCCGATTCTGTTAACTCATTCATTTCAGCTATCGGATAACCTCTAAGAGGCTTCTTAAGCTAATTTAACTTCGGAAGAATCCCAAGAGAAACCTCCACTTCATCCAGAAAACTGTCACGTCGCAGAGAGAGCATGTTAAATGACTACGTCTTATATATTTAATCAAGCATTTAGGTTTGCGATCAAAGAATAGAGTTCAAACGTCAGAAGGTCTTTCGTACTAGTGAGACTAACCATAATATGCATCCGAAAATTAGAGACGCAATAATAGTGATTCTGGAGGAAAAAATGTTTGATCGTTCCAAGGCGATACTTCTGTGTTGGTTCTTTCGTTTTATGTCTTGGTGTTTAAATTTTTTTGTTCTGTTGGCGCCTTATATATGTTCTCATATTTTAGTTAAGTTTAGGTAACTGAGTGGCCACCTATTGGGAAAATAGCTGCCCATTCGGCTTACGATTTGTTTTTATAGTATAAGTACCTGATTGTTAATTTAGTTTTTTCCCATCTCGGTTTTTGGAGTGGGAATCTTTTTCTGATTGCGCCTTTTCCTTATCTTTGCCTATTTGTACCTTTTGAGTATTATTCCCCTCTGTATATTACTATGGAGGAAATATGGTTGAGTGTAATTCTCCTTTGTATAATACATGAATGAAAATGAAGAATTTTACCGACGTGTTTCCCGACATCAACAAAGCTGATTACCGGAATAAGAAAAACTAAACAAACCAAGTTCCAAAACGCGCATCTCAGTATCATATGTAGGAATATATTGACCTCTGCAGACACCGCCCATAAACACACGCTTTGCATACCTTAATATCAAAGTGTTGGTGATTTCCGTTCCGATGCGTTCAGATGAGATTTTTATTTATGTGCTATGTCTGCTTGCCGGACAGCTACCTTGCTGGGAAAGAGTTAGTCATCTTGCTCTCCATGTATGTTGTATTTTTGTGATATTGTCATTTATAGCGTATATAATTGTACCAATGCATGTGCTTCATATTCTTACTTTATGAAACTCGTTTGCATCAGGATAGCTTGTCAATGAAAAGTATACCCCTTAAATCTCAGTTTTATGCAGTTAAACTGGGACTTACAGGGATGTACATTTTTTATAATTTTTGCTTCAAAACATAGAATGTGGGTACTCGTTAGAATAGCCTTGGGGAGGTGATTGTAAGATGTACCCACAATCAAATGTTTGAGCAAAAACGAGAAAAAACATATTTATTTTCAACTGATTTCTTTTGTAATTTTTACAGCTTCAGAGAAATCTGAATATTACATGGGAATGTTTCAAAATGGAATGACTGGTAGTTAAATGGACATAATTGTTGAGGAAGCAATCGGAAGTAACGATGTCATTTATTCGTACCATGTTATGGCTATGCCTGTCTTGTGTTGTTTGTTTGTATGTATTGTATTGAGGTTTAACACTTCCTGTTTGTGAACCATTAACCCGGTTAAACGGCAAGTTGGTACCCAAAGTGAAAATTGACCCTCTCGATTAAGAGGCCGGCACTCAACGATTAGACAAGCGGGCTCCCACTATTAGTCTTCAAAGTTTTTGTATTCCCACAACCGGATAATCTGTCTTCGAAACGTACCAGAGTATCAGGAAGTTCGGATAATTTAAAAGAAAAATGACTGTTTTCAGAAAACGTGTCTCCTCTGATCAGAATGATCTGAAAAAACTTATTCCTGTAGTCTTTCATTTAGTGAGAATTGATTGTCAGGTGATCACCCTATCTGATTTGCTTTAAACTTGGCGAACTTAAATCAAAGCAGAAAAACAATGTCTAGACGCACAAGAACAAGCAATAATCATACCTAAAAATTGCTATTTATTTGCACATGGGATCACAAAGAATTATTGTGAATATTTTTTCAGGAGACTACAATCTTCCCACGCTTTTACAAACCAGAGGACCAATGGTCCTGTAAACGCTCACCTGAGATCTGGGATATGGGACATAAGTTGACATTGCCATAAAATAGATCAAGGTCATTCGGGGATCATGATTATACAAACTTTATCGGATTTGCCATGCGATAGTATCCAAAAACAATACCTTGATCGGCACAGTACTGGAGAATCAGTGCCGTGTCCGAAAACATCGCCACACCTCTGTGTCCATGTAATCGAAATTAGACTGGAAACAGAAGTCTCTGGCTACTACAAAGTCTGCAAAGTATTTAAAGCATACTGCTGACAAGAAATAATAAGTACTTTGAAATGCCAGCATTTTTGTATTTTTGAGTATGTCCATACATAATGCGTCTCAGCTGTCTAGTTTGACCAAAACAAACTAAGGGTTTACGCATATTATCAATGTCATGTCATGTATGACTTCCCTGGAAGATTTGTAATTTTACCTATACATTCCCACGATATCTGCAAGATGTACAAGAAGACTGAGGCTTCGTTCTGGACGGCCGAGGTGGTAGATTTATCTAAAGATCTGGCTCATTGGGAAGCTTTGAAGGAAAAAGAAAGACATTTCATCTCACGCAACTTGGCCTTCTTTGCTGCTAGTGATGGCATTGTAAATGAAAATCTTGTCCATCGGTTTTACAAGAAGTTGTTGCCAGGGCGTGTGCGTGCAATTAAAGAAGGTTTAGTCAAACCTTCCATACATATAAGCCGTATAGGTTTGCTTGATTTTTTTTAGTTAAGGTAACTGAGTGGCCACCTATTGGGAAAATAGCTGCTCATTCGGCTTACGATATGTTTCATGGTATGAGTACCTGATTATTAGTTTGGTTTTTTCCCACCTCGGTTTTTGGAGTGGGAATCTTTTTCTGATTGCGCCTTTTCCTGATCTTTGCCTACTTGTACCTTTTTGTAGAGCTCTATTCACTGATGCTTCAGGCAAAGTTTCAAAATCATAGGTCTTCCGGTTCTGAAGAATAAAATTTATAAAGGTGTTTGCTATTTATAGCCATGGTGGCCATCTTGGTAATGTGACCTTGACCATTTATATTAACTTTCATTACCCTTTCCTAACGATGCTCCACGTAAAGTTTGGCTTTGATTGGCCAAGCTGTTTCAGAGAAGAAGATGTTTGAATATTATGACCATATACATGTATAGGGGCGGGGGCAGACAACCCCATGAGGACATTTTTTCTATAAACATAAATCTTCTGTCCATTTGCATACTCCTAGCAAGTTTTCCCCAATTTAATAACATTTTACTAATATTCCCCATTCAAATGCAAGGTCATCACAAGGTCATGATTTATATAAATTTTGTAGAGCTCCTCTCCCTGATGCTTCCTGCCAAGTTTCAAAATCACAGGCCTTCTGGTTCTGGAGAAGAAAATATTTGCTATATATAGCCATGGCGGCCAGCTTGGTAATGTGACTGACCATTTATATAAACTTTCATTCTCCCTTCCTACCAATGCTCCACATGACGTTTGGCTTTGATTGGCCAAACGGTTTCAGAGAAGAAGACCTTTGAATATTATGGTAATATGCATGTATATTGCCCTGGGGTGGGCAGACCTGCCCCATGGTGTCCATTTTTTCACAATCATAAATCTTCTGTCCATTTGCTCATGTCCATAAAGTTTTCCCTTCAAATGACATTTTGACAGTTTTCCCCATTCAAATGCATGGGCGACCTACATTGGAGAAGAAGATTTTTAAGGTTTTTGCTATTTATAGCCATGGGGGCTATCTTGGTCATGTGACCTTGACCATTTATATAAACTTGTGTTCCTTCATCCCAAGGGTACGACATACGAAATTTGGCTTTGATTGGTCAAGTGGTTACTGAGAAAATTAAGTTTTACGTTTAATTTGTAAATGACCTTTGGCCGAGGTCAAGAAATTACCTTGACCTTTTATACTCACAACACTTTATAAGCTCATCATGTTGTCTGTATCTACCAACTTTCAGGTCACAGGCTACAAAACTTCATGAAAAAATCAATGTTTTCACTTTTTTTTCATTGAAAAGCCTATGTAACCAAAATTGAGCTTGTCGTATAATAGGTCAAGGACAACCAAAGGACATGATTTATATAAAATATAATGAGCCAGAGTCCCCAATGCTACATACCAAGTTTCGTTAAAATCGATCCACTGGTTCCAGAGAAGAAGATTTTTATGGTTTTTACCATATATGGGCATGGCGGCTATCTTGGTCATGTGACTTAAAACATTTATATAAACTTTCGTTCCCACTTCCTAAGGATGCTGAACCTGAAGTTTAGCTTTGATTGGTCCGGCGGTTTCAGAGGAGAAGATCTTTGAAATTATGGACGACGGACGACGACGGACGGACGACGGAGCTAGTCCATCCTATAAGCTGCCTTTTCAGCCTTCGGCTCAGGTGAGCTAATAAACCAGTAAACGCTCACATGAAATCTGGGATATACCAATAAACTAGTTTCACAATTATGGTCATATGCATGTATATAGCCCCAGGGCAGGTACAGATGAACCACTGCATGGGGGCACTTTAATTTTTAGAATCATTGATATTCTGTCCATTTGCCCATTTCCTGGAATTTTTCTCCTTCAGCGACATTTTAACAGCATATGCGACATAAGCTTACCTTGCCGTAAAATAGGTCAAGGTCATCATAGTCATAATTTATGTACACTTTGAAGTACTCTAATCCTCGATGATACATGCCAAGGTTTGTTATAATCCGTCCAACGGTTCCAGAGAAAAAGAGTTTTGAATGTTTTTACCATATATGGGCATGTCGGCCATCTTGGTCATGTGACCTGGATTATTTATGTACACATTGGTTCCACCTTCCTATAGATGCTTAATATGAAATTTGGCTTCTCTAAGAAAGCAGTTTCAGAGAAGAAGACCTTTGAATATCATAGTAATATACATGTACTGTATATCCCCCCTCCCACACGGTGGGGACAGACCTACCCATGGGGACCAATTTTTTTTCAGAATAATAATATCTTCAGTTCATTTGCCCATTTCCTGCAAGTTTTGATCTTCGAATGATATTTTAACAATTTTCCTCATTCAAATGCGTGAGCGACAGTTGTTGTCCTTGCCGTAAAATAGGTCAATGTCCTCCCAGGGTCATGATTTATACAATCTTTATAGAGCTCTATTCCGTGATTCTTCATGCCAAGTTTCAAAATCAAAGACCTTCTGGTTGTGAAGAAGAAGATTTTTATAGCTTTTTGCTGTTTATAGACATGGCGGCCATCATGGTCATGTGACCTTGGTCATGTGGCCTTGACTATTGATACAAACATTCATTTGACGTTGATTGGCCAAGTGGTTTCAAAGAAGATGTTTGAATATTACGATAATGTACATGTATATAACCCTGTGACAGGGACAGACAACCCCCTGGGAACATTGCCTGATGCTTCATGCCAAATTTAAAAATCATAGGTATTCTTATTCTGGAGAGGAAGATTTTTAAAGTTTTTTTTTTTTTTTTTTTTTTTTTTTTTTTTTTTTTTTTTTTTTTTTTGTATTTATAGCCAAGGCGGCCATCTTGGTAATGTGACCTGGACCATTCACACATATTATCGTTCTCCCTTCCTAAAAGTGCTTCAAATGAAGTTAGGCTTTGATTAACCAAACGGTTTCAGGGATAGTCTTTGAATATTATGGTCATATACATGTATAAAGCCACGAGACGGGACAGACAACCGCCTGAGGACAAATGTTTTTCATAAACATAAATTTCATGTCCATTTGCATACTCCTAGCAAGTCCCCCCCCCCCACCCAATTTAATTACATTTTTTTCTAATTTTCCCCATTTCAAATGTATGTACTCGTATTTGAAGATTTTGTCATTTATAACCATAGCGGCCATCTTGGTCATGTGATTATGATACCCCTAAGCTCCCCTTTCTTAAGGATGCTCCACATGATGTTTGGTTTTGATTGGCTTAGGGGTTTCAGAAGGGAAGATGTTGAAAATTGCGAACGACGACGACGACGGACGACGAAGCATTGGTATACTATAAGCTTACCTTCAGCCGAGCTAAAAACCGACAACGACCAGGAACAGAAACTGCCAAAACTAATGTTGAAACACAAATGCAAAAAGCCCAATCAACAGATGGGCATAGTCTAGGATAAATGTAGGTTACCAATCGTTTGGGCCATTTTTTTTCTTTTAATGAATAACGAATAGTATGGTGTTGGTATTAAAATCGTTATTTTCGAACGAAGTGTTTCTAGATTTTTTTCACAAAGTATTTTTATCTACGTGTATCTTACATTATAGATGATTAGTTTGTACACATCGTAGCGATGAATTTCATTCGTAATAAAAGCCTTCCAGACGATTGGTTTATCTGGTTCTCTTCAAACATTGATGGATGAATAAGAACTGTACAGTGATGCCTTCATGGCATAAATTGGATAAAATATGCACAAAAAAAAACAAACAACAACAACAACAAAAAAAAAAAAAAAAAAAAAAAAAAAAAAAAAAAAAAAAAAAAAAAAAAACAAAAAAAAAAAAACATAAGCTTAATTAAGGGAACGCCGATGAGCTGATGCCACACCACTTCATTATATCCATATGTCATGCACATCGGGTCGTGATTCGTTTCAATGCAAAATGCACAGATTTAGCAATTAAACACAAGCCAGTAATAATTCTTCTGTTTATGCGTTATTATGGCAGAAAAGAGGTTTAGTATTTTATTTTAGTCTGGATAATATTATAAAATGCATCCGAGACAAAACAGTGTCGTGATCTTGAAATCAAGAAACGGGTGTTATTTTCGTTACAAACAATGTTTGGCTGAGATTCAGCTTGATTATTTAAAACATTAATAGTTGTTGTCATTGATCATATCTACCGTCATTCATTCTTCGTATAAATGTTGTCATCTGAACGTAATGTAACGAACGGCCGAGCCGAGCCACAGCAAACCCCGTCGGTGGAAAAGCATGCTCATCCACCAAGGGTGGTTTACTGCGCTATATACCTAACACTTACTCTATTCACAAAGTTTCGAGTTTCTAATTTGCATATTACTACCCGCTAATATGCCGCTAATACGTTGCACCAACGTATTCTACAAGGGAGACTATCCCGTTACATTACTTCCCCCTCCGAGAAGACTCGCCCCGAGTCTTGGCCTGGGGACTACATGGGTAAGGCAACTCCGTTCTGGCAGTTGTCATCATCCCACCGCTGCCACCAGATGTAACGAACGGCCGAGACAAGCCACAGCAAACCCCGTCAGTGGAAAAGCATGCTCATCCACCAAGGGTGGTTTACTGCGCTATATACCTAACACTTACTCTAATCACAAAGTTTCGAGTTTCTAATTTGCATATTACTACCCGCTAATATGCCGCTAATACAAGGGAGACTATCCCGTTACAGTAACTTGAATTTCCAAGGAAGAACTGATTGTGTTTCTCTGCACAGATGCCAATTTTTAATCCTCTTTACGGGTAAAATTTATGATACAACTGCGACTGAATAAAATAGAACTCTTATAAATTAAAGCAAATCGTTTATTCTAGCAATAAATGTAAGAATGATAATGGTTTGTATTTTAAGCTGAGTAGGGTAAATGTAAGTCTAAGCTGAGTTGAACATGGAAAAGGTTGTTAACAGCCTCGGGTCGGATTTTATAATTTGTTTTCTAATTCGATAAGTATATGCAAAATGGTATTGGAACACTTTAGTATTAGTATACTTCAAATCGCTTTAACAAACATGATTAGTGGCCATACATTCGGTGCAGTAAAACAAAGATCACGTCCTAAAAATCACATTTTTCAAACTATCCCCCATGATTGGAACAATGAATCAATTACATGTATGGCTAACCTCCGGTTATTTCTAAGACTGTCATGTTGTATCCTTTAATTTTTCTGCCTCTGTGTGGTACTCACTATTTTTTTTTATTTTTCGTTGATGCAAGTCGGGGGGAGCGGGGGTGGGGATTGGGGAAGAGTGTCTACCTCTTTGTGCGTGTTGGCCTTCATTCGCGCATGATGTCTGCAATAGGATTCTAAATCTATTTTTTTTTAATTCCTGGGCCTTCTTACTTCTCTGTTTTAACTTGATGCCTTCACAGGCTATATTTTAATAATCAAGAATATTCTGGATTTAATTGAATATTCCGCTTATGCATTTTAAATCTCATGAAAAGACAATAAACAGTCTGGAGTAAGCATTATATGCTAATAGCAAAAGACCTGAGCTGCATCATACAGTATTAAGTCTTAGGTTGGTTTAAACATATTTCGTATAAAGTACATGGGTAAATAGATACAATGTCGTCTGAGACAGGATCTGACATTAAGCGTAAAGCTGTTGTCATTTCCTGTAAATCAATATGAAGCACATTGTTTATATAATGGTAGGTACACGAAGAATATAAAATAATATGTCAAAAAATAACACTAACATATATACAAGAGAGAGAGAGAGAGAGAGAGAGAGAGAGAGAGAGAGAGAGGTCTTAGGATGTTCGGCCAGGTACGATACATACCATCAGCTACATGACAGAAACTAGTTTGATGCTGTATGTTAGAGTTAAAGTACCGAGTAGAAAAAATAAGTAAAATAAAGCGAGTCGATGACGAGCTGTTTTTACTTATTTTTTCTACGAGGTCTTTAACTAACTTGTAGTATGACAGAATAGAAATTGACAGATCTGTATACTGTAACTTCCAATATCAGGAAGTTACAGTACTGTTTTAATACCGCCTCCTTTGTAGGCCCGCCTCCTTTGATATCCACGTGTATTGGATTTAATGTTACTAAAACTTCAAAGGAAAAACAGAAAGTCATACTACAATGTTACTAAAACTTCAATGGAAAAACAGAAAGTCATACTACAAATTACATTTTGAAAACCATTCCAAAACGAGGTCTAATAATCAAAACATTCTTTAGAATATGTGTCTTAACGTATATGTTGGGTACTTCAAATAGTCTTACCAGTGATGTAGATAATTATTTTTCACAATGCGTACTGTACGCATCAAAATAAATGTACAGTGCGTACCGACAATACAACTGTGTACATCTTTTCTGAGGATTCTTATTTTAACCTCTCATTCAGAATCAAACTTGTAGATATGTGTAAACGTATGGATAAGACCATTTTATCCATATATGAAAATTTAAGAACACTGCCTGATAATCCTGTGATTACATTGTTTATTCTATCAATTAGGCATGCTGAATCATACTTATGTCCCCTGCATAGATAATATAAGAGAGAAAAAGGTACAAGTAGGCAAAGATTAGGAAAAGGCACAATCATAAAGAGAACAGAGGCGGGAAAAGAAAAACAAACTAACAATAAGGTACTTATACCATGAAAACATTTCGTGAGCAGAATGAGCAGCTATTTTACCAATAGGTGGCCACTAAGTTACCTAAACTTAACTAAAATATGATAACATACATAAGGCACCAACAGCACAAGAGTTTTAAACACCACGACATAAAACAATAAGAACCACCACAGACGTATCGCCTTAAAACTATCAGTAATATAAAATTACTGGCGGGCTTAAACCGGTTTTACAGGATCCTTTTCTCACCCTCAGCTTCTGCAGTGGTTCATTACATTTAGTTAGTTGTTCGGTCCTCGTAGTGAATCTCTAACTAGTCAATGAATCATCATGGAAAAACAATGCGGAAATACATGATAAACTGGGGTGGCTGTAGAACATGGAATACAATATGTTTTAAATTGAAACCAATGACCAGAAATCGATGCATCATGCATATCCAACAAACCAAAGTGACACAATACCATAAAACTCCATGAATAAACCTTTAGTTAACAATTTGTCTGACAGAGGAGCTAAACGGAGAGAACGTATATAGTATAACTAATGAATATACTTAATTTATTGCACGATATGTAATATGGAACGATCAAAAACTGCATAAATATTGTAACTACTTTTCGACTGTTGTCTGGCTAAAATTGTCATTTTGTGACAATTTTAAGGTATTTTTAATCTGGGTACGCATAAAACCGAAAACTGTTTGCGTACAGCTGATTTTTACTGCGTACATGTTACGCACAGGTCTGAAATATTTATGCGTACTGAGCGAAAAATCGTGCGTACATACGCAGTACGCATCATCTACTTCGCTGCTTACATAGGCATTGATAGATACATGGAGGGTTTCAGAATTATTGCTTATAGAATTCAGATTCTTAAGCTGGAATGTTTCTTTTTTTAAACAGATCATTTAAAGTATGCACCAATCTTCTTTTGAAAGGCAATATAGCGGGTTTACATTTTAATAATTTTCCTGGTCTTCTTGTGTTTCTAGTAACGACGATGGCACGTAAAGACATAACAATTATAAAACATGTTCAAAACTGACAGAAGTAATATTGCTTCAACTGTGAAGCCATCTAATCTTATTACCGCCACATTTGTTAAGCTAACACTCGGTCATTAGTTTTCTGTCTAATTTCATGAACCTCATGGGATTGTTTCATTGAAAACAAAGCTGCATGCCTTTTTGGCTTATTGCAATTTACATTATTTATCTTTTTCTACAGATAACATTCGAACAAAAGCAGACAATACTGTGGGATGGAAACCATAAATGCAAATTGAAATTAGGGATAATATTTTCTGTTTCGAACGATGTGAAATTCGCTGTGATATAACACATGCCATTGAATCTTTAAAATTATGTGCTTTATGTCTATTTGAAAACTGAGCATGCTGAAAGAACAAGAATTTTGTCTGATGTTTTGAATTTAACATATTGCAGATTATGAGCGAGTTTCATCATGAACGAAAAAGAAAAAAAGCTGATAAAAGCGTTACGAAATTTTGAAAATGACTGATTTGATCGTGTATCAGAACAAAACTATAATATATTGTCAGTTTAAAAAGAACATTTGTGTTGGACCTCGGTTAATGCCACATTTGAAATTTAATTAAAATAAAATACAGCGTGATTTTATAACATTTTCTTTTATATCACTGGTGTTTCCGTGTAAGATGTTTCATTGTGGTTTATGTCATTTTTCATTGCTCCTTCATGATATTAATGTGAACAGAATTAAATATGAGACTATAATATACAGTCAGACATAAGTTAAGCATCACCCTAACATTATTCTGGAGACGATTGTGAGATTACAATTACTTCATATCTATAATTATTCTGTGACGGCATTTTACCAGTGTCTTTTCTCGATCTGTTAGAACTGTCAAAATGACATTTGCCCCAATCGCTTAGATTCTATAGGGTCATTTATAAACTTATCCCTATTTTGGGGGATGCCCATAGTAATTGTATGATTCATCAATAACTATTCGATTTGAATTTGTATAAGCTCGAAAATAAACTAGATTTAAAATATAGACAAGTTCCAAGAGGCATTCTTTTATACTCGATGTTTATGAAAGTTACAGGAATAGCCATCCAAACTTATTCGCGTGTTATCATCATCGGTTTAGCATTTCGTTTTCACTATGTAACATGCCATTCCTGAACCTTTCATAACTGTTGATATCAGAGATATCAGTTCGCATTTTCATGGTGATTAGGGTAGATTTGATATTGTAACAAAATGGCAGTAACATTTTACACTTTTTCGGGCGATTTGAACACTTTCAGGGTATGTTTGTATAGTAAATTACCTTAAGGTGACTCAAAATTTGTTGTAAATTATCATTGATATATCAAATGTCATAGATGCTACAATTTGAATGGTTTGTCTAGTTAATTCTGGAATATATTCAAAGAGATGTTGTAGTTGCGTTTGAATTAGAAAGCACTCTACATTGTGTACAGCGGGTCCATGAAAAGCAAGGTACAAAACATGTATCAAACTTGTGTTTTGAATTCATGGAGGCTAGGGTGATGCACCCAGTTAGCACGACACTTGTTTACATGTCTTTGACAGTTGCTTAATATCACTTTACTCCTAAATAATTACGCTCGGTTTCAAAATATACCCATTAAAGAAATGTCATCTATGAAAAAAGTTATGACAATATGTTCAGGTGATGCTTCACTTATGTCTGACTGTATATTTAAAATATTTTACCCACAGTACAGACTCTATACGTAAGAAAATAAATTTCATCATTTCCAGACCCTCACAGCTTAGTAATAATGTTGAGATAATTTGACTGCTTAAACCAACGATTGCAACTCTATAGATAACAATGTTAAACTAAAATCATAATATGTCATATAGAAAATACTTACCGTTTTGCAAGTTGTTAATCGAACCTGAGCCAGTAGCTGGACTACATAATTCTGAATTTTCAGGGAATGTTATCATTATCATGCACAATTCTTCGATTGGACGCCTTGAAAAGAAGTCAAAGTTGAACCCATAGAGATAGGCATGCAGTGATTTTATCAGCCTTACTGATTTTCCTCGGTAACACAATATCCGAGTGTCTGTGTGGCTTCCCAGATAACGTGTGACATTTGACAGGTTTTACTCGTTAGGATGATAACCTGGTATTTTAAAAGTATTGATAACGGATATCCGTGCAATAATATTCTGCCGTTTACAATTTCCATCCTTTGCTAAATGACTTGTATCGCGTTTAAATTGAGCCGCGACGCTAGAAAACCGGTCTTCGGGGTTTCTCAGACCAGGTCTGACACAAACCAACCTGTACCGGCACAGAAGCAGGCTATAAGCTTGAAATTTCGGATTTAAGAAGAAGAGAAATTGTACTATCCGTGTAGCGAAAACAAAGGCGTGACCAGCTGATCTGCGCCTTTGTTTTCGCCTAGGCAAAAATCCGGTTTTCTCACGATGCGGCTCAATTGATGATAGCTGCTTCCTTTACTAACACCTCTTGAACATGGCACACATTTCGCATACCTGGCATTTGGCGTGACAGTGTGTGTGCGAATAACTATGTCTTTAAACTGTGACTTTGTGGATCAAATTGCATCAACTTGCGATATTATACTGAACATTTTTCCGTCAGTCTTAGAATTAATGGTTGCGGTCTGTAAACTCGACATATCCCGCCGTTTAACCCAAATGAGATGGGAAAAGATATCGAATTTTCGAATGACTTGGACTGAAGTTCTAAAGAAGGTGCACGGTACCACGTAAAACATTTTTATTTATTTGACCAAAGCAGTGAATACCAAACAAGGCTGAACAGTATGCTTAGCGACGTTGTTGTTTACACTTTTTAGCTCACCTGAGCCGAAGGCTCATAGGTGAGCTTACCCAGCAGACATTTGACGTCAGTTGGACGTCAGATAGACGTCAGACTCCGACGTCATAATGACGTTGGATTTAGGTTGATTTTGAAAGTTTGTTTGACGTCAAAAACAGACGTCATTCTGATGTCAAAAACAGACGTCATTCTGACGTCAAAAACAGACGTCATTCTGACGTCAGAAAAACAACGTTGGTTTGATGTCTCAAATGTGACGTCATAATGACGTTGGTGTTAGGTTGATTTTGAAAGTTTGTTTGACGTCAAAAACAGACGTCAATCTGACGTGCTAAAACCGATATCGTGAATGTTTGTTCGCAGTTTAATTAACATTCTGAAATCCTGAAGTGGATTCAGTAGTGCGGTGATGCACTATTGTTATTTCCCTTTCACTCCTTTTTTTTTTTTTTCCTGGGTGAGACCAGTACTATAGGAGGTTGTTTTTTTTTGTGGGTTTGTTGTTCCGGGAGCACCCGAAGGCTCAACCGGAAGGAGGTTTTAGGAGAAGCCCGGGATCGAACCTGCGACCCCTGGTTTACAAGGCGAGTGACTTAACCACTGCACCACGGAGGCTTCTTTGATAGAGTTATTCGGGAAAATGTTTAAGATATTAATAAATCACTCTGATGTTGGTATATCTTATTCATGTCAAATATTATTGTTATATGGTGCTAAAACAAATAAGACATTAGTGTAAATAATAAGACTATTGTGCACAATCAATAATTTAAAATGGTGAAATAAGTATTAAAATATACAAATTTCATTTTCGTCTTAATAGAAGGTTTAATAATTTAGTGAAAGACTTTATTTTGATTAACAAATAATTATTTTTTTTCTAAAATAATTAAGCATGGTGATTTCCGATACGAGACCTAGATATGGCTTTTTTAAAAGTGGCAATGTTGAAATTATTATTTGAATTTGATGTTGTTACATTTGCGCAAGAAATTATGTCAGTTCAAGGGCAGCTAACTCTGTCGACATATGACGTAAGACTTACGTTTGAATCCGGCGTCATTTCGACGTGATATCAATACGTCCACTGACGTCAGGACTGGACGTCAGGTGGACGTTGGTAATTGGTTGTATGACGTCGTGACCAAAATACAACCAATATCCGACGTCAAGTTGACGTCAGATGCCTGCTGGGGACGTGTTTTTCATATATGTCGACAGAGTTAGCTACCCTTAAACTGACATTATTTATTACACATATTATGTATTATCATATGACGTCGCTGTTTTCCAGTGGATAACGTCATGTCATAAAAATCGTATGACCACACGTGTAATAACACTTTTGCGGGAATACCCCAGCAGGCACATGACGTCAGAATGACGTCATATCAACGTCGATGCGACGTCATGACGTCGCATCGACGTTGATTTGACGTCATTCTGACGTCATGTGCCTGCTGGGACGTAACGTCATTGACGACGTCCGTAACAACAATGTAAATTTTAATTTAGGGGATAACTGTATTCAAATTTTTCATTTGGGGCGGTATATCGTCGGACATACGGTCGGAAATTTTGTTTTACGGCGACGCGTCACCCCATTCTAATGTACTTTTTAACTATAAACATCGAAAAAATACATTGTTTTTCGCAAAACGTGAGCGTCACCAGCGACGAAAAACACGACGTTAACCAATCACAAGCGACGTTGCTCATGACGTTGGGTTTCCGACGGTATATCGCAGAATATACCGTCGCAATGTTTTGACGTTATCCAATCAGACGTCGCGTTACATTCTCAAGTGCATTAGAATTGAAAATATGTCCACTTCGAAATTTTAGAAATCATATGATAAAACGAATCTTACACTCGTGGTCATTTATGAAATTTATTAAACTCGCTGAAGGCTCGTTTAATAAATTTCATATGAAATGACCACTCGTGTAAGATCCTCTATATAATATCAAATTCAAATAATAATTTCAACCTTGCCACTTAAAAGTCATATCTGAGTCTCGTATGGGAAATCCCATATTTCGCCCTCATGCTTAATTAATGTAGAAAAAAAAAGATTATCTATTAATCAAAATAAAGACTTTCACTAAATTATCAAACTTTCAATTAAGATGAAAATAAAATTTGTATATTCTAATATTTATTTCACCATTGTTCAGAATAATCTTATTTCTCACACTAATGTCTTATTGGTTTTAGCACCATAAAGCAATAAAATTTTGCTTAAATAAGATGTACCAACATCAGGCTGAATAAATACCTTGAACATTTTGTATGTTCCGAAAAACTCTATAAAAGGAGTGAAAGGGACTATCAAAAGTGCATCACTGCTCTTCTGAATCCACTGTTATTCAAAAATGCGAAAAAATATACACCTTAAACTATTTATATGACATGAATTCAAACGTCGTTTTTAGGACGTCAGATTGACGTCAGCTTTCAGACGTTAAACCGACGTTGGCTTTAGCACGTCAGATTGACGTCTAGTTTTGACAACAAACAAACTTTCAAAATCAACCTTACTCCTAACTTATTATGACGTTGGAGTCTGACGTCAATCTGACGTCCAACGGACGTCAAATGTCTGCTGGAAGTAACATAGAAAAAAAAAGAAAGGAAGAAAGCAAAAGAAACACACGAAACGAATGATCTGATTTTTACCCAAAGTGAAGTTTCATTAATTTGCACACCACACATGGTCAGAAGTATGAAAAACACAAGGTCTAAATCACGTCTTGATTACGACGTCTAACTGACGAACTAGTTTGACGTCAAAACAACGTCCAATCCAGACGTCCAAAAGACGTCAGGAAATGACGTCTGATAGACGTTGGAAATTGGTTATATGACGTCGCGACCAAAATATAACCAATATCTGACGTCAAACAGACGTCAGGTGCCTGCTGGGTATAGTAAACCTATGCTCCGGCGTCCGTCCGTCGTCCGTCCGTCCGTCCGTCGTCCACAATTTCAAAGATCTTCTTCTCTGAAACCGCTGGGCTAATTGTTCTCATATTACACACACACCATCTACAGGTAGGGGGAAAGAATGATTGTGTTTTTGTTTTGATCGGATAAGAACTCTGGTTGCTATGGCAACTTATGCTTCCCATAGACTTATAATGGAAAAAAGTGAAAATTGCCAGTTTTTGCTATCTTGTTGGAAATATTTGAATTTTGTTTTTGCAGAAATGTTTATTGAGTAGTCCTCTACGTTTCATGTGACTTTTGTCGTAATCCTTTATTTTGATTGGTTGCAGGGGCCCCATATAGGGCAAAATTCGAAAAACATTCAAAAATCTTCTTCTCAGACACTGTCAAGGGGATTAAGCCTGTACGTTGTATACATGTTCCTGACAGTAGCCTCTACATAATTTTGTGTTTTTATTCCAGGCGGATAAGAACTCTGGTTGCTATGGCAACTTAAAGTTTCCATAGACTTATAATGGGAAAAGTGGAAATCGGCTATTTTTCTGCTAAAATTGCAGACATTTGAATTTTGTTTTTGCAGAAATCTTTATTGACTAGTCCTCTACGTTTCATGTGACTTTTGTCCTAATCCTTCATTTTGATTGGTTGCAGGGGCCCCATATAGGGCAAAATTTCGAAAAACATTCAAAAATCTTCTTCTCAGAAACTTTCGAGGGGATTAAGCCTGTACTTTGTATACATGTTCCTGACAGTAGCTTCTACATTATTTGTGTTTTTTATTCCAGGCGGATAAGAACTCTGGTTGCTATGGCAACTTAAAGTTTCCATAGACATAATGGGAAAAGTGGAAATCGGCTATTTTTCCGCTAAAATTGCAGACATTTGAATTTTGTTTTTGCAGAAATGTTTATTGAGAATTCCTCTACGTTTCATGTGACATTTGTCCTAATCCTTTATTTTGATTGGTTGCATGGGCCCCATATAGGACAAAATTTCAAAAAAACATTCAAAAATCTTCCTCTCAGAAACTGTCAAGGGGATTAAGCCTGTACTTAATCTACTAAAATTGCAGACATTTGAATTTTGTTTTTGCAGAAATGTTTATTGAGTAGTCCTCTACGTTTCATGTGACTTTTGTCCTAATCCTTTATTTTGATTGGTTGCATGGGCCCCATATAGGACAAAATTTCGAAAAACATTCAAAAATCTTCCTCTCAGAAACTGTCAAGGGGATTAAGCCTGTACTTTGTATACATGTTTCTGACAGTAGCCTCTACATAATTTGTGTTTTTTATTCCAGGCGGATAAGAACTCTGGTTGCTATGGCAACTTAAAGTTTCCATAGACTTATAATGGGAAAAGTGGATATCGGCTATTTTTCCGCTAAAATTGCAGACATTTGAATTTTGTTTTTGCAGAAATGTTTATTGAGTAGTCCTCTACGTTTCATGTGACTTTTGTCCTAATCCTTTATTTTGATTGGTTGCATGGGCCCCATATAGGACAAAATTTCGAAAAACATTCAAAAATCTTCCTCTCAGAAACTGTCAAGGGGATTAAGCCTGTACTTTGTATACATGTTCCTGACAGTGGCCTCTACATAATTTGTGTTTTTTATTCCAGGCGGATAAGAACTCTGGTTGCTATGGCAACTTAAAGTTTCCATAGACTTATAATGGGAAAAGTGGAAATCGGCTATTTTTCCGCTAAATTTGCAGACATTTGAATTTTGTTTTTGCAGAAATGTTTATTGAGTAGTGTTTGACGTTTCTTGTGAGTTTTGTCCTAATCGTTTATTTTGATTGATTGGTTAGTAGGGCCCTATAATGGGCAAAATTTTGAAAAAAAAAAAAAAAAAAAAAAAAAAAAAAAACATTCAAAAATCTTCTCCTCAGAAACTGTCAAGTGGATGAATCCTGTACTTTGTATACAATCATGTTCCTGACAGTAGCCTCTTCTTAATTTGTGTTTTTTATTCCAGTCGGATAAGAACTCTGGTTGCTATGGTTTCCTTAGTCTTATGAAAAGTGGAAATTAGCTATTTTTTTCTGGACCAATTGTAGGTATTTGAATTTTGTCTTTGCAGAAATATTTATTGAGTATATCTCTATGTTTCATGTGACTTTTTTTCCTAATCCTTTATTTTGATTGGTTGCTGGGGCCACATAAAGGGTAAAATTTGGAAAAACATCTTAAAATCTTCTCCTAAGAAATTGTCTACGGCATGAAGCCTGTACTTTGTATACATGTTTCTGACAGTAGTCTCTACATAATTTGTGTTTCTTATTTCAGTCGGATAAGAAATCTGGTTGCTTTGGCAACTTAAAGTTTCGATTGATTTAAAACGGGAAAAGTGGAAATTTTTTTTCTGGTCCAATCACAGATATTTGATTTCTATTTTTGCAGAAATGTTTATAGAGTAGTCCTCTACAGTTTGGTTGACTTTTGTCCTAATCCTTTATTTTGATTGGTTGGTGGGGCCCCATAAAGGGCAAATTTTTAAAATAAATATTTGGTTAATACAGCAGATCTCAGGTGAGAGTTTACAGGACCGTTGGTTCACTGGTTTTCAAAAAAAAAAAAAAAAAACTGAGATCGTTTAAGAGCAGTGACTAAAAATAAATCTGAGATCGTTTAAGAGCAGTGAGCATATTTATGCGAAAAGTGATGGGCGAAACTTAAGCCTCTTCAGTGACCCTTTAGATTTCGGAAAATGGAGCCAAAGTGAAATACTGTAATTTACCAACTTTCAACAGGATAGTCGATACAAAGACTAGTATTATCCAAACATTTATTAGAAACAGAGATGGGCCAAACCGCGAGCTTCATTAGAAAAGCGTTTAATTAGTAAACGGTTTGATTTATTCTAAAAATGCAAATTCCCAAGTTTTACAAAACATAAACGTTCCATGGTCTGAAAAATGACACTTCTACAAGCAAATCTCATAGAAATTTACAACGAATAACCACTCACGGCTGACTGAGCACCTGATTACTGGTTAACCGCTCAGGTCGTAGCCTTTCCAGGAAAAGTGGTTCAATTCAAACCATCCATACATATAAGCCTTAATGGCTTACTGCTATATTTTCGAGCACATTTTGGATGTCATGACATATTAATGTTTGGGAAGATTCCCAATAGTAGAGATCAGTTACCTTGCTACTATTCTTTCATAACAGACCAATCTCGTTTATCACCAACGTTTGTATGTACTGATTCCTAAGTTCGATGAAATGGTCTAGACATTGATTCGATTAGTCTTTATTTACTGTAGCGTGCAAGTACATTTGATGCAAAGGAATCGTTTCCACTGCATTTGACGCTTGAATGATCAATGAACTAAGTGCAACGAATATTTTACACACTACAATAATTACAGACCTTATTGATGCGTGTATACTGTGCTTATGGTGAATATTCATAACAATTATGATAAGATTTTAGAATTGAAATAACCCAACAGAACCTCTTACATATTGCTAATCGTGTAAGAACTGAATTTGTTGCACAAAGGAAGCTTCTACTTTTAATATAATCCACAGATGCATTTGTCAATTGCACCACATATCCCTAGGAGTACCTTGAAAATGCAGTCAAAATAGGATTAAAGTCATACTTTGTCTATCATATCCTTCGTATGTGCCAAGATGAATTGTTGACTCTTCCTTGCTTTCTGCAACAAAGTGTAAACTAATTAATTTCTGGTACTTTCTTGGTACAACTGGGTTCATCTGGTAGTTTAAAGGTCATATCTTAAGGTTTAGATTTTGTAAAACTGAAGTAGACATTGATGAAAGGAACTGATTGCAGAAAACCTCACCAAATTATCATGACTGGTTCCGGTTGCTTGATTTGAAATTTTGAATTTTAACTCATGAATATTCATTAGTTCCACTATGACGTCATAAGAGATCATAACAAATTTTGGATATCATCAAAACAAACAACAAAAACAAATAATTTATGATTTGAAAACAATTATAAACCATTTATAAATACAACTTATTGTTTCAGTTTTAAAACTTCTTATGACCATTTAAGTGATTTATTTTGGTTCTTAATTTTTTCCCAAGGGAGACTACTCTCACACACAAATTATGTTGTTATTTAATATGACCATATATCTTTTAAGCCTATGGGAATATTTGAGTTTAGTTTTCGATATACAAGTCCCAGGAACAAATGGGATCAGCAGACAAAGAATAAAAAGGAACTAGAAGAACCTTTGTACATTCTCTTTAAGTTTCTTTTGCTCCAGATATTCAGTGACGTTGGCTGGCGTCCCAGGGATCTTTAGTTGCCTGGCAGCATATTGTTTCATGAGTTCTCTTTTTTGATTCAACATATATATTTTTGTATTTGTCCAAGCCTTTGGCATTGTAGGTCAAATAAAGAGAACCAACGTTTTCAAATCGAATGCCCTGTTGAAGGTCCACTCAGTCAAATCGAGACTGAGTGTTTCTTTTACCAGATTATGTGGTAATGTGGTATACAGAATAGAAAATAGATCGTATAGATCGTCGTATGTGGACTATCTTGGAGCATTATGAAAACATGTCCATACGAAGAATAGAGAATACAGAGAATGTAAAAAATATGTTTTTCTCTTAAAGAGTTTTGATATTGCGTTTTTCTAAAGACACCAGCTGCCGAAGGCAGCTTCGACCGGCCAGCCGTAGGCTGGCCGGTCGAGGTGTCTTTAGTATGTAAACACATTGTCCTTCCGAAGTGTCTTCGGCTGTTTCCGCCACATGCCGAACAAATACGAACGCCGTAGGCGTTCGTAAAAAAACACCGAAGGTGTTTTTAAAAAATGATCAAATAAAATGAATTGCAGAAAAATTTGTTTTTCAAAATATTTATGTATACATTTTCAATAAATGATTTTCTAAATAAAATACGGAATCGACCGAACTGGGTGGCCATATTGTTTTGGAATGGATCCATCATATTTTTTTTTCACCAGCTTATCGAATCTCACGTTATGCGAAACGCGGGTACCATAGCGTTTCCGGGTCTCCGTAGCAACGGCAAGGTTCTAAAATTATTGAAAATCTAACGCAATGCAGCATATGATGAACGTTTCTCGCGATTTCAAGACCTATTTGGAGTCGCTCGCTGTTGGACAGTTGTAATTACAGATGCCGGAGACTTTAAAGTGATAACTGACGTAGAAACAAGTTGTAAAATCAGGAATTTAACTTTTAACGTGAAACAAATTCTGGAGGAAGTCGTCATTCGAAAGTGAAAGTACAGGTGTAAGTTTAACACAAACAAGTTTTACTCTTCATTTAACACATTTTCTACATTCACTAGCTGCCACAGCCAGCACGACCAAAGTTTTGTGTTCCTATTTTGGTCAGCGTCACTGTCTATCAAAGTGTCTTAACTGCCGTAGGCAGTTTTCGGTTTCTGAGATGGATGGCATCACTGCCTATCAAAGTGTCTTAACTGCCGTAGGCAGTTTTCGGTTCCTGAGATGGGTGGCTTCAATGAGACAGTTGATGGGTGGCTTCAATAAGACACTTTGATAGGCAGTGATGCCATCCATCTCAGAAACCGGAAACTGCCGTAGGCAGTTTTCTGTTCCTGAGATGGGTGGCTTCAATGAGACAGTTGGCGTCACTGTCTATCAAAGTGTCTTAACTGCCATAGGCAGTTTTCGGTTTCTGAGACAGTTGGCATCACTGTCTATCAAAGTGTCTTAACTGCCGTAGGCAGTTTTCGGTTTCTGAGATGGATGGCATTACTCTCTATCAAAGTGTCTTAACTGCCGTAGGCAGTTTTCTGTTCCTGAGATGGGTGGCTTCACTGAGACAGTTGGCGTCACTGCCTATCAAAGTGTTTCTGAGATGGATGGCATCACTGCCTATCAAAGTGTTTTAACTGCCGTAGGCAGTTTTCGGTTACTTAGATGGGTGGCTTCACAGAGACAGTTGGCGTCACTGTCTATCAAAGTGTTTTAACTGCCGTAAGGCAGTTTTCGGTTGCTGAGACGGTTGGCATAAGTGTGTTAACTGCCAGAAGTCAGTTCTGTTTTGTTTTAACCAGTTTATCGAGTCTCAAAAACTGAGTACCAGAGCGCTTCCATTCCAGGTCTCTTTAGCGACAACAAAGTTCTTAAATTCTAAAGAAGCCTGACATGCGGCAGCACAAACCCACAAATCCATATATATAAAGCTTTTTGCAAAGCTTTCTGTATTGAGCAGCTATAAAATTGAAGTTCGGAACCTTTTAATTTATGCATTGAAGTCCGGATATTAGTCAAACAGGAAGTGACTTAGCCTGACAGAAATACCAATGAAAGATATTCGGAAAGTGAAAGTAGAAATGTCAATGAATAATTCTGCAGAGGCTCAAACCAAAGTAAAATGCTTAACAGACTAGACAATACACAACCCAAAAGACTCTCAAGTTTTATCAAGCAGGCAGCTCGACCAGCCAGCAGCTCCAGCCTGTGGCTGGTCTGTGTCTTAAATACTGTCCATACACCATCCTCCAAAAACTATGTTTTGTGTCTCTTCTAAATCATGCGCGGATCCAGAGGGGGGGACCGGGGGTCCGGACCCCCCCCCTTGAATTTGAAAATTTTACCTAAAAAAAGGTAATTTCGGGATTTGGGGGGGGGGGTCTCCCCTCGTCTGTGACCAAAAAATACCATTTTCGTTGGACCCCCTCTCATGAAAATTCCTGGATCCGCGCATGTAAATAAACCAGCTCTTCTAAATACACCAGTCGGTGAATCACAAGTTTTATCAAGCAGGCAGCTCTTGGTGTCTTTACTGCCGAAACACCCGATGCACGACATTTCCTTTCAGAAAATGTGTTTTGTCTGGGCATGGGGACATTTTCGACAAATGTAATTTTCGACGAAATGTCGCAGATTCCCAAACAACGCCTCCGCGACATTTCGTCGAAAATTACATTTGTCGAAAATGTCCCCATCATCAGCCCAGATCTTTAGCCTAACCCTAGTGGTTGGTGGCTCAAAATGTGAACCTATAGGCTAGTCTTCTACGGAATAAATGTAAAAATTTTGTGGTGAATATGTTTGAAGTTACAACATTTTCTACAAAACACATTTTCGACGAAATGTTGTGCATCGCCAAACACCATCCTCCAGAAACTATATATATATATATGTGTTTTGTATCTTTTGAAAATTTCTAATTACACTAGCCACAGGCAGCTCGACCAGCCATGGTCACTGGTCATTGGCTTTACTGTCCATACTTCACCTTTCTCCAGAAACTATGTTTTGTGTCTTTTCTAAATACCACAGGCTGGTGGGTCGGGGTGTGGGTCCCTGTCTTTACTGTCCATACACCATCCTCCAGTGTTTTGTGTCTTTTCTAAATACACCAGCTGCTGCAGGCAGCTCAACCAGCCTGTGTCTTTACTGTCCAGAAACTATGTTTTATGTCTTTTCTAAATTCGCCATCTGCTAGACAGCAATACCAGGGCTCCACCCTATTCAATGTCTACCATACAGAGGAATCACCCATTGATTTTCTTTTTTTTTTATTAGTGGACCGATTTTCTTTTCCTTTTTTTTTGCGGCTCTTTTCAAGACTTTTGGGTTACAAATTGAAAAGGATGTTATGGTGATATTTTTCTTGAGGTGTTTCAGAAAAAACACAGTTTCTGAAAGATTGTGTATGGGCAGCAGTTTGTTTTCCCATTCTCTCTCCGAAGTATCTTTGTTTTTGTTTTTTTTTCTGCCACATGCCGAACAAATACATAGAAAAGACACATACTAAGGAAGATGTCACATGTATGCATTCTGACATGAGCTTTGCTGTTGACTGGGACATTAAGCAACATTATAACATACAAAGAAAACCTGGTTAGACAAAACCACAGGCACTGGGTAGATGCCTGAAGTATAGGATTGAGTACAGTAAGCAGTGGAAATGTACTATCTTTTTGTTTAAACAAGACTTCATTGATTGTGTAGCTGTGTTTATCAATTTAAAGGCTCGACTTTAGCATGCATAAAATGTTTTCTCATGATATGGCTCTTATTAAAAAGGTTTCCTGTCTTTATTTCAGAATTAATATTATGGCCAATGGTTGGGAAGGATGGTTGAAAGATGCAAAGCTGATGGGGTACTCAGGACAGCTAGCTCATCAGTTTTGTGATTCATTGAGCAGTATTTTAGGTATGTATGTAACTTTTGTATACGTTTAAATACTTTTATAGCAGTTTAATAAAGAAACTACATCATTTTGTTAAGTTTGTAAAATAACACCTTTGAAAAACATACTGTCACCCTCAGGCTGTGAGAATTTGATAAATAGATGGGCTGCTAGAGTGTTGACCAGCCATTACACTTACATTTTCCAAACCAAGAACCACACATGCACATTGACAGAAACCACTCCAAATCAGACACTTTCTTTGGTATTTATAATACACGTACCATTTTTTTTTATCTATATTGGGAATAAACTGCAAAACTTCATGATTTTAAGCTTTGAAACTCAGTAGCAAGGGTTTGATTTTGATAAATGTAGAAATGTGATGTACCACTGATCATAGCTCTATGAAGTTACTGTGTTGTTGAAATGTATTGATACAGTGTTTTCTGCATCTGCAAAATACACACTTTTATCATCACAGTGGCTGCTTACACGAGCTTTGTCTTCGAGGTTTGCGACATTTAAAGAACAATTTAAACCAGGCTGCATATATATGAAATAATACAACTTATGAAGATTATGTTAAAAAAAAGTTGTGAAATTGATGTAGTCTGCATGAAGTGATGAAGATTGTGTTTGAAGATTGATTTATAAATATAAAAATGTGCCTTCATCTCAAACACTTTCTTATGCATGATTTCTATTGTCTTTCAGCATAACCATGCTCAGAGGCAGGGGATGTAATCATCCATGACTCACTCCACAAACCAGAAAGCTTAAAGACGGATTATTGGTCTCTGATGATAAATCATGAAAAAAATTATCAACTGTATAAATGAAGAAGGACACCATAACAAGCACAGCTCAACCAAGTTTAAATTTTTCTGCTTCATAAATATTGGACTAGCCAAAGTCTGTGGGATGTAAATCACCAAAGCCAGCCAGTTGTCCTAGCTGATAAATGTAATAAACAGTACTGCTGATAAATTAATGCTGATATTTTTATGCTCAGTTGAATTAAGAATGAAAATGGTTTTATAATGTTAACCACAAAGCAAAGATCTTCTCTAGACACAGTCAGTGATTGTGAAAACAGAAATTAATAAAAGAATAGAGTGCAATAATGTCTGTTTCATGTGAAAACATCACAGCTACACCCTACATGTACACATTTAGTATTGATGTGCATGGTTATGTTTTACACCAGACCTCTTTCAAAGGGGCTAACAACCAAATAGATGCACCCAACAGGCTTTATAAAAATCACAAAGGATATGCATGGAATTTGGTATTTTACGGTACAGCAATGGCCTGGTGGTAGAGTAGCCAATTCCAGAGCTAGAGGTTCTGGGTTCCATACATTTGCAGCGCAGTGTCGTTGAGCTCTAAAAATATTTGAGCCCCGGCATGAGAAAACCGGTCTTTGGAGTTTCCGACAAGGTATGGTACAAACCTGTACAGTCACAGAAGCAGGCTAGAAGCTTGAAATTTCGGATTTAGGAAGAAGAGAAATTGTACTATCTGTGTAGCAAAAACAAAGGCTCTGATCAGCTTCTCAGTTACTGTGAAGCTGATCTGCGCCTTTGTTTTCATATAGGCAAAAATCTGGTTTTCTCACGATGAGGCTCATTTGTTATATACTCAGAAATGGCTGGTCCTAACACCACATGACAGAAAATAATGATATTCTGCCATACAAAACTAAACCAACAAAAGGCTTTAAGAATAAGAATAACTGTTCTGTTTATATCTTGAGGGGGTGCTATAGCTTGGATGAAAGTGTCCGATTCATAATGAAATGGGCCTGACAATCATTCCCACAGACAGCACATTTCTTTCATGAAGATCAGGTTATAAAATAAACACACTAAAAAGCTATGTTCTGTCTACATAATAAAAAAATAAGATCACTTTAAAAGGGAAACATGGTGGCCTAGTGGTAGAGCATCAGGCTCTGAATCAAGAGGTCCTAGGTTAGATCCACACTTGATGTGCCATGTTTATGTCATTGAGCAACACATTTAATCCCAAGAGTACTGGTAAATATCCAGGGAGACGGGGCTTCGCCCAGACATGATTGAAACATTGTTGACTAGGACTTTCTGCACCCATAATAGCTCACCTGAGCCGTTAGGCTCACAGGGTGAACTTTAAGTATAGCAATGATCGGGCTTCCTTGAGGACAATCCGGCATATAGCCAACTCCATGTGTACTTACACCTTCATATCAGTGATGAGCATACCAAATCTGATAGCTCATGCTTTAAACACTGAAATTGTTCTTATACACAAGTCATTTGTATCCACTGCCCCACTGGGGCCAGGGAATAGCAAGGCATTTAATTTTTCAGTTTTTGAAGCCCGGCTTAAAGCCCGGCATTGAGGGGTCAGATTTGTGGTAAAATCCCTGCTAAAAGCCCCCGCTCTCCAAAGGCTGCCAAAAATGTGGAACAACAGTTGGTAGTTGTTCTATTGAAAAAGAATATGAGAGAGGAGTTTGAATTTCTGCATGTAAATGTACAGGGTCATTCACTTTACATTAAATAAGGACCATAGAAGTAATAAAATGTTGAAATACAACTGTTATCTAATTTGAATTAATGTTCACGACTCTGTATTGGCGGGAAATTTAAAAAACCCTGGCTTATCCTTGGCACGGCCGGGACTCATTAGAGGTTAAAACCCAGCACTTTAGCCCCGCTGTGGCCCCGCTATCCCTGGCCCTAGGGGAGCCGGGGATACAAATGACTGGTGCATTAGGACTGGTATTTCTGATACCCGTTGTTGGTTTTTGCCTAAACTCTGGATGAATCAGAGTATTTAAACTCCCGCAGCTTTGCTGCTTTTTCTTGTTAATTATTTGCTCAAAACCACTGATTGAATGTGTGTACATGTACATATTAAAACTGCCTCGACGAATACACACAATCTATGTTTTGGATAAAAAAGAAAAATAGGTATATCCCTGAAAGTCCCAGTTTAACTATAAATAAATGGGGCTCAGGGGGTATACTTTTGATGAACATGTTTTCCTGATTTTTCTATACCTTTTGGCTCTCAGACATAATGCTAGTCTAGCCTGTTCAGAATGATTGCTACACTGTGTCATTTATCATTTATAAATGATTGTCAGGTGATCACCCTATCTGTTTTGCTTAAAACTTTGACGACCCTAAAAACAAAATTGGAAACTAATGCTAGACGCACACGAACAAATGTAATCATACCTCAAAATTTGCTATTGATTTGCACATGGGGTCCAAAAGAATGATAGAAAAGTTTTTTTGACGAGACTAGACACTTCCCACGCTTTTCCAAATAAAAACGCAACATTGAACAGGAATTTGCACAACCAAAACCAAACTAAGAAACACAAATGGAATATAGCAAATTCAACAGATAGGCAGAGTAAAGGATAAATAAGAAAAGTGTCATTTTTAAATGTTGCCAAATCTTATAGGATCACTGAAGAGGCTTAAGTAGCCGAAACCGCGGTATGGCTATCCCCTTTCTCACTGATACGTTCGCTGCTCTTAAAGGATCTCAGTTTTGTTTTTATTTGCTATTACTGCAGCTGGTATTGTGCCGTGTGGCGGCCCTAAAAGTCTCCCCGTAAATCATCCATAGTGCAGATTATATTTTCCTTTCGGTCCTTTGAGGTCAGTGAGTGTATTCTGAGAAATCAGAAAATTTTATCGGTTTAGATTCATTTTCTAACCAACGTTTAATATATTTATTATACTAATCTTTGTATTGACTACACTTTTAAAAGATTACAAAATTACAGTAATTCTCTTTGGTTCCATGTTGCAAAAATCTTATAAGGTCACCGAAGAGGCTTAAGTAGCCGAAACCGCGGTATGGCCCATTCCCTTTCTCATTGATACGTTCGCTGCTCTTAAAGGATCTCAGTTTTGTTTTTATTTTATGTAAAAAACCAAACTGTTAAATATTATAAAATCGTTACCAGTTTCGCTTGTAATATATGAGTTTAGATGACATGTCATTTGGACCATTTTTTTCTTTTAAGAAATAACGAAAAGTCTGGGGTTGGTATTGAAATCGTTATTTAAGAACGATGTGTTTCTGAAACTGATCCCAAGATAATATTGTCTACTGATATCTTAAATCATACGTGTTTAGTTTGTGGACAACGTAGCGATGGATTTAATTTCGTAATAAGAGCCTTCCAGACGATTAGTTTATCTGGTTCTTTTTCAATATTGATGGATGAATAAAAACTGTACAGTCATGTCTTCATGAAATATACGAAGTGGTTAAAATATACACAGATAAAAAAAAATAAGACAATAAAAATTAGCTAAATTAACGGAACGCCGATGAAGAGCGATGTCACGCCCACGCCAATCCATTGCATTCATGTGTCATACTAAATAAAGATGAGACAAAGATATAACAAAAACATGAGCTGAAATTGTCAACTACAGCGTATGAAATCTTAGCTGCTCCAAAAATTATTTCATAAACATTAATATACGGGAGCATATGTATATACATTGTAATCTACCATTGCTACAATCTGTTTTCAGTCGATATGGTAAATAACGTGTTTTCTACAAATGTTTGCGAGGGCATACTTTAATATATTGTAAGAAACTGTACTTTATTCCGGAAAATCGCTGGGTCGTTATTCGTTCCAATGCAAAATGATCCGATTTAGCAATGTATTGGAAAATCTACAACGATTCTGCTGTTTATGCGTTATGATGGCAGAAAAGTGGTTAAATATTATTTTACTCTGGATATTATACAATGCACCTGAGCCGAAAAAAAAAACAGAGAAAGTTTAAGAAACTTATAGGAAGGAACGATTTTTCTTTTCAATTCAGAAAAATCATTACTCGTTACAGACGTATAGGTTATAAATAGGTTATAACTTGAATGCTATGCGACAGTCTGCATGCTTAGTTTTTAACCCAATCATGGTTGATAACTACACTGTTTTCTTTAATTGCACGCCAGTGGGTCGGGCGTCAGACTCTATGATATCCCCGACATAAAGCTACTCATTTTAGTTGGTTGGGGCCGGAGCTTCTTGTCTGTTGCTTGGCCCACCGGGGTTCAACTGGTGTTCTTTTGCTCCGGTTTCAGTAAGTTTTTCGGCGCCCAGGGATATACATCGTCGGGCAGCTTACTCAATCTTTTGAGTCATCGTTTTTTTATTCATCAGGGTGATTATCATGATTTATTCGTTTGTCCTTGGTGATTCATTGACTAGTTAGAGATTCACCACGAGGACCGAAAAACTAACTAAATGTTGTGAACCACTGCAGAAGATGAGGGTGAGGCTAGGGCCCTGTAAAACCGGTTTAAGCCCCCAGTAATTTTATATTACTGATCGTTCCAAGGCGATACTTCTGTTGTGGTTCTAACTGTTTTGTGTTTTGGAGTCGAATTTTGTGCCTTATGTACGTTTTCATATTTCACCTCAGTTCAGGTAACTGAATTGCCGCCTATTGGAGAATAGCTGCTCACTCGGCTTACTATATGTTTTCTATGTATAAATACCTAAGTGTCATTTAATTTTTTTCCACCCCTCGGTTTATGGAGTGGGAATTTCTTTCTGATTGCGCATTTTACTGATCATTGCCTACTTGTACCGTTTTACTATTTTGCTTATAGATCGTAGAACTGAGACCAAGCTTTTTGACTTTACTACTAAACTACTTTTTATAAAAACAGAACGCTGCGATATGGCAAGTTTAAAGGGGCACATGGAGTATAAAAGGCCGAATTAGCTGTCTTATCTCAGTTTTTGTTCAGACACCAACCTGTCAACATCTCTCTGCGCTCTCCAATATACAACACCAGCAATAGTACATTTTGATTGGATATTGCTTCATGGAGAAAAGATACCTGTGGACTTATCGAAAAAGGTACAATAAGGCACAGATCAGGAAAGGTTGCAATCAGAAAAGATTCCCACTCCAAAAACAGAGGTGGGAAAAATAAATTAACAATCAGGTACTTATACCATGTAAACATATCGTAAGCCGAATGAACAGCTATTTTCCCAATAGGTGGCCACTCAGTTACCTAAGCTTAACTAAAAATATGAAAACATACATAAGGCGCCAACAGCACAAAAATTTTATCAGCAGATTAAGTATTACAGGTATTCCAGTAAAGCTCTTATCAGCAGATTAAGTATTACAGGTACTCCAGTTGACTTATAATTCCTGGGCCAGCAGTTAAGCCACACCCATTAAAATCTCAACAGATAAATCCCAGGTTATAAAACGCTCGCCGTGTGGCATCAAGTGTCCCCCTTTAAGAGCAGAGTAGTACCCAGTGAACTTGGGTTAATTAATTGTGTTTTTCAGCCTTCCTGATGTTCTTCGGTAACTTAGTTTCCTCGAGACTGTAAGGCTTCCAAGATAACGGGCGACATTTCAAAGGTTTTCACTTGTTAGAATGATTATCATATGAGCCTATGCGTGAGAAAACCAACACTTTGGGGTCCGACACAAACCAGGCTGTACAGTCACAGAAGATCGATAGAGGCTGGAAATTTTAGATTTAGAAAGTAGAGGAACTCTACTATCCGTGAAGCGAAAACAAAGGCGTGACCAGCTTCGCATTTACTGCGAATCTGATCTGCGCCTTTGGTCTCGCCTCTGCAGATTGTTGGTTTCCCATGCGGCGGCTCATATATTGTTAAAGTAAAGATAACCTTTGCGGCTGAAAAAACATCTGTGCGATGATATTCTGCCGATTCACAATTTCCGCCCTTTGCTAAATGATTTGTCTCGCGTTAATGATAGCTATCACTTTTCTTACACCTTCGTTGAACATGGCACTCATTTCGCATACCTTGCTTTTGACGTGACGGTATTCACGTGTGACACTCTATTTAAACTGTGAGAGCTGCAGATAAAATTTAATCATCTAGCGAAAGTAAACTGAACATGACTCTTCTCTGTAATTCTTAGGATTAAGGGTTGAGATCTATAAATTTAACCGATGGTATCATTTAACCAAATGGGATGTGACAAAAGATCGAATTCTGGAAGGAACTTGACTGAAGTTCTGAAGGAGACGCACTGAAAGAAGAAAAAAAAAACTTAGTTCAATGAATATCAAAACAAGGCCGAATATCACATCTGCTGTGTTCTTATTTTCTCATTGTTCTAATAGATATATTAACACCTTTTTTCAAGTATCACATACCAGAGTTCAAAGTTTTTGTAATGAGGAAGTGCATATTCCTTGTTTGGTCTGTCTTCTTTTTGAACCACACAAACATGGCTTGCCGTGAAAAGGTTCAGTAACTATTTGACATCTGACTAGTTAATTGTCAGGTGGTGCGACTAATTCAATAGACTAGATGACCAATTCCTACTAGGAATCAACTTCTATCTTATCACGTTTGGATGCTACTTATTTTTTTTCTGCTTGTCTGGGCGACGTGGTGTTAACTTGTCAGGGGAATTATAATTATCCTCAATAGAGAGCTTGAGATAATACATGTTATGTGCCTTTTTACGGGACTGAGAACCATATTTTGGGAAATAGCCAGCTCTTTGATTTGTCATATGCTTTTATCTCTTCCTTTTTTGTTGTTTTTGTAAACCAAAAATATTTGTATTCTTTGTTATATATATATAAAAGATGATGGAACACGGTTAAATATACATTAGTATGTGGCCCTCATTAAACATATTAATCAAACATAAAAAATCTCTTGTTTGCAAATTCCAAATTTTTACAAAAATAAAATGTCCCATGGTCTACAACTGACATGTCCACAAGGATTTTTCCCGTAGAAATGTGCAACTGACCACCTGACCATCCATACATATTAGCCTTAATAGCTTTCTTTCCAACACATTTTGGATGTAATGTTTGATGCAAAGGAAGCGTTTTTATTGCATTTGGCGCTTGATTGATCAATGATCTTCCTGCAGCGAATACTAGTATCTTACAGGCTACAAACAATCACAGACCTTATTGATGCAGGAATTCTGTGCTGATGATGAATATTCATACAATTATTGTATGCATGCTCCTGAGATTTTAGAATTGAAATAACAACAGAACCTTTTACTTATTTCTGATTATGTAGTATCTGAATCGCTGGCTTCAGCTCCTTTCATGAAAGACCAATCTCGTTTATCGTCAACGTTTGTAAGTTATAATTCCTATGCTCAAGCGCTGAAATGGTCAAATAGTCTAGACAATGGTTCGATTAGTCTTTATTTATTGAGGTGCGCAGATGAGTTTGATGCAAAGGAAGGGTTTTTATTGCATTTTTGCACTTGATTGATCAATGATCTTAAAGCAGCCGATATATTTTGCAACAAACAATCACAAATCTTATAGATGCAGGATAAGTAAGTAAGTAAGTAAGTAAGTAAGTAAGTAAGTAAATTCTTTATATAAAGAGGGTGGCTCAATTGGTTAGCACCGATCTTCCTTGGGACCCTCTAAAACAAGTTAATATATTTACACCAACATAACATAATGAGTGAAAACAATATTAAGAATTACAATAATTAAAGCATGTTAGATAATTGCGGAGACATATCTATGAAGAGCCACCAATCATATTTGCATTTTACAAACAAAAACATGAACAAAGACATGAATCCATGCATAACAATGTGAAATAAATTGAAATGATTTAACTGAAGCTTTTACAAAAAATATTAATCGCTCTTTACGAATATAAATTAATCCGTTCAAGAGACCTGGACTGTACCCTAGTTTTTCTAAGTGCAATGACAAGAAATGCAAATGTTGCAATTATGTATGCTCTAAGACTACTATCACTTCATCTGTGAATGGTAGGACATTTTCAGTGGTTAATGATTCTGATTTAGACTGAAAATCAATGGATCTTATATATGTTCTTACTTGAAGTACAAACAATTGTAAGATGTGATATGCTGGACAAACTTGTCAAACTTTGCAAAAGCGATTTGGTGAGCAATATCGTAAAATCAGAAAGCCCATAGATAATGATGCCTTTCTGTACCAGCATTTTAAGTGCACTTGTCATTCTCCAAATAATGCTATCGTTCAACCAGTGGAGAAAATCTCAAATGATAAAAATTCTTCTGTTAGATTCAAAAACATCAAACGATTTGAAACTGAACTTAAATGGATAAAATTATTGCAAACACCCTTTCCACTTGGATTTAACGACAACATTTACCATGAGGGTAATATTTCTAAAAATGCCCTATTTTTGATGTACTAACACTTTCAGAGTCTCGTAAACGTAAATCTAGATATCATGGTATACGGAAAAAGGGTAATGACAAACGTAAACGATGCGCTGCAATGAAATTGAACACTTCCCTTAATGACTAAGGATTCACGGTCGATTTCCAATGCTTTTTTTTATATCTTAGTGCTCTTCCTATTGCTGTATTGCGTTCCTTGGACACAGAGGCTAAAAGATCATCAAATGTATGGCGCTGCACTGTTAACAAGATGTTATACGCAGCATGCTCTTCGTCCATTTATCGATTCCGAATCAAATCACATTAGGCGTTTTATTAAAATTCCTTCCATTAATAAAGGAATTGACTTTATTGATTTCCCCAGCATATTCCAGGATAAATCATCGGTGCAGTCTATACCTACGTACTTCCAAAATTTCGAACCTCCTATTATTTGTTACAAATATAATAAACCAATCAGAAATACTATCTTTAATTTCAATAAACTTGTTTCTGATCTTGATATCTATGCTAATACTCCTAAGTTTTGAGGTCGTAAAGATTCAAAATATGTTTATATACCAGCCGGACATATAGTTACTGGAAATTTAAAGATGATTTCTGGTTTTAGAATTCGCAAAATTGTTTCTTAAGGTCCGAAATATAGATTCCTTTCCTGCATTAATGTCGACAAATGTAGAGAGGAGATTGCATCTGCATTGAATGATTTCGGTAATCGATGGTGTAAACGAGAGAGTGTTTAGGATAATGCTCTTAAAGTATCTTCACTATCGTGGATAAACGTATAAAGTTTTATTCACAAACTACTAATCTTTTACCTCCTAAACCCAAATCGTCCTTTAGGCCTTTGAAGCAGGGTATCCAAGAATTTCATAGACACAATGTCTTGGTTCCGGCAGATAAAGCCGCGAACAATGTTGTTGTCGTTTGTAGGCTTCACTACGTTCACACCTTAAAACAGGAGCTTGATGGCACCAGGGCTTATCTGGAGACAAATACTGATGAAATGTCTGTAGTTTATGTTCACTTTAACGATTTACATGTAAAGTTTTCTGTTTGTGTCAATGAAGGCCAAGACAAATTTCCTACAATATATTGGTTACCTAAGCTTCACAAAAGACCGTACAAAGCTAGATTTATTGCAAATTCTAGCTCTTGTTGTACTACTGAACTTTCTAAATTATTAACTTCATGTCTTACTGCTATCAAATTTCATGTCATAAGACATGTGAGACAGTGTATGAAACTTCAAATAAAAATTGGTTTTGGTCAATAAAACGGTTCTGGTGAAGTACTCAATAACTTGAGGTGTATAGGGTTCCGTGCGACGAGCTTGTCCACATGTGATTTTTCTACTCTGTATACAACGTTGCCACATAATCGAATTAAAGAAAAACTTCTGGGTTTGATAGAGTGCACCTTCAAAAGCGCATTAAAAATTATGGTTCACTTTATTTGGCATGCAATGACAGAAAGGCCTTTTCACTTTCTCTGACCAAAGTCGGTATACACTTTGGTCATGTCAGAATGTGTGCGACGCCTTATCCTATCTCCTTGATAAAATTTATATTAAATTTGGGACCAAGTTATACAGACAAATTGTTGGAATTCCGATGGGTACAAATTGAGCACCTCTCATAGCTGATTTATTTTTTATACTGCTACGAAAGGGATTTAATGGATTCTCTTAATCATGATAATCAGGCTGATGCTATCGAGGCTTTTAATTCGACTTCCAGGTACCTCGATGACCTTTTGAACATTGACAACCCTTATTTTGAAGGTATTGTCAATCAAATTTATCCACCTGAACTACAGTTGAACAAAGCCTATATCTCATATACCGAAGCCCCCTTTTTAGATTTACATCTTTCTATTGCAAATGGATTTGTTTCTTCTAAAATTTATGATAAGCGCGATGACTTTGATTTCGATATAGTAAATTTTCCGTTTTTGGATGGTGACGTTGATCGTCGTGCCTCTTATGGCGTATGCATTTCCCAAGTTATTAGGTTTGTAATCATGTTATGGACTTCAACGCTCGAAATAAATGTTTAACGGCCAAACTTCTCCAACAGGTCTACCGGTATCATAAACTTCGGAAAACATGTTGTAAATTTTATCGTAGACACTATAAATTGATTTCCAAATATAATGTTGGGTTAAATCGTAGGTGCAAGTAGGCAAAGATCAGGAAAAGGTGCAAATCAGAAAAAGATTCCCACTCCAAAAACCGAGGTGGGAAAATAACAAACCAACAATCAGGTACTGATACTAAGAAAACATTTCGTAAACTGAATGAGCAGCTATTTTCCCAATAGTTGACCACTCAGTTACCTTAACATAACTAAAAATACGAAAACACACATAAGGCGCAAACAGCACAAAAATTTCAAACACCAAGACATAAAACAAAAAGAACCACCACAGAAGTATCGACTTGGAACGATCAGTAACACACAGTTACTGGTGGGCTTAAATCGATTTTACATGGCCATAACCTCGCCTTCAGCTTCTGCAGTGGTTCATAACATTTAGCAAGTTCTTCGGTCCTCGTGGTGAATCTCTAACTAGTCAATGAATCATCAAGAACAAACAAATAAATCAAGACAACAAATAAAGACGCTTTTAAGTGAAGGCCTTTCGGAACCAGAATATTATGGTGACTTGGTTTACAAATTTAAGAAACTTATAGGAAGGAATGATCTTTCTTTTCGGTTCAGAAAAATCATAACACGTTACAGACGTATAGGCAATAACTTGAATGTTATGCGACAGTCTGCATGCTTAGTTTTTGAATGTTATGCGACAGTCTGCATGCTCAGGTTAGGATCATGTAAAACCGGTTTAAGGTCGCCAGTAATTTTATATTACTGATCGTTCCAAGGCGATACTTCTGTGGTGGTTCATATTGTTTTATGTCTTGGTGTTTAAATTGTTTGTGCTGTTGGCGCCTTATGTATGTTATCATATTTTAGTTAGGTTTAGGTAACTGAGTGGCCACCTATTGGGAAAATAGCTGCTCATTCGGCTTACGAAATGTTTTCATGGTATAAGCACCTTATTGTTAGTTTGGTTTTTTCCCGCCTCGGTTTTTGGAGTGGGAATCTTTTTCTGATTGCGGCTTTTCCTGATCGTTGCCTACTTGTACCTTTTTAACCCAATCATGATTGATAACTATTCTGCCCTCTTTAGCTGCACGCCGGTGGATCGGGTGTCAGACTGTATGATTTCCCCGACTTAAAGCTATTTATTTTAGTTGGTTGGGCCGGAGCTTCTTGTCTGTTGCTTGGCTTACCGGGGTCCAACTGGTGTTTTTCTTTTGCTCTGGAGCAAGTTAGTTATTCGACACCCAGGGATCTCCATCGTCAGGCAGCTTACTCTATCTGTGAGTCCACGTTTTTTATTCATCAAGATGTTTATCATGACATATTTGTATGTTCTTGATGATTCATTGAATAGTCAGAGATTCACCACGAGGACCGAAGAACTAACTACATGTTATGAACCACTGCAGAAGCTGAGGGTGAGGTTATGGCCATGTAAAATCGATTTAAGCCCGCCAGTAATTTTAAATTGCTGATCGTTCCAAGGCCATACTTCTGTGGTGGTTCTTTTTGTTTTATGTCTTGGAGTTTAATTTTTTTGTTGTTGGTGCCTTATGTATGTTTTCATAGTTTTAGTTAAGTTCAGGTAACTGAGTGGCCACCTGTTGGGAAAGTAGCTGCTCATTCGGCTTACAATATGTTTTCATGGTATAAGTACCTGATTGTTAATTCATTTTTTCCCAAATAGGTTTTTGGATTTGAATCTCTTTCTGTTTGCTTCTTTTCCTGATCTTTGCCTACTTGTACATTTTTACATATTGCTGTTCGTGTAGGTCCTGAATTTGTTGCAAAAATGAAGGTTCTGGTTTCAATATGATCCGTACATGTATTTAACTTGCCTCATTTATCCTTAAGTGTACAATGGTGTATTAGAAAATGCAGTCAAAACAGGATTACACATGTAGCCATACTTTGTCTGTAAAACTGTCCGTTTTGATGAAATGCATTGTTGACCCTTCCATTGTTTTGCAACATAGTGTTAACTAATTCATTTCTTGTCTCGTCTTGGCACACCGGGGCTCAACTGGTTGTAAAAGCTTTCTTTTGCTCCAGATTTCCAGTGATGTTGGTTGGCGTCCCAGCGATCTTTAGTTGCCTGGTAGAATACCATCAGGAATACATGTCCGTGCAATGAATACCCCCTTTAACCCAACATTTATGAAGTAAAACTGGGGTATGCAGGGGTATACCTATTATTTTTTATTTTTAATCCAAAACATAGATTGTGGGTACTCGTTAGAACCGCCTCGGCGATCAATGTTTTGAGCAAAACTATTAAAAACATCGAACTTTTTCCTATGAAATTTTCAATATTTGTAATTGAAAAAAAATCTCTGTTGCCAAGTTTAAAGGGTCACAGAAGAGGCTTAAGTATCCGAAACCGCGGTATGGCCCATCCCCTTTCTCATTAATATGTTTGCTGCTCTTAAAGGATCTGTTTTACTTTTATTTCCTATTACTGCAGCTGGTCTTGTGCCGTGTGGCGGCCGTAAAACGTCTCCCCGTACATGATCCATAGTGCAGATTATATACTGAAAAAAAAAAAAAAAAAAAAAAAAAAAAAAAAAAAAAAAAATCATTTCATTTTCTACTTCTGCATTAGAATATCAGACTTCCGAATGCAAGAACACGATTTTCATTTTGATGAGTATTTCCGGAGTTATTCGATGCTGACCGTAGGCATACTGAAAGTCGTAAAACACACGGTGCGCATGCGCAAGCATTAAAATAATGATACGATTTAAATTCGCTATAAATCCCCATTCAAAATAATTATGTACCACTCAGCAGATAAATGACAATACAAAGAATAAAATGGAAATTATCCCCCTTTCAACTAAACATATAGAGATTTTGATGGTTTTAATAACGACCTTGTGTGTCGTGGAACTTTATTTCTGTTTCATGAATTTTAGAGCGGGGGCTGACATTAATGCTTGATGATTTGGGGTGGGGGGGGGGGGGGTTCAAAAGTCTGCGCATGCGCAGAGCAAATCTTTCCCGATATGTATGATTAAAGACGACAAAAAATTCTCATTCAATTTTTATCGGAATGAAAATCAGTTTTTTTGCATGATATACCTTAATATCCCATGAATGGGAATCATGCAGCAACAAACCTGAAATTACCATCGTTTTACCCTTAAACTCGAAAATCGTCGGTGGCCTATTGTTGCGTTTTTTTTTCAGTATATTTTCCTTTTTGTCCTTTGACATCAGCGAGGGTAGTTTGAGAAAACAGAAAATTATTATCGGTTTAGATCTATTTTCTAACCAATGTTTAATATATTTGGCCCCGTATGGACTATACTGGTCTTTGTACGACTATCCTGTTGAAAGATGCAAAATTACAATTATTTTCTATGGCTCCATGTTGCCAAGTTTATAGGGTAACTGAAGGGGCTTAAGTAGCCGAAACCGCGGTATTGCCAATTCCCTTTCTCATTAATATGTTTGCTGCTCTTAAAGGATCTGTTTTATTTTTATTTTCTCTGTATATAGCATGGGCAAGTTTTCGTAATGCAATTTCTGTGAGATCTCATTTTGATTAATCATGGTGTTTATCATAGTTTTGTGTTTGAACGAGCTTTTGAAATCACAAGCCAAATAAAGTGAACCGAAGTTTTCAAACTGAATGCCCTTTGAAGAAATGTTTTCCTTATAAAGGTAAAAATAGGCAATGATCACGAAATGGCGCAATCAGAAAGAAATTTCCACACCAAAACCGAAGTGGGGAAAACTTAATTAACAGGTACTTATACTATGAAAACATAATGTAAGCCAAATGGCCACTCAGTTACCCAAACTTAACTAAAATATGAAAAGGAAATACATAAGGTGCTAACAGCACTAAAATTCAACACCCAGACATAAAATATTATGGACCACAACAGAAGTATCGCCTTGGAACGATCAATAATATAAAATTACTGGCGGGCTTAAATCGATTTTTACATGGCTATAACCTCACCATCCTCAGCTTCTGTAGAGGTTTAAAAGATTATTTAGTAAGTTGTTCGGTCCTCGTGGTGAATTTTAAATAGTTAATAAATCATCAATGACAAACAAATAAAACATGATAACCGCCATGATGAATCAAAAACGAAGACTCACAGATTCAGAAAGCAGATTATATGGTAATGTGGTATAAACTCGTAGAGTAGGAAATAGAAATCGTGTATGGACGAGCTGGTCGTATGTGGACACTCTTGTATGATTATGAAAACATGTCCATACAATATACAGAGAATACAGGGAATGTAAAAAAATCAGTTAAATTTTTGCTCAAAACAATGATTGTGTGTACACGTTAGATCCGACTCGATGAATCCACAATCTATGTTGTGGATTAAAGTCAGAAAAATAGATAAACCCGTGTAAAGCCCAGTTTAAAATACATATGGGTTCAGGGGGTATACTTTTCATGAACACGTTTTCCTGATGTTTCGATACTGTCAAACCTTTCCTCACAGACATAATGCCAGTCTTGCCTGATCAGGACGATTGCTATATTGTGTCATTTATCATTGGTAAATGATTGTCAGGTGATCACCCTATCTGTTTTACTTAAAACTTTGACGACCTTAAAGCAAAATTGAAAACTAATGTCTAGACGCACAAGAACAAACGATAATCATACCTCAAAAAAGCCATTGTTTTGCACATGGGGTCCAAAAGAATGATAAAAAAGATTTTTTGACGAGACTAGACGCTTCCCACGCTTTTCCAGATAAAAAACAACAACATTGAACAGGAATTTGCACAACCAGAACCAAACCAAAGAAACACAAATGGAATATAGCAAAACAAACAGATAGACATAATGTAGGATAAAGAAGAAAATTGTCATTTTGAAATGGTTTTATGTAAAGACCAAACTGTCAAATCTTATAAAATCGTTACCAGTTTCGCGGCAGCCCTCGTGGCTGAGCGGTTTAGAGCGCTGTTTCTTAATCACTCGATCATCTCACCGCTGTGTCTGGTGGGGGTTCAAGCCCCGCTCTGGCCACATGTGAGACAAGCCAAGTTCTGCTTGCGGGTGTATCATATGAGCTGAAATAATCTTGAAAGGGACGTAAAACTAAATTAAAAACAAGTTACCAGTTTCGCTTGTGTAATATGAGTATAGATGTCATGAAACAAGTCCATATAGACAATTTTTTCCTTAAAAGTCATATCTAAAGGTTTTGATTTTGTAAATATGAAATAGATATTGATGAAAGTACTGATCGCAGAAAACCTCACCAAATTATCATCACTGGTTTTGGAGATAGCTTGTTTTTAAATTTGGCATTTCATCTCATGAATATTCATTAGTGCCACTATGACATCATAGAAGCACATTGAATATTTTGAATATCATCAATACAAACAACTAAAACAAACAAATTATCATTTGAAAACAATTATAAATCATTTATACAACTTATAGTTTCAGTTTCAAAACATTTTATGACCATTAAATGAATCATTTTGATTTTTAATTTTTAACCAAGGGAGACTACTCTTACATGAAAATAGTGCTGTCAATTAGATAAAGTCCCGTATCTTTGGAGCCGATGGATATTTTTGGGTTTATTTTTCGATAAACAAGTCCCAATTACAAATGGGACCAGCAGACAAAGAATAAAAATGATACAGAAGAACTTTTGTATGTCCCCTTTAAAGAAACAACGAAAAGTCTGGTGTTGGTATTGAAATCGTTATTTAAGAACGATGTGTTTCTGAAACTGATCCCAAGATAATATTGTTTACTTGTTTCTTAAATCATACGTGGTTAGTTTGTAGACAACGCAGCGATGAATTTAATTTCGTAATAAAAGCCTTGCAGACGATTAGTTTATCTTGTTCTCTTCAAACATTGATGGATGAATAAAACTGTACAGTCATGTCTTCTTGACATTAAGCGGATAAAATAAACATGTTAACAGAAAAAAAGAAAAAAAAAAGAAACCAATAATAATAATAATAATAATAAAAAATAAAAAACAAAAAAAAAACAAAAAAAAAAACAAAAAAAAAAAAAAAAAAAAACATAAGCTCATTTCATTTCAATGTCATGCTGAACAAGGATGAGACATAGATGTAAACAAGAACATGATCTGACGATGTCAAAGTACAGTGTATGAAATCATTAATATACGAGTACATATTATCTACATGTACCCTTGCTACAATCTGTTTACACTCGATAAATAATGTGTTTTCTTCATATGTATGCGAGGGCATAAGATGTAGTGAATTCCGAAAAATCGTCGGAATTCGTGTCAATGCAAAATGCTCCAATTTAGGAAATTTAATCTATTTGGAAAGTCTCCAACGTAAGCCAGTAATAATTCTGCTGTTTATGCGTTATGATGGCAGAAAAGAGGTTTAATATTTTATTTTACTCTGAATTATACCGTAAAATGCACCCGAGACAAAACAGTAAGAGATTCATCACGAGGACCAAAATAAGTAAATGTTGTGAGCCACTGCGGATGATGAGGGTGAGGTTGGGGCCCTGTAAAACCGCGTTAAGCCCACTCCAAGTAATTTTATATTACCGATCGTTCCAAGTGATATGTCTGTAGTGACTCTATTTGTTTTTTTTGTTTTTTTTTTTGGAGTGACATATAGTTGTGCTGTTTGAACCTTATGTACGTTTTCATAGTTTGAGTTAAGTTTGGGTAACTGAGTGACCGCCTATTGGTAAATAGCTGCTTACTCGGCTTACGATATGTTTTTTTAGAATAAGTACCTAATTGTCAATTTAGTTTTCCCCTCTCGGTTTTTAGAGTGGGAATGTCTTTCTGATTGTGTCTATTCCTGATCATTGCCTACTTGTACTTTTTTTTCGTGATCTTCAAATAATGGAAAGAACGTTATTTTCGATACAAAAATCTTTGGTTGAGATACAGCTTGTCCTTGATAGTTCTTCTCATTGTTGTCAACAATCACTCATTCTCAGTACAGCTGTATAATTATGTATGGCTATTAATTAATTAAAATAAAACTGATATCGTTTAAGAGCAGATCATATATTAATGACAAAGAGGGGTGGGTCATACCGCTGTTTCGGCTACTCAAGCCTCTTCAGTGACCCTATAAGATTTGGCAACATGGAGCCAAAGAGAATTATTGTAATTTAGCACCTTTCGACAGGGTAGTCAATACAAAGTCTAGTAGAATCAAAATTGGGCCCAATATATATTTTAAACGTTGGTAAGAAAATGAATCTAAACCGATAATGATTTTCCAATTTCTCAGAATACCCTCGCTGATCTCAAAGAACCAAAAGGAAAATATAATCTGCACTGTGGATGATGTACTAGGAAACCTCAGTAATTTCTTCACTGACCATTCAAAGACTGTTCTGGTATGATTTATCTTCACATTTCTGCCGCTCTGCTGTACTCGCCATTTTTCTTTCTGTTTTCGTTTTTCTTTTTGGTGCATATCGAAGGGGGATTGGGAAAGAGTGCTAAGTATTTTAGCCTTCATTCTCGCCTCCTGGATTAGGATTTTAAATCAAGATTTTTGATTCGTGGACATTCTTACTTTTCGGTTTTATCTGGATGTCTCCACATTCTATATAAATTAATGACCATGAATATTCTGGATATGATCGAATGTTCTGCTTATGCTTTTTGAATTTCATGAAAAGACAACAAACCGTCTGGAGTAATTATATTCTATAATAGCCTAAAAGCAAAAGAATTGAGCTGCAACTTGTGTTGTTCGGTCAGGTAAAATACAAACCACCAGCTTCATAACAGAAACTTGCTTGAAGCTGTATATTTATTCTAAAACATATTCCAAACTATGTCTAATAATTAAATCATTGTCTAGAATACGACTGAATCTAAACGTCTATTTGCTGAATACTCTGAAAGTCTCCCTGTACATCATCCATAGTGCAGGTTATATTTTCTTTTTGGCCCTTTGAGATCAGCGAGGATATTCTGAGAAATCAGAAATTTATTATCGGTTAATATTCATTTTGTAACCACAGTTTAACATATTTGGTCCCATTTAGATAATATTAGTATTTGTATCGACTACCCTGTTGAAAGTTGCAAAATTTCTGTAATTCTCTTTGGCTCCATGTTGCCAAATCTAAAAGGTCACTGACGAGACTTTAATAGTCGAAACCGCGGTATGGCCCATCCCCTTTCTCATTCATGTGTTCACTGCTCTTAAAGGATCTCAGTTTTAATTTTTATCTAAATAGTCTTGCTTAGAAATTGATAGATACATGAAAGGTTTTACGATTATTACTCATGCTATACGATCTAACGATCTATAGAATTAAGAATCTTGAATGGAATGTTTCTTACTTTATATACATCATTTTAAGTATTGTTACGAGCAAGCCCAGCTAGACAAAATAATAATAATAATAATAATCAAAAAACAAAACAAAACAAAAAACACACAAAAAAAAAACATTTAACCCTAAAAATGATTTCAAGGATCCGGCTAATCCAGGAAAGAACAACCGACAAAGTTAAAAAATTAATACATGTATTATATTCAAACAAATAAACAAATAAATGCAATCATAACATACAAATAAATGAATAAATAAGTAAATAAATAAACAACTTAATTTCACATTTTAACATAGATGTTTTGACATCAGGTATGCTATAATGACTAGCAATTTCTAGAAGATCACTCTTTAACAGCTCTTGAGAAGGCGCAGCAATGGAATCTTCAAGTTTGAATGACATGGTTGCTTTTGCTGGTATGACAAACAGTAAATAATTTTTCAAATTCAGAATAAATTCGGTGCACAAAATGTTCTATCCCGGCTCAGAGCCCACAAAATCTGTTACGAGCAAGAGTAACTAGACAAAACAAAGAAACTTTTAACCCTAAAATTATTTCAAGGATCTGGCTAATACAGCAACGAACAACCAAAAGTTTAAAACTTAATATCATACTCAAACAAATAAACAAATACATGCAATCATAACATACAAATAAATGAATAAATAAGTAAATAAATAAACAACTTTCATTATAACTGCCTAAATAAGTCCTTATCCCTCAAAATGTCAATTCACAAATATCCTCTATCTAGTTTCAAAATGTTCAAGTCCATAAGAGCACAAGATGTATATCCACCGTTTATAATAATGGTCCACAGAGAATAATTCTAATCCAAACTAGTGAAACAACCAAAACTATAAACTTTAAATCACTTCGAATTTCTGAATGCTTGAGACTGGATTGAGACCTGTATATGTACATCAGGAAAATCTACTAGCTTCTAGAAAATTATATAATAAACTGCTCTCTAGAAGAACGAAAAAAAAATAAAAAATAAGAAATGTTCTTCAGAAGCCTTCGGAAAGATCCTTAAGGATCAAGGGCCGAAATCAGACCACTCAAGATTTCACCAGAGTCTGCTAGTAGGTATAGAAAATATATTATTTCTGTTATATGGTGACAATAATAAATCACCCAGTTCGAATCATACAGTTTCAACCAGAAGCTTCTATAATCTGCTAATAACTTCTTAATTATAATAATAGTTTTAAAATTATCAATGACATACTTCTGTCAAGTTCTAGACTCTATAAATTCTAGAAGCAAGCGAATATCATAAAAATGAAATTCCATATATATATATAGAAAAAAACAGTCAGAATTCTTCGTGTGACGCACAATATAAATAAAAGTCTGGTAAGAGAAATAAATAGAAAGTCTTTTGTTGTATTTTTCCTTTTTCTGTAAGCGCTTTCACAGCTTCATGGCTGATCTTCAGACATAACCCTATTATATAATTATATATAATTATATATATATATATATATATATATATATATATATATATATATATATATATATATATATATATATATATATATATATATATATATATATATATATATATATATATATATATATATATATAACAGTATGCATACGTATATCTACTGTTGAAAGACATTATGTTAAATAAAATATAACAACTCAACTTTGTGATTATTTCCCTGGTCATCTATACGTACATGTATTTCTAGTAACGATTGTGGCACGTAAAGACATATCAATTTTAAAAGATGTTCGGAAGCAGGGCTTTAACTGACAGAAGTAATGTTGCCTCCACTGTGAATCAATTTAATCTTATTACCGCCACATTTTTAAAGCTAACACTCGGCCATTAGTTTTCTATCTGATTTCATGGACCTCATGGATTTGTTTCAGAAGACAACAAAGCCGCATGCCTTTTTGGCTTAAAGCAATTTACATTATTTATCTTTTTTGCATAGAGGGCATTCGAACAAAAGCAGACAAAGATTATGAGACAACGGAATCCATAAAAGCAAAATGAAATTAGGGAGAATATTCCCAGAGATAAAAGCCTAGCCATTGAATTTTTAGAAATTTATAGTTTATATTGACCGAACATCAATTTGATGTCTTTTCATGCTGTTAATGGATTTCTCTACATACAGCTTAAATTCAGCATAATCGTGATTATGGGCGATTTTAATCACTTATTTCTGTCTCGAATATAAGCTGCAGGTGTTAAGTGAATTTCAAATGACGTAATCAGAACAAACCTTATATTAGCTCTGTGGCGCTTATAAACAATATTGATATTGGGCCCCAAACGATGTGATATCAAATATTAAATAAAACGAGTCAAAACACAGACTAGAGAATTTGTAACAATAACATTTTGTCAATGCTGTCTATGTCTGCATGACAACAAACTGCATACAAGGAGATGTTTGCCATATTCTTAATATGTTAATTTTGCATATTTGTTTCATGATATGAACTGCAAATGCATTTAATACGGTACTGAATGATTTTTTAGAAATTTTCGTCCAAAAATGCGTTTGAACTTTTTATTTGGAATCATTTAAATAGTTAAGGACAAATTCTGTCAATACCATTTTGCATAAACACTGGAAAGATGACGAATTGTGTTAATAAAATGATAACCCAGCAAAGAATATTTACTATTTTGCATGTAGATCGTAGAACTGAAACCAACATGTTTTACTTTACTACAAAACTGTTTTCGATAAAAACAGAGCGTTGCTATATGACGCGTTGAAGCCCGATCTTTCGAAAGCAGAGTCGTACCCAGTGAACTTGGCTTAATTAATTTAGTTTATCAGCCTTCCTGACGTTCTCAGTAGCATAGTTTCCTCGAATCTGAGGCTTCCAAGATAGCCGGTGACAGTTCACAGGTTTCACTTGTGAGGATGATTTGAGTCGCGTCATGAGAAAGCCGGACTTTTAGCTATGCGCAAACAAAGGCGCAGATCAGCTTTGCAGCAACTGTACAGCTGATCAGCGCCCTTGTTTTCGCTACAGGGATAGTACAATTCCTCTTCTATTTAAATCCAAAATTTCAAGCGGCTATCTTCTTCTGTGACTGTACAGACCGGTTTTCTCGCGTCGGGGCGCATTATCGTATATCGTTAAAGTAAAGATAACCTTTTCGGCTGGAAAAATATATCTGTGCGATAATATCCTGCCGTTTTACAATTTCTGCTTTTTGCTAAATGAATTGTCTTGCGTTAATGTTAGCTACTACTTTTCGTACACCTTCCTTGAATATGGCACACATTTCGCATACCATGCTGTTGACGTGTTGGAATGCACATATGACCATGTCTTTAAAGGGGCACCTGGAGTATAAAAGGCCGAAGATCTACAAATTTAACCTATGGTATCATTTATTCAATTCATTCGGATGTGACAAAATATTGAAGTCTGGAAGGAATTTGACTGAAGGTGTGCAGGAGAAGCACGGTAACAAAAAAAACAAAAAAACAAAAAAAAAAAAACAACAATTATTTAATTCAATGAATATCAAAGCAAGGCCGAATATCACATGTGTTGTGTACTTATTTTCTCATTGTTTTAATAGATATATTAACACCTCTTTTCAAGTACCACATACCAGAGTTCATTTTTTTCTTTTTGAACCACACAAACATGGCTTGCCGTGGAAAGGTTCAGTAATCATTTGACATCTGATTAGTTAATTGTCAGGTGGAGCGACTAATCCAATAGTCTAGATGACCAATTCCTACTAGGAATAAACGTCTTTCTTATCACGTTTTGATGCTACTTATTTTTCCTGCTTGTCTGTGCGACGTGGTGTTAACTTGTCAGGGGAATTATAATTATCCTCGATAGAGAGCTTGCGATAATACATGTTATGTACCTTTTAACGGGACTATGAGCCATCTTTTTGGGAAATAGCAACTCTTCGATTTATTATAATATTATGTTTCTATCTTCCCTATTTGTTTTTGTAAACCAAACATATTTGTTGTTTTTGTAAAAAAAATATTTATTTATTTATAAAAATATTTAAACAGGATGAAACACGTTTAATATTTCAAAGTAGAACAAAACATTAAGGAGTCTGGTTCAAAATAATAAAATGAATAATTTAACAAAATTAAAAAAAAAAAAAAATAAATAAAAAAAAAAAAAAAAAAAAAAAAAAAAAAAAAAAAAAAATAAGAAACACTTTTTTTTTTGTTTGCAAATACCAATTTTTTACCAAAAAATAAAATGTCCCATTTCTACAAGGATATTTCCCATAGAAATGTGCAACGAATAACTACTGACTGACCACCTGATTACTGGTTAACCGCTCAGGTCTGAGCCTGTCCAGGGAATGTGGTTCAAGTCAAACCATCCATACATATTAGCCTTAATGGCTTACTTTCGAGCACATGTTGGATGCCATGACATGCTAATGTATGATAATGCACGAATCTGTTACTAGGCTGCTATTCCTTTCATAACAGACCGATCTCGTTTATCCTCAACGTTTGTAAGTTATGGTTCCTAAGCTCTAGACAATGAAATGGTCTAGACAATGATTCGATTAGTCTGTATTTATTGAAGTGAGTAAATAAATTTGATGCAAAGGAAGCGTTTTTATTGCATTTGACGCTTGATTGATCAATGGTCTTACTGTGCAGAGCGAATATTTTACACGCTACAAATAATCACAGAACTTGATGCAGGAATTATGTACTGATGGTGAATACTCATATAATTATTGTATGCATGCTGCTGAGATTTTATAATTGCAATAACCAAACAGAACCTCTTACATATTTCTGATCATGTATCTGAATCTCTGCACAAAGGAAATTTCTGATTTGAATCTAATCCGTACATATGTTTGCAAATTGCCCCATATATCCTTAAAGGTCATATCTAATGGTTTTGATTTTGTAAATATAAAATATGTATTATTGGAAGGCACTTTTTGCAGAAAACCTCGCCAAATTATTATCACTGGTTTTGGAGATAGTTTGATTTGAAATTTGTCACTTTATCTCATGAATAAGAACATTGAAAATTGTCAATATCATCGCCACAAACAACGAAAACAAACAACAACAACTTATAATTTGAAGACAATAATAAATCATTTATACAACTTATTGTTTAAGTTTCAAAACTTTTTATGACCATTTAATTGAACTATTTTGAGTTTCAATTTTTTACCAAGGGACACTACTCTCACATCAAATAAAGTACTGTCATTTACATAAAGTCCCATATCTTTTGAGCCGATGGGTATTTTTTGGTTTAGTTTTCGATAAACAAGTCCCAAGAAAAATGGGACCAGCCGACAAAGAATAAAAATGATACAGAAGAACTTTTGTATGTACCCTTTAAAAGTACCATAGTGTTTTTGGTAAATGCAGTCAAAATAAATTATGATTATAGCCGTAAACCGTTCGTATGTGCTATAATGCATCGTTGACTTTTCCATTTTATCTGCAACATAGTGTAAACTAATTCATTTCTTGTCCTTTCTTGGCCCACCGGGGCTCAACTGATAGTATTATTCAACTTCATTGACTAGTTAGAGATTCACCACGAGGACCGAATAACTAACTAAATGTTATGAACCACTGCAGAAGCTGAGGGTGAGGTTATGGCCATGTAAAACCGGTTTAAGCCCGCCAGTAACTTTGTGTTACTGATCGTTCCAAGTCGATACTTCTGTGGTGGTTCTTTTTGTTTTATGTCTTGGTGTTTTTAAAAGAATTTTTTGTGCTGTTGGCGCCTTATGTATGTTTTCATATTTTTAGTTAAGTTAAGGTAACTGAGTGGCCACCTATTGGGAAAATAGCTGCTCATTCGGCTTACGATATGTTTCATGGTATAAGTACCTGATTGTTAGTTTGGTTTTTTCCCACCTCGGTTTTTGGAGTGGGAATCTTTTTTCTGATTGCGCCTTTTCCTGATTTTTGCCTACTTGTACCTTTCTTTAGTTCCAGATTTTTAGTGATGTTGGTTGGCGTCCCAACCCAGCGGGCACATGACGTCAAAATGACGTCATATCAACGTCGATGCGACGTCACGCCGTCGCATCGACGTCGATCTGACGTCATTTTGACGCCATGTGCCTGCTGGGAAGGATTTTTGGTTGCCTGGTACCATACCATCAGGAAAACATGTCCGTGCAATGAATACCCCCTTAAACACCACATTTATATAGTAAAACTGGGGTATGCAGGGTTATACCTAATTTTCCTAATTCAAAACATACCTTGTGGGTACTCGTTAGAACCGCCTCAATGTTTTGAGCAAAAAAATTAAAAATATCGAAATTTTACTATGAATTTTTTTAATATTCATTATGAAAACTTGTCCATGCAATAAACAGAGATTTTTTTCACTTGTAAAAGGACCTCTGACGGTGGTAATGGGAGCCATAATGTATAGCTGCCTCAGATTTTGATAAAAATAAATCTTGGTCAAATGCTTCTGTTTTTGTATACATGTTTGCTGGTAGTCCATAGTTTATGAAATTGGATTGAGGTTCTTGTTTCAAAAGAAGTACCGCTTTATTTTTGGGTTAAAATGGGCATATTTTGTATTAAACGTATAGAAAAATAGAAAAGTATTTATTTAACATTGTTCCCCCCGAGTCCCAAGAAATCCCTTTGCATATGAATGTATTGTCATATTATACGTAATATATGTGAATGGCGTTCTGGGACTCGCGGGGGAACAGTACCCTACAGTCCAAAATGTTATCTCAGTACTAGAGCCCAAGTATGTGAAATTGTTTTTAAATTAAAATTAAAAAGAAAACAAAACAGCAGTTAAGTTGTATGCCATATATAAAGTACAAAAAATGGATATATACATTGGTTTCCAAAATTAACCCAAATCTGCTTGATTTATAACCACTTTTTATGTTCCATTCCCCAGAAATGAGGGTACTGTACTTTCTGTGGAACAAACTTTTGTAATCATTCTATACTAATATTGTCCACTTGTTTACACGGCCAATAACCTCTTGCACCACCAACAGTAACATTGGTGGACTATTTTCCTATTTTTTTAAAATGTACTAACTTCCAAATCAACAACTTTTCAGTCAGGTCGGTACGATGCCACCACTGTCTAGGTATTAGCCAGTACCATGGGAACTTAAAATGTCTTTGTCATTGGTACAATACAGCGACGTAAAGTTTCAAATCACCAACTTTAAGGGTGTTTACACAATTTTCCATTCACTTGCATAAAACTATTTGCTTATTATATCACGTTAGGCATAAAAACAAGAATCTTTCAGTTCCTTAATGAAATCGATTCTAAATAAAGGCCCTGGGTTTGATCCAATCGTGGGGAGCCGTGCTGTGCCTGAGACACACTAACCTCCCTCCCCCCCCCCCAGAGTACTGGGTACAAGAAGTAATACGTGGCTCGATCCCAAAATGACTGAAAAACTGTTCGTATTAAAGGATGCTCGACCATAATCTAATGGAATCAAAAATAACTTTTATGATTATAATCACTTCGACACAACCATAATACTGAAACGAGACACATGTAAGACAAGCCAGGTTCTGTTTGTGGGTGTGCCTGGAGTTTTTTCTTTGGGTTCTCATGTTTTCGTCCACCTACTGATTGGTCAATCTCATACGAGCTGAAATAATCTTGAAAGGGACATTAAAGTGAATCGGAAAAATAAATATATTGAAGGCCGTGTTGTAACAAATAAATACTCATGCAAGGTTGCTCAGTGTGACCAAGTTTTGTCACAATGGGCCGTGTCTGGAGAAAATGTTTTTGGTTTAGATCGAACTCTAATCAAGCTGTGCAAGACATAGAAGATGGATTGAAGTTTTGTTAATTAATGACACAATTCTGAGTAGCTGGTTGGTCATCGCTGATCTGGGTATAAGGTTTTGCATATAACAGATAGCAGGTTTTCTTATGAGTTAACAGTGCCTTTTATAATGTTTGGTAGTACTTAGACAATAATATTATACAGGTAACTGCTAAAGGTTTGTACCCAAAATGTTGACGTTGTAATATTTTAATTTGATTTCAATGGCATAATGCATGTTTATCGCACTTTACACGGTGTTGCATGCACAAAATATGATACAATAGTGGAATTAAAGGACTACAAGCAAGGAAAAGCGAAAATTTAAAATTTTCTCAGATATGAAATTTTGACCCCCACCCCCGCTAAAATCGCCTTTTTTACACTATATGGAGGAAATAGTCAAAACTTTTGATAGTAATAGGTTCAGAATACATTGGGCTTTTGCCCTAATCATGAAATACCACCACCAGAACCTTTGTGACTTTGTTATGGTATTTTGAAAACGAGGCATAAAACCCCAAAGAATGTCACAGATTCTTTGAAAATTTCATTCGAAAAAAAAAATGGATTTTTTTCTTATTTTTGCTCAAAACATAGATCGTGGGTACATGTTAGAACCGCCTCGCCAAGGCGGTTCTAACGAGTACCCACAATCTATGTTTTGGAGCAAAAATGGCAAGGCGGTTCTAACGTGTACCCACGATCTATGTTTTGAGCAAAAATAAGAAAAATATGCATACCCCTGCATACCCCAGTTTTGCTATATAAAAGTGGGGTTTAAGGGGGTATACATTACACGGACATGTTTTCCTGATGTATAATTGAAAAAAAATCAGCATGGGCAAGTTTTCGTAATGCAATTTCTGTGAGATGTCATTTTTGATTTATCATGGCATTTTTCATAGTTTTGTGTTTGACCGAGCTTTTGACATTACACGCCAAAGAAAGTGAACCAAAGTTTTCAAACTGAATGCCCCTTTGAAGGTCCACTAAATCAAATCAAAATATGTTTCCTTAAAAAGGTTAAAATAGACAATGATCAAGAAATGGCGCAATCAGAAAGATATTTCCACTCTAAAATCTGAGGTGCGAAAAAACTAAAATCAGGTACCTATACTAAGAAAACATAATGTAAGCCAAACGGGCGGCTATTTTCACAATAGATGGCCACTCAGTTACCCAAACTTAACTAAAAATATGAAAAAATACATAAGGTGCTAACAGCACAAAAATTCAACACCAAGACGTAAAACAATAAGAACCATGACAGAAGTATCGCTTTGGAACGATCAGTAATATGAAATTACTGGCGGGCTTAAATCGATTTTACATGGCCATAACCTCACCCTCAGCTTCTGCAGAAGTTCACAACATTTAGTTAACTGTTCGGTTCTCGTGGCGAATCTCTTACTAGTCAATGAATCATCAACGACAAACAAATAAATCATGATAACCTCCACTATGAATAAACCAGAGGACCAATGGTCTTGTAAACGCTCACCTGAGAGCTGATATATGCGACCTCAGCTGACCTTGCCATTAAATAGGTCAAGGTCATCCGGGGGTCATGATTATACAAACTTTGTAGAGCTCTATTCACTTACGCTTCATGCAAAGTTTCAAAATCATAGGTCTGAAGGATAAGCTTTATAAAGGTTTTTGCTATTTATAGCCATGGTGGCCATCTTGGTCATGTGACTTTGACCATTTATATTAATTGTCATTCCCATTTCCTTACGATGCTCTATATAAAGTTTGGTTTTGATTGGCCAAGCGGTTTCAGAGAAGATGTTTGAATATTATTGTCATATACATGTATATAGCCAAGGGCTTTGGGGCAGACACCCCGAGGACATATTTTCCTTAAACATAAATCTTCTGTCCATTTGCATACTTCCAGCAAGTTTCCCCCCATTTAATTACATTTTACTTATTTTCCCCATTCAAATGCATGGGCAACCTATGTTTGCCTTGCCATTAAATAGGTCAAGGTCATCCCAAGGTCATGATTTAAATAAGCTTTGTAGCGCTCCTCTCCCTGATGCTTCATGCCAAGTTTCTAAATCATAGGCTTTCTGGTAATGGAGATTTTTTTAAAGGTTTTTGCTATTTATAGCCATGGCGGTCATCTTGGTCATGTGACCCGGACCATTTATATAAACTTTCATTCTCCATTCCTAAGAATGCTCCACATGACGTTTGGCTTTGATTGGTCATACGGTTTCAAAGAAGAAGATCTTTGAATATTATGGTTATATACATGTACATTGCCCCGGGGTGGGGGCAGACCTGCCACTGGGGTCCTTTTTTCAGAATCATAAATCTTCTGTCCATTTGCCCATTTCCATAGAGTTTTCCCCTCTTCAAATGACATTTTGACTATTTTCCCCATTCAAATCCATGGGCGACCTATGTTGACCTCGTCGTAAAATAGATCAAGGTCATCCCAGGGTCATGGTTTTTATAACTCACCCTTATGCGTCATGCCAAGTTTCAAAATCATAGGCCGCCTGGTTTTACTGGTTTTAGAGAAGAAGATTTGATTTTTTAAGGTTTTTGCTATTTATAGCCATGGTGGCCATCTTGGACATGTGACCTTGACCATTTATATAAATCTTTGTTCCTCCATCTCAAGGATACTACATATACAATTTGGCTTTGATTGATCAAGTAGTTACTGAGAAAATTAAGTTTTAGATTTAATTTGTAAATGACCTTTGGCCATGTTCAAGAAATGACCTTGACTATTTATACTCACAACACTTCACAAGCTCAAAATGTTGTCTGTATTTATTAACTTTCAGGTCACAGGCTACAAAACTTACTGAAAGAATCAATGTTTTCACTTTTTCCATTGAAAAGCCTGTGTTACCAAAATTGAGCTTGCTGTAAAATAGGTCAAGGTCATCCAAAGGTCATGATTTATATAAACTATGATGGGCCAGAGTTCCCAATGCTATATACATAACAAGTTTTGTTGAAATCGGATCACCAGTTCCAGAGAAGAAGATTTTCTTTATGTTTTATTTTTTTTTTTTTTTTTTTTTTTTTTTTTTTTATTTTGTTTTTTTTTTTTTCATATATGGTCATAGCGGCCATCTTGGTCATGTGACCTGGACCATTTACATAAACTTTCGTTCCCCATTCCTAAGGGTGCTCCACATGAAGTTTGTCTTTGATTGGCCAAGCGCTTTTAGAGGAGAAGATCGTTGAAATTGTGGACGACGGACGACGACGGACGAACGGCGTCCTATAAGCTCACCTTTTAACCTTCGGCTCAGGTGAGCTAAAACTTAGTAAGCAGATTATGTCGTAGTGTGGTATATAGAGTAGGAAATAGAAATCGTGTATTACAATGGACAAGCTCTGATTATGAAAACATATCCATACAATATACAGAGAATACAGGGATTGTAAAAAAAAAAATCAGTTAAAGATTTTTATATCTTTTAAATTTTTGCGCAAAACAATGATTGTGGGTACACGTTAGATACGCCTCGATGAATACCCACGATCTATGTTTTGGATTAAAATAAGAAAAATATGTAAACCCCTGCAAGCCCCAGTTTAAAATATACAAGGGTTCAGGGTGGTATACGATCAGGAAAACATGTCCATGAAATGTATTCCTCCTTGAACCCCACTTTTACATAGTAGAACTGGGGTTTTCAGGGGTATATCTTTTTTCTTATTGTTGCACCAAAACATAGATTGTGGATACTCGTCACGTGTACCCACAATGTAACGTGTACCCACAATGTATGTTTTAAAGCAAAAATACGAAACATATCATTTTTTTTTTCTTCTGAAAAGTTTCATTTTTATAACTTATGCTTTTCATGGACATGTTTTCCTGATGTTTCGATACTGTCAAACCTTTGCTCTCAGACATAATGCCAGTCTTGCCTGGTCAGAATGATTGCTATATTGTGTCATTTATTGATGAATGATTGTCATATGATCACCCTATCTCTTTTGCTTAAAACTTTGACGACCTTAAAACAAAACAGGAAACCGATGTCACAAAAAGAAATTATTATCAATCTCAAAATTTGCCATTGATTTGCATATGGGGTCAAAAGGAATGATAGAAAATGTTTTTCACGAGACTAGACTCTTACCACGCTTTTCCAGATAAAAAAACAACGACGACCAGAAATTGACACAACCAGAACCTAAATAGAAAAACAAATGGATATAGCAAAACCAAAAGATGGGAATAACAATAAAAAATAAAATAAAATAAAATAATGATAGTAATAATAATAATAATAATAATAATAATAATAATAATAATAATAAAAACACAACAAAAAACGACATTATATTGAAATGGTTTATCGTAAAGAATAAAAAAAACAACAACTCTTATTAATGTTTTACCAGTTTCAAAAGAGGAATATGAGTAAAGACGTCATGGAACAAGTCCATAAATACGCATTATGATAAATTTTCGGTTACCAATTGTTTGGATTTTTTTCTTTTAAGAAATAACGAAACGTCTGGTGTCGGTATTGAAATCATTATTTTGGAACGATGAGTCTAAAACTTCTCCCAACGTAATTTAGTCTACTTGTATCTTAAATCATGTGAATAGTTTGTAGACAACGTAGCGATGAATTTAATTTCGTAATAAGAGCCTTCCAGACTATTAGTTTATCTGGTTCTCTTCAAGCATCGATGGATGAATAAAAACTGTACAGAGATGTCTCTATGGCACGAAGCAAAAAGAAACATAACAAAACAATTGAAAGAGCATAAAGGCTACATTAATAGCTTAGTAACTAAAGAAATGGGACACCGATTAGCTCTTTCTCTTCTCTGGTTTGATTTTAATTGTATTCACATTCTTATTTATTTTTTTATTCAATTATACGTCCCTTTCAAGATTATTTCAGCTAATATGAGACGGGCAATTAGAAGGTGGGGCGAAAACGGAATAACCCCGAAAAAGCATCTGGCATACCCGCGAGCAGAATTTGGCTTGTCTCACATATGGCCAGAGCGGGGCTCGAGCCCACACCAGACACAGCGGTGAGATGATCGAGTGATTACGAAACAGCGCCCTTAACCGCCGGCCACGGGGCCGCCCCTTATTCAGTTGAAAAAAAAAGAAGAAAAATCATGAACATGAGCTTAAGTTGACAATCTCCAGTGTTTGAAAGCATCCACGTTGCTATAGATCCTGTACGCTCGTAGCAGACTCATGTCACAGATTTATCGTTATACATATGAATGAAATGAATGTATTCGACCAATAGGGACAGGTGTGTCATACATATTTATAACGGCAAGTCTTTGACGTGAGTCTGCTACGATCGCGCAGGGTTTATAGCCACGTGGATGCTTACACTGTAGATTGACAACTTTAGCTCATGTTCATGTTCCGAATAATTGTCGGATCATTATCCATTGCAAAGCAAAATGACACGAATTTACTATCTATTGGAAAATTCCCAAACGCAAGCCAGTAATAATTCTACTGCTTATGCGTTATTATGGCAAAAAGAGGTTTAAGATTTTATTTTACTCTGGGTTTATATCATAAAATGCACCTGCGTCAAAACTGTATCGTGATCTCGAAATAAAGCAAGGAAAACAATAGTCATGGACTTATTTTTTTAAGCTTGAGACATAGCTTGTTCATTTGAAACCTTAACATATATTCTTAACTGATATCAAAAATCACCCATTCTCTGTGTTAAAGTATTAGCATTATCTCTTCCATCTGCACATAACTTGGTTTTCCAGGGAAGAAGTGTTTGTGTTTCTCGGCACAGTTTCCCAGTTTATTTCAATCCTCTTAAAGGCTTATATTTCTAATACAGCTGAGGATGAACTAGATCAAACTCTCAGAAACATCTGAAAAAATCTGTGACCAAACAATTGGTGTTTCTCTCATCTACCCAAATAGTTTAAAGTTGTTCAAAAATAAGTTGACTGTACAATAACTTACTTCAAACAGTCGCGGAAATTTGAAACAATTGATCAGTTAGATTCACGTTCGAGTGGAGACAGACATCTCAATTTTTACTGGAAGTATCGATGGATAATCTAAAATAATGACCAAGTTGAATATTCCGCTAATGCATTTAACTCATATGAAAATAAAATTAAGTGTCTCGAGTAAGCATTTTATGTTAATAGCTTAAGGACATTGAGCTCTGTCGCTTGGTAAATAAGCCTTAGGATTGATCTGACCAGTCGGATACAAACCAAAATCTTGAAGACATGTTCCCTGTCTATTGAGGGTCGTTAGATAAGGAAACCTAGTGGTCTGATAATGACTCAAAATACTGTTGGGGGCGAAAACAGGAAAAATCAATATTGAGTGCAGAGGTAGGCAGTTTTATTTCACAGGATATTCGGGACCATAAAACCAATAAACAGTGGAACTACAGGTATTATCCTTTAGGTGCCTCTTTATTACCCCCTGCAGACATGTGATAATCACCTTATTATGACGGTCCTTTGATCTAAGGATCATATTGCACCATTAGATGTCATTGACTGAATAAACAGTGGTACCAATATAGTTCCTTCAGGAGCTCAGCCTTTAATGTTTTTCGAGCATTGATAAAAGGAAATCAGATTGTGATGTTAAAATTTAACCCAAAAAGCCAAACGGGCAGAGGTTATTGCTCGTATAAGCTTTGCTCAGAAGTTTATAAATACGATTATTAAACTAGTTCCTCCGGTTAAGTGGCTGCTAAAATGTGCGATGCAAAAATGTATACAGGATCGCGGTGGCCTGGTGGTAGAGCATCGGGCTCCAAATCAAATGGTCCTGGGTCCGATTCGCACACGGGGCGCCGTTTTGTGTCCTTGGGCAAGACAAAGTAACTCCCCACATTACTGTTTAATACCCAGGCATCGGTGGCTCCGTCCAGACATTACTGAAAAATTGGTGACTGCGACATTAAGCATCAATACAAACAAACAAAAATATTATCTTTACCTGGAAGGATCTTTATGTACTGAGCTCACCGGAGCTTATATTGTACTACTATCATACTTGCCCACTCAAAATAGGTCTTGTTTTATCTTATCTTATCTTATCCAATCTTTACTTATGTTATCTTATCTTACCTTATTTAAATGTTGTAAACGCCCCTCAGTTTAAGTGGATAATCTAGAACTTTTGTGACACCAGTTTTCACAGTTTTTTAATTAAATGTAAGGACCAATGATCCTGTAAACGCTCACCTGAGATCTGAGATACCAATATACCTTATACCAATTAGCGTGTTTGACTATGATAAAACACATGTATATAACCCCAGGACAGGGTCAGAATACTCCCTGGGGTCTATTTCTTTTTCAAATTCATAAATATTCTGTCAATTTGCCCATTCCCTGAAGGATTTTCCCTTCAATGACATTTTAACAGTTTTCTGTACATGTGACCTATGTGAAGATCTTTGAATCTTATAGTAATATACGTGTATATCGCAAAGGAGTAGGGGCAGATCAGAATCTGGGGTCCATTTTGTTTTTCGAATCATAAATCTTGAGTCCATTTCCCCATTTCTTTCAAATTTTTCACTTCAAATGACATTTTGACAATTTCCCCAATTCGAATGCACGGGCAACCTATGTTAACCTTGTCGTTAAATTGCTCAAGGTCATCCCAGGGTCATGATTTATATAAACTTTGTAGAGCTCCTCTCCCTGATGCGTCATGCTAATTTTCAAAATCATAAGCCTTCTGGTTCTGGACAAGAAGATTTTTAAAGGGTTTTACTATTGACAGCCATGGCGGCCATCTTGGTCATGTGACCTGGACCATTTATATAAATTTTCGTTCCCCCTTCCTAAGGGTGCTCCACATGAAGTTTGTCTGTCATTGGCCAAGCGGTTTCAGAGAAGATCTTTGAATATTATGGTAATACACATGTATATTGCCCCGATGTTTGGGCAGACCAGCCCCTGGGGTCCATATGTCAGAATCATCAATCTTCAGACCATTTGCGCATATCTTGCAAGTTTTGCCTTTCAAATGACATTTTGACAATTTTCCTCATACAAATGCATTGGCAACCTATGTTGTCCTTGCCGTAAAATATGTCATGGTCATCAAAAGGTTATGATTTATATAAATTGTGTTGCGCTCCATTCCCGGATGCTTCATGCCAAGTTTCAAAATCATAAGCCTTCTGGTTCTTGAGAAGAAGATTTTTAAAGGTTCTTGCTATTTATAGCTATGGCTGCCATCTTGGTCATGTGACCTGGACCATTTATATAAACTTCCGTTCCCCCTTCCCAATGATACTCCACGTGAAGTTTGGTTTTGATTGGTCTAGCGGATTCAGAGGAGAAGATCTTTAAATTGTGGACGACGACGACGACGACGGACGTCCGGACGACGGACGGAGCATGGCTATCCTATAAGCTCACCTTGTGAGCCTTCGGCTAAGGTAAGCTAAAACACTGAGATCTTCCACCACTTCGGAGCCGAGTACCATTATATCCAGCTATGTCTGACAGTGCGGCAAAACGCATTAAGTGAACCGAACGAAAGACCGATTATCGGACTAGGTACACATCTGACAGTATTTCCAATGACTGCATGTTATGTGAAATACTGGAAAATATTCTCTAAAAACTTAGATGTGTGCTGGAAGCTGGAAAAGTCTGTTTGTTGTAACAGCGCATTTAGTTCAGCTGACATTATTGCATATTGTTAAATGAAATATATGATATGATGTAATCTTGAACTTTTATTTCTAAGATGTTATTGCCGGACTCCAGAAATACATTTCAGACTTAGGGGTCGACTGCAATCAACCATTTGATAATTTTAACTTGATACTGCAGAATATCATAATATATTAATATAGGAATCGAAAGATACCTTTAACGACGAAGACTTGTTGCTTAGGCTAGACCGTCTATAGAAAGGTAAAAGTACGCAATAATTAGGAAATGGCGCAATCATTCCGACAAAAATAACGAGGTGGGAAAAACTAAATTGACAATCAGGTACTTATACAAAGAGAAGATATCGTAAGCCGAGTGAACAGCTGCTGCCACTCAGCACCCGAACTTACCTATATACATGTATATGACAACATACATAAGGTGCAAATAGCACAAAAATTCAACACCAGTACGTATAATAATAAGAATAAGAACAGAGGTATCGCCTTGGAACGATCAGTTATGTAAACGGAATTTACAGAATTCAGTCCTGAGCTTGAATACTTGATACTTAAATGTGTAATTGCAAAAAAGGTACAAGTAGGCAAAGATCAGGAAAAGGCGCAATTAGAGAAAGATTCCCACTCCAAAAACCGAGGTGGGAAAAAACCAAAGAAAAAATTAGGTACTTATACCATAAAAACATTTCGTTAGCCGAATGAGCAGCTATTTTCCCAATAGGTGGCCACTCAGTTACCTAAACTTAACTAAAAATATGAAAACATACATAAGGTGCCAACAGCACAAAATAATTTAAACACCAAGACATGAAACAAAAAGAACCACCACAGAAGTATCGACTTGGAACGATCAGTAACACAAAGTTACTGGCGGGTTTAAATCGATTTTACATGGACATAACCTCACCCTAAGCTTCTGCAGTGGTTCATTACATTTAGTTAGTTCTTCGGTCCTCGTGGTGAATCTCTAACCGGTCAATGAATCATCAAGAATCATCACGAACAAGTTTGCGTTAATCTGCCCTTTAAACATATAATGATAAGTCTAAAACAGTAGATTGAGCTATTGAGCATTTTCCGAGTCTCCTAAGCTTGTAGGTACTCTTTGCACGTGACTACAGAAGCCTACATGATGTTTGTTTTATTTTTATCTTTCTCTTTTGTGTTTTCATCATTGAAAATTTTATGCTTTTTTTTCTATTGTGCTCTCTGTAAAGTCACATCTTAAACACTGGGTAATTTCAAATTATGTTCTGTAACAGAGCTTAAACTGACAGAAGTGATATGCTTCCACTGTGAATCCGTTTAATCTTATTACCGCCGCATTTGTTAAGCTACACTCAGTCATTAGTATTCTGTTTGATTTCACGGACCTTATGGGATTATTCCATGGCTAATATAATAATTAAAACAAAGCCGCATGCCTTTTTGGCTTATAGTAATTTACATTATTTATCTGTTTCCATACAAGGGTTTAGGGGTTGGAAACCATGAAGGCGAAATGAAATTAGGGAGAGTATTTTGTTATGAAAAAAGTATGATTCCCTAAGATATAAAACTTGCCATTGAATAATTAGCGGACCGGGTCAGTTGTGACAGATTTCCAAGCATTTTATATATGACATTTGATCACTGTTTAAGTGAATATGATTTTGGGCATAAACATTACACAGCATGTTCTTCAGGACCACAATAAAGGTTGAGCAGAGACATAGACACACGTGTTGTAATCAGGAGTTGCCCTCTTCACATAGACTGTCTGAAGCAGATAGGTGGGTGGGCGTCAGACTCTATGATGGCCCCGACTAAAAGCTATTCATTTTAGTTGGTTGGGGCCGGAGCGTCTTGTATGCTGCTTAGCCCATTGGCGTTCAACTGCTCTTTTTCGTTTGTTCCGGATTTTCAGTAAGTTATTTGGCATCGAGGGATCTCCATGGCTTACTAAATCTGTGAGTCCTCTTTTTTTATTCATCATGGTGGTTATCCTGATGTATTTGTTTGTCCTTGATGATTAATTGACTAGTTAAAGATTCACCATGAGAACCGAACAGCTGACAAAATATTACGAACAACATACTGCAGAAGATGAGGGTGAGGTTAAAGCCCTGTTAAATCGATTCAAGCCCCACTGAAAGCTTTTATTACTGATCATTCCAAGGTGATACTTCTGTTGTGGTTCCATTTGTTTTATGTTTTAAAGTCGAATTTTGGTGCTGTTTGAACCTAATGTACATGTACGTTTCCATATTATTATTTAACTTTGGGCAACTGAGTGGCAGCCTATTAGGAAATACCTGCTCACACTTGTTTTCTAAGTATAAGTACTTAATTGTCAATTTAGTTTTTGCCACCTCGTTTTTTTAGTTTGAATTTCTTTCTGATTGCGCCTTTTCCTGATCATTGCCTACTTGACCTTTGTATGAGTAGTTCAAACGTCACATACAGATTTTTTCATGTCCCAATACTCAACTTTGGAGTGCTCAGCAACACGCTTATCGGCAATTGTCAAGTTACTTCCTGGTTTTATTTCATTGTCATCTGTGTGGCATGCTGTGTAAATTTTGGTAAAATATATCACCATTTACATAATCTACAGCTTACTGACTTCGATGTTTGAAAGTATTGTGAACCTAAAGACAATGTTTTAAAAGAAAGCATGTTATTTACTATATCTGCACTATATCTGCTGTACTAAGGTTTCAGCGAATATGATAAATAACACGTTTTCTCCAAGAAAAATGCATTTCTAAGTAAGAGTGAAGTCAGAAAGTTGGTGATCATGTTTATGATAATAGAGTTTCCTAAAATTTACCCAGCATGCCAGACGGATGGCAGAAAGTAACTTGACAGTTGCCAATAAGCGTGTTGCTGAGCCCTCTTTGGCTGAGTTTGTGCATAAAACATTGAATGGACCGTACAAAGAATATTTCAAGAAAAATTGCCATTTTTCTTGATGCAGGTAAAACTTATATAAGGATTAGATTTTGACAATTGGTAGACACTGATTTGATCTTTTATTTCTAAGATTTTATTGCCGGACTCCAGAAATTCATTTCAGAAACTTCAACTTGATACTGTAGAATATTATTATATACTATTAATATAGGAATCGAAAGATACCTTTAAGGACGCAGAATTATAGCTCAAGCTAGACCATCTATAGAATTCAGTCATGAGATTGAATAATTGATACCATGCGTCATTTTAAGTTAAACTAAATGCGTGTATCTACCCTTGAGATATATTTTATTCATCCTAAAAAGTAGGATGGTCTATTTATCATTTTCTTAGTCACATTACCATGATTACCTTGTAGCTACTCTTTGCACGTGATTACGGAATCATATATGTGGTCTGTTTACTTTTGATTATTCTTTTTTGTTTTTCATCATTTGTGCTTTTTTCGATTGTGTTCTCTGTAAAGTCACATATAGGTTTTCGTAAAGACTAGGCAACTTTAAATTATGCTCTGTAAAAGAGCTAAAACTGACAGAAGTAATGCCGCTTCCACTGTGAATCCATTTAATCTTATTACCGCCACATTTGTTAAGCTAACACTCAGCCATTAGTTTTCTGTCTGATTTCATGAATCTCATGGGATTATTCCATGGCTAATATAACAATGAAAACAAAACCGCATGCCTTTTTGGCTTAAAGCAATTTACATTATTTATCTGTTTTCAGACAAAGATTATGGAACAAAACCATGAAGGCAAAATGAAATTAAGGACAATAATTGTGTTATGTGTTTTATCTCTATTTGAAAACTAAAAGAACATCAATTGTGTTTTATGTTATGGCTTCTTAGTTTTGTTAATGGATTTCGCGACATACAGCTTAATTTCACGAAATGCAAATATTTTGAAAAGAACATAATTGAGCCTGTGCATGAGAAAACCAACAATTTGCATAAGCGAAAACAAAGCCGCAGATCAGCTTCGCGGTGACCGCGAAGCTGATCAGCGCCTTTGTTTTCGCTACACGGATAGTACAATCTCTCTTCTTCTTAAATCCGAAATTTCAAGCTTCTAGCCTGCTTCTGTGACTGTACAGCCTGGTTTGTGTCGGACCTGGTCTGAAACTCAAATTGTTGGTTTTCTCATACACAGGCTCATATTTCAGCAACATTATCTTAGGTATTATTAAGCTTCATTAAAAAAACACTCAATTCTGTCAAGAAGATGTGTTGGTATAATTTTGATAATAAATGCATGCGGCTAAATATCATGTAAAATATAATATAAAGGTTTGATCCTTTGGAAGCAGTAAAAACATTCAAAGGGAGATAGTATGGACTATATTGCGCACTTTCGGGTAATGAACCCTCATCAGTAGCCCTTCTAATACCGGCAACGAAAGCAAGACGATTGTACTGTAATTTTGAACATTCACACGTGACTGCTTTTGTCCTGTTTCAGAAAATTATATTTGTTGCCCCTAAATGTAATTATTGCTGTTTACTCAGTCTATATTGACTATTTTCTGAAACCATAGTAATATAAGATATAAAGATTGGATCCTTTGGAAGCAGTAAAACATTCAAAGGGTGATAGTATTGACTATATTGCGCAATTTCGGCTAATGGACCCTTATCACTAGACCTTTTTTAAACCAGCAATGAACGTCAGACTAGTGTACTGCAATTTCGAGAATTTATACGACAAGTCTAAATCAAAGCCACATTCCTGAACGGGGTCAAACAATTAATACATAGCTTACAGTTTTTGGGTCATTCATTGGTGAATAAATCCTTTAAAAGAAAACATTACACATTATTTGCTTCTAAAGTGGGAGAGGCAAAATCGACTCATTTTTTTTTTGTTTTATATTTATTTGCTATTACTTCTATTAGCCGAAAATATCATCACTGCTCTTAAAGGATCTGGTTAATTTTCATTTGCTATAGCTGCAGCTGCCTCCAAGAGGAATTGGAGAAGGTACAGAATCGTGCCGCTAGATTTACTTATACTTTCGAGGAAGGAAGTACGACTGGCATTCTTGAACAACTCAAATTTCCCAAGAAAAGAGGGACGAATAATCGGCTTATATTGCTATACAAAGGACAAGGATAAAGCTAGAATACCTACAGATGACCTTATCCCCAAGACTAGGCGTTGCAGAAACAGTCACTCCAAGGAATTTCAGCTTCCATCTGCTTGTATACTGGTCTATACATGTAATTTCTTTCAACAGACTATCAGGGACTGGAAAGACCTCCCTGACTCTCTGTTTTCTACTGCTGAAATGTCAGATAATTGTGTATCCAAATTCGCTTCACTCGTGCGTTCTAGGGACTAATTTCTCACCCATCCGAGCCCCAGGTGAAATAATGTATTTTGGCGTGTCACCAGTAAACTATTTAGATTCAGATTCAGATGGAGTTGTGCCGTGTGGTGGCAATAAACGTTTCCCCGTACTTCATCCATAGTGCAGATACTTTCATTTTTGTCCTTTGAGATCAGAGAGGGTATTTTTAGAAATCAAAAAATAATTATCGGTTTAGATTCATTTTCTTACCAACGCTTAATATATTTGGGCAAACTTTTATTATACTAGTCCTTGTATCGACTACTCTATTGAAAGTTGCAACATTACAGTAATTAACTTTGGTTCAATATCGCCAAATCTAAAGGGGCACTGAAGAGGCTTCAATAGCCGAAACCGCGGTATGGTCCATCACCTTTCTCATAAATATGCTCATTACTCTTAAATGATCTCTTTTATTGTTATTTGCTATTACTGCAGCTGGTGTTGTTTCGTGTAGCGGCCCTGAAAGGTCTCCCCGCACATCATTCATACTGCAGACATTTTCCTTTTGGTCTTTTGAGATCAGAGAGGGTATTTTGAGAAATCAGAAAATTAATATTAATATTTGGCCAAATTTTGATTATACTAGTCTTTGTATGGACTACCCTGTTGAAAGTTGCAAAATTACAGTAAATCTCATTGGCTTTATTTTGCAAAAACTGGTCACTAAAGAGGCTTGAATAGCCGAAACCGCGGTATGGCCCATCACCTTTCTCATAAATATGCTCACTGCTCATAAAGGTTCTGTTTTATTTTTATCAATCCCTGATGCCCTTGGAATGAAAACGGGCTCACTTAAATGATAATGATAATGAATGTAAAGTCCATTCGTCATCAATAGGTTAAAGAGATACCATCTTAAAGAGCTAAAGTGACGGTACCACTTTTTATTCAGTTCATTGTCCTTGAAAGTGCAAAGAACTGCCACAATGAGGTGAATATCTCATCTCTGCATGGGAAAATAAAGAGACCCCTGAAGGATTATACATGTTGTACCACTGTTTATTGGTTTTATGACCCCTAATAACCTGTGCAGTAAAACTGCCTCCCTCTGCAATCAAAATTTTCTTTTTGGTGCCTCTTTCAGAGTCATTGTCAAGCCATCAGGTTTTCTAGTGTCCTGTCCCTTATCAATGATCAGCTAAAGACCTTCAATAGATAGAAATACGGGTCATTAAGATTATCTACATTTTCCAGATGCAGACAGAGAGAATACTTAAACACTTACAAGACAAACATAGCAGTCCCAGAACTAAAACACCGATCGGTTCGTAAATTTAAAATAGAAACTGCAGAAAGTTTACTGTTGAATCACGATAGTGTCAGTATTGGAACAAAATACAGATTCTGAGATCATACTCCCGCCTTCTTCATCAGGATAACATGTCCATGTAATGTATACCCCCTTATACCCCACTTTTATATGGTTAAAGTGGAGTATAAAGGGGTATATCTATTTTTTCTTATTTTTGCTTCAAAACATAGATTGTGGGTACTCGTAAGAAGCGCCTCGGCGAGGCGGTTCTAACGTGTACCCACAATCTATGTTTTGAAGCATAGATAAGAAAAATATAAAAAATGTTCAACGGAAAAATATCATTTTTCAATGATGAAAAAAAATACTGTGTAATGCATGGGCAAGTTTTCGTAATATATTCGACCATTCTGCCAAAATCTACCGACTGACAGGACGTCGGTATTTTTCTTTTCCCATACAACACGATTTTGCAGGAGATCATCAACCTTTCGTAATATTTAGTCTTCCCTAATGAACTATTTTAATCCATTCGTGACGATGGACACCTCCTCTAGCTCAAGATGGGGCGCCAAATTCTTTTGACTTGGATTTTAGGTACACCAATGAAACATGGCGCTTGAAAAATTTTCCAATAAAATGTAAAAATTTTGACAAGAGAGAGGAGTGTTGAAGTAAAATGACGATGTATCAGCAACAATTTGATATGATCTAACAAATAAACCGTGGTATATTCACAGTGACATTATAATAACTTTATCAGTTTGTCAACAATAACATTACCCCACCCACTGATGATAATTCTAGGTCCTACGAGTGACCGAACGTAAACAGTAAACACAAACAGTAAATAAAACTATTGAATAACTGATGAACAAAATGGCACCACCTAAAGACTCTGATAAAAGAGAAACAAGAGAAACACGAAGAACGTCAGTAGCACCAAAAGAGTCTGCTATCCCAAAAGAGAAAGATATGACATCACCAGGAGGTCTCACACCCAAAGGCTTAGAAGCACAACTGGATACTTTCAAAGAAGAAATTCAGTCTATGTTTAAACAACTGGACAACAGTATGGATACTAAACTAGAAAAGCTAGAAGCAAAATTTACAGACATTTTTGAAGACCTTAAAGAAGAAGTAAATGAACTGAGAAATAATGTTGAGAAAAATATGACTGATATAGTGGCCATCACTGACAAAATGGGAGAGTATGAGGCATCCATTGAATTTAATAACTCTATGATAAAAGAATCTGAAGAGAATCAACTAAATAAACTGGAAGAAGCAGAAAAAGGATAGATGACAAAATCAAGGAACTTGATAATAAATTATTATTAATGGAAAAGCAGGATAGAAAATACAATCTTCTCTTCTATGGAATTCCAGAAGGGCCCAATGAAAGATTATATGAGAAAATGAGACAGTTCTTTGAAACAGATCTGAAAATAGAGAAAGAAAAAGCTCAGAATATACACTTTGTAAATGGCCATAGATATCGTACAAAAAACAAGGGACCAAATCCAGTTATACTGAGGTTCTCCAGCTTTGATGACAGAGAGCTGGTGCTTTCCCATGCCAAGAACTTGCTAAATACAGGAAAGAGAATTCTAGTAGACCTCCCTACTAAAATGAAAATAGAAAGAAACAGAATTGCAAATATTGCATATAAAGTAAGAAAAGAAGAAGAAATACATACCAGGATCAAAGACAAGGGTCTTGATCTATACCTGGAAGTAAGAAAAGACAGAAATCAAAAATGGGTGAGGAGAGACACTCCAAAAGATGATGAAGAAGATGAAGGTGAATTAATTGATCCCTAAAATTGACAGTGACACTGTGAATCATGTATACCAAACCTAAACAAAACCTAACCCCAATCTTGATGAAACAATCCAAATGACATTAATAAATTCTGATAATACTGATAATATTGCATAAATAAACAAGACAAAGACTACATGTGACTCACTTTGACAACATGTTATTATACACAGACAATTAAACATATTTATGCTACCAATCCATAGAGGCTACAAGAAAGCTGACAACAGAAGGCACAAGCTTGAACTAAAGAGAACAACAAACTCATGTCTGGAAAACATTATATAGACTTATTTCTTAGAAAACAGATTGAAATTAGTTGGTATATCAATTGTATTAATGCTGACTAATACAATATCATATTCTTTGTGAATATTTGTCATAATAAATATAAAACAAATCCAGAAATGCTGGTATCATATAGCATAAGAACATGCCTGATAAGTTACACCAATATACATTAAGATATGGAATGTTGTCAAAACATTTTTTGAAATTTTAAATTTTGGCGCTGCTAAATTTATTCTGAAGTGCTCAAAAATTTATACTGAAACTTTGAAAAAGTATGAAAATGCTTGACAATGACTAATACAATATCACACTCTTTGTGAAGATTTGTCATAATAATTATAAACTGAATCCAGATATACTGGTATCATATTGCATAAGAATCCAGGCACTGCTATGCTTTATGCTGAAACTTTGAGAAAGTATGAATAGTGCTTCACACTAAGGGTTCTGACAACTGTACCTAGGAAATGGTTGATAACTTACATCAGTGTACACCAAGATATGGAATGTTGCCAAAATATTTGTTGAAACAATGTCAAAAAATGTTGCCAAATGTTTGAAACAATATAACATTCTTAGTGAGTGAAGATTTAACATAATAAATATAAAACACATAGATATGTTAATATAATATTATACAAGGATTTTGGAACTGCCAACTTTATGCTGAAGCACTGACAAAATATATTAAATGCTTAAACCTCATGGTCATGGCAACTGTATATAGAACATGCCTGATAAGTTACACCAATATACATTAAGATATGGAATGTTGTCAAAATATTTGTTGAAATTTTGACACTGCTAAATTTATGCTGAAGCTTTGACAGAGTATAACACATGCTTGAATCTCATGTTATGGCAGCTGTACTTAGAAAATGTTGTCAAAATGTTTAGTACAATATTATATTCTTAGTGAAGATTTGTCATGAAAAATACAAAACACATCCAGAGATGTTGATAGCATATATGAATTTCAGTTGTTCTGACAACTGTATCTAGGAAATGGTTGATAACTTACATCAGTGTACACCAAGATATGGCATGTTGCCAAAATAGTCAAAGAATGTTGCCAAAATGTTTAAAACAATATTAAATTCTTAGTGAAGAGTTGTCATAATAAATATAAAACACATAGATGTGTTGATATCATATTATACAAGGATTTTGGAACTGCCAACTTTATGCTGAAGCACTGACAAAATATATTAAATGCTTAAACCTCATGGTCATGGCAACTGTATATAGAACATGCCTGATAAGTTACACCAATATACATTAAGATATGGAATGTTGTCAAAATATTTGTTGAAATTTTGACACTGCTAAATTTATGCTGAAGCTTTGACAGAGTATAACACATGCTTGAATCTCATGTTATGGCAGCTGTACTTAGAAAATGTTGTCAAAATGTTTAGTACAATATTATATTCTTAGTGAAGATTTGTCATGAAAAATACAAAACACATCCAGAGATGTTGATAGCATATATGAATTTCAGTTGTCTGAAATTTATACTGAAACTTTGAAAAAGTATGAAAATGCTTGGATTCTGGTAGCTGCATTTAGAAAATAACTTACATCAATACAGACATTATATTATATTAAGATATGGAATGTTGTCAAAATACTTGTTGAAATCATGTCAAAGAATGTTGTCAACATATTTCAGACAATATCACATTCTTAGTGAAGATTTGCCATAACAAATATGAAACACATTCAGATATGTTGATATCATATAGCAAGAATTTTGGCACTGCTTAATTTATGCTATAGTTTGACAAAGTATAATAAATGTTTGAACCTCAATGCTATGACAGCTGTACTTAGAAAATGGTTGATTTGTTACATCAATATTATATTGAGATGAGGAATGTTGTAAAAGAACCTCATGGCATATATATAGAAAATGCCTGATAAGTATATATACATTAAGATATGGAATGTTGTCAAAATGTTTGTTGAATTTATGTCAAAGAATGTTGTCAAAATATTTAGCACCATATTTTATTCTTAGTGAAGATTTGTCATAGTAAACTTAAAACACATTCAGATATGTTGATACAAAATTATATAAGATTTTAGGTACTGCTTAAATATATACTGAAACCTAAACAAAGTATGAATAATACTTGACATTCATTTTTCTGGCAGCTGTATTTAGAAAATAACTGATAACCTACACGAATATAGACATTATATTAGATTAAGATATGGAATGTTGTCAAATACTTGCTGAAATCATGTCAAAGTATGTTGCCAAAATGTTTAATGCAATATCATATTCTTTGTGAAGATTTGTCATAATAAATATAAAACAAATCCAGATAGGTTGGTAACATATTACATAAGAATCCAGGCACTGCTTTGCATTATGCTGAAACTTTGAGAAAGTATGAATAATGCTTCACTCTCAGGTTCTGACAACTGTATCTAGGAAATGGTTGATAACTTACATCAGTGTACACCAAGATATGGCATGTTGCCAAAATAGTCAAAGAATGTTGCCAAAATGTTTAAAACAATATTAAATTCTTAGTGAAGAGTTGTCATAATAAATATAAAACACATAGATGTGTTGATATCATATTATACAAGGATTTTGGAACTGCCAACTTTATGCTGAAGCACTGACAAAATATATTAAATGCTTGAACCTCATGGTTAGAGCAACTGTATATAGGACATGCCTGATAAGTTACACCAATATACATTTAGATATGGATTGTTGTCAAAATATTTGTTGAAATTTTGAATTTTAGTACTGCTAAATTTATGCTGAAGCTCTGACAGAGTATAACAAATGCTTGAATTTCATGTTATGGCAGCTGTACTTAGAAAATGGCTGATAAGTTACATCAATGTACACTAAGATATGGAATGTGGTCAAAATATTTGTTGAAATTATGTCAAAGAATGTTGTCAAAATGTTTAGTACAATATCATATTCTTAATAAAGATTTGTCATGAAAAGTATAAAACACATCCAGAGATGTTGATAGCATATATATGAATTTCAGTGCTCTAAAATTTATACTGGTCAGATATGCTGATATAATATTAAAAATTCAGGTACTGGTAAGATATCTGCTGAAATGTTGAGTAAGTGTAAATAGTGCTTGACACTCAGGGTTCTGACAATTGTACATAGGAAGTGGCTGATAATTTACATCAATATATATTAACATATGGAATCTTGCCAAAATATTTGTTGAAATCATTTCAAAGAATGTTGCCATATGTTTCAAACAATATCATATTCTTAGTGAAGATTAGTCATTATACATATAAAACAAATCAAGATATTTTTATATCATATTATACAAGAATTTTGGTATTGTTAAAATTTATGCTGGAACTTTGACAAAGTATTATTAATGTCTGACACTCATGGGTGATACCTTTCATCAATATAGATATCATAAAACATGAAAAAGGTACATGATTAAAGTATAGAATGTTTGTCAAAATATTTGTTGAAATCATGTCAAAGAATGTTGTCAAACTGTTTAATACAATATCCCATTCTTAGTGAAGATCTGTCATAACAAATATAAAACACATCATATTGTATAAGAATTACCGTATTCGTTCTAATTAGCGCACATACTCCAATAGGCGCACACCCAGGTCATTTTTGAAAAGCATGTGCATAAGCGCACACTGTTCGACTAACATATGGTAATCTATACAAATTTTACACAAATACCGTATTAACCGCATGAAAACTTAACCTAAGATGACCAAACACTGTTTTGCAACGATTAGAATACTTATATGATATCATCATTGGTATCTAGGACATTGAAATTTCAGCAGTTTATGTGTTGTTTTCGATCCTGGGGTGCGCTTGTTGGAGCGACTATTCGTTTCTTGGCTGTGGTTTGTTTTGAAATGTTGGGCGCACTGTGCGCTTAGTAGAACGATTACGGTGGGTATATTTCAAGTAAGTCCAATATATATAGTGAGGACAAACACTATTCATAAAGTACCTACCGTAATATCTTAAGAAGCATTCCTTTTGATATTGACTGTAACATAGTCTCACATGAACAATCCACACATGAACTTTACACATGAACAATCGTATACTTCTAAATCTGAAAAATATAATTAAAATAAATCAAAATTAGTATGAAATACTGTTCAATTAGGTTCACAATCAAGGTTTGAGTTAGGAAAACAACGCGAATGTTGTTATAAAAGCATTTTCGATAGAAACAACACTTCTCCCCGAGCTTTGTATGGGCTCATTTCGCATCAACTGCGTCATGTATGTTGTAACTGTTTCTTTGTGTTATGTTTATGTATGTTTTTATGTTTATTTTGTTTGTGTGTTCATAGATAAGACATCTGACCTATTCCTGAATATGATGAAAAGATTGTTGCTTTATAATGACATCACTGATGCATGTACACATCGGATCGCTCCCATTGTAGATTGTCAAATTCTGTTTACAATTGAAAATGGCAAGTGAGAAAAATTTAATAACAATTTCTTCAACAAATTGCAGAGGTCTAGGTGAATATACAAAAAGAAAAGATGTATTCAATTATTTAAGGTACACTCTTATTTTACAATTTAACAAAGAACTAAGCACTAGACCTTTTTCAGCCGATTTTAATACATGACGACAAACTGGGCACGAGTTTGATGTGTACATGTAAACCAGTGAACTGTCAAATATAAATGTATATGTATAGTAGTATTTTCGATAATCGCTGAGGCGTATTCGCTTCAGCCATGCAATGCAAAAAGGTACCTGCATGCTATGTTACGAAATCGATAGATACAGCAAAACAATATGTTTGTATTTCTAACATGTCCTGATTATACTAAATAATGATATTTATTGCTTGGCTTACGCAACTGTGCTAAAAGGACATGTATGCTGAGTATATAACTATGTAATAGTTTGTCGATGTTATCATGGCATGTTTTTGTGTTTATTAATCAAATATGCTTGCTGTATGTCACGTTCTTGTTCTCATAGCATGTGTTTGTTTTTGTATTCTTATATTGTTGTGTCAGATGAGAATAAAAAATTACAAAAAAAATCTTTTGATTCACATCTACAGCTGTATACTGAGGCTATACTGTTTGTCTCAATGCTTCGCAAAAGGGGCTGGCTACACGTGACCAGGTAAAGATGATGCATGCACGTTAGTTGTTCTTTTAAAAGCTTCAGTCTGTCGAAAACAACATCGGAATGTATTGGTAAGCCTCTTTCTTCAGATTTAATTACAATCGATATCTAATCTTTTAACTCAACTTTTGAAACCCTTCATGCTTTGAAGCTCTCAGAACATCTGAACTTGGTGATATGCCTGATCAATATTTATAAATGCCTGGTGTCTAGATTGGGATTTTAAATTTACTTGTGTCAATCTTTGGTCTTTTTATTCTAAACTTTCGCGAAATTTAAAACTATGCCATCCACTTGAAACCAATCCAACGTTAGCTAAGAACATTTTGATTTGAAATTTTACTCTAAAGGAAATTCGGATGTTTGCCTATGCGAAAATAAAGGCGCTCAATAACTGTTCTTGCTACTAGAATAGGGCGATTCCTCGTCTTTTAAAGTTCCTAGCCTTCTTCTGTGATGGTACAGTCCCGGCTTGTGTCAGTCCTGGTCGTAAACCCTGGAAACTGGACTTCTCGCGTCGCGGCTTCAGTGTTTAAGTGTTTGTCATGTCAATCTACAGCTCTACGAAGACTTTAAGGTGGCGTCATACCTAGCCGATTTTGACACACGATGGCCACACGAATATGAAATTTTCAATTTCGCGCGATTTTCGTCACGAATTTGGTAAAAAGCCAATGTTAAGCCGAAGCATGTACGAAGCCTACCGATGAACACACGATGGACACACGATGGACACACGATTTACCCGATGCAGTCACGAACGATACACGAAGTGGTAGTTTTGCATACGATGTTGGTGCGAATGGTATGCGAAGGCTTGACGATGTCGTGAAGCCATCGTGAAGCCATCGTGAGGTGTAAAATGTATTCCCGAAAGTGTCCCGAAGGCATAACGACACTTATGCCTTCGGGACACTTTCGGGAATACATTTTACACCTCACGATGGCTTCACGATGGCTTCACGACATCGTCAAGCCTTCGCATACCATTCGCACCAACATCGTATGCAAAACTACCACTTCGTGTATCGTTCGTGACTGCATCGGGTAAATCGTGTGTCCATCGTGTGTCCATCGTGTGTTCATCGGTAGGCTTCGTACATGCTTCGGCTTAACATTGGCTTTTTACCAAATTCGTGACGAAAATCGCGCGAAATTGAAAATCAATTAACGATACTTAAAGTGATGTTGAGAAAACATCAGCTTTGTCAGTTTCTTTCTTTACAAAATAAAATTGGAAATGCCACCGAAACCAGGAAGAGCGCGTGGGAAGAAGATTGCGGCCTGTCAGTTCCACCCAAGGTTCCACTCCAGTACTCCAGTCCATGACTCCACTCAAAAACTCCAATCCATAAAATACACGGTGTCTATATTGTAGGCGGGAGATTGAACGAGACCCTTTCATTCACGTGCAAACATGGTCTCTTTTGAGAAGGTACATTGTACTTCATTTGTATGATTTCGTTGTTGACGTCCACGGTAAAAATTACTACCATGACTGTATTGTCAGTTACAACACTGTTCAAATTTCTCGGTGACAGTTTGGTTGTATTTCAATCTATCTTTCGCATGAAACTGACACAAAACTGTTCTTGAGTTTATAGTAGATGTAGATTAAAGACTCGTTTGTCAAAAACTGCAGTGGGTACTGCTCTACTAGAAAGAAACCAGAGTGCTACTTGAAAGACAACATAATAATAAACAAACCAAATACCTGTAAGAGATGGTGTTGCTCCTGCAAGATGATTTTATCATGTTCCAGTTGCATGTAAAGAAGCAGTGCTGCAGTCTTCTTCCTGTTTGTCTTGTCTTCGAAATACACCATCATTTTTGTCAGAATAGAATCAACAGTACCGAACTTAAGATATTTTCTGAGAAAAAGGCCGCGCGTGTGTGGACGCTGCTGATTTTTGTATGTCAACGTTACCTTTGGATATATTGGAAACGCAGAAAATAATATCGTGTTGCCATCGGGATGCCATCGTGTTCTAATTTTTGTTAGATACGATGCTTATACGATGGCGTTGCGAGGGCTATAAGATGTCGTGTTGCCTTCGTAACACAATCGGACAGCATCGTGTCTTCATCGTATTGCCTTCGTGTAACAAAACTTAGCCGATGGTGCCGATGACCACACGACAGAAGTACGATGTAGTCCCGATGTCATATGATGGCCTCACGATGGCTTTGCACTCGCGAATTCAACACGAAATTGAACCATCGTGTGTCCTTCCTGTATTTTTTTGGTATGTCAAAGATTTTGGTGCCGCTCGCGATGGTGATGCCGATGGCTTAAAATGTCTCCCGATGGACATACGATGGGTAACGATGCACTCACGAATGGCCCGATCTCTTCACGATCCCCGCCAAAATTGAAACTTTTCATAATCGTGTGTCCATCGCGTGTTAAAATCGGCTAGGTATGACGCCTGCATTAATGCGGTACATGAATCCTGCACGGCGCTTAAATCAAACGAAAAATGCACCTTTGTAGGGAAAGGTTGAAATTAGTCTCAAATTAAAGCTTATCATCTCTTCTTCCATTAGCCGGTTGTCGTAGTGTCCGGAAAGTGTAGCGTCATATTGTAAAATGGGGAGATAACTCTGTACTAAAATCTTATAAAATGCAATATTCTAAAGGGTACATAATGCTAAATCGTCCATATTTCCACTGTTAGTTATTCTAGATGACTAAACTTGGTCTCATTCTAAAGCATAGACACCCCATTTCATCTACAGGTAAGTAATGCAAATTATCTATTTTGCATATTCACGATTATTGATAAAATCATTAAAAATGTCATGACAAAGCATGTTTCAATATTTAAAATAAAAATGTAAATCAATTAAAATCAAAATCACCATTGTGGCGAATTTTGATTGCACCGGTAGATCTAATATAATTTGACAAGTACTATCATGTTATGGACCTGTAGGAAAATCCTCTCATTTGCATATGTATGAATATTAGTAAAATCCGAGATCATGTAAAAATTAAAGGACTATACCAACAAAAACACATGTACCTGGGTTGTTGTTAGACATAAAGTTTTGAAAGTAATTTTCCAATGAATGCTCAGGCAATGATTTTTTGCACAAATAATCAGGTATACAATCATGAGATTTTAGTTTCATGAATATTAATGTAAAACAACAAAATGCAGAAAAAGGCGGAAAAAAAACTAAACAGTATATTTACAAAAATGACTTGCACCTCGGCTAGAAATAGCAACAGAGAGCTAAAAAGTATGTCAAATTAAAGATTATCGTCCCTCCTTTCTGTTATTTTTATTGCCGTATCCGGAATGTGTACCGTCATATTGTTAATCGGGGAGATAACTCTATACCATAACTGTTAGAAATACATGTAAAATATTTTGTACGTATTTTTGTTTTGAGTGTAAAATACTAAATCAATATTATTGCCACTGCTAGTAATCCCAGACCACTAACCTCTGTCTCAGTTTAGAGCTTAAATATACATGTAGTTTTTCCATATGGTTAATGCAACTAATCTTATGCATATTCATGGAACATCAATAAAATATCAATAATGAAAGAAAAACATTGAAACCCCAAATATTTCAGACCCAAAACATTATTGTGGCACATTGCTTTTGTACCAGTGATACCATTTGACACATTTGCTAATAACATGGACCTGAATAAGATCTATATCTTATTTACATATCCATTACTATTTATCAAAACATCGACTAATCAGGAAAAGTAATGGAAAATTTGTCACTACTTAATAAAGAGATTGGGGTGGTATATAGATATAAGATCTACCTTATAACTGTAGATCGATTTCTCACATCAAATTGTTCAGAGGGACCACCAAAATGCAAAAAATATGTCCCTGGTAGCGAAATGTTGGAATGACATTAAATTACAAGTTTTCCATTATTTTCTACCCATAATATAATTCGTTAGAACGGTGTGAACCTACTAAATTGCTATTTCTCCATTAACAATTGACAAATTTACTAAGTTTGGTATTATATTAATACTTGGACCTGACACTTTTACCTGGGCTGTGATAGTTCGTCCTCACTAATGAGAAAGACCATCATTATTTCTTGAATAGTGCTGATGTGTGTTGGTGAGTTCTTTGATGGCTGACTAGGCCAATTCTGGCTCTAAACTGTCGGTTGCAAGTAGAGCAAGTCAATGTCATAGAGTCTGCTGGTGGCACATTTGTTTTGGCTTTGCGCTCTCTTCGCTTTCTTTCAGCTTCACAGATTCTCTTCTTTTCATAGAGAGCTGCTCCTTTGTTGATGAGACCTCGCCACTTTGATCGCTCCTGTGCAGTCTGTTCCCAGGACCCCATTGGTATTTCGAAATCCTTCAGAGAGGCTTTGAGGGTGTCTTTGTAGCGTTTCTTCTGGCCACCTTGAGAGCGCTTTCCCTCCTGTAGTTCTCCATAGAAAACTTTCTTTGGAAGTCGCGCATCAGGCATTCTTATAACATGGCCAGTCCATCTTAGCTGTGCTAGCTGTAAGACTGTATGCATGCTTTGCATCCCTGCTTTCCTCAGGACCTCTGTGTCTGGAATCTTGTCCTGCCACTTGATTTTTAACAACCTTCTCAAACAGCTTAAGTGGAAATGGTTAAGTCTCTTTGCATGGCGTTGGTATACTGTCCAGGTCTCACATGCATACAAGAGGGTTGGCAGTACCACAGCCTTGTAGACTTTCAGCTTGGTGTCAAGCTTGATTCCATTTCGCTCCCAGACATTTGCACGGAGTCTTCCGAATGCCACACTAGCTTTTGCAATTCTGGCAGTGATCTCATCATCAATATGCACTGCTCTGGAGAGAGTGCTTCCCAGGTAGGTGAACTTGTCAACAACTTTCAGTTTTTGCCCATTCACAGTGATGGTTGGTTCATTATATGGTTTTCCGGGGGCTGGTTGGTGTACAACCTCTGTCTTTTTTGTGCTGATTGTGAGATCATAGTTATCACATGACTGTGAGACTTGATCCATGGCTCTTTGCATTTTTGCCTCTGTGTTGGCATTCTTATCCATATCATCTGCATAGAGGAGCTCATCTAGCACATCAGTCTGGACCTTAGTTTTGGCTTGCAACCTTCTGAGGTTGAATATGTTGCCATCAAAACGGTACCTGATTGGAAAACCAGTGTCACTGTCCTGAAAAGCATCCATAAGCATGGCAGAAAACATCATGCTGAACAGTGTTGGTGCCAGAACACAGCCTTGTTTGACCCCATTTGTTACTTCAAATGGTTCAGAGAACTCTCCATCATTCTGCACACGTGCCTGCATGCCATCATGAAACTGCCGCACCATAGCTATGAATCTGGGTGGACAGCCAAACTTGGCCATGATTTTCCAGAGTCCATCACGACTAACAGTGTCAAAAGCTTTGGTGAGGTCAACAAACGTCATGTATAGATCTACATTCTGTTCTTGGCATTTCTCCTGAAGCTGTCTTGCTGTGAAGATCATGTCTATTGTCCCTCTGTCTTTTCTGAATCCACATTGACTTTCTGGGATAAGTCCCGTCTGATCAAGATGAGCATTCAGACGATTTAACAGAATTTTTGCAAGTATCTTCCCAGCAATTGATAGGAGGGAGATGCCTCTGTGATTGTCACAGACTTGAGGATTTCCTTTCCGCTTGTATAGGTGGATTATGGATGCATCCTTAAATTCTCCTGGGATAGCCTCCTTCCTCCACATACAGTGAAACAACTCCGTCAGTTTCTCTGCCATGGGTAGCCCCCCAGCCTTGTAAACTTCGGCAGGAATTGCATCTGCACCTGGGGCTTTGCCAGATGATAGTTGTTAAACTGCTTTTCTTTTTTCCGTAACGGTAGGAAATTCATCTAACAGAACGTTGCACTCTATCTGTGGAAGTCTGTCGATTGCATCCTGATTGATGCTTGATGGTCGATTAAGCACACTATTGAAGTGTTCTGCCCACCTTTCCAAGATAGCTTCTTTATCTGTGAGAAGAGTGTTTCCATCTGCACTGAGCAATGTGGTGGCTCCAGAACTCTTTGGACCATTAATGGTTTTCAGTGCATCATGAAATTTCTTCATGTCCTTTCTATCCGCAAAAGACTGAATTTCTTCTGTTTCCTTCCTCAGCCAGGAATCTTGCATGTCCCTAAGCTTGGTCTGGACTGTCTTACAAATGTTGCTGTAGGCTGCTTTCTTTGATACTGAGCTAGTATCATCTTGATGTGCCTTGAGCAAACGGTACTTTTTTTTCAAGAAGCCTCTGAATTTCATCATTATTCTCATCAAACCAGTCTTGATGTTTGCGAGATGGATGGCCTAAGGTGCTTGCAGCTGAAGAAAGAACTGTTTTATGGAAAACTGTCCAGTTTTCTTCGGGGTCCTCTGAACTGAGATTCATTGCATCCAGTTGGTTGCAAATGTCTGTTAAGAAATCTTGTCTCATGCTGTCTTTATTCAGCTTTGAGACATCCAGTCTCTTAGGAGCTTTCTTGCCTTGAGGTCGCCTCGCAGGCTGTATTCTTAGGTTGAGTTTGCTGACAACCAGTCTATGATCTGTCCAGCAGTCTGCACCACACATAGTCTTTGTCACTTTAACATCCTGCCTGTCTGTTCTCCGCACTATGACATAGTCTATGAGATGCCAGTGTTTGGAACGGGGATGCATCCAGGATGTTTTGTTCCTATTAGGTAGACGGAAGACTGTGTTGGTGATTAGAAGATCATGTTCAGCACACTTCCTGAGAAGCAAGAGACCATTGCTGTTGCACTTTCCAACCCCTTCTGGACCTATAACTCCTTCCCAGGTCTGGTGGTCTGTACCCACTCTGGCATTAAAGTCGCCAAGAAGGATAAGCTTGTCTGTGCGGGGTGTTGCAGAAATAACATTGTCTAGGTCATCATAGAACTTGTCTTTGGCCTCATCTGGATTGGTCATTGTGGGTGCATAAGCACTGACAATAGTTGCATGTTTATTGCCTGACAGAGGAAGTCTCAATGTCATTAGACGGTCATTAATGCCTTTTGGCAATCCTGACAGCTTACCAACAAGTTCTGTTTTGATGGCAAAGCCAACTCCTGCTTCACGCCTCTCTTCACTTTTGCGTCCACTCCAGAAGAAGGTGTATCCAGCACCAACTTCTTTGATCTCCCCAACATCTGCGAACCGAGTCTCACTCAATGCAGCTATCTGTATATCATACCTCCCAAGTTCTCTGCCCACAAGGGCCGTTCTACGCTGTGGTCTATCTGACCCAGCACTATCCATTAAAGTGCGCACATTCCATGCGCCAATCCGTAAGGGGATTACTCTAGCTTTTTTCTTTGTATTTCGACCGCTTAAGGGGATCCCCGCTGATCGCGGTTAACCAGCCAGGGGGTTTGAAGCAGGCAATTGTTTAGGGCACCTATTCTAGCCCCTTCCCCATGCTACGGGGGTGAGCAGTGCGGTCCTAAATAGGTCTGCTCAGTCACTCAGCCGACTGCCGAATTCTGCTTACTGCTTCTCCTCACAGAAAGCGACCATTAGAACTGAGCCGCCTGTGTGCAGGTCTGCAACTACAGCTCCCAGTGTGTCCTACAACCTGGGCTGTACACAAACATTGAACACTGAAAATAGTATCAAATACATGCTATGGTAATATATAAGCCTTACCTGATTTTCAATTTCATGAATATCAATGAAAATAGAAATAGGTGATAATAAACTTGAAAATTAAATGGGTATACCTACCAGATGACTTGTATCTCAGCAACTAAAAGTTTTGATGTACTGAAATTGGTGTAAAATATTGAAAAGACAATATGATACAGCCTGCACTATAAAATATATCTCTTTTGACTTTCGTTTCATGACTATGAATAAAATCTTGAGAAATCAGAGAGATATTACAGAAAAAAATAAAGCGGTATACCTATAAAACCACACGTTTCTTAGCTAGTAATAACCCTAGAGAATCAAACTTTGCATTAGATAATAGCTACGACAATACACTATACACATATAATCTTGTAAATGATCATATGAATGTTTGCTTCATGTATTTTCATGAAAACCACAAAATATGTGAAAAATCGAGGAAAATGAAAGGGTTATACCAACAAAATCACCTGTTTATCAGTTGTAAACATCCACAAATTATTCAAAATAGCATCTAATAATTTCTACGACTACTAGTCTTTGCTATATGGCCAGAATTACAATATTAATTAGTTAAAAACAAATGTACAAATGATTTTGTTTGAGCACAACCTTATTTTTTCTGTTATGTTATAATTCTTTAAAGTTTTACGTAACATTCACTAAACGTTATCTAAAGTGGTTAATATATCATTCTGCAGGGCAATAGTGCATCACCTAAGAAATCCGTTGGTACCATTTACAACACTCTAAGGGTTTTGCTAGTTGAGATATAAGCGATTTTGTTGGTATAGTCCATCTATTGTTGGTGATGTTTTCTTCGATATCTAATGTTCCAATTAATATTCGAACAACAAATAGTCAGATGATTTATATATCTTATAACATGGATAAAGTACATTGATCTAGCGATCAATTTGTACCATTTTCAAACGCTATGACATTTGGTAGCTGGGGTATTTGAGATTTTGTTGGCATACGCCCTTCATTTTTCTGCGTTTTTTTCTCGGAATCTTTTTTGTTTTCGTTAATGTTCGAACATTAAGAAAGTCAAATAGCTTACATATCTCATTACATGATTATAGCACATTGTCCTAGCAAGTACTTGGTACCATTTTCAACACTCTATAGCGTTCGGTAGCTGAGATATAAGCGATTTGGTTGGTATACCCCCTTCATTTTTCTGTGATTTTTTCTCTAATATTTCATATTCAAATAACAAGAATTTCAGCTGATCGACATGGTTATAGCAAAATGTCATAGCAATTATTTGGTACCATTCACAAAAATCTAAGGTTTTTACTAGCTGAGATATAAGCGATTTAGTTGATATACCCTTTCATTTTTCAGTGATTTTTCTCAACACTGTAAAGTTTAATTAACGACTGAACAATTCTTTAGTCAGCCGATTTATATTTCTTCGTATTTGGTTATAGTCCAGTGTCCTAGCAATCAAGTTATTGCAATTTCAGCTCTATGGGTATATCAGTTGCCCAGATAATATAGATGTACCCCCTTCATATTTCTCCAATTTCTACAGATTTAATTAAAAACAAAAATAATCTGACTTAGATATTGTAGAATAGAGTGATATGATTTTGCCATAGCAATCGTTTGATACCAATTTCAGCACTTTAGGGTTTTGGGTTGCTGAGACACAAGTCATTTTGTAGATATTCCCGTTTATTTTATTTTTGCTCTCCAATATCAAGTTTTCATTAATATTCATGAAAAAGAAAATCAGGTGAATCTTATATCAGACATGAGGGTGATCTGTCATTGTCATTGCATTCACTTAATACCACTTTCAGTGTTCTATGTATATAAACAGCTCAGATTCGAGTGACTTTGTAACTACTTCCCCATATTGAACCGATTTTCTTATGTTTCATTAATTTCATGAATATGCAAAACCAATGATTTGAATACTAATATATATTTATGTAAAAGTTTTATGTCCGTGTATTACTATTGGAAAAAAACTATAATCTTCTAGAGAATGCTGTTGATGTTATATGAGTAAGTACATCCCCATTATTTATGATCACATTCGGGGTGGGTTGGGAAATTATAAAATTTACATCATATAAATGTGTTCAGTGTTGATTGTAACACATTTTGGGCATTCTGGTAATCTCTTGACAAAACTGGCCGCCATAAAAATGTGTCTAAAAGTGCAAGGTAGATCATATTACCCGCCCCAAAGTCTTCAATGGCAAAATAATTTCCCCTAGTTTTTCCTGATTTTTGAAATTTTCATTAATATTCATGAAAATGCAAATAATATAATTTTCATTTAGGTACATGCCATCAACAATTTTGTCAAATGGTATTATTGGTGCAATAACAATGTGTCATAGCAATAGTGTGTGTATGAAATAAGTTTATTAATTGTTTTTTATGGTTTATACTGTCATTTTGATGAATTAATTAAAATTCATGAATATGCAAATTAGATAATTCACATTTTTTATCATACTATCTCAGAAATATGTCTCCGCTTTAAAATGAGACCAAGTTATGTGATCTATGATAAAAAACAGCTGAGATATGGTCCATTTTCTTTGTGTACACCCATTGTCTATTCACTTAAATGTGCAAGTTTTAAAGGGGGATGTCATACTTCAAAGGGATATAATTCAATAAATCAAAATTGTACAGAAACGTAGTTTGTATGGCTAAAAAGCTTACGAAATTGTCTATACGACTATAGGAAACTCGCTTAAAAACTATGTATATGAATTGCGCAAATTAAATTGAAAATATTCATTTACAACGATTTTATGAGTATATTAAGTAATATTGTGTAATTACATCGTCTTGGCGTTCAGAAACCTAAACAGTAACCAATCGCCGCGAAATACATGGTGTTTCATGAATAATTCTACGACTTTTTCTAACGGAAACAACTGTCTGTCGAAACTTGCTTTGTTATAGTAGGGAGTTATCTCCCCTTTTTCTAATATGACGCTACACTTTTGGAAAGCTACGACAACCGGGAATCAATAGCAGGGTAATAAGCTTTCATTTGAGACCAAGTTTGTCCTTTCCCCTTATGGGTGCATTTTATCGCCAAGTTTCAGTTTCATGTACCGTACTACTTGTTGATTGCAGAATTCTTGCGATTTGTGATCTCGATAGCCCTTGGGAGGTTGATTGTAACAAAACTAATTCTATTCAGTCAATAAATCTTTAACCAGATAAAAGAGGCCCGCAAGGTGCATAAATTCTGAACTAATTATGCCACTCTTTTGAAAAAAGAATTTGTTATTATTATTATTATTATTGACATTATTATTATTAATATTATTATCATTATTATTATTATTATTAATATTATTATTACAAAAGGGAAATGTAAAGAAAGTTCTCGAGTGGAAGTTGTCCGTGGATTTCAACTGATTTGAAACATTATTTAGAGAAATGTAGAAAAGTATGGCACATGGATGTCATGTGGAATTAGGAGTGCTTCCTTTCTATTAAAACCCTTGCGAATATAACGATAATGATACCCACTTGAAAATAATTACATGTAGCACGGTGATGTCACTGTCAGTAGCGGATACTGTTTCATGCAATTGGTGGTTCGTCTCTCACTAATGAGAAAGACCATCATTATTTCTTGAATAGGTTTGTGTGTGTTGGTGAGTTCTTTGATGGCTGACTAGGCCAATTCTAGCTCTAAACTGTCGGTTGCAAGTAGAGCAAGTCAATGTCATTGAATCAGCTGGTGGCCCATTGGTATTGGCTTTGCGTTCTCTGCGCTTTCTTTCAGCTTCACAGATTCTCTTTTTTTCATGGAGAGCTGCTCCTTTGTTGATGAGACCTCGCCACTTTGATCGCTCCTGTGCAGTCTGTTCCCAAGACCCAATTGGTATGTCAAAATCCTTCAGAGAGGCTTTCAGGGTGTCTTTGTAGCGTTTCTTCTGGCCACCTTCATGCAATTACTCTAATAGTGTCCCCATAGCTCGTTTATAATGCACTTTATACTATGTATTTTATCCTGACATCAGCGGCGATATTCTAAGAAGACATTTGATGTTGTTAACAATTTTATAGTGGCTTTCATCGAAAGCTAAATATAGGGTCGATGATGAGAATTTTATTGTAGTGATAAATGGCAACGTGTAGGTAATTGAAAAGCATGAAAGGAAATTTGCATACGGTTACAGAAATTCTGATACTATAAATGCATAATTTTCACAATTCATTTCCGAAGCAATTTTGCTTTTGATCTTTGAATAACTGCATAAACTAAACAGTGGCAAATATGCAGTTTCTTGCATCTAAAACACCCATGAGAATTTAATAATAAGCATATAGATCTTAGCGCAACAAAATGAGAATGCGTCAACAAAGGAGTGAAAGGTCATGAAAAGGCTGACCTGTACCTAGACCCGAGGTTATAAAACTTTGTTCTTGCTCAACTCAGTTGAGCATGGCATTCCATTTCCTCATAACTATTGAACTAGTGAAAATCATTAGAAATTTTATGTTAATATCACAAAAGCTTGTAGTTTATCCTGCTCATAAATGTTAAACATTTAATGCCACCAATTGTTGGCATTTTAATATTTATGAGCAGGATAATTTTTAGTCTCAGCTGAGATGAGCATGAAAAAACGTTTTATAACCTCGGGGTCAGGTCTTGGAATATACTATGCAAAATAAATTTAGCAATTTTTGATGTTACATATATTTATGATCACCTTAGAGCAATATTGGACAGTTCTTTAATTTAACTGACAAGAACAGTGTCTTAGGCACATGATATGATGAATTGAAAAACGCCATCCTTTAAAGAGGCTTCTGGAACAACTTAGAAATACAGAAAAAAAAGTGTGAATGCAAAATTCTCAACCATTGAACACAATGCAAACAGCTGACTTTTGTCAAGTCCATTAGGCCCATCGTTTTCACCACTTCTTTATGAACGTTGTTGATTATGTGACAAGTGAACTGGGCCTTTTCGGTACAAACTTTACCTGCCAAAAGACGTCAACGCGCCGTCAAGTGATCGAAATTGCCTTAATTTCGGGTTACTTCGTTTCCATTGATTTACATTAAAACAAAGCAAGACAAACAAAGCATAATGTAGCCAATACCGTGGTCAGTAACACTTGAAAGCGTCAGAGCCATAACGCGTCATTGTAGTGAGATAACGCTGACGTAAAGCTCATTATTTAAGTTCACGTATGAAGCCAAGATAAGGAATTTTGCAAATTCTCTTTATTTTAACATTTTGGTATGCATCAGACATTTAAACTCATTGCCGATTTTTGGGAAATTCCAATTAGAAACGTCACTGTAAGGGGATAATGGAGGTGCAAAAGAAAAAAAACGTCGAATTAAAAAACTTACCATCTTTATTTCTGGGCGATAAAATTTTGTTTCCAAACATTTTAAATGTTTTTCTTTGTTTTGATGACTAAACAGTCGCATAAGCATGATTTTGATTTCCCGCTTTAAGCAGACCTACAAGTTTTGACCATGTGTCTTAAATTGTAACGTCATGTCAGTGCATCCGTAAGGTTTGATTTTTTTCGAAATTTTTCGCTTGCAAGTTCTTGCCAAAAGGTTACCACTTACGCCCATATTCCAAAATATGACTTTTATTCATTATGTGTAGAGACTGGCGAATGTTACGAAAATTGCTAAATTTGGTATATAGTATATATGTTCAATTATCCTGGGCCAAGGTCACCATTTATATGGGAAATAACTATTTGTCTCAAAATAAAAGCATGACATTCAGTTTTGAACCCCAGTATTTTTAACACGAGATATTAAACCAAACCCTGTCTCTGTATGACATAAGTCGTATGTGGATCGATCAACCGTAGAACAGCAGCAGCAGCAACAACAACAACATTACCACCAATCTGTGGAGAATCGTATGATGCCATCTCTTATTTTATGTTGATTTATTTTGAAACATTTGCAATCGATTTCAAGAGCCGATCTGCGTTACCCCTTATTAGACATTTCCAACTTAATCCGATATTGATATGGGAGTTTGAAATGGTAGTTCGGATAATTTATTTGAGGGATATTGTCAAGGACTACATGTAAGCTAATAGGTGAAGACATTGTATACAAACACGTCCATGTATATACACGGGATCTAACGGTAAATCGCTTATTGATGCGCCGTGCTGTCTTATACCCCCATTCTACTGGACGGCGTTTCCACTACGTTCATGGCGTTCTTAAAAACTTGTGAAATGCCGTAAAAAGCGCCGTCCTTTTAAAAAATAGGATTTTCACGCTTTTAGTACGCTTAATTCTAGTACGATTCGACTACGTTCTAGCTACGCTACTACAGCGCTTCTACGGCGCTTTAGGAACCCCAAGCCGCATCAGCTACGCTTCCACGTCGTCAAGAGATTTCTGTCTACGCTTTGACTACGCTTTGCCACGCTTACTACGTTCCTACTGCGTCCTTTCTACATTTGGGGCTTAGGCACCGCGTTTCTGTTGCGTTTTGCCCGTGGAAACTCAACAAGTTAAAATTTTTTTCAGCATTTGACAACTAGTCTTCAAAGAAGATGTACCGTATTTTGCCAGTGGCTGTGTTGCAGATTGCGATAATAAACAACCATTTGAGGCTGTCAGAGGCTTGGTGCAGTACTAGTTGCGTTTGCTTTTCTTCCCTTTCGAGGTGGCATTCATTTTGCTTAAATTAACATTTAACAATGAAGACAATACTAAAACAGGTGACGTATTTATACCCTGGTTGGCACGTGCGTGCTGTAAATCACCATGAACGTAGCTCAAACGCTAAAAGCGTAGTAGAAGCGTAGTGGTAACGCAGTCAAGACGCCAAGAGCGTAGTGGAAGCGTAGTGGTAACGTAGTCAAAACGCCAATAACGTCCTGGAAGCGTTGAAGAAGCGCATTGGTTGATATTGGTAATTTGGTGGAATCGTAGTGAACGCGTGAGTAGCGTGGCAAGGACGTACAGAGCGTAGAGAGAGCGCCCAAAGCGTAGGAGAAGCGTACTGGAATCGCGGACAAATATCGTTATGCTTTATTGCGACGCTGCTACGCTTCTACGTTATGCACGCTACGGCTACGATACTGCTACGCTAATGCCGTTCTTACTACGCTTTTACTACACTTCCACTGCGTTTTTAGTCCACGGCGTTCTCTCTACGTTAAAGTTTTAAATTTTTAAGCAGGTTCAAAACTTTCAAATTTGGGTGGCGTTCAATGCGCTACCAGTACGTTTCTACTACGATCAAGGCGTTTCGACTACGCTTCTGGCGCTCTCTACGTTTCACGGTATTTGGTGTCCATATTTTGAAACGTAGTGGAAACGCCGCCCAATGGAATGGGGTATGGCATTTGTATGCGTCGGCTAGATCATAACAAATGTGTTCGCCCACATCTTTTCAGCGGCCCTTGGATGGTGGACGCCCGGGGTGGGGGTGGACGCGTCATATCGGGTTTGAAAACTTGTACAGATGCAAACCTCCGCATGCGTCACTAGACATTTCCTACTTGCTAGCAAAATGAAGAAAGCGAGTAGCTTTTTTCGCCATTGCTTATTCGTGTTTGGTAGTCAAATGATTTACAGACAACGCCGGTCCTTGGAATATGTCTTGCACTAAGGTAGGACTGTTCTATGTCCCAATATTGTTTGAAACTTTATATTATACACAATATCAAGGTAGAGTATGTACAACAAGCAAAGATTCGTGTACATATGTACATGCATATTTTTATCATTATTATCTTAGTTAACAAATTTGTATATATTTAACGCACGACGAAGACCATAATGTGATTTTATTATGCGATATATTATGCTTCGCTTACGCATGCGTGTTACATTGTACTGTTTTGTCACGGCTCAACAGAAGAAGACCAGGCGCAAGAGACTGACCAGAGTTCAGATGGCTTTACCATAAATGATGTGGTAGACATTACTTCAACATTTTTTCCATGTACGTGTAATTAAGGTCAATGCCATTTCCTGGCCTTGGACAAAGGATTCTTTTTAAATAGTTCAATTAAAACAACATTTTCTCTGAAACCGCTTGATCAATTAAAGACAACTTTTATGTGTAGTTTTCTTAAAAACACAAACAAACCAAAATTCATGTAAAAACTACGATGGGCCGGAGTCCATGATGCCACACACCATCAGTTTACCCGTTCCAGAGAAGGAGAGTCGCGGTGGCCATCTTGATCATGTGGCCTAGACCATATATACAAACATTGGTTCCCCTTTCCTAGGGATATTCAATATCAAGATTGACTTTGTTCAGCCGAGTGGTTTCAGAGGAGAACATGTTTGATCATTGTGGTCAGCAACGTAAACACCATCAACCGTGAACGCCGGACTATGGAGCATGGTTGTACTTTAAGCTCACACTTTCAGTATCACGACTCAGGTGCATTGTTGCCGCCAGGTAGCGCTTCAGAACTTTGTCTCGTCAGACCTTGCGAGGGTGGCTCAGCTGAGCGGACCCCGTCCATCCGGACAAAGAAAATAGACAGTCTACTTTTGTCTCAATAGCTATTAGATTTAGTTGTTTAGATCTACTTGGGTCGTTCAAGAAAGAGTTCAGATCTGCAGAGCAGTAATTTTTTGAGTAACCATTTACTGTTTTGAGTTCAGTTGTAAGAACGTTCAAATCACGAGCGCGGAGCGCAAGCGATGTGCATGCTTACAACTGACAGACAAACAGTGAATAATTACTCAAGCCGCAATTCACCCCCTCGGCGAGCCTCGTTTCCCACTGGAACGGATGGACCCTCGGGTTGAGATTTTCCTATCTCCACTGACCACCCATGATGGATTCTATTTATCTTCAATCCTGCATCGGCATATTTCAAGAGCAGAGCCTTTGATCCGAACACGCCTATATTTAATGGAGAAAATCCGAACGCATCTTATCTACGATGGCCTGCATGGATCATAAAATTTCAAAATCCACAGATTTTAGATTTTAATTTTTCTTTGCAAAAGCTTTCGTCACACAAAAAAGCGATTAAAATGAATTACAATAAGGACCAATGATGGCTTGTATAGTAAAAACATCATCTTAAAGTACTTTTTAAAGAGATGTAGTTTGTTGCCTTTTTCATCACCCATATGGTCAAAAATGATCTGAGATGTCTTCGCCAAATAAGATCTGTGTACGATTTTTTAAATTCAAAAACTTCAGACACCTTCAGAAAATCTTATAAAACATGGTACGAAAGTTATCAAACACCTTTGATCGTGTAAGGTAGTAGAAGTATAGGGTTTTCTCCAACTAAGTTGGACAGCCTTGAGATACCCCCTAGAAATCGATTGAAGTTTCTCGTCTACCGTATATCGTAACTCAGACTAAGTTGGAAATGTCTATTAATTAGAGTATTCAGAATTACGTATCGGTGTCAACCGTCTGTGTTCTCATTTGTTTCTTCTCGCCAGGCGTAATGATAGGTATTATAACTTAATTGTACATTGTCAGGAAGATGAGACTTTAAGGTTTCAGCAAAATCGATAGAGTTGAGTAAATTCTTTGGAATTCTAGAAAAGTTCGCGGCGGCAAGATAAAGACCCTTCAAGACAAGGAAAGAAAGAGTACACATGTCATGTAATTGCAAAAAGAAAAACATTTTTAAAAAGTATTATGATGCTTTGAGAAATTCCGCGTTTTAGTCAAGCTATATTCAAGTTTTCCAGTGTGTCAGCTATTTTTGTGAAAAAATGGGCTTCATATACTATGTCATCAAATTTTGCATAAAACATCGCAAGATCTGGGTGTTTATATACAAAGTAAATATTTACCCACCTTCATAACAAAATATATAAACACATTTCTCAAGCCAGTGACGATTGTTCAAAAACAAGAAGTGTTGTCAATTTATATCTGAAGATTGCAGGGTAAATTGATTACTGAACGCAGCTGTATAGGAACCTTGCTCAGATGAAAAGGTTGGAACATATGTGAGCCATACGTGTCGCCATTTTGAATGAATATTATATACAGGTCCTGTATCACACTTGTCCTACTTTACATACAGGCAACGAGTTTTCCATACAGAAAACGAGCTTGCAACACACCGACAACGTGCCAATGTCTTATTTTAGCGGTGTTTCTTATATTTTATTATTTATTATAAGCTTCAAATCCTGTTAAGGGGATGCCAATTGTTAAAATCTAATACTTGTATAATTTTACCTGTATAAAGAAAAATGACAATTTTTCCAAGGAGACTGGATATTCTTGAAAGCATTCTTGTATGAGTCATTCAAACATCGAATACAGATTATTTCATGCCCAAAAACTCAGCTCTAGAGGGCTCAGCAGCACGCTTATCAGCATTGGTAAAGTTACTTCCTGGTTTGATTCCGTTGTCATCTGTCTGGCATGCTGGATAAGTTTTACTAAAAGCTACCACCATAAACATGATCTCCAAAAGCCAGACTACAATCTGTGAAAGTTTGTCCACTCGGAGATGATTTCTTCTCGGGGGAAAACATGGTATTTATCATATATGCTGAAAACCTTATACAGCAGATACAGTAAATAGTATGATTTCTCCCAAAATATTGACTTTTTGTTCAAAATACTTTCACAGATTGTAGTCAAGACATTGGAGATCATGTTTACGATGAAAGCTTTTAGTAAAATTTATCCGACATGCCAGACGGATGACAATGGAATCAAACCAGGAAGTGACTTGAACAATGCTGATAAGCGTGCTGCTGAGCCCTCTAGAGCTGAGGTTTGGGGCATAAAAGAATATGTATTCGATGTTTGAATGACTCATACAAGAATGTGTCAAGAATGCCCAGTAACCTTAGAAAAATTGTCATTTTTCTTTATACAGGTAAAAATTATACAAGTATTAGTTTTTGACAATTGGCATCCCCTTAATCAGCGTGATAATATTTGATTTTGAAATCATCAAATATCTCCCATTACAACGAAAAGGAAACGGATTTTAAAAAGACTTGTTGTTCTCATGAGAAGGCTAATATGTTAAAAGAGTTAACGTCAACGTCAGGTGAATATCTTTGAATAAAAATAACTGTTAGATCCTTTGGAAGCAGTAAAACATTTAAAGCGAGAAGATGGGCCATATTGTACAATTTCGGTTAATGAACCTTCGTCAGTGACCCTTTACAAAACTGGCAGCGAAAGCCAGACATTTTTGCTGCAATTTCAAAAATTTACATCGGTGTAGTCTAAATCAAAGACTTGTATTCCCAAAGGGGCCAAATAATCAAAAAACAGTTAAGATGATTCTTAGCGTACACTATATTTGAAACACTCAAAACATATTCACTGATCCCAAAGGATCAAAAGAAAAATATAATCTGCACTATGGATGATGTACGGGGAGACTTTTTAGGGCCGTCACACGGCACAACACCAGCTGCAGTAATAGCAAATAAAAATAATTATTAGATCCTTTGGAAGCAGTAAAACATTTAAAGCGAGAAGATGGGCCATATTGTACAATTTCGGGTAATGAACCTTCGTCAGTGACCCTTTACAAAACTGGCAGCGAACTATACTTTAAATAACGACTGTTTGTAATTGCGTTCCATCACCCAACAGACATATTAACATGTTATTCTGTCGTCATTGATTAGTTTTCAATATTAGTTCTTATCATGTAAATCGGATAAACACTGCCTCGAAGACATCCAGAAACAGTAAATTGTGTTATAAAAATTAATTTCGATGAATTGTCCTGTTCAGATCTTGAACGCCTGATTATAAAAAAGTTATTCTACCATAGCTATAAATCAACAGGACAGGTTTGCTTATGATGGACCATTATTAATTTTGTAACCTCTCGAACAGGGTATGAAAAACGAATTACATTTTCTTCAGCAGGATAACACAAATTGAAGCTCTTAACTTTGAATTACTAGTAGGATCACTTTTGTTTGAATAGTATACAGGCGTTTTGAGCGACGAAATAAACGCAAAATTTCGCCGAAGCTAAATATTCGTTTCGAATATAGCCAGGTTAATATGTATAAACATATTTTGCGATAAACGAGTCATAATTAGCATTCAATTAATGTTAAAATAACTCAAACATTTAAAGTGTAATTCAATCGACCATGATGTCAGAAAAATGAGATGCAGGAAATTTCATTTAAGTTCAAACGTATTAACGACACCTTGAAAGCAAAAGTCTGTTACAGTAATTCTCAGCAAGGAAGTAATGATAGTTCAGTCTGTATGCCTTTGATAGCTGCAGAGAATATCAGTGAAAAAAGTTAATTTAACTTGGTCAATAAATGTTTGTCTGCTTTTACAGAAAGACAAGATAGATAGAATTACAGACTCGCCAATGGAACGAAGCATTGACCCTGGAATGTAGGGATATATTGTCAAGTTGATAGGTCTGGTACTTTCACAATAACTTATTTATGTCCGGTAGGATTACAGGCGAAGTGGCAAACAGGTTTAAGTATGCACACAGTGTAAAGCTCTATATACGGATACGAATTTTACTGAAACCACAAAGCGATATATGCATACCTTATTCAATTAAAGCGAGCATAAGAACCAACAAAAAGGATCCAATCTGTAGCGGGATCTATAAAAAATTGGATAAAGTCGAATTTCAGTCAGATTCTCCAACTGACTCTAGAGTTAGCTTCCCTTGAGCTTCTGAAATATGCTTCTCCACTGTTTTATTTGGTTGCTATTTATCCGATCACTTTTAAGTATGTAAGCCACACTATTTTGGAAGAGTTCCATTTTTGATCGAAAAAACCAACGACAACACTGTTTGCTGCACTTGAGTCTGTCGGTATGTATGTGTACATTGGTGTCCGTAAGTCAGGTCTGAGACTTGGTCCCTTGGACGTAACATCTTAGGCACAGCATAGTCTTCGGCCTTTCCACGGTAGATACTTTCATCAGCCTACCATGAAAAACTGGCACCCCGCTTGTCAATGGCTATCAAGAATAGCAATTCTTAAAAGCAGTAAAATAATGTCTTCCCTCTATACACTACTTCGATTTCCAGGGAAGAAGGGATCATGTTTTCAGTTTATTCTAATCCTCTCAAAGGCTTATAGTATATTTCCAATATAACTGAAAATGAAGCAGATCGAACTCTCAAAACTTCCAAAACAAATATACTCGTATGGCCAAACAATTGTTGCTTCTCATATATGTACAAAGTAGTTGAAAGTTCGTTAAAATTTAATTGACTGTACACTGATGTACCATAAAAAGTAAGCATCAGGTACTGAAGAGGTGCAATCAGAAACAAAAGCCCAACCTAAAATTGACCATTGCTTAAATTCTGCGATTCCAGCAAAATCGTGAATCAATTTGATATATATCGTATTCGTTCTAATTAGCGCACATGGTCCAGTAAGCGCACACCCTCGTCATTTCCGAATATTATGTGCATAAGCGCACACTGCTCGACTAACAAACTGATATTTTATACAAATTTTACACATAAATTCCGCATTAACTGCATTAAAACTTAACATTAACTGATCAAAAAATATTACTGCAACAATTGAAACACTTAAATAACATCATTTTTGACATGGAAAGCCTATCAGCATGGAAAGCCTTTCAGCAGTTTATGTGTTGTTTTCGTTCCTGGTGCGCTTATTAGAACGATATGTTCTTACCTTAACTTAAAGTTATTTTGAAAGTTAAGCGCACTGTGCGCTAATTAGAACGATAACGGTATTTTGGTCGACAGTTCTGAAAATGGGCAATATACATTCTAACAAAAGAGTGGCACCGATATCAGATTTTATTGTTATTTGTTGTCGAATTCTAAAGTTTTATGATTAGTTTATATTTATGTATTTTATTTGTTACTTAATGAATTGATGCAATACAGAACAAACATACCATCCTACTGTAAACTTACTTTAAACAGTCATAGAAAAATTGAAACAATTGATCAGCGAGTTTTATCTACGAGTGGAGACCTCGGCTTTTGCTAGAAGCATCGTTGCATAATCTAAACTAATGACCAGGTTGAATATTTCGTTTATGCATTTAACTCTCATGAAAATGAAATTAAGTGTCTGGAGTAAGCATTATATGCTAATAGCTTAAAGACAGTGAGCTTTGTCGCTTGGTAAATATGTCTTAGGGTTGATCTGAGCAGTCGGTTGCAAACCATCGGCTTACTAACAACAACTTTTTAATTCGGTTTTACGTCCCTTTCAAGATTTTTCAGCTCATATGAGACGGACCAATCAATACGTGGACGAAAACGGGAGAACCCCGAGAAAACATCTGGCACACCCACAAGCACTTGGCTTGTCTCACATGTGGCCAGTACAGGGCTTGAACCCACACCAGACACAGCGGTGAGATCATCGAGTGATTAAGAAACAGCACTCTTAACCGCTCGGCCACGGGGGCCGCAATAACAGAAAGGCTGCTTAAATGTGCGATGTGAAAAGGTTTACTGGGAATCGTGGTGGCCTGGTGGTTGTATATCAGACTCGAATCTATCTATCTATCTTCTGATACTGAGTCGATCAATTTCTGATCATCACCTCAGGTGTGGGGTGGGTGGCTAAATTTAGAATTTAGTCAAGGGAAAATAAAACATTTGGGGTGGACCATTAAAACTATTTACAAGATATAGATGAGAGGCATACTAAAACGCATGCCTCTGGGCTAATGATTTAAATAGAAGCCTTAAATTCCTCAATGGTCTTAGATAGGACCACTGAAGAAGGGAGACTATTCCAAACCGGAATAGTTCTGGGGAAAAAGGAATTTTTCAGGGCATCACTATAGGCAAATGGTCTTGTGTATTGTGATTCATGTGATGCCCGAGTATGCCTTAGATTGGGTGCCGGGGTCAGGTATTTGTCTTTATCAAGAGACACTGTACCGGAGTGTATCTTGTAGAAGAAGGTTAAGGAGGACCGCTCCCTGCGAGACTCCAGGGATGGCCACTCAAGTTCGTCTAGCATTTCACCGACGCTACTGGTGTTCCTCCATCGCCTGCAGGTCCACCGGGCAGCAGTCCTCTGCACCTTCTCCACCATCTCAATCTGAGTTTCATGATAGGGATGCCAAATAGGAGCTGCATACTCAAGTTGAGGCCGAACCAATGTTTTGTATGCAACTTCCTTAGTATGCCTAGGTGCCAGTGCCAAATTGCGCCGAAGAAAACCCAAAGTCTTAGTTGCCTTGCATGTAATTTCAGAAATGTGTTGACCCCAATCAAGATCATCTGTGATAGTTAAACCGAGGTATTTAGCGGACTGAACCTGTTCTAATGTTTGCTGATGCAGTGTGTAATTGAAATCTATATGCCTGCTTGGATGTAGCCGCGTCACCCTCATTGAATGACATTTGCTAACATTGAATTTCATTTGCCAATCCATTTCCCATTTGGCCAAGCTATTCAGGTCATCTTGTAAAATTTGACAATCCAATGGTGACTTGACATTTCTGTATAAAACACAATCATCAGCAAATAGCCGAACAGATGACCTGATGTTGTCAGGAAGATCATTAATGAAAATAAGAAATAGGACCGGTCCTAAGACCGATCCTTGTGGGACACCAGAAAGAACCGGGACTGGATCTGAGGCATCTAATACCACTTTTTGAGAGCGCTCAGAGAGCCACGAGTCGATCCACTTATGTGTAGTTCCTCTAATCCCGTAGAAGTCAAGTTTGTATAATAACCTTTTATGTGGGACCTTGTCAAAGGCCTTAGCGAAATCCATGACAATCACATCCGTCTGCCTGTGGCCACGACCCACTGCTCGGTCCAGATTACTAACCAAATCATGATAAAACTGAACTAACTGGGTTTTGCAAGACCTTTGACTTCGGAACCCGTGCTGACAGTCAGCAAGAATGTTTTCAAGAGCCAAGTGTTTGTTTATGTTGCTGACTATTATATGCTCTAGAGTTTTGCAACAGATACAAGTAAGCGACACCGGTCGATAATTAGCTGCATCGTATTTCTCACCTTTCTTAAATACCGGGGCTACATTTGCCTGTCGCCAATCGTCTGGTACAGCACCCTGAGCAAGCGACTCATTGAAGATATAGGTCAGTACAGGAGCAATTTCAGAACTACATTCCTTCAACACCCTAGCACTCAGGCCATCTGGCCCAGGCGCCTTATGTATATTCAAATTATTCAACAGTTTAATGACCCCATTGGGGTCAACTGTAATTTCACCCATAGCGGTGAAAGGACTTGTGCCTTTGGAGGGGATTTCATCATCTGATTCGCGAGTGAAGGCTGACTGAAACTGCCTATTACAAATATTAGCCTTATCCAAAGTGTCAGTCTTCAAGATACCATTTTCTCTAAGAGTATTGATCCCAGACGCGTCTTTCTTAAGGGACTTGACAAATGACCAAAACTTTTTTGCCTTTTCATTTTTTCGGGGACAATCGAATGGTTCTGAGTTCGATCTCCTACATGGGGCACCTTGTAGCGTCTTTAAGCATGACAAAGTAACTCTCAAAGTAATCTACAACTTACTGACTTCAATCTTTGAAAGTATTGTGAACCAAAAGACAATAATTTGGAAGAAAACGTGTTATTTACAATATCTGCTGTAACCGGGTTTCAGCAAATATAAAAAATAGTACGTTTCCCCCCAAAACAAAATGGATTTCTAAGTGGAAAAACTTAGATTGTAGTCAGAAAGTTGGATATCATGCTTATGTTAATAGATTTTCCTAAAATTTAGTCAGCATTATAGGTCGTCTCTCACGAATGAGAAAGACCGTCATTATTTCTTGAATATGGTTCATGGATGTTGGTGAGTTCTTTGGTGACTGACTAGGCCAATTCTTGCTCGAAACTGTCGGTTGCAAGTAGAGCAAGTCAATGTCATGGAATTTGCTGGAGGCTCGATGGTCTTGTCTTGGCTTTGCGTTCTCTGCGCTTTCTTTCAGCTTCACAGATTCTCTTTTTGTCATAGAGAGCTGCTTCTTTATTGATGAGACATCGCCACTATGATCGCTACTGTGCAATCTGTTCCCAAGATCCCATTGGTATTTCAAAATCCTTCAGAGAGGCTGTGAGGGTGTCTTTGTAGCGTTTCTTCTGGTCACCTTGAGAACGTTTATTTTCCTCCTGTAGTTCTTCATAGAAAACTTTCTCTGGAAGTCGCGCATTAGGCATTCTTTTAACATGGCCAGTCCATCTTAGTTATGCTAGCTTTAAGACTGTATACATGCTTTGCATCACTGCTTTCTGCAGTACCTCTGTGTCTGGAGTCTTGTGTCACTTAATTTTAACAGCTTTCTCAAACAGCTTAAGTGGAAATGGTTAAGTCTCTTTGTATTACGTTGGTATACCCCTAGTCCGGCACTAAATCAATTTGACCTGGAATTGTGGTATAAAGTTTTTTTCTTTACAGATTCTTGTAGGTTAGACATTGCCATTAAAGATTCTGGATGATGACAGCCTGTCATCATTGAGTATTTTGAGAAGTTCAAGATGGCGTCCAAGATGTCAGAAAATAATGAAAATACATGTACAGTGTACTGTTATTCAATGTACCCCTTAAAATGAATAAAATGCTATGCAAATGTCTGTGCAATATATACATACGTGAGCTTCTTATGCATACATATTTTGATCAGTTAGGCCTAAAAATGACCTGTTAAGTATGTTTTCTTTATAAATTCATGCATGTTAGACTGTGTCAACAGAGAATCCAACTTGAGAAATCAAGATGAGATCTGAAAACATTTTTATGCACTGTTTTATAGTCTGTCTCTAACAGAATGAAAAATGCTATTTCATCCTACTATTTAGTACATATTGACATTTCACACATCAGCTACTTTTTTCCTGGATTGAGTATAATATGGAATCCAAGATGGCTGTCAGAACATTTGAATATAATAAAAAAAAAATCCTATTGCATATACTTTTGAACCTTTCGTCTACTTGTGATTTTAATTTATCATTAAACACATTTAATTCTAATGAATACTTATGTAAAAATAACAAGATTTTCTCTGTGTAGCTGTTGCTCACATACTAATGTACATGTATGTCTGTCTGGTCAATATTCATTTTACTGTGGTTTGCTGTTAATGAGAACAAGCAGCAGCTTATAACGTTGATAGGTTGTTAGCTTACATAGGATATTGAATTTCATAAAAAAGCAATGATATCCACAAACTAGTTGATACAGGCAAAAAAGCAGACAGAATGTGCAAGAAATGTAAAAACACACTTATAAGCAGACAGATAGTATCCTTGTGTACCGAATAGTCACTTTTGTACTTCATGAAAATCCAAAAGAAGTTTCAATTGATAATACTGATGTGTGTTTTTGTTATTTTAAGCTCAACACCTCATTATTCCTGCTATTGTTTGAAAGCAAGGACTGTCATAGACGAAAGCCAAAATAAGTATAAACATCTGATTAAATTAGAGCTCATGCTCTTTATGGATGGGTATTCATTGCACTCTTCCATACTTTGACCTCCTAGATAATTGAAAATGTCACACATACCCATTTATCAGCAAGTTTTAAAATCAGATGTTGCACGAGTCATTTTGGTGGCTGACAAATGAGACCAAACTTTACCCCTCCACCTTTAATTGTACCTCTTGATGACATCAGACCACCTTCTTAAATCAACTTAATTGCATTTTCGAAGTGAAAGTAAGAGTCATAGCGCCGCATAGCACTGTGGTTAAAACAAAGCAAGCTTATGCTTGTAGGAAATAAATCACACAAAACTGTGAGATAAATGGCTTTTATACCGGGGTCCAACTGGTGTTTTTCTTTTGCTCCGGAGTTAGTAGGTTATTCGGCGCCCAGGGATCTCCATCGTCGGGCAGCTTACTCAATCTGTGAGTCCTGGTTTTTGATTCATCAGGATGTTTATCATGATTTATTTGTTTGTTCTTGATGATTCATTGACTAGTTAGAGATTCACCACGAGGACCGAAGAACTAACTAAATGTTGTGAACCACTGCAGAAGCTGAGGGTGAGGTTAGGTACCTGTAAAACCGGTTTAAGCCCGCCAGTAACTTTGTGTTACTGATCGTTCCAAGTCGATACTTCTGTAGTGGTTCTTTTTGTTTTATGTCTTGGTGTTTAAAATTTTTTGTGCTGTTGGCGCCTTATGTATGTTTTCATATTTTTAGTTAAGTTAAGGTAACTGAGTGGCCACCTATTGGGAAAATAGCTGCTCATTCGGCTTACGATATGTTTCATGGTATAAGTACCTGATTGTTAGTTTGGTTTTTTCCCACCTCGGTTTTTGGAGTGGGAATCTTTTTCTGATTGCGCCTTTTCCTGATCTTTGCCTACTTGTACCTTTTTAGACTCTGTTCTTAGCGACATCGTTGTAGTTTTATTGCATTTGCTGATAAAATGGGGTGATATAAAAGCTAAACCTTTGGACGCAACAATTTTCCAAGGCTAGATATACATTTAAGTATGCATATTGACCAGATATCCTTGATCAACTTTGTATGTTCCATTTACTTAAGCAATGTTTTACCAAACATTGATTAGTCTAACATTAAAATGTGTTTATCAATGACTTAGCTGTAATAGTGAAACCTTGCTTATTTTTGTTAGTATTTGTCCTTCATATGCAAGCATTTGTCAAGCACATACCTTCAGCTGGTTTCACTGACATATATTTCATGCTTCTCTGACTCCGATTAAATTAAGGTCAAATTATATAACTGGCTTAAAGTGTAACTGTCTTTGAAATACTCTTAAGCACGCTCTTAGACTTGGGACCCATGATGTATTATTTCATACCGCGCCGTTCACTTTGAAATCATAAATATGGCGGCTAACAATTGGATTGTGTAACCATGCCATGTTAATTGTCACTGATATACTTTTAAAAAGGTATAAGTAGGCAACGAGCAGGAAAAGGCGCAATCAGAAAGAGATTCCCAGCATGTACATTGACTTGGTACCCTTGATCTGATTTTCATGCTCTGTTGACTTAGACAATATTTATGTCACGGCTTGCACTAAGGTGTGTACGGTATTTCTACATCTTTATTAGATAGCTTGGTGTGAATCGGTGAATAGTAATTCCCCCGGGATATTTCTCTATATAGTATGCTCCCTAGAGTTTTACAAAATTTACATAGGTTTTCGCATATAAACGCGTTTCCTGTAACATCGATATCTGCAGATATAGATCCTTATATATGAACGGTCCTCTGCACATCATTTGGGTGAAACATCGTTACTTTTGGTACACATGACCTACACCGTGTTTTAATTATTTCACCCATTGCAGTTGCAAAATCGACAGTGGCGTTCTTATCATCAATGATGTTGATTTTTGACAGGATATATCTTCTATATCTAAACCCTGTCCATTTGTTCTGAAGCTATATAAATCAATGTACTTTCAGTAAAAGTGGCTAAGCTGGAGTTCTAGGCTTTATTTGTGTGGAAGATTCAAGGAATGCATTCAATTATATCGGTATTCAATTCAAGCAAAATATTTTCATTTACACTAATCTTATAAATGCCAATTGGATGGTTCTATCATGCTACTGATGAATCTATGAGTGAATGTTATTTTTATCATTGTTTACACTGTGACCATTTATTATGAATCCTTTTCATAATATGTGTAAAAATAAACTGAAATTACATTAGTAGAATAACAGCATTGCATTGTGCTTAACCTGAACTTTTAGCTTCAAAGCTAATTCAAAGCCCTTAATTTCTTAATATATATACAAAGTATTGGTTTAGATGAATCGTGTGGTATTTTTCGTGTGTCTATTTTACACCAATAAAAAGAGAAGAAAGTGTGTTCTATTTCTGGTGGCCATTTTGGATGCCATCTTACATATGTATATTTGACAGTTTGCAAAAATATATAAGCTTCACCGTTCCTTTAACCTCCCTCTCAATACTTGATCAAAATGCAAACAACATTCAAACAAGCATTCACTTTCAGATCAGTGTTATTAACTCCATAGTTGGAAATCTGTATCTGGTAGACATTGTTGATGCCATGTTGAATTTCTGACAAGACTCAATGATGTCACGAGTTCATTATCTTGATTCTATAATGTCAGTGTCTAATCCAGAAGAAGCTCAAATATGTATACCGTATCAATATATGGTAAAACATTTAAAATCTTTAAAAAAATCTTATTTTGGCAGCCATCTTGGATGCAATACTAGATTTTTAAACCAGAAAACAAGTACTAAATGGTAGGATGAAATAGCATTTTTCATTCTGTTAGAGTCAGACTATAACAAATTGCATAGAAATTATTTTCAGATGTCAACTTGATTTTCTCAAATTGTTCTATGCTGACAGGGTGTCAGAAGTTGGATTTTCTGTTGACACAGTCTAGCATGCATGATTTTATAAAGAAAGCAATACTTAATAGGTTATTATTTTGAGGCCTAATTGATCACAATGTGTATGCATAAGAAGCTCACGTATGTATATATTGCACATACATTTGCAGTGGTCAATACATCTTATTTTGGCGGCCATCTTGGATGCCATCCTTGATTTTTAAACCAGGAAACAATAACTTATGTCAGATATAATAATACCTGCTAATGTCATGAGGAAACATAGCATTTGTATTCATTTTAAGGGGTGCATTGTATAACAGTACATGCATTTTCATTATTTTCTGACATCTTTGACGCCATCTTGAATTTCTCAAAATGCTCAATGATGACAGGCTGTCATCATCCAGAATCTTAAATGGCAATGTCTCACCTTCGAGAATCCATCAAGAAAAAAACTTTATACCCGACTTCCAGGTCCATCGAAAATATGCCATATTCGTGCCGGACTACCCAGCATGCTAGACAGATGACAACGGAATCAAACCAGACAGTATTTTGACAGTTGCTTATAAGCGTGTTGCTGAGCCATCTTAAGCTGAGCGTTTGTGCATAAAACAATCTGATCTTGATGTTTGAATACACCAAACAATGAATGTTTCAAGAAGAACCAGCCTTCTTGGTAAAAATGCCATTTTTCTATATGCAGGTAAAATTATACAAGTATTAGATTTTGACAATTGGTAAACTCTTAAGTAAACTAGTAAGATAATCTGACTATAGCCCCGCTTTTAACAAGAGTGAGAAAAGCAATGACGGGTAACAATCCCAAGATAGATCTTGTCAATGTTAATGTGCATACTAAGTTTGGTCTGATTATGTCAAATAATTCTCAAGATATTATGCGGAGTTGAAATTCTGAAGTTAATCAAGGGCCGTAACTCCGTCAAAATTTTGCAAAAAATGATTGGTGACAAGCTAGATTTTGTCAATGTTGATGTGCAATAAAATTTGGTCCGATTCTGTCAATTCGTTCTCAGGGTTATTAGCGGAAACAAAATTCTGACATAACTCGAGGGCCGTAACTCCGCCAAAATTTTGCAAAAAAAAAAAAAAAAAAAAAAAATAAATAAATAAAAAAAAAAATAAAATAAATAAAATAAAAAAAAAAATAAAAAAAATAAAAAATAAAATAAAAACAAAAATAAAAACAAAAATAAAATAAAGTGAAGGATCAATAACAATCCGTAGCTAGATCTTGTCAATGTTGATGTGCAGACAAAATTTTGCCAGATTCAACCAATTCGTTCTGAAGATATTGACCGGAAACAAAATTCTGAAATAAATCAAGGGCCGTAAGTCAGTTAGAATTTTGCGAAAAATTAACAGTAATAATCCCAATCTTGTTCTTGTCAATGTTGATATGCATACAAAATTTGGTCAGATTCTGTCTATTCATTCTCAAGATATTGTGCGGAAACGAAATTCTGATGCAAATCAAGGACCGTAACTCTGTCAAAATTTTTCAGAAAGTGACAGGTAACAATCCCGAGCTAGATCTTGTCAATGTTGATGTGTATACAAAATTTGGTCAGATTCTGTGAATTTATTCAAAAGATATTGAGCGGAAACCAAATTCTAGCATAAATCAAGGACCGTTACTCCGTCAAACTTTAGGGGAAAATGATCAGCAACAAATTCAAACTAGATCCTGTCAGTGTTGATGTGCATATAAAATTTCGTCAGACTCTGTCAATTTGTTCTCAAGATATCGCGCGGAAACAAAATTCTGAAGTAAATCAAGGACCGTAACTCCATCAAAATTTTGCGTAAAATGACCGGTAACTACACACCTAGGTTATGTCAGTGTTGATGTACATGCAATAATGGGTCAGATTCTGTCGATTTGATATCAATATGTTGAGCGGAAACGAAATTTTGACGTAAATCAAGGGCAATAACTCCGTCAAAATTTTGAAAAAAGGGCGGGTAACAATCCTAAGCTAGGTCTTGTCGATGTTTATGCGCATACAAAATTTGGTCAGATTCTGTCAATTCTTTCTCAAAATATTAAGCGGAAACGAAATTCTGACGTAAATCAAGGGCCATAACTCCGTCAAAATTTTGCAAAAAAACAACAAAACAACCTTTTATTTCTAAGATTTTATTGCCGGACTCCAGAAATTCATTTCAGACTTAAGACGTGAAGACTTCAATGATACTGCAGAATATTATTATATACTATTGATATAGGGATCGAACGATACCTTTAACGGCGCAGAGTTGTTTCACAGGCTAGATCATCTATAGAATTCAGTCATGAGATTGAAGACTTGTAGAAGGTAGGGCTCATGATCATTTGTTTTAATTTCCTTACCTTGTTTCCTTACCTTGAGACTACGGAAGCATACATGTCTTTTGTTTTCTTTTGATTTACTTTTTTGTGTTTCATCATTTGTGCTTTTTCTATTGTGTTCTCTGTAAAGTCATATAGGTTTTCGTAAAGACTGGGTAATTTTAGATAATGTTCTGGAAAAGAGCTAAAACTGACAGAAGTAATGCTGCTTCCACTGTGAATCCATTTAATCTTATTACCGCCACATTTGTTAAGCTAACACTCAGCCATTAGTTTTCTGTCCGATTTCATGGACCTCATGGGAATATTCCATGGCTAATATAACAATATAAACAAAACCGCATGCCTTTTTGGCTTATAATAATTTACATTATTCATTTGTTTTTCAGACAAAGATTATGTGACGGAAACCATGAAATGATGCAAAATGCCGCTGCGAATTAAAGTAATTTTGTCATGAACCAAGTGTGATTCCCTGAGATATAAAACTTGACACTGAATTTTTAGAATTTTGAGTTTTATTTTAATTTGAAACATAAAGGAACATCACTTGGGTTTTATGTTATGGTTCTTAAATGTGTTAATGGATTTCACGACATACAGCTTAATTTCACGAATTGCAAATATCTTGAAAAGAGCATATTGCAGCAACATTACATTACGAAAACATGCCCATATGATGATATACAGTAATTTTTCAGGTCAAAAATCGATAATTTTCATAGGAAATTTTTTGATATTTTTCTTATTTTTGCTCAAAACATAGATTGTGGATACACGTTAGAACCGCCTCGCCGAGGCGGTTCTAACGAGTACCCACAATCTATGTTTTGGAGCAAAAATAAGAAAAATAGGTAACCCCTGCATACCCCAGTTTTGCTATATAAAAGTGGGGTATAAGGGGGTATACATTTCACGGACATATTTCCTGATGGTATAATTGAGCTTCATTAAGAGAACACTTACATCACGAAAACATGCCCATGCCATATACAGAGCAATTGTTGGTTGCAAAAATGAAAATTTTCAGCGGACTTTAATATTTTTCTTATTTTTTCTCAAAGCATAGATTGTTGGTACACGTTAGAACCGCCTAGCCGAAGCAGTTCTGATGAGTACCCACAATCTATGTTTTGGAGCAAAAATATGAAAGAGCAATAGGTATACCACTGCATACTCTAGTTTTGCTATATAAAAGTGGGGTATAAGGGGGTATATATTTCAGGAACATGTTTTTCTTATGATTTTGTCAAGAGAATAAATCGTTCTGTTATTGATTTAATAATTAATGCATGCGGCTAAATTTCATGTGACTGCTTGTATTCTGTTTCAGAAAATTATATATATATGTGTTGCCTCTAAATGGAGAGTCCATATTGACTATTTTCTGAAACCATAGTAATACAGTTTTAGCACAAGAATTTGGTAACATATGACCAAGTAAGGATGATGTATTAACGTCAGTTGTTCTTTTAAAAGCTTCAGCCTGTCGAAAACAACATCGGCATGTATTGATCAGCCACTTTCTTCAGATTTAATTACAATCGATATTTAATCTTTTAACTCAATTCTTGAAACCGTTCATGCTTTGAAGCTCTTAGAACATATGAACTTGGTTGCATGCCTGATCAATATGTATAAATGCCGGGTGTCTATGTTGGGATTTCAATTTGCTTGCGCCATTTTAGGCTCGCTGAGCCGAGGGCTCATAGGTGAGCTTATAGTTTACCCATGCTCTGGCGTCGGTCTTCATCGCCGTTGTCCACAATGTTCTAACATCTCCTCTGAAATCAATTGGCCAGTCAAAACCAAACTTCATGTTAAGCATCCTTAGGAAGGGAAACCTTGCATTTGAATGGGGAAAAATGTTAAATGTCATTTGAAAGGAAAAACTTGCAGGAAATGGGCAAATGGCCTAAAGAAATATGATTCTGAACAAAGTTGTACCCCACGGGTTGGTCTGCCCCCAACCCGGTGTAAAAAACGTATATTACAGTAATATTTAAAGATCTTGTTCTCTGAAATCGCTCGACCAATCAAAGCCAAATTTTATAGGAAACATTTATAGGAATGGGGAAACAAATGAATTATCCAGGTCACATGTCCAAGATGGCTGCCATGCCCATATATGGTAAAAACCCTTCAAACATCTTCCTCTCTGAAACTGGTTGACCGATTTCAACGAAACTTGGCATGAAAAGGTACAAGTAAGCAACGATCAGGAAGCATCAATGACTCAAGTACTACAATGTATACATAAATTATAACCCTGTCATGACCTTGACTTATTTTTAGCAAGGTCAACATAGGTCGCCTATGCAAATGAATGTGGAAAACTGTTAAAATGTTATGCAAAGGGTAAATCTTGCTTGAAATTGGCAAATGGACAAGATATTGATTATTCTGAAAAATAAATGGGACCAGGGTTTCAGCTGCCCCTTTACTGGGGCTATTTACCATAATATTCAAACGTTTTCATGGTATATTACAGCAGATCTCAGGTGAGCGTTTACAGTCCTCTGGTCTTCAAGAAGCCTCTGAATTGCTTCATTATTCTCGTTAAACCAGTCTTGATGTTAGCGAGATGGATGTGCTAAAGTAGTTGCAGCTGAAGAATGAACCTCTAAATGAACAACTTCCAGTTTCCTTCAAGGTCAACCGAACTGAGAGCTAAAATTGGTCTAGCCAGCCATCAAAGAACTCACCTACACACACAATCAACCTAATAATCAAGAAATGCAGATGGTCTGTCTCATTCGTGAAATGGAAATGAAATGGTAAAAACTTTAAAAATATTCTTTCGTGAACTGGTGGACCAAAACTTAGCGAAACTTGGTATGTCAGGGACTCTGGCGCATCATAATTTGTATAAATCATAGAATTGACATTTACCTATTTTACGGCAAGGTCAAATTTGGTCGAATAGGTGTTTCAATGGAAACCATTGTTCATTCGTGTGTTTTTTTTTCAAGAGGTTTTGTAGCCTCTTACCTGAAAGTAGATAGATACAGACAATTTATTGAGTTAATTGACCAAAACTTAGCGAAACTTGGTATGTCAGGGACTCTGGCGCATCATAATTTGTATAAATCATAGAATTGACATTTACCTATTTTACGGCAAGGTCAAATTTGGTCGAATAGGTGTTTCAATGGAAACCATTGTTCATTCGTGTTTTTTTTTTCAAGAGGTTTTGTAGCCTCTTACCTGAAAGTAGATAGATACAGACAATTTATTGAGTTAATGAAGCTATGTGAGTATTCAAAGTCAAGGTCATATCTTGAGCTTAGCCAAAGGCCATTTACATATTGAATTTAAAACTTAAATTTCTCAGAAACAACTTGGCCAATCAAAGCCAAACTTAATGCGTGGAGCATTAGGAGGTAGAAACAAAAGTTTGTATAAACGGTCCAGGTCACATGAACAATATGGCCGCCATCTCCATATTCAATAAAAAAATACTTCAAAAATCTTCTTCTTTTGAACCAAAGGACCGATTGCAACTAAACTTTGCATTTATTATCAGGGACTCTGACCCATCATAGTTTGTATTAATCATGACCTTGGGTTGACTTAGACCTGTTTTACGGCAAGGGTCAAATTTGGTCTAATGGGGTTTTAATGGGAAAAAAAAGTAAAAACATTGTTGTTGTTTTGTTCAGGAAGATTTGTAACCTGTGAGCGAAAAAAGGTAGATACAGACAACTTGCTGAGTTTATTAAGTTTTGTGAGTATTCAATGTCAAGTTCAGTATTTGACCTTGGTCGAAGGCCATTAATAAATAAAATTTAAACCTTAATTTTCTCAGAAACCACTTGACCAATGAAAACCAAACTTCACGTGGATCATTTTAGGAAGGGAGAAACAAGTTTATATAAATAATTTAGGTTACATGACTGAGATGGCTGCCATGCCTATATATGGTGAAAACCTTAAAAAATCTGATTTCTATGAAACTTTGTATGTAGCATTGGGGACTCTGGCCTACCATAGTTTATAAAAATAATGACATTGGGTTGACCTTGACCTATTTCACGGCATCGTCAAATTTGGCCACATAGGCATTTTAACTTACAAAAGTGAAGACATGCTTCTTCAAAATGTTTCGTAGCTTGTGACCAAAGTAGGTAGATACAGACAACTGAAAGAGTTTATGAAATTAACTATGTTAACCGCGTCGCGGCTCTAATGTTGAAGTGTGTTTTATATCAGACTTTAACTCTGCGAAGACTTGTTGATTGCAGAATTCATGCAATTTGTGATCTCGATAGCTCCTGGGAGGTTGATTGTAACAAAACTAATTCTGTTGAGTCAATAAATCTTGAAGAAGATAAAAGAGGGTCGCAAGGGACATAAATTCTGAACTAATTATGCCAATCTTTCGAAAAAAGTATTTGTTATATATTATTATTATTATTATTATTTACATTATTATTATTAATATTATTACTTAATTCTGAAATAATTATGTCACTCATTTAGAATAAAGTCTTCATTTTTATTATTATTATTATTATTATTATTATTATTATTATTATTATTATTATTCCAAAATAGAAATGTTGAGAACACTCTCGATTGACAGCTGTCCGTGGGTTGAAACTGAATTGAAACATTATTTAGAGAAATGTAGAACAGTATGGCACATGGATGTCATGTTGAATTAGGAATGTTTCCTTTTTATTAAAACCCTCACTTGAAGATAATTACATGTAGCACGGTGATGTCACTGTCAGTAGCGGATACTGTTTCATGCAATTGCCCTAAAAGTGTCCCCATAGCTCTTTATAATGCACTTTATACTATGTATTTTATCCTGACATCAGCGGCGATATTCTAAGAACACATTTGATGTTGTTAACAATTTCATTGTGGCTTTCATCGAAAGCTCAATATAGGGTCGATGATGAGAATTTTATTGTACTGATAAATGGCAACGTGTAGGTTATTGAAAAGCATGAATGGTTACAGAAATTCTGATACTATAAATGCATAATTTTCACAATTCATTTCCGAAGCAATTTTGCTTTTGATCTTTGAATAACTGCATAAACTAAACAGTGGCAAATATGCAGTTTCTTGCATATAAAACACCCATGAGAATTTAATAATAAGCATATAGATCTTAGCGCAACAAAATGAGAATGCGTCAACAAAGGAGTGAAAGGTCGTGAAAAGGCTGACCTGTACCTGGACCCGAGGTTATAAAACTTTGTTCATGCTCAACTAAGCTGAGCATGGCATTTCATTTCCTCATTACTATCACAAAAGCTTGTAATTTATCCTGCTTATAAATGTTAAACATTTAATGCCACCAATTGTTGGCATTTTAACATTTATTAGCAGGATAAATTTTAGTCTCAGCTGAGATGAGCATGAAAAAAAAACGTTTTATAACCTCGGGGCCAGGTCTTGGAATATACTGTGCAAAATAAATTTAGCAATTTTTAATGTTTCATATATTTTTGATCACCTTAGAGCAATTTGGACATTTCTTCAATTTAACTGACAAGAACAGTGCCTTAAGGGGTGCTCACACCACAACGTATAGCGCAAACGTATGCCGACGTATGAGATATTTTGTCCATACGTTGGTGTACGTTGCATACGTTCGGCATAAGTTTTGTATAAGTTAGGGGTACGCTACAATACGCTGGCATACGTTGTCGTACGTCGTGTACGCCCAAAAATTTTGTGCATGCACAAAATTTCCAACGTATGCCGACGTACTGATAATACGTTACTCATAAGTTAGGTGTACGCAACAAATACGTTATGCATAAGTTCATGAACGTTACCTGTAAGTAACTCATACGTTTGCATACGTTGTCGTACGCCAAAGCTCACCTGGATTTTTGTTAAGCGTATGAGAAGCGTGTGCATAACGCATTACCAACGTACGAGCAGCGTGCTCAGAACCTATGCAGCGTATGTTAAACGTGCGAAGAACGTACTCAGCGTATGCACAACTTACGCGTAGCGCATTGGTCAGGTTCGGGATTTTATGCACAAAATGGCAGGAATTAGGGACTGTGTTCATGATTAAATAGCCACACGGAAGCATATACTCGGCCAACAACAAACTGCACAATTGGGTGTCTGGCTAAATTGTATTCCCTGTTATATTATCGCTTGTCCAGAGAATATTTTTTGTGAGAACTGGATGCCGTCAAAGCTCATATTCGATGACCCTTTATAAAATTGTCGACATATAAAGTGTCAAAAAATGTTGAACATTAAAGTCACCTTTTCAAAATATGCTTATTACCAAATCGGATATCAAAGGTAATTGAAAATTAAGCAGGTATATTCCACAATATGCTGGTTATTTTCAGTATATCGAATGATTACATTTTGTAGACACAAAAAGTTGTTGAGAAATTGTTATGGGAGACTTCTTTAGGTGTGATAAGTGTTAAGATTGAAACAGAAACAACGCGAATCTTAAAAACGTTACCCATCATTATATATGTTTTTACTGATTTCATTAGGATTAGCAAAACGTTGAGATAGAATGTTTTTTACATGTACATGTATTTGTTGATTCTATTTGCCATTGATTTGTACTGTATTGTATGTTTTGTTTGTATTTCATGTGTGTACTCATGGACCTTATGGTCTATTGTATCTGGAATAAATTTCTATGTTTATACTAGGTCTACTCAAGTAAAACAATAATACTAGCAGTGTCAATTTGTTTGTTTCGATTTTGGTATGCATGTAAGCTTAGTCACTAAAATACATGTATCGAATACGATGATCTAAGTATAGTTTATGTGTTAGATTATGCAAGTTTTCAACTCCAGTCAATTATTTGTCATTATTGATGATTTTGTCACTTTTGTTAAGTGACCCATAAACTCAGTTCTACCTATTTAGGAAATGATGCTTCTGAGAAACGATATAAGAAATCCACAAAATGCTCCCGAAGCATCAGGTGTGTGGATTACTTTGGTCATTTTAATTTCCTTTTATTTATTTATTTATTTATTTTCATTTTACTGGATATATGTTTGACTCCCTTTTTTTTGAAGAACGCCAAGTTCGTTAGAAGCACGCTGTGCATACGTTTGCAATACGTCAGACGTACGTTGTACATACGCTCCTTATAAGTCACTAACGCTTGGCGTACGCTGTCATACGCTGATATAAGTCATGACAAGCCAGGGATACGTAAAGAATAAGCTACTCATACGTTAGACATACGTTCCGTGCGCTAAGCATACGCTTTGTATACGTTCAGAGAGAGCATTTTCCGGATTTTTAGCATAGAATGAACAGCGTATGACAACGTACAACAACGTACTGTATGTTTTTTCATACGTTGCTCATACGTTGGCTAATACGTTGTGGTCTGAGCGGGCCTATGATATGTGAATTTAAAAACGCCCTCCTTTAAAGAGGCTTCTGGAATAACTTAAAAAATACAGAAAAAGTGTGAATGCAAAATTCTCAACCAATGAACACAATGCAAACAGCTGACTTTTGTTAAGTCCATTAGGCCCATTGTTTTAACCCCTTCTTATTATGTGACAAGTGAGATTGGGCCTTTTCAGTACAAACTTTACCTGCCAAAAGGACGTCAACGCGCCGTCAAGTGGTCGAAATTGCCTTAATTTCGGGTTACTTTGATTTCATTGATTTACATTTAAACAACGCAAGACAAACAAAGCATAATGTAGCCAATACCGTGGTCAGTAACACTTGAAAGCGTCAGAGCCATAACGCGTCATTGTAGTGAGATAACGCTGACGTAAAGCTCATTATTTAAGTTCACGTATGAAGCCAAGATAAGGAATTTTGCAAATTCTCTTTATTTTAACATTTTGGTATGCATCAGACATTTAAACTCATTGCCGATTTTTGGGAAATTCCAATTAGAAACGTCACTGTAAGGGGATAATGGAGGTGCAAAAGAAAAAAAACGTCGAATTAAAAAACTTACCATCTTTATTTCTGGGCGATAAAATTTTGTTTCCAAACATTTTAAATGTTTTTCTTTGTTTTGATGACTAAACAGTCGCATAAGCATGATTTTGATTTCCCGCTTTAAGCAGACCTACAAGTTTTGACCATGTGTCTTAAATTGTAACGTCATGTCAGTGCATCCGTAAGGTTTGATTTTTTTCGAAATTTTTCGCTTGCAAGTTCTTGCCAAAAGGTTACCACTTACGCCCATATTCCAAAATATGACTTTTATTCATTATGTGTAGAGACTGGCGAATGTTACGAAAATTGCTAAATTTGGTATATAGTATATATGTTCAATTATCCTGGGCCAAGGTCACCATTTATATGGGAAATAACTATTTGTCTCAAAATAAAAGCATGACATTCAGTTTTGAACCCCAGTATTTTTAACACGAGATATTAAACCAAACCCTGTCTCTGTATGACATAAGTCGTATGTGGATCGATCAACCGTAGAACAGCAGCAGCAGCAACAACAACAACATTACCACCAATCTGTGGAGAATCGTATGATGCCATCTCTTATTTTATGTTGATTTATTTTGAAACATTTGCAATCGATTTCAAGAGCCGATCTGCGTTACCCCTTATTAGACATTTCCAACTTAATCCGATATTGATATGGGAGTTTGAAATGGTAGTTCGGATAATTTATTTGAGGGATATTGTCAAGGACTACATGTAAGCTAATAGGTGAAGACATTGTATACAAACACGTCCATGTATATACACGGGATCTAACGGTAAATCGCTTATTGATGCGCCGTGCTGTCTTATACCCCCATTCTACTGGACGGCGTTTCCACTACGTTCATGGCGTTCTTAAAAACTTGTGAAATGCCGTAAAAAGCGCCGTCCTTTTAAAAAATAGGATTTTCACGCTTTTAGTACGCTTAATTCTAGTACGATTCGACTACGTTCTAGCTACGCTACTACAGCGCTTCTACGTTACGAAGCCAATATAAGGATTTTTGCAAATTCTCTTTATTTTAACATTTCGGTATGCATCAGATATTTAAACTCATTGCCGTTTTTTGGGAAATTCCAATTAGAAACCTCACTGTAAGGGGATAATGGAGGAGCAAAAGAAAAAAAAAACGTCGAATTAAAAAAAACCTTACCATCTTTATTTCTGGGCGATAAAAGTTTGTTTCCAAACGTTTTAAATGTTTTTCTTTGTTTTGATGACTAAACAGTCGCATAAGCATGATTTTGATTTCCCACTTTAAGCAGACCTGCAAGTTTTGACCATGTGTCTTAAATTGTAACGTCATGTCAGTGCATCTGTAAGGTTTGTTTTTTTCCCGAAATTTTTTGCTTGCAAGTTCTTGCCGAAAGGTTACCACTTATATATGTTCAATTATCCTGGGCCAAGGTCACCATTTATGTAGGACAGAATTATTTGTCTCAAAATAAAAGCATGACATTCAGTTTGAACCCCAGTATTTTTATCACGAAATATTAAACCAAACCCTGTTTTTGTATGACCGAAGTCGTATGTGGATCGATCAACCGCAGAACAGCAGCAGCAACAACAACAACATCACCACCAATCTGTGGGGAATCGTATGATGCCATTTCTTATTTTAAGTTGATTTATTTTGAAACATTTACAAGCGATTTCAAGAGCTGATCTGCGTTACCCCTTATTAATTAGGGTATTCAGAAATAATTGAACCGCTTCATGGGAAAACCAACAATCTGCATAGGCGAAAACAAAGGCACAGATCAGCTTCGCGGTAACCGCGAAGCTGATCAGCGCCTTTGTTTTCGCTACTCGGATAGTACAATTCCTCCTCTCCTTAACTCCAAAATTTCAAGCTTCTAGCTCTTTTCTGTGACTGTACAGGACGGTTTGTGTCGGACCTGTTCGGAAACCACATTGTTGGTTTTCCCACGAGGGAGCTCATATGTATCGGTGTCAACCGTCTCTGTTATCATTTGTGTCTTCTCGCCAGGCTTAATGATAGGTATTATAACTTAAGATGAGACTTTAAGGTTTCAGCAAAATCGATAGAGTTGAGTAAATTCTTTGGAAATCTAGAAAAGTTCGCGGTGGCAAAATAAAGACCCTTCAAGACAAGGAAAGAAAGAGTATACATGCCATGTAATTGCAAAAAGAAAACCTTTTTAAAAAGTATTATGATGCTTGGAGAAATGCCGCATTTTCGTAAAGCTATATCCACGTTCTCCAGTGTATCAGCTATTTTTTGTGAAATAGCTTAAATGAATTACCTGTTAAATTTTCTGTTTGTGTCAATGAAGGCCAATACAAACTTCCTACGATGTATTGGTTACCTAAGCTTCACAAAAGACCATACAAAGATTTATTGCTAATTCTAGTTCTTGTACTACCAATGAACTTTCTAAATTATTAACCTCCTGTTGTACTGCTATCAAATCTCGTCTCATGCGATACTGTGAGACGGTGTATGAAACTTCAAATAAAAATTGGTTTTGGTCAATAAAAAATTCTGGCGAGGTGCTCAGTAAATTGAAGTGTAGAGGGTTCCGTGCGACGAGCTTGTCCACATACGATTTTTCTACTCTGTATACCACATTGCCACATCTGATTAAGGAAAAATTACTCGAATTGATAGAGTGGACATTCAAAAGAGCATTAAAAAACTATGGCTCACTTTATTTGGCCTGTAATGAAAGAAAAAAGGTACAAGTAGGCAAAGATCAAGAAAAGGCGCAATCAGAAAAAGATTCCCACTCCAAAAACCGAGGTGAGAAAAAACCAAACTAACAATCAGGTACTTATACCATGAAAACATTTCGTAAGCCGAATGAGCAGCTATTTTCCCAATAGGTGGCCACTCAGTTACCTTAACTTAACTAAAAATATGAAAACATACAAAAGGCGCCAACAGCACAAAAATATTTTAAACACCAAGACATAAAACAAAAAGAACCACCACAGAAGTATCGACTTGGAACGATCAGTAACACACATCATTTTTCATTTCCTCTGACCAAAGTCGATATACACTTTGGTCATGTCAGAATGTATGCGATGCCTTATCCTATCTCCTGGATAATATTTATATTAGATTTGGGACCAGGTTATACAGGCAAATTGTTGGAATCCCGATGGGTACCAATTGTGCCCCTCTCGTAGCTGATATATTTTTATACTGCTGCGAAAGAGACCATGGATTCTCTTAACCATGACAATCAAGCTGATGTTATCGAGGCCTTTAATTCGATTCTTAGGTACCTCGATGACCTTTTGAACATTGACAATCCTTATTTTGAAGGCATGGTCAAACAAATTTATCCCCCTGAACTACAGTTGAATAAAGCAAACAACACAGATACCGAAGTCCCATTTTTAGACTTACATCTTTCTATTGCAAATGGATTCGTTTCTCCTAAAATTTATGATAAACGTGATGACTTTGATTTTGATATAGTAAACTTTCCGTTTTTGGATGGTGACGTTCCTCGCCGTGCTTCTTATGGCGTATACATTTCACAACTTATTAGGTTTGCTGGAGTCTGCAATCATGTTGCGGACTTCAATGCACGAAATAAATGTTTAACAGCCAAACTTCTTCAGCAGGGCTATAGGTATCATAAACTTCGAAAAACCTTTTCTAAATTTTATCGCAGACACTATGAACTGATTTCCAAATTTAATGTTGGGCTAAAGACCCTTTCACGTGAGGGTCTTTCGGAACCAGAATTTTATGGTGACTTGGTTTACAAATTTAAGAAACTTATTGGAAGGAATGATTTTTCTTTTGAATTCAGAAAAATCATTACGCGTTACAGACGTATAGGATATAACTTAGATGTTATGAGACAGACTGCATGCTTAGTTTTTAACCCAATCACGGTTGATAACTATGCTGCCTTCTTTAATTCCACGCCGGTGGGTCGGGCGTCAGACTCTATGATGGCCCCGACATAAAGCTATTCATTTCAGTTGGTTGGGGCCGGAGCTTCTTGTCTGGTGGTTTTCTTTTGCTCCGGAGTTAGTAAGTTATTGGGCGCCCAGGGATCGCCATCGTCTGGCAGCTTACTCATTCTGTGAGTCCTCGGTTTTTCATTCATCATGGAATTTATCATGATTTATTTGTTTGTCCATGATGATTCATTGACTAGTTAGAGATTCACTACGAGGATCGAACACCTAACTAAATGTTATGAACCACTGCAGAAGCTGAGGGTGAGGTTAGGATCCTGTAAAACCGGTTTAAGCCCGCCAGTAATTTTATATTACTGATCGTTCCAAGGCGACACTTCTGTTGTGGTTCTTATTGTTTCATGTCTTGGTGTTTAAATTTTTTGTGCTGTTGGCGCCTTATGTATGTTATCATATTTTAGTTAAGTGTAGGTAACTGAGTGGCCACCTATTGGGAAATAGCTGTTCATTCGGCTTACTATATGTATTCATTGTCTTAATACCTTATTGTTAGTTTGGTTTTTTTTCCCGCCTCGGTTTTTGGAATGGGAATCTTTTTCTGATTGCGCCTTTTCCTGATCGTTGCCTACTTGTACCTTTTCATATACTATGTCATCAAATTTTGCATAAAACATCGCAAGATCTGGATGTTTCATCTACAAAGTAAATATTTACCCACCTTCATAACAAAATATATAAACACATTTCTCAAGCCAGTGACGATTGTTCAAAAACAAGAAGTATTGTCAATTTATATCTGAAGATTGCAGGGTATATTGATATATTGTAAATAGGGACACTCAAACGAAATTTTATCAAGGCTACATTTTGCCTCTTATTGATTATGGGTCTATCACCTGGGGTAGTACATCAACTAATAATCTTGAAAGACTATCGAAACTCCAGAAGCGTGCAGCCCGCATCATACTACGAGCTGATTACACTACGCCTTCTGAGGATATGTTCCACGAACTAGGATGGCTCTCCATACGTGAGCGACTAACATATAACAAAGCGATTTTAACATATAAAGCGTTAAACAGTTTGACACCCGAGTATATAACAACTCTCTTAAAACCTGTATCAGAAACACATGATCGCACCCTCAGATCATCGGCAAATGGCACATTGGCGGTACCAAGGTCACGATCGTCTATGTTTGACAAATCATTCTCGTACACAGCTCCAAAGCTATGGAACTCAATACCAAATGAAGTGCGAAATTCATCTACTTTAAATGATTTTAAACGCAACCTTAAAGTATATTGTGATACAAAATTTTAACAAATTAAGGTATCTTAACTTTTATCAACTATGTTCCAACTAGTCTCGATTTTACAAGTTTTATACGCCCTTTTATATTTTAGGTTTTTAATTACTCATATATAGCTTAGTCTCACCTTTGACTTTTGCACTTTATGTTGATTCTTAGATTTTTAATTAAATCATTTTTGTTCAACATACATATGTATATATTTGTATATATTTGTTATAAGAGGGCCACATGGTAGAATAGCAGTAAAGCTAAATGTGTTTACCCTCTCAAAATAATGTATATAAATAAATAAAATAAATAAATATCACACTTGTCCTACTTTACATACAGGCAACGAGCTTTCCATACAGAAACACCGACAACGTGTCAATGTCTTATTTTAGCGGTGTTTCTTATATTTTATGATTTATTATATGCTTCAAATTCTGTTAATCAGCGTGATAATATTTGATTTTGAAAGCATCAATTATCTCCCATTACAACGAATAGGAAACGAATTTTAAAAAGACTTGTTGTTCTCATGAGAAGGCTAATATGTTACAAGAGTCAACGTCAACGTCAGGTGAATATCTTTGAACTATACTTTAAATAACGACTGTTTGTAATTGCGTTCCATCACCCAACATACATATTAACATGTTATTTTGTCGCCATTGATTAGTTTTCAATATTAGTTTTATATCATGTAAATCGGATAAACACTGCCTCGAAGACATCCAGAAACAGTAAATTGTATTACAAAAATTAATTTCGATGAATTGTCCTGTTCAGATCTTGAACGCCTGATTATAAAAAAAAGTTATTCTACCATAGCTATAAATCAATAGGACAGGTTTGCTTATGATGGACCAATATTAATTTTGTAACCTCTCGAACAGTGTATGAAAAACGAATTAAATTTTCTTCAGCAGGATAAAACCAATTTATACAAATTCAATTATAATTATATTTTTTGTTCCTGCTTTGAACGGGAGATCTTAACTTTGAATTACTAGAAGGACCACTTTTAATTGAATAGTATAGGCGTTTTGAGCGACGAAATAAACGCAAAATTCGCCGAAGTTAAATATTCGTTTCGAATATAGCCACGTTAATAAGTATAAACATATTTTGCGATAAACAGTCATAATTAGCGCTCAATTGATGTTAACATAACTCAAACATTTAAAGTTTTTTTTTTTATTTCAATCGATCATGATGTCAGAAAAAAATTGAGATGCAGGAAATTTCATTTAAGTTCAAACGTATTGACGACACCTTGAAATCAAAAGTCTGTTACAGTAATTCTCAGCAAGGAAGTAATGATAATTCAGTCTGTATGCCTTTGATAGCTGCAGGGAATATCAGTAAAAAAGTTAATTTAACTTGGTCAATAAATCTTCGTCTGCTTCTAAATCAAGACAAGATAGATAGAATTACAGACTCGCCAATGGAGCGAAGCCCTGAACCTGGAATTCTTTCAAACAATAGGCATGTATTGTCAAGTTGATAGGTCTGGTACTTTCGTAATAGCTTATTGATGTCCGGTAGGATTACATATACAGGCGAAGTGACAAACAGTTTTGAGTTAGTACACATACGGAAACGATTTTTACTGAAACCACAGAGAGATATATGCATACCTTATTCAATTAAAGCGAGCATAAGAACCATTAAAAAGGATTTGTAGCGGGATCTATAAAAATTGAATTAAGTTGAATTTCAGTCAGATTCTCCAACTGACTCCCGAGTTAGCTTCCCTTGAGCTTCCAAAATATGCTTCTCTACTGTTTTATTTGGTTGCTATTTATCCGATCATTTTAAGTATGTAAGCCGCACTATTTTGGAAGAGTTACATTTTTGACCAAAGAAACCAACGACAACACTGTAAGCTGCTCTTGAGCTTGTCGGTCTGTGTGTGTACATTGGTGTCCGTAAGTCAGGTCTGAAGACTTGGCCCCTAGGACGTAACATATTAGGCACAGCATAGTCTTCGGCCTTTCCACAGTAGATACTTTCAATAGCCTGTCATGAAAAGCTGCCATGACACCCCAGTTGTCAATGGCTATCAACAATAACAATTCTCTGCGTTAAAGTAGTAAAAGAATGTCTTCCCTCTATACACTACTTGGATGTCCAGGGAAGAAGTGATCATATTTCTCCGTGTCACGTGCAGGTTATGGGAAACAAATATATAAATCTGATTCAAGGGTATGTAAATTAAACTTCAAGTTCTCTGTACAGTTTTGATTTAATGTTTAAGCAAAATAAGTAAGTTAACCAGCCAAGCTTATTCTTAAACACTATGATAATCAAAACCCATCTCACGGTGACCTACTTAAGAGTATTCAACATCTATAATTTAGCTCAGAAATATAACAATGACTTATGTACCAACTGATTTATCACCTCTCTATGCTAATTTATGTGTACTGCTACAATTCATATACCACTAAGACACCACTAAGACACCACTAAGATAATATTGCATATTCTGATTATAATGCCCTATAATCCATGCAATTACCACAAAGACCACCAAGCATCACATAGAAAATTATTCTGTTATTATATGAATATAAATACACATCTTATTGGCATAGAATCAAAGTTCAGTTTAGATTCAGTCAATGTTCATCCAATTGTTCAAACTTGATCAATCTGCACCATCTAATAATAAAATCTGCTAAAGCACTCATTTAAGTCAATTAACAAATAGTCGCTATCTCTTCCCATTATTACTATTTACTGATTTCTCATTCAGTTTCTGAAAATATCAAAATCCCGTAATATTGGTCTAAACTACTTGTTTGTTGTGTAAACCGTCTCTGTTTCTGTTATACACGCGATATCAGAATCTCCGCAGTATCGAAATGTTTTCATAAAATCCGTAAATCTTATATAGTGTCCTATCACAGTCAATTCTACTCAATTTCAAAAGTCAACCATTGAACTATCCATAATTCGCGGCGGCTGTACTGTATACCACTGGTGAACTAGAAGTGTCCTATCACAGTTTATAACTATATGAATATAACATATTCACGGGCCATCATAACTTATGAATCTATCATTTGATTTGTGAATAATACGATATCTATCATTTCATAACGATTCTCCAGAATAGTCCCAAATAACCAATCATCAGTTCTATTTCAGATGCTGCACTTCTATTGGACTGCATCACACGTCAGTTGCCATAAATATGTTGAACCAATCTGGTAAGAGGCCACCTATAATAAAAGGTTGCCTTGTAAATATTTTTGAAACTGCTATACAAAAATGGAAATTCCAAATTTGCAAATTAAAATCAAATATCAGAATATTTCCAGAAAGAGCAGCAAATGAAATGAAATATATTGGTACTTACAGCTTCTCTGTCAAACTTTATTCCATAAAATATATTTCCCATGAATTCAACACATCCTTATAGCTTTGTTACAAAGTCCTTTCTGAACAATTTAACTGTACAAGACAAACTGAACTCACTAATAAAAATAATTGTTAGATCCTTTGGAAGCAGTAAAATACAAAGCAAGAAGATGGGCCATATTGTACAATTTCGGGTAATGAACCTTCATCATTCTTCATCATCTAAGCCTTTCAGCAACAAAAAATGTTCACACTTTGCCTAATACCATTGTCACAGTTGAATAACTGCTATTACCATATTTCACCTATACTGTAAGTACAGCAATACCGTAAACTATCTACAAAAATCAATAAAATAAAAAATGTCAAGATCCCAATCGTGACATATCCCAATACTCAGTTTAAAATGAGAATTCATTTTTCTATTGTTTGCCTATATATATAAACAATATTTCCCTTGAAAGCTGTGACCTCTAATTGATTCTACTTAAGAAATCCGCACCTGCATTCTCACTTCCTTTAATGCTTACAACATTCATTTTGAAAGGTTGAAGTGCAAGGGCCCATCTCATCAACCGCGCATTTGCACATTTAGCTTTGTTAAGATAAACAAGTGGCTCATGATCAGTCTCTAGTGTGAATGGTTTGCCATAAAGATAACTCTGAAACTTCTGAACTGCCCAAATGACAGCCAGACACTCTTTCTCAATAACTGAATAGGATTTTTCCCTCTCTGACAACTTCTTACTTGCATAATACACAGGAAATTTGTGACCTTCATAATCTTGTAACAAGACTGCTCCTATACCTGTTTCAGAGGCATCTGTCCTGACTATGAATTCTTTTTCAAAATCTGGCAAGCAAAGAATAGGAGATTTACCTAAAACCTGAATTAGGCTCTGGAATGCTTTTTCATGTTCTGGTTCCCACCTTACCTTCATTGGTTTACCTTTCTTGGTGAGATCTGTGAGCGGTGCTGATACAGCACTAAAATTTGGAATAAACTTTCTATAGTATCCAATAAGACCAATAAATGATCTAACCTGCTTTTTCGTTCGGGGTCTACGACATGACTGAATACTCAATATTTTCTCAGGATTTGGCATAACCTTTCCATCTCTCACAGCTATCACACATTTTGTGGGTCTTGCTGTCAATTTTGCATTTTTCAACCTTTCCAAGAGTTGACACAACACTTTTAAATGATCTGACCAGGTTTCTGTATGAACTAAGATATCATCTACAAAATTGTCAGTTTCATCCAAACCTCTCAGTAAGCAGCGCATCATACGGCAAAAGGTAGCTCCAGCATTTACCAATCCAAATGGCATCTTCTTAAATAAGTATAAACCTTCTGATGTAATAAATGCAGTTAAATGCCTACTTGACTCTTTCACTTTTATCTGCCAGTATCCTTTTGAGAGGTCGATCTTAGTAAAATACTTACTTTTTGACAGCCTTGAGAAAAGTTCATCTGGATTACCGACAGGTTCTGCATCAAATACTGTGATCTGATTAAGCTTGCGAAAATCGCAACAAAATCTGTTTGTACCATCTGGTTTCTTTACAATCACTACAGGTGATGCATATGAAGGGGTGCATGGTTCAATGATATCCAACCTGAGCATAGTTTCAATTTCAGACTTAATATCATTCCGTAATGCATATGGTACAGGGTATGGCCGCGACCTAACAGGATGGAGAGAAGTTAGAACAATTTCATGTTCTACAATGTCAGTGGTTCCAGGAATATCAGTAAAAACCTCTGTAAAACTACTGAGTAAAGCTCTCACCTCAGTTGTTTGACTTTCATTCAAATCTCTATTAACTTTGATATCTTGAATGTTCTCTTTGGACTCAACTGTTGGAAATCTCAGACTTACACTATGTTGATTTAAAAAATGTGTGTAGTCAGCATCTATTTGTCCCTCTTCTTCTTCAGACTCAATGACAGATATACATGACATAGAAATTGCGTCAGATTCACCTGTCTCTGCCTCTTCTGCTTCTCGTCTAAAGTATTTCTTCAGCATGTTACCATGGTAAGTTTTTACTTTACCTTTTACCATCACCCTATAATCACAGGCATTAAGTTTTTCAACAACTTTGAATGGCCCCTTCCACTGCATTATAAGCTTATTCAAATCATTTGGAAGTAGTAACAGAACTTCATCTCCTACCTTAAAGTGTCTGTCTTTGCTCCTTGAATCTGCATATGCTTTATACCTATCTCTGTTTTTCTCCAATTCATTTCTCACAATTTCACAAGTAGACTCCAACCTTTCTCGTAAATCTACTACATACTGATACACTGTTTTTATCTCTTCATTCTCTATCTCTTTGGTCCACAACTCCTTAAGAATAGTTAGAGGTCCTCTTACCTGACGGCCATACAACAAATGAAATGGCGAAAACCCAGTACTTTCTTGTACAGACTCACGGTATGCAAATAGTAATGCAGGTATAAAACGGTTCCATTGTCTTGGTTTCTCCTCACACACTCTTCTGAGCATGGTTTTCAAAGTACCGTTAAACCGCTCTACTAATCCGTTGCAAGCCGGATGATATGGAGTTGTTTGAAGGTGTTTTATAGTTAACAATCTTTCAATTTCTGTCATTAAATCTGCGGTAAACTGCTTACCTTGGTCCGTCAATATCTCCCTTGGAATGCCTACTCGGCAATATATTTCAACAAGAGCCTCGGCAACTGTTTCTGTGTCAATCTTTTTCAATGCTATTGCTTCAGGGTACCTAGTTGCGTAGTCTACTAGAGTCAACACAAACCTATGCCCATCATCGGATGGTGGATGAATGGGTCCTATGATATCAACGGCAACTCTCATGAACGGTGTATCTATGATTGGCATCTTACCTAATGGAAGAGAACTTACTCTGCCCTTTGCTACAGTCTTTTGACACACATCACATGATCTGCAAAACTGCTTAATGTCCTTTTCTAGACAAGGCCACCAGAAACTGCATAAGACTTTTTCCCTTGTTTTTCTAACACCCAGATGACCTGATAAAAGAGTTGCGTGTGCTAGATTTAATACCACTTTTCTCTGACTCTTAGGTACTATCAACTGTTTAACAGTACTGGCATCCTCTCCCTTGGCTTGATACACTCTATACAATAAACCATTTTCTTTCACATACCAACTTTTAGCGCCTGCTTTTGTGGATAAAATTTCGCCACTGGCAGCTTTCAGTTTACATTTTTCTAAACTAACATCATGTAACTGACCTTCAGCTATGTCTGCTTTTGAAAATTCTTGAATAGCATTAGGTACTTGCAGAGGATTTTTCTTACCTTTCCTAAGACGCTGGGCTCTAGTTTCAACACTAAGAACGTCAGCCTCCTGTCTCTTCACGAGCTATTCTTTTTTCCTCATTCTCTTTCTCAACATTCTCTCTTTCTTTTATAAAATCAAGTAAAACAGAGCCCTCTAACCCCATATCCTTCCCAATTTCCATTAACTTTGTCAGAGCATCCATGTTTCAAAAATAATATATAAACCTGAAGCAAATACAACCCTAATCAGATCCTGCCGGGATCGCCATTTGTCACGTGCAGGTTATGGGAAACAAATATATAAATCTGATTCAAGGGTATGTAAATTAAACTTCAAGTTCTCTGTACAGTTTTGATTTAATGTTTAAGCAAAATAAGTAAGTTAACCAGCCAAGCTTATTCTTAAACACTATGATAATCAAAACCCATCTCACGGTGACCTACTTAAGACTATTCAACATCTATAACTTAGCTCAGAAATATAACAATGACTTATGTACCAACTGATTTATCACCTCTCTATGCTAATTTATGTGTACTGCTACAATTCATATACCACTAAGACACCACTAAGACACCACTAAGATAATATTGCATATTCTGATTATAATGCCCTATAATCCATGCAACTACCACAAAGACCACCAAGCATCACATAGAAAATTATTCTGTTATTATATGAATATAAATACACATCTTATTGGCATAGAATCAAAGTTCAGTTTAGATTCAGTCAATGTTCATCCAATTGTTCAAACTTGATCAATCTGCACCATCTAATAATAAAATCTGCTAAAGCACTCATTTAAGTCAATTAACAAATAGTCGCTATCTCTTCCCATTATTACTATTTACTGATTTCTCATTCAGTTTCTGAAAATATCAAAATCCCGTAATATTGGTCTAAACTACTTGTTTGTTGTGTAAACCGTCTCTGTTTCTGTTATACACGCGATATCAGAATCTCCGCAGTATCGAAATGTTTTCATAAAATCCGTAAATCTTATATAGTGTCCTATCACAGTCAATTCTACTCAATTTCAAAAGTCAACCATTGAACTATCCATAATTCGCGGCGGCTGTACTGTATACCACTGGTGAACTAGAAGTGTCCTATCACAGTTTATAACTATATGAATATAACATATTCACGGGCCATCATAACTTATGAATCTATCATTTGATTTGTGAATAATACGATATCTATCATTTCATAACGATTCTCCAGAATAGTCCCAAATAACCAATCATCAGTTCTATTTCAGATGCTGCACTTCTATTGGACTGCATCACACGTCAGTTAACATAAATATGTTGAACCAATCTGGTAAGAGGCCACCTATAATAAAAGGTTGCCTTGTAAATATTTTTGAAACTGCTATACAAAAATGGAAATTCCAAATTTGCAAATTAAAATCAAATATCAGAATATTTCCAGAAAGAGCAGCAAATGAAATGAAATATATTGGTACTTACAGCTTCTCTGTCAAACTTTATTCCATAAAATATATTTCCCATGAATTCAACACATCCTTATAGCTTTGTTACAAAGTCCTTTCTGAACAATTTAACTGTACCAGACAAACTGAACTCACTAAGCCTTTCAGCAACAAAAAATGTTCACACTTTGCCTAATACCATTGTCACAGTTGAATAACTGCTATTACCATATTTCACCTATACTGTAAGTACAGCAATACCGTAAACTATCTACAAAAATCAATAAAATAAAAAATGTCAAGATCCCAATCGTGACACTCCGTTTATTGTTATCCTCTCAAAGGCTTATAGTTTATTTCAAATATAACTGCAAATGAAGCTGATCGAACTCTTAAAAACTTCCAAAACAAATCTTTGACCAAACAATTGTTGTTTCCCTTATAAATGTATTTGCAAATCAATGGTTTGCCTAAGGAATATATTACATCTTTTGCAAAATTTCGTGTTAGTGCACATAGTCTCCAAATTGAAAAAGGTAGACACAAAAATAAAGCTGTAATCGAACGATTATGTCCTTTGTGTAAAGCTGATATAGAAACAGAATCTCATTTTTTACTACAGTGCCAATCGTTAACAGAATCTCATTGTTTACTACAGTGCCAATCATTAGATGACCAAAGAATACTATTTTTCACAGAGTGGGAAAATGCTATTCCATCTTTCATAAATATGGATGAATCTGAAAAATTTAGATTCATTTTACAGAATAAAGAATATGATGTGCTTAGTACGAGTATATGCATTTGCCATATTCACAAGATGTTCAAAATTAGAGAAGATTTAATAGATAATGTTACTGTCTCTAATTGATATAATTTGTTCATTTCTGGCATAGCCTGGTCATAGACATCACATACTACAGGCAAAATTTAGATTTCATACCGGTAAAATTGGTATGTGCTAGTTTTATATATATTTTGTCCCATAGATATCATTCCACAATTTGTAGTATTATTACTTCTGTGATAGATACTTTTTTTTTCTAGTCGCACATCTGGTCATAGATACCATGGAAATGTAATAATTATGTGAGTTTTAATGATTGATACAATTGTTTAGATATACCAGTTACTTGCTTTGGTATTGATAATGTTTGCTTTTTTTAAGGTTAATTTGTTAAATCCTAGTCTGAGTTGTATATTATTATTACGGTCATAGATATCACTCCAGTCATAAATTTGGTCATACCATAAAATGTATTAAGTTGGTCATAAATACCTTTTATAGTCCTAGTCTGAGTTGTATATTATAAAGGTCATAGATATCATTCCAGTATTAGGGTCATAGATACCATAAAATGTTGTATTAAATCATTTATAGTCCTTGTATTGCATGTTTAAACCATTTGCTGTTTATATGTTTAGTATTATGTATGTTTGTATGTAGTTGGTAACAATCCTATTTCTGGATTTTAAAACCAATAAAAATATTTGATTTGATTTGATTTGATTTGATTTGATTTATACTCAAAGTAGTTGAAAGGTCATCAAATTTAATTGACTGTACAATGATGTACCATAAAAAGTAAGCATCAGGTACTGAAGAGGTGCAATCAGAATCCGAAGCCAACCCTTAAATTGACCATTGATTAAATTCTGCGAATCCAGCAAAATCATGAATCAATTTGATATATATCGTATTCGTTCTAATTAGCTCACATGGTCCAGTAAGCGCACACCCTGGTCATTCCCGAAAATCATGTGCATAAGTGCACACTGCTCGACTCACAAATTGATATTTAATACATATTTTACACATAAATTCCGCATTAACTGCATTAAAACTGAGAATAAGCTGATCAAAAAATATTTTGTAACAATTGTAACACTTAAATGACATCATCTTCGGTATTTTTGACATGAAAGCCTTTCAGCAGTTTATGTGTGGTTTTCGTTCCTGGTGCGCTAATTAGAACGTTATTTTGAAAAGTTAAGCGCACTGTACGCTAATTAGAACGATTACGGTATTTTGGTTGACAGTTCTGAAAATGGGCAATATACATTCTAACGAAAGAGTGGCCACCGATATCAGATTTTATTATTTGTTGTCTAATTCTGAAGTTTTATGATACGTTTATATTTTTGTATTTTATTTGTTACTTAAATGAATTGATGCAATACAGAAAAAACATACCATCCTATTGTTAACTTACTTTAAACAGTCCAAGAAAATTGAAACAATTGATCAACCAGTTTTATCTACGAGTGAAGACCTCGGCTTTTACTGGAAGCATCGATGCATAATCTAAACTAATAATCAGGTTGAATATTCCGCTTATGCATTTAACTCTCATGAAAATGAAATTAAGTGTCTGGAGTAAGCATTATATGCTAATAGCTTAAAGACAGTGAGCTTTGTCGCTTGGTAAATATGTCTTAGGGTTGATCTGAGCAGTCGGTTGCAAACCACCGGCTTACTAGCAGCAACTTTTTTTTAATTCGGTTTTACGTCCCTTTCAAGATTATTTCAGCTCATATGAGACGGACCAATCAGTACGTGGACGAAAAAGGGAGAACCCCGAGAAAAACACCTGGCACACCCACAAGCAGAACGGCTTGTCTCACATGTGGCCATTGCGGGGCTAGAACCCCATCAGACACAGCAGTGAGATCATCGAGTGATTTAGAAACAGCAGCTCTTAACTTTCGGCCACGGGGGCGAAATAACAGAAACTAGCATGATGTTTTTTCGAGAATTTGTAAAAGGAAATCAGAAGGTATTACAAGCTATGCTCTGACGCTTATAAATACAATTATTTAACTTGTTCCGCTGTTTACGTGGGTACTAAAATGTGCGACGCGAAAAGATTTACTGGGAATCACGGTGGCCTGGTGGTTGTACATCAGACTCCGAATCGAATGGCTCTGGGTTCGATCCCCCACACGGGGCGCCGTGTGGCGTCTTTAAGCATGACAAAGTAACTCTCCACAGGACTGGTGTATACTCAGGAATCGCTTGCTCTATCCAGACATGACTGAAAATTTGTTGACTTGGAAGTTAACCCCAATACAAACAAACATACGAAGGTCTACTTGCCTTGAAGGACATATCGAAGTGTCTTAAAATCCCCAGCTTTGTCTGACAGTGCGGCAGACCACATAAAGAGAGCCGAACGAGCCCAATTATATCCGACTCGGTAAACATCTGACATCATTTCTGTTGACTGCATGTTGGGAGATACTGAAAATTTTCTCTTAGTGCTAAGTGGGTTGATGGAAGCTGGAAAACACTCACTTTGTCGGTTTGTTAGGTCGGCTGACATTATTACATATTATTAGAGGTATGTCAATAATTGTACCGTGATTTTTACCTGTACAGAGAAAAAATGACCATTTTATCGAGAATATTTGACGTTCTTGAAACATTCTTGTATGAATATTTCAAGCATCACACAAAGATTATTTTATGTTCCAATACTCAGCTTTAGAGTGCTCAGCACACGCTTATGAGCAGCTGTCTAGTTACTTACTGGTTTGATTCCGTTGTATGGTATGCTGGGTAAATTTTGGTAAAATATATCACCATTAACGAAATCTACAACTTACTGAATACAATCTTTGAAAGTATTGTTAACCAAAAGACAACAATTTGGAAGAAAACATGTTATTTACAATATCTACTCTAACCAGGTTTCAGCAAATATAATAAATAACACATTTTCTCAAAAGAAAAAATGGACTTCTAAGTGGAAAAACTTAGATTGTAGTCAGAAAGTTGGATATCATGCTTATGTTAATAGATTTTCATAAAACTTACCCATCATTATAGTTCGTCTCTCATGAATGAGAAAGACCATCATTATTGCTTGAATATGGTTCATGTGTGTTGGCGTGTTGTTTGGTGACTGACTCGACCAATTCTTGCTCTAAACTGTCGGTTGCAAGTAGAGCAAGTCAATGTCATGGAATTTGCTGGAGGCTCATTGGTCTTGGCTTTGCGCTCTCCGTGCTTTCTTTCAGCTTCACAGGTTCTCTTTTTGTCATACAGAGCTGCTCCTTTGTTGATAAGACCTCGCCACTTTGATCGCTACTGTGCAGTCTGTTCCAAAGACCCCATTGGTATTTCGAAACCCTTCAGAGGGGCTTAGAGGGTGTCTTTGTAGCGTTTCCTTTGGTCACCTTGAGAACGTTTTTCCTCCTGTTGTTCTCCATAGAAAACTTTCTTTGGAAGTCGCGCATTAGGCATTATTTTAACATGGCCAGTCCATCTAAGCTATGCGTGTTTAAGACTGTATGCATGCTTTGCATTCCTGCTTTCTTCAGGACCTCTGTGTCTGAAATCTTGTCTTGCCACTTGATTTTAACACCTTTCTTAAACATGTCGTTGGTTACTCCAGCATGCTAGACAGATGACAAGAATCAAACCAGGCAGTATTTTGACAGTTGCTTATAAGCGTGTTGCTGAGCCCTCTTAAGCTGGGCGTTTGTGCATAAAACAATCTGATCTTGATGTTTGAATAGACCATACAATGAATGTTTCAAGAAAAACCAGCCTTCTTGGCCATTTATGCAGGTAAAATTATACAAATATTAGATTTTGACAATTGGTAGACTCTTCAGTAAACTAGAATTGTCAGAAAATCTGACTATAGCCCCGCTTCTAAAAAGGTACAAGTAGGCAAAGATCAGGAAAAGGCGCAATCAGAAATTGTTTCCCACTCCAAAAACAGAGATGAAAAAAAAAAAAAAAAAAAAAAAAAGAAAAAGAAAATTAAATTAACAATCAGGTACTTATATATGAAAACATATCTTAAGCCGATTGGGCAGCTATTTTCCCAATAGGTGGCCACTCAGTTACCTAAACTTAACTAAAATATGAAAATATACATAAGGCGCCAACAACACAAAAGAATTTTAACACCAAGACATAAAACGAAAGAACCACCACAGAAGTATCGCCTTGGAACGATTACTGGCGGGCTTAAATCGATTTTACAGGTACCTAACCTCACCCTCACCCTAAGTTTTTTTTTCCAGAGTGAGAAAAGCAATGACCTGATGACGGTTAACAATCCCAAGATAGATATTGTCAATGTTGAGGTGCATACAAAATTTGGTCTGATTATGTCAATTTTAAGATTCTCAAGATACTGAGCAGAATTGAAATTATGAAGTTAATCAAGGGTCGCAACTCAGTTAAAATTTTGCGAAAAATTAACAGTAATAATCCCAATCTAGTTCTTGTCAATGTTGATATGCATACAAAATTTGGTCAGATTCTGTTTATTCGTTCTCAAGATATTGTGCGGAAACGAAATTCTGATGTAGATCAAGGACCGTAACTCTGTCAAAATGTTGCAAAAAATGACGGGTAACAGTCCCAAGCTAGATCTTGTCAATGTTGATGTGTATACAAAATTTGGTCAGATTCTGTGAATTTATTCTTAAGATATTGAGCGGAGAACAAATTCTAGTGTAAATCAAGGGCCGTAACTCCGTCAAACATTAGCGAAAAATGTTCAGTAGCAATTCCAAACTAGATCCTGTCAATGTTGATGTGCATACAAAATTTGGTCTGATTCTGTCTAATTGTTTTCAAGATATTGTGGTTTGTTTTCTTGTGATTTACTTTTTTGAATTACATCATTTGTGCTTTTCTATTGTGTTCTCTGTAAAGTCATAATATATTATAGGTTTTCGTAAAGACTGGGTAATTTTGAATAATATTCTGGAAAAGAGCTCAAACTGACATAAGTAATGCTACTTCCACTGTGAATCTATCTAATCTTATTACCGCCACATTTGTTAAGCTAGCACTCAGCCATTAGTTTTCTGTCCGGTTTCATGGACCACATGGGAATATTCCATGGCTAATATAACAATATAAACAAAACCACATGCCTTTTTGGCTTATAATAATTTACATTATTCATTTGTTTTCAGACAAAGATTATGGGACGGAAACAATGAATGCAAAAAGCGAATTAGGCAAAGTAGTTTTGTTATGAACCAAGTGTGATTCCCTGAGATATAAATCTTGCCACTGAATTTTTAGAATTTTGAGTTTTATTTTAATTTGAAAAATAAAAGAAAATCACTTGGGTATAGTGTTATGGTTTTTAAATGTGTTAATGGATTTCACGACATACAGCTTAATTTCACGAATTGCAAATATTTTGAAAAGAGCATATTGCAGCAACATTACATTACGAAAACATGCCCATATGATGATATACAGTAATTTTTCAGGTCAAAAATCGATAATTTTCATAGGATTTTTTTTTGATATTTTTCTTATTTTTGCTCAAAACATAGATTGTGGATACACGTTAGAACCGCCTCGCCGAGGCGGTTCTAACGAGTACCCACAATCTATGTTTTGGAGCAAAAATAAGAAAAATAGGTATACCCCTGCATACCCCAGTTTTGCTATATAAAAGTGGGGTATAAGGGGGTATACATTTCACGGACATATTTCCTGATGGTATAATTGAGCTTCATTAAGAGAACACTTACATCACGAAAACATGCCCATGCCATACACAGAGCAATGTTGGTTGCAAAAATGAAAATTTTCAGCGGACAAATTTTTAATATTTTTCTTATTTTTTCTCAAAGCATAGATTGTTGGTACACGTTAGAACCGCCTCGCCGAGGCAGTTCTGATGCGTACCACAATCTATGTTTTGGAGCAAAAATATTAAATAACAATAGATATACCAATGCATATTCCAGTTTTTCTATATAAAAGTGGGGTATAAGGGTGTATGTATTTCAGGAACATGTTTTCCTGATGATTTTGTCAAGAAAATAAATTGTTATGTTATTGATTTGATAATTAATGCATGCGGCTAAATTTCATACGACTGCTTTTTTTCTGTTTCAGAAAATTAGATATATGTGTTGCCTTTAAATGGAGAGTCCATATTGACTATTTTCTGAAACCATAGTAATACAGTTTTAGCACAAGAATTTGGTTACATGTGACCAAGTAAGGATGATGTATTAACGTCAATTGTTCTTTTAAAAGCTTCAGCCTGTCGAAAACAACATCGGCATGTATTGATCAGCCACTTTCTTCAGATTTAATTACAATCGATATTTAATCTTTTAACTCAATTCTGGAAACCTTTCATGCTTTGAAGCTCTTAGAACATATGAACTTAGTTGCATGCCTGATCAATATGTATAAATGCCTGGTGTCTATGTTGGGATTTAAATTTGCTTGCAACATTTTAGGCTCGCTGAGCCGAAGGCTAATGGTTGAGCTTATAGTTTACCCATGCTCTGCCGTCCGTCTTCATCGTCGTTGTCCACAATGTTCAAACATCTCCTCTGAAATCACTTGGCCAGTCAAAACCAAACTTCGGGCGTCGGGTGTCAGACTCTATGATGGCCCCGACTTAAAGCTATTCATTTTAGTTGGTTGGGGCCGGAGCTCCTTGTCTGTTGCTTGGCCCACCGGGGTCCAACTGGTGTTTTTCTTTTGCTCCGGAGTTAGTAGGTTATTCGCCGCCCAGGGATCTCCATCGTCGGGCAGCTTACTCAATCTGTGAGTCCTTGTTTTTGATTCATCAGGATGTTTATCATGATTTATTTGTTTGTTCTTGATGATTCATTGACTAGTTAGAGATTCACCACGAGGACCGAAGAACTTACTAAATGTTATGAACCACTGCAGAAGCTGAGGGTGAGGTTAGGATCCTGTAAAACCGGTTTAAGCCCCCCAGTTATTTATAACTGACCGTTCCAAGGCGGTACTGCTGTTGTGGTTCACATTTATCAAATTTATCTAATCATGAGTTTCATGTTGCATGACTTTGTGGCCACCCGAATTTAATTTGGCTGTTCACTTAGCCCACTGCATTTTACTTTTTCTGTCCAAGCTAGCACTGTGACCACCTTACTTCAATAGCTGCTCACCCTGCTTTCCGTTATACATGTTACATGTTGGTACCTATATCATATTTTCTTATCATGATTTACCTTATTTCATGTTTATATCTGTGTATAAATGAACCACTGCAGGAGCTGAGGGCGAGGTTAGGATCCTGTAAAATCGGTTTAAGCCCGCCAGTAACTTTGTGTTACTGATCGTTCCAAGGCGATACTTCTGTGGTGGTTCTTTTTGTTTTATGTCTTGGTGTTTAAATTTTTTTGTGCTGTTGGCGCCTTATGTATGTTTTCATATTTTTAATTAAGTTAAGGTAACTGAGTGGCCACCTATTGGGAAAATAGCTGCTCATTCGGCTTACGATATGTTTCATGGTATAAGTGCCTGATTGTTAGTTTGGTTTTTTCCCACCTCGGTTTTTGGAGTGGGAATCTCTTTCTGATTGCGCCTTTTCCTGATCTTTGCCTACTTGTACCTTTTTATGTTGAGCATCCTTAGGAAGGGAAACCAAATCTTATATAATTGGTCTAGGTCACATGACAAAGGTGGCAATATACATGTATGCTTTTTGTTCTGCCCACCCTTCCAAGGTAACATCTTTATCTGAAAGCTTCCATCTGCACTGAGCAATGTGGTGGCTCCAGAATTCTTTGGACCATAAACAGTTTTCAGTGCATCATGAAATTTCTTCATGTCTTTTCTGTAGGAAAACAGACTGAATTTCTTCGTTTTGTTTCTCAGCCAGGTGTCTCGCATATCCCTGAGCTTGATCTTGAGTTGCTGTAGGCTGTCTTCTTGGACACTGAGCTAGTATCATCTTGAAGTGCCTCGTGCAACTGGTGCTTTTCTTCAAGAAGCCTCTGAATTGCTTCAACATTCTCGTCAAACCACTCTTGATGTTTGCGAGATGGATGTCCTAAAGTAGTTGCAGCTGAAGAATGAACCGCTAAATGAACACTTTCCTTCTGGGTCCACCGAACTGAGAGCTAAAATTGGCCTAGCCATCGATCAAAGAACTCACCCACACACATGATCAACGTAATAATCAAGAAATATATATTGTTTTACCATATGGTAAAAACCTTTAACATATTCTTCTGTAGAACTGGTGGACCGATTTCAGTGAAACTTGGTATGTCAGGGACTCTGGCACATCATAATTTGTATAAATCACTGGATTGACATTGACCTATTTTATGGCAAGCTCAGATTTGATCGCATAGGCTTTTTAATGGGCAAAAAGTTAAACCATTGTTTTTGTGTTCTTATGAAGTTTTGTAGCCTCCTTCCTGAAAGTAGATATTACAGACAATTTATTGCGTTAATGAAGCTATGTGAGTATTCAAATTCAGAGTCATCTCTTGACCTTAACCAAAGCCCATTTACATATTGCATTTGAAACTTTTTCTTAGAAACAACTCGGCCAACCATGGCCAAACTTGATGTGGATCATTAGGAGGGGAGAACAAAAGTTTGTATCAACGGTCCAGGTCACATGACCAATATGGCCACCATGTCCGTATTTGGTAAAAAATAAAATGAAATAAAAATCTTCTTCTCTGGAACCGAAGGACCGATGTCAACGAAACTTTGCATGTATTATCAAAGACGGTGGCCCATCATAGTTTGTATAAATCATGACCTTGGGTTGACCTTGGCCTATTTTACGGCAACGTCAAATTCGGGCACACAGGTTATTATAATGGAAAAAAGTGAAAACGCTGTGGTTTGTTCAGGAAGTTTTGTAACCTGTGAAATGAAATATGGTAGATACAGACAACGTATTGAGTTTATTAAGTTATGTGAGAATTCACGGTGAAGTTAATTATTTGACCTTGGCCGAAGGCCATTTATCTATTAAATTTAAAACTAAATTTTCTCAGAAACCATTTGACCAATTAAAGCCAAACTTCACGTGTACTATTTTAGGAAGGGAGAAACAAATTTATAAAAAATGCTTTACATGCGCGGATCCAGAGGGGGGGGGGAACCGGGGGTACGGACCCCCCCCCCCCCTGGAATTTGAAAATTTTACCTAAAAAAAGGTAATTTCGGGATTTTTGGGGGTTGGACCCCACCTCATCTGTGACCAAAAAATACCATTTTCAGTGGACCCCCTCTCATGAAAATTTCTGGATCCGCGCATGCTTTAGATCACATGACTAAGATGGCTGCCATGCCTATATATGGTGAAAACCTTAAAAAATCTGATTTCTATGAAACTTTATATGTAGCATTGGGGGCTCCGGCCTACCATAGTTTATAAAAAAAAGTAATGACATTGGGTTGCTCTTGACCTATTTTACAACATGGTCAAATTTGGTCACATAAGCTTTTTTAACGGACAAAAAGGAAAACATGATTTTTTCAGAATGTTTCGTAGCCTGTGACCAAAGTATATAGATACAGACAACTGAAGATTTAACAAAGTTAACTATTTAAGGTCAATGTAATATTGGTCAAATGCCAAATCTCAGGTGAGCGTCCGTATGACAAATGGTCCTCTGGTTTTTTTTTTTCTGTTCTGCATTTGTTTTCGCTGCAAGGATAGGACAATTCTTCGAAATTTCAAGCTTCTAGCCTTCTTCTGTGATGGTACAATCACAGTTTGTGTCAGTCCTGGTCGTAAACCCCGAAGACCAGACTTCGCAGGTCGCGGCTTCAATGTTGAAGTGTTTGTCATGTCAGACTACAGCTCTGCGAAGACTTGTTGATCGCAGAATTCTTGCGATTTGTGATCTCAATAGCTCTTGGGAGGTTGATTGTAACAAAACTAATTTTGTTGAGTCAATAAATCTTGAACAAGATAAAAAAAAAGGTCGCAATGGGGTTTAATTCTGACCTAATTGTGCCACTCTTTTGAAAAAAAAGTATTCATCATCATCATCATCATCATCATCATCATTATAAAAGAGAAATGAAAATAGAATTCTCGATTGACAGCTGTCCGTGAATTGAAACGGAATTAAAACATTATTTAGAGAAATGTAGAAATGTATGGCACATGAATGTCACGTGGAATTAAGAATGTTTCCTTTCTAAGAAAACACTTGCATACATAACAATAATGATCCCCACTTGAAAATAATTACATGTAGCACGGTGATGTCACTGTCAATAGCGGATACTGTTTCATGCAATTACCCTAAAAATGTCCCCATAGCTCGTTTATAATGCACTTTATATTATGTATTTTATCCTGACATCAGCGGCGATATTCTAAGAACTCATTTGATGTTGCTTGCAATTTCAAAGTGACTTTCATCGAAAGCTCAATACAGGGTCGATGATGAGAATTTTATTGTACTGATAAAATGGCAACGTGTAGGTAATTGAAAAGCATGAAAGGAAATTTACATACCGTGACAGAAATGCTGATACTACAAATGCATAATTTTCACAATTCATTTCCGAAGCAATTTTGCTTTTGATCGTTGAATGACTGCATAAAATAAACAGTGGCAATTATGCAGTTTCTTGGCTCTACAACACCCATGAGAATCAAATGAGCTTCCTCGTGGAAAAACCAACAATGTGGTTTCCGACCAGGTCTGACACAAACCGGCCTGTACAGCTACAGAAGCAGGCTAGAAGCCTGAAATTTTGGAGTTAAGTAGAGGAAGAACTGTACTATTCGAGTAGCGAAAACAAAGGCGCTGATCAGCTTCGTGGTTACCGCGAAGCTGATCTGCGTCTTTCTTTTCGCCTATGCAGATTGTTGGTTTCCCCATGAGGCGGCTCATATGTAATAAGCAAATAGATTTCAGCGCAACAAAATGAGGATAGACTTGCGCCAGCAAAAGCGTGAACGGTCCTGAAAAGGCTGACCTGTACCCGGTCTTGGAACATAATGTTCAAATACCCTGTGCCAAGGTCACCATTAATAAAGGACAAAATGTTTCGTCTCATTCAGAAATTTCAAAATGACATTCAGTTTTGATTCCCAGCATTTTATCAATCATGATTGATAACTATGCTGCCTTCTTTAATTGCACGCCGGTGGGTCGGGCGTCAGACTCTATGATGGCCCCCGACTTGACGCTATGCATTTTAGTTGGTATGAACCGGAGCTCCTGGTCTGTTGCTTGGCCCACCGGGGTTCAACTTGTGTTTTTCTTTTGCTCCGGATTTTCAGTAAGTTATTGGGCGCCCAGAGATCTCCATCGTCGGGCAGCTTACTCAATCTGTGGGTCCTCGTATTGATCCTTCATGGTGGTTATCCTGATTTAAGTGTTTGCCCATTATGATTCATTGACTAGTTAGAGATTCACCACGAGGACCGAACCACTAACTAAATGTTATGAACCACTGCAGAAGCTGATGGTGACGTTATGGCTTTGAAAAATCAGTAAGCCTGCCTGTAATTTTATATTACGGATCGATACAAGGTGATACTTCTGAGGCGGTTCTTATTGTTTTTAATTTTTGGTGTTGAAGTTTTGTGCTGTTGGCACCTTATGTATGTTTTCATATTTTAGTTAAGTTTGGGTAACTGAGTGGCCACCTATTAAGAAAATGACTGTCCATTCGGCTTACAGTATGTTTTCTTAGTATAAGTACCTGATTGTTAATTAATTGTTCTCCCTCCTCGGTTTTTGGAGTGGGAATTTCTTTCTGGTTTCGCCATTTCCTGATCATTGCCTACTTTTAATTTTTTACATGAGATATAAAACCAACCCTGTCTCTGTATGACCCTAGCCGTATGCTATAACAACAATAGCAACAGCAGTAACAGCACCAGCATCATCACCAATCCATGGGGAATCGTATGATGCCATCTCTTATTTTAAGTTGATTTATTTTGAATCATTTACAATCGATTTTAAGAGCTGATCTGCGTTACCCCTTATTAATTAAGGTACTCAGAATTACGTATCGGTGTCAACCGTCTTTGTTCTCATTTGTTTCTTCACACCAGGCGTAATGATAGGTATTATAACTTAATTGTACATCGTCATGAAGATGAGACTTTGAGGTTTCAGCAAAATCGATAAAGTTGAGTAAATTTGATGGAATTCTAGAAAAGTTCGCGGTGGCAAGATTATGACCCTTCAAGACAAGAAGAGAAAAAGTATACATGTAATTGCAAGAAAAAATGCTTTGCATTAAAACGTATCATGATGCCTGGTGAAACTCTGCCTTCATCAGGAAAACATGTCCGTGCAATAAATACCACCTTAAACCCCAGTTTTATATAGCAAAACTGGGGTATGCAGGGGTATACCTATTTTTCTTATTTTTGCTCCAAAACATAGATTGTGGGTACTCGTTAGAACCGCCTCGGCGAGGCGGTTCTAACCTGTACCCACAATTTATGTTTTGAGCAAAAATAAGAAAAAGATAAAGAAAAATCTACTGAAACTTTTCATTTTTTACAATGATAATCTCTGTATATTGCATGGGAGATTATTTAATAATCTCTGTATATTGCATGGGAGTGTTTTCGTAATGTTAGTAAAGCTATATCCACGTTCCCCAGTGTAGATGACCCACTACATTGTATACTTATCACATTTGAAACAGTTACATCCATCCTTGACCAAATAAGGTCAATACTTGGCCAATCAGTCCTCAAACGGGGAACACAGATATACAATGTGTTCAGTTATTAATATACCCATACAATATTCAGAAATTAATTGGCAACTCTTCTTGATTTGAACAATCGTCGGACAGCTGGATGAATGCTTAGCGGTGTTTGTAAGATGTGATTATTTACTATAAGCTTCTAATTCTGTTGATCAGCATGATAATATTTGTTTTTGAAATCATTAAGCTTTCTTTACAATGAATTTGAAACGAACTTTAAAGAAGGCTTGTTTTGCTCATGAGAAGGCTTATATGTTAATAGAGTTCGCGCCAACGGCAGGTGAATGTCTTTGAACAATACTTTAAGAAACAACTCTTTGTCATTGCGTTCCAACACCCAACATTTATGTTGACGTGTTATTCTATTGCCATTGATTAGTTTTCAATATTTGCTCTTATCATGTAAATCGGATAAACAGTGCCTCGAAGACATCCAGAAACAGCAAATTGTATTACAAGAATTAATTTTGATGAACTGTCCTGTTCAGTTCTTGAACGAATGATTGTACAACAAATGTCATTCTACCACAACTATAAACCAAAAGGACAGGTTTGCTTATGACGGACCAATATTTACTTTGTCATCTTTCGAACAGGGCATGAAAAACGAATTAAATTTTCTAAAACAGGATAACACCAATTGACATTAATTGCTTTATTTTCATATGTTTCGTTTCTGCTTTGAACGGAAGCTCTTAACTTTGAATTAGAATCACTTTCTTAATTGAAGTTTATGCAGACGTTTTTGAGCGACAAAATAAACGCAAAATTTCGTCGAAACTATATAAATATTCCATACTTTTTCAAATTTACTCAGTCTCAATATTTCGGCCAAATGCCTTTTTCAAGAAAAAAAAACAAACATGTAACTTGAATTAATTTACATTTTGGCAGCCATTACAGAGTCACTTGTTTATATTTAATGACGTCGCCGCGGGCGACGTCGCAACGTCTTTTCCCGTATTTAAGCGCCAAAACTTCACTGAAACACTGCTGATAAATATAAACAAGTGACTCTGTAATGGCTGCCAAAATGTAAATTAATTCAAGTTACATGTTTTTTTTTCTTGAATAAGGCCTTTGGCCGAAATATTGAGACTGAGTAAATTTGAAAAAGTATGAAATCTTTTCCCTCAAGAATATATTTAATGAAATTTATATAAGTATTCGTTTCGATTTTTTACGACATCGAAGAGCGAGTCATTATTAGACCTCAATTAATGTTCAAATAACTCAAACATTAAATTCTTTTTACTTCCATCGATCATGATGGCAGAAAAAATGTGCAGAAAATTTCGTTTAAGTTCAAACGTATTGACGACACATTGAAATAAAAAGCTTGACAGTCTGTTACAGTACATCCTCAGCAAGGAAGTAATGATAAAAACACACACTCTGCGTGCCTTTGATAACTGCAGGGAATATCAGAGAAAAAAGTTAATTTAACTTGGTCAATAAATCTTTGTCTGCTTTATAAGCAAGACAAGATAGATAGAATTACAGACTCGCCAATGGAACGAAGCACTGAACCTGGAATTCTATTGTCTAGTTAATAGGTATGCTTCTTTCATAATAACATATTGATGTGGCAGACATGATGGCATAGAAACGAACTGACAAACGCTTTTAAGTCAGCACAAAGTACATGTATAAAGCACTTCATAGGAAGTACATCAACTTAAAAGATGTTTTTATTTAAACCACATGGAGATACGTTTATACATTATTTCATAATAAAGGGCATGAGAACCTCCCACAAAAGATCAAATGAGCAGAGGCCCAGAGATATTGAATATTGTAAGAAAGTGTGGACAGACACACTGATACACGGACGGTCATCGGATCTGCTCATCGTCCAAGCCTTCGAACCAGCCAATATCGTAACTTTCCTTGACTGTTTTGATCGAATATGTTTTATTCTCATGGGTAACGTGGACGTAAAATGTTTGGATAAAAATTAAAACTCAGATCCTTTAAGAGCAGTGAACACTTTAATGAGAAAGGGGTTGGGCCATACCACGGTTTCGACTATTAAAGTCTCGTCAGTGACTCTCTAGATTTGGCAACATGGAGCCAAAGAGAATAACTGAAATTTTGCAACTTTCAACAAATTTTATATTTTTGCTCAATACATCGATTGCGGGTACACTTTAGATCAGAGAGGCGTTTCTAATGAGTACCAACAATCTATGTTTTGGAGTAATATACACCTGTAAACCCCAGTTTTACTTTATAAAACTGGGGTTTAATGGGGTATACATTGCATGAATATGTTTTCTTGGTGATAGACTGCAGACTAAGGCACGCGGAAATAGCTGGCATTGTGTGTCTGGAAGATACTCGGTCTAAAACCTATTCTCTAATTACATGCCCTGAATCCAGATAACAGGAAACACTATTGTAAAGATGAATTGTACTTCTCTTTTTGCGTTTTAATCACATATTATGATAAACTTATCTTTTCTTAAGGTTTGTATTTCTTTTGCAAATATTTACAATGATCGATTTCAACAGCTTGCACGCAATCTGGCTGTATAATAAATCTATAGAAAATATATTCCGAACTCATATAATTCTCAGTTTCCATTTGTATCCTTTGCTGGAGTAAATGATAGGTATTATAACTTAAATTGTACATTTGTATATGAACAGCCTGGCAATAAGCAAAGCTGGGCAAAATTCGATATAACGGTCTCCAGTCCTGTGAAATCGAAAATCTTCTCAAAGCCATCTCTTAACCCGCTCTGCTTAATGCATAGCGTCAAATCGCTGCTTAAGGCTTCACGCAATTAAGATCTGACAGAATATTTAAAAAATAATTCTAAGAAATCCATGCAAATTGTTTGGCAACGTTCTCACTTTGAGGCGCATGTTAAACGAAGCTTTCTACCACGACGCAACTCAATACCACATTAGTTTCTTAAAGCTTCTCGAATAAGGAAATCTATAACATAATCATTGTGGAAGTTTAACCAAACAAGGTTGGAAGAAAATCGGATAACGTATCAGGTAAGACGATTTCTTAAGCAGTTGAATTATTTATGCTTTTAGGTAGTTGTTTTTTTTTTCCTTTTCCGCCGGCAGATTAATATTGCACTAAGAAATTGCTTTGGTGAGCTATCTATTCTTACTTTCATTCATTAGCAAAAACTGTCTCATATTTTTCAAGTTTAAATCAGAGAACAAAAATATAGTTTTATCTCAAATAAAATGTTAACGTAAAAATGAAAAAGATAAATTTCTAAATAGTTGATAGCCATGTAACAAGTCATACTTATTGGTTCCCAGTTTCTCAATATAACAATGGGTACCCGGGCAGCAAATTGAAGTAAACAAATGTATTTTTGTTTGAACAACCTCATGCCCAATGAAATTAGTGTCACTAGTCACAGGTTGCTTTTCCCGTACACAGTTCCAGAATGAATTTTGAAAGACACCTGCGATAACGTTATTTTTCAATCAGGCCATCTTAAATATCACCGAAAAGAGTGCATGCACTGCTTGTTGATACAGCTATCGATACAAAGATAATGTCCTGAAGACAAAATGCCAAAATAAGATTCGATTTTCAAAACCATGCAAAGTTTTGGGTGAAATGTCAATGGACTATTTCGGCTGTGTCAGATTTCCTAAAAAGTTGCCTTACTTTAAATCATAGTCATTTAATTTCTCCCTCTCCCTGTAAATACTACGGCCAGTCAGATTGTGACAGGGAAGCAAATCCCTTTCCTTATCACATGACAAGACTGTGGTCAGACGTTCATATTTGTATGGTTTAAAGCTTCATTCATGTTCTCCTTTATACGTTTAAGGCATGTTCCCCTCTATGATTTTAAAAGACACTTTGCATGTAGCACGGAAAACTTAATCTCAAAATGGCGTGTGTTAATAGTGACCTTTAATGGACCTTAAACGTCCCAATATGGCCATAGCAGTTGATTGGGACGTCAAGCATCAACGACACCAAACAAACAATCAACTAGTGTGGTAGAACTTAATTTAAATGATAAGCAACATAGGGGAATTAGTTTCTTCAGCTGGCCGTGGATATGCATTGACTTATTCAATCAACATGCCCAATATGCACACATTTGCATTTATACAGGCAACACAGCTTACAGAATCTGACTACAAAACTATTTTCCGGTATCGAGAGCCAATATCCGGTGGGTGGCAAAACGCCAATATCGGTCATATTGACCTGAATGTCTGTGTTTATCGTTTCGATTAATCAGGGAAGTGTAAGAGAGGTATATTACACTTCCCTGGTCTAATTAGTAAGTTTTTCATTTGTTAGATTTGATAATTGTTCATTTACTTATCTAATCCATATTTGATGAAGAAGTAGCCTTTTTATAAGTGTTTCATTACTTTTTGATAATATTAAATTAATTTAAAATACCTCGTTTATTGACAATATTTCCACAATATCTGACCGCAAAAATTACATAAATATTGAATTTAACTAGTGAAATTGGCTTGTAATTAAAGTTAAAAATGTTAATTGATCTAATCATTGTTTTAAACAATGATTTTATTTGGTAATTCTACAAAATAAAGCGACAAAATGAACCTATAATATAATGTGTTTATACTAAGATCGGCAGAAGGAGAGATAATTCAAGTAATCTGAGTGATTTCAGGGTCAGTGCGCATGCGCATAGCAAATATAAATAAAAATATTGTACGTGTGTATCGGGAACAACATTAGGTCATTCTAGTTTGCTTGTTTGCTTTTTCGGTTCGACGTTGAAGAAGATAAAATACAGAAACGCACGTCTGTTGCTATAAATTGATTTAATAACATGTTGTTCATCTTCGACATGTTTCATATGTTTTTTTCATAATAGATAGTGGCTCGCAGACATCGAGACTATGCACATTTGCTACATGAATGCTGATTTAGTATCTATTGTTAAGTGCAACAATTCAGCATTGTCCAATACAGCAATTCAGATAAAACATGAGCCGCGTCATGAAAAAACCGACAATGTGGTTTCCGAACAGGTCTGACACAATCCGTGCTGTAAAAGCACTGAGGATGGCTAGAAGCTTGAAATTTTGTATTAATAAAGTAGAGGAAATGTACTATCCGTGTAGCGAAAACAAAGGGACTGATCAGCACAGCAATTACTGCAAAGCTGATCTGTGCCTTTAGTTTCGCATTGTGCATATTGTTGGTTTTTTCATCATCTCAACATGTTGACGGCAAAAGTTGTTTGTTCTCTCCGGACCTTGTGAGGCAGATAAATACAAAACAAATTCAATAAATCTATATTTGCATTAGAACAAAGTGATTATAATGTAACTGAGACGAACAGTGACAAAGTAAACAAACAAGAGCCTGACTGCAACCAAACTTCCATAACTAATAATATGAAATAGCGAAAATCGAAAACAAAATGTGAATAATTATGTAATTAAACTTGCACAGTAACTTGGAATTGTACCTGGTGATAATGAATACTCTACCGTGGATGTGAATATTTTGTCATGAAAGTTATATCAGAGGACCACTGATATTGTAAACACTGATCTGATACCTGTACGAGGCTACTATCAGCACTCCGCACACTAGTCGTGTCTAACGCTCATGTCAAAATGATTACTTAAATCTTGTTGGGGCCTTTATCATAAGCAACCATTTGTGACTCAATAAGATGTATGGCCGCTACACTGACCAACTTGCATGCAAAGGTACATGTAGTGATGTTTGCATTTCTTAAAATCGTTTTTTTTTTTTTTTTTTTTTTTTTTTTTTTTTTTTTTTTTTTTTTTTTTTATCTTCCTTTATAGCGAAAAATAACATCTTTGAATGATTATAACCATCAAATTTCGTTGCTGCACACAACACGATTTACAAGTCTATTAAGTAAAGTGAATCGACATTTTTATTGGAAGCATATGCCTAGAATTTATTTCATATACTTATTGCTATGATATGCACAGATGCACAGTGGTTTTTCTCGACGTTATTCATACATCTTAGCCCCTGAACACTTCGGTCCTCTGTAATTTCGGCCCTGGGACACTTTGGTCCATTGTAATTTCGGTCCCTGGACACATCGGCCAGATTGTCATGTCAGTCCCAATGCTTGGTGGATACCTGTAAATCGTATGTGCAGACACAGACAATATAAAAAGGTACTTAATTCCAATAAGTAATGGCTTGCCAAATTGAATGCACGGATTCCACAATATTTGAATTACAAAGTAAGGCATGTCTGCAGTTTTTGGCTTAGATTTATCTGCTTTAGAAATCATCTCATGAGAATATTCAGAAAACTCTAGAGCATCTGCCTAACAAATTATGGTGATCTGTAATGTGATTAGGTCGCCTTACAATGTGCGAAACTATTTTCTATCCGGATATATTGAGACTTCGTCTTTAATTTGTCAATTTGTCTATGGCTGTCATCTTTTAATTCGAATGACTCTTTTTCATGCCAGAATTATATAATATGCTTTTAGTCAATGTAGACTATGATTGAATTGCTTTAAAGTAGACGAAATAGCTCAGGAGACTATTTTTTGTATTCCAATGTCATCCATGCTTTGCTGCATGTTAACACAATAAAATATCTAATCATTTGAAAGAATGGTTGAAAAACAAAATTATAAATTGAAAATGCAAAATGACTTGCCAAAATCGGAAATGAGAGTGAATCAGTCCCTGCTTTAAGAATTAGGTTATCACCACCCTGAACGAACTTGTAATGATCTCCAGATAATATATGTTCTTCAGTATTCCAAGTATTACTGCTTATATAAAATCGTTCAGCATGAAATGAATGCGTTTTGTCTCTTTTTGCAAGTCCACAATAACGAATGCATAAGGAATTACCATAAATGCTTCGTTTTCATTTTTGCAATACAATATAATAATCTTTTAAACTACTGAGGCATCTCTTGGGATCTCGTAGAGACAAGAATAGTGTGAACGTATGACTAATAAATGCAGTGAATCTATAAAATGATTAGGCTTCTTTAGAATGGGTGAATATACTTTTGTCTAGATTTTTGTAATATACGATTCGTCATGAGAAAAACGACTTCTTTACATTTGTGATATACTTCTAGCCTTCTGTGACTATACACAGTTCGGTGAAATTGGTTTGTGTCGGGCCTGAGAAGACAAAAGTTTTCCTGAAACGGCTCAGACAATGCTGTATTATGGATACTTGGTCTGTAATGTGTCATGATAGGAAAGTAGTCATGAAAAGAATCTTCATAAACCTGTAGACTATTAAAATGTATTTAGAAAAGAAATTATATAACAGTTGCAAGACCAGTTTTCGTTTTCGTCTCACAGAATCTTTCTTGAACGTATTGACTATATGGCCGTTTGCCAAATCCTTTTACAGTTTCTGCATAGATGGCAGGAGTAATGATGGCAAATCATCACGAAAACATGTCCATGTAATGTATACTCCCTTATACCTCAATTGTTTACTCAGAGGATTAAGTCTAGTCAGCAACTTTGACAGGCCCGACCAGCTACTTGCCTGAGATGTCCCCTTTATTTAATTTGCTGAGTCAGTGTCTTTCTTATTTTGAAAAGAAACTCCACCAGTTGTCCATTTCGGCAGAGTTATTGACCTTTTTCATAATACATCATTTTTGTAATTATCCGCTAAAGATAAAATCAGCGCTTTGATTAATAGTGCCTCCTGATAGAGGTTAATGCCAGTGACAAAAATCCGAAAAAAATCCTTTAAAAATTCATCCACAGTCTCGAGAAATAACTAGTCAAATATTTATTATTTGAGATTACCTCCCTTTCATTTAAAATAAGAACGAAACTCGGTATATGCACTCTGGCAAAACCATATGCGATATTTCAATGTTTTTGTTGGAAAAATTAGGTTGCATTCACAGTTATATGACTGGTAATTTATATCCCAAACTATCAAGGGGTTTTGAAGCTACAGCGAGTTAAACAGTCCCAATGGGATTTTACATGTATTTTCACTGACTTAACTTTTGCCGGTGAGCATATATAGTAAAACTAAGGTGTACAGGAGTATACCTTGTTTTCTTATTTTTTGCTCAAAAACATAGCTTGTGGGTACTCGTTAGAACCGCCTTGTTCACTTGTTCATGTTTTGAGCAAAATCAAGAAAAATATCAAAACAATTTAAACTGAAACTTTTCAATTTTAAAAAACTTTAGAAAACTTGCCTATGCAATTTTTCATAATGAACTTTAACATTTTTGCCTGGATGGCAGACATAATGATGTCATTATAGAAAAGCATTAGAATGAAATGCAAGAAATAATTATACAACACTCCAAAATCAGGACGATTTTACTTTCCGTCAAACCACTATTAATTATGATGACTGCAACATAAAAATGCAAGACTTGTTTTCAGATAGCAATAATTATTGCAGACAAACGATCTTGTTATATAATCTGAATGTTTCTCGAGATTTGCTCTTCTTTTGGTTATGTTTACGGTCGATTTCAACAGCTTGAATATAAAACCATACAGAATCCATTTTACTTCCATTTGTATCTTCTTGCTGGTGTTAATGATAGGCATTATAACTTAACTGTACATGAGCAGCCAGGCAAAATAAAGACAGCATTGTAACTCGGCGTTCTATCGCACTATTCAGCCGATATTCTGCACAAGAAATTACTTGGACAAGTGAAGGAGCAAACCAGCCATGAAACACTGAGGTGAAAATCATTATCTGTTTACAGCAGAAACAAAAATACACCCTCAACTTGTTGGAACTCAGACACTTCTCGTACACTTAGCCGATTGGTTCCTTAATGATAATTATACCGTGTTGCATCTCAGTGGCAAGGCATTAATTTCTTGAGTTTCTCGGATAAGGAAATCCGTAAAGATAGTTTATAAGTTAAAGCAATTCAGTGGTCGAGGGAATGGTTTGAAACAAAATATAATTGTTAAGGTAAGTTGATTGTGTTGTCAAAGATGAAATGATGAAAACAAACCTCGGTTATGTTTTCTCATTAAATTGTCAATGGAATTCTTGCAACATCTCTTTTCAACGCCTTATTTCATCTACACTGAAACAAAGTTATAAGAGGCCACCTCATATTTTGTCTTCTAGTTCAGAAAGTAAAATACGATCAATTAAAATTCATGATCATATGAATAAACCAATGTCTAACAGTGGCTCTGTGAGTTTCTGCATTCCAAAATGCGTGATACTTCTCACACAGACGAAGCATGTGTAAAGGTACCCTATTTCAAAAAGTCACACTTTATTAACATCAAATTAAATGTCATATTATGACGTTGTGTTTTTACATTTTAATTTATTTGAAAGTGCTACTGACTGCCATGATGCAAGATAAAATTAAGTCAAAAGTGTTGCTGCAATAAGAATCTTCGTTTCTGTTTTGCACATGCAAGAAGACAACAACCTGAATAACAGGAATTCAGCTTTTATATGCAATTTGCATACCAACTTTGTTCTTCTCCAGTTGCGTTATTATCAGCAGCACGGCATTGAAATTTTCAGCGATTATTTAGGTCAGATACTAGACTCTGATATACTTTGAAAATTAAAAAAATCGTCCACAAATTTTGTTATTTTGTTCGTTAAAAATTGGCATTGAAACCGGAAGTGTGCGGCAGCCTTGACATGTTGGTCCTCGAAAATGGTCAAAAACAGTTCAGTCGAATTATATCTCTCATTTCCAGGCCTCATCAAGTGAATTTAACAGGGGTCAACATGTTTAAGAGGCACATTTATGAATTTTTTAAAAAATCTCAAAATTGGCGATTTTTAAAAATGCATAAAAATTCTACCAGTAGAGAAAATTCGAATGTTTGATGTTTTTCCGAGCCGTAACGACCCCTTTGATGACACCCGTTCCTAATTTCAATAAATGGTGTGCTGTATCCAATTTTTTATTTAAAAACATTGATTTTTGCATTTTTACTCCAAAAACGCCTCTAGTAAAAGAAAATTATTTCTTAACACTTTGGAACTTTACTTACTTGAAAGACACGTCTTTTGGCAAAAATTGTGCAATTTTGAACTTGGCTTAGAAACAAAATATGAGTTTGAAAAGTGGCCTCTTTATAACTTTGTTTCAGTGTACAAGAAAATCAAAACATCACCTATGAATAGATGAATAGAATCGGTTACTGTTCCACGAATATTACGTGTTAAGAATAATTACCATTCGTTGTCAGGCTATTTCGGTTTGGTGCTTTGTGAAAACGAGACAGAAATAACCACCTCGTTATAAACATTGAACTTCTACAGTCAAATGTGTTTCCATACCATTGTCTTTTATCCAAGGACGGATTAGGCAACTGGCTTCACATCATCAGGAAAACATGTCCGTGTAATGTATACCCCCTTAAACCACACTTTTATAAAGCAAAACTGGGGTATGCAGGGGTATACCTATTTTTCTTATTTTTGCTCCAAAAAATAGATTGTGGGTACTCGTTAGAACCGCCTCGGCGAGGCGGTTCTAACGTGTACCCACAATCTATGTTTGAGCAAAAATAAGAAAAATATCAAAAATTTTCAGCTGAAAATTTTTCAATTTTTAAAGCTATATTGCATGGGCAAGTTTTCGTAATGTAAAGTTCCATAAAATGGCATAAATTATTTAAAACTGAACTTTAATGGCGTAATTATTTCCGGAATCGTGAACATTTTTATGCAGACTGATTAAAGATTCCATGAAAATGACATGCAAGTTAGATTAGGGATGGAGTTACTTCCGTTGAGTTGCTGTGAAAAATATGCTTTTTGCATAAATAAAACTACATAGTAAAGACATCACCTTCACACCAGCACAAAGTCATCAGAGCTGTTTCCTTCTCTGTCATTAGCTTACCAGATCTATTTTGTCACCGTAATCCCATGTTTCTATTAAGAAAAATGTGATGCAGCTTTGTTGTCGTCCGCTTTTTCGAAGAAAAGCGGAGGGACATAGTTTTCGGCTTTCCGTCCTTCTGTCCTTCCGTAACCTATAGGAGTATATACCTCGTGTGCGCAACTCCTCCTACAGTTTTATTCCGATTCTTTTGAAACTTTACAAATGTCATGACCATGCTTTGAAAATATACATGTGGCTTGGATATGATCCTCAGATCAATTATATTACTTTTTTCCCAATTTGAACTTAGTCATTTTTCGGGCATTTTAACAATTGTTGTGCTGTTTTGCGGCTTTTATATGCATACTCATATACTGAGTTAAAGGCTTACTTCTGAAGGAGCTAAAACTGGTACCACTGTTTATTCGGTCAATGACCCCTAATGGTGCTATATGGTCTTTAGATCAAAGGACTGTCATAATGAGGTGATTATCACATCTCTGCAGGGGGTCAAAAAGAGGCCCATAAAGGATAATACCTGTACTTCCACTGTTTATTGATTTTATGGTCCCTGATAACTTGTGCAATAAAACTGCCTCCCTTTGCAATCAATATTGATTTTTCCTGTTTTGGCTCCTACCTGTATTCTGAGTAATTGTCAGGGCACTAGAATTTCTAATGCCCTGTCCCCTATCTAATGACCCTCAATAGTCTTTAAAGTCAGGTTAGACCTACTTTCCACGGACATTTTTTTTTTTTTGACAAAGTAGGTTTGTCGCAGAAAAATATGCTCTTGTAAACACAATTTTGTTGCGAAGTTTCATTGTCAAATATTTGTGACAAAGGTGAGCGAGCTAAGTAGTATAAGTCTATAATCTTTGTTGTATGTGAACACAAACTCATTGCCAAAGTTTCTGTGACACAGAATAACATTGTCCATGGAGACGCGGCCTAACTGAGTTGGCTACCGTTGAGGAAATACCTACACACTCGGTTTGTTCTCTTTGTACCAGTACCTCAGAATTGTTTTATCTGTTTTCCCTCCCCAGTGTTTAGAGAGGGCCTTCGATTCTGTTTAGAGAGGGACTTCGATTCCGAGTGCAGCAGTTGTTGCTCGTTATTTACTTTTACGTTTGTGTATATAGTGTAACAAAGTGGATTTTCTTAATGTCCAGCTTGAACAACCGGAACTATAGTCGTATTTCAATATAGGCACATAAGCAAGCAATCGATTTTACTAGCGCTCAGGTAAATTTACGGAGACTTTCCGATAATATCCGATATTGGCCGGCGATATTCGATTATCATTCGGCTAATCTGTCCATGCCTGGGGACAGTTGAGATTTCATCGCTTTATTTTAACAGCTTTCTCTGCAGCTTTCTCTGCGTGAAAACTTGATTTTAATTAAGCGCAGTTGAACCCCACTTTTATATAGCAAAACTGGGGTATGTATGGGTATACCTATTTTTCTTATTTTTGCTCCAAAACATAGATTGTGGGTACTCATTAGAACCGCCTCTGTGAGGCGGTTCTAACGTGCACCCACAATCTATGTTTTGAGCAAAAATAAGAAAAATTTCAATTTTTTTCAGATGAAAATTTTCAATTTTTATAGCTAAAATAAATCTCTGTATATTGCATGGGCAAGTTTTCGTAATGCAGGGACCAGGGGTATTCATCTGCTACCCCCATGTCACTTTTATATAGGATATAACAGAGAACCAACGTAAACAAATTCGTCTTGCAGATGCATTTTCAAGATGATTTAAGAAGCTGCATTTATTATTTTAATAGACTTCATTAGTTGTAACCTTATATGGAGAATAAACGTGTTGTTCCCCTTTTGAAAATTTTGCGCAGTAGTAATCATATTGTTAAAAATAAATTTAGAAGGTTATCAGGATCCGAATGTGAAAGACACATATAAAATATTAAATAAATTCGTTTTTCTTTATATAGAAATTAAATGTAATTCGTGCCAAATAAATGAATTTAGAATATTTATACATTTTCGCTGGATATTCACAGTCTATATATATCGAATTAAATTTTTCACTTCTATACTCAAACGGGCGGTGTAAAGGCGGTGATGACCTGCACAGCGCTACCCAAGTATGCAGTTTAACCTTGATACAGTTTTAATGATAACCAATCCGGTCTTTGTCTGACATGGTCAGAAATGCCGACCAGAAAGTAGGTTTTCACGCTTTGGTGATTATAAGGTAGTTTAAAGGATTACACCTGACATCCAGCGTATTTAGGCTGTCGCCGCAAGGTATTAAAGTCACGCTTCTTGTAAAAACATTCTCACATGATAATTTGGCAGCGTCATAGGAAAGCTGTTTTGACAGACAAAACTGATTCTGCATATCAGGCAGGCTACTCTTAGCCAAGTCTGCATATAGAGATCTAGATTCTTAAAACGAAATTCCATGTTTAATTACACTACATTTTTTGTTAAAGCACCATGCGGTGTAAACCTGACACGCCTCAATAATGCAAACGGTTTATTTTCTAAGGTAGGCCAAGAAACAATCGCATGTACAAGAATAAAATACCAAATGAGCCTTCGCATGAGAAAACAAGTTTGGTTTCCGACCAGGTCAGGCACAAGCCGGCCTGTACAGTCACAGAAGCAGGCTAGAAGTTTGAAATTTCGTATAAAAGAAGGAGAAGAATTTGCTATCTATGAAGCTTCGTATTTAAGAAGAAGAGGAATTTGCTATCTATGAAGCGAAAACAAAGACGCAGAAACTTGCCATTTTCATTGAGAATTATCTCAAATTATTTCTTTGTCGTCAAGAATTTCATATATCGCATATAAGAAAGAAAGACAGATAGAAAGAAATGAATGAATAAAAGAAAGAAAGAAAGAAAGAAAGAATGAATGAATGAATGAATGAATGAATGAATGAATGAATGAATACGTAATTACACATATTTAGGTTGATAAATGTAGGAGTCTTCTCTACTGCTATAGATGTTTAATGATTAAATGTTTTTGTTTCGTGTCAAAATGCTTTGAGAAAGATATTAAAAAATAGATTTTAAATATCTTTGAATTCTTCACCTTGGTTAAATAAGGCATGCATAATGTGTTATGGCACAGTGTCATCACCATGCACCGCTTTCTTTAAATGAGTAATTAAATTCGTTCGGTTTGCTCAATTATATCTCGAATATGTGTGAAATACTTAAGCTAAATGGATTACATGTACATAATTTGATTTCTTTAATTGTTGTCGGGATTCTAGTTGTTCAGGCGATGATCGCTTTAAACGTTTATGTTTGATGTTTTTGTTCTTTAATTAAAGCTAATAAAAGCTGCTATTTTGTTTGGATTGACTTTGAATGACAGATATCGAGCACTCGTCCTGTTGCGGATTACAGCATCAAAAGAAAAATACAAATACCTCACGAAATAATTATAAAAAAGATTCTCATGAAAATAAAATGATAAATAAAATGAGTAGAACTTGATTGCGAATTTAACACAGTGTCATTACTAATTGACATTATGCAATCATGTGCGAATTGACATCTGTGTTTTCAATTCAGCATCTACTGCCGAAAAAGGAGAACAAAATATGGTAAAGTTTAATGTTTTATTTCCGCAAAATATCACTCTCTAAACTTAAGCCTATTAATTTATTCATATAAAATTCTTTATTATACTCTCAGTCATCAAATTCATTTCATTTTAATATTAGAGCGATAATCTTCGCCCACGGCATTAATACCTGGAAATTAAGTCGGGTCTTATCGGTGCATTTTACGGATACTCACGGAAATTCCAGATAGAAAATAATATTTATTATTTTTTGGTCCTTGCTCAAACAGACCAATTTATCGTTGAGCTACAAAAATAAAAAATACACCAGATTAAAATATAATATTTGTACTAAATTGGACCGTTTGTGACGCCTAACATTTATGTAAAATTATAGCTTAAAATTGTTGCTGAAGTCATGTACCTAGGCGTAATTAACCGCGTTTTACGGAAATTTTGCTATATATTTAATTAAATTGCGTACAACAAGACGGCCGTCCTCAAACAGACCATTTTATAAGAGTGCTACGTCAAAAATTTAAAAACTATGGTAAAGATAAAGAATTATACTTTCTAACGCCGTTCGTGATATAAAACTATCATAAGAAATAAGAAAGTTATGAAGTGTTAAATATTTTTTCCCTATATGTTTTATACAATTTATTGGCCAATACCTGTAGAAGTGCTAGTACGACTAAAGTACCCCATGACTGGAGTAAATTACGCAATAACACTTGATTTATCTTGAAATCTAATTCGAAATAACTGTCTTTGTGTACTCAGAGTTTCCTGAAGCGTTGGTAACAAGTATGTAAATCTAATATACACTGTCTCTCGCAGACATTCTGAGTTAAAAGATTGTTAGACTATGTGTTAAAGACTCGATTGATTATCTGCGGTTGTGCATTATCAGGTTTATAATATATACATCGTCAGCCGCTCTTCAGAAGGTAGCGTTGGGTTTCTAATATAGTAAATCGTATTTGTTATTACACTTTTTGCGTCTACAGACCCTTGTGTCACGGAATTTTAAGGTTTCTAAAGTACTGGGCCCGGTTGTTCAAAACTTTGTTAGCTTAAATACACTGTTATTTTTTTTTTATTTTTTTATTTTTTTTTATTTTTATTTATTTATTTTATTTTTTTTTTTCGATAAAATGTAATAATCCTTTGCTTGGCAAGGGATTCTCACATTTAATCAACAAAAAATAGCAGTGTTTTGGTCAGGTGGCAAATGAGTATTAGCCACCTGTTTGGTAATATTCATGTTTGAAATTTTAACGCATCGTTAACTAATTTGATGTCGTTTATTTTGAACAACTGGACCCTGGTTATTAACATGGAATTTGTGGCTCCCTCACCAATGACTGAAAAACCGTTGACCGGAACTTTGAACTATGCATCATAAGTTTTAAGTGAATACATGTATACGGACCTCAAAAACTCCTTACAAAAATCAAAATAGAATATTACGACAGTGTGTCGCACTTTGGAGTATTTATGGCTTGATGTAATAGGGGGTCAAACCTACAAAGGTTGCACTAGAAAACATCGTATCTACTAATTTTGTCTCATCGGCCTACATATGCCTACCTCGGCAGCGAACTATTTTTTGAGCGGATGCACAAACCTTTTCTTTGAAAATAATCCCTCTTTAGATGACAAATTCAGAAGGTGACAAGTTTAGATGTTGAACCCATGAGTCTGTGAAATTACATTTAGAGATAAAACACGCATTTAAAAGACCCAATGCTTCAAATGTTATAGAGATGAACTGCATGAACTAACACGAGGCATTTCAGATAAACGTACACACATCAGTGCCAGAATTAATTGCGCATGAAGAAAAATCATAATATTTTTGTCGTTTAATCATTATCAATGTAGGATTCAAACTAGGACTAGGTTTGAAATGTCTACAAGAATCTTGTTTCAGCGTGGAAAGCGACTGATACTTTTATCTCACATCTCGTATAACCATTAACTCCTTAATGACCTTTAGATTAGTTTTGTTTTCTGCTTTATAAGGCACATATTCATCTTTATTCAAATGACATGGAATAAAAATTAATCCTTTCACTGATGTATAATGATTTCATGGTCATTTTTTTTCCATGACCATATTAAGAAATGCAAATACACGTAAGTTTATTGAAACAGACCCGGGAAGTACATGTAGGTGGAGAAATGACATTTGGTTGAGTAAAATAAGATTTTGCCTTCTCCTTTACAGTAAAAATTTCTTTAAGAACCTGTTGCTCTAAGCAATTTGGTTTTAAACAAAACTAGAGATAATTAGTTTATATGACCGCTGTAGATGAGTAATGATCGGCTCTACTTGTAGTATAGCAGAACTGTATCGGTTGTAGATGATGCCCATTTCTGCTCTAAGGCTTAACAATTGTGAGTAGTCGTCAGAATTTGCACCAACACACTGCGTTGCATTCAGGAACAACAACAGCAATCTGTAGGTCTGCAGCTGTGTTGATTGACGCTGCATCAGCTTGATCATTTAGCGTCTGATAAATGACAGACAGAGACCATGGAGTCAATAATTGGCGATATGATGGAACTATAGTCATCCATTGCAAATTGAATTAAGAATACCAGCTATTGTGTAACCCATATTAGCCTGTCTATGGAACGTAAGAAAATCGTGTTGACATAAAAGACACTGCATTTTAAAACATCTCAGTTTATATGGGCGTACTGTTCACTGATAGGCGCTTCTTAAAATTAAGAAGAAACACGTTTAGATGAGTTTCGATTCCTACAAAAGAAAGTAGAATCATACAAATGATAATATAGTGTATTTTTTGAGCGGATGCACAAACCTTTTCTTTGAAAATAATCCCTCTTTAGATGACAAATTCAGAAGGTGACAAGTTTAGATGTTGAACCCATGAGTCTGTGAAATTACATTTAGAGATAAAACACGCATTTAAAAGACCCAATGCTTCAAATGTTATAGAGATGAACTGTATGAACTAACACGAGGCATTTCAGATAAACGTACACACATGCCAGAATTAATTGCGCATGAAGAAAAATCATAATATTTTTGTCGTTTAATCATTATCAATGTAGGATTCAAACTAGGACTAGGTTTGAAATGTCTACAAGAATCTTGTTTCAGCGTGGAAAGCGACTGATACTTTTATCTCACATCTCGTATAACCATTAACTCCTTAATGACCTTTAGATTAGTTTTGTTTTCTGCTTTATAAGGCACATATTCATCTTTATTCAAATGACATGGAATAAAAATTAATCCTTTTACTGATGTATAATGATTTCATGGTCATTTTTTTCCATGACCATATTAAGAAATGCAAATACACGTAAGTTTATTGAAACAGATCCGGGAAGTACATGTAGGTGGAGAAATGACATTTGGTTGAGTAAAATAAGATTTTGCCTTCTCCTTTACAGTAAAAATTTCTTTAAGAACCTGTTGCTCTAAGCAATTTGGTTTTAAACAAAACTAGAGATAATTAGTTTATATGACCGCTGTAGATGAGTAATGATCGGCTCTACTTGTAGTATAGCAGAACTGTATCGGTTGTAGATGATGCCCATTTCTGCTCTAAGGCTTAACAATTGTGAGTAGTCGTCAGAATTTGCACCAACACACTGCGTTGTATTCAGGAACAACAACAGCAATCTGTAGGTCTGCAGCTGTGTTGATTGACGCTGCATCAGCTTGATCATTTAGCGTCTGATAAATGACAGACAGAGACCATGGAGTCAATAATTGGCGATATGATGGAACTATAGTCATCCATTGCAAATTGAATTAAGAATACCAGCTATTGTGTAACCCATATTAGCCTGTCTATGGAACGTAAGAAAATCGTGTTGACATAAAAGACACTGCACTTTAAAACATCTCAGTTTATATGGGCGTACTGTTCACTGATAGGCGCTTCTTAAAATTAAGAAGAAACACGTTTAGATGAGTTTCGATTCCTACAAAAGAAAGTAGAATCATACAAATGATAATATAGTGTATTTAGGATTGGAAATAACATTCTTCATATATGGATAAAGCTTACAGTAAGTCATTTGTTGCCTGTTTTATTTTCAGAGGTACAATCGGATCTTGGATTTCACATTTTTGGCAGAAAATATTATGTATTTGGCATATATAATCCAACTTATCAAATCTGGATTGAAGGGCTGGATTGAACAAAAAGGTAAAATTAAGCAATAACCACGAAATGGTGTAATCAGTCTTACTCCAAAATCCGAGTCGGGAAGAAAACAAAATAGACAATTAGGTTCTAGTACAAAGGAGCATACATTGCAAGCCAAATGAGCTGCTATTTTCCGATAGATGCATGGCCATTCAGTCACCCGGACTTAAGTAAATTATGAAAGCGTTCATATGAGGTGCTAGCAGCACAAAAAATACAACACCAAAACATGATACATTTAGAGACACAACAGAATGAGTCAGAATCTAACGGAAGCAATATATCTAAGTGCCCAACGATGAAGCAACAGGGCTTTTTATTTGTTGAACAGGTAAGAGGCTATGAAGGGTGCACTACAAGTGTGTTTTGTTGCGAGTGTATGGTGTTTTGGATTTCTTTATTATGAAGATTTCAATTATTGATATTCACTTATGTCACTAGATACTCCTTTATTCAACCATTTCCGTCAATATTAAAGACGTTTCATGACGCAAATAAGAATTTGTAATTGAATAGGGGGGTGGGGGCGGGGATGAAATTGTAAAAGCAAATTATAGTAACTGCAATGTCCGATAGTAATGATGTGCGGATTTTATTGGGTTTAAGTATGTATTGACTAAAGCATTGGGTTTAACCTTGAATAAAAATATCACTTGTTTGGTAAAATCCAACCAGGCGATATGAAAAATGCCATGTTTATGCCATATGAGCTATCTAAGCTAGGAACATATAAATCGTATAGATAACATGTACTTGTATAGATTGTGCCATTATTGTAAATGTGCTATAAACTCAGTTGGCACTGGATGACCGCAAACTTTCCTTATAAATCGGTGTAAATTCTTCATGCATAATAGATAAACAAGCAAATCAATATATTACACCTTCATGGCATAAATATAACACGACTGAAGACGTAGCATCGCATGACATACTTCCACAGTCATTCTCCCTTGAGTTGATATAAAAAGTGTCGCGATTAATAAAGGAAAGTAATTTATCGTCTTTTATTCCTCGGTAGTATGCTCAGAGTTCAAAAGTCTAATCGTGTAATAGCTGTTGTGAAATTAAGGTCATACTGTTTCCAAAATCATTGGGGTCACTGTTTTCTATTTCCCTTACTTTGATATTACGATGTCTACACACCGAATCCGAAAGGACAAGCTTCACGCCATCTTCTATGTGTCATGGTCCTACGTCTCTGTTTGTATAAGTGATTTTACGTAATAAACTATCAGACATCTAAAGCTTAAGAATTCATTTGGTTCATTTATGACTCCACAACATTCAGGTATGGCTTTGCCCCAATTAAAATGACCTTTCTTAGACGAATCGGAAATGATATTTTCGGCCGTACGGATTTTAACGCTTTCCTGACAAGGACTCGTATAACCTGAAATAGGAATGCAAGGTTTCTTGTCTGTTGCTTGGCCCACCGGAGTCCAACTGGTGTTTTTCTTTTGCTCCGGAGTTAGTAGGTTATTCGGCGCCCAGGGATCTCCATCGTCGGGCAGCTTACTCTATCTGTGAGTCCTGGTTTTTGATTCATCAGGATATTTATCATGATTTATTTGTTTATTCTCGATGATTCATTGACTAGTTAGAGATTCACCACGAGGATCGAAAAACTAACTGAGGGTGAGGTTATGGCCATGTAAGCCCGCCAGTAACTTTGTGTTACTGATCGTTTCAAGGCGATACTTCTGTGGTGGTTCTTTTTGTTTTATGTCTTGGTGTTTAAATTTTTTTGTGCTGTTGGCGCCTTATGTTTTCATATTTTTAGTTAAGTTAAGGTAACTGAGTGGCCACCTATTGGGAAAATAGCTGCTCATTCGGCTTACGATGTGTTTCATGGTATAAGTACCTGATTGTTAGTTTGGTTTTTTCCCACCTCGGTTTTTGGAGTGGAAATCTTTTTCTGATTGCGCCTTTTCCTGATCTTTGCCTACTTGTACCTTTTCAAACAAGATGAATTATTAGTTACATGAAGAACACGGATGCAAGAGAGTGTATCGCCTGTTTGATGTCAGTGTGTTTATTGGTGAGTGCATCCGCAAACGAGTAGGGGGGTTGAGTAAGTAAGTAAGTAAGTAAGTAAGTAAGTAAGTAAGTAAGTAAGTAAATACATATAAGTAAGTAGGTAAATTATTTATTTATAGAGGGTTATCCATTTGGTTAAAACCAATCTTCCATAAGGCCCTCTAACGAACATCGAACATCAGCTATATGAAATAGATATATACAATACAGTTTAGACTGGATTAAATTCTTAAGTTCAAATGGGATATTCTTAACTTCATATGAATTTGTGATTGCGTGAGGGAATCTACTTCCATGTACTTCATGTTCAGTAGTTTGGTTTCGTTTCAAGTTCATTTCAACACGAAATTTGTTTTACAAACCTTGCATTCTACCACTTTCATACTATAGTGCGATTTTTTTTACCATACCGATTGACCTTTGATTATGTATTCGTTGATCAGACATCTTCCAATAGACATTTCAAGCAATGACATTTTGATATGACCAAGAAGACATGTCCATGCACTTCATGTGGCACTTAAAATATCTTTAAAGAGTACATGTGGCACATCCACTTATATTTACAAACACTTGTCACGTGAAGCAAACCAGCACTGTCAATGAAGTCGTACTATACACGTATATTTGACGCTTTTTATACGTCTTCCAATTTTATGCGTCTCAGGTGCATCTGGCAATAATGAGACCATAAAATCATCCTTTCACAATACTTATTAAGGTAATGAATAATGCTGACCGTTTTATTAAATGTGCAATTCATTTATCAGAGTATATGGGAATCATTTTACGTTCTGCCATATGCTACTCAATAGGGGATTTTCTTTCTTTCCTGAAGACATACTATTTACGAGGATAGGTCAAAAAGTTCTGCCACTCCCTTTATTCTCAGTATCTGTCATTGCAGAATATTTCAAAATATATGTATACGAAAGACCATTTCTCTGGCTATAATCTGTGATAAAAACTTTTGTGGCTCGTCTTGAATGAAACGAAATATATCACTCTAAAAGAGGCGACTCTCTGATACGAACTAGTTTTAAGAAAACGGTGCAATAATGTACAGAAAAATTACTTCGAAAAAATGTTATTAGTGCTTTACATTTTTCGAACATAAGTGAACATATCCTGTTAAAATAGTTGAATTTTTGTGCTGTTGCATCTTTCGTACGTTTTCATATTTTTGTAACTATGTGGCCACCTATAGAAAAATAGTAGCTCACTTGGATAACGATATGTTCTCTTTGTGTAAATAGCTGTTTGACAATGTATTTCTTTCCACATCGGTTTTTTAGGTGGTAATTTCTTTTTGAATATCCTATTTCCTGATCATTGCTTATTTTAACCTTTTTGTAGAAATATCGCTGTAAGGATGCAAGAGAGTGCAACTATTAAACCAATGATTGAAATTTTGCAATAAATTCTTGGACCACCCACATTATGCAATTTATAAAACTTTTCAAGTAGCATATTTAATCAGTGAGCACTAGCAACAACGATCGCATCTTGGCTTCTTTGTAAAAAGCCTATTATTCATCAGCTTGTTAACAATCGGATCAATTGTGAAGCGTTCACGTTGACAAAGGTCTTCTGGAATGTTCCAACTCCCAAGTCAATATAACAATAGACTACAAAACTTGTGAAAATTAATACTTGACTGCTGGGATAGCTGTAATAATGGCAAGTGCTAGACTGGCATCAGTTCACTAAATGCATATAAATGTAACATCAAGTTATGAATAATATTACTCACCAACAATTCTTTCCTCTCTGATGGCTAGATTTAAAATTTAAGCCCAAAACTGGAAGGGGGGAAGTTCTTGAATTACTATCTGAGCGAATATTGCATTTACTTTGAGAAAATTTTGACATAAGAGACTGGGACCAGTATAGGCAAGTGTATTCGTCGTGTTTTTATTGTTTTATTGTTGTTGTTGTTCTTGTCATCAGATCGACATGTCAAACACATTTTCTGGCTTTAAGAGAGCACCAAAGAAAAAACCAACGATTTCATCTGCAGGTCTTCAACTGTTTTCATTGACGCTGCATCAGCTTGATCATTTAGCGTCTGATAAATGACAGACAGAGACCATGGAGTCAATAATTGGCGATATGATGGAACTATAGTCATCCATTGCAAATTGAATTAGGAATATTGGCTACTGACATATTTTCGTAACCCATATAAGACTAGCACCCTGTCCATTGAACTGAGGCAAAATATGTTGACAGAGAAAGACGCCACATTTTAAAACATCTATGTGTGCGTACTGTTCACTAATACAAACTTCTCAAAGATAAAAAAAAAACGAATAAATATTTAGATAATTTTCAAAGAGGAAGTAGAAACATATAAATGATTACAAAGTACCTGGGAATTTTTATTCGTCATTTATGGGTAAAACTAACAGTAAGTTATTAGTGACCTGGGTTATTTCCAGAGAACCCATGGGATCTTGGATTTCACACATTTGACAGAAAATATATGGATTAGGTATATGCAGCTTAAGCTATTCTAATTCTTAGCTACTGGGACAAGACAGAAGAATCTAAGAATAGTTAACTGATGGCATTTTATGATTTTGCTTATTTATATTTATAAACACTCCATTGTTTAATGTCGTCTCCCCGAGACCTGCCTGTCGTGGTTCTAAATGTTCTATGTTTTGGTGTTGATTTTTGTGCTGTTTTCACATTAGGTAACTGAATGACCGCCTACTGGGAAATACACAATGTACAATGTAGCTGCTCACTGGGCTGACGATATGTTGCCATAGTATAAGTACCTAATCTTCACTTTAGTCTTTTCCCAACTCGGTTTTTGGTATGGGAATTTCGTTCTGATTGCGCCATTTCCTGAGCATTGCCTTCTTTTACCTTTTTGCCCCTTTATCTGCTAATTGAACAAAATTGCAAATTTACAAAATGGGATTATGTGGTTATGAGTAATAATGTTTCGGTTTCGATAAGATATGATAAAAGCTTACGATAGCTACTGGGTAACAACGTTGACCAAAACAAACTCATTTGGTGATCTTTGTATCACAAACGACTATATGGTTGCAAGATTTATTGCTAGTGAGCGGCACTGCTAAACGAAAGCGAAGTTGGAAATAACCAAATATTTGAAAAGATAATAAGAAAGCAATGACAAATCAATGGAGTGCAAGAGGTTGCTTTATAGTTGAAATGAGAAATGAAACTTTGACATCTAAGTAAGTTACCCACACTGAACTGCTTTGTGAAAACGTTGGCAATACAAGCAGAAAAAATGAAATGAAAATACAGTCTACGTACTGTTTGTACATATCAGATAATCTCAGCAAATAAGATTAGAGTTTCACGTAATTGTTTATTTGATGCTATCTAAAGTGCTTGTACTGTAAATTCAGTTCCATTTTCATTTATCTTTAAACACATAATCAGGAAATTTTTGTTATCTTGGGAACTACAAATGAAATCTAAAGAAAATAATGGCACAATTAAGAATGCAAACTGATTAAAGAATCGATTTCGAATTAGGAAAATGCATCTGATTCAGTAAACAAACATTCATTTTTTATGCTTGCAGATACAGAATATTGTGCATTCACCGAGCAGAGCATATGGAATACCATGGAATGATAATGTTCTGCCTTACTTTTATATATTCAATTGTGCTGATATCCATATAATGTTTATCATTTTATTAAGTCGTAACCATATTTAGTGTTATGTCTGTCTATTACGATAGAATTTCACTTAGCCTGAAAATATGCTACTGCGAAATTCTTAGACAACAGCTGTATATGCGTATCTCAAATGGTCCGTGTAGCAGTCTGATGTCAACTTATCGGACACCGAATTCAATTTAATATCTACGAATCTGTCTGGGATATCAAATTGTCGCACTGCTGGAATATCGTTTCTCATTCTTAAAGCCTAGGTTACATTTGCCCCGATCATCGTACGATTTTTCGGTCTGCGATTTTCTCTACGATTTTTAGACATCGTAGGAGATCGTGGGCTACGACGTAGGTGTTGACAATTCATACGGGCATCGTACGATTTTTTGATCTGCCATTTGTCGACTTTCTCATACAAAAACGCAAGGCGATCGTACGGCAGTCGTATGTCTCCGCAGATAGTACGCAGATATCGTACGGATCCCGTGCGTTGTCCGTACGGAGTCCCTATACGTTTTGATACAAAACGCAAGGAGGCCGCACTGTAGTCGTAGGGTCTCCGCAGACTGTTAGTGGGTATCGTACGGAATCCCTTGGACTTCTGACTGATGCCTTGGTTACATTTGGCCTACGATTAGCTTGCGATGATCGTACGATGCCATTATTTGCATTTTCGTGCGGCCTCCGCAGGGTGACCTTACGATGTTCCTACGATTCTACGACTTCCTACGATCTCCGTAGCCTCTACGATCTTGTAATAGTCTGCACTATTACAAATTTTAAAATCGTAAGACCGTAGACCGTAGACACGTCGTAGGGCATCATACGGGCACCGTACGGATACCCTGCGATAATCGAGCGGTCACCGCATGATTTTTTTTATGATAATTTGGGAACAAAAATCGTACAGTGATCGTAGGGAGGGCGCAAGGGGTCATGCCTAGTAGGTTACATTTGCCCCGATCATTGTACGATTTTTCGGTCCGCGATTTCCCTACGATTTTTTTAAAAATCGAATGTGATCATGGGCTACGACGTAGGTGTTTACAGTTCATACGGGCATCGTTCGATTTCTTGTTCTAGCTTTCTTCGATGTCCTGAGTCGGAACTGTTTGGAGATCGTAGGGAAATCAAAGGGTCTCCGCACACTTTAAGTTGAAATCGTACGGAGCCCGTGCGATGGCCGTGAGGAGTCCTTGCGATTTCTTGCGGTCTCCCTACGATAGCCGTACCGTATGTTAGGTGTCCGTACGATTTTAATAAACTTGTGATATAACCGTACGGATGCCGCACGGATGCCGCACGATCACCCTAAAGGTCTACGATTATCTTATTATTTTAGTCCCCAAATTATCATAAAACCGTGGGGTGACCGCACGATCATCGCAGGGTTTCCGTAAGGCGCCCGTACGATGATGCTACCTACGACGTGTCTACGGGCTACGGTCTTACGATTTTTAAAATTTGTTAAAGTGCAGACTACTACAAAATCGTAGAGGCTACGGAGATCGTAGGAAGCCGTAGGAAGTCGTAGGAAGCCGTAGAATCGTAGGGGCATCGTAGGGTCACCCGCACGAAAATGCAAAAAATGGCATCGTACGATCATCGCAAGTTAATCGTAGGGCAAATGTAACCTAGGCTTAAGTTCAGCAAGGACTCGTTAATGATGGAAGCCTTGTATTTATTCCCTAAGAGTTTTATTCAACTATAGGTCTACCATATTAGAAACAGATAACGGACAAAAGTCCCGGTGAAAGATAACCGTCTGACTGAGTTAGACAGAAAATTGTTTGAATATGCTCTGTAAACGGAATTGGTATGGTATAAATATGATTAGTGAAAGCAGCATGCATTGGATGAAATATAAATGCTTCACACTTTTTGAATGGCCCTCGTAAATCGAATCAGTTCAGTTTCTTGAGACCGAATTAAAATCTTAAATTGGATTTAATCCATTCGATTCCATCTTTGTCATGTTTATTGGTTTGAGAGTTGTTTTACGGGTTTGTACTTGAGCTGAAATAGGTTGCCTGAAATGCATTTGTGAAAACAAAAGTTCTCATCGACTATACGATCGTATCAACTGATCATCACGTTTTTTCACTGAGTTGAGAGTAGACGTTTGTTTTATTTACACATCTAGCTTCTATTATCCAAACTTAAGTTAATGCTTTCCGTTGTCTTCCCTGATCGGTTTGTCACTTTTTTTCCCCACTTTGTGTTCATTATTGGAAGGTGGCTTTATACACAAGCGCAAAATGTCTTAAGTCTCGGTTATAGAGGCTACAATAAAGTAAGACTAGAACTTGTAAACAGTGTTACTGGCTATCGTGCGCTTAACATTTTGAGAACACAAAATCAAGGGAGCATTACAAGTGTCATGTGCTACGTGGTGGTTGTGTGATGTTTTGGGATTCCTATGCAATAATTCGACTATTGAGTTCCACAGCCAACGCAACTTTATTTTTGCTTCTCATCTTTTAAATTGGTCAATTAAGTGAAAACGGTTGCTTAAAATGTCTTAAAAATCCTTGTGTGTTGTCTGAGATTTTGTGCACATGCGCGGGAACATGCCCCAGGTTATAAAATACATTTACCGTGCCCCGCGCGCACGGGCTCGAATTTTTTCAGAACAAGTCACACAATTCAAATCTTGGAAAATCGTCCGATGAGTGTATGGCAATAATATTGAAACCTACGTCTCAACGCCAGAAATTGGCATTGATTCTTGCTTGTTTTTAGGCAATCAACGTCACTTGGTCACGTAGTCGACGTCACTTCAGATATCAACCATATGCTTTATGTTGGGTTGGTAACCTAGCTGTATTGAGTAAAGCGTATTGCAGCTATGGGAAATTCGTTTTTCACTGTGTTCCGCTGCTTTGAAATAGGGTGGTTTGCACAGTTTAGCAAGAAACTTGTCAAAATCACCGATTTCCTTCATTTTTCAACATGACCCCTTCACCAGTTCTTCCGCAATTGTAGCGAACGAAAAAATGTCAGACGGCTGAGTTTCACAGATCTTTTTTTTTTTTTTACATGTATTCGGGATTTCAAATGAATCGACTGAAACTACAAAACGTTAATCAAATTTTATTGACGAGTTGCGTTGGCTGTGGAACTCAGTATATATTCTTTTATTAGATACTCCTTTATACGGTCATTCACGTCAAAAGTAAAGACGTTTCATGACTAAAGAAGGGATATGTACATACACTGAAACAAAGTTATAAAGAGGCCACTTTTCAAACTCATTTTTTGTTTCTAAGCCAAGTTCAAAATTGCACAATTTTTGCCAAAAGACGTGTCTTTCAAGTAAGTAAAGTTCCAAAGTGTTAAGAAATAATTTTCTTTTACTAGAGGCGTTTTTGGAGTAAAAATGCAAAAATCAATGTTTTTAAATAAAAAATTGGATACAGCACACCATTTATTGAAATTAGGAACGGGTGTCATCAAAGGGGTCGTTACGGCTCGGAAAAACATCAAACATTCGAATTTTCTCTACTGGTAGAATTTTTATGCATTTTTAAAAATCGCCAATTTTGAGATTTTTTAAAAAATTCATAAATGTGCCTCTTAAACATGTTGACCCCTGTTAAATTCACTTGATGAGGCCTGGAAATGAGAGATATAATTCGACTGAACTGTTTTTGACCATTTTCGAGGACCAACATGTCAAGGCTGCCGCACACTTCCGGTTTCAATGCCAATTTTTAACGAACAAAATAACAAAATTTGTGGACGATTTTTTTAATTTTCAAAGTATATCAGAGTCTAGTATCTGACCTAAATAATCGCTGAAAATTTCAATGCCGTGCTGCTGATAATAACGCAACTGGAGAAGAACAAAGTTGGTATGCAAATTGCATATAAAAGCTGAATTCCTGTTATTCAGGTTGTTGTCTTCTTGCATGTGCAAAACAGAAACGAAGATTCTTATTGCAGCAACACTTTTGACTTAATTTTATCTTGCATCATGGCAGTCAGTAGCACTTTCAAATAAATTAAAATGTAAAAACACAACGTCATAATATGACATTTAATTTGATGTTAATAAAGTGTGACTTTTTGAAATAGGGTACCTTTACACATGCTTCGTCTGTGTGAGAAGTATCACGCATTTTGGAATGCAGAAACTCACAGAGCCACTGTTAGACATTGGTTTATTCATATGATCATGAATTTTAATTGATCGTATTTTACTTTCTGAACTAGAAGACAAAATATGAGGTGGCCTCTTATAACTTTGTTTCAGTGTATAATTGAAGGGGTTGAAATCGAAAACGCAAAACTACATAGTTTCTGGAATGTCCGAAAGACATGACGCTATTTTATTTATTATGGATATGCCTACTTGAAATTCCCTTCGATCAAAATAATACTGGTTTAAATAACAATTTTGCTTTGTTATAACACATGCATCGGTATTGAAAACAACGAGATTTGGATCATATGAGATATCCATACTACGTAGAAGCATAAAAATCGTATCAAGTAACATAGATTGTGACATTATTGTAAATGTGCCATAAACTCAGTTTGCACTGAATGACCGCAAAGTTTTATTGTAAATCGGTGTAAGTTATTCATGCATAATAGATAAACAATCAAATCAATATAATTCCATTCTTGAACACCTTCGTGGCATAGATACAAGACGACTGAACATGTTGAAAATTTCATCTGACATACATTCAGTGTCATATAAGAAATCTTAACTTATCGTCTCTTTTTCGTCTCTTTTTCTGCAGTATTATCCTCAGATTTCAAATGTCCAGTCATAACTTCATGCCATCTTCTATGGTCCTACATCTCGGTTCGTAATTATACGCATCATAAAACTATGCCTTATAGTTGGGAAACCAAGACGTGAAATGGGCTAACACTTACACCCGAAAGCCCTACGCAATTATTATATATGGTTGAAAAGGTAATTATATGGTGTGTCTGTAACCACTGTATAGAAGACATGATCGACTTTATGTGACACCTAAAATATCTAAAGAGTACGGTGGTATCTTTAGGACACGCAATATTTTTTAAAGAAAAATATATGTCGTGCAAACGGGATATTAATTCGTTCAAACGGGATATTAATCCGTGCAAACGAGATAATAGAGAGGTTGAGAAAATGAACTTGTAACTTGTACGTGTACGTGTAGAACAGTTTTATCCCCAAACTTCGTCATTTATTACAAGTTCAAAATACTCGCTACACGTTGAGAACCAGTTAGCCTGTGAATGAGATAAATTTGCGACTTGTAAGTTTTCTTTATATGTTACCATCGATAGGTCAGGTAGGTACAAGCAGAAACGAAGTTCGATGAAGCGTTGCCAAATCGTTTTGCACGTGTAGCCGAAGTATATCTGACCAAAGGCGAATCGACGTACATGTGACCATATATCAACACATGTATAAACAATAAAAAATTCAGCTGTATATACTTTATGAAATCTACACGTACACGTTCGATTTTCTCAAACGATTTTACACTCAAAACGATCGTGTACGGGTAAATGAAGCTACAAGTACACGTACACGTTACAAGTTTATTTTCTCAACCTCTCTATTAATTCGTACAAACGACATATTAATTCGAGAAAACGGGATATGAATTCGTGCAAACGATATATTAATTCGAGCAAACGGGATATTCATTCGTTCAAACGGGATATTAATCCGTGCAAATGAGATATTAATTCGTACAAACGACATATTAATTCGACATTTAATTCGAGCAAACGGGATACGAACTCGTGCAAACGGTTTATTAATCCGTACAAACGATATATTAAGTCGAGCAAACGGGATATCAATTCGTTCAAACGGGATGTTAATCCGTGCAAACGAGATATTAATTCGTACAAACGACATATTAATTCGAACAAACGGGATATGAATTCGTGCAAACGGTTTATTAATCCGTGCAAACGACATATTAATTCGAGCAAACGGGATATGAATTCGTGCAAACGGTATATTAATCCGTGCAAACGATGTATTAATTCGAGCAAATGGGATATCAATTTGTTCAAACGGGATATTAATCCGTGCAAACCAGATATTTATTCGTACAAACGACATATTAATTCGATCAAACGGGATATGAATTCGTGCAAACGGTATATCAATCCGTGCAAACGACATATTATTTCGAGCAAATGGCATATGAATTCGTGCAAACGGTATATTAATCCGTGCAAACGATATACTAATTCGAGCAAACGGGATATCAATTCGTTCGAACGGGATATTAATCCGTGCAAACGAGATATTAATTCGTACAAACGACATATTAATTCGAGCAAACGGGATATGAATTCGTGCAAACGGTTTATTAATCCGTGCAAACGATATATTAATTCGAACAAACGGGATATCAATTCGTTCAAACGGGATATTAATCCGTGCAATCGAGATATTAATTCGTACAAACGACATATCAATTCGAGCAAACGGGATATGAATTCGTACAAACGGGATATTAATCCGTGCAAACGATATATTAATTCGAGCAAACGGGATATGAATTCGTTCAAACGGGATATTAATCCGTGCAAACGATATATTAATTCGAGCAAACGGGATATCAATTCGTTCAAATGGGATATCAATCCGTACAAACGAGATATTAATTCGTACAAACGACATATTAATTCGAGCAAACGGGATATGAATTCGTGCAAACGGTTTATTAATCCGTTTGGACGAGATAATAATTCGTTTGGACGAGATATTATGTCAGGAAAACCAAGTTGATCGATTGACCTTTTGGTGCACTTAAATTGGACCTGGTCTTACTTATTTATTGTACCAAACTTTGATTGTTAGCTCAAATATTAATTTTACTGTGTGACTTAGAATGTTAACTTAATGAATTATGGTCTTCAAAACTGTATAAATTATTCATGATGATATCTGAGCCTTAGTCTGACAAAACCAACAGTCCGGGTTTCCGACCAGGTCCGACTCAAAACGGGCTGTACAGCGACAGAACATAGCTAAGAAGCTTGAAATTTCCGATTTAGAAAGTAAAGGAATTTTACTATTCGTGTAGGGTAAACAATTAAAGACGCTGATCAGCTTCGCGGTTACCATGAAGCCGATCTGAACGTTTATTTTCGCAGCGAAGCTGAACCTTTATTTTCGCATATGCATATTTCTGGGTTTCTCATGCAGTGGCCCATATCGCTTCATATCTCCTAAAAACGCGGCAAAAATAAATACGGATAGATAAATAAATAAATAAATAATAAATAAATAAATAAGTACCTTTATTCGAACTAAGAATCTATCTGTCTATCTATCTATCTATCTATCTATCTATCTATCTATCTATCTATCTATCTATCTATCTATCTATCTATCTATCTGTCTGTCTGTCTGTCTGTCTGTCTGTCTGTCTATCTATCTATCTATCTATCTATATCTATCTATCTATCTATCTATCTATCTATATATCTATCTGTCTGTCTGTCTGTCTGTCTGTCTATCTATCTATCTATCTATCTATCTATCTATCTATCTATCTATCTATCTATCTATTGCCGTCCATCCCTCTGTCTGTCCATCTATCCATCCATCCACCCACACACTCACGCAAAACCCATCCATCCATCCAACCATCCATCCATCCTTCGGTCCGTCAGCGATTCCGATTCCGCTCCATGTCTTGAGCATTTCTTGGCCGATTTTCTTTAAACTTTGTGTAATAGTTGATGTCAGGAAGGAGTGGTTTGGGATTGTAGACTGGGTAATTTTCCGCAAATAAGTACAGAATTATAACCCTTTTTTATGCTAAAATTCCGTTTCCGCGTTATATCTTGAGCGTCTGTATGCCCATTTCCTTCAAACTATGCATAAGAATTGATATTGCGGAGGAGCATTATTGGATTGCAGACCCTTAACTACAGAGTTACGGCATTTGATTTATGTTCAAAATTGCGTTTTGCTTGATATCTTTTGAACAAATGTATGGATTTTGATAATATTTTGTGGCACATACATTGACAAGATCTAGGCTTGGATGGTAGTATTTCATATTTTGTGAATTTTTAACAGTCTGAGAGCTATTGATTTTTTTTTTTTTTTTTTTTTTTTTTTTTTTTTTTTTTGAAAATGACTTTTATCCTATATTTTCAGTTTAAAAAGCACACATTTTAGTTATTTTGTACATGATTGTACTTTTATTAATTAGATATATGTTGAGAAAACCTCATTCTTTTGTTTTCTGAAATTTCTAGCCTGAGTTAAGTCCCTTGAATAATGTAAAGTGTAAGTGTTGTAACACTACAATATTTCTTCAGATGAAAAAATTGGGTTAATGATCATAGTTTTCTGATTTGATTTCTGATTTTATTCTGAATTTCAATGTGGTATTCTGTACATTTGTAGTGAATGGATTTCCCTTGGGTGGGGGTGGGGGGGTATCATGCATGCCTGCAGGGCTTTTTATTTTCTTTCTTTCTTTTTATATATATTTTCATTGGATGAAAAGTGAGAGTGTCCAAAGGTCGCTTCTGTCAAATCCGCGCTCAATTATATTAACTTATACTACAAAATTTATTAAAATTTTCCTTGGATGAAAATGCACTGGATTTGGATTGCCTCCCTTCATCCACAAAAACTTCCATAGTCTAAAATAAGCGTCACATAATTTCACTATACATCATGAAAACATGTCCGTGAAATGTATACCCCACTAAACCCCACTTTTGAATAGTAAAATTGGGGTATGCAGGGGTATACATATTTTTCTTATTTTTGATTTTTGTTCTAAAACATAGATTGTGGGTACTCGTTAGAACCGCCCCGGCGAGGCGGTTCTAACGTGTACCCACAATCTATGTTTTGAGCAATTATAAGAAAAATAATAATGATAAATCTAGAAATGTTTATTATTACAGCTGAAACAATGCTGTATATTGCATGGACTGGTTTTCGTAATTAGAATGTTGAATAATGCCAAGTTAGGTTGCGTTTGCGGTGTTTGTCATCAGGATAACATGTTCGTGTAATGCAACGGCTCGCCGAGACGGTTCTAATGTGTACCCACAATCTATGTATTGAGCAAAACAATAAGAAAAATGTCAATTTTTTTTATCTGAAAATTTTGGATTTTTACTACTGAAAACCGTATATTGCATAAAATAGGTTTACCATTTTTTACCCAAAGTTTAGTATATTTTAGTATATAAAAAGGGGTTTAGTTGGGTATACATTTCACGGATATGTTTGCGTGATGAAATGCGCATCACAACTCCTGTGGATGTTCAATCTAGTCATTTATATAAGTGCCCTGTTAAAATTTGAGCCTCTTTAATTTCGGATACTGAATGGCCACGTTTAGATCAATAAAATCTGGGCGGGATGGGGACAGGGGTCGGGGTATTTATTTATATATTTATTTATTTATTTATTTTGAGCCGCGTTAAAAGAATAACATTATTGTGGGTTCCGACCACTTCCACCGGGCTGTTCATCCACAACAGTTGACTAGATGCTAGAAATGTTTGATTAATAAAGTAAAAGTATTGTTCTACATGCATTTGAGTAGCGAAAACAAAGGAGATATGATGAGATGAGCCACTGCATGAGAAGACCAAAACTTTGCATATCGCGAAAACAAAGATGCAGCTCAGCTTCGCGGTTACAGATCAGATTCGCGGTAACCGCGAAGCTGATCAGCGACATTGTTTTCCCTACACGGATAGTACAATTCCTCTACTTTCTAAATCCGAACTTTTAAGCTTCTTAGCTTTATTCTCACGCTGTACATACCGTTGTGTCGGACCTGGTCGGAGAGCCAGATTGTTGGTTTTGTCACACAAAGGCTCATATATTAATTCGTCATGAATACATTTTGAAGATCATAATTCGTAAAGTCAACATTCTATAGGAGTAAAACTATTACGGTGGTAACTATTGTATGAGCTAACAATGAAAATTCACCTTCACCAAAAGGCCAATCGATCACATTACGAAAATTTGCCCGAATTTTTTCAGTTGCAAAAAAAAATAAATATCACCAGAAATATATTGATAGTTTTCTTATTTTTGCTCAAAACATAAATTTTGGGTACATGTTAGAACCGCCTCGCCGAGGCAGTTCTAACATGTACCCACAATTTATGTTTTGGAGTGCGGTTTGAGGGGGTACACATTTCACGGACATGTTTTCCTGATGGTTTGTTTTCCCGACATAGATGTCGTTTGCACGAATTAATAATCCGTTTGCACGGATTAATAAACCGTTTCAACGAATTGATATCCCGTTTACTCGAATTAATATATCGTTTGCACGGATTAATATACCGTTTGCACGAATTCATATCCCGTTTGCTCGAATTATTATGTCGTTTGTACGAATTAATATCTCGTTTGCACGGATTAATATCCCGTTTGAACGAATTGATATCCCGTTTGCTCGAATTAATATATCGTTTGTACGGATTAATAAACCGTTTGCACGAATTCATATCCCGTTTGATCGAATTAATATGTCGTTTGTACGAATTAATATCTCGTTTGCACGGATTAATATCCCGTTTGAACGAATTGATATCCAGTTTGCTCAAATTAATATATCGTTTGCACGGATTAATATACCGTTTGCACGAATTCATATCCCGTTTGCTCGAATTAATATGTCGTTTGTACGAATTAATATTTCGTTTGCACGGATTAATATCCCATTTGAACGAATTGATATCCCGTTTGCTCGAATTAATATATCGTTTGCACGGATTAATAAACCGTTTGCACGAATTCATATCCCGTTTGCTCGAATTAATATGTCGTTTGTACGAATTAATATATCGTTTGCACGGATTAATATCCCGTTTGAACAAATTGATATCCCGTTTGCTCGAATTAATATATCGTTTGCACGGATTAATAAACCGTTTGCACGAATTCATATCCCGTTTGCTCGAATTAATATGTCGTTTGTACGAATTAGTATCTCGTTTGCACGGATTAATATCCCGTTTGAATGAATTAATATCCCGTTTGCACGACATATATTTTTCTTAAAAAAATTATTGCGTGTCCTAAAGATACCACCGTAAAAGAGAGTGCATGTGGCACATTTACAAACACTTGTAACGTGAAGAACACCAGCACTGCCAATGAAGTCGCACTATACACGTATATTCAACGCTTTTTATACGTCTTCCAACTTTATGCGTCTCAGGCGCAGCTGGCAATATTGAAATCATAAAATCATCATTTCGCAATAATTATTAAGGTTATGAATAATGCTGACCGTTTTATTAAATCTGCACTTCATTTATAAGAGTATATATAAATCATTTTACGTTCTGCCATATGTGACATATTGTTACTCAATAGCACGCAGTTCAATCTATAGTTCGATAATAGGCGGGTGGGAATAGAATACAACCGTTTTATGGAAGGTACTTGTATTTTTACGACACAAATGTCGTTCTAAAACCCCTTCTGCGCTATTTTGATCCACACGATATAGCGCATACAAAGGGTTATATCACACTTCACGTTCTGGTATAAAAAATATGTCACAGTCATGCCCCGTTTAGCTTGCAAATATGCGCCAGTATAAATCAGCCCGTGGAAATTGTGGGGTCGAAATCAGACTACTTCCTACTGTCAGGATGTTTATCATGATTTATTTGTTTGTTCTTGATGATTCATTGACTAGTTAGAGATTCACCACGAGGACCGAAGAACTTACTAAATGTTATGAACCACTGCAGAAGCTGAGGGTAAGGTTAGGATCCTGTAAAACCGGTTTAAGCCCGCCAGTAACTTTGTGTTACTGATCGTTCCAAGGCGATACTTCTGTGGTGGTTCTTTTTGTTTTATGTCTTGGTGTTTAATTTTTTTTGTGCTGTTGGCGCCTTATGTATGTTTTCATATTTTTAGTTAAGTTAAGGTAACTGAGTGGCCACCTATTGGGAAAATAGCTGCTCATTCGGCTGACGACATGTTTCATGGTATAAGTGCCTGATTGTTAGTTTGTTTTTTCCCACCTCGGTTTTTGGAGTGGGAATCTCTTTCTGATTGCGCCTTTTCCTGATCTTTGCCTACTTGTACACTTTCCTTATTTTGGCTAAATTGATTACCTCTGTTTAAAGGTACTGATAAAGTAATTTGAACCGCAAATTTTACAGTCGTGAATAGATCAGGAAAGTAAATTTCACTCCTCTCCGTTTCGGTATCTCGTTCTACTACCGTGGGAGGTTCGGATGTATTACGAAACAGCGACGGAAAATAATAAAATGAGAACATCTGGTAGCAATTTGTCAGATTTCGGGAATGTAGCATTTGCGTTCGTTTAAATTCGATTATATTATTTTTTGCGGGGGGGGGGGGGGCAATACAACAATCCATCTTCTTGTTAAATACGATATTTAAACCTTTAGCCTAATTTTGTGACTGTACAGATCGGTTTTTGTCGAACCTAATCGGAAACAAAATTGTTGTTTTTCACATGCAAAGGCTCAAAGCATATCATTACGAAAACTTGCCCATGCAATATACAGATAACTTTTCTTCAGGTGTAAAAAATGAAATACAAAATCAGTAGAAAATAAAGGTATTTATAATATATTTGCTAAACCATTTATTGTGGGTACACGTTAGAACCGCCTCACCGAGGCGATTCTAACGAGTACCCACAATCTATATTTTGGATCAACTATAAGAAAAGTAGGTATACCCCTGCATACCCCAGTTTTGCTATATAAAAGTGGGATTCAAGGGGGGTATACTTTTCATGGACATGTCATCAGCGTATGTAACCTTCGTATATGTATTATGCATTACGGTAGCATAAATATAAAACGTATTTGTATGTTTTATACAGCTTCATCGAAGATTTAAATATGAATCCCTCCGGAAGAAAGATACCTATTACAGACGCCACCGTTGAAGAAACTACGTATTCCTGAAAAAATCGGCCATGTGGCATCGCATCTTATTTTAGGATAGTTTAGAGCATTATTCTGTTTCTGTGAAGGTCAGACATCATCAAAAAGTACAAATTTGATGGAATTGCACGAAACTTGTCATATGATGATGTCGCATGACAGAACAGGTAAAGCACACAGCTTCGATTGAAATTTTGGCACATCAACCACGCTGTTTCTACAAAGTGTTGCAAGGTTATTTTCATATCAGTTTAAAGCGTATGTGATGTACTTTATACTGCGCATACAACAACTATCTACAGAGAAATGAGAAACACTGATCTAACCTGGCAGACTCACTTATCTATGGTTTGTTTACACAATTTTTTCATCCCAGCTACCCGGAAGTACGCTTAAAACCCCCCTCCGTTACGCCGCTAACGTATTGATTGGACTGCATTAATAGGGCCTGAAGACATATTATTTACGAGGATCGGTCAAAAAGTTCTGCCACTCACTTTATTTTCAGTATCGGTCATTGTAGAATATTATAAAATGTATGTATATGAAAGACCATTTCTCTGGCTATCATCTGTGATAAAAACTTTTGTGGTTGGTCTTGAATGAAATGAAATAAACCACTCTAAAAGAGGCGACTCTCTGATACTGACCAGGTTTAAAGAAAACGGTACAATAATGTACAGAAAAATAACTTCGAAAAAATGTGATAAGTGCTGTACATTTTTCGAACATGAGTGAACATATCCTGCAAAAATAGTTGAATTTTTGTACTGTTGCATCTTATGTACGTTTTTAATATATTTTGTAACTATGTGTCCACCTATAGAAAAATAGTTGCTCACTTGGATAACGATATGTTCTCTTTGTGTAAATAGCTGATTGACAATTTATTTCTTTCCACATCGGTTTTCGAGGTGGTATTTTCTTTTTGAAATTCATTTTCCTGATCATTGCTTATTTTAACCTTTTTTAGAATTTTCTCTGTAAGGAAGCCCCAATGAGTGCAACTATTAAAAGAATGATTGAAATTTTGCCATAAATTCTTGGACCAACCACATCGTGCAATTTATAAAACTGTTCAAGTAGCATATTTAATCAGAAAGCATCAGCAACAACGATCGCATCTTGGCTTCTTTGTAAAAAGTCTATTATTCATCGGCTTGTTAACAATCGGATCAATTGTGAAGCGTTCACGTTGACAAAGGTCTTCTGGAATGTTCCAACTCCCAAGTCAATATAACAATAGACTACAAAACTTGTGAAAATTAATACTTGACTGCTGGGATAGTTGTAATAATGGCAAGCGCTAGACTGGCATCAGTTCGCTAAATGCATATAAATGCTTAGTGTAAAACCAAGTTATGAATAATATCACTTCCCAACAATTCTTTCCTATCTGATAACTAGATTTAAAATTTAAGCCCAAGATTGCAAGGGGAAAAGTTCTTAAATTACTATCTGAGAGAATATTGCATTTACTTTGAGAAAATTTTGACAAAGGAGACTGGAGCCAGTATAGGCAAGTGTATTCGTGGCGGAAATGACTACATCATGCTTTTGTTGCTTTGTTGTTGATGTTGTTGTTGCTGCTGCTGCTGTTGTTGTAGTTGTTGTTGTTTATTTCATCAGATCGACATGTCAAACACATTTTCTGGCTATAAGAGAGCACCAAAAAAAAACAAAAAACGATTTCATCTGCAGGTCTGCAACTTTTTTTATTGACGCGGAATCAGCTTGATCATTTAGCGTCTGATAAATGACAGACAGAGACCGTGGAGTCAATAATTGGCGATATGATGGAACTATAGTCATCCATTGCAAATTGAATCAAGAATATTGGCTACTGACATATTTTCGTAACCCATGTACGACTAGCACCCTATCCATAGAACTTAAGCAAAATGTGTTGACAGAGAAAGACGCCACATTTTAAAACATCTATGTGTGCGTACTGTTCACTAATACAAACTTCTCAAAGATAAAAAAAAAACCCGATTATTTAGATAATTTTCAAAGAGGAAGTAGAAACATATGAATGATTACAAAGTACCTGGGAATTTTTATTCGGTCATTTATGGGTAAAATTAACAGTAAGTTATTAGTGACCCGGGTTATTTCCAGAGAACCCATGGGATCTTGGATTTCACACATTTGACTGAAAATATATGGATTAGGTATATGCAGCTTAAGCTATCCTAATTCTTAGCTACTGGGACAAGACAGAAGAATCTAAGAATAGTTAACTATTTTGCTTATTTATATTTATAAACCCTCCATTGTTTAATGTCGTCTCCCTGAGATCTGCCTGTCGTGTTTCTAATTGTTCTATGTTTTGGTGTTCATTTTTGTTCTCATTACGAAAACACGCCCATGCAATGTACAGAAAGTTTTTGAGCTTTAAAAATTAAAAAATTAGCTGAAAATTTTTGATATTTTCTTATTTTTGCTCAAAACATAGATTAAGGGTACACGTTAGAACCGCCTCGCCGAGGCGGTTCTAACGAGTACCTACAATCTATGTTTGGGACATGTTTTCCTGATGTGTTTTCACTTTCATATATTTAGATTAGGTAACTGAATGACCGCCTAATGGGAAATACACAATGTACATATAGCTCTTCACTGGGCTGACGATATGTTGCCATAGTATAAGTACCTAATCTTCACTTTAGTCTTTTCCCAACTCGGTTTTTGGTATGGGAATTTCACTCTGATTGCGCCATTTCCTGATCATTGCCTTCTTTTACCTTTTTGTCCCTTTATCTGCTAATTGAACCCAAAGTGACCTTTGGCAAATTTATAAAATGGGATTATGTGGTTATGTGTTAGAATGTTTCGGTTTCGATAAGATATGATAAATGCTTACGATAGCTACTGGGTAACAACGTTGACCAAAACAAACTTATTTGGTGATCTTTGTATCACAAACGACTATATGATTGCAAGATTTATTGCTAGTGAGCGGCACTTCTAAACGAAAGCGAAGTTGGAAATAACCAAATATTTGAAAAGATAATAAAAAAGGAATGACAAATCAATGGAGTGCAAGAGGTTACTTTATAGTTGAAATGAGAAATGAAACTTTGACATCTAAGTAAGTTACCCACACTGAACTGCTTTGTGAACACGTTGGCAATACAAGCAGAAAAAAATGAAATGAAAATACAGTCTACGAACTTTTTGTACATACCAGATAATCTCAGCAAATAAGATTCGTGAATAGAGTGAAATTAGAATTAGAGTTTCACGTAATTGTTTATATGATGCTATCTAAAGTGCTTGTACTGTAAATTCAGTTCCATTTTCATTTATCTTTAAACATATAATCAGGAAATTATTGTAATCTTGGGAACTACAAATGGAATCTAAAGAAAATAATGGCACAATTAAGAATAAGCTCAATGCAAACTGATTAAAGAATCGATTTCGAATTAGGAAAATGCATCTGATTCAGTAAACAAATATTCATTTTTTTATGCTTGCAGATACAGAATGTTGTGCATTCACCGAGCAAAGCATGTTGAACCCCATGGAATAAGAATGTTCTGCTTCATTTTTCTATATTCAAGTGCTGATATCCATACAATGTGTATCATATCATTCAGTGTTATGTCTGTTTATTAAGACACGTAACTTAAATTGAATTCCACGTAGCTTGAAAATATGCTACTGCGAAAGACAACAGCTAGGTGTATCTCAAATGGTCCGTGTAGCAGTCTGGTGTCAACTTATCGGACACCGAATTCAATTTAGTATCTACGAATCTGTCTAGGATATCAAATTGTCGCACTGCTGGAATAACGTTTCTCATTCTTAAGTTCAGCAAGGACTTGTTAATGATGGAAGCCTTGTAGCCTATTAATTCCCTAAGAGGTTTGATATAACAAACCTAATTCAACTATAGGTCAATACTATATTAGAAACAGATAACGGACAAAAGTCCTGGCGAAAGATAACCGTCTGATTGAGTTAGACTGAAATAATCTTTTGCAAAGTTGTTTTAATATGCTTTGCAAACGGAATTGGTATGGTATAAATATTTTTAGTGAAAGCAGCATGCATTGGATGAAATACAAATGCTTCACTTTTCGAATGACCCTCGTTAATCGAATCAGTTCAGTTTCTTAAGAGACCGAATTAAAATCTTAAATTGGATTTAATCCATTCGATTCAATCTATGTCATGTTTATTGGTTTGAGAGTTGTTTTACGGCTTTGTACTTGAGCTGAAATAGGTTGCCTGAAATGCATTTGTGAAAACACACATTGTTATCAACTGTGCGATCGTATAGACTGATCATCACGTTTTTCACTTCGTTGAGATTAGATGTTTTTTTTTTGTTTGTTTTTTATTTACACAGTTTTAAGCATCTAGCTTCTATCACCCAGACTTCAGTGAATGCTTTCCGTTGTCTTCCCTGATCGGTTCATCACAACTTTCTCATCAGGATAACGAATCCATGAAAAGTATACCCCTTAAACCCCACTTTTCTACATGTATATTAAAACTGGGGTTTTCATGAGTACACATACTTCTCTTATTTTTATCCAAAACATAGATTGTGGGTACTCGTTAGAACCGCCTCGCGGAGGCGGTCCTAACGTGTACCGACAATCAATGTTTTGTAGAAAAACATTTAGAATATCTTTTTTTCTGATGAAATTTTCAATTTTTTACAGCTCAAAAATATCCATATATTGAATGGATGTGTTTTCGTAATGCGTTTCTTATAGAGGCTACAAGAATATAACAGTGTAAGTGGTTAATTATCATGTGATAAACGTTTTAATAACACAAAACAAAGGGAGCATTACAAACTTGGATCGAGGCGATTGTATGGTGCTTTGGGATTTCTATGCAAGAATTCGATTATTTATATTCATTGATAAGATACTCCTTTATACGATCATTAACGTCAAAAGTAAAGACGTTTCACGACGAAAGAAGGGATTTGTGCATGCAATTGAAGGGGTTGAAATTGTAAACGCAAATAATAGTTTCTGGAATGTCCGAAAGACATGACGCGATTTTATCGAGTGCAAGTATTATATTTAAGCATTATGTAATGACCTACTTGAAATTACCTTGAATCAAAATATACTGAACAAAAAAGAAACGCAACAATCATATTCCACTAAATTTTGAGCAAACTATGATATAATCAGAAAATGTTGCCTTTTCTACTTCTGCATTAGATATCAGACCTCCAAATGCAAGATACCGATTTTCATTTTAATGCGTATTTAAAGAGTTATTCGATGCCGACCGCAGGCATGCTGAAAGTAGTAAATCATACACTAAGCATGCGCAAGCATTAAAATAATAGCATAATTTGAATTGGCTATACACCCCCATTCGAAATCATTTACCGCTCAGCAGATAACTCACACGTTAAAGAAATAAAATGAATAAAATTAAAATTATCCTCCTTTCAATTAAACATAAAGGGATTTTGGTGGTTTTAATTACGAGCTTGTTTGTCGTGGAACATAATTTCTTTTTCATGAATTTTAGAGAGGGAGCAGCTGACATTGTTTCTTGTTGATTAGGAGGTTAAAAAGTGTGCGCCTGCGCAGAGCAAATATTTCCCATTTCCCAATTTGCATGATTTAAGACGACAAAAATATCTTGTTTAATTTTTATCGAAATGAAAATCAGATTTTTGCATGTTATACCCAAATATCCCCTGAATAGAACCATACAGCAACAAACCTGAAAATATCATTGTTTTACCCTTAAACTCGAAAATCCTTGGTGACCTATTGTTGCGTTTCTTTTTTGTTCAGAATAATAATGGTTTAGTAAAATTGCTATTTTGGTTTGTTATAACAAATGCATCGGTATTGAGAACAAAGATTACACATGCGCACCTCAGTTAAATGGTGAGAATTCTACTGGATCATATGAGATAATAAAAATTGTATAAAGTAGAATAGATTGCGTCATTACAGTAAATGTTGGCACTGGATGACCGCAAAATTTTATTATAAATCGGTGTTAGTTCTTCATGCATAATAGATAAAGAGGACAATCAATATAATACCTTGCTTGGCATAAATACAATATTGAGGAACGTGTCGAAGATGTCATTTGACATATCTTCAAGGTCATTTATCCTCAAAATCTGTATATTTTGTAAGCTGTACGCGACTAACATAGCGAAAAATATAGGAAAGTCTTAGTTAACTTATCGCCTCTTATTCCCCGGTATTATCATGTCTACGTGTCCTCTAAGGTGACCGCCCTATAGTCCGAAGGAATAAAGTAATAGTTGTTATGATGAAATTAAATGGCATGCTGTATCCAAAATCATTAGGTGACAGTTCTTAGACGAATCGGAAATTATATTTTCTGCCTATCAGATTCTAAAGCCTCTTAAAAGCAAAACTGATATATGAATACGATGTTTCAAGCAAGATGTACACGGCGAAGACAAGGTAAGACTTTCCTATATTTTTTGCTCTGTTAGGCACGTACAGTTTACAAAATATACAGATATAGAGGATAAATGACTTTGAAGATATGTTCAGCAGTCTTGTATTTATGTCAAGCAAGGTATTTGAAATGCAGAATTACTAGGCAAAGGATGTCTGAAAATGTTCTATCCACAGACATGAAAAAAAAAAAAGAAATGTCAAACCGAAATAGGTACACCAGGGTTGTTGTTGGCAGGCTTGTTACAAAATAGAAACGGAACAGTGAATGCAAGCGTGTATATTGTGAGTTCGATGAAATCGTCTTTATTGTTTGGCATCATTCATAACGATACATAGATGTTTTTTTGATAAAGTGAATTTCGTTTCGGTTCACACACAGCCGAATGGCTACCTTGTTGGGAAGGAGCTCGTAGAAATGTTTTGTTGTGGTTTGTGTATTTTTTCCTACATAGTGTGTAAGTTAGGACTATAAATTTAATTACATCGATTCCTGGCCCCTGTAGTCTAACGTTACTTATGAACATAGTATCATTATTGAAACCTCCAAATATTTTATGTTACCGACCGTTCCAATGTGGTACTTCTGTCTTGTAATGTGTGTTTCTTATTTCGATGTCTGATTCATTAGTGTATCTTCCTTATGTATGAATAAATATATTGTTATCATTACCTGAATGGCCACCTTTTGGGAAAGGGTTGTTCACTCGATTGACCGATTGTTCTTCATGTATTAAAACGTGTTTCATTGTTTATGATATTACCCATGCACACCTCAGTTAAATGGTTGGTATTCTACTGTGCTTGTTTCTGGATCTAGCTTTTGCTTATATGTCTGTTTATTTTTTCTGACGTGTATAAGTTTTTTTGAACGGTTTTAATATGTCAACCAAATTTATTTGTCTCAGGTGTATGTTACAGTGCTCAGACCATAAAATTTTGAAGTTTTACAAATAAGCAAAAACAAATTCTTATGAGTTTTATTAAATGTGCAACACGAAAAATTGGGAAATCCAAGAGATTTCGTTTTCCGAAGACATACTTTTCATATTGTTTGCCATTATTTGCGAGGTCCTTAAAACGGTTTAGATGACAAACTAAAATTTAAGGGGGTCATGATCTTTCCCTCAGGGCATTGCTACATATTCCAGGTATTTTCGTTAAGTTCTCATTTGCACACCATAGATCTTTCTCAGATAATTCAGTTACCATACATATTCTTTTCTTTCATCAACCAATAAGTGTAGCTCTATATAAATATGACCGTATAAGTGCCACATAAGTTGGTGCAGTTTGGAATTCTCAACAGACATTTCATACTTTAATACACTATATCTTCTTTATCTGGTTTCAGAAATATCGCCACAATGAGTAGAACTGTTAAAATAATAATCATGATTTTGTCATGAAGTTTTGATCCACCCACGTCGTGCAATATTCATTATAGCTTTTTTTAGTAAAACATGGTTATCAGCAAGCTCCAACAGCAACGATCACATCCCCGCGGTTCTGTTTTTAAAAGTAAATTATTCATCTACTTGTTAACAATCAGCTCATTTGTTCAGCTTATATTCCGACAAATGTTTTCAGTGGTATTTATTCCCTAAGGATGAATATATATATTTTAATGATTAACTGAATGACCATCATTTGGGAAATGGCTGATCACTTGATTGATCGATTCTTCTCTTTGGATCAGAACTTATTTGTTTCCTGATGATTCCCACGCGCACCATGGTTAAATGGCTCGATTTTCATTAATGGCACTGCCAAATTAATTGCTGTATGGCAAATTATGGGTCCCAGTGTCATCTGAAACAAAACTTGATTCAAAACATAAGTACATCTTACCACATTATACTAAACGTTTCTTCAACGGTTGTAATAATATTGAGCCGCATCGTGAGAAAACCGGATTTTTGCCTATGCGAAAACAAAGGCGCAGATCAGCTTCGCGGTAACCGCGAAGCTGATCAGCGCCTTTGTTTTCGCTACACGGATAGTACAATCTCTCTTCTTCTTAAATCCGAAATTTCAAGCTTCTAGCCTGTTTCTGTGACTGTACAGCCTGGTTTGTGTCGGACCTGGTCGGAAACCCAAATTGTTGGTTTTCTCATGCACAGGCTCAATTATGTCTGTCACATTTATAAGTCTCCGGCGTGCCTCACAGTGCGCCGAACATAAAATCGTGACAAATTTTACAAATGAGCAAAATGAATTCTGATGAAGTTTTATTAAATGTGCAGTACGAATTATTATGAAACCCACGAGATTTCATGTTCCATAGAAATACTATTTATATTGTTTGCCTTAAATTGCTGTGTTTTTAAAACGGTTTAGATGACAGACTAAAGAGTAATGAGGCTATGATCTTTCCCTCGGGACGTTGCTACATATTCCACGTATTTTTGTCATGTTCTCATTTGCACATCATGGGCCTTTCTCTAATAATTCAATTACCATACACATTCTTTTCTTTCATCAGCCAATCCAAAATATGTTCATATACGTGTCACATAAGTTGGTGCAGTTTAAGGTTCAAAATAGACCTTACTTTAACATATGTTATCTTTATCCGTTTTCAGAAATATCGCTGTATAGAAACCATTATGAGTTCAACTGTTAAAACCATGGTCATGATTTTGCCATTGGTTCTTGGACCACCTACGTCTTGCAATATACAAAAATGGTTGTACATCATAATTAATCAGCAAGCACCAACAGCAATGACCGCATCCCGGCGGTTCCATCTTTAAAAGTCTATTATTCATCTACTTGTTAACAATCGGCTCATTTGTTGTTAAGCTTATATTCAGACACAAGTTTTCTGGAATGTTCAAAAGCTCTATTGAATATATCCTTAGCCTTTATAACAAGAGCTAACAAAACTTATACAACTTTGCACTGATTGTATTGGTTGAAATGGAGACAAGTACATTTGTTACGAAACTAGATGCATCTTGTTTTTCAATGAGATCGACGTGTCAGGCATTCATGTACTTTTTCTGAATATGACGGTAGCCAATTCAAATGATGTTTTATTAATTATTTTTTTTCGTTGTTATTTAATTTATATACTACATGCATATCTTTCTGTTTTGTATTTCTTTCAAGTATGTTAGTAATCGATTTCATTAGCATCTTGCAGCAGCTTGTATATACAGGAGCACTGACATAAAACTACTGCCTATGTACATAATCCATGTCGTGGTTTATTGTGTGCGCGCCATGAGAAAACCGGAATTTTGCGTATGGGAAAACAAAGGCGCAGATCAGCTTCGCAGTAACTTTTCTTCCTAAGCTTCTAGCCATCTCAAGTTTTGTGACTGTACAGCCCGGGTTGTGTCAGACCTGGTCGGAAACCCCGAAGCCCGGTTTGCTCGCGTGCAAATCGCAAATAACGATATGAAGCCGATGTATTCCTATTCAAAAACATCACGAGAGCGTCAAAATGTCTTTAACGACTCCAGAAATCGATAAATCTATAAACATATTGAGTTTAATGAACGTGTTTTTCTTTGAACATTGAACTTTTCTTTTTAAAAAATGAAGATACTATTTGACATTTAGAGAGTAAATGTGACCCAAACGCGAAACGTATCTGAAATGTCCCTTTATGATCAACCCTGGCGAAGAAAAAAGCAAGTGTATAAAATAGTTTGAAATGTACACTGAAACAAAGTTATAAAGAGGCCACTTTTCAAACTCATTTTTTGTTTCTAAGCCAAGTTCAAAATTGCACAATTTTTGCCAAAAGACGTGTCTTTCAAGTAAGTAAAGTTCCAAAGTGTTAAGAAATAATTTTCTTTTACTAGAGGCGTTTTTGGAGTAAAAATGCAAAAATCAATGTTTTTAAATAAAAAATTGGATACAGCACACCATTTATTGAAATTAGGAACGGGTGTCATCAAAGGGGTCGTTACGGCTCGGAAAAACATCAAACATTCGAATTTTCTCTACTGGTAGAATTTTTATGCATTTTTAAAAATCGCCAATTTTGAGATTTTTTAAAAAATTCATAAATGTGCCTCTTAAACATGTTGACCCCTGTTAAATTCACTTGATGAGGCCTGGAAATGAGAGATATAATTCGACTGAACTGTTTTTGACCATTTTCGAGGACCAACATGTCAAGGCTGCCGCACACTTCCGGTTTCAATGCCAATTTTTAACGAACAAAATAACAAAATTTGTGGACGATTTTTTTAATTTTCAAAGTATATCAGAGTCTAGTATCTGACCTAAATAATCGCTGAAAATTTCAATGCCGTGCTGCTGATAATAACGCAACTGGAGAAGAACAAAGTTGGTATGCAAATTGCATATAAAAGCTGAATTCCTGTTATTCAGGTTGTTGTCTTCTTGCATGTGCAAAACAGAAACGAAGATTCTTATTGCAGCAACACTTTTGACTTAATTTTATCTTGCATCATGGCAGTCAGTAGCACTTTCAAATAAATTAAAATGTAAAAACACAACGTCATAATATGACATTTAATTTGATGTTAATAAAGTGTGACTTTTTGAAATAGGGTACCTTTACACATGCTTCGTCTGTGTGAGAAGTATCACGCATTTTGGAATGCAGAAACTCACAGAGCCACTGTTAGACATTGGTTTATTCATATGATCATGAATTTTAATTGATCGTATTTTACTTTCTGAACTAGAAGACAAAATATGAGGTGGCCTCTTATAACTTTGTTTCAGTGTATGTTGTCCACCAACTTGTTTGTACACATCTCGTAATAACTGCATATACGAGTAAAATTGTTTATTCGATGATAAAATGTGTTTGTTGAGTAAATTAAGTTTTATTTTCACTTGAATTTATATTATCAGGAATTTATTGTCATCAAGGGAAGAACACATGAAATCTTAAGAGGATAATGGCGCAATTACAGAGTGCAAACTGATTAAAAATATTATGGTTTGATCCTTTGGAAGCAGTAAAGCAGTAAAAACATTCAAAGGGAGATAGTATGGACTATATTGTGGAATTTTGGGTAATGAACCCTCATCAGTAGCCCTATTAAAACCGGCAACGAAAGCCAGACTATTGTAGTGTAATTTATACGAGAAGTCTAAATCAAAGACACATTCCTAAACGGGTTCAAATAATTTAAAAATTGCTTAGAAGTATGTTTCTAAACGTGAGTGTTTTGAATACTCTGAATAATTTTCCTGATCTCAAAGGACTTAAATAAAAATATAATCTGCACTATGTATGATGTATGGGGAGGGTTATTAGGGCCGCCACACGGCACAACACCAGCTGCAGTAATAGCAAATAAAATATTAAGGTTTGATCCTTTAGAAGCAGTAAAAACATTCAAAGGGAGGTAGAAGGACTATATTGCGCAATTTCGGGTAAAGAACCCTGATTTCTCATTCAAATTTAATTTTGCTGCTATTCTTACAAAATGTTAAACATTATAATAAGTCGTACGCATAGGTAGTGCTATGTTTATCTGTAAAGATACACGATTTAAAATAGAATTTCATATATCCTGAAAGTGAGATAACATTTTATTCAACGACTACGATTTACAAGTTAATCTCAGATGGACTGTGTGGCAGTTAAATGTCAACTTAACTGACAGCAAACTCAATTTGGCGTCTACAAATCAGTCTGAGAAATCAAATTGTCGCACTGCGAGAGTATCGTTTCTCATTCTTATGTTTAGTAAGGACTTGTTAATGATGGACGTCCTGCAGTCTATTAATTCCCTGAGAGGTTTGATATAACAAGCCTAATTCAACTAGGTCAATACCATATAAGAAACAGATCACGGACGGATTTCCACGGGAAATAACTATAAGAAATGAAAAGCAATGTTTTCCGATCACTTTGCCATAATATAAATTCAAACATTTCTCTGCTACTTAGACCGTTAAGTATTATCCGCAACTTCTCTAAGAAGGGATTCATGAGAATTTTAATTACTCTAATAACTCTGATTGAAAGTGGTTGATATGTCCTTGCAACTGTTGTGACATGACGACAATGTTTTAAAGCATAAACATCCTCTGTCGATTTGGACTGAGTCTCGTCAAGATAACAAAAAGCACAGGGTAGCTGAGCAAATGCATCTTCTTTAGCTGAGCAAATGCTTCTTCCTTTAAAAATCTGAAATTTAAATTTCTAGCCATTATCTGGCACTGCGTGAACAGGTCGGTTTTGTGGCCTGGTCAGAAACCTCGGGAACAGAAATATTATGGCGAGTATCATATTTCGCTTTCTCTTTTCAGATAATTAAGAACAGTTCCTTCCATTGAAAAGGTAAGAAAATGTATAGTCCATCTGCTTTCTCCCTCTTTATCTCCTGTATCTCTCTCTCTCTCTCTCTCTCTTTTTCTTTCTCTCTCTCTCTTTCTTTCTCTCTCTCTCTCTCTCTCTCTCTCTCTCTCTCTCTCTCTCTCTCTCTCTCTCTCTCTCTCTGTCTTTTAATCTCTCTCTTTCTTATTCTATTCCAAAAACAATGATCACATGAACGGCTCCTTCCACTAAAAAGGTAAGAAAATCTTCCTTCCCCCTCTTTCTCTCTCTCTCTCTCTCTCAGCTTAGCCATACAATGTTTAATGTATGGATAGTAGACGCGTTCTAAATCTTCTTGCTATATTCACCATTTCAAGTACAAGTATCTTCAGTGTATTGTATTTAAAACCCATGTAAAGCGAAAGATCATGCCCTGGATGAATTAAGTTTAGTTTCTTTAGACACCGAATTAAAGTTTCAAACTGGATTTAATCTATACGATTCCATCAATAGTATTGTTCCAAAAGTTTATTTGAGTTGCGTTAGGTAAAACATGGTTGTTGAGCATTTGCGAAAGCTATCACAACGTAGTGATCGATCGTGCGATCACACAGGCTAATCGCATCATTTTTACACTGCTTGAAGAGTTGATGTTATCTAAAATCTTTTTTTTTTTCAACAATGTAAGCACACAGTTATATTCAGCGTATCCATTCCTTTAAGATATCAAAGGAGAAATAACAAGTGTCGGTTGTTTGTTGGTGATTGTTGGGATTTCTTAGCAAGATTTCGATTATTGATATTCACTTAAGCCTGGTTTCTACGGACAAATTTTCTTTTACGAAGATTATTAAACAGAAACGTTGGCAATGCGACAATTTTTCTTTAACGAAGATTATTTGTCACAGAAACGTTGGCAATGCGTTTGTGTTCACACACAGCAAAGATAACTTATATACTTAGCCCGCTCACCTTTGTCACAGATATTTGACAATGACACATCGCCACAGAATTGAGTTTACACGAGCATACCTACTTTTTCAAAGGAAAATGTCCGTGAAAACCAGGCTTAAATACTAAATAATTCTGAAAACAGACAAACAAAAACTTCGTCACAGTATTAGTTTTCAGGACGAAAGAAACGATCAGAAATTGAAGGGTGTGAAATTGTAAAAACAAATTTTAGTTAATCTACACACTGATATGAATCCGAAAGGCCAAGCTTTATGCCACCTTCTGTGGTCCTGCATTTCTGTTTGTATCGTATTCGATTGAACGGTGAGACTAATTTCATATTTTTACATAAAGAGTACCAGAAAATTATGTCTTACGAATTTATTAGGTTCATTCATTTATGACTGCGCTACATCCAGTGACGGTTGCGTGCCACTTAACGAGACAGTTCGTAGACGAATCGGAAATAATATTTTCTGACTATCAGTTTCTAAATGGTCAGAGCAAGCAATGAACAAAATGTGTCTGGTGAAGACCTGTTTTCGTTGTAAGCCCGAATAAAAAGGCAATGGTTATCTAAAGAATCTAAAGACATGCAAGCAGAAGAAATGTCAAACCAAAACAGGTATGCAATGGTTATTGGTTGGCGGACTAATGTGAAAGTGTATGCAGTGTATATTGTGAGTTTGATGCTAATGTCATTTATTGCTGGGCGTCATTCGTAACAGTTAATCTAATTAACTTATCAACACAACGATGACCATTTGGTTAAACTTCTAAGAAACTTGATATTACTAACCGTTTCAAGACGGTGTTTCTTTATTATTTATGAATGAATATATCGTTATGATTTATTAAGGGAAAGTACTACTCGCTCGATTGACCAAGCAGTATTCTTTGTACCAGAACTTATATTGTGTTATTTCTTCCTTTGGTTAACAGTTTAAGTGTTATGAATGTGACTTTACATTTTTATTCACTTTTCTAAATTCATAACCAAAGTTTAGATTTAATATTATTTTAACTAACTTTGAGAAATGGCTCGAATTTGAAGATGGTATAGCCCATCCCTTTTCTCATTAATGTTTTTGCTGCTCTTAAATGACATCAATTTTACTTTTTAGTCGTTGTCACAATAATTTCGTTTGGAATATGATAATTATTTGGTGGCATTGCTTCTGAAACAAAACTTGATTACAAACATTGGTGCATCTACCCACATTATACTACAAGTTTCTTTAGCGTTTTACACGTATACCTCTAGTACAATTTTATGTGTCTCAGTTGTGTCTGACAATGTTCTGACCATGAAATGCTGACGAATTTTACAAATAAGCGAAATAAATGCTGATGACAGTTCTGTTGAATGTGCAATTTATTTACCAGACAATTAGTGAATCATTCAAACTTCGTCCATATGTAACTCAAGAGCTTCTGATTTTATTTGAGCCGCATCATGAGAAAACCAACAATATGGTTTCCGATGAAACGAATGACACAAATCCAGCCGTACAAGCACAGAAGATTAGCTAGAGGCTGGAAGTTTTGGATTTAGAAAGTAGACGAAATGTACTATCCGTGTAGCGAAAGCAAAGGCGCTGATCAGCTTCGCAGTTACTGCAAAACTGGTCTGCGTCTTTGTTTTCGCTCATGCAAAGTGTTTGTTTTCTTTTGACATAGCTCGTTTTCCAAAGACAGACTACTTCATACATGTGATACATCTTGGAAGCCAAATACGGAGATTTGCATTTCCAAATAGGGAGAAAGATTTCATAAAAAAGGAAAATATTGAGATTTGGTAGGGAGATCTATAATTCCAAACGTATGAGATATATAGGAAAATTCTGGAATTCCAAATGAGATTTGGGCCAACAATAGGTAGATCCCTCCGAAAAAGGCAGATATCACATATATGACTACTTATTTTATTCGTCATCAGTTATATGTATCTATGTGTCGTAGCTGACAAGCCAAGATTATGATCACTATGAACCCTCACCTGACGACTTTGTGTATATTGCACGCGTTTTGTGTTGTTGTTCTCATTTACACATCGTAGGTCTTATGTCTTTCTCAGATAATTCAATGATTGTTCAAATTATTTTCTTTCATCAACCTAAAATTCAACGATGTAAAATATGATCATATTTAGCATCACGCAAGTACGTGCAGTTTGAAGGTCAAAACAGCCCTTAAAATAAACGTCAAAATACGGTTTCACAAACAGTGTTGTTTAGAAGATACACTGAGTTGAGCTGATAAAACAATGATCATAATTTCGCTATAAATTATTGGACCACCTACGTCCTACAATATATCAAGTTATTTCAAGTATTAAATGGCTGTATATCATATTTAATCAGCAAACAACAACAGCAAAGATCGCATCGAAACTTGTCTTTAAAAGTCTATTATTCATCTACTGGGTATCAATCAGCTTACATTGCGACAAGTGTTCCTGGAATGTTAAAACTTCATAGAAGACAAAATCTATACTTGACTGTTAGAAGGCAAGCGCGTTACATTTACCTTTTGTTTTTGATTTGATAGTGAATACATCATAAATCTGTTTTCAATAAGGTTGATTACACTACTGAGAATCACGTGGTATTGTATACATGTAAACCGATAAATGATCGGTGACACACATTGCAATTGAGGTCGAAGTTGAGGTTAGATTTTCGAATTCCTATAATAGCGTTTACTCTATTGACTAATAGATAGGTGCAGGCAATGCAGAAATTGAACATTTATTGAAAGAAGTAACACAAGAAATCCCGATTATTTCGTTTTCGAAAACACTTCGATGTTATTGTGATAGAAGTAATGAGTGTCACTATGGGTTCATTTAGTGTTTATTAAAACGAAATAACCTGGATTCCTTCAATAAATGTTCAGTTTCTGCACACCTATCTATCAGTCAATAGAGTAAACGCTGTAGGAAAAAAACTCGAATATCTCACCTCAACTTCGGCGACAATTGCAATGTGCGTCACCGATCATTTTATCGGTCAGTATACATTCAGCTGTGGATTAGTCAAATGCATTTTCTGGATATATACAGTTCAAGTTTCATTTATCAATTACTTTAATCTTGAAGTTTAATATAGTTTATCTTTCTTGGTCATCAAATATTATATGTTTGTGTTTCTTTTACGTATACTAGTAATCGATTTCAACATCTTGCACGTAGCTTGGCGCTGACATAATAAATTTTCACAATCTACAGTTCATTTCAAGTTGGTATCATTTAGCTTTTTCTTAATGATTGACATTATAAATTTAATTACATATTTGTTGTCAGACATGACTCATGCAGATTCAACAGTTGCTGATACCCAGATACATGTACCATTGCATCAATATCAATGATAAGTAATAATCAAAATGGAAAGAAACTAGATTGTGGTTATACGTCTTTCCGTCTAAAAGTATTCAAATAACAGTCCATATCATTATTATTACAAACATAAATATTGAAGATGGATGTCTCAACTTTGTATTCTATTGTGTATAATAAGAGAATATGCGTAATTCAAGTCGATTCGGATCAGACTAGCATGCTACTCAGGTTTGTAATATCACTTTTTTTCTTGTCAAGGATCGGCGTAATTATGTTGTGTATAAAAATGAGTCAAAAAAATAAATAAAATTACCTTTAGATGTAAACAGTTTGTCCTTGGTAACATAATCTGTCTTGTAACAAGCACGAGTTTCTTTTTTTTCAATCGTGCGCGCTTCTATGAGGCTTACTGAAGTCTGTTTCGTAGTGTGTGATAATGGTTTTTCGCAGATATTTTACAACTGTTCAAATGTAGAAGAAATATTTTCTCGGCACAATATAGCATGTAGTTTGTAGCAAAATGTGCAGCAAAATTTTTGAAAATCGGTTGACAAATAAAAAAAGTTCTGGTCAAAAACTTTTTTGATTAGAGATTTCCTGTACAAAAATCTCATGGAAGGGAGGTAAATAGTTTCCCGCAAAAATTTTAGATTCTAACTATTTAATCATGATTGCTCAAAATTATTTTAGATTGAAACAAATGACATACCTGAGACAAAATCTTAATGATCAGGTAAAAATTCTCGAAAAAATATGCATTTTCACGATCATTGATTATCTCCCTTGCCAATGCAAAATCCCTATGCAAAATTCATTTTGGCCATAAAAACTTTATTTGTTCACCGATTTTCAAAATTTTTGCAGGTCCTATTTGGACAAATTAAGATCAAGATTTTGACATTAAAATATTTTTTCTGTCGTCCCCCATACAAAACTTTTATGCGAAAAACCATTATCAGAGGCAAGTTTTTAGACAGTAGATGCTTACGGGAGCCCAGTTGTATCCGGGCACAAAGTACTAGGCCTGTATCACTGTATTTGTTGTGCAGCTGATGCTATTTTGCTGTGCTCAGCCTGGGTCAAATACAGAACGCGAGTATTCCTCTCAACAGTTATTCGCTGCATGAATCTCTGTATAGGGTCACAATAAAGGCTTTCTTATCCATCAACACAGCTCTCCCATTACATTCCGTACTGGTGTTTCGTTGTCCCTACAGGTTTATGCGATTTCCTTTTTTTATCCTCTTATGATATTAAACTTTCTAATGCTTCTTAGATTGAATAAAGTCATGATTTAGGAGGATGCATTTGGAATCTGATTCATTTATTGCTGCGTTTGACAGTTGTATCAGGATCATGTCGTGCAAATGTAGCATGCAGATTTACAGCATCATTTATTTTGTCCTTCAAACTAGGATGCTTGATTTGGCTTCAGATTCCTAAACACTTCGCCACTTGACCTGCAAGAGTTCTTCAGTTCTGGGGCCAGTTGTTCAAAACTAACGATGTCGTTAGTTAACGTTTCGTTAAAATTTCAAACATTAATATTACAAATACACTGTTATTTTTTGTTGAAAAAATGTGAGAATCCTTTGCAGTGCAAAGGATTCTCACATTTTTTCAACAAAAAATAACAGTGTATTTGTTACTTTTGCTGATATTTGTTTAACAAATTTATGTCTTAACGATATCGTTAAGCTAACGATGCTTTGAACAACTGGGTTCAGGTAGCAAGCGTTTTCCAGCTCGGATACTCGACGAGTCTATTCATAGCCTAAGGTTATTGTTGTTTGAACAAAAACGACATGTGGAAGGTTATCTGTACCAGCAACAATTGATTGAGGCGTATGATCTTGTGTGGCTTCTTTTCACCAACAGTGAATATCAAGTGAGATTTATCTTTCACATTGTACTCTATCAGAATCTTCTCCGGTTCTATAAAGTATCTTAATTTTTATTCCACAATATCTGATGATGGGTTTACCATGTTGGATTTCCTTTCTAGGACGCGCCTTTACGACTCGACCTGCGGGCAGCTGGTGTTGTGCCGTGTGGCGGCCCTAAAAAGTCTCCCCGTACACCATCTATAGTGTAGTACGTAGATTATATTTATCTTTAGGTCCTTTGAGATCAGTGAAACTATTTGGAGTATTTCAAATTTATTATACGTTAAGAATCATCTTCTCAACAGTGTTTTGATTATTAGGCACCTTTGGGAATATGAATCTTCGATTTAGACTACACAGATGTAAATTCTTGAAATTGCAGCAAACATGTCTGCTTTCGCTGCCAGCTTTGTAAAGGGTCGCTGATGAAGTTCGTTACCCGAAGTTGTACAATATGGCCCATCTTATCACTTTGAATGTTTTACCCCTTCCAAAGGATCGTACAATTATTTTTATCCACCTGTCTAAAGTAAGAGGCTGGCTCTTAGGTGGAATCTAAAAGAAACATTACATACTAGCATATGTAGTTCCATACAGGCTCAATAACTGTATGAAGATCAAGCTTCAGTGACTTTGTTTATGGCTATTGTGAATGAATTTATAATAATTATACCCATACTAGACACATTTGTTATGATTACCTTCAGACAAAAGCTATTCAGATTGTATCAGGATGACTACTGGAATTAATTTGCAAAAAGGCTAAAATATGGCTGAAAATGTAATCAAAATATATGTTTATTTGGGTACCGTTGTAGACTAATAATTATTGTTTATCTGTTGCATCCAAACCAGATTAGATGGTCAAAGCAGTCTTTGTTTTCGTTGAAGTGGTGAATAGGCTAAAATAATTATTCCTTGTGGACAAAAGCTTGGAATAAAACATGTAAAATTAGTTATTGTCAATTACGTGGTTATATTCCAGTGATTAAAGAACATCTTCGGTTAAGGAGCCAAACTTTTCAGTTCAACAATTTAGGATTTAATTAACTGAGCATTTTTGAAGAGAGATTTAAACTTGCTTTCGTTATAAAACAATTTGGTTGATTGACTGCTATAGCTGTAGTGCTCTTATTTTAATAAACTACCCAATATTTTTCGCAAAACTGAACCATAGTACGTTCAACTGATTTACATGGGTTTGCCAAAAGTGCTTTTCGAGCAAACTGATATGGGTTCGCTTTTAATGCGCAATTCGGCATCATCGACGAACTTGAGTACTAAATCTTTAATCAACATCGTGCAACTATATACTTGCGATCGACCCGTTGTAGAAAGTCGTTCTAAAACTGGCCCATTTGTGTGAAAGCATGCCTATTTGTAGAAATATTTTATGGAATCGACCAAGCTGTGGGAATCAGCCTATCAGAATTTGAGAGAACCGGCTTATTTGTCTGTCCTACATACAAGTCAACACATGTCAAGTTAACCTCTTTCACATATTAAAAGTCAGCCACTTCCTTGTCCATCTGATAGTTTTGTACAGTCGGGTTTTGTAGAGCCCCACACTACTCTGAGAAGACATATTTTGTCAATTACGTTTCTTCACTGACTTTTCAAAGGCATCGGATTTCGCCACAGTGTAGAAATAGAACGGTCGAGGCATTAAATCTAAAACATAAAATAAGTTTAGACATGTTTATTTAATTAATGTATGTTTACAGGATGAACGACATGATAATATGCATAAATAAGTTTCAGTATTATGTAACATAACAGGCTTGGCAACTGTTGATTCAATGGTGATTCACGTATCATTTGGCACTACGAGACACTTGCAGATTTCCTCACCTTTAAACATCATAGTAGTATTCGTTATTAATTTGAATTTACGTATAATGTTTTATGAAAGGCAGGACATTGTTTAGTGTATATCTAGTGCTTCGAACTATTGAAAAAAGCTTGGTATTATGTTTCATCGTACATTACAGACCATCCTAATGTGGCACTTTGTTGTGACTCTTAGTGTCATGTTTGGTGGCTGTGCTGTCTTCTCCACTTTTTTGCCTAGTTTATATCCATTAAACAGTTATTTAATTTTTAACTTGGTAAACGTGTTTTATCACTACGGAATTAAATGCATCAAATTGAATGACGATGTCAAATGCGGAGAAAACACTAATGTACAATAATTTCTCTGTATGTGTATGAGACATTATCAAAGCCACTTTTGTAAATCCAGACAAAAACTGTTACAGTATCATATTAAATTGAGATGTATGCAATGAGACGTTTCAAATCTTGCGCATGAACGAATTTCACAAATATGTCTTACGCAAGTGATCTAGAATTGATTTAATTTTAATTCTTCGACAGCATCTCTTTTATATGTATTTACGAGTGCAAACTGTAAAAAAGAATATAACCGACATATAACGAATCACATTGCCCATCATTGTCATGTGGGCGAGCCAAATGTCGTGTTTAATATTAACAGGTAGAGGAGAGAATTTGATTCACAGAATTGCTATAAATCTATCAAATATCTATAAATTTATAGAAACAATGTTCTATAAATTTATAGAAACAATTTATAGAAACAATGTTCTATAAATTTATAGATAAAACACATAATCTGCCAGCTAAACTTGACTAAATGAAATTCTCATCCCGAATCAGTATGCATATTTGTGTCTGGGATATGCGTTACTGAATTTGACGTATCGTTTTTGCATATTATGTCTTGTTATCTACTGAAGCTGTAAGAAAACAGTGCAACATTTTTAATTCAGATTAACTTCAACTGTGTCTATAATTTATATACAGTCCCTTATTAGGAAGTGTGTGAGAAGAAAGTATGACCAGAATATTTAAAAAAAAATCTCGAGTAAAACATTAAAAATACGAACTTGAAACTAGCGTAATTGACTTTTTGCATAAGTTAATACTTGCGTAAGGTAAATAATGTTTTTTTTTTCAATTATTTTTACGTTGTAGTTTTATATAATACATGCATTTCTTTCTTGTAATCAACAAATGTCATATTTTGTTTTTCTTTTAAAAATGTTAGTAATCGATTTTAATAACATCTTGCTGCAGCATGTATGTATCGGAGCATTGACATAAAAATAGTGTACATGATCCATGCCGAAAATTCATGTATAAACTTTGTTATTGAGAAAACAAATACATATGCTCAGAAATATTCGAGCGTCCGGTCAGGCGCACGTGCAAATTCGTATTAATGATATGAAGGCGATGTATTCCTATTCAAAATATCATGAGAGCGACAAAATGTCTTTACAGACTCGAGAAATCGATAAAATCCATAAACATATTGAATCTAATTTACGTGTTTTTCTTTGAGTATTTTTTTAAATGAAGATACTGTTTGACTTATAGAGAATAAATCTGAACCAAACGCGAAACGTTTCTGAAATGTTCCTTTATGATCACCCTTGGCGAAGAAGAAAGCAGATGTATAAAATAGTTTGAAAAGTATATTGTCCACCAACTTATTTGTACACATCTCGTAATAACAGCATATACGAGTAAAATTCATAAATAAAGGAAAAATCGAAATGGAATTCCCCGTAATTGTTTATTCGATGATAAAATGTGTTCGTTCTGTAAAATAAGTTTCATTTTCATTTCAATTTAAATATATTATCAGGAATTTATTGTCACCAAGGGAGCAACAAATGAAATCTTAAAAAAATAATGGCACATTTAAACAGTGCAATCTGATTTAAAAAAAAAAAAGTTCATGTAGGCAACGCTGAGGAAAAGGCACAATCAGAAAACGATTTCCACTTCAAAACCCGAGGTGGGAAAAAAACTGAATTATCAATCAGGTACTTATACCATGAAAACATATCGCAAGCCAAATGAGCAGCTAAATTCCCAATAGGTGGCCACTCAGTTACCTTAACTCAACTAAAAACATGATAACATACGAGTACATAAGGCGCCAACAGCACAAAAAATTTAAACACCAAGACATAAAACAATGAGAACCACCACAGAATTATCGCATTGGAAGGATCCAATAGTTGTTAACGAATCGATTTCAAATTCGGAAAATGCATCACTATACAGATATCAATCATTTACAGGTTGCAGATATAGTATTGTAAATACAATAGGCTAAGCATGTTGAACAACAAGGAACACTGCCTGATTGCTCATTCAAATTCAATTTTGCTGCTATTTTTACATGGTGTTAAGCATTATAATAAGTGGCACCCATATGTAGTGTTACAAAAAATTTTGTGTGCTGTTGGCGCCTTATGTATGTTTTCATATTTTTAGTTAAGTTAATGTAACTGAGTGGCCACCTATTGGGAAAATAGCTGCTCATTCGGCTTACGATATGTTTCATGGTATAAGTACCTGATTGTTAGTTTGGTTTTTTCCCACCTCGGTTTTTAGAGTGGGAATCTTTTTCTGATTGCGCCTTTTCCTGATCTTTGCCTACTTGTACCTTTTTATGTTTATATGTTAAGATGCACGATTTAAAATAGAACATTCACTTATCCTGAAAGTAAGAGAACATTTTATACAGCACCTACGATATACAAGTTAATCTCAAATGGACTGTGTGGCAGTTTAATGTCAACTTAACGGACAGCAAACTCAATTTGGTGTCTACAAATCAGTCTGAGAAATCAAATTGTCGCACTGCGAGAGTATCGTTTCTCATTCTAACTTATGTTTAGTAAGGACTTGTTAATGATGGACGTCCTGCAGTCTATTAATTCCCTGAGAGGTTTGATATAACAAGCCTATTTCAACTAGGTCAATACCATATAAGAAATAGATCACAGACGGACTTCCACGGGAAATAACTATAAGGAATGAAAAGCAAAGTATTCCAATCACTTTGCCATAATTTAAATTCGAACATTTCTCTGTAGCTACTTAGGGCGTTGAGTATTATCCGCAACTTCTCAAAAAGGGATTCATGAGGGTTTTAATAACTCTAATAACTAAAAAAGAAAGTGATTGATATGCCCTTACGACTGTTGTGAAGTCATCAGGGTTAAAAGCATAACATATTCCTTGTAGATTTGGACTGAATCTCGTTACAAGATCACAAAATGCATATGGTAGCTGAGCAAATGCCTCTTCCTTAGCTGAGCAAATGCTGCCCTGTTCTCTCTATAATGCTCACTGCTCTTAAGGGATCTGTTTTGTTTTTATTTCCTTCTAAAATCTGAATTTTAAATTTCTAGCCATTATCTGGCACTGCGTGAACAGGTCGGTTTTGTGGCCTGGCCAGAAACCTCGGAAACATAATTCTAATGGCGAGTCTCATATTTCGTTTTCTCTTTTCAGATAGTTATGAACAGCTCCTTGCATTGAAAAGGTAAGAAAATGTCCCTCTACTTTCACCCTCTTAATCTCTATCTTTCTCTCTTTCTCTGTCTCTCTCAGTCTTTCTCTCTCTCTCTCTCTCTCTCTTATACCGAAAACTATGAACATTACCTTTTCCTTCCATTGAAAAGGTAAGAAAATCTCTCTCTCTCTCTCTCTCTCTCTCTCTCTCTCTCTCTTATACCGAAGACATAAGTAAATGTCTGCCTGTAAATGTCTCCTTGTCCATATCGAATTGATAGTGACCAAGATACCTCCAATATAAACAAATGATTTCTTTTATTAGATGTCATTCGCCAATTGATTAAGCTTAGTTTCCGTCGACACAGAATTTCTTACACTGGATTAAACCAATACGATTACTTCTTTTTTATGTTTTTATTTTCATCTTTTACTCTTTTGTACTTAATCTGCAATGAACGGAACATGTTATCTGAATATTTTGCTAAAAGTAACATAGTCATCAAATGTTTTAATGCATAAAAAGTAGACGCGTTCTTCTTCACAATTTCAAGTACAGGTACCTAGTTATCTGCAGTGTATGGTATTTAAAACCCATTAAAGCACATCATCAATGCCCTGGACGAACGTCATAAATCGATTAAAAGGTACAAGCAGGCAAAGATCAGAAAAAGGCGCAACCAGAAAAAGATTCTCACTCCAAAAGCCGAGTTAAGTTTAGTTTCCTTAGACACGGAATTAAAGTTTCAAATTAGATTTAATTTATACGATTCCATCAATAGTATTGTTCCAAAAGTTGATCTGAGTTGCGTTAGGTAAAACATGGTTGTTGAGCATTTGCGAAAGCTGTAACGTAGTGATCGATCGTGCGATCACACAGGCTAATCGCATCATTTTACACTGCTTGAAGAGTTGATGTTATCTAAAATCTTTTTTTCAACAACAATGTAAGCACACAGATATATTCAGCGTATCCTTTCCTTTAAAAATATCAAAGGAGAATGACAAGTGTTGGTTGTTTGTTGGCGATTGTTGGAATTTCTTTGCAAGATTTCGGTTATTGATATATACTTAAGCACGGTTTCCACGTGCAATTTTTCTTTTACGAAGATTATTTGTCACAGAAACTTTGGCAATTAGTTTGTGTTCACACACAGCGAAGATTACTTATTTGACAATGACACATAGCCACAGAATTTCGTTCACACGAGCATATTTTTCTGCGACAAACCTACTTTGTCAAAGGAAAGTGCCCGTGAAAACCAGACTTAAATATTATATAGTCCTGAAAACAGACAAACAAAAATACGTCACAGTTAAAGACGTTTCATGACGAAAGAAACGATTAAAAATTGAAGGGTGTGAAATTGTAAAATCAAATTTCAGTCAATCTACACACTGATATGAATCTGAAAGGCCAAGCTTTATGCCACCGTCTATGGTCCTACATTTCGGTTTGTAACGATGAGGCTAATTTCATAATTTTACATAAAAGAGTACCAGAAAACTATGTCCTACGAATTCATTCGGTTCATGTCATTTATGACTGCGCTACATCCAGTGACGGTTGTGTGCCAATTAACGAGACAGTTCGTAGACGAATCGGAAATAATATTTTCTGCCTATCAGATTCTAAATGGCGAAAGTAAGCCATGATTATTTAAAACAAAACTGATATATGAATAGGAAGTTTCAAACAAAATGTGTCTGGTGAAGACCTGTTTTCGTTGTAAGCCCGAAAATGTAGGCAATGGTTATCTAAAGAATCTAAAGAAATACAAGCAGAAGAAATGTCAAACCAAAACAGGTATGCAACGGTGATTGTTGGCGGACAAATGTGAAAGTGTGTGCAGTGTATATTGTGAGTTTGATACTAATGCCATTTATTGTTGGGCGTCATTCGTAACAGTTACTTTAATTAACTTATCAACACAACTATGACTATATGGTTAAACTTCTAAGAAAGTTGATATTACTAACCGTTTCAAGGCGGTGTTTCTTCATTATTTTTGGATAAATATATCGTTATGATTAATTGAGGGAAAGTACTGACCAAGCAGTATTCTTTGTACCAGAACTTATTTTGTTATGTCTTCCTTTGGTTAACAGGTTAAGTGTTAGGAATGTGACTTTACATTTTTATTTACTTTTCTAAATTCATAACCAAAGTTTAGAGCCCATATTATTTTAACTAACTTTGAAAAATGGCTCAAATTTGAAGATGGTATAGCCCATTCCTTCTTTTTCATTAATGATTTTGCTGCTCTTAAATGATCTCAATTTTATTCTTTATTCGTTGTCACAATACTTTCGTTTGGAATATGATAATTTTTGGTGGCATTGCTTCTGTAACAAAACTTGATTACAAATATTGGTGCATCTAGTCGCATTATACTACAAGTTTCTTTAGCGTTTTAAACGTGTACGTCTAGTACAATTTGATGTGTCTCAGGTGTGTCTGACAAAGTTCTGACCATAAAATGCTAAGAAATTTTACAAATAAGCGAAATAAATGCTGGTGACAGTTCTATTAAATGTGCAATTCATTTACCAGACGATAAGGGAATTATTTCAAGTTCGCCCATATGTAACTCAAGAGATTCTGGTTTTATCTGAGCCGCATCATGAAAAACCAGCAATGTGGTTTTTTCCGATAGGTCTGACACAAACCCAGCCGTACAAGCACAGAAGATGGCTAGAGGCTTGGAATTTCGGATTTAGAAAATAGACGAAATGTACTATCCGTGTAGCGAAAGCAAAGGCGCTGATCAGCTTCGCAGTTACTGCAAAGCTGGTCTGCGTCTTTGTTTTCGCACATGCAAAGTGTTTGTTTTCTTTTGACGTAGCTCGTTTTCCAAAGACAGACTACTTCATATATGTGATACATCTTGGAAGCCAAATACGGAGATTTGCATTTCCAAATAGGGAGAAAGATTTAATAAAAAATGAAGATATTGAGATTTGGTAGGGAGATCTATAATTCTAAACGCATGAGATATATAGGAAAATTCTGGAATTCCAAATGAGATTGGGTCAACAATAGGTAGATCCCTCCGAAATAGGCAGATATAACATGTATGACTACTTATTTTATTCGTCATCAGTTATATGTGTCTATGTGCCGTAGCTGACAAGCCAAGATTATGATCGCTATGAACCCTCACCTGACGACCTTGTGTATATTGCACGCGTTATGTGATGTTGTTCTCATTTACACATGTCTTATGTCTTATGTCTTTCTCAGATAATTCAATGATTGTTCATATTATTTTCTTCCATCAACCTAAAATTCAACGATATAAAATATGATCATATTTAGTATCACACAAGTACGTGCAGTTTGAAGGTCAAAGCAGCCCTTAAAATAAACGTCAAAATACGGTTTCACAAATAGTGTTGTTTAGAAGCTACACTGAGTTCAGGTGATAAAACAATGATCATAATTTCGCCATAAATTATTGGACCACCTACGTCCTGCAATATCCCAAGTTATTTCAGGTATTAAATGGCTGTATATCATATTTAATCAGCAAGCAACAACAGCAACGATCGCATCCAAACTTGTCTTTAAAAGTCTATTATTCATCTACTGGGTAACAATCAGCTCATTTGTTATGCTTACATTGCGACATATAAACCGATAAATGATCGGTGAAACACATTGCAATTGAGGTCGAAGTTGAGTTTAGATTTTCGAATTTTCTCCTATAATAGCGTTTACTCTATGGACTAATAGATAGGTACAGGCAATGCAGAAATTGCACATTTATTGAAAAGTAACATAAGAAGTCCCGGTTATTTCGTTTTCGAAAACACTTCAATGTTATTGTGATAGAAGTAATGAGTGTCACCATAGGTTCATTTTTCTGAAGAGTTTGTGAAAACGAAATAACCTGGATGTAAACGCTATCGGAAAAAACTCGAATATCTCACCTCAACTTAGGCGACAATTGCAATGTGCGTCACCGATCATTTTATTGGTTTGTATACATTCAGCTGTGGATTAGTCAAATGCATTTTCTGGATATATCCAGTTCAAGTTTCATTTATCAATTACTTTAATGTTGAAGTTTAATATACTTTATCTTTATTGGTCATCAAATATTATATTTTTGTGTTTCTTTTACGTATACTAGTAATCGATTTTAACATCTTGCACGTAGCTTGGCGCTGACATAATACATTTTCACAATCTACATGTCACACATGTGTTCATTTCAAGTTGATATCATGTTGCTTTTTCTTAATGATTGACATTATAAATCTAATTACATATTTGTTGTCAGACATGACTCTTGCAGATTCAACAGTTGCTGATACCCAGATACATGTACCATTGCGTCAATATCAATGATAAGTAATACAACATAGTTAATCAAAATGGAAAGATACTCGATTGTGGTTATACGTCTTTCCCTCTAAAAGTATTCAAATAACATTCCATATCATTATTATTACTAACATAGATATAGAAGATGGATGTCGCAACTTTGTATTCTATAGTGTACATATATTAAGAGAATATGCGTAATTCAAGTCGATTCTGATCAGACTGACATGCTACTCAGGTTTGTAATATCACCTTTTTCCTGTCAAGGATCGGCGTAGTTATGTTAAAATAGACATGAGTCAAAACAAAATGTAAAAATACCTTTAGATGTAAACACCTTGTCCTTGGTAACATAATCTGTCTTTTAACAAGCACGAGTTTCTTCTTTATCAATTGTGCACGCTAATGTGTGGCTTACTAGATGCTTACGGGAGTCCAGTTGTTTCCGGACGCAAAGTACTAAGACTGTATCACTGTATTTGTTGTGCAGCTGATGCTATTTAGCTGTAGTCCGCCTGTGTCAAACACAGAACACGAGTATTCCTTTTAGCAGTTATTCGCTGCATGAATCTCTGAATAAGGTCACGTTAAAAACGTTTCCTTAGGCTTTCTTATCCATCAACTCACCTCTCCCATTCTGTTTTGGTGTTTTGTTGTCCCTACAGGTTTATGTGATTTCCTTTTTTATCCTCTTATGATATTAAACATTTTAATGCTTCTTAGGTAGAATAAAGTCGTGATTTAGGAGTGTGCATTTGGAATTTGATACATTTATTGCCGCGTTTGACAGCTATATCAGGATCATGTCGTGCAGATGTAGCATACTGATTTACCGCATCATTTCTTATTTTTTCCTTTGAACTCGGATGCTTGATTTGGCTTCAGTTTTCCTGTAGGTATTTCCTAAACACTTTGCCATTTGAGCTGCCAGAGTTTGATGCTGTGCAAGGGATGCACCCTATATCAGTTCAGGTACCAAGCGTTTTCCAGCAAATATACAAAGAAAGCTGGGCTACTTCCCGAGTCTATTCGTAGCCTAAGATTGTTGTTGAACAAAAACGACATTTGGACGGATAATGGTACCAGCATCAATTGGATAAGGCGCATTATCTTGTTTGGATCCATTCTCATCAACAGTGAATATCAAGTGAGATTTATCTTTTAAATTGTCCTTCATCGGAATCTTTTTTGATTCTGTAAAGTAGTTATAATTTTCATTCTACAATATCTGATGATGGGTTTACCATGCTGGATTTACTTTCCAGGACGCGCCTTTACGACTCGACCTGCGGGCATCTTCCAGTAAGTAACACAAACCTGTCTAAAGTTATAGGCTGGCTATTAGGTCGAATCCAAAAAAAACATTATATACTAGCATATGTAGTTCCATACAGGCTCAATAAGATGAAGATTCAGTGACTTTTTCTACAGCTATTGCGAATAAATTTATATAATTATATCCATACTAGACACATTTGTTATGATTACGTTCAGACAAAAGCTATCCAGATTGTATCAGGTGGAGTACTGGAATTAATTTGCAAAAAGGCTAAAATATGGCTGAAAATGTAATTAAAATATATGTTTAATTGGATACCGTTGCAAGGCTACAGTGTTGTAGACTAATAATTATTGTTTATTTGTTGCATCCAAACGAGATAAGATGGTCAGAGCAGTCTTTGATTTCGTTGAAGTGGAGAATAGGCTAAAATAATTATTCCTTGTGGACAAAAGATTGGAATAAAGCACGTAAAATTAGTAATCCCAATGACGTGATTATATTTCATTGATTAAAGAACATCGTCGGTTAAGGCGCGAGAAGACCCTTAAACTCAGGTCAACTTTTCAGATCACCAATTTTGGACTGAATTGAGCATTTCTGGGAAGAGAATTATACCTGTTTTCGTTTATAAAACAATTTGGTTGATTGATTGCTATTGATGTAGTGCAAATTGATATTTTCACAAACTACCAAGTATTTTTCGCAAAACTGAACCATAGTACTTTCGATTGAATTACATGGGTTTGCCAAAAGCGCTTTTCGAGCAAACATATATTGGTCCGCTTTGGCATCATCGACGAACCGAACTTGTTTACTAAAATTTTAACCAACATCATGGAACTATACACTTGCGATCGATCCGTTCTGGAAACGTCGTTCTAAGACTGGCCCATTTGTGTGAAAGCATGCCTATTTGTGGAAAAATTTTATGGAATCGACCAAGGTGTGGGAATCAGCCTATCAGAATTTGAGAGAACGGGCTTAGTTGTCTGTCCTACACATTGGTCAACATATGGCGAGTTAACCCCTTTTACATATTACAAGTCAGCTACTTCCATGTCCCTCTGATAGTTTTGCTCAGTCGGGTTTTGTCGAGCCTCACACCACTCTGAGAAGACAAATCTTTCTCAATTATTTTTCTTCTCTGACTTTTCAAAGGCATCGGATTTCGCCACAGTATAGAAGTTACGAGTTACCACCAGAACGGGGGAGGCAGAAATCTAAAATATAAAAATAAGTCTAGACATGTTTTTTTTTTTCATTCATGTATGCTTACAGGATGAACGGCATGATAATATGCATAAATAAGTTTCAGTATTATATAACATTACAGGCTTGGCCATTGTTGATTCAATGGTGACTCCCGTATCATTTGGCACTACGAGACACTTGCAAATTTCCTCACCTTAAAACATCATAATACCATTCGTTGTTAATTTGCATTTACGTATAACATTTTGTGAAAGACAGGACATTGTTTAGTGTATATCTAATGCTTCAAACTATTGGAAAATTTTGGTATTATGTTTCATCGTACATTACAGACCATCCTAATGCGGCGCTTTGCTGTGATTCTTATTGTCATGTTTGGTGGCTGTGCTGTCTTCTCCACTTTTCTGCCTAGTTTATATCCATTCAACAGTTATTTCCTTTTTGACGTGTTTTATCACTACGAAATTAAATGAATCAAATAATAATTGAATGACGATGTCAAAATGCGGAGAAAACACTAATGTAAAATACTTTCACTGTATGTGTATGAGACATTATCAAAGCCACTTTTACGTTAACACCTTAAAACAGGAGCTTGATGGTACCAGGGCTTATCTGGAGACAGATACTGATGAGGTGTCTGTAGTTAATGCCCACTTAAACGATTTACCTGTTAAGTTTTCTGTTTGTGTCAATGAAGGCCAAGACAAACTTCCTACGATGTATTGGTTACCTAAGCTTCACAAAAGACCATACAAAGCTAGATTTATTGCAAATTCTAGCTCTTGTACTACCACTGAACTTTCTAAATTATTAACTTCCTGTCTTACTGCTATCAAATCTCATGTTATAAGATACTGTGAGACAGTGTATGAAACTTCAAATAAAAATTGGTTTTGGTCAATTAAAAATTCTGGTGAGGTGCTCAGTAAATTGAAGTGTAGAGGGTTCCGTGCGACAAGCTTGTCCACATATGATTTTTCTACTCTGTATACAACATTACCACATAATCTAATTAAAGAAAAACTTCTGGATTTGATAGAGTGGACCTTCAAAAGGGCATTAAAAAACTATGGTTCACTTTATTTGGCATGTAATGACAGAAAGGCTTTTTTCACTTCCTCTGACCAAAGTCGGTATACACTTTGGTCATGTCAGAATGTATGCGACGCCTTATCCTATCTCCTTGATAATATTTATATTAGATTTGGGACCAAGTTATACAGACAAATTGTTGGAATTCCGATGGGTACAAATTGCGCACCTCTCGTAGCTGATTTATTTTTATACTGCTACGAAAGAGATTTCATGGATTCTCTTAACCATGATAATCAAGCTGATGTTATCGAGGCTTTTAATTCCACATCTAGGTACCTCGATGACCTTTTGAACATTGACAACCCTTATTTTGAAGGTATGGTCAATCAAATTTATCCACCTGAACTTCAGTTGAACAAAGCCAATATCTCAGATACTGAAGCCCCCTTTTTAGATCTACATCTTTCTGTTGCAAATGGATTTGTTTCTTCTAAAATTTATGATAAGCGCGATGACTTTGATTTTGATATAGTAAATTTTCCGTTTTTGGATGGTGACGTTCCTCGTCGTGCTTCTTATGGTGTATACATTTCGCAACTTATTAGGTTTGCTAGAGTCTGCAATCATGTTACAGACTTCAACGCTCGAAATAAATGTTTAACGGCAAAACTTCTCCAACAGGGCTATCGGTATCATAAACTTCGAAAAACATTTTCTAAATTTTATCGTAGACACTATGAATTGATTTCCAAATATAATGTTGGGTTAAAGACGCTTTTAAGTGAGGGCCTTTCGGAACCTGAATTTTATGGTGACTTGGTTTACAAATTTAAGAAACTTAAAGGAATTAATGATTTTTCTTTTCAGTTCAGAAAAATCATAACACGTTACAGACGTATAGGTTATAACTTGAATGTTATGCGACAGTCTGCATGCTTAGTTTTTAACCCAATCATGGTTGATAACTATGCTGCCTTCTTTAATTGCACGCCGGTGGGTCGGGCGTCAGACTCTATGATGGCCCCGACATAAAGCTATTCATTTTAGTTGGTTGGGGCCGGAGCTTCTTGTCTGTTGCTTGGCCCACCGGGGTCCAACTGGTGTTTTTCTTTTGCTCCGGAGTTAGTAGGTTATTCGGCGCCCAGGGATCTCCATCGTCGGGCAGCTTACTCAGTCTGTGAGTCCTGGTTTTTGATTCATCAGGATGTTTATCATGATTTATTTGTTTGTTCTTGATGATTCATTGACTAGTTAGAGATTCACCACGAGGACCGAATAACTAACTAAATGTTATGAACCACTGCAGAAGCTGAGGGTGAGGTTATGGCCATGTAAAACCGGTTTAAGCCCGCCAGTAACTTTGTGTTACTGATCGTTCCAAGTCGATACTTCTGTGGTGGTTCTTTTTGTTTTATGTTTTGGTGTATAAAAATTTTTTGTGCTGTTGGAGCCTTATGTATGTTTTCATATTTTTAGTTAAGTTAAGGTAACTGAGTGGCCACCTATTGGGAAAATAGCTGCTCATTCGGCTTACGATATGTTTCATGGTATAAGTACCTGATTGTTAGTTTGGTTTTTTCCCACCTCGGTTTTTGGAGTGGGAATCTTTTTCTGATTGCGCCTTTTCCTGATCTTTGCCTACTTGTACCTTTTTGTAAATCCAGACAAAATTTGTTACACTATCATATTAAATTGAGATGTATGTTTCAAATTTCTTGCGCATGAACGAATTTCACAAAGATGTCTTAAAGCTATTCATTTTAGTTGGTTTGGGCCGGAGCTTCTTCTCTGTTGCTTGGCCCACCGGGGTGCAACTAGTGTTTTTCGTTTGCTCCGGAGTTTGCAGATTATTCGGCGCCCAGGAATCTCCATTATCGGGCAGCTTACTCAGTCTGTGAGTCCTGGTTTTTGATTCATCATGATGTTTATCGTGATTTATTTGTTTGTACTTGATGATTCATTGACTAGTTCGAGGTTCACCACGAGGACCGAAGAACTAACTAAATGTTATGAACCACTGCAAAAGCTGAGGGTGGGGTTATGGCCATGTAAAACCGGTTTAAGCCCGCCAGTAACTTTGTGTTACTAATCGTTCCAAGGCGATACTTCTGTGGTGGTTCTTTTTGTTTTATGTCTTGGTGTTTCAAAAAGTTGTATTGTTCGCGCCTTATGTATGTTTTCATATTTGTAGTTAAGTTTAGGTAACTGAGTGGCCACCTATTGGGTAAATAGTTGCTCATTCGGCTTACGATATGTTTCATGGTATAAGTACCTGATTGTTAGTTTGTTTTTTCCCATCTCGGTTTTTGGAGTGGGAATCGTTTTCTGATTGCGCCTTTTCCTGATCTTTGCCTACTTGTACCTACTTAAGCAAGTGATCTAGAATTGATTTAATTTTAATTCTTCGACAACATCTGTTTCATACGTATTTACGAGTGTAAAACTGTGAGGTAGAATATAACCGAGGTGTAACGAACCAGATTACCCATCATTGTCATGAGGGCGAGCCCAATTTCATGTTTCATATTAACAGGTAGAGGAGAGATATTGATTCAAAAAATTGCTATAAATCTATCAAATATCTATAAATTTATAGAAACAATGTTCTATAAATTCATAGAAACAATTTATAGAAACAATGTTCTATAAATTTATAGATCAAACACATAATTCGTCTGCTAAACTTGACTAAATGGAAATCACATCCCGAATCCGTATGCACATTTGTGTCTAGGCTAAACGTTACTGAATTTCATCTATCGAAGAACTAACTAAATGTTATGAACCACCGCAGAAGCTGAGGGTGAGGTTACGGCCGTGTAAAATCGATTTAAACCCGCCAGTAACTTTGTGTTACTGTTCGTTCCAAGTCGATACTTCTGTGGTGGTTCTTTTTGTTTTATGTCTTGGTGTTTAAAATATTTTTGTGCTGTTGGCGCCTTATGTGTGTTTGCATATTTTTAGTTAAGTTAAGGTAACTGAGTGGCCACCTATTGGGAAAATAGCTGCTCATTCGGCTTACGAAATGTTTTCATGGTATAAGTACCTGATTGTTAGTTTGGTTTTTTCCCACCTTGGTTTTTGGAGTGGGAGTCTTTTTCTGATTGCACCTTTTCCTGATCTTTGCCTACTTGTACTTTATTGCATGTTATGTCTTGTTATCTACTGAAACTGTAAACAGTGCAACAATTTTAATTCAGATTAACCTCAACTGTGTCTATAATATATATACATCCCCGTATTAGGAAGTATGTGAGAAGAAAGTATGACTAGAATGTTTTTTAAAAAAAGTCTCGAGTAAAACATTTAAAATACGAATTTGAAACCAGCGTAATTGACTTTTTGCATAAGCTAGCACTTGCTTAAGGTAAATTATGTTTTATCAATTATTTTTACGTTGTAGTTTTATATAATACATGCATTTCTTTCTTGCAATCAACAAATGTCATATTTTGTTTTGTATTTCTTTTAAAAATGTTAGTAATCGATTTTAATAGCTGTGTGTATCGGAGCATTGACATAAAAATAGTGTACATAATTAATGCCGAAAATGCATGTGAAAACGTTGTTATTGAGAAAACAAATACATATGTTCAGAAATATTCGAGCGTCCGGTCAGGCGCACGTTGAAATTCGTATTAACGATATGAAGCCGATGTATTCCTATTCAAAATATCATGAGAGCGTCAAAATGTCTTTAAAGACTCCAGAAATAGATAAATCCATTAATATTGGATGTAATGTACGTGGTTTTGATTTTGAACCAAATGCAAAGCGTATCTGAAATGTCCCTTTATGATCACCCATGGCGAAAAATAACTCAGGTGTATAAAATAGTTTGAAATATATGTTGTCCACCAGCTTATTTGTACACATCTCGTAATAACTGCATTTATACAAGTAAAATTCATAAATAAAGGAAAAATAGAATTGGAATTCCCAGTAACTGTTTATTCGATGATAAAATGTGTTCGTTCTGTAAATTAAGTTTCATTTTCATTTGAATTTAAATATATTATCAGGAATTAATTGTCATCAAGGGAACAACAAATGAACTCTTAAGAAAAAAATGGCACATTTAAACAGTGCAAACTGATTAAAGAACATATATCAATCATTAACAGATTGCAGATACGACATAATGAAAACTTTTCCATGCAATAAACAGAGATTTTTGAGCTTTCAAAATTGAAAATTTTTCAGCTGAAAAAAAAATGATGTTTTTCCTATTTTTGCTCAAAACATAGATAGTGTGTACACGTTAGAACCGCCACGCTGAGGCGGTTCTAACGAGTACCCACAATCTATGTTTCGGAGCAAAAATAAGAAAAATAGGTATACCCCTTCACCCAATTTTGCTATATTAAAGTGGGGTTCAGGGGGGGTATATATTACACGGACATGTTTTTGTGATGGTATTGTAAATACAAAAGGATAAGCATGTTGTACAACAAGGAACAAGTATGCACTGCCTGATTTCTCATCTGAATTCAATTTTGCTGCTATTCTTACATTATGTTAATCATTATGATAAGTCGTACCCATAGGTAGTGCTATTTTTATCTGTTAAGATACACGATTTAAAATGGAATTTCACTTATCCTGAAAGTAAGAGAACATTTTATTCAACGGCTACGGTATACAAGTTAATCTCAGATGGACTGTGTGGCAGTTAAATGTCAACTTAACGGACAGCAAACTCAATTTGGTGTCTACAAATCAGACTGAGAAATCAAATTGTCGCAGTGCGAGAGTATCGCTTCTCATTCTTTTGTTTCGTAAGGACTTGTTAATGATGAACGTCCTGCAGTCTATTAATTCCCTAAGAGGTTTGATATAACAAGCCTAATTTAACTAGGTCAATACCATATAAGAAACAGATCACAGACGGATTTCGACGGGAAATGACTATACGAAATGAAAAGCAATATTTTCCAATCACTTTGCCATAATATAAATTCGAATATTTCTCTGTTGCTGCTTTGACCGATGAGCATTGTCCGCAACTCTTCAAAAAAGGGATTCATGAGGGGTTTAATAACACTAATAAAACTGAAAGAGAAAAAAAGTAATCAACTGTTGTGACATGATCAGGGGCTAAAGTATAAAATATTCCCTGTAGATTTGGACTGAGTCTTGTTACAAGATGCACAATGCACAGGTAGCTGTGCAAATGCCTCTTCCTTAGCTGAGCAAATGCTTCTTCCTTTAAAAATCTGAATTTTAAATTTCTACTCATTATCTGGCACTGCGTGAACAGGTCGGTTTTCTGGCCTGGTCAGAAACCTCGGAAACAGAATCATTATGACGAGTCTCATATTTCGTTTTCTCTTTTCAGATAGTTATGAACAGCTCCTTCCATTGAAAAGGTAAGAAAATGTCTCTGTCCCTCTGCCTTCTTCCTCTTTAACGCTCTGTATTTTCTCTCTCTCTGTCTTTGTCTCTCTCAGTCTTTCAATCTCTCTCTCTCTCTTTCTCTCTCTCTTTCTCTCTCTTTCTTATACAGAAAACTATGAACAGCTCCTTCCATTGAAAAGGTGAGAAAATCTCTCTCTCTCTCTCTCTCTCTCTCTCTCTCTCTCTCTCTCTCTCTCTCTCTCTCTCTTTCTTATACCGCAGAATCTCTGCCAATTCAGCTATACCATATCGAATTGATGGTGACCAAGATACCTCCACCATAAACAAATGATTTCTTTTATCAGATGTCATTCGCCAATTGATTGAGCTTAGTTTCTTTCCACACAGAATTTCTTAGACCGGATTAAATCTATACGATTACTTCTTTTTTATGTTTTAACTTTCATCTTTTACTCTTTTGTACTTAATCTGCAATGAGCGGAATATGTTATATGAATGCTTATGCTAAAACTAACATAGTCATCAAATGTTTTAATGCATGGCAAGTAGACGCGTTCTTTTTCACCAATGCCCTGGATGAACCTCATAAATCGATTAAGTTTAGTTTCCTTAGACACCGAATTAAAGTTTCAAACCGGATTTAATCTATACGATTCCATCAATAGTATTGTTCCAAACGTTGATCTGAGTTGCGTTAGGTAAACCATGGTTGTTGTGCATTTGCGAAAGCTATAACGTAGTACTCGATCGTGCGATCACAAAGACTAATCACATCATTTTTACGCTGCTTAAAGAGTTGATGCCTAATTATTTTTTCAACAATGTAAGCACACAGTTATATTCAGCGTATCATTTTCTTTCAAAATATCAAAGGAGAATTACAATTGTTGGTTGTTTGTTGGTGTTTGTTGGGATTTCTTTGCAAGATTTCGATTATTGATATTCACTTAAGCCTGGTTTCCACGTGCAATTTTTTCTTTTATGAAGATTATTTGTCACAGAAACTTTGGCAATGAGTTTGTGTTCACACACAGCAAAGATAACTTAAATTATTAGCCCGCTCACCTTTGTCACCGATATTTGACAATGACACATCGCCACAGAATTGAGTTTACACGAGCATATTTTTCTGCGACAAACCTACTTTTATCAAAGGAAAATGTCCGTGAAAACCAAGCTTAAAAACTAAATAATCCTGAAAACAGACAAACAAAAATAGGTCACAGTAATAGACGTTTCATGACGAAAGAAACGATTAGAAATGGAAGGGTGTAAAAAAACAACAACAAATTTCCGTTAATCTACACACTGATATATATCCGAAAGGCCAAGCTTTATGCCACCTTCTATGGTCCTATATTTCGGTTTGTATCGTATTCGATTGAACGGTGAGAGTAATTTCATAATTTAACATAAAAGAGTACCAGAAAACTATGTCTTACGAATTCATTCGGTTCACGTCATTTATGACCGCGCAACACCCAGTGACGGCTGTGTGCCAATTAACGAGACAGTTCTTAGACGAATCGGAAGTTATATTTTCTGCCTATTAGATTCTTAATGGTGAAAGCAAGCAATGATCATTTAAAACAAAACTGATATATGAATAGTAGGTTTCAAACAAAATGTGTCTGGTGAAGACATATTTTCGTTGTAGGCCCGAATAAGTAGGCAATGGTTATCTAAAGAATCTAAAGACATGCAAGCAGAAGAAATGTCAAACCAAAGCAGGTATGCAACGGTTATTGTTGGCGGACAAATGTGAAAGTGTGTGCAGTGTATATTGTGAGTTTGATGCTAACGTCATTTATTGTTGGGCGTTATTCGTCGCAGTTACTTTAATTAACTTATCAATACAACTATGACTATGTGGTTAAACTTCTAACAAATTTGATATTACTAACCGTTTCAAGGTGGTCTTTCTTTATTACAATTATTTCTATTTCTTCATTATTTATGGATAAATATATCGTTATGATACATTGAGGGAAAGTACTGCTCGCTCGTTTGACCAAGCAGTATTCTTTGTACCAGAACTTATTGTTGTATTTCTTCCTTTGGTAAACAGATTGAGTGTTAGGAATGTGACTTCACATTTTTATTTACTTTTCTAAATTCATAACCAAAGTTTAGATTCAATAGTATTTTAACTAACTTTGAAAAATGGCTCAAATTTGAAGATAATATAGCCAATCCCTTTTCTCATTAATGTTTTTGCTGCTCTTAAATGATCTCGATTTCACTTTTTATTCGTTGTCACAATAATTTCATTTGGAATATGAGAATTATTTGGTGGCATTGCTTCTGAAACAAAACTTGATAACAAATATTGGTGCATCTAGCCACATTATACTACAAGTTTCTTTAACGTTTTACACGTATACGTCTAGTGCAATTTTATGTGTCTCAGGTGTGTCTGACAAATAAGCAAAATAAATGCTGATGACGTTTCTGTTGAATGTGCAGTTCATTTACCAGACGATCAGTAAATCATTTCAAGGTCATTCATATGTAACTCAATAGATTCTGATTTTATCTGAGCCGCATCATGAAAAAACCAACATTGTGGTTTCCGATAGGTCTACTGTACACAGCCGTGCAAGCACAGAAGATTGATAGAGGCTGAAAAGTTTTGATTTAAAACGTAGACAAAAAGTACTGTCCATGTAGCGAAAGAAAAGGCGCTGTTCAGCTTCGCAGTTACCGCGAAGCTGATCTTCGCCTTTGTTTTCGCACAAGCAAATTTTAGTTTTCTCATGACGCGGCTCATTTTCAAAAGACAGACTACTTCATACATGTGATACATCTTGGAAGCCGGATAGGGAGATTTGCATTCCCAAATAGGGAGAAAGATTCAATAAAGAAGGAAATTCTTGTGATTTAGTAGAGAGATCTGAAATTTTAAAAAGGGAGATGTATAAGAAAATTCTGGAATTCCAAAAAGGGAGATTTGGGTCAAAAATAGAGAGATACCTCCGAAATAGGAAGATATGACATGTATAACTACTTATTTTGTTCGTGATCAGTTATATGTGTTCATGTGTCGTTTTAGCTGACAAACTCATATTATGATCGCTATGATCCCTCCCCCCGAGGACCGTGTAGCTTGCACGCGTTTTGCGCTGTTGTTCTCATTGACACATCGTTTGTCTTTCTCAGATAACTCAACGATTGTTCATATTATTTGTAGCTAGGCGCTGACATAATAAATTTTCAAAGTCTACATGTCACATATGTATGTGTTTATTTCAAGTTAATTTCATGTTGCATAAAACTACTAGTAATTATTACATTTATACAGTTCGTGCAATTGGATGTTTAAAACAGTCCTTAAAATGAATAACGTTTCAGAAAAAAATCCTGTTTAGAAGCCACATTGAGCTCAACTGTTTAAACAATGATCATGATTTTGCCATAAATTCTTGGACCACCAACTTCAAGCAATACACAAGTTATTTCAAGTATTAAAAGGCTGTATATCATATTTAATAAGCAAGCAACAATAGCAACAATCGCATCGGAACTTGTCTTTAAAAGTCTATTATTCATCTACTGGGTAACAATCAGCTCATTTGTTATAAATGCTTACATTCCGACATGTTTTCCTGGAGTGTTATAACTCCCTAGTCAATAGACAATATAACAAGAGCCAAAACGACTGATGGAATACTTGACTGTTAGATTGATTTGGATTAAGGCAAGCGCATTACATTTACTTTTTGTATTGGATCTGATACATTTTCTGGCTGTATCCAGTCCAAGTTTGACTTATCAATTACTTTAATCTTGAAGTTTAATATACTTTATTTTTCTTGGTCATCAACAAATATTATATTTTGTTTTGTATTTCTTTTACGTAAGTTACAGCTTGCATGTAGCTAGCGCTGACATAATAATTTTTCACAATCTACATGTCACACATGTGTTCATTTCAAGATAATATTATGTTGCTTTTTCTTAATGAGTGACAATATAAATTTAATTACATATTTGTTGTCAGACATGACTCAGGTGGATTCAACAGCTGGTAATTACCCAGATACATGTACCATTGCGACAATATTAATGATAAAGTAATACAACATAGGTTATCAAAATTAAAAAAAAATAGATTTTGGTTAAACTTCTATCCGTCTAAAATTATTCCCAATGTCTTGTCATAAGCACGAGATCCTCCTTTATCAATTGTGCGCGCTACTGCGTGGCTTACTAGATGCTCGCTGGAGCCCATTTGTATCCGGACGTAAAGTACTAAGCCTGGATCACTGTATTTGTTGTACAGCTGATGCCAGCCTGGGCCAAATGCAGAACAAGAGTATTATTCTTAGCAGTTATTTGCTGCATGAATCTGAATTCATTTTAGCCTGACGTCCTTTTTGTGGAACATAGGCAAACAGTATAGCCCCAGATGTGACGCCGCAGAACGCTTAGAAGATTTTGCCCATCTGGAATTATTCTGTTTGCTTAGAAGATTTTCATCGAAAAATGTAACAAAAATTCAAAATTACTTTTAATGCCCCTAAAAATGACAGCGGACTCATCCAAATGATAACGATGGGAAAAACATTCGTCTTAAATGGGTTATATTAAGGTCACATTAAAATCGTTTCCCTTGGCTTTCTTATCCATCACCACAAGTTTCCCATTATATATTATGTATTGGTGTTTTGTTGTCCCTACAGGTTTGTGCGATTTCCTGCTTTTATCCTCATATGATATTAAACTTTCTAATGCTTCTTAGATTGAATTAAGTCATGATTTAGGAGGATGCGTTTCGAATCTGATACATTGATTGCCGCATTTGACAGTTATATCAGGATCATGTCGTGCAAATGTAGCATGCAGATTTACATGTACCACATCATGTCTTTTGTTTCATTCGAACTCGGATGCTTGATTTGGCTTCAGACTTCCTGTAGGTATTTCCTAACATTTTGCCATTTGATCTGCCGAGTTTTATGTTGTACAAGGGATGTACCATGCATCAGTTCAGGTAGCAAGCGCTTTCCAGCAAATATACAAAGAAAGCTTGGCTACTCCCGAGTCTATTCATAGCCTAAGATTGCTGTTGTTTGAACAAAAACGACATTTGGATGGTTATTTGTACCAGCAATAATTGGATGAGGCGTATGATCTTGTGTGGCTCCTTTCTCATCAACAGTGAATGTCAAGTGAGATTATCTTTCACATTGCACTTTACCAGAATCTTCTCTGGTTCTGTAAAGTAGTATTAATTCCTGATGATGGGTTTACCATGCTGGATTTCCTTTCGAAGGACGCGCCTCGACTTGCGGGCATCTTCCAGTAATTTACACAAAACTGTCTAAAGTTAGAGGCTGACTCTTAGGTCGAATCCAAAAGAAACATTATATACTAGCATTCGTATGTAGTTCCATATAGGCTAAATAACTGTTTGAAGATGAATCCTCAGTGACCTTTTCTATAGCTATCGCGAATAAATTTATATAATTATATTCATACCAGACACATTTGTTATGGTCACCTTCAGATAAAAGCTATCAAGATTGTATCAGGAGGACTACTTGAATTAATTTGCAAAAAGGCTAAAATATGGCTGAAAATGTAATCAAAATATACCGTTGCAAGGCTACAGCGTTGTAGATTAATAATTATTGTTTATTTGTTGCATCCAAACGAGATTAGATGGTCAAAGCAGTTTTTGTTTTCGTTGAAGTGGTGAATAGGCTAAAATAATTTTTCCCTGTGGACAAGCTTGGAATTTTACACGTAAAATTAGTTATTCTCAATGACGTGATTATATTCCAGTGATTAAAGAACATCGTCGGTTAAGGCGCGAGACGACCTTAAAACTCAAGTAAGAAAGGGTCAACTTTTCAGATCAATAATTTAGGACTGAACTGAGCGTTTATACCTGCTTTCGTTTATAAAACAATTTGGTTGATTGAAAGCTATAGCTGTAGTGCAAATTAATATTTTCACACACTACCCAATTTTTTTGCAATACTGAACCATAGTACTTTCGATTGATTTACATGGGTTTGCCAAAAGTGCTTTTCGAGCAAACTGATATGGGCTTGCTTCATCGACAAACTTGTTTACTAAATTTTTAATCAACATCATGCAACTATATACTTTCGATCGATCCGTTCTGGAAACGTCGTCCTAAAACTGGCCCATTTGTGAGAAATCATGCCTATTTGTGGAAATACTTTATTGAACCGACCAAAATATGGGAATCAGCCTATTAGCATTTGGCTGAACCGGCCTAGTTGTCTGTCCTACATATTGGTCAACACAAGTCAACCACTTTCGCATATTACAAGTCCGCCACTTCCATGCCTCTCTGATAGTTTTGCACAGCTCGGGTTTTGCCGAGCCTCACAACACTCTGAGAAGGCATATTTTTCTCAATTATTTTTCTTCACTGACTTTTCAAAAGCATCAAATTTCGCCACAGTATAGAAATTACGAGTTACTTCCAGAACGAGAGGCATTAAATCTAAAATATAAAAATAAATCTAGACATGTTTACTTAAATTCAACGGCATGATGATATGCATAAATAAGTTTCAGTAGTATATGATATTATGGGCTTGGCCACTGTTGGCTCAATGGTGATTCTCGTTTTGATTTTCAGTGCTGTTATTTCATATCATTTGGTGCTACGAGGCAACTTGCACATTTCATCACCATAATGCATCATGGTACATTTTGTTATTAATTTGTAATTATGTATAAAGACATTACTTTCTTTAGGTATTATCTAATGCTTCAAACTTTGTGTTAGGTTCCATCGTGTCCTCCTATGTACATTACAGACCATTCTAATGTAGCGCTTTGTTGTGCCTTGGTGTCACAGCTTAGTGGCTGTGCTGTCTTCTCCACTTTTCTGTCTAGTTTATATCCATTAAAATTTTCTTTGCTTTTTAAGTTGGTAAATTTGTATCATCAAAGCATAATTTTGACTACGACAATGTATGAATCAAATTAAATGACGATGTCAAACAAAACGGAGGAAATAATTTTACTGTATGTATAAGACATTATCAAAGCCAATTTTGTTAATCCAGACAAAATCTGTTACAATATCATATCAAATTAAGATGTATGCAATGAGACGTTTCAAATGTCTTGCGCATGAACGAATTTCACAAAGATGTCTTAAGCAAGTCGTCTAGAATTGATTTAATTTTAATTCCTCGACAACATCTGTTTCATAAGTATTTACGAGTGAAAAAATATGAGATCGAATATAACCGAGATTTTAACCCATATATAACGAATCAGCTTGCCCAGCTCATTGGCATGTGGGTGAGCCAACTTTCACGTTTCATATTAAGGGATGTGTATCATAAGAGGGATCAAACATGATTTTTCATTCATCAACATTCGCTTGGGCCCGATGGGAATGTTGAAAACCGAGGGCCTAGGGAATGTTCATGAATGACAAAATCATGTTTGAAGGCTATTATTGCATAACTTCTTCAAGAACGAAAGCAATATTGACGCACTATATTTTATAGCCTCGTCACATTTTCATACGCGTGAAAGCTTTCATTTTTATACTCGGTTACTCATAATAAGCGCGTGTATTGTGTGGCGCCCGGTTGAGAGCATACAGAAAAGCCGCACATTGATAATAACACGCGAATTCATCGCTTTTGACTACAGCAGTACGCGCCAAATATCATGTGACACTGGTATGTTGCAATTATGTTCGATGGAATGCTTTAAGCAAACACTGATAATCTGCACGGATTCACGTCCCAGGCTATAATGTTTGTATTTACAGTAATCTTCATACTATAACGCGCCCACAGTAAAATATATCATGTTACCATTGTCAACCATAAATTGCGCTCTATGAAACATATATTAATGTTAGGGCTACATTTCTGTGCCATTTTAAATATTTTAAATTTATGTATCATGAAACATGTTGAATGCGGCTCTGATCTACCGATTAAACATCACGTTTTCGTTACAAATTGCATGAAGTCTAAAACCACACACATTTCATAAATGATTGATGGACGTACATGTCGTTTTCACAACCTTGTTGTGGCAATTTTTTCCATACATGTATACATTACATACAATGGTATGCTGTAGATTTCTAGAACGCGTCCGTGATTGCGGGCAATAGTAAACCTGTCTTTGGGTCTCCGACCAAGTCTGACAAAATACAGTAAATTTTCAACGATTAAACAAGGAGAAAGATTGTTCTTTCATTCTTTAAAATCCTTATTAAAATATCATATAAATAAGAAACTTAAATTGCAGATCTCAACGACTCTGTCCAAATACGTTTGCCTGGAGATTTTACATAATGTAAAATATGACTTGCTAATTGGATTTATTATATTTTACCCAGACTCCAAGAAATGGGATTGTTCCTAATGTGAAGTAAAATTATAGTTTAATTATGTAAATACATCATTTTATTCCGTTATATTATTTCATGATTTTAACTATGTCATGAGAAATCATGTTGTTGATTTTTTTCATACGCGAAAACAAACCCGCGCATCAGCTGTGATTATGATTAGATCAGATCAGCATACTTAGGCGGCTTGGTTTTCTTCTATGTGCCGTGATTGTGTTAGTCCCTGGTCATTGCTTGATTGTAATCTTCTTTGTCTGCTACTTACAAAGCGCTCTATCCACTGAGTCACTGGACTATATGTACGCATTGTAACATATTCTACTTCGTTTGATATTGCCTCAACGTGAATATGTGAGGAACATATATATATGGACAAAAAGTGTTTAGGATGCAGTTTAATACTATGGCTTGTCATAGATGCTTTCAGAATATCTTCTTTAGAATCGACATAGCATACTGTACGATTATGTATTTTATCAACATAACTAATCAAAAACATAATATGGCAAGGCATTCACATCGCTTTACACATTTCACCTCGAATACTCTCGGAATCATCCCAATTTGATATTACTGAATTTATTATATAAAAGAAAACCACTGTCATCAAAATGGTATCACATTGTTTATACATATGCTCAAATATTTTCTTGGTTACTTTAACGGTACGGAGATGGCGCCATGGTGCTGGCCTTCATGATAACTGCGCATGCTCAGTAACAGGCAGTCTGAGCTGGCTATATAACCGTAAGTCTATCACAGTCTATCAATACGTTCGGAGCGACAATATTTAGCATTGTACAAACAAACTTTGGTCTGTTCAAAATTATGTTAGTGCTCCAGCAACCACGTGACTTTCTGTCCGCCATGGTAGTCACAATACACTCTCATTAGAGGCAGCTAACAGAGTAATGGGCGATATAACTATCAGCTACGATTCTCAAAGAAACGGACTATTAGAAAACGGGTAAGATTACAGTCTTTAATTCCAGTTTTAAAGCAGTAATTGTGCTAGAATGAGAAGTATCTGCATCATTGATGGCACGATTTGAAAACATGATGTATGTATTGCTGTCTGTCTTATCATGCTCTAACCGAAATGAGTTTCATTATAAATGCAAATCTCAGTTTTCATTACAGTTGTAAAAATTGATACGTATTTGTTCCACTGTTTGCAGTTTGGTTTAAATTATTATAAATCGAGGGTAGAGAAATAGCTGCTCACTCGGCTTGCCATATGTTCTCTTTGATCATTGATTGCACAAGTTCCTGATCTCTGCTCGCATTAAAAGTTTCGAATATATGCCGACATTATGCAAGATGCAAGTTTAGAGCACGTGACTATACAACAACAGCAATGGCGGATTATGACTAAAAATTCTATGATAAAGGTAGGATTTTTCTTTGTTAATATCTGATTTGCCATTTTGTAATTATGTCGTATCAAAGTTAATTTTGGTTCCGTCTTGCGTTAACTAAATAGATTTAACAAGACAATGCTGGTCACGGGTAGGCGACAATAAACAATGCGTCCACTGTAGATCTGTTACCATAGGAAAGCAAACTAGATTAATCTAGCACACACAAGCATAGTAAATAATTAATGTGAGTAACACCTTTTTATATCTGAATATGGTATGCATGTCTTAAAGTCTAGATAATTATTGCCTATGGGATTCGGTACTTTTCTTTGCAGTGAATGTTAAGTAGCTGGTCAATATCAGACACTGGAATGATTGGATGTTCATTCAAAGTTGTTGTTTTTTTTTCCTTTGGTCGCTTGTGGTTAACTGGGACCAATAATGGCACCAACAGTCAATATTATATAGCTTACAGTATTATATATATTTTATTACATAAGTAGCCATGGTTATATTTTTATAATAAGAATTCGCGACGGTCATGTTCCATGTGTTTTATCTGACCAAAGACGACATACCATTACGAAAACTTGCCCATGCAATATACAGAGATTTTTTGAGCTTTAAAAATTGAAAATTTTCAGCTGAAAGAATAGATATACCCCTGCATACCCCAGTTTTACTATATAAAAGTGGGGTATAAGGGGGTATTCATTGCACGGACATGTTATCCTGATACACTTTGGTCATGTCAGAATGTATGAGATGCCTGATCCTGTCTCCTGGATAATATTTATATGAGATTTGGAATCAGATTATACTGACAAAGTGTTGGAATATCTATGGATACAAATTGCACCTCTCTTGTAGCTGATTTTTATACTACTACGAAAAAGATTTCATGGATTCTCTTAACCATCACAATCAAGCTGATGTTACCGAGGCTTTAAATTCGAAATTTGACTTCCAGGTGAAGAACATTGACAACCCTTATTTTGAAGACATTGTCAACCAAATTTATCCACCTGAACTAAAGATGAATAAAGCTAATAACACATATTATACCGAAGCCCCATTTTTAGATTTACATCTTTCTGTTGCAAATGGATTTGTTCCATCCGTAAAATTTATGATAAGCGCGTTGACCTTGATTTTGAGGGGGGGGGGGGGATTTAATACTTGTCATTTGCTTGATTACCCTTCCCGTGACTTACAGTGAGAATGTTGTTTATATGTGATGAAAGCTTTATTTTTCTGATCGTAATCGCATTCTAAAGTAGGGTACAGTAATGACACTGCGTTGTTTTCCAGTTCATATACAATATGCAAGTATAGAAAATGCTATATCATTCGCAACACTATATAGATGCCCATTTCTCTTTTACACATAAACTTGCCATTCATATGAGCATCAGAAAACACATTTGTAGAATGTATTCACCTTTACTTTATAGAATTATCGCCCCTGCTTTGTGACGTCATAATACTTTGAATATACGCCATTTAAAATCACTGCACAGGATACGCCTTTCAATATTTTCAGATTTTTCAAATTGGATTGTATGGTAAAAAGATCAAATTTATGGTTATCATAATTTGGTCTTAAATGGATATTCGCTGTAAATTGCTAAACTGGCAATTTAACATTTACGCCAGGTTTATGGTGAATCAGGCGCACAGTTTCTAGGACATCTGTTCGTCTCTATCGTAACAGAATTCGATTGAAAAGGTCAACCAAAACGCTTTTCAAACATATCAAATAAATAGATTTTTGGAAGTTGTAGTGGTATTAGCACATGATTACATTGTGGTATGGACGCTTCTTAAAAAGGAATTTCGTGTTATTTTTCAAAATGTTACAACTTTAGAGGATAAACAATCCGAAACTTGTATCGATGGAAATAGCGAAAATCTGACACAAACCACTATTAACAGTTTGGATTAGTCTGGAAATGAAATTATGAGGCTCTGAAACTTCTATTTGGACGTTCTCTCATTTTACAATTCATAACAAACAGGCGCAGTGCTATGCTTACAGATCTCGTAAAAGTTGCAATCATAGTTATGTTTTAGGAAAATAACTTTTCGCCTATGTGTTAGCAAGGTAATGATGACTCCACAAGTATGAAATCGTTCTTCTTACCGTTTTCACGTTGGGACTGGCTGTAGTACGTGCATGCAGTGCCATAACGGTCCCCCTGTTTAGAGACTCAGTTTGCAATCATGATTAATTGTATCATCCTAAAATGGTTGGGTGATTTCAATATCGCAAAGAACCTATTTATAACTACCTAGTAATTTTCTACTGGCACAGATGCTGGTTTAGGAGAAAACGAGTCGATGACAAGAATTAACAAACACCCCGCGTAGTAAAAACTTTTCATGTTTTTGTATGGTGATGTTCTTCGCCGTGCTTCTTATGGTGTATACATTTCGCAACTTATTAGGTTTGCTAGAGACTGCAGTCATGTTACGGACTTCAACGCGCGAAATAAATATTTATCAAGCAGCGCTATTGGAATCATAAAACAGATGATTTCAAATTGAATGTTGAGTTAAGGACGCTTTTACTTGAGGGCATTTCGTACCAGAATTTTATGGTGACTTGGTTTATTTTAAGACACTTGTAGGAAGGAATTATTTTTCTTTTCAGTTTAGAGAAAAAATCATTATTCGTTGCATACGTATAGGATATAACTTAAATATAAACTTAAACTGTAAAATATGAAGCAACAGTCTACTTGCTTAGTTTTAACCCGATTACGGTTGATAACTATGATCAGTGAGAATATTCACAGTATACAATTGCACGTTAAGAGTCGTCAAGTAGGCAATGATCAGGAAAAGGTACAATCAGAAAGAGATTCCCACTCCAAACACCGAGGCGGAAAAATAATTAAATTACGATGTTTTCTTAGTATAAGTACCTAATTGTTGATTTAGTTTTTTCTCACCTCGGTTTTGGAGTGAAAATTACTTTCTGATTGTGCATTTTCCTGATCATTGTCTACTTGTACCTTTTACTAGGAACTTTAGATTTGAAACATTAAATTTCTTTAATAAGATTGAAATACAAGCAATTGCGATACACCTCTTCTCCATAAATCGTGGATACATCGTCTGTATGCTTGCGGCTAAGCGTTTATCGGACTAGCCGGATGCTGTGAAACATATAAAGTGGCTCATTTGAAGCTGATAGTCTGTCACCTAAAAGAAGATTCATGATACTTTTCTGGAGCTCCGTTTAATTCTCTCGACATGTTTCAGCCATTTCCGATTTATCCTCTCGTACGACTAAACTTTCTAATGCTGTGTTAATAGAATCAAGTCTTGATTCAAAAGAAATATGCAGCTGATGCCTTGGTACTTTGGATAAGTGTTTACAAATGTTTTTCGTCCTCCGCCGATATCAAAATGCATATACCAGCAGGCATCTCCAGCTGTTCATTTTGTTGTTCAATGTTTTGGCGACATGAAAACTGACTTTTTTGTTAAATGTTATGTCTTTTTCACGATATCTAAATAGAATATACAATGTTAATTAGCAAAATATAAAATCCATTATGTAACGTTTGCGCCCCGTGAGAATAAAGGCCAGACTGGAATTCAGTTTAACGTCCCTCAGCTCATATGAGACCGGCCAATCAGTAGGGGGAGCGATAATGGGAGAATCCCGAGAAAAAAAAAAACGCCTAGCACACCCGCAAGCAGAACTTGGCTCGTCTCACAAGTGCCCCGTTCACACCAGACACAGCGGTGAGATATTCGATTGGTTAAGCGCGGTAATGAAATATCGGAGCTCTTAACCGCTCGGCCACAGGGCCGCCCTGGACATCTTAACACATAAACATTTAAATAGGGCTGTTGCCGTTTCAATTTTAAACAAAAACGTCTACCATACCTGCTTAACGAATAGACGCCCTTAGACATGATAGATGGGACGATTTACCGAAGTGCCCAAATGGCACTTTGTTTTGCAACGATGCGGCCCAATATTAGTTATTTGTAGTATTCTGAGTGTGTACCGAATGGTTTGAAACCTTTGCCGAACAACTTTCGTGACATTTCTATATAAATCATAGAAAAAGGTACAAGTAGGCAAAGATCAGGAAAAGGCGCAATCAGAAAAAGATTCCCACTCCAAAAACCGAGGTGGGAAAAAACCAAACTAACAATCAGGTACTTATATCATGAAACATATCGTAATCCGAATGAGCAGCTATTTTCCCAATAGGTGGCCACTCAGTTACCTTAACTTAACTAAAAATATGAAAACATACATAAGGCGCCAACAGCACAAAAAAAAAAAAAAAAAAAAAAAAAAAAAAAAAAAAAAATTACACACCAAGACATAAAACAAAAAGAACCACCACAGAAGTATCGACTTGGAACGATCAGTAACACAAAGTTACTGGCGGGCTTAAACCGGTTTTACATGGCCATAACCTCACCCTCAGCTTCTGCAGTGGTTCATAACATTTAGTTAGTTATTCGGTCCTTGTGGTGAATCTCTAACTAGTCAATGAACCATCAAGAACAAACAAATAAATCATGATAAACATCCTGATGAATCAAAAACCAGGACTCACAGACTGAGTAAGCTGCCCGACGATGGAGATCCCTGGGCGCCGAATAACCTACTAACTCCGAGAGCTTTGTTTATTGAACTTTCTTGGTAATAAAAATCGTTTTTGCCAGGAAAATATGATCGTTTTACATAAATCTATACATGTATTTTTTAAATGGCAAAGACTTGTAAACATTGAGTTGAGGTAACTGAAAAAAAAACACGTCATGCCATGATGGTGCGTTAACCCTTGGCTTCATTTCCGGACATAATTTACCAGAAGGAAATGTATAGGTAGATCCTTTGAATCTAATAATATATTCACTAGAAAGAGAGTGTGATCCAAATTTTACAATTTCGGTAATTAAAATCCACAACACTGACCCTTTACAAGCTTACCGACAATGAATGACAGATAATGATGCGGTAATTTTAGACACTTTAATTAGATGAATGTTAAAAATCAAGTAAAATACTGTTTAGAATATGGTAATAAACAAGTAATCGGACTTTGCATTCTCAGAATAAAAATGCATACTGATGCCAGGTGTCCAGACGAAAAGAATATGGTACGCACTTTACCAGCATAAACTGATAAAAGTGTAAAAAATTGTATTTGAACAAAAAAAAATGAAAAAAAAAAAAATAAATAAAATAAATAAATAAATAAATAATTAAATAATGAAAAAAAAAAGAAAAGAAAAGAAAAGTTATTACGTTATTACGAAACTTATTATTCGAATAACATTTCGACATAGATAGTTTCAATGGAGACCCTGGAAAAAGCGTGAAAAATGGATGTTTAAAAATTGAATGAACACGCTACAAAGGGTTCAGTGCTCACCACGATCAAACGAAAACGAAAAATATTTGTAAACACTTATCCAAAGAACCACGGCACCAGCTGCATAGTTCTTCTGATCATGACTTGATTCTATCAACACAGCATTAGAAAGTTTAGTCGTACGAGAGGATAAATCGGAAATGGCTGAAACATGTCGAGAGAATTAAACGGAGCTCCAGGGAAGTATCATAAATCTTCTATTAGGTGACAGACTATCAGCTTCAAATGAGTCACTTTATATGGAATAAAAATAATTGTTAGATCCTTTGGAAGCAGTAAAACATTTAAAGCGAGAAGATGGGCCATATTGTACAATGTCGGGTAATGAACCGTGTTATTTTCGTCAGTGACCCTTTACAAAACTGGCAGCGAAAGCCAGACATTTTTGCTGCAATTTCAAAAATTTACATCGGTGTAGTCTAAATCAAAGACTTGTATTCCAAAAGGGGCCAAATAATCAAAATATTGTTAAGAAGATGATTCTTAACGTATAATATATTTGAAACACTCCAAATATATTCACTGATCCCAAAGGATCAAAAGAAAAATATAATCTGCAATGGATGATGTACGGGAAACGTGTTTTCAGAGCATCCGACTTGTCCGATAAACACTTAGGACGAAAGAAATTATTAGAAGTGCTTGAATCCCAGTGTTTGTCGGATCTGGAAATTCCAAATTCACGTGTTCTCATGCAGTGGCTCATTTTAGCTGATCGCTTGTCTCCTAAACGGAGATTTATTATACTTCCCTAGAGCTTCGTTCAATTCTCTCGACATGTTTAAGCCAATTCCGATTTATCTTTTCATGCGATTAAACTTTCTAATGCTGTGTTGGTAGAATCAATTCATACTTCAGAAGAATTGTGCAGCTGGTGCTGCTGTAGTCTTACATATTAAGTTGACATACATACGAAGGGTGTTCAAAAAGTTCGCGGAAAAGTGCCGTCATGTCCTTATTTTGTAATTAGCTGAATTAAACTCGTACAGTTATATAGACAAACATAATTTGTACATATACAGCAAATTTTGCTGCTCGGGCATGAATACAATCTTAAGAGTGGTAGCTAGGGAAACCATACATCACGATTATCGGCACACTTTTGATCATTTTTTTTTCAAAAAGTCGATGTATAATAATGATATTGCATTTAATAGTTTACCGTGTTATTTTCAACAAACTTTGAATGAGTGAAGTTCGATATGTTGGCGGTAAGCACATGACGTTATGTAAGTGTGTGACGTCGTTTAAGCGTAATGCAGCCATATTGCTTAGTGAGCATGACAAAAATGCGCGGGAAACAACGGTCTTCAATAAATTATGTGTTTGGAACGGATATTAATAGAAAGAAACACTGCTAAGATCAAGGAACGCATATGGCGACATGGAAATTAAGAAAACGGCAATCTACAATTAGTATGCGTGATTTCTAGATGGCCAGAAAAGCGTCCATGTCGACACAAGCATGTAACGTCAAATAACGTCATTATGTCGAAACTGATCTTCGTGATAGAAAAGAGCAGAATTCATGAAAGACACAATATATCGAGCTGTAGTTTCAGAACAGTTCACCACATTTTACACACAGAATTGACAATTTGATACCGTATGCCAGATGGGCTCCAAAAATGCTTAAGATCTAGCAAACAGCGGGAAGGATGCGTCTAGCATGACGTTGCTACGACGTTTGGCCGGTTTTACTGTTGTAACCCTAGATACGCACGTGATTTAATCCTCAATTTTCAACCGATTTTATTCAAATTTTGTGCATATGTTAACAATATGTTAATTTGCAACATGCACAGAGAGCGTCAAGTGAATTAGGTACCTGTAAAACCGGTTTAAGCCCCCCAGTTATTTTATAACTGACCGTACCAAGGCGGTACTGCTGTTCTGGTTCACACTTATCAAAGTTATTCCAATTACGAGTTTCATGTTGCATGGCTTTGTGACCACCCGAATATAATGGCTGTTCACTTAGCCCTCTGCATTTACTTGTTCTGTCCAAGCTAGCACTGTGACCACCTAATACCTTCAATAGCTGCTCACTCTGCTTTCCGTTATTCATGTTAAACGTTGGTATCTATGTTTAGTATTTTCTTAATATGATTTCTTATTTCTTGTTTATCACTGAACCACTACAGAAGCTGAGGGTGAGGTTAGGTACCTGTAAAACCGGTTTAAGCCCGCCAGTAACTTTGTGTTACTGATCGTTCCAAGTCGATACTTCTGTAGTGGTTCTTTTTGTTTTAAGTCTTGGTGTTTAAAATTTTTTGTGCTGTTGGCGCCTTATGTATGTTTTCATATTTTTAGTTAAGTTAAGGTAACTGAGTGGCCACCTATTGGGAAAATAGCTGCTCATTCGGCTTACGATATGTTTCATGGTATAAGTACCTGATTGTTAGTTTGGTTTTTTCCCACCTCGGTTTTTGGAGTGGGAATCTTTTTCTGATTGCGCCTTTTCCTGATCTTTGCCTACTTGTACCTACCCATAAAAACGATACCATTTTCCGGGGAAAAACGAGTCATATTACCAAGAAATAGCAATAAATTAAATTTTTTGTCTTTTTAATTGTTTTCTTTCAAGCCATCTGTCTGCTTTTTTCGTACGTATCAAAATTATTTCATATAGATCTTGTTTATGATAATTACTGAAGTTCATAACCCTCATAAGGTTACGTATTCTAAAATTATGATGAGTGTTTTGCAGTGGCCTTTAATGATCATTCTCATTTCACCACCTGATGCAACGTTATTATACATTCCATGAACATGTTACAAAAACACAGCATGAAAAGGTACCCATACTGTACATGCGGCTTCAATGCAATATATATTAATTTTGAGCAAAAATATGCTTCCAAGTTTTTCAGACTACCAACTCATTTTCAGATATTGAATCAACGTCTTCAACCGTGTAACTATCTTTTAAAATTATGTTGATTAATTGGTATTGCAAGATTTAAATTAAACGCTTTACTTACTTGAAAGCCTTGTTATTTCTTATATACTACACCCCGCCATTCTTACATAGCACTGCATCGATGTCTTGTCTCTGATCTTGCTTCCTTATTAAGTTTGCAAATTACGATTGAGTTAGTCAAATGTACTTCTATATATAAAGACTTGGTTGATGTTGAATTTGGTGCTAAAGCGTATAACAAAGCTCTCCAAATCAGCCATATTGGATTGACATACATGATTTCACGTGTCCCTGAGTAATACGAGTCAATATATTGGCAATTAAGGCTTTTAAACTAGCTAATCATGTATATGAAACCCATTTAGATAGAGTTCTTAATCATTAGCGGTACCAATTCTGTTTTCGATGTCTTTAAGAAAAAAGGTACAAGTAGGCAAAGATCAGGAAAAGGCGCAATCCAAAAACCGAGGTGGGGAGAAAACCAAACTAACAATCAGGTACGTATACCATCAAACATATCGTAAGCCGAATGAGCAGCTATTTTCCCAATAGGTGGCCACTCAGAAACCTTAACTTAACTAAAAATATGAAAATATACATAAGGCGCCAACAGCACAAAAATTTAAACACCAAGACATAAAACAAAAAGAACCACCACAGAAGTATCGCCTTGGAACGGTCAGTAACACAAAGTTACTAGTGGGCTTAAACCGGTTTTACATGGCCATAACCTCACCCTCAGCTTCTTCAGTGGTTCATAACATTTAGTTAGTTCTTCGGTCCTCGTAGTGAATCTCTAACTAGTCAATATAATGTCTGAAAAATCAGCCAACCAAGCATAACTCTGAAGATAGTGTTAGGGCACTATGTTATTTATTTTTTTAATTGTTTGTTTATGTGTATGTTTATTGAGAAATTTCAGTCAACATGAATAAATGTTCAATTTCTGCATTGGCTGCACCTTCATGTATCTATCAGTCAATAGAGTAAACGCTATAGGAGAAAACTTGAATTTCTCATCTCAACTTCGGACAGAATTTCATTGTGCGTCACCCATTCCGTACCACGCGTTTCTCAGCTGTGCTGAAGCTCTGTTGAAGCTCTGTTTAATGCCCTCGACATGTTTCAGCCATTTCCGATTTATCCGTTCTGCGATTTAACTCTCTAATGCCGTGTTTATAAGATCAAGTCATGATTCAGAACAAGATGTGCAGCTGATGCTGATGCTATTATACTATTTGACAAAGTTGACATACATAGCTCATTCTGTCAAATGACACTTTTCTTCTGAACGCAATAAAACTTGGACCTTGCGTTTAGCTTGTTGCCAGTAGCAGATAGGCGCTTTCTTATCAACCAAAAGTTTCCATATTGACATACAATTCACAATAAATTAACGGTGTTAGCTTGGAATAACTTCTTTTCGGAATGAAAGACAAAAGTTCAATGCAGTCATCATGTCCTTTGGTGGAGTCAGCTGTTGACACGCCGTTGTCATTTAAAAAGAAACTACAAACCTTATAAGCGATTCAACTTCTCACACAAAACGAGTTTTATTACCAATAAAGGACAATAACTTAAGATTTTTAACCATTTCATTACTGCTTTAAGCGTTGCTTTTCTTACGTATCAACTTATTTTTTTCATATCTTGTTAATACGCATATTTCATATCGTGTTTATATGCATATATTGTACGTACTACGCTCAATAATCAACGTTAAAATTGATACGCGTATATAATGTGACGCGCGTTCAAGTATTCAGTGGCATTCACTGTTTATTATCATTTCACCATCTGATACTTAGTCATTATACAATCCATGGGAAGTTTTAAAAGCACAAGACGTACCTACTTGTAAATGAGAATGATTCAGTTTAAAAAATTTAAAGCTGTTCTTGCACCATTAAAGTATTCAGTCTTTGTTGGCGTATTGTGTTTTCGGGGTGAATTGTGGTTTCGTTGCAATTTATTTTTATTCTGAACTTAACAATAATATATTCTGCAATGACTTTCAGGCAGCCACATAATTTTCTGACAGTGACTGAATCTTTATCTGCATCTTATAATATCTAAAAGGTTACTAACTGGTATTGCTAGATCTAAATAGAATGCGTTAATAACTTGAAAGCCTCATTATTTCTGATATACTACACCACGCCATTCTTACATAACACGGTATCAATGTGTTGTCTCTAAATTCTCTTCCTTATTTAGTCTGCAAATTACAATCTAGTCAGCTAAATGTACTCTATGAAGACCTGGATAATTTGAAGTTGGTGCTTAAGCATATGGCAATGCTCTCCAAACAGCAATATTGGATTGACATGCAGGACAGACACATGTCCCATAGTTCATTTGTAACCCAAGCCAATAGGTTGTCAATTAAAGAATACGTTAAATATGTATACGAAACTCGTTTCGACCGAGTTCTTAATCATTAGCGGTTCATATTCCGTTTTCTTCTAGAAGATACTATGTCGTTGAGAGGTGATGTATAGTCTGAAAAAAATCGGACATCTAAGCATAACTCTCAAGTAAGTGCCATGGGTCCATATTTTATATTTTGTTGTTCGTTTCAGTAATGTTTCGATTTCATGTATGTGTTACGTTTAGGTAATTGGTTAAATGTCCGTTTGACCTCTTTGTTTCAGTTCTTCTAGATTGGTATTATGGTTGTTTCACGCTCGGTGCTTTTAGTGGACTTTGGCTCTTTTTCGACCCTTCCTGATTTATGCTTACCTCCTGTTCGGAGTTCCGAAACACATGAAGCGGCTTACTTTTAGCTGATCGCCTGTCTCCTAAACCGAGATTTACGATGCTTCCCTGGAGCTTCGTTTAATTCCCTCGACATGTTTAAGCCATTTCTGATTTATCCTTTCATGCGATTAAACTTTCTAATGCTGTTTTGATAGAATCAAGTCAGGTTTAAGACGAACTGTGCAGCTGATGCTGCTGTAGTCTTACATATAAAGTTGACATACATGTTTCAAATTGGGCTCTCCAAATCAGCAATATTGGATTGACTGACATGATAGTCACGTGTCCCTAAGTAATATGAGTCAATAGATTGGCAATTAAGGCTTTTAAACTAGCTTTTAAACTAGCTAATTATGTATATGAAACCCATTTAGATCATAAGCGGTACCAATTCTGTTTTCTTTTAGAAGAAACGATGTCTTTGAGAGTCGATATAATGTCTGCAAAATCAGCCAACTAAGCATAACTCTGAAGATAGTGCTGTAGCACTATGTTTTTTTTTTTTTTTTTTTTTTTTTTTTTTTGTGTGTGTGTGTGTGTGTGTGTGTGTGTGTGTGTGTGTGTGTTTATTGCGAAATTTCAGTCAACGTGAATAAATTTCTGCATTGACTGCACCTTCATGTATCTATCAGTCAATAAAGAAAACGCTATAGGAGAAAACTTAAATTTCTCATCTCAACTTCGGACAGAATTTCATTGTGCGTCATCCGTTCTGTACCACGCGTTTCTCAGCTGTACTGGAGCTCTGTTTAATGCCCTCGACATGTTTCAGCCATTTCCGAGTTATCCTTTCTGTGATTTAACTTTCCAATGCCGTGTTTATAAGATCAAGTCATGATTCAGAACAAGATGTGCAGCTGATGCTGTTATAGTATTCGACAAAGTTGACATACATAGCTCATTCTGTCAAATAACATATTTCTTCTGAACGCAATAAAACTTGGACCTTGCGTTTAGCTTGTTGCCAGTAGCAGATAGGCGCTTTCTTATCAACCAAAAGTTTCCATATTGACATACAATTCACAATAAAATAACGGTGTTAGCTTGGAATAACTTCTTTTCGGAATGGGAGACAAAAGTTCAATGCAGTGCTTATGTCCTTTGGTGGTGTCAGCTGTTGACAAGTTGTTGTCATTTAAAAAGAAACTATAAACCAGCGTTTTTTCTTATAAGCGATTCAATTTCCCAGACAAAACGAGTTTTATTACTAATAAATGACAATAACCTTTTTTAACCATTTAATGACTGCTTTGAGTTTTGTTTTTCTTACGAACCAACTTGTTATTTCATATCGTGCTTATACGCATATTTCATATCGTGTTTATACGCATATATTGTACGTACTACGTTCCATAATCAACGTTCAATTTCAACGTTATGGAGCGTAGTACGTACATATGCGTATATACGCGTATATAATATGACGCGCGTTCAAGTTTGCAGTGGCATTGAGTGCTTATTATCATTTCACCATCTGATACTAATTAATTATACAATCCATGGAAATAAAGATAAAACTGAGATCCTTTAAGAGCAGCGAGCATATTAACGTGAAGAGGGATGGGCCATACCACGGGCCGTTCAGTGACCCTTTACATTTAGCAACATGGAGTCAAAAAGAATTACAGTACATTTGAAACTTTCAATATGGTAGTCAATGCAAAGACTTGAATTATTCAAATGGGGCTAAATATATTAAATGTTGGTTAGAAAATGAATCTAAACCGATAATAAATTTCTGATTTCTCAGAATACCCTTGCTGATCTCAAAGGACCAAAAGGAAAATATAATCTGCACTATGGATGATGTACGGGGAGACCTTTAAGGGCCGCCACACGGCACAACACCAGCTGCAGTAATAGCAAATTAAAATAAAACTGAGATCCTTTAAGAGCAGCGAGCATATTAACGAGAAAAGGGATGGGCAATGCCGCGGTTTCGGCTATTCAAGCCTCATCAGTGACCCTTTACATTTGGCAACATGGAGCCAAAGAGAATTCAGTACATTTGTGATGTCCAAGATTTAAAAGCACAGCCAGTACCTACTTGTAAATGAGAATGATTCATTTTAAAAATAAGCTGCTCTAGTATTCAGTGTTTGTTGGTTTTATTGTGTTTTCAGGGTGAATTGTGTGTTTGTTGCAACTTATTCTTATTCTGAACTAAAAATAATATATTCTTTCATGTCTTTCGGACAGTCACATAATTTTCAGACAGTGACTGAATCTTTAACTGTATCTTATGATGTCTAATGGGATACTTACTGGAAATGCTAGATTTTTTACAATGCGTTAATTACTTGAAAACCTCATTATCCCTGATATACTACACCACGCCATTCTTACATAACACGGTATCAATGTGTTGTCTCTAAATTCTCTTCCTTATTAAATCTGCAAATTACAATCTAGTCAGTCAAATGTACTCTATAAAAACTTGGCTAATTCGAAGTTGGTGCTAAGGCATGCTCTCCAAATCAGCAATATTGGATTGACAGACATGATAGACACGTGTCCAAAAGTACATTTGTAACCCAAGCCAATAGGTTGCCAATTAAATATGTATACGAAACTCATTTCGATAAAGTTCCTAATCATTAGCGGTTCCAATTCGGTCTTCTTCTAGAAGAAACTATGTCGTTGAGAGGTGATATATTATTGTCTGAAAAATCGGTCATCTAAGCATAACTCTCAAGTTAGTGCCATGGGTCCATATTTTATATTTTGTTGTTCGTTTCAGTAATGTTTCTATGTCATGTATGTGTTACGTTTTGGTAATTGGTTAAATGACCACTCAACAAGTCAGATGACCGATCGGCCTCTTTGTTTCAGCTCTACTAGGTTGTCAGTGTGGTGTTTTCACGCCTTGGCGTTTATAGTGGACTTTCATTACAAAAACTTGCCCATGCAATATACGCTACAGAGATGCTTTTCAGCTATAAAAATTATAAATTTCAGCAGAAAAAAAAATGATATTTTTTTATATTTTTGCTCAAAACATAGATCGTGGTTACACGTTTGAACCGCCTCGGCGAGGCGGTTCTAACTCGGCGAGGCGGTTCTAACGAGTACCCACAATCTATGTTCTGGACTAGAAATAAGAAAAAATATGTATATCTTTGCAAACCCTAGTGTTTCTATATAAAAGTTGGGTTCAGGGGTTATACATGTCACAGACATGTTTTTCTGATGGGCTCATTTTTCACCCCTTCCTGGTTTATGCTTACCTCCTGTTTCGGAGTTCCTAAACACGTGAAGCGGCTTACTTTTAGTTGATCGCCTGTCTCCTAAACCGAGATTTATGATACATCCCTGGAGCTTCGTATAATTCCCTCGACATGTTTAAGCCATTTCCGATTTATCCTTTCATGCGATTAAACTTTCTAATGCTGTTTTGATATCAACTGTTGACAAGTCTTTGGCATTTAAAATGAAACCATAAGCCAATGTTTCCGTGTAAGCGATTCAATTTTCCTGGCAAATCGAGTTTTATCACTAATTTAGAACGAACAGTAAGTTATTTGTCTTTTTGTTTCTTTAAAATCATTTGACTGCTTCATGCTTTATTTTTCTTAAATTTCATATTGTGTTTATATTCTAAAGTTTATAATCAGTCTTTATAATGTTATTATGAAACGCAGTGCATACATATACATTGTAATAGGTACGTTCAATACTAACTATTCTGAATTAACCATCTGATACTTTGTAATATAATCCTGCCTATAAGTGAGAATGATTCAGTTCAAAGGAATTATACCTGCTCTGGCCCCATTTAATATTTCAGTCTTTGTTGGCGAATTGTAGTTTCGGGGCGAATCGTTGCAATTTATATGTATACTGAACACAAATATGTTCTTCCATGATTTTCAGACAACCACATTATTTTCAGACATTGACTGAAATCCTCATCGTCAGCTGATGAGATACTAACTAGAAATGCAAGATTTTAAACTTACGTTGATTGCTTAAATGCAATTATTATATCCCCCGTCATTCTAACATAATACTGTATCGGTGTGTTGTCTCTGTAATTTTCAATCAGTTCCGTTAAATGTACTCTTAGAAGACTTGTCATAGGTTAAAGCTGGTTCATGGTGGTAATGCGTATATATCAATCTTCCCCAAATCAGCAACAGTTGATATCACTCAAGCTTTTAGAAAAAAAACATTGACTTTTATCTTTCTATCTGAAAGGATTTTATTCCAACTTAGCGCTTTGTAGCAACGATAAGTGTCCATCAACGACTTCTGTTCACCATGAACAAAAGTCGTTGCGGCAGCAACGACTTCTGTCCACTAGACAGTAATCGTTGATTTTTCAACCGTTTCTGTCCATTGTAGACAGAAGTCGTTGCTGTGGTAGATATGATCTGCAGTGTCAACGATAACTGTCCATTTCTGAAAAATCCAGAAACTTGAGTAAGATGCAGTGATTTTGCCTTATATCTTGACACTCAATTAGTATATTTTCATACTTCTTTCAGATTATGAGTCTGTATGACCTGACCTTTGACCCCAATAAACTTATAGGTCACTGTGACCTAATTTCACAGTTCAGTGATTTTGTCTTATATCTTGACACTCAATTAGTATATGTTCATACTTCTTTCAGATTATGAGTGAGTATGACCAGAGCTTTGACCCCCAATATACTTATAGGTCACTGTGACCTAATTTCACGGTTCAGTGATTTTGCCTTATATCTTGACACTCACTTAGTATATTTTCATACTTATTTCAGATTATGAGTGAGTATGACCAGAGCTTTCACCCCCAATATACTTATAGGTCACTGTGACCTAATTTCACGGTTCAGTGATTTTGCCTTATATCTTGACACTGAATTAGTATATTTTCATACTTCTTTCAGATTATGAGTGAGTATGACCTTACCTTTGACCCCAATAAACTTATAGGTCACTGTGACCTAATTTCACGGTTCAGTGATTTTGTCTTATATCTTGACACTCATTTAGTATAGTTTTATACTTCTTTCAGGTTATGAGTGAGTATGACCAGAGCTTTGACCCCTAATAAACTTATAGGTCACTGTGACCTAATTTCACGGCTCAAAGATTTTGCCTTATATCTTGACACTCAATTAGTATATTTTCATACTTCTTTCAGAATATGAGTATGTATGACCAGACCTTTGACCCCCAATACACTTATAGGTCACTGTGACCTAATTTCACGGTTCAGTGATATCTTGACACTGAATTAGTATATTTTCATACTTCTTTCAGATTATGAGTGAGTATGACCTTACCTTTGACCCCAATAAACTTATAGGTCACTGTGACCTAATTTTACGGTTCAGTGATTTTGCCTTATATCTTGACACTGAATTAGTATATTTTCATACTTCTTTCAGATTATGAGTAAGTATGACCTTACCTTTGACCCCAATAAACGTATAGGTCACTTTGACCTAATTTCACGGTTCAGTGATTTTGCCTTATATCTTGACACTCAATTAGTATATTTTCATACTTCTTTCAGATTATGAGTGAGTATGACCAGAGCTTTGACTCCCAATATACTTAAAGGTCACTGTGACCTAATTTCACGGTTCAGTGATTTTGCCCTATATCTTGACACTGAATTAGTATATTTTCATACTTCTTTCAGATTATGAGTGAGTATGACCTTACCTTTGACCCCAATAAACTTATAGGTCACTGTGACCTAATTTCACGGTTCAGTGATTTTGCCTTATATTTTGACACTCAATTAGTATATTTTCATACTTCTTTCAGATTATGAGTGAGTATTAGCAGAGCTTTGACCCCAATATACTTATTGGTCACTGTAACCTAATGTCACGGTTCAGTAATTTTACCTTATGTCTTGACACTCAATTAGTATATTTTCGTATTTCTTTCAGATTATGAGTTAGTATGACTAGACCTTTGACCCCATTCTACTTATAGGTCAGTGTGACCTAATTTCATGTTTCAGTGATTTTGCCTTACATCTTGACACTCAATTATGATATTTTCATGCTTCCTTCAGATATGAGTGAGTATGAACAAACCTTTGACCACAATATACTTATAGGTCACTGTGACCTAATTTCATGGTTCAGTGATTTTGCCTTATATCTTTGCACTCAATTGGTTTATGAACATAATTCTTTCACACTATGTTTATGTATGACAAGACCTTTGACCCTAAAGTAGTCCTAGGTCACTGTGACATGATTACATGGTTCAGTGATTTTGCATTTTATCTCGGTTTTCTTCTGGTATATGAACATATTTCTTTCACATTATGTTTGCGTATGACAAGACCTTTGACCCTAAAGTATTTCTGGGTCATTGTGACCTTATTTCATGCTTCAGTGACTTTGCCCTATATCTTGACACTCGGTATATTTTCATACGTCTTTATTATTATAGGTTAGTATGATAAGACCTTTGACCCTAAAGTACCTATAGGTCAGTGTGAGCTTATTTCACGGTTCAGTGATTTTGCCTTGTATCTCGGCACTCAGTTGGTGTATTAACATACTTGATGTACAATATGATTGAGACGTTTAAACCTTCAGTAGTTATAAGTTATAGTTAACCGTCATGGTTGAGTGATTTTGTTCTGTATAACATCAAGGCAAAAAGATGTAGGAGCATATTGCTTTGGGTTACAGGTCGACTTTGGCCCTATGTTTGACAAAGGTCAGAGCAGTCGATATTCAGATTATGAGTGAGTATGACCAGACATTTGGCCCTAAATTACTTATAGGTCACTGTGACCTTTTTTCACGGTTCAGTGATTTTGCCTTGTATCTCGGCACTCAACTGGTATATGATAGAGTACAAGTAGGCAAAGATCAGGAAAAGGCGCAATCAGAAAAAGATTCCCACTCCAAAAACCGAGGTGGGAAAAAACTAAATTAATAATCAGGTACTTATACGATGAAAACATCGTAAGCCGAATGAGCAGCTATACTTCTTTCCTTTCACTATATGTTGGCGTATGACCAGACCTTTGACCTACAAGTAATCCTACGTCACTATGACTTAATTTCATGATTCAGTGATTTTGCCTTATATCACATCACTCAATTAGTATATGGGCATACATCTTTCACAATATAAGTAAGTATGACCCGTCATTTGACAACAAACTAGTCTTACGTCCCTGTGACCTAATTTCATGGTTAAGTGATTTTTTCTATATCTTAACACGCTATCAGAAAATTTTCAGACTTCTTTCAGATTATGAATGAGTGTTACCAAACCTTTGAACAAAAAGTACGTAAAGGTCACTATAACTTATTTCATGTTTCAGTAATTCTGATTTTTATTTTATACATTACAGTGAAAACCAGTGTATATCAAAACTTGATAAAATTGGTATTTTCATTGATATGGAATTTCACTGATATCAAATCTCACTGATATCAAAAGTTACTAGTGACTGGTATCAGCCTATATATTCACTGTAGAGTTTGGATTACTTCTGACGTTTCCATTTACTTGACGTCATTAAATGTGTTTCACTTCAGAAATTCAATCGCCTATAACTCCGTAATTTATTAACGAAAACATAAAGTGTGGGTTCTCATTTTCTTAGTTAGAAAGTGAGGAACAATGTGGTACCAAAATGTTTTGTGTTTTCAACAATTTTTGGTTTTAGCATTTTCACCGCCTGCCTTGTGATTTGGAAAATGCCCGTGTGTTGTATAAAATAAAAAGAAAATTAGCTTTGTGTATCAGGAACTTAAATTGTAAAAGTTTAACGGATTTCATCTGTCACAAACTGGTATCGTTGACAATTTACGACTTCTGTCTGCTGCCAACAGTTATCGTTGAAAACTCTACCGGTTCTGTCCATCATGTCCAAAAAACTTTAACTTTGTCTCATATTAGTTCATAAAGAACACGATTACTTGTTTTAAGATAGATTCGTTTATCTAGAACTTTAATAATTATAAGATTGACTGATTTCTATGATGTCATCTGCCGTGAACAGAAGTCGTTGACAACATAACGACTTCTGTCTGCTATGAACAGTTGTCGTTGAAAGCTCAACCGGTTCTGTCCATCATGTGCAAAAACCTTTGAACTTGTCTCATACTAGTTCAGAAAGCCACGATTAGTTGTTTTAAGAACTATTTTTGTATCAGGAACTTTAATTGTTATACGATTGACGGATTTATATGATTTCATCTGTCGTGAACAGAAGTCGTTGACAACGTAACGACTTCTGTCTGATGTGAACACTTGTCGTTGAAAACTCAACCGGTTCTGTCCATCATTTACAAAAACCTTTGAACTTGTCTCATACTAGTTCAGAAAGCCACGATTAGTTGTTTTAAGATAGATTTGTGTATCAGGAACTTTAATTGATATTAGATTGACTAACTTATATGATTTCATCTTTCTTGAACAGAAGTCGTTGACAACGTAACGACTTCTGTCTGCTGTGAACAGTTGTCGTTGAAAACTCAACTGGTCCTGTCCATCATGTACAAAAAAGTTTAAATTTGTCTCATGCTTGTTCAGAAAGAACACGATTACTTGGTTTAAGAATATTCATCGTTATAAGATTGACTGATTTCTATGATTTCATCTGTCGTGAACAGAAGTCGTTGACAACGTAACGACTTCTGTCTGCTGTGAACAGATGTCGTTGAAAGCTCAACCGGTTCTGTCCCTCATCTGCAAAAACCTTTGAACTTGTCTCATACTAGTTCAGAAAGCCACGATTAGTTGTTTTAAGAAAATGTTTTGTATCAGGAACTTTAATTGTTATACGATTGATGGATTTATATGATTTCATCTGTCGTGAACAGAAGTCGTTGACAACGTAACGCCTTCTGTCTACTGTGAACAGTTGTCGTTGAAAACTCAACCGGTTCTGTCCATCATGAACACGAAACTTTGAACATGTCTCATACTAGTTCAGAAAGCCACGATTTGTTGTTTTTGGATAGATTTGTGTATCAGGAACTTTAATTGTTATTAGACTGACTTACTTATGTGATTTCATCTGTCGTGAACAGAAGTCGTTGACAACGTAACGACTTCTGTCTGCTGTGAACAGTTGTCGTTGAAAACTCAACCGGTTCAGTCCATCATATACACAAATCTATGAACTTGTCTCATACTAGTTCAGAAAGCCACGATTAGATGTTTTAGGATAGATTTGTGTATCAGGAATATTAATTGATATAAGATTGACTGACTTATATGATTTCATCTTTCGTGAACAGAAGTCGTTGACTTCTGTAACGTAACGACGTCTGTCTGCTGTGAACAGTTGTCGTTGAAAACTCAACTGGTTCTGTCCATCATGTACAAAAAACTTTAAATTTGTCTCATGCTTGTTCAGAAAGAACACGATTACTTGGTTTAAGATATATTCGTGTATCAAGAATTTTCATCGTTATAAGATTGACTTATTTCTATGATTTCATCTGTCGTGAACAGAAGTCGTTGACAACGTAACGACTTCTGTCTGCTGTGAACAGTTGTCGTTGAAAACTCAACTGGTTCTGTCCATCATTTACAAAAACCTTTGAACTTGTCTCTCACTAATTCCGAAAGGATTAGTTGTTATAAGATAGATTTATGTATCAGGAACTTAAATTGTTATACGACTGACGGATTTATATGATTTTTGTATCAGGAACTTTAATTGTGATTAGATTGGCTGACTTATATGATTTCATCTGTCGTGAATAGAAGTCGTTGACAACGTAACGACTTCTGTCTGCTGTGAACAGTTGTCATTGAAAACTCAACCGGTTCTGTCCATCATGTACACCAACCCTTGAACTTGTCTCATACTAGTTCAGAAAGCCACGATTAATTGTTTTAAGATAGATTTATGTATCAGGAACTTTGATTGATATTAGATTGACTGACTTACATGATTTCATCTTTCGTGAACATAAGTCGTTGACAACGTTACGACTTCTGTCTGCTGTGAATATAAGTCGTTGACAACGTTACGACTTCTGTCTGCTGTGAATAGTTGTCGTTGCAAACTCAACCAGTTCTGTCCATCATTTACAAAAACCTTTGAAATTGTCTCATTCTAGTTCCGAAAGCCACGATTAGTTGTTATAAGATAGATTTATATATCAGGAACTTAAATTGTTATAAGATTGACGGATTAATATGATTTCATCTGTCGTGAACAGAACTCGTTGACAACGTAACGACTTTTGTCTGCTGTGAACAGTTGTCGTTGAAAACTCAACCGGTTCTGTCAATCATGTACTAAAAACCTTTGAACTTGTCTGATACCTGTTAAAAAAACCACTATTAGTTGTTAAAAGATAGATTTTTGTATCAGGAACTTTAATTGTTAAAAGATTGACTGACTAATGTGATTTCATCTGTCGTGAACAGAAGTCGTTGACAACGTAACGACTTCTGTCTGCTGTGAACAGTTGTCGTTGAAAACTCAACCGGTTCTGTCCATCATGGTCAAAAACCTTTGACTTTGTCTCATACTAGTTCAGAAAGCCACGATTAGTTGTTTTAAGACAGATTTGTGTATCAGGAACTTTAATTGATATTAGATTGATTGATTTCTATGATTTCATCTGTCGTGAACAGAAGTCGTTGATAACGTAACGACTTCTGTCTGCTGTGAATAGTTGTCGTTGAAAACTCAACTGGTTCTGTCCACCATGTACAAAAAACTTTGTCTCATGCTTGTTCAGAAAGAACACGATTACTTGGTTTAAGATATATTCGTGTATGAAGAGTTTTCATCGTTATAATTGTCGTTGAAAACTCAACCGGTTCTGTCCATCAGGTACACAAACATTTGAACTTGTAGTATACTAGTTTAGAAAGCCACGATTAGTTGTTTTAAGATAGATTTGTGTATCAGGAACTTTAATTGATATTAGATTGACTGATTTCTATCATTTATTCTGTTGTGAACAGAAGTCGTTGACAACGTAACGACTTCTGTCTGCTGTGAACAGTTGTCGTTGAAAACTCAACCGGTTCTGTCCATCATTTACAAAAACCTTTGAACTTGTCTCTTACTAGTTCCGAAAGCCATGATTAGTTGTTATAAGATAGATTTATGTATCAGGAACTTAAATTGTTCTACGATTGGCTGATTTATATGATTTTATCTGTCGTGAACAGAAGTCGTTGACAACGTAACAACTTTTGTCTGCTGTGAACAGTTGTCGTTGAAAACTCAACCGGTTCTGTCCATCATGTACTAAAAACCTTTGAACTTGTCTCATACCAGTTAAGAAAGCTACGATTAGTTGTTTTAAGATAGATTTTTGTATCAGGAACTTAAATTGTTGTACGATTGACTGATTTATATGATTTCATCTGTCGTGAACAGAAGTCGTTGACAACGTTACGACTTCTGTCTGCTGTGAATAGTTGTCGTTGAAAACTCAACCGGTTCTGTCCATCATGTACAAAAGCCTTTGAACTTGTTTCATACTAGTTCAGAAAGCCACGATTTGTTGTTGTTTGAAAGATTTGTGTATGAGGAACTTTAATCTTTAAAAAATTAACTGACTATTGTGATTTCAACTGTCGTGAACAGAAGTCGTTGACAACGTAACGACTTCTGTCTTCTGTGAACAGTTGTCGTTGAAAACACAACTGGTTTTGTCCATCATGAACACAAATCTTTGAACATGTCTAATACTAGTTCAGAAAGCCAAGATTTGTTGTTTTTAGATAGATTTGTGTATCAGGAACTTTAATTGTTATTAGATTGACTTACTTATGTGAATTCATCTGTCGTGAACAGAAGTCGTTGACAACGTTACGACTTCTATCTGCTGTGAACAATTGTCGTTGAAAACTCAACGGGTTCTGTCCATCATGTACTAAAGACCGTTGAAGTTGTCTCATACCAGTTCAGAAAGCCACGATTAGTTGTTTTAAGATAGATTTGTGTATCAGGAACTTTATTTGTTATTAGATTGGCTGACTTATATTATTTCATCTGTCGTGAACAGAAGTCGTTGACAACGTAACGACTTCTGTCTGCTGTGAACAGTTGTCGTTGAAAACTCAACCGGTTCTGTCCATCATGTACAAAAACCTTAGAACTTGTCTCATACTAGTTCAAAAAGACACGATTTGTTGTTTTTAGATAGATTTGTGTATCAGGAACTTTAATTAATAAAAGATTTTCTGACTAATGTGATTTCATCTTTCGTGAACAGAAGTCGTTGACAACGTAACGACTTCTGTCTGCTGTGAACAGTTGTCGTTGAAAACTCAATCGGTTCTGCCCATCATGTACTAAAAACCGTTGAACTTGTCTCATACCAGTTAAGAAAGCCACGACTAGTTGTTTTAAGATAGATTCGTGTATCAGGAACTTTAATTGTTATTAGATTTACTTACTTATGTGAATTCATCTGTCGTGAACAGAAGTCGTTGACAACGTAACGACTTCTGTCTGCTGTGAACAGTTGTCGTTGAAAACTCAACCGGTTATGTCAATCATGTACTAAAGACCATTGAAGTTGTCTCATACCAGTTCAGAAAGCCACGATTAGTTGTTTTAAGATAGATTTTTGTATCAGCAACTTAAATTGTTGTACGATTGACGGATTTATATGATTTTATCTGTCGTGACGTCGTTGACAACGTTGTCTGCTGTGAATAGTTGTCGTTGAAAACTCAACCGGTTCTGTCCATCATGTACAAAAACATTTGAACTTGTCTCATACTAGTTCAAAAAGCCACGATTTGTTATTTTTAGATAGATTTGTGTATCAGGAACCTTAATTGTTAAAATATTTTCTGACTAATGTGATTTCATCTTTCGTGAACAGAAGTCGTTGACAACGTGACGACTTCTGTCTGCTGTGAACAGTTGTCGTTGAAAACTCAATCGGTTCTGTCCATCATGAACACAAAATTTTGAACATGTCTAATACTAGTTCAGAAAGCCACGATTTGTTGTTTTTAGATAGATTTATGTATCAGGAACTTTAATTGTTATTAGATTGACTTACTTATGTGATTTCATCTGTCGTGAACAGAAGTCGTTGACAACGTACCGACTTCTGTCTGCTGTGAACAGTTGCCGGTGAAAACTCAACCGGTTCTGTCCATCATATACTAAAAACGTTGAAGTTGTCTCATACCAGTTTAGAAAGCCACGACTAGTTGTTTTTAAGATAGATTTTTGTATCAGGAACTTTATGTGTTATTAGATTGGCTGACTTATAAGATTTCATCTGTCGTGAACAGAAGTCGTTGACAACGTAACGACTTCTGTCTGCTGTGAACAGTTGTCGTTGAAAACTCAAACGGTTCTGTCCATCATGTACAAAAACCTTTGAACAGGTCTCATACCAGTTTAGAAAGCCACGACTAGTTGTTTTTTAGATAGATTTTTGTATCAGGAACTTTAACTGTTATTAGATTGGCTGACTTATATGATTTCATCTGTCGTGAACAGAAGTCGTTGACAACGTAACGACTTCTGTCTGCTGTGAACAGTTGTCGTTGAAAACTCAACCGGTTCTGTCTATCATGAACAAAAATATTTGAACATGTCTCATACTAGTTCAGAATGCCACGATTTGTTGTTTTTAGATAGATTTGTGTATTAGGAACTATAATTGTTATTAGATTCACTTACTAATGTGATTTCATCTGTCGTGAATAGAAGTCGTTGACAACGTAACGACTTCTGTCTGCTGTGAACAGTTGTCGTTGAAAACTCAACCGGTTCTGTCCATCATGTACAAAAACTTTAAATTTGTCTCATGCTTGTTCAGAAAGAACACGATTACTTGGTTTTAGATATATTCGTGTATCAAGAATATTCATCGTTATAAGATTGACTGATTTGTATGATTTTATCTGTCGTGAACAGAAGTCGTTGACAACGTAACGACTTCTGTCTGCTGTGAACAGTTGTCGATGAAAACTCAACCGGTTCTGTCCGTCATTTACAAAAACAATTGGACTTGTCTATTACTAGTTCCGAAAGCCACGATTAGTTGTTAAAAAATAGATTTATGTATCAGGAACTTAAATTTTGTACTATTGATGGATTTATATGATTTCATCTGTCGTGAACAGAACTCGTTGACAACGTAACGACTTTTGTCTGCTGTGAACAGTTGTCGTTGAAAACTCAACCGGTTCTGTCCATCATGTACTAAAAACCTTTGAACTTGTCTAATACCAGTAAAGAAAGCTTAGATTAGTTGTTTTAAGATAGATTTTTGTATCAAAAACTTTAACTGTTATTAGATTGGCTGACTTATATGATTTCATCTATCGTGAACAGAAGTCGTTGACAACGTTAAGACTTCTTTCTGCTGTGAAATTTGTCGTTGAAAACTCAACCGGTTCTGTCCATCATGTACAAAAACCTTTGAACATGTCTCATACTAGTTCAGAAAACCACGATTTGTTGTTTTTAGAAAGATTTGTGTATCAGGAACTTAAGTTGTTAAAAGATTGACTGACTAATGTGATTTCAACTGTCGTGAACAGAAGTCGTTGACAACGTAACGACTTCTGTCTTCTGTGAACAGTTGTCGTTGAAAACACAACTGGTTTTATCCATCATGAATACAAATCTCTGAACATGTCTCATACTAGTTCAGAAAGCCAAGATTTGTTGTTTTAGATAGATTTGTGTATCAGGAACTTTAATTGTTATTAGATTGACTTACTTATGTGAATTCATCTGTCGTAACAGAAGTCGTTGACAACGTAACGACTTCTATCTGCTGTGAACAGTTGTCGTTGAAAACTCAACCGGTACTGTCCATCATGTACTAAAGACCGTTGAAGATATCTCATACCCGTTCAGAAAGCCACGATTAGTTGTTTTAAGATAGATTTTTGTATCAGGAACTTTATGTGTTATTAGATTGGCTGACTTATATGATTTCATTTGTCGTGAACAGAAGTCGTTGACATCGTTACGACTTCTGTCTGCTGTGAACAGTTGTCGTTGAAAACTCAACCGGTTCTGTCCATTATGTACAAAAACCTTTGAACTTGTCTCATACTAGTTCAAAAAGCCACGATTTGTTGTTTTTAGATAGATTTGTGTATCAGGAACTTTAATTGTTAAAATATTTTCTGTCTAATGTGATTTCATCTTTCCTCAACAGAAGTCGTTGACAACGTAACGACTTCTGTCTGCTGTGAACAGTTGTCGTTGAAAACTCAACCGGTTCTGTCCATCATGTACTAAAAACCGTTAAACTTGTCTCATACCAGTTAAGAAAGCCACGATTAGTTGTTTTAAGATAGATTTGTGTATCAGGAACTTTAATTGTTATTATATTGACTTACTTATGTGATTTTATCTGTCGTGAACAGAAGTCGTTGACAACGTAACGACTTCTGTCTGCTGTGCACAGTTGTCGTTGAAAACTCAACCGGCTCTGTCCATCATGTACTAAAGACCGTTGAAGTTGTCTCATACCAGTTCAGAAAGCCACGATTAGTTGTTTTAAGATAGATTTTTGTACCAGGAAATTTAATTGTTATTACATTGGCTGACTTATATGATTTCATCTGTCGTGAACAGAAGTCGTTGACAACGTTACTACTTCTGTCTGCTGTGAACAGTTGTCTTTGAAAACTCAACCGGTTCTGTCCATCATGTACAAAACATTTGAACACGTCTCATAATAGTTCAAAAAGCCACGATTTGTTGTTTTTAGATAGATTTGTGTATCAGGAACTTTAATTGTTAAAAGATTTTCTGACTAATGTGATTTCATCTTTCGTTACGACTTCTGTCTGCTGTGAACAGTTGTCGTTGAAAAATCAACCGGTTCTGTCCATCATGAACACAAAACTTTGAACATGTCTCATACTAGTTCAGAAAGCCACGATTTGTTGTTTTTAGATAGATTTGTGTATCAGGAACTTGAATTGTTATTAGATTAACTTACTTATGTGATTTCATCTGTCGTAAACAGAAGTCGTTGACAACGTAACGACTTCTGTCTTCTGTGAACAGTTGTTGTTGAACCTCAACCGGTTCTGTCCATCATGTACTAAAAGTCGTTGAACTTGTCTCATACGAGTTCAGAAAGCCACGATTAGTTGTTTTAAGATAGATTTTTGTATCAGGAACTTTAATTGTTATAATATTGGCTGACTTATATGATTTCATTCGTCGTGAACAGAATGCGTTGACAACGTTACGACTTCTGTCTGCTGTGAATAGTTGTCGTTGAAATCTCAACCGGATCTGTCCATCATTGACAAAAAACCTTTGAACTTGTCTCTAACTAGTTCAGAAAGCCACGATTTGTTGTTTTTAGATAGATTTGTGTATCAGGAACTTTAATTCTTAAAAGAGAAGTCGTTGACAACGTAACGACTTCTGTCTGCTGTGAACAGTTGTCGTTGAAAACTCAACCGGTTCTGTCCATCATGAACACAAAACTTTGAACATGTCTCAATTTAATTCAGAAAGCCATGGTTTGTTGTTTTTAGATAGATTTGTGTATTAGGAACTTTAATTGTTATAAGATTGACTTACTTATGTGATTTCATCTGTCGTAAACAGAAGTCGTTAACGACGTAACGACTTCTGTCTGCTGTGAACAGTTGTCGTTGAAAACTCAAACGGTTCGGTCCATCATGATCAAAACTCTTTAGACCGTTGAACTAATTTCGGATTCTAGAATTCGCAAAATTGTTTCTAAAGGTCCGAAATATAGATTCCCCTCCTACATCAATTTCAATAAATGTAGAGAGGAGATTGCATCTGCATTGAATGATTTCGGTAATCGGTGGTGTAAACGAGAGGGTGTTGAGGATAATGCTCTTAAAGAATGGAAAAGAAGTATCTTCACTATCGTGGATAAACGTATACAGTTTTATTTACAAAATACTAATCTTTTACCTCCTAAACCTAAATCGTCATTTAGGCATTTGAAGCAGGGTATCCAAGAATTTCACAGAAAGTATGTCTTGGTTCCGGCAGACAAAGCCGCAAACAATGCTGTTGTTGTTTGTAGGCTTCACTACGTTAACACCTTAAAACAGGAGCTGGATGGTACCAGGGCTTATCTGGAGACAGATACTGATGAGGTGTCTGTAGTAAATGCCCACTTAAACGATTTACCTGTTAAGTTTTCTGTTTGTGTCAATGAAGGCCAAGACAAACTTCCTACGATGTATTGGTTACCTAAGCTTCACAAAAGACCATACAAAGCAAGATTTATTGCAAATTCTAGCTCTTGTACTACTACTGAACTTTCTAAATTATTAACTTCCTGTCTTACTGCTATCAAATCTCATGTTATAAGATACTGTGAGACAGTGTATGAAACTTCAAATAAAAATTGGTTTTGGTCAATAAAAAATTCTGGTGAGGTGCTCAATATATTGAAGTGTAGAGGGTTCCGTGCGACGAGCTTGTCCACATATGATTTTTCTACTCTGTATACAACTTTATCACATAATCTAATTAAAGAAAAACTTCTGGATTTGATAGAGTGGACCTTCAAAAGGGCATTAAAAAACTATGGTTCACTTTATTTGGCATGTAATGACAGAAAGGCTTTTTTCACTTCCTCTGACCAAAGTCGGTATACACTTTGGTCATGTCAGAATGTGTGCGACGCCTTATCCTATCTCCTGGATAATATTTATATTAGATTTGGGACCAAGTTATACAGACAAATTGTTGGAATTCCGATGGGTACAAATTGCGCACCTCTCGTAGCTGATTTATTTTTATACTGCTACGAAAGAGATTTCATGGATTCTCTTAACCATGATAATCAAGCTGATGTTATCGAGGCTTTTAATTCCACTTCTAGGTACCTCGATGACCTTTTGAACATTGACAACCCTTATTTTGAAGTTATGGTCAATCAAATTTATCCATCTGAACTACAGTTGATTAAAGCCAATATCTCGGATACTGAAGCCCCCTTTTTAGATCTACATCTTTCTGTTGCAAATGGATTTGTTTCTTCTAAAATTTATGATAAGCGCGATGACTTTGATTTTGATATAGTAAATATTCCGTTTTTGGATGGTGACGTTCCTCGTCGTGCTTCTTATGGTGTATACATTTCGCAACTTATTAGGTTTGCTAGAGTCTGCAATCATGTTACAGACTTCAACGCTCGCAATAAATCTTTAACGGACAAACTTCTCCAACAGGGCTATCGGTATCATAAACTTCGAAAAACCTTTTCTAAATTTTATCGTAGACATTATGAATTGATTTCCAAATATAATGTTGGGTTAAAGACGCTTTTAAGTGAGGGTCTTTCGGAACCAGAATTTTATGGTGACTTGGTTTACAAATTTAAGAAACTTACAGGAAGTAATGATTTTTCTTTTCAGTTTAGAAAAATCATAACACGTTACAGACGTATAGGTTATAACTTGAATGTTATGCGACAGTCTGCATGCTTAGTTTTTAACCCAATCACGGTTGATAACTATGCTGCCTTCTTTAATTGCACGCCGGTGGGTCGGGCGTCAGACTCTATGATGGCTCCGACTTAAAGCTATTCATTTTAGTTGGTTGGGGCCGGAGCTTCTTGCCTGTTGCATGGCACATCGGGGTCCAACTGATGTTTTTTTTAACCTCCGGAGTTAGTAAGTTATTTGGCGCCCAGGGATCTCCATCGTCGGGCAGCTTACTGAATCTGTGAGTCCTGGTTTTTGATTCATCAGGATGTTTATCATGATTTATTTGTTTGTTCTTGATGATTCATTTACTAGTTAGAGATTCACCAAGAGGACCGAAGAACTAACTAAATGTTATGAACCACTGCAGAAGCTGAGGGTGAGGTTACGGCCGTGTAAAATCGATTTAAACCCGCCAGTAACTTTGTGTTACTGATCGTTCCAAGTCGATGCTTCTGTGGTGGTTCTTTTTGTTTTATGTCTTGGTGTTTAAAATATTTTTTGTGCTGTTGGCGCCTTATGTATGTTTGAAAATTTTTTAGTTAAGTTAAGGTAACTGAGTGGCCACCCATTGGGAAAATAGCTGCTCATTCGGCTTACGAAATGTTTTCATGGTATAAGTACCTGATTGTTAGTTTGGTTTTTTCCCAGCTTGGTTTTTGGAGTGGGAGTCTTTTTCTGATTGCGCATTTTCCTGATCTTTGCCTACTTGTACTTTTTTTCTTTGAACATGTCTCATACTAGTTCAGAAAGCCATGATTTGTTGTTTTTAGATAGATTTGTGTATTAGGAACTTTAATTGTTATAAGATTGACTTATTTATATGATTTCATCTGTCGCGAACAGAAGTCTTTAGCATCGTAACGACTTCTGTCTGCTGTGAACAGTTGTCGTTGAAAACTGAACCGGTTCTTTCCATCATGTACAAATACATTTGATCTTGTCTCATACTAGTTCAGAAAGCCACGATTAGTTGTTTTAAGATAGATTTGTGTATCAGGAACTTTAATTGATATAACATTGACTGACTTATATGATTTCATCTTTTGTGAACAGAAGACGTTGACAACGTAACGACTTCTGTCTGCTATGAACAGTTGTCGTTGAAAGCTTAACTGGTTCTGTCCATTATGTACAAAAAACTTTAAATTTGTCTCATGCTTGTTCAGAAAGAACACGATTACTTGGTTTCAGATATATACGTGTATCAAGAATATTAATAGTTAAAAAGTTGACTGATTTCTATAATTTCATCTGTCGTGAACAGATGTCGTTGACAACGTAACGACGTCTGTCTGCTGTGAACAGTTGTCGATGAAAACTCAACCAGTTTTGTCCATTATGTACAAAAACGGACTTGTCTATTACTAGTTCCGAAAGCCACGATTAGTTGTTATAAAATAGATTTATGTATCAGGAACTTAAATTGTTATACGATTGATGGATTTATATGATTTCATCTGTCGTGAACAGAACTCGTTGATCACATAATTAAAAGTTTTTGTACATGATGGACAGAATAAGTTGAGCTTTCAACGACAACTGTTCACAGCAGACAGAAGTCGTTACGTTGTCAACGACATCTGTTCACGACAGATGAAATCATATAAGTTAGTCAATCTAATAACAATTAAAATTCCTGATACACAAATCTATCTAAAAACAACAAATCGTGGCTTTCTGAACTAGTATGAGACATGTTCAAAGATTTGTGTTCATGATGGACCGAACCGGTTGAGTTTTCAACGACAACTGTTCACAGCAGACAGAAGTCGTTACGTTGTCAACGACTTCTGTTCACGACAGACGAAATCACATAAGTAATTCAATCTAATAACAATTAAAATTCCTGATACACAAATCTATCTAAAAACAACAAATCGTGGCTTTCTGAACTAGTATCAGACAAGTTCAAAGATTTGTGTTCATGATGGAAAGAACCGGTTGAGTTTTCAACGACAACTGTTCACAGCAGACAGAAGTCGTTACGTTGTCAACGACTTCTGTTCACGACAGATGAAATCACATAAGTCAGTCAATCTTTTAACAACTAAAATTCCTGATACACAAATCTATCTAAAAACAACAAATCGTGGCTTTCTGAACTAGTACGAGACAAGTTCAAAGGTTTTTGTTCATGATGGACAGAACCGGTTGAGTTTTCAACGACAACTGTTCACAGCAGACAGAAGTCGTTACGTTGTCAACGACTTCTGTTCACGAAAGATGAAATCATATAAGTAAGTCAATCTAATATCATTTAAAGTTCCTGATACACAAATCTATCATAAAACAACTGATCGTGGCTTTCTAACCTAGTATGAGACAAGTTCAAATGTTTTAGTACATGATGGACAGAACCGGTTGAGTTTTCAACGACAACTGTTCACAGCAGACAGAAGTCGTTACGTTGTCAACGACTTCTATTCACGACAGATGAAATCTTATAAGTCAGCCAATCTAATAACACATAAAGTTCCTGATACAAAAATCTATCTTAAAAACAACTAGTCGTGGCTTTCTAAACTGGTATGAGACAACTTCAACGTTTTTAGTATATGATGGACAGAACCGGTTGAGTTTTCAACGACAACTGTTCACAGCAGTCAAAAGTCGTTACGCTGTCAACGAGTTCTGTTCACGACAGATGAAATCATATAAATAAGTCCATCTTATAACAATTAAAGTTCCTAATACACAAATCTATCTAAAAACAACAAATCATGGCTTTCTGAACTAGTATGAGACATGTTCAAAGAGTTTTTATAAATCCGTAAATCGTATAACAATTTAAGTTCCTGATACATAAATCTATCTTATAACAACTAATCGTGGCTTTCGGAACTAGTAAGAGACAAGTTCAGAGGTTTTTGTAAATGATGGACAGAACCGGTTGAGTTTTCAACGACAACTGTTCGCAGCAGACAGAAGTCGTTACGTTGTCAACGACTTCTGTTCACGACAGATGAAATCATAGAAATAAGTCAATCTTATAACGATGAAAATTCTTGATACACGAATATATCTTAAACCAAATAATCGTGTTTTTTCTGAACAAGCATGAGACATATTTAAAGTTTTTGTACATGATGGACAGAACCAGTTGAGTTTTCAACGACAACTGTTCACAGCAGACAGAAGTCGTTACGTTGTCAGCGACTTCTGTTCACGACAGATGAAATCAAAGAAATCAGTCAAACTTATAACGATGAAAATCCTTGATACACGATCATATCTAAAACCAAGTAATCGTGTTCTCTCTGAACAAGCATGAGACAAATTTAAAGTTTTTGTACATGATGGACAGAACCAGTTGAGTTTTCAACGACAACTGTTCACAGCAGACAGAAGTCGTTACGTTGTCAACGACTTCTGTTCACGAAAGACGAAATCATATAAGTCAGTCAATCTAATATCAATTAAAGTTCCTGATACACAAATCTATCTTAAAACAACTAATCGTGGCTTTCTGAACTAGTATGAGACAAGTTCAAACGTTTGTGTACATGATGGACAGAACTGGTTGATTTTTCAACGACAACTGTTCACAGCATGAATAAGTCGTTACGTTGTCAACGACTTCTGTTCACGACAGATGAAATCACATAAGTAAGTCAATCTAATAACAATTAAAATTCCTGATACACAAATCTATCTAAAAACAACAAATCGTGGCTTTCGTAACTAGTATGAAACGTGTTCAAAGATTTGTTTTCATGATGGACAGAACCGGTTGAGTTTTCAACGACAACTGTTCACAGCAGACAGAAGTCGTTACGTTGTCAACGACTTCTGTTCACGACAGACGAACAGACGTAATTCAATCTAATAACAATTAAAATTCCTGAAACACAAAGCAATCTAAAAACAACAAATCGTGGCTTTCTGAACTAGTATGAGACAAGTTCAAAGGTTTTTGTACATGATGGACAGAACCGGTTTAGTTTTCAACGACAACTGTTCACAGCAGACAGAAGTCGTTACGTTGTCAACGACTTCTGTTCACGACAGATGAAATCACATTAGTCAGTCAATCATTTAACAATTAATGTTTCTGAAACAAAAATCTATCTTTTAACAACTAGTCGTGGCTTTCTTAACTGGTATCAGACAAGTTCAAAGGTTTTTAGTACATGATTGACAGAACCGCTTGAGTTTTCAACGACAACTGTTCACAGCAGTCAAAAGTCGTTACGCTGTCAACGAGATCTGTTCACGACAAAAGAAATCATATAAATCCGTAAATCGTATAACAATTTAAGTTCCTGATATATAAATCTATCTTATAACAACTAATCGTAGCTTTCGGAACTAGTAAGAGACAATTTCAAAGGTTTTTGTAAATGATGGACAGAACTGGTTGAGTTTTCAACGACAACTGTTCACAGCAGACAGAAGTCGTTCAACTGTTCACAGCAGACAGAAGTCGTTACTTCTGTTCACGAAAGATGAAATCATATAAGTCAGTAAATCTAATATCAACTAAAGTTCCTGATACACAAATCTATCCTAAAACATCTGATCATGGCTTTCTGAACTAGTATGAGACAAGTACAAAGGTTTGTGTACATGATGGACAGAACCGGTTGAGTTTTCAACGACAACTGTTCACAGCAGACAGAAGTCGTTACGTTGTCAACGACTTCTGTTCACGACAGATGAAATCACATAAGTAAGTCAATCTAATAACAATTAAAATTCCTGATACACAAATCTATCTAAAAACAACAAATCGTGGCTTTCTGAACTAGTATGAGACAAGTTCAAAGGTTTGTGTACATGATGGACAGAACCGGATGAGTTTTCAACGACAACTGTTCACAGCAGACAGAAGTCGTTACGTTGTCAACGACTTCTGTTCACGACTGATGAAATCACATAAGTAAGTCAATCTAATAACAATTAAAATTCCTGATACAAAAATCTATCTTTTAACAACTAATAGTGGCTTTCTTAACTGGTATCAGACAAGTTCAAAGGTTTTTAGTACAAAATTGACAAAACCGGTTGAGTTTTCAACGACAACTGTTCACAGCAGACAAAAGTCGTTACGTTGTCAACGAGTTCTGAACACGACAGATGAAATCATATAAATCCGTCAATCGTATAACAATTTAAGTTCCTGATACATAAATCTATCTTATAACAACTAATCGTGGCTTTCGGAACTAGTATGAGACAAGTTCAAAGGTTTTTGTAAATGATGGACAGAACCGGTTGAGTTTTCAACGACAACTATTCACAGCAGACAGAAGTCGTAACGTTGTCAACGACTTATGTTCACGAAAGATGAAATCATATAAGTCAGTCAATCTAATATCAATTAAAGTTCCTGATACACAAATCTATCTTAAAACAATAAATCGTGGCTTTCTGAACTAGTATTAGGCAAGTTCAAAGGATTGTGTACATGATAGACAGAACCGGATGAGTTTTCAATGACAACTCTTCACAGCAGACAGAAGTCGTTACGGTGTCAACGACTTCTGTTCACGGCAGATGAAATCATAATAAGTAAGTCAATTTAATAACAATTAAACTTCCTGATACACAAATCTATCTAAAAACAACAAATCGTGGCTTTCTGGACAAGTATGTGGCAAGTTCAAAGGTTTTCGTACATGATGGACAGATCCGGTTGAGTTTTTAACGACAGCTATTCGCAACAGACAGAAGCCGTTACGTTGTCAACGACTTCTGTTCACGACAGATGAAATCATATAAGTCAGCCAATCTAATAACAATTTAAGTTCCTGATACATAAATCTATCTTATTACAACTAATCGTGCCTTTCGGAATTAGTGAGAGACAAGTTCAAAGGTTTTTGTAAATGATGGACATGACCAGTTGAGTTTTCAACGACAACTGTTCACAGCAGACAGAAGTCGTTACGTTATAAAGGACTTTGTTCACGACAGATGAAATCATATAAATCAGTCAATCTTATAACGATGAAAATTCTTGATACACTAATATATCTTAAACCAAGTAATCGTGTTCTTTCTGAACAAGCATGAGACAAATTTAAACTTTTTTGTACATGATGGACAGAACCAGTTGAGGTTTCAACGACAACTGTTCACAGCAGACAAAAGTCGTTACGTTGTCAACGACTTCTGTTCATGAAAGATGAAATCATATAAGTCAGTCAATCTAATATCAATTAAAGTTCCTGATACACAAATCTACCCTAAAACATCTAATCGTGGCTTTCTGAACTAGTATGAGACAAGTTCAAAGGATTGTGTACATGATGGACAGAACCGGTTGAGTTTTCAACGACAACTGTTCACAGCAGACAGAAGTCGTTACGTTGTCAACGACTTCTGTTCACGACAGATGAAATCACATAAGTAAGTCAATCTAATAACAATTAAAGTGCCTGATACACAAATCTATCTACAAAATCTACAGAAATCTTTCTTAAAACAACTAATCGTGGCTTTCGGAACTAGTATGAGACAAGTTCAAAGGTTTTTGCACATGATGGACAGAACCGGTTGAGCTTTCAACGACAACTGTTCACAGCAGACAGAAGTCGTTACGTCGTCAACGACTTCTGTTCACGACAGATGAAATCATAGAAATCAGTCAATCTTATAACGATGAAAATTTTTGATACACAAACATATCTTAAACCAAGTAATCGTGTTCTTTCTGAACAAGCATGAGACAAGTTCAAACGTTTGTACATGATGGACAGAACCAGTTGAGTTTTCAACAACAACTGTTCACAGCAGACAGAAGTCGTTACGTTGTCAATTGCTTCTGTTCACGAAAGATGAAATCATATAAGTCAGTCAATCTAATATCAATTAAAGTTCCTGATACACAAATCTATCCTAAAACATCTAATCGTGGCTTTCTGAACTAGTAAGAGACAAGTTCAAAGGTTTTTGTAAATGATGGACAGAACCGGTTGAGTTTTCAACGACAACTGTTCACAGCAGACAGAAGTCGTGTTACGTTGTCAATGACTTCTGTTCTCGACAGATGAAATCACATAAGTAAGTCACTCTAATAACAATTAAAATTCCTGATACACAAATCTATCCAAAAACAACAAATCGTGGCTTTCTGAACTAGTATGAGACATGTTCAAAGATTTGTGTTCATGATGGACAGAACCGGTTGAGTTTTCAACGACAACTGTTCACAGCAGACAGAAGTCGTTACGTTGTCAACGACTTCTGTTCACGACAGATGAAATCACATTAGTCAGTCAATCTTTTAACAATTAAAGTTCCTGATACAAAAATCTATCTTTTAACAACTAATAGTGGCTTTCTTAACAGGTATCAGACAAGTTCAAAGGTTTTTAGTACATGATTGACAGAACCGGTTGAGTTTTCAACGACAACTGTTCACAGCAGACAAAAGTCGTTACGTTGTCAACGAGTTCTGTTCACGACAGATGAAATCATATTAATCCGTCAATCTTATAACAATTTAAGTTCCTGATATATAAATCTATCTTATAACAACTAATCGTGGCTTTCGGAACTAGAATGAGACAATTTCAAAGGTTTTTGTAAATGATGGACAGAACTGGTTGAGTTTGCAACGACAACTATTCACAGCAGACAGAAGTCGTAACGTTGTCAACGACTTATATTCACAGCAGACAGAAGTCGTAACGTTGTCAACGACTTATGTTCACGAAAGATGAAATCATGTAAGTCAGTCAATCTAATATCAATCAAAGTTCCTGATACATAAATCTATCTTAAAACAATTAATCGTGGCTTTCTGAACTAGTATGAGACAAGTTCAAGGGTTGGTGTACATGATGGACAGAACCGGTTGAGTTTTCAATGACAACTGTTCACAGCAGACAGAAGTCGTTACGTTGTCAACGACTTCTATTCACGACAGATGAAATCATATAAGTCAGCCAATCTAATCACAATTAAAGTTCCTGATACAAAAATCATATAAATCCGTCAGTCGTATAACAATTTAAGTTCCTGATACATAAATCTATCTTATAACAACTAATCCTTTCGGAATTAGTGAGAGACAAGTTCAAAGGTTTTTGTAAATGATGGACAGAACCAGTTGAGTTTTCAACGACAACTGTTCACAGCAGACAGAAGTCGTTACGTTGTCAACGACTTCTGTTCACGACAGATGAAATCATAGAAATAAGTCAATCTTATAACGATGAAAATTCTTGATACACGAATATATCTTAAACCAAGTAATCGTGTTCTTTCTGAACAAGCATGAGACAAATTTAAAGTTTTTTGTACATGATGGACAGAACCAGTTGAGTTTTCAACGACAACTGTTCACAGCAGACAGACGTCGTTACGTTACAGAAGTCAACGACTTCTGTTCACGAAAGATGAAATCATATAAGTCAGTCAATCTTATATCAATTAATATTCCTGATACACAAATCTATCCTAAAACATCTAATCGTGGCTTTCTGAACTAGTATGAGACAAGTTCATAGATTTGTGTATATGATGGACTGAACCGGTTGAGTTTTCAACGACAACTGTTCACAGCAGACAGAAGTCGTTACGTTGTCAACGACTTCTGTTCACGACAGATGAAATCACATAAGTAAGTCAGTCTAATAACAATTAAAGTTCCTGATACACAAATCTATCCAAAAACAACAAATCGTGGCTTTCTGAACTAGTATGAGACATGTTCAAAGTTTCGTGTTCATGATGGACAGAACCGGTTGAGTTTTCAACGACAACTGTTCACAGTAGACAGAAGGCGTTACGTTGTCAACGACTTCTGTTCACGACAGATGAAATCATATAAATCCATCAATCGTATAACAATTAAAGTTCCTGATACAAAACATTTTCTTAAAACAACTAATCGTGGCTTTCTGAACTAGTATGAGACAAGTTCAAAGGTTTTTGCAGATGAGGGACAGAACCGGTTGAGCTTTCAACGACATCTGTTCACAGCAGACAGAAGTCGTTACGTTGTCAACGACTTCTGTTCACGACAGATGAAATCATAGAAATCAGTCAATCTTATAACGATGAATATTCTTAAACCAAGTAATCGTGTTCTTTCTGAACAAGCATGAGACAAATTTAAACTTTTTTGTACATGATGGACAGGACCAGTTGAGTTTTCAACGACAACTGTTCACAGCAGACAGAAGTCGTTACGTTGTCAACGACTTCTGTTCAAGAAAGATGAAATCATATAAGTTAGTCAATCTAATATCAATTAAAGTTCCTGATACACAAATCTATCTTAAAACAACTAATCGTGGCTTTCTGAACTAGTATGAGACAAGTTCAAAGGTTTTTGTAAATGATGGACAGAACCGGTTGAGTTTTCAACGACAAGTGTTCACATCAGACAGAAGTCGTTACGTTGTCAACGACTTCTGTTCACGACAGATGAAATCATATAAATCCGTCAATCGTATAACAATTAAAGTTCCTGATACAAAAATAGTTCTTAAAACAACTAATCGTGGCTTTCTGAACTAGTATGAGACAAGTTCAAAGGTTTTTGCACATGATGGACAGAACCGGTTGAGCTTTCAACGACAACTGTTCATAGCAGACAGAAGTCGTTATGTTGTCAACGACTTCTGTTCACGGCAGATGACATCATAGAAATCAGTCAATCTTATAATTATTAAAGTTCTAGATAAACGAATCTATCTTAAAACAAGTAATCGTGTTCTTTATGAACTAATATGAGACAAAGTTAAAGTTTTTTGGACATGATGGACAGAACCGGTAGAGTTTTCAACGATAACTGTTGGCAGCAGACAGAAGTCGTAAATTGTCAACGATACCAGTTTGTGACAGATGAAATCCGTTAAACTTTTACAATTTAAGTTCCTGATACACAAAGCTAATTTTCTTTTTATTTTATACAACACACGGGCATTTTCCAAATCACAAGGCAGGCGGTGAAAATGCTAAAACCAAAAATTGTTGAAAACACAAAACATTTTGGTACCACATTGTTCCTCACTTTCTAACTAAGAAAATGAGAACCCACACTTTATGTTTTCGTTAATAAATTACGGAGTTATAGGCGATTGAATTTCTGAAGTGAAACACATTTAATGACGTCAAGTAAATGGAAACGTCAGAAGTAATCCAAACTCTACAGTGAATATATAGGCTGATACCAGTCACTAGTAACTTTTGATATCAGTGAGATTTGATATCAGTGAAATTCCATATCAATGAAAATACCAATTTTATCAAGTTTTGATATACACTGGTTTTCACTGTAATGTATAAAATAAAAATCAGAATTACTGAAACATGAAATAAGTTATAGTGACCTTTACGTACTTTTTGTTCAAAGGTTTGGTAACACTCATTCATAATCTGAAAGAAGTCTGAAAATTTTCTGATAGCGTGTTAAGATATAGAAAAAATCACTTAACCATGAAATTAGGTCACAGGGACGTAAGACTAGTTTGTTGTCAAATGACGGGTCATACTTACTTATATTGTGAAAGATGTATGCCCATATACTAATTGAGTGATGTGATATAAGGCAAAATCACTGAATCATGAAATTAAGTCATAGTGACGTAGGATTACTTGTAGGTCAAAGGTCTGGTCATACGCCAACATATAGTGAAAGGAAAGAAGTATAGCTGCTCATTCGGCTTACGATGTTTTCATCGTATAAGTACCTGATTATTAATTTAGTTTTTTCCCACCTCGGTTTTTGGAGTGGGAATCTTTTTCTGATTGCGCCTTTTCCTGATCTTTGCCTACTTGTACTCTATCATATACCAGTTGAGTGCCGAGATACAAGGCAAAATCACTGAACCGTGAAAAAAGGTCACAGTGACCTATAAGTAATTTAGGGCCAAATGTCTGGTCATACTCACTCATAATCTGAATATCGACTGCTCTGACCTTTGTCAAACATAGGGCCAAAGTCGACCTGTAACCCAAAGCAATATGCTCCTACATCTTTTTGCCTTGATGTTATACAGAACAAAATCACTCAACCATGACGGTTAACTATAACTTATAACTACTGAAGGTTTAAACGTCTCAATCATATTGTACATCAAGTATGTTAATACACCAACTGAGTGCCGAGATACAAGGCAAAATCACTGAACCGTGAAATAAGCTCACACTGACCTATAGGTACTTTAGGGTCAAAGGTCTTATCATACTAACCTATAATAATAAAGACGTATGAAAATATACCGAGTGTCAAGATATAGGGCAAAGTCACTGAAGCATGAAATAAGGTCACAATGACCCAGAAATACTTTAGGGTCAAAGGTCTTGTCATACGCAAACATAATGTGAAAGAAATATGTTCATATACCAGAAGAAAACCGAGATAAAATGCAAAATCACTGAACCATGTAATCATGTCACAGTGACCTAGGACTACTTTAGGGTCAAAGGTCTTGTCATACATAAACATAGTGTGAAAGAATTATGTTCATAAACCAATTGAGTGCAAAGATATAAGGCAAAATCACTGAACCATGAAATTAGGTCACAGTGACCTATAAGTATATTGTGGTCAAAGGTTTGTTCATACTCACTCATATCTGAAGGAAGCATGAAAATATCATAATTGAGTGTCAAGATGTAAGGCAAAATCACTGAAACATGAAATTAGGTCACACTGACCTATAAGTAGAATGGGGTCAAAGGTCTAGTCATACTAACTCATAATCTGAAAGAAATACGAAAATATACTAATTGAGTGTCAAGACATAAGGTAAAATTACTGAACCGTGACATTAGGTTACAGTGACCAATAAGTATATTGGGGTCAAAGCTCTGCTAATACTCACTCATAATCTGAAAGAAGTATGAAAATATACTAATTGAGTGTCAAAATATAAGGCAAAATCACTGAACCGTGAAATTAGGTCACAGTGACCTATAAGTTTATTGGGGTCAAAGGTAAGGTCATACTCACTCATAATCTGAAAGAAGTATGAAAATATACTAATTCAGTGTCAAGATATAGGGCAAAATCACTGAACCGTGAAATTAGGTCACAGTGACCTTTAAGTATATTGGGAGTCAAAGCTCTGGTCATACTCACTCATAATCTGAAAGAAGTATGAAAATATACTAACTGAGTGTCAAGATATAAGGCAAAATCACTGAACCGTGAAATTAGGTCAAAGTGACCTATACGTTTATTGGGGTCAAAGGTAAGGTCATACTTACTCATAATCTGAAAGAAGTATGAAAATATACTAATTCAGTGTCAAGATATAAGGCAAAATCACTGAACCGTAAAATTAGGTCACAGTGACCTATAAGTTTATTGGGGTCAAAGGTAAGGTCATACTCACTCATAATCTGAAAGAAGTATGAAAATATACTAATTCAGTGTCAAGATATCACTGAACCGTGAAATTAGGTCACAGTGACCTATAAGTGTATTGGGGGTCAAAGGTCTGGTCATACATACTCATATTCTGAAAGAAGTATGAAAATATACTAATTGAGTGTCAAGATATAAGGCAAAATCTTTGAGCCGTGAAATTAGGTCACAGTGACCTATAAGTTTATTAGGGGTCAAAGCTCTGGTCATACTCACTCATAACCTGAAAGAAGTATAAAACTATACTAAATGAGTGTCAAGATATAAGACAAAATCACTGAACCGTGAAATTAGGTCACAGTGACCTATAAGTTTATTGGGGTCAAAGGTAAGGTCATACTCACTCATAATCTGAAAGAAGTATGAAAATATACTAATTCAGTGTCAAGATATAAGGCAAAATCACTGAACCGTGAAATTAGGTCACAGTGACCTATAAGTATATTGGGGGTGAAAGCTCTGGTCATACTCACTCATAATCTGAAATAAGTATGAAAATATACTAAGTGAGTGTCAAGATATAAGGCAAAATCACTGAACCGTGAAATTAGGTCACAGTGACCTATAAGTATATTGGGGGTCAAAGCTCTGGTCATACTCACTCATAATCTGAAAGAAGTATGAACATATACTAATTGAGTGTCAAGATATAAGACAAAATCACTGAACTGTGAAATTAGGTCACAGTGACCTATAAGTTTATTGGGGTCAAAGGTCAGGTCATACAGACTCATAATCTGAAAGAAGTATGAAAATATACTAATTGAGTGTCAAGATATAAGGCAAAATCACTGCATCTTACTCAAGTTTCTGGATTTTTCAGAAATGGACAGTTATCGTTGACACTGCAGATCATATCTACCACAGCAACGACTTCTGTCTACAATGGACAGAAACGGTTGAAAAATCAACGATTACTGTCTAGTGGACAGAAGTCGTTGCTGCCGCAACGACTTTTGTTCATGGTGAACAGAAGTCGTTGATGGACACTTATCGTTGCTACAGCGCTTTAAACTTTGTGCCATTTTTTGCGCTGGTAAGAAAAGATACAAGTAGGCAACGATCAGGAAAAAGCGCAATCAGAAAAAGATTCCCACTCCAAAAACCGAGGCGGGATAAAACCAAACTAACAATAAGGTACTCATTTCGTAAGCCGAATGAGCAGCTATTTTCCCAACAGGTGGCCACTCAGTTACCTAAACTTAACTAAAAATGTGATAACATACATAAGGCGCCAACAGCACAAAAAAAAATAAACACCAAGACATAAAACAATAAGAACCACCACAGAAGAAATGCCTTGGAACGATCAGTAATAAAATTACTGGCGGGCAAAAACCGGTTTTACAGGATCCTAACCTCACCCTAAGCTTCTGCAGTGATTCATAACATTTAGTTAGTTGTTCGGTCCTCGTTCGCTTATGGCCCATACTAAATCCCTTTGAACGTTTTCACTGCTTCCAAAGGATCAAACGTTTATATTTTTTTTTATTAATTATTAATTTCATTCAAACAACATCATGCGAATTTATTTCGACAACGAATCTAATGTTCCGGAGATACACAGGGATACAACTGCTACTCAGTAGCAAAACACTAAACTGAAGATCAATGTTTTATTGCGTTCAGAAGAAAAATAAATACTTTAATAGCATGAAGGCAAAAGTAGGCAATGATCACGAAATTGCGCCAATAGGAAGAAATTTAAGAAAACTTATTATTACCCGAGTTAGGAGCTAGTTTCCAATAGGCGGCCACCAAGTTACCCAAACATAACTAAAATATGAAGGCATATATAAGCTTTAACGTACAAACAGCACAAAAATTCAAAACTAAAACATAAAACAATTAGAACCAACACAGAAGTATCGCCTGGGAACGATCAGTTATATAAAATTACTGGCGAGCTTAGACTAGTTTTACTCCTCGCCTAACCCACCCTCATCTTAATAAAACTTTATATCTAAGACTATAACGGCATCAGCTGCACCATTTTCCTGATAAACGATTTTTCTTTTATTTCATGCGATTAAACTTTCTAATGCTGTGTTGATAGAAAAAAGACATGAACAGAAGAATTGTGCAGCTGGTGCTGCTTCAGTCGTAGATATTATGTTGGGATACATATCGCATGCTGTAGGATACACGTTATTTTTTCTTCTGAAGGCAGTAAGACTTGGACATTGTGTTTAGCTGACTGTCGGTAGCAGATATATCCTTGTGTATCTCCGGATGCGAAATATGTTATGTTTTAATGAAATTAAGCGTTTTCTTACCAACGAAAAAACATTTCCATTTTGACACACAATTACATGTGCTATGTTGGAATAACTTCCTTTCGGTAATGAAGACAAAAGTCAATGTTCTTTCTTATATCCTTGAGCGATGTCATCTGTTGACAAGGCTTTGTCATTTAAAATGAAAACATAAACAAACGTTATTCGTGTAAGTGATACAATGTTCTTGGAAAAACGGGTTTAATAAGGATTATTAACACGATGCGAAAGAATGTTAATACAGTGTACAAAAGAAAAAGCAAAGTATAAAGCAGTCAAATGGTTTTAAAGAAAATAAATAAAGAGACCAATAGCTTATTTTTGTTGCTCTTTATTAGTTATAACGTTTATTACGAAACATATTACATGCAATGTGCATATAATATGACGCGAGTTCAAGTTTGCAGTGACATTCAGTGCTTATTCTCATTTCGCCACCGGATACTACGTTATAATAAAGTCCATGGAGAGTTGTAAAAGCACAGAATGTACCTACTTGTAAATAGAATGATTCAGTTCAAAGGATTATTAAATGCTCTATTTAGTCTTTGTTGGCGCATTGTGGTTGTGAGGCGAGTTGTGGTTTCGCTGCAGTTTATATTTATACTGCAACATATATTTGTCCATGATTTTCGGACAACCACATTATTTTCAGACATTGACTGAATCATCATATTCAACTAATAAGATACTTATTGGTAATGCAAGATTTAAATACAGAACGTTGATTGCTTAAAATCCTCCTTATCTCTGATATTCTACACCTTATCATTCTTACATAACACTATATCGATGTTTTGTCTCTGATTTCCCTTCCTTATTAAGTCTGCAATTTATAATCAGTCAAATGTACTCTTAGAAGACTTGTTCGATGTAAAAGTTGGAACATGGTGCTAATGCGCATATCAATACTCATTAAATCAGCAACGCTGGGTTGATGGCCATGATACACACGTGTCGCCAAGAAACATGGTTCAAAAAGTTGGCAATTAACAGATGGATATGTATTAAAAACCCATTTAGATCGTGTTTCAAATCATAAGCGGGTCTAATTTTGTTTTCTTCTAGAAGAAAAGATGTAGATGACAGACGATATATTGCCTGAAAAAGCGGACATCTAAGCAAGGCTTAAGTTTCAGGAATGGTTTTATCTCATGTACGAGTAGATGTATAACGTTGAAATTGGGCCACAGAACGACTAACTTTCGGGAAATGGCTACTCAGTGAGATGGTAGATTGTTCTCTTTGAGTCCATGCTTTTAATGTCTTTGGTTGCTTTCTATCTTGGTGTGCGGGACGGACATCGGCTCTTCTTGCGACTTTTCCTGGTCATTGCTACATGTTAACATTTTATATCAGACGACGGACATCGGCTCTTCTTGCGACTTTTCCTGGTCATTGCTTACATGTCAACATTTTATATCAATCCACGGATGCAACTTATGACTTTTAAGATTTTTTACTTTATCGAAACGCTCAAGCGATCTACACTTACAATTGCATTGCAACATGATAAATAATTTATTTGAATGACAAAAATGGTCTGGCATACGGTAGGCATAACTTTATGCCAAGAAAAAACATTGCCCATGTGTATTGTTACCTTTCATTTTAATATTTTGAATGTAAAGCATCTATGTAAGTATCAGACGTTGAACTGATTGAATATTCATTCACAATTTATATTGACTTCTGGTCTTTTAGGTCTAGCGGGAACCAATAACTGTGCTAATCTTATACAAAATCATCGTATAAGTTAAAAAACTGCATGGTAAAGGCCTGATCACTATAAAAACATTGGTCGGTTTCTCATGTGTGTGTAAATGAATTGCTATTTCTACAACTTCAGTATATATTTGTTGACAATAACATAATCAGACGATAGCAGAATTCCAGATGGCTAATGCTTAGGGTACTGGACATTCGATAAACTTGCCCGAGTCTGAGCATTATTCAAGATTCAAAATCATCTTTCAAAAGGGAATGAACGTGTCTTATCTCTCCCACTTTATATGGTGCTGTGTTTCCTTGTACATATATTTAACAATATATATTTGATGACTAACGTATGGAGTAAGATAGTGGCATCTGTATTTGCGGCCTACTTTAAACCATATTTGACGAATGGATTTTCCCATCATTATCAATTGGATTTGTCCACTTTCATTTTTAGGGGCGTCAGGAGTGATTCTTAAATTTTATTCAATTTTTCGATGAAAATTCTCTAGGCAAACAGAATAGCCCCAGATGGGACGCCGCGTTCTGCGGCGTCACATCTGGGGCTATTCTGTTTGCCTATGTCCCATAAAAGGGACGCAAGGCTTAAATGAGTTAAAATTGTTCATGTTCGGAGGTCCTGTACACAAGAAGCGGCTCATTTTTAGCCGATCGTTTGTCTCCTAAACCGAGTTTTATAATACTTCCTTGGAGATTCGTTTAATTCTCTCGACATGTTTAAGCCATTTCCGATTTATCTTTTCATGCGATTAAATTTTCTAATGCTGTTTAGATAGAATTAAGTCATGATCAAAAGAATTGTGCAGCTGATGCTGCTATAGTCTTAGATATAAAGTTGACATACATATTTCATGATGTGAAAGTATTTAGTTTTATTCCGAACGGTATGCTTCTGTATCTCCGGAATATTAGATTCGTTGTCTAACAAGTTCGAAAGCTGTGAAATATAATGAAATTAAGCGTTTTCTTACCAACGCAAAAACGTTTCTGTTTTTGCACACAATTTTCAGTGCTAGGTTGGAATAACTTCCTTTCGGAAATTAAGGTAAAATTCAATGCTCTTTCATATTGTCCTTGAGTAATGTAAACTGTTGACAAGCCTTTGTCATTTAAAGTGAAAAATAAACCTACAATATCCATGTAAGGGATCCAATTTCCAGGCAAAAAAACGAGTTTATTACCAATAAAAGACAATAAATTAAGCTGTTTGTCTTTTTAATTCTTTTCTATAAAACCAACCTTTTGACTGCTTTATACTTTGTTTTTCTTACGTATCAAATTGCCATTTGATTTGGTGTTTATATTAAAAGTTCAGGACCAATCATTATAATGTTTATTATGAAATACAGTACATGTGCTGTACATAAAATATGACGCGCGTTCAAGTTTGCAGTGCCATTCAATTTCACTACCTGAGACTATAGTACGTCATTATACACTCCATGGAGTGTATAAAAGTACAGCAAGCAGTTATCTGTTAATATGAATGATTCAGTTCAAAGGAACTACGAGGGGGGTTCAGAAAGTTCTGTCATAGGTGTTATAACTTTGTTAATAGACATAATAGGTTGCTGTATTATGCCTTGATTGAAAGGGCTACATTTCTCCTATATAATGATGCCAAAACAATGCACGAAAAGAAATAAATACTTCGAAATAGACGCCTTGAAAGACACCAGGAGTAAACCACTGGCACGTTTTCTTAAATTTGTGAATATTATTTAAAGAAAATCGACTTCGAAAAAATATAATCCATGTAATATATTTTTGAAAGATAGATGAATATATCCTGCAAAAATCAAAATCATTCAGCAGAATTTAATTGAGTTATAGTAAAATGAAATATTGAAATTGGCTTGTTGTACATACATTAAAAATACAGTTTAAATTCAAATGGCATTTATTGACATCTACACGTAGTCCAGGGAGCTTAAAATGCATTTAACCATTTTATTGTTTCATCCTAGTGTGCTCTATAGTAAACTTATAAAAAAGCAAACACATATAATGGTGCAGCGGTGCCAGAAACGCTATAGGGGTACGTATTTTAATGACGTCATATACATTGCTTTATTATAAAGTCAGCATAGCATCGATAACGGCATTTTTTGTCACATTGCTTTTCTAAATATATTATTACTTATAACTGTAAAGTTGGAGAAAATTTGATCGGAAGTTATAAAGATATAACGCATGAAACGCACACAATAATATTCACAAATTCAAGAAAACGTGCCAGTGGTTTTACCCCAGGTGTCTTTCAAGGCATGTATTTCGAAGTATTTATTTTGTTCGTGCATTCTTTTGGCATCATTATAAAGGAGAAATGTAGCCCTTTCAATCAAGGTATAATACAGCAACCTATCATGTATATTAACAAAGTTATAACACCTATGACAGAACTTTCTGAACCACCCTCGTATAGCTGCTCTAACCCCATTTAATAATTCAGTGTTTGTCGGTGAATTGTAGTTTCGGGGCGAATCGTTGCATTTTGTACTTATACAGCACAATATATACATAGGCATGATTTTTAGACAACCACATTATTTTCAGACATTGACTGAATCATCTTAAACTAATGAGATACTAACTGGTAAAGCAAGATTTCAATACAGTACGTTTAATGCTTAAAAGCCATCTTATCTCTAATATTCTACACCTTATGATTCTTACATAACAATATATCGATTTATCATATATTTACTGTAAAATACGTTCTTTTTACATATGCGATACAGGCGCAAGTCCTATGCACGTATCGGGACACCATATCTCGAAAGCTGTATCAGTTCAAAATTTGTCAAAATCCATATCTCCCTAGGGAGATATGGACTCATATCACACCCCCATATCACACCCCAAATCTCGAAAGCTGTATCAGTTCAAAATTTGTCAAAATCCATATCTCCCTAGGGAGATATGGACTCATATCACACCCCCATATCACACCCCAAACCTCATATCACATCTCACGTGACCCCCACATTCGGAGCGCTCTGTTCTATTCAATAGTACGTTGTAAATTGTTCTCAATTTATAAATCAAATTTTTGTATTTGAATTTTCTGTATTAATGGTTAAATGTTATTGAATAAAATTTGTGACCAGAATTTTTTTTCATTCTTTCTTTTTTCCACTTGAAATTATGTTGGGAAACATTTTGTGCATTGAACTGTATCAAACACTTTTTTACAATAAAAATATATGATAAAGAGATCATGATATGGCAATTTTCATATCATACCCCGTATCAACCTGAGACTTCCGTATCAGCCCGAGACTCCCATATCAGCCTGAGGGCCGAAGGCCCGAGGGCTGATATGGGAGTCGAGGGCTGATACGGAAGTCGAGGGTTGATACGGGGTATGATATGAAAATTGCCATATGATAATCTCTTAGTTTTGTCTCTGATTTTCCTTCTATTCCTTATTTTAAAAGTCTGCAATTTTCAATCAAGTGAGTCAAATGTAATCTAAGAAGACTTGTAAATAAAAATAAAATGAGTCCTTTAAGAGCAGTGAACGTATTAATGAGAAAGGGGATGGGCCATACCGCGGTTTCGGCTACTTAAGCCTCTTCAGTGACCCTATAGATTTGGCAACATGGAGCAAAAGAGAATTACTGTAATTTTGCAACTTTCAACAGGATAGTCGATACAAAGACTATTATAATCCGAATGGGGCCAAATATATTAAACTTGGTTAGAAAAAAATAATCTTAACCGATAATAATTTTCTTATTACCTCACCTGAGCCGAAGGCTCACAAGGTGATCTTATAGTATACCAATCAGTCCGGCGTCCGTCCGTCTGGCGTCCGTCGTCCGTCCGTCCGTTGTCCACAATTTCAAAGATCTTCTTCTCTGAAATCGCTTGGCCGATGAAAGCAAATTTTGTGTGGAACATCCATAGGTAGGGGGAACGAAAGTTTGTTTGCGGGATCTTGATCACATGACCAAGATGGCCGCCACGCCCATATATGGTAAAAACCACTCCAAAAATCTTCTTCTCCAGAACTGGCGGGCCGATTTCCAAGAAACTTGGTATGTAGCATCAGGAACTCCAGCCCATCATAGTTTGCGAAAATGATGACCCTGGGATGACCTTGATATATTTTACGGCAAGGTCAATTTTGGAAACAGGCTTTTACATGGGGAAAAGTGAAAACTATGGATTGTTTGAAAACTATTGCAGCCTGAGACCTGAAAAGTGGCAGATACAAACAACTTATGGAGTAGATGAAGGTATGTGATTAATATAGGTCAAGGTCATCTCTTGACCTTGGCCTGTCTGTCGTCCATACACACTTTTCAAAGATCTTCTTCTCTGAAACCGCATGGCCAATCAAACTGAAATTTTATGTGGAGCATCTATGGATAGGGTTTACGAAAGAAAGTTTGATCGCGAAATCCAGGTCGCATGACCAAGATAGCCGCCACGCCCATATATGGTGAAAACCACTTACATCATCTTCTCCAGAACCTGCGGGCTGATTTACACGAAACTTGGTATGTAGCATTTGGGACTCAAGCCAATCATAGTTTGATAAAATGATGACCCTAGGATGACCTTGACCTTTTTTACAGCAAGGTCAATTTTGGAAACATAGGCTTTTACATGGGGAAAAAGTGAAAACTATGGATTTTTTGAAAACTATTGCAGCCTGAGACCTGAAAAGTGGTAGATGCAAAACAACTAATGGAGTCAATGAAGGTATTTGATTAATTTAGGTCAAGGTCATCTCTTGACCTTGGCCTGTCTGTCGTCCATACACACTTTTCAAAGATCTTCTTCTCTGAAACCGCTTGGCCAATGAAAGTGAAATTTTATGTTTAGCATCCATGGGTAGAGGGAACGAAAGTTTGAAATCCAGGTCACATGACCAAGATGGCCGCCATGCCCATATATGGTAAAAACCAGTAAAAATCTTCTTCTCCTGAACTGGCTGGCCGATGTTCATGAAACTTGGCATGTAGCATTTGGGGCTCCAGCCCATCATAGTTTGATCAAATTATGACACTTGGATGACCTTGACTTATTTTACAGCAAGGTCAATTTCAGACACATACATTAACGGGTCTAATTTTGTTTTCTTCTAGAAGAAACGATGTAGATGACAGTCGATATATTGCCTGAAAAGGCGGAAATCTAAGCAATGCTTAAGGTTATGATATGAGTAATGTTTAAAGGAATCATGTTTCTATCTCATGTATGAGTAGACGTATAACGTTTAAATTGGGTCACCGAACGGCTAACTTTCGGGAAATGGCCACTCAATGAGATGGTTAATTGTTTTCTATGTGTCCGTGCTTTTTGTTTCTTTATTTGCTTTCCACATTGGTGTGCTGGACGGACATTGGCTCTAATTGCGACTTTTCCTGATCATTGCTTACATGTTAACATGTAACATGTTAACACTTTCTATCTTACATGTTATGAGGCTTGTTACACTCCCGCCCGCGTAATTGTACTCCATTTACGCGTATTACGCGAGTATTACGTGCGTAAGGCCAATTACGCCCAATTAGACGTATCATGCGCGCATTTACGCGTAACATATCTCATTAATATTCATAAGTAGAGATAAATGCGTCGATGCGCGTAAGGTTGAGTCATTGCGCGTATGAAGTATCGGCCAATCAGACTGGCAATACGTTTACGCGTCTTTACGCGTATCATACGCGTAATGACAAGGAGTATAAAATCTAAAGTACCTAGGTTGATTTAATTTACAAATTCCATCGAAAATAAAGAATGTGCAAGTTGTATGGGTTTTATTGATAAATCAGAAATTCGTTGTACTCAAGATGGCGAAAAAATCAACATGAATATCGAAGTGAGGATCATCATTTTAGACTTGAAGCGTCTCGGGAAGACAACTGGACAGATAAGTAAGACACTTAGTAAGAGCGGGGCGATCTAGGACATGTTATTTGGTATTCATGAAGTGATCGAGACCGTTAATACTGCAGGTCTTAGTTTGAAAAAGATTAGATATTGTTTTGGTCTGAAGCAAAATCCGAAAAATTCGTTTAACCATACAGGCTCATTCATTACGCGTATATTACGCTAATTTTTTACGTGAAACATTTTAACTCTCGATTGGTTAGAACAATACCTATACATGTACATACGCGTATATACTCCAAATACGTGAATGACTTGCTTGACTATTTCACCGCTCATTGGTTAAAGTCATAACGCGTAATGTACGCGCATTACGCGTAACATACGCGTAAGAATAATTGAATTTTGACTGGCTATTGACACATACGCGTATGAAATAGGTGCTTATTACGTGAGTATTACTCGCGTATGTTACGCGCATTCAATGAGTACAATTACGCGGGCGGGAGTGTACCTTTCGTTTGGATATTTTGAATGTAAAGCATCCATGTCCGTATCAGACGCTTGATTGATTGAATATTCATTCACAATTTATATTGACTTCTGATCTTTTAGGTTTGGCAGAAACCAATAACTGTGCTAATTTTATACAGAATCATCATATAATTTACAACGCTGAATGGTAAAGGCCTAATCACTATGAAAACATTGGTCCGTTTCTCATGTGTGTGTAAATGAATTGCTATTTCTGCAACTTCAGAACGTATTTCTTGACAATAACATAATCAGATGATAGCAGTATTCCAAAACCATATTACACGATGGCTAATGCTAAGGCTACTAGACATTCGATAAACTTACCTTAATAATGTGCATTATTAAAGTTTCAAATCATCTTTCGAAAGGGAATGAGCGTGTTTTATCTCTCCCACTTTAAATGGTGCTGTGATTTCTTGACAAGCTACCAAACATGTAAATTGATAAGATAACTAACGTATGAAGTAGAATACTACGGTGGATCTTTATTCGCGGCCTACTTAAATTTTCCTGCTCGGAGGTCCTCAACACAAGTAGCGGCTTATTCTTAGCTCATCGTTTGTCTCCTAAACCGAGATTTCTGATACTTCCCTGGAGCTTCGTTTAATGCTCTCGACATGTTTCAGCCATTTCCAATTTATCCTCTCGTACGACTAAACTTTCTAATGCTGTTTAGATAGAATTAAGTCATGATCAGAAGAATTGTACAGCTGATGCTGCTATGGCCATATCAAGTTGACATACATATTTCATGCTGTGTAATTATTTATTTTTCTTCCGAACGGAATAAAAAAGTACCAGTAGGCAAAGATCAGGAAAAGGCGCAATCAGAAATGATTCCCACTCCAAAAACCGAGGTGGGAAAAAACAAACTAACAATCAGGTACTTATACCATGAAACATACATGTACCGTAAGCCGAATGAGCAGCTATTTTTCCAATAGGTGGCCACTCAGTTACCTTAACTTAACTAAAAAATATGAAAACATACATAAGGCGCCACCAGCACAAAAAAATTTAAACACCAAGACATAAAACAAAAAGAACCACCACAGAAGAATCGACTTGGAACGATCAGTAACACAAAGTTACTGGCGGGCTTAAACCGGTTTTACAGGTACCTAACCTCACCCTCAGCTTCTGCAGTGGTTCATAACAATTAGTTAGTTCTTCGGTCCTCGTGGTGAATCTCTAACTAGTCAATGAATCATCAAGAACAAACAAATAAATCATGATAAACATCCTGATGAATCATAAACCAGGACTCACAGATTGAGTAAGCTGCCCGACGATGGAGATCCCTGGGCGCCGAATAACTCCGGAGCAAAAGAAAAACACCAGTTGGACCCCGGTGGGCCAAGCAACAGACAAGAAGCTCCGGCCCCAACCAACTAAAATGAAGAGCTTTAAGTCGGGGCCATCATAGAGTCTGACGCCCGACCCACCGGCGTGCAATTTAAGAAGACAGCATAGTTATCGACCATGATTGGGTTAAAAACTAAGCATGCAGACTGTCGCATAACATTCAAGTTATAACCTATACGTCTGTAACGTGTTATGATTTTTCTGAACTGAAAAGAAAAATCATTTATTCCTTTAAGTTTCTTAAATTTGTAAACTAAGTCACCATAAAATTCAGGTTCCGAAAGGCCCTCACTTAAAAGCGTCTTTAACCCAGCATAATATTTGGAAATGTCTACGATAAAATTTAGAAAAGGTTTTTCGAAGTTTATGATACCGGTAGCCCTGTTGGAGAAGTTGGAGAACCCGGATCTTGAGTTTAGTTTTTGCTACTGAGTAGCATATCTCCGGAACATTAGATTCGTTGTCGAACAAGTTCGAAAGATGTGAAATATAATGAAATTAAGCGTTGTCTTACCTACGCAAAAACGTTTCCCTTTTGACACACTATTTACAGTGCAAGGTTGGAATAACTTCTTTTCGGAAATGAAAGTAAAAGTCAATGCTCTTTCCCATGTCCTTGAGTGATGTAAACTGTTGACAAGCCTTTGTCATTTAAAATGAAAACATAAACCAACAATATCAATGTAAGCGATCCAATTTCCGGGCAAAAACAAGTTTTATTTCTAATAAAAGTCAATAAATTAAGCTATTTGTCTTTTTGATTGATTGTTTTCTTTAAAACCAGCCATTGGACTGCTTTATACTTTGTTTTTCTTACGTATCAAATTATCATTTCATTGCGTGTTTATGTTTAAAGATTCAGAACCAATCTTTGGGCAGCGACCATTTGATTATGAAACGTAGAACATACAATATTGAGAGGTTGCATAGGCACTAAAACTGCAAGATTATTCTCCCTTGATCCGCCATATTGGAGACACCAGGCATGTTTCTGTGCACAATTTTAATCAGTTTTGCCACCTAAATTATCTACAACTAATAGTTATATGGACTTAAGAACTCATAATATTTTTTTCTTTGGCAAATGAAAATTAAAGAATCGAAGTTTTGTTATAAATTTCTGAAAGAGAAGGAAGATATTGTGGCTCAAAGTTAATTAAATTTGTGCTGAAAATCAGCCTGGGTGTCTCCAGCAAGAAAGAAAACTCATGGTGTGTGATGTCATCTGCAACCTCTCAATTACGCTCGTTCAAGTTTCCAGTGGCATTCAATACTTAATCTCATTTCACCACCTGACTACAGTACGTTATTATATACAGTCCATGGTGTTTTAAAGAACAGCAAGTAGTTATCTGCTAATATGAAAGAACTATAGCTGCTCTAGTCCCATTTAATAATTCAGTCTTTGTCGGCGAATTGTGTTTTTGGGGCGAATCGTTGCATTTTATACTTATACTGAACAAAAAATATATGACTCCATGATTTTTAGACAACCACATTATTTTCAGACACATTGACTGAATCATCATCTTCAACTGATGAGTTACTATCTGCTAAAGCAAGATTTAAATACAGTGCTTTAATTGCTTAATAAAAGCCTCCTTATCTCTGATAACCTGCAAGATGTCATCCTTACATAATACTGTATCGCTGTCTTCTCTCTGATTCCCCTTCCTTATTACTCTGCAAGTTTCAATTAAGTGAGTCAAATGTACTCTATGACGACTTGTTTGATGATAAAGCTGGTGCTAATGCGTATAATCAGCAAAGCTGGGTTGATGGCCATGACACACACGTGTCGCTTAGTAACCCGAGTCAATTGGTTGGCAATTAAAGCTTTAGATGGATATGTATTAAAAACATTTTATCATGTTCCGAATCATTAGCGGATCTAATTCTGTTTTTCTTCTAGAAGAAACGCTGTAATTGAAAGTCAATACGTGTGTGATGTCTGAAAAGCGGTCATCTAAGCAAAGCTTACAATTTCGACGTTTATAAATAAGAATTTTATTTTCTTCTAGAAGAAACGCTGTAATTGAAAGCCGATACGTAAAGCGGTCGTCTAAGCATAGCTCAAAATTTCGAAATTTATTAATAAGAATTTACAAGCGATGCTTACATGCTCAATGTTGCTTATAGCAGCGAAGCCTATGCAAGTATCGAAAACCTTGTCACCGGAAACAATAAAAGAAAATACATGTATGGTACAAATGCTGAGCAATGTTTAAATAAGCTGAAACTAGATAGAGCAACACGAAAGAGAAGAAGAAGACTTATCTAATCTCGACGGGATGATACCATCTGGAACAACCATCATGATAGACAGAACACGCAGAGTGATATGAAGCCATCCGACGATACACCAGATACCAATGGTCGTGACCAGTAGTCCGGGACCAGTTTTGCAGGGCGAGGATTTTGCAGTCTTATACGTTTATATGACGAGTATCGGACAGTAAAACCCTTGCTCTGTAAATCTGCGCATTCAGAGGCTCAGCTTTTGCAGAGCTCTAAGGGATATTAGAAATCAGAAGCTTAATGTATAACATACATTCATTGGATGCTCCTGGATAACCAAATCTTCCATCAGCAATTTTGGACTGACAATGTCAACATCGTTATTAAGCCGTTATTTCTTCAGCCAGACACCTTTCGGCCCGAGGGAGTCACTATTGTGTTAAAGATCAAATTTGATTTCATTTGCATAAAAGGTAACAAATGTATCAGAAAGATATCATCCATTTTATACGATGGTATTATATTCTTTACAATAGTGTCAATTTTCTCCTGCAGACTTCTGGATGCTTATTAGGTTTCTTATGCTATGATAGAACTCTTTATAAACTTCTATGTCAGTATATTTAGTTCAGAATCAGACTGTAAATAACATCTAAATGCAATTGAAACCAGTACAAGGGGAGTAAGAAGGGCACTTGTGCAATTGTACTTCAACAAATTCAACATCTGCATCTAATTGAGATTGTTCGAGAGAAACATACTGAACTCTGTATCACGTTCATAAGACTAAACATAAAGATTTGTAGAACCATTGAAAGTGTCACAGTAGTTTCAAATATCGCTTATTCTACAACTGGTTTGGCGCTTCAGACTTTTTGAAGATACGTTTGAGCGTAATTCCTGGAACATCTGGCAAAGTAAATTCCTGGAAAAAAAATTAAAAAGCATTGCAAATAACAATGAATGAACGAAAGAAGGTTCAATAACTTTTGCATAAATAAAACTTCTGCCACATTCCAATTGATATCACATGATATTTTCTTACAGATGCGCTTTTTTTGTTAACCTCATTTTTCTTTGTAATGTAATATACGTTCAAACATACCAATTTTGTTATAGCGATCGACATAACCAGGAGTATTTTTTTCTGAAATATGGAATATTTTTATGGACAACTTTGACTTTATAAAGCGTGGTACATGTACATCAAATGTTTCTGTGGAGCTAGTTTTAAAATCATCAACCAATAACTGTATTACCACTTACCACAAGAAGTACATCCCCCTGCATGTATGCCTTCATGACTTGCTTCTTACCACCGTCCTTGTTAAGTGGTGTCGTTTCTTGATGCCACACGCCGTTGCAGTACGACGCTTTTGTCTGAAAGAGCGAATGACTTAAATTGGTACATGTTCATGTATATACACCTTTATTAAGATATAATGTCAACTTTCTAACAATTATTTTTATTTTCAACTTGAGAGTCTCAACTCATATCAAACATTTTGAACTCCAACTATGCATGGTACGGGATATGAAGTCTCATTAGCGACTTTTAAGAAGAGCGAGCATTACACATCTCCTTGTACAATTTGAATGGGGAGAGAGGTCAAAGTTTATAGTGGATTACAAACTGTTGACATTTGTACGCACCTTAATTGGCATATCAGTATCTTTTATCTCCATCTCTTCGTCCATTTTAATCGACATGTTATAGTCAACACCGTCCAACGTTGCCTTCTCGTAGAACGTGTCACCACTTCTTGAAATTGTAAACTTTTGTTTTCTGATGGCGAATGCTTTTTCCTTCACTGCATCTGACATTTCTATAAATAAATAAATGAAGAAGCACAAAGAGCGGCGATTGCACATACAGCGACAAAGAACAACAAAGGTTTGTTCAGGAACCATTCATAGCAGGTAAAATGCCTTCACAATCATTCAACATCGCCTACCTGTATATAGCTTGTAATCAATGACAAGTTTTCAACAGGTCACCTCTTAGAGTTAGTGTAGCTACGCACACGTATGTCATAAAGCATACGCAACTGTCATAGTTACTCAGCCTACAGCCAATCAACGTTAGACATCTTAAATAGTTTTTTGTGAAATGAGATTACACACCATAGCCTTGAACTGCAGGGTCTGCTTGCGATTTAAACTCCTCAGCGCTTAAGGCTCACAGAGAAGCTTATAGGATAAACAAGCTTCAAGCGTTCGGCGTCGTTATCTTCCACAATGTTCAAAAAGGTACAAGTAGGCAAAGATCAGGAAAAGGCGCAATCAGAAAAAGATTCCCACTCCAAAAACCGAGGTGGGAAAAAACCAAACTAACAATCAGGTACTTATACCATGAAACAATCGTAAGCCGAATGGGCAGCTATTTTCCCAATAGGTGGCCACTCAGTTACCTTAACTTAACTAAAAATATGAAAACATACATAAGGCGCCAACAGCACAAAAAAATTTTAAACACCAAGACATAAAACAAAAAGAACCACCACAGAAGTATCGACTTGGAACGATCAGTAACACAAAGTTACTGGCGGGCTTAAACCGGTTTTACATGGCCATAACCTCACCCTCAGCTTCTGCAGTGGTTCATAACATTTAGTTAGTTATTCGGTCCTCGTGGTGAATCCCTAACTAGTCAATGAATTATCAAGAACAAACAAATAAATCATGATAAACATCCTGATGAATCAAAAACCAGGACTCACAGACTGAGTAAGCTGCCCGACGATGGAGATCCCTGGGCGCCGAATAACCTACTAACTCCGGAGCAAAAGAAAAACACCAGTTGGACCCCGGTGGGCCAAGCAACAGACAAGAAGCTCCGGCCCCAACCAACTAAAATGAATAGCTTTATGTCGGGGCCATCATAGAGTCTGACGCCCGACCCACCGGCGTGCAATTAAAGAAGGCAGCATAGTTATCAACCATGATTGGGTTAAAAACTAAGCATGCAGACTGTCGCATAACATTCAAGTTATAACCTATACGTTTGTAACGTGTTATGATTTTTCTGAACTGAAAAGAAAAATCATTAATTCCTTTAAGTTTCTTAAATTTGTAAACCAAGTCACCATAAAATTCAGGTTCCGAAAGGCCCTCACTTATCAAACATCTTTTCTGGAGCTGCTTGGCCACTGGAAGCCAAGTTTTATATGAAGCGTCTATAGGAAGGCGAACGGACATAATCCAGGTCCCGGAGCAATATATAGAGGCTATTTACTTTTTTGAGGTGAATACCAAATATATTTCATCAAGTGAGTTGAAAACATCAAAATTTTCACGAGTGCGTATTTACCGATAAAAGGTAATTTTTCTTTTTATTTTATACAATACACGGGCATTTTCCTATTCACAAAGCAGTGAAAATGCAAAAACCAAACATTTTTGAAAACACCAATAATTTTGGTACCACATTGTTCCTAACGTTCTAACTAAGAAAATGAATACCCACACTTTATGTTTTCGTTCGTAAATAACGGAGTTATAGGCATTTGAATTTCTAAACTGAGGCACATTTAATGACGTCAAGTGAATGGAAACGTCAGAAGTAATCCAAACTCTACAGTGAAAATATCGGCTGATATCAATCACTAGTGAAAATATCAATATCAATTCTGCAGTGAAAATATCACTTTTATCCACTTTTGATACACATTAATTTCACTGCTAAGTATAAAATAAACATTTACTATTTTACCGTGATAGTCAAACATGTTTACAGGTATATACTAGATTACGACCATTGGTCCTCTGGTTATTCCATTAGTATATGTTAAGAGCGAGAAAATTTCCTTATGAAGTAACATACCTGACGCAATGATGAACTGATCAAGGTTTTCACTATTTACTAAAGTCCATGTTCCACCAAATACTTTTTCACACTCTTCTGCAGACATGTTGTATCTCACCATCAAGATAACATACCCATGTGATGTATACCCCCTTTAACACCACTTAGCATGCTTAGTATAGTAAATCAGATGGGTGAAGTTAGCCGAAGTAGCCTGACCAGCCGAGGTAGGCTACTTCGGCTGGCCGGAGTAGCCTGACCAGCCGAGGTAGGCTACTTCGGCTGGCCGGAGTAGCCTGACCATCCGAAGTAGCAGAAATTGCTGGCATATGTAGCCGAAACAGCCGCATTGACGTGCGCGGAGTTTAGGGAGCAAGCGACCTAGTGGGATTTACAGTAGAAGGGATGTACTTTCAGACCACATAAGCGGCTATGTCGGGAAAACTTTGATGACCGAAAATGGAAATTTCTGTATAGTATTGCAATGTGTCGGTACCAACTCGGGCTGGTTTCTCACGGAACCCCACCGAGTTTAGGGAGTTCGAGACCCAGTGGGGCTTGTAGTCTATACAAGTGCCTTTACAGCCCATAGGTCGGTTATATTGGGAAAACTCTGGTTTGTCGGAAATTTTAACTCAAACATTGGGAAACGTGAACATTCATGGGTTTGCGGGTGGGGTAAGAGGCACCCCTGTCATTGACGTGCGCGGAGTTTAGGGAGCAAGCGACCTAGTGGGATTTACAGTAGAAGGAATGTACTTTCAGACCACATAAGCGGCTATGCCGGGAAAACTCTAGTTTTCGAGAAATAGGGGTACAAAAATGACCAAAAATGGAAATTTCTGTATAGTATTGCAATGTGTCGGTACCAACTCGGGCTGGTTTCTCACAGAACCCCACCGAGTTTAGGGAGTTCGAGACCCAGTGGGTCTTGTAGTCCATACAAGTGCCTTTACAGCCCATAGGTCGGTTATACTGGGAAAACTCTGGTTTGTCGAAAATTTCAACTCAAACATTGGGAAACGTGAACATTCATGGGTTTGGGGGTGGGGTTTAAGGCACCCCTGTCATTGACGTGCACGGAGTTTAGGGAGCAAGCGACCTAGTGGGATTTACAGTAGAATGTATGTACTTTTAGACCACATAATTGGCTATGCCGGGAAAACTCTAGTTTTCGAGAAACAGGGGTACAAAAATGACCAAAAATGGAAACTTCTGTATAGTATTGCAATGTGTCGGTACCAACTCGGGCTGGTTTCTCACAGAACCCCACCGAGTTTAGGGAGTTCGAGACCCAGTGGGGCTTGTAGTCCATACAAGTGCCTTTACAGCCCATAGGTCGGTTATACTGGGAAAACTCTGGTTTGTCGGAAATTTCAACTCAAACATTGGGAAACGTGAACATTCATGGGTTTGGGGGTGGGGTAAGAGGCACCCCTGTCGTTGACGTGCGCGGAGTTTAGGGAGCAAGCGACCTAGTGGGATTTACAGTAGAAGGGATGTACTTTTAGACCACATAAGCGGCTATGCCGGGAAAACTCTAGTTTTCGAAAAAATAGGGGTACAAAAATGACCAAAAATGGAAATTTCTGTACAGTATTGCAATGTGTCGGTACCAACTCGGGCTGGTTTCTCACAGAACCCCACCGAGTTTAGGGAGTTCGAGACCCAGTGGGTCTTGTAGTCCATACAAGTGCCTTTACAGCCCATAGATCGGTTATACTGGAAAAACTCTGGTTTGTCGGAAATTTCAACTCAAACATTGGGAAACGTGAACATTCATTGGTTTGGGGGTGGGGTATGAGGCACCCCTGTCATTGACGTGCGCGGAGGTTAGGGAGCAAGCGACCTAGTGGGATTAACAGTAGAAGGGATGTACTTTCAGACCATATAAGCGGCTATGTCGGGAAAACTCTGGTTTTCGAGAAATAGGGGTACAACGATGACCGAAAATGGAAATTTCTGTATAGTATTGCAATGTGTCGGTACCAACTCGGGCTGGTTTCTCACAGAACCCCACCGAGTTTAGGGAGTTCGAGACCCAGTGGGGCTTGTAGTCTATACAAGTGCCTTTACAGCCCATAGGTCGGTTATACTAGGAAAACTCTGGTTTGTCGGAAATTTCAACTCAAACATTGGGAAACGTGAACATTCATGGTTTTGGGGGTGGGGTAAGAGGCACCCCTGTCATTGACGTGCACGGAGTTTAGGGAGCAAGCGATCTAGTGGGATTTACAGTAGAATGGATGTACTTTCAGACCATATAAGCGGCTATGTCGGGAAAACTCTGGTTTTCGAGAAATAGGGGTACAAAAATGACCAAAAATGGAAATTTCTGTATAGTATTGCAATGTGTCGGTACCAACTCGGGCTGGCTTCTCACAGAACCCCACCGAGTTTAGGGAGTTCGAGACCCAGTGGGGCTTGTAGTCCATACAAGTGCCTTTACAGCCCATAGGTTGGTTATACTGGGAAAACTCTGGTTTGTCGGAAATTTTAACTCAAACATTGGGAAACGTGAACATTCATGGGTTTGGGGGTGGGTTATAAGGTACCCCTGTGATTGGCGAGCACGGAGTTTAGAGAGCAAGCGACCTAGTGGGATTTACAGTAGAAGGGATGTACTTTTAGACCATATAAGCGGCTATGTCGGAAAAACTCTGGTTTTCGAGAAATAGGGGTACAAAGATGACCGAAAATGGAAATTTCTGTACAGTTTTGCAATGTGTCGGTACCAAAACGGGCTGGTTTCTCACAGAACCCCACCGAGTTTAGGGAGTTCGAGACTCAGTGGGCCTTGAAGTCCATACAAGTGCCTTTACAGCCCATAGGTCGGTAATACTGGGAAAACTCTGGTTTGTCGGAAATTTCAACTCAAACATTGGGAAATATGAACATTCATGGGTTTGGGGGTGGGGTATGAGGCACCCCTGTCATTGACGTGCGCGGAGTTTAGGGAGCAAGCGACCTAGTGGGATTTACAGTAGAATGTATGTACTTTTAGACCACATAATTGGCTATGCCGGGAAAACTCTAGTTTTCGAGAAACAGGGGTACAAAAATGACCAAAAATGGAAATTTCTGTATAGTATTGCAATGTGTCGGTACCAACTCTGGCTGGTTTCTCACAGAACCCCACCGAGTTTAGGGAGTTCGAGACCCAGTGGGGCTTGTAGTCCATACAAGTGCCTTTACAGCCCATAGGTCGGTTATACTGGAAAAACTCTGGTTTGTCGGAAATTTCAACTCAAACATTGGGAAACGTGAACATTCACGGGTTTGGAGGTGGGGTAAGAGGCACCCCTGTCATTGACGTTCGCGGAGTTTAGGGAGCAAGCGACCTAGTGGGATTTACAGTAGAAGGGATGTACTTTTAGGCCACATAAGCGGCTATGCCGGGAAAACTCTAATTTTCGAAAAAATCGGGGTACAAAAATGACCAAAAATGGAAATTTCTGTACAGTATAGCAATGTGTCGGTACCAACTCGGGCTGGTTTCTCACAGAACCCCACCGAGTTTAGGGAGTTCGAGACCCAGTGGGGCTTGTAGTCCATACAAGTGCCTTTACAGCCCATAGGTCGGTTATACTGGGAAAACTCTGGTTTGTCGGAAATTTCAACTTAAACATTGGGAAACGTGAACATTCATGGGTTTGGGGGTGGGGTATGAGGCACCCCTGTCATTGACGTGCGCGGAGTTTAGGGAGCAAGCGACCTAGTGGGATTTACAGTAGAATGGATGTACTTTCAGACCATATAAGCGGCTATGTCGGGAAAACTCTGGTTTTCGAGAAATAGGGGTACAAAGATGACCGAAAATGTAAATTTCTGTATAGTATTGCAATGTGTCGGTACCAACTCGGGCTGGTTTCTCACAGAACCCCACCGAGTTTAGGGAGTTCGAGACCCAGTGGGGCTTGTATTCTATACAAGTGCCTTTACAGCCAATAGGTCGGTTATACTGGGAAAACTCTGGTTTGTCGGAAATTTCAACTCAAACATTGGGAAACGTGAACATTCATGGGTTTGGGGGTAGGGTAAGAGGCACCCCTGTCATTGACGTGCGCGGAGTTTAGGGAGCAAGCGACCTAGTGGGATTTACAGAAGAAGGAATGTACTTTAAGACCACATAAGCGGCTATGCCGGGAAAACTCTAGTTTTCTAGAAATAGGGGTACAAAAATGACCAAAAATGGAAATTTCTGTACAGTATTGCAATGTGTCGGTACCAACTCGGGCTGGTTTCTCACAGAACCCCATCGAGTTTAGGGAGTTCGAGACCCAGTGAGGCTTGTAGTCCATACAAGTGCCTTTACAGCCCATAGGTCGGTTATACTGGGAAAACTCTGGTTTGTCGGAAATTTCAACTCAAACATTGGGAAACGTGAACATTCATGGGTTTGGAGGTGGGGTATGAGGCACCCCTGTCATTGACGTGCGCGGAGTTTAGGGAGCAAGCGACCTAGTGGGATTTACAGTAGAATGGATGTACTTTCAGACCATATAAGCGGCTATGTCGGGAAAACTCTGGTTTTCGAGAATTAGGGGTACAAAGATGACGGAAAATGGAAATTTCTGTATAGTATTGCAATGTGTCGGTACCAACTCGGGCTGGTTTCTCACAGAACCCCACCGAGTTTAGGGAGTTCGAGACCCAGTGGGGCTTGTAGTCTATACAAGTGCCTTTACAGCCAATAGGTCGGTTATACTGGGAAAACTCTGGTTTGTCGGAAATTTCAACTCAAACATTGGGAAACGTGAACATTCATGGGTTTGGGGGTGGGGTAAGAGGCACCCCTGTCATTGACGTGCGCGGAGTTTAGGGAGCAAGCGACCTAGTGGGATTTACAGAAGAAGGAATGTACTTTCAGACCACATAAGCGGCTATGCTGGGAAAACTCTAGTTTTCTAGAAATAGGGGTACAAAAATGACAAAAAAAAATGGAAATTTCTGTACAGTATTGCAATGTGTCGGTACCAACTCGGGCTGGTTTCTCACAGAACCCCATCGAGTTTAGGGAGTTCGAGACCCAGTGAGGCTTGTAGTCCATACAAGTGCCTTTACAGCCCATAGGTCGGTTATACTGGGAAAACTCTGGTTTGTCGGAAATTTCAACTCAAACATTGGGAAACGTGAACATTCATGGGTTTGGGGGTGGGGTATGAGGCACCCCTGTCATTGACGTGCGCGGAGTTTAGGGAGCAAGCGACCTAGTGGGATTTACAGTAGAATGGATGTACTTTCAGACCATATAAGCGGCTATGTCGGGAAAACTCTGGTTTTCGAGAAATAGGGGTACAAAGATGACGGAAAATGGAAATTTCTGTATAGTATTGCAATGTGTCGGTACCAACTCGGGCTGGTTTCTCACAGAACCCCACCGAGTTTAGGGAGTTCGAGACCCAGTGGGGCTTGTAGTCTATACAAGTGCCTTTACAGCCCATAGGTCGGTTATACTGGGAAAACTCTGGTTTGTCGGAAATTTCAACTCAAACATTGGGAAACGTGAACATTCATGGGTTTGGGGGTGGGGTAAGAGGCACCCCTGTCATTGACGTGCGCGGAGTTTAGGGAGCAAGCGACCTAGTGGGATTTACAGAAGAAGGAATGTACTTTCAGACCACATAAGCGGCTATGCCGGGTAAACTCTAGTTTTCTAGAAATAGCGGTACAAAAATGACCAAAAATGGAAATTTCTGTACAGTATTACAATGTGTCGGTACCAACTCAGGCTGGTTTCTCACAGAACCCCATCGAGTTTAGGGAGTTCGAGACCCAGTGAGGCTTGTAGTCCATACAAGTGCCTTTACAGCCCATAGGTCGATTATACTGGGAAAACTCTGGTTTGTCGGAAATTTCAACTCAAACATTGGGAAACGTGAACATTCATGGGTTTGGGGGTGGGGTAAGAGGCACCCCTGTCATTGACGTGCGCGGAGTTTAGGGAGCAAACGACCTAGTGGGATTTACAGTAGAAGGGACGTACTTTTAAACCACATAAGCGGCTATGCCGGGAAAACTCTAGTTTTCGAAAAAATAGGGGTACAAAAATGACCGAAAATGGAAATTTCTGTACAGTATTGCAATGTGTCGGTACCAACTCGGGCTGGTTTCTCACAGAACCCCACCGAGTTTAGGGAGTTCGAGACCCAGTGGGCCTTGTAGTCCATACAAGTGCCTTTACAGCCCATAGGTCGGTAATACTGGGAAAACTCTGGTTTGTCGGAAATTTCAACTCAAACATTGGGAAACGTGAACATTCATGGGTTTGGGGGTGGGGTATGAGGCACCCCTGTCATTGACGTGCGCGGAGTTTAGGGAGCAAGCGACCTAGTGGGATTTACAGTAGAAGGGATATACTTTCAGACCATGTAAGCGGCTATGTCGGGAAAACTCTGGTTTTCGAGAAATAGGGGTACAAAGATGACCGAAAATGGAAATTTCTGTATAGTATTGCAATGTGTCGGTACCAACTCGGGCTGGTTTCTCACAGGACCCCACCGAGTTTAGGGAGTTCGAGACCCAGTGGGGCTTGTAGTCTATACAAGTGCCTTTACAGCCCATATGTCGGTTATACTGGGAAAACTCTGGTTTGTCGGAAATTTCAACTCAAACATTGGGAAACGTGAACATTCATGGTTTTGGGGGTGGGGTAAGAGGCACCCCTGTCATTGACGTGCGCGGAGTTTAGGGAGCAAGCGACCTAGTGGGATTTACAGTAGAAGGAATGTACTTTCAGACCACATAAGCGGCTATGCCGGGAAAACTCTAGTTTTCGAGAAATAGGGGTACAAAAATGACCAAAAATGGAAATTTCTGAATAGTATTGCAATGTGTCGGTACCAACTCGGGCTGGTTTCTCACAGAACCCCACCGAGTTTAGGGAGTTCGAGACCCAGTGGGTCTTGTAGTCCATACAAGTGCCTTTACAGCCCATAGGTCGGTTATACTGGGAAAACTCTGGTTTGTCGAAAATTTCAACTCAAACATTGGGAAACGTGAACATTCATTGGTTTGGGGGTGGGGTATGAGGCACCCCTGTCATTGACGTGCGCGGAGTTTAGGGAGCAAGCGACCTAGTGGGATTTACAGTAGAAGGAATGTACTTTCAGACCACATAAGCGGCTATGCCGGGAAAACTCTAGTTTTCGAAAAAATAGGGGTACAAACATGACCAAAAATGGAAATTTCTGTACAGTATTGCAATGTGTCGGTACCAACTCGGGCTGGTTTCTCACAGAACTCCACCGAGTTTAGAGAGTTGAGACCCAGTGGGGCTTGTAGTCCATACAAGTGCCTTTACAGCCCATAGGTCGGTAATACTGGGAAAACTCTGGTTTGTCGGAAATTTCAACTCAAACATTGGGAAACGTGAACATTCATGGGTTTGGGGGTGGGGTATGAGGCACCCCTGTCATTGACGTGCGCAGAGTTTAGGGAGCAAGCGACCTAGTGGGATTTACAGAAGAAGGGATGTACTTTCAGACCATATAAGCGGCTATGTCGGGAAAACTCTGGTTTTCGAGAAATAGGGGTACAAAGATGACCGAAAATGGAAATTTCTGTATAGTATTGCAATGTGTCGGTACCAACTCGGGCTGGTTTCTCACAGAACCCCACCGAGTTTAGGGAGTTCGAGACCCAGTGGGGCTTGTAGTCTATACAAGTGCCTTTACAGCCCATAGGTCGGTTATACTGGGAAAACTCTGGTTTGTCGGAAATTTCAACTCAAACATTGGGAAACGTGAACATTCATGGTTTTGGGGGTGGGGTAAGAGGCACCCCTGTCATTGACGTGCTCGGAGTTTAGGGAGCAAGCGACCTAGTGGGATTTACAGTAGAAGGAATGTACTTTCAGACCACATAAGCGGCTATGCCGGGAAAACTAGTTTTCGAGAAATAGGGGTACAAAAATGACCAAAAATGGAAATTTCTGTATAGTATTGCAATGTGTCGGTACCAACTCGGGCTGGTTTCTCACAGAACCCCACCGAGTTTAGGGAGTTCGAGACCCAGTGGGTCTTGTAGTCCATACAAGTGCCTTTACAGCCCATAGGTCGGTTATACTGGGAAAACTCTGGTTTGTCGAAAATTTCAACTCAAACATTGGGAAACGTGAACATTCATTGGTTTGGGGGTGGGGTATGAGGCACCCCTGTCATTGATGTGAGCGGAGGTTAGGGAGCAAGCGACCTAGTGGGATTTACAGTAGAAGGAATGTACTTTCAGACCACATAAGCGGCTATGCCGGGAAAACTCTAGTTTTCGAAAAAATAGGGGTACAAAAATGACCAAAAATGGAAATTTCTGTACAGTATTGCAATGTGTCGGTACCAACTCGGGCTGGTTTCTCACAGAACCCCACCGAGTTTAGGGAGTTCGAGACCCAGTGGGGCTTGTAGTCCATACAAAGGCCTTTACAGCCCATAGGTCGGTTATACTGGGAAAACTCTGGTTTGTCGGAAATTTCAACTCAAACATTGGGAAACGTTAACATTCATGGGTTTGGGGGTGGGGTAAGAGGCACCCCTGTCATTGACGTGCGCGGAGATTAGGGAGCAAGCGACCTAGTGGGATTTACAGTAAAAGGGATGTACTTTTAGACCACATAAGCGGCTATGCCGGGAAAACTCTAGTTTTCGAAAAAATAGGGGTACTAAAATGACCAAAAATGGAAATTTCTGTACAGTATTACAATGTGTCTGTACCAACTCGGGCTGGTTTCTCACAGAACCCCACCGAGTTTAGGGAGTTCGAGACCCAGTGGGGCTTGTAGTCCATACAAGTGCCTTTACAGCCCATAGATCGGTTATACTGGGAAAACTCTGGTTTGTCGGAAATTTCAACTCAAACATTGGGAAGCGTGAACATTCATTGGTTTGGGGGTGGGGTATGAGGCACCCCTGTCATTGACGTGCGCGGAGTTTAGGGAGCAAGCGACCTAGTGGGATTAACAGTAGAAGGGATGTACTTTCAGACCATATAAGCGGCTATGTCGGGAAAACTCTGGTTTTCGAGAAATAGGGGTACAAAGATGACCAAAAATGGAAATTTCTGTATAGTATTGCAATGTGTCGGTACCAACTCGGGCTGGTTTCTCACAGAACCCCACCGAGTTTAGGGAGTTCGAGACCCAGTGGGGCTTGTAGTCTATACAAGTGCCTTTACAGCCCATAGGTCGGTTATACTGGGAAAACTCTGGTTTGTAGGAAATTTTAACTCAAACATTGGGAAACGTGAACATTCATGGTTTTGGGTGTGGGGTAAGAGGCACCCCTGTCATTGACGTGCGCGGAGTTTAGGGAGCAAGCGACCTAGTGGGATTTACAGTAGAAGGAATGCACTTTCAGACCACATAAGCGGCTTTGCCGGGAAAACTCTAGTTTTCGAGAAATAGGGGTACAAAAATGACCAAAAATGGAAATTTCTGTATAGTATTGCAATGTGTCGGTGCCAACTCGGGCTGGTTTCTCACAGAACCCCACCGAGTTTAGGGAGTTCGAGACCCAGTGGGTCTTGTAGTCCATACAAGTGCCTTTACAGCCCATAGGTCGGTTATACTGGGAAAACTCTGGTTTGTCGAAAATTTCAACTCAAACATTGGGAAACGTGAACATTCATGGGTTTGGGGGTGGGGTATAAGGCACCCCTGTCATTGACGTGCACGGAGATTAGGGAGCAAGCGACCTAGTGGGATTTACAGTAGAAGGGATGTATTTTCAGACCACATAAGCGGCTATGCCGGGAAAACTCTAGTTTTCTAGAAATAGGGGTACAAAAATGACCAAAAATGGAAATTTCTGTACAGTATTGCAATGTGTCGGTACCAACTCGGGCTGGCTTCTGACAGAACCCCACCGAGTTTAGGGAGTTCGAGACCCAGTGGGGCTTGTAGTCCATACAAGTGCCTTTACAGCCCATAGGTGGGTTATACTGAGAAAACTCTGGTTTGTCGGAAATTTTAACTCACACATTGGGAAACGTGAACATTCATGGGTTTGGGGGTGGGGTATAAGGTACCCCTGTGATTGGCGAGCACGGAGTTTAGGGAGCAAGCGACCTAGTGGGATTTACAGTAGTAGGGATGTACTTTTAGACCATATAAGCGGCTATGTCGGGAAAACTCTGGTTTTCGAGACATAGGGGTACAAAGATGACCGAAAATGGAAATTTCTGTACAGTATTGCAATGTGTCGATACCAAAACGGGCTGGTTTCTCACAGAACCCCACCGAGTTTAGGGAGTTCGAGACCCAGTGGGCCTTGTAGTCCATACAAGTGCCTTTACAGCCCATAGGTCGGTAATACTGGGAAAACTCTGGTTTGTCGGAAATTTCAACTCAAGCATTGGGAAACATGAACATTCATGGGTTTGGGGGTGGGGTATGAGGCACCCCTGTCATTGACGTGCGCGGAGTTTAGGGAGCAAGCGACCTAGTGGGATTTACAGTAGAATGTATGTACTTTTAGACCACATAATTGGCTATGCCGGGAAAACTCTAGTTTTCGAGAAACAGGGGTACAAAAATGACCAAAAATGGAAATTTCTGTATAGTATTGCAATGTGTCGGTACCAACTCGGGCTGGTTTCTCACAGAACCCCACCGAGTGTAGGGAGTTCGAGACCCAGTGGGGCTTGTAGTCCATACAAGTGCCTTTACAGCCCATAGGTCGGTTATACTGGGAAAACTCTGGTTTGTCGGAAATTTTAACTCAAACATTGGGAAACGTGAACATTCACGGGTTTGGTGTTTGGGTAAGAGGCACCCCTGTCATTGACGTTCGCGGAGTTTAGGGAGCAAGCGACCTAGTGGGATTTACAGTAGAAGGGATGTACTTTTAGACCACATAAGCGGCTATGCCGGGAAATCTCTAGTTTTCGAAAAAATAGGGGTACAAAAATGACCAAAAATGGAAATTTCTGTACAGTATTGCAATGTGTCGGTACCAACTCGGGCTGGTTTCTCACAGAACCCCACCGAGTTTAGGGAGTTCGAGACCCAGTGGGGCTTGTAGTCCATACAAGTGCCTTTACAGCCCATAGGTCGGTTATACTGGGAAAACTCTGGTTTGTCGGAAATTTCAACTCAAACATTGGGAAACGTGAACATTCATGGGTTTGGGGGTGGGGTATGAGGCACCCCTGTCATTGACGTGCGCGGAGTTTAGGGAGCAAGCGACCTAGTGGGATTTACAGGAGAATGGATGTTCTTTCAGACCATATAAGCGGCTATGCCGGGAAAACTCTGGTTTTCGAGAAATAGGGGTACAAAGATGACCGAAAATGGAAATTTCTGTATAGTATTGCAATGTGTCGGTACCAACTCGGGCTGGTTTCTCACAGAACCCCACCGAGTTTAGGGAGTTCGAGACCCAGTGGGGCTTGTAGTCTATACAAGTGCCTTTACAGCCCATAGGTCGGTTATACTTGGAAAACTCTGGTTTGTCGGAAATTTCAACTCAAACATTGGGAATCGTGAACATTCATTGGTTTGGGGGTGGGGTAAGAGGCACCCCTGTCATTAACGTGCGCGGAGTTTAGGGAGCAAACGACCTAGTGGGATTTACAGAAGAAGGAATGTACTTTCAGACCACATAAGCGGCTATGCCGGGAAAACTCTAGTTTTCTAGAAATAGGGGTACAAAAATGACCAAAAATGGAAATTTCTGTACAGTATTGCAATGTGTCGGTACCAGCTCGGGCTAGTTTCTCACAGAACCCCACCGAGTTTAGGGAGTTCGAGACCCAGTGAGGCTTGTAGTTCATACAAGTGCCTTTACAGCCCATAGGTCGGTTATACTGGGAAAACTCTGGTTTGTCGGAAATTTCAACTCAAACATTGGGAAACGTGAACATTCATGGGTTTGGGGGTGGGGTAAGAGGCACCCCTGTCATTGACGTGCGCGGAGTTTAGGGAGCAAACGACCTAGTGGGATTTACAGTAGAAGGGACGTACTTTTAAACCACATAAGCGGCTATGCCGGGAAAACTGTAGTTTTCGAAAAAATAGGGGTACAAAAATGACCGAAAATGGAAATTTCTGTACAATATTGCAATATGTCGGTACCAACTCGGGCTGGTTTCTCACAGAACCCCACCGAGTTTAGGGAGTTCGAGACCCAGTGGGCCTTGTAGTCCATACAAGTGCCTTTACAGCCCATAGGTCGGTAATACTGGGAAAACTCTGGTTTGTCGGAAATTTCAACTCAAACATTGGGAAACGTGAACATTCATGGGTTTGGGGGTGGGGTAAGAGGCACCCCTGTCATTGACGTGCGCGGAGTTTAGGGAGCAAACGACCTAGTGGGATTTACAGTAGAAGGGGCGTACTTTTAAACCACATAAGCGGCTATGCCGGGAAAACTCTAGTTTTCGAAAAAAAAGGGGTACAAAAATGACCGAAAATGGAAATTTCTGTACAGTATTGCAATGTGTCGGCACCAACTCGGGCTGGTTTCTCACAGAACCCCACCGACTTTAGGGAGTTCGAGACCCAGTGGGGCTTGTAGTCCATACAAGTGCCTTTACAGCCCATAGGTCGGTTATACTGGGAAAACTCTGGTTTGTCGGAAATTTCAACTAAAACATTGGGAAACGTGAACATTCACGGTTTTGGGGGTGGGTATGAGGCACCCCTGTCTTTGACGTGCGCGGAGTTTAGGGAGCAAACGACCTAGTGGGATTTACAGTAGAAGGGACGTACTTTTAAAATACATAAGCGGCTATGCCGGGAAAACTCTAGTTTTCGAAAAAATAGGGGTACAAAAATGACCGAAAATGGAAATTTCTGTACAGTATTGCAATGTGTCGGTACCAACTCGGGCTGGTTTCTCACAGAACCCCACCGAGTTTAGGGAGTTCGAGACCCAGTGGGGCTTGTAGTCCATACAAGTGCCTTTACAGCCCATAGGTCGGTAATACTGGGAAAACTCTGGTTTGTCGGAAATTTCAACTCAAACATTGGGAAACGTGAACATTCATGGGTTTGGGGGTGGGGTATGAGGCACCCCTGTCATTGACGTGCGCGGAGTTTAGGGAGCAAGCGACCTAGTGGGATTTACAGTAGAAGGGATGTACTTTCAGACCATATAAGCGGCTATGTCGGGAAACCTTTGCTTTTCGAGAAATAGGGGTACAAAGATGACCGAAAATGGAAATTTCTGTATAGTATTGCAATGTGTCGGTACCAACTCGGGCTGGTTTCTCACAGAACCCCACCGAGTTTAGGGAGTTCGAGACCCAGTGGGGCTTGTAGTCTATACAAGTGCCTTTACAGCCCATAGGTCGGTTATACTGGGAAAACTCTGGTTTGTCGGAAATTTCAACTCAAACATTGGGAAACGTGAACATTCATGGTTTTGGGGGTGGGGTAAGAGGCACCCCTGTCATTGACGTGCGCGGAGTTTAGGGAGCAAGCGACCTAGTGGGATTTACAGTAGAAGGAATGTACTTTCAGACCATATAAGCGGCTATGCCGGGAAAACTCTAGTTTTCGAAAAAATAGGGATACAAAAATGACCAAAAATGGAAATTTCTGTACAGTATTGCAATGTGTCGGTACCAACTCGGGCTGGTTTCTCACAGAACCCCACCGACTTTAGGGAGTTCGAGACCCAGTGGGGCTTGTAGTCCATACAAAGGCCTTTACAGCCCATAGGTCGGTTATACTGGGAAAACTCTGGTTTGTCGGAAATTTCAACTCAAACATTGGGAAACGTGAACATTCATAGGTTTGGGTGTGTGGTAAGAGGCACCCCTGTCATTGACGTGCGCGGAGTTTAGGGAGCAAGCGACCTAGTGGGATTTACAGTAGAAGGGATGTACTTTTAGACCACATAAGCGGCTATGCCGGGAAAACTCTAGTTTTCGAAAAAATAGGGGTACTAAAATGACCAAAAATGGACATTTCTGTATAGTATTACAATGTGTCGGTACCAACTCGGGCTGGTTTCTCACAGAACCCCACCGAGTTTAGGGAGTTCGAGACCCAGTGGGGCTTGTAGTCCATACAAGTGCCTTTACAGCCCATAGATCGGTTATACTGGGAAAACTCTGGTTTGTCGGAAATTTCAACTCAAACATTGGGAAACGTGAACATTCATTGGTTTGTGGGTGGGGTATGAGGCACCCCTGTCATTGACGTGCGCGGAGTTTAGGGAGCAAGCGACCTAGTGGGATTTACAGTAGAATGTATGTACTTTTAGACCACATAATTGGCTATGCCGGGAAAACTCTAGTTTTCGAGAAACAGGAAACAGGGGTACAAAAATGACCAAAAATGGAAATTTCTGTATAGTATTGCAATGTGTCGGTACCAACTCGGGCTGGTTTCTCACAGAACCCCACCGAGTTTAGGGAGTTCGAGACCCAGTGGGGCTTGTAGTCCATACAAGTGCCTTTAGAGCCCATAGGTCGGTTATACTGGGAAAACTCTGGTTTGTCGGAAATTTTAACTCAAACATTGGGAAACGTGAACATTCACGGGTTTGGAGGTTGGGTAAGAGGCACCCCTGTCATTGACGTGCGCGGAGTTTAGGGAGCAAGCGACCTAGTGGGATTTACAGTAGAATGGATGTACTTTCAGACCATATAAGCGGCTATGTCGGGAAAACTCTGGTTTTCGAGAAATAGGGGTACAAAGATGACGGAAAATGGAAATTTCTGTATAGTATTGCAATGTGTCGGTACCAAATCGGGCTGGTTTCTCACAGTACCCCACCGAGTTTAGGGAGTTCGAGACCCAGTGGGGCTTGTAGTCTATACAAGTGCCTTTACAGCCCATAGGTCGGTTATACTGGGAAAACTCTGGTTTGTCGGAAATTTTAACTCAAACATTGGGAAACGTGAACATTCATGGTTTTGGGTGTGGTGTAAGAGGCACCCCTGTCATTGACGTGCGCGGAGTTTATGGAGCAAGCGACCTAGTGGGATTTACAGTAGAAGGAATGTACTTTCAGACCACATAAGCGGCTTTGCCGGGAAAACTCTAGTTTTCGAGAAATAGGGGTACAAAAATGACCAAAAATGGAAATTTCTGTATAGTATTGCAATGTGTCGGTACCAACTCGGGCTGGTTTCTAACAGAACCCCACCGAGTTTAGGGAGTTCGAGACCCAGTGGGTCTTGTAGTCCATACAAGTGCCTTTACAGCCCATAGGTCGGTTATACTGGGAAAACTCTGGTTTGTCGAAAATCAACTCAAACATTGGGAAACGTGAACATTCATGGGTTTGGGGGTGGGGTATAAGGCACCCCTGTCATTGACCTGCACGGAGTTTAGGGAGCAAGCGACCTAGTGGGATTTACAGTAGAAGGGATGTATTTTCAGACCACATAAGCGGCTATGCCGGGAAAGCTCTAGTTTTCTAGAAATAGGGGTACAAAAATGACCAAAAATGGAAATTTCTGTACAGTATTGCAATGTGTCGGTACCAACTCGGGCTGGTTTCTCACAGAATCCCACCGAGTTTAGGGAGTTCGAGACCCAGTGGGGCTTGTAGTCCATACAGGTGCCTTTACAGCCCATAGGTCGGTTATACTGAGAAAACTCTGGTTTGTCGGAAATTTTAACTCAAACATTGGGAAACGTGAACATTCATGGGTTTGGGGGTGGGGTATAAGGTACCCCTGTGATTGGCGAGCACGGAGTTTAGGGAGCAAGCGACCTAGTGGGATTTACAGTAGTAGGGATGTACTTTTAGACCATATAAGCGGCTATGTCGGGAAAACTCTGGTTTGCGAGAAATAGGGGTACAAAAATGACCAAAAATGGAAATTTCTGTACAGTATTGCAATGTGTCGGTACCAACTCGGGCTGGTTTCTCACAGAACCCCACCGAGTTTAGGGAGTTCGAGACCCAGTGGGGCTTGTAGTCCATACAAGTGCCTTTACAGCCCATAGGTCGGTTATACTGGGAAAACTCTGGTTTGTCGGAAATTTTAACTCAAACATTGGGAAACGTGAACATTCATGGTTTTGGGGGTGGGGTAAGAGGCACCCCTGTCATTGACGTGCGCGGAGTTTAGGGAGCAAGCGACCTAGTGGGATTTACAGTAGAAGGAATGTACTTTCAGACCACATAAGCGGCTATGCCGAGAAAACTCTAGTTTTCGAGAAATAGTGGTACAAAAATGACCAAAAATTTAAATTTCTGTATAGTATTGCAATGTGTCGGTACCAACTCGGGCTGGTTTCTCACAGAACCCCACCGAGTTTAGGGAGTTCGAGACCCAGTGGGTCTTGTAGTCCATACAAGTGCCTTTACAGCCCATAGGTCGGTTATACTGGGAAAACTCTGGTTTGTCGAAAATTTCAACTCAAACATTGGGAAACGTGAACATTCATAGGTTTGGGGGTGGGGTATAAGGCACCCCTGTCATTAACGTGCACGGAGTTAAGGGAGCAAGCGACCTAGTGGGATTTACAGTAGAAGGGATGTATTTTCAGACCACATAAGCGGCTATGCCGGGAAAACTCTAGTTTTCTAGAAATAGGGGTACAAAAATGACCAAAAATGGAAATTTCTGTACAGTATTGCAATGTGTCGGTACCAACTCGGGCTGGCTTCTCACAGAACCCCACCGAGTTTAGGGAGTTCGAGACCCAGTGGGGCTTGTAGTCCATACAAGTGCCTTTACAGCCCATAGGTCGGTTATACTGAGAAAACTCTGGTTTGTCGGAAATTTTAACTCAAACATTGGGAAACGTGAACATTCATGGGTTTGGGGGTGGGGTATAAGGTACCCCTGTGATTGGCGAGCACGGAGATTAGGGAGCAAGCGACCTAGTGGGATTTACAGTAGTAGGGATGTACTTTTAGACCATATAAGCGGCTATGTCGGGAAAACTCTGGTTTTCGAGAAATAGGGGTACAAAGATGACCGAAAATGGAAATTTCTGTACAGTATTGCAATGTGTCGGTACCAAAACGGGCTGGTTTCTCACAGAACCCCAACGAGTTTAGGGAGTTCGAGACCCAGTGGGCCTTGTAGTCCATACAAGTGCCTTTACAGCCCATAGGTCGGTAATACTGGGAAAACTCTGGTTTGTCGGAAATTTCAACTCAAACATTGGGAAACATGAACATTCATGGGTTTGGGGGTGGGGTATGAGGCACCCCTGTCATTGACTTGCGCGGAGTTTAGGGAGCAAGCGACCTAGTGGTATTTACAGTAGAATGTATGTACTTTTAGACCACATAATTGGCTATGCCGGGAAAACTCTAGTTTTCGAGAAACAGGGGTACAAAAATGACCAAAAATGGAAATTTCTGTATAGTATTGCAATGTGTCGGTACCAACTCGGGCTGGTTTCTCACAGAACCCCACCGAGTTTAGGGAGTTCGAGACCCAGTGGGGCTTGTAGTCCATACAAGTGCCTTTAGAGCCCATAGGTCGGTTATACTGGGAAAACTCTGGTTTGTCGGAAATTTTAACTCAAACATTGGGAAACGTGAACATTCACGGGTTTGGAGGTTGGGTAAGAGGCACCCCTGTCATTGACGTTCGCGGAGTTTAGGGAGCAAGCGACCTAGTGGGATTTACAGTAGAAGGGATGTACTTTTAGACCACATAAGCGGCTATGCCGGGAAATCTCTAGTTTTCGAAAAAATAGGGGTACAAAAATGACCAAAAATGGAAATTTCTGTACAGTATTGCAATGTGTCGGTACCAACTCGGGCTGGTTTCTCACAGAACCCCACCGAGTTTAGGGAGTTCGAGACCCAGTGGGGCTTGTAGTCCATACAAGTGCCTTTACAGCCCATAGGTCGGTTATACTGGGAAAACTCTGGTTTGTCGGAAATTTCAACTCAAACATTGGGAAACGTGAACATTCATGGGTTTGGGGGTGGGGTATGAGGCACCCCTGTCATTGACGTGCGCGGAGTTTAGGGAGCAAGCGACCTAGTGGGATTTACAGTAGAATGGATGTTCTTTCAGACCATATAAGCGGCTATGTCGGGAAAACTCTGGTTTTCGAGAAATAGGGGTACAAAGATGACCGAAAATGGAAATTTCTGTATAGTATTGCAATGTGTCGGTACCAACTCGGGCTGGTTTCTCACAGAACCCCACCGAGTTTAGGGAGTTCGAGACCCAGTGGGGCTTGTAGTCTATACAAGTGCCTTTACAGCCCATAGATCGGTTATACTGGGAAAACTCTGGTTTGTCGGAAATTTCAACTCAAACATTGGAAATCGTGAACATTCATTGGTTTGGGGGTGGGGTAAGAGGCACCCCTGTCATTGACGTGCGCGGAATTTAGGGAGCAAACGACTAAGTGGGATTTACAGAAGAAGGAATGTACTTTCAGACCACATAAGCGGCTATGCCGGGAAAACTCTAGTTTTCTAGAAATAGGGGTACAAAAATGACCAAAAATGGAAATTTCTGTACAGTATTGCAATGTGTCGGTACCAACTCGGGCTGGTTTCTCACAGAACCCCACCGAGTTTAGGGAGTTCGAGACCCAGTGAGGCTTGTAGTTCATACAAGTGCCTTTACAGCCCATAGGTCGGTTATACTGGGAAAGCTCTGGTTTGTCGGAAATTTCAACTCAAACATTGGGAAACGTGAACATTCATGGGTTTGGGGGTGGGGTAAGAGGCACCCCTGTCATTGACGTGCGCGGAGTTTAGGGAGCAAACGACCTAGTGGGATTTACAGTAGAAGGGACGTACTTTTAAACCACATAAGCGGCTATGCCGGGAAAACTCTAGTTTGTGAAAAAATAGGGGTACAAAAATGACCGAAAATGGAAATTTCTGTACAGTATTGCAATGTGTCGGTACCAACTCGGGCTGGTTTCTCACAGAACCCCACCGAGTTTAGGGAGTTCGAGACCCAGTGGGCCTTGTAGTCCATACAAGTGCCTTTACAGCCCATAGGTCGGTAATACTGGGAAAACTCTGGTTTGTCGGAAATTTCAACTCAAACATTGGGAAACGTGAACATTCATGGGTTTGGGGGTGGGGTAAGAGGCACCCCTGTCATTGACGTGCGCGGAGTTTAGGGAGCAATCGACCTAGTGGGATTTACAGTAGAAGGGACGTACTTTTAAACCACATAAGCGGCTATGCCGGGAAAACTATAGTTTTCGAAAAAATAGGGGTACAAAAATGACCGAAAATGGAAATTTCTGTACAGTATTGCAATGTGTCGGTACCAACTCGGGCTGGTTTCTCACAGAACCCCACCGAGTTTAGGGAGTTCGAGACCCAGTGGGGCTTGTAGTCCATACAAGTGCCTTTACAGCCCATAGGTCGGTTATACTGGGAAAACTCTGGTTTGTCGGAAATTTCAACTCAAACATTGGGAAACGTGAACATTCATGGTTTTGGGGGTGGGTATGAGGCACCCCTGTCATTGACGTGCGCGGAGATTAGGGAGCAAACGACCTAGTGGAATTTACAGTAGAAGGGACGTACTTTTAAACCACATCAGCGGTTATGCCGGGAAAACTCTAGTTTTCGAAAAAATAGGGGTACAAAAATGACCGAAAATGGAAATTTCTGTACAGTATTGCAATGTGTCGGTACCAACTCGGGCTGGTTTCTCACAGTACCCCACCGAGTTTAGGGAGTTCGAGACCCAGTGGGCCTTGTAGTCCATACAAGTGCCTTTACAGCCCATAGGTCGGTAATACTGGGAAAACTCTGGTTTGTCGGAAATTTCAACTCAAACATTGGGAAACGTGAACATTCATGGGTTTGGGGGTGGGGTATGAGGCACCCCTGTCATTGACGTGCGCGGAGTTTAGGGAGCAAGCGACCTAGTGGGATTTACAGTAGAAGGGATGTACTTTCAGACCATATAAGCGGCTAGGTCGAGAAAACTCTGGTTTTCGAGAAATAGGGGTACAAAGATGACCGAAAATGGAAATTTCTGTATAGTATTGCAATGTGTCGGTACCAACTCGGGCTGGTTTCTCACAGAACCCCACCGAGTTTAGGGAGTTCGAGACCCAGTGGGGCTTGTAGTCTATACAATTGCCTTTACAGCCCATAGGTCGGTTATACTGGGAAAACTCTGGTTTGTCGGAAATTTCAACTCAAACATTGGGAAACGTGAACATTCATGGTTTTAGGGGTGGGGTAAGAGGCACCCCTGTCATTGACGTGCGCGGAGTTTAGGGAGCAAGCGACCTAGTGGGATTTACAGTAGAAGGAATGTACTTTCAGACCACATCAGCGGCTATGCCGGGAAAACTCTAGTTTTCGAGAAATAGGGGTACAAAAATGACCAAAAATGGAAATTTCTGTATAGTATTGCAATGTGTCGGTACCAACTCGGGCTGGTTTCTCACAGAACCCCACCGAGTTTAGGGAGTTCGAGACCCAGTGGATCTTGTAGTCCATACAAGTGCCTTTACAGCCCATAGGTCGGTTATACTGGGAAAACTCTGGTTTGTCGAAAATTTCAACTCAAACATTGGGAAACGTGAACATTCATGGGTTTGGGGGTGGGGTATGACGCACCCCTGTCATTGACGTGCGCGGAGTTTAGGGAGCAAGCGACCTAGTGGGATTTACAGTAGAAGGAATGTACTTTCAGACCACATAAGCGGCTATGCCGGGAAAACTCTAGTTTTCGAAAAAATAGGGGTACAAAAATGACCAAAAATGGAAATTTCTGTACAGTATTGCAATGTGTCGGTACCAACTCGGGCTGGTTTCTCACAGAACCCCACCGAGTTTAGGGAGTTCGAGACCCAGTGGGGCTTGTAGTCCATACAAGTGCCTTTACAGCCCATAGGTCGGTTATACTGGGAAAACTCTGGTTTGTCGGAAATTTCAACTCAAACATTGGGAAACGTGAACATTCATGGGTTTGGGGGTGGGGTATGAGGCACCCCTGTCATTGACGTGCGCGGAGTTTAGGGAGCAAGCGACCTAGTGGGATTTACAGTAGAAGGGATGTACTTTCAGACCATATAAGCGGCTATGTCGGGAAAACTCTGGATTTCGAGAAATAGGGGTACAAAAATGACCAAAAATGGAAATTTCTGTACAGTATTGCAATGTGTCGGTACCAACTCGGGCTGGTTTCTCACAGAACCCCACCGAGTTTAGGGAGTTCGAGACCCAGTGGGGCTTGTAGTCTATACAAGTGCCTTTACAGCCCATAGGTCGGTTATACTGGGAAAACTCTGGTTTGTCGGAAATTTTAACTCAAACATTGGGAAACGTGAACATTCATGGTTTTGGGTGTGGGGTAAGAGGCACCCCTGTCATTGACGTGCGCGGAGGTTAGGGAGCAAGCGACCTAGTGGAATTTACAGTAGAAGGAATGTACTTTTAGACCACTTAAGCGGCTATGCCGGGAAAACTCTAGTTTTCGAGAAATAGGGGTACAAAAATGACCAAAAATGGAAATTTCTGTATAGGATTGCAATGTGTCGGTACCAACTCGGGCTGGTTTCTCACAGAACCCCACCGAGTTTAGGGAGTTCGAGACCCAGTGGGTCTTGTAGTTCATACAAGTGCCTTTACAGCCCATAGGTCGGTTATACTGGGAAAACTCTGGTTTGTCGAAAATTTCAGCTCAAACATTGGGAAACGTGAACATTCATGGGTTTTGGGGTGGGGTATAAGGCACACCTGTCATTGACGTGCACGGAGTTTAGGGAGCAAGCGACCTAGTGGGATTTACAGTAGAAGGGATGTATTTTTAGACCACATAAGCGGCTATGCCGGGAAAACTCTAGTTTTCTAGAAATAGGGGTACGAAAATGACCAAAGATGGAAATTTCTGTACAGTATTGCAATGTGTCGGTACCAACTCGGGCTGGTTTCTCACAGAACCCCACCGAGTTTAGGGAGTTCGAGACCCAGTGGGGCTTGTAGTCCATACAAGTGCCTTTACAGCCCATAGGTCGGTTATACTGGGAAAACTCTGGTTTGTCAAAAATTTTAACTCAAACATTGGGAAACGTGAACATTCATGGGTTTGGGGGTGGGGTATAAGGTACCCCTGTGATTGGCGAGCACGGAGTTTAGGGAGCAAGCGACCTAGTGGGATTTACAGTAGAAGGGATGTACTTTTAGACCATATAAGCGGCTATGTCGGGAAAACTCTGGTTTTCGAGAAATAGGGGTACAAAGATGACCGAAAATGGAAATTTCTGTACAGTATTGCAATGTGTCGGTACCAACTCGGGCTGGTTTCTCACAGAACCCCACCGAGTTTAGGGAGTTCGAGATCCAGTGGGCCTTGTAGTCCATACAAGTGCCTTTACAGCCCATAGGTCGGTTATACTGGGAAAACTCTGGTTTGTCGGAAATTTCAACTCAAACATTGGAAAACGTGAACATTCATTGGTTTGGGGGTTGGGTAAGAGGCACCCCTGTCATTGACGTGCGCGGAGTTTAGGGAGCAAGCGACCTAGTGGGATTTATAGAAGAAGGAATGTACTTTTAGACCACATAAACGGCTATGCCGGGAAAACTCTAGTTTTCTAGAAATAGGGGTACAAAAATGACCAAAAATGGAAATTTCTGTACAGTATTGCAATGTGTCGGTACCAACTCGGGCTGGTTTCTCACAGAACCCCACCGAGTTTAGGGAGTTCGAGACCCAGTGGGGCTTGTAGTCCATACAAGTGCCTTTACAGCCCATAGGTCGGTTATACTGGGAAAACTCTGGTTTGTCGGAAATTTCAACTCAAACATTGGGAAACGTGAACATTCATGGTTTTGGGGGTGGGGAAAGAGGCACCCCTGTCATTGACGATAAGGGAGCAAGTGACCTATTGGGATTTTTAGTAGAAGGGATGTACGTTCAGACCACATAAGCGGCTATGCCGTGAAAACTCTAGTGTTCGAGAGATAGGGGTACAAAAATGACCAAAAATGGAAATTTCTGTATAGTATTGCAATGTGTCGGTACCAACTCGGGCTGGTTTCTCACAGAACCCCACCGAGTTTAGGGAGTTCGAGACCCAGTGGGTCTTGTAGTCCATACAAGTGCCTTTACAGCCCATAGGTCGGTTATACTGGGAAAACTCTGGTTTGTCGAAAATTTCAACTCAAACATTGAGAAACGTGAACATTCATGGGTTTGGGGGTGGGGTATAAGGCACCCCTGTCATTGACGTGCACGGAGTTTAGGGAGCAAGCGACCTAGTGGGATTTACAGTAGAAGGGATGTATTTTCAGACCACATAAGCGGCTATGCCGGGAAAACTCTAGTTTTCTAGAAATAGGGGTACAAAAATGACCAAAAATGGAAATATCTGTACAGTATTGCAATGTGTCGGTACCAACTCGGGCTGGTTTCTCACAGAACCCCACCGAGTTTAGGGAGTTCGAGACCCAGTGAGGCTTGTAGTCCATACAAGTGCCTTTACAGCCCATAGGTCGGTTATACTGGGAAAACTCTGGTTTGTCGGAAATTTTAACTCAAACATTGGGAAACGTGAACATTTATGGGTTTGGGGGTGGGGTATGAGACACCCCTGTCATTGATCTGCGCGGAGTTTAGGGAGCAAGCGACCTAGTGGGATTTACAGTAGAATGGATGTACTTTTAGACCACATAATTGGCTATGCCGGGAAAACTCTAGTTTTCGAGAAACAGGGGTACAAAGATGACCAAAAATGGAAATTTCTGTATAGTATTGCAATGTGTCGGTACCAACTCGGGCTGGTTTCTCACAGAACCCCACCGAGTTTAGGGAGTTCGAGACCCAGTGGGGCTTGTAGTCCATACAAGTGCCTTTACAGCCCATAGGTCGGTTATACTGGGAAAACTCTGGTTTGTCGATAATTTTAACTCAAACATTGGGAAACGTGAACATTCATGGGTTTGGGGGTGGGGTATAAGGTACCCCTGTCATTGGCGTGCACGGAGTTTAGGGAGCAAGCGACCTAGTGGTATTTACAGTAGAAGGGATGTATTTTCAGACCACATAAGCGGCTATGTCGGGAAAACTCTGGTTTTCGAGAAATAGGGGTACAAAGATGACCGAAAATGGACATTTCTGTACAGTATTGCAATGTGTCGGTACCAACTCGGGCTGGTTTCTCACAGAACCCCACCGAGTTTAGGGAGTTCGAGACCCAGTGGGGCTTGTAGTCCATACAAGTGCCTTTACAGCCCATAGGTCGGTTATACTGGGAAAACTCTGGTTTGTCGGACATTTTAACTCAAACATTGGGAAACGTGAACATTCATGGGTTTGGGGGTGGGGTAAGAGGCACCCCTGTCATTGACGTGCGCGGAGTTTAGGGAGCAAGCGACCTAGTGGGATTTACAGTAGAATGGATGTACTTTTAGACCACATAAGCGGCTATGCCGGGAAAACTCTAGTTTTTTGAAAAATAGGGGTACAAAAATGACCAAAAATGGAAATTTCTGTATAGTATTGCAATGTGTCGGTACCAACTCGGGCTGGTTTCTCACAGAACCCCACCGAGTTTAGGGAGTTCGAGACCCAGTGGGGCTTGTAGTCCATACAAGTGCCTTTACAGCCCATAGGTCGGTTATACTGGGAAAACTCTGATTTGTCGGAAATTTCAACTCAAACATTGGGAAATGTGAACATTCATTGGTTTGGGGGTGGGGTAAGAGGCACCCCTGTCATTGACGTGCGCGGAGTTTAGGGAGCAAGCGACCTAGTGGGATTTACAGTAGAAGGAATGTACTTTCAGACCACATCAGCGGCTATGCCGGGAAAAGTCTAGTTTTCTAGAAATATGGGGTACAAAAATGACCGAAAATGGAAATTTCTGTACAGTATTGCAATGTGTCGGTACCAACTCGGGCTGGTTCCTCACAGAACCCCACCGAGTTTAGGGAGTTCGAGACCCAATGGGGCTTGTAGTCCATACAAGTGCCTTTACAGCCCATAGGTCGGTTATACTCGGCTGAGACACAATCAGGGTTGCCTTTACTACCTTGGTCATGTTATGCATCTGTAATTCAGTGTGATATTATCCAATACCTATTGTTTTTATTTTATTATAACACTGGGATAATAAGCTTTCTGGCGATATATAATGATACCATATTGTGTACAATATTTTGCGTCAGTGAGAGATTATATGCTAAAAAAACACTGTTTTTAACATATTATGATGTTGCACTTTTATTTTGGGTGTTTTGTAAACATGTTTGCTTTAATGTTCATGAATGAAATATGTTGCATATGGCTCTAGAACCAAGGAGACGTATGTCCCATGTAATATACTTTTTACGGCTTTGAATTTGGACTAAAATTAATGAAAATATGGAGTATGAAGTGAAACAGTACTTTTCTTATGTTTTTCAATTTTTCATGGTGTCTTTAGTTGGCAGGTAAAAAAATTACACCCATGATCAGAACATGATTTTTTTGTATCTAGTCTTTCATTGTTAAGACAATAGAAAGTTAAGAATCAATGGAAATTGAATTTATCCTCACAGTGAAGAGTACTTGTTTTTTTAAAAATCATCATTTTTATGTAGAGTCCTTAGCCCCTATTTTCATAATGGATGTTCAAAGCCAGATTCCTATTAACAAGGATGAAATGGTCTTATTATTTTTCAGACTGAGGACTAGTAAAACATGGCTGAAGGTTTTAACAAGAAATTGTATAGGACCGCTGATGTGGTCAAATATATTTTTTGCATGGCCTGTAGAGTCCGTAGCCCCATGTTAAGAGACACCCTAGAAATAAAATGTGTGTTGCAGTCAAAGTTTCCTTCAATTTTTCATATGCAACCACACATGTTACATTGTATTAAATTAACTGCAGCATGGAACAATGACTTATCTAGGCTGCATATGATCTTATTTAAGCAGCCCAAAACACTGGTTTGAAGCTCCTTTTCTGACCTATCCCCATTACCCATTATGGTGAAATTTGAAAAACGCGAGAGCCAAAAGAATTATTTCTGGAATATAAACCTGATAGGTCATAAGTTATTATAAACCAAGAAAAATGAAAATACAAAGAGGTTACTTTTTTGCCTCAAGTGCAACACAAAAGGCAACCCTGATTGTGTCTCAGCCGACTGGGAAAACTCTGGTTTGTCGGAAATTTTAACTCAAACATTGGGAAACGTGAACATTCATGGGTTTGGGGGTGGGGTATAAGGTACTCCTGTCATTGGCGTGCACGGAGTTTAGGGAGCAAGCGACCTAGTGGGATTTACAGTAGAAGGGATGTATTATCGGACCACATAAGCGGCTATGCCGGGAAAACTCTAGTTTTCTAGAAATAGGGGTACTAAAATGACCAAAAATGGAAATTTCTGTACAGTATTGCAATGTGTCGGTACCAACTCGGGCTGGTTTCTCACAGAACCCCACCGAGTTTAGGGAGTTCGAGACCCAATGGGGCTTGTAGTGCATACAAGTGCCTTTACAGCCCATAGGTCGGTTATACTGGGAAAACTCTGGTTTGTCGGAAATTTTAACTCAAACATTGGGAAACGTGAACATTCATGGGTTTGGGGGTGGGGTATAAGGTACCCCTGTCATTGGCGTGCACGGAGTTTAGGGAGCAAGCGACCTAGTGGGATTTACAGTAGAAGGGATGTATTATCGGACCACATAAGCGGCTATGCCGGGAAAACTCTAGTTTTCTAGAAATAGGGGTATTAAATGACCAAAAATGGAAATTTCTGTACAGTATTGCAATGTGTCGGTACCAACTCGGGCTGGTTTCTCACAGAACCCCACCGAGTTTAGGGAGTTCGAGACACAATGGGGCTTGTAGTGCATACAAGTGCCTTTACAGCCCATAGGTCGGTTATACTGGGAAAACTCTGGTTTGTCGGAAATTTTAACTCAAACATTGGGAAACGTGAACATTCATGGGTTTGGGGGTGGGGTATAAGGTACCCCTGTCATTGGCGTGCACGGAGTTTAGGGAGCAAGCGACCTAGTGGGATTTACAGCGGCTATGTCGGGAAAACTCTGGTTTTCGAGAAATAGGGGTACAAAGATGACCAAAAATGGACATTTCTGTACAGTATTGCAATGTGTCGGTACCAACTCGGGCTGGTTTCTCACAGAACCCCACCGAGTTTAGGGAGTTCGAGACCCAGTGGGGCTTGTAGTCCATACAAGTGTCTGGTTTGTCGGAAATTTTAACTCAAACATTGGGAAACGTGAACATTCATGGGTTTGGGGGTGGGGTAAGAGGCATCCCTGTCATTGACGTGCGCGGAGTTTAGGGAGCAAGCGACCTAGTGGGATTTACAGTAGAATGGATGTACTTTTAGACCACATAAGCGGCTATGCCGGGAAAACTCTAGTTATTTGAGAAATAGGGGTACAAAAATGACCAAAAATGAAAATTTCTGTATAGTATTGCAATGTGTCGGTACCAACACGGGCTGGTTTCTCACAGAACCCCACCGACATTAGGGAGTTCGAGACCCAGTGGGAATTGTAGTCCATACAAGTGCCTTTACAGCCCATAGGTCGGTTATACTGGGAAAACTCTGGTTTGTCGAAAATTTTAACTCAAACATTGGGAAACGTGAACATTCATGGGTTTGGGGGTGGGGTATAAGGCACCCCTGTCATCGACGTGCACGGAGTTTAGGGAGCAAGAGACCTAGTGGGATTTACAGTAGAAGGGATGTATTTTCAGACCAGATAAGCGGCTATGCCGGGAAAACTCTAGTTTTCTAGAAATAGGGGTACAAAAATGACCAAAAATGGAAATTTCTGTACAGTATTGCAATGTGTCGGTACCAACTCGGGCTAGTTTCTCACAGAACCCCACCGAGTTTAGGGAGTTCGAGACCCAGTGGTGCTTGTAGTCCATACAAGTGCCTTTACAGCCCATAGGTCGGTTATACTGGGAAAACTCTGGTTTGTCGGAAATTTTAACTCAAACATTGGGAAACGTGAACATTCATGGGTTTGGGGGTGGGGTATAAGGTACCCCTGTCATTCCGACAAACCAGAGTTTTCCCAGTATAACCGACCTATGGGCTGTAAAGGCACTTGTATGGACTACAAGCCCCACTGGGTCTCGAACTCCCTAGACTCGGTGGGGTTCTGTGAGAAACCAGCCCGAGTTGGTACCGACACATTGCAATACTATACAGAAATTTCCATTTTTGGTCATTTTTGTACCCCTGTTTCTAGAAAACCAGAGTTTTCCCGGCAAAGCCAATTATGTGGTCTAAAAGTACATACATTCTATTGTAAATCCCACTAGGTCGCTTGCTCCCTAAACTCCGCGCACGTCAATGACAGGGGTGCCTTATACCCCACCCCGAAACCCATGAATGTTCACATTTCCAATGTTTGAGTTGTAATTTCCGACAAACCAGAGTTTTCCCAGTATTACCAACCTATGGGCTGTAAAGGCACTTGTATGGACTACAAGGCCCACTGGGTCTCGAACTCCCTAAACTCGGTGGGGTTCTGTGAGAAACCAGCCCGAGTTGGTACCGACACATTGCAATACTGTACAGAAATTTCCATTTTCGGTCATATTTGTACCCCTATTTCTCGAAAACCAGAGTTTTCCCGACATAGCCGCTTATATGGTCTAAAAGTACATCCCTTCTACTGTAAATCCCACTAGGTCGCTTGCTCCCTAAACTCCGTGCACGCCAATGACAGGGGTACCTTATACCCCACCCCCAAACCCATGAATGTTCACGTTTCCCAATGTTTGAGTTAAAATTTCCGACAAACCAGAGTTTTCCCAGTATAACCAACCTATGGGCTGTAAAGGCACTTGTATGGACTACAAGCCCCACTGGGTCTCGAACTCCCTAAACTCGGTGGGGTTCTGTGAGAAACCAGCCCGAGTTGGTACCGACACATTGCAATACTGTACAGAAATTTCCATTTTTGGTCCTTTTTGTACCCCTATTTCTCGAAAACTAGAGTTTTCCCGGCATAGCCGCTTATGTGATCTAAAAGTATATCCCTTCTACTGTAAATCCCACTAGTTCGCTTGCTCCCTAAACACCGTGCACGTCAATGACAGGGGTGCCTTATACCCCACCCCCAAACCCATGAATGTTCACGTTTCCCAATGTTTGAGTTGAAATTTCCGACAAACCAGAGTTTTCCCAGTATAACCGACCTATGGGCTGTAAAGGCACTTGTATGGACTACAAGCCCCACTGGGTCTCGAACTCCCTAAACTCGTCGGGGTTCTGTGAGAAACCAGCCCGAGTTGGTACCGACACATTGCAATACTGTACAGAAATTTCCATTTTTGGTCATTTTTGTACCCCTATTTCTAGAAAACTAGAGTTTTCCCGGCATAGCCGCTTATGTGGTCTGAAAGTACATTCCTTCTTCTGTAAATCCCACTAGGTCGCTTGCTCCCTAATCTCCGCGCACGTCAATGACAGGGGTGCCTCTTACCCCACCCCCAAACCCATGAATGTTCACGTTTCCCAATGTTTGAGTTGAAATTTCCGACAAACCAGAGTTTTCCCAGTATAACCGACCTATGGGCTGTAAAGGTACTTGTATAGACTACAAGCCCCACTGGGTCTCGAACTCCCTAAACTCGGTGGGGTTCTGTGAGAAACCAGCCCGAGTTGGTACCGACACATTGCAATACTATACAGAAATTTCCATTTTCGGTCATCTTTGTACCCCTATTTCTCGAAAACCAGAGTTTTCCCGACATAGCCGCTTATATGGTCTGAAAGTACATCCCTTCTACTGTAAATCCCACTAGGTCGCTTGCTCCCTAAACTCCGCGCACGTCAATGACAGGGGTGCCTCATACCCCACCCCCAAACCCATGAATGTTCACGTTTTTCCCAATGTTTGAGTTGAAATTTTCGACAAACCAGAGTTTTCCCAGTATAACCGACCTATGGGCTGTAAAGGCACTTGTATGGACTACAAGCCCCACTGGGTCTCGAACTCCCTAAACTCGGTGGGGTTCTGTGAGAAACCAGCCCGAGTTGGTACCGACACATTGCAATACTGTACAGAAATTTCCATTTTTGGTCATTTTTGTACCCCTATTTTTTCGAAAACTAGAGTTTTTCCGGCATAGCCAATTATGTGGTCTAAAAGTATATCTCTTCTACTGTAAATCCCACTAGGTCGCTTGCTCCCTAAACTCCGTGCACGTCAATGACAGGGGTGCCTTATACCCCACCCCCAAACCCATGAATGTTCACGTTTCCCAATGTTTGAGTTGAAATTTTCGACAAACCAGAGTTTTCCCAGTATAACCGACCTATGGGCTGTAAAGGCACTTGTATGGACTACAAGCCCCACTGGGTCTCGAACTCCCTAAACTCGGTGGGGTTCTGTGAGAAACCAGCACGAGTTGGTACCGACACATTGCAATACTGTACAGAAATTTCCATTTTTGGTCATTTTTGTACCCCTGTTTCTCGAAAACTAGAGTTTTCCCGGCATAGCCAATTATGTGGTCTAAACGTACATACATTCTACTGTAAATCCCACTAGGTCGCTTGCTCCCTAAACTCCGCGCACGTCAATGACAGGGGTGCCTCATACACCACCCCCAACACCCATGAATGTTCACGTTTTCCAATGTTTGAGTTGAAATTTCCGACAAACCAGAGTTTTCCAAGTATAACCGACCTATGGGCTGTAAAGGCACTTGTATAGACTACAAGCCCCACTGGGTCTCGAACTCCCTTAACTCGGTGGGGTTCTGTGAGAAACCAGCCCGAGTTGGTACCGACACATTGCAATACTGTACAGAAATTTCCATTTTTGGTCATCTTTGTACCCCTATTTCTCGAAAACCAGAGTTTTCCCGACATAGCCGCTTATGTGGTCTAAAAGTACATCCCTTCTACTGTAAATCCCACTAGGTCGCTTGCTCCCTAAACTCCGTGCTCGCCAATCACAGGGGTACCTTATACCCCACCCCCAAACCCATGAATGTTCACGTTTCCCAATGTTTGAGTTAAATTTTCCGACAAACCAGAGTTTTCCTAGTATAACCGACCTATGGGCTGTAAAGGCACTTGTATGGACTACAAGCCCCACTGGGTCTCGAACTCCCTAAACTCGGTGGGGTTCTGTGAGAAACCAGCCCGAGTTGGTACCGACACATTGCAATACTATACAGAATTTTCCATTTTTTGGTCATTTTTGTACCCCTGTTTCTCGAAAACTAGAGTTTTCCCGGCATAGCCAATTATGTGGTCTAAAAGTACATCCATTCTACTGTAAATCCCACTAGGTCGCTTGCTCCCTAAACTCCGCGCACGTCAATGACAGTGGTGCCTCATACCACACCCCCAAACCCATGAATGTTCACGTTTCCCAATGTTTGAGTTGAAATTTCCGACAAACCAAGTTTTCCCAGTCTTACCGTCCTATGGGCTGTAAAGGCACTTGTATGGACTACAAGGCCCACTGGGTCTCGAACACCCTAAACTCGGTGGGGTTCTGTGAGAAACCAGCCCGAGTTGGTACCGACACATTGCAATACTGTACAGAAATTTCCATTTTCGGTCATAGTTGTACCCCTATTTCTCGAAAACCAGAGTTTTCCCGACATAGCCGCTTATATGGTCTAAATACATCCCTTCTACTGTAAATCCCAATAGGTCGCTTGCTCCCTAAACTCCGTGCTCGCCAATCACAGGGGTACCTTATACCCCACCCCCAAACCCATGAATGTTCACGTTTCCCAATGTTTGAGTTAAAATTTCCGACAAACCAGAGTTTTCCCAGTATAACCGACGTATGGGCTGTAAAGGCACTTGTATGGACTACAAGCCCCAGTAGGTCTCGAACTCCCTAAACTCGGTGGGGTTCTGTGAGAAACCAGCCCGAGTTGGTACCGACACATTGCAATACTGTACAGAAATTTCCATTTTTAGTCATTTTTGTACCCCTATTTCTAGAAAACTAGAGTTTTCCCGGCATAGCCGCTTATGTGGTCTAAAAGTACATCCCTTCTACTGTAAATACCACTAGGTCGCTTGCTCCCTAAACTCCGCGCACGTCAATGACAGGGGTGCCTCTTACCCCATCCCCAAAACCATGAATGTTCACGTTTCCCAATTTTTGAGTTGAAATTTTCGACAAACCAGAGTTTTCCCAGTATAACCGACCTATGGGCTGTAAAGGCACTTGTATGGACTACAAGCCCCACTGGATCTTGAACTCCCTAAACTCGGTGGGGTTCTGTGAGAAACCAGCCCGAGTTGGTACCGACACATTGCAATACCGTACAGAAATTTCCATTTTCGGTCATCTTTGTACCCCTATTTCTCGAAAACCAGAGTTTTCCCGACATAGCCGATTATATGGTCTAAAAGTACATCCCTTCTACTGTAAATCCCACTAGGTCGCTTGCTCCCTAAACTCCGTGCTCGCCAATCACAGGGGTACCTTATACCCCACCCCCAAACCCATGAATGTTCACGTTGCCCAATGTTTGAGTTAAAATTTCCGACAAACCAGAGTTTTTCCAGTATAACCGACCTATGGGCTGTAAAGGCACTTGTATGGACTACAAGCCCCACTGGGTCTCGAACTCCCTAAACTCGGTGGGGTTCTGTGAGAAACCAGCCCGAGTTGGTACCGACACATTGCAATACTGTACAGAAATTTCCATTTTTGGTCAATTTTGTACCCCTATTTCTAGAAAACTAGAGTTTTCCCGGCATAGCCGCTTATGTGGTCTGAAAATACATCCCTTCTACTGTAAATCCCACTAGGTCGCTTGCTCCCTAAACCGTGCACGTCAATGACAGGGGTGCCTTATACCCCACCCCCAAACCCATGAATGTTCACGTTTCCCAATGTTTGAGTTGAAATTTTCGACAAACCAGAGTTTTCCCAGTATAACCGACCTATGGGCTGTAAAGGCACTTGTATAGACTACAAGCCCCACTGAGTCTCGAACTCCCTAAACTCGGTGGGGTTCTGTGAGAAACCAGCCCGAGTTGGTACCGACACATTGCAATACTGTACAGAAATTTCCATTTTCGGTCATATTTGTACCCCTATTTCTCGAAAACCAGAGTTTTCCAGACATAGCCGCTTATATGGTCTAAAAGTACATCCCTTCTACTGTAAATCCCACTAGGTCGCTTGCTCCCTAAACTCCGTGCTCGCCAATCACAGGGGTACCTTATACCCCACCCCCAAACCCATGAATCTACACGTTTCCCAATGTTTGAGTTAAAATTTCCGACAAACCAGAGTTTTCCCAGTATAACCGACCTATGGGCTGTAAAGGCACTTGTATGGACTACAAGCCCCACTGGGTCTCGAACTCCCACCCCCAAACCCATGAATGTTCACGTTTCCCAATGTTTGAGTTGAAATTTCCGACAAACCAGAGTTTTCCCAGTATAACCGACCTATGGGCTGTAAAGGCACTTGTATGGACTACAAGCCCCACTGGGTCTCGAACTCCCTAAACTCGGTGGGGTTCTGTGAGAAACCAGCACGAGTTGGTACCGACACATTGCAATACTGTACAGAAATGTCCATTTTTGGTCATTTTTGTACCCCTGTTTCTCGAAAACTAGAGTTTTCCCGGCATAGCCAATTATGTGGTCTAAACGTACATACATTCTACTGTAAATCCCACTAGGTCGCTTGCTCCCTAAACTCCGCGCACGTCAATGACAGGGGTGCCTCATACACCACCCCCCACACCCATGAATGTTCACGTTTCCCAATGTTTGAGTTGAAATTTCCGACAAACCAGAGTTTTCCAAGTATAACCGACCTATGGGCTGTAAAGGCACTTGTATAGACTACAAGCCCCACTGGGTCTCGAACTCCCTTAACTCGGTGGGGTTCTGTGAGAAACCAGCCCGAGTTGGTACCGACACATTGCAATACTGTACAGAAATTTCCATTTTTGGTCATCTTTGTACCCCTATTTCTCGAAAACCAGAGTTTTCCCGACATAGCCGCTTATATGGTCTAAAAGTACATCCCTTCTACTGTAAATCCCACTAGGTCGCTTGCTCCCTAAACTCCGCGCTCGCCAATCACAGGGGTACCTTATACCCCACCCCCAAACCCATGAATGTTCACGTTTCCCAATGTTTGAGTTAAAATTTCCGACAAACCAGAGTTTTCCCAGTATAACCGACCTATGGGCTGTAAAGGCACTTGTATGGACTACAAGCCCCACTGGGTCTCGAACTCCCTAAACTCGGTGGGGTTCTGTGGTTTTCCCTAAACTCGGTGGGGTTCTGTGAGAAACCAGCCCGAGTTGGTACCGACACATTGCAATACTGTACAGAAATTTCCATTTTTGGTCCTTTTTGTACCCCTATTTCTAGAAAACTAGAGTTTTCCCGGCATAGCCGCTTATGTGGTCTAAAAGTATATCCCTTCTACTGTAAATCCCACTACGTCGCTTGCTCCCTAAACCCCGTGCACGTCAATGACAGGGGTGCCTTATACCCCACCCCCAAACCCATGAATGTTCACGTTTCCCAATGTTTGAGTTGAAATTTCCGACAAACCAGAGTTTTCCCAGTATAACCGACCTATGGGCTGTAAAGGCACTTGTATGGACTACAAGCCCCACTGGGTCTCGAACTCCCTAAACTCGGTGGGGTTCTGTGAGAAACCAGCACGAGTTGGTACCGACACATTGCAATACTGTACAGAAATGTCCATTTTTGGTCATATTTGTACCCCTGTTTCTCGAAAACTAGAGTTTTCCCGGCATAGCCAATTATGTGGTCTAAACGTACATACATTCTACTGTAAATCCCACTAGGTCGCTTGCTCCCTAAACTCCGCGCACGTCAATGACAGGGGTGCCTCATACACCACCCCCCACACCCATGAATGTTCACGTTTCCCAATGTTTGAGTTGAAATTTCCGACAAACCAGAGTTTTCCAAGTATAACCGACCTATGGGCTGTAAAGGCACTTGTATAGACTACAAGCCCCACTGGGTCTCGAACTCCCTTAACTCGGTGGGGTTCTGTGAGAAACCAGCCCGAGTTGGTACCGACACATTGCAATACTGTACAGAAATTTCCATTTTTGGTCATCTTTGTACCCCTATTTCTCGAAAACCAGAGTTTTCCCGACATAGCCGATTATATGGTCTAAAAGTACATCCCTTCTACTGTAAATCCCACTAGGTCGCTTGCTCCCTAAACTCCGCGCTCGCCAATCACAGGGGTACCTTATACCCCACCCCCAAACCCATGAATGTTCACGTTTCCCAATGTTTGAGTTAAAATTTCCGACAAACCAGAGTTTTCCCAGTATAACCGACCTATGGGCTGTAAAGGCACTTGTATGGACTACAAGCCCCACTGGGTCATTTTTGTACCAATATTTTTTCGAAAACTAGAGTTTTCCCGGCATAGCCAATTATGTGGTCTAAAAGTATATCTCTTCTACTGTAAATCCCACTAGGTCGCTTGCTCCCTAAACTCCGTGCACGTCAATGACAGGGGTGCCTTATACCCCACCCCCAAACCCATGAATGTTCACGTTTCCCAATGTTTGAGTTGAAATTTCCGACAAACCAGAGTTTTCCCAGTATAACCGACCTATGGGCTGTAAAGGCACTTGTATAGACTACAAGCCCCACTGGGTCTCGAACTCCCTAAACTCGGTGGGGTTCTGTGAGAAACCAGCCCGAGTTGGTACCGACACATTGCAATACTATACAGAATTTTCCATTTTTTGGTCATTTTTGAACCCCTGTTTCTCGAAAACTAGAGTTTTCCCGGCATAGCCAATTATGTGGTCTAAAAGTACATCCATTCTACTGTAAATCCCACTAGGTCGCTTGCTCCCTAAACTCCGCGCACGTCAATGACAGTGGTGCCTCATTCCACACCCCCAAACCCATGAATGTTCACGTTTCCCAATGTTTGAGTTGAAATTTCCGACAAACCAAGTTTTCCCAGTCTTACCGTCCTATGGGCTGTAAAGGCACTTGTATGGACTACAAGGCCCACTGGGTCTCGAACACCCTAAACTCGGTGGGGTTCTGTGAGAAACCAGCCCGAGTTGGTACCGCCACATTGCAATACTGTACAGAAATTTCCATTTTCGGTCATCTTTGTACCCCTATTTCTAGAAAACCAGAGTTTTCCCGACATAGCCGCTTATATGGTCTAAATACATCCCTTCTACTGTAAATCCCACTAGGTCGCTTGCTCCCTAAACTCCGTGCTCGCCAATCACAGGGGTACCTTATACCCCACCCCCAAACCCATGAATGTTCACGTTTTCCAATGTTTGAGTTAAAATTTCCGACAAACCAGAGTTTTTCCAGTATAACCGACCTATGGGCTGTAAAGGCACTTGTATGGACTACAAGCCCCAGTAGGTCTCGAACTCCCTAAACTCGGTGGGGTTCTGTGAGAAACCAGCCCGAGTTGGTACCGACACATTGCAATACTGTACAGAAATTTCCATTTTTAGTCATTTTTGTACCCCTATTTCTAGAAAACTAGAGTTTTCCCGGCATAGCCGCTTATGTGGTCTAAAAGTACATCCCTTCTACTGTAAATCCCACTAGGTCGCTTGCTCCCTAAACTCCGCGCACGTCAATGACAGGGGTGCCTCTTACCCCACCCCCAAAACCATGAATGTTCACGTTTCCCAATGTTTGATTTAAAATTTCCGACAAACCAGAGTTTTCCCAGTATAACCGACCTATGGGCTGTAAAGGCACTTGTAAGGACTACAAGCCCCACTGGATCTCGAACTCCCTAAACTCGGTGGGGTTCTGTGAGAAACCAGCCCGAGTTGGTACCGACACATTGCAATACTGTACAGAAATTTCCATTTTCGGTCATCTTTGTACCCCTATTTCTCGAAAACCAGAGTTTTCCCGACATAGCCGCTTATATGGTCTAAAAGTACATCCCCTCTACTGTAAATCCCACTAGGTCGCTTGCTCCCTAAACTCCGTGCTCGCCAATCACAGGGGTACCTTATACCCCACCCCCAAACCCATGAATGTTCACGTTTCCCAATGTTTGAGTTAAAATTTCCGACACACCAGACTTTTCCCAGTATAACCGACCTATGGGCTGTAAAGGCACTTGTATGGACTACAAGCCCCACTGGGTCTCGAACTCCCTAAACTCGGTGGGGTTCTGTGAGAAACCAGCCCGAGTTGGTACCGACACATTGCAATACTATACAGAAATTTCCATTTTTGGTCATTTTTGTACCCCTGTTTCTCGAAAACTAGAGTTTTCCCGGCATAGCCAATTATGTGGTCTAAAAGTACATCCATTCTACTGTAAATCCCACTAGGTCGCTTGCTCCCTAAACTCCGCGCACGTCAATGACAGTGGTGCCTCATACCCCACCCCCAAACCCATGAATGTTCACGTTTCCCAATGTTTGAGTTGAAATTTCCGACAAACCAGAGTTTTCCCAGTCTTACCGTCCTATGGGCTGTAAAGGCACTTGTATGGACTACAAGGCCCACTGGGTCTCGAACACCCTAAACTCCGTGGGGTTCTGTGAGAAACCAGCCCGAGTTGGTACCGACACATTGCAATACTGTACAGAAATTTCCATTTTCGGTCATATTTGTATCCCTATTTCTCGAAAACCAGAGTTTTCCCGACATAGCCGCTTATATGGTCTAAAGTACATCCCTTCTACTGTAAATCCCACTAGGTCGCTTGCTCCCTAAAGTCCGTGCTCGCCAATCACAGGGGTACCTTATACCCCACCCCCAAACCCATGAATGTTCACGTTTCCCAATGTTTGATTTAAAATTTCCGACAAAACAGAGTTTTCCCAGTATAACCGACCTATGGGCTGTAAAGGCACTTGTATGGACTACAAGACCCACTGGGTCTCGAACTCCCTAAACTCGGTGGGGTTCTGTGAGAAACCAGCCCGAGTTGGTACCGACACATTGCAATACTATACAGAAATTTCCATTTTTGGTCATTTTTGTACCCCTGTTTCTCGAAAACTATAGTTTTCCCGGCATAGCCAATTATGTGGTCTAAAAGTACATCCATTCTACTGTAAATCCCACTAGGTCGCTTGCTCCCTAAACTCCGCGCACGTCAATGACAGTGGTGCCTCATACCCCACCCCCAAACCCATGAATGTTCACGTTTCCCAATGTTTGAGTTGAAATTTCCGACAAACCAGAGTTTTCCCAGTCTTACCGTCCTATGGGCTGTAAAGGCACTTGTATGGACTACAAGGCCCACTGGGTCTCGAACACCCTAAAATCGGTGGGGTTCTGTGAGAAACCAGCCCGAGTTGGTACCGACACATTGCAATACTGTACAGAAATTTCCATTTTCGGTCATCTTTGTACCCCTATTTCTCGAAAACCAGAGTTTTCCCGACATAGCCGCTTATATGGTCTAAAAGTACATCCCTTCTACTGTAAATCTCACTAGGTCGCTTGCTCCCTAAACTCCGTGCTCGCAAATCACAGGGGTACCTTATACCCCACCCCCAAACCCATGAATGTTCACGTTTCCCAATGTTTGAGTTAAAATTTCCGACAAACCAGAGTTTTCCCAGTATAACCGACCTATGGACTGTAAAGGCACTTGTATGGACTACAAGCCCCACTGGGTCTCGAACTCCCTAAACTCGGTGGGGTTCTGTGAGAAACCAGCCCGAGTTGGTACCGACACATTGCAATACTGTACAGAAATTTCCATTTTCGGTCATCTTTGTACCCTTATTTCTCGAAAACCAGAGTTTTCCCGGCATAGCCGCTTATATGGTCTAAAAGTACATCCCTTCTACTGTAAATCCCACTATGTCGCTTGCTCCCTAAACTCCGTGCTCGCCAATCACAGGGGTGCCTTATACCCCACCCCCAAACCCATGAATGTTCACGTTTCCCAAAGTTTGAGTTAAAATTTCCGACAAACCAGAGTTTTCCCAGTATAACCGACCTATGGGCTGTAAAGGCACTTGTATGGACTACAAGCCCCACTGGGTCTCGAACTCCCTAAACTCGGTGGGGTTCTGTGAGAAACCAGCCCGAGTTGGTACCGACACATTGCAATACTGTACAGAAATTTCCATTTTTGGTCATTTTTGTACCCCTGTTTTTCGAAAACTAGAGTTTTCCCGGCATAGCCAATTATGTGCTCTAAAAGTACATCCATTCTACTGTAAATCCCACTAGGTCGCTTGCTCCCTAAACTCCGCGCACGTCAATGACAGGGGTGCCTCATACCCCACCCCCAAACCCATGAATGTTCACGTTTTCCAATGTTTGAGTTGAAATTTCCGACAAACCAGAGTTTTCCAAGTATTACCGTCCTATGGGCTGTAAAGGCACTTGTATGGACTACAAGGCCCACTGGGTCTCGAACTCCCTAAACTCGGTGGGGTTCTGTGAGAAACCAGCCCGAGTTGGTACCGACACATTGCAATACTGTACAGAAATTTCCATTTTCGGTCATCTTTGTACCCCTATTTCTCGAAAACCAGAGTTTTCTCGACATAGCCGCTTATATGGTCTAAAAGTACATCCCTTCTACTGTAAATCCCACTAGGTTGCTTGCTCCCTAATCTCCGTGCTCGGCAATCGCAGGGGTACCTTATACCCCACCCCCAAACCCATGAATGTTCACGTTTCCCAATGTTTGAGTTAAAATTTCCGACAAACCAGAGTTTTCCCAGTATAACCGACCTATGGGCTGTAAAGGCACTTGTATGGACTACAAGCCCCACTGGGTCTCGAACTCCCTAAACTCGGTGGGGTTCTGTGAGAAACCAGCCCGAGTTGGTACCGACACATTGCAATACTGTACAGAAATTTCCATTTTTGGTCATTTTTGTACCCCTATTTCTAGAAAACTAGAGTTCTCCCGGCAGAGCCGCTTATGTGGTCTGAAAGTATATTCCTTCTTCTGTAAATACCACTAGGTCGCTTGCTCCCTAAACTCCGCGCACGTCAATGACAGGGGTGCCTCTTACCCCGCCCCCAAACCAATGAATGTTCACGTTTCCCAATGTTTGAGTTGAAATTTCCGACAAACAAGAGTTTTCCCAGTATAACCGACCTATGGGCTGTAAAGGCACTTGTATGGACTACAAGGCCCACTGGGTCTCGAACTCCCTAAACTCGGTGGGGTTCTGTGAGAAACCAGCCCGAGTTGGTACCGACACATTGCAATACTATACAGAAAATTCCATTTTTGGTCATTTTTGTACCCCTATTTCTCGAAAACTAGAGTTTTCCCGGCATAGCCGCTTATGTGGTCTGAAAGTACATTCCTTCTACTGTAAATCCCACTAGGTCGCTTGCTCCCTAAACTCCGCGCACGTCAATGACAGGGGTGCCTCTTACCCCACCCCCAAACCAATGAATGTTCACGTTTCCCAATGTTTGAGTTAAAATTTCCGACAAACCAGAGTTTTCCCAGTATAACCAACCTATGGGCTGTAAAGGCACTTGTATGGACTACAAGCCCCACTGGGTCTCGAACTCCCTAAACTCGGTGGGGTTCTGTGAGAAACCAGCCCGAGTTGGTACCGACACATTGCAATACTGTACAGAAATTTTCATTTTTGGTCATTTTTGTACCCCTATTTCTAGAAAACTAGAGTTCTCCCGGCAGAGCCGCTTATGTGGTCTGAAAGTACATTCCTTCTTCTGTAAATACCACTAGGTCGCTTGCTCCCTAAACTCCGCGCACGTCAATGACAGGGGTGCCTCTTACCCCACCCCCAAACCAATGAATGTTCACGTTTCCCAATGTTTGAGTTGAAATTTCCGACAAACAAGAGTTTTCCCAGTATAACCGACCTATGGGCTGTAAAGGCACTTGTATGGACTACAAGGCCCACTGGGTCTCGAACTCTCTAAACTCGGTGGGGTTCTGTGAGAAACCAGCCCGAGTTGGTACCGACACATTGCAATACTATACAGAAAATTCCATTTTTGGTCATTTTTGTACCCCTATTTCTCGAAAACTAGAGATTTCCCGGCATAGCCGCTTATGTGGTCTGAAAGTACATTCCTTCTACTGTAAATCCCACTAGGTCGCTTGCTCCCTAAACTCCGCGCACGTCAATGACAGGGGTGCCTCTTACCCCACCCCCAAACCAATGAATGTTCACGTTTCCCAATGTTTGAGTTAAAATTTCCGACAAACCAGAGTTTTCCCAGTATAACCGACCTATGGGCTGTAAAGGCACTTGTATAGACTACAAGCCCCACTGGGTCTCGAACTCCCTAAACTCGGTGGGGTTCTGTGAGAAACCAGCCCGAGTTGGTACCGACACATTGCAATACTATACAGAAATTTCCATTTTCGGTCATTTTTGTACCCCTATTTCTAGAAAACTAGAGTTTTCCCGACATAGCCGCTTATATGGTCTGAACGTACATCCCTTCTACTGTAAATCCCACTAGGTCGCTTGCTCCCTAAACTCCGCGCACGTCAATGACAGGGGTGCCTTATACCCCACCCCCAAACCCATGAATGTTCACGTTTCCCAATGTTTGAGTTGAAATTTTCGACAAACCAGAGTTTTCCCAGTATAACCGACCTATGGGCTGTAAAGGCACTTGTATGGACTACAAGACCCACTGGGTCTCGAACTCCCTAAACTCGGTGGGGTTCTGTGAGAAACCAGCCCGAGTTGGTACCGACACATTGCAATACTATACAGAAATTTCCATTTTTGGTCATTTTTGTACCCCTATTTCTCGAAAACTAGAGTTTTCCCGGCATAGCCGCTTATGTGGTCTAAAAGTACATCCATTCTACTGTAAATCCCACTAGGTCGCTTGCTCCCTAAACTCCGCGCACGTCAATGACAGGGGTGCCTCTTACCCCACCCCCAAAACCATGAATTTTCACGTTTCCCAAAGTTTGAGTTGAAATTTCCGACAAACCAGAGTTTTCCCAGTATAACCGACCTATGGGCTGTAAAGGCACTTGTATGGACTACAAGCCCCACTGGGTCTCAAACTCCCTAAACTCGGTGGGGTTCTGTGAGAAACCAGCCCGAGTTGGTACCGACACATTGCAATACTGTACAGAAATTTCCATTTTCGGTCATCTTTGTACCCCTTTTTCTCGAAAACCAGAGTTTTCCCGACATAGCCGCTTATATGGTCTAAAAGTACATCCCTTCTACTGTAAATCCCATTAGGTCGCTTGCTCCCTAAACTCCGTGCTCGCCAATCACAGGGGTACCTTATACCCCACCCCCAAACCCATGAATGTTCAAGTTTCCCAATGTTTGAGTTGAAATTTCCGACAAACCAGAGCTTTCCCAGTATAACCGACCTATGGGCTGTAAAGGCACTTGTACGGACTACAAGCCCCACTGGGTCTCGATCTCCCTAAACTCGGTGGGGTTCTGTGAGAAACCAGCCCGAGTTGGTACCGACACATTGCAATACTATACAGAAATTTCCATTTTTGGTCATTTTTGTACCCCTGTTTCTCGAAAACTAGAGTTTTCCAGGCATAGCTAATTATGTGGTCTAAAAGTACATCCATTCTACTGTAAATCCCACTAGGTCGCTTGCTCCCTAAACTCCGCGCACGTCAATGTTAGGGCTGCCTCATACCCCACCCCCAAACCCATGAATGTTCACGTTTTCCAATGTTTGAGTTGAAATTTCCGACAAACCAGAGTTTTCCCAGTATTACCGTCCTATGGGCTGTAAAGGCACTTGTATGGACTACAAGGCCCACTGGGTCTCGAACTCCCTAAACTCGGTTGGGTTCTGTGAGAAACCAGCCCGAGTTGGTACCGACACATTGCAATACTGTACAGAAATTTCCATTTTCGGTCATATTTGAACCCCTATTTCTCGAAAACCAGAGTTTTCCCGACATAGCCGCTTATATGGTCTAAAAGTACATCCCTTCTACTGTAAATCCCACTAGGTCGCTTGCTCCCTAAACTCCGTGCTCGCCAATCACAGGGGTACTTTATACCCCACCCCCAAACCCATGATTGTTCACGTTTCCCAATGTTTGAGTTGAAATTTCCGACAAACCATAGTTTTTCCAGTATAACCGACCTATGGGCTGTAAAGGCATTTGTATGGACTACAAGCCCCACTGGGTCTCGAACTCCCTAAACTCGGTGGGGTTCTGTGAGAAACCAGCCCGAGTTGCTACCGACAGATTGCAATACTGTACAGAAATTTCCATTTTTGGTCATTTTTGTACCCCTATTTCTAGAAAACTAGAGTTTTCCCGGCATAGCCGCTGATTTGGTCTGAAAGTACATTCCTTCTACTCTAAATCCCACTAGGTCGCTTGCTCCCTTAACTCCGCGCACGTCAATGACAGGGGTGCCTCTTACCCCACCCCCAAAACCATGAATGTTCACGTTTCCCAATGTTTGAGTTGAAATTTCCGACAAACCAGAGTTTTCCCAGTATAACCGACCTATGGGCTGTAAAGGCACTTGTATAGACTACAAGCCCCACTGGGTCTCGAACTCCCTAAACTCGGTGGGGTTCTGTGAGAAACCAGCCCGAGTTGGTACCGACACATTGCAATACTATACAGAAATTTCCATTTTCGGTCATCTTTGTACCCCTATTTCTCGAAAACCAGAGTTTTCCCGACATAGCCGCTTATATGGTCTGAAAGTACATCCCTTCTACTGTAAATCCCACTAGGTCGCTTGCTCCCTAAACTTCACGCACGTCAATGACACGGGTGCCTCATACCCCACCCCCAAACCCATGAATGTTCACGTTTCCCAATGTTTGAGTTGAAATTTCCGACAAACCAGAATTTTCCCAGTATTACCGACCTATGGGCTGTAAAGGCACTTGTATGGACTACAAGGCCCACTGGGTCTCGAACTCCCTAAACTCGGTGGGGTTCTGTGAGAAACCAGCCCGAGTTGATACCGACACATTGCAATACTGTACAGAAATTTCCATTTTCGGTCATTTTTGTACCCCTATTTTTTCGAAAACTAGAGTTTTCCCGGCATAGCCGCTTATGTGGTTTAAAAGTACGTCCCTTCTACTGTAAATCCCACTAGGTCGTTTGCTCCCTAAACTCCGCGCACGTCAATGACAGGGGTGCCTCTTACCCCACCCCCAAACCCATGAATGTTCACGTTTCCCAATGTTTGAGTTGAAATTTCCGACAAACCAGAGTTTTCCCAGTATAACCGACCTATGGGCTGTAAAGGCACTTGTATGGACTACAAGCCCCACTGGGTCTCGAACTCCCTAAACTCGGTGGGGTTCTGTGAGAAACCAGCCCGAGTTGGTACCGACACATTGCAATACTGTACAGAAATTTCCATTTTTGGTCATTTTTGTACCCCTATTTCTAGAAAACTAGAGTTTTCCCGGCATAGCCGCTTATGTGGTCTGAAAGTACATTCCTTTTTCTATAAATCTCACTAGGTCGCTTGCTCCCTAAACTCCGCGCACGTCAATGACAGGGGTGCCTCTTACCCTACCCCAATCCAATGAATGTTCACGTTTCCCAATGTTTGAGTTGAAATTTCCGACAAACCAGAGTTTTCCCAGTATAACCGACCTATGGGCTGTAAAGGCACTTGTATGGACTACAAGGCCCACTGGGACTCGAACTCCCTAAACTCGGTGGGGTTCTGTGAGAAACCAGCCCGAGTTGGTACCGACACATTGCAATACTGTACAGAAATTTCCATTTTCGGTCATCTTTGTACCCCTATTTCTCGAAAACCAGAGTTTTCCCGACATAGCCGCTTATATGGTCTAAAAGAACATCCCTTCTACTGTAAATCCCACTAGGTCGCTTGCTCCCTAAACTCTGTGCTCGCCAATCACAGGGGTACCTTATACCCCACCCCCAAACCCATGAATGTTCACGTTTCCCAATGTTTGAGTTAAAATTTCCGACAAACCAGAGTTTTCCCAGTATAACCAACCTATGGGCTGTAAAGGCACTTGTATGGACTACAAGCCCCACTGGGTCTCGAACTCCCTAAACTCGGTGGGGTTCTGTGAGAAACCAGCCCGAGTTGGTACCGACACATTGCAATACTGTACAGAAATTTCCATTTTTGGTCATTTTTGTACCCCTATTTCTAGAAAACTAGAGTTTTCCCGGCATAGCCGCTTATGTGGTCTAAAAATACATCCCTTCTACTGTAAATCCCACTAGGTCGCTTGCTCCCTAAACTCCGTGCACGTCAATGACAGGGGTGCCTTATACCTCACCCCCAAACCCATGAATGTTCACGTTTCCCAATGTTTGAGTTGAAATTTTCGACAAACCAGAGTTTTCCCAGTATAACCGACCTATGGGCTGTAAATGCACTTGTATGGACTACAAGACCCACTGGGTCTCGAACTCCCTAAACTCGGTGGGGTTCTGTGAGAAACCAGCCCGAGTTGGTACCGACACATTGCAATACTATACAGAAATTTCCATTTTTGGTCATTTTGTACCCCTATTTCTCGAAAACTAGAGTTTTCCCGGCATAGCCGCTTATGTGGTCTAAAAATACATCCCTTCTACTGTAAATCCCACTAGGTCGCTTGCTCCCTAAACTCCGTGCACGTCAATGACAGGGGTGCCTTATACCTCACCCCCAAACCCATGAATGTTCACGTTTCCCAATGTTTGAGTTGAAATTTCCGACAAACCAGAGTTTTCCCAGTATAACCGACCTATGGGCTGTAAAGGCACTTGTATAGACTACAAGCCCCACTGGGTCTCGAACTCCCTAAACTCGGTGGGGTTCTGTGAGAAACCAGCCCGAGTTGGTACCGACACATTGCAATACTATACAGAAATTTCCATTTTCGGTCATCTTTGTACCCCTATTTCTCGAAAACCAGACTTTTCTTGACATAGCCGCTTATATGGTCTCAAAGTACATCCCTTCTACTGTAAATCCCACTAGGTCGCTTGCTCCCTAAACTCCGCGCACGTCAATGACAGGGGTGCCTCATACCCCGCCCCCAAACCCATGAATGTTCACGTTTCCCAATGTTTGAGTTGAAATTTCCGACAAACCAGAGTTTTCCCAGTATAACCGACCTATGGGCTGTAAAGGCACTTGTATGGACTACAAGCCCCACTGGGTCTCGAACTCCCTAAACTCGGCGGGGTTCTGTGAGAAACCAGCCCGAGTTGGTACCGACACATTGCAATACTGTACAGAAATTTCCATTTTTGGTCATTTTTGTAACCCTATTATTTCGAAAACTAGAGTTTTCCCGGCATAGCCGCTTATGTGGTCTGAAAGTACATTCCTTCTTCTGTAAATCCCACTAGGTCGCTTGCTCCCTAAACTCCGCACACGTCAATGACAGGGGTGCCTCATACCCAACCCCCAAACCCATGAATGTTCACGTTTCCCAATGTTTGAGTTGAAATTTTTGACAAACCAGAGTTTTCCCAGTATAACCGCCCTATGGGCTGTAAAGGCACTTGTATGGACTACAAGACCCACTGGGTCTCGAACTCCCTAAACTCGGTGGGGATCTGTGAGAAACCAGCCTGAGTTGGTACCGACACATTGCAATACTATACAGAAATTTCCATTTTTGGTCATTTTTGTACCCCTATTTCTCGAAAACTAGAGTTTTCCCGGCATAGCCGCTTATGTGGTCTGAAAGTACATTCCTTCTACTGTAAATCCCACTAGGTCGCTTGCTCCCTAAACTCCGCGCACGTCAATGACAGGGGTGCCTCTTACCCCAACCCCAAAACCATGAATGTTCACGTTTCCCAATGTTTGAGTTGAAATTTCCGACAAACCAGAGTTTTCCCAGTATAACCGACCTATGGGCTGTAAAGGCACTTGTATAGACTACAAGCCCCACTGGGTCTCGAACTCCCTAAACTCGGTGGGGTTCTGTGAGAAACCAGCCCGAGTTGGTACCGACACATAGCAATACTATACAGAAATTTCCATTTTTGGTCATCTTTGTACCCCTATTTCTCGAAAACCAGAGTTTTGCCGACATAGCCGCTTATATGGTCTGAAAGTACATCACTTCTACTGTAAATCCCACTAGGTCGCTTGCTCCCTAAACACCGCGCACGTCAATGACAGGGGTGCCTCATACCCCACCCCCAAACCCATGAATGTTCACGTTTCCCAATGTTTGAGTTGAAATTTCCGACAAACCAGAGTTTTCCCAGTATTACCGACCTATGGGCTGTAAAGGCACTTGTATGGACTACAAGGCCCACTGGGTCTCGAACTCCCTAAACTCGGTTGGGTTCTGTGAGAAACCAGCCCGAGTTGGTACCGACACATTGCAATACTGTACAGAAATTTCCATTTTCGGTCATTTTTGTACCCCTATTTTTTCGAAAACTAAAGTTTTCCCGGCATGGCCGCTTATGTGGTTTAAAAGTACGTCCCTTCTACTGTAAATCCCACTAGGTCGCTTGCTCCCTAAACTCCGCGCACGTCAATGACAGGGGTGCCTCTTACCCCACCCCCAAACCCATGAATGTTCACTTTTCCCAATGTTTGAGTTGAAATTTCCGACAAACCAGAGTTTTCCCAGTATAACCGACCTATGGGCTGTAAAGGCACTTGTATGGACTACAAGCCCCACTGGGTCTCCAACTCCCTAAACTCGGTGGGGTTCTGTGAGAAACCAGCCCGAGTTGGTACCAACACATTGCAAAACTGTACAGAAATTTCCATTTTTGGTCATTTTTGTACCCCTATTTCTAGAAAACTAGAGTTTTCCCGGCACAGCCGCTTATGTGGTCTGAACATACATCCCTTCTACTGTAAATCCCACTAGGTCGCTTGCTCCCTAAACTCCGTGCACGTCAATGACAGGGGTGCCTCTTACCCCACCCCCAAACCCATGAATGTTCACGTTTCCCAATGTTTGAGTTGAAATTTTCGACAAACCAGAGTTTTCCCAGTATAACCGACCTATGGGCTGTAAAGGCACTTGTATGGACTACAAGCCCCACTGGGTCTCGAACTCCCTAAACTCGGTGGGGTTCTGTGAGAAACCAGCCCGAGTTGGTACCGACACATTGCAATACTATACAGAAATTTCCATTTTTGGTCATTTTTGTACCCCTATTTCTCGAAAACTAGAGTTTTCCCGGCATAGCCGCTTATGTGGTCTGAAAGTACATTCCTTCTACTGTAAATCCCACTAGGTCGCTTGCTCCCTAAACTCCGCGCACGTCAATGACAGGGGTGCCTCTTACCCCACCCGCAAACCCATGAATGTTCACGTTTCCCAATGTTTGAGTTGAAATTTCCGACAAACCAGAGTTTTCCCAGTATAACCGACCTATGGGCTGTAAAGGCACTTGTATAGACTACAAGCCCCACTGGGTCTCGAACTCCCTAAACTCGGTGGGGTTCTGTGAGAAACCAGCCCGAGTTGGTACCGACACATTGCAATACTATACAGAAATTTCCATTTTCGGTCATCTTTGTACCCCTATTTCTCGAAAACCAGACTTTTCTTGACATAGCCGCTTATATGGTCTGAAAGTACATCCCTTCTACTGTAAATCCCACTAGGTCGCTTGCTCCCTAAACTCCGCGCACGTCAATGACAGGGGTGCCTCATACCCCGCCCCCAAACCCATGAATGTTCACGTTTCCCAATGTTTGAGTTGAAATTTCCGACAAACCAGAGTTTTACCAGTATAACCGACCTATGGGCTGTTAAGGCACTTGTATGGACTACAAGCCCCACTGGGTCTCGAACTCCCTAAACTCGGCGGGGTTCTGTGAGAAACCAGCCCGAGTTGGTACCGACACATTGCAATACTGTACAGAAATTTCCATTTTTGGTCATTTTTGTAACCCTATTATTTCGAAAACTAGAGTTTTCCCGGCATAGCCGCTTATGTGGTCTGAAAGTACATTCCTTCTACTGTAAATCCCACTAGGTCGCTTGCTCCCTAAACTTCGCACACGTCAATGACAGGGGTGCCTCATACCCAACCCCCAAACCCATGAATGTTCACGTTTCCCAATGTTTGAGTTGAAATTTTTGACAAACCAGAGTTTTCCCAGTATAACCGCCCTATGGGCTGTAAAGGCACTTGTATGGACTACAAGACCCACTGGGTCTCGAACTCCCTAAACTCGGTGGGGATCTGTGAGAAACCAGCCTGAGTTGGTACCGACACATTGCAATACTATACAGAAATTTCCATTTTTGGTCATATTTGTACCCCTATTTCTCGAAAACTAGAGTTTTCCCGGCATAGCCGCTTATGTGGTCTGAAAGTACATTCCTTCTACTGTAAATCCCACTAGGTCGCTTGCTCCCTAAACTCCGCGCACGTCAATGACAGGGGTGCCTCTTACCCCAACCCCAAAACCATGAATGTTCACGTTTCCCAATGTTTGAGTTGAAATTTCCGACAAACCAGAGTTTTCCCAGTATAACCGACCTATGGGCTGTAAAGGCACTTGTATAGACTACAAGCCCCACTGGGTCTCGAACTCCCTAAACTCGGTGGGGTTCTGTGAGAAACCAGCCCGAGTTGGTACCGACAAATTGCAATACTATACAGAAATTTCCATTTTTGGTCATCTTTGTACCCCTATTTCTCGAAAACCAGAGTTTTGCCGACATAGCCGCTTATATGGTCTGAAAGTACATCACTTCTACTGTAAATCCCACTAGGTCGCTTGCTCCCTAAACACCGCGCACGTCAATGACAGGGGTGCCTCATACCCCACCCCCAAACCCATGAATGTTCACGTTTCCCAATGTTTGAGTTGAAATTTCCGACAAACCAGAGTTTTCCCAGTATTACCGACCTATGGGCTGTAAAGGCACTTGTATGGACTACAAGGCCCACTGGGTCTCGAACTCCCTAAACTCGGTTGGGTTCTGTGAGAAACCAGCCCGAGTTGGTACCGACACATTGCAATACTGTACAGAAATTTCCATTTTCGGTCATTTTTGTACCCCTATTTTTTCGAAAACTAGAGTTTTCCCGGCATGGCCGCTTATGTGGTTTAAAAGTACGTCCCTTCTACTGTAAATCCCACTAGGTCGTTTGCTCCCTAAACTCCGCGCACGTCAATGACAGGGGTGCCTCTTACCCCACCCCCAAATCCATGAATGTTCACGTTTCCCAATGTTTGAGTTGAAATTTCCGACAAACCAGAGTTTTCCCAGTATAACCGACCTATGGGCTGTAAAGGCACTTGTATGGACTACAAGCCTCACTTAGTCTCGAACTCCCTAAACTCGGTGGGGTTCTGTGAGAAACCAGCCCGAGTTGGTACCGACACATTGCAATACTATACAGAAATTTCCATTTTTGGTCATTTTTGTACCCCTATTTCTCGAAAACTAGAGTTTTCCCGGCATAGCCACTTATGTGGTCTAAAAGTACATTCCTTCTACTGTAAATCCCACTAGGTCGCTTGCTCCCTAAACTCCGCGCACGTCAATGACAGGGGTGCCTCTTACCCCACCCCAAAAACCATAAATGTTCACGTTTCCCAATGTTTGAGTTAAAATTTCAGACAAACCAGAGTTTTCACAGTATAACCGACCTATGGGCTGTAAAGGCACTTGTATAGACTACAAGCCCCACTGGGTCTCGAACTCCCTAAACTCGGTGGGGTTCTGTGAGAAACCAGCCCGAGTTGGTACCGACACATTGCAATACTATACAGAAATTTCCATTTTCGGTCATCTTTGTACCCCTATTTCTCGAAAACCAGAGTTTTCCCGACATAGCCGCTTATGTGGTCTAAAAGTACTTCCATTCTACTGTAAATCCCACTAGGTCGCTTGCTCCCTAAACTCCGCGCACGTCAATGACAGGGGTGCCTCTTACCCCACCCCCAAACCCATGAATGTTCACGTTTCCCAATGTTTGAGTTGAAATTTCCGACAAACCAGAGTTTTCCCAGTATAACCGACCTATGGGCTGTAAAGGCACTTGTATGGACTACAAGCCCCACTGGGTCTCCAACTCCCTAAACTCGGTGGGGTTCTGTGAGAAACCCGCCCGAGTTGGTACCAACACATTGCAAAACTGTACAGAAATTTCCATTTTTGGTCATTTTTGTACCCCTATTTCTAGAAAACTAGAGTTTTCCCGGCACAGCCGCTTATGTGGTCTGAACATACATCCCTTCTACTGTAAATCCCACTAGGTCGCTTGCTCCCTAAACTCCGTGCACGTCAATGACAGGGGTGCCTTATACCCCACCCCCAAACCCATGAATGTTCACGTTTCCCAATGTTTGAGTTGAAATTTTCGACAAACCAGAGTTTTCCCAGTATAACCGACCTATGGGCTGTAAAGGCACTTGTATGGACTACAAGCCCCACTGGGTCTCGAACTCCCTAAACTCGGTGGGGTTCTGTGAGAAACCAGCCCGAGTTGGTACCGACACATTGCAATACTATACAGAAATTTCCATTTTTGGTCATTTTTGTACCCCTATTTCTCGAAAACTAGAGTTTTCCTGGCATAGCCGCTTATGTGGTCTGAAAGTACATTCCTTCTACTGTAAATCCCACTAGGTCGCTTGCTCCCTAAACTCCGCGCACGTCAATGACAGGGGTGCCTCTTACCCCACCCGCAAACCCATGAATGTTCACGTTTCCCAATGTTTGAGTTGAAATTTCCGACAAACCAGAGTTTTCCCAATATAACCGACTTATGGGCTGTAAAGGCACTTGTATAGACTACAAGCCACACTGGGTCTCGAACTCCCTAAACTCGGTGGGGTTCCGTGAGAAACCAGCCCGAGTTGGTACCGACACATTGCAATACTATACAGAAATTTCCATTTTCGGTCATCAAAGTTTTCCCGACATAGCCTCTTATGTGGTCTGAAAGTACATCCCTTCTACTGTAAATCCCACTAGGTCGCTTGCTCCCTAAACTCCGCGCACGTCAATGACAGGGGTGCCTCATACCCACCCCTAAACCCATGAATGTTCACGTTTCCCAATGTTTGAGTTGGAATTTCCGACAAACCAGAGTTTTCCCAGTATTACCGACCTATGGGCTGTAAAGGCACTTGTATGGACTACAAGGCCCACTGGGTCTCGAACTCCCTAAACTCGGTTGGGTTCTGTGAGAAACCAGCCCGAGTTGGTACCGACACATTGCAATACTGTACAGAAATTTCCATTTTCGGTCATTTTTGTACCCCTATTTTTTTCGAAAACTAGAGTTTTCCCGGCATGGCCGCTTATGTGGTCTAAAAGTACATCCCTTCTACTGTAAATCCCACTAGGTCGTTTGCTCCCTAAACTCCGCGCACGTCAATGACAGGGGTGCCTCTTACCCCACCCCCAAACCCATGAATGTTCACGTTTCCCAATGTATGAGTTGAAATTTCCGACAAACCAGAGTTTTCCCAGTATAACCGTCCTATGGGCTGTAAAGGCACTTGTATGGACTACAAGCCTCACTGGGTCTCGAACTCCCTAAACTCGGTGGGGTTCTGTGAGAAACCAGCCCGAGTTGGTACCGACACATTGCAATACTATACAGAAATTTCCATTTTTGGTCATTTTTGTACCCCTATTTCTCGAAAACTAGAGTTTTCCCGGCATAGCCGCTTATGTGGTCTAAAAGTACATTCCTTCTACTGTAAATCCCACTAGGTCGCTTGCTCCCTAAACTCCGCGCACGTCAATGACAGGGGTGCCTCTTACCCCACCCCCAAAACCATGAATGTTCACGTTTCCCAATGTTTGAGTTGAAATTTCCGACAAACCAGAGTTTTTACAGTATAACCGACCTATGGGCTGTAAAGGCACTTGTATAGACTACAAGCCCCACTGGGTCTCGAACTCCCTAAACTCGGTGGGGTTCTGTGAGAAACCAGCCCGAGTTGGTACCGACACATTGCAATACTATACAGAAATTTCCGACAAACCAGAGTGCCTTTACAGCCTGGGTTTTCGGTCATCTTGTACCCCTATTTCTCGAAAACCAGAGCTTTCCCGACATAGCCGCTTATATGGTCTGAAAGTACATCCCTTCTACTGTTAATCCCACTAGGTCGCTTGCTCCATAAACTCCGCGCATGTCAATGACATGGGTGCCTCATACCCCACCCCCAAACCCATGAATGTTCACGTTTTCCAATGTTTGAGTTGAAATTTCCGACAAACCAGAGTTTTCCCAGTATAACCGATCTATGGGCTGTAAAGGCACTTGTATGGACTACAAGCCCCACTGGGTCTCGAACTCCCTAAACTCGGTGGGGTTCTGTGAGAAACCAGCCCGAGTTGGTACCGACACATTGCAATACTGTACAGAAATTTCCATTTTTGGTCATTTTTGTACCCCTATTTTTTCGAAAACTAGAGTTTTCCCGGCATAGCCGCTTATGTGGTCTAAAAGTACATCCCTTCTACTGTAAATCCCACTAGGTCGCTTGCTCCCTAAACTCCGCGCACGTCAATGACAGGGGTGCCTGTTACCCCACCCCCAAACCCATGAATGTTCACGTTTCCCAATGTTTGAGTTGAAATTTCCGACAAACCAGAGTTTTCCCAGTATAACCGACCTATGGGCTGTAAAGGCACTTGTATGGACTACAAGCCTCACTTAGTCTCGAACTCCCTAAACTCGGTGGGGTTCTGTGAGAAACCAGCCCGAGTTGGTACCGACACATTGCAATACTATACAGAAATTTCCATTTTTGGTCATTTTTGTACCCCTATTTCTCGAAAACTAGAGTTTTCCCGGCATAGCCGCTTATGTGGTCTAAAAGTACATTCCTTCTACTGTAAATCCCACTAGGTCGCTTGCTCCCTAAACTCCGCGCACGTCAATGACAGGGGTGCCTCTTACCCCACCCCCAAAACCATGAATGTTCACGTTTCCCAATGTTTGAGTTAAAATTTCCTACAAACCAGAGTTTTCCCAGTATAACCGACCTATGGGCTGTAAAGGCACTTGTATAGACTACAAGCCCCACTGGGTCTCGAACTCCCTAAACTCGGTGGGGTTCTGTGAGAAACCAGCCCGAGTTGGTACCGACACATTGCAATACTTTTCAGAAATTTCCATTTTCGGTCATCTTTGTACCCCTATTTCTCGAAAACCAGAGTTTTCCCGACATAGCCGCTTATGTGGTCTAAAAGTACTTCCATTCTACTGTAAATCCCACTAGGTCGCTTGCTCCCTAAACTCCGCGCACGTCAATGACAGGGGTGCCTCTTACCCCACCCCCAAACCCATGAATGTTCACGTTTCCCAATGTTTGAGTTGAAATTTCCGACAAACCAGAGTTTTCCCAGTATAACCGACCTATGGGCTGTAAAGGCACTTGTATGGACTACAAGCCCCACTGGGTCTCCAACTCCCTAAACTCGGTGGGGTTCTGTGAGAAACCAGCCCGAGTTGGTACCAACACATTGCAAAACTGTACAGAAATTTCCATTTTTGGTCATTTTTGTACCCCTATTTCTAGAAAACTAGAGTTTTCAAGGCACAGCCGCTTATGTGGTCTGAACATACATCCCTTCTACTGTAAATCCCACTAGGTCGCTTGCTCCCTAAACTCCGTGCACGTCAATGACAGGGGTGCCTTATACCCCACACCCAAACCCATGAATGTTCACGTTTCCCAATGTTTGAGTTGAAATTTTCGACAAACCAGAGTTTTCCCAGTATAACCGACCTATGGGCTGTAAAGGCACTTGTATGGACTACAAACCCCACTGGGTCTCGAACTCCCTAAACTCGGTGGGGTTCTGTGAGAAACCAGCCCGAGTTGGTACCGACACATTGCAATACTATACAGAAATTTCCATTTTTGGTCATTTTTGTACCCCTATTTCTCGAAAACTAGAGTTTTCCCGGCATAGCCGCTTATGTGGTCTGAAAGTACATTCCTTCTACTGTAAATCCCACTAGGTCGCTTGCTCCCTAAACTCCGCGCACGTCAATGACAGGGGTGCCTCTTACCCCACCCGCAAACCCATGAATGTTCACGTTTCCCAATGTTTGAGTTGAAATTTCCGACAAACCAGAGTTTTCCCAATATAACCGACTTATGGGCTGTAAAGGCACTTGTATAGACTACAAGCCACACTGGGTCTCGAACTCCCTAAACTCGGTGGGGTTCCGTGAGAAACCAGCCCGAGTTGGTACCGACACATTGCAATACTATACAGAAATTTCCATTTTCGGTCATCAAAGTTTTCCCGACATAGCCGCTTATGTGGTCTGAAAGTACATCCCTTCTACTGTAAATCCCACTAGGTCGCTTGCTCCCTAAACTCCGCGCACGTCAATGACAGGGGTGCCTCATACCCACCCCTAAACCCACGAATGTTCACGTTTCCCAATGTTTGAGTTGGAATTTCCGGCAAACCAGAGTTTTCCCAGTATTACCGACCTATGGGCTGTAAAGGCACTTGTATGGACTACAAGGCCCACTGGGTCTCGAACTCCCTAAACTCGGTTGGGTTCTGTGAGAAACCAGCCCGAGTTGGTACCGACACATTGCAATACTGTACAGAAATTTCCATTTTCGGTCATTTTTGTACCCCTATTTTTTTCGAAAACTAGAGTTTTCCCGGCATGGCCGCTTATGTGGTCTAAAAGTACATCCCTTCTACTGTAAATCCCACTAGGTCGTTTGCTCCCTAAACTCCGCGCACGTCAATGACAGGGGTGCCTCTTACCCCACCCCCAAATCCATGAATGTTCACGTTTCCCAATGTATGAGTTGAAATTTCCGACAAACCAGAGTTTTCCCAGTATAACCGTCCTATGGGCTGTAAAGGCACTTGTATGGACTACAAGCCTCACTGGGTCTCGAACTCCCTAAACTCGGTGGGGTTCTGTGAGAAACCAGCCCGAGTTGGTACCGACACATTGCAATACTATACAGAAATTTCCATTTTTGGTCATTTTTGTACCCCTATTTCTCGAAAACTAGAGTTTTCCCGGCATAGCCGCTAATGTGGTCTAAAAGTACATTCCTTCTACTGTAAATCCCACTAGGTCGCTTGCTCCCTAAACTCCGCGCACGTCAATGACAGGGGTGCCTCTTACCCCACCCCCAAAACCATGAATGTTCACGTTTCCCAATGTTTGAGTTGAAATTTCCGACAAACCAGAGTTTTTACAGTATAACCGACCTATGGGCTGTAAAGGCACTTGTATAGACTACAAGCCCCACTGGGTCTCGAACTCCCTAAACTCGGTGGGGTTCTGTGAGAAACCAGCCCGAGTTGGTACCGACACATTGCAATACTATACAGAAATTTCCGACAAACCAGAGTGCCTTTACAGCCTGGGTTTTCGGTCATCTTGTACCCCTATTTCTCGAAAACCAGAGCTTTCCCGACATAGCCGCTTATATGGTCTGAAAGTACATCCCTTCTACTGTTAATCCCACTAGGTCGCTTGCTCCATAAACTCCGCGCATGTCAATGACATGGGTGCCTCATACCCCACCCCCAAACCCATGGATGTTCACGTTTTCCAATGTTTGAGTTGAAATTTCCGACAAACCAGAGTTTTCCCAGTATAACCGATCTATGGGCTGTAAAGGCACTTGTATGGACTACAAGCCCCACTGGGTCTCGAACTCCCTAAACTCGGTGGGGTTCTGTGAGAAACCAGCCCGAGTTGGTACCGACACATTGCAATACTGTACAGAAATTTCCATTTTTGGTCATTTTTGTACCCCTATTTTTTCGAAAACTAGAGTTTTCCCGGCATAGCCGCTTATGTGGTCTAAAAGTACATCCCTTCTACTGTAAATCCCACTAGGTCGCTTGCTCCCTAAACTCCGCGCACGTCAATGACAGGGGTGCCTGTTACCCCACCCCCAAACCCATGAATGTTCACGTTTCCCAATGTTTGAGTTGAAATTTCCGACAAACCAGAGTTTTCCCAGTATAACCGACCTATGGGCTGTAAAGGCACTTGTATGGACTACAAGCCCCACTGGGTCTCCAACTCCCTAAACTCGGTGGGGTTCTGTGAGAAACCAGCCCGAGTTGGTACCAACACATTGCAAAACTGTACAGAAATTTCCATTTTTGGTCATTTTTGTACCCCTATTTCTAGAAAAATAGAGTTTTCCCGGCATAGCCGCTTATGTGGTCTGAACATACATCCCTTCTACTGTAAATCCCACTAGGTCGCTTGCTCCCTAAACTCCGTGCACGTCAATGACAGGGGTGCCTTATACCCCACCCGCAAACCCATGAATGTTCACGTTTCCCAATGTTTGAGTTGAAATTTCCGACAAACCAGAGTTTTCCCAATATAACCGACCTATGGGCTGTAAAGGCACTTGTATAGACTACAAGCCCAACTGGGTCTCGTACTCCCTAAACTCGGTGGGGTTCCGTGAGAAACCAGCCCGAGTTGGTACCGACACATTGCAATAGTATACAGAAATTTCCATTTTCGGTCATCAAAGTTTTCCCGACATAGCCGCTTATGTGGTCTGAAAGTACATCCCTTCTACTGTAAATCCCACTAGGTCGCTTGCTCCCTAAACTCCGCGCACGTCAATGCGGCTGTTTCGGCTACATATGCCAGCAATTTCTGCTACTTCGGCTGGTCAGGCTACTCCGGCCAGCCGAAGTAGCCTACCTCGGCTGGTCAGGCTAATCCGGCCAGCCGAAGTAGCCTGCCTCGGCTGGTCAGGCTACTTCGGCTAACTTCACCCATCTTAGTAAATCTGGGAAGTACAGGGGAAAACTTTTTTCTTATTTTGTATCAAAACATAGATTGTTTTTGCATCAAAACATAGATTGTTGGTAGATCTACTAGGCTGTTCTAGTTTTGTTTTGAGCAGAAAAAAAAATCAACATTAAATTATACAATGTTAAGCTGAAAGAAAACACATGTATGGATATTGCATGGGCGTGATCATGTAATAATACCCAACAATAAAATAAGGTAAATGCACTAAACAGGATAACAACTTTGTGAAACTTAAACCCTCTTACACACCAATTTGATCATAAAACTGTGTTGTAGAGGGGTGTATACGCATTTTCTTATTTTTGCTTCAAAAAGAGATTGTGGATAAATGCTAGAACTGCCTCGACGAGGCATTTTTTGGTGTGTACCCACAATCAATTGCAATGTCTTGACCAAAAATACTGAAAACATCTTAAAACAAAAAAAAGAAAGAAAGAAAAAACCGAAAACAGTCGGTGTTCATTTCAATGTCGTGTTTTCGTAGTGAAAAACATGTTGTCTTCGCATAAGAAAACCAACAATTTGGGTCTCCGACCAGGTCTGATACAAACCAACCTGTATAGTCACAGAAGCAGGATAGAAGCTGGAAATTTCAGATTTAAGAAGAAGAGGGATTGTACTATCTCTGTAGCGAAAAAAGGCGCTGATCAGCTGTGCAGTTACTGCACAGCTGACCTGCGTCTTTGTTTTCGTCTATGCATTTTGTTGGTTTTCATATAATATTTTGTAACAGTCATTGTGACATTGTTCAGTCAGACAGAAGATGATTAATAGTGCATGGTGGGTGCAATAACTATGCCATTTTACGTGCAAACGGATTAAATTACAACAATCAGTACTTGTATACTTTATACTTAAGAAATAGATCAACTCCTAGCAGTGAATTGTTGAGTAATAATTCACTGTTTGGAGGTCAGTTGTAAAGAAGATCAAATCACGAGCGCGTAGCGCGAGTGATTTATCTTCTTACAACTGACCGACAAACAGTGAATTATTACTCAACAATTCACGCACTTAAGCTGATCTATTTCGATTCTAACACACAATAAACGGAATAAATGTTGCTGAAACCGTCGATATCGTTCAGCTTTCCGCCATTGCATTGCAGATATGCCGCCAAAAATTTGACTGTGATGCTGGTATTTACACACACTTATTACGTTTGTTGGGCGCTAAAACGACGTTTCACCGTCTAACGCTGCTTTGTGGGATAGCTGACGTCACAAATGCCGCAAAGTAACGTCACGCTTATTCGCCCAGTGAAATTGTTGCACAATATAACACGTTTTTTACCATTGGCTATATAGGCGAGGTGTGTTAGAATCGGAAGTACGTAGATGTGCTTACACGCATGCCCCATCCCATGCAACATTCAGAGATATTTTTCAGCTGTAAAAATTTAACATTTCATTGAAAATTTTTTGACATTTTTAACATTTTTGCTCAAAACATTGATTGTGGGTTAAAACCACATCGCAGAGGTAAATCTAACGGTAGATCAAAATTAAGAAGATTAGGTATACCCCTGTACACCCTCGTTTAACTATATAAAAACGGGGTTTAAGGTGGCATCCATTGCATGGACATGTTTGCATGATGCTTAACATAGATTTATTTAGCTGTTATTTATACGTTTTCAGTTTTAAAATATACTGAGAGGAAAACGAAAGTACACACCCTACTTCTTTCTCCCTTTGTGTTGAAAATTATCAAGAGAAGGCATTTTAATTATTTTGTGGTATTTCAATTTATGTGATATGCTGCAATCATGGAAAGATAAGAAACTTGCTGATGAAACTGAAAAAGGCGAGAAATTTTCAATGAATTCCATAAACGGTAGACTCCTGAAAATTGATGTCGGCGTTTTAAAAAAACTGCGTCTGTTTTAGGTAAACTGATGTTGATATCGTCAGATTCACATTCTAATTTCCACATTCATTTTAATGTGAAAATAAAGGAAGAAGAACGAACTTGATCAGGGGTTGAAAATTCATACATTTTTAGAAATAATGGTTAATATTAAACATTGTTATATGACTAAAGAAAACCCTGTCTCCTGATTGGCTCATTCAGTATTAATAAATCCTTATATTTTTCTGAATCTAGACCAAACTGATGAAAACCAGATCAAAGGAGGTTAATTATCCTGGAGGTTAATTATTTTGACAGATTTTCTATATTAACTTTCAAAAACCTATATATATATATAGTCCCCTCCTGAGTACCCAAAAATAGTATCAGCATGAAATTAACACGGGCTGTGTGAAATTGACATGATTTGATGTATCAACATTCAACAGGTAAACTAAGGACTTTTCATGAGTTTTAACAACAATTTTAGTTTTATTTTTGTTCTTTTCTCTTTGTCTGAATGGGTATATCTAAAATGAGTAGCATGTTTTACTTTTTCTGTGACACATCTTTTAAACACAAAATAAAAGGCATTTATTGGGAAACCGCCTTTTAAGATATTTCAGAAACGGTTGTTAAAACTTATGAGAAGGACCTTAGTTAGACATTAATTCTACAATAAGATTTTAGCTTCAAAAATGAAAGTAGAAATTTTGCATTAATAGTCAAAAAGTCATATAACAAAACATTTATTGACTTCAATTTCAGTAGACATAAGGATTTATCTACCCTCAAAAATTATATTCACCTCGGCCTTACGGCCTCGGTGAATATAATTTTTTGTCGGGTAGATAAATCCTTATGTCTACCTCATTGAAGTCAATAATTGTATAATATAGCAATAATTTCAAACGTTTTGCTTGATCGTCTTGACGGCAAAGTATGAAATGACTGCATGAGATGGAGACAGTCGTCAAAGATTTCTAAACAGCTCTTATTTTTCAAGCAGATAGACTTCCATAACGTCAGCACAAAGACGGTATCATTTAAGGGATATTATAGAATCATCTTGCTTTGAATATGTTTCTTTGATCGTCTTCATTTGAGCCACCTCGTGAGAAAACCAACAATCTGCATATGCGAAAACAAAGACGCAGATCAGCTTCGCGGTAACCGCGAAGCTGATCAGTGCCTTTGTTTTCACTACTCGGATAGTACAATTCCTCTTCCACTTAAGTACGAAATTTCAAGCTTCTAGCTCTTTTCTGTGCTTGTACAGATCGGTTTGTGTTGGACCTGTTCGGAAACCACATTGTTGGTCTTCCCACGAGGCGTCTCAATTTTGTTTCCTGGTGCATCGCCTTCAGGAATCGATTACATGTTATTAAATTACTGATTATGATTACAACATGTCTGGTCCCTCTAATGGTAAATAAAAACTTGAAAGACTATTTCTTCCATGATTTTGAAATTTCAACATCCGTATTTGGTCGTATTGATGAAAAAAATTGGATCGTTCGATCCCGAGGAGCCACTATTGTGTGTAAGACAAAATTTGATTTCATTTGTATAAAAGAAAAATATGTCAAAAGGAAATCTTCCAATCCACATGATGCTGTTGTAGTATTTTAAATAGTATCAATTTTCTCCTGCAGACTTCTTGGTGCTTATCAGGTTTTTTTGTGCTATGATAGAACTTCTTATAAATATCTAAATCAGTATATCTAGTTCAGACTCAGACTGAAAATAACAAGTCTATGCAATTAAAACTAACTTGGAGTGATCAATTAAACTTGGAAGAACAAAATAGATTTGCTCCATTGTCAAACGATAGTAGCTGTGGTACTAAAACATGTGGTTCAGGTACAAACAAAAATAAATTTATCAGTGGGTTAAAATTCTCAAGCATAAATATCAATAGTATTAGAGGTAAAAAACTTGAGTTGTTGGCATTTCTTGATCTCCATCAACCTCAGATTGTTGCAATTCAAGAAACTAAAATTGACAACACTATTTCAACTTCAGAACTGTTCCCAGAAACTTGTCCTTACAATGTGTATAGAAAAGATAGAACTCTTGACGGCGGTGGTGTGATGTTACTTATACACAAAGATATTCCTCATATGCCGATCACTGAATTGGAAAACGGCTCCGAATCAGTTTGGGTAAAGGTATTTGCGAACAAAACTTCCCATTTTGTGGCAAGTTGGTATCGACCACCAGATGGTAAGATAGAGGAACTTGAGTTATTCAAAGACCAACTTGAAAAGGTGAAAACTTTACATAAAGGAAACAAACCCCCCTCGGTCCATGTCATGGGTGATTTTAACTTCAGAGATATTGTTTGGCCAGATAGACTCAACAAACTAGGTTTTTCATTGAGCGTGTCTGAAGGTGCAAAGTTGGTAGAACTTATAAGTGACCACGAATTGGAACAGGTAGTGCACTTCCCCACAAGAGGACAAAACACATTGGATTTGATTATCACTTCACTTCCCGGACAATTTGTTGATATTCATTCCCCGGACAGGCTTAGTGATCATGACATTGTCTCTGGAACTTTGAAAATAGTTATTCCCCCCATCAAGAAACCTAAGAGAAAGGTGTATAAATATCAGAAAGGTGATTATGAATCTATGAAAGGTGATGCCCTTAAATTTGCAAAGGAGAAATATTTCAACGGTTACTCTGGCACACGGTCGGTTCAAGAAAACTTTAATTTGATCACATCTTTTATCCAGGAATCAGTGGATAAACATATCCCATCAAAGACTAGTCGCTCAGTTTCCTCAGTCCCATGGTTAACTCCTGAAATAAGAAGAAAGATTCGTAGAAAAAATGCAACTCACGCTAAAGCGAAGAAAACTGGGAATGCAAAATTTAGAACGAAATTTGAAACTTTGAGAAGAGAAATCAAAGCAGATATCAGAAAACAGCATGAGTTGTATGTAAATAACTTGGTTGGTGATGTTAAGGCTAATCCAAGAGATTTTTATCGGTACATAAATAGTCAGAAAAAAGATGTTCAAGGTATCCCCCCTTTGAAAAAGCGAAATGGAAGTGGTCTTGCTGAATCAGATTTTGAAAAGGCTGGTGAATTCAATGGTCAGTTTACGGATGTGTTCACCAAAACTGAACATAGCCAGGTCCCTCTTCTGAATAGAGAAGCCCCGTTTATGGAAGACATAGTGGTATCCAAAGAAGGTGTCACAAAACTTCTGAAAGGTTTGAACCCGTCGAAAGCTTTAGGTCCTGATGAGCTTCATCCCAGAGTCCTTAAGGAATTGGCATCTGAGCTAGGTCCTGTTTTTGCACATCTTTTTCAACAGTCAATAGACTCGGGTGAAATCCCCAAAGAATGGTCTTTAGCAAACATTTGTCCCCTGTTCAAAAAGGCTGACAGGTCTCTTGCTTGCAACTATCGTCCAGTTTCCTTGACCTGCATACCCTGCAAACTTCTGGAACATATAGTGTGTTCTAATATCATGTCCCATTTGGATCATCATAAACTTTTGTCAGACAGGCAACATGCATTCAGGAAATCCCACAGTTGTGAAACCCAGTTAGCTACAGTGATTGATGACTGGGCAAAAATCTTAGACAATCAAGGTCAGGTTGACACATTTATCTTGGATTTCGAAAAAGCTTTTGACACTCCTCCGCATGAACTCCTTAAAAGCAAATTGTTCAGTTATGGAATTGGTGGGAAGACAATTAAATGGATTGATGCCTTCCTTTGCTATAGACAACAAAGAGTTGTGGTTAATGGCGTTAAATCAGACTGGGCTCCTGTTGTATCTGGTGTCCCACAGGGCACCGTTCTTGGCCCCTTGTTGTTTTCGTTGCATATAAATGATATCACCTCAGATATTGAATCGGAAATCAGACTCTTTGCTGATGATTGTGTTTGTTATCGTGAAATTAAGAATGTGGATGATACAGTGAAACTTCAGAAGGATATTGATCGATTAGGTAGTTGGGCCAGGAAATGGGGTATGAGATTTCAACCTGTCAAGTGCAACATGATGCAGCTGACAAATAAACGTACTAGTAAAATTCAGGCTTCTTACAAGCTTGAGGGTACTGTGTTGGAAAATGTTGAGAGTATCAAATATCTTGGTGTAACATTAACTAAGGATTTAAAATGGAATACTCACATCAGCAATGTGTGTACCAAAGCCAATAGGACCCTTGGTTTTTTGAGACGAAACCTGTTTTCTTGCCCCCAAGATGTGAGAGAAGCTGCCTATAAAGGTCTGGTGAGACCTATTCTTGAATATGGTAGCTCAGTTTGGGACCCTCATTATGAAGGTTTGATAGATGATTTGGAGAAGGTGCAAAAGCGTGCGGCTAGGTTTGTAACTAGGAACTATACATATGAAAAAGGTAGTATGACTGGCATCCTTAAAAAACTAAAATGGGAATCCCTGCAGAAAAGAAGGAAGGATAATAGAATTATATTACTTTACAAAGGTCTAAAAGGGAGAGCAAAAATACCCACGGATGACCTTATCCCCAAAAATAGGCGTTGTAGGAATCAACACTCCTTGGCATTTCAGATACCTTCAGCAAGTACAAATGCCTATTTACACAGTTTCTTCCCCCAGACCATTAGAGATTGGAATGAACTCCCTGATTCTCTGATCTCCTCTGCTGAATTGTCAGATGATTGTGTGTCTAAATTTACTTCTCTTGTGAGAGCTCGGGACTAATCCCCTCCGGTCAAGCCCCATCCCCCCTGGTGTAGTATTGTCAGTTTGACGTTTCACCAGTAAACTATTCTGATTCTGAGCACTTGTATTATTGTCAAGCTCCTGTGCCACTGAACTCGAAAAGTTCGTTTGAGAAGTACACAGTTTGTTTATACTTTAAAATATGCCACGTCTGCTCATTTTCATGTACAACTTTTTAAACTGAAGATCATATGTTAGACTGGCATAAGCGCCAAATATGTTATCCTCTAGAAATATGTCATTATAATTGACGCCAGTTTTCTCTCACATACTTGTGAATGCTTATTAGGTTTCTTATGTTATACCAGAAGTCTTTATAAACATTTGAATAAGTAAAACTAGTTCATTTAAGGCATGATTTGCACTAAACATCACGAAAACATGTCCGTGTAATGTATACCCCCTCAAACCCCACTTTTATATAGCAAAACTGGGGTAAGCAGGGGTATACCTATTTTTCTTATTTTTGCTCCAAAACATAGATTGTGGGTACTCGTTAGAACCGCCTCGCGGAGGCGGTTCTAACGTGTACCCACAATCTATGTTTTGAGCAAAAATAAGAAAATTATCAAATTATTTCAGATGAAAATTTTCAATTTTTAAATGTTTATTGCATGGGCACGTTTTTGTAATGAATGATTTATATCAGATTTCCATGGTAGCAAGAAGGCGTAAGGATATGGAAAGAAGATAAGATTTTTCACTGCTTATATTTTTCCACTAATTTTTCAAATAATGCCCCACATCAACCGCAAAGTGTTTGTGTAAGTTATGATACAATAAACCCAGCCGTCCATTATTATTTTTGGGTGAGTTTCATTTTAGGGACATCAGGAGTGATTTTATCCATTCATCTATGCAAATAGAAACACAACATCTTGGGCTTAACTGTTTAGCCCAGGGATCTCCATCGTCGGTCAGCTTACTGAATCTGTGAGTCCTCGTATTTAATTGATCATGGTGGTTATCCTGATTGTGTTTGTCCTTGATGAGCCGTGTAATATCGATTTAAGCGCGCCAGTAATTGTCTACGCGCCAAGCCACAACGGAATGAAATGAACCGACAGTACTGTGACGGTCGATTGTCAGGTATGAATGCTTTGACCGCGCAGCGTTTTATTTCTGTTCAGTCACATGACACCACGATGAAATGGGAGTACGGTCAGATTCTTTGACATTCAAGTTTATATATGCGAAGCGTAGACCAAGCTTTTTGTAAAAGCTTATACTTGTTTTATATTACTGATCGTTCTGATTTTTTCTGGTATTGATTTTTTTTTTTTTTTTTTTTTTTTTTTTTTTTTTGCTGTTTTTTAGTTTTCATATTTATAGTTACGTTTGGGTAACTGAGTGGCCATCTATTGGTAAAATGGCTGCCCATTCGGCTTACAATATGTTTTCTTAGTAATAGACATGATTGTTAATTTAGTTTTTTCACTCCTCGGTTTTCGGTGTGGGAATTTCTTTCTGATTGCGCCATTTCCTGATCAGTGCCTACTTTTACTTTTGCATAAGTCCCACAATATGAATTGATATTAAGGTTGCACAATAAATAAGTATTTACTCATTATACAAGCGCCCCCTACTTTGAGTGTTCCGCCACCTAAAAAGACACTTTTCTGTCTGCTGATTATTGCTATTGTTAAAAGTGAAATATTGTTTGGAATTTTATTAAGTATTTAATAAGAAAAATAACATTATTTTTAAAACATGTCAGTGTCTTCAGTGAGAAAAATATAAATGCATATTGGCCACGTAAAACCCTCAACTCGGTACACAATAATTAGCCATAAGTTTGTACAAAGTCAACCTGCACATACATGTACGGACGTTTTTTAAAATAGGTTTTATCCTTTTAACCTGGGAACATGATGGCCGTTTCACCCTCTATTAGATCAACGTTTATAGTCCATCAACATTAAGACTCCTGTCCTTATATTGGAGGACAAGATGAAATCGATTAGCTTTTCATGGTGAACTTCAATTGATATTCCATCTGGAATAACAGGCATGTCGCAATTCACGCTTTTGTGCTTCAAGGAGTAAGAGGGTCACGGAAGTGCAAACGGTTACTTTGCCGTATGCCGATAAGGCGAAATGCTAGAAATCATTTTTGTGACTGCATGGAATGAAGACAGTCGTCTGATCTCTTATTTCTACGCAAATAGACTTCCATTAAATCCACACACAGACGGCATCATTCAGGGATATTATAGAATCAGCTTGATTTGAATAAGTTTGTTTGATCGTCTTCATTTCATTCGCAGTGCTTCACCTTCAGCAATCGATTACACATTATTAAATTACTGGCTTTGATAACACCACGTCTGGTCCTCGTAAGGTAAGTAAACTCTTAGAGGACTAAATTTTCCATAAATTTGAGATTTCGACATTCGTATTTGATCGTATTTATGAGTAAAGTTGTATCCTGCCCGATATCTTTCGATCCCGAGGAGCCACTAATGTGTGTAAGACAAAATTTGATAGCATTAGCAAATATATCAAAAAGAAATCTTCCATTCCATATGATGCTATTGTATTATATTCAATAGCACATGTATCAATTTTCTCCTGTAGACTTCTGGGTGCTTGGAAGGTTTCTTGTTCTATGATAGAATTCCATATAAATATCTAAATCATTATTATTTAGTTCAGACTCAGACTGAAAATAACAAGTTTATGCAATTAAAACTAGATTGGAAAGAATGAGAAGAGCACTTGTATTAATGTCAACCTCCTGTGCCTCTGAACTTGAACACTTGAAGACTTCGTACACCTCACTATTATGTAAACACAATGTGTGTTTATTCTTTATAATATGACGTAAAATGATCATATGTTAGACTGGCATAAGCGCCAAATATGTAATACGCTAGAAATAATGTCATTATTATTATCAGTAGTAGTAGTAGTAGTATCAGTAGTAGTAGTAGTTGTTGTTGTTGTTGTTGTTGTTATTGTACCCACAATCTATTTTTGGAACAAAAATATTAAAAATATCAAAAAATGTCAATGAAATTTTCATTTTTTCCTTCTGTAAAAATTCTCTGTATATTACAAGGGCGAGTTTTCGTAAGTAGTAGTAGTAGTAGTAGTAGTAGTAGTAGTAGTAGTAGTAGTAGTAATAGACTGACATGATTTTAGGAAAGATAATTTCTCGATGGCGTAGCGTATTAGTGTAAATATATCTTAGCAGTTGCGCTTCCCTGGGGTGACTTTTCAAAAAATCGAATAATGCCACAAGACCACTGCAATGTCTTTGCTATCGAAATGAGCATCCTTCAAATTAACAGCGTCACGAGAAAAACCTGTCCTCGTGGTTTCCAACCAAGTCTGACATGACAAACCGGTCTGGACAGTCGTAGATTACTAGGATGTTGAAGAAGTGGCCGAATTACCCTGTCGGTTGTAACGAGAACAATGACACTGGTCAGCTGAAGACAATAGTTGAGCCGCGTCATGGGAACCAACAATTTCTGTTTCCGACAAGGGCCGACACAAACCGAGCTGTACAAGCAGAAGATGGCTAGGGGCTGAAAATTCGGATTTAGAAAGAAGAAGAATTGTGATCAATTGTAATATCCCTGTAGCGAAAACAAAGGCGCTGATCAGCTTCGCAGTTACTGCGAAGCTGATCTGCGCCTTTGTTTCCGCATTTGCAAAGTGAGGATTTTCTCATGACGCGGTCTCAATTCCATTTGGAACGACAGACGTAAGGAATTCACGCTATAAGGGAGTCATGAAAGTGTCATCAGTAAGATCGATCACCGAAATAATTGAAATTATTGACAGTCGTCTGAGATTTCTTTAAGATTTCTTATTTTTCATGCAACTAATTTGTAATTAAATCCAAAGACAGACATATAATTTAGGGATACTGTATACTCAAAGTTTCAAAGTTTATTTCTACTAGAAATATAGGCCACTGTGCCAAAATTATAAACATACAATATTTTATACCTACAGAAAGTGACTTATTCAAACATACTTTTATAAGTGTAGTATCTGCTTGGTTTAGATTATCTTTTGTCTTTATTTCGTTCATAGTACATCGTCATAAGTACACGTCATCGATAACAGTTGATCAAATTAGTGATTGTGATTATCCCATGTCTGGCTCTCTTAATAGCAAATACGTTATGCTCATGGATGACCAAATCGTCTAAAAGCATGGTTTCGACATTCGCGTTTAGCCACATATTATTTTGTGAGCAACACTTTTATCCTGCCAGATATTATTGTTTACGATCAAATTTTTTATTTCATTTGCATAAAAGGAAACAAATGTGTCATAACGCTGCCATCCATTCCATACGCTGGTAAATGTATTCTTTGAGTGCTAACTGCACTTAAAGGATCTCAGTTTTATTTCTATTTTCAAGGACGTCAATGTTCTCTTTGTAAATGCTTATTAGGTTTGTTATGCTATTCCTGACGTCTTCATAAACATTTGATTAAGTACAACAAGTTCATTTCAGTCAAGATTCATACTAGATGACTTGTATCAGATTTCCGTGGTTGCCACTAGCTTCTGGCCCAGAAGACGTTAGAATATCTCCAACTAAGTTACTGTGCTACATTACTGAGATAGCCTGCGACCCGGACATTTTGCTCAGAAAAACGCCGCCCAACCCCATACATTTACTGCTACTGGTAAAGAAAATTGTTGTCTGCTAAATGCCACAGTTCAGAATTGCTATTATAGCCCAGACAAAATTTGACAGGTTGATGAAATGACCTGATTTTGCATTAGGAGCAATGGAAACGTTTTGATAGTGCCAACTTAGACCATCCTGGATGTGATACTTCTGTAGTGGTTCTAATTATCTAATGTTTTGGTGCTGAATTTTCGTGCAGTTTGCAGCTCAGTAATGTACGTTTTTAAATTTCTAGTAAAATTTGGGTTACTGAGTGGCCACCTATTGGCAAATAGCTGTTCACTCGGTTCACGATATGTTTTTTCATGGTATAAGTAACTTCTTGTCTGTTGGTATAAGAGCTTCTTGTCTGTTGCTTGGTCCACCGGGGTTCAACTGGTGTTTTTCTTTTTCAGTAAGGTATTTGGCGCCCATGGATCTCCATCGTTGGGAAGCTTACTGAATCTGTGAGTCCTCGTTTTTGATTCATCATGGTGGTTATCATGATTTATTATTAGTCTTTGATGATTCATTGACTAGTTAGAGATTCGCCACGAGGACCGAACAACTAACTATATGTTGTGAACCACTGCAGAAGATGAGGGTGAGGTTAGGGTCCTGTAAAACTAGTTCAAGCCCGTAATTTTCGTTCCAATGGGATACTTGTGTTGTGGTTCTATTTGATAGATCTTTTGGAGTCGATTTTTTGTGCTGTTTGAACCTTATATAGGTTTTCATATCTTAGTTCCTGAAAGAGCTATATTGGTACCACTGTTTATTCGGTTAATGACCCCTTATGGTGAAATATGGTCCAGAGATCAAAGGACTGTCACAATGAGGCGATTATCTGATCCCTGCATGGGACAATAAAGAGGCCCCTAAAGGATAATACCTGTAGTTCCACTGTTTATTGGTTTTATGGTCCCTATATAACATGTGCAATAAAACTGCCTCCCTCTGCAATCAATATTGATTTTCCTGTTTTGCCCCCTACCTGTATTCTGAGTCTTGTCATGTCCTTATCATTGATCTGCTAATGACCCTCAATAGACACCGAAATAGGTCTTCAAGTTCGGGTAATTGAGTGACCACCCATTGGGAAAAAGCTGCTCACTCGGCTTACGATATGTTTTCTTAGTATAAGTACCTAAGTGTCAATTTAATTTTTTCCCACCTCGGTTTTTGGAATGGAAATTTCTTTCTGATTGCGTCTTTTCCTGATCACTGCCTACATGTACTTTGTTAATTTAGATTTTTTCCACCTCGGTTTTGGAGTGGGAATTTCTTTCTAGCTATTTGCTGATCAAATTTTACCTTAGTATAATGAGTCACCATATTATCCACGTTATAACAGACTATTAGTAATAACTGAGATAAAGTTCAAAATAGGACAGACCATTTTGAGTTCGCTCAAGAGCAATGTCCTCCATGACACAATCATTACCCATAAGCTTGTACAAAGTCAACCTGCACATACATGTACGGACGTTCTAAAAGTATTATCCTTTCAACCTGGGAACATGATGGCCGTTTCATCCCTACGTTAGATCAACGTTTATAGTCCATCAACATTAAGACTCCTGTCCTTATATCGGAGGACAAGACCGGCGAAAACGATTAGCTTTTAATGATGAACTTCAATTGATATTCCATCTGGAATAACAGGAATGTCGCAATTCACGCTTTTGTGCTTCAAGGAGTAAGAGGGTCACGAAAGTGCAAACGGTTACTTTGCCGTATGCCGATAAGGCGAAATGCTAGAAATTATTATCAGTTTTGGGACTGCATGGATCTGATATCTTATTTTTAGGCAAATAGAATTCATTAAATCTACACATAGATGCCTAGGTCACACTAGCGCTTACGTATGCCGCGGATAGTTGGGAATACTATACGTAGCGATCCGCAGAATTTTGTGGGCGGGGCTAACGGTTCTTAATCACGCAGTCCAATCAATAACTGAGCGACGGAACGGAGGGGTTGGTTTAAAGCGTACTTCCGGATAGGTGGGATGAATAAATTGTGTAAACAAACCATGGATAAATGAATCTGCCAGGTAAGATCATTGTTACTCATTTCTCTGTAGATAGTTGTTGTAATATGTGTATGCGCAGTATAAAGTGCATCTCATAAGCTTTAAACTGATATGAAAATTACCTTGCAACACTTCGTAGAAACAGCGTGATAGATGCGCAAAAATTTTATTCGAAGCTTTGTGCCTTACCTGTTCTGTCATGCGGCATCATGAAATGACAAGTTTCGAGCAATTCCATCTAACCTGTACAAATTTTGATGATGTCTGACCTTCACAGTAGCCGAATAATGATCTATACTATCCTAAATTAAGATGGGATGCCACATGGCTGATTTTTTCAGGTATACGTAGTTTCTTCGTAGGTGGCATTTGTAATAGGTACCTTTCTTCCGGAGGGGATGGATATTGAAATCTTCAGTGAAGCTGTTTAAAGCATACAAAATACGTTTAACGTTTGTGCTATTGTAATGCACAATGCCTATACGAAGGTTTCATACGTTGCTGACTAAAATGAAAAATGAAAATTTAAACATGTTTAAAACCTTCGCGACCAGTTCGCGACCAGTTCGAGACTAGATTGCGACACTTGAAAATTCTCACGACACTCGTGCGACACTCGCACGAATGTCGTGCGAATGTCCGCGACAAAATTCGCAAAACAGTCGCGAGAAATTCGCATGCCAGTGAGATACTAGCTTAAGACCCCTACCTCACTGGTATGCGACAACTGGAGACTAGTTCGCGAATAGTTCTCGACTATTTCGCGACAAAGATTAACGATGAGACAAACATAGCTTTTACGTTACATTCTCATTGAATTGACATTTATGCGACAAATTCGCGAATTTCGGTCTAATTTTGAAAATATACCTCGCGACTGTCGCGCGACTGTCGCACGACAGTCGCGAGACATTCGGGAGAGTACCTCACGACTTTCCCGCGAATGTGGCTTATTTTCATTTTCATTATTAGGACAGTCGCGCGACAGTCTTGCGAAATGTTTTGACGAAAACATTTGCGTATTTTTTTTTAAACCTGTTTAAAAACTTCGCGACCAGTTCGCGACTAGTTCGCGACACATGAAAATTTTCAAGATACTTGTGCGACACTCGCACGAATGTCGTGCGAAAGCCCGCGACAAAATTGGCAAACAGTCGCTTGAAATTCGCATGCCAGTGAGATTCTAGCTTAATTAAATTTTTTATTTCATTTTGTCGATTTCACCTACAGTCAGTGTATATTTCATGGCCCATGCCGAAAATATAAGGGCATATTTTAATGATTTATGGTTATAACTTCAAACGCCTGTGGGAAAACTTGCCCATGCAATACGCAGACATTTTTTGACGTGTAAAAATTGAAAATTTCACCAGGAAAAATTGATATTTTTAATACTTTCCTCAAAACATAGATCGTCTCTGGGGCTGTTCTATCGAGTACCCACAATCTATGTTTTCGACAAAACATTAGAAAAATAGGTTAACCCCTGCATACCCCATTTTTACTATATACAAGCGAGAAACAATGTGTTATTCATATTACGGACATGTTTCCCTGATGAACTATGTATATTTATGGCATTGGTATAAAATTACACACATTGCTGAACTTAAAACAGACTATTACAGCTCAAAATACACATTTACCTATTTTTGCAGTAATTTGTTCCGCACTAGTCATTTGTATCTACCGGGGAAAACGAGGCCTACGTGCCAGGATTTAACTTCTGATGTGCCGGGGATGTGCCGTGGGCTTACTTTAGTGCACGTACATGCAAATTACTAAGCCTCTCTCGAATATATTGTTTGTCATAAGAACAACTTTCAGATGTTGATTCTCATTATTGTCATCGATCAGGTCCGGGCCTTGGGATATAACCACAAATTTGAACCACATTGCCTGGATTTTAGGTGGATTTGTGTATACAGACTCTATTGTCTGAACGTTTTGCTCAATGACAGAAATCTTCATGTACATCCTTTTAAGTGATTGACGTAAATTGTCACGTGATCGATCTCAAAGCAACAGTCAAACCATCAGGAAAACATGTCTATGAATTGTATACCCCATTGAACCCCAATTTTATACAGTAAAATTGGGGACTACAGTGGCATTCCTATTATTCTTACATTTGATCCAAAACATAGATTGTGGGTACTCGTAAATTGGGGATTACAGGGTTATACCTATTTTTCTTCAATATTTGATCCCAAACATACAATGTGGATACTCCTTAAAACCGCCTCGGCGAGGCGATTGTACGTGTACCGACAATCAATGTTTCAGCAAATATATTATAAATATTTTTTTCTACGGATTTTTTCTTCAATTTTTACACCTGATATAAAATTATCTGTATATTGCATGGGCAAGTTTTGGTAATGATATGCTCTGAGCCTTTGCATGTGAAAACCAACAATTTTGTTTCTGATCATGTCCGATAAAAACCGACCTTTTATATAATACAGTCACACAATCAGCCTAGAGGTTTAAATATCGGTTTAACAAAATTGTACATTTGCCCATTGATTGTAGATTTGCCCCCTCCCCCCCCCCCCCACCCGACCGGCCAAAATAATATATAAAAATTTAAACGAAGATGCCACATTTCTGTAATATGACAAATTGCTACAAGATCTTCTCATTCATTATTTCCCGTCGCTGTTTCGTAATTACCCGAACCTCACACGGTAGTAGAACGAGATATCGAAGCGGAGCGGAGTGAAATTTACTTTCCTGATCTAAGATCAAATGATTTTATCAGAACCTTTGTTGTTGTTTTTACAATGAGAAAGGACAATCCTTAGTGTTTATGCGTTTCACATTGAATTTAACATGCACCTGGGGTGCCTTATATTTAGAGCTCAGGGGTCAGGATCGAGAAATAATGGGTTCGATACCTACCTTCGCCGTGCTGTGCCCATACACAAGACACTTTAATCTCCTCCATGGAACTGTGTAGCATCAAGGAATCAGTGGTTTCGTCCCGACATGACTGAAAAACCTGTTGACTTTGACCCATAGCCACATCAAAATAACATTCATGAAACAAGAATGACCCTCCGTAAAAGTAAACGTATACTCAACCCCTCCATCGTAGGAGACGACGTAATTGATTTATATCAACATATTTTCAAAAGTGTGGGGCTTTAAACAAAAATAGTAATTTTAAGTATACAATAATACGTAGTCCAAACAGCACTTACCTCTTCACAAGTGATTGCAAAATACCGGAAAACAATCTGGCCAAAATAATGACGTAGTCTGATTTCAAACCCACAATTTTCACGGGCTGATTTATACTGGCGCATATTTGCGTGCTGCACTTGACATGACTGCGACATAATTTTTATACCAGAACGTGCAGTGTGATATAACCGTTTGTATGCGCTATATCGATTAGATCAAAAATAGCATAGAATGGGTTTAAAAACGACATTTTTGTCGTAAAATTGCAAGTACCGTCTCTAAAATGGGTGTATTCTTTTCCCACCCGCTCATTATCGAACTATAGATTGGACTGCGTGTTAATGAATTTATTACCTTTAAATACGAATGAATACGGGTAGTTCAGGAAAGATACGGATACGTTCGAAGATAGTTACGGATAAATTCGAATACATACGGTTAAGATACTTGACTACATACCTTTCGATACCATCTGTTACTTTTAGATACAGACATACACCTTCAGATACGTAATGTTGCGTTTTCTTGCGTATATAACGGTGAAATTTGATGCAAGAAAACGCAGGTTTTAGTCAAACTACAGTCACACTAGCACATCCGGATGCTGCGGACGCTGCGGACTGACCTTTCGTATCTAAAGAGGTACAAGTAGGCCATGATCAGGAAAAGACGCAATCAGAAAAAGATTCCCAGTCATATCCGTAACAATTCGTATCTTTTCCGTATATGTTCGTATCTTAACGTATTGTATATGCAAGTCCGATTCCATCCGCGCCCAAATTTTGAAAAAAGTCAAAAATTGGGCACGGATGAAACATCCGTAATAGTACGTAATGACATGTAAATGAAGGCGTTGATTCGAATCTTTCCGTATCTAAACCGTAACACAAACGTATCTACACCTTAAATGAACGCATCAACCAACAATCATATGGGGTGCCGTTTTACTATTTATTCCCTATTTATGGATATCCATAATTCATTTTGGATATCCAAAATTCATTTCTGGATACTTAAAATCGATTTATGGATATCCTTAATTCGTCTGACTATTGGATATCCATAAATTGATTTTAGGATATCCTAAAATCGAACTATGGATATCCTAAAATACAATCCTATTTTTGGATATCCATAATTCGATTTAAGGATATTATAAAATCGGGCTAATATTGGATATCCATAATTCGATTTATGGATATCCATAAATGAGTTATGGATGTACTTCAATAGAACTGTATTTTAGGATATCCATAATTTAAGGATATCCTTAAATCACAAAATATGATGTACGTGCCTATGGGTGCCATTTTACTATTTATTCCCTATTTTTGTTTATGGATATCCTTAAATAATTAAGGATATCCATTAACATTTCTGGATATCCTAAAATGAATTATGGTTATCCATAAATGAATTATGGATATTCATAATAATTATGGATATCCTGAAATGAATTATGGATATCCTGAAATGAATTATGGATATCCTTATTTTTTTTCGATATCCAAAATTTATTTTTGGACATCCATAATTCTTTTTTGGATATCCATAATTCATTTTGGATATCCTAAAATCAATTTAAAGGTATCCTAAATTCGTCTGAATATTGGATATCCATAAATAGATTTAGCATATCCTAAAACCGAACTATGGATATCCTAAACTACAATCCTATTTTTGGATATCAATAATATTGGATATCCATAATTCGATTTATGGATATCCATAAATGAGTTATGGATTTCCTTCAATAGGAATATCCATAATTCATTTAAGGATATCCTTAAATCACAAAAAAATGATGTACGTGCCTATGGAGTGCCGTTTTACTATTTATTCCCTATTTTTGGATATCCATAATTTATTTAAGGATATTCATAATGTGTTTATGGATATCCTTAATTCATTTATGGATATCCTACAATAATTAAGGATAAATCGAATTATGGATATCCAATATTAACCCGATTTTAGGATATCCTTAAATCGAATTATGGATATCCAAAAATAGGATTGTATTTAAGGATATCCATAATTCGATTATAGGATATCCTAAAATCAATTTATGGATATCCAATATTCAGCCGAATTAAGGATATCCATAAACCAATTTAGGATATCCAAAAAAGAATTATGGATATCCAAAAATATATTATGGATATCCAAAAATGAATTTTGGACATCCAAAAATGAATTATGGATATCCATAAATAGGAAATAAATAGTAAAACGGCACCCCATACGTGCCTATGGGATATAATGATTTCTCCCTAGTCAGAGAATGGAGGCATCCGGTGTGGTTGAATTTACGTTGGCTTCCGTTTCGTTCAGTTTAAGTTAGCGCATGCGTATTACACGGAAAAAATCATTATGGAAAAGAAATATGTTTTAAAATGAATTATGGATATCCTAAAATCGAATTATGGATATCCTTAAATCAGATCATTATAAATATCCAAAAAAAGAATCATGGATATCAAAAAATCGAATTATGGATATCCTAAATTCAAGCTTATTTTTGGATATCCTAAAACACATTTAAGGATATCCTTAAATGAGCTGATTTAAGGATATCCATAATTCGATTTTTGGATATCCAAAAATCGAATTATGGATATCCATAATTCATCGTGATTTTTGGATATCCAAAAATGTATTTAAGGATATCCATAATTCAATTATGGATATCCATAATTCATTTAAGGATATCCATAATTCATTTATGGATATCCATAATTCATTTTAGGATATCCAAAAATATTGATGGATATCTTTAATTATTTTAGGATATCCATAAATGAATTAAGGATATCCATAAATGAATTATGGATATCCTTAAATAAATAAATTACCTGTATAATAGAAAAATGACGGACATTTTTGTCAAGGAGACTATATATTCCAGAAACGTTCTTGTATGATTCATTCAAGCATTGGATACAGATTATGTTATGCCCAAACACTCAGCTCTAGAGGGCTCAGCCACACGCTTATTAGCATTGTTCAAGTTGCATCCTGGTTTGATTCCGTTTTCATACGTGTGGCATGCTGTGTAAACTTTAGGAAAACCGTAACATTACGTGTTCGTATCTGAACGTATTAAATTGTATCGAAAAGTGTGTATAAACGACAAAGACCGCAACCGAACGAAACAACACGTATGTAACAGTATCGATCCGCAACAAATGCTTGATCGCGGGATGATACGTTTAGATGCGATTAGATACGGACAGATTCGAATAAATGCCTTCAGTTACGTACCATTGCCTACCATTACCGATCGTCCATCCGTGCATGCATTTTTGACAGTTATGAAAATTTGCCCGCGGATCTACCGCGCCCTGAGGATACGATACGTACAGTTACGGACATTACGGATGAGATACGAATCGTTACGGATAGGACGGACAGATACGGAACACCTATCCGCAGCGTCCGCAGCGTACGTAAGCCCTAGTGTGACCTAGGCAAGACGGCGTAATTCAGGGATATTATAGAATCAGCTTGATTTGAATAAGTTTGTTTGATCGTCTTCATTTCTTTCACAGTGCTTCGCCTTCTCACCGGCACCCTACTGTTTATCGTGAATATTGATGCGACGTGGAATGTTAATGCATGCTAATATGAAGTTTCGTACGCGTCGGCGATATTGTTACGAATGCGACGTTCCACATCCTCTGTCCTTGGACCGTAAGTAGCACATGTTTTGGTTTGCTCTCGCGAAAATGAACAAAGCCGAGTTTACAAAATCGGCGTCCACTATGATCTGCAAAATTCTTCTATGTTCCAACTTGAAGTCAATTGGAATACTTACGGCACATGTGTTTTACGAGAGCAAAACATGTGCTACTTAGGGTCCAAGGGCAGATGGTGTGGAACGTCGCATTAGTAACGATCTCGCCGACGCATACGAAACTTCATAATAGCATGCATTAACATTCCACGTCGCATCAATAATCACGATTAACAGTTGGGTCCCCGTGCTTCTGCAATCGATTACACATTATAAAATTACTGGCTTTGTTAACACCACGTCTAGTCCTCGTAAGGTCCAAGTTAACACTTGGAAGACTAAATTATCAATGAATTTGAGACTTCGACATCTTTAGTTGGTCGTATTTATGAGTAAAGTTGTATCCCGCCAGACATCGTTCGATCTTGAGGAGCCACTGTTTTTGTCAGACAAAATTTGGTTTCATTTGCAGAAAAGCAAACAAATGTATCAAATAGAAATCTTCCATTCCATATGATGCTATTGTATTCTTGTCAATAGTATCAATTTTCTCCTGCAGACTTCTGGGTGCTTATCAGGTTTCTTTTGCTATGATAGAATTCCTTACAAATATCTAATTTAGTATATTTAGTTCAGACTCAGACTAAAAATAACAAGTTTATGCAAATAAAACTAGCTTGGTGGAAATGAGAAGACATTTGTATTATTCTCAATCTCGTGTGCCACTGAACTTTCCTACATCTCACTATTATGAAGAATGATTGAGAAGCACACAATGTGTGTCTATTCTTTATAATATGGCCAGTGGCGGATTTAGAGGGGGTTCAAGGGGTTCGCTCGAACCCCCCTCTTGACCAAAATTATTTCATTTTCATGGGCAATTTCAAAAGATTTTGTGTAAAATTAGGCAAACGAACCCCCTTTTGTACATTTGAACCCCCTCTTCAGAAATCCTGGATCCGCCCCTGATGGCGTAAAATGTAAGCGGCAAATATGTTATACGCTAGAAATAATGTCATTATTATTATTATCATCATTATTATTATTAGTAGTAGTAGTAGTATTAGTAGTAGTAGTAGTAGTAGTAGTTTTATTTAGACTGACATGATTTTAATTTCTCGATGGCTTATCGTATTAGTGCAAATATATCTTAGCAGTTGCGCTTCCCTGGGGTGACAAATTTTCAATTCTAGAGTCATGAAAAATCGAAGGATGCCACAAGACTACCGCAATGTCTTTGCTGTCAAAATGAGTGTCCTTCAAATTGGCAGCGACATGAGAAAACATGTCCTCGTGGTTTCCAACCAAGTCTTTTAACAAGATAAAAGTAAAAGAAGGCAATGATCAGGAAATGGCGCAGTCCGAAAGAATTTCCCACTCCAAAAAGCCGAAGTGGGAAAAAAACTAAATTAACAATCAGGTACTTATACTAAGAAAACACATTGTAAGCCGAATGTGCAGCCTTTTTCCCAATAGGTGGCCACTCAGTTACACAAACTTAACTTAAAATATGAAAACGCACATGAGATAACAGCACTAAAATTCAACACCAAGTCATAAAACAATAAGAACCACCACAGAAGTATCGCCTTGGAACGATAAACCGGCCTGGATAGTCACAGATTACTAGAAGGTTGAAATTTTGGAGTAAAAAGCTTTGTCCGTGTAGCGAAAACAAAGGCGCTGATCAATATAATGAAAAAGATCAACGGATGTTCCATCTGGAATGACAGGCGTGTCGAATTCGCGCTGCAAGGGAGTCATAAAAGTGTCAACAGTTGCTTTGCTGTCAAGAAGATAATGCTTAAATGCTTATAACTCTTATTTGTATGACTGTGACTGAATGGAATGTAGACAGTCGTCTGAAGTTTCTTGTACATCTCTTTTGTTTTCATGCAGCTAGTTTATAATTAAAGCCCATGACACGACATCATTTAGGGATATTATATACTTAATAACTAAAGTATCTGCTTGGTTTAGATTATCTTTTCTCTTTTATTTCGTTCATAGTACATCGCCATAAGTACACGTCATCGATAACAGTTGATCAAATTACTGATTGTGATTATCCAGTGTCTGGCTCTCTTAATAGCAAATACTATATGCTCATGGATGACCAAATCTTCTAAAAGCGTGATTTCGCATATAGCCATATATTTGTGAGCAACAATTTTTATCCCGCCAGACATTATTCGACCCTGGGGAGCCACTATTGTGTTTAAGATCAAGTTATATTCCATTTGCATAAAAGAAACCAAATGCATCAGAGCTATCATCCATTCAATACGCTGGTATGGTATTCTTTTCAGTGGCGTAAATTTCCTCTCACTGATTTGTGAATGCTTATTAGGTTTCTTATGCTATGCCAGAAGTCTTAGTAAACAGTTGAATAAGTACAGCTAGTTTATTTCAGGCAAGATCCGAACTAGGTGACTTATGTTGCAAGATTCTCCAACTAAGTTGCAGTGTTTGTCATTTGAGCATGGAAAGAGGATACAATTTCTCACTGCTTAAGCGCAAAGTGTTTGTGTTGGTAATGTTGCAATTAACTCAATCGTGGCGAATGGACATGCCCAACTTCATCATTTTGGTGAGTTCATTTTCATTTTAGGGACATCAGCAGTGATTAAAAGTTCCTAAATCTTTTGTCCGATGTTTTTCACCTCCAAATATCCATTCATATCCAAATAGAAACATCCCAAATTGGACGCCACATCTTGGGCTTAATTAGTTCATGTGGGTTTATAATACCACGAACATCCAAATGAATTGATATTAAGAATGTTTTTAAATTCTATCCTTTCAACACGAAAACATAACGGCCGTTTCATCCCTCGGTAAGATCAACGTTTATAGTCTTATCAAGTCTATCAAACGTAAGATTCCTGTCTTCGACCGATTTATCTTATTGTGCTTCACAGCCACCGGAAAGTGTTGTGTAGTTAAGATCCCAGTCGTATTTGTTCGATGCCATTCGTCTATGCAAACAGAAACACGCCACACTGGGCGCCATATCTTGAGCTAAAGTGTTTCAATATGTCCTACAAGGGAATGTTTATGTGGGCGTATAATGCATCCATATGAATGAATATTATGGTTGTACTAATATAAAACATTTAGTCATTACACAAGCGCCGCTTACTTTGAGTGTTCCGTCACACGATGAAACTTTTCTGGCTGCTGCTGATTACTGTTATTGTTAAATCATTGTATGAAATATTTAATAAAATAAATAACATTATTTCTACAGCATTTTGTCTCTCTAGTGAAGACGTGAGCCGCGTAAAAGCTCCACTCGGACAGGAATGTTTGCATTTGATGACACTTTAAAATTGTTCAGAAAAACGCCGCCTGACATCATATTTTTACCGCCACTGCTAGGAAAAATTGTTGTCAGCTGAATGTTACAGTTCAGAATTGTTATTATAGCCCAGACAAAATTTGACAGGTTGGTGGCATGACCCGATTTTGCAATTTGAACAATGGGGACGTTTTAGTAGCGCCACCTTAAAGACTCGGCTGTTTGTGATTTAACGTAATGAATGGGTCACCATATTATCCGCTGTATTATTGATTGCAGTCTTTATTATTCGGCGCCCAGGGATCTCCATCGTCGGGCAGCTTACTCAATCTGTGAGTCCTGGTTTTTGATTCATCAAGATGTTTATCATGATTTATTTGTTTGTTCTTGATGATTCATTGACTAGTTAGAGATTCACCACGAGGACCGAATAACTGACTAATGCAGAAGCTGAGGGTGAGGTTAGGTACCTGTAAATAAAAATTAAACTGAGATCCTTTAAGAGCAGTGAACATATTAATGAGAAAGGGTATGGGCCATACCATGGTTTCGGCTACTTAAGCCTCTTCAGTGACCCTATAGACTTGGCAACATGAAGCCAAAGAGAATTACTGTAATTTTGCATCTTTCAACAGGATAGTCGATACAAAGACTATTATTATACAAATGGGGCCAAATTTATCAAGCGTTGGTTAGAAAATGAATCTAAACCGATATTAATTTTCTGATTTCTCAGAATACCCTCGCTGATCTCAAAGGACCAAAAGGAAAATATAATCTGCACTATGGATGATGTACGGGGAGACTTTTTAGGGCCGCCACACGGCACAACACCAGCTGCAGTAATAGCAAATAAAAATTAAACTGAGATCCTTTAAGAGCAGTGATCATATTAATGAGAAAGGGTATGGGCCATACCATGGTTTCGGCTACATAAGCCTCTTCAGTGACCCTATAGACTTGGCAACATGAAGCCAAAGAGAATTACTGTAATTTTGCATCTTTCAACAGGATAGTCGATACAAAGACTATTATTATACAAATGGGGCCAAATTTATCAAGCGTTGGTTAGAAAATGAATCTAAACCGATATTAATTTTCTGATTTCTCAGAATACCCTCGCTGATCTCAAAGGACCAAAAGGAAAATATAATCTGCACTATGGATGATGTACGGGGAGACTTTTTAGGGCCGCCACACGGCACAACACCAGCTGCAGTAATAGCAAATAAAAATTAAACTGAGATCCTTTAAGAGCAGTGAACATATTAATGAGAAAGGGTATGGGCCATACCATGGTTTCGGCTACTTAAGCCTCTTCAGTGACCCTATAGACTTGGCAACATGAAGCCAAAGAGAATTACTGTAATTTTGCATCTTTCAACAGGACAGTCGATACAAAGACTATTATTATACAAATGGGGCCAAATTTATCAAGCGTTGGTTAGAAAATGAATCTAAACCGATATTAATTTTCTGATTTCTCAGAATACCCTCGCTGATCTCAAAGGACCAAAAGGAAAATATAATCTGCACTATGGATGATGTACGGGGAGACTTTTTAGGGCCGCCACACGGCACAACACCAGCTGCAGTAATAGCAAATAAAAATTAAACTGAGATCCTTTAAGAGCAGTGAACATATTAATGAGAAAGGGTATGGCCCATACCATGGTTTCGGCTACTTAAGCCTCTTCAGTGACCCTTTAGACTTGGCAACATGAAGCCAAAGAGAATTACTGTAATTTTGCATCTTTCAACAGGATAGCCGATACAAAGACTATTATTATACAAATGGGGCCAAATTTATCAAGCGTTGGTTAGAAAATGAATCTAAACCGATATTAATTTTCTGATTTCTCAGAATACCCTCGCTGATCTCAAAGGACCAAAAGGAAAATATAATCTGCACTATGGATGTTGTACGGGGAGACTTTTTAGGGCCACCACACGGCACAACACCAGCTGCAGTAATAGCAAATAAAAATTAAACTGAGATCCTTTAAGAGCAGTGAACATATTAATGAGAAAGGGTATGGGCCATACCATGGTTTCGGCTACTTAAGCCTCTTCAGTGACCCTATAGACTTGGCAACATGAAGCCAAAGAGAATTACTGTAATTTTGCATCTTTCAACAGGATAGTCGATACAAAGACTATTATTATACAAATGGGGCCAAATTTATCAAGCGTTGGTTAGAAAACGAATCTAAACCGATATTAATTTTCTGATTTCTCAGAATACCCTCGCTGATCTCAAAGGACCAAAAGGAAAATATAATCTGCACTATGGATGATGTACGGGGAGACTTTTTAGGGCCGCCACACGGCACAACACCAGCTGCAGTAATAGCAAATAAAAATTAAACTGAGATCCTTTAAGAGCAGTGAACATATTAATGAGAAAGGGTATGGCCCATACCATGGTTTCGGCTACTTAAGCCTCTTCAGTGACCCTATAGACTTGGCAACATGAAGCCAAAGAGAATTACTGTAATTTTGCATCTTTCAACAGGATAGTCGATACAAAGACTATTATTATACAAATGGGGCCAAATTTATCAAGCGTTGGTTAGAAAATGAATCTAAACCGATATTAATTTTCTGATTTCTCAGAATACCCTCGCTGATCTCAAAGGACCAAAAGGAAAATATAATCTGCACTACGGATGATGTACGGGGAGACTTTTAGGGCCGCCACACGGCACAACACCAGCTGCAGTAATAGCAAATAAGAATTAAACTGAGATCCTTTAAGAGCAGTGAACATATTAATGAGAAAGGGTATGGGCCGGTTTAAGCCCGCCAGTAACTTTGTGTTACTGATCGTCGATACTTCTGTGGTGGCTCTTTTTGTTTTATGTCTTGGTGTTTAAAAGTTTTTGTGCTGTTGGCGCCTTATGTATGTTTTCATATTTTTAGTTAAGTTAAGGTAACTGAGTGGCCACCTATTGGGAAAATAGCTGCTCATTCGGCTTACGATATGTTTCATGGTATAAGTACCTGATTGTTAGTTTGGTTTTATCCCACCTCGGTTTTTGGAGTGGGAATCTTTTTCTGATTGCGCCTTCCTACTTGTACCTTTTTGTAACTAACTATCGGTAATAATTGAGTCAAATTTCACAATAGGGCAAACCAGTAAAAGTCCTTCCTTGTCGGAACGCTCAACAGCAATGCCTTCTATGACACCATAATCAGTCACGAGCCTGTACAAATTCAACCTGTATATACGGGCGTTTTTAAAGTTTATCCCTTTATGACCATCTCATACCGCAGTTTGATAAACGTTTATAGTCTATCAAGCGTAAGACTCCTGTTCTTAAATCGGAAGAGAAGACGAAAACGACAAGCTTTTAAAATCGATTTAAAATCGACAAGCCATGTAAAATCGATTTAAGGATGTTCGCTGCTAACATTTGACATTTCGGAACTTCCGGTTTTTCTTTTGTTGAATATCTCGAAAACGGTTGCAGATATTTTTCTAATATTTTATTTTTGGATACATATTCATAATATGCATTGAATGAGCCATGAAAATTGTCAATCTAAGGAACTTCATTTTTTCACCCCATTTTCTGCAACTTTTCAGAAAATTTTAGTTGTCAGTAAAATTTAGGGGGTAGGGTAGATTAAACTTGAATATTACACATCTTCAAATTAATTGCACGAGTTCGATGTTTGTTTTAGAAGCAGTGTGTGTGTATATGGTCTTCTAAGTCGGTCTTTCTGTCTTTGGTGTGCTAGTTTTAAAATTTTGGGTGGTTTTATGAAATGGGCTTTAAGAAACAAAACAGACGAAAAAAGGCTTAAAATGGCGATTTTCAAGTTGTTGGTTCTCTCTTATATGCAAACTACCCTATATATTTCTTTCTTTTATTCGAACAATAATACTAAGTTCTATTTTGTGTGAAAATACAAGAAAAAGTTTGAATCTACAGATATGGGTTTGGCACATTTCAAAATATTTTTTTCCGACTTTTCAAGTATGGGGGTAGGGTTGGAAAACGACTCGTAAAATTTTGTCATCCACTTCAAGTTGCAAATTTTTCATTGCTTTTTGTCCAAAATAGTCTGCATTACGTAAATATTATGAATTTTGAAAGCATTCTAGGTGTATTTTTGTTCAAGACAGGTATGTTTCAAAGAATTGAAAATTATATTAATTTTTCTGAATTTAAAACAAAGTGTTCAGAGGACTCATTCGCAGGCCTGTAGCTCGAAAAAATGCACACTACCCTATACTAATTTTGTTTTCAAATGTCTTGTGTTGTAATTTGGAATCAAAAAAGAGTGGTTAGAAAAAAGTTTGAATACTTTTTCATTGGCAGCGAACATTCTTAATCCCGCCAGTAACTTTTTGTTACTGATCGTTCCAAGTCGATTCTTCTGTGGTGTTTTTTTTTTTTTTTTTTTTTTTTTTTTTTTGTTTGTTTTATGCCTAGCTTGGTGTTTAATATTTTTGTGCTGTTGGCGCCTTATGTATGTTTTCATATTTTTAGTTAAGGTAACTGATTGGCCACCTATTGGGAAAATAGCTGCTCATTCGGCTTACGAAATGTTTTCATGGTATAGGTACCTGATTGTTAGTTTGGTTTTTTCCCACCTCGGGTTTTTGGAGTGGGAATCTTTTTCTGAGTGCGCCTTTTCCTGATCTGTGCCTACTTGTACCTTTTTAATGTTGAACTTCAATTGATATTCTATATGGAATAACAGGCATGCCGAATTTACGCTTAAATTTTGCTTTAAGGAGTAAGAGGATCACGAAAGTGTAAACGTTTGCTTTGCTGTCACGACGACCACGCGATATTATAGAAAATATTGTCATTTTAGTAACTGTGCTACTGCATCAGAAAATCAACAATGAACATTTGCAAACCAAAGGCGCAGATCAGCTGTGCAGTAACAGCACAGATGAGCGTCTTTGTTTTTGCAACATGAATAGTGCGATCCCTCTTTTCAAATCAAAAATTTCAACTTTCTAGCGTTCTTCTGTGACTGTACAGGCCGGTTTGTGTCGGACCCGGTCGGAAATCCAGATTGTTAGTTAGTTTTCTCATTCGGAGGCTCAACTGTAAGGAATGGAGACAGTCGTCTGATCTCTTATTTCTACGGAAATCGACTTCAAAATTAAATCCACACACAGACGGCATCATTTAAGGGATATTATAGAAACAGCTTGGTTTGAATAGGTTTCTTTAATCAAGATGATTTATTTCGTGGTGCATCGCCTTCAGTAATCGATTACATATTATTAAATTACCGGTTATGATTACACCACGCCTGGTCCTCTTAAGGTAAATAAACTCTCAAGGAAGACTACATCTTCCATTAGACTACGTCTTCCGTTATTTCAAAATTTCGACATCCGTTTTAGTCGCATTTGCGCGCACAACTGTTGCCCGCGAGACATCATTCGAACCTGGGGAGCCACTATTGTGTGTAAGATAAAATTTAATTTCATTTGCATAAAGGGAAACAAATGTATCAGAATTATATCATCCATTGCAAACGATGGCATTGCGTTCTTTTCAATGGTGTCAATTTTCTCCTGCAGACTTCTGAGTGCTTTTCGGGTTCCTGGCTATGCCATTACGAAAACATGTCTATGCAATATACAGAGATTTTTTGAGCTTTAAAAATTGAAAATTTTCAGCTGAAAAATGTTGATGTTTTGGAGCAAAAATAAGAAAAAATGGTATACCCCTGCATACCCCAGTTTTTCTAATATAAAATTGGGGTTCAATGGGGTATACATTACACGGACATGTTTTCCGGATGGCTTGAACTTTGTAATTACGTCTGAATAAGTTCAATTTGTTCATTTTAGGCACGATTCGTACTAAACGCCTTTATACTAAAAATAGATTATAATAAACTAGAATCAGTTGATTTCTAATATTATCCTACATTTTTTAACTTTGCAGCAAAATTCAAGAATGTGGTTGGTACTGCAAACATTTTGGGACAAAAAGTGAAAATAAGTACAATTTTCGGGCAATTAAGATTACCGAAGACTTCTTTTCTTTAAGTTTCAGCATATTGCGTGATCTGCATAATGTCAATCTGAATAACAACAGAACTTTTGAATTTTGAGAGCTGGTAGTTTTTTACAAAATTTTGACAATTTGCATTTTGGGAAAATTAACCGATGCTTTGAAAATTCCCCGAAACAGCAAAGAATACAAAAAATACAATCTACGGTTTTGGCAGAAAAGTACATGCTCTACATGACTGTTTTGATGTGTTTATTAACAGATCCTTTTGCTGTACTTCCGCTTTGTAGACAAGAATTTTGCTTTTTTTTTAATTTAGATCTACAATTAATTTATTTTTCGGAACCATTATACTGACTGAAGATTGGCCCACGCCTTAACACTAAAGCAAATTGTCCCGACAAAGCAGCGAAAATTTAAAGCTTTATTTGTACATTTTGAAATTACTAAATTTCTTATTTGTGTAAATGGTGTCGATAGCAGATTCAGCGTTCTCCTGCATGGAGTAATTAACCCAATCGTGACTTACGTGCCGGTCCCATTGCGCTTAAGACCGCTTTACGATTGTCTAAATATTAATTTGGGGGTCATTTCTTTGGCTCCGGATATGTAAATCAAGAAAGCATAAACACGTTGGAAAAAGTTCTACATAATTTGCATGCGCAGTCTTATCACAAAACTAATGATTACACAATCGTACGATTGCTTACGTTTCAGTGGAACTGGCACTTTATGGACTTGACTGGATTCGCACCCTTGCCACGATGGTTCGCAGGATTTTGTCCCTGGAAAAGACCATAGAGGAAGCGTTGGCCCCGTGCCGACATGACTGAAAACAACGTGTCTTCTATCTAATAAACCATGAAAAGGTACAAGTAGGCAAAGATCAGGAAAAGTCGCAATCAAAAAAAGATTCCCACTCCAAAAACCGAGGCGGGAAAAAACAAACTAACAATCAGGTACTTATACCATGAAAACATATCGTAAGCCGAATGAGCAGCTATTTTGCCAATAGGTGGCCACTCAGTTACCGTAATTTAACTAAAAATATAAAAACATACATAAGGCGCCAACAGCACAAAAATGTTTTTAAACACCAAGACATAAAACAAAAAGAACCACCACATTTACATGGCCATAACCTCACCCTCAGCTTCTGCAGTGGTTCATAACATTTAGTTAGTTCGTCGGTCCTCGTGGTGAATCTCTAACTGGTCAATGAATCATCAAGAACAAACGAATAAATCATGATAAATATCCAGATTAATCAAAAACCAGGACTTACAGATTGAGTAAGCCCGACGATGGAGATCCCTGGGTGCCGAATAACCTACTAGCTCCGGAGCAAAAGAAAAACACCAGTTGGACCCCGGTTGGCCAAGAAACAGACAAGAAGCTCCGGCCTCAACCAACAATGAAAAGCGTAAACGTGTTTATACGTTTATCTATACTGACAAACAGTTGTTGTTGTTTTTTCTACTGACCACTGCGACACTGTGATAGCAGCGCCAATTGTAACTTTTGTGTTTATGTTTTACAAAGATTGGCTAAGTTGTTTTAAAAAGACATCATTGCGTGTTTTAATTACTTAATGCACGTCGATCATTGCAGTATTTGTTTTATATGAAAACATTTAAATGTCACATATTTGAAATTAGTTCTCCGGAAAGCAGACACCGTTCCGCAAACTGATCTGACATTTTGACATTTTCTGTTATGAGGATTTTCACGCAAAGACAACTTAAGAAAAGATGTTTGTTTTCGCTCCTAAACATTTTTCCAACTATTTCGTGATATACTCGGACAAAAACTGGGTTCTTCCATCATAAAACATTGCCATTTGGTTTGCTCACAAGGCGTTATTAAGGAGTTTGCATTGTGTGTAAATTTATTAAAATGTCAATTTCATACTGTTTTTGTTTAAAGCTCATTCGTGTGTGGTTAATTAAGAAATTTCAGCAAAAAGTGTTGTTTAATTGATAGTAACTAAAGGGCATTGGCATTTGTCTATAAGGAAGTAACAGTATCTGTCCCTAGAAATATGTCATAAAATAAATGTACAGTCCAACCTGCTTTATGCAAGCGGCTAAGGGAAACACTAACATCGCTTACTTAAGACTGGTGCTTGCTTAATAGAGATTTGTTCTGACAACTAGGTGGCAGGTGCTTGCTTAATAGAGGGTCATTTACATGTAAAATTAGTTGGGGGACATGAAACTGTTTGCTTAAGAAAGGTGCTATCACAGAGTTGTAGTGGTCAGTAGACAAAGCTGTTTTTTTTTTTTTTTTTTTTTTTTTCGGTATAAATAAACGTAAAAACATGTTTTCATGGTTTATAAAATAGAATACGCTTTGTTTTCAGTCATGCCGGGACGGGGCCAAACGCACTTGTAAACTGACTGATCATTCTGCCTTTCTGTAAAGGCTATATACATCTAATATGACTATCTCAATTACGATAGGCGGGACTAAGCTGTCTTTAGTCAACATTCACAAATGCATGTATTTAGTCACATTTCACAATAGGGCAGACCAGTCTGAGTCCTTCCTAATCGGAACGCTCGAGGGCAATGTCATCCACGGCACAATAGTTAGCCATAAGCCTGTACAAATTCAACCTGTTTTTAAATTTTATCCTTTTAACTCAGAAACATGATGGCCATTTCATCCCTCAGTTAGATCAACGTTTTTAAGTCTATCAAGCTTATGACTCCTGTCCTTATATGGGGAGACAAGACAAAAACGACAAGCTTTTAATGATGAGCTTAAACTGATATTCCATCTGGAATAACAGGCGTGCCGAATTCACGCTTAAATTGTGCTTGAAGGAGTTAGAGGGTCACGAAAGTGTAAACGTTTGCTTTGCTGTCACGACAACCAAGTAAAATGCTTGAAATTATTGTAATTTTTGTAACAGAGCCACTGCAACAGTAAATCAACAATCTGCATATGCAAAACCAAAGGTGCAGATCAGTTGTGATTTTCAAATCCAAAATTTCAAGCTTCTAGCGTTCTTCTGTGACTGTACAGGCCGGTTGTGTCGGGCCCTGTCGGAAATCCAGATTGTTTGTTTTCTCATTCGGAGGCTAAAAACTGTAAGGAACGGAGACAGTCGTCTGATCTCTTATTTCTACGGAAATCGACTTCCAAATTAAATCCACACACAGACGTCATCATTTAAGGGATATTGTAGAACCATCTTGGTTTGAATAGGTTTCTTTGATCATCTTGATTTTTATCGTTGTACATCGCCTTCAGTAATCGATTACACATTATTAAATTACCGGTTATGATCACACCACGTCTGGCCCTCTTAAGGTAAATAAACTCCCAAGGAAGACTACATCTACCATTAGACTACGTCTTCCGTTATTTCAAAATTTCGACATCCGTATTTAGTAGGGATGTCATTTGGTGTCAGATTTAAGGTTCGGACGTTCGGAAACAAACATCCGGATGGTTCGAACGTTCGCATTTTTTTCGGATCAGATCATAGTATTACCTATACATTCACATACATAATATATATACATGTATGTTAATCGAGTGTTCCCTTGAAAAAACATTCACAAAAGTAACACACATCATGCTAAAACAGCATTACTCAAAACTAACTCATTTTCAAAAAAAATCACGAACAGTCACAGAGTTCCCATTTTGTCGAACAAACAAATTTAGTCACATCATACAATCATGTAGAAAATCTAATGATACTTTAAATGTGTTTCTTCTCTGCATAAACGGGTCAGTTTAAGAATCCGACTATTTGATTTGTCAAATTAAGATTATAGTGACATACATGTTTTATTTAATCCCATAACACAACTTTTAATCATCTGACAAGTAATTTTGCTGCTCGGCGGTCTGTATCGTTATTATTTTTAAGACTTGAGAAGTGTAAATCAAATTGTTTTCAAAAGAAAACAACACAGGCCAATTATCACTTTTAATCCTTCCTTTGTTTATTGCCGCTTCCCGGTGACCTGCATTGTCCCGCTTACCTCTTAGACCTTAGTGACATTTGACACAACAAAATTTCGCATTTAATGCCTTCGTTTCAATTCTGCTAAGTATTAAAATATTGTGTTTTTTTTTTTATCTTGAAATAATGGAAAATTACCTAAATATTAGACATATTGATTTTTTAGCGAACGTCCGGATGCTAAAATTTGGATCCGAACATCGGTACGGGATCCGAAGTCCGAACGTTCGGACTCCGGTTGACATCCCTAGTATTTAGTCGTATTTGTGGGCACAATTGTTACCCGCGAGACATCATTCGAACCTGGGGAGCCACCGTTGTGTGTAAGATAAAATTTAATTTCATTTGCATAAAAGGAAACAAATGTATCAGAATGATATCATCCATTGTAACGATGGCATTGCGTTCTTTTCAGTGGTGTCAATTTTCTCCTGCAGACTTCTGAGTGCTTGTCGGGTTTCCTGGCTATGCTAGAACTTTGTAATTACGTCTGAATAAGTTCAATTTGTTCATTTTAGGCACGATTCGTACTAAACGCCTTTATACTAAAAATAGATTATAATTAACTAGAATTAGTTTATTTCTAATATTATCCTACATTATTTTTTAACTTTGCAGCAAAATTCAAAATTGTGGTTGGTACTGCAAACATTGTGGGACAAAAAGTGAAAATAAGTACAATTTTCGGGCAATTAAAATTACCGAAGACTTCTTTTCTTTAAGTTTCAGAACTTTTGAATTTTGAGAGCTGTTAGATTTTTTACAAAATTTTGACAATTTGTATTTTGGGAAAATTAACCGAGGCTTTAAAAATTCCTCGAAACAGCAAAGAATAAAAGAATACAATTTAAGGTTTTGGCAAAAAAGTAAGTGATCAACATGACTGTTTTGATGTGTTTATAAACAGATCCGTTTGCTGTACTTCCGCCTTGTAGACAGGAATTTTTTTTTTCATTTAGATCTACAATTTAGTTATTTTTCGGAACCATTATACTGACTGAAGATTGGCCAACGCCTCATACAATAAAGCAAAATAAAGCAGCGAAAAGTTAATGCTTTATTTGTACATTTTGAAATTACTAAATTTCTTATTTGTGTAAGTGGTGTCGATAGCAGATTGAGTGTTCTCTGCAAGGAGTAATTAACCCAATCGTGACTTACATGCCGGTCCCACTGCGCTTAAGATCGCTTTACGATTGTCTAAATATTAATTTGGGGGTCATTTCTTTGGCCCCGGATATGTAAATCAAAAAAGCAAAAACAGGTTGGAAAAGGTTTTACATAATTTGCATGCGCAGTCTTATCACAAAACTAATGATTACACAATCGTACGATCGCTTACGATTCAGTAGAACCAGCACTTTATAGACTTGACTGGATTCGTACCTCGCAGGATTTTGTCCCTGGAAAAGACCATAGTGGAAGCGTTGGTCCCTTGCCGACACGACTGACTTCTATTTTATAAACCATGGAAACGTTTTTGTTTTTTTTTACGTTTATCTATACTGAAAAACAGTTTTGTCTACTGACCACTGCGACACTGTGACAGCAGCGCCAATTGTAACTTTTGTGTTTATGTTTTGCAAATTGGCTAAGTTGTTTTAAAAAGAACTCATTGCGTGTTTTAATTACTTAATGCACGTCGATCAGTGCGGTATTTGTTTTATATGAAAACATTTAAATGTCACATCTTTGAAATGAGTTCTCCGGAAAGCAGACACCTTTCAGCAAACTGATCTGACATTTTGACATTTTCTGTTATGAGGATTTTCACGCAAAGACAACTTAAGAAAAGATGTTTGTTTTCGCTCCTAAACATTTTCCCAACTATTTTGTGATATACTCGGACAAAAACTGGGTTCTTCCATCATAAAACATTGCCATTTGGTTTGCTCACAAGGCGTTATTAAGGAGTTTGCATTGTGTGCAAATTTATTAAAATGTCAATTTCATACTGCTTTTGTTTAAAGCTCTTTCGTGTGTGGTTAATTAAGAAATTTCAGCATGAAGTGTTGTTTAATTAATAGCAACTAAATGGCATTGACATTTGTCTATAAGGAAGTAACAGTATCTGTCCCTAGAAACATGTCATAAAATAAATGTACAGTCCAACCTGCTTTATGCAAGCGGCTAAGGGAAACACTAACATCGCTTACTTAAGACTGGTGCTTGCTTAATAGAGGTTTGTTCTGACATCTAGGTGACAGGTGCTTGCGTAATAGAGGGTTATTGACATCTAAAATTAGTTGGGGGACATGACACTGCTTGCTTAAGAAAGGTGCTATCACAGTGTTGTAGTTGTCAGTAGACAAAGATGTTGTTTTTTTTTTTTTTTTTTTTTTTTTTTTTTTTTTTTTTTTTTTTTTTTTTTTTCAGTACAAATAAACGTAAAAACATGTTTTCATGGTTTATAAAATAGAATACGCTTTGTTTTCAGTCATGTCCGTACGGGGTCAAACACACTTGTCACCTAAAACTGAGTGATCATTCTGCCTTTCTGTAAAGGTTATATACATCTAATATGACAATCTCAATTACGATAGGCGGGACTAAGCTGTCTTTAGTCAACATTTGTTAATGCATTTATTTAGTCACATTTCACAATAGGGCAGACCAGTCTGAGTCCTTCCTAGTCGGAACGCTCGAGGGCAATGTCATCCATGGTACAATAATTAGCCATAAGTCTGTACAAATTCAACTTGCACATACGGACATCAGAAACATGATGGCCGTTTCATCCCTCAGATCAACGTTTATGATTCCTGTCCTTATACCGGAAGACAAGACGAAAACGACACGCTTTTAATGATGAGCTTAAACTGACATTCCATCTGGAATAAAAGGCGTGCAGAATTCACGCTTAAATTGTGCTTGAAGGAGTAAGAGAGTCACGAAAGTGTAAACGTTTGCTTTGCTGTCACGACGACAACGCGAAATGCTTGAGCTACAAAAACTTATTAAATTAACTGCTAATGAATACAGCATGTCTGGTCCTTTTCTTAAGGTAAATAAAGTCCTTCAATTATTTCGAAATTTCGACATCCGTATTTAGTCGTACAATGGTAGCCCGTGAGACATCCTTCGATCCTGGGGAGCCACTACTGTGTGTAAGATAAAATTTAATTTCATTTGCATAAAAGGAAACAAATGTATCAGAAAGATACCATCCTTTCAAAACGATGGCATTGCGTTCTTTTCATTGGTGTCAATTTTCTCCATCAGACTTCTGAGTGCTTGTCAGGTTTCTTGTGCTATGCTAGAACTCCGTATATACATCTGAATAAGTACATCTAGTTCATTTTAGGCACGATTAGTACTAAACGCCTTTATACTTGTAATATTATCCTAAAATTAATTCTTTGACGTTGCAGCAAATTCAAGAGTGTGGATGGTTATGCAAACATTCTGGGTCAAAAAGTGAAAATTAATATCATTTTGGGGGGAAATAAAGATTACCAAAGACTTTTTTCATTAAGTTTCAGTATAAAGTGTTATCTGCATAACGTAACTATCTGAAAAACAACAGAACGTTTTGAATTTTTGATAGCTGGTAGTTTTTTTTTTTTTTTTTTTTTTTTTTTTTTTTTTAATTGAAAATTGGCATCTTGGGAAAATGTTTTCAAAATTCATTGTAAGTGATATCGCTAGCAGATTGAACGTTCTCCATATGATGCAATTAATCCAATCCTGACGAATGGACTTGACTCGAACCCTTTCTACGATGGTTCGCATGATTTTGTCCTTGGAAAAGACCGTAGTAGAAACGTTGGCCCCGTCCCAACATTACTGAAAACAACGCGTCTTCTATTTTATAAATCATATAAACGTGTTTTTACGTTTATTTGTACTGAAAAACAGTTTTGTCTACTGATCACTACAGCGCCAATTGTAACTTTTGTGTTTGTGTTTTGCAAAGATTGGCTAAGTTGTTTAAAGACCTCATTGCGTGTTTTAATTACTTAATGCACGTCGATCATTGCGGTATTTGTTTTATATGAAAACATTTAAATGTCACATCTTGGAAATTAGTTCTCAGGAAAGCAGACACCTTTCTGCAAACTGATCTGACATTTTGACATTTTCTGTTATGAAGATTTTCACGCAAAAACAACATAAGAAAATATGTTTGTTTTCGCTCATATACATTTTTCCATAACATCCAAATATTTCGCGATTTACTCGTACAAAAACTGGGTTTCTTCCATTATAAAACATTGTCATTTGGTTTGCTCACAAGGCGTTATTTAGGAGTTTGCATTGTGTGCAAACTTATTAAAATGTCAATTTCATACTGTTTTTGTTTAATGCTCTTTCGAGTGTGGTTAATTAAGAAATTTCAGCAAGAAGTGATGTTCAATTAATAGCAACTAAAGGGCAATGATATTTGTCTACAAGGAAGTAACAGTATCTGCTCCTAGAAACATGTCATAAAATAAATGTACAGTCCAACATGTGTTAAGCAAGCGGCTAAGGGAAACACTAAAATCGCTTACTTATGATTGGTGCTTGCTTAATAGAGGTTTGTTCTGACAACAAGGTGGCAGGTGCTTGCTTAATAGAGGGTCATTTACATGTAAAATTAGTTGGGGAACATGAAACTGCTTGCTTAAGAAAGGTGTTTGCTTAATATAGGTGATGCTTAAGACAGGTCGGACTGTATATGTTATAGTCTAAGGAAGTTATGTGTTTTTAACAAACCAAAGTTCTGTTCTTAGTTATTGTTTTGACATGGATTTATTTAATTTATTGCGCTCTTTTTTTAAATTTCCATCTTTCGCAAAATTCTATGATAATATAGGTAAAGGTTGTTTTTTGTACGATACTTATTCATAAAAGTTGGTCACCAGGACAAGCCAACGACCTGTATATTACGATGTGACAGTCATTAATTCTTGCAGAGAACATAATCTCCAAAGTGCTTATACTTGAATTTCATAACAAAACAGACAGCATTTTTAGTGGCACACCGTTTTGATCACTTAAAACACAAAAATAGCATGATGGATTCCATGTAGCGTCCTTCAGTCCCGGCTAGACTTCTTACAAATTTTGGATAGCTGTTTGTAAGCAGCGTTGGCTGAACGGGCCATTTGTATGCAAACCATTTCTTGGAAAGGTGTTTTTCTAGCAAAGGCTCATCTGTGTAAAAACTAAGACCACATCTGTATAAACAACGTGATTTTTTTTATTGTCGTAATCAGAATAAAATGAGGATTGCAATTACAAAATTGCTAACCTCCAGCTGGGCTCACTCGTATACTGAGTAGTTAGTTCGCATCTGACTAAAACTACTCCAGAGAGCTAACACAACATTTTGTGGTTAACGCGCAAATGTATGAAGACCCTTGTGCACTGTTACACAAGGGTCCCATGGGGATTGCATATTCATAGAATTTGGCTACTTACTGAGACACCCTTATTTAAAAATACGTGTCACCAGTTATTATTTGAGCCGCTGCATGAGCCGCTGCATGCGAAAACAAAGGCGCAGATCAGCTTCGCAGTAACTGCGAAGCTGATCAGCGCTTTTGTTTTCGCTACACGGATAGTACCTCTACTTTCTAAATCCAAAATTTCCAGCCTCTGACCATCTTCTGTGACTGTACAGGCTGGTTTGTGTCGGACCTGGTCGGAACCCAAATTGTTGGTTTTCTCACGCACAGGCTCATTTAAAGTTTTATCATTTATGTGGTTTCGGGAGCAGATGTTTTCTAGGAAAACAACGCTCAGATTTATTTGTTTCTTTGTTATCGCCATTTAAGCCTTAAGTGTTTTTTGCTGAAGCGGTGTTTTGATAGTATTTGCATGACTTTTGTACTGAAAAACGTTGTAAACGATAGTAAAGGCCCAGTCACTATACAGCAAGGAGACCTCATCCCCTAGATAATTGATCGGGCTAACTCAAATCCAGCACGCAAACCGCCATACAAACTTGAATCCAGGTAATGATGTTCGGGTAAAATTCCTGCTGGAGAAGCAATGCACCAAGAAGTATACAGCAATCATTTTCCCATGACATAACCTATTTCAGACTTGAGCCGCAGAATGATCTGAATATGCGAAACCAAAGGCGCAGATCAGCTGTGCAGTTACTGCACAGCTGATCAGCGCCTTTGTTTTCGCAGCACGGATAGTACGATCCCGCTTCTTCTTAAATCCAAAATTTCAAGCTTCTAACCAGCATCTGTGACTGTACAGGCCGGTTTGTGTCAGACCTGGTCGGAAACCCAAATTGTTTGTTTTCTCATGCAGCGGCTCAAATTTTCAGATTTTATATTAAACGTGTGACATTATTGTTTTTCTCTCTTACAGCTGTGAACTTTCTCGCTGCCCTCCAGTTTTATATATTCAAGTCAACAGTGATGGCCTGCTGCAACTGACATCAACTCGTGTTATGACTGCTGGTTGACAACGTGGCATAGCGCTGAAGGCTACTCCACCAGGAGCGCGAGGCTTAATTAACATTTCATTGAAACACTATCTAGGATATGTGCTGATAAGGAAATATTGTTTCAATTTCGACGCGAAAAGTGAGAAATTCATTTATAGGCAATTCTGCTGTGGTGGCGATTAATTTGATCTAAAAGCTTCATCTGAGCACTGGTAGAGTGTCAGTCATTCAATAAGAAATGTACATACGCATGTTATTCTGTGGAATGAGAAATAGTATAAACAAAGCATTGAGAACTCCGCATGACATGTGTCATAAATAACGATTCTCTTGGATAAAACAGTATAAGGCGATCATTAAAAACAATTACAGTTCATTCCACGCCACAGTCGCTTTCTGTGAGTGACACAATATTAACAAAAAAGAATAAAAATGTCGGACGCAGACCAAAGAAATCGTGTGGTACTTTTGGGCGCGGGAGGCGTGGGTAAAAGTTCAATACTAAAACGATTCCTTTTTGATCAATTTTCTAGTGAATACCGCGAAACAGTGGAGGACCTCTATTGTAAGGACTATGTAGTCCGTGGGGGAGCCGAAATTAAGGTGGACTTTCTGGATACCGCCGGAAATTTAGTGTTTCCAGCCATGCGCAGACTGTCCATTTCAAATGCGCATGCGTTCGTACTTGTTTACTCGATTACGAGCGAGGAGACGTACAAAGAGGTGAAACGACTGTGGGAACAAATCAAAGAAGTTCGAAGTAATTACGAAGATATTCCGTGTGTGATTGTAGGGAACAAAGTAGATCAGGAGGACAATAGGCAAGTCGAAAAGTTTGATGCCTTAAACTGGGTCTACAACGATAATAACTGTGCGGCCTATGTAGAGACTTCGGCTAAAAATGACGAGTGTATTGCCGATGTGTTCAAACTTTTGATGGAGAAAGCTAAGAATCCACGTGCAAGACTAAATGATCCGTTTTTGCCGAGAAAGTTGAGTGAACATTCTTTAGATACGGATTTAAGTTCTAGTGAGAAAAATGGTGCCACTGACGTGTCTCAAGCGGCCAGTAAGTTCGGTAGGAGTCGTAGTTTGATAAGACGTGGTAGTAAACCAAAGGTGCGGAAGACCGCTCGAGTTAGCCGCCATCACGATTGTGTTATTTCATGATCAAAGAGAATTTGATACAGTTTCATGATTTCTACAGCATTTATAGAAGTTATATAGCAGACACTCACTTTAGACTGAACCAATTAATAATAGATAATCGCATAGGTTAACTACCCATAGGCTAAATTTCGGATAGTCGGTAATTGTGCTTTCTAAACACTGACGACTAAATGTTGACCAGACAGTGCGGATGTGAAGTCTGAACGGCGAATTCGCAGGCCTGCAGATGAAGAGTCTTACGAATTTTGGACTGTATAATCCTTTGAAATCTGAGCCGCGACGCGAAAAAACCGGTCGTCGGGGTTTCCGACCAGGTCTGACACAAACCGGCCTGTACAAGCTCAGAAAAGAGCTAGAAGCTTGAAATTTCGGATTTATGTAGAAGAGGAATTGTACTATCCGAGTAGCGAAAACAAAGGCGCTGATCAGCTTCGCGGTTACCGCGAAGCTGATCTGCGCCTTTGTTTTCGCATAGGCAAAAATCCGTTTTTCTCACGATACGGCTCATCTATAAACAGGGTCTGCCGGAGTCCCACAATTGCTTGCTATAGACAGAAAAATTGAATATATTACTATACACATGGAAATAAGTTAGGGAACACCTGTAATAATGTAACTACCTACTTTGGACTGTATATATCCTTCTTTGTAAAAAATATGAAGATTGCTTTGACAATATGTCAGAATCTGTAGTCTCCAAAGTTGCTTCTATGTGAAAATGGTTAGCATTTAACATAAACTGCGGCAGAGAGCGGCCATCTTTGCTTCAGAAAATTTTTACTAAATTTAAGAAACGCACTGCTAGTCTTTGCGATAACTTCATTATTTGAACTCACGTTGTCGTAATTTTTCGTAAGCATAAAGCTGAGACATTGCTTGTGGAACTTTGATCATAAATTTTCTGACCGACTGTCGGCAGTAGGTCTATACTTTTCCGGTGGTAGGTTTCATGTCCACGTTTTGTTCTTTGGGTATACATTTTGCACGTTGAAAATGTTGGGCCAGATATTCGATATGACCCTTTAGGAATCTAAACATGTACGTTCTGGTTATAGTGTCCTAGAGAAATTATTCTTTTATGACTTTACTTGCAAAATATCCAAGAATTTTGCTTTCCATAGAAATCAATGCAAACTGTATATTTTGTATGATTAGTTGGTTTGGAGATGAAACATGAAGTTTTAGGTCCGAAGTTGTTTATTCATTCAGAACGATCAGATTCAACATTTTATTCCTGTTTTGCCTTCAACAACTGAGTTTTGCGGAGTGCAGAAGCAAAAAGGCAAACTTGTATTCAGTATAAGTGGAGTTTTTTATCTATGGCATATTGTATCCACCGTAGCACAAAGAAAAAATGTAGTGAATTTCCATAAATTGGTCTGTAGCTAGGCCATGGTATGAAATATATGTGATAAAAATTTCAGTATCACCAGAAAAAAGAAAATTGGATTTTTTCAAACTTTCGCCAAGGGCTAAAAGTGTTCCCTAACTTATTGCGATGTGTATAGATCAGGGCCCAGTTGTTCAAAACTAACGACGTCGTTAGTTAACGTTTCGTTAAATTTCAAACATTAATATTACAAATACACTGTTATTTTTTGTTGAAAAAAATAACAGCGTATTTGTAATATCAATGTTTGAAATTTTAACGAATCGTTAACTAGCGACGTCGTTAGTTTTGAACAACTGGGTCCAGATTGTAGAAGCAGGTTTTCGGAGTGTAAACAAAAACATGTGACAAAAACCTATATAGCAATTATGGGCTCAGTAAAAAAAGAAAAATAATCATGAATGTGATACGAGATGTGCTCGAAATTCCGTGACACTGTTTCTCGATACTCAGCGTGGAAAATGTGACATTGGCAGACATTTGCCGAAGACGTGTTGACCTTAACGTTCTGGATTAGTTTGACACACAAGTTGCACTAGTTGACCATGGCACTGGGTATGGTAGGAACAGAATCAGACAAAACCTATTTGCCTAGTATTTGCCTAGTATATGTTAAATGTCCAGAACGGTAATCGACTCCATACTACGATGAGGCGTACAGGACAAGATTGGAGGATAAAATACAGTTGTTTATATCACGATCGTAAATGTCGAATGACAGAAAGTTATAAGGCGTCATCAGACTGAACAGGAACATGTAAAATGTGATCACAAGGCCATGTATAAAAGGCTCCTGCGAAGGAAAGCCTTTTAATGATATAATTATATGAAAAAGTATGGCATAAAATAATTTACTTTGCCCTCTCTCTTTCAACGGGGAAGTTAAGATTGTCGTTTGACGTCCTAATCAGGGCCCAGTTGTTCAAAATTAACGACATCGTTAGTTAACGATTCGTTAAAATTCTAAACAGGAATATTACAAATACACTGTTATTTTTTGTTGATGAAATGTGAGAATCCTTGCATGGCAAAGGATTCTTACATTTCATCAACAAAAATAATAGTGTATTTGCTTATGTAGTCGGCGTTTACTTAACAAGTTGAGGCTTTAACGATGACGTTAAGCTAACGAAGTTTTGAACAACTGGGCCCAGCTTTTTAGTCATGTCGGTCAGACCCACGTTGTAATAGTCTTGCTTACCTGCGGAATCCGGTCCTCGTGGCTTCGGGTCAGTTAAGGTAACAAACAATCTGTGCGGCTATTACGAGAGCACGTGAGCATGTCTTGTTTACCATAATGGAATCGCTTACTTTAAAACATACCAATTTGAAGCAGTCCGATCACCAAATACATACCATATCAGAGAAAAACCCATAAGGAAAACATGTCCGTTTAATGAATACCCCCTCATACCCCACTTTTATGTAGTAAAACTAGGGTTTACAGGGGTATACCTATTTTTCATATTTTTGATACAAAACATACATTGTGGGTACTCGTTAGAACCGCCTCGCCGAAGCGGTTCTAACGTGTATTCACAATGTATGTTTTGAGCTAAAATATAAAAAATATCCGATTTTTCAAATGAAAATTTTCAATTTTTACAACATAGGAAAAATCTGTATAAAACATGTACAGGGTTTTGTAATGCGGCAGGGTGAGGGAAGCAGACTATAGTTGTTAAAGAAGTAGCTCACCAAAGGCTCTGACAAAAGACTCAAGCCAAAGCGTTCAAATATTGTACCTTTCATCAAATCGCTCAAAAGCTATTATTGTTGTTCTTGTTGCTTCATGTATTCATGTATTATATGCTTATTGTAATATTAAACGCATTTTTATGATGTACCATTCATTGTTTAATTTCTGCTCCTTAACTTTTTTTCCTGCCAGGAAATAGGACCTGCATTTTAGCAAAGGGCGCCTCTAGAACATCGCAGAATAAAAAAGGTAAAATAGGCAATGATGCGGAAATAGCGTAATCATAAAGAAATTCCCACTCCAAAAACCGAGGTGGGGGATTAAATTGACAATTAGGCACTTATATTAAGAGAAAATCGTAAGCCGAGTGAACAGCTATTTCCCAAATAGGCGACCACTCAGTAACTTCAATGAAAATATGAAAACTTGTATAAGGTGCAAGCAGCACAAAAAATCTACACCTATACATAAAACAATAAATTCTAAGAACCGCAACAGAAGTATCGCCTGTGAAGTTAGGGTACGAGTTTGTCGTTATTTATATGTGTTCGTCCCTCCATTGCAAAAATCCCGAGAAAATAGTAACATAATCATTTTGTTATCACTAAAATAGAAACACATCCCGTCGGGGTATGTGCTCGGGTCCTGTTCCTAATTACGCCCAAAACACCCAGGCAGAAAACAACCAAAATAACACATGATCATATACGGAAGGAGGATAATTGATAATCTGATTATCTCTTTTTTAAAAAAGTGACACTTTTGCTGTACCCAAAATTTACTTAAAATATTAACCATGCCATGAGAAAAACCAAAAGCCTGCATATGCAAAAACAAAGACGCAGATCAGCTTCGCAGTAACTGCTGATCAGCGCCTTTGTTTTTGCTACAGGATAGTACAATGTCTCTTCTTTCTAGATCCGAACTTCCAAGCTTCTAGCCTGCTTCTGTGACTGTACAGAACAGTTTATGTCGGACCTGGTTGGAAACCCTAAATGTTTGTTTTCTCGTGCAACGGCTCATTTGTCATTGGATGCTTTTTTCTTCCAATGCTCTTTCTTGAACGCAACACTTCTATTAAGAACGATTTGTATTATACTTTTCTGTGGAACATCATTTAAAATTTTCAAGAAATAATGGTATGCTGTAGAAATATTACATGACGGTTCCATGCTCTTCTGGTGATGAGCAAACAGTCAGAAATTATGTTTATTTCTTTAAGACTTCGTTTTAAAAAGTGACATTTTTCGGACTGCTCCGGGTACCGATGATGACGTTGCCACGGTAACCTGTATTTTTGGTTTCACCGGTCACTTTTCTTTCATTTTTCTATCAACAATTAAGAACGCACACCAACTTTCCAGTACAATGTATGAAAATTAAGAGAGTTATAACACAATTACACGAACTTTCCGAACAACCTACGTTTGTAGCCATGGAGGTCATGTTTGTTAACTTGGGCCGTTGTAACACACTTTGGTGAGGCTTCACTGGAAAATTGGGTTGGGATTTTCCAGAGATTTCACAGAAACAGATCTTCAAAGACGGTTAATGGGCGGACGGTGGATAGATGCCAGAGCATGTCTGTACGTCAAGTAACCAGTTTTAAATAGAGGCTCTTACACGAGTGGTCATTTCATATGAAATGATATCTACTGGCAAGATCGGAGAAGTACCTAAATGGTTAATTTCTAAAACACATAGTTTAAGCAAATTTTTAAACTGTATTATTGGGTATAAATGTTAATTTTACAAAAATGAATTTGGCAGCGTTCCCAAGTGCCAACAGGTAGAGATAACTCTTGATTGATTGAACATATCCAAATATTTACAATTCTTACACAGCCTGTGTTCATGGAGCAAAAAAGATAGTTTCCTGTGTATTTGACTGCAAGTTTTTGCTATAAACATAAGCAAAATTGATGTTGACGATATACACCAGTTCTGGTTCTGTTGTTATTGCGCATGCGCATCATTGGAGCATGTTTTAAGGTCATTCTACTTCCAGTTTCGCTTAAATACTTATGTTCCACGGTCTGGTGAACATCGTCCCCCACTAGACCCAGCTTCTCGCTAACATATATCGTGTAAATATATATTAGGTGTCTCCGGTAAAAAGGATTTGTTGGGTCTAGGGGAGGAACATAGTTCAAAACTAAAAATAGTAATGGTGCCCATATTTTAATTTCTGATCGGAAACAAAATGTCTTTATAGCTAGTTCCAATGAAGCACATGCGCAACAACAACAAAACCAAAACTAGTTTATTTTTGCTTCGATGTTTAGCAAAAACATAGGAAACTACATGTATATTTTTGCTCTATGAACATTAGCAGTGCGAGAAATTGTAAATTTTGGGGTGGGTACAAAACCCAAGATCTCCACCTTCTTGCATTTAGGACTGCTGCCGAATCCATTTTTATACAATTTACACATGTTATACCTAATAATACAGTTTAAAAGTTAGCAATTAAGCGTTTTAAAAATTGACCCCTCGGTTTTAGGCTTTTAGGGACTTTTCCCATCTTATCCATAGATGTCCTTTATTAAACGAGCCTTTGGCGAGTTTAATAAATTTCATATAAAATGATCACGAGTGTCAGATTCGTTTTATCATATGACTTCCTAAATACGATTTTATCGCCTTTAAAGTGGACATATTTCCAATGAAAATTAACATTGTTGTTACGGACGTCGTAAACCCCACTTTTATCATATAGAAAAACTGGGGTTGCAGGGGTATACCTAATTTTCTTATTTTTGATCCAAAACATAGGCTACATTGTGGGGACTTCTTAGAACCGCCTCAATGTATGTTTTGAGCAAAAATATTAAAAACATCAAAATCTTTCTGTTGAATTTTTCAGTTTAATCTCTGTTTATCATATGACGCCGCTGTTTTCCAGTCATGACCACACGTGTAATAACACATTTGCGGGAATACATAACGTCATTGACGACGTCCGTAACAACAATGTAAATTTTCATTGGAAATATGTCCACTTTAAAAGCGATAAAAACCTATTTTAGAAGTCATATGATAAAACGAATCTTACACTCGTGGTCATTTCATATGAAATTTATTAAACTCGCCAAAGGCTCGTTTAATAAATTTCATATGAAATGACCACGAGTGTAAGATCCTCTATATATGGCACGGGCGTGTTTTCGTAATGATTTAGGTGGCATTTTAACATTTATGAGCAGGATAAAGTTCATGCTCAGCTGAGTTGAGAATGAAAAAAGTTTTATAGCCTAACCTCGGGGCCTGGTAAACAGTTCATCTCCTCTAGTTTGTGTTCCAAAATATCGTCATGTCCCTGGAACTTGAAATATCCGGAAAACTTGGAGCCTTTTAGAAACAGTGGGAACCAGTATTTATCGTCCGGCCACATTTCACTATAGGGAATGCTGTCAACTGGAAACCAGCGAGGCTTCATTTCTACAACGAAAAATGGCTTCAAGTTGATGCTGCTTGATATCCCATGAACACGCTACATTTGTGTTGGGATGCAGGCCATATTTCATGTAATTTCTGTGACCCAAAAGTATATTCATACTACATACCAAAAAGCGTGACTATGGCAAACATGGCCAGTTAGTGTTTATTTTGTGGGACAAAATTTTGGGAATAACAGTTAACTAGGTCCTTTTGAACTTTGAGGAGTTAAAAAGTGCGTCAAATAGTTATTTAATAGACAGGACGAGTTTCTGTTATAGTGTTTTTGACATTTTATTGGTGGAAAGAGTTTTTAGTCTCTTCTTCAATGTCAACTGACCATGATAGATATCTTGCTTATTTGCCACTAAAACTGTACATGCTGTATGATATTGACACAGGCTACGGAATGGGTGCATCTCGATTGTGTCTTGTCTTGTTTAGACTGTGTGAAGTCGTGCAGTGTAAATGGGTCATTACTTTGGGTCAGCCTGGTCGGAATGTGTTTGTGACTGTATCGGGTTATACGATGGCTACATTGCTATATTGACTAGCACATATCTGATCCGGTACGACTCATTGTATGACGGGTGCTACTTAGCACATTATGTAAAATGTGGATCCCATTATTTTGTTAAACGAGGTATGCAAATGAGTATGCATTATACAATTGTCTTCTTGTTTCTCTTTCTCTCTATATCTATGCTCTCAGTCTTCTGTTGTCGTGTTGTCCGGCCTACCATACTCGGACACACGACAACAAACTCTCTCCTCTCTCTCTCTCTCTCTCTCTCTCTCTCTCTCTCTCTCTCTCTCTCTCTCCCGAAGGGGTTCATGTAAGCTTTGCTAGCGACCCACTGCGGTTCATAGCTCCATGAACAACAGAAAAATTAAACTCATTGCTTATATTTACATTCATTTCTCTCTATCGCTTGTTGAAAAATCACCAAGGCGGTCACATTTACCAGCAAACAGAGAATCTACACACAGTGTGTGTTCAAACAGCGGAACGGCGTCGACGTTGACAACGTCCAATCAGATTGGCGAGATTCATGTTTTTTGACGTCAAGTTTGGATTACGTCACGTCGCGTGACACAATGTTGTTCATGGAAGTATGAACACAGATGAACATCTAATGGTTCATCTAAGGAGGTTTTAGAAAAATGTAAATATTTGACAAAGAATACTTTTTATTGTTACTTCTCCAGCCTTTCAGCGTGAAACGAACGTACTAACGGATAACGTGTATTTAAAGACAGATGTACGTAATTGAAGGCGCTCAAAGGAACGTGCGTATCTAAGGGTCGAAACGTCATTTTTACGCCGCATTCGTAACGTCAGTTTTCGCTCGAAACGAGTTTACGTTCGGAATACGAAACTATATCCATACAATTATGCAGAGGACTTCAGAAATGTAAAAAAAAATGATATTGTTTATTATTTTTGCTCAAAATATAGATTGTGGACATGTTATCCCGAAGAAAACAACATTTCCGAGACAGTTAGCAATATTGAATACTAAACAGTGTCGGAAATTTTGGCGTAAAATCGACGTCGCGCGTAAAATGTACTGAATTCAGCAACGACTACCTCTCTTCGCACGCTTATAGCAGGAAAACGAATCCGGTAACTAAGGACTTTCTCGTTATCTTTATATAGTTCAGGAATTTCTCTAATACATATCAGTTTTTTAAAAAATCCTACCGTGGATTTTTTTAAATATATCAAGAAAATTAACAAAAAGTGGGTCTAAAAATCGCATTTTACGTTGACGTCAATGTATTTTCGCTCTCAAATTTGACGATTTTGAAGGCCCATATCTCGAAAACAAGCTCGGAACGGTATCGAATTCTTTTCATTTTCGTATGTAGGACATCAAAATACACTCGCATGCAAAAAATAAAAAAATTCTACCGTGAGGTCAATTACGTACATCTGGCTTTAACGCCTATGGAAATAAGCGTCAGAATTCAATTGCTCCATTCTTGGCTATTCATTTGAAACAATGCGACTACGTTATGAAAATTAACTCATGGTATACATCTGAGTATAATGGCATCGTTTCTGAAATGCTTCATCATTAGAATTCATAAGCATAAGAGACGTCGACGTCAAAAAGATTTTGCTACAGAAGCATCTGCGAAAGAGCTACGGTAACAAAAAACGATATAGGGAATCTTATGCCGATGCGAACGATGATCCCGAACTATGGAGTTGCTTCGAACGCCAGAAACCGAGCAGTATCATTTTTCGTTCCGTCTGTTTCTTTTCTTGTGAAAAGTCCCTAGGGTATTTTCAGTTTTTCAACTTCACGTAGTCCAGTGATGTAACGTTACAATTTTTTGCTATTCACAAGTTTGTAAAACGACTTTGTATGACTTTCAAAATTTTTTACGTCAAAAACATCAATATACTGACGTAAGGATGCATTTTTATGGTGCACCCACGCAAGTTTTAAGAAAAGTGCACATTTTAACCTTATTCGGTTTACGCTACACCATGAGAGAGAAGGTAAAAATAAGGAAAATGCAAATTCGTTCATATTGTATATATTTTGGCCAAGTTATGCATCATTTTCGAGGAGGCGTTTTTATTGACGTCAGTATATAAACATGTTGCTATTGTCATGTGAATTTGTATAAATTTGTTGTTTACTTTATGGGGAGGGCCGTAACTTACGTTGTGGGAACTTGTGAACCAACCCAATTGCATTATGGAATTTTGTTTAAACTAACCTGCTAGAAATTTACCGTGCATATTTGTGTTTACCAATAAATCATTTATGTCCAGTTTTATGATTTATTTATTTATTTATTTATTTATTTATTTATTTATTTATTTATTTATTTATTTATTATTTTCTATGTTTGTTTATTTATTTATTTATTTATTTATTTATTTATTCATTTATTTATTTATTATTCATTTATTTCTATGTTTATTTATTTATTTATTTATTTATTTATTTATTTATTTATTTATTTATTTATTTCATACTAATCTCCCCTAGCTGACAAATTACTCATGAAATACCTACTATAGGGTGTGACTATATAGAACTCTAACCTTCAGATTCTGTTGGGGTTCCTGTGTATTCTGTTCCCGTAAAGACGTGGACCTCGAGTAGCTGGGGTTCACCAACAAACTCAAACATCAGTCGTCCCACCTCGCTCAGTTTGTCACAGTGTAACCCACTCTCCTCGTGTAGTTCTCTGTGAAATTATTTGAACAGTGATACTTATCTAAAACAACTATAATGCCCACTAGCATTTAAAATTTAGTTCTTATAACGTAGAGCACTGTCTCTTCGTTCTATATTCAAATTTGAAATTTCACATCAGGAAAACATGTCCGTGCAATATATAAACCCTTAAACCCCACTTTTATATAGAAAAACTGGGGTATGCAGGGGTATACCAATTTTCCTTATTTTTGCTCCAAAACATGGATTGTGGGTACTCGTTAGAACCGCCTCGGTTCTAACATGTACCCACAATCTATGTTTTGAGCAAAAAAAAAAAAAAGAAAAATATCCAAAAAATTCTGATGAAATTTTAGATATTTAACAACCCAAAACATTTCTGTATATTGCATGGACGTGTTTTCGTAGTGCAAGTATCGGGTCGGGTTGATCGGCGATCCGATGTAGCTCAAAAATTTCTGTCAACAATAAGCGAAAAATCAAAATCTTGGTAACCTAAATTAAGAGCAGTGAATATATTAATATGAGAAAGGGGATGGGCCATACCGCGGTTTCGGCTACTTGAGCCTCTTCAGTGACCCTAATTGGAGCCAAAGAGAATTATAATACTACATAATTTTGCAACTTTCAACAGGATAGTCGATACAAAGACTTTTATAATAAAAAAGGGGCCATATATATATATGAAAATGAAAAGAAAGTTCCAGTGTGTCTTTTTTGACTTTTGAATTATATTAATACCCGGGTCATGGACTTAAATTAATACCAATTCATATATATATAAATAAATAAGTATACAGTCTGTTTGATGTATATTACCCAAATCTCATACTATACTATTAATTTATATACATGAGGGTCTGGATGGGGTATAATGATTAATGAATAATGGCCTAAAATTTTTAATGAGAGTGAATAAAGATTAAAAAAAATAATGATTAGTGAATAATGGGGTCCTAAAGAATAATGAATAAATGTAAATTTTTAATGAATAGCAGAATAATATAATGAATAGTGAATAATAACCTTTTAAAGAATAATGAATATGCTAAATTTTTGCTATGGAATTGTCTGAGATGGCCTCCCTGACATCCCAGAATTTCATTTTTTCTGGGGTCTGGACCGGCCACCAGGCCAAATTCATATTTCAGAAATCCTTAAATTTTTGGAAAGACATATGACATTGTCTGGAGGCCAAGCATGTAGAGGCTCACCTCCTGGACCAATTGAAAAATAAATGTGTCATTTGAAGGCAGAGAAAAATAAAATATATCATTCTGGATGTTTACTGAGCCAGATACTATTTCACTGTTTTCTTTGCTTAGGTATATGTATTTTCTTTTTATACTGTTACCCCACTTTGTCCTTATTATGTATGTTACAATCCTATAATGATAATCGTTTCTGTAGATGAACATCATCTTGCTTTTTTATATGACAGAACATAATTATAGTGTCTTTTGCTATCAGAAACAAGGCAGCACTAAGAATGTTAATGCAAATCTATCTGGCAATTTTTTTCCTCGCTCGCTTCGCTCGCTCGGTTTTAAGACATTGATAAAATGCATTGTACAATCAGGCACAAAGCACAAATCCATACATCACATAGTACTCCTGTACTCCTATGCTGACTAATTTTCTACATAAAAACAACAGCATTTTAATTATTATAACTTTTACCCCTAAAGTTACAATTTTTCTGAAATATCATTTGGTATTCATAATTGAAGAGAAAGATTCAGGGTAAAACCTAGGGCGTATTCAGTATTTAAAGTAGGCCCCCTAGAGGGGATTATACTCACAAGAGATTTAAAATGGGATTCGCTAAAACAAATCGGTATACTATTTCAGAAAGTTTCTATGAGGCTTTGTGGTCTAGCAGGGTATATATGTTTCTCTCAAGATTATGATATCAAGGTGGCACTCAGCAATCTACCATAGAACTAGTCCTTGTGGTTTGAGATAAGAGATGCCTTAAGTGGGGAACACCTATTTGCTTATGGATATTAGCTGGGTGAAGAAGGCGTGACTATTAATTGTCAGATTTTAATGAATAATCGAGCTAAGTTTAATGAATAAGCCAAAATTTTAATGACAGTGAATAAATGGCTAAATTTTTAGTGATTAGTGAATAACAGGACCCCCCATCCAGACCCTCATACATCTTGTATCTTTTGATCCAGTCAAACCCGGTCATTCTCAATATTGTATCAAGTAGTCTTCAACTTAGCCATTTTTTTTAGGAAAACCTCACCCGCAGCAGCTTACATAACCATAAAAATGACCAGCCTTTGTAGCGTTGTGTTTAACTTGAGTCACGGTTTGCATAGCCCACCTTCAGTAGTTTTGCAACCTTCGAAGTGAACGGTCGTGTTTGTTTACTTCTATTTTCTTTTTCTTTTTTATTTCCACCACCACCCCCCCCCCCCCCCTTCATTTTGAGTTTTATTTTCGGGATTTTAATCAAATTGCATCAAATTTCTGTTGCTCATGTGTTCCCCCATTGAGCACAATGTGATTTTTTACCTGTATTTGCTTATCTTAAAAATCGAGATCGGCCATTTTCGCTGTCTCACCTTCTATTTCTCTCTAAACTTGCACTAATCAGTATGCCTCTGATGAAGCCGAAAGGCGAAAGCTAGCTCAGGTACAAATAAAATTTTGCACCGTTAATGATAAAATCTCCACATATACTTAAAGCATATCATTCAAGCATCCATTTATGGATCCGGTGCTACCGACAGGTTTGTCTGTTTGATGTATATTACCCAAATCTCATACTATATATATATGGAGATTTTATCATCAACAGTGCAAAATCCTATTTGTGCCTGAGCGCGCTTTCGCCTTTCGGCTTCTTCAGAGGCTTACTAAATACTATACATAATAAGAGTGTGATATCTACATCTGCCTGTCATAGGCAGTCCAAAACTAGGAGACAAAATGTAATCTAAAAATTCTACATACTACTCATAACATTGTAAAACCTTATATAACTACATAATAAATAAACACACCGCTACAAACTAGAAAAATGATATATACGAGGATGATCCAATAATGATTGAGACTTTTTGAATTATTCCTATGTAAATAAACTTGGTTTATTGTGAATATCTTGTTAGCATTGCTCAATGTATTGTGCACACGAGACACTGATTAAAATTCACACTAAGACAAATGCCTTCTGTTGCTTAGCAACGAGAGAATGCGAGTCAACTGTCCTTGGCCACGTGGTACCAATGCTTATAAAATGGGTTGCCATGGTAACTGGTGATAAAAATTCCAATCATGGCACACTGTTATTTATAGCGTTTATAAATACCTTTATGCTCTGCAAATATCATTTACATACAGCTGATAATTCAAGTAGGTTGAGCATTTTTGCGAAAAAAGCTGTGTTTTAGTTGTGAAAAAAATCAATGATTTCGGGGGTAGGGGAGAGAAATATCTTATAACCTGAGAAGACATGACACAATTAATTGATTTTAACCTAGAACTGATCAATTATGGGATAAATATTTCACTTGAATTTCAAAAGGGACACTTAGCCCTTTTGTTTTATGTTGCCTAGCAACGATAGAATTTGGAAAATGCTATAAGCCAGAATTTATAGAGGAAAATGGTTGCTAGGCAACCACGTCTCGAGCACTAGAGCAAAACTCGAATTGACCGAAGCAAATTATTTCAGAGATGAATGTTAACACAGGCAATACTCAATTATTATAAGATACCGTTTTTAAAGTTTGTGACATAGCTAGATTTATATAGACTATGTTTGTTCGAATGGGCAAACGGTGGCCATAGATACTGCACGAGTGGTTCTTAAATAACCATAGCAACCAAAGTTGATGAGCAAATTTGATAAAACACGCTCCGCAGAAAGATCAAATGTGTATCTAGTGAACGAAATTAGTTAACTTGAGCCAGTCAACAAGGTTTATAAAACAAGAGAAAAGTCTCAATCATTATTGGATCATCCTCGTATATATAAAGTTGGTTAAACAATGAATCTAAGCCGATAATAATTTTCTCTTTTCTCAGAATGTCCTCAAAGGAACAAAAGGAAAATATAATCTGCACTATGGATGATGTACGGGGAGATTTTAGGGACATTTTATTTTCCAAATCAGCGGCGTCACATCTGGGGCTATAGTTTTTGCCTATGTCCCATAATGGGAGGCCAGGCTTATACTGGTTACGTCATTCACATTCTTGAGTGTGTGCGTTTCATCCCTGGATACACCCCGAGCATCAGTAAGACTCCCAACCGACGTTTTAGCTCAAGGTGTCTCTGTAAAGTTTTAAAAAACGCTTTGTGTCGGCAGGACATCCCAAGCAGCGGCAACATAACCATCGCTTTCGTTCTGACCCTTTTCATGTGAAATCGTCTTACCATATATAATTTGATATGTTTGTTTATCTGAGTAAATTATGTTTAAACTAAACACAGCACCATTATACTTTCAAACAAACAATTTACATGGTCGTAACCCGAAGGAGGACCATCGTCCATCAGGGCCGTAAGAAATACTGAGATGGGCTGCTCCCAGGGGGGGGGGTACTCTGAAATTTTCTGTATACATAGGCGAGGCTGACTTTTTGGGGGTCAAAATTTTGAATTTCCGTATTTTTGGGGGTTTTCAGAAAAACTAGTTATTTTTTAGGGTAGTGAGCTTTTTATGGATATTTTTTTGGGGTGATGCCTTTTCTGAATTATTTTTTTGGGGCATCTATAATTCTAAGTAATTTTTTGGGTTTTGCACATTCCTTGGGAAATCTCTTTATTTCTATAAAGATAAGAGTGGCTTACACTTAAGTCTTACAAGGCCTTAAGATTCAATTTTGTTTGCGACCATGCCTTATGACTGGTCTCGGTGAAATTTTGGAAGCTTGATCATGATGATGTTGTTTGGATTGCAAATCAAATGGAATCAAAAGCTTCATAAGACTTACACTTTGAGAATAAATAAAATCTTTAAATTTTATCCAACTTGGTATTTACTTCCTAGTTCCTACATATACTTAACTGTATTGTGACGTGTTCTGTTGGTTGGTTGATTTGGTATTTAACGTCCCACCAACAGCTTAGATCATATGGATGTGATAAAATTTCATCAATAGGCATAAAAAAGATGAATGCATGTAATTTTTTGGGGTAAGCTAAAAGTTCAAGTATTTTTGGGGGTATGCCTGATAGAACTGGTATTTTTTTGGGGTGGTCAGCAAATCTCAGTAATTTTTTGGGTGTGGGGGTAGAAGCTGGGACCTTGCCTATGTATCCACAAAAAATGAGAGTACCCCCCTGGGGGGCTGCTTAAGCTACCGACCATCTGATCACTGGTTAGCCGCCTAGAAGGCCTGGGCCTGTCCAAGAAAAGTGATTGGGTCAAACCCAAACCATCCATAAGCCTTAGTCGTGTACTTGGATGATTATATTTTTGAAACATATTTCGGACGTCATTACATCCCCAAATGTTAGGTAGAGGTCCCATAAAATGGAGGCAACGACCCGACATGACCATAGCTGTTGACTGGCAAAGCATCGACTGAAACAAACAAATAAAAGCAAACGAAAGGTCGAGACCAATCACCTACCGCACTGCTGCCTGAAGAATCGTTTCTCCCTTCTCAACTTTTCCTCCGAACCCATTCCAGCGTCCCTGGCCAAAACCACGTTTCTTCATGCCCAGCAAAACCCGGGCCGGTTCTCGAATCAAAACAAGTGTCAATACTTTATTGAGTACCATACTGAAAAGAAATTATGGGAAAGGTTAATGCATAAAAACAGTCTCTTAAATACTTGAAAAGACAAATTTCACCCCATGGCTTCGTGCATGCAGAGACATATACAGATTCATCTTTATCTCAGGTGCATGTGACAGTACCTGACATTTTCATCTGTCACGTGTATTTGGTCCACACGTTGCAATAAAATCATATTTAGTATTAAAGGGCATAAGTGGACCAGTTGCAGTGACAGCGGCGGCTTGAAAAAATACGGAATCTGGTTTCTGGGTGACATTAATTTTATTCATTTAAGTGTTGAATCCATAAAACTCTCGAGCTGTAGTCTGTTTCATGTTTGAAATCACTGGGCATAACATTTGAAATATGCCTTTGTTCCTGTTCCCCCCCAAAAAATAAAAGAACGTGCGCCGCCCGGGAATCGAACCCGGGTCGCAAGAATGGGAATCTTGCATGATACCATTACACCAGCGGCGCTTCATGACACACAGCACACAAATGTAAATATATAAAGGCAAATATCAATACTGACTCTCCGCTTTGTAGATATTGGATAAGCTCAATCACGCGTGTCAGTGCGTGAAGAAAGATTCAGAAGCGAAATCGATTAAAACAAAGAAACTAAATAACCATATTGATAGCTACGAAATTCACCTGTCTGTGACAATAAGTATCACACCGATGGCATTTAATTGTGGTCAGCGCGAACGGTAATCAGCAACAGGAAGGACAACATAGACGCGGAAGGTCATTTCGTTCCAATACTGTTAGACACAGGACCACCTCGTTATTGGGTAAAAGGTGAGCTGGCAGTGTCTTTGTATGTTCTGTTTTGTTGTTCAGAAAAAATACCCCACCCATTGGTTTTCGCTCTATGTACAGCGTGATGTGGTGGCGTGTAGCTGGGGAGCACTAGAAAATGTTTAAAGAGAGCTGTGGCGCGATCAAAAATTTGGGGGGTTTAGGAAGATGAGGGAAAACATTTTTGCGGCTGGGGTAATTTCTTTTTCAGGGAACAAGGAGCTAAGACCACCCTCTGGTATTTAGGGCCTCATAATTCAAAATTCAACTAGCTTTAATTACATGAATTAGACTTACTAAGGGAGAAAATATTTTAAGAACTCCCAGTGGGGGGGGGGGGGTACTCTGAAATTTTCTGTACTGACTTTTTTGGGGTCAAAATTTTGAATTTCCATATTTTTGGGTTTTCAGAAAAACTAGTTATTTTTTAGGGTAGTGAGCTTTTTATGGATATTTTTGGGGTCATGTCTTTTCTGAATTATTTTTTTTTTTTTTTTTTTTTTTGGGGGGGGGGGGGTCATCTATGATTCTAAGTAATTTTTTGGGTTTTGCATATTTCTTGGGAAATCTCTTTATTTCTATAAAGATAAGAATTTTAGAGTGTAGCAATAGTGTTGTGAGAATAAAAAAATATGAACATTATTGTCAAAAGCCAATCTCACATAAGCAAAAATCCCTCTGTGTAGACTTGTGTTTAACTGCGAAAAGAAGTTCTGGTTTGTTTCATTTATTGTTTTACGTCCTAGTAAACATGTCATGTCATGTCATGCTGTTGACATGGGTGTGACGCAATAAAAAATAATTCAGTTATGCAATTCAATGTCAGTATACGCCGAGTGGATTACACTTATGTCTTACAAGGCCTTAAGATTCAATTTTGTTTGCGACCATGCCTTATGACTGGTCTCGGTGAAATTTTGTAAGCTTGATCATGATGATGTTGTTTGGATTGCAAATCAAATGGAATCAAAACCATCATAAGACTTACACTTTGAGAATAACTAAAATCTTTACATTTCATCCAACTTGGTATTTACTAGGGATGTCATTTGGTGTCAGATTTAAGGTTCGGACGTTCGGAAACAAACATCCGGATGGTTCGAACGTTCGCATTTTTTTCGGATCAGATCATAGTATTACCTATACATTCACATACATAATATATATACATGTATGTTAATCGAGTGTTCCCTTGAAAAAACATTCACAAAAGTAACACACATCATGCTAAAACAGCATTACTCAAAACTAACTCATTTTCAAAAAAAAAAAAAATCACGAACAGTCACAGAGTTCCCATTTTGTCGAACAAACAAATTTAGTCACATCATACAATCATGTAGAAAATCTAATGATACTTTAAATGTGTTTCTTCTCTGCATAAACGGGTCAGGTTAAGAATCCGCCTATTTGATTTGTCAAATTAAGATTATAGTGACATACATGTTTTATTTAATCCCATAACACAACTTTTAATCATCTGACAAGTAATTTTGCTGCTCGGCGGTCTGTATCGTTATTATTTTTAAGACTTGAGAAGTGTAAATCAAATTGTTTTCAAAAGAAAACAACAGAGGCCAATTATCACTTTTAATCCTTCCTTTGTTTATTGCCGCTTCCCGGTGACCTGCATTGTCCCGCTTACTTCTTAGACCTTAGTGACATTTGACACAACAAAATTTCGCATTAAATGCCTTCGTTTCAATTCTGCTAAGTATTAAAATATTGTGGTTTTTTTTTTATCTTGAAATAATGGAAAATTACCTAAATATTAGACATATTGATTTTTTAGCGAACGTCCGGATGCTAAAATTTGGATCCGAACATCGGTACGGGATCCGAAGTCCGAACGTTCGGACTCCGGTTGACATCCCTAGTATTTACTTCCTAGTTCCTACTTGTGACATGTTCTGTTGGTTTGTTGATTTGGGATTTAACGTCCCACCAACAGCTTAGATCATATGGATGTGATAAAATTTCATCAATAGGCATAAAAAAGATGAATAATTTTTTTGGGTAAGCTAAAAGTTCAAGTATTTTTTGGGGTATGCCTGATAGGACTGGTATTTTTGGGGTGGTCAGTAAATCTCAGCAATTTTTTGGGTTTGGGGGTAGAAGCTGGGGCTTCGCCTATGTATCCACAAAAAATGAGAGTAACCCCCCCCCCCCCCCCCCCCCCCCGGGTAAGAACTAAAGCAAAGTAACAACGAGACAAAAGACGTCCTTGCTTTTCCACTGATGGAAATGAATGTTGCTGTTGCTGGTGGTAGAAACAATCTTCAGGAATAAAGTGTGTTCCAGTGGACAATAGACAAATTATAGTATTAAGCACAATATGTACTACAAAATTGAGCCTTGAAAATTCGGACAGCAAGTATATTGTCTGTTTCAAGCCTTTCAGTAATGTGACAGGCCAGCCATGCATACCATTTGCGATAACAATATTTGAAGGTTTCGTGCGGCTACCGCACAACGGCGATCGCAACGTTAACGTCGCAGCGCTACTGTACGATGAAGTGAAATAGATAACGATGCGTACTGCGTATGTACGCACGATTTTTCGCTTGGTACGCAGAAAAAATTCAGACCTGTGCGTACCATGTACGCAGTAAAAATCAGCGGTACGCTAACAGTTTTCGGTTTTATGCGTACTCAGATAAAAATACCTTTAAAAGGCAATTTTCCATGTAGTTTTGTCTGGCTGCTCTGTCAACAATCCAAAAGTAGTTACCATATTAATGCAGCTTTTGATCGTTCCATATTATATATCATGCAATATATTATGTATCTTCAGTAGTTATACCATATACGAGCTCCCCGTTCAGTACCTCGGCCAGATGAATTGTTTATCAAAGGTTTATTCATGAAGTTAAGTGATAGTCTGTCACTTTGGTTTATTGAATAGGCATTTTTCATCGAGTTCTGGTCATTGTTTTCAATTTAAAACTTGATATATCCATGTTCTACAGCCATCCCAGTCTTTAATGTTTTCCTAATTTTGTTTCTCTTATAATCTTAGTATAATGCAGGGGACAAAAGTATAGTTTAACATGCCTAAATGATAGAATGACATGTAATTACAGGATTATCAACCAGTTTTCTTAAATGTTCATACTTGACTAAATGGTCCTATCCATACGTATATTATACCTTTATCTATAAGTTTGGTTAGAATAAGAACTTTCAGACAACTTGTACACAGTTGTTTTGTCGGTACGCACTGAACATTTACTTTGATGCGTACAGTACGCATTGTGAAAAATAATTATCTACATCACTGCGATGTACGATGTATTGGCATGTTCATTTCCCTTGCGGGTTTCGGGCGAAGTTTGGAAATGCTCACAAGCTTAAGACTGCTGTGCGTTTCGTACGAAGTCTTGAGCGGCGTATGTAACAGTGAGTCGCCTGAACAACATGAAGCTGACGCGGGTTGTTGCACGGTGTCCTCAAGAGTGCCACGAAACGTACGATTGCTTACAATAATTGCACGGCAGTCGTGAAACTTCAGTTTCGTTTGACAATTTTCACAATGGGACGCCACATATTTTGATAGAGAAGATAATGGCCATATATTTAGAATATCATGCAAACATACAAAGGGAAATCAAAGTGTACGCCACACAAAACGAAATCAGTTCAAAAGCAATGCATACACTAGTATCATGAGCCGCCTCGTGGGAAAACCAACAATGTGGGTTCCGAACAGGTCCGACACAAACCGGCCTGTACAAGCACAGATGATGGCTATAAGCTTGAAATTTTGGAGTTAAGTAGAAGAGAAATTGTACCATCCGAGTAGCGAAAATAAAGGCGCTGATCAGCTTCGCGGTTACCGCGAAGCTGATCTGCGTCTTTGTTTTCGCCTAAGCAGATTGTTGGTTTTCCCATGAGGCGGCTCATTTGTTGTCTTCTCTGGCGTTGACACTCACATGCAACTTTAACAAGTGTCAGAATAACGTCAATGCGGGGTTAGAAACAAGTTGGCTTCTTTAAAAAGAATCCAATAGAAAGGTCTGCTGCTAGTTGATAGAACATTTTAGAGATTTCAAAATGGCTGCAAGCAAGGCTTACAGTATAACCCCGCAAGGTGATAACTTGTAAACCCTGTTTGCTAGTTACAAAGTATTTTAATGGCGTCAAACTTCTTCATAGAGCTGCAGTTTATCTATATTCTTAACAATGATTTTTTCTTCAAGAAAAATCTCCATGCACATCATCAGTATGTCTGAAAGATAACTCCAAAGTATTAAAAGGATATACTGAAAACTATAGGAAAAGTTGATTTCTCATAGCAGGCACTATATCCCATTATTCAATATGTAAAGTATCGGCTAAGTTTAAAACACTGTAAAATTGTTTAAAACAATTTTTTTCATCAAGAAAATTTTTCATGAACATCTGTAATACGGTTGAAAGCTAATTGCAAAGTATTTAAAGGATGCACTGAAAAGTCTAGGAGGAGTTGATTTCACAAATGCCATAGTTTCAATATGTAAAGTGAACGAAAATTTGCCAAGTTCAAAACGCTGTTACATTGGTAAACATTATCTTTCACCAAGAAAAATTAATCTTCATGCATATCTTCAATATGTCTGAAAGATAACTGCAAAATATTTAAAGGATATACTGTAAACTCTTGGAGGAGTTGATTTCACAAAGTAGGCACTATATGCCATTGTTCAATATGTAATGTGAATGAAAATTGGCTTAATTCAAAACGCTGTAAAAAAAAAATATTTTCACCAAGAAAAATCTTCATGCACATCTTCAATATGTCTGAAAGATAACTGCAAAGTATTAAAATGATATACTGAAAGCTCTAGGAAGAGTTTTCACAAAGTATGCACTGTTTGTACAATAGCAAACATCTAACATTAAGAATTACAAAGTGGCATCACTCTTGCAATATTGATCCTTCAGTCCCTGTTTTCATACAAAACATGCATTGTCTGATGGTTATGGTGTGGTGCAAGCTTAAACGAGAATATATTATGAACGAGTTATCCACTAGTCATTTGTAACCACGTACCCCATCCCAGGGGAATAGCGGGGACTTTGACTTTTGATCCAGCAAATCCCCGTTAAAAGCCGCCCTGTGGTGACAATTGTTAGTAAAACCACTGCCGTTTTCCCCCGCAGTCCGTTCTATGGTTTCATTTCACTGCTGTTTTGAATACATAAAGCAACCCCCCCCCCCCCCCGCACTGCCGTGGCAAAAAACATTGGTCAAAACCCGGATCATTTTCACGGCTATTCATCGCCCTCCCCCGGGGGTGGGGGCGTGGTTACAAATAACTGGTGCATTAGAAGAGCATGTTGCGTCATACGATAAGCATGCGCATGGGCGTATCACCGCAATAGATACACAACTCGGCAATGGATCCATCTTAAGCAAAAAAAGAAGAAAAACAGACAAACAATATTTGTCATTTCTTTGTTTTTTATACTGCAATATCTCCTCACAAAGATAGCATGCATGTGGATTGCATCTTAAAGACGCATTAAACTTTTAAATAGTGTACAGAAAGGAATAAAATGAGAGTTGATTGTGTTATTAGAAAACTTATAATATGGCGAATACTACCTCCCTTTGAACGTTTTCATTCCTTTCAAAGGATCAAACTTTTATATTCTATTTGAATACAAGACTTCCTTTGAGCAGACTAAAAACCGAGACTTTTAACTGTTGTTTCAAACTCACTCCGAATCTATCGGAGATGTAATCACCGGGTCCGTGGTGCGGCATGTTGGTGAACTGTCTTATCTCCATTGTTTACAGGATATGTAACGCTGCGTATTGGATTCTGTACAGTGAATTTGGACTGGTTTCTTGAATCGATCTTTTTTCGACGTCAGCGATGGCTAATTTAGATGTAAAATAAATGGAACCAGCTTAAAATTTACTGCATTCAACCTCAACACAGTGGAAAGGTCTGAGGACCTTTCCAATAAGCAGTTACCCCCTTACCCGTCACGAGTTGGAAGGTTGCCCCAAGGACAACTTATAATTCACAGACAAGTTTTTGACCTGATAATACTTAGTAGAGCTTAAGTACAAATTCACAACAAAGAAAATTGAATCATATCTTTGAAGTTAAGCAGTAATAATATTGATATAGTAAAACTATGTGACACTTGCTAGGGGGCACGTTCAGGTTAATTTCAGATAGTCCCCCGAACAAGTTGTTTCCAAGGTCTTATTTCTAACACTGCTAATTGGAAAGACTAAATTACATCAGGAAAATCATCAGGAAAACATGTCCGTGCGATGTATACCCCCTTGAACCCCACTTTGTTTTTTATAAAACTGCGGTTTGCAGTGGTAAACCTATTTTTCTTATTTTTGCTCCAAAACATATATTGTGGGTACTCGTTAGAACCGCCTATGTTTTGAGCAAAAATAAGAAAAATATCAAAAATTTTCTACTGAAAATGTTCCTTTTTTACAACATAAAAGTCTCTGTGTATTGCATGGGCATGTTTTCGTAATGATGCCCGTGAAAGAAATACCCCCTATACCCCACTTTTATATAGAAAAACTGGGGTTTGCAGGGGTATACCTAATTTTCTTATTTTTTGCTCAAAAAATAAGAAAAAAAAAATATCATTTTTTTTTTCTACTGAAAATTTTCATTTTTACAACTTTAAAATCTCCGTATATTGCATGGGCATGTTTTCGTAATGTATCTCAATCAGTCGAGAAAGCGAAGATCTAAGAATTAACCTAACCTAACAGCACTGTTAGACTACATTACAACACACTTTGTTAATTTTTGCTGAAAAAAAATGTTTGTCTCTTTGTTAATGTGAAACACTTATCCAAGAAAAATAATAGAGTATAATATATATTTGCATCTAAGGTTAAACATATTTTATTGCCTTTTTTCATACATGTATATACAGCAATGGGGGTCGGGCCACAAGTTCTCTCAACATTAGTTACGCCTTCCGGCCCTTCCCCTATAAGTTTATTCAAAATAAAACATGGCTAAACAAAACATAAATCAAATCAAATCAAATCAAATCAAATCAATTTTATTGGTATAAAAATCCAGTCACTGGACTGTCACCACTCACATATATATACAATTACAATATCACAAATTCATGAACAAATACAATCACATATATACTCTAATACAAGTTATTAGATTTATAAAGAACAGTCTTTCTTTCATTCTTTCATATATTATATACTTATTCATCCATTTATTTATTTGACATGTCTATGTTTAATAGATGAAACTATCAAAATTGTCAATTTTCAGCACCAAGACCACTCCCCCGCATGTGAAAAGCCCATCTGTGCAAGTAAAAGCAAACATGTGCATTCCACATGCGTTCCAGGAGATAGTGTTAACTCCAAAAAAAGTCAATATCTAGCACAACATGTCAAACCAATATTTCTTCTATATGAGTTACTTACTTACTGCTTTTGTTATTGATTAATGTATCTCTGGCTCTAAACATTTTATAAATATTTGATATGCATATATACGCAATGTCATAGTCTGTACATTCCATGATAAAAGTAAATTTCTCTTCAATATTCTTACTAACAAATGATGGAACAATGTTAACCAATTCCTCGAAAAATGTATCTCTATATGTAGAAAGTGAACTACAATTCATGACAAAATGCCGCTCATCCTCTACACCAATACCACATAAAAAGCATTTTCTGTTGCTTAGTTTGGTCTTTGTATGTCTCCCTTTTTCTATATGGAGGTCATGAGCACTTATTCTAAGTTTGGCAAATGTAGAAATTTCCATTTTTGGTAATTCATTAACAAATAAATATGTTTCTCTTTCATACAGTGATTTGAATGTTCTGTAAGTTCTTAGTTTATTCCCATTTGGTAGACTTTTTGAGTCATCATGAATTTTATCTGTCCAAAAATTAATGTACGAGTCTTTAAGATTATTCACTATAGCATGTGACAATCGTTTTTTAGAAAAAGTGCTCTGATTATCCCAAAGATGAGAGAAATTTATTTTATGCAAGAATATCTTAAATTTTTGGGCAAAGCCTTTGGGAAAATTCATGCTGTCTTTATATGATTGATATGCCAATGAAGACTCACTCAAATTAATAAGGTGCACCCAAAAGTTTGTTGATGCCTGCAGTCCAAAAATTGCTATTGGCAAGATCCCAAATTCTGCCCTAACTGCATCATTAACTGAATATTTATGGACCCCCAAAACATTCTTCAGGAATTTTAGTTGGATTTTTTCAGGAGTGAATAAGTCATATCTGTTTTCCAACCGGGGCAATCCAGGTTTGTTTATAATAAAGTCAAGAGACCAAACCTCGCTTCCATATAAAAGAATTGGTTTTACACAATGATTGAATAGTGTTACATAAAGACCTGCATTCATACCATCTGACATAAGAGCCTTTCTAATACAAAAAATGGCTTTAAGAGCCTTATTGCACAGATACTTAATACCTTGTGTGAAGACACCAGAGGATCTAAAATAAATGCCTAAATATTTATACTCATTTACAAGTTCTATCATATTATATCCAAATAAAAAGTTATGGCCCTTCAAGATTCTGCCAGACTTATTGAAAATTATAACTTTAGTTTTGTCTATATTAACTTTTAAATTCCATCTAGTACAAAAGTCTTCTAGTCTACATAAAAGCTTTTGTAAGCCATTAGCTGTTTGTGAAAGAAGTACTATGTCGTCTGCATACATTAGACAAGAAATGTGTAAGCCATTGTTTCCCAATGATACTGGGTCACAATCAACCTCAAAGCTTTTTGTCAAGTCATTTAAGTATAGCGAAAACAGTGTGGGGCTTAAGACACAGCCCTGCTTTACCCCAATCTTAGTTTCGAAAGAACTACTTAGACCATCATCTGTTTTGATGCAGTAAGTTAAGTTTCGGTACATATCTTGAACAATATTCAGAAATGGGCCTTTGATGTTATATTTACTCATTTTATAAAAGAGAGCATGCCTATTGATAGTATCAAACGCTTTACTAAGGTCAACGAAACAAGCATATAAACGAGCTGATGATTTAAAGGACTTATCTATAAGCGTTTTAAGGGTCAAAATGTGGTCAGTTGTGCGGCATTGTTTCCGAAATCCAATCTGTTCAGAACCAATTATGTTATTATCTTCAAGATATTTGTCCAGTCTGTTAAATAGGACCCTGCTAAACAACTTTCCAAAGCAGCTGTAAATTGCTATGCCTCTATAATTACTTGCGTTAGCGGTTCCACCCCCTTTATAGATGGGTTTAATCATATTTTCTCGCCATATAGAAGGGTATTTCCCACTTTTAATTATCTGTGAAAACAAATATGTATGGAACGCCATAGCTGTCTTATGATCTACCAACTTCATTATATGATGCACCTTCTTCATTATATGATGCACTTTCATCATTATATGATGTACCTTCTTCATTATATGATGCACCTTCATCATTATATGATCTACCAACTTCATTATATGATGTACCTTCTTCATTATATGATGCACCTTCATCATTATATGATGTACTTTCTTCATTATATGATTCACCTTCATTATTATATGATGCATCTTCATCATTATATGATGTACCTCCTTCATTATATGATGTACCTTCATTATATGATGTACCTTCATCATTATATGATGTACCTTCATCATTATATGATGTACCATCTTCATTATATGATGCACCTTCATCATTATATGATGTACCTTCATCATTATATGATGTACCTTTATCATTATATGATCTACATTCATCATTATATGATGTACCTTCATCATTATATGATGTACATTTATCATTATATGATCTACCTCCTTCATTATGTGATGCACTTTCATCATTATATGATGTACCTTCATCATTATATGATCTTCCTCCTTCATTATATGATGTACCTTCATCATTATATGATGTACCTTCATCATTATATGATGTACCATCATCATTATATGACGTACCATCTTCATTATATGATGCACGTTCATCATTATATGATGTACCTTCATCATTATATGATGTACCTTTATCATTATATGATCTACCTCCTTCATTATATGATGCACCTTCATCATTATATGATGTACCTTCATCATTATATGATCTACCTCCTTCATTATATGATGTACCTTCATCATTATATGTTGTACCTTCATCATTATATGATCTACCTTCATCATTATATGATGTACCATCTTCATTATATGATGCACCTTCATCATTATATGATGTACCTTCATCATTATATGATGTACCTTTATCATATTTTGATCTACATTCATCATTATATGATGTACCTTCATCATTATATGATGTACCTTTATCATTATATGATCTACCTCCTTCATTATATGATGCACCTTCATCATTATATGGTGTACCTTCATCATTATATGATCTTCCTCCTTCATTATATGATGTACCTTCATCATTATATGATCTTCCTCCTTCATTATATGATGTACCTTCATCATTATATGATGTACCTTCATCATTATATGATGTACCTTCATCATTATATGACGTACCATTTTCATTATATGATGCACCTTCATCATTATATGATGTACCTTTATCATTATAGGATCTACCTCCGTCATTATATGATGCACCTTCATCATTATATGATGTACCTTCATCATTATATGATCTACCTCCTTCATTATATGATGCACCTCCATCATTATATGATGCACCTTCTTCATTATATGATGCACCTTCATCATTATATGATGCACCTTCATCATTATATGATGCACCTTCTTCATTATATGATGCACCTTCTTCATTACATGATGCACCTTCTTCATTATATGATGCACCTTCTTCATTATATGATGCACCTTCATCATTATGTGATGCACCTTCTTCATTATATGATGCACCTTCATCATTATATGATGCACCTTCATCATTATATGATGCACCTTCATCATTATATGATGCACCTTCATCATTATATGATGCAACTTCATCATTATATGATGCACCTTCATCATTATATGATGCACCTTCATCATTATATGATGCACCTTCTTCATTATATGATGCACCTTCATCATTATATGATGCACCTTCATCATTATATGATGCACCTTCTTCATTATATGATGCACCTTCATCATTATATGATGCACCTTCATCATTATATGATGCACCTTCATCATTATATGATGTACCTTCTTCATTATATGATGCACCTTCATCATTATATGATGCACCTTCATCATTATATGATGCACCTTCATCATTATATGATGCACCTTCATCATTATATGATGTACCTTCTTCATTATATGATGCACCTTCATCATTATATGATGCACCTTCATCATTATATGATGCACCTTCATCATTATATGATGCACCTTCATCATTATATGATGCACCTTCATCATTATATGATGCACCTTCTTCTTTTTATGATGCACCTTCATCATTATATGATGCACCTTCTTCTTTTTATGATGTACAAACTTTATGATGTAGCGTTTTCTTTATGCACCTACTTTATGATGTAGCGTTTTCTTGAGCCGGGTAAAATCACAAGTAAAGACTTTTACATGAACACCGGTAGAACACTCGTCTCGCGAGATTATATGTTAATTGTGCGCAACAAAGCATGAATACAGAAACGATTTATATTTTCACTTCTCTCTTATTCTTCAGGTAATGTCATGGTATTTTAATGATGCAGAAAGCTGCACGAGCATCTAGTTTAGATATCCGCTAAGTGTCAGTTCCGTATTTAGTGTATTTTTGGAGATGTTTGCAACTGCATTTTTCACAGGCTAGTTGTCACATATTTTCGTGGCTGATAAATGCTGTTTGTATTCAAATATCAACCTGTAAGTCAAAGATGCCACTCTAACTGTGTCATATAATTCATTTAGCAAGAATTATGTTGTGAGAAAGTACATTTCTGCATAATTTCCGCTGAAGTCTGAGTTTGATGTCTGGAATGTCTGAATGTTTTTTCAACTTTTTCAAGGGAGACGAGCACTCATTCATTATTATTCAGATTCTAAACTGTTTCATCTTATTATTGGGTGCTTGGTTTTTACACAAACCATCCTGTGTATCCGCAAAAGATAAAATCTGAATTTAATGTGGATCATCCATCGGTAGGGGATCAAAAGTTTGTTCGCAAAATCTGTGTCACATGCCCAACATGGCCACCATGCATGCTCTCATGCTCAGAAAATCTTCTTCAGAACCTGCAGGCCGATTTTGACGAAACTTTGTAGGTGGTATTTGGGTCTCCAGCCCATCTTAGTTTGCTCAAATGATCATGACTTTTTATGACAAGGTCAATTTTGGAAACTTAGGTTTAAATACACGGAGAAAAAAAAAATAAAAATCGATATAATTTTGGAAACTTAGGTTTAAATACATGGAGAAAAAAAATAAAAATCGATATTTTGGAAACTGTTCTAGTCTTAGAAATGAAAGTTTGCTGCAGATGGAGACAAGTACTTAAGTTGATGAAGATACATGCATATTTAACGTTAAAAGTCATTTCTTTTTCAGTAAGTGTTGTAAGGTCGGACCTTGGGTGAGTGCTCTCTGGACCTTTGGTCCTCTGGGTTTGCTTATAACCTTGATAAGTTTTGCCTAACTTTTGTCAACTTAAAGTTTCTGCTGGACAGAATGAAATTTTGCCGGTTTTGTTTTGCTGTCCGGCACTTTTTGTGAAGACTGCACAAAATTGTTAAGCATTTTTATCGCACCTGCTTATAGCAAGGTGCGATATAGGAGTCCAAATTTCCGTCCGTCCGTCCATCCATCCGTCCGTCCATCCGTCCATCAACATTTACGTCAAAGTTTGACATTCACGTCAAAGTTTGACATTCACGTCAAAGTTTAGTTTTCTCTGCATCACTGATAGCTACGATTATGAAACCTTGCATAGTTATTGTTCTGGACATACCCTTCAAGCACGCACCTTGACCTGGTGCCCTTGACCTATATTTCACGGTCCAGTGACTTTGTCATTTTTTACGTCAAAGTTTTTCTCTGCATCAGTGATAGCTGCGATTATGAAATCTTGCATAGTTATTGTCCTGGACATACCCTTCAAGCACGCACATTGACCCGATGACCTTGACCTATATTTCACGGTCCAGTGACTTTGTCAATTTTTACGTCAAAGTTTGTTTTTCTCGGCATCAATGATAGTTGCGATTATGAAACCCAGGGATTTTTTTGGCATTTTTGGGAAGGGGCCCTAGGGCCTTTCTGATTGGGAAAATTAGCGGCGTAAACCCCAAAGTTGGGAAAATTTTATGATACACCTTGTTAATACAAGGTCTACAGGATCCCAGCCATTTTCAGTGTTAACTATCCAATCCTTGCTAAAACAAGAGTCCCAAAAACTCATTGTCAACATTGACAAAGTTTAATGTTTGTTTACCAGTTATTCCATTCAACTGTCTGTTTTGTTCTTCTAACTCTTTGTTGTGTACCACATTTCAAAGATCTATTTCAACTTTCTTATTTGATTTCTTTTTCCATTAAAATAAAAATAAAAAATAAAATAAATCTCTAAAGTCAGTCACAACAACAATCTTTATGTTAAGGGGATGCCAATTGTCAAAATCTAATACTTGTATAATTTTTACCTGTATAAAGAAAAATGACAATTTTTCTAAGGAGACTGGGCATTCTTGACACATTCTTGTATGAGTCATTCAAACATCGAATACATATTCTTTTATGCCCCAAACCTCAGCTCTAGAGGGCTCAGCAGCACGCTTATCAGCATTGTTCAAGTCACTTCCTGGTTTGATTCCATTGTCATCCGTCTGGCATTCCGGATAAATTTTACTAAAAGCTTTCACCATAAACATGATCTCCAATGTCTTGACTACAATCTGTGAAAGTATTTTGAACAAAAAGTCAATATTTTGGGAGAAATCATACTATTTACTGTATCTGCTGTATAAGGTTTTCAGCATATATGATAAATACCATGTTTTCCCCGAGAAGAAAACATCTCCGAGTGGACAAACTTTCACAGATTGTAGTCTGGCTTTTGGAGATCATGTTTATGGTGGTAGCTTTTAGTAAAACTTATCCAGCATGCCAGACAGATGACAACAGAATCAAACCAGGAAGTAACTTGACCAATGCTGATAAGCGTGCTGCTGAGACCTCTAGAGCTGAGTTTTTGGGCATAAAATAATCTGTATTCGATGTTTGAATGACTCATACAAGAATGTTTCAAGAATATCCAGTCTCCTTGGAAAAATTGTCATTTTTCTTTATACAGGTAAAATTATACAAGTATTAGATTTTAACAATTGGCATCCCCTTAAATTGTTTTTACTCGGGTTTTTCCCCCCAAGCCACATGGCTGATGGGTCTAATTATAGCACACTTTCCCATTCATGGGGTGCACTGTATGTGGACAATACGGTCATCACTATGTTTTGTCTTCAAAAAAATTTTTTTCATCAATATTGGTATTTGACCACAATTATACCACTGGTACATCATGAGGAAGTGTTTACAACGTATCTAGGATCATTCTAGTGACATAGTTTGTAATAAAAAATTGTTTTTTTCCAGAATGACCAATGAACTGATCTTGTTATGCCCCCTGTTTAAAAATAAAGAAAGCGGTAGTGATGCAAATTTTGGCATTTCAATGAAAATGTAATTGTCGGACAACTCAAATTTTCTCTCACACAATGCATTGCTCTAGGCAGATTAATTTATTTACCTGGATTTCAGGAATTAAATTTTGGAAAGTGGCATAATAAATACTGCAGTGTAATTTCATGTCTAATTTATTGTGTAAACACGTCTGATCACGAGGCAATTGGTCTTTGATTTCACCGCATGCACAGCTGACGTCTTTAACTAGGCCAGTGTGTATTGTACGTCGTGTCAATCGGTGATGATTAGTTCAACATAAATGTAGTTGGTTTACACTTGGATAATTATTGCAACGGAGGTGTGAAAATTTTTGGATAGCTAAACTTTTGACAGGAAAAAATTTTTATTCATTTTTTAGAAATTATAGGGAAACATTGAAAATTAGCTACAGCTGTGATTGGGAATTTTTTCTTTCAGATTGGGAAAAAAGTCACCTAAATTCAATTGGGAATGGGGCCGAATTTCGGCCCCTGAGGCACCCAAAAAAAATCCCTGAAACCTTGCATAGTAATATTGTCCTGGACATACCCTTCAAGCACGCACATTGACCTGATGCCCTGGAGCTATATTTCAAGGTCCAGTGACTTTGTCAATTTTTAGGTCAAAGTTTGGTTTTCTTTGCACCTGTGACAGCTGTGAGTGTGAAACCTTACATACTAATTGTCCTTGACATACCCTTCAAGCATGCACCTTGACTTGGTGCCCTTGTCCTATATTTTACGGTTTTAGTTATTTTGCCCAATGCAGGTGCGATATCGACCTCTGCGGCGTTCTTGTTTAGGTACAGTGTCCCGGGACAGTATCTAATCTAGATTTTGCTTTAAAATAATAGTAAACAAATAACATACCTTTAAACCAGTGCAAGGCCCGATGACTGCCTGCCACATGACCCAGAGATTAACATTGTTACAGTGATCCCCACAGAAATTCTCAGCTTTTCCATCGCACATTTTCTGCAGGTTGCATTTTAGTTTGCATCATATCATGAAACTTTTAGAATCTATTATTCAATTTCAGGTTGTGCCACTGATACCAGCTAACATTACATGTCGTAGAATATACTACAATTGACTCGTAAAATGAATCAAATGAAAAACATTTTGCAAAACCTGGGCTTAGAGAGGTTAGCACCTGCATTTGAAGCAGAGAAAGTGTCTCCAGATATAGTTTGCAAACTTTCCTGGTATGAAATGAATTCCCTTGGGGTGGTAAACCGTTCTGACGTTATGAACTTGAGGAGAGTGTGCTTGAACTATGGCAGCTACCAACCAAGAAAAGCACCTTCTACAGGGATTGGGCCACTAGAATTCCTCATATCAAAAGCTACTTTAGAAACTTTGATTGAAACAGGGTTTTTAATAAAGGAAATAGCTAAACTATTATCGGTCTCAGAAAGTACAGTATACAGACGAATGCGTGCATTTGGATTAACGAAAGCCAACTTTACCGATATTGAGGATGAACAACTGATTGCTGTTGTCCAGGAAGTTATCAATGACTTTCCGAATTGTGGAGAGACTATGCTAAACCAAATATTGAAACAAAGGAATATAAAGGTATTAATTTGTCATACTGTAATGGAAGCGTTAGCTCAAGGGATTTATACACCAAAGAGATAGCAGTTCCCTTACTTTTCTCATTATATACTGAGCCAAACAACGCAACATGGTTATGTAATATTTTTCGCATTTTGATGTAATGTACGACGGTATACCCGAAATATATTTGTCAGCAATTGCCAATAAATGAATTGGGTACAAAAAATTTGGTTTTCAGAGCCTGGGTCACTGAGCTCGAATCTGATTGGTCAAACCGGTTAATTTGGTGGCATGCGCCCCCCTGAGAGATTCTGGAAGTCAGTTTTAACACGGATCGTCAAGTGAGGTACGATCAGGTAATTGCAAAATGTCTTCCATTTGTACCCTAAATTTCAAAACAAAGTTGGCATCGTTGAAAATTTTGCGTTTAGTACTGAACATTCCATACAACACAATGGAAAATGGAATTGGTGAAAATTTCAAATGGTCAATGTTTTTAATGAAACCTTTGTGAAAACATGTTCATTCCATCATTCAGCATTGTTTGAAAACACAATAACTTGCAATTGTTGCATCAGGAACGTCTGTAACAAATTTATGCTAAAATCTGAGTAAACTTTACTGGTTCAACGTGAAAATGAGTCTTCAACTCTGTTCAAAATGAAACAAAATTGATCGTTTGACGGTAAAATGAGTCATCCAAAATGGAGCAAGAGTATTCCTGAAAACCGGCATTAATTTCAAGGGTACGAATTCATGTCACATGTCGCGTTCTGGAAAAATTACAATGCATTTCATTTTTTGCCAAGACCCTACCTCTGAAAAATGATTGATTTCTTGAGTCGCATAGCACGGAATGTTACAACCTAGATGTTGTGAGATGGATCGATGGTCCGGCAATCTAATTTAGCTAAGAGAAAGTTTATTTGATAACGCTCCAGTGAATAAAATTAAAAATAAACTGATGTTGCGTTATAAGTTTGGCTCAGTATATGTTAGAACTAGGTCTCATTTTGGCTCAGGGCGTCTAGGATATTTCAATCTTTATGCCTTTATACATGCCTGCTATAGAAACATATATCAGAAGTCCTTATGCGACAAAGAGAGAGAGAAAAAAAGCTTTTACTATCATGATACATTTATTATGCCCCCAACTTTGAAAAAGTTGGAAGGGCATATTGCTTTTGGCTTGTCTGTCTGTCTGTCTGTCTGTCTGTCTGTCTGTGCGTCTGTTAACTTTTGAACCGTGAATGCTACGGTTTTGAAATTTCATATGCATATTCCTCATGAAAAAATAGTTGACCCGTATTTTTTTTCATGTCCGAGTTATGCCCCTTTTCTGAGTTATTTCCCTTTGAAAACAAAATTTGAAAATCTTGTGTGCAAGATATCTCGAAAAGTCTTTAAGCTAGAGCATTCGTATTTGGTATACTGGTTGGGGTTGATGAGTAGATGACCTGATCAACTTTTGAGAACTTTCCGTCAAATTTTGACAAAAATATGGAATTTTGAAATTTTGATTGATTTTTCCACTTTTCGGTGAAATTTGAAACTTTTTAACGGTGAATGCTACGGTTTTGAAATTTCATATACAGATTCCTCATGTAAAAATAGTTGACCCATATTTTTTTTCATGTCCAAGTTATGCCCCTTTTCTGAGTTATGTCCCTTTGAAAACAAAATTTGAAAATATTGTGTGCAAGATATCTCAAAAAGTATTTGAGCTAGAGCCTTCATATTAGGTATACTGGTTGGGGCTGATAAGTAGATGACCTGATTAACTTGTGAGAATTTTCTGTCAAATTTTGACAGAAATACGGAATTTTGAAATTTTGATTAATTTTTCCACTTTTCGGTGAAATTTGAAACTTTTGAACGGTGAATGTTAGGGTTTTGAAATTTCATATACAAATTCCTCATGAAAAAATAGTTGACCCGTATTTTTTTCATGTTCAAGTTATGGGCCTTTTTGGAGTTATGCCCCTTTTAAAACAAAATTTGAAAATCTTGTGTGCAAGATATCTGAAAAAGTATTTTAGCTAGAGCCTTCATATTTGGTATACTGGTTGGGGCTGAGAAGAAGATCACCTGATTTACTTTTGAGGACTTTCCGTCAAATTTTGACAAAGGAACTCCATTTTGAATTTTTTCCTCCATTTCTAACTTGTCTGCAAAAAGTTCTGTTTCTGGATCGAGGTCAAAAACAGAGGCAACCGAACAGCTTCTTTAGGAAATTAAATTTCACTTCATTCAAATGAAATAAATGAATCATACAAGCTGCCAGTTTAGGGACAAGCATACAGTTGGGGGCATAGTGTTTTACAAACACGCATTTCTAGTTGCAAACATCTTGCAAAAAAGCAAATTTATGCAATCATCTGCCTGTTTTAATTGCGACTGTTCATTTGTTTTTAGCTCATCTGAGCCTAAAAATCTGAGCCTTTAGGCTCATTAGGTAAGCGTATAGTATATATCCAGTCTCTGGCGTCCGTCAACTATTTACAAAGATCTTATTCTCTGAAACTTCTTGACCAATCAAAGCCAAGCTTCATGTGGAGGATCCTTGGAGTGGAACTAAAGTTTGTATAAATGGCCCAGGTCACATGACCAAGATGGCCCCAATGGCTACCATGGCTATAAATACCAAAAACCTTTAAAAATCTTCTTCAGAAGCAGATGGCCTATGATTTTGAAACTTGGCATGAAGCAATAAGGAATGGAGCTCTACAAAGTTTGTATAAATCATGACCCTAGGATGACCTTGACCTATATTATAACAAGGTCAACTCAGATTGGTAAAATGCCATTTAATGGGGGAAGTCTTGCTTTGAATGGGCATATGGACAGAATATTTCTGTTTGAATTCTTCCCCCCCACCCCCCCCCCCCCCCCCCCCAACAGAATGATTCCCACTGACCCAGGGCTCTATTGTTTTTTTTTTCATAATTATACCCCCGGCATTTATTCCGAGGCGGTATATAGTTTTTGTTTTCCATTTGTCTGTTCGTTCGTTCGTGTGTTCGTTCGTTCGTATGTTTGTTAGTACTTCCGTCGCGTTAGTGGAATTCATGTTAAAGTTTTTGGTTAAAGTTTCTCTAGAGGTGTATATCTCAGCAACCAGTGGTCAGAAAGCATTCATATTTGAACCATAGGTACCCTATATAATTAGCTTTCATTCCATGTCATGGGACCCCAGGGTTCATGCCCGGGGGTGGGGCTAGAGGTCAACATGTAGGTCACCTCAAAACTGTGCAGTAGACTGTGTTATTGTTCTTCTCTCTAAGTCGATATCTTGACAACCACTAATCAGATTTAGTATTCATACTTGGACCATAGACACCCTATAGGGTTAGCTTTCATTCCATCACATCGGACCCCCAGGGTCCATGCCCGTGGGTGGGGCTAGAGGTCACAATCTAGGGCACTTATAAAAATGTGCAATTTACTGTATTAATGTCAATATTTTGACAACCATTTGTGGTATGCAATTCATACTTGGACCATAGATGCCCTATAGGGTTACCTTTCATTCCATGATGTCGGACCCCAGGGTCCATGCCATGGGGAGGGGCTAAAGGTCACAATTTAGGGCGCAAATAAAAATGTGCAATTTACTGTGTTAATGTTCATATCTTGACAACCAGTTCCAAGATACCATCCATACTTGTACTGTAGATATCCTGTAGGCTTAGCTATTATTCCATGACATTGATACCCGGGGTTCATGCCCGTGGGTGGGACTAGAGGTTACAATCTAGGACACTTATAAAATGTACAATTTACTTTACTATTGTCCATATTTAATAATCACTTGTGATATGCCATTCATACATGGACCATAGCTACCCTATAGGGTTGGCTTCATTCCATGACCTCGGACCCCAGGATCCATGCTTGGGGGTGGGGCTAGAGGTCACAATTTCGGTCAATTATAAAAATGTGCAATTTACTGTGTTAAGTGTCCATATCTTGACCACCACTCATGAGATGCCATTCATATTTGCACCATAGGCACACTATAGGGTAAGCTTTCATTTCATGACATCAGACCCCAGGGTCCATGCCTGGGGTGGGGCTAGGGGTCACAGCTTAGCACACTTATAAAAAAGTACAATTTATTGTGTTACTTGCTGTTCATACTTGGTACATGTACTACGCTTGTAAGATATTGGTATGAAGTTTTATGCTGTACCCTACCCCACCCCACCCCACCCCACCCACCCCACCCGACCCGACCCGACCCGACCCGACCCTACCCTACCCAACCCTACCCTACCAATTTTGTTCAAGTTTTTGATTAAAGTTTTATAAGTCTATATCTCTGGAACTTGTGGATGGATAGATGTAGTTGATACTATGCCTGTTGTGAGATATTCGTCTGAGTTTTAAGCTCTACCTCAGTGACGTTATGGTCAAGTTCACAGACTTAGAAATTGTTTGTTAAGAGAAATTGTTAAGGTTTATGGTTAAAGTTTATAGTGAACATTAGGAAGGATCTAGTTGATGATATTAGACTTGAGACCTGTTCCATGAAAATTGCCCCCCCCCCATTCTCCTGGAAAAGCCTTCTTCACAGTCTTATTTCACTTCAACCATTGGGGCCATAACCTGGATGGAGGGGTTTGGTGGTGATGGTGGTGGGGGGGGGGGGGGGCTAGAATACGGGCTGGGGGTATCGTGCCCCTCAAGGCACTTTTTCTAGTATTCAAACAACTCTGAAACGGTTTGGCTATTCAAAGGTTAACTTCTTGTTGAGCATCCTTTTAAAGGGGGAACAAAAGAATTATGAAGCCATGCTACAAAGTTTCCATATGACCCTCGTACCATGTTTAAGTATGATAGAATTTTTGTCTTCTGTAGTACCTGCCTCAGTGCTGTCAAGCTCCATCTTAACTAACTGTATTGATATAATGCAGCTGTCAAACGACAACAACATTATTTCATAAATCCTGCCAACCATGCCCCTTGGGACAAACTGGCCACATCCCAGGGGCATCATTATTTGCCATAGCCGTATAGTAGTAAACACATGAAAAAGTCTTCTTCTCTGATGCTGAATCCAATTAACATGATCATTATTAAGCTTACAATGACCAAATCTCTCAGGTGAGCTAAGGACCATTGATTGCTATGATTTCTAGTTATGCAACTTGTTTGGGATGGGTTTGGTCGGTATTATAGAGCATTAACTCACTTCAGTTTAGTTTTAATGATATTACCTGTTACAGATACAAAGGTTTCGGCTGAGAGATGTCGTGCACGAAATAGATAGTACTGGTGTCGGTGCAAGAAGAAGAGGACGCCTACATCGACGAGTTTACATGGTACAGGGAGCAAATCATCTGTGGCATGTAGATACCAACCATAAACTAATCAGATGGTCTTTTGTCATCGCAGCTGGCATAGATGGCTTTAGTCGATTAGTTACATTTGTTAAGTGTTTGAATAACAACCGAGCATCTTCCCTTCTTTTATGCTTCAAGGAAGGTGTCGAAAAGTATGGCTTGCCTTTGCGGGTGAGAACTGATAAGGGCATGGAAAATGTTGAAATCGCAGACTTTATGATTGAAAAGCGGGGTCCTAGTGGTATTTTGACAGGCAAAAGCGTCCATAATCAACGTATTGAACGCCTTTGGCGTGACCTTTATGAAGGTGTTCTAGATTACTATTACCAGTTATTCTATTACATGGAAGATCAAGGAATTTTAGATGTCATGAATGAGTTGCATATATTTGCATTGCATTATGTGTACACACAAAAAATCAATAAAAAGCTGTGTATCTGGAAAGAAGCCTGGGCAAGCCATAGATTAAGAACTGTACGTACTTCACCTTTGCAATTGTATACATCTAGCATGATTAACAATCCTGTGAATGATAACGAGTTCATGGAAGAAGATGACACATCTGGTCTGGACATTGAAACTGATACAGACACCAGGCCTATTGTAGAATCAATACAATTACATTTTGGAGAGAGAATCAAACAGACCCTTGAACACAGATGTCCTGAAGACTGGTACAGTGATAACTTTGGGATAGACATATTTTTAAGAGCAGTGGAGATTCTCAGTAGTGATTTAATATAAAACCATAGCAACACTGCATACATGCTATGAAAATCAAACATTCTAATCATTTTAATACCTGAGCCTTTGCGTGAGAAAACCAACAATTTTGGGCTCAGACCAGGTCTGACACAAACCGCGCTGTGCAGCCACAGAAGCAGGCTAGAATCTTGAAATTTCGGATTTAAGAAGAAGATGAATTGTACTATCCGTGTAGCAAAAACAAAGGCACTGATCAGCTGTACAGTTACTGCAAAGCTAATCTGCGGCTTTGTTTTCGCCTATGCCAATTGTTGGTTTTCTCATGCGGTGGCTCACCTTATACTGAGAGAAATAAGTTTAGCAATTATTTTCATATTGATTTTGTGTTGTTGTTTTAGACAATACTACATCGTTACTTAGGTCGTTACTGATTTAAAACACTTTACTTGACACAAAACTTGCGATCACAGCAATTTTGAATCAAAAAGTGGCTTTATAAACGTTTAACGTCAGTTTATGTGATTTTGCAATTTCTTCAAGCCAGCGGGCAATAAAATGACAATCACGATCAAAATTCATTTGAAGTGTAACTGCTGGATACATAAACATTAAATCCGCAAAGGGTTGGTGGAAAAACACACACAAAACGTCGATAAAGAGGCATGTTTATCTCGATATCTGACGTTAAATCGCCAATTAAAAATTAACGGTTATTCTAAGCCTTGGTAAATGACGTTTGGGTCATTTTCTTTCTGTGGTCAATCGTTGACACTGGTGTTGCACATAAGGTCACAAAAATTTTCCCAGATTACTAACGGTTTCAAGGACAACGACAAGAAACATCATTTATTGAAACTTGACGCGAAGCAAACGTTAAGTAAAAAAATGCAACAAAGTTTGCGGATACAGATTACCATTTGTGAACCTATTGCGCTAGAAAAACATTAAAGCCAGTTTTTTTTTAGCTCACCTGAGCCGAAGGCTCACAAGGTGAGCTTATAGGATGGCCATGATCCGGCGTCCGTCTGTCCGTCCGTCCGTCGTCCACAATTTCAAAGATCTTCTTCTCTGAAACCGCTTGGCCGATCTAGTTGAAATTTTATATGGAGCCTCCTTGGGTAGTGGCATTTCAAGTTTGATCGCGAAATCCAGGTCACATGACCAAGATGGCCGCCACGCCCATATATGGTAAAAACCCTTCAAAAATCTTCTTCTCCAGAACTGGTAGGCCGATTTCCACGAAACTTGGTATGTAGCATTGGGGACTTCAGCCCATCATAGTTTGATAAAATGATGACCCTTGGATGACCTTGACCTATTTTACGGCAAGGTCAAATTTGGAAACATAGGCTTTTACATGGGAAAAAGTGAAAACTATGGATTTTTTGAAAACTATTGCAGCCTGAGGCCTGAAAAGTGGTAGATGCAAACAACTAATGGAGTAGATGAAGGTATGTGATTAATATAGGTCAAGGTCATCTCTTGACCTTGGCCAGTCTGTTGTCCATACAGTTTTCAAAGATCTTCTTCTCTGAAACTGCTTGGCCAATCAAAGTGAAATTTTATGTAGAGCATCCATGGGTAGGGGAGACGAAAGTTTGATCGCGAAATCCAGGTCACATGACCAAGATGGCCGCAACGCCCATATATGAATAAAACCACTCAAAAATCTTCTTCTTCAGAACCGATGGGCCGATTTCCACGAAACTTTGTATGTAGCATTGAGTACCTCAGCCCATCATAGTTTGATAAAATGATGACCCTTGGATGACCTTGACCTATTTTATGGCAAGGTCAAATTTGGAAACATAGGCTTTTACATAGGAAGAAGTGAAAACTATGGATTTTTTGAAAACTATTGCAGCCTGAGGCCTGAAAAGTGGTAGATGCAAACAACTAATGGAGTAGATGAAGGTATTGATTAATATAGGTCAAGGTCATCTCTTTACCTTGGCCAGTCTGTTGTCCATACACACTTTTCAAAGATCTTCTTCTCTGAAACTGCTTGGCCAATGAAAGCCAAATTTTATGTGGAGCATCCATGGGTAGGGGGAACCAAAGTTTGATCGCGAAATCTGGGTCACATGACCAAGATGGCCACCACGCCCATATATGATAAAAACACTCAAAAATCTTCTCCAGAACCGGCGGGCCGATTGCAGCCTGAGACCTGAAACTTTGCAGATGCAGACAACTTATGAAGTCAATAAAGTGTGTGAGTATTCAAGGTCAATGTCATTTCATTACGACTTAATACTCCAAGATCAGGCTTCAGGTGAGCGTTCTCAGGACCAATGGTCCTCTGGTATAGGAATAGGATCGGTGTTAGTCAGGCAACAACAACGTCAAAATGATGTTAATGCCATGTTTGGCGTAATTAAACTGATTTGAATCGTGCATTTTAATGGTTTAATGTGTTTAGAAGGTCGATAACTGATGGTGTTGAATTTAAGTCACTCAATTGTCTGTTGAAATCAGTATTGTTGTTTTACCTGATTTTCAGTTTCTTTAGGAACTCCATTTTACAGCTTCGTAGCTACTCCTGCGTTTGTCGCGGCATAAATTGTGTTCTTTTCGAGAGAATGTGGTTGTTAACGAATGTGTTAAACAGGTAGAAACAGGAAAGAAACTAACAAAACAAGACAGACGAAACATGAAAAATGACATTACATACGAAGAGCAAGATGATAAGCTCCCGTGGTGGAGGGGGTACTCTGAAAATTTCCATATACGTAGGCTCGGCGGACTTTTCGGGGGATCAAATTTTTGAATTTCCATAGTTTTGGGGGTTTTCAGAAAATGTGAATATTTTGGGGCATGGGCATTTTTTCTGATTTTTTTTTTGGGATCTCTTTAAAATTTGACTATTTTATGGGGCTTTGCTTTACGAATGTTTGGTTTTTATAGCTAATTCACGTATTTTGGGGTGTCCTTCAAATGCCTGATATTTTTGGGTCTCTCAGACCAGATATTTTTTGGGGTACGGAGCAGATGCTGGATCCGAGCCTATGTATGAGCAAAATTTTAGAGAACCCCCAGGGGATAAGCTCTTTCCCATGAAGGTAGAATTCAAGTCTTTAATCTAGACTACCACGGCGTAACTTAGGTCTTTAATGCATTTGAATGGGGAAAATAAGTAAAATGTAATTAAATGGGGGGAAACTTGCAGGAAGTATGCAAATGGACAGAAAATTTATGTGCATGAAAAAATTTTGACCCCAGGGGTTGTCTGCCCCCGCCCCGTGGCTATATACATGTTTATGACCATAAATTTCAAACATCTTTTTTGCTGAAACACCTTAACTAATTGAAGTCAAACTTTATGTGGAGAATCTTTAGGTAGGGGGAATGAAAGTTTATATAACAGGTCAAGGTCACATGACCAAGATGGCCGCCATGGCTATAAATAGCAAAAATCTTCTTCTCCAGAATCTAACCTGCCTTAAGCAAGTGGCCATGGGAAACACTAAAATCGATTGCTTAAAACAGGTGCTTGCTGAATAGAGGTGTGCTTGATAAAGTGAACATTCATACTTAGTAAATTAAAAACGCAATGCCATAGGCCTGTATGAATGTCAACACTCAACAGTATTTTAAATGCAAAAGATAGTTCAGAACCACAGATGAATAGAGCCAAGAACTTAGTTATTTATCTACTAAACCTACATGTATAATGGTGTAGTTATCATAATAAGCCATTTACTTATAATCAATAAGGTGTGCATTTTCAAGTATTTGACTTATAACTTTACATTATACATCAAAAACATCATTTAAGACTGTAGATGGTCTTGTTAGCTTTGATAAAAACAGAAAGAATTTTAAACAGAAAGTTGACTGTTCAAATACATTAAAATGCTTCTGTAGACAAAAGATATACATGTAAAGTTGAAATCATTTTAGCTACATGTAATTCATATTTTGCCACTACATGTACTGTTGCCATTTGTCATTTGTCAATATATGCTTGAATGACTTCCAGTCAAATCATATTAGGCATTTTATTAAAATTTCTTTCATTAACAAAGGTATTGACTTCATTAATTTGCCTAGAATATTCCAGGATAAATCAGTGGCACAGGATATTCCTACGTACTTCCAAAATTCAGAACCTCCTATTATTTGTTACAAATATAATAAACCAATCAGAAATACTATTTTTAATTTTAATAAACTTGTTTCGGATCTTGATATTCATGTAATTCTCCTAATTCTTGAGATTGTAAAGATTCACAATATATTTATCAACCTACTGGACATATAGTAACTGGAAATTTAAAGATAATTTCGGATTCTAGAATTCGCAAAATTGTTTCTGAAGGTCCAAAATATAGATTCCCTTCCTACATTAATTTCGACAAATGTAGGGAGGAGATTGCTTCTGCATTGAATGATTTCGGTAATCGATGGTGTAAGCGAGAGGGTGTTGAGGATGGTGCTCTTAAAGCATGGAAAAGTAGTATCTTCACTATTGTAGAAAAACGTATAAAATTTTATTCACAAAATACCAACATTTTACCGCCTAAACCCAAATCGTCCTTTCGGCATTTGAAACAGGGTATCCAAGAGTTTCATAGAAAGTATGTCTTGGTTCCAGCAGACAAGGCCGCAAACATGTAGGCTTCATTACATTAACACCTTAAAACAGGAGCTTGATGGTACTAGGGCTTATCAGGAGACAGATAGTGATGAAATATCTGTAGTTAATGCTCACTCAAACGAATTACCTGTTAAGTTTTCTGTGCGTGTCAGTGAAGGCCAAGACAAACTCCCTACGATGTATTGGTTACCTAAGCTTCACAAAAGACCTTATAAAGCTAGAGTTATTGCAAATTCTAGTTCTTGTACTACCACTGAACTTTCTAAATTATTAACTTCCTGTCTTACTGCTATCAAATCTCATGTCATACGATACTGTGAGACCGTGTATGAAACTTCAAATAAAAATTGGTTTTGGTCCATAAAAAATTCTGGTGAGGTGCTCAGTAAACTAAAATGTAGAGGGTTCCGTGCAACGAGTTTGTCTACACACGATTTTTCTACTCTGTATACTACTTTGCCACATAATCTGATTAAAGAAAAACTTCTGGACTTGGTTGAGTGGACCTTCGAAAGAGCATTAAAAAACTATGGTTCACTCTATATGGCCTGTAATGACAGAAAAGCTTTTTTCACTTCCTCTGACCAAAGTCGATATACACTTTGGTCATGTCAGAATGTATGCGACGCCTTATCCTATCTCTTGGATAATATTTATATCAGATTCGGAACCAAGTTATACAGACAAATTAATGGAATTCCGATGGGTACAAATTGCGCCCCTCTCGTAGCTGATTTATTTTTATACTGCTACGAAAGAGATTTCATGGATTCTCTTAACAATAACAACCAATCTGATGTTATCGAGGCTTTTTAATTCGATGTCTAGGTACCTCGATGACCTTTTGAATATTGACAATCCTACACGGCGCGTGACAAAATGGAGTGCGCTGATTGGAAGACAGATCGATTTCGATACACTTTACAGTGGAAAGTTCATTGTCATGGACTTTCTGCTGTAAAGTGTATCTAAATCGATGACTTTCCGCTGTAAAGTGTATATCAATCGATCTGTCTTCCAATCAGCGCACTCCATTTTGTCACGCGCCGTGTAACGTTGTATCCACCTTTGTTGTAAAGAATTTGGTTGTATCCAACGGTCTACAGGGTGTTGAACGGAAACGAACGTCTCTTGACTTTTCGTACATTGGAGAATCGGTCACTTGCTCTATTGATTTTTTGTTTGCGTTTGCACGCTTCGAAACGTTCTGTCACATACACACAGAAGTGGACAAACATAGGTTATTTGGCTTTTAGTTAAGTCATAACGTCAATGGGGGTATTATCGGACAAAAATCGTTTTTCAGCAACATTATCTTCCAAATACAACAGTCCAGTAATCTTACATACGCCACATCTTTCAATATTTACATAAGTTACCTCCTCCTGGAACCAAATCGATGACGCTGCGTCGCTTGAGGGGCTCTGAAGATCCGATCAAACATGTATGCGCTAGAGTGTTCACAACACTAAAAAGCCAATTTCCAGACGCTCAAGGGCAGGTAACTCTGCAGTCTATGGTCGAATCTCACTGAATTTCGAACTTATCCGAGATCTTATGGCTGCCCTTGTCATCTGCAAGAATGAGCTAGCTAGAGTGTTCACAACATCTCTCCCATTGTAAGTCAGTGGGGATTTTTTCAAACGCTCAAGGTCCATGATCGAATCTACCCGAATTTCGAAGTCATTCGACATCGTATGGATGTCCTTGATACCTGCAAAAATGAGAAGATCCGATCAAAAATGTAGGCGCTAGTGTTCACAACGTTTTTCCCATTATAACTCTATGGGAGCTACCTGTTGCCATGGAAACCAGAGTTCTGATCCTTCCTAGTCCAAAACCTAATGCAGAAAATCCCCTATCACAGTGGTGCTTCTGATGAAGTTTGATTCCAATCGGCCTTCTTGTCTCTGAGATATTCTAGTTTGAAATTGTGGTCGACGACGACGGACGGACGCCGGAGCATGGCCATCCTATAAGCTCACCTTGTGAGCCGTCGGCTAAGGTGAGCTAAAACACCTGTCATTGAAAGTTTTTGTCATCGAATAGAAATACTTACTGAGATAATAGAACAAACAAGTGTCAGAATTGTTTAAGGATGCCAAATATCACTTGCTTTAATGATGTAAAGAGCATGTGACCGATCGTCCAATGTACAAAACGCAAGTGCCGTAATTTTCGTTCACTTCAGCTCCCCTACTGTGAACGTGGACGAAGGAATGGCTTGGAACGAAAAGACTCGAGTTTGTTCCTGACTTCTTCAATACCGTGAATTATACAAGCAAATTCTACCGGTGTTCATGTAAAAATCTTTACTTGTGATTTTACCCGGCTCATAAAGAAAACGCTACATCATGAAGTAGGTGCATAAAGAAAATGCTACATCATAAAGTTTGTACATCATAAAATGAAGAAGGTGCATCATATAATGATGAAGGTGCATCATATAATGAAGAAGGTGCATCATATAATGATGAAGGTGCATCATATAATGATGAAGGTGCATCATATAATGATGAAGGTAGGTCATATAATGATGAAGGTGCATCATATAATGATGAAGGTAGATCATATAATGAAGGAGGTAGATCATATAATGATGAAGGTAGATCATATAATAATGAAGGTACATCATATAATGATGAAGGTAGGTCATATAATGATGAAGGTAGATCATATAATGATGAAGGTAGATCATATAATGATGAAGGTGCATCATATAATGAAGGAGGTAGATCATATAATGATAAAGGTAGATCATATAATGATGAAGGTACATCATATAATGATGAAGGTGCATCATATAATGAAGGAGGTAGATCATACAATGATGAAGGTACATCAAATAATGATGAAGGTACATCATATAATGAAGAAGGTGCATCATATAATGATGAAGGTACATCATATAATGATGAAGGTGCATCATACAATGATGAAGGTGCATCATATAATGAAGTTGGTAGATCATATAATGATGAAGGTACATCATATAATGAAGAAGGTGCATCATATAATGATGAAGGTACTTCATATAATGATGAAGGTACATCATATAATGATGAGGGTACATCATATAATGAAGAAGATGCATCATATAATGATAAAGGTACATCATATAATGATGAAGGTACATCATATAATGAAGAAGGTGCATCATATAATGATGAAGGTGCATCATATAATGATGAAGGTGCATCATATAATGAAGTTGGTAGATCATATAATGATGAAGGTGCATCATATAATGATGAAGGTACATCATATAATGAAGGAGGTAGATCATATAATGATGAAGGTAGATCATATAATGATGAAGGTACAATATATAATGAAGGTACATCATATAATGAAGGAGGTACATCATATAATGATGAAGATGCATCATATAATGATGAAGGTGAATCATATAATGAAGAAGGTACATCATATAATGATGACGGTGCATCATATAATGAAAAAGGTACATCATATAATGAAGTTGGTATATCATATAATGATGAAGGTGCATCATATAATGATGAAGGTGCATCATATAATGATGAAGGTGCATCATATAATGAAGAAGGTGCATCATATAATGAAGTTGGTAGATCATATAATGATGGAGGTGCATCATATAATGAAGAAGGTACATCATATACTGATGAAGGTGCATCATATAATGAAGAAGGTGCATGATATAATGAAGTTGGTAGATCATAAGACAGCTATGGCGTTCCATAAATATGCATATGCATTGGCTAATATTGGGACTGAAAGCTGTAGCATTTCATTAGATATTTCATCTATCCCGCACGACTTACCACCCTTCAACCCCTTAGCACCTTTCAAGACCTCCTCTGGAGAAATGTCTCCATTAAGAATTGTATTATCTAGATCTTCTATGTAATTATCATTATTTAGAGAATCAGAAAAATTGTTTGGATACTCAATGTTCATTAAAGATTTGAAATATTCTACCCATTTTTCAGGGGAAATGTCTGCCGAGGGGTCGGTCTTCTGTTTTTCCATCAGCTCATTTACAGATTTCCAAAATTCTTTGGGATTTTTCTTCTCACTTTCAAGCAGGCCACTCAGCATTTTGCTTTTGAATTGTCTATGTTTTTTCCGTATTAATTTATTATATAATTTACGAGCAGAGTACACTTTTTGTCGTAGGTTTATATTATAAGGTTCATCGCCTAATCATCGGCTTAGATGCTTAATTTCCCTGTAAAGTGAATCACAATCCCTATCATACCAGACTTTCTTATGTTTACGTCTTTTTTGTAAAAACTTAACTGGCGTTTGAGAGTTTTTCAACAGGGCAGCCTGCTTTAAAGTGGATGAAAAATATGACACCATTTTATCTATACTATCACATGTACCAGTACTTGCATCTGACAATTCAAGAAGACTTTCCATCAAGTGGTGTTTGTTAATCATATTAATATGATTTATGAAAATCATTCTCTTATTATTATCCCATTTAACATTTTTGGGTGACTTTCTTTGTGTTAGGTATTCTGTTTCATGACAACAATACAATGACTGGATACCAACCAAAATTGGACAATGATCAGAATAGGTAACATCAAAATCAGTAACTTTAAAATACCTAATCGAGCTCATGAAGTCTGCACTACAAATGCAGTAATCATCAATGGATGAACCATTATAGCCATGATATGTTGGTCTACCCGCTGTATCTCCAATTGTACGACCGTTCAGTATTCTCAGTTGGGATCCTATGCATATCTCCAATAAATTATTGCCATATTCATTAGTTGCCTGGTCGATGGCTGTGTTTCTTGACAAGTGAACATTGTCTATTGAAAAATTAGCCGGTAAGGAATCCTCCATTACATCTGATTCCTCATTAATGATAAAATCAAAATCATTGCAATTGACATGAGCATTTATGTCCCCCATGATCATAACAAAATTGTCAGGGGTAAATTTAACAATGTCTACTTCAAGCTTTTGTAAAAGTATTTTATCAATACCTGTTCTTTTGGTATAACCGGAAGAGGCTGGTGATACATATATACCACATAGAAATAAATCTTTCCTAAATTTGAAATAATTCTTACAAAGCTTGATCCATATCATGTCATTTTGAGAGTTATCAATAATTCGGATTCCAGATTTAATGTTCTTTTTTATAAAAATTGCTACCCCACCTCTTAATCTGCTAGGTTGCTCCGAGCGGCAGTTTGAGATACAAGAGTAACCATCAATATTCAACACGTCTTGTTTACAGGCATGTGTTTCAGTCAGGATAATAATTTCAGTATGTAATTTCTCTAGGAAGACAGGATCATCCAATTTGTTAGTGCGCACTCCATTAACTCGATTAAATAAACTATTAACATTCCAACAACAAATATTTAAAGATTTGGAAACCATTCTATTGATTCTACTAATGTTATTCCAGAAATAGCAATATTTCAACCAAGAGGGATAATTATATCGTATTTTCAGTATTCATCTTCCAGAGTTATTTCCCTTTGATCCTTGTATAGCTCTTAGAAAGATTAGAGGTTCTAAAAGAGAAATGCCTCAAATCCTGAAATAAATAAACAAATTTGGAGGTTCTGTCATAGAGAAATACCTCAAATTATTGTAACAGTGTACCATAATAATTACCATTAACATCACGAAAACTTGCCCATGCAATATATGGATATTTTTTTTTTTTTTTTTTTTTTTTTTTTTTTTTTTTTTTTTTTTTGGCTGTAAAAATAAGAAGTTACATTAGCCAAAGAAAAATTATCTTTAATATTTTGTCTAAAGTATTTTGTCCAAAGTAGAGACAGTAAATAGTACTCTCTAGGAGCCCCTCACTGAGGCGCCTCTAACAAGCACTCACAATCCACATTGCAGAGCAAAAGTTATTGTACCCCAGTAATTTCGGTAAACCCTATTCACTATATAAAAGTTGGGCAAAAGGGGATATTCTTTGCATGAACATGTTTCCGTGACGAGCCCATTTGAGCAGTTTATTTACGCATTAATTAATCATATGATGAAACCCAGGATATTATATACTCTTGCCTGTCAGAAGGGCTAAGTCCATACCAGCCAAACCACTCCTCAAGAAGCAGTCTGGTCTGTCGGCATGTCAATGACAAAAAAAAAAAAAAAAAAAAAAAAAAAGCTATACAAGCATCATCACAAAGTATTTGACTAGTTTAGTTTTTAAATGACTAGCAAATCTAACAAGAAAACCAGTGAAACACTTATATTCTAAGCAAGACTTTTTGTCTGACATACTCATCTTATTAAGCTGACAAATCTATCAAATTTATACAAAACCAACACTGATATATAAACATCATAACTTATTTACAATAGTTCATAATGTGCCAATCAAGCAGCCATTAATTGTTGAAACATCAACAAAATTGTATTCAATTTAACACTATTTTTGTGTAAGATCAGAGCAGCACCTATTATAGATCCAGAAAGTAGAACAGGAGTGGTTAAATCATAAATTATGTTAAACTTTCAGTGTTCATTTACAACTCAAATTGTATATCCTGATAAAATTGCCAAAACTGTGCAATATTCACATGTCTACTTGCATCTTTTGTAGTTCCAAATTTTAAAGCTTGTGGCATAATAAGAACCATCAACCCTAAAGTATCAAACAATAAGAACCATCAACCCTAAATGAACAAACAAGTAGTCATGATTCATACAACAAATAGTAAATTCAGTATTCCATGCTGCAAAACTGTAGTTTACTGTACATTTCAACCAAATTGCTCACCAAGAGACATAAATCTATGGGTAAGAGGTATGTATGTGTGTCTGACTGACAATTTGAATAAGCGAAAAGTCAATAAGCATGTTTAAGGTATTCAAAAGATCATTAATATGATTTAATGATTCCGATAACATACCTTTGTGAAATATAAAATTTTCTAAATATATGAAAATTGAAAATTTCATAAAAAAAAAAAAAAAAAATTTAGTATTTCGCCCCAAAACCCGACTGTGGGTACCCCCCAGAACCGCCTTGGAGAGACGGCTCTAACGAGTACCCACAATCCACGCTCCAGATCCAAAACAAGAAAAAATAGGTAAACCCCTATATCAAACACCAGTTTAACAGTTTTTATATAAATGTGAGGTATACATATATATTAGGATAAACCTTGCATGGACAATGATGCAGAGAAAGACTACAATATACTTTGAATAAGTGAAAAGTACATAAGCATACTTAAGATACCCAAACGGTCATTAACACTAATTAATGATTATTAATCAGAGAACGACTTCAATCTGATTAAGTTGCTTTGATAAGCTGAAGTCTGACTTTATATATATGACCATAATCTTCTACTTTGCATCACTCAGAAGAATCAAACTCATTTCTTCCTAATGCCCAATCATTGTAGAGTTTAACCTTTACCTGGCTTAATGAATCTTGTAACATTACAGCATATTCATTTTTCAATTCCAACAACAACAACAACAACAACAACAAAAAAAAAAAAAAAAAAAAAAAAAAAAAAAAAAAAAACAGATTTTAGATTCTATCTTGGTTTTCCTCCTCCATCTACACCTCAAGCTTTTTTTAACTAAGCCAACATGCTGCAAAAATTACCAGCTAACAATAATCCTGATCCCATGGATAATCCAGTGGGTATGATAATATACATGTAATTGACACTCAAAAAGACTTATGCCATATCAAAAGTGCATAAATGTTACTTTGCACAAAATGTGAAAGAATTTGTATGCAATTGCAAACTGCTGCACATATATGTAATTTTAAGTATATATATGTACAAGCATCCCCATCGATAATTCAGTGGGTATCTTAATATACATGTAATTGACTTTCAAAAAGACTTATGCCATATCAAATTATCAATACTGCAAAAATGTTACATTGCGCATTATGTGAATGAATTAGTTTGCAGACTGCATATATGTATTTTTGAGAAATATGCACAAGCATAAATGCATGTCCATGTACAAATGCACAAACATGTATGAGAGACACAATATGGTTTTGAAAGAGGGGGAAAACAAGAAAGAAAAAAAAAAAAAAAAAAAAAAAAAAAAAAAAAAAAAACTTCTGAAACATGAAAACATATTTACAACATAAAAATTTATTCAGAGAGAGAGAGAGAGAGAGAGAGAGAGAGAGAGAGAGTATATATTTGCATCTAGTTTGAACATTTTAATTAACGACGTTATTGATTTTGAACAAATGAGGTCACCGGTTTAATTAATACAATGTCAATCATGCATTATCATGTATACATATTGTGACCCTTTACACCATGACGAGCTTACTATGATATACACGCAACACTACTTTTTGTTGGTGCCCACGGTAAGGAAAGTCAGTACATGTTTGGATTCATTCATCATATTAGATATTACCCCTATCTCCATAAATATTCTTTATTTATCCTCAGTAATTGAGGGAGTGTCATTATTACAAAGAGGAGTAAGTGAAGTGGTTTCATAATCAAGAAGGTAGGTCTACCAACAGAAAGCACCATAGGCAGAAGTTTAGTTGGTGAAACTGTCAAACTTACAATACCACATCAGGGTATCTATATCCATCCATATCGAAGTGTAAATATTTAAACGGTAAGTCGAAACAAACATTAATAAGCGCTTGTGCAGATGCATTGCTAGGTCAAGGTAGCATTAGGGTCAAGGTAATGAGGTGTGCCAAGATCGCACGTGGTTGGAACGAAACGACCTTTGTGCGCTAAAAAGGATGCGCGTAACGATCGATGGGCCGAGGGATGTACGCACTGCAGAATCGACCAACAAAACTTGCGGCAAATGCCAGAATAGGTATTTTCACTTCGTTTAGGCTGAATTTTGAACAGATTTGCGTGTTTTACATGTCATTTTAAAGCTTTTACGTTCGTTTTTCATTTTAAAGCAATTTTGGCTTCTTTCAGGACCTCCAAAGACATTAAACAACCTTGAAACACGGGACACAGAGAAAACACAGGCGGGTGGGATGAGGTAAACAGATTTTTTTTCTCGCTTTTTTCTGTGTCCAGATCAAATGTCACTCAAATTTGAAATGAGGAGGTCAGTTACATTACCGTAACAATTGTTCTGCATTGTTTGAATGAAATAAGTTGTTATTGCTTCACATTTTTCCTTATTGCTTCACATTTTTCCTTTAGAAAATCTGAAATGCTAAAATGTCCTTGGCTTCAGACCAAAACTTTTGTTTTCTTGTTACTCCCATCAACAGGTCTGGATCATCTCAGAAAATAGAGATCGAAAGTATCACGCATCTAAAGTATCTCGCAGATGCGCGACGGCGCTATGTATTTACCGGCAGTACAGGAAATTCCGTATTTCAATAGAAATGAAAAATTTTATCACAGTTCTGCGCGATAGAAAGCTTATATGGTTGCTATCATTTAGCCTGGGTTTCGACGATTCGGCTCGGCTTTTTCAGATGTGATTGGACCACATGGAGGGAAACTACAGAGGTATGCAGACAAACATTTTGCAAAACGAAGAAGGATTTCAACCATCTGCCGACAGAATCACAGAATTTTTTTACTAACCATTTTTACATCATTTTCATCTCTGATCTTTGAAAAAGTTTCAGATAGTTAAATATTTGTTTGTAATCTTTTATTTCTGGGTTGTAATCTTTTTTGAAGATGGGGACCTTACAGCTGGAGCCCACATCTCAACTATCTAAGATCGCGCATGTGCGCGCACATGCGCGATCAGCCATTTCCTATTCGTTTCATTCTTTAGTCTCAATTCGTTGCACTATTTAGTCAGAATTATTGGTTTGAAGTGATTCCCCTTGATAAGGAGAATTAAATATCGCGTATATACGCGATAATTTCGATCGCGATTTTCCGAGATGATCCAGACCTGATCAATAAAATTCAGATTATTCTTGGGAGGTGTACATTGTACACTACGGTGTGTTTGCAGGATGAGCCTACAGGCTTGAGGATAGAACCTGTGTAAGGATCTTTAACCTGCACAATCGTCCCTGCATAGGGGGCCTCCAGTTAATGTCGAGATCCAAAGGATTCATGTGTTCATGTCATCCCTGCAAACAACATGAAGGGAAGTGTGTTTCGACACCAAATTTTCTCGAACCCGGGACCTCTAGCATCAGAGGCCAGTGCACAAACCACAGAGCTACCGCACTTCTTAGGAATGTCTTAATAAAGTTAATGACATTTACACTTCTCAAAAATTACACTGTTCCATTCCTTGTCTGTAACTGAGTGACAAAAATGCCATTGATCCAGTCGGAATGACGTCATCGGTATTTGTAGGAGGTGAACGACTCGGTGTTTATCACTATGGCCTTATTGATTTCAAAGCAGAAAGATATGAAAACAAAATTATTTTTTTCTTTAAAGCTTTGAAAATGTCTTTAGATCGTTATCATTGCTTAAACTCAATGTATGAACCCTGTGATATTTCTGGCAAATTATGACTTTATAAGCATCTAAAACTGATTAAAGCATAGCGATAATGACCGAGTTATACCTAGTGTTTCCCCTAGCCACTTTTACTATGGCGCCGCGCCATGCCCTTTCTCTCCAGCGCCATGCCCTTTTTCCCAGCGCCATGCCCCTTTTCTGTATCTACATTCTGTGCCCTACATTTTGGTAAAAAGTTTGTCAAAATCGGACAAAAAATAAGGAAGTTTCAAGACTTTTTGCTTGTCTGCAGAAACAAATTTTGCAAAATTTATTATTATGACTTCCATGTTGTTGATTGCTTTAATCCCTTGTTTATTGTCACTTAATTGCAGTGGCAAATGTTGATAATTACTCAATGACAATTACCCACTTTGACACCAAATGAGCTGTTAATCAGAAAAGATGTGAAAATTGAATGTCCTACCTGGTAATATAAGTGTGCCATTTAATTAGTTTCAATATAGTTTACTTTTCAAAACAAATCATGAGTGAGGTTATCAGTATAAAAGTAATGTGAGGCAGAGGGAAAAGAAATTTGTCTTTGGTAAAAGTGAATCCTGAAATATGGAAATTGAAGACATTTTAGGCTGAAAAGCAAATTTGAAATTACAGAGAAAATACATGTACAAATGTAATTTAATGGCTGTGCATAAATGTGCCCTCCTAGCATGCCATGGGCCACTTAAAAGTGCCCTTTTGCTTGTCGTCGCGCGTTGAAAGTGCCCTTTTGACATGTTGCTGCGCGTCAAAAAGTGCCCTTTTTTTTAGCAACCTTACCATGCCCTTTTTGGGAGCTGGGGGAAACACTATATACCCTTGACCGAATGAGCAAAGAGGCGGGAAAGGAACAGTTCCGGTAACCAATATTGATTTTTTCACACGAAAGAGTAGCTTGCCGACCGGATCAATACCCTTGTTTTGCTATCGATGGCTTCATACAATTTCCTGTCTTTGAAAAAAAATGAAAAAGTTCAGTCATGCCTCGGGACAAGTCATCATTTTCTTGGGGTCGGGTATGAAAGCCCAGGCCTAGCAAAGCTGCGGAGCTTTACATTTAAAATTCAGAACTTGACCAGATTTGCTTAAAATTTCCAATATCAATGATTTCATATTCAAAATGAAAAATAAAATTTTAAACTAAATATTTGGTGCAATTGCTTTTGTCATGGTTACTTTAAATATGATCTTTGAAATTATTTTCTCGTCTCACCAAAATGTGAATCAATTTGCAGTAGTCAAACAATTAAAAGTATAAGTTTGAATAAAAGCTTTCTGATCAATAAAATCATTTTAAATGTCAGTACATTTGTCATTAAATAATCCTGTCAGAAAAATTTAATATGAACCAGCAACACTACAGCATAAAGTAATGGTTTAGAGCTCATACCCAGAAACTGTGTGATAACATAGGGACAACCAACGAGAAAGGCAGCAATAACTTAAGTTTGTATTGGTTGTATTAACTTGTCTTTATAAAGAGTCAGATTATGGCTTTGTATGTAGATGAATTGCCTACTGTCTGAACACTATCTTTTAGAAACTGCATTTTTCAAAGGCTCACTTTTGTGAAACACTACAAGAAAAATATGACTATGTCATCTTTTTGCAACCCAAAAGTCATAAAAGTGCCAAGAAAATTTTGAAAATCGGTTCACTAGTAAAATAATTATGCCCAAAAATTATTTTGAATAGGCCTTTTGCATGTGCAAGGGAGGTTAAATCCATACACCTGAAAATTGAAAATCAAGCAAATCTGTGGAATATTTTAAGAGTTTAGTGCTCAGCTGTGCATACAAGACAATTTTGTTTTGGTTCAGTGAATTTTAGATATTTATTTGTTAACTGTTTTTTTTTTGTTGTTTTTTTTTTCAAAATTTTGTGTCACTTTTTAAGACTCATGGAATGCAAAATGGACAGGGTCATAGTTTTCTTGAGGTCTTTCAGAAAAGTGAGATTTTGAAAAATGCAGTTTCTGGAAGATGGTGTTTAGACAGTACTTTCTGTTTCTATAATTGTCAACTGATGTGTATTTTTTTCAGTTCCCCAAAGCCTGTGTTCAATGGCAATAGAAGGGGGTTTGGAGGTGGAAATGTGCCAAGAAATTCCTATCAACCGTCAGTATCTCCGCAACACGAAGAAATAGTCAAATACCTCTCAGATGGTTAGTTCATGTGATAGTAACTTAGCTGGGGTTTCCGAAAAGCATGTTGAAAATGAGGCTTCACCACTACATAACTTACATATGACAGCTTTGTAAAAGAATGTCAAAAAATGAGCATGTATGTGCATTAAACTTCTGATTTAGAACATACAATGAACTTTATACCTGTAATGTAGTGGTAAAAAAATCTTAATCTTTCTCTACCACACCCATTTAGGCTATGAGAAATTGACGTGCTGCCTGTGCCCTTCAGATAAAACACATAACCTACTAACTGACCATCAGAATTCAGATTACTGGTTAAAACTTGGAGCACCTGAACCTGCCTGTTAAACCATCCATGCATATAATAAAATTAAATCAAGTTAGATGCAGGACTAATGAATCATGTTTAATGTTTTCAGCTTGGTATAAAGTTAGTCATGAGTTAGATGTAGCTAACAGAACACAACGAGAAGGTAAACTTTGCACTTGCAAAACAAACATTGTAACATAATTGAGCTGCACCATGAGAAAGCCAACATTTTGCATACGAGAAAATAAAGGCGCAGATCAGCTTCGCAGTTATTGCAGTGCCTTTGTTTTCATTACATGGATAGGACAATTCCTTTTTTTTCTGAATCCAAAATATCAAGTTTCTAGCCATCTTCTGTGCTTGTACAGCTCAGTTTGTGTCGGACCTGTTCGGAGACACATTGTTGGTTTTCTCATGACGTGGCTCAATTTGAATAAGCTATTGTATCTAATCCAGATAATGGTCAAACAGCAGCTCACCATAACTTGAGGGATTTGCAGACCAGATTCCCAAAACAGATAATCAATGATCTTTCTTGTGTCAGAAAGAAAAAAGATATTTTACAGTGCACAAACATGATATACGCAAGATTATAAATTGGATTTAGTACAGAAATAATCTTATTTTACACATTTTTGCCTGCCATATTTTGTCTTGTATGAAGATAGAAGGTTAATCATAATAGTTTGTACATTGATAGGCTGTTTTAATGATGTACATACTTATTCCGTTGCTCCTTTCAAGTAAGCTTGATTATACTACTTCATATTAATAATTGCTTCCTTAGAAAACCGAATTTTTGCGTTTGTCTAAACAAAAGACGCAGATCAGTGGTACAACAGTTGCACATTTGATCAGCACCTTTGTTTTGTGACATGGCTCAAATATAATCTTTTACTGCAAGTTTTTCTACTTTCAGATGGACCCGTTGTCTACAGAGAAAAGAACCCAAACCCTAAATTACAAGGTATCTTTAATTGCCAGTAATGGTTCTTGTTTAAAAATAGTGTACATAAAAGGCTAGCACATGCCTGTCAAGTTGATGACAAATGTTCAACCCAGCATAAGGTAAACCACCCATAGGAGTGTAATGTGTTTAAAAATTTACAAAATGGAAAGATTATGCTTTCATATAATTCTTCGTAGCTAGCAAAAATATTTTGAAAAATACATGTTTCAATTTCTTTCAGTTCATGGCCAATTTACAAAATTTGCCTTCCATGTTTCAGAGTTCAAGCCATTTGACTTGGAGGTATTCTGGGGCAATCGATTCATGAGAAGTAACGGTATAACGGGCTCTATCAGCTGACACGAGTATTACGGGAGAAGATCTGCCTTGTCTGTATTAACTGTCATCCTCATGTGACGTCATCTCTACATCACACAGTCATTGTTTTATTGTACATGTATATACATGCTTGGTTGTAAATAAAGTCTGTGATAGTGGTACACTGCTGTTTGTTGTGACTTTTCATTACAAAAGCATGCCCATGCAATATACAGAAATTTTTAAAGTTGAAAAGAAACGAAAATTTTGATATTTTTCTTATTTTTGCTCAAAACATAGATTGTGGGTACACGATAGAACCGCCTCGGCAAGGCTGTTCCCACAATCTATGTTTTGGAGCAAAAATTAAAAAATAGGTTTACCCCTGCATACCCCAATTTTACTTTATAAAAGTGGGGTATACGGGGGTATTTATTTCATGGGCATGTTTTCCTGATTACTTCTCGAGGTTCACGAGTTGTGACGCGTGAAAAGCAGTCATCAGGATTTCGGACCAGATCTGACACGAACCGGCCTGTGTAGCTATAGAAGATGGCTAGAAGCTTGAAATTTCGGATCTAGGAACAGGAATAAGATGACTTGTACTGTCCCTTTAACGAAAACAAAGGCGCTGATCAGCTGTGCAGTTGTGGTATGACTTTACAATGTACAAATAAGAGAAGCCCCCTACATTGTCTGATGGGCCCTGCAAAATAGACTGACTCACCCACTGACTTACTGATAAATGGTTAAATCCTCAAGGTCTGAGCCTGTCCAGGAAAAGTGCTTAAAGTCAAACCATCCATACATGTAAGCCTTAGTGGTCTACTTTACTGGTTATACTTGATAAGCCTCCACGACATTTCGTCGAAAATTACATTTGTCGAAAATGTCCCCATGCCCAGACCTTAACCCTAACCCTAGTGGTTGGTGGCTCAAAATGTGGACCTATAGGCTAGTCTTCTAAGGTATAAATCTCAAAATTTTGCGGTGATTATTCTTGAAGTTACAAAATTTTCGACAAAACATTTTCGACGAAATGTTCGCATCAACTTAATAGTATATTTTCAAGCTCATTTTGAATCGTCATGACATCTTAACATTGGGTAGAAGTTCCATAAAATGGTGGCAATGTCCCGGCATGACCATAGCTGTAATGTGTTGACTGGGACGTTAAGCAACAAATCCAACATTGTCTGATGTCGGTCAAAACGGGTTGATGGCATGTTAAATTTGATGAGACACAATCATGATGAGAAAACCAGATTTTGCATTTGCCAAAACAATGGCACAGATCAGCTGCACACAGCGCGGTAACTGCACAGCTGATCAACATCTTGGATTTGCTCCATACAGTACAATCTGTCTTTGTAAATCAGAAAATACAAGCCTGTAGCTTTCTTCTGTGACAGGCCTGGCCAAAAACCCCAAAGACAAGGGCCCTGTTGCATAAATCACTAAAACATCACATCAAGGATAATTACAGAAAAGACTTGCATATCTCTTGTGTGGAGCATGAATACAATTCTGTTTGTTCACCAAGACGCATGCAGGAGTCCAAAATACTGTGAACAAGAGGACCAATGGTCCTTTAGCTCACCTGAGAGATTCATCAGTGTAAGCTTATCAGTCAGATGATCACCCCTCTATTGGGGACCTGCCTGTATGGACCACAGGGTCAAGATTGGAAGAATTTATAAAGTGGATTACAATGCTAGTATTAACCCCAGGGGCATGGTTGGCAGGATTTATGAAGGACCTTATAAAGAGGATAACTACATTACTACATACAAAATATATAAGCTCTTGGCCTTGTTGTTTCGAAGCTGTATATAATGTTTTTACCTAGATGGAATATTTCCATCGGTATTCCATTAAACCTCTCTATACCGTCAGGGAAGTGGAACCCCGTTAAACCTCTCTATAGCGTCAGGGAAGTGGAACGAGGTACCGAAGTGACAGCCAGCTGGTCCAGTTTTTACCATCCTAAATCTATGGGCGTATCTGTTGCCATGGAAACCAGAGTTCTGATCTGACCTGTTTCTAAACCTAATGCAATCTTTCCCCCACTCCAATGATACTTGAGATAAAATTTGATTGTAACTGGCCCAGTGGCCTAACAGATATTCATGTTTGAAAGTGTGAATGGACACACTCGTAACAGACACTGGCTGGAGTACCATCCTATAAGCTCATCTTGTGAGCCTTCAGCTCAGGTGAGCTAAAATGGAGACTCAAGAACAACACATTCAAGAATTGACACTTTTTGTGTTATATTTTAATTTCTAATAAAAGCACTGGTTACCCTTTCCAGCATATAAAAAAAGAATTTTAAAAATACCCTTACCAAAAAACATTAACATTTAGGTATGTACATGATGAAAGACAATTAGTTATATAAACAGACAACAAATGAACCGCCTCATGGGAAAACCAACAATGTGGTTTTCAAACAGGCTTGATACAAACCCGCGTGTGCAGTCACAGAAGATAGCTAGAGACTGGAAATTTTGGATTTAGAAAGTAGAGGAATTGTACTATCCGTGTAGCGAAAACAAAGGCGCTGATCAGCTTCGCAGTGACTGCAAAGCTGATCTGCGCCTTTGTTTTCGCATATGCAGATTGTTGGTTTTCCCATGAGGCGGCTCAAATTGTAGGTTAGTGTATTCTGAAATGAAGAACCTTCACTGAAGATGCATATAAATTTTCCAAAATTTTAATCTATTGAAGAAATCAAATCAACTGAATTACTTTAAACATGTAACAAGTTCTAAAAATTTTATAGTGTCCATCAGAGGTAAAAATTTTATAGTATCCATCAGAGGTGAATCGAGGTGGATCAAAAATCAAGTACATGGCCCTTGCATCCAAGCATGATTCATACTCAACTGTTTCAAATAAGATACACATGCTCTGTCAAAAAAAAATCACTTTATAATGAAATTTGTATTACATGTCTTAAATTTTAATATACATGTACCTTGCCAAGATAAGAGTCACATACCAAAGCTGCAATATCCTCCAGAACAATATGGTTTTAATGCAACAATATGTTTTGGCTTAATTTATGGTTTGGAATAAAGTGTCTATCTGAAGGTGGACTGAATCTTATCAAAATAATCGAACCGAGGTGTGTAAAATTGTATTGTGGCTCCTCTGAATAGTTTCAGCCCTAAATTGTACATTTCATGCATCTTAAAAAAAAACTGCTGTTTACATACATGTATGAGCCACGATGCAAGGAAACTTCTGACCATGTCTACCACAACCGGTCTGTACAGTCACAGAAGAGGGCTAAAAGCTTCAAATTTCAGATTTAAGAAGAGGGACTGTACTATTTGTTTAGCGAAAACAGGCTCTGATCTGTTACGGCAATAATTCAGATTTCTCACGACCTGGCTCATACACAGCATATAGGCTTTACTGATAGTCAACTCTCTCTTCTGAAACCCAACATTTCCAGCTTAAAGCCTGTTGACTGTACAAGCTAATTTGTGTCAGACCTTGCTGTTTTCCCTGACTTCAGACAGATGTTACCATGATGTGGCTCTTATCACAGGTGTTCCACCTTAGGTTACTACATGTTTAATAAAAAAAAAATCATCAAAATAATTTGTCATTAAAACATGGCTGCAAATATTATGGCACAATATTTAAACAAGACCCACACTTAACCCACAACACTCGCCATATGATTTAGTATACAACTATGGCTAAGAGTGGTATTTTTACTATAATCATTGTTTTATTTTGTATTTATAGTTACAAAATTAAATAGGGTAGCTGCCACATTTTTTGTGCTTTTTTTTTTCTTTATTATTTATTTAATGTATCCATGGCCAAAAGCTATGATCGGTCAATTATCCTAGCCACACTGTTCCAAGAAAAGTAAACTGGAGTACATGTTTTTGGCCATTTACTGTAGAATGCCATTTTCAGTCGACCAAAACGATAAATTAAGTCTCACAGTTGCAAGGCATACAGGTCAGACTAAGCATCCAAAAAGAGATATGAGCCGCCTCGTGGGAAAACCAACAATGTGGTTTCAGAACAGGCCCGACACAAACCGGTCTGTGCAGTAACAGAAAACAGCTAGAAGCATGAAATTTCGTATTCAGGAAGTAGAGGGACTTACTATCCGTGAAGCGAAAACAAAGGGGCTGATCAGCTTCGCGGTTACCGCGAAGCTGATCTGCGCCTTTGTTTTCGCATATGCAAATTGTTGGTTTTCCCATGAGGCGGCTCATATAGTCTACATGCAATTGCTTTAATAAAATGCAAATGTTTCATTTCAGATATCATTTCATAACAAATGAGGATAGAGTGATCCAAATTGCTGTAATGCTATTTTTGAGATTCAAGATCATATATAAAGTAACAAGTTTTTCTACCAGATTTGACACCAAAAACTGACTGTGTGTTATACATGAGTGTGTATTATACACAGTGAAGTGCAATAATTGAATACATGGCAGTAAAATGCAAACAAACAATTTTCACCATACTGCAATGCCACAGAATAAGCTAAATGGAATTACAAACAGCTCGGATCCAAAATAACCCGGATAAGGCACTAAAGCGAGTGTCCATTCATGTTGTCTCTGCTTGATTTTAAGTATCACAAAACACATTAGGTTGGTCTAAAATGAGTTTAAGTGACAACTAAGGCTCTAATAAGAGGTTTTTATCATGTTTGATCAAAAATTTTAAGTTACTTTGAATGCAAATGGAGTTTTTCCCTTCATTTTTACCAAAATCTGGTGATTTTCTGTCAAAAAAGCTGAAAACAGTGAAATTTGATACCTAGTTTTTTGACGATTTGTGCAGAACATGTTGGTTTCTCCAGAAATAAAATGATACTGTCTTAAAGTTAATATATTAAGCTATTGCTTTATGAAAACAAATCATGGATATTTGCTCAAATAATTAAATTATCAGCTTTTAAACTTTATCAATTACAATTTTGACAATCTAGCCGAGACCACATATTTCCAATAAATAACATAAGTATACCGTAGTTACGAGCAAACAGTGAGAATCCACACCAGACTGCCCGGAAAAGGAGTAGCAATCTGATGTACATCTACACTATTTGCCAAGGCATACCTGCTTTAAAAACCTAAAACATTAACTAGCTGATAGATGGATCAGCTATGGCCATGTTTGGATCACATGTAAATGATATGGTGATAGCGTGTCGTACACCGTCTTTCAATTTCTCCACAAAATGTAGATTTTCTGAGCCAGAGGTGAAGAAGGAAACTCGCCCTGAAAAAGATTGAAGTCAAATAATTCCATAAAAGTCATATAAATTCATAATGTTTTTGAAGATACTGTTTGGTTATGGCTTAATAAATGTCAACAATAAAACTTTTCAGTCATGTTGAGATGGAGCCACTGATTCCACAAGTATGAACCAGTACAAAAGTGAGCTTAATGTGTCTTGCTTAACGACACTAAATAAAGAAGGCAGGTATCGAACCCAGTACCTCCCACTCAGTGGAGTCCTGAACTCTAGCCCTTTTAAAAATAGCTGCTGTCTGAGAAGACCTGATTTTATATGAGCCGCATCATGAGAAAACCGGATTTCTGCCTATGCGAAAACAAAGCCGCAGATTATAGCTTCGCAGTTACTGCGTCTTTGTTTTCGCTAATTGGATAGTACAATTTCTCTTCTTCCTAAATCCAAAATTTCAAGCTTCTAGCCATCAGACTGGTTTGTGTCGGACCAGGTGGGAAACATCGAAGACCGGTTTTCTCGTGTCGTGGCTCATATAATACACATATGCAAAAACGAAGGCACTAGAGAAGACCACAGTCATTGTCCTCACGGTATAGTGAAATCTCTTGTCCTAGTTAATCTGAAATTCCAGGGATCCACTGAGATATTCTCTTAACACTCATTTAAGAGGTAACCTACCAAGTCTGGGTTCCACAGTTCTGTTTGTATCACTATCAACAAACACAAATCTTCCCCCAGTAAAATCTTTCTGATATGTTGACAGGTATAGTAGTGATGTGTAGTGGAATGAACCATATGTTACCTGTATAACGAAAACTTGCCCATGTTATATACAGAGAAATGTTTTGGTTGCAAAAATTTTAACTGGAAATTTTTTTATATTTTTCTTATTTTTGTTCAAAACATAGATTGTGGGTACTCGTTAGAACCACCTCGCCAAGGCTAGTGAGTACCCACAATCTATGTTTTGGAGCAAAATTAAGAAAAATAGGTATACCCTAGACTGATTACAGCCATAGATGTTGAAATATATTCCCAAAGTGCCATGCCTTATTTTATATTATGCTGATATGCCATACCATACTTTACATTAAGCTGACTCAAACATCTACGACTGATCAAATCTGGCAGAGCAGTAGCCGGAATCCTGGCTACTACAAACATCAAAGCCATTCACAAATGTGTTTCGGTTCCCTAATGGGCATAACACCATCATCAGTACTGAGTAGGGGTAATATCATTACCATGTAACAGGTGATTTATTGCTGAAGTAAGGCCTGCACTAGGAGTCAAATGATTAGCCTGTTGCATTTTTTCAGGTATTGTTGTAAAATTGAACTAATGAACCTTCTAGATATCTTTTGTCCTAGGAACAACTGAACAGAGGCTTCATAGCCTGGTTTCAGTATGTTAAAAACAGAACATAGCTGAAAACATAATTAAATGTCATCAAATGCTATTCTTGTTGTTTTGTTATTTATGTTGCATGCTCATTTTTGTGGATATCAAAACCGGGCCCCAAACATGTTAATCATACTGGGAGATAAAACCCGATTGAGTATGTAAGGTATGGTAACACAGTTTGTAATTTGTCTTTGCTTGCGCCCAAGCGTCTGCATAGTTTAAGGCCAGCACATTATTTTACCAGATATCAAACATAAGTGAGCACTTGTTAAACCAGTTGTAGCCCGGCGCTAGACCGCCAAACTCTGGAGTGGAAGGTCTATGATTCGAATCCTATAGCTGCTATTTGTTTCCTTCAGCAAGATATATATTCCAACTTACTACAGTGGTTAACGAACCTGGAAGCAGTGAGTCATTCATACACGCACATGACTGGAATATTGTTAATTGGGACATTAAACCTCATGTAAATCACCCAATTTACGCAATAAGTTTCAATGTGAAATGGCTCATGTCATAATGTACAACTTGGACAAAATGCTATTCTACCAGCATTCTGTCTATTTTGTTTCATGTTAATAAGGGACATGCACAAAGTACATGCACATGTATTTTTAACTGATTCATGAATTCAAATTACAAGCAATCTTCTCTCAAACTTTTATTTCATTTTCACATTTGGAGGAAATGTTTCCAGGAATCAGTGGCCTGACTTATAGACAGCAGTTGTTAGTATCTGATGGGATCAGTATTAGTGGCAAGTTATTCAAATGATCCATGAAGAAATTTCTTGCATAACCACTAGCCAGATTTGATAAGTCTGATGAGATAGTCAGAGAAGCAAAATCATGACCAAGAAGAATAGAGTCTTTGAAGTGGAGTGGACTATGGTATCATATATGTAATTATAAGATTATACAGAAAAAGACATCATCTCATCAGACTTAATAAGTCTAGGTATACCCCTGCATACCCCAGTTTTGCTATATAAAAGTGGGGTATAAGGGGGCATACACTGCACGGACATGTTTTCCTGATGTGTATAATTCATAGTATTATTTCAATAGGTGACAATTCTTTTATAATTTAGGATGTTTTTATAAATGAGCCGCCTCGTGAGAAAACCAACAATTTACATAGGCGAAAACAAAGGCGCAGATCAGCTTCGCGGTTACACCGCGAAGCTGATCAGCGCCTTTGTTTTCTCTACTCGGATAGTACAGTTCCTCTTCTACTTAAATCCGAAATTTCAAGCTTCTAGCTCTTTTCTGTGCTTGTACAGGCCGGTTTGTGTCGGACCTGTTCGGAAACCACATTGTTGGTTTTCCCACGAGGCGGCTCAAATGTGAAATATTGTGGAAAGATACTGCTTTATGTCCTACTATGCTTTTTGTCCCTAGCTGCCTTTTATGATCTGACAGCAGAAATATTCTGAGAAACCAAGACCAACATTATTGGATCAAAACCATAGGCTTTGATATCATTTTGCTATTTACATCTTATTGTATCAGTCTAAAAAGATCAATTTTCCTGTTTAAAATGGGAATTTAGGTATGCTTTCAAATGGCTTCCTTTGCAAGTTCATTAACGGTCACAGTCAGATAACAATAGTTGGTAAGCCTAGCATCCATCTCCCTATGAAACGCTTTCAAGATTAAGATAACAATTTCTTAAGTTTTTCCTTTTTAATATGCATAAGAATGCAAAACTTTGTTCTATGCCAAAAGTGCCTGACAATCGGTGTACTTACTTTGTCTATATGTGGATGCCAGTACTCATCGTGTACAGTTTTGGCCTCCGTTGTATTCATTTTGGAGAAAAATGTAGGCTTTGTTAGATATAATTTTGAGACAGGAATGTTGAAAAAGCTGGCTATAGCTTTATGAATTCTATCTTTAACAGATCTGTAAAAGAATACAGTGATTGAGTCTCAAAAGTGATTGTAAAGGAAAGGATCCAGACAATAGTTGACAATTATCTATTGAAAATCGGAGCAGCCACATTAGTTCTGTAGTAAGAGCACCTGCTTCGTGAGGCAGGTCCTGTGTTCACACTAGTGTCGACAAAATAGTTTTTTCACCTAAACTGTGCACCAGGGCATCTCAAAATCTGCAACACACATTTTAAAACTCTGTTGACAATGATATGGGGCTGGTTCAAGTTCCACACAGAGCTTGTAGACTAAGTAGAGTAAAAATTCATGGATGTTAGGTATAGTTTTCTCCATAAAATCAACTTCTCTTTTAGTAGATAACAACAGACATATTTGAGCAGCGTCATGAGAAAATCAGGTTTTTTCCATTGCGAAAACAAAGGCGCATATCAGCTGTGCAATAAATGCACAGCTGATCAGCAACTTTGTTTTCGCTACACAGATAGTACAATTACTCCTCTTCTAATCCCATATTTCGAGCATCTAGCCTGTTTCTTAACTGTACAGGCTGAATTGTGTGGGACCTGGTCGGGGACCCAGAAGCCTAACTTTTTCGCATGTTGTGGCTCATTTGAACTAATAGTCTATTTGCCATACAGAAGCTTATTTTTGTATACTGGTGCCTGGAATGCATCGACAGAAAGAACTATGAAAATGACATACCTATAAATTTCAAAATCTCTTTCAGTAAAACTGTCTTTTTCTGGTAAAAGTCTGAAGAAAAATTAAGGTAGAATATTGGTGCTGCTATGTTACACATTCAGCTGAATCCGATCTCCTTGAAATTTTCTCACATGTGAAATTAAATTTTAGAGCTGTTATTGATTGGGCATTTGACGTATCGATATATCGATGGGAAATATTGTGATATATCGATACATCGATATGTATCGATATATAAGTAATTTTTCAAAACGTTCAAAATGCTACTTGTTTTAACCCGTATTGTTGTTTTAAGCTATTTTTGTATACAAGTGATTAAAACATAGACACCCTAGCCTATAATTGGATTTGAAAAAAAAAAACTCGCAGTGATCTTTAAGTGAAATATGAAAATGATTGGAAAGAGAGAGATCGATTTGCCGGCAGTCGCCTAAGTGCAGTTTTTTAACGGCTTCTCTTTATGATACTATAAACCTGATAAAAAGTGATAATTGTCATTTGATAGGTAAATCAGTAATAAATGCTATAGGCTTTCTGTTAAAATGCAGTTACACGCACAGTGAGTATTTGTACTGTTACAATCTGAATATTCTTTCACGTGCTACTAAGTTACAGTAGACTCGTCAATCCTGTGAATGTTACCATGTAAGTTGATAGAAGGCATTTTTTTTTTATGATTTTAAAAATGAGCTGCGTCATGAGAAAACCGGAGTTTTGCCTATGCAAAAAAAAAAAAAAAAAGGCGCAGATCAGCTTCACAGTAACTGCAAAGCTGATCAGCACCTTTGTTTTCACTACACGGATTGTACGATTTCCTCTTCTTCTTAAATCCGAAATTTCAAGCTGTTAACCATCTTCTTCAGCTGCACAGTGCCGTTTGTGTTTGACCTGGTCGGAAACCCTAAAGACCGTTTTCTCGAGGCTCAAATAATGTTGCTCATGCTACTCAGATCTTAGGAACAAAATTGCTGAAACATATGCTACAGTATTCTTTATTGATTGATACAAAAACATTTGATAAAGAAATACATCAGAGTCCACCTACCTATATATATTAACAAATTTATCACCCATTGATAAGGCACCAGAGTGAAGATCTAAAATTGAGGCCTGAAGAGAAAAAAAACAGTTCTAAATTTCTCAATAAGCCCCTCGCTGTAGGCCATTAAACTATGATTGACAGGTTTTGGTACCAATCAGGCAAAACTAATATCTTCCTAGGGTTCTACCCTGTATGTTGAGCATTTATTGACCACTCTGGCCTGTCAGGTTGACTGCAAACAGCCCAAATAATTAGATTTGGCTTACAGCTGCTCATGATATTCTTATTTCTTACATACCTCTATCATAAAGATAGAAAAATTCCGGTATTTTAGTGGTGGTAGATAAATCGATCTTACACTGCTGGCTTGGTTGCTCATACAAGATAAGAAAAGCACGCCACTAAATTTGATCGTTTCTAGCCCAACAAAGCAGCTGCTTGCAGCAATAATGTTCAACGAAACTAGACTAAATTGGTGTGAATTCATTGGGTATAATCTTGATTCACGCTCGATTTCAACGAAAAACAAAACAAAACTGCATCTCTTTTGACTTTGACAACGATTTATTTACATTTGACGTCATATCCGTAATAAACACTACGTCATCAGAGTTAAAGCACGGTACCAGGTTACTTTACCGGTAAAATGAATTTAGGCCTAATCGGGGTATGTAAGAAAAAGAATCCATCAGTGGTGTTCAGTGGAGAAAGGAAAATCTCAACCCTCGGCGAGCCTCGTTTCCCACTGGAACGGATGGACCCTCGGGTTGAGATTTTCCTATCTCCACTGACCACCCATGATGGATTCTATTTGTCTGTCAGGGCCTACCATTTCAAACCTACATATTGTAGTGAAAATACTGTGATGTCAACATTCACTGAACAATATAATAGTAAACTACTGCAAATGTTGATGGACTCTACTTCATCTGACTTTTTTTCTTTTCTTTTTTGGCTGGCCTGAGATTATCCTGCATAATTTTGATCCAGTCCTCAAACACCCATTACAGCAGAGCATCATTTCCATAAAACTACATGTTACATAACAAATATTCTTATTAATATGAGTAATACATGTAATTGTAAAAAAAATCTATAACTATTTTCCAGAAGAAACACGTCAAGTTTGTTTTTTCTTTTCTCATCTGATAGGCACTATAAGAACAGTGTACTTACCCCTCCATTTGAGCCACCATAGGACATTCCCTTTTTGGCAACACTGAAAATACATTGAGGCCAAATCATTTTAAACTTTTTGACATATTCAGTTCTTGAATCTTCTTTAACTCTGCAGAAACATTCATAGTTTCTGATTTTTAAGAACTTGACAAATAATGTGTCTATGAAATTCAAACTGTAACAACATTTTCCCCACATAGCTGCTTTTATTCTTCCTCTTCTTGCACCCAGAATTTCAATACACTAGTATAGCCATTTTCTTTAGTTTTACAGAATGATTTTCTTGACCTGGCCCCGAGGTTATAAAACTTTTTTCAATCTCAGCTCAGCTGAGCTGAGCATGAAATTTCAACTGCTCATAAATGTTGAAATAATCAAAATTAGTGGAAAATTCAGGTTCAAAACTCAAAAACTAGTAATTTATCCTGCTGATAAATGTTAAAATGCCAACAATTGTTGGCATTTTAACATTTATGAGCAGGATAAATTTTAAGTCTCAGCTGAGCTGAGCATGAAAAAAGTTTTATAACCTCGGGACCTGGTCAGAAATCCAAAGTCAGAGTCTAAAGCACACTATAATAATGTGAAACTTACCCCAGTAAAAAGCTGGCTTCTTCCTCTGTGACTAGATTGTCCATAACAACTCTTGCACATTTTCTTGGTTTGCATTCTGGGCAGAAAGGTTGAATGCTTGAACATGTTGATTATGTTTTAAACATGAAACAATGCAATTAGTATTGTGATACTGGGCTGTAAACGTAATAATGCTTTTTTGAAAATCTAATAGTGTAGCCTTGATTTGTGTGTATTTATTTCTTTCAAAAAGTTTGAACCGGTACTTTTTCTAACAATGTCATCTAAGAGGGTCTAAGGAATGCCAACAATCAATAGTTTAAAGCAGAGAAAGGCATACTAACACTATACTCTACCGTTTTATGTTGAACAATATAACAATTTTACACTATTTTATGAGTCATGTCTCAAACATATGCCTCTATGAATATGATATTTTCATGCAAGTACCATCCTTAATGATGTAAGCATCTATAAATAAGTTGATATTTACCTTCAAAAGGTTCTGTTTCATAATCTTTTGAACAATTTACATTATAAATCAGCTGTTCTGTCTTGAGTGACACACTGGCAAATGTAACAGGAGCATTTCTATTCTCTATAAACCACCAGTAAAGTCCTATACATGTGGCAACCCCAATCAGGATCTTTGTCCAAGTTGGCAAGGTATTTTCATTGTTGGTATGTTTATCTGGTGGCTTTCTGAAAAGGTAACCTTTTCAGTTAGGTAAATTGATGATTATAGGGAAAAATATGGGATTTTTTCACACTCGCCAAGGTCGGCGAGTGACATCTTAAGTACACTCGCCAAGAATAATTCACACCAAAACAAAAAGTTGTTGTGCAGTGTGTAAAAGACAAGAACTGTGGTGACTGGTCTGAAAATTGAGAATTGCAAAAACCCATGACAATTTACATTTTTTTTTTTTTTTTTTTTTTTTTTTGTTGTTTTTTTGTTTTTAAAAATGGTTGATCATTGAGAAACCACCTGTAAATCACACTCCCTAGCCATGTTGAGCATGCCAAGTGTCTTACTCACCAAAAGCTTTTTTACTCGCATTGGCAAGCTGGTGAGTGTCTATATTTATCCCTGGATTAATTAATGAATTTATTACTCAAGTTGAGTGTCTTGAATAAAAAGATTCATTCAGGCTGGACTCCTCACCAGGATGTTGAAAATTTGGAGTAAAATGTAGCAACCTGGAAGTAGGAGACTTGCCACATTTCAACAGACCTACAAGGAGCTGAACATAGAAGCGTCTGGCCTGCATTCAGAATCAACATAGGTCATAGGTAGGTAGGTAAAAAGTGTCCTTTCATTCTTTAACTTTAGCCTTCCTTAAAGAGACAGCATCCCATGAGGTACTTCCATCTCAACTATGGTTGACCTATGGTCCGACTAAACATGATCTAATTGAATCTAGTCTGACCAGGGTGATGTCATACCGAGACCATAGTCCAACCAAGTCTTCAACTATGGTTGCACCAGAACATGTATGGCCGACAGTGTTGAACATGTTTCCTGGTCCACTAATTAATCGATGTACGATCATTTTTGGGCTTATTTTGGCTTTTTTTTTCTTGTTTCATTGATGCTTGAATTTATTTTCCCGTGTTTTCTCAGTCTACTAAAATACTCTTTCTTTGTCTTGAAACTAAAAAAAAAATAAAAATAAAAGACGGCTGTCCCCGGGGGCTGTCCATGGGCACCGCCATATTCACAACATAGACCATGGATCAACTAAACACCATTAGATCAGCTTTTAGATAACCCCTTACCGGACTAGACTATGGTACGAGACCATTTGAAGTACCTCCATTTCTTCATAAGGCAACACTGAACACAACAATAGAAGGTAATTTGACTATTTGAGCTGCAACGCGAGAAAACCAGGCTTCGGGTTTCCAACCAGGTCTGACACAAACCGACCTGTAAAGTCACGGCTGAGGCTATCCGCACGACAGTCGTGCCAATAAGCGGCGTTATCCGCACGACGGTCGTGCCGATAAGCGGCGTTATCGGCCCGACCGTCGTGCGGATAGCCAATGGTACAGGTATTGGCTATCGGCACGACAGGAGTATAAGATTTTCTTACAAGCTTACGAATGCATTAAACTATTAATTTGTCATTAAATAAATAAATTATGGTTTTAGCTATATAGAAATACATTCAAAATTAACATTTTTTGTTAATCATGACTAAGAAAACTAGTTTGATTTGATTTATCCAGCTGATGTAAACGGCGAAGAAAAATATAATCATTGCAATTATTTTAATTGTGTAACTGAAATGTTTCCATACTTATTGTTAAAATCAAAGGCTATTTATTCTTTTGGATTACCACATTTTTTTAATATTTAGGTTACGATAATTGACAAAATTTCTTTCTCATTTACGCATACGCATGACTGATTTTTACAGGTAAATTCACAGGTACGCCAATTTCAGCCAAATTACAATTTTGTTAATTAAAAAGTAAAAAAATTCCTGCATGTGTAATATTCTGTTTCAGTTTTGAAGCCAGTGTAATATATAATTATCAACTTAAAATGTATCCATTTCTAGACATTTTTAACATTTGGATATCGATTTCCCTGTCGTGCCGATAAACGGTGTTATCGGCACGACCGTCGTGCGGATAGCCTGTGTCTAAAGTCACAGAAGCAGGCTAGAAGCTTGAAATTTAGGATTTAAAAAGGAGAGAAATTGTACTATCTATAGCGAAAACAAGTTACTGTGAAGCTGATCTGCGCTTTACTTTTCGCATAGGCAAAAATCATGTTTTCTCACGATGCGGCTCATTTAATCCAGGACTCTAAATTCTAATCAAAGAAAAATAAATATTGTCTGCGGACAGATTAGGGGTGGATCGCTCAGAAGTATAAACAGGGCAAGGTATTTGATGCCAACAACATTCTCAACTCGCTGAAACAGTTGAAAGTCGAGCGAGTATACATGTGGGCCGAAACAAATGTGCGCGAATCCTTGCTTAAATTTAGCACCAAGGTCAAGAAGATTGCATACTTTATATTAGGATCAGATTGTTCCGTTTTATCTTTTCTCCCTTTCCTATCCCGAAGCTCGTGTGACATGGCTTCAGCTCATAAAAACCGGGAATTTTCTTCGAAAATCCAAATCTTTTTTTTTTTTTTTTTTTTTTTTTTTTTTTTTTTTTTAACGGGAAATGAGTGGACAGAGACCAGTAAATGTAACGTTGTGTGTGATTGGCCCGAAGTGTGGGCAGATCTACCGCGGCAAATTTAAGATGTAACGCTACCTACCATTGGTCATAAATGCGTATCTATCAAATGTCTTTTGTCACATGATAGTATAGTCGTTCTTGAATATTTTGCTATATATTTCTATTTAATCGGCTGCTGGTTTGCCATGCTATGGCCAAATTGCGGATGCAGTTATTTTTGAATAATTATTTTTTCATTGTTGAGCGATTTTGGGGTGTCCCTAAACAGCGAAAAGTACCGTCCTTGAATGCTGGCTAACCCCCTATTTTTTTGCTGCTCTTGTACACGGCCTGGGGCGATCTCTCGTCTGCTGAATGTGTCGGGGTCCACTATAAGCTGTGAAGCCTAAGAATGAGTCTTGTTTTGGGGCAAATTACAATGGGAGTCTATGGGAACGATAATTAGAGGTCTCTGCCCTAAAGAGAATATCACATTCAGGCGTGCTCCCTGTTTCGACACTGAAATGAAACTGTGTTTTCAGGAACCAATACCCCCTTTGTATCTCTTCATGATTTCACATCTGAAGCCCAAGGCGGAACAGACAGAAACTGGCCATCCTCGAATTTTAAAATAGAAAAATTCACATAAAAATGTACATACAAACAGATCAATAAACAGACAACATAAAGATTTTTCACAAGAGAACAGCACTGGAACTGTTATTCAAGAAATGACTTGGGTGCTTTAACGAAATTTACTGGGCCAAACCTCACCCATTGCATCAGTAGTGGTTCCAAACACCTCTGGGAAGTCAACAAGGTGCAGTTATGACCCCTATAATGTATAATGTAATTATTAATGATTTTCAAGTTTTTCACGTTCTCTGGTGTAATAAGGTTAAACTCACCATGATAGTGCATCATAATGTTAAAATGAAAAGAACAATATACTAAACAGACAAATTGAAGGTCAAGGTCACAGCTTTTACCCGTTATTTTGTGAAGAATAGCTAATTTTGGTGCAAAAATCCAATTTTAAGTGTAGAATTGTGACTATCATAAAGGTCAAGGGTCAAAGGTCAAGGTCACTGAATTGCCTTATCTAACCTTTCTGTCATAGTCCTTAACAAAACGATACCAGAATTGGCGAAGCGCCAATGCTTTGAATTAATTCAGTGGCTGTATCTTTACCATGTAGAGAGGCAAATTTGTCTTATTTTGGACTTATTGAAGTAGGGGGTCGGTTGACTTTTTGAATAGCTCCAAGACTATGATACGTTTAACCAAGCATCAAACAGCATCGTTGTTGTTGTAAGAGCTCCCTTCATTGTATAATTGCAATATCTCGTCAAAATAAACGAAATAATGGGTGTCTTTAGGACAGAGACCAGTAAATGTAACGTTGTGTGTGATTGGCCCGAAGTGTGGGCAGATCTACCGCGGCAAATTTAAGATGTAACGCTACCTACCATTGGTCATAAATGCGTATCTATCAAATGTCTTTTGTCACATGATAGTATAGTCGTTCTTGAATATTTTGCTATATATTTCTATTTAATCGGCTGCTGGTTTGCCATGCTATGGCCAAATTGCGGATGCAGTTATTTTTGAATAATTATTTTTTCATTGTTGAGCGATTTTGGGGTGTCCCTAAACAGCGAAAAGTACCGTCCTTGAATGCTGGCTAACCCCCTATTTTTTGCTGCTCTTGTACACGGCCTGGGGCGATCTCTCGTCTGCTGAATGTGTCGGGGTCCACTATAAGCTGTGAAGCCTAAGAATGAGTCTTGTTTTGGGGCAAATTACAATGGGAGTCTATGGGAACGATAATTAGAGGTCTCTGCCCGAGTTGTAGATACTATTGACACGACTGTCGTTACTGTAGTTGTCGTATATAAATTCTGCCACAACTGGCACACCTCTAACGGTGGTCTTCTCCAGAATTAGTACATATATTTTCTTCGCGTATTTATTCTTCTTCTGTAATACCATTCATGGAGCACCTGAAAGCTTCGATGGTTACATTAGTCGCTTCAAACTTGGCCGATTGTTTGTACAATGATAACTGGTAAGATTACGCTGGAAATGGTTGATTAATTACTTATGGATATCTGTAGTGAGCAATGAAGGAGTCATGAAGTACATGCAGTATTGTATAGTAACAACAGTATAACACTGATCTGAATAAGAGCATCAAATTCATCAATCGGTACTACTGAAGAAGGGATTACTTGGATCCAATTAAGACCGGCTAGGTGTTGTTTATTTATTCTATTTTATTATATTTATTTTGGAAATATGTTGTCTCGGCTAGGTTGTCAGAGCCGTAATTGATAATGTTTTTAAGCTGATAATTCAATTATCTGAGCAAATATCCAAGATAATCTTTCATAAAGCAAGACAGTACTTTAAGACAGTATCATTTTATTTCTGGAACATTCAACATGCTTCCAGTGTACAAATCAAGAGTACTTCTTTAGGGTATCTCTAAAAATCTTGAGTATTGTGAGTCATGAGATGCCCTGGTACTCCTCAAGAGATATACCGAAGTGAACATTATTTAGGAGTGTTAGCTAAAGGATTCCAACCTGCGATCACTAGAGATGGCCACTCAAGTTTACAAGCAGAGTTGCTAACTGACTGCCCACTTGAGTGCTGGGCAACCACTGAGAAGGCTGGAGCCTGTCAGAAAAAAAGTGAAAGTAAATGAAATAATCAAAGCCTTTAATTGTTGCTTATTTTTGGGGTGCTATATTGCAGCACAAGTAGAAGTCACGGTATCCCGACTTTGGAAAGAAGCCCCACAAAAATGCGGACGACCAAACATGACAAGAAATAACATAAAATATAACACTACGTATGACCTGATCTTTAATTCGACTAGCATCAGTCAAAAATAAAGATGGCATACACAGCAGCAGTAAACAGACAGCGTAAACAGAGCTTCATTGGAACGGTCAGGAAAGAGATTAATGGTGGGCTTAAATCCATATTACTGCACATTATATTATTTTGGTAGTAATAAACCCGCCCGATATCGGCAAACAGCGATAAAAACTCAGTGTAGTTTGTTTTGTAAAGAAAGTACGCGGCACACGCGGGACAATATGACACTTTCTAAATGGCTCCTTATCTTCAACGGAACGCATCATTATCTCAAGCGGAAATAGATTCGCTTTGTGACGTGTCTTATCTCATATTTATAAAACAAAACTATAATTTTCAAATCGAACAACAAATAACCATGGATATAAGGTTTGATGGGAAAAGAGCATTAGTAACAGGAGCTGGAAAGGGTAATTTGAGGCATGACACGTAAAAACATGTATGTTTTGTCTGCGATTGAGAACCGAATAGTGCTGTACCCACTCATTCTGTATTTAAAACCCCGAGAGTTTTCTCACTATGATGCGCCGTAGCAACATGAGAATACTATACGCTCGTACATATGCATGGTCATGCATTTTAATTATTAAAAAAATAATATGAATTCACTGGGACTGATAAACCCGAATGCATGCAATGATTTTTTCTGCTTTAGTTTGTTTGTATTGAGGCTTAACATCCCAGTCAACAATTTTTCAGTCATGTCGGGACGGAACCAACTCTTTCCTGGGTTTAACCAGTACTGTAGGCAGTAGATGTGTCTTGCTCAAGGACACAACACGGTGACGCCTGTGGGGATCGAACCCAGGACCTCTCGATTCGGAGTCCAACGCTCTACCACTACGCCAACGCGCTCCCTTTTTTTCTGCTTTAGACCAAAACGGGTAATTTGTTGATATCAAACTAAATTAATATGTGAGAAGATTCCGTTTTAAAAACTCTTTGTCCCAAATATTCACATAGACGTGCATAGGGGACGGACACTTTTCTGATTTTTCTCGATTTCTGTGATGCTTTATTGTCAGGTATTGGACGAGGAATAGCCGTCAAGTTGGCAGAACTTGGAGCCAAGGTGCACGGCATCAGCAGAACCCAGAAAGATTTAGATACCCTTAAACAAGAGGTACACGACAATATACCATATTAATTTTTTTTTTTTTTTTTTTTTTTTTTTTTTTTTTTTTTTTTCGATTTTATTACGACAAACTCGACGTTTTTGACATCATAATTTGCGTTAGTAGGAATCACTTCGGCGTCACTGACGCAATGAAATGTTTTTTTTTAGGTGTCACTTCGCAGGTATTTTATTCATTCTTCAGGTACCTGGCATAGAGGTCCATAATGTGGACATTGCCGACTGGGATCGTACGAGGGTTGTTGTAGAAAGTATCGGACCTATAGATCTCCTCATTAATAATGCTGGCATAACTAACTGGTCGTCATTCCTAGATGTTACAAAAGACGAATTAGAAAAGTATGCTTGTTTCAGATATACAATTTCCATTCACATTTTGGAACCTGCTTTGATATGTCTGTATTTCACTTTAATAATTTTTGTCAGAAATATCACAAGTGATGGGGAAATTATAACACATATTTGGCATCATTTTCGCTGTAAAGGTGATCTTCAGCTTTAGCCTGGCAATGCAAAGCAGCATGAAAATAAACCTCGGACTTGACATTTGATAACATAACGATGTTCGGAGAATTGCGCTTTATCTTTATGGTAATACAGAGAAAATTCACTGAAGTGGATGTGATGAATTCAGAACAATTTGACAGTTTTCAATGTACATAGAATTAAACGTAGGAGTCGATTAGGCCTGCATCATTTTTTTTTTTTTTTTTTTTTTTTTTCACACTGACAACTTTGCATTTTCAGCATGTTTGATATTAATTACAAGGCAGTCTTCAATATATCACAGGTACATACAAATTTCTGATACCTTCATGTTTCAGTCTTAAAACAAAATGGCACCATTGCTCAATTTTCCATAGAGAGGGTTCAGAATGTTTTAATATGACAAGTATTTTTTTTTTCATCTATTTTTAATCAAACATGTTTTCCGTCCTCTCGCGCCTTTCCATTAAGTATACTAGTAAGCAACATGAACCTTAAATTTCTTGACATAAAAAAGAATAGTGACACAATTTCATGTTTTCTAAACCATACTTTGTACGAAAATGATAAACAAAAATCTTTTCTGCTGATGTTTATTAATTTTGTTAATAAACAAAAATCTTTTCTGCTGATGTTTATTGATTTTGTTTATACAGTTGTAAATGCCAACGCATGATTCGAAACTTTTTAATTTTAAAATCATTGAAGGTAGTTGCCAAAGGAATGGTGGAGAGAAAAGAGGGTGGATCTATAGTGAACATCTCTAGTGTTGCCGGGTATAAGGCAGTGCCAAATCATACCATCTACTGCTCAGCTAAAGGTGCAATGGATCAGCTGACAAGAGCTATGGCCCTCGAGCTTGGGCCACATAAGGTAGGACATCGTTCGAAAATAAATCACAATCATCTAATTTTCAAAACAGAAAGGACATTTTCAGTTACCGTTTGATTGCCTTACATATCCTGTTCCACACTGAAATAACATTTTTAAATTTACGTTGTTGTTTTTATCATACATGTATATAGATTATCTTGTATCTTCTTCCTTTCTCTGTCCTAAGCGGGCATGTAGCTTTAAAATGAGCGTTAATTTGTCTACGTTTTGTCTTATATGTTACCTAATCGGTCAGAAACCGCAGAAATCATTGTCGAAGTCATGGATTTTATAAGGTTTCGAAAAATAGACAAAGTACATTCAATTGTTTCTTCTAAGATAACAGTTAACAGTGTCAACCCCACAATTGTCCTCACTGAACTGGGAAAACGTGGATGGAGTGATCCAGTGAAGAAGGGAAAGGCCCTCGAGAGGATCCCTGTTGGGAGACTTGCAGGTTTGTGAAAATTACATCAATTTTATGATGCCCGTGAAAACCACACTTCCAGCAAAGGTTTATGAAATCTATAAACAAAAGTTCTCGTGTAATATCGTTGATCCTCAATTTAAATCGGGGTTGTGGAAAGGATTTTTTTATTTTATTTTTTAATTCAGTTTTACGTCCCTTTCCACTCACACGAAATTTAAGATTTCAATTTATATGAATTTCTTAAAACTCGTATTTTAAACTATGGTGTCTATTGTATACAGGCATGTTTAAAAATGAACTATTGTAACTATAGTTATGAGCGAAAAAAGGCCTTATTCTATTCTATTATTTGTAAATTGTAGAAGTGGAAGACGTAGTGGACACCACACTGTACCTGTTGAGTGACAGGGCTACTATGATAAGCGGTGTCATCATGCCGGTCGACGGAGCCATGACAGCCATCTTGTAGACAAACAACGACTACTGCCATAGGGGGATAACTTGTTTACATTGCTCCATAGATTAACTTTGAGAATGGAATTTATGAATGTATATTACCTAATGCTCAATGTTGTCAAAACTTCTATTGTATCATTTCTATCTTCAAATACATTAAGACGATGATAAAAAAAAAAATGTTATTATATTGTCATACCTGTCTCATTTTTCTATATAAAAATCAACGTATGGCGATTGCCCATCGGTTGTGAATTTGGGGGCAGAACCAGCGGCCGATTAGGAAGATAAACTTCAGGGGCCAGTTGTTCAAAATTAACGATGTCGTTAGTTAACGATTTTTTTGTTTAAATTTCGAATGGCAATATTAAAAATACACTGTTATTTTATTTTATTTATTTTATTTTATTTTTTTTTTCAACAAAAAATAACAGTGTATTTGCTTCTGATGTCGATATATTGTTAACAAATTGAGGGCTTAACGACAGCGCGAAGCTACAAAGTTTTGAACAACTGGGCCCAGGCTGCCAACCAATTCCTACATTCATATAAAGCCCCTATATTTTGGGTCCAAGTCCATGTTTAAGCGCCAAGAGATTCGAATGTCAACCGTTCCCAGATCAAAGAATCCTGTGTAGCTGTGCAGAGAATTTTTGAAGCCAAGAGATTCGAATGTCAACCGTTCACAGATCAAAGAATCCTGTGTAGCTGTGCGGAGAATTTTTGAAGCCAAGAGATTCGAATGTCAACCGTTCCCAGATCAAAGAATCCTGTGTAGCTGATCTGGGAACGGTTGACATTCGAATCTCTTGACTTCAAAAATTATTTGCGCAGCTACACAGGATTCTTTGATCTGGGAACGGTTGACATTCGAATCTCGGCTTCAAAAATTCTCTGCACAGCTACACAGGATTCTTTGATCTGGGAACGGTTGACATTCGAATCTCTTGGCATCAAAAATTCTCCGCACAGCTACACAGGTTTCTTTGATCTGGGAACGGTTGACATTCGAATCTCGGCTTCAAAAATTCTCTGCACAGCTACACAGGATTCTTTGATCTGGGAACGGTTGACATTCGAATCTCGGCTTCAAAAATTCTCCGCACAGCTACACAGGATTCTTTGATCTGGGAACGGTTGACATTCGAATCTCTTGACTTCAAAAATTCTCCGCACAGCTACACAGGATTCTTTGATCTGGGAACGGTTGACATTCGAATCTCTTGGCATCAAAAATTATGTAGTCAGCAGTATGGTTTAATTTGAGCTTTGATCTGAATAGTGTGTGATATGCCAACTTGAATGAAGGTTGTCCTTTTTCATGTTCTGAGTTCTGTTAAATGACTGTATTTCACTGAAAATAAAGAATCTGAAAATAATTATAATTAAGAAAAGGTCTTCGAATAAAAAAGTTGTATTTTCTTCAATCCAATCATAATAAAAATTCCGATTGCTTCATGACGGATATATACGGATAAGATACGGATGTTGCTGGTAACTTGCGTATGGAGACATTCGCATCTATCCGTCTAATCCGTAACAGCCCGTTCTTTATTCGTAATCACCCGTATCTATAAGTATCGTATCCGCAATCATCCTGTCTGTGCGATCATATTCACAGGGTCCGTTCAATCCGCACCCAAATTTTGAAATGAGTCAAATTCAAGCACGGTTGAAAAATCCATACAGATACGTCATGATACGTTGCTGAATGCCCTAAGGACTTGGTACGCACAGATCAAAGACAAGCACTGTTTAAAGTCCCAGTTGTTACCATTACAGGCCTCGGTCGAGGAATAGCAATAAAACTGGCAGAACTCGGAGCGAGGGTCCACGCCATCAGTCGTACAGAGGCTGACCTAGACTCACTCAAACAGGAGGTATTGACATCCCTGACATAACTTTGCAGTCATCCATTGTCCTTAATATGAGAGTGCATACTCGCAAAGAAAATTTTTACATTCACAGATGCAGTTTTCCTTTGCTGAGGTATTGACATCCCTGACATAACCTTGCAGTCTTCCATTGTCCTTAATATGAGAGTGCATACTCGCAAAGAAAATTTTTACATTCACAGATGCAGTTTTCTTTTGCTGACGTCAGTTTCAAATTTTCAAACAAAAATGACATGTATGTGCCGCGACACTTTGTCAACCATCCAAAATGCAACATGTTGCAGTCTACTCAGCGAAATATTAGATTTGTGATGTTTCCTTTTGGATATGAACAGCCGAAATAACGTCTCATGAGAAAACCAACAATGTGGTTTCCGAACAGGTCCGACGCCACCCGAGCTGTACAAACACAGAAGATGCCTGAGGCATTGTACTATCCGTGTAGCGAATAGCAAAGGCGCTGATGCTAGACGTCACATAGACACTATTTACGACTGATACCGTTGAGCAGGGGGTTGCATGATAGTCATGTGCAGTGTTTTAAAACTGAGTCGCCTCGTGGCAAAACCAACAATGTGGTTTCCGAACATGTCCGACACAAACCGACTTGTACAAGCGCAGAAAAGAGCTAGAAGCTTGAAATTTCGGATTTAAGTAGAAGAGGAATTGTACTATCCGAGTAGCGAAAACAAAGGCGCTGATCAGCTTCGCAGTTACTGCGAAGCTGATCTGTGCCTTTGTTTACGCCTATGCAGATTGTTGGTTTTCCCATGAGGCGGCTCAAAGATAAGGGATAAAACTTTTCAGATACTGGGTGAATAAAAATGATAAAGACATTTTGAAAGGGGTGCTTATTTTTAAAAGTAATACAGTCAGTTTACATTCACTTGTAATCAGTTATCTCTGTTTTTCGACAGGTACCAAGTATAGAAACCTACACCCTAGATATATCTGACTGGGACAGAACCAGAGAAGTGGTGAGCAGTATAGGGCCGGTTGATTATCTAGTAAATAATGCTGGCATAACCAACTGGACGTCATTCATAGAGGTCACAAAAGAAGAGTTTGATAAGTAGGTCAATACAGCAGTGTTTCTTCGATTTTATGTTCAAAGCTTTTGTGTTTTAACATCTTTATTCATATATAAGAAGCAGGAAAAACATAAAAAGAAATAGAATGTACTAGTTGAATAACGACTCACTGCTTTTTTTACAATCTTAATTTTGGATGGGATGTACAAGGTTGACCAAGCTGAATATATATATAGAGGATCTTACACGAGTGGTCATTTCATATGAAATTTATTAAACGAGCCTTCGGCGAGTTTAATAAATTTCATATGAAATGACCACGAGTGTAAGATTCGTTTTATCATATGACTTTTAAAATAGTATTTTATCGCCTCCAAAGTGGACATATTTTCAATGAAAATTTACATTGTTGTTATGGACGTCGTCATTGACGTTACTTATTCCCGCAAAAGTGTTATTACACGTGTGGTCATACGATTTTTATGACATGACGTTATCCACTGGAAAACAGCGACGTCATATGATAATCCTCCATTTGTAAGGCAGAGATATTCAGTTTCTGAACATTGTTTTCTGTACATTGTACCACACAAGCATGAGATCTGATAATGGGTTTCTTTTATACATATGAGCCTGTGCATGAGAAAATCAACAATTTGGGGTTCCGACCAGGTCTGACACAAACCAGGCTGTACAGTCACAGAAGCAGGCTAGAAGCTTGAAATTTTGGATTTAAGAAGAAGAGAAAGTGTACTATCCGTGTAGCGAAAACAAAGGCGCTGATCAGCTTCGCGGTTACCGCGAAGCTGATCTGCGTCTTTGTTTTCGCATATGCAAATTGTTGGTTTTTTCATGCACAGGCTCATATTTCAGCTTATTTGATATAAACTACAAAGCTGTCTTCAACATTTCTCAGGTAATTATCCATTTTTTTCACCAGTAAATTATCTTCTTGTTTAACTGTATCTAGTGTTTATTTATACTGTCCCATGGAAAACAAACAAGGTTTACATGGAAAGTCAAATAAAACGCTGTTTGTACGAGCTATACTAAAAAGGAGTTGCTTTGCTTAATAGAGCACTACAATAAAAACAAGCTGCCTTGTGTGCCTGCAGATATGCATGTATATCTGTAGGCCATGTTAAATAAGAATGGCCTGATGAGCGACTTCCAAAGATAGTCTTCTACAGAGAACTACAGGAGGGAAAGCGCTCTCAAGGTGCTCAGTAGAAACGATACAAAGACACCCTCATAGCCTCTCGGAAGGATTTCGACATACCAATGGGGTCTCCAGGTCTCATCAACAAAGGAGCAGCTCAGAATCCTTGAAACTGAAAGAAAGGGTAGGGAATGCAAAGCCAAGGTCAATGGGCCACCAGCAGATTGACATTGATTTGCTCTACTTGCAACCTACAGACATCAAAGAACTAAACAACACACACGAACCTTATTCATATATTCAAGTAATAAGTTGGTCATTCTCACTGCTTCTCTAGAGACGAACGACCATACATGTATATAGAAAAGTACAAGTAGGCAATGATCAGGAAATAGCTACTAGTCTCCATGTCAGTTTTAGTTTTAAATCATTCCATGTAAAAATGGTCTTAAAGTCATTACTTTCTTTACTTTGATCTAAGATACATGTGGCAATACATGTATTTGTAATAGGCTGAAGTAACATAGTTATGACTTTGTGTTTTACATGTGTATACCATGTCATTAAAGATAAGAATTAAAAAACTGCCATGTAAAAATACATACATATCTACAAGCTTCACTACCAATGTACCACTGCCTGCCTCTAACCTATGTTGTAGGTGATAGCCAAGGCTATGGTGGAGAAAGGTCAGGGTGGGGCCATAGTGAACATGTCCAGTATAGGTGGAATTAGGGCTGGGAACAACCACACCCTCTACTGTTCTTCCAAGGCTGCAATTGACATGCTAACAAAAACCTTGGCACTGGAATTAGGCCCCCACAAGGTAAAAGCTGAAAATTCATTAAATCTCAGGCATCTCAAATTTAAATGATTTGAGCCGCCTCGTGGGAAAAACAACAATGTGGTTTCCGAACAGGTCTGACACATACCGGCCTGTACAGCTACAGAAGCAGGCTAGAAGCTTGAAATTTCGGATTTATCAAAGTAGAAGAGGAATTGTACTATCCGAGTAGCGAAAACAAAGGCGCTGATCAGCTGCTGATCAGCTTCGCAGTTACTGCGAAGCTGATCTGCGCCTTTGTTTTCGCATAAGCAGATTGTTGGTTTTCCCATGAGGTGGCTCATTTGTTTTTGACTTTATAACCCATTCAACAGCTATGGTATTGTCAGGGCAATACATCCATTTTATGGGGCAAACTTTTGGATATCATATCATACGAAATGTGCTTTGAAATATAACCATCCATGTAAACAATTAAAACCTTTGTGTGGATGGTTTAAGTTACTAACCCACTTTTTAGCATCAGGAAAACATGTCCGTGTAATGAATACTCCCTTATATCCCACTTTTATATAATAAAACTGGGGTATGCAGGGGTATACATATTTTTCTTAGTTTTGTTCCAAAACATAGATTGTGGGTACATATTAGAACCACCTCAGCGAGGCGGTTCTAACATGTACCCACAATCAATGTTTTGAGCAAAAATATTAAAAATAGCAAAATTTTTCTAATGAAAATTTTATAACTTCTGAAATCTGTATATAACATGGACATGTTTTCGTATTGGCAGCCAAGGTCCCTCTAGTCCAGAGATTTAAAGTTGACAATTTGACTAAAAATGATACAGTATAAGCATTACGAAAACAGCTGCAAAAATTGAAAATTTTTAGTTGAAAAAAATAGATATTTTTCTTATTTTTGCTCAAAACATAAATTGTGGGTACAAGCCTTACAATCTATGTTTAAGAGCAAAAATAAGAAAAATATGTATATCCTTGTATACCCCGGTTTTACTGTATGAAAGTGGGGTGTAAGGGGGTATACATTTCACCAACATGTTTTCCTGATGGCTAGAAATCAACACAACTTTGTCTGTTGTACGAGTGCTTAACTTTTTTTTTTTTTGATTCTTTTTTTTTTTTTTTTTTTTTTTTTTGATTCAGTTTAACGTCCCTTTCAAGATTATTTCAGCTCATATGAGACGGACCAATCAGTAGGTGGGACGAAAACGGGAGAACCCCGAGAAAAACCACCTGACACATCCGCAAGCAGAACTTGGCTTGTCTCACATGTGGCCAGAGCGGGGCTCGAACCCACACCTGACACAGCGGTGAGATGATCGAATGGTTGAGTGCAGTAATGAAATATCAGCACTCTTAACCACTCAGCCACGGGGGCCACCGAGAGTGCTTAACTTGCCAGTTAACAGCTATAGTCATGATACAATGGACACCTCCCATTATACTTACAAGTTTGATAAGAGCTGTCGCAGGACAGCGTAGCTCGCCTGACTTGTGCTTTGCCACTACATCTGTTAAAATCTATGACCCATGACCTTGACCTCAAGGTCACTCAGGTGGGTCATGATGGTACAACATAAAACTTCAGACCAATGCAAAGTGTCAACTTGATCAATCTACATGTTCAAGAGATATAGACTTATAAAAACATTAACCAAAACTTCAAGACCTCAAGGTCATCCAGGTGAGTGGTGATGTACAGCATAAAACCTGAGACCAATATCTATCAACATGCAAGTATCAACTTTATCCATCAACATGTTCAAGAGATTAAGACTTTAACCAATAAATTTAACACAAAATTTCTAAGTCTGTGACCTTGACCTCAAGGTCACCCAGGGTAGGTCATGATGGTACTGCATAAAACTTCAGACCAATATCTACCAACATGCAAAGTATCAACTCGATCAATCAACATGGTCAAGAGATGTAGACTTACAATAACTTAAATCAAAAACTTAAACACAAAATTTCTAAGTCTGTGACCTTGCTCAAGGTCACCGAGAGTGGGTCATGGTGGTACTGCATAAAACTTCAGACCAATATCTAGCAGCATGCAAAGTATCAACTCAATCCATCAATATGGTCAAGAGATATAGACTAACAAAAACTTAACCAAAAACTTAAACACAAAATTTCTAAGTCCGTGACCTTGACCTCAAGGTCACCCAGGGTGGATCATGATGGTACTGCGTAAAACTACAGACCAATATCTAGCAATATGCAAAGTATCAACTCAATACATCAATATGGTCAAGAGATATAGACTTACAAAAACTTTAACCAAAAACTTAAACATAAAATTTCTAAGTCTGTGACCTTGCTCAAGGTCACCGAGAGTGGGTCATGGTGGTACTGCATAAAACTTCAGACCAATATCTAGCAGCATGCAAAGTATCAACTCAATCCATCAATATGGTCAAGAGATATAGACTAACAAAAACTTTAACCAAAAACTTAAACATAAAATTTTTTAAGTCCGTGACCTTTACCTCAAGGTCACCCAGGGTGGGTCATGATGGTACTGCGTAAAACTTCAGACCAATATCTAGCAACATGCAAAGTATCAACTCAATACATCAATATGGTCAAGAGATATAGACGTACAAAAACTTTAACCAAAAACTTATTAAAACACAAAATTTCTAAGTCCGTGACCTTGACCTCAAGGTCACCCAGGATGGGTCATGATGGTACTGCGTAAAACTTCAGACCAATATCTAGCAACATGCAAAGTATCAAGTCAATCCATCAATATGGTCAAGAGATATAGACTTACAAAAACTTTAACCAAAAACTTATTAAAACACAAAATTTCTAAGTCAGTGACCTTGACCTCAAGGTCACCCAGGGTGGGTCATGATGGTACTGCGTAAAACTTCAGACCAATATCTAGCAACATGCAAAGTATCAACTTGATCCATCAACATGGTCAAGAGATATAGACTTATAAAAAACTTTAACCGAAAGTGTGACGCGGACGCGGACGTACACGTAAACGTAAACGGAGACTACCGAGGTGACTACAATAGCTCTATGCACTTCGTGCAGGCGAGCTAAAAATGCTCCATGTACCTACTACACTTATGAGTTTTACAACTGTTGCCTGGGTCAGGATGTTAATTTAATCAGTTGAAAATAGAAAATACATGTAGCTGTTTCCATTAACCCGACGGACTCTACTTTTTGCACCCACTTTGCAGTTTTTATTGCCATAAAAATGATTTTCATGATCTACCCTCGACTACTCTGTAAGAGGAAAGTAGAAAATGTTTTAAAAAGTACTACTGCAATATGTATTATCAGCTGATTATTTAGACTCACTTCCAGTCCATACACCATCTTTCATAAAATCGTCTTTTTCAAAATCTCACTTTTCTGAAACACTTTGTGAAAAACATAACAATGTCATCCTTTTTCAAAATTTTTGCGGAAATTTTTAAGACTTTCGGTTTGCAAAATGGTGACATGGTCATAGTTATCAGTAAAGTGAGATTTTTGAAAAAGACATTTTGTGGAAAATGGTGTATGGACTGTATGTCTGTTTCAATTACAGTTATTATTGATTATAGTACATTTTTGCCTTTTATACCCATTTTCAAAAAAAGAAGAAATACATGACAATTAAAACGATTTTCCAACCTACAGACCCTACCCTGTGGTCTTACTTTACAGATCCGAGTTAACAGCGTTAATCCAACGGTTGTAATGACAGCTATGGGCCAGAGAGGTTTTGGCACACCCGAAAAACAGGCAGCACGTATGAAAAGAATTCCCCTAGGAAGACTTGCCGGTAAATCATTACAAAAACTTAATTGGTATCAATTTCTGGACCTTCTGTTCTTATTATACAGATCCGAGTTAACAGTGTCAATCCAACACTTGTAATGACAGCCATGGGCCAGAGAGGTTTTCCAACTCCAGAGAAACAAGCAACATTTTTGAGCAGAATTCCCCTTGGGAGACTAGGAGGTTATTTTAAAAATGCTTTTGTTATTACGGATTATGATGTACAATTTTGCATGACAATATATAAAATGAAAGCAACAACATACTTTAAACAAACTGTTTTTCAAAGGCAATTGTTTAACTTTGTATGTATACATGCAAACTCAAAATCCTAAAATTTAAGGGTCTTAGCACACTTTGCCAGATCTTCATCAAGAACAATGATATATGACTTAAAGGCAGATGGATGATTTCTAATCCTTATGCCAAAAAATACCTACTACAAAATATATATGTAAAACTAGAAAAAAACATTGGCAATCTGAAATTGACTAACGTCTAAGATTTCATGATTCAGAAAAAAAGGTCTTGGAGATCCTCTCATTGTAGAATTCTTTATCCATCAGGAAAACATGTCCGTGTAATGTATACCCCCTTGAACCCCACTTTTATATAGCAAAACTGGGGTATGCAGGGGTATATCTATTTTTCTTATTTTTGCTCCAAAACATAGATTGTGGGTACTCGTTAGAACCGCCTCGCCGAAATCTACTGAAAATTTTCCATTTTTACAACTTTAGAAAACTTTGTATATTACACGGGCATGTTTTCGTATCAATTATCTTTTGTTGCAGAGGTTGATGATATAGTATCAGCCACCCTGTTTCTGCTGAGTGACCATGCCTCCATGATCAGTGGGATTGTCATGCCAGTTGATGGAGGAATGATAGGAACTATATGAACACAATCTCAATGTCTGTCATAATCGGATAATATGCCATCAGTGTGTCTGACCACTTACATAGAAATAAAGAGTTTCATGAGCCAGCGACACAGATTTTGAAAGATTTATCATGACTGGCCTTGAGATTTAAACAAAAATCATGCTCAACTCAGCTGAGACTAAAATTTATCCTGGTCATATATGGCATTTAAATTTAAATTGGCATTTAAACATGTTTGAGCAGAATGAATTACTGCCTTTGGTGACCTAAATATTAAATTTTAAACAATTTGGGCTATTTCAGTATTAATGAGCAGTTTAAATTTCAGTCTCAGCTAAATGGGCACGGAAATGTTTTTAACCTCAGGACAAGTTGGTATAGGCCATTTGCTTTCTATAAAAACAGACGTTTGGGTAAATTTCTCCAAAATGCTGAAACTAATCGATTTGAGGCAGGGTGCACCTTTAATGATTATCTAATACATAACTAATCTATATTTTTAATATTTTTTTTATTTAGAGACTAAAAAGTTTCTTTTGAAAAATGCCCATTTTTATGAGACATCCTGGCCGTAATGAACATGGGAGAAACTTAATTTATGTAATAGCCTGGGACTGCTGTCTGTGCTATAATACCCTCTATGTTTTGTCAGTTTGCATATACAACTAAATGCACATGGGAAACTGCCCATGGAAAAATCAAAGAAATGACCTCAGCGTATACCAAGGGACATGTAAGACTCTGATGTCCAATTTTTTCAACAGCTGAGCTCCTGGGGACAGCGAGGACCTAAAGCAAGCCATTGTATATGCGATAGGATTCTGAAACGACTTGCAGGATGCAAAAATTATTCAGATACATGTGTGATTGCGTTATGTTTTGCAATGCTGTGGCTTATATGTACCAAATGTATTTTATTACAGTTCTTTAACTTTAAGCATGTCACCTGAGTAAAAATTAACAATGATTGGCAATGAATGGGATTACTGTTTGTGTATTTAAAGTTTATTGAATGGGATGGTCAAATGGTTAGGGTCAGTGGCCGTTACATTATATCAAACTACTCCCCTTCATTCTAGCTTAATTTTTTGTATGGAAATTGGTAGACAAAAGCAAGAAACCGACAAGCCAAAATTCTGAAACTCAGTTTCTAGTTATGTATAAGTGTAAAAACAGCATTGGAGAAATAAAATTTATTTTATCTCTTATAATAAGTTAGAAATTCAACAAAACGTCAGTTTTTATAGAACGAAAATGGCCTATAACAAGAAAATACTCAGCACCAAATAAATTTGTATTGCAGTCCTTATGCAATAACATCCAAACAATTTCACCTGCTACATCTGTGAGAAATGACAAAAGATAAGAGGTGGTAATATATTTCTGTTTAATTAATATTGCACATTTAGTTGAAGTGTTTTCACAGCACAAAACTATTTTCAGAGCATAATTATTAGCATTGTTATATATTTTTAATTTCGTATCACTTACAATACTAATAAGCATTAAAACTGGTATGATTTGATTCAAAGAATTGTGCTCTGTAAGAATGTATGACTAGTAGTTACTTTCATCCAGTACTATTGGAGCCACATCATGAGAACATGGATTTCTACATATACAAAAACAAAAACACAGATCAACTGTGCTGTAACTGCACAGCTGATTGGTGCCTCTGTTTTGCAACACATATAGTACAATCGATATCCTTGTTAAATCCTAAATTTGAAAGTTCTAGCATTGTTCTATATCTGAAAAGACCAGTTTGTGTTGGACCTGGTCAGATACCCAAAAAGACCCTTTTTCTCACATTCTGACTTATTGTCTTTTGCCTTCAACAGAGACTTAGGCTGAGGTATCAAAGAACTTATTAATCATAGCTTCAACCTCATCCACCGTGTACTTGATATATTTATCAGCATTCTTAGTAAAGTTGAGTCTCTTGTATTTATCCAGGAATATTTTATAAGACGGCAATATAAACTCAATATTATCTTTCTTCATCACAGCTCTGAGTTCTGTATCTGGAATGGCGTAACCTTTCTGGGCACGCAACAGGTCCTCTAGTTCTTTATTGAAACCCTGGGAATGGAGTAAATGTGATTATAAAATGACAATAAACAGTGTTTTCATTTAATTTTGTGGCTATATGACTGATAGATATTGTCTTTTTGTAAATTTTAAGGAATTTTCCAAGTTGCTTTAATTAAAGTTATCTGAAAACTGGTTAAAACAAAACAATGTTCTGTTTCATCAATGCTTATAGCTCATTATGCTTATCAAGCATACCTTTTAATACAAGGAGAATGTGATGAAAATAAGAAACTTACAGTGAATTTATCTTTAATGTTTTGTCTTTCTTTATCTTTTAACTGAAAGCAAAAGGAAACATGCAGTAAATTTATAATAATGATGGTGGTACAAACTTGTAATAAGTCAAGTCTGAAGACTACCTTTCGGATTTAACATATGTGCTGAATAATCTCCAGAAGCCCTCTCACAGTATGTCCTTGCAGTGGCAGATTTAGAGGGGGTTCAAAGGGGGTGGGATTTGCTTGAGCCTCCCTCTGAGACCAAATTCTTTCATTAACATGGGGAAACTTGACAAAAGTAAAAAGTATGAAAAAAAATCCCCTGTTTTGCCCTGGGAACCAAAAATTAAATGCTGTATTTCATTCAAGTTTTAAACTTTCCTAACATCTGTTTTGAGGCAATCACAGTATCCTGGATGATTTTCACATGTCATCTCCAAAACTAGATTGGCTACCTCTATACAAAAGTGCAAACAAACTGACTGAAACCCATAGAAAGAGTTGTGTTGGCTGTGGAACTCATTATGTTTTAAGCAAAAGTAAGGAAATATTGTAAATTCCAGTATTCAAATACAAACTAGCGTCACACAGAATATCATAATTAAGCATAAACACCAGAAACAAATGGTTACCTTAGCATCTGGGTTGAGTAATCTCTGTGTTGACATAGGCTCACTGATCTCTAGGATATAGTGTAACACTCGGCTCCAACTGAAACACAAAGCAACAACATGGAAGTAATGGTTGTGACAGCGAAATGGTTAGATGGGAGGTTGTAAGTTTAAACAAGGTCGTGTTATACCAAAGACGTTAAAAATGGTACAAGTGGATGCCTTGCTTGGCACTCAGCATGATAAGCCTAGCACTGGGACATGCCAAAGGCAAACCGCTCATACCAGTGGGAACATGAAGTTATAGCCATAAATCACTAAACAATTTTAAATTGTGTACATGGCGGCTGAGTTGAGCTAAAAAATCACTTACTGGTACTTAAAGAATCAAATCAAATATACAAAGTAAAATATATAAAGGATACCAGCTTTTTGCACTGGCAAAAACAAAAGTGCAGATCAGCTGTGCAGTAACTGCAGAGCTGATCAGCACCTTTGTTTTCACCATAAGTTGAGCCGCATCGTGAGAAAACCGGATTTTTGCCTAGGCGAAAACAAAGGCGCAGATCAGCTTCGCGGTAACCGCGAAGCTGATCAGCGCCTTTGTTTTCGCTACTCGGATAGTACAATTCCTCTTCTACTTAAATCCGAAATTTCAAGCTTCTAACTCTTTTCTGAGCTTGTACATGCCGGTTTGTGTCGGACCTGGTCGGAAACCCCGAAGACCGGTTTTCTCGCGTCGCGGCTCAGTTATTGATAGTGCAGCTACACCTCTTTTTAAATCCGAAATTTCAAGCCTTTTTCTTTTTTTCTGTGATTGTACAGGCCAATGCCTTGTCAGACCTGGTTGGAAAACCAGTTTTCTGAGTTGGAGCTCAATTAATGCACGTACTTGGAAATATCCATCCATCACATACTAACCTTGAAGAATATTGTCTCTTTTGTTCATTGATCTGGTCCTCGTACTGGGCTTCTATATCTTTGTTCCATAGGGATACCAGATTGATACACCCAGACCTGTCCAAACAAATACAAGAAAGATGAATAAAACTAAATTGTGCTTTATAATATACAGTGATCTTGAGACGTAATTTTTCAAATGCATGTACATGCCGTTGAATTGCAGCATGGAAAACAGGCCGTTGAATTGCAGCATGGAAAACTTGTATGAATATGTTATTAACAAAATTCTTGACATTACTACATTATTTTTTTGTTACATTAGAAAGATTTCAGTTTGCTTTATTTTACTTCTGGTTGGTTACTGTAATTTCCAAAATTTTCAAATGACATTTATTTCGTGAATTTTTTATTTCCAAATTATTAGCGAGACTCAGGTCTTAAATTCACAAGCAAGTACTTAGGGCCGTTCCAGAATTAACCATATGGGGGGGGGGGGGGTTGGGCGGCAGCGTTTTTGTTTTTTTATGCATGGTCGGGTTCCAATGAATTTGTTTTTAATGCCTGGTGGGGTTTTCAAAATAATTTATTTTATACATGGTCGGTATTTCCAGAGGGCAGCCGAAAATATTTGTGTGGGGGTGCCAGTTTTCGTCCAATAGTGTTAGACAGAATCAGAATCAGAATAGTTTACTGGTGAAACGTCAAACTGACAATACTACACCAGGGGGGGGGGGGGATGGGGCTTGACCGGTGGGGGTTAGTCCCGAGCTCTCACAAGAGAAGTAAATTTAGACACACAATCATCTGACAATTCAGCAGAGGAGATCAGAGAATCAGGGAGTTCATTCCAATCTCTAATGGTCTGGGGGAAGAAACTGTGTAAATAGGCATTTGTACTTGCTGAAGGTATCTGAAATGCCAAGGAGTGTTGATTCCTACAACGCCTATTTTTGGGGATAAGGTCATCCGTGGGTATTTTTGCTCTCCCTTTTAGACCTTTGTAAAGTAATATAATTCTATTATCCTTCCTTCTTTTCTGCAGGGATTCCCATTTTAGTTTTTTAAGGATGCCAGTCATACTACCTTTTTCATATGTATAGTTCCTAGTTACAAACCTAGCCGCACGCTTTTGCACCTTCTCCAAATCATCTATCAAACCTTCATAATGAGGGTCCCAAACTGAGCTACCATATTCAAGAATAGGTCTCACCAGACCTTTGTAGGCAGCTTCTCTCACATCTTGGGGGCAAGAAAACAGATTTCGTCTCAAAAAACCAAGGGTCCTATTGGCTTTGGTACACACATTGCTGATGTGAGTATTCCATTTTAAATCCTTAGTTATTGTTACACCAAGATATTTGATACTCTCAACGTTTTCCAACACAGTACCCTCAAGCTTGTAAGAAGCCTGAATTTTACTAGTACGTTTATTTGTCAGCTGCATCATATTGCACTTGACAGGTTGAAATCTCATACCCCATTTCCTGGCCCAACTACCTAATCGATCAATATCCTTCTGAAGTTTCACTGTATCCTCCTCATTCTTAATTTCACGATAACAAACACAATCATCAGCAAAGAGTCTGATTTCCGATTCAATATCTGAGGTGATATCATTTATATGCAACGAAAACAACAAGGGGCCAAGAACGGTGCCCTGTGGGACACCAGATACAACAGGAGCCCAGTCTGATTTAACGCCATTAACCACAACTCTTTGTTGTCTATAGCAAAGGAAGGCATCAATCCATTTAATTGTTTTCCCACCAATTCCATAACTGAACAATTTGCTTTTAAGGAGTTCATGCGGAGGAGTGTCAAAAGCTTTTTCGAAATCCAAGATAAATGTGTCAACCTGACCTTGATTGTCTAAGATTTTTGCCCAGTCATCAATCACTGTAGCTAACTGGGTTTCACAACTGTGGGATTTCCTGAATGCATGTTGCCTGTCTGACAAAAGTTTATGATGATCCAAATGGGACATGATATTAGAACACACTATATGTTCCAGAAGTTTGCAGGGTACGCAGGTCAAGGAAACTGGACGATAGTTGCAAGCAAGAGACCTGTCAGCCTTTTTGAACAGGGGACAAATGTTTGCTAAAGACCATTCTTTGGGGATTTCACCCGAGTCTATTGACTGTTGAAAAAGATGTGCAAAAACAGGACCTAGCTCAGATGCCAATTCCTTAAGGACTCTAGGATGAAGCTCATCAGGACCTAAAGCTTTCGACGGGTTCAAACCTTTCAGAAGTTTTGTGACACCTTCTTTGGATATCACTATGTCTTCCATAAACGGGGCTTTTCTATTCAGAAGAGGGACCTGGCTATGTTCAGTTTTGGTGAACACATCCGTAAACTGACCATTGAATTCACCAGCCTTTTCAAAATCTGATTCAGCAAGACCACTTCCATTTCGCTTTTTCAAAGGGGGGGATACCTTGAACATCTTTTTTCTGACTATTTATGTACCGATAAAAATCTCTTGGATTAGCCTTAACATCACCAACCAAGTTATTTACATACAACTCATGCTGTTTTCTGATATCTGCTTTGATTTCTCTTCTCAAAGTTTCAAATTTCGTTCTAAATTTTGCATTCCCAGTTTTCTTCGCTTTAGCGTGAGTTGCATTTTTTCTACGAATCTTTCTTCTTATTTCAGGAGTTAACCATGGGACTGAGGAAACTGAGCGACTAGTCTTTGATGGGATATGTTTATCCACTGATTCCTGGATAAAAGATGTGATCAAATTAAAGTTTTCTTGAACCGACCGTGTGCCAGAGTAACCGTTGAAATATTTCTCCTTTGCAAATTGAAGGGCATCACCTTTCATAGATTCATAATCACCTTTCTGATATTTATACACCTTTCTCTTAGGTTTCTTGATGGGGGGAATAACTATTTTCAAAGTTCCAGAGACAATGTCATGATCACTAAGCCTGTCCGGGGAATGAATATCAACAAATTGTCCGGGAAGTGAAGTGATAATCAAATCCAATGTGTTTTGTCCTCTTGTGAGGAAGTGCACTACCTGTTCCAATTCGTGGTCACTAATAAGTTCTACCAACTTTGCACCTTCAGACACGCTCAATGAAAAACCTAGTTTGTTGAGTCTATCTGGCCAAACAATATCTCTGAAGTTGAAATCACCCATGACATGGACCGAGGGGGGTTTGTTTCCTTTATGTAAAGTTTTCACCTTTTCAAGTTGGTCTTTGAATAACTCAAGTTCCTCTATCTTACCATCTGGAGGTCGATACCAACTTGCCACAAAATGGGAAGTTTTGTTCGCAAATACCTTTACCCAAACTGATTCAGAGCCGTTTTCCAATTCAGTGATCGGCATATGAGGAATATCTTTGTGTATAAGTAACATCACACCACCGCCGTCAAGAGTTCTATCTTTTCTATACACATTGTAAGGACAAGTTTCTGGGAACAATTCTGAAGTTGAAATAGTGTTGTCAATTTTAGTTTCTTGAATTGCAACGATCTGAGGTTGATGGAGATCAAGAAATGCCAACAACTCAAGTTTTTTACCTCTAATACTATTGATATTTATGCTTGAGAATTTTAACCCACTGATAAATTTATTTTTGTTTGTACCTGAACCACATGTTTTAGTACCACAGCTACTATCGTTTGACAATGGAGCAAATCTATTTTGTTCTTCCAAGTTTAATTGATCAGAAAAGAATGAATCCGAAAAGTTGAAGAAGTCACATTTTGGGCAAATCCATGAACAATTTGAATTTTGTATATTTTCATACTGGTTATCTGAGACAAGGGAGCATTTATTGTGGACCCACATTTCACATTTGTCACATTGAACAGCCTTGTGACTATTTAAGACAGCCCCACTGCAAAGACCACAGTCTGCTTTGCAGTCTGAACAATACCAAGGTTCATTTTCATTTTCCAAACTGGAAAGTTCTTGTTCGCTGGGATTTGCACATGTCGCATGAAAGCGCTTTTCGCAGTCATTGCATGTGACAAATTTGTCGGTAGCTTTACAGTATTTTTTGCATAGCCGACACAGGAACCTGGGACCTGGATTCATTTCAATGTCTCCAGCCAGGATGATGAGGGTGAGCAGGTTGGTTCCCTTGGAGGGCTTAAAACTTTGAAGACCTTCAGAACTCCTGCGATTGCCAAGCTTCCTTGAGTATGCCAAAAAGTGTGAAATATTGCCAGAAGTTTTTTCAGTACCAATGTTGCAGTCATGGTTCGGGTCCAAGGAACATGTAGAGTTAATCCACTTCCAAAAACAAAAGCCTAAAGCAAGGAACAAGACCAACCTGTAGAACATTATGTGATAAATACAATTTGAACAACAACAACAACAATCTGAAGTGAATCCCGAAGATTTTTGTGTATGGAGAAATACGCGAGTGAGCGTGGAAACTGACTTGTAACTTAATGGGTAAGCGAGGCAATCCTCATTCACCCTTGACCCTTGTCATTGACAGTACTCATGCACTTAAATACAATTTGAACAACAACAACAACAATCTGAATAAGCAACCACAAGTGACAGTCAAAATATCTAAGATCTACCGGGTTACTTGGGTGGAGGGGGGGGGAGGGAGCTCACAATTCACAATACCAGCCGGTTAGCGATCTAGCTGACCAAACGCGCAAGTTGGCTGGCACTGATCAATGAGCAAAAAAAAATCTTCACAGAAATCCAAAGCACTTCAAACAAGCTGCAAGTAAACACCTGGCTGGGTGGTTTCCCTACCTAATGTGTCACTTACAGGAAAAACAAGAACTGATAAACTCAAAATCCAGTAAACTATTCTGACTCAAAGACTCTGACAGAGCAAAGTCAATTTCTGCACTTATTTTTTTTTTTTTTCTCGAATACCCCACCCACTGTATAGTGAATGGCGGGAAAATTTTCAAAGGGCAAAAATCCTCAATAAACTTTGAAATTGTCAATAAATTGGCGACCAGCAAGTATATTTCACTGGTCTCAATCAACCTAAGCTGAAATCTAAACAATTATAAACACAAATAAAGAAAGAAAACTTCTCTTTTGTGAGAGAGAATTCTGGCGATCCTTCTTCGCCGGAACCGGAAGCCCCATGACAGAAATGTAAATTAAAGTAAAAAAAAAAATTGTTTACATTTTTCGCCGATCTCGGTCAAGAACGATAACCCCTGACGTTCGATCGTTTGATAGCAGGACGTTTCGGCCCAAACATGTGGTGGAGTATGTAAGACCCATCCGAGCCGAGCTTCTGAGCCCGAACTGCCGAGATTGGTTTTCCGCGAAGTTGCCAAGATCGCGTTAAAAGCGCGATGTTCCGGAAAATGGCGGGTTCGACACCGCGATATTTGAATTTTTCAAGCGTTTTTGTGATCCTGTACAAAGGCAATCTGTTACAAAAAGTGAGTATAAATTTTGGTAACTTAATCAATTATCTAATTTTTTACCGTTGCATTTTGAAAATCTACCGATGCGTTTGCTAATGGCAGGCATTTAAAGACCATATTGTGCACTATCCAGTTTTGAAATTTTCTGATATAAACAATTATTTTAATTCCCCTTTCTAAATCGCGAAATTACAAATGCATTTTCTGATCGGTTAAAAATTATACAATATTTAGGTGTCTCAATGTTTAGACAATCTTTGGTGTGCGTCGCCCGTCGTAAACGAGTAACTTTGCGTAACACGTGTCATAAACAGCCTACAGCAACCTGTGTTTTTGGTGTCGGTTACGGTCTATCGATAATCCCCTAGCGCGCTTGGATTGTTTTCACAAACTTTATGGCTAATCTTAAGAAAACAATGTGTCATTCACGCTTCGCGAGCACTGGATTGTGCCATTTAAAAAAATACCGAAATGGCAATTATCACTCGCGCAGCCGACACGGTTCGTACACACATGCGAAGCCCGTGACAGAGCAAGAAAAACGTGCAAGTCGTGGTCAAAAGTCACATGTTAAAGAAATAGGCTTAAATTTAGCCGCTTATACGCTACTGTCTGATTACTGATGGGTCCGCCAATGTATGAGCCTGCCCAGGAAAAGTGGTTCAATTCAAACCACTCATAAGTATAAGCCTTAGTGGTTTACTAGGATGGTTAAATTTGAAGTAGTTTCTGGATGTACTGACGTCCCATAACCATAAAATGGAGGCAACATCCCTATATGACCGTATCTGTTGACTGGGACATACAGAATCATTTCGATCAAAACAATAGATGCCAAGACGATTTTCATTCATAATATAATGTACTACAACAAAGATGCATAATGTAGCCTTGGCCATGTACATATATTGAAGACGTGTAATGTAGCATTGCCCCTGTCTCTGATCCGAAGCCCTGTGCATATAAAACAAATATGTGCAGCATATCCTGTATCTACAGTCTTCAAAAGCAAACCGATTTTGGTCCCGTTTGTTTTCGTATTGCAATTCAACACGGGGGTAATACAATAGATACTACCTGTGTTGTCGACCGAGACGATACTGCATATATGGTTGTCGACCGAGAATTCCGGCTTCCGACCGAGTAGTACGGTTGTCGATACACGACATAAATGTAGTGTGTAGTAGACGGTGATAAAATCTTAAGGTAATTTTTATTATTTTTCTGCCCGAATCTGTTGTTAGATATTTTCCTGGCCTACAAAGTGTTCCAGCGCATTGTTGCGTCGCTAGATTTCTCATGAAAAGATATTTCATCGTAAAATAGCAGAATGCAGAAAAAAATGCAGATTCTTTGTTTTTTAGCCTATCCGATATCTTAGATGTGGTATGCATCATTGCAAAGACAAAGACATCAGAATTCGTCAGAAAATGCATTGCTTGTTTATGTTATAAGGGTGTTTTATTTTTATTGATACTGCTGTCGATGACATGTAAATGTATGCGATACTGTTGTCGATGTAGCCTGATACGGATGTCGACGATTTACGAAGATTAGGACATGTATTTACAGCACGATCAAATCAGTTTTCAAAGCTTTATTCCAGACATTTCGGGCCAGGGTGTCGAAATTGAATTATCCAGACCGTCTACACCACAATTATGATGCAATGCGGTCAGCGACAACAAAAACATTCCTATTTAATCACCAATTTTATCACTTAACAACAACTATGTGTTGCAAGCAAGGAAGTAAACACGATTAGTTAAACGTAAATAATGCAACAAATACTCTGACCAGAATGGACATGTAACCAGTCTCGTATTTTGCCTCATGGATCTTAGCTGCGGGCCGATTAGTAACGCTGTGCATAGCCATTTGAACTAAAACTAAACCAGATGTTTTATTTTGTTTTTAAGTATAACGTACTTTTATTTTTGCAGACCGAAATGGAAAAGTTTATCCAAATCCCAACTGAAGAGAGCTTCCGTGAATTGTCAGACATTGGGTCTGAAAGCATCCTAGACCCTTATCTTGGTCAAGCACCAATTCAAGCTTGATTAATTAAGCGCGACTATACCCATGTTAGGCGTATTCGACCAGGATAGGCACAAACCGGACTGTACAACCATAAAAGCCGATAATTTCGTGTTGGGGAAGTATGTAGCTAAAACCAATAATGTGAACAGCTGCGCAGTTCATGCGCAGAAGATCAATGTATTTGTTTTCGCACATGCGAATATAACCGGGTTTCGAATGGCTCAAGGCTAATGTTAAAACGCTTGTCATGGGCGTAGTGGGGACTTGCTCTTTGACGTTTTATAAGTTCAGTTTTTGCTGCGGAAATAAATTACCTCATGATACTTGACAACAGAGGGACCAAACATGATTTTCCATTCATTAACATTCGCAAGGTCCCGAGGGAAGTGTTTAAAACCGAGGGCGAAGCGTGGCGCCTGGCAATCAGGATAAATAAAAGCCGTTTACCAACAGCACGTGTGCTTTCGTTGGTAAATGGATTTTGCTTCGTTAAAACACGGCTGTTTATACCGTATGGCACGGGTATTTATGCAATAATATAGGGATCAAACATGATTTTCCATTCATTAACATTCGCTAGGTCCCGAGGGGAGTGTTGAAAACCGAGGGCGTATGACAAAATCATTTTTGATCGCTATTATTGCATAAATTCTGCAGAAACGAAAGAAATGTGGTGCACTATATTTTACAGCCTCATCGCATTTTCATACGCGTAAAAGCTTTCGTTTTTATGCTCGTTCCGGGTGGACTTCAGTTTCTTATTACTAGCACGTGCTTTGCGTGGCGCCCGGTAACGAGCATAAGTAAAAGCCTATATTAACAGCACGTGCGCGCGTGAATTGCAATATTAATAGATAGCTTTCTCTTCATTAATAAATGGCTGTTGATATCGTGTGACACGGGTATTTATGCAATAATAAGCAATAAGACTGCATTGTATGATAATGTAAGCTGTTCTGCACATGAATGCATAAAACAAGTCAGCCTGTGACACGCTCAAAAGAAGTCAGAAATATTATAATAGACAGGCTGGATGCTTTATGCACCAGTCATTTGTATCTTCGGCTCTTACGGGGCCGGGGAATAGCCGGGCTTTTAACTTTTCATTTTGCAAAGCCCGGCTAAAATCTTTATATCTATCACCGTGTCCATTCGAAACGCATGAAAAGAGGTCGTAACGCATGATCGGCGGCATTTTCACGTATGATTGCGGTAGTTTCCTTCGGATTCGCCGCCATTTTTGGAGGAAACTTTAGCGGTAAGTTTTTACAAACTTTTATTTGAATTATTTAAATAGACCTTTCCAACGAACGATCTAGCCTATCCGGATCTACATACATGCCTCTAATTGCCGAGTGTTCTACTGATGCATAGGCTTCGATAGGACTCGCAAACATTCGAGGAGATTATTGTTTTGCAAGTTCGGCCATACACGAAAATAACATTCGCCCAAAAACGTTTCGTACTTTTCTCATTTTCTTCAAAGTTTTGACTAACTGTTGGATGATTTTGCTTTTTGACATCACACTTTAACTTAAGAAGCCAATTTCTCATGATTTTTCCCGAAAAACCACGGGTTAAAACAAAATACGTCAAAATTAAAGTAACGCACGATAATACGGCAACCTGGTCTTTCGAACTTTGCAAGTATTTACAATGAATAACATATTTTAAGGGGTAAAAGCAAGCCAAATGCTCATTTGTTGTCAAGTCCCGTTGTAGTTTGAAGTAAGGTCCAGGTTACTTCATTTCCAGGTGTAATATCTTACTGAAGTTGCATTCCATCCCTTGTCCATAAACAGCATATAAAAGGGCTTCAACAATTTATGAATGTTGACTGTGTGCGACGTCTTATTTATTTTAACATTAATTAACATTCCATAGTTTAATCTTAAATAAAATACCTTGCTTCTGGACTATGAGGGCAGCAAGGTCTGAGGTCGGTAGCCAATAGAACAAAAGCCAATCTTTGTAAGAGGCATGCGCGTATCTTTTTCGTCAGTCTCTGTGTCAATCTTGATGAGATAAACATAGGTCATATTAACATAGTGTGTTCATGTGCCAGGTGCATGTGCGAGTTGGTTATGGACCCCTGGTCTAGAGCGCATTGCACAAATAGTCACGCCGCATATACGCTCAATCATCTTTGCACAATGTATATTCAACAAAAGTTAAGCTTTTTCAAGAGATGCTCGCAATCTCACATCGCTATCTTAAGTGTGATCATGTGTCAACCATCATCAATGGCAGAATAGTCAAAGATCAGGAAAGGCTCGGGCAGATCTCTCGGCATGCGCGTATGGCCTACTGCAATTGCATGGTCCAATCAAGATGACCAGAAGTCGGTGGTCGTTTAACCACAAGTTGTGAATACTGTATTCTATTTATGCCCAAATAATAAAACAGTTTCAGATTTGTTTCAATGTTTCTTTCACGCAGCCAGGATGGTGTATTATAAGGGGGGGGGGGGGGGGGTACCACCTATACATACATGCTACAGCCTTATCTAGAAGTGTTATGCGGCGAGTCAATAGCGGCAATCGATTAAAAGAATTCACAATCGATAGTCAGTAAGTCAGTATATATAGTAAGAAAGAAAGAAGAAAGAAAAAAGACGATTTTCATGAAAACGAAAGTAGCACACTTCTGTGTAAATACTGATATATTGAGCAATGATTAAATCCCTCCCAAGTACAATTGATTGACTGATGGTTTAATTGCTTGGCGCGACAGCGTCAAGCAATTGAAACGGAATGAGGATTTCTCCTCAGTCTGTGGGGTTTTTCCTTAAATCTGTGGGGGTTCCCTTTGACATCCAGGGGCCTGGTTCCAGTCGCAATGTTTTGCTACACTTCTTGCATAATAAAGCAATTGAAGACGGAAACCAGGCTTGCTCTCCGCCGTTTTCATTAGGACTTGTGGGAAGAATGACGTACTTGGATACAAAGAGGGAGATCAAACCTCCGTAATTGAAGAGCACTTTCTAAAAATAAATGAAGGTTAAAATAGAATATCGGTCACGGTCTAAAAATAAATGAAGGCGAATTATACAAATTTTCCTTGTTAAAAGGAATGCTTGGCTAGTCTGCATAAAACATTATTTCGTCTATACTGCAAAACTGGTCCCGGATCTAAATTCTTGGATGGGTTCCCATATAGGGTCCAATATCTTGATCAAAATTTCATTTCAAATATTCGAATTCTTTGGATAAACGATGATTTACTTCATTGAAATGACCTTATAAACTACACACGCATATGATAATGCCTTTTTGATGACCGCAAAAAATGGTCCTGGATTTTGGGTCCCGGGTTTTGCTCCTACTAGCAGAAGACTTCCTAGACCATTCCATATTCCATATCACAAACCAATGTTGAACTTTGTTTAACCCGCCAGCTCTGGGTTTTTACTGGCTCATTCTTGTGGTATCTGAGCGTCTGCAAGTTTCCTGTTCTGTTTAAAAAGCTGCTGTAAACTCTGATAACGAAAATTCAAATACTTCAAGTCCCAAGTATTAAATGCACAGAGAAGCCCACAAAATACCATTAATCCCATGTGCAAGCGTGGACCAAAATATGACTAATGAGAAAATTTGCTTTTGCTATGCTTCATGAAGACAACTTAGGCACTGTTTAAATGTGGCTGTTACATTATAAACAATGTAAACATTTATTTCTGTTGGTACTACAATGCGTTGGCTCAATAGATTTATTACTAAGTGCTGCTATTGTGTTATTAAGTTCAGAAGCTACTTTAGGTAACAACAATATGTTAATTTTAGATCCTCTAGCAAACGCTTCTCCGGGGAAAATGCAGTGGAGCAGCTAAAAGACTTCCTCGGTGGATACAATCGTACTTGGTCGGACCTTGGACTAGTTCCGGGTTTTAGCATTATCTGTTATGAGGAAGACTTGATCAACACGCCTCTGGCCGATTCAGATCTCTGCTCATATCCCATAGAGCGTCTTGATGATCAAGACTTATTAATAATTTCATTTGAACCAGTCTAATTTTACATGGTATATGTGGGACAGATACTGCTAAAACCCGGAACTTATTCCTAGGTCCGACCAAGTACGAAAGCAGCGATGAAGTTTTCATTACCGTACGATCCATCGAGTTACCGAAAAACTCCACAAACCTACTAACCACAAATTGGTATATACAGACTAGCCAAGCGTTCCTTTTAACAAGGAAATTTATTTGAGTTGAGTTTTTACAGAGAGATCGCAAGCTTTTTTGAAAAGCTTATACTTGGTATATATTAGAGTCATGCTGTTTAGGTAGCAGGGGATAGTTTCGTACTTTGACCCCCTTCGATTTTTTTAACTATTTTACTACCTACTATTTTACTACTTGGCTTGGAAATGGCATTGCTGACTCTAGAAAAAGAAGTCTTATAATTGTCTATTGTCTTTTCCTGTTTGTAGAGTGTTATAATAAACAATGGGCAACAAAGTATCCATTTAAATCTCCCTACCCCCAAGATAGCCATTTTTTCTGAAAACCCCAAAAATACCGAAATTCGAAATGTTGACTCAAAAAAAAAAATAGGCCATGCCTATGTATAGAGATGGCTAAAATGTCAGAGTACCCACTCGAGGTCATTCCAGTAATTTATATGACTCGGTCAACATCAGAATATAGATAAATTGTAGAAAGGGAGGAGGTTTGTCCATATATTTGATTTAATCTCTCTGTAATTTATTACTGACAGTCTCAAAGTAATGGACTAACTATATGCTCAAACGGTAAGAGAGAGACCCTTGGTTCGTGCCCTGGTCGGGCCACATTCTTCTTCTGCTTCTTTGAAAGCTATGCCAACAGAGCTAACGAGCAACATGGTCAGCAAATTACTGTTTTACAGCAAGGATTCAGCTTGGTACAATTGACGAGCACCAAACGTGTAAACTGGAGACAAATGAGCGTTTGGCTTGCTTTTACCCCTTAAAATATGTTATTCATTGTAAATACTTGCAAAGTTCGAAAGACCAGGTTGCCGTATTATCGTGCGTTACTTTAATTTTGACGTATTTTGTTTTAACCCGTGGTTGTTCGGGAAAAAAATCATGAGAAATTGGCTTCTTAAGTTAAAGTGTGATGTCAAAAAGCAAAATCATCCAACAGTTAGTCAAAACTTTGAAGAAAATGAGAAAAGTACGAAACGTTTTTGGGCGAATGTTATTTTCGTGTATGGCCGAACTTGCAAAACAATAATCTCCTCGAATGTTTGCGAGTCCTATCGAAGCCTATGCATCAGTAGAACACTCGGCAATTAGAGGCATGTATGTAGATCCGGATAGGCTAGATCGTTCGTTGGAAAGGTCTATTTAAATAATTCAAATAAAAGTTTGTAAAAACTTACCGCTAAAGTTTCCTCCAAAAATGGCGGCGAATCCGAAGGAAACTACCGCAATCATACGTGAAAATGCCGCCGATCATGCGTTACGACCTCTTTCCATGCGTTTCGAATGGACACGGTGTCTATGTTTATATCGGATTTTAATGATTTTCTCGCCCTCGTGAAGCTGCTCATAATGTCGAATGCCAGTGTGTACAGACAAATGCAGACATTCAGACTCTTGCCAAATTCTCAAAACGAGTGATCTTGCAGTTAATATACTCATATGTCCTAAGCAATTACTATCGACAGTCGTACCGTAGACATGATTTAACTATCGACAACCGTATCGGTGGTTATCGACAGCCGTATCATGACTTTTTAAAAACGTTCATAAAATGCACATGGCGTAAAGAAATGAGTGCATTATACTAGTTTTCAAGAACTCGGCTATAGAGGAAATATCCGAAGCAGTCTCATTGGTCTAGGAGGTTTTTGATAGCTGCAAGTTTCACAAATACCTTGGAAAGGTATGTTTTTAGTATCTTTCATATATTTGTCGTTATCACTGTATAACAAAGTGCAGAAGAGTATTAGACGTAAAGTTTAATACCTCTTTGACGATCGGCGATGATTAAAAATCTATTTTCTCTGGTTTTTGATGTCCTGTTCACTACACACTGAGTTTGTGTCGTGTATCGACAACCGTACTTCTCGGTCGGAAGCCGGAATTCTCGGTCGACAACCATATATGCAGTATCGTCTCGGTCGACAACACAGGTAGTACCTATTGTATTACCCCCGTGTTCAATGCATGGGCAAGATACACAAAGTAAGTCATGAGTTATTTCCCTTGAAAACGTATAACCAACGTTTTATATGGATACCAGTGCAGTTCTTCACCAACATGACCAAATTAGTCAGGTAAATGGGCCTTCAAATAACAACATATTAGTTTGGTAATTAGCCGATAATTACACAAAAAATGCAAAGGGGAAATGCTCCCTTGTGAAGGTATAACAACATTTCACCAAAAAAGATGCGGAAGTCTTCTACACCTTCAAGACATAAAAATTTAAGAACAATAATATCAATGTACAAATACTTGTCAAAAAACTTATAGGATACCGTGTTACAGACGGTTCCTTGCGGGAGAGACCCCTGCACTGCACACAGCAAGGCTCTCTCTCTCGTACCCATTTCCCGCGAAGGAATTTGGATGCAAACATTGAGCACTCTTACACAAAACGACACAGGTTTTTTTTTCTAACTTCGGAGGAGTGCTACACACCCTAAAAGATCGGACAACTGTAGAAATTGGGACACCCGAAATTTTAATTATTTTTTTTAAATTGAGACAGCCAGTTTTTTAGTCCCAAAACATGCAGGTAATACGGTATTAATTTCTATAACCCGATTACGAAAGATGTGCATGTGACCCCCCCCCCCCCCCCAGGAGATGGTTGAAAAATTTGCCTTTTAAAAATGTCGAGCCGTTGTGCCGCACATCCGGATCAGACTGTGCACCGAACACAGGGTAAATAAATAAGCGTAGGCTAGCGTGACGCGTACATGCTCATCTCTCGTATCCGGGACAGATTCAGTTGCCATGTTACACTTTAATTTCGATTTTCTGATTTTCTCATATACCACCTGCGTGTGGTCTGAGATTTTGTATCACAATAAAGTTCTGTTCTTGTTCTTCTAGAAAACGAGATCTTTCCCTTTTAAAATGTGCAAAAGATAATATATATTGTTTTCATTGTATCATTATATCATAAAGAGAAACTGTAAGAAAATTGCACCTTGGCGAACGCCTGACAATCTCTCTCTCTCTCTCTATCTCTTACCATAAAGAGAAACTGTAAGAAAACTGCTCTCTCTCTCTCTATAAAACCGCGTAACATACATGACCGAATTGACCTATAGACTCGCGAAAACCACGCCATTGACCGATCAAGCGGTCAGTTGTTGTTTAGGGATGTTCCCGTTTCGCCTACTCCCATTTCGCCTACTCCCGTTTCGCCTATGATTTGTCCCATTTCGCCTACTCCCGTTTCGCCTACTCCCATTTCGCCTACACCAGAAATGTTCACAATTCCCGTTTCGCCTACTCATTTAATATAGATGAATAACAAGATAAGAATGTTGTTTTAAATCATGATATGCATTTAAATGCATATACATGCAAATACATTTTTTTTTTTTTTTATTTACTTATTTTTCAATTTGTTAAGAAAAATGATAATTGAAAGACAGGCAGAAGTTCCAAGAGTTAACTCTTCTGGGTATGGGCTGAGGTCCTTCAGGTCTGAGGCAGCTCGGGTATGGAACAGTCTCCCAAACGAAATCAGGGTTGCAGATTCTTACCCCCAGTTTCGGAGGCTGATCCGTAGCTGGGATAGTCACATATGTGGATGCCCTCTATGCTCAACCTAAAAAGTAAGTCAACCTCTGTTCTGTTCTGTTTCAGTTAATGTATTTGTATTCAGTTTTTAGTTTCATTTATGTTGGTCAAAACTTTTGTCTGTTTGTGTATCCCTTATTTTTCGTTATGTGAGTCATTTTGTCGTGTCTTTACATGTTTCGCTTTCGTTTTCGCTTAAGGCATAGATCAACCATTTGCCTACCTTATAATCAGCACTGTGATTTCCTTAAGTCTAAGGAGTCTGTACAATGGTGTTATCTTCCATACTTGATTTTAATTTATAAAGATTTATTTATTTTTACCATTATTTTCCAAATTTTAATGTAAATTTATTAACTATTTCAAGTCTATTTACTTTTTACATTACATATAAATATGTATATAATAAAAATTATAATAGTTACTCAATTCCAAAGTCTTTCTTAATTTTTCACACTGAAAATATTTTTAGGGATATTGTATGAGTTTATAAAATTTCTGTGATGTTGTATATAGTTATTTTGTTCTAATTTGTGCATGCACTGTGATAATTTTGTTATTTTACACATGTTTGTCGAAGTAAAAGCCCTACAGGGCTTATGTTATATGTTTATAATATTCGACAAAAAATAAATCTTCTATGTCTATGTCTATGTCTATGAATGGGTTTGTGCAAACATATATAAACATTGCAAACTCATTAACTAGTCAAATTTATTTTAACATTTAATATTTTTTATTTTATTTACTTATCTAATTTCGTTTGTGATAAAAATGATTATTTAATGGGCTTGTGCAAACATATTAACATTGCATTAATTAGTGATCTAAATTAAATTTGTTAATTTTAACATTAAAACAAAGGTACAATATTCACATATTTACGTACATATTCACTACAAACATGTAGAACACAAATAAATGATAAAAAAAAAGAAAGAAAAAGAAAGAAAAAAGAAAAAAAATGCAGGCTGACAAAAAGTGCAGAGTAGGCGAAACGGGAATTCATTGATAGTCCAGAGTAGGCGAAACGGGAGTAGGCGAAATGGGAATAGGCGAAACGGGAGTAGGCGAAATGGGAGTAGGCGAAACGGGACCAAATCGTTGTTTACACTCATTACCATGCAGCTTTAAATCGACAGTACTACCACCAGACCAAATAGTGATGTTTAATGTTTAACAGACGAAAAAAGGTTTTTTATTTTATTTTGTACCAGGTGGGGGTTCCACAATCATTTTTTTTTAATGCTAGGTGGGTAGGCAAGCATTTTTTTTTATTATGGGTGGTGGGTTCGAATTTTTATTCAAAATTGTGCATGGTGGGGGCTGATTTCTTTTTTTTTTTTTATTGGTGGTGGGGCTTGAAAAAAACTGCCTCCCCCCCCCCCCCCCCCCCCCCCCACATATGGTTAATTCTGGAACGACCCTTATGCACTCTATCAAGCTTATTGTAATTCTTTATTAGCGAGAACTTTATTTTTGCGAGGCATCAAATTTGCTAATATTGGCGAAATTCATGTTCTCGCAAACATTTCTGAATTTATAATATTTGAGCCGCCTCGTGGGAAAACCAACAGTCTGCATAGGCGAAAACTAAGGCGCAGATCAGCTTCGCGGTAACCGCGAAGCTGATCAGCGCCTTTGTTTTCGCTAAACGGATAGTACAATCCCTCTTCTACTTATATCCAAAATTTCAAGCATCTAGCACTTTTCTGTGCTTGTGCTGCTCAGTTTGTGTCGGACCTGGTCAAAAACCACAGTGTTGGTTTTCCCACGAGGTGGCTCATTTGAACAAGATCAGGACCATCAACATTACCTTTTAAGGGACTTGAGTATGTAGTTATAGTTGTTGAGGAGGAATATAGGTTTGAGGTATGGATCACTGTATGTCTCAGCTTTGTTGCTGAGATTCAAACCTAGTGCTGCCAACACCTTACCTGAAAACAACAGAAATGATTATTAGACAAAAAAAAAGTAGGTCAATCATTATTTGAGCCACCTTGTGGAAAAACCAACAATGTGGTTTCCGAAAAGGTCTGACACAAATCAGGCTGCACAGTCACAGAAGCAGGCTAGAAGTTTGAAATGTTGGATTTAAGAAGAAGAGGAAGTGTACTATCCGTATAGCGAAAACGAAGGCGCTGATCAGCTTCGCGGTAACCGCGAAGCTGATCTGCGTCTTTGTTTTCGCATATGCAGATTGTTGGTTTTCCCACAAGGTGGCTCATTTGCAGACTAAGTATACAAGCTGACAGTCATTGGCACACTAGAAACACTGGCTAGATTGTTTTAAATCTGGAGAAATTTCTCCATGAGTAACAGGATTTCCAACCCAAAACTGCAAAATTTATGATGCCATTTAATTAGACATGGCATTACATCCACAAATGTTCTAGAATATTAGGTGTATGAAAATTCATGATCTTTTAAGAATGTAACTGGTTGACTAAGTGGCTTGGTAGCTCAGAGGTGGAATGCTCGCACGGTAAGAGAGAGGCCCTAGGTTCAAGTCCTGGTCAGGCCATATTCTTTTTTTGCCCCGTGACAAGAAGCATAACCTACTGAAGTAGTCGGCCAGTTGTAGTTTACTCTTCCTATCATCTACAGCATCACTGGGGGCAGCATGCTCACCTGTAAAAAAACAAAAATGAGAAATTATTTTCTTCCTACACTTTGGTTTGGCTTAACATCCCAGAAACTATAATTCACAGTACTATGATTTTTTAAGTGTCTTGCTTAAAATGTAGCATGCTCAAGGAGGTAGGTATCAAACTCAGACCTTTTTTCTTCAGATTCTTGTTCTAACTAAACTGATCACAGAATTAAAATGAATATGGATATGTAAATATAGCATGATACAATTGCAGAATCACAAAAAAACCTGTCTGACAATGTATGGCTACTAAAACTGGGTAGAAAAGTACTTAATTAAGGTTTCACTCACAAATGTCACTAAGAACTGCCCATCTAACTGGATATGATAGCTACACAATAAATGAGCCGCCTCGTGGGAAAACCAACAATGTGGTTTCTGAACAGGTCCGACACAAACCGGCCTGTACAAGCACAGAAAAGAGCTAGAAGCTTGAAATTTTGGAGGTAAGTAGAGGAGGAATTGTACTATCCGTGTAGCGAAAACAAAGGCGCTGATCAGCTTCGCGGTTACCGCGAAGCTGATCTGCGCCTTTGTTTTCGCCTATGCAGATTGTTGGTTTTCCCACGTGGCAGCTCAAATACTGTGTGACATATAAATGGTATCTCCAAAGTCACTGATTTGAAATCACAGAAATATGCAACGATATAACTATAAGGCTTTAAAATAGTCCTAAAAAGAACCACCATGCATTTTTTTCTCAATAGAGTGCATATTTATGTACAATACATCAGGCTAATATAAAAGTATTAAATGAAATGCATACCATTTCATAATTCAAGAAATTCTAGTTCAAAGAAAGAATATAATTATACAGAATAAAAGGCTACAAATTCAGTCTATACTGAAACAAGATCAGAATTCTAAACTTCAAGAACAGTAGCAAGTCAAAAGTAGTTGATACTGTTTTTATATTCTTTGGTCATTACAAGCATACTTGTATCATCTATCAATCTATTTCACTGGGGATAGAGATGGCACATAAGCCTGTGCATGAGAAAACCAACAATTTGGGTTCCGACCAGGTCTGACACAAACCAGGCTGTACAGTCACAGAAGACGGTTAGAGGCTGGAAATTTTGGATTTAGAAAGTAGAGGAATTGTACTATCCGTGTAGCGAAAACAAAGGCGCTGATCAGCTTTGCAGTTACTGTGAAGCTGATCTGCGCCTTTGTTTTCGCCTTTGCAGATTGTTGGTTTTCCCATGCGGTGGCTCATATTTATTTGTATAGAGATGGTTTGGATACACATGTCAAGCACTGTAACCTTCTGTTGTATCGACAGTCTCAGTGGACTGGGTAAGAAATAATGTGGCCAAGTTTATCATAAAACCCTGCACACCTTTACTCTCCGATCCTGTAACAATACAAAATCTCACTGCCATGGAAGTCTTAAAATTTAAACATCCAAATGCATGTAGTGTTGCACAGTCACTCTAAAATCACTGATTTCAGACAAGACGTTTAGTCTATAAAATGTGCATGTCAGATAATGTCAACTCTGATCAGACTACTTATAAACTTGCAGTCTTGTTTAATATATAGAAATACACATGATATTTCAGTTAGCAAAGTATATCTTTCATCAAAATATATAAGCTATAGTACTAAATGTAATGTATGTTTACCACAGCTCTTTATTTATCAAATGTAATATCCATCCAGAAAATATTCACACAATCTACATAATAAGAAAGATCAAGTTCAAGTAAGCCATTTCACATATTTTAAGCCAAAACAGTTACCACAGTCTAATTAGCACACTGAGTGCTTAACTTTTTCAGCACTATGTAATAGATTGAACAAGACTGGGCTCATTAGTTATTTATAGAATGAATATAACAATGGGGCTCATGCTGTTGAATATGGGATGGCATACAGGCTGGCATGGAAGGGAAATGTTCAACATTTTATGATGGTAAATAATCTACTAAATATATGGGCTTCTTTTACGGAAAATCTGTTTTCTCTAATGCATAAAATAACAGTTTCAACAGTTGTGTGTATAAGTTAAAGAACCTTTGTATTTTATCAAATCCTTACAACTTTTATCATGATACAGGGCTCACTTAAGACCCTTCACTTTTGAACATTCCAAAAGTAGTGGTTGGTTGATTTGGGGTTTAATGTCCCACCAACAGCTAAGGTCACAAGGAGACGAGACCTCCCCTAATAGTCTCATCCTACAGAGTGGAGAAACCCAGAAGCCCCTGTTTACCAAGCTAGTGACATATCCACTGTGCCACGGAGGCTTCTCAAAGGAATGGGGGATTGAGGGTGGATGTCTATCAATCAAGCTATGTAGGGTTTTAGGGATTGCGTGAGCTGTGTCATGAGCCTTAGAAAGAAGAGGTTCTGTACTTATCTATTCAGAGAAAACATGACTGGTGAAGTAAGGGCACCAATTAGCTGCAGTTACCATTATGTGCCACATCATGAGAAAACCAGCAATGTGGTTTCCCAACAGGTTCGACACAAACCGAGCTGTACAAGCACAGAAGATGGCTAGAAGCTTGAAATTTTGGATTTAGATAGAAGAGGAATTGTACTATCCATGTAGCAGAAACAAAGGCGTTGATTAGCTTCGCAGTTACCACGAAGCTGATCTGCGTCTTTGTTTTCACATATGCAGAGTGTTGGTTTTCTCATGATGTGGCTCTTATGATGATCTGCCTTTTAATATAATTATGCAAAAAGCATGTTTTCTCATGACACAGCTCTATTTAAGGGGATCTACCAGATTATATTCTGTACCTTTCTCCTGTCCCTTACTAACTGCACCTACACCATTAATACAAAACATGCTAATCATGTTAGTTTGTTAATCTGTTTAAAACATTATGTAATCTGAACATATACTGAACAAAAGTGAAAATGCTTCACATTACTGTATTATATTCTAACACAAAGTTTATGCAGATTTCATTTTGTTGCAAAAAATTTTGTAACACACACAAATTTCATTCTTAGGCTATAACTTGCACTTTGATTCGTTTCTATGTAAGCCTTGCTAAACACATTGTAAGAAGTTAGGGGTCAAAAAGAAAACCCTGTCAATTCAGCAGCAAGTGTAACAGAGGTAGTCAAAATGAGCACATGGAATTGGCTGTGGTCAGCTTCATGCACTGCCGATGCGGTGTGCTCAAGTTGTCAAGTTTTGTTTCATGAAAAGTTTTGTGATTAAATGGGAGACAGAAATTCATGTTAGAATATAAGAGTAGCGATTTCGCTTTTGTTCAGTACATATAAAATGAAAAGTACCAAAACATAAAAAGAATGTAAAGTAACTAGAAAATCACAATGGAAAACAATACAAAAAACCAACACCAAACACTTAGTAAACTGTAGTCTACAGTATATAAAGCTAGTATTAAACATGAAACTAAAGTCAAAGTCTCACCATGCATTAGTAACATAGCTCCTGCTGTCTCGGCATAGTATTGCAACTGCTCCAGAAACACTATAGTCTGTAACAAATAGTGACGCATAATGAGAAAACCGGATTTTTGCCTTCGCAAAAACAAAGACAGAGATCAGCTGTGCAGTACCTGCACAGCTGATCAGTGTCTTTGTTTTTGCTACAAAGATAGTACAACTCCTCTTCTACATATATCCAAAATTTCAAGCTTCTATCCTGCTGGTTTGTGCCAGAACTCCAAAGACGGTTTTCTCGTGCTGTGGCTCAAATTAGAATTGCCATAAGAACACTTATTATCATGACTTTACTATAATCATTGTCAGCTGGTGCATTATGACTACTTTGCCCAATCTCAAAGACTGTACCTCCATATAATGTAGTGGTATTCGATAAATGCTGATCTGTACCTACATAAACAAACCTAATTACATCACCAGAGGACAATTGGTCCTGAGAACGCTCACCTGAAGCCTGATCTTGGAGTATTAAGTCATAATGAAATGACCTTGACCTTGAATACTCACACACCTTTATTGACTTCATAAGTTGTCTGCATCTGCAAAGTTTCAGGTCTCAGGCTGCAATAGTTTCCAAACCCAGTGATTTCTGAGAAAACCATAATTTTAATTTTGATATTTAAATGACATTGGGCCAAGGTCAAGACATGACCTTGGCCTTCATTAATTACTTACCTTCATTGACTCCATTAGTTGTCTGCATCTAGCAACTTTCAGGTCTCAGGCTGCAACAGTTTGTTTTCGCCTTTTCCCATGTGAAAGCCTATGTTTCCAAAATTGACCTTGCCGTAAAATAGGTCAAGGTCATCTTAGGGTCATCATTTCAACAAACTATGATGGGCTGGAGTCCCAAATGCTACATACCAAGTTTCATGAAAATTGGCCTGCCAGTTCTGGAGAAGAAGATTTTTGAAAGGTTTTTACCATATATGGGCGTGGCGGCCATCTTGGTCATGTGACCTGGATTTCGCGATCAAACTTTTGTCTCCCCTACCCATGGACGCTCCACATAAAATTTCACTTTGATTGGCCGCGCAGTTTCAGAGAAGAAGATCTTTGAAAACTGTGTATGGACAACAGACTGGCCAAGGTCAAGAGATGACCTTGACCTATATTAATCATATACCTTCATCTACTCCATTAGTTGTTTGCATCTACCACTTTTCAGGCCTCAGGCTGCAATAATTTTCAAAAAATCCATAGTTTTCACTTCTTCCTATGTAAAAGCCTATGTTTCCAAATTTGACCTTGCCGTAAAATAGGTCAAAGTCATCCAAGGGTCATCATTTTATCAAACTATGATGGGCTGAGGTCCTCAATGCTACATACCAAGTTTCGTGGAAATCGGCCAGCCGGTTCTAGAGAAGTAGATTTTTGAGTGGTTTTTACCATATATGGGCGTGGCGGCCATCTTGGTCATGTGACCTGGATTTCGCGATCAAACTTTCGTCTCCCCTACCCATGAATGCTCCACATAAAATTTCACTTTGATTGGCCAAGCAGTTTCAGAGAAGAAGATCTTTGAAAAGTGTGTATGGACAACAGACTGGCCAAGGTCAAGAGATGACCTTGACCTATATTAATCACATACCTTCATCTACTCCATTAGTTGTTTGCATCTACCACTTTTCAGGCCTCAGGCTGCAACAGTTTTCAAAAAATTCCATAGTTTTCACTTTTTCCTATGTAAAAGCCTATGTTTCCAAATTTGACTTTGCCGTAAAATAAGTCAAGGTCATCCAAGGGTCATCATTTTATCAAACTATGATGGGCTGAGGTCCTTGATGCTACATACCAAGTTTCGTGGAAATCGGCCAGCCGGTTCTGGAAAAGAAGATTTTTGAGTGGTTTTTACCATATATGGGCGTAGCGGCCATCTTGGTCATGTGACCTGGATTTCCCGATCAAACTTTCGTCTCCCCTACCCATGGATGCTCCACATAAAATTTCACTTTGATTGGCCACGCAGTTTCAGAGAAGAAGATCTTTGTAAAGTTTGTATGGACAACAGACTGGCCAAGGTCAAGAGATGACCTTGACCTATATTAATCACATACCTTCATCTACTCCATCAGTTGTTTGCATCTACCACTTTTCAGGCCTCAGGCTGCAATAGTTTTCAAAAAATCCATAGTTTTCACTTTTTCCTATGTAAAAGCCTATGTTTCCAAATTTGACCTTGCCGTAAAATAGGTCAAGGTCATCCAAGGGTCATCATTTTATCAAACTATAATGGGCTGAGTTCCTTGATGCTACATACCAAGTTTCGTGGAAATCAGCCCACCGGTTCTGGAGAAGAAGATTTTTGAGTGGTTTTTACCATATATGGGCGTAGCGGCCATCTTGGTCATGTGACCTGGATTTCGCGATCAAACTTCCGTCTCCCCTACCCATGGATGCTCCACACAAAATTTCACTTTGACTGGCCAAGCAGTTTCAGAGAAGAAGATCTTTGACTAGAGGACCATTGGTCCTGTAGCTCACCTGAGAGATTATCACATTGTAAGCTCATGAGATTTAAATTAATTGAGAATCTACCAATGAAAGTCTATGCATGGACACTATTGACCCCCTGGGCATGGCCGAATTTGACCCAGGGGCATGACTGGCACAATTTATAATGGGGACTACCAAACATTGCTACATACAAAATATAGAAGCTCTGGGCCTTTTGGTTTCAGAGAAGATTTTTTTTAGTTTTTCCCATTGTAAGTCTATGGAGACTATCTACCCCCGGGGCGTGGCCAAATTTGACCCCAGGGGCATGGCTGGCATAATTTATGTAGAGGACCATTAGCCATTGCCACATACAAAATATCAAAGCTGTGTGCCCTGTGGTTTCAGAGAAGAAGATTTTTTAATTTTTTCCCATAGCAAATCTATTGAGACTATCAACCTCCGGGGCCTGGCCAAATTTGACCCCAGGGGCATGAATGGCACAATTTATGTAGAGGACCATTAGCCATTGCTACATACCAAATAACAAAGCTGTGGGCCTAGTGGTTTCAGAGAAGATGATTTTTTTAGTTTTTCCTATTGTAGGTCTATGGAGACTATCCACCCCCGGGGCGTGGCCAATTTTGACCCCGGGGACATGATTGGCACAATTTATGTAGAGGACCATTAGCCATTGCCACATACAAAATATCAAAGCTGTGGGCCCTGTGGTTTCAGAGAAGAAGATTTTTTTAGTTTTTTCCTATTGTAGGTCTATGGAGACTATCTCCCCCCGGGGCGTGGCCAAATTTGACCCCAGGGGCATGATTGGCACAATTTATGTAGAGGACCATTAGCCATTGCCACATACAAAATATCAAAGCTGTGGGCCCTGTGGTTTCAGAGAAGAAGATTTTTTAAAAAATTTTTCCCATAGTAAGTCTATGGAGACTATCAACCCCTGGGGCGTGGCCAAATTTGACCCCAGGGGCATGAATGGCACAATTTATGTAGAGGACCATTAGCCATTGTTACATACCAAATATCAAAGCTGTGGGCCTAGTGGTTTCAGAGAAGAAGATTTTTTTAGTTTTTCGAATTGTAAGTCTATGGAAAATATCCACCCCCGGGGCGTGGCCAAATTTGACCCCAGGGGCATGATTGGCACAATTTATGTAGAGGACCATTAGCCATTGCCACATACCAAATATCAAAGCTGTGGGCCCTGTGGTTTCAGAGAAGAAGATTTTTTAATTTTTTTCCCATAGTAAGTCTATGGAGACTATCAACCCCTGGGGCGTGGCTAAATTTGACCCCAGGGGCATGAATGGCACAATTTATGTAGAGGACCATTAGCCATTGCTACATACCAAATATCAAAGCTGTGGGCCTAGTGGTTTCAGAGAAGAAGATTTTTTTAGTTTTTCCAATTGTAAGTCTATGGAAACTATCCACCCCCGGGGCGTGGCCAATTTTGACCCCGGGGACATGATTGGCATAATTTATGTAGAGGACCATTAGCCATTGCCACATACCAAATATCAAAGCTGTGGGCCCTGTGGTTTCAGAGAAGAAGATTTTTTTAGTTTTTTCCTATTGTAGGTCTATGGAGACTATCGACCCCCGGGGCGTGGCCAAATTTGACCCCAGGGGCATGATTAGCACAATTTATGTAGAGGACCATTAGCCATTGCCACATACAAAATATCAAAGCTGTGGGCCCTGTGGTTTCAGAGAAGAAGATTTTTTAATTTTTTTCCCATAGTAAGTCTATGGAGACTATCAACCCCTGGGGCGTGGCCAAATTTGACCCCAGGGGCATGAATGGCACAATTTATGTAGAGGACCATTAGCCATTGCTACATACCAAATATCAAAGCTGTGGGCCTAGTGGTTTCAGAGAAGAAGATTTTTTTAGTTTTTTCCTATTGTAGGTCTATGGAGACTATCGACCCCAGGGGCGTGGCCAAATTTGACCCCAGGGGCATGATTGGCACAATTTATGTAGAGGACCATTAGCCATTGCCACATACAAAATATCAAAGCTGTGGGCCCTGTGGTTTCAGAGAAGAAGATTTTTTAATTTTTTCCCATAGTAAGTCTATGGAGACTACCAACCCCTGGGGCGTGGCCAAATTTGACCCCAGGGGCATGAATGGCACAATTTATGTAGAGGACCATTAGCCATTGCTACATACCAAATATCAAAGCTGTGGGCCTAGTGGTTTCAGAGAAGATTTTTTTAGTTTTTAGCTCACCTGAGCCGAAGGCTCACAAGGTGAGCTTATAGTACAGTAGTCGAGCCGGCGTCCGTCCGTGCGTCCGTGCGTGCGTCCGTCCGTCCGTTCACATTTTCAAACTCAAATATCTCTAAGACAACATGGCCGATCGTAATCAAATTTTATCTAAAGCATCATTGAGGAGGGGGAAAGGTTGTGTTAGGTTTTGGGCCAGGTCGGATCAGAACTCTGGTTTCCATGGCAACGGATAGCTCCCATAGAATTACAATGGGAAAAACATATAAAAATCTTCTTCTCTGAAACCACAAGGCCAAGAGCGTTCATGTTTTGTGTGTAGCAACGTCTATTGGTCCTCTTCATAAATCCTGCCATACGTGCCCCTGGGGTCCATATGGGCCCCGCCCCGGGGGCGTCATGATGAAAATATAAAAAAATCTTCTTCTCTGAAACCACAAGGCCCAGAGCTTTCATATTTTGTGTGTAGCAATGTTTAGTAGTCCTCTATATAAATCCTGCCAATCATGCCCCGGGGGTCAGAAATGGCCCCGCCCCGGGGGTCATTAGCTCCCAAAGACTTACAATGGGAAAAACATAAAAAAATCTTCTTCTCCGAAACCACAAGGCCCAGAGCTTTCATATTTTGTCAGTAGCAATGTACAGTGGTCCTCTTTATAAATCCTGCCAACCATGCCCCTGGGGTCCATACGGGCCCCGCCCCGGGGGGTTCATGGGTAAAACATAAAAAAATCTTCTTCTCCGAAACCACAAGGCCCAGAGCTTTCATATTTTGTTTGTAGCAATATATTGTGTTCCTCTTTATAAATCCTGCCAACCGTGCCCCTGTGTTCCACACGGGCCCCGCCCCGGGGGCGTCATGATGAAAATATAAAAAAATCTTCTTCTCTGAAACCACAAGGCCCAGAGCTTTCATATTTTGTGTGTAGCAATGTTTAGTGGTCCTCTATATAAATCCTGCCAATCATGCCCCTGGGGTCAAAAATGGCCCCGCCCCGGGGGTCATTAGCTCCCATAGACTTACAATGGGAAAAACATAAAAAAAATCTTCTTCTCCTAAACCACAAGGCCCAGAGCTTTCATATTTTGTGTGTAGCAATGTATAATGGTCCTCTTTATAAATCCTGCCTACCGTGCCCCTGGGGTCCATACGGGCCCCGCCCCGGGGGTGTCATGGAAAAAACATAAAAAAATCTTCTTCTCCAAAACCACAAGGCCCAAAGGTTTCATATTTTGTATGAAGCAATGTTTAGTGGTCCTCTATATAAATCCTGCCAATCATGCCCCTGGGGTCAAAAATGGCCCCGCCCCGGGGGTCATTAGCTCCCATAGACTTACAATGGGAAAAACAAAAAATCTTCTTCTCCAAAACCACAAAGCCCAGAGCTTTCATATTTTGTCAGTAGCAATGTATAGTGGTCCTCTTTATAAATCCTGCCAACCGTGCCCCTGTGGTCCACACGGGCCCCGCCCCGGGGGCGTCATGGGAAAAACATAAAAAATCTTCTTCTCCGAAACCACAAGGCCCAGAGCTTTCATATTTTGTTTGTAGCAATGTATAGTGTTCTTCTTTATAAATCCTGCCAACGGTGCCCCTGGGGTCCATACAGGCCACGCCCCAGGCATGTCATTATCTACCATAGACTTATAATGGAAATATGTGAAAAAATCTTCTCTGCAACAGCATGACACAAAGCTTGTATATTTGATATACAACATTGTCATGTGTTGCTCTACATAAATCCTGCCAATCTTGCCCCTGGAGTCAAATATGGCCCAACCTTCGGGGTCATTATAGGACCCTGACCTTGTTAGATGATTTTTTCAAGTGAACCAAAATGGCAGAAAAGAGGATACACAATCCAGACAAGAGCTCTCCTGCTGATGTAAGTAGGGTTTCAAGGTCACATGACCAAGATGGCTATCATACCCATATATGGTAAAAAACCCAACTACTTTGTCCAGTGACTTTACTTGTTGGCTCTCAGGTGAGCGATCGTTGCCCCTGGGCTACTTGTTCCAATTGTAAGTCTATGGAAACTATCCATCCCCGGGGCGTGGCCAAATTTGACCCCAGGGGCATGGCTGGCACAATTTATGTAGAGGACCATTAGCCATTGCCACATACCAATTATCAAAGCTGTGGGCCCTGTGGTTTCAGAGAAGAAGATTTTTTAATTTTTTTCCCATAGTAAGTCTATGGAGACTATCGATCCCCCGGGGCGTGGCCAAATTTGATCCCAGGGGCATGAATGGCACAATTTATGTAGAGGACCATTAGCCATTGCTACATACCAAATATCAAAGCTGTGGGCCTAGTCGTTTCAGAGAAGAAGATTTTTTTAGTTTTTTCCATTGTAAGTCTATGGGACCTATCTGTTGCCATGGAAACCACAATTTTGATACAATCTGCTCCAAAACCTAATGCCATCAATCCCCCAACCCAATTATGGTTCACATTAAATTTGATCAAGATCGGCCTACTAGCTTCAGAAATATTCTTCTTTGAAATTGTGGACGGACGACGACGGACGACGACGGACGACGACGACGGACGCCAGATGCCTGCCTATCCTATAAGCTCACCTGTGAGCCTTCGGCTCAGGTGAGCTAAAAAGTGTGTATGGACAACAGACTGGCCAAGGTCAAGAGATGACCTTGACCTATATTAATCATATACCTTCATCTACTCCATTAGTTGTTTGCATCTACCACTTTTCAGGCCTCAGGCTGCAATAGTTTTCAAAAAATCCATAGTTTTCACTTTTTCCCATGTAAAAGCCTATGTTTCCAAATTTGACCTTGCCGTAAATTAGGTCAAGGTCATCCAAGGGTCATCATTTTATCAAACTATGATGGGCTGAAGTCCCCGATGCTACATACCAAGTTTCGTGGAAATCGGCCAGCCGGTTCTGGAGAAGAAGATTTTTGAAGGGTTTTTACCATATATGGGCGTGGCGGCCATCTTGGTCATGTGACCTGGATTTCGCGATCAAATTTGAAATGCCACTATCCAAGGAGGCTCCACATAAAATTTCAACTAGATCGGCCAAGCGGTTTCAGAGAAGAAGATCTTTGAAATTGTGGACGACGACGACGGACGGACGACAGACGGACGACGGACGGACGCCGGATCATGGCCATCCTATAAGCTCACCTTGTGAGCCTTCGGCTCAGGTGAGCTAAAAAATAGACATAGAGCAGGCTCTTCAGAGCATACTGAGGTCACCTGGGTTGCAATTTTTACAGCTTAACATTTACTGACATTTAAGTTTAGAACCATTTATCTAGGACCAATTTTTTTTTCTTTAAACATATGTTAAAACTACAATATTTTGAAAAAAAAAAATACAATTCCTGTCAAACAATGCTTTAAAAAGATACATGACCAACCACTACATTGTTTGCTTATCTTACAGCAACTTTTATTCATTTGTTTCTGATAAAAGATCCATTTGCACAGTTTGTGAAATCTTCTGTCCAGTCATTTTGTAATTTTAAAGCATTTTGCTAAGCAAAAGTGCTCCTTACATGGTTAGTAAGTTCATGCACTGTTCCATCTCTGGGCATGTTGGAGGCCTTGTCTGGATCATTCTTGATGTTGTAGATAAATGCCTCCAGGGCTTTGGCTCCCTGGAAAGTGGAAAAAAAGTTTTTAGCTGTACATATTGCCATGAAAGTTGTTGTTGGAATATGGATAAACAGATTTCTCCATATGCGAGTACTCATAGGTCTCATTTGAATAATTAATCTTCAATCAGCGTTGACTTAACAATGAGGAGCTTGTTGCTAAAGATTTAAATTTACTGCAATAAAGAAGCATTAATGGCCAGAAAATCTTATGTTTAAAAGTAAACATTTGTAAAAATGCAGCTTATATTAAACTTACAGTACTACCCAGTGTAGAGAGAAGTGAGGCAAGTTTGGCTCTTGTTGGTGCTTGGCAGCCCTAAAATATATAGAATATGCACATTTTAATGCATATGACACTGAACCAACTCAATAATAATAAATTTGATGAGACATTGTGCATTATCAAAGATGAAATAATGTAATCTTGACATCATGCATGTGTCTCCAGAACTAGTCTTCTTAAGTGAGCAGAAGATAAAGAAATATGCATTGCATTAAAGCTGACGATGAAAAGTAAGGAACTTGTCTTTTGGACAGACAGCTGATCAATCTATGCATGTGAGCTTAAAAATTTTGACATTAAGAAATTATTGGAATTTTGTAAATATATTGAACAAAAAAATAAACGGAACCATATGTCACCGAGGATTTTCGAGTTTAGGGGTGAAACAATGATACTTTCAGGTTTGTTGCTGTATGATTCCTATTCATGTGATATTAGGGTATAACATGTAAAAATACTGATTTTTGTTTCAATTAAAATAGAATGAGAATTTTTTTTGTCTTAAATATCGCAAATTGGGAAATATTTGCTCTGCGCATGTGCAAACTTTTTAACCTCCAAATGATCAAGAAACAATGTCAGCTGCTCTCTCTCTAAAGTTCATGAAAAAGAATTGAAGTTCCACGGCAAACGGGCTCGTAATTAAAACCTTCAAAATCCCAATACCTTTTATTGAAAGGGGGATATTTTTAATTTTATTCATTTTATTTCTTTAACATGCGAGATATCTACTGTGAGGTACATGGTGATTTTGAATGGGGTTTTATAGCCAATTCAAATCGTACCATTATTTTAATGCTTGCGCATGCGCACTGTGTGTTTTACTATTTTCAGCATGCCTGTGACTCTAGTAATACTCATTAAAACGAAAATTGGTTTCTTGCATTTGGAAGTCTGATATCTAATGCAGAAGTAGAAAATGCAATGATTTCTGATTATATCATAGTTTGCTCAAAATTAAGTGGAATATAATTGTTGCGTTGCATTGCGTTTTTTTTTTTTTTTTTTTTTTTTTTTTTTTTTTTTTTTTTGATTTTTTGCTCAGTATATGATTCCTCGATTGTTTCATTTATTGAATTACAAAAAAAACTTGTTGTTCAATTATACATATGAATGGATGCAAAGACTAATCTCTATTTTCATAAAAAATTTTTTTTTAGATTTTATCATGCCGATAGCCATGATAAGGATTTTAATTTGTACAACAATGAAGCAAGGCACACAGCAGACCCTAATCAGACTGTCCAAAGTTGTCAAAACATGGTTGCTAGGAACATTCATTCACGTGTAAAATCATATACATACCTCAAGGTTCCTATCAAACTCGGGTTTAATTGACCGTAGATGTTTCACTACAGGAAATATGGACAGCACAGAGTTAAGGTCATGACGATTCAAATTCTTCCTAGCAAAACCAGCCAAGGTCTGAAACCACATAAAAGCAGCCACATATGAGAACCAACAACATGCCTTTGTTTTCGCCCCATACAGTACCATGTCTCTTCTTTCTAAATCTGAAATTTCAAGCTTCTAGCCTGCTTCTGTGGGTGTACAGCCTGGTTTGTGTTGGGCCTGTTCAGAAACCAAGATTCTTGTTTTTCTCATACGAAGGCTCAAACAGTATGATCAACATTGTGCTATGATGATGTGTTCCTTAACTCATATAAGCCTGGCATCCCTTTTGTGGGACATAGGCAAACGGTATAGCCACAGATGTGACGACGTAGCGTCCAACCTGGGGCTATTCTGTTTGCACAGAGAAAATTCATAGAAAAAGGTGATAAAAAATAAAAATCACTCCTCTAACACCCCTAAAAATGAATAAGAACTCACCCAATTGATAACAATGGGAGAATCCATTCGTCAACTATAGGTTAAGTGGGATCATTGTCACAACATTTGTGTTGATTGTGAAGAATTATACTGTACTTTAGAAGAAGTAAAAACTTTGCTGTCTGTTTTGGCTCTAATTGACATCAATGTCAGTTACGGTACAAAATTAGCGATAACATAGCCCATAGTGACCTTTGTATTTTGAATGAATTTCTTTTTTACAGAATTGATATACTTTCTACTACTTTGTAAGGATATGCTGAACACGTTCAAGTTTATGTTTGTGTTATTCTGCATTAAATGACTTGAATTGAAGAAAAGATAAGCAAAAGCCTATGTTATGTTGTAGTGTTACACACATTGCATTGGCACCATGATTTTATGACATTATCATTTCTGCTGTGGTGTATTTTTAGATGCATGCAAAGATGAAATTTCTTTTAATTATAGAATCGGCTCTTGTTGTATTTATCTGTTAGTTTCTGTATCAAAGAGAGAGTTGTCGTGACTATACCTATGAGCTGCAACACGAGAAAACCGGTCTTTGGGGTTTCCAACCAGGTCTGACACAACCCAGTCTATGCAGACACTGAAGAACGCTAGAAGCTTGGAATTTTGAATTTAAGAAGAGGTGTTGTACTATCTGTGTAGAGAAAAAAAAAGCTTTGCTGCGCCTTTGTTCTTGTATAGGCAAAAGATTAGTTTTCTCATGATGTGGTTCATATGAGTCCAACATGAGTGTATTCATATAATGTTTGCAGCTTGTGACAAGACAAATGCCTGTTCATCTTCCTGACCAGTTGTCTTAAAATCACAGATACTGAAAATAATTGAGGTGCCCTTCTTTGATGATGGCCTAGAAAGATAGATAAATCCATGCAGATGCTCTATAAGTTCTGATTTTTTGTGTGGCTTATTTCGTGATTTTTCTCTTTCCGAATTATCAGTAATTTCTTGAATTTGTGAATGAATACTCTTGCAGTTTATAAAGCTTCATGTAACTCTTTATTAGCGGGAACTTTGAATTTGTGAATATTAGTGAACGATTCCAAATTTACAGTATATGACCTATATGGTTCACATATAAGCCGCCACATAGGAAAACCAACAATCTGTATAAGCGAAAACAAAGATGCAGATCAGCTTTGCGGTAACCGCGAAGCTGATCAGTGCCTTTGTTTTTGCTACATGGATAGTACACTTCCTCTTCTTCTTAAATCTGAAATTTCAAGCTTCTAGCCTGTTTCTGTGATTGTACAGCCTGATTTGTGTTGGACCTGTTTGGAAACCACATTGTTGGTTTTACCATGAGGAGGCTCATGTAACAGAATTTATAGCTTCCATCAAATGATTCATAGTACAGTAAAGTACACTGAATAGTTTTGTTACCCAACAGTCTCACAAAAGAGTATCCCATCTGATATCCATACCCAATAGTCTCACTATAGAGAATCCAATAAGATTTTCATTAGAAGAGATTGGTAGAATTGTTAGTTTTCCATGAAGGCCACAACTTACAATGACTACTTACCGCTTCTTCAATAATAACTAACAGCTGTAACATTGTCAAATCATCAGGAATACATGTACATACATGTGCATTTTATAACTTCTTAAACCCAATGTTTATATAGAAGAACTAGGGTAATGATAGGAGTGTATCATTTTTCTCCTTTTTTTTGCTCCAAAATATAGACTGTGGGTACTCCTTATTATGTGTACCCACAATCAATGCTCTGAACACAAATTAAGAAAATATCTAACTATTTCAATGGAAAAGTATCATTTTTCAAGGATGAAAAAATTCCTGTGTAATCATATTTGTGATTTTGTAATGCAAATACATGTACATTTCAGCAGTATCCGGTACGGCATTTACTTTCTTCTTTTAACATGATATAACCAATGGGTAGTAACCAAAAAGAGCCTTGTCATGTTGGAAATCTGTCAATACGGTTTCGTCCAAATGAGCCGCAACACGAGAAAACCAGTCTTTGGGGTTTCCAACGAGGACTGCCACAAACCGGCCTGTACATAACAGTCTCAGAAGCAGGTTAGAAGCCTGAAATTTCGGACTTAAGACGAAGAGAGATTGTACTATCCATGTAGCGAAAACAAAGGCGCTGATCAGCTTCGCAGTTACTGCGAAGCTGATCTGCACCTTTGTTTTCGCATAGGCAAATATCCTGTTTTCTCATGACGTGGCTCAAATAATAATGGCATAAACATAGTCTTGTGATTATTATCATTGTTGTTCCATGTTTATGTGTATACAACAATGTTCCTCAAGTTTTTACATCCAAAGTAGAATTTCCCTATGTGGATTATAAAAATCTTAAATCATTGTCAAGTACATGTACCAACAAATGAGCCGTCTCGTGGGAAAACCAACAATGTGGTTTCCGACCAGGTCCGACACAAACCAGCCTGTACAGCTTCAGAAGCAGGCTAGAAGCTTGAAATTTTGGAGTTAAGTAGGGGAGGAATTTTACTATCCGAGTAGCGAAAACAAAGGCGCTGATCAGCTTCGCGGTTACTGCGAAGCTGATCTGCGCCTTTGTTTTCGCCTATGCAGATTGTTGGTTTTCCCATGAGGCAGCTTAAATCCTGATGCATAAATATAGTAAAATCAAACACTGTGATTAACCTTACTATATATCAAACAACAACATTACATGCACTTTTACCTCAGCTGCCGCATCAGAAAATCAACAATCTGCACATGTGAAAACAGCTGATCATTGCCTTTATTTTCTCTCAATGGATAGTACAATCCCTAGACTTTCTTCATCTGAAATTTCAAGCGTCAAGCCTGTTTCTATGACTGTATAGACCCGTTTGTGTCAGATCTGGTGGAAAACCAAGATTGTTGGTTTTCTCATGTGAAGGCTCACCTTTCATCTGTGTAACAAGCCAATTTGTCTGAAATGGTTCTGACACCTAGAAGAAAGGCCAGTTGCATATGTAAATCAAGTATTCTAAATCAAAGTATGCCAACACAAGTAAATACCTCTCCTTCCGTGACTACGGAGTCCAGCCCTGGCTGTACTATATTGTCATATACTGATCTCTGGAACTTCTCTGGAATTATACTGTATAGTAACTGTAGCTCACTCTGAAAAAACAATCCTCTGCAAAAACACTTTTCAACTATTCCTAAATGAGCTAATTTAATCAGTACATTTTGTATTCATTTATGCTTAGGAAAGGTGGTTTAAACTTTATAACCATTATGTAATATGTAAGTACAATGTACACAAGTCAGTAATAGTAATATGCTTGGTGACAATAACAATAAGGATTTGGAAGGTGGGAGGAGGGGGGTAGTGGGGGTGGGGGGGGGGGCTAGTATAATGTTTGAAACCAATTTGTTTTTCATCAACTTGACGCCAATCATATATTGGATGAACTTCACATTAGGAAGCTGTGCCTTTGAATTTTATTTTAGGTCACAATACATGCATTATCTAATTTGCTGCCACAATTTAAACCATTATAATAAAGACTGTTATATTGCATCATTCTATCCAGGCCACTAAGCAAAAGAAGCGAGATAAATCCTTTGAATACATGTATATGTTTGACAACTAAATGTCCCCCACTTTCTAGGCTGTGAATAAATCTATATGCTGATCAGATCAGTTAGGCTGATCTTCAGCTTAATCACACATGACGACAGATGAAAACAGATTTTCCCACAAGTGTAGATGATTCTATCAAAAGTAACTCTACAAACCTGCATAAGTCTGAGTAGAGCCGTGAGCTCTGTTATATACACTTCAATGTCAACATCACAAACATCTTCCTTTATTATCTCAGCATTGGAGCCTGTCCGCTTGTGACCTGAAATAGCAATAGAGAGATTGAACATGATTTCTATTCATTTACATGTGCTAGGCACTGAGGGAGTCCAATAAAACATGAAAAGCGAGAAATCCAATGACTCCCAAAGAGCCCATCAGATTTAGATGTTACAATGTCAGAAAAAACAGGTTTGATTATCCTAGTGTCTGGTAATGGTTTTTCGAAGATAATTTGCAACAGTTTACATGTAGATGAATATTTTCTTGGCACAATTGAGTGTTTCACAAAATATGCAGCAAAAACTTTGAAAATTGGTTGACAAATAAAAGTGTTCTGGTCAAAAACACTTTTGAACAGGGATTTTCTGCACAAAAATCTCATGGAAGGGAGGGACATATTTTCCCACAAAAATTTTAAGTGCTTAGAATTATACCATGATTGCTAAAAATCATTATAAAATGAAAAATAAAAATGACTTATTTGAGACGAAATCTTCATGATCAAGTAAATATTTTAGAACAGTGTCCAATTTCCTGATCATTGATTGCCTCTGTAACGTTTTAAGGACCGAGCTATGTACTTCTGCATATCTTTAACTACGAAAACTATAATATTCGATGCATGTACCAAGCTAGATGCTAATTTAACCACTATGTTGAGGTTTGGACGAGATGAGCCACACCAAGAGCACCGCCTTGGAACGGTTAGTAATACAATTACTAGGGGGCTTAAACCGGTTTTATGGGATCCCAACCCTCGCCCTAGGTCTTGGTATGGTTCATACACGTCGTTTTGGAAATAATGTCTGACTATAATAATTCTAATGCAATGCTTGATACGTGACTGAATGGTTTCAAACCCAATCTACGTCCAGGAACTCATAATTCAAACGCCATTTGCACAACACTGACAGGCTTGAAACCCCTATGGTTTCGTTGGCTATCCCATTATAGCCTAAATCACTGGCTTCCCAGAAACTTCTATTTGAGACTCCATATATTGGTCCAGCTATCGCAATGATCTCTGTGACCAAGGCCCAGCTATCGCACTGATCTCTGTGGCCAAAGAGTCTCAAATGTTCATTCAGCACTAAGAGGTTCAACACTAGGGGATAAGAGCTATCGCAATGATCTCTCCTTATCCCAAAGCCTGAGCTCCGTGCCACGAAGCCTATTTACTACTACATCATCAACTGCCTGCAGTCTCTTTCTCTTCGATCTAAACCGTCCGACTTCTTTCACAATAATGACTATCACCGACTCGCTTGCTCCTTTTATACCCATCCAGTCACGTGCAATATCCGGGTTGTTCCATTATTACGGGAAAGTCTATTCTTGAAAACTAAGTAGGTGAATCAGGTGCGAAAAGCGATGCTTTTATAAAACACTGTATACGACGATTTTAATCGGGAAAACTGACAAATTTAAGCGAATTTAGATGACGAATATCAAACTATGAGTTTTTTTTAAGAAATTCTAATAGAAACTATGGATTTTAAATGGATATTCGTCAAACCTCCCTTGCCAATGCAAAATCCCTGTTCAAAATTCATTTTGGTCGTTAAAACTTTATCTGCTGACTGATTTTCAAATATTAGGACAAACTAAGAACAAGATTTTGACATGATAATAATTTTCCTGTGTTCCTTCACACAAATTTTTCTGTGAACTAGAAAATGTGTTTATGAAACACTATGCCCCCAACTGGTAAGCCACTTTCAAGATGTAAAAATGTCCAAAAAATGACTAAGTTCAAATTGTAAAAAAAGTGACAAAAATTTATCTGAGGAGTATATCCCAACCACATGCATATCTTCAAAGCATGGTCACAATGTCTGCAAAGTTTCAAAAGTATTGGTAATAAATTGTAGGAGGAATTGTGCACACAAGTTACCCTCTATCCATTCACTAAAATGCCCGAAAAAATGACTAAGTTCAAATTGTGAAAAAAAATGACAAAAAATAATCCAAGGATTATATCCAAACCACATGCATATCTTCAGACCATGCCCATAATACATGTAAAGTTTTAAATGAATTGGCATGAAACTGTAGGAGGAGTTGCGCACACAAGGTACCCACTGCCCATTCACTTTCATTGTCAAAATGCCTGAAAAATGGCTAAGTTCAAATTGCGAAAAAAGTGACAAAAATTAATCTGAGGATTATATCCAAACCACATGCATATCTTCAAAGCATGGTCACAACATCTGTAAAGTTTCAAGAGAATCGGAATAAAACTGTAGGAGGAGTTGCGCACACAAGGTATCCACTATCTATTCACTTTATCAAGAATTAAAAAGGGAAATAACTCTCACAGATTTGGCCCCTAGCCCCTTGAATTTACCTGAAAGAAAAAAAATGGGTCCTCTTAATTTTCATATACAAACTACATACCAAATTTCAAGATCCTAGCTCTAACGGTTCCTGACCGAGTGCTCACGCATCAGTATGATCACAGACTGACTGACTGCACGCACGCACTCACTCACTCACTGCACTGCACGGACAGACCCAAACCAATATGCCCCCTCAACTTCTTCGAAGTTGGGGGCATAATTCGAAGTTGGGGGCATAAAAAACATTATCACAGGCAAGGTTTTAAATTATTATTACATATCACCATTATTTTATTTGAAACCTTTGGAGAATATGCCTACATATGCCAAGATATCAGGTGTTAGTTGATGTTTTGAAAATGATGAACCATAAACAGCATCTTGACATCATACATGTAATACAACATTAGCTTACATGTGCATTACTTTGGATGTTACCCAATACTCAAGGTAAAAGATTTTTTTGTTTTGTTTTTTTTTTTTTTTTTTTTTTTTTTAAATTCAATCTAGGTCAAATAATGCCTTACATACCTGGGTCAAATGGAGACTTTAGCAGGGCAGTAGAGGCTTTTCTTGTGTAATGACTGAAAAAAAAATAGTTTAAATCTACCTGAGCTTTCAAAATAAAGTCTCAGAATAAAATAGAGGATATGTTTGGTGATTATTTCTGCATATTTATACTCAGACCACGGCGCAACAAAACAGCAGGTTGAGTCCACTCAAAAAAAAAAAAATGAATCTGCAACCTATATGTTGATTTTAACAGATTAGTTTGTCTCATATTCAGGCTCGGTCTACAAGCTAATATTTAATAGTTCTTTCGTACATACTTGCTTTTTAATACAACAGTAAAAATAGGTCAAGATCCTCTACCCTAGACAAAAACATTGCAAAGCCCAGTGATAAATCATAAAAACAAAATAGTTGCAACATACGCTATCCCTTTGACACTTGTTCTTTTACTTGGTGTGCTCTTTGTCCCTCTGAATTTGGAGGTCTGCAAAATGGCAGAAGCTAGATGAACATGTGAATTTTCTTCTGGAACTCATTTCAAATATAGTGAGAATGTTATAAGCATTCCTCGTGGTTACATGTGCCTTTTACAATTACTTTACCCCAGATTAATCATCATAAGTATGATGGTACCTTCGAAATTCGATGTAGTTAATGTTTAGTTGTAATTTATAGCTCTCTCTAAAATCTCGGGTTTATTACAGTTCTTGCACACATGCAGTGACACATGCTGAACTAAAACAGAGTTGAGAAATTGGTCACGTTCATGTGTCAACATAACTATCCTTGATTAGAATCACTAAGGTAGGATTTTCAGCCAGACGAAAAGTCCTTTCTAAATTCGGTGTAGTGGTAAACAAAACTCAAAACAAAATTATCCAGTGGTGCCAGAACAGTCTGATTTTTACCAATTTGTAGAGCTGGATATCCCTAAAGTAGTCATGGTAATTAAACTAATCTATCCTGTCTGGTTTGTATTTGGGATGAATTTAATCTCAGGGACTATTTTTTATTAAGAATTTACTTTTTTTTCCTTGTTGAAAAAATGAGTGTGTGAATTTAAATGCTTGTGAACTTGCACAACATTGTTGTTCAGATACAATTTTTATACCATTTTAAAGTGCAAACATCAAGGTTTCAACTGAGGTTAAAATCTTTTCAGAACACTTCACAGAGAGAGAGAGAAACTATCAAAAATATAAATTACCCCGAATTTCGAATTGCCCCGAATTTCGAAGGTTCCGCCATACCATATTTTTATCTATTATCATTTTTGGCAGCACTTTAATGATTAATTATTTTAACATGGTAAGCTGTCTTTCAAACACTAATTAGTGGTCATTCACATAAGACTTCCTATGTAATTTGACACTCACAATACCTCACTTGTTCACTGCTCCGAATAATCTGTCTTCACTGAATTTTGCTTTAAGTTGCTGACAGAGAATGCAAGCGTATTTGATTCCACAAGATCTTCCAGGACTCCTTAATAGAGCAAAGGTGCTTGAAGTTATAACCATAAAACATTAAAATATACCTTGGTTTTGCCATGTAGCCACTTATTTGAAGCATTATTTTAATGATTTTTGCTATAACTTCAAGCACCTGTGGCTAGAGCTTAATGTAACAGAACAATTATTGTATTGTAAGATAAAGCCCTACTTCAAACCACAATGTGAGACATTACCAGTGCTGGTGAATGTGGAGCTGCTAGTGTTGTAGAAGTTGATCCTCCACTGGCTGACTTCAGATGCTCCTTCAAACTGAAAACATAACATGAGCATCATAACTGGATTTTTTATGTGTGAATACAGAAACACAATCAGCTGTCAGACCCTTTATTTTCATGTCAAGGATAAAAGAATAATTCTTCATTTTAAATCTGAAATTTCAAGCTTCTAGTCTTCGTTTGTGATGGTAAATGCTGGTTTGCATCAGGCCTGGTCAGAAACCATGAACACATTTTTTATGATGTGGCTAAAAACTTCTATGGGAACTTTTTTACCATAATTTTTATCAGTATTCACAGCAGAGAACAAAAGCTATCCAGAGACTGCATAGATTTTGACCTATAAGTCTTAACTGATGCCGCCCAGACACAAATACTTTCAAGAAGAACTCAATTCTATCAAATCCATTTTTTTTTTTTTTTTTTTTTTTTTTTTTTTATTTATTTATTCGCGTCAAACAACTTTTACTAGTACATGTAAAACTCATCTCAGGGCATAGTACAGGTTAGAAAAGCCATACATTTACATATTTTTGACAAATGGCCTCAACAGTCACTATGATGTGGGCGAGTCCACTTTCAGCTTTAGGGGCATCAGGAATGATTTTAAATTCTTATAATATTTCATTTATCTTTGAATTTCTCTAAGTAAACAGAATATCCCCAGATGTGATGCTGCATCTTTCAGTGTCAAATCTGGGGCAGTATCATCACAAAAACATGTCTGTGTAATGTATACCCGCTTGAACCCCACATTTATTTAGCGAAACTGGGGTATGCAGGGGTATACCTATTTTTGCTCCAAAACATAGATTGTGGGTACTCGTAAGAACCGTCTCGCCATCGGTGAGGCGGTTCTAATCTGTACCCACAATCAATGTTTTGAGCAAAATTGCTAAAAATATCAATGGAATTTTCATTCTCTGTATATCACATGGGTAAGTTTTCGTAATGTAAAGTTTGCCTCTGTCCCACAAAGAGGATTCCAGGCATATGTGGATTAATACCTGAGAACTATGCACAATACAAAACAGCAATAGCTCACCCATTAAGTGACTTGATCAGCATGCTGGATCTCTGAGTGATATAGTCCTTCAGGAACTCCGTGGAGTTGCCATTAGCAACCAGCCACCTGCTTATATCACTCAAGTCTTCAATAACCTTTTCTGGTAGATGTTCCATGTTCACATCCTCACTTTGAATCTCTAAAGTAAATGAGCCTTCGCATGAGAAAACTAACAATTTTGAGTTTCCAACCAGGCCCCACACAAACCGGCCTTTACAGTCACAGAAGCAGGCTAGAAGCCTGAAACTTGGGATATAAGAAGAAAAGGAAATATATTATCCTTGTAGCAAAAACAAAGGTGCTGATCAGCTTCACAATTACTGCAAAGCTGATCTGAGCCTTTGTTTTCCCATATGCAAATTGTTAGATTTTTTGTGCGACGGCTCAAATGGAAATATGTCAGAATTTTTTATTAATTTAAATGCATATAAACAGCCATCTCAATTGGTGGCATACATTTGTCATTTTTAAAAGACCTCAATTGCTAGTTAAATACACAATACTGCATGATTAAATCAATTACAGAGAGCAGAAGCATGTATTAACCTAGAATAACAAATTGGAGGCAGACTTTAAAAGAGATATATCGAATACATATATTTGCATTTGACGATTCTCTTGTCGTTAATATATTAACAACTTGTTTCTTACAAGGTTAGAATGATATATTTTCCAATATTTTACATTTTGAACATCTTTTTATCAAAAAGCAGTATCAGAAAAGGGCCGAAAAATCAAAGGGGGGAAAACCCTATTGAGACCAAACCGGAAGTGACGTCTAGTCGAACAAAATATCAGCCATTGAATTGAAAGACAAATTTTCTAAAACAATAAAAAATCCTTTCAACAATTGTATTTTTCTAGTTCCTGACCACAGCCTCGCTTTACAAACCCTTGTTGATGCTGACAAGATCCAGAATGATAATATAGGTATCAAACATGATTTTCTATGCATTCAACATCTGCTGGGCCTGAGCAGATGTTAATACACATTAATACTGCTGGACCCCCAAGGGAGGCATTGAAACCCGAGCCTGAAAGGCGAGGGTTTCAACCCTCCTGAGGGGCCCACCAGATGTTAATGCATCAGCAAGACCATGTTTTATCATTATTATTGTATTATACAACTATTTCATGCGAATTTGGAGAAATTGTCCACATTTTGCAAACAATCATGAACCTAAAACAGCACAGAAAAATGATGTTAGCTATGGATGTTTTAAAAATGCTGCTTTCAAGGCAAACTTCAACGTCATCAAAACGTCACAATATAACGTTAAATCAAATGCATGTTACACAATGACATCAATTTTTGCGAGAGGCCCTGTAACGAGCATAAGTAAAAGCCATGTATTAGCAGCATGTGCTCACAAGAACTTCCGTATTAATACATGGCTTTCTTTTCATTAATATATGGCTGTTTATATTGTGTGACACGGGTATTTATGCAATAATACAAGGTTTTAATCAACTGTGTTTGCAGCATAAACTACCTTTTCTAGATAATTTAGATCCACCTCCTCACTCTAAGCAGTGAATTTTCAACAATTTTAAGAATAATACTCACCCTCATCTCCATTGACAAGGTCCAGTATCATAATAGGAGGTACAGGTCGACCATGTCTTGCCAGTAGCTTCTGAAACTCATCTTGTAAACAATGTTTACCTAGCTCAAACAAAGTAGCCTGTAACATTCAACAATGTGCCATTGAGTATTACGCAGTTAATTAAGATTTTGAGGCACCGCACAACATCGAACAATGAGATAAAGACTAGACTTATCTTTGTTTCCTGTATAGGCACTTCTCCTTCACATTTTCATGATATTTTTTTCAATATTAATTGACTGACAGACTTTTTTAAATTTTGGGGTTTATTTCAGCACAGGCGCTTGAACTTATATCAGTGACCCAAAAATCATCAGATTTATGGTAGTGTC